>CM046878.1:283595077-293491786 GCA_025667525.1 Glebionis coronaria
ACCTTTGATTTTGTTAGATTTTTCATACAAGTGTTTTTAGGAGTGTTTGGTTGATGGGTATGATAGTATGATGATTCTATAGGTATAGGAATGAGTGGTTTTGCTTGGAAAATTGATTTGACTTGTTTTCTAAAAAGGTATTTTGGGACAGCAGCATATAACAGATTGTTTCGTGGGTTTAAGGTCTGAGAAAGGCTAAGCTTATTTTATTTTATTGTATAGTTTTCCGAGACGCTCGTTTTGGTATAAGATAGAGCTTCTAAGTCATTACGAGTCAAAAGTTATGCTAGTTTTAGTATTCGTGTACTAGGAGACGCAAGTCGGCAAAATACGAAATTGTGGCTGATTTTGGGTCGACTCTCGGGGACTTTAACCTTGGTTAGATGATGGGTACTATGATTTTCAAAGTTTATAAACCTAATTTGATGAGTCTAGTAGTGGCTTCAAAAGACAGATTGTCGAGTTAGTACTTTTAAAGTGGTCCAAACGGTTTTACAAAACAAGTGCAAATATGTCGCAAATTTGGAGTCGAGTAAAGTGTCGAGCTGATGGGTTTTAAAGTGTGAACTTTGGCTCAAATTTTGGTGAGGTCTTATACAGGTTATAAGTGACATTGACACCAATTTTCATCTAAAATGGACAAGTCTAGATAGGGTAGATCGGTGTGTACATTCGGGGTGTACTTGTTGATTTGTATTGGGCACGTAGTTCAATGCTTGTGTTGCGTGAGTTTGATTATTCACCATCGGACATGGTGACTTACTCAAGTGCTTAGTCATTATATAAATGACTTAGCTACTGGTCCAAATAAGGTAAAAGGATAGTTTGACTTGCGTTGACTTGGTGTCTTATGACAGGTCGACTTCAAGTGCACAAGTATTTTAACGTGTAGTGTTGGAATAAATGGTTAGTATGAATTCATTTGGTTCGTGTCAATGGTTTTGAAATATGAATATTTTGAAAAAATTTTATTCATATTATATTTGGTACATATCGATACTTGAGTTCGAGTCTTAACGCACGCCTTATTTTGATAGGTTGCGGTTTTCGTGTTTCCCGTGCATCCATATCGTCGGTGATCGTCTACAACTACCGTTTCTACTCAGTTGCTGAGTACCGTGATTGACTTACCTCGTGGCTAAGGTGAGGTCATAGCCCATTTTTACTTATACATGGTTTCTAAACACGGGGTGAGATTTTACATGGTGGAACACAACCATTTAAAAACTGTATGCTATCCAGAACTTGTATGCTATCCAGAACATGTATGATTTTCATATTTTCGATATTATTGTTGCTTTTTAGACGTTAGCCTTGAGTTTCATCTCTTCTATCATGAACCGTTAATTGTGCTGGTGCATTGCGCGAAGTGCGAATGTTGTGGGTGGATCCATCCGGATTGACTATCCCCGTCCCAATTATGCGGTTGTTTAACCATGACGCATTACATTTGTTTATACCTGAGTATTTAGGATGAAAACTTACGTAGTTAAGCTTCGGTTCATGAAACTAAACAACAATAATAATCATAACGTTTCGGATAATGGTTACTGTGACAATCCGTCAATTTATGGTTGATATTTTATTCTCAAGTGTTATTTAAAAACATTATTTTAAATGTTATATTATGAACTCACTTATTTTTGGGAAGAAATTTGGATTTACGTCTTGAAGTAGCATCGACTACGTCTAAACCGGAGGATTCTACGTTACGTGCTTACGTTTACATACACCGTTTTGATGATAGTCCGACATTTAAGGAAATAAATTTATCCGTGAATATTATTTTGAGATTTGAAATTTGTGTTGGTTCATAAACTCATAAATTTATGAGAAGAGATTAGGACTTACGATTATAATTTAACGTCCTTTACGACTAAACAGAAAACCTTAGGATTAGGTATTTATGTTTTTGAACTCCGTTTTTGATGAGACAATTTTTATTAGATTTGTTTTGTGTCGTTGATTCAAAATTTATAAAAACGTTTTTCGTAAAACGACCCGAAGGCACGAAAACCGAGAAAACTAGAATCGAGGAATACCCGTAAATTAATGGGGATGGAACAAGTATATACTTGTCCCACCCCCACACATGGTTGGACAAAGCTTCAACAACACACGTTTGAGGTGTCAAACTTGTAAGCTAACAAGTTACACTTGTCATTGTGAGCTTAATAAACAAGCTACTCCACCTCAAAACCACTAAATCTAAACCATTCTCTCATTCTCACATGCAAATCACACACAAATCTCTCTCTACTTCCCATTTTCTTCCCACAATCCTCAAAAACAACCCTCATTTGATCTATTTTAACCATAAATTCATGTGTTATTCATACACATGATGATGCTCCTTTGAAGCCTTGAAGATTGAAGGTGATTCTAACGTCCAAGGAGCTGATTTGGTAATGTCCAAGGGCTGATTTCTACAGGAAATCTACAAGTATTGGTGGCCATGAAGATTGGTGTTGATCTACCACAAGTTCTTCCATCAAAATCCATGTCTTAATCACAACCTACATCATCTTGGTGGTATAAAGATTGTTCTTCCTATCCTCTTGTTATTTTGATTATGTAATCTTGTAATTTCTTTATTTATGTATATGTATATGATGATGAATGATGATTAGAAATATTATGTGGGGATTTGGTGTTGATAGATTTGATAAACATGGTTAAAAAGATGGAAAACCATAGGTAAAATGGTTAAAATCTTACTTAATGTGAAGGCTGTATAAAAACAGTAAGTAACCAAAAGCTAAACTGATAAAATGGTGAAGTGGAATCAATATACAGTAAGTATTAATTGTTATGCACATGTGAGAGTTGTTCATGCAATGGAATCATAAAAATGAGTGAGATATGATCAAAACAAGTTTAGAGTGCAAATCTGCCTACACTATTTTGGACGAATTTATTAAAATATTTAGAAATTGATTCATCAGTAGCTATAGAAGAATAAAATGAATAACATATCATGTAGTTTATGTGATAAAAATTTGGGCTTCTATCTCTATATATAACTCTAGATATGGCTGTTTTGGTGAACATGAAACTAAAAATCAGATTTTTAAGAATTAATGTTTAATAGTATTATATAAGCACTCAAACTAATATAGTATAAAATGTGAATTAAAACCCACTAACTTATAAATTTCATTTATATAAATATGTATAAGTTAAATAAATGGACACTTTATAAAAATGGTAGTTGAGTAAGATTTATAAGTATAAAAACTATAAACATGATTTTTACGACTTTTTCGGCTATTACCATAAAATTAACGTTTTTCGCCAATTAAAACTTAGACGATCAAACCCGTCTAATGTAAAGTTTTTAAAAGTCATATAATGATATATAACTACCTAATATAAGTAAAAACTGATAAAACCCGAACTATATGACATACGGACAATAACGAGCTAAGTTAGCATGTTGGACTAATAATTTAACCAAATAAGTTAAACACATATAAAAATTACTTATTGGGCTTAACCCATTTGGGCCCAACATGTAAAGTATAAATACTGATAATACAAGTATAAAATGGATTAATACAATTTAATGGACTTATAATAGGCTTATTGGACCTAAAACATGTAAATAGGTAAAACTAGTAAACTAGTATAAAAGTTATCAACACATAACACTAGAATGAGTAAATGAGAATATGTAAACCCACTTGATCATCATATATATAAAATCATCATATGTATACATAATTGTTATTTTTATAAAGTCCTTGGACAAGAGTCTAAGACAAGTATTATTTGTCTATGTTTCCGTGATTGAAGCACGTACCGTACATCCGAATTGCCGATAATCGCCTTCCCACATCAACGTGAGTTCATAGCCTCGCACTCTTTTAAATGTTTTTATGAAATGCTTTATAAACCCGCGAGGGAGATAACATGTTAGTTTTAATAAAATAGGACACCATTTGTCCCGATTATTTGTTTATTGATTTGGACCCGAATGATTTTATGACCCGATGAATGAATATATGACCCGATAAATGAAATGAAATGGATTATTAAAGTTAGGTTATGTCACTAAAAGTCCCATTAGCATGAATTGTGAACTACCGGGATTTGGTAGACGCTTATGCATTTAATATTACTATTTGGGGACGATCACCCCAGTTCGCGCCTTGACGGTTGATCCCCGTCGTGCCACATTGATTGGTAAGCAAATTTATGTATGAGAAGATTTACACAAGCGTGATTATTGTGACGACACGCTAATTTAGATGGGCAAATGATTGTCGGGTTAGCTACCCGTTGTTTGTTGTGTAAGGTAACAATGTCATGCGGCTTATAATAATCCAATTAACGAAATACTACTATACGTACTGAATTACAATGAATTTCCTGACTAGCAATACGGGGTCTTATTATTGATTTTATGTTCGTGTTTTGGTTTTACATAACCATATTCATATAACGATTTTTATTTGGCTTATACAACGTTATAAAACGTATTGTATGATATTTTTAACGACAATGGTTCGTATAATGATTTTGAAGGCGAAAGCCTATATTATGATTTTGATAAAGATTTGTATAAAATGACTTTGGATATTTTATGGCCTATTACAATGATTTGTACAAAAATGATTTTCGGTAATAATTTTATACCGATGTTATATTGATGGATTTTATTAAACTCTATGAATTCACTCGGCGTTATCGCTGACATTTTCTTTTAACATGTTTTATCTCAGGTACTTGAAGGTAATTCTCGGGAAGACAACAAGAATTCATGGCCCGCACTAAAATTATAATTTCCATTCAAATGCTTTGTAAAACGTGTATGAAATACAATGACTTGGGACCTATGTAAATTTGATATTTATGAATGGAAATGCTTTATTATTAAACGACGCGATTTTTATGCGTTGTCTATGATGTGAGTAATGTGCTATCCCGTAACACCAACGAGTCTTCCGCTGAATTGAATTGTGTATATTTAGGGGTGTTACAGTTTGGTACCAGAGCTCTCGTTATAGAGAACGAAAGATTTTTAAAAACTAAGGTTTGAATAAAACATTTCAAAATCTTTTAACTATAAACATTTTCTAAAAATGTCTAAAAATCTTTTGACTATAACGGTGCCGAAGAATTCCCGAGTTACCGACAAGGCCAGACTGAGAAGTGTTATTTTAATATATATATATATATATAACTTGGATTATATATATATATATATATATATATATATATATATATATATATATATATATATATATATATATATATATATATATATATATATATACATATATATATATATATATATATATATATATATATATATATATATATATATATATATATATATATATATATATATATATATATATATATATATATATATATATATATATATATATATATATATATATATGATGTAATTTTATTACATGATTGTTTGATGATTATTTCTATATTCATACGAGGTATTTATACGACGTAGATTGTCACAAGAAACCCTAACTTTCCTAGTAATTAATCGAAGCTATTCTCATAGGAATTCTAGCTATCCTAGATCTAAACCAAGTTGTGGATATTTATGATCCCAACAAATGGTTTATATTCGTAGAAATGTTGATATTAGTTGATTGTGATATTAAAGAAGAATTGGCGAGATTAAATCTGATATCGACGTCATGACGATCTTTCCTTATAGAGTGGAGTTTGACAAAACGTTACCACCCGGAAAGGTGTCATCTTATTCGTTGTCACCCAATTCTTAAATTGAAATCGAAAGGGTGAATGTTGCACTTGAGGCTGTATTGGAACCATTACCCAAAAGCCTCATGCCACTAGTACCTTTCCGAGAAGTCTAATTGAATGATCGAGTAATTTCATACTAGTGACTCATTTGATAACTATTGATGAAGGAGATATAGGATTTGAAATTAAGTGTTACACATATCAAGCTTTTATTGCCCTATTAAGGTCTAAGAATAAGGTTGAAGGTATTGGAGAATGATGTAGGATATCGCATTGAGTATGATTTGGTTGAAACTTGAATGAAGAAAAATTTAACCCGTATGGAATAAGAAATTGTTAAGAGGAAGTCGTTAAGTCCTGTATTTGAATTATAAGGTTTTAAATGATTGTTAGTTAGTGTTAAGTATTGTTCCTAGGCCATTGTCCAATGACGAGGATGCCCAGTGTCCAATAAATAAATTGAAGAAATCTTCTTCTGAATTGGGACAGATGGATCTTCCGGGACAGGTGGGACATCTAATGACTCTTGTAGATTAGTATTCATTGTGGTATCTTTTAAAAATAATCCCTAACTTAATTGAGACATCAGTTGGTAGGATGAGTTCTTGGAATTGTATGACATAGTGACACGTAATGTGTTACGGTACAATTTTGACTTGTTTGTGATTAATGAAAAGACTACCTTTGATTGTTAATCCTACATGTATTGATGTTATCTATCCTTTATTGCTTCATCCTAATGTTCGCATTAGTGATGCAACCATTGAACAAGTACTCATCTCGGTTTGAGTTACGTTGTGAATTATTATTTTTGAGTGCCATCGAGGTCATGAACCTCATGATTAAGTGGCTAAGCTCATTTCCTAGCATGTTGAAGTTAGTTCTTGGTGAACAACTTTTCATCACTCTTTTGCTGATTACTCATTGTTTTTATAAAGATAAAACAGTATCCCTTGAGAAAAATTGGGTTTTCATCACCATATGGATTATTTAAAGTGAGACTTATAAATAATCGTTATCAAAATAAAGTTGTTTATGAAACGCTTTGAAAAACTTAACTGTTTTCATAACAAAGAAAATCTTTGTAAACTTATTTTTGATTCTTATTTAAGAATTAAGCATGAAAATGTTTTTAAACATGATGATAAAATTTTAACAAACTGAGTATTGCATCGTTAATCTTGAAATTGTATATAGTTGCGCGCCTACATACAATTTGGAATAGACCATGCAAGGCTGATTAGTAGTCACCATAAAACTGATTAATAAACACTACATTTTCTTTAAAGATTGTGAAAGATTAAATTTTATGAGATCTGCAATAAGTGAAAAATAGGGACATAGTGTTAGGGACACCTACATATGTGCCTGTAGCATCTATTCTTCTGAGTCGAATTTACTCATCTGTGAAAATTGTCTTATTTTACAATTGACAATTCTTTCTTGTCCAATTCTCTCGTAGTGAGATTCTTAGGAAAAGTATCTGATTACCGAGTGTTAATATCCGACTGGATGTATCGACGTTCCTATCATTTCTTTTGATTTGATTTCATTTGAATGACCCGGGTAACGATCCGATGAGCTTTCGAATACGTACTCAAATTATGAAAACTTGGGATATATTTATATTCATTAAATGTTTTCGTCTGTATCTGATTTGAAATCTCTCGCATAAATTATGCGTTGATATTACTCTTTGGATGATAGTTGTGTCTCCATATATCCTTGAATTTGCGAAGGATTATGAGTTATTATTAGTCTTTTGAGAAGTTCACATCTTATCGATGGCAATAAAACTAAAAAGTTGATAATGCCAGTAGAATGGATTGATTGATTATGACATGACGACATTGTCTTAATTGATGGGAACTCGAGTAGAAATCCCCTAAATGATAAGATGTTGATTATCAAAAGTGATCTAAATAATTCTTGATGAATGACCATATCCTGCATTTAGACTTGAAATTATACCGTGAATAGTTGTGAATTAGTCATAAAATTTGTAATCTAGAAAGAACCTAATATGAAATTATTAATAGATGTTCCTGCTATCTGAAACTTTAGGAGGTATTTGCTGGTGAATTACCTAGACTTTCGCCATTAGGGCAAGTTGAATTTGGTATTGATTATCTTCTCGGTGCTGCACCTGTGGCATGTGCACTTTACGTCAGCACCATCTGAATTAAAGGAATTACCGTACAACAGAGAGAGTTGTCGGAGATAGATTTTATTCTACAAAGCTCGTCATCATGAAGATCTATGGTGTTATTATTTCTTATATTTATCGATTACTGTGAACTGAGTAAATTGACAATCGAAAACGGTATCCATGACTCGAAATGGAAGATTTGTTCGATCATTTACAAGGTTCTAGCGTATATTCGAAAATTTGATCCTCGGCATGGTTATCATTAATTTCGCGTCCGCGAAGAAGATTATCTATTCCAATCACTACATCTATAACTTGTAATGAACATTGTGAGCTTCACGTGATGTCGTTTGGATTGACTAATACACATGTCACGTGTGTATGTTGTAATTTGATAAATTCATGCTCGTGATCATTAAGGACCATTTGTTTATTTATAAAAATAAGAATGAGTTAATAATTATTTGTAGAATGCCCTGAGTCGGCCGAGTAGTGAAAACTTGTACCTTGAATATTTAACATGTGATGAAAGACTTAATCCTTTACATTATTTGACCGTGTTATTAAAAGATAATAGAATCTATATCGACTCTTCAAAAATTAAGAGCCCTTTTAAGACATTGGGTTTTACTAAAAAGAAAGTGCAAATGTGTTTTGACAAATGTTTTATCAAAAAGAACTTTTGAGGGATTATTCCCTTATACCCAGAACATTTAACTAAACTCCTGTTTAGGGGTAAATGTTCGTGTATACCTCAAGACAACCTAAGAGGGATTGAGGAAACCGTAAAACCATGACTTAAAATTTGAAATGACAATTTTTGCTTTTCAACTAAGAAATTTTGACCAAAGTATAACCAAAGATTTTTCAAACATTTACGAATCTTATTAACTATTTTCGATAAATCAGCAAAAATCGTGTTAATTAAAGTCAAATTTGTTTTGAACATTTTATTATAAGTGGTCGAACTAAGAAATGTAAACTTTTAACGTTTACGTTTCATAAAAACTTAATATTTATTGTTAATTTACATGTAATACTTATCGACGCTTTAAAACGTCGGATCAAGCAAAACTGATAAAAATAATAGTTGAGACGAAACTAAAACTTAGAAAATATGAAGAAAGAAATTTTGAATGAATACGGTTATGATAATTATTTTATAAGGAAAGGTGAATGTAGATACCGACGCATTATGTAGAAAAGATAAAGAATCACATAGGATGTGTTCCTTAATAATGAAGGTGCAAAATAATTTGCCCGAACAAATTAGAAATAATTGATGCTTGTAAGAAGGATAATATAGATAATAAAAAGGGGTTCGTGGCTAATTTGAACGATTAGAATTGAGAAGTCGATGGCGTTAAATGTATAAAAGGCCACTTGTGGTTGCTTAAATATTGAGATGTAGTTATGTTGGAATCTCATAGGATAAGTATTCTATTCATGTTATTTCTGATTAAGTGTACCATCTGAAGAAGTTGTACTGATGGAAAATTATGAAGGCAGACATCGCCTCATACATTAGTAAACGTCTAGCTATTGCAAAGGTCATCATCTGAATTTGATTTGATTTGGGTCATCGTCGACAGACTGACCAAATCTGCTAATATCATTCCTGTTAATGATATATTCTTGATGAAGAAATTGACTCTTTATATTTAAAGTAGTGTCTAAACATGGTGTGCTTGTATCGATCATCTCTATCAAGATCCTCGCTTCGCATCGAATTTCTAGAGATTTGCTCAGAAGTCATTGAGAACGAATCTTGATGAGAGTACTGTACCACCCCAATCGAAGGGACGAGGTAAAGTAACGATACAAAATACTATAAGTGTTGTTTTATGTTTCAATGATTGGCCCTTGGTAATAAATTGTAAAATCGTTTTCCTTTGGAGAGATTATCCTTGATAATTATCGTACTAGGATCAAGATCGAATTTTGTGAGGATATATATTAGAGCATCTGTAAGTAGGATTTGGGATGAAGACACCCGACATACACCCATTGTGAGTTGTACATGTCTTTTAGGTTTAAGGTTTCCTATGATGGCGAACCTAACCTTACAAAATACTCGACCCGCGAGACCTGAAATGATTGTTGAAATTAGGATCTGATTATTTACCGCCGGTAGTGGGCAGGAGGTTATGTGAATATGAAATGTAGATCTTGAAGTGCCAGATGGGTAGCGAAGTTATGCCAAAAATTTTAACCATGGAAAAATGAATTGATAATCTGAAAGATCATGGGAATTAAGTCTCCGTTGTATGGGACCATTGAGATGATGTAAAAGTTGGTTTGAAAGGCATATAAGCTGGATCTACCCTAGGACTTCAAGATCTGTGTGAATTATGTTTTGTATATCGAACTTGATAAAATGCCTATCAAGTGAAAAATCTGACTATTCCTTAATGAAGTTTAGATCGGCGAAAAGTTACATTCATCAAAAACCCATAAAAATCATGGATAGAGAAAGTAAGTCAACATTAAGCCTGATCATATTCCCGTAGTTATGTTTGATGAAACTCGCGTATTGTAATGGATTACACTTGTGAGAAAAGACCGAATGTGGAGGAAATAACCACATGGCTTAACTCTATAAGAAGCGAGTAGTAAGATAAGATGATCTTTGAGGACAAAGATTCTGTTTAGGGGTAAATGTTGTGACAATCCGTCAATTTATGGTTGATATTTTATTCTCAAGTGTTATTTAAAAACATTATTTTAAATGTTATATTATGAACTCACTTATTTTTGGGAAGAAATTTGGATTTACGTCTTGAAGTAGCATCGACTACGTCTAAACTGGAGGATTCTACGTTACGTGCTTACGTTTACATACACCGTTTTGGTGACAGTCCACATTTCAGGAAAAAATTTATCCGTGAATATTATTTTGAGATTTGAAATTTGTGATGGTTCATAAACTCACAAATTTATGAGAAGAGATTAGGACTTACGATTATAATTTAACGTCCTTTACGACTAAACCGGAAACCTTAGGATTACGTATTTACGTTTTTGAACTTCGTTTTTGATGAGACAATTTTTATTAGATTCGTTTTGTGTCGTTGATTCAAAATTTATAAAAACGTTTTTCGTAAAACGACCCGAAGGCACGCAAATCGAGAAAACTTGAATCGAGGAATACCCGTAAATTAATGGGGATGGAACAAGTATATACTTGTCCCACCCCCACACATGGTTGGACAAAGCTTCAACAACACACCTTTGAGGTGTCAAACTTGTAAGCTAACAAGTTACACTTGTCATTGTGAGCTTAATAAACAAGCTACTCCACCTCAAAACCACTAACTCAAAACCATTCTCCCATTCTCACATATGCAAATCACACACAAATCTCTCTCTACTCCCCATTTTCGTCCCACAATCCTTAAAAACAACCCTCATTTGATCTATTTTAACCATAAATTCATGTGTTATTCATACACATGATGATGCTCCTTTGAAGCCTTGAAGATTGGAGGTGATTCTAACGTCCAAGGAGGTGATTTGGTAATGTCCAAGGGATGATTTCTACATGAAATCTACAAGTATTGGTGGCCATGAAGATTGGTGTTGATCTACCACAAGTTCTTCCATCAAAATCCATGTCTTAATCACAACCGACATCATCTTGGTGGTATAAAGATTATTCTTCCTATCCTCTTGTTATTTTGATTATGTTATCTTGTAATTTCTTTATTTATGTATATGTATATGATGATGAATGATGATTAGAAATATTATGTGGGGATTTGGTGTTGATAGATTTGATAAACATGGTTAAAAAGATGGAAAACAATAGGTAAAATGGTTAAAATCTTGCTTAATATGAAGGCTGTATAAAAACAGTAAGTAACCAAAATCTAAACTGATAAAATGGTGAAGTTCAATCAATATACAGTAAGTATTAGGTGTTATACACATGTGAGAGTTGGCCATGCAATGGAATCATAAAAATGAGTGAGATATGATCAAAACAAGTTTAGAGTGCAAATCTGCCTACACTATTTTAGACGAATTTATTAAAATATTTAGAAATTGATTCATCAGTAGCTATAATAGAATAAAATGAAGCACATATCATGTAGTTCATGTGATAAAAAGTTGGGCTTCTATCTCCATACAGAACTCTAGATATGGCTGTTTTGGTGAACATGAAACTAAAAATCAGATTTTGAAGAATTAATGTTTAATAGTATTATATAAGCACTCAAACTAATATAGTATAAAATGTGAATTAAAACCCACTAACTTATAAATTTCATTTATATAAATATGTATAAGGTTAAATAAATTGACACTTTATAAAAATGGTAGTTGAATAAGATTTATAAGTATAAAAACTATAAACATGATTTTTACGACTTTTTCGGCTATTACCGTAAAATTAACGTTTTTCGCCAATTAAAACTTAGACGATCAAACCCGTCTAATGTAAAGTTTTTAAAAGTCATATACTGATCTATAACTACCTAATATAAGTAAAAAACGATAAAATCCGAACTATATGACATACGGACAATAACGAGCTAAGTTAGCATATTGGACTAATAATTTAACCAAATAAGTTAAACACTTATAAAAATTAATTATTGGGCTTAACCCATTTGGGCCCAACATGTAAAGTATAAATACTGATAATACAAGTATAAAATGGATTAATACAATTTACCGGACTTATAATAGGCTTATTGGACCTAAAACATGTAAATAGGTAAAACTAGTAAACTAGTATAAAAGTTATCAACACATAACACTAAAATGAGTAAATGAGAATATGTAAACCCACTTGATCATCATATATATAAAATCATCATATGTATACATAATTGTTATTTTTATAAAGTCCTTGGACAAGAGTCTAAGACAAGTATTATTTGTCTAGGTTTCCGTGATTGAAGCACGTACCGTACATCCGAATTGCCGATAACCGCCATCCCACATCAACGTGAGTTCATAGCCTCGCACTCTTTTAAATGTTTTTATGAAATGTTTTATAAACCCGCGAGGGATATAACATGTTAGCTTTAATAAAATAGGACACCATTTGTCTCAATTATTTGTTTATTGATTTGGACCCGAAGGATTGTATGACCCGATGAATGAATATATGACCCGATAAATGAAATGAAATGGATTATTAAAGTTAGGTTATGTCACTAAAAGTCCCATTAGCATGAATTGTGAACTACCGGGATTTGGTAGACGCTTATGCATATAATAGTACTATTTGGGGACGATCACCCTAGTTCGCGCCTTGACGGTTGATCCCCGTCGTGCCACATTGATTGGTAAGTGAATTTATGTATGAGAAGATTTACACAAGCGTGATTATTGTGACGACACGCTAATTTAGATGGGCAAATGATTGTCGGGTTAGCTTCCCGTTGTTTGTTGTAGTAAGGTAACAATGTCATGCGGCTTATAATAATCCAATTAACGAAATACTACTATACGCACTGAATTACAATGAATTGCCTGACTAACAATACGGGGTCTTATTATTGATTTTATGTTCGTGTTTTGGTTTTACATAACCATATTCATAAAACGATTTTTATTTGGCTTATACAACGTTATAAAACGAATTGTATGATGTTTTTAACGACAATGGTTCGTATAATGATTTTAAAGGCGAAAGCCAATATTATAATTTTGATAAAGATTTGTATAAAATGACTTTGGCTATTTTATGGCCTATTACAATGATTTGTACAAAAATGATTTTCGGTAATAATTTTATACCGGTGTTATATTGATGGATTTTATTAAACTCTATGAATTCACTTGGCGTTATCGCTGACCTTTTCTTTTAACATGTTTTATCTCAGGTATTTGAAGGTAATTCTCGGGAAGACAACAAGAATTCATGGCCCGCACTAAAATTATAATTTCCATTCAAATACTTTGTAAAACGTGTATGAAATACAATAACTTGGGACCTATGTAAATTTGATATTTATGAATGGAAATGCTTTATTATTAAACGACGCGATTTTTATGCGTTGTCTATGATGTGAGTAATGTGCTATCCCGTAACACCAACGAGTCTTCCGCTGTATTGAATTGTGTATATTTGGGGGTGTTACAGTTATTGTACATAACCATTTTCCCTTATTTCTTGTTTGCAAACGAATGCTTGTGTTCCACATCCTTATTTGCTAAACCTATGAATATCACTCAACTTTGTTTTGAAGATTTTACATGTTTAATCTCAGGTATTATTACTTAACTTTGCTTGGATGGGAGCCCGCAGGATATTATAGCAGCTTGGAGATTTCTGTGATGCTTTTAAAAGACTGTTTTTAGTAAAAATTAAGACGAAATAATTTTCTGCTTCTAAAACTCTGGGACCTATGTTTAAAAACTCTGACCTTTTATGATGTAATGTACATGTTTTTATTTCGCCAACTTTGTATGAACTGTAATTCATTGTTTCTTGTACTATGACGTGTTACCCCCTCGTTGCCTAGTTGTTCCATGTTAGAACAATGATTTGTACAAAAATGATTTTCGGTAATAATTTTATACCGGTGTTATATTGATGGATTTTATTAAACTCTATGAATTCACTTGGCGTTATCGCTGACCTTTTCTTTTAACATGTTTTATCTCACGTATTTGAAGGTAATTCTCGGGAAGACAACAAGAATTCATGGCCCGCACTAAAATTATAATTTCCATTCAAATACTTTGTAAAACGTGTATGAAATACAATAACTTGGGACCTATGTAAATTTGATATTTATGAATGGAAATGCTTTATTATTAAACGACGCGATTTTTATGCGTTGTCTATGATGTGAGTAATGTGCTATCCAGTAACACCAACGAGTCTTCCGCTGTATTGAATTGTGTATATTTGGGGGTGTTACAGTTATTGTACATAACCATTTTCCCTTATTTCTTGTTTGCAAACGAATGCTTGTGTTCCACATCCTTATTTGCTAAACCTATGAATATCACTCAACTTTGTTTTGAAGATTTTACATGTTTAATCTCAGGTATTATTACTTAACTTTGCTTGGATGGGAGCCCGCAGGATATTATAGCAGCTTGGAGATTTCTGTGATGCTTTTAAAAGACTGTTTTTAGTAAAAATTGAGACGAAATAATTTTCTGCTTCTAAAACTCTGGGACCTATGTTTAAAAACTCTGACCTTTTATGATGTAATGTACATGTTTTTATTTCGCCAACTTTGTATGAACTGTAATTCATTGTTTCTTGTACTATGACGTGTTACCCCCTCGTTGCCTAGTTGTTCCATGTTAGATTTTTGGGGTCTCACATAAATGCCCCTGCGGTTCCTTATCAACAAGGAACCGTGGGTATATTTAAGGAACCTCGTGCTTTGGAGTCCGTGCTCTTTTGTCCTTTGGTGGGGAAATGCCATATGGTGAAGTTTATACCTCAAGGGTATATTCTTAGACCATTTGGAATATACTAAATTCAAATTAAGGAATATTCTTTGGAATATACCTTAGGGAATATTCTTTAGAATATGCCAAATTCAAATTTCTATTTTTTCTTAATAAAACATTTTCTTAAAAATAAAGTTAAATAAAAACTTTTGTCACGCTTAATAAAAAATTGAGTTTTAAGAAAAACTAAATCCTTGATCACTTAGTCAGATTAATGACTTGTTTGTACATACCTTGATTGATTCTTGCCGAATGCGATCTTGGAGGTGACGAGAGAAGTATACAAATGTATTCTTGAGTGATTACGAGTACCTTAGCATTTTACATAATGTATTGCGATTTATACGTTTGTCATCAATAAAACACGAAGGGATTATATCGACTAAACATCGTAATGTTTGCACTAACCATCTCCCCCTTTTTGATGATGACAAACAAGTCAACCGTAACGCATATTAAAATGTATAAGTTACTCGTTTACAATTACTTCCCCCCCTTTTGTCAAATCAAAAAAGTAGTCGACGTCTTGAAGAAGATAAGAATCAACGTCGAGAGAGCACACATCCAAAGTGGTAGTCATCGATTGCACGTCATTTAAAAAAGAGAAGAATTGACGCCAAGATAACTTGCATCCGAAAGGCAGTCTTCACTTATAGAAGAGGAAGATCGACTTCGAGAGAGCTTTCATCCAAAAAGCTAGTCGTCACTTGTGGTTGTTGGTTGAGAGCGAGAATCCAAACCGTAGACCCATCATCTAAAAATATTGAGCTTGCGTCATCCTAGTGAAGTCTTCAATCACCATAGGTTAACCAACTCCATGCATAATAATATGCTAATCTTCGAGATCCCATAATTCATTACTTTCAAGATGTTCAATGAATGCAATTTAAGTGAGTGAACGATTGCAAATGTAATGAGTTGAACTCTTAAAAATGCTCCCCCTTGATATTAGCTCCCCCTTGCTTGAGACACCAACAAAGCAAGACTAGTGACGAGCTACGACAATAGGTTAGAATGATCCTACAAAACAAAGTTAGTGGACAAGAGCATATATAGCAAGGTCATCCAAGCGAAATTAGCTTTAAACAACTCGAGTACAAAGAGAGGGACTCAAAAGAAAGCTAAAACAATCTTAACTTTTATAAGTGTAAAAAATATGGCAAGTTAAGAAAAATAAGAGGGCTATTATATAAAAAAGTGAACCCACCTTATTTTGCTGACGCCAAAAATATATAAAAAGGACTAAGAGAGAAAAGAGATGTCCAATATATAAAATAAGGAAATTGTCGAGAGGACATATCCCACTTTAATATCATGGAAAAAATAACAAACTAAAGAGTGTATGACATGGACAATAAAACAATTCCACATAGTCGAAAATAGAGGAAGAATGACTATGGAGGAAAAACAAAACGAGGACGATAAACAAGTAGTTTGCACAAACAATGACAAGCATTTACTAGAGAAGTGTGCACGCGATGCTATCAATCCAAAGACGAGAGGATTATGACAAGATCAATTCACAACTATTGGAATAGAGGTAGAAAAGAAACATCCAATCAATTGTAATGATAATATGTAAAAGGGTTAAAATACTTAGAATTGTTGGAATCACCAAATACAATTGTAAATTTAACCGCAATCAACTGTCAAAAACGAGAAAAATGAAAAAATCTCAAACAAAGACATTATTGACAAGGATGCTTATGAATGTCGACAAAAGAAGACGACTCCTTGATTTGGAGAAAAAGATCAAAGAAGGCAAAGAAAAGAAAAACCAAGATGGATGGTGTTTAGCATACGATAAACTACATGCTCAAGGTTTCGTAGCTCTTCTCAATCATTATGAATGTTCAAAGAACAATTACATGGCGAGGAAAGGGTGAGGCTCGAATCAACTTAGTTTAGAAAGGATGGAAGAGAGAGACTCGACTTAGATAGGCATGATTCAAATAAATCGAGAGAGACTCAACAAAGAAGTTAAGGATAACTTTACAATATAATTTAAGAATACTATACCTTTGTAGGTGATAGTGAAAACTTTAAAGAAAACGAGAGGAGAAACTCAAAAGAATTCAAGAAGACATGATAGAGTTAACACATAATCAAGTAAGCACATAGGATAAATCATGCAAATCCTAATGTAATCATAGAAGAAGGAAATACATTAAGAGAAGATCCTAGTTAATGCCTATATGTAACAAAAAGAAGATGGCGGTTTACTTAACATTCAACCAAGTAAAACATAACTCAACTAAGCATGCATAATCAAGGAAAATGTTCCATCATTCCTAGACCTAAACGCAAATAGGTTTAAGCATGTAAGCATAAGCATGTAAAAATAAGCATGTAAGCACAAGCATCTAATCATAAACATGTAATACACATAGGTTTGAGCATGTAAGAGCAATTAAGCAAGCATCAAAACAATAACCATAGAGATTAATATGTAATGCTAAAAGTAATCTAGAGACTTATCTAGAAAAGGCAAGCCTAATAAAGTCTACAATAAACCAATGTAGAGAAGGTGGACAATTAACACATTGACACGCAAGAAACATGATTACTTAAAAGAGAAGACTAAGTAAAACATGTTAGAACTTAATATTTAAGGACATGCATGAATTAGACACATCTAAGAGATATTATATCGGAATTTCTTGACAAAGACAAAACCTTAATAATAAGCATAATAACTAAGCAATTAAGCATATATCATAAGGATAAGCAAGAAGATATATAAGCAAGTTATCTATCTAGATATCACATATCAAGCAACACTTAGTGCAAAACACCAAGGATAATTCTAATTCTTACTCGTCTATAAAAGAAGACTCAAAATAAGAGAAAAGAAAGAAGCCTAAGAAAAACATGAACCAAGACCCGTAGATAAATCATGTTGAATAACATGAAAAGAACTACAAGGAAATAAAGATCATACAAAGATGTATGAAACACAAGCCTAAAAATTAAGCATAATTCTAATCTTATTTACACTAGAATTCTAAGATTTTCTTAAATTAGATGTCTTATTAATAAGCAACACACATGATTTATTAGAAGACAAGGTGGTAGCGGAATTTGGTAGAGAAAGCTTGGTGATAATCTTGTAATTCAACTCATCATAGATATGAGACATGACATGATGTTGATATTGACAATGATGTCAATATGTTTCATGATGCATGACATTATCATGTGATGGATGAAGAACACAAAAGGGTAGTGGTGGAAAAGGAGAGTTTCCAAAATCAATTTCCTTAGAAGGAGAAGAGATTTCATTTTGTGTGTTCTTTGGTGGAGAATCAAGGCTTTCATTTGGTTAATAAGACATTTTCCTTTGGTGTGAAAGAGATGCAAAAATGTTTAGGGTTAAGTAGAGAAAGCACAAGATATTTTTAGAGTGGTCAAAGGTTTGAAACAAAGATTTCTAAAAATGTTGGAAAATTTTTGAAGTTTCAGAAAATACATTTTTGACTACTTCTGCCAGCGGTTCTTTATCTCACCCTGTGGTTCAATAAATATATTGAACCGTGTGATAATAATAGAACCGCCCACAGAGGGTGTGTTTTAGGGGATAAGGTGAATTTTCCAATTCAACAAATCCTAATGTTCTAGTCTAACTTATCATAAAGTTATGCTAAAGAGCAATAAAAACTAGAACATACACAAAGAAGAAGCACATAGGTTCAATAACACGTAAGACGAAAGCTAAGAAAAACCTAATGGCTACAAAAGAAAAAGACTCCTAATGACATACAAAGTTCATCGATGTAAACTATCATTAGTCATATTTAGGAAGAGCCGTTTAATCAATTTAGAGAATGAGTATGAGACTATCACTAGAGGTGCTCAATTACGGCTAAGCATGACCATTTTTACGAGTTATACACCAACTCAACTTCTCATATGAAGTAATTTAACTGTTAGGTCAAATTGAATTTCTAGTGCAATAGGTTCTCTAGTAGTCATTCCCAAGTTAGAAAAAATGTAATTCCTACATTTGCCTAATGATGTAGCAAGGATGAAACTTGCTTAACCACACAATGTATGACCTAATGGGGTTTAATAATGCACCATTGCATATCTTGACAAAAGAGTCTAGTTAAAGTTATTTACCTTATTAGATATTGAGGTCGAAAACATTGAATTGCATAGACAAAGTTTACACAATTTTTTAGAACACTCTTGATTGGTCTTTCGGAAGTGACACATTTACCAATTGCATTGCAATTTAAATTACTTGAGTATTTTGGATGAAACATCCAACTTGTCAAACCGACTCCATTGTGTATTATAAGTAATTATTAAACAAATTTGTCAAACAATTTGAACAAATAGATTCCATATAACATCGTCAACACAATTGTGAGTTATGATCCGATGTATATTCATAATAATCCGCATTCATGTCTACACTCTAAAACATGTCAATTAGATTCGATAATGATGTCAATCATAATTTGAAGAATGAATTGATATATATTTGAAATCTTTCTTGATTCCCACTAACACTCCTTTAAGAGAAAATAACTAAGATTTTCAAAGAGAGTTTCATGTTTTATAGTGAGACATTAATCTACTTGAACTAATAATACAATGATCGAGTAATACGACCGTCATCAATAGATTTGACTAGCTCACAAAGCTTTTGTAAAACTCGCATTAAATACCATGAACAGTAGACATGAACAATAAATACACAAAAATACGATAAAGTATAAACCTTCCATTTATAATATATTAAACGTGTCACGATATTAAATAACATGTAATTACGTATATTATAGATGTGACATGTTCACAATACATTAATTCACGATAATTAAAACACAAACATACACGAATATTTAACTTATCATAAAAAGGCTTCGGTTTGCCTTGTGGGCCTTAATGGTTCCGCGGCTAGAGAAAAAGAAAGAAGGATGATGGGCCTTTTGGCCAATGACCAATTACTTATTCCATAACATGTAAAGCAAAGGTTGTTTTTATCATAATTTAGGTTACAGGAAAAATCAAGAAACCCTTGCCTCCTTCTCTTCTTGTTGCCGGCTGTAGATCACCAAAATGGGTGTTCGGGCAATTTTATTCTTTGATTTTGTGTGTACATGTTCGCAATCATAAACCTTTCTCTTCCACGTATTACGGTAATGTCACGAATCTTTTCTTTTTAATTCTTTTTAATCTTTTTATGATTACATGTAATTAATTTTTAAAACAAGTCATGAAAACATGTTAGGACTAATTAAAAACCTTGATATATGGATGGTTGGGTGTGGTTTGGTTCGGCCGAGACCCACAACCGAGAGATTAAAGCTCTCGGCTTGGTTTATTCACCACCACCGAGACCTCATGGTCTCGGATTGGTTCGGCTGTGGCTCGATCGCAACACAAGGGAACCCCGACGCAAGGTCGGGGTATGGTTAGTTTTGGTTTTGTTTGATTTTGGGCTAACCGAGACCACAAGGGTCTCGGTGTGGCTCGGGTTAACAAGAACAGTGGGGAACCGGCCTAAGCCGGGGCGAACTAGGCTCGACATTGGCTAGCTGGGCTCGGCAGTGGGAACTGAAGGCCACCAGTGGCAACCGGCTAGACGGTCTAGCCACTGGTGGGGCTGCGGTGTTTTTTCAGCTGCCAGTTGACACCACTAGCCGCCGGCTATGTGGTGTCGGCTAGGCATTTTCGGGCACGGGATAAATTTTAAACACGGGTTTGGGCTCGGGTATTTTTAAAAGCAGTTTAATAGTTTAATTAAATTAATTTCCAAGACTATTTAATTTAATTAAATACATGAATTAGGTTAAAATATTAAAATTAATATTTCTTGACTAACCTAAGTATTTACTTAGCTTAATTTAATTAAACATGTATTTTAATTAAATTCTTATAATTTATAGTTATTAAATTACCCAAGTTAATTATTTAATAAGCTATAATACTTAAACCATGACTTGTATTTTACTAATAAACTTTACTTTATAATACCTTATTTCATGACAATCAAACAACAGAATACAAGAATAACTACATTTAACACTTAAAACAGTTAAAATATAACAGAACATAAATAATAAGCTAAGAACACACAGAACTAGTAAAACACATGTATCACAGACAACTCATACACGTCCCTATTCTTATGCATTATTATCCGTCAAGGCGGAGTAAGTTGTTTAGCGTTTCTATTAGCTTCTACTGGACACAAGGTATGGATTTCCCGTCCTTCAGTAAGTAAAATATCTTCCTTTATTAGGATTTCCCATATGCATCCAACTGTTTTCCCTGTAGTTACAGATTTAAATGCTTATGTGTTATTAGTTACCTTAGCCATATACATGCATGCCAGTTTCACCTAGTTATGGAGGTACCATAACCGTAACATTAGAGGCACTAGTGTTATGACTTCACCATAACTGAGTGATAGCCCGTGGTGTCCCTTTTAGTTTATTTGGCCTTTATTATTATTATATTATCATGTGGGGCATATGGGTACATCATAGTTACAGTGTTTGTTAGGACTTCATGGTGAATGTGGTGTGTAACTTGCATCCTTCACAAGGAGCTGATCCCTCCTCCCCAAACCTTATTAATTACAGACATCCCCTCTAATTACATGACGAGGTCACCCCTCCAAGTATTTATGTATGTATTTGACCTCATGACCTATATTGGCTTTTGGTATATTAAACTAATACAAATTTCATAAGTAAACATAAGCTATGTTTTCAGAACTAAAACTAGTAAACATGTTATACGTCTAGGTTTTCCAGGACTTATTTGTTTCTCTTGCTTTCATGCTTTTTATGCTCTTATTATGCTTTCATTATTCTATGTCTTTCCATGCTTTATTGTATATCCGTGCACTGGGCGTTACGCTCAACCGTTTTCCATTTCAGTGTTCCCAAACGACAGGTACCCAATCACAAGTAGGATCTCAAGAGTATGTGCATTCGGATGGAAGCTATCTAGCCTTCTATATATTATGAATTTATCATACTTTATCTTACGTTATTTCATGTTGGACATTGTTTTGTCCTTTCCCTTTACAATACTTATATTTGCTTGTGTTAAGTTACTTGGACTACAGATGTTTGTTTCCGGTATTTCCTTTAATGGTCATGAATGTTTAGACATTTACCTTGCATGCTTTGATGACACGCTATATATTTATGTGATATTTCATTTTACCAAATGGGGTGTTACAATTATGGTATTAGAGCCAAGGTTTCGACCTGTAGCTCTGTAAAACATGACATGTGACTTACAGGTAGTCACCATCGTCTTCCTAGAACTGACAGTTGGTTTTCATGCATTCATTTCATGTATTTATTTCATGCATCCATCTCATTGTCATAGGAATTTTGACTAAGTAGTGGTTGGTACAGGACTGGCCCTATTTAGTCGCATGTGTTTTATCGAAACATTTTGTTGTTTAGTAGACCGACCCATAGGCGTCCACACTTGTTTTTTTGTTTGGGAAACGACCCACAGGCGTTCACTCATGGACATATCATCATATTTAATTAAGCATGCATTTTAAAACTGTTTTATGCATCATAAATAAATTCATGTTTTATACAATGTTCGTGCATTTTCTATTCATGTCATATTTTATCAGACTTATTATTTATGTTGCATTTTGTTTTAAACTGTCAGATGGTGAACATACGCAATGCTCAAGAATTGGCTGCAGTTGTCAATGCAGCTTTGCAAGCCCTCCTTCCCTAACTTCACAATGAAATCAGGACGAATTTCATGCTGAAGTTTAAGCTCAGGGCGTTCAGTTCGGCTCTTATCAGCAGCACAACAATAATCCTCCACCTCCACCGCATGTTACCCTTATGACTTGGTTGGAGCGACTCAACAAGCAGAGACCCTGTTCGTTTGAGCAGACTGACAGCCCCTCTGAGGCTGAAGCTTGGATTTCTCATATTGAGAAGATATTTGATGCGATGGGTTGTGATGTTCTCTTCAAGGCAAAGATGGCTTGCTATAAGTTTGAAGGTGATGTACTATAGTGGTGGAAGTCCGTCAAGCAGTCCAACGGTGGTGATGATTGGGTTGCACTTCTGACATGGGACCAATTTAAGGAGCTTTTCCTTAATCAGTACTTTCCACATGCTGAGCACGAGAAACTTAAGAGGGATTATCATAACATCAGACAAGTTGCTGGGGAGAACAACAACGAATTCATGTAAAGGTTTCTTTGTTTGGCTGGATTCTTGGGAGCAGCAGCTGGTACTACCGAGGAGCAAGCTGAGAAGTTTCGCTGGGCTCTTCGCACTTTGGTTGCCAACAGTTTGGTTTGTGCTACGTTCACTACAGCGGCACATGTGGCCGATGCAGCCCGTAAGCTTGAGATGCTTCAAGAACGAGAGGAGTTTGGTGATGACCGATCAGTGTAGAGGTATCTTCAGTCACCAACCGTAAATCATTCATTTCATTCAGTATTTTTATTCTTATATCATCATCTATTCAATTTCATATTTTCAGACAGAAGACTGACGATCGTAAACATGCGGTCGCTCAGCAGTCATCTAAGGGAAACGGTCAGACCAATGACCGTTCTGGTTCAGATAGGCGTGGCGGTAATGATAATTACCGTAACAATTCCAATAACTCGAACAACAGCAGGTCCCTACATTTACCTTCTCTCATGGTAAACTGTCTTATGTTATGGTATTCTGATACTTCAGTGACTCATATTCAGGAACAATAGCAACGGCAGGGATCAGGACCATAGAGGTTTGCAACCTAACCGTTCTACTTCATCTGGTAACTATTTAAACCTTCTATGTAATCAAGCTTATGTTCCATGATCATGTCTCATGCATGTAATCTTAAAACAGGCTCTCAGCTAGCTAGGACTCCTGTTGGAGGGTTCACGCATCATATCTGCCCTACTTGTTTGCACAGACATTCTGGTGTTTGTCGTCGAGGTACTGCTGGTTGTTTCAAGTGTGTCCAACAAGGCCATCAGCAGAAGGATTGTCCCCAAGGTGAGATAGAAGGCACCTCTGGACATGCCGACTCCAAACCACCTCCTACTTCTGGTCGTGTGTTCACTAATACTAGAGACCAGGCGAACAAGACTTCAGGTACCATCACTAGGAATCTCTTTATGAAAGGTTTGGCAGCATGCGTTCTGTTTGATACTGGAGCGACTCATTCAGTCATATACACTACTTTTGCTACACGTGTTATGATTTCCCTTATGCCATTAGATAATGCCTTAAACATTTCCACGCCACTTAAGGACTCTGTACGAATCACCTAGGTGTACAGAGATATTCCCCTCGAATTTGATGATAAAATCCGCAAAGTTGACGCACTTCCTTTGAACATATGCGATTTTGATTTGATATTGGGCATGGACTGGTTATCCAAACACCAGGCTACGATAGACTGCCACACTTATCTGGTTATCTTCGGTGATGTTAAATCTCCAGAGTACATACACCATGGTTTTCTGCCATGGAGGTTTGTACAAATTATTTCATCCATGGAGGCGCGTGCATTACTAACACACGGCTATCAGGGCTTCATAGCCAATATTCATGACATTACTGTCGAGTCTCCATCAATTCAAGATTAGCCTATTGTGTCAGAATTTCCTGACGTATTTCTTGATGAACTTCCGAGCATACCACCTGTTCGTGAAGTCGAGTTTGGAATTGAGCTCATTCCAAGAGCAGAGCCATTTTCCAAGTCTCCTTACCGCATGGCTCCCATAGAGCTTAAGGAGTTAAAAGATCAGCTGCAGAAACTTCTGGAGCGAGGTTTCATCCGTCCCAGTACATCGCCATGGGGTGCACCGGTACTTTTCGTGATGAAGAAAGACGGCAACATGCGTTTGTGTATAGACTATCATGAGTTGAACAAGATCATGATCAAGAACCATTATCCTTTGCCGCGTATTGATGACCTGTTCGATCAACTTCAGGGCGCCAAGTATTTCTCCAAGATCGATCTGAGGTCCGGCTACCATCAGTTACGGGTTAAGGAGCAGGATGTTTCCAAGACTGCTTTCCGTACACGTTATGGGCACTACGAGTTCATAGTCATGCCATTCAGACTCACAAATGCCCCAGCAGTCTTCATGGATTTGATGAACCGTGTCTTCCATGAGTTTCTGGACAAGTTCTATAACACCTCACTTTGATAAGTGGATCGTTACGCGTAATTATGGCGTGTCATCAAAGCGTGCAAGGTAATATGTAGTACAACATATATGACCATAGGGAAAACTGGAATCAAACATCGGTTCCCAAACATAAGCCCAAAACTTAAAGAAAGTAAATGAACTAGGAAGACTAGACAAGCATAAAAATATGGCAAAAAGTAGAAGAAGTCTATGGCAGCTTTCATCCTATGCAGTTCCTCCAAATGATCGAGTCAGTCCTTGGGTACCTACCGTTTTGGGACATGGAAAGGAAAGTAACGGCTGAGCATAACGCTCAGTGCACGGATATACGACATAGTATGAATGGTTGAAACATAAATAAGGCTAATAATAGCAGAAATGTATAAGTCCTGGAAAACTTGGAACGTGTTCATAAAATTGGTTTAGTTCTGAAAACATAGCTTATGTTACTTATGAAAATCTGTATAAGTTAATGTACCAGAATAGCCAATATAGGTCATGAGGTCAACAACGTACATGAATACTTGGAGGGGTGACCTCGTCATGCAAATTAGAGGGGATGCCTCTAATTTATTTGGTAAGTGGGTAGGAGGGATCAACTCCTTGTGAAGGATGCAAGGCACACACCACATTCACCATGAAATCTTGACTGAAACATGTAACTAGGATGCACCCATACGCTCCACATGATAATATAATAATATAATGGCCAAATAACTGAAAAGGGACGCCACGAGATATCACTCCGGCGTGGTGAAGTCATAACACTAGTGCCTCTAGTGTTATGGTTATGGTACCTCCATAACTAGGTGAAACTGGTCATGCATGTATATGGCTAATGTAACTAATAAACATAAGCATTTCATCTGTAACTACTGGGGAAAACAGTTGGCTGCATACGGGAAATCTTAATGAAGAAAGAGATTGTCCTTACTAAATGACGGGAAATCCGTATCTTATGTCCAGTGAACGAAGAAGATGAACGGAAGAGAGTCCTACTTCGATCTCACTAATGCTACATAAATAATATACGTGTATAAGTATTCTGATTACTGAGTACGTAACTGATTTTATATCATGTCTTAGCTTTTTTTATATGTTCATGTCTTGTTTTACTGATTTTAAAGTTATGCTGTGTTTATCATGTATTCTGTATATTCTGATTAAGTATTACTTGTATTCCTCGTATTATTATACTTGTTGTGTAATAATAAGTAACTTTCTAAAAATAGCAGGTTTCCTAAAATAGAAAGTTTCAAAAAATAGATTAACTTCTTACAATCGATAAGTTTCCAAAAAATAGGATGTTTCCAAAAATAGTAAGTTTCCTGAATTAGAAAGTTCCCATATTTAGAAATAAGCTGAATTTATAAGCTAATAATATAAGCTTAAGTTTTACTGATTTAATATACTAAGTCATGTGATTAAGAATATAGTTTATTAATTATAACATGTTAATTTAATATACTATAGGTTATACGATTTAATTAAATATAAACATGATCTAATTAAATTTAATTGTATAAAATACTCAGGTTAAAACATGTATTAATATGGTATTAATAATAACCTAAGTCATGTTTATTAATTAACTATATGTCATGTTTAATAATTAATTAATACTATAGTGTAAAATAAATAAATACATAGGTTAAAACATATATTATTTATAATAATAATTAACCTAAGTCCATGTTTTAATTAAATTAATTATATACCATGTCAAATTAATTTAATTAACTTGTAAAATTATATGTTTGTAAAATTAATTAATCTTGTCAAAATAATCATGAACCGAACCCGTGTATCATAATTTTAAACATGACGTGAACCAGACCCAGAACCCCATGAACCGGACTGAATTAATTCTGTGATTCTTGTATAACTAAGGTTTAAATAAAAAACTTATCTTGACAAGATTAAATCAATATTAATTAGATCGACTAAAATTAATATTGCATGATTAATTTGATACCCTAATTAAATTAATTAAAATAACTTGAAATATGATAAACCAACATCCCTTTTAAGAATCCTAAAACTGCCATCCAAACCCCATGACCAAAACCAACAGCCAAACACCCCTTGTGTTGCAGCTGGCTGCGCAGCAGCCACTGGCAGTTGCCAGTTTCCCCTGCTCCGTCAAAAGTACCCACCGAGACCACAAATGTCTCGGTTCCGTCAAAAGTACCCACCGATACCACAAATATGTGATGATCCATGGTTAAAGAACACAAACATAAACACGTAACCCATCTGAATCGAGCAACTCGTTCTCCCTTTTTCTTTGTCCAAACCGGCGGCCACCATGAGGTCTGCTAGGGTTTTTGTTTTGTTTGGAAAATATGTTAAATGAATATATAATGATCGACCTTCCTGACATATGTTTTTGTGAAGTGGGTTGGGCCATAAGGCCTGTTCCGTTCTTTGTGTCCGCGGGTAGGTGGGGCCCAGAAGGGAACCCAAATCGTTTTTTCATGCTTTGTAATTACGTGTTCATATGTTCGCGTTTAATTAACTATGTTCTTGTGTTTGTGTATTTTAACATCGTGAATTATTAAAATACGTATTTACTTGTTTATCTTGCAATAATATAAAATGCGTAGTTCACATGTTCGTGATTAAATGTTGGATTATAATTATTATAATAAATAATAATCGTGTATTAAAACGTACTTAATACTTATCGTGTAATAACACGTACTAATATTCGTGAAACGTGTTCATGTTTATTAAGGAAAGTTTTATTCTAAACGTACGATTATTAAGTGTACTGTTCATGGTAACAGCATGCAAGTTTTACAAGTTCGTTATCGTTTTCATTGATGACATCCTGATTTTCTCCAAATCCAAGGAGGAACATGAGGAACACCTTCGTACAGTCTTGTAGATTCATCGTCAGAAGCAGATTTATGCCAAATTCTCTAAGTGTGAGTTCTGGTTAAGAAAGGTGGCCTTTCTGGGCCATATTGTATCTACAGAGGGGATCAGCATAGATCCTGCAAAGGTTGAAGCCATCACTAAATGGCCAAGACCTACATCTGCAACAAAGGTTAGAAGTATTCTGGGTTTAGCTGGCTACTACCGCAGGTTTGTAGAGAACTTTTCATGGTTAGCCTTACCTTTGACAAAGCTGATGAAAAAGGAGATAAATTCGTCTGGACTGAGGAACGAGAGAAGAGATTTGAAGATCTTAAGCTGAAGTTAGTGACTGCACCGATTCTTACTCTCCCATCTGGTACATGTGGATTTTAGATCTATAATAACACTTCAAGAAAGGGTCTAGGTTGTATTCTCATGCAACATGGGAAGGTTATTGCATACGCATCACGACAGCTTAAACCTTATAAAGAAAAATATCCTACTCACGATTTGGAGCTTGCAGCAGTTGTTTTCGCGTTGAAGATCTGGAGGCATTATTTGTGTGGTAATTCATGTGACATCTTCACAGATCACAAGAGTCTCATGTACATCTTCACCCAAAAGGAACTAAACATGAGACAGAGAAGATGGTTAGAGATACTGAAGGATTATGACACCAACATTCAGTACCATCCTGGTAAGGAGAATGTGGTGGCAGATGATCTAAGCAGAAGGTCGTGTATAATTTTTGGCATCTTGATTGGAAAGGAGATCATCCGTGACCTAAAGATGACTGATATCGAGTTTTGTGTGTGAGGACAACATGGTTACTAGGCGAATCTTAGAGTGGAACCAGACTTACATTCTAGGATCAAGGAAGCTCAGAAGGACGATGGTGAGATTTGGGCAATCATTAAGAACCTTGATCAGCAGACGGAGTTTCGAGTTGATGATGATGGTATCTTATGGCAGGGCACCTGACTAGTTGTTCCAAATGACTCTACACTCAGGGAAGCTGTGCTGACTGAAGCTCACAGCTCTCCATTTACCATACATCATGGTTCTACCAAGATGTACCACGACATCTAGAAACATTTTTGGTGGTGTGGTAAGAAGCAAGATGTTGCCACCTTCGTTTCTAAATGTATGATCCGCCAACAGGTTAAGATCGAACACTAGAGAGCTAGTGGGTTACTGCAACCACTGGATATTCCAGAATGGAAGTGGGACAAAATCTCCATTGATTTTGTTACTGGTCTTCCGGTGACTCAGAGGAAACACGACGCCATCTGGGTTATTGTGGATAGATTGACCAAATATGCTCATTTTCTGCCAATCCGCAAGGAGCATCCGGTCAGCAAATTAGCAGACACCTTATAGAAGGAAATCGTTAGACTACATGGTACTCCATCAGAAATCATCTCTGACAGGGATCCCCGTTTCACCTCACGTTTTTGGCAAAGTCTATAGAAAGCTTGGGGCACCAGACTTAAGCTCTACACTACCTTTCATCCTCAGACCGATGGATGGTCAGAGCGTACCATTCAAACATTGGAGGACATGTTGCGGGCGTGTGCTTTAGAATGGACAGGGAGCTGGGATGATTATATCTATCTAGAAGCGGGTATGCACCGTTTGAGATGTTGTATGGTAGGAAGTGTGGCGCCCCAATCTGCTGGGATCAGGTGGGCGAGCGACTGATTGAGGGTCCAGAGATGATTGAGTTAACTAATGAGAAGGTCGTTGTCGCCCAAGGCGAAGCTTCAGGAAGCTCGTGCTCTCTAGAAGAGCTATGCTGATAAGCGTCGTAGAGATGTATCTTTCAACGTAGGTGATCACGTTTTCCTCAAGGTATCAACTGCACGAGGTGTTAAACGTTTTGGAATCAGAGGGAAGCTCAGTCCTCGCTTCATTAGACCGTTCGACATCATACAATGCGTTGGTGAAGTGTCATATCGTTTAGCGATACTGCCTCAGCTATCACACGTTCACAACGTGTTCCATGTGTCCTTACTAAGAGGATACATCTATCATCCCGTTCATGTTGTTCAGTATTTGCGTGATCAGATTCGAGAGGATCTTTCATATGTCGAAGAATCCGAGAGAGTTCTTGAACGACAAGATCGTGTCATGCGGAGAAAGACGATCCCATTCGTCAAAATCCTCTGGAGGGATCATCCTGAGCGGGAAGCCATTTGGGAGACAAAGGAGTCTATACGGACTTCTTACCCTCATTTCCAGTTCTGATTCGGGCATGTTTCTTTCAGTTTATGTTTTCCTCTAATTCGAGGGGGAATTGTTCTTTTAGAGGGGAAAAGTTGTAAAACCCGTATTAAAATACCATGAACAGTAAACATGAACACTAAATACACAAAAATACGATAAAATTAAAACTTTCCATTTATAATATATTACACGTGTCACGACATTAAATAACATGTAATTACGTATATTATAAATGTGACATATTCACGATACATTAACTCACGATAATTAAAACACGAACATACACGAATATTTAACTTAACATAAAAAGGCTTCGGTTTGCCTTGTGGGCCTTAATGGTGTTGTGGCCAGAGACAAAGAAAGAAGGAGGATGGGCCTTTTGGCCCATGACCAATTAGTTATTCCATAACAAGTAAACCATATATTGTTTTTGTTTATCATAATTTAGGTTATAGAAAAAATCAAGAAACCCTTGCCTCCTTCTCTTCTTTCCGCCGACTGAAGATCACCAAAAAGGGTGTTCGGGACGATTTTATTCTTTGATTTTGTGTGTACGTGTTCGTGATCATAAACCTTTCTCTTCCACGCATTCGATAAAGTCACGAATATTTTCTATTTAATTCTTTTTAATCTTTTTATGATTACATGTAATTAATCTTAAAAACAAGTCATGAAAACATGTTAGGACTAATTAAAAACCATGATTTAGGATGGTTGGGTGTGGTTTGGTTCGGCCGAGACCCGCAACCGAGAGCTTAAATCTCTCGGCTTGGTTTATTCACCACCACCGAGACCTCATAGTCTCGTCTTGGTTCGGCTGTGGATCGCTCGCAACACAAGGGAACCCCGACCGAAGGTCGGGGTATGGTTAGTTTTGGTTTTGTTTGATTTTGGGCTAACCGAGACCATAAGGGTCTCGGTGTGGCTCGGGTTAACAAGAACAGTGGGGAACCGGCCTAAGCCGGGGCGAACCGAGCTTGGTAATGGGAACCGAAGGCCACCAGTGGCAACCAGCTAGCCGGTCTTACAACTGGTGGGGCTGCGATGGTTTTTCAGCCACCGGATGACACCACTAGCCACCGACTATGTGGTGTTGGCTAGGCATTTTCGGGCTCGGGATAAATTTTAAACAAAGGTTCAGGCTCAGGAATTTTTAAAACAAAGGTTAAGGCTCGGGATAATAATTTAATTAAATTAATTTCCAAGACTATTTAATTTAATTAAATACATGACTTAGGTTAAAATATTAAAATTAATATTTTATGACTAACCTAAGTATTTACTTAGCTTAATTTAATTAAACATGTATTTTAATTAAATTCTTATAATCTATAATTATTAAATGAACCAAGTTAATTATTTAATAAGCTATAATACTTAAACCATGACTTGTATTTTACTAATAAACTTTACTTTATATTTTTAAACCAGCTTATTTCTAATTATGGAAACTTACTATTTTTAGAAACTTACTATATTAGGAAACCTGCTATTTTTAGAAAATTACTTAGTATTACAATACAAGTATTATAATACCTTATTACATGACTAATAAACAAAAGAATAAAAGAATAACTACAGTTAACACTTAAAAGAGTTAAAATATAACATAACATGAATAATAAGCTAAGAACACACAGAACCAGTAAAACACATGTATCTCAGACAACTCATACACGTCCCTATTCTTATGTAGTATTATCCGTCAAGGCGGAGTACGTTCTTCAGCGTTTCCGTTAGCTTCTACTGGACACAAGGTACGGATTTCCCGTCCTTCAGTAAGGACAATCTCTTCCTTTATTAGGAATTCCCGTATGCAACCAACTGTTTTTCCTAGTAGTTATAGATTTAAATGCTTATGTTTTATTAGTTACCTTAGTCATATACATGCATGCCAATTTCACCTAGTTATGGAGGTACCATAACCATAACACTAGAGGCACTAGTGTTATGACTTCACCATGGCGGAGTGATAGCTCGTGACGTCCCTTTCAGTTTAGTTGGCCTTTATTATTATTATATTATCATGTGGGGCATATGGGTGCATCCTAGTTACAGTGTTAGTCAGGATTCATGGTGAATGTGGTGTGTGCCTTGCATCCTTAATAAGTAGATGATCCCTCCTACCCAAACCTTATTAATTAGAGGCATCCTCTCTAATTGCATGACGAGGTCACCCCTCCAAGTGTTCATGTACGTTGTTGACCTCATGACCTATATTGGCTTTTGGTATATTAAACTAATACAGATTTTCATAAGTAAACATAAGCTATGTTTTCTGAACTAAAACCAGTAAACATGTTATACGTCTAGGTTTCCCAAGACTTATTCATTTCCTCTACATTCATGCTTTATATGCTCTTATTATGCTTTCATTATTCTATGTCTTTCCATGCTTTATTGTATATCCGTGCACTGGGCGTTACACTTAGTTGTTTTCCATTTCCATGTTCCTAAATGGCATGTACCCAAGGTCGCAAGTATGATCTCAAGAGTATGTGCATTCGGATGGAAGCTATCTAGCCTTCTATATCATATGCCTTTATCATACTTTATCTTACTTATTTCATGTTGGACATTGTTTAGTCCTTTCCCTTTACAGTACTTATATTTGCTTGTGTTGAGTTACTTGGACTACCGATGTTTGTTATCGGTATTTCCTTTTATGGTCATGAATGTTTAGACATTTACCTTGCATGCTTTGATGACACGCCATATATTTAGGTGATATTCCATTTTACCAAATGGGGTGTTACAACTTTCAAACCTAAGAGTGTTATTAAACATAACGAGGTATACAAGATGTTTATGTAACATTTGTAAACCTAGATATGTTGATCCTATATGCAATGCAAAAATAATGTTGCAAACATAATGCAAGAAATCTCGCATAAATCCTACTTAGGAAAAACTAGATACTAACAAATACCAAGCAATGCACAAGAGAAAATACAAATAAGAAGCTCTACTAAAAATAGTAAGGAACACTTAATAATGTCTACATATAATAATAACACACAAGGAAAGACACATAAACAATTAGTTTAACACATAAAAGCATTCGTACATGTTTTAAATGTTAGATACACCAACGTATACATAGCTTGATTTATTTGAAAATATTTTTTGACCCATTTCAAACTTTTAAATAAGTTCAACACTTTATAAATATATAATTTTTCAAAGATATATCAACAAGAGATGTCCAACTAAATATAAAAGAGTAATCAAAAGTTTTTCGACAAACCGTGACTCAATACTTTGGACAAAGAATAGAACTTATAAAATATTCTAATTTTAAAGTTTTAATAAAGGTTTGAAAGTGTTCTTAAAAGAAATATGACTCAATTACATTCGAAATGGCAGGTGGCACGACTTCTATGGACTTACGGTTGACTTTATATAACTTTTCAAAGTTTGCAAAAATCTGAGTCGGACTAACCGCTGTTCGTTATTGATAACGAACCTCGGGGAACAATTACAGACAGTGGACAAAAATTGAGTTTTTGACCAAAATCACTTGGTAACTTTTTGGAAGGACTTAGGACTCTAAAAAATCATTTTAGACACATAAAACTCGTATTTTAGAGTTAATTATGACACAAAAGATTTTTATGCTTTCAAACATAAAAATATTTATCGTAAAGCTATTATAGAAGGTTTATTTAACACCAAAACTTGTACGAATGAAACAATAAAACACATTTCATATGTAATCACTCTTCATGGACAATTTGATACAAAGATCGTCTCTTATTTAAGAACGGTTTCCATTCATAAAAATCATTTGTTTTGAAAACGAGAGAAAAGATCGATCCAAGTTAAAAGTACAATATACTTCAAAGATCTTGAATAACCTGGCTATGATACCAATTATAGAAACTAGAAGGGGGGTTGAATAGTTTCTAGTTAATTTTCAAAACATTTCGTTAAACCCGCTGTGCGCGGTTGAATAAACATACTCGCGGTTCTTTATCAATAAAGAACCACCGATCCATTTAAGGAACCGTCGACAGCGGACGAAACCATTTATTGCATGTTAAAATTTTAACAATCCTTTGTATCAATTTCTCGATCAAGCTAGACTAAGTATGAGATGTGTTTGTCAAAGGATAAAGACTACAAGTAAGTAAACAGACAAACACATCAAATCAAGAGTACATCAAGCAATAGCCTAAACACTAAGCACACATGTACTAAGCCTTAGCTTTTCTGCAACTAAGATGTTTTAGACTAAAGGATGCACACTTGATCATAATCTAAACATGAAGCACACATGTACTAAGCCTTAGCTTTTTCGTAACTTAGATGTTTGGATTATGTGATGCACACAAATACAAACAACACAAGGATGCAACTATAAAATTAAAGACTTAGATATAAAGACATAAATGTAAAAGAAGGTACCGACACGATGATTTATAGTGGTTCGGTCACGAAGCTTCTCTTCTCCCTACTCAACTCCTCGAGTACCCAACTCGAGAGTCACTTCACTAATCAACAAGCTCCTTTCAACGCGGAAAAAATCATACACGTTGCTTACACTTAGATCTATGACTCTAACACTATACCCAAATTGACAAAACAATTTGGATCTACACAACTACACAACTTCCAAATTGACACAACAATTTGGATCTACACAACTACACAATTAATCCAAGAATACCCATCACTTGGATCTTCTACATATACATAGTAGGAAAACAATGACTTGATATAGAAGGAGAGATCTTCATCATATTGTGAACCCAACACTTCATAGTGATGAAAGTATTCTTCTCTTTGCACTTGAGAGGATGAGAGAATTTAAGGAGACAATCACATCTTAAAACAAGATTAACCAAACAATTAATCAAGGATTAAAGTGTGTTAGAAAACAAAAAGATTTGTGCAAAAAGTGTTTATTAAAAAGCTGGAAATGGTCTACTATTTATAGGCCAAGAGAGCAACGAATATATTTCCCCACGGTTCCTCCAATGCCCCTGCGGTTCCTTATCAATAAGGAACCGTGGGTATATTTAAGGAACCTCGAAGAGCAACGAATATATTTCCCCGCGGTTCCTTAAATGCCCATGCGGTTCCTTATCAATAAGGAACCGTGGGTATATTTAAGGAACCTCGAGCTTTGGAGTCCGTGCTCTTTTGTCCTTTAGTGGGGAAATGCCATCTGGTGATGTTTATACCTCAAGGGTATATTCTTAGACCATTGGGAATATCCAAAATTCAAATTAAGGAATATTATTTGGAATATACCTTAGGGAATATTCTTTGGAGAATGCCAAGTTCAAATTTCCATTTTCTTTTTAATAAAACATTTTCTTAAAAATGAAGTTAAATAAAAACTTTTGTCACGCTTAATAAAAATTGAGTTTAAAAAAAAAACTAAATCCTTGATCACTTAGTAAGGTTAATGACTTGTTTGTACATACCTTGAGTGATTCATGCCGAATGCGATCTTGGAGGTGGCGAGAGAAGTATACAAATGTATTCTTGAGTGATTACGAGTACCTTAACATTTTACATAATGTATTGCGATTTTTACGTTTGTGATCAACAAAACACAAATAGATTACATCGACTAAACATCGTAATATTTGCACTAACAGTCATGAACAGTGAATCACATCCCACTGTTTATATACTAGAGCCTTAAACTAATTACAGTAAAGATCTTATCTTTGTCTCTAAGTAATTAAGCTTCTAGAAAAATACTCCCTTCTTTTCTTCTATATTTGGTCGACCATACCCTTTAGGGGTCTTGGTTTGGATTTTTGACCATCTATAATACTTAGTTATGTAATTATGTAATTACCTTAAATTATTTAGTCATATTAATTAGTCCTTGTTAAACCTTTTATCTTATTAATTAATTACCGAAAAGTATACACTTTTATCAAACCAAGATTATACAATAAACATAGCCATATTATATCATATATCTTAATAAAAGATTATCTCGATTTCTAAGTGTATGACCCCTTAGGCCCATGTACTCCCGATCGTATAAAATACTATCTATGAATTACACACATCCCAATAGTTCCCACTTGCGTAAGGCTCAATCATAGTATGTTTTTGTGACAATCCGTCAATTTATGGTTGATATTTTATTCTTAATATTTAATTGAAAATATTATTATATAAACTCACTTATTTTTGGGAAGAAATTTGGATTTACGTCTTGAAGTAGCATCGACTACGTCTAAACCGGAGGATTCAACGTTACGTGCTTACGTTTACATACACCGTCCTTGGTGACAGTCCGACATTTCAGAAAATAAATTTATCCGTGAATATTAATTTGGAGTTTTAAATTTGTGTTGGTTCATAAACTCACAAATTTACGAGAAGAGATTAAGACTTACGATTTTAATTTGACATCCTTTACGACTAAACCGGAAACCTTAGGATTACGTATTTACGTTTTCGAACTCCGTTTTTGATGAGACAATTTTTATTAGATTCGTTTTGTGCCGTTGATTCATAATTTATAAAAATGTTTTTCGTAAAACGACCCGAGGGCACGCAAATCGAGGAAACTAGAATCGAGGAGTACCCGTAAATAAATGGGGATGAGACAAGTGGGACACTTGCCCCACCCCCATCAAAACCGGCCCAAGCATGCTACACCTCACCCATTATGTGTCCAAGCTTCACTAGAAAGCCAAGACACTTGTAACTAGCTTAATTCTTAAGCTAGACAAGTTAACTAACTTGTCAAAACCACTAGCTATTACCACTTTTCCCATTTCACACATGCAAACAACTACACATTTCTCTCTACTCTCTTGTATGTGTCGTCCCATATTACCCCAAAAACACCATTTTGATCAAAAATCAACCATGAAATCCTATGTTATTCTTGCACATGTTGAACCCTTTTGAAACCCTATTGATTGGAGGTGATTATAACATCCATGGAGGAGTTTCCATGGAGTCTTGAGGCTGATTTTCCACAAGGAGTATATGAAGATTGGTGGTCTTGAAGATGGTCTTGGCTATGCACAAGTTTCTCCATCCAAATCCATGTCAAACTCATAACCTACATCAACTTGGTGGTATAAAGATTGTCCTCCTCATCCTCTTGTTATTTTTGATTATGTAATCTTGTATTTATTTTACTTATGTATATGTATATGATGATGAATGATGATTAAAAGTGTTGCGTGGGGATTTGTTGTTGGTAAACATGCTTAAAAAGGTGAAAAACTATAAGAAACAAGGTTAAAATCTTGCTTAATTTAGATGACTGTATAAAACAGTAAAGACACATGTCATGAACTGATAAAATGATGAAGTAGAATGGATTTACAGTAAGCTATGGGTCTTGTACACATGTGAGAGTTGGCCATGCAATGGAATCATTGTAATGAGTGAGATATGATCAAAACAAGTTTAGGGTACAAATCTGAGTTTACTGTTTTGGACGATTTTTAGAAAATACTTGGAGGATGATTCAACAGTAGCTATAGAAGAGTTAAATAGATCAAATATCATTTAGTTTATGTGATAAAAATTTGAACTTCTATCTCCATATAGAACTCTATATATGGCGTTTTGGTGAAGATGAAAATAAAAATCATATTTTGAGAATTAATGTTTATTACTATTATATAAGCACTCAAAATTATATTGTATAAAATGTAAAAATAAAACCCACTAACTCATGAATTTTATTTATATAAATATATAAAAGGTTAAGTAAGTGTATAAATTATAAAAATGCTAGCGGAATAATACTTATAAGTTACAAAACTATAAAACATGATTTTTACGACTTTTTCGGCTATTACCGTAAAATTAACGTTTTTGCTAAATAAAACTTAGACGGTTGGACCCGTCTAATGTAAACTTTTATAAACTCATATACTGATATATAGACATGTATAACAAGTAGAAACCGATAAAACCCGAACTATAGGACATACGGACATAAACGAGCTAAGTAAACATATTGGACTAATAATTGGACTAAATAAGTTAAACACTTATAAAAAGAACTTATTGGGCTTAACCCATTTGGACCCAACATGGAAAGTATAGATACTGATAATATAAGTACAAAATGGATTAAAACAATTTAAATAACTTATAATAAGCTTATTGGACATAAAACGTGTAAATAGGTAAAACTAGTAAACTAGTAAGAAGTTACCAATACGTAAACACTAAAAAGAGTAAAAGAGAATATGTACACCCACTTGATCATCATATATATATAAAATCATCATATGTATACATAATTGTTATTTTTATAAAGTCATTGGACATGAGTCTAAGACAAGTATTATTTGTCTAGGTTTCCGTGATTGAAGCACGTACCGTACATCTGAATCGCCGATAATCGCCTTCCCACATCCACGTGAGTTCATAGCCTCACACTCTTTTTAATGTTTTATAAACCCGCGAGGGAGATAACATGTTAGTCTTTATAAAATAGGACACCATTTGTCCTGATTGTTTGTTTATTGATTTGGACCCGAATGATTGTATGACCCGATTGTATGACCCTATGAATGATTAAAGGACCCGATAGATGAAATTAAATGGATTATTAAAGTTAGGTTATGTCACTAAAAGTGCCATTAGCATGAATTGTGAACTACCGGGATTACGCTTATGCATATAATAGTACTATTTGGGGACGATCACCCCAGTTCGCGCCTTGACGATTGATCCCCGTCGTGCCACATTGATTGGTAAGCGAATTTATGTATGAGAAGATTTCCATAGCGTGACCTTTGTGACGACACGCTACTTTAGATGGGAAAATTGAGTATCGGGTTAGCTACCCGTTGTTGGTTTAGTAAGGTAACAATGTCATGCGGCTTATAATAATCCAAAACTAACGAAATACTACTAGACGCTCCGAATTACGATGTATTGCCTGACTAGCAATACAGGGTCATACTATTGATATTATTTTTGTGTTTTGGTTTGCATAACCATATTCATATAATGGTTTTTATTTTTATACAACGTCATAAGACGTATTGTATGATGTTTTTACGACATTGGCTCGAATAATGATTTTTAAGGCAAATGCCTATATTATGATTTTGATGAAGATTTGTATAAAATGACTTTGGCTATTTTATGGCCTATTAAAATGATTTGTACAAAATGATTTTCAGTAATAATTTTTTACTGATATTATATTGATGGATTTTATTAAACTCTATGAATTCACTCGGCGTTATCGCTGACCTTTTCTTTTAACATGTTTTATCTCAGGTACTTGAAGGTAATTCTCGGGAAGACAACAAGAATTCATGGCCCGCACTTAAAATAATATTTTCCATTCAAATACTTTGTAAAACTTTGTATGAAATGTAATGACTTGGGACCGATGTAACTTTGATGTTTATGAATGGAAATGATTTATTATTAAACGACGCGATTTTTATGCGTTGTCTATGATGTGAGTAATGTGCTATCCCGTAACACCAATGAGTCTTCCGCTGTACTGAGTTGTATAAATTTGGGGGTGTTACAGTTTTAATACTAATAATGATGGATAGTCTAGCAACACCATCAATGTTCCCAAAAGTACCCAAGTTTAGTTTCTGGCTAACAAGCTCAGCCTTATGGTATAAATTACGTCATCCCTTTGTTTATGATACGATTAACCATGAATATGGAGCAGAAGTCATTTCATCTATTAACGATTTTGTTTCTCGTTTTTGTAATTGATCAGTTACGAAATGTAATAAGAAACTTATTAACTATAACTTAGGTGTGGCGACACAAATATTTGATCAACCCTACGAGGGGACCACTATGTATCATACTCCATTCATGGACGAACAAAACCGCATTTTGACTACAAGTACCTTTTACACATGTAATAAACACTTCTGAAATAAGTTTTATAACTGTCCATTTTACTAACACATTGTTTACAATAAAGAAATGTTATCCATTCATGCAGATATCCACTTGCATCTCAAGTCTAAGGATAACAATACTTACCATATGTGTAGATTCTCAATGATGCTAATCCATAAAGAATACTACACGGTTGGGGTAGTCCAATTATTCAACCACATTGAATAACCTATAAGTTTCGTAGATTTATCTTTACGTATCCTTATAACAAAGATACAACCAACCCTCATATTTGTCTTACTTCAACAGTATATCATATTGATGATTGACAACAGATATTTAGAATGTATATAATACATATAACTATGCATATACTACATCCATGGATTAAATATGCAAATATAGGACACATAGTATTTAATGAAAACGATAAAACCTCATACGTAAATTCATTATATAATACAATTGCTTAACTCGTCCTTATCCAAATACCAATTAAAATCACTACATGATAATTCCAGTTTGAATAATATCGTCTTGATCACAAGAATCGAATTGTTGATCTTTTGGAACTTTGAGAATACCTATTCATAATCACAAGTTGTGATATTCTTTGAATAAATTGATAATGAGTCAATTTGTACATTTGGCTATGATATAAAATATCAAATTAATTGTCACACTATTTCCATAAGATGTACCATACACTTACTGAACATATTCATCACTATAGTTTCTAATCAAGTATTCTAGATTTTAATGTATAATGCAACTATGCTTTTAAACTAAGCACATCAGCTAGAAATTAAGTCATTCATGACAAAACCTTTCTAAAACTAGAATTGAGTATCATCTCAATTGAAACAAGAACTAGATTATATCACTTAGTATATCCGTAGTATTTCCATTATTGATTTTAAGAATAAATTCCTTAATCCAAAACTCATTTGAATGTTCATACTAATGTCTTTCAATTAGTTCCAATGTTTCCAATATACCTTCTAATTTCTTCCAGTTAGACATTCAATGTTATAACATTACTTCTAATATCTTTTAATTAGAATTTTAAGATTGTCAAATCAATTTGCATTTATGCAAAATATAAAACTTATCCCATGTACAATATATCACGCCCTTAATGAATCCTTCAATGGGTCTTAAGGAATTCATTCATACGTTTGATCTTACTAAGTAACATACATCATTTGAGATTCACTCAATGATTACTTATATTGTTTTTACACTTAATTCACCACATATGTGCACACAATATTTTCCATGGTTGTAAATATCTTCTAAAATACTTATAAGAGACTTTAGTTCACTCTTAAGAACAATATCTAAGATGAAATATTGTTTCTGATATATTCAATAACATATTTGATTTTAGAGATATAAAACTAAGTACTCTCACTGGCTTTGAGATTTACTCATAAGTAATCTTATTTATAATTATAAATCAAATCCTACAAGTTATTGAATTTACAACTAAACTTAAGTTAGCTCATTTTGATGCATGCTTTTAATCCGTGTGTGCATTCTAGCATTTTGTATATTTTGTAAAGATTATTTATGGATTCTTAAAACCTTTTTATGATTACATATTGTCCTCACAAGGTAATCATTCATCAAATAATTTTGTAATCCAACTTGTCATAAATCTAACATTTAAAGTAAGTATGACAATTAAAACATCTTTACGTATATATTTTTTGCAAATCTAGAAGTTTTAATCATAGTCAATCTCTTAAGTATTATTTAAAGCATATATCATTTACCTTGCAATAAATATATACATCATTGTCCAAATGAATCTTCCTAACAAGGAAACTCATTTTAAACCTCATCAAATAACTGATAGGTGTAAGATCAATCATATTCCATATTGTGATTATCTATCTTTGAACGCATCTATCCAATCATAGTTTAATTTTGTTAGCCTCAAAATATTGAGTCAAATAAGAATGATCGGTCATAGGTTTATTATGTACCGTTTACTAGAATGTTTTAATAGGTAGTAGAATAATCGTAACAATACGGGCTTGATGGCTAGCTTAAAAGGCCTCTTTCAAGGTACTAAGCATTTTATTCCAGCCCAGCCCAACCTATATAGCCCATGAAAGCCCACATGTGGGTGGAATATATAAACACCCCTCCTAGTATGTTAGGATGCTTGGTTGTTTCATTTTCTTAATCTAATATTCCTAAAGTCTCAAACACACATTTTCTCTCTACTTTCTCTCCCTAGATCTTATCTCTTTTTTCATCTATCTTTCATCTATTTTCTTAGATATATCATAGTGAAGTAAGTTTTATTAGGGAACAACAATTGGTATTAGTCGCCACGGGATAGATTCGTGATTGGTTGGTGGTAGATTTACTAATTTCGTGGGTTTTAATCTCATAAGATCTAACGAAAAATTTTAGGCTTGGATTTGAAAAAGCTTGTTACTTTCTTGTTTATTAACATCTTAATAAACTAGAAGTAGAAGAGATTTTTGGATTTTAACTCAAAATCATCATCTTTTTAAAGGTTTTTGATCAAAACTAGTTTTGTACTATTTTCTTGATTTAAAAGTTTTTGCCCTAAAAATCAAGAAGTTTGCGTTTTTCTTGTCCCTTTGATGCTATAAATCGCGAAAGTACAACTCGATTTGTCGGAAAACCTTGAAAACGTTGCCTTTACGAGATTCGTTGCCTAGATATTGCGAAATTAGAAATCCTAATGTTTACGAACTTAGCAATTGTTTTTGCGAAGTTGGGTTTTTGCGAAGTTGAATATTTTGCAAAGTTAGGATCAGTTTTGAGAACTCAGAAAAATTATTGCGAAGTTGGATAATATTGCGAACTCAGAAAAATATTACGAAGTAGGATATTATTGCGAACTTGGTATTGCAAAGTCTGGATTTTGCCAAGTAAGAATATTGTGAACTTAGGATATTGCGAACTCGGATTGCGAACTTGGATTACGAACTTAGAATATTGCGAACTTAGGATATTGCGAACTTGGATTGTAAACTTAGAATATTGCGAAATCAGGAAGTTGAAATATTGTGAGATGAGTTAGATTATAGTTCGAGTAATTTTTAGACTTAGCCACTATCTATACTAGTTTCGGAACATCGTTTTCAAAAGAAAAAAAAACTTAAAAATTTTTAGGGCAAGTAAACTGAAAGTCCCTAATCCTAGACTGAAACGATTAATACATATAATTAACACAAGTAAATACTTTTCATACGTAAGACTTTATTATTGTATAACAAGTATTACAAGTGTTATGGATCACAAAATTTGATGACAATGTGTTGTGTACTCTTTGGACAAGTTAACTTGCACAAGTTATAAGTTTACAAGCTAACTTAAGAACATAGGTGCAACTGATTGTTCTTTAAGTTAAAGAGAGTTAATGTGTGAAATCTAACAAAGTGAACAACATTAACTCTATGCTACATTCCCTATTTATAGTGATACGAGGTTGACTTTGATAGCTGGTTGATAGAGACTAAACAAAACTTACAATGTCAAACATCTGTCACAAGATGCTCGTCTACACTTGGTAGTCTGTTACAACGCTTTAGGGAAACAGAGCTGACACAGTTTCCATTTTCTTCATAGCCTCACACTTTAGGCTGTATCACTTCCCGCTTAAACACTTAGGTATGTCCAAAGTGTACTGATTGTTAACAGGGTATTGCCACCCCTGTTAACACTCAACCACTGAGAGTCCCTGATACATCTTGGCTATTATCCATCACAACCAATGAGTATGTCTTCAAGTAATCTTCGACTTCCTTGACAATGTCTCTGACATGGACTCTTCTATGGTTTCTCACAGCGACTAAGTTCTCTGTGAGTCTTGTGGTATTTGCTTGTTACCTTGATACAGGAATGTTGATAACATACAGCTTGATTTACGTTTAAATCTATGACTAAGGGAAATCTAACAAACTTAGATTCCCAACAATCTCCCCCTTTTTAAACATAAATATAGCTAGATCTAAATTAGTTATAGTAAGTGAGAAAACAACTTCTTCTTACTCATAATAGATCTAACAAACAACTTCATAATTCATTAAGAATTAGAAAATATTACAAGTACACAACATAAGTAGAAAAAAATTATGAAAGTAAAATTCAGCTGTGAATTCTTCATATCCTTTCTGGTATCTAATTCAGCTTCCAAAGCTTGGGCGAAGACTTTGGAATACTCAGAGTTAATTTTCAGCACATTTTTGAAGATAAGAAGCTGAATGGTGGAAGCTAACCCATCTCACTTTCTCTTTGAAAAGAATATTGACACCCCCTAGTCATGAATGCCATTCCTTTTTTAGGCTCAGTGTAGGTCTGTCCATCCACAGGTCTTACAATTCCATTGGGTTGGATGATATCCGTGTACATTCCATCAACTTGAATGTCAGCTATCACAAAGGTTTCTTATATAAAATGGTTCAACCTTTTTCTTTTCTTTTCATCTTTTGGGGGTTCTTGTTCAAACAGTTGTGGAGGGGGATCAATTTTGAGCTTGGTAGTTGTTTCTTTCACCTAGTTAAACTTAGCTTTCAGAGTCTTTAGAAGTAGGAAAATTTCCTATCAAGACTTCTTCTCAGCTAACATTTCCAGTTCAAACCATTTAGATAGACCAAGTGTCTTCAATTTGAAGTTATAAAAAACAACCATGTTACTTGTTGGTTATCTCTCCAAATTATCATTTGTGGTGTATGAGTTGACTTTTGAACTGTGTATTTGAATTTGGTGATTTCTCCTGGGGCATATCTAGAGTTAACACATGCATGATAGTCAGCTTTAACTTTCTTGAGAGCCTCTGTGCGTTTTAACTCCATTTCCCTTAACATTTGTCTTTCCTTTTCTCTGCGTTAAGGAGTCATTTTTCTTAACGTAGCCTCATTCAGCTCTTTGGCTTTCTTGATTTCACACATCCTTTTAAGTTCATTTGCATGGTTTTCAATCTCCTTAGCTGATAGAGGTTTCTCACCAACAGCTTTAATAGTGGAGAATTGAGAAATTTCGGCTGTTGATCCTCTTGTCTCTAGCATGACAGCTATTTTCTTTAGTTTGGCATCTGAGTCTACCACAACTATTTCCTTTCCTTTCTTCGAGATAGAGGAAGACTCATTTGAATTTCTAAGCTCTTCAGCATACTTAGTGAATGCCATCTGAGCTTGATTTTGTACAGCCTTTGGCAGGGTGTCAACAATAAACTTTAGTTTCTTGGCTGCTGGTTCATCATCATCCACAGACTCTTTGGTATTAATCAGAGTTAGGGACTTTGAGTCATCAGCTTTTTCATTTTGCTGTTGGTCCCCCTTAGCTTTATCATCATCTGGTATGACAATTGGTGTGATGACTTGGAGAGGGATAGGTGTAGAGATGGTGTTATCAGTTGTTTCATCGGCTGTACTGGTGTTGACAGGTTCAAGATCCAGCAATGTTACTTTCTCCCCCTCACGTTCAGCCTGCTTCTTCAAATGTTTGGCTGAACGTGATTGAATATACCTTGCAACCTTGATGAGACTGCTTTTATACATAGTCTCATCTTCCAAATAGGGCTTAAAATGCATTAAATATCATCAAAATACCCAAATATATGCTTGTGTTTGTTGCTTGTGTATTTTAGGTACGGATATTGAGATAATGACAAAAGATCACAAGAATCATGCAAAAACGAACACGGGAAACGAACCCGCACAATGAACCAAGCCCTAGTGAAGACTTTCCCAAGATCAACCCTTGAAGATTTGAAGAATTATGAAGAAGGGTCCTCCAATTATGAAGAATTGACACTTTATACCCTTGTATACTCATAATTACAAGTTTGGTCCCTAAAGTTTATCAAAAATACAAAAAGGACCCTCAACTTTCAACAATTGGTAAAAATGGTCCCTCAATCATCAAGACTTGGCAATTTTAGTCCTCCAAGTTATCAATATTGCAAGTCTAGACCATTATCATTGAAGAAAATACCAATTCAGCCCTTGAAGAATTCAGATATGGCAAGAATTACCCCTGATTTTACTTTGCAAAAGTTCTTGGGCCAGAAGTGTAAAAAGGCAAAAGTTGACAAGGAAGAAAGTGGGCGCTGATAGAGTTTGGAAGTGATTTGACAACTTTTTGAAACATGAGGGTAAATACTGGCCAGACATGATACTTACCTAGTCCACTCCCAAGCTGCCATGTGTCCCACTCACTAAATCCCACCAATCCCATTCCACCATTACTCCACCTCAGCTTTCCACTTCACCAGGTTTATAACTAATTAATAATTAGTTACAAAAACACGCGCTAAACACCTCATTCAAACCTTAATCTGGATCAAAACATGCACTATTCATCATAAGAACAAATTTGGGTTTTCTTAACCCGTTTGTAATTAGCACCCAGTAACCTCCAGAATTATAATTAGGGTCTCCCTAATCACAACCAAACTCACAAACAGCTTGCCACATCATTCCTTTGTCACATGTTTTACCCTGCTTTCTACCCCTTGGAGAAGATGACAAAACAGTAAAGCAAATCCAACGCCCCACATCCTTGCTTCAAACTTAAGCTTATTATGGGCCATTGATCAAATTCCAACCCTGCCAACTCATGCAAACGTCCAAGGAAACATCACATGAGTCCAAGATTTTCAAGAAGCTACAAGGGCATATTGGGGACTTCAACCATTAGGGTTTATAGTTTTTAGCTGTAACTTAGCTCATTGTAAGGCTATATAAAGCCACTTAGGCCTTCATTTTTCAGCTGCTTTTGGTTTTTCCTTTGTTCAAACAATTGTAAATCCTTTTTCAGTTTAATGAATTTGAGTTAAGTGCTTTGAAGAAAGACCAAGTGCCATCTTTATTCTGCTTATTATTGTTCTTAGTTTACTGCTTTCGAAGTTTAAAACCTGTTTTCAAAAGAGGAGTGTGCACAAGTTTGCATATTTTCCTCATTTTCTTGATATTTTGCTAAGTCTTGTTCCAATCATGGAATTCTTGGGCTATAGGGCTGATCATAGCATCCTAACTGAGTTGGTTAAGGTGTGGTGAGGCTTATAACTTGGGGATAATCAAGTGTGGGGTAACAAGTTTGCATCAATCAAGATTTTTCCAAGTTTCTGATTTTTCATGTTATTGTGCTTAACCCTTGTTGAATCTTAGCAGGCTTTTGTGGAAGCTTGTGCTTGTTCTTGCTAGCACATAAGCTCAAAATTCATGGATGTGGATGTACATCCATGAGGTTTGCTTACTTAATCTCCAAATCTGCATAAATTGTGATTTTTGGTGATATTTGTATGAAACTGTTGTTCTTGTGAATTTTGAGGCTTGTTCTTGCTTGAATCTGTTTATTAGACTTGTCTTAGTGTTAATTGATGCTTGGTTGGCCTGAAATCTTGTTTTGCTTTTGAAAATTTTGATTTGAAAAAGTTAAAGGGGTGTTTGGGTCTACTGGTTTATGCTTGTAATCTGTTTTTGTGTTAAGGGAAAGTGTTGTTTATGCTTTGTATCTGCTATACCTTTGTTTGAGAGTGTTTTGCTGCAAGTTTTTGGGTTTGAACACTTGAATCAATCAATCTGCTATATAGACCTTGTTTCTGCTTGATTTGACCTAGGATTTTGGGAACACTTAGTGTGTATGCATGCTTAGGGATAAAAGTGGTTTAAACAAAGTTAACATAACCTGTTTGAAAGATTTGAGGTGTTGAAATTGGCTTGTGTGTCAAATACATCAGCAAAAGTAGAAAACTGCATGTGTAGTGTTCATCAGTAACTTTCATTGCCTGAATCTTGCTTAATTCTTTGAACCAGTGCATGAAACCTGTTTAGACTTGCTTATTGGAGTTTATTATAGCTTGTGTGTGCATTTGGTTGAATTTGGTTGGCTGATTGTGATTTTTATAGCTTATCAAAGTCTGCTGAAGTGGTCATTTGCATCAGCAAAGTGACCACCTCATTTGGTGTTGCATTGTGATTTCTAAGCTTTAGGATTGTTGTATTGTTGCTTAGATCTTGTTCATGTGCTGCTTGTGATTTGTTTTTGCTATTTGGATTGCTTTGATCATAGCTTATAAGCCCACTGGCTTATTGGCTTATTTGTGCCAAAACACATCAAGTTTACCCAACTGGTAAGCCTTGATTCACAAGGTTTGCACTCAAACCTTGATCAGCAGGGTGAAAAACAAGTCCTTACACTTCATTAAGTCTGTCAGCGCCTACTTTATTCCTGTCAGCGTTTGGTTTTTACTTGTCAGCGTTTGATTTTTAGTTATCAACGTTTGACTTTTGGTCAAACTTGGTTCAAGCTTAGTAAATCTGTTTTGCTTATTGGTACATGCAACAACTTATTTTTTGTAATAGAACTCATTTTTCTCAGCTTAATATCAAGTCTGGAAGTTTACAAGTCTTTTGGTTAAGCTTTTGCTAGGAAATTAGCTTATTTGGCTTTTTAGCCAGCTTATCTGTTCTCACAGCTTATTCTACTTGGCTTTTTGTGATTTTCTTGATTGATTATTCTTAGTTAAGCTATTTGTGAGCTTTAGCAACTTGAATCAGCTTCTGAGGTGGTCTAGATCATAAATACGACTATTTTGTCGTTTTGTGAATAAGTTGTGGACTTGTTTCTGGCTTATTAAGTGGTCTTATTTGAAATTTCTTTTTGCAAAAGTCTTTGTTAGGTCAAAAGAAGGTTGTGTGTTAAATTTTAGCTTATGGCATCAGCTTATGGCTTAATGGGCCAAAAAGCCCATTAAGAATAAGCTGCTTATTATAAGTTAGCTTATTTCACATTTTCAGCTTTTGGGCCTTTGGAAAAAGTTGTTTAAAATCAAATTTTGAGTCAACCTGTGCTTTTTGAGCTTAATTTGAACACTTTTTCTTATTGGGCCTTAATTGAGCCCAATAAGGGACTGTTTTGGGTTTGGCCCATTTTCTAGGCCCAATAGGGGTATTTAGGTAATTTCACTTTCATTTCTGAGTTATTTAGGTTAAATTAAGCTAGTTTGCAAGTTTTTAGAATTTTTTATAACTTTTGGATTTTTAATATTATTTTAATATTATTTTATTATTAAAAATTAAAAGTCTGATTTTCTAGGTTTTTATATTTTTCCTAGGTTCTAAATACTTAATTAGGATTTTTGCAACTTTCCAATTATTTTCTAGGTCTTTTAATCATTTTCTATAATTAATTTAAGATTTAATTGATTTTAGGAGTTTTTAATTGTTTAAAAATAGTTTTAATTGGTTTTAAAATTTTGAAAAATAGTTTTTAGCTTAATTAGAGTATTTTTAAGCTTTACAAACTTGAAAATCTTGTTTGGGGCTTTTTAATAATTAATTTTGATTTTTAGGGCTTTAATTAGCATTAAAAAGTCATTACCTAATTAATTAAAAGGTTTTTGCAAGTTTTGATTTTTGTAAACTCTTAGAATAATATTAGGGATTTTTGGTAATTTTTAGAAATTTTTAGGTTAAGATTTTAATTTTGGTGGTTTTTACGACTTTACGTGTACGCCTTTTTAGACTTAGTTTAATCCGTCTTCGTAACCGTCATTCTCTTCTAACCCCTTTTCTAGTTTTCTTTTCTCAAATATAATCACAAGTTAATCCAAATCATTACACACATAACACACTAGCCTCCTCGTGAACGAACTTGAACCTAATTGGTCATTAGTGCTTGGTTTTCCTAAACCGACACTTAATACTTGCCACTTTTGTCATCCTTTTCCTAAAGGTGTACAAAAACACTACATCAATTTTTGGCGCCGCTGCCGGGGAGGCGTGTTGTGTTTTGATTTGGCATTGTTGTTTTTATACTAACCATAATTAGTATTTTTATTAGTAGCACTCTACTAATACGTATTATCGTTTTTCGGTTTTTGTGTGAATATTATTACTATATTGTATACGTAGAACAATAAATACACAAGTACTCCAAATACGTGAGCAATCACAACCTTGACTTGGGAGGTCATTACCCAATCATTGTATTCGAATCTCAAACCAAAGAAAAAGGCAAAAATAGATAAATACTTTCGTGAAGCTTAATCTTGAAAATACAAACTATAATGTGGGTATAAGGCGGATATTATAAAATATATCCTAAGGAAAAAGGCTCTTAAGTGCTTCGCGCCGCCTCGTTTCCCCGCTTGCTTGTGAGTATTTGATTGTGAGAGTGAATCGAGGGTTTTGCCGCCCAAAGTATTACTAAGTATCATATATATTTTCTTGGTTTCTATTGATTAAACCCTCTTGAACGATTTGGTGTTCCACCATCGTTCTAAAGTCATCGAAGGCGTTCACTCCACGTGTTCGTTTTCATTCCTTGAGGCTTCGTTAATCAAGAGATTTGATTAGTGAGGAGATTTGTGGACTTTTTGTCTACCTAATACATTTCACCAAGTTCCAAAAGGTTAATACAATCAAAAACCACAAAAAAATTGAAAAAAAATACAAAACACCAAAAAGAATCTTCTTTGCTCATCCCCTCGTTGTACGTGACGTTTATGCTAACTCGAAATCAAGCAAGACGTGCTCGTAAACGAAAGAACAAAACTCCCACTCCTAACAATTTTAGTGAGGAGTCTCCTATTGACGAACCCATTGTAAGAGAAGCACCAACCATGGCGAATCGAACTATGATGGAGTTACTTCAAGCACCCACCGAGGGTTATGGAGAGGCTATTGTGATTCCCGCTATCCTTGCGGAGAATTTTGAGGTGAAAACGGGTTTGTTGTCCATGATTCAAAACAACAAATTCCGTGGTGATGAGAAGGACAATCCATACAACCATATCCACCAATTCAATCGTCTTACCGCTACTTGTAAGTTTAAGGATGTCTCTAACGACTCGATTAAGATGATGCTTTTTCCGTATTCCTTAGCGGGGCCCACAAAAATTTGGTTAGAGAAAGAGCCACCCAATTCTATATTGACGTGGAAGGATCTCGTGTCTAAGTTTGTGAACCAATTTTTTCCGCCCTCTAAGACTACGCACTTGAAAAACGAGATTTCAAAGTTTTCACAAGAATTTAATGAAAGTTTTTCAACGGCTTGGAATAGGTTTAAGGAAATGTTACATGAATGTCCTCATCACGGTTTTTCCGATTTGCATCAAATTGACACGTTTTACAATGGACTTAATGATGATGAAAGGGATTATTTGAATGCCGCCGCGGGCGGTAATTTTTTGTGTAAAACGGTTGAGGAAGCTTTGGTGATAATTGAAAATAGATCTAAGGTGTATAGTCCTCGTAGCACGTCTAGTGTTCGAAAGGCTTCGTCTTCGGCTTCACCTTCTTTGTCTAATACCATCGATGCTTGCCAAATTGAGGCGAATTTGGAAAACAAGATTTTTGATAAGTTGAAAGGACTTTTGATTGACTTTAAGGTTGGTGAACCAAGTGCTCCCGCTACGGTTAAAGCGGTTGAGGTTTCTTGCATGTATTGTGGTGGAGGTCATGATTTCTCCGAGTGCATTACCAACGGTGGTAACACTTCGAGTGCCTTTGCGGCCACGGGAAATTACAACCAAAACGGTCAAGTTTCCCGCTCTAATCAAATGACTCTACCGGGTTTTGGATCAAATCAAAATGCTAACAACTATCGCAACAATCAAGTTGGTTTTAAGAACAATTACAACAAGGGAAACTATGGGAATCAAGGGGCTAATAATCAAGTTTCAAACAAAAATGATTTTCAAAATAACAACAAAAGTTTGCAAACATTGAAAGATCTTCCAAGTGAGTTTGTTGAATATGCTAGTGGGAATGATGCTAGGTTTGACAACATTCAAAGAGAAATAATTAGCCTAACATCCGAGTTCAAAAACGACTTGAAGAAAGAGTTGAAAAATGAGTTAGCTAATGAACTTAAAATCCACACCAACAAGATGGAAGGAAATGTCACTAGGTTACAACAAAACCAACAAAAGATGGAACAAGGGCAACATGAGATTAAACAAGAGATGCTTAAGGCCGAGAAAAGGCAAACCGAAGCCGTATTGAGGCAATATAATTTTGAAGATAAAATCTCGTCTATGTTTGAGGCAATAATGTGTAAACCATCGTCAAGTGGTCTTCCTAGTAACACCATATCCAACCCTAAAGGTGAGATGAAAGTGATTACCACACGTAGTGGTAAGACACTTAAGGAGCCGATTCCTCAACCAATTGCTCCTACGGAGGAAGCAATTGAGGAAGAACCCGAGGTGGTGGTCCAAAAGGAGCATGTCCCAATCCCACGAAGTACCGCTCATGCCACACCTACGGTTGACCCATTACCATCATTGGAACCCGAGATTCCAAAGGCTATGCCTACTATGCCTCAACCCACACCACCTTTGCCCTATCCATCGAGAATTAGGAAGGAGAAACGTCAAGAGCGCGACAATTACCAATTTGAGCTTTTTATGAAAATGTTTCGTGATTTTCACCTTAAAGTGAGTTTCGCCGATGCCTTGGTCATGATGCCTCGATTTGCCGCTAACTTTAAGAGTATGTTGAACAACAAAGAGAAATTGCACCAATTGTCTAGTTGTTCGTCGGTTTATCTTAATCGCATACCTCAAAAAGTCGGTGATCCCGGTAAATTTTTGATCCCTTGTGCAATCCAAGACATGGAAGAATGCTTCGCCTTGGCCGATCTTGGTGCTAGCATTAACTTGATGCCACTTGCAATCTTCAAGTCGCTCAATCTTCCTAATCTTACTCCTTCACTAATTTCTATCGAGTTGGCCGACCATTCCACAATTCCCGCATGTGGTTTGGCGGAAGACGTTTTTGTGAAAGTGGGGAAGTTCTACTATCCCGTAGACTTTATTGTTGTTGACATCCCCACGGATCCTCAAGTTCCTCTTATTTTAGGTCGTTCGTTTTTAGAGACGTCTATGGCTTTGATCGATGTGCATGCTAGAAAGATCACCTTACGTTTCAACGACGAGGAACTTGTTATAAACGCAACTCAAAACTCTCAAATTTCTCATGTTTATTCCGTTGCAACCATAAACCTCATTGATATGATTGACGTAGTTTGCGAGGAATTTTCACAAGAAGTTCTAGGTTTTGGTGATGAAGAACCTAGTGGCAATCCCACTATGTTGGATCCAATTCTTGATAATTCGACACCAACCTTCACTCCTTTTGAAGGTGGTGGTTTTACGTTGGAAGAATGCAATGTTCCACGTACTTGTGACGAAGACCTCGACAACGATGAGGACTTCTCGATTATCAAGGATTTTCTCAACGATTTCCCATTTCCTCCACCCGAGGAGGTTATGAGTATCGAGCCTAAATCTTCACTTGAGGAACCACCTATTCTCGAGTTGAAAGATTTACCTCCTCACCTCGAATATGTCTATTTGGAGGAGGACGACAAGTTGCCGGTTATTATTGCGAAGGAACTTTCGAATGATGAAAAAACCGCACTTGTCGATGTTCTTAAGGATCACAAAGGGGCGATTGCGTGGAAGTTATCCGACATTAAGGGAATCGATCCCAAATTTTGTACCCACAAAATCTTAATGGAGGAGGATTTCAAGCTAACAATCCAAAGTCAAAGGAGGGTGAACCCCAAAATTCACGACGTCATCAAAAAGGAGGTCCTTAAACTCCTTGACGCGGGAATGATTTACCCTATTTCCGATAGCCCTTGGGTGAGTCCTATCCATTGTGTCCCTAAAAATGGAGGGATGACCGTTGTGCCAAACGATGCCAACGAGTTAATTCCCACTAGACTCGTGACCGGATGGAGAGTGTGCATTGACTATCGTAAGTTGAATGAAGCCACTCGAAAAGACCATTTTCCCTTGCCCTTCATGGACCAAATGTTGGAGCGTCTTGCGGAAAACGATTTCTATTGCTTTTTAGATGGTTTTTCCGGTTACTTCCAAATCCCCATCAATCCTCGTGATCAAGAAAAAACTACGTTTACGTGTCCATATGGAACGTTTGCCTATCGTAGAATGCCATTCGGACTTTGCAATGCACCGGGAACTTTCCAACGATGCATGATGGCTATTTTTCATGATATGATCGAGAAGACGATGGAAGTCTTCATGGATGACTTTTCCGTGTTTGGTGATTCCTTCACTTCGTGTTTGTCGAACCTTGAGAGAATGTTAAAACGTTGTGAGGAAACCAACCTTGTGCTCAATTGGGAAAAGTGTCATTTTATGGTTAAGAGTGGAATCGTCTTAGGGCACAAGGTCTCGAAAGCGGGGATTGAGGTAGATCAAGCTAAGGTAGACGTCATCGCCAAATTACCTCATCCCAAAACCGTCAAGGGAGTTAGGAGTTACCTAGGCCACGCGGGCTTTTATTGACGATTCATCAAGGATTTCTCGAAGATTTCTCAACCCATTACACATCTTCTTGAAAAAGAGGCACGTTTTGTCTTTGACGAAGATTGTGTACGAGCCTTTGAGATCCTTAAGAGGAAACTTACCGAAGCTCCCATTCTTGTTGCTCCAAATTGGAACCTCCCCTTTGAACTTATGTGTGATGCAAGTGATTACGCTATAGGGGCCGTTTTGGGGCAACGTCATGATAAGCACTTCTTGCCTATTCACTATGCTAGCAAGACGATGACCGAGGCTCAACTTAAATACACTACAACGGAAAAGGAGTTCCTTGCCGTGGTGTATGCATTTGAGAAATTCCGACCTTATCTCGTCTTGACGAAATGCATAGTGTATACGGACCATTCGGCTATCAAGTATCTCATGGCTAAACAAGATGCAAAGCCGAGATTACTTCGTTGGATTCTCCTCCTTCAAGAATTTGATCACAAAATCGTTGACAAAAAAGGAGCCGAGAATCTAGCGGCCGATCATCTCTCTCGTTTGGAAGATCCTCACCAAAGTGTTTACGAGCCTAAGGAAATCACCGAGACATTTCCGCTCGAGACACTTGGTGTAGTGAATTCCAAACTTGATTCTTCTACCCCATGGTTTGCGGATTTTGCAAATTACCATGCGGGTAACTTCATCGTTAAGGGTATGACGACTCAAGAAAAACGAAAATTCTTTCGTGATGTCAAGTTCTACTTTTGGAACGACCCTTACTTGTTTCGAACTTGTGCGGATCAAATCATCCGACGTTGTGTATTTGGCACCGAAGCTTCTAACATCCTTAGAGCTTGCCATGAGGGACCCACGGGTGGTCACCACGGTGCTAATCTCACGGCTAAGAAGGTGTTTGATGCCGGCTTCTTTTGGCCTACTATTTACCAAGATGCACAAATTCTTGTGAAGTCTTGTGATGCATGCCAACGACAAGGAAAAGCCTCACAAAAAGATGAAATGCCACAAAATATCATTCAAGTATGTGAGATCTTTGACGTTTGGGGTATAGACTTTATGGGGCCGTTCCCATCATCTCGTGGTAATAAGTACATCCTTGTTGCGGTTGACTACCTATCTAAGTGGGTGGAGGCGAAGGCCTTGCCCACTAATGATGCTCGTGTGGTAGTTAAGTTCTTGAAAAGTTTGTTTGCTAGGTTTGGAACCCCTCGTGCGATCATAAGCGATCGTGGAACCCATTTTTGTAATGACCAATTCGAAAGGGTTCTAAGGAAATATGGGGTTACACATCGTCTTTCTACGGCTTATCACCCACAAACGAGTGGGCAAGTCGAGGTTTCAAACCGAGCATTGAAGAGGATCTTGGAGAGATCCGTAGGAGAAAACCGACAATCTTGGTCGGATAAGTTAGATGATGCTTTATGGGCCTTTAGGACCGCTCATAAGACACCCATTGGGTGCACTCCCTATAAGCTTGTGTATGGAAAGAATTGTCATTTGCCTATCGAGTTAGAACACAAGGATTATTGGTCCCTAAAGCATTGTAATGATGACATGGAGACCGCGGGAAAACACCGGAAAATGCAATTAAATGAATTGGATGAATTGAGAGACATTGCTTATGAAAATTCATTGATTTACAAAGAGAAAACTAAAAAGTTGCATGATTCAAAAATTAAAAACCGGGTTTTTAACATTGGGGATCAAGTATTGCTTTTTAATTCAAGATTGAAAATTTTTTCCGGTAAATTGAAATCCCGTTGGTCCGGTCCATTCACCGTGACTCAAGTATTTCCGTATGGGACCATCGAGCTAGCTCAAGATGATGGACCTAACTTCAAGGTGAATGGACATAGGTTGAAGCACTACTTTGGTGGGGAAGTTCCATCCTTGAACTACCTCGACCAAGTCACCTTCCCTAATGATAATTAGTATTGAGGGGATCGAGTCGAGCTCATGACTCGGTAATCAAAAACGAGGAGCCTCGTGGGGGAGTCCCATGCTTATCCTATGTACATATTATCGCTTTCTTAGTCTAATGTAGCTTACGTGTGGGGATTTGTGCCCTTCCAACCTTTGTTCCGTAGTTGTTTGTGATATGTGGTTTTTAGATCATGATCTTCACGATTGGAGCCTCTCGTGTTCGTTTTATGGGAGCACTCGATCGTTTGCTTTGGAGACATTTCTCAATATCCATGATATATCCTTTGATGTTCTAACCTTAGGTTTTTAGCACACTTCATAAACGGCTATTAATTTAATGGTTACACCCTTTCCATGCTAGATTAGGCATTCGACTACGTTTCTAGTATGGGGGTGTTTGCACCCCTAGACTCGAAACATTGAGGACAATGTTTAACTTTAGTATGGGGGGGTGAATAGATACTTGCCTTGCCAAACCTTCACGCTTTCCAAAGTTTATCGTTTTTTTATCGTTTTGTTGCAAAATAAGGCTAAAAATGGCCAATTTTTAAAATTTTTCTCATGTTTTATAAGTGTTTGAAGACACGAATGTAGATTTTCCGATGGCGAGAATAAGAGTAATTTTTGACTCGACCGTACGTGTTGAGCACTTAGCTTTGATTCCTTAACTACACATTAGGCTAAGTCTCTTAAATGAGGACGAGAAATGATAGAGTTAATTATAAGTTACTATGCTAAACGTAGAGTACTCGTATTCTTTCAAAAACTCATGTGTTCTCGTTGTTTGCTTATTCTCCCTTCGCTTGTAAATATTTTTTGCTTAATAAATATTGATTTAGCGGTTTAGTTAGGATTGTTGGGTTTCTAGTCTTTTCTAGTAGCTTCCATGTAATTAAATTGAGAAGACATTAAGGTATCGCCAGCGTCACGGTTTTGAAGTATTGGCACCCCAATAATCGAAAGCTTCACCCAATAATAAGATTTCAAGTGCTCACCTAAATCAAGCAAACAATTTGAAGCCCCACAAGGCCTAAAATCTATGCAAAATTGAAAGTGAATCAAGCCTTAATCTTCGAAGCTTTAAAGATCCAAAATTCTCCCTAGCGTGAGGATATACGTCTTTGGCTAATAAAACCACCGATGAGGCGGATAATAAAAGGCAAGGCAAGACCGAAGTCATAATAAAAGCTTCATGGCGAAGTTGAATAAAAGATGGAGGTAAACCAAAGATAATAAGGCCCTTCCGTTAGGGGGCGTATAAAAGTCTTGGTAATAAGTCTCATGTTCAAAACCGTTATAAAACCGTGTTTATCGATTCTTCTTGTCAACTTAATTTTTTAACATCGTCGTCTATTAGGAGGGGTTATTGATTTGATGGTCTTAGTTACACCGTTAGGACTCTATTTTTAGACCTAAATCTCTATTATCGCATAAGTCAAACAATGTATCCTCGTGAAACATTCAAGACATCATAAAATATAAGAGACACAACTTAGGAATAATGGGAGGATAAGTACGTGATTAGGGCATATGAGTAGTGTTAGCATTACTAACTTATAATGACAATGATCTCGTTGCACGCTTGGCATGGAATTAGAGTGAAAATCGAGGACGATGAAATTATTTCTAACGAAGCATTCACGTGTTCTTATTCTATGAACCTAAACGTCCCATTTTGCGATGAAAATCATACATTATGTCTATAACACAAGTAGTAGTAATAGTAGTAGTATAGCTAGTTTATCGTTCAATAAAGTGAATGAAATGAATTTTGGAGATGCTTTGATACTTTATTCTAGCATTGCGTGAGGGCACGGCAATGGTTTAGTATGGGGGAGTGATGAGACTGCTTTTATACATAGTCTCATCTTCCAAATAGGGCTTAAAATGCATTAAATATCATCAAAATACCCAAATATATGCTTGTGTTTGTTGCTTGTGTATTTTAGGTACGGATATTGAGATAATGACAAAAGATCACAAGAATCATGCAAAAACGAACACGGGAAACGAAGCCGCACAATGAACCAAGCCCTAGTGAAGACTTTCCCAAGATCAACCCTTGAAGATTTGAAGAATTATGAAGAAGGGTCCTCCAATTATGAAGAATTGACACTTTATACCCTTGTATACTCATAATTACAAGTTTGGTCCCTAAAGTTTATCAAAATTACAAAAAGGACCCTCAACTTTCAACAATTGGCAAAAATGGTCCCTCAATCATCAAGACTTGGCAATTTCAGTCCTCCAAATTATCAATATTGCAAGTCTAGACCATTATCATTGAAGAAAATACCAATTCAGCCCTTGAAGAATTCAGATATGGCAAGAATTACCCCTGATTTTACTTTGCAAAAGTTCTTGGGCCAGAAGTGTAAAAAGGCAAAAGTTGACAAGGAAGAAAGTGGGCGCTGATAGAGTTTGGAAGTGATTTGACAACTTTTTGAAACATGAGGGTAAATACTGGCCAGACATGATACTTACCTAGTCCACTCCCAAGCTGCCATGTGTCCCACTCACTAAATCCCACCAATCCCATTCCACCATTACTCCACCTCAGCTTTCCACTTCACCAGGTTTATAACTAATTAATAATTAGTTACAAAAACACGCGCTAAACACCTCATTCAAACCTTAATCTGGATCAAAACATGCACTATTCATCATAAGAACAAATTTGGGTTTTCTTAACCCGTTTATAATTAGCACCCAGTAACCTCCAGAATTATAATTAGGGTCTCCCTAATCACAACCAAACTCACAAACAGCTTGCCACATCATTCCTTTGTCACATGTTTTACCCTGCTTTCTACCCCTTGGAGAAGATGACAAAACAGTAAAGAAAATCCAACGCCCCACATCCTTGCTTCAAACTTAAGCTTATTATGGGCCATTGATCAAATTCCAACCCTGCCAACTCATACAAACGTCCAAGGAAACATCACATGAGTCCAAGATTTTCAAGAAGCTACAAGGGCATATTGGGGACTTCAACCATTAGGGTTTATAGTTTTTAGCTGTAACTTAGCTCATTGTAAGGCTATATAAAGCCACTTAGGCCTTCATTTTTCAGCTGCTTTTGGTTTTTCCTTTGTTCAAACACTTGTAAATCCTTTTTTAGTTTAATGAATTTGAGTTAAGTGCTTTGAAGAAAGACCAAGTGCCATCTTTATTCTGCTTATTATTGTTCTTAGTTTACTGCTTTCGAAGTTTAAAACCTGTTTTCAAAAGAGGAGTGTGCACAAGTTTGCATATTTTCCTCATTTTCTTGATATTTTGCTAAGTCTTGTTCCAATCTTGGAATTCTTGGGCTATAGGGCTGATCATAGCATCCTAACTGAGTTGGTTAAGGTGTGGTGAGGCTTATAACTTGGGGATAATCAAGTGTGGGGTAACAAGTTTGCATCAATCAAGATTTTTCCAAGTTTCTGATTTTTCATGTTATTGTGCTTAACCCTTGTTGAATCTTAGCAGGCTTTTGTGGAAGCTTGTGCTTGTTCTTGCTAGCACATAAGCTCAAAATTCGTGGGTGTGGATGTACATCCATGAGGTTTGCTTACTTAATCTCCAAATCTGCATAAATTGTAATTTTTGGTGATATTTGTATGAAACTGTTGTTCTTGTGAATTTTGAGGCTTGTTCTTGCTTGAATCTGTTTATTAGACTTGTCTTAGTGTTAATTGATGCTTGGTTGGCCTGAAATCTTGTTTTGCTTTTGAAAATTTTGATTTGAAAAAGTTAAAGGGGTGTTTGGGTCTACTGGTTTATGCTTGTAATCTGTTTTTGTGTTAAGGGAAAGTGTTGTTTATGCTTTGTATCTGCTATACCTTTGTTTGAGAGTGTTTTGCTGCAAGTTTTTGGGTTTGAACACTTGAATCAATCAATCTGCTATATAGACCTTGTTTCTGCTTGATTTGACCTAGGATTTTGGGAACACTTAGTGTGTATGCATGCTTAGGGATAAAAGTGGTTTAAACAAAGTTAACATAACCTGTTTGAAAGATTTGAGGTGTTGAAATTGGCTTGTGTGTCAAATACATCAGTAAAAGTAGAAAACTGCATGTGTAGTGTTCATCAGTAACTTTCATTGCCTGAATCTTGCTTAATTCTTTGAACCAGTGCATGAAACCTGTTTAGACTTGCTTATTGGAGTTTATTATAGCTTGTGTGTGCATTTGGTTGAATTTGGTTGGCTGATTGTGATTTTTATAGCTTATCAAAGTCTGCTGAAGTGGTCATTTGCATCAGCAAAGTGACCACCTCATTTGGTGTTGCATTGTGATTTCTAAGCTTTAGGATTGTTGTATTGTTGCTTAGATCTTGTTCATGTGCTGCTTGTGATTTGTTTTTGCTATTTGGATTACTTTGATCATAGCTTATAAGCCCACTGGCTTATTGGCTTATTTGTGCCAAAACACATCAAGTTTACCCAACTGGTAAGCCTTGATTCACAAGGTTTGCACTCAAACCTTGATCAGCAGGGTGAAAAACAAGTCCTTACACTTCATTAAGTCTGCCAGCGCCTACTTTATTCCTGTCAGCGTTTGGTTTTTACTTGTCAGCGTTTGATTTTTAGTTATCAACGTTTGACTTTTGGTCAAACTTGGTTCAAGCTTAGTAAATCTGTTTTGCTTATTGGTACATGCAACAACTTAGTTTTTGTAATAGAACTCATTTTTCTCAGCTTAATATCAAGTCTGGAAGTTTACAAGTCTTTTGGTTAAGCTTTTGCTAGGAAATTAGCTTATTTGGCTTTTCAGCCAGCTTATCTGTTCTCACAGCTTATTCTACTTGGCTTTTTGTGATTTTCTTGATTGATTATTCTTAGTTAAGCTATTTGTGAGCTTTAGCAACTTGAATCAGCTTCTGAGGTGGTCTAGATCATAAATACGACTATTTTGTCGTTTTGTGAATAAGTTGTGGACTTGTTTCTGGCTTATTAAGTGGTCTTATTTGAAATTTCTTTTTGCAAAAGTCTTTGTTAGGTCAAAAGAAGGTTGTGTGTTAAATTTTAGCTTATGGCATCAGCTTATGGCTTAATGGGCCAAAAAGCCCATTAAGAATAAGCTGCTTATTATAAGTTAGCTTATTTCACATTTTCAGCTTTTGGGCCTTTGGAAAAAGTTGTTTAAAATCAAATTTTGAGTCAACCTGTGCTTTTTGAGCTTAATTTGAACACTTTTTCTTATTGGGCCTTAATTGAGCCCAATAAGGGACTGTTTTGGGTTTGGCCCATTTTCTAGGCCCAATAGGGGTATTTAGGTAATTTCACTTTCATTTCTGAGTTATTTAGGTTAAATTAAGCTAGTTTGCAAGTTTTTAGAATTTTTTATAACTTTTGGATTTTTAATATTATTTTAATATTATTTTATTATTAAAAATTAAAAGTCTGATTTTCTAGGTTTTTATATTTTTCCTAGGTTCTAAATACTTAATTAGGATTTTTGCAACTTTCCAATTATTTTCTAGGTCTTTTAACCATTTTCTATAATTAATTTAAGATTTAATTGATTTTAGGAGTTTTTAATTGTTTAAAAATAGTTTTAATTGGTTTTAAAATTTTGAAAAATAGTTTTTAGCTTAATTAGAGTATTTTTAAGGTTTACAAACTTGAAAATCTTGTTTAGGGCTTTTTAATAATTAATTTTGATTTTTAGGGCTTTAATTAGCATTAAAAAGTTATTATCTAATTAATTAAAAGGTTTTTGCAAGTTTTGATTTTTTGTAAACTCTTAGAATAATATTAGGGATTTTTGGTAATTTTTAGAAATTTTTAGGTTAAGATTTTAATTTTGGTGGTTTTTACGACTTTACGTGTACGCCTTTTTAGACTTAGTTTAATCCGTCTTCGTAACCGTCATTCTCTTCTAGCCCCTTTTCTAGTTTTCTTTTCTCAAATATAATCACAAGTTAATCCAAATCATTACACACATAACACACTAGCCTCCTCGTGAACGAACTTGAACCTAATTGGTCATTAGTGCTTGGTTTTCCTAAACCGACACTTAATACTTGCCACTTTTGTCATCCTTTTCCTAAAGGTGTACAAAAACACTACATCAAACCTCTTTAACAGATACAACTATTTGTTTCTATATCTTTCTTGAGCCTCTAGAAATTCGGAGTAGCCTGTTGCAATTTCGGTTCACAGAACGATCAACATGATTGGCCAAGAAGTTGGTATGATGTTTCTATCGTCGATACACAACTTCAAATTCTTTGTGCATGACTAATTCATGAGCTGATAACATGTCAGGTAATTCAGTGGTAATAGCATCCTTGATGCGAGTGGATAGATGACTGAGTCCCTGAGAAACACCTTTTCGATTACCTTCTTTAATAGGATATGTGAGAGTATCCTTAACAGCCTGTGTGATAATCTTTTGAAAACTGGAGATGAAAGACTTCATCTCAGAACCTATGCGATCAAATTTCCTTGACAGACGCTGAATATCAGACGGGTGGTGGTAGGGCTGCAAATTATGAACATTGATGCTTTGACGTTCATAGCCATCCTCCCTGGGCATGAGATCATTGTTCAGCTGTTGGGGGTGATCAAAAAGTAAGAACTCAGCTGGCAGATCATATTCAGCCTTTGGAAGTTCCTAAGTGACGAATACAGCGGAAGTAGGAGTCACAGGAACTTCTTTTTGAGGTGGAGTGTGTTTTTAGGAGCAGAAAGAAGAATTTGTGAATCATCTTTTTCAACCTCTTCTTCAATCATGTCCTCTGGGATAATTTCATCATCAGACATTGATTCAAGCTCAGAGAAGTCTTCAATAAGAGTTAAGACATCCTCCTCAACATCATTCATAGTTGTATCTCCTGTGGGCTGGTCTTGGGAGATGTTGTCAGACACACCTGTTGTAGCATGAGAGTCTACAGTGGTCTGTTCAATATTAGCCTGCAATGCATGCCAATTAGTAACAGGGAAATAGATAAGGCTCGCCAGTACGCTGTCCCAGAGAGGCTGAGGATGATTATTCAGCCACTCCAAAGGATAAATCCTTGGGATTCTTTTAAGTATGAAAGTAATGGTGTTAATGGTCGCCATTCGCTACCCCTAGGAAAGCTGAGTGTGATTATTCAGTAATAAGTGTGAAAACACTTATCCTTTTACCACTTAATTATAATAATAACCAAGCCAAAACGTGTATTTTATGTCGTAAATGTCGGAATTATGCGTGGTTTGTGTTTTTGTTGTGATTTAGGATCAAAATTGTGAAAAGGGAAGAAAACACGGGTTTTCACGGGCTTTTATCGAAGAAAAAGACAAAAGACGAAGTCAAAAGATCAAGAGTGCAAAAAGAACGTAAGTCCAAGGCCTATTCTGAAGATTTATCGAAGAAAAGATCTAAAGACGGAAGTTTAATAAAGTCGAAGAACTCAATTCTAATAAATGAAGACATTATAAGACGAGTTTAAATAATCCCGAGACAAAGTCAAAAAAGTCTAAGAATTTAGAAGACGAAAAGACGAGAAAAGGAAGAAAAGATCAACACATGCTAATCTCCCTATAAATACCCTCCTAATGTCACATTAGGAGGTGTTGGCTAATTGACACATAGTTCTTCCACCTTTAATTACTTGCACTTTCATATTGTCATTTACTTAATGTCATTTACTTAATTGTTCTTTAATACCTTGCCTTTAATTTCAAGTAAGTTTTATTTTGTTGTTCAATCTTTAACTTTAATCAAGTTTTTATTAATCTCTCATTCTACCTTTCTTGTTTTGCTTAATCTTGATGTTTATGTGATCAAAAAGTTTATCTTTTTGTTCATATCTAAGTTTTTATATGATTTGAGCTTTGAGCTTATCATGCTTATTGGCTTATTTTGTATTTAGCTTATTTACTTTTAAGTTTTCTTAAAAGGTTTCGTCTTTTTAAAGTTTGCTTTAAAATTTGCTTATTTAGAATCTTGACAGTTCTTATTTGTGCTTATTTAATCCCTTTCATTATTCATTTAGTCAAGTTTCGGATAGTGCTTATTAGGCATGCTTATTTCCATTTTACCTTCATCAGAAAAGGGCTTACGTTTCCTACTCTTATTCCGATCATCCCGTCGGAAAAGTGTTTTGCTTTCCGACGGATATTCCGATACTCCTATCGGAAAAGGGTTTAGGGATTCCGACCGACATTCCGATCGGTATTCCGATAGGGTTGGGTGTCCTTCATTTCGACAGGTGATTCCGACGAACATTCCGATAGGTTTCAAGGTTTGTTATTCCGATACTTTGTTAGTTATTCCGACAGGGTTGTCTATAATATTCCGATAGGTGTATTCCGATTGTATTCCGACGAGACATTCCGATAGGTTTTTCCGATCGGATTCCGACAGGATTCCGATGGTAGGTATTTACTAAGTTGTCTTAGTTTTATTTTTAAGTTTGCATTATTTTATGTTTTCAAATTTTCATTTTTATTGAATTGTCAAATTTACTTCTCGTCAAGCTTTAATTTCTCGTCATTTAATTAATTTACTTTTAAAAGTTTTAATTTTGCACCATTTACTTTTTAATCAGTTTTAGCTTTAATTACCCGTCATTTACTTTAAATGTTTTGCAATTTAATTTTAAACAACGACCAAAAATATTTCTTTTCACCAAAGGACGACTGAGTCGCATGTTAACCAGTAATCAATTCAATCAGACATAATAGAACAATTTTTCTAATTAAAAAATTCAAGTTATCAAATGGCGCCACTGCCGGCTCTTTTCGTAAAGATTAACAGTTTTCTGTGAGAGACGCGTTGAATTTTGGGATCCGTTCACTCGTGAACGTTATTTTTCTTGCTTAAAAATTTTCAAAAAGTCCATAAAAATTGAAAATTTTCAAAAATACAAAACATTAGAAAACTTATAAAAAGCATTTCTTATTCAAAGTTTTGCACCAAAAAGATTTTATTTTTCCAAGTACATATATATTCTCTATTTCTTTGGTATCTTTTTCTTATTCTTTTGCACGTGTATGCGTACTAGATCTTCGACTTATTCATAGCCCGAGACTCGTGAAGATTTTGATATGGCTGGTGTGCACAACAACAATAACCCACCTCACCCCAACATGAATAACAACAACAATGTTCCCCCACCCGATCTTCGAACGATGGAGGAGCTGTGTCAACCTACGATGAATGGACGAGGAGGACCAATTGCGCCGATGCAAATCACGGCTCCAGAGTTTTTGTTGAAGAATCACATGATCCAACAAGTCCAAAATACTTGTCCATTTCGCAGATTTCCGGATGATGATGCCAACAAACACCTCGACAAGTTCATTACCGTAACTCAAAGCATGAAGTTGCCCGGTGTTACCATGGATTTTCTTCGCCTTCACCTATTTCCACACACCTTATCCCACCATACCGAAAAATGGTTTGATCATCTTCCGAAGATGTCAATTCATACTTGGGATGAGATGACTCAACGCTTTTTGTCGCGCTACTTTCCACCATCCGTGGTCACGAGCCGTCGGAATCAAATCAGTGGATTTACACAAGAACCTAATGAATCACTTTTTGATGCTTGGGAACGATATAATGTTTTGATCGATCGATGTCCAAACCACAACATGCTCCCCGTCACCTTAATTGATACTTTCTACAACGGTTTAACTTTTCGTGATCGTGATACGATTAATGCAGCCGCCGGTGGCACATTTATGAAAAGAAGACCTGAGGAGTGTAGAGAGCTCATAGAGAACATGACTACTCATCACAAAACTGGGATTCATCCACATCCTCAAGATCAAACCCGAGAGTCAATGTTTCTTCTACTTCTTCAAACCCTGATATGACCGAATTGACCCGCGCAATGGTCGAAATGAGCAAAAATATGCAACTCTTGGCTACAAATAACAACAACAAGTTAAAGCTGTAGCACTTTATTGTGAGATCTCTGGCGGTCCTCATTCATACACTGATTGTCCTTTTACTCATGGCAATCCGGAAAACGTGTATGCGGCTCATGGTAACTATTCAACGGAAAGCTATCAAGCCCGAGCTCAAGGTGATCGTAACTTGCTATGTTACCATTCTAACAACTTTCTTTCACCCGGTTTTTCTCATCAATACCACAACCCCAACAACTACAATAGAAGCAATCCAAACCCACCTCGAGCTTCTAATCCTTATCACCCACCCGCTCAACAAGCACCACCCATTAATCAAGATGTTGAAACTTTCATGAGGACCCAAGGAGAGCTAGTTAAGAATCTGCAAAGCCAAATCATCAACTTGAAAGGAGATATCACTAAGAAAGGGAATGATATTAGAACCGAGCTTCGACATGATATGCAAACCTCTTTTAGCAATCAAACAAATGATTTGAAGAATATTCTAGCTAGTTTCTTCCCAAGTACTCAACCCTCTACTTCGGGCTCTCTTTCTTCTAATACCATCACCAACCCAAGAGAGAATGTGAGTGCTATTACTACACGCAGTGGAGCAACTCTTGTAGGACCATCTATGCCTCCCCTAGTTACTTCATCTACACCACCTCCACCACCATTTATCCCTCCTACTCCCACGCCTAGTATTAGTTCTCCATTACCGTCTCCACCTCTTACTGAAGTAGTACCCAAGAAACACCCTTCACCAACCTCACCTTCCACCTTTAAACATTCAACATCTCAACCTTTACCTGCTACATCTACACCACCTAAACCCAACATCCCTTATCCTTCTCGGTTAGACAAAAGAAAATTGCTCACCAAGGATGGCATTCAAGTGTCCATCTTTTTGAAGAAGATTTCGGGAATGACCATCACCATTAGCCTTGTTGAAGCTCTTGCCCAAATGCCAACATTCGTTAAGATGCTTAAGGAATTGCTTAATAAGAAGGAAAAATGGCCGAGTTTGTTAATACTCGATTGAATGAAAACTGTTCTGCAGTCATTCTTAAAGAACTTCCGGAAAAACTTGCAGATCCCGGTCGTTTTTTGTTGTCTTGCATTTTCAACAAAACCGAAGAATTTACTGCCTTAGCTGATCTCGGGGCAAGTATAAATTTGATGCCTTTAAGTGTTTGGAAAACACTTTCATTACTCGATCTTACACCAACAAAGATGACTCTTGAGATAGCAAATCGTACTCTCGCTTACCCCGTTGGTATTGCTGAAGATGTATTTATTAAAGTTGGTACCTTCACTTTTCTGGTCGACTTTGTTGTTGTTGATTATGAAATGGACCCTCGTATCCCGTTAATACTTGGTCGGCCATTCTTGAGAACCGTAAAATCCTTAGTCGATGTTGCCGAAGGTGAGCTAATCTTAAGGGTCGGCAATGATGCTCAAGTTTTTCAAACGGGGAATATCACAAACAAATCCCATGGAAGAGAATCGGCGAACATGATTAATGTGCTTCAAGACGAGCTTGATACAACTACTTGTGAAAGTACAAAGCTTGATGATTTTGTCGTCTACAACAATACTCTTTTTGATTCTTGCTATGATAATCCACTTTTCCAAGATGATGTGGATGACTCTCTCTCCAATTTGGATCATCCACCAATTCATGATTCTCCACCAATCTATGATGACTATGATGATGATTCTAGTTCCGATGTGGATGATTATGATGATTTTTCTTCAGAGTATAAAGACATGCCAACATATGATGATTTTGATGATGTCGATACTCTTTCGAGTGATTCTTCACATGATCACCTTGCAACTACTTTTGATGAAGATCCTCCACCAACAATGCTTGATCCTACTTTGGATGACTACTCATTTGAGGAAGACTTTGCTACTTTTCTCAACACTTACTTCCCAAATGAGAATGATTCTCCTCCTTTGGACTTTGATGATGCTCTTTATCCTCCTTTGGATATGAAGAAACCCGTTTCAAAGGAGAAGAAGCCGGAAGACACCGATATCCACAGTACTTATGTCTTGACACCTCTTTATCCACCTTCTGAGGATGAGATTGTGCGATTTATGAGCGGGTCTTCTTCAAGGTCTACTGAGCCTGAGTGTTATTTTCCTCTAAAGGAAAAGGTGTTTGATCCCGGTATTGCAATTTTTAAGCCATCTCAGTATCCATCTGATGAAATAAAAGGAAAGATTTTTGGAAATTATGGAGATATGCTTGCACCTCATCACCCTTGCTACCACCGTGCTCAACATCTTGAGGGAACCTTGCCAACTCTTCTTTGGCTTGCCTTGTTTGCCTTAAGCTTGTGCTACTTGATGGATGAAAACCATGTATTTGATCCCGGTGGATATGTTTCAACCTTCTTCCTATGCTAATCAAGGTTGAGTCAGGCTCACGACTCGGTGAACAAAAACAAGCGCTTCTCGGGAGGCAACCCGCAATATCTATCATTTTTATCTGTTTTTTATAATAAGTGTAGGGGAGAACCTAGTATGTGTTTGTTGTCTTCTTTCCCTTATCATGTGCAGGGATTCGAGCTTTCAAAGATCCATTCTTAATGACTTTTGACGAACCGTGATTCGGTGTACCCGTCTTCCCAGTTCTATCCTAAACTCTTTTGATTCTCTATTTTATATTATTCAATATTAAAATAGGAACCACTTTAGTTGTCTCTTCCTTAGCAATATTTAAACAACCTGCACAATGTCCTAAGTGTAGGGGAGTTCACTCCCACATGCTTAAACATTGAGGACAATGTTTACATTAAGTGTAGGCGGGACTTCTATCGAAGTTAAGTGGGCTTTTCCTTGTATTTATCCTCATTTTAACCGGAAAATTAATTTTTCGACATTTTTCAAAAATTTTGATCTATGTTGGCCTAGTTGTATTTACCTTTGTTATAGTTATTTTCTTTATTTTCTAGAATAAATTTTAATATAGTGGTTTTAATTTTCAAACGTTGTGAATCTTTTGACTCAACCTGAGTTTACTCATCTAAGTCTACTCTAGCTAGTATCCTTAACGTGTTTAGGTCAAGTTTTGCTAGGCTTTTATATAGAGAACTTTAAAACGCGAAAGTCTTAACTCTTACGGGTTAAGAACAAGAACTTTTCGCAAGTTCCTATAATTGACCCTGGAAAGTCGTTTATCAAGGGAACTTTAAAATGCGAATTCTAAACTTGAAAAAGTCTAAGAGTTTACAAGATCCTATAGATGACATGAAAACCCAAAACTTTGATTTAATAGGCTAAGCATCCACGAGTCTCATTCCTTGAGATTTTAAATTATGGAGAACGAGAGATGATAGTGTCATTATAAGTTTGGTATTCTTTCATGAATTTATGTGAGTTTATTATGAGCTTTTTCTCCCATCGCTTGTTAATAAAACTAATTGCAATAAATAAGGTCGTACGATTTGGCGAGTCCGAAAATTGGCGAGTCCGAAAAGGCATAACTTATTGAAGCGGGATGCGAAGATTGGCGAGTCCGAAAAGGCCCTAACAAGGCATGAGGGCTACATTTTGTTGCTAAAGATCCAAAGTGATGTGAAGAATCATTTATCAAAAAACATATGATGGATCGAGACACACGACGAAAAGCAAATACTCCCCTAAAGATCATGGAGAAGTCTATCCAAAAAGGCCCTAACAAGGTATGAGGATAAATAGATCCAAGTCCTAAAAGGAGGCGGATCGTTGTATATCAAAATCCCAAATAAAGATTGGAGAAAAATGAAGAAGTCGTGGTCCAAATATGAAAAATCTCTTAAAAAGTTCAAGTGAAGAAATTCTTATTATGAAGAGAAGACCATTATTTCATGAACGTCTCTCAAGATTTGAAGTATCAAGTCAATGCCAAATATCGGTCCGAGAAAGGTCTCAAATCGTGAAGCGAGTTATGCCAAGATACGAACTTTATGAGGTCCCGAGAAGCAGTTTTAAAAGATTTTTTACTTTAGCTAACTATTGATTAAATCGTCCTACTTTATTTTCAGCCTAAATAAACTATCGAAATAAGTCAACAATGCATCCTCGTGATCATTCAAGACAACAATAAAATATAAGAGATACACCTAGGAATAAGGGAGTCTAAGTGAATAATTGGGCCACATGATTTCGTGTTAGTTTGCTAACTTATAATAACAATGATCTCGTTTTTAAGCTTGGTATGGGGAACGTGAAACTTGAGGGTGATAAACATTCTTGACATTCCAAAACCCTAAGGTAAGTCTTTGATTTCTTTACTTGTTTTCTTCCTTTAAATATTTTGCAATTTTCTATCTCTTTAATAAAGGCCAAGATGGATTGATTATGATGAAAATGTAAAACTTGCTTTGTAATTAATGCATTGCATGAGGACATTGAAATGGTCAAGTGTAGGGGATTTAATAAGTGTGAAAACACTTATCCTTTTACCACTTAATTATAATAATAACCAAGCCAAAACGTGTATTTTATGTCGTAAATGTCGGAATTATGCGTGGTTTGTGTTTTTGTTGTGATTTAGGATCAAAATGTGAAAAGGGAAGAAAACACGGCTTTCACTGGCTTTTATCGAAGAAAAAGACAAAAGACGAAGTCAAAAGATCAAGAGTGCAAAAAGAACGGAAGTACAAGGCCTATTCTGAAGATGTATCAAAGAAAAAGTCTAAAGACGGAAGTTTAATAAAGTCGAAGAACTCAAGTCTAATAAATGAAGACATTATAAGACGAGTTCAAATAATCCCGAGACAAAGTCAAAAAAGTCGAAGAATTTAGAAGACGAAAAGACGAGAAAAGGAAGAAAAGATCAACACTTGCTACTCTCCCTATAAATACCTCCTAATGTCACATTAGGAGGTGTTGGCTATTTGACACATAGTTTTTCCACCTTTAATTACTTGTCATATTGTCATTTACTTAAATGTTCTTTAATACCTTGCCTTTAATTTTAAGTAAGTTTTATTTTGTTGTTGAATCTTTAATTTTAATCAAGTTTTTATTGCCTCTCATTCTACCTTTCTTGTTTTGCTTAATCTTGATGTTTATGTGATCAAAAAGTTTATCTTTTTGTTCATATCTAAGTTTTTATATGATTTGAGCTTTGAGCTTATCATGCTTATTGGCTTATTTTGTATTTAGCTTATTTACTTTTAAGTTTTCTTAAAAGGTTTCGTCTTTTTAAAGTTTGCTTTAAAAATTGCCTATTTAGGATCTTGAAAGTTCTTATTTGTGCTTATTTAATCCCTTTCATTATTCATTTAGTCAAGTTTCGGTTAGTGCTTATTAGACGTAGCTTATTCGGTTTAGCTTATTCCAGTTACCTTCATCAGAAAAGGGCTTACGTTTCCTACTGTTATTCCGATCATCCCGTCGGAAAAGGGTATGCTTTCCGACGGATATTCCGATACTCCTATCGGAAAAGGGTTTAGGGATTCCGACCGACATTCCGATCGGTATTCTGATAGGGTTGGGTGTCCTTCATTCCGACAGGTGATTCCGACGAACATTCCGATAGGTTTCAAGGTTTGTTATTCCAATACTTTGTTAGTTATTCTGACAGGGTTCTCTATAATATTCCGATAGGTGTATTCCGATTGTATTCCGATGAGACATTCCGATAGGTTTTTCCGATCGGATTTCGACAGGATTCCGATGGTAGGTATTTACTATTTTGTCTTAGTTTTATTTTTAAGTTTGCATTATTTTAAGTTTTCAAATTTTCATTTTTATTGAATTGTCAAATTTACTTCTCGTCAAGCTTTAATTTCTCGTCATTTAATTAATTTACTTTTAAAAGTTTTAATTTTGCACCATTTACTTTTTAATCAGTTTTAGCGTTAATTACCCGTCATTTACTTTAAAAGTTTTGCAATTTAATTTTAAACAACGACCAAAAATATTTCTTTTCACCAAAGGACGACTGAGTCGCATGTTAACCAGTAATCAATTCAATCAGACATAATAGAACAATTTTTCTAATTAAAAATTCAAGTTATCATTCAGCCACCCAAAAGGAAAATCTTTTGGGACTCTTTTATCTGTGAAATGTATGTAGGTTAAGATTGCCTGTTACGCTGCCCCTAGGAAAGCTGAGGGTGATGATTCAGCTCCCCCTGAAAGGATAAATCCCTTGGAATTCTTTTATTTGTGAAAAAGATGTAGTTTAAGATCGTCATTTTACGCTGTCCCTGGGAGAACTGAGGATGATTATTCAGCTCCCCCTAAAGTGTGAAACTTTTGGGATTCTTTTTTTGACGGAACCTAGAGGCTGTGTGAGGTACATTTACTTTATGTTGAGACATATATGTACACAGGTTGTTGTTTTGCTGTATACTGTCTTGAGGGTGCAGGTTCATCGGGGTGCTTGATAGGTGTGTAAACACCCATCCTTTTACCACTTAATTCTGGCTAAAACAAGACCAAAACACGTATTTAATATCATTTGTTTAGAATTATGCGTGGTTTTTGTGTTTATTGTGTTTTCAGAGCTAACCGGATGAATATTAAAGAAAACATGGGATTGCACGGTTTTATCAAAGGAAAAAGACTCAAGACGAAGTCTATTGTCCAAGAGGTGCAAAAGATTTGAAATCACTAGGCCTATTCGAAGATTTATCGAATAAAAGGACTAAAGACGGAAGATTTTCATAAGTCGAAGAGACTCAAGTCTATTTAACGGAGAAATTAAAAGACGAGTTGAATTTAATCGACGACAAATCCCGAATCAGAATCGAAAACGTCAACTTTTCTGAAAGGACGAGAAGACAAGAAGAAAGGTAGAAAGCCCACTCACCAACCAACCACTAGGAGTATATATAGATACTCCCTTCACACAATTAGGGAGTTAGCTTCATTTTCTTTTTCCAGTTCTTTTGGTTCGTAGCTTCATCACAAACACCATTAGGGTGTTTGTTGATTTTCATCTTTTTCTTTTAATCTTGTAATCCTTAATCATTAACCTTGTTACTTTTACATTAATCAATCTATTCCATCTTTTCATTCATCTTGTTCTTCATCATCTCTTTTTGCAAGTTCTTAAGTTTTATTTGATTCTAGTTTGATCTTAAAAAGTTGTTGATTTAGTATTTTTATTGGTGGGATTTGTTTCTTATGGTATTTAAATGATTTGTGTTTATTTCAGTAAAACCTCTTTGAGTATTTAGTTTGATTTTGAGTAAAATCCGTGTCCCCTGTTTATTCGTCGCTGCTACTGTTCTTGATTCCCAGGAATTTCCGAACAAGACCGATATTCCGAATAGACTAGCTCCCGTTTGCCTTACTCGGAATATTTCAAACATTCCGAATAGGTGAGGTTCAGTTTGCCTTATTCGGAATCTTTCCAACTTTCCGAATAGCTTTTTGGTTTTGTCTCTTATTCGGAATATTTTATATATTCCGAATGGTCCTTGTTTTCCGCATAGACCTTGTTTTTCCGCATAGCCAAGCTACTGTTTCTTCTATTCGGAATATCTCTTATATTCCGAATAGTGCTTAATTTCCGAATAGCCTATTTTCCGAATAGGGCCAATCTTTCCGCATAGCATCTTACATTCCGAATAGAGCAACATTCCGCATAGTGGAACTTTCCGAATGGTGTTACATTCCGCATAGACTATTTTTCTGTAAGGATATTTTTCCGGTATTAATTCAAGTTTTGCTTTTTATTTGTTGCTTGTTTTAAGTTTATTTCATTACCATTTTATTCACTTACCTGTTTAGTAGAATAGAAAACCAAATCCACTTTTTGTCACCAAGAACAAATCATTCCACTTTTAACTGAGATCAATTCGAGAGGATTCCGAGAATTATTTTGAACCCATTGCAAAATCCTTGTATCAAATGGCGCCGCTGCCGGCTCTTCTCGTTAAGATCAAAAGTTTTTTGTGAGAACTTGGATTTTGGGATCCGTTCCCCGTGAACGTTACTTTTTCATCAAAATTTTCAAAAACGCTAAAAAATATAAAATTTTCAAAAATCCTAAAAAGTAAAAAAACATAAAAACCAAAAATATTTTTGCTTTGTTTTTCTTTGTTCGTTCTTTTGCAGGTGTATGCGCACTCGATCCACGTCTTATCAAGAGCCCGAGCCTCTCGATAACTTAGACATGGCTGGTGTACAAAACAACAATAACATACCACCTCCGAACAACAATAATAACAACAACAACCCACCTTTCAACAACATGAATAACAACAACAATGAGCCACTTCCGGATAACCGCCCCATGATTGAATTGCTCCAAGCTCATGTCGATGGCAACACGGATCCAATTGTTATACCACCAATTGCCGCCAACAACTTTGAGCTTAAATCAGGTTTTATCCAGATGGTCTCAGCTCAACCATTCTTGGGACGAACCATTGATGACCCACACGACCATATCAAGAGATTTCTACAACTCACCAACACGGTCAAGTTCAATGGAGTTCCACAGGAGGTTATAAGGTTACAACTTTTTCCCTTTTCTTTAGAGGGACAAGCCCGGCATTGGCTTGCTAAGGAACCGCCACAGAGTATTCTCTCGTGGACGGATTTGGAAACAAAGTTTATCAACTACTTTTTTCCACCCTCTCGTACTACCGCTTTGCGGAATGAGATTATAAACTTTGAACAAAAGTACGATGAGTCGTTCAGTGAATCTTGGGATCGTTTCAAAGATCTTTTAAGAAAATGCCCACAACATGGTTTTACCAAAGTACATCAAATTAATACTTTTTACAATGGTTTAAGCATGAGTGACCAAGATTCACTGAACAGTGCCTCAGGGGGTAATTTATTGGCTAAGACTTCTAATGCTGCTTGGGACATCATTGAGAATAAATCTCGTGTGCAAACCAAGAGTGTTCGGACCAATGTTGCTAGTGCTAGCACTAATGACAGCGACAAGCGATTAGACAAAATAACTACGCTTCTTGAATCGCTTGTCACCCACACCGTCAGCAATAACAACATCAACAACGCCAAAAACGCTCAAGTGAACGCTGTCAGCCAACCTTGTAAAATATGCGGTGGTCCTCACTCTTACATATCTTGTACCGCCACCCAAGATTACCCTGCTGAGAATGTGAATGCGGCATATGGAACCTATCCTCAACCTGCTTATCAAGCTAGACCTCAAGGTGACCGTAATTTGCTTAGCTACCGCAGCAACAACTATCTTTCACCACCTGGTTTCCCTCCTACCAACCCAAACCAACAACAAAACCTTAACCGTCCTCCTCAACAACAACAACAACCTCGACAACCATACATCCCACCTCACAAGCAGCAACAACCGCCTCAACGTAACAATCAAGTCTACCAACAACTAGCTTACCAACCACCTGCATACAATGCTCCTCCCAACCAAACCACCACGGCTTTACACCAAGAGGTTGCAACCTACATGAGGACCAATGATGTGATTGTGGGAAATCTCCAAGAGGAAGTGCGCAATTTGAAGGCAGATTTGGTAAAGCAAGGAAATGATTTGAGAGCCGATATGAGACATACGTTGGATAGCCAAACTAATGATTTGAGGAACATGATGGCTAGTTTCTTCCAAAGTAGTCAACCCTCTTCTTCGGGTACTCTTCCGAGTAACACCGTTGCTAATCCAAGAGGGGAGATGAAAGCAATCACCACTCGAAGTGGCAAAGGTACCAAGGAACCCGATCTTCCTATACCTCCACCGGTGATTGTGACTAAGGAGAACGAGTCACCAGCTCCTATTCCTCCTCCTTCTCCTTCCCCAATTTCTCCAACTCTTCTTTCTACCCCTCCTCCACCCGTGGTTGTGAGTGACCCTATTCCTCTAAAGCCTTCCTCTTCTTCCAATATACCTTATCCTTCAAGGTTGAGGAAAGAGAAGCAAAAGAGAAAGGATGATATTCAGGTTTCGAATTTCCTTAAAATGTTCAAAAAACTGAATTTAAATATCTCCTTCGCTGAGGCTCTCGCTCACATGCCCAAGTATGCCAAAATGTTTAAAGATCTTCTGAGAGACAAGGAAAAGCTCCTCGATCTCGCCAACACCCAACTTAATGAGAACTGCTCTGCAGTGCTCTTAAGGAAATTGCCAATCAAGCTTGGTGATCCGGGTCGTTTTCTTATCCCTTGCAATTTCCCGGGAGTAGAGAATTGCATGGCCCTAGCCGATCTAGGTGCCAGTATTAATCTCATGCCTCTAAGTGTTTGGAAGCAATTATCTCTCCCAGAGCTAGTCCCCACCAAAATGACTTTGGAATTAGCTAACCGTACGGTTGCTTATCCTGTGGGGATAGCCGAAGACGTCATTGTAGGAGTCGAAAAATTCACCTTCCCTGCTGATTTTGTTGTCGTCGACTACGAGATGGACCCCCGTGTGCCACTCATTGTTGGTCGTCCATTCTTGAGGACCGGTCGCACTCTCATTGATGTTGAAGCCGGTGAGCTTATCATGAGAGTGGGTGACGATAAAGTAGTCTTCAACATGGGAAAGTTGTCTAAACAGCCTTATTCATATGAGAGCGTTAACTGTATTGACGTTCTTGATGAGGCTTGTGAAGAACACTTCAAGGATGCTTGTAAAAACATTCCTATCTCTCTTCCTAATGTTGAGACTGTTTCCTCTATCGATTCATCACTATCTCTATTTGGAGAAAGTGATTTCCTTTGGAAAGATTTGGAAGCCACCTTGGAAGATGTGCAGCACGACAATGACGATTCTACTGCCAATTGGGATGACGATCTTAGTTTCATTGCAAACCTCCTCAGAGAAGACAATCCAACCCCTCCATCTCCCACAGTTATTGCTATCGAGACTCCGACTTCGAACACGCCTCCCGTCGAAAATCCTACGGATTTGGAACTTAAGGAGTTGCCACCCCATCTTGAGTATGTATTCCTCGAAGAAGAAAAGAAGTCGCCAGTCATCATTGCTAAGGATTTGAAGGATGAAGAGAAAGCCCGACTTGTCGCTGTGTTGAAAGATCATAAGAAGGCTATCGCTTGGAAGATTTCCGATATTCGTGGAATTGATCCTCACTTCTGCACACACAAAATTCTCATGGAGGACGACTTCAAGCCCACTATTCAAAGCCAACGAAGGGTGAATCCAAAAATCCATGAAGTCATCAAAACAGAGGTTCTCAAACTTCTTGATGCGGGTATGATTTACCCTATTTCGGATTCACCGTGGGTTAGTCCAATCCATTGTGTGCCCAAGAAGGGCGGAATAACCGTTGTTCCCAATGAACACAACGAGTTGATTCCCACTCGTCTCGTTACTGGGTGGAGAGTTTGTATAGACTACCGCAAACTCAATGATGCCACGAGAAAGGATCATTTCCCTCTACCTTTTATGGACCAAATGCTTGAACGCTTAGCAGGAAATGAATATTACTGCTTTCTTGATGGTTTCTCGGGTTATTTTCAAATACCCATCGATCCCCAAGATCAAGAGAAGACTACATTCACTTGTCCCTATGGCACTTTTGCTTACAAAAGAATGCCTTTTGGCTTATGTAATGCGCCCGGGACTTTCCAAAGGTGTATGTTAGCTATCTTCCATGACATGGTTGAACAAACCATGGAAGTCTTCATGGATGATTTCTCGGTCTTCGGGGATTCCTTCTCTTCTTGCCTTGCCAATTTGAAACGTATGCTAAAGCGGTGCGAAGACACTCGCCTTGTTCTGAATTGGGAAAAATGCCATTTTATGGTAAAAGAAGGCGTCGTGCTTGGACATAAGATCTCGAAAGCCGGTCTTGAAGTAGACCGTGCTAAAGTCGATGTTATCGCAAAATTGCCTCCACCTTCAACCGTGAAAGGTGTGAGAAGTTTTCTGGGTCATGCGGGCTTCTACCGTAGATTCATCAAAGATTTTTCGCAAATCGCTCGCCCGATGACCCACCTCTTGGAAAAAGATACTCCTTTTATCTTTTCCAAAGAGTGTCTTGAAGCCTTCAACTCACTTAAGGATAAGCTAACTAAGGCACCCGTCTTGGTTACCCCTAATTGGGAGCTGCCTTTTGAGTTGATGTGCGATGCTAGTGATTTTGCTATTGGAGCGGTTCTTGGACAAAGAGTGAACAAACACTTCCAACCGATCCATTACGCTAGCAAGACAATGACAGGGGCACAATTGCATTATACGACAACCGAAAAAGAGCTTTTAGCTGTTGTCTATGCTTTTGAAAAATTCCGCCCCTATCTTGTCCTCTCCACCACCATCGTGTATACCGATCATTCCGCGCTGAAGTACTTGTTGACAAAGCAAGATTCCAAACCAAGACTTCTTCGCTGGGTTTTGCTGCTCCAGGAATTTAAAATCGAAATTCGCGATAAAAAAGGAGCAGAAAACCTAGCCGCGGATCATCTTAGCAGACTTGAGGATCCATACCAAGGGGATCATCCGACCAAAGAAATCAATGATTCTTTTCCCTTGGAGACCTTAATGTCTATAAACTCGAAACCGAATGAAACCCCGTGGTTTGCGGACTTTGCAAATTACTTGGCGGGTGGAATTCTCAAGGAAGGGTTCACGTCTCAACAAAAGAAGAAGTTTTTCACCGACATCAAGACTTACTTTTGGGACGACCCTTACCTATTCAAACAATGTGCTGACCTGATTATCCGCCGATGTGTTGATGGACCGGCAGCGTCTGAAATCCTTGATGCTTGCCACAAAGGACCCACCGGTGGTCACTTTGGTCCCAACTACACCGCTAAAAAAGTGTTTGATTCGGGATTTTATTGGCCCTCCATATATCGTGATGCTCACAATATGGTTAAGCGATGTGATGTTTGCCAAAAGCAAGGCAAAATCACACATAAAGACGAGATGCCTCAGAATTTCATACAGGAATGTGAAATCTTTGATGTTTGGGGTATCGACTTTATGGGGCCATTCCCTTCTTCTAAAGGAAACAAATACATCCTTGTAGCCGTTGACTACGTTTCAAAGTGGGTTGAAGCCAAAGCTTTACCTACTAATGACGCAAGGGTGGTTTGTAACTTTTTGAAAGCTCTATTCGCTAGATTCGGTGTGCCTCGTGCCATTATTAGTGATCGTGGGACTCATTTCTGCAATGACCAATTTGCTAGAGTCATGGCTAAGTACGGTGTAAATCATCGTCTTTCCACAGCCTACCACCCACAAACTAATGGCCAGGCTGAAATATCCAACCGAGGTCTTAAGCGAATTCTTGAAAGAACCGTGGGAGAGCATCGTGCCGCATGGGCTGATAAACTTGATGATGCTTTGTGGGCTTTCCGTACTGCTTACAAGACCCCGATCGGCTGTACGCCTTATCGTCTTGTGTACGGGAAAGCGTGCCACCTCCCCATTGAGTTGGAGCACAAGGCTTATTGGGCCTTGAAGTGGGCTAATTTTGATATAAACAAAGCCGGTGACCTACGCAAGATCCAACTCAATGAGCTGAATGAACTTCGGAATGAGGCTTATGAAAATTCTTTGATCTATAAGGAAAGAACTAAGCTCATTCACGACTCCAAGATCAAAAACCGAGAGTTCCATGTTGGAGACAAAGTCTTACTTTTTAACTCTCGGTTGAAAATCTTACGTGTAGGGGAGACTTCTATCGAAGTTTTAAGTGGACTTTTCCATGAAAATGCCTTCAATTAACCGGAAAATCATATTTTTCAACATTTTTCAAATTTTTTATTAACTTTGGCCATTTAGTCGTAATTTTTAAATTTTTATCGTTGCTTTCATATGTATATATTCCGCAATAAAGTAAAAAATATTAATAAAGTGTTGTAGCTAGTTTAGATATCTTTGACATATTAGGCCCGTTGCGTTTATTTTGACTCAACCCGAATAGACTTATCCAAGTTTATTCTAGCTAGTATCCTTAACCATGTAGACCTTAATTGGTTTATTAGGCTAAGTGTCCACGAGTCTCATTACTTGAGATTTTAAATTGTGGAGGACGAGAAATTATAGAGTCAATTATAAGTCGGTATTCTTGCACAAGCTCACTTGGTGTAATTATTTGCCTATTCTCCCATCACTTGCTAATAATTTATCTGCAATAAGTAAGGTCTTACGATTTGAAAGGTTACTTAGCTTCTAGCCCAAGATCGTTTAAAAGTTGCTCGGTAATGACGAGAGTTCATAGCCAAGGCATAACTTATGAAGCGGGGCGCGAAGATTGGCGAGTCCGAAAAGGCCCTAACAAGGCATGAGGATTCAATTTTATTGCTGAAGATCCAAAGTGATGTGAAAAGCATTATTCCTAAAGTCTATATGAAGGATCAAGACTCACGATGAAAAGCAATCAACTCCCATAAAGATCATGGAGAAGTCTATCCGAAAAGACCCTAACAAGGTATGAGGATAAATAGATCCAAGTCCGAAAAGGAGGCGGATCGTTGTATCTCAAAATCCCAATTAGAGATTGAAGAAATAATCATGAAGTCGTGGTCAACAAAGTTGGAGTACCCCTCAAAAGTCTCCAAAGTGAAGAAACTCTATTATGATGAGAAGACCATTATCTCAAGAACGTCTCTCGAAGATATGAAGTATGAAGTACATGCCAAATATCGGCCCGAGAAAGGTCTCAAATCGTGAACCAAGTTATGCCAAGATATGAACTTTTTGATATCCCGAGAAGCAGTTTTAAGAGATTTTGTCCTTTAGCTAACTATTGATCAAATCGTCCTACTTTGCTTTCAGCCTTAATAAACTATCGAAATAAGTCCAAAAATGCATCTTCATGATCATTCTAAGACAAAAATAAAATATAAGAGATACACCTAGGAATAAGGGAGTTTAAGCATTTAATTAAGCCATGTGTGTAAGTGTTTGATTTACTAACTTATAATAACAATGATCTCGTTTTAAGCTTAGTTTGGGGAACGTGAAACTTGAGGGTGATAAATCTTCGCAACACCAAAGCCCTAATGTAAGTCCTTGATTTCTTTACAAGTTGTTTCCATCCTTTTGTTTATTTTTAAGTTTTAATTTCTCTTAGCATTTTAATTTTTGTTTAGTAGAATTTAAATAAGGCCAAGGTTGATTAATTATGAGAAAAATGTAAATTTGCTTTATCACTAAGCATTGCATGAGGGCATGGCAATGGTTAAGTGTAGGGGATTTGATAGGTGTGTAAACACCCATCCTTTTACCACTTAATTCGGGCTAAAACAAGACCAAAACACGTATTTAATATCATTTGTTTGGAATTATGCGTGGTTTTTGTGTTTATTGTGTTTTCAGAGCTAACCGGATGAATATTAAAGAAAACATGGGATTGCACGGGTTTTATCAAAGGAAAAAGACTCAAGACGAAGTCTATTGTCCAAGAGGTGCAAAAGATTTGAAATCACTAGGCCTATTCGAAGATTTATCGAAGAAAAGGACTAAAGACGGAAGATTTTCATAAGTCGAAGAGACTCAAGTCTATTTAACGAAGAAATTAAAAGACGAGTTGAATTTAATCGACGACAAATCCCGAATCAGAATCGAAAACGTCAACTTTTCTGAAAGGACGAGAAGACAAGAAGAAAGGGAGAAAGCCCACTCACCAACCAACCACTAGGAGTATATATAGATACTCCCTTCACACAATTAGGGAGTTAGCTTCATTTTCTTTTTCCAGTTCTTTTGGTTCGTAGCTTCATCACAAACACCATTAGGGTGTTTGTTGATTTTCATCTTTTTCTTTTAATCTTGTAATCCTTAATCATTAACCTTGTTACTTTTACATTAATCAATCTATTCCATCTTTTCATTCATCTTGTTCTTCATCATCTCTTTTTGCAAGTTCTTAAGTTTTATTTGATTCTAGTTTGATCTTAAAAAGTTGTTGATTTAGTATTTTTATTGGTGGGATTCGTTTCTTATGGTATTTAAATGATTTGTGTTTATTTCGGTAAAACCTCTTTGAGTATTTAGTTTGATTTTGAGTAAAATTCGTGTCCCCTGTTTATTCGTCGCTGCTACTGTTCTTGATTCCCAGGAATTTCCGAACAAGACCGATATTCCGAATAGACTAGCTCCCGTTTGCCTTACTCGGAATATTTCAAACATTCCGAATAGGTGAGGTTCAGTTTGCCTTATTCGGAATCTTTCCAACTTTCCGAATAGCTTTTTGGTTTTGTCTCTTATTCGGAATATTTTATATATTCCGAATGGTCCTTGTTTTCCGCATAGACCTTGTTTTTCCGCATAGCCAAGCTACTTTTTCTTCTATTCGGAATATCTCTTATATTCCGAATAGTGCTTACTTTCCGAATAGCCTATTTTCCGAATAGGGCCAATCTTTCCGCATAGCATCTTACATTCAGAATGGAGCAACATTCCGCATAGTGGAACTTTCCGAATGGTGTTACATTCCGCATAGACTATTTTTCTGTAAGGATATTTTTCCGGTATTAATTCAAATTTTGCTTTTTATTTGTTGCTTGTTTTAAGTTTATTTCATTACCATTTTATTCACTTACCTGTTTAGTAGAATAGAAAACCAAATCCACTTTTTGTCACCAAGAACAAATCATTCCACTTTTAACTGAGATCAATTCGAGAGGATTCCGAGAATTATTTTGAACCCATTGCAAAATCCTTGTATCAGTGCTTTATAAACACAAATGAATCACTCCCTGGTGCAAAGACAGGGTGTCCAGAAGTCTTAAACGATTTCTAAGTGCATACATAGACTACTATGGGCCGAGTATAACCCTAACTTCACCACTCTCACCTACAGACATTTGAGAGTGGCTGCTTGTGTACCTTTAAAAATGATAAACTGATTACCTGTGAGATATCAGATGAATTAGGTTGGTTTCCTTCTGTCTTTGCTGAATTAGAGACACTAGACTCTGGTTGTCTTTCAGCTAAAGTCTTTGTGTCCTCAGAAGTCTTTGGAACAGAGGGAGTTGGGATATTTACCGGCTTCTTTACCCTGACCTTTTTAACAGCTTGCATTTTGGAAGAAGTGGGGTTTGACTTCTTCTTAGGCTGTAGGTCAGTTGATGCTTTGGAAAGTGTAGTTTGTTGCCTAGAGGTCAAAGACGCAGACTTACCAAACACACTAGCTGTATTCACCTTCTCAGTGGAAGGGATCAATGACTTAACAACAGATGGTTGTTTTGCAGCTACATTCTTAATGTGGGCAATTACAAGTACATCATTTGGCCCGATCACTTTGTAGACAACCCTAGTGAGATGGTATGGCTTCATGGCTGTGAGCTCTGGATTGTCATAACGGCCAGCAAGAAAACATTGGAAGATGAAAGAAAGAAATCAAGCGTAGCATATGTTCTTCTCCCTTGTATTGTTAGTTCCCTTCATCTTCTCCACAAGGTTGGAGAAAAGAATACATCCTACATCTACATCTGCACCCTAGATCAGCCCATATGCAATGGACTGATGGTTAAACTGAAGGTTTATAAACATCATAACAATTATATAAAACCCTAAACGAGATCAAAGCACACATAGAGATAGCGATTTAACAAGATCATAATAATAAAACAATTATAATTAATCAAATTAGGGTTACATACCTTTACGTTAAAGCAAATTCATAAGACGAACAACGAACCACCAATTAGGGTTTATAACGAACACCACCAAGATATAGTATAAAGTAAGACTATATTACGATCTTGTACACACGTAATACAACGAGCTAACCTTGATTCTATCACGTGTAAACCGAGCTATATCGATAGTATAAAATGTACCCAACAACCCTAGAGAGGGGCTAGGACTAGATTTAATCTAAAACCGAGCACCAAGAAAAAACTACACAGAAACCCTTTGTGGGTTTATGTTGCGATCGGCCAAGAGAATGAGAGAGGAGAGATTCAAGTTGTGTGGAATTATGAGGGGTAAGAGGATGTATTTATAGGCCTAGAAGTCATTATAACCAAAAAAATAAAAGGCAATTTTTGCCTTCCCCTTGTGTACCCTAACCGACCGACGAACACCCCCTCATGGGGTGTTCTGGAACCTTTTGTCCTTCTTCCTTTTTAATCCTCTTTCTATATATTATTTAACACTCGTTAATACTTAACTCTTAATTAATTAACGATCGTTAAAGTTATATAGTTATATAGCTTGATTTAATTTAATAAATATAATAAATATATTTATTAAATAAATTAACTCTTTACGTATTGAGTGCAATCCCGTAATCTCGAGTTTGATCCTATCACACGACTATTAAATATAAGTCCATGAAGTTTCAACTCCCACTTGGACATATTTCGAATATCGTGATTACATTGACTAGCGTCTAGTTATACTTAGCAATGTCATTAGTACAACTCGAGTAAGGTCTCCTGGACAAAACTGTTTAATGATTCATCATTATTATTATCCTTTTATTTCTAATACAATGTTAATAAGGATATGAATCTTAGTCAGTCCTTTCATTAACCATTATGTTTCTCGTTCACAGATTCAGCAAGATTACCAAAGCAAATTTGGGTGTGGCCGCACAAACATCTTACTAATCCCACGAGGGGCCCAGTTGTATTATACTCCAAAACAAAATTGGAGGAAATAAATTCCATATTGGCTACAAGCAAAACTTATGAATTTTGCAACACTTCCGAAAATAATCCTTATAGCTACTATTTACGTTTAGCGTTAGATTATTCCACGGGGATGCACTATATTCATAACAGTTTCCTAGTATCTCAAGTCTAAGGATAACTATTTATGATTTACTTGATGGCAAAGATCCACAAAGTAAAATCATATAGTTGGGATAAGTTCAATATTCGATTCATCGAATATCATCAAAAATCGATTTATATACTTTCAAGTATACTCTGTCGCTATTTTGATTTGTCTTAATTTAATAATATTCCCATATTATTAATCGAGAACGGACATTTAGCATAACAATTTATTCATGGATTAAAACATGTAAAATAGGATACAAAAGTAAATAATAAGAATAAACGAAATCCAATCTTTATTTTCTTAAATAATAATGTCATAACATCCTTTATCCAAATACTAATCACATATTTATTGCATGAGTTCGCTAGCTAGTTGCAGCTCAATCGCCTTGGCATGCTTAACTACCTTTGGTCTAGGCAAATCCTTAGTTAAAGGATCAGCTACGTTATCATATGTGTGAACTTTTATTAATTTGATTTCACGAGCTTCAACTTGTTCTCGGACGTAGTGATGTCTACGCATAAAGTGTATGGCGCCTTTCATGACTCTAGAGTCATTGGCAAATATTATTGCGGCAGAATTGTCACAATACATATCAATAGGTTCTTTATTTGAAGGCATCATTCCAAGATCTCCAATAAACTTCCTAATTCAAACAGCTTCCATTTCAGCTTCTGAAGCAGCCATGTACTCAAATTGAGTAGCATGAATTGCAATTGTTGTTTGTGTCTTGCTCTTCCAGTCAACTTCCAGTCAACTGCTCCTCCATTGATCACAAAAACGTAACCCGTGTGAGACTTTGTATCGTCTTTATCACATTACCAGGACGCATCTCAGAAACCTGTCACATTCAGTTCTATGTCTGGTTTCCATCCAAATACCAAAAACATATCTTTCATACTTCTCAAATACTTTAGAATATGTTTAACAGCAGTCCAGTGGAGCTTTCCTGTATTCTGTTGGTATCTACTGACCAAGTTCTAAGCAAACGCCACATCAGGCCTTGTGCATCTAACAGCATACATAATAGATCCTACCGCCGAAGCGTAAGTCACCTTCTACATGAATGCCTCCTCTTCAGGAGTTGATGCATCCATCTCATGACTCAGATTATGCTTAACTTCCATAGGTTGAAAACCTTTCTTGGAATTATGAAAAGTATACTTCTTCAATATCTTATCTATATAAGCATCTTGACTTAGACCAATTAACCGTCTTTTCGTATCCCGATAGACCTTAATCCCCAGAATGTATGCATCTTCCCCTAAATCCTTCATAGAAAAACATTACCAAGATAATCCTTAACAACTTTAAGTCTTGGAATATTACTTCCCATGATTAATATGTCATCAACATATATGACTAGGAATACTACATCACTCCCACTAGCTTTGTGATATACACATGGCTCATCACGATTTTGAATAAATCTAAACTTTTTGATTTCTTCATCAAATCGTTTATTCTAATGACGTGATGCTTGCTTTAAACCATAAATGGATCTTTGAAGTTTGCACACGTGTCCTAGATTCTCAGGATCAACATACCCTTTTGGTTGCTGAATATAGATGTCTTCATCTAAGCGACTGTTCAACAAGGCAGTTTTAACATCCATTTTCCATATCTCATAGTCATAGCATGCTTCTATAGCTATGAGAATCCAAATAGCTCTTAAGTATGCTATAGGAGAAAATGTCTCCTCGTAGTCTACGCAAAACTTTGAGTAAAACCTTTAGCTACTAAACGAGCTTTATATAATTGTACTTTTTCATCCATGTCGATTTTATTCTTGTATATCCACTTATGTCTCACTACTTTAGCATTCGGTGGTGGATCTACAAGAATCTAAACATTATTAACTTTCATGGATTTCATTTCCTCATCCGTAACAACCATCCACTTATCATTTTCAGGATCAAGTATGTCGGATTTATAATTAGGAGGTTCACCAAGATCCCCTACTTCATCATCATCATCTATGTTAAGACATATATTGCTATTTGCATTTTTAATCCTTGCGGATCTACGTAGAGGAACTAATTCCGGTGGAACCGCCAGACTTTCTGGTTCTAAATGAATTATATCGCTAGTGTTTTTAGAAGGTAATGTATCTATATGACCCTATTCAAGATCATAATTTCTCACACTGAATTCTTGATTTACAAGATCAGATTCAAGGAAGTCTTCATACCTAGCAACAATCACTTTGTTCTCAGGTGGATAATAAAAGTAGTACCCCATAGTTTCCTAAGGGTATCCTACAAAAATACATTTTACATATCGTTGTTGGAGTTTATCACTCGAGTCATGTTTCACATACGCCTCACAACCCCAGACCTTTAAATAAGACAAATATGGCTTCTTGCCATGTCATAGTTCATATGGTGTCTTATCGACCTTTGAAAGTGAGATTTTACTAGGTTAAAAAGTTTGTTGTTCACGGTCAAATCGAATTGATCTCTGGTTAACGTGCGACTCAGTCGTCTTTTGGTGAAAAGAAATAGATTTGTCGTTGTAGTGAAATTAAATTGCAAAACTTTAAAGTAAAAAGCAAGGTAAATAAAGCTAAAAGTAATTAAAACGTGAATGACGTAAAATTAAGACTTTAAAAGTAAATTAATAAAATGACGTAAAATTAAAACTTGACAAAACGTAAATTTAAAAACTTTAAAATAAAATACTTTTATAATTAAACTAAGACAAATAAGTAAAAATAAAGCTAAGTAAAAATGGCGGGAAAAATAAATTTAAAAATTAAATTTAAAATAAAAACAATTAATTTCGCAATTAAAAGATTAATTCCGCAATGTGCAACTTTTGGAATAAATCCGCAATAAAGTCACAATTTCGCAATAATTGCGAAATCTATGACTTAAATCCGGAATAAACACACCAAGATTCCGCAATTCCAGAACTGCACTAATTCCGCAATTAAGAAGTGAAGATTTCGCAATGTGCAGAAATGCACTAATTTCGCAATATGAAGACTATACACAATTTCGCAATATTGCGAAATTGTGTATTTAATCCGCAATCTTGAAATAAGTATGATTTCGCAATTCCGTAGGATGAAGATTTCGCAATAAGGAAAAAGCAAGATTTTACAATTATCAGGAAATATTAAATGTCGCAGTACACAAGGTATTGCGAAATCGAATCAGCTTTTCCTAAAAAATAGGAAATCGTAAAAGGACGAAAATAAGCATTAAAAACTCAACTTTTTAAGGAAAATAAGCAAAGTAAAACACCAATAAGCTAACTAAAAAGCCTAGATGAAAGATAAAACTTATAAAAACTTTAAAGACGAACAAAGAAATGTAAAAAGATGTAAACTTTATGTAAAAAGTAGACGAAAAAGATTAAGATTAAAAGCCCGAAATCAACACAAACAAAGATTAAGATAAAGATTAAGATTAAACAAAGAAGAAAGGTAGAATGAGATGATTAAAAAGCTTGAAGATAAAAGATTAAACAACACAAAATTAAAACTTACTTGAAAATTAAAGACTTGAATTTAAATGACAATTAAGTAAAAGACACTATGAAAGTGCATATAATTAAAAATGGAAGAACTATGTGTGAAATAGCCAACACTTCCTAATGTGACATTAAGAGGGTATTTATAGGGAGGTTAGCATGTGTTGTTCCTTTCTTCTTCTTCAGGTCTTTTCGTCTTCTAAATTCTTCGACTTTTTCGACTTTGTCTCGGGATTTGTCGATGGATAAATTGAACTTGTCTTATAATTTCTTCATAAATAGACTTGAGTTCTTTGACTTCATTAAACTTCCGTCTTTAGACTTTTTCTTCGATAAATCTTCAGAATATGCCTTGGACATCCGTTCTTTTTGCACTCTTGATCTTTTGACTTCGTCTTTTGTCTTTTTCTTTGATAAAAGCACGTGAAAGCCCGTGTTTTCTTTCCTTTTCACATTTTGATCCCAGATCACAACAAAAACACAAACCACGCATAATTCCGACATTTACGACATAAAATACACGTTTTGGCTTGGTTATTATTATAATTAAGTGGTAAAAGGATAAGTGTTTTCACACTTATTAAATCCCCTACACTTGACCATTGCAATGTCCTCATGCGATGCATTATTTACAAAGCAAGATTTACATTTTTCATCGTAATCAATCCACCTTGGCCTTTATTAAAGAGATAGAAAATTACAAAAATATTTAGAGGAAGAAAAACAAGTAAAAAGATCAAAGACTAACCTTAGGGTTTTGGAATGTCATGAATGTTTATCACCCTCAAGTTTCACGTTCCCCATACCAAGCTTAAAAACGAGATCATTGTTATTATAAGTTAGTAAACTAACACAAACTTATGTGGGCCAATTATTCACTTAGACTCCCTTATGCCTAGGTGTATCTCTTATATTTTATTGTTGTCTTGAATGATCACGAAGATGCATTGTTGACTTATTTCGATAGTTTATTAGGACGAAAATAAAGTAGGACGATTTAATCAATACTTAGCTAAAGGAAGAAATCTTTTAAAACTGCTTCTCGGGACCTCGTAAAGTTCATATCTTGGCATAACTCGCTTCACGATTTGAGACCTTTCTCGGACCGATATTTGGCAGTGACTTCATACTTCGAATCTTGAGAGACGTTCATGAAATAATGGTCTTCTCTTCATAATAGGAATTTCTTCACTTGAACTTTTTGAGAGATTCTTCATACTTGGGCCACGACTTCTTCATTTTTCTCCAATCTTTATTTGGGATTTTGATAAACAACGATCCGCCTCCTTTTAGGACTTGGATCTATTTATCCTCATACCTTGTTAGGGCGTTTTTGGATAGACTTCTCCATGATCTTAATGGGAGTATTTGCTTTTCGTTGTGTGTCTCGATCCGTCATATTGATTTTTGATAAATGATTCTTCACATCACTTTGGATTTTTAGCAACAAAATGTAGCCCTCATGCTTTGCTAGGGCCTTTTCGGACTCGCCAATATTCGCATCCCGCTTCAGTAAGTTATGCCTTGGCTATGAACACTAATTAATACCGAGAAACTTTTAAATGATCTTGTGCTAGAAGCTAAGTAACTTTTCACATCGTTCGACCTTATTTATTGCAAACATATTTATTAACAAGCGATGGGAGTAAAAACTTATAAACTCACATAAATTCATGAAAGAATACCAAACTTATAATTGACTTTATCATCTCTCGTTCTCCACAATTTAAAATCTCAAGGAATGAGACTCGTGGATGCTTAGTCAATTAAATCAAAATTTTGGGTTTTCAAGTCATCTATAGAATCTTGCAACTTCTTAGACTTTTTCAAGTTTAGAATTAGCATTTTAAAGTTCCCTTGATAAACGACTTTCTAGGATAAATTATAGGAACTTGCGAAAAGTTCTTGTTCTTAACCCGTAAGAGTTAAGACTTTCGCGTTTTAAAGTTCCCTATATAAAAGCCTAGCAAAACTTGACTTAAACACCTTAAGGATACTAGCTAGAGTAAAATTGGATAAGTAAACTCGTGTTGAGTCAAAAGATTCACAACATTTTAAAATTAAAACCACTTTATTAAAATTTATTCTAGCAAAGAAAGAAAATAACTATAACAAAGGTAAATACTAATAGGCCAAAATAAATAAAAAATTTTGAAAAATGTCGAAAAATCAATTTTCCGGTTAAAATGAGGACAAATACAAGGAAAAGACCACTTAACTTCGATAGAAGTCCCCCTACACTTGATATAAACATTGTCCTCAATGTTTAAGCATGTGGGAGTAAACTCCCCTACACTTAGAACATTGTGCACGTTATTTAAATCTTGCTAAGGAAGAGACAACTAAAGTGATTCCTATTTCAACATAAATGATAAAATAATGTATCAAAAGAGTTTAGGATAGAACCGGGAAGACGAGTACACGGAATCACGGATCGTCAAAAGTCATCTAGAATGGTTCTTTGATAGCTCGAATCCCTGCACATTATAAAAAAGAAAACAACAAACACATACTATGGTCTCCCCCTACACATATTATAAAAACAAAGAAAAAGGATAGATACTGCGGGTTTCCTCCCGAGAAGCGCTTGTTTTTGTTAACCGAGTTGTGAGCCTGACTCGACCTTGATTAGCATGGTAAGAAGCTTGAAGAACCTCCACCGGGATCAAATACATGGTTTTCATCCATCAAGTAGCACAAGCTTAAGGCGAACAAGGCAAGCCTAAGAAGAGTAGGCAAGGTTCCCTTAAGCAGAGATTCAGCACAATGGTAGAAATTGGGATGAGGTGCAAGCATATCTCCATAATTTCCAAAAATCTTTCCTTTTATTTCATCAGATAGATAATGAGATGGCTTAAAAATTATGATACGGGGATCGAACACCTTTTCCTTTAGGGGAAAATAACACTCAGGCTCAGTAGACCTTGAAGATGATCCGCTCATAAATCTCACAATCTCATCTGACGAATGTGGATAGAGAGGTGTCAAAACATAGGTACTACGGATATCGGTGTCTTCCGGCTTCTTCTCCTTTGAAACGGTTTTCTTCATATCTGAAGGAGGATAAAGTGCATCATCAAAGTCCGAAGGAGGATAATCATTCTCATTTGGGAAGTAAGTATTGAGAAAAGTAGCAAAATCTTCCTCAAATGAGTAGTTATCCAAAGTAGGATCAAGCATTGTTGGTGGAGGATCTTCATCAATAGTAGGAACAAGGTCATCATGTGAAGAATCACTCGTAAGAGTATCGACATCATCAAATTCATCATAAGTTGTCATGTCTTTATACTCAGAAGAAAAGTCATCAGAATCATCCATGTCAGAACTAGAATCATCATCATAGTCATCCTAGGTTGGTGGAGACCCATAAATTGGTGGGGGGTCTAAATTGGAGAGAGAATCATCCACGTCATCTTGGAAAATTGGATTATCATACCAACAATCGAAAAGAGGATTGTTGTGGATGACAAAATGATCAAGCACATTCATCATATTCGCCGATTCTCTTCCATTGGGTTTGGTTGTGATCTTCCCCATTTTAAAAACTTGATCATCATTCCCGACTCTTAAGATTAGATCACCTTCGACAACATCGACTAAGGCTTTTCCGGTTCTCAAGAATGGCCGACCAAGTATTAATGGAATACGAGGGTCCATTTCATAATCAATAACAACAAAGTCGACCGGAAAAGTTAAGATACCAACTTTAATAAATACATCTTCAGCAATACCAACGGGGTAAGCGAGTGTACGATTTGCTAGCTCAAGAGTCATCTTTGTTGGTGTAAGGTCGGGTAATGATAGTGTTTTCCAAACACTTAAAGGCATCAAATTAATACTTTCCCCGAGATCGGCTAAGGTAGTAAATTCTTCGGTTTTGTTAAAAATGCAAGGCAACACAAAACGACCGGGATCTCCAAGTTTTTCCGGAAGTTCTTTAAGAATGACTACAGAACAGTTTTCATTTAAGTGTGTGTTGACAAACTCAGCCATCTTTTCCATCTTGTTAAGCAATTTTGAATGCTTTAACGAATTTCGGCATGTGGACAAGTGCTTCAACGAGGCTAATGTTGAAATTCATTTGAGATATCATCTTCAAAAAAGAAGTGATTTGAGCATCCTCTTTACTAAGCAATTTTCTCTTGTCTAACCGATAAGGATAAGGGATATTGGGTTTAGGTGGTGTAGGTGTAGAAGGTAAAGGTTGAGATGTCGAAGGTTTAAAGGTGGAAGGTGGGGTTGGCGAAGGGTGTTTCTTGGGTACTACTTCAGTAAGAGGTGGAGACGGTAATGGAGAACTAATACTAGGCGTGGGAGTAGGAGGGATAAATGGTGGAGTAGGAGGTGTAGATGGAGTAACTGCGGGAGGGATATATGGTCCTACTAAGTTAGCTCCATTGCATGTAGTAATAGCACTCACATTCGCTCTTGGGTTGGTGATGGTATTGGAAGGAAGAGAGCCCGAAGTAGAGGGTTGAGTACTTGGGAAGAAACTAGCCAGCATATTCTTCAAATCATTTGTTTCATTGCTAAAAGAGGTGTGCATATCATGTCGAAGCTCGGTTCTAATATCATTCCCTTGCTTATTGATATCTCCTTTCAAGTTGATGATTTGGCTTTGCAGATTCTTAACTAGCTCTCCTTGGGTCCTCATGAAAGTTTCAACATCTTGATTAATGGGTGGTGCTTGTTGAGCGGGTGGGTGATAAGGATTAGAAGCTCGAGGTGGGTTTGGATTGCTTCTATTATAGTTGTTGGGTTGTGGTCTTGAGGAGAAAAACCCGGTGAAAGAAAGTTGTTAGAACGGTAACTAAGCAAGTTACAATCACCTTGAGGTCGGGCTTGATAGCTTTCTGTTGAATAGTTACCATAAGCCGCATACACGTTTTCCGGATTGTCATGAGTAGAAGGACAATCAGTGTATGAATGAGGACCGCCGTAGATCTCACAAGAAAGTGCTACAGCTTTAACTTGTTGTTGTTGATTTATAGCCAAGAGTTGGATACTTTTGGTCATTTCAGCCATCATGCGGGTGAATTAGGTCATCTCGGTGTGTGATAAAGTAGAATAAACATTGACTCTCGGGTTATTACATGAAGATGCGGATGAATCCCAATTTTTGTGATGAGTAGTCATGTTCTCGATAAGCTCTCTACACTCCTCGGGTCTTCTTTTCATAAATGTGCCACCGGCGGTTGCATTAATCGTATCACGATCACGAATAGTTAAACCATTGTAGAAAGTATCAATTAATGTGACTGGGAGCATGTTGTGGTTTGGACATCGATCGATCAAAATATTATATCATTCCCAAGCATCAAAAAGTGATTCATCAGGTTCTTGTGTAAATCCACTGATTTGATTCCGAAGGCTCGTGACCATGGATGGTGGAAAGTAGCGCGACAAAAATTGTTGAGTCATCTCGTCCCATGTATGAATATAATTCTTCGGAAGACGATCAAACCATTTTTCGGCATGGTGGGATAAGGTGTGTGGAAATAGGTGAAGGCGAAGAAAATCCATGGTAACACCGGACAACTTCATGCTTTGAGTGACGGTAATGAATTTGTCGAGATGTTTTTTGGCATCATCATCCGGCAATCCGCAAAATGGACAAGTGTTTTGAACTTTTTAGATCATGTGATGCTTCAACGAAAACTCTGGAGCCGTGATTTGCATCGGCGCAATCGGTCCTCCGCGTCCATTCATCGTAGGTTGACACAGCTCCTCCATCGTTTAAAGGTCTGGTTGAGGGCTATTGTTGTTATTATTCATGTTGAGGTGAGGTGGGTTATTGTTGTTGTGCACACCAGCCTTATCTAAATCTTCACGAGTCTCGGGCTCAGAATAAGTTGAAGATCTAGTACGCATACACCTGCAAAAGAAAAAGAAAAAGATACCAAAGAAATAGAGAATATATATGTACTTGTAAAAATAAAATCTTTTTGGTGAAAAACTTTGAAAACGAAATGCTTTTTATAAGTTTTTAAATGTTTTAGTATTTTTGAAAATTTTTAATTTTTATGGATTTTTGAAAATTTTTGACACGAAAAATAACGTTCACGAGTGAACGGATCCCAAAATTCAACGCTTCTCTTACAAAAAACCGTTAATCTTCACTAAAAGAGCCGACAGTGGGGCCATTTGAAAGTGAGATTTTACTAGGTTAAAAAGTTCGTTGTTCACGGTCTAATCGAATTGATCTCTGGTTAACGTGCGACTCGGTCGTCTTTTGGTGAAAAGAAATAGATTTGTCATTGTAGTGAAATTAAATTGCAAAACTTTAAAGTAAAAGGCAAGGTAAATAAAGCTAAAAGTAATTAAACTGTGAATGACGTAAAATTAAGACTTTAAAAGTAAATTAATAAAATGACGTAAAATTAAAACTTGCAAAACGTAAATTTAAAAACTTTAAAATAAAATACTTTAAAAATTAAACTAAGACAAATAAGTAAAAATAAAGCTAAGTAAAAATGGCGGGAAAAATAAATTTAAAAATTAAATTTAAAATAAAAACAATTAATTTCGCAATTAAAAGATTAATTCCGCAATGTGCAAATTTTGGAATAAATCCGCAATAAAGTCACAATTTCGCAATAATTGCGAAATCTATGACTTAAATCCGCAATAAACACACCACGATTCCTCAATTCCAGAATTGCACTAATTCTGCAATTAAGAAGTGTGATAGGTGTGTAAACACCCATCCTTTTTACCACTTAATTACAATAATAACCGAGCCAAAACGTGTATTTTATGCCATTTATGTCGGAATTATGCGTGGTTTGTGTTTTTGTTGTGATTTAGGACAAAAAGGTGAAAAGTGGAGAAAACACGGGCATTCACGGGCTTTTATCGAAGAAAAAGACGAAAGACGGAGTCAAGAAGTCAAGAGTGCAAAAAGAACGGAAGTTCAAGACCAATTCTGAAGTTTATTGAAGAAAAGGTCAAAAGACTGAAGTTTACCAAAATCCGAAGAACTCAAGTCTAATTTAGTGAAGAATTTCAAGACGAGTTTAAAGAAATCCCGAGACAAAGTCGTTAAAGTCAAAGAATTAAGAAGATTAACAAAGAATTAAGAAGAACAAGGACTTAATCATGCAATTAAGGAAAAAAGAAAGAGGGGAGGAAGCTTCCTAAGCACCTCCCTAATCTCCCCTATAAATAGATTAGGATTTCATTTCATTTTTTGTTGTTGGCTAGTTTGACAAACTATGCTCTTCCATTTTAATTACTTGCACATTTAAATACATGTCATTTACTTAATCGTCAAATTTAAATACTTGTCTTGCACCTTAAATTTCTTTAATTACAAGTAAGTTTCCTTTTAATTCTTGTCAATCTTTATTTTTATTGTTTGATCTCCTATCTACCTTTCTTTAATCTTTAATCTTTGTGCTTTATTGTTCATGTTTATGTTTTTGATGTTTTGTTGATTTGATTAAAGTGGGTTTTGATTATTTTGATTAGTTTTGTTAGTTTTATTGATTTGGTTTGTTTGATTATGATTAGTAGATGTTTATTGAATAGTTTGATTTAATCTTGTGGTTGATTTAGATTAGATTTGTTTGGATTCGTGTTTTTCTTGTTCCTTGTTCTTCGCTGCTTGTTACTGTTTCCAGGGTTATTCCGGATCAAAGAAGGTTGTTCCGAATCAAGGATTTCAGTTGTTTATTCCGCACGAAGATTGTTTGTTGAATATTCCGAATCAAAGGCTTCCATCCGGAATAAGTGACATATTCCGGATCAAGGAGATATTCCGGATCAGCAACATTCCGAGTAAAGGAGTTCATCCGGAACATTCTTGCATTCCGAATCAAGGTCTCATCCGGAATATTAAACATTCCGGATCAGTGGACATTCCGGATCAAGGAGATATTCCGGATCAAGGTCTTCATCCGGAATCTTCAACATTCCGGATCAAGGGAAACATTCCGGATCAAGGACCAGCAAGGAAAATATTCTGGATCAGCAACATTCCGGATCAAGCTTAAGTATTCCGAATCAAGACTTTATTCCGGATAAGTGACATATTCCGGATAAAGGATTTATTCCGGATCAAGGGTTTTGGTGAATATTCCGAGTGAAGAAGGACATTCCTAACGAAGGTGACATTCCGGATGAATGTTTATTCCGAACGAAGGATTATTCCGGATAAGTTGTGTTCAGGTTATTTTTAGTTTCTGTTTTTAATTTTTAATTTCAAGATTTATTTTCCGCGCCTTTTTCCTTAGTCGCACTTTTAGTTTAATTGCCTTAGATTTATTTTAGCCTTTCCTTAGTTTAAGTTTTAGTTTTAGTTGCGTTTTAAGTTTGCCTTTGATAGTTTTAAGTTTGCGTTATTTACTTTAATCGCCCATTTACATTAATTGCTTTTAATTTTGTCACGCTTTTAATTTCTTGCCATTTATTTTAAATTAGACTTAGATTTAAATTAACGTTAATTTAAATCTAAGTCTAATTTAAAATAAATGGCGAGAAATTAAAAGCGTGACGAAGATTAGAAGCAATTAATGTAAATGGGCGATTAAAGTAAATAACGCAAACTTAAAACTATCTAAGGCAAAGTTAAAACGCAACTAAACTAAAACTTAAACTAAGAAAAGGCTAAAATAAATCTAAGGCAATTAAATTAAAAGTGCGACTAAGGAAAAAGGCGGGAAAAATAAAGCTTGAAATTAAAAATTAAAAAAGAAACTAAAAATAACCTGAACACAGCTTATCCGGAATAATCCTTCGTTCGGAATAAACATTCATCCGGAATGTCACCTTCGTTCGGAATGTTCTTCTTCAATCGGAATATTCACCAAAACCCTTGATCCGGAATAAATCCTTTATCCGGAATATGTCACTTACCCGGAATAAAGTCTTGATTCGGAATACTTAAGCTTGATCCGGAATGTTACTGATCCAGAATATTTTCCTTGCTGGTCCTTGATCCAGAATGTTTCCCTTGATCCGGAATGTTGAAGATTCCGGATGAAGACCTTGATCCGGAATATCTCCTTGATCCGGAATGTCCACTGATCCGGAATGTTTAATATTCCGGATGAAGACCTTGATTCGGAATGCAAGAATGTTCCGGATGAACTCCTTTACTCGGAATGTTGTTGATCCGGAATATCTCCTTGATCCGGAATATGTCACTTATTCCGGATGGAAGCCTTTGATTCGGAATATTCAACAAACAATCTTCGTGCGGAATAAACAACTGAAATCCTTGATTCGGAACAACCTTCTTTGATCCGGAATAACCCTGGAAACAGTAACAAGCAGCGAAGACCAAGGAACAAGAAAAACACGAATCCAAACAAATCTAATCTAAATCAACCACAAGATTAAATCAAACTATTCAATAAACATCTACTAATCATAATCAAACAAACTAAATCAATAAAACTAATAAAACTAATCAAAATAATCAAAACCCACTTTAATCAAATCAACAAAACATCAAAAACATAAACATGAACAATAAAGCACAAAGATTAAAGAAAGGTAGATAGGAGATCAAACAATAAAAATGAAGATTGACAAGAATTAAAAGGAAACTTACTTGAAATTAAAGGAATTTAAGGTGCAAGACAAGTATTTAAATTTGACAATTAAGTAAATGACATGTATTTAAATGTGCAAGTAACTAAAATGGAAGAGCATAGTTTGCCAAACTAGCCAACAACAGAAAATGAAATGAAATCCTAATCTATTTATAGGGGAGATTAGGGAGGTGCTTAGGAAGCTTCCTCCCCTCTTTCTTCTTTCCTTAATTGCATGATTAAGTCCTTGTTCTTCTTAATTCTTTGTTAATCTTCTTAATTCTTTGACTTTAACGACTTTCTCTCGGGATTTCTTTAAACTCGTCTTGAAATTCTTCACTAAATTAGACTTGATTTCTTCGGATTTTGGTAAACTTCCGTCTTTTGACTTTTTCTTCGATAAATCTTCAGAATTGGTCTTGAACTTCCGTTCGTTTTGCACTCTTGACTTCTTGACTCCGTCTTTCGTCTTTTTCTTCGATAAAAGCCCGTGAATGCCCGTGTTTTCTCCACTTTTCACCTTTTCGTCCTAAATCACAACAAAAACATAAACCACGCATAATTCCGACATAAATGACATAAAATACACGTTTTGGCTCGGTTATTATTGTAATTAAGTGGTAAAAAGGATGGGTGTTTACACACCTATCAAATCCCCTACACTTGACCATTGCAATGTCCTCATGCAATGCATTAGTTACAAAGCATGTTTACACTTTTAATCATAATCAATCCACAATGGCCTTTATTAAAGAGATAGAAATTTATAAACATTCAAAGTAAAGAAATCAAAAACATACCATGGGTTTTGGAAATATCATGAATAATCATCATCCTCAAGTTTTCACTTTCTCTAAACTAAGCTTAAAAACGAGATCATTGTTATTATAAGTTAGCAAACTAACACGAACTCATGTGGGCCAATTATTCACTTAGACTCCCTTATTCCTAGGTGTATCTCTTATATTTTATTGTTGTCTTGAAGGATCACGAGGATGCATTGTTGACTTATTTTGATAGTTATTAAGGCTGAAAATAAAGTGGGACGATTTAATCAATAGTTAGCTAAAGGACAAAATCTTTTAAAACTGCTTCTCGGGACCTCATAAAGTTCATATCTTGGCATAACTCGCTTCGCGATTTGAGACCTTTCTCGGACCGATATTTGGCAGTGACTTCATACTTCAAATCTTTGAGAGACGTTCATGAAATAATGGTCTTCTCTTCATAATAGGAATTTCTTCACTTGAAGTTTTGAGAGATTCTTTATATTTGGACCACGACTTCTTCATTTTTCTCCAATCTTTATTTGGGATTTTGATATACAACGATCTGCCTCCTTTTTGGACTTGGATCTATTTATCCTCATACCTTGTTAGGGCCTTTTTGGATAGACTTCTCCATGATCTTTGGGGAGTATTTGCTTTTCGTCGTGTGTCTCGATCCTTCATATTGATTTTTTATAAATGATTCTTCACATCACTTTTGGATCTTTAGAAACAAAATTTAGCCCTCATGTCTTGTTAGGACCTTTTTGGACTCGCCAATCTTCGCATCCCGCTTCAATAAGTTATGCCTTGGCTATGAACTCTAATCCATACCGAGAAACTTTTAAACGATCTTGGGCTAGAAGCTAAGTAACTTTTCAAATCGTACAACCTTATTTATTGCAGATAAATTCATTAAAAAGCGATAGGAGAATAGGCTTATAATTAACTCACATAAATTCACGAAAGAATACCAAACTTATAATTGACTCTATCATCTCTCGTTCTCTACAGTTTAAAATCTCAAGGAATAACTCGTGGATGCTTAGCCTATTAAATCAAAGTTTTGGGTTTTCGAGTCGCCTATAAGATCTTGTATATTCTTAGACTTTTTCAAGTTTAGAAATCGCATTTTAAAGTTCCCTTGATAAACAACTCTCTAGGATCAATTATAGGAACTTGCGAAAAGTTCTTGTTCTTAACCCGTGAGAGTTAAGACTTTCCCGTTTTATAGCTCCCTATATAAAAGCCTAGCAAAACTTGACATAAACACGTTAAGGATACTAGCTAGAGTAACTTAGATAAGTACACTCTGGTTGAGTCAAAAGATTCACAACGTTTGAAAATTAAAACAACTTTATTAAAATTTATTCTAATAAGGAAAGGAAATAACTATACAAAGGTAAAACTAATAGGCCAAAATAGATCAAAAATTTTGAAAAATGTCGAAAAATTGATTTTCCGGTTAAAATGTGGACAAATACAAGGAAAAGACCACTTAACTTCGATAGAAGTCCCCCTACACTTAATATAAACATTGTCCTCAATGTTTAAGCATGTGGGTGTAAACTCCCCTACACTTAGGACATTGTGCACTTTGTTTAAATCTCGCTAAGGAAAAGACAACTAACGAGATTCCTATTTTAATATTGGAAAATATAAAATAGTTAATCGAAAAAAGTTTAGGATAGAACTGTGAAAATGAGAAACACGGAATCACGGGTCATCAAAAATCATCAAGAGTGGATCATTGAGCGCTCGAATCCCTGAATAATAGAAGAGAGGAAATAGCAAACACCAACGGGTCTCCCCCTACACTTATGGTAAAAACAAAGAAAAAGATAGATAGATAGTCGGGTTGCCTCCCGAGAAGCGCTTGTTTTTGTTAACCGAGTCACGAGTCTGACTCGTCCCCGAATTAAATGGTCCATGGGGAAGCCTCGAATGTAATACCGGGATCAAAGACCTTGTCCTCGTTCTCGGAGGAATATAATAAAGGAGAGGCAGGAGGATAAGTCTTGAATGGTAGGAAGGTCCTTTCAACATACGAGAAGTATGTGAAATCTTGATCCACGGGAGGTGGGGTGGGTAAAGGAATCACATTGTCATCCTCCAAAGACAATGGATGCTGACCAATTGGCAAAGCCGTAAAGTTATCAATCATAGAATGGTCATTGTCACTTCCCGGGTCAAAGCACTCATCCTCATTTCCCGGAGAGTGAAATTGATACATCACCCGCTTGGGCGTGCATTCAGTAGGATGAGGGGGCAATATAGTATGAGAAGTAAGAGAATAATTACCTTCCAACCGTGTCACCTGTCCAGTAAAGTCAAATCTCTCCACCTCTGCTATAGAAGAGGGCATGGCTAACAAAGTATGCTCATCAATAGCAAGAGAAGCAGAGCTATCAATGTCCTCAATCCCTTCGTCAAAGAGAGGATTCACCTCACTAGATATGTAAGCGTCATCAAAATCAAATAAAGGGTTCGAATAAATCTTGAAAGTTTCCTTCGGAACGTCTTCATCAGAAAGTGACTCGTCATCACTAGAAGTAAAATCACAATCTTGATCAAAAGAGGATTAGAGAAAGCCAAAGAATCCTCTCCCAAAGTGTTGGTGGAAGGAACATCATCAGAATAAAGTGCATCATACTCATCGTCACTGTCGGATGTCAACTCAGATTCACTTGAAATTGGGACAAGGTTATCAGCACTAGATTTTATGAATTCGTCGGATTCCTTTGCAGGAATTTTGCTAAGATCCTCATCCCCTAGGATGGGTGAATCCTTAGGTTCCAGGGCCGGCAAGTCGGGAGAAGGAATAGAATTCTCATCGTTCCAAGAAATAGGACTCTCATCGTCATCACTATCATAATAATATGGAGGCATAAGAGGAGAAGTATAAGCATTAAGGTTAGATACTTGCTCTTGGTGCTGATCCGCTTGACATTTCTCCATGATCTTGTTGCAAGCTTCTTGAACTTTGTGAAAGTCGTCAAAAATTGTGGCAGGTTGCTGAGGAGGAAGTGCACAAAAGGGTTGATGATTGACGGTGTGACGTGGGGGCTCAAAGTTATACACACTGGGATGATAGCACAGAACTTTCTCAAAGACCTTCGACGTATCACAAGAAGAAGCATCGTGAGGCCCCCCACAAATATAGCACCACGGGTATGGAGAAAAACCCGGTGCATCTAGAGGATAAGGATTGTCATAGACAGGAGAAGGTGAGAAAGTATTGTTAGAGGAGAAGTATGAATTTGTTGAATTGCAAAATGGACAAAATCCAAATTGTGTATCGTCGATATCAAAACCACACCGCTCACAAGTACACCATTGACATGTTTGAAAACCATGCCATGGTCTCCCACACCGTACGCAAGATGAATCCATGAAGAACTATAAGTAAGAGGGGTAAAGAAAAGAATTAAACATAATAGAGGATAAAGAGGAATATTTTTGGTGCAAAACTTTTGAAAACGAAATGCTTTTTATGATTTTTCAAATGTTTTTGGGATTTTTTGAATTTTTTTTTGATACGAAAAATAACGTTCACGAGTGAACGGATCCCAAAAAGCAACGCGTCTCTCACAGAAAACCGTTAATCTTTACGAAAATCCCTGGCAGCGGCGCCATTTTAATGTTCGAGATTTTGTATGTTGAAAAGTTCGTTTCTCGGTATCTTAACGAATTGATTTCCGGTTCAAAGTACGACTCAATTGTTTTTGGTGAAAAAGAATATTTTTGGTTGCTTTAAAATAAAAAGTTCAAAGACGTAAATGAAAATGAATTTAATTTAAATCTAAGTCTAATTTAAAATAAATGGCGAGAATTTAAAAGCGTGACGAAAATTAAAAGCAATTAATGTAAATGGGCGATTAAAGCAAATAACGCAAACTGAAAACTATCTAAGACAAACTTAAAACGCAACTAAAACTAAAACTTAAACTAAGACAAGGCTAAAATAAATCTAAGGCAATTAAACTAAAAGTGCGACTAAGGAAAAAGTCGGGAAAAATAAAGCTTGAAATTAAAAATTAAAAACAGAAACTAAAAATAACCTGAACACAGCTTATCCGGAATAATCCTTCGTTCGGAATAAACATTCATCCGGAATGTCACCTTCTTTCGGAATGTTCTTCTTCACTCGGAATATTCACCAAAACCCTTGATCCGGAATAAATCCTTTATCCGGAATATGTCACTTATCCGGAATAAAGTCTTGATTCGGAATACTTAAGCTTGATCCGGAATGTTGCTGATCCGGAATATTTTCCTTGCTGGTCCTTGATCCGGAATGTTTCCCATGATCCGGAATGTTGAAGATTCCGGATGAAGACCTTGATCCGGAATATCTCCTTGATCCGGAATGTCCACTGATCCGGAATGTTTAATATTCCGGATGAAGACCTTGATTCGGAATGCAAGAATGTTCCGGATGAACTCCTTTACTCGGAATGTTGCTGATCCGGAATATCTCCTTGATCCGGAATATGTCACTTATTCCGGATGGAAGCCTTTGATTCGGAATATTCAACAAACAATCTTCGTGCGGAATAAACAACTGAAATCCTTGATTCGGAACAACCTTCTTTGATCCGGAATAACCCTGGAAACAGTAACAAGCAGCGAAGAACAAGGAACAAGAAAAACACGAATCCAAACAAATCTAATCTAAATCAACCACAAGATTAAATCAAACTATTCAATAAACATCTACTAATCATAATCAAACAAACCAAATCAATAAAACTAACAAAACTAATCAAAATAATCAAAACCCACTTTAATCAAATCAACAAAACATCAAAAACATAAACATGAACAATAAAGCACAAAGATTAAATATTAAAGAAAGGTAGATAGGAGATCCAACAATAAAAATAAAGATTGACAAGAATTAAAAGGAAACTTACTTGAAATTAAAGGAATTTAAGGTGCAAGACAAGTATTTAAATTTGACAATTAAGTAAATGACATGTATTTAAATGTGCAAGTAATTAAAATGGAAGAGCACAGTTTGTCAAACTAGCCAACAACAGAAAATGAAATGAAATCCTAATCTATTTATAGGGGAGATTAGGGAGGTACTTAGGAAGCTTCCTCCCCTCTTTCTTCTTTCCTTAATTGCATGATTAAGTCCTTTTTCTTCTTAATTCTTTGTTAATCTTCTTAATTCTTTGACTTTAACGACTTTGTCTCGGGATTTCTTTAAACTCGTCTTGAAATTCTTCACTAAATTAGACTTGAGTTCTTCGGCTTTTGGTAAACTTCCGTCTTTTGACTTTTTCTTCGATAAATCTTCAGAATTGGTCTTGAACTTCCGTTCTTTTGCACTCTTGACTTCTTGACTTCGTCTTTCGTCTTTTTCTTCGATAAAAGCCCGTGAATGCCCGTGTTTTCTCCACTTTTCACCTTTTCGTCCTAAATCACAACAAAAACACAAACCACGCATAATTCCGACATAAATGACATAAAATACACGTTTTGGCTCGGTTATTATTGTAATTAAGTGGTAAAAAGGATGGGTGTTTACACACCTATCAAAGTGAAGATTTCGCAATGTGCAGAAATGCACTAATTTCGCAATATGAAGACTATACACAATTTCGAAATATTGCGAAATTGTGTATTAAATCAGCAATCTTGAAATAAGTATGATTTCGCAATTCCGTAGGATGAAGATTTCGCAATAAGGAAAAAGCAAGATTTCGCAATTATCAGGAAATATTCAATGTCGCAATACACAAGGTATTGCGAAATCGAATCAGCTTTTCCTAAAAAATAGGAAATCGTAAAAGGACGAAAATAAGCACTAAAAACTCAACTTTTTAAGGAAAATAAGCAAAGTAAAACACCAATAAGATAACTAAAAAGCCTAGATGAAAGATAAAACTTATAAAAACTTTAAAGACGAACAAAGAAAGTTAAAAAGATGTAAACTTTACGTAAAAAGTAGACGAAAAAGATTAAGATTAAAAGAACGAAATCAACACAAACAAAGATTAAGATAAAGATTAAGATTAAGCAAAGAAGAAAGGTATGAGATGATTAAAAAGCTTGAAGATAAAAGATTAAACAACACAAAATTAAAACTTACTTGAAAATTAAAACTTACTTGACGTAAAATTAAAACTTGACAAAACGTAAATTTAAAAAATTTTAAAATAAAATACTTTAAAAATTAAACTAAGACAAATAAGTAAAAATAAAGCTGAGTAAAAATGGCGGGAAAAATAAATTAAAAAATTAAATTTAAATTAAAAACAATTAATTTCACAATTAAAAGATTAATTCCGCAATGTGCAAATTTTGGAATAAATCCGCAATAAAGTCACAATTTCGCAATAATTGCGAAATCTATGACTTAAATCCGTAATAAACACACCAAGATTCCGCAATTTCAGAATTGCACTAATTCCGCAATTAAGAAGGGATGATTTCGCAATGTGTAGAAATGCACTAATTTCGCAATATGAAGACTATACACAATTTCGCAATATTGCGAAATTGTGTATTAAATCCGCAATCTTGAAATAAGTATGATTTCGCAATTCCGTAGGATGAAGATTTCGCAATAAGGAAAAAGCAAGATTTCGCAATTATCAGGAAATATTCAATGTCGCAATACACAAGGTATTGCGAAATCGAATCAGCTTTTCCTAAAAAATAGGAAATTGTAAAAGGACGAAAATAAGCACTAAAATTCAACTTTTTAAGGAAAATAAGCAAAGTAAAACACCAATAAGCTAACTAAAAAGCCTAGATGAAATATAAAACTTATAAAAACTTTAAAGACGAACAAAGAAATGTAAAAAGATGTAAACTTTATGTAAAAAGTAGACGAAAAAGATTAAGATTAAAAGCACGAAATCAACACAAACAAAGATTAAGATAAAGATTAAGATTAAACAAAGAAGAAAGGTAGAATGAGATGATTAAAAAGCTTGAAGATAAAAGATTAAACAACACAAAATTAAAACTTACTTGAAAATTAAAACTTACTTGACGTAAAATTAAAACCTGACAAAACGTAAATTTAAAAACTTTAAAATAAAATACTTTAAAAATTAAACTAAGACAAATGGAAGAACTATGTGTCAAATAGCCAACACCTCCTAATGTGACATTAGGAGGGTATTTATAGGGAGGTTAGCATGTGTTGTTCCTTTCTTCTTCTTCACGTCTTTTCGTCTTCTAAATTCTTCGACTTTTTCGACTTTGTCTCGGGATTTGTCGATGGATAAATTGAACTTGTCTTATAATTTCTGCAATAAATAGACTTGAGTTCTTCGACTTCAATAAACTTCCGTCTTTAGACTTTTTCTTCGATAAATCTTCAGAATAGGCCTTGGACTTCCGTTCTTTTTGCACTCTTGATCTTTTGACTTCGTATTTTGTCTTTTTCTTCGATAAAAGCCCCTGAAAGCCCGTGTTTTCTTCCCTTTTCATATTTTGATCCTAAATCACAACAAAAACACAAACCACGCATAATTCCGACATTTACGACATAAAATACACGTTTTGGCTTGGTTATTATTATAACTAAGTGGTAAAAGGATAAGTGTTTTCACACTTATTAACCTTCTTTGTGGGAACCATATTTAAAATGCGAACAACAGATTCTAAAGCATAATCCCAAAAGGATAAAGGTAAAGTTGTAAAATTAAACATAGATCGCACCATATCGAATAATGTACGATTTCTCCTTTCGGATACACCATTTTGTTGTGGAGTATAGGAAGAAGTAAGATGTTGAACATTTCCATTCTCACTTAGATAATCTATAAAATCTTGACTTAAATATTCACCACCTCTATCAGAACGAATAGTTTTAATCTTCTTTCATAATTGTAGTTCTACTTCTACCTTAAACATTTTGAATGTTTCAAATACCTCATGTTTATGCTTAAGTAAAAAAACATAACCATAACGGATATAATCATCCGTAAATGTTAAGAAGTAGCTAGAAAATTTTCTTGACTCATGTCTAAGTGGTCCACACACATCAGTATGTATTAGTCCAAGTAGATCAGTAGCTCTTTCTATATTGCTATTCAAAGGTTTCTTGGTCATCTTTCCAGAGATACAAGACCCACATTTATTAAATGATTCATCATTTATATTTTCCAAAATACCTTCACGTTGAAGCTTTTGTATATGAGTCTTCCCAATATGGGCAAGTATACAATGCTAAAGATAAGAAGAGTTCTTGTCAAACTTTCTCTTCTTACTCATGCTATTGTATATTTATTATTCTTGGATTCATTATCATGCATGTCTATTTCAAACACACCATTCACAGAAATTGCATTAAAATAGAAAATACCATCTTTCCAAACCGAAATTCCATTATTACCAATCATGTGAACGAATCTATTATTCAACAAACAAGAAAAGGATTTAACACCCCTAACAATTGTAGGTGCATTATGACAATCATTTAAAATCAGTACTAAACCCGAAGGTAAAACTAAATTAAATGTTCCTATAGCTTCAACTGCTGCTTGTGCGCCATTGCCCACTTGTAGAAATTGTTCCCCATATGATAGCTTCCTTTCCAGATTAAATCCCTGCAGCGTATAACAAATGTTAGTACCGTATCCCGTATCATATACCCAGGAATTTAGTTTGTATGTTAAATTGAACAATTCAATCATAAATAAAGTACGTGAAGTTGTAGCGCTCTGCTCAGACATCTTCTTTATTTCTCACAATTCTTCGAGCTAAAGAGGGCAATTCCTCTTCCAGTGACCACTTGCCTTGCAATGGTGACAAGTCTCATCCTTTTGAGATCTATTCTTCTTGACAAAGTTTTGCTTAGGTTTTGAATAAGTCGCAACTTGTTTGCCCTTATCACCCTTGCCTTTGCCTTTCTTCTTATTCGCTTGCGGTTTTGGCTTACAGAAAGAGTAGAAGTAGATGCCTTGTCCTTTAAACCCTTTTCATTGTCAATGAGCATTGCATGCAAATCATTAACTGTCTTCCCCGTGCAATGCATATTATAGTTTTGAACAAAATCATTGAAGTCCTTGTTAAGGGACCTATTGATCAAGTTGATAGCCATATTATGATCATAGGGTTGTCCTAGTGGAATGAGTTGTTCCATATAACCCCTCATCTCCATATAATGGGCACTGACAGACTTTCCAGGAGCTTGCTTGCAGCTATGCAAAACATCTACTAAGTCGTAGATCTCCATAGCTTTTGGCTTTTCGAACATACCCTTAAGCTCATCAAGCATTCGCTTAGGTGAAAAGTAGCTCATACTTATGTTGAAGTGGAGGATCCGTTTTTCCTAACATTAAGCCAGAAACTTCAGAGTGCTTCTTAACATTAACAGCGTGTTCAAGACTTTGCGCATCAGATACTCCTTCAGCAAGATCCTCCGGATAAGGAGTAGTCAAGATATCAATAGTAACATGTTGGGAATACGTTTTTCGTATTTAGAAAGTCTCGGTCACTCCAACAATATAGTTATTGGCTCGTAGTATAAGTTTAATTAAAGTTTACATTAGCCCGGCCCATGAGCATGTTCATGGGCCGGAGGCCCAAGTCCACTAATGGACTTGGGTATATAAACCCCTTTACACCATGGAAAGGGGTGTTGGTTGTTTCATTTTTACAAGTAATAAACATAGTTTTTTTCTCTCACTTCTCTCTCTACTTTCTCTCACTAGAAAACAACAACCCTCTTGAAATATCAAAGATTATCACGTTTCGACAATTGGTATCAAGAGCTATGGGATGAAATAAAGATTGGTTTTGTGTTGTTCATACTTTTCTAAGTGTGTTCATGTGTTTTTGATTCATTTTACCAATGTTTCAAAAAAAATTCGTGTTTTTTGTGGTTCCAAGTGATCTATATTTCTTCTAAATAGTTTTTGTAACGATTTGGAGATATTCGTTTGGCTAGAATCACGAATTCCAAGGTAAAAATCCATTCTTTCTTGTTGCTTACAATTCTCGAACTACTTTATTGTTATGATCTGATTGTTGCGATTGCATAAACCCTGGGGGTTTCTACTTGCGATCCAAGGTCACGATCACCTCCTACGATCACTGAGTACGATCATAGCCCACGATCAGTCAGTACGATCATAGCCCACGATCACTGAGTACGATCATAGCCCACGATCACTCAGTACGATCAGTGAGTACGATCGGTGAGTACGATCGATGAGTACGATAGGTGAGTACGATAGGTGAGTACGATAGGTGAGTACGATCTTTGGATACGATAGGTGAGTACGATAGGTGAGTACGATCGGTAAGTACGATAGGTGAGTACGATCAGCCAAAATTTGCAGGACTTGGAGGATTTTTCAACATTGCATTTCTTTGGAGACATTAACAAAAACACACAACCAAAAGATCATAACATCTTTATTTAAACAACACTAAAACACATAATCTTATTTCATTGCTCGATCATTTTGATAATCTTTATTCAAGTGTTCAAAAAATGAATCCTCATTCATTCATGCCAGCAATGACATCGCTTACCGATATTTCAATCATCTCGGGTACCGATACCCGCCCACCATTGCTCATCAAAGACTTATTCGAAGCATGGAAAGATCGCATGAGAACTTACATTATGGGTAAACCCAATGGGCGACTTATGGTTCAATCTATTGAGAAAGGTCCACTCGATTGGGGAGAAGTTACTGCTGATAATGTGACACGGCGAAGATTGTTTCATGAGTTAACGGATGCTAACAAACTCATTGTTGATGCGAATGAAAGAGCTGTTCAGACCATACTTCAAGCTCTTCCACCCGATATTTATCGAATGGTAAAGGAAAACACAGTGGCAAAGGATCTTTGGGATCGTTTAACTGTTTTGTTAGAAGGGACTTCACTAACTAAGGAAGAACGAGAGTGTCAATTGTATGACTTGTTTGATAGGTTCACCTACATTCCGGGGGAAACACTTCATGACTACTATTGGCGTTTTACCACTTTGATGAATGATATGAACGTGTATAATCTAAGGATTGCTTAGTTTCAACAAAACACCAAGTTCTTGAACGTGTTACCCCAAGAGTAGATCCAATATGTCACCGATGTTAAAATGATTTGAGATTTGCACAAGACAAATTTAGATCAACTCTATGCTTTCTTGCAGCAACACGAGAAGCACGTGATCCAAAAACGCATCTCTCAGGGATCTTATCAAGAACCATTGGCATTAATGGCAAATCATCCAACTTTATCATATCACAACTCTCCGTTGGCTTTGGGACACCAATCTTTCTATCAACCATTGTATCAAACTCCAAACTTTCCACAGTATTCGATCTTGCCACAACCACCTACATCTTATCAGCAACAATACAAGCAACCAACAACATCATCATAAGGAGATTCACATCATTTACCTTATGCTTCACAACCATATTCACCTTATCAACTTCCAACAAACCCTGCCATCCCCTATCAACAACATGAGGCTCCTCAACCCCATTACTCACAACATGTTAGTGCTACTTCCAATCAGTTTGTAGCTCAACCAACACCAGTGTTCTATTGTGATGACGAGATTCCAGTCCCTCAGTTTAGACAAGGGGATAATCCTACTGATATACTTGCTCAAATGTCTTCTTACATCACTCAAGCGTTGAACAAACGAGGTTACAGAGGACCATCTCCAAAAAACAATCAGCTGAGGAACTCTTCTAACTCTCGACAACAAGCTACAATTCAAGATGGCAGAGTAACGATGCAACCACTTCAGGGGAGACCAAGTTCATCTAATGAGGGGGCACGTCCATCTAACACTACTGCTACAAGGGGTAATAACACTGGCAAAATGAAGATGATCATATGTTATAACTGCAAAGGGGAAGGGCACATGGCTCGAGAGTGTAAGTATCCCAAGAGGTAAAGGGATAGCACATGGTTTTAGGAGAAGATCTACTTGGTGAATGCTCAAGCCCAATGACGAGAGCTCGATGAAGAAGAGTTAGCATTTCTCGCAGATCCGGGAGTTGCGGACACTGACGGACTCACATAAGCCATCACGAACAATGTCGCATATCAATGTGATGATCTTGATGCATACGATTCTGACTGTGATGATCTCAATACCGCCAAGGCAGCTCTCATGGCAAATCTTTCAGTTTATGGAGCTGACAAAATCTCTGAGGTACCAAATAATGCAAATGTTACTTGTATTGTACCTTATCAAGTTGAGCAAGTGTCTGAGTATCCGGAACAGCCTTCGGTGGTTAGTAATTCAAACGAGGAGACAAACAATGGTAGTAATATCAATGCAAGTCCTCAAACTTTTAGTGAAACACAACCGAGAGCTATTTTGTCTACAAATTCGTTTGCTCAACACGATTTGGTCTCGGTGTCGGCATCTATGCTTAGCCAAATGAATGATGCGATCATTTACACCCGTGGGATTAATCATACATTATCTGAAGAGCTTGCTTTGTATAAACAAAAGGTTAACACCTTGGAGTTAACTCCAGTGACCACTACCTTAACCAATCCTGAATTTGATAGGTTTAGGAAAGTTCAAATGGATAACCTGCTAGAAATTGAAAGTTTAAGAGAAAATCTTTCAAAAGAACTTAAAGAAAAAGAGTCAGTCGTTAATAATTTTCAACAACTTCAAACGGATTTCGAAAATTCTTCAGTCTAAAAGGGATGAAACGGAAATTAAGACGTCTGAGAGAATTAAACAAACTGAAATTAAGCTTTTAAAACAATACTCTGCTTCACATCTAGTACACTTGTTTCATGCATCGTTTAAGGAATTCACTTTATCACGTCTAATAGACCTACCACCTAACACGGGGTATGCAAAGCAAGCATTTAACCACAACCCACGACTTTACGATGCAACCAAGTTAGGATTGGTATTAGATCCGATTGTGTTTCCGAATGATTCCGAGAATTCATCACTACATGAAGAGAATCGGTCAAAAATGATTTTTACATATCCTGAGTATGATTATGCTCAGCTTAATGCAGAAAATGCAAAAACAGATCTTTGAATTCGCTTTATTATGCAAAGGGAATTTATCCATACACCAACTTACATGCCTACTAGAGAAAGTCTTAGTATACTTCCTACACTTGTCAATTTGGATAAACCTAAGGAAATTCCAAAGGATCTTTCACCAGTAAGTACGGTCTTGCTAAACTTGAAAGAGATTTGGTGATATCTTAACAAATTTGACAAGGTCATCACGGAATGTACGACTTCAACGGCTAAAACCGCGGGAGAATGGGCTTTCGAACACATGAAAATGGTGTTTGAGAAAGAGATTGTTCCGTTTGTAAACAATGTTAAAGAAGGTCTTCTAGATCTTGGGGAAAATCTTAACTTTGAAGTGGATGAAGTTCGAAAAGTTTTTTATGAAATGGATGATGCTTATGAACAACATCTAATTGAGAAAGAAAAGATTTTGTCCGAATATGACCGATTCTTGGAACATATAGTGTCTCTCGAAGTGATGCCAGTTGTTACTATTGAATATGCTCTTGAGATTACATCTGATGTGAATAAATGTGATGATGTGCATGATCTTTTTGTGAATATTGTTGCACCTGTGAATAATGTAGATAATCATTCTTGTCACGAATCTAACGGTGAATTTGTAACACTCTCAATTTTCGTATTGGTACAGCGGAAGGGTCTTTCAGAGTGTTACGGGATAGCACAATAACTCCAATCATAGACAACACATAAAAATGGTTGTACAAGGTTTAACATACATTCATTCGATAAAAAGTTTTAAAGTGTACAACAGGTCCCAAATTATACAGGTCATTTAGTTTACAAAACATAGATCGAATGAACATTTTTAATATTTTGTGGGCCATCAGATCGAACTCCATCCGGATTACCTTCAAGCACCTGAGATAAAAACATGCAAAAATCATATCAGCGAATGCCGAGTGAATTCATAGAGTTTAATAAAAACTATTATATAAAACAATCGTTAAAATCAGAACACAAGTATAATATCGGAAGTAAGTCCTCGTATTGCTAGTCAGGCAATATATAAATCAATCATACATCTTAAACCGTCCATGAGACCGTAGCCTCAATATTACCATAATAGGTAATATATTCATCGTTATTAGCGTCGTTATTGGATTACATTATGGATTATTATTAGCCGCATGACATTGTTACCTTACTATGAAAAGAACGGGCCGCGAACCCGACAAACAATTTGCCCATCTAAGTTAGCGTGTTGTCACAAAAATCACGCTATGGAATCTTCTCATACATAAATTCGCTTACCAATCAATGTGGTACGACGGGGATCAACCGTCAAGGCGCGAACTGGGGTGATCGTCCCCAAATAGTACTATCAAATGCATAAGCGTCTACCAAATCCCGGTAGTTCACAATTCATGCTAATGGGACTTTAAGTGACATAACGTAACTACTAATAATCCTTTTTGTCTCGTTTATAGGGTCATAGCATCATTCGGGTCCATATCATTAAGCATACCATCGGGACTACTTGTGTTCTATTTTTATCAAAATCTAGCATGTTATCTCCCTCGCGGGTTTACAAATCATTTTATAAAACATTTAAAAGTGTGTGAGGCTATGAACTCACGTTGATAAGGAAAGGCGGATTATCGGCTACGGGCGTGCTTCGGTCACGGAAACCTATATAAATAATAATCGGTCTTAGACTTTTGTCCAATGACTTTTATCAAAATAACAATATACATATGATGATTTTTGTACATATGATTATGATCAAGTGGGTTTATATATCCTTGTTTACTCATTTTAGTGTTTATGTATTGGTAACTTTTTACTAGTTTACTAGTTTTACCTATTTACATGTTTTAAGTCCAATAAGCTTATTATAAGTTCTTTACCTTGTTTTAATCCATTTTATACTTATATTATCAGTGTTTAAACTTTACATGTTGGGCCCAAATGGATTAAGCCCAATAAGTACTTTTTATAAGTGTTTAACTTATTTATTCCAATTATTAGTCCAATATGCTTACTTAGCTCGTTAATGTCCGTATGTCCTATAGTTCGGGTTTTATCGGTTTTTACTTGTATTAGTAACTTATATATCAGTATATGACTTTTAAAAACTTTACATTAGACGGGTTTGATCGTCTAAGTTTTAATTGGCGAAAAACGTTAATTTTATGGTAATAGCCGAAAAAGTCGTAAAAATCAAGTTTATAGTTTTTATAACTTATAAATATTATTCCACTACCATTTTTATAATTTATCCATTTATTTAACCTTATACATATTTATATAAATAAAATTCATATGTTAGTGGGTTTTAATTTCACATTTTATACTATATAATTTGAGTGCTTATATAATAGTAATAAACATTAATTCTTCAAAATCTGATTTTTATTTTCATCTTCACCATTTTTATCATATCTAGAGTTCTACAATGACTTAGAAGCTCATTTTTGGGTGGAATGAACTTCATATTATGTGATACAATTAACTTAGATATAGATACTGCTCATTTTAACTTTATCTATCCTTAACAGTCCCTACAAAACAGCTTATTCAGATTAGCACACTCATCTTGTTTTGATCATATCTCACTCATTATAATGATTTCATTGCATGGCCAACTCTCACATGTGTATGACATCTTGTACTTACTGTAAATGGATTCTACCATTCAAGTTTATCAGTTCAAGTTTTGGTTACATACTGTTTTTATACAGCCAACAAATTAATCATGATTTTAGCCTTGTTTCTTATAATTATTAATCTTTTTAAGCATATTTATCAACACTTGATCCCCACACAACAATTTTATCATCATATATTCATAATATACATATTACAAGAAAGAAAATACATTTGATCTTTACAAAAATAACAAGAGAAAATGGAGAGGATGATCTTCTTTACCAACCAAGAGTATATCTTGTTTTTGGAAGACAAGAACTTGATGAACACCAAATGTAACTCCAAGATCATCAAACACCAAGAATATAAGTTGAGAAATCAGCCCTAGGACACAAGCAAATCACCTCCTTTGTTGTTAAAATGGCCACCAACTGATCAAGGCTTCAAGGTAACTCCAAGATATAGCTAGATAACAAGTATTTTGTGGCTAGAAAAGATCAAAAAGGGGTGTTTGTGCTTAAAGTGGGACGACAATGGTGGTGGTTTGAGAGAGTTTTTAGTTGGTTTTGCATGAGAGAATGGTGGTATGTGTGAAGGTTAATGGTTTTTGTTAGTTTGGTAGCTTAAGTTGTAAGCTTAATCTTACACTTGTAAGTTACAAGTTAACATGATGCCACATCTTTGATGTGGTGTCATGTTGGGCCGTCCCATGTGTGTAGTGAGGTGGGATAATGTATTTTGTCCCACCTCACTAATTTACGGGTATTCCTCGATTCTAGTTTCCTCGATTTGCGTGCCCTCGGGTCGTTTCACGAAAAACGTTTTATATAAATTATGAATCAACAGCACAAAACGAATCCAATAAGAATTGTCTCATCAAAAACGGAGTTCGAAAACGTAAATACGTAATCCTAAGGTTTCCGGTTTAATCTAAAGGACGCTAAATTATGCACGTAAGCCCAAATTTAAATCCGTAAATTGTGAGTTCATCAACCAACACAAAAATAAGTTTCAAAATATTATACTAGAAAATAATTCACTACCTGAAAATGTTAGATTGTCATAGCTTTTCCTCCTAAAAGGGATCAACGTCCTCGTGATCCATTTCATTTGGATGTCAGTTTCTTATTGAAATCGAAGAGGTGCGGATATTTCTTCCACATTTCATCCTCTCGTTCCCAAGTATATTCCGGTCCATGCTTTGAATTCCATCGGATCTTGACAATAGGTATCCGACTTTGTTTCAGTTGCTTTACCTCACGATCCATAACCTCTACGGGCTCTTCGATAAAATGCAACTTCCCATCTATTCGAACCTTATCTAACGAAATTTTCTCATCACTCACTGCTAGACATTTCTTCAAATTAGATACATGGAATGTGTTGTGAACACCATGAAGTTCTAGGGGTAACTCTAGTTTATAAGCCACCGGACCTACTCTAGATAAAATCTTAAAGGGTCAAATATAACGGGGATTCAATTTTCCTCGCTTTCCAAATCTTATAACGCCTTTCCATGACGATACTTTCAACATTACTTGGTCACCCACTTTAAACTCCATCGGCTTCCGCCGCACATCCGCGTAACTTTTCTGTCTACTACGGGCAGTCAACAACCTATTCTTAATCTGAACTATCATCTCCGTAGTCTCCCGGATCAATTCCGGTCCCGTGAGCTGGGTATCCCCAACTTCACTCCAACATACAGGAGATCTACACTTCCTGCCATACAAAGATTCAAACGGTGCAGCCTTAATACTAGAATGGTAACTATTGTTATACGAAAACTCTGCTAACGGAAAATGTTTATCCCAATTCTTACCAAAATCTAACACACAAGCTCTCAACATATCTTCCAGTGTTTGTATCGTCCTTTCACTCTGCCCATCGGTCTGGGGGTGATAAGCAATGCTCATGTCGAGATTCGTTCCTAAAGATCTTTGGAGAGATTTCCAAAAATTCGATGCGAATCTAGGATCTCGATCTGAAATGATCGATACAGGCACTCCATGCTTGCATACAACATTCTCAAGGTATATACGAGTCAGCTTCTCCAGTGAGAACTACTCTTTAACCGGAATGAAGTGTGCTGATTTGGTCAGTCTGTCGACAATAACCCAAATCGAGTTGTTTCCAGATGATGTTCTAGGAATCTTGGTGATAAAGTCCATCGTAATTCGCTCCCACTTCCATTCAGGAATCTTTGGTTGTTGAAGTAGTCCTGATGGCTTTTGATGTTCAGCTTTGACTCTAGCACAAGTCAAGCATTGAAGAACATACATAGCTATGTCAGCTTTCATATTCGGCCACCAGTACAACTTCTTCAAATCATGGTACATCTTATCAGATCCCGGATGAATGGAATACTTAGATTTATGGGATTCTAACATAATCAAATCTCTTAAGCCTCCAAACTTAGGTATCCACATACGACCTCTTAAGCATTTCACTCCATCAGCTCTAATCTCTAAAGGATCTCCTTCTCCTCGGAACCCTTCGTTAACAAAATTTTCCTTCTTACAAGCTTCTATTTGCGCATTTCTAATTTGCTCAGGCAAATTATTGTGCACGGTCAAGACTAGAGAACGTACCCTGATGGGCTCTCTATCTTTCCTACATAACGCATCGGCAACAACATTGCCTTTTCCTGGGTGATATTTTATATCACAACCATAATCACTTAACAATTCTATCCATCTTCGTTGCCTCATGTTCAATTCCTTCTGGTCGAGAATATACTGTAGGCTTTTGTGATCGGTGAATACCGTACACTTGGTGCCATAGAGATAATGTCTCCACAACCTAAGAGCAAAGACTACAGCTCCTAACTCAAGATCATGAGTAGTATAATTCTCCTCATTCTTCCTTAATTACCTAGAAGCATAAGCTATCACTTTCTCTCGCTACATCAAAACAGCTCCATAGCCTCTAAGAGATGCATCACAATACACTACAAAATCTTCACTCCCGTCGGGTAATGATAAGATTGGCGCACTACATAATTTTTTATTCAATGTCTGAAATGCGCCATCCTCATCACTTCCCCAAACGAAAGGTTTATTCTTCTGGGTAAGCTTAGTCAAGGGTTTAGCTATCAAAGAAAATTCTTTAATGAATCGCCTATAATAGCAAGCCAATCCTAAGAACTGTCGCACTTCCGTTGGCGTTGTCGGTGTAGACCAATTCTTAATGGCTTCAACCTTTGCAGGATCAACATGAATTCCATCTTTGTTAATCACATGACCAAGAAATTGCACAGAATCTAACCAGAAATCACATTTCGAAAACTTAGCATACAACCTTTCATCCTTTAACAAATTCAAAACAATCCTTAAATGTTCTCTATGTTCATCTTCATTCTTAGAATAGATTAGAATATCGTCAATAAACACAATCACAAATTTATCCAAGTAGGGCTTGCACACTCGATTCATTAAATCCATGAAAACGACAGGTGTGTTAGTTAACCTAAATTGCATTACTTGAAATTCATAGTGTCCATAACGAGTTCTAAATGCAGTAATAGGAATATCTTCTTCACGGACGCGAAGTTGGTGATATCCTGACCGCAAATCTATCTTAGAATACACACTAGATCCTTGTAGTTGATCAAAAAAATCATCAATCCTAGGTAAAGGATATCGATTTTTAATTGTCAACTTATTCAGTTCCCTATAATCAATGCACATACGGAAAGATCAATCCTTCTTCTTAACGAACAAGACTGGAGCTCCCTAAGGCGACGAGCTCGATCGAATAAAACCTTTATCAGACAACTCCTTAAGTTGCTCAGATAACTCCTTTAACTCAGAAGGGGCTAATCGGTAAGGCGCACGTGCCACCAGTGCAGCACCAGGAATTAAATCGATTCGAAACCCTACTTTCCTTATCGGTGGAAGTCCGGGTAAATCTTTAGGAAATACCTCAGGAAATTCACAAATAATAGGTACATCTTCCAATCGTTTCTCCTTAGACTCATTCCCGGTTACTTGAGCTAAGAATAACTCACAACCGTTCCTGATGTACTTTTGGACTTAAATACATGAAACGATCTTCAAACGGGATTCACCTCGATTACCATCAATTACTAACGTCCTATTTCTAAGAGGAATCTTAATCTTCTTCTCTCCATATAAAATAGTAGCATTATTCAACGACAACCAATCCATACCAATAATAATATCAAAACTACCTAATTCTATCAACATGAAATCAATCGGAAAGGAATAGTTTAAGAGATTTAGAGAGCATCCTTCTAATAGCTTATTAGTTTTCACTAATTTACCATTAGCCAATTCCACCTCGTAACTGGTATTTTTCTCAACAGGTTCAATGTCAATAAGGGCACTAAATTTAGTGGATACAAAGCTCCTATCGGCACCCGAATCAAATAAAGCAACAACATAATGATTGTTGAGTAAAAACGTACAGGTAACGACATTCGGATCCTCTTTCTTCACCTCAATTGTTCCAAGTTGATAGATACCACCCTGGGGGTTTCTTCCAGGTACAATCGCTTTCAACTTAGGGCATTCCGATTTCCTATGACCTTCTTCATTACGGGTGGAAGATTTTCAACTTGGAGTGGAGAGCTTTCAAAAGAAGCTAAACTTGTAACGTCCCCATACAACTCCGCTCAGTAATTTCCACAAGAACTATAAGCCTTACATGGGAACCACAACACCGGAAGCAGGGATATTTTATCTGAATGAGACTGGCGTCATGCAGTTTATGCGATTCTCCGAACTACACAAATTCAGTGATGGTATGCTCAAACATGTTCGTGATGATCTGACTGTTCTCAATGCCGACCTACCGCTTCCAGAAGTCAAGTACACCGGGACGAGCCAATGCAAAAGAGGAGATAAGTACACGATCAAAAAGATCGAGGAACTTTTAAGGAAGCCGGTTGCTAAGAAGTGTGGAACGATTCATAGGTAGAAGACCATGTAGCTCACCATCGGTTCATAGAACGATCTGTTTAATTATGGATCGTCTTCTATCAGGTCAAATCCATATGTCTATTACTGTGAATATGTCAATTTATGTATAATCAGCTTTTGTGGCATGTTGTAGTGTGAAAGTATGATATTTTTCAAGAATTTCTCTCGAGATTCTAAATCTTTCAAACATATCGTACTCGAGCACTACAACTAAACCTCATTAATTTGAGGGGGAGCATTGATATGTTCTTTGGCCAACATCTAATTTCATTTTATTACCCAAAGACCGGTTAATCCATTAATATCCAAAATATTGATGGTTAACATTTTAGATAAGGGGAGAAAATAGGATTAAGGAGACTTGATAATATATTTGGCTAAACATGAAAAAGACTTCAAGTATAAATCAACTTAATATGTGTGTTGCACATGTTAAGGGGGAGCATTTTTGATGAATAAAAACACTTAAAGATACAAAATATTGATATTTATATCACAAGTATCTTAAGTGAGTTTTCAAGGATTTTTCATGGTGACAAGTATTTACCCAAAACACGCTTAATTCACGACGGATGTGGTGACAAAAGGGTGGTAGGATTAGGTGCTAGTCCAATGATTCTTCCAGAACCGGAGAAATCTTCCCAAGGACAATTCCATAGTTAGAAAATAGAAGTCCTTAGGAAAGATGGAGAATGGACTGTGAACGTAGCTGAATGCCGACCAAGAACTGATGCTAGCACTGGAACAATCACAACAAGGTGCTAGTGATGATGTATTGGTAAGCATTGAAGGGGTTGAAGAATGAAAAAGAAATGTAAAGATAAAGGGTGTAAAGAAAGAAGCCCTCCTTACAATTTAGACAGAAACCGGGTCAACTCATCTTGAAGACAAAGTATCATAGACCCAGTGATGCGATACACAACCCCTCCCAGCCAACTCAAATATCTCTCAAAAGATATTTGTTTTAATGTCACGGAGTTCAACACGTTATCTATCGGTTTATTCACTCCGAATAAATTGATATTGAAAAGGTGGCAATCCTCTCCAGCCTCCGCTCACCAAAACAAAAATGCACTATTGAGTCTAGAGCCACGAGATCATCAAAAGTCTCATTAGGACATAATTTTAAAAATAAGAAAGATTTTTATGAGTCCTACGCAATATTCTTGTAATATTGCCAGAACATCTGAGTAATACGTAAGTATTACAATGAAGATGGAAATCCTGCTTGAGCCAACATCAAACAAGCTCATGGTAGGTGACACGTGCAGTTCTTTATTCTTGTGATAACTGGAAAGAAACGATGGTTTAACTCTTAATTGAGATTAAACTTGTTCCAGGGCCTCTACGCATTATCCAAGTGATCTTGCCAGAACACTCCGAGTGACACTATTTAGTGTTCATAGTGAAGAGTGGAAATCCTTCCAGTGTCAACATAAAACAACACTATGATAGGTGACAAGCAAGATTCTATCATAATCAAGCTCGTGACAACTGGAAAGCAACGATGGTGAAAATCTTAATTGAAATTCACTTGTTCCAGGATTCATGAATTGACGGCTTCAATCATACGGATTTAATAATCCAAATGATTCACTCTTTATGTTCGCAGTTAGCTTTGGACGGTCGAATAAAGAGAACGTGTTTACCCGCGAAATCTTGTCAAGGAGATCTTTAATTAGAGCTATCTGTCACAAGTACGATATTTATTATCGTCCAACGGTCTTCACCGACTGGAGGTAAAATGCTATCGAATTAGAATAAAATGTCAAAGCAATTTTATTTGTGTCTTATTATGTTGCTGCATTTGAAGACGGTGGCGTTGCGGTATACCAGTTGAAGTCGTCCTCACATACTTATTCCTTCTGCATCAAATATTTTAGCAAATTCAAGAAAGTCTGACAAAAGGTCTTCCGCTGTATCGACTGTGAAACTTTCAAGAATTCAACAAAGGATAGGTATGTGGGACATGAAGTCACGAAGAGGCGAACATCACAAGAAACCAAAGATTGCACGTGAAGGGCCAAAAGAATATGCTCCAAGCAAAAGCCTGATGATATTCAACACATATTAACAAAAAGAAGAAAAGTCAAAGAAGAAAATAGAAAGTGGACTACGAGCTAAAGAACGAAGATCTAACATGCTAGATTAGGACTTTGTAATTTGGAGTGACCTCCCTTCGGGAGAGATTGTTGGAAATATGTTTTTTGTATTTAGAAAGTCTCGATCACTCCAACAATATAGTTATAGGCTCGTAGTATAAGTTTAATTAAAGTTTACATTAGCCTGACCCATGAGCATGTTCATGGGCCGGAGGCCCAAGTCTACTAAGGGACTTGGGTATATAAACCCCTTTCCACCATGGAAAGGGGTGTTGGTTGTTTCATTTTTACAAGTAATAAACATAGTTTTTTCTCTCACTTCTCTCTCTACTTTCTCTCACTAGAAAACAACAACCCTCTTAAAATATCAAAGATTATCACGTTTCTACATAACCACTACTCTCAAGACAATTCTTAGTGAGAGATACCAATCATTGAAGTTTGGGCCAGTAAGTTTAGGACGATCAAAGAAAGCTTTGAACGCAGAACTTATAGTATTATTATCGGGTTGAGCCATTTCTACAGAAATAAGTTCAAATATTAGTATTTTTGATAATAAAATACCTTCAAGAAAATAAAATTACCCTGGCATAAAGCCATATTATTTTCCTTGAATTCTAGAACTATATTGACATAGATCCATTCCATCAGTTGATCTGCTAGTAATGAATGTACTCAATGTAGCGACTTGTCGAATAACTCAATTGACAAACAATTTTCAATTTCTAGATATTTTAAGGGATTTACATTTCCAAAAGAACATTTTGCATTGTAAACATGCTTCATCCCTTCTGAATGCCTTAAGTTTCCAGATCTCAGTGAGTCACTTAATTAAGTCGTCTAATCTGAGGAACGTAAAACTATCATACGAATTCTCATTCTCTGATAGTTTTCTCTCCGTCACAACATCACCCAAAGATCTCATTTGATGACGTAGTAATTTCAGCTGTTCGTTAATTAGGAGCATTCGACTTAAATTTTAAGGGTATAAATTTTGATGTCAAAATCAATGTATGGAGAAGCATACAACTCCATAGCATAAGTTTAATAAAAAATTTAGTAAACTTCTTCACAAGACTAAATTTCTACATAAATTACGTTGAGGTATTGGTTAAACCAATTAAAGAATTTACCAACAATTGTTCACAACGTACTTTTTCTAGAACTCGTCTAAAGCACAAAGCAATACCCTTATTCATTGTGTTTCGAATGTGAATTTGCGGTAAATAAACCTTAAGTTATAATTCAATTAATAATCATAGGTAATTTCAATTTGACGCATAGGCGAGCCGAGAATTAGGTCAGCGACTAATGGCATAGCACCTCCTTCCTTAACCGGATACATGACAAACGGTGTGTTATACCCACTTTATAGTTTACCAAAAGGAGTAGGCCGTTAGATTATTATTGCAATTCACCACTCAACGTAATCTTATGTCATTTATATATCTAAAAAATCTTTATTTAAATATGATTTAATCCATATTATTTCTTTTTGAAAAAAACCCTTGTTTACAACAATTCAACAATTTAATATAAACAAGTAAAAAACAACTAAATCATAAACACATAATAACATTTTATATGTGCAATAAAAAAATCAAGTAGCTACGTGCATACGATTTATTCAATAATCATAAAATCTAGGTTTTTATAATCATATAAAAGTCTTCCTTAATTCAAGATTTACTGAATCAAATAATCATGTAGCACATAAAATCATATAAACATATAATTTTATAATCCATGAAAACATGCACGTTATCATGGATCCTCCCACAAATTTTAACAATTAAATCTCTACCGATCGTAACCATACATGACATAAGAATTAATCATGCAATTTAATCTAAAATTTATCCCACATGTAATTTACGGTTTCAAAACAATTCTTTTTTTTATTAAAAAATTCGGCAAAAACTATAATTCTTAAAAAACATAACCCTAATTTAAGAAAACCTAAAAAACATGTAGTTTTAACTCAAAACAATTATTAGTTAAAAAACTTTAGATTTTCGATAATTATAACATGCTAAAATGGCTCTGATACCACTGAAGGTTATAAACATCATAACAATTATATAAAACCTAAACGAGATCAAAGCACACATAGCGGAAGCGATTTAACAAGATCATAATAATAACACAATTATAATTAATCAAATTAGGGTTACATACCTTTACACTAAAGTAAATCCACAAGACGAAGAACGAATCACCAATTACGGTTTATAACGAACACCACCAAGATATAGTCTAAAGTAAGACTATATTACGATCTTGTACACACGTATTACAACGAGCTAACCGTGATTCTAGCACGTGTAAACCGAGCTATATCGATAGTATAAAATCTACCCAACAAACTTAAAGAGGGGCTAGGACTAGATTTAAACTAAAACCGAGCACCAAGAAAAAACACACCGAAACCCTTTGTGGGTTTATGTTGCGATCGGCCAAAAGAAGGAGAGAGGAGAGATTCAAGTTGTGTGGAAGTATGAGGGGTAAGGGGATGTATTTATAGGCCTAGAATTCATTGTAGCCCAAACATATAAAAGCCAAGTTTTTCCTTCCCCTTGTGTTCCCTAACCGACCGACGTACACCCCCTCATGGGGTGTTCCGGAACCTTCCGTCCTTCTTCCTTTTTAATCCTCTTTCTATATATTATTTAACACTCGTTAATACTTAACTCTTATTTAATTAACGATCGTTAAAGTTATATAGTTATATAGCTTTATATAATTTAATAAATATAATAAATATAATAAATATATTTATTAAATAAATTAACTCTTTACATATTAAGTGCAATCCCGTAATCTCGAGCTCGATCCTATCACACGACTATTAAATATAAGTGCATAAACTTTGATAAACGACATTTGATCCTGTGAACCTTGCATTCCTCCCAAAGACTTGACGATATGTGAGAAAAGCACCCTCCACATATGAGAAAAAGAACTTTATTTTCAACGGTGATTTGTGAATAACCTGAGATGGTGTAAGAGCTGGGTGAGTGTCAGATACAAGGTAAAGAGTGGCAAGGGCATCCTTAACAGCCTTTTTGTCCACAGTCTTGATACATTCTTCTCCATGTCGAAACCCAGCCAAAGACAAGAAATCAACAACAAAAAAGGCAAAGGGATGTTCATTGCATGAAAGGTGAAAGGAGATGGTGTTATCATCAAGTACTTCAGCTGAGTACCCGAATACCCTAAGGTATTCTTGACAAAAAACGGAAGGAGATATGATAAATGCTTCCCCAACATCGCAATTCTTCATGAATTTACCATATCTAGTTTTAACTAATCCCATTTTGAGAATAAAATAATTAGATAATATAGTTGCAAACGCAATCCTAACCACCTTCTAAACTATGTTCTTTCCATTCTATGCCTTTTTTAAAACCATGCCTTGAAAATTACTGCCTCCGTCCCAACATAATAGTCACTATTTCATTTTTAGTTCGTCCCAATTTAATTGTCCACTACTAAAAATAGATATGGATGCTTGATAAAGTTTACGATATTACCCTTATTTGAAAATATTATTACAAACTTTAAAGAAGATTTAATTACCTAAGGATAAAATTGTCATTGTGCTAAAAAGTTTGATAGAGAAAACTGTAATGAATATATTTTTCTTAAACTGATTGTTTTTTGTCAAGACAATTATTTTGGGACGGAGGGAGTAATATATAGGCATGTACTTGCCCACTCTTGTTTATACTTCTTGTTTACACAATAATATAATGACAAGTTGCATTCTATATTGACTAAGAACATAGCACAAGGTGCAATGTAAAAATTTCAACATGGAAACATAGATTGTTGGGTAAGTTAGAAAAGTCGAGACATTCTATTAGTTTTATGATATATGATGACATATAGTCCCCAGCCGGGTCATGGACCCGGCCCAAGGGTACTACCCGTATCCGGCCCATCACAGATGGGTGGGATAATGTCAGTCAGGCTTATGGGCTTGAATGAACAGTAACCGCACACATGTGTGCGGCCCACGGCCCGGTACGCCCGACACGGCCGACATAGGGTCAGACAGAATGATATTCTGTCTAGGAATATTTTTACCCCAATAAGGAGAGGATATTCACTACCAGAATTAGAAGATAACAATCATTCTAATTCTGGTGCTTATCTCTTCCTTGGGGCCGAAGAATCAGTGAAAGCCCACTAGGGTTTTACTGCCTATAAAAGGAACCCCCAAGGGTTCCACAAAGGTATCATAACTCACTCTAAACTCACATATAACCCTAAATCGATTACTTACTCTCACGCTGGAGTTTAATCGTGGGAAACCTTCCCACGGTAAGCTTAACGTGTGTTGTTTAGTGTGCAGGATCCCAACCAGACGATTCACTTGGTGCAGGAGACGGAACCCAGCCAACCCGAATTAAGCCTAATTCGGGTCTAGCAAGGATCAACCAACTTTTGCATCAACAAGTTGGCGCCATCCGTGGGACCAGTAACACTAAGCTAGAACAAAATCTCCTCTCAAATCTCCAATGACGAAGGGACACCCGCCGACTAACCCCAGGAATGTGAATCCTGGGAACCGGAAGTCCCAAGGGGAAGGGATTCTCATCCCCAACCAGTCACCTAACCGCCTCGCGGGCGGGCTGGGTAACCGTAGCGGTTTTCAACCCGCGGGGGTGACGAGCACGATCTCGGTGACACCCCACCCACTTCAACCTTGGAAAATCCTGATCCAGGGAGTGCGCCAGACCCTCCTAACAAGGAACCACGCAGACCTTCGACGGAGGAAGAAGTGGAAGCCCTACCACTCAGTGAGGAGGATCTTACTCGAGTTCTCACTCAGAATTTTGAAAGGATCGTCCCAGGGATCGCATCAAGATTGAGTCTGGGGAGGAACCTCCAAGCCCGACTCAACTTTGGCGATAGTGGACCATCCACCCCTTCCCAAAACCGGAGAAAAAGGAGGACTCGGCCTCAAGAGCAGGGAACCTTCGAGGAAAACCCTCAACCCCGGAATGTGTTTGAACGCACAGGGGATCGCATCATGCAATAATTAACGCAGTCTCAAGATGGAGAAAGGTCGGATGGCTCACCCGAGCGGCCAGATCGAGAGCTGACCAGAACCACACGCCGCCCAAGTGTGTGGGATAGAATGAACACAGGGAGGAAGGCTCCTGGTTCGTCTCAAAAAAGTGGTCCCTATTCAAAAGGCGGGGCACCACCGCCGTCCCCAGATCCGTCTGGGGAGGACTCAGATGACCATCCGCCCAAACGCCGCCGGCCTAGGCGCACGGCCCCACCACCAAACAATGATGAGTATTATGGTGGCCCCTACTATCGGGATACGGAATCAGAGGACCTCTCGCGTCCGTGGTGTGAACCATGGGATGACCCTAGGCTCACACGGCCATGGGCTGATCCCAGGGAAGATCCGTTTACCCTCCGCATACGGAACTATTCTGAGGACACCAAACGTCGCATGCCGGCATGTATCAAGACGTATGATGGGTCCGGTGATCCTGTCGATCACCTCAAAATATTCGATACTCAGGCTAAAATTGAGCGATGGCCCATGCCTATATGGTGCCAAATGTTTAATTCGACCTTGATTGGAAACGCTCGTGACTGGTTCGAGGCACTCCCCCCACGGAGCATTGATAGTTTCACGGAACTACGCACTGCGTTCGAGAACAATTATACTCAAAGGAAGAAGTATAATAGGGATCCGGTTTCATTGGCGACTGTCAAGCAACGGCCGGGGGAGTCCACAGAAGCCTTCACTGAGCGCTTCAATGATGAGTGCACACGCACGAGAACCATGCCAGAGCTCCTGAAAATCTCTGACTACATGCACGCCATAACAGACAGAGAACTGATCAGGCGTCTCAACGACAAGCGTCCAGAGAGATATGATGACCTCATGGAAAGGGTCAGAAATTTCATAGAGGGAGAGACAGCTGTTGCCGCAGCCTACCCATCCCGAGGAAATGGGTACCGCTCAAATGACCAGTCCCGGAGACAGTCGGGCGGTCAAGGCAACCAGAACAATAACAAGGGCTCGGACTATAAGAGCCAAAGCAAAGGCGGACGGTCGGACGACAAGTTCACCCCCCTAAAGATGTCCTACCGGGAGATCTTGTTGACTGAAGGGGCGAATTTTCCAAGGCCTCCCCCAATGACCACACCCCCGGAACGTCGGCAGGGAAGTCGCTTCTGCGAGTTCCATAATGACAAAGGACACGACACGGAGGAGTGTATCCAGCTGAAGAAGCATATTGAGTCGCTAATCAAATCAGGCAAACTCAAGCACCTAGTTAAGGATTGGAAAGACGGAAAGGACAACAACAAGAAGTATGATAAGAAGGATCCCCAAAAGGACAAGCCTTCTACCATATACATGATCCAATCCAGACAACGCCGCACGAGACAGAAAATTGGCCAAAAATTTTCACGCGGCAAGGAAATCTCATTCCCTCTCATTACAGCAAGTGACGTGGTTGATGCGCCTCTCACTATTGAGATAAGCATTGGAACACACAATGTTCGTCGCATGTATGTGGATGGAGGTTCGTCAGCAGAGGTGTTGTATGAACACTGCTTTGTGCAGTTATGCCCAGAAATAAGAAGCCAATTAGTACCGGCCACGTCGCCGCTTACTGGCTTTAGTGGAGATACTATCTGGCCAATAGGGCAGTTGCGTTTGCTTGTCACCATTGGGAATGAGGAACATTCCACTACAACGTGGATGAACTTCATGGTGATACGTTCACACTCTCCTTATAATGGAATCATAGGCAGACCAGGCATTTTGGCTATCCGGGCAGTACCCTCTACGGCACACGGAATGATTAAATTCCCCGTTGATGGGGGAATCGTTACTATTTATAACATAGTCGTGCCAACATCCGAGTGTCACACTGTGACAATACCGGCACCACCTGTACCACCCAAGGATGGAGCACCACCACCCAATTGGAAGGTGGCCATTCACCCTGACTACCCGGAACAGGAGGTATCCATAGGAGGGGCGCTCTCAGATAGCGGCAAAAGGGCCATGTGTTCTCTTTTAAGTGCAAACCTGGACATATTCGCATGGGAGCCAAAACATATGACGGGTGTGCCACGCGCGACAGCAGAGCATAAACTCCAGATCCGCCAAGGGTACCAACCCATCAAGCAAAAGAAGCGCGGCCAGGCGCCCGAGCGAAGTCAAGTTATACTGGAGGACGTGCGGAAGCTGGTGGACGCAGGCATCATGCGCGAGGTATACTACCACGAGTGGTTATCCAATCCGGTCATGGTCAAGAAACATGACGGAAGTTGGCGCATGTGCGTGGATTTCACGGATCTGAACAAGGCCTGCCCACAGGACTGTTACCCGCTACCAGAAATCGACCGGAAAGTAGAGTCCTTATGTGGATATCCTTTCAAATGCTTCTTGGATGCATATAAAGGGTATCACCAAATCCAGATGGCGGAGGAGGATGAAGAAAAAACAGCGTTCCACACAAGCCAGGGCGTATATTGCTATACGAAAATACCGTTCGGATTAAAGAACGCCGGCACTACGTATCAGCGGTTGGTGGATAAAGCTTTCGAATCATAAATAGGACGCAACTTGGAAGTATATGTTGATGACTTGGTGATAAAAAGCCACACGGAGGAGGCACTTCTCCGGGATGTCCAGGAGACATTCGACACGCTGAGAAGGATTAACATGAAGTTAAATCCAAAGAAATGTACGTTTGGTGCAACAGAAGGAATGTTCCTGGGATATTTGATTGACCCAAACGGCATCAGACCTTGTCCAGAGAAGACAGACGCAGTGATACGGCTACCGTCCCCGCAGACACGGAAGGAGGTGCAGTCCCTGAATGGGAAGTTAGCCGGGCTGAATAGATTTCTATCTAAATCCGCAGAGAAGTCCTTACCCCTATTTAAGACACTCAAGAAGTGTATTAGAAAGGGAGACTTCCGTTGGACGAAGGAAGCTGAGGAAGCCTTTGGCCAACTCAAGCAGCATCTCGCATCTCTCCCCATGTTGGTAGCTCCCCGGCCAAAGGAGGAACTCGTTATGTATCTCTCAGCTACTCATGGCGCAATAAGCGCGGTACTGATGACGGATAGAGACACAATACAGACCCCGGTCTACTTTATAAGTAGAACATTACAAGGGGCGGAGCTGAATTATTCCTCCATGGAAAAATTGGTACTAGCACTAGTATTTGCCACAAAGCGGCTGCGCCGGTACTTTCAGGCGCACCCGATTGTTGTGATCACGGATCAGCCAATTAAGCAGGTTATATCTAGACCAGACGTGGCAGGGAGACTAGAGAAGTGGAGCATCCTATTGGGAGGGCATAATATATCTTACAGACCAAGGACGGCTGTTAAAGGCCAGATCTTGGCAGATTTCCTGATCGAGAAGCCGGATGAGGAAGAACCAATCATTAAGCAAGAGGAGGTCCCAGCGGAACCTTGGGTGCTATTCACGGACGGATCCTCATGCACAGACGGGTCCGGGGCAGGCCTCATCCTCACAAATCCAGAAGGAATGGAATTCACGTACGCCCTCCGTTTCGAGTTCACGGCCACCAATAACGAAGCGGAATATGAAGCATTAATTGCGGGTTTAAAAATCGCCGCTAGAATGGGAGTCCGCAACCTTGAGGCCTACGTGGACTCACGGCTTGTCGCGAACCATATTCTAGGTGGGTATGTGGCTTAGGAGGACAACATGGTCAGGTATTTGGAAAAAGTCAAGACGTTAATCGCGACTTTCAGTAAGTTTTCCATCAAGCAGGTGCCAAGGGGCGAGAACAAGAAAGCGGACGCTCTCAGTAAGATCGCATCCACGAGCTTCGCCCACTTGTCTAAACAGGTTTTGGTGGAAATACTCAAGGAAAAATCTATCACGGAAGGGGAAGTGACTACTATAGTTGAAGAGGAGGGACCTACGTGGATGACCCCAATCATCAACTATTTGACTAATGAAACCCTTCCAAACGAGGAAAAAGCAGCAAGGCGCGTTAAAAGGAAGTCACAACATTTCGAACTCCGGGAAGGCATCCTTTACAAACGCTCTTTCTTGCAGCCGTGGCTGCGGTGTGTTGGACCACGCCAGGCGGCTTACGTTATCAGTGACATACACTAAGGGTTGTGCGGCATGCATGCAGGCCCACGATCCGTGGTAGCCCGAGCCTTACCAACAGGATACTATTGGCCCACTATGCACAGAGACGCGCGCGATATGATTCGCAGGTGCAATGATTGGCAAGTGCATAGGCCAGTACCGCGGCACCCGCAGCAGGAGCTTACACCTATCACGTCCCCGTGGCCATTTTACAAGTGGGGAATTGACATTGCAGGACCATTTCCTGTAGCTGCGGGAGGGGTTAAATTCTTGATTGTTGCAATGGACTACTTCACGCGATGGATAGAAGCCAAGGCAGTAAAGTCTATCACGGGTAAGCAGGTCAAGAAGTTTGTGTGGGAACACATCGTGTGCCGTTTCGGTCTGCCAGGGGAAATTATCTCGGACAACGGCAAGCAGTTCACGGACAACCCATTCAAAGACTGGTGTGCATCATTGAACATCAAACGGTGCTTCGCGTCCGTTAAGCATCCACAAACGAACGACCTTGTCGAACGAGCAAATAGGAGCTTGGGGAATGGAATCAAGGCACGGCTGGATGAACGACAGGGCAAATGGGTCGATGAGTTGTCACACGTGCTATGGGCACATAGAACCATGATCAAAACAGCCAACGGAGATACTCCATTTGCATTGGCTTACGGCACTGAAGCCGTTATACCAGCAGAAATAGGGATGCCTACTATCCGCACGGCGGAGGTTAACGTCGTCACAAACGATGAACAACTGCGAATCAACCTAGATCTGTTGGAAGAAAAAAGGGAAATAGCAGCCATCAATGAGGCTAAGTCCAAGGCTAAGATGAAGGCTTATTATGACGCCAAGGTCAAAGGTGTTTCTTTTCGACCGGGAGACTACGTCTATCGTGCTAACGAAGCAAGCCGAGTGGATAATACAGGAAAACTGGGACCTAAATGGGAAGGACCGTACGAAGTCACTGAAACCTTGGGACGAGGCGCGTACAAGTTACGTGACATGGATGGCCGCGACCTAGAGCGCACATGGAACATCTCCAATCTTAAAAGGTGCTATCTTTAAAAGCTACGGCTTCCGCATGGGACTTTGCTATAAGCGGCTTTGATAAAGAACCATGCGGGTTATTTGTTTTGTTTGTTTTTCTCATGTTTGTTTAAGTTTCCTCTCTTATTTTTTAGGACTTGTCGTCATTATTCAAACAAAAGTGTAAACGTTCTAATAAAATGCCGTGGTGCCTAGCTAGCTCCACGGCCTGTTTCGTGCAAATCATTTTCCTTTCTTTGTTAGATTCTTTGTTAGCCGTATGAATTTTACTTGTATTATAATATGCCATGTTTCATTCGTATGCATTCTCTCAAAATACCGTACATGTACCATACGCCTCCAGGTGGGGTAAGAGGATTAAGTGAACCTACTAATTCAACTTGCCGCGTAAGAGGGATGCAACCCCAGCCGCACGGATCACGTATCCTTACTAGACACCTTACTCACAAGACGTTGGGGTAAGTTTCATATGCTATAGCCATACTGTGCTCTGCATAGTAAAGACGCACGTCGCACGTCTAGTAAATTATAGACTTGTATGTATTTTCTTTGTGAGTAAGACGTGGTATATCATGCAGTATTAAGCTACAATATTTCGAACACAAGCAAAAATACACAGGTTTCCAAACAGATCAAAATTGCCGTGGTTACCCACGGACTTATATACAAAACATAAAAATTGTTAGCCGTGTACATGCACGGACGAATCGAAACAATACATATTCATAGATTACAAAATAAGTGTTTGATCATGAAAAAGGAGCATCCTAAATAGAGGGGAGAAACCTACCCATTTCTGCTTGTTCTTCCACCAGACGCGACAACCATTCATCACTTTCTCCCCGCTTCTGGGCTTGGGCCGCGGTTCTTTCCAACACCACACCTAAGGGTTCCTCGTCTAGCACGACCCTGGTTACGTCCTCATATATAGGAAGGGTTAGAGGAAAGGAAGCATTAGAAGGCGTGCTAGGACTGAGCTTTTCCATGATTTCAGTTTTTGGGGCATCTTTGGTGGCCTCTAGCTCATCCAGGAATGGGTAATGTAGATCTTGCATCGCGGCCATGGAGGCAGTCATCTTGCTGGCGGCTTCGGGCTTAAAGAAGGTATGACGGGCGATGTCCCCACCTTTCGTGATCAGTTCAGCAGCCTCAACCATTCCTTCGTGCCGTCCGTGGTCGATACCATCAGATACAAGGTTGGCAAATTGTTGTACAAAGGATGGGGCCTCTAGCACCTTCATAACGGCTAGGCGTGCTCCATGCCCAACCATCCACCTACGGCCGGCAATGGTTGTTAGCATTTGGGGGCATAGTACGTTGTCACGCTCAGCGGTCAGGGCATCAATCATCAATTCTTTTTGGGCAACTGCCTCTTTCAGCTCTTGGATGACGGCCCTCTCCTCAGCAAGGTCTGTCTGCATTTTTTCCATGTTTTGGACGGCCAAGTGCGCGTCCTCTAGCTTCTGGTTCAGAACATCTACTTGGCTGGAGTAAGAGTGGGCAGAAGCTTCCGCCGTGGTTACCTACAGGGAAAAACGTGTTAGTATATTCATCTTTTAATGTATATGGGTGGTGCGGCACGGATATGTACCTTGGTGTTTGCAGCATCTAGTTGAGACTCAAGGTGGGCTACTTGCTGGTCGTATTCACTCGCGCGGGCTGACTGTGTTTTGATGGTTGCCTCGGCATTCACTAGTTTGGATTGGAGGTCAGCAATCATGGCTTCATTATCTTCAATTATTTTTTCTCTCCGTCCAACTTTCCTCTTGAGAGAGTCAGCGTGCCCAAGCGCAGCTTCAAACCTAACCCTCATTGAGGTTCCCATCGCCATTTGATGTACCAGCGTCCCATTATACTCGTCCGCCAAATCCGCATGACTGAGCGAGTTTACCTCTTGCACCAAGCTTGGTGGTATGCAGTTATTGAGGTACTCCCGGCACTCGTCAGCACTCCTCAATCGTGACGCCGTGGTAATAGTCCATATAGGGTTAAAAGGTTGGGGAGCGCCGGATGCGGGGAAATCTTGGGAAGCCAGGGGTGAACCATCTTCAAAAACAGGGCCGGACTTTGTAGGGGCCGTGGGGTTTTCTTCGACAGCTTTTCCTTTCTCCTTATTCACTTGGGTGTCAGAAGGAGGTGCGGCACCAGCCTGGTCGTCCCTGCGACATGAGTATTATGAAATATCTTAAGTATGGCTAAAAAAAAAGAAGTGGAAATTCTTTCATATTGAGATGGTTTCTTACATATTGCTTCTTGCTCCTTCGGAGGCGGTTGGGGCAATTTGGGTGACGGGATCGACATGAGCGGCCCGGTTTGCCTCAGAACCCTGGGTGGAACTCCCAACAGATTGATACATGGGGTGGTCTTCTCGAAGCCTCTTTACAGGAGCATTGTGTTCACCAATCTCGATCGAGGCAGTCCCTCTCGCACGGTTCCCCCTCTTCCGGGTGCGCCTAGTGAGGGGCTGCGTTGTTAGTTCAGCAATCTCCTCTTCGGCTTCCTCCTCTTCGTCCAAGTTGACATGCTGTTGCACTTCATCATCATCATCGCCCATCAGTCGGCGAATGCTGGAGTCGGTTTGTTCCATATTGTCTCCCTGTTGTTCTCTATGCGGTGAGGAGGGCCCGGCCCTCCTTGGTTCATCTGGTTGTTACCACCGCCGTTGTCTCCATGTTCCTCGTCAGAGTGTGGATCAGGCACGGCTTCCAAGGCAACCGTTACTGGTCGGGTGTGCTCGAGGAGGGGTTGTTCATTTTCACGAAGAGGACGGAGACCTTCCGGCACAAGCCTTGGATCGCCCTGGCGCAACAGTCCAAAAAAGTTCATTTCTGTCCAACACAAAACAATAAATGTTAGTTATTATGCAAACACATGTATACATTCTTCTTGAAGTAAGGATGATTAGCCTACCTTCGCCCTGCCTTCTCCAAAAAACGGGATACCTATTGGAAGGACCAAAGTAATTACGGCTAATTCCTAGCAAGCATAGGAATGATTCGGGTAGGTTTCTGTGGAATCCAGTCCTATTTAGATCTAATTCTTGAGAGTGACGCGGATTGTATGTACTGGTGTGCGGCTTAGGGTCGTGCGGGAATCTGGTTCTAATGACATAATCACCCGGCCATACCACTGCGTCAATGAAAAAGTAATGATCATACCAATTTTTCAGTGAATCCATTGGTTTGTTGTGTGATTGTGGACTGTTGGAGGCTCGTTTTTTGAAAGAAACCCAACCATTCACTAAGTTGGGGGTATAAAACAACCTAAATAACTCTACGGTTGGGGGGATTCTCCTAGCACGGCAAAGAATCTCGAATTGGCTAATTTTACAGGCACCTATGCAGTGGAGCTGACTAATGTGTACATTATAATATCCTAACAGATCTACGAGAAAGTGGGTGAAAGGGATGCGGTAATTAGCCGCGTCAAACAGGCGAGTATAGAGGCCTATCTTACCCGTTGGAGCCTCAGTTATGAGGTCTCCGGCGCCAGGAAGTGAGGGGTGTAGGTTGGAAGGGATGAAGTAATTTGTACAAAAATGGTTTAACTGGTCTTGGGTCATAACATTTAGCACGGATCCGATGGTAGGGCTGTTTCTATTAGCCATTACTAAAAAAGAGTGTAAGGACGTGGTATTCTAACCTGCGTGTGAAGGGATCCGTGCGTACTTGGTTCAAGATAAGAGGAAAGCTTTAATGGCAGAAATGGAGGTTATGAACTGTGTGTTTCACACAGCCGTAGGGGTGGCTTATTTATAGGGTTACCTTGAGGGTCACAGCCTGTTGGATGTGTGACACGTGTTGGCCACTATTCTTAATCGTGTGGCTAGGGGGCAAGTGGCAAGTGAAACGTCAGATGGGACCCACGGGTCATATCTGACCCACACGTTTGCACTGATCAAGGTTCTGACTGTCTGCACTTTTGTCAGTCAAACAAGTCAGATGAACAGTTGTTCATGTCGGGTTATGCGGCTCTTACGTAAGACTTGACATTTAATGATATATTTAATGTGTCTCGGCTGCTATGTATGGATGAAATAGTGATAGAATAATTTCTTAAGCCATGTTGCCACATGCGGTCAACATAAATTCTTGAACACAATCGTCCTTTGCTATTGTTTCCTTGGTACGTCCGGGAGCATCTTTGTAGTCTAGAGGTTCCACCTACGGTTGTAACAACTAGACTGGGGGGACATGATGACGTATAGTCCCCAGCCGGGTCATGGACCCGGCCCAAGGGTACTACCCGTATCCGGCCCATCACAGATGGGTGGGATAATGTCAGTCAGGCTTATGGGCTTGAATGAACAGTAACCGCACACATGTGTGCGGCCCACGGCCCGGTACGCCCGACACGGCCGACATAGGGTCAGACAGAATGATATTCTGTCTAGGAATATCTTTACCCCAATAAGGAGAGGATATTCACTACCAGAATTAGAAGATAACAATCATTCTAATTCTGGTGCTTATCTCTTCCTTGGGGCCGAAGAATCAGTGAAAGCCCACTAGGGTTTTACTGCCTATAAAAGGAACCCCCAAGGGTTCCGCAAAGGTATCACAACTCACTCTAAACTCACATATAACCCTAAATCGATTACTTACTCTCACGCCGGAGTTTAATCGTGGGAAACCTTCCCACGGTAAGCTTAACGCGTGTTGTTTAGTGTGCAGGATCCCAACCAGACGATTCACTTGGTGCAGGAGACGGAACCCAGCCAACCCGAATTAAGCCTAATTCGGGTCTAGCAAGGATCAACCAACTTTTGCATCAACAATATAAAGACAACTTGGAGAAAATATAACTTGCTTGGTTAAACGAAAAAAAGACTAACAGGCCTTCGGCCTAATCAGTGTCAGTGCCTCTACATAAAATTGTTCCTAAGCACTTTGTTCGCGGGTATAACTTCTAAACCGTTTTGTATTTTTGTTCTTGGTTATACAGCATTACCCAAGAATAGTAGTATCTTGATGTTATTCAGTTAAAAATGTTTCCCATAGTATACCCGTTCCATCCACATGGTTCTTGAACCGACATAATATTATTTTTAAGGTTTTTTTATAATTATTTCATGTTTTTCTGTTATTCGTGGAATTGCTTAAGGATAAATAACTGAACTTGTGTTTGATATATGTGGTACAACATTTGACCATCACATTCAGACGGGATCAAGAGGCAGCTATACTGTTTACTTTGATTTACTCAGAATCAACACTTGCATAAATAATGACCACGTGATAAGATCAATATTCACAGGTTGCTTATCAAAACCTTCAAACCCACGTGCCTGCAACATTGACGTGCCAATAAATGCTTAATGCTAGTAGAACAGATACAAAGCATGCCGAGTTCTATCTACGCGATAGGAAAGACTTTCATTGAAGATCACAATTAGATATACGTAGTTATGTAAATGTTGGAATGAATTACATTCTTGTCAATATAAACGAAGCCTCACTCTCTTGTTCTTCTCAGTGTGATAGGGATTTCCATACCACTTTGATCACTTTGTTCTTCTGCATACCACTTTGATCACCAGAGGTTCATCTCTATCTCAGTCTGAAATTGCAAACCTGAATCCATACACTTGTATCCAAAGCTGGAAATCCCTAAGCTGGTCAGTTACGTCACAAATCCTCCTGCAAAAAAATTAGTGGAAATTAAAGCTTGCTACCTCATTTAAAATTTTGTTTTGTTTATTTATGAGTCAATATCTTAGTTAGGTTGGTTTGGTACCAATCAGCCATGCTATTTTGATTCAACATTGTTATTTCAAACAAAATTTATTTCCATGTTTAACGAAAATAAAATCTTCACAATACAACTACAAAGTTAAGATGAAGTTGTGCTTATCAAACACATCAGTTAATTAGCCGATTACTAAAATGCTAAGTATTAAAATATATACTTATGAGAATTTTATGACGCTAAGATTGAAAAGAAAAAGTGACAACTGAAATAGGTAGCTGGCGTTAAGCGTTCCACAAATTATTTTGTTCCATGTAATCAATCTCCTATGTCAAATCAGTTTGTATATTCTGATTAGAAATGTAAGAAATATACGTATAAAAAAGTTATATATAATAAGTTTATAACCATCTAATTATTAATTATAATAAGTTTTTATAGTTTTTGAATGTGGATTATTTTCGAAGGTAGTAAGTAACAATCGTTTGCAATGATTCAATACTCGCGCTTGAGCTGCAACTTGTAGCATGATGTTTTCATATTTTATATTATGCATGCAGAGATGATCATATTAATTAGTATTTCTCGAAATTTATGTAACACTCCAATCATGCTTTCTGATATTATCTTTGAAGGCAAGGAAAGTCCACCCTGATATAAAAACCTAGAAATCCGAAGGTTGGTCATAATTTCAGGTGCGATGTTAGACTTGATTATCTTTTATAACTAAAAATTGTTCTTGTTAGCTTTGATCAGTGGTGTAATGAAACTCCAACATGCAAACCTTAACATCCTCTAAAAACAATGCCAAAACCCCTTTAATATGAGTTGAGTTCTACATAGAACATGAACCAATAAAAGAAGAAAAAAATCAATCTCAACCATTCATTTTTTCATCAAAAAATAAAAACTTATATTTCACCTTTTTCTTAAAAACACCATATCTTTCAAACGATAAATCGTCATATTACGAAAAATACACCATTGCGACGAAAAAATTCTTATCTTTCAATAGATAGGCACTTTGATATATTTTTGACGATTTTTTATTATTGCGATTTTCGACTATAAAAATCACATGTGATTCGGAAAAATTACTTGTGATTTTTATATAAAAAGAAGTTAAATTTTTTTACAAAATAAATAAATAACTTTTATTATTATTTATTAGTGTAATTATTTACATAGTCGAATGTAAACACGTAACAAGTTACGCCACTAGCTTTTTCATATAGTTTCAATGATTTTTTTTGAAATTTTCGTCAAAAAATTACACATAATTTGTAAAATCACTAGTAATTTGTAAAATCAATTGTGATTTATATTTCTAAAATTCATGTGTGATTCCATGTATTGCATGTGATTTCATAAATTTACATGTGATATTAAAGTAACAAATCACGTGTGATTTCAGAAATTCTTAAATTGTAAATGATTTTACAAATTTACGTGTGCTTTAGAAAGTATATAGAAGTACGTATTATTAAAAAGAAAATTCATCACAAATCACATGTGATTTGGTAAAAATCATGTCATTTGACACAAATTACAAGTGTTTGAAAAAATTACTTACGATTTGACGAAAATTATGATTTTGGATTTAGTATAAGTAACTTGTTATTCGGATCAATCACATATAATTATTATTAAATCACATGTAATTTAAGCAGAATTACATGTGATTAAAATAAACTAATAACTAATTCAAAAGCAAATTTGCTTTATATATTTTACATGAATCACATGTAAAAACACATAGAGAATCACATGTAATTCAAGTAAAATTACATGTGATCAAAACAAAATCACATGTAATTCAGAAGTCAGTTTACTTTCTATATTTTATATGAATGACAACAGAACATTTTTATATATTGACAGAATTACATGTGATTCAAACAAAATCACATGTAATTCATCTAAAGTGGGTTTGTTAGAAGAAGTTAAGGTTTCGAAATGTTTGAATCACATGTAATGTAAGAAAAATCACATGTAACTATCATCGAATTACATGTGATTCAATGCAAGCAAAATCACATGTAATTATCATCGAATTACATATAATTCAAGCAGACAATTTAATATATTAACAAGATTACATGTGATTAAAAAAATCACATGTGATTCATCTAAAGTGGGTTTGTTAGAAGAAGTTAAGGTTTCAGAAGGCTTGAATCACATGTAATGCAAGCAAAATCATATGTAATTATCACAGAATCATATGCAATTCAAGCAGAATTACATATGATTCAAACAAAATCACATGTAATTTAAAAACCAATTCGCTTTATATATTTTATATAAATGAAAACAGATGATACATGATTAAAAAAATCACATGTGATTCATCTAATGTGGGTTTGTTAGAAAAAGTTACAGTTTCGGAATGCTTGAATCACATGTAATGCAAGCAAAATCACATGTAATTATCACCGAATCACATGTAATTCAGAAGGCAATTTGTTTTACATATATTTATTTTGGCTAAAGGGGACTCCACCCCGGTAAAATGAACATATTTTATATTAATGGCAACAAATATTTTAATATATTGACAAAATTACATGTGATTTAAACATTTCTAATGTAATTCACATAAATCACATGTGATTTTAAAGTAATAACGAAAATATTTTTGTCATTTAATAGACGGTTATTTTTATATACTTTTAGCGATTTTACAATGTTGAAATTCTCGTAAAAAATACACGTGATTTTCACAAATCGCATGTGACATTACAAATTCAAATGCGATTTTTAATATAATAAATCAAACATGAGTTTTCGGGAATCACATGTAATTTTTCGAGAATCACATGTGATTTTTTTTACGAAAATTTTTAAAAAAGTTCGCCGAAAGTATATAGAAGTGCATATCTATAGAAAGATAATTTAATTACCGTCGTGACGGTATAATTATTTTTTCATAACGATTAATGGTTTGAGAGATATTTAATTTTTAAGAAATAAGATGAAAGTGTGTTTTTTAATTAAATTTAAAAGAATTAATATACACCATTAGATGTGATTTAAATGGATGGTGAAGATTACTTCCTTTTTTTTTTTTTGGATGCATATTCCTTAGGGAACTTTTGTCTCTTTAATATATGTGGGGAAATCTCATATAACTTTAATGACATGTAAGTTTCAAGAATTTTGATAATAAAATGTCTACAAAGTCGTCTACAGATGCAAAACTTATTGTAATTATAATAGTGGATACCTGTTCATAGGAATGACATACTTCAGCTGATTCCAGACTTTGATTTGCTTCATCCCTTATCTTCACAACTAATAATAAAAATTCAGGGCTCTTTTGAGTATCTTCTGTCTCTATGCCGAGAAATCTAATGCACACACCAGCAGCTGGTTGAACGAACACACATATTGTTAAAAGGATATATGCTACCTGCTAACAATATGGTATTGCATCACATGTCAAACGAATATCGAACCCTACAAAACGAACAACTCTATTCTTTAGTAAAATTGGAAGAATAATTTTTTGATAGAAAGTTGGTTTCGCCTCACATAAAAGTCAGGGACTTTACAGTGAGATAAACTCTTACGACACTACGCCTAAAGATCCAACGACTAACTCATTTGGCAACTAATTCACCATACGGATGTCAGGCTTCAGTTAAATACGCCGACGGTAGTCCATTAGGGGGCGTTTGGATGTGTTGAGAAATTGATTACCGACAGTGGCAATTAGTTTACTGTACTGATGTTTATCAATACCAAGTATAAGCCAAATGAGACGAAACCGTACAGATGTTGATATTGAGTCTAAGGCGTTAGAGAAAGGAACCTCCATATGCTTGAGCTAAAATCGGAGCCCCAGAGTCGGACCTGCAACTTCTAGTAGATTATATAGCCTTGTGGTGGATACGCCACCTCAACAGGGTAGTTCTGCTCATATACTTAATTTGACCAAAACCAATTTTGTAGTATGCAGTTTGCAATTGTAGGTAGTACAGTCTTATACAACAAAGAAACCATACCTCTTTCATTTCCAAAAAGACCATCTTTTCCTCGAGAGCACCAATTTCCTTAGTATTGAACTTGTTTAGCATGGTGATTCTAGATACAACGGAAATGGGCTTGAACACCAGATCATCCATAACCATGTAAGTCACCACCCCTTTCACATATCCACCACTCTCAGCTTCCACCTTCACCCCACCATCACCGGCCACATACGTAATCGGGGTGCTCATTTGATTCCAGCAACCAGGATACTTCTCGGGTATCCCTTCTTCTCTTTCTTGTTGTAAGCCACTGATATTATCTTCCATGGGGTTTCTAGCTATTTGGAGAGGTCAGAGGTGGTTCCAACATGTATTTTTGGCAGAATCTACATTACATATATAAAGTATGTTATTTGTATAGACCGTGTAATATGTTGTTATATATGTTGAGGTGTGAGTGTTATTTACTCCGTGTATGCATGTTCTGCTTCGGGTGTCTTCAGATTGATCTAGTAGTGAATTGTTGGACTGGTGTGTAGTTGCAAGTCTATAATAGTATAATTTAGAACTTATAGTAGCAGAATAAAGATGAGTATATTTGTGTTTCTGTATAATAGAATACCTCTGTATTTCGAGTGGTGTCAGCTGTTCGATCAATTTTTTTGTCAAATTATCTTGGCAAAGCGTCCCGTATTGTAAACTAAACAGCATTTCCACCATTTTGAAATAGAGACATGTTATTGTGAATAGAGGATTTTTTACAAAGTTTCGTAAATGGTTGGTGTTACTTACTCTAGGTCCACAATGTCGACTCTCCTGAGTTGATTTTGGTTTTGTAGTTGAAGATCACTGATGTGTCTTACACAGCCTAGATAGTCTGTTGAACATAAATGATGAATCTTAGTTTATGTGTTCTAGCAGGAGGATAACAATCTGTTAAAAGTAACTGTCAGAACAGGATAGATCAGCTTTCCGTCTGTATCGAAAAGTTTCTTTTTTTATCAGATAACTTCGATCGCCATATTACAAATTAGAGACTACAAACTACACTGGCCAGTTGTCGTATTCCAGCACGCCGAATATCGCCATTTATCAGATAACCTTGATCGGATGTACACTTTAAAATCCCTAACAGGCCTCGTGTAAAACTTCCAAGGGATTTCAGGAATTCCATTCACTCGCGCCACATGAGAAGGAACATCTTAGTTCCTCCCAAATCTGATTGATATAACCATATCAAAGAGCCAAATTATAAAGAACGGCCACTGAACTCATATGAGTTTACGCATGTGTTTGGGATTATATTATTTAGGAAATTTTTTAATAACAGGTCACTCAATAGAGAAAACACATGGATGTCATCATGGCGCAGCGCAGATGCTATTTTTATCAAATAAGGATCATTTGTGATGCTTTGTTTCATTAATCCCAGATTCTTTAGATCAACAAATGTCTTCTTTACACCTTAAGAGACATACGTGTCTAGATAGTAAGAAATAAAAAATATACAACAAAAGTGGTACCTTGTGTTCAAGCTTAAACTTCTTTTCTTTATCAACAATCTGCTGTAAAGTGTCATTCGGTTGTTTCTCCTTCTGAGCAAGTAGTGGTTGACGCAAGACCTGTTACATTATAAGAAATGGTCTAAAAGCATAAGACGCTAGAAGAATAATACAAATGATCTATTGTAGTGATATAGCTACTAAAGGGTGTTGCATTTGACTAACGTTATTTAATTATTATCATTATAGAAATTACCAACTTGGTTTGTGGTATCAATAATATGAGCAGCCTTCCCAAAGATGGTATGCACACCTGTGCAACCAAAAAAAAGCATATGTACTTTTTAAGTCCCGTAATGTAGTAAGGTCAAACATTCTGTCCTCGATCCAAAGTTTTAAGCAAAAAAACTGTTGTAATAAAAAGAACACTCTGTTTTTAAAGCCATGTTCTGTCTCTAATAGAAACATGATTGTTCCCTTTATTTTTTCCAATCCCTGTCTCTCCCAAAAAGAAGCAAGATGCCAAGTTCAAGGACAAACAATAGACCTTGAAGGAGCTAATGAAGACGCCTGGCCAGATAACCAAGCAATGTAAGCACCATCCATTGTGATGTATGGATACGATGTGCCTAGAGCTCCAGCGACACCTAAACCTCCAACAGCACCTAGAGCTCCAACAGCACCAGCCAAAACAAGTAGCCTAGTATGAAACAATCAAAGATGTTCTTACTCAGCGCAAGATAGCAAATTGAATAATAAGAGTAAAGAAAATAGCTTGGTTCAGCCCTAAAAGCTTCAATGGGGAATAAGCCAATAACTACAAAGAGACTTAGATGATACATGGGATATAATTAATTCATAGAAGTTAAAGCCTCACTTCTCTTTGCTAACCGAAAAAATCCAAGTTCCCTAATGGATCTTAAACACTTCAACAAAATAAGAGACACATTCTAAAAAGGATTGAACTAAACATTTAAAAACTAAGATAATTGTTACCTATTGACTAACTTCATAACAGAGAAATACACGTATTCATATTAGTTAAGTTAATAATATAAATTTCACATTTCACAATAGCTTCATATGATAGAAGTACAATCTAATACACACTATGAAATTATCAATACAAACAAAAATATCTACGAAAGAAATCCGGAAATTAAACTTACGGGAATAGATTTGAGAACTTTTGATGCACCCGGAGAAGCGCCTTTTCCTTCGACAAACAGAAAGAAAGTCCCAACTGTAGGTGCTCGAACCCATTATTAGCACTGATATCAGCAAAAGTTATAGATTCAAAAGAAACCTTTGTTTCTGTAGGTGCATCGATTGGTGAGAGAGTTGGTAACTCTTGTAAGAAGGTATCTTCCATTAACAGAAGCACTTGATTTCTTATTTAATTGCTATATTATATAGTATTTGTATTGCACATAGTGACAAATCAGTTGATGTGGTAGCAACATAACCGTCTGCAAGATGACACACTGAGCCACTACTATGGGAATTTCCTTCTTCTGGCTGCATAACATCTGAACGCAGAGATAAAAATCTATGAGACCAGCATATCAGAGAATCCCATTACTGGTATGAGGTAAGTAACTGTAAAGAATAAATAATGAGTTAAAGAAATAAGCATGCACCTGAACCGGGTATTTCTTATGCTTAAAGTCTAAACTTTGACCTAGAGTAGGCACAAATCTACTTTATTAGTCAACATGAATTGCCGCACTTAATCCTCAATTCATAAAAAATTTATGAGCTCTCATAATTGAGATTTAAAAAAAAATTGTAAATTTATGAGCTCATTTACACCTTTTATAGATTACAAGATATCTTGTGAATATGATATCTAGATTTTTATTCATTGGGGTTGATCTTGAAGTATACCCCTGAGCCTTGGTAGCATTGAGAGATCCCGACTTTCTTAAGTAGTACAAAATTTTTAAAGTTTAGTATCAAATATTAACAGACGTCGTGTGTGTAAATATTATACTGTATGTGTGTGCAAGTGTAAGCGTGCACGTCAAACTGCAAGATGACTAAATTGACGAATTCATATAACTGTAAACGTCAGCTGCAGGATGCCTTCAAGTTAAATGCACCACGGCGTGGTGCATGAAAATGGCGCTACAACTCACTTCCCTTGATGACAATATTCGGGAATTCAACAGGGACTTGTATGGAACCATATCACAAACCTGTTGATTGGTCACACGCTGTTGGTGACCCTAATGTGTTATCTCCGTTGACGTGGCCCCATATATCGAGTCTGCTGGGTTGGGAATAGTAAAAACTTACAGAGTGCAAATGATCAATCCCAGAGAAAGCAAAAACTAACACCAATTGATAATAAAGTAAAAAATGCAATAATTACTGCTACCAAGATTGTAAAAAAGATGCAAGCAAAGACCATTATACCCTTTCTAGGTGTAGCAAACCAAAAATCTTCAGGCTGCATAATTAGGCAAAATCGCAAAAATACGTGTAATTAACATGAATGAACCAAGAATTTGTATCTCATAATTACTTGCTGCCATGAACACACACCGATAGATCCTTGGTTCTTAGATGCTTTTTGGTAGAAAAAAGAACACCCTACATAAAAGAAAGATCGGTGGTATTATATATCTGCTACAAAATTATATAATACTTTTTTTGAGAATTTAGGGTATTGATTTATGTTTTCTTGATTAATAAGCCAGATATGTGTACATATGAATGTATTAGTAGATTTTTTTAGAGTTTATTAACTTTGTTTTCGATAGAAAAACACAAAAACTTGGTTGGCTTAATTGGTAAACTTGGTTACCTACAAACGACCAGACCTTTGTTCGAATCTTGTTGTTGACATATTTGAAGTTTTTTTTAAAAACTCCAAGTTTTAATAATTTTCAAAAAATAAATAAATCCCTTCAAAACACGATTTACAAAACGCAGTTTTCGAACAGCGTTTCCAAAATGCAATTTTCAAAAATTTGTGATTTCCAACAACCAAAAACGTTGATTATTGAGATTTTTTAGGGGTTTCTGAAATACTATTGGCTAATAGCTGCCATGTCACATATGACTGGGATTAGAGGTGTGGTATCAAGTCATAGTTATACCTATATATAATACAATTATATATATATATATATATATATATATATATATATATATATATACATATATATATATATATATATATATATATATATATATATATATATATATATATATATATATATATATATATATATATATATATATATATATATATATATATATATATATATATATATATATATATATATATATATATATATATATATATATGTATATATATATATATATATATATATATATATATATATATGTATATATATATATGTATATATCTATATATATGTATATATATATATATATATATATATATATATATATATATATATATATATACATATATATATATATATATATATATATATATATATATATATATATATATATATATATATATATATATATATATATATATATATATATATATATATATATATATATATATATATATATATATATATATATATATATATATATATATATATATATATATATATATATATATATATATATATATATATATATATATATATATATATATATAGAGAGAGTTAGGTTATTGTAGTGTAGTATCTTAAAGTTGTTAAAATGAAAAGTCATCTTAACAATTGATTTTATGAATTAACATGTGATTTATTTAATATTAAACACAAAACAATAAATCTTATACATAAACATTGGTATCAACTCACTAAAAATTTTGATACGTAAAAATTTATAGCTGATACATATGATACATAGTTATACTTCGAAAAATATGATTAGCATAAATAATCATTTATTCGTAAATTCAGTGATACATTATCACATGTTGCATTCGATATAATAAAATAATGGATAAACTATGATACATAACTGATACATGAAAAACTAGTAATATTAAAAACTATGAACTAGCTACTCGTACACGAACTAAAACATCCAAAACACTCGTACACGAACTAAAAAATCATAAATGAACCAAAACTAATCAATAAATGTGATATTTGCTCATTTTTTATTACTTCTCATTTTAACAACTTTAAGCACCTAAACCATTTTATCTAAATTCTATATATATATATATACATATATATATATATATATATATATATATATATATATATATATATATATATATATATATATATATATATATATATATATATATATATATATATATATATATATATATATATATATATATATATATATATATATATATATATATATATATATATATATATATATATATATATATATATATATATATATATATATATATATATATATATATATATATATATATATATATATATATATATATATATATATATATATATATATGTGTGTGTATATATACATATATATATATATATATATATATATATATATATATATATATATATATATATATATATATATATATATATATATATATATATATATATATATATATATATATATATATATATATATATATATATATATATATATATATATATATATAGGGGCGCGCTATTTGCAGAACCTCTTTTTTGGTACAGAACATACAAAACCAACTTTTTACTCTTAATAATGCATAATGTACAACATACTAATGCAAGATGGCAGTTTTGTAAATACCCACTAATTATTTAGAAAGAATTTATTTTTTAAGGGTAACTTAGGTATTTTGATGGACAAAAACATTAGCTTTTTTTGAATTATTAATTAAAATACAACTTTTAATTAAAAAACGTTTTTAAAAATCCATAATTTTTAAAGATTTGTTTTTGGTTTGGACATTTTTTTTAATTTTCTAATTAAAATGTAAATATATAATAAAAATACAATTTTTAAAAGAAAATACGTTTTTAAAGGATCTCTATATTTCAAAAAAAAATGTTTCCAGGATACAAGTTTTTCTTTAACGATTCATGTATGTTATTTTAAGTTATATAATTTACATACATGTGTCGCCTACGGTTCCTTAGCCCGAACCCTTTTTTGTGTTAAGGTGGTAATTGCATATATGTTTCTAATGAATATTACCTTCTACAAATAAAAACAAAACACATAAACATCTAAATGTGATGTCCAAATTCATATAAAAAACATAAATGCAATACACAAATTTAATATTAATCGTAATACAATCTAAATACAAATGTATATTGTCAAAAATAAATGTGCAAGAGATGCTTCCACTGTTCGAACAAGCATGCACGACTTCGATATCATATGGGCACAACTTCAAGAACATACATGTATCGCACCGAGAACATAGATATACCGCACCGAGAACATACATGTACCATACCAAGAATATACATGTACCGTACCGAGAACATACATGTACCCCACCGAGAACATATATGTACCGCACCATGACACCAAGAACATGTACGACACCGAGAACATCTATGCACGCCGTCTAAAAGGCCAAGTGTGTGCGCAACCGACAACCTAGACATAAACCAAAACATAAATACTCAGTATCAACCTTTCGCAAACACAAGAAAATTAAAGGAGAGATTAATTTACACGATCTTATAATTTGGAAATAAAATGAAAAGATTAATTTAAATGGAAACTACACAATAGTATAATTATTTCAAGACTAAAATACTTGACAAATCACAATGAAAATAACATTTGCAATAACATAGTAAACCAACATAAATGTAACTCCTATTTTCTTAAATAAAAAATCAATTTGCATATTTGATAGCTCGAACCCACACGACATAAACTAATACATACATAAACAAATTTCCAACTCCATATTAGTAGTAATTAATAATTTTACTTTTATGAAAAGATTTACATAGGTACAAAAAATGTTGTAAACTTGTTTGGTGAACTGATCAAAATAGTCAAACTATAAATTAATGATAAATGCTATAATAGCAATTTACTAAAATATACAAATGGTATTAGATACACAAACACCAGTGGATAAAAAATCCTTAACTTATCACTTTGAACCCACTTTGAAACTTAGCTTTGAATTCACAAAAATCAATAAAATCTTCATTTTAAGAATATTTTGGATCTTACCTTTTCGTCCCAGTCGTAGTCCTCGTCCTCCACCTACACCGGTCATCGTTGTCGTTCTTCGACACAATCACAATCCATGTGTTGTCGCCGGCCCCATCTATTGCAACGATCCCACCATTTTTCTAGCGATTGAGAAAGAGACATACAGTTTTGAGAGAGACACAATAACTGAGATCCGAATTAATGGCTTTGGCTGGATCTTCGAATCTCACCATACCCGGATCCAAAACACGTAGCAACTTTAAATCAATGATTATAAAAGTTGAAACTCGGTTTATTAATCAAGCCCGAATATAAAATTTTAGTTGGTGATTTTTTTTCAGGGGATCAAATGGGAGAGAGAGAGAGAGGTAGTTGTTATCTTGAGGTTGAGATCTAGTTTTATGAAAAAGTCACTAAATTGAAACACGTATAATCTACCATTTTTAAGGAGTTACAAAATACCAAATCTGCCCTTTTTGACTTTCTTTTTCTAAAAATAAGTATTATATAATTTCCAAAATGCCATCTTGCATACAAGTGAGATACATCAAGCATTAATAGGTGTACAAATCTGGTTATGTAGGTTCTGTACCTAAAAGAGGTTCTGAATATAGCATTCCACTATATATATATATATATATATATATATATATATATATATATATATATATATATATATATATATATATATATATATATATATATATATATATATATATATATATATATATATATATATATATATATATATATATATATATAAATATGTGTGTGATAGGTGTGAAAACACCCATCCTTTTACCACTTAATTCTGGCTAAAACAAGACCAAAACACGTATTTAATATCATTTGTTTGGAATTATGCGTGGTTTTTGTGTTTATTGTGTTTTCAGAGGCAACCGGATGAATATTGAAGAAATCATGGGATTGCACGGGTTTTATCGAGGAAAAAGACTCAAGACGAAGACTATTGTCCAAGAGATGCAAAAGATTTGAAGTCATTGTGCCTATTTGAAGATTTATCGAAGAATAGAGCCAAAGATGGAAGATTCATATATGTCGAAGAACTCGAGTCTATTAAATAAAAGATTATAAGACGAGTTGTAATTATTCACCGACACTTCTCAAATCCAAGTCGGATACGTCTATTTAAAGACGCATGAAGACTAAAGAAGAAAGAAGAAAAAGAAGCCCAAATCAAAGCCCAATCAAAAGCCCATCACCACCAAACACACGCCTATATAAAGCCCTTACTTCACAAATTTTCACACACTTAGCTTAGCTTAGTTTTCATTTTCTCTAGTTTTAGAGAGAGAAAGTTTAGAAATTTCTCTCACTAGATTTCATCTTTTTCTCTTTCAAATTCAAACTTTTGTATTATCTTTCATTAATCAAGATCAAGTTTTTAGTTTTTAATCTTTAATCTCATCCTTCCTTTCTTTTACTTTTATTGATTTTGGTACAAATCTCGTATGACCCGTGTTGTTCATCTATGATTTGTGCTTAAAAAGTTGTTCACTTTTTATGTTTCCTTAAGTTTTTACATAAATAAGCTTTGAGATCCTTGTTCTTATTGGCTTATTTGTTGTTTTGCTCATTTACCTTATAAAGTTTTTATAAAAATTTCATTTCTTTATTGAGTAGATTAATAAGTTTGCTTATTAAAAGTTAGAAAAGTTGATTTTATTGCTTATTTGATCAGCTTTTTATTGGATTCGAGCTAGTTAGGGAGTTAGCTTATTCAATAAGCTCATTTCCCTTGCTTTTCACTCGGTTTGCACCATTTTCGGAAGAGGGTAACTCCCTTTTCTGACCTTACATTCCGACCAAGCATCCCCCTCTTTCCGATCGCAGTGATCGGAAAAGGGTTTCATATATTCTGATTGGTGATTTTAACATATTCCGATTGTTGCATTTTCCTGGATTCCGATTGTAACAAGTTTCGAATATTCCGATTGAGTGATTCTCAGTATTCCGATTGGACAAGTTTCCAAGTATTCCGATTGATCCCCTTTGGTCCCTTATTCCGATCACGTACCACTTCATACATTCCGATCATACGATCGGAATAACATTCCGATTGGGCGGATTTTTACACTATTCCGATTGGAGAGGTTTTGTTACGATCCTACTTTCTTTTAGTACTTTTCATTTAAGTCCATATTTTTACCAAGTTTTCCAAGAGTTAGTTTTTATTGAGTGTTCCCTTATTTTATATTAAAATCTTTAAGTTTTCAAGCATTTATTTTTAAACTCGTGTTTTTACTTTAATCGTTTAAAGCTTTAAGTTTACTCTTCGACACTTAATTAATTGTTAACTAGTTTAAAATAGACAAACAAGCCAACCACCTTTTTGTTAACCAAGAACAAACCATTCCACTTAAGGCCGAGATCAATTCGAGAGGATATCGAGAGAACTTTAATAAGAACCCACGTAAAAACAATGTATTAAATGGCGCCGCTGCCGGCTCTTCTCGTTAAGATCAAAAGTTTTTTGTGAGAACTTGGATTTTGGGATCCGTTCCCCGTGAACGTTACTTTTTCACAAAAAATTTCAAAAAATCCTAAAAAATATAAAATTTTCAAAAATACAAAAAAATTTTAAAACATAAAAACCAAAAATATTTTTGCTTTGTTTTTCTTTGTTCGTTCTTTTGCAGGTGTATGCGCACTCGATCAACGTCATATCAAGAGCCCGAGCCTCTCGATCACTTAGACATGGCCGGTGTACCACCTCTAAATAATAATAACAACAACAACCCACCTTTCAACAACATGAACAATAACCACAACAATGAGCCCCTTCCGGATAATCGCCCGATGATTGAACTGCTGCAAGCTCATGTCGATGGCAACACGGATCCAATTGTTATACCACCAATTGCCGCCAACAACTTCGAGCTCAAGTCAGGCTTTATCCAGATGGTCTCCGCTCAACCATTCTTAGGACGTACCATTGATGACCCACATGACCATATTAAGAGATTCTTGCAATTCACCAAGTTCAATGGTGTTCCACAAGAGGTTATCAGGTTACAACTTTTTCCCTTTTCTTTAGAGGGACAAGCCCGGCATTGGCTTGCTAAGGAACCGCCACAGAGTATTCTCTCGTGGACGGATTTGGAAACCAAATTCATCAATTACTTTTTCCCACCCTCTCGTACTACCGCTTTGCGGAATGAAATCATAAATTTTGAACAAAAGTACGATGAGTCGTTCAGTGAATCTTGGGATCGTTTCAAAGATCTTTTAAGAAAATGCCCACAACATGGTTTTACCAAAGTACATCAAATTAATACTTTTTACAATGGTTTAAGCATGAGTGACCAAGATTCACTGAACAGTGCCTCGGGGGGTAATCTATTGGCTAAGACTTCCAATGCTGCTTGGGATATCATTGAGAATAAGTCTCGTGTGCAAACCAAGAGTGTTAGGACCAATGTCGCTAGTGCTAGCACTAATGACAGCGACAAGCGATTGGACAAAATCACTACGATTCTTGAATCGCTTGTCACCCACACCGTCAGCAACAACAACAACAACAACGCCAAAAATGCTCAAGTAAACGCTGTCAGCCAACCTTGTGAGATATGCGGTGGTCCTCACTCTTACACAACTTGTACCGCCACCCAAGACTACCCTGTTGAGAATGTAAATGCGGCATATGGCACCTATCCTCAACTTGCTTATCAAGCTAGACCTCAAGGTGACTGTAATTTTCTTAGCTATCGATCCAACAACTATCTTTCACCACCTGGTTTCCCTCCTACCAACCCAAACCAACAACAAAACCTTAATCGCCCTCCTCAACAACCACAACAACCTCGACAACCATATATCCCTCCTCACAAGCAACAACAACCACCTCAACGTAACAATCAAATCTATCAACAACCTTCTTACCAACCACCTGCATACAATGCTCCTCCCAACCAAACTACCACTCCATTACACCAAGAGGTTGCAACCTACATGAGGACCAATGATGTGATTGTGGAAAATCTCCAGCAGGAAGTGCGTAACTTGAAAGCAGACTTGGTCAAGCAAGGAAACGATTTGAGAGCCGACATGAGAAATACGTTGGATAGCCAGACTAATGATCTTAGGAACATGATGGCTAGTTTCTTCCAAGGTAATCAACCCTCTTCTTCGGGTACTCTTTCGAGTAACACCATTGCGAATCCAAGAGGGGAGATGAAAGCAATCACCACTCGAAGTGGTAAAGGTACCAAGGAACCCGAGCTTCCTATACCTCCACCGGTGGTTGTGAATAAGAAGAACGAGTCGCCTGCTCCTATTCCTCATCCTTCTCCTTCCCCAATTTCCCCACCTCTTCCTTCTACCCTCCTCCACCCGTGGTTGTGAGTGATCCTATTCCCCTAAAGCCTTCCTCTTCTTCCAATATACCTTATCCTTCAAGGTTAAGGAAAGAGAAGCAAAAGAGCAAGGATGATATTCAGGTTTCGAATTTCCTTAAAATGTTCAAACAACTGAATTTCAATATCTCCTTCGCTGAGGCTCTCGCTCACATGCCCAAGTATGCAAAAATGTTTAAAGATCTTCTGAGCGACAAGGAAAAGCTCCTCGATATTGCCAACACCCAACTTAATGAGAATTGCTCTGCAGTGCTCTTAAGGAAATTGCCAACCAAGCTTGGTGATCCGGGTCGTTTCCTTATCCCTTGCAATTTCCCGGGAGTAGAGAATTGCATGGCCCTAGCCGATCTAGGTGCCAGTATTAATCTCATGCCTCTAAGTGTTTGGAAGCAATTATCTCTCCCAGAGCTAGTCCCCACTAAAATGACTTTGGAATTAGCTAACCGTACGGTTGCTTATCCAGTGGGGATAGCCGAAGACGTCATTGTAGGAGTCGACAGATTCACCTTTCCTGCTGATTTTGTTGTCGTCGACTACGAGATGGACCCCCGTGTGCCACTAATTGTTGGTCGTCCATTCTTAAGGACCGGTCGCACTCTCATTGATGTTGAAGCCGGTGAGCTTATCATGAGAGTGGGTGACGATAAAGTAGTCTTCAACATGGGAAAGTTGTCTAAACAGCCTTATTCATATGAGAGTGTTAATTGTATTGACGTTCTTGATGAGTCTTGTGAATAACACTTTAATGATGCTTGCAAAAGTATCCCTACCTCTCTTCCCAATGTTGAGACCGTGTCCTCCATTGATTCATCGTTGTCTCTATTTGGAGATAGTGATTTATTTTGGAACAATCTTGAAGATACCATGGGAGATGCGAATTTAGCTACTAATGATTCTCCTATCGATGGGGATGAAGACATGAATTTCTTTGACAATCTTCTCAACGAAGACAATCCTTCTCCTCCATCTCCCACGGTCATTGCTATCGATACTCCGACTTTGAAAACGCCTCCCGTCGAAAATCCTCCGGATTTAGAACTTAAGGAGTTGCCGCCTCATCTCGAGTACATGTTCCTTGACGACAACAAGAAGTCGCCCGTCATTATTGCAACGGATTTGAAGGATGAAGAGAAGACTCGCCTCGTTGCCATGTTGCAGAATCATAAGAAGGCTATCGCTTGGAAAATTTCTGGTATTCGTGGAATTGATCCTCACTTCTGCACACACAAAATTCTCATGGAGGACGACTTTAAGCCCAAAATTCAAAGCCAACGAAGGGTGAATCCAAAAATACATGAAATCATCAAAACAGAGGTTATCAAACTTCTTGATGCGGGTATGATTTACCCTATTTCGGATTCACCATGGGTTAGTCCAATCCATTGTGTGCCCAAGAAGGGCGGAATAACCGTTGTTCCCAATGAACACAACGAGTTGATTCCCACTCGTCTCGTTACTGGGTGGAGAGTTTGTATAGACTACCGCAAACTCAATGATGCCACGAGAAAGGATCATTTCCCTCTACCTTTTATGGACCAAATGCTTGAACGTTTAGCGGGTAATGAATATTACTGCTTTCTTGATGGTTTCTCAAGTTATTTCCAAATACCCATCGATCCCCAAGATCAAGAGAAGACGACATTCACTTGTCCCTATGGCACATTTGCTTACAAAAGAATGCCTTTTGGCTTATGTAATGCGCCCGGGACTTTCCAAAGGTGCATGTTAGCTATCTTCCATGACATGGTTGAACAAACCATGGAAGTCTTCATGGATGATTTCTCGGTCTTCGGGGATTCCTTCTCTTCTTGCCTTGCCAATTTGGAACGTATGCTACAGAGGTGCGAAGACACTCGCCTTGTTATGAATTGGGAAAAATGCCATTTTATGGTAAAAGAAGGCATCGTGTTGGGACACAAGATTTCTAAAGCCGGTCTTGAAGTAGACCGTGCTAAAGTCGATGTTATCGCAAAGTTGCCTCCACCTTCAACAGTGAAGGGTGTGAGAAGTTTCCTGGGTCATGCGGGCTTCTACCGTCGATTCATCAAAGATTTTTCTCAAATCGCTCGCCCGATGACCCACCTCTTGGAAAAAGATACTCCTTTTATCTTTTCCAAAGAGTGTCTTGAAGCCTTCAACTCGCTTAAGGATAAGCTTACTAAGGCACCCGTCTTAGTTACCCCTAATTGGGAGCTGCCTTTTGAGTTGATGTGCGATGCTAGTGATTTTGCTATTGGAGCGGTTCTGGGACAAAGAGTGAACAAACACTTCCAACCAATCCATTACGCTAGCAAGACAATGACGGGGGCACAATTGCATTATACGACAACCGAAAAAGAGCTTTTAGCTGTTGTCTATGCCTTTGAAAAATTCCGCCCCTATCTTGTCCTTTCCACCACAATTGTGTACACCGATCATTCCGCGTTGAAGTACTTGTTGACAAAGCAAGATTCCAAACCAAGACTTCTTCGCTGGGTTTTGCTGCTCCAGGAATTTAAAATCGAAATTCGCGATAAAAAAGGAGCAGAAAACTTAGCCGCGGATCATCTCAGTAGACTTGAGGATCCTTACCAGGGGGATCATCCGAACAAAGAGATCAATGATTCTTTTCCCCTGGAGACCTTAATGTCTATCAACTCGACTGCTGATGAAACCCCGTGGTTTGCGGACATTGCAAACTATTTGGCGGGTGGAATTCTCGTTGACGGGTTAACATCCCAGCAAAAGAAGAAGTTCTTCAAAGACATAAAGACTTACTTCTGGGATGACCCGTATCTTTTCAAACAATGTGCTGACTTGATTATTCACCGATGTGTTGATGGACCGGCAGCTTTCGAAATCCTTGATGCTTGCCACAAAGGACCCACGGGTGGTCACTTTGGTCCCAACTACACTGCCAAAAAAGTGTTTGATTCGGGATTTTATTGGCCCACCATCTACCGTGATGCTCACGAGATGGTTAAATGATGTGATGCTTGCCAAAAACAAGGCACGATCACACATAAAGACGAGATGCCTCAGAATTTTATTCAAGAGTGTGAAATCTTTGATGTTTGGGGTATCGACTTTATGGGGCCATTCCCTTCATCTAAAGGAAACAAATACATCCTTGTTGCCGTTGACAACGTCTCCAAGTGGGTTGAAGCCAAAGCTTTACCTACTAATGATGCAAGGGTGGTTTGTAACTTTTTGAAATCGCTGTTCGCTAGATTCGGCGTTCCTCGTGCCATCATCAGTGACCGCGGGACTCATTTTTGCAACGATCAATTTGCAAGAGTCATGGCTAAGTATGGTGTCAATCACCGTCTTTCCACCGCTTATCATCCCCAAACCAATGGGCAGGCCGAGATATCCAACCGTGGATTGAAGCGAATTTTGGAGCGTACTGTGGGAGAGCATCGCGCCGCGTGGGCCGATAAGTTAGATGATGCTCTGTGGGCTTTCCGTACTGCTTACAAGACCCCGATCAGTTGTACACCTTATCGTCTTGTGTACGGGAAAGCATGCCACCTTCCCATCGAGCTGGAGCATAAGGCGCACTGGGCCTTAAAGTGGGCTAACTTCGACATCAACAAAGCTGGTGATCATCGCAAGATTCAACTCAACGAGCTTAACGAACTGAGGAATGAAGCTTATGAGAACTCGCTGATCTACAAAGAGAAGACGAAGATCCTTCATGACGCAAAAATCAAGAACCGAGAGTTCCACGTTGGTGATCAAGTCTTACTTTTCAACTCTCGGTTGAAGATCTTCTCTGGCAAGTTGAAGAGCCGCTGGTCTGGTCCATTCACCGTCGCCAACGTCTTTCCAAATGGGACCATTGAGCTTTCTCAGCCAAATGGGCCCAATTTCAAGGTGAATGGCTAGCGTCTAAAGCTGTACTTTGGTGAGGACATCTCTCAGGAGATGATTCCATCCCTCACCACGTTCCCCATGAACTAATTTTGGGTCGAGTCAGGCTCGTGACTCGGTTATCAAAAACAAGCGCTCCTCGGAAGGCAGCCCGAGTATCTATCCTTTTACGTTTTAACCTCCTAAGTGTAGGGGGACCTGCATAGGTGTTTGTATTTGTGTGGTGATGTGATTACAGGGATACGTGCACTCTTGGAAACATTGAAGAACCGTGCTCCCGTGTTATCCGAAATCCGGTTCTATCTCTCAACTATCGTGATTCAATTTTCTGCATACTCACATTTGAAATTGATCACTTTAGTCGTCTCTTCCTTAACTTGAGTTAACCAACGTGCACAATGTCATAAGTGTAGGGGAGACTTTTCCCACATGCTTAAACATTGAGGACAATGTTTATCTTAAGTGTAGGGGGACTTCTATCGAAGTTTTAAGTGGACTTTTCCATGAAAATGCCTTCATATAAACCAGAAAATCATCTTTTTCAACATTTTTCAAATTTTTAATTAACTTTGGCCATTTAGTCGTAATTTTTAAATTTTTATCGTTGCTTTCATATGTATATATCCCGCAATAAAGTCAAAAATATTAATAAAGTGGTGTAGCTAGTTTAGAAGTCTTTGACATATTAGGCCCGTTGCGTTTATTTTGACTCAACCCGAATAAACTTATCCAAGTTTATTCTAGCTAGTATCCTTAACCATGTAGACCTTAATTGGTTTATTAGGCTAAGTGTCCACGAGCCTCATTACTTGAGATTTTAAATTGTGGAGGACGAGAAATGATAGAGTCAATTATAAGTCGGTATTCTTGCACAAGCTCACTTGGTGTAATTATTTGCCTATTCTCCCATCACTTGTTAATAATTTATCTGCAATAAGTAAGGTCGTACGATTTGAAAAGTTACTTAGCTTCTAGCCCAAGATCGTTTAAAAGTTGCTCGGTAATGATAAGAGTTCATAGCCAAGGCATAACTTATGAAGCGGGGCGCGAAGATTGGCGAGTCCAAAAAGGCCCTAACAAGGCATGAGGATTCCATTTTATTGCTAAAGACCCAAGGTGATGTGAAAAGCATTATTCCCAAAGTCAATATGAAGGATCAAGACTCACGACGAAAAGCAATCAACTCCCATAAGATCATGGAGAAGTCTATCCGAAAAGACCCTAACAAGGTATGAGGATAAATAGATCCAAGTCCGAAAAGGAGGCGGATCGTTGTATCTCAAAATCCCAATTAGAGATTGAAGAAATAATCATGAAGTCGTGGTCAACAAAGTTGGAGTACCCCTCAAAAGTCTCCAAGTGAAGAAACTCTATTACGATGAGAAGACCATTATCTCAAGAACTTCTCTCAAGATATGAAGTATGAAGTACATGCCAAATATTGGCCCGAGAAAGGTCTCAAATCGCGAACCAAGTTATGCCAAGATATGAACTTTTTGATATCCCGAGAAGCAGTTTTAAGAGATTTTGTCCTTTAGCTAACTATTGATCAAATCGTCCTACTTTGCTTTCAGCCTAAATAACTATCGAAATAAGTCCCAAAATGCATCTTCATGATCATTCTAAGACAAAAATAAAATATAAGAGATACACCTAGGAATAAGGGAGTTTAAGCATTTAATTAAGCCATGTGTGTAAGTGTTTGAATTGCTAACTTATAATAACAATGATCTCGTTTTTAAGCTTAGTTTGGGGAACGTGAAACTTGAGGGTGATAAATCTTCGCAACACCGAAGCCCTAATGTAAGTCCTCGATCTCTTTGCAAGTTATTTCCATCCTTCTGTTTATTCTAAAAGTTTTAATTTCTCTTAGTATTTTCATTTTCGTTTAGTAGTATATTAATAAGGCCAAGGTTGATTGATTATGAGAAAAGTGCAAATTTGCTTTATCACTAAGCATTGCATGAGGGCATGACAATGGTTAAGTGTAGGGGATTTGATAGGTGTGAAAACACCCATCCTTTTACCACTTAATTCTGGCTAAAACAAGACCAAAACACGTATTTAATATCATTTGTTTGGAATTATGCGTGGTTTTTGTGTTTATTGTGTTTTCAGAGGCAACCAGATGAATATTGAAGAAAACATGGGATTGCACGGGTTTTATCGAGGAAAAAGACTCAAGACGAAGACTATTGTCCAAGAGATGCAAAAGATTTGAAGTCATTGTGCCTATTTGAAGATTTATCGAAGAATAGAGCCAAAGATGGAAGATTCATATATGTCGAAGAACTCGAGTCTATTAAATAAAAGATTATAAGACGAGTTGGAATTATTCACCGACACTTCTCAAATCCAAGTCGGATACGTCTATTTAAAGACGCATGAAGACTAAAGAAGAAAGAAGAAAAAGAAGCCCAAATCAAAGCCCATCACCACCAAACACACGCCTATATAAAGCCCTTACTTCACAAATTTTCACACACTTAGCTTAGCTTAGTTTTCATTTTCTCTAGTTTTAGAGAGAGAAAGTTTAGAACTTTCTCTCACTAGATTTCATCTTTTTCTCTTTCAAATTCAAACTTTTGTATTATCTTTCATTAATCAAGATCAAGTTTTTAGTTTTTAATCTTTAATCTCATCCTTCCTTTCTTTTACTTTTATTGATTTTGGTACAAATCTCGTATGACCCGTGTTGTTCATCTATGATTTGTGCTTAAAAAGTTGTTCACTTTTTATGTTTCCTTAAGTTTTTACATAAATAAGCTTTGAGATCCTTGTTCTTATTGGCTTATTTGTTGTTTTGCTCATTTACCTTATAAAGTTTTTATAAAAAGTTCATTTCTTTATTGAGTAGATTAATAAGTTTGCTTATTAAAAGTTAGAAAAGTTGATTTTATTGCTTATTTGATCAGCTTTTTATTGGATTCGAGCTAGTTAGGGAGTTAGCTTATTCAATAAGCTCATTTCCCTTGCTTTTCACTCGGTTTGCACCATTTTCGGAAGAGGGTAACTCCCTTTTCCGACCTTACATTCCGACCAAGCATCCCCCTCTTTCCGATCGCAGTGATCGGAAAAGGGTTTCATATATTCTGATTGGTGATTTTAACATATTCCGATTGTTGCATTTTCCTGGATTCCGATTGTAACAAGTTTCGAATATTCCGATTGAGTGATTCTCAGTATTCCGATTGGACAAGTTTCCAAGTATTCCGATTGATCCCCTTTGGTCCCTTATTCTGATCACGTACCACTTCATACATTCCGATCATACGATCGGAATAACATTCCGATTGGGCGGATTTTTACACTATTCTGATTGGAGAGGTTTTGTTACGATCCTACTTTCTTTTAGTACTTTTCAATTAAGTCCATATTTTTACCAAGTTTTCCAAGAGTTAGTTTTTATTGAGTGTTCCCTTATTTTATATTAAAATCTTTAAGTTTTCAAGCATTTATTTTTAAACTCGTGTTTTTACTTTAATCGTTTAAAGCTTTAAGTTTACTCTTCGACACTTAATTAATTGTTAATTAGTTTAAAATAGACAAACAAGCCAACCACCTTTTTGTTAACCAAGAACAAACCATTCCACTTAAGGCCGAGATCAATTCGAGAGGATATCGAGAGAACTTTAATAAGAACCCACGTAAAAACAATGTATTAGTGTGTATATATTCAAATTTTGAAAACAGTTATTCAACCACATTAAATGCGTAGTGGGAAAAAGACTATTCACATGTGGGTCCCCTGACCTTTCAAAAATGATTGTCTCCTCATTTATCGTAAAATTACTAATTAAATATTAAGAATGTTTTTAGCATTTACTTTGATTGTAACTACCTAGTTACAAGTGAAAAATATTTAATATTTACTCAGACTTCATTAAATTACACATTAAATATCAGCCACATGATTCGAGATGTTAAGCATACCCAGCTCAACAACTAGCCTGTTGAACGAAGGTTCAGCCAAAGGCTTAGTAAAAATATCAACTAGTTGCGGCTCAGTGGGAACAAAATGAAGCTCAATATCTCCTTTCATAATATGATCCCTGATAAAGTGATACCTGATATCTATGTGTTTGGTTCGAGATTGAAGCACAAAGTTGTTTGAGATTTCATTTGCACTTGTGTTGTCACAGAAGTTTGGTACTTTGTCATAGAGAATCTCCTAGTCAGCTAATTGACTTTTCAACCAAAGTACTCGTGCACAGCAACTTGCAGCTGCAACATACTTAGCTTTAGCTGATGACATGGCCACAAAGTTTTTCTTCTTTGCACTCCAACCAACTAACTTTCCTCCTAGGATTTGACAGCTTTCGGAGGTACTTTTTCTATCAATGCAACATCCAGCATAGTCTGAGTCAGAGTAGTCCTTGAGATCAAAGCCTGATTCTTTGGGATACCACAGACCTATGGAGGTTGTTCCTTTGAGGTACCTGAAAATTTTCTTAACAGCCACTAGATGGGATTCCTTGGGGTTAGCTTGGTACCTTGCATAGAGACATATGGAGAACTGGATATCAGGACGACTGGCTGTGAGATACATGAGTGACCCAATCATGCCTCTATACATAGTCTCATTAACATAGACTCCTGACTCATCAAGACCCAAGTTATTGGGTGGAAGCATGTGGCATTTCACTGATGCGCAATCAGCCAAGTCATTTTTTTAAGTAAATCTTTAACATACTTTTCTTGACAAATAGAAATTCCTTTAGAACATTCTTTAATTTAAAATCCCAAAAAGTACGTTAATTCACCCATCATACTCATCTCATATTTCTTGTTTCATTAATTTAGCAAAACGTTTACTAAGATTAACATTAGTTGACCCAAAGATGATATCATCCACATAAATCTGTACAATGATAAAATCACTTTTATCCTTGAAGGTAAATAGTGTCTTATCAATGGAACCGCTGAAAGTTAGTATCTGTTAAAAATGTAGTCAGCGTTTCATACCATGCCCTTAGAGCTTGTTTCACCCCCATATATGACTTTGTGTAGCATGTACACGCGATTAGGAAACTGGCTGTTCTCGAATTATTCAGGCTGTCTGACATATACTTCCTCAGCCAAATCTCCATTGAGGAAGGCACTTTTAACATCCATTTGATACACAATGAATTTCATATATGCATAATAAGCTAGGAAGATTCTGATAGCCTCAAGTCTTGCAATAGGTGTAAAATTTTCATCAAAATCAATCCCTCCAGTCTGTGTATACCCCTGTGCAACTAACCTTGCCTTGTTCCTTATGATGTTCCTAGTCTCATCCATTTTATTTTTGTAAATCCATCAAGTGCTTGTGATATTCTTACCAGGTGGAGCTGGCACTAGGGTCCATACCTTGTTTCTTTTGAATTGATGGATTTCTTCTTGCATGGCAGTAACCCATCCTTCTTCAACAAGGGCTTCAGCTACACGCTTTGGTTCAATTTATAATAGAAACTCAGCAAACAGACACTCATTGGCTAAGGCTGATTCTGAGTCATGAATTCTCTGTCTAGTTGTAACCCTAGCATTTGGTTCACCAATAATGTTGACAAGAAGAATGTGCTGATCTCTTGACCATTTTCTTTGAGGAGCTAGGGATTCATTGACAGAGACAGGTATGGATGATGAGAGCACAACTTGAACTTCATCCTGTTGAATAGGAGGACTCTTTTCAAAGAAAACCTCTGTGTCTGTATCAACATCAGCTACTGCAATAGGTGATGATTCATAAGTGACAAGAAAATCTTCTTGATTGTGAATAACAGGTGAGTCATCTTCAGCTGAGGTGGAACAAGGACTATTGGAAGGCGGATGTTCTTCTTTAATTTGAACTTGAGTAGAATGAACATCAATGTTGTGAGTTGACAGCGGATCGAATGCAGGAACATATGGAATAAGTGTATCTGTGTGTGGACGATGATGAAAGAGAGGTCTTGGTTCAGAGAATTCGTCTACTAGGAAAGACCTATTTTCATTGAAATCAATTTCTTCTAGTTCATGTTCCTGTTCCTGTTCCTGTTCTTTATAATACGTCATCATCTTCATTGAATGTGACGTGAAAGGTTTCTTCTAGTTCATGCCTTCTTATGTTGAACACTCTGAAATCTTTGGCTGTTGGAGAGTATCCTAAGAAGAAACCATCATCAGCTTTTTCGTCAAACTTCCCATGGTGATCCCTGATGAGACTGCTTTTATACATGGTCTCATCGTCCAAAACGGGCTTTAATTGCATAAAATATCATCAAATATACCAAATATATGCTCGTGTTTGTTACTTGTGTTTTTTTAGGTACGGATATTGAGGAAATGGCAAAAGATCACAAGAATCAATCAAAAACGAACACGGGAAACGAAGCCGCACAATGAACCAAGCCCAAGTTGGAATTTTGCAAAAATACCCTTGAAGAATTAAAGATTGGCAACTTTAGTCCCTCATCTTTGAAGAACTTGCCACAATTGACCCTCCAAATGTCAATTGTACAAGTATGGTCCTTAATGTTTGAAGATTGTACAAGATCAGTCCTTGGAGAATCAAGCATATACATTTAAAACCCTTGGATAAAGTTTTGAAAGCCTTTGTGCCAAATTTGACAAGTTTGCAAAAGTTGATAAGTGCAAACTAGGAGTTGATGGCTTTTATCTACAAAGTGGAAAGAACAAGAATGCTTGGGGACCTATCCTGTTAACCAACCAAACTCTCCCACCCAACCAGCTCCTGCCACCTCATCACAACCCACCCAATAACCCATCCACCCGACCCTACCCAGTCCAATACCCAAACCCAACCCGGATTAATTTATTAAATCCAGTCAAACCCCCAGTCAACCTTAACCCCTTTCCCACCAAAACAATAATTTAAAAACAATTACCCCCAAATCTGGATTAATCCCACCCTAATCCACCAAGAACCCTAATCCCCACCCAGTTCCAATTTCACCCAAAACAAGGGGTTATCACCCAAATCCCTCCAGTTCCTTAATTAACCCTCATCTCACCTTTTCCCACTCCACAAAACAACACCACATGGGCTGTGGACCCCACCCAAAACCTCCCCTGCTCAAGTCGTTTTCCCCCCAAACCCTATAACCCGACCAAACCAACCATCCGGATACTCCCCTTGGTCCCCAAGCTCAAATGGACGACTGTGATTCATTCAAACATCACAACCAACAACTGGCATCACATGGGCGATTTTTGACCCAATTTTCAGAAAGAAGACCAAGGGCTTTTTGGAGAATTCATACATTAGGGTTTAGCATACTAGAATCTTCCTTGTACGCCTATAAAAGGCAGCTTAGTTTAGTCTTTTACTTTGTTCCAGAATTTTTAGCAAATGCATGTAATTCCGTTTTTATTAAATTAAAGTTTGGTATTTTAAGAAGTAAAAGTAATTCCTTTTAGTTTTATTAAAAAGTTTGGTGTTGATTTAGCTAAAGTTCTGAGTTCCAATATAATCTTTTATAAACATTTGGTGTTTATTCAGTTTCAAAAAAGTTTTCAAAAAGGTTTTGAAAATAATTTATAAAATTCAGAAATCATAGGGTGCTAAGAAGTGAAAGTGGAATAGCATTCTTTGATTTGTGGCTTATAAGTTGTTTTTAAAACAAGTCAGTTGGTCTCAAGGTTTGTGGATTTGTGAGAAAGTTTCAAAGAGTAAACAGTGTTATATTTGTGCTTGTATTTTTTTCAATTTTTCTTAAACAGGTTGGTTTATTGTTTGTTGATCAATAGACTGCATAGGCCCGGGCCTATTGGAAGTGACAAAGCTGTCACCAAGGGACCTGGATGTAGGTCCCTAGAGGTAAATTTCTTATTTCAAGTTTTTTTTTTTTTTTTTAGCTAAAGGTTTGATTTTGCTTGAAATTTTGAAAGGTGTTTAAAAGTGTGTTAATCTGGTTTGATTTGTGTTATCTTTGTGTAATATGCATGTTTAGAATCTTTTTTATCCATTTAGTCAAGTTTTAAGTGGTTTTGGTTTGTAAGAAATGCTTAACAGATTTTAAAGGTGTGTTTGGATAAGGGTTCAAGTAGGGTCTAAAGGATTGCTAATTGGCTTAAATCTGTTTAGAAGCATCTCTTAGGTTGTTAATTTAGGATAGTGGTAGTTGGTTGTCAGTTTGGAACAATTTTGAAGCAAGTTAAGTGTTAAAATTGGAAAAGGAAAGCTTAAAAAACTGCATAGATCATTTTCTGCTTGTTTTTATGCAAATGTGTGCTTGGATCTTGTAATATGTTAGATTATAGGGTGTTTAAGGTTTATAGATTGTTTGCATGCTAGGTTGAGAGTTTGTATGCATAAGCTTGGACTTGGAAACTCATTTTTGTGCACACTGATTAGCTAAGAACACCCACAGGTCCTTAAGAACACATCAGCAACTTGCATTTGCTAGGTGCTTATACTTGTGTGCTATTTGGAGTGTTGATTTGTGTGTTATTTGTGTTTCTTGACTCCTTGTACTCCCAAGAGTACAAGGGTGCCCCTTGTCCAACAGAAACAATACCAATTAAGCCACAATCCAAGTCCTCTTGGATACCATCACCAGTGAAGAAAGAACAAACTGCTTGTGTTCTTGCAATTTTTAACTGAACACGTTTTGATTTAATCTTGTTAAATCTTGGTAAAAAAGGGATTTGTGTTGTGTTTTCAAGCTAAAGGAGTTAACAGGTTGTGTTTTAAAGTGTAAAAAGAAAAAAAAATATAAAAAGTGCAAAAAGGGGTTCATTCAGCCTCGAACCCGTGACATCCCGTTCAACACACCAACAACACAACCATCCTGCCCTTGGGTCTTTTACTGACCAAGGGTGGAGTGGTTTTGTACTTAACCACTTTTTTGTTTTGAGCTTATTTAAATAAGCCGTGACCATTTAAGCTTATTGTAGCTTATTGGTTAAGCTTTTCAACTTGTTTTTATTTTTCCTAGGATATTAATAGTCATTAGGATTTTTCTGGCTTAAAAGTAGATTTTTCCCTTTATTTAATTATTTATTAGGATTATTTTTAGATTTAATTTTAGAAAGTAAATTAAAAATAGTAAAAATCATTTTAAAAATCCAGAAAAATAGTTTTTAGGTTTTAATTTATATTCCTGAGGTTTACATATCAAAAAGTTTTCAAAAAGTCTTATTTTTAATTTTATTTAATTTTAGGGTTTTTAGACAACTTTAAAAATTAATATAAAATTAATAAAAAGGTTTTAGGAGCTTTAGTTTACATTTTTGTCTTAGTTAGAATATTTAGGATTTTTGATAATTTTTTAGAATTTATTTTTAGACTTTTCATTTTTTGGATTATTTTAATATTATTTTATTAGAAAAAAAAATCAAAGTTTAATTTTTAACTTTTTTTCATTTTTCCTAGGTTATAGACATTAAAATAGGAACTTTGTCACTTTCCAATTAATTTTTAGGCTTTTCATTTATTTTCTAGAATTAATTTAAGATTTAATAGATTTTAATAGTTTTTAAGTGTTTAAAAATAGTTTAATTTGGTTTTAAAATTTTTAAAAATAGTTTTTAGCTTAATTAGGTCATTTTTGAGGTTTACAAACTATTAAATCCTGTTTAGGGCTTTTTAATATTTAAAAGTGATTTTTAGGGCTTTAATTAGCATTAAAAAGTCATTATTTAATTAATTAAAAGGTTTTAACAAGTTTGAATTTTTTGTAAACTCTTAGAATTTTATTGTGGATTTTTAGTAATTTTTAGGAATTTTTAGGTTAAAATTTTAATTTTTGTGTTTTTTTTACGTTTCTACGTCTTAACTTTCTAGTAGTGTTTTTGTTAATTTTTATTTTTTTCGTCTTCGTCATTTTCTCTTCTCTTTTCTTTTTCTTCATAATCAAAAACATTAATCAATCATTCATTACACAACGCACGTGCCTCCTCGAGAACGAACTCACTTAGGGTCATTCACACACGGTTTTCCTAAATCGTCGTGCACGCTTACCCTATATTATTGCCTTCTTTTCCTAAAGGGATAATTTTACAACTATCATTTTGGCGCCGCTGCCGGGGAGGCGTGTTATGTTTTGATTGAACCATTGTTGTTTTTATATTAACCATAATAGTAATTGTATTAGTAGCACTCTACTAATACGTATTATCGTTTTTCGGTTTTTGTGTGAATATTATAACTATATTGTATACGTAGAACAATAAATACACAAGTACTCCAAATACGTGAGCAATCACAACCTTGATTCGGGATTTCATCGCTCGATCATTGTATTCGAATCTCAAACCAAAGAAAAAGGCAAAAATAGATAAATACTTTCGTGAAGCTTAATCTTGATAATACAAACTATAAGGTGGGTATAAGGCGGTTGTATTTCACAACCTAAAGGAAAAAGGCTCTTAAGTGCTTCGCGCCACCTCGTTTCCTCCGCTTGCTTATGCGTATTTGATTTTGAGAGTGAATCGAGGGTTTTGCCGCCCAAAGTATTATTACATATCATATATATTTTCTTGGTTTCTATTGATTAAACCCTCTTGAACGATTTGGTGTTCCACCATCGTTCTAAAGTCATCGAAGGCGTTCACTCCACGTGATCGTTTTCATTCCTTGAGGCCTTTTTAATCAAGAGATTTGATTAAGGAGGATATTTGTAGACTCTATTGTCTACTTAATACATTTCACCAATTTCCAAAAAAAGTTAATACAATCAAAAACCACAAAAAAATTGAAAAACACAAAATACCAAAAAGAATCTTCTTTGCTCGTCTCCACGTTGTACGTGACGTTTATGCTAACTCGTAATCAAGCAAAACGTGCACGTAGACGAAAGAACAAAACTCCCACTCCAACTCATTCTAGTGATGAGTCTCCTATTGACGAACCCATTGTACGAGAAGAACCTACCATGGCGAATCGAACTATGATGGAGTTACTTCAAGCACCCACCGAGGGTTATGGAGAAGCTATTGTGATTCCCGCAATCCTTGCGGAGAATTTTGAGGTGAAAACGGGTTTGTTGTCGATGATCCAAAACAACAAATTCCGTGGTGATGAGAAGGACAATCCCCACAACCATATCCGCCAATTCAATCGTCTTACCGCCACGTGCAAATTTAAGGATGTCTCGAATGACTCGATTAAGATGATGCTTTTTCCGTATTCCTTAGCGTGGCCCGCTAAAATTTGGTTAGAGAAAGAGCCACCCAATTCTATATTGACGTGGAAGGATCTCGTTTCAAAGTTCGTGAACCAATTTTTTCCGCCCTCTAAGACTACGCATTTGAAAAATGAAATTTCTAAATTTTCACAAGAATCAAATGAAAGTTTTTCTACGGCTTGGAATAGGTTTAAGGAGATGTTACATGAATGTCCTCATCACGGTTTTTCCGATTTGCACCAAATAGACACGTTTTACAATGGACTTAACGATCATGAAAGAGATTATTTAAATGCCGCCGCGGGTGGTAATTTTTTGTGTAAAACGGTTGAAGAAGCTTTGGTCATAATTGAGAATAGGTCTAAAGTTTATAGCCCTCGTCACACACCGAGTGTTGCCAAAAGGGGCTCATCATCGTCTCAAAGTATCAATGCCTTACATGATGAGGCTAATGAAGAAAATCGGTTTTTCGATAGGTTTTCGACTCTAATGTCCCATTGGAAGGCTCAAGAAGCTTCCAATTCCGCTTCGGTCAAAGCGGTTTCTAAGAGTTGTTTGTCATGTGGGGGAGCCCATGATCTTTCCGAGTGCATTACCGCGGATGGTAACACTTCGAATGCTTTTGTAGCCACGGGAACTTACAACTAAATCGGTCAAGGTTCTCGTTCAAATCAAGCTCCACCAAATCAAAATGCTAATAACTATCGCAACAACAACCAAGGTGGAAATTACCAAGGAAATCAAAGGAATTATAACAAGGGTAATTACCAAAGTGGAAATGGGCAAATTTCTAATCAAAACCAAAACCGTGATTTTCAAAACAATGCCCAAGGTTTTCAAAACGATCACACCAAAAATCTTCAAGGAGAATTTTTGAACTATGCTAAGGCTAATGATGCTAAGTTTGACAATATGCAACGTGAGATGGTTAGCTTAAGGTCCGAGTTAAAAAACGAGCTAAAAAACGAACTTGCTAATGAACTTAAAACTCATGATAATAAAATGGAAGGAAATGTCACACGACTCCAACAAAATCAACAAAAAATGAAGCAAGGACAACATGAGATTAAGCAAGAGTTGTTAAAAGCGGATGCTAGGCAATCTATGTTTGAAGACCGTATGGCTAAAATGTTTGAAGCTATCATGTGTAAGCCCTCTTCTTCGGGTGGTCTTCCTAGTGATACCATCGTGAACCCGAAAGGAGAATTGAAGGTTATTACCAGTCGTAGTGGTAAAACTTTCAAAGAACCCATTTCTCGTCCAAGTACTTCTATGGAGAAGGAAAAAGAGAAGGAGCCCGAGGTGGTGGTTGAAAAGGAGCAAATTACAAGCCCACGGTACCGCTCAAACCACACCTACGGTTGAACCAATACCAATCATGGAACCCGAGATTCCAAGGCCGATGCCTATGCCTACTTTGCCCCAACCCACACCACCTTTACCCTACCCATCAAGACGAGACAAGGAAAAGGCACAAGAACGAAATAATTATCAATTTGAACTTTTTATGAAAATGTTTCGTGACTTGCATTTCAATATAAGTTTTGCCGACGCCTTAGTCATGATGCCTCGATTTGCCGCAAACTTCAAAAGTATGTTAAACAACAAAGAAAAATTGCAAAAATCGTCTAGTTGTTCATCGGTTTTTCTATGCCGCATACCTCAAAAAGTCGGTGATCCTGGAAAGTTTTTAATCCCATGTGCTATCCAATACATGGAAGAATGCTACGCCTTGGCCGATCTTGGTGCTAGTATTAATTTGATGCCTCTTGAGATTTTTAAATCGCTCAATCTTCCCAATCTCACTCCTTCAAGAATGTCAATCGAAATGGCCGATCATTCTACGATTCTAGCTTGTGGAGTTGCCGAGGACGTCTTCGTGAAAGTTGGAAAGTTCTACTATCCTGTAGACTTTATTGTTGTTGATATTCCCATCGATCCTAAAGTTCTGTTAATTTTAGGTCGATCTTTTTTGGATACCTCGAGAGCACTTATCGATGTGCATGCAAGAAAAATCACTCTTCGTTTCAATGAGGAAGAACTCGTCATTAATGCAACCCAAAACTCCACTCTTTCTCATGTGTATTCTATCACATCTTTGTACAATGTCAATCCTATCAAAAGCATTTGCAAAAAGATTTCCAATAGAGTTTTAGGAGTTGTTGAGAAAAATGAAGTTCCATCCCCTCCGCCGGTGGAGGATAAGAGTGTTAAGCCTACGATTCCAATCTCGAGTGATTCTTCGGATGATGAATACGTTGATCCCGATGGGGAGGTTTTCTTTGTTGACAAAAGATTTGAAAACTTACCACCACCTAAACCAAAAAGATTTCAAAATGTGAGAATTTTTAGTGTGACTAACATTGTTTTAGATACACCAAATATTTTTGACATAATTAAATCGGGTTTTCACAAGGAGAGTTTAAAAGATGAAAAAGGAAAAGATTTTGAATTTAGTTTAAAAGATTTTTCTACAATTCTAACTCCGTCATCACCGCGTGTATTGAGTACTACAAGCTCGTCTTCTCCTTTTGACGATGCTTTGTGTGGACTTAGAGTGGGGGAAGCCCCTTATGTTCCCTCCCCTTTCTCCACCGAGGACGAGATATTTGATCCTGGAATTGCTTATATAGGGAAATCTCGGTCTTCCACCGATGCAATAAATGGAAAATCTTTTCATTTGATTGGTGCGAGTCTACCTCGAGTAGCTCAATGTTTTGACTTACCCATTGTCCCACCCTTCTATTTCTTCTCTCCTATTTTCTTCTACCCCATTGGGGTTTGTGTTGGAGTGGCGTTGTTTCGTCTTTCATCCGAATACGAGGACGCTATCTTTGACCCCGGTATACGTTTATCGGATTTTTAAAAGTACTCCACGTGCTTTTGGGCCTTGTTTATCATGTAAGCCCCACCAAAAATGACCGAACCAAGATAATCCCTAAATGATCACATTTGCGGGGATTCGAGTCGAGCTTTTGACTCGGTTATCAAAAACAAGGTGCCTCGTGGGGGAGACCCATGTTTATCCATGTACATATTATTGCTTTTTAGTTAACCTAATGTGAGGGGATTTGTACCCTTCCAACCTTTGTTCCGTGGTTGTTTGTGAATTGTGGACTTTAGATGATCATGATCTTCACGATTGGAGCCTATCGTGTTCGTTTTATGGGAGCACTCGATCGTTTGCTTTGAATACTTTCTCAATATCCAAATGATATATCCTTTGATGTTCTAACCTTAGGTTTATAGCACACTTCATAAACGGCTATTAATTTATTGGTTACACCCTTTCCATGCTAGATTAGGCATTCGACTACGTCTCTAGTATGGGGGTGTTTGTACCCCTAGACTCGAAACATTGAAGACAATGTTTAACTTTAGTATGGGGGGGGGGGGGGTGAATAGATACTTGCCTTGCCAAACCTTCACGCTTTCCAAAGTTTATCTTTTTGTTTATCGTTTTGTTGCAAAATAAGGCTAAAAATGGCCATATTTTAAAAAATTTTCTCATGTTTTATAAGTGTTTGAAGACACGAATGTAGATTTTCCGATGGCGAGAATAAGAGTAATTTTTGACTCGACCGTGCGTGTTGAGCACTTAGCTTTGATTCCTTAACTACACATTAGGCTAAGTCTCTTAAATGAGGACGAGAAATGATAGAGTTAATTATAAGTTACTATGCTAAACGTAGAGTACTCGTATTCTTTCAAAAACTCATGTGTTCTCGTTGTTTGCTTATTCTCCCTTCGCTTGTAAATATTTTGCTTAATAAATATTGATTTAGCGGTTTAGTTAGGATTGTTGGGTTTCTAGTCTTTTCTAGTAGCTTCCGTGTAATTAAATTGGGGAGACAATAAGGTATCACCAGCGTCACGGTTTTGAAGTATTGGCAACCCGAATAATCGAAAGCTTCACCTAATAATAAGATTTCAAGTGCTCACCTAAATCTAGCAAACAATTTGAAGCCCCACAAGGCCTAAAATCTATGCAAAATTGAAAGTGAATCAAGCCTTAATCTTCGAAGCTTTAAAGATCCAAAATTCGCTTTAGCGTGAGGATATACGTCTTTGGCTAATAAAACCACCGATGAGGCGGATAATAAAAGGCAAGGCAAGACCGAAGTCATAATAAAAGCTTCATGGCGAAGTTGAATAAAAGATGGAGGTAAACCAAAGATAATAAGGCCCTTCCGTTAGGGGGCGTATAAAAGTCTTGGTAATAAGTCTCATGTTCAAAACCGTTATAAAACCGTGTTTATCGATTCTTCTTGTCAACTTAATTTTTTAACATCGTTGTCTATTAGGAGGGGTTATTGATTTGATGGTCTTAGTTACACCGTTAGGACTCTATTTTTAGACCTAAATCTCTATTATCGCATAAGTCAATGATGTATCATCGTGATCATAAAGACATAATAAAATATAAGAGATACAACTTAGGAATAATGGGAGAATAAGTACGTGATTAGGGCATATGAGTAGTGTTAGCATTACTAACTTATAATGACAATGATCTCGTTGCACGCTTGGCATGGAATTAAGGTGAAAATCAAGGACGATGAAATTATTTCTAACGAAGCATTCACGTGTTCTTATTCTATGAACCTAAACGTCCCATTTTGCGATGAAAATCATACATTATGTCTAAAACGTAAGTAGTAGTAATAGTAGTAATGTAGCTAGTTTATCATTTCAATAAAGTGAATAAAATTAAATTTTGGAGAAGCTATGATACTTTATTCTAGCATTGCGTGAGGGCACGGCAATGGTTTAGTATGGGGGAGTGATGAGACTGCTTTTATACATGGTCTCATCGTCCAAAACGGGCTTTAATTGCATAAAATATCATCAAATATACCAAATATATGCTCGTGTTTGTTACTTGTGTATTTTTAGGTACGGATATTGAGGAAATGGAAAAAGATCACAAGAATCAATCAAAAACGAACACGGGAAACGAAGCTGCACAATGAACCAAGCCCAAGTTGGAATTTTGCAAAAATACCCTTGAAGAATTAAAGATTGGCAACTTTAGTCCCTCATCTTTGAAGAACTTGCCACAATTGACCCTCCAAATGTCAATTGTACAAGTATGGTCCTTAATGTTTGAAGATTGTACAAGATCAGTCCTTGGAGAATCAAGAATATACATTTAAAACTCTTGGATAAAGTTTTGAAAGCCTTTGTGCCAAATTTGACAAGTTTGCAAAAGTTGATAAGTGCAAACTAGGAGTTGATGGCTTTTATCTACAAAGTGGAAAGAACAAGAATGCTTGGGGACCTATCCCGCCAACCAACCAAACTCTCCCACCCAACCAACTCCTGCCACCTCATCACAACCCACCCAATAACCCATCCCCCCGACCCTACCCAGTCCAATACCCAAACCCAACCCGGATTAATTTATTAAATCCAGTCAAACCCCCAGTCAACCTTAACCCCTTTCCCACCAAAACAATAATTTAAAAACAATTACCCCCAAATCTGGATTAATCCCACCCTAATCCACCAAGAACCCTAATCCTCACCCAGTTCCAATTTCACCCAAAACAAGGGGTTATCACCCAAATCCCTCCAGTTCCTTAATTAACCCTCATCTCACCTTTTCCCACTCCATAAAACAACACCACATGGGCTGTGGACCTCACCCCAGACCTCCCCTGCTCAAGTCGTTTTCCCCCCAAACCCTATAACCCGACCAAACCAACCATCCAGATACTCCCCTTGGTCCCCAAGCTCAAATGGACGACTGTGATTCATTCAAACATCACAACCAACAACTGGCATCACATGGGCGATTTTTGACCCAATTTTCAGAAAGAAGACCAAGGGCTTTTTGGAGAATTCATACATTAGGGTTTAGCATACTAGAATCTTCCTTGTACGCCTATAAAAGGCAGCTTAGTTTAGCCTTTTACTTTGTTCCAGAATTTTTAGCAAATGCATGTAATTCCGTTTTTATTAAATTAAAGTTTGGTATTTTAAGAAGTAAAAGTAATTCCTTTTAGTTTTATTAAAAAGTTTGGTGTTGATTTAGCTAAAGTTCTGAGTTCCAATATAATCTTTTATAAACATTTGGTGTTTATTCAGTTTCAAAAAAGTTTTCAAAAAGGTTTTGAAAATAATTTATAAAATTCAGAAATCATAGGGTGCTAAGAAGTGAAAGTGGAATAGCATTCTTTGATTTGTGGCTTATAAGTTGTTTTTAAAACAAGTCAGTTGGTCTCAAGGTTTGTGGATTTGTGAGAAAGTTTCAAAGAGTAAACAGTGTTATATTTGTGCTTGTATTTTTTTCAATTTTTCTTAAACAGGTTGGTTGATTGTTTGTTGATCAAGAGACTGCATAGGCCCGGGCCTATTGGAAGTGACAAAGCTGTCACCAAGGGACCTGGATGTAGGTCCCTTGAGGTAAATTTCTTATTTCAAGTTTTTTTTTTTTTTTAGCTAAAGGTTTGATTTTGCTTGAAATTTTGAAAGGTGTTTAAAAGTGTGTTAATGTGGTTTGATTTGTGTTATCTTTGTGTAATATGCATGTTTAGAATCTTTTGTATCCATTTAGTCAAGTTTTAAGTGGTTTTGGTTTGTAAGAAATGCTTAACAGATTTTAAAGGTGTGTTTGGATAAGGGTTCAAGTAGGGTCTAAAGGATTGCTAATTGGCTTAAATCTGTTTAGAAGCATCTCTTAGGTTGTTAATTTAGGATAGTGGTAGTTGGTTGTCAGTTTGGAACAATTTTGAAGCAAGTTAAGTGTTAAAATTGGAAAAGGAAAGCTTAAAAAACTACATAGATCATTTTCTGCTTGTTTTTATGCAAATGTGTGCTTGGATCTTGTAATATGTTAGATTATAGGGTGTTTAAGTTTTATAGATTGTTTGCATGCTAGGTTGAGAGTTTGTATGCATAAGCTTGGACTTGGAAACTCTTTTTTGTGCACACTGATTAGCTAAGAACACCCACAGGTCCTTAAGAACACATTAGCAACTTGCATTTGCTAGGTGCTTATACTTGTGTGCTATTTGGAGTGTTGATTTGTGTGTTATTTGTGTTTCTTGACTCCTTGTACTCCCAAGAGTACAAGGGTGCCCCTTGTCCAACAGAAACAACACCAATTAAGCCACAATCCAAGTCCTCTTGGATACCATCACAAGTGAAGAAAGAACAAACTGCTTGTGTTCTTGCAATTTTTAACTGAACACGTTTTGATTTAATCTTGTTAAATCTTGGTAAAAAAGGGATTTGTGTTGTGTTTTCAAGCTAAAGGAGTTAACAGGTTGTGTTTTAAAGTGTAAAAAGAAAAAAAAATATAAAAAGTGCAAAAAGGGGTTCATTCAGCTTCGAACCCGTGACATCCCGTTCAACACACCAACAACACAACCATCCTGCCCTTGGGTCTTTTACTGACCAAGGGTGGAGTGGTTTTGTACTTAACCACTTTTTTGTTTTGAGCTTATTTAAATAAGCCGTGACCATTTAAGCTTATTGTAGCTTATTGGTTAAGCTTTTCAACTTGTTTTTATTTTTCCTAGGATATTAATAGTCATTAGGATTTTTCTGGCTTAAAAGTAGATTTTTGCCTTTATTTAATTATTTATTAGGATTATTTTTAGATTTAATTTTAGAAAGTAAATTAAAAATAGTAAAAATCATTTTAAAAATCCAGAAAAATAGTTTTTAGGTTTTAATTTATATTCCTGAGGTTTACATATCAAAAAGTTTTCAAAAAGTCTTATTTTTAATTTTATTTAATTTTAGGGGTTTTAGACAACTTTAAAAATTAATATAAAATTAATAAAAAGGTTTTAGGAGCTTTAATTTACATTTTTGTCTTAGTTAGAATATTTAGGATTTTTGATAATTTTTTAGAATTTATTTTTAGACTTTTCATTTTTTGGATTATTTTAATATTATTTTATTAGAAAAAAAAATCAAAGTTTAATTTTTAACTTTTTTTCATTTTTCCTAGGTTATAGACATTAAAATAGGAACTTTTGTCACTTTCCAATTAATTTTTAGGCTTTTCATTTATTTTCTAGAATTAATTTAAGATTTAATAGATTTTAATAGTTTTTAAGTGTTTAAAAATAGTTTAATTTGGTTTTAAAATTTTTAAAAATAGTTTTTAGCTTAATTAGGTCATTTTTGAGGTTTACAAACTATTAAATCCTGTTTAGGGCTTTTTAATATTTAAAAGTGATTTTTAGGGCTTTAATTAGCATTAAAAAGTCATTATTTAATTAATTAAAAGGTTTTAACAAGTTTGAATTTTTTGTAAACTCTTAGAATTTTATTGTGGATTTTTAGTAATTTTTAGGAATTTTTAGGTTAAAATTTTAATTTTTGTGTTTTTTTTACGTTTCTACGTCTTAACTTTCTAGTAGTGTTTTTGTTAAATTTTTTTTTCGTCTTCGTCTTTTTCTCTTCTCTTTTCTTTTTCTTCATAATCAAAAACATTAATCAATCATTCATTACACAACGCACGTGCCTCCTCGAGAACGAACTCACTTAGGGTCATTCACACACGGTTTTCCTAAATCGTCGTGCACGCTTACCCTATATTATTGCCTTCTTTTCCTAAAGGGGTAATTTTACAACTATCAATCCCTGTAGTTATAAATGAACACAGGGCACCCAAATAGATGGAAGTAGCCGATATCAGGTGATCTATTTCTAAAAACTTCATAAGAAGTTTTTCCATGTCTCTTAACAATGATTTATGTAATTTGAGTATAGCAGGAAGTATGAAAAACTTCCCTCCAAAATTTCTTAGGTAAGGCTGCACCATTTAGCATAGTTCTGGCTGCTTCAATCAATGTTTTGTTTCTTCTTTCAGCTACTCTGTTTTGTTCTAGAGTACCAACTGAAGAAAAGTTTTGTGATATCCCTTTTTCATCATAAAATGCTTGAAGCTAATGGTTCTTGAATTCAGTTCCATTATCACTTCTTAGAGCTTTTACTCTTACTTTATTCTAGTTTTCAACCTGCCTGATGAAAGACATGATGGCATCAGCTGCATCACTTTTTTATTTTAAGAAATAAAACTCATGTATACCTTGAGAATTCGTCAACAATGACCAAGGTATATTTGTTGTGATTAATGGTCTGTGGTTTAACAGGTCTAAACAAGTCCATATGTAGGAGATGTAAGAACTTGTCAATAGAGAATGATTGCCTGGTCTTAAAGGATGACCTGTGGTGCTTTCCCTTCACACAAGCTGAACATTTCTTATATTTAGTGAAAGTCACAGGTGGTAGACCAGCAACCAAATTTTTTGTGGCTAACTTGTTAATGTTCTTGAAGTTGAGATAAGATAGTCTCTTGTGCCACAACCAATTGACACTTTCAGAGGCTTTGGGAAGAAAACAATTTGAGCTATCTTTTGAACATGAGGCCATATTGATGATGTAAACATCTCTTCTTCTTGGTGCAATTAACACCAACTCATTGTTTTTGTTGAATATGGTTCCGTGAGTCTTGGTAAACAAAACATTGTAGTCAGCATCACACAATTGGCTGATGCTGATGAGATTATGCTTAAGACCATTCACATATGAAACCCTTGTGAAGGTTATTCCATTATAGTTAACAGAGCCATATCTATCTATGTCGCCCAACGAGTTATCCCCAAACACCACTTTAGGACCTGGCTCTTTTGAATATTTGTGGAGGTATTGCTGAACTCCTGTCATGTATCTAGAACAGCCACTATCTAGATACCAGACCGATTCCTTGAGATATTTCTACACAGATATTTAGAAACAAGTTAGTTCCTATGGTGAACCCACTTTCCAGTGGGTTCCCTGAATTGCTGGTTAGCAATTCTTGAGTTCCTGTCGTGCTTATGACTGTGTGAAGGATGGTCGGTTGTGTCATGGGTGTACCTCCCACATATTTCACATCCAGGGAAATAATTACACTCATCAGAGTGATGATTTGTATACCCACAATATTTGTAGGGAGGGTAAGGTCTGTGAATACCTGGTGGTCTCCTAGCAGCATGTGGTCTAACCCTAATGAGAGCCTGAGATTTCTTTACAACCATTTGTTCATCATGATCTATGGTCATGTGATGAGAGTTTTTACACCCATTACAGTAAGGTTTGATTAATTTTTTAACTGTGGGTTTGCCTAAGATTGACTTAGGTTCGGAGGAAGTAGAGCATTCAGTGGAAGTCTTAATATGTTCTTTTAAGAGTTCTACTTCTTTGATTAAAGACAACAGGCATTCTTCGGTTGAGGATTCAGCTGTGTTCACATTGTCTGTTGAGATAGGCATATAAACATTTTTCTTAACAGGTTGTTTGATAGGTACAACGAAAGTTTTAATCTATGGTGTCTCAACCTTTGGTTTGGGTTCAGCCTTAGCTCCTCTAGAAGAGCTGCTTGGTTCAACTCCAGAGAGTTTAGGCAGAGATGGCAGAGGTAAAGTGCTCTCAATCGCATCTTCAAAGACAGGGACATTTTGTAAGAGTGGGTCAGACGAATGTATGGTCTTTGTAGATTTGAAAATAATCTCTTTGGGGTTTTTAAAGGCTTTGAGTTTGTTCCTTCTAGCAGTTACAACCCTAGTTATGTCAGCTGGAAGTTCATCATCAAGTAATTCATTAATAGTGAACCTACTGCACAACCATTTTTCTATAACTTTGTGTAGCTCAACCACTTGATTAGATAAGGCACTGTTTCTTAAGGTTAATTTATTAACTTCATTTTACAAGGTTATATTTTCATAATTAACCTGTTTTAAAGTTTCACATTCAGCCTTAGTAGTTAACAGTTCATGTTTAACAGAGTGAAATTTATCAAGCAGGTTCTTTCTTTGTTCCTCAACAAAGTGTAAATCAACGATGGTATAATTAACGACATGTTTACGTTCATCACTTTCAGACATAGAGATAAACCTGTGTACGTTTTTCATAGTGATGTCAACCCGTTGTCCTGATCTAGCATCTCCTTTTCCCACAGCTGGTTCATCCTCAACAATTGCGATTAATGCCCTGACCATGGTAGTGTCTTCTTCATCTGATTTCAAAGGCTAAATATTCAAATCATAAGCTTCAGCTACCAACCCTTTCTCTGTCTTTTTATCACCCCCTTTCTTTTTGGATAGAGCTTCAAGCTTCAAATTCATCTGTTCTAACTCAGCCTTTAGTGCCTTGTATTTGTTTTTGTAATCCTTTTTCTCATTATCATAGGAATTGGATTGGCAAAATGAGTTATTTTGTTGTGATTTAAACTTGTAAGGTTTGAAAGATGAAGGATAAGATGGTGATGATGTTTTTGTGGATGGACAGTCCTTTTGAAAGTGTCCAAGTTTTCCAAAGGAAAAGCAAGTCTCTTTTTATTTGTTAGTTTGTTTACTAGCTGATCCTACTCTCCCTGATCTTTTAAAGTATCTTCTTTTATTAGCTAGTAAATCTCTTTCATGAAACTCAGCATTAAGGTCTGTCATAAATTCTTGGCTGCTATGAGTGTCTTCTTCAACATCTGCGTCGCTATCATGAGGATTTGAAGTTGATATCAAGGCTTTGGATGTTGCTCCATGAACTACAAATCTTTCAGACTCGGATTTGTACATGGTATCAATCAACCCTTCTTCATAAGTGTACTTCCCATATAGTTGAGCCAGCGTATCATTTTTGATTGATTTGTTAGCTCTCTGGGTCTGATTCATGCTCAGCCATTTTCTCGAAAGGTTGTTGATAAAAGTGGCGTTTACTTCAGCTTGTGAAATGGTGACTTCATTCATTGCAAGGTCATTGAGAAGAATCTTCAGCCTAGTGTACGTATGTTGAACCTTTTCACCTTCAAGTGCTTTGAAGGCATTAAACTGAAGCCTAAGTGCTTGAATCTTAGTTTCTTTGGTCTCAGAGGGACCTTCGTGACCAAGGATCAAATCAGTCCACATTTCTTTGGCTATTGGACATTGAATAACATATTTCATGATGTGTTTTGGAAGACAGGATATTATGATGCTTTTGAGACGTTTGTCTTGGTTTGACAATTTTCTATCAGCTGGTGTACACTGTTTGAGGGTTTTGGGAGTGGATTATCATAAGTTGATGTAAGCGCCATAGGAACATATGGTCCATTTTCTCGAATTTCTAGAAGAAATGGTTCAAGTCCATCGAGATAGACAAGAAATTGACTTTTCCAACTTGCAAAGTCATCTTCATCAAATACTGGCACATTTTTGACATGGGATCCACCTCTTGAGTCGATAAGTTGAGGAAGATCATCTTCATTTTGAGTGGGGGTTATTCTTGGTGATGATGGAGGCGGTGGTGTATGGTTTTGGTTGTTCCCAGAAGGCGGTGGTGGTGGTGGTGTGTTGCTCGTTTCAGGCATGGTGGATCTTGATTATAAAATTTAGAACGATGTTTATGAAGGTTGTAATATCAAACACCGCTCTGATACCAATTGAAAGTCCCTATTCCTAGACTGAAATGATTAATAAAGATAATTAACACAAGTAAATACTTTTCAAAGGTAATACTTTATTATTGTACAACAAGTATTACAAGTGTTATAGATCATATAGTTTGATGACAATGTGTTGTGTACTCTTTGGACAAGTAAACTTGCACAAGTTACAAGTTTACAAGCTAACTTAAGAACACAGGCACAACTGATTGTTCTTTAAGTTTAAGAGAATTAATGTGTGAAATCTAACAAAGTGAACAACATTAACTTTATGCTACATTCCCTATTTATAGTGGTACGAGGTTGACTTTGATAGCTGGTTGATGGCGACTAAACAAAACAGAAAAGGTCAGACATCTGTAACAAGATGCTCTTCTATTCTTGGTAATTTGTTACAACGCTTTAGGAAAAAGAGCTGACACAGTTACCCTTTTCTTCATAGCCTCGTACTTTAGGCTGTATCACTTCCCGCCTAAACACTTAGGTATGTCCAAACTGTACTGAGTGTTAACAGGGTATTTCCACCCCTGTTAACACTCAACCACTGAGAGTCCCTAATAAATATTGGCTGTTATCCATCATAACCAATGAGTATGTCTTCAAGTAATCTTCGACTTCCTTGACAATGTCTCTTACATGGACTCTTATGTGGTTGCTCACAACGACTAGGTTCTCTTTGAGTCTTGTGGTACTTGCCTGTTACATTGACACAACCAAGTTGATAAAATACAGCTTGATTTACGTTTAAATCTATGAGTAAGGGAAATGTAACAAACTTAGATTCCCAACATATAATCAAAAAATTTCCATACTAGTTTTAGGCTATTTGTAACTCGAAATCAAAGTTTAGCAATTTCAAAATTTTCCGATCTACCGTTTTATCAGACTGGAGAATTTATCGTCGGACTGAGAAAAAAATCGCAATTTTCGGAATTTTAACCACAAACTCATCACACCACGTCTACTTAAGATCTGAAGTCATTTCATCAACTGAGTCACGCATTATGCATTCGACATCAGCGAATGGTGTGACTCACAACAACATGGTCGCGAGTATCAATGTAATGACGTCTTCGTGTTCGGACAAAGAAGAACGACAGATGCAACTACAAGAACAAGTCCTCAAATAACATTGTATGAAAGATTTCAGTTATCTCAAAATGAACCTAAAACGTCTTGAAAGAGAGACCTTCTCGTACAATCCTTTGTTTATGTATGCATTTGTGTGCTTCTTCAGAAATGACCCTCGCACGTTCACTTATGAGTTAAGAGACAAACTGAAGAACATTGAGAAAGAATTACTCAACAACTACCTTTATGAAGCAAATTCCAAGAAAGCCTTCTAAACACTAAGAACACCGTTTCAACTGTTCTTTGTTTCAAAGCTATTCAAGAATCCCAATTTTGATTCAGAAGTTCGAGATGCAATAGAGCACCTTAAAGACTACACTAAAATGGACGGAGAATATTTTAGAGACTTGATACATCAAAACATGGAATCCACTGAGAGGCTTCTGGATGAACGCTTACATCATGAAAATAAATGATCAATAAGATGAACGACAAAAGGATAAAATTTCAAGAGTGTACGGTTGCAAAGGTTCATGTAGTGGATACGAGTCCAGTCTCAACTGTAAGTAACGGGACAGTCTCGAGTAATGCAAATAACAGGTGGAGATCGGGGATAGAAAGCAACAGCTCTGGTAAACAAGGCATCAGTTCTAAGAATATCATCAATAATAAACCTTCCTATGATAATGGACCAGTTTTCGATTCTAAGCCATTGGAAGAGGTACACAATGATGAGTATAATGTGTTTGCCAATTCTAACACGCATGAGCATATTGATCAAACAAAAACCCTTATTGACACATGTATGACAGAAAAGGTTGATAGCAATACCACATCCGCTTCATCAGACATGTGCAATAATGAGTCTGAGGATGATCAACATGCAAATGAGTATGATGATGAGGAGCGTGTTGCGCTTGCTAATTTAAATGCTACTTTACAAAATAATGTCAAAGAAACTATAAAAAGTCAAAAGAAATTAAATAAGGCAAATGCAACACTCACTCAAAACTTTGAAGAAAGCAAAGCTGCACTTATCAAATTTACTTGGCTTTTAGCTAGTTGTAGAGTTGAGCTTCTTCAAAGAGATAAAGAGCTTGAGGGGTACAAAAAGCTTGTCACTAATACGAAAAGGATGTTTTTGAAAGTAAATACAAGGATACTCTTCAGCTACTTGAACAAGAGAAATGTAATTCCAACACTTTCTTAATTAATGAACGACACAAAACGTGCCTTGCTACCACTTAAGTGAATGATCTAACTCAAGTAAATGGTTTTCTCAAGAGGATAAAACTAATCTTGTTAATGAAAAGAAAGCAGTGGTTGAAAAGTTGGAAAAGGATTTCAAAACTAAACAAGCGAAAGACATAGACCAAATCCTAGAAATTAAAACTCAAATTGATTTTTATAAGAAAATTGTTTATAAAACTAATCAATCTATTCAAACCATGAGAATGTTGTCACCTCGTTTTTTTTTTCAAGGGTAAACCTAGTTTTTCAAATCCTAAGTACCTCGAGCAAGCTTAATCTGAAAATCAACACCTATATCTTGATGCGTCCCAATGGATCGATCTTGATTGCCTTGTTTTTTAGGCCTGATAGTGAAAAGATAAATGATTTGGAAAAAGAGAATCAAAAGTTAATAAAGTATTTGTTAAACCATATACTTATGCTTATGAAAACAGTCTTTATGAACTTTTCAAACCGCAAACACAGAAGCCTCGTGAGCAAACATTTTTCGAATGTGAGACAAAAAGAATACCATGGAGGAAAGCTTTTGCCACTAAGAAAACTAATGTTTCCAAATATATTGGGTACTTTCCGTATCAGGCATCTATAAGCAAGAGTAAGCAAGCACTTAGTATTCTTCTTCATAACATTAACAATTTCAAAAATGTTGTAGATGACAATTGGGAACGACGTGAATGATTTAAAGGCAATAAGGAAATTCCTCACGATATAACTGTGCTTGTGAAAAGTATTTTGATTCCGCTTGCGGAAAGAACGAAGAAACATGCTTTGGAATTTGAAACATTAATTCAGCAAGAAATGTTTGACAATTTGAAATATGTTGAATCACTTCAAAACGAAGTTGATGACCATCAACCTGAAAGAGACGAGTTTTCAATAGCATATGATCTACTCTTACAAGAATGTCACTCCAAAGATGTTATGTGTGTTTATGTTACATATTGTGTGGATATAAATGAATATTCTGATGTTGCATGCAAATATCTAGATAAGGTCAAAGAGTGTGAGCGTCTTGAAACTGAGCTTTCGAAAAACGTTAATCAAAAAGAGTTTACGTTAATTCAACATCGATGTGATTTCCTTCAAAAACATTTTCATTCTCTTGAACTTGCTTTGCAAAACAAAATCGGAAAATTTCCAAATGATAATAATTTGCAACTAAAATTATCCGAATCATTTAGATAATTGAACGAAAAGAGTTTGGAAATTACGAATCTGAAAGCTCAATTAAAAGACAAGGACATAGCGATAGCAGAGTTGAAGAAACTCGTTCCTCAAATGGGTGAAAAATAGTGGAAACAAAAGTTTTGAAACCTGTTGTTCGTCAACCGAATGCGTACAAAGTTCCAAAGTCATCAGTCTTGGGAAAACCATCTCCTTTCTCCAATTCTTCATATGCTAAATCTAGGTTTACGACTGATGTGCAACCAAGTGTTCCAAAACCAGCCATTTCACCCTATGTTCACTGTTTAGAAAACATACTCCTGCTACTCCCAACCATATGAATGCACCTAGCACTTCTTGGAATACTCCCAAGCGTGTGACATTTGCGTCCACAAACGATTCTGTAGGTTCAAATGACTTAGTTCATACCAACAACCTAGAGAATGCTAAGCAAAAAAGGTAAGATTCAGAAAGAAAACACCGTGTATTCAAAACTAGTACACCAACAACCGCTAGAGTTCAACACACTCCTAATGGTATTAAACCAAAACCTAGGATCCTTTACCAACAACCTAGGAAATGGCAACCATCCATGAGTAGTCGTGTACCGAACACTGCGACTGAACGATCAACAAAGCCTAGGTACACACGACCTTTCATGAATTCCAAATACCCTACTTGCCCAACATGCAAAATAGGGCATTCATAATGGAAATCTGATAGCCTCAAAATATTGAGTCAAACAAGAATGTTCGATCATAGGTTTTTATTGTAATATTTTTTTAAAACGTTGTAATAGTTAGTTAAAATAGTCGTGACATTACGGGGTTGATGGTTATCTTAAAAGGCGTCTTTCAAGGTACTAAGCATTTATTCAAGCCCGACCCATTAAACAATATAGTCCATTAAGGCTACATGTATGAGCCCGACTATATAAGCCCTTCCTAGCATGTTAGCAAGGGTTGGTGTTTTCATTTATTAATCTAATCTCACATAGTTTCTCCATCTTCTCTCTACTTTCTCTCACTACTTTCTCTCTCTAGAAATCTTCTTTCTTTCTTCTTATATTCATAAAATCAACCATGGTGAAGTGATTAAATTAGGGATCAACAATTGGTATCAATCGCCACGGGGTAGATTTGTGATTGATTGTTTGGTTTATTATGTGGTTCGGTTGATTTAATTCAAAATCATCTTGAATTAATTTTTTCTAGTGTTTTCGGGCTCTAAATCTTGAGATAAATCACTTACATAGATTTGGTAGGGATTTGGTGGTTCAAATCGCAAGTTTTTGGGGTGTTTGGATTGGTTTTGGGGATCGGTACAAGAACAGTAAGTTTTATTGGCCAATTGATATCTTCGGAAAAGGGTTTTGGTTATTCCGAAAATCAATATTCGGAAAAGGGTTTCTCATTCCGAAGAAATGTGGTTATTCCGAAGAATTATCCGAAGATAAGTAGATACTCCGAAAAAAGGTGGTTATCCGAAGATTTATTCCGAATAAAAGTGGGATTATTCAGAAAATCATCAGTTTTTCCGAAAAAATATCAGGTACATTTATCCGAAGAAAGTCTTTTATCCGAATATCACCTCATTTATCCGAAGATAGGCTCTTATTCCGAAAATACATTTTTCCGAAAAAGTCATTTTTCCCGAAAAAGTCATTTTATCCGAATTCATTGCATTTATCCGAAAATTATTCTTTATCCGAAAAGTGTCATTATGCGAAGAAGTCTATTATTCCAAAAAATCCATAATATTCCGAAGATAGTGCATTATTCGGAAAAACCATAAAATTCCAACAATAGTGCATTTATCCGAAAACACCAAATTTTTCCGAAAATCTCACATTTATCCGAGGAATAACATTTATCCGAAGAATACCATTTTTCCGAAAATCACAGTTATTCCGAAATTAATGAATATTCCGAAAATGAAGATTTTTTTATAATCGTGGGATTTTTCGCATTCAATTTATTGGTTTCTTGAGAAGACAATTTTTAGGGGATTTTAACATTTTTCATCGACAACAACAATCACAACACATCTACTTAAGATCCGTTTTCACTTCAACAAGTTCAAGTTTCTCGAAATGGATTCAACTCAAGAGTATCTTGTGACAAACAACAACATCATGGTGGCGGGTAACAAAGAGAGACCACCAACGCTTGTGATTAGTAGATATGCACAATGGCAATCACGATTCCTTCGATATCTTGACACCAAACCCAATGGTGATGTTCTTCGACATTGCATCAAAGAAGGACCCTATACTCTCACTACAATAACCATTCCTGCACTTCCAGCAACCGACTCAACGACCGGTTCAGATGAGCAAACAATTGAGGAAACATATGAGAACACTTCGAAAGAGAAACGTGCTTGGATTGATGCAGAGAAAGAAGCAATTTATTTGATTCTCAGCGGGATTGGGGATGATACTTACTCAACGGTTGATGCGTGTGTACAGCAAAAGAAATGTGGTTTGCCATTGAACGCTTGCAACAAGGAGAATCACTTAACAAGCAAGATGTCAAAAATAACTTGTTCTGGAACTTTGGCAAGTTTACTTCATTGGATGGGGAATCAATTGATTCCTAATACTCAAGGTTTTACAAGATGATGAATGACATGACAAGAAACAATTTGCAAGTCTCCACCATGCAAGTAAATGTGCAATTTCTACAGAAAATTCAACCAGAGTGGACACGGTTTGTAACTTTGGTGAAACAACATAGTAAGTTAGACGAGGTCAAATATCACACGCTCTTTGAAATTTTGAAACAATTTAAGAATGAGGCGAATGAACTTCGAGCTGAAAGGATAGCAAAGACTGCTAATCCACTTGCTTTGGTGTCTACCACTCAACACGTCCAAGATCATCGCTCTCGTGCTCCAAAGTCATACTCCACTACATCCTCCTCACCAAGGTACTCCACTACATCCTCCTCACCAAGATACTCCACTTCATCTAAGTATTCAGTTCCCACAAGATCACGAGACAAAGAACCAAGATCACCATCACCATCACCTGAGCCATCATCTGAAGAGGATAGTTATGAAGAACTAGCTCAGAAGGATAGGGAGATGAAGCAACAAATTTCTTACATTATGATGACCTACAAGAAAATTTTCAAACCCACCAACAACAATCTTCGAACATCATCAAATACAAGGAACCAATATGTTGAGAGTCCTCGAAGGTATGACACACGTCAACGTGATGAAAGTCCTTCTAGGTATGATCGACGTAATCCAACACATGTTGAGGGTTCTGCAGGGTATGATCGACAAACTGCTAAGTATGATACTCAGAGGATTGCTACTGTTGCTGGAAACAGGGAAACTATTGGTACTCTAGTGGTTCAGCAAAGTGGGATTCAGTGCTTTAGTTGTCAAGGCTATGGGCATATGGCAAAGGAATGTAGGAAGCCGAAACGGGTTCGGGATTCTGGTTATCATAAGGAAAAGATGCTGCTTTGTAAGAACATGGAAGCTGGGGTTAACTGTCGGCTGAGGAAGGAGCAATGCTTGATGACACTGATGATGAAGTCTTCGACCAAGAACTTGAAGCACATTACTCGTACATGGCAAAGGTTGAAGAAGTTCTCAACGTCACCGAAGATGACAATGGTCCTATCTTTGATACTGAGCCAATCAATAAGGTACACACTGAAGAGGAATATAATGTGTTTGGTAATATTCATGAGCATTATGAGCTACCCAAATCCATTAATGACACATGTATGATGGAAACGGTTGATAGCAATACCACACCCGATTCATCAGACATGTGCAATAATGAGTCTGAGGATGATCAACATGCAAATGAGTATGATGATGATGAGGAGCGTATTGTGTTTGCTAACTTAATTGCTTCTTTACAAAAATATGTCAAAGAAACTAGAAAGAGTCAAAAGCAATTAAAGAAGGCAAACGCTACGCTCACTTAAAATTTTGAAGAATGCAAAGCTGCTCTAATTAAATATAGTGAGACCATTGATAGCTATAGAGATCATCTTCTTCAAAAGACCAATGAGGTTGAGGGGTACAAAGGGTGTTTAATTAACGTCAAAAAGGACGATTATCAACAGAAATATAACGAAACTCTTAAGCTTCTAGAACAAGAGAAACATAATTATAACACCTCTTTGAGTACCGAACGTCACAAAACGTATCTTGCTACCACTAAGGTCAATGAGCTAACTCAAGTAAATTGTTTTCTTCAAGAGGATAAAACTAAACTTGTTAATGAAAAGAAAGTTATGGTTGAAAAGATGGAAACACTACTACAAAAAATCCCTTAGAGATCCCCCCTAAAGAGACTGGTTACGTGAAAACAAGTGTCTATGAACTAAAAATGGTAGGAAGGGAATAAATAGAAACTTGTTTTCTTAAAAAAACTAGTTGTTGATCCCAAACTTAGATCGATTTAGCTTGCATAAAAGAGATTAGATCAAGTTATACACGTAGAGAAACTTTGTTTATGTATAAAGTAATTCAAGTGTTATGCGGAATTAACACTTAAACAAGAACACACAAAGGATGTAAAACAAACTTTCACTTGATTGATAATAACAAACTTGCTTACAATGAAAGTGTTTAACGTATGAAAACTTATATATTAAACATAACCTAAAGGTCTTCTTTTATAGACATAAGAAGCCTTGTACAAGAGTCTACGTATCAACTATTCTAGGTAAAGATAATTATAGAAAATACAACGTTGATCCTATCTTTACTAGAAACAAACTAGAAACATAATACGCGCAGACCATATCTTTCTATCAGTGCTTGTCTTGAACCTATCAACGCTTGAATTCTTCCTGTCAACGCTTGATCTGTCAGCGTTTTTTTTCTTCTTATCAACGCTTTTTTTCCTCTTGTCAGCGCTCAAGTGGACTGGCTACATTTTATTCCCAACAATCCTCCCCTAAACTTGATATCTACTCTAGTAATCAAGTTTCTAAATAAAAATTAAGTACTAGGAGGAATCTTACAAATCTTATCATATTGGTAATAAACATTCCTAATCAAATCTTTGGCCACGTCACTTGAATAGTCAATCTCCAGTTGTGTTGTCTTCATCTTCTCCAAAACTTCTTTGGACATGGAATACTAACCATCTACAAGAAGATACTCAGCAAACTTTGTAGAGCTCAAGTAATACACACCAGCAGCTGAATACAAACGCCATTGAAGACCACTGAGATCATCCTCAAGATCCTTCCAAACAACAGGATCTTCTTCTTTTGGTCCACACATTCTCTTGAATGTTGACCAAAGTTTTATTCCATTGACTGAAGTAGGAGCTTTAGTCTCATACTTGGCCTCCAACAACCTCCAAAGGTCTACCAAGTCTTCTCTATCCATACTTGCAAAGAGAGATATAAGAGTAGTAAATGTGTGTACCTCTTTCCTATACCTGCCAATCTTCCAAAACCCACTTGCATCTTCTTCATAGCTTATGATAGGGTTTCTGGCATCAAGAGGTAACACTTGGACCATATCTGAAGCTTCCATGGGTGAGAGCTTGATGCTCCTTCTTATAACAGCTTCACTGGGCTTCAATCTATCCATATCTTTAGGAAACTCAAGAGGAACTCCCTTCTTCAAAGGTCTTGGAAAAATCATTGCCTTCTTAAGCTCCATCTCTTCTGCAAGTTCTTCTTTCCTTTCATATGTCAAGATACTTCTTTGATGAGAGCTGATGACTGGAATACATCAACCTCATCTGCAGGTCTGTCAACGCTCAAATTCCTTGTGTCAGCGCCCAATTTGCTCATGTCAGCGCTTGGTGTGTCAGCGTTCAAATTTTGCTTGTCAACGCCCACATTACTTGTCTCAGCGCCTCTTGTAAATTCCTCCAACATAGCTGTAAAAGACAAGTTTAAATTTGTAGGAGTTACTAGAGATCTATTAAAACCTGGTTGCTTCTTTAATTCAGTGAGGGCTTCAGCAATACCAAAAGATTCACCATCATGTGAGCTTTTATCACTCACATTAATCTGCTCATCCTCCCCTTTGGAAGATTCCTCCATCCCACGCCTAATGCTAGCATTCTCCAAAATGACAATCCTCTCCCTCAATTGCTTGAGTTCAAGGCCTTGTGTACTGACAATGTGTACCAAGTCTGCATTTTGCTTTTGCAAGCTAATGCGGACAGCCGTCAATTCCATCAATGTGTATGGTTCCAATCTGCCCTCCTCTAAAACGGGTATTTGACCTCCCAAGTTAGATTCATGGGGCATGGATGAGGTCTTAAAGATGTTAGGACTGTCTTGGCCTGCATCTAAGCCAGAACCAATAGTCCCAGCCTCATCCATAGCACCAACCACACTTGTGGTGGTGGTTCTCTCTGCTACATGGCTAGGACCACTAGAGGAGAACACTCTAGTAGTCCTTTGGCGTTTTTGCAACCTATATTGAGGTGGGGTAGAAGATGATGTGGATTGGGAGGATGTGGGAAGGTTAAGGGGTGTTTGGGTCTGTGAAGGAAAGGTGTCAACGTCTGGATTACTTGTGTCAACGCCAACATTTAAGGTGTCAGCGTTGAAGGGTTCTTGGTCAATTTCCATGTGTTGAGGTGAAGGCAAAGGTTCTGGTATTGGGTCAAGTTGTGGTTGTGGGTCTGGTTGGGGCTGTGCTGCTGTAATAACAGCAAGCATAGCTGGGGTGAGGGGGTGAGTTCATCTTGGTAAAAATAGCTTTCTTTTGCACAGGGATCTCATAAAAGTCATCATGATCTCTTGTGCAGTATTTTTGCACATCAAAAACCATTTGAAAAAATCTGGGATAAGCCAAAGTCATCTTATTCCCTTTGTTTTTACACATGCCATCAAAAATAATTTTTGAATAATTAAACTTTTGCCCATTTGTAATGCACACCATTGCACTAGCAATTGATCTATTAATTTCGTTGTGTGTAGTACACTTGGGACTCAAACATTGTAAGACGACATGTTTGAGGTACTTCCAGGTTGGGGGAAACTCTTGATTATGATATTTGTTTAAAGTGCCCTCATCAGGGAAAGGATAACCCAAAGCCCGAAGCCCTTGTTCTATTTCATAAATGGGAAGGGTGGTTATACCATCTGCATCATCAAGATGCAAAGCCTGGCGAACCAAGGCTTCAGTAACCACCCAAGTACGCCCATGAACAATAGATGATAATGTAGTCACATTATTAAAAGTTGAGGAACTAACAGTGTTCCAAAACTGTTTAATATGGGTGACAGAGATGAGAGGAGCATGAGAAAGAGCATACCTAATGGGTGATGCATTCAAATATGCCACCATCTGGGTGTATTGGGGAAACAGAGTATCATCAGCGTCCAAATATGCAATCATGTTGTGTTGACTCCTGAATCCCAATACCAAGTCACTTGGTTTAAATTTTGGTGCCATTATAGAAGAAAGCTGTTTGTGAATTATGGAGAAAGATGAATTATAGGATAAAATTGTTAGACAAGAATATGAGGTACCCTGTTTAAAAATAGGAGCCAAATATATAGGAGAGATAGGCACATGTTATTGGCAAAAATTAGGCAACTATTTTCAAAATATAATCATGAAAATATTGAAAAGAAAATAAGTTATCCTTGTGCATTAATTAAAAGTTATCTGCTCCCAAAATTACGGCCCCAAAATTCGTCAAAAATAACAACTAGGTAGGTCCCAATGAGTGTCAACGGTCAAAAATAACCCATCAACGTCCAACGGCTATATTCTTGTCAACGTTTGCCAAAGCCATGTCAGCGTCTAAATTGGTCATAACAACGCTTGGAAAAATACTTGTCAGCGTCATAAAATAAATGTAATAAAAATAAAAAAAGAACCTTAACAAAGTAATTTATCCTAGTGAAGATAACCTATAAATTGATAATTTTTATAGGGCGGCAAGAACTGTCCAGTTATGCACACTTGATTATGCAAGATAGACATAACAGTCCTCTAGTGTCCCTTGCTAACCAAAATTCTTAAAAACTAAGGTATCTCATAAAATTCCTTGTAACTCCCAGGTAAACCCATGATAAAATCATTCCCAAGTCTCCCAACAGACCACAACCAATTCTAGGCCAAAAATGTCTTTGCAGCATGCATAGTATATCAACTTTGCATGCTACAGTGCCTCATGATTTAGTAAACTAACTCATACTCACCTGTGGACACAATCTAGAATTGTGATAAGAGTATTATAAGAATACCCAAAAGTCCTAAAGGTTCCTAAAACCTCCCCTTAAACTGTGATACATATGTTGCCCAAAAATATGCATGAACATAAAAATTTATGTCAAGATAGGAATGTAAATATTCCAACCATCATCCATAAACTAAAACATGCTTAAATGATTCTCCAAGGATCCATAAGCAACTCTGTATCCAATGGTACAATGCTAACACCACCTGCACACTTAGATCAAAAACCACAAAACTAACATTGTTGTTGACAACGCCACGATAACACTTGTCAGCGTTAAGGTAACCTTTGTCAGAGTTAGAAAAATATAGTGGAAAATCTAACTTCAAAAAGACAAATAACAATGCATTATCCTGTACATACTTTTACAATAATACCCCAAAACATATATTATGTGAGATTGATCATTCCAATACTTGTTACCAAGTATTGAAACCTTCCAACATCAAAAGGTTTAGTTAATAAATCAGACACATTTTCTTCTGAGTCAACCCTATCTGGTTGTATTAAACCCTTTTCAAAAAAATATCTTATAAAATTATGTCTAATTTCTATGTGTTTTGTTTTAGAATGATGTATAGGATTTTTAATAATGCATAAAGTGCTGTTATTGTCAACAAAAATCTTGGTATGCATGAAATTATACCAATAATCCAACAGCTGGTTCTGAATCCATAAGACTTGTCCACAACAAGCAGCTGCAGCTACATACTCTGCTTCAGTTGTAGAATTGGCCACCACTGTTTGTTTCTTGCATTGCCAAGATATCAACCTACTCCCAAGAAACTGACATCCACCAGTTGTGGATTTTCTATCAAATTTATCACCACCATAGTCACTGTCTGAATATGCAATAAGCTCTAATGGTGAATATTTTGGATACCATAAGCCAAGATCTGGATAACATCTGAGATACCTAAAGATTCTCTTGACAGCATAAAGGTGACACTCTTTGTGAGTCACTTGATGGCGTGCACATGCACACATAGCAAACATAATATCAGGTCTGGAGGCTGTGAGATACATCAATGAACCAATCATTGATCTATAGTGCCTGACATCCACATCTTTTCCATCTCCAACTTTTCCCCAAGGGTGTTCTCTATACATAGGAGTAGTAGCCCTCTTTTCATGTAGAGAAAAGCCAAACTTCTTCAAGATCTCTGCTACATACTTATCTTGAGAGATGAAGATACCATCTTCTTTCTGTTGAACTTGTAACCCTAGAAGAAGTTCATCTCCCCCATTTCACTCATCTTGAATTTGTCTGTCATAAGCTTGGAAAAGTCTTCACTCATCTTTGGATTGGTGGAGCCAAAGATGATATCATCAACATAAACCTGCACAAGTAAGACATCCTTACCAGTCTTCTTTGTAAATAATTTCTGGTCTATGGTGCCCCTTTTGAATCCATTTTCCACCAGATAAATGGACAATGTGCCATACCATGCTCTTGGGTCTTGATGAAGTCCATACATAGCTTTCTTGACTCTATACACCTTGTCTGGATTTTCTGGATCTTCAAAACCAGGAAGCTGCATCACATATACCTCCTCAACAATTGTGCCATACAGAAAAGCACTCTTCACATCCATTTGATAGACAGTGAAGCCCATGCAGGAAGCATAGGTTAGAAATATCCTTATAGCCTCAATCCTTGCAACTGGTGCAAAGACCTCCTCATAGTCTATCCCTTCCTCTTGTGTATATCCCTAAGCCACTAAACGTGCCTTGTTTCTGACCACAATGCCTCTTTCATCTTTCTTGTTTCTTAGAACCCATCTTGTCCCAATAGGTCTGACATGTCTGGGATAATCAACCAGCTCCCAAACATCCTGAATAGCAAATTGGTGAAGCTCATCCTGCATTGCTTCCACCCAACTTGGTTCTTTGAGAGCATCAAAAATCTTCTTGGGTTCCTGTTGTGACAGAAAACAGGCAAACAAACATGCTTGAACAAGAGGGGTATCAACCTTCTTGTGTATATTGGCAATAAATCCTCCAAGACTTTGATGAGATCTTCTAGTCTGAACAGGAGACATGACATCCCCAATTATTTGAGAAGAGGGGTGATTCTCATGGTAGAAGTGAGAACTCCTCCCTCAAAAAGTTTGTTGTCTTCAATCTCATCATCCAAGTTGCCAATATCTTCTTTAGACTCTCTTCCATCAATATTTGTATGAACCTCTTCATGTCTGCTTGAAGGTTCACCTTGTTCAAAATTTGAAGAGAAAATATGCTCAAAAGAGTTGTCAACGCCTGAACCAAGGTTGTCAGCGTTTGATCCATCCACGCCTGAAATGGTGTTGTCAACGTTCGAGCCATCAACGCCTAAATTTGTCCTGTCAGTGCTAGATTTTCCTTTGTCAGCGCCTGAAGGACCATGCATGTTGTTAACTGGTGATACTTGGGGACCACCATTTTCCTTTCCAGTAGCAGCAGCAACAAAAGCATCTGTCCATATGGGATTAGTGACATACTCCTGTATGGGAGATGACTTGTCTGCTTGTGATCCAACCTCTTCATTAACCTGTGTACCTGAAACATCAACAACTGGTTCTTCCACAACATTTGAAGTTACCTTCACAATGTCTGGATTAGTAACAGGCATATAGTTCAAAGTCCTAGATAGAGGTTCCAAGTCAAACAACCAATTTGGACCACTTTCAGGATCACTAGGTTTACTCTCTAAAAACCTAACATGTACTTTTTCAAGTATACGTTTTTCCATCTTAAGGTAAACCCTATATCCTTTGCTCTGCACTGAATAACCCATGAAGTAGCCATCATCACCTTTAGCACTAAATTTACCTAAGGCATCACTAGTATCTAATACAACTACATGACAACCAAAAGGTTTAAGAAAACCAATATTAGGTTTCCTTCCCCAAATTAACTTATATGATGTTTTGTTATGTATCTTGTTGACCAAAGCTCTATTCTGAACATAACAAGCTGTATTCATAGCCTCAGCCCAAAAAGCTATGGGAAAGTGAGCATCAACCAACATAGTCCTAGCTGCTTCAATTAGGGTTCTATTCTTTCTCTCAGCAACCCTATTTTGCTGTGGGGTTCTGGCAATATTAAAATACCTAGTAATCCCTTTCTTGGCACAAAAGTCATCCAACATTTTATTTCTAAACTCACCACCATTATCACTTCTAAGCATTTTAACTTCATTACCACTTTTCTTCTCTATCTGGTTAATAAAGTTAATTAAAGTATCAGCAGTGTCACTTTTCATAGCTAAAAAGAAAGTCCAAGTAAACCTAGAAAAGTCATCTGTGATGACAAAGAAGTATGATTTACCATTCAAACTCTCTCTATTAGTTGGACCAAACAGGTCCATATGCAACAAGTGAAGTGGTTTAGAACTAGAGTGCACCTGTTTAGACTTAAATGAGACCTTGTGCTACTTGCCTTTAAGGCATGCAATACAAGAGTGGTCATTGTGGATAGCCTTTTTAGGCAAACCATCAACCAAACCAAGTCTCACAGATCTGTTTATATTCTTAAAGTTAATGTGCCTTAGTCTCCTGTGCCATAGATTACTCTTATCAACCGAAGCTTTAGCATAAAAACATGACATATTATTATTCATCCTAATACCATTAAGATTCACATTATAAATGTCCTTATGCCTAGGTGTTCTATAGTCAATAAATTTATCATCTAGTATTTTAAAATCCTTGCTCAACACCAAGCATTCAGTATCAGTGAAAAGAACCTTATTTTTGTTATCACAGACTTGTGATAGACTAAAAAGATTGTAATCAAGTTCTTTTACCAGAAACACGTTTTCAAAACGCAAGTTCTTGGTGAGAAGAGTTCTTTTGCCTGTGATAGTTCCATATCCGCCTCCAAAGTAAACTTTATCACCATCCTTAATGGGAGTGAAGTTAGTAAGATTATCTTCCTTCCCAGTCATGTGCCTAGAACATCCACTATCCCAATAGCCATAATCATTCACCTGTTTTTGAATGCCCTGCACATAAAGAAAACAAATTAGTTTTCTTTGGGAACCCAAGCCTGAGCAGACTTGGATTCATCTGGTTGTTCAACAAGAACATACTTAGTTCTCATAACAACCCCTTGTTCATCCCTTTTTGGATGAAACACCCAGTTAACCCCAATTGGTTTTGTGATGACCTTTGAAATATAATTAAATCTGTTGTAGGTCATAGAAATCCCATTATAATTAGGGTTTTGATCTTGCTTAGGTCTCCATGTCAAGCTAGAAGAAGCTTTAGACCACTTTCCATGTGGTTGCAAATATTTAGGTCTGGCAACGTTTCTGTCAGCGTTGGATTTGGTCTTGTCAACGCTGAAATTACCCTTATCAGCGTTGAACCTAGGGTTTTCTACAGGAACCCATTGCCTATTAGACCATGTATTGGTCTTCTGAAAAGGTCTTTGTCCATGAGTGTTAGACCCTTTAGTGAAGAATGGGGTTGGTCTAACAACTTGTAGACTTTGCTCCACAAAAGTTTTGGGTCTGACAGTGTTTGACCTTTTGTCAGCGTTGACCTTGGAAGCATTGACACACTTATAGGCTAAATGTGAAAAGCTACCACAAGTGTAACAGGCTTTTCTAGACACAACTCTAGGTCTAGAAGAAAAGAAACCTGTTCCATTATCACTAACTTGGCTTTTTGGTGACCTAGTATTCCTATACATTTCTACATACTTAATGCTAGGTTTCTTAAAAGTGTTTGAGCCAAGGTCAACAGTCTTGCCAGTGATTGGGTTTTTTACTTTGATAAGGGTCGACTCATTTGGACTATCACAAAGCATGCCACCCTTGACAAACAAGGTAGGGTTGGCTTTCTTCCATTCATTCAAGTTAGTTAACTTTTGCCTATACTCTTCAACTGGGGTAAGGACTCTTGGTGGAGGGATAAATTCCTCTTCTTAGAATACTGGTAAACCAATCCAAGATAAGTCCTTTCTTTGGACACCATAGAAGTCCCCAGCTGGTGGTGGAACAACAGAATAGTCTTTCATCCCAATCCCAGTCATGTCCCTAGGATCCCTCTGTTTGTTAACACATTCTCTTAGGGTTTGTGAGGCCTTATCAAATCTCTGAATTTTAAGGTCCACATTATCCTTATTCTTGATAGCCTCATCTAACTTAGCCTGTAATTCAGCATTGACCCTTTCCATGATGTTTCTAACATCATTACTAGCATTTAAATAATGTTTTAAGATATTTATTTTATCTTTTAGGTCAAGCTCCATTTTCTTATACTCAGAAACTGTCTTTTCAGTTTGAGTGAGAGAAATTTGATAGTTAGACAACTTGCATCTCTCAGTACTCACATCACTTAACAATCTTAAAACCTCTTTGTTAAGTCTTTCAGTATTTAAACGACAACCCTTACTACAAAAAGCATCATCGTATACCTCATTGTCTGATGAAGATGAGGAGTGTGCCATGAGAGCATATTGAACATACTCTTCTTCTTTTATCTCAGCAACCAAAGCTTTATACTCTTCCTCATCCTTAGCCAAATAGCTCCAGTCCCATCTAATGCCATCAATTTCTTCCACAGCCACCATGGCCTTAGGATCCCGAGCCTTAACAATTTGGCTTGAGGGTTTTCCAACATCAGATCTTCTTGGAGATCTGCATTCCCTCATAAAGTGCCCCATACGATGACAATTGTAACACTCAACCTTGGATTTATCAAATCCAGCAGTGTCCGTTGCATTAAAGGTCATCTTCTTCTTGAACCTTCTATTCCACCTGTTTGCTCTTATACTAGCAAGAGCCATGTTCCACTTTATATCCATCTCCTCTAAGTGCTCATCGCTTATTTGCTCAAGGTCCTCATATGTAATCACTGAACCATTGGGCAATGAAGCAATGTATGCACACACAGTATCCAGATCCAAACCAACAGGCTTAACTCTTGGAGAGTCAATTTTTTATGTGTCAGCGTCTGAATGTGAGGCGTTGACAGGATATGATCCATCGTTGACACATGTTGATCCAGTAACTGGGTGCATGTATAAATCCTTCTGATCAAATTGACCTTCACTATGTGAGAAGAAGGCCATGTTACTATTGGTAGACTTACTTCCATGCTCCAAAAGAGTTTCATTCTCCAACAGCCTCAGTTTGTTGTAGATATCATCAAAAGTAGAACTTTTGTGAGTGTTATTGGCAATTATAGATCTTGCCTCAATCTTCCATGCATCACCAAGGCTTTTATTGTCCCTATGAAGGATAGCTTGCTTGTAATGTCAACCAGACTGCTTCTCACACTGCTAAGCTTCTCATTAGGTTGAGCCTTAAAAACAACATACTCATGCAAGAGTTGCTTCTTCTTCTCTTCCTTAGTATCAGCATTACCACCATATGCAACTTCAAGGGATGCCCAAAGGTCTTTTGCAGACTCATAACCTCTGTATTTGTGCTGATTTTCTTGTCCCAAAGAAAGTTTCAGAATGCTTAGGCTTTTCATATCAACCCTTTTCTTTGCTATGTTATCAGCAGACACAGCTCTACCATCGTCAGGTTTTTCTTTCTTATCTTCTTCAAAACATCCTTGAACAGCTGATCTTGTAGCAATGGCATCTGCAATCTTTTGAGCTTTATTGAATGTGTTTCCATATTCAATAATCTCCCAGAGAGTATAGTCATGGATTTGCAGATATTGCTCAAAGTTAAACTTCCACAACTCAAAATTGTTTGCATCTAGCATGAGAATCTTGATGTTGTGGTTTGAGGAGGAGGAGGTTACTTCTAGAGTGGACATGATGTTTTTAGAGTTTTGTGAAAATTAGGGTTTTGGTGATTTTAGGGTTCTTGTGTTCTTTTTGATCAAAGTTTCTCAACAAGCTCTAATACCACTTGCTGATCCCAAAATTAGATCGATTTAGCTTGTGTAAACGAGATTAGATCAAGTTATACACGTAGAGAAACTTTGTTTATGTATAAAGTAATTCAAGTGTTATGCGGAATTAACACTTAAACAAGAACATACAAAGGATGTAAAACAAACTTTCACTTGATTGATAATAACGAACTTGCTTACAATGAAAGTGTTTAACGTATGAAAACTTATATATTAAACATAGCCTAAAGGTCTTATTTTATAGACATAAGAAGCCTTGTACAAGAGTCTACGTATCAACTATTCTAGGTAAAGATAATTATAGAAAATACAATGTTGATCCTATCTTTACTAGAAACAAACTAGAAACATAATACGCGTAGACCATATCTTTCTATCAGTGCTTGTCTTCAACCTATCAACGCTTGACTTCTTCATGTCAACGCTTCATCTGTCAGCGTTTGTTTTCTTCTTATCAACGCTTGTTTTCCTCTTGTCAGCGCTCAAGTGGACTGGCTACATTTTATTCCCAACACTAGTCTCTATAAGGTGAATTCTAAAGAGACTACTTTTGTAGGCTGCAACCAATCCTTTTATACACTTAAAGACACTAGTTTTTACGTAACAACCTGTCTTTATGTGTTAATTTTCAGGACACCGTTTTATATCAAAAACTAGTGTTTTCAGACATTTAAAAACACTGGGTTTTTTAACAACCAGTCCTTTTTATGTAAATAAATTTTGTGCTTAATTTTTTTTAACTTACAATCATAAGGACTCAACGGTATATACTTGTTTTTTATAACATATTACGTTTTTAGTCTTCATAAACTTTATATGTGATTAAATTATAAGGACCATTAAATAAATAAAAAATTAAGAATCATAACTTGTGTAAAACTTATTTATAGGCACTTCCTGTTAATACATCCTCTTCTTTTCTTTTTATTCTGATAAAAAAAGCAACAGAGGGTCTTGAACCCTTGACCTCTCAACTGACATCAGACGCAGCATCTCTCTATTAAACCATTTGATCTATAGGCACTTCCTGTTAATACATCCTTTTTTTTAATCTATTTTTTATTTCTTGATAAAGAAAAAACAAAAAATACCAAAAAATGGGCAGCAAGTGGATCGAACGCCTGACCTCAGAGAACAAACAGACATGGAAATACACTCTTTAACCATCTGCACCAAGTGTTCTTTTTGGTTTATCATTACAAAAGCTTTTACTTGTACTCTTTTAACTTTATTTGCTTAAAAGCTTATTTTATGCTTATTTCGAGCTTATTTGAGCTTATCTTTTCAACTTACTATTTTTTAAACTTTTCTAACAGCGTTTTTGATTTTCAATTTTTAGGATTTTTGAAAAATCATTTAATATTTTTAAATCATTTAATTAGTTTTAATCTTAATTAATTCATAAAAAATTATTTAATAGTAACAAAAATATAATTCTTTTTTTCTAAAATTTTATTTTCTCGTTTATAATGTAGGAAAAAATAAAATTGCATTTTTAGGCATTACATTCAAAAAATTATTTAAATGTCGCGTTTTTTTACGTTCGTTATTATTTTCTTGTGCTTTTGTTATTTCGATTTTTTAGCCCATTTTTGTTTTTAAATTAATTTTTGTTATTTTTTTAAGTTTAATAAAGTTTAGTTTTAGATAAGTTTACAAAATTTTTTAATTTTTCGCTGGGTCGCTTTTATACGTTCGTACGTGATGTAGTGTTTTTACACACCTTTAGGAAAAGGAGGTAAAACAGTGGAAAGTATTAACAAGTGATTTAGGAAAACCACGAGTTATGACCCAAAGTGGGGATCGTTCTCAAGGAGGCTTGGTGTGTGTGTTAAGAAATGATTAACTTTGTGATTATATGATTATGAGAAAGAAAATAGAAATGGGATAAGAAGAGCATGACGGTTACGATGACGGATTACACTAAGACAAAAAGGTCGTACACGTAAAACCATAAAAGCACCAAAATTAAAAATTTACTCTAAAAATTCCTAAAAGATTGCAATAAATCCTAAATAATGTATTATGAGTATACAAAAAATCAAAAATCACCCAAACCTTTTATTTAATTAAATATTGATTTTTAAATGCTAATTAAAGCCCTAAAAAAATCAATTTAATTAAAAAAAGGCCAAAATGAGTTTTATCACTTTGTAAACCTCTAAAATGCCCTAACTTAATTTAAAACTATTTTTGAAAATTTTAAAATTAATTAAAACTATTTAAAAACAATTAAAAACAATTAAAATTTAAATTAATTATAAAAATTAATCTAAGGACAATAAAAATATTCTAAAAGTTGTAAAATTCCTAACTTTATGTGTTTAACCTAAGAAAAATATAAAAACATGAAAAATATAAATTTTAATTTTTAATAATAAAATAATAATAAAATAATATTAAAAATCCAAAATTTATAAAAAATTCTAAAAACTTGTAAATTAGCTTAATTTAACCTAAATAAACAGAAAATGAATTTGAAATTACAAAAATACCCCTAATGGGCCTCCAAATGGGCCAAAAGTCCAAACAGTTACCTTAATGGGCCAAAATAAGCCCAATAAGAAAAATGTTGTCCAATTAAGCCCAAAAAACCCCTATCTAACTCAAAATTTGATTTTAAACACAACTTTTTAAAGGCCCAAAAGCTGAAAATGTGAAATAAGCTGACTTATACCAAACAGCTTATTCTTAATGGGCTTTTTCGCCCATTAAGCTATAAGCTGATGCCATAAGCTCAAATTAGACACACAAGCTTCTTTTGAGTTTCTTAAGACTTCTGTAAAAAGAAATTTGAAATAAGCCAAAGGAATAAGCCTGAAAATGCAAAAAGAAATCTACAGAAAACGACAAAATAGTCGTTTTTGAGTTCTAGGCTATCCCAAGAGCTGATTCAAGTTTCTAAAGCTTTTAAATGACTTAACTAAGCTTAATCAACAAAAAGTTTTCAAATAAGTTGACTCAATAAGCTAGAAAAAGCAAATAAGCACTTATGAAAAAGTCAAATAAGTTGGTTTTCTAGCAAAAAGTCGAAGTCAAAGTCCAATAAGCTCCAGTTCAATCAAATGGGTCAAATAATGAAGATATATCACAAAAAATAAGTTGTTGCAGGTCTGGATAAGCCAAAATGGCTTATTGATAAGCAAACTGAAAAATTGCACTAGTAGGGGCTAGTTTTGGGTGTTGAGCAGTGGAAGCTTTTTCCACTGCTTGACTTGTTGACTTTTTTGTCTTAAGTGACTTTTTTGGAGATTCAAGTTACATAAAGGAACCTAAATGATCAGTGGATCATAAGGAGTCAATAACAACAAAGAAATCACAATCAACAACAGCCAATTAGTACAGTTAATTCAAACAATCACCAGATATGCACCAGACATGAACACTTAAGCAGTTGAGGTTCAATAAGCACTTAGAGCACAATTAAGCCAGCCAAACTTAACCAAATGCATACACAAGCAATATTAAACTTAAATGAACAAGTCTAAACAGGTTTCATGCACTGATTCAAAGTATTAAGCAAGATTCAAGCACTTAAAGTTACTGATGAACACAAAAACATGTAGTTTCTACTTTGCTGATGCAATTGACCAACAAGCCAAAATCAAACCTCCAAATCTTGTTAACAGTTTATAATAACTATGTTTAAACACTTTTTAGCCCTAAGCATGCATACACTCTAGGTGTTCCCAAAGTCTTAGGTCAAAAACAGTCAAAACTAGCAATCTATAGCATAATCTTTGATTTGGTGTTTAAAAGCTAAAAACTTGCAGCAAAATGCACTTAAACAAGCATATATCAGATACAAAGCAAATACACAAACTTCCAACAACACAATATCAAGTTATGATTCAAGACAGGTAATCCCAAACACCCTTTTAACTTTTCAAATAAAGATTTTCAAAGCAAAAATGCATTCCAAGGTTACCCAAACCCAAATCAACAAATAACAGATGAGATAAATAGATTAGAACAAGATTAAGCCACAAAATTCACAAGAACACAAGCCACACTCAAATATCACAAATATCCAATATTTTGAGATTAAGGGTGTGTACCTCATGGATGTACATCCACACCCACGAATTTTGAGCTTATGTACTAGCAAGAACAAGTACAAGCTTCCACAACAAAGCCTGCTAAGATTCAACAAGGTTAGAAGCAAAATATCAAAAACAGTAAGGTTTAAAAGCCTTGATTAATGCAACTCTTGTACTCCACACTTGATTATCCCCAAGTTATAAGCTTCACCACACCTTGATAACACAATATCAGGATGCTATGATCAGCCTTATAGCCCAAGAATTCCAAGATAGACCAAGAACTTAGCAAAATATCAAGCTTGAAGGAAAATGTGCAAACTTTTGCACACTTCTTAAAAACAGGTTTTGAGATTCAAGATAAGCAAAAAAGTAACAATAATAAGCAGTAAACAACAATGGCACTTGAGTTTTCTTCAAAGATTCAAACACATTTCATTCAACTGAAAATGGATTTACAGAATATTGAACAAAGGAAAAATCAAGAGCAAGCTAAAATGTAATGAACTAAGGCCTTTATATAGGCATACAATGAACTAGGAAATCTGAAAAAAACGTAAACCCTAGCTAATGAAGTTCCAAATTTGCCCCTTGTGAAGTTTGAATACATGCTTGATCATGTGATTTTTCTTGGCAGTTTGTTGTAGTTGGCATGTGTGAGTGCATCCAAGGGCTTGTAACAAGCTTAAAAAGTAAGCTTCAATCTCAAACGTTGGATTGCTGTTGGTTTTTGGCAGTATCCTCTATGTTTGCAGCAGGGGAATCTCTTGTGGGCCAAGGGAGTGATGTGGCAAGTATTTTGAAAGTTGGGATGTGATTAAGGTCACCTTAATCATCATTCTGGAGGTTTTCATGGATTAATTACAACATGATTAAAAATACCCAATTTTCATAAGAACACCAAGAACAACTATTTTGATCTTGGTTTAAGGTTTAAAAAATGTTTAGCGCGTGTTTTTATTATATATTAACATTTGAAAAGTTAATTAATGAATAAACGGTTAGTGGATGATGAGGTGGAGCATTAGTGGGTTTTGATTGGTTGTGGAGTATTAGTGGGGCACGTGTCAAGCCCTCACTGGTCTAGGTATCTTCCTTGTCTTGGCAGAAATCACCCCTTATCTTCCCAACTTGTTTCACTTTGTAAATAAACCCCACAAATCCGGATTCCCTTTGTAATAAAGTTTCACTTTTCACACTTTTGCCCCAAATACTTTTCCAAAGTATTTTCAGGGGTATTTCTTGCCATTTTATGATTCTTGAAGGACTGATTTGGCATTTTCTTGATTGATAATGGTCTTGACTTGTATGATTGACCTTTTGGAGGACTAAAATTGCCAAGTCATGACTAATGAGGGACCATTTTTGCCATTTCTTCAAAGTCAAGGGTCCTTTTGGTAATTTTGATATTTTCAAAGGACCAAACTTGTAAGTTCTTGTAACTTGAAGTCCTTCATGGTATGTTTGACTTTGATGAGGATAAATATTGACATTTTAGTTTTGATGAGGGACTAAAATTGCCAATTCTTCAAAGTAGAGGGCCCTTTTTGCATTATTGACAAACTTTAGGGACCAATCTTGTAATTATGAGGATACAAGGGTATAAAGTGTCAATTCTTCCATATTAGAGGACCCTTCTTCATAAATCTTCAAATCTTCAAGGGTTGTTTTAGGAAAATCTTCATTAGGGCTTGGTTCAATGTGCGGCTTCGTTTCCCGTGTTCGTTTTTGCATGATTCTTGTGATCTTTTGTCATTTTCTCAATATCCGTACCTAAAATACACAAGCAACAAACACAAGCATATATTTGGGTATTTTCATGATAATTTATGCATTTTAAGCCCTTTTTGGACGATGAGACTATGTATAAAAGCAGACTCATCACTCCCCCATACTAAACCATTGACGTGCCCTCACGCAATGCTAGAATAAAGTATTGTAGCATCTACAAAATTCATTTTTATTCACTTTTATTGAATAATAAACTAGCTACACTACTACTATTACTACTACTTGCGTTTTAGACATAATGTATGATTTTCATCGCAAAATGGGACATTTAGGTTCATAGAATAAGAACACGTGAGTGCTTCGTTAGAAATAATTTCATCGTCCTCGATTTTCACCCCATTTCCATGCCAAGCGTGCAACGAGATCATTGTCATTATAAGTTAGTAATGCTAACACTACTCATATGCCCTAATCAAGTACTTATCCTCCCAATTTCCTAAGTTGTATCTCTTATATTTTATTGTGTCTTGAATGTTTCACGAGGATACATTGTTTGACTTATGCGATAATAGAGATTTAGGTCTAAAAATAGAGTCCTAACGGTGTAACCAAGACCATCAAATCAATCCCCCTCCTAATAGACAACGATGTCAAAAAATTTAGTCAACAAGAAGGATTGATGAATACGGTTTTATAACGGTTTTGAACATGAGACTTATTACCAAGAATTTTATACGCCCCCTAACGGAAGGGCCTTATTATCTTTGGTTTACCTCCATCTTTTATTCAACTTTTACATGAAGCTTTTACTATGACTTCGGTCTTGCCTTGCCTTTTATTATCCACCTCATCGGTAGTTTTATTAGCCAAAGACGTGTATCCTCACGCTAAGGCAAATTTTGGATCTTTAAAGCTTCAAAGATTAAGACTTGATTCACTTTCAATTTTGCATAGATTTTTCGGCCTTGTGGGGCTTCAAATTGTTTGCTTGATTTAGGTGAGCACTTGAAATCTTATTATTGGGTGAAGCTTTTGATTATTCGGGTGCCAATACTTCGAAACTGTGACGCTGGCGATACCTTAATTTTTTCCCAATTTAATTACACGGAAGCTATTAGAAAAGACTAGAAACCCAACAATCAAGACTAAACCGCTAAGTCAATATTTATTAAGCAAAAAATATTTACATGCGAAGGGAGAATAAGCAAACAACGAGAACACATTTGAAAGAATACGAGTACTCTACGTTTAGCATAGTAACTTATAATTAACCCTATCATTTCTCGTCCTCATTTAAGAGACTTAGCCTAATGTGAAGTTAAGGAATCAAAGCTAAGTGCTCAACACGCACGACCGAGTAAAAAATTACTCTTATTCTCGCCATCAGAAAACCTACATTCGTGTCATCAAACACTTATAAAACATGAGAAATTTTTTAAAATATGGCCATTTTTAGCCTTATTTTGCAACAAAACTATAAACAAAAAGATAAACTTTGGAAAGCATGAATGTTTGGCAAGGCAAGTATCTATTCACCCCCCCCATACTAAAGTTAAACATTGTCCTCAATATTTCGAGTCTAGGGGTGCAAAAACCCCATACTAGAGACGTAGTCGAATGCTTAATCTAGCATCGAAAGGGTGTAACCGTTAAATTTAAAGCCGTTTATGAAGTGTGCTATAAACCTATGGTTAGAACATCAAAGGATATATACTGGATATTGAGAAAGTCTTCAAAGAAAACGATCGAGTGCTCCCATAGAACGAACACGAAAGGCTCCAATCGTGAAGATAATGATCATCTAAAATCCACAATTCACAAACAACCATGGAACAAAGGTTGGAAGGACAAATCCCCACACGTTACTACATTAGAAAGCGATAATATGTACATAGGATAAGCATGGGACTCCCCCACGAGGCACCTCGTTTTTGATTACCGAGTCATTAGCTCGACTCGATCCGCTCAATACTAATTATCATTGGGGAAGGTGATTTGGTCGAGGTAGTTCAAGGATGGAACTTCCCCGCCAAAGTAGTGCTTCAACCTATGTCCATTCACCTTGAAATTGGGGCCATCATTTTGAGCTAGCTCGATGGTCCCATATGGAAATACTTGAGTTACGGTGAATGGACCGGACCAACGGGATTTCAACTTACCGGAAAAGATTTTCAAACAAGAATTAAAAAGCAAAACTTGATCCCCAATGTTAAAAACCTGGTTTTTAATTTTAGAATCATGCAACCTTTTAGTCGTTTTTTTATAAATCAATGAATTTTCATAAGCAATATCCCTTAACTCATTCAATTCATTTAATTGCATTTTCCGGTGTTTTCCCGCGGTCTCCATGTCATCATTACAATGCTTTAGGGCCCAATAAGCCTTGTGTTCTAATTCGATTGGCAAGAGACAATTCTTCCCATACACTAGCTTATAAGGAGTGCATCTAATGGGCGTCTTATGAGCGGTCCTAAAGGCCCATAAAGCATCGTTCAACTTATCCGACCAAGATTGTCTGTTTTCCCCAACGGATCTCTCCAAGATCCTCTTCAACGCTCGGTTTGAAACCTCGACTTGCCCACTTGTTTGTGGGTGATAAGCCGTAGAAAGCCGATATGTAACCCCATATTTCCTTAGGACCCTTTCGAATTGGTCGTTACAAAAATGGGTTCCATGATCGCTTATGATCGCACGAGGGGTTCCAAACCGAGAAAACAAGAAAACTTGACTACCACACGAGCATCATTGGTGGGCAAAGCCTTAGCTTCCACCCACTTAGGATAGGTAGTCAACCGCGACAAGAATGTACTTATTACCACGAGATGATGGGAACGGCCCCATAAAGTCAATGCCCCAAACGTCAAAGATCTCACAAACTTGGATGATATTTTGTGGCATTTCATCTTTTTGTGATGCTTTTCCTTGTCGTTGGCATGAGTCACATGATTTCACATGCTCATGTGCGTCTCGGTAAATAGTAGGCCAAAAGAAACCGACATCAAAGACCTTCTTAGCCATGAGATTAGCACCATGGTGACCACCCGTGGGCCCCTCGTGACAAGCTCTAAGGATATTAGAAGCTTCGGTGCCAAATACACAACGTCGGATGATTTGATCCGCACAAGTTCAAAATAAGTAAGGGTCGTTCCAAAAGTAGAACTTGACGTCACGAAAGAATTTTCGTTTTTCTTGAGTCGTCATACCCTTGATGATGAAGTTGCCCGCATGGTAATTTGCAAAGTCCGCAAACCATGGGGTGGAAGAATCAAGCTTAGAATTCACTACACCAAGTGTCTCGAGCGGAAATGTTTCGGTGATTTCCTTTAGCTCGTAAACACTTTGGTAAGGATCTTCCAAACGAGAGAGATGATCGGCCGCTAGATTCTCGGCTCCTTTTTTGTCAACGATTTTGTGATCAAATTCTTGAAGGAGGAGAATCCAACGAAGTAATCTTGGCTTTGCATCTTGTTTAGCCATAAGATACTTGATAGCCGAATGATCCGTATACACTATGCATTTCGTCAAGACGAGATAAGGTCGAAATTTCTCAAATGCATACACCACGGCAAGGAACTCCTTTTCTGTTGTAGTGTATTTTAGTTGAGCCTCGGCCATCGTCTTGCTAGCATAGTGAATAGGCAAGAAGTGCTTTTCAAGACGTTGGCCCAATACGGCCCCAATAGCGTAGTCACTAGCGTCACACATGAGCTCAAAGGGGAGGTTCCAATTGAGAGCACAAGAATGGGAGCTTCGGTAAGTTTCCTCTTAAGGATTTCAAAGGCTCGTACACAATCTTCGTCAAAGAAAAAACGTGCCTCTTTTTCAAGAAGATGTGTAATAGGTCGAGAGATCTTTGAAAAATCCTTGATGAATCGACGATAAAAGCCCGCGTGGCCTAGGAAACTCCTAACTCCCTTAACGGTTTTGGGATGAGGTAATTTGGCGATGACGTCTACCTTAGCTTGATCTACCTCAATCCCCGCTTTCGAAACCTTGTGCCCTAAGACGATTCCACTTTTAACCATAAAATGACACTTTTCCCAATTAAGCACAAGGTTGTTTCCTCACAACGTTTCAACATTCTCTCGAGATTTGACAAAAACGAAGTGAACGAATTACCATACACGGAAAAGTCATCCATGAAGACTTCCATCGTCTTCTCGATCATATCATGAAAAATAGCCATCATGCACCTTTGAAAGGTTCCCGGTGCATTACAAAGTCCGAATGGCATTCTACGATAGGCAAACGTTCCATATGGACACGTAAACGTAGTTTTTTCTTGATCACGAGGATCGATGGAGATTTGGAAGTAACCGGAAAAACCATCTAAAACGCAATATAAATCGTTTCCCGCAAGACGCTCCAACATTTGGTCCATGAAGGGCAAGGGAAAATGGTCTTTACGAGTAGCTTCATTCAACTTACGATAGTCAATGCACACTCTCCATCCGGTCACGAGTCTAGTGGGAATTAACTCGTTGGCATCGTTTGGCACAACGGTCATTCCTCCCTTCTTAGGGACACAATGAATAGCACTCACCCAAGGGCTATCGGAAATAGCGTAAATCATTCCAGCGTCAAGGAGTTTAAGGACTTCCTTTTTGATGACGTCGTGAATTTTGGGGTACACCCTCCTTTGACATTGGATTGCGGGCTTGTAATCCTCCTCCATTAAGATTTTGTGACTACAAAATTTGGGATCAATCCCCTTAATGTCAGATAACTTCCACGCAATTGCCCCTTTGTGATCCTTTAGAACATCGATAAGTGTGTTTTTTCATCATTCGAAAGTTCCTTCGCAATAATAACCGGCAACTTGTCGCCCTCCTCCAAAAAGACATATTTGAGATGAGGAGGTAAATCTTTCAACTCGAGGATAGGTGGTTCCTCAATTGAAGATTTGGGCTCGATACTCATAACCTCCTCGGGTGGAGGAAATGGGAAATTGTTAAGGAAATCCTTGATAATCAAGAAGTCCTCATCATTGTCGAGGTCTTCGTTACTAGTACGTGGAACATCTAATTCTTCCAACGTAAAACCACCACCTTCAAATGGAGTGAAGGTTGGTGTCAAGTTATCAAAAATGGGATGTAACATAGTGGGATTGCCACTCTTTTCATCATCACCAAAACCTAGAACTTCTTGTGAAAATTCCTCTCAAACCACGTCAATCATATCAACGAGGTTTATGGTTTCAACGGAATAAACATGAGAAATTTGAGAGTTTTGAGTTGCGTTTATAACAAGTTCCTCGTAGTTGAAACGTAAGGTGATCTTTCTAGTATGAACATCGATCAAAGCCATAGACGTATCTAAAAACGAACGACCTAAAATGAGAGGAACTTGAGGATCCGTGGGAATATCGACAACGATAAAGTCTACCGGATAATAGAACTTTCCCACTTTCACAAAAACGTCTTCCGCCAATCCACATGCGGGAATCCTGGAATGGTCGGCCAACACGATAGACATTAGTGAAGGAGTAAGATTAGGAAGATTGAGCGACTTGAAGATTGCAAGTGGCATCAAGTTAATTCTAGCACCAAGATCGGCCAAGGCAAATCATTCTTCCATATATTGGATTGCACAAAGGATCAAGAATTTATCGGGATCACCGACTTTTTGAGATATGCGATTAATATAAACCGATGAACAACTAGACAGTTGATGTAATTTCTCCTTGTTGTTCAACATACTCTTAAAGTTAGCGGCAAATCGAGGCATCATGACCAAAGCATCGGTGAAACTCACATTAAAGTGCAAATCAAAAAACATTTTCATAAAAAGCTCAAATTGGTAATTGTCGCTCTCTTGATGTTTCTCCTTTTCTAAGTCTCGATGGATAGGGCAAAGGTGGTGTGGGTTGAGGCATAGGCATAGCCTTTGGAATCTCGGGTTCCAATGTTGGTAATGGGTCAACCGTAGGTGTGCTATGAGCGGTACTTCGTGGGATGGGAACATGCTCCTTTTGGACCACCACCTCGGGTTTTTCCTCAATTGCATCCTCCGTAGGAGCAATTGGTTGAGGAGTCGGTTCCTTAAGTGTCTTACCACTACGTGTGGTAATCACTTTCATCTCACCCTTAGGGTTTGATATGGTGTTGCTAGGAAGACTACACGAAGACGGTTTACACATAATTGCCTCAAACATAGATGAAATTTTATCCTCAAACATAGATTGCCTCTTCTCGGCTTTAATCATCTCTTGCTTAATTTCATGTTTCCCTTGTTCCATTTTTTGTTTGTTTTGTTGTAACCTAGTTACATTTCCTTCCATCTTGTTGGTATGGATTTTAAGCTCATTTGCTAACTCATTTTTCAACTCTTTCTTCAAGTCGTTCTTAAACTCGGATCTTAGGCTAATGATTTCTATTTGAATGTTGTCAAACCTAGCATCGTTCCCATTAGCGTATTCAACAAATTCATTTGGAAGATCTTTCAACGTTTGCAACTTTTGTTGTTGTTTTGAAAATCATTTTGATTTTTGTTTGAAACTTGATTGTTAGTGTTGGGAATAAAATGTAGCCAGTCCACTTGAGCGCTGACAAGAGGAAAACAAGCGTTGATAAGAAGAAAACAAACGCTGACAGATCAAGCGTTGACAAGAAGAAGTCAAGCGTTGATAGGTTGAAGGCAAGCACTGATAGAAAGATATATTATACGTGTATTATGTTTCTAGTTTGTTTCTAGTAAAGATAAGTTCAACATTGTATTTTCTATAATTATCTTTACCTAGAATAGTTGATACGTAGACTCTTGTACAAGGCTTCTTATGTCTATAAAAGAAGACCTTTAGGTTGTGTTTAATAATAAGTTTTCATACGTTAAACACTTTCATTGTAAGCAAGTTTGTTATTATCAATCAAGTGAAAGTTTGTTTTACATCTTTGTGTGTTCTTGTTTAAGTGTTAATTCTGCATAACACTTAGATTAATTTATACATAAACAAAGTATCTCTACGTGTATAACTGGATCTAATCTCGTTTACACAAGCTAAAACGATCTAAGTTTGGGATCAACAAGTGGTATCAGAGCTTGTTGAGAAACTTTGATCTAAAAGAACACAAGAACCCAAAAAATCACCAAAACCCTAATTTTCACAAAACCCTAAAAACATCATGTCCACTCCAGAAGCAACATCCTTGTTGGAAATACGTTTTACATATTTATGAAGGATCGGTCGCTCCAATGATAATTATGTAATGGGCTCGTGATCCACTTAGTAAATGTATAGTCCATATAGCCCACATGTAGGGTGGGCTATATATATCCCCTCCTAGCATGTTAGGAGGGGTTGGTCATTTTCATTATTCAATATTCAATCTTTACTTTCTCTCTCTACTCTTCTCTTTTCTCTCCTTTCTCTCTCTACTCCCTCATCTCCCTTCTCATCTCTTTTATATTTATCAATCAATCCATACATCATATCCATCTAATCCAATCATGTAGAATAGGCCAAAGATCCCGTAGACCTTCAATTGGTATCAGAGCATGGTTAGATTGGTTTATTCTTGTTTTTATTTTGTTTGATTTTGATGGGTTTTGATTTAATCACTCTTAAATATTAAAAAGTTTGTATTTTTTATAAAAAGTTTGGGTTTTTATGTTTTAAATCATAATTAAATCTTTGATTTACTTATTTTATATTAAAATCACAAATTTTTTTTTCAAAAATCAATTTTTTATAATCAGTTTTTTTTTCATATCAGTTCTTTAAGATCCATTTTAATTTTTTATTATTAGTTTTTCTTTTATCAGTTTTTTATAATCAGTTTTTTATATAATTTTTTTTATAATTTTTTATATAACCTTTTTTTTATCATATCTGGGTTTTCTTTTATCAGTTTTATATAACCATTTTATTTTTTTAATATAATCAGTTTTTTTTATATATAACCTTTTTTATTCCATCTGGGATTGGTGTTCTATCTAACGAATCTGTTTTTTTTTTAATTCAATAGGGTCTCTAGTTTTGTCCTTCAAACCTGTCAAATCTGTCCCAACTAAACTGTTCTTCCATTCATAAAGTTCCGGACGAACGAAAGTTCCGGACGAACGAAAGTTCCGGACGAACGAAAGTTCCGAATGAACATTTTTCCGAATGAACATTCTTCCGAATGAACAATCTTCCGAATGAACAATCTTCCGAATGAACAATCTTCCAAATGAACAATCTTCCGAATGAACAATCTTCCGAGTGAACAATCTTCCGAATGAACAATCTTCCGAATGAACATTCTTCCGAATGAACAAGATTCAAACATAACGGCAGACTCAAACAAAAAATCTTAGACTCGATTTAAACCTTCTCTCTTTTTTGATTTACTCACACTCGGACTCCAACCAACATCACTCGACCCACTCACCCTCGACTGCAACTCAAATCCTCTCTCGACAGCAAAGACTCAAAAAGTTTTAAACACATCCTCGTCAACATTCAAAACCTCTCGTCTCACTTAATAACAATCTCGACCCAAATCTCTTTCGGACAACTCACTCACCCTCACTCAAACCTCTCGAACTCCCTCACATCTCTCGACCTCAACCTCTCGTACAAACACATCCAGTCCATCAATCCAATCTTCAACCAACGACATCTCCCTCACACCCTCGAACAACACCCTCGAACTCACACCCTCACTCTCTCGGACACCACATCGACCCAAACAACCTTACACCCCTCACACTCACCTCTCTCGGTCAAACCAACCAACCCCAGCTGACCCTATCCTCCCCCTCACAACCCTCGACACCCCTCTCTGAATCACACCGTACCCAACACAAACTCGAAAACCTTTTGACTAGATCACACTTTCTATTTTAACAAAAACCCACAACAAAACTGACTCAAAATCACTTTGACCCTCGACCCAACATCAATTTGAACTCAACAAACCAAAATCATTAGACTCTCGATCTCAGTTTCACTCCAAACCTTCATCGATCTACAACCCAATCTAGACACGAACAGAAAGACTCGACAGATGAGAGAAAAACTATGATTAGACGATACACAGTACTTACCCGAGACCCAATCAACGGATCTTGTAGTCCTCTTCTTCTTCTCTCGTCATATTCAGTAAACTTTTGGGTATAGATTGATTTGGTTAAATTTATTTCGTGGGTTTGAGAACAGATTAATATGGTTATTTGATTGATTAGATCTGCGTTTCAATGAGAGAAGATAAAAATTGATGATCGGTTGTTTTGTGTGAGAGAGTTTTAGTTATGGAGGAGATAAATTAAACGGAGGAGTTTTTTGGAGAGGGCGGAGGTTACAAACAATTTAGGAAGTGATATTATCAATTTAGGGCGGAAATTTCAAGGCTGTGTTTTGCTATTGGTTTCCATGTGGTGTAAGGCGGAGGAAACGAGGAAGACCAACATTCACACACGTTTCTTCTTTTTTTATTTTCTCTTTTATTTTATTTATTTATTTATTTTTAGTTGAGTATGATTTTTAAAATTTAGGTAACATTTTCTATTTTTATATTAAATTTATTTTGTATTTTTGTCTCTTTTTGTATTTTAGATAAGCAAATTTTTGAATTTTAGGTGTTGTGGAAATCTTGCTATTTTTATTTTTATTTTATTTTCAATTTTAGTTAAGTAAATTTTTTTTAAGTTAACTTAATTTTTTATATTTTCATATTTTAAAGACAATTTGTTTTTTTTTTAATTAAGTTCATTTTTTATATTAGTTTATGCTACATCGTATTGAGACGGGTATTTCGAAAGAATCAAAGAGGTAAAAAATTTGACGGCCCGATCATTAAATTTACCGTAGCTTGGATTTATTCGTTGACAGACTTTACTTTTAGAGTGAGCTTTATTTGTATTGATCTTCGGTTTATTTTATCAACATTTGAGCCAATAAAAATTGTTGAGCCGAGAAAGGATTTATATCATCCATCGGGGATTTTTAAGTGTTATTTACGGCTCTTTCGAAAACAACCTCGTCCACAAACATTTTTTATCGACATTCAATGGACTCGTTGAGTTCGACATCTCAAGAGGAATAATCGCATTCAATGCAAAACAAAGTTAGGAAAAGTGGCATCACCTCATTTCAAATGCTTCAGTCTCATCTTGTCACTCTTTCGAGGATTCAAGGAGGGAGCGAATTTGTGACAATCTTTGGTCAAGATCGTCATATATTCATCGACTCTATCTTTACCACTTTGACCCAACTCGCCGAGCAACTCAACCATGGAAACTTTAATCACTCTGCATCGGCACTTGCATATAAGGCTCTTGTGACACAACTCACGCCTTTCCTACCAATTCAATATCATCAAGCCTGAAAGTTCAGTGATTTGCCAATCATTTCTTCGAGATACACATACCGAGCTTCGAGTTTTCCGTGATACAATTTTGAATCTCATGACATCGGTCTCATCTTCGATTTATGAAAGATCTCGACTTCAGCAAGGGTATGATAATGGAATGCAAGACTCTTCGATGCAAGAGGAAATTGGTCATACGGTTGAAAACTTGGAGCCTAACAATGCCAAGAGCACGGAATCAGGAGGACAACATGATACCAGTGGCACGTCAGGGAATGTTCACGAGATCTCTTTTGATGACACCTTACCCGTTTATGACGAAGAGCCTGCAAACATGGTACAATGTAATGTTGTTTATGATGTATATGCTAATGCCATGCCGCATATTGAGCATTCCGAACTTAATTATGACAAACATGGGATGCAGAAGAGTGATAGCAATACCACTTCTGATTCACCCGATGTGAGTCATAATGGGGGAGAAAGTGTTCAAAATGCTAAATATCATGATAATTGTCTTATAACTGCTTCATTGACTGCTTCTGATTCTAAGATTAGAGAGATCGAAACGATTGTAGCTCAACAATCAAAAGATCTCGAGGATGCCAAACTTGAATTTTCCAAGAAAACGGACAAATTTGAAACATATTTTGAAAAACATGAAAAGTCAAACGTTGTTCTTGAAAGAAAATTGGATCAAAAAGTTTTAGATTCTAAAGCTGAAAAGGATAATCTTTTGAAACAAATTCAACTGCTAGAATCTAAGTTGGCATCCCAAGATGAATTGCTCAAAGAGAATGAGACCTTAAAAGCTCAAGTACAGGAAAAGGTCTTTGCTATAGCTGCGCTGAAAAACGAATTGAGGAAAACAAAAGGAACTAGTGTGGACACTAAGCTTGAAAAACCATCAATCTTGGGGAAACCGCCTACAAATCAGTTCGTTAGACAACCGACTGCATTTAGATCCGAGCGGCCACAATTCTCGAGACCGCGGTTTGCCTCCCAAGTTGATTTGGTTGATCTTTCTAGACCAGTCACTCATGCAACTAGGCCCAATGTGACCAAAACAGCTTTAGCAAGACCTAATCACATGATTGCCTCTAGTCTCTCTAAAAATACCAAGACCACGTCTAGAACTAGTTCAAATGACGTTCACCATAAATCTGGTCTAAGGGAAGCTATTCAAAAGACACATGTAAGAGATAGCAATGTCCAACCTAGTCATATGCCTTCTAGATTACCCAACACTTCTAACCGTAGCATGACGTCTCCTAGGAGCATCGATCAATCATCTAGGAATTACTCGGACATTAAATATGCTACTTGTAAAACATGTAGAAAATGTGTCTTTACGGCAAATCATGACTCTTGTATCAAAAAATTGCTTAATAAGGTGAACTCCCGTGATAGACTTAAATCCCAGTGGGTAGCTAAAATCAAACCCGTTGGCAAAATGTGGCGCCCCACTGGTAGAACTTTCACTCTTGTAGGAAACGAGTGCCCTTTAACTAGGATAGTCTCTGATTCTATGAAGACTACTAGGGAGGAAATTGCAAAGGATGATACATCACTTAAGCCTGAACTTAAGGTTTTCTATAAAAGGAAACGTTTGCCAACTAAGACAAGTGAATCATCCCCTCAGGCCACCTCTGACACAAGAAAAGAAAATCGTGAACCCCCACGTGCTTCTAAAATAGATATCTCTAACCCATGAAAAAGTATACAAACTCCTAATGAGAATGCAGGTACCAAAGTTGATGTTCCAAAAGAACGAAGCGGTCCAATCGTTGTATACCGTTCAACTAAGGACACTCTTAGAGTTTGGTTGCTGAAGAAGCAGATATTGGAGAAACAAGTGTCTCAGGGGATTCATGGCTAAGCTCGTGTAAAAAGGACTTACAGTCACATCACAGACTGTAACTCGTTCATCAAAGAAAGGAAAGTTTATCGCCGATGATAAACTTATCATAACAACCAGAAATTAAGTTTTCTCGGGCATGAGCTAATATTAAAAACATTCGAAGTTTTTAAGCTCATGCACAATGACTTATAGTTAAATGTCAGACTGTAACTCGAACTTAAAATAAAGGAAAGATTATCTTTTATGATAACTTATCCTCTTAACGAGAAATTCACCTTTCTCGGTCATGAGCTTGTATTAAAACATTCAAAGTTTTAAGCTCAGAAAGGAAAGTGTATCTTTTAAATAAAAGAACTTTTCCTCATAACGAGAAATTAACCTTTCTCGGTCATGAGCTTTCCGTTAAAACAGTCAAAGTTTTCAAGCTCATGAAAACGACTTCTAAGCAAATGTCAGATTGGGACTCGTCCTTCATTTAAAAGGAAAGTTTATCGCCGATGGTAACTTATCCTTACAACGAGAAGTTTACAACTTCTCGGACTTGAGCCTTCCTAAGATATTCCAAATCTTAAGCTCAAGTAATTGGTTTTTAAAACTTTGAATACAATTTTTCAAGAATTTCTCAAAAGGTTTTTCTAAATCTTTCAAAATTGTGTGTTCAAAAATGTTTTGATAAAAAGAGCATGTCTTCTGGAATCGATAATATTTACGAACCTAGAAATGTCATTCAATAATGACACGGGGTTGTAAATAAAGTTCGAGCAGAAGTTTAAAAGATTTAAAACATGCTCCATATGGTTTGCTATTATTTCAGATAGCAACCCGCTTTTCACTTTGAAGTCAAGCATTTCACCGGAAAGCTTTGACTTCAGAATCCGAAGTTATCATCTCCACCAATCGTAGCAATTTACAATTGATATCTACATACTCGACGATGCGACTACTCAAACGGTGACTACAGCTCTTTCAATAGAACACGGGTCAACAATTGAGGGGGAGCAATTGTCCAACATTCAGAATCCTTGATGCCGAGAGTGCCAAGTTCACATATTGGTGTTAAGACAACGATATCAATCATACACATGGAGTCAAGAGATAACTTCAGAAGTTACGAGGAAGACCAACATTCGTGAACAAGAACCATGTGCTTCTTTCATATGATGTTCTCCATCATTCAGGTCCAACCTCGTAAATTGCTAATATTGTGAATTCATTATCATATATGATATTTGCACGTGATAAATACCTTACACTTGTGTTTAAAAGGTATTTAATATACGTTTCAAGTACACCCTCATTAATTTGAGGGGGAGCTTGTGTAATTCATGAAGATAATTGGATTTGCATTTTTCTTCCCAAATTTTCTTAAAACGCTATTAAATCAATTGATATTAAAAACATTGATTGAGTTAATATTTTTAATATGGGGGAGAAAATGTGATTTAATATGGGAAATGATTAATCACAAAGGGTTTGACTTAACGTGCTAGCTCATCCCGACATGTGCGAAATGTTTTCGGATATCGTGGCATATGTTAAGGGGGAGCAAAATGGATTTGCACTTCAAAAATGGATTTCATGGTGACATACACTTATCCAAAACATCTCTATTCACAATGATGAAGAGTGTGGTGACATAAGGATGGTAGGATAGGTTAAAGTCCAATGATTCCTCTAGAACCGGAGGAATCTTCCCAAGGACATTCCATAGCTAGAAATAGTAGTCCTTAGGAAAGATGGAGAAAGATTGTGAACGTAGCTGAATGCCGACCAAGTACTTAAGTTAGCACTGTAACAATCACAACAAGGTGCTAGTGATGACGTATTGGTAAGCATTGAAGGGGTTGAAGAATGAAAAAGAATTATAAAGATAAAGGGTGTAAAGAAAGAAGCCCTCTTTACAACTTAGGCAGAAACCGGGTCAATACATATGCTATTAAGATCATTGTTTAATGATTCTTAATATTGAAGACAGACATCATGGACACAGTGATGCAATGCACAACCCATCCCAGCTAACTCAGATATCTCTCAAAAGATATTTGTTTTAATCACACGAAGACAACGCATTATCTATTGATTTATTCACTCCGAATAAATCGGTATTGAAAAGGTGGCACTCCTCTCCAGCCTCCGATCACTAAAAATACAAAATGCACGATCGAGTCTAGAGCCATTTGAGATCATCAAATATCTCATTAGGACACACTTTCATATTTCCTTGCTTCTTCACACACTGTGAAAAGTAAGAAAGATCTTAAGAGTCCTACGTAAAATCTTCATGATCTTGCCTGAACATCCGAGTAATACGAAAGTATTTACAATGAAGATGGAAATCCTTCTTGAGCGAATATCAAAAAGCTCATGGTAGGTGACTTGTGCGATTCTTTATGAATCAAACTTGTGATAACTAGAAAGCAACAGTGGTTTAATTCTTAAATGAATTTAAACACGTTCCAGGCCTCTACGCAATATCTTAGTGATCTTGCCAGAACATTTAGAGTAATACTATTAAGTATTTACAGTGAAGAATGGAAATCCTTCTAGTGTTAACATCAAACAGCACTTGGTAGGTAACTTGCAAGATTCTATATGAATCAAGCTAGTGAAAACTGGAAAGCAACGACGGTGCGGTTCTTAATTGAACTTCACTTGTTCCAGGAACATGAATTGACGGCTTCAAATCATGCGGATAAGATTATCCAAATGATTCACTCTTTACGTTCGCAGTCAGCTTTGGATGGTCGAGTAAAGAGAACAGGTTTACCCGCAAAAACTTGTCAAGGAGGTTCTTTATTGAAACTACCTGCCACAAGTACGATATTTAATATCGTCCAACGGTCTTCACCGACCGGAGGTAAAATGCTACCGAGTTAGAATGAAATGTTCAAGGCCATTTCATCCGTGTATATTGTTTGTTGCTAACTGTCTTATGCAGCGTAACAAGAAGGTGGCATTGCGGTGTATAATCCATAAGAAATCGTCACCACATGCTTATACTACATACAATTAGTACTTCAACAAATTCAAGAAAGCCTGAAGGTCAAGTCTTCCGCTGTATCAAACTCTGAAGCTTTCAAGAATTTAAAAGTATAAGTATGTGGAACATGAAGTCACGAAGAGGCAAATATCACAAGTGAAGAATGCACAAGGTCAAGGCAAGGAAACATGCTCAAGACTAAAGTCAAAGATCACATCAAGCATATTCACAAGAACAAGATCGAAGACTCAAGCATAGATGCTAGGTTTAAGATTTTGTAAAAAGATGTGACCTCCCTTAGGGGGAGATTGTTGGAAATAAGTTTTTCCCAATAAAGTCTCGGTCACATCTTAGTTAGCATAGATCACGAGATATAGACTATTTAGAACTTTGTCTCTTGGAGCGACCTCCCTTAGGGGGAGATTGTTGGAAATACGTTTTACGTATTTATGAAGGATCGGTCGCTCCAATGATAATTATGTAATGGGCTCGTGATCCACTTAGTAAATGTATAGTCCATATAGCCCACATGTAGGGTGGGCTATATATATCCCCTCCTAGCATGTTAGGAGGGGTTGGTCATTTTCATTATTCAATATTCAATCTTTACTTTCTCTCTCTACTCTTCTCTTTTCTCTCCTTTCTCTCTCTACTCCCTCATCTCCCTTCTCATCTCTTTTATATTTATCAATCAATCCATACATCATATCCATCTAATCCAATCATGTAGAATAGGCCAAAGATCCCGTAGACCTTCAATCCTCCTCCTCAAACCACAACATCAAGATTCCCATGCTAGATGCAAATAACTTTGAGCTGTGGAAATTCAACTTTGAGCAATATATGGGGATCTATGACTACACTCTCTAGGAGATTATTGAATATGGAAACACATTCAATAAAGCTCAAAAGATTGCTAATGCCATTGCTACAAGATCAGCTGTTCAAGGATGTTCAAAAGAAGATAAGAAAGAAAAACCTGATGATGGTAGAGCTGTGTCTGCTGAAGACACAGCAAAGAAAAGGGTTGATATGAAAACCCTAAACATTTTGAAACTCTCCTTAGGACAAGAAAATCAGCACAAATACAGAGGTTATGAGTCTGCAAAAGACCTTTGGGCAGCCCTTGAAGTTGCATATGGTGGTAATGCTGATACTAAGGAAGAGAAGAAGAAGCAACTCATGCATGAGTATGCTGTTTTTAAGGCTCAACCTAATGAGAAGCTAAGCAGTGTGAGAAGCAGATTGCTTGACATTACAAGCAAGCTGTCCTTCATGGGGACACAAGTTGGTGATGTTGACATTAATGCCACTTTTCTTAAAAGCCTTGGTGATGCGTGGAAGATTGAGGCAAGATCTATACTTGCCAATAACACTCACAAAAGTTTTACTTTTGATGATATCTATAACAAACTGAGGCTGTTGGAGAATGAAATTCTTTTAGAGCATGGAAGTAAGTCTACCAATAGTAACATGGCCTTCTTCTCACAAAGTGAAGGTCAATTTGATCAGAAGGACTCATACATGCACCCAGTTACTGGATCAACATGTGTTAACGCTGGATCATATCCTGTCAATGCCTCACATTCAGACGCTGACACATACAAAATTGACTCACCAAGAGTTAAGCCTGCTGGTTTGGATCTGGATATTGTGTGTGCATACATTGCTTCATTGCCCAATGGTTCAGTGATTACATATGAGGACCTTGAGCAAATAAGTGATGAGCACTTGGAGGAGATGGATATAAAATGGAACATGGCTCTTGCAAGTATAAGAGCAAACAGATGGAATAGAAGGTTTAAGAAGAAGATGACCTTTAATGCAAAGGACACTGCTTGATTTGATAAATCCAAGGTTGAGTGCTACAATTGTCATCGTATGGGGCACATTATGAGGGAATGCAAATCTCCAAGAAGATCTGATGCTGGAAAACCCTCAAGCCAAATTGTTAAGGCTCAGGATCCTAAGGCCATGGTGGCAGTGCAAGAAATTGATGGCATTGGATAAGACTGGAGCTATTTGGCTAAGGATGAGGAAGAAGATAAAGCTTTGGTTGCTGAAATAGAAGAAGAAGAAGAGCATGTTCAATATGCTCTCATGGCACACTCCTCCTCTTCATCAGACAATGAGGTATACGATGATGCTTTTTGTAGTAAGGGTTGTCGTTTAAATACTGAAAAGCTTAACAAAGAGGTTTTAAGATTGTTAAGTGATGTGAGTACTGAGAGATGCAAGTTGTCTAACTATCAAATTGTTGTCCCTCAAACTAAGAAGACAGTTTCTGAGTATAAGAAAATGGAGCTTGACCTAAAAGATAAAATAAATATCTTAAAACATGAGTTAAATGCTAGTAATGATGTTAGAAATATCATGGAAAGGGTCAATGCTGAATTACATGCTAAGTTAGATGAGGCTATCAAGAATAAGGATAATGTAGACCTTAAAATACAGAGATTTGATAAGGCCTCACAAACCCTAGGAGAATGTGTTAATAAATAGAGGGATCCTAAAGACATGACTGGGATTGGGATGAAAGACTATACTGGTGTTCCACCACCAGCTAGGGACTTCTATGGTGTCCAAAGAAAGGACTTATCTTGGACTGGTTTACTAGAACTCCAAGAAGAGGAATTTATTCCTCCACCAAGAGTCCTTACCCCAGTTGAGGAGTATAGGCAAAAGTTGATTGACTTGAATGAATGGAAGAAAGCCAACCCTACCATATTTGCCAAGGGTGGCATGCTTTGTGATAGTCCAAATGAGTCGACCCCTATCAAAGTAACAAACCCAATCACTGGCAAGACTGTTGACCTTGGCTCAAACTCTGTTAAGAAACCTAGCATTAAGTATGTAGAAATGTATAGGAATACTAGGTCACCAAAAAGCCAAGTTAGTGATAATGGAACAGGTTTCTTTTCTTCTAGACCTAGAGTTGTGTCTAGAAAAGCCTGTTACACTTGTGGTAGCTTTTCACATTTAGCATATAAGTGTGTCAACGCTTCCAAGGTCAACGCTGTTAAAAGGTCAAACACTGTCAGACCCAAAACTTTTGTGGAGCAAAGTCCACAAGTTGTTAGACCAACACCATTCTTCACTAAAGGGTCTAACACTCATGGACAAAGACCTTTTCAGAAGACCAATACCTGGTCTAATAGGAAATGGGTTTCTATAACAAACCCTAGGTTCAACGCTGATAAGGGTAATTTCAGCGTTGACAAGACCAAATCCAACGCTGATAGAAACGTTGCCAGACCTAAATATTTGCAACCACAGGGAAAGGGGTCTAAAGCTTCTTCTAGCTTGACATGGAGACCAAAGCAAGATCAAAACCCTAATTCTAATGGGATTTCTATGACCTGCAACAGATTTAATTATATTTAAAAGGTCATCATAAAACCAATTGGGGTTAACTAGGTATTTCATCCAAAAAGGGATGAACAAGGGGTTGTTATAAGAAATAAGTCTGTTCTTGTTGAACAACCAGATGAATCCAAGTCTTCTCAGGCTTGGGTTCCCAAAGAAAACTAATTTGTTTTTTTATGTGCAGGGCATTCAAAAATGGGTAAATGATTATGGCTATTGGGATAATGGATGCTCTAGGCACATGACTGGGAAGGAAGATTGTCTGACTAACTTCACTCCCATTAAGGATGGTGATAAAGTTTACTTTGGAGGTGGATATGGAACTATCACAGGCAAAGGAACTCTTCTCACCAAGAACTTGTGTTTTGAAAACGTGTTTCTGGTAAAAGAACTTGATTATAATCTTTTTAGTGTATCACAAGTCTGTGATAACAAAAATAAGGTTCTTTTTACTGATACTGAATGCTTGGTGTTGAGCAAGGATTTTCAAATACTAGATGAGAAATTTATTGACTATAGAACACCTAGGAATAAAGACATTTATAATGTGAATCTTAATGGTATTAAGATGAATAATAATATGTCATGTTTTTATGCTAAAGCTTCAGTTGATGAGAATAATCTATGGCACAGGAGACTAGGGCACATTAACTTTAAGAATATAAACAGGCTTGTGAGACTTAGCTTGGTTGATGGTTTGCCTGAAAAGGCTTTCCACAATGACCACTCTTGTGTTGCATGCCTTAAAGCAAGCAACACAAGGTCTCATTTAATTCTAAACAGGTGCACTCTAGTTCTTAACCACTTCACTTGCTGCATATGGACCTGTTTGGTCCAACTAATATAGAAAGCTTGAATGGTAAATCATACTGCTTTGTCATCACAGATGACTTTTCTAGGTTTACTTGGACCTTCTTTTTAGCTATGAAAAAGTGACACTGCTGATACTTTAATTAGCTTTATTACCCAAATAGAAAAGAAAATTGGTAATGAAGTTAAGATGCTTAGAAATGATAATGGTGGTGAGTTTAGAAATAAACTATTGGATGATTTTTTTGCCAAGAAAGGGATTACTAGGCAGTTTAGTGTTGCCAGAACCCCACAACAAAATGGGGTTACTGAGAGAAAGAATAGAACCCTAATTGAAGCAGCCAGGACTATGTTGGCTGATGCTCACTTTCCCATAGCTTTTTGGGCTGAGGCTGTGAATACAGCTTGTTATGTTTAGAATAGAGCATTGGCCAACAAAATACATAACAAAACACCTTATGAGTTACTTTGGGGAAGGAAACCTAATATTGGTTTTCTTAAACCTTTTGGCTGTCATGTAGTTGTCTTAGATACTAGTAATGCCTTAGGTAAATTTAGTGCTAAAGGTGATGAAGGCTACTTCATGGGTTATTCAGTGTAGAGTAAGGGATATAGGGTTTACCTTAAGAAGGAAAAACGTATACTTGAAAAGTACATGTTAGGTTTTTAGAGAGTAAACCTAGTGATCCTGAAAGTGGTCCAAATTGGTTGTTTGACTTGGAACCTCTATCTAGGACTTTGAATTATATGCCTGTTACTAATCCAGACATTGTGAAGGTAACTTCAAATGTTGTGGAAGAACCAATTGTTGATGTTTCAGGTACACAAGTTAATGAAGAGGTTGGATCACAAGTAGACAAGTCATCTCCCATACAAGAGTATGTCACTATTCCCATATGGACAGATGCTTTTGCTGCTGCTGCTGCTAGAAAGGAACATGGTGGTCCCCAAGTACCACCAGTTAACAACATGCATGGTCCTACAGGCGCTGACAAAGGAAAATCAGGCGTTGACAGGATAAATTCAGGCGTTGATGGCTCAAACGTTGACAACACCATTTCAGGCGTTGATGATCCAAACGCTGACAACCTTGGTTCAGGCGTTGACAACACTTTTGAGCATATTTTCTCTTCAAATTTTGAACAAGGTGAACCTTCAAACAGAAATGGAGAGGTTCATACAGATATTGATGGAAGAGAGTCTCAAGAAGATATTGGCAACTTGGAGGATGAGATTGAAGACAACAGACTTTTTGAGGGAGGAGTTCTTACTTCCACTATGAAGAATCACCCCACTTCTCAAATTATTGGAGATGTGATGTCTCCTGTTCAGACTAGAAGATCTCATCAGAGTCTTGGTGGATTTATTGCCAATATACACAAGAAGGTTGATACCCCTCTTGTTCAAGCATGTTTGTTTGCCTGTTTTATGTCACAACAGGAACCCAAGAAGATTTTTGATGCTCTCAAAGAACCAAGTTGGGTGGAAGCAATACAGGATGAGCTTCACTAATTTGCTATTCAGGACGTTTGGTAGCTGGTAGATTGTCCAAGATATGTCAGACCTATTAGGACAAGATGGGTTCTAAGAAACAAGAAAGATGAAAGAGGCATTGTGGTCAGAAACAAGGCACGTTTAGTGGCTCAGGGATATACACAAGAGGAAGGGATAGACTATGAGGAAGTCTTTGCACCAGTTGCAAGGATTGAGGCTATAAGGATATTTCTAGCCTATGCTTCCTGTATGGGCTTCACTGTCTATCAAATGGATGTGAAGAGTGCTTTCTTATATGGCACAATTGTTGAGGAGGTATATGTTATGCAGCCTCCTGGTTTTGAGGATCCAGAGAATCCAGACAAGGTGTATAGAGTCAAGAAAGCTATGTATGGAATTCATCAAGCCCCAAGAGCATGGTATGGAGCATTGTCCACTTATTTAGTGGAAAATGGATTCAAAAGGGGCACCATAGACCAGACATTATTTAAAAAGAAGGCTGGTAAGGATGTCTTACTTGTTCAGGTTTATGTTGATGATATTATCTTTGGTTCCACCAATCCAAAGATGAGTGAAGACTTTTCCAAGCTTATGACAGACAAATTCAAGATGAGTGCAATGGGGGAGATGAACTTCTTTCTAGGATTACAAGTTCAGTAGAAAGAAGATGGTATCTTCATCTCTCAGGATAAGTATGTAGCAAAGATCTTGAAGAAGTTTGGCTTTTCTCCACATGAAAAGAGGGCTACTACTCCTATGGATAGAGAACACCCTTGGGGAAAAGTTGGAGATGGAAAAGAAGTGGATGTCAGGCACTATAGATCACTGATTGGTTCATTGATGTATCTCACAGCCTCAAGACCTGACATTATGTTTGTTGTGTGTGCATGTGCACGCCATCAAGTGACTCCCAAAGAATGTCACCTTTATGCTGTAAAGAGAATCTTTAGGTACCTTGGATGTTATCTAGATTTTGGATTGTGGTACCCAAAAGATTCACCATTGGAGCTTATTGCATATTCAGACAGTGACTATGGTGGTGATAAGTTTGATAGAAAATCCACAACTGGTGGATGTCAGTTTCTTGGGAGTAGATTGATATCTTGGCAATGCAAGAAACAAACAGTGGTGGCCAATTCTACAACTGAAGGAGAGTATGTAGCTGCAGCTGCTTGTTGTGGACAAGTCATATGGATTCAGAACTAGCTGTTGGATTATGGGTATAATTTCATGCATACCAAGATTTTTGTTGACAATAACAGCACTTTATGCATTATTAAAAATCCTGTACATCATTCTAAAACAAAACACATAGAAATTCGACATCATTTTATAAGGGATTGTTTTGAAAAGGGTTTAATACAACCAGATAGGGTTGACACAGAAGAAAATGTGTCTGATTTATTAACTAAACCTTTTGATGCTGGAAGGTTTCAATACTTGGTAAAAAGTATTGGAATGATCAACCTCACATAATATGTGTTTTGGGGACTTATTGTAAAAGTATGTACAGGATAATGCATTGTTATTGGTCTTTTGAAGTTATATTTTCCACTATATTTTTCTAACGCTGACAAAGGTTATCTTAACGCTGACAAGTGTTATCGTGGCGTTGTCAGCAACAATGTTAGTTTTGTGGTTTTTAATCTAAGTGTGCAGGTGGTGTTAGCATTGTACCATTGGATACATAGTTACTTATGGATCCTTGAAGAAACATTTGAGCATGTTTTTATTTATGGATGATGGTTGGAATATTTATATTCCTATCTTGACATAAATTTTTATGTTCATGCATATTTTTGGGCAACATATGTATCACAGTTTAAGGGGAGGTTTTAGAAACCTTTAGGACTTTTGGGTATTCTTATAATACTCTTATCACAATTATAGATTGGGTCCACGGGTGAGTATGAGTTAGTTTTACTAAATCATGAGGCATTGTAGCATGCAAAGTTGATATACTATGCATGCTGCCAAGACATTTTTGGCCTAGAATTGGTTGTGGTCTGTTGGGAGACTTGGGAATGATTTTATCATGGGTTTTACCTGGGAGTTACAAGGAATTTTATGAGATAACTTAGTTGTTAAGAATTTTGGTTAGCAAGGGACACTAGAGGACTATTATGTCTATCTTGCATAAGCAAGTGTGCATAACTGGACAGTGCTTGCCGCCCTATAATAATTATCAATTTATAGGTTATCTTCACTAGGATAAATTACCTTGTTAAGGTCCTTTTTCATTTTTATTACTTTTATTTTTGGACGCTGACAAGTATTTTTCCAAGCGTTGTTATGACCTATTTAGACGCTGACATGGCTTTAGCAAACGTTGACAAGAATATAACCGTTGGGCGTTGATGGGTTATTTTTGACCGTGGACACCCATTGGGACCTACCCAGTTGTTATTTTTGACGAATTTTGGGGCCGTAATTTTGGGAGCAGATAACTTTTAATTAATGCATGAGATAACTTATTTTCTTTTCAATATTTTCATCATTATATTTTGAAAATAGTTGCCTCATTTTTGACCAATCACATGCACCTATCTCTCCTATATATTTGGCTCCTATTTTTAAACAGGGTACCTCATATTCTTGTCTAACAATTTTCTCCTATAATTCATCTTTCTCAATTATTCACAAACAGCTTTCTTCAACAATGGCACCAAAATTTAAACCAAGTGATTTGGTATTGGGATTCAGGATTTAACACAACATGATTGCATATTTGGACGCTGATGATACTCTGTTTCCCCTATACACCCAGATGGTGGCGTATTTGAATGCATCCCCCATTAGGTATGCTCTTTCTCATGCTCCTCTCATCTCTGTCACGCATATTAAACAGTTTTGGAACACTGTTAGTTCTTCAACAGTTAATAATGTGACTACATTATCATCTATTGTTCATGGGCGTACATGGGTGGTTACTGAAGCCTTGGTTCGCCAGGCTTTGCATCTTGATGATGTTGATGGTATAACCACCCTTCCCATTCATGAAATAGAACAAGGACTAAGGGCATTAGGGTATCCTTTCCCTGATGAGGGCACTTTAAACAAATATCATAAACAAGAGTTTCCCCCAGCCTGGAAGTACCTCATAAATGTCATCTTACAATGTTTGAGTCCCAAGTGTACTGCACACAATGAGATTAATAGATCAATTGCTAGTGCTATTGTGTGCATTGTAACTGGGCAAAAGTTTAATTATTCTAAAATGATTTTTGATGGCATGTGTAAAAACAAAGGGAATAAGATGACTTTGGCTTATCCCAGTTTTTTACAAATGGTTTTTGATGTGCAAAATTACTGCACAAGGGATCATGATGACTTTTATGAGATCCCTGTGCAAAAGAAAGCTATATTTACCAAGATGAACTCACCCCCTCACCGTGAATTACCCCTCACCCCAGCTATGCTTGCTGTTATTGCAGCAACACAACCCCAACCAGACCCACAACCACAACTTGACCCAATACCAGAACCTTTACCTTCACCTCAACACATGGAAATTGACCAAGAACCCTTCAACGCTGACACCTTAAATGTTGGCATTGACACAAGTAATCCAGACGTTGACACCATTCCTTCACAGACCCAAACACCCATTAACCTTCCCACATCCACCCAATCTACATCATCTTCAACCCCATCACAATATAGGTTGCAAAAACGCCAAAGGACTACTGGAGTGTTCTCCTCTAGTGGTCCTAGCCATGTAGCAGAGAGAACCACCACCACGAGTGTGGTTGGTGCTATGGATGAGGCTAGGACTATTGGTTCTGGCTTAGATGCAGGCCAAGACAGTCCTAACATCTTTAAGACCTCATCCATGCCCCATGAATCTACCTTGGGAGGTAAAATACCCATTTTAGAGGAGGGCAGATTGGAACCATACATATTAATTGAATTGACGGTTGTCTGCATTAGCTTGCAAAAGAAAAATGCAGACTTGGTACAAAGTGTCAGTACACAAGGCCTTGAACTCAAGCAATTAAGGGAGAGGATTGTCATTTTGGAGAATGCTAGCACTAGGCGTGGGATGGAGGAATCTTCCAAAGGGGAGGATGAGCAGATTAATTTGAGTGATAAAGGCTCACATGATGGAGAATCTTTGGGTGTTGCTGAGGCCCTAACTGAATTGAAGAAGCAACCAGGTTTTGACAGATCTCTGGTAACTCCTACCAATTTAAACTTGTCTTTTACAGCTATGTTGGAACAATTTACAAGAGGCGTTGAGACAAGTAATTTGGGCGTTGACAAGAAAAGTTTGAACGCTGACACACCAAGCGCTGACATGAGCAATTTGGGCGCTGACACAAGCAAATTGAGCGTTGACAGACCTGCAGATGATGTTGATGTATTCCAGTCATCAGCTATTATCAAAGAAGTATCTTCACAGGTATTACCATCATCCTTACCAATCATTAATCCATTAGATAAGGGTAAAGGAATCATGGTAGAAGTAGATGTTCCAAAGGATGCAGCACAGGTAGAGTTTGATAGAAGGTTGGCTGCACAACTTGTGTAACAAGAAAAAAAGAAGGTTGGTGAATCACCATTTGTTGTCACTTAAGAGGAACAAGAAGGAAGTGATGAAGCCAGTTCAGATTCAAGTGTGATGATAATTGAGCAACCTGAGAGACTTGGATATGGTGATGATTTGGCAAGAGAGAAGCTTAGAGAGTTGAAATTGCAAGTAGATTTTGATATGCCAGAAGTTGTTCAGATGTACCATGCTTGGGAGAATAGATGTATGAAGAATCCAGATTTGACTATTTCAGACCAAATTTGGGGTTTGGAGATTCTTCTAAGAGTTCAAAAATATTGCAAGGTAATTCTGAAACACAAAGCTAGCAATGTTCTCTCACTGCTGAAAAGGGATAGAAGGGAGCTTTACTACATGCTACTCAGATGTCATGGAACAGGATGGACCTATAAGAAATTGTTGGGATTATCCTTTGAAGAGTTGGAGTACAAGGCTTATCCCATGTGGGTAAAAGTACAGGAAATGAACATTCTAAGACTTCTTTCAGATGAAAGGAAAGAAGAACTTGCAGAAGAGATGGAGCTTAAGAAGGCAATGATTGTCCCAAGACCATTGAAGAAGGGAGTTCCTCTTGAGTTTCCTAAAGATATAGATAGATTGAAGCCTAGTGAAGCTGTTATAAGAAGGAGCATCAAGCTCTCACCATTGGAAGCTTCAGATATGGTACAAGTGTTACCTCTTGATGCCAGAAACCCTATCATAAGCTATGAAGAAGATGAAAGTGGGTTTTGGAAGATTGGCAGGTATGAGAAAGAGGTACACACTTTTACTACTCTTGTGTCTCTCTTTGCAAGTGTGGATAGAGAAGACTTGGTCGACCTTTGGAGGTTGTTGGAGGCCAAGTATGAGACTGAAGCTCCTACTTCCGTCAATGGAATAAAACTTTGGTCAACATTCAAGAGAATGTGTGGTCCAAAAGAAGAATATCCTGCAGTTTGGAAGGATCTTGAGGATGATCTCAGTGGTCTTCAATGGCGTTTGTATTCAGCTACTGGTGTGTATTATTTGATCTCTACAAAGTTTGCTGAGTATCTTCTTGTAGATGGTCAGTATTCCATGTCCAAAGAAGTTTTGGAGAAGATGAAGACAACACAGCTGGAGATTGACTATTCAAGTGACTTGGCCAAAGATTTGATCAGACATGTTTATTACCAATATGATAAGATTTGTAAGATTCCTCCTAGTTCTTAATTTTTATTCAAAAACTTGATCACTAGAGTAGATATCAAGTTTAGGGGAGGATTGTTGGGAATAAAATGTAGCCAGTCCACTTGAGCGCTGACAAGAGGAAAACAAGCGTTGATAAGAAGAAAACAAACGCTGAAAGATCAAGCGTTTACAAGAAGAAGTCAAGCGTTGATAGGTTGAAGACAAGCACTGATAGAAAGATATAGTCTACGCCTATTATGTTTCTAGTTTGTTTCTAGTAAAGATAAGTTCAACATTGTATTTTCTATAATTATCTTTACCTAGAATAGTTGATACGTAGACTCTTGTACAAGGCTTCTTATGTCTTTAAAGAAGACCTTTAGGTTATGTTTAATAATAAGTTTTCATACGTTAAACACTTTCATTGTAAGAAAGTTTGTTATTATCAATCAAGTGAAAGTTTGTTTTACATCTTTGTGTGTTCTTGTTTAAGTGTTAATTCCGCATAACACTTAGATTACTTTATACATAAACAAAGTTTCTCTACGTGTATAACTTGATCTGATCTCGTTTACACAAGCTAAAACGATCTAAGTTTGGGATCAACAGTTAGCCCCTTGATTACCATAGTTTCCCTTGTTGTAATTGTTTTTGAAACCAACTTAATTGTTGCGATAGTTGTTGTTAGCATTTTGATTTGAACCAAAACCCAGTGGAGTCAATTGATTAGAGCGGGTAACTTGACCATTTTGGTTGTAAGTTCCCGTTGCCGCGTAGGCACTCGAAGTGTTACCACCGTTGGTAATGCACTCGGAGAAATCATGACCTCCACCACAATACATGCATGAAACCTCAACCGCTTTAGCCGTAGCGGGAGCACTTGGTTATCCAACTTTGAACTTAATCAAAAGACCTTTAAGCTTATCAAAGATTTTGTTTTCCAAGTTCGCCTCAATTTGGCAAGCATCGATGGTAGTAGACAAAGAAGGTGAAGCCGAAGACGAAGCCTTACGAACACTAGACGTGCTACGAGGACTATACACCTTAGATCTATTCTCAGTTATCACCAAAGTTTCCTCAACCGTTTTACAAAAAAAATTACCACCCGCGGCGGCATTTGGATAATCTCTTTCATGATCATTAAGTCCATTGTAAAACGTGTCAATTTGATGCAAATCGGAAAAACCGTGATGAGGACACTCATGTAACATTTCCTTAAACCTATTCCAAGCCGTTGAAAAACATTCATTAAACTCATGTGAAAATTTTGAAATCTCGTTTTTCAAATGCGTAGTCTTAGAGCGCGGAAAAAATTGGTTCACAAACTTAGACACGAGATCCTTCCACGTCAATATAGAATTGGGTGGCTCTTTCTCTAACCAAATTTTAGCGGGCCCCGCTAAGGAATACGGAAAAAGCAACATCTTAATCGAGTCATTAGCAACATCCTTAAACTTGCAAGTGGCGGTAAGACGATTGAATTGGCGGATATGGTTGTGTGGATTGTCCTTCTCATCACCATGGAAATGTTGTTTTGGATCATCGAAAACAAACTCGTTTTCACTTCAAAATTCTCCGCTAGGATAGCGGGAATCACAATAGCCTCTCCATAACCCTCGGTGGGTGCTTGAAGTAACTCCATCATAGTTCGATTCGCCATGGTTGGTTCTTCTCTTACAATGGGTTCGTCAATAGGAGAATCCTCACTAGAAAGATTAGGAGTAGGTGTTGACTCCTTTCGGTTTTTTCGTTTACGTGCATGTCTTGCTTGATTACGAGTAAGCATAAACGACACGTACAACGTGGGGGTGAGCAAAGAAGATTGGTGTTTTGTATTTTTCCAATTCTTTTTGTGGTTTTTGATTGTTTATACTTTTTTTTGGATTTTTGTGATTGTATTAGGTAGACCAAAATCTACAAATCTCCTCCTTAATAGAATCTCTTGATTAAAGAAGCCTCAAGGAATGAAAATGATCACGTGAAGTGAACGCCTTCGATGACTTTAGAATGTTGGTGGAACACCAAAACGTTCAAGAGGGTTTAATCAAATGAAACCAAGAAAGTATATATGATACTTAATAATACATTGGGCGGCAAAACCCTCGATTAGCTCTCAAAATCAAATACTCACAAGCGAGCGGGGAAACGAGGCGGCGCGAAGCACTTAAGAGCCTTTTTCCTTAGGATATATTTTATAATATCCGCCTTATACCCACCTTATAGTTTGTATTTTTCAAAATCGAGCTTCACGAAAGTATTTATCTGTTTTTGCCTTTTTCTTTGGTTTGAGATTCGAATACAATGATTGGGTAATGACCTCCGAAGTCAAGGTTGTGATTTCTCACTTTTGGAGTACTTGTGTATTTATGTTCTACGTATACAATATAGTAATAGTATTCACACAAAAAACCAAAAACCGATAATACGTATTAGTAGAGTGCTACTAATACAATAGATATTATGGCTATATATAAAAACAACAATTTCAAAATCAAAACACAACATGCCTCCCCGGCAGCGGCGCCAAAATTGATGTAGTGTTTTTACACACCTTTAGGAAAAGGAGGTAAAATAGTGGAAAGTATTAACAAGTGATTTAGGAAAACCACGAGTTATGACCCAAAGTGGGAATCGTTCTCAAGGAGGCTTGGTGTGTGTGTTAAGAAATGATTAACTTTGTGATTATATGATTATGAGAAATATAATAGAAATGGGATAAGAAGAGAATGAAGGTTACGATGACGGATTACACTAAGACAAAAAGGTCGTACACGTAAAACCGTAAAATCACCCAAATTAAAAATTTACTCTAAAAATTCCTAAAAAATTGCAATAAATCCTAAATAATGTATTAAGAGTTCACAAAAAATAAAATCACCCAAACCTTTTATTTAATTAAATAATGATTTTTAAATGCTAATTAAAGCCCTAAAAATTAATTTAATTAACAAAAAGCCCAAAATGAGTTTTATCACTTTGTAAACCTGTAAAATACCCTAACTTAATTTAAAACTATTTTTTAAAATTTTAAAATTAATTAAAACTATTTAAAAACAATTAAAAACTATTAAAATTTAAATTAATAATAAAAATTAATCTAAGGACAATAAAAATATTCTAAAAGTTGTAAAATTCCTAACTTTATCTGTTTAACCTAAGAAAAATATAAAAAATTGAAAAAATCTAAATTTTATTTTTTAATAATAAAATAATAATAAAATAATATTAAAAATCCAAAATTTATAAAAAATTCTAAAAACTTGCAAACTAGCTTAATTTAACCTAAATAAACAAAAAAATGAACTTGAAATTACGAAAATACCCTTAATGGGCCTCCAAATGGGCCAAAAGTCCAAACAGTCACCTTAATGGGCCAAAATAAGCCCAATAAGAAAAATGTTATCCAATTAAGCCCAAAAACTCCTATCTAACTCAAAATTTGATTTTAAACATAACTTTTCAAAGGCCCAAAAGCTGAAAATGTGAAATAAGATGACTTATACCAAACAACTTATTCTTAATGGGCTTTTTGGCCCATTAAGGTATAAGCTGATGCCATAAGCTCAAATTAGACACACAAGCTTCTTTTGAGTTGCTTAAGACTTCTGTAAAAAGAAATTTGAAATAAGCCAAAGGAATAAGCCTGAAAAGGCAAAAAGAAATCTATAGAAAATGACAAAATAGTCGTTTTTGAGTTCTAGGCTAAGAGCTGATTCTAGTTTCTAAAGCTTTTAAATGACTTAACTAAGCTTAATCAACAAAAAGTTTTCAAATAAGTTGACTCAATAAGTTGGAAAAATCAAATAAGCACTTACGAAAAAGTCAAATAAGTTGCTTTTCTAGCAAAAAGTCAAAGTCAAAGTCTAATAAGCTCCAGTTCAATCAAATGGGTCAAATAATGAAGATCTATCACAAAAAATAAGTTGTTGCAGGTCTGGATAAGCCAAAATGGCTTATTGATAAGAAAACTGAAAAATTGCACTAGCAAGGGCTAGTTTTGGGTGTTGAGCAGTGGAAACTTTTTCCACTGCTTGACTTGTTGACTTTTTTGTCTTTAGTGACTTTTTTGGAGATTCAAGTTACACAAAGGTACCCAAATGATAAGTGAATCATAAGGAGTCAATAACAACAAAGAAATCACAATCAATAACAGCCAATTAGTACAGTTAATTCAAACAATCACCAGATATGCACCAGACATGAACACTTAAGTAGTTGAGGTTCAATAAGCACTTAGAGCACAATTCAGCCAGCCAAACTTAACCAAATGCATACACAAGAAATATTAAACTTAAATGAGTAATTCTAAACAGGTTTCATGCACTGATTCAAAGTATTAAGCAAGATTCAAGCACTTAAAGTTACTGATGAACACAAAAACATGCAGTTTCTACTTTGCTGATGCAATTGACCAACAAGCCAAATTCAAACCTCCAAATCTTGTTAACAAGTTATAAGAACTATGTTTAAACACTTTTTAGCCCTAAGCATGCATACACTCTAGGTGTTCCCAAAGTCTTAGGTAAAAAACAGTCAAAACTAGCAATCTATAGCACAATCTTTGATTTGGTGTTTCAAAGCTGAAAACTTGCAGCAAAATGCACTCAAACAAGCATATATCAGATACAAAGCAAATACACAAACTTCCAACAACACAATATCAAGTTATGATTCAAGACAGGTAATCCCAAACACCCTTTTAACTTTTCAAATCAAGATTTTCAAAGCAAAAATGCATTCCAAGGTTACCCAAACCCAAATCAACACAATAATAGATGAGATAAACAGATTAGAACAAGATTAAGCCACAAAATTCACAAGAACACAAGCCACACTCAAATATCACAAATATCCAATATTTTATCAGATTTTGAGATTAAGGGTGTGTACCTCATGGATGTACATCCACACCCACGAATTTTGAGCTTATGTACTAGCAAGAACAAGTACAAGCTTCCACAACAAAGCCTGCTAAGATTCAACAAGGTAAGAAGCAAAATATCAAAAACAGTAAGGTTTAAAAGCCTTGATTAATGCAACTCTTGTACTCCACACTTGATTATCCCCAAGTTATAAGCTTCACCACACCTTGATAACACAATATCAGGATGCTATGATCAGCCTTATAGCCTAAGAATTCCAAGATAGACCAAGAACTTAGCAAAATATCAAGCTTGAAGGAAAATGTGCAAACTTTTGCACACTCCTTGAAAACAGGTTTTGAGATTCAAGATAAGCAAACAAGTAAAAATGTAACACCCCATTTTGCTAATGGAAATGTCACACGTAATTATGGCATGTCATCAAAGCATACAAGGAAAAATGTCTAAACATTACATGACCATAAAAGGAAAATACCGGAATCAAACATTGGTAGTCCAAAAGTAAAGCTCATCACACACAAACATAAGTATAGTAAAGGAAAGGACTAAACAATGTCCATAGCAAATGTATCAAAAGAAAGGTAATGCATAAAGTAAAGAAAGGATAGAAAGATTCCAGTCCATATGCACGTACGCTTAAAGTCTACGAGCGTCCCTGAGTGGAACATAGAAAAGGAAAACGGGTGAGCAATACGCTCAGTGCACGGATGTACAATAAAGCATGAATAGGATAAGCATATAACATATAACATATAACAGCGGAAGAAACTAAGTCCTGAGTAACCTGGTTAAGTCTTGATAAAACTGGTTTTATAGTTTGAAAAGCCTTATGTTTATCTTGTAAAAACTTTTTAACATATTTTACCATTAGCCAATATAGGTCATGAAAATCCACCGTGCATGAATACTTGGAGGGGTGACCTCATAATGAAAATTAGAGGGGCTGCCTCTAATTTAATATACTGGTTGGGTAGGAGGGATCAGCTCCTTGTGAAGGATGCAAGGCACACACCACATTTACCATGAAATCCTGAATGAAAACATGTAACTAGGATGCACCCATACGCCCCACATGATAAATATAAAAATATGGCCAAACGCTGAAGGGACGCCACGAGCAATCACTCCACCGTGGTGAAGTCATAACATCAGTGCCTCTAATGTTATGGTTATGGTACCTCCATAACTAGGTGAAACTGGTCATGCATGTATATGGCTATAGGTATTCTAAATTAAACATAAGCAAATAAAACACATAACTTATACTACGGGAAAACATTTGGCTGCATACGGGGAATCCTAATAAGGAAAGAATGTCCATACTGAAAGGACGGGAATCCGTACCTTATGTCCAGTGAACGAAGAAGACGAACTGAGGAGAATCCTACTTCAGTATCACTAATGCTACATAAATACATACATGAATAAGTATCTGCTTACTAAATACGTAACTGGTTTTATGTCATGTCTTAGCTTATTTTATATGTTCACATCATGTTTTAATGTTTTAAGCCTTAAATTGTGTTTATCTTATATTCTCTTTATTCTGATTAAGTATTTCTGGTATTTCATGTATTATTATACTTACTGTGTAATAATAAGTAACTTTCCAAAAATAGCAGGTTTCCTAAAATAGAAAGTTTCCAAAAATAGAAAGTTTCCAAAAATAGAAAGTTACCAAAAATAGAAAGTTTCCAAAAATAGAAAGTTTCCAAAAATAGAAAGTTTCCAAAAATAGAAAGTTTCTAAAAATAGAAAGTTTCCATAAATAGATCAGCTGCCTTAATTAAATAAGTTTCCATAAATAGATTAGCTGCCTTAATTAAATAAGTTTCTAAAAATAGAAAGTTTCCATAAATAGATTAGCTGCCTTATTTAAATAAGTTTCTAAAAATAGAAAGTTTCCATAATTAGATATAAGCTGGTTAAATAAGCTATGTATATAAGCCTAAGTGTTTACATGATTATTTTCTAAGTCATAATGATATAATGTATAGTTTATTAATTATTTCATGTAATTAAAATAAACTATAGGGTAAAATATTTAATTAACGTATATCATGTTTTTAATTAAATAAAGTTAAATACTTAGGTTAAAACATGTATTATTATTTATTAATAATATAACCTAAGTCATGTTAATTAATTAATTATAACCATGGTTTTTAAATAATTAATTAATTATAAGTCTAAAATATAAAATACTTAGGTTAATAATTTCATGATTTTAATAATTAATATAACCTAAGTCATGTTTATTAAATTAATCATGTCATATTTATTAATTTAATTTTAACATATGATTATACAAAAATAATCTTAACATAAACCGTGAACCGGATCTCGACTAGAACCCATGAACCGGACATGAAATCGACACCATACCCCGAACCACTTCGGGGTTCCCCTTGTCTTGCTGCTGCCGTGGGACCCACACCACCCAACCAGGACCATATGGTCTCGGTGGTGGTCGAGTAGCCAAACTGAGACCCCCTTGGGGTTCGGTTGAGGCGCCGACCAAAACAAACACCCCTAAAACACCCTTTTTGATTTATTCCAAAAACCATTTTCATGTTAGATCTATGTTTTTAATTAGGTTTTAAAAACATCTTGTTCTTAATTTATTATTAGATCAAAATCAAAAGAAAATGTATAAAATAATATACCGAATGCGTGGATCTAAACGAGGATGAACAAACACGAACACTTGCACCAAAAACAAAGATCAAAATCAAACAATCACCTCCTTTGGTGTGTTTGTATTCGGCGGCCAAACGAAAGAAAAGAGGAGGAGAACTTTTAGGTTTTTGTAAAATCTTCTGTAAAGTGAAAAATGACTAGTTATTTTCCCTTAACCCCTCTTTAGTGAATTTTGAGATGGGCTTGGCCCATATCTTCCTTGTTTCCGCGGGTAGGGGCCCCACATGGGGTACCCGTACCATTTTCCGTGTCTCGATGTTTAATTGTTCATTCATGTTTATTTGTGTTCGCGTTTAATGTGTTCTCGTTAAATAATTATCGTGACCTAATATATTTATCTACGCTCGTAATAAATATATATACGTAATTAATAATAGTTCGTGATTTAATTACCTTCATGATTTCATGACCGCATGCTCGTGATTAATTATCGTCAAATAATTATTGCGTGCTCGTGCGTAGTAATTACTTATCGTGTTCTAACACGTACGCAATACGTAAAATCCTAACATGTAATCGTAATCATACTATAAAAGGAAAGTTTTAATCTAGTACGTACGATCTTAAGGGTACTATTCATGGTAAAAGCATGCGGGTTTTACAACTCTTCCCCCCTAAAAAGAATAATTCGTCCCCAAATTATAGATAAAGTAAACTGAAAAGAAGAACATACCCGAATTCAAAATATGAAATGAGGGTAAGAATCCCGGATAGACTCCTCTGTTTCCCAAATGGCTTCCCGCTCGGTATGATCCCTCCATAGGATTTTGACGAATGGAATCGTCTTCCTTCTCATGACTCGTTCTTGTCTGACAAGAACTCGTTCGGGTTCTTTTATGAAAGTGAGATCTTCACGTATCTGTTCCAGTGGATACTGAACCATGTGAAGGGGATGATACTGGTACCCTCTGAGTAAGGACACATGAAAGACATTGTGCACATGCGAAAGATGTGGAGGTAACGCCAACCGGTAAGATACTTCACCGACTCGTTCAATGATATCAAACGGTCCGATGAAACGAGGACTGAGCTTCCCTTTAATCCCGAAGCGTCTAACACCACGTGCCGGCGAAACCTTAAGGAAGACGTGATCTCCTACGTTAAAATGTATGTCCCTACGATGCTTATCGGCGTAACTCTTCTGACGTGACCGTGCTTCCTGAAGTTTCTGCTTAGCTACTACGATCTTTTCATTGGTCATCTCTATGATTTCTGCTCCTTCAAGTGTTCTCTCACCAACCTGATCCCAGCAGATTGGGGCGCGACACTTCCTGCCATACAACATCTCGAAAGGAGCACACTTGATTCTTGTGTGCCAACTGTTGTTGTATGCAAACTCCACCAAATAGATGTAATCGTCCCAATCACCCGTCCATTCCAACGCACATGACCTCAACATGTCTTCCAATGTCTGAATCGTTCGTTCTGACTGTCCGTCCGTTTGAAGATGAAAAGCCGTGCTAAGCTTAAGTTGTGTACCCCAAGCTTTCTGCAGACTCTTCCAAAATCGCGAAGTGAAACGAGGATCTCTGTCTGAGATGATGCTGGATGGAGCACCGTGGAGTCTCATGATCTCTCTTATATATGTATCGGCGAGTTTACTTACCGGATCTTCCTTTTGGATCGATAAGAAATGAGCTGATTTGGTAAGTCGATCAACGATAACCCAAATCGCATCGTGCTTCCTCTTGGTGGGCGGAAGACCGGTAACAAAATCCATGGTGATTTTGTCCCACTTCCACTCTAGAATATCTAACGGTTGAAGGAAACCGCCAGATCGCTGATGTTCGATCTTAACCTGCTGGCAGGTAAGACATTTGGAGACGTAAGTGGCCACATCCTGTTTCATACCACTCCACCAAAAGTACTACTTGATGTCATGGTACATCTTAGTCGAACCAGGATGTATAGAGAATGGGGAGCTATGAGCTTCAGCTAACAAGGCTTCCTGGAGTTCTTGGTCATCAGGAACACAAAGTCTCGTGCCCTGCCATACGATACCATCTGCGTCTACTCTGAATTCCGTCTGTTTCTCCGAATTTTGTACTATCGCCCAGATTTCTCCGTCATCCTTCTGAGCTTCCTTGATCTTAGAGAGTAACTCGGGTTCTACTCTAAGATTAGCCTAGTAACCATGCTGTCCACGTACCATGATCTCGATGTCTAGTCGCTCCAAGTCTCTGATGATTTCCTCTTCAATTTTAATGTCGTTGATCATTCCGGACTTCATGCTAAGAGCGTCTGCTACTACATTTCCCTTTCCGGGATGATACTGTAGATTAATGTCATAATCCTTCAACAGCTCTAACCATCTCCTCTGCCTCATGTTCAATTCACGTTGAGTGAAGATATACTTCAAGCTCTTGTGGTCCGTGAAAATGTCACATGATTCTCTATACAAGTAGTGCCTCCATATCTTCAATGCAAACACAACTGCAGCAAGTTCCAAGTCATGCGTGGGGTAATTTTCTTCATAAGGCTTAAGCTGCCGTGAAGCGTACGCGATCACTTTCCCATATTGCATGAGAACACAGCCAAGTCCCTTCCCCGATACATCGCTGTAGATTTGAAATCCACCCTACCAGATGGGAGAGTAAGAATAGGTGCAGATACTAGCTTCAGCTTCAGGTCTTCAAAGCTCTTCTCTCGTACTTCAGTCCAGACGAATTTCTCCCCTTTCCGCATCAGTTTGGTCAATGGTAGTGCTAAGCGGGAAAAGTTCTCCACGAACCTACAGTAATAGCCAGCTAAGCCTAAGAAACTACGGACTTGCGTCACTGATGTCGGCCTTGGCCACTTAGTAATGGCCTCAACCTTCGCTGGATCCATAGTGATTCCTTCTGCTGATAAAATGTGACCTAAGAATGCCACCTTGTCTAACCAGAACTCACACTTGGAGAATTTAGCATACAGCTGCTTCTAGCGAAGAATCTATAGTACTGTACGAAGATGGTCTTCGTGTTCCTCCTTGGACTTTGAGAAAATCAGGATGTCATCGATGAAGACTATGACGAACTTGTCCAGAAATTCATGGAAGATTATGTTCATCAAATCCATGAACACTGCTGGAGCATTTGTCAGGCCGGATGGCATAACTACAAACTCGTAGTGGCCATAGCGGGTACGAAAGGCGGTCTTAGCGATGTCCTGCTCCTTGACCCGTAGCTGATGATAGCCTGACCTAAGATCAATCTTGGAGAAGTGTTTGGCCCCTTGGAGTTGGTCAAACAGATCGTCTATACGTGGCAGTGGATACCTATTCCGGATAGTAATCTTGTTGAGCTCGCGATAGTCTATGCAAAGACGCATACTGCCGTCCTTCTTCTTAATGAACAAGACCGGTGCGCCTAATGGAGATGCGCTCAGTCGAATGAAACCTCGTTCAAGAAGTTCTTGCAGTTGATTCTTTTGCTCCTTCAGCTCTATGGGAGCCATGCGATAAGGAGCCTTGGAGATTGGTTCAGCTCTTGGAATAAGATCGACACTGAATTCCACTTCTCGTGCAGGTGGTATGCCCGGAAGTTCTGCTGGAAATACATCTTGGAATTGCGACACAATAGGTTGATCCTGAATTGATGGGGATTCAGCATCCATGTCGTGAACCGTAGCTAGATAACCCTCGCAGCCATGTGACAGTAGTGCACGCGCTTTCAGGGTAGATATGATTTGTACAGACCGTCCGGGTATGAACCCGTTATGAATGTACTCTGGTGCATTAACATCACCAAAGATAACTCGATATGAATGGCAGTCTATGGTAGCATGATGTTCGGATAACCAATCCATGCCCAAAATCATGTCGAAGTCATTCATGTCCAGCGGAAGTGCGTCAACTGGTCGAACCTTATCGTCAAATTCTAGGGGAAGACTCTTGTATACATGGGTGATTAATACAGAGTCCCTCAAAGGCGTGGAAATAGTAAGCCTATTCTCTAGTGGCATGGGGAGCATCCTAAGGTTCTTAGCATAAGCAGTAGAAATAACCGAGTGAGTAGCACCTGTATCGAAAAGAACACATGCAGCTTGACCATACATATACAAGATTCTAGTGATGGTACCTGTAGACTTGTTGGCCTGGTCGCGAGATGTCGTGTAGACACGCCCGGTGGTAGGAGGCGGCTTGGAATCAGCATGTCCCGATGTACCCTCCATCTCGCCCTTACGGCAATCCTTCATGATATGGCCAGGAAGACCACACTTGAAGCATGCGTCAGTGTTATGGCTACATGGCCCTGGGTGCCTACGGTGGCAAGTAGAGCAAAGAGGATGAGTAAATCCACCAGCACGTGCTCTGGCTGGCTGGGAACCTGATAAAACATTTTACATAAGACATGATTATAGGGTACAAAGGACAATGCGGATAATCGTAAGATTGAATACCAGTGATAGCTGGACGGCTAGGCTGTGAACCTCTCTGTTTCTAGTCCCTACCGTTTCCATGGTTCCTGGTAGAAGTTTTGCTAAAGTGTCAGAATATGAGTTATAACATGAAATCATAAGGAAATACGTAAGTATTAGGACCTGCTGCTGTTGTAATGTCCAACGTTATTACGGTAATTATTATTACCGCCACGCCTATCCGTAGCAGAACGGTCGTTAGTCTGACCGTTTCCCTTGGGCTGATGAGGCTGCTGCTGAGTAGCCGGCTAAGACCGGTCCCCACTTTTCTGCCTGGAAGATACATTTAAAGAGATGAATAATTTAACATATATGGAAAGAACACGGATTGATCACCGCTTGAATACGAATGTTTACCTCTTGTCGGGTCTCTCAGCTTCCCCGAACTCATCTCTCTCCTGCAGCATTTCCAGCTTACGTGTTGCATCGGCCACTTGTGCTACAGTGTTAAACGTAGCACACACCAGATTGTTTGCGACCAATGTGCGAAGAGCCCACCTAAAGTGGTGTACCTGCTCTTCAGGAGTACCTGCTGCCGCACCAAGGAAACCAGCTAAGCGAAGAAAGCGCTGCATAAACTCGTTGCTATTCTCCCCAGCTCTCTGTCGGATCCCATGGTACTCTCTCTTGAGCTTGTCCTGCTCAGCCTTGGGAAAGAACTATTCCATCACCCTATCCTTGAACTGAGCCCAAGTCAAACCATCAACCCACTCGTCACCACCCTCAGACTGCATCAACGCTAACCACCAATTTAGCACATCGCCTTCGAACCGATAGCATGCCAACCTCGCCTTGTAAGCGGGGTCACAACCCATAGCATTGAAAATCTTCTCGATGTGAGCCCACCAGCTTTCAGCATCGCTGGGGCTATCTGTCTTTTCAAAAGCTCGAGGACGGAGCTTGTTGAATCTCTCCAGCCATACTGCTAATGTCACTGGAGGAGGAGGAGGAGGTGCCTGATTATGCTGCTGATTGTTGGCAGCTTGAACTTCAGCCCTGATGTCGTTCCTTAGTTGAGGAAGCAAAGCTTGCATAGCAGCTTGAATTGCAGCATTGAGTTGTTCCTGTTCGCCTGTGAGAACCATCTGACAGTATAACATAAAACATATGATTAAACAGATCAAAACATAAAATATATATACATGAAAAAAATTTATACCAAAATTTCAAGAGAAAAATTTTATGCAAGAAAATTTTGTGTATGAATGCATGATGCAGTTTTATGAAAACTTTTGTATGCTCGAGAGTGAACGCCTATGGTCAGTTCACCCAAAACAAAAGACATGGCGAGGGGACGCCTATGGGTCGGTCCTAAATTCAAAAGTTTCGATAAAACACATGCGACTAAATAGGGCCAGTCCTGTACCAACCATTACTTAGTCATAAATTTGCGACCATGACATATATATGTATGCATAAAAATGATAAATGCATGAAAACAACTGTCAGTTCTAGGAAGACCATAGTGACTACCCACTAATCACAGGTCATATTTGAGAGCCTACAGGTCGAAGCCTTGGCTCTGATACCATAATTGTAACACCCCATTTTGCTAATGGAAATGTCACACGTAATTATGGCGTGTCATCAAAGCATACAAGGAAAATGTCTAAACATTACATGACCATAAAAGGAAAATACCGGAATCAAACATCGGTAGTCCAAAAGTAAAGCTCATCACACACAAATATAAGTATAGTAAAGGAAAGGACTAAACAATGTCCATAGAAAATGTATCAAAAGAAAGGTAATGCATAAAGTAAAGAAAGGCTAGAAAGCTTCTAGTCCATATGCACGTACGCTTAAAGTCTACGAGCGTCCCTGAGTACCTGCCGTTTTAGGAACATAGAAAAGGAAAACGGCTGAGCAATACGCTCAGCGCACGGATGTACAATAAAGCATGAATAGGATAAGCATATAACATATAACATATAACAACGGATGAAACTAAGTCCCGAGTAACATGGTTAAGTCTTGATAAAACTGGTTTTATAGTTTGAAAAGCCTTATGTTTATCTTGTTAAAACTGTTTAACATATTTTACCATTAGCCAATATAGGTCATGAAAATCCACCGTGCATGAATACTTGGAGGGGTGACCTTATCATGCAAATTAGAGGGGCTGCCTCTAATTTAATATACTGGTTGGGTAGGAGGGATCAGCTCCTTGTGAAGGATGCAAGGCACACACCACATTCACCATGAAATCCTGACTGAAAACATGTAACTAGGATGCACCCATACGCCCCACATGATAAATATAAAAATATGGCCAAAAGTTGAAGGGACGCCAGGAGCAATCACTCCGCCGTGGTGAAGTCATAACATCAGTGCCTCTAATGTTATGGTTATGCTACCTCCATAACTAGGTGAAACTGGTCATGCATGTATATGGCTATAGGTATTCTAAGTTAAACATAAGCAAATCAAACACATAACTTATACTACGGGAAAACATTTGGCTGCATACGGGGAATCCTAATAAGGAAAGAATGTCCATACTGAAAGGACGGGAATCCGTACCTTATGTCCAGTGAACGAAGAAGACGAACTGAGGAGAATCCTATTTCGGTATCACTAATGCTACATAAATACATACATGAATAAGTATCTGCTTACTAAATACGTAACTGGTTTTATGTCATGTCTTAGCTTATTTTATATGTTCACATCATGTTTTACTGTTTTAAGCCTTAAACTGTGTTTATCTTATATTCTGTTTATTCTGATTAAGTATTTTTGGTATTTCATGTATTATTATACTTAATGTGTAATAATAAGTAACTTTCCAAAAATAGCAGGTTTCCTAAAATAGAAAGTTTCCAAAAATAGAAAGTTTCCAAAAATAGAAAGTTACCAAAAATAGAAAGTTTCCAAAAATAGAAAGTTTCCAAAAATGGAATTACTACTTAAAATATATAAGTTTCTAAAAATAGAAAGTTTCCATAAATACATCAGGTGCCCTAATTAAATAAGTTCTCATAAATAGATTAGCTGCCTTAATTAAATAAGTTTCTAAAAATAGAAAGTTTCCATAAATAGATTAGCTGCCTTATTTAAATAAGTTTCTAAAAATAGAAAGTTTCCATAATTAAATATAAGCTGGTTAAATAAGCTATGTATATAAGCCTATGTGTTTACATGATTATTTTCTATGTCATAATGATATAATGTATAGTTTTTTTAATTATTTCATGTAATTAAAATAAACTATAGGTTAAAATATAAAATTAAAGTATATCATGTTTTTAATTAAATAAAGTTAAATACTTAGCTTAAAACATGTATTATTATTTATTAATAATATAACCTAAGTCATGTTAATTAATTAATTATAACCATGGTTTTTAAATATTTAATTAATTATAAGTCTAAAATATAAAGTACTTAGGTTAATAATTTCATGATTTTAATAATTAATATAACCTAAGTCATGTTTATTAAATTAATCATGTCATATTTATTAATTTAATTTTAACATATGATTATACAAAAATAATCTTAACATAAACCGTGAACCGGATCTCGACTAGAACCCATGAACCGGACATGAAATCGCCACCATATCCCGAACCACTTCGGGGTTCCCCTTGTCTTGCTGCTGCCGTGGGACCCACACCACCCAACCGGGACCATATGGTCTAGATGGTGGTCGAGTAGCCAAACCGAAACCCCCTTGGGGTTCGGTTTAGGCGCCGGCCAAAACAAATACCCCTAAAACACCCTTTTTGATTTATTCCAAAAACCATTTTCATGTTAGATCTATGTTTTTAATTAGGTTTTAAAAACATCTTGTTCTTAATTTATTATTAGAACAAAATCAAAAGAATAGGGATAAAATAATATACCGAATGCGTGGATCTAAACGAGGATGAACAAACACGAACACTTGCACCAAAAACCAAGATCAAAATCAATCAATTACCTCCTTTGGTGTGTTTGTATTCGGCGGCCAAAAGAAAGAAAAGAGGAGGAGAACTTTTAGGTTTTTGTAAAATCTTCTGTAAAGTGAAAAATGACTAGTTATTTTCCCTTAGCCCCTCTTTAGTGAATTTTGAGATGGGCTTGGCCCATCTCTTCCTTGTTGCCGCGGGTAGGGGCCCCACATGGGGTACCCGTACTGTTTTCCGTGTCTCAATGTTTAATTGTTCGTTCATGTTTATTTGTGTTCGCGTTTAATGTGTTCTCGTTAAATAATTATCGTGACCTAATATATTTATCTACGCTCGTAATAAATATATATACGTAATTAATAATAGTTCGTGATTTAATTACGTTCATGATTTCATGATCGCATGCTCGTGATTAATTATTGTCAAATAATTATTGCGTGCTCGTGCGTAGTAATTACTTATCGTGTTCTAACACGTACGTAATACATAAAATCCTAACATGTAATCGTAATCATACTATAAAAGGAAAGTTTTAATCTAGTACGTACGATCTTAAGGGTACTATTCATGGTAAAAGCATGCGGGTTTGAAAAACAATAATAAGCAGTAAACAACAATGGCACTTGAGTTTTCTTCAAAGATTCAAACATATTTCATTCAACTGAAAATGGATTTACAGAATACTGAACAAAGGAAAATTCAAGAGCAAGCTAAAATGTAATGAACTAAGGCCTTTATATAGGCATACAATGAACTAGGAGAGCTGAAAAAAACGTAAACCCTAGCTAATGAAGTTCCAAATTTTCCCCTTGTGAAGTTTGAATACATGCTTGATCATGTGATTTTTCTTGGAAGTTTGTTGTAGCTGGCATGTGTGAGTGCATCCAAGGGCTTGTAACAAGCTTAAAAAGTAATCTTCAATCTCAAACATTGGATTGTTGTTGGTTTTTGGCAGTATCCTCTTTGTTTGCAGCAGGGGAATCTCTTGTGGGACAAGGGAGTGATGTGGCAAGTATTTTGAAAATTGGGATGTGATTAAGGTCACCTTAATCATCATTCTGGAGGTTTTCATGGCTTAATTACAGCAGGATTAAAAATACCCAATTTTCATAAGAACACCAAGAACAGCTATTTTGATCTTGGTTTAAGGTTTAAAAAATGTTTAGCGCGTGTTTTTATTATTAATTAACATTTGAAAAGTTAACTAATAAATAAACGGTGAGTGGATGATGAGGTGGAGCATTGGTGGGTTTTGATTGGTTGTGGAGTGTTAGTGGGGCACGTGTCAAGCCCTCACTGGTCTAGGTATCTTCCTTGTCTTGGCAGAAATCACCCCTTATCTTCCAAACTTGTTTCACTTTGTAAATAAACCCCAAAAATCCGGATTCCCTTTGTAATAAAGTTTCACTTTTCACACTTTTGCCCCAAATACTTTTCCAAAGTATTTTCAGGGGTATTTCTTGCCATTTTGTGATTCTTGAAGGACTGATTTGGCATTTTCTTGATTGATAATGGTCTTGACTTGTATGATTGACCTTTTGGAGGACTGAAATTGCCAAGTCATGATTAATGAGGGACCATTTTTTCCATTTCTTCAAAGTTAAGGGTCCTTTTAGTAGTTTTGATATTTTCAAAGGACCAAACTTGTAAATTCTTGTAACTTGAAGTCCTTCATGGTATGTTTGACTTTGAGGAGGATAAATATTGACATTTTAGTTCTGATGAGGGACTAAAATTGCCAATTCTTCAAAGTGGAGGGCCCTTTTTGTAATATTGACAAACTTTAGGGACCAATCTTGTAATTATGAGGATACAAGGGTATAAATGTCAATTCTTCCATATTGGAGGACCCTTCTTCATAAATCTTCAAATCTTCAAGGGTTTTCTTGGGAAAATCTTCATTAGGGCTTGGTTCAATGTGCGACTTTGTTTCCCGTGTTTGTTTTTGCATGATTCTTGTGATCTTTTGTCATTTTCTCAATATCCGTACCTAAAATACACAAGCAACAAACACAAGCATATATTTGGGTATTTTCATGATAATTTATGCATTTTAAGCCCTTTTTGGACGATGAGACTATGTATAAAAGCAGTCTCATCAGTACGTTTAAGCGTTTTCGACCGTTTTTAGCGTAAATCGTCTCCCTTTTCTTTCCTTTTCGTCTTTCCAAAAACGTAATCACTCGATTAAATACATCTATATATTTTGGCTAAACACCATACCTCCACCGAGAATGAACTCGAATAACCTATAACCCTTTACCTCCGTAATAGTTAACCATAACCCATAAATAGGGTATCGTTGTACATGATAGGATTTGATAGGGTATCGTTGTACACGATAAGAGCCGACGTAAAAATACCAAACAAAGTTTAATTAACCAAGAACGATTAATCTTACATTAAAATTGGAAATCAATTCGAGTGAGTCGAGGAACGAAAAATAGACATAAAAAGAATTGCAAAATTCGTATATTAAATTGGCGCCGCTGCCGCTTCGCTCGTTACGATTGATGATTTTTCGTGAGAAGCTTTGGATTTTGGGATCCGTTCATTTTTGAACGTTACTTTTGTTGTTAAAAAATCAAAAACATAAAAAAATACAATACTTAAAAATACAAAAAAACAAAAAAAAAAAACAAAAGCAAACTCTTTCCTAAGATTTGCACCAAAAAAATTAAAAAATAAAAAGTAATACTTTTCCTAAAGTATTACACCAAAAATATTACGTATTATTGTTATTTTTCTTATTTCGATTTCTTTCGTTTTTTATTATGAATATATATTTTTCTAAAAAATACAAAAAGATTTTTCTTTTACTATATTGTATTACGTAGAACAATCAATTTACCTACTTCCAAATAAGACATTAGTTGGGATTTCATCACCTAGCTATTGTATTTGAATCCAAAACGAAATAAAGGGCAAAATAGATAAATACTAGTAAAAAGTTTGAACTCGATTTATACAAACTATAAGGTGGGTATAAGGCGACGCGCTATAAAAGGCCGTCTAAGGAAAAAGGTTTTTAAGTGTTTTGTGCCACCTCGTTTCCCCGCTTGCTTGTGTGTATATTGAGAGGGACGTCCGATTATTGGTTTGCCAACTCAAGTAGTATTACGTATATATTTTTTGTAGCTTTTTCATATTGAACCTCGAGAGGGATAATCCCTTTCCTCTCAAAGTCGACCGAGGTCTCCTACCTCATTCCTTAAGTTTAGTTGTATGCGCACTCGCGCGCATGCACACATACCGAGTGGTGTACCAAATACTTCTAATTCTTCCAAAAAGAAGAAGAAGAACAAAAAGACCGTCAATCAAGCCGATCCCGAGAATCGATCTTTGAACAACACGATGGCAACAGATAATCGACCAATGATTGAGATTCTACAATCTCACGTTGAAGGAAATTATGACGCGATTGTGGTGACGGATATTGGAGCGAATAGTTTCTAACTAAAAACGGGTTTTATTCAAATTGTTTCCGCTACACCATTTTTAGGCCGTACTAATGATGACCCACACGCTCATATAAAACGTTTCATACAATTGGCAAACACCGCCAAATACAATGGGGTGCCACAAGAGGCCATTCGTTTACAACTCTTTCCTTTTTCCCTCGAGGGACAATCCCAAATTTGGCTTGATAAGGAACCACCCCAAAGTATCACCACATGGATTGATTTAGAGACCAAGTTCATTAACTACTTTTTCCCACCATCACGGACCACCTCTTTAAGGAATCACATCATTACCTTTGAACAAAAATATGTGGAAACGTTTAGTGAGTCTTGGGATCGTTTTAAGGAGCTTTTACGAAAATGTCCACAACATGGTTTTACAAAAGTGCATCAAATCAATATGTTTTACAATGGTTTAACTCTTAATGATCAAGACTCACTTAATAATGTCGCGGGGGGGGGGGGGGGGGGGGGTAATATTCTTGTGAAGTCCATGAACGAGGATTGGGCAATAATTGAAAACAAGGCAAAAGTACAAACCAAGAGTGTTAGGGCTACTATGGCAAGTGCTAGTACTAGTGAGAGCGACAAGGGAATTGATAAGCTTACTTCGCTTGTTGAAACAATTTCTCTACAAACCGCTAACAATACCAAAGCCATCAATGTGTAAGTAAATGCCTTAAAAGAGACTTGTGAAATGTGTGAGACTTGTGGTGGACCACATTCGTATTATAATTGTGACAAGGTATACAATCAACAACAAGAAGTTTATGCTTATAACAACAATGAAAATGAGCGGGTTCATTTCAAACCAAATGTTGATGTTAACCATTTGTCTTATAAGTCTAATAACTATTTGGCTCCCCCGGGTTTTGTAGCTCCACAAAGACCACCCCCACCCGCCCAAAATAGGAACCAAGTGTTGATCCCAAACTTAGATCGATTTAGCTTTATGTATACGAGATTAGATCAAGTGATACACTTAGAGAAACTTTTGTATATGTATATGACAATCTAAGTGTTATGCGGAATTAACACTTAAACAAGAACACATAAGATGTAAACAAACTTTCACTTTGATTAATGATATCAAACTTGCTTACAATGAAAGTCTTTTACGTATGAAAACTTATATTGAACATTAACCTAAAGGTCTTCTTTTATAGACATAAGAAGCCTTGTATAATAATCTACGTATCAACTATTCTAGGTAAAGATAAATATAGAAAATACATTGTTGTTCCTATCTTTACTAGAAGTAATCTAGAACATAATAAACGTGTAGATCATATCCTTCCATCAGTGCTTGTCTTCAATGTATCAACGCTTGACTTTGTCTTGTCAACGCTTGATCTGTCAGCGTTTGTTTTACTCCTGTCAACCCTTGTTTTACTCTTGTCAGCGCTCAAGTAGACTGGCTATAATTTATTCCCAACAATCCTCCCCTAAACTTGATATCTACTCTAGTAATCAAGTTTCTGAATAAACATTAAGGACTAGGAGGAATCTTACAAACCTTCTCATATTGGTAATAAATAAATCTGATCAAATCTTTTGCCACATCACTTGAATAATCAATTTCCAGCTGAGTGTTCTTCATCTTCTCCAAGACTTCTTTGGACATGAAATACTGGCCATCTACAAGTAGATACTCAGCAAACTTTTTAGAACTCAAATAATAAACACCAGCAGCTGAAAACAATCTCCATTGAAGACCACTGAGGTCATCTTCAAGATCCTTCCAAATAGCAGGATCTTCATCTCTTGGTCCACACGTTCTCTTGAATGTTGACCACAGTTTTATTCCATTGACTGAAGTTGGTGCTTCAGTCTCATACTTGGCCTCTAACAACCTCCATAGGTCTACCAAGTCTTCTCTATCACAACTTGCAAACAAAGATATAAGAGTGGTAAAAGTGTGAACCTCTTTTCCATACCTGCCAATCTTCCAAAACCCACATTCATCTTCTTCATAGCTTACAATAGGGTTTCTGGAATCAAGTGGTAACACTTGCACCATATCTGAAGCTTCTAATGGTGAGAGCTTGAGGCTCTTTCTTATAACAGCTTCACTTAGATGTAATGGATCCATATCTTTGGGAAACTCAAGAGGGACTCCCTTTTTCACTGGTCTGGGAACAAACATTGCCTTCTTAAGCTCCATTTAGTCTACAAGTTCTTCTTTTCTTTCATCAGAAAGAAGTCTTAGAGTGTTTTCTTCCTGCACTCTAACCCAAACGGGATAAGCTCTGCACTCCAACTCTTCAAATGTCAAACCAATCAATTTCTTATGAGTCTAACCTGTTCCATGACATATGAGTAGCATGTAGTACAACTCCCTTCTATCCCTTTTCAAATTTGAGAGAACATTGCTTGCTTTGTCTTTCAGAATGACCTTGCAATCCTTTTGTACTCTGAGAAGAATCTCCAACCCCATATCTGATCTGAAATGGTCAAATGTGGATTCTCCATACACCTATCTTCCCAAGCATGGTACATCTGAACAACCTCTGGCATATCAAAATCAACCTGAAATTTCAGCTCATTCAACTTCTCTTTTGCCAATTCATCACCATACTCAAGCCTTTCTGGTTGTTCTATGATCATAACACTTGAGTCTGAACTGGTTCATCACTTCCTTCTTGCTCTTCTGAAGTGACAACAAAAGGTGATTCACCCACTTGCTTTCTTTCTTGTTCCACAATTTGTGCAGCCAACCTTCTATCAAACTCAGGTTGTGCTGCATTCTTTGGAACAACTTCTTCTACCATAATACCCTTACCCTTATCTAATGGATCAACTGTTGGTAAGGTAGATGGTAATACCTGTGAAGAAACCTCTTTGATGATGGATGATGACTGGAATACATCAACCTCATTTGCAGGTCTGTCAACGCCCAAGTTTGCTTTGTCAGCGCCCAAGATACTCATGTCAGCGTTCAAATCTGTCTTGTCAACGCCCAAAGTACCTGTCTCAGCGCCTCTTGCAATTTCCTCCAACATGGCTGTAAATGAAAAATTAAGTTTGTAGGAGAGACTAGAGACGTATCAAAACCTGTCTGTTTCTTCAAACTTGTTAGGGCCTCAGCAACATCCAAAGGTTGACCATCATGAGAGCCCTTATCACTCACATTTATTTGTTCATCCTCCCCTTTGGAAGATTCCTCCATCCCTCTCCGTGTGCTAGCATTCTCCAAGATAACAATCCTCTCCCTCAATTTCTTGAGTTCAAGGCCTTGTGTACTGACAATATGTACCAGGTCTGCATTTTGCTTTTGCAAGCTTATGCAGACAGCCGTCAATTCTATTAGGGTCAGTGGTTCCAATCTGCCCTCTTCTAAAATGGGTATTTGACCTCCCAAGTTACATTCATTCTGCATGGATGAGGTCTTAATTATGGTAGGACTGTCTTGGCCAGCTTCTAAGCCAGAACTAATAGTCCCAGCCTCATCCATAGCACCAACCACACTTATGGTGGTGGTTCTCTCTGCTACATGGCTAGGACCACTAGAGGAGAACACTCCAGTAGTCCTTTGGCGTTTTTTTTGTTAGAAATACGTTTTTACGTATATTAGAAGTATCGGTCACTCCACAATATTATTAATGTTGTAATAGCTCGTAGTTAACAAATAGTCATTAGTTGCTTATTAAGTTAAGTAAGAACCGGTCCATGGGCTTGTCATGGACCGGCCCAAGCCCATGTTAGCTTGGAAGTATAAATACCCCTTTCCACCATGGAAAGGGGTTGGTTGTTGTCACTTTTCTAGTTTCATTTATTGAAATAACACATAGTTTCTCTCACTTTCTCTCTCTAACTTTCTCTCTCTAGAAATCAACAAACCCCTTCATAGATTCATAGGTTATCAATATTCTACATTTGGTATCAAGAGCTATGGGGTGATTTAAGGTAGTGATTTGTGTGGTTTTTTAGTTTTTGATTGTATTAGTGTTCTTTAAGAAAAACCATCTTGATTCTTGGTGTTTTTGGTGTTTTTGTGATTGGGATTAGTGGATAAGTATTAGTTTTTACTTATATTGTTGAAATCACAAAACTTTTTGGGTTATTTGGTCAAAATCTGGGTTTAATCTTTATATTAGTGGTCGACTGTTCATCGTTATAAAGTTTCTGATTAACCCAGCAAAAGTTCCGAAACAACAAGTTCCGGATCAAGAAGTTCCGGATCAAGAAGTTCCGGATCAAGAAGTTCCGGATCAAGAAAGTTCCGAACCAAGGAAACTTCCGAATCAAGAAGTTCCGGATCAAGAAGTTCCGGATCAAGAAAGTTCCGAACCAAGGAAACTTCCGAATCAAGAAGTTCCGGATCAAGAAGTTCCGGATCAAGAAAGTTCCGAACCAAGGAAACTTCCGAACCAAGAAGTTCCGGATCAAGCCAAAAAGTTCCGAACCAAGAACTTCCGAACCAAGAAGTTCCGGATCAAGAAGTTCCGGATCAAGAAGTTCCGACTCAAGAAGTTCCGGATCAAGCCAAAAGTTCCGAATCAAGGTAATTCCAAGCCAAATCTTCCGAATCAAACTTCCGAATCAACAAAAAGTTCCGAATCAAGAGTTATTTTGCTTGTTTTTTTCGACGATTTTTTAGAGGATTTAATCTTGGTTTCTTACAACAAAAACACAACACAATTCACAAGCTTTACTTCACTGCTCGGTCAACCGATAATCTTTGTCTCTTTGAAGTTAACAAAATGAATCCGAATTCAGTAATGCCTCAGATGACATCACTTACGGATATTTCGGTGATTACGGGAACGGATAATCGCCCGCCAATGCTCATCAAAGAAGTTTTTGAAGCATGGCAAGGCCGAATGATGTCTTATCTTAAGGGAAAACCGGTCTATGGGAGGCTTATGGTTAAGTCAATCTTAAATGGTCCACTTGACTATGGTACCATTGTGGCTAACAATGTGTCTCGACCAAGAGAATTTGAAGAACTTACACCAGCCCAACAACTTGTTGCCGATGCAGACGAGAAAGCTCTTCAAACAATTCTCCAAGCTCTTCCCCATGACATCTATAGGATGGTAAGTCAGTATACAGTGGCAAAGGATTTATGGGAACGTCTTAAGGTGTTGCTACAAGGCACGTCTCTCACCAAACAGGAAAGGGAATGTCAGTTGTATGACCTGTTTGATAGATTCACTTACAACCCAGGGGAAACGCTTCACGATTATTACTTCAGATTCACCACACTTATGAATGATCTGAATGTATACAATCTGGTGATTGCTCCATTCCAGGTTAACACCAAATTCTTGAATACTTTACCTCAAGCTGAATGGGGTGAGTATATTACCGATGTTAAGTTAACCAGGGATCTGCATAAGTGCAATTTGGATCAACTATATGCTTTTCTTCAGCAACATGAGAAACATGTGATCATGCACCGTTCTCCACGAGGTATGTACCCTGATTCATTAGCTTTGATGGCGAATCAACCAAGCTTGTCTCATAACAACACTCCTTATATTTTGGGACATTAAGCCTATCATCCATCACCTTACATGACACCAGCCTTTCCCCAATACTCGATTTTACCACAACCACCCACCTCACATCAGCAACAATATCGGTTCAGTGCACCTTCATCACAATATGCTACACAACCTCACCCAGCAAGTATTGCACCTTATGCTCAATCTTCATATTCATCTTATCAAGAGAATGCAGCATATCCAACAAGCTACCCTGATCAAATGAGTATTCCTTCTAGTGATTATGCAGCTCAAGACCAAGCAATGTACTGTGATGATGAGGAAGTCCCTGTTCCTGTATTCAAACAAGGTGCTGATCCAGTTGAAGTGTTAACCACTATGTCTGCTTATCTCACAAGGACTTTAAGCAAACGAGGATTTAGGGGATCAGCTCCTACCAACAATTAGTTGAGGAATTCATCCAATTCTCGCCAACAAGCTACAATTGAGAATGGCAGGGTAATGGTTCAACCTATTCAACCATATCAGGGGAGACCTACCACATCTACTACCAATGCTCGCACGGTCAATCAGGCTCCAATGGTCAATCCTGCTCCTCGGGCTAATTCCACGGGCAAATTGCGAATGATTACATGCTACAACTGCAAGGAAGAGGGTCATATGTCCAGGGATTCTAAGAAACCCAAGAGGAGAAGGGATGGACAATGGTTTGCAGAAAAGATCTATCTGGTGAATGCTCAGGCACAAGGAAGGGAACTTGATGAAGAGGAGCTTGCATTTCTTGCTGATCCAGGGATTGCTGAACAAGACACGGTCACCACACAGAATGCAGCATACCAAGCAGATGATCTCGATGCGTATGACTCAGACTGTGATGACTTTCAATCTGCAAAGGCTGCTCTCATGGCAACTATCTCCAGCTTAGGGCCAGAAAAGGATCTGAGGTACTTATTAATACCACCGATAATACCACTGATGCTAGTATTCAACCACATCAAGTTGTGCAAGAGAGTGTTGATTCGAATGATTCTTCGGTGGTGAGTCATTCAAATGAGGAGACAAACAATGATAGCAATATCAATGTGAGTCCCCAGACTTTGAGTGAATCACAACCTGGACCCAGTTCGCATACGCCTACTCCTGCTCAACAAGATTTGGTCATGGTTCCTGCTACATTACTTAGCTAAATGAATGCTGCACTCTTAGAAACCTTAGCTAAGAATAAGAATTTGTTTGATGAGCTTGCCTTAAGCAATGAGAAAGTTCAAACCTTGGAACTAGTGCCTTCGTCTAGTGTTCTAACTAATCCCGAATATGATCACTTTAGAAACAAACAAATGGGTCACTTGCAAGAAATCGAAAACTTAAGAGCAAATCTGTCTAATGAACTTCAAGAAAAGGAGTTAGTGGTCACTAATTTTCAAAAACTTCAAACGGATTTTGAATCACTTGAGTCTAAGAAGAATGAAATGGAGATTAATGCCACTAATAAAATTAGAAGTCTAGATTACTTGCTGTTAAGACAATACGCTGCTTCTCAACTAGTGCACTTATTTGATGCTTTGTTTAGAGAGTTTAACTTATCACGTCTAAAAGGCCTTCCCCCTAATCCACGGTATGCAAAACAAGCTTTAAGACATAGTCCTAGACTTTATAATGCAACTCAATTAGGATTGGCTTTAGACCCGATTGTTTTTCCCGATGATCGAACAAGTAAGGATCTAGTTGATGAGGATCGGTCATACAATTCTGCAAAATATCCCGAGTGTGATTATTTTAAATTGAATAAGGAGCTTGCAAAAACGGATTTTAGAATTCGCTTCCATATGGACAAAGATCTCATAACAGCACCGACCTACATATTAGATGAAGAAAACCCTAGTACATTTCCTACACTTGTCAATATGGAAGGTCCTAAGGAAATTCCAAAGGATCTTCCACCTGTTAGCACTGTATGGTTAAACTTGCAAGAGATTAATCAATACTTTACTAATTTTGACAAGGTCATTTTGGATTGTACGACGGCTTAAATGCCGGAGAATGGGCTTTCGAACATATGAACGAGGTGTTTAAAAATGAGATCAATCCGTTTGTCGAAAGTCTAAAAGGAACTTTTGCATCTCTTAAGGAAAATCTTGTGTTTGAAATTGGTGAAGTTCAAAAAGTGTTTTATGAAATGGACACCGCTTACGAACTACAACTAATTGAAAAAGAAAATATTTTAACCGAATATGACCGATTCTTGTCTGCAGTGATCTCGTGTGATGTGCTTACTACTGTAAATGTTAATTATTCGAATGAGCTTACATCCGCTATGATTAATTGTGATGCTGTGCATATATGTGATGATGTTTGTGATCTTTCTGTAAATGTTGCTGATACTGTAAATGAGGTAGATAATCATTCTTGTCACGAATCTAACGCTGAGTTTTTAAAGCTACAAGATTCTTACAATTTACTTTCAAAACAATTTAATCAACTAGAACAACATTGTATATCTTTAGAATTAAAACAACAAACTCAAAATGAGGATCTTTTGATATCAAATGGTTGTGAAAACGGTGTTGAGACTAGTGACAAGATGATTGCAATTGTTAAGACATTAGAGGAAGAAATCATGAGATTGAAGAGAGAGGTATCATCAAAGGAAACATTAAAATTGGAACTAGAGGCTGCAGAGTCTAAAAACCAAGTCTTAGAAATTAGACTTTCGTCTGTTCTAGGGGAGATGGATCGGACAAGACAGGGATTATCCGCTCTTTATGGTTCACTAGAAGAACGCTTCGCTTTTAATGCGGCACAGCAACAATCTTTTGTTGAACAACTGAACCAAAAGTGCGAGGAAATCTCTGATTTGAACATCCTGCTCATAGACAAAAATATGGTTTTGGCTGAGTTAAAGGAGACACTTCTTCTCACCCGACAAGAAGTTGTTGATAACTTAGCTACCGACTCTGCACCGTCCACTAGTGCTCCAACAACCAAGTCAGTAGTGCTTTATAAGAATCCGCTTCATAAGAGAAACCCGGTTACCTATGATGATTATATGAGGAATGCCATTAAGCATGTCGATCTTCTTAGGGATATTTTAGACGATCTTTATACCTTAGATCCCTCAAGTAGCGACTATTATTCGGCTCATGAATATATTAAGCGAGTTCAATATTGCTTGGCATATTTGCAATACATAGGTACACCAGGTTCGGCACTACTTAATAATAGGCCCATTGCTGTCACTCCATTTAATAAGACTCCAGGAGCGAAACCGTCATTGGCACAATCAAGTAAGACACCTTTAAAATCTGTTGCTAATGTTCCCACTTTGCCTTCTACAGGATTAAAAGAGACTACTAAGGCTAAAGGATCGCCACTCAAGAAAGCTAAGATCAAGCCCTCCACTAGTAGTGCCACAAAGAAGAAAGTAGAAGTTCACAATAGGAATGCTAGTTCAGTTTTAAATAAAAAGAATCATGTTAAGACTAAAAGCTCTGCGCCTGTGCAGCAGCCTAAACCATTCGTGAATTCTGATTTGAATTGTTGGAATTGTAATGAATGTATGTTTTCCCAACGTCATGATTTGTGTCTGATTGATCACGTTAATGAAATGAATGCTATTAAGAATGGTCTTGAATGGTAGCCAACGGGTAGAACTCGTGCCCAAGTTGGTTGGCAATGGCGTCCCACTGGTAGGACCTTTACATTAGATGGAAAAATGTGCCCTTTAACTAGGAATGCATCCATTGAGGTTAGGTCTGAGCGTCCTTTAGTTAGGAACACTCGCACTCAAGTATGGAAACAGCGCCCTTTAATTAGGTCAGCCCCCACTATAGTGCCTATCAGTGAAGAAATACCTCAGGATTTAAGCCAACTAGAATCTACACCACCTATTAAGAAAAAGAAGGCTAGGAAATCTAAGAAACCTAGAGTTAGCAAATCTAAGATTATTAAATCTGTACCTGCTAATAACAAGGAACACTCAGATTCCGATACCTCTACATTGTCTTCGTGTGGTGATATTTTCAGGTGGTCCAAATCATCCTGTGGTATTTGGACTCCGGTTGTTCAAAACATATGACCGGAAATCGCTCGATGCTCCGAAATTTTGTCAGCAAGTTTCTTGGTACGGTTAAATTCGGGAATGATCATATAGCAAAGATAATGGGTTATGGTGAATATCAGATTGGAAACGTTACGATTTCAAGGGTATACTATGTAGAAGGTCTTGGTCACAACTTATTCTCAGTAGGACAGTTTTGTGATTCCAACCTTGAGGTTGCTTTTCGACAACACACTTGTTTCATCCGCAACTTGGAAGGAAAAGATTTGTTGAAGGGATCTCGTGGTGCAAATCTATATACCTTGTCCTTACAAGACATGATGGCCGCCTCTCCAGTATGTCTTCTCTCTAAAGCATCTAAGACCAAGTCATGGTTATGGCATCGCAGATTATCTCATCTTAACTTTGATGCTATTAATCATCTGGCTAAAAACGATTTAGTTCGTGGTCTTCCAAAGCTTAAATTTCACAAGGACCATTTATGTTCCGCGTGTTCAAGGGGGAAAAGTACCAAGAAATCTTACAAGCCCAAAGCTGAAGACACCAATCAAGAAAAACTTCATCTTTTGCATATGGATCTTTGTGGGCCAATGAGAACTGAAAGTGTGAGCGGTAAGAAATTCATTCTGGTAATTGTGGATGATTTCTCCAAGTTTACATGGGTTAGATTTCTACGTACAAAGGATGAAGCTCCGAAGGCTATCATCACTTTTCTGAAATTCATTCAGGTACGTTTGAATACTACTGTCCGCCGTATTCGTACAGACAATGGTACAGAGTTTGTCAACCAGACTCTTCGTGATTATTATGAAGGAGTTGGTATATCACATGAAACATCTGCTGCACGCACTCCACAACAAAACGGTGTCGTTGAAAGACGGAATCGTACACTTATGGAAGCTGCTAGGACCATGCTTATTTATGCGAACGCTCCATTGTTCTTGTGGGCAGAGGCAATTTCTACTGCATGTTTCACCCAAAACCGTTCTATCATTCGGAAACGCCATGGAAAAACACCTTATGAGCTTCTACATGACCGTAAACCCGATGTCTCATTTTTTCATGTGTTTGGTGCCCTTTGTTATCCAAACATTAATAGTGAGAACTTGGGTAAGCTTCAACCAAAAGCAGATATAGGTATTTTCATTGGTTACTCACCGTCCAAGAAAGCATACCAAATCTATAACCGTCGTCTTGGCAAGATTGTAGAAACTATGGACGCAGATTTCGATGAGCTGACAGCGATGGCTTCTGAGCAACACAGCTCTGAACCCGCGCTTCATGAGATGGGAACCAGTGCTATTAGTTCCGGATTAGTTCCCAATAATCCTACTTCTACATCATTTTTACCACCATCAAGGCCCGAGTGGGATAAACTGTTTCAACCGTTGTTTGATGAATTCTTCGATCCCCCGACTGATGAAGTTCCAGCACCTGTAGTAATTGCTCCAATACCTGAAGTGGTTGCTCAAGCTAATGAACCTTTATCTAATGCATCTACAATTCACATTGAACCGGATGCACCTTCACCAAGTGATTCTCAAACTACACCTGAATCATCACCCCTACTTGTGCCTAATGATGTGGAAGAGGATTCTATTGATCACGACTTGGAATATGCTCACCTGCAAGAGCTTCCTTTCTTTGGTGTAGCGATACCTGAAAACCCTTCAGCTGCGTCTACCTCAGAAGAAGCTCCTTCTATTGTTCACTCCAGACCACCTAGGATTGAAAACCATAGCACTAAATGGACAAAAGATCACCCAATTAGGAATGTTATTGGAGATCTAGATCGACCAGTCTCTACATGCCATCAATTACAAGAGAGTGCACTTTATTGCTACTTTGATGCATTTCTCTCTGAAGTTGAACCTAAAAATTGGCAGCAGGCTATGACCCAATCATCTTGGATTGAAGCTATGCAAGAGGAACTAAATGAATTCCAACGACTTGAAGTATGGGAATTGGTTCCTCTCCCTGACAAGGTCAACATTCTTACTTTGTTATGGGTTTATAAGGTTAAACTTGATGAGATGGGTGCGGTATTGAAGAATAAGGCTAGATTGGTCGTTAGAGGATATAAACAAGCCTTGGGTAGAGACTTTGAAGAATCTTTTGCTCCTGTGGCTAGATTGGAGGCTATTAGACTATTCCTTGCGTATGCTGCTCATATGAACATGATCGTCTATCAAATGGATGTGAAGACGGCATTTTTGAACGGTGAACTAAGGGAAGAAGTCTATGTTAGTCAGCCGGATGGGTTCGTCAGTACGGAGTTTCCTAATCATGTGTACAAGCTTAAGAAGGCTCTCTACGGGTTGAAACAAGCTCCACGCGCGTGGTATGATCTCCTGTCAACATATCTCATTTCGGAAGGCTTCTCCAAAGGCAAGGTGGACCCCACTCTATTCACTCTCAAGGAAGGCAACGACATGATTCTGGTACAAATTTATGTTGATGATATAATATTTGCTGCCACTAACATAGAATTGTCAAATCGATTTGAGAAGATAATGTCCACACGCTTTCAGATGTCGATGATGGGAAAAATTTCATTTTTCTTAGGATTACAAATTTCTCAGAATCCCAGAGGCATCTTTATTAATCAATCCAAATATGCTCTAGAATCTCTTAAGAAATATAACTTTGAAAATTGTGACCCCGTGGACACTCCAATGGTGGAGAAATCCAAGTTAGATGAAGATAGGAATGGGACTATTGTCGATCCAAAACTTTACCGTGGGATGATCGGCACCCTTCTATATCTGACTGCTAGCAGGCCTGATTTGCAATTTGCTGTATGCATGTGTGCCCGGTATCAGGCTCGGCCTACCGAAAAGCACCTACATGTTGTGAAAAGGATCTTTCGGTATCTAAAAGGAACACTTCATCGTGGTCTATGGTATCCGAAAGATTCCTCTATTGCTTTAATATCATACGCAGATGCCGATCATGCTGGATGTCAAGACACGAGGCGTAGCACTTCTGGATCTGTGCAACTCCTTGGAGATAGATTGATCAGTTGGTCTTCAAAAAGGCAGAAAAGCGCTGCAATATCAAGCACGGAGGCTGAATACATCGCCATGTCCGGTTGTTGTGCTCAAGTCCTTTGGATGAGATCACAATTAACTGACTACGGTTTGGGATTCAACAAAATCCCGATGTATTGTGACAACAAGAGCGCCATTGCCCTTTGCTGCAACTATGTTCAACACTCCCGGGCCAAGCACATAGACATTCGCTACCATTTCATTAAGGAGCAGGTGGAGAACGGAGTGATCGAGCTGTATTTTGTCACCACTGAGTACCAGCTGGCGGATATGTTCACCAAAGCCTTAGATCGAGGACGAATCGAGTTTTTGATCGACAAGATTGGCATGAAATCATTCACTCCAACGACTCTCAAAGAGTTGGCAGAAGAATCAGCTGAATAGTCGTGGTAAACTATTCAGAGTATCCTTTGTTCGTGATCATGTATATTATAGTAAATATATAAACCACAAAAAGAAAATACAAAAATATAAAACCAAGAAAAACCATAAAAAATATAAAACCTACAAAATCCATAAAAATTATAAAATCAAGAAAAACCAAAAATATTTTTCGTTTAAAACGGGCATGTCTTTTAGTACGGTAATATTTACGGCCTTAGAAATGTCGATTAATATTGACACGGTGCCATAAATAGAGTCCGTATAAAAGTTGTACATTTTTAAAACATGCCCATTATGGCTTGTAGTTATTTCTGACTGCAACCCGGTTTTCATATTAAAGTCACGTATTTCCTTGGAAAACGTTGGCTCAGAACGGGAATTAATTTTCTCGGGCATGATTTACAAGCCAAATCATGCAAAGGGATCAAGTTTACTTTACAACTTGGTCTAACACGAATTTGTGTACGTCTCAGTGCATTAATTTGTTAAAATAAGAGAAATCTTATTGACACCACGAATCAAACTTTTTCAAGTTATAAATTGGAAATTCTTTCATCAATATTTGACTCTTTAAACAATGACTACAGCTCTTTAAATAGAAAATGGGTCATCGTTTAAGGGGGAGAAAATATTAAATCATCTTCGTCATTAAAATTGATTTTTCAAAAGTGATTGTGAAATTTAATGGCTAAATGGTAATTGAGTGGTTTTGCTTTAGAATAAAACTTGTGTTCATTCTATGTGATAGGACTTGCGTTAGAACTTGGAGATATGCTAATTAGATGCGATACTTAAGTTGTGTGAGATTGTCAAGTTTAGTTTAAACTAAGCAAAATTAAGTGGACTAAGTTTATCAATGGAAAGGTAAAATGAATTGAAAAAGTTAGAAACAAAAAGGAAAAAGGAGTGAAATTGGAGGGACTTAAGGTGACATTCTAATGAAACTAGTCAAAAATTGACCTAAGTCAAAAAACAAAACCCCCCCGCCCCTCACTATTCCTGTTCACTGTTTATCTTTAACATTGCCGCCATTGTTGAATCACACACACAAGCTCTAAAAAATCATTCGCTTATTCATCCATCCTGTTCTTTCGCTTAATAAGGTATATACATCAATATTTAAACAGTAATTGATTAAGATTTGTGGTGGGTTTTGTGCGGATTAGCTTTAGATAATGAGGTATTGCCTTAGATTACCTTAGAAATCACAAATGCGCTTAGAATTAACCTTATAAGCTGCGTTTTTGATGTTCCGGATGAACAAGGATAAGAACTTCCGAATGAAGGATTTTTTCTGAAAAACTTCCGAATGAGGAAGTTCCGAATGAAGGACTTCCGAATGAAGGAAGTTCCGAATGAAGAACTTCCGAATGAAGGAAGTTCCGAATGAAGAACTTCCGGATGAAGGAAGTTCCGAATGAAGAACTTCCGGATGAAGGAAGTTCCGAATGAAGAACTTCCGGATGAAGGAAGTTCCGAATGAAGAACTTCCGGATGAAGGAAGTTCCGAATGAAGAACTTCCGGATGAAGGAAGTTCCGAATGAAGAACTTCCGGATGAAGGAAGTTCCGAATGAAGGAATGTTCCGGATTAAGAAGTTCCGAATGAGGAAAAGTTCCGGATGAAGAGTTGTTTGATTATTATTGTTTGCATGTTATATGTACTTGTTGTATTATGTTATGAAATGTGTTATGCTTAGAAGTAAGAATGATATATATCTATATGTTTTTGTGCATCAACCTTTTATGTCTTATCTTAAGCAGATACAATGACTAATCCAACAGTACAAGCAATCCAAGACTCTAGAGAAGCCGATATTGCTAAAGCACGAACCCTTAAGTTTATACCCAACAACTACCGGCTGAAGCAAATCTCAAAATCCACTCACCATGGATTTAAAGTAGCCATTGCGATCCTTGATCAATCCCATTTTAAGAATGCTTTGAGAAGTAGTGCCTCGGTGCCTTATGAGTATATGTATGAATTTTGGGCTACCAAGGAAATCACTTCAAACAAGATCACCTTCACCATCGACAACAAGAAGCAGACACTCATAGTTTCAGACTTCCGTAAGATTCTTGGTATACGGGATACACCCAAAGGCATGTCATTCTCGAGGGATCCTACTAAAGATGAACTCGTGGAGTTATTTGACGCTCTTGGATGTCCGGAAATACGAGTTGCGTCTGAGTTTACCACTGCTAAAGTAGGACAACCTTGGAGAGCATTGATGGGTATTCTCAGTAGATGTCTTACACCAAAAATAAGTGGCCATGATGCTTTGCGCAGTCCTATAATAAACCTCTTATATGGCATGTACAAAGCTGCAAATTCAGATTATGCTTTGTTGATATGGGAAGAATTCACCTTTCAACTCTTCTATAACAAGAAGCTGAAGACAAACTTCTTTCCTTATCCTCGGTTTATCAAGCTTATCATTAATTATTTTATGAAGAATGATGCTACTATTGATAGGCGTGCAGCAAGTCGCTATCACACTGAAGAAGCTGATGATACTGTGGATCTGAGGCATGAAGGACCGTCTATTGGTGTGATTCCGGGTCCTATTCCTGATTACCTTCTGTCTGAGAAAATCAAAGGTTCTGCTGATTAAAAGCTACTGCAGATAGAAATCAAGAAGCTGAAAGCAAACCTTCAGACTGGAGAAGACTCGTCTACAACGGTTAAGAGTAAAGGTAAACGCAAACAACCAGCTGCGTTACCTGAACCCGAAACCAAGAAGAAGAAGATAGAGGGTAAGAAGGGAAAGGGTAAGGCTGATGAGATGCGTCTACGTGACGAAGAAGACGTTGTTGATCCTACTCTTGATAAAACTGAGAAACAAATGATGAAGATAGCTATTCAAAGGAGTAGGAAAGATACTGGCGGTAGTGGTTCAGGTACAAGGGTAGATGTTGAGGATGAGTACGTGGAACCAGATGATGTTGATGAGTTTGGGTCACCTGAACATTATTCCACTTCGAAGGAGCCATCAATCCCTATTTCAGCAAGTGTGGAAAAGGAGTCTGTTGCTCCTACGATCATGGTGTCAACCCAACCTTTAGCAACTCAACCTCCACCAATACAACCCTTACCAACCAGACCGGCTTCAACACCATTTCTTCCACCACCGATAATTCCCATCCTTAGTACCGTAGTAACAACCGAGGCTCTCCAATCAACCCAGAGCAGCTCTGCAACATCTACAATGGCTGCATTGGTGATGGCCGAACTGTTGGATAAACATGTGGATACTCACAAACGAGAAATGGATGAACTTCACCAAGAGTTACAAAGACGAGCTCAAAGTGAAGAAGCATCTAGGAAAGCCCAAGAGGAGATGATTGTTAGGTTCGCTACAGATATGGAGTTGACTCGAAAAGCACATGCAGAAGAACTAGCTCGGGTTAAGCAGGCTGAGGCTGATAAGCATGCTGCACGTATCACCAGACTTCAAGCGATGAGGGATAAATACAAAGAGCAAAAAGAAGCACTTGAAGCCTCTGTTGAAGAAAGAGTGCAAGAATCAGTTGAATCCATTATGCCTAAACTGCGTGATGAATTGAAGACGCTAGCAGCTGATAACTTATTGATCAAGTCATCCAATCCTTCAGAATCCGCCTACAAGATTGCTTATGATTTGACGGATTTTGAATTGAAGAAGATCCTTAAGGCTCGTATGGTGGAACTTGGATCATTTGATAAGTCTAGGATTCAACGGGCTCTATACAAATCCCTGAATGATGCTATCATGGAGGATGATAGGTTATTCAAAACGTTTGGAAGTGTGGTACCTTATCACATTCTACCTGAAGAAGAAAGGGAAGAAAGTGAGCAGGAAGAGGGTACTGGTGAAGATGAAGAGGAAGAAGAAGGAGAAGAAGAGGAAAAGGATGACGATGATGGTGATGATGAGGATAAGGATGAGGATGATGATGACGAGGATGAGGATGATGATGATGGCGATGATGGTGGTGATGGGAATGAGGAGAGTGCTAGGGGTAGTAACGGGGATGACAATCAGGATGATGATGGGGGTGAACAGCCTAAAGAGGGAGACAAGGTTACCAGCTCCAAGAAAACTGCTAAGACTGGAACCAAGTCCAAGAAAGATGCAGCACAGAAGGACAAATCAACATCATCGGAATCAAGACGAACTAAGTGGCGCCACGATGTGAATGCCACTACAGCGTCATTGGTTCCCGGTACCTCTATTGCTGTATCTTTACCTATTACCACTAACCCCATTAGTTCTGTTGTTGTTGCTCCTGTGATTGCAAAATCAGTAACAGAACCCGAAGCTGCACAACACTCACCAGTTCACGACACTGCCGAAATGCCTGAAACTGAACCAACAGATGTTCGCACTTCTACTCCTCTACAACAAGCACAACAATCTACGGTTCCTGAACCAAGCACACGAGACTGGGCAGACACGTTGGAGATAGACGAGACTGCACCACCACAGGCTTGGATCACGGCAGCAGCACAATATGATCCGATCACAGACACTGACAAAGATGTGTTGTATCTCCGTATCCGAAGTCCGATTGACTTATGTGCATTTTTTGCTCATGAGTATAAGACTTCGGTTACTCCATCCTTGGTGAAGAAAGCGCTGAAAGATAAGAGACTTCGTGCCAAAACCCGGTTAACCCAAATGGAGTTCGAGTATTATGCCGATGAGATCCTGAAGGCTCTGAATACCGTTCAACGGCCAGGACTTCATGAATCAGAAAGAGCTCCACCTCCAATGGATCCTTCTCAAGATAATCAGATTGCTCTTGACTTCTTCGTCACCAATGATCTTGTGTATCTACTGAAGGGGTCATCAAAGTACGCAACCTCCCTGACCTTACTGAAAGCTGCCAACTGGGGGACAATACCCTTTATCGAGGAAAAGGTAAACCGACTCTGGGTCCCAAAGGTAAATCGTAATTATGATATGTATGCTGTCATAGGTGCATCTCATTGGGACGAACGAGTTCGAAGGGCGTACAGGGGTTGCTGCCTAGTCAATTCTGGAAGTATTGTTAGATCCGATATCCGCATCTCCAGCATTTTAGGATTGAAAACTGAAGCCAAGAACGGCTATTATCATGTGACGGAGATTCGTTTCAAAAGGGAGGATGACAGGGAATACAAAATCCAGCAGGGAGATTTTTCCATCATTCTCCTTGAGGATATCGAAGATATGCTGCTTCTGATGACCCGAGATCAACTCACACATATTCCTCGTGAAGACCTGATTGCTTTGAATACAGCACTTCGTATGTTTACACGAAGCGTTGTCATCAAGACAAGAGTTGAAGATCTTCAGTTGGGAGTCGAAAGCTATCAAAGGAAGCTTAACCTCACCCGTCCAGTGAATCAAGTGCTACCTCAACATGTAGAAAGATGTCCCTATACCGGCATTTCTGTCCCGAATTACGGCATTTTCTACTTGAACAGTCGAGGTTTGATGAAGTTTATGAGGGTGGGTGAGCTCCATAAGTACAGTGATGGGACTCTTCTACAAGTCAGAGGAAAGTTGGAGCATCTGAACTCGGGTGGGACTTTGCCAGAAATGACGGAGGATTGGCATCCGGGTTACCGGCAGATGGCAAAGTACGTGATCAAGAAGATTGATCAAAAGCTCCGTGAACGTAGATTGATGAGGAGCTTGGAAAGGTTCGTTGGTGGAAGACCATATTTAGTGCACCACAAGCTGCTGCAACGATCCATCTAATGGGTCGTACACTTCAGGTCCACTTTATATTGTTTTTCAATTGTGAATATGTATATTTGTGAATATTGTGCTTGTATGGCTTGATGTAGTGTTAAGGTATGATAATTTTTCAAGAATTTCTCACGAGATTCTAAATCTTTCAAAATATATCATACTAAAGCACTACAACTATCCCTTATTCAATTAAGGGGGAGCAATAACTTGTTCTATGGACAAACATCGATTTCATTTTTTACCCAAAGACCGGTTAATCCATTCAATATCCCAAATATTAATGGTTAACATTTTGGATAAGGGGAGAAAATGGGATTAAGGAGACGTAAGTGATACTTGGTTAAAAGATGAAAAAGACTTAACGATTATCCTACTTAATATGTGTAAAGCACGTGTTAAGGGGGAGCGTTTTTGATGAACAAAACACCTAAGGTACAAAACTTTTGATTTCAATATCACAAGTACTTTAGGTGATTTTCAATGATTTTTCATGGTGGCAATTCCTTCCCAAAACACGCTTAATTCACGACGAATGTGGTGACAAAAGGGTGGTAGGAATAGGTTTAGTCCAATGATTCATCAGAGCCGATGGAATCTTCCCAAGGACAATTCCCTAGATAGAATTAGAAGTCCTAGGAAAGATGGAGAAAGAATGTGAATGTAGCTGAATGCCGACCAAGTACTTAAGCTAGCACTAGAACAATCACAACAAGGTGCTAGTGATGACGTATTGGTAAGCATTGAAGGGGTTGAAGAATGAAAAAGAATTGTAAAGATAAAGGGTGTAAAGAAAGAAGCCCTCCTTACAACTTTAGGCAGAAACCGGGTCAATACATATGCTATTGAGGTCATTTTTGCTAATGATTCTCGGTATTGAAGAAAGACATCATGGACCCAGTGATGCAATGCACAACCCTTCCCAGCTAACTCAAATATCTCTCAAAAGGTATTTGTTTTAATCACACGGAGATCAACACGTTATCTATTGGTTTATTCACTCCGAATAGACTGGTATTGAAAAGGTGGCACTCCTCTCCAGCCATCGCTCACTAAATCAAAACGCACAATCGAGTCTAGAGCCAAGAGATCATCAAAAGTCTCATTAGGACACTTTCCATTTATTCCTTGCTTTCTCACACACTGTGAAAAGTAAGAGATTTTCATGAGTCCTACGCAATATTCCTGTAATATTGCCAGAACATCCGAGTAATACGCAAGTATTACAATGAAGATGGAAATCCTGCTTGAGCCAACATCAAACAAGCTCATGGTAGGTTACACGTGCGGTTCTTTTAGAACCAATCTTGTGAAAAATTGGAAGGTAACAGTGGTTTAATTCTTAATTGAACTTAAACTCGTTCCAGGCCTCTTCGCATTATCATATGATCTTGCCAGAACACTCAGAGTGACTCTTTATTGACCACAGTGACGAGTGGAAATCCTTCTAGTGTCAACATCAAACAGCACTTGGTAGGTAACGTGCAAGATTCTTTATGAATTGAGCTCGTGACAACTGGAAAGCAACGATGGTGAAAATCTTAATTGAAATTCACTTGTTCCAGGTTTCATGAATTGACGGCTTCAAATCACAAGGATAATTTATCCAAGTGATTCACTCTTTATGTTCGCAGTCAGCTTTGGACGGTCGAATAAAGAGAACGTGTTTACCCGCGAAATCCCGTCAGGAAGTTACTTAATTGAAACTATCCGTCACGGGTACGATATCTAATATCGTCCAACGGTCTTCACCGACCGGAGGTAAAATGCTACCGTATTAGAATAAAATGTTCAAAGCCATTTTATTCGTGTCGTTGCTGTGTACCTGTTAAAGACGGTGGCGTTGCTGTGTACCTGTTGAAGACAGTGGCGTTGCTGTGTACCAATGAAGACGGTGGTGTTGCGGTGTACCTGTAGAAGTCGTTCCCACATGCTTATGTTTTTCTGCATCAAAGTTTAGCAAAAATTCAAGAAAGTGCAAGATAAAGTCTTCCGCAGTACCAAACTCTGAAACTTTCGAGAATCCAACAAAAAGACATAAGTGTGTGGAACATGGAGTCACGAGGAGGCAAATTCACAAGAGAGGCAAAGATCGCACGTGAAAGGCCAAAGAACAATGCTCTCAAGCCAAAGCCAAAAAGATCAAACCAACATATTCACAACAAAAGAAAGAAAAGAAGAAAAGACTACGAGCTAAAGAATGAAGACTTAGTATAGTATGCTAGGTTTAGAACTTTGTAAACGTGGAGTGACCTCCCTTAGGGGGAGATTGTTAGAAATACGTTTTTACGTATATTAGAAGTATCGGTCACTCCACAATATTATTAATGTTGTAATAGCTCGTAGTTAACAAATAGTCATTAGTTGCTTATTAAGTTAAGTAAGAACCGGTCCATGGGCTTGTCATGGACCGACCCAAGCCCATGTTAGCTTGGAAGTATAAATACCCCTTTCCACCATGGAAAGGTGTTGGTTGTTGTCACTTTTCTAGTTTCATTTATTGAAATAACACATAGTTTCTCTCACTTTCTCTCTCTAACTTTCTCTCTCTAGAAATCAACAAACCCCTTCATAGATTCATAGGTTATCAATATTCTACATTTTGTAACCTATATTGTGTTGCGGGAGAAGAAGATGTTGATTGGGTGGATGTTGGTTTTTTAAGGGGTGTTTGGGTCTGTGAAGGATTAGTGTCAACGTTTGAAATAGGCACATGAACACCAACATTTAACATGTCAACGTCGAAGGTTTCTTGGTCAATTTGCATATGTTGTGGTGAAGGTAAACGTTCTGGTATTGGGTCAATTCGAGGTTGGGGGTCTTGTTGGGGTTGTGCTGCTTCAATGACAGCAATCATAGCAGGAGTGAGGGGTAGGTCACGATGTGGGGGTGAGTTCATCTTCATAAAAATTGCTTTCTTTTGCATAGGGATCTCATAAAAATCATCATTATCCCTTGTGCAATAACCTTGGACATCAAAAACCATTTGTAAAAATCTGGGATAAGCTAAAGTCAGTTTGTTCCCTTTATTTTTACACATGCCCTCAAAAATCATTTTGGAATAATTAAAATTTTGCCCAGTAGCAATGCACACAATAGCACTAGCAATAGATCTATTGATCTCATTGTGTGCAGTGCACTTGGGACTCAAACATTGCAAGAGGACATGTATTAGGTACTTCCAGGCTGGGGGAAACTCCTGTTTATGATATTTATTTAAAGTTACTTCAGCAGGAAACGGATATCCCAAAGCCCTTAGTCCTTGTTCTATTTCACTAATGGGGAGGGTGGTTATACCATCAGCATCATCAAGATGCAAAGCTTGGCGTACCAAAGCTTCAGTAACCACCCATGTGCGCCCATGAACAATAGAAGATAATGTAGTCACTCTATTAACTGTTGAGGAACTGACATTGTTCCAAAACTGTTTAATATGTGTGACAAGAATGAGTGGAGCATAAGAAAGAGCATACCTAAAGGGGGATGCGTTCAAATACGCCACCATTTGTGTGTATTGGGGAAACAGAGTATCATCAACTTCAAGATATGCTACCATGTTGTGTTGACTTCTGAACCCCAATTCCAAATCACTTGGTTTAAACTTTGGTGCCATTGTTGAAAGGTGTGATGAATGATTGATAAAGATGAAGGTATAGGAGAAAAATTGTGTTAGACAAGAATAATAGGTACCCTGTTTAAAATAGGAGCCAAATATATAGGAGAAGAAAATGCATGCGATTGGCCCAAATATAGGCAAGTATTTTCAAAATGCAATCATGAAAATATTGAAAAAGAACAAATTTATCTCATGCATTAAATGAGAGTTATCTGCTCCCAAATTTACGGCCGAAAAATATGTCAAAAAGTAACAACTGGGTAGGTCCCATGGAGTGTCAACGGTAAAAAATAACCCATCAACGCCCAACAGCTATATTCTTTTCAACGTTTGCCAAAGCCATGTCAGCGTCTAAATTGGTCACAACAACGCTTGGAAAAATACTTGTCAGCGTCCAAAAATAAAAATGTTTAAAAATGAAAAATGACCTTAACAAAGTAATTTATCCTAGAGAAGATAACCAAAAAGTTGATAATTATATAGGGCGGCCAGCACTGTCCAGTTATGCACACTTGCTTATGCAAGATAGACATAACAGTCCTCTAGTGTCCCTTGCTAACAAAAACTCTTAACAACTAAGTTACCTTATAAAACTCTTTGTTACTCCCAGGTAAAACCCATGATAAAATCAATCCCAAGTCTCCCAACACACCACAACCAATTCTAGGCCAAAAATGTCTTGGCAGCATGCATAGTATATCAACTTTGCATGCTACAGTGCCTCATGATTTAGTAAAACTAACTCATACTCACCTGTGGACACAATCTAGAATTGTGATAAGAGTATCATATGGATACCCAAAAATCCTAAAGGTTCCTAAAACCTCCCCTTAAACAGTGATATATATGTTGCCAAAAATATGCATGAACATAAAAAATTTATGTCAAGATAGGAATTAAAAATTCCAACCATCATCCATAAACAAAAACATGCTCAAATGCTCCTCCAATGATCCATAAGCAACTTTGTATCCAATGGTATAATGCTAACACCACCTGCACATTTAGATTGAAAACCAAAAAACTAACATTGTTGGTGACAACGCCCCGATAACACTTATCAGCGTTAAAGAAACACTTGTCAGCGTTAGACAAATATAGTGCTGACAACGTCACAATAACACTTATCAGCGTTAAAGCAACCTTTGTCAATGTTAGAAAAATATAGTGGAAAATCTAAATCCTCAAAAAGATCAATAACAATGCATTATCCTGTACATACTTTTACAAAAAGACTCCAAAACACATATTATGTGAGATTGATCATTCCAATACTTGTTACCAAGTATTGAAACCTTCCAGCATCAAAAGGTTTAGTTAGTAAATCTGACACATTTTCTTTTGTGTCAACCCTATCTGGTTGTATTAAACCCTTTTCAAAACAATCTCTTATAAAATGGTGTCTAATTTCTATGTGTTTAGTTTTAGAATGATGTACAGGATTCTTAATAATGCATAAAGTGCTGTTATTGTCAACAAATATCTTGGTATGCATGAAATTATACCCATAGTCCAACAGCTGGTTCTGAATCCACAAAACGTGTCCACAACAAGCAGCTACAGCCACATACTCTGCCTCAGTTGTAGAATTAGCCACCAATGTTTGTTTCTTGCATTGCCAAGATATGAACCTGCTCCCAAGAAACTGACATCCACCAGTTGTGGATTTTCTATCAAAATTATCACCTCCATAGTCACTGTCTGAATATGCAATCAGCTCCAATGGTGAATCCTTTGGGTACCACAAGCCAAGACTAGGATAACATCTTAGGTACCTTCTAACACCCCACCAATTGCTATGCGCAGCGGAACTACAACATTTGGGTGCTAGGCAGTTATCATCGCACACAAGGTATATCAAACGACTCCAAAGAGACGTAAAAGTTTTAACATAAATTACGCATTGTTACAAACATACATGTCTACGGTTTTCCAAACCCAAATGATACAACACAGAGTTAGCGTTTCGGTCCCCATGAATCTCAACCCCCAAAAGATACAATTTTTCACAACATGACATAAAGTTTAAAATATTCAAGTTAAGAATGGGTGGTAAAACAAGTAGACGCCAAGCCACACACAACTCCCATCCAATGCATGCTCCATGCTACACTTCATCGGTTACCTGAAACACATGCTAAATTGGGTCAACAAATAATGTTGAGTGGAATTCATAGGTTTTATAATTCATTTTGAACATATGTGTTATAAAAATCATTCACGATCATTCATAGACTTGTCGATCAAACAATATATTTTCAAGGTTATGACAATTGTGTTTAAGCTCATGACACTAATTCGTTAACTCAATCACCCGCGTAATAATTACCGGCGTGATTCAGATGAAACCAGTGCCCCTTCTAAAGGCATCAGTTGCAATTATACCTTATCTCTTATCACAAGTTATCCGTCCGCAGGGGGTACTCAACGCACTAGCCCTCGTCTCGGATAGGGTCGTCAACCCCATAGTACTATCAATTGTATTAGCGGCTATTTCCAATCCACGCTAGGATTAAACAATAGTTAATAGTTCATGAATTTAGGGCCTTTTGTAAATAAGTACTCAACACAATTTCTAAGGCAACATTCGGGTCCAACAATCATTCATGACATATGTTCATTTTGGAAAACTAGCATGCATTTCTCTCGCGGGTAAAACAATTTAAAACAATAGTAAGCGAGGCTATAAATTCACACCTTATATATATAGTAGTCGACGATTCGAGTGACGATCACTGACGATGATGAGGATGCCCGGGAAAATCAACACCTATCAAACCAATAACGCTTAATGAGTAATCTCATTTATAAACCTTAAGTACTGTATATAATACATACATATTAGTCAATTGTGATAATTACAACTCACGCCAAAACCAAACAAATAAGTGTTACTCGTTTTATACTATTCGTCCATGTTATTTACGTTATTACTCTTTTCACGTTTTTCGCCGATACTTACCAAAAGTATGGGCTGTTTTACTAGACTTAAACCTTTTAATTAAATTTGGGAAAATTCTCAAAAATACCTTAAGTACTGTAGAAAACACATTTTTAATACCATTAAAAGTTTTCGCTTTTACGACCCGTTACTCAACACTTTACTAAACCTACGTTTTTCGGACTGAATTTACACTTTGACCAAGTCGGACTCATTTGACCCATTTAAAATATTCCATTGACCCATTTGACACCTAAGTCTAATAATAGACTCACATATGCATGTTTGAGACCAAAAATCAACCTTTAACCATTTACCAAACTATATTTATGGTCCCCGGGATTTGACCTAAAACCAAACATAATTTCGGATTATGTAGGTTCTCATCTCCCGGTACACGATTTTCAAAACATCATAACTTTTGACTCGTTTGGAGTCGTAAGCTCTATCTTGTACCAAATCGAAGCTAATAAGACGCTCTAAAACTATATCCTAGTCTCATGACCTGTTCACAAAATAATTTTTATGAAAACATCCCAAACATTCTGCCTAAAATTACCTATCCCAAAATCAATCCAACACTCGCTTCCAAACCAATTTATCGACACTAGACCACAACCTAATCACTCTTAATCATGTCTAATAATACTAATCAGTCATAAACCCCCTAATTATCAAATCCATCTCAAAACCCAAACACTAAATCAAACATGCAATGGGTTTCACCCACTCAAAAACATCTAAGAACAAGAAATAATACATAATCCATAAGCAAAAACAACAATCACCAAGATCCACCAAACACCCCCTTTGTGCCGTGGGGTGTGGGTGTTCAAAACCCCCCAACCAAATTGATTTTGGTTGGTTTGTTGAGTGATTATACATCCACTATACATGAATTAAACATGCATACATCCAATTAACATCAAAACAATTTTTGAAAAATCCATTGATTCTTGGAAAACTTTTTATGGATGCATGTGGGATTAAAGTACATGAAAATAATGGGAATGATGTAACTAGATGTGGTCTAAACTTACTTTTGACCAAAACAAGCTAGAAAAAAAAAATAAATGGTGGTGGCGGTGGGTTTTGGCCGTCGGCCTAAAGAGAGAAAAGAGAGGGATGGTGAATTTTTTTTGAAGTGAAATGTGTTGTGTGTGTGTTTGTTTCCATTTTGTAATTTTTGGAGGCCCTTATGTGCAATATTAGCTTTCTTTTGTCCTTAAGTGAAAACGACCTCAAAAGTATACGGGAATGACTCACTAGTCATTTTGGAAAATTTTACGGGAGTCGGGGATCATCCCGAACACTCCAAAATACTTTTAGGACAATTTAAATGTACCCGGAAAGCAATAAAAACTCACCCGACTCAACTTAACACGAACCGAAAGTAAAATTCTCAAAAAATTATAGTATCGATAAAACGACATTAAACATAGAAATTTGGGCATCCATCGGGATCGTAGTCGTCATCGTTCTTCTTAAATCGTCAATCGTCAAAATTATGACCTCAAATATCGGTTTCAATCAAAATGATAAAATATATAGCAATTTAAAATTTCTTAAAAATTTCAAAAATAAGCGTAATTTAGGTAAGGTAAGTGACCTCAGCTCTAGGTATTACATCCACCCTCCTTAAAGAGAGCGACGTCCCGACGCTCGCCTCTTCTTACACTCACATTTCGTGCCGCTGGAACAGATGAGGATACCTTTCCTTGAAAAAGTCCTCACGTTCCCAAGTGTATTCCGGTCTATGCCTAGAATTCCATCGAACCTTCACAATGGTAATTCTACTATGCTTCAGCCTCTTGACCTCTCGGTCCATAATTTCCACGGGCTCTTCCACGAAATGCATTTTGTCGTCCAGTTGAATCTCGTCCAAAGTAATCACCAATTCCTTATCCGCCAAACTCTTCTTCAAATTTGATATGTGAAACGTGTCGTGAATAGCACTAAGCTCGCTCGGCAACTCTAACTTATACGCTACCGGTCCAATTCGTTTAACGATCTTAAATGGTCCAATATACCTCGGACTCAACTTTCCTTTCTTCCCAAAACGAATCACACCCTTCCACGGTGAAACCTTCAGCATAACCATATCTCCGACCTCAAATTCCAACGGTTTTTTTCTGTTATCGGCATAACTCTTCTGTCGGCTTCTTGCAGCAAGTAATCGGTTCTTGATTTGCACAATCTTCTCTGTCGTCTGCAAAACCATTTCGGGTCCAGTCAACTGACTTTCCCCTACTTCACTCCAACACACAGGTGATCTACACTTCCTTCCATACAACGCTTCGAATGGTGCAGCCTTGATTCTCGCATGATAACTATTATTATACGAAAACTCCACTAAAGGCAAGTGGCGTTCCCAACTTCCTCCAAAATCAATCACGCATGCTCGGAGCATGTCCTCCATCGTCTGAATAGTTCGTTCACTCTGGCCATCAGTCTCCGGGTGATAAGCCGTGCTCAAAATCAATTCAGTGCCCATCGCACGTTGAAGTGATTTCAAAAATTCCGAAGTAAACCTACTACCGCGATCCGAAATGATCGATAAAGGTACTCCATGTCTGCAAACAATCTCCTTCACGTACACACTGGCCAGCTTCTCCATACTGTCCGTCTTCTTCATAGGTAAGAAGTGAGCAGATTTCGTCAATCTATCCACAATTACCCAAATCATATCACATCCACTAGGAGTTCTGGATAAACCCGTCACGAAATCCATAGCGATCCTCTCCCATTTCCATTCTGGGATCTCTGGTTGTACCAACAGTCCAGACGGCTTGTTATGTTCGGCTTTAACCTTCGCACAAGTCAAACACTTACTAACGTAACGAGCAATATCCGCCTTCATATTCGGCCACCAATAGACTTTCTTCAGGTCATGATACATCTTATCCGATCCAGGTTGTATCGAGTACTTCGACTTATGAGACTCGTTCATAACCAAATCTCGTACTCCAGGCTTTCCTTCCTCGGATGGGCACAACGGTAACCAAATCCGATTCTCGAAATATCTCAGCCCGTCTGACCTAACCACAAAAAGAGGTTTCAACATTCTTCCCAAGTTCTTAGCATCAACATTCTCTTTCATTAATCCCTTCTCTTGAGCCTTCAGTATTGTTTCGGTTAAATCAACACCCTCAGTCATCACTAAAGCTCTGACTCTCAAAGGTTTCTCTCGATCCTTCCTACTAAGTGCATCTGCTACGACATTCGCCTTGCCAGGATGGTAGCGAATCTCACAGTCATAGTCGCTCAGTAATTCTACCCATCGCCTCTGTCTCATATTCAACTCCTTTTGGTCTAAAATGTGCTGCAAACTCTTGTGGTCAGTAAATACAACACACTTCGTCCCGTACAAGTAATGTCTCCACAATTTCAGCGCAAAAATCACAGCTCCTAATTCCAAATCATGCGTCGTGTAGTTTTCTTCATTCTTCCATAATTGTCTCGACGCGTAAGCAATCACCTTCTCACGCTGCATCAACACAGTTCCATAACCCTTACGAGATGTGTCACAATACACTACAAAGTCTTCGGTTCCTTCTGGTAATAACAATATCGGTGCAGAACATAACCTGTCCTTGAGTGCTTTGAAAGCGAATTCCTCCTCATCTCCCCATTCATACACCCTATTCTTCTCGGTAAGCTTTGTCAATGGCTTCACAATCAACGAAAATCCTTCAATGAATCTCCGATAATACCCAGCCAAACCAAGGAATTGTCGAACTTTAGTCGGCGTTGTCAGTGCCGACCATTCCCTGATTGCTTCGACTTTGGCAGGATCCACGCGAACTCCTTTGCTATCAATTACGTGACCAAGGAATTGCACAGACTCTAACCAAAACTCACACTTCGAGAACTTCGCATACAGCTTCTCTTTCCTAAGCAGATCCAATATCTTTCTCAGGTGCTTCTCGTGCTCTTCCTTACTCTTAAAGTAAATAAGAATATCATCAATAAAAACAATGACAAACTTATCTAGATACGGCTTGCATACTTGATTCATAAGGTCCATGAATACTGCAGGCGCGTTTGTCAACCCAAAAGGCATCACTCGAAATTCGAAGTGTCCATACCGCGTACGAAAGGCAGTTATAGGGATATCCTCCTCCCTCACACGCAGTTGATGATACCCTAACCTCAAGTCTATCTTTGAGTATACACAGGAACCTTGTAATTGATCAAACAAATCGTCAATCCTCGGCAATGGATACCGATTCTTAACCGTCAGCTTGTTGAGTTCTCTATAGTCAATACACATCCGAAAGGACCCATCTTTCTTCTTCACAAACAACACTGGCGCTCCCCATGGTGATGAGCTCGGTCGAATAAATCCCTTATCCATCAACTCCTTCAGTTGATCCGATAACTCCTTTAACTATGATGGTGCTAATCGATAGGGTGCACGAGCAACTAGTGCATCTCCCGGCATCAAATCGATTCTAAATTCGACTTCACAGGTGGGTGGTAAACCCGGCAACTCATCTGGAAAAACTTCCGGATATTCGCGAATTACAGGTACCTCTTCTAACTTCGCCTCTAAGTCACCATCACTAGAAACTTGTGCCAAAAACACATCACATCCATCTTTTACATATCTCATCATTTTCAAGCAAGATATCACTTTCAAACGAGAGGGACATTCATCTCCCTTCACAGTCAAGACTCTATTCCTCAACGGGATCTGAACTAATCTTTCTCCGTAGACGATCACGGCACTATGCGCCATCAGCCAATCCATTCTAACGATCACATCGAACGATTTATAGGTGTGAAAACACCCATCCTTTTACCACTTATTTCTTACTAAAACAAGACCAAAACACGTGTTTAATATCATTTGTTTGGAATTATGTGTGGTTTTTGTGTTTATTGTGTTTTCAGAGTCAACCGGATGAATATTGAAGAAAACATGGGATTGCACGGGTTTTATCGAAGAAAAAGACTCAAGACGAAGTCTATTGTCCAAGAGATGCAAAAGATTTGAAGTCAATGGGCCTAATTGGAGATTTATCGAAGAAAAGGACCAAAGATGGAAGATTTACATATGTCGAAGAAACTCAAGTCTATTAAACAAAGAAATTAAAAGACGAGTTGAATTTAATCGTCGACAGATCCCGAATCAGAATCGAAAACGTCAACTTTTCTGAAAAGACGAGAAGACAAGAAGATAGGGAGAAACCCCACTCACCAACCAGAAGGGAGACCTATATAAAGATTTCCCTTCACACTTTTCATTCAGTTTTTCCTCCCTTTTTTCTCTCCTTTCTGTTCGTAGCTTCACCAACACCATTAGGGTGTTTGGTGATTTTGATTCTTGCTTCTGTTCTTAAAATCTTGTAAGTTTAATCCTTCATTTTTGTTACTGAATCTTAATCATCAATACAAGTTTTTATTTAATCTTTTCATTAATCTTGTTCATCATCATCTTTTTATACAAAGTTCTTAAGTTCTTATTTAGTTGGGTTTTGATCTTTAAAAGTTGTTGAATTTGTGTTTTTATGATTGGGATTTGATCCTTATGGTTAATAGATGATTTGTGGTTAATTCGGTTAAACCTTTTTGTTTACTTGGCTTAATTTTTATCAAATTCGTGTTCCCCTGTTCTTACGATTGATGTTACTGTTCTTCATCTCGGTTATTCCAAATAGTCTATTTCTTTCGTCCCTTATTCGGAATATCTATATATTCCGAATAGTCAGTTGATTTTGCCTCTTATTCGGAATCATTATTATTCCGGATAGCCTTACTAGTTTGTTCCTTATTCGGAATATTTTTATATTCTGCATGGTCTTCATTTTTCCGCATAGCCATTTTTTATTCCAAATGGTCTTACTATTCCATATAGCTTGATTTTCCGCATAGCATTATTATTCCGAGTAGTAGAGTATTCCGAGTAACCAAACCTTCCGAATTGTCATTTTTATTCCGCATGGTCTCAAAATTCCGAGTAGCACAAATATTCCGCATGATACAATTATTCTGCATAAAGATTATCATTCCGCATAGCCAACTATTCCGAGTAGCCGTACATTCCGAATAGGAATTTATTCTGCATGCTCAGACATTCCGGATAGAGCAGTTTTAGGTTATTTTTCTGTTACTGTTTAATTTAGTCCGTATTAAGTTTCACTGTTATTACTTAGTTTCTATGTTGCTGATATTTTACTTTTACTTAACTTACGCTTTTTCCTTTTTAGTAGAATAGAAAACCAATCCCCCTTTTTGTCACCAAGAACAAATTATTCCACTTAGAGCTGTGATCAATTCGAGGAGATACCGAGAACTTAATCTGAACCCATTGCAAAACCATAGTATCAAATGGCACCGCTGCCGGCTCTTCTCGTTAAGATCAACAGTTTTTTGTGAGATCTTGGATTTTGGGATCCGTTCACCGGGAACGTTACTTTTTCATAAAAATTCTCAAAAAACCTAAAAAATATAAAATTTTCAAAAATCCTAAAAATTAAAAAACATAAAAACCAAAAATATTTTTGCTTTGTTTTTGCCTTGTTAGTTCTTTTGCAGGTGCATGCGTACACGATCAACGTCTTATCAAGAGCCCGAGCCTCTCAAAGACTTAGACATGGCCGGTGTACAAAACAACAACAATAACCCACCTCAAAACAATAATAATAACAATAACAATCTACCTTTCAACAACAATAATAACAACAACAATGAGCCTCTACCGGATAATCGCCCGATGATTGAACTTCTGCAAGCACATGTAGATGGTAACAATGATCCAATTGTCATACCCGCGATTGCAGCCAACAATTTTGAGCTCAAATCCGGTTTTATCTAGATGGTCTCTGCTCAACCATTCTTGGGGCATACCATTGATGATCCACATGACCACATCAAGAGATTCTTGCAACTCACCAATACGGTCAAATTCAATGGTGTTCCACAAGAGGTAATCCGTTTACAACTCTTTCCCTTTTCTTTAGAGGGACAAGCCCGGCATTGGCTTGCTAAGGAACCTCCACAGAGTATTCTCACGTGGACGGATTTGGAGACCAAGTTTATCAACTACTTTTTCCCACCCTCTCGTACTACCGCTTTGCGGAATGAAATTATAAATTTTGAAGAAAAGTACGATGAGTCGTTTAGTGAATCTTGGGACCGTTTCAAAGACCTTTTGAGAAAATGCCCACAACATGGTTTTACCAAAGTGCACCAAATTAATACTTTTTATAATGGTTTAAACATGAATGACCAAGATTCACTCAACAGTGCCTCGGGGGGTAATCTTTTGGCTAAGACTTCCAATGCTACTTGGGATATCATTGAGAATAAGTCTCGTGTGCAAACCAAGAGTGTTCGGACCAATGTCGCTAGTGCTAGTACTAGTGACAGCGATAAGAGACTTGACAAAATCACTGCGCTTCTTGAATCACTTGCTACCCAAACCGCCAGCAACACCAACAGTATCAATGCCAAAAAAGCTCAAGTCAATGCTGTCAGCCAACCATGTGAAATATGCGGGGGTCCTCACTCTTACACCACTTGTACTGCCACCCAAGACTAACCTTCTGAGAATGTGAATGCAGCATACGGTACCTATCCTCCGGCCGCTTATCCAGCTCGTCCTCAAGGTGACCGCAACCTGTTTAGCTACCGCTCCAACAACTATCTCTCACCACCCGGTTTTACTCCTAACAATCCAAACCAACAACAACACCTCAACCGCCCTCCTCAACAACAACAACAACAATCTCGTGGACCATACATACCACCTCACAAACAACAACAACCACCTCAAAGAAACAACCAAGTTTACCAGCAACCTGCTTATCAACCACCCGCATATAATGCTCCTCCCAACCAACCCACCGCTTTACACTAAGAAGTGGAAACCTACATGAGGACTAACGATGTGATCGTGGGAAATCTTCAGCGCGAAGTGCTCAACTTGAGAGCAGACCTGGTGAAACAAGGAAACGATTTGAGAGCTGATATGAGAAACACTTTGGATAGTCAAACGAATGACTTAAAGAACATGATGGCTAGTTTCTTCCAAGGTAATCAACCCTCTTCTTCGGGTACTCTTCCGAGTAACACCGTTGCAAATCCAAGAGTGGAGATGAAAGCAATCACCACTCGCAGTGGCAAAGGTACTAAGGAACCTGAGCTTCCTATACCTCCACCGGTGATTGTGACTATGGAAAACGAGTCACCTGCTCCTATTCCTCATCCTTCTACTACCCCCATTTCCCCACCACTCGTGGTTGTGAGTGATCATATTCCCCTAAAGCCTTCTTCTTCATCCAATATACCTTATCCTTCAAGGTTGAGGAAAGAGAAGCAAAAGAGCAAGGATGATATTCAAGTTTCAAACTTTCTCAAAATGTTTAAACAATTGAATTTTAACATCTCCTTGGCCGAGGCTCTCGCTCACATGCCCAAATACGCGAAAATGTTTAAAGATCTTCTAAGTGACAAGGAGAAGCTTCTTGACATTGCTCAGACCCAACATAATGAGAATTGCTCCGCTGTTCTCTTAAGGAAATTGCCCACCAAACTTGGTGACCCTGGTCGCTTCTTAATTCCTCGCAACTTCCCAGGAGTAGAGAATTGCATGGCCCTAGCCGATCTAGGTTCCAGTATTAATCTAATTCCCTTAAGCGTTTGGAAGCAATTATCTCTCCCTGAGCTAGTCCCCACCAAAATGACTTTGGAATTAGCTAACCGTACGGTTGCTTATCCAGTGGGGATAGCCGAAGACGTCTTTGTTGGAGTCGACAAATTCACCTTTCCTGTCGATTTCGTCGTCGTCGACTATGACATGGACCCTCGTGTGCCATTAATTGTTGGTCGTCCATTCCTGAGGACCGGTCGCACTCTTATCGATGTCGAAGCTGGTGAGCTTATCATGAGAGTGGGTGACGATAAAATTGTCTTCAACATGGGAAAGTTGTCTAAACATCCTCATTCCAACGAGAGTGTTAATTGTATTGACGTTCTTGATGAGGCTTGTGAAGAACACTTCAAAGATGCTTGTAAAAGTATTCCTACCTCTCTTCCCAATGTTGAGACCATTGCCTCAATTGCTCCGGCATTGACTCCTTTTGGAGAAAGTGACTTGGATGATTTCGAAGCTAGCTTGGGTCCTCTCGATATTAAGTATGATAATTCGTCCACCGATTGGGATGAAGACATTCGTACTATTGAGAGACTTCTCAATGAAGACCCGGTTGCTTCTCCTTCTCCTACAGAGGTGACTAATGATGATCCATCGTTAGTTTCACCATCTATTAAGGATCCTCCTAATCTCGAGCTTAAGGACCTACCGCCTCATCTTGAGTACATTTTCCTTGAAGACAACGAGAAGTTACCGGTCATCATCGCGAAGGACCTGAAAGAAGAAGAAAAAGCCCGACTTATCGCCGTGTTGAAGAAGCATAAAAGAGCTATCGCTTGGAAAATCTCTGACATTCGCGGAATTGATCCTCACTTCTGCACACACAAAATTCTCATGGAGGACGACTTTAAGCCCACTATTCAAAGCCAACGAAGGGTGAATCCAAAAATCTATAAAGTCATCAAAAAAGAGGTTATCAAACTTCTTGATGCGGGTATGATTTACCCTATTTCGGATTCACCATGGGTTAGTCCAGTCCATTGTGTGCCTAAGAAAGGCGGAATCACCGTTGTGCCCTATGCAAACAACGACATGATTCCTACCCGTCTCGTTACTGGGTGGAGAGTTTGTATAGACTACCACAAACTCAATGATGCCACGAGAAAGGATCATTTCCCTCTACCTTTTATGGACCAAATGCTTGAACGTTTAGCGGGTAATGAATATTACTGCTTTCTTGATGGTTTCTCGGGTTATTTCCAAATACCCATCAATCCCCAAGATCAAGAGAAGACAACATTCACTTGTCCCTATGGCACATTTGCTTACAAAAGAATGCCTTTTGGCTTATGCAATGCCCCCGGGACTTTCCAAAGGTGCATGTTGGCTATCTTCCATGACATGGTTGAGCAACCATGGAAGTATTCATGGATGATTTCTCGGTCTTTGGGGATTCCTTCTCTTCTTGCCTTGCCAATTTGGAACGTATGCTTAAACGGTGCGAAGACACTCTCCTTGTTCTAAATTGGGAAAAATGCCATTTTATGGTAAAAGAAGGCATTGTGCTATGACACAAAATCTCTAAAGCCGGTCTTGAAGTCGACCGTGCTAAAGTTGATGTCATAGCCAAATTACCTCCACCTTCAACCGTGAAGGGTGTAAGAAGTTTTCTGGGTCATGCGGTCTTCTATCGTAGATTCATTCATGATTTCTCTAAAATCGCCCGCCCGATGACCCACCTCTTGGAAAAAGATACTCTTATCTTTTCTAAAGAGTGTATCGAAGCCTTCAATCTTCTTAAGGATAAGCTAACTAAGGCCCCGGTCTTGGTTACCCCTAATTGGGAGCTGCCTTTTGAGTTGATGTGCGATGCTAGCGACTTTGCTATTGGTGCGGTTTTGGGACAACGAATCAACAAACATTTCCAACCAATCCACTATGCTAGCAAAACAATGACGGGGGCTCAATTGCATTATACGACAACCGAAAAAGAGCTTCTAGCTGTTGTCTATGCTTTTGAAAAGTTCCGCCCCTATCTTGTCCTTTCCACCACAATCTTTTACACCGATCATTCCGCGTTGAAGTACTTGTTAACTAAGCAAGATTCCAAACCAAGACTTCTCCGCTGGGTTTTGCTACTCCAAGAATTTAAAATCGAAATTCGCGATAAAAAAGGAGCTGAAAACCTAGCCGCGGATCATCTCAGTAGACTTGAGGATCCTTATCAAGGGGAACTTCCGAACAAAGAAATAAATGATTCTTTTCCCTTGGAGACCTTAATGTCTATCAACTCGACTGCTGATGAAACCCCGTGGTTTGCGGACATTGCAAACTACTTGGCGGGTGGAATTCTCGTTGACGGGTTAACATCCCAGAAAAAGAAGAAGTTCTTTAACGACATTAAGACTTACTTTTGGGATGACCCGTATCTATTCAAGCAATGTGCTGACTTGATTATTCGCCGATGTGTTGATGGACCGGCAGCTTTAGAAATCCTTGACGCTTGCCACAAAGGACCCACCGGTGGTCACTTTGGTCCCAACTACACCGCCAAAAAAGTGTTTGAATCAGGATTTTATTGGCCCACCATCTATCGTGACGCTCACGAGATGGTTAAACATTATGATGTTTGCCAAAAACAAGGCAAGATCACACATAAAGACGAGATGCCTCAGAATTTCATTCAGGAATGTGAAATCTTTGATGTTTGGGGTATCGACTTTATGGGGCCATTACCTTCTTCTAAAGGAAACAAATACATCCTTGTAGCCGTTGACTACGTCTCCAAATGGGTTAAAGCCAAAGCTTTACCCACTAATGACGCAAGGGTGGTTTGTAACTTTTTGAAATCGCTATTCGCTAGATTCGGTGTGCCTCGTGCCATTATTAGTGATCGCGGGACTCATTTTTGCAATGACCAATTTGCAAGAGTCATGGAAAAGTATGGTGTAAATCATCGTCTTTCCACCGCATACCATCCACAAACTAATGGCCAGGCTGAAATATCCAACCGAGGATTAAAGCGAATTCTTGAAAGAACCGTGGGAGAGCATCGTGCCTCATGGGCAGATAAACTTGATGATGCTTTGTGGGCTTTTCGTACCGCATACAAGACTCCGATTGGTTGTACACCATATCGTCTCGTGTACGGGAAAGCATGCCACCTCCCCATTGAGTTGGAGCACAAGGCTTACTGGGCCTTGAAGTGGGCTAATTTTGATATCAACAAAGCCGGTGACCTACGCAAGATCCAACTCAATGAGCTGAATGAACTCCGTAATGATGCTTACGAAAATTCTTTGATCTATAAGGAAAAGACTAAGCTCATTCACGACTCTAAGATTAATAACCGAGAGTTCCAAGTTGGATACAAAGTCTTACTTTTTAACTCTCGGTTGAAAATCTTTTCGGGCAAGCTGAAATCTCGTTGGTCCGGCCCATTCACCATTGCCCAAATTTTTCCATATGGTACTCTCGAGCTCGCTCAACCTAATGGACCTAATTTTAAGGTGAATGGCCAACGAGTGAAGTTGTACTTTGGCCATCCCTCACCACGTTCCCCATGAACTAATTTTGGGTCGAGTCAGGCTCGTGACTCGGTTATAAAAAACAAGCGCTCCTCGGGAGGCAGCCCGAGTATCTATCCCTTTTCGTTTTAACCTCCTAAGTGTAGCGAGAGCTATATAGGTGTTTGTCTTTGTGTCGTGATGTGATTACAGGGATGAATGCACTTTTGGAACCTTTGAAGAACCGTGCTCCCGTGTTATCTGAAATCCGGTTCTATCTCTCAACTATCGTGATTCAATTTTCTTCATACTCACATTTGAAATTGATCACTTTAGTCGTCTCTTCCTTAACTTAATTTAACCAACGTGCACAATGTCATAAGTGTAGGGGGGATTTTTCCCACATGCTTAAACATTGAGGACAATGTTTATCTTAAGTGTAGGGGGGACTTCTATCGAAGTTTTAAGTGGACTTTTCCATGAAAATGCCTTCATTTAACCGGAAAATTATATTTTTCAGCTTTTTTCAAATTTTTTATTAACTTTGGCCATTTAGTCGTAATTTTTAAATTTTTATCGTTGCTTGAATATGTATATACCCCGCAATAAAGTCAAAAATATTAATAAATTGGTGTAGCTAGTTTTGAAATCTTTGACATATTAGGCCCGTTGCGATTATTTTGACTCAACTCGAATAGACTTATTCAAGTTTATTCTAGCTAGTATCCTTAACCATGTAGACCTTAGTTGGTCTATTAGGCTAAGTATCCACGAGTCTCATTACTTGAGATTTTAAATTGTGGAGAACGAGAAATGATAGAGTCAATTATAAGTCGGTATTCTTGCACAAGCTCACTTGGTGTAATTATTTGCCTATTCTCCCATCACTTGCTAATTTACTTAGCTTCTAGCCCAAGATCGTTTAAAAGTTGCTCGGTAATGATAAGAGTTCATAGCCAAGGCATAACTTATGAAGCGGGGCGCGAAGATTGGCGAGTCCAAAAAGGCCCTAACAAGGCATGAGGATTCCACTTTATTGCTAAAGATCCAAGGTGATGTGAAAAGCATTATTCCCAAAATCGATATGAAGGATCAAGACTCACGATGAAAAGCAATCAAGTCGCATGAAGATCATGGAGAAGTCTATCCGAAAAGACCCTAACAAGGTATGAGGATAAATAGATCCAAGTTCGAAAAGGAGGCGGATCGTTGTATCTCAAAATCCCAATTAGAGATTGAAGAAATAATCATGAAGTCGTGGTCAACAAAGTTGGAATACCCCTTAAAAGTCTCCAAGTGAAGAAACTCTATAATGAAGAGAAGACCATTATCTCAAGAACGTCTCTCGAAGATATGAAGGATGAAGTACATGCCAAATATCAGCCCGAGAAAGGTCTCAAATCGTGAACCATGTTATGCCAAGATATGAACTTTTTGATATCCCGAGAAGCAGTTTTAAGAGATTTTATCCTTTAGCTAACTATTGATCAAATCGTCCTACTTTGCTTTCAGCCTAAATAAACTATCGAAATAAGTCCAAAAAGGCATCTTCATGATCATTCTAAGACAAAAATAAAATATAAGAGATACACCTAGGAATAAGGGAGTTTAAGCATTTAATTAAGCCATGTGTGTAAGTGTTTGAATTGCTAACTTATAATAACAATGATCTCGTTTTTAAGCTTAGTTTGGGGAACGTGAAACTTGACGGTGATAAATCTTCGCAGCACCGAAGCCCTAATATAAGTCCTTGATCTCTGTGCAAGTTATTTCCATACAACTATTTTCAAATGAAAATGGTTTCTATCTTTTATCTCCTTTAAAGTTTTTAATTTCTCTTAGTATTTAAATTTTTGTTTAGTAGCATGTTAATAAGGCCAAGGTTGATTGATTATGAGAAAAGTGTAAATTTGCTTTATCACTAATCATTGCATGAGGGCATGGCAATGGTTAAGTGTAGGGGATTTGATAGGTGTGAAAACACCCATCCTTTTACCACTTATTTCTTACTAAAACAAGACCAAAACACGTGTTTAATATCATTTGTTTGGAATTATGCGTGGTTTTTGTGTTTATTGTGTTTTCAGAGTCAACCGGATGAATATTGAAGAAAACATGGGATTGCACGGGTTTTATCGAAGAAAAAGACTCAAGACGAAGTCTATTGTCCAAGAGATGCAAAAGTTTTGACGTCAATGGGCCTAATTGGAGATTTATCGAAGAAAGGGACCAAAGATGGAAGATTTACATATGTCGAAGAAACTCAAGTCTATTAACGAAGAAATTAAAAGAAGAGTTGAATTTACTCGTCGACGGATCCCGAATCAGAATTGAAAACGTCAACTTTTCTGAAAAGACGAGAAGACAAGAAGATAGGGAGAAACCCCACTCACCAACCAGAAGGGAGACCTATATAAATATTTCCCTTCACACTTTTCATTCAGTTTTTCCTCCCTTTTTTCTCTCCTTTCTGTTCGTAGCTTCACCAACACCATTAGGGTGTTTGGTGATTTTGATTCTTGCTTTTGTTCTTAAAATCTTGTAAGTTTAATCCTTCATTTTTGTTACTGAATCTTAATCATCAATACAAGTTTTTATTTAATCTTTTCATTAATCTTGTTCATCATCATCTTTTTATACAAAGTTCTTAAGTTCTTATTTAGTTGGGTTTTGATCTTTAAAAGTTGTTGAATTTGTGTTTTTATGATTGGGATTTGATCCTTATGGTTAATAGATGATTTGTGGTTAATTCGGTTAAACCTTTTTGTTTACTCGACTTAATTTTTATCAAATTCGTGTTCCCCTGTTCTTACGATTGCTGTTACTGTTCTTCATCCCGGTTATTCCGGATAGTCTATTTCTTTCGTCCCTTATTCGGAATATCTATATACTCCGAATAGTCAGTTGGTTTTGCCTCTTATTCGGAATCATTATTATTCCGGATAGCCTTATTAGTTTGTTCCTTATTCGGAATATTTTTATATTCCCCATGGTCTTCATTTTTCCGTATAGCCATTTTTTATTCCGAATGGTCTTACTATTCCGCATAGCTTGATTTTCCGCATAGCATTATTATTCCGAGTAGTAGAGTATTCCGAGTAACCAAACCTTCCGAATTGTCATTTTTATTCCGCATGGTCTCAAAATTCCGAGTAGCACAAATATTCCGCATGATACAATTATTCCGCATAAAGATTATCATTCCGCATAGCCAACTATTCCGAGTAGCCGTACATTCCGAATAGGAATTTATTCTGCATGCTCAGACATTCCGGATAGAGCAGTTTTAGGTTATTTTTCTGTTACTGTTTAATTTAGTCCGTATTAAGTTTCACTTTTATTACTTAGTTTCTAAGTTGCTGATATTTTACTTTTACTTAACTTACGCTTTTGCCTTTTTAGTAGAATAGAAAACCAATCCCCCTTTTTGTCACCAAGAACAAATTATTCCACTTAGAGCTGTGATCAATTCGAGGAGATACCGAGAACTTAATCTGAACCCATTGCAAAACCATAGTATCAACGATCCTAGCTCTATGGGCATTAAGTCGATATCAAAAGCGTAATTTCCTAACTTCAAGGTACACCCCTTCAGTATAGAATTTGTACTAACGATCTTCCCATCGGCTAATTCCACGTTATAACTAGTCGTTAACAATACCGGTTCTCTATCGATATGAAGACTAAATTTAACATCTACGAAGCTCTTGTCGGAACCAGAATCAAACAATATACTAGCATAACAAGCGTCTAGAAGAAACGTGTCGGTAACCACGTTAGGGCCTTGTGGGTTATCAGCAGTCCCTACTCGATACACAGCAGCAGCATTATTTCCTCCTTGCCTGTTTCTACCCTTCGGGCAATTCCCTTGCTTATGCCCTCTTTCTCCACATCCGGAGCAAACCATCACCTTCGTGGAATTTGCCCCAGTAGCTACCCCTTTAGCTCGGCAATCTGACATTCTATGACCCGCTTTTCCGCACTTGCCACACGCAGGTGGGAAACTCCCTACATGGTACAAATTACATCGACCACAGTGGGGATTCACCTTAGCTCCTCTAGGGTTAGTGACAGCCCTCATCCCATCATTTCTTCTCTGGTTGAACTGCTGATTACGGTTCTGACCTTGGTTGTTACGGTTTCCTCCACGACTTTGACCTTGGGATTGATTACTCTGAGCTGCCTCCCACTTTCTCTTGTTTCCTTCAGCAATGAAGTCCTTCTTATCTTGCAGTTTGACATCCATTAGCGCGTGAGCCATTTGGACTGCTTCATCGAATGACCCAGGCTTAGATGAAGTCCTCTCACCCTTGATATTACTTGACAAACCCTTGATGTACTACTTCATCTTCTTGTTATCATCAGCAAAGGCATCGGGACATAAAAGGCTCAATTCATTAAACCTCCTTGTATACGCTGTAATATCATTGTTCCTCAAAGTCATATGCCTTAACTCATCTTCCAATTGACCCAGTTCCTCTTCGGGACATAACTTTTTGGTCAAAAGAGCCTTAGTAGCAGTCCAAGTCCTCGCATTTGCTACTGCTAATCCAACAGTGGCTACTTGATTGTTCCACCAACTCAAGGCGTCATCAAGAAAAGTGGCAGCTGCAAACTTGACCTTATTTGCCTCTGAACATCCGCTAATCTCAAAAGTACTTTCGATCTTCTCTAACCACCTTCAGAGTTCTAGGGCTCCGCCAGTTCCACGAAACTGTGTGGGACCGCATTTCATAAAACCAGCATAAGTACACTCCCTCGGGGCTTGCTGTCTTCCTGCATTTCCACCTTGTTCTGGGTTTTGGTTTGCACGATCCGCTTCGAGTGCATTTGCAATTGCTTCTTGAATCATTGTGTTCACATGGTTAGCTGTTAGCTTTGGAGGCATGGTGAGTTCTCATGTACACCTCTCTGCAAAGACAGGGAAAAATAGAAAAACAATGTAAGTATACACATCAAGATTAAGATGGACTTCTCTTTCAAGACATGATATAAGTACAACGACACATCACTACAAGGTTACTAATATTCATCAATTCACATCACAAAAGAGCAAATTAAAGACATATCACAGATCATGAAAGGTAAACATGGATTGTATTGATAAATCAACCAAAATTTGTGACAAGTATTGCCACTACAACCATTCACCATAAAACTTAAGTCATCAAGTTTTTCGTCACAATACCATCATACAAAAGTCTAAAATAGTTCGATTACAACGATCAAAGATAAAGTAAAATACAAGCAACTAGTCATGTGGTGATCCACACGACCTCTTGGATGGCGGTTCATCTTCATCCTCCTCAGGCTCTTCGTCACTGTCTTCCTCGTCCTCTTCGTCCATCTTCCTTTTTCCTTTGTCATTCGGCCCACACTCAGTCGCCTTCTTCGTCTCAGAAGTAGATCCACATTCCACTGCTACCTGATTTCCCACAGTGATACACACACCTTTGGCAGGTGGTTGGACCATAAAATCATTAGCCTCCATTTCTAAGTCATCTACAAATCTCCAATCTGGTGGCAAGGATGCTCTAACTCGATGCTCCCAACTTTTCATCCTAGTCAACCTCGCTTTTTCCTCCCTAACTTGCTCAAGACTAGCACTCAGGTTCGCTATCATCGATCTCAGACTGTAAATATCACTCTTGTTTGCTACTCCATCAAATTCAATCCTTGCAGTTCTTGCCAACAACCTCTGGTGTGCCCTCTCATTCTTATCGAACCTTCTGATTACCCTGGTTTCCACCACGTACCGCTCGTACATCAATCTATCCATTCTCCTCAAACGATCCTCGGGATCCCAATAGTTTCTTAGCCTCGGAAAATAGACCTTCGCGATATTCTCATGAATAGATTGCGATCTAGATGCATTGCTGGATTCCGCACCACTCTCATTACTTACTCGAATAAACCCTGGCACCGTCCTCAGGTAGTCCTTACAATTGTCCATCGGGGGACGAACGAGTTGTTGATCATATCGGCCGGTCAGAGGCACTTCATAACCCTTCGGCGAATTTGGAGATTGAAATAACTCAGGTTCGGTCTGACCGACAGCATTCTCGGGAATTCCATCATCCACCGGTCCTCTTCCTCGGAATCCTCACTACCATCATTACTAATACTGAAGTTGTCCACGTCACTTTCATCACTGTCATTTTCCGGCTCTATCGCTTCTTCTGGAGCGATCCATCCATTGTCATCGTTCGGCGGGTTCGGAGGAAACGGTCCCCCTTCGTGTCCTACGACATATTCGTCTCCATTTCCGTTAGGCGGTACCTCGGCCATTCCTGCAATAACAGATAATTTTGGAGGGTAAGTAAGATTACTATTCAATATTTATAAATACATGCATGCAAATGCGATGAAAAGGTGGGACACATGCCCAAAATGCGATAATATGATGCTCATGCATATGTAATACAAGAATTACGGTATCGAGTACTCCACGTACAATTTCAACGTTTACATATAGTAGTTCAATATCTACGTAATAATTACCCGCATATATACTTCAACTCAAAGGTATACATCTATACCGTGAATACAAAAATAAACCTTACCGGAGCCATGAAGGATAGTTGTGTGCTTGGACAATTTCTTACGACACCAAAAGTTATAGTTTAGTAATTTTTAAAACTACCTAGTTCTCTATAACTCATGGCTCTGATTACCAATCTCTAACACCCCACCAAATGCTATGCGCAGCGGAACTACAACATTTGGGTGCTAGGCAGTTATCATCGCACACAAGGTATATCAAACGACTCCAAAGAGACGTACAAGTTTTAACATAAATTACGCATTGTTACAAACATACATGTCTACGGTTTTCCAAACCCAAATGATACAACACAGAGTTAGCGTTTCGGTCCCCATGAATCTCAACCCCCAAAAGATACAATTTTTCACAACATGACATAAAGTTTAAAATATTTAAGAATGGGTGGAAAAACAAGTAGACGCCAAGCCACACACAACTCCCATCCAATGCATGCTCCATGCTACACTTCATCGGTTACCTGAAACACATGCTAAATTGGGTCAACAAATAATGTTGAGTGGAATTCATAGGTTTTATAATTCATTTTGAACATATGTGTTATAAAAATCATTCACGATCATTCATATACTTGATGATCAAACAATCTATTTTCAAGGTTATGACAATTGTGTTTAAGCTCGTGACACTAATCCGTTAACTCAATCACCCGCGTAATAATTACCGGCATGAATCAGATGAAACCAGTGCCCCTTCTAAAGGCATCAGTTGCAATTATACCTTATCTCTTATCACAAGTTATCCGTCCGCAAGGGGTACTCAACGCACTAGCCCTCGTCTCGGATAGGGTCGTCAACCCTATAGTACTACCAATTGCATAAGCGGCTATTTCCAATCAACGCTAGGATTAAACAATAGTTAATAGTTCATGAATTTAGGGCCTTTTGCAACTAGGTACTCAACACAATTTCTAAGGCAACATTCGGGTCCAACAATCATTCATGACATATGTTCATTTTAGAAAACTAGCATGCATGTCCCTCGCGGGTAAAACAATTTAAAACAATAGTAAGCGATGCTATTAATTCACACCTTATATATATAGTAGTCGACGATTTGAGTGACGATCACTGACGATGATGAGGATGCCCGGGAAAATCAACACCTATCAAACCAATAACGCTTAATGAGTAATCTCATTTATAAACCTTAAGTACTGTATATAATACATACATCTTAGTCAATTGTGATAATTACAACTCACGCCAAAACCAAACAAATAAGTGTTACTCATTTTATACTATTCGTCCATGTTATTTACGTTATTACTCTTTTCACGTTTTTCGCCGATACTTACCAAAAGTATGGGCTGTTTTACTAGACTTAAACCTTTTAATAAAATTTGTGAAAATTCTCAAAAATACCTTAAGTACTGTAGAAAACACATTTTTAATCCCATTAAAAGTTTTCGCTTTTACGACCCGTTACTCAACACTTTACTAAACCTACGTTTTTCGGACTGAATTTGCACTTTGACCAAGTCGGACTCATTTGACCCATTTAAAATATTTCATTGACCCATTTGACACCTAAGTCTAATAATAGACTCACATATGCAGGTTTGAGACCAAAAATCAACCTAACCATTTACCAAACTATATCTATGGTCCCTGGGATTTGACCTAAAACCAAACATAATTTCGGATTATGTAGGTTCTCATCTCCCGGTACACGATTTTCAAAACATCATAACTTTTGACTCGTTAGGAGTCGTAAGCTCTATCTTAAACCAAATCGAAGCTACGAAGACGCTCTACAACTATATCCTAGTCTCATGACCTGTTTACAAAATATTTTTTATGAAAACATCCCAAACATTCTGCATAAAATTACCTATCCCAAAATCAATCCAACACTCGTTTTCAAACCAATTTATCGACACTAGACCTCAACCTAATCACTCCTAATCATGTCTAATCATACTAATCAGTCCTAAACCCCCTAATTATCAAATCCATCTCAAAACCCAATCACTAAATCAAACATGCAATGAGTTTCACCCACTCAAAAACATCTAAGAACAAGAAATAATACATAATCTATAAGCAAAAACAACAATCACCAAGATCCACCAAACACCCCCTTTGTGCCGTGGGGTGTGGGTGTTCAAACCCCCCAGCCAAATTGATTTTGGTTGGTTTTTTGAGTGATTACACATCCACTACACATGAATTAAACATGCATACATCCAATTAACATCAAAACAATTTTTGAAAAATCCATTGATTCTTGGAAAAAATTTTATGGATGCATGTGGGATTAAAGTACATGAAAAGAATGGGAATGATGTAACTAGATGTGGTCTAAACTTACTTTTGATCAAAACAAGCTAGACAAAAAAATAAATGGTGGTGGTGGTGGGTTTTGGCCGTCGGCCTAAAGAGAGAAAAGAGAGGGATGGTGAAAATTTTTTGAAGTGAAATGTGTTGTGTGTGTGTTTGTTTCCATTTTGTAATTTTTGGAGGCCCTTATGTGGCTTTCTTTTGTCCTTAAGTGAAAAGGACCTCAAAAGTTTACGAGAATGACTTACTAGTCATTTTGGAAAATTTTACGGGAGTCAGGGATCATCCCGAACACTCCAAAATACTTTTAGGACAATTTAAATGTACCCGGAAAGCAATAAAAACTCACCCGACTCAACTTAACACGAACCGAAAGTAAAATTCTCAAAAAATTATAGTATCGATAAAACGACATTAAACATAGAAATTTGGGCATCCATCGGGATCGTAGTCGTCATCGTTCTTCTTAAATCGTCAATCGTCAAAATTATGACCTCAAATATCGGTTTCAATCAAAATGATAAAATATATAGCAATTTAAAATTTCTTAAAAATTTCAAAAATAAGCGTAATTTAGGGTAAGGTAAGTGACCTCGGCTCAAGGTATTACATCCCTAAAGATTCTCTTGACATCATAAAGGTGACATTCTTTGGGAGTCACTTGATGACGTGCACAAGCACACACAGCAAACATGATGTCGGGTCTGGAGGCTGTAAGATACATCAATGAACCAATCATTGATCTATAGTGCCTGACATCCACATCCTTTCCATCTCCAATGTTTCCCCAAGGGTGTTCTCTATCCACAGGAGTAGTAGCCCTCTTTTCATGTGGAGAAAAGCCAAACTTCTTCAAGATCTCTGCCACATACTTATCCTGGGAGATGAAGATACCATCTTCTTTCTGCTGAACTTGTAACCCTAGAAAGAAGTTCATCTCCCCCATTGCACTCATCTTGAATTTGTCTGTCATAAGCTTGGAGAAATCCTCACTCATCTTTGGATCAGTAGACCCAAAAATGATATCATCAACATAGACCTGAACAAGTAAAAGATCCTTACCCTTCTTCTTTGTAAACAATGTCTGATCTATGGTGCCCCTCTTGAATCCATTGTCCACTAAATAAGTAGACAAAGTACCATACCATGCTGTTGGGGCTTGATGAAGTCCATACATAGCCTTCTTGACTCTATACACCTTGTCTGGATTCTATGGATCCTCAAAACCAGGAGGCTGCATCACATATACCTCCTCAAAAATTGTTCCATAGAGGAAGGCACTCTTCACATCCATTTGATAGATAGTGAAGCCCATGCAGGATGCATAGGCTAGAAAGATCCTTATAGCTTCAATCCTTGCAACTGGTGCAAAGACCTCCTCATAGTCTATCCCCTCCTCTTGTGTATATCCCTGAGCCACTAATCTTGCCTTGTTTCTGACCACAATACCTCTTTCATCTCTCTTATTTCTTAGAACCCATCTTGTCCCAATAGGTCTGACATACCTGGGACAATCAACCAACTCCCAAACATCATGAATTGCAAATTGGTGAAGCTCATCCTGCTTTGCTTCCACCCAACTTGGTTCTTTGAGAGCATCAAATATCTTCTTGGGTTCCTGTTGTGATAGAAAACAGGCAAACAAACATGCTTGCATAAGAGGGGTATCAACCTTCTTGTAAATATTGGCAATAAATCCATCAACACCTTGATGAGATCTTCTAGTCCGAACAGGAGTCATAATATCACCAATGATTTGAGAAGTGGGGTGATTCTTCATAGTAGAAGTGAGAACTCCTCCTTCAAAAAGTCTGGTGTCTTCAATCTCACTATCCATGTTGCCAATATCTTCGTCTTCAGACTCTCTTTCATCAACATGAGGATGAACCTCTTCATATAAATTGGAAGGTTCACCCTGTTCAAAAGTATAAGAGAAAAGATGTGCAAAAGTGTTGTCAACGCCTGAACCTTGGTTGTCAGCGTTTGGGCTAACAACGCTTGAACTGTTGTTGTCAACGTTTGAGCCATCAACGTCTGAATTTGTCCTGTCAGTGCTAGCTTTGCCTTTGTCAGCGCCTGAAGGACCATGCATGTTGTTATCTGGTGGTACTTGGGGACCACCATTATCTATTCCAGCAGCAGCAGCAACAGCAAAAGCATCTGTCCATATGGGAATTGTGACATACTCTAATATAGGAGATGACTTTTCTGCTTGTGATCCAACCTTTTCATTAACCTGTGTACCTAAAACATCAACAACTTGTTCTTCCACAACATTTGAAGTTACCTTCACAATGTTTAGATTAGTGACATGCATATAATTTAAAGTCCTAGATAAAGGTTCCAAGTCAAACAACCAATTTGGACCACTTTCAGGATCACTAGGTTTACTCTCTAAAAACCTAACATGTACTCTCTCAAGAATACGTTTTTCCTTCTTAAGGTAAACCCTATATCCCTTGCTCTGCACTAAATACCCCATGAAATAGCCTTCATCACCTTTTGCACTAAATTTACCTAAGGCATCACTAGTTTCAAGAACAACTACATGACAACCAAAAGGTCTAAGAAAACCAATATTAGGTTTTCTTCCCCAAAGTAACTCATAAGGTGTTTTGTTCTGTATCTTGTTGACTAATGCTCTATTTTGAACATAGCAAGCTGTGTTAACAGCCTCAGCCCAAAAAGCTATAGGGAAATGAGCATCAGCCAACATAGTTCTGGCTGCTTCAATTAGGGTTCTATTCTTTCTTTCTGCAACCCCATTTTGCTGAGGGGTTCTGGCAACACTAAATTGCCTAGTAATCCCTTTCCTGGCACAAAAATCATCTAACACTTTATTCCTAAATTCACCACCATTATCACTCCTAAGCATTTTAACTTCATTATTAGTCTTCTTCTCAATCTGTGTGATAAAGTCAATTAAAGTGTCAGCTGTATCACTCTTCATAGCTAAAAAGAAAGTCCAAGTAAACCTAGAAAAGTCATTTGTGATGACAAAGCAGTATGATTTACCATTCAAACTTTCTATATTGGTTGGACCAAATAGGTCCATATGAAGCAAGTGAAGAGGTCTAGTACTAGAGTGCACCTGTTTAGACCTAAATGAGACCTTGTGCTGCTTGCCTTTAAGGCATGCAACACAAGAGTGGTCATTGTGGAAAGCCTTTTCAGGCAAGCCATTAACCAAGCCAAGTCTCACAAGCCTGTTTATATTCTTGAAGTTTATGTGCCCTAGTCTCTTGTGCCATAGATTACTTTCATCTACTAAAGCTTTAGCATAAAAACATGACATATTGTTATTCATCCTAATCCCATTTAGATTCACATTATATATGTCTTTATGTCTAGGTGTTCTATAGTCAATATATTTCTCATCAGGGATCTTATAATCCTTGCTTAACACCAAACTTTCAGTATCAGTAAACAGAACTTTATTTTTGTTATCACAAACTTGTGATACACTAAAAAGATTGTAGTCAAGTTCCTTTACCAAAAATACGTTTTCAAAACGCAAGTTCTTGGTGAGAAGTGTTCCTTTGCCTGTGATAGTACCATATCCGCCTCTAAAGTAAACCATATCACCATCCTTAATGGGAGTGAAGTTAGTCAGATAATCTTCTTTCCTTGTCATGTGCCTTGAGCATCCACTGTCCCAATATCCATAATCATTGACCTGTTTTTGAATGCCCAGCACATAAAGAAAACAAGTTAGTTTTCTTTGGGAACCCAAGTCTTAGCAGACTTGGATTCATCTGGTTGTTCAACAAGAACATACTTAGTTCCCATAACAACCCCTTATTCATCCCTCTTTGGATGAAATACCCAGTTAACCCCAATAGGTTTTGTAATGACCTTTGAAATGTAATTAAATCTGTTGCAGGTCATTGAAATCCCATTATCATTAGGTTTTTGATCTTTCTTAGGTCTCCATGTCAAGCTTGAAGAAGCTTTAGACCCCTTACCCTGTGGTTGCAAATATTTAGGTCTGGTCACGTTTCTGTCAGCGTTGGATTTGGTCTTGTCAACGCTGAAATTACCCTTGTCAGCATTGAACCTAGGGTTTGCAACAGAAACCCATTTCCTGTTAGACCAAGTATTTGTCTTTTGAAATGGTCTTTGTCCATGAGTGTTAGACCCTCTAGTGAAGAATAGGGCAGGTCTAACAGCTTGTGGATTTTGCTGCACACAAGGTTTGGGTCTGACAACGTTTGATTTTCTAACAGCGTTGACCTTGGAAGCGTTAACACACTTATATGCTAAATGTGAAAAGCTACCACAAGTGTAACAGGCTTTTCTGGACACAACCCTAGGTTTAGAAGAGAAGAAACCTGTTCCATCATTACTAACTTGGCTTTTAGGTGACCTAGTATTCCTATACATTTCTGCATACTTGACACTAGGTTTTCTAACAGTGTTTGAGCCAAGGTCAACAGCCTTAGCAGTGATTGGGATTGTAACCTTAATAGGGGTTGACTCATTAGGACTTTCACATAATAAGCCACCCTTAACAAATAAGGTAGGATTGGCTTTCTTCCATTCATTCAAGTCAGTCAACTTCTGTTGATACTCTTCAACTGGGGTAACAACTCTTGGTGGAGGAATGAATTCCTCCTCTTGGAGTTCTGGCAAACCAGTCCAAGATAGGTCCTTTTGTTGGACACCATAGAAGTCACCAGCTGGTGGTGGAACCACAGAGTAGTCTTTCATCCCAATCCCAGTCATGTCCTTAGGATCCCTTTGTTTATCAACACATTCTCCTAGGGTTTGTATGGCCCTATCAAATCTCTGAATTTTAAGGCCAACATTATCTTTATTCTTAATGGCCTCATCTAACTTAGCCTGTAATTTACTATTAACCCTCTCCATGATGTTCCTAACATCATTACTAGCATCTAATTCATGTTTTAAGATATTTATTTTATCCTTTAAATCAAATTCCATTTTCTTGTATTCATAAACTGTTTTCTCAGTTTGAGTGAGAGCTAATTGATAGTTAGACAGTTTGCATCTCTCAGTACTCACATCATCTAACAACTTTACCACCTCTTTGTTAAGTTTCTCAGTATTTAACCTACAACCCTTACTACAAAAAGTATCATCGTATACCTCATTATCTAATGAAGAGGAGGAGTGTGCCATGAGAGCATATTGAACATGCTCTTCTTCTTCAATTTCAGCAACCAAAGCTTTATCCTCTTCCACATCCTTAGCCAAATAGCTCTAGTCCCATCCCATACCATCAATTCCTTGAACTACAAACATGGCCTTAGGGTCCTGAGCCTTAACAATTTGGAGATCTGCATTCCCTCATGAAGTGCCCCATACGATGACAGTTGTAGCACTCAACTTTGGATTTATCAAATCCAGTCGTGTCCTTTGCATTGAAGGTCATCTCCTTCTTAAACCTTCTATTCCATCTGTTTGCTCTTATACTAGCAAGAGCCAATGTTCCACTTAATATCCATCTCTTCCAAGTGTTCATCAGTTATCTGCTCAAGGTCCTCATATGTAATCACTGAACCATTGGGCAAAGAAGCAATATAAGCACATACAATATCTAGGTCCAAATCAGCAGGTTTAACTCTTGGTAAGTCACTTTTGTATGTGTCAGCATCTGAATAGGAGGCGTTGACAGAACATGTTCCAGCGTTGACACATGATGATCCAGTAACTGGATGCATGTAAGAGTCCTTCTGATTAAATTGACCTTCACTATGTGAAAAGAAGGCCGTGTTACTATTGGTAGACTTGCTTCCATCCTCCAAAAGAGTTTCATCTTCCAACAGTCTTAGTTTGTTGTAGATATCATCAAAAGTAGAACTTTTGTGAGTGTTGTTGGAAAGTATAGATCTTGCCTCAATCTTCCACGCTTCACCAAGACTTTTAAAAAAAGTGGCATTAATGTCTACATCACCAAGTTGTGTCCCCATGAAGGACAATTTTCTTGTAATGTCAAGCAATCTGCTTCTCACACTGCTAAGCTTCTCATTGGGTTGAGCCTTGAAAACAGCATAATCATGCATGAGTTGCTTCTTCTTTTCTTCCCTAGTATCTTCATTGCCACCATATGCAACTTCAAGAGCTGCCAGGTCTTTAGCATAATCATAACCTCTGTATTTATGTTGGTTCTCTTTTCCCAAAGAGACTGTCAGAATATTTAGGGTTTTCATATCAACCCTTCCCTTTGCTATGTCTTCAGCAGACACAACTCTACCATCACCAGGTTTTTCTTTCTTATCTGCTTCTGGACATCCAGCAACAGCAGTTCTTGTAGCAATAGCAGCAGCAACCTTTTCAGCTCTATTGAATGTGTTTCCATACTCAATTATCTCCCAGAGAGTGTAGTCATAGATCCCCAGATATTGCTCAAAGTTGAATTTCCACAATCCAAAGTTGGTTGCATCAAGCATGGGAATCTTGATGTTTGGCAAAGGTGAGGAGGAAGAGGTTATTTCTGGATTTGACATGATTTTGTTTAGGGTTTTGAGAAAATTAGGGTTTTGGTGATTTTAGGGTTCTTGTGTTCTTTAAGATCAAAAGTTCCTCAACAATCTCTGATACCACTTGTTGATCCCAAACTTAGATCGATTTAGCTTTATGTATACGAGATTAGATCAAGTAATACACTTAGAGAAACTTTTGTATATGTATATGACAATCTAAGTGTTATGTGAAATTAACACTTAAACAAGAACACACAAGATGTAAACAAACTTTCCCTTTGATTAATGATATCAAACTTGCTTACAATGAAAGTGTTTTACGTATGAAAACTTATATTGAACATTAACCTAAAGGTCTTCTTTTATAGACATAAGAAGCCTTGTACAATAATATACGTATCAACTATTCTTGGTAAAGATAAATATAGAAAATACATTGTTGTTCCTATCTTTACTAGAAGTAATCTAGAACATAATAAACGTGTAGATCATATCCTTCCATCAGTGCTTGTCTTCAATGTATCAACGCTTGACTTTTTCTTGTCAACGCTTGATCCGTCAGCGTTTGTTTTACTCCTGTCAACGCTTGTTTTACTCTTGTCAGCGCTCAAGTAGACTGGCTATAATTTATTCCCAACACCAAGGTCCCCAACGGGGTAATTTTCAAGGGAATTCAAATACAAGAGGTTTTAATCAAAATCAAGGGAATTTTCAAGGGCAAAACCAAGGGTTTAATAATAAAAATCAGGGATTTAATAACCAAGGTTTACAAAATAAAGGATTTAATCAAGGTTTTCAAAATTATAATCAATATCAAAACAAAGGTTTTCCTAATCAAGGGTTTAACAATCAAGGGTATAATCAAATGAACATGCATAATCCTCAAATGGACTTGGTTCTACAAAAATTAAGCGAACATGAGCGAATCATGAGAGAGATGCAAGAATCGACCGATAAGAAATTTTTGCAAATGATTCAAACCCTTCGTCCCCAAGGTGCCCTCCCTTCTAACACCGTAGCCAATCCTAGGGCTAACGTTAATGCCATCACCACTAGGAGCGGTTCCTTCACCTTCCATTTCTACCCCTCCTCCACCAAAGGATGTGAGTGAGCAATCCACTCCAAAGCCTTCATCTCCACCCAATATACCTTATCCCTCAAGGTTGAGGAAAGAGAAATTGAAGAATAAGGATGATATTCAAGTTTCGAACTTCCTAAAAATGTTCAAACAATTGAATTTTAAGATCACCTTTGTCGAGGCTCTCTCCCACATGCCTAAGTATGCTAAGATGTTTAAGGACCTTTTAAGTGATAAGGAAAAATTGCTCGATATTGCCAATACCCAATTGAATGAGAATTGTTCCGCGGTTCTTTTCAGAAAAATACCAGTTAAGTTAGGAGATCCCGGTCGATTCCTTATTCCTTGCAATTTTCCGGGTGTTGAGAATTGTATGGCCTTGGCGGATCTCGGAGCGAGTTTCAATCTTATGCCATTGTCCGTGTGGAAGCAATTATCTTTACCCGAGCTAGTCCCTACTCGTATGACCTTGGAATTAGTTAACCGTACGGTTTCTTAACCGGTGAGGATAGCCGAGGATGTTTTTGTAGGAGTCGACAAATTCACTTTTCCTGCCGATTTTGTTGTAGTCGACTATGAGATGGATCCCCGTGTTCCCTTAATTGTGGGACGACCCTTCTTGAGAACCGGGCGTACATTGATTGATGTAGCCGCGGGTGCGCTTATCATGAGGGTAGGGGATGATAAAATCGTCTTTAACATGGGTAAACTTTCCAAACTTCCCGATGAGCCCGAATCCGTGAATTACATCGATGTGCTCGACGAAGCATGTGAAGAACATTTTCACGAGGCTTGTAAAAGCGGGATTTCTCATTTACCTCATGTTGAGACCGTAGTTTCTATTGCTCCTTCATTGACTCCATTTGGAGAAAGTGATTTTCTTTTACAAGAATTTGAAGCAAGTTTAGGGGATGTAGATTTAAAATATGACGATTTTCCCACCGATTTAGAACTTAAGGATTTACCGTCTCATTTAGAATACGTTTTCTTAGAAGAGAATGATAAGTTACCCGTCATAATTGCTAAGGACTTAAAAGAAGATGAAAAATCTCGACTTATCGATGTGCTAAAAAATCATAAGAAAGCAATTTCTTGGAAAATCTCCGACATCCGCGAAATTGATCCTTACTTTTGCACTCATAAAATTCTCATGGAAGATGACTTTAAACCCGCAATCCAAAATCAAAGAAAGGTTAATCCAAAAATTCATGAAGTCATTAAGAAAGAAGTTATCAAACTTCTAGATGCCGGAATGATTTATCCTATTTCGGATTTACCATGGGTTAGTCCCGTCCATTGTGTGCCTAAGAAAGGCGGAATAACCGTTGTTCCCAATGAAACCAACTAGTTGATTCCTACTCGACTCGTAACGGGTTGGCGAGTTTGCATAGACTATCGTAAGCTCAATGATGCCACTCGTAAGGATCATTTCCCTCTTCCTTTCATGGATCAAATGCTCGTGCGTTTAGCGGGTAATGACTACTATTGCTTCTTAGATGGTTTTTCTGGATATTTTCAAATCCCTATCGATCCAAAAGACCAAGAGAAAACCACATTCACTTGTCCTTATGCAACATTTGCTTACAAAATAATGCCTTTCAGATAATGCAATGCTCCCGGGACTTTCCAAAGGTGTATGATGGCAATATTTCATGACATGGTTGAAGAAACTATGGAAGTCTTTATGGACGATTTCTCGGTCTATGGTGATTCTTTCTCTTCTTTGCTTGCCAATTTAGAACGTATGCTTAAACGGTGTGAAGACACTCGTCTCGTTCTTAATTGGGAAAATTGTCATTTCATGGTAAAAGAAGGCATCGTCCTCGTTCATAAAATTTCCAAAGCCAGTATCAAAGTCGACCGTGCTAAAGTTGACGTCATTGCTAAGTTGCCTCCACCTACGACCGTCAAAGGAGTTAGAAGTTTTTTAGGCCATGCAGGATTTCATCGACGTTTCATCCAACATTTCTCTAAAATAGCTCGTCCAATGACTCATCTCTTAGAAAAGGATGCTCCTTTCATCTTTTCTCAAGATTGTCTCGATTCTTTCGAACTTCTTAAAAGTAAATTAACTAGGGCACCGGTCTTAGTCTCTCCAAATTGGGAGTTACCTTTCGAGCTCATGTGTGATGCTAGTGATTTCGCGGTAGGAGCGGTTTTAGGTCAACGAGTGAACAAACACTTCCAACCAATCCATTAAGCTAGTAAGACAATGACGGGGGCTCAATTGCATTATACCACTACCGAAAAAGAGCTTTTAGCTTTAGTGTATGCTTATGAGAAATTCCGCCCCTATCTTGTGCTTTCCACCACCATCGTTTACACCGACCATTCCGCCTTGAAATACTTGTTGACCAAGCAAGATGCTAAACCGAGACTCCTTCGTTAGGTTTTGCTCCTACAAGAATTTAAAATCGAAATTCGTGATAAAAAAGGAGCGGAAAACCTAGCCGCGGATCATCTTAGTAGACTTGAGGATCCTTATCAAGGGGAACTTCCAAATCAAGAGATTAATGAATCTTTTCCCCTTGAGAACTTAATGTCTATTAATTCCAATCTTGATGATACCCCATGGTTTGCGGATATTTCAAACTATTTGGCGGGTAGTGTTCTTATCGAAGGGTTATCGTCCCAACAAAAGAAAAAATTCTTTAAGGATGTTAAGCACTATTATTGGGACGACCCTTATCTTTTCAAGAAATGTGCGGATCTTATCATTCGTAGGTGTGTAGATGGGCTGGCAGCTTTACAACTCCTTGAAGCTTGCCACAAAGGACCCACCGGTGGTCACTTTGGTCCTAACTACACCGCTAAGAAAGTTTCTGACTCCGGATTCTATTGGCCCACCATTTATCATGACGCTCATGAAATGGTTAAGCATTGTGATTCTTGCCAACGACAAGGCAAGATCACTCATAAAGATGAGATGCCTCAAAATTTCATCCAAGAGTGTGAAATCTTTGACGTATGGGGCATCGAATTTATGGGGCCATTTCCATCATCAAAAGGGAACAAGTACATCCTCGTAGCCGTTGAATACGTATCAAAATGGGTTGAAGCAAAGGCTTTACCTACTAACGATGCGAGGGTGGTTGTGAACTTCTTCAAACAATTGTTTGCTCGATTTGGTGTGCCTCGGGATATTATTAGTGATCACGGGACTCATTTTTGCAATGATCAATTCGCACGCGTCATGGCTAAGTATGGTGTCAATCACCGACTTTCCACTGCGTATCATTCACAAACTAATGGTCAAGCCGAGGTTTCCAACGTAGACTTAAGCGAATCTTAGAGCGTACCGTGGGAGAGCATCGTGCCTGATGGGCCGATAAATTAGATGATGCTTTGTGGACTTTCTGTACCGCTTATAAGACACCTATAGGTTGTACTCCTTATCGCCTTGTGTACGGAAAGGCGTGCACCTCCCCATTGAGTTGGAGCATAAGGCTTATTGGGCCTTGAAATGGGCTAATTTTGACATAAACAAAGCCGGTGATCTTAGGAAAATTAAACTCAATGAACTCAATGAACTTAGGACTGAGGCTTATGAAAATTCTTTGATCTATAAGGAGAAGACCAAGCTCATTCATGATTCCAAGATTAAGAACCGAGAGTTCCACGTTGGTGATCAAGTTTTACTCTTTAACTCTTGGTTGAAAATCCTTTCGGGTAAACTTAAGAGCCGTTGGTCCGGTCCATTCACCGTGGCTCAAATCTTCCCTTATGGCACCATTGAGTTATCCCAACCAAGAGGGCCCAAATTTAAGGTGAATGGCTAACGGGTTAAGTTGTACTTTGGAGAGGACATCTCTCACGAGATGATCCATCCCTATCCACATTTCCCTTGAATTAATTCGGGAAATCTAGTCGAGCTAGAGACTCGTGATAAATAAATCAAGCATCGTATAACTAGGTTAGATTTTTACCTTTTCCATCCTTTCCACCCTTTTTCACCTTCACCCATTTCCACCAATAAGTGTAGGGGGGAGCCAAGTAGGTTGTTTGTGTTGTGATGTTGTGTAGGCACGTGTGCCTTAATGATCCACTTTTGTTGTTTTTGACGCGACCCGTGATCCCGTGTTCCCGTGTACCCGGTTCTATCAAAACTATTGTGATTCATACATGTATATAAATAAGATGAATAAATGTAATCACTTTAGTTGTCTCTTCCTTAGCTCGATTTAAACGACGTACTCAATGTCCTAAGTGTAAGGGAGTTTATTCTCCCACATGCTTAAACATTGAGGGCAATGTTTATATTAAGTGTAGGGGGACTTCTATCGAATTTTAGTGGGCTTTTCCATGAATTTGACCTCATTTAACCGGAAAATTAAAAATTTTCAACATTTTTCAAAATTTTTGATCTATTTTGGCCTAGTAGTATTTTCTATTTATTTTCTTTCCTTTTATCATTGCATCGTATGAATAAATTCCATTTCAAGAATAAAGTCAAAAAAAATAAAAATAAATGAATAAAATGGTTTTAACAAGTTTAGATATCTTTGATATATTAGGCCCGTCGTGAATATTTTGACTCAAACCGAGTCTATATTACAAGTTTACTCTAGCTAGTATCCTTAACCATATGGACCTTAATTGGTTTATTAGGCTAAGCATCCACGAGTCTCATTATTTGAGATTTTAAATTGTGTAGAAAGAGATATGATAGAGTTGATAATAAGTTTAAGGGTTAATTCTTGCTTATATGAGTTTTTGTGGCTCTTTCTTCCCGCTTGAATATTTAATTGCTTAATAAATGAGGATTTTTGCGGTGTAGATTCGATATCTTAGCTCTTAGCCAAATATTTTATCCCTTTTTGTAATTAAAGCATGAACACATTGAGGGTGCCAGCGCTGTGGACTTCTGACTAAGATGGCTCATAACCACTAAGTAGGAGGTATTCAGACCATGGGACCGCGGAATTTGGCCTAATATATATATCATAAATAAAGAAAGAATAAGATTAAAACATGACCTCAAGGAGCCTTAGGGTGTGGGGCATGTCGCACGAACCTTTTCATTAGAGCCTTAGGGTGTATGGCATGGTAAGTGTTGAATAAAAATTGATCAAAAAATCAATTCCCTTGTTTATCGTTCAAGGAGCCTTAGGGTGTGGACAATAGATGAGGAGCATTTTTACATCTTAAAGAGCCTAAGGGTATATGATGTGAATTTGCTAAACTCCACATAAAGTCAACATGACATTGGAAGAATAAATAATAAGTAGTACTATTGGCCAAATTTTGGATCCGGGAATTTATTCCCCACATCGTGTTAAATTATCCTTGATGTGGGCTTACTTTAGTGACAACGTTTTTGAGGACGAGGTTAGGATTTAAGTGTCGGGTTTGCACCGTTTTGCCTTCATTTTTGGATTAATAGTTATCAAATAACTCAAATGAGCCTACGGGTGAATGACAAGCTTTAAAATCTAGAGATACAACTTAGGAATTGGAGAAAGCGTATTACACAATTGTCTTATATAAGTGGTTTTAACTTAAGAACTTATGGTAAACAATGATCTTGTTTTTAAGCTTGGTATGGGGAACGTGAAAATTGAGGGTGATTAATATTCATGACACCAAAGCCCTAATTTAAGTCTTAGATTTCTTTACGAGTTTCTTCCATCAAATAATTTCTAAGTTGATAAATTAATTATTATAACTTTTGTTTCCTTGAATAAAGTTTTTATCTTCTCATCGTTCTTTAGTTTCTTTTCATTATCGTAGTAATAGTGTATCGTTATAAAGGCCAAGATGGGTTAATTATGAGGAAAATGTATTGCATGGGGTCATTGCAATGGTCAAGTGTAGGGGATTTAATAAGTGTTTAAACACTTATCCTTTTACCACTAAAATCAATGAAAAACAAGACATAATCATGTGTTTAAAATCGTAAAATTTGGAATTACGCGTGGTTTTGTGTTTTTGTGTGAAATAGTTACAAAAGATCAAAAAGGAAAGAAAACACGGGATTTCACGGTCAATTGTTGAAGAAAAGTCAAAGAAAAAGACAAAGACAAAGTCAAAGAACCAAAAGTGTACCAAAGATCACGAAAACCGACAAAATCGACACGGGTTTAAAAGAAAGATCAAGGAATCTGAAATCGAGCTCGTTTTTAGTGAATTTACTCTTAAAGGAAGACAAATTGACTTGTAGGTCCCACATTGGACTATTGGGCCAGAAAAGCCCAACAAGGATGCAAGTTAACTATTTTGGTTATTAAGCCCAGATCATGGCCCAAGTCTAATCTACTAAATAAACAGATGGAGTATGATCTTGGCCCAAGCCCAACAGTTATTAAACAAAACGTGGAATGATGGACCTAAAGCCCATCACTGATGTGCAAGTATTGGAAGCAAGTTATGGGCCCAAGGTGCAAGTTATGAACGGTGAAAACATTTATTAAGGGAAAGTTTTTCACTTAGTCTCGGTCAATAATTTACATAACTCACACACACGTTTTAATCTCACACACCTAACTCTTTTCGTTACGCCCTATGTATCTCCTTCTCTCCCAAAATAAATAAAAACAGTAAAAAAAATCACCACCCCAAAACCCTAGATCTAAAATACATTATTTGGGGCTTTTTACTTTTGTGGGATACGTGTGATTCACACATAAGGGAAATAAATCCCTATCTATATCGGAGCAGCACGATGATGGATCAATCAAACGTGGCTTCGTCCTTGCCTTTGATTGGCTCATCCACCTCACCATCCCTCACTCCACCAATCAAATTAATCCACCTAGGCATCAAACTAGCACACTAAACACAAAAATGCCAAGGTGGCGATCCGTGTGACCAAGGGGATAATTTCAGCCGTTTGATCAAGTTTTAGGAAGAAAGAGAAGAAAAGATGTCTAATGAAGGGTCAAGATTTCTCTCCGTGCTCATTAAGCATCACACCAACAGTTTTAGGGTTTGCCTATAAAACCCCCTCATTCTGTAATTTTTGGTGTGCCATTTTTATTTTAATTTTTATTATGCAAAATAGTTTTTAGATTAATTGTATTTTTTTTTAGTATTGTAATGAATTTCGATTATTAATAAAAAATTTATTCAGTCTAATCTTGTCTTATATTATTTAAAGTTCACTGCAATTTATTCTTTAAGCTGTTTTTGTCATAATAATTATCATTAGTTGATTTTAGCTAAGAAATAGTTTAAAATTAATTAATAAAGTAAAAGTGGATAAAAAACTTCCACACTGGAACTTTATTTAAAGTTGTCTCGTGAGTTGATGATGGTGGTTCGATGATGTTTGGTTTGTGGAAACCTTGGTTTCCAGATCTTTAAAGCTACTAGGAAAGATCATTGTTCATATGATTAACATAATCAAAGCGGAATTAGAACAACAACCATTAACAAGGTGTTTAGTCACAAAACACATGAATTAAAACAATTGGGTTGCTAATTATATTAATAATCAACAACCACTAGACGTGTATACATTGAATCCCACGTCTAGTTCAACACACGCTTTTAGGTTTACATTGTGAATATAAGTTATATAAAACCTAATAACCCTTGGTTCCTTTTATAGTGTAAGGATTAGGGTTTTACAAGAGATAATAATGAATAAACAAGTAAATCTTCTATTTAGATAAACATATACAGAATATATCCTACATATATATCCAAATAGAAGCTTCTAAAGGCTTCTTGTCTATGTTTCTATCAATGCTTACATTGTACATGACAATGCTTGGATTGTACACGACAATGCTTGAGCCATCAACCTCCAATTTGCTCGTGTCAACGCTTGGATTGCTCTTGACAACGCTTGGACAAAAGTCTTCATGTTTTCTTCGTTTTTGAGTTTCTGCCACATCAACTTTTTGACCCAACAATCTTCCCCTAGTTGATGTCGGCAAAACTATTTGTATATCTCTTGTAAGTTGTACATGATCTTCAAATTGCTTCCCCTCAAGTGTAGCATGTATGTCTTCCCCTTTTTGTCACATCAACAGGGAAGTAAACAATGTATGCAATCTTGAAGATTCTCCAAATGTAGCTCTGTATAATGATCTTGAAGAAAAATAAATAAAGTATTCCTGATGTAGAAGTAGAGTAACCCAAACCTATGTTCCATGTCTTGTACTATCCACGTGACGTCGAACTTATATGAAAACGTTAAAGTATAAGCATACCACGATCTCTTGTCAAAATCCTCATCCTTTGTAAGACACTGAGCACGATAATGTAACTCCTTCAAGTGATAGCAAGAGAAGATTGCTAGATATGACAAGTCTTCGTCACCAACAGTGTAAGCATGAACAAGTTATCTTTAAAGAATAATGTTAGCTAGGCACCATCTTTAAAGATATGATAGAACACAAACTCGTGAAAATCTTCTTCAATCATCAAACTTACCATAAGAATTCTACCCCTTAAGCCAACACCTCTTTGTTGGGAATAAAATATAGCCAGTTCACTTGAGCGCTGACAAGAGGAAAACAAGCGTTGATAGGAAGAAAACAAACGCTGACAGATCAAGCGTTGACAAGAAGAAGTCAAGCGTTGATACATTGAAGACAAGCACTGATGGAAAGATTTAGTCTACGCGTATATTGTTTCAAGTTTGTTTCTAGTAAAGATAAGTTCAACATTGTATTTTCTATAATTATCTTTACCTAGAATAGTTGATACGTAGGCTCTTGTACAAGGCTTCTTATGTCTATAAAATAAGACCTTTAGGTTATTGTTCAATATAATTTTTTCATACTTTAAACACTTTCATTGTAAGCAAGTTTGTTATCATTAATCAAAGTGAAAGTTTGTTTACATCTTTGTGTGTTCTTGTTTAAGTGTTAAATATGCATAACACTTAGATTACTTTGTACATATACAAAGGTTTCTCTACGTGTATAACTTGATCTAATCTTGTATACATAAAACTAAATCGATCTAACTTTGGGATCAACAAGTGGTATCAGAGCTTGTTGAGAAACTTTTGATCTTAAAAGAACACAAGAACCCTAAAATCACCAAAACCCTAATTTTCACAAAACCCTAAAAACATCATGTCCAATCCAGAAGTAAACCCCTCCTCCTCAAACCCTAGCATCAAGATTCCCATGCTTGATGCAAACAACTTTGAGCTATGGAAGTTCAACTTTAAGCAATATCTGGGAATCTATGATTACACTCTCTAGGATATTATTGAATATGAAAACACATTCAATAAAGCTGAAAAGATTGCTAATGCCATTGCTACAAGAACTGCTGTTGCTGGATGTCTAGAAGCAGATAAGAAAGAAAAACCAGCTGATGGTAGAGCTGTGTCTGCTGAAGACATAGCAAAGAGAAGGGTTGATATGAAAACCCTAAAAATTCTGAAACTCTCTTTGGGACAAGAGAACCAGCATAAATACAGAGGTTATGAATCTGCAAAAGACCTTTGGACAGCTCTTGAAGTTGCATATGGTGGCAATGATGATACTAAGGAAGAGAAGAAGAAACAACTCATGCATGAGTATGCTGTTTTCAAGGCTCAACCTAATGAGAAGCTTAGCAGTGTGAGAAGCAGACTGCTTGACATTACAAGAAAGTTGTCCTTCATGGGAACACAAGTTGGTGATTTTGACATTATTACCACCTTTCTTAAAAGCCTTGGTGATGCGTGGAAGATTGAGGCAAGATCTATTCTTGCAAATAACACTCACAAAAGTTCTACTTTTGATGATATCTACAACAAACTGAGGCTGTTGGAGAATGAAACTCTTTTGGAGCATGGAAGTAATTCTACCAATAGCAACATGGCCTTCTTCTCACACAGTGAAGGCCAATTTGATCAGAAGGACTCTTACATGCACCCAGTTACTGGATCAACATGTGTCAACGCTGGAGCATATCCTGTCAACGCCTCACATTCAGACCCTGACACATACAAAAGTGACTGACCAAGAGTTAAGCCTGCTGGTTTGGATCTGGATACTGTGTGTGCTTACATTTCTTCTTTGCCCAATGGTTCAGTGATTACATATGAGGACCTTGAGCAAATAAGTGATGAGCACTTGGAGGAAATGGATATTAAGTGGAACATGGCTCTTGCAATTATAAGAGCAAACAGGTGGAATAGGAGGTTTAAGAAGAAAATGACCTTTAATGCAAAGGACACTGCTGGATTTGACAAATCCAAGGTTGAGTGCTACAATTGTCATCGTATGGGGCACTTCATGAGGGAATGCAAATCTCCAAGAAGATCTGATGCTGGCAAACCCTCAAGCCAAATTGTTAAGGCTCAGGAACCTAAGGCCATGGTTGTAGTGCAAGAAATTGATGGTACTGGATGGGATTGGATCTATTTGGCTAAGGATGGGGAAAAGGATAAAGATTTGGTTGCTGAGATAGAAGAAGAAGAGCATGTTCAATATGCTCTCATGGCACACTCCTCCTCTTCATCAGATAATGAGGTATACGATGATGCTTTTTGTAGTAAGGGTTGTAGGTTAAATAATGAGAAACTTAACAAAGAGGTTTTAAGATTGTTAAGTGATGTGAGTATTGAGAGATGCAAGTTGTCTAATTACCAAATTGCTCTCACTCAAACTGAAAAGACAGTTGAGGAGTACAAGAAAATGAAATTTGATCTAAAAGATAAAATTAATATCTTAAAACATGATTTAAATGCTAGTAATGATATTAGAAACATCATGGAAAGGGTCAATGCTGATATACAGGCTAAGTTAGATGAGGCCATCAAGAATAAGGATAATGTTGACCTTAAAATTCAGAGATTTGATAAGGCCACACAAACCCTAGGAGAATGTGTTCATAAACAAAGGGATCCTAAGGACATGACTGGGATTGGGATGAAAGACTATACTGTTGTTCCACCACCAGCTGGGGACTTCTATGGTGTCCAAAGAAAGGACTTATCTTGGACTGGTTTACTAGAACTCCAAGAGGAGGAATTTGTTCCTCTACCAAGAGTCATTACCCTAGTTGAAGAGTATAGACAAAAGTTGACTGACTTGAATGAATGGAAGAAAGCCAACCATACCTTGTTTCACATTTAGCATATAAGTGTGTCAACGCTTCCAAGGTCAACGCTGTTAAAAAGTCAAACGTTGTCAGACCTAAAACTTGTGTGGAGCAAAGTCCACAAGTTGTTAGACCAGCCCCATTCTTCACTAGAGGGTCTAACACTCATGGACAAAGACCATTTCAAAAGACCAATACTTGGTATAATAGGCAATGGGTTTCTGTAGCAAACCCTAGGTTCAACGCTGACAATGGTAATTTCAGCGTTGACAAGACCAAATCCAACGCTGACCGAAACGTTGCCAGACCTAAATATTTGCAACCACAGGGTAAGGGGTCTAAAGCTTCTTCAAGCTTGACATGGAGACCTAAGCAAGATCAAAACCCTAATTCTAATGGACTTTCTATGACCTGCAACAGATTTAATTATATTTCAAAGGTCATTACAAAACCTATTGGGGTTAACTGGGTATTTCATCCAAAGAGGGATGAACAAGGGGTTATTATGAGAACTAAGTCTATTCTTGTTGAACAACCAACTGAATCCAAGTCTTCTAAGGCTTGGGTTCCCAAAGAAAACTAATTTGTTTTCTTTATGTGCAGGGCATTCAAAAACAGGTCAATGATTATGGATATTGGGACAGTGGATGCTCCAGGCACATGACAGGGAAGGAAGATTATCTTACTAACTTCACTCCCATTAAGTATGGTGATAAGGTTTACTTTGGAGGCGGATATGTAACTATCACAGGCAAAGGAACACTTCTCACCAAGAACTTGCGTTTGAAAAACGTGTTTCTGGTAAAGGAACTTGATTACAATCTTTTTAGTGTATCACAACTTTATGATAACAAAAATAAAGTTCTTTTTACTGATACTGAATGCTTGGTGTTAAGCAAGGATTATAAAATCCCAGATGAGAAATATATTGACTATAGAACACCTAGGCATAAAGACATATATAATGTGAATCTTAATGGAATTAGGATGAATAATAATATGTCATGTTTTTATGCTAAAGCTTCAGTTGATGAGAGTAATCTATGGCACAGGAGACTAGGTCACATAAACTTAAAGAATATAAACAGGCTTGTGAGACTTAACTTGGTTGATGGTTTTCCTGAAAAGGATTTCCACAATGACCACTCTTGTGTTGCATGTCTTAAAGGCAAGCAGCACAAGGTCTCATTCAAGTCTAAACAGGTGCACTCTAGTACTAGACCACTTCACTTGCTGCATATGGATCTATTTTGTCCAACTAATATAGAGAGTTTGAATGGTAAATCATATTGCTTTGTCATCACAGATGACTTTTCTAGGTTTACTTGGACTTTCTTTTTAGCTATGAAAAGTGACACTGCTGATACTTTAATTGACTTTATTACCCAAATTGAGAAAAAGACTGGTAATAAAGTTAAAATGCTTAGGAGTAATAATGGTGGTGAGTTTAGAAATAAGCTTTTAGATGATTTTTGTGCCAAGAAAGGGATTACTAGGCAGTTTAGTGTTGCCAGAACCCCACAGCAAAATGGGGTTGCTGAGAGAAAGAATAGAACCCTAATTGAAGCAGCCAAGACTATGTTGGCTGATGCTCACTTTCCCATAGCTTTTTGGGCTGAGGCTGTGAATACAGCTTGGAATGTTCAGAATAGAGCATTGGTCAACAAGATACAGAACAAAACACCTATGAATTAATTTTGGGAAGAAAACCTAATATTGGTTTTCTTAAACCTTTTGGTTGTCATGTAGTTGTACTTGATACTAGTGATGCCTTAGGTAAATTTAGTGCAAAAGGTGATGAAGGCTATTTCATGGGTTATTCAGTACAGAGCAAGGGATATAGGGTTTACCTTAAGAAGGAAAAACGTATACTTGAAAGAGTACATGTTAGGTTTTTAGAGAGTAAACCTAGTGATCCTGAAAGTGGTCCAAATTGGTTGTTTGACTTGGAACCTCTACCTAGGACTTCAAATTATATGCCTGTTACTAATCCAGACATTGTGAAGGTAACTTCAAATGTTGTGGAAGAACAAGTTGTTGATGTTTTAGGTACACATGTTAATGAAGAGGTTGGATCACCAGTAGAAAAGTCATCCCCCATACAAGAGTATGTCACTATACCCATATGGACAGATGCTTTTGCTGCTGCTGCTGCTACTGGAAAGGAAAATGGTGGTCCCCAAGTACCACCAGTCAACAACATGCATGGTCCTTCAGGCGCTGACAAAGGCAAATCTGGCGCTGACAGGACAAATTTAGGCGTTGATGGCTCAAACGTACACAACACCATTTCAGGCGTTGATAACCCAAACGCTGACAACCAAGGTTCAGGCGTTGACAACACTTTTTAGCATCTTTTCTCTTCTAGTTTTGAACAAGGTGGACCTTCTAATTTACATGAAGAGGTTCATCCTACTATTGATGAAAGAGAGTCTAAAGAAGATATTGGCAACATGGATAATGAGATTGAAGACAACAGACTTTTTGAAGGAGGAGTTCTCACTTCTACTATGAAGAATCATCCCCCATCACAAATTATTGGGGATGTTATGACTCCTGTTCAGACTAGAAGATCTCATCAGAATCTTGGTGGATTCATTGCCAAAATACACAAGAAGGTTGATACCCCTCTTGTTCAATCATGCTTGTTTGCTTGTTTTATGTCACAATAGGAACCCAAGAAGATATTTTATGCTCTCAAAGAACCAAGTTGGGTGGAAGCAATGCAGGATGAGCTTCACCAATTTGCAATTCAGGATGTTTGAGAGCTGGTTGATTGTCCAGGTACGTCAGACCTATTGGGACAATATGGGTTCTAAGAAACAAGAGAGATGAAAGAGGCATTGTGGTCAGAAACAAGGCACGTTTAGTGGCTCAGGGATATACACAAGAGGAAGGGATAGACTATGAGGAGCTCTTTGCACCAGTTGCAAGGATTGAAGCTATAAGAATATTTCTAGCCTATGCTTCCTTCATGGGCTTCACTGTCTATCAAATGGATGTGAAGAGCGCCTTCCTCTATGGAACAATTGTTGAGGAGGTGTATGTGATGCAGCCTCTTGGTTTTGAAGACCCAGAGAATCCAGACAAGGTGTATAGAGTCAAGAAGGCTATGTATGGACTTCATCAAGCCCCAAGAGCATGGTATGGTACATTGTCCACTTATTTGGTGGAAAATGGATTCAAAAGGGGCACCATAGACCAGACATTATTTACCAAGAAGTCTGGTAAGGATGTCTTGTTTGTTCAGGTTTATGTTGATGATATCATCTTTGGATCTACTAATCCAAAGATGTGTGAGTACTTTTCCAAGCTTATGATAGACAAATTCAAGATGAGTGCAATGGGGGAGATGAACTTCTTTCTAGGGTTACAAGTTCAGCAGAAAGAAGATGGTATCTTCATCTCTTAGGATAAGTATGTAGCAGAGATCTTGAAGAAGTTTGGCTTTTCTCCATATGAAAAGAGGGCTACTACTCCTATGGATAGACAACACACTTGGGGAAAGATTGGAGATGGAAAAGATGTGGATGTCAGGCACTATAGATCAATGATTGGTTCATTGATGTATCTTATAGCCTCCAGACCTGACATCATGTTTGTTGTGTGTGCATGTGTACGCCATCAAGTGACTCCCAAAGAATGTCACCTTTATGCTGTCAAGAGAATCTTTGGGTACCTAAGATGTTATCCCAATCTTGGCTTGTGGTACCCTAAAGATTCATCTTTGGAGCTTATTGCATATTCAGACAGTGACTATGGAGGTGATAAGTTTGATAGAAAATCCACAACTGGTGGATGTCAGTTTCTTGGGAGTAGATTAATATCTTGGCAATGCAAGAAACAAACAGTGGTGGCCAATTCTACAACTGAAGCAGAGTATGTAGCTGCAGCTGCTTGTTGTGGACAAGTCTTATGGATTCAGAACCAGCTGTTGGATTATGGGTATAATTTCATGCATACCGAGATATTTGTTGACAATAACATCACTTTATGCATTATTAAGAATCCTGTACATCATTCTAAAACAAAACACATAAAAATTAGACACCCCTATAAGAGATTGTTTTGAAAAGGGTTTAATACAACCAGATAGGGTTGACACAGAAGAAAATGTGTCTGATTTACTAACTTAACCTTTTGATGTTGGAAGGTTTCAATACTTGGTAACAAGTATTGGAATGATCAATCTCACATAGTATGTGTTTTGGGGTCTTTTGTAAAAGTATGTACAAGATAATGCATTGTTATTGGTCTTTTTGAAGATTTAGATTTTCCATTATAGTTTTCTAACACTGACAAAGGTTACCTTAATGCTGATAAGTGTTATTGTGACGTTGTCAGCAATATATTTGTCTAACGCTGACAAAGGTTTCCTTAACGCTGACAAGTGTTATCAGGACGTTGTCAGCAACAATGTTAGTTTTGTGGTTTTTAATCTAAATGTGCAGGTGGTGTTAGCATTATACCATTGGATACAGAGTTGCGTATGGATCATTGGAGAATCATTTGAGCATGTTTTAAATTTTTTGGATGATGGTTGGAATTTTCTATTCCTATCTTGACATAAATTTTTATGTTCATGCATATTTTTGGCAACATATGTATCACAGTTTAAGGGGAGGTTTTAGGAACCTTTAGGACTTTTGGGTATCCTTATGATACTCTTATCACAATTCTAGATTGTGTCCACAGGTGAGTATGACTTAGTTTTACTAAATCATGAGGCACTGTAGCATGCAAAGTTGATATACTATGCATGCTGCCAAGACATTTTTGGCCTAGAATTGGTTGTGGTCTGTTGGGAGACTTGGGAATGATTTTATCATAGGTTTTACCTGGGAGTAACAAGGAATTTTATGAGATAACTTAGTTGTTAAGAATTTTGGTTAGCAAGGGACACTAGAGAACTGATATGTCTATCTTGCCTAAGCAAGTGTGCATAACTGGACAGTGCTTGTCGCCCTATAATAATCATCAACTTATAGGTTATCTTCACTATGATAAATTACTTTGTTAAAGTCCTTTTTCATTTTTTAATATTTTTATTTTTGGACGCTGATAAGTATTTTTCCAAGCGTTATTGTGACCAATTTAAACGCTGACATGGCTTTGGCAAACGTTGACAAGAATATAGCCGTTGGGCGTTGATGGGTTATTTTTTACCGTTGACACTCATTGGGACCTACCCGTTTGTTACTTTTTGACGAATTTTGGGGCCGTAATTTTGAGCAGATCACTTTCAATTAATGCATGAGATAACTTATTTTCTTTTCAATATTTTCATGATTGTATTTTGAAAATAGTTGCCTCATTTTTGACTAATCACATGCATTTTTCTCCCCTATATATTTGGCTCCTATATTTAAACAGGGTACCTATCATTTTTGTCTAACAAATTTTCTCCTATACTTCATCTTTATCAATTATTCAAACAGCTTTCAACGATGGCACCAAAATTTAAACCAAGTGATTTAGTATTGGGATTCAGGAGTCAACATAACATGATAGCATATTTGGACGCTGATGATACTCTGTTTCCCCAATACACCCAAATGGTGGCTTATTTGAATGCATCCCCAATTAGGTATGCTCTTTCTTATGCTCCTCTCATCTCTGTCACACATATTAAGCAGTTTTGGAACAGTGTTACTTCCTCAACAGTTAATAATGTGACTACATTATCATCTATTGTTCATGGGCGTACATGGGTGGTTACTAAAGCCTTGGTTCGCCAGGCTTTGCATCTTGATGATGCAGATGGTATAACCACCCTTCCCATTCATGAAATAGAACAAGGACTAAGGGCTTTGGGTTATCCTTTCCCTGATGAGGGAACTTTAAACAAATATCATAAACAGGAGTTTCCCCCAGCCTGGAAGTACCTCATACATGTCATCTTACAATGTTTGAGTCCCAAGTGTACTACATTCAATGAGATTAATAGATCCATTGCTAGTGCTATTGTGTGCATTGCACGTGGGCAAAAGTTTTAAATTATTCTAAAATGATTTTTAATGGCATGTGTAAAAACAAAGGGAGTAAGATGACATTAGCTTATCCCAGATTTTTACAAATGGTTTTTGATGTCCAAACTTACTGCACAAGGGATCATGATGATTTTTATGAGATCCCTGTGCAAAAGAAAGCTATTTTTACAAAGATTAACTCACCCCCTCACCGTGACCTACCCCTCACCCCAGCTATGATTGCTATCATTGAAGCAGCACAACCCCAACCAGACCCACAACCCCAAATTGACCCAATACTTGAACCTTTACCTTCACCACAACACATGCAAATTGACCAAGAACCCTTTGACGCTGACACATTAAATGTTGGCGTTGATACACCTCAACCAAACGTTGACACCAATCCTTCACAGACCCAAACACCCCTTAACCAACCCACATCCACCCAATCCACATCATCTTCTACCCCACCACAATATAGGCTGCAAAAACGCCAAAGGACTACTGGAGTGTTCTCCTCTGGTGGTCCTAGCCATGTAAGAGAGAGAACCACCACCACAAGTGTGGTTGGTGCTATGGATGAGGCTGGGACTATTGGTTTTGACTTAGATGATGGCCAAGACAGTCCTAACATCGTTAAGACCTCATCCATGCCCCATGAATCTAACTTGGGAGGTCAAATACCCATTTTAGAGGAGGGCAGATTGGAACCAATGACCTTAATGCAATTGACGGCTGTCTGCATTAGCTTGCAAAAGCAAAATGCAGACTTGGTACAAACAGTCAGTACACAAGGCCTTGAACTCAAGTAATTGAGGGAGAGGATTGTTATTTTGGAAACAGCTGAGTCAAGGAGAAGACAGACAAGGGTCCTTTTATCCGAGGAGGATTCTTACAAAGGGGAGGAAGCTACTACAGAGCCTGTTAATTTGAGTGATAAAGGCTCACATGAAGCTGCTACAGAGCCATTTGATATGAGTAGAAAAGGTTCATATGATGAAGAATCTTTGGGTGTTGCTGAAGCCCTTACTGAGTTGAAGAAACAGACAGGTTTTGATACGTCTCTAGTTACCCCTACAAACTAATACTTGTCTTTTACAGCTATGTTGGAAGAAATTACAAAAGGCGCTGAGACAAGTAAGTTGGACGTTGACATGCTAAATTTAGGCGCTCACATAAGGAATTTGAGCGTTGACAGACCTGCAGATGAAGTTGATGTATTCCAGTCATCATCTATCATCAAAGAAGTATCTTCACAGGTATTACCATCATCCTTACCCATTATTGGTCCATTAGATAAGGGTAAAGGAATTATGGTAGAAATAGATGTTCCAAAGAATGCAGCACAGATTGAGTATGATAGAAGGTTGGCTTCACAAATTGTGGAACAAGAAAGAAAGAAGATTGATGAATCACCTTTTGTTTTCACTTCAGAAGAACAAGAAGGAAGCGATGAAGCTAGTTCAGACTCAAGTGTAATGATAATAGAACAACAAGAAAGACTTGAGTATGGTGATGAGTTGGCAAGAGAGAAGTTGAATGAGTTGAAATTGCAAGTAGATTTTGACATGCCAGAAGTTGTTCAGATGTACCATGCTTGGGAAGATAGGTGTATGGAGAATCCATATTTGACTATTTCAAACCAGATATGGGGTTTGGAGATTCTTCTAATAGTACAAAAGGACTGTAAGGTAATTCTGAAACACAGAGCTAGCAATATTCTCTCAATGTTGAAAAGGGATAGAAGGGAGTCGTACTACATGCTATTCAGATGCCATGGAACAGGATGGACCTACAAGAAATTGATTGTGTTATCCTTTGAATATTTGGAGTTCAAAGCTTATCCCATTTGGGTAAGAGTGCAGGAAGAAAACACTCTAAGACTTCTTTCTGACGAAAGGAAAGAAGAACTCGGTGAAGAGATGGAGCTTAAAAAGGCAATGATTGTTCCCAGACCTTTGAAGAAGGGAGTCCCTCTTGAGTTTCCTAAAGATATGGATAGGTTGAATCCAAGTGAAGCTGTTATAAGAAGGAGCCTCAAGCTCTCATCATTGGAAGCTTCAGATATGTTACAAGTGCTACCTCTTGATTCCAGAAACCCTATTATAAGCTATGTAGAAGATGAATGTGGGTTTTGGAAGATTGGCAGGTATGGGAAAGAGGTTCACACTTTAACTACACTTATATCTTTGTTTGCAAGTTTTGATAGAGAAGACTTGGTAGACCTATGGAGGTTGTTAGAGGCCAAGTATGAGACTGAAGCTCCTACTTCAGTCAATGCAATAAAACTGTGGTCAACTTTCAAGAGAATGTGTGGACCAAGAGATGAAGATCCTGCTGTTTGGAAGGATCTTGAAGATGACCTCAGTGGTCTTCAATGGCGTTTGTATTCAGCTGCTGGTGTTTATTATTTGAGTTCTACAAAGTTTGCTGAGTATCTACTTGTAGATGCTCAGTATTCCATGTCCAAGGAAGTCTTGGAGAAGATGAAGACAACACAGCTGGAGATTGATTATTCAAGTGACGTGGCCAAAGATTTGATTAGACATAGTTATTACCAATATGATCAAGTTTGTAAGATTCCTCCTAGTTCTTAATGTTTATTCAGAAACTTGATTACTAGAGTAGATATCAAGTTTAGGGGAGGATTGTTGGGAATAAAATATAGCCAGTTCACATGAGCGCTGACAAGAGGAAAACAAGCGTTGATAGGAAGAAAACAAACGCTGACAGATCAAGCATTGACAAGAAGAAGTCAAGCGTTGATACATTGAAGACAAGCACTGATGGAAAGATTTAGTCTACGCGTATATTGTTTCTAGTTTTTTTCTAGTAAAGATAAGTTCAACATTGTATTTTCTATAATTATCTTTACCTAGAATAGTTGATACGTAGACTCTTGTACAAGGCTTCTTATGTCTATAAAAGAAGACCTTTAGGTTATTGTTCAATATAAGTTTTTCATACGTTAAACACTTTCATGTTAAGCAAGTTTGTTATCATTAATCAAAGTGAAAGTTTGTTTACATCTTTGTGTGTTTTTGTTTAAGTGTTAATTCCGCATAACACTTAGATTACTTTGTACATATACAAAGGTTTCTGTACGTGTATAACTTGATCTAATCTCGTATACATAAAGCTAAATCGATCTAAGTTTGGGATCAACACTCTTCATGACAATTCTTAATCTTCATATCATATGTAAAAGCCATTAGACGGATAACTCTTTTACAAGGCTACCCCAATTACATAATCAAATCCAATAAATTACCTCACGAATTGTTGCTAACTCGCATTAAAATCATTAATCCCTTTTAAAAATTTCCGAGCCATAAATATCAACATGATATTCTAAATAAGAACGGAGATTCCATGTACCTTTGTGTGTAAATTCCTCCTTTTTGTGTGCTAAAAACGTACCGATTTTCTCAACAGCAACCATTCTTTTGTTACCCGAGAAACTCCTTTATCCAAGATATCTGTCATGTGTATTGTCCAATATCGGACAATACTTATTAACGTTTAGGTCAATCATTTCTCGGACAACACTGTCAACGCTGTCAGCGTTCGACTTATTCTTGTCAGCGTCAAAATAACAAACGTCAGCGTCAACGTTAAACTTTGTCAGCATCTTGTCCCAAAATAACATCACAAAGACGTATACACGTAACTTTTTCTCAAAATAATAAAAGAAATTGAGATCCTCTTTGTGAATATTCACACGTCTTTTTTGTGGACTTTTTCAAACTTCTCGTGTTACTTCCAAATTTGTAGGAGTTTCCATCTCAAGTTTCTCATTCACAGTATGTGACCAAAACTCTATGTGAAGCCCATATCACGTGCTTTCTTTACCCACGTCTTTGGCAGTACTTGACAGCCTTTTTATTCAATCCACATCTTGTATACAGTAACAATATTATATCAATGGAAAGCTTATCCCACAAGTTCTTTTATCGATACTGCTGCTATGTTTTTAACAAAGACGAATCACGTAGCAGCCAACAATCCTTTTCTTTTGCATAGATCAATTCAGACCAATATAATATCTTTTCCTTACTTTTGTGGCACTATTGAACCGATCAATGTTGCTATACTCATGTCTTTGAACCACAACATGCACAATCATCTGCTGCTATAACAAACCCTAGAATCTGATGAATTTAAACCGAAACCCTAATTAGGGTTTTGAGAACAAACAGATTCGAATTATACATCAGAATGCATTATAACAGCCTCCAAACCTCAAACATTTCAGCCTTAAGTTGATCTAGGGTTTATAGAAACCCTAGTTCATGATTTTATGTAAAAGAGCAAAAACGTTTATACCATAATCAGCAAACTTCGACCTTGAATAACTTCTTCATTAGGTATCAAATCGAAAATCCCTTCGGTGAGATTCTAGACACAAGTGCCAAGAATCTACAGTTCAAAAATCACGATGATCCAACTGCTGACTTTGACGCTTAATAACTTTTTCTTGGGGATAATACTCGACAATCCCTCCGGTGGATGTCTAGATATATGTGTATAGAACACACACAAGAAATTCCGTGACGATACAACGGTTCAATAAAATTTACGACCTTCTGAATACTACTGCGCACACAAAAACGTCCTGAAAAACCCTAGACGGATTTTTCTTTTCTTCTCAAAACACGAACACCTTGTTGGTCCTAGCATCATGAGCTACGAGGCTATGATACCAATTGTGGAAACCTTGATTTCCAGATCTTTAAAGCTTCTAGGAATGATCATTGTTCATATGATTAACATAATCAAAGCAGAATTAGAACATCAACCATTAACAAGGTGTTTAGGCACAAAACACAGGAATTAAAACAATTGGTTTGCTAATTATATTAATAATCAACAACCACTAGACGTGTATACATTGAATCCCACGTCTAGTGCAACACATGATTTTAGGTTTACATTGTGAATATAAGTTATATAAAACCTAATAACCCTTGGTTCCTTTTATAGTGTAAGGATTAGGGTTTTACAAGAGATAATAATGAATAAACAAGTAAATCTTCTATTTAGATAAACATATACAGAATATATCCTGCATATATATCCAAATAGAAGCTTCTAAAGGCTTCTTGTCTATGTTTCTATCAATGCTTACATTGTACATGACAATGCTTGGATTGTACACGATAATGCTTGAGCCATCAACCTCCAATTTGCTCTTGTCAACGCTTGGATTGCTCTTGACAACGCTTGGATAAAAGTCTTCATGTTTTCTTCGTTTTTGAGTTTCTGCCACATCAACTTTTTGACCCAACATGGTTGAAAGGTAGTGTCGGATTAGGTTCATAAGGAGGCTCAGCGCCGTCCTTCATCTCAACGGATTTTGTAACACCCCATTTTTATAAATGGAATGTCACGCGTAATTATGGCGTGTCATCAAAGCATGCAAGGTAATATGTAGTAAAACATACATGACCAAAGGGAAAACCAGAATCAAACATCGGTTCCCAAACATAAGCCCAAAACATAACAAAGTAAATGAACTGAATGAAAGACTAAACAAGCATAAATATATGAAGGAAACAGGAGAAGAAGTCTATGACAGCTTCCATCCTATGCATGTCCTCCAAATGCTCGAGTCTTGGGTACCTGCCGTTTTGGGACATGGAAAGGAAAGTAACGGCTGAGCAAAACGCTCAGTGCACGGATATACAATATAGCATGAAATAGGATAAGCATGTAACATATAACAGCGGAAGACTAAGTTCTGAGTAAACTGGTTAAGTATTAAGAAAACTGGTTTTATAGTTTGAAAAGCCTTATGTTTATCTTATGAAAACTGTTTTAACATAAATATACCATAGCCCATATAGGTCATGAAAAGGTCACGTGCATGAATACTTGGAGGGGTGACCTCATCATGCTGATTAGAGGGGATGCCTCTAATCAATATACTGGTTTGGGTAGGAGGGATCAACTCCTTGTGAAGGGTGCAAGGCACACACCACATTCACCATGAAATACTGAATAAAACATGTAACTAGGATGCACCCATACGCCCCACCTGATATAATAATATGGCCAAAACTGAAAGGGACGCCACGAGCAATCACTCCGTCGTGGGGAAGTCATAACATCGGTGCCTCCAATGCTATGGTTATGGTACCTCCATAACTAGGTGAAACTGGTCATGCTTGTATATGGCTATAGATTATGCTAATTAAACATAAGCAGTTCAAAACAATAAAACAAATGCTGGGAAAACAGTTGGCTGCATACGGGGAAATCCTAATAAGGAAAGAATGTCCATACTGAAAGGACGGAAATCCGTACCTCAAGTCCAGTGAATGAACGGAAGAAAGACTCCTACTTCTGGATCACTAAAGCTACATGAATACACACGTGTATAAGTATCGATTCACTGATTACGTACTGGGTTTTATGTCTCATTTTAGCTGACTTGGTATGTTTTAGGTCATGGTTCACTGTTTAAAGTCTTAAACTGTGTTTATCTTGTATTTTGATTACTCTGTTTAAGTACTACTGGTATTTCATGTATTATTATACTTACTGTGTAATAATAAGTAACTTTCCAAAAATAGCAGGTTTCCAAAAATAGAAAGTTTCCAAAAATAGAAAGTTTCCAAAAATAGAAAGTTTCCAAAAATAGAAAGTTTCCAAAAATAGAAAGTTACCAAAAATAGAAAGTTTCCAAAAATAGAAAGTTTCCAAAAATAGAAAGTTTCCAAAAATAGAATTTACTGCTTAAAATAGATTAGTTTCTAAAAATAGAAAGTTTCCAAAAATAGATCAGCTGCCTTAATTAAATAAGTTTCCATATATAGAAGGTTTCCATGATTAGATTAGCTGCCTGAATTAGATAGATTTCCATATATAGAAGGTTTCCATTAATAGATTAGTTGCCTTATTTAATTAAGTTTCTATAAATAGAAGTTTCCATATTTAGAATTAAGCTGGTTACATAAGCTAACATATAAGTCTACGTGTTTATAAGCTGATTTCTTAAGTCATATGATATAGTATATAGTTTAATTATTATTTCATGTATTTTAATTAAACTATAGGTTAAGCATTTTAATTAAAGTATATCATGTTTTAATTAAAATGAAATGAAAATACGTAGGTTAAAAATGTGTATTATTATTATTAATAATATAACCTAAGTCATGTCTAAATTAATTAATTATAGGCATGTTTTAAATAATTAATTAATTATAACTTATAACATAAAATACTTAGGTTAAATTAATATCATGCTAAATTAATAATTAGAATAACCTAAGTCATGATTTAATTAATATCTCATGTTATTAATTAATTTATATCCTAAGTTCATGATTCATAAAAGTTAACATGTAACATAGATCATGATTTAACCAACGAACCGTGAACCGGGCATGAAATCGACACCGTACCCCGAACCAAATCGGGGTTCCCCTTGGTTCCTTGCTGCCGTGGGACCCACACCACCAAACCGGGACCACATGGTCTCGGTGGTGGTTTCTAGGCCAAGCCGTGACCCCCTTAGGGCACGGTCTAGGCGTCGGCTAAACCAAACACCCGTAAAACACCCTTTAACCAAATACATGTTAATTTTATGTTTTTAATTAGGTTTTAAAAACATCATGTTCTTAATTAATTTTACCAAATCAAATCAAAAGAAATAATTAAAAAGAAAGGTTAAAAAGGTATACCGAATGTGTGGATCAATAAAGGATGAACAAACACTAACACTTGTACAATATCCATGATCAAAATCAACAAGAACACCTCCTTTGGTGTTGTAGAAGTGGCGGCCAAAAATGGGGAGGAAGAAGGAGAGGAGAAACTTTTTAGGGTTTTATCTTTTTTCTAGGTTTTGTCAAAATGAACAAGTTTTCCAAATTTTTCATGTTAGTAATTTTGCATGGGCTAAGCCCATTTCTTCTTCCAAATTTCGTGGATATGGGGCCCACAAGGGGTAACCCAATTGTTTTTCGTGTCTAAATAATAAGTGTGTTCTCGTGTTCGTTCGTGGTTAAACGTGTTCGTGTTTAAAGTGTTTCTGTTTATTTTATCATGTAGTTTATCGTATTCTTAACGCTCGTAATTATATTATATATATTTACGTAATTATTTTTAGTTCGTGTTTTAATTATGTTCATGATTTCATGATCGCATGTTCGTGATTAATTATTGTTTAAATAATTATTACGTGATCGTGCATAGTAATTACTTATTAACTGCTTATCATGAGTTTGTACGTAATCGATACTTATCATGTCATACACGTATGCACTTACTTGATTAATAGCACATGAATGTGATCAATACTGAATAAGGTAAGTTTTAATCTAGGACGTACGATCTTAAGGGCACTATTCATGGTAAAAGCATGCGGGTTTTACAATTCTTCCCCCCTAAAAAGAATAATTCGTCCCCGAATTATAGATAAAGTAACTGGAAGCGAAACATACCCGAATCAAACTTGAAAGGTATGCAAAATAACGGAAATGAAGGTGACATGGTAGAAGGGAACGTGGAACGTGACATGTCTTGAAAGGACATGGAACGTGACGTGACTGAAAGGACATATCTAATTGATGAGAAAACGGATAAAAGTCCGGATGAACTTGTCCGTTTCCAAGTGGCCTCCCTCTTGGAACGGTTCCTTCAAAAGATCCTGACACTAATGATAAATCTTGGTCCTCCTGACCTTGACTTGGAATACGAAGAAATTCTTGGTTATCAACGGAAGGTAGATCCCCTAAATTCGATCGAGGAAAAAGAGTTAACGTGCAAGGGTAACTGAACGTTACAATGCAAGACAATCTGACTTAACTGATAATTAGAAACGATGCGCGAGACATAAGGAAACGTAGTACGTGAAAAATTTTGAACGTGATACGTGAAAAATTTTGAACGTGCTACGTGGAGATATGGCGAGTGTAGTATGAGTAAACATATCGTGATCCATGATACGTGTAACATATCTTGATCATGATATGAGGAACGTGGAATGAACATGACATGTGAGACATATCGTGATCATAGAATATAATGGTGGTAACGCCAAGCGCTACAAGGTGAGACGTGGAATATGACGTGAAACGTCTATCTGATGATGGAGGGTTATACTAAACTTGTGTCTGGTCTCACAAGTTCTTGCAAACTTCCCAGAATGAGAAAAGAAATGAACGTAAAATCGTAAGCCAAAATACGATTATGAACGTGAATAGTGTCATGAACGTGAGCGCGAAAGCAAGTCGTAGAATTAGAATGAAGACGTAAAGTAAGTTAGGAGTACAATTACGAATCTTTGTCTGACCGATAGCTGAGGGATTGCCAAGTGATCGGATGAGCCTTGGCTGGAACATGTTTGTTCAATCTGTTGGTTCTGAAATCCGTACGGATGTAAGGATTCTGCAGACTTGATCAAACTGTTGACAATAACCCATATAGCATCATGCTTCTTCTGAGTTTGCTGAAATCTGGTAACTAAAATCCATGGAGATCTTGTCCCTTTTCGATTCACAATTTCATATGATGAAAACATACCCGTCTGTTGGTGTCCTATCTTAGCCTGTTTGTATAACAGGTATTAAGATATGAACGTAACTGTATCCTGCTTCGTAGAAACTTGATACATAGAAGGTTGCGAAACTCTTAGTCTTTGAATCAGACTTCTCCTGGCGTAGGATTTCCTGGAACACCTAATGTAGTGTAGGGTTCTCTCCTTTACGCATAAGCTGAGTCATGGTAAGATTAACCATAGAAACCCATGTGATTCAGTGTGTCACTGTAATCAAACAGAATTGATATTGGAAAAAAAAATTTCCAGGGTAGAATTTCTCTTGTCATAGAATTTGCAACATAGTGCAGATATGGTCTTCCTGTTCTTCTCTAGGCTTAGAGGAAATCAGGTTATCCTCAATGAAAATGCTGATGAATTTGTTTAGGAGTTCATGGAAACTCAATTTATTAAGTCCATAATGCGGTTGGAGCATTGATGAGACTAATTCAAAATCATAAATCTGGCATGACCGAGTCGTGCACGAATAGCAGTCATGGACATGTCCTGCTTTTTCACTCGTCACTGTTGGCAGCATGATCGTGAGTTCGATCTTAAAAAAAATGATTAACACCACACGGTTGATTGGACATGTTGTCAATATGCGGAGGAGAATAATGGTCATGAATGGTGATTTGTTTAAGTCGACGGTAGTCGACACATAATCTCATGGTACCGTTCTTCTCCTTGTAGGTTCTTCTGGAATGTATAGGAAGATTTTGGAATAATCCACTGGCTATGCGTAAAAGGACTTAAGTAGTCGTGTCTTACTGACAGCTAGAAAATTTTAGCGACCATGGCTAACAATGAACCTGCTTGTAAGCGTAGATAATTTGTACGGATTTTCCTGATGGAAAATCAAGCTGAATGTATTTAGGGGCCTGAACATTACTGTACATAATTATGAATCGTAGCATGGTGTGATGTTCATAGTACATAATTAGGGTAAAAATTTATCTCGTGTCTGTCCGAAGAAAATGCGTTAGCAGCTTGGATCTTATCATTAAGCTGAAGAAAAACCTTCGTATACGTGGGAATACGAAAGGCGTCCTTCATGGTTATGAATATATGAACTATGGTGAAAGAAATGAAAGTGACATCGGCAACGTGACAGTTCTCACTGATGCGCCGATAATGGTATTGAAATTCTTGTGGCCTGATTAATACATGGCACAACAACATAGATATACCCTTGGAGGGTACCCTGAATTTCTTAGAAATGTTCCATAATTAGACGTGAGTCATGTGTCTTGACTCGTGTCTTGAGAAATGTAAGCGTGACATATGTCTTGACTGGTATCTTGACATGTGTCCTCAGAAAGTATACGTGAGACATGTGTCTTGACTGATGTCTTGACATGTGTCTCGAGATGTGAAACAATTAGAATTACAAATGTTAGGTTAATATGCCAGAATTGGCGGATCGGTTGGACTACTAATCATTTGTATTTCTGATCACGTCCGTGGCCGGAGCCTCGGTTGCGATTTCTAGGATAGTTGCTGTCATAGTAGTGGTTACTATCATCTTGTCTGTCGGTTCCATGACGGTCATTCTCATGACCGTGACTCATGTAACTATTTAGCTGAGTGGCCGGCTGGTACTGGTTTGAACTCATATGGCTGAAATGACAGCCGAACGACGTGTGACATGTAACTATGAATTTGGGACAATGATTGATGGGAATTGTCTGATGGTGAAGCATCTTCTCGTCCAATTGCTTTGCTCCGACGCCTTTGTCTTCGTCTTTTAGGATCTCCAGGTTGTGAACAGCATCAGCATCAGCATCTCGTAGCGTCTCCCAACATCAGCAGCATCAACCTTCAGTAACATCTCCAATCTATGAGCGGCATCGACAACCTTGTAGAATATCAGCAAGTGAACATACGCCTGAGATGATTTAGAATCGACTAGCGAATACTCGTGAAGTATTGCAAGTGGAATACACATGGATTAAGGTACATGTAATACACATGAAATACGGTACGTGGAGTACACATGGAATACACATGAAATGATCGGTATGGGCTCGATCATTTGTCCTGATTTAAGGAAAGTAAACCGGTTAAACGGTTAGGAAAACCATCATGATAACCTGGCAGTATTAGCATAGACATCATTCTGGTTGCATAGAGAAACGCTAAAGTGTGGTTACACAAAATTCAACGATGATTTGCCTGACAGCATGATCAATGAAAACCAACCATAACTATCATGAAAGCATGATTAAAGAAATCTAACAATGTCTTGCAGGACAACGTAAATAACAAAAGAGGCATGAAACATAATCAACATGAAGACGGAATTATCATGAGGAAACATGAAACCATCTATTACGAAGAAGTGTATAACATAATCAGCATGAAACTGAAGTTAACCATGACAGTATGAAGGCATACTTGACATAAAGACATAATAACTTATGATGGGACATGAAAAAATAATTTATGCCAATTTAAATCATGAGAAAAATTTTATGCAAGAAAAACAGTGCATGAATGCGTAATGTAGTTTATAAAACCTTTATATGTGCGAGGGAACGCCTATGGGTCGGTTCCAAAACAAAAGACATGGCGAGGGGACGCCTATGGGTCGGTCCCAAAGTTAAAAGTTTCGATAAAAGCACATGCGACTAAATAGGGCCAGTCCTGTACCAACCATTACTTAGTCAAAATTCCTGCAACAGATGACATATGATATAAATGCATGAATGCATGGAACATAATAATTAAAAATCATTGTCAAAACTTAACAGAAAAATTTTATGTGAAAATTATGAACTACTGGGGTCAGTCCACATCGTCACAGTTCACGAGGAACATCATGCAGACAATGACACATAACTAAGTATGGATGACGGTTGTTCATTCCATATTAGTAAGACGATACTGGTGAAAACATCATGGTGAAAACAACAGGGTGTTGAAAACGTCATGGCTAAAACAAAAAGGTGCTGAAAACATAATGGTTAAAACAACAACGCGCTGAAACATCAATACGTGGAATAACAATCGTTGGCTTAGGAAGCTCCTGGTGACTACCCACTAGTCACAGGTCAAGTTTTAGAGCCTACAGGTCGAAGCCTTGGGCTCTGATACCATAATTGTAACACCCCATTTTTATAAATGGAATGTCACGCGTAATTATGGCGTGTCATCAAAGCATGCAAGGTAATATGTAGTAAAACATACATGACCAAAGGGAAAACCGGAATCAAACATCGGTTCCCAAACATAAGCCCAAAACATAACAAAGTAAATGAACTGAATGAAAGACTAAACAAGCATAAATATATGAAGGAAACAGGAGAAGAAGTCTATGACGGCTTCCATCCTATGCATGTCCTCCAAATGCTCGAGTCTTGGGTACCTGCCGTTTTGGGACATGGAAAGGAAAGTAACGGCTGAGCAAAACGCTCAGTGCACGGATATACAATATAGCATGAAATAGGATAAGCATGTAACATATAACAGCGGAAGACTAAGTTCTGAGTAAACTGGTTAAGTATTAAGAAAACTGGTTTTATAGTTTGAAAAGCCTTATGTTTATCTTATGAAAACTGTTTTAACATAAATATACCATAGCCCATATAGGTCATGAAAAGGTCACGTGCATGAATACTTGGAGGGGTGACCTCATCATGCTGATTAGAGGGGATGCCTCTAATCAATATACTGGTTTGGGTAGGAGGGATCAACTCCTTGTGAAGGGTGCAAGGCACACACCACATTCACCATGAAATACTGAATAAAACATGTAACTAGGATGCACCCATACGCCCCACCTGATATAATAATATGGCCAAAACTGAAAGGGACGCCACGAGCAATCACTCCGCCGTGGGGAAGTCATAACATCGGTGCCTCCAATGCTATGGTTATGGTACCTCCATAACTAGGTGAAACTAGTCATGCTTGTATATGGCTATAGATTATGCTAATTAAACATAAGCAGTTCAAAACAATAAAACAAATGCTGGGAAAACAGTTGGCTGCATACGGGGAAATCCTAATAAGGAAAGAATGTCCATACTGAAAGGACGGGAATCCGTACCTCAAGTCCAGTGAATGAACGGAAGAAAGACTCCTACTTCTGGATCACTAAAGCTACATGAATACACACGTGTATAAGTATCGATTCACTGATTACGTACTGGGTTTTATGTCTCATTTTAGCTGACTTGGTATGTTTTAGGTCATGGTTCACTGTTTAAAGTCTTAAACTGTGTTTATCTTGTATTTTGATTACTCTGTTTAAGTACTAGTGGTATTTCATGTATTATTATACTTACTGTGTAATAATAAGTAACTTTCCAAAAATAGCAGGTTTCCAAAAATAGAAAGTTTCCAAAAATAGAAAGTTTCCAAAAATAGAAAGTTTCCAAAAATAGAAAGTTTCCAAAAATAGAAAGTTACCAAAAATAGAAAGTTTCCAAAAATAGAAAGTTTCCAAAAATAGAAAGTTTCCAAAAATAGAATTTACTGCTTAAAATAGATTAGTTTCTAAAAATAGAAAGTTTCCAAAAATAGATCAGCTGCCTTAATTAAATAAGTTTCCATATATAGAAGGTTTCCATGATTAGATTAGCTGCCTGAATTAGATAGATTTCCATATATAGAAGGTTTCCATTAATAGATTAGTTGCCTTATTTAATTAAGTTTCTATAAATAGAAGTTTCCATATTTAGAATTAAGCTGGTTACATAAGCTAACATATAAGTCTACGTGTTTATAAGCTGATTTCTTAAGTCATATGATATAGTATATAGTTTAATTATTATTTCATGTATTTTAATTAAACTATAGGTTAAGCATTTTAATTAAAGTATAGAATGTTTTAATTAAAATGAAATGAAAATACTTAGGTTAAAAATGTGTATTATTATTATTAATAATATAACCTAAGTCATGTCTAAATTAATTAATTATAGGCATGTTTTAAATAATTAATTAATTATAACTTATAACATCAAATACTTAGGTTAAATTAATATCATGCTAAATTAATAATTAGAATAACCTAAGTCATGATTTAATTAATATCTCATGTTATTAATTAATTTATATCCTAAGTTCATGATTCATAAAAATTAACATGTAACATAGATCATGATTTAACCAACGAACCGTGAACCGGGCATGAAATCGACACCGTACCCCGAACCAAATCGGGGTTCCCCTTGGTTCCTTGCTGTCGTGGGACCCACACCACCAAACCGGGACCACATGGTCTCGGTGGTGGTTTCTAGGCCAAGCCGTGACCCCCTTAGGGCACGGTCTAGGCGTCGGCTAAACCAAACACCCGTAAAACACCCTTTAACCAAATACATGTTAATTTTATGTTTTTAATTAGGTTTTAAAAACATCATGTTCTTAATTAATTTTACCAAATCAAATCAAAAGAAATAATTAAAAAGAAAGGTTAAAAAGGTATACCGAATGTGTGGATCAATAAAGGATGAACAAACACTAACACTTGTACAATATCCATGATCAAAATCAACAAGAACACCTCCTTTGGTGTTGTAGAAGTGGCGGCCAAAAATGGGGAGGAAGAAGGAGAGGAGAAACTTTTTAGGGTTTTATCTTTTTTCTAGGTTTTGCCAAAATGAACAAGTTTTCCAAATTTTTCATGTTAGTAATTTTGCATGGGCTAAGCCCATTTCTTCTTCCAAATTTCGTGGATATGGGGCCCACAAGGGGTAACCCAATTGTTTTTCGTGTCTAAATAATAAGTGTGTTCTCGTGTTCGTTCGTGGTTAAACGTGTTCGTGTTTAAAGTGTTTCTGTTTATTTTATCATGTAGTTTATCGTATTCTTAACGCTCGTAATTATATTATATGTATTTACGTAATTATTTTAGTTCGTGTTTTAATTATGTTCATGATTTCATGATCGCATGTTCGTGATTAATTATTGTTTAAATAATTATTACGTGATCGTGCATAGTAATTACTTATTAACTGCTTATCATGAGTTTGTACGTAATCGATACTTATCATGTCATACACGTATGCACTTACTTGATTAATAGCACATGAATGTGATCAATACTGAATAAGGTAAGTTTTAATCTAGGACGTACGATCTTAAGGGCACTATTCATGGTAAAAGCATGCGGGTTTTACAGATTTCTCCACCAGATTTTATCTCTTGTTTAATTTTCATGTTATTTTATTTTAGTTATATGTTTGAGTTATTGTGGTTTTTCTTTTTGCTCGTCTGATTGTTTAACTGATATATCTGGGATTGATCTGCGTTTATTTATTTTCTATTGATAGTTTTTTACCTGCTGATACTGTTTGATTTTGATAAGTCTATTTTTGGTAATTTTTGTAGTTACTGTTTCTTTGGAATATTTCTCTTTCGTTACTACTAGCATATATGTTTTAGAATTCTGACTTAATCTGCTTAACACTGGTATTGGTGTGTGATTGCTGAATATTGCTGATTATTGGTATTGGTGCTTTGTTTATAAGTCTGATTTATTCTGATAAGCTTTTGTGTTGATGAAACTACTTGAGAATTCGATTTTTGGTACTGATATAAGTTTAGTTTTTTTTTTAAGTTAGATTTGCTGATTGTTTTGGACTATTTGCTTATTTTTCATTTTGGATTTGCTTATTTTAAGTTTAGGTTTTAATTGCTTATTTTATTTTATTAAGTTCTTTTGCTTATTATTTGCTAAGTCTTATTATTTGATTTGCTGTTATTGTTGATCTGCTGAATTGTTTTAGCAACAGACTCAATTGGTCTGTTTGTCCTAATAATTCCAAAAAAATATAGCCAAAAATAGTCCACGCAAGGACTCGAACCCGTGACCTGCCGTTTATAACCCTAACGTGTTAACCATCTGTTATAGCTTCTTATTTGAGTTTTATTACGCTTCCTTTAACTAATATAGGTAATCAATTAGCTGTCAGTTTTATTAAATTAGTTTAATTATAAGTTTTTGTTTAGTTAATTTTAATTAAAAGTTTTTTATAAGTTTACTTTTATAAAGTTTAAAAATAAATAAAAAACTATTTTTAATTAGTTTCAAGGTAAATTAGATTTTATTTAAATTAGATTTTTATAAAAATAGTTTTTAAAAAAAAGTAGAATTTGTTTAGTTTAAAGTAAAGTTAATTATTTTTTTTAGAATAAAATTAATAGTTTTTAAATTAGTTTTAATAAAGATTTTAATAGAGTAAAAGTAATTTCTTTTCGAAATAGATTTAAGTTTTGTTTAAATTTAAAATAGTTTTTACATTTGTTTAAATAGATTTATTTTAAATAGTTTAAATTAGTTTATAATTTTTAAATTAGTTTAATTAGTTTTAATTAATAATTTTTTATTTTCTTTTCAATTAGATTAAGAAGTTTTTAGTTTTAAATACCAAACAAAGTTTAATTAACCAAGAATGATTAATCTTACGCTAAAATTGGAAATCAATTCGAGTGAGTCGAGGAACGAAAAATAGACATAAAAAGAATTGCAAAATTCCTATATTAATCATCAACCTGAAAGAGACGAGTTTTCTACAGCATATGATCTACTCTTACACGAATGTCTCTCAAAAGAAATTATGTGTGTTTATGTTACACCTTGTGCTGATATTGATGAATATTCTGATGTTGCATGCAAATATCTTGATCAAGTTAAAGAGTGTGAACGTCTTGGAACTGAGCTTTCGAATAAAATTGACAAAAAGGAGTTTTCGTTACTTCAACATAGATATGATTATCTTCAAAAACATTGTCACTCACTTGAACTTGCTTTGAAACAAAAGTTGGTAGCTTTTCAAATGATACACCTCTTGAAGTAAAATTATCCGAGTCATGTCGATTACTAAACAAAAAAAGTCTTGATATGTCGGATTTGAAAGCTCAGTTACAAGAAAAATACATAGCAATAGCAGAGTTGAAGAAACTCGTTGCTAAGATGGGTGGGAAAGTTGTGGAACCTAGCGTTAATAAACCTTCTGTTAGACAACCAAATGCCTCTAAAGTGAATAGATCCTCTATCTTGGAAAAACCATCTGCTTTCTCAAATTCCTCGTTTGCAAAACCTGTGTTTACCCCCAAGATGGATGGAAAGGAAAGGAAAGGTTACCACATACCCAACCCATAAGGAATACTGTAGCACCAAGCGTTAAGCACAATAATGTGATTAAACCAAGGATGTATAGAATGACCACTAAACCCACAAATAAAGTAAGTCACTCGCCTCAGACTTCTAGAAACACTAATACTCGTGTGTCTTCTATTACAGGAGTAGTCTCCACTGCTAGTGTTAGCCGGCCTCAGCTTAAGAGCACTCAAGTAAATGATAAGGTCTGGAAACACAAGAGTCAAGGGAAGATGAATGAAGTAGAAGAACACCCTAGGAATTTGCATATTTTTAAGAAAAAAAGTCTGTAATCACGTGTAATGACGATTTAAATGTTTTGAATGATTTGAATGCTTTGAATGTTAAATTTGTTTGTGTCAATGTGGAAAATATGTTAATGCTATTCATTCTATGTGTGCTATGAATAATATCAAAGGCGTAGATACTAGAACTAAAAAGCAAGTTGTGATGCCTATTAGTGCTAGTAAACCCAAACGCAAAATGAACCACTCTGGTACAACCCCCACTAAGAAAAGTAATGCATCAGACTCCACCACCAAGAACCCTAGAAGCAGAATTACAGAATTATATGAGTCTGCTAGCAAGTCTTGGAAATGGTGGTTTGCTAATCAATGTCCTCCGGGATATAAATGGATGCCTAAAGTTAGGACAGAAAATGTGACAACAAGTGTTAGTATGCCTTTAAATGTTGATAAGGACACTAATGATTCTACAATCACAACTACTGTAGTATCCATTTAGCAAATGCTCCATCGTGTTCTAACTCTTCTACAGGTGATAAAAATAATTCTCTTCATACTGGACTCCGGATGCACGAAGCACATGACGCGGAATCTCAAGCTTCTAATTAACTTCGTGGAGAGGTTCCTGGGTATGGTCCGATTCGGAAATGATCAATTTGCACCGATCCTAGGATATGGAGATTTGGTTTAGGGGAATATCATGATAAAAAGGGTATACTACGTCGAAGGGCTCAATCAAAATCTTTTCTCAGTTGGTCAATTCTGTGATGCAGATTTGGAGGTTTCTTTCAGAAAGAAGACATGTTTTGTTCGTGATTATGATGGGAATGACTTACTTACCAGTACATGGGGTACTGATCTCTACACTATTTCACTTCAAGACACAACTTCATCAATTCCAATTTGCTTCATGGCTAAAGCTTCATCGACTCAGGCATGGTTATGACATCAACGTTTATCTCATCTTAATTTTGATACCATCAACTTGCTTTCCAAGAAAGATATTGTGAGAGGCCTTCCAAGCTTGAAATTCATCAAAGATCATCTTTGTTCTTCTTGTGAGCTTTGTAAAGATAAATGAACTAGTTTTAAGAAAAAGACTACACCAAGCTCTAAAGGACGGTTAGATCTTCTTCATATCGATTTGTATGGTCCCATGCGTGTTCATAGCATCAATGGAAAGAAATATGTTATGGTGATTGTCGATGATTACTCAAGGTACACATGGACTCACTTCTTGAGGTCCAAGAATGAAACACCCGAAGTTCTCATCAACTTCCTAAAACTGATACAACGTGGTCTTCAATCTCAAATAAAATTGATTCGTACTGACAGAGGCACATAATTTTTGAATTCAACTATGAGAAACTATTTTGAAGCTGAAGGAATTGAACATGAAACATCTATTGCTCGAACACCCGAACAAAACGGTGTTGTTGAAAGACGAAACCGTACTTTGGTTGAGGCCGCTCGAACATTATTATCCGCTTCAAAACTACCATTATACTTTTGGGCCGAAGCCGTGTCAATCGCATGCTACACATAAAACCGATCCTTAATTACCCCAACACGAAAAGACACCATATCACATAATTCATGATCTAAAACCTTCACTCAAACACCTTCACTTTTTTGGATGTACTTGTTACATTATACGAGATGGTGAAAATTTGGATAAGATGAAAGAGAAAAGTGATGCATGTATTCTAGTGGGATATGCAACTCAGTCTAAGGGATATAGAGGTTACAACAAGAGAAAAAAATTGATTGTCGAGACTATTCATATCCGATTTGATGAATGACAAGAAATGACACTTGAAAAAAACAGTTTAAGTCCTGATCCACAACGACAAACGACTTCCGTTCACAACCGCACGGAACTCGGAACTCAAGACCACAGCAATGAACCGTCAAGTTCAAAGCTGGTTCAAGGAAATGTTCCAAGATCATATATGACAGTCAACACGACAATTGAAGAGTTGGAAACGTTATATGGACCAATGTATGATGAATATTTCACGGGGGAGAAACATGTTGTATCGAAGTCTTCCGTTGTCACTCATGATAAGAATGATGATACCGATCATCGTCAACAAAAGGATACAACTTTATCTACTTCAACACGAGTTGCTGCAGATTTACCTCCTCAGAATATCACATAAACAACAGCTCCTACAACATCCACAACTATTGTCATTGCTCCAGATAACACAAATCAAGTAGACAATGCATTATCTGACGAAGACGAATTTATCAACCCATTCGGTACATCGGTACACGAAACTGGAGAGTCTTCTACTCGCCATGTTGATCCGTCAAATATGCATACGTTCTATCAACGACATCCTTTAACACATCATTGGACCCGAGATCATCCTTTGGTTCAAGTAATTGGAAAACCTTCACAGCCCGTTCGTACAAGACGACACCTTGAAACCGATGGCGATGTTTGTATGTTCGCACTCACCGTGAGTTCAGCTGAACTTAAAAACATCAAAGAAGCCATGGCTGATCATGCTTGGATTTAATCGATCCAAGATTAACTCCTTCAATTTGAAAGACATAAAGTCTGGGAACTTGTTGACAGACCATACGATGTAATTCCATTAAATCTTCGATGGGTCTGGAAAAACAAGATGGATGAAGAAACACAATCATCAAGAACAAAGCTAGGCTAGTGGCTAAAGGGTATGGACAGAAAGAGGGTATTGATTTTGAAGAATCATTTGCACCAGTAGCTCGTATGGAAGCGGTCAGGATTTTCCTTGCTTATGTTGCACATAAGGGATTCATCGTTTATTAAATGGACGTAAAGACGACATTTCTTAACGGTCCTTTGAAGGAAGAAGTCTATGTCACGTAGCCAGAAGGATTCGTCAATCCTCATTATCATGAAAAGGTGTATCGTCTCCACAAAGCACTTTATGGACTCAAGCGCGCTCCATGGCGTGGTACGACGCGCTCTCAAAATCTCTGGTCTCCAAAGGTTTCTCAAAAGGTTCCATTGATCTAACTTTGTTCACTTATAAATATGGGGGGATGACATTTTGCTTGTGTAGATTTATGTTGATGACATTATTTTTGGGTCTACAAACCCAAAACATTCAAAATGGTTTGAAAAAGTAATGCACAACAAATTTGAAATGTCTATGATGGGCGAACTAAAATTCTTTCTAAGAATTCAAGTTCACCAATCCCCAAGTGGTATCTTTATCAACCAAGCTAAGTATTGTTAAGTGATAATCAAAAAACATGGTATGACCTCATGTGACCCCGTTGGGACACCATTATCAACCACATCCCTAGATGCTGATTTGGAGGGAGATGCTATAGATCAAATGAAATATCGTTCCATGATCAGCTCCCTCATGTAGTTAACAGCAAGCTGACCAGATATATCACATGCTACGTGTTATTGTGCACGATATCAAGCACGATCCACTGAAAAGAATCTAAAGGAGGTTAAACGGATCTTTCGGTACCTCAAGAATACCATTCACATGGGACTCTGGTATCCGAGGGAAACCGGTTTCTTTCTAACGGCCTATTCAGATTCTGATCATGCAGGGTGTCTTGATACACACAAAAGTACTTCTGGTGGTGCACAATTTCTAGGTCAAGATAAGCTCGTGGGATGGTCTTCTAAGAAGCAGGATTGCACGTCACTGTCATCAGCTGAAGCGGAGTATGTGTCTCTATCTGCGTGTTGTGCTCAAGTTCAATGGATGAGAACACAACTCACGGATTATGGCTTCCGCTTTGATAAAGGACCTATGTACTCTGACTCAAAGTCCGCCATAGCCATCTCTTGCAATCCGGTACAACATTCCCGCACGAAGCACATTGATGTCAGATATCACTTCATTAAGGAACAAGTTGAAAGGGGTATCGTTAAATTATACTTTGTTGGAACTGATTACCAATTAGCTGACTTGTTTAAAAAATCTATTTTGAAAGAGAGGTTTACGTATCTAGTTAGGCAAATTGGTATGAGATGTTTGACTCCAGCAGAACTGGAGATTCTGGAAAAGAAGCATGATTGGTTCATCTATCAAACATCTACATGTAAATATTAATGAAAAATCAAAATACAAAACTAAAAATCTTTCAAAATACCAAAAATATTCTTCTCGACATGTCTTTCAGTATCGATAATATGGACATGCCTAGAAATTTCGCTCAATAACGACAAGGGTGTGTACATAAAGCTCGAATGAAAGTTGTAAATATTTTTAAAAAAAAGACATTTTATTTTATAAAGGAATTTGTCTATTTTGGATAATTTTTCCACACAACGGGTAGAGCAATCTATCTTGGGTTGAGCTTCTCACAAAATATTCAACGTTTTGAGCTCAACACAATGGCTTGTAATCACTTTCAGATTGCAACCCGGATCTATATTCACGGGGGAGTGTACGCTTTAGTGCCCTTACCCTCAGCAAAAGAAGAGAAATCTTCTTACACTTGAGTGGATTTGTCAAGACATTCAAAGTCTATGAACTCAAGTTTATGCTTTAGAAAAACTTTTCCGCCTAAAAGAAATAGAGTTTTTCAAAAAGCGTTGAACACATTTTTTTCAAGAATTTCTCAATGATTATTCAAAATCTTTCAAAAATTGTGTGTTCAACAACTACCATCATCAAAAAGAGAAATGTGGATCACATCCTCGTAATGACAATTCAATTGGATCAATTTTTTAGGGGGAGCGTTCCAAATTCATGCTCAAGTTTGACACATTTTTCTCCCGAAGTTTTTCAAGACTATTTTTCATAATATATTTTAATCAAATTTGGTATCTCTAATATCAAAAGATTTTATATATTAGAGACAGGGGAGAAAATATGATTAAAATATGATCTAAAGACTCAAGCACTCATGGTTACGATTAAAAACCCACAACATCTTTAATTCACGACGTTATTGGTGTCAAAAGGGTGGTTAGGTTTAAGTCCTATGATCCAACCAGAACCGGAAGGATCTTCCTAGGGACAATCCAATAGATTATCAGAAGTCCTTAGGAAAGATGGAGTAGAATGTAAACGTAGCTGAATGCCGACTAAGTACTGATGCTAGCACTGGAACAATCACAACAAGGTGCTAGTAATGATGTCTTGGTAAGCATTAAAGGGGTTGAAGAATGAAAAAGAAATGTAAGGATAAAGGGTGTAAACAAAGAAGCACTCCATACAACTTAGGCAGAAACCGGGTCAACACATCATGAAGACTACACATCATGGACCCAGTGATGTAATGCACAACCCCTCCACAACTGACTCAGGCTTCTCTCAAAAGAAGTTTGTTTTATTGTCACGGAGATCAAAACGACTTCTATTAACTTTCTCACTCCGAGATAGTTAATATTGAATAGGTGGCATCTGCTCCAGCCTCCGACCACTAAAAGTGCACAAATCGAGTCTAGAGCCAAGAGATAAATCAAATCTCATTAGGACACACGGATAAAGATCAAGAGAGTCCTACGCTATATCCTTGCGATATTGCTAGAACACTCAGAGTGATACTATTCAGTATTCACAATGATGAGTATAAATCCTTCCAGTGTTAACATCTAACAGCACTACGGTAGGTCATGTGTAAGATTCTTTTATAATTGAACATGTGTAAACTGAAAAACAACAGTGGTTTGATTCTGAATTGATTCAAACTCGTTTCAGGTTTCTACGCAATATCTTTATGGTCTTGCCAGAACATTCAGAGTGATATTTATTAATATTCAAAGTGATGAATGGAAATCCTTCTAGCATCAACATCAAACAGCGCTACGGTAGGTAACTTGCGAGATTCTCTATGAATCAAGCTTGTGTCAACTGGAAAGCAACAATGGTAAGATTCTTAATGAATCAAACTTGTTCCAGGAGTTTGAATTGACGACTTTAATAAAGCGGATATTTATCTAATTGATTCACTCTTTATGTTCGTAGTCTTGCTTTGAGACGGTCGAGTAAAGAGAACGGCTAGTACTACCGCGAAACCCTGTCAAGGAGGTTCTTAATTGAATCTACCTAATCACAGGTACGATATTTAACATCGTGTAACGGTCTTCACCGACCGGAGGTAAAACGCTACCGATTTAGGACGAATGTCAAAGCCACTCAGTCCGTGTCTATGTTTTGTCTCGAGAAGGTGACGTTACGGTGTACTCAGCAAAGTCAAAGATTCAAAACCACATACTCATGCCCAAAGACATTCAACAATCAAGAAAGCTAAAGACTTCCGCAACTCTGATGATCAAAATCTTCCTTATCATTTAATGTAGAGGAATGACCTCTCTTCAAGGGAGATTGTTAGCAAGCTTTCAAGATTGTGCAAAGTATGAGTATGAGGATAAAGACACAAGATCACAAGATGGCAAAGACAAGTCAAGAATAATTTGAAGATCTCAAGATAAAAGACAAAGTCGAAAGACAATGAAAAAGGCTCAAAGATCACAGCATGAAGGAACAAAGACTACTATTACACGTTCAAGATTCATTTATGACGAAATTCATAATCTCCATTGAACTCCAAATATCGAAGAGGAATGAACCCACATTGGGGGAGATTGTTAGCCTCAAAATATTGATTCAAACAAGAATGTTCGGTCATAGGTTTTTATTGTAATATTTATTGTAACGTTGTAATAGTTAGTTAAAATAGTCGTGACATTACGGGCTTGATGGTTAGCTTAAAAGGCCTCTTTCAATGTACTAAGCATTTATTCAAGCCCGACCCATTAAACAATATAGTCCATTAAGGCTACATGTATGAGCCCGACTATATAAGCCCTTCCTAGCATGTTAGGAAGGGTTGGTGTTTTCTTTCTTAATCTAATCTCACATAGTTTCTCCATCTTCTCTCTATTTTATCTCACTACTTTCTCTCTCTAGAAATCTTCTTTCTTTCTTCTTTAATTCGTAAAATCAACCATGGTGAAGTGATTAAATTAAGGAACAAGAAAATCATAATCATTGCATTCTTCAATACCTCTATGAGGTCAAATCTTCTGCCTTTACACAAAGAAAGAATGCAAAATCCTATAAGGCAACAAGCAGATTGATGAAAATGCATTTATACATAGTCTCATCGTCCAAATCGGGCTTAAAATGACTAAAAATATCATAGAATATCCCAAAATATGCTTGTGTTTGTTCATTGTGTATTTTAGGTACGGATATCGTAAAATCAACAAAAGATCACAAGAATCAAGCAAAAACGAACACGGGAAACGAAGTCATACCAAAAACCGGACCCGAGTGTTGATTTTTCAAAAATACCCTTGAAGATTGAAGAATGTACAAGATTGGTGCTCCAAGTTTGAATAATTGTCACTTTATACCCTCATCTATCATTACTTGCAATGGGGTCCCAAAGTTTGAACATTTTACAAAATAAACCCTTGAAGAATCATCAAAGTGCATATATGGTCCTTGATACAAGCTTATGGAAAGTTAGAAGGACTAATTTGTCATTTATCTAAAGATAATTGTAAAGGAATCAAGTGAAAAGCTGTTAAGACTTGATTTACTACATTTCTAGAAGTTTAGGGGTGTCTTTTTCCTTATATGAAACCCAAACCCATCATTGACCCAAAATTAACCCACCAAATCACCTCAATCCACCAACCAGCCCATCACCACAGCCTTTACCCAACCCATTACCCAATATAACCCCTAAACCTAGTTAATTATTAAAACACGTTTAAAAAAAGGGCTTTATATTAAACTGGCGCTAAACACCCTGGTCTCCTATAATTATCGATCCACATCATCACTGTTCATCATTCTTCCCTCATAAACCCTAACATCCCCACATCACTCAAAACCTAATGACAATCTAATTGCAATTCCAGATCACTAATTCGTCAAACACTAAACACAACCTAACCCTTAAATCAGTCAACACCACACCCACATGGGCTGTGGGACCTTCCTCTGCCTTGTCCCTCTCAAACCCAAATCACAAATCCGACCAAACGTTGGCTTGTGCTTAAATCCTTCTCCCTTACACTTTTTTGGACGGTTTTGGTCAATCTTTACAGCTCAAAACATCACAAGATTCCAACTGCCATATCACATGGACATGAAGACCAAAGTTTGAATTTTTCAACTCAAAGGTCATTTTTAGGGCATTTCTATGTTAGGGTTTTGTAATAGACTCGCATTATGGATTCTTCCGACTTGTACTATAAAATGGGACGGATTGTGTCCCATTTTCTTTGTTCCAGCTTTGTAAAATCTTTAAAATTCTATGAATATTTAAAGTGTAGTTTTTTTAATTATATTGCAATTGCTGAGTTCCACCTTTATAATCTCGTTTTAGTTTAAAGATTTTATCAAAAAAAATTCGTGTTCAAAGTTATTTGGCAAAAATCCTTTTTTGAGATCCTTATGTTTGAAAATGAGCATAAATCATTGAATTTGACAGATTTAAGGGTTTGTGAGTTTGTAAATTCAAATCACTTTCATTTGTATGTTTGATGTTTGAAAAACATGGATTCCAAACTTTTTTGATAAAAATATTTCCTTTGTTTTTTGTCTATTATACTACAGCAAAAGCTAAAGCCACAAGATTTTGACAAAAGCTTTTGACAAAAGCTTTTGACCTTAGTTTATGTTTGCACTTTGTGTTATGTGTTTGCTCTTAGCAGGTACAACAACACCATGTTGGTCCCTTGTAATTCGTTATTACTTATCAACCTTAAGTAATAACTCCTTAGCAAGACTTAAGTGTGTTGTTTTAATAATTAATAAGAACTAAGAACAATTAAAACAACAATACCAATATAACTTTTCAATGTATAGACTTATATTAGAATCAAATAAAGAATCTATAACCCACTTTGTTTGCGGAAGAACAAAGTGGTTGAATGAAAATGGGTGGTGATCTCCTCTACTTAAACTTATAACCAAAGTTAATAGTCTAAGCTCCAATCTAAACGTTTATATGCTTCTTGGCTATATGGTTTAGTTGGTATTGAGAGATAAGGTTTTTCTAGAGTTTCTACTCTTGTATTTTGGTTCGAATTTCTCTCCCAATAAGCACTCCTTATATAGGCAGTGCTAAATCTAGGTTTGCATTTCGCATGTTCCCATGCACAAGTTTATCCAGTGGGTGGTTGACGCCCATGCTGGATAAAAAGTACAAAGTTCACAATAAGCTGTTCTATAAAAGATAACGGTTGTACTTATAGCTAACTATACAAGCAACCTACTTTGACTTAAAGTTATCTTTTCCCGCCTAATGCAAACCATCAGAATACTTAAGTATCTTCAGTATCCTAGAGGAGATCGAAATCATTCAGTTTGGTATTGTCAAGCCAAACTGAACTGAAAGCTCTTCTTAAGTACTTGTTCTTCATTAACTAGACCGCCTAGTATTTTAAGCAAAGACTCCTTTGTATTCTAAGTTTACTAGAAGAGGAAAGCTGAATATCCTTCAACAACATAGTTTTCAGTAGGAACTTTGTTCCTCTGGTCATGCTTCAACAGACTCATCTTTCTACTGAACATGAAACACTTAGGGGGATTTTATATTCAAATCCTAGAGTTGCTTCAGGGTCAGTAAATACGGACCCAAAAATCTCCCCCTATTTGGATATACAAATAGCCTAAGTCTAATGTCAGTAGTAAGTGAGCATAACAACTTCTTCTTACTTGCACTGAACAATAAAATACCTATAAACATCAAATAATCATTTATTCCTAAAACATTACAAATTACAACAAAAGGAATACAAATAATTATTCAATCTTCCTTAGGCCAAAATCATAAAAGGGCCATATATATGTTTGTGTTTGTTCAATGTGCATTTTAGGTACGGATATCGAGAAAATGACAAAAGATCACAAGAATCAAGTAAAAACGAACACGGGAACCGAAGACGTACAAGAGACCGAAGGCGAGATTGTACTTAACGGAGCAAAACAGACATTTTCGGATCGACTCGACAATATTTGTAGTTTTTTCAAGTCAAAAGTCAAATCCGAAACCCGACAATGAAGTAGGCATGAAAAATCGATCCCGATACCTAAATTATTGTTTTACGGACTGACCTGTACTTGTTTAACGGGCCGAGTCAACCCGTTTAATTAATAATCACAATATTCTAACGTGGCCCAAAAGAAAAAGAAAAAAATAAACATATTACGTCCATTTATAACTCAGCCTAGTTTCTACAACATAATTCGGTTATTGGGCCACAATCAACCCTCTAGTCTGAGACAATTAACAACGGCCCTTTTCTTCCATTTTTCTTTATAATGGATATAAAGTTAAGAAAATGAGGGACCAGTTTTTAATTTTACAAGTTAAAAAAAATTACGGTTCATCATTTATCTCACCAGCCACCATTAATCTCCAAATCGTAACCCTAATCAATCTCTGTCACCATCAACTCATCCTACCCAAGACCAACATACCCATGTGAAGCATCAGTCAAGAAAGAAGACCAATCCAAGGGCTCACAAAGGCTTCTAAAAAAGATGTCGACATACAAGTGTGGATCACAGCCATAGAAATCATATGGATGGTTCTAGAATTCGATCCACGGCTCAAGAGTGTCTCAAAGAAAACATATGTCAACATTAGGGTTAGTACTTTTTTTTCTTTTTTTCTAAAAGTCTTGTGACCCTCTATATAAAGGGTTTAGGTTTTATTTTTCTTTCTTGTTCCAGATATCTATGAATGTAAATCCTTTTTTATGAATGAAAAATTTTGTGTTTGATTAAATCTGAGTTCCTCTTTATTTTTCTGCAAGTGTTTTCATGGTTTTAATTTTATTTTCATTTGAAAGATAAGTTTCATATACCAAAGTTTTTCAAAGTCAGTTTTTTTAAATATCTGTTTTTAATCTGAAATTATTTTTGTTTATGTTGTGGTTACTGTTCGAGACAAAGAAAAAAAGGGGACACAAATGTTCTTGTTTTGTTACTGTAAAAAAAAGTGAGGTTCTATCTTGTTTTTGTTGTCTTTTTTCACAAAGAAAAAAAAACAAGAGAGTTGTTCTTGTTCAGAAACTAATAGATAACAAAAAAAAGAGTGTCTGACTGTCTGATGTTGTTAGTCACGAGAGAGAATAGAAAAAAAGAGGGCTCGGCTTTGTGTTGTTACTGCTGTTCGTTGGAAACAAATAAAAGGAGGATATAAATTGGTGTTTGTTGCTGTCAGTTGACACAAAGAAAAACAAGAAAAAGAAAAGAAGAATTGATCTTTTTTTATTGTTGTTGCTGCCATTCGAAAGTATAAAGAAAATGAGAGTTTGATTCGACTGGTTACGAAATATCGGTGTTGTTGTATGTTCGAAAAGAAAGAGAAGGGGATTTTAGTATGGTTCATGGTTTACGGTTCGAGAAAGAAGTGTGGTCTTTATTGTTGCTGCTGTTCATCGAGACAGAAAAAAAACATGGGGTTTACATCTTTATAGTTTAGTCGATGCATTTTATTAAAATTGTTGGATGTGGGGATAGTATGATGATATAGAAGATTGTTTCTGTTTGCTGAATTAGTGATGTAGAATTGATGAAGAATAGTTTGCTACGAGACGTTGAAGAGTCGGGTACTGTTGTTTAGTATAGTTGGTTTGAAGTTTTTCTTGTTCCAGCTCCTTTCCAGGTCTCTTTTACCCTTTTTCTTTCTTTTTAGTAGTGATATGTTATGTTTTTATTGTAGAATGGTGTATGAATCTTTCCCTGCTTATTATGTTATTGCTTCTACTTTTTAGGTTAAGCTATTCCTGCTGTTGTGTTTATAGTATTGGGTTAATGTGTTTCATGTTTGCCTTAAATATTTCAAGATCTGAGCATTGATGATGTTTGTAGTAGAGTATTTAGAGGATAAGTAATTTTATGGACTGAGAGTGAGCTACGTTTGGTTAACAGCTAAAAGAAAGCAAAAAGTAAAAAATTTCATTTGTAAAAAAACTGCCCACATTGGGTTTTGAACACAAGACCAACTGCACACAAGAAATAAACGCAACACTCCCGTTACCATATGCTCTCTTAGCTCTTTTTTGTTTCACTTCCTTTAAATTTTATTTTATACTGTTTCTAGTTCGTCTATTTAAGCTAATAAAAAAGGAGAGCAACAGGTTTCGAACCTCTGACCTGCCACTCACTAACTGAGTGACTCAACAGCCCTTAGCACAAACAACTGAGCTAGTAATTGCTTCTTGTTAGAGTTTGTAGTGCACTTTATTTAAACATTTTTATCATTTTACTCCCACAGCTTATAGAGCTTATTTTAGTGCTTATTCTTAGCTTAATTTCGTAGTTTCTATTTTTTTTATAACCTTCATAACATTAGGTACTTTCAGAAACTTTGTGGAATTTTATAAAATCATTTAATATTTTTAATCATTTAATTAGTTTAAAATCGTTTTTAATTCATAATAAAAGATTTAAAAGTTCGAAAAAATGTAATTATTTTTTCTAAACTTATCATTTGTCATTTAGGATGTAGGAAAAATAAATTTACATTGGTAGGATTTAAAAATTTTTTTATTTGCTTAAATGTCGTGTTTTTACGTTTTATGGTTAATTAGTTATTGCATTTGCTTTGTCCCCGTAGATGGTTTAGGTTTTCCGATGCCTATTTAAGCTTTCCCTTAGTTTATTTTTATTAACTTCTAAAAAAAAATAATTAAATTTCGTCGACTTTTACATCTCGATTTGCGCATGTAACGCGTTTTCGTCTTAGTTTAATTTAATCGTAATCCGTCTTTAATTTTCACATTTTCTCATTCCAAAAGCGTAAATAACTCACTTAAATAACGTCTATAATTTTTGCCTCAAACACCATACCTCCTCGAGAACGAACTCGATTGTCGGTATTTACGTTTTCCTAAACGTTAATACTTGTACTTACCAACGACTTTTGTGTTGCTTTGTTTTTCCTAAATAAAGTGTACACAAAAATACTACATCATCGAAATGACGTCGCTGCCGGGGAGGTGTGTTTAGCCATATTTATTTATCGTGTTTGTTTGAGTGTTTACGTTTTTATCGTAAATACTTCTTTTTATTTTTATATACTATTAGCCATACAAATAAATCGTGTTAAATAGAACTCTATTAACAAAAAATATTTTTCTCGTTTTCTGGTGCATAATATATTGTATTTACGTACAACAATTAACATACAATAATTATCCAAATACGCGAGAAATCGCCCCTTAATAGTGGGCGTTCCGGTCATTATTATGCGTATCGAATTCAAACGAAAGTCAAAGGCAAAATAGATAAATACTCTTAATTGGTTTAATCTCGATAAATACAAACTATAAGGTGGGTATAAGGCGGTTGTATTTCACGACCTAAAGAAAAAAGGATCTTAAGTGCTTCGCGTCTCCTCGTTTTCTCCGCTCGCTTGTGCGTATTTGGAAGGTGACGATTAATTAGGGGTTTGCCAACTTAAGTATTATTGATCTAATTTTGTGAGTTTACATTATTGAACCCTCGAAACGTTTTGGCGTTCCACCAACGTTTCAAAGTCGAACGAAGGTTTTTACTTCACGTGATTTCCTTCACTCCTCTTGGATTCATTAATCGAGACCTTTGATTAGTGGATAATTTTTGTAGATTAATTTCTGCGTAATACACAAAAATTCCAAAAAAACTGAAAAACCAAAAACACAAAATAATCTTCTACCTTCCCTCTATTTTCATAATTCTCTTCTTTAACCCTCTAAATTGTTTAATTCTCATTACGATTTTCGCGTTACATCATGTCGGATGATGGTGGTTACTATTCGTGTCCATATTGTGGAGGACCGCCTGATGGTGGTAATTGTGATAAGTGCGAGATTTTAGGAGGAAGGGAGGGTTATATTTACAACTCCCCGCAAAACGACAATGGTAATGGATTTCAATCCTACGACCAAGGTCACCAATCGTCTTCGTTTTATTCGTCGAATGATTCGTCTTATTATTGTGATAATAATCAAGATGATGAAACAAATCAAAACGCCTATGTTTACGCATTCCAATCATATGACCATACTCCACAACCACCCTCGTCTTATGCATGTGATTTTTTCGGTTTGGAGCACGATTTCGGATTTAGTTGTGCGAATAACTATAATGACCACGAACCGAATCCTAATTTCTATTACCAATCTTCACAATACCCACCGTCATATTCATGTGAGAATTGTGGAAACGAACCTCATTATGGATATGATTGTCAACTGATGAATCAAAATACGTCTTTCGACAATCAATTCAACGGATATGACGAATCACCTCCACAAGATATGAATTACAATTGTGACAATGGGAATTTTTATCTACACAACGAACCGGATTTTTCTCAAGATCCATGTTGCAACAATTGTGGAGGGCCTCACGATACTTATTCTTGCCAACCAATGGATTATGATGAACCCAATTCATACTATAATTCCAGTTTTGATAATTTTGAGGCCTCACCATACAATCTCGATCATCAAAATTTCCATGAGACCGATCCATATTACAATTACGATTTTGACCAATCATCTCCACAACATGTTTTCGATGATGATCTCGGTTCTAGCCGCATCGACGATTGTTGTAGTCGCATCGACGAAAGTTCTAATCGCTACTATGAACGTCTTGAAACGCTCTATGAACTAATTATGGAAAGGAATAATAACCCATTTGTTGAAGAGGTTCAAAAGAGCCTCGAAGATAAGGAAACGAGGGTGTCAACGAACGAGGTTTTTGAAAATGTTTTCGAAAATAAGCAACAAGAAAAACTCCTAGCACGCGTTGGAACAACGAATTTAAACCTTTGGCACCTAATTTTTCTAATGAAGATGAAATTATCAAAGATTTTCTAAATCAAACAACACCAAATTTTGACGAAGAAATTCCATTAAGTGATTTTGAAAAAGAATAAATTTATAAGGTTTTAAGGAAAATCGTTGACCCTCCATTTTTGAAGATGATCAAAATTTAATTCCGGAGGGACGCGTTACTATTATTTCTACGTCTTTTGAGAACCCACATTCGATCCCTCCGAAGAACTAATTTGAGACCGATAAGGCTACATCGTCTCGTGATGAGACTTTTACTCCTAATCCCACACCGTGTGAGATTGTGGATTTATCATGTGAGAAGTCCTCCGATGGCCTTGCTCACATTGATACGTTTTTCTACTCTGATGTCAAAACCACTAAGGCAAAATCTTCAAATGAAGAGCCTTTCACTCCTATACCCACTACGAAAACCAATGCCTCTCTAAGCATGGGGGAGACGAATCTTAGCACTAATCCTAGTGTCGAGATCCCTATTCCAATCCAAAGTGAGCCTACGGTTTTTTCCTAAGATGAGGTAAGTGATTTTGCTCTCGATTAATTTTTCCACGAAGATTCTAACGAGGAAAATCACGATAGCAAGTGTGATTCCATTTCTTGTGATGATGTATCTCCCATTGACACTTTCGGGAGAGAATCAACGACTTTTTCGAACAAGCTTTTCAATTACGATGATTTTTCTGCTAGTGATGACGAGTCACTAATCGACAAGGACGTTCAATAAAACGATTTTAAAGTCTTTTCGAACCCTTTATTCGAATTTGATGACGCGTTAATTTCTGGTGACGTAAATCCTCTCTTTGATGAGACGTTCGAGGACTTCGAGAGTGAGGATTCTAAGGATCTTAAACTCGATGAGCCGGATTTGCTAGTCACCCTCCCGAAGTCTCATACGATTGAGAGTTATCTTTCTACTCATAATGTTTCCATTCTCGAGTGGTTCACCGATGGACTGCCTCTTGATGAGAGTGAGAATTTTAGTGAGGCTCTTGCCTTCGATCCGGGGGGGAGGGGAGACTTTGAAACTCCTTTTTGAGTAAATCTCTTTCAATTTCACCCATATTTCAAAGTGAACCAACCCACCCCCTCGGATATGATGAATTTTCATACGTTGTAAGGAGTTTTATTCATTACAAGACGTATCCTCCGGCTTTACATGTTTTATTTTCAACAAAATGTGATGATACGATCTTCGATCCTGGTATAAAGGCTTTGCCTTTTGTTCTCGGTTGCTTTTGGGCCTTGATTACATGTAAGCCCCACCAAAAATGACCAAACCATGATTATCCCTGAATGATCACATTTATGGGTATTCAAGTCGAGCTTTTGACTCAGTTATCAAAAACAAGGTGCCTCGTGGGTGATTCTCATGCTTATCCTTTTAAATATTATCGCTTTCTTAGATTAATGTAACGAGGGAACTTGTGCTCTTCCAACCTTTGTTTCGTGGTTGTTTGTGAATTGTGGTTATTTAGATCATTATCTTCACGATTGGAGCCTCTCGTGTTCGTTTTACGTGAGCACTCGATCGTTTGCTTTTAAGAATTTCTCGATATCCAAATGATATATCCATTGATGTTCTAACCTTAGGTCTTTTAGCACACTTCATAAACAACTATAGATTTAATGGTTCCACCCTTTCCATGCAAGATTAAGCATTTGACTTCGTCTTTAGTATGGGGTAACTTACCCTTAGACTCGAAACATTGAGAACAATGTTTAACTTTAGTATGGGGGTGAATATATACTTGCCTTTCTAAACCTTCACGCTTTCCAAAGTTTATCTTTTTGTCATCGTTTTGTTGCAAATAAGGCTAAAAATGGCTAAATTTTAAAAAAATTTCTCATGTTTTCATAAGTGTTTAAGACATGAATGTAGATTTTCCGATGGCGAGAATAAGAGTAGTTTTGACTCGACCGTGTGTGTTGAGCACTTAGCTTCGATTCCTTAACTATTTTTAGGCTAAAGTCTCTTAAATAAGGACCAGAAATGATAGAGTTAATTATAATTTACTATGCTAAACGTAGAGTATTTATATTCTTTCAAAAACTCATGTGTTCTAATTGTTTACTTATTCTCCCTTCGCTTGAATAATAATTTTGCTAATAAATATTGACTTAGCGGTTTAGTCTTGATTGTTGGTTTCTAATTTTTTCTAGTAGCTTCAATGTAATTAAATTGGGAAAACATTTTAGAATCGTCAGCGTCACGGTTTTGAAGTATTGGCACCTCGAATAATCGAAAGCTTCACCCAATAATAATTTTAAGTGCTCACTCACCTAAATCAAGCAAAAATTTGAAGCTCACAAGGCCGAAAAATCTATGCAAAATTGAAAGTGAAAGCCTTAAACTTTGAAGCTTTAAAGATCCAAAATTACGTTTTACGTTGAGGATATACGTCTTTGGCCATAATAAACACCTCATGGCGAGGTTAAATAAAAGGCAAGGCAAGACCGAAGCCTTAAAAAGCGGAGGTAAACCTATGATAATAAGGCCCATCCGTTAGGGGGCGTATAAAAGTCTTGGTAATAAGTCTCATGTTCAAAACCGTTATAAAACCGTGTTTATCGAATCTCACTTGTTGACTTAATTTTTTGACATCGTTGTCTATTAGGGGACGTTATTAATTCGATGGTTTTGGTTACACTGTTATGACTCTATTTTTGGACCTTAATCTCTATTATCGCATAAGTCAACAATGTATCATCGTGATCATTCAAGAAAAAAATAAAATATAAGAGATACCACTTAGGATTAAGGGAGTCTAAGTACGTGATTACGGCATATGAGTAGTGTTAGCATTACTAACTTATAACGACAATGATCTCGTTACACACTTGGCATGGAATTGGGTGAAAATCGAGGACAACGAAATTATTTCTAACGAAGCATTCACGGGTTCTTATTCTATGAACCTAAACGTCCCATTTTGCGATGAAAATAATACATTATGTCTAAAACACAAGAAGTAGTAGTTTATTAAGTTTACGTTTCAATAAAAGTCGATAAAAAGAATTTTGGAAGTGCTACGATACTTTATTCTAGCATTGCGTGAGGTCACGGTAATGATTTAGTATGGGGGAGTGATGAGACTACTTTTATACATGGTCTCATCGTCCAAAACGGGCTTAAAACAATGAAAATATCATAAAAGTGCCAAATATATGCTTGTGTTTGTTCAGTGTGTATTTTAGGTACGGATATCGAGAAATGAAAAAAGATCAAAAGAATCAAGCAAAAACGAACACGGGAACCGAAGACGTACAAGAGACCAAAACCGAGATTGAACTTAACGGAGCCAAACAGACTTTTTCAGATCGACTCGACAATTTTTGAAGTTTTTACAAGTCAAAAGTCAAACCCGAAACCCGACAATGAAGTGGGCATGAAAAATCGATCCCGATACCTAAATTATTATTTTACGAAGTGACCCGCACTTGTTTAACGGGCCGAGTGAACCTATTTAATTAATAATCACAATATTCTATCGTGGCCCAAAAGAAAAAGAAAAAAATAAACATATGACGTCCATTTATCACTCAGCCTAATTTCTACAACATAATTCGGTTATTGGGCCACAATCAATCCTCTAGCCCGAGACAATTACCAACGGCCCTTTTCTTCCATTTTTTCTTTGTAATGGATAAAAAGTTAAGAAAATGAGGGACGAGTTTTTATATTTACAAGTTAACAAAAATTAGGGTTTTTTAGCCCTATATTTCATATAGTCGAACACGAATGTAATAGGTCATCTTAGTCGTTATTGGTCTTGTATTGTAATAGGTTAGTCAGAAAAACCGGGCTTGGACTTTAAGTTAATATTGTCTAAGTTAGGGGCGTAAGCCCAAGCAAAGCTAAGCCCAACCCATGAACAAGCCCACTAAGGCCTTAAGGTCGTGGCATATATATACCCTCTTCCATGTGTGGAAGAGGGTGTTGGTTACCATTTACTTTCTCTCTCTAGTTTATGTTTTAACCATCCAATCTCTCTAGTTTCTCTCTCTACCTTTATCTATTTATCTCTCTAAAATATCATCTTATATTGTGTTATGGATTGAAGTGGGATTAACATTTGGTATCAAGAGCCTATAGTGGATAGGTGATTGAAGATCCGTGGTTTGTGTTCTTATTGACTTTGTGAGGAATTTGATCCATAATCCTTGATCCAAATTTTTTTTATGTTTTTTATGGTTTATTTTTGATACAAATCATCTACATAGTTGTGGTAGAGATTTGGTATTGTTATTTTGGCTAAAAACACAAAATTTTTGGGTATTTGGATCAATTTTTGGCAAAAAGTTACGGTTTTTACAAGTTTGCTCCGAGAAAAGTGGTTTCTCGATCAACAGTTGGATATTCGGAAAAGGGTTTTGATTATCCGAAAAAGTGGGTTTATTCCGAAATAATATTTTCGGAAAAGGGCTTCTGTTTTCCAAAAAATTGTTGTTTATCCGAAAAAGTGTGCTTATTCCGAAACAGAAGGGTTATTATTCCGAAACACATCACTTATTCCGAAGATTCATCATTTATCCGAAGAATCCACTTTTTTCCGAAAAACATAGTTATTCTGAAAAAGGTATTTATCCGAAGATTGCCAATATTCCGAAGATCAACCTATATTCCAAAGATTATCACTTATTCCGAAAACCATCCATTATTCCGAAGATAATCCAATTTTCCGATGATCATACATTATTTCGAAGATTATTCAATATTCCGAAGATTGTCAATATTCCGAAAAACATCAATTATTCCGAAGAACCTCATTTATCTAAAAATCTATATTATTCAAAAAAAAGTTCATTTATCCGAAAAAGGTGGTTTATCCGAAAAGTGGTTTATTCCGAAGAAGAGCAGGATTCCGAAAAAGTAAGTAATTCCGAATATACACTTTATCCGAAATAGCCATATTCCGAAAAAAATTTATTTTTTCCCAGACCTTTTTAGGCCATTTAAGCTTCGATTTCAAATTTTGGCGATGCGAAAAATTTTCCAACCAAAAATTCAAATTTTCGGACCAAAATTCAAATTTTTAGGCTAAAATTTCAAATTTTTTAGGTTTTACTTTTCGTTAAAAAAAATTCCAAAATTTTTCCCTATTAGTTTTTGGCTATTTCGGACTCGATTTCAAAATTTGGTGAGACAAAGTATTCGGTTTAACGTTCTATCGTACTGAGGAATTTATTGTCGGACTGAGAAAAAATCGGATTTTTCGGAATTTCAACCACAATCAAATCACAACACATTCACTAAGATCTGTAATCCATACACATCATATCCTCTTCGAGACATCCATTCAGTGGACATCTTCGCGGATTCAACAACAACAACGACAACGTCTATGACTGAGATGCATAAAGAGAAGATGCAGAATCCAAAGGTTTAGAGAAATACTGAGAATCCAATCAGTAAACCTTCTAACAAGGATTCTACAACCAAAACCATTCATGCAATCAAATACAAGATGTTGAAAGACAAAGAAAGATGCATGGAACACTTAAAGTTGCTTCAGTCACACCTTCAGGTTCTTTCAAGAGAAGACCTAAAAGGCACTCGTCTTGAAATTGGATTCAAACGGGTATTCGTTCTACTATTTGGTCAAGATGTTGAGAAATTCACCAGATCGATGCAACTTAATATGGATCATCTTCAACTCGAACTTGACAGCGATGATCTTTACGAGACTCTATCAATGGACATCCTTGTATCTCTCAACATTCAGTTCCAACAATTCATTGACTCAAGTGGTTTATCCAACAACGATCGAGAGTTCGCAAGTACATACTTTACCAAATATACTCTCCTAGATCCTCAAGCGTTCAAAGAGTCACTTCTTCAACATTTGAGTAATCTAAATAAGTCAATTGCTGAAAGAATACGCCATCAAAGGCAATTTGAACGAAGGGTGAATCAATGACTGATGCAGACGAAAGACAGCATCATCGTTAAGGTTCAAGCATTGGATGCTTGTTCGGTTGATACAGAAAGCAGCGAAACAGAATCCGAAAAGCAGCATACCAGCAACACCTCAGGGAATGATCACACAGTCAATGATGCGGATATCAGGCCCATTTTTGATGATGAGCCAATGGCTAAGGTACAATTAAATGCTATATATGATGTTGATTCTAAGATTCTTGAGCTTGAAATTCTGTTAGCTCAGAAGACAAAAGATTTTGAGGATGCCAAACTCGATTTTTCAAAGAAAAATAACAAATTTGACGCTTATTTTGAAAAACTTGAAAAAGCAAATGTTGTTCTTGAACAAAAATTGGATCGTAAGATTCAAGATTTCAACGCGGAAAAAGAACATTTTGTGGAACAAATAAATTTGTTAGAATCAAAGTTGGCCTCTCAAAACCCAAGTCCTCCGCCTGCTTCACCAAGTGAAATATCTGTGCAACCTATCGACACAGTAGACAGTAATGACGCGACTGCTGATAACGAAATATTTGATAATATGAACATTAAGTTAGAACAACATGTCGCTCAATTACTTCTACAAAATGATCAATTAAAACCTCAGATTCAGGAAAAGGTTTTTGCACTTACAACTGCGAAAAATGAATTAAGGAAGTTGAAAGGAAATAGTGTGGATACTGAGTTTGCAAAACAATCTGTCTTGGGGATACCTCCTTCTCAACCAATCAGACCTTGCTCAGTTGCTAGACAACCGAATGCATTTCAGTCTAAACGACCTAAAACGTCGAACCCGAGGTTTGCCTCCCAAGCTGACATGCGTAGCAATTTGTCAAAACTAGTCACTCTACAATCTAGATCCTCCTTAAGAAAGATTGTATCTGCAAAACCCAATCACATGAATGCTTTAAGAAACTCTAGATCTAGCTCCAAGAATATGCCTAGGCGTAGTTCAAATGACACGGGTCATAAAAGCTATCTAGGGGATGCTTAGAAAAATACATAAGCAAGAGATAGGACCATACCACAACCTAGGAGCGTTGTTCACACATCTAGGAATTCTAGACCCTTCTATGATGTGCACAAATCAGCGAACCCTAGGAACTCTAGATCCTTCTCAGATTCTAAGCACTTTGTTTGCATAAAATGTAACAAATGTGTCTTTAATTCCATTCATGATGATTGTATCACTCAAGTCCTGAACAAGGTGAACCAAACAACTAGAGCACCTCAACGACGGAACACTAACAAAAATAGTTTTTCTCAAATTAAGTCTTCCGTTGTGCATGAGAAAACTATGTCTCCTAGACCTTGTCTTAGGTGGATACCAACGGGTAGAACCTTCAAAACAGTTGGTCTTATGTGGGTTCCTGATAGGTGTGAAAACACGTAATTAATATCATCTGTTTGGAATTATGCGTGGTTTTTGTGTTTATTGTGTTTTCAGAGTCAACCGGATGATTATTGAAGAAAACATGGGATGGCACGGGTTTTATCGAAGAAAAAGACTCAAGACGAAGTCTATTGTCCAAGAGATGCAAAAGGTTTGAAGTCATTGTGCCTATTTGAAGATTTATCAAAGAATAGAGCCAAAGATGGAAGATTCATATATGTCGAAGAACTCGAGTCTATTAAACAACAGATCATAAGACGAGTTGGAATTATTCACCGACACTTCTCAAAATCCAAAGTCGGAAGCGTTTATTTAAAGAAACGTAAAGACTAAAGAAGAAAGAAGAAAAGAAGCCCAAAACCAAAGCCCATTCACAAGCCCATAATCACACGCCTATAAATAGGACTTCACTTCACCATTTGGAGACACTTAGTTAGTTCTTTAGTTTTTCATTCTCTCTAGTTTTAGAGAGAGAAAGTTCCCAACTTTCTCTCACCAAATTTTTCTTTGTTTTCATCTTTTAAATTTAAGCTTTCTTTAATCTTTGTACTTTGGATTTCATTAATCTTATTCAAGTTAAGCTTTTAAGTTCCTTATTCTTCTTCTACATTTCTTAGTTTGCTTTAATCTTTGATCCGATTACTTCATTTCATACGGTTTGAATGATTGGATTTATTCGTGATTAAAAGTTAATTTCTCTTGTCCCTTTTTAAGCTCTCACACGTATAAGCTATAGGCCATCTATGCTTATTGGCTTATTTCTTGTTTTAGCTTATTGGTTTTCGAATTTCATCAAGGTTTTGGTCATTCAAAAGTTTCGTTTATCAAGTTTATGATTTTATGTTTTTGAAAGTTGTCGAATTTAAGCTTTTTGAATTGTTCAAGTTTTGGATTAGTTAGCTTATGGATTTTGCTTATTGAGTTTTTAAGTTGCCACCAATTTCGGAACAACTTTGCTCCCATCGCAATATTAGGGCTTGTACTTATTCCGACGGATTTACTGCTTTTGATCGCAATAACCCAAGAGGGTTTTACTTTGCGATCGGGTGACATCTTCCCTTATTCCGATCTGGGATTGCGATCGCTTATTGCGATCGCACATTCCGACGGGACTGAGGTCCTTTTTAAGTCGAAAATCTGGCCAATTTTTATTTACCACAATCCGATCTGACATTGCGACAAAGGGTCTTTAGATATTCCGATCTAATTTTCCGACCTAGACATCATTCCGACAGCCATCATTGCGACAGCTTTGATTTTAATTATTCCGATGGTAACTTACATGAACATTCTGATGGACTTCACTTTGACATTCCGATGGGTTGTTTTAGTTATATTCCGATGCTTATGTCTTTGATGCATTCCGATAGAAATAATTTTTAATATTCCGATAGCTTAAGTTTTTATGTTTTAAAGTTTTAGCAAACTTTTTAAGTATTAGTTCAATTAAGTTTTCAAAGTATTATTCTAATCTTTTCTTTACGTTTTCAAGCATTTACTTTTAACTTGTCAATCTAGTTTAATCTTTCAAAGCTTTAATTTTACTCTTCAACACTTACTCATTTGTTATTAGTTCAAAATAGATAAACAAACCAACACCCTTTTATTAACCAAGAACAAATCATTCCACTTATTTTGTCAAGAAGCGCAGTGATTTTGTCAAGTCGCTTGTCGCTGTCACTAGTACTAGCACTAGCGGCATTGGTCCACACACTCTTGGTTTGTACACGAGACTTATTCTCAATGATATCCCAAGCGGCATTGGAAGTCTTAACCAAAATATTACCCCCGAGGCACTATTTAGTGAATCTTGATCATTCATGCTTAAACCATTGTAAAAAGTATTAATTTGGTGCACTTTGGTAAAACCATGTTGTGGGCATTTTCTTAAAAGATCTTTGAAACGATCCCAAGATTCACTAAACGACGCATCGTACTTTTGTTCAAAATTGATAATTTCATTCCGCAAAGCGGTAGTACGAGAGGGTGGGAAAAAGTAGTTGATAAATTTGGTCTCCAAATCCGTCCACGTAAGAATACTTTGTGGCGGTTCCTTAGCAAGCCAATGTCGGGCTTGTCCCTCTAAAGAAAAGGGAAAAAGTTGTAAACGGATTACCTCTTGTGGAACACCATTGAATTTGACCGTATTCGTGAGTTGCAAGAATCTCTTGATGTGGTCATGTGGATCATCAATGGTACGCCCCAAGAATGGTTGAGCAGAGGACCATCTGGATAAAGCCGGATTTGAGCTCAAAGTTGTTGGTTGCAATCGCGGGTATAACAATTGGATCATCGTTACCATCTACATGTGCTTGCAGAATTTCAATCATCGGGCGATTATCCGGTAGAGGCTCATTGTTGTTGTCATTATTGTTGTTGAAAGGTGGATTGTTATTGTTATTATTATTGTTTTGAGGTGGGTTATTGTTGTTGTTTGTACACCGGCCATGTCTAAGTCTTCGAGAGGCTCGGGCTCTTGATAAGACGTTGATCGTGTACGCATGCACCTGCAAAAGAACTAACAAAGCAAGCAAGAAATATTTTTTGTTTTTATGGTTTTTTAATTTTTTGGATTTTTGAAAATTTTATATTTTTTTAGGGTTTTTGAAAATTTTTATGAAAAAGTAACGTTTACGGTGAAAGGATCTCAAAATCCAAGTTCTCACAAAAAACTGTTGATCTTAACGAGAAGAGCAGGCAGCGGCGCCATTTGATACAAATGATTTGCTATGGGGTTCAGATTTAAGTTCTCGGAATCTCCTCGAATTGATCACGGTTCTAAGTGGAATGATTTGTTCTTGGTTAATAAAAGGGTGTTGGTTTGTTTATCTATTTTGAACTAATAACAAATGAGTAAGTGTCGAAGAGTAAAATTAAAGCTTTGAAAGATTAAACTAGATTGACAAGTTAAAAGTAAATGCTTGAAAACGTAAAGAAAAGATTAGAATAATACTTTGAAAACTTAATTGAACTAATACTTAAAAACTTTGCTAAAACTTTAAAACTTAAAAACTTAAGCTATCGGAATATTAAAAATTATTTCTATCGGATTGCATCAAAGACATAAGCATCGGAATATAACTAAAACAACCCATCGGAATGTCAAAGTGAAGTCCATCGGAATGTTCATGTAAGTTACCATCGGAATAATTAAACTCAAAGCTGTCGCGATGATGGCTGTCGGAATGATGTCTAGATCGGAAAGTTAGATCGGAATATCTAAAGACCCTTTGTCGCAATGTCAGATCGGAATGTGGTAGATAAAAATTGGCCAGAGTTTCGACTTAAAAAGGACCTCAGTCCCGTCGGAATGTGCGATCACAATAAGCGATCCCAATCCCAGATCGGAATAAGGGGAAATGACAACCGAAAAAGAGCTTTTAGCTGTTGTCTATGCCTTTGAAAAGTTCCGCCCCTATCTTGTCCTTTCCACCACAATCGTTTACACCGATCATTCCGCATTGAAGTACTTGTTGACTAAACAAGATTCTAAACCAAGACTTATTCGCTGGGTTTTGCTACTCCAAGAATTTAAAATCGAAATTCGTGATAAAAAAGGAGCTGAAAACCTAGCCGCGGATCATCTCAGTAGACTTGAGGATCCTTTACCAAGGGGATCATCCGAACAAAGAAATCAATGATTCTTTTCCCTTGGAGACCTTAATGTCTATCAACTCGACTGCTGATGAAACCCCGTGGTTTGCGGACATTGCAAACTACTTGGCGGGTGGAATTCTCGTTGACGGGTTAACATCCCAACAAAAGAAGAAGTTCTTCAAAGACATCAAGACTTACTTTTGGGATGACCCGTATCTTTTCAAACAATGTGCTGATTTGATCATTCGCCGATGTGTTGATGGACCGACAGCTTTAGAAATCCTTGACGCTTTCCATAAAGGACCCACCGGTGGTCACTTTGGTCCCAACTACACCGCCAAAAAAGTGTTTGACTCGGGATTTTATTGGCCCACCATCTATCGTGACGCTCATGAGATGGTTAAACGATGTGATGCTTGCCAAAAACAAGGCAAGATCACACATAAAGACGAGATGCTTCAGAATTTCATTTAGGAATGTGAAATCTTTGATGTTTGGGGTATCGACTTTATGGGGCCATTCCCTTCATCTAAAGGAAACAAATACATCCTTGTAGCCGTTGACTACGTTTCTAAGTGGGTTGAAGCCAAACTTTACCTACTAATGACGCAAGGGTGGTTTGTAACTTTTTGAAATCGCTATTCGCTAGATTCGGTGTGCCTCGTGCCATTATTAGTGATCGCGGGACTCATTTTTGCAACGACCAATTTGCTAGAGTCATGGCTAAGTATGGTGTAAATCATCGTCTTTCCACCGCTTACCACCCACAAACTAATGGCCAGGCTGAAATATCCAACCGAGGATTAAAGCGAATTCTCGAAAGAACCGTGGGAGAGCATCGTGCTTCATGGGCTGATAAACTTGATGATGCTTTGTGGGCTTTTCGTACCGCATACAAGACTCCAATTGGTTGTACACCATATCGTCTCGTGTACGGGAAAGTATGCCACCTCCCCATTGAGTTGGAGCACAAGGCTTATTGGGCCTTGAAGTGGGCTAATTTCGATATCAACAAAGCCAGTGACCTACGCAAGATCCAACTCAATGAGCTGAATGAACTCCGGAATAGGGCTTATGAAAATTCTTTGATCTATAAGGAGAAGACTAAGCTCATTCACGACTCCAAGATTAAAAACCGAGAGTTCCAAGTTGGAGACAAAGTTTTACTTTTTAACTCTCGGTTGAAAATCTTTTCGGGCAAGCTGAAATCTCGTTGGTCCGGCCCATTCACCATTGCCCAAATTTTTCCATATGGTACTCTCGAGCTCGCTCAACCTAATGGACCTAATTTCAAGGTGAATGGACAATGAGTGAAGTTGTACTTTGGTGAGGACATCTCTCATAAGATTATTCCATCCATCACCACGTTCGCCATGAACTAATTTTGGGTCGAGTAAGGCTCGTGACTCGGTTATCAAAAACAAGCGCTCCTCGGGAGGCAGCCCGAGTATCTATCCTTTTCTGTTTTAACCTCCTAAGTGTAGGGGGACCTATATAGGTGTTTGTATTTGTGTGGTGATGTGATTACAGGGATAACTGCACTTTTGGAACCTTTGAAGAACCATGCTCCCGTGTTATCCGAAATCCGGTTCTATCTCTCAACTATCGTGATTCAATTTTCTTCATACTCACATTTGAAATTGATCACTTTCGTCGTCTCTTCCTTAGCTTGATTTAACCAACGTGCACAATGTCATAAGTGTTGGGGAGACTTTTCCCACATGCTTAAACATTGAGGACAATGTTTATCTTAAGTGTAGGGGGGACTTCTATCGAAGTTTTAAGTGGACTTTTCCATGAAAATGCCTTCATTTAACCAGAAAATCATCTTTTTCAACATTTTTCAAATTTTTAATTAACTTTGGCCATTTAGTCGTGATTTTTAATTTTTTATCGTTTCTTTCATATGTATATATCCCGCAATAAAGTCAAAAATATTAATAAATGGTGTAGCTAGTTTAGAAATCTTTGACATATTAGGCCCGTTGCGATTATTTTGACTCAACCCGAATAGACTTATCCAAGTTTATTCTAGCTAGTATCCTTAACCATGTATACCTTAATTGGTTTATTAGGCTAAGCATCCACGAGTCTCATTAATTGAGATTTTAAATTGTGGAGAACGAGAAATGATAGAGTCAATTATAAGTCGGTAATCTTGCGCAAGCTCACTTGGTGTAATTATTTGCCTATTCTCCCATCACTTGCTAATAATTTATCTGCAACAAGTAAGGTCGTACGATTTGAAAAGTTACTTAGCTTCTAGCCCAAGATCGTTTAAAAGTTGCTCGGTAATGATAAGAGTTCATAGCCAAGGCATAACTTATGAAGCGGGGCGCGAAGATTGGCGAGTCTGAAAAGGCCCTAACAAGGCATGAGGATTCCATTTTATTGCTGAAGATCCAAAGTTATGTGAAAAGCATTATTCCAAAAATCGATATGATGGATCAAGACTCACGACGAAAAGCAATCAACTCCCATAAAGATCATGGAGAAGTCTATCCGAAAAGACCCTAACAAGTTATGAGGATAAATAGATCCAAGTCCGAAAAGGAGGCGGATCGTTGTATCTCAAAATCCCAATTAGAGATTGAAGAAATAATCATGAAGTCGTGGTCAACAAAGTTGGAGTACCCCTCAAAAGTCTCCAAGTGAAGAAGCTCTATTAACGATGAGAAGACCATTATATCAAGAACGTCTCTCAAGATATGAAGTATGAAGTACATGCCAAATATCGGCCCGAGAAAGGTCTCAAATCGTGAACCGAGTTATGCCAAGATATGAACTTTTTGATATCCCGAGAAGCAGTTTTAAGAGATTTTGTCCTTTAGCTAACTATTGATCAAATCGTCCTACTTTGCTTTCAGCCTAAATAAACTATCGAAATAAGTCCAAAAATGCATCTTCATGATCATTCTAAGACATAAATAAAATATAAGAGATACCTCTAGGAATAAGGGAGTTTAAGAATTTAATTAAGCCATGTGTGTAAGTGTTTGATATGCTAACTTATAATAACAATGATCTTGTTTTTAAGCTTAGTTTGGGGAACGTGAAACTTGAGGGTGATAAATCTTCGCAGCACCAAAGCCCTAATGTATGTCCTTGATCACTTTGCAAGTTATTTCCATCCTTTTGTTTAATTTAAAGTTTTGATTTCTCTTAGCACTTTAATTTTTTGTTTAGTAGTATGTTAATAAGGCCAAGGTTGATTGATTATGAGAAAAGTGTAAAATTGCTTTATCACTAAGCATTGCATGAGGGCATGGCAATGGTTAAGTGTAGGGGATTTGATAGGTGTGAAAACACCCATCCTTTTACCACTTATTTCTGGCTAAAACAAGACCAAAACTCGTAATTAATATCATCTGTTTGGAATTATGCGTGGTTTTTGTGTTTATTGTGTTTTCAGAGTCAACCGGATGATTATTGAAGAAAACATGGGATGGCACGGGTTTTATCGAAGAAAAAGACTCAAGACGAAGTCTATTGTCCAAGAGATGCAAAAGGTTTGAAGTCATTGTGCCTATTTGAAGATTTATCGAAGAATAGAGCCAAAGATGGAAGATTCATATATGTCGAAGAACTCGAGTCTATTAAACAAAAGATCATAAGACGAGTTGGAATTATTCATCGACACTTCTCAAAATCCAAAGTCGGAAACGTTTATTTAAAGAAACGTAAAGACTAAAGAAGAAAGAAGAAAAGAAGCCCAAAACCAAACCCCATTCACAAGCCCATAATCACACGCCTATAAATAGGACTTCACTTCACCATTTGGAGACACTTAGTTATTTCTTTAGTTTTTCATTCTCTCTAGTTTTAGAGAGAGAAAGTTCCCAACTTTCTCTCACTAATTTTTTCTTTGTTTTCATCTTTTAAATTTAAGCTTTCTTAATCTTTGTACTTTGGATTTCATTAATCTTATTCAAGTTAAGCTTTTAAGTTCCTTATTCTTCTTCTATATTTCTTAGTTTGCTTTAATCTTTGATCCGATTACTTCATTTCATACGGTTTGAAAGATTGGATTTGTTCGTGATTAAAAGTTATATTTTCTTGTCCCTTTTTAAGCTCTCACACGTATAAGCTATAGGCCCTCTATGCTTATTGGCTTATTGCTTGTTTTAGCTTATTGGTTTTCGGATTTCATCAAGGTTTTGGTCATTCAAAAGTTTTGTTTATCAAGTTTATGATTTTATGTTTTTGAAAGTTGTCGAATTTAATCTTTTTGAATTGTTCAAGTTTTGGATTAGTTAGCTTATGGATTTTGCTTATGGAGTTTTTAAGTTGCCACCAATTTCAGAACAACTTTGCTCCCATCACAATATTAGGGCTTGTACTTATTACGACGGATTTACTGCTTTTGATCGCAATAACCCAAGAGGGTTTTACTTTGCGATCGGGTGACATCTTCCCTTATTCCGATCTGGGATTGCGATCGCTTTTTGCGATCGCACATTCCGACGGGACTGAGGTCCTTTTTAAGTCGAAACTCTGGCCAATTTTTATTTACCACATTCCGATCTGACATTGCGACAAAGGGTCTTTAGATATTCCGATCTAACTTTCCGATCTAGACATCATTCCGACAGCCATCATTGCGACAGCTTTGATTTTAATTATTCCGATGGTAACTTACATGAACATTCCGATGGACTTCACTTTGACATTCCGATGGGTTGTTTTAGTTATATTCCGATGCTTATGTCTTTGATGCATTCCGATAGAAATAATTTTTAATATTCCGATAGCTTAAGTTTTTAAGTTTTAAAGTTTTAGCAAAGTTTTTAAGTATTAGTTCAATTAAGTTTTCAAAGTATTATTCTAATCTTTTCTTTACGTTTTCAAGCATTTACTTTTAACTTATCAATCTAGTTTAATCTTTCAAAGCTTTAATTTTATTCTTCGACACTTACTCATTTGTTATTAGTTCAAAATAGTTAAACAAACCAACACCCTCTTATTAACCAAGAACAAATCATTCCACTTAGAACCGTGATCAATTCGAGGAGATTCCGAGAACTTAAATCTGAACCCCATAGCAAATCATTTGTATCAGTTCCTACTGGAAAGTTATTTCCCTCTAGCTCGATAAAGGTTCAAGGTGTGCCCCCACATGGTTCTCAGAAAGCTATCACTAACCCACATGCAAGCATACAAACTACTAATTTAAGTGCAGGTACTGACGTCACGGTTCGACAGGAACACAAAGGACCAATATTTGTAACCCTTTCAACTAATGACACTCTCAGAGTTTGGTTGCTGAAGAAGCAGATATCAGAGAAATACGTGTCTTAGGGGTTTCACAAGTAAGCTTCATGATGACTTACAGTCACATATCAGACTGTAACTCGAACGTCAAAGAAAAGGAACTTTATCTCTTCAACGATAAGTTACCCTCAAAACAAGAAATTAATATTTCTTGGACAGGAGCTTCTCTTAAAACTATTCAAAAGTTTTAAGCTCGTGTAATGACTTACAGTTAAAATTATAGGCTGTAACTCGTTCTTCAAAGACAGGAAAGTTCATCCCGAGTATGACTTATCCTCAAAATGAGAAATTCGATTTTTCTCGGACACGAGCTTACATTAAAACTATTCGAAAGTTTTAAGCTCGTGTATATGACTTCTAAGAGCATCACAACTTAGGACTCGGACCTCAAATAAGGAAAGTTTATCACAGACGAAAACTTATCCTTCTCAACGTGAAATTCATACTTCTTGGTCATGAGCTTCTCATAAAAACATTCAAAGTTTTTAAGCTCATGAAAAACGACTTCTAAGTAAATGTCAGCTTAGAACTCGAACTTCAACTTAAGGAAAGTTTATCACGGATGATAACTTATCCTCCACAACGGGAAATTTATTTTTCTCGGTCATGAGCCAGTCACAAAACAATCAACGTTTTGAGCTCATGAAAATCGGACCCGAAAGGGAAGTGTACGTTTCAGTGCGCTTTCCCTAAGCAATAGAAGAGAAGTCTTCTATCATGTTTATTTTAAAACGATTGAACACAATTATTCAAGAATTTCTCAAAAGATTTTTCTAAATCTTTCAAAATTGTGTGTTCAACACTCCCTTCATCATATGTGGTTTTTATATCTCAAAATTGTCATATGTTATGTTGATCAATTTTTGAGTGGGAGCGTTTTAAAATCAAACCTTTAATGTTGTTTGGTACATATCTGAAATTGTCATATTTTATGTATCCAACACATTCCGAAAATGGTCTAAAACTGTTATATGTCATATTCTATATCGGATAAGGCATCTTACTCCGTACCTCAACATATTTGTGGTCTTGTTTTTCCAGAATTTGGTCAAACTTTTGTTTCAAGACACACATATATTGTTGATGGGGAGCATCCCGACTGAAAAAGTTCCATGATTCATGCGTGCACACATGTTTCTATCCCAACGATTTTAGAAATTGTCATATTGGTAACTCTAATATTATATTTTTATATTAGAGATAGGGGGAGAAAATGTGATTAAAATGTAATATATCGCAACATGTGATCTTAAAGACTCAAGTGCAACTCTTTCCTTCACATGCTAAACCATTTCGTATATCGATGCATGTGTGTAGGGGGAGCTTTTCGGAAATGTAAAACTTTCAAGGGTTAAAAGTTTTAATTTTTATCAAGCACTTTGAATGGTTTTCAATGGTTTATGGTTACGATCTATACCCAAAACAACCTACTATCCACGACGGAACATTGGAGTCAAAAGGTGGTTTAGGATAGGAAACTAAGTCCTATGATCCAACCAGAACCGAAGGGATCTACCCAAGGACATTCCATAGCTAGAAATAGTTGTCCTTAGGAAAGATGGAGTTGAATGAAGCTGAATGCGGACCAATTACTTAAGTTAGCACTGGAACAATCACAACAAGGTGCTAGTGATGACGTATTGGTAAGCATTGAAGGAGTTGAATATTCTATGCAACTTAGGCAGAAACCGGGTTAACACATCTTTTGAAGACAAGTGTCATGGACCCAATGATGCAATGCACAACCCTTCCCAGCCATTCGAGTTTCTCTCAAAAGAAACTTGTCTCATTGTCACGGAGATCAACACGTATCTATTGACTTTCTCACTCCGAGTTAGTTAATATTGAAAAGGTGGCAGTCTGCTCCAGCCTCCGATTACCAAAATGCACTTATTGAGTCTAGAGCCAAAAGAGATCTCATTAGGACACAATCGAGTCCTACGCATTATCCTTGTGATATTGCCAGAACATCTGAGTGATACGATTCACAATGAAGATGGAAATCTTGCTTGAGCCAGCATTAAACAAGCTCATGGTAGGTAACTTGTGCGATTTTACACGAATCAAACTTGTGAGAACTGGAAAGCAACTAAGTGTCGATTCTTAATTGATTTAAACTTGATTCCAGGTTTCTTTGCAAAATCCGTGTGATCTTGCCAGAACATTCAGAGTGACACTCATTAGTGTTCACAGTGACGAATGGAAATCCTTCTAGTGTCAATATCAAAAAGCACCGCAGTAGGTAACTCGCAAGATTCTCTATGAATCAAGCTTGTGACAAACTGGAAAGCAACAATGGTGCGATTCTTATAGAATCAAACTTGTTCCAGGAATTCTGATTTGACGACTCTAATCAGACGGATAATTTATCCTTATGATTCAAGCAAACCAGTAGGAACTTTCTTGCCACTGATGAGTCAAAGAAACACAAATGGTCGTTTTAGAGCTGATTTATTGGTGTTGTTTGTAAAAAGAAGGCATCCCCACACTCAGTGGAGTGTGGGAAGTCAGTTTAAGCACAAAAACAAGGATGTTCAATACACAAAATCACACCAAATGGGCAAATCTAAGTCACTGTATTGGTCATGCAGGTCCGATGGTCAAATGCTGATACAATGTGCAATATGGTTAACTTTGGCACTCAATAACTTGGTCAATTTACCACAAAATCTCAAACAAACTAACAGCGATACTATATTTGCCCTAACCCTAACAGTTGAACAAGATTTTAGCAAGAAAAACTCAAAAATTAACCTTATTACAGCCTACTGGTTGTTTATACCTCTTATATCAAAGCAAAACCTGTTTTAACCTATCAAACTCCAAACAAAAGGATGATAACACCTAATATTATCTAACTAAGTGTGATCAAGCGGGTTTGACTAGATTTCGTACAACCTAAATCAGTTAAAACCCTTGACCCAAACACCCTTTAAAAAGTAGAATAACAATTTTTTGCAAAGAGATTATATTCAAAACACTACAAACTAAGATTACTTCAACTGAATATCACCAAGTATCATTCAAATAACAAGATTTAACAATTAAAACACTGATTCATGATCAAAAGCTCATATTCATCACATAACAAAATATTATGCAGAAAATAAAAAAGAGACTAAGAACTTGTACCTCCAAGGCATACATCCATGCCATGGATTGTTAGAGCTCAAGTGGTATCATAACAACCACTAGCTTCCAAACCCTGCTAAGATGAACAAATGTAAAATAATAGTAACAATAATATTTTGACCCTGATTTCTTTTTGTATTTTCTTCAAAAACTTTTCCTTTCAAAAACAGGAAACCTTTTCAAACATTAAAACACAAGAACCATTTTCAAATGGATAGATTGGAACTCAGATTTTCACAAGTAAACACCAACTTTTAAAAAAGTAAAAAGGAATTATAATTTTAACACGAAAAACACCAACTTTTATTATTCAAAAAGGAATTACAATAACTTGGAAAATCTGGAACAAGAGGCTCACCACATGTTGGGGCTCTCTTTATAGGCAATGTTTACCAACCCTAAATCAATGAAAATCCTAAAATAGCCCTAATGAAGCTTCCAGAATTGCATCTTGTTGTTTACAGCCTGTTTGGACAGATCTTAGACGTCCATATACTGCTTGGGGACCAAGGAGTGAAGGTATACCATTGATTTGGCAATGTCATCAAAGTTTGCCACATGTTGTCTTGTGAATGGTGTAGGGGAGACCTTGTGGGTTCTCCCTGGTAGTGGAAATGGATGTTTTTATTGTTGGGTTTTGATAGACGTGATGTGAATCACACGTGGGTACTCTCAATTTGATTTTCCCCTTTGTTTTGCTTCCTTTTGATCCTGGGTTAATATGAAGATGAATAGTAGTAAAAATTACTATAGTAATTGTTAGGCACATTTTTTTGTTTAAATGTTTAGGATGGTGCACTTTTGGTCCTTTGTTTTTCTTGTTTCTTCCACTTGGTAATAAAAAACGACCAACTTCCATTTCCTTTGTAATGAAGTCTTGGTTTTCATACTTTTGGCACAAAACTTCTCTAAAAAGGATTCCAAGGGTTTGTTTTGTCATTTTCTTGATTCTTTGAGGAATGACTTTGAACTTTCTTGATAGATGAAGTACCTTTCTTGTATGTTTGTCATTGAAGAGGACATTTGTTGACAAATATTCATTTATGAGGGACTAAACATGCCAATTCTTCAAATTTGAGGGATGTTTTTCTAATTTTGACAAACTTAAAGGACCAAACTTGTAATTGTTAATATACAAGGGTATTAAGTGTCATTTCTTCATTAATGAGGGATCATTCTTATACATCTTCAAATCTTCAAGGTCTTTTCTTTGGAAATTCATAACTTGGGCCCGGTTCATTGTGTGGCTTCGGTTCTCGTGTTCGTTTTTCCTTGTTTCTTGTGATCTTTTGTCTTTTTCAGGATATCCATACCTAATATACACAAGTAAACAAACACAAGCATATATATGGTATTTTAATGACATTTTATGCATTTAAAGCCCGAAAAGAACGATGAGATCATGTATAAATGCCATCTCATCACTCCCCATACTAAACCATTGTCGTGCCCTCACGCAATGCTAGAATAAAGGATCTAAGCATCTCCAAAATTCATTTTTATTAACCTTTATTGAAAAGTAAAACTTGCTACAATACTAAAAAGATACGTTAAAGACATAATGTATGATTATCATCACGAATGTGACTTTTAGGGTCAATGAATAGAAACAAGTGAATGTCTCATAGAGTGAAGTTCGTCATCCTTGATTGTCATACATTCCATGCTAAGTACAAAAACGAGATCATTGTTGGTACAAGTCACAATGGTAACACTACTCATACGTCCAAATTGTGTAATACTTTTTCTCCCCGCAATCCTATTTATTATGAAAAGAAAAGGTATCTAGAATTTTTTAACTATTTGTCATGGATCACAAGTGATTTGACTTATTTAAGTATTTATTAGTCCAAAAATAAAGTAGCACGATATAACCGATAGTTAGCTAAAGGTCAAAATATTTTAAACGGCTTCTCATAATCTCCTTAATTTCATATCTTGGCATAACTCGTTTCACGATTTGAGACCTTTCTAGGACCGATATTTGGCATGTACTTCATTCTACAAATCTTCGGAAGACGTTCTTGAAATTATGGTCTTCTCTTCATATTTTGGAATTTCTTTACTTGTCATTTTTGAGAGATTCTTCATACTTGGACCACGACTTCATCATTTTTCTTCAATCTTGTTTTGGATTTTGATATACAACGATCCGCCTCTTTTTAGGACTTGGATATATTTATCCTCATACCTTGTTAGGGTCTTTTTGGATAGACTTTCTCCATGATCTTTAGGGGAGTAATTGCTTTTCGTCGTGTGTCTCGATCCTTCATATTGATTTTGGAATAATGATTCTTCACATCATCTTGGATCTTTAACAAAAAAATAGAGCTCCTCATGCCTTGTTAAGGCCTTTTTGGATTTTCACCAATCTTCGTGTCCCGCTTCAATAAGTTATGCCTTGGCTATGAACTCTATTCAACCACGAGCAACTTTTAAACGATCTTGGGCTATAAGCTAAGTAACCTTTCAAATCGTACGACCTTACTTATTGCAAATAATTTATTCCTATTGATCTTGTGGGAGAAAAAGACACAATTAAAAACATATGAGTTTTTGAAAGAACATTTTCATGTTCTACGTTTAGCATGATCACTTGTCTAACTCTATCACTTCTCGTTCTTCACTATTTAAAGACATCCAATTAAAGAGATTTGTGAATACTTAGCCATGCAAGTCAAAATTAAGCCAAATTTGGATTAGCTTCATTAAGACTATATTAAATCGAAGTTTTCGGTTGTCAAGCCACCTATAGGATCTTGCACTTTCTTAGACTTTTTCAAGTTTAAAGAATTCATTTTAAAGTTCCCTTGATAAGTGACTTTCTAGGATCAATTATAGGAACTTGCGAAAAGTTCTTGTTCTTAACCCGTATGAGCTAAGACTTTCGCGTTTTATAGTTCCCTATATAAAAGTCTAGCAATACTTGATCCAAGCGGGTTAAGGAATGTAAAGGGCTCCAAATTCCCATCAAGTCAAAAATTAACTCTTATTCTACCAATCGGAAAATATACATTCATGTCTTAAAAACACTTATGAAAACTAAGAAAAATTTTAAAATTTGGCCATTTTTAGCCTTATTTGCAACAAAACAAAACAAAACAATGAAAGTTGGAAAACGTGAGGGCGTAGCAAGGCAAGTATCTATTCACCCCCAATACTAAAATTAAACATTGTCCTCAATGTTTCGAGTCTAAAGGTGGAGCACCCCATACTAGAGACGAAGAGTCGAATGCTTAGGATCCAGCATGGAAAGAGTGATCAACAATATATCTAAAGCCGTTTATGAATTATGCTAAAAGATAATTGTTAGAATAATAAAGGATATGTCATGGATTCGTGAAAATTCTTCAAGCAAACGATCGAGGCTCACGTAAACGAACACGAGAGTCTTCAATCGTGGCGATGATGATGATCTAGATAACACATTCACAAACAACCACGAGAAAACGAGTTGGAAGGGAAAATATCCCCTCTCATTAAATACATTATAAAGCGATAATATATACATGGATAAGCATGGGATCTCCCCCACGAGGCATCTCGTTTTTTATTACCGAGTTATGAGCTCAACTCGGTCCCCTCAATGCTAATTATCATTAGGGAGGTGACTTGGTCGAGGTCGTCCAAAGAAGGGACTTCCCCACCGAAGTAGTGCTTAAGCCTATGTCCATTCACCTTGAAATTAGGACCATCATTTTGAGCTAGCTCGATGGTCCCATAAGGAAACACTTGTGTTATGGTGAACGAACCCGACCAACGAGATTTCAATTTCACGGAAAATATCTTCAAACGAGAGTTAAAAAGTAACACTTGATCACCAACGTTAAAAACCCGGTTTTTAATCTTTGAATCATGAAACTTTTTAGTCTTTTTCTTAAAAATTAATGAATTTTCATAAGCATTATCTCTTAATTCATCCAATTCATTAAGTCGTATTTTCCGGTAATCTCTCGCGGTCTTCAAGTCATAGTTGGCATGCTTTAGGGCCCAATATGCCTTGTGTTCCAGTTCAACAGGCAAATGGCAATTCTTTCCATAAACCAACTTATAAGGAGTACAACCGATAGGTGTCTTATAAGCGGTGTGAAAGGCCCATAAAGCGTCATCGAGTTTGTCGGACCATGAAGCATAGTTTTCTCCAATCGACCTCTCTAAAATACTCTTCAAAGCTCGGTTTGAAACCTCGACATGCCCACTCGTTTGCGGGTGATAAGCCGTAGAAAGACGATGTGCCCCATATTTCTTTAAAACCTTTTTGAATTGGTCATTACAATAATGGATTCCACGATCGCTTATAATAGCACGCGGGGTTCCAAACCGAGAGAATAGTTGCTTCACAAACTTCACTACCACACGAGCATCATTCGTAGGCAAAGCCTTAGCTTCTACCCACTTAGATAGGTAGTCGACGGCGACGAGTATATACTTGTTTCCATGAGACGATGGGAACAGCCCCATAAAGTCAATGCCCCAAATGTCGAAAATCTCACACACTTGAATTATATTTTGCGGCATTTCATCCTTTTGCTACAATTTTCCTTGGCATTGGCAAGAATCACATGACTTCAAAATTGTGTGTGTATCACGATAGATCGAAGGCCAAAAGAAGTCGGCATCGAACACTTTCTTAGCCGTGAAGTTAGCACCGTGGTGACCACACGTGGGTCCCTTGTGACAAGCTCTAAGGATGTTAGAAGCTTTGGTACCAAAGACACATAGTCGAACTAGTTGATCCACACAAACCCGAAAGAGATAAGGGTCGTCCCAAAAATAGAACTTGACGTCACGAAAGAATTTCCTCTTTTTTTATGTCGTCATATCCTTGATTATGAAGTTCCCCGCATGGTAATTTGCAATGTCGGTAAACCATGGGGTGTTGTTCTTAGAATTAACTATACCGAGAGTCTCGAGAGGAAATGTTTCGGTGATTTCCATGTTCTCGAATACAATTTGTGAGGATCTTCTAAACGAGAGAGATGATCGGCCGCTAGATTCTCGCCTCCTTTTTTATCAAGTATGGTGACATCAAATTCTTGTAGGAGGAGAATCCAACGAAGCAACCTCGGCTTTGCATCTTGTTTAGCCAAGAGGTACTTGATAGCCGAATGATCTGTATATACGATGTTTTTGTCAAGACGAGATAAGGTCGGAATTTCTCAAAGGCATAAACCACGGCAAAGAATTCCTTTTGCCTTGTGGTGTCCTTAAGTTGAGCCTCGGTCATCGTCTTACTAGCATAGTGAATAGGTTGAAAGTGCTTTTCATAACGTTGCCCTAAAACGGCCCCAATTGCATAATCACTTACATCGCACATGATTTCAAGGGGTAATTCCCAATTAGGAGCAACAAGAATGGGAGCTTCGGTAAGTTTCCTCTTAACAGTTTCGAAAGCTCGAACAAAATCCTCATTGAAGTTAAAAGGAGAATCCTTCTCGAGAAGGTGTGTCATAGGTCGAGTGATTTTCGGAAAGTCTTTGATGAAACGACGATAAAAGCCCGTGTGGCCTAGCAAACTCCTAACTCCCTTAACGATTTTAGGATGAGGTAACTTGGCGATGACGTATATCTTAGCTCTATCTACCTTAATCCCCGCTTTCGAGACCTTGTGCCCTAAGACGATTCCTTGTTTACACATAAAATAAAAATTTTCCCAATTAAGCACAAGGTTGGTTTCTTCACAACGTTTTAACATTTTCTCGAGATTGGATAAACAAGACGTGAACGAATCACCAAACACCGAAAATTCATCCATGAATACTTCCATCGACCTCTCGATCATATCGTGAAAAATAGCCATCATACACCGTTGAAACGTTCCCGGTGAATTACAAAGTCCGAAAGGCATTATACGATAAGCAAACGTTCCACATGGACACGTAAACGTAGTTTTATCTTGATCACGAGGGTCGATAGGGATTTGAAAGTAACCGGAAAAACCATCTAAAAAGCAATAGAAGTCATTTCCCGCAAGTCGCTCCAACATTTGATTCATGAAGGGCAAGGGAAAATGGTCTTTACGAGTGGCATCATTTAACTTTCGATAGTCAATACACACCCTCCAACCGGTCATAATACGAGTGGGAATTAACTCGTTGTTTTCATTAGGCACAACGGTCATTCCTCCCTTCTTAGGGACACAATGGATTGGGCTCACCCTTGGGCTATCGGAGATAGGATAAATCATTCCCGCGTCAAGAAGTTTTAAGACCTCTTTTTAATGAAATCGTGAATTTTGTAGTTTACCCTTCTTTGAATTTGAATTGTGAGTTTGTAGTCCTCCTCCATTAAAATCTTGTGAGTACAAAATTTTGGGTCATTACCCTTAATGTCAGAAATTTTCCACGCAATTGCCCGTTTATGAGCTTTAAGAATTTTTAAAAGTGCCGCTTTTTCATCATTAGCAAGATCTTTTGCAATAATAACCGGAAACTTGTCATCACCTTCCAAGAATGCGTATTCAAGGTGAGATGGAAGATCTTTCCATTCAAGGATTGGCGGTTCCTCGATTGAAGATTTTGTTCAACACTCATAACTTCCATCAGCGGAAGAAATGGTGGAATGAGAGTATCATTACCAATAATCACCTCATCTTCATTATCGATTTCATTTATAATAAAATCGCCTCCCTCGAATGGACTGAGATTTGGTGTAGAATTAGCAAGAATCGGATCCATAATAGTGGGATTGCCACTTGACGAACTATCAGAAAAACCTAACACTTCTTGTAGCGATTGCATAAGTAAATATGGTTGATGGTAGTGATTGCATAAACATGAGAAGGTATAGAGTTTTGAGTAGCGTTTATAACAATTTCCTTTTCGTTGAATCTCAAAGTGATTGTTCTAGCATGAACATCGATAAGCAATCTCGAGGTGTCTAAAAATAGACGACCTAAAATTATAGGAACTTGAGGATCCGCGGGGATGTCTACTACGATAAAATCAACGGGATAGTAGAACTTCCCCACTTTTACGAAAACGACTTCGGCTACTCCACATGCGAGAATCGTAGAATGATCGGTCATCTCGATAGACATGTTCGATGGAGTAAAAGCCGGAAGTGATAGCGATTTCCACATGGAAAAAGGCATCAAATTAATGCTCGCACCAAGATCGGCCAAGGCGACGCATCCTTCCATTTATTGTATGTCACAAGGAATGAGAAACTTCCCAGGGTCACCAACTTTTTCCGGTATTCGATTAAGATAAACCAAGGAACAATTAGATAGCTTAGAAAGATTTTCCTTATCGTTCATCATACCCTTAAAAGTGGAAGCGAAACAAGGCATGTATAACAACGTGTTGGCTGAACTTACATTAAAATGCACTTGTTGAAACATTTTGATAAAAAGCTCAATTTTGTTGTTTATTAAGTTCTTGCATTTTCTCCTTGTTTCGTCTCGATGGGCAAGGTAAGGGTGGTGTGGGTTGGGGCATAGGCATCAGCCTTGGAATCTCGGGTTCCACAATTGGTATTGGTTCAACCGTAGGTGTGTACTAAGTGTGTAAAGAATTATCCTTTTGCCACTAAAATCAAGGAAATACAAGACCTAATCATGTGTTTTATATCGTTAAAGTCGGAATTACGCGTGGTTTTGTGTTTTTGTGTTGAAATAGGTACAAATGATCAAAAGGAGAGAAAACACGGGATTTCACGGTCAAATGTTGAAGAAAAGTCCAAAAAGAGACGAAGACAAAGTCAAAAGACCAAAAGTGTGCCCAAGTTCACGAAAACCGGCTAAACCAACACGACTGTAGAGGAAAGATCATGAAAGTCGAAATCGAGCTCGTTTAAGTGGAGTATATCATTTACGAAGATAATCGAGACAAGCGGGACCCACTATTGCTTATTGGGCTTGAAAGCCCAATATTGGATAAAGTTTTGGGACAAAGCCCAAATCACGGCCCAAATTGACAAAAGGAAGGGACGGATGGTTAATTGGGCTAAAAGCCCATTTACACAAATACACGGATGGAAAGTGAGCAATTGGGCCACAAGCCCATGACAAAATAAAAACAAAACGGAAAAAAAATTTATTCAGGAAGGATTTTTGCTTGGTCAATATTTAGCCCAGTCAATCCTCACCCACCGGTTTTAATAAAACATTCTTATCCCTCACTCCCCACGTGTAATCCCAACTTTTCTCCCATACCCCAAATAAAATAAACGGTTGAATAAATCCTCCATTTACCCTGCACTTCACCACACCCGATTACCCCCCACACACAATCCCACCACACGTTTTAATATTTACCTACACATTATTTTTTCCCCACTCATAAATTAATACACGTCTTATTTTACCCCTCCCCAACTCCTTCGATAGAAACAAGAAAAAAACACACCCACTCCTTCTCCCCCATTTTTACTCTCTCACAGCCACCACTTCTTCCCTCAAAACCCTAGTTTTTTTACCCATCAAAAATAACCCACAAAAATTAGGGCTTTTACCCTCAAATGGTAATTAACACCCAAAGGAATTAAATCCCCAATGTTTTCGGGGTATAGCACTATTGTGGTCCTCATATCTCTCTGACGTGGCCTATTGTGATTGGATGAAGCACATCACTCCCTAAATCATCCAATCACAATAAAACAAGCTGGCAATCTGTGGCTCTAGATGGATTCTCCATCGTTTGATTAGAAGAAAAGAGAGAGAAAGAAGAAAAGAAGAATTGAACAGTGGTGATTGAAGAACTTGGGCTCCAAGTTTAGGGTTTTCTCTATAAAAACCCATTTCTTGTAATTCATTGATAGCTTTTTCTTTATTTCCCAGTTTTTAAATTAATTTAGGAGTAGGGTAAATTAGATTTAATTTTCAGTAAAATTATGTTTAGATTTAATCTTGTAATCTTTTTAATTCCAGTAATGTAATTTTTGATTATTAATGAAAAGCTTATTTTTATTTAATTCGTGTCTTCTTTTCTTTAAATTCTGTCGAATTGAACTTTTGATATTTAAATCCTGTTTGTTCTTGTTACTGTTCTTATTATTATTCGGTTACTTTTTTTTAATCTGCTTTTGACACTGTTTATTATTAATATTATTATTAGTATAAAAAAAAATAAAAAAAAATATATATATATAATAATAATAAAGGAAAGTGTAAGTAATTTTTCCCTACTGGAAAAATTATACAAGTTCACTGTTCGGTTACTATTTAGATCGAGGGTTATGTTTGGTTCGAAGAAGTTTTGTTCGATGGTGAAGACGATGTTGACGATTGGAGGTGGTGTTTGTATTCGGTGACAAAGGGGGTTCAGCACCACCCTTCGACCCAACGGAAATCGACACTAGGTTCTTTTTAATCTCTTTAGTTTTAATGTTTATTTATTTTTTAGAATAATATTGTTTGTTTAGATTATCTGCTTAAAGTTTATTTCTGCTTATGTTTTTGTTAAGTTTTTATGGATGCGAATTTTTGGTATCTAATGGTTAGTTTGATTTGAATTGTTCAGTTTTAATTTTATATATATTTTCGTCCTGTTTGGATCTGCCAGTAGTAATCGATTTAGCTTATGGGATATTTTGGTTTTGCTTATTTGGTTTTCTGATTTGTTTAAATTTTGTGTGCTATTTCTGCTTATTACCTAGTTTGTTTTTGCTTATTAGTATATTCAGCTTATTTCATTTTGCATCTTTAGATAGCTTATTTGCTTATTTTCTGCTTTTGGTTCCTGATTTTTGCTTACTTTGACTTCTTTTTATCTGCTGTTTTGTCTGATCTACAACATACAGATATAATTTATCTGTATAAAGTTCCAAGTAAAAAAAAATAAAAAAAAAATATAGTAAAAAATTATTTGCATAAATTCGTCTGTCCTGGGGTTCGAACCCATGACCTCTCGCATAGTAGTCCAGCACCTCTACCATCTCTCCTATATTTCTTTTGTGTTTATTATTGCATCTATTAGTTAATATAGGATCTAAATTCATTAGGCAGTTTTATTAATTTAGTCTAAATTAAGTTTCTAGTTTAATTAGATTTTTTATAAAAGTTTTATTTCATTTATTCAGTGTTAAAAAATATAATAAAATTCAAAAAAAAGACAAAAATATATTTTCTTAATTTACTCTTACAACTTTTAAATTAGTTTTAAAATTACTTTTATTTCAAATATTTTAATTTTACGATTTTAAATTTGGTTTTAAAATTATATTTCATTTAAAAAGTTTGTTTTAGTTTAAAATAAGTATTAAAATTAAATTAGATTTATTTCAAAATAGTTTTTATATAGATTAGTTTAAAATAGTTTTTAAATTGTTTAGATAATTAATTAATTAGTAGTTTTTAAATTAGTTTAAAAATACCAAAAAATACTTTTCACCAAAAACAAAGTAAGTCGAAACGTTAAACCGGATTTCAATTCGAGTCGAATCGAGGAACGATAATAGAAATAAAAAAAAGGGTAAACAAAATCCATTTTTCAAAATGGCGCCGCTGCCGCTTCGCTCGTACGATTGACGATTTTTCGTGAAGACGTTTGGATTTTGGGATCCGTTCATTTTTGAACGTTAATTTTCTTGTTACAAAATCAAAAAATACAAAAAAAATCAAAAAACTTAAAACTACAAAAAAATTAAAAAATCACAAAAGCAATTTCTTTCCTAAGAATTGCACCAAAAAATTAAAAAAATACAAAAAGTAATACTTTTTCCTAAAAGTATTACACCAAAAATATTACGTATTAGTGTTATTTCTTAGTTCGATTTCTATCGATTTTTCTTTTGAATATATATTTTTCTAAAAAATACAAAAAGATTTTTCTTTTATTATAATATATTACGTAGCTTAATAATTATTGTTATTTCTTTTTCTTTCGACACTACCATGGATAATCGTCCGATTTGGGAAATCTTACAAGAAGAGCGTTATAAGATTATGTCCGAGGAGTGTTCGACTTGTGGTGGGCCTCATGCTTATTTTAATTGTGACAAAACTTATGAGGAGGTTTATAATAATGAGGAAAGTATGTGTTATGATACTAATACTTATTTTGGCTCCCCTAGTTTTCCTACAAATAGTGACCCACCACAATATGATCCACGGTTTTATGGGGAATTTGAAAATCAAGGGTTTTCAAATAATGAAGGTTTTCCAAATGAAAGCAATTTTCAAAACTATAATCAAGGGAGTATTTCACAACCTCAAATGGACTTAATTCTTAATAAACATGAGGAACATGGTAGATTCTTAAGAGAAATGCAAGAGGAAACCGATAGGAAATTCATGCTCTTTTTAGAAACCTATCAAGATCAATTTGATATTGAGCCGTTTTTTAGCGATGATATTGAGGCTAACACCACTAATAGTAGTGATGTTCCCACTGTGGATCCTTCCATCTCTCCGCCAATAAAGGAGAGACAAGGCCCGAAGATTATCATGAGTTTTACTCACCCTCCGGTGTTGACACCCACGGATACTATTAGCTCTCCTCTTTCCTCACCTATTGAGGAAATTCCCAAGATTATTCTTGAGCCTTCATTACCCGTTGATGACCCTATTTCTTTTATGCCTCCTTCACCTACCCCTTCAAATGACTTTATGCTTTCTTCAAATCCTCTTAGCGAGACATGTTTTGAGAAACCAATTTTTGAGGAGTGTGAGTGCATAGAAGAAGAACCCATAAGTTATCCTACACCTAAGGAGTTTGTAGATAGGGATGAGTTATCTTGTGATTCCGACTACATTTTTAATTATTCCTAGGGATCGGATGAGGATGATTCGCCTATTTTACCAAGACCTACTTTTGAAAACCATGATACTAATGATTTATCGGATTCTTTACTCCTTAGTGATGACTTTTATACCCCGAGTATCGAGAAATTCCATCAGGAGGATGCTTTTTATGATCCCGTGTTATTGGATTTCTCGCATGAGCTTAATTATGATCATGGTATTGATGAGAAGGCAAATGGTGTTTTAAAACTTGATATTGATATTGATTTTGAAAACTCGGATTTTGATAAATTCACATTTGCCTCTTCGCCAATTACTTTTGATTCTACCATCGATTCTCTTCCAATTCTCGAGGAGTTACCTAATAAACACTCCTCTAATGAGAATTACGTTTACCACATTCGTGAGGATTTAACTTATCAACAAATCCCACAAATGAATGATGGTTTCGTACTTGATCATGATCTCTTCGAGAGAATTTCTAAAATCCTCAATGAAGGGAACGACAAACCTTTGTTTGACGAGCCTATCTATGATGAAGAAATCGAAGAGATTCACGTTCATGAGGATGAATGCTTTGACCCGGGAGGTGACATTGACCATTCTATGATTGATACCTTTACGGCTTTGCCGGATAGTGACCATCCATTGTCTTTGGGGGATGACAATTTGTCTCCTTTACCCACTCCACCTCCCGTGGATCACGACCTCACATACTTTTCGTATGTTGAGAGGACCTTTTTACCTTCTAGGACTTATCCTCCTGCCTCTCATTTATTATGTTCCTCCGGGACCGAGGACAAGATCTTTGATCCCGGTATTACATTCGAGGCTTCCCCATGGACCATTTAATTCGGGGTCGAGTCAGGGCTCGTGACTCGGTTAACAAAAACAAGCGCTTCTCGGGAGGCAACCCGATTCTCTATCTTTTATCTATTTTCTACAATAAGTGTAGGGGAGCCGTGTAGGTTGTTTGTTTTGTGTGTTGTGATTGTGCAGGGATGATAGGTGTGAAAACACCCATCCTTTTACCACTTAATTCTGGCTAAAACGAGACCAAAACACGTATTTAATATCATTTGTTTGGAATTATGCGTGGTTTTTGTGTTTAATGTGTTTTCAGAGCCAACCAGATAAATATTGAAGAAAACATGGGATTGCACTGGTTTTATGGAAGAAAAAGACTCAAGACAAAGTCTAGTGTCCAAGAAATGCAAAAGATTTGAAGTCACTGGGCCTATTCGAAGATTTATCGAAGAAAAGGACCAAAGATGGAAGATTTACATAAGTCGAAGAAACTCAAGTCTATTAAACGAAGAAATTTAAAGACGAGTTGAAATTAATCGACGACAAATCCCGAATCAGAATCGAAAACGTCAACTTTTCTGAAAAGACGAGAAGACAAGAAGAACGGGAGAAAGCCCACTCACCAACCAAAGGGAACACCTATAAAAGGAATCCCCCTCACACTTTTCATTCAGTTTTTTAGTTTTTCTTCTCCCCTTTTTTTTCTCCCTTTCTGTTCGTAGGTTTCACCAACACCACTAGGGTGTTTGGTGATTTTGATCTTTGTTTTTCAATCTTGTAATTTCATCCTTGTTTTGTGATTGTTAAAACCTTAATCATTCAATATATCAATCTTTCCATTTCATCTTGTTCATCTTCATTTATTTGGTTAAAAGTTTAAGTTCTTATTTGATTGATTTGATCTTCAAAAGTTGTTGGGTTTTATGTTTTTATTGATGGAATTTGTAGTTTTTGGTTAGTAGATGCTTGGTGATTAGTTTATTTAAGTTTTTGGTTAGAAACTTGGTGATTTTCGGCTCAAAACGTATTTCCCCTGTTTTTCGGCAAGTTACTGTTCTTGAGTGTTCCCAGGTTCCGGATGAACAAAACTTCCGGATGAACACAAACTTCCGAATGAGTCTTAGAAGTTCCGAATGAAAGTATTTTCAAAAGTTCCGAATGAGTCTTAGAAGTTCCGAATGAAAGTATTTTCAAAAGTTCCGGATGAGTCTTAAAAGTTCCGAATAAATTTCCTTTCAAAAAGTTCCGAATCAATTTTTAGAAGTTTCGAATGAATGCTCTTTTCAAATCTTCCGAGTAAAGTTCCGGGTGAAAAGTTCCGGATAAACTTCCGGGCCAAAAGTTCCGGACGAACTTCCGGATCACCAAACTTCCGAGTGAAGGTTCCGAATCAAGTTCCGACTCAAAGTTCCGAGTGAACTTCCGAAGCAAGTTCCGGATCAATCTTCCGAGTAAAGTTCCGGGTGAAAAGTTCCGGATAAACTTCCGGATAAACTTCCGGATCAGTAGTTCCGAATCAAGGTCAATTTCTAAATCAAATTTCTTTGAGTATTTTTAAGTGTTACTGTGTTACTGTTTCTTACTGTCTCTTCATTTTATTTTAATTTTAATTCTAGTTTTATTAATTGTCATTAAATTAAATGTTTTGTATTTAAGTTTTCATTTTAATACATTTAAACTTTTTAGTAGATTAGAAAACTAAACCCCCTTTTTAGTAACCAAGAACAATCATTCCACTTAGAACCAAGATCAGTTCGAGAGGATATCGAGAGAATTAAGAACCATTGAAAAAGGCATGTATCAAATGGCGCCGCTGCCGGCTCTTCTCGTTAAGACCAAAAGTTTTTTGTGAGAACTTGGATTTTGGGATCCGTTCCCCGTGAACGTTACTTTTTCATAAAAATTTTCAAAAACACTAAAAAATATAAAATTTTCAAAAATCCTAAAAAGTAAAAAACATAAAAAACCAAAAATATTTTTGCTTTGTTTTTCTCTTGTTAGTTCTTTTGTAGGTGTATGCGCACTCGATCAACGTCTTATCAAGAGCCCGAGCCTCTCGATAACTTAGACATGGCCGGTGTACAAAACAACAACAACATACCACCTCAAAACAACAATAATAACAATAACAACCCACCTTTCAACAACATGAATAATAACAACAACAACGAGCCTCTACCGGATAATCACCCGATGATTGAACTGCTGCAAGCCCATGTAGATGGCAACACTGATCCAATTGTTATACCAGCGATTGCAGCCAACAATTTTGAGCTCAAATCCGGCTTTATCCAGATGGTCTCTGCTCAACCATTCTTGGGGCGTACCATTGATGACCCACATGACCACATCAAGAGATTCATACAACTCACTAATACGGTCAAATTCAATGGTGTTCCACAAGAGGTAATCCGTCTACAACTTTTTCCCTTTTCTTTAGAGGGACAAGCCCGGCATTGGCTTGCTAAGGAACCGCCACAGAGTATTCTCTCGTGGACGGATTTGGAGACCAAGTTTATCAATTACTTTTTCCCACCCTCTCGTACTACCTCTTTACGGAATGAAATCATAAATTTTGAACAAAAGTACGATGAGTCGTTTAGTGAATCTTGGGACCGTTTCAAAGATCTTTTAAGAAAATGCCCACAACATGGTTTTACCAAAGTGCATCAAATTAACACTTTTTATAATGGTTTAAGCATGAATGACCAAGATTCACTAAACAGTGTCTCGGGGGGTAATCTTTTGGCTAAGACTTCCAATGCTGCTTGGGATATCATTGAGAATAAGTCTCGTGTGCAAACCAAGAGTGTTCGGACCAATGTTGCTAGTGCTAGTACTAGTGACAGCGATAAGCGACTTGACAAAATCACTACGCTTCTTGAATCGCTCGCTACCCAAATCGCCAGCAACACCAACAGCATCAACGCTAGAAACGCTAAAGACGCTCAAGTCAATGCTGTTAGCCAACCATGCGAGATATGCTGGGGTCCTCACTCTTACACCACTTGTACTGCCACCCAAGACTACCCTTCTGAAAATTTGAATGCAGCTTATGGTACCTATCCTCAACCTGCTTATCAAGCTAGACCTCAAGGTGACCGTAATTTGCTTAGCTACCGCTCCAACAACTACCTCTCACCACCCGGTTTTCCTCCAAACAACCCAAACCAACAACAAAACCTTAATCGCCCTCCTCAACAACAACAACAACCTCGTACACCATACATACCACCTCACAAACAGCAACAACCACCTTAAAGAAACAACCAAGTCTACCAGCAACCTGCTTATCAACCACCCGCATACAATGCTCCTCCCAACCAACCCACCGCTTTACACCAAGAAGTGGAAACCTACATGAGGACTAACGATGTGATAGTGGGAAATCTTCAACGGGAAGTGCTCAACTTAAAAGCATACCTGGTCAAACAAGGGAACGATCTGAGAGCTGATATGAGAAACACGTTGGATAGTCAAACGAATGACTTGAAGAACATGATGGCTAGTTTTTTCCAAGGTAATCAACCCTCTTCTTCGGGTACTCTTCCGAGTAACACCGTTGCGAATCCAAGAGGGGAGATGAAAGAAATCACCACTCGCAGTGGCAAAGGTACCAAGGAACCCGAGCTTCCTATACCTCCACCGGTGATTGTGACTAAGGAAAACGAGTCACCTGCTCCTATTCCTCATCCTTCTCCTTCCCCAATTTCTCCACCTCTTACTTCTACCCCTCCTCCACCCAAGGATGTGAGTGATCCTATTCTCCCAAAGCCTTCCTCTTCTTCCAATATACCTTATCCGTCTAGGTTGAGGAAAGAGAAGCTCAAAAGCAAGGACGATATTCAGGTTTCGAACTTTCTTAAAATGTTTAAACAACTGAATTTCAATATCTCCTTCGCTGAGGCTCTTGCTCACATGCCTAAGTACGCGAAAATGTTTAAAGATCTTCTGAGTGACAAGGAAAAGCTTCTCGATATTGCCAACACCCAACTTAATGAGAATTGCTCTGCAGTACTCTTAAGGAAATTGCCAACCAAGCTTGGTGATCCGGGTCGTTTCTTAATCCCTTGCAATTTCCCGGGAGTAGAGAATTGCATGTCCCTAGCCGATCTAGTTGCCAGTATTAATCTAATGCCTCTAAGCGTTTGGAAGCAATTATCTCTCCCTGAGCTAGTTCCCACCAAAATGACTTTGGAATTAGCTAACCGTACGGTTGCTTATCCAGTGGGGATAGCCGAAGACGTCTTTGTAGGAGTCGACAAATTCACTTTTCCTGCCGATTTCGTCGTCGTCGACTACGAGATGGACCCTCGTGTTCCCTTGATCGTGGGTCGTCCATTCCTGAGGACCGGTCGCACTCTCATCGATGTTGAAGCCGGTGAGCTTATCATGAGAGTGGGTGACGATAAAATCGTTTTCAACATGGGAAAGTTGTCTAAACAACCTTATTCATACGAGAGTGTTAATTGTATTGACGTTCTGGATGAGGCTTGTGAAGAACACTTTAATGATGCTTGTAAAAATATTCCTACCTCTCTTCCCAATGTTGAAACCGTTCCCTCTATTGATTCATCACTGTCTCTATTTGGAGAAAGTGATTTGTTTTTGAACAATCTTGAAGCCACCATGGGAGATGTGAACTTAGCTAATGATGATTCTCCCACCGATGGGGATGAATACATGCATTTCTTTGAAAACCTTCTCAACGAAGACAATCCTTCTCCTCCATCTCCCACGGTCATTGCTATCGATACTCCGACTTTGAATACGCCTCCCGTCGAAAATTCTCCGGATTTAGAACATAAGGAGTTGCCACCCCATCTCGAGTATGTGTTCCTTGAAGAAGAGAAGAAGTCGCCCGTCATCATCGCAAAGGATTTGAAAGATGAAGAGAAAACCCGCCTCATCGCCGTGCTTAAAGATCATAAGAAGGCTATTGCTTGGAAAATTTCTGATATTCGCGGAATTGATCCTCACTTCTGCACACACAAAATTCTCATGGAGGACGACTTTAAGCCCACAATTCAAAGCCAACGAAGGGTGAATCCAAAAATCCATGAAGTCATCAAAACAGAGTTATCAAACTTCTTGATGCGGGTATGATTTACCCTATTTCGGATTCACCATGGGTTAGTCCAGTCCATTGTGTGCCCAAGAAGGGCGGAATAACCGTTGTTCCCAATGAACACAACGAGTTGATTTCCACTCGTCTCGTTACTGGGTGGAGAGTTTGTATAGACTACCGCAAACTCAATGATGCCACGAGAAAGGATCATTTCCCTCTACCTTTTATGGACCAAATGCTTGAACGTTTAGCGGGTAATGAATATTACTGCTTTCTTGATGGTTTCTCGGGTTATTTCCATATACCCATCGATCCCCAAGATCAAGAGAAGACAACATTCACTTGTCCCTATGGCACATTTGCTTACAAAAGAATGCCTTTTGGCTTATGCAATGCCCCCGGGACTTTCCAAAGGTGCATGTTAGCTATCTTCCATGACATGGTTGAACAAACCATGGAAGTCTTCATGGATGATTTCTCGGTCTTCGGGGATTCTTTCTCTTCTTGCCTTGCCAATTTGGAACGTATGCTTAAGCGGTGCGCAGACACGCGCCTTGTTCTGAATTGGGAAAAATGCCATTTTATGGTAAAAGAAGGCATAGTGCTAGGACACAAGATCTCCAAAGCCGGTCTTGAAGTAGACCGTGCTAAAGTCGATGTTATCGCTAAGTTGCCTCCACCTTCAACCGTGAAGGGTGTGAGAAGTTTTCTGGGTCATACGGGCTTCTACCGTCGATTCATCAAAGATTTTTCTCAAATTGCTCGCCCGATGACCCACCTCTTGGAAAAAGATACTCCTTTTATCTTTTCCAAAGAGTGTCTTGAAGCCTTCAACTCGCTTAAGGATAAGCTAACTAAGGCGCCCGTCTTGGTTACCCCTAATTGGGAGCTTCCCTTTGAGTTGATGTGCGATGCTAGTGACTTTGCTATTGGAGCGGTTCTGGGACAAAGAGTGAACAAACACTTCCAACCAATCCATTACGCTAGCAAGACAATGACGGGGGCTCAATTGCATTACACGACAATTGAAAAAGAGCTTTTAGCTGTTGTCTATGCCTTTGAAAAGTTCTGCCCCTATCTTATCCTTTCCACCACAATCGTTTACACCGATCATTCCGCGTTGAAGTACTTGTTGACAAAGCAAGATTCCAAACCAAGACTTCTTCGCTGGGTTTTGCTTCTCCAAGAATTTAAAATCGAAATTCGCGATAAAAAAGGAGCTGAAAACCTAGCCGCGGATCATCTCAGTAGACTTGAGGATCCTTTCCAAGGGGATCATCCGAACAAAGAAATCAATGATTCTTTTCCCTTGGAGACCTTAATGTCTATCAATTCGAATTCTGATGAAACCCCGTGGTTTGCGGACATTGCAAACTACTTGGCGGGTGGAATTCTCAAGGAAGGGTTAACATCCCAACAAAAGAAAAAGTTCTTTAAAGATGTTGAACATTATTTCTGGGACGACCCTTACCTATTCAAACAATGTGCCGACTTGATTATTCGTCGATGTGTTGATGGACCGGCAGCTTTGGAAATCCTTGATGCTTGCCACAAAGGACCCACCGGTGGTCACTTTGGTCCCAACTACACCGCCAAAAAAGTGTTTGATTCGGGATTTTATTGGCCCACCATATATCGTGACGCTCACAATATGGTTAAACGTTGTGAGGCTTGCCAAAAACAAGGCAAGATCACACATAAAGACGAGATGCCTCAGACTTTCATACAAGAATGTGAAATCTTTGATGTTTGGGGTATCGACTTTATGGGGCCATTCCCTTCCTCTAAAGGAAACAAATACATCCTTGTAGCCGTTGACTATGTTTCAAAGTGGGTTGAAGCCAAAGCTTTACCTACTAATGACGTAAGGGTGGTTTGTAACTTTTTGAAATCTCTATTCGCTAGATTCGGTGTGCCTCGTGCCATTATTAGTGGTCGTGGGACTCATTTTTGCAATGACCAATTCGCAAGAGTCATGGCTAAGTATGGTGTAAATCATCGTCTTTCCACAGCCTATCACCCACAAACTAATGGCCAGGCTGAAATATCCAACCGAGGATTAAAGCGAATTCTGGAAAGAACCGTGGGAGAGCATCGTGCCTTATGGGCTGATAAACTTGATGATGCTTTGTAGGCTTTCCGTACCGCATACCAGACTCCGATTGGTTGTACACCATATCTTCTCGTGTACGGGAAAGCGTGCCACCTCCCCATTGAGTTGGAGCACAAGGCTTACTGGGCCTTGAAGTGGGCTAATTTTGATATCAACAAAGCCGGTGACCTACGCAAGATCCAACTCAATGAGCTCAATGAACTCCGGAATGAGGCTTATGAAAATTCTTTGATCTATAAGGAAAGGACTAAGCTCATTCACGACTCTAAGATTAAGAACCGAGAGTTCCATGTTGGAGACAAAGTCTTACTTTTTAACTCTCGGTTGAAAATTATTTCGGGCAAGCTGAAATCTCGTTGGTCCGGCCCATTCACCATTGCCCAAATTTTTCCATATGGTACTCTCGAGCTTGCTCAACCTAATGGACCTAATTTCAAGGTGAATGGCCAACGAGTGAAGTTGTACTTTGGTGAGGACACCTCTCAGGAGATGATTCCTTCCCTCACCACGTTTCCCATGAACTAATTTTGGGTCGAGTCAGGCTCGTGACTCGGTTATCAAAAACAAGCGCTCCTTGGGAGGCAACCCGAGTCTCTATCCTTTTCTGTTTTTACCCCCTAAGTGTAGGGGGACCTCTATAGGTTCTTTGTCTTTGTGTGGTTATGTGATTACAGGGATTAGTGCAGTCTTGGAATCTCTGAAGAACCGTGCTCCCGTGTTATCCGAAATCCGGTTCTATCTCTCAACTATCATGATTCAATTTTCTTCATACTCACATTTAAAATTGATCACTTTAGTCGTCTCTTCCTTAACTTGATTTAACCAACGTGCACAATGTCATAAGTGTAGGGGAGACTTTTCCCACATGCTTAAACATTGAGGACAATGTTTATCTTAAGTATAGGGGGAATTCTATCGAAGTTTTAAGTGGACTTTTCCATGAAAATGCCTTCAATTAACAAGAAAATCATCTTTTTCAACATTTTCAAAATTTTTATTAACTTTGGCCATTTAGTCGTAATTTTTAAATTTTTATCTTTGCTTTCATATGTATATATCCCGCAATAAAGTGGTGTAGCTAGTTTAGAAGTCTTTGACATATTAGGCCCGTTGCGTTTATTTTGACTCAACCCGAATAGACTTATCCAAGTTTATTCTAGCTAGTATCCTTAACCATGTAGACCTTAATTGGTTTATTAGGCTAAGTGTCCACGAGTCTCATTACTTGAGATTTTAAATTGTGGAGGACGAGAAATGATAGAGTCAATTATATGTCGGTATTCTTGCACAAGCTCACTTGGTGTAATTATTTGCCTATTCTCCCATCACTTGCTAATAATTTATCTGCAATAAGTAAGGTCGTACGATTTGAAAAGTTACTTAGCTTCTAGCCCAAGATCGTTTAAAAGTTGCTCGGTAATGATAAGAGTTCATAACCAAGGCATAACTTATGAAGCGGGGCGCGAAGATTGGCGAGTCCGAAAAGGCCCTAACAAGGCATGAGGATTCCATTTTATTGCTAAAGATCCAAGGTGATGTGAAAATCATTATTCCCAAAGTCAATATGAAGGATCAAGACTCACGACGAAAAGCAATCAACTCCCATAAAATCATGGAGAAGTCTATCCGAAAAGACCCTAACAAGGTATGAGGATAAATAGATCCAAGTCCGAAAAGGAGGCGGATCGTTGTATCTCAAAATCCCAATTAGAGATTGAAGAATAATCATGAAGTCGTGGTCAACAAAGTTGGAGAACCCCTAAAAAGTCTCCAAGTGAATAAACTCTATTAACGATGAGAAGACCATTATCTCAAGCACGTCTCTCAAGATATGAAGTATGAAGTACATGCCAAATATCGGCCCGAGAAAGGTCTCAAATCGTGAACCGAGTTATGCCAAGATATGAACTTTTTGATATCCCGAGAAGCAGTTTTAAGAGATTTTGTCCTTTAGCTAACTATTGATCAAATCGTCCTACTTTGCTTTCAGCCTAAATAAACTATCGAAATAAGTCCAAAAATGCATCTTCATGATCATTCTAAGACAAAAATAAAATATAAGAGATACACCGAGGAATAAGGGAGTTTAAGCATATAATTAAGCCATGTGTGTAAGTGTTTGATTTACTAACTTATAATAACAATGATCTCGTTTTTAAGCTTAGTTTGGGGAACGTGAAACTTGAGGTGATAAATCTTCGCAGCACCAAAGCCCTAATGTAAGTCCTTGATCTCTTTGCAAGTTATTTCCATGTAGCTATTTTCAAGTGAAAATGGTTTTCTATCCTTTTGTTTCCTTTTAAGTTTTAATTTCTTTTAGTACCTTAATTTTTGTTCAGTAGTATTTGAATAAGGCCAAGGTTGATTAATTATGAGAAAAGTGTAAAATTGCTTTATCACTAAGCATTGCATGAGGGCATGGCAATGGTTAAGTGTAGGGGATTTGATAGGTGTGAAAACACCCATCCTTTTACCACTTAATTCTGGCTAAAACGAGACCAAAACACGTATTTAATATCATTTGTTTGGAATTATGCATGGTTTTTGTGTTTAATGTGTTTTCAGAGCCAACCGGATAAATATTGAAGAAAACATGGGATTGCACGGGTTTTATGGAAGAAAAAGACTCAAGACAAAGTCTAGTGTCCAAGAAATGCAAAAGATTTGAAGTCACTGGGCCTATTCGAAGATTTATCAAAGAAAAGGACCAAAGATGGAAGATTTACATAAGTCGAAGAAACTCAAGTCTATTAAACGAAGAAATTTAAAGACGAGTTGAAACTAATCGACGACAAATCCCGAATCAGAATAAAAAACGTCAACTTTTCTGAAAAGACGAGAAGACAAGAAGAACGGGAGAAAGCCCACTCACCAACCAAAGGGAACACCTATAAAAGGAATCCCCCTCACACTTTTCATTCAGTTTTTTTGTTTTTCTTCTCCCCTTTTTTTCTCCCTTTCTGTTCGTAGGTTTCACCAACACCACTAGGGTGTTTGGTGATTTTGATCTTTGTTTTTCAATCTTGTAATTTCATCCTTGTTTTGTGATTGTTAAAACCTTAATCATTCAATATATCAATCTTTCCATTTCATCTTGTTCATCTTCATTTATTTGGTTAAAAGTTTAAGTTCTTATTTGATTGATTTGATCTTCAAAAGTTGTTGGGTTTTATGTTTTTATTGATGGAATTTGTAGTTTTTGGTTAGTAGATGCTTGGTGATTAGTTTATTTAAGTTTTTGGTTAGAAACTTGGTGATTTTCGGCTCAAAACGCATTTCCCCTGTTTTTCGGTAAGTTATTGTTCTTGAGTGTTCCCAGGTTCCGGATGAACAAAACTTCCGGATGAACACAAACTTCCGAATGAGTCTTAGAAGTTCCGAATGAAAGTATTTTCAAAAGTTCCGAATGAGTCTTAGAAGTTCCAAATGAAAGTATTTTCAAAAGTTCCGGATGAGTCTTAAAAGTTCCGAATAAATTTCCTTTCAAAAAGTTCCGAATCAATTTTTAGAAGTTCCGAATGAATGCTCTTTTCAAATCTTCCGAGTAAAGTTCCGGGTGAAAAGTTCCGGATAAACTTCCGGACCAAAAGTTCCGGACGAACTTCCGGATCACCAAACATCCGAGTGAAGGTTCCGAATCAAGTTCCGACTCAAAGTTCCGGGTGAACTTCCGAAGCAAGTTCCGGATCAATCTTCCGAGTAAAGTTCCGGGTGAAAAGTTCCGGATAAACTTCCGGATCAGTAGTTCCGAATCAAGGTCAATTTCTGAATCAATTTTCTTTGAGTATTTTTAAGTGTTACTGTGTTACTGTTTCTTACTGTCTCTTCATTTTATTTTAATTTTAATTCTAGTTTTATTAATTGTCATTAAATTTATTGTTTTTGATTTAAGTTTTCATTTTAATACATTTAAACCTTTTAGTAGATTAGAAAACTAAACCCCCTTTTTAGTAACCAAGAACAATCATTCCACTTAGAACCAAGATCAATTCGAGAGGATATCGAGAGAATTAAGAACCATTAAAAAAGGCTTGTATCAAGGGACATGAGCTTTAATGATCCACTTTTGGTACTTTTGACGTGACTCGTGTTCCCGTGTTTCCCGTGTACCCGGTTCCTTCGATAAGTTTTTGCTATTATGATTCAATCTTGTATATAAATAAAACGAATAAATGTAATCACTTTAGTTGTCCCTTCCTTAGCTCGATCTTAAACAACGTACTCAATGTCCTAAGTGTAGGGGGGTTTATTCTCCCACATGCTTAAACATTGAGGACAATATTTATATTAAGTGTAGGGGGGATTTCGATGGAAATTTTAGTGGCCTTTTGATAGTCGTAGAAATACGTGTTTAGGAAAACAACGTATAATGGGCAAGTATTAAACTCGACGATTTAGGAAAACCGACAAGTTGAATAAATGCGGGTTCGTTCTCGAGGAGGTGTGTGGATTAATGTGCCAAAATATATATTCAAAAGTTTAGGGTAGTGTCGTTTTTAGATGAGAAAAGAAGGAAAAACTAAGACGAACTACGTTTACAATTAACTACAACGAATGACGTAAAACGCGAACGTAAGTACGTAAAACGTGAAAATTTAAAAATTTTAAGCTAAAAACAAATTAAAAATGAAAAAGTAGTTCAAAATAATATAAATAAGAATAAAAATCCAATAAAAATATTTTAAAACCTTTTATTAATTAAATATTCAATTTTTAATGCTAATTAAAGCCCAAAAATTAAATATAATTAAGAAAAAGCCCAAAATATTATTTTATTGGACAAATAACTTACTTATATTATTTAAAAACTAAAAAGTATTTTTCCTGAATTTTAATTACTATATTCCTATTTTTAAAACACTAAAAACTATTTTAAAACTAAAATAATTATAAAAAATAATTAAATAATGCTAAAAATAATCTACCAATTTTAAAAATCCTAATTTACTCTAATGAACAGTAGAAAAATGAAAAAGATTGAAAAATTTTAAATTTTTCACTAAAAGACAAAATCAGTTTAAAATAAAACCCTAATTATCTTAAATTAATTATAAAAAATAATAAAAAGATGAACAGTTAAATCTTTTTTAACCAAAAATCTTAAAATAAAATTCTAAGTTCAGGAAAATTGATTAAACTGAAAAATATTACTTTTTGGCACTAAAAGACAAAAACAGAACTATTAAAGTAAATTAAAAATGCTAATAAAACTAAAAAAAATAGAAAATGAACAGTAATAAAAAAATCTAATTAATCAGAAAAATCCTAAAATAAATAAGAAAAATAACAAAACTGGTTTGAAGGTCTAACTCTCAAAATCACCCACTAAAGACAAAAAATCAAGAAATCAGATAGTGACATGTGATCAAGTTTTGTCCTTATGCTTAGCAGGGGGAACTTTTGTGTTAGCAGGGGAAACTTTCTTCCCACTGCTAGTGCAATACTTTGGTCAGTTGACCTTTGAGCTTAGGAAAGCTCTTTGGAGGGCTTGTTTTTGGACAGCAAGGCACCCTTATACTCTTTGGAGTATAAGGAGTCAGATTAAGCACAAAAAACAAGCAATCACAACACAAAAAACTACTCAATAAGCATCAAAAGTTACTAATTAAGCCACAAAGGGTATCTGATGAACAGTAGGCACAATTATATGCACAAAAGTGGATTTTAAAACTCAATATCTTGTACACAAGTTTACCAGCTAGCATGAAAGCAATTGCAAACCCTATCTAGAACCCTACCCTAACAGATTTAACAAACTTGAAGCACAAATTCAACAAAATCAGTTAAAATATGGCAGATTCCGATTTTTGCTATTCTTTCCAAAATTTATCATACAAAGTTGTTCAATACTTTACCAAATAGAGAACCAAAGGCACCTATTACTTACTAGTGTCCAAAGAAGTGTCTATGACTGGTTTTAACACAAGATTAACAACCTTAATCCCAGGTACAACCTTATCCCAAACACTCCTTTAAATCTGGAAATCAACTTTTTACCAAGCAAATCACATCAAAACTCAACCAAACGAATTTCAATCAACCTCAGCATGCTTAATAACCTTAATGAAGCAATATCCAACCACATAAACAACACTTCATGCAGATTTCACAAATCTCATATAAATCACACAAAATGACCAAAAACTGAAAATTAAAATGGAAAAGAAGATTCTACCTTGAGGGACTTACATCCAAGCCCCTCAGTGACTGCTTGTCACCTCCTATAGGCTGGGGCCTATGCTGGACCTTGGACAGCAACAAGCTCAAACCTGAGAAAATGAAAACAAGCACAAAACAACACTTTCTGATTTTTTCTTAAAACCTCTTCACAAACCTTGAAACCAATTGACACGTTTCAAAAACAAGACAATAGCAGAAAACACAGGAATATGATCCACTTTCACTTCACAAATTCCTGGATTTTCTGAAAATAGAAACACTTTTTCAGAAACCTTTTGAAAATGATATAAACACCAAATGTTTATAAAAGATTAATATGGAACTCAGAATCTAAGCAATTCAATACCAAACTTTTAAAAAATAAAAGGAATTACAATTGACACATTCAAATACCAAACTTTATATTTCAAAAAGGCATTACATGAATTTTGCTTAAAAACTGGAACAAGAGTAATAGAGACACATACGTCTCTATTTATACAATGAGAAGACTATTCTTGAATAACTAAACCCTAGTTGCTGGAATTCCTGAAATGCCCTTGATTCTTTGACTGATTTTGGGTCAAAAACGTCCCATGTGACTTGACAGCTTTGCTTGTGATGCTTGAATGAATCAAAGTCGTCCATTTGAGCTTGGGGACCAAGGGGAGTATCCTACACGTTCACTTGGTCGGTTTTGGGGTTTGGGGGAAAGTGACTTGTGCAGGGGAGGTACGGGGTGGGTCCCTCAGGCCATGTGTGTGTGTTTTGTTGAGTGGGAAATTGTGAGGTGGAGGGAAATTTAGGATCTGGACAAGATGGGGTAATACCCCTTTGGTTTAGGGTTTAATTGATCTGGGTGGGGTTTTAGGGTTTATGTGTTAATTAGGGTCGTTTTAATCTATAAGGAGGGATTAATGTTTTAAATAAGTGTTAAGGAGGGAAAGGGGGTTGACTGGGAGAGTGGTTTGACTTGGGTTTATTTAAATAAACTGGGTAAAGGGTTAATGGATTGGGTAGGGTCGGGTTTGTGGGTTGTTGGGTGGGTTGTGATGAGGTGGCAAGTGATGACTGGTGGTAAGGGTTTGATTAGTTGGCAGGATAGGTCCCCAAGCTTTTCACTTTCTTTCATGTTGTTTTTAAATGCTGTCAACGCCTAGTTTCCTTTTATCAACTTTGCACAAGTTGTCAAAAATGGCACAACAACTTCTAAAATTTTATCCAAGGGCCTTTAATGCATATTCTTGATTCCCCAAGGGCTGAACTTGTAATATCTTCAAACATAAAGGACCACACTTGTACAATTGATATTTGGAGGGTCAATTGTGACAAGTTCTTCAAAGATGAGTGGCCATTCTTGCCAATTCTTCAAACTTTAAGGGTCTTTTTGCAAAATTCCAACTTGGGCCCGGTTCATTGTGTGACTTCGTTTCCCGTGTTCGTTTTTGAATGATTCTTGTGATCTTTTGGAAATTCCTCAATATCCGTACCTAAAAATACACAAGTAACAAACACGAGCATATATTTGGTATATTTGATGATATTTAATTGATTTTAAGCCCGATTTGGACGATGAGACCATGTATAAAAGCAGTCTCATCACTCCCCCATACTAAACCATTGCCGTGCCCTCACGCAATGCTAGAATAAAGTATCTTAGCACTTCCAAAGTTCATTTTATGATGACATTTATTGAAAACATAAATTTAAATAAACTACTACACGTGTTTTAGACATAATGTATTATTTTCATCACGAGAAAGTGACTTTTAGGATCATAGAACAAGAACACGTGAATGCTTCGTTAGAAATAATTTCGTCGTCCTCGATTTTCACCCCAATTCCACGCTAAGCGTGTAACGAGATCATTGTTATTATAAGTTAGCAACACGATCATATCTCATGAGTGTTAATTATATACCTAAACTCCCTTATTCCTACTTAGTATCTCTTATATTTTATTTTGTCTTAATGATCACGAGGATACATCATTGACTTATGCGTGAATAGAGATTAAGTCTAAAAATAGAGTTTTAACGGTGTAACCAAAATCATTAAATTAATAATTCATCCTAATAGACAACGATGTCAAAAAATTAAGTCAACAAGAAGGATCGATAAACACGGTTTTATAACGGTTTTGAACATGAGACTTATTACCAAGACTTTTATACGCCCCCTAACGGAAGGGCCTTATTATCTTTGGTTTACCTCCATCTTTTATTCAACTTCGCCATGAAGCTTTTATTATGACTTCGGTCTTGCCTTGCCTTTTATTATCCGCCTCATCGGTGGTTTTATTAGCCAAAGACGTATATCCTCACGCTAAAGCGAATTTTGGATCTTTAAAGCTTCGAAGATTAAGGCTTGATTCACTTTCAATTTGGGCATAGATTTTTCGGCCTTGTGAGCTTCAATTTTTTTCTTAATTTAGGTGAGCACTTGAAATCTTATTATTAGGTGAAGCTTTCGATTATTCGGGTGCCAATACTTCAAAACCGTGACGCTGGCGATACCTTAATGTTTTCCCAATTTAATTACATAGAAGCTACCAAAACAAATTAGAAACCAACAATAGTGACTAAACCGCCAAATCAATATTTATTAACAATTTATTATGCAAAAGCGTTGGGAGAATAAGCTAATAATTACTACACATAAGATCGTGACGATTACGAGACTTATAAATAACTCTATCATTTCTCGTCCTCATTTAAGAGATTTAGCCTAAAAAGTTAAGGAATCGAAGCTAAGTGCTCAACACGCACGGTCGAGTCGAAAATTACTCTTATTCTCACCATCGGAAAACCTACATTCGTGTCTTAAACACTTATTAAAAACTAGAAAAATTTTAAAATTTAGCCATTTTTAGCCTTATTTGCAACAGAACGATAACAATAAGATGAAATTTGGATTGCGTGATGACGTAAGCAAGGTGAAGTATCTACTCACCCCCCCATACTAAAACTAAACATTGTCCTCAATGTTTCGAATCTAGGGGTGCAAACACCCCCATACTAGAGACGAAGTCGAATGCTTAATCTCGAGCATGGAAAGGGTAAAACGAATAACCTAAAAGCCGTTTATGAATTATGCTATTAAGATAAACGTTAGAACATAAAAGGATATCATCGGATATCGGAATCTCCAAAGGCAACGATCGAAGCTCGAGTGCTACGTAAAACGAAAACGAGAGGCTTCAATGATGACGATGAACCTAATGAATCACAATCACAAACAACCACGAAACAAAGGTAGGAAGAGCACAAGTCCCCTCGTTACATTAAACTTAGAAAGCGATAATATATACAAGGATAAGCATGAGAATCCCCCACGAGGCACCTTGTTTTTGATAACCGAGTCAAAATCTCGACTCGAATCCCCATAAATGTGATCATTTAGGGATAATCTTGGTAAGGTCATTTTTGGTGGGACTTACATGTAATCAAGGCCCAAAAGCAACCGTGTATAAAGGCAAAACCTCTATACCGGGATCAAAGATCGTGTCTTCGTTTTCGGATGATAAACGAAACAACACGACTTTCAACATCATCGTCCCAAAGGGACACAAGAAAATAGCCTAAGAAGAGAAGGGTGGGACATTGGTTGGGCATAAAAATCGAGTTACTCGAGGTAAACTCTCACCGTAAGTGTAGAAAGGATTTCTAGTGACTACTTCGGTAAAAGACCGAGATTTTATCTTAAAAGTGATACCAGGGTCAAAAATCTCGTCCTCGGTGGAGAAGTGTGAGGGAACAAATGGGGCTTCCCCCATACTAGATCCACACAAAACGTCGTCAAAAGAAGTAGACGCGTTTGTAGCAAGTTCAATTAAACGAGGTGATGACGGAGTTAACTTTGGAAAAATTTTCAAATCAATTGTAAAATCTTTTCCTTTTTCATTTTTTAACTCTTTGTTACGAAAACCCAAGTTGCTTAAATTGAAAATATTTGGTGTTTCCAAAACAATTCTAGGCACACTTAAAATTTTCACATTTATCTTGAAGGCGGGAGGAGGATTTGAATTTTTGAAATGTGAATCGACTAATAAAACATCCCCCTCCGGGCTAACGCAACGGTCCTCATCAAACTCGAAAATCGAAGGTGGGTCATCAAGAATACGTTTGATCTCAGAAAAGTCTCCATCGGGATCAAAAACGTCTTCTCTTCCTCGTGGAAGAGGTTGGGAAATCAAGTCGTCGATAATCGAGTCGCTAGCTTCAACCGTCGTGAAACTAGGAAAAGAAGGCTCTTCGATTGAAGATTTTGCCTTTGTCGTTTCGACCTCGATATCGAAAAACGTATCGATGTGAGCAAGGCCATCGGCGGACTTCTCACATGATAAATCCAAAATCTCACACGGTGTGGGATTAGGAGTAAAAGGCTCGTCTCGTGACGATTTTGCCTTGGCGGTTTCAACTTTGTCCTTCGAAGGGATCGAACGTGGGTTTTCAAACATTTTAGCAAAACTACTAACACGTCCCTTCGGAATTAATTTTCGTTCATCTTGTAAAAACGAGGGTTCAATGCTTTCCTTAAAAACCTTTTCACATTTTTCTTTTTTAAAATCACTTAATGGAATTTCTTTGTCAAAATCAAGTGTGTATTGATTTAGAAAATCCTCAATAATTTCATCCTCATTAGAAAAATTAGGTTCACAAGGTACAAGATTTAAATATCCCAAGTATCCTACGAGTTTTTCCTTTGGTTTACTTTCAAAAACATTTTTCAAAACTTCGTTGGATGACGTTTTTGTTTCCTCAACGTTTTTGCAAGACGACGAAGGTTGCACGACTCTAAAATTCGAGAGATTGGGATCAATACGAGACGTACGAGTCTTAGGAGTCGAAATAACTTTAACCTCTCCCTCGGAATTAGGATTGGTGTTATTAGATAAAGAATTAAATTTTTCCACTAAGCCCTTGAACATTAAAAGAATTTTATCTCTCTCTCTATCATAATTTTCTCTTTCAATAGCATGATTTTCCTTAATGCTATCCACATATCCTTTCCACATCTCTTCATTTTGATCATACAAACGTTGTTGCTCTTCAATAAAGGTGTCATAATCGTTTTCCATTTTTTTGAAAGTGTCCCTTTGGGTTGCCATTCGTTTATTACAAGTTTCCTTAAGGCTAGACAATTGTTCTTCCACCATCGTTAATTTCTCATTATTTCGTCTCACTAAATCATTAAAGGCATTATGAAAAAACTCATTATTGCAATTAAAAGATGGATCATACGACAAATAAAACAAAGACGATGGGTGACCTTGGTCGTAAGATTGAAAATTGGGACCATGATCACGTGGAGCGGAGTTATAAAGATAACCCCCTCGACCTCCAATAACCTCACAATAAAAACAATTGGCACCATCGGGCGGGCCTCCACAATTTGGACACGAATAATAACCACCATGATTTGACATGATGCAACGAGAACAGTGTTACGAGAATTAAACGTTATAGAGGGTGAAAGAAGAGAATTATGAAATTAGAGGGAATGTAGAAGATTATTTTTGTGCTTTTGATTGTTTTTTAATTTTTTTGGTATTTTGAATGTATTACGTAGACAAAAATCTACAAATCTCTCCTCGAATCGATTTTCTCGATTAAAGGAGCCTCAAGGAATGAAAACGATCACGTGGAGTGAACGCCTTCGATGACTTTAGAACGTTGGTGGAACACCAAAACGTTCAAGAGGGTTTAATCTTGAAAACAAGCAAATATATATACGTAGATAATACTTTGGTTGGCAAACCCTCGATTAGCCTTCTTTCTCAAAACACGCACAAGCAAGCGGAGGAAACGAGGCGGCGCTAAGCACTTAAGAGCCTTTTTCCTTTAGGTCGTGAAATACAACCGCCTTATACCCACCTTATAGTTTGTGTTAATTGAAATCGAGCCTCACGAAAGTATTTATCTATTTTGCCTTTTACTTTTGCTTTGGATTCGAATACAATGATCGAGTGATGAAATCCCGAATCAAGGTTGTGATTTCTCACGTATTTGGAGTACTTGTATTTTTATTGTTCTACGTAAATACAATATATTAATAATATTCACAATAAAAACGAAAACCAATATATCTACAATATAGTAAATATTGTTTTGTGTTTAATTTAGGAAAATTAAACACGATTTATTTGGATACTATAATATAATAGGGAAAAATAACAAAAATGAGTATGTACGATATTCACGCTTTTCAAAATGTGAAAAGCAAAAACGCACCACTCACAAAAACACGATACTAATAATGGCACACTAAAAACACCTCCCCGGCAGCGGCGCCATTTTGATAGTTGTAGAAATACGTGTTTAGGAAAACAACGTATAATGGGCAAGTATTAAACTCGACGATTTAGGAAAACCGACAAGTTGAATAAATGCGGGTTCGTTCTCGAGGAGGTGTGTGGATTAATGTGCCAAAATATATAATCAAAAGTTTAGGGTAGTGTCGTTTTTAGATGAGAAAAGAAGGAAAAACTAAGACGAACTACGTTTACAATTAACTACAACGAATGACGTAAAACGCGAACGTAAGTACGTAAAACGTGAAAATTTAAAAATTTTAAGCTAAAAACAAATTAAAAATGAAAAAGTAGTTCAAAATAATATAAATAAGAATAAAAATCCAATAAAAATATTTTAAAACCTTTTATTAATTAAATATTCAATTTTTAATGCTAATTAAAGCCCAAAAATTAAATATAATTAAGAAAAAGCCCAAAATATTATTTTATTGGACAAATAAATTACTTATATTATTTAAAAACTAAAAAGTATTCTTCCTGAATTTTAATTACTATATTCCTATTTTTAAAACACTAAAAACTATTTTAAAACTAAAATAATTATAAAAAATAATTAAATAATGCTAAAAATAATCTACCAATTTTAAAAATCCTAATTTACTCTAATGAACAGTAGAAAAATGAAAAAGATTGAAAAATATTAAATTTTTCACTAAAAGACAAAATCAGTTTAAAATAAAACCCTAATTATCTTAAATTAATTATAAAAAATAATAAAAAGATGAACAGTAAAATCTTTTTTAACCAAAAATCTTAAAATAATATTCTAAGTTCAGGAAAATTGATTAAACTGAAAAATATTACTTTTTGGCACTAAAAGACAAAACAGAACTATTAAAGTTAATTAAAAATGCTAATAAAACTAAAAAAAATAGAAAATGAACAGTAATAAAAAAAATCTAATTAATCAGAAAAATCCTAAAATAAATAAGAAAAATAACAAAACTAGTTTGAAGGTCTAACTCTCAAAATCACCCACTAAAGACAAAAAATCAAGAAATCAGATAGTGACATGTGATCAAGTTTTGTCCTTATGCTTAGCAGGGGGAACTTTTGTGTTAGCAGGGGAAACTTTCTTCCCACTGCTAGTGCAATACTTTGGTCAGTTGACCTTTGAGCTTAGGAAAGCTCTTTGGAGGGCTTGTTTTTGGACAACAAGGCACCCTTATACTCTTTGGAGTATAAGGAGTCAGATTAAGCACAAAAAACAAGCAATCACAACAAAAAAAACTACTCAATAAGCATCAAAAGTTACTGATTAAGCCACAAAGGGTATCTGATGAACAGTAGGCACAATTATATGCACAAAAGTGGATTTTAAACCTCAATATCTTGTACACAAGTTTACCAGCTAGCATGAAAGCAATTGCAAACCCTATCTAGAACCCTACCCTAACAGATTTAACAAACTTGAAGCATAAATTCAACAAAATCAGTTAAAATATGGCAGATTCAGATTTTTGCTAGTCTTTCCAAAATTTATCATACAAAGTTGTTCAATACTCTACCAAATAGAGAACCAAAGGCACCTATTACTTACTAGTGTCCAAAGAAGTGTCTATGGCTGGTTTTAACACAAGATTAACAACCTTAATCCCAGGTACAACCTTATCCCAAACACTCCTTTAAATATGGAAATCAACTTTTTACCAAGCAAATCACATCAAAACTCAACCAAACGAATTTCAATCAACCTCAGCATGCTTAATAACCTTAATGAAGCAATATCCAACCACATAAACAACACTTCATGCAGATTTCACAAATCTCATATATATCACACAAAATGACCAAAAACTGAAAATTAAAATGGAAAAGAAGATTCTACCTTGAGGGACTTACATCCAAGCCCCTCAGTGACTGCTTGTCACCTCCTATAGGCTGGGGCCTATGCTGGACCTTGGACAGCAACAAGCTCAAACCTGAGAAAATGAAAACAAGCACAAAACAACACTTTCTGATTTTTTCTTAAAACCTCTTCACAAACCTTGAAACCAATTGACACGTTTCAAAAACAAGACAATAGCAGAAAACACAGGAATATGATCCACTTTCACTTCACAAATTCCTGGATTTTCTGAAAATAGAAACACTTTTTCAGAAACCTTTTGAAAATGATATAAACACCAAATGTTTATAAAAGATTAATATGGAACTCAGAATCTAAGCAATTCAATACCAAACTTTTAAAAAATAAAAGGAATTACAATTGACACATTCAAATACCAAACTTTATATTTCAAAAAGGCATTACATGAATTTTGCTTAAAAACTGGAACAAGAGTAATAGAGACACATACGTCTCTATTTATACAATGAGAAGACTATTCTAGAATAACTAAACCCTAGTTGCTGGAATTCCTGAAATGCCCTTGATTCTTTGACTGATTTTGGGTCAAAAACGTCCCATGTGACTTGACAGCTTTGCTTGTGATGCTTGAATGAATCAAAGTCGTCCATTTGAGCTTGGGGACCAAGGGGAGTATCCTACACGTTCACTTGGTCGGTTTTGGTGTTTGGGGGAAAGTGACTTGTGTAGGGGAGGTACGGGGTGGGTCCCTCAGGCCATGTGGGTGTGTTTTGTTGAGTGGGAAATGGTGAGGTGGAGGCTAATTTAGGATCTGGACAAGATGGGGTAATACCCCTTTGGTTTAGGGTTTAATTGATCTGGGTGGGGTTTTAGGGTTTATGTGTTAATTAGGGTCGTTTTAATCTATAAGGAGGGATTAATGTTTTAAATAAGTGTTAAGGAGGGAAAGGGGGTTGACTGGGAGAGTGGTTTGACTTGGGTTTATTTAAATAAACTGGGTAAAGGGTTAATGGATTGGGTAGGGTCGGGTTTGTGGTTTGTTGGGTGGGTTGTGATGAGGTGGCAAGTGATGACTGGTGGTAAGGGTTTGATTAGTTGGCAGGATAGGTCCCCAAGCTTTTCACTTTCTTTCATGTTGTTTTTAAATGCTGTCAACGCCTAGTTTCCTTTTATCAACTTTGCACAAGTTGTCAAAAATGGCACAACAACTTCTAAAATTTTATCCAAGGGCCTTTAATGCATATTCTTGATTCCCCAAGGGCTGAACTTGTAATATCTTCAAACATAAAGGACCACACTTGTACAATTGATATTTGGAGGGTCAATTGTGACAAGTTCTTCAAAGATGAGGGGCCATTCTTGCCAATTCTTCAAACTTCAAGGGTCTTTTTGCAAAATTCCAACTTGGGCCCGGTTCATTGTGCGACTTCGTTTCCCGTGTTCGTTTTTGAATGATTCTTGTGATCTTTTGCCAATTCCTCAATATCCGTACCTAAAAATACACAAGTAACAAACACGAGCATATATTTGGCATATTTGATGATATTTAATTGATTTTAAGCCCGATTTGGACGATGAGACCATGTATCTACTCACCCCCCATACTAAAACTAAACATTGTCCTCAATGTTTCGAGTCTAGGGGTGCAAACACCCCCATACTAGAGACGAAGTCGAATGCTTAATCTCGAGCATGGAAAGGGTAAAACGAATAACCTAAAAGCCGTTTATGAATTATGCTATTAAGATAAACGTTAGAACATAAAAGGATATCATCGGATATCGGAATCTCCAAAGGCAACGATCGAAGCTCGAGTGCTACGTAAAACGAACACGAGAGGCTTCAATGATGACGATGAACCTAATGAATCACAATCACAAACAACCACGAAACAAAGTTAGGAAGAGCACAAGTCCCCTCGTTACATTAAACTAAGAAAGTGATAATATATACAAGGATAAGCATGAGAATCCCCCACGAGGCACCTTGTTTTTGATAACCGAGTCAAAAGCTCGACTCGAATCCCCATAAATGTGATCATTTAGGGATAATCTTGGTAAGGTCATTTTTGGTGGGACTTACATGTAATCAAGGCCCAAAAGCAACCGTGTATAAAGGCAAAACCTCTATACCGGGATCAAAGATCGTGTCTTCGTTTCGGATGATAAACGAAACAACACGACTTTCAACATCATCGTCCCAAAGGGACACAAGAAAATAGCATAAGAAGAGAAGGGTGGGACATTGGTTGGGCATAAAAATCGAGTTACTCGAGGTAAACTCTCACCGTAAGTGTAGAAAGGATTTCTAGTGACTACTTCGGTAAAAGACCGAGATTTTATCTTAAAAGTGATACCAGGGTCAAAATCTCGTCCTCGGTGGAGAAGTGTGAGGGAACAAATGGGGCTTCCCCCATACTAGATCCACACAAAACGTCGTCAAAAGAAGTAGACGCGTTTGTAGCAAGTTCAATTAAACGAGGTGATGACGGAGTTAACTTTGGAAAAATTTTCAAATCAATTGTAAAATCTTTTCCTTTTTCATTTTTTAACTCTTTGTTACGAAAACCCAAGTTGCTTAAATTGAAAATATTTGGTGTTTCCAAAACAATTCTAGGCACACTTAAAATTTTCACATTTATCTTGAAGGCGGGAGGAGGATTTGAATTTTTGAAATGTGAATCGACTAATAAAACATCCCCCTCCGGGCTAACGCAACGGTCCTCATCAAACTCGAAAATCGAAGGTGGGTCATCAAGAATACGTTTGATCTCGGAAAAGTCTCCATCGGGATCAAAAACGTCTTCTCTTCCTCGTGGAAGAGGTTGGGAAATCAAGTCGTCGATAATCGAGTCGCTAGCTTCAACCGTCGTGAAACTAGGAAAAGAAGGCTCTTCGATTGAAGATTTTGCCTTTGTCGTTTCGACCTCGATATCGAAAAACGTATCGATGTGAGCAAGGCCATCGGCGGACTTCTCACATGATAAATCCAAAATCTCACACGGTGTGGGATTAGGAGTAAAAGGCTCGTCTCGTGACGATTTTGCCTTGGCGGTTTCAACTTTGTCCTTCGAAGGGATCGAACGTGGGTTTTCAAACATTTTGGCAAAACTACTAACACGTCCCTTCGGAATTAATTTTCGTTCATCTTGTAAAAACGAGGGTTCAATGCTTTCCTTAAAAACCTTTTCACATTTTTCTTTTTTAAAATCACTTAATGGAATTTCCTTGTCAAAATCAAGTGTGTATTGATTTAGAAAATCCTCAATAATTTCATCCTCATTAGAAAAATTAGGTTCACAAGGTACAAGATTTAAATATCCCAAGTATCCTACGAGTTTTTCCTTTGGTTTACTTTCAAAAACATTTTTCAAAACTTCGTTGGATGACGTTTTTGTTTCCTCAACGTTTTTGCAAGACGACGAAGGTTGCACGACTCTAAAATTCGAGAGATTGGGATCAATACGAAACGTACGAGTCTTAGGAGTCGAAATAACTTTAACCTCTCCCTCGGAATTAGGATTGATGTTATTAGATAAAGAATTAAATTTTTCCACTAAGCCCTTGAACATTAAAAGAATTTTATCTCTCTCTCTATCATAATTTTCTCTTTCAATAGCATGATTTTCCTTAATGCTATCCACATATCCTTTCCACATCTCTTCATTTTGATCATACAAACGTTGTTGCTCTTCAATAAAGGTGTCATAATCGTTTTCCATTTTTTTGAAAGTGTCCCTTTGGGTTGCCATTCGTTTATTACAAGTTTCCTTAAGGCTAGACAATTGTTCTTCCACCATCGTTAATTTCTCATTATTTCGTCTCATTAAATCATTAAAGGCATTATGAAAAAACTCATTATTGCAATTAAAAGATGGATCATACGACGAATAAAACGAAGACGATGGGTGACCTTGGTCGTAAGATTGAAAATTGGGACCATGATCACGTGGAGCGGAGTTATAAAGATAACCCCCTCGACCTCCAATAACCTCACAATAAAAACAATTGGCACCATCGGGCGGGCCTCCACAATTTGGACACGAATAATAACCACCATGATTTGACATGATGCAACGAGAACGGTGTTACGAGAATTAAACGTTATAGAGGGTGAAAGAAGAGAATTATGAAATTAGAGGGAATGTAGAAGATTATTTTTGTGCTTTTGATTGTTTTTTAATTTTTTTGGTATTTTGAATGTATTACGTAGACAAAAATCTACAAATCTCTCCTCGAATCGATTTTCTCGATTAAAGGAGCCTCAAGGAATGAAAACGATCACGTGGAGTGAACGCCTTCGATGACTTTAGAACGTTGGTGGAACACCAAAACGTTCAAGAGGGTTTAATCTTGAAAACAAGCAAATATATATACGTAGATAATACTTTGGTTGGCAAACCCTCGATTAGCCTTCTTTCTCAAAACACGCACAAGCAAGCGGAGGAAACGAGGCGGCGCTAAGCACTTAAGAGCCTTTTTCCTTTAGGTCGTGAAATACAACCGCCTTATACCCACCTTATAGTTTGTGTTAATTGAAATCGAGCCTCACGAAAGTATTTATCTATTTTGCCTTTTACTTTTGCTTTGGATTCGAATACAATGATCGAGTGATGAAATCCCGAATCAAGGTTATGATTTCTCACGTATTTGGGGTACTTGTATTTTTACTGTTCTACGTAAATACAATATATTAATAATATTCAAAATAAAAACGAAAACCAATATATCTACAATATAGTAAATATTGTTTTGTGTTTAATTTAGGAAAATTAAACATGATTTATTTGGATACTATAATATAATAGGGAAAAATAACAAAAATGAGTATGTACGATATTCACGCTTTTCAAAATGTGAAAAGCAAAAACGCACCACTCACAAAAACACGATACTAATAATGGCACACTAAAAACACCTCCCCGGCAGCGGCGCCATTTTGATAGTCGTAGAAATACGTGTTTAGGAAAACAACGTATAATGGGCAAGTATTAAACTCGACGATTTAGGAAAACCGACAAGTTGAATAAATGCGGGTTCGTTCTCGAGGAGTTGTGTGGATTAATGTGCCAAAATATATAATCAAAAGTTTAGGGTAGTGTCGTTTTTAGATGAGAAAAGAAGGAAAAACTAAGACGAACTACGTTTACAATTAACTACAACGAATGACGTAAAACGCGAACGTAAGTACGTAAAACGTGAAAATTTAAAAATTTTAAGCTAAAAACAAATTAAAAATGAAAAAGTAGTTCAAAATAATATAAATAAGAATAAAAATCCAATAAAAATATTTTAAAACCTTTTATCAATTAAATATTCAATTTTTAATGCTAATTAAAGCCCAAAAATTAAATATAATTAAGAAAAAGCCCAAAATATTATTTTATTGGACAAATAACTTACTTATATTATTTAAAAACTAAAAAGTATTCTTCCTGAATTTTAATTACTATATTCCTATTTTTAAAACACTAAAAACTATTTTAAAACTAAAATAATTATAAAAAATAATTAAATAATGCTAAAAATAATCTACCAATTTTAAAAATCCTAATTTACTCTAATGAACAGTAGAAAAATGAAAAAGATTGAAAAATATTAAATTTTTCACTAAAAGACAAAATCAGTTTAAAATAAAACCCTAATTATATTAAATTAATTATAAAAAATAATAAAAAGATGAACAGTAAAATCTTTTTTAACCAAAAATCTTAAAATAATATTATAAGTTCAGGAAAATTGATTAAACTGAAAAATATTACTTTTTGGCACTAAAAGACAAAAACAGAACTATTAAAGTTAATTAAAAATGCTAATAAAACTAAAAAAATAGAAAATGAACAGTAATAAAAAAAATCTAATTAATCAGAAAAATCCTAAAATAAATAAGAAAAATAACAAAACTGGTTTGAAGGTCTAACTCTCAAAATCACCCACTAAAGACAAAAAATCAAGAAATCAGATAGTGACATGTGATCAAGTTTTGTCCTTATGCTTAGCAGGGGGAACTTTTGTGTTAGCAGGGGAAACTTTCTTCCCACTGCTAGTGCAATACTTTGGTCAGTTGACCTTTGAGCTTAGGAAAGCTCTTTGGAGGGCTTGTTTTTGGACAGCAAGGCACCCTTATACTCTTTGGAGTATAAGGAGTCAGATTAAGCACAAAAAACAAGCAATCACAACACAAAAAACTACTGAATAAGCATCAAAAGTTACTGATTAAGCCACAAAGGGTATCTGATGAACAGTAGGCACAATTATATGCACAAAAGTGGATTTTAAACCTCAATATCTTGTACACAAGTTTACCAGCTAGCATGAAAGCAATTGCAAACCCTATCTAGAACCCTACCCTAACAGATTTAACAAACTTGAAGCACAAATTCAACAAAATCAGTTAAAATATGGCAGATTCAGATTTTTGCTATTCTTTCCAAAATTTATCATACAAAGTTGTTCAATACTCTACCAAATAGAGAACCAAAGGCACCTATTACTTACTAGTGTCCAAAGAAGTGTCTATGACTGGTTTTAACACAAGATTAACAACCTTAATCCCAGGTACAGCCTTATCCCAAACACTCCTTTAAATCTGGAAATCAACTTTTTACCAAGCAAATCACATCAAAACTCAACCAAACGAATTTCAATCAACCTCAGGATGCTTAATAACCTTAATGAAGCAATATCCAACCACATAAACAACACTTCATGCAGATTTCACAAATCTCATATAAATCACACAAAATGACCAAAAACTGAAAATTAAAATGGAAAAGAAGATTCTACCTTGAGGGACTTACATCCAAGCCCCTCAGTGACTGCTTGTCACCTCCTATAGGCTGGGGCCTATGCTGGACCTTGGACAGCAACAAGCTCAAACTTGAGAAAATGAAAACAAGCACAAAACAACACTTTCTGATTTTTTCTTAAAACCTCTTCACAAACCTTGAAACCAATTGACACGTTTCAAAAACAAGACAATAGCAGAAAACACAGGAATATGATCCACTTTCACTTCACAAATTCCTGGATTTTCTGAAAATAGAAACACTTTTTCAGAAACCTTTTGAAAATGATATAAACACCAAATGTTTATAAAAGATTAATATGGAACTCAGAATCTAAGCAATTCAATACCAAACTTTTAAAAAATAAAAGGAATTACAATTGACACATTCAAATACCAAACTTTATATTTCAAAAAGGCATTACATGAATTTTGCTTAAAAACTGGAACAAGAGTAATAGAGACACATACGTCTCTATTTATACAATGAGAAGACTATTCTAGAATAACTAAACCCTAGTTGCTGGAATTCCTGAAATGCCCTTGATTCTTTGACTGATTTTGGGTCAAAAACGTCCCATGTGACTTGACAGCTTTGCTTGTGATGCTTGAATGAATCAAAGTCGTCCATTTGAGCTTGGGGACCAAGGGGAGTATCCTACACGTTCACTTGGTCGGTTTTGGGGTTTGGGGGAAAGTGACTTGTGCAGGGGAGGTACGGGGTGGGTCCCTCAGGCCATGTGGGTGTGTTTTGTTGAGTGGGAAATGGTGAGGTGGAGGGTAATTTAGGATCTGGACAAGATGGGGTAATACCCCTTTGGTTTAGGGTTTAATTGATCTGGGTGGGGTTTTAGGGTTTATGTGTTAATTAGGGTCGTTTTAATCTATAAGGAGGGATTAATGTTTTAAATAAGTGTTAAGGAGGGAAAGGGGGTTGACTGGGAGAGTGGTTTGACTTGGGTTTATTTAAATAAACTGGGTAAAGGGTTAATGGATTGGGTAGGGTCGGGTTTGTGGGTTGTTGGGTGGGTTGTGATGAGGTGGCAAGTGATGACTGGTGGTAAGGGTTTGATTAGTTGGCAGGATAGGTCCCCAAGCTTTTCACTTTCTTTCATGTTGTTTTTAAATGCTGTCAACGCCTAGTTTCCTTTTATCAACTTTGCACAAGTTGTCAAAAATGGCACAACAACTTCTAAAATTTTATCCAAGGGCCTTTAATGCATATTCTTGATTCCCCAAGGGCTGAACTTGTAATATCTTCAAACATAAAGGACCACACTTGTACAATTGATATTTGGAGGGTCAATTGTGACAAGTTCTTCAAAGATGAGGGGCCATTCTTGCCAATTCTTCAAACTTCAAGGGTCTTTTTGCAAAATTCCAACTTGGGCCCGGTTCATTGTGCGACTTCGTTTCCCGTGTTTGTTTTTGAATGATTCTTGTGATCTTTTGCCAATTCCTCAATATCCGTACCTAAAAATACACAAGTAACAAACAGGAGCATATATTTGGCATATTTGATGATATTTAATTGATTTTAAGCCCGATTTGGACGATGAGACCATGTATAAAAGCAGTATCATCACCATTTCCATGAATTTGACCCCATTTAACCGGAAAATTTAAAAATTTTCAACGTTTTTCAAATTTTTGATCAATTTTGGCCTAGTAGTATTTTCATTTATTTTCTTTTCTTTTGTCATCGCATCATAATAATTTCCATTTCAAGAATAAAAGTCAAAAATAAATAAATAAATAAAATGGTTTTAACAAGTTTAGATATCTTTGATATATTAGGCATGTTGTGTATATTTTGACTCAACCCGGGTTTACTTATCCAAGTTTACTCAAGCTAGTATCCTTAACCATATGGACCTTAATTGGTTTATTAGGCTAAGCATCCACGAGTCTCATTCCTTGAGATTTTAAATTGTGGAGAACGAGAGATGATAGATATAATTATAAGTTTGGTATTCTTTCATTAACTTATGTGAGTTAGTTATGAGCTTTTTCTCCCATCACTTGTTAATAAATATATTTGCAATAAATAAGGTTGTACGATTTGAAAAGTTACTTAGCTTCTAGCACAAGATCGTTTAAAAGTTGCTCGGTATTAATTAGAGTTCATAGCCAAGGCATAACTTATTGAAGCGGGACACGAATATTGGCTTATCCAAAAAGGCCCTAACAAGGCATGAGGATACCCGAGTCCAAAAAGGCCCTCACAAGGCATGAGGATTCATTTTTTTGCTAAAGATCCAAAGATGACGTGAAGATCATTAATCCAAATCAATATGATGGATCAAGACACACGACGAAAAGCAATTACTCCCCTAAAGATCATGGAGAAGTCTATCCAAAAAGACCCTAACAAGGTATGCGGATAAATAGATCCAAGTCCGAAAAGGAGGCGAATCGTTGTATATCAAAATCCTAAATAAAGAAGAGGATAAATGAAGAAGTCGTGGTCAACGTTTGAAGCATCTTTCACTCCTAATGAAGATGTATACCAAAATGAAGAGAAGACCATAATTTCAAGATCGTCTCTCAAGATTTGAAGTTTGAAGTACAAGACAAATATTGGTCCGAGAAAGGTCTCAAATCGTGAAACGAGTTATGCCAAGATATGAACTTTATGAGGTTTCGAGAAGCAATTTTAAAAGATTTTGTCCTTTAGCTAACTATTGATTAAATCGTCCCCCTTTATTTTCGGCTTTAATAAATTATCGAAATAAGTAAAAATGCATCCTCGTGATCATTCAAGACAAAAATAAAATACAAGAGATACACCGTAGGAATAAGGGGGTCTAAGTGATTAACTAAACCACATGAGTAAGTGTTAGTTGTGCTAACTTATGGTAAACAATGATCTCGTTTTTGAGCTTGGTTTGGGGAACGTGAAACTTGAGGGTGAATTATATTCATGACACCAAAGCCCTAATTTAAGTCTTAGATTTCTTTACGAGTTTCTTCCATCAAATAATTTCCAGTGTTAATAAACGGTTATAACTTTTGTCTCTTTCTTAAGTTTTATCTTTTCGTCGTACTAGTAGTAGTAATAATAATAAAGGCTGAGATGGATTGATTATGAGAGAAATGTAATCTTATGCTTTAAAATAATGCATTGCATGGGTTCATTGCAATGGTCAAGTGTAAGGGATTTAATAAGTGTGTAAACACTTATCCTTTTGCCACTAAAATCAAGGAAAATCAAGACCTAATCATGTGTTTTATATTGTTAAAGTCGGAATTACGCGTGGTTTTGTGTTTTTGTGTTTAAATAGGTACAAATGATCAAAAGGAGAGAAAGCACGGGATTTTACGGTCAAATGTTGAAGAAAAGTCTAAAAAGAGACAAAGACAAAGTCAAAAGACCAAAAGTGTGCCCAAGTTCACAAAAACCGGCTAAACCAACACGACTGTAGAGGAAAGATCATGAAAGCCGAAATCGAGCTCGTTTTAGTGGAGTAAATCATTTACGAAGATAATCGAGACAAGTGGGACCCACTATTGCTTATTGGGCTTGAAAGCTCAATATTGGATAAAGTTATGGGACAAAGCCCAAATGACGGCCCAAATTGACAAAAGGAAGGGACTGATGGTTAATTGGGCTAAAAGCCCATTTACACAAATACACGGATGAAAAGTGAGCAATTGGGCCACAAGCCCATGACAAAAGAAAAACAAAACGGAAACAAAATTTATTCAGGAAGGATTTTTGCTTGGTCAACATTTAGCCCAGTCAATCCTCACCCACCGGTTTTAATAAAACATTCTTATCCCTCACTCCACACGTGTAATCCCAACTTTTCTCCCATACCCCAAATAAAATAAACGGTTGAATAAATCGTCCATTTACCCTGCACTTCACCACACCCGATTACCCCCACACACAATCCCACCACAGGTTTTAATATTTACCTACACATTATTTTTACCCCACCCACAAATTAATACGCGTCTTATTTTACCCCTCCCCAACTCCTTCGATAGAAACAAGAGAAAAACACACCCACTCCTTCTCCCCCATTTTTACTCTCTCACAGCCACCACTTCTTCCCTCAAAACCCTAGTTTTTTTACCCATCAAAAATAACCCACAAAAATTGGGGCTTTTACCCTCAAATGGTAATTCACACCCAAAGGAATTAAATCCCCAATGTTTTCGAGGTATAGCACTATTGTGGTCCTCATATCTCTCTGACGTGGCCTATTGTGATTGGATGGAGCACATCACTCCCCAAATCATCCAATCACAATAAAACAAGCTGGCAATCTGTGGCTCTAGATGGATTCTCCATCGTTTGATTAGAAGAAAAGAAAGAGAAAGAAGAAAAGAAGAATTGAACGGTGGTGATTGAAGAACTTGGGCTCTAAGTTTAGGGTTTTCTCTATAAAAACCCATTTCTTGTAATTCACTGATAGCTTTTTCTTTATTTCCCAGTTTTTAAATTAATTTAGGAGTAGGGTAAATTAGATTTAATTTTCAGTAAAATTAGGTTTAGATTTAATCTTGTAATTTTTTTAATTCCAGTAATGTAATTTTTGATTATTAATGAAAAGCTTATTTTTATTTAATTCGTGTCTTCTTTTCTTTAAATTCTGCGAATTGAACTTTTGATATTTAAATCCTGTTTGTTCTTGTTACTGTTCTTATTATTATTCGGTTACTTTTTTTTAATCTGCTTTTGACACTGTTTATTATTAATATTATTATTAATATAAAATATATATATATATATATATATATATATATATATATATATATATATATATATATATATATATATATATATATATATATATATATATATATATATATATATATATATATATATATATATATATATATATATATATATATATATATATATATATATATATATATATATATATATATATATATATATATATATATATATATATATATATATATATATATATATATATATATATATATATATATATATATATATAATAATAATAAAGGAAAGTGTAAGTAATTTTTCCCTACTGGAAAAATTATACAAGTTCACTGTTCGGTTACTATTTGGATCGAGGGTTATGTTTGGTTCGAAGAAGTTTTGTTCGATGGTGAAGACGATGTTGACGATTGGAGGTGGTGTTTGTATTCGGTGACAAAGGGGGTTCAGCACCACCCTTCGACCCAACGGAAATCGACACTAGGTTCTTTTTAATCTCTTTAGTTTTTAATGTTTATTTAATTTTTAGAATAATATTGTTTGTTTAGATTATCTGCTTAAAGTTTATTTCTGCTTATGTTTTTGTTAAGTTTTCATCGATGCGAATTTTTGGTATCTAATGGTTAGTTTGATTTGAATTGTTCAGTTTTAATTTTATATATATTTTCGTCCTGTTTGGATCTGCCAGTAGTAATCGATTTAGCTTATGGGATATTTTGGTTTTGCTTATTTGGTTTTCTGATTTGTTTAAATTTTGTGTGCTATTTCTGCTTATTACCTAGTTTGTTTTTGCTTATTAGTATATTCAGCTTATTTCATTTTGCATCTTTAGATAGCTTATTTGCTTATTTTCAGCTTTTGGTTCCTGATTTTTGCTTACTTTGACTTCTTTTTATCTGCTGTTTTGTCTGATCTACAACATACAGATATAATTTATCTGTATAAAGTTCCAATTAAAAAAAATATAGTAAAAAATTATTTGCATAAATTCGTCTGTCCTGGGGTTCGAACCCAGGACCTCTCGCATAGTAGTCCAGCACCTCTACCATCTCTCCTACATTTCTTTTGTGTTTATTATTGCATCTGTTAGTTAATATAGGATCTAAATTCATTAGGCAGTTTTATTAATTTAGTCTAAATTAAGTTTCTAGTTTAATTAGATTTTTTATAAAAGTTTTATTTCATTTATTCAGTGTTAAAAAATATAATAAAATTCAAAAAAAAGACAAAAATATATTTTCTTAATTTACTCTTACAACTTTTAAATTAGTTTTAAAATTACTTTTATTTCAAATAGTTTAATTTTACGATTTTAAATTTGGTTTTAAAATTAGATTTCATTTAAAAGGTTTGTTTTAGTTTAAAATAAGTATTAAAATTAAATTAGATTTATTTCAAAATAGTTTTTATATAGATTAGTTTAAAATAGTTTTTAAATTGTTTAGATAATTAATTAATTAGTAGTTTTTAAATTAGTTTAAAAATACCAAAATATACTTTTCACCAAAAACAAAGTAAGTCGAAACGTTAAACCGGATTTCAATTCGAGTCAAATCGAGGAACGATAATAGAAATAAAAAAAAAGGGTAAACAAAATCCGTTTTTCAGTGTGGTATGAGCAGTACTTCGTGGGCTTGTAAAATGCGCCTTTTCGGCCATCACCTCGAGTTCTTTCTCGATTTCCTTCTCCATAGAAGTACTAGGACGAGAGATTGGTTCCTTGAACGTTTTACCACTACGAGTAGTAATAACCTTCATTTCTCCCATCGGGTTTTCAATGGTATCACTAAGAAGACCACCCGAGGAAGAGGGTTTACACATGATAGCTTCAAACATACTAGCCATTCGATCTTTAAATTTAGATTTCCTTTTATCTTCTTTTAAAAACTCTTGCTTAATCTCATGTTGACCTTGTTCCATCTTTTGTTGATTTTGTTGAAGATGTTGAACGGTTCCTTCCATTTTATTAGCATGTGTTTTCAACTCATTAGCAAGTTCATTTTAAGCTCGTTTTTCAACTTGGATCTTAAGCTAATCATGTCACTTTGCATGTTATCAAACTTAGCATCATTTTCCTTAGCATAATCCAAAAATTCTCCTTGAAGATTTTTAGTGTGAGTATTTTGAAAACCTTGTGTAGTATTTTGAAAATCACGGTTTTGGTTTTGATTTTCCACTTGCCCGTTGTTCCCACTTTGGTAATTACCCATGTTATAGTTACGTTGATTGCCTTAATAACCATCACTTTGATTGTTGTTTCGATAGTTTTTAGCATTTTGATTTTGGGGATCTTGATTTGTGCGGGAACTTTGGCCGTTTTGGTTGTAAGTTCCCGTTGCTACGTAAGCACTCAAAGTGTTACCACCGGCGGTAATGCACTCAGAAAAATCATGAGCTCCACCACTAGATATACAACTCATTTCAACCGCTTTAACCGATGCGGAATTTAAAGCATCTTGTGCTTTCCAATGTGTCATAAGCGTCGAAAATCTATCGAAAAACTGATTTCCTCATTTGCTTCATCATGTAAGCCATTCATGTTACGAGACGATGACGATGAACCCATAGTGGAAACACTAGGTGTGTTACGAGGGTTATAAACCTTAGATATATTTTTGATGATCTTTAAAGCTTCATCGGTCGTTTTGCACAATAAATTACCACCCGCGGCGGCATTCAAATAATCTCGTTCATGATCGTTAAGCCCATTATAAAAAGTATCAATTTTATGCAATTCCGATAAATCATGGTGAGCGCATTAATGTAACATTTCCTTAAATCGTTCCCATGCCATTGAAAAACTTTCATTAGAACGTTGTGTAAACCTTGAAATCTCATTTTTCAAATGTGTCGTCTTAGATGGCGGGAAAATTGGTTCACAAACTTAGAAACGAGATCACCCCATGTCAAAATCGAATTTTGCGGTTCTTTCTCGAGCCAATTTTTTATAGGACCATCTAACGAGTATGGAAATAACATCATCTTAATGGCGTCATGTGGAACATCCTTAAACTTGCTTGTTGCGGTGAGACGATTGAAATTCCTTATGTGATAATGCGGGTTGTCTTTTTCATGTTCGCGAATCTTGTTTGCTTGAAGCATCGACATTAAACCCATCTTGATCTCGAAATTCTACTCAAGGATGGCGGGAATCACAATAGCTTCTTCAAAACCCTCGGCGGGTACTTGAAGCAACTCCATCATAGTACGATTAGCCATAGTGACTATTGGTTCTACAACGGGTTCGACAATTAGAGGTTCTTCTCAAATCAAAGGTTCTTGATTTCATTGGTTTTGACGACGTTTACGATCTCGCTTTGCTTTATTACGAGTGTGCATAAACGTGATGTAGAATGTAGAGGTGAGCAAAGAAGATTCTTTTGGTGTTTTGTTGATTTTCAACTTTTTTTGTGTTTTTGATTGTTTTTAATATTTGGATTTTGTGTGTATTTGTAGACAACAATCTACCAAATCTCTCCTCGAATAAAACTCTTGATTAAAGGAGCCTTAAAGAATGAAAATGATCACGTGGAGTGAACGCCTTCGATTGACTTTAGAACTTCGGTGAAAACCAAATTGTTCAAGAGGGTTTAATCACAAAGAAACCAAGCAAATATATATGATACATAATAATACTTTAGGCGACAAAACCCTCGATTAGCTCTTTTTCTCTCGACACGCACAAGCAAGCGGGGGAAACGAGGCGGCGCGAAGCACTTAAGAGCCTTTTTCCTTTTCTATTTGTTTGAGATTCGAATACAATAACTAGGAGATCGAATCCCAATTAAGGTTGTGTTTGCACACTTTTGGAGATATTTTGTATTAGTTGTGATACATATACAATATAGTAATAGTAATTGACAAAGAAAACGAAAAACCGATAATACGTGTTAATAGATTTCTATTTAACAAAAATACTATTTATGGTTAGATATTAAAAATAAAATTTTTCAAATTAATCACGACACACCTCTCCGACAACGGCGCCAAAATTGTGGTAAAATACGACCTTTTAGGAAAAAGGCGTAAAAGCGGTAAGTATTAAGTGTTGATTAATGAAAATCAAGCACTAATGACCCTATGAAGTTCAAGTTCGTTTCCCAAGTAGGTTTATTGTGTGTGAATAACTGATAATGATTTTGGATTAATATTGAAAAAGAAAAAGAAAATGACGGATACGTTAAAAATTAAACTACGACGAAAGCTAAAACGTAAAACGTAAAAACGTGACAAAATTAAAAATTAAACCTAAAAATTAATTGGAAATCAAAACTAAGTTTAAAATAATATAAATAAGAATAAAAAATTAATAAAAAATGTTAAAACCTTTTATTAATTAAATATTCAATTTTAAATGCTAATTAAAGCCCTAAAATTAAATATAATTAATAAAAAGCCCAAAATATTATTTTATTAAACAAATATCTCACTTATATTATTTAAACGCTAAAAAGTATTTTTCATAAATTTTACAAACTATTTTTCTATTTTTAAAAAACAAAAAACACTTTTAAAACTAAAATAATGATTAAAAATAATAAAATAATGCTAAGATTAATTTGACTTTTTGAAAATCCTAGATTATAATTCTAAACACTAAAAAAATTAAAAAGTTTGAAAAAAGTAATTTTCTTTCAATAAAAGACAAAACAGTTTATATTAAAACCTATTTAAACTTAAATTAAATCTAAAAAATAAATAGAAAGAGTCAACAGTAAACTTTTTTAACTAAAAATTTTAAAATATTTTTCTGAAACTAAGAAAATTTGAAAATCTGAAAATATTAATTTTTTGTACTAAAAGATAAAAGACGGATGAACTAATTTAAATCAATTAAAATCGAAAAAGTAACAAATGAACAGTGAAATAAAAACAAACTTTTTGAAAAATCTTAAAATAATTCACTAAACTTAAGAAAAATAAAAAAATGTGGAAAACACTCTTTTTGCATAATAAGACAAAAATCAGTGATGAATGAAAGTGACAGCTGACTGGAGTTTGTCCTTTAGCCAGTCAGTAGAAAAACAAGCAAACTAGTGGGAACTTTCTTACCACTGATGAGTCACAGAAACACAAAATGGTCGTTTTAGAGCTGATTTGTTGGTGTTGTTTGGAAACAAAGGCATCCCGACACTCAGTGGAGTGTGGGGAGTCAGTTTAAGCACAAAAACAAGCAGGTTCAATACACAAAATCACACCAAATGGGCAAATCTAAGTCACTGTATTGGTCATGAAGGTCTGATAGTCAAATGTTGATACAATGTGCAATATGGTGAACTTTGGCACCCAATAACTTGGTCAATTTACCACAAAATGTCAAACAAACTAACAGCAATCCTATATTTGCCCTAACCCTAACAGTTGAACAAGATTTTAGCAAGAAAAACTCAAAAATTAACCCTATTACAGCCTACTGGTTGTTTATACCTCTTATATAAAAGCAAAACCTGTTTTAACCTATCAAACTCCAACCAAAAGGCTGATAACACCTAATATTATCTAACTAAGTGTGTTCAAGCTAGTTTAACTAGATTTCATAGCACCTAAATCAGTTAAAACCCTAGACCCAAACACCCTTTAAAAAGTAGAATAACAATTTTTGGCAAAGAGATTATATTCAAAACACTACAAACTGAGATTACTTCAACTGAATATCACCAAGTATCATTCAAATAATAAGATTTAACAATTAAAACACTGATTCATGATCAAAATATCATATTCATCACATAGCATAATATTATGCAGAAAAATAAAAAAGAGACTAGGAAAGTGTACCTCCAAGGCATACATCCATGCCTTGGATTGTTAGAGCTCAAGTGGTAGCAGAACAATCACTAGCTTCTAAACCCTGCTAAGATGAACAAATGTAAAATAACAGTAACAATAATATTATGACCCTGATTTCTTTTTGTATTTTCTTCAAAAACTTTTCCTTTCACAAAATGAAACCTTTTTAAACATTAAAACACAAGAACCATTTTCAAATGGATAGATTGGAACTCAGATTTTCACAAGTAAACGCCAACTTTTAAAAAAAGTAAAAAAGAATTATAATTTCAACACGAAAAACATCAACTTTTATTATTCAAAAAGGAATTACAATAACTTGGAAAATTTGTACAAGAGGCTCACCACATGTTGGGGCTCTCTTTATAAGCAATGTTTACAAACCCTAAATCTATGAAAATCCAAAAATAGCCCTTATGAAGCTTCCAGAATTGCATCTTGTTGTTGACAGCCTGTTTGGAGAGATCTTGGACGTCCATATACTGCTTGGGGACTGATGTAGTGGAAATAGTCTTTTAGGAAAAAGCGCGTAAATAGGGCAAGTATTAACAAGTGGTTTAGGAAAACCACAAGTTATGACCCAAAGTGGGGATCGTTCTCAAGGAGGATTAGTGTGTGTGTTAAAAGATGATTAACTTTATGATTATATTGATTATGAGAAAAGAAAATAGAAATGAGATAAGAAGAGAATGACGGTTACAATGACGAATTAAACTAAGACGATAAAGTCGTACACGTAAAACCGTAAAAAGTAGCAAAATTAAAAATTTACCCTCAAAATTCCTAGAAAATTACAATAAATCCTAAATAATGTAATTAGAGTTTACAAAAAAACAAAAATCACCCAAACCTTTTATTTAATTAAATAATAATTTTTTAATGCTAATTAAAGCCCAAAAAATCAATTTAATTAACAAAAAGCCAAAAATGAGATTTTTTTAATTGTAAACCTCTAAAATAACTTAACCTAATTTAAAACTATTTTTGAAAATTTTAAAATTCATTAAAACTATTTAAAAACAATTAAAAACTATTTAAACTTAAAATAATTATAAAAATTAATCTAAGAACAATAAAAATATTCTAAAAATTGTAAAATTCCTAACTTAATGTATTTAACCTAAGAAAAATATAAAAACTTGAAAAATCTAAATTCTAATTTTTAATAATAAAATAATAATAAAATAATATTAAAAATTCAAAATTTATAAAAAGTTCTAAAAAGTTGCAAATTAGCTTATTTTAACCTAATAAACATAGAAATGAAGTTGAAATTACCTAAATACCCCTAATGGGCCTAGAATGGGCCAAAAGTCCAAACAGTTAGCTTAATGGGCTTTTTAAGGCCCAATAAGAAAATTCTTGTCCAAATAAACCCAAAAACTCCTATCTGACTCAAAATTTGATTTTAAAGACAAAACTCTGAAGGACCAAAAGTTGAAAATGAGTATAAGCTAGCTTATTTCAAAGCAGCTTATTCTTAATGGGCTTTTTGGCCCATTAAGCTATAAGCTGATGCCATAAGCTCAAATTAGACACACAAGCTTCTTTTGAGTTACTTAAGAGTTCTGTAAAAAGAAATTTGAAATAAGCACAAGGAATAAGCCTGAAAAATCAATAAGCTATCTTCACAAAACGACAAAATAGTCGTTTTCGAGTTCTAGGCCACCCCGAGAGCTGATTCAAGTTTCAAAAGCTTTTGAATGACTTAACTAAGCTTAATCAAAAAAAAGTTTTTCAATAAGTTCACTTAATAAGCTGAATAAGCAAATAAGCACTTAATTAAAAGTCAACTTTATGAGTTTTCAAGCAAAAAGTCAAAGTCAAGGTCTGATAAGCTCTAGTTCAAACAAATGGGTCAAATGAGTAAGATTGATCACAAAAAATAAGTTGTTGCAGGTCTGGATAAGCCAATATGGCTTATTAATAAGCTTAATGCAAAATTACACTAGCAGGGGCTAGTTTTGGTGTCTGAGTAGTGGAAACTTTTTCCACTACTTGACTTAATTGACTTTTTGTCTTATATGACTTTTTTGTGGATTCAAGTTTCACAAAGGCACCCAAATGATCAGTTAATAATAAGGAGTCAATGACAACAAAAAAATCACAATCTCAAACAGCCAATTTGTACAATTAATTCAAAACATCACCAGATGTAGCCCAGACATGAACAAATAAGCAGTATGGTTCAATAAGCACTTATAGCACAATTCAGCCAGCCAAACTTCACTAAATGCATACACAAGCTATAATTAATTAAAATGAACAAATCTAAACAGGTTTCATGCACTGATTCAAAGCCTAGATCAAGATTCAAGCATAAGAAGTTACTGATGAACTATAAACATGCAGTTATGAACACTTGCTGATGTATTTGACCACCAAGCCAAATTCAGTCCCCCAAATCTTGTTAACAGGTTATATTAACTATGTTTAAACACTTTTTACCCCTAAGCATGCATACACTCTAGGTGTTCCCAAAGTCTTAGGTCAAAAATAGTCAAAACAAGCAGATTATAGCAAAATGTTTGATTTAGTGTTTCAAAGTTGAAAACTTGCAGCAAATAGCACACAAACAAGTACTTAGCGGATACAAAGCACAAACACAAACTTCCAATAAACAAAATAACAAACTATGATCTAAAACAGGTTAACCTAAACACCCTTTTGTATTTTCAAATCAAAATTTTCAAATCAAAAGTATGATTTAGGTTAGCACATGCATTCATAAACATCAAAACATCAAACAAGAACAGATTCAACAAGATTTGGAGCCCAAGAAAAACACATACACAAGTAGAACACAAATATCACAAATATCCAATGTTTTATCAGATTTTGGGAAAAAGGGTTCAAACCTCATGGATGTACATCCACACCCACGTATGTTTGAGCTTATGTGTTAGCAAGAACAAGCACAAGGTTCCAATATCAAGATGCTAAGATGGAACAAAGTTAGAAGCACAAATTATCAAAATCAGAAAAGTAGAAAATCCTTGATTAATGTAACCTTAGTTCCCCACACTTGATTATCCCCAAGTTATAAGCTTCACAACACCTTGATATCACAATATCAGGATGCTATGATCAGCTTTATAGCCCAAGAATTCCAAGGTTTGAACAAGACTTAGCAAAATATCAAGATTATAGGAAAATATGCAAACTTTTGCACACTCCTTTGAAAACAGGTTTTAGGATTCAAGATTAGCAAACATGAAACAATAATAAGCAGGAAATAACAATGGCACTTGACTTTTCTTCAAAGATTCAAACACAATTCATTCATGTGAAACTGGATTTACAGAATTTTGAACAAAGAAAAATTCAAGAGCAAAGAAAAAATGACTGAGTACTATGCCTTATATAGGCTACAAGTGATGATTAGAAAGCAATAAAACGTGAACCCTAATGCAGTAGAAGTCCCAAAATGCCCCTTGTCTTGTTTGAGTGTCTTGGCATCATGTGAAGAGAATTGGCTGTTTGTGTGAGGTGTCCAATGTGAAAATGCATCCAAAGGCTCACAATGAAGCTTAAGTTTGAAGCTGAATGTGGGTGGTAGATTCCCTGGCATGTTTTGGCATTTTGTTCAAAACCGTGTGAAGGGGTTCAAACATGTGAACAAGATAGTGATGTGGCATGGGTTTTTAAGGTTAGGTTATGTTTAAGTATACCTTAATCACTAATCTAGGTAATATTGGGGTTTAATTCAAAGTAATTAACAAAACCCCAATTGTGTTCTTATGGTAAATAGTGCAAGTTTTAATCCAGATTAAAGGTGTGTTAAGTTTAAATTGGTGTTAAGGCGCAAAGATTAAAAAGTAATAAACCCGGTTAAGTGGATGGTGATGTGGAGGAAGGGAGAGTGGTGATTGGTTGGTTTTGGTAGTGGGGCACGTGTCATGTGGAGAGTGAATTTGCCAAGTCATGATTAATGAGGGACCATTTTATGATTCTTGAAGGGTTGTTTTGGTATTTTTTAAATGATAATGGTCTTGGCTTGTATGGTTGACATTTTGGAGGACTGAATTTGCCAAGTCATGATTAATGAGGGACCATTTTTGCCAATTCTTCATAGTTAAGGGTCCTTTTGTTAATTTGACATTTTTAAAGGACCAAACATGTAATTTCTTGTAACTTGAAGTCCTTCATGGTATGTTTGACATTGAGGAGGACTAATATTGACAATTTAGTTTTGTTGAGGTACTAAAATTGCCAATTCTTCAAAGTGGAGGGCCCTTTTTGCAATATTGACAAACTTTAGGGACCAATCTTGTAATTATGAAGATACAAGGGTTTAAAGTGACAATTCTTCAATATTGGAGGACCCTTCTTGCATAATCTTCAATTCTTCAAGGGTTTGTCTTGGGAAATTCTTCATTAGGGCTTGGTTCAATGTGCGGCTTCGTTTCCCGTGTTCGTTTTTTGCATGATTCTTGTGATCTTTTGTCATTTTCTCAATATCCGTACCTAAAATACACAAGCAACAAACACAAGCATATATTTGGCCATTTTCATGATATTTAATGCATTTAAAGCCCTTTTTGGATGATGAGACTATGAATAAAATCAGTCTCATCACTCCCCCATACTAAACCATTGCCGTGCCCTCACGCAATGCTAGAATAAAGTATCGTAGCATCCCCAAATATCATTTTTATTCACTTTATTGAACGATAATCTAGCTACACTACTACTATTGCTACTACTTGCGTTTTAGACATAATGTATGATTTTCATCGCAAAATGGGACGTTTAGGTTCATAGAATAAGAACACGTGAATGCTTCGTTAGAAATAATTTCATCGTCCTTGATTTTAACCCCAATTTCATGCCAAGAGTGCAACGAGATCATTGTCATTATAAGTTAGTAACGCTAACACTACTCATATGCCCTAATCACGTATATCCTCCCATTTTCCTAACTTGTATCTCTTATATTTTATTTTGTCTTGAATGTTTCAAGAGGATACATCGTTTGACTTATGCGATAATAGAGATTTAGGTCTAAAAATAGAGTCCTAACGGTGCAACCAAGACCATCGAGTTAATAACCTCTCCTAATAGACAACGGTGTCAAAAATTAAGTCAACAAGAAGGATCGATAAACACGCTTTTATAACGGTTTTGAACATGAGACTTATTACCAAGACTTTTATACGCCCCCTAACGGAAGGGCCTTATTATCATAGGTTTACCTCCATCTTTTATTCAACTTCGCCATGAAGCTTTTATTATGACTTCGTTCTTGCCTTGCCTTTTATTATCCACCTCATCGGTGGTTTTTATAGCCAAAGACGTATATCCTCACGCTAAGGCGAATTTTGGATCTTTAAAGCTTCAAAGATTAAGGCTTGATTTAACTTTTAATTTTGCATAGATTTTTCGGCCTTGTGAGCTTCAAATTGTTTGCTTGATTTAGGTTAGCACTTGAAATCTTATTATTGGGTGAAGCTTTCGATTATTCGGGTTGCCAATACTTCAAAACCGTGACGCTGGCGATACCTTAATGTCTTCCTAATTTAATTACACGGAAGCTAGTAGAAAAGACTAGAAACCAACAATCAAGACTAAGCCGCTAAGTCAATACTTATTAAGCAAAAAATATTTACAAGCGAAGGGAGAATAAGCAAACAACGAGAACACATGAGTTTTTGAAAGAATACAAGTACTCTACGTTTAGCATAGTAACTTATAATTAACTCTATCATTTCTAGTCCTCATTTGAGAGACTTAGCCTAATGTAAAGTTAAGGAATCAAAGCTACGTGTTCAACACGCACGGTCGAGTCAAAAATTACTCTTATTCTCGCCATCAGAAAACCTACATTCGTGTCTTCAAACACTTGCAAAACATGAGAAAATTATAAAATTTGGCCATTTTTCGCCTTATTTTGCAACAAAACGATAAACAAAAAGATAAACTTTGGAAAGCGTGAAGGTTTGGCAAGGCAAGTATCTATTCACCCCCCATACTAAAGACGTAGTCGAATTCCTAATCTAGCATGGAAAGGGTGTAACCGTTAAATTTAAAGCCGTTTATGAAGTGTGTTATAAACCTAAGGTTAGAACATCAAAGGATATATCATGGATATCGAGAAAGTCTTCAAATCAAACGATCGAGTGCTCCCATAAAACGAACATGAGAGGCTCCAATCATGAAGATAATGATCATCTAAAATCCACTATTCACAAACAACCACAGAACAAAGGTTGGAAGGGCACAAATCCCCACACGTTACTACATTAGAAAGCGATAATATGTACATAGGATAAGCATGGGACTCCCCCACGAGGCACCTCGTTTTTTATTACCGAGTCATGAGCTCGACTCGATCCCCTCAATACTAATTATCACTAGGGAAGGTGATTTGGTCGAGGTAGTTAAAGAATGGAACTTCCCCGCCAAAGTAGTGCTTCAACCTATGTCCATTCACCTTGAAATTGGGGCCATCATTTTGAGCTAGCTCGATGGTCTCATATGGAAAAACTTGAGTCACGGTGAATGGACCGGACCAACGGGATTTCAACTTACCGGAAAAGATTTTCAAACGAGAATTAAAAAGTAAAACTTGATTCCCAATGTTAAAAAATCGGTTTTTAATTTTTGAATCATGCAACTTTTTAGTCTTTTCTTTATAAATCAATGAATTTTCATAAGCAATATCCCTTAATTCATCCAATTCATTTAATTGGATTTTACGGTGTTTTCCCGCGGTCTCCATATCATCATTACAATGCTTTAGGGCCCAATAAGCCTTGTGTTCTAATTCAATTGGTAAATGACAATTTTTCCCATACACAAGCTTATAAGGAGTGCACCCACTGGGCGTCTTATGAGCTGTCCTAAAGTCCCATAAAGCATCGTCCAACTTATCCAACCAAGATTGTCGGTTTTCCCCAATGGATCTCTCCAAGATCCTCTTTAACGCTCGGTTTGAAATCTCGACTTGCACACTCGTTTGTGGGTGATAAGACGTAGAAAGACGATGTGTAACCCCATATTTCCTTAGGACCCTTTCGAATTGGTAATTTCAAAAATGGGTTCCACGATCGCTTATGATCGCACGAGGGGTTCCGAACCGAGAAAACAAGCTTTTCAAAAACTTGACTACCACACGAGCATCATTGGTGGGCAAAGCCTTAGCTTCCACCCACTTAGATAGGTAGTCAACAGCGACAAGGATGCACATATTACAACGAGATGATGGGAACGCCCCTTTAAAGTCAATGCCCCAAACGTCAAAGATCTCACACACTTGGATGATATTTTGTGGAATTTCATCTTTTTGTGAGGCTTTTCCTTGTCGTTGGCATGAGTCACACGACTTCACAAGCTCATGTGCATCTCGGTAAATAGTAGGCCAAAAGAAACCGGCGTCAAAAACCTTCTTAGACGTGAGATTAGCACCATGGTGACCACCCGTGGGTCCCTCGTGACAAGCTCTAAGGATGTTAGAAGCTTCGGTACCAAAGACACAATGTCGAATAATTTGATCCGCACAAGTTCGAAACAAGTAAGGGTCGTTCCAAAAGTAGAACTTGACGTCACGAAAGAATTTTCGTTTTTCTTGAGTCGTCATACCCTTGATGATGAAGTTGCCCGCATGGTAATTTGCGATGTCCGCAAACCATGGGGTGGAAGAATCAAGCTTAGAATTCACTACACCAAGTGTCTCGAGCGGAAATGTTTCGGTGATTTCCTGGGGCTCGTAAAAACTTTGGTGAGGATCTTCCAAACGAGAAAGATGATCGGCCGCTAGATTCTCGGCTCCTTTTTTGTCAACAATTTTGTGATCAAATTCTTGAAGGAGGAGAATCCAACAAAGTAATCTTGGCTTAGCATCTTGTTTAGCCATAAGATACTTGATAGCCGAATGATCCGTATACACTATGCATTTCGTCAAGACGAGATAAGGTCGGAATTTCTAAAATGCATACACCACGGCAAGGAACTCCTTTTTTGTTGTAGTGTATTTTAGTTGAGCCTCGGTCATCGTCTTGCTAGCATAGTGAATAGGCAAGAAGTGCTTTTCATGACGTTGCCCCAATACGGACCCAATAGCATAGTCACTAGCATTACACATGAGCTCAAAGGGGAGGTTCCAATTGGGAGCAACAAGAATGGGAGCTTCGGTAAGTTTCCTCTTACGGATTTCAAAGGCTCGTACACAATCTTCGTCAAAGACAAAACGTGCATCTTTTTCAAGGAGATGTGTAATAGGTCGAGAGATCTTTGAAAAATCCTTGATGAATCGACGATAAAAGCCCGCGTGGCCTTGGAAACTCCTAACTCCCTTAACGGTTTTGTGATGAGGTAATTTGGCGATGACGTCTACCTTAGCTTGATCAACCTCAATCCCAGCTTTCGAAACCTTGTGCCCGAAGACGATTCCACTTTTAACCATAAAATGACATTTTTCCCAATTAATCACAAGGTTGGTTTCCTCACAACACTTCAACATTCTCTCAAGATTCGACAAACATGAAGTGAACGAACTACCAAACACGGAAAAGTAATCCATGAAGACTTTCATCGTCTTCTCGATCATATATTGAAAAATAGCCATCATGCACCCTTGAAAGGTTCCTGGTGCATTGCAAAGTCCGAATGGCATTCTACGATAGGCAAACGTTCCATATGGACACGTAAACCTAGTTTTGTCTTGATTACGAGGATCGATGGGGATTTGGAAGTAACCAGAAAAAAAATATAAAAAGAAATATAAATCATTTCCCGCAAGACGCTCCAACATTTGGTCCATGAAGGGCAAGGGAAAATGGTCTTTTCGAGTGGCTTCATTCAACTTACGATAGTCAATGCACACTCTCCATCCGGTCACGAGTCTTGTGGGAATTAACTCGTTGGCATCGTTTGGCACAAAGGTCATCCCTCCCTTCTTAGGGACACAATGAATAGGACTCACCCAAGGGTTATCGAAAATAGGATAAATCATTCCCGCGTCAAGGAGTTTTAGGACTTCCTTTTTGATGACGTCGTGAATTTTGGGGTTCACTTTCCTTTGACATTGGATTGCGGGCTTGTAATCCTCCTCCATGAAGATTGGGTGGGTAAAATTTGGGATCGATCCCCTTAATGTCGGATAACTTCCACGCAATTTCCCCTTTGTGATCCTTTAGAACATCGACAAGTGCGGTTTCTTCATCATTTGAAAGTTCTTTCAAAATAATAACCGGCAACTTGACGTCCTCCTCCAAAAAGACATATTCGATATGAGGAGGTAAATCTTTCAACTCGAGGATAGGTGGTTCCTCAATTAAAGATTTGGGCTCGATACTCATAACCTCCTCGGGTGGAGGAAATGGGAAATTGTTAAGAAAATCCTTGATAATCGAGAAGTCCTCATCATTGTCGAGGTCTTCGTCACAAGTACGTGGAACATCGAATTCTTCCAACGTAAAACCACCACCTTCAAATGGAGTGAAGGTTGGTCTCGAGTTATCAAGGATGGGATCTAACATAGTGGGATTGCAACTATTTTCATCATCACCAAACCGTAAAACCTCTTGTGAAAATTCCTCGCAAACAACGTCAATCATATCAACGAGGTTTATGGTTGCAACGGAATAAACATGAGAAATTTGAGAGTTTTAAGTTGCGTTTATAGAAAGTTCCTCGTCGTTGAAACGTAAGGTGATCCTTCTAGCATGAACATCGATCAAAGCCATAGAAGTATCTAAAAACGAATGACCTAAAATGAGAGGAACTTGAGGATCTGTGGGAATATCGACAACGATAAAGTCTATCGGATAATAGAACTTTCCCACTTTCACAAAAACTTCTTCCGCCAATCCACATGCGGGAATCGTGGAAAGGTCGGCCAACTCGATAGACATTAGTGAAGGAGTAAGATTAGGAAGATTGAGTGACTTGAAGATTGCAAGTGGCATCAAGTTAATGCTAGCACCAAGATCGGCCAAGGCATAGCATTCTTCCATATCTTGGATTGCACATGAAATCAAGAATTTACCGGGATCACCGACTTTTTGAGGTATGAGATTAAGATAAACCGATGAACAACTAGACAATTGATGCAATTTCTCCTTATTGTTCAACATACTCTTAAAGTTAGCGGCAAATCGAGGCATCATGACCAAAGAATCGGCAAAACTCACATTAAAGTGCAAATCACGAAACATTTTCATAAAAAGCTCAAATTGGTAATTATCGCGCTCTTGACGTTTCTACTTTCTAAGTCTCGATGGATAGGGCAAAGGTGGTGTGGGTTGAGGCATAGGCATAGCCTTTGGAATCTCGGGTTCCAATGTTGGTAATGGGTCAACCGTAGGTGTGGCATGAGCGGTACTTCGTGGGATTGGGACATGCTCCTTTTTGACCACCACCTCTTGTTCTTCCTCAATTGCATCCTCCGTAGAAGCAATTGGTTGAGGAGTCGGTTCCTTAAGTGTCTTACCACTACGTGTGGTAATCACTTTCATCTCTCCCTTAGGGTTCGATATGGTGTTACTAGGAAGACTACTCGAAGACGGTTTGCACATAATTGCCTCAAACATAGATGAAATTTTGTCCTCAAACATGGATTGCCTCTTCTCGGCCTTAATCATTTCTTGCTTAATTTCATGTTGCCCTTGTTCCATTTTTTGTTGGTTTTGTTGTAACCTAGTTACATTTCCTTCCATTTTGTTAGTATGGATTTTAAGCTCATTTGCTAACTCATTTTTCAACTCCTTCTTCAAGTCTTTCTTAAACTCGGATCTTAGTCTAATGATTTCTCTTTGAATGTTGTCAAACCTATCATCGTTTCCATTAACGTATTCAACAAATTCATTTGGAAGATCTTTCAAAGTTTGCAAACCTTTGTTGTTGTTTTGAAGATCACTTTGATTTTTGTTTGAAACTTGATTATTAGCCCCTTGATTCCCATAGTTTCCTTTGTAATTGTTTTTGAAACCAACTTGATTGTTTCGATAGTTGTTGTTAGCATTTTGATTTGAAGCAAAACCCGGTGGAGTCAATTTATTAGAGCCGGTAACTTTACCATTTTGGTTGTAAGTTCCCGTGGCCGCGTAGGCACTCGAAGTGTTACCACCGTTGGAAATGCACTCAGAGAAATCATGACCTCCACCACAATACATACATGAAGCCTCAACCGCTTTAGCCGTAGCGGGAGCACTTTTTTCTCCAACTTTGAATTCAATCAAAAGTCCTTTAAGCTTATCAAAGATTTTGTTTTCCATGTTCGCCTCAATTTGGCAAGCATCGATGGTATTAGACAAAGAAGGTGAAGCCGAAGACGAAGCCTTACGAACACTCGACGTGCTACGAGGACTATACACCTTAGATCTATTCTCAATTATCACCAAAGCTTCCTCAACCGTTTTACACAAAATATTACCACCCGCGGCGGCAATTAGATAATCCCTTTCATGATCATTAAGTTCATTGTAAAACGTGTCAATTTGATGCAAATCGTAAAAACCGTGATGAGGACACTCATGTAACATTTCCTTAAACCTATTCCAAGCCGTTGAAAAACTCTCATAAAATTCTTGTGAAAATTTTGAAATCTCGTTTTTCAAGTGCGTTGTCTTAGAGGGCGGAAAAAATTGGTTCACAAATTTTGAAACGAGATCCTTCCACGTCAATATAGAATTGGGTGGCTCTTTCTCTAACCAAATTTTACTGGGCCCCGCTAAGGAATACGAAAAAAGCAGCATCTTAATCGAGTCATTAGCAACATCCTTAATTTTGCAAGTGGCGGTAAGACGATTGAATTGGCGGATATGGTTGTGCGGGTTGTCCTTTTCATCACCACGGAATTTTTTGTTTTGGATCATCGACAACAAACCCGTTTTCACTTCAAAATTCTCCGCAAGGATATCGGGAATTACAATATCCTCTCCATAACCCTCGGTGGGTGCTTGAAGTAACTCCATCATAGTTCGATACTCCATGGTTGGTTCCTCTCTTACGATAGGTTCGTCAATAGGAGACTCCTCACTAGAAAGATTAGGAGTAGGTGTTGACTCCTTTCGGTTTCTACGTTTACGTGCACGTCTTGCTTGGTTGCGGGTTTGCATAAACGTCACGTACAACGAGGGGATGAGCAAAGAAGATTCTTTTTGGTGTTTTGTATTTTTCCAATTTTTTGTGGTTTTTGATTGTTTTTACTTTTTTTGGATTTTTGTGATTGTATTAAGTAGACCAAAATCTACAAATCTCCTCCTTAATCAAATCTCTTGATTAAAGAAGCCTCAAGGAATGAAAACGATCACGTGAAGTGAACGCCTTCGATGACTTTAGGACGTTGGTGGAACACCAAAACGTTCAAGAGAGTTTAATCAAATGAAACCAAGAAAGTATATATGATACTTAATAATACTTTGGGCGGCAAAACCCTCGATTAGCTTTCAATCTCAAAATACTCACAAGCAAGCGGGGAAATGAGGCGGCGCGAAGCACTTAAGAGCCTTTTTCCTTAGGGTATATTTTATAATACCCTCCTTATACCTACCTTATAGTTTATAATTTTCAAAATCGAGCTTTACGAAATTATTTATCTATTTTTTCCTTTTCTTTCTTGTTTGAGATTCGAATACAATGATTGGGTAATGACCTCCCAAGTCAAGGTTGTGCTTTCACACTTTTGGAGTACTGTGAATTTATTGCTCTACGTATACAATATATTAATAATATTCACACAAAAAAACGAAAACCGATAATACGTATTAGTAGAGTGCTACTAATACAAATACTATTATGGCTATATATAAAAACAACAATTGCCAAATCAAAACACAACACGCCTCCCCGGTAGCGGCGCCAAAATTGATGTAGTAGAAATACGTCTTTTAGGAAAAAGAGCGTAAATAGGGCAAGTATTAACAAGTGGTTTAGGAAAACCACAAGTTATGACCCAAAGTGAGGATCGTTCTCAAGGAGGCTTGGTGTGTGTTAAGCGATGATTAACTTTGTGATTATATTGATTATGAGAAAAGAAAATAGAAATGAGATAAGAAGAGAATGACGGTTACGATGACAAATTAAACTAAGACGATAAAGTCTTACACGTAAAACCTTAAAAGTAGCAAAATTAAAAATTTACCCTCAAAATTCCTACAAAATTGCAATAAATCCTATATAATGTAATTAGAGTTTACAAAAAGTCAAAAATCACCCAAACCTTTTATTTAATTAAATAATAATTTTTTAATGGTAATTAAAGCCCAAAAAATCAATTTAGTTAACAAAAAGCCCAAAATGAGATTTTTTAATTGTAGATCTCTAAAATAACTTAAATTAATTTAAAACTATTTTTGAAAATTTTAAAATTAATTAAAACTATTTAAAAACAATTAAAAACTATTTAAACTTAAAATAATTATAAAAATAATCTAAGGACAATAAAAATATTCTAAAAATTGTAAAATTCCTAACTTAATGTATTAACCAAAGGAAAATTGGAAAAATCTAAATTTTAATTTTTAATAATAAAATAATAATAAAATAATATTAAAAATCCAAAATTTATAAAAAATTCTAAAAAGTTGCAAATTAGCTTATTTTAACCTAATAAACACAGAAATGAAGTTGAAATTACCTAAATACCCCTAATGGGCCTAGAATGGGCCAAAAGTCCAAACAGTTAGCTTAATGGGCTTTTTAAGACCCAATAAGAAAAATGTTGTCCAAATAAGCCCAAAAACTCCTATCTGACTCAAAATTTGAGTTTAAAGACAAAACTCTGAAGGCCCAAAAGCTGAAAATGAGTATAAGCTAGCTTATTTCAAAGCATCTTATTCTTAATGGGCTTTTTGGCCCATTAAGCTATAAGCTGATGCCATAAGCTCAAATTAGACACACAAGCTTCTTTTGAGTTACTTAAGAGTTCTGTAAAAAGAAATTTGAAATAAGCACAAGGAATAAGCCTGAAAAAGCAATAAGCTATCTTCACAAAACGACCAAATAGTCGTTTTCGAGTTCTAGGCCACCCCAAGAGCTTATTCAAGTTTCAAAAGCTTTTAAATGACTTAACTAAGCTTAATCAACAAAAAGTTTTTCAATAAGTTCACTCAATAAGCTGAAATAAGCAAATAAGCACTTAATTAAAAGTCAACTTTATGAGTTTTCTAGCAAAAAGTTAAAGTCAAGGTCTGATAAGCTCCAGTTCAAACAAATGGGTCAAATGAGGAAGATTGATCACAAAAAATAAGTTGTTGCAGGTCTGGATAAGCCAATATGGCTTATTAATAAGCTGAATGCAAAATTACACTAGCAGGGGCTAGTTTTGGTGTCTGAGCAGTGGAAACTTTTTCCACTGCTTGACTTAATTGACTTTTTGTCTTATATGACTTTTTTTGTGGATTCAAGTTTCACAAAAGCACCCAAATGATTAGTTAATCATAAGGAGTCAATAACAACAAAGAAATCACAATCTCAAACAGCCAATTTGTATAGTTAATTCACAACATCACCAGATCTAGCCCAGACATGAACAAATAAGCAGTTATGGTTCAATAAGCACTTATAGCACAATTCAGCCAACCAAACTTCACCAAATGCATACACAAGCTATAATTAATTCAAATGAACAAATCTAAGCAGGTTTCATGCACTGATCCAAAGCCTAGATCAAGATTCAAGCACAAAAAGTTACTGATGAACTATGAACATGCAGTTATGAACACTTGCTGATGTATTTGACCACCAAGCCAAATTCAAACCCCCAGATCTTGTTAACAGATTATATTAACTATGTTAAAACACTTTTTAGCCCTAAGCATGCATACACTCTAGGTGTTCCCAAAGTCTTAGGTCAAAAAACAGTCAAAACAAGCAGATTATAGCATAATGTTTGATTTGGTGTTTCAAAGTTTAAAAACTTGCAGCAAATAGCACACAAACAAGTACTTAGCAGATACAAAGCACAAACACAAACTTCCAATTAACAAAATAACAAACCATGATCTAAAACAGGTTAACCTAAACACCCTTTTGTATTTTCAAATCAAAATTTTCAAATCAAAAGTATGATTTAGGTTAGCACATGCATTCATAAACATCAAAACATCAAACATGAACAGATTCAACAAGATTGGAGCCCAAGAACAACACATACACAAGTAGAACACAAATATCACAAATATCCAATGTTATATCCGATTTTGGGATTAAGGGTTCAAACCTCATGGATGTAAATCCACACCCACGTATGTTTGAGCTTATGTGCTAGCAAGAACAAGCACAAGCTTCCAATATCAAGCTGCTAAGATGGAACAAAGTTAGAAGCACAAATTATCAAAATCAGAAAAGTGGAAAATCCTTGATTAAGGCAACCTTAGTTCCCCACACTTGATTATCCCCAAGTTATAAGCTTCACACCACCTTGATATCACAATATCAGGATGCTATGATCAGCTTTATAGCCAAAGAATTCCAAGGTTTGAACAAGACTTAGCAAAATATCAAGATTATAGGAAAATATGCAAACTTTTGCACACTCCTTTGAAAACAGGTTTTAGGATTCAAGATTAGAAAACATGAAACAATAATAAGCAAGTAATAACAATGGCACTTGACTTTTCCTCAAAGATTCAAACACAATTCATTCATATGAAACTGGATTTAAAGAATTTTGAACAAAGGAAAATTCAAGAGCAAAGAAAAAATGACTGAGTCCTATGCCTTATATAGGCTACAAGTGATGACTAGAAAGAAATAAAACGTGAAACCTAATGCAGTCGAAGTCCCATAATGCCCCTTGTCTTGTTTGAATGTCTTGGCATCATGTGAAGAGAATTGGTTGTTTGTGTGAGGTGTCCAATGTGAAAAATGCATCCAAAGGCTCACAATGAAGCTTAAGTTTGAAGCTGAATGTGGATGGTAGATTCCCTGGCATGTTTTGGCATTTTGTTCAAAACCGTGTGAAGGGGTTCAAACATGTGAACAAGATAGTGATGTGGCATGGGTTTTTAAGGTTGGGTTGTGTTTAAGTATACCTTAATCACTAATCTGGATAATATTGGGGTTTAATTCAAAGTAATTAACAAAACCCCAATTGTGTTCTTATGGTAAATAGTGCATCTTTTAATCCAGATTAAGGGTGGGTTATGTTTAAATTGGTGTTAAGGCGCCAAGATTAAAAAAGTAATAAAGCGGGTTATGTGGATGGTGATGTGGAGGAAGGGAGAGTGTGATTGGTTGGTTTTGGTAGTGGGGCACGTGTCATGTGGAGAGTGGTCTAGGTGTCTTAGGTTGTCTGCCAGATTTAGCCCCCAATCTTTCCCTTTCTTGTCATTTGCAAATAAACTAGAAAGAATCCGTTTTCCTTTGTAAGTGAAGTTTCCAACTTCACACTTTTGCCCCAAAATACTTTTCCAAAGTATTTTTAGGGGTATTTCTTGCCATTTTATGATTCTTGAAGGGCTTTTTTGGTATTTTTCTTCAATGATAATGGTCTTGACTTGTATGGTTGACATTTTGGAGGACTGAATTTTCCAAGTCATGATTAATGAGGGACCATTTTTGCCAATTCTTCATAGTTAAGGGTCCTTTTGGTAATTTGACATTTTAAAGGACCAAACTTGTAATTTCTTGTAACTTGAAGTCCTTCATGGTATGTTTGACTTTGAGGAGGACTAATATTGACAATTTAGTTTTGTTGAAGTACTAAAATTGCCAATTCTTTAAAGTGGAGGGCCCTTTTTGCAATATTGACAAACTTTAGGGACCAATCTTGTAATTATGAAGATACAAGGGTTTAAAGTGTCAATTCTTCAATATTGAAGGACCCTTCTTGCATAATCTTCAAATCTTCAAGGGTTTGTCTTGGGAAATTCTTCATTAGAGCTTGGTTTAATGTACGGCTTCGTTTCCCGTGTTCGTGTTTTGCATGATTCTTGTGATCTTTTGTCATTTTCTCAATATCCATACCTAAAATACACAAGCAACAAACACAAGCATATATTTGGCCAATTTCATGATATTTAATGCATTTAAAGCCCTTTTTGGACGATGAGACTATGTATAAAAGCAGTCTCATCAGGGACCAAGGAGTGAAGGTATGCCATTGATTTGGCCATGTCATCAAAGTTTGCCATATGTCGTCTTGTGAATGGTGCAGGGGAGACCTTGTGGGGTCTCCTTGGTAGTGGAAATGGATGTTTTTATTGTTGGGTTTTGATAGACGTGATGTAAATCACACGTGGGTACTCTCAATTTGATTTCCCCCTTTGTTTTGCTTCCTTTTGATCGTGGGTTAATATGAAGGTGAATAGTAGTAAAAATTACTACACTAATTGTTAGGCGCGTTTTTTTTTTGTTAAAATTTTTGGGATGGTGCACTTTTGGTCCTTTGTTTTTCTTGTTTCTTCCACTTGGTAATAAAAAACGACCAAATTCCATTTCGTTTGTAATGAAGTCTTGGTTTTCATACATTTTGCACAAAACTTCCAGAAAAAGGATTCCAAGGGTTTGTTTTCTCATTTTCTTGATTCTTTGAGGACCGACTTTGAACTTTCTTGATAGATGAAGGACCTTTCTTGTATGTTTGTCATTGAGGAGGACATTTGTTGACAAATCTTCCTTTATAAGGGACTAAACATGCCAATTCTTCAAAGTTGAGGGACCATTTTGTAATTTTGACACACTTAAGGGACCAAACTTGTAATTTTTAATATACAAGTGTATTAGTGTCATTTATTCATTGATGAGGGATCATTCTTGTACATCTTCAAATCTTCAAGGTCTTTTCTTTGGAACTTCATAACTTGGGCCCGGTTCATTGTGCGGCTTCATTTCTCGTGTTCGTTTTTCCTTGTTTCTTGTGATCTTTTGTCTTTTTCACGATATCCATACCTAAAATACTCAAGTAAACAAACACAATCATATATATGGTATTTTAATGACATTTTATGCATTTAAACCCGAAAAGAACGATGAGATCATGTATAAATGCCATCTTGTTAGCCTCAAAATATTGAGTCAAACAAGAATGTTGTTAGTTAAAATAGTCGTGACATTACGAGCTTGATGGTTAGCTTAAAAGGCCTCTTTCAAGGTACTAAGAATTTATTCAAGCCCGACCCAAAAGATATATAGTTCATTAGAGAGCCCGCATGTGGGTGGACTATTTAAGCACCCTCCTAGCATGTTAGGAGGGTGGAAGTTTCTCATTTTCTTAATCTAATCTCACATAGTTTCTCCATCTTCTCTCTACTTTCTCTCTCTAAAAATCTTCATTCTTTTCATCTATTTTCTATTAATCAATCATGGTGAAGTGAATAAATTAGGGAACAACAATTGGTATTGATGAGACTGCTTTTATACATAGTCTCATCGTCCAAATCGGGCTTAAAATGCATAAAATATCATTAAAACTGCCAAATATATGCTCGTGTTTGTTTCTTGTGTATTTTAGGTACGGATATTGAGGAAAAGACAAAAAGATCACAAGAATCAATCAAAAACGAACGCGGGAAACGAAGCCGCACAATGATCCGGACCCAAATCTGGAATTTCCAAAATGGACCTTGAAGAATTGAAGATTGGCAAGATTGGTCCCTCTACTATTGAAGACTTGGCAATTTATACCCTTGAATATCTCATTTATTGCATTTGGGTCCCTAAATTATCAAGTATTTACAAGATCAGTCCTTGAAGAATGAAGAATTGGTATAAGAAGTCCTTGTTTTAAGTTTGTAAACATATTGTGCCAAAAATGCCAAAAGCTGAAAGTTGTTATCAAAGGGAAATCAAGTTTGAGCTGTTATTTACAAAGTTAACAAAACTATAAACCATGGGGGGCCAAGCTGCCAGACAACCAAACCTCCACAACCACCCATATCCTTACACGTCACCATACGCACTCATTTACCCAACCAAACCCGTAACCCACCCAACCAGGTTTCTTAATAAACCTGGTCAAATTAGTCAAACACTTTTCCCACTAAACACCATATTCAAAAATAATAACCCCCAAATCAGATTAAAACAAAACCTTAATCCCCTATGAACCCTAAACATCCCCCGATTTTTGTCACCTAAAAACAAAGGGGTTTTGCCCCTAATCATCCAGAAACCTGATTAAGGTCACTCTCACCCCATCCCACACCAAAACCATGAGCCAAGACAACCCCATGTGAGTGTAGGGCCTCCCTTGCACGTCACTTTCTTCCTCAAAAACAAAAACCGACCAGATAAACGTCTGAGATCAACTTCTTGCTCCCCAAGGACATTCAAACGGCCAAGATCACAAGATTCCAGCTGGCTACTTCACATGATCATATTGACCAAGAATTCAGTCAAAAGACCAAGGGCATTTAGGGGAAATCAGCAACTAGGGTATTGCACATTGTATTATTTTAATCAGTATTCTAGAATAGTCCAAGTAGTAGTATATAATGAGACGTTTTGTGTCCATTATATTTTGTTCCAGAATTTTAGCAAAAACCTTGTAATTCCTTTACTTAATATAAAGTTGGTATTTTATAAATGTAATTCCTTTTATGGTTATTTAAAAGTTGGTAAATGTTTTTGAGCTAAGTATTATGAGTTCCAAAGATTTGTTTTGAGTTTGATTTTTTAGAAACAAGGTTTCTGAAAAAGGTGGATTTTTGGTTATTTGGTTGAAGTGTTTTGAAAGAAAAAGAGTTTGAGAAAAGTTTTTGAAAAGGATTGAAAGGTTGGAAAAATAAGAAATATTGGATATTTGCTTGTGTTCTTCATTTTTTTTTCTTAGCAGGAATTTTGTTGAGCTGTTGATTGTTGTTCAAGGATCTGCTCAGGTCCGGACCTGATAGGAGGTGGCTAAGCTGCCACTAAGGGACCTGGATGTAGGTCCCTTAAGGTAAAATCCTTGTTTTCCATTTTCAGTTTTCAATATTTGGTGTTTAATTGATTTTGCATGAAAGTTGTTAAGTGGTTGTTATTTCGTATGAATTTGCTCATTTTAGGTCTTAATGCATGTTAGATTAAGATTTAATCAGTATTAGTGTGATTTGAAAGCATTTGATTTGTTAAAATCTTGATTTTCAGTTAAAAGGGGTGTTTGGATTAAGGTTTAAGAAGGGTTTATTGACTTCAAACTTGTTTTAAAACCTGTTAAACACACTCTTTGGGTAGTTGTAGGTTTTGTGTTAGCATTGGTTTTCTATTGGGTAGTGTTTAGAACCAAGTTGCTTGCTAAAATATTGAAAACATAGCCTAAATCAGAAAATGCCTTGTTGTGTCTGATTTTGAGTGGCTTTTGCCATCTGATGTTGAGGAGTTGTTAGGAGATAGGTTGTTTAAGGATTGTGTTCTGCTTATATGTCATTTGATTGGATTGTGTGCAAGTTATTGGCCTCTAAAATTCGTATTTGTGCAAGTTCTTGAAATTACTGTTCATAAAAAACTTTGCAAAGTTAATTAGTAACTTTAATTGGCTATTGTGTGGATTTTTGTGAAGTGATTTGCTTGTTTTTGTGTTCCATTTGACTCCTTATACTCAACTGAGTATAAGGGTGCCTTATTGCCCAATATAAGCTCACAAATAAGCTTTCCTAAGCTTATTGCTAAACAGACCAAAAATTAACACTATCAGTGGGAACTCCTTTCCCACTGCTAGTATCATTTTTACCACTGCTAAGCAAACAGACAAAAGTCTGTCACATGTCACTTTCAGGTTTTGAACTTTTTTGTCTTTAGTGAGTGATTTTAGGAGTTAAGGCTTGAAACTTGTTTTATTATTTTTCTTATTTAATTTTTTATTTTTCTCATTAAATAGAATTTTTATTACTGTTCATTTACTATTTTTTACAATTTATAGCTATTTTTAATACTTTTAATATTTCTGTTTTTGGCATTTAGTGCCAAAAATACTTATTTTTCACTTTTAACAATTTTCCTAGACTTAGAATAATATTTTAAGATTTTTGGTATAAAAAGTTTTTACTGTTCATCTTTTTATTATTTTTTAGAATTAATTTAAGTTATTTAGGGTTTTTATTAAACTGATTTTGTCTTTTAGTGGTAAAATTAATATTTTTCAATCTTTTTCATTTTTACACTATCCATTAGAGTAAATTAGGATTCTTAAAATTGGTAGATTATTTTTAGCATTATTTTATTATTTTTTATAATTATTTAAGTTTTAAAATAGTTTTTAGTAATTTAAAAATAGAAAAATAGTTTTTAAAAATTAGGAAAAATACTTTTTAGTCTTTAAATAATATAAGTAACTTATTTGTTCAATAAAATAATATTTTGGACATTTTGATTAATTATATTTAATTTTAGGGCTTTAATTAGCATTTAAAATTGAATATTTAATTAATAAAAGGTTTTAAAATATTTTTATTGGATTTTTATTCTTATTTATATTATTTTAGACTACTTTTAGCTTTTAATTAATTTTTAGGTTTAAAATTTTTAATTTTGTAGTTTTTAAGGTTTTACGTGAACGTTTTATCGTCTTAGCTCGATCCGTCTTTGTAACCGTCATTTCTTTCTTATTTCTCTTTTCTTTCCTTTCTCAAATAAAATCACAAACATTAAATCAATACATTACACAACACACGTGCCTCCTTGAGAACGAACTCACTTCATTCTTATTGGGTCATAACTTGTGGTTTTCCTAAACTACTCGTTGATACTTATCCTATTTATTGCTCTTTTCCTAAAGGGTAGTAAAAACTCTACATCATTTTTGGCGCCGCTGCCGGGGAGGCGTGTTGTGTTTTGATTGAACAATTGTTGTTTTCTATACTAACCATAATTAGTATTTGTATTAGTAGCACTCTACTAATACGTATTATCGTTTTTCGGTTTTTGTGTGAATACTATTACTATATTGTATACGTAGAACAATAAATTCACAAGTACTCCAAATACGTGAGAAATCACAACCTTGACTTTGGAGGTCATTACCCAATCATTGTATTCGAATCTCAAACCAAAGAAAAAAGGCAAAAATAGATAAATACTTTCGTGAAGCTTAATCTTGAAAATACGAACTATAAGGTGGGTATAAGGCTGTTGTATTTCACGACCTAAAGGAAAAAGGCTCTTAAGTGCTTCGCGCCGCCTCGTTTCCTCCGCTTGCTTGTGAGTATTTGATTTTGAGAGTGAATCGAGGGTTTTGCCGCCCAAAGTATTATTACATATCATATATATTTTCTTGGTTTCATTTGATTAAACCCTCTTGAACGATTTGGTGTTCCACCATCGTTCTAAAGTCATCGAAGGCGTTCACTTCACGTGATCGTTTTCATTCCTTGAGGCTTCTTTAATCAAGAGATTTGATTAAGGAGGAGATTTGTAGATTTTTGTCTACCTAATACATTCACCAATTTCCAAAAAAGTTAATACCATCAAAAACAAAAAAAATTGAAAAATACAAAACACCAAAAAGAATCTTCTTTACTCATCTCCTCGTGGTACGTGACGTTTATGCTAACTCGTAATCAAGCAAAATGTGCACGTAGACGAAAGAACAAAACTCCCACTCCAACTCATTCTAGTGAGGAGTCTTCTATTGACGAACCCATTGTACGAGAAGCACCAACCATGGCGAATCGAACTATGATGGAGTTACTTTAAGCACCCACCGAGGGTTATGGAGAAGCTATTGTGATTCCCGCTATCCTTGCGGAGAATTTTGAGGTGAAAACGGGTTTGTTGTCGATGATCCAAAACAACAAATTCTGTGGTGATGAGAAGGACAATCCCCACAACCATATCCTCCAATTTAATCGTCTTACCGCCACTTGTAAATTCAAGGATGTCTCGAATGACTCGATTAAGATGATGCTTTTTCCGTATTCCTTAGCGGGGCCCGCTAAAATTTGGTTAGAGAAAGAGCCACCCAATTCTATATTGACGTGGAAGGATCTCGTTTCAAAATTCGTGAACCAATTTTTTCCGCCCTCTAAGACTACGCATTTGAAAAATGAGATTTCTAAATTTTCACAAGAATCAAATGAAAGTTTTTCAACGGCTTAGAATAGGTTTAAGGAGATGTTACATGAATGTCCTCATCACGGTTTTTCCTATTTGCACCAAATTGACACGTTTTACAATGGACTTAATGATCATGAAAGAGATTATTTAAATTCCGCCGCGGGTGGTAATTTTTTGTGTAAAACGGTCGAGGAAGCTTTGGTCATAATTGAGAATAGGTCTAAGGTTTATAGCCCTCGTAACACACCGATTGTTGCCAAATTGGGCTCGTCATCGTCTCGTAGCATTAATGCTTTACATGATGAGGCAAATGAAGAAAATCGATTTTTTGATAGATTTGCTAGCCTTATGTCCCATTGGAAAGCTCAAGAAGCTTCGAATTCCGCTTCGGTTAAAGCGGTTTCTAAGAGTTGTTGTCGTGTGGGGGAGCTCATGATCTTTCCAAGTGCATTACCGCGGATGGTAACACTTCGAGTGCTTATGTAGCCACGGGAACTTATAACCAAAACGGCCAAGGTTCCCGCCAAAATCAAGCTCTACCAAATCAAAATGCTAATAACTATCGAAACAACAACCAAGGTGGTAATTATCAAGGCAATCAATGGAATTACAACAAGGGTAATTATCAAAGTGGAAATGGGCAAATTTCAAATCAAAACCAAAACCGTGATTTTCAAACTTCTACACAAGGTTTTCAAAATGATCACACCAAAAATCTTCAAGGAGAATTTTTGAATTATGCAAAGGCAAACGATGCTAAGTTTGACAATATGCAACGTGAAATGGTTAGCTTAAGGTCCGAGTTGAAAAACGAGCTTAAAAACAAACTTGCTAATGAACTTAAGACTCATGCTAATAAAATGGAAGGAAATGTCACACGTCTCCAACAAAATCAACAAAAAATGGAGCAAGCTCAACATGAGATTAAGTAAGAGTTGTTAAAAGCGGATGCTAGGCAATCTAAGTTTGAAGACCGAATGGCTAAAATGTTTGAAGCTATCATGTGTAAGCCCTCCTCTTCGGGTGGTCTTCCTAGTGATACCATCGTGAACCTGAAAGGAGAATTGAAGGTTATTACTACTCGTAGTGGTAAAACTTTCAAAGAACCCATTTCTCGTCCATGTACTTCTATGGAGAAGGAAAAAGAGAAAGAACCCGAGGTGGTGGTCGAAAAGGAGCAAATTACAAGCCCACAAAGTACCGCTCAAACCACACCTACGGTTGAACCAATACCAATCATGGAACCCAAGATTCCAAGGCCGATGCCTATGCCTATGCCCCAACCCACACCACCCTTACCTTACCCTTCAAGACGAGACAAGGAAAAGGCACAAGAACGAAATAATTATCAATTTGAACTTTTTATGAAAATGTTTCGTGACTTGCATTTTAATATAACTTTTGCCGACGCCTTAGTCATGATGCCTCGATTTGCCGCGAACTTCAAAAGTATGTTGAATAACAAAGAAAAATCGTCTAGTTGTTCATCGGTTTTCCTTAGCCGCATACCTCAAAAAGTCGGTGATCCCGGCAAGTTTTAATCCCATGTGCTATACAAGACATGGAAGAATGCTACGCCTTGGCCAATCTTGGTGCTAGTATTAATTTGATGACTCTTGAGATTTTTAAATCGCTCAATCTTCCCAATCTCACTCCTTCAAGAATGTCAATCGAGATGGCCGATCATTCTACGATTCTAGCTTGTGGAGTAGCCGAGGACGTCTTCGTGAAAGTTGGAAAGTTCTACTATCCCGTAGACTTTATTGTTGTTGACATTCCTATCGATCCTAAAGTTCCGCTAATTTTAGGTCGATCTTTTTTGGATACCTCGAGAGCACTTATCGATGTGCATGCAAGGAAAACCACTCTTCGTTTCAATGAGGAAGAACTCGTCATTAATGCAACTCAAAACTCCACACTTTCTCATGTGTATTCGATCACGTCTTTGTACAATGTCAATCCCATCAAAAACATTTGCAAAAAGATTTCAAAAAGAGTTTTAGAAGTTGTTTAGAAAAATGAAGTTCCGTCCCCTTCGCCGGTGGAGGTTAAGAGTGTTAAGCCTACGATTCCAATTGTGAATAATTCTTCGGATGATGAATGTGTTGATCCCGATAGGGGAGTTTTCTTTGTCGACAAACGTTTTGAAAACTTGCCACCACCTTTACCAAAACGGTTTTCAAATGTGAGAATTTTTAGTGTGACTAACATTGCTTTAGAAACACCAAATATTTTTGACATAATTAAATCGGGTTTTCACAAGGAGAGTTTAAAAGATGAAAAAGGAAAAGATTTTGAATTGAATTTAAAAGATTTTTCTACAATTCTAACTCCATCATCACCACGTGTATTGAGTACTACAAGCTCGTCTTCTCCTTTTGACGATGCTTTGTGTGGACCTAGTGTGGGGGAATCCCCTTATGTTCCCTCCCCTTTCTCCACCGAGGATGAGATATTTGATCCAGGAATTGCTTGTAAAGGGAAATCTCGGTCTTCCACCGATGCAATAAATGGAAAATCTTTTCATTTGATTGGTGCGAGTCTACCTCGAGTAGCTCAATGTTTTCATGACTTACCCATTGTCCCATCCTTCTATTTGTTCTCTCCTATTTTCTTGAAACTCTTTGAGTTTTTGTTGACTCATGATGAAGTGACGTTGGTTTGTTTTTCCAATTAAAACGAGAACGCCATCTTCGATCCCGGTATTTTGCACCATCAAAGGACTTAGTCCTTAATACCGGTTGTTTTTGGGCCTTGTTTATCATGTAAGCCCCACCAAATGACCAAACCTTGATTATCCCTAAATGATCACATTTATGGGGGATTCGAGTCGAGCTTTTGACTCGGTTATCAAAAACAAGGTGCCTCGTGGGGGAGTCCCATGCTTATCCTATGTACATATTATCGCTTTCTAATGTAGTTAATGTGAGGGGATTTGTGCCCTTCCAACCTTTGTTCCGTGGTTGTTTGTGAATTGTGGACTTTAGATGATCATGATCTTCACGATTGGAGCCTCTCGTGTTCGTTTTATGGGAGCACTCGACCGTTTGCTTTGAAGACTTTCCCAATATCCAAATGATATATCCTTTTGATGTTCTAACCTTAGGTTTTTAGCACACTTCATAAACGGCTATTAATTTATTAGGTTACACCCTTTCCATGCTAGATTAGGCATTCGACTACGTCTCTAGTATGGGGGTGTTTGCACCCCTAGACTCGAAACATTGAGGACAATGTTTAACTTTAGTATGGGGGGTGAATAGATACTTGCCTTGCCAAACCTTAACGCTTTCCAAAGTTTATCTTTTTGTTTATCGTTTTGTTGCAAAATAAGGCTAAAAATGGCCAAATTTTAAAATTTTTCTCATGTTTTATAAGTGTTTGAAGACACGAATGTAGGTTTTTCGATGGCGAGAATAAGAGTAATTTTTGACTTGACCGTGCGTGTTGAGCACTTAGCTTTGATTCCTTAACTACACATTAGGCTAAGTCTCTTAAACGAGGACGAGAAATGATAGAGTTAATTATAAGTTACTATGCTAAACGTAGAGTACTCGTATTCTTTCAAAAACTCATGTGTTCTCATTGTTTGCTTATTCTCCCTTCGCTTGTAAATATTTTTTGCTTAATAAATATTGACTTAGCGGTTTAGTTAGGATTGTTGGGTTTCTAGTCTTTTCTAGTAGCTTCCGTGTAATTAAATTGGGGAGACATTAAGGTATCGCCAGCGTCACGGTTTTGAAGTATTGGCACCCTAATAATCAAAAGCTTCACCCAATAATAAGATTTCAAGTGCTCACCTAAATCTAGCAAATAATTTGAAGCCCCACAAGGCCAAAAATCTATGCAAAATTGAAAGTGAATCAAGCCTTAATCTTCGAAGCTTTAAAGATCCAAAATTCGCTTTAGCGTGAGGATATACGTCTTTGGCTAATAAAACCACCGATGAGGCAGATAATAAAAGGCAAGGCAAGACCGAAGTCGTAATAAAAGCTTCATGGCGAACTTGAATAAAAGATGGAGGTAAACCAAAGATAATAAGGCCCTTCCGTTAGGGGGCGTATAAAAGTCTTGGTAATAAGTCTCATGTTCAAAATCGTTATAAAACCGTGTTTATTGATTCTTCTTGTCAACTTAATTTTTCAACATCGTTGTCTATTAGGAGGGGTTATTGATTTGATGGTCTTAGTTACACCGTTAGGACTCTATTTTTAGACCTAAAATCTCTATTATCGCATAAGTCAACAATGTATCCTCGTGATCATTAAGACATAATAAAATATAAGAGATACAACTTAGGAATAATGGGAGGATAAGTACGTGATTAGAGCATATGAGTAGTGTTAGCATTACTAACTTATAATGACAATGATCTCGTTGCACGCTTGGCATGGAATTGGGGTGAAAATCAAGGACGATGAAATTATTTCTAACGAAGCATTCACGTGTTCTTATTCTATGAACCTAAACGTCCCATTTTGCGATGAAAATCATACATTATGTCTAAAACGAAAGTAGTAGTAATAGTAATAGTGTAGCTAGTTTATCAATTCAATAAAGTGAATAAAAATGAATTTTGGAGGTGCTATGATACTTTATTCTAGCATTGCGTGAGGGCACGACAATGGTTTAGTATGGGGGAGTGATGAGACTACTTTTATACATAGTCTCATCGTCCAAATCGGGCTTAAAATGCATAAAATATCATTAAAACTGCCAAATATATGCTCGTGTTTGATGCTTGTGTATTTTAGGTACGGAAATTGAGGAAAAGACAAAAAGATCACAAGAATCAATCAAAAATGAACGCGGGAAACGAAGCCGCACAATGAACCGGACCCAAATCTGGAATTTCCAAAATGGACCTTGAAGAATTGAAGATTGGCAAGATTGGTCCCTCTACTATTGAAGACTTGGCAATTTATACCCTTGCAAATCTCATTTATTGCATTTGGGTCCCTAAATTATCAAGTATTTACAAGATCAGTCCTTGAAGAATGAAGAATTGGCATAAGAAGTCCTTGTTTTAAGTTTGTAAACATATTGTGCCAAAAATGCCAAAAGCTGAAAGTTGTTATCAAAGGGAAATCAAGTTTGAGCTGTTATTTACAAAGTGAACAAAACTATAAACCATGGGGGGCCAAGCTGCCAGACAACCAAACCTCCACAACCACTCATATCCTTACACGTCACCATACCCACCCATTTACCCAACCAAACCCGTAACCCACCCAACCAGGTTTATTAATAAACCTGGTAAAATTAGTCAAACACTTTTCCCACTAAACACCATATTCAAAAATAATAACCCCCAAATCAGATTAAAACAAAACCTTAATCCCCCATGAACCCTAAACATCCCCAGATTTTTATCACCTAAAAATAAAGGGGTTTTGCCCCTAATCATCCAGAAACCTGATTAAGGTCACTCTCACCCCATCCCACACCAAAACCATGAGCCAAGACAACCCCCATGTGAGTGCAGGGCCTCCCCTGCACGTCACTTTCTTCCTCAAAAACAAAAACCGACCAGATAAACGTGTGAGATCAACTTCTTGCTCCCCAAGGACATTCAAACGGCCAAGATCACAAGATTCCAGATGGCTACTTCACATGATCATATTGACCAAGAATTCAGTCAAAAGACCAAGGGCATTTAGGGGAAATCAGCAACTAGGGTATTGCACATTGTATTATTTTAATCAGTATTCTAGAATAGTCTAAGTAGTAGTATATAATGAGACGTTTTGTGTCCATTATATTTTGTTCCAGAATTTTAGCAAAAACATTGTAATTCCTTTTTACTTAATATAAAGTTGGTATTTTATAAATGTAATTCCTTTTATGGTTATTTAAAAGTTGGTAAATGTTTTTGAGCTAAGTATTCTGAGTTCCAAAGATTTGTTTTGAGTTTGATTTTTCAGAAACAAGGTTTCTGAAAAAGGTGGATTTTTGGTTATTTGGTTGAAGTGTTTTGAAAGAAAAAGAGTTTGAGAAAAGTTTTTGAAAAGGATTAAAAGGTTGGAAAAATCAGAAATATTGGATATTTGCTTGTGTTCTTCATTTTTTTTTCTTAGCAGGAATTTTGTTGAGCTGTTGATTGTTGTTCAAGGATCTGCTCAGGTCCGGACCTGATAGGAGGTGGCTAAGCTGCCACTAAGGGACCTGGATGTAGGTCCCTCAAGGTAAAATCCTTGTTTTCCATTTTCAGTTTTCAATATTTGGTGTTTAAGTGATTTTGCATGAAAGTTGTTAAGTGGTTGTTATTTGGTATGAATTTGCTCATTTTAGGTCTTAATGCATGTTAGATTAAGATTTAATCAGTATTAGTGTGATTTGAAAGCATTTGATTTGTTAAAATCTTGATTTTCAGTTAAAAGGGGTGTTTGGATTAAGGTTTAAGAAGGGTTTATTGACTTCAAACTTGTTTTAAAACCTGTTAAACACACTCTTTGGGTAGTTGTAGGTTATGTGTTAGCATTGGTTTTCTATTGGGTAGATTTTAGAACCAAGTTGCTTGCTAAAATATTGAAAACATAGCCTAAATCAGAAAATGCCTTGTTGTGTCTGATTTTGAGTGGATTTTTCCATCTTATGTTGATGAGTTGTTAGGAGATAGGTTGTTTAAGGATTGTGTTCTGCTTATATGCCATTTGATTGGATTGTGTGCAAGTTATTGGCCTCTAAAATTCGTATTTGTGCAAGTTCTTGAAATTACTATTCATCAGAAACTTTGCAAAGTTAATCAATAACTTTAATTGGCTATTGTGTGGATTTTTGTAAAGTGATTTGCTTGTTTTTGTGTTCCATTTGACTCCTTATACTCAACTGAGTATAAGGGTGCCTTATTGCCCAATATAAGCTCACAAATAAGCTTTCCTAAGCTTATTGCTAAACAGACCAAAAATTAACACTATCAGTGGGAACTCCTTTCCCACTGCTAGTATCATTTTTACCACTGCTAAGCAAACAGACAAAAGTCTGTCACATGTCACTTTCAGGTTTTCAACTTTTTTGTCTTTAGTGAGTGATTTTAGGGGTTATGGCTTGAAACTTATTTTATTATTTTTCTTATTTAATGTTTGATTTTTCTGATTAAATAGAATTTTTATTTCTGTTCATTTACTATTTTTTACAATTTATAGCTATTTTTAATACTTTTAATATTTCTGTTTTTGGCATTTAGTGCCAAAAATACTTATTTTTCACTTTTAACAATTTTTCTAGACTTAGAATAATATTTTAAGATTTTTGGTATAAAAATTTTCTACTATTCATCTTTTTATTATTTTTTAGAATTAATTTAAGTTAATTAGGGTTTTTATTAAACTGATTTTCTCTTTTAGTGGTAAAATTAATATTTTTCAATCTTTTTCATTTTTCTACTGTTCATTAGAGTAAATTAGGATTTTTAAAATTGGTAGATTATTTTTAGCATTATTTTATTATTTTTTATAATTATTTTAGTTTTAAAACAGTTTTTAGTAATTTAAAAATAGAAAAATAGTTTTTAAAAATTAGAAAAAATACTTTTTAGTCTTTAAATAATATAAGTAACTTATTTATTCAATAAATTAATATTTTGGACATTTTGATTAATTATATTTAATTTTAGGGCTTTAATTAGCATTTAAAATTGAATATTTAATTAATAAAAGGTTTTAAAATATTTTTATTGGATTTTTATTCTTATTTATATTATTTTAGACTACTTTTAGCTTTTAATTAATTTTTAGGTTTAAAATTTTAAATTTTGTAGTTTTTACGGTTTTATGTGAACGTTTTATCGTCTTAGCTCGATCCGTCTTCGTAACCGTCATTTCTTTCTTATTTCTCTTTTCTTTCCTTTCTCAAATAAAATCACAAACATTAAATCAATTCATTACGCAACACACGTGCCTCCTCGAGAACGAACTCACTTCATTCTTATTGGGTCATAACTTGTGGTTTTCCTAAACTACTCGTTGATACTTACCTTATTTATTGCTCTTTTCCTAAAGGGTAGTAAAAACTCTACATCAGGTATCAATCGCCACGGGGTAGATTAGTGATTTGTTGTTGGTTATTAATTTGATTCGATTGATTTTTCATCAAAATCATCTCGAATTAAATAATTTTTTAGTGTTTTCGGCTTCTAAATCTGGATATAAATCACTTACATAGATGTGGTAAGGATTTGGTTAAGTTTTTTGTGCTTAAAATCGCAAGTTTTTAAGGTGTTTGGATTGGTTTTGGTGTACGGTTCGTAGAATAGTAACTCGATTTGGTCATCTTCGGAAAAGGGTTTAGATTATTCCGAAAATAGTGTTCTTCGGAAAAGGGTTTAATATTTCGAAGAAAGGTGTTCTTCCTACTTTATCCGAAAATCATTTTATCCGAAGATTACAAATATTCCGAAAAGTGCTACTTTATCCGAAAATATTTATCCGAAAATCTCTTTTTATCCGTATATCAGCTTTTATTCCGAAAGCACTTTATCCGAAGATTTATCCGATGATTTGAATTATTCCGAAAAAGGTGGTTTATCCGAAGATTTCAGCTTTTTCCGAAAATTTCACTTATTCCGAAGAACCCTCATTTATCCAAAAACAAGTGTTTTATTCCGAAAAAGTTCCTTTTTTCCGAAGAAGCCATTATTCCGAAGAAGTCATTTTTTCCGAAGATAGTGATTTTATCCGAATTCATTGCTATTATCCGAAGAAGTCTATTATTCCGAAAAATCCACAATATTCCGACGATAGTGCATTTATCCGAAATCCAACTTTTATCCGAATTTTGCCAGTTTAACCGAAAAAGTCTCTTATTTCGAAAAACACCAATATTCCGAAAATAGAAGTTTTTACAAAAGTGAAAATTCTCGTGTGATTTTTCGTCTTAGAATTTTTGGTTTCTTGAGAAGACAAGTTTTAGGAGATTTTAACATTTTTTATCGACAAAAACAATCACAACACATCTACTTAAGATCCGTTTTCACTTCAAAAATTTCAATTTTTATTTCAACATGGATTCTACTCAAGAGTATCGTGACACAAACAACAACATTATGGTGGAGGGCAATAAAGAGAGACCACCAATGCTTGTGACTGGTCGATATGCACAATGGCAATCACGATTTCTTTGATATCTTGACACAAAGCCCAATGGTGATGTTCTTCGACGTTGCATCAAAGAAGGACCCTATACTCTCACTACAATAACCATCCTGCAATTCCAGCAACCGACTCGACGACCAGTTCTGATGAGCAAACAATTGAGGAAACATATGAGAACACTTCGAAAGAGAAACGTGCTTGGATTGATGCAGAGAAAAAAGCAATCTATTTGATTCTCAGTGGGATTGGGGATGATATTTACTCAAAGGTTGATGCATGCTCTGCTGCAAAAGAAATGTGGTTTGCTATTGAACGCTTGCAACAAGGAGAATCACTTAACAAGCAAGATGTCAAAACAAACTTTTTTTGGAACTTTGGAAAGTTTACTTCATTGGATGGGGAATCAATTGATTCATATTACTCAAGGTTCTACAAGATGATGAATGACATGACAAGAAACAATTTGCAAGTCTCCACCATGCAAGTCAATGTGCAATTTCTACAACAACTTCAGTCAGAGTGGACACGGTTCGTAACTTTGGTGAAACAACCGAGTAAGTTAGACGAGGTCAACTATCACACGCTCTTTGACATTTTGAAACAATTTCAGAATGAGGGGAATGAACTTCAAGCTGAAAGGATAGCAAAGACTGCTAATCCACTTGCTTTGGTGTCTACCACTCAACAAATCCAAGATCATCGCTCTCGTGCTCCACAGTCATACTCCAATACATCCTCCTCACCAAGATACTCCACTACATCCTCTTCACCAAGATACTCCACTTCATCTAAGTATTCAGCTCCCACAAGATCACGAGACAAAGAACCACGAGCACCATCACCATCACCTGAGCCATCATCTGAAGAGGACAGTGATGAAGAACTAGCTCAGAAGGATAGGGAAATGAAACAACAAATTTCTTTCATTATGAAGACCTACAAGAAAATCTTCAAACCCACCAACAACAATCTTCGAACATCATCTAACACCAGGAACCAATATGTTAAGAGTCCTCGAAGGTATGACACACGTCAACGTGATGATAGTTTTGCACGGTATGATCGACAAACTGCTAAGTATGATACTCAGAGGATTGCTACTGTTGCTGGAAATAGGGAAACTGTTGGTACTCCGGTAATTCAACAAAGTGGGATTCAATGCTTTAATTGTCAAGGCTATGGGCATATGGCAAAGGAATGTAGGAAGCCGAAACGGGTTAGGGACTCTGGCTATCATAAGGAAAAGATGCTGCTATGCAAGAAGATGGAAGCTGGGGTTACACTGTCGGCTGAGGAAGGAGCAATGGTTGATGATATTGATGATGAAGCCTCTGACCAAGAACTTGAAGCACATTAATCGTACATGGAAAAGGTTGAAGAAGTTTTCAACGTTATTGAAGATGAAAATGGTTCTATCTTTGATACTGAGCCAATCGATAAGGTACACATTGAAGAGAAATATAATGTGTTTGGTAATATTCATGAGCATTCTGAGCTACCCAAAGCCATTAATGACACATGTATGATGGAAACGGTTGATAGCAATACCACACCCGATTCATCGACATGTGCAATAACGAGTCTGAGGATGATCAACATGCAAATGAGTATGATGATGAGGAGGAGCGTATGGCGCTTGCTAACTTAATTGCTTCTTTACAAAAAGATGTAAAAGAAACTAGAAAGAGTCAAAAGCAACTAAAGAAGGCAAACGCTACGCTCACTCAAAATTTTGAAGAATGCAAAGTTGCTCTAATTAAATCTAGTGAGACCATTGATAGCTATAGAGCTCAGCTTCTTCAAAACACCAATGAGATTGAGGGGTACAAAGGGTGTTTAATCAATGTTAAAAAGGACAATTTTCAATAGAAATATAACGAAACTCTTAAGCTTCTACAAGAAGAGAAACGTAATTATAACACCACTTTGAGTACTGAACGTCACAAAACGTATCTTGCTACCACTAAAGTCAATGAGCTAACTCAAGTAAATGGTTTGCTTCAAGAAGATAAAACTAAACTTGTTAATGAAAAGAAAACTGTGGTTGAATAGATGGAAAAGGATTTCAAAACTAAATAAGCGAATGACATCGACAAAATGGTGGAATTTGAAACTCAAATTGATTTTTACAAGAAAATTGTTTACAAAGCAAATCAATCAATTCAAACCTTGAGAATGTTTGCACCTTGTTCGTTTTTCAAGGATAGACCTAGTTTTGCAAATCCTAAGTATCTTGAGCAAGCTCAATCCGAGAATCAACACTTTTATCTTGATGAGTTCCAATGGACCGATCTTGATTTTCTTGTCGTTAGGCCCGATAGTGAAGAGACAAACGATTTGGAAGAAGAGAGTAGACCAAAAGTTAATAAAGAATTTTTTAAACCATATAATTATGCTTATGAAAACGGTCTTTATAGTCTTTTCAAACCACAAACACAGAAAACTCGTGAGCAAATATTTTTCGAATGTGAACAAATAAGAATTAAATGGAGACAAGCTTTTGCCACTAAGAAAACTAATGTTTCGAACTTTATTGAGTACTTTCCATATAAAGCTTCTGTAACTAAGAGTAAGCAAGCAATTAGTATTCTCAAAAGTAACATTGAAAATTTCAAAAAGGTTGTTGATGATGACTTGAAAAACGTGAACTTTCGAAAGGAGACAAAGAAATTCCTCACGATATAACTGTGCTTGTGAAAAGTATTTTGATTCCACTTGCGTAAAGAACGCAAAAACATATTTTGGAATTTGAAACATTAATTAAGCAAGAAATGTTCGATGATTTGAAATATGTGGAATCTGTTAGAAATACGTTTTAACGTATATTAGAAGTATCGGTCACTCCACAATATTATTTATGTTGTAATAGCTCGTAGTTAATAGTTACTTATTTAGTTAAGTAAGAACCGGCCCATGGGCTTGTCATGGGCCGGCCCAAGTCCATTAGTGGCTTGGAAGTATAAATACCCCTTTCCTCATTGGAAAGGGGTTGGTTGTTGTTCATTTCCTAGTTTCATTTAATAAAATTCACATAGTTTCTCTCTCACTTTCTCTCTCTAGTTTCTCTCTCTAGGAATCTTCAACCCACTTCATAGATTCATAGGTTATCAAGATTCTACATTTGGTATCAGAGCTATGGGGTGATTTAAGACAAAGTTCCGAACCAAAAAGTTCCGGATCAAAAAGTTCTGGATCAACCAAAGTTCCGGATCAAAAAGTTCCGAACCAAAAGTTCCGGATCAAGGAAAGTTCCAGATCAAGGATGTTCCGAACCAAAAGTTCCGGATCAAGGAAAGTTCCGGATCAAGGAAGTTCCGAACCAAAAGTTCCGGATCAAGGAAAGTTCCGGATCAAGGAAAAAGTTCCGGATCAAGGGAAAGTTCCGGATCAAGGAAAGTTCCGGATCAAGGAAAAAGTTCCGGATCAAGGGAAAGTTCCGGATCAAATCTTCCGAACCAAAAGTTCCGAATCAAGGTATTCCAAGCCAAAATCTTCTGAATCAACACTTCCGATTCAACAAAAGTTCCGAATCAAGGGATATTTTACTTGTTTTTTCGACGATTTTTTTAGAGGATTTAATCTTGGTTTCTTACAACAAAAACTCAACACAATTCACAAGCTTTACTTCACTGCTCGATCAACCGATAATCTTTGTCTCTTTGAAGTGAACAAAATGAATCCGAATTCAGTAATGCCTCAGATGACATCACTTACGGATATTTTCGTCATTACGGGAACGGATAATCGCCCTCCAATGCTCATCAAAGAAGTTTTTGAAGCATGGCAAGGTCGGATGATGTCTTACCTTAAGGGAAAACCGGTATATGGGAGGCTTATGGTTAAGTCAATTTTAAATGGTCCACTTGACTATGGAACCATCGTGGTTAACAATGTGACTCGACCAAGGGAGTTTGAAGAACTTACACCAGCTCAACAACTTGTTGCCGATGCAGACGAAAAGGCTCTTCAAACAATTCTCCAAGCTCTTCCACATGACATCTATCGGATGGTAAGTCAGTATACGGTGGAAAAGGATTTATGGGAACGTCTAAAGGTGTTGCTACAAGGTACGTCTCTTACCAAACAGGAAAGGGAATGTCAGTTGTATGATCTGTTTGATAGATTCACGTACAACCCAGGGGAAACGCTTCACGACTATTACTTCAGATTCACTACTGTCATGAATGATCTGAATGTATACAATCTCGTGATTGCTCCATTCCAGGTTAACACAAAATTTTTGAATACTTTACCTCAAGCTGAATGGGGTGAGTATATTACCGATGTTAAGTTAACCAGGGATTTGCATAAGTGCAATTTGGATCAACTCTATGCTTTTCTTCAGCAGCATGAGAAACATGTGATCATGCACCGTTCGCCTCGAGGTATGTATCCTGATTCTTTAGCTTTGATGGCGAATCAACCAAGCTTGTCACACAACAACACTCCTTATATCTTGGGACATCAAGCCTATCATCCATCACCTTACATGACACCAACCTTCCCCCAATACTCGATTTTACCGCAACCACCCACCTCACATCAGCAACAATATCGGTTTAATGCACCTTCATCATAGTATGCTTCACAACCTCACCCAGCAAGCATTGCACCTTATGCTCAGCCTTCATATTCTTCTTATCAAGAGAATGCAGCATATCCACCAAGCTACTCTAATCACATGAGTATTCCTTCTAGTGATTATGCAGCTCAACAAGACCAAGCAATGTATTGTGATGATGAGGAAGTCCCCATTCCTGTTTTCAAACAAGGAACTGACCCAGTTGAAGTGTTAACCACTATGTCTGCTTATCTCACAAGGACTTTAAGCAAACGAGGATTTAAGGGATCAGCTCCTACTAACAATCAGTTGATGAATTCATCGAATTCTCGCCAACAAGCTACTATTGAGAATGGCAGGGTAATGGTTCAACCTATTCAACCATATCAGGGGAGACCTACTACATCAACTACCAATGCACGCACGGTCAATCCTGCTCCAATGGTCAACACTCCTCCACGGGCTAATTCCACAGGCAAGTTGCGAATGATTACATGCTACAACTGCAAGGAAGAAGGTCACATGTCCAGGGATTGCAAGAAACCCAAAAGGAGAAGGGATGGTCAATGGTTTGCAGAGAAGATTTATCTAGTAAACGCTCAGGCACAAGGAAGGGAACTTGATGAAGAGGAGCTTGCATTTCTTGCTGATCCAGGGATTGCTGAACAAGACGTTGTCACCACACAGAATGCAGCATACCAAGCAGATGATCTTGATGCGTATGACTCATACTGTGATGAATTTCAATCTGCAAAGGCAGCTCTTATGGCAACTATCTCCAGCTTAGGGCCAGAAAAGAGATCTGAGGTACTTATTAATACCACTGATGCTAGTATTCAACCACATCAAGTTGTGCAAGAGCGTGCTGATTCAAATGAATCTTCGGTGGTGAGTCTTTCAAATGAGGAGACAATCAATGATAGTAATGTCAATGTGAGTCCCCAGACTTTGAGTGAATCACAACCGGGAGTCATTTCACATACGCATACTCCTGCTCAACAAGATTTGGTCATGGTTCCTGATACATTACTTAGCCAAATGAATGCTGCTCTCTTAGAAACCCTAGCTAAGAATAAGAATTTGTCTGATGAGCTTGCCTTAAGCAACGAGAAAGTTCACACTTTGGAATTAGTGCCTTCGTCTAGTGTTCTAACAAATCCCGAATATGATCATTTTCGAAACAAACAAATAGGTCATTTGCAAGAAATTGAAAACTTAAGAGCAAATCTTTCTAATGAACTTAAAGAAAAGGAGTTAGTGGTCACTAATTTTCAAAAACTTCAAACGGATTTTGAATTACTAGAGTCTAAGAAGAATGAAATGGAAATTAATGCGGCTAATAAAATTAGAAGTCTAGATTATTTGCTTTTAAGACCATACGCTGCCTCTCAACTAGTGCACTTATTTGATGCTTCGTTTAGAGAATTTAACTTATCGCGTCAAAAAGGCCTTCCCCCTAATCCACGGTATGCAAAACAAGCTTTAATCCATAGTCCTAGACTTTATAATGCAACCCAATTAGGATTGGTCTTAGACCCGATTAATATTTTCGATGATCGCACCAATAAGGATCTAGTTGATGAGAATCGGTCATACAACTCTACAAAATATCCAGATTGTGATTATTTTAAAATGAATCAGGAGCTTGCTAAAACGGATTTTAGAATTCGCTTCCACATGGACAAAGATCTCATTACAGCACCAACCTACATGTTGAATGAAGAAAACCCTAGTACATTTCCTACACTTGTCAACATGGAAGGTCCTAAGGAAATTCCAAAGGATCTTCCACCTGTTAGCACTGTATGGTTAAACTTGCAAGAGATTAATCAATACTTTACTAATTTTGACAAGGTCATTTTGGAATGTACGACTTCAAATGGCCTAAACGCCGGAGAATGGGCTTTCGAACACATGAACGAGGTGTTTAAAAATGAGATCAATCCGTTTGTCGAAAGTCTAAAAGGAAGTTTTGCATCTCTTAAGGAAAATCTTGAGTTTGAAATTGGAGAAGTTCAAAAAGTGTTTTATTAAATGGACATCGCTTACGAACTACAACTGATTGAAAAGGAAAAGATTTTATCTGAATATGACCGATTCTTGTCCCAAGTAATTTCGTGTGATGTGCTTACTACTGTAAATTTCAATTATTCGAATGAGCTTACATCCGCTATGATTAACTGTGATACTGTGAATATATGTGATGATGTGTGTGATCTCTCTGTAAATGTTGCTGATACTGTAAATGAGGTAGATAATCATTCTTGTCACGAATCGAACACTGAGTTTTTAAAGCTACAAGATTCTTACAATTTACTTTCAAAACGCTTTAATCAACTAGAACAACATTGTATATCTTTAGAATTAAAACAACAAACTCAAAATGAGGATCTTTTGATAACAAATAGTTGTGAAAACGGTGTTGAGACGAGTGACAAGATGATTGCAATTGTTAAGGCATTAGAGGAAGAGATTTTGAGATTGAAGAGAGATGTGTCATCAAATGAAACACTAAAATTGGAACTAGAGGCTGCAGAGTCTAAAAACCTGGACTTAGAAATTAGACTTTCGTCTATTCTAGGGGAGATGGATCGTGCAAGACAGGGAATGTCCAAACTTTATGGTTCACTAGAAGAACGCTTCGCTTTTAATGCGGCACAGCAACAATCTTATGTTGAACAATTGAACCAAAAATGTGAGGAAATCTCTGACTTAAACATCCTGCTCATTGACAAAAACATGGTTTTGGCCGAGTTAAAGGAGACACTTCTTCTCACCCGACAAGAAGCTGTTAATAACTTAGCTACCAACTCTGCATCGTCCTCTAGTGCCCCAACAACCAAGTCAGTAGTGCTTTATAAGAACCCGCTTCTTAAGAGAAACCCGGTTACCTATGATGATTATATGAGGAATGCCATTAAGCATGTAGATCTTGTTAGGGATATTTTAGACGATCTTTATGCCTTAGATCCCTCAAGTAGCTACTATTATTCGGCTCATGAATATATTAAGCGAGTTCAATATTTCTTAGCATATTTGCAATACATAGGTAAACCAGGTTCTGCACTACTCACTAATAGACCCATTGCTGTAACTCCATTCACTAAGACCCCAGGAGCAAAACCGTCATTGGCACTATCAAGTAAGGCACCTTTAAAATCTGTTGCTAATATTCTCACTTTGCCTTCTACAGGAGTAAAAGAGTCTACTAAGGCTAAAGGATCGCCACTCAAGAAAGATAAGATCAAGCCCTCCACTAGTAGTACCAACAAGAAGAAAGTAGAAGCTCACCATAGGAATGCTAGTTCAGTTTTAAATAAAAAGAATCATGTTAAGACTAAAAGCTCTGCGCCTGTGCAGAAGCCTAAACCATTCGTGAATTCTAATTTGAATTGTTAGAATTGTAATGAATGTATGTTTTCCCAACGTCATGATTTGTGTCTTATTGATCATGTGAATGAAATGAATGCCATTAGGAACAATCTTGAATGGAAGCCAACTGGTAGAACTCGTGCCCAAGTTGGCTGGCAATGGCGTCCCACTGGTAGGACCTTTACATTAGATGGAAAAATGTGCCCTTTAACTAGGAATGCATCCATTGAGGTTAGGTCTGAGCGTCCTTTAGTTAGGCACACTAGCACTCAAGTATGGAAACAGCGCCCTTTAATTAGGTCAGCTCCCACTATAGTGCCTATCAGTGAAGAAATACCACAGGATTTAAGTCAACTAGAATCTACACCACCAACTAGGAAGAAGAAGGCTAGGAAATCCAAGAAACCTAAAGTTAGCAAATCTAAGATTATTAAATCTGTACCTGCTAATAACAAGGAACATTCAGATTTCGATACCTCTACATTGTCTTCGTGTGGTGATATTTTCAGGTGGTCCAAATCATCCTCTGGTATTTGGACTCCGGTTGTTCAAAGCATATGACCGGAGATCGCTCGATGCTCCGAAATTTCGTCAGCAAGTTTCTTGGAACGGTTAAATTCGGTAATGATCATATAGCAAAGATAATGGGGTATGGCGAATATCAGATTGGAAACGTTACGATTTCAAGGGTATACTATGTAGAAGGTCTTGGTCATAACTTATTTTCAGTAGGACAGTTTTGTGATTCCAACCTAGAGGTTGCTTTTCGACAACACACTTGTTTCATCCGCAACTTGGAAGGAAAAGATTTGTTGAGGGGATCTCGTGGTGCAAATCTTTATACGTTGTCCCTACAAGACATGATGGCCGCCTCTCCAGTATGTCTTCTCTCTAAAGCATCTAAGACCAAGTCATGGTTATGGCATCGCAGATTATCTGATCTTAACTTTGATGCTATTAATCATCTGGCTAAAAACGAATTAGTTCGTGGTCTTCCAAAGCTCAAATTTCACAAGGATCATTTATGTTCCGCGTGTTCAAGGGGGAAAAGTACCAAGAAATCATACAAGCCCAAAGCTGAAGACACCAATCAAGAAAAACTTCATCTTTTGCATATGGATCTTTGTGGGCCAATGAGAACTGAAAGTGTGAGCGGTAAGAAATTCATTCTTGTTATTGTGGATGATTTCTCCAGGTTTACATGGGTTAGATTTCTACGTACAAAGGATGAAGCACCGAAGTCTATCATCACTTTTCTGAAATTCATTCAGGTACGTTTGAATACTACTGTCCGCCGTATTCGTACAGATAATGGAACAGAGTTCGTCAACCAGACTCTTCGTGATTACTATGAAGGAGTTGGTATCTCTCATGAAACATCCGCTGCACGTACTCCACAACAAAACGGTGTCGTTGAAAGACGGAATCGTACGCTTATGGAAGCTGCTAGGACTATGCTAATTTATGTGAACTCTCCATTGTTCTTGTGGGCAGAAGCCATATCTACTGCATGTTTCACCCAAAATCGTTCTATCATTCGGAAACGCCATGGAAAAACACCTTACGAGCTTCTACATGATCGTAAACCCGATGTTTCATTCTTTCATGTGTTTGGTGCTCTTTGTTATCCAAACATTAATAGTGAGAACTTGGGCAAGCTTCAACCGAAAGCCGATATAGGTATTTTCATTGGTTACTCACCCTCCAAGAGAGCATACCGAATTTACAACCGTCGTCTTGGTAAGATTGTAGAAACTATGGACGCAGATTTCGATGAGCTGACAGCGATGGCTTCTGAGCAACGCAGCTCTGAACCCGCGCTTCATGAGATGGGAACCGGTGCTATTAGTTCCGGATTAGTTCCCAATAATCCTACTTCTACATCATTTTTACCACCTTCAAGGCCCGAGTGGGATAAACTGTTTCAACCGTTGTTTGATGAATTCTTTGATCCCCCAAATGATGAAGTTCCAGCACCTGCAGTGATAGCTCCAATCCCTGAAGTTGTTGCTCAAGCTAATGAACCTTTATCTAATGCATCTTCAATTAACATTGAACTGGATGCACCTTTACCAAGTGATTCTCAAACTACACCTGAATCATCACCCCTACTTGTGCCTAATGATGTGGAAGAGGATTCTATTGATCACGATCTGGAATATGCTCACCTACAAGAGCTTCCTTTCTTTGGTGTAGCGATACCTGAAAACCCTTCAGCCGCGTCTACCTCAGAAGAAGCTCCTTCTATTGTTCACTCCAGACCACCTAGGATTGAAAATCATAGCACCAAATGGATAAAAGATCACCCAATTAGGAATGTCATTGGAGATCTAGATCGACCAGTCTCTACACGCCATCAATTACAAGAGAGTGCACTCTATTGCTACTTTGATGCATTTCTCTCCGAAGTTGAACCTAAAAATTGGCAACAGGCTATGACTCAATCATCTTGGATTGAAGCCATGCAGGAGGAACTAAATGAATTCCAAAGACTTGAAGTATGGGAATTAGTTCCTCTCCCTGACAAGGTTAACATCCTTACTTTGTTATGGGTTTATAAGGTTAAACTTGATGAGATGGGTGCAGTATTAAAGAATAAGGCTAGATTGGTTGCTAGAGGATATAAACAAGCCTTGGGTATAGACTTTGAAGAATCTTTTGCTCCTGTTGCAAGATCGGAGGCTATTAGACTATTCCTTGCGTATGCTGCTCATATGAACATGATCGTCTATCAAATGGATGTGAAGACGGCATTTTTGAACGGTGAACTAAGGGAAGAAGTCTATGTTAGTCAGCCGGATGGGTTCGTTAGCACGGAGTTTCCTAATCATGTGTACAAGCTTAAGAAGGCTCTCTATGGGTTGAAACAAGCTCCACGCGCGTGGTATGATCTCTTTTCAACATATCTCATCTCGGAAGGCTTCTCCAAAGGCAAGGTGGACCCCACTCTATTCACTCTTAAGGAGGACAACGACATGATTCTGGTACAAATTTATGTTGATGATATAATATTTGCTGCCACTAACATAGAATTGTCAAATCGCTTTGAGAAGATAATGTCCACACGCTTTCAGATGTCAATGATGGGAAAATTTTCATTTTTCATAGGATTACAAATTTCTCAGAATCCTAGAGGCATCTTTATTAATCAATCTAAATATGCTCTAGAATCTTTAAAGAAATATAACTTTGATAATTGTGACCCGGTGGACACTCCAATGGTGGAGAAATCCAAGTTAGATGAAGATAGGAATGGGACTATTGTCGATCCAAAACTTTACCGTGGGATGATCGGCACCCTTCTCTATCTGACTGCTAGCAGGCCTGATTTGCAATTTGATGTATGCATGTGTGCCCGGTATCAGGCTCGGCCTACCGAAAAGCACCTACATGTTGTTAAAAGGATCTTTCGGTATCTAAAAGGAACACTTCATCGTGGTCTATGGTATCCGAAAGATTCCTCTATTGCTTTAATATCATACGCAGATGCCGATCATGCTGGGTGTCCAGACACGAGGCGTAGCACTTCTGGATCTGTGCAACTCCTTGGAGACTGATTGATCAGTTGGTCTTCAAAAAGGCAAAAAAGCGCTGCAATTTCTAGCACAGAGGCTGAATACATCGCCATGTCCGGTTGTTGTACTCAAGTCCTTTGGATGAGATCACAATTAACTGACTACGGTTTGGGATTCAACGAAATCCCGATGTATTGTGACAACAAGAGCGCCATTGCCCTTTGCTGCAACTATGTTCAACACTCCCGGGCCAAGAACATAGACATTCGCTACCATTTCATTAAAGAGCAGGTGGAGAACGGAGTGATCGAGCTGTATTTTGTCACTACTGAGTATCAGCTGGCGGATATGTTCACCAAAGCCTTAGATCGAGGACGAATCGAGTTTTTGATCGACAAGCTTGGCATGAAATCATTCACTCTAGCGACTCTCAAAGAATTGGCAGAAGAATCAGTTGAATAGTGGTGGTAAACTATTCAGAGTATCCTTTGTTCGTGATCATGTATATTATCGTATATATTTAAAAACCCAAAAAGAAAAATACAAAAATATAAAACCAAGAAAAACCATAAAAAATATAAAACCTACAAAAACCATAAAAAATTATAAAATCAAGAAAAACCAAAAATATTTTTCGTTTTTAAATCGGGCATGTCTTTTAGTACGGTAATATTTACGGCCTTAGAAATGTCGATCAATATTGACACGGTGCCATAAATAGAGTCCGTATAAAAGTTGTACATTTTTAAAACATGCCCATTATGGCTTGTAGTTATTTCAGACTGCAACCCGGTTTTCATATTAAAGTCACGTATTTCTTTGGAAAACGTTGGCTCACAACGGGAATTAATTTTCTCGGGCATGATTTACAAGCCAAATCATGCAAAGGGATCAAGTTTACTTTATAACTTGGTCTAACATGAATTAGTGTACGTCTCAGTGCATTAATTTGTCAAAATAAGAGAAATCTTATTGCCACCACGAATCAATCTTTTTCAAGATACTAATTGGAAATGCTTTCATCAATATTTGACTCTTTAAACAATGACTACAGCTCTTTAAATAGAAAACGGGTCATCGTTTAAGGGGGAGAAAATATTAAATCATCTTCGTCATTAAATCGATTTTCAAAAGTGTTTGTGGAAAATTAATTGGCTGAATTGTTTTTGTGTGGTCTTGCTTTAAAATATGACTTGTGCTCGTTCAATGTGATAGGATTTGCTTTAGATCTTGGAGATTTGCTAATAGGTTGCGATGTTTAAGTTGTGTGAGAGTGTCGTGATGAGTATTAGCTAAGCAAGGTTAAGATGGCTAAGTTTATCGATGGTTAGGGAGACGAGAAAAGAAAAATGAATGATAAGGAATAAAAAGGGAAAAAGAGTGAAAACTGTAGGGACTTAAGTGACAACTTGGGTAAATTGCAAAATTTTGACCTAAGTAAAAAACAAAGCCCCCCCGTCCCCTTATTATTCTTCTTTACTGTTTCACTGTTTCTCTGCCTCCATTAACACATATACAAACACACACACAAGCTTTCAAACTCGCGTGTTAATCATTTCCCAATCCGTTTCATTCGATTTAAAAGGTAATAAACATCAATCTTTAATTTACAATTCGCCTAATTCATCACTATATCCTGTTAAAAGATTCGATTAATCAGATTAAATACAAGTTAGGGTTTGTGTTAAATTAAGTGTTAATTGTTTAGGGGTTTTTGATGGGTTTGCTCGGAATACATTTAGAATGAGTTTAGTTGCTTTAGATTGCCTTTAAACTCACAAACGCGCCTAGATTAATCTTGAATAGGGTGTGTTTTGAAGTTCCGGATGAACATAGCTTGAAAACTTCCGAATGAAGGAAGTTCCGAACGAACTTCCGAATGAAGGAAGTTCCGAACGAACTTCCGAATGAAGGAAGTTCCGGACGAACTTCCGAATGAAGGAAGTTCCGAATGAAGGACTTCCGAATGAAGGAAGTTCCGAATGAAGGACTTCCGAATGAAGGAAGTTCCGAACGAACTTCCGAATGAAGGAAGTTCCGGACGAACTTCCGAATGAAGGAAGTTCTGAATGAAGGACTTCCGAATGAAGGAAGTTCCGAATGCAGGACTTCCGAATGAAAGAAGTTCCGAATGAAGGACTTCCGAATGAAGGAGTTCCGAGTGAACTTCCGAATGAAGGAAGTTCCGAATGAAGAACTTCCGAATGAAGAAGTTCCGAATGAAGGACTTCCGAATGAAAGAAGTTCCGAATTAAGAACTTCCGAATGAAGAAGTTCCGAATGAAGAAGTTCCGAATGAAGAACTTCCGAATGAAGGAAGTTCCGAATGAAGAAATTCCGAATGAAGAAGTTCCGAATGAAGAACTTCCGAATGAAGAAGTTCTGAATGAAGAACTTCCGAGTGAAGAAGTTCCGAATGAAGGACTTCCGAATAAAGTGTTCCGAATGAAGGAAAGTTCCGGATGAAGAGTTCCGAATGAAGGAAAGTTCCGGATGAAGAATTGTTGGATTAATAATGTTTGCATGTTATAAGTACTTCTTGAAATGTGTTATGCTTAGAAGTAATAATGATACATATCTATATATTTTTGTGCATCAACCTTTCATGTCTTATCTTAAGCAGATACAATGACTAATCCAACAATACAAGCAATCCAAGACTCTAGAGCAGCTGCTATTGCTGAAGCACGAACTCTGAAGTTCATACCAAACAACTACCGGCTGAAACCAGTTTCAAAATCCACTCACCATGGATTTAAAGTAGCCATAGCAATCCTTGATCAATCTCATTTCAAAAATGATTTAAGGAGTACTGCCTCGGTGCCTTATGATTATATGTATGAGTTCTGGGCCACCAAGGAAAGCACTTCAAACAAGATCACCGTCACTCTCGACAACAAGCAGCAGACACTTACTGTTTCCGACTTCCGTAAGATATTTGGCATTAGGGATACACCAAAAGGTATGGCATTTTCGAGGGATCCTACTAAAGACGAACTCATGGAGTTGTTCAATGCTATTGGATGTCCTGACATACGAGTTGTGTCTGAGTTTACCACTGCTAAAGTAGGTCAGCCTTGGAGAGCAATGTTGGGTATTCTCAGTAGATGTCTTACACCGAAAACAAGTGGGCATGATGCTTTGCGCAGTCCTATTATGAACATCTTCCATGGAATGTATAAAGGCGCAAATGCAGATTATGCATTATTGTTGTGGGAAGAATTCACCTTTCAACTCTTCCAAAACAAGAAGCTGAAGAATAACTTCTTTCCTTACCCTCGATTTATCAAGCTTATCATTAATTATTGTATGAAGAATGATGTTACTGTTGATAGGCGTGCAGCAAGTCGTCATCACACTGAAGAGGCTGATCATACTGTAGATCTAAGGCATGAAGGACCATCTGGTGGTGTGATTCCTGGTCCTATTCCCGATTATCTTCTGACGGATAGAATTAAAGGTTCAGCTGATTACAAGCTACTGCTGCTAGAAATCAAGAAGCTAAAAGCAAGACTTCATACTGGAGAAGACTCGTCTACTACGGTCAAGAGTAAAGGTAAACGCAAGCAACCAGCGGCTTTACCTGAACCCGAAACAAAGAAGAAGAAGACTGGGGATAAGAAGGGAAAAGGCACTGCTGATGAGCTTGTTCTACGTGACGAAGAAGATGTTGATGATCCTACTCTTAACAAGGCTGAGAGAAAAGCAATGAAGATAGCTATTGAAAGGAGTAGGAAAGATACGGGCGGTAGTGGTTCAGGTGCACAGGTGAATATTGAAGAAGAGTACGAGGAGCCAGAGGATGTTGATGAGTTTGGGTCACCTGAACGGTATTCTACTTCGAAGGAGACATCCATTCCTGTTTCAGCAAGTGTGGAAAAGGAGTCTGTTGCTCCTACAATCATGATACCTACTCAACCTTTAGTAACTCAACCTCCACCAATACAACCCTTACCAACCAGACTGGTTTCAACACCATTCCTTCCACCACCAATAACTCCCATCCTTAGTACCGTAGTAACAACCGAGCCTCTTCACTCAACCCAGAGCAGCTCTACAACGTCTTCAATGGCTGTATTTGTAATGGCCGAAATGTTGGATAAACATACGGATAATCACAAAAGAGAGATGGATGAACTTCGCCAAGAGCTACATAGACGAGCTCAAAGTGAAGAAGCATCTAAGAAATCCCAAGAAGAGATGCTTGCTAAGTTCGCTGCAGAGATGGAGTTGACACGAAAAGCTCATGCAGAAGAACTAGCTCAGGTTAAGCAGGCTGAGGCTGATAAGCATGCTGCACGTATCACGAGACTTCAAGCCATGAGGGATAAATACAAGGAGCAAAAAGAAGCACTTGAAGCTTTTGTTGAAGAGATAGTGAAAGAATCCGTTGAGTCTATTATGCCAAAACTGCGTGATGAGTTGAAGACACTCGCGGCTGATAACTTGATGATCAAGTCATCCAATCCTTCTGAATCCGCCTACAAAATTGCCTATGACTTGACGGATTTTGAATTAAAGAAGATTCTCAAAGCTCGTATGAGGGAACTTGGATCTTTTGATAAATCTAGGATTCAACGGGCTCTCTACAAATCCCTGAATGACGCTATCATGGAGGATGATAGGTTATTTAAAACGTTTGGAAGTGTGGTACCATACCACATTCTGCCTGAGGAAGAAAGGGAAGAAAGTGAAGAAGAAGAGGGTACTGGTGAAGAAGAAGGTGGAGAAGAAGAAGAAGAAGAAGAGGATGATGATGGTGATGATGATGAGGATGATGATGATGATGATGATGGTGATGATGGTGGTGATGGTAATGAGGAGAGTGTTAAGGGGAGCAACGAGGATAGCAATGAGGATGATGATGGGGGTAAACAGCCTGAAAAGGGGGATAAGGTTGCCAGCACAAAGAAACCTGCTAAGTCTGGAACCAAGTCTAAGAAAGATGCTGCAGATAAAGAAAAATCCACCTCAACGGAATCAAGACGATCCAAGTGCCGCCATGATGTGAATGCTACTACGGCGTCATCGATTCCCGATACATCTATCGCTGTATCTATACCTGTTACCACTAACCCTGTTAGTTCTGTTGTTGTTGATCCTGTGATTGCAGAGTCGGTAACTGAACCTGAAGCTGCACAACACTCGCCCGTTCATGACACCGCCGAGATGCCAGAATCAGAACCAGCAGATGTTTACGTTTCTACTCCTCTACAACAAGAACCACAATCTACTGTTCCTGAGTCAAGCACACGGGACTGGGCAGACACGTTGGAGATTAACGAGACTGCACCGCCACAGGCTTGGATCACGGCAGCGGCGCAATATGATCCAATCACAGACGCTGACAGAGATGTTTTATATCTCCGTATCCGCAGTCCGATTGACTTATGTGCATTTCTGGCTCATGAGTATAAGACTTCGGTTACTCCGTCTTTGGTGAAGAGAGCGCTGAAGGATAAGAGAATTTGCGCCAAAACCAGGTTAACCCGAATGAAGTTCGAGTATTATGCCGACGAGGTCCTGAAAGCTCTTAACACCGTTCAAAGGCCAGGCCTCTATGAATCAGAAAGAGCTCCACCTCCACTTGATCCTTCTCAAGATAATCAGATTGCTCTCGACTTCTTCGTCACCAATGATCTTGAGTATCTTCTGAAGGGATCATCAAAGTACGCAACCTCCTTGACCTTGCTGAAAGCTGCCAACTGGGGGACAATACCCTTTATCTCCAGTATTTTAGGGCTGAAAAGTGAAGCCAAGAATGGCTATTATCATGTGACGGAGATTCGTCTGAAAAAGGAGGATGACAGAGAATACAAAATCCAGCAGGGAGATTTTTCTATCATTCGCCTTGAGGATATCGAAGACATGTTGCTTATGATGACCCGGGATCAACTCACACATATTCCTCGTGAAGACATCATTGCCTTGAATACAGCACTTCGTATGTTCACACGAAGCGTTGTTATCAAGAAACGAGTTGAAGATCTTCAGTTGGGAGTCGAAAGCTACCAAAGGAAGCTTAACCTAACCCGTCCAGTGAATCAAGTGTTACCTCAACATGTAGATAGATGTCCCTATACCGGCATTTCTGTCCCGAATTGTGGCATTTTCTACTTGAACAGTCGAGGGTTAATGAAGTTTATGAGGGTGGGTGAGCTTTAAAAGTACAGTGATGGGACTCTCCTATACGTCAGAGGAAAGTTGGAGCATCTTAATTCAGGTAGGACTTTACCAGAGATGACTGTGGATTGGCATCAGGGTTATCGGCAGATGGCAAAGTATGTGATCAAGAAGATTGATTAAAAGCTCCGTGAACGTAGATTCATGAGGAGTTTAGAAAGATTCGTTGGTGGTAGACCATATGGAGTGCACCACAAGTTATTGCAACGATCCATCTAATGGGTCGTACATTTCAGGTCCACTTTATATTGGTTTTAATTGTGAATATGTAAATTTGTGAATATTGTGCTTTAATGGCTTGATGTAGTGTTAAGGTATGATAATTTTTCAAGAATTTCTCATGAGATTCTAAATCTTTCAAAATATATCATACTAAAGCACTACAACTATCCCTTATTAAATTAAGGGGAAGCATTAACATGTTCTATGGCCAAACATCGATTTCATTTTTACCCAAAGACCGGTTAATCCATTCAATATCCCAAATATTAATGGTTAACATTTTGGATAAGGGGAGAAAAATGGGATTAAGGAGACTTAAATGATATTTGGCTAAAAGATGAAAAAGACTTAACGATTATCCAACTTAATATGTGTAAAGCACGTGTTAAGGGGGAGCGTTTTTTATGAACAAAACACCTAAGGTACAAAACTTTTGATTTCACTATCACAAATACTTTAGGTGATTTTCAATGATTTTTCATGGTGGCTATACTTTCCCAAAACACGCTCAATTCACGACGAATGTGGTGACAAAAGGGTGGTAGGAATAGGTTTAGTCCAATGATTCATCAGAGCCGATGGAATCTTCCCAAGGACAATTCCCTAGATAGAATTAGAAGTCCTAGGAAAGTTGGAGAAAGATTGTGAACGTAGCTGAATGCCGACCAAGTACTTAAGCTAGCACTGGAACAATCACAACAAGGTGCTAGTTATGACGTATTGGTAAGCATTGAAGGGGTTGAAGAATGAAAAAGAATTGTAAAGATAAAGGGTGTAAAGAAAGAAGCCCTCCTTACAACTTTAGGCAAAAACCGGGTCAATACATATGCTATTGAGGTCATTTTTGTTAATGATTCTCGATATTGAAGAAAGACATCATGGACCTAGTGATGCAATGCACAACCCTTCCCAGCTAACTCAAATATCTCTCAAAAGGTATTTGTTTTAATCACACGGAGATCAACACGTTATTTATTGGTTTATTCACTCCGAATAGACTGGTATTGAAAAGGTGGCACTCCTCTCCAGCCATCGCTCACTAAATCAAAACGCACTATCGAGTCTAGAGCCAAGAGATCATCAAAAGTCTCATTAGGACACTTTCCATTTATTCTGTGCTTTCTCACACACTGTGAAAAGTAAGAGATTTTCATGAGTCCTACGCAGTATTTCTGTAATATTGCCAGAACATCCGAGTAATACGCAAGTATTACAATGAAGATGGAAATCCTGCTTGAGCCAACATCAAACAAGCTCATGGTAGGTTACACGTGCGGTTCTTTTAGAACCAATCTTGTGAAAAACTGGAAAGAAACAGTGGTTTAATTCTTAATTGAACTTAAACTCGTTCCAGGCCTCTACGCATTATCATATGATCTTGCCAGAACACTCAAAGTGACTCTTTATTGATCACAGTGACGAGTGGAAATCCTTCTAGTGTTAACATCAAACAGCACTTGGTAGGTGACGTGCAAGCTTCTTTATGAATTGAGCTCGTGATAACTGGAAAGCAACGATGGTGAAAATCTTAATTGAAATTCACTTGTTCCAGGTTTCATGAATTGACGGCTTCAATCATAAGGATTTTTAATCCAAATGATTCACTCTTTATGTTCGCAGTCAGCTTTGGACGGTCGAATAAAGAGAACGGGTTTACCCGCGAAATCCTGTCAGGAAGTTACTTAATTGAATCTATCCGTCAAGGGTACGATATCTAATATCGTCCAACGGTCTTCACCGACCGTAGGTAAAATGCTACCGAATTAGAATAAAATGTCAAAGCCATTTTATTCGTGTCGTTGCTGTGTACCTGTTAAAGACGGTGGCGTTGCTGTGTACCTGTTGAAGACGGTGGCGTTGCTGTGTACCAGTTAAAGACGGTGGTGTTGCGGTGTACCTGTAGAAGTCGTTCCCACATGCTTATGTTTTTCTGCATCAAGGTTCAGCAAAAATTCAAGAAAGCACAAGATGAAGTCTTCCGCTGTACCAAACTCTGAAGCTTTCGAGAATTCAACAAAAAGACATAAGTGTGTGGAACATGGAGTCACGAGGAGGCAAAATTCACAAGAAGGCAAAGATCGCACGTGATTGGTCAAAAGAACAATGCTCTCAAGCCAAAGCCTAAAAGATCAAACCAACATATTCACAACAAAAATAAAAAGAAGAAAAGACTACGAGCTAAAGAACGAAGACTTAGTATAGTATGCTAGGTTTAGAACTTTGTAACGTGGAGTGACCTCCCTTAGGGGGAGATTGTTAGAAATACGTTTTAACGTATATTAGAAGTATCGGTCACTCCACAATATTATTTATGTTGTAATAGCTCGTAGTTAATAGTTACTTATTTAGTTAAGTAAGAATCGGCCCATGGGCTTGTCATGGGCCGTCCCAAGTCCATTAGTGGCTTGGAAGTATAAATACCCCTTTCCTCCTTGGAAAGGGGTTGGTTGTTGTTCATTTCCTAGTTTCATTTAATAAAATTCACATAGTTTCTCTCTCACTTTCTCTCTCTAGTTTCTCTCTCTAGGAATCTTCAACCCACTTCATAGATTCATAGGTTATCAAGATTCTACAGAATCTCTTGAACAAGAAGTGAACGACCATCAACCTGAAAGAGACGAGTTTTCTACAACATATGATCCACTCTTACACGAATGTCTCTCAAAAGATATTATGTGTGTTTATGTTACATCTTGTGCTGATATTGATGAATATTCTGATGTTGCATGAAAATATCTTGATCAAGTTAAAGAATGTGGACGTGTTGAAACTGATCTTTCGAATAAAGTTGACCAAAAAGAGTTTTCGTTACTTCAACATAGATATGATTATCTTCAAAAACATTGTCACTCACTTGAACTTTCTTTGCAAAAGAAAGTTGGTATCTTTTCAAATGATACACCTTTGGAAGTAAAATTATCTGAGTCATATCGATTACTAAACGAAAAAAGTCTTGATATTTCGGATTTGAAAGCTCAGTTACAAGAAAAATACATAGCAATAGCAGAGTTGAAGAATCTCGTTGCTAAGATGGGTGTGAAAGTTGTGGAACCTAGCGTTATGAAACCTGTTGTTAGACAACCGAATGCCTCTAAAGTGAATAGATCCTCTATCTTGGGAAAACCGCTTTCTCAAATTCCTCGTTTGCTATTGTTGAAAATATTTTTTACGTATTTAGAAAGGATCGGTCACTCCAAAGATAGATTCAAGTATTGGGCTCGTGATCTAATATGTAAACATATAGCCCACCAAAGCCCACATGTAGGGTGGCTATATAAACCCCCTCCTAGCATGTTAGGAGGGGCTTAAAACTTTGTCATTTCATCAATTCCATCTTTCTTCCATTCTCTCTCTTTTCTCTCTCTTCTTTCTCTCTCTTGTTCTTCCTTTTCCATCTTTTCATTAGATAAACATAACACATCTACAATCCTAAGAAGATTTGGACCTATAATTGGTATCAAGAGCTATGGTTGCATCTTAGGATTAGCGTGTTTTTATCTATTGATTTAGTGTTCAAAAAGTGACAAATTTATCTATTGGTTTGATCTTATCATACTGTTATTGTCCTTTGTATCAGAAAAGGGTTATGTTCTGTTCTTTTATAAGTTTGATCTTATCATACTGTTATTGTCCTTTGTATCGGAAAAGGGTTTGATCTTATTAAACTTTTATCAAGTTTTTGTCTATCACTTTATTTTATTATTAAACTTTTATCAAGCTTTCGTTACTCGATTTGGCAGTTTGTCTTGTCACAAACATAAAAAAATATCAGTTTTTTTATAAGTTTTGTCCTTTGTATCGGAAAAGGGTTATGTTCTGTTCTTTTATAAGTTTTTAATATAGTTTCTGTTTTGTCCTTTGTATCGGAAAAGGGTTTATCTTTCCGACCCTTTTTCTGACCTTTTTTCCGACTGCTACATGTTTTGCTTATTCCGATAGATTTCAAGATACCACTTTCCGACAGATCTCTTTCCGATCACATTCCGACAGTTTTCCGATAGATATTCTGACTGATTTTTCCGATATACATTCCGATGGTTTCAATATTCCGACACTGGTGTTGTAAGATTCCGATGGTTTGATATTCCGATCGAACTCCTATCCCAAAACAGAACCTCAACAACCCACAACCTCAAACTCAAGACTCGACCTACACCAACAATCTTAACACGGACGCAGACGCAACCTAGCCTTGACCAACAAACAGACTCGACTCGAAGAAACCACCTGACTCGGTAAACATTCTCGAATCCCAAACCAATACAAAAACCAAGACTCCAATACTAAAACCAAGACTCCAACATAACACAACAAGACTCACACACCCTCTCGAACACCCTCTCTCGAATCCAACATCACAACAAAACAGTCAACACTCAAACTATCTCTCGACCAACAAAACCCATACTCGATCTTAACCTCGACAATACAATCAAGACTCAACACAACCACACATATTCACGACTCGAACCCAACACATAACAATAAAGATCTCTATCATCATTGATTCTTGTTAGGTTTTAACGCAGCTTTGATTTTTGAAACACAAAGTTAAACTTATAACATATATGTTATAGTTTGTTACTTTGTTTCAATCAATTACTCGAAACTAAAATTAAAAGCGACATGCAAACAAATATTCGGACCTACCTGAGATTCTTTATTGGATCTTGATGCCATGATCTTCTCGTCTTTTTGTGATTCAAAGTTAAATGATTCAACATGATTATCGCATATGATTTATGAAAGATGGGAGTTCTGTTATTGATTAGATAGCAATATCTTTTCTGAGTTTAGTTTTGGTATTGATTATCTGCGTTTGATGAAGTGTGATTTAGATAGAGATTGAGATGAGATGAAGATGAAAATATGTTAGATTGAGATTGGGTTCTGTGTGTTCGGTTAGCAGAGGAGAGAGAGAGAGAGAGAGATATATTGTAGGTAGTGGGGCGGAGTAAACAAGGAAGCTCTTATTATCTGTTTTTTAGTGGGATAACCACGTGTCATTAAAAACACGTGTACCGTGTTATTAAAACAGACAACTGTGTACTTCCCATCAGCAACTCCTTTTTTTTAAATTTATTATTGTCAAAGGATATTTTTTATTTTTGGGCTGAATATTATCTTGGGCTTTCCAACACCTAAGTTTTCGAATTTCTTTTTAGACAAGTTATACAAGTAAAAATTGACATATATTCAATCTATGGGTCGTGTGTTGTAAAATCTTTGGACAAAACGTTGTCGGGCTGATCACTTTATTTAAAATTGAAAACGGATTTTTCATTGATAATAATCCTTCACGTCATTGTTCATCGACATTGTTCATCAACACTCAATGGATTCGTTGACTTCAACACATCAAGATGGATAATTGCATATATTGCAAAACGATACTAGAAGCAGTCACAAGACAATGGATTCAGGAGGAAAGCAGGAAGCAAGCAGCCAATCAGGAAATTACGCAGAGTCGTCATGTGTCACAAATCTTCGTCTACTTCAATCTAAATTGAATGAGATAATTAACAATCCTGATAAGTGACCTATGCCTGCTTCTTTAGCCAATTCTGTGTCTAGGACAGAAGAGCTTGAAACCATTTTAGCTCAGCAATCCAAAGAGCTTGAGGATGCCAAAATTGAATTTTCAAAGAAAACGGAGAAATTTGAAACATATTTTGAAAAACTTGAAAAGTCAAACGTTGTTCTTGAACGAAAATTGGATCAAACTGTTCTAGATTCCAAATTTGAAAAGGATAATCTTTTGAAACAAATTAAGTTGCTTGAATCTAAGTTGGCATCCCAAGATGAATTGCTCAAAGAAAATGAGACCTTAAAGGCTTAAGTACAGGAAAAGGTATTTGCTATAGCTGCGTTGAAAAACGAATTGAGGAAAACTAAAGGAACTAGTGTGGACACTAAGCTTGAAAAACCATCAATCTTGGGGAAACCGTCTACAAATCAGTTCGTTAGACAACCGACTGCATTTAGATCCAAGCAACCACAATCCTCGAGACCGCGGTTTGCCTCCCAAGTTGATATGGCTCATGTTTCTAGAACAGTCACTCCACCATCTAGGCCTAGTGTGACTAAAACAGCTTTTGCAAGACCTAATCACATGATTGCCTCTAGTCTCCCTAGACATAGTCCTAAGAACACGTCTTGAACTAGTTCAAATGACGTTCGCCATACATTTGGTCTAAGGGAAGCTAAGCAAAAGACACAAGTAAGAGATAGGAATTTCAAACTTAGTCAGGTGCCTTCTAGTTTACCCAACACTGCTAACCATAGCATGTCACATCCTAGGAGCATCAATCAATCATCTAGGAATTCTAGATCTTACTCGAACATTAAATATGCTACTTGTAAAACATGTAGGAAATGTGTCTTTAAAGCCAATCATGATTCTTGTATCAAAAAATTACTTAATGAGGTGAACTCCCGTGCTAGACTTAAATCCCAGTGGGTAGCTAAAATCAAACCCATTGGTAAAATGTGACGCCCCACTGGTAGAACTTTAACTCTTGTAGGAAACGAGTTCCCTTTAACTATGTTAGTCTCCGATTCTACTAAGACTACTAAGGAGGAAATGGAGAAGGATGATACATCACTTAATCCTGAACTTAAGGTTTTCTATATAAGGAAACGTTTGCCAACTAAGATAAGTGAATCATCTCCTCAGGTCACCTCTAGCATAAGAAATGAAAACTGTGAATCCTCGAATGGTTCTAAGATAGATATTGCTAACCCAAATAAAATCATACAAACTCCTAATGAGAATGCAGGTACCAAAGTCCACGTTCAACAAGAACACAGCGGTCCAATCGTGGTATACCATTCAATTAAGGACACTCTTAGAGTTTGGTTACTGAAGAAGTTGATATCTAAGAAACAAGTGTCTCAGGGGATTTGCAGTTAAGCTCATGCACAAGGACTTATAGTCACATCATAGACTGTAACTCGTTCATCAAAGAAAGAAAAGTTTATCGCCGATGATAAACTTATCCTCACAATGAGAAATTAAGTTTTCTCGGGCATGAGCTAAAATTAAAAACATTCGAAGTTTTTAAGCTCATGCACAATGGCTCACATTCAAATCACAGTTTGTGACCCGAACTTCAGAGAAAGGGAAGTTTATCTACGCAACGATAACTTACCCTCAAAACGAGAAATTAAGTTTTCTTGGTCACGAGCTTATCCTAAAACCATTCAAAGGTTTTAAGCTCGTGTATGTGGTTCATTGTTAAATGTCAGACAATGACCCGTTCTTCAAATAAAGGAAAGTTTATTGTCGATGATAAACTTATCCTCATTAACGAGAAATTAAATTTTCTTGGACACGAGCTTACATTTAAACTATTCAAAGGTTCTAAGCTCGTGTAAATGGTTCATCATTAAATTTCAGATGATGACCCGATCTTCAAATAAAGGAAAGTTTATCGCCGATGATAAACTTATCCTCATTAACGAGAAATTAAATTTTCTCGGACACGAGCTTACATTAAAATTATTCAAAGATTTTAAGCTCATGTATATGGCGTATATTCACATGTCAGATTTTTCCCCGGACCTCAAAGAAAGGAATGTTTATCGCCGATGATAAACTTATCCTTACAACGAGAAATTAATTTTTCTCGGGCATGAACTTATATTAAAAACATTCGAAGTTTTTAAGCTCATGCACTATGACTTACAGTTAAATATCAGACTGTAACTCGGACTTCAATTTTAGGAAAGCTTATCTTTAAAGATAACTTATCCTCGTAACGAGAAATTAATTTTTTTCGGTCATGAGCTTGTATTAAAACATTCCAAGTTTTAAGCTCATAAAGTAAAGTGTATCTTTTAAATAAGAGAACTTTTCTTCTTAACGAGAAATTCATCTTTCTCGGTCATGAGCTTTATGTTAAAACATTCAAAGTTTTTCAAGCTCATGAAAACGATTTCTAAGTAAATGTCAGCTTAGAACTCGTTCTTCAGTTAAAAGGAAAGGTTATCGCCGATGATAAACTTATCCTCCCAACCGGAAGTTTACAACTTCTTGGACTTGAGCTCGTTTTGTAAGATATTCAACATCTTAAGCTCAAGTAATCGATTTTCAAAACAATGAACACAATTTTTCGAGAATTTCTCAAAGGGTTTTTCTTTTTTTCTTTTTTTTCTAAATCTTTCAAAATTGTGTGTTCAAAAATTGTTTTGATAAAAAGAGCATGTCTTCTGGAATCGATAATATTTACGATACTAGAAATGTCATTCAATAATGACACAGGTGTTGATCCCAAACTTAGATCGATTAGCTTTGTGTATACGAGATTAGATCAAGTAATACACGTAGAGAAACCTTTGTATATGCTTTATGAATCTAAGTGTTATGCGGAATTTAACACTTAAACAAGAACACACAAGATGTAAACAAACTTTCACTTTGATTATGAATGTCGAACTTGCTTACAAAGAAAGATGTTTACGAATGAAAACTTATATATAAAACTTGATATTGAACATTAACCTAAAGGCCTTCTTTTATAGATACAAGAAGCCTTGTACAATAATCTACGTATCAACTATTCTAGGTAAAGATAAATATAGAAAATACATTGTCGTTTCTATCCTTACTAGAAGTATTCTAGAATATAATAAACGTGTAGATTATATCTTCCATCAGTGCTTGTCTTCAATGTGTCAACGCTTGACTTTAACTTGTCAACGCTTGAGCTGTCAGCGCTTGCTTTGTTCTTGTCAATGCTTGAATTGTTCTTGTCAGCGCTCAAGTGATCTGGCCTTAATTTATTCCCAACAATCCTCCCCTAAACTTGATATTCACTCTTATGATCAAGTTTCTGAATAAGCATTAAGGACTTGAAGGAGTCTTACAAATCTTCTCATATTGGTAATGAATAAATCTGATCAAATCTTTTGCCACGTCACTTGAATAATCTATTTCTAGCTGAGTGTCCTTCATCTTTTCCAAAACAGCCTTGGATATGAAATACTGAGCATCCACAAGTAGATACTCAGCAAACTTTGTAGAACTCAAATGGTATACACCAGCAGCTGAATATAACCTCCATTGAAGACCACTGAGGTCATCTTCAAGATCCTTCCATATTTCAGGATCTTCCTCTTTTGTCCCACACATTCTTTTGAATGTGGTCTAAAGTTTTATTCCATTAGCTGAAGTTGGTGCTTCAGCCTCATACTTGGTCACCAGCAACCTCCAAAGGTCCACCAAGTCTTCTCTATCACAACTTGCAAATAAAGATATGAGAGTGGTAAAAGTGTGTACCTCCTTGCCAAATCTGCCAATCTTCCAGAATCCACATTCATCTTCTTCATAGCTCACAATTGGATTCATGGAATCTAATGGTAACACTTGCACCATATCTGAGGCTCTTTCTTATAACTTCTTCACTTGGATATAGTGGATCCATATCTTTTGGAAACTCAAATTTAAATCCCTTCGTTACTGGCCTGGGAATCATCATAGCTTTCTTGATTTCCATTTCTTCTGCAAGTTGCTCCTTTCTTTCATCTGAAAGAAGTCTGAGAGTGTTTGCTTCCTGCACTCTCACCCAAATGGGATAAGCCCTATGTTCCAACTCATCAAATGTCAAAGCCTTCAACTTCTGATGTGTCCATCCAACTCCATGACATCTGAGCAACATAAAGTAGAGCTCCCTTCTATCCTTTTTCAATTCTGAGAGAATATTGCTTGCCTTGTGTTTCAATATTACCTTACAATCCTTCTGAACTCTAAGAAGAAGCTCCAAACCCTATATTTGATCTGAAATGGTCAAGTCTGGATTATGCATGCAGCTTTCTTCCCAAGAATTGTACATTTGAACCACCTCTGGCATGTCAAAGTCAACCTGCAATTTCAAGTCTCTCAGCTTCTCTTTGGCCAACTCATCTCCATACTCAAGCCTTTCAGGTTCTATAATCATTACACTTGAATATGAGCTAGCTCCATCACTTTCTTCTTCTGAAGTCACAACAAATGGTGACTTCTCCTTTTCATCTTGTTCCATCATTTGTTCAGCCAATCTTCTATCAAATTCAACTTGGGCTGCATCTTTTGGAACAATTTCTTCTACCAATTTACCCTTACCCTTATCTGATGGTGCAATGGTTGGTAAGGTAGATGGTAATACCTGAGTAGAAACCTCCTTGATGATAGATGATGACTGGGATACATCACCTTCATGTGCAGGTCTGTCAACGCCCAAATTTATCCTATCAGCGCCCAAAATACTTCTATCAGCGTCCAAATTTGCCTTGTCAACGCTCAAATATTTTCCCTCAGCGCCTTGTGTAACCTCTCTCAACATAGCTGTAAATGACAAATTCAAGTTGGTGGGAGAGATTAAGGACGTATCAAAACCTGTTTGTTTCTTTAAAGATGTAAGGGCTTCAGCAACATCCATTGATTGACCATCCTGGCTGCCCTTATCACTCAGATTTATTTGATCTTCCTCCCTTTTGGAAGACTCCTCCATACCCCTCCTAGCATGATCACTTTCCAAAACAACAATCCTCTCCCTTAATTGCTTGAGTTCAAGGCCTTGTGAGCTGACAATTTGTACTAAGTCTGCATTTTTCTTTTGTAAGCTAATGCAGACTGCCGTCAATTCCATAAGAGTCATTGGTTCCAGTCTGCCCTCTTCTAAAATGGGGATTTGACCTCCCAAGTCAGATTCATTGGGCAAGGATAAGGACTTAATGATGGTGGGACTGCCTTGGCCAGCTGCTAAGCCAGAACCAATAGTCCCAGCCTCATCCAGGTCACCAGCCACACTTGTGGTGGTGGTTCTCTCTGCTACATGGCTAGGACCACCAGAGGAGAACACTCCAGTAGTCCTTTGGCGTTTCATCAACCTATATTCAGGGGGTGTGGAAGATGGTGTGGAAGAATGGGTGGATGTGGGTTGGTTAAGGGGTGTTTGGGATTGTGAAGGTTGTGTGTCAGCGTTGGAAATAGGCACATCAACGCCAACATTTGATGTATCAGCGTTGAACGGTTCTTGGTCAAGGTGCATGTGGTCAGGTGAAGGTAAAGGTTCAGGAATGGGTTCAAGTTATGGTTGAGGGTCAATTTGAGGTTGGGGGTCTGGTTGGGGTTGTGATGTTGCAATAACAGCAAGCATGGCTGGGGTTAAAGGTAAGTCTCTATGGGGTGGTGAATCCATCTTCATAAAAATAGCTTTCTTTTGCTCAGGGATCTTATAAAAATCATTATGATCCCTTGAGCAGTAACCTTGATCATCAAAAATCATTTGCAGAAAACGGGGATAAGTTAAAGTCATTTTTGTCCCCTTGTTTTTACACATCCCCTCAAAAATCATTTTAGAATAGTTATATTTTTGCCCTGTTGCAATGCACACAATAACACTAGCAATGGATCTATTGATCTCATTGTGTGCAGTACATTTGGGACTCAAACATTGAAGGAGGACGTGTATGAGGTACTTCCAGGCTGGGGGAAATTCCTGCTTATGATACTTGTTAAGAGTACCTTCATCAGGAAAAGGATATCCCAAAGCTCTAAGTCCTTGTTCTATTTCATTTATGGGAAGGGTGACTATACCATCAGCATCATCAAGATGCAAGGCTTGACGTACCAAAGCCTCAGTAACCACCCAAGACCTCCCATGAACAATAGAAGTTAATGTGGTCACTCCATTAACTGTTGAGGAACTAACAGTGTTCCAAAACTGCTTAATGTGTGTGACTGGAATGAGTGGTGCATGAGAAAGAGCATACCTTAATGGGGATGCGTTCAAATACGCCACCATTTGTGTGTATTGAGGAAACAGATCATCATCAGCTTCAAGATAAGCAATCATGTTGTGTTGTGATCTGAACCCCAATGCCAATTCTGCTGAGTTAAACTTTAGTGCCATTGATGAAAGCTGTGAATTTTAAGTGTAGAAGATGAAGTTGATAAGAGAAAAGTGTTAGACAAGAATTATAGATACCCTGTTTAAAATAGGAGCCAAAATTATAGGAGAGAAAGAATGCATGTGATTGGCCCAAAAATAGGCAAAGATTTTCAAAAATCAATCATGAAAATATTGAAAAAGTTATAAGTTATCTCATGCATTAAATGAAAGTAACAACTCCTAAAATTACGGCTTGAAAATATGTCAAAAAGTAACAACTGGGTAGGTCCCATTGACTGTCAACGGTCAAAAATAACCTATCAACGCCCAACGGCTATAATCTTGTCAACGTTCGCCTAAAGCCATGTCAGCGTCCAATTTGGTCACAACAACGCTTGGAAAAATCTTGTCAGCGTCCAAAAATAAAAATATTTTAAAAAGTGAAAAATGACCTTAACAAGTAATTTATCCTAGAGAAGATAACCAAAAGCTGATAATTATCATAGGGCGGCAAGCACTGTCCAGTTATGCACACTTGCATAAGCAAGATAGACATAACAGTCCTCTAGTGTCCCTTGCTAACCAAAACTCTTAACAACAAAGTTACCTTATAAAATCCTTGTTACTCCCAGGTAAATCCCATATCAAAATCATTCCCAAGTCTCCCAACAGACCACAACCAATTATAGGCCAAAAATGTCTTGGCAGCATGCAAAGTTGATATACTATGCATGCTACAGTGCCTCATGGTTTAGTAAAACTAACCCATACTCACCTGTGGACATAATCTAGAATTGTGATAAGAGATTCATATGGATACCCAAACATCCTAAAGGTTCCTAAAACCTCCCCTTAAACTATGATACAAAAAGTTCGCTAAAATCATGCATGAACATAAAAAATTTATGTCAAGATAGGAATGAAACATTCCAACCATCATCCATAAATAAAAACTTGTCCAAATGCTTCTCCATTGATCCATAAGCAACTCTGTATCCAATGGTATACTGCTAACACCATCTGCACATTTAGATTGAAAACCACAAAACTAACATTGTTGCTGACAACGCCCCGATAACACATGACAGCGTTGAGGGAAGCTTTGTCAGCGTTAGACAATTATATTGCTGACAACGTTGCAAAAACACTTATCAGCGTTTAAGCAACCTTTGTCAGTGTTAGAAAAATATAGTGAAAAATCTAAATCATCAATAAGACCAATAATAATAATGCATCATCCTGTACATACTTTTACAAAAAGAATCCAAAACACATATTATGTGAGATTAACCATTCCAATACTTATTACCAAGTATTGAAATCTCCCAGAATCAAAAGGTTTAGTTAATAAATTTGACACATTTTCCTCAGTGTCAACCCTATCTGGTTGTATTAAACCTTTTTCAAAGCAATCTCTTATAAAATGGTGTCTAATTTCTATGTGTTTAGTTTTAGAATGATGTACAAGATTCTTAATGATGCATAAAGTACTATTATTGTCAACAAATATCTTAGTATGCATGAAATTATACCCATAGTCCAACAGCTGGTTCTGAATCCACAAAACTTGACCACAACATGTTGCTGCAGCCACATACTCTGCTTAAGTTGTAGAATTAGCCACCACTGTTTGTTTCTTGCATTGCCAAGATATTAACCTGCTCCCAAGAAACTGACATCCACCAGTTGTGGATTTCCTATCAAACTTATCACCTCCATAATCACTATCTGAATATGCAATCAGCTTTAATGGTGAATCCTTTGGGTACCACAAACCAATACTGGGGTAGCATCTTAGGTACCTAAAGATCCTCTTCACAGCATAAAGGTGACATTCTTTGGGAGTCACTTGATGGCGTGCACAAGCACACACAGCAAACATGATATCAGGTCTGGAAGCAGTAAGATACATCAAGGATCCAATCATGGATCTATAGTGCCTGACATCAACATCTTTCCCATCTCCAATCTTTCCCCAAGGGTGTTTTCTATCCATAGGAGTAGTAGCCCTCTTTTCATGTGGAGAAAAGCCAAACTTCTTCAAGATTTCAGCAACATATTTGTCCTTGGAGATGAAGATACCATCCTCTTTCTGCTGAACTTGTAAACCTAGAAAGAAGTTCATCTCCCCCATAGCACTCATCTTGAATTTGTCTGTCATAAGCTTGGAGAAATCCTCACTCATCTTTGGATCAGTAGACCCAAAAATGATATCATCAACATAGACCTGCACAAGCAACACATCTTTGCCTTTCTTCTTTGTAAATAGTGTTTGATCTATGGTGCCTCGCTTGAATCCATTGTCCACCAAATAGGTAGACATAGTACCATACCATGCTCTAGAGGCTTGATGAAGGCCATACATAGCCTTTTTGACTCTATACACTTTATCTGGATGCTCTGGATCCTCAAAACGAGGAGGTTGCATGACATATACTTCCTCAACAATGGTGCCATACAAGAAAGCACTCTTGACATCCATTTGATAGACTGTGAAGCCTATGCAGGAAGCATAGGCTAGAAAAATCCTAATAGCTTCAATACTTGCAACTGGTGCAAAGACCTCCTCATAGTCTATCCCCTCCTCTTGTGTATAACCTTGAGCCACTAACCTTGCCTTGTTTCTGACCACAATACCTCTTTCATCTCTTTTGTTCCTGAGAACCCATCTTGTCCCTATAGGTCTGACATATCTAGGACAATCAACCAGCCCCCAAACATCCTGAATTGCAAATTGGTGAAGCTCATCCTGCATTGCTTCCACCCAACTTGGTTCTTTGAGAGCATCAAATATCTTCTTGGGTTCTTCTTGTGACAGAAAACATGCAAACAAACATGCTTGCACAAGCGGGGTATCAACCTTCTTGTATATATTGGCAATAAACCCACCAAGACCTTGATGAGATCTTCTAGTCTGAACTGGAGTCATAATATCACCAATGATCTGAGATGTGGGGTGATTCTTCATTGTGGAAGTGAGAACTCCTCCTTCAAAAAGTCTGGTGTCCTCAACCTCACGCTCCATGTTGCCAATATCTTCTTCATCAGACTCTCTTTGATCAACATGAACCTCTTCATGAATGTTGGAAGGTCCACCTTGTTCAAAACTGGAAGAGAAAAGATGCCCATAAGTGTTGTCAACGTCTGAACCTTGTTTATCAGTACTTGGGCTAACAACGCTTGAAATGTTGTTGTCAACGTCTGAGCCATCAACGTCTGAATTGGTCTTGTCAGCGCTAGATTTGCCTTTGTCAGCGCCTGAAGAACCATGCATGTTTGTATCTGGTGGTATTTGGAGACCACCATTATCTTGTCCAGCAGCAGCAGCAGCAGCAAAAGCATCTGTCCAAATGGGAATTGTGACATATTCAAATGTAGGAGATGCCTTTTCTGCTTGTGATCCAACCCTCTCATTAACCTGTGTACCTGAAACATTAACAATTTGTTCCTCCACAACATTTGAAGTTACCTTCACAATGTCTGGATTAGTGACAAGCATATAATTTAAAGTTCTAGATAAGGGTTCCAAATCAAACAACCAATTAGGACCACTTTCAGGATCACTAGGTTTATTCTCTAAGAACCTAACATGTACTCTCTCAACTATACGTTTGTCCTCCTTAAGATAAACCCTATAACCCTTGCTCTGGACTGAATACCCCATGAAGTAACCCTCATCACCTTTTGCACTAAATTTCCCTAAGGCATCACTAGTATCCAACACTACTACATGACAACCAAAAGGTCTGAGAAAACCAATATTAGGTTTTCTACCCCAAAGTAACTCATAAGGTGTTTTGTTCTGAATTTTGTTAACCAATGCTCTATTTTGCACATAGCATGCTGTATTAACAGCCTCAGCCCAAAAGGCTATAGGAAAGTGAGCATCAGCCAACATTGTTCTAGCTGCTTCAATTAGGGTTCTATTTTTCCTCTCAGCAACCCCATTTTGTTGTGGGGTTCTAGCAATGCTAAATTGCCTAGTAATTCCTTTCCTGGCACAAAAATCATCTAGCTTCTTGTTCCTAAATTCTCCACCATTATCACTCCTAAGCATTTTAACCTCATTTCCAGACCTTTTCTCAATCTAAGTGATAAAATCAATAAGAACATCAGCTGTGTCACTCTTCATAGCTAGAAAGAATGTCCAAGTAAATCTAGAGAAGTCATCTATGACAACAAAGCAATAAGACTTACCATTCAAGCTTTCTATATTAGTTGGACCAAAGAGGTCCATGTGAAGCATATGAAGAGGTCTGGAACTAGTATGCACCTGCTTGGACTTGAATGAGACCTTGTGCTGCTTGCCTTTAAGACATGCAACACAAGAGTGGTCATTGTGGAAGGCCTTCTCAGGCAAACCATCAACTAAACCAAGCCTCACAAGTCTGTTTATATTTTTAAAGTTTATGTGCCCTAGTCTCATGTGCCACAAATTACTCTCATCTACGGAGGCCTTAGCATAAAAACAAGACATATTTGTATTCATTTTAATCCCATTTAAATTCACATTATATATGTCCTTATGCCTAGGTGTTCTATACTCAATATATTTCTCATCAGGGATCTTAAAATCCTTGCTTAACACCAAGCACTCGGTATCATTGAAAAGAACCTTATTTTTGTTATCACAAACTTGTGATACACTAAACAGGTTGTAATCAAGTTCTTTTACCAGGAAGACGTTCTCAAAACACAGATTATTGGTGAGAAGGGTTCCTTTGCCTGTAATGGTGCCATAGCCACCTCCAAAGTATACCTTATCACCATCTTTAATAGGGGTGAAATTCGTCAGATAGTCTTCCTTCCCTGTCATGTGCCTTGAGCATCCACTATCCCAATATCCATAATCATTGATCTGTCTTTGAATGCCCTGCACATAAAGAAAACAAATTAGTTTTCTTTGGGAACCCAAGTCTCAGAAGACTTGGATTCATCTGGTTGTTCAATAAGAACAGACTTAGTTCTCACAACAACCCCATTCTCATCCTTTTTAGGATGAAATACCCAGTTAACCCCAATAGGTTTTGTAATGACCTTTGAAATGTAATTAAATCTATTGCAAGTCATTGAAATCCCATTATCATTAGGGTTTTGATCTTTCTTAGGTCTCCATGTTAAGCTTGAAGAAGCTTTAGACCCCTTACTTTGTGGCTGCAAATATTTAGGTCTGGTCACGTTTCTGTCAGCGTTAGAATTTGTCCTGTCAACGCTGAAATTACCCTTGTCAGCGTTGAACCTAGGGTTTGCTACAGGAACCCATTGCCTATTTGACCAGGTGTTTGTCTTTTAAAAAGGTCTTTGTCCATGAGTGTTAGACCTTCTAGAAAAGAATGGGGCAGGTCTAATCACTTGTGGACTTTGCTGCACGTAAGGTTTGGGTCTGACAACGTTTGACTTCCTAACAACGTTGACTTTCTTCCTATCAGCGCTAAAATTGTTCCTGTCGGCGCTGGCTTTGGGAGCGTTGACACACTTGTATGCCAAATGTGAAAAGCTACCACAAGTGTAACAGGCTTTCTTAGACACAACCTTAGGTCTAGTAGAGAAGAAACCTGTTCCATGATTGCTAACTTGGCTCTTGGGTGACCTATTATTCCTATACATCTCTGCATATTTAATGGTAGGTCTTCTAACAGTGTTTGAGCCTAGGTCAACAGCTTTACCAGTGATTGGGTGAGTAACCTTAATGGGTGGTGATTCATTTGGACTTTCACATAGCAAACCTCCCTTAACAAATAAAGTAGGGTTAGCTTTCTTCCACTCATTTAGGTCAGTCAATTTTTGTTGATACTCTTCAACTGGAGTGACAAGTCTTGGTGGAGGAATGAATTCCTCCTCTTGGCATTCTGGTATACCAGTCCAAGACAAGTCCTTTCTAAGGACACCATAGAAGTCACCAGCTGGTGGTGGAACCAGAGAGTAATCATTCATCCCAATCCCAGTCATGTCCTTAGGATCCCTTTGTTTAGCTACACAGTCTCCTAGGGTTTGGGTGGCTCTATCAAATCTTTGAATCTTGAGGTCAACATTATCTTTATTCTTAATGGCCTCATCTAACTTAGCCTGTAGGTCTCTATTAACCTTTGTCATGATGTTTCTAACATCCATACTACCCTCTAACTCATGTTTTAAGATATTGATCTTATCTTTTAAGTCAAATTCCATTTTCTTGTATTCAGAAACGGTTTTCTCAGTTTCAGTAAGAGCTAGTTGGTAATTGGACAATTTACACCTTTCAGTGCTCATATCATCTTTTAGTTTTAACACCTCTTTGTTAAGTCTTTCAGTGTTTAACCTACAACCTTTGCTACAAAAAGCATCATCATATACCTCATTATCAGATGAAAAGGAGGAGTGTGCCATGAGAGCATATTGAACATGCTCTTCTTCTTCAATATCAGCAACCAAAGCTTTATCCTCTTCAACATCCTTAGCCAGATAGCTCCAATCCCATCCTGTACCATCAATTCCTTGAATTACAACCATAGCTTTGGAATCCTGAGCTTTAACAATCTGACTTGAGGGTTTACCAGCATCAGATCTTCTAGGTGATCTGCATTCCCTCATGAAGTGCCCCATATGATGACAGTTGTAGCATTCAACTTTGGATTTATCAAATCCAGCTGTGTCTTTAGCATTGAAGGTCATCTTCTTTTTAAACCTTCTTTTCCACCTATTTGCTCTTATACTAGCAAGAGCCATGTTCCACTTGATGTCCATCTCTTCTAAATTCTCATCACTTATCTGCTCAAGGTCCTCATATGTAATCACTGAACCATTGGGCAAAGAAGCAATATAAGCACAAACAGTATCCAAATCCAAACCAGCAGGTTTAACTCTTGGGGAGTCATTATTGAATGTGTCAGCGTCTGAATAGGAGACATTGACAGGGCTTGTTCCAGCGCTGACATATGATGATCCAGTAACTGGATGCATATAAGAGTCCTTCTGATTGAATTGACCTTCACTATGAGAGAAGAAGGCCATGTTGCTGGTGGTAGATTTGCTTCCATGCTCTGAAAGAGTTTCATCTTCCAACAGTCTTAGTTTGTTGTAGATGTCATCAAACGAGGAGCTCTTGTAAGTATTGTTGGCAAGAATAGATCTTGCCTCAATCTTCCATGCCTCACCAAGACTTTTAAGAAAGGTAGCATTGGTGTCAACATCACCAACTTGTGTCCCCATAAAGGACAACTTGCTTGTGATGTCAAGCAATCTGCTTCTTACACTACTCAGTTTCTCATTGGGTTGAGCTTTGAAGACAACATAATCATGCAGAAGTTGCTTTTTCTTTTCTTCCTTAGTGTCTACATTGCCACCATATGCAACTTCAAGTGCTTCCCAAAGATCCTTAGCAGATTCATAGCCTCTATATTTGTGCTGGTTTTCTTGTCCCAAAGAGACTTTCAGGATATTTAGGGCTTTCATGTCAACCCTTTTCTTTGCAATATCTTCAGCACCTACAACTCTACCATCTCCAGGTTTTTCTTTCTTAGCCTCTTCAGGGCATCCTTCAACGGCTGTTCTTTGACTAATGGCATCAAGAATCTTTTGAGCCTTATTGAACGAGTTTCCATATTCAATAATCTCCCAGAGTGTGTAATCATAGATCCCCAGATATTGTTCAAAGTTGAACTTCCATAAGTCAAAGTTGGTTGCATCAAGCATGGGAATCTTGATGTTTGGTAAGACTGAGGAGGAGGAGGTTATTGCTTCAGACATGATGTTGTTAGGGTTTTGGTGTTTTTAGGGTTTCTGAGAAAATTAGGGTTTTGGTGTTCGTGTATGGTGTTCTTTAAAGATCAAAAGTTCCTCAACAAGCTCTGATACCACTTGTTGATCCCAAACTTAGATTGATTAGCTTTGTGTATACGAGATTAGATCAAGTAATACACGTAGAGAAACCTTTGTATATGCTTTATGAATCTAAGTGATATGCGGAATTTAACACTTAAACAAGAACACACAAGATGTAAATAAACTTTCACTTTGATTATGAATGTCGAACTTTCTTACAAAGAAAGATGTTTACGAATGAAAACTTATATATAAAACTTGATATTGAACATTAACCTAAAGGCCTTCTATTATAGATACAAGAAGCCTTGTACAATAATCTACGTATCAACTATTCTAGGTAAAGATAAATATAGAAAATACATTGTCGTTTCTATCTTTACTAGAAGTATTCTAGAATATAATAAACGTGTAGATTATATCTTCCATCAGTGCTTGTCTTCAATGTGTCAACGCTTGACTTTAACTTGTCAACGCTTGAGCTGTCAGCGCTTGCTTTGTTCTTGTCAACGCTTGAATTGTTCTTGTCAGCGCTCAAGTGATCTGGCCTTAATTTATTCCCAACAACAGGGTTGTAAATAAAGTTCGAGCAGAAGTTCAAATGTTTTAAAACATGCTCAAAATGGTTTGCTATTATTTTAGATAGTAACCCGCTTTTCATACTCAAGTCAAGCATTTCACCGGAAAGCTTTGACTCAACAACGGGAATTAATTTTCTCGGGCATGGTTTACTTTATAACCATGCAAGGGATTGTGTTTACTTAATAACACAGTCTAACACGAATATATGTATGTGTCAGTGCATTTATTTGTTAAAACAAGAGAAATCTTGTTTTTATGAAGTTATCATTTCCACTAACCGTAGCAATTTACAACTGATATCTACATACACGACGATGCGACCACTCAAACGATGACTACAGCTCTTTCAATAGAACACGGGTCAACAATTGAGGGGGAGCAATTGTCCAGCATTCAGAATCTTTGACGCTGAAAGTGCCAAGTTCACATATTAGTTTCAAGACAACGATATCAATCTACACATGGAGTCAAGAGAGAACTCCAGACGTGATGAGGCGACCAACATTCGTGAATAAGAACCATGTGCTTCTTTCGTATGATGTTCTCCATCATTCAGGTCCAACCTCATAAATCGCTAATCTTGTGAATACATTATCATATATGATCTTTGCATGTGATAAGTACCTTACACTTGTGTATAAAAGGTACTTCATTCACGTTTCAAGTACACCCTCATTAATTTGAGGGGGAGCTTGTGTAAAGCATGAAGATAATTGGATCTGCATTTTTCTTACCAAATTTTCTTAAAACTTTATTAAAGCAATTGATATTAAAAACATCGATTGGGTTAATATTTTTAATATGGGGGAGAAAATGTGATTTAATAATGAGATCAATCAATTTAATGGTTTGACTTAATGTGCTGTCTCATCCCGACATGTGTGAAATGTTTTTGAATATCGTGGCATATGTTAAGGGGGAGCAAAATGGATTTGGATATCAAAATGGATTTCATGGTGACATATACTTACCCACAACATCTCTCTTCACGACGGTGACGATTGTGGTGACATAAGGATGGTAGGATAGGTTATGTCCAATGATTCTTCTAAAACCGGAGGAATCTTCCCAAGGACATTCCATAGCCAGAAATAGTAGTCCTTAGGAAAGATGGAGAAAGATTGTGAACGTAGCTGAATGCCGACCAAGTACTTAAGTTAGGACTGGAACAATCACAACAAGTTGCTAGTTATGAAGTATTGGTAAGCATTAAAAGGGTTGAAGAATGAAAAAGAATTGTAATGATAAAGGGTGTAAAGAAAGAAGCCCTCCTTACAACCTTAGGCAGAAACCGGGTCAATTCATATGCTATTGAGATCATTTTTAAATATTCTTGATATTGAAGATAGACATCATGGACCCAGTGATGCAAGGCACAACCCATCCCAGCTAACTCAGATATCTCTCAAAAGATATTTGTTTTAATCACACGGAGACAACGCATTATCTATTGATTTATTCACTCCGAATAAATTGGTATTGAAAAGGTGGCACTTCTATCCAGCCTCCGATCACTAAACTCCAAAATGCACGATCGAGTTTAGAGCCATTTGAGATCATAAAATATCTCATTAGGACACACTTTCATAATTCCTACTTCTTCACACACTGTGAAAACTTAGAAAAATCTTAAGAGTCCTACGTAAAATCTTCATGATCTTGCCTGAACATCCGAGTAATACGAAGTATTTACAATGAAGATGGAAATCCTTCTTGAGAGAATATCAAAAAGCTCATGGTAGGTGACTTGTGCGATTCTTTATGAATCAAGCTTATGATAACTAGAAAGAAACAGTGGTTTAATTCTTAACTGAATTTAAACACGTTCCAGGACTCTACGCAATATCTTAGTGATCTTGCCAGAACACTCATAGTGATACCTCAGTGTTCACAGTGATGAGTGGAAATCCTTCTAGTGTTAACCTCAAACAACACTTGGTAGGTAACTTGCAAGATTCTATACGAATCAAGCTCATGACAACTGGAAAGCAACGATGGTGCGGTTATTAATTGAATTTCACTTGTTCCAGGAACATGAATTGACGGCTTAAAATAATGTGGATAATTTTATCCAAGTGATTCACTCTTTATGTTCGCAGTCAGCTTTGGACGGTCGAATAAAGAGAACGGGTTTACCCGCGAAATCTTGTCAAGGAGGTTCTTAATTGAAACTACCTGCCACAAGTACGATATTTCATATCGTCCAATGGTCTTCAACGACTGGAGGTAAAATGCTACCGAATTAGAATGAAATGTTCAAAGCCAATTCATCCGTGTAAATGTTTTGTTGCTAACTGTCTTATGCAGCGTAACAAGAAGGTGACATTGCGGTGTACAATCCAGAAGAAGTCGTAAACACATGCTTATGCTTTATGCACTTAATACTTCAACAAATTCAAGAAAGCCTATAAGTCAAGTATTCTGTTGTATCAAGCTCTGAAGATTTCAAGAATTTATAAAGGTATAAGTATGTGGTACATGAAGTCATGAGGAGGCAAATTTCACAAGTGATGAATGTACAAGGTCAAGGAAAGGAAACATGCTCAAGACTAAAGTCAAAGATCTCATCTGCATATGCACAAGAACAAGATCGAAGACTCAAGCATAGTATGCTAGGTTTAAGATTTTGTAAAATGGTGTGACCTCCCTTAAGGGGAGATTGTTGGAAATACGTTTTTCCAAAGAAAGTCTCGGTCACATCATTGATAGCATAGATCACGAGCTATAGACTATTTAGGACATTGTAACTTGGAGTGACCTCCCTTAGGGGGGGGGGGATTGTTAGAAATACGTTTGTACGTATTTAGAAAGGATCGGTCACTCCAAAGATAGATTCATGTATTGGGCTCGTGATCTAATATGTAAACATATAGCCCACCAAAGCCCACATGTAGGGTGGCTATATAAACCCCCTCCTAGCATGTTAGGAGGGGTTGAACACTTTTTCATTTCATCAATTCCATCTTTCTTCCATTCTCTCTCTTTTCTCTTTCTTCTTTCTCTCTCTTGTTCTTCCTTTTCCATATTTTCATTAAATAAGCATAACACATCTACAATCCTAAGAAGATTTGGATCTACAACAAAACCTGTGTTTGCTCCCAAGATGGATGGAAAGGAAAGGTTACCACATACTCAACCCATAAGGAATATTAGCACCAAGCGTTAAGCACAATAATGTGATTAAACCAGGGATGTATAGAATGACCATTAAACCTACAAACAAAGTTAGTCACTCGCCTCAAACTTCTAGAAACACTAATATTCGTGTGTCTTCTACTACATGAGTAGTCTCCACTGCTAGTGTTAGCCAGCCTCAGCTTAAGAGCACTCAAGTGAATGATAAGGTCTGGAAACACAAGACTCAAGGGAAGATGAAGGAAGTAGAAGAACTCCCTAGGAATTTGAATGTTTTTTAGAATAAAAAGTCTGTAATCGCGTGTAATGACGATTTGAATGATTTGAATGATTTGAATGCTATGAATATGAAATTTGTTTGTATCAAATGTGGAAAATGCGTTAATGCTAATCATTCTATGTGTGCTATCAATAATGGCAAAGGCGTAGATACTAGAACTAAGAAGCAATTTGCGATGCCTATTAGTGCTAGTAAACCCAAACGCAAAGTGAACCATTCTGGTACAACCCACACTAAGAAAAGTAATGCATCAGACTCCACCACTAAGAACCCTAGAAGCAGAATTATAAAATTATATGAGTCTGCTAGCAAGTCTTGGAAATGGTGGTTTGCTAATCAATGTCCTCCGGGATATAAATGGATGCCTAAAGTTAGTACAGAAAATGTGACAACGAGTGTTAGTATGCCTTTAAATGTTGCTAAGGACACTAATGATTCTACAATCACAACTACTGTGGTATCCAATTTAGCAAATGCTCTATCGTGTTCTAACTCTTCTGTAGGTGATACAAATAATTCTCTTCATACTAGACTCTAGATGCACGAAGCACATGACGGGGAATCTCAAGCTTCTAATTAACTTCGTGGAGAAGTTCCTAGGTACGGTCCGATTCGGAAATGATCAATTTGTACCGATCCTAGGATATGAAGATTTGGTTCAGGGGAATATCACGATCAAAAGGGTATACTACGTCGAAGGGCTCAATCACAATCTTTTCTCCTTTGGTCAATTTTGTGATGCAGTTTTGGAGGTTGCTTTCAGAAAGAAGACATGTTTTGTTCGTGATTATGATGGGAATGACTTACTTACCGGTACACGAGGTACTGATCTCTACACTATTTCACTTCAAGACACAACTTCTACAACTCTAATTTGCTTCATGGCTAAAGCTTCAACGACTCAGGCATGGTTATGGCATCAACGTCTATCTCACCTCAACTTTGATACCATCAACTTGCTTTCCAAGAAAGATATTGTGAGAGGCCTTCCAAGTTTGAAATTCTTCAAAGATCATCTTTGTTCTTCTTGTGTGATTTGTAAAGCTAAACGAAGTAGCTTCAAAACAAAGACTACACCAAGCTTTAAAGGACGGTTAGATCTTCTTCATATAGATTTGTGTGGTCCCATGCGTGTTCATAGTATCAATGGGAAGAAATATGTTATGGTAATTGTTGATGATTACTCAAGGGACACATGGACTCACTTCTTGAGGTCCAAGGATGAAACACGTGAAGTTCTCATCAGCTTCCTTAAACTGATACAATGTGGTCTTCAAGCTCAAGTAAAAGTGATTCGTACTGACAGAGGCATGGAATTTTTAAATTCAACTCTGAGAAACTATTTTGAAGCTGAAGGAATTGAACATGAAACATCTATTGCTCGAACACCCAAACAAAACGGCGTTGTTGAAAGACGAAACCGTACTTTGATTGAGGCTGCTCGAACATTATTATCCGCTTCAAAACTAGCATTATACTTTTGGGCCGAAGCCGTGTCAACCACATGCCACACACAAAACAGATCCTTAATTATCCCAAGACACGAAAAGACACCATATCACATAATTCATGATCGAAAACCTTTACTCAAACACCTTCACGTTTTTGGATGTACTTGTTACAATATACGAGATGGTGAAAATTTGGATAAGATGAAAGAGAAAGTGATGCATGTATTCTAGTGGGATATGCAACTTAGTCTAAGGGATATAGAGTGTACAACAAGAGAACAAAATTGATAGTTGAGACTATTCATATCCGATTTGATGAATTACAAGAAATGGCACTTGAACAAAACAGTTTAAGTCCCAACCCAGAACGGCAAACGACTTCTGTTCACAACCGCACGGAACTCGGAACTCAAGACCACAGCAATGAACCGTCAAGTTCAAAGCTGGTTCAAGGAAATGTTCCGAGAGCAGACATGACAGTCAACACGACAATTTAAGAGTTGGAAATGTTATATGGACCAATGTATGATGAATATTTCACGGGGGAGAAACATGGTATATCGAAGTCTTCTGCTGTCACTCATGATAAGAATGATGATATCGATCATCGTCAACAAAAGGATACAACTTCATCTACTTCAACACGGGTTGCTGCAGATTTACCTCCTCAGAATATCACATCAACAACCGATCCTACAACATCCACAACTACTGTCATTGCTCAGAGAACACAAATCAAGCAGACTATGCATTAAATTAGGAAGACGACTTTATCAACCCATCCGGTACACCGATACACGAAACTGGAGAGTCTTTTACTCATCATGTTGATTCGTCTAATATGCATACGTTCTATCAAAGACATCCTTCAACACATCATTAGCCCCGAGATCATCCTTTTGTGCAAGTAATTGGAAACCCTTCACAGCCCGTTCGTACAAGACGACAACTTGAAACTAATGGTGATGTTTGTATGTTCGCACTCGCCGTGAGTACAGCTGAACCAACAAATATCAAAGAAGCCTTGGCAGATCACGCTTGGATTGAATAGATGACGGATGAACTTCAACAATTTGAAAGACTTAAAGTCTGGGAACTTGTTGACAGACCATACGATGTAATACCATTAAATCTTCGATGGATCTTGAAAAACAAGATGGATGAAGAGAATACGATCATCAAGAATAAATCTAGGCTAGTGGCTAAAGGGTATGGCTAGAAAGAGGGTATTGATTTTGAAGGACCATTTGCACCAGTAGCTCGAATGGAAGCGGTCAGGATTTTCCTTGCTTATGCCGCACATAAGGGATTTATTGTGTATCAAATGGACGTAGAGACGGCGTTTCTTAACGGTCCTTTGAAGGAAGAAGTTTATGTCACACAACCGGAAGGATCCATCAATCCTCATTATCTTGACAAGGTGTATCGTCTCCACAAAGCACTTTATGGACTCAAGCAAGCTCCAAGGGCGTGGTATGACGAGCTCTCGAAATTTCTGGTATTTAAAGGTTTCTCAAAAGGTTCTATTGATTTAACTTTGTTCCCTTATAAATATGAGGTTGACATTTTGCTTGTGCAGATTTATGTTGATGACGTTATTTTCGGGTCTACAAATCCAAATTTTCAAAATGGTTTGAAAAGTAATGCACATCAAATTTGAAATGTCTATGATGGGCAAACTAAAATTCTTTCTAGGAATTCAAGTTCACCAATACCCAAGTGGTATCTTTATCAACCAAGCTAAGTATTGTCAAGAAATAATCAAAAAGCATGGTATGACCTCATGTGACCCTGTTGGGACACCATTATCAACCACATCCCTAGATGCTGATTTGGAGGGAGATGTCATAGATCAAACGAGATATCGTTCCATGATCGGATCCCTCATGTACTTAACAGCAAGCCGACCAGATATATCACATGCTACGTGTTATTGTGCACGATATCAAGCAATACCCATTGAAAATCACCTCAAGGAGGTTAAACGGATCTTTAGGTACCTAAAGAATACTATTCATTTGGGACACTGGTATCCGAGGGAAACCTGTTTCTTTCTAACGGCCTATTAAAATTCTGATCATGCAGGGTGTCTTGATACACGAAAAAGTACTTCTGGTGGTGCACAATTTCTAGGTCAAGATAAGCTTGTGGGATAGTCTTCCAAGAAGCAGGATTGCACGTCACTGTCATCAGCCGAAGCGGAGTATGTGTCTCTATCTGCGTGTTGTGCTCAAGTTCTTTTGATGAGAACACAACTCACGGATTATGGCTTTCACTTTGATAAAGTACCTATGTACTGTGACTCAAAGTCCGCCATAGCCATCTCTTGTAATCCGGTACAGCATTCCCGCACGAAGCACATTGATGTCAGATATCACTTCATTAAGGAACAAGTTAAAAGGGGTATCATTGAACTATACTTTGTTGGAACTGATTACCAATTAGCTGACTTGTTTACAAAAGCTCTTTCGAAAGAGAGGTTTGCGTATCTTGTTAGGAAAATTGGTATGATATGTTTGACTCCAATAGAACTGGAGATTCTGGCAAAGAAGCCTGCTTGATTCATCTATCAAACATCTACTTGTAAATATTAATGAAAAAGCAAAATACAAAATTAAAAATCTTTGAAAATCCAAAAAAATTCTTCTCGACATGTCTTTTAGTATCGATAATATGGACGTGCCTAGAAATGTCTCTCAATAACGACACGGGTGTGTACATAAAGCTCGAATGAAATTTGTAAATATTTTTTTCAAAACAATGTCATTTCTATTTTTTAAAGGAAAATGTCTATTTTGGAAAAATTTTCCAACAACGGGTAGAGCAATCTATCTTGGGTTGAGCTTGTCACAAAACATTCAACGTTTTGAGCTCAACACAATGGCTTGTAATAACTTTCAGATTGCAACCCGGATCTATATTCACAGGGGAGTGTACGCTTTAGTGCCCTGACCCTCAGCAAAAGAAGATAAATCTTCTTACACTTGAGTGGATTTGTCAAGAAATTCAAAGTCTATGAACTCAAGTTTATGCTATAGAAAAACCTTTTCGCGAAAAATAATTGATTTTTCAAAAAGCGTTGAACACAATTTTTTCAAGAATTTTTCAATGATATTCAAACTCTTTCAAAAATTGTGTGTTCAATAACTCCTATCCTCAAAAGTTTAATGTGGATCATATCCTCATAATGACAATTCTATTGGATCAATTTTTGAGGGGGGGGGGGGGCGTTCCAAATTCATCCTAAGTTTGACGCATTTTTCTCTAGAAGAGTTTCAAGACAATTTTTCAAAATATATTTTAATCAAATTTGGTATCTCTAATATCAAACGATTTTATATATTAGAGATAGGGGAGAAAATGTGATTAAAATGTGATCTAAAGACTCAAGCACTCATGGTTACGATCAAAAACCCACAACATCTTTAATTCACGACATTATTGGTGTCAAAAGGGTGGTTAGGTTTAAGTCCTATGATCCAACCAGAACTGGAGGGATCTTCCCAAAAACAATCCAATAGATTATTAGAGGTCCTTAGGAAAGATGGAGTAGAATGTGAACGAAGCTGAATGCCGACTAAGTACTGATGCTAGCGCTGGAACAATCACAACAAGGTGCTAGTAATGATGTCTTGGTAAGCACTGAAGGGGTTAAAGAATGAAAAAGAAATGTAAGGAAAGGGTGTAAACAAAGAAGCACTCCATACAACTTAGGCAGAAACCGGGTCAACACATCATGAAGACAACGCATCATGGACCCAGTGATGTAATGCACAACCCTTCCCCAGCTGACTCAGGCTTCTCTCAAAAGAAGTTTGTTCAATTGTCACGGAGATAGTTGATATTGAATAGGTGGCATCTGCTCCAGCCTCCGACCAGTAAAAGTGCACAAATCGAGTCTAGAGCCAAGAGATCAATCAAATCTCGTTAGGACACACGGATGACGATCAAGAGAGTCCTACGCTATATCCTTGTGATATTGCTAGAACACTCAGAGTGACACTACCTAGTATTCACAATGCAGAGTGGAAATCCTTCCAGTGTTAACATCAAACAACACTGCGGTAGGTCATGTGTAAGATTCTTTATGAAATGAACATATGTAAAACTGAAAAGCAACAGTGGTTTGTTTCATTATCGATTCAAACTCATTTCAGGTTTCTACGCAATATCTTTATGGTCTTGCCAGAACATTCAGAGTGTTATTCATTAATATTCGCAGTGACGAATGGAAATCCTTCTAGCGTCAACATCAAACAGCACTATGGTAAGTAACTTGCGAGATTCTTATGAATCAAGCATATGTCAACTGGAAAGCAACAATGGTAAGATTCTTAATGAATCAAACTTGTTCCAGGAATTTGAATTGAAGACTTTAATCAAGCGGATATTTATCCAATTGATTCACTCTTTATGTTCGCAGTCTTGCTTTGAGACGGTCGAGTAAAGAGAACGGCTAGTACTGCCGTGAAACCATGTCAAGGAGATTCATAATTGAATCTATCTAATCACAGGTACGATATTTAACTATCATGTAACGGTCTTCACTGACCGGAGGTAAAACGTTACCGATTTAGGACGAATGTCAAAGCCATTCAGTCCGTGTCTAAGTTTTGTCTCGAGAAGGTGGCGTTACGGTATACTCAGCAAAGTCAAAGATTCAAAACCACATACTCATGCCCAAAGACATCCAACAATCAAGAAAGCTAAAGACTTCCGTAACTCTGATGATCAAAATCTTCCTTAACAATTAATGTAGAGGAATGACCTCTCTTCAAAGGAGATTGTTAACAAGCTTTCAAGATTGTGCAAAAGAATGAATATGTGGATAAAGACACAGGATTGCAAGATGGCAAAGACAAGTCAAGAATGATTTGAAGATCTCAAGATAAAATACAAAGTCAAAAGACAACGACAAAGGCTCAAAGATCATAGCATGAAGGAACAAGACTACTATTACACGTTTAAAATTTAGTTATGACGAAATTCGTAATCTCCATTGAACTCCAAATATCGAAGAGGAATGACCTCACATTAGGGGAGATTTTTAGCCTCAAAATATTGAGTCAAACAAGAATGTTCGGTCATAGATTTATATTGTAATATTTATTAGAACATTGTAATAGTTAGTTAAAATAGTCGTGACATTACGGTCTTGATGGTTAGCTTAAAAGGCCTCTTTCAAGGTACTAAGTATTTATTCAAGACCGGCCCAAAAGATATATAGTTCATTAGAGAGCCCGCATGTGGCTGGACTATATAAGCACCCTCCTAGCATGTTAGGAGGGTGGAAGTTTCTCATTTTCTTAATCTAATCTCACATAGTTTCTCCATCTTTTCTCTACTTTCTCTCTCAAAAAATCTTCATTATTTTCATCTATTTTCCATTAATCAACCATGGTGAAGTGAATAAATTAGGGAACAACACATCTCATCATCCAGCCATATGCGGGCTTTCTATTGGACTATATTTGTTTTGGGGCCGGGCTTGAATAAATGCTTAGTACCTTGAACGAGGCCTTTTAAGCTAGCCAACAAGCCCGTAATGTCACGACTATTTTAATTAACTATTACAACGTTCTAATAAATGTTACAATATAAACCTATGATCGAACATTCTTGTTTGACTCAACATTTTAAGGCTAACAAATGCACAACCCTTCCCCAGATGACTCAGGCTTCTCTCAAAGAAGTTTGTTTTATTCTCACGGAGATCAACACAATTTCTATTGACTTTCTCACTTTGAGATAGTTGATATTGAATAGGTGGCACCTGCTCCAGCCTCTAACTACTAAAAGTGCACGAATGGAGTCTAGAGCCTAGAGATCAATCAAATCTCGTTAGGACACACTACATGACGAATAAGAGATTCCTACGCTATATACTTGCAATATTGCTAGAACACTCAGAGTGATACTACTTTGTATTTACAATGATGAGTGGAAATCCTTCCAGTGTTAACATCAAACAGCACTACGGTAGGTCATGTGTAACATTCTTTATCAATTGAACATGTACAAAACTGAAAAGCAATAGTGGTTTGATTCATAATTGATTCAAACTTGTTTCAGGTTTCTATGCAATATCTTTATGGTCTTGCCAGAACATTCAAAGTGATAATCATTAGTATTCACAGTGACGAATGGAAATCCTTCTAACGTCAACCTCAAACAGCGCTATGGTAGGTAACTTGCGAGATTCTTTATGGATCAAGCTTGTGTCAACTAGAAAGCAACAATGGTAAGATTCTTTATGAATCAAACTTGTACCAGGAACTTGAATTGACGACTTTAATCAAGCAAATATCTATCCAATTGATTCACTTTTTATGTTCGCAATCTTGCTTTGAGACGGTCGAGTAAAGAGAACGGCTAGTACAGCCGCGAAACCCTGTCAAGGAGGTTCTTAATTGAATGTACCTAATCACTGGTACGATATTTAATATCGTCAAATGGTCTTCACCGACCGGAGGTAAAACACTACCGATTTAGGACAAATGTCAAAGTCATTTGGTCCGTGTCTATGCTTTGTATCGAGAAGGTGGCGTGACGGTGTACTCAGCAAAGTCGAAGATTCAAAACCACATACCCATGCCCAAAGACATATTCAACAATCAAGAAAGCTAAATACTTCCTCAACTCTAATGATCAAAATCTTCCTTAACTTTTAATGAAGAGGAATGACCTCTATTCAAAGAAGATTGTTAGAAAGCTTTCAAGATGGTGCATAGTGTGAGCATGTGGATGAAGTCACAAGATCGCAAGATGGAAAAGACAAGTCCAAGATGGTGACCAACACGAATGAATCAGTCATTTTGAAGATCTCAATACTAAAGATTAATTATCCCTATCAATACTCGCATGTCGTATAGGAATGACCTCTCAGCGAGTAAGATGTTAGTCTCAAAATATTGTATCATCAAGAATGACTCGGTCATAGGTTCGAAGATCTCAAGATTAAAGACAAAGTCGAAAGACAACAACAAAGGCTCAATGATCACAGCATGAAGGAACAAGACTACTATTACACTTTCAAGACTCATTTATGGTGAGATTAGTAATCTCTTTAAATATCCAAATGTCAAAGAGGAATGACCTCTCATTGGGGGAGACTGTTAGCTTCAATACTGAGTCAAACAAGAATGATCAGTCATAGGTTTATTATGTATCGTTTACTAGAACGTTATAATAGGTAGTAAAATAGTCGTAACAATACAGGCTTGATGGCTAGCTTAAAACGCCTCTTTCAAGGTACTAAGCATTTTATTCAAGCCCTGCCTAACCTACATATCCCATGAAATCCCTCATGTGGGTAGACTATATAAAAACCCCTCCTAGCATGTTAGGAGGGTTGGTTGTTTCGTTTTCTTAATCAAATATTCCTAAATTTTCACACACACTTTCTCTCTCTACTTTCTCTCTCTAGATCTCATCTCTTTTTCATCTATCTTTCATCTATTTTCTTAGATCTATCATGGTGAAGTAATATTTATTAGGGAACAACAAATTTATCCATTAAATTCCAAATTTGATAGTACATCACTTATGGTTAGCAATTTCACAATGATATTCTCGTATAACTCAATATCGATATCAGAAACATATCATGAGGAATCCTTATGAATCTATGAATGTGAGTAACATCATTCTAAGGTTTCACATTTTCATGCTTAGCCTTAGTTGACTTTAGCAAATGTGTTTAGAAGGCTTGTGTATTATTCAAGACTCCAACTTTCTTCGTACAAGCGTGGGACTCCCAGTTGCTTCTTATAAAGTGAGACATTCTTAATGAACTCGGCTTAACTAGCAACAACCAATTTGTTCCATGTGTGGGATTTATGTAGGAGTGTTATCCCATCGTTTCCTTTGGACATCCTACAAAATATACAAAGTAGCACTTAGACTTTTGTTAATAAAATCTCTAATATTTCTAACAAAGTCCAAACTCTAGTTAAGACTCTACTGGATTCATCCCATCTTATTATTCTAAGAATAATATCTTAATTAACCTTCCATATTGGAGTCGTATTGAGTATATTCCAAATGCACTCACTTACCAAACCTTGATAACTTTTAGTACTAGAAAGATAAGTTCATCAACGACCGAATGTATCAAAGTCTATATTTCGGTTTGCCTTATCGGGCATATCATTCATGGTATTTCAGCAACATCAAATTCATGAGATAATCTCATAATTTATTATGATGAACTTATACTTTATGTCTTTGTCTATTATGTCAATTTATCTTCAAAACTTAATAGCATCAATAGTATTATTAAGCTAGTTGCATGCCCTTAATCATAAGTCTTCGATTCAATCAAAAAATAATATGTGTATGTCTCAACTAGTAGACATAACCATTCTAATTATTACTATTTGTTATAAGTCCTTGAATCAATTAATGACTTCATGTACATGTCTTAATCAATAAGATATTACAAGTTTAACACATCTTACTTTAAGTTCCAAGTCTTTTCACAAGTAGAAGACTTAATGTTCATGTCCTAATGGCGAGTCATAACATTAAACTATAGTAAAACCGAGTACCCTTCATGGTCTCAATAGTAACTTTCAAGTTAATCATAAACTTACCATGCTTATTATTCTCTAGGAAAATATAATAATGTAGTTTATCTTTCTATCTTGACATTTTATATCCTACATGGCAAGCTACCACAAATGTGTAGTAGTCCTAATATGAAAATAGTTTCCTTACTTATAAAGTCAAGAAAACCCTTAATCATATTGTCTAAGTTATACCATGCCCACAATAAAGATTTCTCCCACTTGGTTAGGTAACTACTTATAAAACAATACTACACCGGTTCAACAATATGATAGTGTCATAGATATAATGAATTCTAGCTTAAAGCATAGCTTAGTATAAGAAGAATCTGTCTTATTTATAACGAATCATGCATAATTGTCGTGTAGATAACTTCAACAACGAAAGAGACAACTCAAAAGGAAACAAGTTATCTAAGATAATACACGATGATTCTTATTAAATGAAGATGCATCACACTTGGAAAGTAAATCGTTATTTCAATTCAAAATAGAACTAAAGTGATCAGCTTATAGCTCCCACTGAGATTGACAACATTTCATGTATGCCATTTCGTATAAAATGTATTACACCCACTAATTTTGACAACAATTGGAGTGTTTCATTACTAGTGACGTTAACTGACATTGTTAATGCAATGATGCCTAAAAACTTTACTTGCATTTTTCGGTCCAACTTTGTTTTGATTACAACAATATGTAAAAACAAGCATTTACGAAAACAATGAAAAACGAATTCTTGAGTTCAAGTATTTTTTATTTCAACCATTATCACTTAAGGTATGAACAAACAAGTAATTATCCTAATTAAGTGATCAAGGATTTAATCGTTTCTTAAAACTCACTTTTTATTAAGTGTGACAAAGTTTTATTATTAAACTTTCTTTTTATGAAAATATTTTATTAAATTAATTATTTGAAAATTTGAAATTTGAAAATGGCATATTCTATCTTGGTTTGGGAATATCCTTTCAGAATATATTTTAATCCCCAGATTCGAACCAATCCACTAAAAGACAAAAGGGAGCGGACTCTACGCTGGCGGTTCCTTAGCGCCTATGGCGGTTCCTTATTGATAAGGAACCATGGGCTCCAGTAAGGAACCGCGGGCAGATATAGCCGTTGGATGTTTGTCTTATAAATAGTGGACCATTCTCAGACTTTTAATCCACCTCTTGTTCCCATATTTTATCACTTCACCATGGTTGATTAATTGAATTAAAGAAAAAAGAAAGAAGATTACTAGAGAGAGAAAGTAGAGAGAGAGACGATTAACTAGGTGAAATTAGATTAAGAAAAATGAGAACCTCTAACCCTCCTAACATGCTAGGAGGGTGCTTATATAGTCCACCCACATGCGGGCTTTCTATTGGACTATATTTGTTTTGGGTCGGGCTTGAATAAATGCTTAGTACCTTAAAAGAGGCCTTTTAAGCTAGCCATCAAGCCCGTAATGTCACGACTAATTTAACTAACTATTAAATCGTTCTAATAAATGTTACAATATGAACCTATGACCGAACATTCTTGTTTGACTCAATATTTTGAGGCTAACAATCTCCCCCAATGTGAGGTCATTCCTCTTTGATATTTGGAGATCAATGGAGATTACGAATTTCGTCATAAATGAACCTTGAACGTGTAATAGTAGTCTTGTTTCTTCATGCTGTGATCTTTGAGCCTTTGTCGTTGTGTTTCTACTTTCTCTTTAAACTTAAGATCTTCAAATCATTCTTGACTTGTCTTTGCCATCTTGCGATCTTGTGTCTTTATCCACATGCTCATACTTTTCATAATCTTGAAAGCTTGCTAACAATCTCCTTTGAAGAGAGGTCATTTCTCTACTTTATTGATAAGGAAGATTTTGATCATCAGAGTTGCGGAAGTCTTTAGCTTTCTTGATTGTTGAATAAGTCTTTAGGCATGAGTATGTGGTTTTTGAATCTTTGACTTTGTTGAGTACACTGTAACGCCACCTTATCGAGACAAAACTTAGACACGGACTGAATGGCTTTGACATTCGTCCTAAATTGGTAGCATTTTACCTCTGGTCGGTGAAGACCGTTACACGATATTAAATATCGTACCTGTGATTAGGTAGATTCAATTAAGAACCCCCTTGACAGGGTTTCGCGGCGGTACTAGCCGTTCTCTTTACTCGACCGTCTCTAAGAAAGACTGCGAACATAAAGAGTGAATCAATTGGATAAATATCCGCTTGATTGAATTCGTCAATTCAAATTCCTGGAACAAGTTTGATTCATTAAGAATCTTACCATTGTTGCTTTCGAGTTGACACAAGCTTGATTCATAAGAATCTCGCAAGTTACCTACCGTAGCGCTGTTTGATGTTGACGCTAGAAGGATTTTAATAAGTGTGAAAACACTTATCCTTTTACCACTTATTTCTAATAATAACAAGACCAAAATGTGTATTTTATGTCGTAAAAGTCGGATTTATGCGTGGTTTGTGTTTTTATTGTGTTTCAGGATAAAAATATGAAAAAGGAAGAGAACACGGCCTTTTTATCGAAGAAAACGAGAAAAGACAAAGTCAAAAGATCAAGAGTGTAAAAAGAACGGAAGTCCAAGTCCTATTCTGAAGATTTATCGAAAAAAAGTCTAAAGACGGAAGTTTAATGAAGTCGAAGAACTCAAGTCTAATAGAAGAAGAAAATTATGAGACAAGTTCAATTTAAATCGACAAATCCCGAGACGACGTCGAGAAAGACAAAGAATTTAAATCGAGTCGATACGAGAAGAAAGAAAAAAAGGAAGCAACACATGCATCTCCCAACCTCCTATATATACCCTCCTAATGACACATTAGGAGGGTGTTAGTTAATTGTTAGCTAGTTCATTTTCTTTTGGTAGTTTTCATTTTTAGAGAGAGAAAGTTTTAACTTTCTCTCACTAGAATTTCATCTTTTCTTTCTTTCATGTTTAAGCTTTAATTCACTCTTGTATTTTAGAATCATTAATCTACAAGTTCAAGTTAAGTTTTTCATCTTCAATCTCTTTCTACCTTTCTTGATTTTTACTTATTTTTTATTCGTAATAAGCTTGATCTTGTTTCATCTTGATGTTTATGAGATCAAAAAGTTTATCTTTTGGTTTCTATCTAAGTTTTATACGGATTAAGCTTTGAGCTTATCATGCTTATTGGCTTATTTTTTGTTTAGCTTATTTACTTTTGTTGGAAATACGTTTTTACGTATTTAGGAAGATTCGGTCACTCCGACAATATATTAAGTAGTAGCTCGTAGTCTACAACATGTGTAGGCCGGCCCAATATTGTAAGCCCAAGCCCATCACAAGGCATGGGTATATAAACCCTCTCCTTAGATGGAGAGGGTGGTGGTTTTCATTATTTACACATAGTAATCTTTTATTTCTCTCTCTAGAAGTGTGTGAACTCTATCATCTCTCTATCTCTTTCTCTCTCTAAAACATAAGCAAGCTTTACATATCCTACAAATGGTATCAAGAGCCATGGGATGATTGTATTGTTTATGTGTTTGTGTTCTTGATTCATACGCCTATTTTGATCCATTTTACACGAACGGATTTTTTTTTGTGTTTTTTATGGTTTTTTCTTGATACAAATCTTCTACATAGTTGTGGTAGAGATTTGGTATAGTTACTTTGGCTAAAAACAAATTTTTTTTGGGTGTTTTGATCAATTTTTGGCTTAAAATCTCGAATTGGTTGAGTTTTGTCCGAGAAAAGTGGGATATATTCCGATCAGTCTCATCGGAAAAGGGTTTAATAGTTATTCCGATCAGTGTCATTGGAAAAGGGTTTAAGGTTTCCGATCACATTCCGACGAAGGAATTCCGATTGCATTCCGATTTGAGTATTCTGATTTGGGTATTCCGATTTGGTACATTCCGATTTGGGACATTCCGATTTGGGACATTCCGATCTGTGACATTCGGATTAGGGTATTCCGATTAGGGACATTTCGACAAGGGTATTCCGATTAGGGACATTCCGACAAGGGTATTCCGATTACGGACATTCCGATCAAGGGTATTTCGATAGGCTTATTCCGACGGTTTTCCGACTGATATTCTGACAGCTTTACGATCCTTTATTCTGATCAACATTCCGACAACCCAAAAATTATTCCTTAAAAAATTATTTTCTTAAAAAGTTTAGTCTTTTCAAAGTTTGATTCATAAATTTTGCTTATTGCGTGTGATATGAGCTTAAACTCATATCCTTTTATCAACAAATAACCCTAAAACATGAAGCAAAATACCCATTTATCTTGTAAAAAGCAGTGTTATGTGGTATGTTTGTGTTTGTGTGCTCTTATGTAGGTAAAAGGATACAATTTCAAGCAAACAAGGAAAAACCAAGCTCAAATGGATGAAAAAGACAAAAGAGGATCAAAAGTGACAAGACTTTGAAGTCAAAGGACCTATCTTGACAATTTGTGAAAGATGGAGGACTTAAAGTGAAAATTATGGAAAGTCAAGATTAAAGTCAAATTTGGTCAACTACAAAGTCAACTCAAGTCAAAGGGCCATTTTGTTGAAGAATCAAAGTTGAAGGGTCAAAATTGTCAAAGGAATGAAGATATTAGCTTTAAATAGCAATCTGCCAAGTCAAGGGACCTAATCTGCCAACTTTGGAAAGTTTTGTAATGTTTAATCCAAGTGAAAGGCTATAGACCAATCAGAAGCAAGAAAGGAGTTCACACGGATCAAATATTAAATTCCCACTACAGCCGTCACAATTAATGCCAAATCATAACAGTGCAATCCGCAACTTTCTCTCTCTACCAATAAAAAGATGACACGTGTCCTTCTCTTTCAACAAAATATTTACCAGGAACGGGTTTGAGATAGAAAGCGTTTCAAGAGAAGATCAAAACACCAATTTTGCTCGTTTTGAAGAGACGAGTCCAATGGTGTTATCCAATTAACAAATAATCCATTGAATCAAAAACCCCCAAAATGTGTTCATCACCTTCAAAGAGGATTTGCAGAATTCTTCCACGTGTCAAGCAATGATTGGCCTGAACACGTCACAACTCCAACAGAATCTCCCTTTCCTGCCTATAAATACTTAGCTTGCACCTCATTTTTCATTGTAGCTTAATTTTGTAAACACCTAGTTCTCTAAATTTCTCTTTTCCCTTTTTCCCTCCTTTTCACCTAACTACTCAAGAGTCTGACAAACTCTTGAGTTAGTTAGTTAGTTAGAACCTTGTAACTACCTTTTGTAACTAATTTCATCAATAAAATTTCAAATTCAAGTTTTCCCGCCAAATTCTGTTCTTCAATTCCTGCTACTTTCCTGCTATTGAGTGATTCCATTGTTGCTGTTAGAAGTTTGTTATGATCATACATTGATCATAATTGACTTTGTTGAAGACTTGTTGCTGTTTGATCAGAAATCTAGCATTTCCATTGTTCTTGAAGTTTTCATGGCAGATTGATGAATTGTAGCTGTTTAGATTGTTGATTTGAGTTGATAGCTAGTGATAGGTGGTGGTATCACTAGAGCAAGAGAGCTCAGCGCTCCTCTTCTTCCCAAAGGACCTCTACAATAGGTTCTAAGGCTTCTGTTTTATGTTCCTCTAAAATCAGTTCTTGCATGCTCATTTTCCTAGAATAACTTTGATGGCTGCCTGTTTTTAATTGATGAGAATTGTTGATTGAGTGATTCTAGTGATTTGTAGCTTGATCTTGTGCTCTTGTATTCAGTTTTGTAGATTCTGCATATTTTCAGTAACATTTTAGTCCTATAGCTACTTTTTAGTTTTAGTCTTGGTTATTGCTTGTTATTAGCTTGAATTCATTGCACTTTGTTCATTAAAACAAGTCTGCTATAGCTCTTAATTCAGTTTAAATCATAACTCAATAAGCCTTTGATAAACTTTGTTAAAATCAGATAAAGGTGTGTTTGGGAGTAGCTTTAAAACTGTTTTCAAGTATTAGATATTGGTTTCTCAAAGTTTGTTTCTAGTCATTAAGTGGTAAGAAGTTGTTTTCAGTCATTTGTAAGTCATAAATTTAGTCAAAAAGGCAATTGGTTAACAAAAAGTTTGGGTTATACTTGTTTTCAGCTTTGGTTCAGAAACTTGCCAAATTCATTTGCTTAGTTCTCCTTCAATTCTTAATGAAATTTGCTCAAATCTGTTTCTAGTCTTAGCTTACATCATAACCTTTCACATTCTAAGAGGAAATTCTACAGTATTCAGAAATAAGCTAGAAAACAGCTTATTAGTTAAGGTCTGAGCATTTTGCATTCTCTGATATAAGAAGCTTACTGTTTTGCTAGATCTCATAATCCACTTCATAAAAGTTGTAGTTTTCTTTCACAATTCTGTTTAGTAAGTGTTGGATATGAGTTTTTGAAATTATGAGCTTTTTCCAAAATTTGGTCAACGTTTGGTCAACATAAGCTCATTTGAGCTTATTTTCAGATATCTAGCTTATTACTGGATGAAATTTGTTCTAATTTGATTTCCCCTTCCTTAAATCAAGAGCTTAATCAGTTTTGATAATAAAATCAAGTTGTGGATGTTTGGATTAGGCTATAGCTTATTTTAAGCTTATTGATAAGCACTCTTTTGCTTATTTTGGACTTTTAGCTGAAATCCTTGAATACACGTTTCTTAATTTGGATTTGAAGTTGTTTGCAATTTGTTTCAGCTTATTTGGTTGAGTATTAAGCTCAAACGAGCTTAATCTTTCTTTGTGCCCGTTTTTAGTTATAAGTTTGGTTTTATTGCACTTAAGTCCTTGCTTTTCAATCAGTTTCAAAATTTGGCTAATTTTCCTAGTTTTTAGGGTTTGCTTAAAGTTAGTCCCTGGACTTTGTTAGTTTGTTAAAATTCAGTTTATAAGTTTGTTAGTTTGTTAGTTTTTGGTTAGTTTGTTAAAGTTTTTACAAGTCTAGTCCTTATAGTTAACTGTTTTACATTTTTAGTCCTTATAACTCTTAGAATTTACATTTCAAGCATTTTCATTTCATAGAAATTACATTTTCAGTCCTTATAGTTTTATATTTTGCATTTTAATATTTTACTTGAATAAAATTTGGAATTTGCAACTTGTTTTACGTATAAGTAGGTCTATATTTTTCATTTTTAGATAGCTTTGTTTGAATTAGCAATAGATTACCAAGCAAGCTTGAACAACCAAAAATAATTATAAATTTGATATTGATTGGACTTTCTATTAGTTAAGAACTGAGAAAACGAACTTGCATTATACACATTTCAAATGGCGCCGCTGCCGGTTCTTTGACTACACGAGAGACTATCGATTGACGGTTTTCATTGGCTTTTGGGATCCGTTCACTTTGTGAACGTTATTTTTACGTATCATAAATCAAAAACAAATAAAAAATCAAAAATATAAAAATATATAAAAACTAAAAAATTAACAAAACAATTCTTTTCCTAAAGAATTGACCAAAAAAATTAAAAAATCCAAAAAGCAATCTTTTTCCTAAGAGATTGCACCCAAAAATATATATTATTGGATTCTCTCGGTTTTTATGTACATATAGTATTTTCCTTTAAAAAACTCATAAATACAAAAATATTTTCCATATATTATTATAAGTAAATACGTATACGTATAAGAACAATCAATCTACATATCTTCCATAAGTATTGCCGAGGCAATACACCGTGTTGAGGGGCGTTCCGGTCCTTGACACGCGTATCGATCAAACAAAATAAAGCAAGAATAGATAAATACTCTCAATAAGCAATAATTCGAAGAATACGAACATTTAAGTGAATAGAAAGGCGATGTGCTATAAAATGCCATCTAAGGGTCAATAGGTACTTAAGTGCTTCGCGCCACCTAACCCCCCGTTCACTTGGGAGTATTCTAAGAAGGAAAGCTTCATTGAGGGTCTTGCACCCAAAGTAGTATTACATATATTGTTACTTTCTTGTGGATATTTAATATCGAAACTCGAAGAGGATAATCTTATTCTTTTCAAAGTCACACGAGAGCTTCTCTCTCATTCCTCGTATTGAGTTGCATGCTCACTCGCGGGCGTGCACAAATACCGATTGGTGTACAACCTCTTCCTCCGAAAAGGAAGAAAAAGAGAAAGAGTAAGACCACCACCGTCCACCAAGCCGATCACGAGAATCGTGCTTTGTCACCACCACAAGGAGCCATGGCTGTTGATAACCGTACTTTGTTTGAACGTATGCAATCCAACATTCATGGATTTGTTAGTGCCATTAAGATTCCCGACTATCCCGCTAACACATTTGAGCTACATACATCTATGATCAATATGGTTGCTGCATCACCTTTCTATGGAAAACAAAATGAGGATCCCCATGCTCATCTTAAGAGATTCCTTTCACTTTGCAATACCATTAAGCATAATGGGGTTCCACCTGATGTCATTAGATTGTTGTTAGTGTCATTTTCACTAGATGGGAGTGCTAAGCATTGGTTAGACACCCAACCACCCGATAGTATCACCACATGGGATGATTTTACCACTAAGTTTTTGAACAAATTCTTTCCTCCACAAAAGACTATGGCTTTGAGGAATTTGATTATGGGCTTTACACAAAAACCTAGTCAATCCTTTGGTGATGCTTGGGAAGAGTATAGTGAGTTGTTGAGGCGATGCCCTAATCATGGAATGGATGATCTAAGCCAAATCAATACTTTCTATAATGGCCTTAAACCTCACCACCAAGATTCACTAAATGCTTCCGCGGGAGGGAGTATTCATTTCAAGACATACCATGAGGCTTTGACCATTATTGAGACTAAGGCAATGGTTCAAACAAACGATCCATTTGAAGAAAGAGTTCATGTTATCCAAAACACTTCTCAAACACCTTGTGATAACCAATTCCTTAAATACCACCAAGAGATCCTTCAACAAGTCAAACAAGGACAACAAGAAATGACTCAAGAGTTAGTTCAAGCCTTGAAGAGCTTGACATTGAACAATTCCTCAAACAATGTGAATGCCATCACCATTTCTTGTGTTACTTGTGGAGGTCCTCACTCTTATGAACAATGTGACAAGGTGCAAGGTTATCAAGGGGAATGCTATGCTTACCAAGAGGAACACCGTGAACACTTCAAGCCTAACATCAATCCAAATAACCTTTCTTACAAATCCCAAAATTACCTTACTCCACCCGGCTTTCCACCCCAACCACCCACCCAAATTCAACAAAATCCTCCTCAAATTTTAGCAAGGAATCAAGGGCAAAGACAACCATACCAAGGAAATAACTACAAGGCACCAAATCAATTTCAACCTCAAGCAAGTACCTTTTGTCCACCAAATCAAGGATTTAACTCTCAACCTTTACCTTTCCAACCTCAAGGTTTTCAAGGTTATGTGCCACAAGAGTTAAACACAATGGATCTTTTGCAAAAGATGAATCAAGAGACTGAAAAGAAATTACAAGCTATGGACAAGAAAATGAATGACCAATTCAATAAGCTTTTCATGGCATTAAATCAAAGACCACAAGGAGCTTTACCTTCCAACACACAAACAAATCCTAGGGCCAATGTTAATGCTATTACAACAAGGAGTGGTACAACAACAAAGGATCCTTCACCTCCTAAACCTACTATTGTTCAACCTACTTGTGCTCCTACTTGTGATAAGCCTTCTACTTCTACTCCACCTCCTCAAAGTGCTCCTATTCACTCAAACACACCTTCTCAACCACCTCATACTTCTCCTTCACCTTCCACACTTCCCAATGAAGAGGCTAACAAAGACAAATCTTCCACTACAACACCTATTCCACCTACACCCAAACCTACTCTTCCATACCCTTCAAGGTTGAAAAAGGACAAGTTAAAGAACAAAGATGACATACAAGTCTCCAATTTCTTAAGGATGTTCAAGCAACTCAATATCAACATATCCTTTGCGGAAGCTCTTGCTTATATGCCAAAGTTTGCTAAGATGTTCAAGGATTTGCTCTCAAACAAAGAAAAATTGGTTGATTTGCCCAACACATCACTTAATGAAAATTGTTCCGCGGTGTTACTTAAAACCTTACCAACAAAACTTGGAGATCCGGGGCGCTTCTTGATACCTTGTAATTTTCCCGGTGTTGAAAATTGCATGGCTTTGGCGGATTTAGGGGCAAGCATCAATCTCATGCCTTTATCGGTTTGGAAACAACTCTCTCTTCCCGAGCTCACCCCCACTAGGATGACTCTTGAACTAGCCAACCGAACCATAGCTCACCCCGTAGGTATAGCGGAAGATGTGTTTGTAGGTGTGGATAAGTTTACCTTTCCGGCCGACTTTGTAGTGGTCGATTATGACATGGATCATAGAGTGCCTTTGATTGTTGGTAGACCGTTTTTGAGAACGGGTCGTACCTTGATAGATGTGGCGGAAGGAGAATTAATTATGAGAGTAGAGGATGAGAAAGTGGTGTTTAAGTTAGGGAAAGTTTGTGATAGAAAAGAGGTTAAGGAGTCTAGACCTTGTGAAACGATTAACATTGTGGATGTGCTAGATGAAGTGTGTAATGAACACTTTCATGATGCTTGTAAGAATGCTAGTGATGAGATTCCACATGTTGAAACCGTGGCCTCAATTGCTCCCTCTTTAACACCTTTTGGAGAGAGTGATTTCCTCTTGGAGGAATTTGAGTCCAACTTTCTTGGTGATGATGATTCTCCCATTAATTGGGAAGAAGATATTCTTACAATCCAAAAGTTGCTCAATGAGGACCCTATTCCTTCCCCTATTCCACAAGAGATTACCATTGAGGAACCTTCCATAGTAACACCTTCCATAGAGAGTCCACCTCCCATTGAACTTAAGGAACTTCCATCCCACTTAGAATATGCTTTCTTAGAAGAAAAAGACCAATTACCGGTGATTATTGCTAAGGAATTGAAAGAGGATGAGAAGGAGCAACTTATTGAAGTCCTTAAGAAACATAAGAAAGCCTTAGCATGGAAAATATCAGACATAAGGGGAATTGATCCACATTTTTGTACTCACAAAATCCTTATGGAGGATGATTATAAACCCGCCATTCAAAACCAAAGGAGAGTTAACCCAAAAATTCATGAGGTTATTAAGAAAGAAGTGATTAAACTCTTAGATGCGGGTATGATTTACCCCATTTCCGACTCTCCATGGGTTAGCCCGGTTCATTGTGTTCCAAAGAAGGGTGGAATCACCGTGGTGCCTAATGAGAACAATGAGCTTATTCCCACGAGACTTGTAACCGGTTGGAGAGTTTGCATTGATTATAGAAAACTCAATGAGGCAACTAGGAAAGACCATTTCCCGCTTCCCTTTATGGATCAAATGCTTGAACGCTTAGCGGGAAATGAGTACTATTGTTTTCTTGATGGCTTTTCGGGTTATTTCCAAATCCCAATTGACCCTAAGGATCAAGAAAAGACCACATTCACTTGTCCATACGGTACATTTGCTTACAAGAGGATGCCTTTTGGCCTATGTAATGCACCGGGGACGTTTCAAAGGTGCATGATGGCAATTTTCCATGATATGATAGAGCAAACCATGGAGGTTTTTATGGATGACTTTTCCGTATTTGGGAACTCCTTTAGCTCTTGTCTCACCAATCTTGAGAGAATGCTTAAGCGTTGTGAGGAAACACGTTTGGTGCTTAATTGGGAGAAATGTCACTTTATGGTGAAAGAGGGGATTGTTTTAGGACACAAGATATCCAATAAGGGATTAGAAGTTGATCGAGCCAAAATTGATGTGATTGCTAAGCTTCCCCCACCCACCTCGGTTAAAGGTGTGAGGAGTTTCTTAGGTCATGCGGGTTTTTATAGGCGCTTTATACAAGATTTTTCTAAGATAGCTAGACCGATGACTCATCTCTTGGAGAAAGAGGCTCCTTTCATTTTTGACCAAGCTTGTTTAGAATCTTTTGAGACACTTAAGGAAAAATTGACAAAGGCTCCCGTTTTGGTTTCTCCAAATTGGGAATTACCTTTTGAGCTTATGTGTGACGCTAGTGATTATGTGGTGGGGGCCGTCTTAGGACAAAGAGTTAATAAGCATTTCCAACCTATACACTATGCGAGTAAAACCATGACCGGTGCACAACTTCATTACACTACCACGGAAAAAGAGTTGCTTGCTATAGTATATGCTTTTGAGAAGTTTAGACCATACCTTGTGCTTCCAAGACCATAGTGTATACGGATCATTCCGCTCTCAAGTATCTTATGACAAAACAAGATGCTAAGCCTAGGCTTTTGAGATGGGTTTTGTTGCTTCAAGAGTTTAAGATAGAGATTCGTGATAAAAAAGGGGCCGAGAATTTAGCGGCGGATCATTTGAGTAGACTTGAGCATCCTTTTCAAGGAGATTTCCCACATCAAGAAATCAATGAATCCTTTCCATTAGAGGAGCTCATGTCTATCTCTTCCCAAGAGGATGCCACACCTTGGTTTGCGGATATTGCAAACTATCTTGTGGGCAATGTGCTTATTGAGGGTCTTACTTACCAACAAAAGAAAAAATTTCTTAAGGAAGTTAAGTATTACTTTTGGGATGATCCATATCTTTTTAGGCAATGTGCGGACCAAATCATTAGACGGTGTGTAGATGGGCCCGAAGCATTTAAAATCTTAGAGGCATGTCATAAAGGACCTACGGGTGGACATTTTGGGCCTAACTACACCGCTAAGAAAGTCTTTGATTCGGGTTACTATTGGCCTTCCATTTACAAGGATGCCCAAGAGATGGTGAAATTTTGTGATGTTTGTCAAAGACAAGGAAAAATTACACAACGTGATGAGATGCCACAAAATTTTATCCAAGAGTGTGAGATATTTGATGTATGGGGAATAGATTTCATGGGACCTTTTCCATCCTCTAAGGGAAACAAGTATATACTTGTGGCGGTGGATTATGTGTCCAAGTGGGTGGAGGCTAAAGCCTTACCTACTAATGATGCTAGAGTGGTTGTAAAGTTCTTGAAACAATTGTTTGCTAGATTTGGTGTACCTCGGGCCATCATAAGTGATCGTGGTACGCACTTTTGTAATGATCAATTCACGAGAGTTATGAAGAAATATGGAGTGAATCATAGACTTTCTACCGCGTATCACCCTCAAACAAATGGTCAAACCGAGGTCACAAATCGTGGTTTAAAGAGAATTTTAGAGAGAACGGTGGGAGAGCATAGAGCTTCTTGGTCGGATAAGCTTGATGATGCTTTGTGGGCGTTTAGGACGGCTTTTAAGACACCAATTGGTTGTACTCCTTATAGGCTTGTCTATGGAAAAGCGTGCCACCTCCCATTTGAGTTAGAACATAAGGCATCTTGGGCTCTCAAGTGGGCTAACTTTGATTTAAACCAAGCCGGTTCACATAGGAAAGATCAAATCAATGATATGGATGAGTTGAGAGCCAATGCCTATGAGAATTCTTTGTTATACAAGGAAAAGACTAAGAAATTGCATGATGCTAAGATCAAGAATCGTGAGTTCAAAGTTGGAGAGCCGGTTCTCCTCTTTAACTCAAGATTGAAGCTTTTTGCGGGCAAGCTTAAGTCGAGATGGTCCGGTCCATTCACTATAACTCAAGTGTTTCCATATGGAACTCTTGAGTTGTCCCAACCCGATGGTCCAAATTTTAAAGTGAATGGTCACCGTGTTAAGCACTACTTTGGGGAGGACATTTCCGTTGAAATGGTCCAAGAGGTCCCCATTTTCCCCATGAATTAATTCATTGAGGGACGAGTCGAGCTAGAGACTCATTAACTCAAGCATCGTATAACTAGGTTAGAGTGTTGTAGGTTAGAAATAAAGGCATAGATTTGGAGATAAGTGTAGGGGAGACCTTCTTTTGTCTTCATGCTTGTTTGTAGGGTTGCTCACTCATCTCATGCTTTGGAGCTTATGGAGGAGGCCCTTGTATCCGGTTCACTTCGTTACTTTAGTGATTTTTCATTGACACCTTGTGCTTAAACTTGATTTCACTAATAGTAGTCCTTTCCTTAACTTGGGTTAAGCAAAGTCTATTCATTGTCATAAGTGTAGGGGAAGTTTTTATACTTCCATGCTCTTAAACATTGAGGACAATGTTTAGCTTAAGTGTAGGGGGGTCTTCTATCGAAGTGACCTTACCTAGAACTTGTCATTGTCTTGCATGATAACATGGAAAATTGAATTTTCAACATTTTTCAAATTTTTGATCTACTTTGGCCACAAAAATATGCATTCATAATTTTTGCATCAATCATTTTTCATTTTGCATAACACATTTGCATTGTATATATATTTCTTCTCTTATTTTTCATCAAAAATATATAAAAAGGAAAAAATATAATAAAACATGGTTTTAACAAGTTTAGATTTCTTTGACATATTAGGCCCGCCATGGATATTTTGACTCAACCCGAGTTTGCTTATTTTAGCACTCTCTAGCTAGTATCCTTAACCATGTAGTCCTTCATTGGTCTATTAGGCTAAGCTTCCACCAATTTCATTCTTTGAAATTTTAAATTTGTGGAGAATGGGAAATGATAGAGTTGAAGCAAGTGTAAAAGGGCTAGATAGACTTCATGGCAATTACTTGTGGCTAAACCCTTCTCTTCTTTACCTCTATTTCTTCACTTGTATATAATTGTTAATAAATAATCAAGTACGGTTTTAATTGGTTCGTAATCTCTTATGCATTTTTGGCTAATCATTCATGGTTGATATGAGTACGTCTTAAGATTCTAAGTTAGCACGTTTTATGTGAACTAGACTTGTGTCATGCTCCATATTTAGCGGGTGTTTTTCCTTTTCTTCTTTGCAAATTTCTTGGTGAGGAATAAAGGAAAATAAGAGCGGCTTATGAAAAAAAATGAGTGGCTAGAAAAAAAAAAGAAAAAAAAAAAAGAAAAAAAAATAATACAAGACTCCCAAGAGGGGCAGTGTGGTGTTAATTATAGTGACTATTGAGTTCCAATATTACCTTGACGGGTTGCGGGGATTCAATAGATTGCTCCAATCCAATATTACCTTGACGGGTTGCGGGGTTGAAGATCCAAAATCTCAAAAAGATGCGGATGTAAATTATTGCGTGAGTTTTATTTTTCTTTCCTTAGCGAGTGTGTAGTTACTTATGAAAGCATGGCATGAGGATTTTACACATAAGGCGAATGACTTATTACTCTTAATACGGACTTATATTAATTGTGAGCGGTTTTTCAAGTAATGGATGAGAAGATTACTTAGGATTAAAACCGTCCTTCCTTATTTTTGGATTTTACACTTCTTATATTTCACACTTGAATAATGACAAATTTGCCCACAAGCAATTTGCTCAAATAATAATCGGTTCCACATTTAATTGTCATGAATAAGTTGATGCACTTTTTACTTGTGAATGCAATGATTCCATTTACTAGCTTGGTTTGGGGAAAGTGAAACTTGAGGGTGATAAGTGTCCATGGTACCCAAGCCCTAATCCAAGTCATTGAATTCTTTATGAGTTATTTCCATCAAAACCATTTCAAGAAAAATCAAAAAGATATAGATAGAATTGTATTTTGATCCATTGCATTGTTAAAAGTCAAAATCATGCATCATTTAGTTTAGAGTAGTGTAGATGCATCTCATATGGCTAAGGTGGATTAATTATGAGGGAAATGTAAATTTTTAAACCTTGAAATATAATATTGCATGAGGACATGGCAATGCTCAAGTGTAGGGGAATTTGATATGAGCTTAAACTCATATCCTTTTATCAACAAATAACCCTAAAACATGAAGCAAAATACCCATTTATCTTGTAAAAAGCAGTGTTATGTGGTATGTTTGTGTTTGTGTGCTCTTATGTAGGTAAAAGGATACAATTTCAAGCAAACAAGGAAAAACCAAGCTCAAATGGATGAAAAAGACAAAAGAGGATCAAAAGTGACAAGACTTTGAAGTCAAAGGACCTATCTTGACAATTTGTGAAAGATGGAGGACTTAAAGTGCAAATTATGGAAAGTCAAGATTAAAGTCAAATTTGGTCAACTACAAAGCCAACTCAAGTCAAAGGGCCATTTTGTTGAAGAATCAAAGTTGAAGGGTCAAAATTGTCAAAGGAATGAAGATATTAGCTTTAAATAGCAATCTGCCAAGTCAAGGGACCTAATCTGCCAACTTTGGAAAGTTTTGTAATGTTTAATCCAAGTGAAAGGCTATAGACCAATCAGAAGCAAGAAAGGAGTTCACACGGATCAAATATTAAATTCCCACTACAGCCGTCACAATTAATGCCAAATCATAACAGTGCAATCCGCAACTTTCTCTCTCTACCAATAAAAAGATGACACGTGTCCTTCTCTTTCAACAAAATATTTACCAGGAACGGGTTTGAGATAGAAAGCGTTTCAAGAGAAGATCAAAACACCAATTTTGCTCGTTTTGAAGAGACGAGTCCAATGGTGTTATCCAATTAACAAATAATCCATTGAATCAAAAACCCCCAAAATGTGTTCATCACCTTCAAAGAGGATTTGCAGAATTCTTCCACGTGTCAAGCAATGATTGGCCTGAACACGTCACAACTCCAACAGAATCTCCCTTTCCTGCCTATAAATACTTAGCTTGCACCTCATTTTTCATTGTAGCTTAATTTTGTAAACACCTAGTTCTCTAAATTTCTCTTTTCCCTTTTTCCCTCCTTTTCACCTAACTACTCAAGAGTCTGACAAACTCTTGAGTTAGTTAGTTAGTTAGAACCTTGTAACTACCTTTTGTAACTAATTTCATCAATAAAATTTCAAATTCAAGTTTTCCCGCCAAATTCTGTTCTTCAATTCCTGCTACTTTCCTGCTATTGAGTGATTCCATTGTTGCTGTTAGAAGTTTGTTATGATCATACATTGATCATAATTGACTTTGTTGAAGACTTGTTGCTGTTTGATCAGAAATCTAGCATTTCCATTGTTCTTGAAGTTTTCATGGCAGATTGATGAATTGTAGCTGTTTAGATTGTTGATTTGAGTTGATAGCTAGTGATAGGTGGTGGTATCACTAGAGCAAGAGAGCTCAGCGCTCCTCTTCTTCCCAAAGGACCTCTACAATAGGTTCTAAGGCTTCTGTTTTATGTTCCTCTAAAATCAGTTCTTGCATGCTCATTTTCCTAGAATAACTTTGATGGCTGCCTGTTTTTAATTGATGAGAATTGTTGATTGAGTGATTCTAGTGATTTGTAGCTTGATCTTGTGCTCTTGTATTCAGTTTTGTAGATTCTGCATATTTTCAGTAACATTTTAGTCCTATAGCTACTTTTTAGTTTTAGTCTTGGTTATTGCTTGTTATTAGCTTGAATTCATTGCACTTTGTTCATTAAAACAAGTCTGCTATAGCTCTTAATTCAGTTTAAATCATAACTCAATAAGCCTTTGATAAACTTTGTTAAAATCAGATAAAGGTGTGTTTGGGAGTAGCTTTAAAACTGTTTTCAAGTATTAGATATTGGTTTCTCAAAGTTTGTTTCTAGTCATTAAGTGGTAAGAAGTTGTTTTCAGTCATTTGTAAGTCATAAATTTAGTCAAAAAGGCAATTGGTTAACAAAAAGTTTGGGTTATACTTGTTTTCAGCTTTGGTTCAGAAACTTGCCAAATTCATTTGCTTAGTTCTCCTTCAATTCTTAATGAAATTTGCTCAAATCTGTTTCTAGTCTTAGCTTACATCATAACCTTTCACATTCTAAGAGGAAATTCTACAGTATTCAGAAATAAGCTAGAAAACAGCTTATTAGTTAAGGTCTGAGCATTTTGCATTCTCTGATATAAGAAGCTTACTGTTTTGCTAGATCTCATAATCCACTTCATAAAAGTTGTAGTTTTCTTTCACAATTCTGTTTAGTAAGTGTTGGATATGAGTTTTTGAAATTATGAGCTTTTTCCAAAATTTGGTCAACGTTTGGTCAACATAAGCTCATTTGAGCTTATTTTCAGATATCTAGCTTATTACTGGATGAAATTTGTTCTAATTTGATTTCCCCTTCCTTAAATCAAGAGCTTAATCAGTTTTGATAATAAAATCAAGTTGTGGATGTTTGGATTAGGCTATAGCTTATTTTGATCTTATTGATAAGCACTCTTTTGCTTATTTTGGACTTTTAGCTGAAATCCTTGAATACACGTTTCTTAATTTGGATTTGAAGTTGTTTGCAATTTGTTTCAGCTTATTTGGTTGAGTATTAAGCTCAAACGAGCTTAATCTTTCTTTGTGCCCGTTTTTAGTTATAAGTTTGGTTTTATTGCACTTAAGTCCTTGCTTTTCAATCAGTTTCAAAATTTGGCTAATTTTCCTAGTTTTTAGGGTTTGCTTAAAGTTAGTCCCTGGACTTTGTTAGTTTGTTAAAATTCAGTTTATAAGTTTGTTAGTTTGTTAGTTTTTGGTTAGTTTGTTAAAGTTTTTACAAGTCTAGTCCTTATAGTTAACTGTTTTACATTTTTAGTCCTTATAACTCTTAGAATTTACATTTCAAGCATTTTCATTTCATAGAAATTACATTTTCAGTCCTTATAGTTTTATATTTTGCATTTTAATATTTTACTTGAATAAAATTTGGAATTTGCAACTTGTTTTACGTATAAGTAGGTCTATATTTTTCATTTTTAGATAGCTTTGTTTGAATTAGCAATAGATTACCAAGCAAGCTTGAACAACCAAAAACAATTATAAATTTGATATTGATTGGACTTTCTATTAGTTAAGAACTGAGAAAACGAACTTGCATTATACACATTTCAGCGTGTTTTAAAGTTTTTAAATTTATGCTTGTTTTCATTTGGTTGGGATTTAAGTAAGTTCTTATTCGTCTTTGCTTATTAGTGCTTATTCGGGTTTTAGCTTATTGTATTCCATCCGAATATTGTGTCATTTCCATTACAATATCATTAGGGTTTACATATTGCGACAATCATTCCGATTTAGCTTTGCGATCACAATAACCCTTAGGGTTTTACTTTGCGATCGATTATTCAGATAGTGTATTCCGATCACTTATTCCGATCGTGGGTTGCGATTGCTCATGGCATCGTACTTTGCGAACGGGTATAAGGCTTATTGCGATGAAACGCTGCCAAAATTTCATCTGCCATATTCCGACAGAATTTCTTGTATTCTGACAGAATTATTCCGATACTTTGATATTCCGAGAGGGTTGATTTTCCGATAGCTTTACTAATCATTACTCCGACAACATTCATTTTGTTACTTTCCGAAGGATTATTCCGACGGGTACATTCCGATGGGATTCCGATCAAGATCATTCCGACGGTTTTAAGTTTTTGTTTTTACAAAGTTTTCAAGTTTTAAATTCACCTTTTAAGTTTTAAAGTTTTTAATCATTTATTTTTAACTCGTAATTTTTAGTTTAATTTTCAAAGCTTTTATTTTTATTCAACGACATTTTCATATTTGCTTTTAGTTTAAAATAGATAATCAAACCAATTTATTTTCCACCAAGAACGACTGAGTCGCACTTTTAACTAGTAATCAATTCGAAAAGACTTGGAATCAACGAACTTTCATACTTGGCAAAAACCTTGTATTAAATGGCGCCGCTGCCGGCTCTTTTCGTTAAGATTAACGCTTTTTAGTGAGAGACGCGTTGGATTTTGGGATCCGTTTATTTTTGAAAGTTATTTTTCTTGCTTTAAAATTTTCAAAAATCCATAAAAATTAAAAAATTTCAAAAATTCAAAAAAAATAAAAAAAACATAAAAAACCAAAAATATTTCTTGTCTATATTTCTTTTCTTTTAGTAGGTGTGTATGCGTACCGTGCTCGTAAGAAGAAAGCAATTCAAGCCGAAGTCGAAACTCCACCTATTGTCACCATGGACAATCGACCAATGATCGAGCTTTTGCAATCGCAAGTAGAGGGCAACACCGATGCTATTGTCATACCTGAGATTGGAGCCAGCAACTTTGAACTCAAGTCCGGCTTCATTCAAATGGTCTCTGCTCAATCATTCTTGGGACGTACACTTGATGATCCTCATGGCCATATAAAAAGGTTTCTTCAACTCACTAATACGGTTAAGTATAATGGGGTTTCACAAGAGGTGATTCGCTTGAAACTTTTTCCTTTCTCCTAAGAGGGACAAGCCCGCCATTGGCTTGATAAGGAACCGCCACAAGGTATTCTTACGTGGTCGGATTCAGAGACCAAATTCATCAAATACTTTTTCCCACCCTCACGTACTACTGCTTTGCGGAATGAAATCATTAACTTTGAACAAAAGTACGGTGAGACATATTGGGACCGTTTTAAGGAACTTTTACGAAAGTGTCCACAACATGGTTTCACAAAAGTACATCAAATTAATATTTTTTACAATGGTTTAAGCATGAATGACCAAGATTCACTAAATAGTGCCTCGGGGGGTAACCTTTTGGTTAAGTCTTCTAATGTCGCATGGGATATTATTGAGAATAAGTCTAGAGTGCAAACTAAGAGTGTTCGGACTAATGTAGCTAGTGCTAGTACTAGTGACGCCGACAAGAGAATTGATAAGCTTACTTCGATTGTTGAAACACTTGCTCTACAAACCGCTAACAATACCAAAAGCATAAATGCACAAGTTAATGCTATGAGTCAGTCATGTGAAATATGCGGGGGTTCTCATTGATACACCGATTGTCCTTCGACTCATGACAATCCGGAAAATGTGTATGCCGCCAACGGTAACTTTTCTATGGGAGGCTATCAAGCACGTCCTCAAGGTGACCGCAATTTTCTTAGTTATCGTTCAAACAACTTCCTTTCACCACCCGGTTTTCCCCCTCAAAACCCAAAAAACCTCAATCGCAACAATCAAAACAAACCTCGAGCTCCAAATCAATATCAAACCCAAAGAACCCCATATCCACCTCAAGGAAACAATCAAGTTCACCAACCACCCGCTTATCAACCACCTGCCTACCATAATCTTCCTCCCACCCAACCCACCGCATTTAATCAAGAGGTTGACACTTACAAGCGGACTAATGATGCGATAGTGTAGAATCTTCAGCGGCAAATCATCAACTTAAAAGGAGATATGGCGAAACAAGGGAATGATCTTCGAACCGAAATGCGAAACTCTTTGACCAGTCAAACGAATGACTTAAGGGATATGATGGCTAGTTTCTTCAAAAGTAATCAAGCCTCTGGTTCGGGTTCTCTTCCGAGTAACATCGTTGCTAATCCAAGAGGGGAGATGAAAGCAATCACCACTCGAAGTAGAAAAGGTTTAAAGGAACCCAAGCTTCCTACACCTACACCGGTGATTGTGACAAAGGAAAACGAGTCCCCTTCTCCAATTCCTTCACCTTCTATTTCACCAATTCTTCCACCTTCTACTTCCACCCCTCCACCACCCAAGGATGTGAGTGAGAATTCTATTCCAAATCCTTCATCTCAACCCAATATACCTTATCCATCAAGGTTGAGGAAAGAGAAGTTGAAGAACAAGGATGATATTCAGGTTTCTAACTTTCTTAAAATGTTTAAACAACCGAATTTCAGTATCTCCTTTGCTGAGGCTCTCGCTCACATGCCGAAATATGCTAAAATGTTTAAAGATCTTCTCAGTGATAAGGAGAAACTTCTTGATATCGCTCAGACCCAACTTAACCAGAATTGCTTCGTAGTGCTCTTAAGGAAATTACCAATCAAACTTGGTGATCCGGGTCGCTTTCTTATTCCTTGCAACTTCCCCGGGGTAGAGAATTGTATGGCCCTAACCGATCTAGGTGATAGTATAAACTTAATGCCATTAAGTGTTTGGAAACAATTATCTCTACCCGAGGAAGTCCCCACACGAATGACTTTGGAATTAGCTAACCGTACGGTTGCTTATCCGGTGGGGATAGCCGAAGATGTCTTCGTCAGTGTGGACAAATTCACCTTTCCGGCGGATTTTGTTGTCGTTGACTACGAGATGGACCCCCGTGTTCCATTAATCGTTGGACGTCCATTCTTGAGGACCGGTCGCACTCTCATTGATGTAGGCGCGGGCGAATTAATCATGAGAGTTGGTGACGATAAACTCGTCTTCAAGATGGGTAAACTTTCTAAACAGCCTTCTGCAAACGAGAGCGTTGATTTCATTGACGTTCTTGATGAGGCTTGTGAAGAACATTTCAAAGACGCTTATAAAAGTGGTTCTTCTTCTCTACCCATTGTTGAGACCGTTGCCTCTATTACTCCATCACTAACTCCATTTGGAGAAAGTGATTTCCTTTTGAATGAATTTGAAGCAACTTTGGGAGATGTGGACTTACGATATGACGACTCTCCCTCCAATTGGGATGAAGACATTCGTACCATTGAGAAACTTCTCAATGAGGACCATATTTCTCCACCATCTCCTAAGGAAATCTCTATCGATGATCCAAGTTTGACTACGCCTTCCATCGAAAATCCTCCGGATTTAGAGCTTAAGGATTTACCGTCTCATCTCGAATACGTTTTCCTTGAAGACAATAAGAAGCTACCCGTCATCATCGCAAAGGACTTAAAAGAGGATGAAAAGTCGAGACTTATCGACGTGCTGAAGAATCATAAGAAAGCGATTGCTTGGAAAATCTCCGATATTCGTGGAATTGATCCTCACTTTTGCACACATAAAATTCTCATGGAGGACGACTTTAAACCCACTATTCAAAACCAAAGAAGGGTGAATCCCAAGATCCATGACGTTATCAAAAAAGAGGTTATCAAACTTCTTGATGCGGGAATGATCTACCCTATCTCGGATTCACCATGGGTTAGTCCAGTCCATTGTGTGCCTAAGAAAGGCGGAATCAACATTGTGCCCAATGAAAACAACGAGTTGATTCCTAGTCGTCTCGTTACAGGGTGGAGAGTTTGTATAGACTATCGCAAACTCAATGATGCTACGAGAAAGGATCATTTTCCCCTTCCTTTTATGGACCAAATGCTTGAACGTCTAGCGGGTAATGATTATTATTGCTTCTTAGATGGTTTCTCTGGGTATTTTCAAATACCCATCGATCCTAAAGACCAAGAGAAAACCACATTCACTTGTCCTTATGGAACATTTGCTTACAAACGAATGCCTTTCGGCTTATGCAATGCTCCTGGGACTTTCCAATGGTGTATGATGGCTATCTTCCATGACATGGTTGAAGAAACTATAGAAGTCTTCATGGATGATTTCTCGGTCTATGGTGATTCTTTCTCTACTTTCCTTGCCAATTTGGAACGCATGCTTAAGCGGTGTGAAGACCCTCGCCTTGTTCTAAATTGGGAAAAATGCCATTTCATGGTAAAAGAAGGCATTGTTCTTGGACATTAAATCTCCAAAGTCGGTCTTGAAGTCGACCGTGCTAAAGTCGATGTTATTGCTAAGTTCCCTCCACCTTCAACCGTGAAGGGTGTGAGAAGTTTCCTTGGTCATGCGGGCTTCTTCGTCGATTCATTTAAGATTTTTCTAAAATCACTTGCCCGATGACCCACCTCTTGGAAAAAGATACTCCCTTTATCTTTTCTAAAGAATGTATTGAATCATTCAATCTTCTTAAGGACAAGCTAACTAAGGCACCGGTCTTGGTTACCCCTAATTGGGAGCTACCTTTTGAATTGATGTGCGATGCTAGCAACTTTGCCATTGGGGCGGTTTTGGGCCAAAGAGTGAACAAACACTTCCAACCAATCCATTATGCTAGCAAGACAATGACGGGGGCTCAATTGCATTATACCACTACCGAAAAAGAGCTTTTAGCTGTAGTGTATGCTTTTAGAAAATTCCGCCCCTATCTTGTCCTTTCCACCACCATTGTCTATACCGACCATTCCGCGTTGAAGTACTTGTTAACAAAGCAAGATTCGAAGCCAAGACTTATTCGTTGGGTTTTTCTCCTTCAAGAATTTAAAATTGAAATTCGTGACAAGAAGGGTGCCGAAAACCTAGCCGCGGATCATCTAAGTAGACTTGAGGATCCTTATTAAGGAGATCATCCGAATCAAGAGATAAATGACTCTTTTCCCCTTGAGGCCTTAATGTCTATCAATTCCAATCTTGATGATACCCCGTGGTTTACGGACATTGCAAAGTACTTAGCAGGTGGTATTCTCATCGAAGGGTTAACATCCCAACAAAAGAAGAAGTTCTTTAAAGATGTTAAGACTTACTTTTGGGATGACCCTTATCTCTTCAAACAATGTGCTGATCTGATTATTCATCGGTGTGTTGATGGACCCGCAGCTTTAGACATTCTCGAAGCTTGCTATAAAGGACCCACCGGTGGTCATTTTGGTCCCAACTACACCGCAAAGAAAGTGTTTGACTCGGGATTCTATTGGCCCACCATTTATCGTGACGCTCACGAGATGGATAAAAATTGTGATGCTTGCCAACGCCAAGGTAAGATCACACATAAAGATGAGATGCCTCAAAATTTCATCCAAGAATGTGAAATCTTTGACGTATGGGGTATCGACTTTATGGGGCCATTTCCATCATCCAAAGGGAACAAATACATCCTCGTAGTCGTTGACTACGTATCTAAATGGGTTGAAGCAAAAGATCTCCCTACGAACGATGCGAGGGTGGTTGTGATCTTTTTGAAGCAGCTTTTTGCTCGATTCGATGTTCCTCGTGCTATCATCAGTGACCGCGGGACTCATTTTCGCAATGATCAATTTCTCGAGTCATGGCTAAGTACGGTGTCAATCACCATCTTTCCACCGCTTATCATCCCCAAACAAATGGTCAAGCCGAGATTTCTAACCGTGGATTGAAGAGAATATTAGAGCGTACTGTGGGAGAGCATCGTGCCTCGTGGGACGATAAGTTAGATGATGCTTTGTGGGCTTTCCGTACCGCATATTAGACTTCGATTGGTTGCACTTCATATCGTCTTGTGTACAGAAAGGCATGCCACCTCCCTATTGAGCTGGAACATAAGGCATACTGGGCCTTGAAGTGGGCCAATTTTAACATCAACAAAGCCTGTGATCTTTGGAAGATTCAACTCAACGAGCTAAATGAACTGAGGAATGAAGCTTATGAGAATTCATTGATCTACAAGGAGAAGACCAAGATCATTCATGATGCAAGGATTAAGAACCGAGAGTTCCACATCGGTGATCAAGTCTTACTTTTTAACTCTCGATTGAAGATCTTCTCGGGCAAGATGAAGAGTCGTTGGTCTGGTCCATTCACCGTCGCCAAAGTTTTCCCTGACGGCACCATTGAACTTTCCCAACCCAATGGGCCTAATTTTAAAGTGAATGGCCAACGTGTGAAGCTGTACTTTGGTGAGGACATCTATCCTAAGATGATTCCATCCCTCACTACGTTTCCTTTGAATTATTTTGGGTCGAGTCAGGCTCGTGACTCGGTTAACAAAAACAAGCGATTCTCGGGAGGCAACCCGTTGATCTATCCTTTACCGTTTTCCTAATAAGTGTAGGGGAGCCTGTATTTGTTTGTTTTCTTGTTTCTTCTGATGTCCAGGGATTAAAGCTTCAAAGAGCACTTTTGATGACATTTGACGAATCGTGATCCCGTGTACCCGCCTTCCTGGTTCTATCCTAAACTATCGTGATTTAATATTTCCTATCTTATATGTTCACATTGAAATCACTATAGTTGTCCTTTCCTTAGCAAGATTTAAACAATATGCACAATGTCCTAAGTGTAGGGGAGTTTACTTCTCCATGCTTAAACATTGAGGACACTGTTTATATCAAGTGTAGGGGGACTTCTATCGAAGTAAGTGGTCTTTTCCATGAATTTGTCCTCATTTTCACCGTAAATTTGATTTTTCGACATTTTTCAAAATTTTTAATCTATTTTGGCCTAGTAGTATCGTAGTATTTTCCCTTGTTATCGTTATTTACTTTCTTTGCTAAAATAAAGTTTAATAAAGTGGTTTTCAATTTTTCAACATCATGAATCTTTTGACTCAACACGAGTTTACTTATCTAATTTTACTCTAGCTAGTATCCTTAACGTGTTTAAGTCAAGTTTTGCTAGGCTTTTATATAGGGAACTTTAAAACGCGAAAGTCTTAACTCTTACGGGTTAAGAACAAAAACTTTTCGCAAGTTCCTATAATTGATCCTAGAAAGTCGTTTATCAAGGGAACATTAAAATGCGAATTCTGAACTTGAAAGAGTCTAAGAATTTGCAAGATCCTATAGACGACTTGAAAACCCAAAACTTTGATTTAATTGGCTAAGCATCCACGAGTCTCATTCCTTGAGATTTTAAATTGTGGAGAACGAGAGATGAGTCAATTATAAGTTTGGTATTCTTTCATGAATTTATGTGAGTTGATTATAAGCTTGTTCTCCCATCGCTTGTTAATAAATTTAATTGCAATAAATAAGGTTGTACGATTTGAAAAGTTACTTAGCTTCTAGCCCAAGATCGTTTAAAAGTTGCTCGGTATTAATTAGAGTTCATAGCCAAGGCATAACTTATTGAAGCGGGATGCAGAGATTGGCGAGTCTAAAAAGGCCCTAACAAGGCATGAGGGCTACATTTTGTTGCTAAAGATCCAAAAGTGATGTGAAGAATCATTTATCTAAAATCAATATTAAGGATCGAGACACACGACGAAAAGCAAATACTCCCCAAAAGATCATGGAGAAGTTTATCCGAAAAGACCCTAGCAAGGTATGAGGATAAATAGATCCAAGTCCTAAAAGGAGGCAGATCGTTGTAAATCAAAGTCCAAAATAAAGATTGGAGAAAAATGAAGAAGTCGTGGTCCAAGTATGAAGAATCTCTCAAAAAGTTCAAGTGAAGAAATTCATATTATGAAGAGAAGACCATTATTTCAAGAACGTCTCTCAAGATTCGAAGTTATGAAGTCACTGCCAAATATCGATCCGAGAAAGGTCTCAAATCGTGAAGCAAGTTATGCCAAGATATGAACTTTATGAGGTCCCGAGAAGCAGTTTTAAAAGATTTTGTCCTTTAGCTAACTATTGATTAAATCGTCCTACTTTATTTTCGGCCTAAATAAACTATCGAAATGAGTCAAAAAATGCATCCTCGTGATCATTCAAGACAATCATTGTAACACCCCCAAATTTATACAATTCAATACAGCGGAAGACTCGTTGGTGTTACGGGATAGCACATTACTCACATTATAGACAACGCATAAAAATCGCGTCGTTTAATAATAAAGCATTTCCATTCATAATTATCAAATTTACATAGGTCCCAAGTCATTGTATTTCATACAGGTTTTACAAAGCATTTGAATGGAAATTATTATTTAAGTGCGGGCCATGAATTCTTGTTGTCTTCCCGAGAATTACCTTCAAGTACCTGGATAAAACATGTTAAAAGAAAAGGTCAGCGATAACGCCGAGTGAATTCATAGAGTTTAATAAAACCATTAATATATCATCGGTATATAATTATTACCGAAAATCATTTTGTACAAATCATTGTAATAGGCCATAAAATATCCAAAGTCATTTTATACAAATCGTTATCAAAAATCATAATATAGGCGTTTGCCTTCAAAATCATTATACGAACCAATGTCGTAAAAACATCATACAATACGTTTTATAACGTTGTATAAAGTTAAATAAAAACCGTTATATGAATATGGTTATTTAAAACCAAAACACGAACATAATATCAATAATAAGACCCCGTATTGCTAGTCAGACAATATATCGTAATTCAGTGTGTATAGCAGTATTTCCATATTTGGATTATTATAAGCCGCAAGACATTGTTACCTTACTACAACAAACAACGGGTAGCTAACCCGAAACTCATTTGCCCATCTAAATTAGCGTGTCGTCACAATAATCATGCTTGTGTAAATCTTCTCATACATAAATTCGCTTACCAATCAATGTGGCACGACGGGGATCAACCGTCAAGGCGCGAACTGGGGTGATCGTCCCCAAATAGTACTATTATATGCATAAGCGTCTACCAAATCCCGGTATTTCATAATTCATGCTAATGAGACTTTTAGTGACATAACCTAACTTTAATAATCCATTTCATTTCATCTATCGGGTCATATAATCATACATCGGGTCATACCATCATTTGGGTCCAAATCAGTAAACAAACAATCGGGACAAATGATGTCCTATTTTATCAAAACTAACATGTTATCTCCCTCGCAGGTTTATAAAATATTTCATAAAAGCATTTAAAAGAGTGCGAGGCTATGAACTCACGTTGATGTGGGAAGGCGGGTTATCGGCAATTCGGACGTACGGTACGTGCTTCAATCACGGAAACCTAGACAAATAATACTTGTCTTAGAATCTTGTCCAATGACTTTATAAAAATAACAATTATGTATAAGTATGATGATTTTATATATATGATGATGATCAAGTGGGTTTATACATTCTCATTTACTCATTTTAGTGTTATGTGTTGGTAACTTTTATACTAGTTTTACCTATTTACATGTTTTAGGTCCAATAAGCCTATTATAAGTCCATTACCTCAAATTAGACCATTTTATACTTTTATTATCAGTATTATACTTTATATGTTGGGCCCAAGTGGGTTAAGCCCAATAAGTAAATTTATAAGTGTTTAGCCCATTTAGTTGGATTATTAGTCCAATAATGCTAACTTAGCCCGTTAATGTCCACATGTTATTTAGTTCGGGTTTTATCGGTTTTTACTTGTATTAAGTACTTATATATGATTATATGACTTTTAAAAAGTTTATATTAGACGGGTCCGATCATCTAAGTTTTAATTGACGAAAAACGTTAATTTTACGGTATTAGCCGAAAAGACGTAAAAATCATGTTTATAGTTTTTATAACTTATAAAACTTACCAAACTACCATTTTTATATAATGTCAATTTATTTATCCTTATACATATTTATATAAATGAAATATATAAGTTAGTGGGTTTTAATTTCACATTTTATACTATATTATTTTGAGTGCTTATATAATACTATTAAACTTTAATTTCACAAAATCTGATTTTTAGTTTCACTTTCACTATTTTTATCATATCTTGAGTTCTATAAGGAGATAGAACTCATTTTTAGATGAAATAATCTTCATATTATGTGCTACAAATAAGTTAGTTATAGCTACTGCTCAATCCATGTCTAAGTATCCTTAACAGTCCCTACAAAACAGACTATTCAGATTGGTATACTAATTATGTTTTGATCATATCTCACTCATTTTGATGATTCCATTACATGGCCAACTCTCACATGTGTATGACATCTAATACTTACTGTAAATTGATTCCACCATGCCATTTTATCAGTTTATCATTTGGTTAGTTACTTTTTTTATACAACCAACTTTATAAGCAAGAATTTAACCTTTTTACATATGGTTTTCCATCTTTTTAACCATGTTTATCAAATCTATCAACATCAAATCCCCACATAATATTTTTAATCATCATATACATATACATAAATAAAGAAATTACAAGATTACATAATCAAAATAACAAGAGGATAGGAAGAACAATCTTTATACCACCAAGATTAAGTAGTTTATGATCAAGGCTTGGATTTTTTATGGCTAAACTTGTGATAGATCAACATCAATCTTCAATACCACCAATACTTGTAAACTTGTTGTATAAATCAGCCCTTCGACATCACCAAATCACCTCCTTGGATGTTAGAATCACCTCCAATCTTCAAAGCTTCAAAGGTTCTTCATCATATGTATGAATAACATATGATTTCATGGTTAAATCAAGATCAAATGGGGTATTTTGAGAGAGAGAGTGGACGAAAATGAGGAGAGAGTTGAGAGAGATTTAGGTGGTTTCATGAGATGAATATGGAGGAATGGTTTGTGTTGGATGGTTTTGTGTTGGTGGAAAATAGTAGCTTACTTTGTAAGCTTTAGTTAACAAGTGTTAACTTGTTAGCTACAACTTTGCCACATATTGTGATGTGATGGCATACTTTGGCCGTCCCATGTTAGTGGGGTGGGGCAAAACTTGTTTTGTCTCATCCCACTAATTTACGGGTATTCCTCGATTCTAGTTTCCTCGATTTGCGTGCCCTCGGGTCGTTTTACAAAAAACGTTTTTATAAATTATGAATCAACGGCACAAAATGAATCTAATAAAAATTGTCTCATAAAAAACAGAGTTCAAAAACGTAAATACGTAATCCTAAGGTTTTCGGTTTAGTCGTAAAGGACGTTAAATTATTCACGTAAGTCCTAATCTCTTCTCTTAAATTTGTGAGTTTATGAACCAACTTAAATTTAAAATCCCAAAATAATATTCACGGATAAATTTATTTCCTGAAATGTCGGACTGTTACCAAAAACGGTGTATGTAAACGTAAGCACGTAACGTAGAATCCTCCGGTTTAGACGTAGTCGATGCTACTTCAAGATGTAAACCCAAATTTCTTCCCAAAAATAAGTGAGTTCATAATATAACATTTAAATAATATTTTTAAATAATATTTGAGAATAAAATATCAACCATTAATTGACGGATTGTCACAGCATTTACCCCTAAACAGGATCTTTGTCCTCAAAGATCAATTTATCTTACTACTCGCTTCTTATAGAGTTAAAGCCATGTGGGTATTTCCTCCACATTCGGTCTTTTCTCTCAAGTGGAGTCTATTACAATACGCGAGTTTCATCAAACATAACTACTGGAATAAGATCAGGCTTAATGTTGACTTACTTTCTCTATCCATGATGTTCACGGGTTTTTGATGAATGCAACTTTTTGCTGATCTAAACTTCATCAAGAAGAATTCATATTTTCACTTGATAGACATTTTATCAAGTTAGATATACGAATCATAATTCACGCAGCCCTTGAAGTCCTAGAGTAGATCCAGCTTATATGCCTTTCAAACCAATTTTTACATCATCTCAATGGTCCCATTCAACGGGGACTTATATCCCATGATCTTTCAGATCATCAATTCATTTTTTTCCATGGTTAAAATTTTTGCCATAACTTCGCTACCCATCCTGCACTTCAAGGTCTACACTTCATATTCACATAACCTTCTGCCCACTATCGACAGTCAATAATCAGATCCTAATTTACACAATCATTTCAGGTCTCGCGGGTCGGGTATTTTTCAAGGTTAGGTTTGTCATCATAGGCAACCTTAAAACCTATAATACATGTCCAACTCACAATGGGTGTATGTCGGGTGTCTTCATCCCAACTCCTGCTTACAGATGCTCTTATGTTTAGATCCTAACAAGATTCGATCTCGATCATAATACGATAATTATCAATGATAATCTTTCCAAAGGAAAGCGATAATATGGTTTATTACCAAAGGTCAATCATTCAAACATAAAACAAGACTTCTAGTGTTTGGTATCATTACTTTACCTCGTCCCGTCGATTGGGGTGGTAAACAGTACTCTCATCAAGGTTCGTTCCCAATGACTTGTGAGCAAATCTCTAGAAATTCGATGTGAAGCGAGGATCTTGATAGAGATGATCGATACAGGCACACCATGCTTACATAACTCCTTTAAATACAAAAGAGTCAATTTCTTCATCGAGAATTTATCGTTAACTGGAATGATATTAGTAGATTTGGTCAGTCTGTCGACGATGATCCAAATCGAATCGAATTCAGATTATGACCTTTGCGATAGTTAGACATTTACTAATGTATGAGGCGATGTATGCCTTCATAATTTGCCATTAATACAACTTCTTCAGAATAAAATACACTAAATCAGAAATAGCACAAATAGAATACTTAATCTTGTGAGATTTCAACATGACTAAATCTCTAAATCTCCATATTTAAGTAACCACAAACGGCCTTTAAAACATTTAACGCCATCGGCTTCTCAATTCTAACGGTTCACATTAGCCGCGAACCCCTCTGTATTATCTATATTATCCTTTTTACAAGCATCGGCTATATTTTAAAATTGCTCGGCAATTTATTTTGCATAGTCATTATTAAGGAACACAATCCTAATTGATTATTTATCATTTCTATCTTATGTGTCAGTATCTACATTCATCTTTTCCTGGTGAAATAATTATCATGACCGTATTTATTCAAAAATTATTTCTTCACATTTTCTAAGTTTTAGTTTCGTCTCAACTATCATTTTTATCATTTTTTCTCAATCCGACGTTTTAAAGCGTCGATAAATATTTCAAGTAAATAATAAATAGTCAATTTTTATGAAACATAAACGTAAAAAAAAATAAAAAATTTAAATTTCTTAGTTCGACCAATTATATAAAAATGTTCAAAATAAATTTGAATTTTATTAACAAGATTTTTGTTGATTTATCGAAAATAATTAAAATAATTAATAAGATTCGTAAATTTTCGAAAAATCTTTGTTTACACTTTGGTCGAAATTTTCTTAGTTGAAAAGCAAAAATTATCGTTTCAAATTTCAAGTCATAAGTTATATAGTTTCCTTAATTCTTACTAGGTTGTCTTGAGGTATACACAAACATTTACCCCTAAACAGGAGTTTAGTTAAATGATTTTGGTATAAGGAAATAATCCCTCAAAAATTCTTTTGATAAAACATTTGTCAAAACATATTTGCACTTTCTTTTTTATAAAACCCAAAGTCTTAAATGGCTCTAATTTTTGAAGAGTCAATATATTCCATTATCTTTTAATCACACGGTCAAATCATGTAACGGATTAAGCTGTTAATCACATTTTAATTATTCAAGGTACATGTTTTCATTGTTCGGCCAATTCAGGGCAATCTATATATGATTATTAACTCCTTCCTATTCTTATAGACAAATAGATGGTCCTTAGTGATCACAAGCATGAATTTATCAAGTTACAGCCTACACACGTGATTCACCAAATTTATGGATGCTACATATGTATTAGTCAATCCAAACGACATCACGTGAAACTCATAAGGTTCATTACAAGTTCTGGATGTAGTAATTGGAATAGATAATCTTTTTCGCGGACGCGAAGTTGATGATAACCATGTCGTGGATCAAAATTTTGAATATACGCTAGAACCATGTAAATGATCGAACAAATCTATCATCTTGGGTAGTGGATATAGATTTTTAATCGTCAATTTACTTAGTTCACGGTAATCAATAAATATAAGAAATAATAACACCATGGCTCTTCATGATGACGAGCTTGGTGGAATAAAATCTTTCTCCGACAACACTCTCAGTTGCACGGTAATTCTTTCGATTTAGATGGTGCTGATGTAGGGTGCACACGCCACAGGTGCAGCACGAAGAATATAATCAATACCAAATTCAACTTGCCTTAATGGCGAAAGTCTAGGTAATTCACCAGCAAATACCTCCTAAAGTTTCAGATAACGGAAACATCTTTAAATAAATTCATATTAGGTTCTTTCTAGATTATAATATCTATAACTAATTCACAACCATTCACGGTATAATTTCAAGTCTAAATGCAGGATATGGTCATCCATCAAGAATTATTTAGATCACTTTTGATAATCAACATCTTATCATTTAGGGGAATTCTACTCGAGTTCCCATCATTTAAGACAATGTCGACATGTCATAATCAATCAATCCTTTCAACTGGCACTATCAACTTTTCAGTTTTATTACCGTCGATAAGATGTGAACTTCTCAAAAGACTAATAATAACTCATAATCCTTCACAAGTTCAAGGATATAGGGAGACATAGCTAACATTAAAAGAGTAAGGTCAACGCATAATCTACGCGAGAGAATTTTAAATCAGATACAGACGAAAATAATAACGAATATGAATATATCCCATGTTTTCATGATTCGAGTACGCATTCGAAAGCTCCTCGGATCGTTACCCAGGTCATTCAAATGAAATCAAATCAAAATAGATGATAGGAACGTCGATACATCCAATCGGGTATCAACACTCGGTAATCAGATACTTTTCCTAAGAATCTCACCACGGGAGAATTGGACAAGAAGGGAATATCAATTGTCAAATAAGACAAGTTCCATAGATGAATAAATTCGACTCAGAAGAATAAATAGTACGGGCACATATGTAGGTATCCCTATCAATATGTCCCTATTTTTCACTTCTTGCAGATCTCATAAAATTTAATCTTTCACAATCTTCAAAGAAAATTTAGTGTTTATTAACAATTTCATGGTGACTACTAATCAGCCTTGCATGGCCACTTCCAAATTGTATGTAGGCGCGCAACTATATACAATTTCAAGTTTAACGATGCAATACTCAGTTCGTCAAAATTTTATCATCATGTTTATAATAAAAACATTTTCATGCTTAATTCTTAAATAAGAATCAAAAATAAATTTACAAAGATTTTCTTTGTTATGAAAACAATTAAGTTTTCCAAGGTGTTTTATAAACAACTTCATTTCAATAACAATCACTTATAAATCTCACTTTTATAATCCTTATAGTGATGAAAATTCAGTTTTTATCAAGGGACACTGTTTTATCTTATAAAAACAATGAGTGATCTACAAAAGAGTGATAAAGGCTTGTTCACCAAGAACTAACTACAATATGATAGGAAATGAGCTTTAGCCAAATAATAATGAGGTTCATGACCTTGCTGGTGCTCGAAAAGAATAATCCACAACGTAACTCAATTCGAGATGAGTACTTGTTCAATGGTTACATCACTAATGTGAACATTAGGAAGCAATAAAGGATAGATAACATCGATACATGTAGAATTTAGCAATCAATGGTAGTCTTTTCATTAATCACAAACAAGTCAAAATTGTACCGTAACACATTATGTGTCACTATGTCATACAATTCCAAGAACTCATCCTACCAACTGATGTCTCAGTTAAGTTAGGGATTATTTTTAAAAGATACCACAATGAATAATAATCAATAAGAGTCATTAGGTGTCCCACCTGTCCCGGAAGATCCATCGGTCCCAATTCAGAAGAAGATTTCTTCAATTTATTTCTTGGACACTGGGCATCCTCGTTAGTGGACAATAGCCTAGGAACAACCCTTAACACGAATCAACAATCAATTAAAACCTTATAATTCAATCACAGGACTTAACGGATTCCTCTTAACAGTCTTATATTCCATACGAGTTAAATTTTTACTTCATTCAAGTTTCAATCGACTTATACTCAATGCGATATCCTACCTCATTCTCCAATACTTTCAATCTTATTCTTAAACCTTATAAGGGCAATAAAAGCTCGATATGATCAACACTTAATTTCCAATCCTATAGCCCTTACAACAATAGTTATCAAATGAGTCACTAGTATGAAATGACTCATACATTCAATTAGATTTCTCGGAAAGGTACTAGTGGCATGAGGCTTTTGGGTAATGGTTCCAATGACAGCCTCAAGTGCAACATTCACCCTTTCAATTTCAAATTTAAGAATTGGGTGACAACGAATCAAATGACACTTTTCCAGGTGGTAACGTTTTGTCTAACTCCACTCTATAAGGAAAGATCGTCATGACATCGATATCAGATTTAATCTCGACAATTCTTCTTCAAGATCACAATCAACTAATATCTACATTTCTATGAATATCAACCATTTTGTTGGGATCATAAATATCCACAACTTGGTTTAGATCTGGAATAGCTAGATTTCCTACAGGAATAGCTTAGATTAATTTACTAGGGGATTTAGGGTTCCTTGTGACAATCTACGTCGTGTAAATACATCGTATAAATATAGAAATAATCATCAAACAATCATGTAATCAAATTACATCATATGTATATATATAATCCAAGTTATATATATATATATATATATATATATATATATATATATATATATATATATATATATATATATATATATATATATATATATATATATATATATATATATATATATATATATATATATATATATATATATATATATATATATATATATATATATATATATATATATATATATATATATATATTAAAATCACACTTCTCAGTCTGGCCTTGTCGGTAACTCGGGAATTCTTCGGCACCGTTATAGTCAAAAGATTTTTAGACATTTTGAGAAAAATGTTTATAGTTAAAAGATTTTGAAATGTTTTATTCAAAACCTTGGTTTTAAAAATCTTTCGTTCTCTATAACGAGAGCTCTGGTACCAAACTGTAACACCCCCCAAATTTATACAATTCAATACAGCGGAAGACTCGTTGGTGTTCCGGGATAGCACATTACTCACATCATAGACAACGCATAAAAATCGCGTCGTTTAATAATAAAGGATTTACATTCATAAATATCAAATTTACATAGGTCCCAAGTCATTGTATTTCATACAGGTTTTACAAAGCATTTGAATGGAAATTATTATTTAAGTGTGGGCCATGAATTCTTGTTGTCTTCCCGAGAATTACCTTCAAGTACCTGAGATAAAACATGTTAAAAGAAAAGGTCAGCGATAATGCCGAGTGAATTCATATAGTTTAATAAAACCATTAATATATCATCGGTATATAATTATTACCGAAAATCATTTTGTATAAATCATTGTAATAGGCCATAAAATAGCCAAAGTCATTTTATTCAAATCCTTATCAAAAATCATAATATAAGCGTTTTCCTTCAAAATCATTATACGAACCAATGTCGTAATAATATCATACAATACGTTTTATAACGTTGTATAAAGTTAAATAAAAACCGTTATATGAATATGGTTATTTAAAACCAAAACACGAACATAATATCAATAATAAGACCCCGTATTGCTAGTCAGGCAATATATCGTATTTCAGTGCGTATAGCAGTATTTCGTTATTTGGATTATTATAAGCCGCATGACATTCTTACCATACTACAACAAACAACGGGTAGCTAACCCGAAACTCATTTGCCCATCTAAATTAGTGTGTCGTCAAAATAATCACGCTTGTGTAAATCTTCTCATACATAAATTCGCTTACCAATCAATGTGGCACGACGGGGATCAACTGTGACAATCCGTCAATTTATGGTTGATATTTTATTCTCAAATATTATTTAAAAATATTATTTTAATTTTATATTATGAACTCACTTATTTTTGGGAAGAAATTTGGATTTACGTCTTGGAGTAGCATCGACTACGTCTAAACCGGAGGATTCAACGTTACGTGCTTACGTTTACATACACCGTTTTAGTGACAGTCTGACATTTCAAAAAATAAATTTATCCGTGAATATTATTTTGGAATTATTAAATTTGTGTTGGTTCATAAACTCACAAATTTACGAGAAGAGATTAGGACTTACAATTTTAATTTAACGTCCTTTACGACTAAACCGGAAACCCTAGGTTTACGTATTTACGTCTTTGAACTCCGTTTTTTATGAGACAATTTTTATTAGATTCGTTTTGTGCCGTTGATTCATAATTTATAAAAACGTTTTTCGTAAAACGACCCGAGGGCACGCAAATCAAGGAAACTAGAATCGAGGAGTACCCGTAATTAAATGGGGATGAGACAAGTGGGACACTTGCCCTACCCCCACAAACCCACGGCCAAGATTAGGGACACCACATCAAAGATGTGGCACCCTTACACTTATTAAGTTACACATGTAACTTAAGCTTCAATATGAAGCTACCTCATCCCACTAACTTGTCAAAACCACTAGCTAAACATTCACACATTTCCCTCACATGCAAACCACTCCTCTCTCTCTCTTGGCTCTTCTTTGTGCCGTCCCTATTGCCACCACCACCACCATGTTCATCAAATTTTCCACCATAAATCTTATGTTTAACTTGCATAAGATGGAAACCTATAGAAGACTTGAAGATTGGAGGTGATTATAACATCCAAGGAGGAGTTTCTATGGAGTCTTGGGGCTGATTTTCCACAAGGAGTTCTTGAAGATTGGTGGACTTGAAGATGGTCTTGGTTTATCACAAGTTTCTCCATCAAAATCCATGTCTTGATCATAACCTACATCATCATGGTGGTATAAAGATTGTCCTCCCCATCCTTTTGTTAATTTTGATTATGTAATCATGTATTTTCTTCTTAAATGTATATATGTATGATGATATATGATGATAAAAATATTATGTGGGGATTTGGTGTTGATAATCATGGGTAAAAAGATGAAAAACTATATGTAAAAGTGGTTAATCTTGCTTAATTTAGTAGGCTGTATAAAAACAGTAACTAACCACATGTTAAACTGATAAAATTGCAAAGTAGAATCAATATACAGTAAGTATTAGGTCTTGTACACATGTGAGAGTTGGCCATGCAATGGAATCATTATAATGAGTGAGACATGATCAAAACAAGTTTAGAGTACAAATCTGCATAGACTGTTTTGGACGATTTTTAGAAAATACTTAGAGGCTGATTCAACAGTATCCATAGGAGAATTAAATGGAGCACATATCATGTAGTTTATGCCATAAAAATTTGAGCTTCTATCTCCATACAGAACTCTAGATATGGCTGTTTTGGTGAACATGAAAGTAAAAATCAGATTTTGGGAAATTAAAGTATAATAGTATTATATAAGCACTCAAATAAAAATAGTATAAAATGTGAATTAAACCCCACTAACTTATATAATACATTTATATAAATATGTATAAGGATAAATAAATGGAAATTTTATAAAAATGGTAGTTTGATAAGTTTTATAAGTTATAAAACTATAAACATGATTTTTACGACTTTTTCGGCTATTACCGTAAAATTAACGTTTTTGTTAAATAAAACTTAGACGGTTGGACCCGTCTAATGTAAACTTTTATAAACTCATATACTGATATATAGACATATATAACAACTAAAAACCGATAAAACCCGAACCATATAACATACGGACATTAACGGGCTAAGTTAACGTTATTGGACTAATAATACAACAAAATGGGCTAAAACACTTATAAACTTATTTATTGGGCTTAACCCATTTGGGCCCAACATGTAAAGTATAAATACTGATAATACAAGTATGAAATGGATTAATACAAGTTAATGAACTTATAATAGGCTTATTGGACCTAAAACACGTAAATAGGTAAAACTAGTAAACTAGTAAGAAGTTACCAATACATAAACACAAAAATGAGTAAAAGAGAATATGTAAACCCACTTGATCATCATATATATAAAATCATCATATGTATACATAATTGTTATTTTTATAAAGTCATTTGACATGAGTCTAGGACGAGTATTATTTGTCTAGGTTTCCGTGATTGAAGCACGTACCGTACATCCGAATTGCCGATAACCCGCCTTCCCATATCAACGTGAGTTCATAGCCTCGCACTCTTTTAAATGTTTTTATGAGATGTTTTATAAACCCGCGAGGGAGATAACATGTTAGTTTTACTAAAATAGGACACCATTTGTCCCAATTGCTTGTTTATTGATTTGGACCCGAATGATTCTATGATCCGATGAATGATTTTATGACCCGATAGATGAAATGAAATGGATTATTAAAGTTAGGTTATGTCACTAAAAGTCCCATTAGCATGAATTGTGAACTACCGGGATTTGGTAGACGCTTATGCATATAATAGTACTATTTGGGGACGATCACCCCAGTTTGCGCCTTGACGGTTGATCCCCGTCGTGCCACATTGATTGGTAAGCGAATTTATGTATGAGAAGATTTCCATAGCGTGACCTTTGTGACGACACGCTAATTTAGATGGCCAAATTGAGTTTCGGGCTAGCTACCCGTTGTTTGTTGTAGTAAGGTAACAATGTCATGCGGCTTATAATAATCCAATTAACGAAATACTGCTATATGCACCGAATTACGATATATTGCCTGACTAGCAATACGGGGTCATAATATTGATATTATGTTTGTGTTTTGGTTTTACATAACCATATTCATATAACGGTTTTTATTTAACTCTACACGACGTTATAAAACGTGTTGTTTGATATTTTTACGACATTGGTTCGTATAATGGTTTTGAAGGCGAAAGCCTATATTATGATTTTTAATAAGGATTTGTATAAAATGACTTTGGCTATTTTATAGCCTATTACAAAGATTTGTACAAAATGATTTTCGGTAATAATTCTATACCGATGTTATATTAATGGATTTTATTAAACTCTATGAATTCACTCGACGTTTTCGCTGACTTTTTCTTTTAACATGTTTTATCTCAGGTACTTGAAGGTAATTCTCGAGAAGACAACAAGAATTCATGGCCCGCACTTAAATAATAATTTCCATTCAAATTTTTTGTAAAACCTGTATGAAATACAATGACTTGGGACCTATGTAAACTTGATATTTATGAATGGAAATGCTTTATTATTAAAGAACGCGATTTTTAAGCGTTGTCTATGATGTGAGTAATGTGCTATCCCGTAACACCAACGAGTCTTCCGCTATATTGAGTTATATAAATTTGGGGGTGTTACATCAACCGTCAAGGCGCGAACTGGGGTGATCGTCCCCAAATAGTACTATTATATACATAAGCGTCTACCAAATCCCGGTAGTTCACAGTTTATGCTAATGGGACTTTTAGTGACATAACCTAACTTTAATAATCCATTTCATTTCATCTATCGGGTCATATAATAATACATCGGGTCATACCATCATTCGGGTCCAAATCAACAAACAAACAATCGGGAAAAATGATGTCCTATTTTATCAAAACTAACATGTTATCTCCCTCGCGGGTTTATAAAACAGTTCATAAAAACATTTAAAAGAGTGCGAGTCTATGAACTCACGTTGATGTGGGAAGGCGGGTTATCGGCAATTCGGACGTACGGTACGTGCTTCAATCACGGAAACCTAGACAAATAATATTTGTCTTAGACTCTTGTCCAATGACTTTATAAAAATAACAATTATGTATACATATGTTGATTTTATATATATAATGATGATCAAGTGGGTTTATACATTCTCATTTACTCATTTTAGTGTTATGTGTTGGTAACTTTTATACTAGTTTACTAGTTTTACCAATTTACATGTTTTAGGTCCAATAAGCCTATTATAAGTCCATTACCTTAAATTAGACCATTTTATACTTTTATTATCAGTATTATACTTTACATGTTGGGCCAAAGTGGGTTAAGCCCAATAAGTAAATTTATAAGTGTTTAGCCCATTTAGTTGTATTATTAGTCCAATAATGCTAACTTAGCCTGTTAATGTCCATATCTTATTTAGTTCGGGTTTTATCGGTTTTTACTTGTATTAATTACTTATATATCAGTATATGACTTTTAAAAAGTTTACATTATACGGGTCCGATCGTCTAAGTTTTAATTGACGAAAAACGTTAATTTTACGGTATTAGCCGAAAAGACGTAAAAATCATGTTTATAGTTTTTATAACTTATAAAACTTACCAAACTACCATTTTTATATAATGTCCATTTATTTATCCTTATACATATTTATATAAATGAAATATATAAGTTAGTGGGTTTTAATTTCACATTTTATACTATATTATTATGAGTGCTTATATAATACTATTAAACTTTAATTTCACAAAATCTGATTTTTAGTTTCACTTTCACCATTTTTATCATATCTTGAGTTCTATAAGAAGATAGAAGCTCATTTTTGGATGACATAAACTTCATATTATGTGCTACAAATAAGTTAGTTATAGCTACTGCTCAATCCATGTCTAAGTATCCTTAACAGTCCCTACAAAACAGACTACTCAGATTGGTATACTAATTTTGTTTTGATCATATCTCACTCATTTTGATGATTCCATTGCATGGCCAACTCTCACATGTGTATGACATCTAATACTTACTGTAAATTGATTCCACCATGGCATTTTATCAGTTTATTATTTGGTTAGTTACTGTTTTTATACAGCCAACTTTATAAGCAAGAATTTAACCTTTTTACATATGGTTTTCTATCTTTTTAACCATGTTTATCAAATCTATCAACACCAAATCCCCACATAATATTTTTAATCATCATTCATCATCATATACATATACATAAATAAATAAATTACAAGATTACATAATCAAAATAACAAGAGGATAGGAAGAACAATCTTTATACCACCAAGATTAAGTAGTTTATGATCAAGGCTTGGATTTTTTATGGCTAAACTTGTGATAGATCAACACCAATCTTCAATACCTCCAATACTTGTAAACTTCTTGTAGAAATCAGCCCTTGGACATCACCAAATCACCTCCTTGGATGTTAGAATCACCTCCAATCTTCAAAGCTTCAAAGGTTCTTCATCATATGTATGAATAACATATGATTTCATGGTTAAACTAAGATCAAATGGGGTATTTTGAGAGAGAGAGTGGACGAAAATGGGGAGAGAGGTGAGAGAGATTTAGGTGGTTTTCATGAGATGAAAATGGAGGAGGTTTGTGTTGGATGGTTTTGTGTTGGTGGAAAGTAGTAGCTTACTTTGTAATCTTTAGTTAACAAGTGTTAACTTGTTAGCTACAACTTTGCCACATCTTGTGATGTGGTGGCATACTTTGGCCGTACCATGTTAGTGGGGTGGGGAAAAACTTGTTTTGTCTCATCCCACTAATTTACGGGTATTCCTCGATTCTAGTTTCCTCGATTTGCGTGCCCTCTGGTCGTTTTATGAAAAACATTTTTATAAATTATGAATCAATGGCACAAAACGAATCTAATAAAAATTGTCTCATCAAAAACGGAGTTCAAAAACGTAAATACGTAATCCTAAGGTTTCCGGTTTAGTCGTAAAGGACGTTAAATTATTCACGTAAGTCCTAATCTCTTCTCGTAAAATTTGTGAGTTTATGAACCAACTCAAATTTAAAATCCCAAAATAATATTCACGGATAAATTTATTTCCTGAAATGTCGGACTCTTACCAAAAACGGTGTATGTAAACGTAAGCACGTAACGTAGAATCCTCCGGTTTAGACGTAGTCGATGCTACTTCAAGATGTAAACCCAAATTCTTCCCAAAAATAAGTGAGTTCATAATATAACATTTAAATATTGTTTTAAATAATATTTGATAATAAAATATCAACCATAAATTGACGGATTGTCACAATCATAAAATATAAGAGATACACCTAGGAATAAGGGAGTCTAAGTGAATAATTGGGGCACATGAGTTCGTGTTAGTTTACTAACTTATAATAACAATGATCTCGTTTATAAGCTTGGTGTGGGGAACGTGAAACTTGAGGGTGATAAACATTCATGACATCCAAAACCCCAATGTAAGTCTTTGATTTCTTTACTTCTTTTCTTCCTTTAAATATTTTGCAATTTTCTATCTCCTTTAGTTTACTTAATGTCTTGTGTTTAATAAAGGCCAAGGTGGATTGATTATGATGGAAAATGTAAAACTTGCTTTGTAACTAATGCATTGCATGAGGGCATTGAAATGGTCAAGTGTATGGGATTTAATAAGTGTGAAAACACTTATCCTTTTACCACTTATTTCCAATAATAACAAGACAAAACGTGTATTTTATGTCGTAAAAGTCAGAGTTATGCGTGATTTGTGTTTTTATTGTGTTTCAGGATAAAAATATGAAAAAGGAAGAAAACATGGGCTATCATGGGCTTTTTATCGAAGAAAACGAGAAAATAATAAGTTAAAAGATCAAGAGTGTAAAAAGAACGGAAGTCCAAGGCCTATTCTGAAGATTTATCGAAGAAAAAGTCTAAAGATGGAAGTTTAATGAAGTCGAAGACCTCAAGTCTAATAGAAGAAGAAAATTATAAGACAAGTTCAATTTATATCGAAAAATCCCGAGACGGCGTCCAGAAAGACAAAGAATTTAAATTGAGTCGAGACGAGAAGAAAGAAAAAAAGGAAGCAACACATGCACCTCCCCGCCTCCTATATATACGCTCCTAATGACACATTAGGAGGGTGTTAGTTAATTGTTAGCTAGTTCATTTTCTTTTGGTAGTTTTCATTTTTAGAGAGAGAAAGTTTTAACTTTCTCTCACTAGAATTTCATCTTTTCTTTCTTTCATGTTTAAGCTTTAATTAACTCTTGTATTTTGGAATCATTAATCTACAAGTTCAAGTTAAGTTTTTCATCTTCAATCTCTTTCTACCTTTCTTGATTTTTACTTATTTTTTATTCGTGATAAGCTTGATCTTGTTTCATCTTGATGTTTATGAGATCAAAAAGTTTATCTTTTGGTTTCTATCTAAGTTTTATACGGATTAAGCTTTGAGCTTATCATGCTTATTGGCTTATTTTGTGTTTTGCTTATTTACTTTTTAGTTTTCTTAAAAAGTTTAGTCTTTTCAAAGTTTGATTCATAAAGTTTGCTTATTTCGTGTTTTAAAAGTTTTTAAATTTATGCTTGTTTTCATTTGGTTGGAATTTAAATAATTGCTTATTCGTCTTTGCTTATTAGTGCTTATTCGGGTTTTAGCTTATTGTATTCCATCCGAATATTGTGTCATTTCCTCACAATATCATTACGGTTTACATACTGTGACAGTCATTCCGATTCAGCTTTGTGATCGCAATAACCCTTAGGGTTTTACTTTGCGATCGATTATTTAGATAGTGTATTCCGATCACTAATTTCGATCGTGGGTTATGATTTCTCCTGACATCATACTTTGCGATCGGGTATAAGACTTATTGCAATGAAACGCTGCCAAAATTTCATCAGCCATATTTCGACAGAATTTCTTGTATTCCGACATAATTATTCCGATACTTTGATATTCCGACAGGGTTGATTCCGATAGCTTTACTAATCATTATTCTGACAACATTCATTTTGTTACTTTCCGACGGATTATTCCGACGGGTACATTCCGATGGGATTCCGATCAGGATCATTCCGACGGTTTTAAGTTTTTGTTTTTACAAAGTTTTCAAGTTTTAAATTCACCTTTTAAGTTTTAAAGTTTTTAATCATTTATTTTTAACTCGTAATTTTTAGTTTAATTTTCAAAGCTTTTATTTTTACTCATTGACATTTTCATATTTGCTTTTAGTTTAAAATAGATAACCAAACCAATTTATTTTCCACCAAGAACGACTGTGTCGCACTTTTAACTAGTAATCAATTCGAAAAGACTTGGAATCAACGAACTTTCATACTTGGTAAAAACCTTGTATTAGATTTCCATTCATTACTGTGAATATTAATGAATCACTCTGAATGTTGTGGCAAGACCATAAAGATATTGCCTAGAAACCTGAAACGAGTTTGAATCAATAAAGAAACAAACCACTGTTGCTTTTCAGTTTTCACATTTTCAATTCATAAAGAATCTTACACATGACCTACCGCAGTGCTGTTTGAAGTTAACACTGGAAGGATTTCCACTCATCATTGTGAATACTAAGTAGTATCACTCTGAGTGTTCTAACAATATCCCAAGGATATAGCGTAGGACTCTCTTGATCTTCATTTGTGTGTCTTAGCGAGATTCGATAGATCTCTTGGCTCTAGACTCGATTTGTGCACTTTTAGTGGTCGGAGGCTGGAGCAGATGTCACCTATTCAATATCAACTATCTCGGAGTGAGAAAGTCAATAGAAGTTGTGTTGATCTCCGTGACAATAAAAAAACTTCTTTTGAGAGAAGCCTGAATCAGCCGAGGAGGGATTTTGCATTACATCACTGGGTCCATGATGCGTTGTCTTCATGATATGTTGACCTGGTTTCTGCCTAAGTTGTATGGACGGCTTCTTTATTTACACCCTTTATCCTTATATTTCTTTTTCATTCTTCAACCCCTTCAATGCTTACCAAGACATCATCACTAGCACCTTGTTGTGATTGTTCCAGTGCTGGCTTCAGTACTTAGTCGGCATTCAGCTATGTTCACATTCTACTCCATCTTTCCTAAGGACTTCTAATAATCTATTGAATTGTCCCTGGGAAGATCCCTCCTGTTTTGGTTGGATCATTAGACTTAAACCTAACCACCCTTTTGACACCAATAACGTCGTGAATTAAAGATGTTGTGGGTATTTGATCATAACCATGAGTGCTTGAGTCTTTAGATCATATTTTAATCACATTTTCTCCCATATCTCTATTATATAAAATCGTTTGATATTAGAGATACCAAATTTGATTAAAATATATTGCAAAAAGTAGTCTTGAAAATCTTCGGGAGAAAAATGTGCCAAACTTAGCATGAATTAGGAAAGCTTCCCCTCAAAAATTGATCCAGTTGAATTGTCATTACGAGGATATGATCCACATTAAACTTTTGAGGATAGGAGTTGTTGAACACACAATTATTGAAAGATTTTGAATAATCATTGAAAAACTCTTGAAAAAATTGTGTTCAACTCTTTTTGAAAAATCAATTCTTTTGGCGAAGTGGTTTTTCTAAAGCATTAACTTGAGTTCATAGACTTTTGAATGTCTTGACGAATTCACTCAAGTGTAAGAAGATTTCTCTTCTTTTGCTGAGGGTAAGCGCACTAAATCGTACACTCTCCTGTGAGTATAGATCCGGGTTGCAATCTGAAAGTGATTACAAGCCATTGTGTTGAGCTCAAAACGTTGAATATTTTGTGACAAGCTCGACCCAAGATAGATTGCTCTGACCGTTGTTGGAAATATTGTCCAAAAGAGACAATTTCTTTTATAAAAGATAGAAATGACATGTTTTGAAAAATATTTACAACTTTCATTCAAGCTTTATGTACACACGCGTGTCGTTATTGAGCGACATTTCTAGGCACGTCCATATTATCGATACTGAAAGACATGTCGAGAAGAATATTTTTGGGTTTTCAAAGATTTTTTAATTTTGTATTTTGCTTTTTCATTAATATTTATATGTAGATGTTTGATAGATGAATCAAGCAGGCTTCTTTGCCAGAATCTCCAGTTCTGCTGGAGTCAAACATCTCTTACCAATTTTCCTAACTAGATACGCAAACCTCCCTTTCAAAAGAGCTTTTGTAAACAAGTCAGCTAATTGGTAATCAGTTCCAACAAAGTATAGTTCAACGATACCCCTTTCAACTTGTTCCTTAATGAATTGATATCTGACATCAATGTGCTTCGTGCGGGAATGTTGTACCGGATTACAGGATATGGCTATGGCGGACTTTGAATCACTAACATAGGTACTTTATCAAAGTGGAAGCCATAATCCGTGAGTTGTGTTCTCATCCAAAGAACTTGAGCACGACACGTAGAAAGAGACACATACTCCGCTTCGGCTGATGATAGTGACGTGTAATCCTGCTTCTTGGAAGACCATCCCACGAGCTTATCTTGACCTAGAAATTGTGCACCACTAGAAGTACTTTTTTGTGTATCAAGACACCCTGCATGATCAAAATCTGAATAGGCCGTTAGAAAGAAACCGGTTTCCCTCGGATACTAGAGTCCCATGTGAATGCTATTCTTAAGGTACCGAAAGATCCGTTTAACCTCCTTGAGGTGCTTTTCAGTGGGTCGTGCTTGATATCGTGCACAATAACACGTAGCATGTGATATATCTGGTCAGCTTGCTGTTAAGTACATGAGGGAGCCGATCATGGAACGATTTCGTTTGATCTATGGCATCTCCCTCCAAATCAGCATCTAGGGATGTGGTTGATAATGGTGTCCCAACGGGGTCACATGTGGTCATACCATGCTTTTTTATTATCTCTTGACAATAGTTAGCTTGGTTAATAAAGATACCACTTCGGGATTGGTGAACTTGAATTCCTAAAAAGAATTTTAGTTCGCACATCATTGACATTTCAAATTTGTTGTGCATTACTTTTTCAAACCATTTTGAAAGTTTTGGGTTTGTAGACCCGAAAATAATGTCATCAACATAAATATGCACAAGCAAAATGTCATCCCCATATTTATAAGTGAACATAGTTAGATCAATGGAACCTTTTGAGAAACCTTTGGATACCAAAAATTTTGAGAGCTCGTCGTACCACGCCCTTGGAGCTTGCTTGAGTCCATAAAGTTCTTTGTGGAGACGATACACCTTGTCAGGATAATAAGGATTGACGAATCCTTCCGGTTGTGTTACATATACTTCTTCCTTTAAAGGACCGTTAAGAAACGCCATCTTTATGTCCATTTGTTAAACGATGAATCCCGTATGTGCAGCATAAGCAAGGAAAATCCTGACCGCTTCCATACGGGCTACTGGTGCAAATGATTCTTCAAAATCAATACCCTCTTTTTGTCCATACCCTTTAGCCACTAGCCTAGATTTATTCTTGATGATCATGTTTTCTTCATCCATCTTGTTTTTCCAGATCCATCGAATATTTAATGGTGTTACATCATATGGTCTGTCAACAAGTTCCCAGCCTTTAAGTCTTTCAAATTGTTGAAGTTCATCCGTCATTGATTCTATCCAAGCGTGATCTGCCAAGGCTTCTTTGATATTTGTTGGTTCTGTTGTACTCACGGCGAGTGCGAACATACAAACATCAACATCGGTTTCAAGTTGTCGTCTTGTACGAACGGGCTGTGAAGGGTTTCCAATTACTTGAACCAAAGGATGATCTCGTGTCCAATGATGTGTTGAAGGATGTTGTTGATAGAAGGTATGCATATTTGACGGATCAACATGGCGAGTAGAAGACTCTCCATTTTTGTGTACCAGTGTACCGAATGGGTTGATAAAATTGTATTCGTCATTTAATGCATAGTCTATTTGATTTATGTTCTCTGGAGCAATGACAGTAGTTGTGGATGTTGTAGGAGCAGTTGTTGATGTGATATTCTGAGGAGGTAAATCTGCAGCAACCCGTGTTGAAGTAGATGAAGTTGTATCCTTTTGTTGACGATGATCGGTATCATCATTCTTATCATGAGTGACAGCGGAAGACTTCGATAGAACATGTTTCTCGCCCATGAAATATTCATCATACATTGGTCCATATCCAACTCTTCAATTGTCGTGTTGACCGTCATATCTTCTCTTTGAACATTTCCTTGAACCAGCTTTGAACTTGACGGTTCATTGTTGTTGTCTTGAGTTCCGAGTTCCGTGCGGTTGTGAACGAAAGTCGTATGTCGTTGTGGATCGGGACTTAAACTGTTTTGTTCAAGTGTCATCTCTTGCAATTCATCAAATCTGATATGAATAGTCTTGACTACCAATTTTGTTCTCTCGTTGTAAACTCTATATCCCTTAGACTGAGTTGCATATCCCACTAGAATGCATGCGTCACCTTTCTCTTTCATCTTATCCAAATTTTCACCATCTCAAATTATGTAACAAGTACATCCAAAAATGTGAAGGTGTTTGAGTGAAGGTTTTCGATCATGAATTATGTGATATGGTGTCTTTTCGTGTCTTGGGATAATTAAGGATCGGTTTTGAATGTAGCATGCGGTTGACATGGCTTCGGCCCAAAAGAATAGTGGAAGTTTTGAAGCGGATAATAATGTTCGAGCAGCCTCAACTAAAGTACGATTTTGTCTTTCAACAACGCCGTTTTGTTCGGGTGTTCGAGCAATAGATGTTTCATGTTCAGTTCCTTCGGCTTCAAAATAGTTCCTCAGAGTTGAATTCAAAAATTTTGTGCCTCTGTCAGTACAAACCACTTTTACTTGAGCTTGAAGACCACCTTGTATCAATTTAAGGAAGTTGATGAGAACGTCGGGTGTTTCATCCTTGGTCCTCAAGAAATGAGTCCATGTGTACCTTGAGTAATCATCGACAATTACCATAATGTATTTCTTCCCATTGATAATTTGAACACGCATGGGACCACACAAATTGATATGATGAAGATCTAACTGTCCTTTAGAGCTTGGTGTAATCTTTGTCTTGAAACAACTTTGTTTAGCTTTACAAAGCTCACAAGAAGAACAAAGATGATCTTTGATGAATTTCAAGCTTGGAAGGCCTCTCACAATATCTTTCTTGGAAAGCAAGTTGATGGTATCAAAGTTGAGATGAGATAGACGTTGATGCCATATCCATGCCTGAGTCGTTGAAGCTTTAGCCATGAAGCAAATTGGAGTTGTAGAAGTTGTGTCTTGAAGTGAAATAGTATAGAGATCACTACCCCGTGTACCGGTAAGTAAGTCATTCCCATCATAATCACGAACAAAACATGTCTTCTTTTTGAAAGCAACCTCCAAATCTGCATCACAGAATTGACCAACCGAGAAAAGATTGTGATTGAGCCCTTCGACGTAGTATACCCTTTTGATCGTGATATTCCCCTCAACCAAATCTCCATATCCTAGGATCGGTGTAAACTGATCATTTCCTAATCAAACCGTACCCAGGAACTTCTCCACGAAGTTAATTAGAAGCTTGAGATTCCCCGTCATGTGCTTCGTGCATCCGGAGTCCAGTATGAAGAGAATTATTTGTATCACCTGCAGAAGAATTAGAACACGATGGAGAAATTGCTAAATTCGATACCACGTTAGTTGTGATTTCAGAATTATTAGTGTTTGTAGCAACATTTAAACGTATACTAACACTCATTGTCACATTTTCTGTCCTAACTTTAGGCATCCATTAATATCCTGGAGGACATTGATTACCAAACCACCATTTCCAATACTAGCTAGCAGACTCATATATTTCCCTAATTCTACTTCTAGGGTTCTTAGTGATGGAGTCTGATGCAATACTTTTCTTAGTGGGGGTTGCACTAGAATGGTCCACTTTGTGTGTGGGTTTACTAACACTAATAGGCATCGCAACTTGCTTCTTAGTTCTAGTATCTACGCCTTTGACATTATTCATAGCACACATAGAATGATTAGCATTATCACATTTTCCACATTTGACACAAACAAATTTAAGATTCAAAGCATTGAAATCATTCAAAGCATTCAAATCGTCATTACACGCGATTACAGACTTTTTATTCTTAAAAACATTCAAATTCCTAGGGTGTTCTTCTACTTCCTTCATCTTCCCTTGACTCTTGTGTTTCCAGACCTTATCATTCACTTGAGCGCGCTTAAGCTGAGGTCGGCTAACACTAGCAGTGGAGACTACTCATGTAGTAGAAGACTGATATGAGTGTAATTACTCATATCATTTATATCAATAAATGAACAATAATTGCATAAAACATATGGATTTTGTATTGTATATGCATGTTTGTTGCTTCATGTGTATAGGTACCCAAGTTTACGAAAACCGGCAATATCGACACGAGTTTGAAGATTATTTCAAAAAGCCAAAAATCGAGTTCGTTTTTAGAGGATTTAAGTTTTATAAAGTTATTGGGCTTTATGGGTCCCACATTTTGTTAACGGGCCTAAAAGCCCATTAAGATGCTAAAATTGATAAGTTAAATACAAAAGCCCAATACAAAAGCCCAAAATGAATAAATTATGGGGCGGATGTATAGTATCAATTTTTGTGGACTCCAAGCCCATTTACCAACTCATTAAACGAAAGGAATAAAAATAAAATGGGTCCAAGCCCATGTGACAAGAGTATGGACGGTGAATAAAGTTTATAAAGTGAAAAGTTTTCACTTTACTTGGTCAAACAACAAAGCTTTCGTTACACACAAAGACAGAGAAAGAAAAAAAGAATCGAAGAGATATTCACCTATCACCTCCACAAACCTTAAAAATCCAATTTGGGGGTTTTCTTTTCCTTGGAGATTAAAACCCACGCGCCCAAAATTAATTACCAAGTTTTTCGGATGTAGAAGATGGAGTTATCAGATCCACGTGGCACTCTCTCTCATCACCAATCATCTCTGATTGGTTGATTTATTCACAATCAGTCATAACACCAATAAAAATAAGCCACATCACCTACAAACAAACACAACTAGCACAAAAACTTCCACCTTGACAATCCGTGTGAAGGTATGTATTTTTCAGCCCTTGGATCAAGTTTATCAAGAAAGAGAAGAAAAAAGTGAAGAATCAAGGGCTAGGATTGATTTTCAGCATCAACAACCACCTCAAGAAGGCTTGGGGTTTGCCTATAAAAACCCCCAAAATTTGTGTAATCAGCATTCCTTTCTTTACTTTATTGTTATAATGCTAAATTTAGATTAGGCTTGTATTTTATTTTAAATAATGTAATTCCATTTTGATTTAATGAAAGTTTAGTTTTGATCTTCATGTCTCTCATTTAATATTTTAATTTTACTGTTCTTACATTTTAATCTAAATAAATCGTTATAACTGAATAATATTTAGATTAGCTTAAGTAATAGCTAGATTAAGTGATAAAGTAAGATTGGGAATAACTTTTCCCCACTTGAAATGTTAATTATACAGTGACGGTTTGGTTCGATTCGAAGTGACGGTGCTAATGGTGGTTCGTAGAGAATTCGTTAAGTGATGGTGGGATAATACTTGGTATCGGTTCTAGTTCAATAGTATGATCAGCGCGTTACTACGTCATCAAAGGATCATCAATATAAGGTAAGCTCTTTTTTATTTTAATTTTATGAATTTCTCTTAGTATAAATTGTATTTTGGGGCGTTTGAGTTTGTGAATCTGCGTGCATTGATATCTAGATATACGTTTGGATCTCCTTAGTTTAATAGTTAGCGTTTGATGTTTAGAATTTGTAAGCTGTTTAGATTTTAGTCTTTTTTTAGTTTAATTTGAGTTAATGATTTGAGAATTCTTAGACTGGTATATCATTTTATGGTTCAGATAGCTTGTAGATTTTGAAGGCCTATCTACTTGATATAAATTGTCAATAAGTGGTTGTTATTTGGATTTGTTGAAACTGCTTTGTGATTTATATAAGTTTTTGATTAGCTGCTACACTGATGCTTAGATTAATAAGTGTAATGAGATAGTTTGGTTGCATGCCTGTTAGAGTTTTTTTTACTGATATGATCTGCTGATAGGACTTAGTGAGTTTTATTTAGTTGCCTAATTTGCTAGAATACAATTGCTGATTTGGTTTACCCTGCTTTGTTATTGAGCTAAGAATGGTAAACTGATTGTTATCTGTTTGTTTTCTATAGTTTTTGGTACCCTGTTTAGTTGAAATTGGATTTTAATCTGCTAGTTAATTTTGAAGGGTTCATTTTATTGATGATAATGTTTCTGTTAACTGAGTATAGTCTTATTTAACTGAGATTGAGTGCTGTCATTTTATTGTTTAAATATATTGATACTTATCAGTTATCCAAACGTATTGTTTGGTAATTGCATTATGATCTGTCACTTATTCCAATTCCAAAATATATATTCAAAAAAAAATAGTCCCCTTTGGGACTCGAACCCGTGACCTCACGGACAATAGTCATGCGTGCTCACCACTGAGCTATTGGCTCTTTTTATTATTTGATTATAATTCAAATTTTAAATACTTTATTAAACTGTCAAGTTTGATTATTAAACGTTTGTTGAAGTTTCTTTAGAATAAGTAATTGATTTTATTAAACATATTTCCAAAATTGAATTTGTTACAAAGTTTGATTTATTTATTAAATAAAATAATATACAAAATATAAAAAATATAAAAAAATAAATAAATATATTTTATTACTTATTAGAAATTTAAATTGTTTTAAAATTTGTTTTTAAATAATTTAGTTTTAATTGATTTTGTTTTAAATAAATCTAGATTTAAATAAATTTGTTTAATTAAAAAGTAAAAGTATTTTTTTAAATAGATTAATTTAGTTTATAATTTTAAATAGTTTTAAAATTGTTTTTAATTAAATTAGTTTTAAATAAACTTTGTTTTAAATAGAATTAGTTTAAATATAAAATTGTTTAAATAATTTGTTCCTTTTAAAATAAATAGCTAAAGTAAAGTTTAAATTTAATATAGATTTAAATAATGGTCTTTTAGATCTAATTTTAGGGTACGATTCATGCACTTTAGGATTAAAAATTGTAGAATTAATATTAGATAAAAACTGAACCCGAATTCAAAATAATTGTCCAATTCAAAACGAACGTCTCAAATTCATAAGGTCCTTGTGTACAACGAACCAGGATCAATCTCGTGTTTAATTGATTCGTCTTTAGCTTATTTATGGATTATTACCTTTTCCTAACGGTAATTTCCTAAATTTGCTTCATAACGTATTTAATTAAAATACATTGACATTCCTCGATACATCAAAAATTTTGGCGCCGCTGTCGGGGATCTTGTGTACGATTCGTTCGTGGAGATTTGTTGATCATTGATTTGAAGACCCTTTGTTTTTGTTATTTTACTATTACATAGTATATATCGTTTTTCGTGTTTTTTGTAATTACTATATTGTATTACGTAGAATAATAAAATTACCTATTTTCAAATAAGACCTTAGTTGAGATTTCATCACCTAGATATTGTATTCGACTCCAAAACAAAAATAAAAGGCAAAATAGATAAATACTAATAAAAAGTTTAAACTCGATTTATACAAACTATAAGGTGGGTATAAGGCGGCGAGCTATAAAAGGTCGTCTAGGAAAAAGGTTTTTAAGTGCTTTGTGCCACCTCGTTTCCCCGCTTGCTTGTGCGTATATTGAGAGGGACGAGCGATTATTGGTTTGCCGACTCAAGTAGTATTAAATCTTATTTTTGTAGTTTACTTATTGGACCTCGAGACGATTAGGTTTTCACCTACGTTTCAAAGTCGACCGAGGGTAGATTACTTCCATAGTAATTATCCTTATTCCTTGTTTTTATCAATCTTTTTGATTGAGCAATACCAAATAAAATACCAAAAATAATCTTCTTCTAATCTATTTTCTTATCTTCAATCCTCTAAAATTCTCGTCACTTTGGTTTATGCAATTACGATTTACTCGACTTTTGATTAATCACGATAGGCTTGAAAACATTCCTCGTAAGAAATAGAAATCCTCAACAACGAATAGTGGAACCCGAGCTTCCACCTATTGTTGTAGAGATGGCTGATAACCGAACAATGGAGGAATTGCTTCGTACACCCACCGAAGGGTACGGGGAAGCAATCATTGTGCCGGCTATTTTGGTGGATCATTATGAGATTAAGACGGGTCTTTTATCACTCATTCCTTCCGACCAATTTCGTGGCAATGAGACCGATAACCCGCACTCTCATATTCGGAATTTTCTTCGTATCACCTCGACTCTCAAGTTTAGAGATGTGCCGAATGACGTAATTAAGCTCATGCTTTTTCCGTACTCGCTCGAGGGGAATGCTAAACGTTGGTATGAAAAAGAACCACCGGGTTCGATTTTGACATGGGATGATTTAGTGTCTAAGTTTATGAATTACTTTTTTCCACCATCTAAAACAACTCACTTTAAGAATGGGATCACTAGATTTGAAAAAAAAGTGCATGAATCGTTTGGAGATGCTTGGGAAAGGTTTAAGGATTCGTTGAGACAATGTCCACACCATGGTTTCACGGAGTTACATCAAATCAATACTTTTTATAATGGACTTAATATGGTTGAACAAGATTCTTTAAATGCCGCCGCGGGTGGTAATCTTTTAAGAAAAACTCCGAGAGGCGCGTGGGGTATCATTGAAAATAAGTCTAGAGTGCAATATTCACGAAACACATGGGTTGTTTCCAATGTGAATTCATCTAATACCGAGATTGCTAGATTGGACTCTAAGATTGACACGATTTTGAATGAGATTAGGAAGAATACTCATGGATCGATTAATATGGTTGAGAATTTTTGTGTATCATGTGGTGGAGCACATCCGAATTATGCTTGTTCAACCACGGGGTTTGATCAAGCTAGTGCTTTTTCCGTGACGGAAACTTAAGGCCCTAACGATCAAGCTCCTCGTCAAAATCATGTTGCTCCACCGGGTTTTCTACCAGTTCAAAATAGATACAACAATGGAAACAATGGGAATAGTTTTAACCGTGGTAACCAAGGGAATTTTAATCAAGGAAATGGATTTCATGCTAATCAAAACAATCAAGGTTTTCACAACAATCAAAATGATTTGTCAAGCTACATCAAAACAAATGAGGCAAATTTGAAAGCTTTTCAAAACAATATTCAAGGACAAATGGAAACTTTGAAAAATGAATTTCAAAATACGATCAAGGGGCAAAATAACAAGATTGAGCTTAACCAACAAAGATTAGAGCAAAACCAAAACCGTATGGAGCAAAGATTAGAGCAAAGCCAAAACCGTTTTGAGGGAAATCAAGCTAAGTTTCGGAACAAATTACTTTTGATGTTTGAGGCTTTTATGTGCAAACCCTCCTCTTCTCCGGGTGGCTTACCTAGCAACACCATACCAAAACCGAAGGGAGAGATTAAGTCCATCACCGTTTACAATGATAATGATAATTTACAAGATGTGTGTGAGTTTAATCCTCCACCTAAAGAGACCTTTCTTGATGTTACCAAGGCTACTTTAGATGTGAATTGTTTCGTGGTTTTCTTTGATTTCTATCCCGAGAAATATGGATACCCGGGCCAATTTTTGATACCTTGTGTTTTCAAAGGGCTTGAGGTATGCAAAGCTCTAGCCGATCTAGGAGCTAGCATCAACTTAATGCCTTTATCCATACGGAAAACTCTTGACTATTTCCCACTTTCTCCCAATCGAATGATCATTGAGCTTGCTAATGGAACCACCGCCCACCCGGTTGCTATAGCGGAAAATGTCATTGTTAAAGTGGGGAAATTCTTGTACCTAGCCGATTTTGCAATCGTTGATTATGAGACCAATCCTTGTGTGCCTTTAATTTTGGGACGTCTATTTTTGTCCACGGCTCAAGTTCAAGTTGATATGAGGAAAGAAGAGATAAAATTATTTTATGGGGATAAAAATGTTGTTTTCAAACCGGAAAAACTTCCAAAATTTGTTTCTAAAAAAGCGGAAAGTGTAAAACTTGTTAAAACTATTGAAAGTAACACAAATAAGGATTTTCTCATCTACAAGGGTGTAAGGCAAATTATAGACCCCTCATTTCGTGAAGATGAAAAGTTAATTCTGGAGGGAGATGTTTGTTTCGTTGAAACGTGTTGTAATATTACCTCATCTCCACTTACAACACTCGAGGATGATGTTAGTTCTAAGATCGATAAGGAAATTGATGATTACCTTGGTGCACCATTCGATGCTACTGAGTTTGATAGTGAGAATTTCGATCCGAAGGGAGATATTGCTTTAATTGAAAAATCGTTGAAAATTGACTCATTTTCACTCCCTCCGAAGGACCAAATTGATGTTACTAAGGCACAATCTTCATTTGAAGAGCCTTGGATTCCTAACTTCACACCGAGTGAGGTTAGTGACTATTCGTTAGATAAGTTCGTCTATGAACTTGTTGCTCTTATTGATCCACTTCCACGGGGAAGTGAAGACGTTTTCGATCTCGAGATCGAGCGTAATCTTCATGATTTACCTTCCATTCTCGAGGAGTTCTTCGATGAACTTACTTCTAATCAGAATGATGATCTTGTATCCGAGTGTGACACACTCGATACTTTGTTGGATATTTCTTGTGATGACAAGATTGATGACATTATTGTGACTTACTCGAATCTCTTTTTGAAGTTTCAATGAATAATAATCCATTGTTTAAAGAGGATTTTGAGAGCATCATACCTCCTTAATCTCACATCCTTTGTGATGATGAGCTCTTCTTTAAGGAGGTTGATGAGTTTCTTTACATAGACATTCCTTCGGAATTTGAGGAAAAGTATAATGAACCAAAGGAAAACACTCTCTATCTTGAGAATGTTTCTAATGATGGTGTTGAAAACCCTTGGTTTGATCACCCGATTTATGATGATGATAATGTTGACCCGGAGGGAGAAATTTTCTTTACTCCAAATCTCCTTCCCACTCGCTTTGATCTTAATGTGTGGGTTTTTCATGCGACTCGTTTTGAGTATCATGACCGCTTTGTTCACATTCCTAAGAGTGACAAGGTCAACAAAGTCATGCAAGTTGATACCACTATGGTTGAGACTTTTATCCCACCATTACCATGTGCTTTATATGATTTTGGATTAGCATGGGGGGAAGACACCGTGTTTTCTATTCCTTGCTGTCCCGAGGACGAGGTATTTGACCCCAGAATCATTGATTTAGGGAAATGTCGGCCTTTCAACGATGTAATAATTGAACGATTTTTCGATCATCTTGGTGCGAGTTTATCTCGGGGATCATACTATATCCATTTCATGATTTGTGACCACCCTCTCGTTTTGGAGATTTATTTTGGAGTTTCATCCTTTCGTTTGTCATCCGACAACGAGGATGTGATCTTTGACCCTAGCATCGTGCTTTATTATGGATTTTATTCCATTATGCCGGTTTTTACCATTTTCTCTAAGACCAATAAATGCGGGGATCGAGTCGATCTCATAACTAGGTTAACAAAAACGAGGTGCCTTGTGGGGGAGTCCCATACTTTCTATCTTCTTTCTATTTTCTAACACTAATAAGGCTTGATCTTTTCAAGCTCGTGCTCGTTTTTTGTTGTGTTGTGAATCTTAGATATAACCCTAATCATTAAAGACTCTCGTGTTCGGTTTTTGTCGGTCCACTCGAGCTTCCATACTTTGATTGTTAAAAAGGGGCACTCACTATCCTTTGATTTTTATCGAATAACGTATTATCTTGAAGCATAATTAATAAACGGCTTATAGATTTGCGTGCTCTTTCCATGTTAGGACTTTTGCATTCGACTCTTCGTGTTTTAGCAAGGGGGTGTTACTCTTGAGCTACGAAACATTGAGGATAATGTTTGGTTTTAGCATGGGGGAGTCAATCGCTTGCAATTGATTTTGTCATGTTCAAACGTAATCGTTTTTCTCGTTTTTCATTAAAATTTTACATTTTTAGTTTTATTTTATGTTTATTAATTAAAAAATAAGTGATTTTGACAGAAATGTAGGCTTTCCGTTGGTGAAAATAAAAATAGTTTTTGACTCGATTCGGTTTTTACCATAGCTTTTTCCTTAACGTGTTTAAATCAAGTTTTTCTAGACTTTTATATAGGGAACTTTAAAATGCGAAAGTCTTAACTCATACGGGTTTAAGAACGAGAACTTTTTGCAAGTTCCTATAATTGATCCTAGAAAGTCGTTTATCAAGGGAACTTTAAAACGCAAATTATAACTTGAAAAAGTACAAGAAGATGCAAGATTCTATAGATGACTTAAAAACCCAAAACTTTGATTTAATAAGCTAAGTGTCCATCAGTCTCGTATTTTTGAGATTTTATATGGAGAACAAGAGCTGATAAAGTTTAATAATAAGTTTTTGAGGTTAATTCTTCCTTGTATAAGTATTTTTGTGTTTGATTTAATCTCCTCGTATTTATTTTCCACACTTATATAAATAATTGTTTTATAAATGAAGTTTTTAGCAATTTAGGCTTAATATCTTAACTCGTAACTCTTTCTTTTTCTTCCCTTGTAATTAAAGTGAGAACACATTAAGGGTGTCAGCGTCATGGACTTTTTGATCATGGGATTGCAGAAATTTGGCTTACTATATATATCATAATAATAAGAAGAATAAATAAAAACATGTTCTCTATGAGCCTTCTGGTGGGAATCATGTAGCACTAACCTTGTCATTAGAGCCTTAGGGTGTATGGCATGGTGACGTGTTTAATAAAAATTGCTTCATCATCATGAGCCTTAAGGTGGGATGGTGAATGTCAATTCCCTTTTTTATGTCCAAGGAGCCTTCGGGTGTGGATTATATATAAGGAGCACTTTTACATCTTAAAGAGCCTCAAGGTGTATGATGTAATTGTTGCTAACTCCATTAATAAGGTCAAAATTGACTTTGGAGGATTTATTGTTGCTTTAAGTAGTCCTATTAGCTAAATTTTGGATCCGGGGATTTATCCCTCAAATCATGTTAAGTTATCCTTGATCTGGCCTTTCTTTAGTGACAACGGTTTTTGAAGTCGAGGTTAGGTTTTGAGTATTGGGTTTACACAATTTTTGCCTTCATTTTTGGACTAATAAATATAAAATAAGTCAAATGAGCCTTTGGGTGAATGACAAAATGTATAATCTAGAGATACAATTAGGAATAATAGGAGATTGAGTTTAACACAAATTACTTGTATGAGTGGTCTTACCATTGGGACTTATGATTGACAATGATCTTATCTTTAAACTTGGCTTGGAAGAGTGAAAAGTCGGGGACGATGAATCTATTTGAGTTTTATGATCCTAAAAGTTATTTTTCAAATAATGAAAGCAATACATTATGTCTTTGCAAAATAAAGTGTCAAAAGTTAAATAAAAGTGTAGTTAGTAGTTTTATTTTGTCATTGCGTGAGGACACGGCAATTGCTTAGCAAGGGGGAGTTTGTTATGAGTGTAATTACTCATACCATTTATATCAATAAATGAAAAATAATTTCATAAAACATATGGATTTTGTATTGTATATGCATGTTTGTTGTTTCATGTGTGTAGGTAACCAAGTTCATGAAAACCGGCAATATCGACACGAGTTTGAAGATTATTTCAAGAAGCCAAAAACCGAGTTCATTTTTAGAGGATTTAACTTTTATAAAGTTATTGGGCTTTGTGGGTCCCACATTTGGTTAATGGGCCTAAAAGCCCCTTAAGATGCTACAATTGATAAGTTAAATACAAAAGCCCAATACAAAAGCCCAAAATGAATAAATTATGGGACGGTTGTATAGTATCAATTTTTGTGGACTCCAAGCCCATTTACCAACTCATTAAACGAAATGAATAAAAATAAAATGGGTCCAAGCCCATGTGACAAGAGTATGGACGGTGAATAAAGTTTATAAAGTGAAAAGTTTTCACTTTACTTGGTCAAACAACAAAGCTTTCGTTACACACAAAGAGATAGAAAGAAAAAAAGAAACGCATAGATATTCATTTATCACCTCCATAAACCCTATAAATCCAATTTGGGGGTTTTCTTTTCCTTGGAGATTAAAACCCACGCGCCCCAAATTAATTACCAAGTTTTTCGGATGTAGAAGATGGAGTTATCAGATCCACGTGGCACTCTCTCTCGTCACCAACCATCTCTAATTGGTTGATTTATTCATAATCAGTCATAGAACCAATAAAAATAATCCACGTTACCTGCAAACAAACACAACTAGCACAAAAACTTACACCTTGGAAATTTGTGTGAAGGTATGTATCTTTCAGCCCTTGGATCAAGTTTATCAAGAAAGAGAAGAAAGAAGTGATGAACAAGGGCTAGGATTGATTTTCAGCATCAACAACCACCTCAAGAAGGCTTGGGGTTTGCCTATAAAAACCCCCAAAAATTATGTAATCAGCATCCCTTTCTTTACTTGTATTATTATAATGCTAAATTTAGATTAGGCTTGTATTTTCTTTTAAATAATGTAATTCCATTTTGATTAAATGAAGTTTTGTTCTAATCTTCAAGTCTTTCATTTAATATTTTAAATTTACTGTTCTTGCATTTTAATCTAAATAAATCGTTATAACTGAATATTATTTAGATTAGCTTAAGTAATAGCTAATTTAAGTGATAAAGTAAGTGTTAGAAGTATTTAAAGTGATGGTCATATAATATACCGTTGCGAAGCTCGTGGAAAATGCTACATAATGGTGTTGAGAGTTCTAGTTTAATGTTATGTATGTAACGGGAATTAGTCCCGAACACTCAAATGAGGATGGCCTTCTATACTTCACACTTGTAGTATAAAAGGCCCCTAGCACCTCATTTGAGTGTGTGTGTCTTCCATTTCATTGTTGGTAGAGAGAGAAACTTATGTCTTTCTCTCACTAGGAATTCACAAACTTTGTTTTTCTCTCTTTCTTCATCTAATCTAATCTTTCTTTTTTTTGTTTAATCTTGTTCTTCATCATCTCTATTTCTTGTTCTATAAGTCGTGTGCTACGTCCTACAAGTGGTATCATTCGCCAAGGGATTCATGGATTGCTACTTGGTGTTGTTTTTGGTTATTGCTTTTCGTGATTTTTGGACCAAATACCTCACGTTTTTAAAAAAAATTCGTGCTTTTTGTGAGTCCAAGTGTTCCATATATCTTCTACATAATTGTGGTAGAGATTTGGGTACTTTGGGTTGGTTAAAATCACGGATTTCTTGTCAAAATCTCATTTTTTTAGCAAAAATCTCGGAACAGCACCATATTGCGATTGGAACCCATCGCAAAGTAAAAGGGTTTATCTTTGCGATCAATATTACGATTGAGATTGCGATTGGGTGGTATTGTGATTGACGTTGCGACTGGTTATTGCGAATGAGATTGCGACTGGGGTGATATTCCGATTGAGATTGCGACTGGTTATTGCGATTGGGATTGCGACTGGTTATTGCGATTGAGATTGCGACTGGTGATATTGCGATTGAGATTGTGACAGGTGTTATTGCGATTGAGATTGCGACTTGTAATATTGCGATTGAGATTGCGACTGGGGATTGCGATTGGGATTGCGACAGAATTACTTCCTCATTGCGATTGGATTGTGTAACACACGTGAAAGTGCCGTATGATGCTAAGTTATTGTCTCAAGAGTTGTTCAGTATGAGCATCTCTCTTAAGTTGTGGCTCACTTGCGGATGTGATATCCCGAGCCCAACGTCATTTATTTAATCCTATTTTACGTATATTTTTGAAATTTTTAAGAATTTTTATCGTGGATTTATTTGACGGTTTAAGTTGAAACCAACGTTTACGGTCTTAATTTAACGATTGACGATTTAAGAAGAATCGATAACGACTACGATACCGACGGATGCCCAAAACTTACATTTTATTATCGATTGATCGATATTTGAGTTTTTCGAGATTTTATTTTTATTACGTGTTAAGTCGAGTCGGAACCATATGTATATTCGTTTTGTGTGCGTTTGAACCATTTAAAAGTATTTTCAAGTGTTCGGGGCGAAACCCGACTCCCGTAAATTTTCCAAATTGACTAATGAGTCATTCCCGCAAACATTTGGGTCGTTTTTAAACAAGGCCAAAAGAATGCCAATATTGCAACCAAGGACCTCCCACTTTTACAAAATGGAAACATAACACACACACAACACAAAACACATTAAAAATTTTGTCTCCCTCCTCCCTTCTTCTCTCTATCTCACGGCAACACCACCACCACCTTAATCCATCATCAAAAATTGTTTTCTTGAAAAACCAATCAAAGACCCATGTTTATAATCATCATGTAAGTGAATCCCACCAATAAAATTACACATGCAACAACTTTTTTTTTTAGATTTAATTTTTGAATTATTTTGAAAAATATTATGTTTTGATCTAATTAAATTCGTGGGTTTGTGTTTAAATATGTTTAGGAACATGGATTTGAAATATTGGAGCTAGGAAAATATTTTCCTTGATGATTTCAGCCCCAAAACCCACGAAATATGTGGGGGGTTTGGGTGTTCTTGATGTTTTGATCTTGTTTCTTGTGGGTATGGTTCTATTTCTTTGTTATTATTATTTTATATATATTTAATTATATTGCATGTTTAGTTTTTGATGTGGGTTTTGAATAAGGATGAACATACAAGTGATTTAGGGTGTTTTGGTTTGATTAGGATGGTTAATAGATGATGTTAGGAGTATAGGAGTTGATGAAATTGGTCAAAATGATGTTTTAATATGATTTTGAAAGAGTCAATTTAGATCAGATTGTTTAAGGGTTATTTTCGTGGGTTTAAGTCTAAGTCCAGGTTGATAAGATAGGATATTGTTGTAGAGCTTCTTTTTAGCTTCGATTCGGTATAAGGTAGAGCTTCTATCTCAAAACGAGTCAAAAGTTATGATATTTTAAAGTTTGAGGCGTACCGGGTGATGAAAATCACAAGTTACGGGTTTTTGTCAAAATATAGGTCGAATGTCTAGGATTGTAACTAGAGTTCTAAAAATGTTTGGAAGTTGTTCTTTGGTCCTAGACCTGCACAAAAGAGTGTATTTTCAAGTTTAGGAGTTGGTGTTTCAAGTTGAGTTGACTAAATAAGTCAAAGTCGAGTTGCACTTGGAAGGTGCAAATCTGTCCGAAATTTTAAGGTATAGAGATGTGTTGAGCAGTGGGTCTTGGAAGTGAAAACTTTTTATGAAATTTTTTGTGTGATTTCTACAGATTATAATTGATTTTTACAAATTTTCTCAGATTTTTAGGAGTGGTCTAAGTGGGGTAAAACAGCCCGTACATTCGGTATGTACCGGCAGAATTGTAAAATGAGTAATGGTTTTGATAAAGTATAAAAATTGACGTGTCTAGTAAATATCACTTGTATGGATTTTGGCGTGAGTTTATATGAACCTTGAGTGTTCTTAATTATGTACATACAGTACTTAAAGGTACTTGAGTGTGTTGATTCATTACGTGTTTATTCGTTAGGTGTTGTATTTGATTTCCCGGGGCATCCTCATCGTCGGTGATCGTCTTCGTCTACGTCTTTGTTACTAGTACTTATGCTCCTATATCTCAAGGTGAGTCTATAGCCTCGCTCTTTACTTTATTCAAATGTTTTTAACCCGCGAGGGGGATACATGCTAATTTAAATGAAAATGAACATAAGTCTTGATTGATTGTTGGACCCGAATGTTTCCTCGAAATTGTGTTGAGTACCTAGTTGCAAAAGTCCCTAAATTCATGAACTATTAACTATTGTCCTGCCCTCGAGTAGGGGGAAATAGCCGCTTATACAATTTGTAGTACTACGGGGCTAACGACCCAATGCTAGCCGAGAAGCTGTACGTTGAGTAAGTTCTGCGGTAGATTATCTTGTATGAGAGATAAGGTATAATTGCAACTGATGCCTTTAGAAGGGGCACTGGTTTCATCTGAATCATGCCGGTAATTATTACGCGGGTGATTGAGTTAACGGATTAGTGTCATGAGCTTAAACACAATTGTCATATCCTTGAGTAATAGATTGTGAGTACGACAATGCTATTGAATGATCATGATTGGTTTTTAATACTTATGTTCAACTTATGATTTGATAAACCTATAGATTCACTCAACCTTTGTGTTGACGATTTTAAGCATGTGTTTCAGGTAACCAAGATTGATAGCAGCGGAGCATGCGAGGATGGAAGTTGTGGTGGCTTGGCGGTCTACTTTGTTTTCCCTCCTTTTTGCACTTAAAAATTTTTATACTATGTCATGTGAATGAAAATGTATTTTTGGGTTGAGATTCAGTGGGGACCTAAACGCAAACTCTGTATTGTATTCTTTTGGGGTTTGGAAAACAGTAGACATGTACATTTTAACTATGTCTAAATTATGTCAAGACCTTTACGTCTTTTGAGTCGTTTGATATATCTTGTGTGCGATGATAACTGTGTAGCACCCAAATGTTGTAGTTCCGCTGCGCATAGCATTTGTGGGGGTGTTACAGATTGGTAATCAGAGCCATGAGTTATAGAGAACTAGGTCATTTTGAAAAATCCTAAACTATAACTTTTAGTGTCGTAAGAAATTGTCCAAGCACACAACTATCCTGCATGGCTCCGGTAAGAATTCTTTAGCATTGCTTTATATTTTAGATGTATCCCTCAAAAATTGATATGAATTCCCGAGTATTTAGTAAGTAAATACTTTGATATATATTGAGATATATTGTTTTGTACGTTGAGTACTTATTATCGTAATTTGCAAATTCCTGTAAAGATTATCGTATATGTTGCATGTAATTGGCATAACGGGCTACATTGCATTACATGGCAACACCGTGTTGTAAATCCTACGTGTATGTAGGAATGGTAGTATGTATAAGTATGTATATACTATGGTATTTAAAGGCATTGCGCGCGAAGCAATGGTCCTTGGGTAATTATCGTATATGTTATAATGCGGTTTTGTTGAGAATTCGGCCTCACCGCAAATTATCAATCTTGATAATTAATTTATTGTTCGGATAACCGAGTGTGAACCTCGTTTGATATCCTAGATACGTAAATGATGCTTCGTAACATATTTTATATCGACTAGGTCGATCTCGATTGTCGTTATCGCACCGTGATGTGTCATTTTGGACATTTTCTTTTGAAACGTAATTTACTTACGTATTACTTTATTTCCTTTATTCCTAATGGGTTTGATATGTTAGTTCACGTAACTATAACATAGACGAAGTATAATCGACGATGCGTACATCGGGGCGGCGAATCATGTGTGTATATTATGAAACATGGTTGAGGCGTGTTGCCATTTAATCATTGCTTACTATTCTACTTGAATTTAAAGATGTGTTTTAAAATTGGACTAGCGTTGTGATCAATCGCGATAGCTTGGAATTTGGTTGGTTTTGTGTTAATTTTATGGTGTACGATTTCGAGACTCATCCGAGGCCGATAACAACACTTAGTTGACATACGTATTCTCGTTCCATTTATTTCATTTGTTTTGTTGTTTCATTATTTTGAATTCGATATTTTACATGACGAGGTCCGGCATTTGTGTGAGTTAAGTAAGCATAAAACTTTGTTGATTGAATGATTTAAACATAAAGTGTTTTATATATTTAATATTTGATGAATGAAACTTTTGGATAAAAATGACGTATGATGTGTCTTATAACAAGTAAAATTCGTGTAGAGAATAAACGGACATTGTGAAATTATTTTCCTTCAACCTTGGTTGGTAAATCGTAATAAGTCATTATTATTACTCGTAAAATCCTTGTTTTCATATATTAAAATTTGATACTAAAAGATTGTGATGGACTTGTTAAGAATTTGTTTAAATTAGTTCGAGAAAGGAGTTATAATAAAATTTGCGAGATGACTATTGAGTATATGTAGCTTCGGATTTGGTATGAATTAATTTTCGGGTCAATATAGTAAACTTTTGACGTATCTTGTAATATAAAACATGAGTAGAAGATGTGGACATGTGTTTTGGAGCTAGAGATTCTGTAAAATTGGTTTTACTTTAAACATAAGGTTATATTTACGTATGCATTGGTGTAAACTAGAACTCGACACTCGTTGTAGTAAATAAACTGGGATAAAATCGGAATATACACTTTAAGTATGAAATTATAATGCTTGAAATAAAATTTTAAACATTGATAGAACGTCATTGGAAATCATTTGTTTGTTTAATTGTTGTTATAGAGAATCAATATGTGTAATTGATGATGCTTGTTTAAAATCGTTTGAAAAATCTTTTGTTTTATTCCGCGACGAGATGTGTTAATTTTAAAATCATTTGATAATGGGCTAAGGATTAAAAGTTGAATTTTATATATTTTAAAATTATTGAGATAAGCATTTTGATTGTTTATTATATTATTATTATTGAGATTTAAGTCTCGACAAAAATCAGTAAGTATCCGAGATAATACCACGTGAAACCTCTTTATCATTTGAGTCGAATTACGCGAATATGATTTAACAAAACAGTTTTGGGGAAAACATGTGTGTAATAAAAGTCAAAAGTTGATTTTAAGAATTAATTGGACTAGGTTGAGTCATGTTGGATACGTGTATATTTGTGATAATATAAGTCGTAATAATAAAAACGTAAAACTTGGGAAATTCTTACTACGTATGTTTTTGGTACTTAAAATATGGATATTAATGGGATTTTGACACAAGTATGGAGATTTTCAAACCTAATGATTTTATCAAATATGATAACCGAGTCACCGCCTTTACTAATGTTGATAATTTTCTTGAGATTATAACTTCCAGAAATAAAAACTTTGCAAAGATTGAAAGATGAAAGGTATAAATTCTTTAATAGTGTAACACAAATTAGAAATGTGTAAATGTTCGGTTTTACAATGTACAAGGTAACACTAATTATTATACGCAACTGGATTATACAACACACGCCTACTTGTATATTATTTTCTTAAAATGTATATGTAATGTTTTGAGTCACGATGGTTCGATCGTACAACATCAGTTCTTTGATTTTATGAGTCTGTATTTGAACTTGAGTCGTCATGTGACTGTTTATTTTAATATTGTCTATGGTATGAGACCATTATTTGTTTTGAATTACTACTTCACGATTACATGATAATGAGGGTATGTCACCCGGTATATTTTGTCATGTTCATGGACGTTGTGACTTTTCTTCTTATGGTTAATGGAACCTAAAATTCTGTATTTACTTGAATGATGCTATAAATCTTCATTAAATTGGTTATTTATTTATATTGAACAAAAGCGAGGAGGCGAAGCCGCTTTACCAAATTGTAGAGGTGAAAGAACTCGATCTTTCTGGTGAAATTGTTTCTATTTTACCAAGTGGTTATTCTTCTCTCCCCGTATACCCTTGGTGGAATGGGTGTGCAACTCGAGACGATGGGAAGTGTGATCGTTGTTTTATTTTTGACGCTTGTGTTGATATTCAACTTTTACTCCATGTATTCGTAGATCGCTGTTGTTATCCTGAGACTTTCGTCATATATTTGAAGTATTTTCATTTCTAATGTAGTTAATTTCCGTTGACAATTATATTGCTCGTTTACCTCGTTCGATCTCATTGATCTTAATTTTATTACTTGTTGTGCTTGCAATGATCTTTAATCATGAACCACCTTACCATTATTTTGTGAATAGTCTATTGTGAAAATAGGTATGAGTGTGTCAAATGTTTTGGTGAACCAAATGCAAATGGTGTCGATTTCTTTATTTAATTATTTATTTATTTTCCTCACAAAAAGGCAAAGTAAAAGTATGTTTCCAAAGTGGACGAAAAATGTTTGATGTGTTTCTTAAAACGATGGTAACAATATTTTCCCATTTCAAATTTCATTTCAAATGGTTTAATTATTTTGAAGATTAGGTCGAAAACTTTCGTAAGTCATATTTGGTATGTAATTAATAATGTTTGTGTCGTCACTCGATCCTCAATTATGCACAGCTTAGCTAACTATGCATAATTCGGGAAGAGTCCTGTTTTGTTAATTATCGTTGCTTGGTCCTTAAGTATGCATGATCTAGCTAGTTATGCATAGTTTTGGAAGGGCGATGTAGTGTCAAACAAATTGGTCATCTTGAAACTTGTAGTGTTTTGATAAATGTTGGGATGAGAACGTTTTTAAAAATGGTGGATCCTTATGCAAGTAATCGCATTTTCTTTGATTCCTAAAGACAATTTTTGAATTTTTCTTGTATTCCTTGAAATATTTTCTTCTGTTTGGCGTTGACTTAGTAAGTCACTGCGACCGAGTAATTTTGGAAAATGTTTTTATGAGTTGTGTGTAACGTGCGAATTTCGTCGGAATCGCTAGGGCGTTGATGTAATACCAAAGGGGCTCGTACCGACACTGAGAAGAAATTTTAAACAAGAATAGAAGACTGCCAAAGTAGAGGAAAACCGAGTTTGAATAACTCTAAGTGAAATGACGAAGACTTCTCCTACATCAAATGTATCGTACCTTATATATTTTCTTTCTTGTTCTTTTGATATGTTTAACGACACGCGATAAACTGTTGGAGTTTACCAACTGCGCATCAGTAATTAGAAGACAATTCCATTGTCGTTTTCGTTTATTTAAGTGAGGAATCCTCTTTGCTTGACTCAACCATCCTTGATTATCGATGGTTAAACGATAGATATCCCTAGTTGATGTTTTGTGGTAAACCCTTGCCTTTTATGTATTTGTGTGGTAAGTAATCTGGTCGAGTGATCGTAAGTTGTGAGAACTTGAGACGACATTGTCCAATGAAGTCCGATCATGGAGAACACGTGCCATGTAATGTATTTTTTTTTTAACTGTGAACGATGATATTTATTAAGATTTTGACCACGTTTGGGACGGAAGTAAGATGGTGTTCTTGTAGTATCTTTTGGGTATGGATCCGTGTGTGAGCACCCCACGATGACACATGTAAGTATTTTATTTCTTTTTGGATATGCATCCATAGCTAGCAAGCTCGTGAACCTTCTTTAACTTGCAATTTTCTTTTGACTGGACTCATCCGAGAAATATGTCGAATATTCTTATTTTATCATGGCTTGGCCGATTAACAAGCATGGGTTAACTTGATTGAGCGGATTGACTTGGCAAGGTTTGGCTATGTTGCAAACATGTCGTAATATGGTTGTATGTGTTTCATAATGGCTTTTGTGTTTGTTTGGATTGTGATGTCTTCGAGAGAGTTATGTATACGCCGAATGATTTCGTATCGATGAATTCGTTTTTGACGAAGTAGGGTTGTATGTACGTAATATCGTAATAAGGTGATTTGGTACGACTAGTATTGATTACTTCGTCTTTTATATTTTGAACGTTTTTCTATGAGGTGATGTGCGACCCGTGTGATTTTCTTTGTGAGCAATTATTTTTATGAGATGATGAACCAAGTGAAAGGACGACTCGAACGTTGGAAAACGTACTCCGAACATGTGTGATTGATTTTGATAGTTGTTGAGAACGACACATGCCATTGGTAGTATCTTTGTACCACGACTTTTACCTTGATTAGCTTTGAAGCTGCGACATTTGAAGAATTATGTTGATGAAAATATAGACCGCGAGTTGGATGAAATGAAGTAGGAAAAAGTCAGTTGAATGGACCTGAAATGATTCGAGAGGCTACGGAAGAAATGGTGTAGATTAAGAATTATATGCTAACCGCGAGAAGCTGTGGAAAGAGATGTGTTGATACCCGTGGGAAGAATTTAGGGAAATTGAAGTGAAGATCATGGATCAAGATGGTAAGAGATTGAAGCAAGGCATAATACTCATAGTGAAGGTATGATGGAACCCGAGACGTGAACCGAAGTCCACATTGGAACGTGAAGACTCCTTTAGGAAGAAGCACACTCATCTTCCTAGTAGTACAAATGCGAGTATAAGAACCGGAGAGCGTCGGGACGTCGCTCCCTTAAGGGGGGGAGGATGTAACACACGTGAAAGTGCCGTATGATGCTAAGTTATTGTCTCAAGAGTTGTTCAGTATGAGCATCTCTCTTAAGTTGTGGCTCACTTGCGGATGTGATATCCCGAGCCCAACGTCATTTATTTAATCCTATTTTACGTATATTTTTGAAATTTTTAAGAATTTTTATCGTGGATTTATTTGACGGTTTAAGTTGAAACCAACGTTTACGGTCTTAATTTAACGATTGACGATTTAAGAAGAACCGATAACGACTACGATACCGACGGATGCCCAAAACTTACATTTTATTATCGATTGATCGATATTTGAGTTTTTCGAGATTTTATTTTTATTACGTGTTAAGTCGAGTCGGAACCATATGTATATTCGTTTTGTGTGCGTTTGAACCATTTAAAAGTATTTTCAAGTGTTCGGGGCGAAACCCGACTCCCGTAAATTTTCCAAATTGACTAATGAGTCATTCCCGCAAACATTTGGGTCGTTTTTAAACAAGGCCAAAAGAATGCCAATATTGCAACCAAGGACCTCCCACTTTTACAAAATGGAAACATAACACACACACAACACAAAACACATTAAAAATTTTGTCTCCCTCCTCCCTTCTTCTCTCTATCTCACGGCAACACCACCACCACCTTAATCCATCATCAAAAATTGTTTTCTTGAAAAACCAATCAAAGACCCATGTTTATAATCATCATGTAAGTGAATCCCACCAATAAAATTACACATGCAACAACTTTTTTTTTTAGATTTAATTTTTGAATTATTTTGAAAAATATTATGTTTTGATCTAATTAAATTCGTGGGTTTGTGTTTAAATATGTTTAGGAACATGGATTTGAAATATTGGAGCTAGGAAAATATTTTCCTTGATGATTTCAGCCCCAAAACCCACGAAATATGTGGGGGGTTTGGGTGTTCTTGATGTTTTGATCTTGTTTCTTGTGGGTATGGTTCTATTTCTTTGTTATTATTATTTTATATATATTTAATTATATTGCATGTTTAGTTTTTGATGTGGGTTTTGAATAAGGATGAACATACAAGTGATTTAGGGTGTTTTGGTTTGATTAGGATGGTTAATAGATGATGTTAGGAGTATAGGAGTTGATGAAATTGGTCAAAATGATGTTTTAATATGATTTTGAAAGAGTCAATTTAGATCAGATTGTTTAAGGGTTATTTTCGTGGGTTTAAGTCTAAGTCCAGGTTGAGAAGATAGGATATTGTTGTAGAGCTTCTTTTTAGCTTCGATTCGGTATAAGGTAGAGCTTCTAACTCAAAACGAGTCAAAAGTTATGATATTTTAAAGTTTGAGGCGTACCGGGTGATGAAAATCACAAGTTACGGGTTTTTGTCAAAATATAGGTCGAATGTCTAGGATTGTAACTAGAGTTCTAAAAATGTTTGGAAGTTGTTCTTTGGTCCTAGACCTGCACAAAAGAGTGTATTTTCAAGTTTAGGAGTTGGTGTTTCAAGTTGAGTTGACTAAATAAGTCAAAGTCGAGTTGCACTTGGAAGGTGCAAATCTGTCCGAAATTTTAAGGTATAGAGATGTGTTGAGCAGTGGGTCTTGGAAGTGAAAACTTTTTATGAAATTTTTTGTGTGGTTTCTACAGATTATAATTGATTTTTACAAATTTTCTCAGATTTTTAGGAGTGGTCTAAGTGGGGTAAAACAGCCCGTACATTCGGTATGTACCGGCAGAATTGTAAAATGAGTAATGGTTTTGATAAAGTATAAAAATTGACGTGTCTAGTAAATATCACTTGTATGGATTTTGGCGTGAGTTTATATGAACCTTGAGTGTTCTTAATTATGTACATACAGTACTTAAAGGTACTTGAGTGTGTTGATTCATTACGTGTTTATTCGTTAGGTGTTGTATTTGATTTCCCGGGGCATCCTCATCGTCGGTGATCGTCTTCGTCTACGTCTTTGTTACTAGTACTTATGCTCCTATATCTCAAGGTGAGTCTATAGCCTCGCTCTTTACTTTATTCAAATGTTTTTAACCCGCGAGGGGGATACATGCTAATTTAAATGAAAATGAACATAAGTCTTGATTGATTGTTGGACCCGAATGTTTCCTCGAAATTGTGTTGAGTACCTAGTTGCAAAAGTCCCTAAATTCATGAACTATTAACTATTGTCCTGCCCTCGAGTAGGGGGAAATAGCCGCTTATACAATTTGTAGTACTACGGGGCTAACGACCCAATGCTAGCCGAGAAGCTGTACGTTGAGTAAGTTCTGCGGTAGATTATCTTGTATGAGAGATAAGGTATAATTGCAACTGATGCCTTTAGAAGGGGCACTGGTTTCATCTGAATCACGCCGGTAATTATTATGCGGGTGATTGAGTTAACGGATTAGTGTCATGAGCTTAAACACAATTGTCATATCCTTGAGTAATAGATTGTGAGTACGACAATGCTATTGAATGATCATGATTGGTTTTTAATACTTATGTTCAACTTATGATTTGATAAACCTATAGATTCGCTCAACCTTTGTGTTGACGATTTTAAGCATGTGTTTCAGGTAACCAAGATTGATAGCAGCGGAGCATGCGAGGATGGAAGTTGTGGTGGCTTGGCGGTCTATTTTGTTTTCCCTCCTTTTTGCACTTAAAAATTTTTATACTATGTCATGTGAATGAAAATGTATTTTTGGGTTGAGATTCAGTGGGGACCTAAACGCAAACTCTGTATTGTATTCTTTTCGGGTTTGGAAAACAGTAGACGTGTACATTTTAACTATGTCTAAATTATGTCAAGACCTTTACGTCTTTTGAGTCGTTTGATATATCTTGTGTGCGATGATAACTGTGTAGCACCCAAATGTTGTAGTTCTGCTGCGCATAGCATTTGTGGGGGTGTTACAGATTGCGACAGAACTGTGACATTGTGATGAGACATTGAGATCTGTTTGGTTAAATTTTGTTTGAGTATTTTTTAGACTTAGCCACTATCTAGACTAGTTCCGGAACATAGTTTACACGAAGATTAAAAAAAAGTTAGAATTTTTAGGTCAAGTAAAATCAAATTTTTTCATATAAATTTTTTTCATAGTGATAGTAATGTTTAGAAACTTAAGGCTAAGATTGCAGATTTAGAATCTATTGTTGTTTCATATAAGCGGGCTGTTGAACAAAGTAAGTCTGTCTATCAGAAACGTATTGATAAAATATGTGAGAACTGTAAGTTAAAGGCCTTGTTAAAAGATAAGACTTCTGAACCTAGCTCGATTGTGGATACGATGATCCAGAAACCAACAACCTCGGGACCCACTCGTATTGCTGTGACACCTTTTCCAAAGGTTGATGGAACGAAAACTGCTGTGATTGCACCAGGAATGTTTCGTGTTAGTTCTCCCTCTGTGCCTAGCAAACAACATAAAGCAAGCGTTAGGACAAAACCAATCACTATAACTCAACCACATGTTATTGATTTAAAAAGTTCTAATTCTAATAGACGTGTGTCTTCTTCTACAGGAATAAACAACTACACTAAGAGCAGAAGGCCACAGCCTACAAGCAATACAAGGAATGATAGGTTCCCTTTTGCCTCTAGAAGTAGTCGCCCCAAGATCAATAATGTGGAAGTAGATGAACACCCTAGAAATTTACCGCTTTTTAATCATAATCAGAAACCTAAATCATCTGAATGTAATGAATTTAAGCTTGCTATTCGGAATGAAAAATCTGAAGTTATTTGTGCTAAATGTAATAAATGTTTCTTTACTTTTAGTCATGATGCTTGTGGTTTGACTATGAATGGGTTGAACTATGGTGGTTACACTCGAATTGACAAGCTTTCAGTCAGTGAACAACAACGTACTCCTAAGGCTAAGGTGTATGTTCCAAAAAGTACGCATGTAGGGTCCACAGAAAGTCTTGCTAAGCCTAGTAGCCCTAGATTCACCTCTAAATGGTTGCCTACTGGTAGAAATTTTGACTGTAGTAGCAAAATTATCGACACTAGTAGATCTCATACTGACAGTGAAACGTCGGTATGTGATATGGCTTAATTATCATCTAACCTTACAGGAACCTATTTCATCGGTTGCCAAAATATATTCTTCTCTTATCATTGGCAGGCTGTTGAAATTTGTCTCTGGTGCATGGACTCGGGCTGCTCCAAACATATGACTGAGAATCGAAGCCTTCTCAAGAACTTTATTTGGCGATTCATGGGAACTGTCCGATTTGGAAATGATCATGTTGCTGCAATTCTAGGCTATGGTGATCTTCATTGGGGAAATATAATCATCACCAGAGTCTCTTTTGTTGATGGCTTGGGACACAATTTATTTTCGGTTGGGCAATTTTGTGATTCAGACTTGGAGGTTGCTTTCAGAAGTCATACATGTTTTGTAAGAGATCTTGAAGGAATTGATTTGTTGAAAGGAAATCGTACCACCAACCTTTACACCATTGATATTTTTCAAATGTCTGCTGCCTCTTCAATTTGTCTCATGGCCCGGGCCACTTCAACAAAGTCATGGTTATGGCATCAAAGGTTATCTCATCTCAATTTCGATGCCATCACCCAACTTGCGAAAGATGATCTCGTTACCGGTCTTCCAAAGTTTAAATATACAAAAGACCATCTTTGTCCTTCCTGTACGCAAGGTAAAAGCAAGAAGAAGCCTCACAAACCCAAACCTATTCCAAATTCGACGAATAGGTTGCATCTCCTTCATATGGATTTGTGTGGCCCAATGAGAACCAAAAGCATTAATGGAAAGCGGTATGTCCTTTTGATTGTCGATGATTATTCTCGTTACACATGGGTTCATTTTCTTGCTTCAAAAGATGAAGCCCCTGATGTAATTATCAATTTCTTGAAGAAAACATCAGCGCTACTTCAAGCCCCTATCATTATTGTGAGAACGGATAACAGCACAGAATTCACCAATCAGAAATTGAAAGCTTATTTTGACGAAGTTGGGATTTCTCATCAAACTTCGGCTGTAAGAACTCCAGAACAGAATGGAGTTGTGGAACTGAGGAATCGTACGTTAGTTGAAGCTGCTCGGACGATGCTTCTCTCCTCCAGTGCACCGTTATTCCTTTGGGCCGACGCTATAGCAACTGCATGTTATACTCAAAACCGCTCCATTTTTCACACCCGTTTCAACAAAACACCTTATGAGATCATTAATGGAAGAAAACCGGATATTTCATTTTTACATGTCTTCGGTGCATTATGTTATCCGAAGAATGATCGTGAAGATATCGGTAAACTTGAACCTAAAGGTGATATTTGTTTTTTCATTGGTTACTCTTCAACTGCTTGCGCTTACAGGGTTTATAATCGAAGGACAAGAAAGGTAATGGAGACTATGAATGTTACCTTTGATGAACTCTCGGGTTTGGCCTCTCAACAAAGAAGTTCCCATCCCGAGCTTCAAGGTCACACTTCTGGACACATAAGTTCAGGACTCGCGCTTTAATTTGCACCGTCAGCAATCTCATCGTTACAACCATCGGAACGTGACTTGGAAGTTTTATTTGGGCCAATCTATGATGAATATATGGGGGGTCCTTCATCATTTGGTGTTCCTCATAATGCCCTGGCTGCACCTACTACGGTAGTTCAAGAACCTTTGATTGCATCTACACAAACGGCATCTACTTCTGCACCATCTACGTCAACCTCAACCATATTGCCTCCAAATATTCCACCCACTTCTCCGACTGCTGACGCGACTCAACAACATTCTCAGCAAATTCCTACTCATGTTCATCTTCAGAATGAAATAGTTGCTGAAAATGCAAATAATGCGATGCACAACGAACACGAGTTTGTTAATCCATTTGCGGCTTCCACAGGTACTACTCAGCCTTCAGCACCATATGTGGATCCGTCGAGCTCGCATCAAGTTTCTCATACACTTCCACATGAACAGAAATGGACTAAGAATCATCCTTTGGTTCAAGTGATTGGCAATCTCTCACGACCAGTCTCAACACGAAATCAGCTGCGTACCGACGGTGATATGTGTATCTATGCACTATCAGTCAGCACAATGGAACCAGCAAGTGTGAAAGAAGCAATGACCGATGCATCATGGATTGAGTCTATGCAAGAAGAACTCAATCAGTTCACCCGGGTTGATGTATGGGAGTTAGTACCTCGTCCGGACAATATCCATCCCCTTACCCTGAAATAGTTATTCAAAAACAAGATGGATGAAGAGCAAACGGTCATCAGGAACAAGACTAGGTTAGTTGTGAGAGGTTATAAACAGCAGGAGGGAATTGATTTTGTAGAGTCCTTCGCCCCGGTTGCTCGAATGGAAGCTATTAGGATTTTCTTGGCATATGTTGCTCACAAATCGTTCACTGTGTATCAAATGGACGTGAAGACGGCTTTCTTGCATGGGCCGTTAAAAGAAGATGCGTACGTATGTCAACCTGAAGGTTTCATCAACACCGAACATCCAAGCCATGTCTACAAGTTGAAAAAAGCAATTTATGGTTTGAAACAAGCACCGAGGGCATGGTACGACAAATTATCATCATTTCTTCTCCAAAATCACTTCAGCAAAGGAACCATTGATCCAACGTTGTTTATCAAGCACTACGGCAACGAAATCTTGGTGGCCTAGGTCTATGTAGATGATATAGTATTTGGCTCTACAAACCCAAAATATTCCATATTATTTGCCGACCTTATGAAAAGCCGATTTGAAATGTCCATGATGGGGGAAATGACGTTCTTTCTTGGTCTCCAAGTTCACCAATCCCCCGTGGTATTTTCATAAATCATTCCAAGTATGTGCTTGAGATTCTAACGAAATTTGGCATGGAAAACTGTGATCCTATTAGTACTCCAATGGACACTAAACACAAGCTTGATTTGGATAAGAAAGGGACATTTTTAGATTCTATAAAATACCGAAGCATGATCAGGTCCCTTATGTACTTAACCTCAAGCAGACCGGACATTGTGCATGCTACTTGTTTATGTGCTCGGTACCAGGCGAAGCCAACCAAAAGCATCTCAAGGAGGTTAAAAGGATCTTTCTTTATCTCTGGGGAACCATTAACATGGGTCTCTGGTATACGAAGGATTCTGGTTTTAATCTCACTGGTTTTTCAAATGCCGATCATGCAGGGTGTCATGATACATTCAAGAGCACTTCTGGTGGAGCATAATTCTTAGGCGAGAAGCTAGTGAGCATGTCATTAAGAAAACAAGACTGTACGGCGTTGTCCACGGCGGAAGCAGAATATGTGTCTCTATCCGTGTGTAGTGCTCAAGTCCTTTGGATGAGAACACAACTCACGGATTATGTATTTTACTTTAACAAAGTTCCTATTTATTGTGATTCACAATCAGCCATAGCCTATCCTACAACCCGGTCCAACACTCCAAGACCAAGCACATAGTTGTCCGATTCCGTTTCATAAAGGAGCATGTGGAAAAAGGAACGATCGAACTGTTCTTTGTCAAGACGGACTACCAACTATCCGACATCTTCACCAAAGCTCTTTCTCAAGAAAGATTTGAATTCTTGGTTCGTCGACTTGGTATGCGTAGTTTCACTCCAGACGAACTTGAACGTCTTGCACATTCGTAGTAATCTTGTATATATCTATCAGAAAATCCAAATACAAAAATATAAAACCTATAAAAACAAAATAAAAAATGAGAAAATCTTTCAAAAATACCAAAAATATTCTTCTTCGACATGTCTCTCAGCATCGATAATATGGACGTGCTTAGAAATGTTGTTTAATAAAGACACTGGTACGTACATAAAGTTCGAATGAGAGTTCAAATGTTTTCAAAACATGCCTTTTCTATTTTCTTCTCATAATGGCTTATAGTCACATGTCAGACTATAACCCGGTCCCCAAAGAAAGGAAAGTATTTAACTTATCCTCAACAACGAAAATTGATTTTTTTCGGTCATGGGCTTATATCAAAACATTCAAAGTTTTAAGCTCATGAAAATAAGGAAAATGGTCATTTATGTACATTATTCCTTAACAACGGGAAAGTAAGTTTTCTCGGGTTTTTTAGCACAATTTTTCAAAGTATTTCAAAACTGTGTGCTCATATACTCCCCTATTTTTAATTATAATTTCTTTTCGTGGGGGAGTACAAACTTTCATGCAACATTATTCTCTCTATGTTTCATCACTAGTTTCACAAAATTTCAATGTCATGCCATTTTTGAGGGGGAGAATAGTGATTAAAATGTGTTATCTTTGATAAGATCTGTTGATCCCAAACTTAGATCGATTTAGCTTTATGTATACGAGATTAGATCAAGTTATACACGTAGAGAAACCTTTGTATATGTATAAAGTAATCTAAGTGTTATGCGGAATTAACACTTAAACAAGAACACACAAAGATGTAAACAAACTTTCACTTGATTAATGATAACGAACTTTCTTACAATGAAAGTGTTTAATGTATGAAAACCTATTATGAAACTTAACCTAAAGGTCTTCTTTTATAGACATAAGAAGCCTTGTACAAGAGTCTACGTATCAACTATTCTAGGTAAAGATAATTATAGAAAATACAATGTTGAACTTATCTTTACTAGAAACAAACTAGAAACAATATACGCGTAGACTAAATCTTTCCATCAATGCTTGTCTTCAACCTATCAACGCTTGACTTCTTCTTGTCAACGCTTGATTTGTCAGCGTTTGTTTTCTTCCTATCAACGCTTGTTTTACTCTTGTCAGCGCTCAAGTGGACTAGCTATATTTTATTCCCAACAATCCTCCCCTAAACTTGATATCTACTCTAGTAATCAAGTTTCTGAATAAACATTAAGAACTAGGAGGAATCTTACAAACTTGTTCATATTGGTAATAAATATGTCTGATCAAATCTTTGGCCACGTCACTTGAATAATCAATCTCCAGCTGTGTTGTCTTCATCTTCTCCAAGACTTCGTTGGACATGGAATACTGACCATCTACAAGTAGATACTCAGCAAACTTTATAGAACTCAAATAATATACACCAGCAGCTGAATACAAACGCCATTGAAGACCACTGAGGTCATCTTCAAGATCCTTCCAAATAGCAGGATCTTCATCTCTTGGTCCACACATTCTTTTGAATGTTGACCATAGTTTTATTCCATTGACTGAAGTAGGAGCTTCAGTCTCATACTTGGCTTCTAACAACCTCCAAAGGTCTACCAAGTCTTCTCTATCAAAACTTGCAAAGAGAGATATAAGTGTAGTAAAAGTGTGAACCTCTTTCCCATACCTGCCAATCTTCCAAAACCCACATTCATCTTCTTCATAGCTTATAATAGGGTTTCGGGAATCAAGAGGTAACACTTGTACCATATTTGAAGCTTCCAATGGTGAGAGCTTGATGCTCCTTCTTATAACAGCTTCACTTGGATTCAATCTATCCCTATCTTTAGGAAACTCAAGAGGAACTCCCTTCTTCGAAGGTCTGGAAACAATCATTGCCTTCTTAAGCTCCATCTCTTCTGAAAGTTCTTCTTTCCTTTCATCAGATAGAAGCCTTAGAGTGTTTTCTTCCTGCACTCTTGCCCAAATGTGATAAGCCTTGAACTCCAATTCTTCAAAGGATAATCCAATCAATTTCTTATAGGTCCATCCTGTTCCATGACATCTGAGTAGCATGTAGTACAGCTCCCTTCTATCCCTTTTTAGCATTGAGAGAATATTGCTAGCTTTGTGTTTCGGAATTACCTTGCAGTCCTTTTGTACTCTTAGAAGAATCTCCAAACCCCATATTTGGTCTGAAATAGTCAAATCTGTATTCTCCATACACCTATCTTCCCAAGCATGGTACATCTGAACAACTTCTGGCATGTAAAAATCTACTTACAATTTCAACTCATTCAGCTTCTCTCTTGCCAACTCATCACCATACTCAAGTCTTTCTGGTTGTTCTATTATCATTATACTTGAGTCTGAACTAGATTCATCACTTCCTTCTTGTTCTTCTGAAGTGGCAACAAATGGTGATTCACCAACCTTCTTTCTTTCTTGTTCCACAAGTTGTGCAGCCAACCTTCTATCAAACTCAACCTGTGCTGCATCCTTTGGAACTTCTACCTCTACCATTTTTCCTTTACCCTTATCTAATGGATCAATGGTGGTTAAGGATGATGGTAATACCTATGAAGAAACTTCTTTGATGGTGGATGATGACTGGAATACATCAACCTCATCTACAGGTCTGTCAACGCCCAAATTTCTTTTGTTAGCGCCCAAGTTGCTCATGTCAGCGCTCAAACTTTGCTTGTCAATGCCCAAATTACCTGTCTCAGCGCCTCTTGTAATTTGCTCCAACATAGCTATAAAAGACAAGTCTAAGTTTGTAGGAGTTACCAAAGATCTAACAAAACCTGGTTGCTTCTTCAAACTAGTTAGGGCTTCAGCAACACCCAAAGATTCACCATCATGTGAGCCCTTATCACTCACATTAATCTGCTCATCCTCCACTTTGGAAGATTCCTCCATCCCACGCCTGTTGCTAGCATTTTCCAAAACAACAATCCTCTCCCTCAATTGCTTGAGTTCAAGGCCTTGTGTACTAACAATTTATACCAAGTCTGCATTTTGCTTTTGCAAGCTAATGCAGACAGCCGTCAATTCTATTAATGTCATTGGTTCCAATCTGCCCTCCTCTACAATGGGTATTTGACCTCCCAAGTTAGATTCATGGGGCATGGATGAGGTCTTAAAGATGTTAGGACTGTCTTGGCCTACATCTAAGCCAGAGCCAATAGTCCCAGCCTCATCCATAGCACCAAGCACACTTGTGGTGGTGGTTCTCTCTGCTACATGGCTATGACCACTAGAGGAGAACACTAAAGTAGTCCTTTGGTGTTTTTGTAACCTATATTGTGGTGGGGTAGAAGATGATGTGGATGTTGGTTGGTTAAGGGGTGTTTGGGTTTGTGAAGGTATGGTGTCAGCGTCTGGATTAGGTGTGTCAACGTCAACATTTAATATGTCAGCGTCAAAGGGTTCTTGGTCAATTTGCATGTGTTGAGGTGAAGGTAAAGGTTCAGGTATTGGGTCAAGTTGGGGTTGTGGGTCTGGTTAGGGTTGTGTTGCTTCAATGACAGCAAGCCTAGTTGGGGTGAGGGGTAAGTCACGGTGAGGGGGTGAGTTCATCTTTGTAAAAATTGCTTTCTTTTGCATAGGGATCTCATAAAAATCATCATGATCCCTTGTGCAGTTATTTTGGACATCAAAAACCATTTGTAAAAATCTGGGATAAGCTAATGTCATCTTATTCCCTTTGTTTTTACACATGCCATCAAAAATCATTTTAGAATAATTAAACTTTAGCCCAGTTGCAATGCACACAATAGCACTAGCAATGGATCTATTAATCTCATTGTTTGCAGTACACTTGGGACTCAAACATTGCAAGATGACATGTATGAGGTACTTCCAGGCTGGGGGAAACTTCTGTTTATGATATTTGTTTAAAGTTCCCTCATCAGGGAAAGGATAACCCAAAGCCCGTAGTCCTTGTTCTATTTCATGGATGGGAAGGGTGGTTATACCATCTGCATCATCAAGATGCAAAGCCTGGCGAACCAAGGCTTCAGTAACCACCCATGTACGCCCATGAACAATAGATGATAATGTAGTCACTTTATTAACTGTTGAGGAACTAACAGTGTTCCAAAACTGCTTAATATGTGTGACAGAGATGAGAGGAGCATGAGAAAGAGCATACCTAATTGGGGATGCATTCAAATACGCCACCATCTGTGTGTATTGGGGAAACAGAGTATCATCAGCGTCCAAATATGCTACCAGGTTGTGTTGACTCCTGAATCCCAATACCAAATCACTTGGTTTAAATTTTGGTGCCATTGTTGAAAGCTGTTTGAATAATTGATAAAGATGAAGTATAGGAGAAAATGGTTAGACAAGAATGATAGGTACCCTGTTTAAAAATAGGAGCCAAATATATAGGAGAGAAATATGCATGTGATTGGTCAAAAATGAGGCAACTATTTTCAAATATCATGATGAAAATATTGAAAAGAAAATAAGTTATCTCATGCATTAATTAAAAGTTATCTGCTCCCAAAATTACGCCCCCAAAATTTGTCAAAAAGTAACAACTGGGTAGGTCCCAATGGGTATCAACGGTCAAAAATAACTGATGAGATGACCTTTATACATGATCTCATCGTTCTTTTCGGGCTTTAAATGCATAAAAATGTCATAAAATACCATATATATGCGTGTGTTTGTTTACTTGTGTATTTTAGGTATGGATATCGTGAAAAAGACAAAAGATCACAAGAAACAAGGAAAAACAAACACGAGAAACGAAGCCGTACAAAGAACCGGGCCCTAGTTCATGATTTATCCAACATTTACCCTTGAAGACTTGAAGATATGCAAGATTAGTCCCTCAACTATTCAACATTGTCATTAATGGTCCCTCATGGAGTCAAAGTTACATTGAAGACCTTTGAAGATCAACAAAGTCCAAAATCAGTCCTTCAATTATGAAAACATGGCAAAAATAACCCTTTAAACCTTTTTGGAGAAGTTTGGTGGCAAAAGTGTGAAAAACCAAAGTTTAATAACAAAGGAATACGTTTTCTTGGGCTGAAATTCTTGTTATACACACTTTGCCAAAGAACATGGACCAAGGCTGCCATTTCCAAACTTTGAATACACAAACACGCGCCAAACAAACACAATCCCCCATTTTCGGATCAAACATTGTTACTGTAGCACGTATTAACCCAATTTTTACCTCACTTAAAACAAAGGGTAATTTTCAATTACCTTGACCCACGTGTGATTCACACAAGCAGAAACTCATCCCAACCTTAAAACCCTCACTCCCACTCACCAAAGGGTCCCACACCCAAAACCGTTTCACCCATCATGTGACAGCTTTCTCTCCAAGGCTTGCCACGTGTCAAAATCAACAGCAAAGACTCTTAGCTTCACCCCAAAGCTAAGATAAACGTCCCTGATCATTTTGGATAGCTCACATCAAAGAATCATCTAGAAGACCTCTAGGATAATACTGGAATTTCACTTCTAGGGTTTGTGAATAGTGTTAGCATAGCATTTGCCTATAAAAGGAGACCTCAACCTGTGAGAGTCCCTTTGTTCCAGTTTTAGGCTATCAATCTTTGTAATTCCTTTTTAAGTTAATAAAATTTGATTTTCTGAAATTTGTGAAATCTTTTTTATGTTTATTAAAAGTTGGTGTTAGAATAGCCTAAATCTGAGTTCCACTTATATGATTGAAGGTTTTTTAGGCAAGGTTTTAATCAATAAGACTTGTGTTTCAAAAATTAGAAAGTGTTTGATATTTGTTCATCACTTTGGTTTGTTCTTCTTAGTAGGTATTTGGAAGCTGGTACTTGCTCTGCTAGTACCTAAGCTCAAACAATCCAGGGCCTGGATGTAGGTCTTGGAGGTTTGCACCCTTCTCCTTTTTCAATTTTCTCTTTATTTTTCTGAATTTTGGTGATATTTCATGATTATTGTTGAATCTGTGTTTTTATGGATGGATCTTGTTTATCTGTGTTGGTTTGATGTTATTGAGGTGTTGTTAACTTGATTTGTGGGTTGAATCTGGATTATCCTTTGAAAATTTGTCAAAACAGATTATTAAGGGGTGTTTGGGTTAACTACATAAGTAGGTTTTATGGTTTGTTGAGTGGTTGTTTTGTATTGTTATCTGTTGGCAGTTGTTTATCTGATATACCTGGTTACTTATTTGCAGATTTTGTGGTTTGAAACACCTAGATTCTAAATAGGGCTATAAAATCTTGTTTACTTGATAAATTTGGCGGTGGTTTAAGGGACACCTAGATCTAACCATAGAATAGGGCTAACAAGTGATTAAACCTAGCTAATAACACCAGGGAAAGAGATTTGGATGCTTGAAATTGGATATGTGGTCAATTAGATCAGCAAAAGTTTCTACATATTCTACTTGTTCATCAATAACCTGCATATGCTTATATCTTCTTATTTTCTTTGATTCAGTGATTGAAATAAGTTTGTTTCTGCTTAATCATAGTTTATATAGCTTGTGTATGCATCTTGTTGAATTTGGCTGACTTATTCATGCTATATCTGCTTATTTGTTCATAACAGCTTATTTTCCATATTTATGCTAGATCTGTGGACTGTTTGATTCATCTGGGCTTATTGTGTGAACCAATTTGTGATTTCTTTATTGATATTGACTCCTTGTGATTCACTGATCACAAGGGTGCCCTTGTTTCCATTTGAATCCAACTGGATTTCTCTAAAAAGCTTGGTCAAATAGTCAAAGCAGTGGGAACCCCTTTCCCCTGCTGCTAGCCACTGCTAGTGTATTTTGGGTTTCAGCTTATCAATAAGCTATAATAGCTTATTTTAACCATCAACAACTTGGATTTTGTAATAGGTGCTCATTATTTGACCCATTTGTTCATACTGGAGCATTTGGTGTGTTGACTTTAGGGTTTGACTAGAAAACCAACTTAATTGACTTTTTCATAAGTGCTTATTGGCTTATTCTGGCTTATTGGTTTTTCTTATTGGAATTTTGTTGATTGATTTGGCTTATTGAAGTCATTTGTGACATTTTGCAAGTTGAATCAAGTCCTAAGGTGCCCTAAATCTCAAACCCGACTATTTTGTCGTTTTGTGGATTTGTACTTTGCTTATTTCTGGCTTATTAAGTGTGCTTTTTCAAAATTTCTTTTTACATATCTCTTTAGCATCCCAAAAGAAGGTTGTGTGTCAAATTAGAGCTTATGGCATTAGCTTATTGCTTAATGGGCTTAATGGCCCAATAAGAATAAGTTGTTTGCTTAATAAGCTGTGATAAGCTCACTTTCAGCTTTTGGGCCTTTAGGGCATGTTTGGTAAGGGGAAGTTCAAGGAAAAGAAATGAAAATATTCGAATTTCTCTTGTTTGGTAACTTCAAGAAATAAAAGGGCGGAGACATCAAATGCTCAAGACTTTGTCTCTTTGTATTTTCAATTCCAATCCTTTTGATGTGGAAATAAACTTCTCAAACATTTCTCCGTCTTTTTGTACTTTATTATATAATATTAATACTCTGAAATGGGAGGTATAAAAAGATTGAGTCACGTGCTCCTCACACTCACCCAATTATTTTCCAAAACTTATGAACCCTAGCCACCAATCATTCAATTGTTTCATCTCTTTCTACCAATCACGATCTCCTGTCAATCATTTTCATTTGGTGCTCATCTTCCTCTTGTTTCTATACATGTTATTGTGCTCCTCATCAATATCTTCATTGTAATTATCAATATTAAGTTGATTACCATAGCTTCAAAAATCTGCACATTATCATTTGTTTACTCGTAGATCTCAATTATATGGTTGGTAATGTAATGATGATGAGACTGCTTTTATACATAGTCTCATCGTCCAAATCGGGCTTAAAATGCATAAAATATCATTAAAACTGCCAAATATATGCTCGTGTTTGTTGCTTGTGTATTTTAGGTACGGATATTGAGGAAAAGACAAAAAGATCACAAGAATCAATAAAAAACGAACACGGGAAACGAAGCCGCACAATGAACCGGACCCAAATCCTGAATTTCCAAAATGGTCCTTGAAGAATTGAAGATTGTCAACATTGGTCCCTCATCTTTTGAAGACTTGGCATTTTATACCCTTGCAATACTCTCTATTTGCAATTGGGTCCCTAAATTATCAAGATACTACAAGTTCAGTCCTTGAAGAATGAAGAATTCGCATTTGAAGTCCTTGATACAAGTTTAAAAACATCTTGTGCCAAAAATGACAACTTGCCCAAAGATGTTTTCAAAGGGGAATAGATTTTTGGCTGTTTAATACTAAGTGAAAAGAAGAAGAACTTTGGGGGGCCATTTCAGTCAAACACCCAAACTCACCCCAGCCAACCAAACCACCACATCACCCCACTTCCACCACTCTCCAACCAACACGTCACCTCCCCTCCCCACATCAGATTCCACCCATCAGATTATTTATTAATCTTTTAATTTTGGTGGCAAACACATAATTTAAATACCTTAATCCCCATTTCAGATTAAACCAAAGACTAATCCACCCATAAACCCTAAAATTTCCAGGATGAACAAAGAGCTAATCAAAGGATTTTTATCCAATAATTTCCAGAACCTTGATTACACCCCTCCTAAACCCATCCCACTCATAAAAATATTGTCATGTGAACCCATGGACCCCACCATACCCTTCCCTGCACCCGTCACTTTCCCCCAAACCCAATACCAGACACATCCAACGTCTTACCTTCACTTCTTGGTCCCCAAGTTTAAAAAGAACGCCTAAGATTACTTTACAACAGCTGGTACAAGTACAAGATCACATGAAGCACAAATTTGACCAAGATTTCATCTTCAGTCAAGGGGCAAAATAGGAAGTTTGTTGCTAGGGTTTTTATGATTCTAGAAAATTTTGTAGTCCATTATATAAGGACGTGTAGGGCTTTCATTTGTTTTTGTTCCAGTTTTTAGCTTTCACCATTTGTAATTCCTTTTTAGTAATATAAAAGTTTGGTATTTGTTTTAGCAATTTAATTCCTTTTTATGGTTATTAAAAGTTTGGTATGTGTGTTTGAAAGCAAAGCTGTGTTCCAAATTATTTGTTAAAATCATTTGAGTTGTCAAAAGTGTTTTAAGATCAAAATTCAGTAAAAGGTTTTTGATATTGTTTCATAAGCTGGAAGCTTGTGATTTGGTGAGGTGAAAGCTAATCCAAGTCACTAGTTCCCAAGTTTGTTGGTTTGTAAGTTTGGAAAAGATTTTGAAGAAAATCAGTTTTTCAGAAAGTTTCTTTTTATTTTTTGGTTATAATCTTACTGTTCCATAAGCTAGTCCCACAAGCTCTTGACACCAGCTTGTGGGCTTAGCTCATTGGGGCTTGGATTTTGTGTGCTTGTTTGGTGGTGACTGTGCAGGTTCAAACAAGGACAAGGGTATCATCATCATCACCTTCTTGCCTTCATAAGCTCCTCAGCAAAGTTCAGCACAAGCCACCAGCTTGTGGGAGGTGACTTCTCAGTCACTGAGGGACCTAGATGTAGGTCCCTCAAGGTAAACCTCTTATTCCTTGTTTAAGTTTTCAGAAAATTGGTGAAAATTGTGATTTGGTGCATTTGACTGCAACTTGATAAGTGTTGTTTGAGTGTTTGAAATTGCTCACTTTAGGTTTTTTATGCATGATTAGAACTTGTGTAATCACTTTGGTTGAGTTTTAAAAGTAATTGGTTTGTTAATTTGCATTTTCAGAAATATTAAGGGGTGTTTGGATTTGTGTTTTAGGCAGAATTTATGACAAGTTCTTGGTTGAAAACTTATCTAGACATGTTTATATTGATAGTTTAGGGTGATATTGGTCATAGGGTTTCAGTTTGGTAAGGTTTTAAACCAAATTGCATGTTAAAATTTGAGAAAAATAGCAAAAATCAGTAAGTCCCTTGTGTTGACTGATTTTGTGAGAAATTGCTCATTAAATTGTGCTCATTGCTAGATCATAGGCTTAAGAAGGGATTGCTATCACTTTTATGTTAGCTGGTTAATTTGTGTACAAGATTTTGAGCTTTTAAAATCCACTTTTGTGCAAGTAATCTAGAGTCAACTGTTCATCAGAAAGTGCATGTCCTTAATCAGTAACTTCATCTGTGCATTTTGTGAGATTTTTTTGAAAGACTTTGAGTTTTTCTTGTTTGATTGACTTCCCACAACCCTACTGGTTGTGGGAGTGCCCCATTGTCCAAGTAATAAGCTCTCAAAAGCTTTCCAAAGCTTAAACAGTCACCAGACTTGAAAATTGCACTAGCAGTGGGAACAAACTTCCCACTGGTAGCACCATTGTTAGTACTGCTTCACTAAAAAACAAAACTTGTCAAGTGTCACTTTCAGAAAGTTTAATATTTTGTCTTTTGTGCCTTAAAATTAGAATTAGACCTTGAAACTTGTTTTGTTATTTTTCTAATTTTATTTGTGATTTTTCAGTTTAATTAGATTTTTATTTACTGTTCATTTTATATTTTTTAGATTAAATAGCCTTTTTTAATACTTTTTAATATTTCTGTTTTTGTCTTTTAGTGACAAAAATTAATATTTTTCTGTCTTAAAATTTTTCCTAGACTTAGAATAATATTTTAAGATTTTTGGTTTTAAAAGTTTTCACTGTTCACTTTTAAATTATTTTTTATAATTAAATTAGCTTAATTAGGGTTTAATATTAAACTGTTTTTGTCTTTTAGTGGTAAATTTATTATTTTTCAAACTTTTTCAATTTTCTACTGTTCATTAGAGTAAATTAGGATTTTTAAAATTGGTATATTATTTTTAGTAATATTTAATTATTTTTTATAATTATTTTAGACTAAAAATAGTTTTTAGTGATTTAAAAATAGAAAAATAGTAATTAAAATTTAGGAAAAATACTTTTTAGTCTTTAGATAATATAAGTAAGTTATTTTTTCAATAAAATAATATTTTGGACATTTTGATTAATTATATTTAATTTTAGGGCTTTAATTAGCATTTAAAATTAAATATTTAATTAATAAAAGGTTTTAAAATATTTTTATTGGATTTTTATTCTTATTTATATTATTTTAGACTTAGTTTTAGCTTTTAATTAATTTTTAGGTTTAAAATTTTTTAATTTTGTAGTTTTTACGGTTTTACGTGAACGATCTTTTCGTCTTAGCTCGATCCGTCTTCGTAACCGTCATTCTCTTCTCACCCCATTTCTATTTTCTCTTTTCTTCTAAATAAAATCACAATCACAAATCAATTCTTAACACAACGCACTAGCCTCCTCGAGAACGAACTCACTTTTAGGGTCATTCACACACGGTTTTCCTAAATCGTCGTGCTTACTTGCCCTTTTTGCTCTCTTTTCCTAAAGAGTAGTAAAAACACTACAGATGAGACTGCTTTTATAGATAGTCTCATCGTCCATATCGGGCTTAAAATGCATAAAATATCATAAAAACTGCCAAATATATGCTCGTGTTTGTTGCTTGTGTATTTTAGGTACGGATATTGAGGAAAAGACAAAAAGATCACAAGAATCAATCAAAAACGAACACGGGAAACGAAGCCGCACAATGAACCGGACCCAAATCCTGAATTTCCAAAATGGTCCTTGAAGAATTGAAGATTGTCAACATTGGTCCCTCATCTTTTGAAGACTTGGCATTTTATACCCTTGCAATACTCTCTATTTGCAATTGGGTCCCTAAATTATTAAGATACTACAAGTTCAGTCCTTGAAGAATGAAGAATTTGCATTTGAAGTCCTTGATACAAGTTTAAAAACATCTTGTGCCAAAAATGACAACTTGCCCAAAGATGTTTTCAAAGGGGAATAGATTTTTGGTTGTTTAATACTAAGTGAAAAGAAGAAGAACTTTGGGGGGCCATTTCAGTCAAACACCCAAACTCACCCCAGCCAACCAAACCACCACATCACCCCACTTCCACCACTCTCCAACCAACACGTCACCTCCCCTCTCCACATCAGATTCCACCCATCAGATTATTTATTAATCTTTTAATTTTGGTGGCAAACACATAATTTAAATACCTTAATCCCCATTTCAGATTAAACCAAAGACTAATCCACCCATAAACCCTAAAATTTCCAGGATGAACAAAGAGCTAATCAAAGGGTTTTTATCCAATAATTTCCAGAACCTTGATTACACCCCTCCTAAACCCATCCCACTCATAAAAACATTGTCATGTGAACCCATGGACCCCACCATACCCTTCCCTGCACCCGTCACTTTCCCCCAAACCCAATACCATACACATCCAACGTCTTACCTTCACTTCTTGGTCCCCAAGTTTAAAAAGAACGCCCAAGATTAATTTACAACAGCTGGTACAAGTACAAGATCACATGAAGCACAAATTTGACCAAGATTTCAATTTCAGTCAAGGGGCAAAATAGGAAGTTTGTTGCTAGGGTTTTTATGATTCTAGAAAATTTTGTAGTCCATTATATAAGGACGTGTAGGGCTTTCATTTGTTTTTGTTCCATTTTTTAGCTTTCACCATTTGTAATTCCTTTTTAGTAATATAAAAGTTTGGTATTTGTTTTAGCAATTTAATTCCTTTTTATGGTTATTAAAAGTTTGGTATGTGTGTTTGAAAGCTAAGCTGTGTTCCAAATTATTTGTTAAAATCTTTTGAGTTGTCAAAAGTGTTTTAAGATCAAAATTCAGTAAAAGGTTTTTGATATTGTTTCATAAGCTGGAAGCTTGTGATTTGGTGAGGTGAAAGCTAATCCAAGTCACTAGTTCCCAAGTTTGTTGGTTTGTAAGTTTGGAAAAGATTTTGAAGAAAATCAGTTTTTCAGAAAGTTTCTTTTTATTTTTTGGTTATAATCTTACTGTTCCATAAGCTAGTCCCACAAGCTCTTGACACCAGCTTGTGGGCTTAGCTCATTGGGGCTTGGATTTTGTGTGCTTGTTTGGTGGTGACTGTGCAGGTTCAAACAAGGACAAGGGTATCATCATCATCACCTTCTTGCCTTCATAAGCTCCTCAGCAAAGTTCAGCACAAGCCACCAGCTTGTGGGAGGTGACTTCTCAGTCACTGAGGGACCTGGATGTAAGTCCCTCAAGGTAAACCTCTTATTCCTTGTTTAAGTTTTCAGAAAATTGGTGAAAATTGTGATTTGGTGCATTTGACTGCAAGTTGATAAGTGTTGTTTGAGTGTTTGAAATTGCTCACTTTAGGTTTTTTATGCATGATTAGAACTTGTGTAATCACTATGGTTGAGTTTTAAAAGTAATTGGTTTGTTAATTTGCATTTTCAGAAATATTAAGGGGTGTTTGGATTTGTGTTTTAGGCAAAATTTATGACAAGTTCTTGGTTGAAAACTTATCTAGACATGTTTGTATTGATAGTTTAGGGTGATATTGGTCATAGGGTTTCAGTTTGGTAAGGTTTTAAACCAAATTGCATGTTAAAATTTGAGAAAAATAGCAAAAATCAGTAAGTCCCTTGTGTTGACTGATTTTGTGAGAAATTGCTCATTAAATTGTGCTCATTGCTAGATCATAGGCTTAAGAAGGGATTGCTATCACTTTTATGCTAGCTGGTTAATTTGTGTACAAGATTTTGAGCTTTTAAAATCCACTTTTGTGCAAGTAATCTAGAGTCAACTGTTCATCAGAAAGTGCATGTCCTTAATCAGTAACTTCATCTGTGCATTTTGTGAGATTTTTGTGAAAGACTTTGAGTTTTTCTTGTTTGATTGACTTCCCACAACCCTACTGGTTGTGGGAGTGCCCTATTGTCCAAGTAATAAGCTCTCAAAAGCTTTCCTAAGCTTAAACAGTCACCAGACTTGAAAATTGCACTAGTAGTGGAAACAAACTTCCCACTGGTAGCACCATTGTTAGTACTGCTTCACTAAAAAACAAAACTTGTCAAGTGTCACTTTCAGAAAGTTTAATATTTTGTCTTTTGTGCCTTAAAATTAGAATTAGACCTTGAAACTTGTTTTGTTATTTTTCTAATTTTATTTGTGATTTTTCAGTTTAATTAGATTTTTATTTACTGTTCATTTTATATTTTTTTGATTAAATAGCCTTTTTTAATACTTTTTAATATTTCTGTTTTTGTCTTTTAGTGACAAAAATTAATATTTTTCTGTCTTAAAATTTTTCCTAGACTTAGAATAATATTTTAAGATTTTTGGTTTTAAAAGTTTTCACTGTTCACTTTTAAATTAATTTTTATAATTAAATTAGCTTAATTAGGGTTTAATATTAAACTGTTTTTGTCTTTTAGTGGTAAATTTATTATTTTTCAAACTTTTTCAATTTTCTACTGTTCATTAGAGTAAATTAGGATTTATAAAATTGGTATATTATTTTTAGTAATATTTTATTATTTTTTATAATTATTTTAGACTAAAAATAGTTTTTAGTGATTTAAAAATAGAAAAATAGTAATTAAAATTTAGGAAAAATACTTTTTAGTCTTTAGATAATAAAAATAAGTTATTTGTTCAATAAAATAATATTTTGGACATTTTGATTAATTATATTTAATTTTAGGGCTTTAATTAGCATTTAAAACTGAATATTTAATTAATAAAAGGTTTTAAAATATTGTTATTGGATTTTTATTCTTATTTATATTATTTTAGACTTAGTTTTAGCTTTTAATTAATTTTTAGGTTTAAAATTTTTAATTTTGTAGGTTTTACGGTTTTACGTGAACGATCTTTTCGTCTTAGCTCGATCCGTCTTCGTAATCGTCATTCTCTTCTCTCCCATTTCTATTTTCTCTTTTCTTCTAAATAAAATTACAATCACAAATCAATTCTTAACACAACGCACTAGCCTCCTCGAGAACGAACTCACTTTTAGGGTCATTCACACACGGTTTTCCTAAATCGTCGTGCTTACTTGCCCTTTTTGCTCTCTTTTCCTAAAGAGTAGTAAAAACACTACAATCAAATGATAAAACTAAAATTACTATTATCTTTTATTAATTATGTTAGACATGATAGTTGTTTATCACATATCATGTTTTAACAATGCATTACTATAAATTTGATTTTAACAATGTTCGAATCTTCATGTTCTACAGATTTTTCAAATTTCATTTTTTTTGTTATTTCTTGGCTTAATTTCTCAATGTTACCAAACAAAGGAGTTAAAAATGAATTCTCAATCTATACCAATTCTCTAAATTCCAATTCTTTACTTAATTTCAATTCCCCCCAAATTCTCTCTACCAAACGTGCCCTTAGAGTTTTGTGTTTAGAATTAAATTTTGAGTCAGATTGGGCTTTTCCAAGTCAATTGGGCCAAGTTTGACTTTTTGGGCTAAAAAGCCCATTAGTGTTGACTGTTTATGGTTTTGGCCCATTTGAGGGCCCAATAGGGGTATTTTGGTCATTTCACTTTCATTTTCTATTTATTTAGGTTAAAATAAACTAGTTTGCAAGTTTTTAGACTTTTTTATAATTTTTGGATTTTTAATTTTATTTTAATATTATTTTTCTATTATTTTTCTATTATTTTTCAAATCTCACATTTTTGCACTTTTTACATTTTTTTAGCTTAAATACAATTAAAAAGGATTTTTGCAACTCTTAGATTAATTTTATCACTTTTAGAATTAATTTTTATTTTAGCTTATTTTACGGTTTTACGTTTAGTCTTAGTAGTAATTAATTTCACGTCTTCGTCATCCTCTTTTCTCATCCCCTTCTAACCAATATTAATCTCAAACCAATTACGAATTATTCACACACATATACCTCCTTGGGAAACGAACTTGAACTTCATTGGGGTCATTAGTGCTTGATTTTCCTAAAGCATCACTTAATACTTACCGCTCATTTACGCTCTTTTTCCTAAAAGACGTAATTTTACCACAATCAATAACCCATCAACGCCCAACGGCTATATTCTTGTCAACGTTTTCCAAAGCCATGTCAGCGTCTAAATTGGTCACAACAACGCTTGGAAAAATACTTGTCAGCGTCCAAAAATAAAAGTTTATAAAAATGAAAAATGACCTTAACAAAGTAATTTATCCTAGTGAAGATAACCTATAAGTTGATAATTATTATAAGGCGGCAAGCACTGTCCAGTTATGCACACTTGCTTATGCAAGATAGATATAACAGTCCTCTAGTGTCCCTTGCTAACCAAAACTCTTAACAACCAAGTTATCTCATAAAATTCCTTGTTACTCCCAGGTAAAACCCATGATAAAATCATTCCCAAGTCTCCCAACAGACCACAACCAATTCTAGGCCAAAAAATGTCTTGGCAGCATGCATAGTATATCAACTTTACATGCTACAGTGCCTCATGATTTAGTAAAACTAACTCATACTCACCTGTGGACACAATCTAGAATTGTGATAAGAGTATCATAAGGATACCCAAAAGTCCTAAAGGTTCCTAAAACCTCCCCTTAAACTGTGATACATATGTTGCTCAAAAATATGCATGAACATAAAAAATTTATGTCAAGATAGGAAACAATATTCCAACCATCATCCATAAATAAAAACATGCTCAAACGATTCTCCAAGGATCCATAAGCAACTCTGTATCCAATGGTATAATGCTAACACCACCTGCACATTTAGATTAAAAACCACAAAACTAACATTGTTGCTGACAACGTCCTGAGAACACTTGTCAGCGTTAAGGAAACCTTTGTCAGCGTTAGACAAATATATTGCTGACAACGTCCTGAGAACACTTGTCAGCGTTAAGGAAACCTTTGTCAGCGTTAGACAAATATATTGCTAAGGCAACCATTGTCAGTGTTAGAAAAACATAGTGGAAAATCTAAATCCTCAAAAAGACCAATAACAATGCATTATCCTGTACATACATTTACAAAAAGACCCCCAAACACATATTTAAGTGAGATTGATCATTCCAATACTTGTTACCAAGTATTGGAACCTTCCAGCATCAAAAGGTTTAGTCAATAAATCAGACACATCTTCTTCTGTGTCAACCCTATCTGGTTGTATTAAACCCTTTTCAAAACAATCCCTTATAAAATGGTGTCTAATTTCTATGTGTTTCGTTTTAGAATGATGTATCGGATTCTTAATAATGCATAAAGTGTTGTTATTGTCAACAATATCTTGGTATGCATGAAATTGTACCCATAATCCAACAGTTGGTTCTGAATCCATAAGACTTGTCTACAACATGCAGCTACTGCAACATACTCTTCTTCAGTTGTAGAATTGGCCACCACTGTTTGTTTCTTGCATTGCTAAGATATTAACCTGCTCCCAAGAAACTGACATCCACCAGTTGTGGATTTTCTATCAAACTTATCACCTCCATAGTCACTGTCTGAATATGCAATAAGCTCCAAAGGTGAATCTTTAGGGTACCACAAGCCAAGATTGGGATGACATCTAAGGTACCTAAAGATTCTCTTGACAGCATAAAGGTGAAATTCTTTGGGATTCACTTGATGGCGTACACATGCATACACAACAAACATGATGTCAGGTCTTGAGGCTGTGAGATACATCAATGAACCAATCATTGATCTATAGTGCCTGACATCCACATCGTTTCCAACTCCAATCTTTCCCTAAGGGTGTTCTTTATCCATAGGAGTAGTAGCCCTCTTTTCATGTGGAGAAAAGCCAAACATCTTCAAGATCTCTGCTACATACTTATCCTGAGAGATTAAGATACCATCTTCTTTCTGCTGAACTTGTATCCCTAGAAAGAAGTTCATCTCCCCCATCGCACTCATCTTGAATTTGTCTGTCATAAGCTTGGAGAAGTCTTCACTCATTTTTGGATTTGTGGATCCAAAGATGATATCATCAACATAAACCTGAACAAGTAAGACATCCTTACCAACCTTCTTTGTAAATAATGTCTAGTCTATGGTGCCCCTCTTGAATCCATTGTCCACCAAATAAGTGGACAATGTACCATACCATGCTCTTGGGGCTTGATGAAGTCCATACATAGCCTTCTTGACTCTATACACTTTGTCTGGATTCTCTGGATCTTCAAAACCAGGAGGCTGCATCACATACACCTCCTCAACAATTGTTCCATAGAGGAAGGCACTCTTCACATCCATTTGATAGACAGTGAAGCCCATGCAGGAAACATAGGCTAGAAATATCCTTATAGCTTCAATCCTTGCAACTGGTGCAAAGACCTCCTCATAGTTTATCCCTTCCTCTTGTGTATATCCCTGAGCCACTAAACGTGCCTTGTTTCTGACCATAATGCCTCTTTCATCTCTCTTGTTTCTTAGAACCCATCTTGTCCTAATAGGTCTGACATATCTTGGACAATCAACCAGCTCCCAAACATCGATAGAAAAATTGGTGAAGCTCATCCTGCATTGCTTCCACCCAACTTGGTTCTTTGAGAGCATCAAAGATCTTCTTGGGTTCCTGTTGTGACAGAAAACAGGCAAACAAACATGCTTGAACAAGAGGGGTATCAACCTTCTTGTGTATATTGGCAATGAATCCACCAAGATTCTGATGAGATCTTCTAGTCTGAACAGGAGTCATGACATCCCCAATAATTTGAGAAGGAGGATGATTCTTCATTGTAGAAGTGAGAACTCCTACCTCAAAAAGTCTATTGTCTTCAATCTCATTATCCATGTTGCCAATTCAGACTCTCTTCCATAAATAGTAGGATGAACCTCTTCATGTAAATTGGAAGGTTCACCTTGTTCAAAATTAGAAGAGAAAAGATGCTCAAAAGTGTTGTCAACGCCTGAACCTTGGTTGTCAGCGTTTGGGTTATCAACGCCTGAAATGGTGTTGTCAACGCTTTAGCCATCAACGCCTGAAATGGTGTTGTCAACGCTTGAGCCATCAACGCCTGAATTTGTCCTGTCAGCACCAGATTTTCCTTTGTCAGTGCCTGAAGGACCATGCATGTTGTTAACTGGTGGTACTTGGGGACCACCATTATCCTTTCCAGCAGCAGCAGCAACAAAAGCATCTGTCTATATGGGGATAGTGACATACTCTTGTATGGGAGATGACTTGTCTGCTTGTGATCCAACCTCTTCATTAACCTGTGTACCTGAAACATAAACAACTTGTTCTTCCACAACATTTGAAGTTACCTTCACAATGTCTAGATTAGTAACAAGCATATAATTTAAAGTTCAAGATAGAGGTTCCAAGTTAAACAACCAATTTGGACCACTTTCAGGATCACTAGGTTTACTCTCTAAAAACCTAACAGGTACTCTCTCAAGTATACGTTTTTCCTTCTTAAGGTAAACCCTATATCCCTTGCTCTGTACTAAATAACCCATGAAATAGCCTTCATCACCTTTTGCACTAAATTTACCTAAGGCATCACTAGTATCAAGTACAACTACATGACAACCAAAAGGTTTAAGAAAACCAATATTAGGTTTCCTTCCCCAAAGTAATTCATAAGGTGTTTTGTTTTGTATCTTGTTGACCAATGCTCTATTCTGAACATAACAAGTTGTATTCACAACCTCAGCCCAAAAAGCTATGGGGAAATGAGCATCAGCCAACATAGTCCTGGCTGCTTCAATTAGGGTTCTATTCTTTCTCTCAGCAACGCCATTTTGCTGTGGGGTTCTGGCAACACTAAACTGCCTAGTAATCCCTTTCTTGTCCCAAAAATCATCTAAAAGCTTATTTCTAAACTCACCACCATTGTCACTTCTAAGCATTTTAACTTCATTACCAGTTTTCTTCTCTATCTAAGTAATAAAATCAATTAAAGTGTCAGCAGTGTCACTTTTCATAGCTAAAAAGAAAGTCCAAGTAAACCTAGAAAAGTCATTTGTGATGACAAAGCGGTATGATTTACCATTCAAACTTTCTATATTAGTTAGACCAAACAGGTCCATATGCAGCAAGTGAAGTGGTATAGAACTAGAGTACACCTGTTTAGACTTAAATGAGACCTTGTGTTGCTTGCCTTTAAGACATGCAACACAAGAGTGGTCATTATGGAAGGCCTTTTTAGGCAAACCATCAACCAAGCCAAGTCTCACAACCCTGTTTATATTCTTAAAGTTTATGTGCCCTAGTCTCCTGTGCCATAGATTACTCTCATCTACTGAAGCTTTAGCATAAAAACATGACATATTATTATTCATCCTAATCCTATTAAGATTCACATTATAAATGTCTTTATGTCTAGGTGTTCTATAGTCAATATATTTCTCATCTGGGATTTTGTAATCCTTGCTTAACACCAAGCATTCAGTATCAGTAAACAGAACTTTATTTTTGGTATCACAAACTTGTGATACACTAAAAAGATTGTAATCAAGTTCCTTTACCAAAAACACGTTTTCAAAATGCAAGTTCTTGGTGAGAAGAGTTCCTTTGCCTGTGATAGTTCCATATCCGCCTCTAAAGTAAACCTTATCACCATCCTTAATGGGAGTGAAGTTAGTTAAGTAATCTTCCTTCCCTGTCATGTGCCTGGAGCATCCACTGTCCCAATATCCATAATCATTGACCTATTTTTGAATGCCCTGCACATAAAGAAAACAAATTAGTTTTCTTTGGGAACCCAATCCTTAGCAGACTTGGATTCATCTGGTTGTTCAACAAGAACAGACTTAGTTCTCATAACAACCCCTTGTTCATCCCTTTTTGGATGAAATACCCAGTTAACCCCAATTGGTTTTGTAATGACCTTTGAAATATAATTGAATCTGTTGTAGGTCATAGAAAGTCCATCAGAATTAGGATTTTGATCTTGCTTAGGTCTCCATGTCAAGCTAGAAGAAGCTTTATACCCCTTACCCTGTGGTTGCAAATATTTAGGTCTGGCAACGTTTCTGTCAGCGTTGGATTTGGACTTGTCAACCTTGAAATTACCCTTGTCAGCGTTGAACCTAGGGTTTGCTACAGAAATCCATTGCCTATTAGACCAAGTATTGGTCTTTTGAAATGGTCTTTGTCCATGAGTGTTAGACCCTCTAGTGAAGAATGGGGTTGGTCTAACAACTTGTGGACTTTGCTCCACAAAGGTTTTAGGTCTGACAACGTTTGACTTTTTAACAGCGTTGACCTTGGAAGCGTTGACACACTTATATGCTAAATGTGAAAAGCTACCACAAGTGTAACAGGCTTTTCTAGACACAACCCTAGGTCTAGAAGAGAAGAAGCCTGTTCCATCATTACTAACTTGGCTTTTAGGTGACCTAGTATTCCTATACATTTCTGCATACTTAATGCTAGGTTTTCTAACAGTGTTTGAGCCAAGGTCAACATTCTTGCCAGTGATTGGGTTTGTTACCTTAATAGGGGTAGACTCATTTGGACTTTCACACAACAAGCCACCCTTAACAAACAAGGTAGGGTTGGCTTTCTTCCATTCATTCAAGTCAGTAAACTTTTGTCTATACTCCTCAACTGGGGTAATGACTCTTGGTGGAGGAATAAATTCCTCCTCTTGGAGTTCTGGTAAACCAGTCCAAGATAAGTCCTTTCTTTGGACACCATAGAAGTCCCCAGCTGGTGGTGGAACAACAGTATAGTTTTTCATCCCAATCCTAGTCATGTCCTTAGGATCCCTTTGTTTATTAACACATTCTCCTAGGGTTTGTGAGGCCTTATCAAATCTTTGAATTTTAAGGTCAACATTATCCTTATTCTTAATAGCTTCATCTAACTTAGCCTGTAGTTCACCATTAACCCTTTCCATGATATTTCTAATATAATTACTAGCATTTAACTCATGTTTTAAGATATTTATTTTATCTTTTAAGTCAAATTCCATTTTCTTGTACTCAGAAACTGTCTTTTCAGTTTTAGTGAGAGCAATTTGATAGTTAGACAATTTTCATCTCTCAATACTCACATCACTTAACAATTTTGAAACCTCTTTGTTAAGTTTTTCTGTATTTAAACGACAACCTTTACTACAAAAAGCATCATCGTATACCTCATTATCTGATGAAGAGGAGGAGTGTGCCATGAGAGCATATTTAACATGCTCTTCTTCTTCTATATCAGCAACCAAAGCTTTATCCTCTTCCCCATCCTTAGCCAAATAGCTCCAGTCCCATCCAATACCATCAATTTCTTGAACTGCTACCATGGCCTTAGGATCCTGAGCCTTAACAATTTGGCTTGAGGGTTTGCCAGTATCAAATCTTCTTGGAGATCTGCATTCCCTCATGAAGTGCCCCATACGATGACAATTGTAGCACTCAACCTTGGATTTGTCAAATCCAGCAGTGTCCTTTGCATTAAAGGTCATCTTCTTCTTAAACCTCCTATTCTACCTGTTTGCTCTTATACTTGCAAGAGCCATGTTCCATTTTATATCCATCTCTTCCAAGTGCTCATCACTTATTTGCTCAAGATCCTCATATGTAATCACTGAACCATTAGGCAAAGAAGAAATGTAAGCACACACAGTATCCAGATCTAAACCAGCAGGCTTAACTCTTGGTGAGTCAATCTTGTATGTGTCAGTGTCTGAATATGAGGCGTTGACAGGACATGATCCAGCGTTGACACATGTTGATCCAGTAACTGGGTGCATGTAAGAGTCCTTCTGATCAAATTGGCCTTCACTATGTGAGAAGAAGGCCATGTTGCTATTGGTAGACTTACTTTCATGCTCCAAAAGAGTTTCATTCTCCAACAGCCTTAGTTTGTTGTAGATATCATCAAAAGTAGAACTTTTGTGAGTGTTGTTGGTAAGTATAGATCTTGCCCTAATCTTCCACGCATCACCAAGGCTTTTAAGAAAGGTGGAAATAATGTCAACATCACCAACTTGTGTCCCCATGAAGGACAGCTTGCTTGTGATGTCAAGCAGTCTCCTTCTCACACTGCTAAGCTTCTCATTGGGTTGAGCCTTGAATACAGCATACTCATGCATGAGTTGCTTCTTCTTCTCTTCCTTAGTATCATCATTGCCACAATATGCAACTTCAACAGCTGCCCAAAGGTCTTTTGCAGATTAATAACCTCTGTATTTATGCTGGTTCTCTTGTCCCAAAGAGAGTTTCAGAATGTTTAGGGTTTTCATATCAACCCTTTTCTTTGCTATGTCTTCAGCAGACACAGCTCTACCATCATCAGGTTTTTCTTTCTTATCTGCTTCTGGACATCCAGCAATAGCAGTTCTTGCAGCAATGGCATTAGCAATCTTTTCAGCTTTATTAAATGTGTTTCCATATTTAATAATCTCCTAGAGAGTGTAGTCATAGATTCCCAGATATTACTCAAAGTTGAACTTCCACATCTCAAAGTTGTTTGCATCAAGCATGGGAATCTTGATGCTAGGGTTTGAGGAGGAGGGGTTTACTTATGGATTAGACATGATGATTTTAGGGTTTTGTGAAAATTAGGGTTTTGGTGATTTTAGGGTTCTTGTGTTCTTTAAGATCAAAAGTTTCTCAACAAGCTCTGATACCACTTGTTGATCCCAAACTTAGATCGATTTAGCTTTGTGTATACGAGATTAGATCAAGTTATACACGTAGAGAAACCTTTGTATATGTATAAAGTAATCTAAGTGTTATGCGGAATTAACACTTAAACAAGAACACACAAAGATGTAAACAAACTTTCACTTGATTAATGATAACAAACTTGCTTACAATGAAAGTGTTTAATGTATGAAAACCTATTATGAAACTTAACCTAAAGGTCTTCTTTTATAGACATAAGAAGCCTTATACAAGAGTCTACGTATCAACTATTCTAGGTAAAGATAATTATAGAAAATACAATGTTGAACTTATCTTTACTAGAAACAAACTAGAAACAATATACGCGTAGACTAAATCTTTCCATCAGTGCTTGTCTTCAGCCTATCAACGCTTGACTTCTTCTTGTCAACGCTTGATCTGTCAGCGTTTGTTTTCTTCCTATCAACGCTTGTTTTACTCTTATCAGCGCTCAAGTGGACTAGCTATATTTTATTCCCAACAAGATCTTTGTTATAAGTTCTTTATCTTCCTAATAGGTGCAAAAACCTTTCCTTTTATGATGCACATATGTAGGGGGAGTGTTTTGGTTATACAAAAAACCTTCAAGGTGTAAACACTGATTTCATCAACACCTTGATTGATTTTTCAACAGGTTTTTCTGGTTACGATATCTATACCCTTCAACACATTAATTCACGATGGTATTGGTGTCAAAAGGTGGTTAGGTATTCGTCCTATGATCCAACCAGAACCGGAGGGATCTTTCCAGGGACAATCCATTAGAATTTAGATGTCCTTAGGAAAGATGGATTAGTTAAGTGTACGGGAAAAATGCCGACTAATGACTTAAGCTAGCTCTCGAACAATCACAACAAGGTGCTAGTTATGACGTCTTGGTAAGCATTGAAGGGTTGAAGAATAAAAAAGAAATGTAAGGATAAAGGGTGTAAAGAAAGAAGCCCTCTATACAACTTAGGCAGAAACCGGGTCAATACATCTATTATCAGAATCACTTTGATGATTTCTAATACTGAAGACAAAGCATCATGGACCCAGTGATGCAATGCACAACCCTTCCCAGCCTACTCAAGCTTCTCTCAAAAGAAGTTTGTTTTATTGTCACGGAGTTTAACTCATTTCTATCAACTTTCTCACTCTAAGATAGTAGATATTGAAAAGGTGGCAGTCTGCTCCAGCCTCCGGTCATCAAATAAACGTGCACTTATAGAGTCTAGAGCCAACGAGATTCATCTAAAATCTCATTAGGACACTTATTATATATATCAATTGTTGTTTATCATTAGAACATAAGCGATAATTTACAGAGTCCTACGCTCTATCCTTGTAATATTGCCAGAGCATTCAGAGTGATACTCTTTAGTATTCACAGTGATGAATGGAAATCCTTCTAGTGTTAACATCAAACAGCACTGCGGTAGGTCATATGTAAGATTCACTTGAATTAAACATATGTTAACTGGAAAGCAACAATAGTTTAATTCTTTCTTGATTCAAACTCCTTCCAGGTCTTGACGCAATATCTTTATGATCTTGCCAGAACATTCAGAGTAATACTTCTTAGTATTTACTGTGACGAATGGAAATCCTTCCAGTTTCATCATCAAACAGCACTGCGGTAGGTAACTTGTAAGATTCTATATGAATCAAACTTGTGTCAACTGGAAAGCAACAATGGTTTGGTTCTTAATTGATTCAAACTTGTTCCAGGAAATGAATTGACGACTTAATCAGCAGAATGGAACTGCATGATTCACTCTTTACTATGAACTATCTTTCGAGATGTTCAAGTAATGAGAACGGCTACCACAGCCGGAAACCCTGTCAAGGAAGTTCTTTGAACTTACCTAATCACAGGTACAGTATTCGTACTGTATAACGGGAAACTGGAGGAATGCAAACGGTGGCGTAACCTCAAGAGTCGTAATTCAAGACCACATGCTCATGTAAAAGAAGAAAGCTCAAGAACATCTCAAATAAAGACTTACGCTACTCTGATTATCAAGGGAGATTGTTAACAAGCTTTCAAGACTACGCAATATACGAGTATGTGGGAAAAGACACAAGAACACAAGTTGGAAAAGCTTAAAGATCAAGTCAAGGCAAAGATCAAAGATCCAAGATCACAAGTCATGAAAGGAACTATGAAGGAACTCTCAAGACAGCGAGCTTCAAAGTCAACAACATCAAAGAAGTGAAGTCACATATTACATGACCACCCCTTAGGGGGAGATTGTTAGAAGTATTTAAAGTGATAGTCATATAATATACCATTGCGAAGCTCGTGGAAAATGCTACATAATGGTGTTGAGAGTTCTAGTATAATGTTATGTATGTAACGGGAATTAGTCCTGAACACTCAAATGAGGAAGGCCTTCTATACTTCACACTTGTAGTATAAAAGGCCCCTAGCACCTCATTTGAGTGTGTGTGTCTTCCATTTCATTGTTGGTAGAGAGAGAAACTTATGTCTTTCTCTCACTAGGAATTCACAACCTTTGTTTTTCTCTCTTTCTTCATCTAATATAATCTTTCTTTTTTTTTTGTTTAATCTTGTTCTTCTTCATCTCTATTTCTTGTTCTATAAGTCGTGTGCTACGTCCTACAGTAAAATTGGGAATAACTTTTCCCCACTGGAAACTTAATTATACATTGACGGTTTTGTTCGATTCGAAGTGAAGATGCTAATTGTAGTTCGTAGAGAATTCGTTAAGTGATGGTGGGGTAATACTTGGTATCGGTTCTAGTTCAATAGTACGCTCAACGCGTTACTATGTCATCAAAGGATCATCCATAGGTAAGCTCTTTTTTATTTTAATTTTATGAATTTCTCTTAGTATAAATTGATTTTTGGGGCGTTTGAGTTTGTGAATCTGCGTGCATTGATATCTAGATATATGTTTAGATCTGCTTAGTTTAACAGTTAGCGTTTGATGTTTAGAATTTGTAAGCTGTTAAGATTTGAGTCTTTTATTTAGTTTAATTTGAGTTAATGATTTGAGAATGCTTAGACTAGTATATCAGTTTTATGGTTCAGATAGCTTGTAGATTTTGAAGGCCTATCTACTTGATATAAACTGTCAATAAGTTGTTGTTATTTGGATTTGTTGAAACTGGTTGGTTATTTATATAAGTTTTTTATTAGCTGCTACACTGATGCTTAGATTAATAAGTGTAATGAGATAGTTTGGTTGCAGGCCTGTTAGAGTTTTTTTTACTGATATGATATGCTGATAGGACTTAGTCAGTTTTATTTAGTTGCCTAATTTGCTAGAATACAATTGCTGATTTTGTTTACCCTGCTTTGTTATTGAGCTAAGAATGGTAAACTGATTGTTATCTGTTTGTTTTCTATAATTTTTGGTACACTGTTTTGTTGAAATTGGATTTTAATCTGCTAGTTAATTTTGAAGGGTTCATTTTATTGATGATAATGTTTTTGTTAACTGAGTATAGTCTGATTTAACTGAGATAGAGTGCTGTCATTTTTTTGTTTAAATATACTGATACTTATCAGTTATCCAAGGTAACTATATTATGATCTGTCACTTATTCCAATTCCAAAATATATATTCAAAAAAAAATAATCCCATGTGGGACTCGAACCCGTGACCTCACGGACAATAGTCATGCGTGCTCACCATTGAGCTATTGGCTCTTTTTATTATTAGATTATAATTTGAATTTTAAATACCTTATTAAGCTGTCAAGTTTCGTTTATTAAACGTTTGTTGAAGTTTCTTTAGAATAAGTAATTGATTTTATTAAACATATTTCCAAAATAGAATTTGTTACAAAGTTTGATTTATTTATTAAATAAAAAAATATAAAAAATATAAAATATAAAAAAATAAATAAATAAAAATATTTTATTACTTATTAGAAATTTAAATTCTTTTAAAATTTGTTTTTAAATAATTTATTTTTAATTAATTTTGCTTTAGATAAATTTAGATTTAAATAAATTTGTTTAATTAAAAAGTAAAAGTATATTTTTTAAATAGATTAATTTAATTTATAATTTTAAATAGTTTTAAAAAAATTAATTAAATTAGTTTTAAATAGACTTTGTTTTAAATAGAATTAGTTTAAATATAAAATTGTTTAAATAATTTGTTCCTTTTAAACTAAATAGCTAAAGTAAAGTTTAAATTTAATATAGATTTAAATAATTATCTTTTAGATCTAATTTTGGGGTACAATTCATGCACTTTAGGATTAAAAATTGTAGGATTAATATTAGATAAAAACCGAACCCGAATTCAAAACAATTGTCCAATTCAAAACTAACGTCTCAAATTCATAAGGTCCTTGTGTACAACGAACCGGGATCACTCTCGTGTTTAATTGATTCGTCTTTAGCTTATTTATGGATTATTACCATTTCCTAAGGGTAATTTCCTAAATTTGCTTTATAACGTATTTAATTAAAATACACCGACATTCCTCGATACATCAAAGACACACAAGTATTAGTGTTTCTAAAGGTCTGAGGTGATTGACTAACTTTGTTTGTGGGTTTAGTGGTCATTCTATACATCCCTGGTTTAATCACATTATTGTGCTTAACACTTGGTGCTATAGTATTCCTTATGGGTTGATTGTGTGGTAACCTTTCCTTTCCATCCATCTTGGGGGCAAATACAGGTTTTGCTAACGAGGAATTTGAGAAAGCGGATGGTTTTCCCAAGATAGAGGATCTATTCACTTTAGAGGCATTAGGTTATCTAACAACAGGTTTCTTAACGCTAGGTTCCACAACTTTCCCACCCATCTTAGCAATGAGTTTCTTTAACTCTGCTATTGCTATGTCTTTTTCTTGTAACTGAGCTTTCAAATCTGAAATATCAAGACTTTTTTCATTTAGTAATCGACATTACTCAGATAATTATACTTCCAAAGGTGTATCATTTGAAAAGCTGTCAACTTTGTTTAGAAAAGCAAGTTCAAGTGAATGAAATTTTTTTTGAAGATAATCATATCTATGTAGAAGTAACGAAAACTATTTTTGGTCAACTTTATTCAAAAGCTCAGTTTCAAGACATTCACACTCTTTGACTTGATCAAGATATTTGCATGCAACATCAGAATATTCATCAATATCAGCACAAGATGTAACATAAACACACATAATATCTTTTGAGAGGCATTCTTGCAAGAGTAGATCATATGCTATAGAAAATTCGTCTCTTTCAGAGGTTGATGGTCGTTCACTTCTTGTTCAAGAGATTCCACATATTTTAAATCATCAAATATTTCTTGCTTAATTAATGTTTCAAATTCCAAAAAATGTTTTTGCGTTCTTTCCGCAAGCGGAATCAAAATACTTTTCACAACTACAGTTATACCGTGAGGAATTTATTTGTTGCCTTTCAAACGTTCAAATTCTTTCCAATCGTCGTCAACAATCTTTTTGAAATTTTCAATGTTTTGTTTAAGAAAACTAAATGTTTGCTTACTCTTGCTTACAGAAGCTTTATATGGCAAGTACTCAATAAATTTGAAACATTAGTTTTCTTAGTGGCAAAAATTTGTCTCCATTTAATTCTAATTCACATTCGTAAAATATTTGCTCTCGAGACTTCTGTTTTTGTGGTTTGAAATTTTCATAAAGGCTATTTTCATAAGCATAATTATATGGTTTCACAAAGTCTTTATATCTACTCTCTTCTTCAAAAATTAATGACTCATCACTATCGGGCCTAGCAATTAAACAATCAACATTGGTCCATTGGGACTCCTCAAGATATAGGCGCGGGTTCTCAGATTGATCTTGCTCGAGTTACCTAGGACTAGCAAAACTAGCATTACCCTTGAAAAACGACCGAGGTGCCAACATTCGCATGGTTTGAATAGATTGGTTTGTTTTATAAACAATTTTCTTATAAAAATCAATTTGCACTTCAATTTCTATGAATTTTTCAATGTCTTTAGCTTGTTTAATTTTGAAATCTTTTTTCAAGTTTGCAACATCTTCCGTTTTCGTAGTGACTAGTTTAGTTTTATCCTCTTGAAGAAAATCAATCTTTTGACTTAACTCATTCACTTTGGTGGTAGCAAGATATGTTTTGTGTCGTTCCGTACTTAAAGAAGTGTTATAATTACGTTTCTCTTGTTCTAAAAGCTTAAGAGTTTCGTTGTATTTAGTTTCATAAACATTCTTTACAGTAGTAACAACACCCCCATTGTACCTTGCAAGCTCTTTGTCTTTTTGAATAAGCTCAGCTCTGCAGCTTGCAAGAAGCTCACTAGATTTTATAACTGCAGCTTTTCTTTCTTCAAAATTTTGAGTGAGTGTAGCGTTTGCCTTCTTTAATTGCTTTTGAATTTTTCTAGTTTCTTTGACATCTTTTTGTAAAGAAGCAATTAAGTTAGCAAGCGCAATACGCTCCTCATCTCATCATACTCATTTCCATGTTGATCATCCTCAGACTCATTATTGCACATGTCTGATGAATCGGGTGTGGTATTGCTATCAACCGTTTCCATCATACATGTGTCAGTAATAGCTTTGGGTAGGTCACAATGCTCATGAATATTACCAAACACATTATATTCCTCTTCAGTGTGTACCTTTTTGATTGGCTCAGTATCAAAGATAGGACCATTGTCATCTTCAGTGACGTTGAGAACTTCTTCAACATTTGCAATGTACGAGTAACGTGCTTCAAGTTCTTGATCAGAGGCTTCATCATCAGTATCATCAAGCATTGCTCCTTCCTCAGCGGATGGTTTAACACCAGCTTCCATCTTCTTGCAAAGCAGCATCTTTTCATTATGATAACTAGAATCCAAATACAAGAAATTTTGTATATAAAAAGTTATCGTCTCGTCTCGATTTGAATTGACAAAGGTTTAACGTGCGACTCAGTCGTCTTTGGTGGAGAAAATAATAGGTTGTCGTTGAGTATCTATTAAAATGCAAACTTTAAAGTAAATGGCAAAGTAAATAAAAGCGACAAACTAATTAAAACATAAATAAAAGACTTAAACGAAATAAAGGATAAAGGCTCGAAAAGATTAAACTAAAAATAAGTTCTTAAAGGCAATTAAGTAAATAACGAAAACTTACAACTTTAATAAAAATAAAACTGGAAATAAAATAAAATAAAATAAAAATAAAAATAAACTTTTTCGGATAAACAATAAATTTCAGAAAAACAAGTAATTTCGGAATAAACTGCAAGTTCGGAACAAATGGAAATCTTCGGATAAAAAGGGAAATTCGGAGAAAGCAAGAATTTCGAATAAATGATAATTTTCGGAATACCTACATATTCGGATAAACAACTATTTCAGAATAAAATTACTCTTCAGAATAACTAGTATTTCGGAAAAATGAAATGAAAGGAAATTTTCGGAATAAACAATCTTCGGAAAAAGGGAATTATTTCGGAATTATAAACCCTTTTCCGAAGATGTATTTAAAACAGATATCATTAACAGGTTGATCTAAAAACAATGGAATAAGCTACGATTAAGCTAAAACCAAATAAACAAATAACCAAAACTTAATATAAACGATTTTTAAGAAAAACTAATTAAACCACAAATAAAAAACTTTAATAACACTTGATAATCTAAAAATTAAAAATCAGCTTTTTATGAAATAAGCTATTAAAAACACTTAATTAAAATTAAAAACAAGCACACAATAAGCTATAAGATCAATAAGCTAACACAATCAAACACATAAAAACATAAGGAACAATCAATTAACCATAACAATAAGCACATAAGCATAAAGATTAAACAAAACAAGAAAGGTAGAATGAGAGATTAATGAAAAACTTGAAATTAAAGATAAAGATTCAACAAACTTACTTGAATTACTTGAAAAGAAGGACAATTAAAGTAAATGACAAGTATTAAAATGACAATATGAGAATGGAGAACTAATTTGTCAAATTACCTAACACCTCCTAATGACACATTAAGAGGGTATTTATAGGAAGATGAACATGTGTTGACGCTTTCTTCTTTCTACTTGTCTTTTCGTCTTTTAAATTCTTCGACTTTCTCGGCGTTGTCTTGGGATTTGTCGATATAAATTGAACTCGTCTTATAATTTTCTTCTTTTATTGGACTTGGTTCTTCGACTTCATTAAACTTCCGTCTTTAGAGTTTTTCTTCGATAAATCTTCAGAATACGCCTTGGACTTTCGTTCTTTTAGCACTCTTGATCTTTTGAATTCGTCTTTTGTCTTTTTCTTCGATAAAAGCCCGTGAAAGACTGTGTTTTCTTCCCATTTCCTATTTTGGTCCTAAATCACAACAAAAACACAAACCACGCATAATTCCGACATTTACGACATTAAATACACGTTTTGGATTGGTTATTTATATAATTAAGTGGTAAAAGGATAAGTGTTTTCACACTTATTAAATCCCCACACTTGACCATTGCAATGCCCTCATGCAATGCATTAGTTACAAAGCAAGATTTACATTTTCCTTCATAATTATCCTACCTTGGCCTTTATTTGAACACAAGACATTAAGGGAACGTAAAAAGATAGAACATAACAAAATATTTGAAGGAAGAAAATAAGTAAATAGATCGAAGACTTACATTAGGGTTTTGGTTGTCATGAATGTTTATCACCCTCAAGTTTCACTTTCCCCAAACCAAGCTTAAAAACGAGATCATTGTTATTATAAGTTAGCAAACTAACACAAACTCATGTGGCTCAATTATAACTTAGACTCCCTTATTCCTAGGTGTATCTCTTATATTTTATTATTGTCTTGAATGATCACGAGGATGCATTGTTGACTTATTTCGATAGTTTATTAAGGCTGAAGATAAAGTAGGACGATTTAATCAATAGTTAGCTAAAGTACAAAATCTTTCAAAACTGCTTCTCGAAACCTCATAAAGTTTATATCTTGGCATAACTCGCTTCACGATTTGAGACCTTTCTCGGATCGATATTTGGCATTGACTTCATACTTCAAATATTGAGAGACGTTCATGAAATAATGGTCTTCTCTTCATAATAGGAATTTTATCACTTGAAGTTTTGAGAGATTCTTCATACTTGGACCAGGACTTCTTAATTTTTCTCCAATCTTTATTTGGGATTTTGATATACATCGATCCGCCTCCTTTTAGGACTTGGATCTATTTATCCTCATACCTTGCTAGGGCTTTTTTTCATAGACTTCTCCATGATCTTTAGGGGAGTATTTGCTTTTCGTCGTGTGTCTTGATCCTTCATATTGATTTTTGATAAATGATTCTTCACATCACTTTGGATCTTTAACAATAAAATGTAGCCCTCATGCCTTGTTAGGGCCTTTTATAACGTTCCCAAGCATCGAAAAGTGATTCATCAGGTTCTTGCGTAAAACCACTTATTTGATTCTGAAGGCTCGTTACCATGGATGGTGGAAAGTAGCGCGACAAAAATCGTTGAGTCATTTCGTCCCATGTATGAATTGAATTCTTCGGAATACGATCAAACCATTTTTCGGCATGGTGGGATAAAGTGTGTGCAAATAGATGAAGGCGAAGAAAATCCATGGTAACACCGGGCAATTTCATGCTTTGAGTTACGGTAATGAATTTGTCGAGGTGTTTGTTGGCATCATCATCCGGCAATCCGCGAAATGGACAAGTATTTTGAACTTGTTGGATCATGTGATGCTTCAACGAAAACTCTGGAGCCGTGATTTGCATCGGTGCAATCGGTCCTCCGCGTCCATTCATTGTTGGTTGATAAAGCTCCTCCATCGTACGAAGTTCGGGTTGAGGGATTTGGTTGTTATTATTCATGTTGGGGTGAGGTGGATTATTATTGTTGTGTACACCGGCCATGTCTAAGTCTTCAAGAGTCTCGGGCTCAGAATAAGACGATGAGCGAGTACGCATACACCTGCAAAAGAAAAAGACAGCAAAGAAATAGACAAATAATGGTTATCGTAAAAGTAAAATCTTTTTGGTGCAAATATTTTGAAAAATAAATGCTTTTTATGTTTTTTAAATGATTTTGGATTTTTGAAAAATTTTTATTTTTAGGATTTTTGAAAAAGTTTTGACAAGAAAAATAACGTTCACGAGTGAACGGATCCCAAAATTCAACGCGTCTCTCACAGAAAACCGTTAATCTTCACGAAAAGAGCCGGCAGCGGCGCCATTAGTACATGAAATTTTGTATATAAAAAGTTATCGTCTCGTCTCGATTCGAATTGAAAAAGGTTTAACGTGCGACTCAGTCGTCTTTGGTGGATAAAATAATAGGTTGTCGTTGAGTATCTATTAAAAATGAAAACTTTAAAGTAAATGACAAAGTAAATAAAAGCGATAAACTAATTAAAACTTAAATAAAAGACTTAAACGAAATAAAGGATAAAGGCTCGAAAAGATTAAACTAAAAATAAGTTCTTAAAGGCAATTAAGTAAATAACGAAAACTTAAAACTTTTATAAAAATAAAACTGGAAATAAAATAAAATAAAATAAAAATAAAAATAAACTTTTTCGGATAAACAATAATTTTCAGAAAAACAAGTAATTTCGGAATAAACTGCAAGTTCGGAACAAATGGAAATCTTCGGATAAAAAGGGAAATTCGGAGAAAGCAAGAATTTCGAATAAATGATAATTTTCGGAATACCTACATATTCGGATAAACAACTATTTCGGAATAAAATTACTCTTCGGAATAACTAGTATTTCGGAAAAATGAAATGAAAGGAAATTTTCGGAATAAACAATCTTCGGAAAAAGGGAATTATTTCGGAATTATAAACCCTTTTCCGAAGATGTATTTAAAACAGATATCATTAACAGGTTGATCTAAAAACAAGGGAATAAGCTACGATTAAGCTAAAACCAAATAAACAAATAACCAAAACTTAATATAAACGATTTTTAAGAAAAACTAATTAAACCACAAATCAAAAACTTTAAAAACACTTGATAATCTAAAAATTAAAAATCAGCTTTTTATGAAATAAGCTATTAAAAACACTTAATTAAAATTAAAAACAAGCACACAATAAGCTATAAGATCAATAAGCTAACACAATCAAACACATAAAAACATAAGGAACAATCAATTAACCATAACAATAAGCACATAAGCATAAAGATTAAACAAAACAAGAAAGGTAGAATGAGAGATTAATGAAAAACTTGAAATTAAAGATAAAGATTCAACAAACTTACTTGAATTACTTGAAAAGAAGGACAATTAAAGTAAATGACAAGTATTAAAATGACAATATGAGAATGGAGAACTAATTTGTCAAATTACCTAACACCTCCTAATGACACATTAAGAGGGTATTTATAGGAAGATGAACATGTGTTGACGCTTTCTTCTTTCTACTTGTCTTTTCGTCTTTTAAATTCTTCGACTTTCTCGGCGTTGTCTTGGGATTTGTCGATATAAATTGAAATCGTCTTATAATTTTCTTCTTTTATTGGACTTGGTTCTTCGACTTCATTAAACTTCCGTCTTTAGACTTTTTCTTCGATAAATCTTCAGAATACGCCTTGGACTTTCGTTCTTTTAGCACTCTTGATCTTTTGACTTCGTCTTTTGTCTTTTTCTTCGATAAAAGCCCGTGAAAGACTGTGTTTTCTTCCCATTTCCTATTTTGGTCCTAAATCACAACAAAAACACAAACCACGCATAATTCCGACATTTACGACATTAAATACACGTTTTGGATTGGTTATTTATATAATTAAGTGGTAAAAGGATAAGTGTTTTCACACTTATTAAATCCCCACACTTGACCATTGCAATGCCCTCATGCAATGCATTAGTTACAAAGCAAGATTTACATTTTCCTTCATAATTATCCTACCTTGGCCTTTATTTGAACACAAGACATTAAGGGAACGTAAAAAGATAGAACATAACAAAATATTTGAAGGAAGAAAATAAGTAAATAGATCGAAGACTTACATTAGGATTTTGGTTGTCATGAATGTTTATCACCCTCAAGTTTCACTTTCCCCAAACCAAGCTTAAAAACGAGATCATTGTTATTATAAGTTAGCAAACTAACACAAACTCATGTGGCTCAGTTATAACTTAGACTCCCTTATTCCTAGGTGTATCTCTTATATTTTATTATTGTCTTGAATGATCACGAGGATGCATTGTTGACTTATTTCGATAGTTTATTAAGGCTGAAGATAAAGTAGGACGATTTAATCAATAGTTAGCTAAAGTACAAAATCTTTCAAAACTGCTTCTCGAAACCTCATAAAGTTTATATCTTGGCATAACTCGCTTCACGATTTGAGACCTTTCTCGGATCGATATTTGGCATTGACTTTATACTTCAAATATTGAGAGACGTTCATGAAATAATGGTCTTCTCTTCATAATAGGAATTTTATCACTTGAAGTTTTGAGAGATTCTTCATACTTGGACCAGGACTTCTTAATTTTTCTCCAATCTTTATTTGGGATTTTGATATACATCGATCCGCCTCCTTTTAGGACTTGGATCTATTTATCCTCATACCTTGCTAGGGCTTTTTTTCATAGACTTCTCCATGATCTTTAGGGGAGTATTTGCTTTTCGTCGTGTGTCTTGATCCTTCATATTGATTTTTGATAAATGATTCTTCACATCACTTTGGATCTTTAGCAATAAAATGTAGCCCTCATGCCTTGTTAGGGCCTTTTATAACGTTCCCAAGCATCGAAAAGTGATTCATCAGGTTCTTGCGTAAAACCACTTATTTGATTTCGAAGGCTCGTTACCATGGATGGTGGAAAGTAGCGCGACAAAAATCGTTGAGTCATTTCGTCCCATGTATGAATTGAATTCTTCGGAATACGATCAAACCATTTTTCGGCATGGTGGGATAAAGTGTGTGGAAATAGATGAAGGCGAAGAAAATCCATGGTAACACCGGGCAATTTCATGCTTTGAGTTACGGTAATGAATTTGTCGAGGTGTTTGTTGGCATCATCATCCGGCAATCCGCGAAATGGACAAGTATTTTGAACTTGTTGGATCATGTGATGCTTCAACGAAAACTCTGGAGCCGTGATTTGCATCGGTGCAATCGGTCCTCCGCGTCCATTCATTGTTGGTTGATAAAGCTCCTCCATCGTACGAAGTTCGGGTTGAGGGATTTGGTTGTTATTATTCATGTTGGGGTGAGGTGGATTATTATTGTTGTGTACACCGGCCATGTCTAAGTCTTCAAGAGTCTCGGGCTCAGAATAAGACGATGAGCGAGTACGCATACACCTGCAAAAGAAAAAGACAGCAAAGAAATAGACAAATAATGGTTATCGTAAAAGTAAAATCTTTTTGGTGCAAATATTTTGAAAAAGAAATGCTTTTTATGTTTTTTAAATGATTTTGGATTTTTGAAAAATTTTTATTTTTAGGATTTTTGAAAAAGTTTTGACACGAAAAATAACGTTCACGAGTGAACGGATCCCAAAATTCAACGCGTCTCTCACAGAAAACCGTTAATCTTCACGAAAAGAGCCGGCAGCGGCGCCATTAGTACATGAAATTTTGTATATAAAAAGTTATCGTCTCGTCTCGATTCGAATTGAAAAAGGTTTAACGTGCGACTCAGTCGTCTTTGGTGGATAAAATAATAGGTTGTCGTTGAGTATCTATTAAAAATGAAAACTTTAAAGTAAATGACAAAGTAAATAAAAGCGATAAACTAATTAAAACTTAAATAAAAGACTTAAACGAAATAAAGGATAAAGGCTCGAAAAGATTAAACTAAAAATAAGTTCTTAAAGGCAATTAAGTAAATAACGAAAACTTAAAACTTTTATAAAAATAAAACTGGAAATAAAATAAAATAAAATAAAAATAAAAATAAACTTTTTCGGATAAACAATAATTTTCAGAAAAACAAGTAATTTCGGAATAAACTGCAAGTTCGGAACAAATGGAAATCTTCGGATAAAAAGGGAAATTCGGAGAAAGCAAGAATTTCGAATAAATGATAATTTTCGGAATACCTACATATTCGGATAAACAACTATTTCGGAATAAAATTACTCTTCGGAATAACTAGTATTTCGGAAAAATGAAATGAAAGGAAATTTTCGGAATAAACAATCTTCGGAAAAAGGGAATTATTTCGGAATTATAAACCCTTTTCCGAAGATGTATTTAAAACAGATATCATTAACAGGTTGATCTAAAAACAAGGGAATAAGCTACGATTAAGTTAAAACCAAATAAACAAATAACCAAAACTTAATATAAACGATTTTTAAGAAAAACTAATTAAACCACAAATCAAAAACTTTAAAAACACTTGATAATCTAAAAATTAAAAATCAGCTTTTTATGAAATAAGCTATTAAAAACACTTAATTAAAATTAAAAACAAGCACACAATAAGCTATAAGATCAATAAGCTAACACAATCAAACACATAAAAACATAAGGAACAATCAATTAACCATAACAATAAGCACATAAGCATAAAGATTAAACAAAACAAGAAAGGTAGAATGAGAGATTAATGAAAAACTTGAAATTAAAGATAAAGATTCAACAAACTTACTTGAATTACTTGAAAAGAAGGACAATTAAAGTAAATGACAAGTATTAAAATGACAATATGAGAATGGAGAACTAATTTGTCAAATTACCTAACACCTCCTAATGACACATTAAGAGGGTATTTATAGGAAGATGAACATGTGTTGACGCTTTCTTCTTTCTACTTGTCTTTTCGTCTTTTAAATTCTTCGACTTTCTCGGCGTTGTCTTGGGATTTGTCGATATAAATTGAACTCGTCTTATAATTTTCTTCTTTTATTGGACTTGGTTCTTCGACTTCATTAAACTTCCGTCTTTAGACTTTTTCTTCGATAAATCTTCAGAATACGCCTTGGACTTTCGTTCTTTTAGCACTCTTGATCTTTTGACTTCGTCTTTTGTCTTTTTCTTCGATAAAAGCCCGTGAAAGACTGTGTTTTCTTCCCATTTCCTATTTTGGTCCTAAATCACAACAAAAACACAAACCACGCATAATTCCGACATTTACGACATTAAATACACGTTTTGGATTGGTTATTTATATAATTAAGTGGTAAAAGGATAAGTGTTTTCACACTTATTAAATCCCCACACTTGACCATTGCAATGCCCTCATGCAATGCATTAGTTACAAAGCAAGATTTACATTTTCCTTCATAATTATCCTACCTTGGCCTTTATTTGAACACAAGACATTAAGGGAACGTAAAAAGATAGAACATAACAAAATATTTGAAGGAAGAAAATAAGTGAATAGATCGAAGACTTACATTAGGGTTTTGGTTGTCATGAATGTTTATCACCCTCAAGTTTCACTTTCCCCAAACCAAGCTTAAAAACGAGATCATTGTTATTATAAGTTAGCAAACTAACACAAACTCATGTGGCTCAATTATAACTTAGACTCCCTTATTCCTAGGTGTATCTCTTATATTTTATTATTGTCTTGAATGATCACGAGGATGCATTGTTGACTTATTTCGATAGTTTATTAAGGCTGAAGATAAAGTAGGACGATTTAATCAATAGTTAGCTAAAGTACAAAATCTTTCAAAACTGCTTCTCGAAACCTCATAAAGTTTATATCTTGGCATAACTCGCTTCATGATTTGAGACCTTTCTCGGATCGATATTTGGCATTGACTTCATACTTCAAATATTGAGAGACGTTCATGAAATAATGGTCTTCTCTTCATAATAGGAATTTTATCACTTGAAGTTTTGAGAGATTCTTCATACTTGGACCAGGACTTCTTAATTTTTCTCCAATCTTTATTTGGGATTTTGATATACATCGATCCGCCTCCTTTTAGGACTTGGATCTATTTATCCTCATACCTTGCTAGGGCTTTTTTTCATAGACTTCTCCATGATCTTTAGGGGAGTATTTGCTTTTCGTCGTGTGTCTTGATCCTTCATATTGATTTTTGATAAATGATTCTTCACATCACTTTGGATCTTTAACAATAAAATGTAGCCCTCATGCCTTGTTAGGGCATTTTATAACGTTCCCAAGCATCGAAAAGTGATTCATCAGGTTCTTGCGTAAAACCACTTATTTGATTCTGAAGGCTCGTTACCATGGATGGTGGAAAGTAGCGCGACAAAAATCGTTGAGTCATTTCGTCCCATGTATGAATTGAATTCTTCGGAATACGATCAAACCATTTTTCGGCATGGTGGGATAAAGTGTGTGGAAATAGATGAAGGCGAAGAAAATCCATGGTAACACCGGGCAATTTCATGCTTTGAGTTACGGTAATGAATTTGTCGAGGTGTTTGTTGGCATCATCATCCGGCAATCCGCGAAATGGACAAGTATTTTGAACTTGTTGGATCATGTGATGCTTCAACGAAAACTCTGGAGCCGTGATTTGCATCGGTGCAATCGGTCCTCCGCGTCCATTCATTGTTGGTTGATAAAGATCCTCCATCGTACGAAGTTCGGGTTGAGGGATTTGGTTGTTATTATTCATGTTGGGGTGAGGTGGATTATTATTGTTGTGTACACCGGCCATGTCTAAGTCTTCCAGAGTCTTGGGCTCAGAATAAGACGATGAGCGAGTACGCATACACCTGCAAAAGAAAAAGACAGCAAAGAAATAGACAAATAATGGTTATCGTAAAAGTAAAATCTTTTTGGTGCAAATATTTTGAAAAAGAAATGCTTTTTATGTTTTTTAAATGTTTTTGGATTTTTGAAAATTTTTTATTTTTAGGATTTTTGAAAAAGTTTTGACACGAAAAATAACGTTCACGAGTGAACGGATCCCAAAATTCAACGCGTCTCTCACAGAAAACCGTTAATCTTCACGAAAAGAGTCGGCAGCGGCGCCATTAGTACATGAAATTTTGTATATAAAAAGTTATCGTCTCGTCTCGATTCGAATTGAAAAAGGTTTAACGTGCGACTCAGTCGTCTTTGGTGGATAAAATAATAGGTTGTCGTTGAGTATCTATTAAAAATGAAAACTTTAAAGTAAATGACAAAGTAAATAAAAGCGATAAACTAATTAAAACTTAAATAAAAGACTTAAACGAAATAAAGGATAAAGGCTCGAAAAGATTAAACTAAAAATAAGTTCTTAAAGGCAATTAAGTAAACAACGAAAACTTAAAACTTTTATAAAAATAAAACTGGAAATAAAATAAAATAAAATAAAACTAAAAATAAACTTTTTCGGATAAACAATAAATTTCAGAAAAACAAGTAATCTCGGAATAAACTGCAAGTTCGGAACAAATGGAAATCTTCGGATAAAAAGGGAAATTCGGATAAAGCAAGAATTTCGAATAAATGATAATTTTCGGAATACCTACATATTCGGATAAACAACTATTTCGGAATAAAATTACTATTCGGAATAACTAGTATTTCGGGAAAATGAAATGAAAGTAAATTTTCGGAATAAACAATCTTCGGAAAAAGGGAATTATTTCGGAATTATAAACCCTTTTCCGAAGATGTATTTAAAACAGATATCAGTAACAGCTTGATCTAAAAATAAGGGAATAAGCTATGATTAAGCTAATACCAAATAAGCAAATAACCAAAACTTAATCTAAACAATTTTTAAGAAAAACTAATTAAACCACAAATCAAAAACTTTAAGTGTACACTTGATAATCTAAAAATTAAAAATCAACTTTTTATGAAATAAACTATTAAAAACAATTAATTAAAATTAAAAACAAGCACACAATAAGCTATAAGATCAATAAGCTAACACAAACAAACACATTAAAATATAAGGAACAATCAATTAACCATAACAATAAGCACATAAGCATAAAGATTAAACAAAACAAGAAAGGTAGAATGAGAGATTAATGAAAAACTTGAAATTAAAGATAATGATTCAACAAACTTACTTGAATTACTTCAAAAGAAGGACAATTAAAGTAAATGACAAGTATTAAAATGACAATATGAAAATGGAGAACTAATTTGTCAAATTAGCTAACACCTCCTAATGACACATTAGGAGGGTATTTATAGGAAGATTAACATGTGTTGACGCTTTCTTCTTTCTTCTTGTCTTTTCGTCTTTTAAATTCTTCGACTTTCTCGACGTTGTCTTGGGATTTGTCGATATAAACTGAACTCGTCTTATAATTTTCTTCTTTTATTGGACTTGGTTCTTCGACTTCATTAAACTTTCGTCTTTAGACTTTTTTTCGATAAATCTTCAGAATAGGCCTTGGACTTCCGTTCTTTTAGCACTCTTGATCTTTTGACTTTGTCTTTTGTCTTTTTCATCGATAAAAGCCCGTGAAAGACCGTGTTTTCTTCCCTTTTCATATTTTGGTCCTAAATCACAACAAAAACACAAACCACGCATAATTCTGACATTTACGACATTAAATACACGTTTTGGCTTGGTTATTATTATAATTAAGTGGTAAAAGGATAAGTGTTTTCACACTTATTAAATCCCTAACCCGCTTCGGCTTCCTACATTCTTTTGCCATATTCCCATAGCCTTGACAATTAAAGAACTGAATACCACTTTGCTGAACCACTTGAGTGCCAACAGTTTCCCTATTCCCAGCAACAGTAGCAATCCTCTGAGAATCATACTTAGCAGTTTTTCGATCATACCTTGCAGAACCCTCAAAATGTGTTGGATTACGTCGATCATACCTAGGAGGACTTTCATCACGTTGACGTGTGTCATACCTTCGAGGAATCTCAACATATTGGTTCCTTGTGTTAGAAGATATTCGAAGATTGTTGTTGGTGGGTTTGAATATTTTCTTGTAGGTCTTCATAATGAAAGCAATTTGTTGTTTCATCTCCCTATCCTTCTGAGCTAGTTTTTCATCACTGTCCTCTTCAGATGATGGCTCAGATGATGGTGATGGTGCTATTGGTTCTTTGTCTCGTGATCTTGTGGGAGCTGAAGACTTAGATGAAGTGGAGTATCTTGGTGAGGAAGATTTAGTGGAGTATCTTGGTGAGGAAGATGTAGTGGAGTATCTTGGTGAGGAGGGTGTAGTAGAGTATGATTCACGAGAGCGATGATCTTGGACATGTTGAGTGGTAGACACCAAATCAAGTGGATTAGCAGTCTTTGCTACCCATTCAGCTCGAAGTTCATTGATAACTAGATTTTACTTAGTTATGAAAGTTCGTTGAATCCGATCTTTTCGAATTGATTACCGTTAATTAGTGCGACTCAGTCGTTCTTGGTGGAAAAATAAATGGTTTGGTAATCTATTTTAAACTAATAGCAAATATGTAAATGTCGTTGAGTAAAATAAAAGCTTTAAAAATTAAACCAACCAGGAAGTTTCATGCTTTCGGTGACGGTAATGAATTTGTCGAGGTGTTTGTTAGCATCATCATCGGGTAATCCGTAAAAAGGACAAGCTTTTTGAACTTGCTGGATCATGTGATGCTTCAACGAAAATTCAGGAGCCGTGATTTGCATCGGCGCAATCGGTCCTTCACGTCCGTTCATGGATGGTTGACAAATCTCCTCCATTGTTCGTAAGTCAGGTGGGGGAACATTGTTGTTGTTGTTATTATTATTTAAATTGGAGGAGGTGGGTTGTTATTATTGTTGTGCACACCAGACATATCTAAATCTTCACGAGTCTCGGGCTCAGAATAAGAGGAAGATCTAGTACGCATACACCTGCAAAAGAGAAAGAAACCAAAGAAACAAAGAATATATATGTACTTGTAAAAATAAAATCTTTTTGGTGCAAAACTTTGGAAAAGAAATGCTTTTTATGATTTTTTAATGTTTTTGTATTTTTGAAAAAATTTAAATCTTTATGGATTTTTTTAAAACTTTTAAGCAAGGAAAATAACGTTCACGAACGAACGGATCCCAAAATCCAATTCGTCTCTCACTAAAAACTGTTAATCTTAACGAAAAGAGCCGGCAGCGACGCCATTTGATAACTAGATTTTACTTAGTTATGAAATTTCGTTGAATCCGATCTTTTCGAATTGATTACCGTTAATTAGTGCGACTCAGTCGTTCTTGGTGGAAAAATAAATGGTTTGGTAATCTATTTTAAACTAATAGCAAATATGTAAATGTCGTTGAGTAAAATAATAGCTTTAAAAATTAAACTAAAAATTACTAGAAAAACACTTGGTAAAAACAGAGATTTCGGGAAGCGTGCAATTTTTGGAAATTAAAACTAAACAAATAAAAAACTTTGTAAAAACAAAACTCAAACCATCGGAATATTACCATCGGAATGTTAAAGGAAAATTCTATCGGAATAATGGTGCTATCGGAATATCACAAAAAATCACCTCAATCGAAATGTCTTAATCGGAATAATGGAAACTGAGAGCTATCGGAATGTATAAAAAGGAAGTGATCAGAATAAAGGAAAATGAGTCCTATCGGAATATGATAAAATAAAGCTATCGGAATCCAAATAGGAATCCCAATCGGAATACACAAAACCCTTTTCCGATATCCAGTGATCGGAATACTAGTGAGCTGATCGGAATAACTACCCCAAATTGGAATGTCCAATCGGAAAGGGGTTTACCCTTTTTCGATTACTAGCACTTCGAAATAAGCCAAGTTTTTAAGCTACTTTTGATAAGCTCAAACCAAGACTTAAACAAATTACTAATAAGCCGAACTAATAAGCATAAAGTAAGAACTTTTCAAAACTTTAAATAAGCAAAACTTTTAAATCAACCTTTAAAAAGAATAAAACTTTAAGAAAACTTAAAACGTAAATAAGCTAAACACAAACTAAGCCAATAAGCATGATAAGCTCAAAGCTTAATCCATATAAAAACTTAAAGATGAATAGAAAGATAAGCTTTTTAATCACATAAACATCAAGATGAAACTAAATCAAAGATGATAACGAATCAAAAGTAAATAAAATCAAGAAAGGTAGAAGAAGATTAAGATAAAAAGATTAAACTTGAACTTGTAGATTAAAGATTTCAAAAATACAAGATTAAATCAAAGCTTAAACATGAAAAGAAGTAAAAGATGAAGTTCTAGTGAGAGAAAGTTAAACACTTTCTCTCTCTAAAATCAAAACTACAAAAAGGAAAATAAATTAGCTAACACCCTCCTAATGTGTCATTAGGAGGGTATTTATAGGAGGTGGGAAGGTGCATGTGTTGCTTCCTTCTTTCTTTCTTCTCGACTCGATTTAAATGCTTTGTCTTTCTCGACGTCGTCTCGGGATTTGTCGATACAAATTGAACTTGTCTTATAATTTTCTTCTTCTATTAGACTCGAGTTCTTCGACTTCATGAAACTTCCGTCTTTAGACTTTTTCTTCGATAAATCTTCAGAATAGGCCATGGACTTCCGTTCTTTTTGCACTCTTGATCTCTTGACTTCGTCTTTTCTCGTTTTCTTTGATAAAAGCCCGTGATAGCCCATGTTTTCTTCCTTTTTCACATTTTATCCTGAAACACAATAAAAACAAAAACCACGCATAATTCTGACTTTTACGACATAAAATACACGTTTTGGTCTTGTTATTATTGGAAACAAGTGGTAAAAGGATAAGTGTTTTCACAAGTATTAAATCCCCTACACTTGACCATTGCAATGCCCTCATGCAATGCATTAATTTCAAAGCACAGATTACATTTCTCATCATAAATAACCCACCTTGGCCTTTATTAAATACTAAACTTTAAGGAAACTAAAAAGATAGAAATATTTACAAACAAGTAAAGAAATCAAAGACTTACATTGGGGTTTTGGTAGTCATGAATGTTTATCATCCTCAAGTTTCACGGTCCCCATACCAAGCTTAAAAACGAGATCATTGTTATTATAAGTTAGCAAACTACCACAAACTCATGTGGGCCAATTATTTACTTAGACTCCCTTATTCCTAGGTGTATCTCTTATATTTTTATTGTTGTCTTAAATGATCACGAGGATTCATTTTTGACTTATTTCGATAGTTATTTAGGCTGAAAATAAAGTGGGACGATTTAAGCAATAGTTAGCTAAAGGACAAAATCTTTTAAAACTACTTCTCGGGACCTCTTAAAGTTCATATCTTGGCATAACTCGCTTCACGATTTGAGACCTTTCTCGGACCTATATTTGGCAGCGACTTCCTACTTCGAATCTTGAGAGATGTTCTTGAAATTATTGTCTTCTCTTCATAATAGGAATTTCTTCACTTGAAGTTTTTGAGAGATTCTTCATATTTGGACCAGGACTTCTTCATTTTTATCCAATATTTATCTTGGACTTTGATATACAACGATCTGCCTCCTTTTAGGACTTGGATCTATTTATCCTCATACCTTGCTAGGGTCTTTTTGGATAGACTTCTCCATGATCTTTAGGGGAGTATTTGCTTTTCGTCGTGTGTCTCGATCCTTCATATTGATTTTCGATAAATGATTCTTCACATCACTTTTGGATCTTTAGCAACAAAATGTAGCCCTCATGCCTTGTTATGGCCTTTTCGGACTCGCCAATCTTCGCATCCCGCTTCAATAAGTCATGCCTTGGCTCTGAACTCTAATTAATACCGAGCAACTTTTAAACAATCTTGTGCTAGAAGCTAAGTAACTTTTCAAATCATACGACCTTATTTAATGTAAATATATATATTAACAAGCGATGGGAGAAAAAGCTCATAATTAACTCACATAAATTCATGCAAGAATACCAAACTTATAATTGACTCTATCATCTCTCGTTCTCCACAATTAAAATCTCAAGGAATAAGACTCGTGGATGCTTAGCCAATTAAATCAAAGTTTTGGGTTTTCAAGTCATCTATAGGATCTTGCAACTTCTTAGACTCTTTCAAGTTTAGAATTCGCATTTTAAAGTTCCCTTGATAAACGACTTTCTAGGATCAATTATAGGAACTTGCGGAAAGTTCTTGTTCTTAACCCGTAAGAGTTAAGACTTACGCGTTTTAAAGTTCCCTATATAAAAGCCTAGCAAAACTTCACTTAAACACGTTAAGGATGCTAGCTAGAGTAAACTTAGATAAGTAAACTCGGGTTGAGTCAAAAGATTCATGACGTTGAAAAATTTAAAACCACGTTATTGAAAATTTATTCTAACACAGAAAGTAAATAACAATAACAAAGGAAAATACTACTATACTACTAGGCCAAAACAGATTAAAACTTTTGAAAAATGTCGAAAAATCAAATTTTCCGGTTAAAATGAGGGCAAATTCATGGAAAAGACCACTTACTTTGATAGAAGTACCCTACACTTGATATAAACATTGTCCTCAATGTTTAAGCATGTGGGAGTAAACTCCCCTACACATAGGACATTGTGCACTTTGTTTAAATCTTGCTAAAGAAAGGACGACTATAGTGATTTCAATGTGAACATATAAGATATGAAATATTGAATCACGACAATTTAGGATAGAACCAGGAAGACGGGTACACGGGATCACGGTTCATCAAAAGTCATCGAGAATGGATCTTTGAAGCTTTAATCCCTGCACATCATAAGAAACAAGACAACAAACACATACGGGGCTCCCCCTACACTTATTATGAAAACGGTAAAGGATAGATCAACGGGTTGCCTCCCGAGAAGCGCTTGTTTTTGTTAACCGAGTCACGAGCCTGACTCGACCCAGAACTAATTCAAGGGAAACGTGGTGAGGTATCGAATCATCTCATGAGAGATGTCCTCACCAAAGTACAACTTCACTCGCTGGCCATTCACTTTGAAATTAGGCCCATTTGGCTGAGAAAGCTAAATGGTGCCATATGGGAAGACTTTGGCGACGGTGAATGGACCAGACCAACGGCTCTTCAGCTTGCCAGAAAAGATCTTCAACCGAGAGTTAAAGAGTAAAACTTGATCACCAACGTGGAACTCTCGGTTCTTAATCCTTGAATCATGGATGATCTTGGTCTTCTCCTTGTAGATCAATGAGTTCTCATAATCTTCATTCCTTAGTTCATTTAGCTCGTTGAGTTGAATCTTCCGAAGATCGTCGGCTTTGTTGATGTCAAAATTGGCCCACTTCAAGGCCCAGTACGCCTTATGTTCCAACTCAATAGGGAGGTGGCATGCTTTCCCGTACACAAGACAATAAGGTGTACAACCAATCGGGGTCTTATAAGCGGTACGGAAAGCCCACAAAGCATCGTCTAACTTATCGACCCACGAGGCACGATGCTCTCCCACAGTTCGCTCAAGAATTCTCTTCAATCCACGGTTGGATATCTCGGCATGACCATTTGTTTGAGGATGATAGGCGGTGGAAAGACGGTGATTGAAACCATACTTAGCCATGACTCTTGCGAATTGATCATTGCAAAAATGAGTCCCGCGGTCACTGATGATAGCACGAGGAACACCAAATCGAGCAAAAAGTTGCGTCAAAAAGTTCACAACCACCCTCGCATCGTTTGTAGGGAGAGCCTTTGCTTCAACCCATTTAGATACGTAGTCAACGGCTACGAGGATGTACTTGTTCCCTTTAGATGATGGAAATGGACCCATAAAGTCGATGCCCCATACATCAAAGATTTCACATTCTTGTATGAAATTTTGAGGCATCTCATCTTTATGTGTGATCTTGCCTTGTCGTTGGCAAGCATCATAATGCTTAACCATTTCATGAGCGTCACGATAAATGGTGGGCCAATAAAATCCAGAGTCAAACACTTTCTTCGCGGTGTAGTTAGGACCAAAGTGACCACCGGTAGGTCCTTTATGGCAAGCTTCGAGAATGTCTAAAGCTGCGGGTCCATCAACACACCGACGAATAATCAGATCAGCACATTGTTTGAAGAGATAAGGGTCATCCCAAAAGTAAGTCTTAACATCTTTAAAGAACTTCTTCTTTTGTTGAGATGTTAACCCTTCGATGAGAATACCACCCGCTAAGTAGTTTGCAATGTCCACAAACCACGGGGTGTCATCAAGATTGGAATTAATAGACATTAAGGCCTCAAGGGGAAAAGAGTCATTGATCTCTTGATTCGGATGATCCCCTTGATAAGGATCCTCAATTCTACTTAGATGATCCGCGGCTAGGTTTTCGGCTCCCTTTTTGTCACGAATTTCAATTCTAAATTCTTGAAGGAGCAAAACCCAACGAAGAAGTCTTGGCTTGGAATCTTGTTTAGTCAACAAGTACTTCAACGCGGAATGATCGGTGTACACGTTTGTGGTGGAAAGGACAAGATAGGGCGGAACTTTTCCAAGGCATACACTACAGCTAAAAGCTCTTTTTCGGTAGTGGTATAATGCAATTGAGCCCCCGTCATTGTCTTGCTAGCATAATGGATTGGTTGGAAGTGTTTGTTCACTCTTTGGCCCAAAACCGCTCCAATAGCAAAGTCGCTAGCATCGCACATCAATTCAAAAGGTAGCTCCCAATTAGGGGTAACCAAGACCGGTGCCTTAGTTAGATTATCCTTAAGAAGATTGAAGGATTCAAGACACTCTTTAGAAAAGATAAAAGGAGTATCTTTTTCCAAGAGGTGGGTCATCGGGCGAGCGATTTTAGAAAAATCTTGAATGAATCGACGATTAGAAGCCCGCATGACCAAGGAAAATTCTCACACCCTTCACGATTGAAGGTGGAGGTAAGTTGGCTATGACATCAATTTTAGCACGGTCCACTTCAAGACCGGCTTTGGAGATTTTATGTCCAAGTACAATGCCTTCTTTTACCATGAAATGGCATTTTTCCCAATTTAGAACAAGGCGAGTGTCTTCACACCGCTTAAGCATGCGTTCCAAATTGGCAAGGCAAGAAGAGAAGGAGTCACCATAGACCGAGAAATCATCCATGAAGACTTCCATAGTTTCTTCAACCATGTCATGGAAGATAGCCATCATACACCTTTGGAAAGTCCCAGGAGCATTGCATAAGCCGAAAGGCATTCGTTTGTAAGCAAATGTTCCAAAGGACAAGTGAATGTGGTTTTCTCTTGGTCTTTAGGATCGATGGGAATTTGAAAATACCCGGAGAAACCGTCTAAGAAGCAATAATAGTCATTACCTGCTAGACATTCGAGCATTTGATCCATAAAAGGAAGAGGAAAATGATCCTTTCTCGTAGCATCATTGAGTTTGCGGTAGTCTATACAAACTCTCCACCCTGTAACGAGACGAGTAGGAATCAACTCATTGTTTTCATTGGGCACAACGGTGATTTCGCCTTTCTTAGGCACACAATGGACCGGACTAAACCATGGTGAATCCGAGATAGGGTAGATCATTCCCGCATCAAGAAGTTTGATAACCTCTTTTTTGATAAAGTCATGGATCTTGGGATTCACCCTTCTTTGGTTTTGAATAGTGGGTTTAAAGTCGTCCTCCATGAGAATTTTATGTGTGCAAAAGTGAGGATCAATTCCACGAATATCGGTGATTTTCCAAGCAATAGCTTTCTTATGATTCTTCAGCACAGTGATAAGTCGAGACTTTTCATCCTCTTTCAAGTCCTTTGCGATGATGACGGGTGACTTCTTATTGTCTTCAAGGAACACGTATTCGAGATGAGACGGTAGATCCTTAAGCTCTAAATCCGGAGGATTTTCGATGGAAGGCGTAGTCAAATTCGGTTCATCGATAAAGATTTAATTAGGAGATGGTGGAGAAATATGGTCCTCATTGAGAAGCTTCTCAATGGTACGAATGTCTTCATCCCAATTGGAGAGAGAATCGTCATATTGTAAATCCACATCTCCCAAAGTTGCTTCAAATTCTTTCAAAAGGAGATCACTTTCCCCAAATGGAGTTAGTGATGGAGCAATAGAGGCAACGGTCTCAACAACGGGAAGAGAAGAAGAACCATTTTTACAAGCGTCTTTGAAATGTTCTTCACAAACCTCATCAAGAACGTCAATGAAATTAACACTCTCGTTTTCAGGAGGCTGCCTAGAAGGTTTACCCATGTTGAAGACGATTTTATCGTCACCAACTCTCATGATTAATTCGCCCGCGGCTGCATCAATGAGAGTGCGACCGGTCCTCAAGAATGGATGTCCAACGATTAATGGAACACGGGGGTCCATCTCGTAGTCAACGACAATAAAATCCGTCGGAAAGGTGAATTTGTCGACACCGACGAAGACATCTTCGGCTATCCCCACCGGATAAGCAACCGTACGGTTAGCTAATTCCAAAGTCATTCGTGTGGGGACTAGCTCGGGTAATGATAATTACTTCCACACGGACAATGGCATAAGATTGATACTCGCACCGAGATCCGCCAAAGCCATACAATTCTCTACACCCGGAAAATTACAAGGAATAAAGAATCGACCGGGATCTCCTAACTTAACTGGAAGTTTTCTCAAAAGAACGGCAGAACAATTCTCATTTAATTGGTATTGGCGATGTCGAGCAATTTTTCCTTATCACTTAAAAGATCCTTAAACATCTTAGCATATTTAGGCATGTGAGCGAGAGCCTCAGCAAAGGAGATGTTCAAATTCAGTTGTTTAAACATTTTAAGAAAGTTAGAAACCTGAATATCATCCTTGTTTTTCAACTTCTCTTTCCTCAACCTTGAGGGATAAGGTATATTGGGTTGAGATGAAGGCTTTGGAATGGAATTCTCACTCACATCCTTGGGTGGTGGAGGGGTAGAAGTGGAAGGTGGAGGAACCGGTTTTGGAACTGAAGGTGTGGTATAAACTTGAGGTATCGGTGGGACATAAGGTGCAGACGAAGGCATAATGGGTGGTATATCACAAGTAGAAGGAATCTCGGGTCCTTGGTTAGTTGGTGAAGAAGAAGGTTCAACGATGATCTTACCGCTCCTAGTAGTGATGGCATTAATGTTGGCCCTAGGATTGGTCACGGTGTTAGAAGGGAGAGTACCTTGGGGTGGGCCTTGGGGATTAATGGCTTGATACATTAGCATAAATTTTTTATCACTCGATTCTTACATAGCAGTCATGATTTTCTCATGTTCACTCAACTTATCAGTCAACTTTTGAAGAACCAATTCCATTGAAGGGGAATTCGTGTTTTGCCCTTGATTTTGAAAACCTTGGTTTGGATATTGTTGTTGATAAGCATTGTTATTATTAAAACCTTGGTTAAAGTTGTTATTTTGAAACCCTTGGTTTTTCCCATTAAAACTCCCTTGAGTTTGACTATAAAAATTCCCTTGATTTGAGTTATAATTCCTTTGATTATTAGAAGAATTACCTTGGTAGTTACTTCTTTGGCCTTGGTTCCTTGGTGGGTATTTTGTTTGTTCAATGAAGGTGGTGGTATATTATGGGATTGAAAACCGGGTGGTGAAAGAAAGTTATTCGAACGATAACTAAGCAAATTGCGATCACCTTGAGGACGTGCTTGATAGCCTCCCATAGAAAAGTTACCGTTGGTGGCATACACATTTTCCGGAATGTCATGAGTATAAGGACAATCGGTGTATGAATGAGAATCCCCGCAAATCTCACAACAAGTTGCTACAGCTTTAGCTTGTTGTTATTGATTCGTAGCTATAAGTAGAATATTTTTGTTCATTTCGGCCATCATGTGAGTGAATTCGGTCATATCTGGGGTTGCTGAAGTAGAAGAAACATTGACTCTCGGGTTTGATCTTGAAGATGCGGATGAATCCCAATTTTTGTGGTGAGTGATCATGTTATCTATAAGCTCTCTACACTCCTCAGGTCTTCTCTTCATGAATGTACCACCGGCGGCAACATTAATTGTATCACGATCACGAAAAGTTAAACCATTGTAAAAGGTATCAATCAAAGTAAAGGGGAGCATGTTATGGTTCGGACAACGGTCGATCAAGACATTATAACGTTCCCAAGCATCGAAAAGTGACTCATCAGGTTCTTGAGTAAAGCCACTGATTTGGTTGCGAAAACTAGTGACCATGGATGGTGGAAAGTAGCGCGACAAAAAGCGTTGAGTCATGTCATTCCATGTATGAATTGAGTTTTTGGGAAGACGATCAAACCATTTCTCGGCATGGTGGGATAAAGTGTGTGGAAAGAGGTGAAGGCGAAGAAAATCCATAGTAACACCGGGAAGTTTCATGCTTTGGGTGACGGTAATGAATTTGTCGAGGCGTTTGTTGGCATCATCATCGGGTAATCCGCGAAAAGGATAAGCGTTTTGAACTTGCTGGATCATGTGATGCTTCAACGAAAATTCAGGAGCCGTGATTTGCATCGGCACAATCGGTCCTCCGCGTCCGTTCATGGTTGGTTGACAAAGCTCCTCCATTGTTCGTAAGTCGGGTGGGGGAACATTGTTGTTGTTATTATTATTTAAATTGGGTAGAGGTGGGTTGTTATTGTTGTTGTGCACACCAGCCATATCTAAATCTTCACGACTCTTGGGCTCAGAATAAGAGGAAGATCTAGTACGCATACACCTGCAAAAGAGAAAGAAACCAAAGAAACAAAGAATATATATGTACTTGTAAAAATAAAATCTTTTTGGTGCAAAACTTTATAAAAGAAATACTTTTTATGATTTTTTAATGTTTTTGTATTTTTGAAATTTTTTTAAATTTTTATGGATTTTTTGAAAAATTTTAAGCAAGGAAAATAACGTTCACGAATGAACGGATCCCATAATCTAACGCGTCTCTCACTAAAAACTGTTAATCTTAACGAAAAGAGCCGGTAGCGGCGCCATTTGATAACTAGATTTTACTTAGTTATGAAAGTTCGTTATATCCGATCTTTTCGAATTGATTACCGTTAATTAGTGCGACTCAGTCGTTCTTGGTGGAAAAATAAATGGTTTGGTTATCTATTTTAAACTAATAGCAAATATGTAAATGTCGTTGAGTAAAATAAAAGTTTTAAAAATTAAACTAAAAATTACTAGAAAAACACTTGGTAAAAACATAGATTTCAGGAAGCGTGCAATTTTTGGAAATTAAAACTAAACAAATAAAAAACTTTGTAAAAACAAAACTCAAACCCATCGGAATATTACCATCGGAATCAGATCGGAATGTGATCGGAATGTTAAAGGAAAAATCCTATCGGAATAATGGTGCTATCGGAATATCACAAAAAATCACCTCAATCGGAATGTCTTAATCGGAATAATGGAAACTGAGAGCTATCGGAATGTATAAAAAGGAAGTGATCGGAATAAAGGAAAACGAGTCCTATCGGAATATGATAAAATAAAGCTATCGGAATCCAAATAGGAATCCCAATCGGAATACACAAAACCCTTTTCTGATATCCAGTGATCGGAATACTAGTGTGCTGATCGGAATAACTACCCCTAATCGGAATGTCCAATCGGAAAGGGGTTTACCCTTTTCCGATTACTAGCACTTCGAAATAAGCCAAGTTTTTAAGCTACTTTTGATAAGCTCAAACCAAGACTTAAACAATTACTAATAAGCCGAACTAATAAGCATAAAGTAAGAACTTTTCAAAACTTTAAATAAGCAAAACTTTTAAATCAACCTTTAAAAAGACTAAAACTTTAAGAAAACTTAAAACGTAAATAAGTTAAACACAAACTAAGCCAATAAGCATGATAAACTCAAAGCTTAATCCGTATAAAGACTTAGAGATGAATAAAAAGATAAGCTTTTTAATCACATAAACATCAAGATGAAACTAAATCAAAGATGACAACGAATCAAAAGTAAATAAAATCAAGAAAGGTAGAAGAAGATTAAAGATAAAAAGATTAAACTTGAACTTGTATATTAAAGATTTCAAAAATACAAGATTAAATCAAAGCTTAAACATGAAAAGAAGTAAAAGATGAAGTTCTAGTGAGAGAAAGTTAAACACTTTCTCTCTCTAAAATTAAAACTACAAAAAGGAAAATAAACTAGCTAACGCCCTCCTAATGTGTCATTAGGAGGGTATTTATAAGAGGTGGGAAGGTGCATGTGTTGCTTCCTTCTTTCTTTCTTCTCAACTCGATTTAAATGCTTTGTCTTTCTCGACGTCGTCTCGGGATTTGTCGATACAAATTAAACTTGTCTTATAATTTTCTTCTTCTATTAGACTTGAGTTCTTCGACTTCATTAAACTTTCGTCTTTAGACTTTTTCTTCGATAAATCTTCAGTTGGACTGTCGTTCTTTTTGCACTCTTGATCTTTTGACTTCGTCTTTTCTCGTTTTCTTTGATAAAAGCCCGTGATAGCCCATGTTTTCTTCCTTTTTCACATTTTTATCCTGAAACACAATAAAAACACAAACCACGCATAATTCCGACTTTTACGACATAAAATACACGTTTTGGTCTTGTTATTATTGGAAATAAGTGGTAAAAGGATAAGTGTTTTCACACTTATTCTTCATCTGCCTCATTCTGAAATTGTTTCAAAATGTCAAAGAGCGTGTGATAGTTGACCTCGTCCAACTTATTTTGTTGTTTCACCAAAGTTACAAATCGTGTCCACTCTGGTTGAAGTTGTGTAGAAATTACACTTTCACTTGCATAGTGGAAACTTCCAAGTTGTTTCTTGTCATATCATTCATCATTTTGTAGAACCTAGAGTAATATGAATCAAGTGATTCCCCATCTAAAGAAGTAAACTTACCAAAGTTCCAAAACAAGTTTGTTTGACATCTTGTTTGTTTAGTGATTCTCCTTGTTGCAGACGTTCAATGGCAAACCACGTCTCTTTAGCAGTAGAACATGCATCAACCGTTGAGTAAATATCATCCCCAATCCCACTTAAAATCAGATTGCTTCCTTCTCTGCGTCAATCCAAGCTCGATTCTTTTTGGAAGTATTCTTATATGTTTCCTTAATAGTCTGCTCAGCGGCACCTGGCATCGAGTCGGTTGTTGGAGTTGCATGAATAGTGATTGTAGTGGGAGTATAGGGGTCGTCTGTGATGCAAAGACGAAGAACATCACCATTGGGTTTAGTGTCAAGATATCGAAGAAATCATGATTGCCATTGTGCATATCGACCGGACACAAGCATTGGTGGTCTCTCTTTATTACCTGCCACCATGATGTTGTAATTTGTGACACGATACTCTTGAGTAGAATCCATGTTGAAAAACTTGAAATTCTTGAAGTGAAAAAGGATCTTAAGTAGATGTGTTGTGATTGTTGTTGTCGAAGAAAAATGTTAAAATCCCCTAAAACATGTCATCACAAGAAACCAAGAATTCTAAGACCAAAAACACACGATTAAAAATTTTCACTTTCGGAATATTTGAATATTCAAGTTTGGAATAAACTTCAGTTTCGTAATACTATTCACTTTCGGGAAAAATCCCAGTTTCGGATTAAAGACCACTTTCGGAGGAAAATTATCTTTCGCAGGAAACCACTTTCGGAGGAAAATTATCTTTCGGAGAGAAACAACTTTCATAGAAAAAACCACTTTCGTAGAAAACCAACTTTCGGAGAAATTGTTGAGATTCGGAGAAAAACTTGGGTTTCGGAGAAAACTTGGGTTTCGGAGAAAACTTGGGTTTCGGAAAAATATGTGAGTTTCGGATAATCTTGAGTTTCGGAGAACTTTCCACGTTCGGAATATTGTCTGTTTCGAAAGATTTTGAGTTTCGGAATTAAGTAGAGTTTTGCAATAACTCAAAAAATTGAGTTTCAGAATGTGTTGACTTTCGGACCATTTTCAGTTTCGGAGTATGTTGACTTTCGGAACACTTGGAGTTTCGGAATATTGTTTTGAGTTTCGGGGAAATTTGATTTAAAGTCAGGTTCGGATATTTTTGGAGTTTTGGGGTTTTTGGGTTTGTGAGTTTCGGAGAAAATGATGATAAAGAGTTTCGGGGAATGGTGTTGTTGTGAGTTTCGGAATAATGTCAAAACCCTCTTCCGAAAGTCGTTCTCTGGCAAACTTAAATCTAGACAAACCACTTTTATTCGAACCGTATCCCAAAATCAATCCAAACGCCCCAAAATCTTGTGATTTTAACCACAATAACTAACCCAAATCCCTACCACAACTATGTAGGTGATTTAAATCAATATTTAGAGCCCGAAAAATACTAAAAAAATTCAATTCGTGATGATTTTAGATTAAATCACACAAATCAAATCAATAACAACAAACGATCACTAATCTACCCCGTGGCGATTGATACCAAATATTATTCCCATATTTTATCACTTCACCATGGTTGATTAATTGAATTAAAGAAGAAAGAAAGAAGATTTCTAGAGATAGAAAGTAGAGAGAAAAAGTAGAGAGAGAGAGATGATTAACTAGGTGAAATTAGATTAAGAAAAATGAGAACCTTTAACCCTCCTAACATGCTAGGAGGGTGCTTACATAGTCCACCCACATGCGGGCTTTCTATTGGACTATATTTGTTTTGGGCCGGGCTTGAATAAATGCTTAGTACCTTGAAAGAGGCCTTTTAAGCTAGCCATCAAGCCCTAATGTCACGACTACTTTAACTAACTATTACATCGTTCTAATAAATGTTACAATATGAACCTATGACCGAACATACTTGTTTGACTCAATATTTTGAGGCTAACACCTCTTTTGTACATACATTTCCAGATTCTTTCATACTTATTAAATCACTCAAATCCTTAATGATTTGTTTGCTTACTACTTGTTTAGAAGTAAATCTTTCTCCTCTCATATTTTCCTCTCAAAGTGCAAAGAGAAGAACACTATCGTTCTTGAAGTGTTGTGTCTACCTCAAAGATCCATTGAAGATCCAAACTTTTTTATTCATTGTTGTGTCATTTTTGTGAAGATCCAAGTAGTTGTGTATATTTGGAAGTTGTGTATGTATTAAGGTTAATACTTAGTCCTCAAAGTATATTGGTGTAGATTGGTCCTAGCTAAGATTAGGGCTCGACTTTTAGCTTAGAGTCAGAAATTGGTTAAGCGACGTTGTGTACGGTTTCTCCACCTTAAGGATCTTGTTGATTAGTGAACTCTCGATTAAGGAGTACTCGAGGAGTGGAGTTTGAACGACGAGTGAGCTTCGTTGTCGAACCACTATAAATCCTTGGTGTTTGGTTTGATCTTTCCTTCCCTTATCTCTTTACATTCATTATTCTTTATACTTGTGATTATTAGTTTAGTTTCACTATACATTCATTATTCTTTATACTTGTAGTTATTAGTTTAGTTGCACTATACCTTGTTCATATTGTGTATAAGAAGGTTTCACATAAATACTCAAGATCAAGTTTTTGAAAAAGGATTTTTTTAAAACCAACCTTTAACAAGTAAATTTAAGAAACTATTGAACCCCCCCCCCCCTTCTAGTTTCTACAATTGGTATCAGAGCGTGGTAGCTCAAGACTTTTTAAAATATATTATATTTTAAAATTTGAATTGATCTATGGATTCTAACAAGTATCTAGAAGGGCAATCTATGCAAAGACCACCTCTTTTTGAAACCGATAGTTTTATTTATTGGAAAAATAGGTTTGAGATTTATGTGAAATCAAAAGATTTTGATCTTTGGCATGTTATTATCAATGGTGATTTTTTGCCATTTCAATATAATGAAGTTTCTGAAAATAAGGAGATAGTCACTTTTGACAAAGCTAATGATGATACTAAAAGGAAAATTGCTAAATATAATGAGGCTAAAATAGTGATTTATAATGCTTTACCAAAGAAAGAGTACGAAAGGAATTTTATGTGGGAAACCGCTAAAGACATCTGGAAAACTCTTTTAGTAACCCACCAAGGTAATAGCCAATTCAAAGAAAGTAAAATCGATCTTCTTGTTCAAGAATATGAACAATTAATCATCTTAGAAGATGAAACCATAGATAGTGCCTTTGCTAGATTTAACACTATTATTACTAGTCTAAAAGCACTTGATGAAGGTTTTTCTAGCAAGAAAAATGTTAGGAAGTTTCTTAGGGCGTTGCATCCCAAATGGAGAGCTAAAGTTACGGCGATTGAAGAATCAAAGGATCTCGCCAAATTATCACTCGATGAACTCATTGGTAACTTGAAGGTTCATGAGATGATAATTTTGAAGGACTCGGAAATAGTGAAAACTAAGAGTGAAAGAAATTCTCTTGCACTCAAAGCCAAGAAGGCACAAAGTGACCATGAAAGCTCCTCGGATAGTGATGATGAGGAATATGCCTTGGCGGTTAGAGACTTTAAGAAGTTCTTCAAAAGACGAGGTCAATACGTGAGGCAACCAAACAACGACAAAGAACCCTTCTCCAAAAACCGATTTGCCAAAGATGATAAAGGTGATAGGAAATGCTTTAGATGTGGTGATCCAAATCATTTCATCGGTGATTGTCCTAAGCCTTCACGCGACAAGAACCACACGGCATTTGTTGGAGGTTCATGGAGCGATAGCGGTGAAGATGTTGATGACAACCCCAAAGATGAGAAGTGTCTCATGGCTCACACTTCTAAAGAGATATGCTTTGGAATCAATTTAGAGCCCGACGAGTGGATTAAGGATAGTGTTGTTCTAAACACATGACGGGTAATCGAAGTTTGTTCTCACACTACAAAGAATATGATGGAGGTAACGTTACATTCGCAAGTAATCGACGTGGTAATATAATTGGCAAAGGTACGGTCTCTCTTGACTCTATGACTATAGAAAACGTAGAGCACATAGATAACTTAGGTTTTGACCTTATAAGTATAGGTCAAATTTGTGACAATAAGTGTAAGGTCATCTTTTTGGAATATGACAGTGAAATCGTTAAAGATGGAAAGGTCATTGGAAAAGGTGTTAGAAAGCATGGGCTTTATGTCATGAAGGTTAATGGGAAGTCAAAGGACAACTTATGTCTAGCGACTTTAGATGATAGTTCTACTCTTTGGCATAGGAGATTAGGTCACGCTAATATGCGTTTAATTCAATCTTTACTCTCTAAGGAGTTGGTAAGACATCTCCCCAAGATGAAGTTTGATAGTCACTTTTGTGATGCTTGCAAAATTGGGAAGCAAGTTCACTCAAGTCACAAAGCCAAGAATTTGGTTTCAACCTCTCGGTACTTAGATCTCCTACATATGGATCTCTTTGGACCTTCCGCCATACGGAGTTATGGAGGTAACCTTTATACCCTAGTTATAGTTGACGAATACTCTAGATTCACTTGGACTAGATTTTTGGCGTCTAAGAATGAAGCTTTCGATCACTTCAAAACCTTTAGTCGAAGAATTCAAAATCAAGTAGGATGTTCAATTGTCTCTATTAGGACGGATCATGGTAGGGAATTTGATAATGAAGTGCAATTTGGTGCCTTTTGTGAAGCTCATGGTATTACCCATAACTTCTAAGGCTCCTCGCACTCCACAATCAAATGGGGTAGTTGAAAGGAAGAATAGGACCATCCAAGAGATGAGTAGGACGATGTTAAATGAGCAATCTTTGCCTCAAAATTTTTGGTGCAATGTCGTGGACACATCGACTTATATTCTCAACCGAATTCTTATTCGACCTTTTCTAGGAATGACCCCCTATGAGATTCTTAAAGGTAAGAAGCCCTCATTGGAATACTTTAGGGTGTTTGGAAGCAAGTTCTTCATTCTCAAAACCAAATATTACCTTACAAAGTTCGACCCAAAGTCTTACGAAGGTATCTTTTTAGGTTATTCTCAAACTAGCAAAGTCTACATAGTCCTCAATAGAACCTCGGGTGTAATTGAAGAATCACTTAACGTGACATTTGATGAAACCCCTCCTTCATCTAAGACACCACATTTGGTAGATGATTACTTAGATGAAATAGACATAGTTAATGCCAACGATGTTAGAAACATAGGAGTTGAAGACCTTAGTGTTGAAAAGGGAGTAAACATTAAGGATTCTAAGGATCATGCTCTCGATAACGTCATAGGCGAATTAAATCAAAGGTGTGACAACCGTGGTTTTGGGTTGGTCACTTGGTCTTACTTTTAGGTTATTTTATGTGTGCTTACTTGAATTGTGTGTTTACGTGTTTATTTTGTGTGAACGAGGTTGGTGTGGTTATCGTTTATGAGTATAGAGTACTCATAAGTAAATCGAGGAACGGTTATTTCATGTTCATGAGCTCACAAGTGGTGACTATGAAATGAAAATGGTGATATTGTGGTGTTTACGTATACGTATAAGTATTATAGTAATATTATTTTTTTTTAGGATTTACGGTTTAGCATTTAGAGGTCTCGGGTGAGGTAATTATCCATATGAATATTTTTCGGGATGGTTTTAAGTCATTTAGGACTTAGTTATAAAGTTTATTTCAAAATTTGACATTTTTTTTAAAAGTGTATATTTTACGTCTTTTACGGTAAAACGCGTAAATTTGACTAGTTTTACGGTTTTGAGGTTTTGGGAGCTTTAGGAGCTGAAATAAATTAAGGTAAATTAAGGTAATATTATTAATACATATATTAATAATAAAAAGAAATAAAAAACGAATTTTGATGGGTATAGGTCGGTTATGTGAAAAAAAAAAAAGAAAAGGGGAAAAAAGGGAAAAAGGGAACCGGGCTTTTGTATATGGGCCAAGGACATGTTAGGAAAGTATATAAAGTATTTTTATTAATCAAAACACTCATAAAATCCCTGGAGATCAATGTTTGGTCGGCATAAATGGTGGTTTTAGGGTTCTTCATTAATTTTTCTTCTTTCAAAAATTCTAAGGTAAAATCTTTAATACTCTTTTTAATTAAATTGTTTTTATGTTTTCTTTAATAATCTTATGATGGATTTAGGTTAGGGTTTAATATAAAAACAGTAAATTAATGTTGTAATAATCATAATATAATGATTACATGGGTTAGGGCTTGTAATTAGAGGGATTAGGGTTAATTAATGATGTTGATTTTGTTAAACCCGTTTTTAAAAACTGGGCAAAATTTTGAGTCAATTGTTTTGATCATATTGGGAGTTCTACAAACTCTTATTTTGCGATCCACATACCCCTGGAAAGCTATTTGAAGTGGCTTTCCAATGCAAGAAACTAGAACTAAATTGGAGGTCGGGAAGCGGGCCAAAGATAGGTTACAACAGTCGGAGGTCAAAACAGTTTTGAATTCAGCCTGTTTTCTTTTTAAGTTTTGGGTTGTTTGGGGTACTTAGGGTTGCATTGGGATCTTCTCACGAACGTGAGAGATGGTTTATATATTGTAGTAAGTATCTGCACTTGGGCTAAGGTTGTGGTTTAGGGTAAGACCCCTTAATGGTAACAAACTTTTAGTACGTTTAAAATCAGGAAATCTGGAATGACAAAAGTAGATATATGTATATCGGGGCCTTAACAGTAGCTTTAAGGTTAGGGCAAGTGGGAGGTGTTAGCCAACATATGTAAGGGTATGAATATTCCTTTTACAGAAACCATCGGTATGTTTAAGTGGACATTTGACTTAAAGTTTTGAGACCTAAAAACTGGGACTGTTTTGTGTAAAATATGAACGGGATAGTTATTAAACTTAACCAAGTTAAGGACTTGTTAAGGAAGGGTAATGGGGTGTTTAGAGTTATAAATGGGGTATTTATATGAGAGGAGGTTAGATGTCCATCATAGGTTGATGAACCATTTTAGAGGTTGGTTCATGTATTGATTTATGTGTTTTTGGTTTGTTAGCTTGTTGCTAGAGCAAGGACTTTGGAGAAGCAATCAGGTGAGTTCATAGTCCCATGTTTATTTTTTTTCCAGTATGGGATGGAGATGACACTTGAAATGTTCTTTAACATGATTTATTACTATGTTATAAAATGTGTGGACATAAATGTGTTATTGTGTGACTTGCGTGCTTATGTGTTCTCATATGTGCTTTGGTACGTGTTCTGCTATGTGAATCTTGTTTGGATTGTGATTGGCTTTGGTACATAGATGTATGGGCGTCTATGGGACCAGTTGTGATGTGTGTGGAGCGTGGGGCACGATCCGTCCTGAGTACTTGTGCATCGTCTCTTCGGAGGCAAGATATCTCGACGGGGATATAGTTCATCTTCCACATGTGGTGTGGGAAAGATCCGGATAGTGTGGTGTGTGTTCTTGTGCGTGTGACGGGATACTTCTTGATTGTTATAATGTGCTTTGTGAATTGTAGATGTGATTGGTACTTGGCTTGAGTTTTGTTGTGGATGCATGTAGCATGATTATCACATTATGGTCCATTACTATAAATTGTTTTTCAACTTATTTACAGCGGATGTCGAGGTTTCTTATGATGTTCTAGATAACTTAAACCTATGTTCTCACCAACTTTATGTTGACAGATTTTAGTGTCATTTTCAGGTGAGGTAGTTGTGCAAGATGATGTTAGAAGTGGCTAGAGTATAGAGGCTGCTAGGATTGCATTCGGAGGAATCCCTTTCCTCTTAGATTTTATTTTGTGTTTGATTAAGTGAACGTTGTGGTACCTATATGTTTGATGTTTGTTTATTTGTATGTCTTTGGTAAGAGGTAGGCCTGTTACCTACTTACCTAGACGCCTGCATTGTTGAGATATTGTCACGACATTTGTGTCGCCATCTATGATATTTCAATTTCATTTAGTTCTCTCTATAGACACGATGTTGTTGTGATGATATCCATACGTCGCGCCCCATATTCCGCCATGGTGGGGTGTGACAGAATGGTATCAGAGACAATGGTTATAGAGAATTAGGTTGCCTAGTCGTGTAGCCTAGTCTATAGCTTAAGGGTCCCTGCATATAGGCGTCATAGGAGTATGTGTGCATTTTATATTAATTGATGTGTTTGGATGTTATTTATTGCGATATTTTGACTAGTATGAATTGAACCATAGTAAGTTCATACTTTACTACATGTTATTTTCTTTACGAGTTTTGATTAGTGCGGGTGGAACCATGGTCGTATACGCTAGTCATTGTTGGATTTCGCTTAATTATGTTTTCATGTTCTTTATACATTTTGAATTTTGTCTACGCTGGTTCAGCTGGACTACGAGTTTATGTGTTACGTGCATTGGATATGTTATTTTAATACATGGGGTTTTGGATCTTATCTTGTGTGGTTATGTGCTTGTGAGTTGATGGATTATGTGTTATGTGTAGTATTAATTTCTTATAAGTGTCATCATAAGAGGGAGTACATTGGTGAAAGGGAACATGTATAATTATGGAGGCCTACATAATTATATATGTGCCACAACACCACTGGACTTTCAAGTATGATTGCATGAAAGAGAGTTAATACATGCTTGTATAGTATATGTTGGATGGATTTGAGTGTATGTATGCATATACCTATATATGTATAATTCCCTTCTACTTATCGGTTGTATTCTTGGGATGGTTTCTAGCTCGTTTCTCTTTGAGATGTTCAACTTCTGTAGTAGCGCATTGCTCGGGTCCTCATTTCACATGTTTGTTTATACGGTACTTTTGGCGTGAAGGATTTTGAGATGGTGGAGATTTCTTTTAGGGTAACGATGCCTTTTGTTTCGAGTTATACATGGTAAAAAAAATAGAACATGCAAATTGAAAAAAAATAGTTGTTGGTAGTCGATGAAATAAGGAAGTGTCGGGATCATGTTTCAAATAAGGTGGAATATAAATTCTTTAACATATAAGCATGACTCGGTTATTTTAAAATATTTTGGTTTTGATCACCTAAAGTTATTGTTCTTAAGTTAAAAATTTTGTTCTTATTTAGTGAAATATGTTAAAATCATGTAATTAATAGAGTTTTAATTTTCTGGAATTAAAATAAATTAGGTTCTAGTTTTGGTAATTAATGGGGGGTTTTAGGGTTTAAAAATCATTTTTTTTAATTTGGTATAAATCGGAGTAGGCAGAAACTGTCGCTAAACTGTCAAAATATGTCGCTAACTGTCAGAAACTGTCGCTAATGCCTAGGCAGATTTTGAGAAAAATCGTTTTGGTCATAACTTATTCGTTTTTAAAGGTTTTTGGGTGATTCAAAAGCCTAAAATTATGTACTCGGAACATACTTTTCAAATATTCAGAAAGTTTCGTAATTGGAAGTCAGTAGCTTGGTCGAATTAATTGTACAAGTGTTGAGTTCAAGGTTAATTTTCGGACAATATGGTTTAAACTCGTGTTTTGGGTATTTTGCGGTAATGAACACTTGGAGGGTTAACATAGAGATGAGTTGGGAAGGAATTTGAGAGTTCTTTAGACCTTATTATACGTGGTTATATTTTGATGAGTTTTGATTTATGGTACTTATGAGTAAGACTGAAATCGGGGTGACAGTGTTAAACCCGTTGAGTTATGTGACGGCTCCTAACTTGGTTTCAAGACAGTTCTTGTCTGATGAGTTGCGAGATTTAGTTAGGTTGGTTACATAACTTTATGTTTTTGATAAGTTTCCTCGCGGACGGTTAAGGCTCATGTGTTGTTGGTTGAGATTATTTTCGTGTAAACTGAGTTCACGTTTGAATGTGAAGGTTTTATCATGGATATGCATCCTCGTTTGTTTGCTGAGAATAAGTTTGAGTTTGGGAGTGAATCTCGGGACGAGATTTCTATTAGGAGGGAGTGATGTGACAACCGTGGTTTTGGGTTGGTCACTTGGTCTTACTTTTAGGTTATTTTATGTGTGCTTACTTGAATTGTGTCTTTACGTGTTTATTTTGTGTGAACGAGGTTGGTGTGGTTATCGTTTATGAGTATAGAGTACTCATAAGTAAATCGAGGAACGGTTATTTCATGTTCATGAGCTCACAAGTGGTGACTATGAAATGAAAATGGTGATATTGTGGTGTTTACGTATACGTATAAGTATTATAGTAATAGTATTTTTTTTTAGGATTTACGGTTTAGCATTTAGAGGTCTCGGGTGAGGTAATTATCCATATGAATATTTTTCGGGATGGTTTTAAGTCATTTAGGACTTAGTTATAAAGTTTATTTCAAAATTTGAGATTTTTTTTAAAAGTGTATATTTTACGTCTTTTACGGTAAAACGCGTAAATTTGACTAGTTTTACGGTTTTGAGGTTTTGGGAGCTTTAGGAACTGAAATAAATTAAGGTAAATTAAGGTAATATTATTAATACATATATTAATAATAAAAAGAAATAAAAAACGAATTTTGATGGGTATAGGTCGGTTATGTGAAAAAAAAAGAAAAGAAAAGGGGAAAAAAGGGAAAAAGGGAACCGGGCTTTTGTATATGGGCCAAGGACATGTTAGGAAAGTATATAAAGTATTTTTATTAATCAAAACACTCATAAAATCCCTGGAGATCAAGGTTTGGTCGGCATAAATGGTGGTTTTAGGGTTCTTCATTAATTTTTCTTCTTTCAAAAATTCTAAGGTAAAATCTTTAATACTCTTTTTAATTAAATTGTTTTTATGTTTTCTTTAATAATCTTATGATGGATTTAGGTTAGGGTTTAATATAAAAACAGTAAATTAATGTTGTAATAATCATAATATAATGATTACATGGGTTAGGGCTTGTAATTAGAGGGATTAGGGTTAATTAATGATGTTGATTTTGTTAAACCCGTTTTTAAAAACTGGGCAAAATTTTGAGTCAATTGTTTTGATCATATTGGGAGTTCTACAAACTCTTATTTTGCGATCCACATACCCCTGGAAAGCTATTTGAAGTGGCTTTCCAATGCAAGAAACTAGAACTAAATTGGAGGTCGGGAAGCGGGTCAAAAATAGGTTACAACAGTCGGAGGTCAAAACAGTTTTGAATTCAGCCTGTTTTCTTTATAAGTTTTGGGTTATTTGGGGTACTTAGGGTTGCATTGGGATCTTCTCACGAACGTGAGAGATGGTTTATATATTGTAGTAAGTATCTGCACTTGGGCTAAGGTTTTGGTTTAGGGTAAGACCCCTTAATGGTAACAAACGTTTAGTACGTTTAAAATCAGGAAATCTGGAATGACAAAAGTAGATATATGTATATCGGGGCCTTAACAGTAGCTTTAAGGTTAGGGCAAGTGGGAGGTGTTAGCCAACATATGTAAGGGTATGAATATTCCTTTTACAGAAACCATGGGTATGTTTAAGTGGACATTTGACTTAAAGTTTTGAGACCTAAAAACTGGGACTGTTTTGTGTAAAATATGAACGGGATAGTTATTAAACTTAACCAAGTTAAGGACTTGTTAAGGAAGGGTAATGGGGTGTTTAGAGTTATAAATGGGGTATTTATATGAGAGGAGGTTAGATGTCCATCATAGGTTGATGGACCATTTTAGAGGTTGGTTCATGTATTGATTTATGTGTTTTTGGTTTGTTAGCTTGTTGCTAGAGCAAGGACTTTGGAGAAGCAATCAGGTGAGTTCATAGTCCCATGTTTATTTTTTTTCCAGTATGGGATGGAGATGACACTTGAAATGTTCTTTAACATGATTTATTACTATGTTATAAAATGTGTGGACATAAATGTGTTATTGTGTGACTTGCGTGCTTATGTGTTCTCATATGTGCTTTGGTACGTGTTCTGCTATGTGAATCTTGTTTGGATTGTGATTGGCTTTGGTACATAGATGTATGGGCGTCTATGGGACCAGTTGTGATGTGTGTGGAGCGTGGGGCACGATCCGTCCTGAGTACTTGTGCATCGTCTCTTTGGAGGCAAGATATCTCGACGGGGATATAGTTCATCTTCCACATGTGGTGTGGGAAAGATCCGGATAGTGTGGTGTGTGTTCTTGTGCGTGTGACGGGATACTTCTTGATTGTTATAATGTGCTTTGTGAATTGTAGATGTGATTGGTACTTGGCTTGAGTTTTGTTGTGGATGCATGTAGCATGATTATCACATTATGGTCCATTACTATAAATTGTTTTTCTTCAACTTATTTACAGCGGATGTCGAGGTTTCTTATGATGTTCTAGATAACTTAAACCTATGTTCTCACCAACTTTATGTTGACAGATTTTAGTGTCATTTTCAGGTGAGGTAGTTGTGCAAGATGATGTTAGAAGTGGCTAGAGTATAGAGGCTGCTAGGATTGCATTCGGAGGAATCCCTTTCCTCTTAGATTTTATTTTGTGTTTGATTAAGTGAACGTTGTGGTACCTATATGTTTGATGTTTGTTTATTTGTATGTCTTTGGTAAGAGGTAGGCCTGTTACCTACTTACCTAGACGCCTGCATTGTTGAGATATTGTCACGACATTTGTATCGCCATCTATGATATTTCAATTTCATTTAGTTCTCTCTATAGACACGCTGTTGTTGTGATGATATCCATACGTCGCGCCCCATATTCCGCCATGGTGGGGTGTGACAAAAGGACCCTAAGATCTAAAGTCCAAAATCAAAGTAACTTCTTTTGTTTCGTCTCCTTGATTGAACCAAAGAATGTTAAAGAAGCTTTGATGGATGAGAGTTGAGTCATCGCTATGCAAGAAGAGTTGAATCAATTCATTTCTAATGACGTTTGGGAACTTTTTCCTCCACCTAGAAGTTCGACCATCATAGGAACCAAATGGGTATATAGGAATAAATTATATGACAATGGTGTTGTGTCTCGTAACAAGGCTAGACTTGTAGCTCAAGGCTATAATCAACAGGAAGGTATTGATTATGACGAGACATACGCACCCGTAGCTAGATTAGAATCCATTAGAATCTTCTTAGCTTACGCTTGTGCTTTAGATTTTAAGCTTCAACAAATGGATGTAAATAGTGAATTTATTAACGGTTTGATCAGTGAGGAGGTATATGTGACTCAACCTCCCAGCTTCATTGATTTTGAGAAACCGGATCATGTTTACAAGCTTAAGAAAGCTCTTTATGGTCTCAAAAAAGCACCCAAAGCTTGGTATGATAGACTTAAAGCGTTTCTTGTAAAACATGAGTATACCATGGGGATGGTATACAATACACTCTTTACAAAGAAGAAAGGTTCTCACCTCATTATCGTACAAATATATGTTGATGACATTATATTTGGTTCAACTTGTCAATCATTGTGTGATGACTTTGCCAAAATCATGCATGACGAGTTTGAAATGAGTATGATGGGAGAACTAAACTTCTTTTTAGGACTCCAAATTAAACAAATGGACGATGGTATTTTCTTTAATCAATCCAAGTATGTTAAAGAAATGCTAAAGAAATTCGGATTCGAAGACTCTAGACTAATGAAGACCCCTATGTCCTCGGATACTAAACTCACCGTAGATGATGATTGTGAGTCGGTAGACAACACCAAATATAGAGGTATGATTGGTAGTTTGTTGTACCTAACGGCAAGTCGACTGGATATCATGTTTAGTGTTTGCCTTTGTGCTCGCTTCCAAGAGGCTCCAAAAACCTCTCACCTTGAAGCGGTTAAGCGTATCTTCCGATACATTAAGGGCACTATACATTTAGGATTATGGTATCCGAAAGGTACCGGCGTAGAAACCATTGTCTACGCGGACTCGGATCATGCGGGAGACTATGTGGACCGGAAAAGCACTAGTGGAGTTTGTACCTTCATGGGTTGTTGATCAACTTCTTGGTTCTCCAAGAAACAAACCGCTCTTGCTATATCCACCACGGAAGCTGAGTATGTGAGTGTCGGTAAAGCTTGTCAACAAGCTCTATGGATGAAGCAAGCGCTTGTTGATTATGGAATTTGTCTTAATGATGTTCCCATCATGTGCCAAAACAAGGGTGCAATAGACCTTAGCAAGAATCCCGTGCAACATTCGCGAACTAACCACATAGAGATTCACCACCATTTTCTTAGGGATAATGTTCAAAAGGGGAACATTTCGATAGATAAGGTACCCTCAGTAGAAAACTTAGCCGATATCTTCACTAAGCCACTTAAGAGGGAACCTTTTAATTACTTGCGTCTAGGCATAGGTTTAATGGAACATATTCATTAATTATGCATTCTAATTTATCAATTATCTTTTATCTTTTGAGTCTTTTCTTTCTTTGAGCTTTTGAGTATAATAAACTCTTTTTGGAAAACTTCTCTTCCCTTTTTCAAAATTCTCAAAGTTCTTTCGAAAATGGTCGAGAAATGTTTTTGAATTGTTAATTCAATCTAAAAACGTTTTTCATAATTTCTTTCTATTCATAATGAGCTTACATAATTCATATGTATTGGTCTCTCAAATATATCAAGAACAAAAGAGAACTATGGAGGATCATTGTGTCATGACCGTGTGTCTAGTTCTACACACATCCTACATTGATTTTATTAAAAAAAATCCATGTATTTTGGTCTAAACCTTGTTTGGTGAGCTCTTGTGTGTTTTCTTTGTCTATCTTTGCTTCTTAGCATATCCCCATGATTAGTTAGACTAGAAAAATATGATTTGCTGAATTGGAAAATCCTCCCTCATCACCAAACTCAACCCTTAGTGGGCGGTTCTTTATTGAAACTGCGGTTCCCCAGTGATAAGGAACCGCCGGCTGAGGTAAGGAACCGCGCCCAGTACTCTACTTTTCGGGTATTCCTGAAACTCCAAATTTGTTCCAACACTTTTTGGAATCTTTGTTTCAACCCTTTGATCACCCCCAAATTATCTTAGGCTTTTTCTATTTAACCTTAAGCATTTTGCATTCTCTCTCAAAACAAAATGTCTTATTCCCCAAATGAAAGCTTTGATTCTCCTCCATTCTCTCCAATTGCTTTCAACCCCAATTCACCCAAGAACACTCAAAATCACATCTCTTCTCCTTCTAAGAATGTTGATTGTGGAACTTCTTATCTTCCACCACTAGCCTTTAGTGTTCTACCTCCTTCACATGATAATGTCATGCATCATGGAACATATTGTCAATGTTGTCAATATCAACATCTTGTTATGGCTCATATCTATGAAGAGTTGAATTACATCAAGAGTCTCTTAGTCAAACCTCCTCTTTACTATAACAATGAGATCTCTACCAAGCCACCACCACCTCCTTCCGCCACTACCTTGTCTTTTATCTAAGCATTGGTTGCTTATCTTCAAGACATCCAGTTCAAGCAAATCTTAGGGTTCTAGTTAACTATGATTAGATTTATGCTTTTTCTTTTGGCTTGTGTTTGTGTCTCATACATCTTTGTATGATTTATTTTCTTGTATCTTTTATCATGTTTTCTTTTAACATGACTTATCTTGGATCTTTTGTTTCTTATTTTTTTTGTGACCTTTGCTATATCTTTTTGGGTGTCTCTTCTCTACTACTAACCCATCTATGTAGCTTGTCACCATATATCGATCCTTGGTGCCCCAAGCAAGGGGGAGTAAGCACCTAGAGGGAGAATTTGCAAAGTCCGGTTCTTTTCTTCTTCAAAGACTTTTGCAACCTTTTTGCTTCGACAAAGGGGAGAAATGATAAACTCGTCTTCGAAAATCTTGTTTTATTAGATGATTGAGTTTATAGATTGTCGGAATCAAAAAGGGGGAGATTGTTAATGCAATGATGGCTAAAAACGTTACTTGCATTTTTCGGTCTCACTTTGTTTTGATTACGACAATATGTAAAAACAAGCATTTACGAAAACAATGAAAGACGAATTCTTGAGTTCAAGTATTTTTCATTTTAACCATTATCACTTAAGGTATGAACAAACAAGTAATTATCCTAATTAAGTGATCAAGGATTTAATCTTTTCTTAAAACTCACTTTTTATTAAGTGTGACAAAGTTTTATTATTAAACTTTCTTTTTAAGAAAATGTTTTATTAAATTAATTATTTGAAAATGAAATTTGAAAATGGCATATTCTATCTTGGTTTGGAATATCCTTTCAAGATATTTTAATCCCCAAATTCGAACCAATCCACTAAAAGACAAAAGGGAGCGGACTCTATGCTGGCGGTTCCTTAGCGCCTATGGCGGTTCCTTAGCGCCTATGGAGGTTCCTTATCGATAAGTAACCGCGGGCTCCAATAAGGAACCACGAGCAGATATAGCCGTTGGATGTTTGTCTTATAAATAGTAGACCATTCTCAGACTTTCAATCCACCTCTTTTGTACATACATTTCCAGATTCTTTCATACTTCTTAAATCACTCAAATCCTTGATCATTTGTTTGATTACTACTTGTTTAGAAGTGAATCTTTCTCCTCTCATCTTTTCCTCTCAAAGTGCAAAGAGAAGAACACTATCATTCTTGAAGTGTAGTGTCTGCCTCAAAGATCCATTGAAGACCCAAACTTATTTATTCATTGTTGTGTCATTTTTGTGAAGATCTAAGTAGTTGTGTCTATTTGGAAGTTTTGTATGTATTAAGGTTAATACTTAGTCCTCAAAGTATATTGGTGTAGATTTGTCCTAGCTAAGATTAGGGCTCGACTTTTAGCTTAGAGTCGGAAATTGGTTAAGCGACGTTGTGTACGGTTTATCCACCTTAAGGAGCTTGTTGATTAGTGAACTCTCGAGTAAGGAGTACTCGAGGAGTGGAGTAGGAACGAGGAGTGAGCTTCGTTGCCGAACCACTATAAATCCTTGGTGTTTGGTTTGATTTTTCCTTCCCTTATCTCTTTACATTCATTATTCTTTATACTTGTGATTATTAGTTTAGTTGCACTATACATTCATCATTCTTTATACTTGTGATTATTAATTTAGTTTCACTATACCTTGTTCATATTTTGTATAAGAAGGTTTCACACAAATACTCAAGCTTAAGTTTTTGAAAAAGGATTTTTTTTAAAACCAACCTTTAACAAGTAAATTTAAGAAATGATTCAACCCCCCTTCTAGTTTCTTTCCATGTATTAAATATCTACACATTATTGCTAGTGTGAGTCACATTGGCTAGTAACAATTACTTAGATATTCAAAGCAGTGTGTTAAGTTGTATATATGTATATACCTAAGATGGACTTTCCATATATAAATATATGATTTATTAACTTGAAAAATTGATACGTAATTTTCCCTCCTTATAGTAACACGCGTACATTATACCCTATGGGTATGGGGCGTCTTTTACTTGGTCCAAACAAACAACTAAAGACAACCGGTTCTCTAGGTTTTGCTTTTACCATTTGTGCGGTGATATTTCCGTCTTTGTAATCAAACCTTTAAATATGTCTTGATTATATCAAGATATTTACCTTTGATAGCTAAAGACACAATTTCTCTAGTTATCCAACAAGATATGAAATTTTACTTACCATTTAGGTATTTCACATCTTTGATCCGAATTTGGGATAATTCATTCATTCCTTTTATACATTCACTTGTAAAAAGTACAGGAATGAAAACGAACCTTTAAAATTTTCTCATAGAAAATGAACACGGTTTGTCATTCTTAAGTAAATACAAAAACCATGTTATTGGTTTTGTTGCATTTATACATTAAAAGAGCTTGAAAATTTCAATATTAGTGTTTTTGATAATAGCTATCTTATGAAATTAACTATCAGTGTTTATAGAGTTTAAACAATTAATTTTATCAAGAGAATAAGATCCAACTTGAACTTATTCCATTAACGAAGTTGATCTACTAGAAATGAAATAATTCAAATGGTAATCATCGAATGATGATTGCCACCAGTGCAACTCTTAGAAATAATGAGGTCATGACTACGATATCTAGCATAAACGTAGTCACGTCATGTTTGCCTCATCTCATTCTTCGTGCTTAAGGTCTGACCAAAACAGACGACGTAAGTCTTCCAATACTAGTATGCGGTTTTATAACCATCGGGTCTGACCTTTGGTTATTATATCGCCTTCGCTTGGTTAAGCCTTAAGACTGTCTTTAACTCTTTATTGACATAACCAAGATAAGTGGCTAATACATTGGATAGTACAAAACTTACTTTAGAGGATATTAAATAAAATTTTGAAAAATAATGACAAAATTTGGTATAAAAATAAACATGTAAATCTTCGTTTTATAATGAGTTTCTAAAACAATGAATTTCACATATTTTTAATCTTTCCTTAGATAAAACATTTTCCTCGGTTTCATGAATCAACCTGTAATCCAAAACCGAGATACCTATTATTTTAAAAACGTTGTACAAGTTTCATAAACGTGTCATAGAGTTTTCCTCACACCTCTTACGAGTACCAAAGGAAAACTCGATGGAACATTTCTATGGTCACATTTGACTCTATGACGTCTTCGAACACACAAAAAAAAGGACCCGGAGAAGTTGTTCAACGCGTAGCTAGTTAAGCACCTTCTTCTTTAGGAACGTAGATCGAACCACTCATACTTTTCTATTGTAGTCTAACTATAACATTACAGAAATCAAGTAGAATCTTGTTTTTTATATGGTTCTAGGATAGGTAAATCTCCTCTCAAAGACAAGCTTTTTACTTACCCTAGCTAGTTTGGTTTAATCTTGGAAAGATTTTGCATTTATTTACATAAACTATTTAAAACAATAAATCAATCAAATGAACAATAATATTATATGACTAAAATATCAAGATATTAACCATAAATAATCAAGCTGTTTACCGCATAAATTGCTAACTTAGGCACTAAATTTGAAAAATCTTCTAAATTCAGTTTTAAGATTTTATGTTGATTCTGTTTTGCAAGGCAGATATCGACATGAATAAATTTTTTCCACCTTTCGACTAAAACTAAAAGTTGTGTAGAATCGAGTTTTTAGTGTCCGAAAGGGAATAGGAGTCGGAAATCCATACAAATTATTTTTAAAAAGTATTTTCTATTCGGGTGTCATAATTTCATCCCTAAAGCAATTTTATAAAACCCATCTTTAGCATGCATACACCAATCAAATTAGCGATTTCTTAATCTCATAGAAATCTTAGGGGATGTTTGGTTCGCAGAATGTTTTTAAGAGAATCGTAATCTTTAGAATGAATTGTAATTTGATGTAATTGTAATTGAAAGAATGGGAATGTGTTGGAATTGTAATGTGGTGGAATTCTAATGGATTAAATCTGAGATGTGTTTCGTTGAGTCTCAACGTAATGTAATTTAATTTTTTTTTATAAAACTTAAAAAATTAATAAAAATAACAATTAAAATAATTAATAAAATTAAAATAAAAAACAAAATAATAAAAATATAAATAAATTAAAATAAATGAAAATTATTATTATTGTTATTGAAATAAAATAATAATAATTAATAATTATTTTAATATTTCAAAAGTATAATAGTAAAAAATATTATTATTAATAAAATATTAAAATAAATACTATTAACAATAATTAAAAATAAAAATTAATAAAATAAAAATAAATAAAAAATATCTATATATTATATAAAATAAACTTAAAAAAATAAAAAAAATAAATTAAAAATTAATAAACTTATAAATAATAATATAAAAATAATAATATATAATAGTAATTAATAATAATTATTATTATTAATTTTTTAATATTTTATTATATAATAATAAAAATAATTTTTTATTATATTATTTTAATATAATAATAAAATAATAATAATAATAATAATATAAATAAAAAACTAATGTATAATAAAAATATTAAATAATAATACAATAAAAGTAAAATATTATTATTATTATTATTATTATTATTTATAAATAATAATGATAATAATAATAACTATTATTATAATTATAAATATGATTATTATAATTATTTTTTATTTTTATAATAAATCGCTTTAAATAAAAATATTATTTTTATATTTATTTATTTATTTATTTATTTATTTATTTATTTGATTTATTTTATTTATTATATTATATTATATTTTTATTTTTATTTTTATTTTTATTATTATTGTTATTCAATTATTTTTTATAATATTAACATTCATACCGATAATTAAAATTGTAAACAATGAATTACGACGTAATTCAAAACATTCCATCTGATTTACCATGTAATCTGAATTCCCTCATATGTTGTAAGTTGAATGAATACATTACGATTACGTTAGAAACCAAACAACCTATTTAATGTAATTCAAATTACAATTCCCTCAATGCATTGAACCAAACAGGATTATAACGGAATTCAAATTACAATTACATTAGATTACATTACATTACGGTGAACCAAACGGGCCCTTAAGCATGTTAAGCAACTAAATCATGTATTATAACAATTAGTAATCTTGGTTTATATATTTAAACGATTTATACATCAAAAGCATACTGGAAAACACGTAATTACGCACGTAGTTGTAATTAACGTTTTGCTAAGACAAATATGATGGTTGGTTGAACTTTTAGAAAATACATAAAGATGATTCTTCTAGACTCATAGGTTATTCAGTGTGGTTGAATAATCAGACTACCCTAACCGTGTAGTATTCTTTATGGATCGACGTCATTAAGAATCTACACATATGATAAGTATTGTTATCCTTAGACTTGAGAAGCAAGTGGATCTTTGCATGGATGGATTACATTTCTTGATTTATAGTAAACGTTGAGTCACTAAAATGGAAAGTTATGAAACTTATTTCGGAAGTGTTCATTACATGTATAAAAGGTGCTTGTAGTCAAAATATGATTTTGTTCCTCTATGAATGAAGTATGATACATACTGGGGCCCTCGTAGGATAGATTGGATTTTTGCATGGCCGTGCCCAAATTGTAGTAAAGAAGTTTCTTTTTACATTTGGTAATCTAGATTAATCGTTGAAACGAGAAACCAAATTGTTAATACATGAAACGACATATGATCCATATTCATGATTAACCGTATCAGTAACAAAATGGATGCAGTATTAAAAATACCATAAAGGCTGAGCCAATTTACTAGAAACCAAACTCATGTACTTTGGGAGTATTGATAGTGTTGCTAGACTATCTGTCAATGTTAGTGTTAAATTACGCTATGATGGAGACAACAGCGGAGCTAGGAATTTTATTGTAGGAGGGCCAGAACCGAGTATTGTACAAATTAGAAAGACCAAAATATAAAAATGAAAATTTATTAAATGAAATCATTAAAAATTACACTAAGTAAAAAAATTGTGGGAAGGCCCAAACCCCTCTTGGTCTCTATCTCCCTCCGCCCCTAGATGGAGACTTCCCCAAGTCGGAGCTATTGGGATGTGTGTAACTCATAGTTAGTATTTATACGGTCGGGAGTACGCGGGCCTAAGAGGTCACACACTTAGACATCGATATCATAATATTATGAGTTAGACAATATAATAAGGCTATATTTATTGTGTTAACTGAGTTAGCTCAGTGGACCACCAAATGTACCTTAGGGAGGTATTCTTGGAGAGGTATCGAGTTCGAGTCTCACTAAGGACCTTCAAGGGCCCGAATTAAATAGAAGCAGTAGATGGGTTTATCTTTTAAGGAGAATGTTCGAAACTTGCATACTACCCAATTGGATGTTACTATAAGCTCGAATCACTAACTACTAAGTCGTCGTTAAAAAAAATTAATACTTTAAAATGTTTAACAATGATTAATTAATAAGACTTAATAATGTAAGAAAATTATTGTAACTACGTGTTTAAGTAAATAGAAACTCAAAAAGTCAAACCAAATATCCCATAAGGGGTATTCAGCCGTGTAAAGCCAAAGGAAGGGGAAAAGAAAGTATTTTTGTTCTAGAATGTTTATTAGTTGGAGGTTAAGTTTTAATATTTACCATAAATATTTTAGAACTCAACTATATAAACAGATGTATGTGATTCATTGTTTTATAACATTAAACAAAACTTTTTTTCTCTATCTTTGTGTTAGTCGACGGCAAGATAAACCCACAAGTGGTTCTCGGGTTTGATTTTTATTAAATATAAATTTAATCAAAATATAATAATCGAAGGTGAGTGATTGAAATGTCCTGTAAACTATCTTCGAAGGTAGTCGTATGTGGGACTTATTTAGACTAGGTACTTGCATCAAAATGACCATATGCAATTGATAGTCGACCGATTGCAAAAACAACACCAATGTGCTCAGGCCTCAGGGACAAACGTCCTCTACACCTTTGCCTCCTAGATTTTATTTTTTCAAATGATTTGCTTGTGTTTCGATATACAGAGAGAAATGGAAGTACTCTCAATCTCTCATCTACTCTTGAATTATTAATTTTTATACTAATCGTCATTAATTAGCTTCAATAATTACGGACTACTACTCTACTACTAGTAGTATATTTCTTCAGCCATACTGCCAGCTCATCTTTCCCGGGAAATCTCATCCACATATGTCAAATATAGTGTAGATATTGGAAGGATTTTACTCCCTCTGTCCCTAAATAAATGTTCGACTTTCGAAATCAACCGTTTTCAACTTTGACCTTAAATTATCATGTATGTGTTATATAATACTTGATACAAATCATACGAATGGATCGAGTTTTAAATATATTTTCATTAGTATAATTTCACCAAGTATTATATAACACAAACAAAATAATTTACGGTTAAAGTTTACAAAAAATGACTCCGGAAGTCAAACATGGACATTTAATTAGGGACGGAGGGAGTATTTAGATTATGGGTTCTATTTTCAAGTAACCTCAAATATAGTCAAACAATAATTAACACTATCATTATTGCTTTATCTGATCCCTTTAAGCACGTTTGGTAGAGGAATTTCAAAAAAAAAATCAAGTAAAGAATTGTATTCTTGGATATGAAATCTAAAGAGATGATTTATAAAAGATTTGAAAAAAAAATATTAACAAATTTTCTATTCTTTTAACTTTAAATAGAATAATAAATAAATAAAAATAATAAAAATTATTCTTATTATTTTAAAAAACCTTTTATTTATAAATAATAACAGTAATAATAATATATAATATAAAATAATATAATTATTAAACTTTAAAAACATAAATAAAATTAACAATAATAAAAGTAATTAATAAAAGAAAAATTAATAATAATAATAAAATAATAAATAAATAAATAAAGTAGTAATAATAATAATATATAATATATAATTAATAATAATAAACTTTAAAAATAAAAATAAAATAATTAATAATATATAATAATAATATATAATCATAAAATAATTATAATAAGAATAAAATTTAAAAACAACGATTAAATTTAATAATAATAATAAAATAAAATAATAATAAAAAAACAAAAAATAATTATAATAATAATAATATTAATAAATAAATATTAATTTATTTATTTATTGTTGATGGACGAGACCTTCGTCCAGCGGATTTTTTGTTGCATAATTGGTCCGAAGGCAAAGACGCTTGCTTAGATGTTACGGGTGTCTCTCCGTTTGCAGGTGCGGGTTTGGATTCTTGGGTCCCCGGGGTTGCTTTGCGGACTGCAGTTCAGAAGAAGAGGAGGAAGTATTCTTCTGTTTGTGCAGAGCATGGTTACTCGTTCATCCCTTTTGCCTTCTCTACTTTTGGGGAGCTTGACGAGGAAGCCTTGGTTACTCTTTCGCGCCTCAAGCGCTTATCTGTTTGTCATTCGAATGATGTTAGGAGTGGTATTTTTCTATTTTCTAGACTTGGTTTTTGTATCCAGAAAGGGGTGGGAGCGCAACTTGTTTCTCGACTACCTTCCAATTTTGTGTGATTAATAAATAAAGTTCGATAAAAAAATAAATAAATAAATAAATAAATAAATAAATAAATATAAAATAATAATAATAATAATAATAATAATAATAATAATAATAAAATTTTCATAATAAAAGGGGTGGGAGCGCAGCTTGTTTCGCGGCTCCCTTCCAATTTTGTGTGATTAATAAAATAAAAATTTCATAATAAAAATAATAATAAAAATAATTATAATTATAATAATTATAATAATAATAATTGTAACAACTTGAATTTTTCGATTATTTAAATAGACGTGCTCGTTGCACTACGTTTCATATGTTAACGGTTTGTGCCGTACAAATACGCTACATTATTTTGAGAACACGAATGTCAATTGTTATTTATGCCACGACATGTAAACCTTGACATTGTTATGTGACAATGGTGTGTCACGCGTGATAGAGTACCAAACGTAAACGTGAACTAGTCGGAATCGAATTGTATTGCCAAACACTGAGTGACGTAAACTACAACTTAACTTAAACTCTTACGAGTTGAGTATTAACAAAACGTTTTGCGTGTCTAAGTTATATCAAAGCTGGCCTTGCTGTGCTTAAATGGGTTACACGATACATAAACCAAACGAACTTTATTTTATTATCTCACTGGGCCGAAGCCCACTGTGTTTATACAACAAACCCACAACCTGGAAACAAAGTATAAACATTTGAACAAAGATATTGGGCAGCAAATTGGTCAACCATAGTCAATCACTCAAAATCTGGAAATAATATTTTACAAGCCTCTAACCACAAGTGTCCAACACACATGCCAAAAATGCCTTATATGGGTATATCACAAGACTAACATTTCCAGATTTGGCTTAACCCTATGCCGAAAGTACTGATTAAATACCCACACTCTTTTCACAGTCCAGATTACAAAACATCATCTATCAAAATAAATCTGGGTTAACAAAAGTGTTCTGGGCGAAATCTTTAAGCAAAAACCAAGGTCTTGTTTATCATCCGAGCCACACCCCAACACCCTTGTCCGAATACACAGCCGAAAACCCTTCCTCCTTGTAAGTCTCTTGAACACCTCCATTTTATACAATCGCATTCATATATATATATAGTTTGTGCTTGACCGAAACCTTGCCTGCGAAAACAAACATCAAAGAAAGTTAGATACTTAGAACCAATTTTAATAAAGAGCTAAGCTATATTAGAAACTTGAACAAATGTATTTATCTGGTATTTATGAACTCACGACCCCAATCGAACCCACTGCCAAAACATACCGAGACCCCCCTTGTCACATTTTGTTGTTATTTATATAGAGTTATGGACAAACTAGTAGTAATAATTGTAACAAATCAAAAACCCCATTTGAATCAAAACAAAAATCCGTCGAAACCCTAAATAATTGTACAATCAACCAAAGACTAGAATTTAAAAATGAATTGTTTTATAAGAACACTAATTATACCCAACTGGACCCGCGGGTATAAAAACCCCCAAATAATACAAACCCTAATTTTCGAAATCCACTTCTAGCTTGTAATTAACTTAAATAGTTGTTTAAAAACACTAACTAATTTGAATGCAATGACAGATTTAGAAAACCTCCAAAATACCTAAAACCCTAAATTTTATAAATTGCTTTCATGATGAAATTAACATGGATTTACATACGAAACCATTAATTAACTATGACAGGACCACGGATTGAGGAAAACCCCAATTTTTCGAAACCCTAGTTTATATATAAATTATTTTGAGAGCCCCAGGTCATGGGCTTTAATAATTTCAAGATTTACAAATTTTCCTTATTTTCAAAGAGTAAAACATCTTTTTAGAAAAGAAAAGAGATTGAAAACTTATCTTTCGTGAAGAACCACCATCGAAACCCCCTGGAAACACCTCGAAAATGAATTGACTTTGATGTAGGGATGAAACCCCACATCCCACACATATCATTCGATCTAGAATTCATGTTATGGATAATAATGAATCAATAGTATTGCTTTAGCCATAGATATGTGTTACATCCGAGTTGTCTAGAGAGAGAGAGAAGGGACGGATGGGAGAGAGATTTGGGAAAGAGAGAGAGAGATTCAACTGTATGATTTGGGGATAAATGAAACGTGTGAAAAACAATATAACACCCCCTTGTTTGTATCGCCTGGTTTTGGGGCGGGGTTGGGTAAGAAAATCAAACGGGCCAAGCCCATGTTTTGTTTAGATAACGGGTTGTATGTTTGGCCGGGTTGATGCAATCCCAAACTAAAATTTTGGATTTATAAATGTGTTATATAACCCAAAGTCCACGTACTAAATAACCGAGTATTAATGTCTTGTTTTTTTTTTCGTAAACAAAAAGTGACGTCAAGCACAACTAGGATGTCATGCATTTTTATTGGTATAATTTTAGATGTCGTGACACGGTCATTATATTGTATTAGGTTATGGATAGCGTGATCGTATTCTCGAGCTACTTTGTATTTCCATCACTTTGCTTATTTAACGAGGTGAGTTTATAGCCCCACTTTTACTTGTTTTATCACTTTGGGGTGAGAACATTGCTTGTTTTAAACGGATGAACATCTGCCTAAAACTCATACGTGCCTACATGATGTCTAAGTAGCGATACCCCTAGATGCTTTAGCCCACTATCATGAACCGTTAATTACTTTGTGTAAGCGCGAATGTTATGGATAGATCTATTGGGATTGGCCTCCCTATCTATTGTTGGTTGTGTGACCAAATTAGATACAAATACATTTGAGGTTGTTACGAATACTTTGGGGTAGTATTTGCTCGGGCACACTCTTATATAAACTGGTTTGTACGGTTAACGCTTCGGTGTCATGAGCTTAGACGTAGGATATCATGAACGTATGCTATTTTGATAATAATCTTGTATTTGTTATAAGTTTATTTGACGGTTGCCTAACTAAAATCTTATGCTTCATCACACTACTTCTACTTAAACCTATAAACTCACCGACCTTTGTGTTGACGTTTTAGCAATGTTTTTCTCAGGTGTCAAGGCGGAGGAGTGACGTGGTTGTGCTATGGAGATTAATAAAAATTATCATGATTTAACTTTGAGACTTGCTTTGGATGTATGATATTTGGAAACTCATATTATGTTATCATGAGTTGTAAAACAATTTTCCTTGGGACCAATTCTATTTTTATGTCTTATGAATGAAAAATGACTTTTCTTAGTTATTCTTGTATCTATGTCTCTTGGTTGTCATGATAGTCACATCCTCGTGTAATTGTACACGTGGGCCAAATTGAGGGTGTGACAATAACAATAATAAAATAATAATAAATAAATAAATAATGATAAATAAAATAATAAAATAATAATAATAATATTAATAACAAAATTATAATACAAATGTTTTTATAAAAATATCATTTATAATAAATAAATAAATAATAATAATACTAAAAAAATTAATAATAATAAAAATAGTAAAATAATAATAATAAAAGATTTTCATTAAAAAAATTCTATTATTCTAATAAAGAGATGTTGATAAAAAAATAATAAAAGTAAACGATGGTTACTTTTATTAAGCGTCGTCACAATTTGGTACGTGATACTCTTGCTGATATATGCTATCGTTCAGGGATATATGTCGAAAAGGAAGTTAATATTGGATTAGATGGAGGACTTGATAATGCCTTACGTCCGGCAGATATTTTGTTTATTCTTGGGATGGAGGTAAAGATGTGTGTATTGATCTGACTGGTTCTTCTCCTTTGACTCGTACGGGGATGAATGACTTTGTACCTGGCCGAGCTGTGATTGATGCTGTACAACGTAAACGATGCAAGTATTTGGCTAAATGTGGAGCTCTCGGATATGGGTTTCTTCCTTTCTCTTTTTCTTCTTTAGGTGAGTTACAGGAAGATGCAGTTGCGTTGCTGAAGCGGATCCAGATATTTTCTAAGGCTCAAGACATTGGAGCGCGTGCTGCTGTACATATTTTCCATAGAATAGGTTTTGCCATCGCTAAAGGGGTGGGAGCGCAGATAATATCTCGACTCCCATCCAATTTGTTGTAAATCTCTTTTTTTTTTTAATAATGTGATGGTTTTAATAAAAAAAATAATAATAATAAATAAAAGTAATAATGATAATAGTAATAAGTATTAATATATAACAAATAAATGGTTCTCATACCAAAAATAATGAAAATGATTTCCATACAAATTATAAAGGATCAAAATCTTTAGGAATTAAACTCTCTACTCTTTTTATTTTCCAACCAACCAAAAAATGAAAATAAAATCATTTTCATTTCTCTTTCTCTAATTCCCTTACCAAACATACCTTTATAATAATAAGTATTTAATTATATGTGTCATTGTTACCACCAAACCATCTGTTTCTTCCAAATCTTCCTTCCATATATTTTGTTATTTATGATACGTTTCCATAAGTATTGTTTTGGCATGAGTTTTTTAAGGCTTTTATTTTAGAAAAAAGATTTGAATAAAAAAATTACAATTGCCCATCGAAATGCAACAATATTAGTACTAGTATTACTAAACATTGAATCCACTAAACCCTCCAAACACATAAATCATTTAAACAATAGACCGAAATAGTTTCAAATTGATCCGTCACTTCCTTCGAATCTAGCCTCCCGGTCTGTCATTATACCTCAAGAATTCTGAATAATTACAATCCCCATTACCGAAATGGGATTTCCTTTGTTGTACCATATGGCTTAGACTTGACCTTTTTTCGCTTTCTTATTCCCGGTCCAATATTAGTTCTTAAAAAATCTTCGTTTCCGTGCATGAGAAAACTTTATTGTGACGTATTTTGGTGCACAAAATTCAATAGCTTTTGCAAGGGCGTAATTTAGCATTAATCGAGACACCAACAAACAAATGTTCTCTTTAATTACTTACCAAGTAAAGTGCAAAATTTGTCCATTTGGTTTCTCCATATTTGGCAAATTTAAAAACCATCATTAATCCAAACAAAGTATTGGCATGAATTATCTATGAGATGACGGAAATCTAACGAAACCTATTTTTGCGTCGCAGGGATAAATCAAGTCTTCATATAGGATAGTTTCTGCCCAAAATAACCTCCAACACCTGTTTTGTAGTTTACCCTTACTTGCACAACTAGACAACTAGTAGCTTGCCAGTTTACGATTCATAAATGTAACCACCCTATACATTAGCACAAATTTTCAAATTACTCGTACATATTTGTAATTTGCTCTCATACTGTTTCCTTTGTTCTCAAGTACTACTATTTTAGGAAAGTTATCCAACACAAAACCTATTGTATGAATTAGCCTCACGCATGCAATGATGCAAATCAGTTTCAATTTATGTCAACATTTGGACAACTCATACCATATAAAAGTAAGAGTATATTTTTAGTGCGAAAAAAATAATAATTACTATTATAAAAATAAGTATGATTGAGCAATAATGCTTTATATATAGACAATGATATGGTCGAATAATATTTGTAGCGTGGAAAAAAATGATAGAAAGTGTTGAGCTTCCCCTTATTGATCTTTCATCATCTGATCGTATCGCTACGGCTATTTCTATTCGCCAGGTCTTTACTATTTTATTTATGTTAACGCTCGGAAATTATCTTAGACGCACTTCATTTCATGCTTTAATTGTATGTTACATATACCATGGAAAAAATTGAAGTACCATGAGAATAGGATGAAGTGATTGCGTCACATTGTGTTTTAATTTTTCCAAACGCAAATCCAGTGTTATATATTTGAATCTAGTTATAATTCTTGTAAGGAAGCTGACCCATTTGTCACCGGCATTTACTTTCACATTTCTGAATTAGGCTTGCATGGAATATGGCTTCTTTTACCTCATCAACCACGGGGTAGAGGATGAACTATTGCAGAATGTGTTTGATGAAACCAAAAAGTTTTTTTCACTATATCTACTAAAGACAAGATGAAACTGGGTCGCAAGGAAGGCTTTGGCTTCGCACCACTTTATTCTGAGAACCATGATCACTCAACTAGTTCTAAAGGTATTGCTAGTAAAATATATAATCCATATATTAGACAATAAAATGGCCCAAGCTCGACGGATTAGGGTTTCTAGAATGTTTTGTGTATGCGTATAAATACACATCAATAATACAACACCTATTGATGTGTATTTATACATGGGTATTGTATTATTGATATGTATAAATACACATCAATAATAAAATACCTATTCATTTCATGGGTATTGTATTATACCTATTCAATAAAATTAGCTTGCTAAATATATATGTAGTGATATATGAATTGCTTGACGATTAGTTCTTGTCTAATTCAACTACAGGGGATTCAAAAGAAACTTTCCATATCGGTCCTTTAGATGGTGAAGAGAGTCTTCAAAATCAATGGCCTTCTAAAGGTACTACTACTATATGTTTTGTAAACTTTACTAACCTTGTTTCTTGAATTTCTATCTTACTTTATGGAGACTGCAGAGTTGTTACCTTCTTGGAGATTCGTAATGGAAAAATACTACAAGAGACTCTTGTAAGTGTTGATGGTTCTAGTTGTTTGCTATGCTTTTATACACTTATGGACGATCTTCAACCTGAATACATTTGTTTTGAAATTGATATTTTAGTACAAGCATCTTTATCATTTTCGTTTTCATTTTCTATATATCAAATTTCTGAAGAGCTCATGGGGATCGGCTGTATCATTAACAGGTTTACTGGTAAGATGTTGAGTTCTTTGATTGCGCTAGCATTGAATTTGGAGGAAGACTTTTTTGAGAAAATAGGGGCTGTAGATAGACCATCCGGTTTTCTACGACTGCTGCACTACCCAGGTTAATCCTCGAGCCATACACGGCTTGTAATATAACTCAAACATAACCAAATTGAAGTGGGGTTTCAATGTATTTCAGGAGATATGGGGGTTTCTGATGAGGTTGTATATGGTGCTTCTGCGCATTCTGACTATGGAATGATCACTCTTCTGGCAACAGATGCAGTTCCTGGCCTTCAGGCAACATATCTGATGCTTTATGTATACAAGTCTTGTTTCAACGCTCCCTTATTTGGAATTTCTGACTTTTTCGTACTTTTTATATATTGACAGGTTTGCAGGGAAAAGAATAAGCACCCACGAACGTGGGAGAATGTTATTCATGTCAAGGGGTGTGTTTATGAATTAAGGCTTCTTTAACTCATTGTCCTTACATAGGAACACACAAGCACCTATATGAAATTCTTTCATACTATACCATACGAAAAAACGGCTTGTCCAAAAATAATTGCACAATTGTTTTCTTGGCAAAGTTCTATTAAAAAGTTATTGACACACTAATCTTTCTACTTTTTCCTAAATGAAGCATATTTTTTTTTTTACATATTTAACTGGCAATAATATGAAAGCCATATGTAATCTTACATTTCAATCCATAGGTTGCTTACAAGTACAACCCTGAAGTAATTTGAGGTGAATACATATTTTTTGGTGTGTGCAGGGCATTCATTGTTAATCTTGGCGACTTGATGGAGAGATGGACTAATTGCCTATTCCGGTATAGTCTCTTGAACAAAAACATTGTTTTATCTTCACCATTTAAACATTATACAGCAAAGGTCGAAGTTTGTTTCTGAACATTAAAACTACTGCAGATCGACGTTACACCGGGTTTTGCCAACTGGGAAAGAGCGATATTCTGTAATTACTTCCTACCCAGTGAATTGCTTTTTACTTATTCCTATTGTTATAATGTGGGTCAATGACGAGAACAACCAACTAATGAATTCTTTTACTGACAAATAAATTCTTTTCAATAATAAAAAGCAAATAAATATTTTTTAATTGCAAAAATGATATGCAGGTGGCGTTTTTTATGGATCCAAACTCGGATTGCATAGTAGAGTGCTTGAAAAGCTGCTGCAATGAGTCATCTCCTCCGCGCGGTATGTTAACATAATCACTTTTATGAATTAAAAATGCTATGTAATTCTCGAGAGTTATACAAGTTATATAAAACCTTCAATCTTTAAAAAGAAAAAGTTTCTTGGTTTGTAGATTTCCACCGATCCGCAATGGAGACTATTTGAGGGAGCGTATCCATGCTGCGTATTCTGAGTAAAAATGCGAGCAATTGCGGGGTGAAATGCATATGAAGTATAAATTCCGCTTGTTGAGGTCTAGAGTGTGGGAAACGGTGTATACTTTTATTAAAACAATAATAAAATTAACAGAAAATAAAGAACGGAATTAAATAACAAATAAAATTGAAAGCAGTAAAACTAAGACGAGGCACGTGTTTAACACGCTTCCCTTAAAACAGATTCGCCGTCTGTTTCCCAGGGTACAACGTCCAAAGCTGTTGTACAGCCGGACTAGACAAACTTGCCTGAAAGATCACGGAAGGCTTCTGCGTTTCTGATCGAGAACTGCTGGAAAAATCGTCTGGTAATGGAGTATGAAAAGCTGCGTTTTTCTGATGATTAAACTGAATGAGACAGATTTATTATATAGTGAAAATTTGCCTTGGTCACCAAGACAAAATATTCTGTTCCATATAAAATATTCTGACAAATCTGTTATTTCTATAACACGATTTGCAAATCAATTATAAACACAAATTTATTCTAAATCTGTTCTTAAAATAGATTACAGAATTTTCTGGAAAAAATCCGAATTTGCAGCAAAAAAGATACCGAAATCTGCCCGCACCCAAGCCAGTTTTCGGAGCTGCATTCGTGTCCGCAGGTCGCGCGCTCGTGCACAAGTTCAGTAGCTTCGAACCCGTTTTTGGCCTAGAAATCCCACTTTCTGCACCCCCTGCGCGCGCGTAGGCGTGGGAGTAAAAACCCACAAATGAATATTGTAGGGTAGAAACTAGGATTTCCTTATAAACATGTTTTCACTTCATGTTTCAAGCGATGTGGGACAAATATTTTTCCAAATATTGTGTTTCACGTGACTCACTTTGAGACACGATATCTCATTCATATTAACTCCATATTGGACATACTTTAGCTCGTTGCGAAGCTCTCTTCGAGGAGAACGCAAAGCTACTAAGTACTACGAATATATATAACATATACATATATAAAATTATGTCCAAAGTATTGCAAAAACCATATTTTGCAAAACATTTTCCAATAATCCCCCACATGAATGGGAATCGGTCGAAAACACACGAAAGTTTCGGCCAAATTTCTGCGGTTAAGTCCTGCATAGGATAGGTAGGTGTAACCCTTTGAACCTTCCCTTATGATATGCACTTAGTCTCCTAGATCTGAGTAGACGCGATGTCCTTGAACTCAGCCTCTGTTTACGTAGACGACAATACACACTCACACAAGACTCTCCCTGACCTTGTCAAGTCCTCATAGTCGTGTTCGTTATGGTCATGAACACTCGCCTGGTTCTGCAAGAGCTCTTAGAAATTGCGCCCCCACAATTTCCTTCGAAGCGACCCCACTTCTCTCTCACATAGGTGATTTCATCTTGAATCATTAAAAACATATGTTTTATGATTTCATCTTGAATCATTATGCTTTATGATTTCATCCTGAATCATTAAGTCATATGTTTAACCTCTCAACAAGTCACATTGTTCTAGGAATGGACTAGGAAAGTTATTTTATTAAGTAACTCCCCCACATTGACGTGACTTCCCCCACATTTCTATGATTAGGTTGTCCTATTGAACCCAGATCTTGGGATCTCCAGTCAACTGGGTTAGGTTTTCCTTCATAGAAACTCATTCCTTCAAGGGCTTTAGTCCCATTCCTTTAGACGACTTACTAACTAACTCTCTGCTTAAGCCTTTCGTAAGCGGATCCGCATTGTTATCCTTTGACTTCACATAGTCAATTGAGATAACTCCTGTTGAGAGTAGTTGTCGTACCGAATTATGTCGACGACGGATATGTCTAGACTTTCCATTATACATTGTGCTATGAGCTCTGCCAATTGCCGATTGACTATCACAATGTATACTAATGGCCGTTACCGGTTTAGGCCACCTGGGTATGTCCTCTACGAATTGACGTAGCCATTCCGCCTCTTCTCTGCATTTATCTAACGCGATAAATTCTGATTCCATCGTGGACTTAGCTATTACAGTTTGCTTGGAAGACTTCCAAGATATAGCGGCCCCTCCCAGTGTAAACACATATCCACTGGTCGATCTAGAATCCTTTATGTCAGATATCCAATTTGCATCACTGTATCCTTCAATAACAGATGGATATCTAGCATAATTCAGTCCATAATCACGACTGTATCTCAAATAATGAAGTACCCTAGTCATAGCTTTCCAATGTGCATCACTTGGATTACTAGTATATCTACTTAGCCTGCTAACAGCATATGCTAAGTCAGGTCGGGTACATGTCATCAAATACATCAACATGCCAATAATTCTTGAATACTCTAATTGGGCAACACCTGCGCCTCTATTTTTAGATAGATGCAAACTGGTGTCAATTGGAGTTCTAGCTAGGCCGGAATCCCCCGCACTATGAGTATTGAGAATTTTGTCCACGTAATGTGCTTGACTTAATGCAATTCCACTATGAGTTCGTATGATCTTTATTCCAAGGATCACATCAGCCAAACCCATATCTTTCATGTCAAACTTTGATTTCAACATGTCTTTAGTAGACTTGATCATCTTGTCGTTACTGCCAACGATAAGCATATCATCAACATAAAGACACAAGATTACATATCCACTATTCGTGTCTTTGACATAAACACACTTGTCGTATTTATTAATTTTGAATCCACCCTCTAGCATGGCGTGATCAAACTTTTGATGCCATTGTTTTGGAGCTTGCTTTAAGCCAGACAATGACTTAACAAGCCTACAAACTTTGCTCTCTTGTCCAGGAGCCATGAAACCCTCGAGTTGGTTCATGTATATTTCTTCTTCTAAATCTCCATTTAGAAAAGCCGTTTTCACATCCATTTGGTGAACTTCTAAATTTCTTAATGCGGCAATAGCAAGAATCATCCTAATAGAAGTTATTCGCGTAACAGGCGAATAAGTATCAAAGTAATCTAGACCTTCACGTTGTCTAAAACCTTTGATCACCAATCTTGCTTTGTACTTATCAATGGTGCCATCATCTTTCATCTTCTTCTTGAAGATCCATTTATAGGCTAGTGGTTTACAACCAGGAGGTAAATCCACGAGCTCCCAAGTATGATTTTGTAAAATAGACTCTATTTCACTATTAATCGCTTCTTTCCATCGAGGCCCTTCCGAGGAATTTACAGCTTCTTGATAAGAAGTGGGTTCATTTTCTACCATAAAAGAGACAAAATCGGGTCCAAATGATTTCTCGGTTCTCGCCCGTTTGCTTCTTCTAGGTTCAACCTCTTCTTCCTCAGGTTGATCTTGTCTCTCATCTTGGAGATCATTATCATCACGTTGTCTCTTATCTTGGACAACTGCATCATCTATTCTAGACGTGCTTCCATTTTCCTTCTTTAAACAAGGAAATATGTTTTCAAAGAAGGACGCATTCCTTGATTCCATAACTGTGTTCTTGTGTATATTTGGATTTTTCTAATCATGTACAATGAAACGATACGCACTACTATTCTTAGCATATCCAATAAATATACAATCCACAGATTTAGGCCCAATCGTTTGGGTCTTAGGTGTCGGCACAGCTACCTTGGCTAGACACCCCCACACTCGTAAGTACTGGTATGATGGTTTTCTTCCCATCCACAATTCATATGGGGTTTCCTCTTTATCCTTACGAGGTATCTTGTTTAAAAGATAAGTAGCCGTTAGAATGACTTCCCCCCACATGTCCCGGCTCAAACCAGAACTTAACAACATGGCATTAACCATCTCTTTCAAGGTACGGTTCTTCCTTTCGGCAATACCGTTTTGCTGAGGTGAATAAGGAGCAGTTACTCATGTCTAATTCCATGTTTCGCACATAGATCAGCAAAAGGAGACACATATTCACCTCCTCTATCACTTCGTACAACCTTGATTTTCCTACCAAGTTGATTCTCAACTTCGGTTTTGTATAGAACAAACTTGTCTATAGCTTCATCTTTACTTTTCAACAAGTAAACGTAGCAGTACTTTGTGCAATCATCAATAAACGTGATGAAGTACTTATTGCCACCTTTTGTGGGTAGTGATTTCAAATCACATATGTCTGTGTGTATCATATCAAGTGGTTCGGTTTTTCGTTCAACCGATTTGAAAGATGATCTTGTTAGTTTGGCTTCGACACAAGTTTCACACTTATAATTTGAATCAATATGAAAATTTGGTATGCCATTAAATTTTATCAAACGACGCATTGAATTAAAATTAACATGTCCAAGACGGCCATGCCACACATTAGAAGACTCAATCAAGTAAGCAAAAGAATTCATTTTATTGATATCATTCTTAACAACTATTACATTGAGCTTAAACATACCATTCAGGGCATACCCCTTACCAACATACATTTGATTCTTAGAAAGTACAACTTTATCAGACTAAAAAACAAGACGGAAACCAAACTTATTCAAAAGCCACCCGGACACAAGATTCTTGCGAATCTCCGGAACATACAAGACTTTAGTCAACTTGAGCTCTTTCTCGGATGTCATCTTCAAAATAACATCTCCTTACGCCCTTGATATCAGCAGTTGCAGAGTTGCCCATGTACAGCTTCTCTCCATTGTCAATCGCTCTGAAAGAGTGAAACATACTCTTATCAGCACACACATGACGGGTTGCCCCAGTATCAACCCACCAATCATTATTATTATAACCTACTAGGTTAACTTCAGAGATCATGGTAACGACATCAGACACCATAGCAATCATGTCCACATTATCATTCACCATATTAGCCTCGCGTGGAGTCACCCGCTTTGGCGGTTTGCAATTAGCAGCACGATGACCTGGCTTGTCACAGTTGAAGCAATTTCCTTGGAACTTCTGCTTCGCAATTCAAGCCTTAGGAGCAAGGTACTCAGACTTCCCTTTGCTCTTCTTGTCATTCTTCCCTTTTCCAAAGCTCTTGCCTTTAGACTTTGAAGAAGACGAACCATGCTCAACCATATTTGCCTTGGCAGAATCAGGTGTATAAGTGTTTTTCTGAGCCAGCTTGTTGTCCTCTTCAATACGAAGACGAACAACCAAGTCTTCAACAGTCATCTCCTTTCGCTTATGCTTCAAGTAGTTTTTAAATTCTACCCAGCTTGGAGGTAACTTTTCAATGATAGCAGCAACTTGAAAAGTTTCACTCAAAGTCATACCCTCAGCATGAATGTTGTGTAGCAAAACCTGCAGATCTTGAACCTGAGTTATCACACTCTTTGAATCAACCATCTTGTAATCCAAAAAGCGAGCTACCACGAACTTCTTTGTACCAGCATCCTCAGTTTTGTACTTGCGTTCCAACGACTCCCATAATTCTTTGGCAGTCTTAGTCTTGCAGTACACATTGTACAAAGAGTCCACCAAACCATTCAGAATATAGTTGTGACACAAGAAGTCTGAATGTTTCCATGCTTCAACAGCTTGCACGGCTTGTTGATTTTCGGGTACACCTTCTTTAGGAGGTTCCACCTGAGGTACAGTCTCCTTTAAGAACTTCGCAAGGTTCAAAGTAGTGAGATAGAAGAACATCTTCTGCTGCCACCTCTTAAAATTCTGTCCATTGAATTTTTCTGGTTTTTCAGCATGATTAGCAACTGTGTAGGGAACTGGCGCACCAGTTACATTCACAGTAGTAGTTGCAGGAGTTACAGGACTTACAGGAGTGCTGGTAGACATCCTGAAAGATCAAACAAGATCAAAACACAAACAGTTAGACAACTGTTATAAATCTGTATATAAGAAATTCAATCGTGATCTCTATATACTTATAGTGGATCTGCTTCAAAGAAACTCAATCTTGGTTTCAATGAAACAGATGTAATTATCAAACGTATCAGTTTAACAGAAACACAATCTTGGTTTCAATAAACTGATTAGAACAATTGCTAAAAAAAACCTTAACTGTTAATTAAAATCTGTAAATTAAAACTGATTTCCAGTGAAACTCAATCCTGGTTTCGGTAGAAACAGTTTATAAATAAATCTGATAAAATTATTAATCCGATTTAATAAAAGTTTTAATTCTGTTAAACAGAATCTGTTTTAAGATTGTGGGAAACGGTGTATACTTTTATTAAAACAATAATAAAATTAACAGAAAACAAAGAACATAATTAAATAACAAATAAAATTGAAAGCAGTAAAACTAAGACGAGGCACGTGTTTAACACGCTTCCCTTAAAACAGATTCGCCGTCTGTTTCCCAGGGTACAACGTCCAAAGCTGTTGTACAGCCGGACAAGACAAACTTGCCTGAAAGATCACGGAAGCCTTCTGCGTTTCTGATCGAGAACTGCTGGAAAAATCGTCTGGTAATGGAGTATGAAAAGCTGCGTTTTTCTGATGATTAAACTGAATGAGACAGATTTATTATATAGTGAAAATTTGCCTTGGTCACCAAGACAAAATATTCTGTTCCATATAAAATATTCTGACAAATCTGTTATTTCTATAACACGATTTGCAAATCAATTATAAACACAAATTTATTCTAAATCTATTCTTAAAATAGATTACAGAATTTTCTGGAAAAAATCCGAATTTGCAGCAAAAAAGATACCGAAATCTGCCCGCACCCAAGCCAGTTTTCGGAGCTGCATTCGTGTCCGCAAGTCTCGCGCTCGTGCACTAGTTCAGTAGCTTCGAACCCGTTTTTGGCCTAGAAATCCCACTTTCTGCACCCCCCTGCGCGCGCGTAGGCGTGGGAGTAAAAACCCACAAATGAATATTGTAGGGTAGAAACTAGGATTTCCTTATAAACATGTTTTCACTTCATGTTTCAAGCGATGTGGGACAAATATTTTTCCAAATATTGTGTTTCACGTGACTCACTTTGAGACACGATATCTCATTCATATTAACTCCATATTGGACATACTTTAGCTCGTTGCGAAGCTCTCTTCGAGGAGAACGCAAAGCTACTAAGTACTACGAATATATATAACATATACATATATAAAATTATGTCCAAAGTATTGCAAAAACCATATTTTACAAAACATTTTCCAACATAGAGTACACAAAAAGACCATCTAATTGGAGTGTTCATTATATATTTGTCTTGCATTGTCTGTTTTTGTCCCAGTGTAAGGATAATAAATGTTTATCTTGTGTATCAATGCATGTGTTTCACTTTGCAATGCTCCAGTATCATAACGCCGAGTGTTTGCTATTTGATCAACACAAATTATACAATGCTCCATCTCGGTGCACCCCACCTAATTTGTTGAAAAAACCAAAGCCACACATACAAGAAGTAGATGTCTTGGTTGATGACTTATGGGGTGTACACGCCCTTGTAATTTTATGATTGTTACACAATTGTTGGAGACTTGGAGTTACGACACTCCATTTATTAGATAAGGTGCCCCGAAAGGGGTTCTTCTGCTCGGCTACGTGTTTTATGTAATGTACGTTGCACATTATGCCAAAATAAAGTCAATAAACTTCGTAGGGTCATATCCGGTCTCAAGAAACTCATTTTACCATGTAACAAAATTTATCTAGGATAGATTATAAAGTCTTATCATATTCATTAGTTTCAATTAGTGTTCTATCATTGAACTCAGATGATTGGTTAAAGAATCATAAACAAACAATTAAAGACAAGAAATGATGAGGTTATACTAATTATATCTATAGTTTGTTTTGTACTTGTTGATGATTCCTTTATAATTCTTTGTACTACCAAACAAAAGAAACAAGTAATTAAACATGATCATTCATCTGTACTCCCACTTAAGTTATAGCTCATCTTTATCTCCTACTTGCATTATAGCCCTTAGTCTCTCTATTCAGTATTCAATTCCCATGAACAATATATCAAAGAGAAAGAGACGTATACTAGAACTCGGGTTTTTGGTTCTTCTTTTCAATGTCAAAATACAATCCAAGTGTACCAAAGGTTGCGATCTTGCTTTGGCTTCATATTATGTCGCACAAGGATCTAACCTCACTTACATAAGCAAGATTTTCTCACAATCAATCACGGAAATCCTTAAGTACAACACTCAAATCTCTAGAGGTGATAGCATTGAAACTGGAACTAGAATTAACGTCCCGTATTCTTGCTTTTGTTTGAATAGTGATTTTTTGGGGCATACTTTTGTATACCAAACACAAGTTGGTGACACTTATGGTAAGATTGCTAGAGATGTTTATGCGAATCTTACAGATGAGTATTGGGTTCAACGGGTAAATTCATTTGCTCCTGTCTTAATACCCGACTTTGCTTATATTAATGTTACGGTGAATTGTACATGTGGCAACAAACATGTGTCAAAGGATTATGGATTGTTTGTGACATACCCACTTCAACCTGGAGAAGATTTGCAATCTTTAATGAGAGAGTCAGGTGTCCCCGCGACGTTGTTGGAGCAGTTCAACCCAAGTTCCAACTTCAGTGGTGGATCAGGATTACTGTTTGTGCCAGCCAAAGGTTAGCCAACTTCATAAGTGTTTTGATAAATTTGAATATTGGATAATTTTGGTATGCAAAGGTTTGATTTATAAGAGACTTAGAGTGATTTATAGATAATTCGATACAAGTTGCATATGTTATTGACCAGCCTTGTGTACGTACTTAGTCACTTCGAGGTACATAAGATGTTAGTTAGTTATCCAATTTCATTTTAGATAATTTCTGTATAGTTAGCTTAAACTAGAGCTACCCATAATCTTGATTACAAAATTTGGAAAAATGTGTAAAACAGAAATGTTTTCATAATAATACACTGAAAATTCCAATAGATGGTGTCGACATGCTTGAGTATTCTAATAAAATATGGCAGGTACTTTGTCTCATTGGCATATTTCAACTTACTAGTTTAAGTATCGATTCTGATCATTATTTTAGGATTTTATGATACTGTAAATCTAAGTACCAAGAGAAAGTCTGTAAAGAAAAACGATTAAAGTCATCTTTATCTACTTAAGATATTATAAAATTTCGATTTTTATCGTAGGATTTTAAGATTTACAAATAATTTCAATTTTACTTTTCGTGAATAAAAAAAAACTATGAATTTTAACTGTACAAACACAATAGTCAACTCTAAAGTCAACTGCACAATTAGAAACAGAAAAAGTAACTTAAGCAACAATGAAGAATACAAGATTAAGTGTGACTAAAACAAGATGTATACATCATCACATTGTATAAAACACCAAAGTTACTTAGTAGTTCTAAAATACTTTTAGTTGAATAGTTAGTTTGTATGTAGCAGTAGTATAAATACGTAGTACTTTGTACTCTACATTTTCTCATTTAATAAAACACATTCAACTATGTGTTTTCTCCAAAACTTTCTCATTATCAACATGGTATGAGAGCTGATCTCAAAGGTCCTCTACAATAACTCAAAGTTTATGGACTTTTATTTAATAGTCGTGTGATATGATTGAACTCGAGATCACGGGATTGCATACAATACGTAAAGAGTTAATTTATTTAACAAATATATTTATTATATTTATCAATTTATTTAATAAATATATTTCTTATATTTATTAAATTAAACTGAGCTATAACTTTAACGATCGTTAAATAATTAAGTGTTAAGTATTAACGAGCGTTTGTGGAAATAAATAGAAAGAATAAAAGAAAGAAGAACGGAAGGTTCCAGAACGCCCCTTTGGGGTGTTTCGACCGTCGACTACACCGAGGGGAAGGGAGAAAGAAAACTTGCCTTGTATTTGTTTCCTTGGGCTACAAGATAATTAGGCCTATATAAGGACCCCTTAGCCTTCATAATTCTTCACCCCCATTCTCTCTTCTCTTTTCTTTTGGTCGACCGAATCAAACGCACCCTCAGGGGATTCGTTTGGTTTTTTCAATTAATCTATAAATCTAGTCTTAGCCCATCTCTAGGATTGTTGGGTAGATTTTTCCACTAGCGTAGAAGCTCGGTTTCCACGTGCTAGAATCACGGTTAGCTCGTTGTATTACGTGTGTACAAGAACGTAATATAGTCTTACTTTAGACTATATCTTGGTGGTGGACGTTATAAACCCTAATTGGTGATTTGTTCTTTATCTTTTGGATTTGCTTTAGCGTAAAGCTATGTAACCCTAATTCGATTAATTATATTTGTGTTATTATTATGATCTTGTTAAATTGCTTCCGCTATGTCTGATTTGATCTCGTTTAGGGTTTCGTGTAATTGTTATGAACTATATAAACCTTCAGTGACATCGAGAGCCGTTTAACATGTTATAATTATCGAAAATTTAAAGTTTTCAACTAATAATTGTTTTGAGTTAAAACTACATGTTTTTTAGGTTTTCTTAAAAATTAGGGTTTATTTTTTAAAAATTAGGGTTTTGGCCAATTCTTAAAAAAAAGAATTGTTTTTGAAACCCTATATTACATGTTGGATAATTTTAGATTAAATTGTATGATTAATTGTTATGTCATGTAAATTAAAGGTTACGATCGGAAGAGATTTAATTGTTAAGATTTGAGGGTGTGTTTGGTAGAGAGAAAAGATGATAAAGAAATGGAAATGTCAACATTTCCCTTGTTTGGTATACTAAGGGAAAAAAAGACGGAGAATTAATTCTCCCATCTAATTCTCGCTAGTGCATTTTTTTGTTGTGGTATTTCCCTTGCATATTGGATGGAATATGTTTTCTTCATGTTCTGCTTTTAAAAAAAAGACAAATATCGTTAATTATAGTAACGGGTCTAGCATCTAGGCATAAAATGAAGCAAGGTTATTTTATATTGTTTGTAAAAGAATTTTTGAAAGTAACATATGGTTTTTATTTGAGTGAATTGTCTCGAGTTATTCACAAATTTTAACCCATCTCGAATTGATGGTAATAACATAAATGAAATATTTAACCCAAGTAACCCAATACAAAAAAGCATAATCGACTTAGGTTCGTGTTAACTTTTTTGACATTTATAGTCAAAACATTGTTAAAATATTAAAACAAATATAAATTTGCACATTTCTCGAGTTTAAGTCTCTATTGTTACCAAACAGTAGAATCATACATAATTCTCTACTGATTTCTATTATCTGAAATTCTATTCCATACTTTATTTCTAATCTCTGAAATTCTTCCTACCAAATGTGCCGAGGGTGGATCCATGATAAACGTGCATGTTTTCATGGATCGTAAAATCGTATGTTTATATGATTTTATGTGGTACTTGCTTTATTTGATTCAATAAATTTTGAATTAGTTAAGACTTTTATATGAATATAAAAACCTAGATTTAAAAGTTATTGAATAAATCATATGCATGTGGCTATTTGATTTATTTACCGCACATATAAATTGTTATTATGTTTTATGATTTAGCTTTTTTTACTTGTTTATGTTAAAAATTATACGAATTGTTGTAAACAAGGGTTTTTTTAAGAAAAACAAATATGGACTAAATCATATTAAAACTAAAATTTATTTGAGATATAAATTATATAGAATTATGTTGATTGGTGAATTCTAATAATAATCTAACGTCCTTGGGGAGGTATTCTTGGAGAGGTCTCGAGTTCGAGTCTCACCAAGAACCTTCAGGGGTCCGAATTAAGAAGCAGGAGTGGGGTTTAGCCCCTAAGGAGAAAGTTCGAGGCTTGCATACTGCCCAATTGAATGTCACTGTAAGCTCGAATCACTAACTACTAACTCGCCGTTCAAAAAAAAATCTAACGTCCTACTCCTTTTGACAAACTATAAAGTGTGTATAACGCACCGCTAGTCATGTACCCGGTTAAGGAAGGAGGTGTTAAGCCATTAGTCGCTGACCAAATTCCCGGCTCGCCTGTGCGTCAAATTGAAATTACCTACGATTATTATTTGGATTATACCTTAAGGTTAATTATTCACGATTTTACATCCGAGTCACAATGAATAAGGTTATTGCTTTGTGCTTTAGCAATAAGTACGTTGTGAATAGTTGTTGGTAAATTATTTGATTGGTTTAACCAACACCTCAACATAATATATGTAGAAATTTAGTCTCGTGAAAAAGTTTACTAAATGTTTTATTAAACTTATTCTATGGAGTTATATGCATGCTTCTAACCATACATTGATTTTGGCATCAAATTTATACCCTTAAAATTTAAGTCGAATGCTCCTAATTGACGAGCACTTGAAATTGCTACGTCATCAAATAAGATTTTTGGATGATGTTGTGATAGAGAGAAAACTTTTATAGAATGAGACTTCGTATGATGGTTTTACGTTACTCATATTAGAAGACTTAATTAAGTTATTCAGTGAGATCTGGAAACTTATGGCATTCAGAAGGGATGAAACATGTTTACAATGCAAAATGTTTTTTAGCCATGTAAATCCCTTAAAAATCTAGAAACTGAAATATGTTTGTCAATTGAATTTTTCGACAGCTATGTTGAGTATATTCATTACTAGCAGATCAACTGATGTAATGGGTCTATGTCAATATAGTTCTAGAATTCAAGGAAAATACTATGGTTAATATACCGGGGTAATTTTATTTTCTTGAAAGTATTTTATTATCGAAAATACTAATATTTGAATTTATTTCTATAGAAATGGCTCAACCCGACAATAACACTATAAGTTCTGCGTTTTTTGATCGTCCTGAACTTACTGGCCCAAACTTCAATGATTGGTACCGCTCACTAAGAATTGTCTTGAGAGTAGCGGGTAGTATTGATATCTTGACTACTCCCTATCCAGAGGATCTTGCTGAAGGAGCTTCTGAAGCGCAAAGGCTTGAACACGCCGCTAATGTTAAGAAGCACTCGGAGGTGGCTTGCTTAATGTTAAGAAAAATGATTCCTCCACTTCAAAAGAAGTATGAGCTATTTTCACCTAAGTGAATGCTTGATGAGCTCAAGGCTATGTTCGAAAAGCCGCAAGCTGTGGAGATCTACGACTTAGTAGATGCTTTGCATAGCTACAAGCAAACTCCGGGAAAGTATGTTAGTGCCCATTACATGGAGATGAGGGGTTATATGGAACAACTCATTGCACTAGGACGACCCTATGATCATAATATGGATATCAACTTGATCAATAGGTCCCTTAACAAGGACTTCAATGATTTTGTTCGAAACTATATTATGCATTGCACGGGGAAGACAGTTAACGATTTGCATGCAATGCTCATTGACTATGAAAAGGGGTTAAAGAACAAGGAATCTACTTCTACTCCTCCTGTACTAACAATACAAAAGGGTAGAGTAAGTAAGCCAAAACCGCAAGCGAACAAGAAGAAAGACAAAGGCAAGGGCGATAAGGGCAAGCAATTTGCGACTTATTCGAAACCTAAGAAGAACTTTGTCAAGAAGAATCAATCTCAGAAGGATGAGACTTGTCACCATTGCAAGACAAGTGTTCACTGGAAGAGGAATTGCCCTCCTTACCTCGAAGAGTTGCGAGAAATAAAGAAGAAGACTGAACAGAACGCTGCAACTTCAAGTACTTTATTTATGATGGAATTTTTCAATTTGACAAACAAATTATATTCCTGTGTATATGATACGGGATGCAGTATTAACATTTGTAATACGCTGCAGGGATTTAATCTGGAAATGAAGCTTTCCTATGGGGAACAGTTTCTACAAGTGGGCAATGGCGCACAAGCAGCGGTTGAAGCTATAGGAACATTTAATTTAGTTTTACCTTCGGGTTTAGTACTGATTTTAAATGATTGTCATTATGCACCTACAATTGCTAGGGGTGTTATTTCTTTTTCTTGTTTGTTGAATAATGGATTCTTTCACACTATTGATAATAATAGAATTTCTGTTTAGAAAAATGGTATTTTCTATTTTTAAGCAATTTCTGTGAATGGTGTGTTTGAAATAGACATGCATGATAATGAATAAAAGAATAATAATAATTCTGTTTTTAGCATGAATAAGAAGAGAAAGTTTGACAAGAACTCTTCTTATCTTTGGCATTGTAGACTTGCCCATATTGGGAGGACTCGTATACAAAAGCTTCAACGTGAAGGACTTTTGGAAAATATCAATGATAAACCATTTGATAAATGTGAGTCTTGTATCTCTGGAAAAATGACCAAGAAACCTTTTAATAGCAATATTGAAAGAGCTACTCATCTACTTGGTTTAATACATACTGATGTGTGCGGGCCACTTAGACATTTGTCACGCAAAGGTGCTAGCTACTTCTTAACATTTAAGGATGATTATAGCCGTTATGGTTATCTTTATTTGCTTAAACATAAATATGAGGTATTTGAAACATTCAGAGTGTTTAAAGCAGAAGTAGAACTGCAACTAGGAAAGAAGATTAAAGCTCTTCGTTCTGATAGAGGTGGTGAATATTTAAGTCAAGAGTTTATAGATTATCTAAGTGAGAATGGAAGTGTTCAGCATCTTACTTCTCCCTATACTTCACAACAAAATGGTGTATCCGAAAGGAGAAATCGTACATTATTAGATATGGTGCGATTTATCTTTAATCTAACAACTTTACCTTTATCCTTTTGGGATTATGCTTTAGAATCTACTGTTCGTATTTTAAATATGGTTCCCACGAAGAAGGTTGATAAGACACCATATAAAGTATGGCATGGCAAGAAGCCATATTTGTCTTATTTAAAGGTCTGGGGTTGCAAGGCGTATGTGAAACGTGACTCGGGCGATAAACTCCAACAACGATCTGTAAAATGTATCTTTGTAGGATACCCTAAGGAAACTATGGGTTATTACTTTTATTATCCATCTGAGAACAAAATGATTGTTGCTAGGTATGGAGACTTTCTTGAAAGTGATCTTGTAAATCAAGAATTCAGTGGGAGAAATTATGATCTTGAAGAGAGTCATATAGATACATTACCTTCTGAAAACACTAGCGAAATAATTCCTGTAGAACCATAAAGTCTAGCGGTTCCATTAGAATTAGTTCCTCTGCGTAGATCTGAAAGGATAAATAACGCAAATAGCAATATATGTCTTAATATAGAGGATGACGATGAAGTATGGGATTTTGGAGAACCTGCTAATTATAAATCCGTCATGCTTGATCCTGAGAAGGATAAGTGGATGGTTGCTATGGATGAGGAAATAAAATCCATAAAAATAAATGATGTTTGGATTCTTGTAGATCCACCACCAAATGCTTAAGTAGTGAGGCATAAGTGGATATACAAGAAGAAAACCGACATGGACGGAAAAGTACAATCCTATAAAGCTCGTTTAGTAGCTAAATATTTTACTCAAACTTTTGGCGTAGACTACGAGGAGACATTTTCTCCTGTAGAAGACTTAAGAGCTATTAGGATTCTCATAGCTATAGCAACAAACTATGACTATGAGATATGGCAAATGGATGTTAAAACTGCCTTATTGAACGGTCGCTTAGATGAAGACATCTATATGCAACAACCGGAAGGGTATGTTGATCCTAAAAATCCAAAACACGTGTGTAAACTTCAAAGATCTATTTATGGTTTAAAGCAAGCATCACGTCAATAGAATAAACGATTTGATGAAGAAATAAAAAAAAGTTTGGATTTATTGAAAATCGTGATGAGCCATGTGTATATCGCAAAGCTAGTGGGAGTGATTTAGTATTTCTAGTCCTATATGTTGATGACATATTAATCATGGGGAGTAACATTCCAAGACTTAAAGCTGTTCAGAATTATCTTGGCAAATGTTTTTCTATGAAGGATTTAGGAGAAGCTACATACATTCTGGGAATTCAGATCAATCGAGATTGGAAAAGACGGTTAATTGATCTAAGTCAAGATACCTATATAGATAAGATATTGAAGAAGTACAATATGCATAACTCCAAGAAAGGTTTTCAACCTATGGAAGTTAAGCATAATATGTGTTATGAGATGGATGCATCAACTCCTGAAGAGGAGGCATACATGCAGAAGGTGCCTTACGTTTCGGCTGTAGGATCTATTATGTATGATGTAAGATGCACAAGGCCTGATGTGGCGTTTGCTCAGAAATTGGTTATTAGATACCAACAGAATCCAAGGAAGCTCCACTGGACTGCTGTTTAACATATTCTAAAGTATTTGAGGAGTACGAAAGATATGTTTTTGGTATTTGGAGGGAAACCAGACACAAAACTGAATTTGACAGGTTTCTGTGATGTGTCCTGGCAATGTGATAAAGATGATACGAAGTCTCAGACGGGTTACGTGTTTGTTATCAATGGAGGAGCAGTTGACTGGAAGAGTAAGAAACAGAAAACGATTGTAATGCATACTACTCAATCTGAGTAGATGGCTGCTTCAGAAGCTGCAATGGAAGCTGTTTGGATTAGGAAGTTTATTGGAGATCTTGGAGTGATGCCTTCAATTAAAGAACCTATTGATATATATTGTGACAATTCTGCGGTAATTATATTCGCCAATGATTCTGGAGTCATGAAAGGCGCCAGACACTTTAAGCGTAGACATCACTACGTCCGAGAACAAGTTGAAGCTCTTTGAAATCAAATTAATAAAAGTTCACACAGATGATAACGTAGCTGATCCTTTTACTAAGGCTTTGCCTAGACCAAAGGTAGTTAAGCATGCCAAGGCTATTGGGCTACAACTAGCTAGCGAACTCATGCAATAAATCTATGATTAGTATTTGGATAAAGGATGTTAAGACATTATTATTTAATAAAATAAAGATTGGGTTTTGTTTATTCTTATTACTTAATTTTGTATCCTATTTTACATGTTTTAATCATTGAATAAATTGTTATACTAAATATCCATTGTCGATTAATAATATGAGAATATTATTAAATTAAGACAAATCAAAATAGTGATAGAGTATACTTGAAAGTATATTGATCAATTTTGGATGATATTCGATGAATTGAATATTGGACTTATCCCAACTATATGATTTTACTTTGTGGATCTTTGTCATCAAATAAATCATAAATAGTTATCCTTAGACTTGAGATACCAGGAAACTGTTATGAATCTAGCGCATCCCTGTGGAACAATCTAACGCTAAACGTAACTGGTAGCTATAAGGATTATTTTCGGAAGTGTTGCAAAATTCATAAGTTTGCTTGTAGTTAATATGGAATTTATTTCCTCCAATTTTGTTTTGGAGTATAATACAGCTGAGCCCCTCGTGGGATTAGTAAGATGTTTGTGCGGCCGCACCCAAATTTGTTTTGGTAATCTTGCTGAATCGGTGAACGAGAAATAGAATGGTTAATGAAAGGAATCACTGAGATCCATATCCTTATTAACGTTGTATTAGAAATAAAAGGATAATAATAATGATGAATCATTAAAAGGTTTTATCCAGGAGACCTTACTCGAGTTGTACTAGAGGCATTGCTAGTGTGACTAGACGCTAGTCAATGTAATCACGATATTCGAAATATGTCCAAGTGGGAGCTGAAAGTTTATGGACTTATATTTAATAGTCGTGTGATAGGATCGAACTCGAGATTACGGGATTGCACACAATAGTAAAGAGTTAATTTATTTAATAAATATATTTGTTATATTTATTAATTTATTTAATAAATATATTTATTTTATTTATTAAATTAAACCGAGCTATAACTTTAACGATCGTTAAATAATTAAGAGTTAAGTATTAACGAACGTTTGTGGAAATAAATAGAAAGAATAAACGAAAGAAGAACGGAAGGTTCCGGAACACCCTTTTGGGGTGTTTCGACCGTCGGCTACACCAAGGGGAAGGGAGAAAGAAAACTTGCCTTATATTCATTTCCTTGGGCTACAAGATAATTAGGCCTATATAAGGACCCCTTAGCCTTCATAATTCTTCACCCCCATTCTCTCTTCTCTTTTCTTTTGGTCGACCGAATCAAACGCACCCTTAAGGGATTCGTTTGGTTTTTTCGATTAATCTATAAATCTAGTCCTAGCCCCTCACTAGGGTTGTTGGGTAGATTTTTCCACTAACGTAGAAGCTCGGTTTCCACGTGCTAGAATTACAGTTAGCTCGTTGTATTATGTGTGTACAAGAACGTAATATAGTCTTACTTTAGACTATATCTTGGTGGTGGACGTTATAAACCCTAATTGGTGATTCGTTCTTTATCTTGTGGATTTGCTTTATCGTAAAGGTATGTAGCCCTAATTCGATTAATTATAATTGTGTTATTATTATGATCTTGTTAAACCGCTTTCGTTATGTGTACTTTGATCTCATTTAGGGTTCTTTGTAATTATTATGAACTATATAAACCTTCAATAACCACCTTAGCAAAACACCACTAACTGTCGTTAACTATCACAACAAACTTTTAACTAACCACCATATCTGTTTTCCCGCCATTTTTTCCACCATTGTTAAACCTTCACAAACTTGATCTTTCATTCCCTGAATTACACTCAAAACATCACTAATCACATCCATTATATCAACAATCAATCATCATCACTCAAATCCACTCACACATAATCAATCCATCATGGTTACCAGAATTAAGCTCTGTCAACAACAATGAAGATACCAATTATGCTAACCATCCACTCTTTTGACACCAAAATGATCATACTGGCCTTATTCTCAGCTCCAAGAAACTTGTTGGTTTAGAAAATTACAGTTCATGAAAAGATCCATGATGATTGCTTTAAATGCCAAAAACAAGATCAAAATTGTCACCAATGAGTATTAAGAACTAGAAGTTAATTCATCTTTGAGAGCTTTACGGGAAAGAAACAGTGATATGATCATCTCATGGATCTTGAATATTGTTACTAATCAAATCAGTAATAACTTGAGTTTTGTGCATTCTGCTTCAGCTTTGTGGAAAGAGCTACAAGAACATTACTCTCAATTGGATGGCCATAGAATTTACCAGTTAACTAATGAGATTACACAACTCAAACAAAAAAATTGTTTAGTTGAAATATATTATCGGAAGCTGAAGGGCTTATGGGATGAAGTTGATGCTTTGGAGGCACCATACGTGTGCACTTTTAACTACATTTGTGCAAATAGAAGACTCAATGGTGCAAGAGACGGAAAGGAAACGGTTATTGTAGTTTTTGATAGGCTTGGATGAGTGTTATTCAAATGTGAGAGGTCAAATTCTACTGATGCAACAATTACCAACTACTACAAAGGCTTATGCCATGCTCAGACAGGAAGAGAAACAAAAGGAACCAAACACACCCAAGTATTCAACGCCAAATGTTATGTCAACCTTCAGTTGTTCAAGAACATCTTAGTTTTAAGCCGATAACTCCACACAAACCAATAGGCAAAACAAAACAACACCTACTATCCCAAACACCAAGAAAAGCACTTTCAAGGTTGGAGTCATATGTGGAAATTTTCACAAGGAAGGTCATTATCAATGTGAGTGTTACCAAATAGTTGGTTATCCAGTTGGTCATCCTTTACATTAGAAATTTAAGCCATGGAACAATGAGTATGCAAGTGGTCAACCTAGGAATGCCAATTTAAAAACAAGGGCAGTTAATATGGCCTCTACATTTCCAAATGGGCATGATGGTGTTTCTACTAAGGAAGCTCGGTTAAGTGGAACCTAAGGTGATGTTGCAGTCTTTGCTAAGATGGATAAATCAGCTTACCAAGTGATGTTAATGCTTGAAAACACCCAAGGTCAGTGTGATTCAAAACTCTTAGCTGCTGGTAGGTACTTATTCATTGCTTCATGTGTATCATTATTTAGAGATGCTTGGGTAGTAGATAGTGGAGCCATATACCATATTTGCATTGCCTTACACTTAATGTTTAACATCATTCATTGTACAATACCTATCATAGTCTCATTACCTAATGGTCACACTGTCACTGTCAGTGTCACTACTATAGGTTATGTGAGAATCAAACCTAACCTTACCCTTCATAATGTATTTTGCATCCCATCCTTTGCCTATAATCTAATATCATTTAGCCAAATCACCAAAACTACCAATTATAATGTCATATTTGATCATTCAACATGCATATTTCAGGGCAACAACAAGAGGATTTCCCATGGAATCCTATCTGGTGGACTTACATCATCAAACTTGACAACCCTTCTACACCAACTGCTACATCATCCATTTCACCTTCTCACACAACTGTCCTTTTGTAGTACCTTCTCTGATTTTCCAATAGAGCTTGTTCATGTTATTCAACATTGAGATCAGACATAAACCCTTGACTACTCTTGGCGTCTTATTCAACATCAGAGTCTCTGTCTTGACACCTTATATTTGAGATCAGGGCTTTTGAACTTGATCCCTGAACTGTAAATCTTTCAAATTTTGACTTGTATATGGCATCAATCAAACCTTCTTCATAATTGTATTTTCCATATAATTGAGCCAGAGTATCATTCGTAATTGAGTTGTTTACCCTCTGAGTCTCTTTCATGCTCATCCTCTTTCTAGGTAAGCTGTTGACAAACGTGGCATTAACTTCAGCTTGAGAAATGGTCACTTCATTCATGGCAAGATCATTTAGAAGGATCTTCAGTCTTGTGTATGTATGTGAGACATTTTCACCTTATAACTCATTAAATACATTAAACCGAAGTCTAAGTGCATGAGTTTTGTTGTCTCTAGTCTCTAATGGTCCTTCATGACCTAGAACTAAGTCAGTCCACATTTTTTTGGCTGTGGAACACTAAATAACTGATTTCATGATATGTTTTGGAATACATGAGATAATGATACTTTTGAGTCTTTTGTCTTGGTTGGCCAATCTTCTATCAACCTTTGACCATTGCTTAAGAGGTTTCTTAAGATGAAGAAACTGCCATGGGAACATAAAGTCCATTTTCTAGAATTTCTAGAAAAAATGTTTCAAGTCCATCGAGATAGACAAGAAATTGACACTTCCAACTTGCAAAGTCTTCTTCGTAAAAACCCGGTACATTTTCACGTGTGATCCTCCTCTTGTGTCAGGTAACTGAGGAAGATCGTCTTCATTTGGAGTGGTGGTGACTTGAGGTGACGCAGGTGTACCCGGTGGATTGTTCCTAGTTAGTGGTGGTGGTGGTGGGTTATTGTTGCTCGTTTCAGGCATGATGGGTATTTTAAAACGCTGAACGATGTTTATAAAATGGGTTTAATGTTCCAACACCGCTCTGATACCAATTGAAAGTCCCTAAAACACGACTGAAATGAATAATCTAGATTAATAACACTGAAAATACTTTTCAAAGGTAAGACTTTATTATTATATAACAAATATTACAGTGTGTTATGGATCACACAGTTTGAGTGACAATGTATGATATACTCTTTGGACAAGTAAACTTAACAAAGATGATAAGTTTACTAGCAAACTCTAAGACACACACACAACTATTATTGGCTTAGTTTGAAAGAGTTAATTTAATGAATCTAATAAAGTGAACAACATTAAATCTATGCTATAATCTCTATTTATAGTGATATGAGGTTGACTAAGTTGGAGGAGTTAATAGCGACTTAACAAGACTGATGGGGTCAGACATATGTCAAAGATGCTCTTCTATTCTTGGTAAGCTACTACATAGCTTTCGGCAAATAGTGCTGACAACTGTTTGCCTTATCTTCACAACTTCGTACTTTAGGCAACTTTATTTCAAAGCTACTATTTGTCTCGCTCAAATAGTTCCCGCCTAAAGACTAATATATATCCAAATGGCACATAGTGTTATCAAGGTATTGTCACCCCTGACAACACTAGACCACTGAGAGCCTCTGACAACACTAGACCACTGAATATGTCTTCAAGTAATCTTTGACTTCTTTGACAATGTCTCTAACTTAAACTTCTCTGTGGTTGCTCACAGAAGTCAAAACCTTTGTGAGACTTTTAATACTTTCTTGTAAACTAAGTACATGCAAGTTTATAGTACTTACCATATTTATGATTAAATCTATGACTAAGGGAAAAACTAACAGCCATAGTTTCCCAACAAACTCGTTTCCTAATCTAACCTACTTTAAACTACGTTTCCTAAACTGCATTAAAAACCAGCGTGTGAATGCATATTTTGATTACCAAATAAAACTTAAATAAAACTACTTACTTAAAGTTAGTTAAAGTGGTATTACACACCAAAATATCTAGAAATAAGTCTACTTAGTTAAAGTGTTCTTACAGATCAAAACATCGAACTTCTGTTTATCCCACAATAGGAAGACTCACCTTGTGCAAGAAACTTAACAGTTTCTCTTACTGACATAAACATAACATCTAACTTCTACTTTTGTTGCCCTTAACCTAAGAACAAAATTGGTTATAGGAACCAAACTGTATGGCTTCTTCAACACAACTACTTATTCTTGTATGGTTACTAATGATCTAAGAGTATAATGTACTTGGCCTCTTGTGTTGCTAGAGCTTGAAGCAATATCTAGATATGCAATTTCTAGATATGGTAAGATGACATCTAGTGGTAAGGGGTCTTCTTCTCGAGTCTTCATAGGGACATCGACATGTTATGGCTCTTCTTTCTAATTATGTGTAGGGAATTTCCATTGAAGATCTTTATTAGCTAAAATTTGATCAAATTGTCACTGGATGAACCACGAGATGAACCACTCTATGAATTAGTATCTAATAAATTTATCACATCTTCAAATATGTATAAAGATAATTCTTAATCATATAGTGTTAGGATTAAAAGCATGGTTAAATTTTATCGCTTATAGTCTAGGCACACTATATTCTAACATTTTACGCAACCATAATCACCCCACCCATTCTTAAAAGATCCAATTCAAGCATCCAAAAAACACCCTTGTAAAATCGACTTTTCCAAATTTACCTATTCTATACCTTCTGCTATATACAAGTTAGATTACAAAAGAACCCATTAATGAAACATGATATTCTATAAGAAAGGTTCTCATTTCCAATGTTCCTAAACATACTTTATTTGACCATTTTATGTAAAATTGTTAGATTGAACCAAACACTTAATACTAAGATGACTAACCTGTTTTATTTTGCTTCATCTTTTTTGGGTAAAGAAAATTTATAAATTTATTTATAAAAATACCCATTTTTGCTTCATCTTTGTTTATTAAATACATGAAAACTTCCTCAATTTTATCTAACCTCTCATGAAGATCATCGAAAAACTTATCTCATGTAGAAATTCGTTTTTCAACCACAAATATAGCAAAAATTCGACATATAAGACACTTTCACAATGGGGTCAATCTTATAGCAAAAAATGAAATCAAATGTTAACCAATTTTTCACCTTTTCCTTGAACTTGTCGTTGCCATATACAAATATAGCAAAATTCCAATAAATAAGAGAGGGTCAATGGGATAATATATCATAAAATGCAATCAAATGTTAACCAAAATGTTTACCCTTTGCTTTAACCTTAACCTTGTCATCTACAAATGTATCAAAAATTTCAATATATAAGATAAGGCCATCTGGATCATATATATGAAAAATGGATATTTTATACACTTATCATTCAAAAGTGTATTTCCTTTATCATCCACAATGAAAACCAATGAGCGAATACATGAGTGGAAAATCACAAAATGGGTCAATCTTAGATCAGTACCTGATAACTTGATTTTACTCGGTTAAAAAATTTAAATTCTTTGTCGTGGCCTAATCGAATTGATAACTGGTTTAACTGCGACTCAACTGTCTTTGGTGGAACAAATGTTGTATCGTTGTAGTATATTAAAAGTGCACAAACTTTAAAGTAAAAGCAGGTAATTTAAATCTAAATCTAATTTAAAATAAATGACAAGAATTTAAAAGAGTGACGAAAATTAAAAGGCAATTAACGCAAATTTAAAACTATCCTAAAGGCAAACTTAAAACGCAACTAAAACTTAAACCTAGGCAAAAATAAATCTAAGGCAAGTTTAAAATAAATCTAAGGCAGGTAAACTTAAAGTGCGACTAATTAAAAAGGCGGGAAAAGTAAAGCTTAAAAATTAAAAATTAAAAACAGAAACTTAAAATAACCTGAAAACAGCTCATTCGGAATAAACCTTCGTTCGGAATAATCACTCGTTCGGAATGTCACCTTCGTTCGGAATGATTCTTCTTCACTCGGAATATTTACCAAAACCCTTGATCTGGAATAAAATGTTCACCCGGAATATTAATTCATTCGGAACAAATGTCTCATCCGGAATAACTCTTTATTCGGAATAAAAGCTTCACTCGGAATAATTGTTTATTCCGAATAAACGACCTTGACTCGGTATATTTACTATTCCGAATGAATGCCCTTGATCCGAAATATATGATATTCCGAATGAAGACCTTTGATTCGGAACAAACAGCTGATCCGGAATACAAATTTGGTTCGGAATAACCACTGATCCGGAATATTCCACTGGTTCGGAATATTCTGTACACAACCTTGATTCGGAATAAATTTCAACAAAACCTTGATCCGGAATATCCTTTTATTCGGAATATGTCACTTATCCGGAATAATTAGGAGAATTCCTTGGTTCGGAATGAACTGTTGATCCGGAATGTGTTGTTAATCCGGAATAAACCACCTTGATCCGGAATAAACCTGGGAAAACAGTAGCGAAGAACATGGGACAAAAATAACACGAATCCAGACAATAACTAATCAAAATCAACCAAAAGATTAAACAAGACTAATCACAAATAATTTAATAACAATAACCTATCAATCCAAATCAACAAAACTAACAAATATAACCAAATCAATCAAAATCCACTTGATTAAATCAATAAAAACTCAATAACATGAACATGAACAATAAACATAAAGATTAAAGATTAAACAAGAAAGGTAGATAGGAGATAAATAATAAAAGTAAAGATTAACAATAATTAAAAGGAAACTTAATTGAAATTAAAGAATTTAAGGTGCAAGACAATTAAGTAAATGACATGTAATTAAAGTGCAAGGAAATGAAAATGGAAGAACTAATTGTCACTATTAGCCAACAAAATGAAATGAAATGAACTAAGGCCCATTTATAGGAGGATTAGGGAGGTGCTTAGAGGAAGCTTCCTCCCCTCTTTCTTCTTTCTTTAATTGTTATTAAGTCCTTAATCTTCTTAATTCTTTGACTTTAACGACTTTGTCTCGGGATTTCTACTCTCGTCTTGTAATTTCTTCAATAAATTAGACTTGAGTTCTTCGCCTTTTAGTAAACTTCCGTCTTTTAACTTTTTCTTCGATAAATCTTCATAACTGGTCTTGGACTTCCATTCTTTTTGCACTCTTGATTTCTTGACTTCGTCTTTTGTCTTTTTCTTCGATAAAAGCCCGTGAGTGCCCGTGTTTTCTCCCCTTTTCACATTTTCGTCCTAAATCACAACAAAAACACAAACCACGCATAATTCCGACATTTACGACATAAAATACACGTTTTGGCATGGTTATTATTGTAGTTAAGTGGTAAAAAGGATGGGTGTTTACACACCTATCAGTACCCACAAAATATTTCTAAGACATTAAAACCATATTGCTAAACTAAAACCTTGAACAAAAACCATATTTCTAACACAAAGGATTAGCACCCACAAAACCTTATTCATAAAATGTTAAACCTTATTCCTAAAACCGTATACAAACGACACCGGTTCATTCATTCAAACCCAATGTAGCAAAAAAAGGTATACAAGGCCGATTAATTGTTGCTTACTCGCTAAAAGCCATTAACCTCGCCGATTAATATAAAAGGCGATTAATGGCGGTAAACTGTGGTTAACGACAGTCAAGGGAGGTCAAACTTGCCGAAAATAAAAATCTTGCCAAAAATACCAAAAACCCACTATAACCTTGTGTTTATCACGTATCGTAACTATTTATATGTATGATAAGTTGGACTTAAGAATAATATTATCAAAAATACCCAAAACTCGGAATTACAAAACAATACCGAAAATACCCAAAATTTGCTAAAAATGCTGATTTCAGTAATCCCACCTAAAATGATAACAAGTTGCAAGGTGGTCGTGGGGTCGACTAACGATTCACTGTTTTTGCAACCTTGCTTAAACCTTAAAGAGACGACACCAGTTCATTCACTGAATACTTAAACACACGACATCAGTTCATTTGTTGAATCCATATTATAAATGGTAACAACATTTAAGAATTAAAATCATTATAAATAACATAATAATATCAAAAGAAAACATCTCTTATTTATAATTAAGAGTACTCTATAACAAAAAAAAACAAATGAACAATGTGAATATTACTTACCAGCCATCTTAATTAAGTAAATGAAAGGTTTTTAGATGCATGATTAGGGTTCTTGGGATTTGGGGGTGGGTGATCGGAGTAGAGTGTGTGATCGAAGTGTGTGTGATCGGTTAAATTACCATCCACGTTTTTAACATGTTGCAAGTATCGACATTGGGTTATATTTCGTATACAAACTGCCTAAAGTACCTTTGGTTAGTCATAAAATGGATGTTTAGATGAAAACCCGGTCATTTTGACCGCTCCGTTACATAGTGACTTTTATAAATTGACTGATGCAATTGTCGACTTTTTAGGACGAAACATGCAATTTGACTTTACCACATGGACGATTTATGTAATTAAATTTATTTCAAAAACCGTTATATTGAAAAAAACTGAAATAGACAATAAATTGGGTCAATCAATAATGAAAAATGATGAATTTGATAAAAAGATATTTTAACAGAAAATTATTATTTTATATATTAAAAATTGACTGTTGCTATTTGAGATGGTAAAGTTATGTTAAAAAATTTTCACTTTAATTTAAAAAAAACACAACTTTAAAACGCACTTTCAAAATATTCAATAAACGGGCTCGAACTTGAACTTTTAACCATTAACGACTTTTGCATATAATAAACTTTATTTATTAAATATAAAACACACACACACACACACACACACACACACACACACACACACACATATATATATATATATATATATATATATATATATATATATATATATATATATATATATATATATATAGAGTTAGGTTATTGTAGTGTAGTAGCTTAAAGTTGTTAAAATGAAAAGTCATCTTAACCATTGATTTTATTAATTAACATGTGATTTATTTAATATTAAACACAAAATAATAAACCTTATACATAAAAATTGGTATAAAAACACTTCAAAGTTTGATACGTAAAAATTTATAGCTGATACATATGATACATAGTTTTACTTCAAAAAGTATTATTAGCATAAATAATCATTTATTCGTAAATTCAGTGATACATTATCACATGTTGCATTCGATATAACAAAACAATTGATACTCGTACACGAACTAAAACATCCAACTGATACACGAAAAACTAGTAATATTCAAAATTGTGAACTAGCTACTCGTACACGAACTAAAACTTCCAAAACACTCGTACACGAACTAAAAAATCATAAATGAACCAAAACTAATCAATAAATGTGTTATTTGCCCATTTTCTATTACTTCTCGTTTTAACAACTTTAAACACCTACACCATTTTATCTAAATTCTATATATATATATATATATATATATATATATATATATATATATATATATATATATATATATATATATATATATATATATATATATATATATATATATATATATATATATATATATATATATATATATATATATATATATATATATATATATATATATATATATATATATATATATATATATATATATATATATATATATATATAGAGTAGGGATCCAGTAAGAAGAAAAAATTAAAATGAGAAGAATAAGAAGAAATCCTGACCACAAATTCCATAAAGGAAGGAGAATTTTAAGGGGTGATGCATCTGACTTTGTTGGTGCATCTGAAATGTGTGGCTGTGGTTTCTTCTCATTCTTCTCATTTTACTTAATCTTTTTATTTGATCCTAACACTCTCTCTCTCTCTCTCTCTCTCTCTCTCTCTCTCTCTCTCTCTATATATATATATATATATATATATATATATATATATATATATATATATATATATATATATATATATATATATATATATATATATATATAGAGGAGGGTTATCGTAAGATTTTTCTTAAAATTATAAAAATAGAGACTAATCCAGACCATTAGATCTAGTGATTAATGCAAGATGATATTTTTGATTAACAATGGTATTTATGTAAATAACATCATTTACAAGGGTTTTATGGTCAATAATAATATAAAAACTCATTTGCGTCGTTTATTAAATGCAACCTCTTATTTATCACGTTTTTTTTTCAATTTAAATCACTTTGTTAGAGCATCCACAATGGGATGGTTTTCAAAAGGCTTTTTCCTATTTCAAAAAGTTATAATTATGTTTTTTTCCATTGGAACAACCAATTTACAAATGACTTTCTATGAATAGCTTGTAATCTACCAAGTCATTGGCAAGAAAAGTGAAAAGCTATTGCCATGAAATGAAGAAAACATTGATTATGAAGCATAAAAGTTAATGAAATTATCATACATTAAATGCACCAAGTCTTTAAAGACTTGGTAGCATCGTAGATGCTCTTAGTATTTATAATTGCAAGTAAAATTCATTTGATTGTAAAACCATACGTGTACATTATGGAACCAACACTTTAAAGAATAATAACATTATTTACTACTGTAGTACATCCATAACAAAAAGTAACTACAACTTTACTCAACTGGTACAGCTGGTACATTTGAGTGCTTAATAAAATTGATACCACTGATAAAATTGGTACAGCTAGTACATCCAATAACAAAAACACAATCAGTACTTAACTGATCTAACCTGATAGTCCTTAACTGGTACAACCGGTACCACTAGTACAACTGGTATTCACTAACTTATTGATGCAGCTGGTTCATTTGGTACTTAAGTACAATTGGTACTTAACTGATACAAATGGAACATCAGGAGATTCCGGTACACTTGAATGCGTGCGTTTTACCCATAATCTGATACATAATGACTTATCAATCCCGAACAGTAGCAGATTCTGGTACACCGGAATTCCTGCATTTTAGCCAAAACAAACATATAAAACGGATCCCGATGCAGAATAGAAGATCTATGATGGTGCATAATGGATCCGTGTACCAACATTAGAAATGGTGATGGTGACACACAACACATCAGTGTACCAACATTAGAACTAGTAATGGTGACACACAACACATCCGTGTATCACCAAAATAAATAAAAACCAACCTTTCCTGGAAAATCGGTTCTGGTGACCACACTATGAGAGCACACAGTCAGAGGACGATGGAACAAACCGATGGATGGTGGAGGATTAAAGGATCAGATATATAATATCTTTAATCGATGGTGGCGGATTAAGTCTCCGGAAATTGGTGGAGAGAAGCAGATTCACAATTGGAAAAAGAGGGCGTTTTTTTTTTGGAACGAAAGAGAGTACATTTGGATAAGAGGGAAGAAGAAAATACCCTTTATACCCTTTATTATTTATTATCAATTTTATTGTTTTTAATTTGCCAATTTGCCACTTGTTGAATTCTTATTGGGTTCTCATTTTTTTAATTTTAAAAAGTTCTCATTTAATTCAAATTCTATATATATATATATATATATATATATATATATATATATATATATATATATATATATATATATATATATATATACCAAAGGCCTCTTGGTCTAGCGGTATGTGAGTTGCCCTCGAACCTAAAGGTTGTGGGTTCAAGTCTCGGGGGAGACATGTGAGATAGAAATTGTGAGATAGTTGTGTGAGTTGTAAAAATTGCCTTTCAAAAAATAAAATAAAAAAAAAAAATAAAATAAAATATATATATATATATATATATATATATATATATATATATATATATATATATATATATATATATATATATATATATATATATATATATATATATATATATATATATATATATATATATATATCGGGTTGCGAATAAAACAAGTTCAATTTTGAAATGTTTTGTAAAATCCATCCTTACAGTTCTATAAGAAACGTTGATGGTTAATATATATTCTAAATTTAGGGCCCGTTTGGTTGTGGGTGTTGGGTTGGATTCACAGACTTCTAGGTGATAGCAATTGTTTGGTTAGTTATTTTATTTTAAAATATGTCTTTCATGCCTTTGCGGTGGGATTTGCAGAAAAAGAGTGTTAGTAGCTAACTTTTGATATTTTCTTTTTATCCATTTGCAAAACCTTTGTCTTATTCTATCATTTTAATTTTAAATAATTAATTTGAGTCTGGTTATTTTGGATACTTTGTATCTTTTGGATACAAGGGGACCAATCCCCACCTTCCATCTACCAAAAAATCAACAGCCCAGATTAAGTTTAATTTTTTAATTAAAAAAAGCGGAGGAGCATTTTCGTCATTTTAAACCCACCCATCCCACCCACCTCCCAAATACATCTCACCCTGTCTCTTATCTCAGATCTAACACAAAAAACACACACATAAGCTTATCCAATCATCATCTCGATGCAAAACACATACTAAAACACACACAAATAAAAAATCATCAACAAATCGCGTTAAAAATTAAAAAAAAAAGATGTCGATGCTATTGAAGAACGAATCACCAGGTTATATCATCATCATTTATATATTTTTTAGCTTATTTGATGTAAATAAGCTTATTTTGATGTGATTATGGATGTGTTTGCTTTTTTATTAGATGATTAATGAGAATAAGCTTATAAATTATCATCATTTTTATTATGATGAATTATAAGCTAACTTATTAGCTTATTTTCATGAATTATAAGATTTTATGGCTTAATCTCGCTGAACAAATTTAGTGTGACCTGTTAATGAAATATCATATATGATATATTTTATCATATATGATGTAAGCTAAAATATCATATATGATAAAATATATCATATATGATAAAATATATCATATATGATGATGCGCTTGAAAATTGAATTAAATCTTCTTATTTGTGTAGAGAAGGCTGTTTATAAGGAATGTTGAACATTACAAGCATGCAAAAGGCCAAGAAGCTTATTGAAGAAGTTCGTGAATATTTATTTTACGTTTAAAATGTATTGTTTTGTTTCTTCCTTGTATCTCCTAATGGAGTTTTGACGTATATGGACGATTTTGTAATCGATTGCTATCTTGTACAACGTCTTGTTAATATGGTTTAGCTTTCTTGGTATTATGTCATGATGGTTTTGATAAACTAAGCCATATATGATAATGCACTATCATATATGATAATGCATTATCATATATGATACTCAAGAAAAACTTAGGTATATTAAACAAAGAATCTGATGAATTCATGATTACAACAAAGAGTATGCACAATTAATAATTAAACACTTGTTCATAACATAAAAATGTACTTATGAACAGAATCATATATGATAATTCAAACAGAACATAACCTAATGTAAAATCATATATGATACACATCTGATATCATATATGATAACCATTTATACAAAATCAAAAGATGCAAACACCATTATTATTAAAACTACTATTCTTTTTCAATAATAAACTATTGTTAAAACAGATTATTAACTGATGAATTCATGAACAACTCCTACTCCGTCTTGACCCTTATAACATATCCGTGCACATCCTCTTGTTATAATAAACATCCTTCTCTGCTTTGCTCCAAATCGGGCAATCACACCACCTCTGTCTGACTGCATTAATAAAAGATAGAATAGAACATATTATGCAAAATTTTAACAACAAAAAATATTACTCATATATATGATAGAAGGCACGTTTCAAGAGTTTATACAGATTTTCTGAAAAAGACTTATACAAAATTTGTTTTTTCTAATGGTTTATTTGATATATCATATATGATAGTTATATCATATATGATAACTGATGATATATCATATATGATATATAACTATCATATATGATATATAACTATCATATATGATATATCAAGCTTATTACAGCCCACATCAGTAAACTTAACTTAACTTACATAAAATACCTTATGATTCATCAAAATAAGCTAAGAAGCTAGCTTATTCATAACTCTTTCATATAATTTGTAAGCTTATTCACACAACTCTTATCTAATTCACAAAATTATTCATAACTCTCATCTAGTTCAAAATCTTATTCAAACAAATAAGCTTATTCACATAAATCATATAATTAAAAGCTAATTAAAATAATTTGATCAAAATAAGAACAATCAATTAGAAGAATTCGATCAAAATAAGAACTATTAATCAGAATATTTCGTTCAAAATAAGCCAATGACAATAAATTAATAAGCTTATTCAAAATCAAATAAGCTAAAAAAAATAAGAATATATTATGAGAATACAAACATGATATGAATTCGTGTTAATTAATTGATTTGTGATGGATTAATGATGATGTTCGTGATGATTTGTGATTATACGCTTCAACTTATAGAGAGAGAAAGTAGATCAGGAGGTAGAGAGAGAAGTGATGTTACGGTGTGTGTGTTTAATGAGAAAGAAAGGATAAAATGATTTATATAGTGGCGGGTGAAATGACGAAAATACCCCTGCAGTATAAAATGAGGATTTAATCTCAGCTATTAGATGGTAGAGAGATGGAGGGTGTGGATGAGTCCCCTCATATCTTAGATAAGTTTGGTATCCAAATGAACTTAAATCAATTAATTAATATCAAATATATATAACTAATTTATTAAAATAATAATATATATATTTTACACATATTTTTTCTCTCTCCAAATCCAAACCTTAAATCACCATTTAAATCAAAACCCAAATTTAAATCTAAACTTATCAAGAAACCAAACGGACCCTTATAGAAGTAGTCTTTTCAGAAAGCATTGTAAAATGTACGAAGATAATACGGTGTTACAAAGTTGGTCCTTAAGACTTTGCAACCGAACGATAACTGATACACTATTCAGGTAACAATTTTTGTAAGCAATTTACAAAAATAGTCTATAAAATGGACGACGTATTTCAAAGTTAGTTCTACGTGCTTCATGGCGAAGCGCGAGTTTCAAACCTCGTTAGCAAGACCGAAAGATAATTGATGATTGATCCGTGATGTTTACGGCTTCAAAGAACCGTTCAAACAACAAGAAGAATTGTGAAAATCAGAGACTCATACGTCAACCAAGTCATTCCAAGAAATTATCATTTGCCTTAAAATTTCCACATGGATTTGTCAATTTGACCAAGTCATACGAATCACCACTTCAGTTACCATGAACCATACGTCTAGCTATTTACATATTCATTATTTTCTATATCATCAAACCCAAAATTCCATCTTATTAGTTCTAGACTTCTAGTTCATGCAAATCCAACACATATTCCATCCACGTTTTTATTTTTTGTTACTTTCATTAAACTATGTCAAATACAATTTTCTAGCATTCACTTTGATAAGCTATAGTAGTAGTTCAATATCTTTACTATGAAGATCCAAACTAGGCGAAAAATAAAATTTCTGCTTCTGTTTTTTGTGTTACTGTTTATTGTTACACGGGTCGAATCAAGTTGTAAAGATAAGTGTACTGCTTTAGCTTCTTATCGTATGTGGAAAACGAACTTAACATTTGTATCACAAATATTTTCGACTACAATCCCACAAATTCAAAGTTACAATCCTAATATAACTAATCCAGATATTGTTTCTGTTGGTACTAGAGTAAATGTCCCGTTTTCGTGTGCATGTGATGATCGTGGTTTTCTAAGTCATAGGTTTGTTTATAATGTTGTTTCAGGGGATACTTATTTATTGATTGCGGATACTTATTATTCAAATCTTTCAACAGTGGATATGTTGCGGGGTTTTAATAATGGTCAGAGTGAGTTTAACTTACGTTTAGGTAGTCAGGTTAATGTTGTGGTAAACTGTACGTGTGGGAATAGGCGTGTATCTAAGGATTATGGATTGTTTGTTACGTATCCGATCATAAGAGGTGAGAATCTGTCCACAATTGCTAATGAAACTGGGATTGATGAAAATTTACTGACGGGTTATAATCCGGGGTCAGATTTCACCAGTGAGAATTTGGTGTTTATTCCTGGAAGAGGTAAATATTTAGAAATATGGTGCAAGTTTTCATTTGTTCTTTCATTATTATTAGATTGGAATGAAGATTATATGTTGCTTAATTTCACATACGTCAACATATTGTAAGCTCAACTGTACCATTTCGATTAATGTAAATAAGAATGAGTGTTTTGCACAATCTTTAAGGGTGTAGAGGAGTAAGAAAGATAGACTACTATGCTTTATGGTTTTTAGCACTTCTCGTCACTTGTGACTTTATGTTCAAAACTTTCGTCCTTATAATCTCTTATTGCAGATGAAAACGGAAATTTTCCACCTTTAAAGACGAGGTAAATTATAACCCTTTATTTTATACATACGTTTTCTCTATGTTGATTTCTTATTACTGATTGAGCCTTTGTTATTTTGCAGCTCAAAGGGTTGTTTTCTTTTGCCACCTGATGATCTTGTACCTTTATTTAATTTTTCTTCATTTTTGTAAGTCAACGTAAGACGTCAACTGATACCATATATTTGTGTTGGCATGTGGTGGTTCAAGCAGGATTATCTGGTGGTCAAAGTGCTGGTATATCCATTGGAGCAGTTGCTGGAGTTCTTCTCTTTGGCACTTGCTTCTACTTCGTCTTATATAGAAGGAAGAGGGTCGCAGAAGGATCATTGCTTGATGAACTTGAAATTGAGCACGTTCATGGTAATCATAGGCAACTTTGTTTTCTTTTTTACGAGCATGTATTAGTACATTTTGATCTGGCATAATAGGTGTTTGAATAGTGCGTTTTGAAACTGATTATTGAACACCCATAATCTAGTTAATGACTTCAGAAAGTAAGTAGGTATAGATTTATAATGCCTATAAATACTACTACTAAAAGTAAAATACTAAGTAGTAATAGACATAAGTAAACAGGTACAATTAGTTTTACTGAGGTTTTATAAATAATGCGACTGAATCAACATAAAAAGGTTAAAAAAACGGTATGAAGATTTCGTATGATGAAGAGTGTCGCACCAAATTTGTTATCTTGGTTGGTGTTAACATTGGTGCTATCTTGTTTATTTTTCTTCATTTCTTAAGTTACCACAAAAGCTTTATAAAACTATTCTTTTTACGGGTTCGGGTTCAGGTTCAGGTAACAATCTGGGAAGAACAACAGAATCAGGCCCTCTTATTGGTGGGGCACAGCCAGGGATCACAGGTATAACAGTGGATAAGTCGGTCGAGTTCACTTATGATGAGCTGGCTAAGGCTACCGATGACTTTAGCCTGGCTAATAAGATTGGCCAGGGAGGCTTTGGTGCGGTTTACTATGCAGAGCTCAGGGGCGAGGTTCTTTTCATTGATTCATATACTTTTAATTTTACATTCAATTTATACAATGTAAACCAAAAATCAAAGATTTTGGTTAGTTATAAGACTAGGATGAATACACGAAGAATCTCAAATTTTTGTCTCGGGAAGCTGATTTTATGTTGGTGTTGAACAAGTGTAGAAAGCTGCCATAAAGAAGATGGATATGCAAGCATCAAAAGAATTTCTCGCTGAACTGAAGGTGTTAACACATGTTCATCACTTGAACCTGGTAATCTCTCGAGATTTATGCAACTTATTAGTTTCTTTTTTTTGCATGTGGGATAAGAATCTGGGCGGATATTTACATTTTGGAATAGCTATTACAATCATTTTGATGTTAATGGAGTGTTTGGATTTGAATTTTATAGCTCCAAACATCCTTCTAGCAATAAATTTTGATTAATAATCACAATTAACACAAAATCAGCTTCACCAATTATCTCCTAATATATGTTTTTATTTTATTTTATTTATAGTTGACTATCATATTCTGATGATTTATTAGTCAGTTAGTCACTAATCACACATCTAAGCAGTCAAGCACCACTTTGGATTGCAATTATAGAAAGTTTAGTTTTCATGATTTTGCAGGTACGTTTGATAGGATACTGTGTTGAAGGATCATTGTTTTTGGTCTATGAATTTATCGAGAATGGAAATTTGAGTCAACATTTATGTGGCTCCTCAGGTAAGGAGACCAAAAAAAAAGCCAGAATACGCATAGACTTTCTTTTAACAGCTATCCAATAACGTTTTCAGGGAGGAAACCAATTCCATGGGCTTCAAGGGTACAAATCGCCCTTGATTCGGCTAGAGGACTTGAATACATTCATGAGCACACAGTTCCCGTGTATATTCATCGTGATATCAAGTCTCCTAACATTTTAATTGATGAAAACTTCCGTGCTAAGGTCAATATAATTAATAAACTTTTTGTTTTTTATCACATCTCGAAAGGTTCAAAGAACAGTATCTTTAAGTGAAATTTTATGTATAAGACTTCACTTGTAAACCCATACCATGTCGGGAACCATTGCATCAAAATGACCGTATTATCAATTAGTTAAGACAAAATATACTTATTTCTAGGTTGCGGATTTTGGACTGACAAAACTTACGGAAGTGGGAAGTGGTTCCTTACAAACTCGTTTGGTTGGGACGTTTGGATATATGCCTCCAGAGTAAGTTCTACACCTAATTCTGTGAAGACCACCAAACTCCTTTTCCTTTCACTTTTCTGTAGAGGGGCTGTGACTTGTGAACACATGTAATTAATATATGTATTGATGCAGATTTGTCATCTAGAAAAATGGGATGTTTGGTGGTAGCTACAGATTATCTGCTTGTTTTAATGTCCTAACCATGGTCTACTTGGTGTAGATATGCGCAGTATGGTGATGTGTCTCCAAAGGTTGATGTATATGCTTTCGGGGTTGTTTTGTTTGAACTAATCTCGGCTAAAGAAGCCATCGTCAAGACAAATGAACTCATTAAGGAAACCAAAGGACTCGTTGGTTTGGTTGGTTCTCAAGATCTTTTCAACATGAAAATATCCATACTCACCAGTTTCTGTAACATCTTTTGCTCTTTCTTTTATGTAGTTTGAGGAGGTTCTAAGTTTGCCTGATCCAAATGAAGGGTTATGCAAACTTGTTGATTCAAGGCTAGGAGTCGATTACCCTATCGACTCGGTCCGCAAGGTAAACAACAACAAAAATTACATTCTAAAGATACTTATATACCACATTTCTTTCTTATGGGTCATATTGGTTCTTTTAAGTTCGCATATTGACATAAGCTATTTTGATCACTGTAATTTGTAGTTAAATAATGATGCTTATTATTCCATAACAATATACAAAAATTTGCTGATTGCAGACATGTGTGGCAATACCTGTATGAGCGTGTCCATTAGCAATTTTTATCTAAAACTGGTTATCTAAAACTCATGTGACTCCAGTAACTTTGGTGCTCACTTACTGTGACGTCGGCATGAAAATGTTCTGTTCATTTAGCGAATTTCATCAACATTGTATGAGGTGTGACAAAGCCACTGAAACTCAAACCACATTGATGAATTTGCTAAACTAAATAACTTAGAATAACCACATGTAGCTTGTGCCTTTTGTTGCATTATCCTAACGTGATGTGAAATGCTTGCTTGACAAATGTTATTTGAAATTTAGAACTGCTGATTGAATGAACTAGTACGTTCTTGATATCATTAAATACGGTTTAGGAATATTAGTTTGTCACTCTAATGATGTCTAATGCTCACATAAGTCAAGCTTGTATTAGATGGATCTTTACTTCCAGATTAAAGGTATTTATTTTGAAACAACTTTTGTTTACAAGAAACAGGTTTCTATATATGTTGAATTTATAATCATAAAACTGTATGGTTGATTCTTTTAGTTTGAAATTGTAGATAGCCCTCCTTGCTAGAGCTTGCACACATGAAAACCCTCAATTGAGGCCAAGCATGAGGTCAATTGTGGTCGCACTGATGACACTTACATCATCCACGGAGGATTGGGACGTTGGATCTTTCTATGAAAATCAAGACTTAGTTCAGCTAATGTCGGCAAGGTAGCATAATAAACATGTTGTTCGTTCTAAATGTGGCTCTGGCACATAAGTGTTCCGATAACATGAGGATGTACCATATAAGCATCTGTTAGACTGTCAAGGGGTTGATATGATACAACTATTAAAAGTTTTGTAATTTTTCCAAAGGTTGGTGTAGAGTTATGCTTTTAACTTTGAACATCGTTTGATAAGTGTATCCAACAAGTGATTCCATATTTATAAAATGTACGTGTATGGCTCCGGACACACTTACTGGAGAACATACATGCCAGCCGTAGTGGCCAAAGGCTAGTGTAAAACGACCCGGTCGAAACCCATATAACGCCTTTTACTAAGAGGTTACGCTTGAGTTAGCCAGTGACCTTTGAGGCTCTGTCTGTTCTTACTAATCTTTTGGACCTTCTGGTCGCGTATCCAATTCAATTCGTGTCATCACCACAATTAATTTGAAAGAAAAGAAAATTTTGGTCGCTTTTGTGTTCAACGCGGACAGCAAAACTTTTTGTAATTCAAATTAAGAGTAAAATGCAGATATGGTCACTATGGTATGTCTTTTTTGCATATATCCTACCTGGTGTTTTAAAACTGCGGGTTCATACCTTTGACCTAACGGAACATTGTTTTGACCGTTATCATGATTTAACTAAAGGGTAAAATTGTCTTTTCCTTTGTTTTTATAAGAACCACAGCCCGATCCATAATAATACCAACTGAGCACCATAAAAATTTACAAACGACAACGACACATTTACATGTCTAGATCACAGACCCCAACTGAGCCTAACATACATGTAATAACATCATCTTGATAAGTTTTAAACAACCTTATGCTAACAATATCATTGACTAACAAATAACTATGCAGATACAACTTCAAAGCGTTTGTCGCATTTACCACTAAACAATAGCCACATTCATTTTCTGTACCCCCGAATGCCAACATCCTGACCAGAATCGAGTGCTTCCAATTAGTAAAAGTGCAAACCACACCTCATACTCATGACTTCCCCACACATATACTCGCACTCAGGGCCGTCTCGTGGATTCCGGAGGCCTGTGCCATTACTGTATATGAGGCCTCTTTGTACAAAAAGGTTTGTATAAATGCAAATTAAGTTTATGGATGCTTACAATTAAGAACGTACATAATGACTTAAACATTAGTTGGTTAATTTAACCATGTTATCAATAAGGAAAAAAATATAGAATATTCTATAAGAAAAACATGTAGCTAATCATTCTTTTTGTCATTTTGACTAGATATGGCTTTAAAGTAACATCAAATACTTAAGTATATTATAAAAAGTAAGAGACCTCATTAAAACATGAAAATAACAAGGTAGGGCCAATTTTTTAAAATATAACCCTAAGTGGACTAATGAGTGTCGATAGTAGTTTTTTTAACATGTATGTACTTATTTGAAATAACAACCAAAATATGGGAAAAGGATGTACAATTTGTAAAGTTTAAGGTGTAAAGTGAACAATCTCTATATTCATCATTTTCTTCATCTAAGAAGTCATATACGGCTCTGTTTTTCTTGTTCTCTTTTATAAATCATCTGAAAATAATCTAAATGAAATGTTCCTTATATATTTTCGGATCTTAGGTTTCAGAATACATATCAAATTTGAGTTTAACCCAGAATAATATCAGCCTCCGCATTATAAATCGGGGGCCCCAAAAATTTGGGGCCCTGTGCGGTTGCACCACCTGCACACCCCAATATCCGGCCCTGCTCGCACTCACTGTAAAAAAGCAATTTATTTAGTAACATTTTCACGGCTGCTCCAGTGGCATTTGTTCACAAAAGATCATGGTGAGGCGTGCTCAAAATGAAGGTTAACATCCTATTTATGCAGACCTACCCAAACAGTCCCTTATAAACTTGCTGTCACTAACGCTTTTGCTGATGTTTTTTTGAATATCAAATATGTTAAAGTAATGAACTCCCCTTAACTTTTTTGGTGACTTTTTGCAAGTGGATATACCCTTCAAATACCGTACTTCCTTTTTGGATGACGATGAAGAACTTGAACAAATTATGAGGGTAAGAACTGTTAATTAGGGTTTTGAACTAGTGTGATTAGGGTTTATGTGATCTGGGTAAAGTCAATATTTAGGGAAGAAAGCATATGCCTTATAATAAAGTATACTAATACGGCCGGTGTTACCGACATGCATATGAATTGATCGTAAATTTTATAAATTGTGATGAGTAAAGAAATAAAAAAAGACAATTTTATCCTTTTGTTAAACTATAATAACAGTCAAAACATATGTTTCGTTAAGTCAAGGTATTAAAATGGACTCAAATTATTCTCACAGGTATGATAGCTGCAATTTCAAAACACGAGGTATGATATATGCAAAAATAACATACCACAGTAATTATATATGCATTTTACTCTTCAAATTAATTTTGAAGACCCACAAAGATTCCAAGTTTTCAATTGTAAACATTGTCCGCGTGTGCTGGTAATGTATTTTTCTTTGGTCGTGTGTGATTCCTACTGAACACCATAAAAATTTTACGATGCCTATGAATTCGTATGGCTTCATGAAGATTTTTGTAACACCCCATTTGGATAAATGGAATATCACAGGATAATCATGGCGTAACATCAAAGCATAAGGTAAATGTCCTAGAACAATACATGACCATAAGGGATAACCGGAATCAAACATCGGTCCCTAACATAAACTCATAAACATAGCATAAAGTAAAAGTAATGCAGAAACATAAAATAGCTCCCATCCTATGCATAACCTTTCCATGCTCCTGACCCTGTGCCTGCCGTTTGGGGACATGAAAAGAGAAAACGGCTGAGCGGGACGCTCAGTGCGCGGATATAAAATAGTAACATGGAATATCATAACATAAGTGAAGGCTGAAATGAAAACATAAAAATGAAAATGCAGCGGGATAATGTAAGTCATGGGAAACCTGGTGACATGTAGTAAACTTGTAACTTGAAATAAACTGGTTTATTCTTAAAGTATCATGTTCATGTAAATACTGAAAGTCTGCTGTTTAAATATGAAACTGTAATTTAACTGCCAAGAGCTCATATAGGTCATGAAATATATCAACGTGCATGAATACATGGAGGGGTGACCTCGTCATGCTATAGAGGGGTGACCTCTAAATACTGTGCTGGGTGGAGGGATCAGCTCCAATGTGAAGGATGTAGAGCACACACCACATTCACCCTGATAACTTGTAACACTTATAAGCCTAGGATGCATCCATACGCCCCACTAAACATACATATAAAAATGGCCAACCTGAACATGAGTGGGACGATGCAGGATATCACTCTCCTGCATGTGAGTCACGACACCGGTGCCTCTAGTGCCGTGGTTACGGTACCTCCGTAACTAGTACATAAACTGGTCATGCTTGTATATAATGCTCTGGCAATTTATTTAGTTATTAACATGATTACTGAGAAACTTAAACCTATACTGGGGAAAACATTTGGCTGCAGACGAGAAATCCTAAACATGCATAGAAAAGGAAGTCCTTACTGAAAGGACGGAAATCCGTACCTCAAGTCCAGTGAATGAACGGAAGAAAGACTCCTACTTCTGGATCACTAATGCTACATGAATACATACGTGTATAAGTATATGATCACTGAGTACGTAACTGGTTAAATGTTATGTCTTAGCTTATTTTATATGTTCATGTCATGTTTTACTGATTTTAACGTTATACTGTATTTATCGTGTATTCTGGATATTCTGTTTAAGTATTACTTGCATTTCTTGTATTATTATACTTGCTGTGTAATAATAAGTAACTTTCTAAAAATAGCAGGTTTCCTAAAATAGAAAGTTTCCAAAAATAGAAAGTTTCCAAAAATAGAAATAAGCTGGTTAATTAAGCTGGTTAATTAAGCTAATAATATAAGCTAAGTGTTTTTCGGGTTATTTTCTAAGTCATGAGATTATAAAGTATAGTTTATTAATTATTACATGTAACTTAAATAAACTATAGGTTAAAAGTATTTAATTATCATGTGATTTAATTAAATAAGATATAAATACTTAGGTTAAAACATGTATTATTAATTAATAATAATAAACATAAGTCCATGTTTTTAATTAAATTAATTATCTAGCATGTTAAACCAATTTAATTAATCTTGTAATAGCAAGTCATTATTTATTAATTTAATTACCTTGTAAAGTTAATAAGCATGTAAAGTTAATTAACTTTTAAAACGATAACCCGTAACCATGTATTATTTATTACAACGCGTCGTGACTCAACCCGTGAAAATATGTTGTTTTTATGTTTACATATTCACCGAACCAAACAGCCCTTAAATATGTTTATTAATCTGACAGCCAAACGCACCCTTAAGTTGCTTATAAAACAGGTTGCCAAACACCCTGTTAAAACCCGTTGCCAAACACCCTTTAACTGCCAGTTCCTCCTGGCAGTTTTGAGTTTCCCCTGTCTGTTCAATATTTCCACCGTCAGGCTAGAACGGCCAACCGTGGGTTCCCACTGGTAGACCGGAATTACCACTGGCCGCAGCCAGTGGTTTTCCCCTGCTTGCTCGCTGGGTTACCCCCGCTAGAACAGAACCACGCCAGCACCCAATTAGGGTTGCGGCTGGTGGCTTATTGTACCACCGAGACACATGAGTGTCTCGGTTTGTGTGCCAAACGAACACAAAAATCAGCAAACGACACCCCCTTATTCAGACGCGTCATTATCACATGATTTGGATTATACCTCCTCGATTCGTGATCTTTTATTAAAAGAAGAAAACAAAAGACGAGATTAATGGAGCCTTACTTGCGTTTTGGTTTAGAAACATACAGAAAACGAACACCACCCTCAGCCTTGATCGAATCCATGTGATATTCTTGGTTTACTGTTTCATATGTCGCAGGAAGGAGACAAAGAAAATGAGCGGCGGCCTCCATTTTTTTATTTAGGGTTTCATTGTCTTAACATAATAAAAGAAAAAAAAACTAACTCCCGTCCTTTTCTTTTTGAGTCGACCAAACCAAATGGGCTTAAGGCCCATGTGTGTCTTGTTTTCCTTTCTTGTCTAAAAGCCCAGTTAAAATACTTGTACTTTTATTTAATTTGCGTCTTGTTAAAATGGTACGCGTAGTCGTGTTATAAATTGTCGTAAAATTTCATAGTTTATTTATATACGTTTAAACGTAGATATAATATACGTAGTCACTTGTCGTACTTAATTTAATATACGTAATTATACTAGTCGTGTTAATTACTCGTGTAGCGCGATTTAAACGTCGTGTATTATTATTTTGGTGGTTTTACTTATTATTCGTAAATTCATGTCGTACGTAAATAATAATAATAATATACGTATTTATTTGTCGTACTAAAATAATATACGTAATAATTATATTAAACGTTCTCGAAACGTATCATATATAATTAAATCGTAAGTTTTAAATTTATACGTAATTTCATGTACGTAATATTAGAGGAATTTTTATGCGGGTTTTATAATTCTTCCCCTCTAAAAAGAATAATTCGTCCTCGAATTAGAGATACGATATCCTGGAAGGGTCATGAACGTGACGTGACCGTAGAGAACACGGAACATGACGTGACTAATGGAACATGGAACATGAAGTGACTGAAAGAGAACATGTCTGAACTTATAAAAGGAAAATAGGATAAGAAATAACATGAAGAGATACATGAAACGATATGATACTAAGTATCATACTTACTGGTATAAGCACACACAAAGTATTGATGCGTGAGACATATTGAGACGTAGCACGTGAACAAGTTTTTGAACGTGATACGTGAATAATTGTGAACATGATACTTGGAGATATGGTACCTGAATTATGAGACATATGTTGAATGAGAATACGTGCAAAACATATCGTGAACGTGATATTAGGACGTAGGATAAACATGACATGGAAACATATAGTGGACGTGTAATAACTAAGGAGATAAAATTAATGATACGAGCTGAGACATGAAATGTGACGTGAAACGTCTGTCTGAGGATGAAAAGTCATACTAAACTTGAGTCTAGCCTCCCAAGTTTTCTGCAATCTTTCCAGCATAAAAGTGAACGTAAATCATAAGATGAGATATGATCATGATCTTGAATGATGTCATGAACATGGAAGTGAAAGCGAATCATGATAATGAAAGAAAATAAAGAAAAACATGAATGAATTCATGAATGCTAACGTGAGACATAATCTTGAGAGCTGGAGTAAGCGCCGTGTAATCGTATGATCATTGACTGGAAAATATTTGATAATCTGCTACTGTGTACTCCTTTCAGATGAAAGAAAACGTGTAGGCTAAGTTATGGGGTCGAACAACGATTCAAAGTCTCTAACAGTTTAGCTAACTGCAAGCGTGTTGGTGTTCTATCTTAACCTGTTGAAAAGTCAGGCATTTAGATACGAACCTAACTACATCTTGTTTCATGTTTCTCCACCAACATGTGGTTGAGATCATGATACATCTTGGTAGGGTCTAAATACATAGCAATAGGAAAGCTAAGAGTCTAAGCAAAATTTAGAGTTCTCTTAACGTATGATTTTCTAGAACACATAAGTTAGATGTAGGATTTTCTCCTTTACGCGTAGGCATAATCATGGTAAAATTTTACCGTGAAAACAATGTGATTCAGCGTGTCACTGTGATCAACTACATACGTACAGGAAAAATTTCTGTGTGAAATTCTCTTGCTGTAATTCTTGTAACATAGAGTGAAGATGGCCTTCGTGCTCTTCTATAGACTTAAAGAAAGTCTGAATGTTAACAATGAACAGAATGATAAACTTGTCCAGAATTCATGCAAATTAATTTCTCAAATCCTCAATTACTTCTGGGCATTCGTGAACTAAAAGGCACCAACATGGATTCATACTGAACATAACATGTGTGAAGAACAGTCACGGAAGTGTCCTGCTCTTCCACTCACAACTGTTGATAGCCTAATCGTAACTCGATCTTGGAAAGTGCTTAGAGTCTGGTAGTTGGTCGTATGGCTTAATAATAATAACTGGAAAAACAAATACAGCTGTAAATGGTAGTATGATTGGTAGTTCCTTCTGGTAATATATCTGGGAAGATTCTGAAGTAATCGACTGGTTAATGAATAGGAATATCAGAAGTCGTGTCATAAATGTTAGTTAGACATGCTTGTCAGACATAAGAAAAAAAATTTCACCGATTTTCCTGGTGGAAAACCCATGTTGAGTGTATTCAGGAATCTGAACATTCCTGAATATAATGAGGATCTTTTCATCAACCTGAATTGAAAGTCTATATATACATGGATGATATAATGGCTTCTAAGATGGACATGAATATCCGAATATGAAAACGTGAAATAAAAGTGTCATGACAGCACACGAAATAAACGTGGCAGATTTTACTGAATGTGTTTCGTTCGTCTCACAGGAACGAACACTACGTGACCAACTATGAACAATAAGTCAGAGATGGTACTGAAATTTTAGTGGTTTGATTTGTACATGGCATAACGGAATAAGTATACCCTTGGAAAGGTACCTTGAATCACTGAGGCTGGGTTCAAAAGTTATGCATGAATTGTGTGTCTTGACTCATGTGCTAAGAAGTATTCGTGTGACATGTGTCTTAACTGGTGTCTTGACATGTGTCTTTAGTACATATACATGAGAGGATGTGTCTAGAAGGATGCCTTGGCATACGAAAAGAAATCATAATGGAAATGGTGGTTAAAATGCTAGAGTTGGTGGATCTACTGGACTGCTGACCCTTGTAATTCTGGTTAAGTCTGTGACCGGCGTTCTGTTGTGATTGCTAGAATACTTGTTGTCATAGTAGTGGTTACTATTGTCTTGTCTGTCTGTCCCATGATGGTCATTCCCATGAAGGTGATTCATGTAAATATGCAGCTGAGTGGCCGGCTGGTACCGGTTCCCACTCATATGACTGAAAAGATAACTGAATGACGTGCGACATATAACTAAAAGGTAAGGACATGAATTGGGATGAAAATCGTCTGGTGGTGAAGCATCTTCTCGTCCGATCTCTTTGATCTAAGGCTTTTGTCTTCGTCTTGTAGGATCTCCAGGTTGTGAATAGCATCAGCATCTCGTAGCGTCTCCAAATCATCAGCAGCATCAACATTTAGTAACATTCCAAAGCTATGGGTAGCATCAGCATCTTGTAGAATATTAACAAGTGGAAAACGCCTGAGATGGTATAGAGTCGACTAGCGAATACTCGTGGAGTATTTGTAGATGAAATACACATGAATTACGACACGTGTAGTGCAATAGAATATGGTACATGGAGTATACGTGGAACGTGGTACATGGATTACACATGGAATGTACATGAAATGATCGGTATGGGGTCAATCATCTGACTGGAGTTTAAAGGAAAATAATTGGTTAAACGGTTAGGAAACCGAACTAGAATGAGTATCATGATAGCCTAGCAATATCAGCGTAGACATAATTCTAGTTGCATAGAGGAAACACCAAAAGGATGGTTAAATGAAATTCAACGATGATTTGCATGAAAACATGATTAATGAGAACCAACCATAACTATCATAAAAGCAGGATTAAATGAAATCCATTAATGTCTAGCACGAGGGCATGATCGACATGATGAAACGTAATTTTCATAAAGAGGCATGGAACATAATCATCATGAAAATGAAATTATCATGAAGAAACATGGGACAAAATTAACATGAAGGAGCATGAAACATAATCAGCATGAAAACGAAGTTAACCATGATAGTATGAAAACATACTTGACATAAAGAAACATAACAAATAAATGAGAGGACATGAAAAGTTATGACGATAGCGTGGACGACTATGAGTCGTTTCACAATGCAATTTAATGCAACATAAATGGTAAGTCTGACACAATATAACATGACCTAAACATAAAAGATGCATGAAGTACTTTATAAAGCATGAAACAGTTTAAAATGCATGGTTAATAAATATGATGATATGTACATGAGTGAACGCCTATAGGTCGGTTCACAAAACAAAAGTCAAGTGTGGACGCCTATGGGTCGGCCCACTAATCAACAAAAGTTTCGATAAAAGCACATGCGACTAAATAGGGCCAGTCCTGTACCAACCATTATTTAGTCAAAATTCCTGCGACAATGAGATGCTTGCATGAATGAATACATGAAATGAAACTAAATGAATGCGTGAAAACCAACAGTCTAAACCTAACAGTAAACGTATGACCAAGTATGAACTACAATGGTTCAGTCCACATTAGCCAAAGTTCTCAAGGAACATCATGCATAAAACAATTACATGTAACTAAGTATGGATGACGGTGATTCAATCCATATTAGTAAAAACATTTATGAGGAAACATCATGGTTAAAACATCAAAGTGCTGAAAAATAATGGTTAAAACAACAACGCGCTGAAACATCAATACGTGGAATAACAATCGTTGGCTTAGGAAGCTCCTGGTGACTACCCACTAGTCACAGGTCGAGTTTTAGAGCCTACAGGTCGAAGCCTTGACTCTGATACCATAATTGTAACACTCCATTTGGATAAATGGAATATCACAGGATAATCATGGCGTAACATCAAAACATAAGGTAAATGTCCTAGAACAATACATGACCATAAGGGATAACCGGAATCAAACATCGGTCCCCAACATAAACTCATAAACATAGCATAAAGTAAAAGTAATGCAGAAACATAAAATAGCTCCCATCCTATGCATAACCTTTCCATGCTCCTGACCCTGTGCCTGCCGTTTGGGGACATGAAAAGAGAAAACGGCTGAGCGGGACGCTCAGTGCGCGGATATAAAATAGTAACATGGAATATCATAACATAAGTGAAGGCTGAAATGAAAACATAAAAATGAAAATGCAGCGGGATAATGTAAGTCCTGGGAAACCTGGTGACATGTAGTAAACTTGTAACTTGAAATAAACTGGTTTATTCTTAAAGTATCATGTTCATGTAAGTACTGAAAGTCTGCTGTTTAAATATGAAACTGTAATTTAACTGCCAAGAGCTCATATAGGTCATGAAATATATCAACGTGCATGAATACATGGAGGGGTGACCTCGTCATGCTATAGAGGGGTGACCTCTAAATACTGTGCTGGGTGGAGGGATCAGCTCCAATGTGAAGGATGTAGAGCACACACCACATTCACCCTGATAACTTGTAACACTTATAAGCCTAGGATGCATCCATACGCCCCACTAAACATACATATAAAAATGGCCAACCTGAACATGAGTGGGACGATGCAGGATATCACTCTCCTGCATGTGAGTCACGACACCGGTGCCTCTAGTGCCGTGGTTACGGTACCTCCGTAACTAGTACATAAACTGGTCATGCTTGTATATAATGCTCTGGCAATTTATTTAGTTATTAACATGATTACTGAGAAACTTAAACCTATACTGGGGAAAACATTTGGCTGCAGACGGGAAATCCTAAACATGCATAGAAAAGGAAGTCCTTACTGAAAGAACGGAAATCCGTACCTCAAGTCCAGTGAATGAACGGAAGAAAGACTCCTACTTCTGGATCACTAATGCTACATGAATACATACGTGTATAAGTATATGATCACTGAGTACGTAACTGGTTAAATGTTATGTCTTAGCTTATTTTATATGTTCATGTCATGTTTTACTGATTTTAACGTTATACTGTATTTATCGTGTATTCTGGATATTCTGTTTAAGTATTACTTGCATTTCTTGTATTATTATACTTGCTGTGTAATAATAAGTAACTTTCTAAAAATAGCAGGTTTCCTAAAATAGAAGGTTTCCAAAAATAGAAAGTTTCCAAAAATAGAAATAAGCTGGTTAATTAAGCTAATAATATAAGCTAAGTGTTTTCCGGGTTATTTTCTAAGTCATGAGATTATAAAGTATAGTTTATTAATTATTACATGTAACTTAAATAAACTATAGGTTAAAAGTATTTAATTATCATGTGATTTAATTAAATAAGATATAAATACTTAGGTTAAAACATGTATTATTAATTAATAATAATAAACCTAAGTCCATGTTTTTAATTAAATTAATTATCTAGCATGTTAAACCAATTTAATTAATCTTGTAATAGCAAGTCATTATTTATTAATTTAATTACCTTGTAAAGTTAATAAGCATGTAAAGTTAATTAACTTTTAAACCGATAACCCGTAACCATGTATTATTTATTACAACGCGTCGTGACTCAACCCGTGAAAATATGTTGTTTTTATGTTTACATATTCACCGAACCAAACAGCCCTTAAATATGTTTATTAATCTGACAGCCAAACGCACCCTTAAGTTGCTTATAAAACAGGTTGCCAAACACCCTGTTAAAACCCGTTGCCAAACACCCTTTAACTGCCAGTTCCTCCTGGCAGTTTTGAGTTTCCCCTGTCTGTTCAATATTTCCACCGTCAGGCTAGAACGGCCAACCGTGGGTTCCCACTGGTAGACCGGAATTACCACTGGCCGCAGCCAGTGGTTTTCCCCTGCTTGCTCGCTGGGTTACCCCCGCTAGAACAGAACCACGCCAGCACCCAATTAGGGTTGCGGCTGGTGGCTTATTGTACCACCGAGACACATGAGTGTCTCGGTTTGTGTGCCAAACGAACACAAAAATCAGCAAACGACACCCCCTTATTCAGACGCGTCATTATCACATGATTTGGATTATACCTCCTCGATTCGTGATCTTTTATTAAAAGAAGAAAACAAAAGACGAGATTAATGGAGCCTTACTTGCGTTTTGGTTTAGAAACATAAAGAAAACGAACACCACCCTCAGCCTTGATCGAATCCATGTGATATTCTTGGTTTGCTGTTTCATATGTCGCAGGAAGGAGACAAAGAAAATGAGCGGCGGCCTCCATTTTTTTATTTAGGGTTTCATTGTCTTAACATAATAAAAGAAAAAAAAACTAACTCCCGTCCTTTTCTTTTTGAGTCGACCAAACCAAATGGGCTTAAGGCCCATGTGTGTCTTGTTTTCCTTTCTTGTCTAAAAGCCCAGTTAAAATACTTGTACTTTTATTTAATTTGCGTCTTGTTAAAATGGTACGCGTAGTCGTGTTATAAATTGTCGTAAAATTTCATAGTTTATTTATATACGTTTAAACGTAGATATAATATACGTAGTCACTTGTCGTACTTAATTTAATATACGTAATTATACTAGTCGTGTTAATTACTCGTGTAGCGCGATTTAAACGTCGTGTATTATTATTTTGGTGGTTTTACTTATTATTCGTAAATTCATGTCGTACGTAAATAATAATAATAATATACGTATTTATTTGTCGTACTAAAATAATATACGTAATAATTATATTAAACGTTCTCGAAACGTATCATATATAACTAAATCGTAAGTTTTAAATTTATACGTAATTTCATGTACGTAATATTAGAGGAATTTTTATGCGGGTTTTACAATTTTTATTTTCACTTGGTTTTTTTTTTTTATAGTAAAGATGAAGTTAACAAACAGTTGATACATCTTCTGCTGCTAAAACTGATGCATAATTTGGAACTTCTCCTTCTAGTATTACATTGTTATACATTGTTAGTGCATCTCAACGCCCATGACGCAATACTATGAGCTACCATATTCTCCTCCCTTTTAACAAATGACCATTCACACATATTAAGAGCACGCGAGTTTGATAGAATATCCGAAAACAAGGCCGCAATTTATAGGGTTGTTGACTGGTTGCGAAGTGTGTTGACCACGGATAAAAAATCTGTTTCGAGAACCACATTAGAGTAACCTCTACTTCATAAGAAGTAGCCCACCATATAGCTTTAGCTTCTGCTTCTAATGGAGAATTCGCGTAGCATTCGGTCATGGCAGCTGATATCAACACTTTTTCGTTACAATCTCGAGCTACAAAACAAAGACCTACTTTCCCCCGATTTCTTTTGCCAAGTTGCGTTACAATTGAACTTAATCATTCCAGCTTGTGGTTTCTTCCATCCACCCAGATATGCAGTTTGCGTTAAGCCAGCACCTCTCGAGACATTCTTAATACAAGTGATTTTGTATGTAAGAAGATTCGTTGTTCCAGTCTTTTCGAATTGATTACCGTTAATCGTGCGACTCAGTCGTTCTTGGTGGAATATAAAGGGAAAAGGTTATCTATTTTAAACTAAAGTAAAATGAAAATGTAAATTTAAATAAAAATGTAAAAGGAATGAAAATGTCGTTAAGTAAAAGTGGAAGTTTAAAATTTAAATCTAAAAATAAATACTTAAAAGTAAATGACGAAAAATTAAAACTTTGAAAAGTAAATTTTGAAAACTTAATAGAAATGAAAACTTCAAACTAAATCTAAGATAAAACAATTAAAATAACACTAAGTAAAAATGGCCGAAAAAAATAAAATTGGAAATTAAAAATAAATTTTAGAAAATAAAAACTAGCACTCCATCGGAATACTCCTAATCGGAATATGATCGGAATGCATAAGAAAATACCACCGTCGGAATGTTGGTCGAAATGTCCAATCGGAATCCCATAAGGAATCCCCGTCGGAATGTGAGAAAACGAAAACAATCGGAATGTTGAAACTAAAGGCTATCGGAATATCTGAAAAACAAGTCCTATCGGAATGTCACACAAAACAAACACGTCGGAATATCCAATCGGAATAACAAAACCCTATTCCGATCCTATGATCGGAATAATATGGCCTAATCGGAATACTCTCAAAAACACCCTCGTCGGAATGTATGGTCGGAAAAGGGTTTCCCCTTTCCGATGGGAATTAGATTCGTAATAAGCTAAACACATAAGCTAACTTTTTAATAAGCTAAAACTGAAATTTTACCAAACTATAATTAAACGAACTAAATAAGAAGGAATAAAACTTACAAAATTCTAAATAAGCAACTTTTTAAATCAAACTTTAAAAAGACAAAACTTTTAAGAAAACTTTAAAACAAATAAGCTAAATAAAAAATAAGCCAATAAGCATGTCAAGCTCAAAGCTCAATTTGTATTAAAACTTATAGGTGAATAAAAAGATAAACTTTTTAATCACAAGAACACTAAGATGAAGCAAAATCAACGATTATCACGAATCAAAGATAAACAAAATAAAGAAAGGTAGAAGAAGATTAATATTAAAACAAGATTAAGCTTTTAAAAGTAAAGATTAGATTAAAACTAGAAAGGAGGATAAAAGATAAAAGATGAAGTGCTAGTGAGAGAATGTTAAACACTTTCTCTCTCTAAAAATTAAAGCTACAAAATGAAAAATGGAAATTAACTAATAATTAACAAACACCCTCCTAATGTGTCATTAGGAGGGTGTATATAGGGAATGGGAGTGCACGTGTTGCTTCCTTCTTTCTTTCACTTTCTCGTCTCGACTTGATTTAAATTCTTTGTCTTTCTCGACGTCGTCTCGGGATTTGTCGATATAAATAGAACTTGTCTTATAATTTCTTCAATAATTAGACTTGAGTTATTCGACTTTATTAAACTTCCGTCTTTAGACTTTTTCTTCGATAAATCTTCAGAATTTGCCTTGGACTTCCGTTCTTTTTGCACTCTTGATCTTTTGACTTCGTCTTTTCTCGTTTTCATCGATAAAAGCCCGTGAAAGCCCGTGTTTTCTCCCTTTTTCATCTTTTGGTCCTAAAACACAATAAAAACACAAACCACACATAATTCCGACATCTACGACATAAAATACACGTTTTGGCTTGGTTATTATTATAATTAAGTGGTAACGGGATGGGTGTTTTCACACCTATCAAATCCCCTACACTTGACCATTGCAATGCCCTCTTGCAATGCATTAATCACAAAGTAAGTTTTACATTTTCCACCATAATCAATCCACCTTGGCCTTTATTAAAGAGATAGAAAATTATAAAATATTCAATGGAAGAAAACAAGTAAAAAGATCAAAAACTTACCTTGGGGTTTTGGAATGTCATGAGAGTTTATCATCCTCAAGTTTCACGTTCCCCATACCAAGCTTAAAAACGAAATCATTGTTATTATAAGTTAGCAAACTAACACAAAATCATGTGGGCCAATTATTCACTTAGACTCCCTTATTCCTAGGTGTATCTCTTATATTTTATTGTTGTCTTTAATGATCACGAGGATGCATTGTTGACTTATTTCGATAGTTTATTTAGGCCGAAAATAAAGTAGGACGATTTAATCAATTGTTAGCTAAAGGACAAAATCTTTTAAAACTGCTTCTCGGGACCTCATAAAGTTCATATCTTGGCATAACTCGCTTCACGATTTGAGACCTTTCTCGGACCGATATTTGGCAGTGACTTCATACTTCAAATCTTGAGAGACGTTCATGAAATAATGGTCTTCTCTTCATAATAGGAATTTCTTCACTTGAATTTTTTAGAGATTCTTCATATTTGGACAACGACTTCTTCATTTTCTCCAATCTTTATTTGGGATTTTGATATACAACGATCCGCCTCCTTTTAGGACTTGGATCTATTTATCCTCATACCTTGTTAGGGCCTTTTTGGATAGACTTCTCCATGATCTTTAGGGGAGTATTTTCTTTTCGTCGTGTGTCTCGATCCTTCATATTGATTTTCGATAAATGATTCTTCACATTACTTGGGATCTTTAGCAACAAAATGTAGCCCTCATGTCATGTTAGGACCTTTTCGGACTCGCCAATCTTCGCATCCCGCTTCAATAAGTTATGCCTTGGCTATGAACTCTAATCAATACCGAACAACTTTTAAACGATCTTGGGCTAGAAGCTAAGTAACTTTTCAAATCGTACGACCTTATTTATTGCAATTAAATTTATTAACAAGCGATGAGAGAAAAAGCTCATAATTAACTCACATAAATTCACGAAAGAATACCAAACTTATAATTGACTCTATCATCTCTCGTTCTCTACAATTTAAAATCTCAAGGAATGAGACTCGTGGATGCTTAGGCAATTAAATTAAAGTTTTGGGTTTTCAAGTCATCTATAGGATCTTGCAACTTCTTAGACTCTTTCAAGTTTAGAATTCGCATTTTAAAGTTCCCTTGATAAACGACTTTCTAGGATCAATTTTAGAAACTTGCGAAAAGTTCTTGTTCTTAACCCATAAGAGTTAAGACTTTCGCGTTTTAAAGTTCCCTAAATAAAAGACTAGCAATACTTGACTTAAACATGTTAAGGATACTAGCTATAGTAAACTTAGATAAGTAAACTCGGGTTGAGTCAAAAGATTCACAATGTTTAAAAATTAAAACCACTTTATTAAAATTTATTCTAGCAAAGAAAGAAAATAACTATAACAAAGGAAAACTACAAGGCCAAAATAGATCAAAAATTTTGAAAAATGTCGAAAAATCAATTTTTCGGTTAAAATGAGGACAAATACAAGGAAAAGCCCACTTAACTTCGATAGAAGTCCCCCTTGATGCAGGAGTATTATTGAGATTATTATTTTATTTAGTTTCCTTATTTTATTTACCTAGAATATTTTGTTAACTTTTTCTCCAAGTTTAGTTTTCCTATAAAATTAGGACTTGGGTTTATTGTATGGAATTATTATGAAGCTATGAATAAAAAAACAGACTTTTAGTCTTTTGTTAATCAACTTAAATCCAGGTTAGGGTTTATTGTTTGATTTCATCCAAATAATCGGGTATTCGTTGAATCAACGATTGTTGGAGTTACCTGATTATCGGTATTCTTTTTGAATCAACGATAGTTGGAAGGATTGTTTCTGGCATTCTTTGGAATCAACAAATTCAGTTATCTATCCTTGTTTCACGCTACATCAGTTGGTATCAAGAGCCGAAGTTCCTGATTAAGATGTTAGAATATCCGTTTTTTGAGGTTGATGGTTCATCTTCTGATGAATGGGAAGATTATGGTGCGACTAGTGATGATTATGATGGACCTCCCATATTTGATGAATATGAAGAAGAATCGATGCTAGTTTATGATACAAATATTGAAGATGTTATTGAGGAAGAAGAAGGATTTATCGGGAAAGAAGGATTTGGTGGGGAAGAAGACAACATTCAAGACGTTGTAGTTGTGGCTAATAATATTTATTTTTCAATGATCCAAAATATCATGATTGATAAGTTGGGTTTTAAGACGATCAAGGTTCATGGTCGAGTCATTTTAAAGAAAGGAAACTTGATGCAAGAGATGCAAACTTGGATGCTACGAATACAAAGGACGAGTGAGGCAAACTCGAGGACGAGTTTTTCAAAAAAGGGGAGAATGATGCAGGAGTATTATTGAGATTATTATTTTATTTAGTTTCCTTATTTTATTTTCCTAGAATATTTTGTTAACTGTTTCTCCAAGTTTAGTTTTCCTATAAAATTAGGACTTGGGTTTATTGTATGGAATTATTATGAAGCTATGAATAAAAAAAAACAGACTTTTCGTCTTTTGTTAATCAACTTAAATCCAGGTTAGGGTTTATTGTTTGATTTCATCTAAATAATCGGGTATTCGTTGAATCAACGATTGTTGGAGTTACCTGATTATCAGTATTCTTTTTGAATCAACGATAGTTGGAATGATTGTTTCTGGCATTCTTTGGAATCAACAGATTCAATTATCTATCCTTGTTTCACGCTACATCACCCCTACACTTAATATAAACATTGTCCGCAATGTTTAAGCATGTGGAAGTAACCTCCCCTACACTTAGGACATTGTGCACTTTGTTTAAATCTTGCTAAGGAAAGGACAACTAAAGTGATTCCTATTTCAATATTGAAGAATATAAAATAGTGAATCAAAAGAGTTTAGGATAGAACCGGGAAGACGGGTACACGGGATCATGGTTCGTCAAAAGTCATCAAGAATGGATCTTTGAAAGCTCGAATCCCTGCACATGATAAGAAAGAAAACAACAAACACATACTAGGGTCTCCCCCTACACTTATTATAAAAAACAGATAAAAAGGATAGATACTGCGGGTTGCCTCCCGAGAAGAGCTTGTTTTTGTTAACCGAGTCGTGAGCCTGACTCGACCTTGATTAGCATAGGAAGAAGCTTGAAACACATCCACCAAGATCAAATACATGGTTTTCATCCATCAAGTTTCACAAGCTTAAAGCGAACAAGGCAAGCCAAAGAAGAGTAGGCAAGGTTCCCTTAAAAAGTTGTTGAGCACGATGGTAGCAAGGGTGATGAGGTGCAAGCATATCTCCAAAAGTTCCAAAAATATTTCCTTTTATTTCATCAGATGGATACTGAGATGGCTTGAAAAATCCAATACCGGGGTCGAACACCTTTTCCTTTAGGGGAAAATAACACTCAGGCTCAGTAGACCTTGAAGAGGATCCGCTCATAAATCTCACAATCTCATCCTCAGAGGGTGGATAAAGAGGTGTCAAGACATATGTACTGCGAATATCGGTGTCGGCCGGCTTCTTCTCCTTTGAAACAGGTTTCTTCATATCCGAAGGAGGATAAAGAGCATCATCAAAGTCCAAAGGAGGAGAATCATTCTCATTTGGGAAGTAGGTATTGAGAAAAGTAGCAAAATCTTACTCAAATGAGTAATTGTCCAAAGTATCAAGAGTGTTTGATGGAGGATCTTCATCAAAAGTAGGATTAAGGTCATCATGAGAAGAATCACTCGAGAGATTATCAACATCATCAAAATCATCATAAGTGGGCATGGCTGGATACTCTGAAACAAAACCAGCATAATCATCCCCATCAAAACTAGAATCTTTATCATAATCATCATAGATCGATGGAGAATCATAAATTGGTGGGGATCCTCATTGGGGAGAGAATCATCAAAATCATCCACATCGTCTTGAAAAAGTTGATTGTCATGGGAAGACTCGAAAAGAGGATTATCATATACAACAAAGTCATCAAGCTTAAAACTTTTGTCATGGGAAGACTCGAAAAGTAGGTTCTTGCATAGCTTGCATGATTTTCTCATGTTCATTCAACTTTTGCAAAACCAAGTCCATTGGCGGATGAGGTAAATTGAACCCTTGTTGTTGAAAACCTTGGTTTGGGTATTGGTTATAAGGTGGAAAACCTTGAGGATTGAATCCTTGGTTTGGAAAACCTTGATTTTGCATTTGGTAATTTCCCTGATTTGCATTTGAGCCCCTCACATTGGCATTACCTTGAAAATTAGCTCTTGGCGGCCCTTGGTTGTTTTGGTTTGGTGGGGGTGGCCTTTGTTGAAAACCGGGTGGAGCCAAGTAATTTGTCGAGTTGTAAGACAAGTGATTAACATCGACATTAGGCTTGAAATGAACTCTCTCGGTGTTGTTGTAAGCATACACTTCCCTGTGAGATTGATCAAAAGCTTTGTCACAATTAGCATAAGAGTGTGGTACACCACACGTTTCACAAGTTATATTAATAGAAATGTTGTTTTTGGCATTGTTAACGGCTTGTAAAGCCAGTGCCTCAACAACCGTAGTAAGCTTATCAAGTCTCCTTTCGGTGTCACTAGTGCTAGCACTAGCCACATTAGCCCGAACACTTTTGGTTTGCACTTTAGATTTATTCTCTATAATATCCCATGCGGCATTAGAAGACTTAACCAAAATGTTACCCCCCCGAGGCACTATTTAGTGAATCTTGGTCATTCATGCTTAAACCATTGTAAAAAGTAGTAATTTGATGCACTTTTATGAAACCATGTTGTGGACACTTTCTTAAAAGTTCCTTAAAACGGTCCCAAGATTCACTAAATGTCTCACCGTACTTTTGTTCAAAGTTAATGATTTCATTCCGCAAAGAGGTAGTACGTGAGGGTGGGAAAAAGTAGTTGATGAATTTGGTCTCTAAATCCGACCACATAAGAATACTTTGTGGCGGTTCCTTATCAAGTCAATGCCAGGCTTGTCCCTCTAAGGAGAAAGGAAAAAAGTTGCAAACGAATTACCTCTTGTGAAACCCCATTAAACTTGACCGTATTAGTGAGTTGAAGGAACCTTTTGATATGGTCGTGAGGATCATCAAGTGTATGCCCCAAGAATGTTTGAGCAGAGACCATTTGAATGAAGCCGGATTTGAGCTCAAAGTTGTTGGCTCCAATCTCGGGTATGACAATAGCATCGGTGTTGCCCTCTACGTGCGATTGCAAAAGCTCAGTCATTGGTCGATTGTCCATGGTGATAATAGGTTGAGTTTCGACTTCGGCTTGAGTTGCTTTCTTTTTACGAGCACGGGTACGCATACACACCTACAAAAGGAAAAGAAAGATAGACAAGAAATATTTTTGGTTTATATGTTTTTCTATTTTTTTTGGATTTTTGAAAATTTTATATTTTTTAGGATTTTTGAAATTTTTTGAAAATTAGACAAGAAAAATAACGTTCAAGAGTGAACGAATCCCAAAATCCAACGCGTCTCTCACCGAAAACCGTTAATCTTCACGAAAAGAGCCGGTAGCGGCGCCATTTAATACAAGTGATTTTGTATGTAAGAAGATTTGTTGTTCCAGTCTTTTCGAATTGATTACCGTTAATCGTGCGACTCAGTCGTTCTTGGTGGAATATAAAAGGAAAAGGTTATCTATTTTAAACTAAAGTAAAATGAAAATGTAAATTTAAATAAAAATGTAAAAGGAATGAAAATGTCGTTAAGTTAAAGTGGAAGTTTGAAATTTAAATCTAAAAATTAATACTTAAAAGTAAATGACGAAAAATTAAAACTTTGAAAAGTAAATTTTGAAAACTTAATAGAAATGAAAACTTCAAACTAAATCTAAGATAAAACAATTAAAATAACACTAAGTAAAAATGGCGGAAAAAAATAAAATTGGAAATTAAAAATAAAATTTAGAAAATAAAAACTAGCACTCCATCGGAATACTCCTAATCGAAATATGATCGTAATGCATAAGAAAATACCACCGTCGGAATGTTGGTCGGAATGTCCAATCGGAATCCCAAAAGGAATCCCCGTCGGAATGTAAGAAAACGAAAACAATCGGAATGTTGAAACTAAAGGCTATCGGAATATCTGAAAACAAGTCCTATCGGAATGTCACACGAAACAAAACACGTCGGAATGTCCAATCGGAATTCCAAACGGAATAACAAAACCCTATTCCGATCCTATGATCGGAATAATATGGCCTAATCGGAATACTCTCAAAAACACCCTCGTCGGAATGTATGGTCGGAAAAGGGTTTCCCCTTTCCGATGGGAATTAGATTCGTAATAAGCTAAACACATAAGCTAACTTTTTAATAAGCTAAAACTGAAATTTTACCAAACTATTATTAAACGAACTAAATAAGAACGAATAAAACTTACAAAACTCAAAATAAGCAACTTTTTAAATCAAACTTTAAAAAGACAAAACTTTTAAGAAAACTTTAAAACAAATAAGCTAAATACAAAATAAGCCAATAAGCATGTCAAGCTCAAAGCTCAATTTGTATTAAAACTTATAGGTGAATAAAAAGATAAACTTTTTAATCACAAGAACACTAAGATGAAGCAAAATCAACGATTATCACGAATCAAAGATAAACAAAATAAAGAAAGGTAGAAGAAGATTAATATTAAAACAAGATTAAGCTTTTAAAAGTAAATATTAGATTAAAACTAGAAAGGAAGATAAAAGATAAAAGATGAAGTGTTAGTGAGAGAATGTTAAACACTTTCTCTCTCTAAAAACTAAAGCTACAAAATGAAAAATGGAAACTAACTAATAATTAACTAACACCCTCCTAATGTGTCATTAGGAGGGTATATATAGGGAATGGTAGTGCACGTGTTGCTTCCTTCTTTCTTTCACTTTCTCGTCTCGACTTGATTTAAATTCTTTGTCTTTCTCGACGTCGTCTCAGGATTTGTCGATATAAATAGAACTTGTCTTATAATTTCTTCAATAACTAGACTTGAGTTCTTCGACTTCATTAAAATTCCGTCTTTAGACTTTTTCTTCGATAAATCTTCCGAATTGGCCTTGGACTTCCGTTCTTTTTGCACTTTTGATCTTTTGACTTCGTCTTTTCTCGTTTTCATCGATAAAAGCCCGTGAAAGCCCGTGTTTTCTCCCTTTTCATCTTTTGGTCCTAAAACACAATAAAAACACAAACCACACATAATTCCTACATTTACGACATAAAATACACGTTTTGGCTTGGTTATTATTATAATTAAGTGGTAACGGGATGGGTTTTTTCACACCTATCAATTCTTCTTGTTTGCATCAGAATAATCTGATAGCATATGTTTCGCCATGCCTTCCACGTCTGCATCCCTCTCGTCAAAGTGGCCATGAAAATGGTTATTGCGTCTTGTCCACAACCTTACAAAATTATCATAAAAAGATCCTATTGTGTAGGAAAAGAGTCCAAGATCAGTCGACATAAGTCCTCCATTGTGTCAGCTCCAGGTGTATCATATATCTTTCCAACACTACAACGATCCCAAACGTCTTTTGCTTTTGAGCACTTGAAAATTACATGAATAAGATCCTCATCCGGGCCGCCACAATGTGTGCAAGAGGACGTTGTTGGATTAAGCCCCCTAGTCTGTAAGTTGTTAATGGACGAAACAAAATTGTGCCATGCTCGCCACACAAATATTTTGACTTTAGTAGGAACTTTTGCCTTTCACACAACATGATAAAGCCTAATGGCATCATTAGAGGTATTTTGAACAAGACGTTGTGAACTTACGAGAGCCAATAAGTAAGCTGACTTGCATGAGAATTATCATGTCAGGATGTTGTGCCAATATAGCTTATCCGGTATTGAGCCACTCACAAAACAACACGTGATTTTGTTGGCAATCTCAGGTGGGAACAATGATGTCACTTTTTCATAATCCCAGTCATCACCTTCGTTATTTAACAAGTCACGAACATAGTTGTAAAACCCGCATTAAAAACGTATGAACAGTACACGTGAATAGTGACATACGAAAACACGGTAAAATTTAAACTTTCCATTTATAATATTAATACACGTGTCACGACATTAAATAACGAATAATCATGAATATTATAAATGTGACACGATCACGAACATCAAAATCTCAAATATTAAATCACGAACACACTCGATAAATAATTAGACTCGAGAAAAGCTAGGGGTTACCTCATGTGGGCCCCATATCCGTGGCAACAAGAGAGGAAGGACGCAGGTGGGCCTTTTGGCCCATAACCAAAATTAATAAAACATCAGGAGATTATATTTTTCTCATAATTTAGGTTTTACAAAATTTTGTCTTCTCTCTCTCTCTTGGTTCACCCTTGCCGCCGGCCTACACACAAAACAAGGTACACCCGGACAATTTTTGGTGTTGATTAATTATTTGTGATCATCTCGTGATTCTACGCATAGTGGTATATTCAAAAACCTTGTCTTTTCATTTTATTTTTCTTATGATGTCATGTTTAAAATTAATTAATCTCAAGAACATGTATTGAATAACTAGGATTAATTAATTTTGGGACAAGGTTACGTTTGGTTTGTGTTTGTGGTTCGGCCGAGGCACCGAAACCCCCAAATGGGGTGTTCGGTTTGTTTTTATCACCATCACCGAGACCATACAAGGTCTCGACTTGGTTAGGTTTTGGCTTGGCAAGACAAGGGAACCCCGACCATGGGTCGGGGTGTGTTTGTGTTCGGTTTTTGTGTGAACCGAGACACCACCGAGACCCGTAAGGGTGCTCGGTTGGTTTTGTTTATTCGGACCCGAGACAAAAGGGACCCCGACTTTGATTCGGGTTATATTTACATGTTAGATGTTTAAGTAGTATCAACCGAGATTCTTTCCGATGACTCGGTGGGAATTGTTTATAGCTTATTTGATTCGGCTTATATTAAAACACGGGCTCGGGATTCGGGTTTTTATAAAAACTATTTTTATAAATCATGTCACATTAAACTTTAGGTTAATTAATTTATTAAAATTAATTCATGTATAACCTAAGGTATTTATACTTAGTTATTTTAATTAAACATGTATTTTAATTAAAATCATATAACATATTGTTTAATTAAATTCACAAGTTATTTAATTACCCAACTATAACCATGACTTGTATTGTACTAATTTAACTTCATTTATTATTTATAATTCAACTTAATTCTAATTATGGAAACTTACTAATTTTAGGAACTTTCTATATTTGAGAACTTTCTATTTTTGGAAACTTTCTATTTTTGGAAACTTACTATTTTTAGAAAGTTACTTAGTATTACAATACAAGTATTATAATACACTAATACATGAATAATACACAACAGAATATATCAGAATACCGACAGTTAACACAATAAACAGTAAAACATGACAAAATACTTATAACAAGCTAATAACATACGAAACTAGTAAAACACATGTAATTCAGATAACTCACACACGTCCATACTTCTTATGTCGTGATATCCGTCAAGGCGGATTAGTCTTCATCGTTCCCGTTAGCTTCTACTGGACATAAGGTACGGATTTCCCGACCTTCAGTAAGGACAATCTCTTCCTTCATTAGGATTTTTCGTATGAAGTCAACAGTTTTCCCAGTAGTTACAGATTAAATGCTTATGTTTTATTAGTTACCTTAGCCATATACATGCATGACTAGTTTCACCTAGTTATGGAGGTACCATAACCAATAGATACACTAGTGTTATGACTTCACCACGGCGGAGTGATAGATCGTGACGTTCCTTTTCAGTTATTTGGCTATTATATTATTATATTATCATGTGGGGCTTATGGGTGCGTCCTAGTTACATGTTTCAGTCAGGATTTTCATGGTGAATGTGGTGTGTGCCTTGCATCCTTCACAAGGAGCTGATCTCTCCTACCCATTGACCAGTTAATTAGAGGCAACCCCTCTAATTGCATGATGAGGTCTCCCCTCTAAGTATTCATGCACGTTGTTGACCTCATGACCTATATTGGCTATTATGGTAAATTGACTAATACAGATTTTCATAAGTAACATAAGCTATGTTTTCAGAACTAAAACCAGTTAATATGACAGACAACTAGGTTTTTTAGGACTTATTCATTTCCGCTGCCATTCATGCTTTAGATTCTTTATATGCTTCCATACTCTATGTTTTTCCATGCTTTATTGTATATCCGTGCACTGAGCGTTATGCTCAGCCGTCTACGTTTCCATGTTCTGAAACGGCAGGTACCCAAGGACGCAAGTAGGAACTCTAGAGTATGTGTATTCGGATTGGAAGCTATCCGACCTCTTGTACCTTATGCATTTATTCCTACTTTATCATACTTTACATCTTTTGGACATTGTTTAGTCCTTTCCATTTACAGTACTTATATTTCTTGTTTGTGAGTTACTAGACTACCGATGTTTGATTCTGGTATTTCTATTTATGGTCATGAATGTTTAGACATTTACCTTGCATGCTTTGATGATACGCCATTATTTACTGTAGCACTCTATCCTATTAAATAGGGTGTTACAATTATGGTATCAGAGCCTGGTTTCGACCTGTAGCTTTGTAAAAATGACATGTGACTTACGGGTAGTCACCAGTGTCTTCCTAGAAATGACAGTTGGTTTTCATGCATTCATTCATTTTCAGTTTATTTCATGCATTCATATCATTGTAGCAGGTTTATGACTAAGTAATGGTTGGTACATGACTGGCCCTATTTAGTCGCATGTGATTTTATCGAAACTTTTAACTTTGGGACCGACCCATTGGCATCCCCGCGCCATGTCTTTTGTTTTGGGTGAACTGACCATAGGCGTTCACTCTCGTTCATATAAAAAGTTTTATAAACTGCATCATGCATTTTTATACATTGTTTCATGCATTATAAAATGCTTCTTTGATTTATACATTGTTCATGCATTCTTATGTTATTTTACTTAAGATTTATGATTTATGTTGCATTTTGTTGTTTTAAACTGTCTGATGGTGAACAATCGCAATACTCCAGATTTGACAGCAGCTGTCAATGCAGCTCTGCAAGCCCTACTTCCCCACCTTCGCAATAAAATCAGGGATGAACTTCAGGCGGAATTCCAAGCTCATGGTAATCACAACAACCCTCCTACTCCTCCAATGGTTACTCTTATGACTTGGTTGGAGAGATTCAACAAACAGCCACCCCGTTCGTTTGAACAGACTGACAGCCCCAACGAGGCTGAAGCTTGGATTTCTCACATCGAGAAGATTTTCGATGCAATGGGTTGTGATGGTGTCTACAAGGAAAGGCTGGCTTGCTATAAGTTTGAAGTTGATGTGTTGCAATGGTGGAAATCGGTCAAGCAGTCCAACGGTGGTGACAATTGGGTTGCACAACTGACATGGGACCGGTTTAAGGAGCTCTTCCTTAATCAGTACTTTCCACATGCTGAGAAAGAGAAGCTCAAGAGGGACTACCATAAAATTCGACAGATTGCTGGTGAAAACAGTAATGAAATCATGCAAAGGTTTCTCCGGTTGGCAGGTTTTCTGGTTCCAGCCGCAGGAACTGCTGCGGAGCAGGCTGAGAAGTTTCGCTGGGCACTTCACACTTCGGTTGCCAACAACTTTGTATGTGCTACTTTCACTACAGTGGAACAGGTGGCCGATGCAGCCCGTAAGCTCGAGATGCTTCAAGAACGAGAGGAGTTCGGTGATGACAGAGCAGTGAAGAGGTATCTTCAATCACCAATTGTAAACAATTCATTTCCATCAGTATTATTCGTTTCACTTAAACCTCTGTTCAACAATATATATATTCCAGGCAGAAGACTGACGACCGTAAGCCTGCGGCCGCTCAACAGCAAGCATCCAAGGGAAACAGTCAGACTAATGACCGTTCTGGTTCTGAGAGGCGTGGCGGTAACGATAGTTACCGTAACAACGCTAACGACTCGAACAACAGCAGGTCCCTACATTAACTTTCTTTCATGATTCCACTATTTATATTATGGTATTCTGACACTCCAACAATTGTTAATTCAGGAACAATGGTAACGGCAGGGATTAGGACCGTAGGGGTTCACAGCCTAACCGTTCTACCTCATATGGTAAAATTTTATACCTTCTATGTAATCATGTTTATGTACCACGATCATGTCTCATGCATGTAATCCTTGAACATGCTCTCAGATAGCTAGGACGCCTGTTGGAGGATTCACGCATCCTATCTGTCCTACTTGTTCGCGCAAACATTCGGGTATTTGTCGTCGAGGTACTGGTGGCTGCTTCATGTGTGGCCAACAAGGCCATCAGCAGAAGGACTGTCGCTAGGGTGAGATAGAAGGCACCTCTGGACACACCGACACCAAGCCACCTCCTACTTCTGGTCGCGTGTTCACTACTACTCGAGATTAGGCGAATAAGACCTTAGGTACTATCACCAGAAATCTCTTTATGAATCTTTTGGCAGCATGTGTTCTATTTGATACTAGAGCGACGCATTTAGTTGTGTCCACTACTTTTACTGTACGTGTTAGGATTTCCCCGATGCCATTAGATAATGCCTTATGCATTTCCACGCCACTTAGGGACTCTGTACGAATCACTCAAGTGTACAGAGATCTTCCCCTAGAATTTGATGACAAGATTCGTAGAGTTGACGCACTTCCTTTAGACATGTGCGAATTTGACTTGATTTTGGGCATGGACTGGTTATCCAAACACCAGGCCACGATTGACTGCCAAACTTATCGGGTTATCTTCAGTGATTTTAAATCCCCAGAGTACATACACCATGGTTTTCTGCCAGGGAGGTCAGTACAGATTATTTCATCCATGGAGGCGCGTGCATTGCTATCACACGACTGTCAGGGCTTCATAGCCAATATTCATGACATTACTGTCGAGTCTCCATCGATCCAAGATCAACCTATTGTGTCAGAGTTTCCTGACGTATTTCCAGATGAACTTCCGGGCATACCACCTGTTCGCGAAGTCGAGTTTGGAATCGAGCTCATACCAGGTGCAGAGCCAATTTCCAAAGCTCCTTACCGTATGGATCCTATAGAGTTTAAGGAACTAAAAGATCAGTTGCAGGAACTTCTGGAACGAGGTTTCATCCGTCCCAGTGCATCGCCATGGGGTGCACCGGTACTGTTAGTGAAGAAGAAAGACGGCAGCATGCGTTTATGTATAGACTATCGTGAGCTGAACAAGATCACGATCAGGAATCGTTATCCTTGCCGCAAATTGATGACCTATTCGATCAACTTCAGGGCGCCATTCATTTCTACAAGATCGATCTGAGGTCTGGCTACCATCAGTTACGGGTTAAAGAGCAAGATATCTCTAAGACTGCTTTCCGTACACGTTATGGGCACTACGAGTTCGTAGTCATGCCATTCGGACTCACTAATGCTCTAGCTGTCTTCATGGATTTGATGAACCGTGTCTTCCATGAGTTTCTGGACAAGTTCGTTATTGTGCTCATTGATGACATCCTGATTTTCTCCAAATCCAAGGAGGAACATGAGGAACACCTTCGTACAGTCTTACAGATTCTTCGTCAGAAGCAGCTGGGGCCAAGTTCTCTAAGTGTGAGTTCTGGTTAACCAAGGTGGCATTTCTGGGCCATATTGTATCTACAGAGGGGATCACCATGGATCCTACCAAGGTTGAAGCTATCACTAAATGGCCGAGACCTACATCTGCAACAAAAGTTAGAAGTTTTCTGGGTTTAGCTGGCTGTTAGGACCTTTGGAATAGTTATTTGTAATAGGTATACTAGGAGGTATATAGTTCCTCCTGGTCCTAGTATTAGTAAGAGCAACACATGCTCCTGGTCTTTAGAAAGTCAAACTTTATTATTTTAAGTATTGTTTTAGGATATGCATGAGATATGTTAGGAAAGGATATGCATATCAGTTTTACACGTTTTGGTTTATTGATGTATTAGGGTTTCCTTGTAGTATAAAAGGAACCTTAGGCAGAAGGGTTAGACACCTTCATCAAACATTATTCTATTTCATATTAATATTAGAAATCCTTAGTAAAGGATCAAGTCATTATAGTTATTCTGTTCTTCTTGTTCATAGTATTTGTATTCCGCACTTATACTGTGTGATTCATCTAAAGTCTCTCTGTGAATCGACTTATGATTACAGAAGTCGTTTACCATCCCTAACAGGCTGCAAGATCCACATCTAGTGGACCCAACAAGTGGTATCAGAGCCTGGGAGAGTCTCTGTACAAGAAGAATCAATTTTTCTTATTACTAACATCTTTGTTTAATCATGTCTGCCTCGAGTTATACTCAAACAAGAGAAGATAGCACCCCTAAAACACAGCAACCTCAGCAGATCATTGCTACGGTTTCCAACACAAATTGGAAAATTTCCTCTTCTGAAAAAGGATGAGTATGATAGCTGGGCAATGAAGATGGAATGCTGGATCACCAACACTGATCAAGATCTTCGGAAGATTATTCAGAATGGAAACAACAAGAGGTTTACTGGAAGAGACAAGAATGGTAATATTATTCTTCTTGACCCTAAAACTCATGAAGAAATCACAACTGTTCAGAAGGAGATCAAAGCAAAAACTATTTTGCTTCAGTCTCTTCCTGATGATCACATGGGTGACTTTTATCACCTGGATGATGCTAGAGAGATCTTGAACGGAGTAAAAGCAAGGTTTGGAGGGAATGAGGAGTCAAAGAAAATGCGCAGATCCATGTTGAGAGATGAATTCACAGAATTCAAGATCTCAGAAACTGAAGGTATTCATCAAGAGTATGACCGGTTCCAAAAGACACTGAGCCAGTTGAATCAACTCAGGTCTAAACCTGACAATGGAGATATCAATGCAAGGTTTCTTAGAGCCTTACCTTACTCATGGAATCATGTGGTAATCTCTATTAAAGCAAAAGGTGGCCTTGACTGTCTTAATTTTGAGGATCTGTTTTATAAGCTCAAAACCTTTGAGCCTCGTGTGAGAGGATACTCAAGTGATCCTTTTCCTACTCCTACTAACTCTGCCTTTGTGAGTTCCATGAGATCTAGTCCCATGTCTTATGCTAGTAGCCCAAGCTATACTGTGTCTTCTCAACATACTTCTACTCAGCATACTTCTACTCCTGAACCAAAATCCAAGTCTGGTAGCATGGTAGAAGCTGTTCTTCACTCTTTTGTTGCTGATGTTGATCCACAACAGCAGCTTGCTTTTGATGACTTCAAACATGTTGATAAACTTGACCTCGATGAAATGGATCTCAAGTGGCAGATGGTCATGCTCACTCTCCGGGTTCACAAGTTTGAGAAGAAAGTCGGTCGAAAGTTTAACTACAACCCAAGAGAGCCAGCAAGGTTTGATAGAAGCAAGGTTAGATGCTATAACTGCCAGCAGCAAGGTCACTTTTCTAGGGAATGCCCTAACAAGAATGACCAGGAGAAGAACAGGTATCCAGCCTTCAAGATTCAGGAGGTCAAAGACGACAAGAAAGCTTTGGTGTCTGTTGACTCTATGGTTAACTGGAGTGTGTTGGGTCAAAAAGTTGATGTGGCAGAAACTCAAAAACGAAGAAATCATTAAAGGCATTTGTCCAAGCGTTGACAAGTGTATTCCAAGCATTGTCAAGAACAAAACAAGCGTTGACAGAAGCAAGCATTGTCATGTACAATCCAAGCATTGTCATGTACAATGTAAGCATTGATAGAAACGTAGACAAGAATCCTTTAGAAGCTTCTATTTGGATATATATGCAGGATATATTCTGTATATCATTATTTAAATAGAAGATTCACATGTTAATTCATTCTTATCTCTTGTAAAACCCTAATCCTTACACTATAAAAGGAACCAATGGTTATTAGGTTTTTCATAAGTTCATTCACAATGTAAACCTAAAGCGTGTGTCGACTAGACGTGGGATTCAATGTATACACGTGTAGTGGTTGTTGATTATCAATATAATTAGCAACCCAATTGTTTTAATTCAAGTTCTTTGTGCCTAAACACCTTGTTAAACGTGTTTCATTCTATTCCGCCTTGATTCAATCAAGTGAATGAGATTAGTTCCTAGTAGCTTAAAGATCCGGAAACCAAGGTTTCCACAGAGTGATCATCAGAATGCTACCTTGGAAACAGCTGAACCTTCTACAGACGTGTTTGCAATGATTGCTGGGAATCTGTCTGATGCCGAGGAAGCAGAAGAATTTGCTTTTATGGGCATCTCACCTCAGGTACAACATTTCCCTCTTGGTTGTCATGATAAATATTTAAAACTGTCGTCTCAATACAATGAATTAAATGAACAAAATGATAAGTATTTTTTAGATGTTCAAGCTTATAAGAATTCTTTAAAAACATTAGAACAACAAAAGAGGTGGCTTCAAGATACTCAACGAGAGTATGAGGATAAAATTAGAATTATGAACATTGATTTAGAAAACACTACCAATATGCTTAAATATACTGAAAAAGTAAAAGATGACAGTATCAAGGATAAGCAAGACATGCAGGAAAAATTGGATGCTACTCTTTGAAGATTTGAAAAATGGCAAGATGCACCCAAAAATCTTTCAAAGTTAATTGATAGTAGCATGTCTGGTAGGACTAAGAGAGGTTTAGGATTTGATAAATATATTGATTCAGAAGATGTGTTTGATTTATCCTTTTCAATTGTTTTTGATCCTGACAAGGAGGAGGAGGGAAAACCTAGTTACAATAGGTTTCATCCAGCTGCAGAAATGCATGTTGTCCCTCCACCTCTTACAGGATCTTTTATGCCCGTTTCTAGGCATAATGACTTGGATGGATCACAGATGCATGAGTCTAAAAAAAGTTCTACTAATACTAATGACTTTGTCTCTTGTACTTTCAGTGACAAAGCCAGTGACTCTGCATCATGTGGTTCAAGTGAAGAGTCGAGACCTACAAGCTACAAGTCAAATGACCCTGTTGCTACTAGTGCTAGGAAGAGTGAAGAGAGAGTTGCTTCTACTTCAACTGTGTCTAGTTCTAGTTTATTGAGTCCTAGGAATGCTGTTTCTCCTAGAGTTGTGTGTAATAAATTTAGCAGTATGAAACAATGTCATTTGAATAAAAGGTCGTTTAAAACATGTTTTGTTTTTGGAAGTAAATTTCATTTGATTAAAGATTGTGACTTTTATGACCAACATCCTTCTGTTTATCAAGCATATCCTGCTCCTTGTCCACCAGGAGTTGCTCCATATTCTTCTAGAAGACTAAACCCATGTGCCCAATCTTTTTCTTCTTCTAGAAGGACCTCTCCTTTAGCTTCTGTCATTGGAGAAACAATGGATTTATCCCTAATAGACCAACCAGCAACTATTTTCAGAACTTTAATCAGAATTATGCATTTAATTCAGACCAAATGTATTTTGGGTTGGGAAATTTGGGTACTGCTGTTAAGCCCTCAGCAGGTTGTTCTTGGTCAAACAATAACACCCATATGATGAATAGGCAACCTAAGAACAACATTGGATCTCATCAATCTTCTTGGCTATCTACTAAAGATCCATAAGGCAGGCTCAAACCTGAAAAGGTTTGGGTCCCCTTAAGACACTAACTTTTGCATATATCTTTTCTTGTTGTTGTAGGTTACTCCATACCAAGATCCTACTCTAGGGATAGTTGATAGTGGATGCTCTAGGAGCATGACAGGGAATAAAGGACTTCTATCTAACTTTGTACCATTTCAAGGCGGAAAGGTCTACTTTGGAGGTGGTGAAGGGAGGATCACTGGCAAAGGAACGATTAAGACACCTAACCTTAATTTTGAGCAGGTCTACTATGTAGAAGCACTTCAACACTTCAACTTGATCTCTGTATCTCAGATTTGTGACAAGAAGCAGTTTGTCCTCTTTACGGATACTGATGCACTGGTGTTATCCAAAGACTTTAAGCTCCCAGATGACTCACAAGTTCTACTCAGAATCCCTAGAAGACACAATCTCTATAGTATCAAGCTAAATGAAGTTAATCCTACAGGTCAACTAGCTTGTCTGGTTGCTAAAGCCTCAAAAGATGAAGCCACTAAATGGGACAGAAGAATGGGGCATGTAAACTTCAAGACCATTAATAAGTGTGAAAACACTTATCTTTTTACCACTTAATTACAATAATAACCAAGCCAAAACGTGTATTTTATGTCGTAAACGTGGGAATTATGTGTAGTTTATGTTTTTGTTGTGATTTAGGATCAAAATGTGAAAAGGGGAGAAAACACGGGCTTTCAAGGGCTTTTATCAAAGAAAAAGACAAGAAGACAAAAAGACAAAGTCAAAAGATCAAGAGTGCAAAAAGAACGGAAGTCCAAGGCTTATTCTAAAGATTTATAGAAGAAAAGTCTAAAGACGGAAGTTTAATAAAGCCTAAGAACTCTAGTCTAATTAATGAAGAAATTACAAGACGAGTTTAATTAATCCCGAGACAAAGTCGAAAAAGTCGAAGAATTTAGAAGACGAAAAGACGAGAAAGAAAGAAAGAAGGAAGCTTCCAACACATGCTAACCTCCCTTCTCCCTATAAATAGAGACTTCATTTCATTTTTTAGTCTTGTTAGCTAACTTGACAACTTAGCTCTCCACCTTTAATTACTTGCACATTTTAATTTCATGTCATTTACTTAATTGTCATTTTAAATTCTTGCCTTTAATTCCAAGTAAGTCTTTTAATTTTGTTGTTGAATCTTTATTTTTAATCAAGTTTTTCATTATCATTCTCATTCTTCTCTTCTTGCTTTTAAATATCTTCTTTTGTTTGTTTAATCTTAAAGTTTTTATCTTTATGTTTATTTGATAAAAGTTTTTATTTTTCCATTGCTCTCATCAAATTCGTACGTTTGATATTCTTATTTTCTTGAATTTTTAGCTTATTTTGTGCTTAGCTTATTTTAATTCAAGTGTTTTCAAAAGTTTAATCTTTTTCTCTTAATTTCTTTTATAAAGTTTGCTTATTTTGTTCTTGAAAGTTTTTAAATTTGTAGCTTATTTTGTTCGTCTTATTATTGCTTTGGTTTAGTTTTTGTTAAGTGCTTATTGGAAGTGCTTATTGAGTTTTTAGCTTATTTCACTTTATCGGATTGCTTGGTGCTTCATCGCAAAAGCCTAGGGTTTTACATTCCGACAGCTTATTGCGATCAATATTCAGATAGAGTATCCCCCCATATTCCGAGCGTGACAGCGATCGCTCATTGTGATCGTACATTGCGACGGGTCTTAAGGCTTTATTGGGACGAAGTGCTGCTAAAATTTCATCAGCGACATTCCGATAGGATATTGCGATCAATATTCCAACAGGATTACTTCTCAACATTCCGATAGTTTTTCTTTTTAGCCATTATTCCAATAGTTTTGTTTATACATTCCGACGGCATACATTCCGATCGGATTCTGACAGGATTCCGATGGAGGGTATTCCGAAAGGTATTTAATATTTTGTCTTAGTTTTATTTTTAGATTGCATTATTTTAAGTTTTCAAATTTTCATTTTTATTACATTGTCAAATTTACTTCCCGTCAAGCTTTCATTTTTGTCATTTAATTAATTTACTTTTAAAGTCTTAATTTCTCGTCATTTACTTTAAAAGTTTTAAATTTTGCACAAATTACTTTTTAATTAGTTTTAGCTTTAATTACCTGTCATTTAATTTAACGTTTCGCAATTTAATTTTACTACATCGACAAATCTATTATTTCATCCACCAAAAGACGACTGAGTCGCACAAATAACCAGTAATCAATTCGATCAGACACACAAAAACATTTTTCCTTACTAAAAATAAGTCATTAAATGGCGCCGTTGCCGGGTCTTTTCGTGAGGATTAACCGTTTTCTGCGAGAGACGCGTTGAATTTTGGGATCCGTTCACTTGTGAACATTATTTTTTTGCTCAAAAATTTTCAAAAATCCATAAAAATTAAAAATTGTTAAAAATCCATAAAAATTAAAAATTTTCAAAAATCCATAAAAATTAAAAATTGTTAAAAATCCGAAAAAATTAAAAATTTTCAAAAATCCAAAAAGATTTTTATTTTTATTTTTACACGTACATATATATTCTATATTTCTTTAGTATCTTTTTATTTTGTTTTTGCAGGTGTACGCGTACTAGATCTTCATCTTATTCAGAGCCCGAGACTAGTGAAGATTTAGATATGGCTGGTGTGCACAACAACAATAATCCACCCCACCCCAACATGAATAAAAATAACAATGTTCCCCCACCCAACCTTCGAACGATGGAGGAGCTTTGTCAACCAACGATGAATGGACGAGGAGGACCGATTGCGCCAATGCAAATCACGGCTCCAGAGTTTTCATTGAAGCATCACATAATCCAACAAGTTCAAAACACTTGTCCATTTCGCGGATTACCGGATGATGATGCCAACAAACACCTCGACAAGTTCATTACCGTTACTCAAAGCATGAAGTTGCCTGGTGTTACCATGGATTTTCTTCGCCTTCACCTATTTCCACACACCTTATCCCACCATGCCGAAAAATGGTTTGATCGTCTTCCGAAGAATGCAATTCATACTTGGGACGAGATGACTCAACGTTTTTTGTCGCGCTACTTTCCACCATCCATGGTCACGAGCCTTCGGAATCAAATTAGTGGATTTACTCAAGAACCCGATGAATCCCTTTTTTATGCTTGGGAACGATATAATGTTTTGATCGATCGATGTCCAAACCACAACATGCTCCCCGTCACCTTAATTGATACTTTCTACAATGGTTTAACTTTTCGTGATCGTGATACGATTAATGCAGCCGCCTATGGCACATTTATGAAAAGAAGACCTAAGGAGTGTAGAGAGCTCATCGAGAACATGACTACTCATCACAAAAATTAGGATTCATCCGCATCTTCAAGGAATAATCCGAGAGTCATTGTGTCTGCTACTTCTTCAAACCCTGATATCACCGAATTGACCCGCGCAATGGTCGAAATGAGCAAAAACATGCAACTTTTGGCTACAAATCAACAACAACAAGTTAAAGCTGTAGCAATTTCTTGTGAGATTTGCGGGGGTCCTCATTCATACACTGATTGTCCTTCTACTCATGACAATCCGGAAATTGTGTATGCGGCTTATGGTAACTATTCAACGGAAAACTACCAAGCCCGACCTCAAGGTGATCGTAACTTGCTAAGTTACCGTTCTAACAACTTTATTTAACCCGGTTTTTCTCCTCAAAACCACAACCCCAACAACTATAATAGAAGCAATCTAAACCCACCTCGAGCTTCTAATCCTTATCACCCACCCGCTCAACAAGCTCCACCCATTAATCAAGATGTGGAAACTTTCATGAGGACCCAAGGAGAGCAAATTAAGAATCTGCAAAGCCAAATCATCAACTTGAAAGGAGATATCACTAAGCAAGGTAATGATATTAGATCTGAGCTTCGACATGATATACAAACCTCTTTTAGCAATCAAACAAATGATTTGAAGAATATGCTGGCTAGTTTCTTACCAACTACTCAACCCTCTACTTCGGGCTCTCTTCCTTCTAATACCGTCACCAACCCAAGAGCGAATGTGAGTGCTATTACTACACGCAGTGGAGCAACCTTAGTAGGACCATCTATCCCTCCCCCAGTTACTCCATCTACACCTCCTCCCCCACCATTTATCCCTCCTACTCCCACGCCTAGTATTAGTTCTCCATTACCGTCTCCACCTCTACCAGCAGCTGTTCCTAAGAAACACCCTTCATCAACCCCACCTTCCACCTTTAAACCTTCAACATCTCAACCTTTACCTGCTACACCTACACTACCTAAACCCAACATCCCTTATCCTTCTCGCTTAGACAAGTGTGAATTGCTCACCAAGGATGATATTCAAGTGTTAAACTTTTTGAAGAAGATTTCGGGATTGACCATCACCTTTAGCCTCGTTGAAGCTCTAGCCCAAATGCCTAAATTTGTTAAGATGTTTAAGGAATTGCTTAATAAGAAGGAAAAGATGGCTGAGTTTGTTAATACTCGATTGAATGAAAACTGTTCAGCAGTCCTTCTTAAAGAACTTCCAGAAAAACTTGGAGATGCCAGTCGTTTTGTGCTACCATGTACTTTTAACCAAACCGAAGAATTTACTGCCTTAGCTGATCTCGGGGCAAGTATAAATCTGATGCCTTTAAGTGTTTGGAAAAAGTTATCATTACCCGACCTTACACCAACAAAGATGACTCTTGAGCTAGCAAATCACACTCTCGCTTACCCTGTTGGTATTGCCGAAGATGTGTTTGTTAAAGTTGGCACCTTCACTTTTCTGGTCGACTTTGTTGTTGTTGATTATGAAATAGACCCTCGTATTCCGTTAATACTTGGACGACCATTTTTGAGAACTGGAAAATCCTTAGTCGATGTTGTCGAAGGTGAGTTAATATTAAGAGTCGGGAATGAGGCACAAGTTTTTAAAATGGGGAAGATCACAACCAAATCAAATGGAAGAGAATCAACGAATAAGATTAATGTGCTTGATGATTTTGTCATCTACAACAATCCTCTTTTCGATTCTTGCTATGATAATCCACTGTTCAAAGATGATGTGGATGATTCTCTCTCCAATTTAGACCCCCCACCAATTCATGAGTCTCCACTGATCTATGATGACTATGATGATAATTCTAGTTCCGATGGGGATGATTATGATAATTTTGTTTTAGAGTATCCAGACATGCCAACTTATGATGATTTTGATGATGTTGATACTCTTTCGAGTGATTCTTCACATGATGACCTTGCACTTACTTTTGATGAAGATCCTCCACCAACAATGCTTGATCCTACTTTGGATGACTACTCATTTAAGGAAGACTTTGTTACTTTTCTCAACACTTACTTCCCAAATGAGAATGATTCTCCTCCTTTGGACTTTGATGATGCCTTTTATCCTTCTTTGGATATGAAGAAACCCGTTTCAAAGGAGAAGAAGCCGGAAGACACCAATATCCGCAGCACTTATGTCTTGACACCTCTTTATCCACCTTCTGAGGATGAGATTGTGAGAATTATGAGCGGATCTTCTTCAAGGTCTACTGCGTGTGAGTGTTATTTTCCCCTAAAGGAAAAGGTGTTCGATCCCGGTATTGCAGTTTTCAAGCCATCTCAGTATCCATCTGATGAAATAAAAGGAATGATTTTTGGACACAATAGAGATATGCTTGCACCTCATCAGCCTTGCTACCACCGTGCTCAACAACTGCTTAAGGGAACCTTTCCTACTCTTCTTTGGCTTTCTTTGTTCGCCTTAAGCTTGTGCTATTTTATGGACGAAAACCATGTATTTGATCCCGGTGGATGTGTTTCAAGCTTTTTCCTATGCTAATCATGGTCGAGTCAGGCTCACGACTCGGTTAACAAAAACAAGCGCTTCTCGAGAGGCAACCCGCAGTATCTATCCTTTTTCTTTTGTTTTTATAATAAGTGTAGGGGGAGACCCTAGTATGTGTTTGTTGTTTTCTTTCTTATCATGTGTGCAGGGATTCGAGCTTTCAAAGATCCATTCTTGATGACTTTTGACGACCCCTGATTCCGTGTACCCGTCTTCCCGGTTCTATCCTAAACTCTTTTGATTCACTATTTTTATATTCTTCAATATTAAAAAAGGAATCACTTTAGTTGTCTCTTCCTTAGCAAGATTTAAACAACGTGCACAATGTCCTAAGTGTAGGGGAGTTTACTTCCACATGCTTAAACATTGAGGACAACGTTTATATTAAGTGCAGGGTGGACTTCTATCGAAGTTAAGTGGGATTTTCCTTGTATTTGTCCTCATTTTAACTGAAAAATTGATTTTTCGACATTTTTTTCAAAATTTTTGATCTATTTTGGCCTAGTTGTAATTACCTTTTTATAGTTATTTTCTTTCTTTATTAGAATAAATTTTAAATAAAGTGGTTTTAAATTTTTCAACATCATGAATCTTTTGACTCAACCCGAGTTTACTAATCTAAGTTTACTCTAGCTAGTATCCTTAACGTGTTTAAGTCAAGTTTGGCTAGGCTTTTATATAGGGAACTTTAAAACACGAAAGTCTTAACTCTTACGGGTTAAGAACAAGAACTTTTCGCAAGTTCCTATAATTGATCCGAGAAAGTCGTTTATCAAGGTAACTTTAAAATGAGAATTCTAAACTTGAAAAAGTCTAAGAAGTTGCAAGATCCTATAGATGACTTGAAAACCCAAAAACTTTGATTTAATAGGCTTAGCATCCACGAGTCTCATTCCTTGAGATTTTAAATTGTGGAGAACGAGAGATAATAGAGTCAATTATAAGTTTGGTATTCTTTCATGAATTTATGTGAGTTGATTATAAGCTTTTTCTCCCATCGCTTGTTAATAAATTTAATTGCAATAAATAAGGTTGCACGATTTGAAAAGTTACTTAGCTTCTAGCACAAGATCGTTTAAAAGTTGCTCGGTATTAATTAGAGTTCATAGCCAAGGCATAACTTATTGAAGCGGGATGCGAAGATTGGCGAGTCCGAAAAGGCCCTAACAAGGCATGAGGGCTACATTTTGTTGCTAAAGATCCCAAGTGATGTGAAGAATCATTTATCAAGAATCAATATGAAGGATCGAGACACACGACGAAAAGCAAATACTCCCCTAAAGATCATGGAGAAGTCTATCCAAAAAGGCCCTAACAAGGTATGAGGATAAATAGATCCAAGTCCTAAAAGGAGGCGGATTGTTGTATATCAAAATCCCAAATAAAGATTGGAGAAAAATGAAGAAGTCGTGGTCCAAGTATGAAGAATCTCTCAAAAATTTCAAGTGAAGAAATTCCTATTATGAAGAGAAGACCATTATTTCATGAACGTCTCTCAAGATTTGAAGTATGAAGTCACTGCCAAATATCGGTCCGAGAAAGGTCTCAAATCGTGAAGCGAGTTATGCCAAGATATGAACTTTATGAGGTCCCGAGAAGCAGTTTTAAAAGATTTTGTCCTTTAGCTAACTATTTATTAAATCGTCCTACTTTATTTTCAGCCCTAATAAACTATCGAAATAAGTCAACAATGCATCCTCGTGATCATTCAAGACAACAATGAAATATAAGAGATACACCTAGGAATAAGGGAGTCTAAGTAAATAATTCCACATGAGTTTGTGATAGTTTGCTAACTTATAATAACAATGATCTCGTTTTTAAGCTTGGTATGGGGAACGTGAAACTTGAGGATGATAAACTTTCATAACATTACAAAACCCTAAGGTAAGTTTTTGATCTTTTTACTTGATTTCTTCCTTTAAATATTTTGTCTCTTTAATAAAAGATAATGTGGATTGATTATGATGGAAAATGTAAATCTTGCTTTGTAATTAATGCATTGCATGAGGACATTGCAATGGTCAAGTGTAGAGGATTTAATAAGTGTGAACACACTTATCTTTTTACCACTTAATACAATAATAACCAAGCCAAAACGTGTATTTTATGTCGTAAATGTCGGAATTATGCGTGGTTTGTGTTTTTGTTGTGATTTAGGATCAAAATGTGAAAAGGGGAGAAAACACGGGCTTTCACAGGCTTTTATCGAAGAAAAAGACAAAAAGACAAAGTCAAAAGATCAAGAGTGCAAAAAGAACGGAAGTCCAAGGCTTATTCTGAAGATTTATTGAAGAAAAGTCTAAAGACGGAAGTTTAATAAAGCCGAAGAACTCAAGTCTAATTAATGAAGAAATTACAAGACGAGTTTAATTAATCACGAGACAAAGTCGAAAAAGTTGAAGAATTTAGAAGACGAAAAGACGAGAAAGAAAGAAAGAAAGAAGGAAGCTTCCAACACATGCTAACCTCCCTTCTCCCTATAAATAGAGACTTCATTTCATTTTTTAGTCTTGTTAGCTAACTTGACAACTTAGCTCTCCACCTTTAATTACTTGCACATTTTAATTTCATGTCATTTACTTAATTGTCATTTTAAATTCTTGCCTTTAATTTCATGTAAGTCTTTTAATTTTGTTGTTGAATTTTTATTTTTAATCAAGTTTCTCATTATCATTCTCATTCTTCTCTTCTTGTTTTTAAATATCTTGTTTTGTTTGTTTAATCTTAAAGTTTTTATCTTTATGTTTGTTTGATAAAAGTTTTTATTTTTCCATTGCTCTCATCAAATTCGTACGTTTGATATTCTTATTTTCTTGAGTTTTTAGCTTATTTTATGCTTAGCTTATTTTAATTCAAGTGTTTTCAAAATTTTAATCTTTTTCTCTTAATTTCTTTTATAAAGTTTTCTTATTTTGTTCTTGAAAGGTTTTAAATTTGTAGCTTATTTTGTTCGTCTTATTATTGCTTTGGTTTAGTTTTTGATAAGTGCTTATTGGAAGTGCTTATTGAGTTTTTAGCTTATTTCACTTTATCGGATTGCTTGGTGCTTCATCGCAAAAGCCTAGGGTTTTACATTCCGACAGTTTATTGCGATCAATATTCAGATAGAATATTCCCCCTATTCCGATCGTGATTGCGATCGTTCATTGCGATCGTACATTGCGACGGGTCTTAAGGCTTTATTGCGATGAAGTGCTGCCAAAATTTCATCAGCCACATTCCGATAGGATATTGCGATCAATATTCCGACAGGATTACTTTTCAACATTCCGATAGTTTTTCTTTTTAGCCATTATTCCGATAGTTTTGTTTATACATTCCGACGGCTTACATTCCGATCGGATTCCGACAGGATTCCGATGGAGGGTACTCTGACAGGTATTTAATATTTTGTCTTAGTTTTATTTTTAGATTGCATTATTTTAAGTTTTCAAATTTTCATTTTTATTACATTGTCAAATTTACTTCTCGTCAAGCTTTCATTTTTATCATTTAATTAATTTACTTTTAAAGTCTTAATTTCTCGTCATTTACTTTTAAAGTTTTAAATTTTCCACAAATTACTTTTTAATTAGTTTTAGCTTTAATTACCTGTCATTTACTTTAACGTTTCGCAATTAAATTCTGCTACAACGACAAATCTATTATTTCATCCACCAAAAGACGACTGAGTCACACAAATAACAAGTAATCAATTCGATCAGACACACAAGAACAATTTTTCTTAGTTAAAATAAGTCATTAACCATTCACAAATTAGCAAATATGAACTTGGTCTTTGGTTTACCTCCCAAAACTTTCAGGAATGACATTAATTGCCTTACATGCAGCAAAGGCAAACAACATAAAGCTACCCTCAAGGCCATTACTGCTCTCAGCCTTATTACTGAACCATTGCATCTACTACACATGGATTTATTTGGTCCTACCTCCATTAGGAGCATTGAGCACAAACAATACTGTCTTGTGGTAACGGATGGGTTTAGCAGGTTCACGTGGGTTTTCTTCATGGCTGCCAAAAATGAGACCTACTCAATTCTTAAGGACTTTATTACACTAATTGAGAATCAGCTGTCCAAGAAGGTAAAAGGTATCCGATGTGGTAATGGAACAAAATTAAAAAATGCAGACCTCATACCACTTTGTAATTCTAAAGGTATCAAAAGAGATTATAGTGCAACAAGAACTCCTTAACAGAATGGTGTTGTAGAAAGGAAGAACAAGACTCTAATAGAAGCTGCGAGAATAATGCTTGCCGATTCCAAGCTTCCAACCATGTTCTGGACAGAAGCTATCAATACTGCAAGTTATGTCTTGAATAGAGTTTCTATTACCAATCCTCACAAGAAGACTCCCTATGAGCTACTCACAGCTAAAGTACCTAGCATTGCTCATCTGAAGCCATTTGGGTGTCCTGTCACCATTCTGAATACTAGTGACTATTTGGGGAAATTTGATGGCAAGACAGATGAAGGATACATAGTGGGATATTCAGCTCACTCTCGGGCTTATCGTGTCTACAATCTCCAAGCCAAGCGAGTCATTGAAACTATTAATCTCAGGTATTTTGAGGACAAGTCAAACATACAAGCCAAGGGTCCTGAATGGTATTTTGATCTTGATTATCTTAGTGATTCATTGGGATATTTTCGTTTCAAAACTAACCAAGATGCAGGTCCACAAGTGTTTGCAACTTCTAGTGCAGGTGCTCATTCTAGTTTTTCGGACTCAGATGATGAGGATGATATTTTTGTTATTCCTTCCTATTCCATCACAGTCTCTCCAAATGCCAATACTAGTCCTAGTGATGCTTCTCCATCAGACATTTTGGACTCACAAGGAGCTCTTGACACATTGCTTAAGCAACAGCAAGATGCTACTACAGCAGCTGCTCAAGGAGGTTTTGAGTTTCCTTTGAGTACCCCTGTTGTCAAAGCTACTCCTAGTACTCCTAATGTTACTTCTAGTGCAAGTTGAACACCTATTGGTAGTCCGGTTAGTGATCCCACTTCCTCAACTAGATTCTCTGGTCCTTCTGACCTGGGAAACTATCAAAAGAAGTCTTCTACTAAGCTGGATGATATTCATAAGCAACCAATAGATGGCATTTTCGACTCTACTTCATATGATGATGAAATTTTTGTGGATCTTAATAAATTGGCACAAGAAGTGGATGTCGCTTCTAATGAAGTTCAGCAGACGCATAAAAACCATCCTACTACTCAAATCATTGGAGATCCTGGTTCTACTATCAAGACTCGTAGAATGCATAAGAAAGCAACGTCTGCTCATCATGCTCTTGTGCGCTATATTGAGGACCAAAAGTGTAATAATCACACGGACTTTCTTTACTGTTTGTTTGCTTGTTTTCTTTCACAGGTGGAACCTAGATCAGTCTCTCATGCTCTTGAGGATCAAAGTTAGGTGGAGGCTATGCAGGAGGAGATGCAGCAGTTCTTGTTTCAGAATGTTTGGATTCTAGTTGACTTGCCAGATGGAAAGACAACAATTGGTAGCAAATGGATTCTCAAAAACAAGAAAAATGCGAGGGGTATTGTGGTGAGAAATAAGGCTAGGTTGGTTGCACAAGGGCACACACAACTTGAAGGCATTGACTATACTGAAGTTTTTGCTCCTGTTGCTAGGATTGAGGCCATTCGTCTGTTTTTGGCTTTTGCTTCTTATGTTGGCTTTACGGTTTTTCAGATGGATGTCAAGAGTGCATTTCTCTATGGCAAGATTGATGAGGAAGTTTATGTCACTCAACCTAAGGGCTTTGTGGATCCACTTCATCCCAAGAAAGTTTACAAGGTGGTCAAAGCTCTATATGGACTTCATCAGGCTCCTAGAGCTTGGTATGAGCGTCTTTCCACTTTCTTGTTGAAACATGGCTATAGAAGAGGCACGATTGACAAAACACTATTTCTTAAGAGGAATACCAAGGACATCATCCTAGTTCAAGTGTATGTGGACGATATTATCTTTGGTTCTACTAAGAAGGAATGGTGTGATGAGTTTGAACAACTGATGAAGGGCGAATTCCAGATGAGTGCTATGGGAGAACTTACATTTTTTCTTGGTCTTCAAGTCAAGCAACACTCGGATGGAATCTTCATAAGTCAAGACAAGTATGTTCATGAGATCCTTCAGAAGTTTGATATGGAACCTCTTAGACCTGCAACAACACCTTATGAAGTCACTAAAGTCAAACTCAAGAATGAGCCAGATCCTCCGGTAAATGTTCACATGTACAGGTCAATGATTGGCTCACTCATGTATTTGACTGCATCACGTCCGGATATTATGTTTGCAGTAAGTGCTTGCTCTAGACATTAGGTGGCTCCAACCATTTCTAACTTGAATGCAGTCAAGAAAATTTTCAAGTACATCAAGGCTCAACCCGAGCTAGGCTTGTGGTATCCTAGAGAATCACCTTTTGTTCTTGAAACCTGTAGTGATAGTGACTATGCAGGTGCTAATAATGACAGAAAGTCTACTACTGGTGGTTGTCAGTTTTTGGGTCGAAGCCTTATCTCATGGCAATGTAAGAAACAGACGATAGTAGCTACTTCTTCAACAGAAGCTGAATACGTAGCTGTTGCTAGTTGTTGTGGATAAGTCTTGTGGATACAAAATCAGATGCTGGATTATGGGTTCAACTTTTTGAACACCAAAATTTTAATTGACAATCAAAGCACTATCTGCATTGTGAAGAATCCTGTTTTTCATCAACGAACAAAACATATTGAGATTAGGCACCACTTTATAAGGGATGCCAATGAGAAGAAGTTGATACAGGTTCTTAAAGTACACACAGATGATAATGTTGATGATTTATTGACTAAAGCCTTTGATGGTCCTCGCTTCAACCACTTGGTGGTTCGCATTGGAATGATCAATCCTTGAGGTCTAGGAATGAGGGGAGGCTAAGCCTAAGGGGAGGCTTAGTGTACATATTACATTGCACATTCTAACATATGGTAGTTTCTAACAACAGATTTTATGGGTATTTGTGGTGTGTGCTACTTCAAGTGGAGGATATTACTGGTTCTTCTGTTTGTACTTCTGCTGGTCCGTTTGCTGGGCCATCTCATGATCCTAAGGGGAAAGCCCCTATGACTGATGCACCCTCTCCTTCAAGGAAGCGTACTCGCAGACAAATCGAGGAAGAAAGGTTGGTGGAGGAGGCTTCACAGTGACTGCAAGCAGAGATTGATCAACAAGCTAAGGATGAGGAAGAATCCCTTCAACATCAGAGGCGTGAGCAGTTGAGGCATGATGCCATGCATTAGGATGATAATGATTGGATGCGGGTGCTTACTATTCTTACTTATGATTACTCGCAGTTCACTGATATTTTGGGCGCTGATGTGAATCAACATAATTGTATCCCACAGGCAATAGCCTTAATGCGTCAACAACAATTGTCTCTTGCTGCTCAGCTCTGTGAAAAGCGTCGTAATAGACCTTTGTCAAGAACAGAAGAGAGGAAGTTGATGCAGCAATATGTCAAAAATCAGTCGGCTGCTTACTTTAAAATTTGGATGGACTTGGGAACGGGTTAGGGGACTGTCCATTGACGAGCTTAAAGATCTGTACCAGAAGATGATCAAGCGTCAAAACACACTGGTTCCTGAGCGCTTTATCTATCGCCCTCCTCCAAGAGTTGTTCACAGTTATCCGCCTGCTGCTGCTCGTGCTTCTTCATCTGGTGTTCCTAATGTTACTACTGGTGTTCCATCTATTGCTGCTACTTCTACTGCTGGTCCTATAACCATACCTTCGGTTGTTCATCCCACTCCATCTTAGGTTCTTACCACCACCACAAATGCTACTACTACTACCCCTGCTACTCATGTTGTGGAGAAACCATCACCACCGGTGACTGCACTACACCCTACCTCATCCGCTGGTGCAACAGAATTTGATCCTATGGTTGGTCAAGGTTTTGAGTCTACTCATGCTGCTACTAATGTTGCTGGGAAGGTAAAGGTTGAATCTTCTTCTGGTGTTGCTTCACCTCGTCGCTAAATTAGAAAGAAGAAGGCTCGACGTGGTAAGTCTATTCCGTTTGAGAAGCGAGATCCTGCAAACCTTATTGATGCGGCTTCGGATAGTGAGACAGAGTTACCCATAGGTAAGGGTTATATTGTTGCTTGGGAGGTTAGGCCATCCCCAATTGTTGCTGGTACATTCACTCATAAGGTTACAACCAGTGATGGTTATGTTCGCTATGTCTCAGGACTGAAAAGTATTTTGACATGGGTGGACCGTCGAGATCTTATGTCGTTATATGGTTTGACAATCTGGGTGACTTGAAGATGATGCTCGATTCCCCTCCTGATGCTCCTTATTCTGGTGTCTGGAAAGATCAGCCTTGCTGGGTGATCAAGAGGTGGAAATTATATGCTGGTTGTGGGGTTCATGTATTGGAGTTGGAGACTGGTGCCATAGTGTTTATGCTTACGCATATGGAGTATCCATTGACGATTGCTGTGACAATCCGTCAATTTATGGTTGATATTTTATTCTCAATATTTATTTGAAAACATTATTTTAATGTTACAATATGAACTCACTTATTTTTGGGAAGAAATTTGGATTTACGTCTTGAAGTAGCGTCGACTACGTCTAAACCGGAGGATTCAACGTTTCGTGCTTACGTTTACATACAACGTCTTTGGTGACAGTCCGACATTTCAGAAAATAAATTTGTCCGTGAATATTATTTTGGAGTTTTAAATTTGTGTTGGTTCATAAACTCACAAATTTACGAGAAGAGATTAGGACTTACGATTTTATTTTAACGTCCTTTACGACTAAACCGGAAACCTTAGGATTACGTATTTACGTTTTCGAACTCCGTTTTTGATGAGACAATTTTTATTAGATTCGTTTTGTGTTGTTGATTCATAATTTATAAAAACGTTTTTCGTAAAACGACCCGAGGGCACGTAAATCGAGGAAACTAGAATTAGTGAATACCCGTAAACTAGTGAGATGGGACAAAATACATTGTCCCACCCCACTAGCACACATGGGACGGCTAACTTTTCCTCAACACATGAGGTGTCAAGCTTTAAGCTAACTAGTTACAAGTGTAACTTAGCTTACACCTTAAGCTTAACCACCTCAAAACAACTAGCTCTCAAACCACTTCACTCATTTCACACATGCAAATCCACTCAATCTCTCTCTCTTCACCTCATATGTGCCGTCCCATTTGCTCCATAAACCACCACCATTGATCAAAATCAACCACAAAATCTCATGTTATTCATATACATGTTGATGCCCTTTTGAAGCCCTATTGATTGGTGCAAGTTATAACATCCAAGGAGGAGTTTTCATGGAGTAGTAGGGCTGATTTTCCACAAGGAGTTTATGAAGATTGGTGGTCATGAAGAAGGTCTTGGTGCATCACAAGTATCTCCATCAAAATCCATGTTTTGATCACAACCTACATCATCATGGTGGTATAAAGATTGTCCTCCTCATCTTCTTGTTATTTTGATTATGTAAACATGTATTTTATTTCCTATTTTATATGTTTATGATGATTATATGATGATAAAAATGTTATGTGGGGATTTGTTGTTGATAATCATGGATAAAAGGGTGAAAAACTATAAGAAACAAGGTTAAAATCTTGGTTAAAAATGTTGGCTGTATAAAACAGTAAAGAACCATATGGTAAACTGATAAAATGATGAAGTAGAATGGATTTACAGTAAGCTATGGGTCTTGTACACATGTGAGAGTTGGCCATGCAATGGAATCATTGTAATGAGTGAGATATGATCAAAACAAGTTTAGGGTATAAATCTGAGGTTACTGTTTTGGACGATTTTTAGAAAATACTTAAAGGATGATTCAACAGTAGCTATAGAAAAGTTAAATGTTGCACATATTATTTAGTTTATGTGATAAAAATTTGAGCTTCTATCTCCATATAGAACTCAAGATATGGCAGTTTTGGTGAAAGTGAAGATAAAAATCAGATTTTTGAAAAATAAAGTATAATACTATTATATAAGCACTCAAAATTATATTGTATAAAATGTAAAGTTAAAACCCACTAACTCATGAATTTTATTTATACTAATATGTTAAACGTTAAATAAGTGGAAATTTTATAAAAATGGTAACTTGTTAAGTTTTATAAGTTATAAAACTATAAACATGATTTTTACGACTTTTTCGGCTATTGCCGTAAAATTAACGTTTTTGTTAAATAAAACTTAGATGGTTGGACCCGTCTAATGAAAACTTTATAAAACTTATATACTGATATATAGACATGTATAACAAGTAAAAACCGATAAAACCCGAACTATAGGGCATGCGGACATTAACGAGCTAAGTAAACATATTGGACTAATACTTGGGCTAATAATTGGACTAAATAAGATAAACACTCATAAAAAGAACTTATTGGGCTTAACCCATTTGGGCCCAACTTGAAAGTGTATGTACTGATAATATAAGTACAAAAAGGATTAATACAAGTTAAGAACTTATAATAGGCTTATTGGACCTAAAACACGTAAATAGGTAAAACGAGAAAACTAGTATAAAAGTTATCAACACATAACTTTAAAATGAGTAAACGAGAATATGTAAACCCACTTGATCATCATATATATATAATTATCATATGTATACATAATTGATATTTTATAAAGTCATTGAACAAACGTCTAAGACCGATTATTATTTGTCTAGGTTTCCGTGATTGAAGCACGTACCGTACGTCCGAGTTGCCGATAACCCGCTTTCCCACATCAACGTCAGTTCATAGCCTCACACTCTTTTAAATGTTTTATAAATGTTTTATAAACCCGCGAGGGAGATAACATGTTAGTTTTTATAAAATAGGACACAATTTGTCCCGATTGTTTGTTTATTGATTTTGGACCCGAATGATTGAATGACCCGATTGTATGACCCGAAAAATGATTAATGGACCCGATAGATGAAATAAAATGGATTATTAAAGTTAGGTTATGTCACTAAAAGTCCCATTAGCATGAATTGTGAACTACCGGGAGTTGGTAGACGCTTATGCATTTAATAGTACTATTTGGGGACGATCACCCCAGTTCGCGCCTTGACGGTTGATCCCCGTCGTGCCACATTGATTGGTAAGTGAATTTATGTATGAGAAGATTTCCATAGCGTGACCTTTGTGACGACACGCTACTTTAGATGGGCAAAATTGGTATCGGGTTAGCTACCCGTTGTTGGTTTAGTAAGGTAACAATGTCATGCGACTTATAATAATCCAAAACTAACAAAATACTATTAGACGCATCGAATTACGAAGTATTGCCTGACTAGCAATACGGGGTCATACTATTGATATTATGTTTGTGTTTTGGTTTTCATAACCATACTCATATAACGGTTTTTATTTTCATACAACGTCGTAAGACGTATTGTATGACGTTTTTACGACATTGGCTCGTATAATGATTTTTAAGGCTTTTTATAACCATATTCATATAATGGTTTTATTTAATCTATACAACGTTGCAAAAACGTATTGTATGGTGTTTTTAACGATAATGATTCGTATAACGATTTTTAAGGCAAATGCCTATATTATGATTTTCGATAAAGATTTGTATAAAATGACTTTGGCTATTTTATGGCCTATTAAAATGATTTGTACAAAATGACTTTCAGTAATAATTTTATACTGATATTATATTGATGGAATTTATTAAACTCTATGAATTCACTCGGCGTTATCGCTGACCTTTTCTCTTAACATGTTTTGTCTCAGGTACTTGAAGGTAATTCTCGGGAAGACAACAAGAATTCATGGCCCGCACTTAAACAATATTTTTCATTCAAATACTTTCTAAAACTTTGTATGAAATGTAATGACTTGGGACCGATGTAACTTTGATGTTTATGAATGGAAATGATTTATTATTAAACGACGCGATTTTTATGCGTTGTCTATGATGTGAGTAATGTGCTATCCCGTAACACCAACTAGTCTTCCGCTGTACTGAGTTGTACAAATTTGGGGGTGTTACAGTTTGGTATCAGAGCTCTCGTTATAGAGAACGAAAGATTTTTAAAACCAAGGTTTTGAATAAAACATTTCAAAATCATTTAACTATAAACATTTTTCTAAAAATATCTAAAAATCTTTTGACTATAACGGTGCCGAAGAATTCCCGAGTTACCGACAAGGCCAGACTGAGAAGTGTTATTTTAGCATATATATAACTTGGATTATATATATATGATGTACTTTGAATACATGATTGTTTGATGATTAATTTGATATTTATACGAGGTATTTATACGACGTTGATTGTCATAAGTAACCCTAACTCCCCTAGTAAATTAAGCGAAGCTATTCTCGTAGGAATTCTAGCTATCCTAGATCTAAACCAAGTTGTGGATATTTATGATCCCAACAAATGGTTGATATTCGTAGAAATGTAGATATTAGTTGATTGCGATACTGAAAAAGAATTGGCGAGATTAAATCTGATATCGATGTCATGACGATCTTTTCTTATAGAGTGGAGTTTGACAAAACGTTACCACCTAGAAAGATGTCATCTGATTCGTTGTCACCCAATTCTTAAATTTGAAATCGAAAGGGTGAATGTTGCACTTGAGGCTGTTATTGGAACCATTACCCAAAAGCCTCATGCCACTAGTATCTTTCCGAGAAGTCTAATTGAATGTGTGAGTCATTTCATATTAATGACTCATTTGATAATTGTTGTTGTAAGAGCTAATAGGATTGGAATTAAGTGTTGATCATATTGAGCTTTTATTGCCTTTACAAGGCCTAAGAATAAAATGAAAGTATTGGAAAATGAAGTAGGATATCGACTTGAGTATATAATTGGTTGAAACTTGGATAAAGTAAAATTTAACCCATATGGAATATGAGATTATTAATAGAAGTCGTCAAGTTTTGTGATTGAATTATAAGGTTTTAATTGATTATTGAATTCATGTTAAGGGTTGTTCCTTGGCCATTGTCCACTAACGAGGATGCCCAGTGTCCAAGAAATGAATTGAAGAAATCTTCTTCTGAATTGGGACCAATGGATCTTCCAGGACATATGGAACACCTAATGACTCTTGTAGATTAGTATTCATTGTGGTATCTTTCAAAAATCCCTAACTTAACTGAGATATCAGTTGGTAGGATGAGTTCTGAGAATTGTATGACATAGTGACACGTAATGTGTTACGGTACAATTTGACTTGTTTGTGATTAATGGAAAGACTACCTTTGATTGCTAAATTCTACATGTATCGATGTTATCTATCTTTTATTGCTTCATCCTAATGATCGCATTAGTGATGCAACCATTGAACAAGTACTCATCTTGATTTGAGTTACGTTGTGTATCATTCATTTTTTTAGCGCCATCGAGGTCATGAACCTCATGATTATTTGGCTGAGGCTAATTTCCTATCTTATCGTAGTTAGTTCTTGGTGAACCACTCTTCATCACTCCTTTGCAGATCACACGTTGTTTTAATAAGATAAAACCGTATCCATTGAGAAAAATTGAATTTTCATTACTATAAGGTTTATTCAAAGTAAGATTTATAAGTGATTGTTATCGAAATGAGGTTGTTTATAAAGTATCTTGGAAAATTGTTTTCATAATAAAGAAAATCTTCGTAAATTTATTTTTGATTCTTATTTAAGAATTAAGCATGAAGATGTTTTTATTATAAACATGATGATAAAATTTTGACGAACTGAGTTGATGTAATCTTTTTGTATATACTTTATTTTAGGAAAAACAAAGCAACACAAAAAGCGGTAAGTATTAAGTGTCGGTTTAGGAAAACCGAGCACTAATGACCCAAATGAAGTCCAAGTTCGTTTCCCAAGGAGGCACGTGTGTTGTGTAATGAATGATTGATTATGTTTTTGATTATTAATGAGAAGAAAAGAAGAGAAAATGACGAAGACGAAAAAATAGAAAAATAAGGCAAAAACACTACTAGAAAGTTACGACGTAGAACGTAAAAAGCACAAAATTTAAAATTTTAACCTAAAAATTCCTAAAAATTACTAAAAATCCCAAATAATATTCTAAGAGTTCACAAAAAATCCAAACTTGCCAAAACCTTTTAATTAATTTAATAATGACTTTTTAATGCTAATTAAAGCCCTAAAAATTACTTTCAAATATTAAAAAGCCCTAAACAAGATTTTATAGTTTGTAAACCTCTAAAATGACCTAATTAAACTAAAAACTATTTTTAAAAATTTTAAAACCAAATTAAACTATTTTTAAATACTAAAAAACTATTAAAATGTATTAAATCTTAAATTAATTCTAAAAATCAATTGAAAAGCCTAAAAATTATTCTACAAATGGGAAAAGTCCTAATTAATGATATAGAACCTAGGAAAAATGAAAAGGAAATAAAAATAAAACTTTGATTTTTATGAATAAAATAATAATAAAATAATCCAAAAAATAAAAATTTCTCAAATAAATTCTAAAAAATTCTCAAAAATCCTAAATATTCTAACTAAGAAGAAAATGTAAACAAAAGCTCCTAAAACCTTTTAGTTAATTTTATATTAATTTTCAAAGTTTAATAAAAAACCTAAAATCAAATAAAATTAAAAATTAAAGTTTTTGAAAACTTTTTTATATGTAAACCTCAAAAATAAGAATCAAAACCTAAAAACTATTTTTTTTGTATTTTTTTATTACTGTTTAATATTTTTAAATGACTTTTTAAATTTAAAACTAAAAATAATCCTAAAAATTAATTAAATAATGAGAAAAATAAAACTTTTGAACAGAAAAATCCTAAAACCTATTTAAAACCTAGGAAAAATGAAAAGAAGCTAAAAAGCTTAATAAATAAGCTGAAATAAGTCAAATAAGCCACGGCTTATTTATGAGAAGCCAAATCACAAACACCTTAAATAATAGACTTGGCAAGATTATACCAGTCAAAGACCCTAGGGCAGATGGTTAGAGCGTATGTGTGTGGGAGGAGTGGCGCAGGTTCGATTCCTGGCCACGTCCTTTTTGGCAAGATATTTTTTTTAATTTTTTCTTTTCCAAACCAATTTGTGACTTCTAAACAAGCTTAGAACACAATCCACTTCTCTTTTTTAGCCAAGATTAAACCAATTTAGATCACAAAAAGTGCCCAGTTAGGCTATGTTGCTGATGAACAAGTGAAAGTGTACACTTGCACTTTTTGAGCCAAGAGGGGCTTGGCAAATGCTTGTTTGATGGATATATTATGGAACAACAGGCACCCTTGTGCTTATTGAAGCACAAGGAGTCAAGATATAAGCACTTAGCAAGCAAAAATAAGCAATCAAAAGCACACCAAAGCCAATTCAAGTTTCTGATGTAAAAATGAAGGTCTAAGGACTGTTTAAGCTTCTTACATGCACACTAGTGAACTTCAAAGCTCCAAATTAAGCACACAAAGTCTCAAACTGACATACAAACCAAATCAATCCCTGAAATAACCTAGAACTTAACAGATTTCAAAATCAATGCACAAATTTCATGAAAAATATACAGAAAAGTGGTATGCAGATTTAGCTATGCTTATTTTACTTTTTATCACTTAAACTTGTTCCAAATCTTGACCAAATCTGTTTACCAATTAACTAGAAACCTATCTCAACCTATAACAAGTATTCTAACACGTTTTCAAAGCATGAATCAAAACTATTCCCCTGCTTAAACACGTATCCAAACACCCTTTTAAAAACTTTTTAAGCAACTTTATCAAATCAAGACAGTTGAAAACTTAAACAATCTAATCCAAATAGCATCTAACGTGCATATTATCTCCAAAGAATACAAATCACACATCTTAAACAACAAATTCCACCAAATCAAGCAAAATCACATGCAACTTCCTTTTTTCTGAAATTTTAAAAAGGTAAAAGAGATTTACCTTAGGACCCTTACATCCAAGGGTCCTTGTGGATGCTAAATCCACCTCCAATACCAACTCGGGTTGGTGCAGTACTTAATCAACAAACAACACTCCAAAACCTGCTTTAAGAAAATCAAAGAAAAAGCAAAATAATATAACAATATATATTCTGTTTCTTGTTCTTTCTTCTTAAAACCTATCCAAAAACTTTTTAAACCTCTCAAACATGTTTTTGAAACACTATATCACCAATATAATGTACTCTAAACACAAAATCCTTGAACACACTTTCTGTCACAAAATCTCAAATTCACAAAAACCTTAACTAATTTTGGAACTCAAAATTAGTTAACCAATATAAAAATGGAACTCAGAATCCTTAGCCTTTTCACAATACACAACTTTTAAAAACACTAAAAAGGAATTACACTTGAGATTATCAAACACCAAACTTTTAATTTCTTAAAAAGGAATTACAAGTGAAAATTGCTAAGAAACTGGAACAAGGGGTATGAACAAGTTTCATCCTCCTTAAATAGACTAAGTAGAACATTCTAGGTCACTAAACCCTAGCAAACTGAAATGCCTAAAAAGCCCTTGAAGATTTGACTGAAAATGGGTCAAAATCATGCCCATGTGATCATGTACTGGATGCCAGCTTGGAATCTTCAATCTTGGACGTTGGATGAACCTTTGGGACCAAGGGGATGATCTGAGGTGTTAATCTGGTCGGGACATAGGGTTTGGGGTGAAAGGGATGGACAGGGGAGTGCATTTGTGAGGACCACAGGACACGTGGAGGTGTTTTGTTGAGTGGGTTTGGGTGAGGAGAAGTTAAATTAAGGATCTGGAGGGATTTAGGGTAAAACCCTTTGATTTGGGTGAGATTGAATCTGGGGTGATTTAGGGTTTATGGGGATTAAGGTGGGTGTTTTGATTCGTTTTGGGTCTAATTATTTTTAAATATATGTTATGGGGGGAAAGAATGGGATTAGTGGGTGGGTTTTGACCAGTTGACCAAGTTTAATAAATTAAACTGGGTAGTGGACGGGTAGGGTCGGGCAAGATATGGATTGGTGGGTAAATGGGTGGGTAGGGTTGACGTGGCATGGTCTGCTTGGTTGTGGGGGTTTAGTATTTTGGCAATTTGAGTCCCCAAGGTATCAACTTCTTTCCACTTTGTTTTAAATGCTGTCAGCGCTTGTTTTTGCCTTGTCAACTTTTGACAACTTGTCAAAAGTGGCACAAAACTTTCCAAAACTTTTCCAAAGGGTTTCTTTTGTATAATCTTCAAACATGATGGACTGATCTTGTAATATCTTCAAATAATAAGGACCATACTTGTACATTTGATATTTTGAGGGTCAAATGTGACAAGTTCTTCAAAGATGAGGGACTACTTTTGCCAATCTTCAATTCTTCAAGGGTCATTTTGCAAAATTCCAAACTTGGGCCCGGTTCATTGTGCGACTTCGTTTCCCGTGTTCGTTTTTGATTGATTCTTGTGTTCTTTTGCCAATTCCTCAATATCAGTACCTAAAAATACACAAGTAACAAACACGAGCATATATTTGGCATATTTTATGATATATTATGCAATTTAAGGCCGTTTTGGACGATGAGACCATGTATAAAAGCAGTCTCATCACTCCCCCATACTAAACCATTGCCGTGCCCTCACGCAATGCTAAGAATAAAGTATCAAAGCATCTCCAAAATTTAATTTTATGACTTTATTGAAATGATAAACTAGTTACAATACTACCATTACTACTACTTTGTGTTTTAGACATAATGTATGATTTTCATCGCAAAATGGGACGTTTAGGTTCATAGAATAAGAACACGTGAATGCTTCTTTAGAAATAATTTCATCGTCCTCGATTTTCACTCTAATTCCATGCCAAGCGTGCAACGAGATCATTGTCATTATAAGTTAGTAATGCTAACACTACTCATATGCTCTAATCACGTACTTATTCTCCCATTATTCCTAAGTTGTATCTCTTATATTTTATTATGTCTTAATGATCACGAGGATACATCGTTGACTTATGCGATAATAGAGATTTAGGTCTAAAAATAGAGTCCTAACGGTGTAACTAAGACCATCAAATCAATAACCCCTCCTAATAGACAACGATGTTAAAAAATTAAGTTGACAAGAAGAATCGATAAACACGGTTTTATAACGGTTTTGAACATGAGACTTATTACCAAGACTTTTATACGCCCCCTAACGGAAGGACCTTATTATCTTTGGTTTACCTCCATCTTTTATTCAACTTCGCCATGAAGCTTTTATTATGACTTCGGTCTTGCCTTGCCTTTTATTATCCGCCATCATCGGTGGTTTTATTAGCCAAAGACGTATATCCTCACGCTAAAGCGAATTTTGGATCTTTAAAGCTTCGAAGATTAAGGCTTGATTCACTTTCAATTTTGCATAGATTTTAGGCCTTGTGGGGCTTCAAATTGTTTGCTTGATTTAGGTGAGCACTTGAAATCTTATTATTGGGTGAAGCTTTCGATTATTCGGGTTGCCAATACTTCAAAACCGTGACGCTGGCGATACCTTAATGTCTTCCCAATTTAATTACACGGAAGCTACTAGAAAAGACTAGAAACCCAACAATCAAAACTAAACCGCTAAATCAATATTTATTAAGCAAAAAAAAAAAAAAAAATATTTACATGCGAAGGGAGAATAAGCAAACAATGAGAACATATGAGTTTTTGAAAGAATACGAGTATTCTACGTTTAGCATAGTAACTTATAATTAACTCTATCATTTCTCGTCCTCATTTAAGAGACTTAGCCTAATGTGTAGTTAAGGAATCGAAGCTAAGTGCTCAACACGCACGGTCGAGTCAAAAATTACTCTTATTCTCGCCATCGGAAAATCTACATTCGTGTCTTCAAACACTTATGAAACATGAGAAAAATTTTAAAATTTGGCCATTTTTAGCCTTATTTTGCAAGAAAACGATAACAAAACGATAAACTTTGGAAAGCGTGAAGGTTTGGCAAGGCAAGTATCTATTCACCCCCCCATACTAAAGTTAAACATTGTCCTCAATGTTTCGAGTCTAGGGGTGCAAACACCCCCATACTAGAGACGTAGTCGAATGCCTAATCTAGCATGGAAAGGGTGTAACCAATAAGTTTAAAGCCGTTTATGAAGTGTGCTAAAAACCTAAGGTTAGAACATAAAAGGATATATCATATGGATATTGGGAAAGGCCTCCAAAGCAAACGATCGAGTGCTCCCATGAAACGAACACGAGAGGCTCCAATCGTGAAGATGATGATCTAAAAGACACAATTCACAAATAACCACGGAACAAAGGTTGGAAGGGCACAAATCCCCTCACATTAAACTAATTAGAAAGCAATAATATGTACATGGATAAGCATGGGTCTCCCCCACGAGGCACCTTGTTTTTGTTAACCGAGTCAAAAGCTCGACTCGAATCCCCATAAATGTGATTATTTTAGGGATAATCTTGGTATGGTCATTTTTAGTGGGGCTTACATGATAAACAAGGCCCAAAAGTACGTGGAGTACTTTAAAAATCCGATAAACGTATACCGGGGTCAAAGATAGCGTCCTCGTTTTCGGATGAAAGACGAGACAACACAACTCCAACACAAATCCCAATGGGATAGAAGAAATTAGGAGAGAAGAAATAGAAGGGTGGGACAATGGGTAAGGCAAAACATTGAGCTACTCGAGGTAGAATCGCACCAATCAAATGAAATGATTTTCCATTTATTGCATCGGTGGAAGACCGAGATTTCCCTATATAAGCGATTCCAGGATCAAATATCTCGTCCTCGGTGGAGAAAGGGAAGGGAACATAAGGGGCTTCCCCCACACTTGGTCCACACAAAGCATCGTCAAAAGGAGAAGACGAGCTTGTAGTATTCAATGAACGCGGTGATGACGGAGTTAGAATTGTAGAAAAATCTTTTAAATTAAATTCAAAATCTTTTCCTTTTTCATCTTTATCACTCTCCTCGTGAAAACCCGATTTGATTATGTCAAAAATATTTGGTGTATCTAAAACAATGTTAGTCACACTAAAAATTCTCACATTTTGAAAGCGTTTTGGTTTAGGTGGTGGCAAGTTTTCAAATCTTTTGTCAACAAAGAAAACCTTCCCATCGGGATCAACGTATTCATCATCCGAAGAATCACTCGAGATTGGTATCAAAGGCTTAACACTCTTAACCTCCATCGGCGGAGGGGACAGAACTTCATTTTTATCAACTCCTAAAACTCTATTTGAAATCTTTTGACAAATGTTTTTGATCGGATTGACATTGTACAAAGATGTGATAGAATAAACATGAGAAAGAGTGGAGTTTTGAGTTGCATTAATGACGAGTTCTTCCTCATTGAAACGAAGAGTGATTTTTCTTGCATGCACATCGATAAGTGCTCTCGAGGTATCCAAAAAAGATCGACCTAAAATTAACGGAACTTTAGGATCGATGGGAATATCAACAACAATGAAGTCCACGGGATAATAGAATTTCCCAACTTTCACAAAGACGTCCTCGGCAACTCCACAAGCTAGAATCGTAGAATGATCGGCCATTTCGATTGACATTCTTGAAGGAGTGAGATTTGGAAGATTGAGCGATTTAAAAATCTCAAGAGGCATCAAATTAATACTAGCACCAAGATCGGCCAAGGCGTAGCATTCTTCCATGTCTTGGATAGCACATGGGATTAAAAACTTTCCAGGATCACCGAATTTTTGAGGTATGCGGCTTAGAAAAACCGAAGAACAACTAGACGATTTTTGCAATTTTTCTTTGTTATTCAACATACTTTTGAAGTTCGCGGCAAATCGAGGCATCATGACTAAGGCGTCGGCAAAACTTATATTAAAATGCAAGTCACGAAACATTTTCATAAAGAGTTCAAATTGATAATTATTTCGTTCTTGTGCCTTTTCCTTGTTTCGTCTTGATGGGTAGGGTAAAGGTGGTGTGGGTTGGGGCAAATTAGGCATAGGCATCGGCCTTGGAATCTCGGGTTCCATGATGGGTATTGGTTCAACCGTAGGTGTGGTTTGAGCGGTACTTCGTGGGCTTGTAATTTGCTCCTTTTCAACCACGACCTCGGGTTCTTTCTCTTTTTCCTTCTCCATAGAAGTACTTGGACGAGAAATGGGTTCTTTGAAAGTTTTACCACTACGAGTGGTAATAACCTTCAATTCTCCTTTCGGGTTCACGATGGTATCACTAGGAAGACCACCCGAAGAAGAGGGCTTACACATGATAGCTTCAAACATTTTAGCCATACGGTCTTCAAACTTAGATTGCCTAGCATCTGCTTTTAACAATTCTTGCTTAATCTCATGTTGTCCTTGCTCCATTTTTTGTTGATTTTGTTGGAGTCGTGTGACATTTCCTTCCATTTTATTAGCATGAGTTTTAAGTTCATTAGCAAGTTCGTTTTTAAGCTCGTTTTTCAACTCGGATCTTAAGCTAACCATTTCACGTTGCATATTGTCAAACTTAGCATCATTGGCCTTAGCATAATTCAAAAATTCTCCTTGAAGATTTTTGGTGTGATCGTTTTGAAAACCTTGGGCATTAGTTTGAAAATCACGGTTTTGGTTTTGGTTTGAAATTTGCCCATTTCCACTTTGGTAATTACCTTTGTTATAATTCCTTTGATTTCCTTGGTAATTTCCACCTTGGTTGTTGTTGTTGCGATAATTATTAGCATTTTGATTGGGTGGAGCTTGATTTGAACGTGAACCTTGACCGATTTGGTTATAAGTTCCCGTGGCTACAAAAGCATTCGAAGTGTTACCATCCGCGGTAATGCACTCGGAAAGATCATGAGCTCCCCCACACGACAAACAACTTTTAGAAACCGCTTTAACCGAAGCGGTGTTGGAAGCTTCTTGAGCCTTCCAATGGGACATAAGGTTTGCAAATCTATCGAAAAATCGGTTTTCTTCATTTGCTTCATCATGTAATGCATTGATACTTTGAGACGATGATGAGCCCCTTTTGGCAACACTCGGTGTGTGACGAGGGCTATAAACCTTAGACCTATTCTCGATTATGACCAAAGCTTCTTCAACCGTTTTACACAAAAAATTACCACCCGCGGCGGCATTTAAATAATCTCTTTCATGATCGTTAAGCCCATTGTAAAACGTGTCGATTTGGTGCAAATCGGAAAAACCATGATGAGGACATTAGTGTAACATCTCCTTAAACCTATTCCAAGCCGTAGAAAAACTTTCATTTGATTCTTGTGAAAATTTAGAAATCTCATTCTTCAAATGCGTAGTCTTAGAGGGCGGAAAAAATTGGTTCACGAACTTCGAAACGAGATCCTTCCACGTCAATATAGAATTGGGTGGCTCTTTCTCTAACCAAATTTTAGCGGGCCCTGCTAAGGAATACGGAAAAAGCATCATCTTAATCGAGTCATTCGAGACATCCTTGAATTTGCACGTGGCGGTAAGACGATTAAATTGGCGGATATGGTTGTGGGGATTGTCCTTCTCATCACCACGGAATTTGTTGTTTTGGATCATCGACAACAAACCCGTTTTCACCTCAAAATTCTCCGCAAGGATTGCGGGAATAACAATAGCTTCTCCATAACCCTCGGTGGGTGCTTGAAGTAACTCCATCATAGTTCGATTCGCCATGGTTGGTTCTTCTCGTACAATGGGTTCGTCAATAGGAGACTCCTCACTAGAAAGAGTGAGTGATTTGTTTCTTCGTTTACGAGCACGTCTAGCTTTAGAGCGAGTTTGCATAAACGTCACGTACAACGAGAAGGCGAGCAAAGAAGATTCTTTTTGGTATTTTGTGTTTTTTCAATTTTTTTGTGGTTTTTGATTGTATTAACCTTTTGGAATTTGGTGAATGTATTAAGTAGACAATGAGTCCACAAATCTCCTCACTAATCAAATCTCTTGATTAAAAAGGCCTCAAGGAATGAAAACGATCACGTGGAGTGAACGCCTTCGATGACTTTAGAACGATGGTGGAACACCAAATCGTTCAAGAGGGTTTAATCAAATGGAAACCAAGAAAATATATATGATATGTAGTAATACTTTGGGCGGCAAAACCCTCGATTCACTCTCAAAATCAAATACGCACAAGCAAGCGGAGGAAACGAGGCGGCGCGAAGCACTTAAGAGCCTTTTTCCTTTAGGTTGTGAAATACAACCGCCTTATACCCACCTTATAGTTTGTATTATCAAGATTAAGCTTCACGAAAGTATTTATCTATTTTTGCCTTTTTCTTTGGTTTGAGATTCGAATACAATGATCGAGTGATGAAATCCCGAATCAAGGTTGTGATTGCTCACGTATTTGGAGTACTTGTGTATTTATTGTTCTACGTATACAATATAGTAATAATATTCACACAAAAACCGAAAAACGATAATACGTATTAATAGAGTGCTATTAATACAATTATATTTATGGCTAATATAGAAAAACAACAATGGTTCAATCAAAACACAACACGCCTCCCCGGCAGCGGCGCCATTTTTGATGTAATCTTTTTGTATATACTTTATTTTAGGAAAAACAAAGCAACACAAAAAGCGGTAAGTATTAAGTGTCGGTTTAGGAAAACCGAGCACTAATGACCCAAATGAAGTCCAAGTTCGTTTCCCAAGGAGGCACGTGTGTTGTGTAATGAATGATTGATTATGTTTTTTATTATTAATGAGAAGAAAAGAAGAGAAAATGACGAAGACGAAAAAAATAGAAAAATAAGGCAAAAACACTACTAGAAAGTTACGACATAGAACGTAAAAAGCACAAAATTTAAAATTTTAACCTAAAAATTCCTAAAAATTACTAAAAATCCCAAATAATATTCTAAGAGTTTACAAAAAATCCAAACTTGCCAAAACCTTTTAATTAATTTAATAATGACTTTTTAATGCTAATTAAAGCCCTAAAAATCACTTTCAAATATTAAAAAGCCCTAAACAAGATTTTATAGTTTGTAAACCTCTAAAATGACCTAATTAAACTAAAAACTATTTTTAAAAATTTTAAAACCAAATTAAACTATTTTTAAATACTAAAAAACTATTAAAATGTATTAAATCTTAAATTAATTCTAAAAATTAATTGAAAAGCCTAAAAATTATTCTACAAATGGGAAAAGTCCTAATTAATGATATAGAACCTAGGAAAAATGAAAAGGAAATAAAAATAAAACTTTGATTTTTATGAATAAAATAATAATAAAATAATCCAAAAAATAAAAAGTTCTCAAATAAATTCTAAAAAATTCTCAAAAATCCTAAATATTCTAACTAAGAAGAAAATGTAAACAAAAGCTCCTAAAACCTTTTAGTTAATTTTATATTAATTTTCAAAGTTTAATAAAAAACCTAAAATCAAATAAAATTAAAAATTAAAGTTTTTGAAAACTTTTTTATATGTAAACCTCAAAAATAAGAATCAAAACCTAAAAACTATTTTTTGTATTTTTTATTACTGTTTAATATTTTTAAATGACTTTTTAAATTTAAAACTAAAAATAATCCTAAAAATTAATTAAATAATGAGAAAAATAAAACTTTTGAACAGAAAAATCCTAAAACCTATTTAAAACCTAGGAAAAATGAAAAGAAGCTAAAAAGCTTAATAAATAAGCTGAAATAAGTCAAATAAGCCACGGCTTATTTATGAGAAGCCAAATCACAAACACCTTAAATAATAGACTTGGCAAGATTATACCAGTCAAAGACTCTAGGGCAGATGGTTAGAGCGTATGTGTGTGGGAGGAGTGGCGCAGGTTCGAGTCCTGGCCACGTCCTTTTTGGCAAAATATATTTTTTTAATTTTTTCTTTTCCAAACCAATTTGTGACTTCTAAACAAGCTTAGAACACAATCCACTTCTCTTTTTTAGCCAAGATTAAACCAATTTAGATCACAAAAAGTGCCCAGTTAGGCTATGTTGCTGATGAACAAGTGAAAGTGTACACTTGCACTTTTTGAGCCAAGAGGGGCTTGGCAAATGCTTGTTTGATGGATATATTATGGAACAACAGGCACCCTTGTGCTTATTGAAGCACAAGGAGTCAAGATATAAGCACTTAGCAAGCAAAAATAAGCAATCAAAAGCACACCAAAGCCAATTCAAGTTTCTGATGTAAAAATGAAGGTCTAAGGACTGTTTAAGCTTCTTACATGCACACTAGTGAACTTCAAAGCTCCAAATTAAGCACACAAAGTCTCAAACTGACATACAAACCAAATCAATCCCTGAAATAACCTAGAACTTAACAGATTTCAAAATCAATGCACAAATTTCATGAAAAATATACAGAAAAGTGGTATGCAGATTTAGCTATGCTTATTTTACTTTTTATCACTTAAACTTGTTCCAAATCTTGACCAAATCTGTTTACCAATTAACTAGAAACCTATCTCAACCTATAACAAGTATTCTAACACGTTTTCAAAGCATGAATAAAAACTATTCCCCTGCTTAAACACGTATCCAAACACCCTTTTAAAAACTTTTTAAGCAACTTTATCAAATCAAGACAGTTGAAAACTTAAACAATCTAATCCAAATAGCATCTAACGTGCATATTATCTCCAAAGAATACAAATCACACATCTTAAACAACAAATTCCACCAAATCAAGCAAAATCACATGCAACTTCCTTTTTTCTGAAATTTTAAAAAGGTAAAAGAGATTTACCTTAGGACCCTTACATCCAAGGGTCCTTGTGGATGCTAAATCCACCTCCAATACCAACTCGGGTTGGTGCAGTACTTAATCAACAAACAACACTCCAAAACCTGCTTTAAGAAAATCAAAGAAAAAGCAAAATAATATAACAATATATATTCTGTTTCTTGTTCTTTCTTCTTAAAACCTATCCAAAAACTTTTTAAACCTCTCAAACATGTTTTTGAAACACTATATCACCAATATAATGTACTCTAAACACAAAATCCTTGAACACACTTTCTGTCACAAAATCTCAAATTCACAAAAACCTTAACTAATTTTGGAACTCAAAATTAGTTAACCAATATAAAAATGGAACTCAGAATCCTTAGCCTTTTCACAATACACAACTTTTAAAAACACTAAAAAGGAATTACACTTGAGATTATCAAACACCAAACTTTTAATTTCTTAAAAAGGAATTACAAGTGAAAATTGCTAAGAAACTGGAACAAGGGGTATGAACAAGTTTCATCCTCCTTAAATAGACTAAGTAGAACATTCTAGGTCACTAAACCCTAGCAAACTGAAATGCCTAAAAAGCCCTTGAAGATTTGACTGAAAATGGGTCAAAATCGTGCCCATGTGATCATGTACTGGATGCCAGCTTGGAATCTTTAATCTTGGACGTTGGATGAACCTTTGGGACCAAGGGGATGATCTGAGGTGTTAATCTGGTCGGGACATAGGGTTTGGGGTGAAAGGGATGGACAGGGGAGTGCATTTGTGAGGACCACAGGACACGTGGAGGTGTTTTGTTGAGTGGGTTTGGGTGAGGAGAAGTTAAATTAAGGATCTGGAGGGATTTAGGGTAAAACCCTTTGATTTGGGTGAGATTGAATCTGGGGTGATTTAGGGTTTATGGGGATTAAGGTGGGTGTTTTGATTCGTTTTGGGTCTAATTATTTTTAAATATATGTTATGGGGGGAAAGAATGGGATTAGTGGGTGGGTTTTGACCAGTTGACCAAGTTTAATAAATTAAACTGGGTAGTGGATGGGTAGGGTTGGGCAAGATATGGGTTGGTGGGTAAATGGGTGGGTAGGGTTGACGTGGCATGGTCTGGTTGGTTGTGGGGGTTTAGTATTTTGGCAATTTGAGTCCCCAAGGTATCAACTTCTTTCCACTTTGTTTTAAATGCTGTCAGCGCTTGTTTTTGCCTTGTCAACTTTTGACAACTTGTCAAAAGTGGCACAAAACTTTCCAAAACTTTTCCAAAGGGTTTCTTTTGTATAATCTTCAAACATGATGGACTGATCTTGTAATATCTTCAAATAATAAGGACCATACTTGTACATTTGATATTTTGAGGGTCAAATGTGACAAGTTCTTCAAAGATGAGGGACTACTTTTGCCAATCTTCAATTCTTCAAGGGTCATTTTGCAAAATTCCAAACTTGGGCCCGGTTCATTGTGCGACTTCGTTTCCCGTGTTCGTTTTTGATTGATTCTTGTGTTCTTTTGCCAATTCCTCAATATCCGTACCTAAAAATACACAAGTAACAAACACGAGCATATATTTGGCATATTTTATGATATTTTATGCAATTTAAGGCCGTTTTGGACGATGAGACCATGTATAAAAGCAGTCTCATCATGAGTATTGCATCGTTAATCTTAAAATTGTATATAGTTGCGCACCTACATACAATTTGGAATTGACCATGCAAGGCTGATTAGTAGTCACCATAAAACTGAATAATAAACACTACATTTTATTTAAAGATTGTGAAGGATTAAAATCTTATGAGATCTGCAAGAACTGAAAAATAGGGACATAGTGTTAGGGACACCTACATATGTGCCTGTGCCATCTATTTTTCTGAGTCGAATTTTACTCATCTGTGGAAATTGTCTTATTTGACGATTGATATTCCCTTCTTGTCAAATTCTCCCGTAGTGAGATTCTTTGAAAAAGTATCTGATTACCAAGTGTTGATACCCGACTGGATGTATTGACGTTCTTATCATTTCTTATGATTTGATTTCATTTGAATGACCTGGGTAACGATCCGAGGAGCTTTCGAATGCGTACTCAAATTATGAAAACATGGGATATATTCATATTCGTTAAATGTTTTCGTCTGTAACTGATTTGAAATTCTATCGCGTAGATTATGCGTTGACCTTGCTCTTTTAATAGTAGTTGTGTCTCCATATATCCTTGAACTTGTGAAGGATTATGAGTTATTATTAATCTTTTGAGAAGTTCACATCTTATCGACGGCAATGAAACTGAAAAGTTGATAATGCCGGTTGAATGGATTGATTGATTATGACAAGACGACATTGTCTTAATTGATGGGAACTCGAGTAGAATGCCCCTAAATGATAAGATGTTGATTATCAAAAGTGATCTAAATAAATCTTGATGGATGACTTGAAATTATACCGCGAATGGTTGCGAATTAGTCATAGATATTATAATCTAGAAGAACCTAATATGAAATTATTAAAAGATGTTTTCGTTATCTGAAACTTTAGTAAGTATTTGTTAATGAATTACCTAGACTTTCGCCATTAAGGCAAGTTGAATTTGGTATTTGATTATATTCTCGGTGCTGCACTTGTGGCTTGTGCACTGTACGTCAGCACCATCTAAATTAAAGGATTTACCGTACAACTGAGAGAGTTGACGGAGAAAGATTATATTATACCAAGCCTGTCATCATGAAGAGCTATGGTGATATCATTCCTTATATTTATAGATTACCGTGACTGAGTAAATTGACAATCGAAAACGATATCCATAACTCGAAATGGAAGATTTGTTCGATCATTTACAAGGTTCTAGTGTATGTTTTAAATATTTGATCCACGGCATGGTTATCATCAAATTCGCATCTGCGAAAAAGATTATCTATTCCAATCACCACATCCGGTACTTGTAATGAACATTACGAGTTTCACGTGATGTCGTTTGGATTGACCAATGCACATGTAGCATTCATAAATTTGATGAATCACATGTGTAGGCTGTAATTTGATAAATTCATGCTCGTGATCATTAAGAACCAATTGTTTGTTTATAAGAATAAGAATGAGTTAATAATTAATTATAGATTGCCCTGAATTGGCCAAACAATGAAAACCTATACCTTGAATAATTAACACGTGATTAAAGACTTGAGTCTTTACATGATTTAACCATGAGATTAATAGATAATGGAATATAAATTGACTCTTCAAAAATTAAGAGCCCTTTTAAGACTTTGGATTATTACAAAAAGAAAATGGAAATATGTTTTGACAAATGTTTTAACAAAGAACTTTTAAGGGATTATTCCCTTATACACAAACCATTTAACTAAACTTCTGTTTAGGGGTAAATGTTTGTGTATACTTCTAGATAACCTAAAAGGGATTGAGGAAATCATTTAAACCATGACTAAAAAATAAAATAAAATTTGAAACGACACTTTTTGCTTTTTAACTAAGAAAAATTTGACCAAAGTATAAACAAAGGTTTTTCGAACATTTACAAATCTTATTAAACATTTTCGATAAATCAACAAAAATCTAATTAATTAAATTCAAATTTATTTTGAACATTTTATATAATTGGTCGAACTAAGAAATTTAAACTTTTAACGTTTACGTTTCATAAAAATTAAATAATTATTGTTAATTTACATATAACAATTATCAACGCTTTAGACGCCGAATTGAGAAAAATTGATAAAAATGATGGTAAAGACGAAACTAAAACATTGAAGATATGAAGAAGGAATTTTGAATAAATACGGTTGTGATATTTATTTCATCAGGAAAGTGAACGTAAATACTGACGCATAATATAGAAAGAATATCTGAGTGAATTGTGGACATGATAATTACATCATCATGAGAGATGAATATAGATACTGACACATTATGTATAAAAAATAAAGAACCAGTTAGGACATGTTCCTTAATAATGAAGGTGCAAAATAGATTGCCGAACAATTTAAAATATAAACAATGTTTGTAAAAAGGATAATATAAATAGTGAAAGGTTTCACGGCTAATGTGAACCATTAGAATTGAGAAGCCGATAGCATTAAATATTTTAAAGGCCACTTGTGTTTGTATAAATATGGAGATTGCGAGATATAGTTACGTTGGAATTTGTAAGTATAAGTATTCTATTTATGTCATTTATGACTAAAAGTATCTTTGTCTGAAGAAGTTGTACTAATGGCAATTATGAAGGCAGACATCGCCTCATACATTAGTAAACGTCTAGCTATTGCAAAGGTCATCATCTGAATTTGATTCGATTTGGGTCATCGTCGATAGACTGACCAAATCTGCTAATATCATTCCCGTTAATGATAAATGCAAAAGAGTTATGTAAACATAGTGTGCCTGTATCGAACATCTTTATCAAGATCCTCGCTTCGCATCAAATTTCTAGAGATTTGCTCAGAAATCATTGAGAACGAACCTTGATGAGAGTACTATGTACCACCCCAAATCGAAGGGACGAGGTAAAGTAACGATACAAAATACTATAAGCGTTGTTCTATGTTTGAATGATTGACCTTTGGTAATAGACCGTATAATCGTTTTCCTTTGGAGAGATTATCCTTGATAATCATCGTATTAGGATCGAGATCGAATCTTGATAGGATCTAAATCTTAGAGCATCTATAAGCAGGAGTTGAGATGAAGACATCCGACATACACCCATTGTGAGTTAGACATGTCTCTTAGGTTTAAGGTTTCCTATGATGGCGAACCTATCCTTGCAAAATACCCGACCCGCCGATAGTGGGCATTGTTGAAGTGGATGTGAAATATAGATCTTGAAGTGCCAAATGGGTAGCGAAGTTATGCCACAATTTTTAACCTTGGAAAAATGAATTCATGATCTGACAAATCATGGGATATAAGTCCCCGTTGTATGGGACCATTGAGATGATGTAAAAGTTGGGATTGAAAGGCATATAAGCTGGATCTACCTAGGACTTCAAGGACTGCGTGAATTTTGTTTCGTAAATCGAACTTGATGGAATATCTATCAAGTGAAAATCTGATAGTTCTTAGTAATGTTTAGATCGGCGAAAAGTTGCATTCATCAAAAACCCGTGAACATCATGGATAGAGAAAGTAAGTCAACATTAAGCCTGATCTTATTCCCGTAGTTAGGTTTGATGAAACTCGCGTATTGTAATAAATTGCACTTGTGAGAAAAGACCGAATGTGGAGGAAATACCCACATGGCTTTAACTCTATAAGAAGCGAGTAGTAAGGTAAGATGATCTTTGAGGACGAAGATCCTGTTTAGGGGTAAATGCTGTGACAATCCGTCAATTTATGGTTGATATTTTATTCTCAATATTTATTTGAAAACATTATTTTAATGTTACAATATGAACTCACTTATTTTTGGGAAGAAATTTGGATTTACGTCTTGAAGTAGCGTCGACTACGTCTAAACCGGAGGATTCAACGTTTCGTGCTTACGTTTACATACACCGTCTTTGGTGACAGTCCGACATTTCAGAAAATAAATTTGTCTGTGAATATTATTTTGGAGTTTTAAATTTGTGTTGGTTCATAAACTCACAAATTTACCAGAAGAGATTAGGACTTACGATTTTATTTTAACGTCCTTTACGACTAAACCGGAAAGCTTAGGATTACGTATTTACGTTTTCGAACTCCGTTTTTGATGAGACAATTTTTATTAGATTCGTTTTGTGTTGTTGATTCATAATTTATAAAAACGTTTTTCGTAAAAAGACCCGAGGGCACGCAAATCGAGGAAACTAGAATCGAGGAATACCCGTAAACTAGTGAGATGGGACAAAATACATTGTCCCACCCCACTAGCACACATGGGACGGCTAACTTTGCCTCAACACATGAGGTTTCAAGCTTTAAGCTAACTAGTTACAAGTGTAACTTAGCTTACACCTTAAGCTTAACCACCTCAAAACAACTAGCTCTCAAACCACTTCACTCATTTCACACATGCAAATCCACTCAATCTCTCTCTCTTCAGCTCATATGTGCCGTCCCATTTGCTCCATAAACCACCACCATTGATCAAAATCAACCACAAAATCTCATGTTATTCATATACATGTTGATGCCTTTTTGAAGCCCTATTGATTGGTGCAAGTTATAACATCCAAGGAGGAGTTTTCATGGAGTAGTAGGGCTGATTATCCACAAGGAGTTTATGAAGATTGGTGGTCATGAAGAAGGTCTTGGTGCATCACAAGTATCTCCATCAAAATCCATGTTTTGATCACAACCTACATCATCATGGTGGTATAAAGATTGTCTTCCTCATCTTCTTGTTATTTTGATTATGTAAACATGTATTTTATTTCCTATTGTATATATTTATGATGATTATATTATGATAAAAATGTTATGTGGGGATTTGTTGTTGATAATCATGGATAAAAGGGTGAAAAACTATAAGAAACAAGGTTAAAATCTTGGTTAAAAATGTTGGCTGTATAAAACAGTAAAGAACCATATGGTAAACTGATAAAATGATGAAGTAGAATGGATTTACAGTAAGCTATGGGTCTTTTACACATGTGAGAGTTGGCCATGCAATGGAATCATTGTAATGAGTGAGATATGATCAAAACAAGTTTAGGGTATAAATCTGAGGTTACTGTTTTGGACGATTTTTAGAAAATACTTAAAGATGCTTCAACAGTAGCTATAGAAGAGTTAAATGTAGCACATATTATTTAGTTTATGTAATAAAAATTTGAGCTTCTATCTCCATATAGAACTTAAGATATGGCAGTTTTGGTGAAAGTGAAGATAAAAATCAGATTTTTGAAAAATAAAGTATAATACTATTATATAAGCACTCAAAATTATATTGTATAAAATGTAAAGTTAAAACCCACTAACTCATGAATTTTATTTATATAAATATGTTAAAGGTTAAATAAGTGGAAATTTTATAAAAATGGTAACTTGTTAAGTTTTATAAGTTATAAAACTATAAACATGATTTTTACGACTTTTTCGGCTATTGCCGTAAAATTAACGTTTTTGTTAAATAAAACTTAGATGGTTGGACCCGTCTAATTAAAACTTTATAAAACTTATATACTGATATATAGACATGTATAACAAGTAAAAACCGATAAAACCCGAACTATAGGGCATGCGGACATTAACGAGCTAAGTAAACATATTGGACTAATACTTGGGCTAATAATTGGACTAAATAAGATAAACACCCATAAAAAGAACTTATTGGGCTTAACCCATTTGGGCCCAACTTGAAAGTGTATGTACTGATAATATAAGTACAAAAAGGATTAATACAAGTTAAGAACTTATAATAGGCTTATTGGACCTAAAACACGTAAATAGGTAAAACGAGAAAACTAGTATAAAAGTTATCAACACATAACTTTAAAATGAGTAAACAAGAATATGTAAACCCACTTGATCATCATATATATATAATCATCATATGTATACATAATTGATATTTTATAAAGTCATTGGACAAACGTCTAAGACCGATTATTATTTGTCTAGGTTTCCGTGATTGAAGCACGTACCGTACGTCCGAGTTGCCGATAACCCGCTTTCCCACATCAACGTGAGTTCATAGCCTCGCACTCTTTTAAATGTTTTATAAATGTTTTATAAACCCGCGAGGGAGATAACATGTTAGTTTTTATAAAATAGGACACAATTTGTCCCGATTGTTTGTTTATTGATTTTGGACCCGAATGATTGAATAACCCGATTTTATGACCCGAAAAATGATTAATGGACCCGATAGATGAAATAAAATGGATTATTAAAGTTAGGTTATGTCACTAAAAGTCCCATTAGCATGAATTGTGAACTACCGGGAGTGGGTAGACGCTTATGCATTTAATAGTACTATTTGGGGACGATCACCCCAGTTCGCGCCTTGACGGTTGATCCCCGTCGTGCCACATTGATTGGTAAGCGAATTTATGTATGAGAAGATTTCCATAGCGTGACCTTTGTGACGACACGCTACTTTAGATGGGAAAAATTGGTATTGGGTTAGCTACCCGTTGTTGGTTTAGTAAGGTAACAATGTCATGCGACTTATAATAATCCAAAACTAACAAAATACTATTAGACGCATCGAATTACGAAGTATTGCCTGACTAGCAATACGGGGTCATACTATTGATATTATGTTTGTGTTTTGGTTTTCATAACCATACTCATATAACGGTTTTTATTTTCATACAACGTCGTAAGACGTATTGTATGACGTTTTTACGACATTGGCTCGTATAATGATTTTTAAGGCTTTTTATAACCATATTCATATAATGATTTTATTTAATCTATACAACGTTGCAAAAACGTATTGTATGGTGTTTTTAATGATAATGATTCGTATAACGATTTTTAAGGCAAATGCCTATATTATGATTTTCGATAAAGATTTGTATAAAATGACTTTGGCTATTTTATGGCCTATTAAAATGATTTGTACAAAATGACTTTCAGTAATAATTTTATACTGATATTATATTGATGGAATTTATTAAACTCTATGAATTCACTCGGCGTTATCGCTGACCTTTTTTCTTAACATGTTTTATCTCAAGTACTTGAAGGTAATTCTTGGGAAGACAACAAGAATTCATGGCCCGCACTTAAACAATATTTTCCATTCAAATACTTTGTAAAACTTTGTATGAAATGTAATGACTTGGGGCCGATGTAACTTTGATGTTTATGAATGGAAATGATTTATTATTAAACGACGTGATTTTTATGCGTTGTCTATGATGTGAGTAATGTGCTATCCCGTAACACCAACTAGTCTTCCGCTGTACTGAGTTGTACAAATTTGGGGGTGTTACAATTGCTACTCTGGAGGCTATGCTGGAATGTCATCTGCAGATATCCAATGCCCCTTCTGGGAATGAGTCTACCATGGCTACTACTTTGGTGGAAGGAATTAAAGCCCGGTTGCAAGCTAACAAAGTTGCAGCGTCTGGTATGTGATGGGTATGTTTTTCTGTTTTTGTGATTATACTAACATTCTTTTCACCAATCTGTACAGTGATTGGTGACTTACATTATAGTTAAAAAAAACTTTTTATATAATAGCTGCTTATACTTTAAAAATATGATGGAATTTCACACTTGTACATAATATAATATCTGCTTATACTTTTCCATCTTAAAATTGTTTTTCACTTGACTGTTTCACACTTGGGCTGTTTTGGACTTACTTCTGGTGTTGGACCTAGTCCACACAACCATTGGTGCTCAACTCACCATGTTTCACAGACAAGAAAGAGTTGATTTACCATAAGGGTACGACTCTGGTGTGATAGTCAAATCCGTTGATGGTTGCCAGGTTACCCAAAACTGGATGGTTTTCACTTGCCATGGTCCTAGACTGAAAAGTGGCTAATCCAAGGGGGTACGGCTCTTGGTAAAGATATTATCAAATCCGTTGATAGCTGTAATAGCTTGCTCAAAGCTATAGGGTTTTCAGCTCACCGATGCTTAATTGCTGAGAGTTGGCGAGTCCAGAAGGGTACGACTTCTGGTAAAGACATATCAAATCCGTTGACAGCTGTGATGGTTTGCCCAAAATCATCAGGGTACCCCCACTTACCATTGATTCACGTTCTAAGAGTTGGGCTGGGTTCTAGTCTCCTAGGGTGATGCTTATTCCACCATAAAGACTGGCTAGTCCAAGAGCGAGCAGCTACTTGGTAAAGGCTCATAAAATCTGCTCACGTTGCTGTGAAGATTCAACAAGATGCAGATTTGTTTCAAGCTTTCAAGAAGCTTCTAGGTGTTACTTGTTGTAGCAGTCTTTATGTTCCTTGTTTATGCTGATGGTTATGATGCTGCTGTTTGTTTTGCTGTTTCAATCCTCAAGATGTTTTGCAAGATTTACCAGGAAACTTGAACTCAACAGGTCAAATTCAAGTTTAGGCGAGGATTGTTAGGACCTTTGGAATAGTTATTTGTAATAGGTATACTAGGAGGTATGTAGTTCCTCCTGGTCCTAGTAGTAGGAGCAACACGTGCTCCTGGTCTTTAGAAAGTCAAACTTTATTATTTTGAGTATTCTGTTAGGATATGCATGAGATATGTTAGGAAAGGATATGCATATCAGTTTTACACGTTTTGGTTTATTGATGTATTAGGGTTTCCTTGTAGTATAAAAGGAACCTTAGGCAGAAGGGTTAGACACCTTCATCAAACATTATTCTAGTTCATATTAATATTAGAAATCCTTAGTAAAGGATCAAGTCACTATAGTTATTCTGTTCTTATTGTTCATAGTATTTGTATTCCGCACTTATACTGTGTGATTCATCTAGAGTCTCTCTTTGAATAGACTTGTGATTACAGAAGTCCTTCACCATCCCTAACAGGCTGCAAGATCCACATCTAGTGGACCCAACATTGGCTACTACCGCATGTTTGTAGAAAACTTTTCACGGTTAGCCTTACCTTTGACTAAGCTGATGAGGAAAGTAGAGAAATTCGTCTGGACGGAAGAGCGAGAGAAGAGCTTCGAAGATCTTAAGCAGAAGTTAGTGACTGCACCTATTCTTACTCTCTCATCTGGCTCAGGTGGATTTCAGATATATAGTGACGCTTCAGGAAAGGGATTAGGCTGCGTTCTCATGCAACATGGGATGGTTATTGCATACGCATCACGACAGCTAAAACCTTATGAAGAAAAATATCTTACTCACGATTTAGAGCTTGCAGCAGTTGTTTTCGCGTTGAAGATCTGGAGACATTATTTGTATGGTGAATCATGTGACATATTCATCGACCACAAGAGTCTCAAGTACATCTTCACCTAGAAGGAACTGGACATGAGACAGAGGAGATGGTTAGAGCTATTGAAGGATTACGACACCAACATTCAGTACCATCCTGGTAAGGTGAATGTGGTGGAAGATGCTCTAAGCAGAAGGTCGGTTATGATTACTGGCATTTGGATTGCAAAGGAGATCATTCGTGACTTAGAGATGACTGACATTGAGTTTTGTGTATGAAGACAGCACGGTTACTGGGCTAATCTTAGAGTGGAACCAGACTTACATTCTAGGATCAAGGAAGCTCAAAAGGACGATGGTGAGATTTGGTCTATCATTCAGAATCTTGATCAGCAGATGGAGTTTCATGTTGACGACGACGTTATCTTATGGCAGGGCACTAGACTAGTGGTTCCTGATGACTCTACTCTCAGAGAAGCTGTGTTGACTGAAGCTCACAGTTCTCCATTTACCATACATCCTGGTTCTACCAAGATGTACCACGACATCAAGAAACACTTTTGGTGGAGTGGTATGAAGAAGGATGTCGCCACCTTTGTTTCTAAGTGTATGATCTGCCAACAGGTGATGATCGAACACCAGCAAGCTAGTGGTTTACTACAGCCATTAGATATTCCAGCATGGAAGTGGGACAAAATCTCCATGGATTTTGCTACTGGTATTCTGGTTACTCAGAAGAAGAATGACGCTATCTGGGTCATTGTGGATAGGTTGACTAAATTTGCTCATTTTCTGCCGATTCGCAAGGAGCATCCATTCAGCAAATTAGCAGACACATTCCAGAGGGAGATCATGAGACTGCATGGTACTCCATCAGAAATTATCTCTAACAGAGATCCCCGTTTCACATCACGTTTCTTGCAGAGTCTACAGAAAGTTTGGGGCACCAGACTTAAGCTTAGCACTGCCTTTCATCCTCAGACCGAGGGACAGTAGGAACGTACCATTCGGACATTGGAGGACATGTTGCGGTCGTGTGCTCTAGAATGGTCAGGAAGCTGGGATGATTATATATTCCAAGTAGAATTCGCATACAACAACAGCTGGCACGCTAGCATCAAGTGTGCTCCCTTTGAAATGTTGTATGGCAGAAAGTGTCGCGCCCCAATCTGCTGGGATCAAGTGGGCGAACGACTGCTTGAAGGTCCAGAGATGATTAAAGTGACCAATGAGAAGGTCGCTATCGCCAAGGCAAAGCTTAAGGAAGCTCGTGCTCGCTAGAAGAACTATGCTGATAAATGTCGTAGAGATGTGTCCTTCAACGTAGGTGACCATGTTTTCCTCAAGGTATCACCTGCACAAGGAGTTAGACGTTTCGGAATCAAAGGGAAGCTCAGTCCTCGCTTCATCGGACCGTTCGACATCATAGAACGCGTTGGTGAAGTGTCATATCGTTTAGCGTTACCGCCTCAGCTATCACACGTTTACAACGTGTTCCATGTGTCCTTAGTCAGAGGATACAACTATCATCCAGTTCATGTTGTCCAGTATCCACTTGATCAGATTCAAGAGGATCTTTCATATGTCGAAGAACCCGAGAGAGAGTTCTTGAGTGACAAGATCGTGTCATGCGGAGGAAGACAATTCCTTTCTTCAAAATCCTCTGGAGGGATCATCCTGAGCGGGAAGCCACTTGGGAGACGGAGGAGTCTATACGGACTTCTTACCCTCATTTCCAGTTCTAATTCGGGTATGTTTTCTTTCAGTTTACTTTTTCCAATTCGAGGACAAATTGTTATTTTAGAGGGGAAGAGTTGTAAAACCCGCATTAAAAACCTATGAACAGTACACGTGAACAGTGACATACGAAAACACGGTAAAATTTAAACTTTCCATTTATAATATTAATACACGTGTCACGACATTAAATAACGAATAATCATGAATATTATAAATGTGACACGATCACGAACACCAAAATCTAAAATATTAAATGACGAACACACTCGATAAATAATTGGACTCGAGAAAAGCTACGGGTTACCCCATGTGGGCCCTATAGTCGCGACAACAAGAGAGGAAGGACCCAGGTGGCCCTTTTGGCCCATAACCAAAATTAATAAAACATCAGGAGATTATTTTTTTCTCATAATTTAGGTTTTACAAAATTTTGTCTTCTCTCTCTCTCTTGGTTCACCCTTGCCGCCGGCCTACACACAAAACAAGGCAAACCCGGACGATTTTTGGTGTTGATTAATTATTTGTGATCATCTCGTGATTCTACGCATAGTGGTATATTCAAAAACCTTGTCTTTTCATTTTATTTTTCTTATGCTTTCATGTTTAAAATTAATTAATCTCAAGAACATGTATTGAATAACTAGGATTAATTAATTTTGGGACAAGGGTATGTTTGGTTTGTGTTTGTGGTTCGGCCGAGGCACCGAAACCCCAAAAGGGGGTGTTCGGTTTGTTTTTATCACCACCACCGAGACCATACAAGGTCTTGGCTTGGTTGGGTTTTGGCTCGGCAAGACAAGGGAACCCGACCATGGGTCGGGGTGTGTTTGTGTTCGGTTTTTGTGTGAACCGAGACACCACCAAGACCGTAATGGTGCTCGGTTTGTTTTGTTTATTCAGACCCGAGACAAAAGGGACCCAAACTTTGAGTCGGGGTATATTTACATGTTAGTTGTTTAAGTAGTGTCAACCGAGATTCTTTCCAAGGAATCGGTGGGACTTGTTTATAGCTTATTTGATTCGGCTTATATTAAAACACGGGCTCGGGATTCGGGTTTTTATAAAAACTATTTTTATAAATCATGTCACATTAAACTTTAGGTTAATTAATTTATTAAAGTTAATTAATGTATAACCTAAGGTATTTATACTTAGTTATTTTAATTAAACATGTATTTTAATTAAAATCATATAACATATAGTTTAATTAAATTAACCAGTTATTTAATTAACCAACTATAACCATGACTTGTATTGTTCTAATTTAACTTCACTTATTATTTATAATTCAGCTTAGTTCTAATTACGGAAACTTACTAATTTTGGGAACTTTCTATAATTGGGAACTTTCTATTTTTGGAAACTTTCTATTTTTGGAATCCTACTATTTATGGAAACCTACTATTTTTAGAAAGTTACTTAGTATTACAATACAAGTATTATAATACACTAATACATGAATAATACACAACAGAATATCAGAATAATGATAGTTAACACAGTAAACAGTAAAACATTACAGAATACGTATAACACGCTAATAACACACGGAACCAGTAAAACACATGTAATTTAGATAACTCATACACGTCCATACTTCTTATGTAGTGATATCCATCAAGGCGGATTAGTCTTCATCATTCCCGTTAGCTTCTACTGGACATAAGGTACGGATTTCCCGTCCTTCAGTAAGGAAAATCTCTTCCTTCATTAGGATTTTCCGTATGCAGCCAACTATTTTCCCAGTAGTTACAGATTAAATGCTTATGTTTTATTAGTTACCTTAGTCATATACATGCATGACCAATTTCACCTAGTTATGGAGGTACCATAACCATAACACTAGAGGCACTAGTGTTATGACTTCACCACGGCAGAGTGATAGCTCGTGGCGTCTCTTTTCAGTTATTTGGCCATTATATTATTATATTATCATGTGGCGTATGGGTGCATCCTAGTTACATGTTTCAGTCAGGATTTTCATGGTGAATGTGGTGTGTGCCTTGCATCCTTCACAAGGAGCTGATCCCTCCTACCCATTGACCAGTTAATTAGAGGAAACCCCTCTAATTGCATGATGAGGTCTCCCCTCCAAGTATTCATGCACGTTGTTGACCTCATGACCTATATTGGTTATTATGGTACATTAACTAATACAGAATTTCATAAGTAACATAAGTTATGTTTTCAAAACTAAAACCAGTTAATATGACAGACAACTAGGTTTTCCAGGACTTATTCATTTCCGCTACCATTCATGCTATAGATTCTTTATATGCTTCCATACTTTATGTTTTTCATGCTTTATTGTATATCCGTGCACTGAGCGTTATGCTCAGCCGTCTACTTTTCCATGTTCCCCAACGGCAGGTACCCAAGGACGCAAGTAGGAACTCCAGAGTATGTGTATTCGGATTGGAGGCTATCCGGCCTCTTTTACCTTATGCGTTTATTCCTACTTTACATCTTTTGGACATTGTTTAGTCCTTTTCATTTACAGTACTTATATTGCTTGTTTGTGAGTTACTAGAATACCAATGTTTGATTCTGCTATTTCTATTTATGGTCATGAATTTTTAGACATTTACCTTGCATGCCTTGATGATACGCCATAATTTACTGTAGCACTCTATCCTATTAAATGGGGTGTTACAATAGTTTACGTCGATATTCTCTGGTTTTGGACCTAATTTGTTGTGATCAGCGAGCCACAAGTCCTCCCACATATTTACCGTATGCCCGTCCCCTATGTTTCATTTACAGCCCGTATGGACTAAGTCTTTAACAGCAACAAAACTACGTCAAATATAGCTCGAACAATAGCCAACGTTTGCATAAAAAAAACTCGATCTTGGAAAATAGCGAGCCTTTAACAACCTGGCTGCTAAAGTTGATGGAGATGTGAATCAAACGTCACACTTGCTTAGCAATTAAAGCCCTGTTGAACAATCCTAAATGTCGAAAGCCAATACCTCCCCTAAATTTTGAAACACACATTCTTTCCCACGTACACCATCTTATCGTATTTTTGATGAGACTGCATTTGTACATAGTCTCATCGTCCAAATCGGGCTTAAAACGCATAAAATATCATAAAATACCCCAAAATATGCTTGTGTTTGTTCATTGTGTATTTTAGGTACGGAGATCGTGAATTCACCAAAAGATTACAAGAATCAAGCAAAAACGAACACGGGAAACGAAGCCGCACAAAGAACCGGACCCGAACGATGAATTTCCAAAGAAGTCCTTGAAGTTTTGAAGATTGTCAAGAATGGTCCCTCAACTATTGAAGACTTGTCACTTTTGTCCCTTGTAAAACTCTAAGAAACAAGATTGGTCCAAAAGTTTCAAGAATTGACATTAATGGCCCTTGAAGATCATAATAATTGCATTTCTAGTCCTCATTCCATGTTTACAAAACAACAAGGACTGATATTGTAATTTGAGCATACTTATTAACAAAGGGAATGCAACATATGACTGATAGACTTTGTTTGAAGAGATTTTGGAAAATGGAGGACCATTTTGGTCAGACAAAGAAACCTCACCACCCACTCACAGCCCGCCACATCATCCCCACTCACCTTCTCCTCCAATCACCAGCCACCACATCACACCACCCCTCCACATCACGTTTCCAATCAACATTTTTTATATAACCGATTTTTGAAAATCTGTCTACACTAATTTTGGAGGTAAACACATGTTATCACCCTAAACCTGATCAAACACACCCCTAATCATCCCCATGAGCCCTAATCCTAAAAACCCTAAATCAAAGGAGTTTTGACCCATCACCTCTAGAACCATGATTAACCATCACCTAATCATGACCCACCAACAAAAACTACACCCTGTGACCCCCAAAGGGTCCCACCATGGTCCCCTACTTCACTAAAAATGGCAAAAGTCAAATCTCAACAAGGAATCAACATCTCTTATGGAATTACTTCCTCCTAAAGTTTGAATGAACGTCCAATATCATCACATAACAACTTGCACATCAACATCACTTCACATGATGCATTTTGACCAAGATTCAAGTTCAAGACCAAGGGCAACATTGAAATTTCTTCTAGTATTAGGGTTTCATGTTCCTATATTCTAGATAGTTCTCCCTTGTCTATAAAAACCTAGTCGACATGTGACTAATGTTTTTGTTCCAGATTTTAGCTTGTAAACTTTTTAATGGAATATTTAAAGTAGTTTTAAAACCTTCCAAGTTATATCTCTGAGTTCCAGTTATTTTCAGCATTTAGTTTAAATTTATTTCAAGTTCTTAGAAGGTTGTATTTTATCAAAAATTATTTTGGTCCAAGAATTTGGCAAAAGAGGTTTTTGAGACCCAATATATTTATATGTTTTGTATAAGCTTGTCTGACACCCAAGCTTATACAAAAGCTATAAGTTCTTGTTAAGTTTTTTGTTGCTTCACTTGGTTTCACTTGGAAGGTTTTTCAAAAGATTTGCTTTCAAAAGATTTTTCATAAATCTTTCCTTTTCATTTTTTCTGTTTTAATCTAATCATCCCATAAGCTCACCAAAAGCTGTCTGACAAATAGATTTTGGCAAGTTTTTGGTTTGAAACTTTCCTTTTGGTGTTGTGATAAGCAGGTACCAAGGATCAAGATATATACCCAAGACCAAGATTGTTGTAGTCTTTCTTGGGTAAGGACTGTTGTAGCCCTTCTCTTTTAAACAAGTCATTCCATAATCCCATAAGCTCTCTTTTTAGCTTCTAAGGAGAAGGCATCAGTAGCCTTTGTGAGGCTTGGATGTAAGTCTCACAAAGTAAGTCAGCTTGAACCCTCTTTTTAAGTAAAAAATCTGTATACGTGGTGATTTTTGTGAATAACTTGTTAAATGCCTCTTTCTGTTTTGTTTATGTTGACTAATGGTTTGATTCATGTTTAGTTAAGTACTAGTTAGTTTGAGTTTGATTTATGCATGTTCTTTGTTAAAAAAGTGTTCATCAGGTTATTTAGGGGTGTTTGGATTGGATCTTTGTTTGACTTGGGTGACACAAGGGTCAAATATATCAGCTCAAACAGGTTCTAATAGGGTAGTGATAGGTAAAATTGCTTTTTGTTTTGAGATGGTTAGTGTAACAAAGATTTTGCTTGGTAAAATTTTAGTAAAAACTGCTTAAGTTCATCAGTAGGCCTAAGTAGGGTGATTTTGAGTTTTAAGAAGTGAAATCTTGTTCATTGTTAGTTCTAATGTTAATGTAGGAGTGTGTGCTACTGGTTTGGATTATGGTTTGCTAAGTTGTTAGTTTTAGGTGACCAAAGTTTACCAAGTGACCATATATATCAGCAAATATCACCCCAGACCATGTTTCTGTTATCAGTGACCTATTAGCTTGATTTAATTATTTTTTGTGTATTGAATCTACTTGTTTTTGTGTTATTTTTGACTCCCCACACTCCACTGAGTGTGGGGGTGCCTCACTTGTCCAAAAATACCCAGTATCAAAGGCTCAAAAGCCCAAAAACGATTTCCTGAGTTCAAGCAGTGGAAAAAAGTTCCCACTGCTAGTGTGTTGTTACCCACTGTTGTGAAAAAGGACAAAAGTCCCCAGACCAGTCACTATCAGTTTCAAGTTTTTTTTGTGTTTAGTGGACATTTTTGAGTGTTTTTAAGTAATTTCAATTTTCTTAGGCTTGTTAAATTATTTTAAGATTTTTCATAAAGTTAGTTTTTATTTTCCTGATTAATTTAATATTTTTAGAATTAATTTAAGTTTTAATTAGTTTTTAATTTTTCTGTTTTTGTATTTTAGTGATAAAAAGTGGTATTTTTATCTTTTTAAATTTTCATAGTTTCACTAAGTTATTTTAAGATTTTCCAGAAAAGAATTTCATTTTTCACTTTATTTAATCATTTTTTAGAATTAATTTAAGTTTTAATTAGTTTTTAATTAATTTGTTTTTGTCATATTAGGTAAAATTTTACTTTTTTCAACTTTTTCCATTATTCTACTGTTTAGAATTATAACTTAGGATTTTTCAAAATGAAAAATTAATTTTCTCATTATTTTATTATTTTTATGGTTATTTTAGTTTAAAAAGTGTTTTTAGCCATTTAAAAATAGAAAAATAGTTTTAAAAATTTAGGAAAAATACTTTTTAGTGTTTAATTAATATAAATAAGATATTTGTTTGATAAAATAATGATTTGGGCTTTTTGTTAATTATATTTAATTTTAGGGCTTTAATTATCATTTAAAATTAAATATTTAATTAATAAAAGGTTTTAAAATTTATTTATTGAATTTTTATTCTTATTTATATTATTTTCGACATAGTTTTAATTTTTAAATTGTTTTTAGCTTAAATTTTTAATTTCGTCGTGTTTTACGTATTTACGTTTACGTTTTACGTCATTCGTCGTAGTTTAATCGTAGTATAGCTCGTCTTTTAATTTTTCTCTTTAAACCAAAAAACGACACTAATCCAAACTTGATTTTACTATGTTGGCATCTAATACACATACACCTCCTTCGAGAACGAACTTGGAATTTTCGTCTTTACGGTTTTCCTAAACCGTATCGATTAATACTTACCGCTTGTTATTTCTTTTTCCTAAAAGAAATATACAAAAAAGCTACATCAATTTTGGCGCCGCTGCCGGGGAGGTGTTTTTAGTGCCATTATACATATCGTGTTTGTGTGAGTAGTGCGTTTTTGCTTTTCATTTGTTGGAAAGCGTAAATATCGTACATACTCATTTTTGATATTTTTTCTTACTATATTATAATATCTTAATAAATCGTGTTTAGTTATCCTTAGTTAAACACACAAAAATCATTTTACTATATTGTAGATATATTACTTTTTGTTTTTCTTGTGAATATTATTAATATATTGTATACGTATCAGAATAAATTTATAATATCTCCAAAAGCGTGAAAAGGCAACCTTAATTGGGATTTCATAACTTAATTATTGTATTCGAATCCAAAGCAAAAATCAAAAGGCAAAATAGATAATTACTTTCGTGAGGCTTGATTTTGATTAACACAAACAATAAGGTGGGTATAAGGCGGTTGTATTTCACGACCTAAGGGGAAAAGGCTCTTAAGTGCTTAGCGCCGCCTCGTTTCCCCCACTTGCTTGTGCGTGTTTTAAGAAAAAGGGCTAATTGAGTGTTTGCCAACCGAAGTATTATCTACATATATTAAATTTGCTTGTGTTTCAAAGATTAAACCCTCTTGAACGTTTTGGTGTTTCACCAACGTTCTAAAGTCATCGAAGACATTCACTCAACGTGATTGTTTTCATTCCTTGAGGCTCCTTTAATCAAGAAATTGATTCAAGGAGAGATTTGTAGATTTGAGTCTATGTAATACACCAAAAATCCAAAATAATTAAAAAAATCAAAAACCAAAAAAATTGAAAAAACGAAAAACCGCAAAAAGAATCTTCTTTGCTACCCCCCATTCTCTACGTTAGTGCATGCGCACTCGATCGAATGATTATTCTAATTCTAGTGACGCTTCAATCGACGCAATCGAAATCGAAGGAATCGATGACGTAGACGAGAATTAGAAACCGACGTTCCTAATATCGTTGTCGAAACCGAAAACGAGATGGCAGACAATCGTTTGATGATGGAATTGATCCAAGGGCCCACCGAGGGTTATGGAGACGCGATCGTAATTCCCGCTATCAAAGCGGAGAATTTTGAGATTAAGAGAGGAATGCTTTCGTTGATATATGCTACGAAGTTTCAAGGTCGTGAGGCGGATAATCCTCATGATCACATTCGAAATTTTGATCGTCTTTTGGCCACGAGCATGTTTAAGAACGTTGACACCGATGTCGTCAAGCTTATACTTTTTCCGTACTCCCTCGATGGTGCTGCCAAGGATTGGTCCGAGAAAGAGCCACCTAATCTCATAATTACGTGGAAGGATCTCGTTTCCAAGTTCGTTAATAATTTTTTCCCACAGTCTAAGACGATGTTTTTCAAAAACGAGATTACGAGATTTGAACAAAAACCGAATGAATCTTTTAGAGACGCGTGGGATCGTTTTATGGAATTGCTTAGGCAATGTCCTCACCATGGATTTTCCGAGTTACACCAAATCGACACGTTTTATAACGGTGTTAGTTTTCAAGAACAAGATTCGTTGAATTCCGCCGCCGGTGGCAACGTTTTGTGTAAAACTCCGAAAGACGCTTGAATGATTATCGAGAATAGATCCAAGGTTTACCAACTCCGTAACACACCGAGTGTTTCCAATTTTGCCAATGTTAGTAATTCTAATCGCGACATTGAGAGGGTTGATGCGAAAGTCTATAAGTTGATGAATGTGTTTACGTCATTCATAATCGAGATGCAAAAGAAAGACGCTCCCGCTACGGTAAAAGCGGTTGAGGCTTCGTGTACGTTGTGTAGTGGACCTCATAATTATTACGAGTGTGCGGCTACGGATGGCCAAACGTCGAGTGTTAATGCGTTAAACAACAATTTTCAAAATCAAAACAACGCGGGTCCATCACAAGGCAATTATAACCAAGGCAACAATTTTTCGAATCAAAACCGTAACAGTTTTCAAGGAAATAATCAACAAGGAAAATTTTCAAATCAAGGTTATAATCAAGGTCAAAATTTAAGTTGGCAAAATCGAGATAACAACAAGCAAAACTCGAATTTTTCAAACAACGCTAATCAAGAAAAAAAATTTCGAATGGTAATAAAGGGAATTTTTAAAGAAGTAATCAAAACCAAGGGAACTTTAATGCTAATCAAAATAGATCGACAAACGATTTTCAAGAATATATGAAAACGAATGAGGCTAATATGAGACGTTTAGAGGGAGAAATTGGTACTTTGAAAAACGACTTTTCCAATACTTTGAAAATCAAACTACAAAGATCGAGCAAGGACAAATCGACATTAAAAAGATCTTTTCGGCCATTATGAACAAGGCTTCGGGTGCGTGATCGAGTTCGTTACCTAGTCACACCATAGCAAACCCGAAGGAACACGTTAAAGCCACCTCGTCTCGTGAGAAAAGTCGTGTGATTACCCCTACCCTTTATGGATTTAGAGTTGTTCCTTCTTCTCAACCCTCTACTTCTAAGACGCCTTCATGTTCTAAAGTCGATGGGGTGAACGTGGTGACCAAGGAAAAGATGGCACACCCTCGTGTACCTCGAATTCCATCCATGGTTCAAAAAGAGAGCTTTATCGACCTTACCCAAGTAACCCTTGAAGAAACTTGTGCTTCGATCCTTCTTAAAAATCCCAAAAGGCATATGCCAAGAAAGGAAGAGGATCGGGGCCAATTTCTCCTACCTTGTGATTTTCTAAGATTGAGGGATGTTTAGCCCTTGCCGATTTAGGTGCTAGCATAAATCTTATGCCTCATTCTCTTTGGAAATTTATGAGATTGCCTATACTTACCCCCACGAACATGACAATCGAGCTAGCAAAATGTACACCACATAAGCCAATTGGAATAGCCGAGGATGTCTATGTAAGAAATGGAAAGTTTGTTTTTCCCGCGGACTTCGTCATTTCCGATTATGAGTGTGATCCTAAATTTCCCATTATTTTAGGTCGACCCTTTTTATCGACGGCTCGAGTCGTAATCGACGGTCATGGTGGGAAACTCACTATGAAATATGGGGAGGAAAAAATGGACTTTTTCACGAGTTGATCCCAAGTTTCAAATGAGCATGATAAAACCAAGGTTTCAAATTCTAATGATTTCAAAATGTTAACTTTAGCGGAAAATATGAGGCTTGATGCATGTTTTGAAAGAATTAAAATAAAGGGTTTTAAAGATGACGATTTTAATGATAAAGAATACGTTTACTTAATTCAAAAGGGTTGATGGGATGGCATTTATAAATGATCTCATCGTTCTTTTCGGGCTTTAAATGCATAAAATGTCATCAAAATACCATATATATATGCGTGTGTTTGTTTACTTGTGTATTTTAGGTATGGATATCGTTAAAAAGATAAAAGATCACAAGAAACAAGGAATAACGAACACGAGAAACGAAGCCGCACAATGAACCAGGGCCTAGTTATGGATTTCTCAAAGAAAAGACCTTGAAGATTTTAAGATGTTCAAGAATGATCCCTCATCTATGAAGAAATGAAACTTAATATCCTTGTATATTCATAATTACAAGTTTGGTCCCTTAAGTTTGTTAAAATGACAAAAAGGTCCCTCAACTTTGACGATTTGGCAAGTTTAGTCCCTCAAGATTTCAAAATTGTCAACAATGGTCCTCCATAATGTCAAACATCCAATGAAGACCTTTAAAGATCAAGAATGTCCAAGATCAGTCCTTGAAATATCCAAAAACAGCAAAACAAGTCCTTAAAACCCTTGACATAAAGTTTTCTGGCCAAAGTGTGAAAATTGAAAGTTATTTAACAAAGGAAAATCGTTTTTGGGCTGAAAAGACTTTGTTTAACCATTTTACCAAAACAAAAGGACCACTTTTTCCTTTCTGAAAGTTTGAATAACACAAACACGCGCCAAACAATTAACTCCCAACTTTTTCGGATCAAACCACCTATTGTTAATACGTATGAACCCAGTTTTTACTTTCACCATTCAAGGGGTTATTCCAAATTAACTTTACCAAAACACAATTAACCTTCAAACGTTTACACCCCACACTTGAAATCCATCACCACTTCACCAAGGACCCCACCCCATTCTCACTTCAGCCAATGAGAGGACGACTTAGCCTCCAAGTAATGCCACATGGACAAATCAACAGCCCACAGCAAATACTTGGTCCCAAAGGCAAAAAGGAACATCTAGGATGCATTTGCACAACTCAACAACTCAAGCACTCAAGGGCAATTCATAGAATTCAGTAGCTAGGGTTTCATGTATTTTCATGTTCTAGAATCATCACTTGTAGTCTATATAAAGAGACCTCAACATATGAGAGTCCCTTGTTCCAATTTTTCTCTTAAACATTGTAATTCCTTTTTAAAATTTATAGAAGTTTGGTATTTTGAAAAGATTGTAATTCCTTTTTATGTTTTTGAAAGTTGGTGTTGTTTAAGAGTGAAGCTGAGTTCCATTTTATGATATAAACCTGTTTTGATCTTTGGATTGAAGCACGTTTTGTTTTGAACAAGTTTTCAAGTTTGAAAAAAGCTTGAAATCCTTGTTTCTGTTTGGTTATTTTGTTGTACTAACCCCTAACCAAAAGCCTAAAGCTCTTAAAAGCTTGTTGACACCAAGCTTGTGAAGGGATTTAAGCCCTTGGATAGGATGTTTGCTTATTTGTGTTGAAGATCTACTGTTATAAGGTCTGGTTCTACTTTGAACCATCATCAGACCTTTTCCTTGTTTGTTCAAGGACCTTGGTCACTCTCTAGCTTTTGAGACTGGTCCAAGGAGCATAGCTGATTCTCCTAGGAAGTTGTGGAGGATATGTATTGGTTTCCTTTAAGTTTCCTCTAAAAAATATTTGGTTTGAATCTGTTATGATATTTGCTATGTGATTTGGGGTTCTTGTGTTTGTGCTTTATGTTTTATTGCTTGAATCTTTTAGTTGTCACCTAGTTGAGGTATTTGAATCATAAAATCAATAGGTTGTGTGTAAAAATCAAAAGTTTGTTTGAAAGGTACTAAAACAAGGTTGTTTGGGTTTTGGGATCAAAAGGCCTCGTGCCCTTGGTTCTTGGGGTTTGGATACACTAAACAAGCTATTTGTCATTGGTTTTGGTCATTGGTTAAGTATTTTAAGTTTTGGAAAAAGTTTTGCAAAGTTTGGAAAAATCTGATAAAAGGGTTTGAAAATAGTAAAACACATCAGCAAGGATTAAATCTTTGTTGTTTGGATTTAGAGTCTGATTTTTTGGGTTTGAAAATAGTGCAATATCTGTTTGCGGATTTTGTTTGCTTATTGAGTGAGTTATAGCTTATTGAAAGTGGCTGAAGTGGTCATTTACATCAACGAAGTGACCACCTTATTTGAGCCTTGCATATCGTTATCTATTGCTTGCCCTGTTGTTTTGTTGATTGATACTTGTTATTTTGCTGCTTGTGAACTTATTTGGATATTTGGATTACTTGTTTGAGTGCTTATAAGCCAACTGGCTTATTGGCCAATTTTGTACCAAATCTGTGATCATTTGGCTAACTGGCCTCTTGATTCCAAAGGACTCAGCCTTGATTCCTTCACAAAAGTTGCTTTAAACAAGCTCATAAACAAACCCTGTCAATTTGGTTAAGTTTGGAACACTTTGACTTTTGGTCAAATAAGCACAATTTGGCTGATTTTTCAGTTCTGCTTATTGGTACAGGAAACAACTTGGTTTTTGTGATAGGTGTCATTTTTCTTAGCTTATTATAATATTTGAGAAGTTTCAGGTCATTTGGTTAAGCTTTTGCTAGGAAACTAGCTTATTTAGCCTTTTCAGCCAGCTTATTTGCTTCTACAGCTTATTCTACTTGACTTTTTGTGATTTTTCTTTTTGATTATTCTTAGTTAAGCTATTTGTGAGCTTTTGCAAAAAGAATCAGCTTTTGAAGCCCTCTAGAACTCAAACCCGACTATTTTGTCTTTTAGTAAAAAAGTTCTTTTCAGGATTCTGTCTTATTACTTGAGCTTTTTCAAAATTTCTTTTTGAAAAAGGGTTTAGAATCCCAATAGAAGTTTATGTGTTTAAGCAGAGCTTATGGCATTAGCTTATAGCTTAATGGGCTTATTGGCCCATTAAGAATAAGTTGTTGGCGTATTAAGCTGTGATAAGCACATTTTTAGTTGTTGGGCCTTTAGACTTTTGTGCTTAAAATTGAATTTTGAGTAAGAATGGTGATTTTGGGCTTGTTTAGTTGACTTCGGTTTTTATTGGGCTAAAAAGCCCATTAAGCTTACTGTTTTCGTTTTTAGCCCATTTGGGGGCCCAATAGGGGTATTTTGGTAATTACACTTTCATTTTCTAATTATTTAGGTTAAAATAAACTAGTTTGCAAGTTTGTAGAAATTTTTATAATTTTTTAATTTTTAATATTATTTTAATATTTTATTTTTAGTTAAATTCATTTTAAGTAGTTTTATTAGTTTTAAAAGTTTTGCAAAAATAATTTTTAGTTAGTTAAGTCATTTTATAGTTTTACAAATTGAAAAATCTTTATTTGGGCTTTTTATTAAATAAAAGATTTGAAAACGTTTTGATCATTTGTAAACCCTAATTGAACTCTTAGTTATTTTTGGTAATTTTTTTGGGAATTTTTAGATTATATTTTTATTTTGACCTTTTTACAATTTTACGTTTTATCGTCGTAGTGTAATTTTAACATATCCGTTATTCTCTTTTCTCATCTTTTTCTTTCTTCTATATTAATCCAAAATACAACAAGTTATTCACATACATGAACCTCCTTGGGAAACGAACTTTACATTGGGTCATTAATGCATAATTTTTCTAAATTGTGTACTTAATACTTACCGCTCATTTACGCCTTTTGTTTTTCCTTTAAAGCAAAGGTAGTAAAACCTCTATAACCATTTTGACGCCGCTGCCGGGGAGGTGTGTCGTGATTAATTTGGAAAATTTTGTTTTTAATGTCTAACCATAATTAGAATTTGTGTTAAATAGAAATATATTAACACGTATTATCAGTTTTTCGTTTTCTTTGTGAATCATTATTACTATATTGTATATGTATCACAATTAATCCAAAATATCTTCAAAAGTGTGAAAGCACAACCTTAACTAGGATTTGATCTCCTAATTATTGTATTCGAATCTCAAACAAAAAGAAAAAGGCAAAAAATAGATAAATACTTTCGAGAAGCTTGTTTTTAATCAATACAAACTATAAGGTGGGTATAAGGCGGTTGTATTTCACGACCTAAGGGAAAAAGGCTCTTAAGTGTTTCGCGCCGCCTCGTTTCCCCCGCTTGCTTGTGCGTGTTGAGAGAAAAAGAGCTAATCGAGGGTTTTGCTGCCCAAAGTATTATTACGTATCATATAAATTTGCTTGGTTTCTTTGTGATTAAACCCTCTTGAACAATTTGGTTTTCACCAAAGTTCTAAAGTCAATCGAAGGCGTTCACTCCACGTGATCGTTTTCATTCTTTGAGGCTCCTTTAATCAAGAGTTTGATTCGAGGAGAGATTTGGTAGATTGTTGTCTACAAATACACACAAAATCTAAAAAAATTAAAAACAATAAAAAAAAATAGAAAATAAACAAAAAACACCCAAAAGAATCTTCTTTGCTCACCTCCACGTTCTACGTCACGTTTATGCAAACTCGTAATCAAGCAAAACAAGCTCGTAAACGTCGTCAAAAGGAAGTAAATCAAGAACCTTTGATTGAAGAAGAACCTCCAATTGTCGAACCCGTTGTAGAACCAATAGTCACTATGGCTAATCGTACTATGATGGAGTTGCTTCAAGCACCCACCGAGGGTTTTGGAGAATCTATTGTGATTCCCGCTATCCTTGCGGAGGATTTCAAGATCAAGACGGATTTAATGTCGATGCTTCAAGCAAACAAGTTTTGAGGACATGAAAAAGACAACCTTCATTATCACATACGAATTTTCAATCGTCTCACCGTAACAAGCAAGTTTAAGGATGTTCCACATGACGCCATTAAGATGATGTTGTTTCCATACTCGTTAGATGGACCCGCAAAAATTTGGCTCGAGAAAGAACCGCCAAATTCGATTTTGACATGGGGTGATCTCGTCTCTAAGTTTGTGAACCAATTTTTCCCGCCATCTAAAACAACACATTTGAAAAACGAGATTTCAAGGTTCACACAACGTTCTAATGAAAGTTTTTCAATGGCATGAGAAGGATGTAAGTAAATGTTACATGAATGTCCTCACCATGATTTTTCGGAATTGCATCAAATTGATACTTTTTATAATGGGCTTAGCGATCATGAACGAGACTATTTGAATGCCACCGTGGGTGGTAATATTTTGTGCAAAACGATCGATGAAGCTGTAAAGATTATCGAGAATAGATCTAAGGTTTATAACCCTCGTAACACACCGAGTGTTGCCACTATGGGTTCATCGTCATCGTCTCGTAACATGAATGCCTTACATGATGAAGCTAATGAGGAGAATCGGTTTTTCGATAGATTTTCATCGCTTATGACACATTGGAAAGCACAAGATGCTTTGAATTCCACATCGGTTAAAGCGGTTGAAAAGAGTTTTTTATCTTGTGGTGGAGCTCATGATTTTTCCGAGTGCATTACCGCCGGTGATAATACTTCGAGTGCTTACGTAGCAACGGGAAATTACAACCAAAACGGCCAAGGTTCCCGCCCAAATCAAGCTCCCCAAAATCAAAATGTTAACAACTATCGAAACAACAATCAAAGTGGTGGTTATCAAGGCAATCAACGTAACTATAACAAGGGAAATTACCAAAGTGGGAACAATGGGCAAGTGCAAAATCAAAACCAAAACCGTGATTTTCAAAATACTACACAAGGTTTTCAAAATGCTCACACTAAAAATCTTCAAGGAGAATTTTTAGATTATGCTAAAGCAAATGATGCTAAGTTTGATAATATGCAACGTGAGATGATTAGCTTAAGATCCGAGTTGAAAAACGAGCTTAAAAACGAACTTGCAAATGAATTGAAAACTCATGCTATTAAAATGGAAGGAAACGTTCAACGTCTTCAACAAAATCAACAAAAGATAGAACAAGGTCAACATGACATTAAGCAAGATTGTTAAAAGCGGATAAAAGGCAATCAAAATTTAAAGATCGAATGGCTAGTATGTTTGAAGCTATCATGTGTAAACCCTCTTCCTCGGGTGGTCTTTGTAGGACGTAACACACGACTTATAGAACAAGAACTAGAGATGATGAAGAACAAGATTAAACCAAAAAGAAAGATTAGATTAGATGAAGAATAAAGAGAAAACAAAAAGGTTGTGAATTCCTAGTGAGAGAAAGACATAAGTTTCTCTCTCTACAAACTATGAAATGGAAAACACACACACACACAATTGAGGTGTTTAGTACCTTCTATTCTACAAGTGTAAGAGTAGAAGGCTTCCTCATTTGTGTGTTCGGGACTATTTTCCGTTACATACCAAACATTATACTAGAACTCTCAACACCATTATGTAGCATTTTCCACGAGTTTTGCAACGGTATATTATATGACCATCACTTTAAATACGGCTAACAATCTCCCCTAAGGGGTGGTCATGTAATATGTGACTTCACTTCTTTGATGTTGCAAACTTTAAAGCTCGTTGTCTTGAGAGTTCTTTTATAGTACTTTCATGAATTGTGATCTTAGATCTTTGATCTTTGCCTTACCTTGAACTTGAAACTTTGCCAACTTGTGTTATTGGGTCTTTCCCCGCATACTCATATTTTTTGTTATTTTGAAAGCTTGATAACAATCTCCCTTGATTATCAGAGTGGCGGAGGTCTTTGTATTTTGATGTTCTTGAGCTTTCGTCATTTACTTGAGTATGTGGCTAATAAGTGTGAAAACACTTATCCTTTTACCGCTTATTTCCAATAATAACAAGACCAGAACGTGTATTTTATGTCGTAAAAGTCAGAATTATGCGTGGTTTGTGTTTTTATTATGTTTCAGGATAAAAATATATAAAAGGGAGAAAACACGGGCTATCACGGGCTTTTATCGAAGAAAACAAGAAAAGACGAAGTCAAAAGATCAAGAGTACAAAAAGAACGGAAGTCCAAGGCCTATTATGAAGATTTATCGAAGAAAAAGTTTAAAGACGGAAGTTTAATGAAGTCGAAGAACTCAAGTCTAATAGAAGAAGAAACTTATAAGACAAGTTCAATTTATATCGACAAATCCCGAGACGACGTCGAGAAAGACAATGAATTTAAATCGAGTCGATACGAAAAGAAAGAAAGAAGGAAGCAACACATGCACTCCCCACCTCCTATATATATACCCTCCTAATGACACACTAGGAGGGTGTTAGTTAAGTTAGCTAGTTTATTTTTTCTTTTTGTAGTTTTAATTTTAGAGAGAGAAAGTGTTTAACTTTCTCTCACTAGAACTTCATCTTTTACTTCTTTTCATGTTTAAGCTTTGATCTTTGAATCTTTAATCTACAAGTTCAAGTTAAGCTTTTTATCTTTAATCTTCTTCTACCTTTCTTGATTTTATTTACTTTTGATTCGTTATCATTTTTCATATTGTTTCATCTTGATGTTTATGTGATTAAAAAGTTTATCTTTTTGATCATATCTAAGTTTTTGTGCAAATTGAGCTTTGAGCTTATTATGCTAATTGGATTATTTGGTACTTAGCTCATTTATCTTTTAAAGTTTTCTAAAAAGTTTGTCTTTTTAAAGTTTGATTTTGAAAAGTTGCTTGTTTAAAGTTTTGATAAGTTCTTATTCGTTCTTATTACACCTTTCATCTTATAATTAGTAAAGTTTTGGATAGTCCTTATTAAAACTTTGCTTATTTGATCTTGATTTTCTCGGATTGCAAGTCATCGGAAAAGGATAAACCCTTTTCCGATTGGGCCAATAAGTCCTTACATTCCGATCTGTGCACTATTATTCCGATCTTAGGATCGGAAAAGGGTTTTAGATACATTCCGATTGGATCAGTTTTGCCTTATTCCGACAGCTTTCTTTTACTGCATTCCGATAAGTGTTTTTCTAGTAATTTTTAGTTTAATTTTTAAAAGCTTTTATTGTACTCAACGACACTTTCATTTTACCATTAGTTTAAAATAGATAATCAAACCATTTTATTTTCCAACAAGAACGACTGAGTCGCACTCTTAACTAGTAATCAATTCGAAAAGATCGGAACAACGAACTTTCATAACTAAGTATAATCTAGTTATTAGTGGACTTGAATCTCGACTCTAGAGATTATGCCACCGTTTTGCATTCCTCCGGTTTCCCGTTATACAGTACGAATACTGTACCTGTGATTAGGTAAGTTCAAATAACTTCCTTGACAGGGTTTCCGGCTGTGGTAACCGTTCTCAATACTTGAATATATCGAAAGATAATTCATAGTAATGAGTGAATCATGCAGTTCCTGATTAAGTCGTCAATTCAATTTCCTGGAACCAGTCTGAATCGATTAAGAATCAAACCATTGTTGCTTTCCAGTTGACACATGTTTGATTCATATAGAATCTCACAAGTTACCTACCACAGTGCTGTTTGATGATGACACTGGAAGGATTTCCATTCGTCACTGTAAGTACTAATAAGTATTACTCTGAATGTTATGGCAAGATCATAAAGATATTGCGTAGAGACCTGGAACGAGTTTGAATCAATTAAGAATCAAACCACTGTTGCTTTCGAGTTAGCATATGTTTAATTCAAGTGAATCTTACATATGACCTACCGTAGTGTTGTTTGATGTTAACACTGGAAGGATTTCCATTCATCATTGTGAATACTAGAGAGTATCACTCTGAATGTTCTAGCAATACCACAAGGATAGAGCGTAGGACTCTTTGAATTATCGCTTTTATTATAAAGATTAACAACAATTGATATATGGAATAAGTGTCCTAATGAGATTTTTTATGAATCTCGTTGGCTCTAGACTCTATAAGTGCACGTTTATTTGGTGATCGGAGGCTGGAGCAGACTGCCACCTTTTCAATATCTACTATCTCGGAGTGAGAAAGTTGATAGAAATAAGTTGATCTCCGTGACAATAAAACAAACTTCTTTTGAGAGAAGCTTGAGTAGGATGGGAAGGGTTGTGCTTTGCATCACTGGGTCCATGATGCTTTATCTTTAATACCAGAAATCATCAACATGATTCTGATAGTAGATGTATTGACCTGGTTTCTGCCTAAGTTGTATGGAGGGCTATTTCTTTTCACCCTTTATCCTTACATTTCTTTTTCATTCTTCAACCCCTTCAATGCTTACCAAGACGTCATAACTAGCACTTTGTTGTGATTGTTCCAGTGCTAGCTTAAGTCATTAGTCGACATTATTCCCGTACACTCAACTACTCCATCTTTCCTAAGGACTTCTAAGTTCTAATGGATTGTCCATGGGAAGATCCCTCCGGTTCTGTTAGGATCATAGGACGAATACCTAACCACCTTTTGACACCAATATCATCGTGAATAATTGTGTTGAAGGTATAGGTATCGTAACTAGTGAAACTTTCTATATCACCAAAAACGCTCCCCCTACATATGTGCATCATAAAGGAAAGATTTTTGCACATATTAGGAAGAGAAAGCACTTAAATCAAAGATCTTATCCAAGATGAAACATTTTATCACTATTCTCCCCCTCAAAAATTGCAAGATTGAAATTTTTTTGAAACTAGTGATGAAACATGGAGAGAATAATTTTCATGAAATCTTTATACTCCCCCTCAAAAAGAATTTATAATTAATATAGGGGAGTATATGAGCACACAGTTTTGAAATAACTTGAAGAAATGTGCTCAAAACCGAGAAAACTGAATTTCCTGTTGTTGAGGAAAAATGTACATAAATGAACATTTTCCTTGAGTTCATGAGCTTAAAACTTTGAATGTTTTAATATAAGCCCATGACCGAGAAAAATTAATTTCCCGTTGTTGAGGATTAGTCAAAGACTTTCCTTTCTTTGGATACCAGGTTATAGTCTGACATGTGACTACAAGCCATTATGAGAAGAAAGTAGAAAAGTCGTGTTTTGAAAATATTAGGACTCTCATTCGAACTTTATGTACATACCCGTGTCGTTATTGAACAACATTTCTAAGTACGTCCATATTATCGATGCTGAGAGACATGTCGAAGAAGAATATTTTTGGTATTTTTTAAAGATTTTCTCATTTTTTATTTTGTTTTAATAGGTTTTATATTTTTGTATTTTGATTTTTTAAAAGAAGTATACAAGGTTACTGCGAATGTGCAAGACGTTCAAGTTCATCTGGAGTGAAACTACACATACCAAGTCGACGAACCAAGAATTCAAATCTGTCTTGAGAAAGAGCTTTGGTGAATGATGTAGTATTTTTGTATACCCTTTTAGGAAAAAGAGGCAACAAAGTGGTAAGCGTTAAGTGTCGGTTTAGGAAAACCGAGCACTAATGACCCTTAAGAAAGTGAGTTCGTTTTCGAGGAGGCTAGTGTGTTGTGTAATGAATGATTGATTGATTTGTTTTTGATTATTAAGGAGAAGAAAAGAAGAGAAAATGACGAAGACGAAAAAAATAGAAAAATAGGCAAAAACACTACTAGAAAGTTAAGACGTAGAAACGTAAAAACGACAAAATTTAAAATTTTAACCTAAAAATTCCTAAAAATTAGTAAAAATCCACAATAATATACTAAGAGTTTACAAAAAATCCAAACTTGCCAAAACCTTTTAATTAATTTAATAATGACTCTTTAATGCTAATTAAAGCCCTAAAAATCACTTTTAAATATTAAAAAGCCCTAAACAAGATTTAATAGTTTGTAAACCTCAAAAATGACCTAATTAAGCTAAAAACTATTTTTAAAACTTTTAAAACCAAATTAAACTATTTTTAAACTCCTAAAAACTATTAAAATCCATTAAATCTTAAATTAATTCTAAAAATTAATTGAAAAACCTAAAAATTAATTGGAAAGTGAAAAAGTTCCTAATTTAATGTCTAGAATCTAGGAAAAATGAAAAAAAGTTAAAAATAAAACTTTGAATTTTTCCTAATAAAATAATATTAAAATAATCTAAAAAATAAAAAGTTCTTAAATAAATTCTAAAAAATTCTCAAAAATCCTAAATATTCTAACTAAGAAGAAAATGAAAATTAAAGTTCCTAAAACCTTTTAATTAATTTTATATTAATTTTTAAAGTTTAATAAAAAACCTAAAATCAAATAAAATTAAAAATTAAAGTTTCTGAAAACTTTTTGATATGTAAACCTCAAAAATATAAATTAAAACCTAAAAACTATTTTTTTGTATTTTTTAATTACTGTTCACTATTTTTAAATGACTTTCTAAATTTAAAACTAAAAATAATCTTAATAATTAATTAAATAAAGAGAAAAATAAAACTTTTAATCAGAAAAATCCTAAAACCTAATCAAATCCTAGGAAAAATGAAATAAGCTAAAAAAGCTACTTAAATAAGCTAAAATAGACTAAATAAACTACGGCTTATTTAAATGAGAACAAAACAAAGACGTGTTAAGTAACTAATGAAATGAAAGCTTAACGTAAAAACTCATCTAGATCACTGGTAGAACCCCTCACTCCTGAGCTGCAGGTCGGGGGTTCGAGTCCAGGCAGGGTGAAGTTTTGCAAAAATTTTTTTTTTTTTTACACTTGATTCCAGTAACTTTATAGCTCACAAAAACACAAAAAACAACCTAATTTAATCAAGATTAAAGCAAGTTGATGAGCAAAATGTGCCCAGGTCTGCTGTTCTTTCTGATGAACAAGTGTGTTTTGCACTTGTGCACTAAACTACCAAGAGGACTTGGTTTGCTGGTGATTTTGTGGATGTTTTTGGATGAACAAGGCACCCCTACACTCTTTCTGAGTGTAGGGAGTCAATATAACACAAAAGAACACAACACTTAGCACCAAAATTCAAAAACTAAGCACACAAGGGCAATCAATGTTGCTGATGACTTATGAGCAGGTCTGGTGATATTCTTAGCAGATTACAAGCATTCCAATGAGTTTCAAACTCCCATACTTTGCATACACATACACCAAATGATTATCAAACAAACTAACAACATAAACAAACCTATAATCTAGCAGGTTTGAGGATTCAAGCACAAACTTTTATGAAAAACAAGCAGAAAAAAGTTCATACAATTTCAAGCTAACTTTTTACTTTTTTACTTGCACACTTGCTTCAAACTTGTTCCCAAATGCACTCTAACCTAACAAAATCCTATTACTACCCCTATGCCTACTTCTAACAACTTTTACTTGCACAAATCAACCTCAAACTCAGTTTAATTCATAAATCCAAACACCCCTTTAAAATCAGTAATCCAACTTTTTTCAAACCAAAACACTTTAAAACTTACTTAAACTGATTCAAACAGCATCTAACATGCATATCATACCATTTAAACACAAATCAAACCATATAAACACACTTAACATGCAGTTTCATATAAATCATGCAAATGACCAAAATCTGAAAAACTAAAAATGAAAAGGGGTTTTTTTACCTTGAGGTACTTACATCCAAGTCCCTCAGTGGTTGAATAACCACCTCCAATCAGGCTGGGGCCTGAGCTGAACCTTTAACAGCAACACACTCCAACAATCCTGCTAAGAACAAGATAAAACACAAAGAAAATACACACTTTTCTGATTTTCTGAAACTTACAAACTTTTGAAACCCAATAACCTTTGAAACTTAACAGGTTTTAAACAAATCCAAACTCACAAATCAAAACTTCCTTTCCACTTTCACTTCAAGGGAGTTTGATTTCAGAAATTTGAACCAATATTTAAAACCTTTGAAAAACTTTTTGAAAAACCTCAAAACACACAAGTGTTCACAATGATAAAATGGAACTCAGTTTCTTAGCTTTTAACACAATACACAACTTTTAACAAACCTAAAAAGGAATTATACTTGTTTAACACAAAAACCAAACTTTTATTTCATTAAAAAGGGATTACAAGTGAAAAGCTAAAAAAACTGGAACAAAGCTAAATAACTAAACTAAGCTGCCTTTTATAAGCGTACAAGGAAGGTTCTAGTATGCTAAACCCTAATTTATGAAATCTCCAAAAAGCCCTTGAGTCTTCATCTTCAAATTGGTCAAAAGGTGATACATGTGATGCCAGTGATGTTTAAATGAATCTTGGACGTTAAAAACTCCTTGGGGACCAAGTAGAAGGATCCTGGATGTTGGTTTGGTCGGGCATTGGGTTTGGGTGAGTGAGACGTGAGCAGGGGAGGGGTCCACTTTCACATGGGGTTGTCCAGGGTCACGGTTTGGGTGTGGGATGTGATGAGGGTGACCTCAATTAAGGATCTGGACTAGATGGGACAAAACCCCTTTTGTTTAGGTGTGATTAGGTCTGGGAAATAATTAGGGTTTATAGCTAATTAGTGGAAGTTTAATCTGTTTATGGAAAGGGTTTATTTAAAAAGGGTGTTTTGGTGGGAAGTGGGGGTGTTGACTGGAAAGTTTGACTTGGTTTAATAAGTTAAACCGGGTTGGACATGGGTGGGTGGACGGGTTTGGGTAGGGTATTGGGTAAGTGGGTGGATTATGGTGACGTGGCAAGGCCTGAGTGGGTGGGAAAGTTTGGTTGATTGGCAGAAAGGGTCCCCAAGTTTTCCATTTTCTTTCACTTTGTAATTAAGTCTATCAGCGCCAAAATTGCACTAGACAACTTTTGCCAAGTTGTCATTTATGGCATAAAACCTTTAAAAAGTTTATCCAAGGGTTTCTTTTGGATATTCTTGATATTTCAAGGGCTGCTCTTGTAGTATCTTCAAACATAAAGGACCACACTTGTACAATTGATATTTGGAGGGTCAATTGTGACAAGTTCTTCAAAGATGAGGGACTAAACTTGACAATCTTCAATTCTTCAAGGGTCATTTTGCAAAATTCCAAACTTGGGCCCGGTTCATTGTGCGGCTTCGTTTCCCGTGTTCGTTTTTGAATGATTCTTGTGATCTTTTGCCATTTCCTCAATATCCGTACCTAAAAATACACAAGTAACAAACACGAGCATATATTTGGCATATTTGATGATATTTATTGATTTTAAGCCCGATTTGGACGATGAGACCATGTATAAAAGCAGTCTCATCACTCCCCCATACTAAACCATTGCCGTGTCCTCACGCAATGCTAGAATAAAGTATCGAAGCATCTCCAAAATTTTAATTTATTCACTTTTATTCAAATGATAAACTAACTACACTACACTATTGCTACTACTTGTGTTATAGACATAATGTATGATTTTCATCGCAAAATGGGACGTTTAGGTTCATAGAATAAGAACACGTGAATGCTTCGTTAGAAATAATTTCGTCGTCCTCGATTTTCACCCTAATTCCATGCCAAGCGTGCAACGAGATCATTGTCATTATAGGTTAGTAATGCTAACACTACTCATATGCCCTAATCACGTACTTATTCTCCCATTATTCCTAAGTTGTATCTCTTATATTTTATTATGTCTTAATGATCACGAGGATACATTATTGACTTATGCGATAATAGAGATTTAGGTCTAAAAATAGAGTCCTAACGGTGTAACTAAGACCATTAAATCAATAACCCCTCCTAATAGACAACGATGTTAAAAAATTAAGTTGACAAGAAGAATCGATAAACACGGTTTTATAACGGTTTTGAACATGAGACTTATTACCAAGACTTTTATACGCCCCCTAACGGAAGGGCCTTATTATCTTTGGTTTACCTCCATCTTTTATTCAACTTCGCCATGAAGCTTTTATTATGACTTCAGTCTTGCCTTGCCTTTTATTATCCGCCATCATCGGTGGTTTTATTAGCCAAAGACGTATATCCTCACGCTAAAGCGAATTTTGGATCTTTAAAGCTTCTAAGATTAAGGCTTGATTCACTTTCAATTTTGCATAGATTTTAGGCCTTGTGGGGCTTCAAATTGTTTGCTTGATTTAGGTGAGCACTTGAAATCTTATTATTGGGTAAAGCTTTCGATTATTCGGGTGCCAATACTTCAAAACCGTGACGCTGGCGATATCTTAATGTCTTCCCAATTTAATTACACGGAAGCTACTAGAAAAGACTAGAAACCCAACAATCCTAACTAAACCGCTAAGTCAATATTTATTAAGCAAAAAATATTTACAAGCGAAGGGAGAATAAGCAAATAACGAGAACACATGAGTGTTTGAAAGAATACGAGTACTCTACGTTTAGCATAGTAACTTATAATTAACTCTATCATTTCTCGTCCTCATTTAAGAGACTTAGCCTAATGTGTAGTTAAGGAATCAAAGCTAAGTGCTCAACACGCACGGTCGAGTCAAAAATTACTCTTATTCTCGCCATCGGAAAATCTACATTCGTGTCTTCAAACACTTATGAAACATGAGAAAATTTTTAAAATTTGGCCATTTTTAGCCTTATTTTGCAACAAAACGATAAACAAAACGATAAACTTTGGAAAGCGTGAAGGTTTGGCAAGGCAAGTATCTATTCACCCCCCCATACTAAAGTTAAACATTGTCCTCAATGTTTCGAGTCTAGGGGTGCAAACACCCCCATACTAGAGACGTAGTCGAATGCCTAATCTAGCATGGAAAGGGTGTAACCAATAAGTAATAGCCGTTTATGAAGTGTGCTATAAACCTAAGGTTAGAACATAAAAGGATATATCATATGGATATTGGGAAAGGCCTCCAAAGCAAACGATCGAGTGCTCCCACGAGAGGCTCCAATCGTGAAGATGATGATCTAAAAACCACAATTCACAAACAACCACGAAACAAAGGTTGGAAGGGCACAAATCCCCTCACATTAACTACATTAGAAAGCAATAATATGTACATAGATAAGCATGGGTCTCCCCCACGAGGCACCTTGTTTTTGATAACCGAGTCAAAAGCTCGACTCGAATCCCCATAAATGTGATCATTTAGGGATAATCATGGTATGGTTAATTTTTGGTGGGGCTTACATGATAAACAAGGCCCAAAAGCACGTGGAGTACTTTTAAAAACCCGATAAACGTATACCGGGGTCAAAGATAGCGTCTTCGTTTTCGGATGAAAGACGAAACAACGCTTCTTCAACACAAAACCCAATGGGGTAGAAGAAAATAGGAGAGAAGAAATAGAAGGGTGGGACAATGGGTAAGTCAAAACATTGAGCTACTCGAGGTAGACTCGCACCAATCAAATGAAAAGATTTTCCATTTATTGCATCGGTGGAAGACCGAGATTTCCCTATATAAGCAATTCCAGGATCAAATATCTCGTCCTCGGTGGAGAAAGGGGAGGGAACATAAGGGGCTTCCCCCACACTAAGTCCATACAAAGCATCGTCAAAAGGAGAAGACGAGCTTGTAGTACTCAATAAACGCGGTGATGACGGAGTTAGAATTGTAGAAAAATCTTTTAAATTAAATTCAAAATCTTTTCCTTTTTCATCTTTAACACTCTCCTTGTGAAAACCCGATTTAATTATGTCAAAAATATTTGGTGTATCTAAAACAATGTTAGTTACACTAAAAATTCTCACATTATGAAATCTTTTTGGTTTAGGTGGTGGCAAGTTCTCAAATCTTTTGTCAACAAAGAAAACCTCCCCATCGGGATCAACGTATTCATCATCCGAAGATTCACTCGAGATTGGAATCATAGGCTTAACACTCTTAACCTCCACCGGCGGAGGGGACGGAACTTCATTTTTATCAACAACTCCTAAAACTCTATTGGAAATCCTTTTGCAAATGCTTTTGATGGGATTGACATTGTACAAAGATGTGATAGAATACACATGAGAAAGAGTGGAGTTTTGGGTTGCATTAATGACGAGTTCTTCCTCATTGAAACGAAGAGTGATTTTCCTTGCATGCACATCGATAAGTGCTCTCGAGGTATCCAAAAAAGATCGACCTAAAATTAACGAAACTTTAGGATCGATGGGAATATCAACAACAATAAAGTCTACAGGGTAGTAGAATTTCCCAACTTTCACAAAGACGTCCTTGGAAACTCCACAAGCTAGAATCGTAGAATGATCGGCCATTTCGATTGACATTCTTGAAGGAGTGAGATTTGGAAGATTGAGCGATTTAAAAATCTCAAGAGGCATCACATTAATACTAGCACCAAGATCGGCCAAGGCGTAGCATTCTTCCATGTCTTGGATAGCACATGGGATTAAAAACTTTCCAGGATCACCGACCTTTTGAGGTATGCGGCTTAGAAAAACCGATGAACAACTAGACGATTTTTGCAATTTTTCTTTGTTATTCAACATACTTTTGAAGTTCACGGCAAATCGAGGCATCATGACTAAGGCGTCGGCAAAACTTATATTAAAATGCAAGTCACGAAACATTTTCATAAAGAGTTCAAATTGATAATTATTTCGTTCTTGTGCCTTTTCCTTGTTTCGTCTTGATGGGTAGGGTAAAGGTGGTGTGGGTTGGGGCAAATTAGGCATAGGCAACGGCCTTGGAATCTCGGGTTCCATGATGGGTGTAGGTTCAACCGTAGGTGTTGTTTGAGCGGTACTTCGTGGGCTTGAGATGTGCTCCTTTTCAACCACAACCTCGGGTTCTTTCTCTTTTTCCTTCTCCATAGAAGTACTTGGACGAGAAATGGGTTCTTTGAAAGTTTTACCACTACGAGTAGTAATAACCTTCAACTCTCCTTTCGGGTTTACGATGGTATCACTAGGAAGACCACCCGAAGAAGAGGGCTTACACATGATAGCTTCAAACATTTTAGCCATACGGTCTTCAAACTTAGATTGCCTAGCATCCGCTTTTAACAACTCTTGCTTAATCTCATGTTGTCCTAATTCCATCTTTTGTTGATTTTGTTGAAGACGTTGGACATTTCCTTCCATTTTGTTAGCATGAGTTTTAAGTTCATTAGCAAGTTCGTTTTTAAGCTCGTTTTTCAACTCGGACCTTAAGCTAATCATCTCACGTTGCATGTTATCAAACTTAGCATCATTAGCCTTAGCATAATCTAAAAATTCTCCTTGCAAATTTTTAGTGTGAGCATTTTGAAAACCTTGAGTAGGAGTTTGAAAATCACGGTTTTGGTTTTGGTTTGAAATTTGCCCATTTCCACTTTGGTAATTACCTTTGTTATAATTCCTTTGATTTCCTTGGTAATTTCCACCTTGGTTGTTGTTGCGATAATTATTAGCATTTTGATTGGGTGGAGCTTGATTTGAACGAGAACCTTGACCGATTTGGTTGTAAGTTCCCGTGGCTACAAAAGCATTCGAAGTGTTACCATCCGCGGTAATGCACTCGGAAAGATCATGAGCTCCCCCACACGACAAACAACTTTTAGAAACCGCTTTAACCGAAGCGGAATTTGAAGCTTCTTGAGCTTTCCAATGAGACATAAGAGTCGAAAACCTATCGAAAAACCGATTCTCCTCATTTGCTTCATCTTGCAAGGCATTAATGGAACGAGATGATGACGAGCCCAAATTGGCAACACTCGGTGTGTTACGAGGGCTATAGACCTTAGACCTATTTTCTATGATTTTCAAAGCCTCATTGGTCGTTTTGCACAAAAAATTACCACCCGCGGCGGCATTTAAATAATCTCGTTCATGATCATTAAGCCCATTATAAAAAGTGTCAATTTGATGCAATTCGGAAAAATCATGGTGTGGACATTCATGTAACATTTCTTTAAACCTTTCCCAAGCCATTGAAAAACTTTCATTTGGTCTTTGTGTAAAACGCGAAATCTCGTTTTTCAAATGTGTTGTCTTAGATGGTGGAAAAAATTGATTCACAAATTTAGACACGAGATCGGCCCATGTCAAAATCGAATTCGGTGGTTCTTTCTCAAGCCAAATCTTGGCGGGTCCATCTAACGAGTAAGCAAACAACATCATCTTAATGGCATCGTGTGGTACATCCTTAAACTTGCTTGTCGCGGTGAGACGATTAAATTGCCTAATGTGATAATGTGGGTTGTCTTTTTCGTGACCGCGAAACTTGTTTGCTTGAAGCATAGACATTAAACCCGTCTTGATCTCAAAGTTCTCCGCAAGGATGGCGGGAATCACAATGGCCTCTCCAAAACCCTCGGTGGGTGCTTGAAGCAACTCCATCATAGTACGATTAGCCATGATAGCTTCTTGTTCTACAATAGGTTCCTCACTTGGAGACTCCTCACTAGAATGAGTTTTAGTAGGAGTTTTGTTCTTGCGTCTACGTGCACGTTTTGCTTGATTACGAGTGAGCATAAACGTCACGTACAACGTGGAGACGAGCAAGGAAGATTCTTTTTGGTATTTTGTGTTTTTCAATTTTTTTGTGGTGTTTGATTGTATTAACCTTTTTGGAAATTGGTGAAATGTATTAAGTAGACAAAAAGTCCACAAATCTCCTCACTAATCAAATCTCTTGATTAACGAAGCCTCAAGGAATGAAAACGATCACGTGGAGTGAACGCCTTTGATGACTTTAGAACGATGGTGGAACACCAAATCGTTCAAGAGGGTTTAATCAAATGGAAACCAAGAAAATATATATGATATGTAATAATACTTTGGGCGGCAAAACCCTCGATTCACTCTCAAAATCAAATACGCACAAGCAAGCGGAGGAAACGAGGCGGCGCGAAGCACTTAAGAGCCTTTTTCCTTTAGGTCGTGAAATACAACCGCCTTATACCCACCTTATAGTTTGTATTATCAAGATTAAGCTTCACGAAAGTATTTATCTATTTTTGCCTTTTTTCTTTGGTTTGAGATTCGAATACAATGATCGAGTGATGAAATCCCGAATCAAGGTTGTGATTGCTCACGTATTTGGAGTATTTGTGTATTTATTGTTCTACGTATACAATATATTAATAATATTCACACAAAAACCGAAAAACGATAATACGTATTAATAGAGTGCTATTAATACAAATATTATTATGGCTAATATAGAAAACAACAATTGTTCAATCAAAACACAACACGTCTCCCCGGCAGCGGCGCCAAAAATGATGTAGTATTTTTGTATACCCTTTTAGGAAAAAGAGGCAACAAAGTGGTAAGCGTTAAGTGTCGGTTTAGGAAAACCGAGCACTAATGACCCTTAAGAAAGTGAGTTCGTTTTCGAGGAGGCTAGTGTGTTGTGTAATGAATGATTGATTGATTTGTTTTTGATTATTAAGGAGAAGAAAAGAAGAGAAAATGACGAAGACGAAAAAAATAGAAAAATAGGCAAAAACACTACTAGAAAGTTAAGACGTAGAAACGTAAAAACGACAAAATTTTAAATTTTAACCTAAAAATTCCTAAAAATTACTAAAAATCCACAATAATATACTAAGAGTTTACAAAAAATCCAAACTTGCCAAAACCTTTTAATTAATTTAATAATGACTTTTTAATGCTAATTAAAGCCCTAAAAATCACTTTTAAATATTAAAAAGCCCTAAACAAGATTTAATAGTTTGTAAACCTCAAAAATGACCTAATTAAGCTAAAAAATATTTTTAAAAATTTTAAAACCAAATTAAACTATTTTTAAACTCCTAAAAACTATTAAAATCTATTAAATCTTAAATTAATTCTAAAAATTAATTGAAAAACCTAAAAATTAATTGGAAAGTGAAAAAGTTCCTAATTTAATGTCTAGAATCTAGCAAAAATGAAAAAAAGTTAAAAATAAAACTTTGAATTTTTCCTAATAAAATAATATTAAAATAATCTAAAAAATAAAAAGTTCTTAAATAAATTCTAAAAAATTCTCAAAAATCCTAAATATTCTAACTAAGAAGAAAATGAAAATTAAAGTTCCTAAAACCTTTTAATTAATTTTATATTAATTTTTAAATTTTAATAAAAAACCTAAAATCAAATAAAATTAAAAATTAAAGTTTCTGAAAACTTTTTGATATGTAAACCTCAAAAATATAAGTTAAAACCTAAAAACTATTTTTTTTGTATTTTTTAATTACTGTTCACTATTTTTAAATGACTTTCTAAATTTAAAACTAAAAATAATCTTAATAATTAATTAAATAAAGAGAAAAATAAAACTTTTAATCAGAAAAATCCTAAAACCTAATCAAATCCTAGGAAAAATGAAATAAGCTAAAAAAGCTACTTAAATAAGCTAAAATAGACTAAATAAACTACGGCTTATTTAAATGAGAACAAAACAAAGACGTGTTAAGTAACTAATGAAATGAAAGCTTAACGTAAAAACTCATCTAGATCACTGGTAGAACCCCTCACTCCTGAGCTGCAGGTCGGGGGTTCGAGTCCAGGCAGGGTGAAGTTTTGCAAAAATATTTTTTTTTTTTACACTTGATTCCAGTAACTTTATAGCTCACAAAAACACAAAAAACAACCTAATTTAATCAAGATTAAAGCAAGTTGATGAGCAAAATGTGCCCAGGTCTGCTGTTCTTTCTGATGAACAAGTGTGTTTTGCACTTGTGCACTAAACTACCAAGAGGACTTGGTTTGCTGGTGATTTTGTGGATGTTTTTGGATGAACAAGGCACCCCTACACTCTTTCTGAGTGTAGGGAGTCAATATAACACAAAAGAACACAACACTTAGCACAAAAATTCACAAACTAAGCACACAAGGGCAATCAATGTTGCTGATGACTTATGAGCAGGTCTGGTGATATTCTTAGCAGATTACAAGCATTCCAATGAGTTTCAAACTCCCATACTTTGCATACACATACACCAAATGATTATCAAACAAACTAACAACATAAACAAACCTATAATCTAGCAGGTTTGAGGATTCAAGCACAAACTTTTATGAAAAACAAGCAGAAAAAAGTTCATACAATTTCAAGCTAACTTTTTACTTTTTTACTTGCACACTTGCTTCAAACTTGTTCCCAAATGCACTCTAACCTAACAAAATCCTATTACTACCCCTATGCCTACTTCTAACAACTTTTACTTGCACAAATCAACCTCAAACTCAGTTTAATTCATAAATCCAAACACCCCTTTAAAATCAGTAATCCAACTTTTTTCAAACCAAAACACTTTAAAACTTACTTAAACTGATTCAAACATCATCTAACATGCATATCATACCATTTAAACACAAATCAAACCATATAAACACACTTAACATGCAGTTTCATATAAATCATGCAAATGACCAAAATCTGAAAAACTAAAAATGAAAAGGGGTTTTTTTACCTTGAGGGACTTACATCCAAGTCCCTCAGTGGTTGAATAACCACCTCCAATCAGGCTGGGGCCTGAGCTGAACCTTTAACAGCAACACACTCCAACAATCCTGCTAAGAACAAGATAAAACACAAAGAAAATACACACTTTTCTGATTTTCTGAAACTTACAAACTTTTGAAACCCAATAACCTTTGAAACTTAACAGGTTTTAAACAAATCCAAACTCACAAATCAAAACTTCCTTTCCACTTTCACTTCAAGGGAGTTTGATTTCAGAAATTTGAACCAATATTTAAAACCTTTGAAAAACTTTTTGAAAACCCTCAAAACACACAAGTGTTCAGAATGATAAAATGGAACTCAGTTTCTTAGCTTTTAACACAATACACAACTTTTAACAAACCTAAAAAGGAATTATACTTGTTTAACACAAAAACCAAACTTTTATTTCATTGAAAAGGGATTACAAGTGAAAAGCTAAAAAAACTGGAACAAAGCTAAATAACTAAACTAAGCTGCCTTTTATAGGCGTACAAGGAAGGTTCTAGTATGCTAAACCCTAATTTATGAAATCTCCAAAAAGCCCTTGAGTCTTCATCTTCAAATTGGTCAAAAGGTGATACATGTGATGCCAGTGATGTTTAAATGAATCTTGGACGTTAAAAACTCCTTGGGGACCAAGTAGAAGGATCCTGGATGTTGGTTTGGTCGGGCATTGGGTTTGGGTGAGTGAGACGTGAGCAGGGGAGGGGTCCACTTTCACATGGGGTTGTCCAGGGTCACGGTTTGGGTGTGGGATGTGATGAGGGTGACCTCAATTAAGGATCTGGACTAGATGGGACAAAACCCCTTTTGTTTAGGTGTGATTAGGTCTGGGAAATAATTAGGGTTTATAGCTAATTAGTGGAAGTTTAATCTGTTTATGGAAAGGGTTTATTTAAAAAGGGTGTTTTGGTGGGAAGTGGGGGTGTTGACTGGAAAGTTTGACTTGGTTTAATAAGTTAAACCGGGTTGGACATGGGTGGGTGGACGGGTTTGAGTAGGGTATTGGGTAAGTGGGTGGATTATGGTGACGTGGCAAGGCCTGAGTGGGTGGGAAAGTTTGGTTGATTGGCAGAAAGGGTCCCCAAGTTTTCCATTTTCTTTCACTTTGTAATTAAGTCTATCAGCGCCAAAATTGCACTAGACAACTTTTGCCAAGTTGTCATTTATGGCACAAAACCTTTAAAAACTTTATCCAAGGGTTTCTTTTGGATATTCTTGATATTTCAAGGGCTGCTCTTGTAGTATCTTCAAACATAAAGGACCACACTTGTACAATTGATATTTGGAGGGTCAATTGTGACAAGTTCTTCAAAGATGAGGGACTAAACTTGACAATCTTCAATTCTTCAAGGGTCATTTTGCAAAATTCCAAACTTGGGCCCGGTTCATTATGCGGCTTCATTTCCCGTGTTCGTTTTTGAATGATTCTTGTGATCTTTTGCCATTTCCTCAATATCCGTACCTAAAAATACACAAGTAACAAACACGAGCATATATTTGGCATATTTGATGATATTTATTGATTTTAAGCCCGATTTGGACGATGAGACCATGTATAAAAGCAGTCTCATCAGTGAAGATGTCGGCTAGTTGGTAGTCCGTCTTGACAAAATACAGTTCGATCGTTCCTCTTTCCACATGCTCCTTTATGAAATGGAATCGGACAGCTATGTGCTTGGTCTTGGAGTGTTGGACCGGGTTGCAGGATATGGCTATGGCTGATTGTGAATCACAATAAATAGGAACTTTGTTAAGGTGTAAGCCATAATCCATGAGTTGTGTTCTCATCCAAAGGACTTGAGCACTACACACGGATAGAGACACATATTCTGCTTCCGCGGTGGACAACGCCGTACAGTCTTGTTTTCTTGATGACCAGCTCACTAGTTTCTCGCCTAAGAATTATGCTCTACCGGAAGTGCTCTTGAATGTATCATGACACCCTGCATGGTCGGCATCTGAAAAACCAGTGAGATTAAAAGAGTCCCATGTTAATGGTTCCCCGGAGATAACGAAAGATCCTTTTAACCTCCTCGGGGTGCTTCTCGGTTGGCTTCGTCCGGTACCGTGCGCATAAACAAGTAGCATGCACAATGTCCAGTCCGCTTGAGGTTAAGTACATAAGGGACCCAATCATGCTTCGGTATTTTGTAGCATCTACAAATGTCCCTTTCTTATCATAATCAAGCTTGTGTTTAGAGTCCATTAGAGTACCAACAGGATCACAGTTTTCCATGCTAAATTTCGTTAGAATCTCAAGCACATACTTGGACAGATTTATGAAAATACCACGGGGGGATTGGTGAACTTGGAGACCAAGAAAAAACGTCATTTCCCCCATCATGGACATTTCGAATAGACTTTTCATAAGGTCGGCAAATAATATGGAATATTTTGGGTTAGTAGAACCAAATATAATATCATCTAAATAGACCTGAGCCACCAAGATTTCGTTGCCGTAGTGCTTGATAAACAACGTTGGATCAATGGTTCCTTTGCTGAAGTGATTTTGTAGAAGAAATGATGATAATTCGTCGTACCATGCCCTCGGTGCTTGTTTCAAACCATAAATTGCCTTTTTCAACTTGTAGACGTGGCTTGGATGTTCGGTAATGATGAAACCTTCAGGTTGACATACATACACATCTTCTTTTAACGGCCCATGCAAGAAAGCCGTCTTCACATCCATTTGATATACAATGAATGATATGTGTGCAGCGTATGCCAAGAAAATCCTAATTGCTTCCATCTGAGCAACCGGGGCGAAGGATTCTGCAAAATCAATTCCCTCCTTCTATTTATAACCTCTCACAACAAACCTAGTCTTGTTCCTGATGACCGTTTTCTCTTCATCCATCTTGTTTTTGAATAACCATTTCAGGGTAAGGGGATCGATATTGTCCGGGCGTGGTACTAACTCCCATACATCAAGCCGGATGAATTGATTGAGCTCTTCTTGCATAGACTCAATCTATGATGCATCAGTCATTTATTCTTTAACACTTGCTGGTTCCATTGTGCTGACTGATAGTGCATAGATACACATATCACCATCGGTACGCAGCTGATTTCGTGTTGAGACTGGTCGTGAGAGATTGCCAACCACTTGAACCAAAGGATGATTCTTAGTCCATTTGTGTTCATGTGGAAGTGTATGAGAAACTTGATGCGTGCTCGACGGATCCACATATGGTGTGGAAGGCTGAGTAGTATTTGTGGAAGCCACAAATGGATTAACAAACTCATGTTCGTTGAGCATCGCATTGTTTGCATTTTCAGCAACTATTTCATTCTGAAAATGAACATGATTAGGAATTTGCTGAGAATGTTGTTGAGTTGCGTCAGCAGTCGGAGAAGTGGGTGGAATATTTGGAGGCAATATGGTTGAGGTTGACATAGATGGTGCAGAAGTAGATGCCGTTGGTGTAGATGCAATCGGAGGTTCTTGAACTACCATAGTAGGTGCAGCCGGGGCATTTTGAGGAACACCAAATGACGAAGGACCCTCTATATATTCATCATAGATTGGCCCAAATAAAACTTCTGATGAGATGGCATTTATACATGATCTCATCGTTCTTTTCGGGCTTTTAATACATTAAAATGTCATAAAATACCATATATATGCTTGTGTTTGTTTACTTGTGTATTTTAGGTATGGATATTGTGAAAAAGACAAAAGATCACAAGATACAAGGAAAAACGGACACGAGAAACGAAGCCGTACAAAGAACCGGGTCCTATTCATGGAATATTCAACAAATACCCTTGAAGACTTGAAGATATGCAAGATTGATCCTCATTTATTGAAGAAATGACACTTAAAACCCTTGTATATTGATAAATACAAGTTTGGTCCCTTAAGTTTGTCAAAATTACACAAATGGTCCTTCAACTTTGAAGAAATGGCAAGTTTAGTCCCTCAAAAATTCAAAATTGCCAATTATGGTCCCTCATGAAGCCAAGGATACATTGAAGACCTTTGAAGATCAAGAATGTCCAAAATCAGCCCTTGAAATATCTCAAAATGACAAAAATAACCCTTGTAAACCTTGTTGGAAAGTTTTGTGCCAAAATTGTCAAGTCCTAAAAGTTGACAACAAAGGAAATGAGCGCTGACACGTTTTAAAACACAAATGAAAGAAAAGAAGAAGAAGAAGGACTAAAGTTGTGCACTCAAACATTGAAACACACAAACACGCGCCAAACATTTCCAATCCTACAAAAACGAATCAAAAGTTACTACTATTCACCCCAAGAACCCAGTAACTATCTTCATTAAAACAAAGGGTAAATCTCAATTACCCTTTCCCACACTTGATTCACACGCCTATAATCTCATCCCAACCTTAAAACACTCACTCCCACTCACCAAGAGACCCCACCACTAAAACCGTTTCACCATCATGTGCCAACTTCCTCACCAAGGCTTGCCACGTGTCAAGATCAACAGCCCACATCATTTGCTTCATATCAAAGCTACTTTAAACGATTTGGATGCATTTGGACAGCTCACAACCAAGAATTATCTAGAAGACTCAAGGGCATCTTAGAGAAATCAGTGCTAGGGTTTGCGAATAGTGTTTAGCCAGGCATTTTCCTATAAAAAGAGACCTCAACATGTGAGAGTCCCTTTGTTCCAGTCTTTACCTTTTAAACTTGTAATTCCTTTTTGAAATTTATAAAAGTTGGTATTTTTAGAAAATTGTAATTCCTTTTTATGTTTTTGAAAGTTGGTATTGTTTAAAGGTGATTCTGGGTTCCATTGATTGTTATAAGTGTGCTTGAATCATTTGGTTCAAGGACGTTTATGTTTGGTAAGTTTTTCAAGTTTGAAAAAGCTTGAAAGAAGGTTTCTGATCTTGATATTTTTGTGTACTAACCCTTGGCCATAAGCCTTGAGCTCCTTCAAGCTTGTTGACACCAAGCCTGGGAAGAGTTCTAAGCCTTTGGTTGAGTTTGTTTGCTGCTTGTGTTGAAGACATTTCATAATCAAAGCCTTGTTCTACTTTGAACATCAGCAGGCTTTGATCTTCTTTGTTGAAGTACCTTGGTCTTGTTCTAGTTGTTGAACAAGGTCCAAGGAGCATAGCTGGCCCTCCGAGGATGTTGTGGAGGGCAGGTATAACCTCTTGTTAAGATTCCTCTAAAAAATTTCATGTTACTGCCTATTTTAGATTTTGAGCTTTGATTTTGTGTTCTTGTGTTTGTGCTGGTAATTTTTGAGTTTGATTGTGTTAGTTGGTACCTAGTAAGTGTTTTTGATCATAAAAATCAGTAGGTTATTAGAAGAAATCACAAGTTTGTTTGAAAAGAGGTTGATTAAATACTGTTTGGGATTACTGGTTCATAAGGCCTTGTGGCCTTAAGCCCTTGGTTATTAGGGTTTGGGAAGTCTAAACAAGTCTTAATATACAAGTTTTAGTCATTGGTTAAGTTTCTGCAAGTTTAGAAAAGGGATTTGAAGTTTTGCAAAAATCTGATAAAAGTGGTTTTGGAATTGGTCAAACACATCAGATCCAATTAATTTTTTGTTACTTGGATCTAAGGTCTGAAATCAGGTTTAGGAATAGTTTGGGTGATAAGCTATCTATTGGTTATCTGGTTGTTGAATTTGGTGGCTTATTGTGATTGTTATAACTTATCAAAAATTGCTGAAGTGGTCATTTGCATCAGCAAAGTGACCACCTCATTTTGTGCTTGTAATTGTTATCCTAGTATATGCCTTGTGATTTTGCTACTTGGAACTTGTTTATGTGCTGCTTGTGAGTGGATTTTGCTATTTGGTGTGCTTTGTATCTGGCTTATAAGCTAACTGGCTTATTAAGCCCTTTTTGCCAAAATCTGCCATCAATAGGTCAACTGACCTCTTGATTCACAAGGTCTCCTCCTTGAGTCCTTCACAAAATCTGCTTATAACAAGCCCTTACACCATTCCTGATCATTTGGTAAACTTTGGAGCACTTTGACTTTTGGTCAAATAAGCACAAATTGGCTTATTTTTGAGAACTACTTATTGGCACATGCAACAACTTGGCTTTTCTAATAGAAATCATTTTTCTTAGCTTAATAACAAATCTGGAAGGTTACAAGTCTTTTGGTTAAGCTTTTGCTAGAAAACTAGCTTATTTGGCTTTTTCAGCCAGCTTATTTGCTCTTACAGCTTATTCTACTTGGATTTTTGTGATTTTCTTGATTGATTATTCTTAGTTAAGCTATTTGTGAGGTTTTGCAACAAACTAGAGCTTCTGAGGTGCCCTAAATCTCAAACCCGACTATTTTGTCGTTTTGTGGATTTTTACTTTGCTTATTTCTGGCTTATTGAGTGTTCTTTTTAAAATTTCTTTTTACAGATCTCATAAGCATCCCAAAAGAAGGTTGTGTGTCAAATTAGAGCTTATGGCATTGGCTTATTGCTTAATGGGCTGAAAAGCCCAATAAGAATAAGCTGCTTGCTTATTAAGTTGTGATAAGCTCACATTCAGCTTTTGGGCCTTTAGAGTTTTGTTCTTGGAATTAAATTTTGAGTCAGATAGGGCTTTTCCAAGTCAATTGGGCCAAGTTTGACTTTTTGGGCCCAAAAAACCAATTAAGGTTGACTATTTTTTATTTTGGCCCATTTGAGGGCCCAATAGGGGTATTCTGGTCATTTAACTTTGATTTTTTGATTATTTAGGTTAAAATAAACTAGTTTGCAAGTTTTTAGAATTTTTTTATAATTTTTAGATTTTTAATAATATTTTAATATTATTTTATTATTTTTTTCAAATTTCACATTTTCCAATTTTTACATTTTTCTTAGCTTAAATACATTAAAATAGGAATTTAGAAACTTTTAGAATAATTTTATCACTTTTAAATTAATTTTTATAATTATTTTAAGTTTTAATAGTTTTTAAATCATTTTAAATAGTTTTTATTAGTTTAAAAATTTCTAAAAATAGTTTTTAATCTTTTTAGGTCATTTTTGAGGTTTACCAATTGAAAAATCTTTATTTGGGCTTTTTGATAATTTATTTGATTTTTAGGGCTTTAATTAGCATTTAAAAATTGAATATTTAATTATTTAAAAGGTTTAAAAAAGTTTTGATCATTGGTAAACTCTTAGTTAATTAATTTCGATTTTTGGTGAATTTTTGGTAATTTTTAGAATTAATTTTTATTTTTGTAGATTTTACGGTTTTACGTTTTGTCGTCGTAGTAATTATTTTCACGTCTTCGTCATCTTCTTTTCTCATCCCCTTCTAAACCAATTACTAATCACAAACATTTAACAAGTTTTTCACACACATATACCTCCTTGAGAAACGAACTTTCACACCATAAGGGTCATTAGTGCTTGATTTTCCTAAATCATCACTCGATACTTACCGCTCATTTACCCTCTTTTGTTTTCCTAAACAAGAGGTGTAATTTACCACAATCATTTTGGCGCCGCTGCCGGGGAGGTGTGTCGTGATTAATTTGTATTGTTGTTTTTAATAGTAACCATAAATAGTATTTGTATTAGTAGAAATCTACTAATACGTATTATTGGTTTTCTTGGTTTTTCTTGTGAAAATATTATTACTATATTGTATTAAGTATCACAACAAATAAACAATATCTCCAAAAGTGTGAAAACACAACCTTAATTGGGTTTTCATCACTCAATTATTGTATTCGAATCACAAACAAAAAGAAAAAGGCAAAAATAGATAAATACTTTCGTGAAGCTCGATTTTGAAAAATACAAACTATAAGGTGGGTGTAAGGCGGGTATTATAAAATATACCCTAAGGAAAAAGGCTCTTAAGTGCTTCGCGCCGCCTCGTTTCCCCGCTTGCTTGTGAGTATTTTGAGATTGAAGGCTAATCGAGGGTTTTGCCGCCCAAAGTATTATTACGTATAATATATTTGCTTGGTTTCTTTGTGATTAAAACCTCTTGAACAATTTGGTTTTCACCAAAGTTCTAAAGTCATTCGAAGGCGTTCACTCCACGTGATCGTTTTCATTCCTTTGAGGCTTCTTTATTCAAGAGTTTGATTCGAGGAGAGATTTTGTAGATTGTTGTCTACGAAGATACACCAAAATTCAAAAAAATTAAATACAATCAAAAACACAAAAAAATTGAAAATTCACAAAACACCCAAAAAGAATCTTCTTTGCTCACCTCCCATTCTTCGTGAAGTTTATGATCACTCGTAATCAAGCAAAACGAGCTCGTAAACGACTTCAAAAGCAAGCCAATCAAGAGACGTTGATTGTTTAACAACCTCTAATTGTTGAACCTATTGTAGAACAAGAGGTCGTCATGGCTAATCGTACTATGATGGAGTTTCTACAAGCACCCACCTAGGGTTTTGGAGAAGCCATTGTGATTCCCGCCATTCTTGCGGAGAATTTCGAGATTAAGACGGGTTTAATGTCGATGTTGCAAGCAAATAAGTTTAGAGGTCATGAGAAAGACAACCCGCACTATCACATTAGAAATTTTAACCGTCTCACCGCTACTAGGAAGTTTAAGGATGTTCCACATGACGCCATTAAGATGATGTTGTTTCCATACTCGTTAGATGGACCCGCAAAAATTTGGCTTGAGAAAGAACCGCCAAATTCGATTTTGACATGGGCCGATCTCGTTTCTAAGTTTGTGAACAAGTTTTTTCCACCATCTAAAACAACACATTTGAAAAATGAGATTTCACGATTTTTGCAAAGAAATAATGAAAGTTTTTCAATGGCATAGGAACGCTTTAAAGATATGTTACATGAATGTCCACACCAAGATTTTTCGGAATTGCATCAAATTGATACTTTTTATAATGGGCTTAATGATCATGAAAGAGATTATTTGAATGCCGCCGCGGGTGGTAATTTTTTGTGTAAGACGACAAATGAGGCTTTGAAAATCATCGAGAATAGATCTAAGGTTTATAGCCCTCGTAACACACCGAGTGTTGCCAATTTGGGTTCGTCTTCATCGTCATCGTCTCGTAGCATTAATGCCTTATAAGATGAAGCTAATGAGGAAAATCGGTTTTTTTGATAGATTTGCTAATCTTATCTCCCATTGGAAAGCTCAAGAAGCTTCTAATTCCGCTTCGGTTAAAGCGGTTGCTAAGAGTTGTTTGTCTTGTGGTGGAGCTCATGATCTTTCCGAGTGCATTACCGCGGATGGTAACACTTCGAGTGCTTATGTAGCAACGGGAACTTACAACCAAAACGGTCAAGGTTCCCGCCCAAATCAAGCTCCACCAAATCAAAATGCTAATAATTATCGAAACAACAACCAAGGTGGTAATTACCAAGGCAATTCACGTAACTACAACAAGGGGAATTATCAAAATGGGAATGGACAAGTCACTAATCAAAACCAAAACCGTGATTTTCAAAACACTACACAAGGTTTTCAAAATGCTCACACTAAAAATCTTCAAGGAGAATTTTTGGATTATGCTAAAGCAAATGATGCTAAATTTGATAACATGCAACGTGAGATGATTAGCTTAAGATCCGAGTTGAAAAACGAGCTAAAAAATGAACTTGCTAATGAACTTAAAACTCATGCAAACAAAATGGAAGGAAATGTCCAACGTCTTCAACAAAACCAACAAAAGATGGAATTAGGACATGAAGGTCTACGTGATTTATGGCCTATTCTATGTTATGGATTTGGTGGATTAGGTTGGTTGATTGATTGATAAATAATGAAGAAATGGAGGAATTAGATGAAGGATTAGAGAGAGAAAGGAGAGAAGGGAGAGAGTTAGAGAGAGAAAGTGAAAGTGGAAAAATGATTAAGTGAAAATGAGAATCAACAACCCCCTCCTAACATGCTAGGAGGGGTTATATATAGCCCACCCTACATGTGGGCTATATGGACTATACAATAATTAAATAGATCACGAGCCCATTACATAATTATCGTTGGAGCGACCGATCCTTCATAAATACGTAAAAACGTATTTCTAACAATCTCCCCCTAAGGGAGGTCGCTCCAAGAAACAAAGTTCTAAATAGTCTATAACTCGTGATCTATGCTAACTAAGATGTGACCGAGACTTTATTGGGAAAACGTATTTCCAACAATCTCCCCCTAAGGGAGGTCACATCTTTTTACAAAATCTTAAACCTAGCATCTATGCTTGAGTCTTCGATCTTGTTCTTGTGAATATGCTTGATGTGATCTTTGACTTTAGTCTTGAGCATGTTTCCTTACCTTGACCTTGTGCATTCTTCACTTGTGATATTTGCCTCTTTGTGACTTCATGTTCCACATACTTATACTTTTAAATTCTTGAAAGCTTCAGAGTTTGATACAGCGGAAGACTTGACCTTCAGGCTTTCTTGAATTTGTTGAAGTACTAATTGTATGTAGTATAAGCATGTGGTGACGACTTCTTCTGGATTGTACACCGCAATGCCACCTTCTTGTTACGCTGCATAAGACAGTTAGCAACAAAACAATATACACGGATGAAATGGCCTTGAACATTTCATACTAATTCGGTAGCAATTTACCTCCGGTCGGTGAAGACCGTTGGACGATATTAAATATCGTACTTGTGGCAGGTAGTTTCAATAAAGAACCTCCTTGACAAGATTTCGCGGGTAAACCCGTTCTCTTTACTCGACCGTCCAAAGCTGACTGCGAACGTAAAGAGTGGATCATTTGGATAATATTATCCGCATGATTTGAAGCCGTCAATTCATGTTCCTGGAACAAGTGAAATTCAATTAAGAACCGCACCATCGTTGCTTTCCAGTTGTCACTAGCTTGATTCATATAGAATCTTGCAAGTTACCTACCAAGTGCTGTTTGATGTTAACACTAGAAGGATTTCCACTCGTCACTGTGATCAATAAAGAGTCACTCTGAGTGTTCTGGCAAGATCATATGATAATGCGAAGAGGCCTGGAACGAGTTTAAGTTCAATTAAGAATTAAACCACTGTTGCTTTCCAGTTATCACAAGTTTGATTCATAAAGAATCGCACAAGTCACCTACCATGAGCTTTTTGATATTCGCTCAAGAAGGATTTCCATCTTCATTGTAAATACTTTCGTATTACTCGGATGTTCAGGCAAGATCATGAAGATTTTGCGTAGTACTCTTAAGATCTTGCTTACTTTTCACAGTGTGTGAAGAAGCAAGGAATAATGAAAGTGTGTCCTAATGAGATATTTGATGATCTCAAATGGCTCTAGACTCGATCGTGCATTTTGGATTTTTAGTGATCGGAGGCTGGAGAGGAGTGCCACCTTTTCAATACCAGTTTATTCGGAGTGAATAAACCAATAGATAACGTGTTGATCTCCGTGTGATTAAAACAAATACCTTTTGAGAGATATTTGAGTTAGCTGGGGAAGGGTTGTGCATTGCATCACTGGGTCCATGATGTCTTTCTTCAATACCGAGAATCATTAACAAAAATGACCTCAATAGCATATGTATTGACCTGGTTTCTGCCTAAAGTTGTAAGGAGGGCTTCTTTCTTTACACCCTTTATCTTTACATTTCTTTTTCATTCTTCAACCCCTTCAATGCTTACCAATACGTCATCACTAGCACCTTGTTGTGATTGTTCCAGTGCTAACTTAAGTACTTGGTCGGCATTCAGCTACGTTCACAATCTTTCTCCATCTTTCCTAAGGACTACTATTTCTAGCTATGGAATGTCCTTGGGAAGATTCCTCCGGTTGTAGAGAAATCATTGGACTTTAACCTATCCTACCATCCTTATGTCACCACAATCGTCACCGTCGTGAATAGAGATGTTTTTGGGTAAGTGTATGTCACCATGAAATCCACTTTGAAGTGCAAATCCATTTTGCTCCCCCTTAACATATGCTACGATATTCGAAAACATTTCGCACATGTCGGGATGAAGCTAGCACGTTAAGTCAAACCATTTATGATTGATCATATCCCATATTAAATCACATTTTCTCCCCCATATTAAAAATATTAACCCAATCGATGTTTTTAATATCAATTGATTTAATATCATTTTAAGAAAATTTGGGAAGAAAAATGCAAATCCAATTATCTTCATGAGTTACACAAGCTCCCCTTCAAATTAATGAGGGTGTGCTGAAACGTAAATTAAATACCTTTTAAACACAAGTGTAAGGTATTTATTACGTGCAAAGATCATATATGATAATGAATTCACAAGATTAGCAATGTACGAGGTTGGACCTGAATAATGGAGAACAGCATATGAAAGAAGCACATGGTTCTTGTTCACGAATGTTGGTCACCTCGTCACGTCCCCGAGAAAATTAATTCTCGTTGTAGAGTCAAAGCTTTCCGGTGAAATGCTTGACTTAATTATGAAAAGCGGGTTGCTATCTGAAATAATAGCAAACCATATGGAGCATGTTTTAAAACTTTTAAACTTCTGCTCGAACTTTATTTACAACCCCGTGTCATTATTGAATGACATTTCTAGGTTCGTAAATATTATCGATTCCAGAAGACATGCTCGTTTTATCAAAACGTTTTTGAACACACAATTTTGAAAGATTTAGAAAAGCCTTTTGAGAAATTCTCGAAAAATTGTGTTCAAAGTTTTGAAAAACAATTACTTGAGCTTAAGATTTGGAATATCTTAGGAACGAGCTCAAGTCCGAGAAGTTGTAAACTTCTCGTTGTTAAGGATAAGTTTATCATCGGCGATAAACTTTCCTTTTATCTGAAGAACGAGTCCTAAGCTGACATTTACTTAGAAGTCGTGTTCATGAGCTTGAAAACTTTGACTGTTTTAACGGAAAGCTCATGACCGAGAAAGGTTAATTTCTCGTTACGAGGAAAAGTTCTCTTATTTAAAAGATACACTTTCCTTTCTGAGCTTAAAACTTCGAATGTTTTAATACAAGCTCATGACCGAGAAAGGTGAATTTCTCGTTAAGAGGATAAGTTATCATAAAAGATAATCTTTCCTTTATTTGAAGTTCGAGTTACAGTCTGACATTTAACTGTAAGTCATATACACGAGCCTAAAACCTTTGAATGGTTTTAATGTAAGCTCGTGTCCGAGAAAATTTAATTTCTCGTTGTAAGGATAAGTTTATCATCGGCGATAAACTTTCCTTTATTTGAAGAACGGGTTACCATCTGATATTTAATGATAAACCATGTACACGAGCTTAAAACCTTTGAATGGTTTTTAGGGTAAGCTCGTGTCCAAGAAAACTTAATTTCTTGTTAAGAGGGTAAGTTATCGTTGTGTGGATAAACTTCCCTGTCTCTGAAGTCCGGGTCGTCGTCTGTCATTTAACGAAGAGCCATAATGCATGAGCTTAAAAACTTGGAATGTTTTTGATATAAGCTCATGCCCGAGAAAAATGAATTTCTCGTTTTTTAGGATAAGTTTATCATCGGCGATAAACTTTCCTTTCTTTGATGAGCGAGTTACAGTCTGTTATGTGACTGTAAGTCCTTGTGCATGAGCTTAAAAACGTGGAATGTTTTTAACATAAGCTCATGCCCGAGAAAAATGAATTTCTCGTTGTTAGGATAAGTTTACCATCGGCGATAAACTTTCCTTTCTTTGGAGATCGAGTTACAGTCTGTTATGTGACTGTAAGTCCTAGTTTGCAGTTTAACCATGAATCCCCTGAGACATTTGTTTCTCTGATATCTGCTTCTTCAGCAACCAAACTCTAAGAGTGTCCTTAGTTGAACGGTATACAACGATTGGACCGCTTCGTTCTTTTGGAACATCAACTTTGGTACCTGCATTCTCATTAGGAGTTTGTATACTTTTGCATGGATTAGCGATATCTATTTTAGAAGCACGTAGGGGTTCACGGTTTTCTGTTCTTGTGTCAGAGGTGGCCTGAAGGGATGATTCACTTGTCTTAGTTGGCAAACGTTTTCTTTTATAGAAAATCTTAAGTTCAGGCTTAAGTGATGTATCATCCTTTGCAATTTCCTCCCTAGTAGTCTTCGTAGAATCAGAGGCTATCCTAGTTAAAGGGCACTCGTTTCCTACAAGAGTGAAAGTTCTACCAGTGGGGCGCCACATCTTACCAAAGGGTTTGATTTTAGCTACCCACTGGGATTTAAGTCTAGCACGGGAGTTCACCTCATTAAGCAATTTTTTAATACAGGAGTCATGATTTGCCGTAAAGACACATTTTCTACATGTTTTACAAGTAGCATATTTAATGTCCGAGTAAGATCTAGAATCCCTAGATGATTGATTGATGCTCCTAGGATTGGACATGCTACAGTTAGCAGTGTTGGGTAAACTAGAAGGCATCTGACTAGGTTTGAAATTTCTATCTCTTACATGTGTCTTTTGCTTAGCTTCCCTAAGATCAGATTCATGGCAAACGTCATTTGAACTAGTTCTAGACGTGGTCTTGGTATTTTTAGGGAAACTAGAGGCAATCATATGATTTGGTCTTGCTAAAGCTGGAGTGATCACATTGGGCCTAGTTGCTGGAGTGACTGGTCTAATAAGATGAACCAAATCAACTTGGGAGGCAAACCGCGGTCTCGAGGATTGTGGTCGCTCGGATCTAAATGCAGTAGGTTGTCTGACAATCGGTTGTCTGACGAACTGATTTGTAGGCGGTTTCCCCAAGATTGATGGTTTTTCAAGCTTAGTGTCCACACTAGGTTCTCTAGTTTTCCTTAACTCGTTTTTCAACGCAGCTATAGCAAAAACCTTTTCCTGTAATTGGGCCTTTAATGTTTCATTTTCTTTGAGCACGTTATCTTGGGATGCCAGCTTAGATTCAAGCAGTTGAATTTGTTTCAAAAAATTATCCTTTTCAGCTTTAGAATCTAGAACAGTTTGATCCAATTTTCTTTCAAGAACAACGTTTGACTTTTCAAGTTTTTCAAAGTATGTTTCAAATTTGTCCGTTTTCTTAGAAAATTCAAGTTTGGCATCCTCAAGATCTTTTGATTGCCGAGCTACGATCGTTTCGAGCTCTTTAATCTTGGAATCAGAATCAGTTAACGAGGCAGTTATAAGGCATTTATCATGATGAACTATAGCATTTTGAACACTTTCTCCCCCATTATGACTCACATCGGATGAATCAGAAGTGGTATTGCTATCACTCGTTTCCATCCCATGTTTGTCATAATTAGGTTCAGAATCCTCAATATGCGGCATATCATCAGCATATACATCATAAACCACATTACATTGTACCATGTTTGCAGGCTCTGCGTCATAAATGGGTAAGGTGTCATCAAGAGAAATCTCGTGAACATTCCCTGACGTGCCACTGGCATCATGTTGTCCTCCTGATTCGGTGCTCTTGCCATCGTTAGGCTCCAAGTTGTCAACCGTATGACCATTATCCTCTTGCATCTGCATCATTGATTCTTGCACTCCATTATCATACACTTGCTGAAGTTGTGATCTTTGATATATCGAAGACGAGACCGATGACATGAGTTTCAAAATCGTATCACGGAAAACTCGAAGCTCGGTATGTGTATCTCGAAGAAACGATTGGCAAATCATTGAACTTTCAGGCTTGATGATATTAAATTGGAGGAAAGGCGTGAGGTGTGTCACAAGAGCCTTATATGCAAGTACCGATGCAGAGTGATTAAAGTTTCCATGGTTGAGTTGCTCGGCGAGTTGGGTTAAAGCGGTAAAAATGGAGTCGATGAATATATGACGATCTTGTCCAAAGATTGTCACAAATTCGCTCCCTCCTTGAATCCCCGAAAGAGTGACAAGATGAGACTGGAGTAGTTGAAAGGAGGTGATGCCACTTTTCTTAACTTCGTTTTGCCTTAAATACAACTCTCCCTTTTGACATGTCAAATCGAACGAATCCATTAAAGATCGATTAAAACGAAAGACCCGTAAATAATACTTAAAATTCCTCGATGAATGGGATAAATGAAGCTCGTCACTTTGACTCGTCACGTTTGTCTTTAAATCTGGCCACAAAACTTTTAACCCGTCACTATAACTCGTCACTATAACCCGTCAAAAATTTTTCACGGTAACGTTAAAAAAAATACCCGCCTTAATACGATTTGCCAAAAAAGATAAATAAACTTTTAAAATTAACTTTTAAAATCTAAAAAATATAACAAAATAAACTTGAATAATAAAAAAATCTTACTTAATTAAAAAAAATAAACTTGAAAATATGAAAATATGTAAGAAAAATTACTTTAAATAAGAAAACTTTACTTAACTAAAATAAAGTAAACATGGGAAAAAAAAATAAAAAATCAAAGATTAAAAATATTTAAGATTTAAAAAAATAAAACGAGGTCCTTTGTTTGCTCCGCCCCTATATTAGCGCAGTCACCCAAAATATTAATTTTAAATTAGCACAAAACAACACGTGGCTATCTTGTTAACCACTCACCCAAACTTTTGTGTTTCCTTGTTATATCCGCCTAGTTTATATCGTTAACTCCTTGTTTTTTGACTATATCACATAACCCAAAAACACACTTATCTCTCTCTCCTCAACTCATCCGCCTCTTTCCTCCGTCTTCTTCAACTTCACCCTCAAAAACAGATCTTTATCAAAACTCAGTCACAAACATCAATCTCAATATCAAACCTAATATCTGTCTCTCTCTCCTCAAATCTATCACAAAACTCACAAAAAAACACACTTTTCTCTCTCTCACTAAGATCTGACAAACAATCCCTTGATTATCTTGTTGTTTCCAATCTCCTTGTTGTTTCCGCCTCTCAAACCAATCACCACTCAATCTGACAAAACAATCCCTTGATTATCTTCTTGTCAGTGCCACGTCGTCAAGATCTCTTGGATTGAGGTCTCGGGTAGGTTTTCGTTTAATCTTCTTGTTGAGTCTCTCTCTTCTACTGTGAGTCCTTCTGTGTGTGTCAGTTGGTATTCGAGTCCGTGTGGTGGAAGCGGGGGTGGAGTTTAGGGAGTCGAGAGTTTGTTTTGTGGAGTGTTGTTCGAGGGTGTTTGATGTCGAGTCTGTGTGAGGGTCAGGGGTGGGTCTAGAGTCTTGTGGTGTTGTGCGAGTCGAGGGAGGGTGAGCGTCAGGGGTGAGGAGACGAGTATGAAGAGAGTCTTTGTGTGAGTTTGGTTTGAGTCTGATGAGGGTGAGTAGTTCGAAAGAGGGTGTCCGAGAGAGAGGGGTTCGAGGGTAAGTGGTGAGTTGAGAGTCGAGTCGTGAGAGGTCTAGTCGAGTGAGGTGAGTATGAGTGTGGGTGTCTCGGTTGTGATGGGTGTGTTTGTTGAGTCTAGTGTTTTCGAGAGTCAAAGTGGTGAGGTTGTCGAAGGTTTGTTGTAGTCGAGAGAAGGTGAGGCTTTGTGAGGGTGTAAGGGTTCTGTTAAAAAAAAAAATGGGTGAGTCGAGGATGGTATTGTGTTTGTGTCGGAGAGGTTGTACTGTTGAGTCGAGGGTGGGTTGTTGTTGTCGAGAGATGAGAAGTCTGGCGTGGTGTGGGAGGATTTGTTGTGTTTGAGTGAGTCGAGTCTGTCCGGTTTGCGAGTCGAGTCTTGTATTTTGATTCAAAGTGGGAGTCTGTGTCGAGGGAATGAGTCTTTTTGAAAGACGATGATTTGCCCAATTCGTCCGTTATGTTTGAAATGGTTTCATTCGGAACTTTTCATTCATTCGGAAGAGTTCCGAATCGGAAGTTCTTGATCCGGAACTTCTTGATCCGGAACTTCTTGATCCGGAACTTTTGGCTTGATCCGGAAGTTCTTGGTTCGGAAGTTCTTGGTTCGGAAGTTTGCTTGATCCGGAACTTCTTGATCCGGAACTATTTGGTTCGGAAGTTCTTTCTTAAAAATTGATTCGGAAGTTTTGTATCAGATTTGTTGGGACAAGATTGGACAGTTAGGACAGGACCAAAAAAAAATGCCAGATGACCAGGAAAATGGACAGAAAATCCAGATAGAAGACAGTTAAAAAAATGAGACTAAAAAATAAAAATAAAATTAAAATAATAAAAAAATATAGAAAAAGACTGTTAACTGATAACAGACAACGGATTAAAAAAAAATAAAAAACAATTTAAAAAAAAAAATTAAAATAAAAACTGATTAAAAAAATAAAAAATAAAAAAAAAAGGATAAAAATTGATAAAAATTTATATAAATTGATTATTAAATTTGTGATAAAAAACAAATAAAAAAATACAAACTTTTTATAAAAACACAAAATTAAAAAGAGAAAAACAAAAAACTTTTATAAAAAACACTAACTTTTTATAAAAACACAACTTTTTAAGGTTTTATATAAGAAAATTTTGATTTTTATATAAAAATTTGTGATTTTTTATCTAAAAAGTAAGTTAATTTGAAGATTTGATATGATTTAACATATAAAAAATACAAACTTTTTATGATTTAAGCATGATTAAATCAAAACCCACCAAAATCAAACAAAATAAAAGAAGAATAAACCAAACTAACCATGGCTCTTGATACCAATTGAAGGTCTACGTGATTTATGGCCTATTCTATGTTATGGATTTGGTGGATTAGGTTGGTTGATTGATTGATAAATAATGAAGAAATGGAGGAATTAGATGAAGGATTAGAGAGAGAAAGGAGAGAAGGGAGAGAGTTAGAGAGAGAAAGTGAAAGTGGAAAAATGATTAAGTGAAAATGAAAATCAACAACCCCCTCCTAACATGCTAGGAGGGGTTATATATAGCCCACCCTACATGTGGGCTATATGGACTATACAATAATTAAATAGATCACGAGCCCATTACATAATTATCGTTGGAGCGACCGATCCTTCATAAATACGTAAAAACGTATTTCTAACAGGACAACATGAGATTAAGCAAGCGTTATTAAAAGCGGATGCTAGGCAATCAAAATTTGAGGACCGAATGGCTAAGATGTTTGAAGCAATCATGTGTAAACCCTCTTCCTCGGGTGGTCTTCCTAGTGATACCATTGCAAACCCGAAGGGAGAAATGAAGGTTATTACTACACGAAGTGGTAAAACTTTCAAGGAACCAATCTCTCGTCCAAGTACTTCTACGGAGAAGGAAATCGAGAAAGAACCCGAGGTGATGGTCGAAAAGGAGCACATTACAATCCCACGAAGTACCGCTCAAACCACACCTACGGTTGAACCAATACCAATTGTGGAACCCGAGTTTCCAAGGTCGTTGCCTAATGACCAACCCACACCACCTTTACCCTATCCTTCGAGACGAAACAAAGAGAAATTGCAAGAACGTAACAAACAACAAATCGAGCTTTTTATAAAAATGTTTCAACAAGTGCATTTTGATGTGAGTTTAGCCGACGCATTGTTATATATGCCTCGTTTCGCTTCCACTTTTAAAAGTATGATGAGCGATAAGGAAAAGCTTTCAAAGCTTCCTAATTGTTCTTCGGTTTATCTTAACCGCATACCGGAAAAAGTTGGTGACCCCGGAAAGTTTCTCATTCCTTGTGACATACAAGAAATGAAAGAATACCTCGCCTTGGCCGATCTTGGTGCGAGCATTAATTTGATTCCATTTTCCATTTGGAAATCGCTTTCGCTTCCGGCTCTCATTCCTTCGAACATGTCTATCGAGATGGCCGATCATTCTACGATTTTAGCATGTGGAGTAGCCGAAGATGTTTTCGTGAAAGTGGGGAAGTTCTACTATCCCGTTGATTTTATAGTAGTTGACATCCCCGCGGATCCTCAAGTTCCTCTAATTTTAGGTCGTTCATTTTTAGACACTTCGAGATCGCTTATCGATGTTCATGCAAGAACTATCACTTTGAGATTCAACGAAGAGGAACTTGTTATAAACGCTACTCAAAACTCGAAACCTTCTCATGTTTATGCAATTGCTACCATCAATCACATTGACATCGTTGATGTGGTTTGCGATGAGTTTTCACAAGAAGTGTTAGGTTTTTCTGATAGCTCGTCAAGTGGCAATCCCACTATTTTGGATCCGATTCTTGCTAATTCCACACCAAATCTCACTCCATTCCAAGGAGGCGATCTCACTTCAAATGAAATCGACAATGAAGATGAGGTGTTGATTAGTGATGATACTTCAATTCCACCATTTCTTCTGCCGATGGAAGTTATGAGTATTGAACCAAAATCTTCAATCAAGGAACCACCTATCCTTGAATTGAAAGATCTTCCTTCTCACCTTGAATCCGCATTCTTGGAAGGTGATGACAAGTTGTCGGTTATTATTGCAAAAGGTCTTGCTAATGATGAAAAAACCGAGCTCTTGAAAGTTCTTAAGGCTCATAAAGGGGCAATTGCGTAGAAAATATCCGACATTAAGGGTATTGACCCAAAATTTTGTACTCACAAGATTTTAATGAAGGAGGACTACAAACCCGCAATTCAAAGTCAAAGAAGGGTGAATCCCAAAATTCACGATGTCATTAAAAAGGAGGTCCTTAAACTCCTTGACGCGGGAATGATTTATCCTATATCGGATAGCCCATGGGTGAGCCCAATCCATTTTGTCCCTAAAAAGGGAGGAATGACCGTTGTGCCTAATGAAAACAACGAGTTAATTCCCACTCGTGTTGTGACCGGTTGGAGGGTGTGTATTGACTACCGAAAGTTAAATGACGCCACTCGTAAAGACCAATTTCCTTTGCCCTTCATGGATCAAATGATGGAGCGACTCGCGGGAAATGAATTCTATTGCTTTTTAGATGGTTTTTCCGGTTACTTTCAAATCCCTATCGACCCTCGTGATCAAGAGAAGACTACTTTTACGTGTCCTTATGGAACGTTCGCTTATCGTAGGATGCCTTTCGGACTTTGTAATGCACCGGGTACGTTTCAACGGTGTATGATGGCGATTTTTCACGATATGATCGAGAAGTCAATGGAAGTGTTTATGGATGACTTCTCGGTGCTTGGCAATTCGTTCACGTCATGTTTATCTAATCTCGAGCAAATGTTAAAACGTTGTGAAGAAACTAATCTTGTGCTTAATTGGGAAAAATGTCATTTTATGTGTAAACAAGGAATCGTCTTAGGACATAAGGTGTCGAAAGCGGGGATTGAGGTCGATAAAGCTAAGGTAGACGTCATCGCCAAGTTACCTCATCCCAAAACCGTTAAGGGAGTTAGGAGTTTCCTAGGCCACGCGGGCTTTTATCGTCGTTTCATCAAGGACTTTTCGAAAATCTCTCGACCTATGACACACCTTCTCGAGAAGGATGCTCCTTTTAACTTCAATGAGGATTGTGTTAGAGCTTTCGAAACTCTCAAAAGGAAACTTACCGAAGCTCCCATTCTTGTTGCTCCTAATTGGGAATTACCCTTTGAAATCATGTGCGATGCAAGTGATTATGCTATAGGGGCCATCTTAGGGCAACGTTATGACAAGCATTTCCGTCCTATCCACTATGCTAGTAAGACGATGACCGAGGCTCAATTAAAGTACACCACAACGGAAAAGGAATTCCTTGTCGTGGTCTATGCTTTTGAGAAATTCCGAACTTATCTCGTCTTGACTAAAAGCATCGTGTATACCGACCATTCGGCTATCAAGTATCTCTTAGCTAAGCAAGATGCTAAGCCGAGATTGCTTCGTTGGATGCTCCTTCTCCAAGAATTTTATGTCACCGTGCTTGAAAAAAAAGGAGCCGAGAATCTAGCGGCCGATCATCTCTCTCGTCTAGAAGATCCTCACAAAGATGTTTTCGAGAACAAGGAAATCACCGAAACATTTCCTCTCGAGACTCTCGGTGTAGTGAATTCTAAAGACACCACCCCATGGTTTGCCGACATTGCAAATTACCATGCGGGCAATTTCATAATCAAGGGTATGACGACACAACAAAAACGAAAATTCTTTCGTGACGTCAAGTTCTATTTTTGGGACGACCCTTATCTCTTTCGGATTTGTGCGGATCAACTCGTTCGACGTTGTGTTTTTGGTGCCGAAGCTTCTAATATCCTTAGAGCTTGTCACGAGGGACCCACGGGTGGTCACCACGGTGCTAATCTCACGGCTAAGAAAGTGTTCGATGCCGGCTTCTTTTGGCCCTCTATCTATCGTGATGCACACGCACTTGTGAAGTCGTGTGATTCGTGCCAACGTCAAGGAAAATCGTCTCAACGTGATGAAATGCCGCAAAACATAATTCAAGTGTGTGAGATTTTCGACATATGGGGAATAGACTTTATGGGGCGGTTCCCATCGTCTCATGGCAACAAATATATCCTCGTCGCGGTGGACTACCTTTCTAAGTGGGTGGAAGCTAAGGCTTTGCCTACTAATGATGCTCGTGTGGTAGTGAAGTTTTTGAAGCAACTATTCTCTCAGTTCGGAACCCCTCGTGCTATTATAAGCGATCGTGGAACCCATTTTTGTAATGACCAATTCGAAAAGGTTCTAAAGAAATATGGAGTTACTCATCGTCTTTCTACGGCTTATCACCCACAAACGAGTGGGCAAGTCGAGGTTTCGAACCGAGCTTTAAAGAGGATTTTAGAGAGGTCAATTGGAGAAAACCGTGCTTCATGGTCCGACAAACTCGATGACGCTTTATGGGCCTTTAGGACCGCTTATAAGACACCTATCGGTTGCACTCCTTATAAGCTAGTCTATGGGAAGAATTGTCATTTGCCCATTGAGTTGGAGCACAAGGCATATTGGGCCCTTAAGCATGCAAACTTTGACTTGAAGACCGCGGGAGATCACCGGAAAATACAATTGAATAAATTGGATGAATTAAGAGATAATGCTTATGAAAATTCATTAATTTTTAAAGAAAAGACTAAAAAGTTTCATGATTCAAAGATTAAAAACTGGGTTTTTAACGTTGGTGATCAAGTGTTACTTTTTAACTCTCGACTTAAGATATTTTTCGGGAAATTGAAATCTCGTTGGTTGGGTCCGTTCACCATTACATAAGTGTTTCCTTATGGGACCATCGAGCTAGCTCAAGATGATGGTCCTAATTTCAAGGTGAATGGACATAGGCTTAAGCACTACTTTGGTGGGGAAATTCCTTCAATGGTTGCCCTCGACCAAGTCAGCTTCCCCAATGATAATTAGCATTGAGGGGATCGAGTCGAGCTCATGACTCGGTAACCAAAAACGAGGTGCCTCGTGGGGGAGATCCCATGCTTATCCTTTATGCTTACTATTCACTAATAAGGGGACTTGTACCCTTTCAACTCGTTGTCTCGTGATTGTTTGTGATTGTGTTATCTAGATCATCATCATCATCTACGATTCAAGACTCTCGTGTTCGTTTACGTGAGCCTCCATCGTTTGCTTGAAGAATTTTTTCACGAATCCATGACATATCCTTTATTGTTCTAACAATTATCTTTTAGCATACTTAATAAACGGCTTTAGATATATTGTTGATCACCCTTTCCATGCTAGATCCTAAGCATTCAATTCTTCGTCTCTAGTATGGGGGTGCTCCACCTTTAGACTCGAAACATTGAGGACAATGTTTGCTTTTAGTATGGGGGGTGAATAGATACTTGCTTTGCTACGCCCTCACGTTTTGCAACTTTCAATGTTTTGTTTTGATTGCTAATAAGGCTAAAAATGGCCAAATTTTAAAATTTTTCTTAGTTTTCATAAGTGTTTTTAAGACACGAATGTATATTTTCCGTTGGGTAGAATAAGAGTTAATTTTTGACTTGATGGGCATTTGGAGCCATTTACATTCCTTAACCCGCTCAATTCAAGTTTTGCTAGACTTTTATATAGGGAGCTTTAAAACGCGAAAGTCTTAATTCACCAGGGTTAAGAACAAGAACTTTTCGCAAGTTCCTATAATTGATCCTAGAAAGTCACTTATCAAGGGAACTATAAAATGCATTCTCTAAGCTTGAAAAAGTCCAAGAAAGTGCAAGATCCTATAGGTGGCTTGAAAACCCAAAACTTTGATTTGATATAGTCTTAATGAAAGCTAATCCAAATTTGGCTTAATTTTGACTTGCATGGCTAAGTATTCACGAGTCTCTTTAATTAGAGGTCTTTATATAGTGAAGAACGAGAAATGATAGAGTTAGACAAGTGATCATGCTAAACGTAGAACATGAAAGTGTTCTTTCAAAAACTCATATGTTTTTAATTGTGGCTTTTTCTTCCCATAAGATCAATGCATTAGGAATAAATCATAATTGCAATAAGTAAGGTCGTACGATTTGAAAGGTTACTTAGCCTCTAGCGCAAGATCGTTTAAAAGTTGCTCGGGGTTGAATAGAGTTCATAGCCAAGGCATAACTTATTGAAGCGGGACGCGAAGATTGGCGATTATCCAAAAAGGCCCTAACAAGGCATGATGAGCTCTATTTTTTCTAAAGATCCAAGATGATGTGAAGTATCATTATTCCTAAATCAATATGAAGGATCGAGACACACGACGAAAAGCAATTACTCCCCTAAAGATCATGGAGAAAGTCTATCCAAAAAGACCCTAACAAGGTATGAGGATAAATATATCCAAGTCCGAAAAGGAGGCGGATCGTTGTATATCAAAATCCAAAGTAAAGATTGAAGAAAAATGATGAAGTCGTGGTCCAAATATGAAGAATCTCTCAAAAACGTCAAGTGAAGAAATTCTAAATATATGAAGAGAAGACCATAATTTCAAGAACGTCTTCCCAAGATTTGAAGTATGAAGTACATGCCAAATATTGGTCCGAGAAAGGTCTCAAATCGTGAAACGAGTTATGCCAAGATATGAACTTAAGGAGATACACGAGAAGCCGTTTTAAAAGATTTTGTCCTTCGGCTAACTATCGATCAAATCGTGCTACTTTACCTTCGGACTAATAACTACTCAAATAAGTCAATATGAATCACTTGTGATCCATGACAAATAGTTAAAAAATGCTAGTAACCCATTTCCTTTTATAATAACTAGGATTGCGGGAAGAAAAAGTATTACACAATTTGGACGTATGAGTAGTGTTAGCATTGTGACTTGTACCAACAATGATCTCTTTTTTGCACTTAGCATGGAATGTATGACAATCAAGGATGACGAAGTTTACTCTAAGGGACATTTACTTGTTTCTATTCTTTGACCCTAAAAGTCACTTTCGTGATGAAAATCATATGTTATGTCTTTACACATCTTCGCAGTATGTTGCAAGTCTTTTACTCTTCAATAAAGGTTAATAAAATTGAACTTTGGTGATGCTTAGATACTTTATTCTAGCATTGCGTGAGGGCACGGCAATGGCTTAGTATGGGGGAGTGATGAGATGGCATTTATACATGATCTCATCGTTCTTTTCGGGCTTTTAATGCATTAAAATGTCATAAAATACCATATATATGCTTGTGTTTGTTTACTTGTGTATTTTAGGTATGGATATCGTGAAAAAGACAAAAGATCACAAGATACAAGGAAAAACGGACACGAGAAACGAAGCCGTACAAAGAACCGGGCCCTATTCATGGAATATTCAACAAATACCCTTGAAGACTTGAAGATATGCAAGATTGATCCTCATTTATTGAAGAAATGACACTTAAAACCCTTGTATATTGATAATTACAAGTTTGGTCCCTTAAGTTTGTCAAAATTACACAAATGGTCCTTCAACTTTGAAGAAATGGCAAGTTTAGTCCCTCAACAATTCCAAATTGCCAATTATGGTCCCTCATGAAGCCAAAGATACATTGAAGACCTTTGAAGATCAAGAATGTCCAAAATCAGCCCTTGAAATATCTCAATATGACAATATAAACCCTTGTAAACCTTGTTGGAAAGTTTTGTGCCAAAATTGTCAAGTCCTGAAAGTTGACAACAAAGGAAATGGGCGCTGACACGTTTTAAAACACAAATGAAAGAAAAGAAGAAGAAGAAGGACTAAAGTTGTACACTCAAACATTTAAACACACAAACACGCGCCAAACATTTCCAATCCTACAAAAACGGATCAAAAGTTACTACTGTTCACCCCAAGAACCCAGTAACTATCTTCATTAAAACAAAGGGTAAATCTCAATTACCCTTTCCCACACTTGATTCACACGCCTATAATCTCATCCCAACCTTAAAACACTCACTCCCACTCACCAAGAGACCCCACCACCAAAACCGTTTCACCATCATGTGCCAACTTCCTCACCAAGGCTTGCCACGTGTCAAGATCAACAGCCCACATCATTTGCTTCATATCAAAGCTACTTTAAACGGTTTGGATGCATTTGGACAGCTCACAACCAAGAATTATCTAGAAGACTCAAGGGCATTTTAGAGAAATCAGTGCTAGGGTTTGTGAATAGTGTTTAGCCAGGCATTTGCCTATAAAAGGAGACCTCAACATGTGAGAGTCCCTTTGTTCCAGTCTTTACCTTTTAAAATTGTAATTCCTTTTTGAAATTTATAAAAGTTGGTATTTTTAGAAAATTGTAATTCCTTTTTATGTTTTTGAAAGTTGGTATTGTTTAAAGGTGATTCTGAGTTCCATTGATTGTTATAAGTGTGCTTGAATCATTTGGTTCAAGGACGTTTATGTTTGGTAAGTTTTTCAAGTTTGAAAAAGCTTGTAAGAAGGTTTCTGATCTTGATATTTTTGTGTACTAACCCTTGGCCATAAGCCTTGAGCTCCTTCAAGCTTGTTAACACCAAGCCTGGGAAGAGTTCTAAGCCTTTGGTTGACTTTGTTTGCTGCTTGTGTTGAAGACATTTCATAATCAAAGCCTTGTTCTACTTTGAACATCAGCAGGCTTTGATCTTCTTTGTTGAAGTACCTTGGTCTTGTTCTAGGTGTTTAACAAGGTCCAAGGAGCATAGCTGGCCCTCCTAGGATGTTGTGGAGGGCAGGTATAACCTCTTGTTAAGATTCCTCTAAAAAATTTCATGTTACTGCCTGTTTTAGATTTTGAGCTTTGATTTTGTGTTCTTGTGTTTGTGCTGGTAGTTTTTGAGTTTGATTGTGTTAGTTGGTGCCTAGTAAGTGTTTTTGATCATAAAAATCAGTAGGTTATTAGAAGAAATCGCAAGTTTGTTTGAAAAGAGGTTGATTAAGGATTGTTTGGGATTACTGGTTCATAAGGCCTTGTGGCCTTGAGCCCTTGGTTCTTAGGGTTTGGGAAGTCTAAACAAGTCTTAATATACAAGTTTTAGTCATTGGTTAAGTTTCTGCAAGTTTGGAAAAGGGATTTAAAGTTTTGCAAAAATCTGATAAAAGTGGTTTTGGAATTGGTCAAACACATCAGATCCAATAACTTTTTTGTTACTTGGATCTAAGGTCTGAAATCAGGTTTGGGAATTGTTTGGGTGATAAGCTATCTATTGGTTATCTAGTTGTTGAATTTGGTGGCTTATTGTGATTGTTATAGCTTATCAAAAATTGCTGAAGTGGTCATTTGCATCAGCAAAGTGACCACCTCATTTTGTGCTTGCAATTGTTATCCTAGTATATGCCTTGTGATTTTGCTGCTTGGAACTTGTTTATGTGCTGCTTGTGAGTGGATTTTGCTATTTGGTGTGCTTTGTATCTGGCTTATAAGCTAACTGGCTTATTAAGCCCTTTTTGCCAAAATCTGCCATCAATAGGTCAACTGACCTCTTGATTCACAAGGTCTCCTCCTTGAGTCCTTCACAAAATCTGTTTATAACAAGCCCTTACACCATTCCTGATCATTTGGTAAACTTTGGAGCACTTTGACTTTTGGTCAAATAAGCACAAATTGGCTTATTTTTGAGAACTGCTTATTGGAACATGCAACAACTTGGATTTTGTAATAGAAATCATTTTTCTTAGCTTATTAACAAATCTGGAAGGTTACAAGTCTTTTGGTTAAGCTTTTGCTAGAAAACTAGCTTATTTGGCTTTTTCAGCCAGCTTATTTGCTCTTACAGCTTATTCTACTAGGCTTTTTGTGATTTTCTTGATTGATTATTCTTAGTTAAGCTATTTGTGAGCTTTTGTAACAAACTAGAGCTTCTGAGGTGCCCTAAATCTCAAACCCGACTATTTTGTCGTTTTGTGGATTTTTACTTTGCTTATTTCTGGCTTATTGAGTGTGCTTTTTCAAATTTCTTTTTACAGATCTCATAAGCATCCCAAAAGAAGGTTGTGTGTCAAATTAGAGCTTATGGCATTGGCTTATTGCTTAGTGGGCTGAAAAGCCCAATAAGAATAAGCTGCTTGCTTATTAAGCTGTGATAAGCTCACATTCAGCTTTTGGGCCTTTAGAGTTTTGTTCTTGGAATTAAATTTTGAGTCAGATAGGGCTTTTCCAAGTCAATTGGGCCAAGTTTGTCTTTTTGGGCCCAAAAAACCCATTAAGGTTGACTGTTTTTGATTTTGGCCCATTTGAGGGCCCAATAGGGGTATTCTGGTCATTTAACTTTGATTTTCTGATTATTTAGGTTAAAATAAACTAGTTTGCAAGTTTTTAGAGTTTTTTATAATTTTTAGATTTTTAATAATATTTTAATATTATTTTATTATTATTTTTCAAATTTCACATTTTCCAACTTTTACATTTTTCTTAGCTTAAATACATTAAAATAGGAATTTAGCAACTTTTAGAATAATTTTATCACTTTTAGATTAATTTTATAATTATTTTAAGTTTTAATAGTTTTTAAATCATTTTAAATAGTTTTTATTAGTTTAAAATTTCTAAAAATAGTTTTTAATCTTTTTAGGTCAATTTAGAGGTTTACCAATTGAAAAATCTTTATTTGGGCTTTTTGATAATTTATTTGATTTTTAGGGCTTTAATTAGCATTTAAAAATTGAATATTTAATTATTTAAAAGGTTTGAAAAAGTTTTGATCATTGGTAAACTCTTAGTTAATTAATTTTGATTTTTGGTGAATTTTTGGTAATTTTTAGAATTAATTTTTATTTTTGTAGATTTTACGGTTTTACGTTTTGTCGTCGTAGTAATTATTTTCACGTCTTCGTCATCTTCTTTTCTCATCCCCTTCTAAACCAATCACTAATCACAAACATTTAACAAGTTTTTCACACACATATACCTCCTTGGGAAACGAACTTTCACACCATAAGGGTCATTAGTGCTTGATTTTCCTAAATCATCACTCGATACTTACCGCTCATTTACCCTCTTTTGTTTTCCTAAACAAGAGGTGTAATTTACCACAATCAACTTCCAAGTCACGTTCCGAGGGTTGTAACGATGAGATTGCTGACGGTGCAAATTGAAGCGTGAGTCCTGAACTTACGTGTCCAGAAGTCTGACCTTGAAGCTCGGGATGTGAACTTCTATGCTGAAGAGGCCATACCCGAGAGTTCATAAAAGGTAACATTCATAGTCTCCATTACCTTTCTTTTCCTTCGATTATAAACCCTGTAAGCACACATAGTTGAAGAATACCACATGAAAAAGCGAATATCACCTTTAGGTTCAAGTTTACCGATATCTTCACGATCACTCTTCGGATAACATAATGCACCGAAGACATGTAAAAATGAAATATCCGGTTTTCTTCCATTAATGATCTCATAAGGTGTTTTGTTGAAACGGGTTTGAATAATGGAGCGATTTTGAGTATAACATGGAGTTGCTATAGCGTCGACCCAAAGGAATAACGGTGCACTGGAGGAGAGAAGCATCGTCCGAGCAGCTTCAACTAACGTACGATTCCTCCATTCCAAAACTCCATTTTGCTCTGGAGTTCTTACAGCCGATGTTTGATGAGAAATCCCAACTTCGTCAAAATAAGCTTTCAGTTTCTGATTGGTGAATTCTGTGCCGTTATCTGTTTTTACAATGATAACAGTGGCTTGAAGTAGCACTGATGTTTTCTTCAAGAAATTAATAATTACATCAGGGGCTTCATCTTTCGAAGCAAGAAAATGAACCCATGTGTAATGTGAATAATCATCCACAATCACAAGAACATACCGCTTTCCATTAATGCTTTGATTCTCATTGGGCCACACAAATCCATATGTAAGAGATGTAACCTATTCGTTGAGTTGGGAACAGGTTTGGGTTTGTGAGGCTTCTTCTTACTTTTAACTTTCTCACACGAAGGACAAAGATGATCTTTTGTATATTTAAACTTTGGAAGACCGGTAACGAGATCACCTTTCGCAAGTTGGGTGATGGCATCAAAATTGAGATGAGATAACCTTTGATGCCATAACCATGACTTTGTTGAAGTGGCCGGGCCATGAGACAAATTGGAGAAGCAAAAGACATTTGAAAAAGATCAATGGGGTGTAAAGGTTGGTGGTACAATTTCCTTTCAACAAATCAATTCCTTCAAGATCTCTTACAAAACATGTATGACTTCTGAAAGCAACCTCCAAGTCCGAATCACAAAATTTCCCAAGCGAGAACAAATTGTGTCCCATGCCATCAACAAAAGAGACTCTGGTGATGATTATATTTCCCCAATGAAGATCACCATTGCCTAGAATTGCCGCAACATGATCATTTCCAAATCGAACAGTTCCCATGAAACGCCATACAAAGTTCTTGAGAAGGCTTCGATTCCCAGTCATATGTTTGGAACAACCCGAGTCCATGCACCAGAGACAAATTTCAACAGCCTGCCAATGATAAGAGAAGAAAATATTTTGGCAACCGATGAAATAGGTTCCTGTAGGGTTAGATGATAATTAAGCCGTATGACATACCGACGTTTCACTGTCAGTATGAGATCTACTAGTGTCGATAATTTTGCAACTACAGTCAAAATTTCTACCAGTAGGCAACCATTTAGAGGTGAATCTAGGGCTACTAGACTTAGAAAGACTTTCTGTGGACCCTACATGCGTACATTTTGGAACATAGACCTTAGCCTTAGGAGTGCGTTGTTGTTCACTGACTGACAGCTTGTCAATTCGAGTGTAACCACCATAATTCAAACCATTCATAGTCAAACCACAAGCATCATGACTAAAAGTAGAGAAACATTTATTACATTTAGCACAAATAACTTCAAATTTTTCATTCCGAATAGCAAGCTTAAAGTCACTACATTCAGATGAATTAAGTTTCTAATTATGATTAAAAAGCGGTAAATTCCTAGGGTGTTCTTCTACTTCCACATTATTGATCTTGGGGCGACTATTTCTAGAGGCAAAAGGGACCCTATCATTCCTTATATTGCTCATAGGTTGTGGCCTTCTGCTCTTAGTGTAGTTGTTTATTCCTGTAGAAGAAGACACACGTCTATTAGAATTAGCACTTTTTAAATCAATGACTTGTGGTTGAGTTATAGTGGTCGGTTTTGTCCTAACGCTTGCTTTACGTTGTTTGTTAGACACAGAGGGAGAACTAACACGAAACATTCCTAGGGCAATCACAGTATTTTTCGTTCCAGCAACCTTGGGAAAAGGTTTCACAGCAATACGAGTGGGTCCCAAGGTTGCTGGTGTCTGAATCGTACTAGGCTCAGAAGTCATATCTTTTAATAAGGCTTTCAACTTATAATTCTCACAGATTTTATCAATAAGTTTCTGATAGACAGACTTACTTTGTTCAACAGCCCGCTTATATGAAACAAGAACAGATTCTAAATCTGCAATTTTAGCCTTAAGCTTCTGAACATTTCCATCATTGACATTTTCTAACCCTAAAGATGCCAAATTCTTTTCCTTAACCCCTCATAACTGAGCCTGCAACCGTGTGATAGTTTGTTGCATATCATTGTAGGCTTTATCATATGAAATTATGTCATAATTGCATTCATCACATTTCTTGACAAACTTATTCCATAGATCGGTAATTTCTTTGTCCATTTTAATGATAACAGATTCCATTTTCTCTTTCATACGTTCAAGCTTAGTTTGGAGGGTTTCTTGATTCGACACAGAGGTATCTAACGCAATGGGGCTACTATCAACATTATCACGTGCATTAGAGAGACGTTCAAGATCGTTTTCCAAAACTTTGATTTTATCAAGAGATTCATCAGCCTCCTTCGTCAAAGATTTAAAGTCTTCAACAAAGTTGGCTAATTATTTTAGAAAAGCATTTTACAAATTGCTTATCCGATCATCAACTTGATTAATAACCGGATTAATATCATTTTGAAGAATTTTCTGGACCTCAATCTAAACAGGTGATGTAAAATTTCAACCAGTGATTTTGGAATTAACAACACGTTTAAGGATGACAAAGTTATCTTTAAGCTCGTTTAAAAATCAGCGTGTGATACTCGATTTAGGAGGGTCATCAGACAATTCCTCACTTGGGAGCAAAAGCATTTCAGTACTCGTTTTAGACCAAACAAAAATAGTTGGAGGATTAACCTTTGGATAATAAACGGGTGTCACTTCTTTATCAAGCTTTTGTATTCTTAAACGAGTCTCTATTACAAGTTCAGTAGTTTCCTCAGAATCATGCACACTAGGAGGATCATGCTCATCAAACAAGAGCACACTACCATTGTATAAAGTTTCATTAGTGGCCTGAACTTGCTTAAGATATCCAGGATTAGGAGGAAGAGGACAACCTAAAGCCAATTTGTAGCGAGTGTAATTTATCTCATTCACTTTTGGTGCGAGCATATTTATCGTCTACATAGTTTAGCCACGTTTTACTAAAAGGTTGTCTAATTCTCTAATCCTATCCTAAGCTTTGCAAAAATCCTCAAGAATCCCATCTTCTCGAATTTTGAAAGCTTGTTTTAGCTTTTTTCGTTCTGCTTTTATATCCAAAATAGTAGATTTTTCAGTTAAAAGCTGTTTATTAAGAGAGGTGATTTCATCATTCAATTCGCTTATCTTTTTAGCACTACTTAAATGTAAGGTATTTAATTTCTTAGTCGTACATTTTTCTTGATAAACCGATGTAGCATGAGCTTGTTCAAGTTCTTTAATTTTAATCTGATGAATTTCAAAACTTTTCTCCCGTTCCTTATATCCCGCAAGCTCAGTGGTCAATTTGGCATTAGTTTCTCTAAACTTATTATTAACCACCGTAGCACAGTCAACATCCTTAGCAAGATTATCAAATAAAGATTTATAATACGCATGTGCCGCATCAGGAAGGGTTGTAGGTTGGGCAACGTGATCCACACTAAGGTCCACACTGGGATCATTCGAACTAATATTACTATTATTCGTTTGATCCCCGTGTGTCTCAATGTAGGTCTCAAGCATCTCAGTATACTCCTCCTCCTGATTAGACGTACTATATATATCATTATCATCGAAATGTGGATGTACCTCAGAGGGACCGTCTGAATCATAAACGGGAGCTCTGTCAACATGCATTCCTGAGGTAGATGCTTGCTGTAACTTAGCCATCAAGATGTAGTTGGCATTCACCTCTTCTTCCTCGTCATATTCTGCAGCAGAAGCCATAAGATCGAATTCCTCAGCTTGAAGTGGAATCCCTGCCTCTTCCTTTTGTGCTATGAGAAGCTGAGTCTGAAGATAAGCAGCATCCCTCTTCTTTTTGGATGTGCAATCTCGAGCATAATGACCAAATCCCCTGCAGTTGTAGCACCAAATCTGACGATTGTAGTTTCCATTTCCCATACCAGTATTCTCAGCCCTTGCAGCCACAATGTTTCCCATCTGGTTACCAACCACTGGCACAACTATTAACCCATTCTGATTACCCGCATTCGAAACATTCGGATTCTGACCACGGTTTTGACCATACTGATTTCCTACATTGCCAACGGTCTGCCCAACATTCTGACCATATTGTTGAAACTGAGTCCCCGTGTTCCCAGCAATTACCAATTGGCGATCTTGATTCGCATTCATGAAAAGTTGAGCAATCTGCCTATTTCTAGTGTTCGAGGAGATTCTCTGATTGTTGTTGGTGGGGTTAATGGTGAATTTGAATGCCTTTGCAAGAAGGGCAAGACCAGTATTAATAGCATGAGTAGGATCGGTGATGTCATCAAAACAGGCAATGGGTTGTTGTAAGTAATTCACAGCAGCAGGTGGTTGATATCCATAAGATGTGAGTTGTTGTTGTTGTTGTTGTGGCATGAAGTTACTTGATGAGGGTTGATGGTAGGTAATATAGGAATTTTTGCAAATTCTTTTAATGTCTATTTTTTGTTCCTCGACTCGACTCAAATTGATTTCCAATTTTAACGTAAGATTAATTGTTCTTGGTTAATAATACTTTGTTTGGTATTTAAAAAAAACTATTTAATCTAATTAAAAAGAAAATATTTAATAAAAAAAATATAAATTAAAACTAATTAAACTATTTTAAAACTATTTAAAATTGTAGTCTAATTTAATTAACTAAAACTTAACTATTAAAAATTATAACTAATTTAGACTATTTTAAATTTAAACAAAACTAAATTTTATATAAAAATAAATTTATTAAAAACTAATTTTAAAAAAAACTAACTTTAAAAACAATTTAAATTTCTAAAAGTAATAAAATATTTATTTTGTCTGTTTTTATTTTTTTTATTTTTAAACTTTATAAAAGTAAATATATAAAAACTTTTAATTAAAATTAACTAACCAAAAACTTGTATTTAAACCTATTTAACTAAAACTGACAGCTAATTAAGAACCTATATTAATTAAATAAACTATACTAAAACAGAAATAAGTGGCTAGATCAATTAGATAACACGATGGGTTACTATCCGTGAGGTCACAGGTTCGAGTCCCTTGGAGGACTTTTTGAATGATTTTTTTTAGACATCAAAGATTAAACAGGTCACAGATATGACCACTTAGCTATTTTGGACTTGAAAAAACAGCACTTATATTCACAGACCAAATGAGTCTGTAAGTTTAATGATAAACAGATGAAAAAAAACTCAGACAAAATAAACACTAAAGCAAATAATACCAATAATAAGAATCAACAAATAATAAGCAAAATCATAAGCTAATAAAAAAACTATCCTAGTAAATCTAATACCAATAATAAGAACTTGATCAACTAAAATTAAGTAAAACTAGACTTAAACCAAATAACAAATTAAGCAGATCAGACTTATCAGACTAAATTCAAATAAACTAAATCATTCAGCATAACTAATGATATCAGTGCACTACTAACTTAAAAGCAGTAGGAAGAACTTGAATATCAACAAATCTAAAACCAAATAAACTAGCAGACTTTATATTAATATCGAAAGCTAAACACATAAAAAACGACTACAAAACTAGAGATAAGGCAGATTATCTAAAAACTTAACAAATAGCAGACTAATAAACAAAAACTAAAACACAAAGCAGCAATCAACTTAACAGATCAATTAAACAGAAACTTTAAACAAATATTAAAATTAAGCTAGAATTAACATAAAATAAAAAGAGATTAAGAACCTTATGGAGAAACCATTGAGCAGAAGAGCGGTGCTGAGCCGTCTTACTTAACCGAGATGAGACCACCACCATACGCCTTATCTTTAACCATCAACACCATTCGAACAGTATTTTTAATCTTCCTAGTGGGGGAAAATTTTATCCCCAATATCTATTTTATGTACTCAATCAAGCTATTATTTAAATTGATCAAATAAATTTAATAATTATTAAAACAAAACAGATTTAAAGATTAATTTGCAATAATAATAAACTTTAACAGAAAAGTAAGAAGACACAATTTAAATTTAAATACACTTTTATTAATAGTAAAGAGAGATTACAAATACTAGAAAAGAAAATTACAAATACCTAAAAACTATTTTACATAATAATAAAAATAAAAATAAAAATTGGACTTGGCAAAAATTACAGAATGAGGGGGTTTTTATAGCCAACCCCCAAGGCTGTTGGTGTGATGCTTGGTGAGCACGATCTTCAATCTTGTCCGTTTAATCCATCTTTTCTCATTCTCTTTCTTGATCTACGGCTGAAAACAAGTTACCCATCACACGGATTGCCACCGTGGATGGGTTTGTGTTTCTTGTGCTAGTTTGATGCTGAAGTGGATTGATTTGATTGGTGGAGTGAGGGATGGTGATGTGGTCTAGCCAATCACAAGAGAGAAGGGTGCCACGTTTTATTGATCCTCCATCATGCTGCTCTGATTTTCTTGGGAATTTATTCCCATACGTGTGAATCACACGTATCCCACAAATAGGTGAAAAGCCCCAATATTTTTTATATGTGATTAGGGTTTTGTAAAAGTGATTTTACAGGTTTTGGGGTGAGGGTAAAAAATGAGAGAGAAAATGTGAGGGATGCATGGGCTGTATAAAAAAATGAGATGTGTGGGTGAATAAATGTGAGTTGGGGTAATAAACGGTGAGTGAGAGTTGACAAAGAAATAAGTGAAATATTTTCACTTTCACCGTCCCATGTTTAATTGACATTGGGCTTGGGCCTAGTTGATCCCATTCGTCCCTTGTAAATGTGAATTGGGCTTGAGGTTAAAACACAAGAATTTAATCCGTCCTATTTATTCACATTGAGCCCTTTTTGGGCTTTTGAGCCCAATGGTAAATAATACATCCTCTCAAGTGGGCTTTTGGGCCCATTAATCATAAGTGGTACCAACAAGCCCAATATACTTCATTTAAGATTAAATCAGCTAAAAACGATCTCGATTTCGGCTTCCTTGATATTTCCTTTAAACCCATGTCGATTTTTGCCGGTTTTCGTGATCTTTGGTACACTTTTGGTTCTTTGACTTTGTCTTTGTCTCTTTTTTGGACTTTTCTTCAACAATTGACCGTCAAATCCCGTGTTTTCTTTCCTTTTGATCTTTTGTACCTATTTCACATAAAAACACAAAACCACGCGTAATTCCGACTTTTACGATATTAAACACATGATTAGGTCTTGTTTTTCATAGATTTTAGTGGTAAAAGGATAAGTGTTTACACACTTATTAAATCCCCTACACTTGACCATTGCAATGACCCCATGCAATGCATTATTTTAAAGCATAAAGTTACATTTTCCTCAAAATTAATCCATCTCGGCCTTTATTCAGATATACTATTACTACTATAATAAAAAGAAACTAAAGAATGATGAAAAGATAAAAACATTATTCAAGGAAACAAAAGGTATAAATTCCATTAATTTATTATCTTTGAAATTGTTTGATGGAAGAAACTCGTTAAGAAATCTAAGATTTAAATTAGGGCTTTGATGTCATGAATATTAATCACCCTCAAGTTTCACGTTCTCTATATCAAGCTTAAAAACAAGATCATTGTTTACCATAAGTTCTTAAGTTAAAACCACTTATATAAGATAAATGTATAATACTCTTTCTTAAATTCCTAAGTTGTATCTCTAGATTTTAAAGATTGTCATTCACCCGTAGGCTCATTTGACTTATTTGATAATTATTAGTCCAAAAATGAAGGCAAAACGGTGCAAACCCGACACTCAGAACCTAACCTCGTCCTAAAAAACGTTGTCACTAAAGTAAGCCCACATCAAGGATAATTTAACACGATTTGGGGAATAAATTCCCGGACCCGAAATTTTGCCAATAGTACTACTTATTATTTATTCCTCCAAAGTCATGTTGACTTTATGTGGAGTTTAGCAAATTCACATCATATACCCTTAGGCTCTTTAAGATGTAAAAATGCTCCTCATCTATTGTCCACACCCTAAGGCTCCTTGAACGATAAACAAGGGAATTGATTTTTGATCAATTTTTATTCAACACTTACCATGCCATACACCCTAAGGCTCTAATGACAAGGTTCGTGCTACATGCCCCATAACCTAAGGCTCCTTGAGGTCATGTTTTAATCTTATTCTTTCTTTATTTATGATATATATATTAGGCCAAATTCCGCGGTCCCATGGTCTGAATACCTCCTACTTAGTGGTTATGAGCCACCTTAGTCGGAAGTCCACAACGCTGGCACCCTCAATGTGTTCATGCTTTAATTACAAGGAGATAAAAGATTTGGCTAAGAGCTAAGATATCGAATCTACACCGTAAAAATCCTCATTTATTAAGCAGTTAAATATACAAGCGGGAAGAAAGAGCCACAAAAACTCATATAAGCAAGAATTAACCCTTAAACTTGTTATCAACTCTATCATCTCTCGTTCTCCACAATTTAAAATCTCAAGGAATGAGACTCGTGGATGCTTAACCTAATAAACCAATTAAGGTCCATATGGTTAAGGATACTAGCTAGAGTAAACTTGGATAAGTAAACTCGGGTTGAGTCAAAATATTCACGACGGGCCTAATATATCAAAGATATCTAAACTTGTTAAAACCATTTTATTCATTTATATTTTTTTTTATTTTTTTTTGACTTTATTCTTGAAATGGAATATATAAATATGATGCGATGACAAAAGGAAAGAAAATAAATGGAAATACTACTAGGCCAAAATAGATCAAAATTTTTGAAAAACGTTGAAAAATTTAATTTTCCGGTTAAATGAGGTCAAATTCATGGAAAAGCCCACTAAAATTCGATAGAAGTCCCCCTACACTTAATATAAACATTGACCTCAATGTTTAAGCATGTGGGTCATCATTAGTATGGCCTAAAAATGGTGTAGCGGAAACCATTTGAATAAAACCCGTTTTTAGTTCAAAATTATTCGCTCCAATATCCGACACCACAATCACGTCAATTTAATTTAATATAGGAATTTTTGCAAATTCTTTTAATGTCTATTTTTCGTTCCTTGACTCGACTCGAATTGATTTCTAATTTTAACGTAAGATTAATTGTTCTTGGTTAATAATACTTTGTTTGGTATTTAAAAAAACTATTTAATCTAATTAAAAAGAAAATATTTAATAAAAAAAATCTTAATTAAAACTAATTAAACTATTTTAAAACTATTTAAAATTGTAGTCTAATTTAATTAAATAAAACTTAACTATTAAAAATTATAACTAATTTAGACTATTTTAAATTTAAACAAAACTAAATTTTATATAAAACTAAATTAATTAAAAACTAATTTAAAAAAAACTAACTTTAAAAAAAAAATTAAATTTCTAAAAGTAATAAAATATTTATTTTGTTTATTTTTATTTTTTTATTTTTAAACTTTATAAAAGTAAATATATAAAAACTTTTATTTAAAATTAACTAACCAAAAACTTGTATTTAAACCTATTTAACTAAAACTGATAGCTAATTAAGAACCTATATTAATTAAATAAACTATACTAAAACACAAATAAGTGGCTAGATCAATTGTTTAACACGATGGGTTACTATCCGTGAGGTCACAGGTTCGAGTCCCTTGGAGGACTTTTTGAATGATTTATTTTTTTTAGACATCAAAGATTAAACAGGTCACAGATATGACCATTTATCTATTTTGGACTTGAAAAAACTGCACTTATACTCACAGACCAAATGAGTCTATAAGTTTAATGATAAATAGATGAAAAAAAAACTCAGACAAAATAAACACTAAAGCAAATAATACCAATAATAAGAATCAATAAATAATAAGCAATATAATAAGCTAATAACAAAACTATCCTAGTAAATCTAATACCAATAATAAGAACTTGATCAACTAAAATTAAGCAAAACTAGACTTAAACCAAATAACAAATTAAACAGAGCAGACTTGAATATCAGCAAATCTAAAACCAAATAAACTAGCAGACTTTATATTAATATTGAAAGCTAAACACATAAAAATCGACTACAAAACTAGAGATAAGGCAGATTATCTAAAAACTTAACAAATAGCAGACTAATAAACAAAAACTAAAACACAAATCAGCAACCAACTTAACATATCAATTAAACAGAAACTTTAAACAAATATTAAAATTAATCTAGAATTAACATAAAATAAAAAGAGATTAAGACCCTTATGGAGAAACCATTGAGCAGAAGAGCGGCGCTGAGCCGTCTTACTTAACCGAGACGAGACCACCACCATACGCCTTATCTTGAACCATCAACACCATTAGAACAGTATTTTTAATCTTCCCAGTGGGGGAAAATTTTATCCCCAATATCTATTTTATTTACTCAATCAAGCTATTATTTAACTTGCTCAAATAAATTTAATAATTATTAAAACAAAACAGATTTAAAGATTAATTTGCAATAATAATAAACTTTAACAGAAAGGTAAGAAGACACAATTTAAATTTAAATAAACTTTTATTAATAGTAAAGAGAGATTACAAATACTGGAAAAGGAAATTACAAATACCTAAAAACTATTTTGCATAATAATAAAAAAAAAAATTGGACTTGGCAAAAATTACAGAATGAGGGCGTTTTTATTGCCAACCCCCAAGGTTGTTGGTGTGATGCTTGGTGAGCACGATCATCAATCTTGTCCGTTTAATCCATCTTTTCTCATTCTCTTTCTTGATCTATGGCTGAAAACCAATTACCCATCACACGGATTGCCACCGTGGATGGGTTTGTATTTCTTATGCTAGTTTGATGCTGAAGTGGATTGATTTGATTGGTGGAGTGAGGGATGGTGATGTGGTCTAGCCAATCACAAGAGAGAAGGGTGCCACGTTTGATTGATCCTCCATCATGCTGCTCCGATTTTCTTGGGAATTTATTCCCATACGTGTAAATCACACGTATCCCACAAATAGGTGAAAAGCCCCAATATTTTTGATATATGATTAGGGTTTTGTAATAGTGATTTTATAGGTTTTGGGATGAGGGTAAAAAGTGAGAGAGAAAGGGTGAGGGATGCATAGGTTGTATAAAAAAATGAGATGTGTGGGTGAATAAATATGAGTTGGGGTAATAAACGGTGAGTAAGAGTTGACAAAGAAATAAGTGAAATATTTTCACTTTCACCGTCCCATGTTCAACTTACATTGGGCTTGGGCCTAGTTGATCCCATTCGTCCCTTGTAAATGTGAATTAGGCTTGTTATGGGCTTGAGGTCAAACACAAGAATTTAATCCGTCCTATTTATTCACATTGAGCCCTTTTGGGTTTTTGAGCCCAATGGTAAATAATACATCCTCTCAAGTGGGCTTTTGGGCCCATTAATCATAAGTGGGACCCACAAGCCCAATAAACTTCATTTAAGATTAAATCCGCTAAAAACGAGCTCGATTTCGGCTTCCTTGATCTTTCCTTTAAACCCGTGTCGATTTTTTCCGGTTTTCGTGATCTTTGGTACACTTTTGGTTCTTTGACTTTGTCTTTGTCTCTTTCTTGAAATCCCGTGTTTTCTTTCCTTTTGATCTTTTGTACCTATTTCACACAAAAACACAGCGTAATTCCGACTTTTACGATATTAAACACATGATTAGGTCTTGTTTTTCATAGATTTTAGTTGTAAAAGGATAAGTGTTTACACACTTATTAGTAGGGTACCATGGGACATGACATAGATGATGGAGAATTTGCCATAAAAGCTAATGGATCTTGGGTTTTGGCACGTCTTTCAGCCCTAACTTTGTTAGCTTCATCTTAATTCATCTTCAAATAATCATATACTTGAGTGTAGTCTACGACATGAAGATCCATGGTTTGATTGACAAGAGTGACATATCGTGACCATTCAGAAGGAAGATTATCAAGAAATTTGATGTTGGCTGCAATTTGAGCAGGTTCATATTTGTTTCTTCTAAGGTGATTCATGAGGGTTGAAAACCGATGATAGTAAGGTTCAATTTGTTCCCCTTCAGTAGACGTAAATTTCTCCCATTCACGAAGCAACTTAGTTTCCTTTTCTTGTAAACCAATTTCACTCCCCTTCATCATTTTCTGAATCCTAAGCCACATCTCGTGTGCGGTTTCACAACTATCAACAACAGCATAAACATCTTCAGGGAGTCCCATGAGAATCACTTGAATTGCTTGATCATCAGCGTCGAGTTGTTTAGATTCAGCTTCAATTAATTCTTCATCCGTTTTCTCATGACTAGAGTCAGCCAATGGGTTAGCAATCGTAGGGTCCCCAGGCACAAGAATTGTTCCTCTAACATACGGCCCTTTTGAATCGAGTTGACAATCAACTTTCCCAAAGGTTTACGTTTTGCATAACGAATGAGACGACTAGCCCATGTAGTGTAGTTCTCCTTGGTAAGCATGGGTGGACGATTCTTAGTACCCGCAGCATAAATATATTGTTGATAAGTCATCGAATAAGTCGTGTGAAAAACAGGATTTCAATTCGTAGAAAGCGTGTGTTGTAGTTGAAATTTCGAAACTTCCGAATTTTTTTCAGTCCGACAAGAAATTCCTCAGTCCCACAAAACGGTAAGCTGAAAAAATTTTGTATCGCCAAATTTTGAAATTGAGTTAGAGATAGCCAAAAACTAGAAGGGAAAAAAATTTGATTTTACTTGACCTAAAAATTTTTAACTTTTTTTTAATCTTCGTGTAAACTATGTGCCGGGACTAGTCTAGATGGTGGCTAAGTCTAAAAAATACTCGAACAAAATTTCCATCGGAATACATGTCAGAATGTCTGTCGGAATGTGCTATCGAAATACCTGTCGGAATGTGCTATCGGAATACATGTCGGAATGTCTGTCGGAATGTTCTATCGGAATACCTGTCGGAATGTACTATCGGAATGTACTATCGGAATACCTATCAGAATGGCTATCGGAATAGTGATCAGAATGAAGAAACCCTTTTCCGATGGAATTCTGTCAGAATATCCGTTCGGAATATAAAACCCATTTCCGATGAAACCTATCGGAATAGTACCAAATTCCCACTTTTCTCGGACAAAACCCAACCAATTCGAGATTTTAAGCCAAAAAATGTTCAAAACACCCAAATATGTTGTGTTTTTAGCCAAAGTGAATATACCAAATCTCTACCACAACTACTTAGAAGATATATGAATCACGAAACACAAGAAAAACAAGGACAACTTCCAAGAGCTATCCACGAATCCCTTGGCGAATGATACCACTTGTAGGACGTAACACCTGACTTATAGAACAAGAAATAGAGATGATGAAGAACAAGATTATACCAAAAAGAAAGATTAGATTAGATGAAGAATAAAGAGAAAACAAAAAGGTTTTGAATTCCTAGTGAGAGAAAGACATAAGTTTCTCTCTCTACAAACTATGAAACGGAAAACACACACACAAATGAGGTGTTTAGTGCCCTTTATTCTACAAGTGTAAGTGTAGAAGGCCTTCCTCATTTGTGTGTTCGGGACTAATTCCCGTTACATACCAAACATTATACTAGAACTCTCAACACCATTATGTAGCATTTTCCACGAGCTTCACAACGGTATATTATATGAGGCTAACAGTCTTCCTAGTGATACCATTGCAAACCCGAAGGGAGAAATGAAGGTTATTACTACTCGTAGTGGTAAAACTTTCAATGAAACAATCTCTCGTCCTAGTACTTCTACCGAGAAGGAAATCAAGAAAGAATCCGAGGTGGTGGTCGAAAAGGAGCATTTTACAAGCCCACGAAGTACCGCTCATACCACACCTACGGTTGAACTAATACAAATTGTAGAACCTGAGATTACAAGGCCGATGCCTATGCCCCAACCCACACCACCCTTACCTTACCCATCGAGACGAAACAAGGAGAAAATGCAAGAACGTAATAAACAACAAATTGAGCTTTTTATCAAAATGTTTCAACAAGTGCATTTTAATGTGTGTTTAGCCGCCGCATTGTTATACATGCCTCGTTTCACTTCCACTTTTAAAGGTATGATGAATGATAAGGAGAAGCTTTCTAAGCTATCTAATTGTTCTTCGGTTTATCTTAATCGAATACCGGAAAAAGTTGGTGACCCCAGGAAGTTTCTCATTCCTCGTGACATACAGGAAATGGAAGGATGCCCCGCCTTGGCCGATCTTGGTGCAAGCATTAATTTGATGCCTTTTTCCATGTGGAAATCGCTATTGCTTCCGGCTCTTACTCCATCGAACATGTCTATTGAGATGGGCGATCATTCTACGATTATCACATGTGGAGTAGCCGAAGACGTTTTCGTAAAAGTGGGGAAGTTCTACTATCCCGTAGATTTCATCGTAGTGGACATCCCCGCGGATCCTCAAGTTCCTCTAATTTTAGGTCGTCCATTTTTAGACACCTCGAGATCGATTATCGATGTTCATGCTAGAACAATCACTTTGAGATTCAACGAAGAGGAATTGTTATGTAAACCCCGCATGCTTTTACCATGAATAGTGCCCTTAAGATCGTACGTACAAGATTAGAACTTTCTTTTTTAGCACGTTACGTTTCATGTATAAAAAATTTCATGTAATACTTACGTGTTAGAACACGATAAGTATTTATTACGTATGAACACACGATAATTATTCCAATAATAATTATAATCACGAACATGCGATCATGAAATCATGAATGTAATTTAATCACGAGCTAATATTAATTACGTATATATATTTATCACGAACACGAATAAATATATTAAGTCATGATCAATAATTAATTAGAACACGTAAAACACGAACACGATAAAACACGAGAACACACTAAAATATTTAGACACGAGAAAAGTACGGGTTACCCCATGTGGGCCCCCCTACCCGCGGCATACACAAGCACATGGGCTTAGCCCATGCAAAATTTACTAATTAGGGGGTTAAGGTAAAAACTTGTTTCACTTTTCACAAAATCAAGAAAATAATTAAAACCCTAAAAGTTTTTCTCCTTCTCCTTGTCCTCTTTTGCCGCCGCATATACAACACCAAAAGGGGTGTTTCGGGTTGATCTTGATCTTGGAAATTGTGCAAGTATTCGTGTGTGTTCATCCTTATTTGATCCACGTATTCGGTATAACTTTTTAACCCTTTTCTTTTATGTTTTGATTTAACTAACCATATAAAATCATGATGTTTTTAATTAACTAATTAAAAACAATTATTTAAACATGTTAATGATCATGGGGTAAATCAAACAAGGGTTTTAGGGGTGTTGTCTTGTAGCCGACGCCTAACCGAGCCCCATAGGGGTCTCGACGTGGTTCGGGTTATGATGTTAGTTACGGGTCCGGTTCATGGTTTTAGTCACGGGTGCGGTTCATGAATCATTATTTTCAAGTTTATGATTTTCACTAGTTATGTTTTAGACTTAAATTAAATTAATAAAACATGACATGATTAATTTAATGTACATGACTTAGGTTATAAATTTAATTATTAGTTCATGAATTTTAACCTAATTATTTATATTTAACTAGACTTTATAATTAATTAATTATTTAAAACCATGAGTATAATTAATTAATTAACATGACTTAGGTTATACTATTAATAGTTAATAATACATGTTTTAACCTAAGTATTTTACCTTTATTTAATTAAAATCATGTTATATTTAATTAAATACTTTTAACCTATAGTTTATTTAATTTACATGTAATAATTAATAAACTATACTTTATAATCACAAGACTTAGAATAATAATCAGAAAACACTTAAGCTTATATAATTAGCTTATTTAACCAACTTATATCTAATTATGGAAACTTTCTATTTTTAGAAACTTATTTAATTAAGGCAGCTAATCTATTTATGAAAACTTTCTATTTTTAGAAACTTATCTATTTTAAGCAGTAATTCTATTTTTGGAAACTTTCTATTTTTGGAAACTTTCTATTTTTGGAAACTTTCAATTTTTGGCAACTTTCAATTTTTGGAAACATTCTATTTTAGGAAACCTGCTATTTTTAGAAAGTTACTTATTATTACACAACAAGTATAATAATACATGAAAGTAATACTTAATCAGAATAGACAGAATATAAGATAAACACAGTATAAAGTTTAAAACAGTAAAACATGACATGAACATATAAATCAAGCCAAGACATGATATAAAACCAATTACGTATTCAGTAATCAGATACTTATACACGTATGTATTTATGTAGCATTAGTGATACCGAAGTAGGACTCTCTTCCGTTCGTCTTCTTCGTTCACTGGACATAAGGTACAGATTCCCGTCCTTTTAGTATGGACATTCTTTCCTTATTAGGATTCCCCATATGCAGCCAACTGGTTTCCCATAGTATAAGTTTATATGTTTGATTTCTTATGTTTAATTAGAATACCTAAAGCCATATACATGCATGACTTGTTTCACCTAGTTATGGAGGTACCATAACCATAACACTAGAGGCACTGGTGTTATGACTTCCCCACGGCGCAGTGATTGCTCATGGCGTCCCTTCAGCTTTTGGCCATATTATTATATTTATCATCTGGGGCGTATGGGTGCATCCTAGTTACATGTTTTTCAGCAGATTACTCAGTGTGAATGTGGTGTGTGCCTTGCATCCTTCACAAGGAGCTGATCCCTCCTACCCAAAAACCAGTATATTAAATTAGAGGCAGCCCCTCTAATTTGCATGACGAGGTCACCCCTCCAAGTATTCATGCACGTTGATATTTCATGACCTATATTGGCTAATGGTAAAATATGTTAAACAGTTTTTACAAGATAAACATAAGGGTTTTCAAACTATAAAACTAGTTTTTGCTAAGACTTAACCGGGATATCCAGGACTTAGTTTCTTCCGCTGTTATATGCTTATATGCTTATATTATTCATGCTTTATTTGTACATCCGTGCACTGAGCGTATTGCTCAGCCGTTTTCTTTTTCATGTTCCCAAAACGGCAGGTACTCAGGGACGCTCGTAGAATTTAAGCGTACGTGCATATGGACTGGAAGCTTTCTAGCCTTTCTTTACTTTATGCATTATCTATACTTGGATACTCTTTCCATGGACATTGTTTAGTCCTTTCATTTACAGTAGTTATGTTTGTGTGTGATGAGCTTTACTTTTGGACTACCGATGTTTGATTCCGGTATTTCCTTTTATGGTCATGTAATGTTTAGACATTTATCCATGTATGCTTTGATGAGACGCCATAATCACGCGTGACATTCCATTTATCAAAATGGGGTGTTACAATTATGGTATCAGAGCCAAGGCTTCGACCTGTAGGATCTCAAAATATGACCTGTGATTAGTGGGTAGTCACTATGGTCATCCTAGAACTGACAGTCGGTTTTCATGCATTCATCATTTTCATGCATACATATATATGTCATTCTCGCAGGTTTATGACTAAGTAATGGTTGGTAAAGGACTGGCCCTATTTAGTCGCATGTGTTTCATCGAAACTTTTAAATTTGGGACCGACCGATAGGCGTCCCCTCGCCATGTCTTTTATTTGGGTGAACTGACCATAGGCGTTCACTCTCGAGCATACAAAAGTTTTCATAAAACTGCATCATACATTCATGCACAAATTTTCTTGCATAAAATTTTTCTCTTGATCTATTGGTATAATTTTTTTTTCATGTATATATAGTTTATGTTTTGATCAGTTTAATCATGTATTTTATGTTATACTGTCAAATGGTTCTCACACGTGAGCAGGAACAACTCAATGCAACAATCCAAGCTGCAATACAAGCTTTGCTTCCTCAACTAAGGAATGACATCAGGGTTGAGGTTTAGGCTGCCAACAATCAGCAGCAAAACCAAGCACCTCCTCCTCCAGTGACATTAGCAATATGGCTGGAGAGATTCAACAAGTTCCGTCCTAGAGCTTTCGAGAGAACAGATAGCCCCAGTGAAGCTGAAAGCTGGTTGGCTCACATCGAGAAGCTCTTCGATGCTATAGGTTGTGATCCCGTGTTCAAGGCGAGGTTGGCATGTTACCAGTTCGAAGGTGATGTGTTAAATTGGTGGTTAGAATTGAAGCAGTCTGAGGGAGGTGATAATTGGGTGGCTGGTTTGACATGGGCTCAGTTCAGAGATAGGGTGATGGAGCAGTTCTTTCCCAAGGCTGAGCAAGACAAGCTGAAGAGAGAGTACCATGGGATCCGACACAGAGCTGAGGAGAATAACAACGAGTTCATGCAACGCTTTCTTCGCTTAGCTGGTTTCCTTGGTGAAGCGGAAGGTACTCCTGAAGAGCAGGCACACCACTTCAGGTGGGCTCTTCGCACATCGGTCGCAAACAAATTGGTGTGTGCTACGTTCAACACGGTAGCACAAGTGGCCGATGCGGCACGTAAGCTGGAGATGCTGCATGAGAGAGATGATTTTGGGGAAGCAGAGAAACCTGATAAGAGGTAAACATTCGTAATCAAGCGGTGACCAATCCGTATTCTTTCTATATATGTCAAATATTTCATCTCTTTAAATTGTATCTTCCAGGCAGAAGACTGGGGACCGGTCTCAGCTGGCTACTCAACAACAGCCTAATCAGCCTAAGGGAAACGATCAGACTAACGACCGTTGTGCTACGGATAGGCGTGGCGGTAATGATATTTACCGTAATAACGCTGGACACTCCAACGGTAGCAGGTCCTAATACTTACGCATTTTCTTATGATTTCATGTTATAACTCATAATTCTGACACTTTAGCAAATCTTCTACCAGGAACCATGGAAACGGTAAGGACTAGAACCAGAGAGGTTCACAGCCTAGCCGTCCAGCTATCACTGGTATTCAATCTTACGATTATCCGCATTGTCCTTTGTACCCTATTATCATGTCTCATGTATAATGTTTTATCAGGTTCTCAGCCAGCCAGAGCACCTGCTGGAGGATATACTCATCATCTTTGCTCTACTTTCCACCGTAGGCACCCAGGGCCATGTCGTCGTGACAATGACACATGCTTCAAGTGTGGTCTTCCTGGCCATCGCATGAAGGACTGCCGCAAGGGAGAGATGGAGGGCACATCGGGACATGCTGATACCAAGTCGCCTCCTACCACTGGACGCGTCTATACGACATCTCGGGATCAGGCCAACAAGTCTACAGGTACCATCACTGGAATCTTGTATATGTATGGTCAAGCTGCATGTGTTCTGTTTGATACGGGTGCTACTCACTCGGTTATTTCTACTGCATATGCCAAGAATGTTAGGATACTCCCCATGCCACTAGATAATAGACTCAGTATTTCCACGCCTTTGAGGGACTCTGTATTAATAACCCATGTATACAAGAGTCTTCCCGTAGAGTTTGATGATAAGGTTCGTCTTGTTGACGCACTTCCGGTGGACATGAATGACTTTGACATGATTTTGGGCATGGATTGGCTATCCAATCATCATGCTACCATAGACTGCCATTCATATCGAGTCGTCTTCGGTGATGTTAATGCACCAGAGTACATTCACAACGGGTTCGTACCCGGAAGGTCTGTACAAATTATATCTACCCTGCAAGCACGTGCACTACTGTCACATGGCTGCGAGGGTTATCTAGCTACGGTTCATGACATGGATGCTGAATCCCCATTAATTCAGGATCAGCCGATAGTGTCAGAATTCCAAGATGTATTTCCAGAAGAACTTTCGTGCATACCACCTGCACGAGAAGTGGAATTCAATATCGAGCTCATCCCTGGACCTGAGCCGATTTCCAAGGCTCCTTATCTCATGGCTCCCATAGAGTTAAAGGAGCTGAAGGATAAACTACAAGAAATTCTAGAATGAGTTTTCATTCGACCGAGCACATATCCATGGGGCGCACCAGTCTTATTTGTTAAGAAGAAGGATGATAGTATGCGTCTTTGCATAGACTATCGCGAGCTCAACAAGATTACTATCAGAAATAGGTATCCACTGCCACGTATAGACAATCTGTTTGACCAACTCCAAGGGGCCAAACACTTCTCCAAGATTGATCTTAGGTCAGGCTATCATCAACTACGGGTTAAGGAGCAAGACATCGCAAATACTGCTTTTCGTACACGCTATGGCCACTACGAATTTGTAGTCATGCCATTCGGCCTGACCAATGCTCCAGCAGTGTTCATGGATTTGATGAACATAATCTTCCATGAATTTCTGGACAAGTTCGTCATTATCTTCATCGATGACATCCTGATTTTCTCAAATTCCAAAGAGGAACACAAAGACCATCTTCGTACAATACTACAGATTCTTCGCCAGAAGCAGCTGTATGCTAAATTCTTCAAGTGTGAGTTCTGGTTAGACAAGGTGGTATTCTTAGGTCACATTGTATCAGCAGAAGGAATCACTTTGGATCCAGCGAAGGTTGAGGCTATTACTAAGTGGCCGAGGCCGACATCAGCGACTGAAGTCCACAGTTTCTTAGGCTTAGCTGTCTATTACCGTAGGTTCGTGGAGAAATTTTCCCGCTTAGCACTACCATTGACCAAACTAATGCAGAAAGGGGAGAAATTCGTCTGGACTGAAGAACGAGAGAAGAGCTTTGAAGACCTGAAGCAGAAGTTAGTATCTGCACCGATTCTTACTCTCCCATCTGGTACGGGTGGATTTCAAATCTACAATGATGCATCGGAGAAGGGACTTGGCTATGTTCTCATGCAACATGGGAAAGTGATCGCGTACGCTTCACGACAGCTTAAGCCTTATGAGGAAAATTACCCTACACATGACTTGGAACTTGCTGCAGTCGTGTTTGCATTGAAATATGGAGGAACTATTTGTATGGAGAATCATGTGACATTTTCACGGACCACAAGAGCTTGAAGTATATCTTCACTCAGCGTGAATTGAACATGAGGCAGAGGAGATTGTTAGAGCTGTTGAAGGATTATGACATTAATCTGCAGTATCATCCCGGAAAGGCGAATGTAGTAGTAGATGCACTTAGCAGGAAGTCCGGAATGATCAACGGCATTAAGATTGAAGAGGAAATCATAAGAGATTTGGAGCGACTAGACATAGAGATCATGGTACGTGGACAACACGGTTATTGGGCTAATCTTAGAGTAGAACCCGAGTTACTCTCTAAGATCAAGGAAGCTCAAAAAGATGATGGAGAAATTTGGGCGATAGTTCAGAATTTGGAGAAGCAGACAGAATTTAGAATAGATGCAGATGGTATCGTATGGCAGGGCACGAGACTTTGTATTCCTGATGATCAAGAACTCCAGGAAGCATTGTTAGCTGAAGCTCATAGCTCCCCATTCTCTATACATCCTGGTTCGACTAAGATGTACCATGACATCAAGTAGTACTTTTGGTGGAGTGGTATGAAATAGGATATTGCCACTTACGTCCCTAAATGTCTTACCTGCCAGTAGGTTAAGATCGAGCATCAGCGATCTGGCGGTCTCCTTCAACCGTTAGATATTCCAGAGTGGAAGTGGGAGAAAATCACCATGGATTTTGTTACTAGTCTTCCGCCAACCAAGAGGAAGCACGATGCAATTTGGGTTATCGTAGATTGACTTACCAAATCAGCTCATTTCTTACCGATCCGCAAGGAAGATTCGGTCAGTAAACTCGCCGATACGTATAGAAGAGAGATCATGAGACTCCACGGTGCTCTATCCAGCATCGTCTCAGACAGAGATCCTCGATTCAATTCGCGATTTTGGAAGAGTCTGCAGAAAGCTTGGGGTACACAACTTAAGCTTAGCACGGCTTTTCATCGTCAAACAGACGGGCAGTCGAAGCGAACGATTCAGACATTGGAAGACATGTTGAGGTCATGTGCGTTGGAATGGACGGGTGATTGGGACGATTATATCTATTTGGTGGAGTTTGCATACAACAACAGTTGGCACGCAAGTATCAAGTGTGCTCCTTTCGAGATGTTGTATGGCAGGAAATGTCGCGCCCCAATCTGCTGGGATCAGGTTGGTGAGCGAACACTTGAAGGACAAGAGATCATAGAGATGACTAATGAGAGGGTCGCAATAGCTAAGCAGAAACTTCAAGAATCACGGTCTCGTCAGAAGAGTTACGCCGACAAGCATCGTAGGGACATACATTTTAACGTAGGAGATCACGTCTTTCTTAAGGTTTCACCGGTACGTGGTGTTAGACGCTTCGGGGTTAAAGGAAAGCTCAGTCCTCGATTCATCGGACCGTTTGATATTATTGAATGAGTCGGTGAAGTATCTTACCGTTTAGCATTACCTCTGCATCTTTCGCATGTACATAATGTGTTTCATGTGTCCTTACTCAGAGGGTACCAGTATCAACCCCTTCACATGGTTCAGTATCCACTGGAATAGATACGTGAAGATATCACTTTCATAGAAGAACCCGAACGAGTTCTTGACATAAAAGAACGAGTCATGAGAAGGAAGACGATTCCATTCGTCAAAATCCTTTGGAGGGATCATACCGAGCGGGAAGACACTTGGGAAACAGAGGAGTCTATCTGGGCTTCTTACCCTCATTTCGTATTTTGAATTCGGGTATGTTCTTCTTTTCCAGTTTACTTTATCTATAATTCGGGGACGAATTATTCTTTTTAGGGTGGAAGAGTTGTAAAACCCGCATGCTTTTACCATGAATAGTTCCCTTAAGATCGTACGTACAAGATTAGAACTTTCTTTTTTTAGCACGTTACGTTTCACGTATAATAATTTCAAGTATTACGTACGTGTTAGAACACGATAAGTATTTATTACGTATGAACACACGATAATTATTCCAATAACAATTATAATCACGAACATGCGATCATGAAATCATGAACGTAATTTAATCACGAGTTAATATTAATTACGTATATATATTTATCACGAACACGAATTAATATATTAAGTCACGATCAATAATTAATTAGAACACGTAAAACACGAACACGATAAAACACGAGAACACACTAAAATATTTAGACACGAGAAAAGTACGGGTTACCCTATGTGGGGCCCCTACCCGCGACATACACAAGGACTTGGGCTTAGCCCATGCAAAATTTACAAATTATAGGGTTAAGGTAAAAAATTGTTTCACTTTTCACAAAATCAGGAAAATAATTAAAACCCTAAAATTTTTTCTCCTTCTCCTTGTCCTCTTTGGCCGCCGGATATACAACCCCAAAAGGGGTGTTTCGGGTTGATTTTGATCTTGGAAATTGTGCAAGTATTCGTGTGTGTTCATCCTTATTTGATCCACGTATTCGGTATAACTTTTTAACCCTTTTCTTTTATGTTTTGATTTAACTAATCACATAAAATCATGATGTTTTTAATTAACTAATTAAAAACAATTACTTAAACATGTTAATGATCATGGGGTAAATCAAACAAGGGTTTTAGGGGTGTTGTGTTGTAGCTGACGCCTAACCGAGCCCCATAGGGGGTCTCGGCTTGGCTTATTTAACACCACCGAGACCATATGGTCTCGGTATGGTGGTGGTAGTCCCACGGCAGTAGCAAAACCAAGGGGAAACCCGACGTGGTTCGGGTTATGGTGTTAGTTACGGGTCCGGTTCATGGTTTTTAGTCACGGGTCCGGTTCATGAATCATTATTTTCAAGTTTATCATTTTCACTAGTTATGTTTTAGACTTAAATTAAATCAATAAAACATGACATTATTAATTTAATGTACATGACTTAGGTTATTAATTTAATTATTAGTTCATGAATTTTAACCTAAGTATTTATATTTAACTAGACTTTATAATTAATTAATTATTTAAAACCATGACTATCATTAATTAATTAACATGACTTAGGTTATATTATAAATAGTTAATAATACATGTTTTAACCTAAGTATTTTACCTTTATTTAATTAAAATCATGTTATATTTAATTAAATACTTTTAACCTATAGTATATTTAATTTACATGTAATAATTAATAAACTTTACTTTATAATCACATGACTTAGAATAATAATCAGAAAACACTTAAGCTTATATAATTAGCTTATTTAACCAGCTTATATCTAATTATGGAAACTTTCTATTTTTAGAAACTTATTTAATTAAGACAGCTAATCTATTTATGGAAATTTTCTATTTTTAGAAACTTATTTATTTTAAGCAGTAATTCTATTTTTGGAAACTTTCTATTTTTGGAAACTTTCTATTTTTGTAAACTTTCTATTTTTTGAAACTTTCTATTTTTGGAAACTTTCTATACTAGGAAACCTGCTATTTTTAGAAAGTTACTTATTATTACACAACAAGTATAATAATACATGAAATACAAGTAATACTTAATCAGAATAGAAAAAATATAAGATAAACATAGTATAAAGCGTAAAACAGTAAAACATGACATGAACATATAAAACAAGCCAAGACATGATATAAAACCAGTTACGTATTCAGTAATCAGATGCTTATACACGTATGTATTTATGTAGCATTAGTGATACCGAAGTAGGACTCTCTTCCGTTCGTCTTCTTCGTTCACTGGACATAAGGTACGGATTCCCGTCCTTTCAGTATGGAGATTCTTTCCTTATTAGGATTCCCCGTATGCAGCCAACTGTTTTCCTATAATATAAGTTTATATGTTTGATTGTTTATGTTTAATTAGAATACCTAAAGCCATATACATGCATGACCAGTTTCACCTAGGTATGGAGGTACCATAACCATAACACTAGAGGCACTGGTGTTATGAATTCCCCACAGCAGAGTGATTGCTTGTGGCGTCCCTTCAGCTTTTGGCCATATTATTATATTTATCACGTGGGGCGTATGGGTGCATCCTAGTTACATGTTTTTCAGCATATTACTTAGTGTGAATGTGGTGTGTGCCTTGCATCCTTCACAAGGAGCTGATCCCTCCTACCCAAAAACCAGTATATTAAATTAGAGGCAGCCCCTCTAATTTGCATGAGGAGGTCACCCCTCCAAGTATTCATGCACGCTGATATTTCATGACCTATATTGGCTAATGGTAAAATATGTTAAACAATTTTTACAAGATAAACATAAGGCTTTTCAAACTATAAAACCAGTTTTACTAAGACTTAATCAGGATATCCATGACTTAGTTTCTTCCGCTGTTATATGCTTATATGCTTATATTATTCATGCTTTATTTGTACATCCGTGCACTGAGCGTATTGCTCAACCGTTTTCCTTTTCATGTTCCTAAAACGGCAGGTACTCAGGGACGCTCGTAGACTTTAAGCGTACGTGCATATGGACTGGAAGCTTTCTAGCCTTTCTTTACTTTATGCATTATCTAGACTTTGATACTCTTTGCATGGACATTGTTTAGTCCTTTCATTTATAGTACTTATATCTTTGTGTGATGAGCTTTACGTTTGGACTACCGATGTTTGATTCCGGTATTTCCTTTTATGGTCATGTAATGTTTAGACATTTATCCTTGTATGCTTTGATGACACGCCATAATCACGCGTGACATTCCATTTATCAAAATGGGGTGTTACATGTTATAAACGCTACTCAAGACTCTACACCTTCTCATGTTTATGCAATCGCTACCATCAACCACATTGACTTAGTGGATGTAGTTTGCGATGAGTTTTCACAAGAAGTGTTAGGTTTTTCCGATAGTTCGTCAAGTGGAAATCCCACTATTATGGATCCAATTCTTGCTAATTCTACACCAAATCTCACTCCATTCCAAGAGGCGATTTTATTCTGAATGAAATCGACAATGAAGATGAGGTGATTATTGGTAATGATACTCTCATTCCACCATTTCTTCCGCCGATGGAAGTTATGAGTGTTGAACAAAAATCATCAATCGAGGAATCGCCAATCCTTGAATTGAAAGATCTTCCATCTCACCTTGAATACGGATTCTTGGAAGGTGGTGACAAGCTGCCGGTTATTATTGCAAAATATTTTTCTAATGATGAAAAAGCCGCACTTTTGAAAATTCTTAAAGCATATAAAGGGTCAATTGCGTGGAAAATTTCTGACATTAAGGGTATTGACCCAAAATTTTGTACTCACAAGATTTTAATGGAGGAGGACTACAAACCCGCAAAATTCAAAGTCAAAGAAGGGTAAACCCCAAATGTCAGAAATGATTTATCCTATCTCCGATAGCCATGGGTGAGCCCAATCTATTGTGTCCCTAAGAAGGGAGGAACGACCGTTGTGCCTAATGAAAACAACGAGTTAATTCCCACTCGTGTTGTGACCGGTTGGAGGGTGTGTATTGACTACCGGAAGTTAAATGACGCTACTCGTAAAGACCACTTTCCCTTGCCCTTCATGGATCAAATGTTGTAGCGACTTGCGGGAAATGACTTCTATTGCTTTTTAGATGGTTTTTCTAATTACATTCAAATACCTATCTACCCTCGTGATCAAGAGAAAACTACGTTTACGTGTCCATATGGAACGTTTGCTTATCGTAGAATGCCTTTTGGACTTTATAATGCACCGATAACGTTTCAACAGTGTATGATGGCTATTTTTCATGATATGATCAAAAAGTCGATGGAAGTATTCATGGATGACTTTTCGGTGTTTGGTGATTCGTTCATGTCATGTTTATCCAATCTCGAGAAACTGTTAAAACGTTGTGAAGAAACCAACCTTGTGCTTAATTGGGAAAAATGTCATTTTATGTGTAAACATGGAATCCTCTTAGGGCACAAGGTCTCGAAAGCGAGGATTGAGGTAGATAAAGCTAAGATAGACGTCATCGCCAAATTACCTCATCCCTAAACCGTTAAGGGAGTTAGGAGTTTCATAGGCTACGCGGGCTTTTATCGTCGTTTCATCAAAGACTTTTCAAAAATCACTCGACCTATGACACACCTTCTCGAGAAGGATGCTCCTTTTAACTTCAATGAGGATTTTGTTCGAGCTTTCGAAACTCTTAAGAGGAAACTTACCGAAGCTTCCATTCTTGTTGCTCCTAATTGGGAATTACCCTTTGAAATCATGTGTGATGCATGTGATTATGCAATTGGGGCCGTTTTAGGTCAACGTTATGAAAATCACTTTCGACCTATTCACTATGATAGTAAGACGATGACCGAGGCTCAACTTAAGTACACCACAACGGAAAAGGATTTCCTTGTCGTGGTGTATGCTTTTGAGAAGTTTTGACCTTATCTCGTCTTGACGAAAAACATCGTGTATACGGATCATTCGGCTATCAAGTACCTATTGGCTAAACAAGATGCAAAGGCAAGATTGCTTCGTTGGATTCTCCTCCTCCAAGAATTTGATGTCACCATAATTGACAAAAAAGGAGCCGAGAATCTAGCGGCTGATCATCTCTCTCGTTTAGAAGATCCTCATAAAGATGTATTCGAGAACAAGGAAATTACCGAAACATTTCCTCTCGAGACTCTAGGTGTGGTGAATTCTAAGGAAGATACCTCATGGTTTGTCGACATTGCAAATTACCATGCGGGCAACTTCATAATCAAGGGTATGATGACACAACAAAAGAGAAAATTCTTTCGCGACGTCAAGTTCTATTTTTGGGACAACCCTTATCTCTTTCGGGTTTGTGCGGATCATCTCGTCCGACGTTGTGTCTTTGGTACCGAAGATTATAACATCCTTAGAGCTTGTCACGAGGGACCTACGGGTGTTCACTACAGTGCTAATCTCACGGCTAAGAAAGTGTTCGATGCTGGCTTCTTTTGGCCTACAATCTATCGTGATGCACACGCACTTGTGAAGTCGTGTGATTCTTGCCAACGTTAAGGAAAATCGTCGCAAAAGGATGAAATGCCGCAAAATATAATTCAAGTGTGTGAGATTTTCGACATTTGGGGCATTGACTTTATGAGGTTGTTCCCATCGTCTCATGGAAACAAATATATCCTTGTCGTCGTCGACTACCTATCTAAGTGGGTGGAAGCTAAGGCTTTACCTACGAATGATGCTCGTGTGGTAGTGAAGTTTTTGTAGAAACTATTCTCTCGGTTTGGAACCCCTCGTGCTATTATAAGCGATCGTGGAACCCATTTTTTTAATGACCAATTCGAAAAGGCTCTAAAGAAATATGGAGTTACACATCGTCTTTCTACGGCTTATCACCCGTAAACGAGTGGGCAAGTCGAGGTTTCAAACCGAGCATTGAAGAGGATTTTAGAGAGGTCCATTGGAGAAAACCGTGCCTTATGGTCCGACAAACTAGATGACGCTTTATGGGCCTTTCGGACCGCTTATAAGACACCTATCGGTTGTACTCCTTATAAGTTGGTTTATGGAAAAAATTGCCACTTGCCTATTGAATTGGAACACAAGGCATATTGGGCCCTAAATCATGCCAACTATGACTTGAAGACCGCAGGAGATCACCGGAAAATACAACTTAATGAATTGGATGAATTAAGAGATAATGCTTATGAAAATTCATTAATTTTTAAGGAAAATACTTAAAAGTTTCATGATTCAAATATTAAAAACCGGGTTTTTAACGTTGGTGATCAAGTGTTACTTTTTAACTCTCGTTTGAAGATAATTTACGAGAAATTGAAATCTCGTTGGTCGGTCCGTTCACCATAACACAAGTGTTTCCTTATGGGACCATTGAGCTAGCTCAAAATGATGGTCCTAATTTCAAGGTGAATGGACATAGGCTTAAGCACTACTTCGGTGGGGAAGTCCATTCTTTGGACGACCTCGACCAAGTCACCTTCCCGAATGATAATTATCATTGAGGGGATCGAGTCGAGCTCATGACTCGGTAATAAAAAATGAGGTGACTCGTGGAGGAGATCCCATGCTTATCGATATACATATTATCGCTTTCTAATGTAGTTAATGAGAGGGGATTTATGCCCTTCCAACTCGTTGTCTCGTGGTTGTTTGTGAATGTGTTATTTTAGAGAGGTCCATTGGAGAAAACCGTGCCTCATGGTCCGACAAACTTGATGACGCTTTATGGGCCTTTCGGACCGCTTATAAGACACCTATCGGTTTTACTCCTTATAAGTTGGTTTATGGAAAAAATTGCCACTTGACTATTGAATTAGAACACAAGGCATATTGGGCCCTAAATCATGCCAACTATGACTTGAAGACCGCGGGAGATCACCGGAAAATACAACTTAATGAATTGGATGAATTAAGAGATAATGCTTATGAAAATTCATTAATTTTTATGGAAAAGACTTAAAAGTTTCATGATTCAAATATTAAAAACCGGGTTTTTAACGTTGGTGATCAAGTGTTACTTTTTAACTCTCGTTTGAAGATAATTTCCGAGAAATTGAAATCTCGTTGGTCAGGTCCGTTCACCATAACACAAGTGTTTCCTTATGGGACCATTGAGCTAGCTCAAAATGATGGTCCTAATTTCAAGGTGAATGGACATAGGCTTAAGCACTACTTCGGTGGGGAAGTCCATTCTTTGGACGACCTCGACCAAGTCACCTTCCCGAATGATAATTAGCATTGAGGGGATCGAGTCGAGCTCATGACTCGGTAATAAAAAATGAGGTGCCTCGTGGAGGAGATCCCATGCTTATCGATATACATATTATCGCTTTCTAATGTAGTTAATGAGAGGGGATTTATGCCCTTCCAACTCGTTGTCTCGTGGTTGTTTGTGAATGTGTTATCTAGATCATCATCATCACCACGATTGAAGAGTCTCGTGTTCGTTTACGTGAGCCTCAATTGTTTGCTTGAAGAATTTTCACGAATCCATGACATATCCTTTATTGTTCTAACATCTTTTAGCATAATTCATAAACGGCTTTGGATATATTGTTGATCACCCTTTCCATGCTAGATCCTAAGCATTCGACTCTTCGTCTCTAGTATGGGGGTGCTCCACCTTTAGACTCGAAACATTGAGGACAATGTTTAATTTTAGTATGGGGGGGGGGGGGGGTGAATAGATACTTGCCTTGCTACGCCCTCACGTTTTCAAACTTTCATCGTTTTGTTTTGTTGTGAATAAGGCTAAAAATGGCCAAATTTTAAAAATTTTCTTAGTTTTCATTAGTGTTTTTAAGACACGAATGTATATTTTACGATGGGTAGAACAAGAGCTAATTTTTACTTGATGGGAATTTGGAGCCCTTTACATTCCTTAACCCGCTTGAGTCAAGTTTTTCTAGGAGTTTATATAAGGAACTTTAAAACGCGAAAGACTTAGCTCATACGGGTTAAGAACAAGAACTTTTCGCAAGTTCCTATAATTGATCTGATAACTAGGGTTTTCCCTAGTATAAAAATTAAGTTCGTTTAAGTGTGTCTAATCGAATTGATCTTAGCTCTCTATGTGACTTCGTTATTTTTGGTGGAAACAAAGATGTGTCGTTGTAGTATTTTAAAATTAAAAGGTGCAAAACAATTAAAGTAAAAGGGCAATTAAAATAAATCTAAGTCTAATTAAAGTAAAGGTGCAAGTATTAAAAGCGAGACTGAACTTACAAGGGCACTAAAGTAAATGAAGTAAACTTAAATCTATCTAAGGCAAACTTAAAGTGAGACTAAAACTAAGGCAAGTCTAAAATAAAACTAAGGCAAATAATCTTAAAGTGCAATTAAATAAAAGGCAAGAAAAATAAAACTTGAAAATAAAAATCAAAGACAAAAGCTAATAAGAACCTGAATACAGCTCATTCGGAATAAACCTTCGTTTGGAATAATCACTCGTCCTAAATGTCACCTTTGGTTGAAATGATTCTTCTTCACTTGGAATATTACCAAAATCCTTGATCCGGAACAAATTGGTCTGAATATGTCACTTATCCAAAACAATGCTTCGTTCGGAACTTACTGATTCGGAACTTGTAAAATCTGCCTTGATTCGGAAGTATTAGGTCACCCCTTGATTCGGAAGTTTCCGAATGAAGCTCCTTGAATCGGAAGTTTAGAACTTCCGAATGAACCTTTCTTGAGTCGGAAGATTACCCTTGATCCGGAACTTTTGGAAGTTCCGAATGAACAACCTTGACTCGGAAGTTTCTGACTTCCGAATGAACAGCCTTGATTCGGAACTTTGGTCCTCGATTCGGAACTTTGAGTTGATTCGGAACTTTTGAAAAGTTCCAGATGAAACCCTTGGTTCGGAACTTTGGAGTTCCGAATGAGTATGTTTGGTTCGGAAGTTTTGGCTTCGTTCGGAACTTTGAAAGTTCCGAATGAACAGGTTTGGTTCGGAAGTTTTTCTAATCCCAAATCTTCCGGATGAAGCCTTGATTCGGAACTTTAGAAGTTCCGAATGAACACTTTCCTCCTTCTTGGTTCGGAACTATTCCTGGAAAGATCAGAAACAAGCAAACACTCCCGAAGAACAAGGAGAACAGTAGCAGCAGATATAATCACAAAATGAATCAAATGAACACAAACGATCTAAACTAAACAGTAACGAGATCAATAGATAACATAAACACACAATTTAAAACATGAAATCAAACAACTTTAACCAAAATAATCAAACACCACTTAGATCAAAATAAAAGCATGAACATGAACATAACATAAACACATGAATCAAAGAATAAGAAAGGTAGATAAGAGATTGACAAGATAAAATAAAGATTTGACAAGAATTAAAATGAAAACTTACTTGGAATTAAATGGTAATTAAGGTGCATAACATGAATTTAAATTGACAAGTAAAGTAAATGACAAGTATTTAAATGGTGGAAGGTCTAATTGTCACCATTAGCCAACAAGAGTGAAAAATGACTAATCTAATCTATTTATAGGGGAGGATTAAGGAAGCTTCCTTCCCTCCTTCCTTAATTGCAAGATTAAGTCCCTTTCTTCTTAATTCTTTATTAATTGCGTCATTAGTCCTTTTCTTCTAATCTTCTTTAAACTTGGACTTAAGGGACTTCTGGCTTCGGGATTTCTTCGAACTCGTCTTTAAATTCTTCAATAAAATAGACTTGAATTCTTCGGCTTTTGATAAACTTCCGTCTTTTGACCTTTTCTTCAATAAATCTTCAGAATTGGTCGTGGACTTCCGTTCTTTTTGCACTGTTGACTTCTTGACTTCGTCTTTCATCCTTTTCTTCAATGAAAGTCCGTAAATGCCCGTGAATGTCCGTGTTTTCTCCACTTTTCACCTTTTCATCCTAAATCACAACAAAAACACAAATCACGCATAATTCTGACATAAAAGACATAAAATACACGTTTTGGTCCGGTTATTATTGTAGTTAAGTAGTAGAAAAGATGGTTGTTTACACACCTATCATGATCCTAGAAAGTCACTTATCAAGGGAATTTTAAAATGCATTCTCTAAACTTGAAAAAGTCTAAGAAAGTGCAAGATCCTATAGGTGACTTGAAAACCCAAAACTTCGATTTAATATAGTCTTAATGAAGCTAATACATATTTGGCTTAATTTTGACTTGCATGGCTAAGTATTCAAGAGTCTATTTAATTAGATGTCTTTAAATAGTAAAGAACGAGAAGTGATAGAGTTAGACAAGTTATCATGCTAAACGTAGAAAATGAAAATGTTCTTTCAAAAACTCATATGTTTTTAATTGTGGCTTTTTCTCCCATAAGATCAATGGAGGAATAAAATAATTGCAATAAGTAAGGTCGTACAATTTGAAAGGTTACTTAGCTTCTAGCCCAAGATCGTTTTAAAGTTGCTCATGGTTGAATAGAGTTCATAGCCAAGGCATAACTTATTGAAGCGGGACGCGAAGATTGGTGAAGATCCAAAAAGGCCCTAACAAGGCATGAGGAGCTCTATTTTGTTGCTAAACATCCAAGATGATGTGAAGAATCATTATTCCAAAATCAATATGAAGGATCGAGACACACGACGAAAAACAATCACTCCCCTAAAGATCATGGAGAAAGTCTATCCAAAAAGGCCCTAACAAGGTATGAGGATAAATATATCCAAGTCCTAAAAGGAGGCTGATCATTGTATATAGAAATCCAAAATAATGATTGAAGAAAAATGATGAAGTCGTGGTCCAAGTATGAAGAATCTCTTATAAAACGTCAAGTGAAGAAATTCCAAAATATGAAGAGAAGACCATAATTTCAAGAACGTGTTCCGAAGATTCGAAGTATGAAGTACATACCAAATATCAGTCTGAGAAAGGTCGCAAATCGTGAAACGAGTTATACCAAGATATGAACTTAAGGAAATTACGAGAAGCCGTTTTAAAAGATTTTTTCCTTTAGCTAACTATTGATTAAATCGTGCTACATTATTTTTGGACTAATAAATACTCAAATAAGTCAATATGAATCACTTGTTATCCATGACAAATAGTTAAATAATTCTAGATACCTTTTCTTTTTATAATAACTAGGATTGCGGGGAGAAAAAGTATTACACAATTTGGACGTATGAGTAGTGTTAGCATTGTGACTTGTACCAACAATGATCTCATTTTTTCACTTAGCATGGAATGTATGACAATCAAGGATGACGAACTTTACTCTATGAGACTTCACTTATTTCTATTCATTGACCCTAAAAGTCACATTAGTGATGAAAATCATACATTATGTCTTTAACACATCTTCGTAGTATTGTATCAAATTTTACTTTTCAATAAAGGGTAATAAAATTGATTTTTGGAGATGCTTAGATACTTTATTCTAGCATTGCGTAAGGGCACAACAATGGTTTAGTATAGGGAGTGATGAGATGGCATTTATACATGATCTCATCGTTCTTTTCGGGCTTTAAATGCGTAAAATGTCATCAAAATACCATATATATGCTTGTGTTTGTTTACTTATGTATTTTAGGTACGGATATCGTGAAAAAGACAAAAGATCATAAGAAACAAGGAATAATGAACACGAGAAACGAAGCCGCACAATGAACCGGGCCCTAGTTATGGATTTCTCAAAGAAAGACCTTGAAGATTTGAAGATGTTCAAGAATTATCCCTCATATATGAATAAATGACACTTAATATCCTTTTATATTCATAATTACAAGTTTGGTCCCTTAAGTTTGTTAAAATGACAAAAAGGTCCCTCAACTTTGAAGATTTGGCAAGTTTAGTCCCTCAAGATTTCAAAATTGTCAACAATGGTCCTCCATAATGTCAAACATCCAATGAAGACCTTCAAAGATCAAGAATGTCCAAGATCAGTCCTTGAAATATCCAAAAATGGCAAAACAAGTCCTTAAAACCCTTGACATAAAGTTTTGTGGCCGAAGTGTGAAAATTGAAAGTTATTTAACAAAGGAAAATCGTTTTTGGGCTGAAAAGACTTTGTTTAACCATTTTACCAAAACAAAAGGACCACTTTTGCGTTTCTGAATGTTTGAATAACACAAACACGCGCCAAACAATTAACTCCCAACTTTTTCGGATCAAACCACCTACTGTTCACAAGTATGAACCCAGTTTTTACTTTCACCATTCAAGAGGTTATTCCATATTAACTTTACCAAAACACAATTAACCTTCAAACGTTTACATCCCACACATCAAATCCATCACCACTTCACCAAGGACCCTACCCCATTCTCACTTCATCCAATGAGAGGACGACTTAGCCTCCAAGTAATGCTACATGGACAAATCAACAGCCCACAACAAATACATGGTCCCAAAGGAAAAAAGGAACGTCTAGGATGCATTTGGATAACTCAACAACTCAAACACTCAAGGGAAATTCAGAGAATTCAGTATCTAGGGTTTCATGTATTTTCATGTTCTAGAATCATCACTTGTAGTCTATATAAGGAGACCTCAACATGTGAGAGTCCCTTGTTCTAGTTTTTCTCTTAAACATTGTAATTCCTTTTTAAAATTTATAAAAGTTTGGTATTTTGAAAAAATTGTAATTCCTTATGTTTTTGAAAGTTGGTGTTGTTTAAGAGTGAAGATGAGTTCCATTTTATGATATAAACCTGTTTTGATCATTGGATTGAAGCACGTTTTGTTTTGAACAAGTTTTCAAGTTTGAAAAAACCTTGAAATCCTTGTTTCTGTTTAGTTATTTTGTTGTACTAACCCCTAACCAAAAGCCTAAAGCTCTTAAAATCTTGTTGACACCAAGCTTGTGAAGGGATTTAAGCCCTTGGATAGGTTGTTCGCTTATTTGTGTTGAAGATTCATTGTTATAAGGTCTGGTTCTACTTGAACCATCAACAGACCTTTTCCTTCTTTGTTCAAGGACCTTGGTCACTCTCTAGCTTTTGAGAGTGGTCCAAGGAGCATAGCTGATCCTCCTAGGAAGTTGTGGATGATATGTATTGGTTTCCTTTAAGTTTCCTCTAAAAAATATTTGGTTTGAATATGTTATGATATTTGTTATGTGATTTGGAGTTCTTGTGTTTGTGCTTTGTGTTTTATTGCTTAAATCTTTTAGTTGTCACCTAGTTGAGGTATTTGAATCATAAAAATCAGTAGGTTGTGTGTAAAAATCAAAAGTTTGTTTGAAAAGTTACTAAAACAAGGTTGTTTGGGTTTTGGGATCAAAAGGCCTTGTGGCCTTGTGCCCTTGGTTCTTGGGGTTTGGATACACTAAACAAGGTATTTGTCACTAGTTTTGGTCATTGGTTAAGTATTTTAAGGTTTGGAAAAGGTTTTGCAAAGTTTGGAAAAATCTGATAAAAGGGTTTGAAAATGGTCAAACACATCAACAAGGATTAAATCTTTGTTGTTTGGATTTAGAGTCTGATTTTTGGTTTGGGAAGATTTTAAGTGATAATCTATATGTGTAATATATGTTTGTGGAATTTGGTTGCTTATTGAGTGAGTTATAGCTTATTGAAAGTGGCTGAAGTGGTCATTTGCATCAGCAAAGTGACCACCTCATTTGAGCCTTGAATATTGTTATCTATTGCTTGCCTTGTTGTTTTGTTGATTGATACTTGTTATTTTGCTGCTTGTGAACTTATTTGGCTATTTGGATTACTTGTTTGAGTGCTTATAAGCCAATTGGCTTATTGGCCAATTTTGTACAAAATCTGTGATCATTTGGCTAACTGGCCTCTTGATTCCAAAGGAATCAGCCTTGATTCCTTCACAAAAGTTGCTTAAAACAAGCTCATAAACAAACCCTGGCAATTTGGTTAAGTTTGGAACACTTTGACTTTTGGTCAAATAAGCACAATTTGGCTTATTTTTCCGTTCTGCTTATTGGTACATGCAACAACTTGGTTTTTCTGGTAGGTGTCATTTTTCTTAGCTTATTATCATATTTGAGAAGTTTTAGGTCATTTGGTTAAGCTTTTGCTAGGAAACTAGCTTATTTGGCTTTTTCAGCCAACTTATTTGCTTCTACAACTTATTCTACTTGACTTTTTGTGATTATTCTTTTTGATTATTCTTAGTTAAGCTATTTGTGAGCTTTTGCAAAAAGAATCAGCGTTTGAAACCCTCTAGAACTTAAACCCGACTATTTTGTCTTTTAGTGAAAAAGTTCTTTTCAAGATTCTGCCTTATTACTTGAGCTTTTTAAAAATTTCTTTTTGCAAAATGGTTTAGAATCTCAATAAAAGGTTGTGTGTTTAAGCAGAGCTTATGGCATTAGCTTATAGCTTAATGGGCTTATTGGCCAATTAAGAATAAGTTGTTGGCTTATTAAGTTGTGATAAGCACATTTTCAGCTGTTGGGCCTTTAGACTTTTGTGCTTAAAATTTAATTTTGAGTAAGACTGGTGATTTTGGGCTTTTTTGCTTGAGTTTTGTTTTTATTGGGCTAAAAAGCCCATTAAGCTTACTGTTTTGGTTTTTAGCCCAATAGGGTTATTTTGGTAATCTCACTTTTATTTTCTGATTACTTAGGTTAAAATAAACTAGTTTGCAAGTTTTTAGAAACTTTTATAACTTTTGAATTTTAATATTATTTTAATATTTTATTTATAGTTAAATTCATTTTAAGTAGTTTTATTAGTTCTAAATTTTTTGCCAAAATACTATTTAGTTTAATTAAGTCATTTTAGAGTTTTACAAATTGAAAAATCTTTGTTTGGGCTTTTTATTAATTAATTTGATTTTTAGGGCTTTAATTAGCATTAAAAAATTAATATTTAATTAAATAAAGGTTTGAAAAAGTTTTGATTATCTGTAAACCCTAATTGAATTTTTAGTTATTTTTGGTAATATTTTTGGGAATTTTTAGATTGTATTTTTATTTTGACAATTTTTACGATTTTACGTTTTATCGTCGTAGTGTATATTTAACATATCCGTCATTCCCTTTTCTCATCTTTTTCTTTCTTCTATATTAATCCAAAATACAACAAGTTATTCACACACAATAAAACTCCTTGGGAAACGAACTTTCATTTGGGTCATTAGTGCTTGATTTTCCTAAATCAACACTTAATACTTACCACATTTACGCCTTTTTCCTAAAAGGTCGTATTTTACCACAATCAAGGGTATTCGTAAATTTATGGATGAAAAATCGCTTTGGGGTATATTCGGTAAAACAAGTGAACAACTAATTCCGAAGGGCGACGTTAGTGCCATCACGACAATGACCAATATGGACTCGTCTTCACCACCTTCGAAGGACCACGTCTTTGAGGCATCAACTTCTAATTCCATTGAAGTGCCTCCATTTCCTAGCCCAACACCCGTTGAGGCTAAAGGTTTCATCGACATCGATCCTCTCAACATAGAAAATACACCTAAGCATAGTCATTCGACTTGTAAGACCATAGTTGTGAGTGCTCACATCGACTCTTTCTTTGATGACGACGATGGCGATTTTGCCAAAATTGATCACGTACTTCAAAATCCAAATGTCATTTTTGAGGATTCTCCTAAAAAGACCTCTTTACATGGGAAGTACGATGATTATGAGTTTGATCCCGAGATTGAAGAAATTATCGAACGAGAGCTAGCTCTTTTGCCTCCACTTCCACCTACGAGTGAGGTTGATTTTTCCAAAATCAAGGAAGAACTTGATGAGTTGGAACGTCTCATTCATAATGACGAACCAACTCACGTGACCAAAAATCCCATTCTCGAGGAGTTACCTAATCAACACTCCTCAAATGAGAATGACGTATACCACATTCGTGGGGATCTAACTTATCAACGATCCCCACAAAAGAATGATGGTTTTGTGCTTGATCGTGATCTCTTCGAGAGAGTTTTTAAATTTATCAATGAGGAGAATGAAAAACCTTGGTTTGACAAACCTATCTACGATGAACAAATTGTTGGAAATACGTTTTTACGTATTTAGAAAGGATCGGTCACTCCAATGATATATTCAAGTATTAGGCTCGTGATCCAATATGTAAACAATATAGCCCATATAGCCCACATGTAGGGTGGGCTATATATACCCCCTCCTAGCATGTTAGGAGGGGTTGATCATTATTCATTTACGTATTTCATTAATCAAATATCACTTTCTCTCTCTACATCTCTTCTCCTCTCCTTTCTCTCTCTAGTTCATGTCAAGTTCTTAATCTATCCCTCTCTCTATTTAGATCAATCCAACACTTGTAACAATCATAAGAAAACGTGGACCTATAATTGGTATCACGAGCTATGATTGATTGATTGTTCTTGTGTTTGTTTTGATTGATTTTAGTGGGTTTTGATCTATTCAAGCTCAAATCTTGAAATTTTTTCCGTTTTTGTGGTTTAAGTTTATAGCCAAATCGACTACATCGAAGTGGTAGTGATTTGAGTTAATTGATTTGGTCAAATTCGCAAAATTTTTGATTATTTGGGTGATTTTCGGGGTATTTTTTGGTTAAAAGTGGGTTCGGATCTATAAAAAAATTGGATAATGGTGTGTTATTCCGAAGTACTCTCGAGGGTTTCTGTATATTCCGAAGTGCAAAAGTTTAATATTCAGAAGTTACTGTAGCAATATTCCGAAGTTACTGTAGCAAATAGCAAATATTCCGAAGTTACTGTTCCATCTATTCCGAAGTTTAGTAAGTCAGTTCAGAAGTCCATTTGCTTAGTTATTGCGAAGTGGATATTATGATTTTTACTTATTCCGAAGTTCAATTTCATTATTATTCCGAAGTCCTCAATTTTATATATATTCCGAAGTAGTTTATTTCATGATTCCGAAGTGACCATTTTCATTATTCCAAAGTAACCACTTTAAAAAAAATAAAATTCCGAAGTGCAATTTTTTTGTTATTATTCAGAAGTGCAACATTTTTTGTCATTATTCCGAAGTGATATTGCTAAGTAAGTTAGCAAGTAGAATTCCGAAGTGGTTTATTCTCTAGGTTGCGAAGTGAGGTTGCGAAGTGACGTTGCGAAGTGGGGTTTGCGAAGTGAAAGATTCAGAAGTGACCAAAAACAAGACACATAACCCATCACTTACATACCAACCCATTGACTCCTACGAACCAATACCCAAACTCACAACCAAAAGACACTCAAACCATGAATCAAGACTTGTCTCAAAACTGACTCAAACACAAACAAACAGCCTCGAAACCTACTCTCGACTCGACTCCCTCACTCACTCATCTCTGGAACCCTCACTCGACTGAAAAACCAAAGACTCACAGACAACTAGACTCGAACAACCTCGACTGAAACTAAGACTCGAACACAAAACACAGACTCAAACACAAAAGACAAGACATCATACCCACCTTCGACTCCAACAATCCATTCTTACCCTCGACTCGACTCCGACACCTACCCACCCTCGACTCCAACAAAAACTAACAGACTCATTCATAAGAAGCTGACTCCTCACGCACACATCACTCAGACACATACACAAACACACCCATAAACACTCACAGACACAACGAACACATGATCTCAGTTTCAAAGAAAAAACTTTCATCGATCTCGAAACCAAAAATAACAAAACAATATAACGACCTACCCGAGACCCCATACAGGATCTTGAAGACTGTAATTTCGCTAGTGTCTCTCTCGTAGCAACAAGTTCTTTTCGTTGGGATTGTTTAGTTCTGATTGTAAGGATCTTGTTTGTGTAAACTTTTGATTTGGGTGTTGAGATCAATTGAGAGGATAGAAAGGGTGTTGTATGTGAGATTTAGGTGACTGATATTTGTTTGTGGTGGTGATAGGATAAAGAAAACAGAGTGACGGACGTTAGATTTAGGGCGAGTAAAATTAGGTATTGGATTTTTGTTTATCTGTGAGAGAGAGAAACAAAAAATGGGGGGCGGAGAGAACTAAGTAAAGGATAGGGTTATTTTGTGGGTGTTTTAAGTTTCTGTTAAAATATGATGTGAGTTGTGTAAGTGTGGTGGTTATATAGAACATATAGACGGAGTTTTCTAGGGCCACACGTTTTGTTTAATTAATGCCACGTTTTGGGTTTTTTTGTGACCATGCCTCGTGGGCTTTAAGAGATTTATAGTGTTAAGTTGTGTTATTTTTGTTTTGTGATAAAGTTTTGGACCAGGTTCTATGTTAGATTGGGCCACTATCTGAAAATAGTATATTTGATTTGGTTACTTAGTTGCTTGACGGGCCGATCACTATTTTTATCGAAACCATATAGTAGGCCGATTATTGTTGCAATCTAACTCGAGTTGATCGTTTAAATATCTAAATGTTGTAAAATTAATCATGTTGGATTAATAAGTTCATGGGCTTTATTTTTGGAGTGAGCCAAGTTTGAATTGGACTTCGGTTTGTTTTATCAACGTTTGAGCCGACCAAGAAATTATTGAGCCGAGAAAACGATATATTACCCAACAAAAATCCAAGAATTTATCTTCAATCGAAATGGAATCGTTGAATTTCACATTTCAAGAGGGAGACTTGTATTTATCACAAGACAAAGTTAGAGACAATGGCATCACTTCATTTCGACTACTTCAGTCTCATCTTGTGAACATTTCATGGCTTCAAGGAGGGAGCGAATTTGTGACGCTCTTTGGTCAAGATCGTCATATATTCATGGAGTCAATGTTCATCATCTTGAACCAACTAGCAGAGCAAATCCACGATGAAGATTTTAATCACTCTACATCGACACTTGCATATAAGGCTCTTGTGACACAACTCATGCCTTTCCTCCAATTCAATATCATTAAGTCTGAAAGTTCAGTGATTTGCTAGTCATTTCTTCGAGACACACATACCGAGCTTCACGTTTTCTGTGGTACACTATTGAAACTCATGACATCGGTCTCGTCTTCGATTTATGAAAGATCTCGACTTCAGCAAGCATGTGATAATGGAGTGCAAGAATCTACGATGCAAGAGGAAAATGGTCATACGATTGAAGTATTGGAGGATGCTAAAGAATGCAAGGACATGGAATCAACAGTTAAGCATGACATCAACAACACGTCAGGGAATGTTACAGACATCTCTTATGATGACACCATACCCGTTTATGATGAAGAGCTGACAAATATGGTACAATGTAATGTTGTATATGATGTCTATGCCGATGAACTAACGCATGTTGAGAATTCTGAACTTAATTATGACAAACATGGGATGGAAAAGAGTGATAGTTTTACCACTTCAGATTCATCCGATGTGCGTCATAACGGGGGAGAGATTGTTCAGAATGCTATAGAACATCATGATCAATGTTGAGGATGCCAAAATTGAATTTTCGAAACGATTCCAATTCCAAGATTAAAGAGCTCGAAACGATCGTAGCTCAGCAATCAAAAGAGCTTGAGGATGCCAAAATTGAATTTTCGAAGAAAACGGATCAATTTGAAAAGTATTTTGAAAAACTTGAAAATTCAAACGTTGTTCTTGAACAAAAATTGGATCAAACAGTTCTAGATTCTAAAGGTGAAAAGGATCATCTTTTTAAACAAATTAAGTTGCTTGAATCTGAGTTGGCATCCCAAGATGAATTGCTCAAAGTAAATGAGACTTTAAAGGCTCAAGTACAGGAAAAGGTCTTTGCTATAGCTGCATTGAAAAATGAATTAAGGAAAACTAAAGGAACTAGTGTGGACACTAAGCTTGAAAAACCATCAATCTTTGGGAAACCGCCTTCAAAGCAGTTCATCAGACAACCGACTACATTTAGATCCGAGCGACCCCAATCCTCGAGACCGCGGTTTGCCTCCCAAGTTGATATGGTTCATCTTTCTAGACCAATCACTTCACCAACTAGGGCCAGTGTGACGAAAATAGCTTTTGCAAGACCTAATCGCATGATTGCCTCTAGTCTCCCTATACATAGTCCAAAAAACACGTCTCGAACTAGTTTAAATGACGTTCATCACAATTTTGGTCATAGGGAAGCTATTCAAAAGACACAAGTAAGAGATAGGAATTTTACACCTAGTCAGATTCCCTCTAGATTACCCAACACTGCTAACCGTAGCATGTCATATCATAGGAGCATCAATCAATCATCTAGGAATTCTAGATCTTACTCGGACATTAAATATGCTACTTGTAAAACATGTAGGACATGTGTCTTTAAAGCAAATCATGATTCTTGTGACAAGAAATTACTCAATGAGGTGAACTCCCGTGCTAGACTTAAATCCCAGTGGGTAGCTAAAATCAAACCCATTGGTAAAATATGGCGCCCCACTGGTATAACTTTCATTCTTGTAGGAAACGAGTGCCCTTTAACTAGGATAGTCTTTGATTCTACTAAGACTACTAGGGAGGAAAGTGAAAAGGATGATACATCACTTAAGCCTGAACATAAGATTTTCTATAAAAGGAAACGTTTGCCAGTTACGACAAGTGAATCATCTCCTCAGGTCACCTCTGGCACAAGAAAAGAAAACCGTAAATCTCCGCATGGTTCTAAGATAGATATCGCTAACCCATATAAAGGCATGGAAACTTCTAATGAGAATGTAGGTACCAAAATCAACGTTCAACAAGAACACAACGGTCCAATCTTTGTATACCGTACAAATAAGGACACTCTCAGAGTTTGGTTGCTGAAGAAGTTGATGTCTAAGAAACAAGTGTCTCAGGGGATTTGCGGTTAAGTGCATTAAAGGCTTATAGACAAATCACAGTCTGTGACCCGTTCTTCAAAGAAAGGGAAGTTTATCTCGTCAATGATAACTTACCCTCACAACGAGAAATTAATTTTTCTCGGGCATGAGCTTATGTTTAAAACATTTAAAGTGTTTAAGCTCATGCACATTGGCTCACAGTCAAATCACAGTCTGTGACCCGAACTTCAGAGAAAGGGAAGTTTATCTCGTCAACGATAACTTATCCTCACAAACGAGAAATTAATTTTTCTCGAGCATGAGCTTATATAAAAAACATTCCAAGTTTTTAATCTCATGCACGATGGCTCCTCATTAAATGACAGACGATGACCCGGACTTCAGAGAAAGGGAAGTTTATTTATGCAACAAAAACATACCCTCAAAATGAGAAATTAAATCTTTCTCGGAACCGAGCTTACGTTAAAACTATTCAACAATTTTAATCTCGTGTACATGGCTCATCATTAAATTTCAGATGATGACCCGATCTTCACATAAAGGAAAAATTTTTCGCCGATGATAAACTTATCCTCAAAAACGAGAAATTAATTTTTTTGGACACGAGCTTACATTAGAACTATTCAATGGTTTTAAGCTCGTGTAAAATGGTTCATTGTTAAATGCCAGACAATGACCCGTTCTTCAAATAAAGGAAAGTTTATCGCCGATGATAAACTTATCCTCATTAACGAGAAATTATATTTTCTCGGACACGAGGTTACATTAAAACTATTCAAAAGTTTTAAGCTCTTGTAAATGGTGTATAATTATATTTCAGATTATGCCCCAGACTTCAAAGAAAGGAAAGTTTATCGCCGATGATAAACTTATCCTTACAACGAGAAATTAATTTTTCTCGGGCATGAGCTAATATTAAAAACATTCGTAGTTTTTAAGCTCATGCACAATGACTTACAGTTAAATATCAGACTGTAACTCAGACTTTAATTTTAGGAAAGCTTATCTTTAATGATAACTTATCCAAACGAGAAATTAATTTTTCTTGGTCATGAGCTTGTATTAAAACATTCCAAGTTTTAAGCTCAGAAAGGAAAGTGTATCTTTTAAATAAGAGAACTTTTCCTCATAACGAGAAATTCATCTTTCTCGGTCATGAGCTTTATGTTAAAACATTCAAAAGTTTTTCAAGCTCATGAAAACGACTTCTAAGTAAATGTCAGCTTAGAACTCGATTTTCAGTTAAAAGGAAAGTTTTATCGCCGATGGTAACTTATCCTTAACAACGGGAAGCTTACCACATCTCGGACTAGAGCTCGTTTTGTAAGATATTCAACATCTTAAGCTCAAGTAATTGGTTTTCAAAACTTTGAACACAGTTTGTCGAGAATTTCTCAAAAGGTTTTTCTAAATCTTCCAAAATTCTGTGTTCAAAAATGTTTTGACAAAAAGAACATGTCTTCTGCAATCGGTAATATTTACGAACCTAGAAATGTCGTTCAATAATGACACGGGGTTGTAAATAAAGTTTGAGCAGAAGTTTAAATGATTTAAAACATGTTCAAAATGGCTTGCTATTATTTCAGATAGTAACCCATTTTTCATATTAAAGTCATGCATTTCACCGGAAAGCTTTAACTCAACAATGGGAATTAATTTTTCTCGGACATGGTTTACTTTATAACCATGTAAGGGATTGTGTTTACGTAATAACACAATCTAACACGAATATATATACGTGTCAATGAATTTATTTGTTACAACAAGAGAAATCTTGTTTTCATGAAATTATCATCTCCACCAATCATAGCAATTTACAATTGATATCTACATACTCGACCATGCGACTACTCAAACGGCAACTACAGCTCTTTCAATAGAACACGGGTCAACAATTGAGGGGGAGCGATTGTCCAGCATTCAGAATCTTTGACGCCAAAAGTGCCAAGTTCACGTATTGGTGTCAAGACAACGATATCAATCGTACACATGGAGTCAAGAGATAACTTCAGACGCGACGAGGCGACCAACATTCGTGAACAAGAACCATGTGATTCTGTCATATGATGTTCTCCATCATTCAGGTCCAACCTCGTAAATTTCTAATCTTGTGAATAAATTATCATATATGATCTTTGCACATGATAAGTACCTTACACTTGTGTTTAAAAGGTATTTAATTTACGTTTCAAGTACACCCTCATTAATTTGAGGGGGAGCTTGTGAAAATCATGAAGATAATTGGATTTGCATTTTTCTTCCCAAATTTTCTTAAAATGCTATTAAATCAATTGATATTAAAAACATCGATTAGGTTAATATTTTTAATATGGGGGAGAAAATGTGATTTAATATTGAAATCAATAATGGTTTGACTTAATGTGTTGGCTCATCCCGACATGTGCAAAATGTTTTCGAATATCGTGGCATATGTTAAGGGGGGCAAAATGGATTTGGATATCAAAATAGATTTCATGGTGACATACACTTACCTAAAACATCTCTATTCACGACGGTGAAGATTGTGGTGACATAAGGATGGTAGGATAGGTTAAAGTCCAATGATTCTTCTAGAACCGCAGGAATATTCCCAACGACATTCCATAGCTAGAAATAGTAGTCCTTAGGAAAGATGGAGAAAGTTTGTGAAAGTAGTTGAATGTCGACCAAGTACTTAAGTTAGCACTGGAACAATCACAACAAGGTGCTAGTTATGACGTATTGGTAAGCATTGAAGGGGTTGAAGAATGAAAAAGAATTATAATGATAAAGGGTGAAAAGAAAGAAGCCCTCCTTACAACTTAGGCAGATACCGGGTCAACACATATGCTATTAAGATCATTTTTAATGATGCTTGATATTGAAGATAAGATATCGTAGACCCAGTGATGCAATGCACAACCCATCCCAACTAACTCAGATATCTCTTAAAATATATTTGTTTTAATCACACGGAGACAACGTATTATCTATTCATTTATTCACTCCGAATAAATTGGTATTGAAATGGTGGCACTCCTCTCCAGCCTCCGCTCACTAAAATACAAAATGCACGATCGAGTCTAGAGCCATTTGAGATCATCAAATATCTCATTAGGACACTTTCATAATTCCTTGCTTCTTCACGCACTGTGAAAAGTAAGAAGGATTTTAAGAGTCCTACGTAAAATCTTCATGATCTTGCCTGAACATCCGAGTAATACGAAAGTATTTACAATGAAGATGGCAATCCTTCTTGAGTGAATATCAAAAAGCTCATGGTAGGTGACTTGTACAATTCTTTATGAATCAAACTTGTGATAACTGGAAAGCAACAATGGTTTAATTCTTAACTTAATTTAAACACGTTCCAGGCCTCTACGCAATATCTTAGTGATCTTGCCAGAACACTCAGAGTGATACTTTAGTGTTCACAATGATGAGTGGAAATCCTTCTAGTGTTAACCTCAAACAACACTTGGTAGGTAACTTGCAAGATTCTATACGAATCAAGCTCGTGAAAACTGGAAAGCAACGATGGCGCGGTTCTTAATTGAATTTCACTTGTTCCAGGAACATGAATTGACGCTTCAAATCATGCGGATATTATTATCCAAATGATTCACTCTTTATGTTCGCATTCAGCTTTGGACGGTCGAATAAAGAGAACAGGTTTACCCGCGAAATCTTTTAAAGGAGGTTCTTAATTGCAACTACATGCCACAAGTACGATATTTAATATCGTCCAACGGTCTTCATCGACCGGAGGTAAAATGCTACCGAATTAGAATGAAATGTTCAAGTCCATTTCATCCATGTATATGTTTTGTTGCTAACTATCTTATGCAGCGTAACAAGAAGGTGGCATTACGGTGTACAATCCAGAAGAAGTCGTCAACACATGCTTATACTTTCTGCACTTAATACTTCAACAAGTTTAAGAAAGCCTAAAAGTCAAGTCTTCCGCTGTATCAAACTCTGAAGCTTTCAAGAATTTATAAAGGTGTAAGTATGTGGAACATGAAGTCACGAAGAGCCAAATTTCACAAGTGATGAATGCACAAAGTCAAGCCAAGAAAACATGCTCAAGACTAAAGTCAAAGATCTCATCAGCATATTCAAAAGAACAACATCGAAGAGTCAAGAATAGTATGCTAGGTTTAAGATTTTGTAAAATGGTGTGACCTCCCTTAGGGGGAGATTGATGGAAATACGTTTTTCCAAGGAAAGTCTCGGTCACATCATTGTTAGCATAGATCACGAGCTATAGACTATTTAGGACATTGTAACTTGGAGTGACCTCCCTTAGGGGGAGATTGTTGGAAATACGTTTTTACGTATTTAGAAAGGATCGGTCACTCCAACGATATATTCAAGTATTAGGCTCGTGATCTAATATGTAAACAATATAGCCCATATAGCCCACATGTAGGGTGGGCTATATATACCCTCTCCTAGCATGTTAGGAGGGGTTGATCATTATTCATTTACATATTTAATGTAGAGATTTTGCTAGTTGAAAGTTCGTTATTTTCGATGTCTAATCGAATTGATTTCCGGTTCAAAGTGCGACTCAGTTGTTTTTGGTTAAGAAAAAGGGAAGTTGATTATCTAAAACTAATTAAAAAGTAAATGAGAAAAGTATTTAAAAACAAATTAAAGACAAGTTCAAATAATAAAAGTAAAACAAGGTGAATATTCAAAACTAAAAATTAAAACGATATCAAAACGAATATTAAAACAAATAATAAAACGAAATTTAAAGCGAAACAATTAATAAAAATAAATCAAAATGACGAAATTAACTATCGACTCGAAAATAAAGTTTACTAAATGAAAAAGGAGAGAATAAAACTAAAATGGCACTTTAAAGCTAAACTAGGAAAAACCTAAAGCGGGTACTAAAAAAAAGATAAAACTTGAACTTTACGAAAAAATATTAATCCTAAAAATCGACGAAAAATCAACTAAAAATACGTAACTTTCAAAAATAAAATCGGAACAACTTTCGGATAAAACTAAACAATTACGGAACAAAACTATTAAATAAACAAGCTAGCAGGCTAGCTGCTGGAAGCTAGCAAGCTAGCTGCTGAAATGGGCAACAAAAAGAATTAAGCTAGCAAGCATGCTGGTGATTCTTATATACTTTTGTTCGTAACTTTTCTTTTGGTTCGAAAGATTTCTCTGGTTCGGAACTTTTAGAAAGTCTGGATCGGAACTTTTAAAATAATTTGGTTCGGAACTTTTAGCTAAAATCTGGTTCGAAACTTTTAGATAAAGTTGGTTCGAAACTTTTAGATAAAGTTGGTTCGGAACTTTTAGCAAAAATTTAGATCGAAACTTTTAAATAAAATCTGGTTCGGAACTTTTAGATAAAGTTGGTTCGGAACTTTTAGCAAAAATCTGGATCGGAACTTTAAAATAAAATCTGGTTCGGAACATTTAAAATCTTTGATTCACAACTTTTAAAAAAATATTAATTCGGAACCTGGGAAACAGTAAGCATGAAACGAAGAACAGGGGATGAAGAACAAGGACAAATTTAACCAAAACAAATCAAGATTAACCAAAAGATTAAACCAAAATAACCACAAATGATCTACTAACAATAACCAGTCAATCCAAATCAATAAAACTAACAATCATAACCAAAATAATCAAAACCCACTTAATCAAAACCATAAAAACTCAAGAACATGAACAATAAAGATGAAGAGCAAATCAAACAAGAAAGGTAGAAGGAGATTAACAATAAAAGATGAAGATTAACAACAATCAAAGGTAAACTTACTTGGAATTAAAAGGAATTTAAAGGTGCAATACATGAAGATTAAGGTGCAAGAAATTAAAATGCAGGGAAATGAAAATGGAGGAAGAGTGGGTTGTCAAGCCACCAACAACTTGTACATGAAAACAATCTAAACTATATATAGGGATGATTAGGGAGGAGCTTAGGAAGCTTCCTCCCTCTTTCTTCTTTTCCTTAATTGCACACTTAAGTCCTTAAGCCTTTTAATCTTCTTAAATCTTGGACTTTAATGACTTGTCTCGGGATTTCTTTGAACTCGTCTCGACATTTCTTCATAAATAAGACTTGAGTTCTTCGGCTTTTCGTCTTTTGACTTTTTCTTCGATAATTCTTCAGAATTGGTCTTGGACTTCCGTTCTTTTTCCACTCTTGATCTTTCGATTTCATCTTTAATCTTTTTCTTCGATAAAAGCCCGTGAATACCGTGTTTTCTCCACTTTTCACCTTTTCGTCCTAAATCACAACAAAAACACAAACCACGCATAATTCCGACATAAATGACATAAAATACACGTTTTGGCCCGATTATTATTGTAATTAAGTGGTAAAAAGGATGGGTGTTTTCACACCTATCAAATCCCCTACACTTGACCATTGCAATGTCCTCATGCAATGCATTAGTTACAAAGCAAGATTACATTTTTCATCAAAATCAATCCACCTTGGCCTTTATTAAAGAGATATAAAACTACAAACATTCAAAGTAAAGAAATCAAAAGCATACCTTGGGTTTTGGAAATGTCATGAATAATCATCATCCTCAAGTTTTCACTTTCTCCAAACCAAGCTTAAAAACAAGATCATTGTTATTATAAGTTAGCAAACTAACACGAACTCATGTGGGCCAATTATTCACTTAGACTCCCTTATTCCTAGGTGTACCCCTTATATTTTATTATCGTCTTGAATGATCACGAGGATGCATTGTTAACTTATTTCGATAGTTTATTAGGACGAAAATAAAGTGAACGATTTAATCAATAGTTAGCTAAAGGACAAAATCTTTTAAAACTGCTTCTCGGGACCTCATAAAGTTCATATCTTGGCATAACTCGCTTCGCGATTTGAGACCTTTCTCGGACCGATATTTGGCAGCGACTTCATACTTCAAACCTTGAGAGACGTTCATGAAATAATGGTCTTCTCTTCATATAGGGATTTCTTCACTTCAAGTTTTGAGAGATTCTTCATATTTGGACCACGACTTCTTCATTTTTCTCCTATCATTATTTTAGACTTTGATATACAACGATCCGCCTCTTTTTTGGATTTGGATCTATTTATCCTCATACCTTGCTAGGGTCTTTTCGGATAGACTTCTCCATGATCTTTTGGGGAGTTCTTGCTTTTCGTCGTGTGTCTCGATCCTTCATATTGATTTTCGATAAATGATTCTTCACATCACTTTTGGATGTTTAGCAACAAAATGTAGCCCTCATGTATTGTTAGGGCCTTTTCGGACTCGCCAATCTTCGCATCCCGCTTCAATAAGTTATGCCTTGGCTATGAACTCTAATCCATACCGAGCAACTTTTAAACGATCTTGGGTTAGAAGCTAAGTAACTTTTCAAATCGTACAACCTTATTTATTGCAGATAAATTTATTAGCAAGCGATGGGAGAATAGGCTTATAATTAACTCACATAAATTCACGAAAGAATACCAAACTTATAATTGGCTCTATCATCTCTCGTTCTCCACAGTTTAAAATCTCAAGGAATGAGACTCGTGGATGCTTAGCCTATTAAATCAAAGTTTTGGGTTTTCGAGTCGCCTATAGGATCTTGCAAACTCTTAGACATTTTCAAGTTTAGAACCCGCATTCTAAAGTTCCCTTGATAAAGGACTCTCTAGGATCAATTATAGGAACTTGCGAAAAGTTCTTGTTCTTAACCCATGAGAGTTAAGACTTTCGCGTTTTATAGCTCCCTATATAAAAGCCTAGCAAAACTTGACTTAAACACGTTAAGGATACTAGCTAGAGTAAACTTAGATAAGTAAACTCGGGTTGAGTCAAAAGATTCACAACGTTTGAAAATTAAAACCACTTTATTCAAACTTTATTCTAATAAGGAAAGAAAATAACTATACAAAGGTGAAAACTAATGGGCCAAAATAGATCAAAAATTTTGAAAAATGTCGAAAATTTGATTTTCCGGTTAAAATGAGGACAAATACAAGGAAAATGCCACTTAACTTCGATAGAAGTCCCCCTACACTTAATATAAACATTGTCCTCAATGTTTAAGCATGTGGGAGTAAACTCCCCTACACTTAGGACATTGTGCACTTTGTTTAAATCTCGCTAAGGAAGAGACAACTAAAGAGATTCCTATTTTAATATTGAGAAATATAAAATAGTGAATCGAAAAGAGTTTAGGATAGAACCGGGAAAAGGGAGCACGGAATCACGGTTCGTCAAAAGTCATCAAGAGTGTGTCTTTGAAGCTCTAATCCCTGCACATGATAAGAAAGAAAACAAGAAACACCACGGGGCTCCCCCTACACTTATGGTAAAGATAGATAGATAATTGGGTTGCCTCCCAAAAAGCGCTTGTTTAGATTAACCGAGTCACGAGCCTGACTCGTCCCCGAATTAAATGGTCCATGGGGAATCCTCGAATGTGATACCGGGATCAAAGACCTTGTCCTCGTTCCCGGTTGACATCAACAAAGGAGAGGCGGGGGGATAAGTCTTGAATGGGAGAAAGGTCCTTTCAACATACGAAAAGTATGTGAAATCAAGATCCACGGGAGGTGGGGTGGGTAAAGTAAGCACATTGTCATCCCCCAAAGACAATGGAGGCTGAGCATTCGGCAAAGCCGTAATGTTATAAATGATAATAAAATCAATGTCACCTCCCGGGTCAAAGCACTCATCCTCCGTAAGAGTGGCTAAAGGGTAGGATGAAAGGTGCTCGGGAGGGGGAGTTGGGACAATACCTTCCTGCAGCAAAGTATCAAAAATAATATCCCCCTCCGTATCATTATCATCAATACCTGGAGGCATGGAGTGAATGTCGATTTCTTCCAGCAATGGGTCATTATCTTTAACGGGAGGAATAGATGGAGGTAAAGGCTCGGAAAGAGGAGGAGAAGTCAACTCTTCGATTTGAGCAATAAGAAGGTGCACTTTCCGTAATCTATCGCGAAGAAGCACGTCTTCCACCTCATCTACGAGATCATGTTCATCGGTGAACTTCTCGTAAGCCGGAGAGAATAAATCGTCATCGCCCGCATCTCCCGGTGGAGATTGAGAAATTTCAAAAGTGAAATTCTCATAGCAGATAGAAGAATCGTCATCACTAGGATCGACCTCTTCCATAAGAGCAACGTTGTCCTCAAGCTCCATAGCAGGTAAGTCACAAACCTCATCATCCAATAATTTGTCGAGACCAACATCACTAAGCTCATTCAACGAATCAAGATCGTTAGACGCAGTAGGAACATCGAGAGTAGGAGCAGCAAATTCAGAAGATGTGTTGAAAGTGCATACAGCATCGTCGTCATCATCATCATAATAGTATTGATGCACAAGAGGAGGGGTATAATCACTAAGATTAGATACTTGCTCTTGTTGCAGTCGCTTTTCCTCCGCCCATGGTTCTTTTGTAAGAACAACGGCTTCTTGAAGTTGCAGAATTATGGAGTGTAGTTTGTCATTCAAAGTAGTGCGTTGTGGGTCAAGATTAATTTCCTGAGAGGATTGATGATTGAGGGTGTGATGTGGGGGCTCAAAGTGTTGAAAACCTGAATTATAGCATGGTTATGGCTCATAGTAGTTTATCGGTTGGGAAGAATTAGAACACGGGTTTGGTTCATAATAATCCATCGGTGAAGAAAATTGAGGACACGGATTTTGCTCATAATAATTCATTGGTTGACAATAAGAGGTATCGTGAGGACCCCCACAGTTGTTGCAAAACATGTAAGGAGAAAGAGTGGATGCGTCTTGTGGATAGCTATTATCATTGTCATAATTGTACCCTGGTTCTTGCCCGTGACCATACGGGTATCGAACCGGGCACGAAACATGCCAATGAGAATCGCTTCCACAATAGATGCACGAGGGAACAGGAGGTGGGTTCAAAAAGGACGAATTAGTCGAGTTGCACAAGGGACAAAATCCGAATTGTGTGTTGTCGATATCGTTTCCGCACCGCTCACATGTACACCATTGACAAGTGTTGTTCCCGTATAATCGTCTCCCACACCCGACGCAATGGACATAAGAATCCATAAAGAAAAATAGATAAGCAAGATGAATATTTTTGGTGCAAAACTTTGAAAAAGAAATGCTTTTTATGATTTTTCAAATGTTTTTGGGATTTTTTTTTTAATTTTTGGATACAAAAAATAACGTTCACAAGTGAAAGGATCCCAAAAGCCAACGCGTCTCTCATAAAAAACCGTTAATCTTCACGAAAAGAGCCGGCAGCGGCGCCATAGGGGGAGATTGTTGGAAATACGTTTTTACGTATTTAGAAAGGATCGGTAACTCCAATGATATATTCAAGTATTAGGCTCGTGATCTAATATGTAAACAATATAGCCCATATAGCCCACATGTAGGGTGGGCTATATATACCCTCTCCTAGCATGTTAGGAGGGGTTGATCATTATTCATTTACATATTTAATGTAGAGATTTTGCTAGTTGAAAGTTCGTTATTCTCGGTGTCTAATAGAATTGATTTCCGGTTCAAAGTGCGACTCAGTTGTTTTTGGTTAAGAAAAAGGGAAGTTGATTATCTAAAACTAATTAAAAAGTAAATGAGAAAAGTATTTAAAAACAAATTAAAGACAAGTTCGAATAATAAAAGTAAAACAAGGTGAATATTAAAAACTAAAAATTAAAACGATATTAAAACGAATATTAAAACAAATAATAAAACGAAATTTAAAGCGAAACAATTAATAAAAATAAATCAAAATGACGAAATTAACTATCGACTCGAAAATAAAGTTTACTAAATGAAAAAGGAGAGAATAAAACTAAAATGGTACTTTAAAGCTAAACTAGGAAAAACCTAAAGCGGGTACTAAAAAAAAGATAAAACTTGAACTTTACGAAAAAATATTAATACTAAAAATAGACGAAAAAATCAACTAAAAATACGTAACTTTTAAAAATAAAATCGGAACAACTTTCGGATAAAACTAAACAATTACGGAACAATACTATTAAATAAACAAGCTAGCAGGCTAGCTGCTGGAAGCTAGCAAGCTAGCTGCTGAAATGGGCGGCAAAAAGAATTAAGCTAGCAAGCATGCTGGTGATTCTTATATACTTTTGTTCGAAACTTTTCTTTTGGTTCGGAAGATTTCTCTGGTTCGGAACTTTTAGAAAATCTGGATCGGAACTTTTAAAATAATTTGGTTCGGAACTTTTAGCTAAAATCTGGTTCAGAACTTTTAGATAAAGTTGGTTCGGAACTTTTAGCAAAATTTGGATCGGAACTTTTAAATAAAATCTGGTTCGGAACTTTTAGATAAAGTTGGTTCGGAACTTTTAGCAAAAATCTGGATCGGAACTTTTAAATAAAATCTGGTTCGGAACATTTAAAATCTTTGATTCGGAACTTTTAAAAAAATATTGATTCGGAACCTGGGAAACAGTAAGCATGAAACGAAGAACAGGGGATGAAGAACAAGGACGAATTTAACCAAAACAAATCAAGATTAACCAAAAGATTAAACCAAAATAACCACAAATGATCTACTAACAATAACCAATCAATCCAAATCAATAAAACTAACAATCATAACCAAAATAATCAAAACCCACTTAATCAAAACCATAAAAACTCAAGAACATGAACAATAAAGATGAGGAGAAAATCAAACAAGAAAGGTAGAAGGAGATTAACAATAAAAGATGAAGATTAACAACAATCAAAGGTAAACTTACTTGGAATTAAAAGGTATTTAAAGGTGCAATACATGAAGATTAAGGTGCAAGAAATTAAAATGCAAGGAAATGAAAATGGTGGAAGAGTGGGTTGTCAAGCCACCAACAACTTGTACATGAAAACAATCTAAACTATATATAGGGATGATTAGGGAGGAGCTTAGGAAGCTTCCTCCCTCTTTCTTCTTTTCCTTAATTGCACACTTAAGTCCTTAAGCCTTTTAATCTTCTTAAATCTTGGACTTAAATGACTTGTCTCGGGATTTCTTTGAACTCGTCTCGACATTTCTTCATAAATAAGACTTGAGTTCTTCGGCTTTTCGTCTTTTGTCTTTTTCTTTGATAATTCTTCATAATTGGTCTTGGACTTCCGTTATTTTTCCACTCTTGATCTTTCGACTTCATCTTTAATCTTTTTCTTCGATAAAAGCCCGTGAATGCCGTGTTTTCTCCACTTTTCACCTTTTCGTCCTAAATCACAACAAAAACACAAACCACGCATAATTCCGACATAAATGACATAAATTACACGTTTTGGCCTGGTTATTATTGTAATTAAGTGGTAAAAAGGATGTGTGTTTTCACACCTATCAATATTACATTAATCAAATATCACTTTCTCTCTCTACATCTCTTCTCCTCTCCTTTCTCTCTCTAGTTCATGTCAATTTCTTCATCTATCCCTCTCTCTATTTAGATCAATCCAACACTTGTAACAATCATAAGAAAACGTGGACCTACAGAAATCAATGAGATTCACGATCATGAGGATGACGAATATGTTGACCCCGAGGGGGCGGTGTTTTTTGTTGACAAACGTTTTGAGAACTAATATAATCCACCACCCCCTAACAACGACTTAAATGTGAGGATTTTTAGCGTGACTAATTTTGAATTTGAAACGCCAAATATTTTCGACATCATCAAATTGGGTTTTCATAAAGAGTTTTTAAACGATGAAAAAGGAAAAGACTTTAAAGATTTTTCTACAAGTTTAACTATGTCATCACCGCGTCTTTTGAGTGCTACCACGTCGTCTACTCCTTTTGACGATGGTGTGTGTGGTTTTAGTGTGGGGGAAGTCCCTTATGTTCCCTCACATTTCTCCACCGAGGACGAGATACGAAATTGCTTGTAAAGGGAAATCTCGGTGTTCCACCGATGCAATAAACGGAAAATCTTTTCGTTTGCTTGGTGTGAGTCTACCTCGAGTAGCTCAGTGTGTTGCCTTACCTATTTTCCCACCCTTCTATTTCTCACCTCCTTTCTTTGACCTCTTTGAGGTTTTAGCATGCGTTGAAGTAGTGTTGTTTCGTCTTTTATCCGAAAATTAGGACGCTATCTTTGACCCCGGAATACGTTATCGGGTTTTTAAAGTACTCCATGTACTTTTGGGCCTTGTTTATCATGTAAGCACCATAAAAAATGACTAAACCATGATAATCCATAAATGATCACATTTATGGGGATTCGAGTCGAGCTTTTGACTCGGTATCAAAAACAAGGTACCTCGTGGGGGATTCTCATGCTTATCCTTGTAAATATTATTGCTTTCTAGTAGTGTAACGAGGGGACTTGTGCTCTCCCGACCTTTGTTCCGTGGTTGTTTGTGATTGTGATTTATTAGGTTCATCGTCATTATTGAAGCCTCTCGTGTTCGTTTTACGGATCACTCGAGCTTCGATCATTTCCTTTCGGGATTCTGATATCCGATGATATCCTTTATGTTCTAACGTTTATCTTGTTTGCATAATTCTTAAACAGCTTTTAGGTTATTCGTTTTACCCTTTCCATGCTCGAGATTAACCATTCGACTTTCGTCTCTAGTATGGGGGTGTTTCACCCCTAGACTCAAAACATTGAGGACAATGTTTAGCTTTAGTATGGGGGTGAGTAGATACTTCACCTTGCTTATGTCATCACGCAATTCAATTTTCAATCTTTTTGTTATCGTTTTATGCAAAATAAGGCTAAAAATGGCCAAATTTTAAAATTTTTCTTATTTTTTATAAGTGTTTAAGACACGAATGTAGGTTTTTCCGATGGTGAGAATAAGAGTAATTTTTGACTCGACCGTGCGTGTTGAGCACTTAGCTTCAATTCCTTATCTATATTAGGCTAAGTCTCTTAATTGAGGACAAGAAATGATAGAGTTAATTATAAGTTACTATGCTAAACGTAGAGTACTCGTATTCTTTCAAAAACTCATGTGTCCTAATTGTTTGCTTATTCTCCCTACGCTTTTATACTAAACTAGCTTAAAGACTCGCAGAATCTCGGGATACTTTATGGGGATTATTTTTACATGGACAAATAAAGCAAAATACAACAAAGAACGTTGAGATATTATAGTTTCATTAAGAGAATTAGTAAGAATGTGCATGTATCCTCCTCTTGTTGAAAACATATAGTCTTGAATAGGATAAGTAACTCGCATTCTTTCCGTAGTTCATTTAAGAGATACGTCCGTAAAGAAATGAACGGATAACATAGATCCATAATAAGCTACATTATCATTGAAAGGAAGAATAATAAATCTTCCAATTATAAGATACACAATCTGATTTTTTAACTATAAAAATAACCAACGTTAATCAATCGGTCATTTCCACTTTTGATAGTTTTGACACCATGTAGATTAAGTTAGTGAGTTGAGTTTCTAAAGTCCATTCCATTCCATCAACACCTGATTAGGAGGAATTGCATAACCATTATCAAAAGCTATGTAAAAGATTACATACATGTGATAAAAAAGCTTAATAGTTTGACACTGATGAACATTAAGTTACCAACAATATTTTATTCATTTGCATGGACTAAAGTTTGGACGTGTGGTAACGCTTGGTAGTTTGGTACTTTTGTCAACTTTCTAACATTTAATACGAAGTATACATTAAATTAATCTTGTTAACATATCATACACTGTCATATACTAAAATTAGTTCCTTGCAACAATGTTATATATTTTTATCACAAATAAATATAATTCTTTCATATTGGTTGTCGCACTAAATTACCTATTTATTTAGTTCGAACTTACTAAAGAAAAGAGCTCGTCACAATCTAAATCAAATGTAAGCTCGGATGGTGGTACCTAACCCGCCAATAATCTAACTTTACCTAAAACTATTAGTAGCTCATAAGTACTTAAGATTATATTAGTAGCGTATATTTAACTTCAAAAAAAGAAATTGCCTACACTCATATAACCCATGGTTAAAAATAGATATATAAAGGTTCTAAAGTTCAACAATAAAAAAAGTTACATAATTTTTAAAGTTCACTTATATGATAATAAAACACTTGGAAAATAAATAAAAAAAAAACTTCATCTCATATTAGAGAAATAACGATGAAAACTTTACATTTCATATTAGAGTACTAATCATTGACTCCATGCATTTTTACACCGGAAATTATTGAATTAATTTAATATGAAAACTACATTCCATATTACAACTGAAAATTGAAAACTACATTTTATAAGAAGTCAATTGTTGATGTGGTGATTAACATAACAATTAATGAAAAACTTCACAGCCATTCAACTTTTAACTTTTAATAACTCTTCATCACAAATAGTTGATGTTGTGATTAATATAACATCAAATAACATAAGATGAAATAGTATAAAAGGCATGCAAAGTGTATCAGTTACTCAATATCAGAAATTTATCATCGAAAACCCTTATTAGAACTCGTCATTATAAAACCTTCATCATAAACCCCTATCAACAACTCCTCATCAGTATTATGGACACAAACATCAGCATATGCTAAAACTATAGTTAGAAGTTTCTCTACAATCTACAATGACAAACAAAGATAACTTATAACTAAGAAAAAATAATCAAGGTAGTGTACATGATGATCTATATACAAGGAAGTATGCTCTTGTCTTACACTTGCTCGTCTATCTTAATAAGAAGGTCCAAACATAAACGACACACTTATCACGAAACATACATTTTAAGTTCTATTTATAATCAAACGATTAAGGACATGGATTTCAAAAGATTAATTTTTCAATAACAATAACTAATATAGAGACTTTATAAGATGTATAATTTACCTGAAGAATGGCCTTTGTGATGGCACTTAGAAAAGCTTGCAACTCTTTTGTCAGAACTGAGATCGGATAGAAAACACGCTTTGTTTCTCCATTAGCATTAAAAAGTGTGACCTGCACAGGAAGGCCAACATCATCAAGCTGTCAAAAGGTAGTATGTGAATGTTCCTATACACAATTTGACATCTTAGGATCATATATAACATATGAATATATTCATATACAACACATGAATAGATAGATATAATCGCTCACCAGTGCTTGCACCCCAGCCTCAATTTATATACGTAAGACGTTTTATTAATGTGGTTGGATTTATCATACAAAGTTGAAGATCTGTGATACTTTTCAATCGAATGAGCCTTATAGATGTACATTGTTTTTTTATTTTATTTTAAATTGGTGATTTTAAAGTGGTGTTATGATAGCATTAAAGTTTTGAATCCCTAATTAGATCAAAAAATTTAAATTGGTACCTTATTTTGATTGATTCCTCATGTTTCTGATTTATAACAACTTTTTAAATTGCTTTTAACCTGCATAATCAAGAATTTTTTTTTGTGACTTTTTTGAATTGAAATTAATCAAATCTATCAAAATCAAATTTACTAAATTGAAACCTAAACAAAACAACACATGAAAATACCAAATGATTAGGAGAATTGAAGCTCATTGGGCGCTTAGATCATTGATTTATCCTGCAACAAATGTAGCCATTCGATTGTTGCCAAGGTTTTTCACAGAATAGTGATTAAGAAAAGAGAGTTATGAATTTGATCTAAGCCCGAGCAGTATTTTTAAAAGAATAAAGATTAATGAAATAAAGTTGTGCAGATTTTAGCTTGTGAACAACAGTTTATATAGAAAATAACAATAACCCTAATTCATCTATGGCAACTATTGGCCTTAAACCTATGATTTGAAACAGTATTGAATTGGTCATGACCATAATTAATAACATTCCCTAATTATATTCCAGTTTTGAAAATCATTATTACCTTCTTAAATTAAAATAAAAGTTATTAAATATCATAATTAGTGATGAGACTGCTTTTATACATAGTCTCATCTTCCAAATAGGGCTTAAAATGCATTAAATATCATCAAAATACCCATATATATTCTTGTGTTTGTTGCTTGTGTATTTTAGGTACGGATATTGAGAAAAATGACAAAAGATCACAAGAATCATACAAAAATGAACACGGGAAACGAAGCCGCACAATGAACCAAGCCCTAATGAAGACTTTCCCAAGATCAACCCTTGAAGATGTGAAGAATTATGAAGAAGGGTCCTCCAATATGTAAGAATTGACACTTTATACCCTTGTATCCTCATAATTACAAGTTTGGTCCCTAAAGTTTGTCAAATTTACAAAAAGGACCCTTCACTTTGAAGAATTAGCAAGTTTAGCCCCTCAACAAAGCTAAATTGTCAACCAATATCCTCCACAAAGTCAAATACATCATGAAGTCCTTAAAAGTACAAGAAATTACAAGTTGGTCCTTTGAAAATCCCAAAATTACAAAAAGGACCCTCAACTTTGAAGATTTGGCAAAAATGGTCCCTCAATCATTATGACTTGGCAATTTCAGTCCTCCAAAATAAAAATCAAACAAGTCAAGACCATTACCATTGAAGAAATTACCAAATCAGCCTTTCAAGAATCATCAAATGGCAAGAAATACCCCTGAAAATACTTTGGAAAAGTATTTGAGGCAAAAGTGTGAAAATGAAAACTTGAAATACAAAGGGAATATGTTTTTGGCTGTTTAATTTGCAAGTGAAAGGAGTATAAAAGATTGGGGGTTAAACTTGGCAGACAATGAAAGAAACCTAGACCAACGACCATCCTACACGTGTCCCACTAACCCCCCTCATCCAATCAGCACTCCCCATTCCTCCACCTCACATCCCACTCAGTTATATTAAACTAATCTTAACTGATTAGTTTAATTTGGCGCCTAACACTAACATTTAAACCCAAAACAGATCAAACTTAACCACTATTCACCTATGAACACGAATTGGGTTTTCTTTAATGGCATGAAATTAAACCACCAAATTATCCAGAATCACAATTAGGGTGGTCCAAATCATAACCCAACTCCCAAAACCCATGCCACCTCATCACCATGGTCACATGATAAACCCTTGTACACGGTTTAGGAGAAAAAGCCAAAACATGCCAGCAATCCAACGTCCAATATCCTAGCTTCAAACTTAAGCTTCTTTTGAGCCATTGATCAAATTCCTTCACACTTTACAGCTTCACAAACTGCCAAAAAGATCACACGATCAAGCAAAAATTCAAAATTCTCAAGGGCATTTCTGGAAGTTCCATGCTTAGGGTTTTTGCATTTTCAGCTTTATAGGACCATGTACACCCTCTATATAAAGGGTCTAGCATTTTACATTTGTCTCGGCTTTTGGTTTTTCCTTTATTCAAACACTTGTAAATCCCTTTTCAGTTTAATGAATTTGAGTTAAGTGTTTTGAAGAAAGACAAAGTGCCATCTTATTTCTGCTTGTTTATGTTCTTAGTTTACTGCTTTTGAAGTTTAAAACCTGTTTTCAAAAGAGGAGTGTGCAAAAGTTTGCACATTTTCTCATTTTCTTGATAGTTTGCTAAGTTCTTGTTTCTATCTTGGAATTCTTGGGTTATAGGGCTGATCATAGCATCCTAATTGAGTTGATTAAGGTGTGGTGAGGCTTATAACTTGGGGATAATCAAGTGTGGGTTAACAAGGTTGCATTAATCAAGATTTTTCAAGTTTCTGATTTTTATACTTGTGCTTCTAACTTTGTTGATTCTTAGCAGGCTTTATTGTGGAAGCTTGTGCTTGTTCTTGCTAGCACATAAGCTTAAAATCCGTGGGTGTGGATGTACATCCATGAGGTACACACCCTTAATCCCAAAATCTGATAATACTTTGGATTTTTGTGATATTTGAGTGTTGAATCTGTTCTTGTGAATTTTGTGGCTTATACTTGCTTGAATCTTTTAATCTTACTTGTTATTGTGTTAATTGATGCTTGGGTGGTCTTAAATCTCACTTTGCCTTTGAAAAATTTGATTTTGAAAAGATTAAGGGGTCTTTGGGTCTACCTATTTGTGCTTGCAATTTGTTATTGAGTTGTGGAAAGTTTGAGTGTGTTCTATATCTGATATATGCTTGGTTGAGAGTGTTTTACTGCAAGTTTTTGGGTTTGAAGTCTTGAATCAAACAATCTGCTATATAAACTTTGTTACTGCCTGTTTTGACCTAGGATTTTGGGAACACTTAGTGTGTATGCATGCTTAGGGCTAAGAGTGGTTTAAACAAAGTTATTGTAACCTGTTTGAAAGATTTGAGGTGTTGAATCTAGCTTAAGTGTCAAATACATCAGCAAAGTAAAAAACTGCATGTGTTAGTGTTCATCAGTAACTTTCATTGGCTTGAATCTTTCTTAATTCCTTGAACCATTGCATGAAACCTGTTTAGACTTGCTTATTGGAGTTTATAATAGCTTGTGTATGCATTTGGTTGAATTTGGCTGGCTGATTATTGCTAAAACTGCTTATTTGTGCTCAACTGCTTAAGTGTTCATGTCTGTATCACATCTGGTGATTGATTGATTAAACTGTATCAATTGGGTGTTTGTGACTGTGATATTTTGATGGTTCTTGAGTCCTTTTGATCCAAAGATCATTTGGGTGCCTTTGTGTAATCTGAATCTCCAAAAAAGTCACTAAAGACAAAAAGTCAAACAAGTCAAGCAGTGGAAAAAGTTTCCACTGCTCAACACTCAAAACTAGCCCCTGCTAGTGTAATTTTGAACTCAACTTATCAATAAGCTATTCTAGCTTATCCAGACTTGCAACAACTTATTTTTTGTGATAGGTCTTCATTATTTGACCCATTTAAGTAGACTAGAGCTTATTGGACTTTGACTTTGACTTTTTACTAGAAAACCAACTTATTTGACTTTTACATAAGTGCTTATTTGCTTTTTCCAGCTTATTGAGTCAGCTTATTTGATAACTCTTTGTTGATTTTGCTTAATTAAGTCATTTCAAAGCTTTTGGAACTTGAATCAGCACTTGGGGTGGCCTAGAACTCAAAAACGACTATTTTGTCGTTTTCTGTAGATTGCTTATTGCATTTTCAGGCTTATTCCTTGGGCTTATTTCAAATTTCTTTTTGTAGAAGTCTTATTTAGGTCAAAAGAAGCTTGTGTGTCAAACTTTAGCTTATAGCATTGGCTTATAGCTTAATGGGCCAAAAAGCCCATTAAGAATAAGCTGCTTGGTATAAGCTAGCTTATTTCACAATTTCAGCTTTTGGGCCTTTGGAAAAAGTTGTTTAAAATCAAATTTTGAGTCAACCTGTGCTTTTGGGCTTATTTTGAACACTTTTTGTTATTGGGCCCAAATTTGGCCCAATAAGGTTCTGATTTGGGTTTAGCCCATTTTCTAGGCCCATTAGGGGTATTTAGGTAATTTCACTTTCAACTCTGAGTTATTTAGGTTAAATTAATCTAGTTTGCAAGTTTTTAGAATTTTTTATGATTTTTGGATTTTTAATATTATTTTAATATTATTTTATTATTAAAAATTAAAAGTCTGATTTTCTAAGTTTTTATATTTTTCCTAGATTCTAAACATTTAATTAGGAATTTTGCAACTTTCCAAATATTTTTAGGGTCTTTTAATTATTTTCTAGAATTAATTTAAGTTTTAATTCATTTTAGTAGTTTTTAATTGTTTAAAAATAGTTTTTAGTGGTTTTAAAATTTTGAAAAATACTTTTTAGCTTAAATAGGGTATTTTGAGGTTTACAAACTTTATAATCTTGTTTGGGACTTTTTAATAAGTAATTTTGATTTTTAGGGCTTTAATTAGCATTAAGAAGTCATTATCTAATTAATTAAAAGGTTTTGGCAAGTTTTGATTTTTTGTAAACTCTTAGAATATTATTGTGGATTTTTGGTAATTTTTAGGAATTTTTAGGGTAAAATTTTAAATTTGGTACTTTTTACGATCTTACGTGTACACCTTTTTCGACTTAGTTTAATCCGTCTTCATAACCGTCGTTCTCTTCTAATCTCATCTCTATTTTTCTTTCTCAACAATATAATCACAAAGATAATCCAAATCATTACACACATAACACACTAGCCTCCTTGAGAACGAACTCACTTTAGGGTCATTTGTACACGGTTTTCCTAAATCGTCGTGCTTGCCCTATATTTGCCATCCTTTTCCTAAAGGGGTAATTTTACAACTATCATTTTGGCGCCGCTGCCGGGGAGGCGTGTTGTGTTTTGATTGGAATTGTTGTTTTTATATACTAACCATAAATAGTATTTGTATTAGTAGCACTCTACTAATACGTATTATCGGTTTTTGGTTTTTGTGTGAATACTATTACTATAGTGTATACGTAGAACAATAAATTCAAAAGTACTCCAAATACGTGAGAAATCACAACCTTGACTTGGGAGGTCATTACCCAATCATTGTATTCGAATCTCAAACCAAAGAAAAAGGCAAAAATAGATAAATACTTTCGTGAAGCTTAATCTTGAAAAATACAAACTATAAGGTGGGTATAAGGCGGATATTATAAAATATATCTTAAGGAAAAAGGCTCTTAAGTGCTTCGCGCCGCCTCGTTTCCCCGCTTGCTTGTGTGTATTTGATTTTGAGAGCTAATCGAGGGTTTTGCCGCCCAAATTATTACTAAGTATCATATATATTTTCTTGGTTTCCATTGATTAAACCCTCTTGAACGTTTTGGTGTTTCACCAACGTTCTAAAGTCATCGAAGGCGTTCACTTCACGTGATCGTTTTCATTCCTTGAGGCTTCTTTAATCGAGAGATTTGATTAAGGAGGAGATTTGTAGATTTGTGTCTACTTAATACATTCACCAAAATCCAAAAAGGTTAATACAATCAAAAACCACAAAAAAAATTGAAAAATACAAAACACCAAAAAGAATCTTCTTTGCTCGTCCCCTCGTTGTACGTGACGTTTATGCTAACTCGTAATCAAGCAAGACGTGCACGTAAATGAAAGAACAAAACTCCCACTCCCAATCTTTCTAGTGAGGAGTCTCCTATTGACGAACCCATTGTAAGAGAAGCACCAACCATGGCGAATCGAACTATGATGGAGTTACTTCAAGCACCCACCGAGGATTATGGAGAGGCTATTGTGATTCCCGCTATCCTTGCGGAGAATTTTGAGGTGAAAACGGGTTTGTTGTCGAAATCCAAAACAACAAATTCCGTGGTGATGAGAAGGACAATCCACACAACCATATCCGCCAATTCAATCGTCTTACCGCCACTTGCAAGTATAAGGATGTCTCGAATGACTCGATTAAGATGATGCTTTTTCCGTATTCCTTAGCGGGGTCCGCTAAAATTTGGTTAGAGAAAGAGCCACCCAATTCTATATTGACGTGGAAGGATCTCGTGTCTAAGTTTGTGAACCAATTTTTTCCGCCCTCTAAGACTACGCACTTGAAAAACGAGATTTCAAAGTTTTCACAAGAGTTTAATGAAAGTTTTTCAACGGTTTGGAATAGGTTTAAGGAAATGTTACATGAATGTCCTCATCACGGTTTTTCCGACTTGCATCAAATTGACACGTTTTACAATGGACTTAATGATCATGAAAGGGATTATTTGAATGCCGCCGCGGGTGGTAATTTTTTGTGTAAAACGGTTGAGGAAGCTTTGGTGATAATTGAAAATAGATCTAAGGTGTATAGTCCTCGTAGCACGTCTAGTGTTCGTAAGGATTCGTCTTCGGCTTCACCTTCTTTGTCTACTACCATCGATGCTTGCCAAATTGAGGCGAACTTGGAAAACAAGATTTTTGATAAGCTAAAAGGACTTTTGATTGAATTTAAAGTTGGTGAACAAAGTTCTACCGCTACGGCTAAAGCAGTTTAGGTTTCTTGCATGTATTGTGGTGGAGGTCATGATTTCTCCGAGTGCATTACCAACGGTGGTAACACTTCGAGTGCCTTCGCGGCCACGGGAAATTACAACCAAAACGGTCAAGTTCCCCGCTCTAATCAAATGACTCCACCGGGTTTTGGTTCAAATCAAAATGCTAACAACAACTATCGCAACAATCAAGCTGGTTTCAAAAACAATTACAACAAAGGAAACTATGGGAATCAAGGGGCTAATAATCAAGTTTCAAACAAAAATGATTTTCAAAACAACAACAAAGGTTTGCAAACATTGAATGATCTTCCAAGTGAGTTTGTTGAGTACGCTAGTGGGAATGATGCTAGGTTTGACAATATTCAAAGAGAATTCATTAGCCTAAGATCCGAGTTTAAGAACGACTTGAAGAAAGAGTTGAAAAATGAGTTAGCTAATGAACTTAAAATCCACACCAACAAGATGGAAGGAAATGTCACTAGGTTGCAACAAAACCAACAAAAAATGGAACAAGGGCAACACGAGATTAAACAAGAAATGATTAAAGCCGAGAAGAGGCAATCCGTGTTTGAAGATAAAATCTCATCTATGTTTGAGGCAATAATGTGTAAACCGTCTTCGAGTAGTCTTCCTAGCAACACCGTATCCAACCCTAAGGGTGAGATGAAAGTAATTACCACACGTAGTGGTAAGACACTTAAGGAACCGACTCCTCAACCAATTTCTCCTACGGAGGAAGCAATTGAGGAAGAACCCGAGGTGGTGGTCCAAAAGGAGCATGTCCCAATCCCACGAAGTACCGCTCATACCACACCTACGGTTGACCCATTACCATCATTGGAACCCGAGATTCCAAAGGCTATGCCTACTATGCCTCAACCCACACCACCTTTGCCCTATCCATCGAGACATAGAAAGGAGAAACGTCAAGAGTGCGACAATTATCAATTTGAGCTTTTTATGAAAATGTTTCGTGATTTGCACTTTAATGTGAGTTTCGCCGATGCTTTGGTCATGATGCCTCGATTTGCCGCTAACTTTAAGAGTATGTTGAACAACAAGGAGAAATTGCACCAATTGTCTAGTTGTTCGTCGGTTTATCTTAATCGCATACCTCAAAAAGTCGGTGATCCCGGTAAATTTTTGATCCCTTGTGCAATCCAAGATATGGAGGAATGCTTCACCTTGGCCGATCTTGGTGCTAGCATTAACTTGATGCCACTTGCAATCTTCAAGTCGCTCAATCTTCCTATCTTACTCCTTCACTAATGTCTATCGAGTTGGCCGACCATTCCACGATTCCCGCATGTGGTTTGGCGGAAGACGTTTTTGTGAAAGTGGGGAAGTTCTACTATCCCGTTGACTTTATCGTTGTTGATATCCCCACGGATCCTCAAGTTCCTCTCATTTTAGGTCGTTCGTTTTTAGATACGTCGATGGCTTTGATCGATGTTCATGCTAGAAAGATCACCTTACATTTCAACGACGAGGAACTTGTTATAAACGCAACTCAAAACTCTCAAATTTCTCATGTTTATTCCGTTGCAACCATAAACCTCGTTGATATGATTGACGTGGTTTGCGAGGAATTTTCACAAGAAATTCTAGGTTTTGGTGATGAAGAAACTATTGGCAATCCCACTATGTTAGATCCAATTCTTGATAATTCGACACCAACCTTCACTCCATTTGAAGGTGGTGGTTTTACGTTGGAAGAATTCGATGTTCCACGTACTTGTGACAAAGACCTCGACAACGATGAGGACTTCTTGATTATCAAGGATTTTCTTAACGATTTCCCATTTCCTCCACCCGAGGAGGTTATGAGTATCGAGCCCAAATCTTCACTTGAGGAACCACCTATCCTTGAGTTGAAAGATTTACCTCCTCATCTCGAATATGTCTATTTGGAGGAGGACGACAAGTTGTCGGTTATTATTGCGAAGGAACTTTCGAATGATGAAAAAACCGCACTTGTCGATGTTCTAAAGGATCACAAAAGGGCAATTGCGTGGAAGTTATCCGACATTAAGGGAATCGATCCCAAGTTTTGTACCCACAAAATCTTAATGGAGGAAGATTACAAGCCCGCAATCCAAAGTCAAAGGAGGGTGAACCCCAAAATTCACGACGTCATCAAAAAGGAGGTCCTTAAACTCCTTGACGCGGGAATGATTTACCCTATTTCCGATAGCCCTTGGGTGAGTCCTATTCATTGTGTCCCTAAAAAGGGAGGGATGACCGTTGTGCCAAACGATGCCAACGAGTTGATTCCCACTAGACTCGTGACCGGATGGAGAGTGTGCATTGACTATCGTAAGTTGAATGAAGCCACTCGAAAAGACCATATTCCCTTGCCCTTCATGGACCAAATGTTAGAGCGTCTTGGGGGAAACGATTTCTATTTCTTTTTAGATGGTTTTTTCGGTTATTTCCAAATTCCCATCGATCCTCGTTATCAAGAAAAAACTACGTTTACGTGTCCATATGGAACGTTTGCCTATCGTAGAATGCCATTCGGACTTTTCAATGCACCGGGAACCTTCCAAAGGTGCATGATGGCTATTTTTCATGACATGATCGAGAAGACGATGGAAGTCTTCATGGATGACTTTTCCGTGTTTGGTAATTCGTTAACTTCGTGTTTGTTGAATCTTGAGAGAATATTGAAACGTTGTGAGGAAACCAACCTTGTGCTAAATTCGGAAAAATGTCATTTTATGGTTAAGAGTGGAATCGTCTTAGGGCACAAGGTCTCGAAAGCGGGGATTGAGGTAGATCAAGCTAAGGTAGACGTCATCGCCAAATTACCTCATCCCAAAACCGTTAAGGGAGTTAGGAGTTTCCTAGGCCACGCGGGCTTTTATCATCGATTCATCAAGGATTTTTCAAAGATCTCTCGACCCATTACACATCTTCTTGAAAAAGAGGCACGTTTTGTCTTTGACGAAGATTGTGTACGAGCCTTTGAAATCCTTAAGAGGAAACTTACCGAAGCTCCCATTCTTGTTGCTCCCAATTGGAACCTCCCCTTTGAGCTTATGTGTGATGCTAGTGATTACGCTATTGGGGCCGTTTTGGGGCAACGTCATGATAAGCACTTCTTGCCTATTCACTATGCTAGCAAGACGATGACCGAGGCTCAACTAAAATACACTACAACGGAGAAGGAGTTCCTTGCCGTGGTGTATGCATTTGAGAAGTTCCGACCTTATCTCGTCTTAGCTAAATGCATAGTGTATACGGATCATTTGGCTATCAAGTATCTCATGGCAAAGCAAGATGCTAAGCCTAGATTACTTCGTTGGATTCTCCTCATTCAAGAATTTGATCACAAAATCGTTGACAAAAAAGGAGCCGAGAATCTAGCGGCCGATCATCTTTCTCGTTTGGAAGATCCTCACCAAAGTGTTTACGAGCCTAAGGAAATCACCGAAACATTTCCGCTGGAGACACTTGGTGTAGTGAATTCTAAGCTTGATCCTTCCACCCCATGGTTTGCGGACTTTACAAATTACCATGCGGGTAACTTCATCGTTAAGGGTATGACGACTCAAGAAAAACGAAAATTCTTTCGTGACGTCAAGTTCTACTTTTGGAACGACCCTTACTTGTTTCGAACTTGTGCGGATGAAATCATCCGACGTTGTGTATTTGGCACCGAAGCTTCTAACATCCTTAGAGTTTGCCATGAGGGACCCACGGGTGGTCACCACGGTGCTAATCTCACGGCTAAGAAGGTGTTTGATGCCGGCTTCTTTTGGCCTACTATTTACCGAGATGCACAAGATCTTGTGAAGTCATGTGATTCATGCCAACGACAGGGAAAAGCCTCACAAAAAGATGAAATGCCACAAAATATCATCCAAGTGTGTGAGATCTTTGACGTTTGGGGTATAGACTTTATGGGGCCGTTCCCATCATCTCGTGGTAATAAGTACATTCTCGTTGCGGTTGACTACCTATCTAAGTGGGTGGAGGCCAAAGCCTTGCCCACCAATGATGCTCGTGTGGTAGTCAAGTTTTTGAAAAGCTTGTTTTCTCGGTTTGGAACCCCTCGTGCTATCATAAGCGATCGTGGAACCCATTTTTGTAACGACCAATTCGAAAGGGTCCTAAGGAAATATGGGGTTACACATCGGCTTTCTACGGCTTATCACCCACAAAGGAGTGGGCAAGTCGAGGTTTCAAACCGAGCGTTGAAGAGGATCTTGGAGAGATCCGTTGGGGAAAACCGACAATCTTGGTCGGATAAGTTGGACGATGCTTTATGGGCCTTTAGGACCGCTCATAAGACGCCCATTAGGTGCACTCCCTATAAGCTTGTGTATGGAAAGAATTGTCATTTGCCTATCGAGTTAGAACACAAGGCTTATTGGGCCCTAAAGCATTGTAATGATGATATGGAGACCGCGGGAAAACACCAGAAAATGCAATTGAATGAATTAGGTGAATTGAGGGACATTGCTTATGAAAATTCATTGATTTACAAAGAAAAAACTAAAAAGTTGCATGATTCTAAAATTAAAAACCGGGTTTTTAACATTGGGGATCAAGTTTTGCTTTTTAACTCTCGATTGAAAATCTTTTCCGACAAGTTGAAATCCCGTTGGTCCGGTCCATTCACCGTGACTCAAGTATTTCCGTATGGGACCATCGAGCTAGCTCAAGATGATGGTCCTAACTTCAAGGTGAATGGACATAGGTTGAAGCACTACTTTGGTGGGGAAGTTCCATCCTTGAACTACCTCGACCAAGTCACCTTCCCCAATGATAATTAGTATTGAGGGGATCGAGTCGAGCTCATGACTCGGTAATCAAAAACGAGGAGCCTCGTGGGGGAGTCCCATGCTTATCCTATGTACATATTATCGCTTTCTAATGTAGTTAACGTGTGGGGATTTGTGCCCTTCCAACCTTTGTTCCGTGGTTGTTTGTGAATTATGGACTTTAGATGATCATGATCTTCACGATTGGAGCCTCTCGTGTTTGTTTATGGGAGCACTCGATCGTTTGCTTTGAAGACTTTCTCAATATCCATGATATATCCTTTTGATGTTCTAACCTTAGGTTATTAGCACACTTCATAAACGGCTATTAATTTATTGGTTACACCTTTTTCATGCTAGATTATTCATTCGACTACGTCTCTAGTATGGGGGTGTTGCGCCCCTAGACTCGAAACATTGAGGACAATGTTTAACTTTAGTATGGGGGGTGAATAGATACTTGCCTTGCCAAACCTTTACGCTTTCCAAAGTTTATCTTTTTGTTTATCGTTTTGTTGCAAAATAAGGCTAAAAATGGCCAAATTCTAAAATTTTTCTCATGTTTTAAAAGTGTTTGAAAACACGAATGTAGGTTTTCCGATGGCGAGAATAAGAGTAATTTTTGACTCGACCGTGCGTGTTGAGCACTTAGCTTTGATTCCTTAACTTCATATTAGGCTAAGTCTCTGAAATGAGGACGAGAAATGATAGGGTTAATTATAAGTTACTATGCTAAACGTAGAATACTCGTATTCTTTCAAAAACTCATGTGTTCTCGTTGTTTGCTTATTCTCCCTTCGCATGTAAATATTTTTGCTTAATAAATATTGACTTAGCTGTTTAGTTGGGATTGTTGGGTTTCTATTCTTTTCTAGTAGCTTCCGTGTAATTAAATTGGGAAGACATTAAGGTATCGCCAGCGTCACGGTTTTGAAGTATTGGCTCCCGAATAATCAAAAGCTTCACCCAATAATAAGATTTCAAGTGCTCACCTAAATCAAGCAAACAATTTGAAGCCCCACAAGGCCGAAAAATCTATGCAAAATTGAAAGTGAATCAAGCCTTAATCTTCGAAGCTTTAAAGATCCAAAATTCGCCTTAGCGTGAGGATATACGTCTTTGGCTAATAAAACTACCGATGAGGTGGATAATAAAAGGCAAGGCAAGACCGAAGTCATAATAAAAGCTTCATGGCGAAGTTGAATAAAAGATGGAGGTAAACCAAAGATAATAAGGCCCTTCCGTTAGGGGGCGTATAAAAGTCTTGGTAATAAGTCTCATGTTCAAAACCGTTATAAAACCGTGTTTATCGATTCTTCTTGTCAACTTAATTTTTTGACATCGTTGTCTATTAGGAGGGGTTATTGATTTGATGGTCTTGGTTACACCGTTAGGACTCTATTTTTAGACCTAAATCTCTATTATCGCATAAGTCAAACAATGTATCCTCGTGAAACATACAAGACAATATAAAATATAAGAGATACAACTTAGGAATAATGGGAGAATAAGTACGTGATTAGGGCATATGAGTAGTGTTAGCATTACTAACTTATAATGACAATGATCTCGTTGCACGCTTGGCATGGAATTCGGGTGAAAATCAAGGACGATGAAATTATTTCTAACGAAGCATTCACGTGTTCTTATTCTATGAACCTAAACGTCCCATTCTGCGATGAAAATCATACATCATGTCTAAAACGCAAGTAGTAGTAGCAATAGTAGTAGTGTAGCTAGTTTATCGTTCAATAAAGTGAATAAAAATGAATTTTGGAGATGCTTCGATACTTTATTCTAGCATTGCGTGAGGGCACGACAATGGTTTAGTATGGGGGAGTGATGAGACTGCTTTTATACATAGTCTCATCTTCCAAATAGGGCTTAAAATGCATTAAATATCATCAAAATACCCATATATATGCTTGTGTTTGTTGCTTGTGTATTTTAGGTACGGATATTGAGAAAAATGACAAAAGATCACAAGAATCATAAAAAAAACGAACACGGGAAACGAAGCCGCACAATGAATCAAGCCCTAATAAAGACTTTCCCAAGATCAACCCTTGAAGATGTGAAGAATTATGAAGAAGGGTCCTCCAATATGGAAGAATTGACACTTTATACCCTTGTATCCTCATAATTACAAGTTTGGTCCCTAAAGTTTGTCAAATTTATAAAAAGGACCCTCCACTTTGAAGAATTGGCAAGTTTAGCCCCTCAACAAAGCTAAATTGTCAACAAATATCCTCCACAAAGTCAAATACATCATGAAGTCCTTCAAAGTACAAGAAATTACAAGTTGGTCCTTTGAAAATCCCAAAATTACAAAAAGGACCCTCAACTCTGAAGATTTGGGAAAATGGTCCCTCAATCATTATGACTTGGCAATTTCAGTCCTCCAAAATACAAATCAAACAAGTCAAGACCATTACCATTGAAGAAATTACCAAATCAGCCTTTCAAGAATCATCAAATGGCAAGAAATACCCCTGAAAATACTTTGGAAAAGTATTTGGGGCAAAAGTGTGAAAATGAAAACTTGAAATACGAAGGGAATACGTTTTTGGCTGTTTAATTTGCAAGTGAAAGGAGTATAAAAGATTGGGGGTTAAACTTGGCAGACAATGAAAGAAACCTAGACCAACCACCATCCTACACGTGTCCCAATAACCCCCCTCATCCAATCAGCACTCCCTATTCCTCCACCTCACATCCCACTCAGTTATATTAAACTAATCTTAACTGATTAGTTTAATTTGGCGCCTAACACTAGCATTTAAACCCAAAACAGATCAAACTTAACAACTATTCACCTATGAACATGAATTGGGTTTTCTCTAATGGCATGAAATTAAACCACCAAATAATCCAGAATCACAATTAGGGTGGTCCTAATCATAACCCAACTCCCAAAACCCATGCCACATCATCACCATGGTCACATGATAAACCCTTGTAAACGGTTTGGGAGAAAAAGCCAAAACATGCCAGCAATCCAGCGTCCAATATCCTAGCTTCAAACTTAAGCTTCTTTTGAGCCATTGATCAAATTCCTTCACACTTTACAGCTTCACAAACTGCCAAAAAGATCACACGATCAAGCAAAAATTCAAAATTCTCAAGGGCATTTCTGGAAGTTCCATAGGGTTTTTGCATTTTCAGCTTTATAGGACCATGTACACCCTCTATATAAAGGGTCTAGCATTTTACATTTGTCTCGGCTTTTGGTTTTTCCTTTGTTCAAACACTTGTAAATCCCTTTTCAGTTTAATGAATTTGAGTTAAGTGTTTTGAAGAAAGACCAAGTGCCATCTTATTTCTGCTTGTTTATGTTCTTAGTTTACTGCTTTTGAAGTTTAAAACCTGTTTTCAAAAGAGAAGTGTGCAAAAGTTTGCACATTTTCTCATTTTCTTGATATTTTGCTAAGTTCTTGTTTCTATCTTGGAATTATTGGGTTATAGGGCTGATCATAGCATCCTAATTGAGTTGATTAAGGTGTGGTGAGGCTTATAACTTGGGGATAATCAAGTGTGGGGTAACAAGGTTGCATTAATCAAGATTTTTCAAGTTTTTGATTTTTATACTTGTGCTTCTAACTTTGTTGATTCTTAGCAGACTTTATTGTGGAAGCTTGTGCTTGTTCTTGCTAGCACATAAGCTCAAAATCCGTGGGTGTGGATGTACATCCATGAGGTACACACCCTTAATCCTTAAATCTGATAATACTTTAGATTTTTGTGATATTTGAGTGTTGAATCTGTTCTTGTGAATTTTGTGGCTTATACTTGCTTGAACTTGTTAATCTTACTTGTTATTGTGTTAATTGATGCTTGGGTGGTCTTAAATCTCACTTTGCCTTTGAAAAATTTGATTTTGAAAAGATTAAGGGGTGTTTGGGTCTACCTGTTTGTGCTTGCAATTTGTTATTGAGTTGTGGAAAGTTTGAGATTGTGTTCTATATCTGATATATGCTTGGTTGAGAGTGTTTTACTGTAAGTTTTTGGGTTTGAAGTCTTGAATCAAACAATCTGCTATATAAACTTTGTTACTGCCTGTTTTGACCTAGGATTTTGGGAACACTTAGTGTGTATGCATGCTTAGGGCTAAGAGTGGTTTAAACAAAGTTATTGTAACCTGTTTGAAATATTTGAGGTGTTGAATCTGGCTTAAGTGTCAAATACATCAGCAAAGTAGAAAACTACATGTGTTAGTGTTCATCAGTAACTTTCATTGGCTTGAATCTTGCTGAATTCCTTGAACCATTGCATGAAACCTGTTAAGACTTGCTTATTGGAGTTTATAATAGCTTGTGTATGCATTTGGTTGAATTTGGCTGGCTGATTATTGCTAAAACTGCTTATTTGTGCTCAACTGCTTAAGTGTTCATGTCTGTATCACATCTGGTGATTGATTGATTAAACTGTATCAATTGGGTGTTTGTGACTGTGATATTTTGATGGTTCTTGAGTCCTTTTGATCCAAAGATCATTTGGGTGCCTTTGTGTAATCTGAATCTCCAAAAAAGTCACTAAAGACAAAAAGTCAAACAAGTCAAGCAGTGGAAAAAGTTTCCACTGCTCAACACTCAAAACTAGCCCCTGCTAGTGTAATTTTGAACTCAACTTATCAATAAGCTATTCTAGCTTATCCAGACTTGCAACAACTTATTTTTTGTGATAGGTCTTCATTATTTGACCCATTTAAGTAGACTAGAGCTTATTGGACTTTGACTTTGACTTTTAACTAGAAAACCAACTTATTTGACTTTTACATAAGTGCTTATTTGCTTTTTCCAGCTTATTGAGTCAGCTTATTTGAAAACTCTTTGTTGATTTTGCTTAATTAAGTCATTTCAAAGCTTTTGGAACTTGAATCAGCACTTGGGGTGGCCTAGAACTCAAAAACGACTATTTTGTCGTTTTCTGTAGATTGCTTATTGCATTTTCAGGCTTATTCCTTGGGCTTATTTCAAATTTCTTTTTGCAGAAGTCTTATTTAGGTCAAAAGAAGCTTGTGTGTCAAATTTTAGCTTATGGCATTGGCTTATAGCTTAATGGGCCAAAAAGCCCATTAAGAATAAGCTGCTTGGTATAAGCTAGCTTATTTCACACTTTCAGCTTTTGGGCCTTTGGAAAAAGTTGTTTAAAATCAAATTTTGAGTTAACTTGTGCTTTTTGGGCTTATTTTGAACACTTTTTGTTATTGGGCCCAAATTTGGCCCAATAAGGTTCTGATTTGGGTTTAGCCCATTTTCTAGGCCCATTAGGGGTATTTAGGTAATTTCACTTTCATTTCTGAGTTATTTAGGTTAAATTAAGCTAGTTTGCAAGTTTTTAGAATTTTTTATGATTTTTGGATTTTTAATATTATTTTAATATTATTTTATTATTAAAAATTAAAAGTCTGATTTTCTAAGTTTTATATTTTTCCTAGATTCTAAACATTTAATTAGGAATTTCGCAACTTTCCAAATATTTTTAGGGTCTTTTAATTATTTTCTAGAATTAATTTAAGTTTTAATTGATTTTAGTAGTTTTTAATTGTTTAAAAATAGTTTTTAGTGGTTTTAAAATTTTGAAAATATATTTTTTAGCTTAATTAGGGTATTTTGAGGTTTACAAACTTTATAATCTTGTTTGGGACTTTTTAATAATTAATTTTTATTTTTAGGGCTTTAATTAGCATTAAAAAGTCATTATCTAATTAATTAAAAGGTTTTGGTAAGTTTTGATTTTTTGTAAACTCTTAGAATATTATTGGATTTTTGGTAATTTTTAGGAAATTTTAGCGTAAAATTTTAATTTTGGTACTTTTTACGATCTTATGTGTACACCTTTTTCGACTTAGTTTAATCCGTCTTCATAACCGTCGTTCTCTTCTAATCTCATTTCTATTTTTCTTTCTCAACAATATAATCACAAAGATAATCCAAATCATTACACACATAACACACTAGCCTCCTTGAGAACGAACTCACTTTAGGATCATTTGTACACGGTTTTCCTAAATCATCGTGCTTGCCCTATATTTGCCATCCTTTTCCTAAAGGGGTAATTTTACAACTATCATTTAGTTTACAAAATTACAATCACATTTATTTTTTTTCGTTTCAGAACACGGTTGACATAAAATCTGTGTTATATATGAATTTTGTCAAAAGTAAAGTTCACCAATGTTTCACATAATGCGTTTGTGAAAAACATACTTTTTTACAAAAAGGAGTTAAATGATTTTTTTAAATTTACATAAAAAACAAAAACAAAAAAAGTACGAATACATAAAACTAACTATTTTTTCGTTCGTTTTTTTGTGATATACACAAAATTAATTAACATACAAATACGAATACAAAAAATTATTTTTTGAATACAATGTTTCAAAAATACATTTATAATTGATAATTTATGAATACAACTTTTAACGATTTGTTATAAAAAAATTGTGATAACCATCACACAAAAGTAATACAACTTTTAACAGTTTTTAAGGGAAGTATGTATGGTAATGTTTTAAATTGTTTTAGCTTAGATGACTTGTACAATAGAGGTAATTTAGGTAATGTTTTTAATTCATTCATTTAATGTTGTGCTTTAAAGGACTTGTAAAATCTTTTGTTTTATTATATAAAATAGATACTTAATATATATTGATTTAGCGGTTTAGTCACTGTTGTTGGTTTCTAATTTGTTTTAGTAGCTTCCATGTAATTAAATTGGGAAAACATTAAGGTATCGCTAGCTTCATGGTTTTGAAGTATTGGAAACCCGAATAATCAAAGGCATCCCCCAATAATAATTTAAGTTCATCTTCACCTAAATCAAGCAAAAATTTGAAGCTCACAAGGCCGAAAAATCTATGCGAAAATTGAAAGTGAATGTCTTAAATCTTGAAGCCTTAAAGATCCAAAATTTGTATTAGCGTGAGGATATACGTCAAGTCATAATAAATACCTCATGGCGAGGTTAAATAAAAGACAAGGGCAAGACCGAAGTCATAATAAACGCTCCATGGCGGAGTTGAATAAAAGATGGAGGTAAACCATGATAATCAAAGCCACGGATAATGAGATGGGTCATAAAATTCAGGGTAATAAGTCTCATGTTCAAAATCGTTATAAAACTGTGTTTATCGATCCTTTTAGTTGACTTAATTTTTTGGCATCGTTGTCTATTAGGATGAATTATTAATTCGATGATTTTGGTTACACCCTTAAGGCTCTATTTTTTGACCTAATCTCTATTCACGCATAAGTCAATGATGTATCCTCGCGATCATTAAGACGAAATAAAATATAAGAGATACACCTTAGGAATAAGGGAGTCTAAGTACATGGTTAGAGCATATGAGTAGTGTTAGCATTACTAACTTATAATGACAATGATCTTGTTTCACGCTTAGCATGGAATTGGGTGAAAATCGAGGACGACGAAATTATTTCTAACGAAGCATTCACATGTTCTTGTTCTATGATCCTAAACGACCCATTTTGCGATGAAAACAATACATTATGTCTAAAACACGTGTAGTAGTTTATTTAAGTTTACGTTTTTAATAAATGTCACCTAAAAATGAATTTTGGAAGTGCTATGATACCTAATTCTAGCATTTCATGGGGACACGAGAATGGTTTAGTATGGGGGAGTGACGAGACTGCATTTATACATAGTCTCATCGTCCAAATCGGGCTTAAAATGCTTAAAAATATCATAAAATACCCCAAAATATGCTTGTGTTTGTTCATTGTGTATTTTAGATACGGATATCGTGAATTCATCAAAAGATTACAAGAATCAAGAAAAAACGAACACGGGAAACAAATCCGCACAAAGAACCGGACCCGAACGATGAATTTCCAAAGAAGTCCTTGAAGTTTTGAAGATTGTCAAGAATGGTCCCTCAACTATTGAAGACTTGTCACTTTTGTCCCTTGTAAAACTCTAAAATACAAGATTGGTCCAAAAGTTTCAAGAATTAACATTAATGGCCCTTGAAAATCATAAGAATTACATTTCTAGTCCTCATTCCATGTTTACAAAACAACAAGGACTGATATTGTAATTTAAGCATACTTATTAACAAAAGGAATGCAGCATATGGCTGATAGACTTTGTTTGAAGATATTTTGGAAATTGGAGGACCATTTTGGCTAGACAAAGAAACCTCACCACCCACTCACAGCCCGCCACATCATTCCCACTCACCTTCTCCTCCAATCACCAGCCACCACATCACACCACCCTCCACATCACGTTTCCACTCAACATTTTTTATATAACTGATTTTTGAAAATATGTTTACACTAATTTTGGAGGTAAACACATGTTATCATCCTAAACCTGATCAAACACACCCCTAATCATCCCCATAAGCCCTAATCCTAAAAACCCTAAATCAAAGGGATTTTGACCCATCACCTCCAGAACAATGATTAACCATCACCTAATCACAACCCACCAACAAAAACTGCACCCCGTGACCCCCAAAGGGTCCCACCATGGTCCCCTGCTTCAATAAAAATGGCAAAAGTCGAATCTTAACAGGGAATCAACAACTCTTATGGTATTACTACCTCTCAAAGTTTGAATGAACGTCCAAGATCGTCACATAACAACTTGCACATCAACATCACATGATGCACTTTGACCAAGATTCAAGTTCAAGACCAAGGGCAACATTGGAATTTCTTCTAGTATTAGGGTTTCATGTTTCTATATTCTAGATAGTTCTCCCTAGTCTATAAAAACCTAGTCGACATGTGACTAAGGTTTTTGTTCCAGATTTTAGCTTGTAAACTTTTTTAATGGAATATTTAAAGTAGTTTTAAAACCTTGCAAGTTATATCTCTGAGTTCCATTTATTTTCAGCATTTAGTTTAAATTTATTTCAAGTTCTTAGAAGGTTGTATTTTATCAAAAATTATTTTGGTCAAAGAATTTGGCAAAAGAGGTTTTTGAGACCCAAGATATTTATAGGTTTTGTATAAGCTGGTCTGACACCCAAGCTTATACAAAAGCTATAAGTTCTTGTTAAGTTTTCTGTTGCTTCACTGGGTTTCACTTGGAAGGTTTATCAAAATATTTCCTTTCAAAATATTTTTCATAAATCTTTCTTTTTCATTTTTTCTGTTTTAATCTAATCATCCCATAAGCTCACCAAAAGCTGTCTGATAAACAGCTTTTGGCAAGTTTTTGGTTTGAAACTTTCCTTTTGGTGTTGTGATAAGCAGGTACCGAGGATTCAAGATATATACCCAAGACCAAGACTGTTGTAGTCTTTCTTGGGTAAGGATTGTTGTAGTCCTTCTCTTTCAAACAAATCATTCCATAATCCCATAAGCTCTCTTTTTAGCTTCTAAGGAGAAGGCATCAGCAGCCTTTGTGAGGCTTGAATGGAAGTCTCACAAAGTAAGTCAGGTTGAACCCTCTTTTTAAGTAAAAATTCTATGAACTTAGTGCTTTTTGTGGATAACTTGTTAAATGCCTGTTTCTGTTTTGTTTATGTTGACTAATGGTTTGATGCATGTTTAGTTAAGTACTAGTTAGTTTGAGTTTGATTTATGCATGTTATTTGTTAAAAATTTGTTCATCAGGTTATTTAGGGGTGTTTGGATTGGATTTTTTTTACTTGGGTGACACAAGGGTCAAATATATCAGCTCAAACAGGTTCTAATAGGGTAGTGATAGGTAAAATTGCTTTTTGTTTTGAGATTGTTAGTGTAACAAAGATTTTGCTTGGTAAAATTTTAGTAAAAACTGCTTAAGTTCATCGGTAGGCCTAAGTAGGGTGATTTTGAGTTTTAAGAAGTGAAATCTTGTTCATTTTTAGTTCTAATGTTAATGTAGGAGTGTGTGCTACTAGTGTAAAACCCATATGATTTTACCATGAACAGTACATGTAGTAATCGTACGTACAAGATTAAAACTTTCATTTTATAACATGAATATGCTTCACGAATATTAATTACAAGAATTACGTACGTGTTATTACACGATAAGTATTAAGTACGTGTTAATACACGATAATTATTATCAACAATAATTATAATCGCGAGCATAAAATCATGACCGTAAGAATCACGAACATATAATTATGTACTTACGTATATTATTATTACGATTACGTACAAGTATTTATAATAACACGAATGATTTAATAATAACGTAACGTAAATACAAACACACGAACACGTATTATATTAGAACACAGAAAAGCTTCGGGTTCCCTTGGTGGGCCCTACAAGCCGCGGCAACAAGGAGAAGAGGGGTCCCAGCCCATAATTTATTTTACCAAATAAACTAATATGGTAAATATTCATTCACAGTAAAATTTCAAGAAAATTAAAACCCTAAATCTTTCTCCTTCTCACTCTTGGCCGACGGCTACATCACCACACAAGGCTGGTTGTTTGATTTTGTTTAAGAAATCATAAGAACTTGTTCGTGTAATCATTGTCCATCTATTCCACGTGTTTTGGTAATCCGAAACCCTTTCTTTTTATTTCTTTTTATGTTTTTATGAACATATGATCATGGGGACTTAAAACAAGAGTAATTAACATGTTAAAACTATGGTGGTTAAATCAATTAAGGGTGTTTCGGGTTTGGTTGTTTCTGCCGCCACACAAATTGAGAGCCACGAGGCTCTCGGCGTCGTGTGGTTCGCACCACCAACCAAGATCTAGGTCTTGGTGGTGTTTGGCTCGGTCAACAGCAGGGACAAGACACCCCGACATGCGTCAGGGGTGTCTTGTGGTTTGTTTGGTCTCGGCAGCAACACAGCCCACCACCGGCTTAATCCGGTGGCTATTTTGTTAAGCAGGGGGAACCACACGCAGGCAGGGGGAACCACCAGCAACTGCCGGTGGGAACCCTTTTGGTTAGCGGCTAGCCTAGAGAGGACAAGACCACCGGCAGCAGCCGGTGGCAGTGTTTCCGAGAGCAAGGGCAACCGACTTAGGCCTGTATGCCACTGTTTTCGGGTGGGTTTGGTTCGGACGGTTCACGGGTTCATGGGACGGTTCACGATATGTTTTAATAAAATAATGCATGGGTTCGGTTTATTATTCTTACAAGTTTAATAGTTTTACAAGTATATTTATTTTACAAGTTAATTAAATTAATCTAGCATGGCATATTATATGTTTAATTAAAACACGGACTTAGGTTTATTATTAATATTTAATAATACATGATTTTAACCTAAGTATTTTATTATTTAATTTAGACTATAGTAATTAATTAATTATTAAAAATATGACATATAATTAATTAATTATCATGACTTAGGTTATATTAATATAGATATTAATACATGTTAACCTAAGTATTTTATACACTTTAATTTAATTAAATCATGTTTATATTTAATTAAATCTTATAACCTATAGTTTATTTAATTAACATGTTATAATTAATAAATTATATTATTAATCACATTACTTAGTATATTTAATCAGTAAAACTAATCTTATGTTATTATCTTATTAATTCAGCTTATTTCTAAATATGGAAACTTTCTATTTCAGGAAACTTACAATTTTTGGAAACTTTCTAATTTTAGAAACTTATCTATTTTAAAAAGTTAATCTATTTTTGGAAACTTTCTATTTTCGGAAACCTGCTCTTTTTAGAAAGTTACTTATCATTACACAACAAGTATAATAATACAAGTAATACTTAATCAGAAGAGACATAATATATGTTAAACACAGCATAACGTTAAAGTCAGTAAAACCAGACATGAACATATAAAACAAGCTAAGACACGATATAAAACCAGTTACGTACTCAGTAATCAGAATACTTATACACGTATAATATTTATGTAGCATTAGTGAGATCGAAGTAGGACTCTCTTCCGTTCGTCTTTTTCGTTCACTGGACATAAGGTACGGATTCTCCGTCCTTTCAGTATGGACATTCTTTCCTTATTTGGATTTCCCCGTTTGCAGCCAACTGTTTTCCCAGTATTTGGTTTATATGTTTGATACTTATGTTAGATTAAGAGCCTAAGCCATATACATGCATGACCGGTGTCACCTAGTTATGGAGGTACCATAACCATAACACTAGAGGCACCAGTGTTATGACTTCCCCACGGCGAAGTGATTGCTCGTGACGTCCCTTTTTAGTTTTGGCCATTATATTATATTATCAGGTGGGGCGTATGGGTGCATCCTAGTTACATGTTAGCAGTATTATCAGAGTGAATACGATGTGTGCCTTGCATCCTTCACTAGGAGCTAATCCCTCCTACCCAGACTATTTAATTAGAGGCAACCCCTCTAATTGCATGATGAGGTCTCCCCTCCAAGTATTCATGCACGGTGGAAACTCATGACCTATATGGGCTATTTGGCTAATTAAAACAGATTTTCATAGAAACATAAGTCTTTTCAAATTATAAAACCAGTTTTATGAACATGTTCCAGGTTTTCCAGGACTTATACATTTCCCCTGCTATTAGTCTTATTTATGTTTCAGCCATTCATGCTATGTCGTATATCCGTGCACTGAGCGTTATGCTCAGCCGTTACTTTCCTTTCAATGTCCCAAAACGGCATGTACCCAAGGACGGACTCGAGCATTTGGAGGAAGTGCGTAGGATGGAAGCTGCCATAGTCTTCTTCTCCTTTTTCCATATACTTATGCTTGTCTAGTCTTTCCTAGTTCATTTACTTTATTTATGTTTTGGGATTATGTTTGGGAACCGATGTTTGATTCCGGTTTTCCCTATGGTCATGTATGTTTTACTACATTTTACCTTGCATGCTTTGATGACACGCCATAATTACGCGTGACATTCCATTTACCAAAATCGGGTGTTGTAACTGGTTTGGATTATGGTTTGCTAGGTTGTTTGTTTTCGGTGACCAAAGTTCACCAAGTGACCATATATATCAGCAAATATCACCCCCATACCATGTTTCCGTTATCAATGACCTACTAGCTTGATTTTTTTGTGTTGAATCTGCTTATTTTTGTGTTGCTCTTGACTCCCCACACTCTACTGAGTGTGGGGGTGCCTCACTTGTCCAAAAATACCCAGTATCAAAGGCTCAAAAGCCCAAAAACGATTTCCTGAGTTCAAGCAGTGGGAAAAAGTTCCCACTGCTAGTGTGTTGTTACCCACTGTTGGGGAAAAGGAAAAAAGTCCCTAGACCAGTCACTATCAGTTTCAAGGTTTTTTGTCTTTAATGGACATTTTTGTGTGTTTTTAAATAATTTCAATTTTCTTAGGCTTGTTAAATTATTTTAAGATTTTTCATAAAGTTAGTTTTTATTTACCTGATTATTTTAATATTTTTAGAATTAGTTTAAGTTTTAATTAGTTTTTAATTTTTCTGTTTTGGTCTTTTAGTGATAAAAAGAGGTATTTTTAGTTTTAAAATTTTCCTAGTTTCAGTAAGTTATTTTAAGATTTTCCAAAAGAGAATTTCATTTTTCACTTTATTTAATCATTTTTTAGAATTAATTTAATTTTTAACTATTTTTTAATTAATATGTTTTTGTCCTATTAGGTAAAAATTTACTTTTTTCAAATTTTTCCATTTTTCTATTATTTAGCATTATAATTTAGGATTTTTCAAAAAGAAAAATTACTTTTCTAATTATTTCAGTATTTTTTATGATTATTTTAGTTCAAAAAGTGCTTTTAGCCATTTAAAATAAAAAAATAGTTATAAAAATTAGGAAAAATACTTTTTAGTGTTTAATTAATATAAGTAAGATACTTGTTTGATAAAATAATATTTTGGGTTTTTTGTTAATTATATTTAATTTTAGGGCTTTAATTAGCATTTAAAATTGAATATTTAATTAATAAAAGGTTTTAAAATTTATTTATTGAACTTTTATTCTTATTTATATTATTTTAGACTTAGTTTTAATTTTTAAATTGCTTTTAACTTAAATTTTTAATTTCGTCGCGTTTTACGTATTTACGTTTACGTTTTACGTCATTCGTCGTAGTTTAATCGTAGTATAGCTCGTCTTTTAATTTTATCTCTTTAAACCAAAAAACGACACTAATCCAAACTTGATCTTACTATATTGGCATCTAATACACATACACCTCCTTCGAGAACGAACTTGGAATTTTCATCTTTACGGTTTTCGTAAACCGTATCGATTAATACTTACCGCTTGTTATTTCTTTTTCCTAAAAGAAATATACAAAAAAGCTACATCAATTTTCTTTCACCCCGTCACCCCCACCAAAATAAACTGAGAGCTTTATGAATGTCATCAATTAATGTTTGGGGAAGAATAAAAATATTTATCGCGTACATAGGCATTGCTTGAGCAATTTATTTGATCAGCACTTCCTTTCCCGCTATCGAAAGGGTTTTCTCTTTCCATCCTCCTAGCTTCTTCTTTATCTTGTCAAAAATGGATTAAAATACAATCTTTATGGATTTACCAATGATGGAAGGAAGACCCAAATATTTGGTTTGATGTGCAATTTCACGGACTGAAAGGCATTGGGTAACTCGAGATCGTACCTCTTGCTCGACATTTGCACTAAAGGAGATCTCCGATTTTTTGTAGTTTATGACATGCCGGTAGAAGCTTTGCAATATTGATCTGCTTTTCAGTTTACAACTTTCCAAATCTGATGCTCTTGTGAAAAATATGCTATCGTCATCGTAAAATAAGTGAGAGATAGTTGGAGCTCCCCTGCACACCTTAATTCCATGAATATGGCCTTGTGTAACCGTTTTCTTGATGGTAAATGATAATGCTTCTTCACACATGATAAAAAGATAGGGCGAAATAGGATCTCCCTGACGAAGACCCCGAGTCGGTGTTACATGACCCGATACTTGTCGTTAATGTTAAAAGAGAAGGTAACCGAAGATACACACGTCATAATCAGCTTGATAAATTATGATGGAAATTCAAACTTTTTAAGCACAAACTAGATGAAGGGCCACTCGACTCTTTCATATGCTTTACTCATATCTACCTTGAGAGCTGAAGACCCCTTTTTTCCATTTCTTTTGTTTTTAAGCCAATGTAGCACTTCAAACGCCAGATAGCATTATTAGCTATGACACGATCAGAAAAAAACGCCGATTGGTTCTCGTGAATAGTATGAGGTAGGATTGGTTTTATCCTTTTAACTAAAACATTTGAGATGATTTTGTGCAGAACATTACACAAACTAATTGGACGCAAATCTTTGAGCGACTCGGGTTTTGAGACTTTCAGAATAAGAGTGATTATAGTTTTTTTATACTAGGAGGTAGAACTCCGAATTCGAAAAAATTACAAACCATATTAACTATTGTGGCCCCTACATACACCAAAAACTTTTGGAAGAACAAAGCACACATAACGTCAAGTCCTGGAGCTTTAGTTAGGGTCATCTGCATTAATGCATCATAAACTTCAGTTGATGTAATATGTCTTTCGAGTGCAATTTTGTCATTGTGATTCGGACTTCGGTCAATGTCCTTCACTGCTGAGTCGCAGTGTTGAGGTGATGAGCTAGTGAAAAGATTAGTAAAGTAACGAGCTACCAGAGTGCATACATTATTATCATTTTCAACCCACTTCCCGTCTTCGTCATTTAGTCTCAAAATTCTATTTCTGTTTCTTCAATTGCTAGCATGAGAATGTAAGAAACGGGTATTGTTATCACCCTCGTTGAGCCACTCAATCTGACTGCGTTGTTTCCACATTTTTTCTTCGCGCGTGAGTAGCTCTTTAATTTCTTCCCTCAATGCCTGTTGCTCAACTAACGTTGAGGCATCAAAACTACTTTGTAGTATTTGGAGGCACCTTTTTTTATTTTATTGATCGTTGAACATGGCTGAAAATATATTTGTTTCAGTCAGATAGCCTAGCAGCACACTCTTGCACAATTGCGCACAGATCATTTTGTAGACCAGTAGCTAAAGCACTTTCCCATGCATCTTGAACAACCTCATTAATTCTTTCATCACGTAGCCACATGCTTTCAAACTGAAAAACATGTCTTCTTTTCACGTTTGGTAACAAACGACACAAAATTGGAGAACGATCAGATGTAATTCTTGCAAGGTTATGAAAAGACGCATCAAGAAACAAGTCCAACCATTCTGATTGATTTAAGAACCTGTCCAATCTTTTTTTTGACATTTTCAGCTCCTCGACGACTATTATTCCAAGTAAATTTAACCCCCGTAGAACTCATATCTTCCAAGTTACAAAAATTGCAAGACTCGAGGAAAGAAGTCATTTGATTAATATTACTGCCCCGTCTCCCCGCCTTCTCATAAGCATATAGAACTTCGTTAAAATCACCAAAGCAAACCCATGGTTTCCTTTGATATGATTTGAGAGAACGTAAAAGTGCCCAAGTTCGAAACTTTTCTTGTTTTGTTGGCCAACCATATATCCTAGTGCCTCTCCACACCTCGTCCCCGTCTTCTTTCACAAGAAAATCAACATGGTGATGCGAGAAGTTTTCAACAGTTAAGTCACACTCTTTTTTCCAAAAGAGTAAAAGGCCACCTACTCTTCTAACAAATTTTACTACTAATACATTATAGTGCGGAAAAGTAAACCTGAGTCCTATAGTTTCATTATCATGAATCCGGGTGTTGGGAATAAAATGTAGCCAGTCCACTTGAGCGCTGACAAGAGGAAAACAAGCGTTGATAGGAAGAAAACAAACGCTGGCAGATCAAGCGTTGACAAGAAGAAGTCAAGCGTTGACAGGTTGAAGACAAGCATTGATAGAAAGATATGGTCTACGCGTATTATGTCTCTAGTTTGTTTCTAGTAAAGATAAGTTCAACATTGTATTTTCTATAATTATCTTTACCTAGAATAGTTGATACGTAGACTCTTGTAAAAGGCTTCTTATGTCTATAAAAGAAGATCTTTAGGTTATGTTTCATAATAAGTTTTCATACGTTAATCACTTTCATTGTAAGCAAGTTTGTTATTATCAATCAAGTGAAAGTTTGTTTACATCTTTGTGTGTTCTTGTTTAAGTGTTAATTCCGCATAACACTTAGATTACTTTATAACAAAGTTTCTCTACGTGTATAACTTGATCTAATCTCATTTACACAAGCTTAAACGATCTAAGTTTGGGATCAACAAGTGTTATCAGAGCTTGTTGAGAAACTTTGATCTAAAAGAACACAAGAACCCTAAAAATCACCAAAACCCTAATTTTAACAAAACCCTAAAAACATCATGTCCACTCCAGAAGCAACCTCCTCCTCCTCAAACCACAACATCATGATTCCCATGCTAGATGCAAACAACTTTGAGCTGTGGAAATTCAACTTTGAGCAATATTTGGGGATCTATGACTACACTCTCTGGGAGATTATTGAATATGGAAACACATTCAATAAAGCTCAAAAGATTGCTAATGCCATTGCTACAAGATCAGCTGTTCAAGGATGTTCAGAAGAAGATAAGAAAGAAAAACCTGATGATGGTAGAGTTGTGTCTGCTGAAGACATAGCAAAGAAAAGGGTTGATATGAAAACCCTAAACATTCTGAAACTCTCCTTGGGACAAGAAAATCAGCACAAATACAGAGGTTATGAGTCTGCAAAAGACCTTTGGGCAGCCCTTGAGGTTGCATATGGTGGTAATGCTGATACTAAGGAAGAGAAAAAGAAGCAACTCTTGCATGAGTATGCTGTTTTTAAGGCTCAACCTAATGAGAAGCTTAGCAGTGGGAGAAGCAGACTACTTAACATTACAAGCAAGCTGTCCTTCATGGGGACACAAGTTGGTGATATTGACATTATTGCCACTTTTCTTAAACGCCTTGGTGATGCGTGGAAGATTGAGGCAAGATCTATAATTGCCAATAACACTCACAAAAGTTCTACTTTTGATGATATCTACAACAAACTAAGGCTGTTGGAGAATGAAACTCTTTTGGAGCATGGAAGTAAGTCTACCAATAGTAACATGGCCTTCTTCTCACATAGTGAAGGTCAATTTGATCAGAAGGACTCATACATGCACCCAGTTACTGGATCAACATGTGTCAACGCTGGATCATATCCTGTCAATGCCTCACATTCAGACGCAGACACATACAAAATTGACTCACCAAGAGTTAAGCCTACTGGTTTGGATCTGGATACTGTGTGTGCATACATTGCTTCATTGCCCAATGGTTCAGTGATTACATATGAGGACCTTGAGCAAATAAGTGATGAGCACTTGGAGGAGATGGATATAAAGTGGAACATGGCTCTTGCAAGTATAAGAGCAAACATATGGAATATAATGTTTAAGAAGAAGATGACCTTTAATGCAAAGGACACTGCTGTATTTGATAAATCCAAGGTTGAGTGCTACAATTGTCATTGTATGGGGCACTTCATGAGGGAATACAGATCTCCAAGAAGATCTAATGCTGGAAAACCCTCAAGTCAAATTGTTAAGGCTCAGGATCCTAAGGCCATGGTGGCAGTGCAAGAAAATGATGGCATTGGATGGGACTGGAGCTATTTGTCTAAGGATGAGGAAGAGGATAAAGCTTTGGTTGCTGAAATAGAAGAAGAAGAGCATGTTCAATATGCTCTCATGGCACACTCCTCCCCTTCATTAAACAATGAGGTACACGATGATGCTTTTTGTAGTAAGGGTTGTCGTTGAAATACTGAAAAGCTTAACAAAGAGGTTTTAAGATTGTTAAGTGATGTGAGTACTGAGAGATACAAGTTGTCTAACTATCAAATTGCTCTCACTCAAACTGAGAAGACAATTTTTTAGTATAAGAAAATGGAGCTTGGCCTAAAAGATAAAATAAATATCTTAAAACATGAGTTAAATGCTAGTAATGATGTTAGAAACATCATGGAAAGGGTCAATGCTGAATTACAGGCTAAGTTAGATGAGGCTATCAAGAATAAGGATAATGTTGACCTTAAAATTCAGAGATTTGATAAGGCCTCACAAACCCTAGGAGAATGTGTTAATAAACAGAGGGATCCTAAGGACATGACTGGGATTGGGATGAAAGACTATACTGGTGTTCCACCACCAGCTGGGGACTTCTATGGTGTCCAAAGAAAGGACTTATCTTGGACTAGTTTACCAGAACTCCAAGAAGAGGAATTTATTCCTCCACCAAGAGTCCTTACCCCAGTTGAGGAATATAGGCAAAGGTTGACTGACTTGAATGAATGGAAGAAAGCTAACCCTACCTTATTTGTCAAGGGTGGCATGCTTTGTGATAGTCCAAATGAGTCGACCCCTATCAAAGTAACAAACCCAATCACTGGCAAGACTGTTGACCTTGGCTCAAACACTGTTAGAAAACCTAGCATTAAGTATGCAGAAATGTATAGGAATACTAGGTCACCAAAAAGCCAAGTTAGTGATAATGGAACAGGTTTCTTTTCTTCTAGACCTAGAGTTGTGTCTAGAAAAGCCTGTTACACTTGTGGTAGCTTTTCACATTTATCATATAAGTGTGTCAACGTTTCCAAGGTCAACGCTGTTAAAAGGTCAAACACTGTCAGACCCAAAACTTTTGTGGAGCAAAGTCCACAAGTTGTTAGACCAGCCCCATTCTTCACTAAAGGGTTTAACACTCATGGACAAACACCTTTTCAAAAGACCAATACATGGTCTAATAGGCAATGGGTTCCTGTAGCAAACACTAGGTTCAACACTGATAAGGGTAATTTCAGCGGTGACAAGACAAAATCCAACGCTGACAGAAACGTTGCCAGAACTAAATATTTGCAACCACAGGGAAAGGGGTCTAAAGCTTCTTCTAGCTTGACATGGAGACCTAAGCAAGATCAAAACCCTAATTCTAATGGGAACTCTATGACCTGTAACAGATTTAATTATATTTCCAAGGTCATCACAAAACAAATTGGGGTTAACTGGATATTTCATCCAAAAAGGGATGAACAAGGGGTTGTTATGAGAACTAAGTCTGTTCTTGTTGAACAACCAGATGAATCCAAGTCTACTCAGGCATGGGTTCCCAAAGAAAACTAACTTATTTTCTTTATGTGCAGGGCATTCAAAAACAGGTGAATGATTATGGCTATTGGGATAGTGGATGCTCCAGGCACATGACTGGGAAGGAAGATTATCTCACTAACTTCACTCCCATTAAGGATGGTGATAAAGTTTACTTTGGAGGCAGATATGGAACTATCACAGGCAAAGGAACTCTTCTCACCAAGAACTTGCGTTTTGAAAACGTGTTTCTGGTAAAAGAACTTGATTACAATCTTTTTAGTGTATCACAAGTTTGTGATAACAAAAATAAGGTTCTTTTTACTGATACTGAATGCTTGGTGTTGAGCAAGGATTTTAAAATACCAGATGAGAAATATATTGAATATAGAACACCTAGGCATAAGGACATTTATAATGTGAATCTTAATGGTATTAGGATGAATAATAATATATCATGTTTGTATGCTAAAGCTTCAATTGATGAGAGTAATCTATGGCACAGGAGACTAGGGCACATAAACTTCAAAAATATAAACAGACTTGTGAGACTTGGTTTAATTGATGGTTTGCCTGAAAAGGCTTTCCACAATGACCACTCTTGTGTTGCATGCCGTAAAGGCAAGCAGCACAAGGTCTCCTTTAAGTCTAAACAGGTGCACTCTAGTTCTAAACCACTTCACTTGCTGCATATGGACCTATTTGGTCCAACTAATATAGAAAGCTTGAATGGTAAATCATACTGCTTTGTCATCACATATGACTTTTCTAGGTTTACTTGGACTTTCTTTTTAGCTATGAAAAGTGACACTACTGATACTTTAATTAGCTTTATTACCCAGATTGAGAAGAAAACTGGTAATGAAGTTAAAATGCTTAGAAGTGATAATGGTGGTGAGTTTAGAAATAAACTGTTGGATGATTTTTGTCCTAAGAAAGGGATTACTAGGCAGTTTAGTGTTGCCAGAACCCCACAGCAAAATGGGGTTGCTGAGAGAAAGAATAGAACCCTAATTGAAGCAGCCAGGACTATGTTGGTTGATGCTCATTTTCCCATAGCTTTTTGGGCTGAGGCTGTGAATACAGCTTGTTATGTTCAGAATAGAGCATTGGTCAACAAGATACATAACAAAACACCTTATGAGTTATTTTGGGGAAGGAAACCTAATATTGGTTTTCTTAAACCTTTTGGTTGTCATGTAGTTGTACTAGATACTAGTGATGCCTTAGGTAAATTTAGTGCTAAAGGTGATGAAGGCTATTTCATGGGTTATTCAGTGCAGAGTAAGGGATATAGGGTTTACCTTAAGAAGGAAAAACGTATACTTGAAAAAATACATGTTAGGTTTTTAGAGAGTAAACCTAGTGATCCTGAAAGTGGTCCAAATTGGTTGTTTGACTTGGAACCTCTATCTAGGACTTTGAATTATATGCCTGTTACTAATCCAGACATTGTGAAGGTAACTTCAAATGTTGTGGAAGAACCAGTTATTGATGTTTCAGGTACACAGGTTAATGAAGAGGTTGGATCACAAGTAGACAAGTCATCTCCCATACAAGAGTATGTCACAATTCCCATATGGACAGATGCTTTTGCTGCTGGTGCTGCTGCTGGAAAGGATAATGGTGGTCCCCAAGTATCACCAGTTAACAACATGCATGGTCCTTCAGGCGCTGACAAAGGAAAATCTGGCGCTGACAGGACAAATTCAGGCATTGATGGCTCAAACGTTGACAAAACCATTTCAGGCGTTGATGATCCAAACGCTGACAACCTTGGTTCAGGCGTTGACAACACTTTTGAGCATATCTTCTTTTCAAATTTTGAACAAGGTGAACCTTCAAGAAGGAATGAAGAGGTTCATACAAATATTGATGGAAGAGAGTCTGAAGAAGATATTGGCAACTTGAAGGATGATATTGAAGACAACAGACTTTTTGAGGGAGGAGTTCTTACTTCCACTATGAAGAATCACCCCACTTCTCAAATTATTGGAGATGTCATGTCTTCTGTTCAGACTAGAAGATCTCATCAGAGTCTTGGTGGATTTATTGCCAATATACACAAGAAGGCTGATACCCCTGTTGTTCAAGCATGTTTGTTTGCTTGTTTTCTGTCATAACAGGAACCCAAGAAGATTTTTGATGCTCTCAAAGAACCAAGTTGGGTGGAAGCAATACAGGATGAGCTTCACCAATTTGCTATTCAGGATGTTTGGAAGCTGGTTGATTGTCCTAGATATGTCAGACCTATTGAGACAAGATGGGTTCTAAGAAACAAGAAAGATGAAAGAGGTATTGTGGTCAGAAACAAGGCACGTTTAGTAGCTCAAGTATATACACAAGAGGAAGGGATAGACTATGAGGAGGTCTTTGCACCAATTGCAAGGATTGAAGCTATACGGATATTTCTAGCCTATGCTTCCTGCATGGGCTTCACTGTCTATCAAATGGATGTGAAGAGTGCTTTCCTCTATGGCACAATTGTTGAGGAGGTATATGTTATGCAGCCTCCTGGTTTTGAAGATCCAGAGAATCCAGACAAGGTGTATAGAGTCAAGAAAGCTATGTATGGACTTCATCAAGCCCCAAGAGCATGGTATGGCACATTGTCCACTTATTTGGTGGAAAATAGATTCAAAAGGGGCACCATAGACCAGACATTATTTACAAAGAAGGCTGGTAAGGATGTCCTACTTGTTCATGTTTATGTTAATGATATCATCTTTGGCTCCACCAATCCAAAGATAAGTGAAGACTTTTCCAAGCTTATGACAGACAAATTAAAGATGAGTGCAATAGGGGAAATGAACTTCTTTCTAGGGTTACAAGTTCAGCAGAAAGAAGATGGTATCTTCATCTCTCAGGATAAGTATGTAGTAGAGATCTTAAAGAAGTTTGGCTTTTCTCCACATGAAAAGAGGGCTACTACTCCTATGGGTAGAGAACACCCTTGGGGAAAAGTTTTAGATGGAAAAGAAGTGGATGTCAGGCACTATAGATCAATGATTGGTTCATTGATGTATCTTACAGCCTCAAGACCTGACATTATGTTTGTTGTGTGTGCATGTGCACGCCATCAAGTGACTCCCAAATAATGTCACCTTTATGCTGTCAAGAGAATCTTTAGGTACCTTAGATGTTATCCAGAGCTTGGCTTGTGGTATCCAAAAGATTCACCATTGGAGCTTATTGCATATTCAGACAATGACTATGGTGGTGATAAATTTGATAGAAAATCTACAACTGGTGGATGTCAGTTTCTTGGGAGTAGGTTGATATCTTGGCAATGTAAGAAACAAACAGTGGTGGCCAATACTACAGCTGAAGCAGAGTATGTTGCTACAGCTGCTTGTTGTGGACAAGTCTTATGGATTCAGAACCAGCTGTTGGATTATGGGTATAATTTCATGCATACCAAGATTTTTGTTGACAATAACAACACTTTATGCATTATTAAAAATCCTGTACATCATTCTAAAACAAAACACATAGAAATTAGACATAATTTTATAAGGGATTGTTTTGAAAAGGGTTTAATACAACCAGATAGGGTTGACACAGAAGAAAATGTGTCTGATTTATTAACTAAACCTTTTGATGCTGGAAGGTTTCAATACTTGGTAACAAGTATTGGAATGATCAATCTCACATAATATGTGTTTTGGGGTCTTATTATAAAAGTATGTACAGGATAATGTATTGTTATTGGTCTTTTTGAAGTTAGATTTTCCACTATATTTTTCTAACGCTGACAAAGGTTATCTTAACGCTGACAAGTGTTATCGTGGCGTTGTCAGCAACAATGTTAGTTTTGTGGTTTTTAATCTAAGTGTACAGGTGGTGTTAGCATTGTACCATTGGATAAAGAGTTGCTTATGGATCTTTGGAGAATCATTTGAGCATGTTTTTATTTATGGATGATGGTTGGAATATTTTTATTCCTATCTTGACATAAATTTTTATGTTCATGCATATTTTTGGGCAACATATGTATCACAGTTTAAGGGGAGGTTTTATGAACCTTTAGGACTTTTAGGTATTCTTATAATACTCTTATCACAATTCTAGATTGTGTCCACATGTGAGTATGAGTTAGTTTTACTAAATCATGAGGCACTGTAGCATGCAAAGTTGGTATACTAGCATGCTGCCAAGACATTTTTGGCCTAGAATTGGTTGTGGTCTGTTGGGAGACTTGGAAATGATTTTATCATGGGTTTACCTGGGAGTTACAAGGATTTTTATGAGATAACTTAATTGTTAAGAATTTTGGTTAGCAAGGGACACTATAGGACTGTTATGTCTATCTTGCATAAGCAAGTGTGCATAACTTGACAGTGCTTGCCTCCCTATAATAATTATCAACTTATAGGTTATCTTCACTAGGATAAATTAATTTGTTAAGGTCCTTTTTCATTTTTATTACTTTTATTTTTGGACGCTGACAAGTATTTTTCCAAGCGTTGTTATGACCAATTTAGACGCTGACATGGCTTTGGCAAACGTTGACAAGAATATAGCCGTTGGGCGTTGATGGGTTATTTTTTACCGTTGACACTCATTGGGACCTACCCAGTTGTTATTTTTGACGAATTTTGGGGGCGTAATTTAGGGAGCAGATAACTTTTAATTAATGCATGAGATAACTTATTTTCTTTTCAATATTTTCATCATTATATTTTGAAAATAGTTGCCTCATTTTTTACCAATCACATGCACTTATCTCTCCTATATATTTGGCTCATATTTTTAAACAGGGTACCTCATATTCTTGTCTAACAATTTCTCCTATAATTCATCTTTCTAAATATTCACAAACAGCTTTCTTCATCAATGGCACCAAAATTTAAACCAAGTGATTTGGTATTGGGATTCAGGAGTTAACACAACATGATTGCATATTTGGACGCTGATGACACTCTGTTTCCACAATACACCCAGATGGTGGCGTATTTGAATGCATCTCCTCTTAGGTATGCTCTTTCTCATGCTCCTCTCATCTCTGTCACACATATTACGCAGTTTTGGAACACCATCAGTTCCTCAACAGTTAATAATGTGACTACATTATCATCTATTGTTCATGGGCGTACATGGGTGGTTACTAAAGCCTTGGTTCGCCAGGCTTTGCATCTTGATGATGCAGATGGTATAACCACCCTCCCCATTCATGAAATAGAACAAGGGCTTCGGGCTTTGGGTTATCCTTTCCCTGATGAGGGCACTTTAAACAAATATCATAAACAAGAGTTTCCCCCAGCTTGGAAGTACCTCATACATGTCATCTTACAATGTTTGAGTCCCAAATGTACTGCACACAATGAAATTAATAGATCAATTGCTAGTGCAATTATGTGCATTGCAAATGGGCAAAAGTTTAATTATTCTAAAATGATTTTTGATGGCATGTGTAAAAACAAAGGGAATAAGATGACTTTGGCTTATCCCAGATTTTTACAAATGGTTTTTGATGTGCAAAATTACTGCACAAGGGATCATGATGACTTTTATGAGATCCGTGTGCAAAAGAAAGCTATTTTTACCAAGATGCACTCACCCCTCACCATGACTTACCCCTCACCCAAGCTATGCTTGCTGTTATTGCAGCAGCACAACCCCAACCAGACCCACAACCACACCTTGACCTAATACCAGAACCTTTTCCTTCACCTCAACACATGGAAATTGACCAAGAACCCTTCGGCGCTGACACATTAAATGTTGGCGTTGACACAAGTAATCCAAACGTTGACACTTTTCCTTCACAGACCCAAACACACCTTAACCTTCCCACATCCACCCAATCCACATCATCTTCTACCCCACCACAATATAGGTTGCAAAAACGCCAAAGGACTACTGGAGTGTTTTCCTCTGGTGGTCCTAGCCATGTAGCAGAGAGAATCACCACCACAAGCGTGGTTGGTGATATGGATGAGGCTGGGACTATTGGTTCTCGCTTAGATGCAGGCCAAGACAGTCCTAACATCTTTAAGACCTCATCCATGCCCCATGAATCTAACTTGGGAGGTCAAATACCCATTTTAGAGGAGGGCAGATTAGAACCATACACATTAATGGAATTGAAGGCTGTCTGCATTAGCTTGCAAAAGCAAAATGCAGACTTGGTACAAATTTTCAGTACACAAGGCCTTGAACTCAAGCAATTGAGGGAGAGGATTGTTCTTTCGGAGAATGCTAGCACAAGGCGTGGGATGGAGGAATCTTCCAAAGGGGAGGATGAGCAGATTAATGTGAGTGATAAAGGCTCACATGATGGAGAATCTTTGGGTGTTGCTGAAGCCCTCACTGAATTGAAGAAGCAACCAGGTTTTGATGCATCTCTGGTTACTCCTACCAATTTAAACTTGTCTTTTACAGCTATGTTGGAACAATTTACAAGAGGCGTTGAGACAAGTAATTTAGGCGTTGACAAGCAAAGGTTGAACGCTGACACACCAAGCGCTGACATGAGCAAATTGGGCGCTGACACAAGGAATTTGAGCGTTGACAGACCTGCAGATGAGGTTGATGTATTCCAGTCATCAGCTATCATCAAAGAAGTATCTTCACAGGTATTACCATCATCCTTACCCATCATTGATCCATTAGATAAGGGTAAAGGAATCATGGTAGAAGTAGAAGTTCCAAAGGATGCAACACAGGTAGAGTTTGATAGAAGGTTGGCTGCACAACTTGTGGAACAAGAAATAAAGAAGGTTGGTGAATCACCATTTGTTGTCACTTCAGAGGAACAAGAAGGAAGTGATGAAGCAAGTTCATATTCAAGTGTGATGATAATAGAACAACCAGAAAGACTTGAATATGGTGATGATTTGGCAAGAGAGAAGCTTAGAGAGTTGAAATTGCAAGTAGATTTTGATATGCCAGAAACCCTATCATAAGCTATGAAGAAGATGCAAGTGGGTTTTGGAAGAATGGCAGGTATGGGAAAGAGGTACACACTTTTACTACTCTTGTGTCTCTCTTTGCAAGTGTAGATAGAGAATACTTGGTAGACCTTTGGAGGTTGTTAGAGGCCAAGTATGAGACTGAAGCTCCTACTTCAGTCATTGGAATAAAACTTTGGTCAACATTCAAGAGAATGTGTGGACCAAAAGAAGAAGATCCTGCTGTTTGGAAGGATCTTGAGGATGATCTCAGTGGTCTTCAATGGCGTTTGTGTGACAATCCATCAATTTATGGTTGATATTTTATTCTCAAGTGTTATTTAAAAACATTATTTTAAATGTTATATTATGAACTCACTTATTTTTGGGAAGAAATTTGGATTTACGTCATGAAGTAGCATCGACTACGTCTAAACCGGAGGATTCTACGTTACGTGCTTACGTTTACATACACCGTTTTGGTGACAGTCCGACATTTCAGGAAATAAATTTATCCGTGAATATTATTTTGAGATTTGAAATTTGTGTTGGTTCATAAACTCACAAATTTACGAGAAGAGATTAGGACTTACGATTATAATTTAACGTCCTTTACGATTAAACCAGAAACCTTACGATTACGTATTTACGTTTTTGAACTCCGTTTTTGATGAGACAATTTTTATTAGATTCGTTTTGTGCCGTTGATTCATAATTTATAAAAACGTTTTTCGTATAACGACCCGAAGGCACGCAAATCGAGAAAACTAGAATCGAGGAATACCCGTAAATTAATGGGGATGGAACAAGTATATACTTGTCGCACCCCCACACATGGTTGGACAAAGCTTCAACAACACACCTTTGAGGTGTCAAACTTGTAAGCTAACAAGTTACACTTGTCATTGTGAGCTACTCCACCTCAAAACCACTAACTCTAAACCATTCTCTCATTCTCACACTTGCAAATCACACATAAATCTCTCTCTACTCCCCATTTTCGTCCCACAATCCTCAAAAACAACCCTTATTTGATCTATTAAAACCATAAATTCATGTGTTATTCATACACATGATGATGCTCCTTTGAAGCCTTGAAGATTGGAGGTGATTCTAACATCCAAGGAGGTGATTTGGTAATGTCCAAGGGCTGATTTCTACATGAAATCTACAAGTATTGGTGGCCATGAAGATTGGTGTTGATCTACCACAAGTTCTTCCATCAAAATCCATGTCTTAATCACAACCTACATCATCTTGGTGGTATAAAGATTGTTCTTCCTATCCTCTTGTTATTTTGATTATGTAATCTTGTAATTTCTTTATTTATGTATATGTATATGATGATGAATGATGATTAAAAATATTATATGGGGATTTGTTGTTGATAGATTTGATAAACATGGTTAAAAAGATGGAAAACCATAGGTAAAATGGTTAAAATCTTGCTTAATGTGAAGGCTGTATAAAAACAGTAAGTAACCAAAATCTAAACTGATAAAATGGTGAAGTGGAATCAATATAAAGTAAGTATTAACTTTTATACACATGTGAGAGTTGGCCATGCAATAGAATCATAAAAATGAGTGAGATATGATCAAAACAAGTTTAGAGTGCAAATCTGCCTACACTGTTTTGGACGAATTTATTAAAATATTTAGAAGTTGATTCATCAGTAGCTATAGGGGAATAAAATGAAGCACATATCATGTAGTTTATGTGATAAAAATTTGGGCTTCTATCTCCATATAGAACTTTATATATGGCTGTTTTGGTGAACATGAAACTAAAAATCAGATTTTGAAGAATTAATGTTTAATAGTATTATATAAGCACTCAAACTAATATAGTATAAAATGTGAATTAAAACCCACTAACTTATAAATTTCATTTATATAAATATGTATAAGGTTAAATAAATTGACACTTTATAAAAATGGTAGTTGAATAAGATTTATAAGTACAAAAACTATAAACATGATTTTTACGACTTTTTCGGCTATTACCGTAAAATTAACGTTTTTCGCCAATTAAAACTTAGACGATCAAACCCGTCTAATGTAAAGTTTTTAAAATTCATATACTGATATATAACTACCTAATATAAGTTAAAACCAATAAAACCCGAACTATATGACATACGGACAATAACGAGCTAAGTTAGCATATGAGACTAATAATTTAACCAAATAAGTTAAACACTTATAAAAATTACTTATTGGGCTTTACACATTTGGGCCCAACATGTAAAGTATAAATACTGATAATACAAGTATAAAATGGATTAATACAAGTAAATGGACTTATAATAGGCTTATTGGACCTAAAACATGTAAATAGGTAAAACTAGTAAACTAGTATAAAAGTTATCAACACATAACACTAAAATGAGTAAATGAGAATATGTAAACCCACTTGATCATCATATATATATAAATCATAATATGTATAATTGTTATTTTTATAAAGTCATTGGACAAGAGTCTAAGACAAGTATTATTTGTCTAGGTTTCCGTGATTGAAGCACGTACCGTACATCCGAATTGCCGATAACCGCCTTCCCACATCAACGTGAGTTCATAGCCTCGCACTCTTTTAAATGTTTTTATGAAATGTTTTATAAACCCACGAGGGAGATAACATGTTAGTTTTAATAAAATAGGACACCACTTGTCCCGATTATTTGTTTATTGATTTGGACCCGAATAATTGTATGACCCGATGAATGAATATATGACCCGATAAATGAAATGAAATGGATTATTAAAGTTAGGTTATGTCACTAAAAGTCACATTAGCATGAATTGTGAACTACGGGATTTTGTAGACGCTTATGCATATAATAGTACTATTTGGGGACGATCACCCCAGTTCGCGCCTTGACGGTTGATCCCCGTCGTGCCACATTGATTGGTAAGCGAATTTATGTATGAGAAGATTTACACAAGCGTGATTATTGTGACGACACGCTAATTTAGATGGGCAAATGATTGTCGGGTTAGCTACCCGTTGTTTGTTGTAGTAAGGTAACAATGTCATGCGGCTTATAATAATCCAATTAACGAAATACTGCTATACGCACTGAATTACAATGAATTGTGTGACTAGCAATACGGGGTCTTATTATTGATTTTATGTTCGTGTTTTGGTTTACATAACCATATTCATATAACGATTTTTATTTGGCTTATACAACGTTATAAAACGTATTGTATGATGTTTTTAACGACAATGGTTCGTATAATGATTTTGAAGGCGAAAGCCTATATTATGATTTTGATAAAGATTTGTATAAAATGACTTTGGCTATTTTATGGCCTATTACAATGATTTGTACAAAAATGATTTTCGGTAATAATTTTATACCGATGTTATATTGATGGATTTTATTAAACTCTATGAATTCACTCGGCGTTATCGCTGACCTTTTCTTTTAACATGTTTTATCTCAGGTACTTGAAGGTAATTCTTGGGAAGACAACAAGAATTCATGGCCTGCACTTAAATTATAATTTCCATTCAAATGCTTTTTAAAACGTGTATTAAATACAATGACTTGGGACCTATGTAAATTTGATATTTATGAATGGAAATGCTTTTTTATTAAACGAGGCGATTTTTATGCGTTGTCTATGATGTGAGTAATGTGCTATCCCGTAACACCAACGAGTCTTCCGCTGTATTGAATTGTGTATATTTAGGGGTGTTACAGTTTGGTACCAGAGCTCTCGTTATAGAGAACGAAAGATTTTTAAAAACTAAGGTTTGAATAAAACATTTCAAAATATTTTAACTATAAACATTTTCTAAAAATGTCTAAAAGTCTTTTGACTATAACGGTGCCGAAGAATTCCCGAGTTACCGACAAGGCCAGACTGAGAAGTGTTATTTTAATATATATATATAACTTGGATTATATATATATATATATGATGTAATTTTATTACATGATTGTTTGATGATTATTTCTATATTCATACGAGGTATTTATACGACGTAGATTGTCACAAGAAACCCTAACTTCCCTAGTAATTAATCGAAGCAATTCTCGTAGGAATTCTAGCTATCCTAGATCTAAACCAAGTTGTGGATATTTATGATCCCAACAAATGGTTGATATTCGTAGAAATTTTGTTATTAGTTGATTGTGATATTAAAGAAGAATTGGCGAGATTAAATCTGATATCGACGTCATGACGATCTTTCCTTATAGAGTGGAGTTTTACAAAACGTTATCACCCGGAAAGGTGTCATCTTATTCGTTGTCACCCAATTCTTAAATTGAAATCGAAAGGGTGAATGTTGCACTTGAGGCTGTCATTGGAACCATTATCCAAAAGCCTCATGCCACTAGTACCTTTCCGAGAAGTCTAATTGAATGATCGAGTCATTTCATACTAGTGACTCATTTGATAACTATTAATGAAGGAGATATAGGATTTGAAATTAAGTGTTATACATATCGAGCTTTTATTGCCCTATTAAGGTCTAAGAATAAGGTTAAAAGTATTGAAGAATGATGTAGGATATCGCATTGAGTGTGATTTGGTTGAAACTTGAATGAAGAAAAATTTAACCTGTATGGAATAAGAAATTGTTAAGAGGAAGTCGTTAAGTCCTGTAATTGAATTATAAGGTTTTAAATGATTGTTAGTTCGTGTTAAGTATTGTTCCTAGGCCAATGTCCAATGACGAGGATGCCCAGTGTCTAATAAATAAATTGAAGAAATCTTCTTCTGAATTGGGACATATGGATCTTCCGGGACAGGTGGGACATCTAATGACTCTTGTAGATTAGTATTCATTGTGGTATCTTTTAAAAATAATCCCTAACTTAACTGAGACATCAGTTGGTAGGATGAGTTCTTGGAATTGTATGACATAGTGACACATAATGTGTTACGGTACAATTTTGACTTGTTTGTGATTAATGAAAAGACTACCTTTGATTGCTAAATCCTACATGTATCGATGTTATCTATCCTTTATTGCTTCATCCTAATGTTCGCATTAGTGATGCAACCATTGAACAAGTACTCATCTCGATTTGAGTTACGTTGTGAATTATTATTTTTGAGTGCCATTGAGGTCATGAACCTCATGATTAAGTGGCTAAGCTCATTTCCTAGCATGTTGAAGTTAGTTCTTGGTGAACAACTTTTCATCACTCTTTTGCAGATCACTCATTGTTCTTATAAAGATAAAACATTATCCCTTGAGAAAAATTGGGTTTTCATCACCATATGGATTATTTAAAGTGATACTTATAAATAATCGTTATCGAAATAAAGTTGTTTATGAAACGCTTTGGAAAACTTAACTGTTTTCATAACAAAGAAAATCTTTGTAAACTTATTTTTGATTCTTATTTAAGAATTAAGCATGAAAATGTTTTTATTATAAACATGATGATAAAATTTTGACGATCTGAGTATTGCATCGTTAATCTTGAAATTGTATATAGTTGCGCGCCTACATACAATTTGGAATGGACCATGCAAGGCTGATTAGTAGTCACCATAAAACTGATTAATAAACACTACATTTTCTTTAAAGATTGTGAAAGATTAAATTTTATGAGATAAGCAATAAGTGAAAAATAGGGACATAGTGTTAGGGACACCTACATATGTGCTTGTAGCATCTATTCTTCTGAGTCGAATTTACTCATCTGTGAAAATTGTCTTATTTGACAATTGACAATTCTTTCTTGTCCAATTCTCTCCTAGTGAGATTCTTAGGAAAAGTATCTGATTACCGAGTGTTGATAACCGACTGGATGTATCAACGTTCCTATCATTTCGTTTGATTTGATTTCATTTGAATGACCTGGGTAACGATCCGAGGAGCTTTTGAATGCGTACTCAAATTATGAAAACATGGGATACATTTATATTCATTAAATGTTTTCGTCTGTATCTGATTTAAAATTCTCTCGCATAAATTTTGCGTTGACATTACTCTTTGGATGATAGTTGTGTCTCCATATATCCTTGAATTTGCGAAGGATTATGAGTTATTATTAGTCTTTTGAGAAGTTCACATCTTATCGACGACAATAAAACTAAAAAGTTGATAATGCCAGTAGAATGGATTGATTGATTATGACATGACGACATTGTCTTAATTGATGGGAACTCGAGTAGAAATCCCCTAAATGATAAGATGTTGATTATCAAAAGTGATCTAAATAATTCTTGATGAATGACCATATCCTGCATTTAGACTTGAAATTATACCGTGAATAGTTGTGCATTAGTCATAGAATTTGTAATCTAGAAAGAACCTAATATGAAATTATTAAAAGATGTTCCGGCTATCTGAAACTTTAGGAGGTATTTTGATAGGTGTGTAAACACCCATCCTTTTACCACTTAATTCTGGCTAAAACAAGACCAAAACACGTAATTAATATCATTTGTTTGGAATTATGCGTGGTTTTTGTGTTTATTGTGATTTCAGAGCTAACCGGATGAATATTAAAGAAAACATGGGATTGCACGGGTTTTATCAAGGAAAAAGACTGAAGACGAAGTCTATTGTCCAAGAGATGCAAAAGATTTGAAGTCACTAGGCCTATTCGAAGATTTATCGAAGAAAAGGACTAAAGACGGAAGATTTTCATAAGTCGAAGAAACTCGAGTCTATTTAACAAAGAAATTAAAAGACGAGTTGGGTTTAATCGACGACAAATCCCGAATCAGAATCGAAAACGTCAACTTTTCTGAAAAGACGAGAAGACAAGAAGAAAGGGAGAAAACCCACTCACCAACCAACCACTAAGAGTATAAATAGATACTCCCTTCACATTTTAGAGGAGTTAGTTCATTTTTTCTTTTCCCAGGCTTTTGTTCGTTCCATCACCAACTCCATTAGGGAGTTTGGTGATTTTCATCTTTTTCTTTCAATCTTGTAATCTTTAATCATTAACCTTGATACTTTTACATATATCAATCTATTCCATCTTCTCATTCATCTTGTTCATCTCCATTTTTATTGCAAGTTCTTAAGTTTTTATTTGATTTTAGTTTGATCTTAAAAAGTTGTTGATTTAGTGTTTTTATTGGTGGGATTTATTACTTATGGTATGTTAATGATTATTGGTTAGTTTGGTAAAACCTTTTTGAGTATTGGAGTCGATTTGGATTTAAAACCGTGACCTTTGTTCTTGCTGTTACTGTTACTGTTCTTGATTCCCAGAATTTTCCGAACAAAGCATATATTCCGAATAGGTGAGGTTCAGTTCGCCTTATTCGGAATCTTTTCAACTTTCCGAATAGCTTTTTGGTTTGTCTCTTATTCGGAATATTCTATATATTCCGAATGGTCTGAATTTTTCCGCATAGCCAGTTTACCTTTTCCCTTATTCGGAATATCTTATGTATTCCGAATAGGCCTTATTTTTCCGTATAGAAGTCACTTTCCGCATAGGGGTTATTTTTCCGCATAGAGATTATTTTCCGAATGGGCAAGTATTCTGAATGGGCATATTTTTCCGCATATAGATGTTTTCCGCATAAGGCAAGTTTTCCGATTAGCACCATTTTTCCGCATAAGCTGTTTTATTCCGAATAGCCCTTGTATTCCGAATGGAGCTACTTTCCGCATAGGCCATCTTTCGGCATAAGGATTATTTTCAGCATAGGGCATTTTTCAGTAAGAGTATTTTTCTGCTTTACCATTTAATTGTTTTTATCTACTGTTCAGGATTTAATCTTTATTTGCCTCATTTATTTAGAATAGAGAACCAAATCCACTTTTTGTCACCAAGAACAAATCATTCCACTTTTAACTGAGATCAATTCGAGAGGATATCGAGAAATAAACCTGAACCCTAGCAAAAACCGTGTATCAAATGGCGCCGCTGCCGGCTCCTCTCGTTAAGATCAAAAGTTTTTTGTGAGAACTTGGATTTTGGGATCCGTTCCCCGTGAACGTTACTTTTTTAATAATAATTTTCAAAAACACTAAAAATATAAAATTTTCAAAAATCCTAAAAAGTAAAAAAAAAAACATAAAAACCAAAAATATTTTTGCTTTGATTTTCTTTGTTCGTTCTTTTGCAGGTGTATGCGCACTCGATCCACGTCTTATCAAGAGCCCGAGCCTCTCGATAACTTAGACATGGCTGGTGTACAAAACAACAATAACATACCACCTCCGAACAACAATAATAACAACAACAACCCGCCTTTCAACAACATGAATAATAACAACAATGAGCACCTTCCGGATAACCGCCCAATGATTGAATTGCTGCAAGCTCATGTCGATGGCAACATGGATCCAATTGTTATTCCACCAATTGCCGCCAACAATTTCGAGCTAAAGTCAGGCTTTATCCAGATGGTCTCAGCTCAACCATTCTTTGGACGAACCATTGATGACCCACACGATCACATCAAGAGATTTCTACAACTCACGAACACGGTCAAGTTCAATGGCGTTCCACAAGAAGTGATAAGGTTACAACTTTTTCCCTTTTCTTTAGAGGGACAAGCCCGGCATTGGCTTGCTAAGGAACCGCCACAGAGTATTCTCTCGTGGACGGATTTGGAAACAAAGTTTATCAACTACTTTTTTCCACCCTCTCGTACTACCGCTTTGCGGAATGAGATTATAACCTTTGAACAAAAGTACGACGAGTCATTCAGTGAATCCTGGGATCGCTTTAAAGATCTTTTAAGAAAATGCCCACAACATGGTTTTACCAAAGTTCATCAAATAAATACTTTTTACAATGGTTTAAGCATGAATGACCAAGATTCACTGAATAGTGCCTCGGGGGGTAATTTATTGGCTAAGACTTCCAATGCTGCTTGGGACATCATTGAGAACAAATCTCGTGTTCAAACCAAGAGTGTTAGGACCAATGTTGCTAGTGCTAGCACTAATGACAGCGACAAGCGATTAGAAAAAATCACCACGCTTCTTGAATCGCTTGTCACCCACACCGTCAGCAACAACAACAGCAACAACGCCAAAAATGCACAAGTGAACGCTGTCAGCCAACCTTGTGAGATATGCGGTGGTCCCCACTCTTACACAACTTGTATCGCCACCCAAGATTACCCTGCTGAGAATGTGAATGCGACATATGGCACCTACCAACAACCTACTTATCAAGCTAAACCTCAAGGTGACCGTAACTTGCTTAGCTACCGCAGCAACAACTATCTTTCACCACCTGGTTTCCCTCCTACCAACCCAAATCATCAACAAAACCTTAACCGCTCTCCTCAACAACAACAACAACCTCGACAACCATACATCCCACCTCACAAGCAACAACAACCACCTCCACGTAACAATCAAGTCTACCAACAACCTGCTTACCAACCACCTGCATACAATGCTCCTCCCAACCAAGCCACCACTGCATTACACCAAGAGGTCGCCACCTACATGAGAACCAATGATGTGATAGTGGGAAACCTCCAAGAGGAAGTGCGCAATTTGAAGGCAGATTTGGTAAAGCAAGGAAATGATTTGAGAGCCGATATGCGAAACACGTTGGATAGTCAGACGAATGACTTGAGGAACATGATGGCTAGTTTCTTCCAAAGTAGTCAACCCTCTTCTTCGGGTACTCTTCCGAGTAACACCGTTGCGAACCCAAGAGGGGAGATGAAAGCAATCACCACTCGAAGTGGTAAAGGTACAAAGGAACCCGAGCTTCCTATACCTCCACCGGTGGTTGTGACTAAGGAGAACGAGTCGCCTGCTCCTATTCCTCCTCCTTCTCCTTCCCCAATTTCTCCACCTCTTCTTTCTACCCCTCCTCCACCCATGGTTGTGAGTGATCCTATTCCTCTAAAGCCTTCCTCTTCTTCCAATATACCTTATCCTTCAAGGTTGAGGAAAGAGAAGCAAAACAGCAAGGATGATATTCAAGTTTCGAATTTCCTTAAAATGTTCAAAAAACTGAATTTCAATATCTCCTTCGCTGAGGCTCTCGCTCACATGCCCAAGTATGCCAAAATGTTTAAAGATCTTCTGAGCGACAAGGAAAAGCTCCTCGATATTGCCAACACCCAACTTAATGAGAATTGCTCTGTAGTGCTCTTAAGGAAATTGCCAATCAAGCTTGGTGATCCGGGTCGTTTTCTTATCCCTTGCAATTTCCCGGGAGTAGAGAATTGCATGGCCCTAGCCGATCTAGGTGCCAGTATTAATCTCATGCCTCTAAGTGTTTGGAAGCAATTATCTCTCCCAGAGCTAGTCCACACTAAAATGACTTTGGAATTAGCCAACCGTACGGTTGCTTATCCAGTGGGGATAGCCGAAGACGTCATTGTAGGAGTCGACAAATTCACCTTCCCTGCTGATTTTGTTGTCGTCGACTACGAGATGGACCCTCGTGTACCACTGATTGTTGGTCGTCCATTCCTTAGGACCGGTCGCACTCTTATTGATGTTGAAGCCGGAGAGCTTATCATGAGAGTGGGTGACGATAAAGTAGTCTTCAACATGGGAAAGTTATCTAAACAGCCTTCTTCTTCCGAGAGTGTTAATTGTATTGACGTTCTTGATGAGGCTTGTGAAGAACCCTTCAAGGATGCTTGTAAAAACATTCCTACCTCTCTTCCCAATGTTGAGACCGTTTCCTCTATCGACTCATCACTATCTCTCTTTGGAGAAAGTGATTTCCTTTGGAAAGATTTGGAAGCCACCTTGGAAGATGTAAAGAAAGACAATGACGATTCTACTGCCACTTGGGATGAAGACCTCATTTTCATTGCAAACCTCCTCAAAGAAGACAATCCTTCCCCTCCATCTCCCACTATTATTGCTATCGAGACTCCGACTTCGAATACGCCTCCCGTCGACAATCCTCCGGATTTGGAACTTAAGGAGTTGCCACCCCATCTTGAGTATGTATTCCTCGAAGAAGAGAAGAAGTCGCCAGTCATCATTGCTAAGGATTTGAAGGATGAAGAGAAAGCCCGACTTGTCGCTGTGTTGAAGGATCATAAGAAGGCTATCGCTTGGAAGATTTCCGATATTCGTGGAATTGATCCTCACTTCTGCACACACAAAATTCTCATGGAGGACGACTTTAAGCCCACAATTCAAAGCCAACGAAGGGTGAATCCAAAAATCCATGAAGTCATCAAAACAGAGGTTATCAAACTTCTTGATGCGGGTATGATTTACCCTATTTCGGATTCACCATGGGTTAGTCCAATTCATTGTGTGCCCAAGAAGGGCGGAATAACCGTTGTTCCCAATGAACACAACGAGTTAATTCCCACTCGTCTCGTTACTGGGTGGAGAGTTTGTATAGACTACCGCAAACTCAATGATGCCACGAGAAAGGATCATTTCCCTCTACCTTTTATGGACCAAATGCTTGAACGCTTAGCAGGAAATGAATATTACTGCTTTCTGGATGGTTTCTCGGGTTATTTTCAAATACCCATCGATCCCCAAGATCAAGAGAAGACTACATTCACTTGTCCCTATGGCACTTTCGCTTACAAAAGAATGCCTTTTGGCTTATGTAATGCGCCAGGGACTTTCCAAAGGTGTATGTTAGCTATCTTCCATGACATGGTTGAACAACCCATGGAAGTCTTCATGGATGATTTCTCGGTCTTCGGGGACTCTTTCTCTTCTTGCCTTGCCAATTTAGAACGTATGCTAAAGCGGTGCGAAGACACTCGCCTCGTTCTAAATTGGGAAAAATGCCAATTCATGGTAAAAGAAGGCGTCGTGCTTGGACATAAGATTTCGAAAGCCGGTCTTGAAGTAGACCGTGCTAAAGTCGATGTTATAGCTAAGTTGCCTCCACCTTCAACCGTGAAGGGTGTGAGAAGTTTTCTGGGTCATGCGGGCTTCTACCGTCGATTCATCAAAGATTTTTCCCAAATCGCTCGCCCGATGACCCACCTCTTGGAAAAAGATACTCCTTTTATCTTTTCCAAAGAGTGCCTTGAAGCCTTCAACTCGCTTAAGGATAAGCTAACTAAGGCACCCGTCTTGGTTACCCCTAATTGGGAGCTGCCCTTTGAGTTAATGTGCGATGCTAGCGATTTTGCTATTGGAGCGGTTCTTGGACAAAGAGTGAACAAACACTTCCAACCGATCCATTACGCTAGCAAGACAATGACTGGGGCACAATTGCATTATACGACAACCGAAAAAGAGCTTTTAGCTGTTGTCTATGCTTTTGAAAAATTCCGCCCCTATCTTGTCCTTTCCACCACCATTGTGTACACTGATCATTCCGCGCTGAAGTACTTGTTGACAAAGCAAGATTCCAAACCAAGACTTCTTCGCTGGGTTTTGCTGCTCCAGGAATTTAAAATCGAAATCCGCGATAAAAAAGGAGCAGAAAACCTAGCCGCGGATCATCTCAGTAGACTTGAGGATCCTTACCAAGGGGATCATCCGACCGATGAAATCAATGACTCTTTTCCCTTGGAGACCTTAATGTCTATAAACTCGAAACCGAATGAAACCCCGTGGTTTGCGGACTTTGCAAACTACTTGGCGGGTGGAATTCTCAAGGAAGGGTTGACGTCCCAACAAAAGAAGAAGTTTTTTACCGACATCAAGACTTACTTTTGGGACGACCCTTACCTATTCAAACAATGTGCTGATCTGATAATTCGCCGATGTGTTGATGGACCGACAGCGTCGGACATCCTTGATGCCTGCCACAAAGGACCCACCGGTGGTCACTTTGGTCCCAACTACACCGCAAAGAAAGTGTTTGATTCGGGATTTTATTGGCCCTCCATATACCGTGACGCTCACGATATGGTCAAACGATGTGATGTTTGCCAAAAGCAAGGCAAAATCACACATAAAGACGAGATGCCTCAGAATTTCATTCAAGAGTGTGAAATTTTTGATGTTTGGGGTATCGACTTTATGGGGCCATTCCCTTCATCTAAAGGAAACAAATACATCCTTGTAGCCGTTGACTACGTTTCAAAGTGGGTTGAAGCCAAAGCTTTGCCTACTAATGACGCAAGGGTGGTTTGTAACTTTTTGAAAGCTCTTTTCGCTAGATTCGGTGTGCCTCGCGCCATTATTAGTGATCGTGGGACTCATTTCTGCAATGACCAATTTGCTAGAGTCATGGCTAAGTACGGTGTAAATCATCGTCTTTCCACAGCCTACCACCCACAAACTAATGGCCAGGCCGAAATATCCAACCGAGGTCTTAAGCGAATTCTTGAAAGAACCGTGGGAGAGCATCGTGCCGCATGGGCTGATAAACTTGATGATGCTTTGTGGGCTTTCCGTACTGCTTACAAGACCTCGATCGGCTGTACGCCTTATCGTCTTGTGTACGGGAAAGCGTGCCACCTCCCCATTGAGTTGGAGCACAAGGCTTATTGGGCCTTGAAGTGGGCTAATTTTGATATCAACAAAGCCGGTGACCTACGCAAGATCCAACTCAATGAGCTAAATGAACTTCGGAATGAGGCTTACGAAAATTCTTTGATCTATAAGGAAAGGACTAAGCTCATTCACGACTCCAAGATCAAAAACCGAGAGTTCCATGTTGGAGACAAAGTCTTACTTTTTAACTCTCGGTTGAAAATCTTCTCGGGCAAGCTCAAATCTCGTTGGTCCGGCCCATTCACCATCGCCCAAATTTTTCCATATGGTACTCTCAAGCTCGCTCAACCTAATGGACCTAATTTTAAGGTGAATGGCCAACGAGTAAAGTTGTACTTTGGTGAGGACACCTCTCACGAGGTGATTCCATCCCTCACCACGTTCCCCATGAACTAATTTTGGGTCGAGTCAGGCTCGTGACTCGGTTATCAAAAACAAGCGCTCCTCGGGAGGCAGCCCGAGTATCTATCCCTTTAACCCCCTAAGTGTAGGGGAGGACCTATTTTGGTCGTTTGTGTTTGTGTGGTGATGTGCTTACAGGGATAACTACAATCTTGGAAATCTTTGAAGAACCGTGCTTCCGTGTTATCCGAAACCCGGTTCTATCTCTCAACTATCGTGATTCAATTTTCTTCATACACATTTAAAATTGATCACTTTAGTCGTCTCTTCCTTAACTCGAGTTAACCAACGTGCACAATGTCATAAGTGTAGGGGAGACTTTTCCCACATGCTTAAACATTGAGGACAATGTTTATCTTAAGTGTAGGGGAGACTTCTATCGAAGTTTTAAGTGGACTTTTCCATGAAAATGCCTTCATTTAACCAGAAAATCCTATTTTTCAGCATTTTTCAAATTTTTTATTAACTTTGGCCATTTAGTTGTAATTTTTAAATTTTTATCTTTACTTTCATAAGTATATATTCCACAAATAAGTCAAAAATATTAATAAAGTGATGTAGCTAGTTTAGAAGTCTTTGACATATTAGGCCCGTTGTGTTTATTTTGACTCAACCCGAATAGACTTATCCAAGTTTATTCTAGCTAGTATCCTTAACCATATAGACCTTAATTGGTTTATTAGGCTAAGTGTCCACGAGTCTCATTACTTGAGATTTTAAATTGTGGAGGACGAGAAATGATAGAGCCAATTATAAGTCGGTATTCTTGCGCAAGCTCACTTGGTGTAATTATTTGCCTATTCTCCCATCACTTGCTAATAATTTATCTGCAATAAGTAAGGTCTTACGATTTGAAAAGTTACTTAGCTTCTAGCCCAAGATCGTTTAAAAGTTGCTCGGTAATGATAAGAGTTCATAGCCAAGGCATAACTTATGAAGCGGGGCGCGAAGATTGGCGAGTCCGAAAAGGCCCTAACAAGGCATGAGGATTCAATTTTATTGCTGAAGATCCAAAGTGATGTGAAAAGCATTATTCCTAAAGTCTATATGAAGGATCAAGACTCACGACGAAAAGCAATCAACTCCCATAAAGATCATGGAGAAGTCTATCCGAAAAGACCCTAACAAGGTATGAGGATAAATAGATCCAAGTCCGAAAAGGAGGCAGATCGTTGTATCTCAAAATCCCAATTAGAGATTGAAGAAATAATCATGAAGTCGTGGTCAACAAAGTTGGAGTACCCCTCAAAAGTCTCCAAGTGAAGAAACTCTATTATGATGAGAAGACCATTATCTCAAGAACGTCTCTCGAAGATATGAAGTATGAAGTACATGCCAAATATCGGCCCGAGAAAGGTCTCAAATCGTGAACCAAGTTATGCCAAGATATGAACTTTTTGATATCCCGAGAAGCAGTTTTAAGAGATTTTGTCCTTTAGCTAACTATTGATCAAATCGTCCTACTTTGCTTTCAGCCTTAATAAACTATCAAAATAAGTCCAAAAATGCATCTTCATGATCATTCTAAGACAAAAATAAAATATAAGAGATACAACTAGGAATAAGGGAGTTTAAGCATTTAATTAAGCCATGTGTGTAAGTGTTTGATTTACTAACTTATAATAACAATGATCTCGTTTTAAGCTTAGTTTGGGGAACGTGAAACTTGAGGGTGATAAATCTTCGCAACACCAAAGTCCTAATGTAAGTCCTTGATTTCTTTACAAGTTGTTTCCATCCTTTTGTTTATTTTTAAGTTTTAATTTCTCTTAGCATTTTAATTTTTGTTTAGTAGAATTTAAATAAGGCCAAGGTTGATTAATTATGAGAAAAATGTAAAATTGCTTTATCACTAAGCATTGCATGAGGGCATGGCAATGGTTAAGTGTAGGGGATTTGATAGGTGTGTAAACACCCATCATTTTACCACTTAATTCTGGCTAAAACAAGACCAAAACATGTAATTAATATCATTTGCTTGGAATTATGCGTGGTTTTTGTGTTTATTGTGATTTCAGAGCTAACCGGATGAATATTAAAGAAAACATGGGATTGCACGGGTTTTATCAAGGAAAAAGACTGAAGACGAAGTCTATTGTCCAAGAGATGCAAAAGATTTGAAGTCACTAGGCCTATTCAAAGATTTATCGAAGAAAAGGACTAAAGACGGAAGATTTTCATAAGTCGAAGAAACTCGAGTCTATTTAACAAAGAAATTAAAAAGACGAGTTGGGTTTAATCGACGACAAATCCCGAATCAGAATCGAAAACGTCAACTTTTCTGAAAAGACGAGAAGACAAGAAGAAAGGGAGAAAGCCCACTCACCAACCAACCACTAAGAGTATAAATAGATACTCCCTTCACATTTTAGAGGAGTTAGTTCATTTTTTCTTTTCCTAGGCTTTTGTTCGTTCCATCACCAACTCCATTAGGGAGTTTGGTGATTTTCATCTTTTTCTTTCAATCTTGTAATCTTTAATCATTAACCTTGATACTTTTACATATATCAATCTATTCCATCTTCTCATTCATCTTGTTCATCTCCATTTTTATTGCAAGTTCTTAAGTTTTTATTTGATTTTAGTTTGATCTTAAAAAGTTGTTGATTTAGTGTTTTTATTGGTGGGATTTATTACTTATGGTATGTTAATGATTATTGGTTAGTTTGGTAAAACCTTTTTGAGTATTGGAGTCGATTTGGATTTAAAACCGTGACCTTTGTTCTTGCTGTTACTGTTACTGTTCTTGATTCCCAGAATTTTCCGAACAAAGCATATATTCCGAATAGGTGAGGTTCAGTTCGCCTTATTAGGAATCTTTTCAACTTTCCGAATAGCTTTTTGGTTTGTCTCTTATTCGGAATATTCTATATATTCCGAATGGTCTGAATTTTTCCGCATAGCCAGTTTACCTTTTCCCTTATTCGGAATATCTTATGTATTCCGAATAGGCCTTATTTTTCCGTATAGAAGTCACTTTCCGCATAGGGGTTATTTTTCCGCATAGAGATTATTTTCCGAATGGGCAAGTATTCCGAATGGGCATATTTTTCCGCATAGAGATGTTTTCCGCATAAGGCAAGTTTTCCGATTAGCACCCTTTTTCCGCATAAGCTGTTTTATTCCGAATAGCCCTTGTATTCCGAATGGAGCTACTTTCCGCATAGGCCATCTTTCCGCATAAGGATTATTTTCAGCATAGGGCATTTTTCAGTAAGAGTATTTTTCTGCTTTACCATTTAATTGTTTTTATCTACTGTTCAGGCTTTAATCTTTATTTGCCTCATTTATTTAGAATAGAGAACCAAATCCACTTTTTGTCACCAAGAACAAATCATTCCACTTTTAACTGAGATCAATTCGAGAGGATATCGAGAAATAAACCTGAACCCTAGCAAAAACCGTGTATCATATTTGCTGGTGAATTACCTAGACTTTCGCCATTAGGGCAAGTTGAATTTGGTATTGATTATCTTCCCGGTTCTGCACCTGTGGCATGTGCACTTTACGTCAGCACCATCTGAATTAAAGGAATTACCGTACAACTGAGAGAGTTGTCGGAGATAGATTTTATTCTACCAAGATCGTCATCATGAAGAGCTATGGTGTTATTATTTCTTATATTTATTGATTACTGTGAACTGAGTAAATTGACAATCGAAAACAATATCCATGACTCGAAATGGAAGATTTGTTCGATCATTTACAAGGTTCTAGCCTATATTCGAAAATTTGATCCTCGGCATGGTTATCATCAACTTCGCGTCCGCGAAGAAGATTATCTATTCCAATCACTAAATCCAGAACTTGTAATGAACATTATGAGTTTCACGTGATGTCGTTTGGATTGACTAATACACATGTCACGTGTGTAGGCTGTAATTTGATAAATTCATGCTTGTGATCATTATTTGTTTATTTATAAGAATAAGAATGATTTAATAATTATTTGTAGAATGCCCTGAGTCGGCCGAGTAGTGAAAACTTGTACCTTGAATATTTAACAGACTTAATCCTTTACATTATTTGACCGTGTGATTAAAAGATAATAGAATCTATATTGACTCTTCAAAAATTAAGAGCCCTTTTAAGACTTTGGGTTTTACTAAAAAGAGAGTGCAAATGTGTTTTGACAAATGTTTTATCAAAAAGAACTTTTGAGGGATTATTCCCTTATACCCAGAACATTTATCTAAACTCCTGTTTAGGGGTAAATATTCGTGTATACCTCAAGACAACCTAAGAGGGATTGAGGAAACCGTTAAACCATGACATAAAATTTGAAACGACAATTTTTTCTTTTCAACTAAGAAAATTTTGACCAAAGTATAACCAAATATTTTTCAAACATTACGAATCTTATTAATTATTTTCGATAAATCAGCAAAAATCGTGTTAATTAAATTCAAATTTGTTTTGAACAATTTATTATAATTGGTCGAACTAAGAAATTTAAACTTTTAACGTTTACGTTTCATAAAAACTTAATATTTATTGTTAATTTATGTGTAATACTTATCGACGCTTTAAAACGTCGGATCAAGCAAAACTGATAAATAGTTGAGACGAAACTAAAACATAGAAAATATGAAGAAAGAAATTTTGAATGAATACGGTCATGATAATTATTTTATAAGGAAAGGTGAATGTAGATACCGACACATTATGTAGAAGAGATAAAGAATCACATAGGATGTGTTCCTTAATAATGAAGGTGCAAAATAATTTGCCCGAACAATTTAGAAATAATTGATTCTTGTAAGAAGGATAATATAGATAAGATAAAGGGGTTCGCGGCTAATGTGAACCATTAGAATTGAGAAGCCGATGGCGTTAAATGTATAAAAGGCCACTTGTGGTTGCTTAAATATTGAGATGTAGTTATGTTGGAATCTCATAAGGATAAGTATTCTATTCATGTTATTTCTGATTAAGTGTACCTCATCTGAAGAAGTTGTACTGATGGCAAATTATGAAGGCAGACATCGCCTCATACATTAGTAAACGTCTAGCTATTGCAAAGGTCATCATCTGAATTTGATTTGATTTGGGTCATCGTCGACAGACTGACCAAATCTGCTAATATCATTCCTGTTAATGATAGATTCTTGATGAAGAAATTGACTCTTTATATTTAAAGTAGTGTGTAAACATGGTGTGCTTGTATCGATCATCTCTATCAAGATCCTCGCTTCGCATCGAATTTCTAGAGATTTGCTTAGAAGTCATTGAGAACGAATCTTGATGAGAGTATTGTACCACCCCAATCAAAGGGACGAGGTAAAGTAACGATACAAAATACTATAAGTGTTGTTTTATGTTTGAATGATTGACCTTTGGTAATAAACTGTAAAATCATTTTCCTTTGGAGAGATTATCCTTGATAATTATCGTACTAGGATCAAGATCGAATCTTGTGAGGATATATACTAGAGCATCTGTAAGCAGGAGTTGGGATGAAGACACCCGACATACACCCATTGTGAGTTGTACATGTCTTTTAGGTTTAAGGTTTCCTATGATGGCGAACCTAACCTTACAAAATACTCTACCCGCGAGACCTGAAATGATTGTTGAAGTTAGGATCTGATTATTGACTGCCGGTAGTGGGCAGGAGGTTATGTGAATATGAAATGTGGATCTTGAAGTGCCAGATGGGTAGCGAAGTTATGCCAAAAATATTAACCATGAAAAAATGAATTGATGATCTGAAAGATCATGGGATATAAGTCCCCGTTGTATGGGACCATTGAGATGATGTAAAGATTGGTTTGAAAGGCATATAAGCTGGATCTACCCTAGGACTTCAAGAGCTGCGTGAATTATGTTTTGTATATCAAACTTGATAAAATGCCTATCAAGTGAAAAATCTGACTATTCCTTAATGAAGTTTAGATCGGCGAAAAGTTGCATTCATCAAAAACCCGTGAAAATCATGGATAGAGAAAGTAAGTCAACATTAAGCCTGATCTTATTCCCGTAGTTATGTTTGATGAAACTCGCGTATTGTAATGGATTACACTTATGAGAAAAGACCGAATGTGGAGGAAATACCCACATGGCTTTAACTCTATAATAAGCGAGTAGTAAGATAAGATGATCTTTGAAGACAAAGATCCTGTTTAGGGGTAAATGCTGTGACAATCCGTCAATTTATGGTTGATATTTTATTCTCAAGTGTTATTTAAAAACATTATTTTAAATGTTATATTATGAACTCACTTATTTTTGGGAAGAAATTTGGATTTACGACTTGAAGTAGTATCGACTACGTCTAAATCGGAGGATTCTACGTTACGTGCTTACGTTTACATACACCGTTTTGGTGACAGTCCGACATTTCAGGAAATAAATTTATCCGTGAATATTATTTTGAGATTTGAAATTTGTGTTGGTTCATAAACTCAGAAATTTACGAGAAGAGATTAGGACTTACGATTATAATTTAACGTCCTTTACAACTAAACCAGAAACCTTACGATTACGTATTTACGTTTTTGAACTCCGTTATTGATGAGACAATTTTTATTAGATTCGTTTTGTGCCGTTGATTCATAATTTATAAAAACGTTTTTCGTAAAACGACCCGAAGGCACGCAAATCGAGAAAACTAGAATCGAGGAATACCCGTAAATTATTGGGGATGGAACAAGTATATACTTGTCCCACCCCCACACATGGTTGGACAAAGCTTCAACAACACACCTTTGAGGTGTCAAACTTGTAAGCTAACAAGTTACACTTGTCATTGTGAGCTTAATAAACAAGCTACTCCACCTCAAAACCACTAACTCTAAACCATTCTCTCATTCTCACACATGCAAATCACACACAAATCTCTCTCTACTCCCCATTTTCGTCCCACAATCCTAAAAAACAACCCTCATTTGATCTATTTTAACCATAAATTCATGTGTTATTCATACACATGATGATGCTCCTTTGAAGCCTTGAAGATTGCAGGTGATTCTAACATCCAAGGAGGTGATTTGGTAATGTCCAAGGGCTGATTTCTACATGAAATCTACAAGTATTGGTGGCCATGAAGATTGGTGTTGATCTACCACAAGTTCTTCCATCAAAATCCATGTCTTAATCACAACCTACATCATCTTGGTGGTATACAGATTGTTCTTCCTATCCTCTTGTTATTTTGATTATGTAATCTTGTAATTTCTTTATTTATGTATATGTATATGATGATGAATGATGATAAAAATATTATGTGGGGATTTGTTGTTGATAGATTTGATAAACATGGTTAAAAAGATGGAAAACCATAGGTAAAATGGTTAAAATCTTGCTTAATGTGAAGGCTGTATAAAAACAGTAAGTAACCAATAGCTAAACTGATAAAATGGTGAAGTGGAATCAATATACAGTAAGTATTAACTTTTATATACATGTGAGAGTTGGCCATGCAATAGAATCATAAAAATGAGTGAGATATGATCAAAACAAGTTTAGAGTGCAAATCTGCCTACACTGTTTTGGAAGAATTTATTAAAATATTTAGAAGTTGATTCATCAGTAGCTTAAAGGAATAAAATTAAGCACATATCATGTAGTTTATGTGATAAAAATTTGGGCTTCTATCTCCATATAGAACTCTAGATATGGCTGTTTTGGTGAACATGAAACTAAAAATCAGATTTTGAAGAATTAATGTTTAATAGTATTATATAAGCACTCAAACTAATATAGTATAAAATGTGAATTAAAACCCACTAACTCATAAATTTCATTTATATAAATATGTATAAGGTTAAATAAATGGACACTTTATAAAAATGGTAGTTGAATAAGATTTATAAGTATAAAAACTATAAACATGATTTTTACGACTTTTTCGGCTATTACCGTAAAATTAACGTTTTTCGCCAATTAAAACTTAGACGATCAAACCCGTCTAATGTAAAGTTTTTAAAATTCATATACTGATATATAACTACCTAATATAAGTAAAAACCGATAAAACCCGAACTATATGACATACGGACAATAACGAGCTAAGTTAGCATATGAGACTAATAATTTAACCAAATAAGTTAAACACTTATAAAAATTACTTCTTGGGCTTAACCCATTTGGGCCCAACATGTAAAGTATAAATACTGATAATACAAGTATAAAATGGATTAATACAAGTTAATGGACTTATAATAGGCTTATTGGACCTAAAACATGTAAATAGGTAAAACTAGTAAACTAGTATAAAAGTTATCAACACATAACACTAAAATGAGTAAATGAGAATATGTAAACCCACTTGATCATCATATATATAAAATCATCATATGTATACATAATTGTTATTTTTATAAAGTCATTGGACAAGAGTCTAAGACAAGTATTATTTGTCTAGGTTTCGTGATTGAAGCACGTACCGTACATTCGAATTGCCGATAACCGCCTTCCCACATCAACGTGAGTTCATAGCCTCACACTCTTTTAAATGTTTTTATGAAATGTTTTATAAACCCGCGAGGGAGATAACATGTTATTTTTAATAAAATAAGACACCATTTGTCCCGATTATTTGTTTATTGATTTGGACCCGAATGATTGTATGACCCGATGAATGAATATATGACCCGATAAATGAAAATGAAATGGATTATTAAAGTTAGGTTATGTCACTAAAAGTCACATTAGCATGAATTGTGAACTACCGGGATTTGGTAGACGCTTATGCATATAATAGTACTATTTGGGGACGATCACCCAGTTCGCGCCTTGACGGTTGATCCCCGTCGTGCCACATTGATTGGTAAGCGAATTTATGTATGAGAAGATTTACACAAGCGTGATTATTGTGACAACACGCTAATTTAGATGGGCAAATGATTGTCGGGTTAGCTACCCTTTGTTTGTTGTAGTAAGGTAACAATGTCATGCGGCTTATAATAATCCAATTAACGAAATACTGCTATACGCACTGAATTACAATGAATTGCCTGACTAGCAATACGGGGTCTTATTATTGATTTTATGTTCGTGTTTTGGTTTTACATAACCATATTCATATAACGATTTTTAATTGGCTTATACAATGTTATAAAACGTATTGTATGATGTTTTTAACGACAATGGTTCGTATAATGATTTTGAAGGCGAAAGCCTATATTATGATTTTGATAAAGATTTGTATAAAATGACTTTGGCTATTTTATGGCCTATTACAATGATTTGTACAAAAATGATTTTCGGTAATAATTTTATACCGATGTTATATTGATGGATTTTATTAAACTCTATGAATTCACTCGGCGTTATCGCTGACCTTTTCTTTTAACATGTTTTATCTCAGGTACTTGAAGGTAATTCTCGGGAAGACAACAAGAATTCATGGCCCGCACCTAAATTATAATTTCCATTCAAATGCTTTGTAAAACCTGTATGAAATACAATGACTTGGGACCTATGTAAATTTGATATTTATGAATGGAAATGCTTTATTATTAAACGACGCGATTTTTATGCGTTGTCTATGATGTGAGTAATGTGCTATCCCGTAACACCAACGAGTCTTCCGCTGTATTAAATTGTGTATATTTGGGGGTGTTACAGTTTGTATTTAGCTGCTGGTATGTATCATTTGAGTTCTACAAAGTTTGCTGAGTATCTTCTTGTAGATGGTCAGTATTCCATGTCCAAAGAAGTTTTGGAGAAGATGAAGACAACACAGCTAGAGATTGACTATTCAAGTGACGTGGCAAAAGATTTGATTAGGCATATTTATTACCAATATGATAAGCGTTGTAAGATTCCTCCTAGTTCTTAATTTTTATTCAGAAACTTGATTACTAGAGTAGATATCAAGTTTAGGGGAGGATTGTTGGGAATAAAATGTAGCCAGTCCACTTGAGCGCTGACAAGAGGAAAACAAGCGTTGACAGGAAGAAAACAAACGCTGACAGATAAAGCGTTGACAAGAAGAAGTCAAGCGTTGACAGGTTGAAGACAAGCACTGATAGAAAGATATGGTCTACGCGTATTATGTTTCTAGTTTGTTTCTAGTAAAGATAAGTTCAACAGTGTATTTTCTATAATTATCTTTACCTAGAATAGTTGATACGTAGACTCTTGTACAAGGCTTCTTATGTCTATAAAAGAAGATCTTTAGGTTATGTTTCATAATACGTTTTCATACGTTAAACACTTTCATTGTAAGCAAGTTTGTTATTATCAATCAAGTGAAAGTTTGTTTACATCTTTGTGTGTTCTTGTTTAAGTGTTAATTCCACATAACACTTAGATTACTTTATACATAAACAAAGTTTCTCTACGTGTATAACTTGATCTAATCTCGTTTACACAAGCTTAAACGATCTAAGTTTGGGATCAACACCGGGTTTCCATAAGAATTATTATAGTTGGGCTAGGTTCTTTAGTCAAGGAGCGAAGGTGTTGAACCGTCCAAGGGTTGCCCAATCCTTGGACGTTCCAACTTAAGATACTCATTGGGTTCGGCGGTGTTACAACGCAACACTCGCCGTTAAGTCAGGATCAAAATGGTCCTTTAGCTTCTTGACACTATCGATATCCATAGTGTCACATTTGAAAAAGTCCTCAAACGATCTCTTATTTCCATAGTTCTCACATTTTGTTTCTCTGTTTGTGGTAAAAATACGCTTTTAGGAAAAAGACGTATATGCGGTAAGTATTAAATGCACGTTTAGAAAAACGTGACACTTATGAACCTTTATGAGATTGTTCACCAAGGAGGATAATAGTGTGTGTCAAATTGTTGTTTTGATTAATATTGAGAGAAAGGAGAAAGGAAAAGGACGGATTACGGTTAAAATTACACTAAGACAAAAAAACGCATTTTCACGCAAAACGAGGCAAAAATCAAAACTTATCTAAAAATTACCAAAGAAATTAAATAAATTCCTAAAAATATAACTAAGGTTTGCAAATAAAAAAATTCTTGTAAGTTTTTATATTAAATAATATTTAATTCTTTAATGCTAATTGAAGCCCTAAAAATCAAATAAATTAACAAAAAGCCCAAACTAAAACTTAAGACTTTGTAAACCTAAAAAGTACTTTAAATAAGCTAAAAACTATTTTTCTAAATTTTAAAACCTATTAAAACTAATTAAAAACTAATTAAAAACCCTAAAAAAAATTTTAATAAAATTAAAATAATAAAATAATAAGGAAAATTACATAAAAATGTACTTATCTTGGGGTATTTTTTAATTAAGGTACTCTACTTATTTTTATGCACATAAAAGTAGTCAACTTTTATTTTTAGTCGATTTAGGTTTTTTTCACTTCTCATTAAAAAACTAACGGTCATTTCGTTATTTTCTCAAATAAATCTCTTATGAAATTTGATGGGGCTCTTTTGACATTTATTCATTAAATCAAAAGGGTATTATTAATTCCCCCTTTACGTTGTGTTCTTGATTCAATTAAAGAATAAAAAATAGTATCTTCACTTGATCCTTGCATAATTACTTTTATTGGACAATGGTTGCGACCTTTAGGTACAATTTATGTAGCATGTGATCTTTACAACGAGACATAATGTAAAACAATGAGCTTAAATGAAACAATAAAATTCTATAACTCAAGCATACATTATATTAACTAAATTAGAGAATCTCTTTCATTGTTTGTTTTAAATTGACCTTTTTGTTTCATTTGACAGGTAAGCATGTACATATGATGAGTGTAGAATATTTGTGTACATTGAGGTACCGGGCACATAGTTCGTTCAAAAACTGTAATCTAAATTTTTTTAGTAGAAGGAGCTATAATGAGATGAAAATATGAGCGAGTCAGTACAACAAAAGAGTCGTGTATATAGGTCAACCAGTTATAATGACGATTTCCACTCTATAAATATTTTGGGCTCCGTATAGGCTATCCGACACTTTGAAAAACAAGGTGGCGTTCAGTTTGTAGATAGAGTTCATTATCAGGCTCAAATGCTCAATAAAAGATGGAATCTATAGGATAACAACCATCCCGCTAAGGCATGTATATTTCAGATATGACGTTAAACTCAAAACCAATACCCTCAAGCCAAACATTTCTATCATTTTCATATAAGAAAGTGCTGTAATGCGGTGTTCATAGATTTGACCAGCTCGTTGTTAGATCACATACACAAGTAACAACCATACAGACAAGCAGTCTAAATGTGTTGAAACATGACCATAAATGTCATATCCTACAAAGTAATGGCAATGATCTATAGAAACTTCTGCTATTACCATTTACAAGTAGGGTTTACTAACTACACGAGGAGTCTCACCTTTCAAACAAACAGTCAAGCACACAGGTGACATAACATCTTCACCTTCATATAAACAAAAGTTCTCACTCTTTTGGCCACATTTAACAAGGTTTTTAATTCAATATTAACATGCCAAATATAGAGTCAGCTAAACAAAACTGGTGTTTTTGTTTCTTTGATTGGATCCGCGAAAAACAAATGTCAAAAGGGATTAGTACATGTTTGATAGAAATAAATAAATGTCAAAAATCCCCATCCAATTTCACTAAAGATTCATTTGAGTAAAATAATGAAACGGTTGTTAGATTTTTAATGGGATGTGAAAAAAAAACCTAAATCGATTATAAATAAAAGTTGACTACCTTATTTGCACAAAAAAATAGAATACCTTAATTAGAAAAAGACCCTATGTTAAATACCTTTTGTGCCATCTTCCCTAAAATAATACTTAAAAATCCAAACATTGTAAAAAATTGTAAACTAACTTATTTTTAACTGATTAATTTAAAAATGCAAGTGAAATCACCTAAATACCCTTATTGGGCTTCCAAATGGCCCAAAACCAAAAATAGCAAGCTAAATGGTCTTTTTAGCCCAATAAAATCTAAAGTCCACAAAAATTATGCAAAGGCCCAGTCTGATCAAAATCAAATTCTAAGAGAAAAATTATAAAGGCCTAAAAGCTGAAAGTGAGCTTATCATACCTTAATAAGAAATAAGCTAAACCTTAATAGGCTAATAAGCCCAATAAGCTAAAACTGATGCTTAAACACACAACCTTATAATAAGCTAATAAGACTATTTTAAAATTAAATTTTGAAAAAGCTCAAGTAATAAACCAGAACTTAAAAAGAACATATTTACTAAATGACAAAATAGTCGGGTTTGAGAAATAAGACACCTTAGAAGCTTATTCTTTTTGAAAAATATCTTAACTGAACAAACTAAGAATTATCAACAAGAAAATTTCCAAAAAGTCTAATAGAATAAGTTGTAGATCACAATAAGTACTTCTAAAAATGATAAAAAGCTGATTTTTTAATAAAACAATAACCAAATAAGCTGAAACTTCTAGAATCCACTAATAAGCTGAGAAAACTAATGGAAAGTACAAAATCAAAGTTGTTGTTTGATCCAATAAGCTGAAATGAGGTAATAAGCACTTTTGGTGATGTTTTGACCAAAGTCAACAAAAGTCAAAGCTATGGCTTATGATTCAAGATACTTTGTTAATCTATAAAAGGCAATAATAAGGTATTTTTAGAGGAAGCCCTAAGTTCAAAGCCAGTGAACAAGGTTACCAGTGGTTAATCCTTGCTTAGGTTTTGGTAGAATAAGCTTGATAAGCCAGTTGGCTTATAAGCTGTTCAAATAAGCAAGTATCACTTGAAACACACTTGAAACACACTTAATAGCTGACAAAGAAGCGTTATAAAGCAACCAAATCACAAGGAAACAAAGCAATAACACATGCAAGAACAAGACATATAGGCAATTTCGGTAATGCAATTGACCAATACAGTGACTTATAATAGCTTGTAACTTTCATAAAAAGCCACAAAATTAAACAACCAGATACTACCCAGATGCACAATTAACTTTCATAAAAAGCCACAAAATTAAACAACCAGATACTACCCAGATGCACAATCACTAGAACTACTTGCAACCCAAATTTTAGCCTCTAATTAAAATAAACAAAGGTTTTATTGCTTATGATATGTTTGACAGATTTATGAACATGGAACTTTAAATTTGGTAAAATCTTTTCCAATGTTTTCTAAACTTAAACAGCTACCAAATATTACTAAAAACACCTAACAAGATCTTCTAAACACAAATAAACCAATGTCCAAGGCCTTAAGGCCTTTGACAGTTAAATCCAAACACCCCTTTATAACTTGTTTTTCAAACAAACTTTTGTTTTAACCATATAGCATGCAGTTTTTATGGTTGAAATAGATCCAATACTAGTAAATAACAAAGAATAAACAATAAAAACACATGCACAAAGTTATAACATAAAATCACATGTCAGTCTAAGTTTTGAAAGAAAAATTAAAAGGAGAGGGAAATAAAAAGTGCACCTCTCCCCTACAACTTCCTAAGGGAAGTCAGCTAAGCTCCCTTGAGCTTGTTCAATAGTTAAACAAGCCAAGGGTACCTTGAACAGAAGTAATGAACCCTTGTTGATGGTTCAAAGGGAGAACCAAGGGCTTGTGATTATATTTGATTAAATCTCCCACACAAATCAACACACAACCACTCAAGCCTAAAAACCGTTCAATAAGCTTGTTTAGCAACCAGCTTATGAAAGCTTTTGACTCAAGAGAGGGGTTAGTTCACTGTAATAAACAAAACATAAGAATGAAGAACTTTGAAAAGATTTTGAAACCAAATCCTTAACAAACCCTTGGACGAATCAAAAACAACTTTTCAAAACATAAACAGAATATAATGGAACACAAATTTCAGCCAAACTATACCAACTTCTATGAAAGAAAAGGAATTATAATTGAGAATTCAAAATACCATACCTTCATTCATAAGAAAGGAATTATAATATTTAAAGCTAAAAGATGGAACAAGGGATTCTCACAGGTTGAGGTCTCCTTATATAGTACTCTAATGAAGATACTAGAAGCTGAAATACATGTAAACCCTAGCTATGAAATCTCAAAGATGCCCTTGATGCTTCTAGATGCGTTTTGATGTTGTGAGTTGTCCCAAATAATCTTAACCATCCATTTTGTATGTAGGGAGCAAGTATGAGGTGTGGGTTGTTGATTTGTCCATGTAGGATTACTTGGAGGCTAAGTCGTGTGTTTATTGGTGGAAGGTTGATCGTGTGGGTAACATGGGTGATGGGACGGGAGATGTGAGTGTGTGGGAGTGTGCATGGGAAGGTGAATTAGGAGTGGGTAAGGGTAATTTCTTTTTACCATTTGGTTAAAGTAAAAAGTGAAACTAGGAAGAAGGGTGAACAGTGGTCCCATTTGATTCGTTTTTTGTGGAGTATAAAATGTTTGGAGCATGTTTCTTGGTTTGAAAGTTTGGTGTGGCAAAAATAGCCCCTCATCTCTCCAAAGGTTTGCAAATGAAGTTTAAATGGCATAAATCCCGTTTTCCTTCGTTAAAAGTTTGGGTGTGTTGTCAATTTTGGCACAATTACTTTCAAACTTTAACAAGGATGTGTTTTATATATTTATTGAATCTTTGTTAGCCCTATATTTTATATAGTCGAGCAAGAATGTAATAGGTCATCCTAGTCGTTAGAGGTCTTGTTTAGTAATAGGCTAGTCGGGTTAACCGGACTTGGACTTTAAGCTACTATTGTATAAGTTAGGGGCTCTAAGCCCAAAGGCAAGCCAAGCTCAGCCTAAGAAACAAGCCCACGAGCCCAACAAGCTCGTTGGTATATAAACCCTCTTCCATGTGTGGAGGAGGGTGTTGGTTCACTTTCATTTTCTCTCTCTAAGTAAAGTTTTACCTTCCACTCTTTCTTGTTTCTCTCTCTACTTTCTTCTCTTTATCTCTCTAAATATTATGTTATGGATTGATTGGGATTAACATTTAGTATCAAGAGCCTATAGTAGATATGTGATTGAAGATTCGTGGTTAATTTTTATTTATTTCGTGTGGTTTTCATCAAAAAACCCCACGTTTTAAAAAAAAAATTCATGTTTTTCACCATAAATCTTTCTTAAAATATCCTATATAGTTGTGGCAGAGATTCATGATACTTGTTTTGGTGATAAACACGCAAAGTTTTGATTTTTATCTTGATTTTGGGATAAAAACTCGAAAAAGTGGATTTTGGTAGGATATAGGTTTAATTTCAGAATAAACTAGTGTATTTCGAATTCTTGAATTATTCCGAATTCTTGAATTATTCCGAATTCTTGAATTATTCCGAACTCTTGAATTATTCTGGATTCTTGCATTATTCTGCAATTATTGATTTATTCCGAAATCTTAGTTCATTTGGGATTCCGAAATATTTTGGGTATTATTCTGAAATCTTTGCTAAGAACATTCCGAAATCTTCACAAAGTTGGATTCCAAAATATTTCAGATTATATTCGGAAATTGTTCTTGAAGTTTTTCTGAAATACTCAGCCACAACGTTCCGAAATCTTCACAAAATACATTCCGAATTCTTTGAGGATAAAACATTCTGAACTCTGTGTGGAAATACATATTTCGAAATCTTTGAGGATAACACATTCCAAAATCATTGAGGAAAACATATTCGGAAATCTTTGAGGATAACACATTCCGAAATCTTTGAGGATAAAACATTCTAAACTCTGTGTGGAAAGAATATTCTGAAATCTTTGAGGAAAATAGATTCTGAAACCATAAAAGGGATATTCGAAATTATTACTTTGCGAGATTTTTGTTTGAAACATTTTTAGACTTAGCCACTATCTAGACTAGTTTCAGAATATCGTTTCCAAAAAAAAAAGTTAAAATTTTGTAGGTCAAGTAGATTCAAATTTTTTCCCTACTAGTTTTTGGCTATTTCTAACTCAATTTCAAAATCTGGCGATACAATATTTTTCGGTTTACCGTTATATCGGACTGACGAATTTATTGTCGGACTGAGAAAAAAATCGTAATTTTCGGAATATCAACTACAACCAAATCACAACATATCTACTAAGATCCATAATCTATTCACAATCATCGAAAACGTTCAACAACAGCTCGAATTTAACCACAAACGATCTTGCAATCAAGTATAAGATGCTGAAAGCTAAAGAGCGATGCTTGGAACATTCCAAGAAACTTCAGTCACACCTTCAGACTCTTTCAAATGAACTCATCAAAAGAACTAATATGGAATTCGAATACAACCAGCTATTCATTCTTCTACTTGGTCAAGAGGTTGGAACATTCAACAGCGCGTTCACACTCAACATGAATCAACTTCACATGCAACTTGAAAAAGATGATTTTCAAGAGGATGAATCCATGGCAGCCTTTTTAGTTCTCTAAAACCAGTTTCAGCAATTCATAGAGTCAAAGCACAAGGCATTCTATCTCTACAAGTTTAAAGAGTAACTCCGTCATCTGATGAGTAATGCCAAGAATTCCATTGCTGAAAAAACACGTCATAAACGACAATTTGAAAGAAGGGTGCATAAACGACTGATGCAGACGAAAGAGAGTAATGTCGATAGTGGTCAAGCATTAGATGCTTGTTCGGTTGATACAGAAAGCAGCGGGACATATGCAGAAAAGCAGCATACCAGTAATAGCTCAGGGAATGATCAAACAACCAATGATGTGGATATCAGACCCATTTATGATGATGCGCCAATGGCTACGGTACAATTAAATGCTGAATATGATGTTCCAGAACACACTGAGCAATCTGAACCCATTTTTGACACGTATCTAGTGGAAAAGGTTGATAGGAATATGATGTAGCAAAAAAAATAATAATAAATAATTGAATCTATTGATTCCAAAGAATGCCGGACACAATCCTTCCAACTATCGTTGATTCAAAAAAATACCGATAATAAGGTAAACTCCAACAATCGTTGATTCAACGAATACCCGATTATTTGGATGAAATCGAACAATAAACCCTAACTTGTATTTAAGTTGATTAACAAAACACTAAAAGTCTATTTTTTTATTCATATCTTCATAATAATTCCATAAAATAAACCCAAGTCCTAATTTTATAGGAAAACTAAACTTGGGGAAAAAGATAAAAATATTATTCTTAAAAAACACAAATTAAGATTACTAAATAGAAGATACCACAAATTAAACTAAATAACCAGTTTATTTTTATGTTCCTCCATCATTGTGGATAAGATGTAGACTAAAAAAACAAAGTAAGAGAATACCCGATTATTTGGATGAAATCGGACAATAAACCCTAACCTGGATTTAAGTCAATTATCAGAAGACTAAAAGTATGTGGTTTTTTATTCATAACTCCCTCCTGAATACAATAAACCCAACCCTAATTGTAACACCTCCAAATATATACAACTCAATACAGCGGAAGACTAGTTGGTGTTACGGGATAGCACATTACTCACATCATAGACAACGCATAAAAATCGCGTCGTTTAATAATAAAGCATTTCCATTCATAAATATCAAAGTTACATAGGTCCCAAGTCATATTATTTCATACAAAGTTTTACAAAGTATTTGAATGGAAATTATTGTTTAAGTGCGGGCCATGAATTCTTGTCGTCTTCCCGAGAATTACCTTCAAGTACCTGAGATAAAACATGTTAAAAGAAAAGGACAGCGATAACGCCGAGTGAATTCATAGAGTTTAATAAAATCCATCAATATAATATCGGTATAAAATTATTACCGAAAATCATTTTGTACAAATCTTTGTAATAGGCCATAAAATAGCCAAAGTCATTTTTATACAAATCCTTATCGAAAATCACAATATAGGCATTTGCCTTAAAAATCATTATACGAGCCAATGTCGTAAAAACATCATACAATACGTTTCATAACGTTGTATAGATTAAATAAAAACCGTTATATGAATATGGTTATATAAAACCAAAACACGAACATAATATCAATAGTATGACCCCGTATTGCTAGTCAGGCAATACATTGTAATTCGGTGCGTATAGCAGTATTTCGTTAACTGGATTATTATAAGCCGCATGACATTGTTACCTTACTAAACCAAACAACGGGTAGCTAGCCCGAAACTCAATTTTCCCATCTAAATTAGCGTGTCGTCACAAAGGTCACGCTATGTAAATCTTCTCATACATAAATTCGCTTACCAATCAATGTGGCACGACGGGGATCAACCGTCAAGGCGCGAACTGGGGTGATCGTCCCCAAATAGTACTATTATATGCATAAGTGTCTACCAAATCCCGGTATTTCACAATTCATGCTAATGGGACTTTTTGTGACATAACCTAACTTTAATAATCCATTTCATTTCATCTATCGGGTCATTTAATCATTCATCGGGTCATACAATCATTTAGGTCCAAATCAATAAACAAACAATCGGGACAAATGGTGTCCTATTTCATAAAAACTAACATGTTATCTCCCTCGCGGGTTTATAAAACATTTCATAAAAACATTTAAAAGAGTGCGAGGCTATGAACTCACGTTGATTAGGAAAGGCGGTTATCGGCGATTTGGATGTACGGTACGTGCTTCAATCATAGAAACCTAGACAAATAATACTTGTTTTAGACTCTTGTCTAATGACTTTATAAAAATAACAATTATGTATACATATGATTATTTTATATATATGATGATAAAGTGGGTTTATATATTCTCATTTACTCATTTTAGTGTTATGTGTTGATAACTTTTATACTAGTTTACTAGTTTTACCTATTTACATGTTTTAGATCCAATAAGCCTATTATAAGTCCATTAACTTGTATTAATCCATTTTATACTTGTATTATCAGTATTTATACTTTACATGTTGGGCCCAAATGGGTTAAGCCCAATAAGTAATTTTTACAAGTGTTTAACTTATTTAGTTAAATTATTAGTCCAATATGCTAACTTAGCCCGTTAATGTCCGTATGTTATATATTTCGGGTTTTATCGGTTTTTACTTGTTATATATGTTTATATATCAGTATATGAGCTTTATAAAGTTCACATTAGACGGGTCCAACTGTCTAAGTTTTATTTAACAAAAACGTTAATTTTACGGTAATAGCCGAAAAAGTCGTAAAAATCATGTTTATAGTTTTATAACTTATAAAACTTATCAAACTACCATTTTTATAAAATATCCATTTATTTATCCTTATACATATTTATATAAATGTATTATAAGAGTTAGTGGGTTTTAATTCACATTTTATACTATTTTTATTTGAGTGCTTATATAATACTATTATACTTTAATTTCCAAAATCTGATTTTTATTTTCATGTTCACCAAAACTGCCATATCTAGAGTTCTATATGGATATAGAAGCTCAACTTTTTATGGAATAAACTACATGATATTTGCTCCATTTAACTCTTCTATAGCTACTGTTAAATCAGCTTCTAAGTATTTTCTAAAAATCGTCCAAAACAGTGAACTCAGATTTGCATTCTAAACTTGTTTTGATCATATCTCACTCATCCTAATGATTCCATTGTATGGCCAACTCTCACATGTTTACAAGACATATTAATTACTGTATATCCATTAATCTATGTCATTTTATCAGTTCATGACATGTTCTTTACTGTTTTATACAGCCATCATTTTTAAGCATGATTTTAACCTTTTTACATATAGTTTTTCATCTTTTTACCCATGATTATCAACACCAAGTTCCCACACAATATTTTTATCATCATATATCATCATACATATATACATTTAAGAATAAAATACATGATTACATAATCAAAATTAACAAGAGGATGGGAAGAACTATCTTTATACCACCATGATGATGTAGGTTGTGATCAAAACATGGATTTTGATGGAGAAACTTGTGATAAACCAAGACCATCTTCAAGTGCACCAATCTTCATGAACTCCTTGTGGAAAATCAGCCCCAAGACTCCATAGAAACTCCTCCTTGGATGTTATAATCACCACCAATCAATAGGGCTTCAAAAGGGCTTCAACTTATGTATGAATAACATGAAATTTTTTGGTTAATTTTTGTATGAATAGGGTGTTTGATGGTGTTTGTTGGACGGCACAAAGAGAGAGCAAGAGTGAAAATGGAAGCTTTTGCATGGATGAAATGAGGTTGCTAGTTTTAGCTTAGTGGTTTTGTTGGTGGAAGGCTTACATTGTAAGCTTAACTTACATGTGTAAGTATTAAGCTAACACTTTGACACATCAAATGGTGTGTTGTAGTGTTGTGGCCAGTTATAGTGGGGGTGGGACAAGTGTCCCACTTGTCTCATCCCCATTTATTTACGGGTACTCCTCGAATCTAGTTTCCTTGATTTGCGTGCCCTCGGGTCGTTTTAAACGTTTTTATAAATTATGAATCAACGGTACAAAACGAATCTAATAAAAATTATCTCATCAAAAACGGAGTTCGAAAACGTAAATACGTAATCCTAAGGTTTCTGGTTTAGTCGTAAAGGACGTTAAATTAAAATCGTAAGTCCTAATCTCTTCTCGTAAATTTGTGAGTTTATGAACCAACACATATTTAAAACTCAAAATAATATTTACGGATAAATTTATTTTCTGAAATGTCGGACTGTCACCAAAACAGTGTATGTAAACGTAAGCACGTAACGTAGAATCCTCCGGTTTAGACGTAGTCGATGCTACTCCAAGACGTAAATCCAAATTACTTCCCAAAAATAAGTGAGTTCATAATATAACATTAAAATAATATTTTTAATTAATATTTGAGAATAAAATATCAACCATAAATTGACAGATTGTCACAGTATTTACCCCTAAACAGGATCTTTGTCCTCAAAGATCATCTTACTACTCGCTTCTTATAGAGTTAAAGCCATGTGGGTATTTCCTCCACATTCGGTCTTTTCTCATAAGTGTAATCCATTACAATACGCGAGTTTCATCAAACATAACTACGGGAATAAGATCAGGCTAAATGTTGACTTACTTTCTCTATCCATGATGTTCACGGGTTTCTGATGAATGCAACTTTTCGCCTATCTAAGCTTTATTAAGAAGAATTCAGATTTTCACTTGATAGATATTTTATCAAGTTCGATATACGAAACATAATTCACGTAGCTCTTGAAGTCCTAGGGTAGATCCAGCTTATATGCCTTTCAATCCCAACTTTTACATCATCTCAATGGTCCCATACAACGGGGACTTATATCCCATGATCTTTCAGATCATCAATTCATTTTTCCATGGTTAAATTTTTTGGCATAACTTCGCTACCCATCTGGCACTTCAAGATCTACATTTCATATTCACATAACCTCGTGCCCACTACCGGCAGTCTATAATCAGATCCTAATTTCAACAATCATTTTAGGTCTCGCGGGTCGGGTATTTTGTAAGATTAGGTTCATCATCATAGGCAACCTTAAACCTAAAAGACATGTCCAACTCACAATGGGTGTATGTCGGGTGTCTTCATCCCAACTCCTGCTTACAGATGCTCTAATATATATCCTCACAAGATTCGATCTCAATCCTAACACAATAATTATCAATGATAATCTCTCCAAAGGAAAACGATTTTACAGTCTATTACCAAAGGTCAATCATTCAAGCATAAAACAACACTTATAGTATTTTGTATCGTTACTTTACCTCGTCCCTTCGATTGGGGTGGTACACAGTACTTCTCATCAAATTCGTTCTCAATGACTTCTGAGCAAATCTCTAGAAATTTGATGCGAAGCGAGGATCTTGATAGAGATGATCGATACAGGCACACCATGTTTACACATCTCCTTTAAATACAAAGGAGTCAATTTTTTCATCAAGAATCTATCATTAATCATGAATGATATTAGCAGATTTGTCTGTCTATCGACGATGACCCAAATCGAATCAAATTCAGATGATGACCTTTGTAATAGTTAGATGTTTACTAATGTATGAGGCGATGTCTGCCTTCATAATCTGCCATTAGTACAACCTCTTTTGATAATGATACATTAAATCAGAAATGACAGGAATAGAATACTTATATTTACAAGATTCCAATATAACTATATCTCACAATCCTCTATATTTAGAAAATCACAAGTGGTCTTTAAAACATTTAACGCCATCGGCTTCTCAATTCTAATGGTTCACATTAGCCGCGAATCCCTTTTATTATCTATATTATTCTTTTTATAAGTATCAGCTATTTTTATATTGTTCGGCAATTTATTTTACACCTTCATTATTAAGGAACGTGTCCTAATTGGTTCTTTATCTTTTATACATAATGTGTTAGTATCTACATTCACTTTCTCCTGATGAAATATATATAACATGACCGTATTAATTCAAAATTTCTTTCCTCATATTTTCTAAGTTTTAATTTCGTCTCAACTATCATTTTTATCCGTTTTACTCAATCTGACGTCTAAAGCGTCGATAATTATTACAACTAATTAAATATTAAATATTCAATTTTTTATGAAACGTAAACGTAAAGATTTTAAATTTCTTAGTCCGTCCAATTATATGAAAATGTTCAAAATAAATTTGAATTTACTTAACACAATTTTTGTTGATTTATCAGAAATATTTAGTAAGGTCCGTAAATGTTCGAAAAAACCTTCGTTTATTCTTTTGGTAAAATTTTCTTAGTTAAAAAGCAAAAAGTGTCGTTTCAAATGTCAAGTCATAAATTATATAGTTTCCTAAATTCTTCTTAAGTTGTCTAAAAGCACACCAAACATTTACCCCTAAACAGGAGTTTAGTTAAATGTTTTGGGCATAAGGAAATAATTCCTTAAAAATTTCTTTGATAAATTATTTGTCAAAACATATTTTCACTTTCTTTTTAGTAAAACCCAAAGTTTCAAATGGCTCTAATTTTTTTAATGAGTCAATATATATACGTGTATATATATATATATATATATATATATATATATATATATATATATATATATATATATATATATATATATATATATATATATATGTATATATATATATATATATATATATATATATATATATATATATATATATATATATATATATATATATATATATATATATATATATATACATATATATATATATATATATATATATATATATATATATATATATATATATATATATATATATATATATATATATAGGGATGGGATCAATAGAAAACTTCATCTCAAAAGAAAACCTAGAAAACTTCCTTCCAACCATTGGATCAAAGTTCCCTTCCCTCCTTTTTTTGAAATCTGAAGTTTTGGGGCCTTTTTGTCATTCTTTAGTTTCTAAGGGCTGGTTTTATATATTTCTTTATTTCTAAGGGCTGGTTTTGTATATTTCTTAATTTCTAACTTTGAGGGCATGTTTTAGCGGGTTTTTCTTTCTTGAATTGCGTTTTTGGTTGCTTACATATTATTATGTTTTTTCTATTGGCGTATTTTTACCTGTTAATGTTATCTTCTTGTGGTCAGCGTTTTTTTATTGTTTAACATCTAACATTTCACAATAAAAAATATGCAAATCAAATAGCTTAAAATTACAGTAAACAGCTTAAAATTATAGTCAACTTGCAAATTAAACAGCTATATTTGATAGAGCATGCAAGATCCAATAACTGAGCCTAAAAAGCCAAGGTTCAATAGATTTGGCATCATAACTGGAGCTTTACATGCAAATCTTTAGAATTAAGAGCCACCATGTTTCCAGTTCCAAAATTGGTCTTTGCCATAGCATAAATATTCGGGTTCTTCTCCTCTAAGAATTAAATCTCATTTTCATCAATGGGGTCTAGTTTAATCACCTGGTATGCCAAGAAAAACAATCAGATTCGTGCCAAAGTGCACCGAGCAAGTCACAGATTCAAGATATATTTTAAGTTGATTCGTTCCTGTTTCCATGTTGTGCATATCCAGATAGTTATATGAATATGTATGAGTTCCAACCGTGGTTGGGCGAGTGGGTGGTTTAGGTAGGCAATCACACAAGGATAACTAGCAACTGGTTAAACATCATAGGTATAACCAACACCCGGATGCGTCTTTCCGAGCTGTGCATTTCCAGATAGATATGTGAACGGGAACCATTCCTCCTTGTACTTAATGTGTCTGCATCCCTTGGTTCTTCTGGTTGTCATCAAGTTTTACTACGATGTTTCTAACCTGTGAATTCAGACATATTGGTTATTATGTAGTAATTAATCTCAACACAAAAAAGTAATTCTAGTTCATCTCGCCCATTTTGAACCCATTTACCCACATAAATTGTTTGACATATGTGCTATGTGGGTTACTCTTTTATTAGGATAACCTGTTTTGAAACATTGGTTATTTCGAAGTAATAAATTGTTCCATCAGCTCAGGAAAACCCATAGAAATCACCAACTAAAACGATGCAAGGCTAGTTTCAGCAAGATGTCAAAAAGTAGCAAGTAAGGTAAATCATAATAACGAGATATAAAAGGTGATCGTGCATCTAGCTATAACCATGAATTTCTTACTATCTGCTTAAATCTAGCAAAAAAACGTCCTCCATATTTTAAGCAACTAGCTATAGTCACACAATCGACAAATTATGGTAACTAAGGGAATTAGTCACAATGTTAACAAACAATCTGACAAAGAAACATTTTAACAAACCTCTCAGTTTAACTAAGGGACAAGTAATGAGTACTCAAGTGCAGTCTATTGTATACGGCAATACCCATGAATTAACATATTTAAACTAACTATGTGCTGCTTTTTTAAGTGCTTATCAACATGAATAAACACATCCAAACACTCGAAACTGCTTACCTGCTAAAGGTACGCATAAGCACTTGAATAAGCAATCCTACATACCCTACTAGAGTGCTTAAAGTACATATGGGAAGTATTTTGTTTGTCCAAGTATCTACATCACAAAGATTAATAAAACATGCAGATCACTAATTGTAATGAAATGAAAGTACCAAATTCTAAAATAGTAGAGAAACATCAAATGACATCATCTAGTTGTATCTTAACCAGAAGATAATTAACTCTAAAATAGTAGAGAAACATCGAATAACATCATCTAGCTGTACCTTAACCAGTAGATAATTGGCTGATGCAATTGAGAGGATAAAAATAATGTTGCATGCTGATGAAATATGTTAGCCCATATAAAACAAAAGATCCACATCCTAAATAGTTCCACAATCGACTCTTAGGAGTCGATGGAATTATTTTTCTAACTGCAAACAAAGCAATCGAGATATAAAAGACGACGTAGACTATAGTTATCCTTGCACTAAATTACAGCGCTAATGCAATTCAATAACTTTAACCATCAATGCACTAAGAATACTAATCGATGCCCTAATCATAACATCATTAACTATGCTCAATTTGAAAACATGTCAGAGCAGTAGTAACTTCCACGTATAACCCACCAATATATTCTCAAAATCATAAGACCATCCTACACTAATAAAGTATCTCAAACGGATATTTGGACGCCCTACTAAAATACAAACGGATTCACTAAATTACTTCATACAGGTGCACTAAAGTACCTATCGATATGCCACGCTTTATTGAATGACAACACTAACTAGAAGATTACAGAATGAATATGACCTTTCGCAATTTATCAAGAGTATCACTAGTAGCCGCAATCTAGATAGTTGATGCATGTTCTATTGTTAATGATCCAAATCGGCCAATTCCTTACTAGGCTGGAAATTAAAGAGTGAAATCAAAAATTTTAGCATGCGATATAATAAGGTAACCACTAGTTTAAGGTTATTAGTCATTGAGACAGATAAGAAAATTTATATCAAAAATGTTTAATTAGAAATAAAAATTTCTGACCTCGCTAACACTTGAGCAGCAACATAACGTTCAACGTTACTACAATCAGACTCAAGAGTGTTTATTAATCACGATACCATATTGGGAAAGTTATCTTCACCCATTCGTCTAATTGGGGATCCACTTGCTTTGGCTGCTACAGATTGTACATGTTGAGACTAAGGTATTCTTCCTCACTTGCATTTTCTCCTGAATGAATAGGAAAAAACAAAGAAACTATTTGTTGTCACACTCAGATGCAATGTGGTTTTCTAGATTCTATAATAGAAGAGTAGAATTAACAATCGACCAATAATTCTAGATTATGAAGATGGAAGAGCAGCCGAAAATCATAACTAACTAGAATTTCACAAAAGAAAAACTAGATGTGTAATTTGTACAACAAATACTTTTTTTTAAACTAAGCACGCCATATAAAGCAAGCAAGCATACGCCGTTAAACAATCAAATAGATGCCTTTAAACACGCATACGCCCTTAATCAGCCGATGTAGTTAAAACAATCAAAAAATATGTCGTTAAAATAATCAAACAGATGCCGTAAAACAATCTAATAAATGCCAGAATAATACTCAATTCCCGTGAGGGGTAATCTTTGGAACTACCATAGAAACAGTAAAATCAAAACTGAAAATAAACATATCCACAAACTACTAAAAGGCACTTTAATGTCATTTTCCAAAGAAAGTGTTCCTTTTCGTTGGTTTTCTACCATCCTAAACCCATCACTCCTACCTCCCTTTCTTCCAAATACTTCACATCATGTCAAAATATAAAACAATCACTTTTTGCGTTTAAAGTATGAACTAATGCAGAACTATATCCACCCAGTGAATGAACATTTGTGTACCTCTTGTGGGGAGATTAACTCACTAACTTTGTCTCCTCGAGAAGCTATATCTATAACCATAAATCCTTCTTTTCGACCAATAGTTGTGTATCCAAATAGAACAGCTTCTGCACCTTTATCATACTAGTAAAACAGATTAAATCCAAAAAGTTAGATGTGTAAGCTATAGAACAAATACTATTTTTCAAAAACTAAGACCAAAAAAAAGACAAAAATTTAGCCTAATACTTAATGGGTTGGAACTTGAAAGTTGCCCTAGATACATTATAATGCGTAAAACCTCCAAATCCTTCATATTAAAAAAATGAGTACCACTGTACAATATCTCCAATCGTAGTGGCACACTATCATACAATGATACAAACTTCTTTTTTCTATCTAATCTCTTGCGTTGCATCTTATTTCTATAATGGCAGCCAATTTGTAAAAATATTCATCATGAAATTGCAATTGCAAATGTGACATGATAACACAATCATGACAGCGTAACTGGTGTCAAATAGTGACATGGTGATATGTAAAATTTCATCATCTACAAATCTCAGTATACACAAATCTTGGTATTCATTGAGCTCTTCCTATTGTCCATTAAAGTTCTTTCGTTGAATGAATGGAAGACAATGGCAGACTTAACACTCCCAAAGACACCCGTTATTCTATTAGGGCCTAAACCACCTCACTTGACTCACTAAGACCAACATAAAATCAGTTTGGATAAGGTATCCTAAACACACTCAAAAACTTCTTATATACTACATATCAAAACCCAATAAGCACTTTTTATTAAGCGATCTCCAATACCACTTTAATCCAATTCAAAAATATACATGTGATACATTCATGTTTTTTTTAAGAATGATGGTATACCTGTGATGAGTTCATAGAAAACCACCCCGAAGATCGAAATATTGCTTGTAGCTGCGAGCCTACCCGTTTCAACGTATTCTGGAGCTGCATAAGCTACTGTCCCGCGAACCTTTTGAAAAAAATAAAGGATGGATTAGTTTCATATAAGCACCAAATACATCAAACTCATTCCCACACAATTACTCGTATGTAAGATTCTCTGCTCAAAAACCCTGAAGTTAACAAGTATCTCTCTTGCAAATGTTCCAGTACATATAGCAAGTCCATTGGTCTTGACATGATTACCTTCAAATGTACGTAGGTAGATGCAACTTCGGTTGACATATTAATTTAGCAACGATCATTCCTAGTTCAATTACAACAGGGCAATCATATTATAGGCGAGTAAGTCTTTGTACGAATATATGATTTCTTCTTTTCTCCTTCGAGAAAAGAAGTATCTAATGTTATTTTTACTCATCTATTAGTAAAACACTCGTCTCAAATGTGACCTAACAACTACGACAAACTTTAATTGTCTGCCAATGATAAGGCCTGTCTTCACTCTCCACTACAAATTATGATGGTTAAACTATATATGATGACGGGAAAACAAAAACGAGGATGCTGAGAAAAGTACCAGTTCTGTCAATATATAATCTCAGAGCCTATATTTGAGATCTATATAGCACGAATTTTAGAAATCCCTGATATGTACCATTAGATTTGTGATTCATTACAATCAATCGGTAAAACGAACTGGTATGTGATACAGTTCGAGTCCTATTTGGACCTTTACTTTTGTGTATGGTCTTAACTGTACTTATGCTCTATATTGTAAGGCCTGACCTTTACTTTTATATCCTACCTGAACTTGCACTATACCAAAAAAATTTGTACCGATAATCACTAATTAAGGTCCTATCAAATTTGTTGCACCCTATGCACATACGAAAGCTGTAGCAGACTCGAGGAAAGAAGCAAGGAGGTCCTATCAATAATCACTAATTAAGGTCCTATCAAATTTGTGGCAGCCCTATGCACATACGAAAGTTGTAGCAGGCTCAAGGAAAGAAGCAACGAGGCCTCCTAAACGCCTAAAAAATCACGCTAGGTGTGTCAACTTGTAACATTGCATGTTTCCTTATAGAAATTTATAAGCCCTTGGTATGGAAAGCAAAAAAAATATATACAAAGCTTCTCTTCTGTTTTATTGTTAATGGAGTGTTCGGTTTACACCAAGGAATCATTGAGATGAGCCTGGAATGCTAATGGGTATGGATTATAAACCCCCAACCATTCAAGTGGTGTATAGTAGACGCCTAATCGTATGGGTATCAAATCCATATCCTTAAACAAACATGAGCCCACACTGTCAGACCCATTCCCTCCTTATTAGACGGATGCAACAATTTACCTCAAACAAATGCGCTGAATTACCTCAATTAACTAAGCTTTATGGTCTCTAATGATATTACTCAACAAACTAGAGATTAGTAGTCTAATGTACAAGGCTTTATGATTACAGGCCCTAAGATAAACTTACTTTAACAACTACCACACTAAACCAAATCATATAAAGTCATGTGACAAACAAGATAAATAAAGTTAAGATAATCATGTTTCTGTAACCAGGTCATGTAGATAGGTAACACTAAGATATTAATAATTAATAAATTACAGCCACTACCTTGCTTCCCGAATATAAGAGAGAATAATGTCTAACTTGATTTGTTGGGTTGCTACAATATCACAAGAAAACAAAATAAGCACAACTATGAAACCATGTTATAACTAAGATGGTTTAAACAACCTACTAAAATAAAGATAGGTCCTGGAACAGACTATAGTAAGCATAATTCTAAGCCAAAAGGAGGTTTGCATAGATATCTATTACGGAGTACTAGTTACTACAAATATTTGTAGCATTAGCTTTTGGTCTCAAAGGCTCGATCTAGTACTATCACATATAAACTAATTGCTTGGTATTACTTAAATGCATCAAATACCAACACCTTGTGGCTTAGCATTACCAATGTAGGTCATCAATCAAAAGTTTATGCGATCAAGTTGAAACTAATGCGTTGATTTTAACAAATATACGACTTAAATAATATTCTCTATACACCAAAATGATGCCTTATTTTTTACAAACAGATGCATTGCATCTGCATACACCAAACTAATGGCTTTATTTTAATAAAACAGATGCCCACAAAGAAGAAAAGAAATGAATATTAAGAGACGTATATTTCAAGTGTCTGAATGGTTCTACAAACCTCAAATGCTACTTCTTGATATTAAGATCTTCCTCTGGCAAATTGAAAAACAAGAAAACTATCAAACTTAAGATCCTTATCAATAGTATAAATATTTATGGTACGTATCATTTTTTGAAAGACCAATGACATCTTCCTGTAAAATACTAAACCGAACCTTGGTGGAATATGGTATAGAACTTTAAATTCATACATTCATTGGTACTCAGATGAAGAATATAATTATGAATTTGACAGGCTGCATATGAAGAAAAAACACCTTTATCTTCAATTATCCAATGACCCATTAAGCATTATTTGGCACATATATGGCTTCCTTCAGCTTAGGTACATTACTTGTACACTTTTGCCACATATATGGCTTCTTTCAGCTTAGGTACAATACTTATACACTGATGCCTTGAGACACTTTAAAAATGATGCTTTAAGACAATATAAAAATGATGCCTTAATATAATATAACATTGATGCCCATAAAAAGTAAGATTATTTTAAGTGATTAAAAACAGATGATCTTTTTTTCATTATACAATGATGCCAAAAAAAATCTGATGCTCTAACAAATGATTAAAAACATATTTTCTGAACGACTATTTAAGGCCATAAAACAAATTCCTTAAAGTAACAAATAGATGACTTCTATGTAACAAACCGATACCCTAATTTCACTAACTACATTCCTGAATCTTTGTTTTAGTAAGACACATTCTGAATCTTGTTTTAGTAACACGCATGCTAATTTCACTAACCACGGACTGTCTAATCGTATAGATTTTATAATCATAAATCCATTATCTAATAATCTCGCTAACAAATATTCGCTAATTTTTTAAATCGATGATGTAAATCCTTATAAAAGTTTTAAACAATAATCATACACACAAATGCTTTAATCTTAAAAAAATATGCTATAATATTATATACATAGATGATGCAACAACTATCGTTCATGTCCTAATGCTACATTCAGATGTCGTGACGTTTTCTTAGATGCCTTAAATTAATTCATTCAATCGGATGCTATTTTATGAAACAAACATATGCCTTAAACTAATTCATGATGCTTTAATCTTTCTACACACCTAAGAGCAGTGTTGTAAATATCGATCATGGCGGCCGATATATCGGTGATATATCGCTTGGCGGTGGTCCACCGCCACGCCATGGAGCATATCGGCCAACTTGGCGTTTTGGTCAAATATCGGTCCATATCGGTCAATATCGGTCAAATATCAGTCATATCGGTAAAAAATCGGTTGACTTTTGGTATTTTGATTGTTTTATTGTGTTTTTGTTTTTTAATGTAAATTTTACAAGATATATAACTAAAACTAATGAATACATTAATAAAATTATAAAAATATATAAGAATTTTAAATTTATATTAAATAAATTTTAAAAATTATATAAAATAATGATAAAAATATATAAAATAATGATAATTTATAGTACCCGTCGAGAAACCGATATATCGCCGCCAAGACGATATATCACTTGGCGGTGGTCGACCGCCAAGACCCCGCCGAGCGATATTTACAACCTTAGACTAAGAGTTTTAAGTTTCAAACAAAATCTAAAAAATGACGGCCAAAATTTAGAACAAGGCCAATTTGGAAAAATCAAAGGAATACATGATGTACTAATTCATAACTCATAAGTGATGTGTTTAACAAATACATTCTTTCAGCCATTTTATCGAACACTTGGGCGACATATGCTAACAAATAATAAGCATATACATGATGTACTGATTCATAACTCTTAATTTACAAATACTACTCAGAAGCTAATAACACAAGATATATCTTAATTCAATATAACTATTGGGTATGAACTTACAGCTGGGTTTTGAATTATGGAGATGATTCTGGTGATGGAGATGGTGGCGGCAGAGATGGTGGCGGCGTAGACAGTGACGACCCGTAGACAGTGGCGGCGTAGACGGTGACGGTGAAGATGGTGGCTGGTGGCGGCGTAAACGGTGACGGTGAAGATGGTGGCGACTGGGATGGTGGCTAGTGGCGGCGTATACGGTGAAGATGGTGACGGTGAAGATGGTGACGGTGAAGATGTGGCAGAGATGGTGGCCAGGTCTGTGTGTTCTCATATGATAAATGACGACTACTTTTTTATTTCTTTTTTATTTCTTTTTTCACCCTTATGTTTGACGTTTTTGCAAAATCTACCCTCCGCTTTTAGATGTTGCAAAAGATACCTTGTACTTTTGTTTTCCAGGTTTTCTACAAATGCAAGGTTTTCTCTAGAACTCATCCCTATATATATATATATATATATATATATATATATATATATATATATATATATATATATATATATATATATATATATATATATATATATATATATATATATATATATATATATATATATATATATATATATATATATATATATATATATATATATATATATATATATATATATATATATATATATATATATATATATATATATATATATATATATATATATATATATATATATATATATATATATATATATATATATATATATATATATATATATATATATATATATATATATATATATATATATATATATATATATATCTTACCATCATTAATCGAACGGTCATTTAATATAAAGGATTAAGCCTTAATTCACATGTTAAATATTCAAGGTACATATTTTCATTGTTCGGCCAATTCAGGGCAATCTATAAATAATTATTAACTTCTTCTTATTTTTATAAACATACAAATGGTCCTTAATGATCACGAGCATGAATTTTTCAAACTACAGCCTACACACGTGATTCACCAAATTTATGAATGCTACATGTGTATTAGTCAATCCAAACGACATCACGTGAAACTCATAATGTTCAGTACAAGTACCGGATGTAGTGATTGGAATAGATAATCTCCTTCGCGGACGCGAAGCTGATAATAACCATGCCGTGGATCAAATCTTTAAAACATACGCTAGAACCTTGTAAATGATCGAACAAATCTTCCATTTCGAGTTATGGATATCGTTTTCGATTGTCAATTTACTCAGTTCACAGTAATCTATAAATATAAGGAATGATAACACCATAGCTCGTTATGATGACGAGCTCGGTAGAATAAAATCTTTCTCCGACAACTCTCTCAGTTGTACGGTAATTCTTTTAATTCGGATGGTGCTGACGTACTGTGCACAAGCCATAAGTTCAGCACCGGGAATATAATCAATACCAATTTCAACTTGCCTTAATGGCGAAAGTCTAGGTAATTCACCAGCAAATACCTCCTAAGGTTTCAGATAACATAAACATCTTTTAATACATTCATTTTAAGTTCTTTCTAGATTATAATATCTATGACTAATTCACAATAATTCATGGTATAACTTTAAGTCTAAATACAGGATATCGTCATCCACCAAGAATTATTTAGATCAATTTTGATAATCAAAATCTTATCTTTTAGGGCATTTCTACTCGAGTTCCCATCAATTAAGACAATGTCGTCATGTCATAATCAATCAATCCATTCTACTGGCACTATCAACTTTCTAGTTTCATTACCGTTGATAAGATGTGAACTTCTCAAAAGACTAATAATAATTCATAATCTTTCGCAAATTCAAAGATATATGGAGACACAACTATCATCTAAAGAGTAAGGTCAACGCATAATCTATGCGAGAGAATTTCAAATCAGATACAGACGAAATCATTTAACGAATATGAATATATCCCATGTTTTCATAATTTGAGTACGCATTCGAAAGATCCTCGGATCGTTACCCAGGTCATTCAAATGAAATCAAATCAAAAGAAATGATAGGAATGTCGATACATCCAGTCGGGTATCAACACTCGGTAATCAGATACTTTTCCTAAGAATCTCACTACGGGAGAATTTGGACAAGAAAGAATTGTCAATTGTCAAATAAGACAATTTCCACAGATGAGTAAATTCGACTTAGAAGAATAGATGCTACAGGCACATATGTAGGTGTACCTAACACTATGTCCCTATTTTTCACTTCTTGCAGATCTCATAAAATTTAATTCTTTCACAATTTTCAAAGAAAATGTAGTGTTTATTCATTAGTTTTATGGTGACTACTAATCAGCCTTGCATGGTTCATTCCAAATTGTATGTAGGCGCGTAACTATATACAATTTCAAGATTAACGATGAAATACTCAGTTCGTCAAAATTTTATCATCATGTTTATAATAAAAACATTTTCATGCTTAATTATAAGAATCAAGAATAAATTTACAAAGATTTTCTTTATTATGAAAACAATTAAGTTTTCCAAGGTGTTTTATAAACAACCTCATTTCGATAACGATTATTTATAAATCTCACTTTAAATAATCCTTTCAGTGATGAAAATTCAATCTTTATCAAGGGATACTGTTTTATCTTATAAAAACAATTAGTGATCTAGAAAAGAGTGATGAAGAGTGGTTCACCAAGAACTAACTACAATATGATAGGAAATGAGCTTTAGCCAAATAATCATGAGGTTCATGACCTCGATGGCACTCAGGAATACAAAGAGCATAATCCATAACGTAACTCAATTTGAGATGAGTACTTGTTCAATGGTTGCATCACTAATGCGAACATTAAGATGAAGCAATAAAAGATAGATAACATCGATACATGTAGGATTTAGCAATCAAAGGTAGTCTTTTCATTAATCACAAACAAGTCAAAATTGTACCGTAACACATTACGTGTCACTATGTCATACAATTCCAAGAACTCATCCTACCAAGTGATGTCTCAGTTAAGTTAGGGATTATTTTTAAAAGAGACCACAATGAATACTAATCTACAAGAGTCATTAGGTGTCCCACTGTCCCGAAAGATCCATTGGTCCCAATTCAGAAGAAGATTTCTTCAATTTATTTCTTGGACACTCGGCATCCTCGTTAGTTGGAAAATGGCCTAGGAACAATACTTAACACGAATCAACAATCAATTAAAACCTTATAATTCAATCACAAAACTTAACAACTTCCTCTTATCAATCTCATATTCCATACGGGTTAAACTTTACTTTATTCATATTTCAATCAACTTATACTCAATGCGATATCCTACCTCATTCTCCAATACTTTCAACCTTATTCATAAACCTTAAAAGGGCAATAAAAGCTCGATATGATCAACACTTAATTTCCAATCCTATATCTCTTACAACAACAATTATCAAATGAGTCACTAGTATGAGATGACTCATACATTCAATTAGACTTCTCGGAAAGGTACTAGTGGCATGAGAATCTTGGGTAATGGTTCCAGTGACAGCCTCAAGTGCAACATTCACCCTTTCGATTTCAATTTAAGAATTGGATGACAACGAATCAGATGACATCTTTCTAGGTGGTAACGTTTTGTCAAACTCTACTTTATAAGGAAAGATCGTCATGACATCGATATCAGTTTTAATCTCGCCAATTCTTCTTCAATATCACAATCAACTAATATCTACACTTCTACGAATATCAACCATTTTGTTGGGATCATAAATATCCACAACTTGGTTTAGATCTAGGATAGCTAGAATTCCTACGGGAATAGCTTCGATTGATTTACTAGGGGATTTAGGGTTCCTTGTGACAATCTACGTCGTATAAATACCTCGTATAAATATCAAAATAATCATCAAACAATCATGTAATAAAATTACATCATATATATATATATATATAATCCAAGTTATATATATATATAAAAATAACACTTCTCAGTCTGGCCTTGTCGGTAAATCGGGAATTCTTCGGCACCGTTATAGTCAAAAGATTTTTAGACATTTTTAGAAAAATGTTTTTAGTTAAAAGATTTTGAAATGTTTTATTCAAAACCTTTGGTTTTAAAAATATTTCGTTCTCTATAAGGAGAGCTCTGGTACTAAACTGTAACACCCCCAAATATATACAACTCAATACAGCGGAAGACTAGTTGGTGTTACGGGATAGCACATTACTCACATCATAGACAACGCATAAAAATCGCGTCGTTTAATAATAAAGCATTTCTATTCAAAAATATCAAAGTTACATAGGTCCCAAGTCATATTATTTCATACAAAGTTTTACAAAGTATTTGAATGGAAATTATTGTTTAAGTGCGGGCCACGAATTCTTGTCGTCTTCCTGAGAATTAACTTCAACTACCTGAGATAAAACATGTTAATAGAAAAGGTCAGCGATAACGCCGAGTGAATTCATAGAGTTTAATAAAATCCATCAATATAATATCGGTATAAAATTATTACCGAAAATCATTTTGTACAAATCTTTGTAATAGGCCATAAGATAGCCAAAGTCATTTTTATACAAATCCTTATCGAAAATCACAATATAGGCATTTGCCTTAAAAATCATTATAGGAGCCAATGTCGTAAAAACATCATACAATACGTTTTATAACGTTGTATAGATTAAATAAAAACTGTTATATGAATATGGTTATATAAAACCAAAACACGAGCATAATATCAATAGTATGACCTCGTATTGCTAGTCAGGCAATACATCGTAATTCGGTGCGTATAGAAGTATTTCGTTAACTGGATTATTATAAGCCGCATGACATTGTTACCTTACTAAACCAAACAACGGGTAGCTAGCCCGAAACTCAATTTTCCCATCTAAATTAGCGTGTCGTCACAAAGGTCACGCTATGTAAATCTTCTCATACATAAATTCGCTTACCAATCAATGTGGCACGACGGGGATCAACCGTCAAGGCGCGAACTGGGGTGATCGTCCCCAAATAGTACTATTATATGCATAAGCGTCTACCAAATCCCGGTAGTTCACAATTCATGCTAATGGGAATTTTAATGACATAACCTAACTTTAATAATCCATTTCATTTCATCTATCGGGTCCTTTAATCATTCATCGGGTCATACAATCATTCACGTCCAAATCAATAAACAAACAATCGGGACAAATGGTGTCCTATTTCATAAAAACTAACATGTTATCTCCCTCGCGGGTTTATAAAACATTTCATGAAAACATTTAAAAGAGTGCGAGGCTATGAACTCATGTTGATTGGGAAAGGCGGTTATCGGCGATTTGGATGTACGGTACGTGCTTCAATGACAGAAACCTAGACAAATAATACTTGTCTTAGACTCTTGTCTAATGACTTTATAAAAATAACAATTATGTATACATATGATGATTTTATATATATGATGATCAAGTGGGTTTATATATTCTCATTTACTCATTTTAGTGTTATGTGTTGATAACTTTTATACTAGTTTACTAGTTTTACCTATTTACATGTTTTAGGTCCAATAAGCCTATTATAAGTCCATTAACTTGTATTAATCCATTTTATACTTGTATTATCAGTATTTATACTTTACATGTTGGGCCCAAATGGGTTAAGCCAAATAAGTAATTTTTATAAGTGTTTAACTTATTTAGTTAAATTATTAGTCAAATATGCTAACTTAGCCCGTTAATGTCCGTATGTTATATAGTTCGGGTTTTATCGGTTTTTACTTGTTATATATGTTTATATATCAGTATATGAGCTTTATAAATTTCACATTAGACGGGTCCAACCGTCTAAGTTTTATTTAACAAAAACGTTAATTTTACGGTAATAGCCGAAAAAATCGTAAAAATCATGTTTATAGTTTTATAACTTATAAAACTTATCAAACTACCATTTTTATAAAATATCCATTTATTTATCCTTATACATATTTATATAAATGTATTATAAGAGTTAGTGGGTTTTAATTCACATTTTATACTATTTTTATTTGAGTGCTTATATAATACTATTATACTTTAATTTCCAAAATCTGATTTTTATTTTCATGTTCAACAAAACTGCCATATCTAGAGTTCTATATGGAGATAGAAGCTCAACATTTTATGACATAAACTACATGATATGTGCTCCATTTAACTCTTCTATAGCTACTGTTGAATCAGCTTCTAAGTATTTTCTAAAAATCGTCCAAAACAGTGAACTCGGATTTGCATTCTAAACTTGTTTTGATCATATCTCACTCATCCTAATGATTCCATTGCATGACCAACTCTCACATGTGTACAAGACATATTACTTACTGTATATCCATTAATATATGCCATTTTATCAGTTCATGAGATGGTTCTTTACTGTTTTATACAGCCATCATTTTTAAGCATGATTTTAACCTTTTTACATATAGTTTTTCATCTTTTTACCCATGATTATCAACACCAAGTCCCTACACAATATTTTTATCATCATATATCATCATACATATATACATTTAAGAATAAAATACATGATTACATAATCAAAATTAACAAGAGGATGGGAAGAACTATCTTTATACCACCATGATGATGTAGGTTGTGATCAAAACATTGATTTTGATGGAGAAACTTGTGATAAACCAAGACCATCTTCAAGTCCACCAATCTTCATGAACTCTTTGTGGAAAATCAGCCCCAAGACTCCATAGAAACTCCTCCTTGGATGTTATAATCACCACCAATCAATAGGGCTTCAAAAGGGCTTCAACTTATGTATGAATAACATGAGATTTTGTGGTTAATTTTTGTATGAATGGGGTGTTTGATGTTGTTTGTTGGACGGCACAAAGAGAGAGCAAGAGAGAAAATGGAAGCTTTTGCATGGATGAAATGAGGTTGCTAGTTTTAGCTTAGTGGTTTTGTTGGTGGAAGGCTTACATTGTAAGCTTAACTTACATGTGTAAGTATTAAGCTAACACTTTGACACATCAAATGGTGTGTTGTAGTGTTGTGGCCGGTTATAGTGGGGGTGGGACAAGTGTCCCACTTGTCTTATCCCCATTTATTTACGGGTACTCCTTGATTCTTGTTTCCTTGATTTGCGTGCCCTCGGGTCGTTTTAAACGTTTTTATAAATTATGAATCAACGGCACAAAAAGAATCTAATAAAAATTGTCTCATCAAAACGGAGTTCGAAAACGTAAATATGTAATCCTAAGGTTTCCGGTTTAGTCGTAAAGGACGTTAAATTAAAATCGTAAGTCCTAATCTCTTCTCGTAAATTTGTGAGTTTATGAACCAACACATATTTAAAACTCAAAATAATATTTACGGATAAATTTATTTTCTGAAATATCGGACTGTCACCAAAACAGTGTATGTAAACGTAAGCACGTAACTCCGGTTTAGACGTAGTCGATGCTACTTCAAGACGTAAATCCAAATTACTTCCCAAAAATAAGTGAGTTCATAATATAACATTAAAATAATATTTTTAATTAATATTTGAGAATAAAATATCAACCATAAATTGACGGATTGTCACACTAATTATATGAGAAAAGTAAACTTGGGAAAAAAGTTAACAAATTACTATAGAAAATAAAAAGGGAAAGTGAATAAAAGACACAGACATAAAAAAATAATCTCCATTTAACATTCTGCATCATTCTCTCGTTCTTCGAAAAGACTTGACCTCGATTCTTGATTGTCTTCAAACCCAATGTGTTGACCATGATAGTTTAGATCTTTGTAGAACAAAGATTATTAGCCACAACTACAGTGTCTTCAATGTTGTCTTCTTTCCCACCAAATTCTTTTTCCCCGTAAATCTTTCTTTTTCCTCAATGTCATCTTCAATAACTATATCATAAACTAGCATCGGTTCTTCTTCATATTCATCAAATATGGGAGGTTCATCATAATCATCACTAGCTGCACCATAATCTTCCTATTCATCAGAAGATGAACCATCAACCTCAAGAAACGGATACTTTAACATCTTAATCAGGAACTTCGGCTCTTGATACCAATTGATGTAGACTAAAAACCAAAGAAAAAAAGGTAGATAAATGAATCTGTTGATTCCAAAGAATGCCAGACATAATCCTTCCAACAATCATTGTTTCAAAAAGAATACTGATGATCAGGTAAACTACAACAATCGTTGATTCAACGAATACCCGATTATTTGGATGAAATCGAACAATAAACCCTAACCTGGATTTAAGTCAATTATCAGAAGACTAAAAGTCTGGTTTTTTTATTCATAACTCCCTCCTAAATACAATACACCCAACCCTAATTATATGGGAAAATTAAACTTGGGAAAAAAGTTAACAAATTACTTTAGAAAAATAAAAAGGGAAAGTGAATAAAAGACACCGACATAAAAAATTATCTCCATTTAACATTCTGCATCAGAAAGTGAATAAAAGGCACCGACATAAAAAATAATATCCATTTAACATTTTGTATCATTCAACTGATGTTGCGAAAAAAAAATTAATAAATAATTGAATCTGTTGATTTCAAAGAATGCAAGACACAATCCTTCCAACTATCGTTGATTCGAAAAGAATACCGATAATCAGGTAAACTCCAACAATCGTTGATTAAACGAGTACCCGATTTTTGGATGAAATCAAACAATAAACCCTAACCTGGATTTAAGTTGATTAACAAAAGACTAAAAGTCTGTATTTTTTTATTCATATCTTCATAATAATTCCATACAATAAACACAAGTCTTAATTTTATAAGAAAACTAAACTTGGGGAAAAAAATAAAAATATTATTCTTAAAAAACACAAAATAAGATTATTAAATAAAAGATACCACAAATTAAACTAAATAAACAGTTTATTTTCATGTTCCTCCATCATTCTCCCTCACTTCAAAAAACTAGCCCTCGAGTTTATGTCGCTCGTCCCTTATACTCGTAACATCCAAATTTGTATCCCTTGCATCAAATTCCCTTTATTTATAATGAATCTACCTCTAACCTTGATCGTCTTAAAACCAAACTTATCGACCATGGGTGCGGCTTCTTGATATATGTTTTTTTCAATCAAGATACTAACATCTACCCATTTACTTTTCTGCAACAAAATTAACTCATAAGGGTTTGAGACAGCGGGTTTTGAATACTTAACACTAAGATCATTAGGCACAACTATAACATATTATATGATCTCTTCTTTGCCACCAAATCTTCCTTCCCCAAAAAATCCTTCTTTCTCCTCAATGAAATCTTCAAGATCGATATCATTAACTGCCATTGATTATTCTTCTACACCTAACATAACATCCGAAGATGGCACATCATTTTCTTTTTCGGGCTCTTCATCATAAATCAGAGCTGCTTCATAATAACCACAAACGATATCATCATCATCGTCATCGGAATCAACAAATGAGTTTTTTGGCTCTTTATCTTCGGTACCCCAACCGTTACTATCACCACGCTAGCTCATCAAGTGATCCATCCGGCCAGTCAATTGATTAATTAATTGATCCAATCTCTCCTCCAATCTTGCCATAACACGCTGCTCCAATTCTTGTTCATACACATCCTCAAGATTCCTACTTTTCCTTAGATACATCTTAATCAGGAACTTCGGCTCTTGATACCAACTAATGTACAAAAAAACAATAATAAATAATTGAATCTGTTGATTCCAAAGAATGCCAGACACAATCCTCCCAACTATCTTTGATTCAAAAAGAATACCGATAATCTGGTAAACTCTAACAATCGTTGATTCAACGAATACTCGATTATTTGAATGAAATCGAACAATAAACCCTAACCTGGATTTAAGTTGATTAACAAAAGACTAAAAGTCTGTATTTTTTTATTCATATCTTCATAATAATTCCATACAATAAACCCATGTCCTAATTTTATAGGATAACTAAACTTGGGGAAAAAGATAAAAATATTATTCTTAAAAAACACAAAATAAGATTACTAAATAAAAGATACCACAAATAACCAGTTTATTTTTATGTTCCTCCATCACAATACCACACCTAGTTCATCAGATACGAGTACTAATAGAGGAGAGAGTGCCCAGGATGTTGATTCTAAGATTCATGAGCTTAAAATTCTGTTAGCTCAGAACACAAAAGATTTTAGGATGCCAAACTCGATTTTTCAAAGAAAAATAACAAATTTGAGGCGTATTTTGAAAAAATTGAAAAAGCAAATGTTGTTCTTGAACAAAAATTGGATCGTAAGATTCAAGACTTTAATGCGGAAAAAGAACATTTTGTGAAACAAATAAATTTGATAGAATCAAAGTTGGCTTCTCAAAATCCAAGTCCTCCGCCTGCTTCATTGTGCAACCTATCGACACTGTAGATAGTAATGATGCGAATGCTGATAACGACATATTTTACAATATGAACATTAAGTTAGAACAAAGTGTCGCTCAATTACTTCTACAAAATGAGAAATTAAAAGATCAGATTCTAACAACAATGAAAAATGAATTAAGGAAACTAAAAGGAAAAAGTGTGGATACTAAGTTAGTCAAACAGTCAGTCTTGGGGAAACCTCCTTCTCAACCATTCAGAAATCATTTAGTTGCTAGACAACCGAATGCAATTAAATCTAAACGACCTAAAACGTCAAAACCGAGGATTACATCCCAAGTTGACGTAAGAAGCAATTTTCCAAAACTTGTCACTCCACAATCTAGTCCCTCCTTAAGAAAATCTGCTTCTGCAAAACCAGATCACATGAGTGCCTCTAGAAACTCTAGAGATAGCGGTCATAAAATTTATCTAGAGGATGCTAAGAAAATAGATACAAGCAAGAGATAGGACAAAACCAAAACCTAGGAGCGTTGATCACAGATCTAGGAGTTCTATACCCTTCTCATGTAACACCCTATTTGTTAGGATAGAATGCTACAGTAAATTATGGGGTGTCATCAAAGCATTCAAGGTAAATGTCTAAACATTCATGACTATAAATAGAAATACCAGAATCAAACATCGGTAGTCTAGTAACTCACACACAAGCAATATTAAGTACTGTATAGGAAAGGACTAAACAATGTCGAAAAGAAGTAAAGTATGATAAAGTAGGATTAAATGCATAAGGTAAAGAGGCCGGATAGCTTCCAATCCAAATGCACATACTCTGGAGTTCCTACTTGCGTCCTTGGGTACTTGCCGTTTGGGAACATGGGAAAGTAGACGGCTGAGCATAACGCTCAGTGCACGGATATACGATAAAGCATGGAAACATAGAATATGGAAACACATAAAGAGTATAAAGGATGAATAGGAGCGGAAATGAATAAGTCCTGGAAAACCTAGTTGTCTGTAATGTTAACTGGTTTTAGTTCTAAAAACATAGCTTATGTTACTTATGAAAATCTGTATTAGTTAATGTACCAAAAGCCAATATAGGTCATGAGGTCAACAATGTGCAAGAATAGTTGGAGGGGTGACCTCATCATGCAAGGAAGAGATTGTCCTTACTGAAGGACGGGAAATCCGTACCTTATGTCCAGTAGAAGCTAACGAAAACGATGAAGATTAATTCGCCTCGACGGATAACACAAAATAAGAAATATGGATGTGTATGAGTTGTCTGAATTACATGTGTTTTTACTGGCTCTGTGTTAACTGTAGTTATTTTGATGTTCTACTGTGTATTATTCATGTATTAGTATATTGTAATACTTGTATTGTAATACCAAGTAACTTTCTAAAAATAGCAGGTATCCATAAATAGTAAGTTTCTAAAAATAGAAAGTTTCCAAAAATAGTAAGTTTCCATAATTAGAAATAAGATGGATTATAAATAATAAATAATGTTTAAATATGTAACACCCCCAAATTCACCGCAGCGGAAGACTGGCTTTGGGAAGCTGTGACTTCATGAGTATTCGAGAGCTTGATCCGAGAACGACCTCTACATGCCAAAAACCACAAAGTAGACTCCAAATAATCCACATAGTCAAGTACCTAAAATACATGCTTAAAAATGTCAACATAAAGTTGGTGAGTTCATAAGTTTGTTTTAAAACGTTTATGAAAAATTAGAGTTTTACCGACCACTACACCTTGCAGTAAAATATAAGAGTTTAAAAATCACAGTTTCTGTTAAATAGACTTTCTTTGATAATTTCAAAGTTTATTAGTAAAAACAAAGTTTATTGATAAAAACAGAGTTTACTGATAAAAACAAAGTTTACTAATGAAAACAGAGTTTACTGATAAAACAGAGTTTACTGATAGTAAATATAGCTTACTGATAATAACAGAGTTTTCTGGAAATAAATAGAGTTTTCTGATAAGACAGAGTTTACTGATAGTAAATATAGCTTACTGATAATAACAGAGTTTTCTGGAAATAAATAGAGTTTTCTGATAAAACAGAGTTCATAGATAATAGTTAGCGTTTTTTGATAAAACAAAGCCCACTGATAAATAATAAAGTTTTCCAATAGAATAGAATTGTTGAATGAACCACAAGATTTTTCAACCACTTAGTGACAATATAACAAATACAAAGTCACTAAATAAAATAAGGCATTTATTATTGTCTAAGCTCATGACACCGAAGCGTTAACAACACCGGTAGTATAATCACATAATGCAGCCCCTACGGATGCCTAACCCACGACATCCGTCCACAGACTCAAATGAAACTGTGCCCGCTTGTCCTCTGTTGGACCAAGCCGGACAGGGGCGTCAACCCCGATAGATCTATCCATAACATTCGCGCTTTCGACCGGTCATCCAGTCTGAAATTAACGGTTCATGATAATAGGCCAAGTAATTGGGTTAAAGCGGGACTTAGACCAATACATAAACGAGTATATGCACTTGTGTTCATTCTTGCAACCATTGTCTCTACCCGAGAACCAGTGAAAAGCAGTTAAAGTTTTGGGTTATGAAACCCACAATAGAAAGTTTAGTATCAACATTTATAAGTATGACAATTATTAGAGTTAACCACTCAGCACGTAACAATTAAATCAGTTTATGACCAACCAAGCAAGTTTACAAATAGTTTGTGACCAAGCATGTACCTCCCCCAAAATGATTATAAAACCTTTATAAATCTATTAAAAGTTAGAAAGGTGGGGTATGAACTCACCTCGACGATGTAGAGCAAACGTTAGTGATGCTAATAATACGCTCCACACAAACGAAAATCGATACGGCCCGATCATGGTGTTGTGGTTTACTAATCGGCTAAATACAATAACTTAAAAATGTGCATTTGAGTTCTCGATAGATATGTACATCAACGTTACCCGTTGATAAAATATTTAAGTTACAAGTTATAATAGTTCGGTGGTTGGTTAAATAATATGAATAAAATAAGCAGACACCAAGTAGGTAATGTATTCCGTACACATTAGCAGAACCAGACGATTATATAATTCTTACGTTGAATTATATAATAGACACAACGATCTTACAAAATAAATTAAAATATATATTTATTTTGTAGTTACAATATAAAGATCGTGATAAAAATAATTAGACAACATCGTTCGACAAATTTTAAGAAAATCATCACTTAATTAATAATTATCACTTTTAGGTAAAAAGTATAATTTTCATTGGTTTATCAATACAATAGAATCCATATATTTTATCGATTTACAAATATAATAGGATTTACTTATTTATCGATTTACAAATATAATAGTAGTTTGTACCTAACAAAATATAAAGTATAGAATTTTAAAAAAATCTCGACATGACCTATTCGTTTATACAACCTTTTCCATATTAATCAATTCTCAGTATTATCCAAACAATCTACGTTATGCAAATCATGTTTTAACATATACCTAAACTAGACTATTTAATCACCATAATTAAATAGAACCAAAGACAACCAATGTGTTATAATTTAAAAACCAAACGCTCGATGTGAGCTATTTAAACACATATTTAAACGTATAATCATGTTTGTAGTTCTCGTGATATTGATAGTGTTCGACATATTTATTTAACCATATGTATATATTTATGTATATATTTATATATGTATACCACCGTTAGTTTTAATAATTAATAAGGTTAGATGCTTTATTAGCCGATTCCAAAACCACAACGAACCATGAGCTTAATTCATGCCCGACACTCTAAACCCTCGACATCCCACGTCCAAACACACCCGAAACAAATAATCAGCAACCCAAACGCCCTTATAACTTTCTGCAACTCCAAACACCCCGTTATAACTCGTCAGCAATCCAAAGCGCCCTTTTATAACTCGTCTGCAATCCCAAACGCCCCTTTATCAGCAGTCCGTAATCCCAAACACCCCTTTATACACGTCTGCAGTCCCAAACACACCCTTATACGCTGTCAGCGCAACCAAACGCCCCTTATACTCTTGTCAGCAGACCCAAACGCCTCTTATACTCCTGTCAGCAGACCCAAACGCAGCTTATACTTCTGTCAGCAGACCCAAATGCACCTTAAACTTCTGTCAGCAGACCCAAATGTACCTTAAACCCTAGCCTGCAGACCCAAACGTACCTCAAACGCTTGTCTGCAGACCCAAACGCCCCATATTGTTGTTTTGCTGAACCGAAGGCACCCTACCGCTGGTGCTGCTGAACCAAACACACTGGATGTCCATAATAAACCAAACGTACCCTCGCTGGTCATAAGCTCATATCAGAACACCCTTCGTGGATGATGTAAATTGAATCAAACACCACTTTTACTAGTTTCCTGCAAAACCAAATGCATCCTTCGTCTTCTACCAATACCAAACACCCCTTGCTGGTTGGATTCGCATAACACACACCCTACTGGTATGTTTTACAGTCGGCTAATCGAGGGAATAAAGAGAATGACGGTACAACCACAACCATGACACCTTAATGGTGCGACTGATGGTGGTTTCGAGGTGTGGAGGTGATAGTGGTGGTCGAGCAACGAAGATTTGCTGGTGGTCAGATCTGGTGGTTTTGAGCAGCTGGTGGTGGTTTTAACGGTGGGTCGTGGTAGTGTACAATAAATGATGGTGGTAACATACGGTTGTTGATGTTGCTCACGACCAAGAGATCGTGTGTGGTTGGAGTGGGTGGTCACAAATGTGATGTTGGTGGTGATGGTTGCGTAGTGGTGATTACATGGTGATGATGATGATAAGAACCATGGTGACGGTGTGATGATGGTAATGTAAATGATGACGGGTGGCTGGTCGTTGTGGTGTTATACTGCGGTTGGTGGTTGGTGGTGGTAGGGATGGTGTCCCGTGGTCGTCGAAAAACATAGACACAATAGATTGGATATATCAAGCAATGGATAGGGAGATTTTAAATGTTTTGACACGTTTTTATTTTTATGGTGGCGGCCGGCGACGGTGGTGGCCGGAGACGGCGCTGGAAAATATAAGGAAGACAGGAGAGAATGTTAGGGTTAGGGTTTAGTTTGTGAGATGGTGGAGATGATAAATGATAAGAAAAATATATTTTTCTTATTTACATTAGAGTTAATGTGTAAAATTTAGATAGTTTAGGGTTAAAATTGTATCTTTTGTTATAACTTTCGTTAATTAATGATTCGGGGCTCGTTTGTTATAGCAAAAATTTGATTCATTCAACGAAATTTGCGTCGTTCATTTCAAAATGATTTTTCCATTAAAGTAGAGTATTCACTCGATAATTTTCGTAATCGTTTGCATTTTTATTTAAAATAATTACTAATTATCGGTTACCTCGAATAATTCGTGTTCATAGAATATTTATAATTGCATTTGGATATTCTCGTTTTTAACGTACGTTATTAACTTAAAAAACAACTATAATTACAATATTAAATAATTTAATAAATGTTTTATCGAATGTCTTTGAAAAATTAAATATAAATTTAATTGTATCGCGTCAGTTCTCAGATTTTTACGTAGTCTTTCACTATATGTAAGATAAACTCTCGTTTTCGAATCAAATTACTTTGATGTCACTCGAAGACGAATTTCGATTAATAGATGACATAACTTATTATTATTTAAGGCCTGGAAAAATTCCCGGTTGTCACAGTACATCCGTGTTATTTGGAGTTCGTCCTCGAACTCAATCGTTGTTACCCTAATAAAAGTGTAGAGAAAAGAATTTTGAAATTCTACCCCGTTGTTATATTCAATATACTTAGATCTACTCACATATAGTTTTGTCCGAAGTTTTAAAATCGTGTTATCCACCAATAGTTAATTAGGTAAAAAAATAGATAGAGGTGAAATGTATTTGAGCGGCTCTACATGTCGACCTGACAAATCGACCATCGTTCATAGAGCGATAAAAGGAAACAAGTCAAAGCGAAGAGTCTAGAAAAATATCGTCAGCTCTTAAAAGCCTATAAGGGTTCACCACCACCAACCCGATAGGTTCACGTCAATCAGTATATATTCAAAAAAGATTCACGTAACAATTCTCAAATCAAACGAAGCTTAAAGAATTACTCGTCAAAACGTTGTAATGATACGATAACAAGACGAAATACGATAAATTCGTATGGACGAATCCTGAGTAAAAAGAAATACACTCCAAACTGGAATACTTAATCAATAACATAAATATACAGGGTCATGTCAGATTTCCTTAAGCCCACACATTTATAATCTCATATTTGCATACAGAAGCGTCCTAATCTATGCAAATATGTTATTATAAACTTATGGTTCGGTGATTTATGATTTCTTTATTCAAATGCAAAAGTGTCCCAATCCATTTCAATAAATAATTCATAAATCATCCTACTTAAGTGTCCCCGGCAAAATACCCAAATTCTAATCATTAAAATCTCTAAACGATAATATCCAAAATTAACAAAATCAAAGAGCACGAGTTGCAAATAAGTCGTCTTCCATAAGTAGACGTTTTCGAAACAACCGGATCGAAGAACATAAGCGTCGATAGGCGATAAAGCGGTAGCAGACTTATATCAAGCAAGAAACTCACGTTTATAAGTAGGAAAATTATATAGTACCTCGTTCTAAATAAGCAATTATCCAATCATAAAAATCTTTCCCATCCTCGAGGAAGACTCATCAAACACTAAGCTGAGTAATAACTTATCATAACCCAACCTCAAACCTCACTCACAAAGAATGGCACTGGGTTTTGCTATGAATTATTACACATCTCAACCCTTTGATGACTCAGCTCGACTATGAAAATTACAACACATTCTACATTAACACGTAAGACTACGAGTTTTACCCACCCCCGAGGTAATTCATCAAAAATCATAGGCTGTGTAACGTCCCGTACTTAATTCAATCTCACACTCAATCAAACATAAGGCCTACTGAGGCATAATTAAGTATTGTTACACCTAGCAAACTTTTTGAATGAATTAGCTCGAACCTGGGGATTACATACGACCAATCGTCAACCAAAATTCACATAATGGCTCTAGGTTTGATTATAAAAAGATATGAGAGACCATTGCATAACTCACAATGCCCAATGAATATTCCAGAGTTCATATATGAAAGTATATTGTATGTCTAAGTGCACTAATCAAGCAATCGAACTCATGTAAACAAGTAATAACATGTCAGGCAACAAAGCAGTCGCAAACATGCATTGCAAATATTCATATAGAAACGGAATAAGTATGATGTGATGAATGTTACTACTAAAAAAACCGAGAGCCGGTTATAGTCTAGAGTTACTAATGCAACCTAGTTCTCTATAACCAAGGCTCTAATACCAATCTGTCACACCCCCAAATTCAGCGCAGCGGAAGACTGGCTTTGGGAAGCTGTGACTTCATGAGTATTCGAGAGCTTGATCCGAGAACGACCTCTACATGCCAAAATCCACAAAGTAGACTCCAAATAATCCACATAGTCAAGTACCTGAAATACATGCTTAAAAATGTCAACATAAAGTAGGTGAGTTCATAAGTTTGTTTTAAAACGTTTATGAAAAATTAGAGTTTTACCGACCACTACACCTTGCAGTAAAATATAAGAGTTTAAAAATCACAGTTTCTGTTAAATAGACTTTCTTTGATAATTTCAAAGTTTATTAGTAAAAACAAAGTTTATTGATAAAAACAGAGTTTACTGATAAAAACAAAGTTTACTAATGAAAACAGAGTTTACTGATAGTAAATATAACTTACTGATAATAACAGAGTTTTCTGGAAATAAATAGAGTTTTCTGATAAGACAGAGTTTACTGATAGTAAATATAGCTTACTGATAATAACAGAGTTTTCTGGAAATAAATAGAGTTTTCTGATAAAACAGAGTTCATAGATAATAGTTAGCGTTTTCTGATAAAAACAAAGCCCACTGATAAATAATAAAGTTTTCCAATAAAATAGAATTGTTTAATGAACCACAAGATTTTTCAACCACTTAGTGACAATATAACAAATACAAAGTCACTAAATAAAATAAGGCATTTATTATTGTCTAAGCTCATGACACCGAAGCGTTAACAACACCGGTAGTATAATCACATAATGCAGCCCCTACGGATGCCTAACCCACGACATCCGTCCACAGACTCAAATGAAACTGTGCCCGCTTGTCCTCTGTTGGACCAAGCCGGACAGGGGCGTCAACCCTGATAGATCTATCCATAACATTCGCGCTTTCGACGGGTCATCCAGTCTGAAATTAACGGTTCATGATAATGGGCCAAGTAATTGGGTTAAAGCGGGACTTAGACCAATACATAAACGAGTATATGCACTTGTGTTCATTCTTGCAACCATTGTCTCTACCCGAGAACCAGGGAAAAGCAGTTAAAGTTTTGGGTTATGAAACCTACAATAGAAAATTTAGTATCAACATTTATAAGTATGACAATTATTAGAGTTAACCACTCAGCACGTAACAATTAAATCAGTTTATGACCAACCAAGCAAGTTTACAAATAGTTTGTGACCAAGCATGTACCTCCCCCAAAATGATTATAAAACCTTTATAAATCTATTAAAAGTTAGAAAGGTGGGGTATGAACTCACCTCGACGATGTAGAGCAAACGTTAGTGATGCTAATAATACGCTCCACACAAACAAAAATCGATACGGCCCGATCATGGTGTTGTGGTTTACTAATCGGCTAAATACACTAACTTAAAAATGTGCATTTGAGTTCTCGATAGATATGTACATCAACGTTACCCGTTGATAAAATATTTAAGTTACAAGTTATAATAGTTTGGTGGTTGGTTAAATAATATGAATAAAATAAGCAGACACCAAGTAGGTAATGTATTCCGTACACATTAGCATAACCAGACGATTATATAATTCTTACGTTGAATTATATAATAGACACAACGATCTTACAAAATAAATTAAAATATATATTTATTTTGTAGTTACAATATAAAGATCGTGATAAAAATAATTAGACAACATCGTTCGACAAATTTTAAGAAAATCATCACTTAATTAATAATTAACACTTTTAGGTAAAAAGTATAATTTTCATTGGTTTATCAATACAATAGAATCCATATATTTTATCGATTTACAAATATAATAGTATTTACTTATTTATCGATTTACAAATATAATAGTAGTTTGTACCTAACAAAATATAAAGTATAGAATTTTATAAAAATCTCGACATGACCTATTAGTTTATACAACCTTTTCCATATTAATCAATTCTCAATATTATCCAAACAATCTACGTTATGCAAATCATGTTTTAACATATACCTAAACTAGACTATTTAATCACCATAATTAAATAGAACCAAACACAACCAATGTGTTATAATTTAAAAACCAAACGCTCGATGTGAGCTATTTAAACACATATTTAAACGTATAATCATGTTTGTAGTTCTCGTGATATTGATAGTGTTCGACATATTTATTTAACCATATGTATATATTTATGTATATATTTATATATGTATACCACCATTAGTTTTAATAATTAATAAGGTTAGATGCTTTATTAGCCGATTCCAAAACCACAACGAACCATGAGCTTAATTCATGCCCGACACTCTAAACCCTCGACATCCCACGTCCAAACACACCCGAAACAAATAATCAGCAACCCAAACGCCCTTATAACTTTCTGCAACTCCAAACACCCCGTTCTAACTCGTCAGCAATCTAAAGCGCCCTTTTATAACTAGTCTGCAATCCCAACGCCCCTTTATCAGCAGTCCGTAATCCCAAACACCCCTTTATACACGTCTGCAGTCCCAAACACACCCTTATACGCTGTCAGCGCAACCAAACGCCCCTTATACTCTTGTCAGCAGAACCAAACGCCTCTTATACTCCTGTTAGCAGACCCAAACGCACCTTATACTTCTGTCAGCAAACCCAAATGCACCTTAAACTTCTGTCAGCAGACCCAAATGCACCTTAAACCCTAGCCTGTAGACCCAAACGCACTTCAAACGCTTGTCTGCAGACCCAAACGCCCCATACTGTTGTTTTGCTGAACCGAAGGCACCCTACCGTTGGTGCTGCTGAACCAAACACACTGGATGTCCATAATAAACCAAACATACCCTCGCTGGTCATAAGCTTATATCAGAACACCCTTCGTGGATGATGTAAATTGAATCAAACACCACTTTTACTAGTTTCCTGCAAAACCAAATGCATCCTTCGTCTTCTACCAATACCAAACACCCCCTGCTGGTTGGATTCGCATAACACACACCCTACTGGTATGTTTTACAGTCGGCTAATCGAGGGAATAAAGAGAACGACGGTACAACCACAAGCATGACACCTTAATGGTGCGACTGATGGTGGTTTCGAGGTGTGGAGGTGATAGTGGTGGTCGAGCAACGAAGATTTGCTGGTGGTCAGATCTGGTGGTTTTGAGCAGCTGGTGGTGGTTTTAACGGTGGGTCGTGGTAGTGTAAAATAAATGATGGTGGTAACATACGGCTGTTGATGTTGCTCACGACCAAGAGATCGTGTGTGGTTGGAGTGGGTGGTCACAAATGTGATGCTGGTGGTGATGGTTGCGTAGTGGTGATTACATGGTGATGATGATGATAAGAACCATGGTGACGGTGTGATGACGGTAATGTAAATGATGACGGGTGGCTGGTCGTTGTGGTGTTATACTGCGGTTGGTGGTGGTAGGGATGGTGTCCCGTGGTCGTCGAAAAACATAGACACAATAGATTGGATATATCAAGCAATGGATAGGGAGATTTTAAATGTTTTGACACGTTTTTATTTTTATGATGGCGGCCGGCGACGGTGGTGGCCGGAGACGGCGCTTGGAAATATAAGGAAGAGAGGAGAGAATGTTAGGGTTAGGGTTTAGTGTGTGAGATGGTGGAGATGATAAATGATAAGAAAAGTATATTTTTCTTATTTACATTAGAGTTAATGTGTAAAATTTAGATAGTTTAGGGTTAAAATTGTACCTTTTGTTATAACTTTCGTTAATTAATGATTCGGGGCTCGTTTGTTATAGCAAAAATTTTATTCATTCAACGAAATTTGCGTCGTTCATTTCAAAATGATTTTTCCATTAAAGTAGAGTATTCACTCGATAATTTTCGTAATCGTTTGCATTTTTATTTAAAATAATTACTAATTATCGGTTACCTCGAATAATTCGCGTTCCAAGAATATTTATAATTGCATTTGGATATTCTCGTTTTTAACGTACGTTATTAAATTTAAAAGCAACTATAATTACAATATTAAATAATTTAATAAATTTTTTATCGAATGTCTTTGAAAAATTAAATATAAATTTAATTGTATCGCGTCAGTTCTCAGATTTTTACGTAGTCTTTCACTATATGTAGATAAACTCTTGTTTTCGAATCAAATTACTTTGATGTCACTCGAAGACGAATTTCGATTAATAGATGACATAACTTATTATTATTTAAGGCCTGGAAAAATTCCCGGTTGTCACAAAATAGTATAATACAAGTCATGGTTATAGCTTATTAGTTAAATAACTGGTTAATTAATTAAACTATACGTTATATGGAATTTAATTTAAAATACACATTTTAATTAAATTAAGCTAAGTTAAATACTTTATGTTATACATGTAATATTAAACCTAAGTCATGAAATTAATTAAAATAAAAAGTCTAGTAATTAATTTAATTAACATGTTTTTCTGATTTTAATATTTAACCCGAGACCCGAACCCGTGTTTTAAAAATTAACCAAGCCTAAAACCCGGTCCCACAGATAAGTCGAGCCAAAAAGCCCTACCAGTGGCTAGACCGGCTAGCCGGTTGCCACTGGTGGCTTGCGGTTCCCGCTGCGGAGCCACGGTTGCCCACCTAGCCTGATTCACACCGGTTCCCACCGGTTCCCTTTGCTTAGCTTTGTTCGGTTCCCACTGTTTGCCCAAATAAGCCCCACCGAGACCCCATGGTCTCGGCTGGCTCTCGGTCAACACCAACACCACACCCCTATCATGTTGTCAGGGGTTCTCCCTTTGCTGCGCCGAACAACAAACCAAACCGAGCCCCCTTGTGGGTCTCGGTGGTGTCGGATCAAACAAGCCGAGCCCCTTGGGAGTCTCGGTTGTATCTCGGCTAAACCAAAGCCGAACCAAACACCCCTTGATCCAATATTTAATTAATCCCCATGTTTTTAATCACTTGTTTTTAAGATTAGTTAAATAATTAACATGAATTCATAAAGAATTAAAAAGAAAGGAAGTGCTTCATTTACCGAATGCGTGAAAAGGAAAAGGATTAGAACACGATCACGTACACATGATTAATCAACCAAAAAAATTGTCCGGTTTGCTCTTGTGGTTTATGGTGGCCGGCGGCAAGGAGCAAAAGGAGGCAAGAGAGACTTTTTTCTGAAAAACCTAAAATTATGTTTATGTTTTCCTGTTTTGATATTTGTGGATTTAAGTTGTGTCATGGGCCAAAGCCTATTTCCTCCCTTTCTTCTTGTGTAGCCGCGGCCTATAAGGTGTCAACGGGGAAACCTTTAACTTTTCTGTGTTTAAATAATTACGTGATCGTTTATGTTTTAATGTCGTGATTTTTATATGGCGTGTACTTAACACATTTATAATATTTATGTAACTACATGTTATTAGGTACCGTGACACGTGAGTTGTATTTTAAATGGAAAGTTTTAATTTTACCGTATTTTTATGTGTGTACTGTTCATGTGTACTGTTCATGGTATTTAAATGCGGGTTTTACAACTCTTCTCCTCTAAAAGAACAATTCGTCCTCGAATTGGAGAAACGTATACAGAAAGAAAATATACCCGAATCAGAACTGGAAATGAGGGTAAGAAGTCCTTATAGACTCCTTCGTCTCCCAAGTGGCTTCCCGCTCAGGATGATCCCTCCAGAGGATTTTGAAAAAAGGGATCGTCTTCCTCCGCATGACACGATCTTGTCGCTCAAGAACTCTCTCACGTTCTTCAACTTAAGAAAGATCCTCTCGAATCTGATCAAGTGGATACTAGACACCATGAACTGGATGATAGTTGTATCCTCTGAGTAAGGACACATGGAACACGTTGTGAACGTGTGATAGCTGATGCGGTAATGCTAAACGGTATGAAACTTCACCAATGTGTTCTATGATGTGAACGATCCGATGAAGCGAGGACTGAGCTTCCCTCTGATTCTAAAACGTTTAACTCCTCGTGCAGGTGATACCTTGAGGAAAACGTGATCACCTACGTTGAAAGACACATCTCTATGACGTTTCTCAACATAGCTCTTCTTACGAGCACGAGCTTCCTGAATATTCGCCTTAGCAACAGCGACCTTCTCATTGGTCACTTCAATCATCTCTGGACCCTCAAGCAGTTGTTCGCCCACCTGATCCCAGCAGATTGGGGCGCGACACTTTATACCATACAACATCTCGAAAGGAGCACACTTGATGCTAGCGTGCCAGCTGTTGTTGTATGTAAATTCTACTAGAAATATATAATCATCCCAGCTTCCTGACCACTCTAGAGCACATGATCACATCATGTCCTCCAATGTCTGATTGGTATGCTCCGACTATCCGTCGGTCTGAGGATGAAAGGTAGTGTTGAGCTTAAGTCTGGTGCCCCAAGGTTTCTACAGACTCTACCAGAAACGTGATGTGAAACGGGGATCTTTGTTAGAGTTGAATTCTGATGGAGTACCATGTAGTCTCATGATCTCCTTCTAGAAAATGTCTGGTAATTTGCAGACCGGATGTTCCTTGCGAATCGGCAGGAAATGAGCAGATTTAGTCAACCTATCCACAATAACCCAAATAGCATCGTTCTTCTTCTGAGTAACCGGAAGACCATTAACAAAATCCATGGCGATTTTGTCCCACTTCCACATTGGAATGTCTAATGGTTGTAGTAAACCACTAGCTCGCTGGTGTTCGATCTTCACCTGTTGGCATATCATACATTTAGAAATGAAGGTGGCAACATCCTGCTTCATACCACTCCACCAAAAGTGTTGCTTGATGTCGTGGTACATCTTAGAAGAACCAGGATGTATGGTAAATGGAGAACTGTGAACTTGAGTCAGCACAGCTTCCCTGAGTGTAGAGTCATCAGGAACCACTAGTCTAGTGCCCTGCCATAAGATACCGTCATCGTCAACACGAAACTCCGTCTGCTGATCAAGGTTCTGAATGATAGCCCAAATCTCACCATTGTCTTTCTGAGCTTCCTTGATCCTAGAATGTAAGTCTGGTTCCACTCTTAGATTAGCCCAGTAACCGTGTTGTCCTCGTACACAAAACTAAATATAAGTCATCTCTAGGTTACGAATGATCTCTTTTGCAATCCAGGTGCCAGCAACCATACCCGACCTTCTGCTTAGAGCATCTACCACCACATTCGCCTTGCCAGGATGGTATTGAATGTTGGTGTCGTAGTCCTTCAATAGTTCTAACCATATCCTCTGTCTCATATTCAGTTTCTTCTGGGTGAAGATGTATTTGAGACTCTTGTGGTCGGTGAATATGTCACATGATTCACCATACAAATAATGTCTCCAGATATTCAACGCGAAAACAACTGCTGCAAGCACTAAATCGTGAGTATGATAGTTTTTTTCATAAGGTTTGAGCTGTCGTGATGAATATGCAATAACTTTCCCATGTTGCATGAGAACGCAGCCTAAACCCTTTCCTGAAGCGTCACTATAAATCTGTAATCCACCTTAGCCAGATGGGAGAGTAAGAATAGGTGCAGTCACTAACTTCTGCTTCAAATCTTCAAAGATCTTCTCTCACTCTTTCGTCCAGACGAATTTCTCTCCTTTCCTCATCAGTTTAGTCAAAGGTAAGGCTAACCGTGAAAAGTTCTCTACAAACCTGCGATAGTAGCCAGCTAAAACAAGAAAACTTCTAACTTCAGTTGCAGATGTAGGTCCTGGCCATTTAGGGGTAGCTTCAACCTTTGTAGGATCTATGGTGATCTCCTCTACGGATACAATATGGCCCAGAAATGCCACCTTGCTTAACCAAAACTCACACTTAGAGAACTTGGCATGCAGCTGCTTCTGACGAAGAATCTATAAGACTGTACGAAGGTGTTCCTCATGTTCCTCCTTGAATCTAGAGAATTGATACTTGCTTTTTGTATGGGGTTCAAATTTTCTCTCGGAATCCTCTCGAATTGATCTCGGTCTTAAGTGGAGTGATTTGTTCTTGGTTGCTAAAAAGGAGTTGGTTTGTTTATCTATTTTTAAACTAATAAAACTTAAATGCAAATGACGTTGAGTAACTTAAAACTTTGGAAGATTAAACTAAATTGACAAATTAAAAATGAGTGCTTGAAATCGTAAAGGAAAGATTAGGAAATCACTTTGGAAACTTGATTGAATTAATGCTTAAAAACTTGTTCTATTGGAATACACTAAAATTATTTCTATCGGAATATAAGAAAATCAAAAGCATCGGAATGTAATCATAACTACCATCGGAATGTCCATGTTTGGTACTATCGGAATGTTCAAGAACACGTTGTCGCAATGACAGCCTATCGGAATGTGGAAAACGAAAATTGGCCAGAGTTTCGACTAGAAAAGGGACCTAAACCCGTCGGAATGTGCGATCGCAATATGCGATCGCAATCCCAGATCGGAATAGGGGGGTTTACAACCTATCGCAAAGTAAAACCCCTTATGGGTTATTGCGATACCAAGCAAAGAAGACCCGTCGGAATGTGTTAAAACCCTTGTATTGCGATGAGATGAATGAAGTTCCGAAATTGGTGGAAAGCTAAAAACTCAATAAGCAAAGGAAATAAGCTAGGTGATTCGAAATCTAAACACTTCAAAAAGATTAAATTTGATAACTTTTTAAAAACAAGAAACTTTAAAACTTAATAAACAAAACTTTTCAATGATTAAAACTTTGAAGAAATCCGAAAATCAATAAGCATAGGCAAGCAATCAACCGAAAAGCATGGAAAGCTTACGGCTTAATCACAAACTAGAGCTTAAAAAGGACAAGAAAGATTAAGCTAAAGGTCAAGAACACGTCCAAAAATCCCAACTGTATGGATTACAACAATCGGATCAAGGATTTGACAAATCAAGAAAAGTAGGAAAAGATCAAGGAACTTAAAAGCATAAACTTGATTAAGATTAATCAAAAGTACAAGAAAGCTTAAATTTAAAAGATGAAAACAAAAGAAAAGTTTAGTGAGAGAAAGTATGGAACTTTCTCTCTCTAGAAAACTAGAGAAAATGAAAAGCTAAAGACTAGCTAAAACTAAGTGTGTGAAATTTTGTGAGGTGAAGGCTTTATATAGGCGTGTGTATGGTGTTGATGGGCTCTTGATTGGGCTTTGATTCGGGCTTCTTTTTCTTCTTTCTTCTTAAGTCTTCACGCGTCTTTTAAATAAACATTTCCGACTTGGATTTGAGAAGTGTCGGTGAATAATTACAACTCGTCCTATAGTATTTTATTTAATAGACTCGAGTTCTTCGACATATATGAATCTTCCATCTTGGGCTCTATTCTTCGATAAATCTTCAAATAGGCACAATGACTTCAAATCTTTTGCATCTCTTGGACAATAGACTTCGTCTTGAGTCTTTTTCCTTGATAAAACCCATGCAATCCCATGTTTTCTTTAATATTCATCCGGTCGACTCTGAAAACACAATAAACACAAAAACCACGCATAATTCCAAACAAATGATATTAAATACGTGTTTTGGTCTCGTTTTAGCCCGATTTAAGTGGTAAAAGGATGGGTGTTTTCACACCTATCAAATCCCCTACACTTAACCATTGCCATGCCCTCATGCAATGCTTAGTGACAAAGCATAATTACACTTTTCTCATTATCAATTAACCTTGGCCTTATTAAAATACTACTTAAACAAAAAATTTTTAAAGTACTAAGAAATTAAAATCTTAATGTAAACAAGAGGATAGAAAATAACTTATGTGGTAATAACTTGGAAAGAGATCGAGGACTTACATTAGGGCTTTGGTGCTGCGAAGATTTATCACCCTCAAGTTTCACGTTCCCCAAACTAAGCTTAAAAACGAGATCATTGTTATTATAAGTTAGTAATTCAAACACTCACACACATGGCTTAATTAAATGCTTAAACTCCCTTATTCCTAGGTGTATCTCTTATATTTTATTTTTGTCTTAGAATGATCATGAAGATGCATTTTTGGACTTATTTCGATAGTTTATTAGGGCTGAAAGCAAAGTAGGACGATTTGATCAATAGTTAGCTAAAGGACAAAATCTTTTAAAACTGCTTCTCGGGATATCAAAAAGTTCATATCTTGGCATAACTTGGTTCGCGATTTGAGACCTTTCTCGGGCCGATATTTGGCATGTACTTCATACTTCATATCTTCGAGAGACGTTCTTGAGATAATGGTCTTCTCATCATAATAGAGTTTCTTCACTTGGAGACTTTTGAGGGGTACTCCAACCTTGTTGACCACGACTTCATGATTATTTCTTCAATCTCTAATTGGGATTTTGAGATACAACGATCCGCCTCCTTTTCGGACTTGGATCTATTTATCCTCATACCTTGTTAGGGTCTTTTCGGATAGACTTTTCCATGATCTTTATGGGAGTTGATTGCTTTTCGTCGTGAGTCTTGATCCTTCATATTGACTTTAGGAATAATGCTTTTCACATCACTTTGGATCTTCAGCAATAAAATTGAATCCTCATGCCTTGTTAGGGCCTTTTCGGACTCGCCAATCGTCGCGCCCCGCTTCATAAGTTATGCCTTGGCTATGAACTCTTATCATTACCGAGCAACTTTTAAACGATCTTGGGCTAGAAGCTAAGTAACTTTTCAAATTGTAAGACCTTACTTATTGCAGATAAATTTTTAGCAAGTGATGGGAGAATAGGCAAATAATTACACCAAGTGAGCTTGCGCAAGAACACTGACTTATAATTGACTCTATCATTTCTCGTCCTCCACAGTTTAAAATCTCAAGTAATGAGACTCGTGGACACTTAGCCTAATAAACCAATTAAGGTCTACATGGTTAAGGATACTAGCTAGAATAAACTTGGATAAGTCTATTCGGGTTGAGTCAAAATAAACGCAACGGGCCTAATATATCAAAGGCTTCTAAACTAGCTACACCACTTTATTAAAATTTTTGACTTTATTGCGGAATATATACATATGAAAGCAACGATAAAAATTTAAAAATTACAACTAAATGGCCAAAGTTAATAAAAAATTTGAAAAATGTTGAAAAATAGGATTTTCCGGTTAATTTGAAGGCATTTTCTTGGAAAAGTCTACTTAAAACTTCGATAGAAGTCCCCCCTACACTTAAGATAAACATTGTCCTCAATGTTTAAGCATGTGGGAAAAGGTTCCCCTACACTTATGGCATTGTGCACGTTGGTTAACTCAAGTTAAGGAAGAGACGACTAACGTGATTAATTTCAAATGTGAGTATGAAGAAAATTGAATCACGATAGTTGAGAGATAGAACCGGATTTCGGATAACACGGGAGCACGGTTTTCCAAGAGTGCACTTATCCCTGTAATCACATCACCACAAAAATACAAACACCTATGCAGGCCCCCCTACACTTAGGAGGTTAAAACGTAAAAGGATAGATACTCGGGCTGCCTCCCGAGGAGCGCTTGTTTTTGATGACCGAGTCACGAGCCTGACTCGACCCAAAATTAGTTCATGGGGAACGTGGTGAGGGATGGAATCATCTCCTGAGAGATGTCCTAACCAAAGTACAACTTCAGACGCTGGCCATTCACCTTGAAATTGGGCCCATTTGGCTGAGAAAGCTCAATGGTCCCATACGGAAAGACGTTGGCGACGGTGAATGGACCAGACCAGCGGCTCTTCAACTTGCCAGAGAAGATCTTCAACCGAGAGTTGAAAAGTAAGACTTGATCACCAACGTGGAACTCTCGGTTCTTGATTTTTGCGTCATGGAGGATCTTCGTCTTTTCTTTGTAGATCAGCGAGTTCTCATAAGCTTCATTCCTTAGTTCGTTGAGCTCGTTGAGTTGAATCTTGCGATGATCACCGGCTTTGTTGATGTCGAAGTTCGTCCACTTTAAGGCCCAGTGCGCCTTATGCTCCAGCTCGATGGGAAGGTGGCATGCTTTCCCGTACACAAGACGATAAGGTGTACAACCGATCGGGGTCTTGTAAGCAGTACGGAAAGCCCACAGAGCATCATCTAACTTATCGGCCCACGCGGCACGATGCTCTCCCACAGTACGCTCCAAAATTCGCTTCAATCCACGATTGGATATCTCGGCTTGTCCATTGGTTTGGGGATGATAAGCGGTGGAAAGACGGTGATTGACACCATACTTGGCCATGACTCTTGCAAATTGATCGTTGCAAAAATGAGTCCCGCGGTCACTGATAATAGCACGAGGAACGCCGAATCGAGCGAACAGCGATTTCAAAAAGTTACAAACCACCCTTGCATCATTAGTAGGCAAAGCTTTGGCTTCAACCCACTTGGAGACGTAGTCAACGGCAACAAGGATGTATTTGTTTCCTTTAGATGAAGGAAATGGCCCCATAAAGTCGATACCCCAAACATCAAAGATTTCACACTCTTGAATGAAATTCTGAGGCATCTCGTCTTTATGTGTGATCGTGCCTTGTTTCTGGCAAGCATCACATGTTTTAACCATATCGTGAGCGTCACGATAAATGGAGGGCCAATAAAATCCTGAATCAAACACTTTTTTGGCGGTGTAGTTGGGACCAAAGTGACCACCAGTGGGTCCTTTGTGGCAAGCATCAAGGATTTCGAAAGCTGCCGGTCCATCAACACATCGGCGAATAATCAAGTCAGCACATTGTTTGAAAAGATACGGGTCATCCCAGAAGTAAGTCGTTATGTCTTTGAAGAACTTCTTCTTTTGCTGGGATGTTAACCCGTCAACGAGGATTCCACCCGCTAAGTAGTTTGCAATGTCTGCAAACCACGGGGTTTCGTCAGCAGTCGAGTTTATAGACATTAAGGTCTCCAAGGGAAAAGAATCATTGATTTCTTTGGTCGGATGATCCCCTTGGTAAGGATCCTCAAGTCTACTAAGATGGTCCGCGGCCAAGTTTTCTGCTCCTTTCTTATCACGAATTTCAATTTTAAATTCCTGGAGCAGCAAAACCCAGCGAAGAAGTCTTGGTTTGGAATCTTGCTTTGTCAACAAGTACTTCAGCGCGGAATGATCGGTATACACGATGGTGGTGGAAAGGACAAGATAGGGGCGAAACTTTTCAAAAGCATAGACAACAGCTAAAAGCTCTTTTTCGGTTGTCGTATAATGCAATTGTGCCCCAGTCATTGTCTTGCTAGCATAATGGATCGGTTGGAAGTGTTTGTTCACTCTTTGTCCAAGAACCGCTCCAATAGCAAAGTCACTAGCATCGCACATCAACTCAAAGGGGAGCTCCCAATTAGGGGTAACCAAGACGGGTGCCTTAGTTAGCTTATCCTTAAGTGAGTTGAAGGCTTCAAGGCACTCTTTGGAGAAGATAAAAGGAGTATCTTTTTCCAAGAGGTGGGTCATCGGGCGAGCGATTTGAGAAAAATCTTTGATGAATCGACGGTAGAAGCCCGCATGACCCAAGAAACTTCTCACACCCTTCACGGTTGAAGGTGGAGGCAACTTAGCGATGACATCGACTTTAGCACGGTCAACTTCAAGACCGGCTTTCGAAATCTTATGTCCAAGCACGACGCCTTCTTTTACCATAAAATGGCATTTTTCCCAATTTAGAACGAGGCGAGTGTCTTCGCACCGCTTTAGCATACGTTCTAAATTGGCAAGGCAAGTAGAGAAGGAATCGCCATAGACCGAGAAATCATCCATGAATACTTCCATAGTGTCTTCCACCATGTCATGGAAGATAGCCATCATACACCTTTGGAATGTCCCAGGAGCATTGCATAAACCAAAAGGCATGCGTTTGTAAGCAAATGTTCCATAGGGACAAGTGAATGTGGTCTTTTCTTGGTCCTTGGGATCGATGGGAATTTGAAAATACCCGGAGAAACCGTCTAAGAAGCAGTAATAGTCATTACCAGCTAGACGCTCGAGCATTTGATCCATGAAGGGAAGAGGAAAGTGGTCTTTTCTCGTGGCATCATTGAGCTTGCGATAATCAATACAAACTCTCCACCCAGTAACGAGACGAGTGGGAATCAACTCGTTGTGTTCATTGGGAACAACGGTTATTCCGCCCTTCTTGGGCACACAATGGACGGGACTTACCCATGGCGAATCCGAAATAGGGTAGATCAAGCCGGCATCTAGAAGTTTGATAACCTCTTGTTTGATGACGTCATGAATTTTAGGATTAACCCTTCTTTGGTTCTGGATGGTGGGTTTGAAGTCATCTTCCATGAGAATCTTGTGAGTACAAAAGTTCGGATCAATTCCGCGGATATCGGAAATTTTCCAAGCAATTGCCTTCTTATGAGCTCTAAGCACAGCGATGAGACGAGTTTTCTCTTCATCCTTCAAATCCTTAGCAATGATGACTGGCGACTTCTTCTCTTCTTCAAGGAACGCATACTCGAGATGGGGCGGCAGCTCCTTAAGTTCTAAATCCGGAGGATTGTCGACGGGAGGCGTATTCGAAGTCGGAGTATCGATAGCAATGATAGTGGGAGATGGAGGAGAAGGGTTGTCTTCTTTGAGGAGGTTTGCAATGAAACTGAGATCGTCATCCCAAGTGGCAGTAGAATCGTCATTGTTTTGCTTCACATCTCCCAAGGTGGCTTCCAAATCTTTCCAAAGGAAATCACTTTCTCCAAATAGAGATAGTGATGAGTCGATAGAGGAAACGGTCTCAACATTGGGAAGAGAGGTAGGAATGTTTTTACAAGCATCCTTGAAGTGTTCTTCACAAGCCTCATCAAGAACGTCAATACAATTAACACTCTCGGAAGAAGAAGGCTGTTTAGATAACTTTCCCATGTTGAAGACTACTTTATCGTCACCCACTCTCATGATAAGCTCACCGGCTTCAATATCAATGAGAGTGCGACCGGTCCTCAAGAATGGACGACCAACAATGAGTGGCACACGGGGGTCCATCTCGTAGTCGACGACAACAAAATCAGCAGGGAAGGTGAATTTGTCGACTCCTACAATGACGTCTTCAGCTATCCCCACTGGATAAGCAACCGTACGGTTGGCTAATTCCAAAGTCATTTTGGTGGGGACTAGCTCTGGGAGAGATAATTGCTTCCAAACACTTAGAGGCATGAGATTAATACTGGCACCTAGATCGGCTAGGGCCATGCAATTCTCTACTCCCGGGAAATTGCAAGGGATAAGAAAACGACCCGGATCGCCAAGCTTGATTGGCAATTTCCTTAAGAGCACTGCAGAGCAGTTCTCATTAAGTTGGGTGTTGGCGAGATCGAGGAGCTTTTCCTTGTCGCTCAGAAGATCTTTAAACATTTTCGCGTACTTAGGCATGTGAGCGAGAGCCTCAGCGAAGGAGATATTGAAATTCAGTTGTTTAAACATTTTAAGAAAGTTAGAAACCTGAATATCGTCCTTGCTTTTGAGCTTCTCTTTCCTCAACCTAGATGGATAAGGTATATTGGAAGAAGAGGAAGGCTTTGGGATGATAGGATCACTCACATCCTTGGGTGGAGGAGGGGTAGAAGGAAGAGGTGGAGAAATTGGGGAAGGAGAAGGGTGAGGAATAGGAGCAGGTGACTCGTTCTCCTTAGTCACAACCACCGGTGGAGGTATAGGAAGCTCGGGTTCCTTGGTACCTTTACCACTGCGAGTGGTGATTGCTTTCATCTCCCCTCTTGGATTCGCAACGGTATTACTCGGAAGAGTACCCGAAGAAGAGGGTTGATTACTGTTGAAGAAACTAGCCATCATGTTCCTCAAGTTATTCGTTTGACTATCCATAGTGTTCTTCATATCAGCTCTTAGATCATTCCCTTGTTTCATCAGATCTGCTTTCAAGTTGCGCACTTCCTGTTGGAGATTATCCACGATCACATCGTTAGTTCTCATGTAGGTTCCAATGTCTTGATGTGATGTGGGGGTTTGGTTTGAAGGAGCAGTGTATGCGGGTGGTTGATAAGCAGGTTGCTGGTAAACTTGGGTGTTTCGTTGCGGTGGTTGTTGCTGCTTGTGAGGAGGGATGTATGGTGTACGAGTTTGTTGTTGTTGAGGAGTGCGGTTAAGGTTTTGTTGTTGGTTTTGGTTGTTAGGATTAAAACCATGTGGTGAGAGATAGTTGTTGGAACGGTAGCTAAGCAGGTTGCGGTCACCTTGAGGTTTTGCTTGATAAGCAGGTTGAGTATAGGTGCCATATGCTGCATTAACATTCTCAGCAGGGTAATCTTGGGTGGCGGTACAAGTTGTGTAAGAGTGGGGACCATCGCATATCTCACAAGGTTGGCTGACAGCGTTCACTTGTGCATTTTTGGCGTTGTTGCTGTTGTTGTTGCTGACGGTGTGGGTGACAAGCGTTTCAAGAAGCGTAGTGAGTTTGTCCAATCGCTTGTCGCTATCGTTAGTGCTAGCACTAGCAACATTGGTCCTAACACTCTTGGTTTGCACACGAGATTTATTCTCAATGATGTCCCAAGCAGCATTGGAAGTCTTAGCCAATAAATTACCCCCTGAGGCACTATTCAGTGAATCTTGGTCACTCATGCTTAAACCATTGTAAAAAGTATTAATTTGATGTACTTTGGTAAAACCATGTTGTGGGCATTTTCTTAAAAGATCTTTAAAACGATCCCAAGATTCACTGAACGACTCATCGTACTTTTGTTCAAAGTTTATAATCTCATTCCGCAAAGCGGTAGTACGAGAGGGTGGAAAAAAGTAATTGATAAACTTTGTTTCCAAATCCGTCCACGAGAGAATACTCTGTGGCGGTTCCTTAGCAAGCCAATGTCGGGCTTGTCCCTCTAAAGAAAAGGGAAAAAGTTGTAACCTTATAACCTCCTGTGGAACCCCATTGAACTTGACCGTGTTGGTGAGTTGTAGAAATCTCTTGATATGGTCATGTGGGTCATCAATGGTTCGTCCCAAGAACGGTTGAGCTGAGACCATCTGGATAAAGCCTGACTTGAGCTCGAAATTGTTGGCGGCAATTGGTGGTATAACAATTGGATCCGTATTGCCATCGACATGAGCTTGCAGCAATTCAATCATTGGGCGATTATCCGGAAGATGCTCATTGTTGTTGTTATTATTCATGTTGTTGAAAGGCGGGTTGTTGTTGTTATTATTGTTGTTCGGAGGTGGTATGTTATTGTTGTTTTGTACACCAGCCATGTCTAAGTTATCGAGAGGCTCGGGCTCTTGATAAGACGTGGATCGAGTGCGCATACACCTGCAAAAGAACGAACAAAGAAAAACAAAGCAAAAATATTTTTGGTTTTGATTGTTTTTTACTTTTTAGGATTTTTGATAATTTTATATTTTTTAGTGTTTTTGAAAATTTTTGAAAAAGTAACGTTCACGGGGAACGGATCCCAAAATCCAAGTTCTACAAAAAACTTTTGATCTTAACGAGAGGAGCCGGCAGCGGCGCCATTTGATACTTGCTTTTTGTATGGGGTTCAAATTTTCTCTCGGAATCCTCTCGAATTGATCTCGGTCTTAAGTGGAGTGATTTGTTCTTGGTTGCTAAAAAGGAGTTGGTTTGTTTATCTATTTTTAAACTAATAAAACTTAAATGCAAATGACGTTGAGTAACTTAAAACTTTGGAAGATTAAACTAAATTGACAAATTAAAAATGAGTGCTTGAAATCGTAAAGGAAAGATTAGGAAATCACTTTGGAAACTTGATTGAATTAATGCTTAAAAACTTGTTCTATTGGAATACACTAAAATTATTTCTATCGGAATATAAGAAAATCAAAAGCATCGGAATGTAATCATAACTACCATCGGAATGTCCATGTTTGGTACTATCGGAATGTTCAAGAACACGTTGTCGCAATGACAGCCTATCGGAATGTGGAAAACGAAAATTGGCCAGAGTTTCGACTAGAAAAGGGACCTAAACCCGTCGGAATGTGCGATCGCAATATGCGATCGCAATCCCAGATCGGAATAGGGGGGTTTACAACCTATCGCAAAGTAAAACCCCTTATGGGTTATTGCGATACCAAGCAAAGAAGACCCGTCGGAATGTGTTAAAACCCTTGTATTGCGATGAGATGAATGAAGTTCCGAAATTGGTGGAAAGCTAAAAACTCAATAAGCAAAGGAAATAAGCTAGGTGATTCGAAATCTAAACACTTCAAAAAGATTAAATTTGATAACTTTTTAAAAACAAGAAACTTTAAAACTTAATAAACAAAACTTTTCAATGATTAAAACTTTGAAGAAATCCGAAAATCAATAAGCATAGGCAAGCAATCAACCGAAAAGCATGGAAAGCTTACGGCTTAATCACAAACTAGAGCTTAAAAAGGACAAGAAAGATTAAGCTAAAGGTCAAGAACACGTCCAAAAATCCCAACCGTATGGATTACAACAATCGGATCAAGGATTTGACAAATCAAGAAAAGTAGGAAAAGATCAAGGAACTTAAAAGCATAAACTTGATTAAGATTAATCAAAAGTACAAGAAAGCTTAAATTTAAAAGATGAAAACAAAAGAAAAGTTTAGTGAGAGAAAGTATGGAACTTTCTCTCTCTAGAAAACTAGAGAAAATGAAAAGCTAAAGACTAGCTAAAACTAAGTGTGTGAAATTTTGTGAGGTGAAGGCTTTATATAGGCGTGTGTATGGTGTTGATGGGCTCTTGATTGGGCTTTGATTCGGGCTTCTTTTTCTTCTTTCTTCTTAAGTCTTCACGCGTCTTTTAAATAAACGTTTCCGACTTGGATTTGAGAAGTGTCGGTGAATAATTCCAACTCGTCCTATAATATTTTATTTAATAGACTCGAGTTCTTCGACATATATGAATCTTCCATCTTGGGCTCTATTCTTCGATAAATCTTCAAATAGGCACAATGACTTCAAATCTTTTGCATCTCTTGGACAATAGACTTCGTCTTGAGTCTTTTTCCTTGATAAAACCCATGCAATCCCATGTTTTCTTTAATATTCATCCGGTCGACTCTGAAAACACAATAAACACAAAAACCACGCATAATTCCAAACAAATGATATTAAATACGTGTTTTGGTCTCGTTTTAGCCCGATTTAAGTGGTAAAAGGATGGGTGTTTTCACACCTATCAAGAATATCAGGATGTCATCAATGAACACGATAACGAACTTGTCCAGAAACTCATGGAAGACACAGTTCATCAAATCCATGAAAACAGCTGGAGCATTAGTGAGTCCGAATGGCATGTCTACGAGCTCGTAGTGCCCATAACGTGTATGGAAAGCGGTTTTGGATATGTCTTGCTCTTTAACCCGTAACTGATGGTAGATGGACCTCAAATCGATCTTAGAGAAATACTTGGCGCCCTAAAGTTGATCGAACAGGTCATCAATACGCGGCAAAAGATAACTATTCTTGATCGTGATCTTGTTCAGCTCACGATAGTCTATACATAAACGCATGCTGCCGTATTTCTTCTTCACGAACAGTACCGGTGCACCCCATGACGACGCACTGGGACGGATGAAACCTCGTTCCAGAAGTTCTTGCAGCTGATCTTTTAGTTCCTTAAACTTTATGGGAGCCATACGGTAAGGAGCTTTGGAAATCGGCTCTGCACCTGGTATGAGCTCGATTCCAAACTCGACTTAACGAAAAGGTGGTATGCCTGGAAGTTCATCTGGAAATACGTAAGGAAACTATGACAAATAGGCTGATCTTGGATCGATGGAGACTCGGCAATAATGTCATGAGTACTGGCTATGAATCCATGACAGCCGTATGATAGCAATGCACGCGCCTCCATCGATGAAATAATTTGTACTGACCTCCCTGGCAGAAAACCATGGCATATGTACTCTAGAGATTTAACATCACCGAGATAACCCGATATGGGTGGCAGTCAATCGTAGCCTGGTGTTTGGATACCAAGTCCATGCCTAAAATCAAGTCAAAATCGCACAAGTCCAAAGGAAGTGCGTCAACTCTGTGGATCTTATCATCAAATTCTAGGGGAAGATCTCTGTACACCTGAGTGATTCGTACAGAGTCCGTAAGTGGCGTGGAAATGCATAAGGCATTATATAATGGCATCAGGGAAATCTTAACACGTACAACAAAAGTAGTGGATACGACTGAATGCGTCGCTCTAGTATCAAGCAGAACACATGCTGCCAAACCATTCATAAAGAGATTTCCGGTGATGGTAATTGAAGTCTTATTCGCCTGGTTTCTAGTAGTAGTGAACACGTGATCAGAAGTAGGAGGTGGCTTGGTGTCGGCGTGCCCAGACGTGCCTTCTATCTCACCTTGGTGACAGTCCTTCTGTTGATGGCCTTGTTTGCCACACTTGAAACAACCACCAGTACCTCGGCGATAAATACCAGAGTGTCTGCGCGAACAAGTAGGACAGACAGGATGCGTGAATCCTCTAGTAGGCGTCCTAGTTAGCTGAGATCTTGTTTAAGGATTACATGCATGAGACATGATCATGGAACATAAACATGATTACATAGAAGGTGTTAAATTTACCAGATGAGGTAGAACGGTTAGACTGTGAAGCCCTACGGTCTTGATCCTTGCCGTTACCATTGTTCCTGAATTAATAATTATTAGAGTGTCAGAATACCATAACATAAGATAGTTTAACATGAAAGAAGTTTAATGTAGGGACCTGCTGTAGTTCGAGTTGTTAGCGTTGTTACAGTAACTATCATTACCGCCACGCCTCTCAGAACTAGAACGGTCGTTAGTCTGTCCGCTTCCCTTAGATGCTTGCTGTTGAGCGACCACAGGCTTACGGTCGTCAGTCTTCTGTTTGGAAAATAACGTTGAACATAGGATTATATGAATGAAAAAAAATACTGATGGAATGAATTGTTTACAATTGGTGATTGAAGATACCTCTTCACTGCTCTGTCATCACCAAACTCCTCTCGCTCCTGAAGCATCTCGAGCTTACGGGCTGCATCGGCCACCTGTGCCACTGTAGTGGAAGTAGCACATACCAAGTTGTTGGCGACCGAAGTGCGAAGTTCCCAACGAAAGTTCTTAGCCTGCTCCGCAGCAGTTCCTGCGGCTGGACCCAAAAATCCTACCAAGCGGAGAAACCTTTGCATGAATCGTTTCTTTCACCAACAACCTGCCGAATGTTGTGGTAGTCCCTCTTGAGCTTCTCTTTCTCAGCATGTAGAAAGTACTAATTAAGGAAGAGCTCCTTAAACCGGTCCCATGTCAGCTGTACAACCCAAGTATCACCACTGTTGGACTGCTTGACCGATCTCCACCACTCTAGCACATCGCCTTCAAACTTATAGCAAGCCACTCTTGCCTTGAAAACACCTTCACAACCCATTGCATCAAAAATCTTCTAGATGTGAGAAATCCAAGCTTCATCATCATTGGGGTTTTCAGTCTGCTCAAATGAACGGAGTCGCTGTTTGTTGAACCTCTCCAACTAAGTCATAAGCGTAACCGGTGGAGGAGGAGGTGGAGGATTGTTGTTGTTGTTCTGATTGCCATGAGCCTGGAATTCCGAATGAACTTCGTCTCTGGTTTCATTGCAAAGTTGGGGAAGGAGGGCTTACAGAGCTGCATTGACAGATGCTGTCAAATCTGGAGTATTGCGTGAGTTCACCATCTGACAGTTTAAAGACAAAATTCAACATAAATCATAAGTATGAAATGAGATGACATAAAATGCATGAAGAATGTATTAATCAATGAAGCAGTTTATAATGCATGAAACAGTTTAAAAATGCATGATGCAGTTTATAAAAACTTTTATATGCGCGAGAGTGAACGCCTATGGTCAGTTCACTCAAAACAAAAGACATGGAGAGGGGACGCCTATGGGTCGGTCCCAAAGTTAAATGTTTCGATAAAAGCACATGCGACTAAATATGGCCAGTCATGTACCAACCATTACTTAGTCATAAACCTGCTACAATGATATGAATGCATGAAATAAAATGAAAATGGATGAACGCATGAGAACCAACTGTCAGTTCTAGGAAGACACTGGTGACTACCCGGAAGTCACATGTCATGTTTAACAGAGCTACATGTCGAAACCTTGTCTATGATACCATAATTGTAACACCCCATTTGTTCGGATAAAATGCTAAAGTAAATTATGGCGTGTCATCTAAGCATGCAAGGTAAATGTATAAACATTCATGACAATAAATAGAAATACCGGAATCAAACATCGGTAGTCTAGTAACTCACACACAAGCAATATCAAGTACTGTAAAGGAAAGGACTAAACAATGTCTAAAAGAAGTAAAGTATGATAAAGTAGGAATAAATGTATAAGGTAAAAGAGGTCGGATAGCTTCCAATCCGAATGCACATACTATGGAGTTCCTACTTGCGTCCTTGGGTACCTGCCGTTTAGGAACATGGAAAAGTAGACGGCTGAGCATAACGCTCAGTGCACGGACATACGATAAAGCATGTAAATATAGAATATGAAAACACATAAAGAGTATAAAGTATGAATAACAACAGAAATGAATAAGTCCTGGAAAACCTAGTTGTATGTCATGTTAACTGGTTTTAGTTATGAAAACATAGTTTATGTTACTTACAAAAATCTGTATTAGTTAATGTACCAAAAGCCAACATAAGTCATGAGGTTAACAACGTGCATGAATACTTGGAGGGGTGACCTCGTCATGCAAATTAGAGAGGATGCCTCTAATTAATTGGTAAGTGGGTAGGAGGGATCAGCTCCTTGTGAAGGATGCAAGGCACACACCACATTCACAATGAATTCCTGACTGAAACATGTAACTAGGATGCACCCATACGCCCCACATGCTAATATAATAAATATAATGGACAAATAACTGAAAGGGACGCCACGAGCTATCACTCCACCGTGGTGAAGTCATAACACTAGTTCCTTTAGTGTTATTGTTGGAATGAATCACACGACCATATATGAACACGAAATGTAGATGAAGATTAAACCAAAAAAGAACGATTAGATTAGATGAAGGAAAAGAGAAAAACAAAGGATGTGAATTCCTAGTGAGAGAAACACAAACGTTTCTCTCTCTACAAAACAAATGAAATGGAAGACACACACACAAATGAGGCTTAGGAGGCCTTTTATACTAAGTAGTAAGTGTTTAGGAGGCCTTCCTCATTTGTGTGTTCGGGACTAATTCCCGTTATATAAACATTAATAACTAAGAACTCTCGACACCGTTGAATAGTATTTTTCACGAGCTTCGCAACGGTATATTATATGACCATCACTTTAAATACGGCTAACAATCTCCCCCTAAGGGGTGGTCATGTAATATGTGACTTCACTTCGTTGGTGTTGCAGACTTTGAAGCTCGTTGTCTTGAGAGTTCTTTCATAGTTCCTTTCATGACTTGTGATCTTGGATCTTTGATCTTTACCTTGACTTGATCTTGTAACTTTTCCAGCTTGTGTTCTTGTGTCTTTACCCACATACTCATGTTTTGAGTTGACATGAATGCTTGTTAACAATCTCCCTTAATCATCAGAGTAGCGGAAGTCTTTGTCTTTAGATGTTCTTGAGCTTTCTTCAATAATCCTGAATATGTGGCCTTGAATTGCGACTCTTGAGATAACGCCACCGTTTGCATTCCACCGGTTTCCCGCCGTTTGCATTCCACCGGTTTCCCGTTATACAGTACGAATACTGTACCTGTGATCAGGTAAGTTCAAAGAACTTCCTTGACAGGATTTCCAGCTGCGTTAGCCGTTCTCAATACTTGAATATATCGAAAGATAATTCAAAGTAAGGAGTGAATCATGCAGTTCCATTCTGCTGATTAAGTCGTCAATTCACTTTCCTGGAACAAGTCTGAATCAATTAAGAATCAAACCATCGTTGCTTTCCAGTTGACACAAGTTTGATTCGTATACAATCGCACAAGTTACCTACCGCAGTGCTGTTTGATGATGACACTGGAAGGATTTCCATTCGTCACTGTAAATACTGAAAAGTATTACTCTGAATGTTCTGGAAAGATCATAAAGATATTGCGTCGAGACCTGGAACGAGTTTGAATCAATTAAGAATCAAACCACTGTTGCTTTCCAGTTAACATATGTTTAATTCAAGTGAATCTTACATATGACCTACCGCAGTGCTGTTTGATGTTAACACTGGAAGGATTTCCATTCATCACTGTGAATACTAAAGAGTATCACTCTGAATGTTCTAGCAATACCACAAGGATAGAGCGTAGGACTCTGTAAATCATCGCTTGTGTTCTAATGATGAACAACAATTGATCTATGGAATAAATGTCCTAATGAGATTTTTGATGAATCTCGTTGGCTCTAGACTCTATAAGTGCACGTTTATTTAGTGATCGGAGGCTGGAGCAGACTGCCACCTATTCAATATCTACTATCTCGGAGTGAGAAAGTTGATAGAAATGAGTTGAACTCCGTGACAATAAAACAAACTTCTTTTGAGAGAAGCTTGAGTAGGCTGGGAAGGGTTGTGCATTGCATCACTGGGTCCATGATGCTTTGTCTTCAGTATCAGAAATCATCAAAGTGATTCTGATAATAGATGTATTGACCCGGTTTCTGCCAAAGTTGTATGGAGGGCTTCTTTCTTTACACCCTTTATCCTTACATTTCTTTTTCATTCTTCAACCCCTTCAATGCTTACCAAGACGTCATAACTAGCACCTTGTTGTGATTGTTCCAGTGCTAGCTTAAGTCATTAGTCGGCATTATTCCCGTACACTCAACTACTCCATCTTTCCTAAGGACTTCTAAGTTCTAATGGATTGTCCCTGGGAAGATCCCTCCGGTTCTGGTTGGATCATAGGACGAATACCTAACCACCTTTTGACACCAGTACCATCGTGAATTTATGTGTTGAAGGGTATAGATATCGTAACCAGAAAAATCAATTGAAAATGCAGTCAAGGTGTTGATGAAATCAATGTTTACACCTTGAAAGTTTTCTATATCACCAAAAACGCTCCCCCTACATATGTGCATCATAAAAGGAGAGATTTTTGCACATATTAGGAAGAGAAAGCACTTATATCAAAGATCTTATTCAAGATAACACATTTTAATCACTATTCTCCCCCTCAAAAATTGCATGAAATTGAAATTTTTGTGAAACTAGTGATGAACCATGGAGAGAATAATGTGTCATGAAACTTTGGAACAAATGTTTATAAAAACATTATACTCCCCCTCGAAAAGAGATTGTATTTAAATAGGGGAGTATATGAGCATATTGTTTTGAAATACTTTGAAAAATTATGCTCAAAAGTCCGAGAAAAATTGTGTTCATGAGCTTAAAACTTTGAATGTTTCGATATAAGCTCATGACCGAGAAAAATGAATTTCTCGTTGTTGAGGATAAGTCAAAGACTTTCCTTTATTTAGGGACCGGGTTATAGTCTGACATGTGACTATAAGCCATTATGAGAAGAAAATAGAAAAGACATGTTTTGTAAGCATTTGAACTCTCATTCGAACTTTATGTACGTACCCGTGTCGTTATTGAACAACATTTCTAAGCACGTCCATATTATCGATGCTGAGAGACATGTCGGAGAAGAATATTTTTGGTATTTTTTGAAAGGTTTTCTCATTTTTTATTTTGTTTTTATAGGTTTTATATTTTTGTATTTTGATTTTCTGATAAATATATACAAGATTACTGCGAATGTGCAAGACGTTCAAGTTCATCAGGAGTGAAACTACGCATACCAAGTCGACGAACCAAGAATTCAAATCTGTCTTGAGGAAGAGCTTTGGTGAAGATGTCGGCTAGTTGGTAGTCCGTCTTGACAAAGAACAGTTCGATCGTTCCTTTTTCCACATGCTCCTTAATGAAATGGAATCGGACAGCTATGTACTTGGTCTTGGAATGTTGGACCGGGTTGCAGGATATGGCTATGGCTGATTGTGAATCACAATAAATAGGGACTTTGTTAAAGTAAAAGCCATAATCCTGAGTTGTGTTCTCATCCAAAGGACTTGAGCACTACACACGGATAGAGACACATATTCTGCTTCCGCGGTTGACAACGCCGTACAGTCTTGTTTCCTTGATGACCAGCTCACTAGCTTCTCGCCTAAGAATTGTGCTCCACCGGAAGTGCTCTTGAATGTATCATGACACCCTGCATGATCGGCATCTGAAAAACCAGTGAGATTAAAACCAGAATCCTTCGTATACCAGAGACCCATGTTAATGGTTCCCCGGAGATAACGAAAGATCCTTTTAACCTCCTTGAGGTGCTTCTCGGTTGGCTGAGCTTGGTACCGAGCACATAAACAAGTAGCATGCACAATGTCCGGTCTGCTTGAGGTTAAGTACATGAGGGACCCGATCATACTTCGGTATTTTGTAGCATCTACAAATGTCCCTTTCTATCCAAATCAAGCTTGTGTTTAGTGTCCATTGGAGTACCAATAGGATCACAGTTATCCATACCAAATTTCGTTAGAATCTCAAGCACATACTTGGACTGATTTATGAAAATACCACGGGGGGATTGGTGAACTTGGAGACCAAGAAAAAACGTCATTTCCCCCATCATGGACATTTCGAATCGACTTTTCATAAGGTCGGCAAATAATATGGAATATTTTGGGTTAGTAGAACCAAATATAATATCATCTACATAGACCTGAGCCACCAAGATGTCGTTTCCGTAGTGCTTGATAAACAACGTTGGATCAATGGTTCCTTTGCTGAAGTGATTTTGTAGAAGAAATGATGATAATTCGTCGTACCATGCCCTCGGTGCTTGTTTCAAACCATAAATTGCCTTTTTCAACTTGTAGACATGGCTTGGATGTTCAGTATTGATGAAACCTTCAGGTTGACATACATACACATCTTCTTTTAACGGCCCATGCAAGAAAGCCGTCTTCACGTCCATTTGATACACTGTGAATGATTTGTGTGCAGCGTATGCCAAGAAAATCCTAATAGCTTCCATCCGAGCAACCGGGGCAAAGGATTCTGCGAAGTCAATTCCCTCCTTCTGTTTATAACCTCTCACAACTAACCGAGTCTAGTTTCTGATGACCGTTTGCTCCTCATCCATCTTGTTTTTAAATAACCATTTCAGAGTCAGGGGGTCGATATTGTCCGGTCGAGGTACTAACTCCCATACATCAAGCCGGATGAACTGATTGAGTTCTTCTTGCATAGACTCAATCCATGATGCATCGGTCATTGCTTCTTTCACACTTGCTGGTTCCCTTGTGCTGACTGATAGTGCATAGATACACATATCACCATCGGTACGCAGCTGATTTCGTGTTGAGACCGGTCGTGAGAGATTGCCAATCACTTGAACCAAAGGATGATTCTTAGTCCATTTGTGTTCATGTGGAAGTGTATGAGAAACTTGATGCGAGCTCGACGGATCCACATGTGGTGCTGAAGGCTGAGTAGTGCTTGTGGAAGCCGCAAATGGATTAACAAACTCGTGTTCGTTGAGCATCGCATTGTTTGCATTTTCAGCAACTATTTCATTCTGAAGATGAACATGATTAGGAATTTGCTGAGAATGTTGTTGAGTTGCGTCAGCAATCGGAGAAGTGGTTGGAATGTTTTGAGTCACTATGGTTGAGGTTGACGTAGATGGTGCAGAAGTAGATGCCGATGGTGTAGATGCAGTCGGAGGTTCTTGAACTGCCGTAGCAGGTGCAGCCGGGGCATTTTGAGGAGCACCAAATGACGAAGGACCCTCCATATATTCATCATAGATTGGCCCAAATAAAACTTCCAAGTCACGTTCCGAAGGTTGTAACGATGAGATTGCTGACGGCGCAAATTGAAGCGCGAGTCCTGAACTTACGTGTCCAGAAGTCTGACCTTGAAGCTCGGGATGTGAGCTTCTATGCTGAGAGGCCATACCCGAGAGTTCATCAAAGGTAACGTTCATAGTCTCCATTACCTTTCTTGTCCTTCGATTATAAACCCTGTAAGCACAAGCAGTTGAAGAATAACCAATGAAAAAGCCAATATCACCTTTAGGTTCAAGTTTACCAATATCTTCACGATCATTCTTCGGATAACATAATGCACCGAAGACATGTAAAAATGAAATATCCGGTTTTCTTCCATTAATGATCTCATAAGGTGTTTTGTTGAAACGGGTGTGAATAATGGAGCAGTTTTGAGTATAACATGCAGTTGCTATAGCGTCGGCCCAAAGGAATAACGGTGCACTAGAGGAGAGAAGCATCGTTCGAGCAGCTTCAACTAACGTACGATTCCTCCGTTCCACAACTCCATTATGCTCTGGAGTTCTTACAGCCGAAGTTTGATGAGAAATCCCAACTTCGTCAAAATAAGCTTTCAATTTCTGATTTGTGAATTCTGTACCGTTATCCGTTCTCACAATAATGACAGGGGCTTGCAGTAGAACTGATGTTTTCTTCAAGAAGTTAATAATTACATCAGGGGTTTCATCTTTTGAATCAAGAAAATGAACCCATGTGTAGCGAGAATAGTCATCCACAATGACAAGGACATACCGCTTTCCATTAATACTTTTGATTCTCATTGGGCCACACAAATCCATATGTAGGAGATGTAACCTATTCGTTGAGTTGGGAACAGGTTTGGGTTTGTGAGGCTTCTTCTTACTTTTACCTTGCTCACATGAAGGACAAAGATGGTCTTTTGTATATTTGAACTTTGGAAGACCGGTAACGAGATCATCTTTTGCGAGATGGGTGATGGCATCGAAATTGAGATGAGATAACCTTTGATGCCATAACCACGACTTTGTTGATGTGGCTCGGGCCATGAGACAAATTGGATAAGCAGCAGACATTTGAAAAAGATCAATGGTATAAAGGTTGGTGGTACGATTTCCTTTCAACAGATCAATTCCTTCAAGATCTCTTACAAAACATGTATGACTTCTGAAAGCGACCTCCAAGTCTGAATCACAAAATTGCCCAACCGAGAACAAGTTATGTCCCAAGCCATCAACAAAAGAGACTCTGGTGATGATTATATTTCCCCAATGAAGATCACCATAGCCTAGAATTGCTGCAACATGATCATTTCCAAATCAAACATTTCCCATGAAACGCCATACAAAGTTCTTGAGAAGGCTTCGATTCCCAGTCATATGTTTGGAACAGCCCGAGTCCACGCACCAGAGACAAATTTCAACAGCCTGCCAATGATAAGAGAAACAGATATTTTGGCAACCGATGAAATAGGTTCCTGTAGGGTTAGAAGATAATTAAGCCGTATCACATACCGACGTTTCACTGTCAGTATGAGATCTACTAGTGTCGATAATTTTGCCACTACAGTCAAAATTTCTACCAGTAGGCAACCATTTAGAGGTGAGTCTAGGGCTACTAGGCTTAGCAAGACATTCTGTGGACCCTACATGCGTACTTTTTGGAACATACACCTTAGCCTTAGGAGTGCGTTGTTGTTCACTGACTGACAGCTTATCAATTCGAGTGTAACCACCATAATTCAAACCATTCATAGTCAAACCACAAGCATCATGACTAAAAGTAAAGAAACATTTATTACATTTAGCACAAATAACTTCAGATTTTTCATTCCGAATAGCAAGCTTAAAGTCATTAGATGAATTAGGTTTCTGATTATGATTAAAAAGCGGTAAATTCCTAGGGTGTTCTTCTACTTCCACATTATTGATCTTGGGGCGACTACTTCTAGAGGCAAGAGGGACCCTATCATTCCTTGTATTGCTCGTAGGCTGTGGCCTTCTGCTCTTAGTGTAGTTGTTTATTCCTGTAGAAGAAGACACGCGTCTATTAGAATTATCACTTTTTAGATCAATAACTTGTGGTTGAGTTATAGTGATCGGTTTTGTCCTAACGCTTGCTTTACGTTGTTTGCTAGGCACAGAGGGAGAACTAACACGAAACATTCCTGGGGCAATCACAGCAGTTTTCGTTCCAGCAACCTTGGGAAAAGGTGTCACAGCAATACGAGTGGGTCCCGAGGTTGCTGGTTTCTGGATCATCGTATCCACAATCGAGCTAGGTTCAGAAGTCTTATCTTTTAACAAGGCCTTTAACTTACAGTTCTCACAGATTTTATCAATAAGTTTCTGATAGACAGAATTACTGTGTTCAACAGCCCGCTTATATGAAACAACAATAGATTCTAAATATGCAATCTTAGCCTTAAGCTTCTGAACATTACCACCACTAGCACTCTCTAACCCTGACGAGGCCAAATTCGTTTCTAAAACCCCTCCTAACTGAGCCTGCAACCGTGTGATAGTTTGTTGCATTTCATTGTAAGCTTTTTCATACGAAATCTTGTCATATTTGCATTCATCACATTTTTTGACAAATTTATTCCAAAGATCGGTGAATTCTTTATCCTTTTTAATGACATAAGATTCCATTTTCTCTTTCATAAGATCAAGCTCAGTTTGGAGGTTTTCATTATGCGACATAGAGGTACCTAACTCAACAGGGCTACTATCAATACAATCACGAGCTTTAGAGAGGCGTTCAAGGTCGTTTTCCAAAACTTTAATTTTATCAAGAGATTCATCAGCTTCCTTCGTCAATGATTTAAAGTCTTCAACAAAGTTGGCTAATTCTTTTAGAAAAGCGTTTTCCAAATTTCCTAACCGAGCATCAACTTGATTAATAATCGGGTTAATATCGTTTTGAAGAATTTTCTGAACCTCAATCTGAACAGGTGATGTAAAATTACCTCCAGTTATTTTTGAATTAACAACACGTTTAAGGATGACAAAGTTATCTTTAAGCTCGTTTAGAAATCGGCGAGTGATACTCGGTTTAGGAGGGTCATCAGACAATTCCTCACTTGGTAGCAAAAGCATTTCAGTATTCGTTTTAGACCGAACAAAAACAGTTGGCGGGTTAACTTTTGGATAATAAACGGGTATCACTTCTTTATCAAGCTTTTGCATTCTTAAACGAGACTCTACAGCAAGTTCAGTAGTTTCCTCGGAATCATGCACACTAGGAGGATCATGCTCATCAGACAATAGCACACTACCATTATATAAAGTTTCATTAGTGGCCTGAACTTTCTTAAGGTATCCTGGATTAGGGGGAAGAGGACAACCTAAAGCCATTTTGTATCGAGTGTAATTTATCTCATTCACTTTTGGTGCGAGCATATTTATCGTCTGCATAGTTTGGCCACGTTTTACTAAAAGGTTGTATAATTCTCTAATCCTATCCTGCGCTTTGCAAAAATCCTCAAGAAGCCCATCTTCTCGAATTTTGAAATCATGTTTTAGCTGTTTTCTTTCTTCTTTTAAATCAGAAACAATAGATTTTTCAGTTGAAAGCTGTTTATTAAGAGAAGTGATTTTATCATTCAATTCGCTTATCTTTTTAGCACTACTTAAGTGTAAGGCATTTAACTTCTTAGTGGTGCATTTTTCTTGATAAACCGATGTAGCATGAGCTTGTTCAAGTTCCTTGATTTTTTCATGATGAATCTCAAAAATTTTCTCCCGTTCCTTATATCCCGCAAGCTCAGTGGTCAATTTGGCATTAGTTTCTCTAAACTTATTATTAACCACCGTAGCATGATCTACATCCTTAGCAAGCTTATCAAATAGAGATTTATAATACGCATGTGTCTCATCAGGAAGGGTTGTAGGCTGGGCAACTTGATCTACACTAAGGTCCACACTAGGCTCATTTGAAATAATATTACTAGTATTCGTTTGATCCTCGTGTGTCTCAATGTAGGGCTCAAGCATCTCAGTATACTCTTCCTCCTGATTAGACATATTATATATATCATTATCATCAAAACTTGGGTGTACCTCAGAGGGACCGTCTGCATCATAAACGGGAGCTCTGTCATCATGCATTCCTGAGGTTGATGCTTGCTGTAAGTTTGCCATCAAGATGTAGTTGGCATTCACCTCTTCTTCCTCGTCATATTCTGCAGCAGAAGCCATAAGATCAAATTCATCAGCTTGAAGTGGGATTCCTGCCTCTTCTTTTTGTGCTATGAGAAGCTGAGTCTGAAGATAAGCAGCATCCCTCTTCTTTTTGACTGTGCAATATCGAGCATAATAACCAAATCCCCTGTAGTTGTAGCACTGAACCTGACGATTGTTGTTTCCATTTCCCGTACCAGTATTCTCAGCCCTTGCAGCCACAATGTTTCCCATCTGGTTACCAACCGCTGGCACAACTATTAACCCATTCTGATTACCCGCATTCGGAACACCCGGATTTGGACCACGGTTTTGCCCATACTGATTTCCTGCATTCCCAACGGTCTGCCCAGCATTCTGACCATATTGTTGAAACTGAGTCCCCGTGTTTCCAGCAACTACCAATTGGCGATCTTGATTCGCATTCATGAAAGGTTGAGCAATCTGCCTATTTCTAGTGTTCGAGGAGATTCTCTGATTGTTGTTGGTGGGGTTAATGGTGAATTTGAATGCCTTTGCAAGAAGAGCAAGACCAGTATTAATAGCATGAGTAGGATCGGTAATGTCATCAAAACAGGCAATGGGTTGTTGTAAGTAATTCATAGCAGCAGGGTATTGATATCCATAAGCGATGAGTTGTTGTTGTTGTTGTGACAGGAAGTTACTTGATGAGGGTTGATGGTAGGGTACCATGGGATATGACATAGATGATGGAGAGTTTGCCATAAAAGCCAATGGATCTTGTGTCTTGGCACGTCTTTCTGCCCTAACTTCGTTAGCTTCATCTTGATTCATCTTCAAATAGTCATACACTTGAGTGTAGTCCACGACATGAAGATCCTTAGTTTGATTGACAAGAGTGACATATCGTGACCATTCCGAAGGAAGATTATCAAGAAATTTGATGTTGGCAGCAATTTGTGCAGGTTCATGTTTGTTTCTTCTAAGATGGTTCATGAGGGTTGAAAAACGATGATAATAAGGTTCAATTTGTTCCCCTTCAGTAGACGTAAATTTCTCCCATTCACGAAGCAACTTAGTTTCCTTTTCTTGTAAACCGATTTCACTGCCCTTCATCATTTTCTGAATCCTAAGCCACATCTCGTGTGCGGTTTCACAACTATCGACAGCAGCATAAACATCTTCAGGAAGTCCCATAAGAATGACTTGAATTGCTTGATCATCAGCGTCGAGTTGTTTGGATTCAGCTTCAGTTAATTCTTCATCTGTTTGCTCATGACTTGAATCAGCTACTGGGTTAGCATTCGTAGGGTCCCCAGGCACAATAATTGTTCTTCTAACGTACGGACCCTTTTGAATCGAGTTGACAATCAACTTTCCCAGAGGTTTACATTTTGCATAACGAAGGAGACGACTAGCCCATGTAGTGTAATTCTCCTTGGTAAGCATGGGTGGACGATTCTCAGTACCCGCAGCATAGATATCTTGTTGAGACGTCATCGAAGAAGTCGTGTGAACAACAGGATCTCAATTCGTAGAAAGCGTGTGGTGATGTTGAAATTCCGAAACTTCCGATTTTTTTCTCAGTCCGACAATAAATTCCTCAGTCCGACAAAACGGTAAGCTGAAAAAATTGTGTATCGCCAAATTTTGAAATTGAGTTCGAGAAAGCCAAAAACTAGTAGGGAAAAAATTTGATTCTACTTGACCTATAAATTTTTAACTCTTTTTTTTTTTTTTTTTTTTTTTTTTTGATCTTCGTGTAAACTATGTTCTGAGACTAGTCTAGATGGTGGCTAACACTAAAAATTACTCTAATGTCCCTCTATCGGAATGTCCCTCTATCGGAATGTCCTTTGATCGGAATGTTGATCTGTCGCAATGTTGCTTGTATCGGAATGACTTCAGATCGGAATATGTTCAGATCGGAATACTTCAGATCGGAATACTTCAGATCGGAATACTTCAGATCGGAATGCTGACAAAATTTAGGCAGAGTAACGACTCAAAGTTCCTTAAGAGCCGTCGGAATCCCAGATCGCAAAGAACGATCGGAATGTCCAGATCGGAATACGGTATCGAAATGTTTAGATCGCAAAGTAGAACCTAAGGTTATTGCGATCTGGCCTCACGTGCTTTGTACTTTCCGATGGAGAAACTTGCAAGAATTTCGGAAAGATGAACAAACAAGAAATTTATCAACTTTTGATCCAAAAACTTGAGTTTTAGCCAAAACCAAGATGCCTAAATTACTACTACACGATTTAAAGAACGTATACGACTTAGACACACAAACAAACACGAAAATGTTTTTGATGTTTTGGCGAAAAACAATCAAAATCACACGAAATGCTTCAATACGAATCCCTTGGCGAATGATACCACTTGTTGGATTGAATCACACGACCATATATGAACACGAAATGTAGATGAAGATTAAACCAAAAAAGAAAGATTAGATTAGATGAAGGAAAAGAGAAAAACAAAGGATGTGAATTCCTAGTGAGAGAAACACAAACGTTTCTCTCTCTACAAAACAAATGAAATGGAAGACACACACACAAATGAGGCTTAGGAGGCCTTTTATACTAAGTAGTAAGTGTTTAGGAGGCCTTCCTCATTTGTGTGTTCGGGACTAATTCCCGTTATATAAACATTAATAACTAAGAACTCTCGACACCGTTGAATAGTATTTTTCACGAGCTTCGCAACGGTATATTATATGACCATCACTTTAAATACGGCTAACAGTTATAGTTATGGTACCTCCATAACTAGGTGAAACTGGTCATGCATGTATATGGCTAAGGTGACTAATAAACATAAGAATTTAATTTGTAACTACTGAGGAAAACAGTTGCCTGCATACACGAAATCCAAATGAAGGAAGAGATTGTCCTTACTGAAGGACGGGAAATCCGTACCTTATGTCCAGTAGAAGCTAACGAAAACGATGAAGATTAATCCGCCTCGACGGATAACACTACATAAGAAATATGGACGTGTATGAGTTGTCTGAATTACATGTGTTATTACTAGCTCTGTGTTAACTGTAGTTATTTTGATGTTCTACTGTGTCTTATTCGTGTATTAGTGTATTATAAAACTTGTATTGTACTACCAAGTAACTTTCTAAAAATAGCAGGTATTCATAAATAGTAAGTTTCTAAAAATATAAAGTTTCCAAAAATAGTAAGTTTCCATAATTAGAAATAAGATGGATTATAAATAATAAATAAAGTTTAAATAGTATAATACAAGTCATGGTTATAGCTTATCAGTTAAATAACTGGTTAATTAATTAAACTATACGTTATATGGAATTTAATTAAAAATACACGTTTTAATTAAATTAAGCTAAGTTAAATACTTTAGGTTATACATGTAATATTAATTTAATATTAAACCTAAGTCATGAAATTAATTAAATTAAAAAGTCTAGTAATTAATTTAATTAACATGTTTTTCTGATTTTAATATTTAACCCGAGATCCGAACCCGTGTTTTAAAAATTAACCCGAGCCCGAAACCCGGTCCCACATATAAGCCGAGCCAAACAGCCCTACCAGTGGCTAGATCGGCTAGCCGGTTGCCACCCGTGGCTTGCGGTTCCCACTACCGAGCCACAGTTGCCCACCTAGCCCGGTTCACACCGGTTCCCACTGCTTAGCTTTGTTCAGTTCCCATAGTTAGCCCAAATAAGCCCCACCGAGACCCTATGGTCTCGGTTGGCTCTCAGACAACACTAAAACCACACCCCCGACATGCTGCCGGGGTTTTCCATTTGCTGCGCCAAACAACAAACCAAACCGAGCCCCCTTGTGGGTCTCGGTGGTGTCGGATTAAAAAAGCCGAGCCCCTTGGGGGTCTCGGTTGTGTCTCGGCTAAACCAACACCAAACCAAACACCCCTTAATCGAATATTTAATTAATCCCCATGTTTTTAATCACTTGTTTTTAAGATTAATTAAATAATTAACATGAACTCATAAAGAATTAAAAAGAAAGGAAGTGTTTAATTTACCGAATGCATGAAAAGGAAAAGGTTAAGAACACGATCATGTACATACGATTAATCAACCAAGAAAATTGTCTGGTTTTCTCTTGTGGTATATGGTGCCCGGCGGCAAGGAGCAAAAGGAGGAAAGAGAGACTTTTTTCTGAAAACCTAAAATTATGTTTATGTTTTCTTGTGTTTTGATATTTGTTGATTAAAGTTGGGTCATAGGCCAAAGCCCGTTTCCTCCTTTTCTTCTTGTGTAGCCGCGACCTATAGGGTGTCCACGGGGACACCCGTAACTTTTCCGTGTTCAAATAGTTACGTGGTCGATTATGTTTTAATTCCGTGATTATTATACAGCGTGTACTTAACACATTTATAATATTTACGTAACTACATGTTATTATGTACCGTGACACGTGAGTTGTATTATAAATGGAAAGTTTTAATTTTACCGTATTTCCATGTGTGTACTGTTCATGTGTACTGTTCATGGTATTTTAATTCGGGTTTTACAACACTTCACCTCTAAAAGAACAATTCTTCCTCGAATTGGAGAAACGTAAACTGAAAGAAAACATACCCAAATCAGAACTGGAAATGAGGTAAGAAGTCCATATAGACTCCTCCGTCTCCCAAGTGGCTTCCTGCTCAGGATGATCCTCCAGAGGATTTTGACGAAATGGACCGTCTTCCTCCGCATGATGCGATCTTGTCGCTCAAAAACTCTCTTGGGTTCCTCAACATAAGAAATATCCTCTCAAATCTGATCAAGTGGATACTGGACAACATGAACTGGATGATAGTTGTATTCTCTGAGTAAGGACACATGGAACACGTTTTGAACGTGTGATTGCTGAGACAGTAATGCTAAACGGTATGACACTTCACCAACGCGTTCTATGATGTCAAATGGTCCGATGAAGCGAGGTATGAGCTTCCCTCTGATTCCAAAACGTTTCACTCCTCGTGCAGGTGATACCTTGAGGAAAACGTGATCACCTACGTTGAAAGACACATCTCTACGACGTTTATCAGCATAGCTCTTCTTACGAGCACGAGCTTCCTGAATCTTCTCCTTGGCGACAACGACATTCTCATTGGTCACTTCAATCATCTCTGGACCCTCAAGCAGTTGTTCGCCCACTTGATCCTAGCATATTGGGGCGCGACACTTTCTATCATAGAACATCTCGAAAGGAGCACACTTGATGCTAGCGTGCCAGCTGTTGTTGTATGCAAATTCTACTAGAAATATAAAATCATCCCATCTTCCTGACCACTCTAGAGCACATGATTGCAGCATGTGCTCTAATGTCTGAATGCTACGCTCAGACTGTTCGTCGGTCTGAGGATGAAAGGCAGTGCTGAGCTTAAGTCTGGTGCCCCAAGCTTTCTGCAGACTCTGCAAGAAATGTGATGTGAAACGGGGGTCTCTGTCAGAGATGATTTCTGATGGAGTACCATGTAGTCTGATGATCTCCTTCTGGAAAATGTCTACTAATTTGCTGATAGGATGTTTCTTGCGAATCGGCAGGAAATGAGCAGATTTAGTCAACCTATCCACAATAACCCAGATAGCATCGTTCTTCTTCTAAGTAACCGGAAGACCAGTAACAAAATCCATGGAGATTTTGTCCCACTTCCACGCTAGAATGTATAATGGCTGTAGTAAACCACTAGCTCGATGGTGTTCGATCTTCACCTGTTGGCAGATCATACTTTTAGAAATGAAGCTGGCAACATCCTGATTCATACTACTCCACCAAATATGTTACTTGATGTCGTGGTACACTTGGTAGAACCAGGATGTATAGTAAATGGAGAACTTTGAACTTCAGTCAGCACAGCTTCCCTGAGTGTAGAGTCATCAAGAACCACTAGTCTAGTGCCCTGTCATAAGATATCGTCTTCGTCAACACGAAACTCCGTCTGCTGATCAAGGTTCTAAATGATAGCCCAAATCTCACCATCGTTCTTCTGAGCTTCCTTGACCCTAGAATGTAAGTCTGGTTCCATTCTAAGATTAGCCCAGTAACCGTGATGTCCTCGTACACAAAACTCAATATCAGTCATCTCTAGGTCACGAATGATCTCTTTTGCAATCAAGATGCTAGCAACCATACCCGACCTTCTGCTTAGAGCATCTGCCACCACCTTCGCCTTACCAGGATGGTATTGAATGTTGGTGTCGTAGTCCTTAAATAGTTCTAACCATCTCGTCTGTCTCATATTCAGTTCCTTCTGGGTGAAAATGTACGTGTGACTCTTGTGGCCGGTGAATATGTCACATGATACACCATACAAATAATGTCTCCAGATCATCAACGCGAAAATAACTGCTGTAAGCTCTAAATCGTGAGTAGGATAGTTTTCTTCATAAGGTTTGAGCTGTCGTGATGCGTATGCAATAATTTTACCATGTTGCATGAGAACGCAGCCTAAACCCTTTCCTAAAGCGTCACTATAAATCTGAAATTCACTTGAGCCAGATGGGAGAGTAAGAATAGGTGAAGTCACTAACTTCTGCTTCAAATATTCAAAGCTCTTCTCTCGATCTTCCGTCCAGACGAATTTCTCTCATTTTCTCATCAGCTTAGTCAAAGGTAAGGCTAACTGTGAAAGGTTCTCTACAAACCTGCGATAGTAGCCTGCTAAACCCAGAAAACTTCTAACTTTAGTTGCAGGTGTAGGTCTCGACTATTTAGTGATAGCTTCAAACTTTTTAGGATCCATGGTGATCCCCTCTGCGGATACAATATGGCCCAGAAATGCCACCTTGCTTAACCAGAACTCACACTTAGAAAACTTGGCATACAAATGCTTTGACGAAGAATTTGTAGGACTGTACGAAGGTGTTTCTCATGTTCCTCCTTGTATCTGGAGAATATCAGGATGTCATCAATGAACACGATAACGAACTTGTCCAGAAAATCATGGAAGACACGGTTCATTAAATCCATGAAAACAGCTGGAGCATTAGTGAGTCCGAATGGCATGACTACGAAGTCGTAGTGCCCATAACATATACGGAAAGAAGTCTTGGATATGTCCTGCTCTTTAACCCATAACTGATGGTAGCCAGACCGCATATCGATCTTAGAGAAATACTTGGAGCCCTGAAGTTGATCGAACAGGTCATCAAAATGCGGCAAAGGATAACGATTCCTGATCGTGATCATGTTCAGCTCACGATAGTCTATACATAAAGGCATGTTTCCGTCTTTCTTCTTCACGACCAGTACCGGTGCACCCTATGGCGATGAACTGGGACGGATGAAACCTCGTTCCAGAAGTTCATGCAAATGATCTTTTAGTTCCTTAAGCTCTATGGGAGCCATACGGTAAGGAGCTTTAGAAATCGTCTCTGCACCTGGTATGAGCTCGATTCCAAACTCGACTTCACGAACAGGTGGTATGCCCGGAAGTTCATATGGAAATACGTCAGGAAACTCTAACACAATAGGCTGATCTTGGATCGATGGAGACTCGGCAGTAATGTCATGAATACTGGCTATGAAGCCCTGACAGCTGTGTGATAGCAATGCACGCGCCTTCATGGATGAAATAATTTGTACTGACCTCCCTGGCAGAAAACCATGGTGTATGTACTCTGGAGATTTAACATCACCGAAGATAACCCGATATGTGTGGCAGTCAATCGTAGCCTGGTGTTTGGATAACCAGTCCATGCCCAAAATCAAGTCAAAATCGCACATGTCCAAAGGAAGTTCGTCAACTCTGCGGATCTTATCATCAAATTCTAGGGGAAGATCTCTGTACACCTGAGTGATTCGTACAGAGTCCCTAAGTGGCGTAGAAATGCATAAGGCATTATCTAATGGCATCGGGGAAATCATAACACGTACAACAAAATTAGTGGATACAACTAAATGCGTCGCTCCAGAATCATACAGAACACATGCTGCCAAACCATTCATAAAGAGATTTCTGGTGATGGTACCTGAAGTCTTATTCGCCTGGTCTCTAGTAGTAGTGAACACGCGACCAGAATTAGGAGGTGGCTTGGTGTTGGTGTGCCTAGAGGTGCCTTCTATCTTACCTTGGTGACAGTCCTTCTATTGATGGCCTTGTCGGCCACACTTGAAACAACCACCAGTACCTCGGCGAAAAATACCAGAGTGTCTGGTCGAACAAGTAGGACATACAAGATGCGTGCATCCTCTAGTAGGCTTCCTAGTTAGATGAGACCCTGTTTAAGGATTACATGCATGAGACATGATCGTGGAACATGAACATGATTACATAGAAGGTGTAAAATTTACTAGATGAGGTAGAACGATTAGACTGTGAACCCCTACGGTCCTGATCCCTGCCGTTACCATTGTTCCTGATGACGTATAGTCCCCAGCCGGGTCATGGACCCGGCCCATGGGTACTACCCGTATCCGGCCCATCACAGATGGGTGGAATAATATCAGTCAGGCTTACGGGCTTGGATGAACAGTAACCGCACGCATGTGTGCGGCCCACGGCCCGGTACGGCCGACACGGCCGACATAGGGTTAGACAGAATAATATTCTGTCTAGGAATGTCTTTATCCCAATAAGAGAGGATATTCACTACCAGAATTAGAAGATAACAATCATTCTAATTCTGGTGCTTATCTCTTCCTTGGGGCCGAAGGATCAGTGAAAGCCCACTAGGGTTTCACTGCCTATAAAAGGAACCCCCAAGGGTTCCACAAAGGTATTACGACTTGTACTCTAAACTCACATAAACCTTAAACCGATTACTTACTCTCACGCCGGAGTCTAATCGTGGGAAACATTCCCACGGTAAGCCTAACGCGTGCTGTTTAGTGTGCAAGATCCCAACCAAACGATTCACTTGGTGCAGGAGCCGGAGCCCAACCAACCCGAATTAAGCCTAATTCGGGTCTAGCAAGGATCAACCAACTTTTGCATCAACAAGTTGGCGCCATCCGTGGGACCCATAACACTAAGCTAGAACAAAACCTCATCTCAAATTCCAATGACGAAAGGGCATCAGCAAGCCAATCCCAGGAATGTGAATCCTGGAAACCGGAAGTCCCAGGGGGAAGGGATACTCATCCCCACCCAATCACCTAGCCGCCTTGCAGGCGGATCAGGCAACCGTAGCGGCTTCCAACCCTTGGGGGTAACGAGCACGATCTCCACAACGCCCCCACCCACTTCAACCCTGGACAATCCGGACCCAGGGAGTGCGCCCAACCCTCCTAACAAGGAGCCGCGCAGACCATCGGTAGAGGAAGAGGTAGAGGCTCTACCACTCAGCGAGGAGGATCTCACTCGAGTTCTCACGCAGAACTTCGATAGGATTGTCCCGGTAATCGCATCAAGGTTGAATCTGGGAAGGAACCTCAAATCCAGACTCAACTTTGGCGACTCCGGACCAATCACCTCCTCCCAAATTCAGAGAAAAAGGAGAGCTCGACCTCAGGAACAGGGCACCTTTGAGGAAATTCCTCAACCCCGGAATGTGTTTGAACGCATAGGGGATCGCCTTGTACAGGAACTAGTGCAATCACAAGAAGGAGAAAGGTCGGATGGTTCACCGGAACGGCCAGATCGAGAGCTGGCTAGAACCGCACGCCGCCCGAGTGTGTGGGACAGAATGAACACTGGGAGAAAAGCTCCTGGCTCGTCTCAAAAAAGTGTTCCCTATTCAAAAGACGGGGCACCACCACCGTCCCTAGATCTGTCTGGGGAGGACTCAAATGACCATCCGCCTAAGCGCCGCCGGCCTAGGCGCACCCCTCCACCACCAAACATTGAGGAGTATTATGGTGGCCCTTACTATCGAGACACGGAAGCAGAGGATCTCTCGCGTCCATGGTGTGAACCATGGGATGACCCTAGGCTCACCCGGCCATGGGCGGATCCTAGGGAAGACCCGTTCACCCTCCGCATACGGAACTATTCTGAGGACACCAAACGTCGCATGCCGGCGTGTATCAAGACTTATGACGGGTACGGTGATCCTGTGGATCACCTCAAAATATTTGACACGCAGGCTAAAATTGAGCGATGGCCCATGCCCATATGGTGCCAAATGTTCAATTCGACCTTGATTGGAAACGCCCGTGACTGGTTCGAGGCACTCCCTCCACGGAGCATTGATAGTTTCACGGAACTACGCACTGCGTTTGAGAACAATTATACTCAAAGGAAGAAGTATAATAGGGATCCGATCTCATTGGCAACCGTCAAGCAACGGCCGGGGGAGTCCACGGAAGCCTTCACTGAGCGCTTCAATGATGAGTGCACACGCACAAGAACCATGCCAGAGCTCCTGAAAATCTCTGACTACATGCATGCCATAACAGACAGAGAACTAATCAGGCGCCTAAATGACAAACGCCCAGAGAGATATGATGACCTCATGGAAAGGGTCAGAAATTTCATAGAGGGAGAAACAGATGTTGCCGCGGCCTACCCATCCCGAGGAAATGGGTACCGGTCAAATGACCATTCCCGGAGACATTCGGGCGGTCAAGGTAATCAGAACAATAACAAGGGCTCAGACTATAAGAGCCAAAGCAAAGGCGGATGGTCGGACGATAAGTTCACCCCCCTAAAGATGTCCTACCGGGAGATCTTGCTGACTGAAGGGGCGAACTTTCCAAGGCCTCCCCCAATGACCACTCCCCCGGAACGTCGACAAGGAAGTCGCTTCTGCGAGTTCCATAATGACAAAGGACACGACACGGAGGAGTGTATCCAGCTCAAGAAGCATATTGAGTCGCTGATCAAATCAGGCAAACTCAAGCACCTAGTTAAGGATTGGAAGGACGGAAAAGACAACAACAACAAAAAGTATGATAAGAAGGACCCCGAAAAGGACAAGCCTTCGACCATATACATGATCCAATCCAGACAGCGCCGCACGAGGCAGAAAGTTGGCCAAAAATTTTCACGCGGCAGGGAAATCTCATTCCCTCCCATCACAGCAAGCGATGTGATTGATGCGCCTCTCACCATTGAGATAAGCATTGGAACACACAACGTTAGTCGCATGTATGTGGATGGAGGATCGTCAGCAGAGGTACTGTATGAACACTGTTTTGTGTAGTTATGCCCATAAATAAGAAGCCAATTAGTACCGGCCACGTCGCCGCTTACTGGCTTTAGTGGAGACACTATCTGGCCGATAGGGCAATTGCGTTTGCTTGTTACCATTGGGAATGAGGAACATTCCACTACGACATGGATGAACTTCATGGTGATACGCTCACACTCTCCGTATAATGGGATAATAGGCAGACCAGGCATTTTGGCTATCCGGGCAGTACCCTCTACAGCACACGGAATGATCAAATTCCCCGTTGAGGGGGGAATCGTTACTATTTACAACACAGTCATACCAACATCCGAGTGTCATACCGTGACAACACCGGCTCCACCTGTTCCACCTAAGGATGGATCACCACCTCCTAATTGGAAGGTAGCGATTCACCCCGACTATCCGGAGCAGGAGGTATCCATAGGAGGGGCGCTCTCGGATAGCGGCAAAAGGGCCATGTGCTCTCTCTTGAGTGCAAACCTAGATATATTCGCATGGGAGCCAAAGCATATGACAGGCGTGCCACGCGCGATAGCAGAACATAAGCTCCAGATCCGCCAAGGGTACCAACCCGTTAAGCAAAAGAAGCGCGGCCAGGCGCCCGAGCGCAGCCAAGTGATACTGGAGGAAGTACGCAAACTAGTGGACGCAGGCATCATGCGCGAGGTATACTACCACGAGTGGTTATCTAATCCGGTCATGGTCAAGAAACATGACGGAAGTTGGCGCATGTGTGTGGATTTCACGGATCTAAACAAGGCCTGCCCACAGGACTGTTACCCGTTACCAGAAATCGACTGGAAGGTGGAGTCCTTGTGTGGATATCCTTTCAAATGTTTTTTGGATGCATATAAAGGGTATCACCAAATCCAGATGGCGGAGGAGGATGCAGAAAAAAGGGCGTTCCATACGAGCCAGGGCGTATATTGCTATACGAAAATGCCATTTGGACTGAAGAACGCCGGCGCTACATATCAGTGGTTGGCGGATAAAGATTTTGAATCACAAATAGGATGCAACCTAGAAGTCTATGTTGATGACTTGGTGATAAAAAGTCACACGGAGGAGGCACTTCTCCGGGATGTCCAGGAGATATTCGACACGCTGAGAAAAATTAACATGAAGTTAAATCCAAAGAAATTTACGTTCGGAGCGACTGAGGGAATGTCCCTGGGATATTTGATTGACCCAAATGGTATCAAACCTTGTCCAGAGAAGACGGATGCAGTGATACGATTACCGTCCCCTCAGACACGGAAGGAGGTGCAGTCTCTGAATGGGAAGTTAGCCGGACTGAATAGATTCCTATCCAAATCCGCAGAGAAGTCATTACCTCTATTTAAGACACTCAAGAAGTGTATTAGAAAGGGAGACTTCCGCTGGACGAAGGAAGCCGAGGAAGCTTTCGGCCAACTCAAGCAGCATCTCGCATCTCTCCCTATGCTAGTAGCTCCCCGGCCAAAGGAGGAACTCATTATGTATCTCTCAGCTACTCATGGCGCAATAAGCGCGGTACTTATGACGGATAGAGATACAATACAAACTCTGGTATACTTTATAAGTAGAACAATACAAGGGGCGGAATTGAATTATTCGTCCATGGAAAAATTGGTGTTAGCACTAGTATTTGCTACAAAGCGGTTGCGCCGGTACTTTCAGGCGCACCCAATTGTGGTGATTACGGATCAGCCAATCAAGCAGGTTATTTCTAGACCAGACGTGGCAGGGAGGCTAGAGAAATGGAGCATCCTATTGGGAGGGCATAATATATCTTACAGACCAAGGACGGCTGTTAAAGGCCAGATCTTGGCAGATTTCCTGATCGAGAAGCCGGATGAGGAGGAACCAATCATTAAGCAAGACGAGAGCCCAACGGAACCTTGGGTGCTATTCACGGACGGATCCTCATGTACAGACGGGTCCGGGGCAGGTCTCATCCTCACGAATCAAGAAGGAATGGAATTCACATACGCCCTCCGTTTTGAGTTCACGACCACCAACAACGAAGCGGAATATGAAGCATTAATTGCGGGTTTAAAAATCGCCGCTAGAATGGGAGTCCGCAACCTTGAGGCCTACGTGGACTCACGGCTTGTCGCGAACCATATTCTAGGTGGGTATGTGGCTAAGGAGGACAACATGGTCAGGTACTTGGAAAAAGTCAAGTCGTTAATCGTGACTTTCAGTAAGTTTTCCATCAAGCAGGTGCCAAGGGGCGAGAACAAGAAAGCGGACGCTCTTAGCAAGATCGCATCCACGAGCTTCACCCACTTGTCTAAACAGGTTTTGGTGGAAATACTCAAGGAGAAATCTATCACGGAAGGGGAGGTAGCCGCTATAGTTGAGGAGGAGGGACCTACGTGGATTACCCCAATCATCAACTATTTGACTAATGAAACCCTTCCAGACGAGGAAAAAGCAGCAAGACGCATTAAAAGGAAGTCACAACATTTTGAACTCCGAGAAGGCATCCTTTACAAGCGCTCTTTCTTGCAGCCGTGGCTGCGGTATGTTGGACCACGCCAGGCGGCTTACGTCATCAGTGACATACATGAAGGGTTGTGCGGCATGCATGCAAGCCCACGATCCGTGGTAGCTAGAGCCTTACGAACAGGTTATTATTGTCCCACCATGCACAGGGACGCGCGCGACATGATTCGCAAGTGCAACGATTGCCAAGTGCATAGGCCAGTTCTGCGACACCCGCAGTAGGAGCTCACACCTATCACGTCCCCATGGCCATTTTACAAGTGGGGAATTGACATTGTAGGACCATTTCCTGTAGCTGCGGGGGGGGGGGGGGGGGGGTTAAATTCTTGATTGTTGCAATGGACTACTTCACACGATGGATAGAAGCCAAGGCAGTCAAGTCTATCACAGGTAAGCAGGTCAAGAAGTTTGTGTGGGAACACATTGTGTGCCGTTTTGGTCTACCAGGAGAAATCATCTCGGACAACGGCAAGCAGTTCACGGACAACCCATTCAAAGATTGGTGTGCATCATTGAATATCAAACGGCGCTTCGCGTCCGTTAAGCATCCACAAACGAACGGCCTTGTCGAACGAGCAAATAGGAGCTTAGGGAATGGAATCAAGGCGCGTCTGGATGAACGAAATGGCAAATGGGTCGATGAGTTATCACACGTGCTATGGGCGCATAGAACCATGATCAAAACAGCCAACGGAGATACTCCATTCGCATTGGCTTACGGCACTGAAGCCGTTATACCGGCAGAAATAGGGATGCCTACCATCCGCACGGCGGAGGTTAATGTCGTCACAAACGATGAACAACTGCGAATCAACCTGGATCTATTGGAAGAAAAAAGGGAAATAGCAGCCATCAATGAGGCTAAGTCCAAAGCTAAGATGAAGGCTTATTATGACGCCAAGGTCAAGGGTGTTTCTTTTCGACCGGGAGACTACGTCTATCGTGCTAACGAAGCGAGTCGAGTGGAGAATACAGGAAAACTGGGCCCTAAATGGGAAGGACCGTATGAAGTCACTGAAACCTTGGGACGAGGCACGTACAAGTTACGTGACATGGATGGCCGCGACCTAGAGCGCACATGGAACATCTCCAATCTCAAAAGGTGCTATCTTTGAAAGCTACGGCTTCCGCATGGGTACTTCGCTATAAGCGGTCTTAATAAATAACCATGCGGGTTATTTGTTTTGTTTGTTTTTCTTATGTTTGTTTAGTTTCCTTTCTTGTTTTTTAGGACTTGTCGTCATTATTCAAACAAAAGTGTAAACGTTCTAATAAAATGCCGTGGTGCCTAGCTAGCTCCACGGCCTGTTTCGTGCAAATCATTTTCCTTTCTTTGTTAGATTCTTTGTTAGTCGTATGAATTTTACTTGTATTATAATATGTCATGTTTCATTCGTATGCATTCTTTCAAATTACCGTACATGTACTATACGCCTCCAGGCGGGGTAAGAGGATTAAGTGAACCTACTAATTCAACTTGCCGCGTAAGAGGGATGCAACCCCAGCCGCACGTATCATGTATCCTTACTAGACACCTTACTCACAAGACGTTGGGGTAAGTTTCATATGCTATAGTCACACGGTGCTCCGCATAGCAAAGACGCACGTCGCATGTCTAGTAAATTATAGACTTGTATGTATTTTCTTTCCTTGTGTGTAAGACGTGATATGTCATGCAGTATTGGGCTACAATATTTCAACACAAGTAATAATACACAGGTTTACAAAAATATCAAAATTGACGTGGTTACTCATGGACTTATATACAAAACACAAATATTGTTAGCCGTGTACATGCACGGACGAATAGAAACAATACATATTCATAGATTACAAAACAAAAGTGTCTGAAAGGGATCATGAAGAAGGAGCATCCTAAATAGAGGGGAGAAACTTACCCATTTCTGCTTGCTCTTCGATCAGACGCGACAACCATTCATCACTTTCTCCCCGCTTCTGGGCTTGAGCCACAGTTCTTTCCAGCACCACATCTAAGGGTTCTTCGTCAAGCACGACCCTGGTTACATCCTCGTATATGGGAAGGGTCAGGTGGCTGGGTGATGGAGTGAAGGCATCATGAGCGGACGGATTAGGACTGAGCCGTGCCATGATTTCCATATTTGACGCATCTTCGGTGGCCTCCAGTTCGTCCAGGAAGGGGTAGTGCAGATCTCGCATTGCGGCCATAGAGGCAGTCATCTTGCTAGCAGCTTCAGGCTTAAAGAAGGCATGATTGGCGACATCCACTCCCTTCGTGATCAACTCAGCGGCCTCAACCATTCCCTCGTGCCGTCCATGGTCAATGCCATCAGACACAAGGTTCGTGAATTGTTGCACAAATTCCGGGGCCTCTAATACCTTCTTGACGGCCAGGCGTGCTCCGTGCCCAACCATCCACCTATGGCCGGCAATGGTTGTTAGCAGTTGGGGGCATAATACATGGTCACGCTCGGCAGTAAGGGCATCAATCATCAACTCTTTTTGGGCAAATGCCTCTTTCAGTTCGTGGATGACTGCCCTCTCATCAGCAAGGTCCTTTTGTAGTTTTTCCATGTTTTGGACGGCCAGGTGCGCGTCCTCTAGTTTCTGGTTAAGCACTTCTACTTGGCTGGAGTACAAGTGGGCAGAAGCTTCCGCCGTGGCTACTTATAAGGAAAAAACGTGTTAGCACATTCATTTTTTAAATATGGGTGGCGCGGCACGGATATGTACCTTGGTGGTTGCAGCATCTAGTTGAGACTCAAGGTTGGATACTTGCTGGTCGTATTCACTCATGCGGGCTGATTGTTTTTTAATGGTCGCCTCGGCATTGACCAATTGGGATTGGAGGTCAGCAATCTGAGCCTCATTCTCTTCAATCATTTTCTCCCTCCGTCCAACTTTCCTCTTGAGAGAGTCAACATGCCCAAGCGCGGCTTCAAACCTAACCCTCATTGAGGTTCCCATCGCCATTTGGTGTACCAGAGTGCCATTATACTCATCCGCCAAATCCGCATGACTGAGTGAGTTTACCTCTTGCACCAAGCTTGGTGGTATGCAGTTGTTGAGGTACTCCCGGCACTCATCAGCGCTCCTCAATCGTGACGCCATGGTAATATCCATATTGGGTTAAATGGTTGGGGGGCGCCAGACGTGGGGAAGTCTTGGGAGGCTATGGGTGAACCATCTTCAAATACGGGGCCGGACCTTGTGGGGGCCGTGGGATTTTCTTCCATTGCTTTTCCTTTCCCCTTATCCACTTGGGTGTTAGAAGGAGGCGCGGCACCAGCCTGATTGTCCCTGCGAAACAAGTATTACGAAATATCTTAGGTATTGCTTACAAGAAAACTTATCATTCTTACATATTAAGATAGGTTCTTACATATTGCTTCTTGCTACTTCTGAGGCGGTTGGGGCAATTTGAGTGACGGGATCGACATGAGCGGCCCGGTTAGCCTCGGAACCCTGGGTCGCACTCCCGACAGATTGATACAAGGGATGGTCTTCTCGAAGTCTCTTGGCGGGAGCATTGTGTTCGCCAATCTCGACTGAGGCAGTCCCTCTCGCACGGTTGCCTCTTTTCCAGGTACGCCTGGCGACGGGCTGCGTTATTAGTTCATCGATTCCCTCCTCGGCTTCCTCTTCCTCCTCTTCTTCCAGGTTGACATGTTGTTGCACTTCATCATCATCATCGCCCATCAGTCGGCGAATGCTGGAGGTGGTTCGTTCAATATTGTCCCCCTGTTGTTCCCTATGTGGTGAGGAGGGCCCGGCCCCTCCTTCATTCATCTGATTGTCACCATCGCCGTTATCTCCATGCTCCTCATCAGAATGGGGATCAGGCACGGCTTCCAAGGCAACCGTCCCGGGTCGGGTGTGCTCGAGAAGGGGTTGTTCATTTTCACGGAGAGGACGGAGACCTTCCGGCACAAGCCTTGGATCGCCCTAGCGCAACAGTCCAAAAAAGTTCATTTCTGTCCAGCACAAAACAACATATGTTAGTTATTTCTCAAATACATGTATACATTCTTTTTGGCGTACGGATGATTAGCCTACCTTCGCCCTGCCTTCTCCAAAAAACGGGATACCTATTGGAAGGACCAAAGTAATTGCGGCTAATTCCTAGCAAGCATAGGAATGATTCGGGTAGGTTTCTGTGGAATCAAGTCCTATTTAGATCTAAATCTTGGGAGTGACGAGGATTGTATGTACTTGTGTGCGGCTTGGGGTCGTGCGGAATCCTAGTTCTAATGATATAATCACCCGGCCATACCACTGCGTCAATAAAAAAGTAGTGATCATACCAATTTTTCAGTGAATCCATTGGTTTGTTGTGTGATTGGGGACTGTTGGAGGCTCGTTTCTTGAAAGATACCCAACCGTTCACTAAGTTGGGGGTATAAAACAACCTGAATAACTCTACGGTTGGGGGGATTCTCCTAGCGCGGCAAAGAATCTCGAATTGGCTAATCTTACAGGCACCTATGCAGTGGAGCTGACTAATGTGTACATCATAATATCCTAGCAGATCTACGAGAAAGTGGGTGAAAGGGATGCGGTAATTAGCCGCATCAAACAGGCGAGTATACAGGCCTATCTTACCCGCGGGAGCCTCAGTTATGAGGTCTCCGGCGCCAGGAAGTGAAGGGTGTAGGTTGGTAGGGATGAAATAATTTGTACAAAAATGGTTTAATTGGTCTTGGGTCATGACATTTAGCACGGATCCAATGGTAGGGCTGTTTCTATGAGCCATTACTAAAAAAGAGTGTAAGGACGTTGTAAAACCCGCATGCTTTTACCATGAATAGTGCCCTTAAGATCGTACGTCCTAGATTAAAACTTACCTCATTTAGTATTGATCACATTCATGTGCTAATAATCAAGCAAGTGCATACGTGTATGACATGACAAGTATCGATTACGTACGAACTCATGATAAACAGTTAATAAATATGTCACGTGAACATAATTAAATCATGATCACCATTTAAAATACGAACTAGAATAATTACGTAAATACATATAATATAATTACGAGCGTTAAGATTTACGATAAACGACATGATAAAATAAACAGAAACACTTTAAACACGAGCACGTTTAACCACGAATGAACACGAAACATCGGGACACGAGAAAGGTACGGGTACACCATGTGGGGCCCCCATACCCACGGCACATATACCAAGATGGGCTTAGCCCATGGACTTTTACAAGTAAAGGGGGGTAAAGAGTAAAACTAGTTTTCATTTTTCACTTTCAAGAAATAAACACAAAAACCCTAAAAGAGTTTTCTCTCCTCCTCCTTGTTCTCTCTTTGTGCCGCCACCTTAGCATCACCATAGGAGGGTGATTGGTTGATTTTGATCTTAAAAACTATTGCTATAATCAGTGGTTGTTCATCCTTTTCCAAGCTACATAGTGGTATACCTTTTTAAACCCTTCTTTTTAATTCTTTTTAATCTTGATTATTTTCATGAACATGTTATTATTTTCTTATTAAAAACATGATAATTAAACATTGACCTAACATGTTTTGGGGTTAATTAAAATCAAAGAATGATTTATAAGGGTGTTTGTTTTTAGCCGCCTAGCAAAACAAACCCGAGGGGGGTTTGGTTTGCTTATTGCCGCCACCACCAATACCATTTTAGGTCTTGGTTGGTACTTGTGGGACCCACGGCAGCAGGGAGGCACATGTGCCCCGGGTTTGGCTCGGGGTACGGTGTCGAATTCATGCCCGATTCATGGTTCGTTGGTTAAATCATGATCTATGTTACATGTTAATTTTTATGAATCATGAACTTAGGATATACATTAATTAATAACATGAGATATTAATTAAATCATGACTTAGGTTATTCTAATTATTAATTTAGCATGATATTAATTTAACCTAAGTATTTTATGTTATAAGTTATAATTAATTAATTATTTAAAACATGCCTATAATTAATTAATTTAGACATGACTTAGGTTATATTATTAATAATAATAATACACATTTTAACCTAAGTAATTCATTTCATTTTAATTAAAACATGTTATACTTTAATTAAAATGCTTAACCTATAGTTTAATTAAAATACATGAAATAATAATTAAACTATATACTATATCATATGACTTAAGAAACAAGCTTATAAACACTTAGACTTATATGTTAGCTTATGTAACCAGCTTAATTCTAAATATGGAAACTTCTATTTATAGAAACTTAATTAAATAAGGCAACTAATCTATTAATGGAAACCTTCTATATATGGAAATCTATCTATTTCAGGCAGCTAATCTATTAATGGAAACCTTCTATATATGGAAACTTATTTAATTAAGGCAGCTGATCTATTTTTGGAAACTTTCTATTTTTAGAAACTAATCTATTTTAAGCAGTAAATTCTATTTTAGGAAACTTTCTATATTTGGAAACTTTCTATTTTTGGAAACTTTCTATTTTTGGAAACTTTCTATTTTTGGAAACTTTCTATTTTTGGTAACTTTCTATTTTTAGAAACTTTCTATTTTTGGAAACTTTCTATTTTTGGAAACTTTCTATTTTTGGAAACCTGCTATTTTTGGAAAGTTACTTATTATTACACAGTAAGTATAATAATACATGAAATACCAGTAATACTTAAACGAATTAATCAGAATACAAGATAAACATAGTTTAAGGCTTTAAACAGTGAACCATGACCTAAAACATACCAAGTCAGCTAAAATGAGATATAAAACCCAGTACGTAATCAGTAAATCGATACTTATACACGTGTGTATTCATGTAGCGTTAGTGATCCAGAAGTAGGAGTCTTTCTTCCGTTCATTCACTGGACTTAAGGTACGGATTCCCGTCCTTTCAGTATGGACATTCTTTCCTTATTAGGATTTCCCCGTATGCAGCCAACTGTTTTCCCCAGCATTTGTTTTATTGTTTTGAACTGCTTATGTTTAATTAGCATAATCTATAGCCATATACAAGCATGACCAGTTTCACCTAGTTATGGAGGTACCATAACCATAGCATTGGAGGCACCGATGTTATGACTTCCCCACGGCAGAGTGATTGCTCGTGGCGTCCCTTTTTAGTTTTGGCCATATTATTATATCAGGTGGGGCGTATGGGTGCATCCTAGTTACATGTTTTATTCAGTATTTCATGGTGAATGTGGTGTGTGCCTTGCACCCTTCACAAGGAGTTGATCCCTCCTACCCAAACCAGTATATTGATTAGAGGCATCCCCTCTAATCAGCATGATGAGGTCACCCCTCCAAGTATTCATGCATGTGACCTTTTCATGACCTATATGGGCTATGGTATATATATGTTAAAACAGTTTTCACAAGATAAACATAAGGCTTTTCAAACTATAAAACCAGTTTTCTTGATACTTAACCAGTTTTCTCAGAACTTAGTCTTCCGTTGTTATATGTTACATGTTTACTCTATTTCATGCTATATTGTACATCCGTGCACTGAGCGTCTTGCTCAGCCGTTTTCCTTTTCATGTTCCCAAAACGGCAGGTACTCAGGGACGCTCGTAGATCTCAAACGTACGTGCATATGGATTGGAAGCTTTACTGTCTTTCTTTACTTTATGCATTTCCTTTACTTTGATACAGTTGCTATGGACATTGTTTCGTCCTTTCCTTTTTCAGTATTTATGTTTGTGTGTGATGAGCTTTACTTTGGGGTTACCGATGTTTGATTCCGGTATTTCCCTTTTATGGTCGAATAATGGTTAGACATTTATCCTTGTATGCTTTGATGACACGCCATGATTATGCGTAATATTCCATTTCCAAAATGGGGTGTTACAATTATGGTATCAGAGCCAAGGTTTCGACCTGTAGGCTCTCAAATATGACCTGTGATTAGTGGGTAGTCACTACGGTCTTCCTAGAACTGGCAGTTGTTTTCATGCATTCATCATTTTTAAGCATACATATACATGTCATTGTTACAGGGTTTTTGACTAAGTAATGGTTGGTACAGGACTGGCCCTATTTAGTCGCATGTGTTTTATCGAAACTTTTAGATTTGGGACCGACCCATAGGCGTCCCCTCGATATGTCTTTTATTTTGAGTGAACTGACCGGAGGCGTTCACTCTCGAGCATCAAAAGTTTTCATAAAACTGCATCATGCATTCATACAAAGATTTTCTTGCATAAAATTTTTCTCATGAAATTTTTGGTATAAAATTTTTTTATATTTTATGTTGGAACTGTTAATCCTATGTTTATGTTATACTGTCAGATGGTTCTCACACGCGAGCAAGAGCAGCTCAATGCTGCAATTCAGGCTGCCATGGAAGCCTTACTTCCTCAACTGAGGAATGACATTCGTGCTGAAGTCCAAGCTGCCAACAATCAGCAGCAGCAGAATCAGGCACCTCCTCCTCCTCCTCCCCCAGTGACACTAGCGGTATGGTTGGAAAGATTTAACAAGCTCCGTCCTAGAGCTTTTGAAAAGACTGATAGCCCCAGCGATGCTGAAAGCTGGCTGACTCACATTGAGAAAATCTTCAATGCTATGGGATGTGACCCCGCCTTCAAGGCGAGGTTGGCATGCTACCGGTTTGAAGGCGATGTACTCAACTGGTGGCTAGCTTTGACGCAGTCAGAAGGAGGTGATGAATGGGTCGCTGGTTTGACATGGGCCCAATTCAAGGAGAGAGTGATGGAGCAGTTCTTTCCTAAGGCAGAGCAGGACAAACTCAAGCGAGAATACCATGGGATACGTCAGAGAGCGGGCGAGAATAGCAACGAATTCATGCAGCGCTTTCTTCGCTTGGCTGGTTTTCTGGGAGCAGCGGCTGGTACTCCTGAGGAGCAGGCACACCATTTTAGGTGGGCACTTCGCACCTCGGTCGCGAACAATCTGGTATGTGCTACGTTCAATACAGTAGCACAAGTGGCCGACGCAGCAAGGAAGCTTGAGATGTTGCAAGAACGAGATGAGTTCGGGGAAGCTGAAAGACCCGACAAGAGGTAAAACATTTCGTGTTCTATCGATAACCAGATCGCGTCCTATCATTATATGTTCTATAATCATCTCTTAAACTGTATCTTCCAGGCAGAAAACTGGGGACCGGTCTCAGCCGGCTACCCAGCAGCAGCCTCATCAGCCCAAAGGAAACAGTCACTCTAACGACCGTTCTGTTGTGGAAAGGCGCAACGGTAATGATAATTACCGTAACAATGCGGGACACTCCAACAACAGCAGGTCCTACTATTTACGCATCTTATTATGATTTCATGTTATATCTCTCATGCTGACACTATACTAACCTCTACCAGGAACCACGGTAACGGGAAGGACCAGAACCACAGGGGTTCTCAGCCTAACCGTTCAGCTAACACTGGTAAACATCTTATGATGCTTACGTCCTATACTCGTGCATATACTTTATTCTTAACACGTTTTGTCATCAGCAGGCCCTCAGCAAGCAAGGACTCCTGCTGGAGGATTCACTCATCCTCTTTGCAATACTTGCCATCACAGACACCCTGGCCCATGTCGTCGTGATTCCGACGCGTGCTACAAGTGCGGCCTCCCTGGCCATCGTATGAGAGATTGCCGTAAGGGTGAAATGGAGGGTACTTCAGGTCATGCTGATACTAACCCGCCTCCTACCACTGGGCGTGTCTACACGACATCGCGCGATCAGGCAAACAAATCTACAGGTACCATTACTGGAATTTTGTATATGTACGGCCAGGCTGCATGTGTTCTTTTCGACACGGGTGCCACTCATTCAGTTATTTCTACTACTTATGCTAAGAACATCAGGACACTTCCCTTGCCATTAGAAAATAAGCTTACCATTTCCACGCCTCTGAGGGACTCTGTATTAATAACTCATGTATACAAGAGTCTTCCTCTAGAGTTTGACGATAAAGTTCGTGCAGTAGATGCACTTCCCCTAGACATGATTGAGTTCGATATGATTCTTGGCATGGACTGGCTATCCAGGCACCATGCTACCATAGACTGCCACTCATATCGGGTGATCTTCGGCGACATTAATGCACCAGAGTACATCCATAACGGGTTCATACCCGGACGGTCTGTACAAGTCATATCTACCTTGCAAGCACGTGCATTACTGTCACATGGCTGCGAAGGTTATCTAGCTACGGTTCATGACATGGATGCTGAATCCCCATCGATTCAGGATCAACCAGTAGTTTCGGAATTTCAAGACGTCTTCCCAGATGAACTTCCAGGCATACCACCTGCAAGAGAAGTGGAGTTCAACATCGACCTTGTTCCAGGAGCTGAGCCAATCTCTAAGGCTCCGTATTGTATGGCTCCCATAGAGCTAAAAGAACTGAAGGACCAACTGCAGGAACTTCTTGAACGAGGGTTCATTAGACCAAGCGCATCTCCATGGGGCGCACCGGTCTTGTTCATTAAGAAGAAGGATGGCAGCATGCGACTTTGCATTGACTACCGTGAACTTAATAAGATTACCATCCGCAATAGATATCCACTGCCACGTATAGACGATCTGTTTGACCAACTTCAAGGAGCCAAACACTTCTCAAAGATCGATCTAAGGTCAGGCTACCATCAGCTGAGGGTTAAAGAGCAGGACATTGCTAAGACTGCTTTTCGTACCCGCTATGGCCATTATGAGTTTGTGGTCATGCCATTCGGCCTGACTAACGCTCCAGCAGTATTCATGGATCTGATGAACAGGATCTTCCATGAATTCCTTGATAAATTTGTCATTGTATTCATCGATGACATCCTGATTTTCTCAAAGTCCACGGAGGAACACGAAGACCATCTTCGTACGGTACTACAGATTCTTCGTCAGAAACAGCTGTATGCGAAATTCTCCAAGTGTGAGTTCTGGTTAAACAAGGTGGCATTCCTAGGTCACATTGTATCAGCAGAAGGGATCACTATGGACCCAGCGAAGGTTGAGGCTATCACTAAATGGCCAAGACCAACGTCGGCGACAGAAGTCCGCAGTTTCTTAGGCTTAGCTGGATATTATCGCAGGTTCGTGGAGAACTTTTCCCGCTTGGCACTACCTCTCACCAAACTGATGCGAAAAGGAGAGAAATTCGTCTGGACGGAAGATCGAGAGAAGAGCTTCGAAGACCTAAAGCAGAAGTTAGTATCTGCACCTATTCTTACTCTCCCATCTGGTACAGGTGGATTTCAGATCTATAGCGATGCATCGGGGAAGGGACTGGGCTGTGTTCTCATGCAACATGGGAAAGTGATCGCGTATGCTTCACGGCAGCTTAAGCCCTAAGAAGAAAACTACCCTACGCATGACCTGGAACTTGCTGCAGTGGTGTTCGCATTGAAGATATGGAGGCATTACTTATACGGAGAATCATGCGACATTTTCACGGATCACAAGAGCTTGAAGTATATCTTCACACAACGAGAATTGAACATGAGACAAAGGAGATGGTTGGAACTGTTGAAGGATTATGATATTAACCTACAGTATCATCCCGGGAAAGCTAATGTAGTAGCAGATGCACTCAGCAAAAAGTCCGGAATGATCAACGACATTGAGATCAAGGAACAAAACATAAGAGACTTGGAGCGGCTAGACATCGAAATCATGGTACGTGGGCAGCACGGATACTGGGCGAATCTTAGAGTAGAACCTGAGTTACTGACTAGGATCAAGGAAGCGCAGAAGGATGATGGAGAGATTTGGGCAATAATTCATAATTTAGAGAAGCAGACGGAATTCAGAATGGACGCAGACGGTATCGTTTGGCAGGGCACGAGACTTTGTGTTCCTGACAATCAAGAACTCCGGGAAGCATTGTTAGCTGAAGCTCACAGCTCCCCATTTTCTATACATCCTGGGTCGACAAAAATGTACCATGACATCAGACAGCACTTTTGGTGGAGTGGTATGAAACAGGATGTAGCCACTTATGTCTCCAAATGTCTTACCTGCCAGCAGGTTAAGATTGAACATCAGCGATCGGGCGGTCTCCTTCAACCGTTGGATATTCCAGAGTGGAAGTGGGACAAAATCACCATGGATTTTGTTACCGGTCTTCCGCCTACCAAGAAGAAGCACGATGCTATTTGGGTCATTGTTGATCGACTCACCAAATCAGCTCATTTCTTACCAATACGCAAGGAAGATCCGGTAAGTAAACTCGCAGATACTTACAGAAGGGAGATCATGAGACTCCACGGCACTCCCTCCAGCATCGTCTCAGACAGAGATCCTCATTTCACGTCACGATTCTGGAAAGGTCTGCAAAAAGCTTGGGGTACACAACTTAAGCTGAGTACGGCCTTTCATCCTCAAACGGACGGACAATCGGAGCGAACAATTCAGACATTGGAAGATATGTTAAGGTCGTGTGCCTTGGAATGGACAGGTGATTGGGACGATTACATCTGTTTAGTCGAGTTTGCATACAACAACAGCTGGCACGCAAGTATCAAATGTGCTCCTTTCGAAATGTTGTATGGCAGAAAGTGTCGCGCTCCAACTTGATGGGATCAAGTGGGAGAGAGAACACTCGAAGGACCAGAGATTATAGAAATGACCAATGAGAAGATTGAGGTAGCTAAACAGAAGTTGCAAGAAGCACGGTCACGTCAGAAGAGTTACGCCGATAAGCATCGTAGGGACATACATTTTAATGTGGGAGATCACGTCTTCCTCAAGGTTTCGCCGGCACGTGGTGTTAAACGCTTCGGGATCAAAGGAAAACTCAGTCCTTGTTTCATCGGACCTTTTGATAACATTGAACGAATCGGTGAAGTATCTTACCGATTGGCGTTACCTCCTCAGCTTTCGCACGTCCATAACGTGTTCCATGTGTCCTTACTCAGAGGGTACAATTATCATCCCCTTCACATGGTTCAGTATCCACTGGAACAGATACGTGAAGATCTCACTTTTATAGAAGAACCCGAACGAGTACTCGACAGGCAAGAACGAGTCATGAGAAGGAAGACGATTCCTTTCGTCAAAATCCTTTGGAGGGACCATACCGAGCGGGAAGCCACTTGGGAAACAGAGGAGTCTATCCGAGCTTCTTACCCTCACTTCATATTTTGAGTTCGGGTATGTTACTTCTTTTCAGCTTACATTATCTATAATTCGGGGACGAATTATTCTTTTTAGGGGGGAAGAATTGTAAAACCCGCATGCTTTTACCATGAATAGTGCCCTTAAGATCGTACGTCCTAGATTAAAACTTACCTCATTTAGTATTGATCACATTCATGTGCTAATAATCAAGCAAGTGCATACGTGTATGACATGACAAGTATCGATTACGTACGAACTCATGATAAACAGTTAATAAATATGTCACGTGAACATAATTAAATCATGATCACCATTTAAAATACGAACTAGAATAATTACGTAAATACATATAATATAATTACGAGCGTTAAGATTTACGATAAACGACATGATAAAATAAACAGAAACACTTTAAACACGAGCACGTTTAACCACGAACGAACACGAAACATCGGGACACGAGAAAGGTACGGGTACCCCATGTGGGGCCCCCATACCCACGGCACATATACCAAGGTGGGCTTAGCCCATGGACTTTTACAAGTAAAGGGGGGTAAAGAGTAAAACTAGTTTTCATTTTTCACTTTCAAGAAATAAACACAAAAACCCTAAAAGAGTTTTCTCTCCTCCTCCTTGTTCTCTCTTTGTGCCGCCACCTTAGCATCACCATAGGAGGGTGATTGGTTGATTTTGATCTTAAAAACTATTGCTATAATCAGTGGTTGTTCATCCTTTTCCAAGCTACATAGTGGTATACCTTTTTAAACCCTTCTTTTTAATTCTTTTTAATCTTGATTATTTTCATGAACATGTTATTATTTTCTTATTAAAAACATGATAATTAAACATTGACCTAACATGTTTTGGGGTTAATTAAAATCAAAGAATGATTTATAAGGGTGTTTGTTTTTAGCCGCCTAGCAAAACAAACCCGAGGGGGGTTTGGTTTGCTTATTGCCGCCACCACCAAGACCATTTTAGGTCTTGGTTGGTGCTTGTGGGACCCACGGCAGCAGGGAGGCACATGTGCCCCGGGTTTGGCTCGGGGTACGGTGTCGAATTCATGCCCGATTCATGGTTCGTTGGTTAAATCATGATCTATGTTACATGTTAATTTTTATGAATCATGAACTTAGGATATAAATTAATTAATAACATGAGATATTAATTAAATCATGACTTAGGTTATTCTAATTATTAATTTAGCATGATATTAATTTAACCTAAGTATTTTATGTTATAAGTTATAATTAATTAATTATTTAAAACATGCCTATAATTAATTAATTTAGACATGACTTAGGTTATATTATTAATAATAATAATACACATTTTAACCTAAGTAATTCATTTCATTTTAATTAAAACATGTTATACTTTAATTAAAATGCTTAACCTATAGTTTAATTAAAATACATGAAATAATAATTAAACTATATACTATATCATATGACTTAAGAAACAAGCTTATAAACACTTAGACTTATATGTTAGCTTATGTAACCAGCTTAATTCTAAATATGGAAACTTCTATTTATAGAAACTTAATTAAATAAGGCAACTAATCTATTAATGGAAACCTTCTATATATGGAAATCTATCTATTTCAGGCAGCTAATCTATTAATGGAAACCTTCTATATATAGAAACTTATTTAATTAAGGCAGCTGATCTATTTTTGGAAACTTTCTATTTTTAGAAACTAATCTATTTTAAGCAGTAAATTCTATTTTAGGAAACTTTCTATTTTTGGAAACTTTCTATTTTTGGAAACTTTCTATTTTTGGAAACTTTCTATTTTTGGAAACTTTCTATTTTTGGTAACCTTCTATTTTTAGAAACTTTCTATTTTTGGAAACTATCTATTTTTGGAAACTTTCTATTTTTGGAAACCTGCTATTTTTGGAAAGTTACTTATTATTACACAGTAAGTATAACAATACATGAAATACCAGTAATACTTAAACGGATTAATCAGAATACAAGATAAACACAGTTTAAGGCTTTAAACAGTGAACCATGACCTAAAACATACCAAGTCAGCTAAAATGAGACATAAAACCCAGTACGTAATCAGTAAATCGATACTTATACACGTGTGTATTCATGTAGCGTTAGTGATCCAGAAGTAGGAGTCTTTCTTCCGTTCATTCACTGGACTTGAGGTACGGATTCCCGTCCTTTCAGTATGGACATTCTTTCCTTATTAGGATTTCCCCGTATGCAGCCAACTGTTTTCCCCAGCATTTGTTTATTGTTTTGAACTGCTTATGTTTAATTAGCATAATCTATAGCCATATACAAGCATGACCAGTTTCACCTAGTTATGGAGGTACCATAACCATAGCATTGGAGGCACCGATGTTATGACTTCCCCACGGCAGAGTGATTGCTCGTGGCGTCCCTTTTCAGTTTTGGCCATATTATTATATCAGGTGGGGCGTATGGGTGCATCCTAGTTACATGTTTTATTCAGTATTTCATGGTGAATGTGGTGTGTGCCTTGCACCCTTCACAAGGAGTTGATCCCTCCTACCCAAACCAGTATATTGATTAGAGGCATCCCCTCTAATCAGCATGATGAGGTCACCCCTCCAAGTATTCATGCACGTGACCTTTTCATGACCTATATGGGCTATGGTATATATATGTTAAAACAGTTTTCACAAGATAAACATAAGGCTTTTCAAACTATAAAACCAGTTTTCTTGATACTTAACCAGTTTTCTCAGAACTTAGTCTTCCGCTGTTATATGTTACATGTTTACTATATTTCATGCTATATTGTACATCCGTGCACTGAGCGTCTTGCTCAGCCGTTTTCCTTTTCATGTTCCCAAAACGGAAGGTACTCAGGGATGCTCGTAGATCTCAAACGTATGTGCATATGGATTGGAAGCTTTACTGTCTTTCTTTACTTTATGCATTTCCTTTACTTTGATACAGTTGCTATGGACATTGTTTCGTCCTTTCCTTTTTCAGTATTTATGTTTGTGTGTGATGAGCTTTACTTTGGGGTTACCGATGTTTGATTCTGGTATTTCCCTTTTATGGTCAAATAATGCTTAGACATTTATCCTTGTATGCTTTGATGACACGCCATGATTATGCGTAATATTCCATTTCCAAAATGGGGTGTTACAGACGTGGTGTTCTAACCTGCGAGTGAAGGGATCCGTGCGTATTTGGTTCAAGCTAGGAGGAAAGCTTTAATGGCAGAAATGAAGGTTATAAACTGTGTGTTTCACACAGCCGTGGGGGTGGCTTATTTATAGGGTTGCCTCATGGGTCACAGCCTGTTGGATGTGTGACACGTGTCTGCCACTATTCTTAATCGTGTGGCTAGGGGGCAAGTGGCAAGTGAAACGTCAGGTGGGACCCACGGGTCATATCTGATCCACACGTTTGCACTGCTCAAGGTTCTGACTGTCTGCACTTTTGTCAGTCAAACGAGTCAGATGAACAGTTGTTCATGTCGGGTTATGCGGCTCTTACGTAAGACTTGACATTTAATGATATATTTAATTTGTCTCGGTTGCTATGTACGGCTGAAGTAGTGATAAGATAACTTCTTAAGCCAGGTTGCCACGTGCGGCCAACATAAATTCTTGGACAATTTGTCCTTTGCTATGGTTTCCTTGGTACGTCCGGGGAGCATCTTTGTAGTCTAGAGGTTCCACCTACGGTTGTAACAACTAGACTGGGGGGACATGATGACGTATAGTCCCCAGCCGGGTCATGGACCCGGCCCATGGGTACTACCCGTATCCGGCCCATCACAGATGGGTGGAATAATATCAGTCAGGCTTACGGGCTTGGATGAACAGTAACCGCACGCATGTGTGCGGCCCACGGCCCGGTACGGCCGACACGGCCGACATAGGGTTAGACAGAATAATATTCTGTCTAGGAATGTCTTTATCCCAATAAGAGAGGATATTCACTACCAGAATTAGAAGATAACAATCATTCTAATTCTGGTGCTTATCTCTTCCTTGGGGCCGAAGGATCAGTGAAAGCCCACTACGGTTTCACTGCCTATAAAAGGAACCCCCAAGGGTTCCACAAAGGTATTACGACTTGTACTCTAAACTCACATAAACCTTAAACCGATTACTTACTCTCACGCCGGAGTCTAATCGTGGGAAACATTCCCACGGTAAGCCTAACGCGTGCTGTTTAGTGTGCAGGATCCCAACCAAACGATTCACTTGGTGCAGGAGCCGGAGCCCAGCCAACCCGAATTAAGCCTAATTCGGGTCTAGCAAGGATCAACCAACTTTTGCATCAACAGTTCCTGAATTAACAATTATTAGAGTGTCAGAATACCATAAGTTAAGATAGTTTAACATGAAATAAGGTTAATGTAGGGACCTGCTGTTGTTCGAGTTGTTAGCGTTGTAACGGTAACTATCATTACCGCCACGCCTCTTAGAACTAGAACATTCGTTAGTCTGACCGCTTCCCTTAGATGCTTCCTGCTGAGTGGCCGCATGCTTACGGTCGTTAGTCTTCTGTCTAGAATATAACATTGAACAGAGGATTATATGAATGAAAAAAATACTTATGGAATGAATTGTTAACAATTGGTGATTGAAGTACCTCTTCACTACTCTGTTATCACCGAAGTCGTCTCGCTCCTGAAGCATCTCGAGCTTACAGGCTACATCGGCCACCTGTGCCACTGTAGTGAAAGTAGCACATACCAAGTTGTTGGCGACCGAAGTGCGAAGTGCCCAACGAAACTTCTCAGCAAGCCAGTCTTGCCTTGTAAACACAGTCATAACCCACTGCATCGAAAATCTTCTCGATGTGAGAAATCTACGCTTCAGCCTCATTGGGGCTGTCAGTCTGCTTAAACGAACGGGGTCGTTGTTTGTTGAACCTCTCCAACTAAGTCATAAGAGTAACCGGTGGAGGAGGAGGTAGAGGAGTTTTGTTGTTGTTCTGATTGCCATGAGCCTGGAATTCCGCATGAACTATGTCTCTGATTTCATTGCGAAGTTGGGGAAGGAGGGCTTGCAGAGCTGAATTGACAGCTGCTGTCAAATCTGGAGTATTACGTGAGTTCACCATCTGACAGCTACTGTCATAAGTCTGAAATGAGATGACATAAAATGAATGAACAATGTATAAATCAATGAAGTAGTTTATAATGCATGAAACAGTTTAAAAATGCATGATGCAGTTTATAAAAACTTTTATATGCGCGAGAGTGAACGCCTATGGTCAGTTCATTCAAAACAAAAGATATGGCGAGGGGACGCCTATGGGTCGGTCCCAAAGTTAAACGTTTCGATAAAAGCACATGTGACTAAATAGGGCAAGTCCTGTACCAACCATTACTTAGTCATAAACCTGCTACAATGATATGAATGCATGAAATAAAATAAAAATGGATGAGTGCATGAATACCAACTGTCAGTTCTAGGAAGACACTGGTGACTACCCGTAAGTCACAGGTCATGTTGTACAGAGCTACAGATCAAAATCTTGTCTTTGATACCATAATTGTAACACCCTATTTGTTAGGATAGAATGCTACAGTAAATTATGGCATGTTGTCAAAGCATGCAAGGTAAATGTCTAAACATTCATGACCATAAATAGATATACCGGAATAAAACATCGGTAGTCTAGTAACTCACACACAAGCAATATTAAGTACTGTAAAGGAAAGGACTAACCAATGTCCAAAAGAATTAAAATATGATAAAGTAGGAATAAATGCATAAGGTAAAAGAAGCCGAATAACTTCCAATCTGAATGCACATACTATGGAGTTCCTACTTGCGTCCTTGGGTACCTGCCGTTTGGGAACATGGAAAAGTAGACGACTGAGCATAACGCTCAGCGTACAGATATACGATAAAGCATGGAAACATAAAATATGGAAACACATAAAGATTATAAAGCATGAATAGCAGCGGAACTGAATAAGTCCTAGAAAACCTAGTTGTTTGTCATGTTAACTGGTTTTAGTTCTGGAATCATAGCTTATGTTACCTATGAAAATCTGTATTAGTTAATGTACCAAAAGCCAATATAGGTCATGAGGTCAACAACGTGCATGAATACTTGGAGGAGTAACCTCGTCATGCAAATTAGAGGGGATGCCTCTAATTAATTGGTAAGTGGGTAGGAGGGATCAGCTCCTTGTGAAGGATGCAAGGCACACACCACATTCACCATGAAATTCTAACTGAAACATGTAATTAGGATGCACCCATACGCCCCACATGATAATATAATAAATATAATGGCCATTTAACTGAAAGGGACGCCACGAGGTATCACTCCGCCGTGGTGAAGTCATAACACTAGTGCCTCTAGTGTTATGGTTATGGTACCTCCATAACTAGGTGAAACTGGTCATGCATGTATATGGCTAAATGACTAACAAATATAAACATTTAATCTGTAACTACTGGGGAAAACAGTTGGCTGCATACGGGAAATCCTAATGAAGGAAGAGATTGTCCTTACTGAAGGACGGGAAATCCGTACCTTATGTCTAGTAGAAGCTAACGAAAACGATGAAGACTAATCCGCCTCGACGAATAACACTACATAAGAAATATGGATGTGTATGAGTTGTCTGAATTACATGTGTTTTTTCTGGCTCCGTGTGTTATTAGCTTGTTATATGTATTATGTCATGTTTTATTGTGTTAACTGTTGTTATTCTGATGTTCTACTATGTATTATTCATGTATTAGTGTATTATAATACTTGTATTGTAATACCAAGTAAATTTCTAAAATAGCAGGTTTCCATAAATAGTAAGTTTCTAAAAATAGAAAGTTTCCAAAAATAGTAAGTTTCCATAATTAGAAATAAGCTGGATTACAAATAATAAATAAAGTTTAAATAGTATAATATAAGTCATGGTTATAGCTTATTAATTAAATAACTGGTTAATTAATTAAACTATATGTTATATGGAATTTAATTAAAAATACATGTTTTAATTAAATTAAGCTAAGTTAAATACTTTAGGTTATACATGTAATATTAATTTAATATTAAACTAATGTCATGAAATTAATTAAATAAAAAAGTCTAGTAATTAATTTAATTAACATGTTTTTCTGATTTAAATATTTAACCCGAGACCCAAACCCGTGTTTTAAAAATTAACCTGAGCCCGAAACCCGGTCCCACATATAAGCCGAGCCAAACAGCCCTACCAGTGGCTAGACCGGCTAGCCGGTTGCCACTGGTGGGTTGCGGTTCCCACTGTCGAGCCACGGTTGCCCCCCAAGCCTAGTTCACACCGGTACCCACCGGTTGTGACCGGTTCCCCCTGCTTAGCTTTGCTCGGTTCCCATTGTTAGCCCAAAGAAGCCCCACCAAGACCCCATTGTCTCTGTTGGCTCTCGGTCAAAACCAAAACCACACCCTGACATGCTGTCGGGGGTTTTCCCTTCGCTGCGCCAAACAACAAACCAAACGGAGCCCCCTTGTGGGTCTCGGTGGTGTCGGATCAAACAAGCCGAGCCCTTTGGTGGTCTCGGTTGTGTCTCGGCTAAACCAAAGCCGAACCAAACACCCCTTATTAATCCCCATGTTTTTAATCACTTGTTTTTAAGATTAATTAAATAATTAACATGAATTCATAAAGATTTAAAAAGAAAGGAAGTGTTTAATTTACCGAATGCGTGAAAAGGAAAAGGTTAAGAACATGATCACGTACACACGATTAATCAACCAATAAAAATGTCCGGTTTGCTCTTGTGGTTTATGTTGGCCGGCGGCAAGGAGAAATAGGAGGCAAGAGAGACTTTTTCTGAAAACCTAAAATTATTTTATTTTTTAATGTGTTTTGATTTTTGTGGATTTAAGTTGGGTCATGGGCCAAAGCCCATTTCCTCCTTTTCTTCTTGTGTAGCCGCGGCCTATAGGGTGTCCACGGAGAAACATGTAACTTTTCCGTTTTCAAATAATTGCGTGATCGTTTATGTTTTAATGTCGTGATTTTTATACGGCGTGTACTTAACTCATTTATAATATTTACGTAACTACATGTTATTAAGTACCGTGACACGTGAGTTGTATTATAAATGGAAAGTTTTAATTTTACCGTATTTTCATGTGTGTACTATGCATGTGTACTGTTCATGGTATTTTAATACGGGGTTTACATCTCGGATTTGCACAAATCCACCAAACCTAGGAACACTAGATCCTTCTGAGATGCTAAGCACTTTGTTTGCACGAAATGTAACAAATGCCTGTTTAATTCCATTCATGATGATTTTATCACAAAAGTCCTGAACAAGGTGAACAAAAAAGCTAGACCACCTCAAAGACAGATGCCTAACGGAAATAGTTTTTCTACCGATAAGTCTTCCGTTGTGCATAAGAAAACTATGTCTCCTAGACCTTGTCTTTGGTGGATACCAATGGGTAGGACCTTTAAAACAATTGGTCTTAGTTGGGTTCTCACTGGAAAGATCTTCCCCTCTAGCCCGACATAGGTACACAGTGAACCCCCACATGGTTCACAAAGATATCACTAACCCACATGCAAGCATACAAACTACTGATGAAAGTGCAGGTACCAAAGTCAAGGCTCAATGGGAACACAAAGGTCCAATCTTTGAATACCGTTCAACAAAAGACACACTCAGAGTTTGGTTGCGGAAGAAGCAGATATCTGAGAAACAAGTGTCTTAGGGGATTCACAATTAAACCTCTTCAACAATGGCTTATAGTCAAATTACAGACTGTAACCCGATCTCAATAGACATAAAAATTCATCCCGATGATGAATTATCCTCGGAACGAGAAATTAAGTTTTCTCGGACATGAGCTATCTGTAAAAATATTCAACGTTTTTAAGCTCATGTACAATGACTTACAGTCAAATTATAGGCTGTAACTCTTCCACAACAAGAAATTAATATTTCTCGGTCATGAGCTTCTCATAAAAACATTCAAAGTTTTTAAGTTCATGAAAAATGACTTATAAGCGCATCACAGCTTAGGATTCGGACTTCAAATAAGGAAAGTTTATCACGGATGATAACTTATCCTTCTCAACGAGAAATTAATATTTCTCGGTCATGAGCTTCTCATAAAAACATTCCAAGTTTTTAAGTTCATGAAAAACGACTTCTAAGTAAATGTTAGCTTAGAACTCGAACTTCACCTTAAGGAAAGTTTATCATGGATGATAACTTCTCCTTCATAACGGGAAATAAATTTTTCTCGGTCATGAGCTAGTCACAAAACATTCAAAGTTTTGAGCTCATGTAAATCGGAATTTATTTTAAAACCGTTGGACACATTTTTTCAGGAATTTCTTAATAGTTTTTTTTAAATCTTTCAAAATTGTGTGTTCAACACTCCCTTCCTCATAAAGTGGTTTTTATATCTCAAAAATATCATATTTTATTTTGATCAATATTGAGGGGGAGTGTTTTAAAATCATAGCCTTTAATGTTGTTGGGTACATCTCAGAAATTGTAATATTTTATGTATCCAACACATTCTGAAAATGGTATAAAACTGTCAAATGTAATATTTTATATCATAAAAGGCATCTCAGCTCCGTAGCTCAACATATTTTGTGGTGTCGTTTTTTCCAAAATATTGTCAAATTTTGTTTCATGACACACATATATTGTTGGGGGGGAGCTACCCGACTAAAAGTTCCATGATTCATGCGTGCACACATGTTTCTCCAACGATTTTCAGAAATTGTCATATTTTAATCAATTGGTATCTTTAATGTTAAGTTTTTATATTAGAGATTAGGGAGAAAATGTGATTAAAATGTAATATATCGCAACATGTGATCTTAAAGACTCAAGTTCAACTCTTTTCTACACATGCTAAACTATTTCGTATATCGATGCATGTGTGTAGGGTGAGCTTTTCGGAAATGTAAAACTTTCAAAGTGTTAAAAGTTTTGATTTTTATCAAGCACTTTGAATGGTTTTCACTGGTTTTATGGTTACGATATATATCCAAAACAACCTACTATCTACGACGGAACGATGGAGTCAAAAGGTGGTTTAGGATAGGAAATTAAGTCCTATGATCCAACCAGAACCAGAGGGATCTACCCAAGGACATTCCATAGCTAGAAATAGTTGTCCTTAGGAAAGATGGAGTGGAATGAAGTTGAATGCGGACCAATTACTTAAGTTAGCACTAGAACAATCACAACAAGGTGCTAGTGATGACGTATTGGTAAGCATTAAAGGAGTTGAATATTCTATGCAACCTAGGCAGAAACCGTGTTAACACATTTATTGAAGACAAGTGTCATAGACCGAGTGATCCGATGCACAACCCTTCCCCAGCCATTCAAGTTTCTCTCAAAAGTAAATTGTCTCATTGTGATGGAGATCAACACGTATCTATTGACTTTCTCACTCTGAGTTAGTTAATATTGAAAAGGTGGTAGTCTGCTCCAGCCTCCGATTACCAAAATGCACTTATCGAGTCTAGAGCCAAAAGAGATCAATCTATCATCTCATTAGGATACAATCGAGTCCTACACATTATCCTTGTGATATTTCCAGAACGTCTGAGTGATACGATTCACGATGAAGATGGAAATCCTGCTTGAGTCAGCATCAAACAAGCTCATGGTAGGTAACTTGTGCGATTCTACACAAATCAAACTTGTGATAACTGGAATGAAACTAAGGTTGGATTCTTAATTGATTCAAACTTGATTCCAGGATTCTTCGCAACATCCGTGTGATCTTGCCAAAACAGTCAGAGTGACACTCTTTAGTGCTTACAATGACGAATGTAAATCCTTCCAATGTCAACATCAAACAACACAGCGGTAGGTGACTCACAAGATTCTTTATGAATCGAGCTTGTGACAAACTGGAAAGCAACAATGGTACGATTCTTATAGAATCAAACTTGTTCCAGGAATTATGAATTGACGACTTTAATCAAACTGATAATTTATCCCTATGATTCACTCTTTACGTTCGAAGTCTGCTTTGAGACGCTCGAGTAAAGAGAACTGGCTATTACCGCTGGGAATTCCTATCAAGGAGGTTCTTAATTGAATCTACATGATCACAGGTACGGTATCTAATACCGTCTAGCTGTCTTCATCGACCAGAGGTAAAACGCTACCGAGTTAGGGTGAAATGTTCAAAGCCATTTCGTCCGTGGCTATATATGTTGTTGCATATGAAGAAGGTGGCGTAGCTGTGTACCAACCGAAGTCGTTAATACACGGCTTTTACACCACGTATCAAAATTTGTAGTTCCAAATCTTTTCGAATGGATTACCGGTTAAGAGTGCGACTCAATTTCCTTTTGGTGAACAAGAGAATGGTTTGGTTTAGTTATCTAATTTTTAAACTAAATGCAAGTAATTAAAGTTGTCGTTGAGTAAAATGGAAATCTTAGAATTAAACTACAAATAAAATTTTGCAACCTAGGAAACTAAAATGTAAATGATTTCAAACTAGAAAAGATGTTTAAAATATGCTAAGACAAAAGGTGGGTAAGAGTAAATTTGAAACTTAGGAAAATATAACAAAGACTAAAATAAATGCGTACTGCGATCGCACTCAGATCGCAACCATTCCATCGCAACTCCATCGTAACCTTCCATCGAACTAGATCGCAATGGGGATCGTACCCACCAATCGCAACCTGGTCGTACTCACCAGTCGCACTCAATGCGATTACAATAAAAGAGATCGATCGTACTCACTAGTACGATGGGAAGAGCGATCGTACTACCAGATCGCAACCACGATCGCAATGAGTGATCGTGGTCTTGGATCGTGGTTCCGGATCGTAACAAACCGATCACAATCAATGCGATCAAAGCAAGAACGAGAGAACCGATCGCACCCCAGATCGCAATAAATGATCGTGGGCGTGGATCGTACCAGGGAAATAACAACCGATCGCACCCTAAGCGATCGTAGCCAAGTGATCGTACCAAGCAAACCCTTATCAGATAGAAATGGCGTCCAAAGGGAAATAAGCTCAAGCCAATAAGCAGTAACCAATAAGCATTTTTCAAACTTATGAAAGAGTAAATAAGCACAAATTCTAAAACTTTTGAAATCTAAAACATTCGAACTTCCATAAAACGGATTTAAGAACAATAAATCTATTTAGAACAACTTAAACGTACAATAAGCCAAATCAATCGAATAAGCCAATAAGCATGAAGAGCTTATAGCTTATACGTTCAAAAGCTTATGCAGAACACGAAAGCTTAACCTTTTAATCACGAACAACACCACAATCAATACGAATCGAGAACCATTCGGATTAACCATGAGCTTTCGGATTAAGAACAAGTAAAATAAAGAAAGGTAGAAAGAGATTAAAGAACAAAAAGCTTAACTTGAATTAGATAGATGAAATCCAAATACAAGAATGATGAAAGCTTAAAAGAAAGGAAGAAAGAAAAACTTAGTGAGAGAAAGTTTAGAACTTCCTCTCTCTAAAACTAGAAAGAAAACTTAAAAACTAGCTAACCCCCCTCCTAATGTGATTAGGAGGGTATTTATAGGGAAGTGGGAAGTGCATGTGTGGTGCTTCCTTCTTTCTTTTTCTTCTCGACTCGATTTAATTCATTTGTCTTTCTCGATGTCGTCTCGGGATTAATTAAACTCGTCTTAACATTTCTTCATTTATTTAGACTCGAGTTCTTCGACTTCATTAAACATCCGTCTTTAGACTTGTTCTTCGATAAATCTTCAGAATAGGTCTTGGACATCCGCCTTTTAAGCACTCTTGATCTTTTGACTTTGTCTTTTCTCGTTTTCTTCGATAAAAGCCCGTGAAAGCCCGTGTTATCTTCCTTTTTCATCTTTTGGTCCTAAAACACAATAAAAACACAAACCACGCATAATTCCGACTTTTACGACATAAAATACACGTTTTGGTCTTGTTATTATTGGAAATAAGTTGTAAAAGGATAAGTGTTTTCACACTTATTAAATCCCCTACACTTGACCATTGCAATGCCCTCATGCAATGCATTAATTTGAAAGCACTGTTTACATTTTTCATCATAAATAACCCACCTTGGCTTTTATTAAATACTAAACATTTAAGGAAAGTAGAAAGATAAAAACAAGTAAAGAAATCAAAGACTTACATTGGTTTTTGGCTTCCATGAACGTTTATCATCCTCAAGTTTCACGTTCCCCATACCAAGCTTAAAAACGAGATCATTGTTATTATAAGTTAGTAAACTAACACGAACTCATGTGGGCCAATTATTCACTTAGACTCCCTTATTCCTAAGTGTATCTCTTATATTTAATTTTTGTCTTGAATGATCACGAGGATGCATTGTTTGACTTATTTCGATAGTTATTTAGGCCGAAAATAAAGTGAACGATTTAATCAATAGTTAGCTAAAGGACAAAATCTTTTAAAACTGCTTCTCGGGACCTCATAAAGATCATATCTTGGCATAACTCGCTTCACGATTTGAGACCTTTCTCGGACCGATATTTGGCAGCGACTTCATACTTTAAATCTTTGTGAGACGTTCTTGAAATTATGGTCTTCTCTTCATAATAGGAATTTCTTCACTTGAAGTTTTGAGAGATTCTTCATCTTTGGACCACGACTTCTTCATTTTTCTCCAATCTTTATTTTGGACTTTGATATACAACGATCCGCCTCCTTTTAGGACTTGGATCTATTTATCCTCATACCTTGTTAGGGCCTTTTTGGATAGACTTCTCCATGATCTTTTGGGGGGTATTTGCTTTTCGTCGTGTGTCTCGATCCTTCATATTGATTTTCGATAAATGATTCTTCACATCACTTTTGGATCTTTAGCAACAAAATGTAGCCCTCATGCCTTGTTAGGGCCTTTTCGGACTCGCCAATCTTCGCATCCCGCTTCAATAAGTTATGCCTTGGCTATGAACTCTAATCCGTACCGAGCAACTTTTAAACGATCTTGGGCTAGAAGCTAAGTAACCTTTTAAATCGTACCACCTTATTTATTGCAGATAAATTTATTAACAAGCTAAGGGAGAATAGGCTTATAATTAACTCACATAAATTCACGAAAGAATACCAAACTTATAATTGACTCTATCATCTCTCGTTCTCCACAGTTTAAAATCTCAAGGAATGAGACTCGTGGATGCTTAGCCTATTAAATCAAAGTTTTGGGTTTTCGAGTCATCTATAGGATCTTGCAAATTCTTAGACTTTTTCAAGTTCAGAAATCGCATTTTAAAGTTCCCTTGATAAACGACTCCCTAGGATCAATTATAGGAACTTGCAAAAAAAAGTTCTTGTTCTTAACCCGTGAGAGTTAACACTTTCGCTTTTTATAGCTCCCTATATAAAAGCCTAGCAAAACTTGACTTAAACACGTTAAGGATACTAGCTAGAGCAAACTTATATAAGTAAACTCGGGTTGAGTCAAAATGTTCACGACTTTGAAAAATTTAAAACCATTTTATTGAAAATTTATTCTAGCAAGGAAAGAAAATAACCATAACAAAGGAAAATACAACAATACAACTAGGCCAAAATAGATTAAAAATTTTGAAAAATGTCGAAAAATCAAATTTTCCGGTTAAAATGAAGGCAAATTCATGGAAAAGACCACTTACTTCGATAGAAGTCCCCCTACACTTGAGATAAACATTGTCCTCAATGTTTAAGCATGTGGGAGTAAACTCCCCTACACTTAGGACATTGTTCACTTTGTTTAAATCTTGCTAAGGAAAGGACAACTAAAGTGAATTCAATGTGAACATATAAAATATGAAATATTGAATCACAAGAGTTTAGGATAGAACCGGGAAGATGGGAACACGGTATCACGGTTCGTCAAAAGTCATCAAGAGGCTCTTTGAAGCTTGAATCCCTGTATAGAATAAGAAACAAGACAACAAACACAAACGGGGCTCCCTCTACACTTATTATGAAAGCAGTAAAGGATAGAACACGGGTTGCCTCCCGAGAAGCGCTTGTTTTTGTTCACCGAGTCACGAGCCTGACTCGACCCAAATTTAGTTCATGGGAAACGTGGTGAGGGATGGAATCATCTCATGAGAGGTGTCCTCACCAAAGTACAACTTCAAACGCTGGCCATTCACCTTGAAATTGGGCCCATTTGGCTGAGAAAGCTCAATGGTCCCATATGGAAAGACTTAGGCGACGGTGAATGGACCAGACCAGCGGCTCTTCAACTTGCCAGAGAAGATCTTCAACTGAGAGTTAAAAAGTAAGACTTGATCACCAATGTGGAACTCTCGGTTCTTAATCCTTGCGTCATGAATGATCTTGGTCTTCTCCTTGTAGATCAGTGAGTTCTCGTAAGCTTCATTCCTCAGTTCGTGGAGCTCGTTGAGTTGAATCTTGCGAAGATCACCGGCTTTGTTGATGTCGAAGTTAGCCCACTTCAAGGCCCAGTACGCCTTATGTTCCAGCTCGATGGGGAGGTGGCATGATTTCTCGTACACAAGACGATAAGGTGTACAACCAATCGGGGTCTTATAAGCGGTACGGAAAGCCCACAGAGCATCATCTAACTTATCAGCTTACGCGGCACGATGCTCTCCCACAGTACGCTCCAAAATTCGCTTCAATCCACGGTTGGAAATCTCGGCTTGACCATTGGTTTGAGGATGATAAGCGGTGGAAAGACGATGATTAACACCGTACTTAGCCATTACTCTTGCAAATTGATCATTGCAAAAATGAGTCCCGCGGTCACTGATTATAGCACGAGGAACACCGAATCGAGCAAACAGCTGCTTCAAAAAGTTCACAACCACCCTCGCATCGTTTGTTGGGAGAGCCTTAGCTTCAACCCATTTAGAAACGTAGTCAACGGCTACGAGGATGTACTTGTTCCCTTTGGAGGATGGAAATGGCCCCATAAAGTCGATGCCCCATACATCAAAGATTTCACATTCTTGTATGAAATTTTGAGGCATCTCATCTTTATGTGTGATCTTGCCTTGGCGTTGGCAAGCATCACAATGCTTAACCATTTTGTGAGCGTCAAGATAAATGGTGGGCCAATAGAATCCAGAGTCAAACACTTTCTTAGCAGTGTAGTTGGGACCAAAGTGACCGCCAGTGGGTCCATTATGGCAAGCAGCAAGGATTTGCAAAGCTGCCGGTCCATCAACACATCGACGAATGATCAGATCAGCACATTGTTTGAATAGAAAAGGGTCTTCCCAAAAGTAAGTCTTAACATCATTCGAGAACTTCTTCTTTTGTTGGGATGTTAACCCTTTGATGAGGACACCACCCGCTAAGTAGTTTGCAATGTCGGCAAACCACGGGGTGTCATCCAGATTGAGATTAATAGACATTAAGGTCTCAAGGGGAAAAGAGTCATTGATCTCTTTGTTCGGATGATCCCCTTGATATGGATCCTCAAGTCTACTAAGATGATCCGCGGCCAGGTTTTCGGCACCCTTCTTGTCACGAATTTCAATGTTGAATTCTTGAAGGAGTAAAACCCAGCGAAGAAGTCTTGGCTTAGGGTCGTGCTTAGTCATCAAGTACTTCAACGTGGAATGGTCCGTGTATACGATGGTGGTGGATAAAACAAGATAGGGGGGAAATTCTTCAAAAGCATAGACAACATCTGAAAGCTCTTTTTCGGTTGTCGTATAATGCAATTGAGCCCCCGTCATTGTTTTGCTAGCATAGTGGATTGGTTGGAAGTGTTTATTCACTCTTTGGCCCAAAACCGCACCAATAGCAAAGTCGCTAGCATCGCACATCAACTCAAAAAGATTGAAGGCTTCGATACACTCTTTAGAAAAGATAAAAGGAGTATCTTTTTCCAAGAGGTGGGTCATCGGGCGAGCGATTTTAGAGAAATCCTGAATGAATCGACGATAGAAGCCCGCATGACCCAGAAAACTTCTCACATCCTTCACGGTTGAAAGTGGAGGTAATTTGGCTATGACATCAACTTTAGCATGGTCGACTTCAAGACCGGCTCTAGAGATTTTGTGTCCTAGCACAATGTCTTCTTTTACCATAAAATGGCATTTTTCCCAATTCAGAACAAGGCGAGTGTCTTCGCACCGCTTAAGCATACGTTCTAAATTGACGAGGCAAGAAGAGAAGGAATCCCCAAAGACTGAGAAATCATCCATGAAGACTTCCATGGTGTGCTCAACCATGTCATGGAAGATAGCCAACATGCATCTTTTGAAAGTCCCGGGGGCATTGCATAAGCCAAAAGGAATTATTTTGTAAGCAAATGTGCCATAGGGACAAGTGAATGTTGTCTTCTCTTGATCTTGGGGATCGATGGGTATTTGGAAATAACCCGAGAAACCATCAAGAAAGCAGTAATATTCATTACCCGCTAAACGTTCAAGCATTTGGTCCATAAAAGGAAGAGGGAAATGATCCTTTCTCGTGGCATCATTGAGTTTGCGGTAGTATATACAAACTCTCCACCCAGTAACGAGACGTGTAGGAATCAACTCGTTGTTTGCATTGGGCACAACGGTAATTCCACCTTTCTTAGGCACACAATGGACTGGACTAACCCATGGTGAATCCGAAATAGGGTAAATCATCCCCGCATCAAGAAGTTTGATAACCTCTTTTTTGATGACTTCATGGATTTTAGGATTCACCCTTCGTTGGCTTTGAATTGTGGGCTTAAAGTCGTCCTCCATGAGAATTTTATGTGTGCACAAGTGAGGATCAATTCTGTGAATATCGGAGATTTTCCAAGCGATAGCTCTTTTATGATTCTTCAATACGGCGAGAAGTCAGGATTTTTCTTCTTCTTTCAGGTCCTTTGTGATGATGACCGGTAACTTCGGGTTGTCTTCAAGGAAAACGTACTCGAGATGCGGAGGTAAGTCCTTAAGCTCAAGAGTAGGAGGATCCTCAATAGATGGTGAAACTAACGATGGATCATCATTAGTCACCTCTTTAGGAGAAGGAGGAGAAAACGGGTCTTCATTGAGAAGTTTCTCAAGAGTACGAATGTCTTCATCCCAATCGGTGGATGAATCATCATACTTAATATCGAGAGGACCTAAGCTAGCTTCGAAATCATCCAAGTCACTTTCTCCAAAAGGAGTCAATGCCGGAGCAATTGAGGCAACGGTCTCAACATTAGGTAGAGAAGAGAGAGTACTTTTGCAAGCATCATGAAAATGTTCTTCACAAGCCTCATCGAGAACATCAATAGCATTAACACTCTCATGTGAATAAGGGTGCTTAGAAATCTTACCCATGTTGAAGACAATTTTATCGTCACCAACTCTCATGATTATTTCGCCCGCGGCTACATCAATGAGAGTGCGACCGGTCCTCAAGAAGGGACGTCCAATGATTAATGGAACACGAGGATCCATCTCGTAGTCAACGACAACAAAATCTGCCGGGAAGGTGAATTTGTCAACGCCAACGAAGACGTCTTCGGCTATCCCCACTGGATAAGCAACCGTACGGTTAGCTAATTCCAAGGTCATTTTGGGGGGGGCTAGCTCGGGGAGAGATAATTGCTTCCAAACACTTAAAGGCATTAAGTTTATACTGGCACCTAGATCGGCTAGGGCCATGCAATTCTCTACTCCCAGGAAGTTGCAAGGAATCAAGAAGCGAACCGGATCACCAAGTTTGGTGGGCAATTTCCTTAAGAGAATGGCGGAGCAATTCTCATTAAGTTGGGTCTGAGCAATGTCAAGAAGCTTCTCCTTGTCACTAAGAAGATCTTTAAACATCTTCGCGTACTTAGGCATGTGAGCGAGAGCCTCAGCAAAAGAGATGTTAAAATTTAATTGTTTAAACATTTTGAGAAAGTTTGAAACTTAAATATCATCCTTGCTCTTTTGCTTCTCTTTCCTTAACCTTGAAGGATAAGGTATATTGGATGAAGAAGAAGGCTTTAGGGGAGTAGGATCACTCACAACCACGGGTGGTGGGGAAATGGGGGTAGAAGGCAAAGGAGGTGAGGAAAGTTGCTCTTTTTCCTTGTTCACAATCACGGGTGGAGGTGTAGGAAGCTCGGGTTCCGTATAACCTTTTCCACTACGAGTGGTGATTGCTTTCATCTCCCCTCTTGGATTTGCAACGGTGTTACTCGGAAGAGTACCCGAAGAAGAGGGTTGATTACCTTGGAAGAGCGAACCGATCATATCACGTATGTTAAGCGCTTGAGTGCTGAAAGAATCTCTCATGTCTGCACGGATCTCATTGCTTTGTTTTACCATGTCATTCCTTAGCTCGGCTCGAATATCGTTCCCTTGTTTCGCCATTTCTCCCTTCAAGTTGACGAATTGACTCTGAAGATTCGTCACCATCTCTCTATTAGTCTTCATGAACGTCTCGACGTCTGGATTCAATGCCATTGGTTGATTGAGAGGTGGAGCTTGGTAAGCTTGATAATTTCCTTGAGTTGGGTATGGGTTTCTTTGGGATTGATATTGATTGGTAGCACGAGGTTGGGATTGGTTGTTTCGGTTATAGCTTTGTTGTTGGTTTTGGTTTGGAGGAGGGAAACCGGGTGGAGCAAGATAGTTGTTTGAACAATAAATTAGCAAGCTACGGTCTCCTTGAGGACGAGCTTCATAGCCTCCCGTGGGATAAGTACCGTATGCCGCGTTAACGTTTTCAGAAAAATTGCCTTGGGTAGAAGGACAATCATTGTAGGAATGAGGACCACCACATGTGTCACAAGAAATAGCAACGGCTTTAGCTTGTTGAAAGTGGTTTATGGCCATGGTCATGAAATTCTTGCTCATCTCAGCGAGTTGTCGAGTAATTTCAGTCATCTGGGATTGGAAGTAGTAGAAGAAACATTGACTCTCGGGTTAGATCTTGAGGATGCGGATGAATCCTAATTCTTGTGGTGAGTAGTCATGTTTTCAATCAACTCTCTACATTCCTCCGGTCTCCTTTTCATAAAAGTACCACCGGCGGCGGCGTTGATCGTGTCACGATCACGAAAAGTGAGACCATTGTAGAAAGTATCAATGAGAGTGACAGGGAGCATGTTGTGATTTAGACAACGGTCGATCAAATCATTGTATCGTTCCCAAGCATCAAAGAGCGATTCGTCATTGTCTTGCATGAATCAACTGATTTGGTTACGAAGGCTTGTGACCATGGATGGTGGGAAGTAGCGCGACAAAAAGCGTTGAGTCATGTCATTCAAAGTATGAATAGAATTCTTTGGGAGACGGTCAAACCATTTTTCGGCATGGTGAGAAAGCGAGTGGGGAAATAGTTGAAGGCGAAGTTCTTCCATAGAAACACCGGGTGACTTCATGCTTTGGGTGATGGTAATGAATTTGTCGAGGTGTTTGTTGGCATCATCATCTGGAATTCCATGAAATGGGTTAGTTTGCACTTGTTGGATCATGTGATGCTTCAACGAAAACTCCTGAGCCGTGATGTGCATCGGCGCAATCGGGCCTCCGCGTCCGTTCATGGTGGGTTGACACAATTCCTCCATTGTTCGTAATTCAGGTAGGGGGACATTGTTGTTGTTGTTATTATTATTCAAATTGGGTAGAGGTGGGTTATTATTGTTGTTATTAACACCAGCCATATCTAAATCTTCACGAGTCTCGGGCTCAGAATAGTTTGAAGATCTAGTACGCATACACCTACAGAAGAAAAATACACAGAGAGAATATCTATATAATCTTTTTGGTGCAAAACCTTTTGGAAAAGAATTGCTTTTTCTGATTTTTTAATGTTTTTGTATTTTTGAAGAATTTTATATTTTTTATGGTTTTTGAAAATTTTTGAAACAAGGAAATTAATGTTCAAAGAACGGATCCTAAAATTCAATGCGTCTCTCACTAGAAACCGTTAATCTTAACGAAAAGAGCCGGCAGGGGCGCCATTTAATACACGGCTTTTACACCACGTATCAAAATTCGTAGTTCCAAATCTTTTCAATTGATTACCGGTTAAGAGTGCGACTCAATTTCCTGTTGGTGAACAAGAGAATGGTTTGGTTTAGTTATCTAATTTGTAAACTAAATGCAAGTAATTAAAGTTGTCGTTGTGTAAAATGGAAATCTTAGAATTAAACTACAAATAAAAGTTTGCACCCTAGGAAACTAAAATGTAAATGATTTCAAACTAGAAAAGATGTTTAAAATATGCTAAGACAAAAGGTGGGCAAGAGTAAATTTGAAACTTAGGAAAATATAACAAAGACTAAAATAAATGCGTACTGCGATCGCACTCAGATCGCAACCATTCCATCGCAACTCCATCGTAACCTTCCATCATAACTTGATCGCAATGGGGATCGTACCCACCAATCACAACCTGGTCGTACTCACCAATCGCACTCAATGCGATTACAATAAAAGAGATCGATCGTACTCACTAGTACGATGGGAAGAGCGATCGTACTACCAGATCGCAACCACGATCGCAATGAGTGATCGTGGTTCCGGATCGTAACAAACCGATCGCAATCAATGCGATCAAAGCAAGAAGGAGAGAACCGATCGCACCCCAGATCGCAATAAATGATCGTGGGCGTGGATCGTACCAGGTAAATAACAACCGATCGCACCCTAAGCGATCGTAGCCAAGTGATCGTACCAAGCAAACCCTTATCAGATAGAAATGGCGTCCAAAGGGAAATAAGCTCAAGCCAATAAGCAGTAACCAATAAGCATTTTTCAAACTTATGAAAGAGTAAATAAGCATAAATTCTAAAACCTTTGAAATCTAAAACATTCGAACTTCCATAAAACGGATTTAAGAACAATAAATCTATTTAGAAAAACTTAAACGTACAATAAGCCAAATAAATCGAATAAGCCAATAAGCATGAAGAGCTTATAGCTTATACATTCAAAAGCTTATGCAGAACACGAAAGCTTAACCTTTTAATCACGAAACACCACCACAATCAATACGAATCGAGAACCATTCGGATTAACCATGAGCTTTCGGATTAAGAACAAGTAAAATAAAGAAAGGTAGAAAGAGATTAAAGAACAAAAGGCTTAACTTGAATTAGATAGATGAAATCCAAATACAAGAATGATGAAAGCTTAAAAGAAAGGAAGAATGAAAAACATAGTGAGAGAAAGTTTAGAACTTTCTCTCTCTAAAACTAGAAAGAAAACTTAAAAACTAGCTAACCCCCCTCCTAATGTGATTAGGAGGGTATTTATAGGGAAGTGGGAAGTGCATGTGTGGTGCTTCCTTCTTTGTTTTTCTTCTCGACTCGATTTAATTCATTTGTCTTTCTCGATGTCGTCTCGGGATTAATTAAACTCGTCTTAACATTTCTTCATTATTTAGACTCGAGTTCTTCGACTTCATTAAACTTCCGTCTTTAGACTTGTTCTTCGATAAATCTTCAGAATAGGTCTTGGACATCCGCCTTTTAAGCACTCTTGATCTTTTGACTTTGTCTTTTCTCGTTTTCTTCGATAAAAGCCCGTGAAAGCCCGTGTTTTCTTCCTTTTTCATCTTTTGGTCCTAAAACACAATAAAAACACAAACCACGCATAATTCCGACTTTTACGACATAAAATACACGTTTTGGTCTTGTTATTATTTGAAATAAGTGGTAAAAGGATAAGTGTTTTCACACTTATTAGTCATCTTCACATGTTCATACTAAAATTTAAAGTCTTCCGCAACTCTCATGGATATTTGAAGGACTAACTACAACTATATTTGTATGGGAGATTGTTAGTGTTTTGAATTAGAAAAGTATGAATATGTAATAAGTGTGAAAACACTTATCCTTTCACTGCTTATTTCCAATGATAACAAGACCAAAACGTGTATTTTATGTCTTAAAAGTTGGAATTATGCGTGGTTTGTGTTTATATTGTGTTTTAGGACCAAAAGATGAAAGAGGAAAAAACACGGGCTTTCACAGGCTTTTATCGAAGAAAACGAGAAAAGACGAAGTCAAAAGATCAAGCGTGCAAAAAGAACGGAAGTCCAAGGCCTATTCTGAAGATTTATGGAAGAAAAAGTCTAAACACGGAAGTTTAATGAAGTCGAAGAACTCAAGTCTAATTATAAAAGAAAATTATAAGACGAGTTCAAATCCCGAGACGACGTCGAGAAAGATAAAGGATTTAAATCGAGTCGACCCAAGAAGAAAGAAAGAGGATGCAACACATGCTCTCCCCCATTGCCTATAAATACCCTCCTAAACACATTAGGAAGGGGGTTAGCTAGTTTCATTTTTCAATTTTTCCTTTCTAGTTTTTAGAGAGAGAAAGTTTTAAACTTTCTCTCACTAAGTTTCAACTTTTCTTTATTTTTATCTTTCAAGTTTAAGCTTTTAATCATCCTTGTATTTGGATTTCATTAATCACAAGTTCAAGTTAAGCTTTTTGTTCATTAATCTCTTTCTACCTTTCTTGATTTTGGTTTACCTTTGATCCGAAATATTAATGATCCGTGATTGATTTTGATGTTTAAGTGATTAAAAAGCTCATCTTTTTATTCCTACATAAGTTCTTATACGTTTGAGCTTTAAGTTGTTTGTGCTTATTGGCTTATTCGTATGTTTAGCTTATTTACTTTTAAGCTTTCTTAAAAGTTTTATCGTTTTAAAGTTCGTGTTATAAAGTTCGCGTGTTTAGATTCCAAAAGTTGTCAAATTTATGCTTAATTACTCTTGTCTAAAAGTTGGTAAGAGCTTATTGGAGTAACTGCTTATTCCTTACAGCTTAAGTTACTCTTTGTTTTCCATTGTGATCTTATAAGGGTTTTCCTTGGTTACAATCTCTAGTTACGATCGCATTGATTGCGATCATTGTTATTTCTTTGGCTACGATCCACGCCACGATCACTAATTGCGATCTGTGGGTGCGATCGTATTACGATCTCTGGGTACGATCGCGTTGATTGCGATCATTGTTGTCACGATCACAGGCCACGATCAAAGACCACGATCTACTTTTTATGATCGTGGTTGCGATCAGTGAGTGCGATCCCTATACTACGATCTAGGCTGTGATCGAGTGATACGATGGTAGGCTACGATCTGAGTACGATCCACCACTGCGATCCATCTTGCAATTTGAGTACGATCGCATTGCGATCTACTTTGGCTTTCGTTTTATTTTTCTTAGCTTTTAAATTATACTTTTCCCACCATTTTACTTAGTTTATTTTAAACAAGTTTTCAAGTTTTTAATCAATTACGTTTTAATTTCCAAAAATTACACGCTTCCCGAAATCTCCATTTTTACCAACTATTTTTTAGTAATTACAGGTTATTTTTTAAAGCTTTAATTTTACTCAACGACATTTTAGTTTAAAAATAGATAATCAACCAACTCAAATTATTTTCCACCAAGAACGACTGAGTCGCACTTTCTACCATTAATCAATTCGAAAAGATCGGACGATAACTCTTATATAACTGAGTGAAAACCTAGTTATTAAATGGCGCCGCTGCCGGCTCTTTCGTTAAGATTAACGGTTTTAAGTGAGAGACGCGTTGGATTTTAGGATCCGTTCATTTTTTAACGTTATTTTTCTTGCTTTAAAATTTTCAAAAATCCATAAAAATATAATATTTTCAAAAATACAAAAAAATAGAAAAACATAAAAAACCAAAAATATTTCTTGTCTATTTTTCTCTTCCTTTTGTAGGTGTGTATGCGTACTTGTGCTCGTAAGAAGAAAGCAGCTCAAGCCGAAGTCATTACTCCACCTATTGTCACCATGGACAATCAACCAATGATCGAGCTTTTGCAATCGCACGTAGAGGGCAACACCGATGCTATTGTCATACCCGAGATTGGAGCCAACAATTTTGAACTCAAATCCGGCTTCATTCAAATGGTCTCTGCTCAACCTTTCTTGGGGCGTTCGCTTGATGATCCTCATGACCATATAAAAAGGTTTCTTCAACTCACCAATACGGTTAAGTATAATGGGGTTTCACAGGAAGTGATTCGCTTGCAACTTTTTACTTTCTCCTTAGAGGGACAAGCCCAGAATTGGCTTGATAAGGAACCGCCACAAAGTATTCTTACGTGGACGGATTTAGAGACCAAGTTCATTAACTACTTTTTCCCACCCTCACGTACTACCGCTTTGCTGAATAAAATCATTACATTTGAACAAAAGTACGATGATACATTTAGTGAATCTTGGGACCGTTTTAAGGAACTTTTAAGAACGTGTCCACAACATGGTTTCACAAAAGTACATCAAATTAATACTTTTTACAATGGTTTAAGCATGAATGACCAATATTCACTAAATAGTGCCTCGGTGGGTAATATTTTGGTTAAGTCTTCTAACGCCGCATGGGATATTATTGAGAATAAGTCTAGAGTGCAAACCAAGAGTTTTCGGACTAATTGGCCAGTGCTAGCACTAATGAGAGCCACAAGAGAATTGATAAGCTTACTACGCTTGTTGAAACACTTTCTCTCCAAACCGCTAACAACACCAAAGCTATCAATGCTCAAGCTAATTCTTTGAGTCAATCATGTGAAATATGCGGGGTTTCTCACTCATACACCGATTGTCCTTCGACTCATGACAATCCGGAAAATGTGTATTCCGCCAACGGTAACTATTCTACGGGAGGCTATCAAGCACGTCCTCAAGGTGACCTCAATTTGCTCAGTTGTTGTTCAAACAACTTCCTTTCACCACCCGATTTTCCCCCACAAAAACAACCTCAATCGCAACAATTAAAACCAACCTCGAGCTCCAAATCAATATCAAACCCAAAGAAACCCATATCCACCTCAAAGAAACAATCAAGTTCACCAATCACCCGCTTATCAACCACCTACCTACCATGCTCTTCCTCCTACCCAACCCACCACATTTAATCAAGAGGTTGAAACTTACATGAGGACTAATGATGTGATAGTGCAAAATCTTCAGCGGGAAATGATCAACTTGAAAGCAGATATGGTGAAACAAGGGAATGATCTTCGAGCCGATATGCGAAACTCTTTGGCAAGTCAAATGAATGACTTAAGGGATATGATGGCTAGTTTCTTCCAAAGTAATCAAGCCTCTGGTTCGGGTTATCTTCCGAGTAACACCGTTGCTAATCCAAGAGGGGAGATGAAAGCAATCACCACTCGCAGTGGAAAAGGTTTAAAGGAACTCGAGCTTCCTACACCTACACCGGTGATTGTGACAAATGAAAACGAGTCTACTTCTCCAATTCCTCCACCTTCTATTTCTCCAATACCTCCAACTTCTACTTCTCCAATTCCACCACCTTCTATTTCTACCCCTCCACCACCCAAGGATGTGAGTGAGAATTCCATACCAAAGCCTTCATCTCAACCCAATATACCTTATCCCTGAAGGTTGAGGAAAGAGAAATTGAAGAACAAGGATGATATTCAGGTTTCTAACTTTTTTAAAATGTTTAAACAACTGAATTTCAGTATCTCCTTTGCTGAGGCTCTCGCTCACATGCCCAAATATGCTAAAATGTTTAAAGATCTTCTTAGTGATAAGGAGAAACTTCTTGACATCGCTCAGACCCAACTTAACGAGAATTGCTCTGTAGTGCTCTTAAGGAAATTACCCACCAAACTTGGTGATCCGGGTCGTTTTCTCATTCCTTGCAACTTTCCTGGGGTAGAGAATTGTATGGCCCTAGCCGATCTAGGTGCTAGTATCAACTTAATGCCTCTAAGCGTTTGGAAACAATTTTCTCTACCCGAGATAGTCCCCACATGAATGACATTGGAATTAGCTAATCGTACAGTTGCTTATCAGGTGGAGATAGCAGAAGATGTCTTCGTCGGTGTCGATAAATTCACCTTTCCGGTGGATTTTGTTGTCGTTGACTACGAGATGGACCCCCGTGTTCCATTAATCGTTGGACGTCCATTCTTGAGGACTGGTCGCACTCTCATTGATGTAGCCGCGGGCGAATTAATCATGAGAGTTGGTGACGATAAAATCGTCTTCAACATGGGTAAACTTTCTAAGCAGCCCTCTGAAAATGAGAGCGTTAATTTCATTGACGTTCTTGATGAGGCTTGTGAAGAACATTTCAAAGACGCTTCCAAAAGTGGTTCTTCTTCTCTACCCATTGTTGAGACCGTTTCCTCTATTGCTCCATCACTAACTCCATTTGGAGAAAGTGATTTCATCTTGAAAGAATTTGAAGCAACTTTGGGAGATGTGGACTTAAAATATGACGATTCTCCCTCCAATTGGGATGAAGACATTCGTACCATTGAGAAACTTCTCAATGAGGACCATATTTCTCCACCATCTCCTAAGGATATCTCTATCGATGATCCGAATTTAAAAACGTCTTCCATCGAAAATCCTCCAGATTTAGAACTTAAGGATCTGCCGTCTCATCTTGAATATGTGTTCCTTGACGACAACAAGAAATCACCCGTCATCATCGCAAAGGACTTGAAAGAAGAAGAAAAATCCCGACTTATCGCCGTGCTGAAGAATCATAAGAAAGCGATTGCATGGAAAATCTCTGATATTCGTGGAATTGATCCTCACTTTTGCACACATAAAATTCTCATGGAGGACGACTTTAAACCCACTATTCAAAGCCAAAGAAGGGTGAATCCCAAGATCCATGACGTTATCAAAAAAGAGGTTATCAAACTTCTTGATGCGGGCATGATCTATCCTATCTCGCATTCACCATGGGTTAGTCTCGTCCATTGTGTGCCTAAGAAATGCGGAATCACCGTTGTGCCTAATGAAAACAACGAGTTGATTCCTACTCGTCTCGTTACAGGGTGGAGAGTTTGTATAGACTGTCACAAACTCAATGATGCTACGAGAAAGGATCATTTTCCCTTCCTTTCATGGACTAAATGCTTGAACGTCTAGCGGGTAATGATTATTACTGCTTCTTAGATGATTTCTCCGGGTATTTTCAAATTCCCATCGATCCCAAAGACCAAGAGAAAACCACATTCACTTGTCCTTATGGAACATTTTCTTAAAAAAGAATGCATTTCGGCTTATGCAATGCCCCTGGGATGTTCCAAAGGTGTATGATGGCTATCTTCTATGACATGGTTGAAGAAACTATGGTACTCTTCCTGGATGATTTCTCGATCTATGGCGATTCTTTCTCTTCTTGCCTTGCCAATTTGGAACGCATGCTTAAGCGGTGTGAAGACACTCGCCTTGTTCTCAATTGGGAAAAATGCCATTTCATGGTAAAAGAAGGCATTGTGCTTGGACATAAAATATCCAAAGCCGGTCTTGAAGTGGACCGTGCTAAAGTGGATGTCATAGCCAAATTACCTCCACCTTCAACCGTGAAGGGTGTGAGAAGTTTCCTTGGTCATGCGGGCTTCTATCGTCGATTCATTCAAGATTTTTCTAAAATCGCTCGCCCGATGACCCACATCTTAGAAAAGATACTCCTTTCATCTTTTCCAAAGAGTGCCTTGATTCCTTCAATCTTCTTAAGGACAAGCTAACTAAGGCACCGGTCTTGGTTACCCCTAATTGGGAGCTACCTTTTGAATTGATGTGTGATGCTAGCGACTTTGCTATTGGAGCGGTTTTGGGCCAAAGAGTGAACAAACACTTCCAACCAATCCATTATGCTAGCAAGACAATGACGGGGGCTCAATTGCATTATACCACTACCGAAAAAGAGCTTTTAGCTGTAGTGTATGCTTTTGAGAAGTTCTGCCCCTATCTTGTCCTTTCCACCACCATTGTCTATACCGACCATTCCGCGTTGAAGTACTTGTTGACTAAGCAAGATTCTAAGCCAAGACTTCTTCGTTGGGTTTTGCTCCTTCAAGAATTTAAAATTGAAATTCGTGACAAAAAGGGAGCCGAAAACCTAGCCGCGGATCATCTAAGTATACTTGAGGATCCTTATCAAGGGGATCATCCGAATCAAGAGATCAATGACTCTTTTCCCCTTGAGGCCTTAATGTCTATCAATTCCAATCTCGATGACACCCCGTGGTTTGTGGACATTGCAAACTACTTAGCGGGTGGAATTCTCAAGGAAGGGTTAATGTCCCAACAAAAGAAAAAGTTCTTTAAAGATTATTTTTGGGACGACCCTTTCCTTTTCAAACAATTTGCTGATCTGATTTTTCGTCGGTGTGTTTATGGACCCGCAGCTTTAGACATTCTCGAAGCTTGCCATAAAGGACCCACCGGTGGTCACTTTGGTCCCAACTACACCGCGAAGAAAGTGTTTGACTCTGGATTTTATTGGCCCACCATTTATCGTGACGCTCACGAAATGGTTAAACATTGTGATGCTTGCCAAAGACAAGGCAATATCACACATAAAGATGAGATGCCTCAAAATTTCATACAAGAATGTGAAATCTTTGATGTATGGGGCTAATAAGTGTGTAAACACTTATCCTTTTGCCACTAAAATCAAGGAAAAACAAGACCTAATCATGTGTTTTATATCATAAATGTCGGAATTACGCGTGGTTTTGTGTTTTTGTGTTTAAATAGGTACAAATGATCAAAAGAAGAGAAAACACGGGATTTCACGGTCAAATGTTGAAGAAAAGTCCAAAAATAGGCGAAGACAAAGTCAAAAGACCAAAAGTGTGCCCGAGGTTCACGAAAACCGTCAAAATCAACACGGGATTGAAGAAAAGATCGAGAAAGCCAAAATCGAGCTCGTTTTAGTCATTTACGAAGAATTCAGGTTTTGTGGGTCCCACATTTGTTTATTGGGCCTGAAAGCCCAATAATGGATTTAACTTAATCACTTTTTTTCACTTAAGCCCATTCAAGGCCCATTTGATGAATAAATTATGGGACGGAAAAAAAAAGGGTTGAATTGGGCCAAGCCCTTTTTGGCTATTTAAATTGGCAGATGGAAAGTTTGCTAGTAAACATGGGAGATATTTATATCTACTCGGTCAACTCTCAACACCTCAATCCAAATCCAGTCAACCTATACTCCCCCTCCCACGTGTAACTCTTTTAATAAAACGTTTTTATCCCCAACAATTTCATTTGATGATAACGAGGTAACACAACTTTCACAACCCCCTTACACGTGTTTTATTTTTACCCAATTCTCCCCACAACACAATAAATAAAACGTTTAATATTTACCCTTCCACACAATTATTAAACAATTTCACTTCACCTTACCCTCACTTTATTCGATACAACCAAAGTGAAATAAAAACATTCACTGTTTATCTTTCTTTTCTCTCCCATATTTTTTACACAGTCAAAACCCACAAACCCTAATTTTTACCTCACAAAAATTAAGCAGTAAAATTGGGGGTTTTCCCTTAATTGTTTAATTCACCAAGGGGAAATTAATTCCCCCACAAATCGGAAGCACTCACCACAAGGTGGTCCTCAATCCACCGTGGCAATCCGCGTGAAGAAAGAGAAACAGAAGATCCAACGGCTCATCTTTAGCTTTCTTTTCAAGCTTGATCAAACGGTCGAGATTGGAAGCCGTGAGCTCCAAGGAGATTGAAGAAAGTTTTTGGTGGGTTTTGCCTATAAAAACCCCCACATCATGTAATAGAGGATTCAAGCTTTTTCTTTATTTTTTTCAGTTTTTAATTAATTAGGAGTAGGTTAAATTAGATTTTAATTTTTGCAAAATAGTTTTAGGATAAATGTAATTTCAATTTTTCAAGTTCTGTAATGGATTTATGATTTAATGAAAAATTAGTATTTAATTTAATTTCGTCTCTCCTTTTATTTTACTGTTAAATTTTAATTCAATCTTTTAAACTCGTTTATGTTACTGTTCTCGTTAATATTCATATAAAAAAAAAATAAAAAAAAATAAAAATAAAAAAATAATAAACAAAACTGTTCGAGAGGTGACTGTTTGGTTCGTGAGGCAATTGTTTGGTTCGAGAGAGTATTTTGTTTGGTGGATCGAGTGATGATGATGTTTGGATGAAAGACGGAGGTGTTCGATTCGATTTCGATAAGACGGCTCAGCGCTCAGTCTTCTTCCCAACGGTATCGACTCAAGGTTCTTATTCTTCTTTTTAAATTTTATATGTTTTCTTATTTTAGTTTATAATCTGCTTTTTTATTGCTTATGTTAGCTGCTTAGTTTTATTTTGGATCTGCTTTTGTTTGTTCAATTTAGTTGCTAAGTTTGATTTGTTTGTTTAAGATTGATAGGATTTTGAGTAGTGCTTATTGGGAATAATATGCTTGTTTGATTTTCGTTATATTTAGTCACTGCTTATTATGATATTCAGCTTATGTGTCTTTTTCTAGTTAGTTTAATTGGGTTCTGCTTATTCGTATCAGCTTATTTAAATCGGTTTTTATATGCTTATTGTTTTATACTTTGTTTGATTTTAGTTTTCAGCTTATTGCTGGTTTGTTCAGCTTTTGATAGGATTTTAGTGCTTGTCTAGAAGTAGCTTATATGTTTCAGCTTATTTCTTTTAGATTCTGTTTAATTGGTTGCTTTTGTTTTCAGCTTATTTGTTTCAACTTGTACTATTTATTTGTTATTTGTTTCAGCTTATGTTTGATTTTTGCTGTTGGGTTGGAGGATATCTGAGCATCAAAAGTTCCAAAAAGTTTAAAAAGAGTCATAAAAATTAAATAGCTAAAATTGGGTCTGGGCTGGGGTTCGAACCCCAGACCTCTCGCATAACAGTCAGCGCCCCAACCACTTGTGCTATCACTCTCTTTGTGTTTCTTATTGCGTTTTTAGATTAATATAGGCAATTAATTTCTGTCAGTTTAAATTAAGTTTAATAATATGTATTTAGTTTATTTAAAATTTAATTAGAAAGTTTTATTTATTTCGTTTTTTTTATAAAAAGATAAAAAAAATACATTTTAATTTTTAATTACTTTTAAAATTAGTTTAAATTTTATTAGATTTAAATTTAGTTTAATTAAAGTTTTTAGTTTAAAATTAATTAGGTTTTAGTTTTATTTTCAAAATAGATTTTATTTAAAAAGTCATTATTAGTTTTAAAGTTTTATATTTTTAATTAGTTTAAATTAGATTTAAATTTTTATTCTTGTTAAGTTTTATATTTTTAATTAGGTTTATTTAAATTGTTCAATTAGTTTTTAATATTAAATAGATAAAACATCAAAAATATTGTTTACCAAAAACAAAGTTAAGTCATTGCGTTAAATCGGAAATCAATTCGAGTGAGTCGAGGAGAAAACGATTAAAAGAATTTGCCTAGCAAAATCTTAGTTTCAAATTGGCGCCGCTGCCGCTTCGCTCGTACGATTGACGATTTTTCGTGAAGACGTTTGGATTTTGGGATCCGTTCTTCTTGAACGTTACATTTCTTGCACACAAAATCAAAAATACAAAAAAAAATCAAAAACACAAAAAAATCAAAAACTTAAAAATAAAAAAAATTAAAAAATCACAAAAGCAATTTTTTTCCTAAGAATTGCACCAAAAAATTAAAAAAATCCAAAAGTAATACTTTTTCCTAAAAGTATTACACCAAAAATATTACGTATTATTGTTAATTTTTAGTTCGATTTCTTTCGATTTTTTCTTGTATATATATATTTTTCTTAAAAAAATACAAAAATATTCTTCTTTATCCTCTATTGTGTTTAATTCTTTTTCTCAACCCCTCTTATTTTTAATTCTTCATGGATTCGTCTTGCGTTCGGTGTGGGAGACCATGGCATGGTTTTCAAACATGTCAATGGTGTATTTGTGAGCGTTGTGGTTTTGATATCGACAATACACAATTTGGATTTTGTCCATTTTGCAATTCAACGAATTTGTACTTCTCCTCGTACAATACTTTCTCCCCCCCCTCCCGTCTATGACCATCCCTATCCGCAACATGAACCGGGTTTTTCTCAATACCCGTGTTGCAATCATTGTGGGGGCCCTCACGATACTTCTTATTGTCAACCGATGAATTATGAGCCACATCCGTGCTATAATTCCGGTTTTCAAAATTTTGAACCCCCACATCCCACCATCAATCATCAATCCTCTCAGAGAATTCAACAAATCAATGCTTTGAATGACGAAAGAAAAGCCCTTCTTTGGGAACTTCATGACGGCTTAATTCGACTGACCGAGACTTTGGAGGAGCAACAACGACAACGACAAGAGCAAGTATCTAATCTTAGTGATTATACTCCGCCTCTTGTGCGTTCTTTCTATTATGATGATGATGACGATGAGAATACAATTTCTTGGAATGATCTTTGTGCTCAATGTCCTAGTGCAATTGTAATTCCTTCTCTCGACTTACCGGCTCTCGAGCCTAAGGATTCTACCACTCCTATTCTCGATTCTTCCACTACGGAGCCCGATGCCTCTCTCATCATGGGGGATGAGGGTCTTATCACTATTCCTTGTGATGAGACTCTTATTCCAATCCAAAGTGAGCCTACGGTTGCTTCCGATAGTGACGATGAGTGTGAATCTCTTTCTAGTGATGACTCATTACCTCCCACCGACATCTTGGGAGACGATTCTTTGGCTTTCTCTAATCCCATTTTTGATCTCGATGATGATTTTACTTCTAGTGATGACGAGTCACTATCCGATGAAGACGTTCCGAAGGAAAATTTCAAGATTTATTCGAACCCTTTATTTGATTTTGATGACGCCTACATCTCTAGTGAGGTGAATCCTCTCTTTGAAGAGGGGATTGAGGACATTGATAGCTCTGACTCTATTGCTATTGATGAGCATCCTTTGTTAGCCATGCCACCTCCCATCATAGAGGAGGTGGAAAGATTTGACCCTACTTTCCGTTTGATTCGGTCTGGTGAGGTGACGCGGGTGGTAGATATGTCCTCTGATATTTCTCATATTATGTTGCCACCCCGTCCTATCGCGTGCACACCCAAGCAAGTGATGTATCGCTTTTACTCTCCTTATTTCATACCGGGAAATGAGGATGAGTGCTTTGAGCCGGGAGGTGACATTGACCATTCTTTGATTGATACCTTTACGGCTTTGCCGAATATTGACCATCCTATGTCTTTGGGGGATGACAATTTGTCTCCTTTACCCACCCCACCTCCCGTGGATCACGACTTTACTTACTTTTCTTATGTCGAGAGGACTTTTCTACCTTTTATGACTTATCCTCCTGCCTCTCATTTATTATGTTCCTCCGGAACCGAGGATAAGATTTTTGATCCCGGTATAACATTCGAGGCTTCCCCATGGACCATTTAATTCGGGGTCGAGTCAGGCTCGTGACTCGGTTAACAAAAACAAGCGCTTCTCGGGAGGCAACCCGATGATCTATCTATTATCTATTTTTTTTTCTACAATAAGTGTAGGGGGAGCCGTGTAGGTTGTTTGTTTGTGTGTGGTGATTGTGTGTAGGTACATGTGCTTTGATGATCCACTTTTGGTACTTTTGACGTGACCCGTGTTCCCGTGTTACCCGTGTACCCGGTTCCTTCGATAAGTTTTTGCTATTGTGATTCTATCTTAAAACGAATAAATGTAATCACTTTAGTTGTCCTTTCCTTAGCTCGATTTAAACAACGCACTCAATGTCCTAAGTGTAGGGGAGTTTATTCTCCCACATGCTTAAACATTGAGGGCAATGTTTATCTTAAGTGTAGGGGGGATTTCTATCGAAATTTTAGTGGCCTTTTCCATGAATTTGACCCCATTTAACCGGAAAATTTTAAAAATTTTCAACGTTTTTCAAATTTTTGATCTATTTTGGCCTAGTAGTATTTTTATTTATTTTCTTTCCTTCTATTATCGCATCGAATAATTTCCATTTCAAGAATAAAGTCAAAAATATAATAAATAAATAAAATGGTTTTAATAAGTTTAGATATCTTTGATATATTAGGCCCGTCGTGAATATTTTGACTCAACCCGAGTTTACTTATCTAAGTTTACTCTAGCTAGTATCCTTAACCATATGGACCTTAATTGGTTTATTAGGCTAAGCATCCACGAGTCTCATTCCTTAAGATTTTAAATTGTGGAGAACGAGAGATGATAGAGTTAATTATAAGTTCGGTATTCTTTCATTAACTTATGTGAGTTAGTTATGAACTTTTTCTCCCATCACTTGTTAATAAATATAATTGCAATAAATAAGGTTGTACGATTTAAAAGGTTACTTAGCTTCTAGCACAAGATCGTTTAAAAGTTGCTCGGTATTAATTAGAGTTCATAGCCAAGGCATAACTTATTGAAACGGGACGCGAAGATTGGCTTATCCGAAAAGGCCCTAACAAGGCATGAGGATACCCGAGTCCAAAAAAGCCCTCACAAGGCATGAGGATTCACTTTTTGCTTAAGATCCTAAGATGATGTGAAGATCATTAATCCAAATCAATATGAAGGATCAAGACACACGACGAGAAGAAATTACTCCCCTAAAGATCATGGAGAAGTCTATCCAAAAAGACCCTAACAAGGTATGAGGATAAATAGATCCAAGTCCGAAAAGGAGGCGGATCGTTGTATATCAAAATCCTAAATAAAGAAGAGGATAAATGAAGAAGTCGTGGTCAAAGTTTAAAGCATCTTTCACTCCTTATGAAGATGTATACCAAAATGAAGAGAAGACCATAATTTCAAGATCGTCTCTCAAGATTTGAAGTTTGAAGTACAAGCCAAATATCGGTCCGAGAAAGGTCTCAAATCGTGAAACGAGTTATGCCAAGATATGAACTTTATGAGGTTTCGAGAAGCCGTTTTAAAAGATTTTGTCCTTTAGCTAACTATTGATTAAATCGTCCCACTTTATTTTCGGCCTTAATAAATTATCAAAATAAGTCAAAAATGCATCCTCGTGATCATTCAAGACAAAAATAAAATACAAGAGATACACCGTAGGAATAAGGGGGTCTAAGTGATTAACTAAGCCACATGAGTAAGTGTTAGTGGTGCTAACTTGTAGTAAACAATGATCTCGTTTTTGAGCTTGGTATGGGGAACGTGAAACTTGAGGGTGATTAATATTCATGACACCTAAGCCCTAATTCAAGTCTTAGATTTCTTTACGAGTTTCTTCCATCTAATAATTTCCAAGTTAATAAAATAATTGTTTCTTTTAAAGTTTTTATCTTTTCGTCATAGTAGTAGTGGTAATAATTATAAAGGCCGAGATGGATTGATTATGAGAAAAAATGTAACGTATGCTTTAAAACTATGCATTGCATGGGGTCATTGCAATGGTCAAGTGTAGGGGATTTAATAAGTGTGTAAACACTTATCCTTTTGCCACTAAAATCAAGGAAAAACAAGACCTAATCATGTGTTTTATATCATAAATGTCGGAATTACGCGTGGTTTTGTGTTTTTGTGTTTAAATAGGTACAAATGATCAAAAGAAGAGAAAACACGGGATTTCACGGTCAAATGTTGAAGAAAAGTCCAAAAATAGGCGAAGACAAAGTCAAAAGACCAAAAGTGTGCCCGAGGTTCACGAAAACCGTCAAAATCAACACGGGATTGAAGAAAAGATCGAGAAAGCCAAAATCGAGCTCGTTTTAGTCATTTACGAAGAATTCAGGTTTTGTGGGTCCCACATTTGTTTATTGGGCCTGAAAGCCCAATAATGGATTTAACTTAATCACTTTTTTTCACTTAAGCCCATTCAAGGCCCATTTGATGAATAAATTATGGGACGGAAAAAAAAGGGTTGAATTGGGCCAAGCCCTTTTTGGCTATTTAAATTGGCAGATGGAAAGTTTGCTAGTAAACATGGGAGATATTTATATCTACTCGGTCAACTCTCAACACCTCAATCCAAATCCAGTCAACCTATACTCCCCCTCCCACGTGTAACTCTTTTAATAAAACGTTTTTATCCCCAACAATTTCATTTGATGATAACGAGGTAACACAACTTTCACAACCCCCTTACACGTGTTTTATTTTTACCCAATTCTCCCCACAACACAATAAATAAAACGTTTAATATTTACCCTTCCACACAATTATTAAACAATTTCACTTCACCTTACCCTCACTTTATTCGATACAACCAAAGTGAAATAAAAACATTCACTGTTTATCTTTCTTTTCTCTCCCATATTTTTTACACAGTCAAAACCCACAAACCCTAATTTTTACCTCACAAAAATTAAGCAGTAAAATTGGGGGTTTTCCCTTAATTGTTTAATTCACCAAGGGGAAATTAATTCCCCCACAAATCAGAAGCACTCACCACAAGGTGGTCCTCAATCCACCGTGGCAATCCGCGTGAAGAAAGAGAAACAGAAGATCCAACGGCTCATCTTTAGCTTTCTTTTCAAGCTTGATCAAACGGTCGAGATTGGAAGCCGTGAGCTCCAAGGAGATTGAAGAAAGTTTTTGGTGGGTTTTGCCTATAAAAACCCCCACATCATGTAATAGAGGATTCAAGCTTTTCTTTATTTTTTTCAGTTTTTAATTAATTAGGAGTAGGTTAAATTAGATTTTAATTTTTGCAAAATAGTTTTAGGATAAATGTAATTTCAAATTTTCAAGTTCTGTAATGGATTTATGATTTAATGAAAAATTAGTATTTAATTTAATTTCGTCTCTCCTTTTATTTTACTGTTAAATTTTAATTCAATCTTTTAAACTCGTTTATGTTACTGTTCTCGTTAATATTCATATAAAAAAAAAATAAATAAAAAAATAATAAACAAAACTGTTCGAGAGGTGACTGTTTGGTTCGTGAGGCAATCGTTTGGTTCGAGAGAGTATTTTGTTTGGTGGATCGAGTGATGATGATGTTTGGATGAAAGACGGAGGTGTTCGATTCGATTTCGATAAGACGGCTCAGCGCTCAGTCTTCTTCCCAACGGTATCGACTCAAGGTTCTTATTCTTCTTTTTAAATTTTATAAGTTTTCTTATTTTAGTTTATAATCTGCTTTTTTATTGCTTATGTTAGCTGCTTAGTTTTATTTTGGATCTGCCTTTGTTTGTTCAATTTAGTTGCTAAGTTTGATTTGTTTGTTTAAGATTGATAGGATTTTGAGTAGTGCTTATTGGGAATAATATGCTTGTTTGATTTTCGTTATATTTAGTCACTGCTTATTATGATATTCAGCTTATATGTCTTTTTCTAGTTAGTTTAATTGGGTTCTGCTTATTCGTATCAGCTTATTTAAATCGGTTTTTATATGCTTATTGTTTTATACTTTGTTTGATTTTAGTTTTCAGCTTATTGCTGGTTTGTTCAGCTTTTGATAGGATTTTAGTGCTTGTCTAGAAGTAGCTTATATGTTTCAGCTTATTTCTTTTAGATTCTGTTTAATTGGTTGCTTTTGTTTTCAGCTTATTTGTTTCAACTTGTACTATTTATTTGTTATTTGTTTCAGCTTATGTTTGATTTTTGCTGTTGGGTTGGAGGATATCTGAGCATCAAAAGTTCCAAAAAGTTTAAAAAGAGTCATAAAAATTAAATAGCTAAAATTGGGTCTGGGCTGGGGTTCGAACCCCAGACCTCTCACATAACAGTCAGCACCCCAACCACTTGTGCTATCACTCTCTTTGTGTTTCTTATTGCGTTTTTAGATTAATATAGGCAATTAATTTCTGTCAGTTTAAATTAAGTTTAATAATATGTATTTAGTTTATTTAAAATTTAATTAGAAAGTTTTATTTTAATTCGTTTTTTTTTATAAAAAGATAGAAAAAATACATTTTAATTTTTAATTACTTTTAAAATTAGTTTAAATTTTATTAGATTTAAATTTAGTTTAATTAAAGTTTTTAGTTTAAAATTAATTAGGTTTTAGTTTTATTTTCAAAATAGATTTTATTTAAAAAGTCATTATTAGTTTTAAGGTTTTATATTTTTAATTAGTTTAAATTAGATTTAAATTTTTATTCTTGTTAAGTTTTATATTTTTAATTAGGTTTATTTAAATTGTTTAATTAGTTTTTAATATTAAATAGATAAAACATCAAAAATATTGTTTACCAAAAACAAAGTTAAGTCATTGCGTTAAATCGGAAATCAATTTGAGTGAGTCGAGGAGAAAACGATTAAAAGAATTTGCCTAGCAAAATCTTAGTTTCAGGGGCATCGACTTTATGGGGCCATTTCCATCATCTAAAGGGAACAAGTACATCCTCGTAGTTGTTGACTACGTTTCTAAATGGGTTGAAGCCAAGGCTCTCCCCACGAATGATGCGAGGGTGGTTGTGAACTTTCTGAAGCAGCTTTTTGCTCGATTCGGTGTTCCTCGAGCTATCATCAGTGACCGCGGGACTCATTTTTGCAATGATCAATTTGCTAGAGTCATGGCTAAGTACGGTGTCAATCACCGTCTTTCCACCGCTTATCATCCTCAAACTAATGGTCAAGCCGAGATATCTAACCGTGGATTGAAGCGAATTCTTGAGCGTATTATGGGAGAGCATCGTGCCTCATGGGCCGATAAGTTAGATGATGCTTTGTGGGCTTTCCGTACCGCTTATAAGACCCCGATTGGTTGTACACCTTATCGTCTTGTGTACGGGAAAGCATGCCACCTCCCTATCGAGCTGGAACATAAGGCATACTGGGCCTTGAAGTGGGCTAACTTCGACATCAACAAAGCCGGCGATCTTAGGAAGATTCAACTCAACGAGCTCAACGAACTAAGGATTGAAGCTTATGAGAACTCATTGATCTACAAGGAGAAGACCAAGATCATCCATGATTCAAGGATTAAGAACTGAGAGTTCCGCGTTGGTGATCAAGTTTTACTCTTTAACTCTCGGTTGAAGATCTTCTCGGGAAAGCTGAAGAGCCGCTGGTCTGGTCTATTCACCGTCGCCAAAGTCTTCCCATATGGCACCATTGAGCTTTCTCAGCCAAATGGGCCCAATTTTAAGGTGAATGGCCAGCGCGTGAAGTTGTACTTTGGTGAGGACATCTCTCATGAGATGATTCCATCCATCACCACGTTTCCCTTGAATTAAGTTCTGGGTCGAGTCAGGCTCGTGACTCGGTTAACAAAAACAAGCGCTTCTCGGGAGGCAACCCGTTGATCTATCCTTTACCGTTTTCATAATAAGTGTAGGGGGAGCCCCGTATTTGTTTGTTGTCTTGTTTCTTGTGCTGTGCAGGGATTAAAGCTTCAAAGATCCACTCTTGATGACATTTGACGAACCGTGATCCCGTGTACCCGTCTTCCTGGTTCTATCCTAAACTATCGTGATTCAATAATTCATATCTTATATGTAACATTGAAATCACTTTAGTTGTCCTTTCCTTAGCAAGATTTAAACAAAGTTCACAATGTCCTACGTGTAGGGGAGTTTACTCCCACACGCTTAAACATTGAGGACAATGTTTATATCAAGTGTAGGGGGGACTTCTATCGAAGGAAGTGGGCTTTTCCATGAATTTTTCCTTATTTTAACCGGAAAATCTAATTTTTCGACATTTTTTAAATTTTTTTATCTATTTTGGCCTAGTAGTATAGTAGTATTTCCCTTTGTTATCGTTATTTACTTTCCTTGCTAAAATAAAAGTTTAATAAAGTGGTTTTAAATTTTTTAAAGTCGTGAATATTTTGACTCAACCCGAGTTTACTTATCTAAGTTTACTCTAGCTAGTATCCTTAACATGTTTAAGTCAAGTTTTGCTAGGCTTTTATATAGGGAACTTTAAAACACGAAAGTCTTAACTCTTACGGGTTAAGAATAAGAACTTTTCGCAAGTTCCTATAATTGATCCTAGAGAGTCGTTTATCAAGGGAAATTTAAAATGCGAATTCTAAACTTGAGAAAGTCTAAGAGTTTGCAAGATCCTATAGATGACTCGAAAACCCAAAACTTTGATTTAATTGGCTAAGCATCCACGAGTCTCATTCCTTGAGATTTTAAATTGTGGAGAACGAGAGATGATAGAGTCAATTATAAGTTTGGTATCCTTTCGTGAATTTATGTGAGTTAATTATAAGCTTTTTCTTCCATCGCTTGCTAATAAATTTAACTGCAATAAATAAGGTTGTACGATTTGAAAAGTTACATAGCTTTTAGCACAGGATCGTTTAAAAGTTGCTCGGTATTAATTAGAGTTCATAGCCAAGGCATAACTTATTGAAGCGGGATGAGAAGATTGGCGAGTCCGAAAAGGCCCTAACAAGTCATGAGGGCTAAATTTTGTTGCTAAAAATCCAAAAGTGATGTGAAGAATCATTTATCGAAAATCAATATGAAGGATCGAGACACACGACGAAAAGCAAAAACTCTCCTAAAGATCATGGAGAAGTCTATCCGAAAAGACCCTAGCAAGGTATGAGGATAAATAGATCGAAGTCCTAAAAGGAGGCGGGTCGTTGTATATCAAAGTCCAAAATAAAGATTGGAGAAAAATGAAGTCGTGGTCCAAAGATGAAGAATCTCTCAAAAACTTCAAGTGAAGAAATTCCTATTATGAAGAGAAGACCATAATTTCAAGAACGTCTCTCATGATTCGAAGTATGAAGTCGCTGCCAAATATCGGGCCGAGAAAGGTCTCAAATCGTGAAGCGAGTTATGCCAAGATATGAACTTTAAGAGGTCCCGAGAAGCAGTTTTAAAAGATTTTGTCCTTTAGCTAACTATGGATTAAATCGTCCCACTTTATTTTCAGCCTAAATAAACTATCAAAATAAGTCAAACAATGTATCCTCGTGATCATTCAAGACAAAATTAAAATATAAGAGATACACCTAGGAATAAGGGAGTCTAAGTAAATAATTGGGCCACATGAGTTCGTGTTAGTTTGCTAACTTATAATAACAATGATCTCGTTTTAAAGCTTGGTATGGGGAACGTGAAACTTGAGGATGATGAACATTCATGACAGCCAAAACCCCAATGTAAGTCTTTGATTTCATTACTTGTTTTGTACATATTTCTATCTTTTTAATTTCCTTTAAGTTTAGTATTTAATAAAGGCCAAGGTGGGTTATTTATGATGAAAAATGTAAACCGTGCTTTGAAATTAATGCATTGCATGAGGGCATTGCAATGGTCAAGTGTAGGGGATTTAATAAGTGTGAAAACACTTATCCTTTCACCGCTTATTTCCAATGATAACAAGACCAAAACGTGTATTTTATGTCGTAAAAGTCGGAATTATGAATGGTTTGTGTTTTTATTGTGTTTTAGGACCAAAAGATGAAAAGGGAAGAAAACACGGGCTTTCACGGGCTTTTATCAAAGAAAACGAGAAAAGACGAAGTCAACAGATCAAGAGTGCAAAAAGAACGGAAGTCCAAGGCCTATTCTGAAGATTTATCGAAGAAAAAGTCTAAAGACGGACGTTTAATGAAGTCGAAGAACTCAAGTCTAATTATAAAAGAAAATTATAAGACGAGTTCAAATCCCGAGACGACGTCGAGAAAGATAAAGGATTTAAATCGAGTCGACCCAAGAAGAAAGAAAGAGGATGCAACACATGCTCTCCCCCATTGCCTATAAATACCCTCCTAAACACATTAGGAAGGGGGTTAGCTAGTTTCATTTTTCAATTTTTCCTTTCTAGTTCTTAGAGAGAGAAAGTTTTAAACTTTCTCTCACTAAGTTTCAACTTTTCTTTATTTTTATCTTTCAAGTTTAAGCTTTTAATCATCCTTGTATTTGGATTTCATTAATCACAAGTTCAAGTTAAGCTTTTTGTTCATTAATCTCTTTCTACCTTTCTTGATTTTGGTTTACCTTTGATCCGAAATATTAATGATCCGCGATATATTTTGATGTTTATGTGATTAAAAAGCTCATCTTTTTATTCGTACATAAGTTCTTATACGTTTGAGCTTTAAGCTGTTTGTGCTTATTGGCTTATTTGTATGTTTAGCTTATTTACTTTTAAGCTTTCTTAAAAGTTTTATCGTTTTAAATTTCGTGTTATAAAGTTCACGTGTTTAGATTCCAAAAGTTGTCAAATTTATGCTTAATTACTCTTGTCTAAAAGTTGGTAAGAGCTTATTGGAATAACTGCTTATTCGTTGCAGCTTAAGTTACTCTTTGTTTTCCATTGTGATCTTATGAGGGTTTTCCTTGGTTACGATCTCTGGTTACGATCGCATTGACTGCGATCATTGTTCTTTCTTTGGCTATGATCCACGCCACGATCACTAATTGCGATCTGTGGGTGCGATCGTATTACGATCTCTGGGTACGATCGCATTGATTGCGATCATTGTTGTCACGATCATAGGCCACGATCAAAGACCACGATCCACTTGTTGTGATCGTGGTTGCGATCAGTGAGTGCGATCCCTATACTACGATCTAGGCTACGATCGAGTGCTACGATCGTAGGCTACGATATGAGTACAATCCACCACTGCGATCCATCTTGCAATTTGAGTACGATCGCATTGCGATCTACTTTGGCTGTTGTTTTATTTTTCTTAGCTTTTAAATTATACTTTTCCCACCTTTTTACTTAGTTTATTTTAAACAAGTTTTCAAGTTTTTAATCATTTATGTTTTAATTTCCAAAAATTGCACGCTTCCCGAAATCTCCATTTTTACCAAGTTTTTCTAGTAATTTTTAGGTTAATTTTTAAAGCTTTAATTTTACTCAACGACATTTTAGTTTAAAAATAGATAATCAACCAACTCAAATTATTTTCCACCAAGAACGACTGAGTCGCACTTTCTACAATTATTCGAAAAGATAGGACGATAACTCTTTTATAACTGAGTGAAAACCTAGTTATTAATATGTCGATTTAGAAGTCACAAGAGCACAAGATGGCGATAATCAAGATACTTAAGAATGTAATAGCTCATCTTAGTCACAAGGAGCACAAGATGAAGACTATCGGGGATAGATTGAAGATCTCAAGCACTCAAAGTCAAATGACAAAGGCTCAAGATATAGATCACAAAAACATGAAGGAACAAAGCCGTTACAAACAACATCAACACCAAGATACAAGACCCGAGAAGGAAGATCGCCTCCACAAGAATGTATTCACTTAATCATCTTATGCATTTTAAAGATGACCGATACATTGGGGGATATTGTTAGCCCTATATTTTATATAGTCGAACAAGAATGTAATAGGTCATCTTAGTCGTTAAAGGTCTTGTTTAGTAATAGTCTAGTCGGGTTAACCGGGCTTGGACTTTAAGCTAATATTGTATAAGTTAGGGAATCTAAGACCAAAGACAAGCCAAGCCCGGCCCAAGAAACAAGCCCACGAGCCCACCAAGCTCATTGGTATATAAACCCTCTTCCATGTGTGGGAAAGGGTGTTGGTTCACTTTTACTTTCTCTCTCTAAGTAAAGTTTTACCTTCCATTCTCTCTTGTTTCTCTCTCTACTTTCTTCTTTTTATCTCTCTAAATATTGTGCTATGGATTGATTGGGATTAACAATCTTCAACGGCTGAAGTTGACCATTCTTGAAACCTTGAGGACCTTTCTTGTATAATTGACTTTTAGGATGACTAAAAGTGGCAAGTCTTTATTTCTTGAGGGACTAAACTTGAAAAAACTTCACACTTCAAGGGCCTTTTTGAAAAATCCATAACTTGAGCCCGGTTCTTTGTGCTGCTTCGTTTCTCGTGTTCGTTTTTGCTTGATTCTTGTGATCTTTTGTCTTTTTCACGATATCCATACTTAAAACACACAAATAAAAAACACAAGTATATTTCATGGTATTTCACGACATTTATGCACAATAAAGCCCATTTTGGATTATGAGACCATGTATAATGTCTCATCATTCCCCCATTCTAAACCATTGTTATGCCCTTATGCAATGCTAGAATAAAGTATCTTAGCATCCCCAAAATTCTTTTTTATTCAGTTTTATTGAAACGGAAAATTAACTACAACTATGGTGTTAGACATAATGTATGATCTTCATCACAAGAATGTGACTTTTAGTGTAAAGAATAAAAATAAGTGAATGTTTTAAAGAGTAAAATTTGCATACTTGATTGTCATACCTTCCATGCTAAGTGTAAAAACGAGATCATTTTTAGTACAACTCACAATCCTAACACTACTCATGCATTCAAATTGTGTAATACTTTTTCTCCCCGTGATCCTACTTATGAAAAGATATCTAGAAATTTTTAACTATTTTTGTCATGGATCACAAGGATTCACTATAACTTATTTTGATATTTTATTAACGCCGAAAATAAAGTTAACACTGTTGACTTAGTAAGTAGACAGAGGACACGATCTTTAAAACATTTCTTATAATCATAAAAAGTCCATATCTCGTCATAACTTTGATCACGACGTGGGACCTTTCCCAGACCGATGTTTGGCATGTGTTTCGAACTTCAATCTTGAGAGACGTTCTTTGTTATGGTCTTCTTGATTCTAGATGCTTCATTTTTTACTACGACTTTCTTCACTTGTCCTCTTCCTCATTTTAGGACTTCGATTATGCAACGATCCGCCTCCTTTTCGGACTTCGATTCATAAATTCATCATCATGCCTTGTTAGGACCTTTTTGGATTCATAGACTTAGCCAACCTTTTGGAGTACTTTTCTTTTCGTCGTGTGTCTTCATCCTTCATTTTGGATTTGGATTCTTCGCATCTTTTTGGATTTAGCAACAAAAGGTAATCCTCATGCCTTGTAAGGGCCTTTTTGGATTTACCAATCTTCGCATCCCGTTTTGATAAGTTACGTTTTGAAAATTTACTTTATATATTTAAACGATCTTGTTCTAGAAGCTAATACCTTTTAAACTGTATGACCTTATTTATTGCAATTATTTTTCCTAATACATTGATCTTATGGGAGAAAAAGCTACAACTAAAAACACATGAGTTTTTGAAAGAACATTTTCATGTTCTACGTTTAGCATGATCACTTGTTATAACTCTATCATTTCTCGTTCTTCACTATATAAAGACCTCTAATTAAAGAGACTCGTGAATACTTAGCCATGCAAGTCAAAATTTAGCCAAATTTGGATTATTTTCATTAAGACTATATTAAATCAAAGTTTTGGGTTTTCAAGTCACCCATAGGAGCTTGCAATTTCTTAGACTTTTTCAAGTTTAGAAAATTCGTTTTAAAGTTCCCTTGATAAATGACTTTCTAGGATCAATTATAGGAACATGAAAAAAAATTTTGTTCTTAAGCCCTTTCAAGTTAAGACTTTTGCGTTTTAAAGTTCCCTATATAAAAGTCTAGCAAAACATGATTTAAGTGGGTTAAGGAATGTTAAGGTCTCCAAATGCCCATCAAGTAAAAAATTTACTCTTATTCTATCCAACAGAAAACCTACATTCGTGTCTTAAAAACACTTATGAAAACTAAGAATTTTTTTAAAATTAGGCCATTTTTAGCCTTATTTGCAACAAAATAAAATGATTAAAGTTGGAAAACGTGAAGGCGTTTCAAGGCAAGTATCCATTCACCCCCCATACTAAAATTAAACATTTTTCTCAATGTTTCGAGTCTAAGGGTGGAACACCCCCATACTAGATACGAAAAGTCGAATGTTTAATCTAGCATGGAGAGGGTAATTAACAATCAATCTAAAGCCGTTTATGAATTATGCTATAAGATTATCATTAGAACTATAAAGGATATGTCATGGATTCGTGAAAATTCCTTCAAGCAAACGATCGAGGCTCACGTAAACGAACGAGAGAGCCTTCAATCGTGATGATGATCATGATGATGATCTAGATGAAACATTCACAAACATCCATGAGACAATGAGTTGGAAGGGCACAAATCCCCTCACATTAACTACATTAGAAAGCAATAATATGTACATGGATAAGAATGGGATCTCCCCCACGAAGCACCTCGTTTTTTATAACTGAGTCATGAGCTCGACTAGATCCCCTCAACACTAATTATCATTACGGAAGGTGACTTTGTCAAGGTTGTCAAAAGAAGGGACTTCCCCACCGAAGTAGTGCTTAAGCCTATGTCCATTCACCTTGAAGTTAGGTCCATAATTTTGAGCTTGCTCGATGGTCCCATAAGGAATAACTTGTGTGATGGTGAATGGACCCGACCTACGGGATTTCAACTTTCCGGAAAATATCTTCAAAAGGGAGTTAAAAAGTAACACTTGATCTCCAACGTTAAAAACCCGGTTTTTAATTTTAGAATCATGAAACTTTTTAGTGTTTTCCTTAAAAATAAATGAATTTTCATAAGCATTATCACGTAATTCATCCAATTCATTAAGTTGTATTTTTTGGTGATCTCCCACGGTCTTCAAATTAAATTTTGAGTGCTTAAGGGCCCAATATGCCTTGTGTTCTAATTCAATTGGCAAGTGGCAATTCTTTCTGTCAGCCTCAAAATTTGAGTCAAACAAGAATGCTCGGTCATATGTTTATTATGTATCGTATTTTAGAACGTTGAAACAGATAGTATATTAGTCGTGTTTTACGGGCTTAACTTTAAGCTAAAATTTATTCATAAGTAACTAAAGCTTAAAAGGAAAGCCCGACCCATTAATATATAGCCCATACAAGCCCACATGTGGGTGGACTATATATACCCTCCTCCTAGCATGTTAGGAGGAGGTTGGCTCATTTGTATTCTCTCTAATCTAATATTCACCAAGTTTCCAACCATTCTCTCTCTTTTCTCTCTATACTTTCTCTCTCTAGAATTCATCTATCTTCTATCTATTTTTCTTGTTTAATCATCACATATTATGGGACAACAATTGGTATCAATCGTCATGGGGTAGATTTGTGATTGGTTGTTGTTATTTCATTTGATTCGTATGATTTAATCCATAAATCATCTCGGATTTATTTTTTTTTTGTTTTCCGTGCTCTAAATCTTGATATCAGTCTCCTACATAGTTGTGGTAGGGATTTGGGTGTTTTGGTTTGGTTAAAATCACGTTTTTCTCAGCAAAAATCTCATTTTTTATGTAAAGTTTCAGAACAGTAACCTTTATTGCGACATTTTTGGTTTGATTTCCATCGCAAAGGCTAGGGTTTTTGTATTGCGACCATTATTGCGACCAATATTACGATAGGGTTTTTTTTTGCAATACACATTGCGACAGTATACTTGTTAGTGGTATTGCGACAGAACTTGTTTGGGTATTGCGACAGAATCTTGTTTGGGTATTGCGATAGAATCATAGTGTGCATTGCGACAGATAACTTTGTATTATTGCGACAGATTCAGTTGTGTACATTACGACATATTCTTTGGTATTGCAAAATATTCAGAGTGTGCATTGCGACAAATTATTTGGTATTACGACAGGTTGAGTATTGCGATAGGTTTGGTATTGCGACAGATTGGAGGATTTTTTTAATATTCCGAAAATAAACTTAAAAAAATTTCGTGTGTTTTTTGGTCTAGGAGAATTCTTTGGTTTTTCGAGAACATTTTTTAAGGGATTTCAACACTTTTTCTCTTCAACAACAATCACTATAACATCTACTTAAGATCCATATTCACTTCATCATTTTAGAGAATATTGAGATGGATTCTACTTTAGAATATCGTGTGACGAACAACAACATCATGGTGGCGGGTAACAAAGAGAGACCACCAATGCTTGTGTCTGGTCGATTGATCAATGGCAATCCTGCTTTCTACGTTATCTTGACACAAAACCTAACGGTGATGCTTTAAGGCAATGCATTTTTTATGGACCCTATAAATTCTCAAGGGTACAAGTTCCTGCAGTACCAGCCACAGACACAACTGGCGAACAACCCGCATATGAACGTGATGAAAAGAGAAACGACCTCACACCAGAGAACCGTGCTTGGCTTGATGCAGAGAAGGAAGCAATTTACTTAATTCTCAGTGGAATTGGAGATGATATTTATTCCACGGTTGATGCATGCCCTACTACTAAAGAAATGTGGACGGCTATTGAAAGATTGCAACAAGGTGAATCACTTAACATACAAGATATGAAAACTAAGATGTTTTGGAACTTTGGCAAGTTTACTTCAAAGGATGGGGAATCAATTGATTCTTATTACTCCCAATTCTACAAAATGATGAATGACATGACCCGAAACAACTTGCAAGTTTCCACCATGCAAGTCAATGTCCAATTTCTATAGCAACTTCAACCAAAGTGGACACGGTTTGTCACCTTGGTTAAACAACAATAAAAGTTAGACGAAGTTTCATATCACACGCTCTTTGACATTTTGAAACAATTTCAGAATTAGGCAAACGAATTTCAAGCTGAACGTGTTGAAAAGGTTTCAAATCCACTTGCTTTGGTGTCTACCACTCAACATCACCCAGATTATCGTTCTCGTGCTCCAAAGACCTACTCTACTTAATCATCATCACCACGATCATTCACTGTCTCTAAGTCACATGCTCCAACAAGATCTCGAGGCAAAGAAGTTGCAAGAGCACCATCACCCGCACCTGAGCAATCATCCTGTTAGATATTGAGTTTGACCTCCTAAGGTTATTTTGGTCATTTTGGTAGTAAGGGCATTTTGGTGATTTAGCCCATATCTTAAGTTGGAAGTGTTTTCATAGCTAAGTATTAGAATGTCGGTTTTGTTATATATATAGATATATTCTTCCTGTATTGTATTTTGGAGCCTTTGATAATAAAATGACTAGTTTATTTGTGCTCCCAAACACCCTTATGTTCTTGTTCTTGTGTAGCTGATATTATGATGTTTGTTTGCTGATGTTTTGTCTTTGATTATGAGCCTCGTAATCCTAACAAATTGGTATCAAGAGCCATTCGATCAATTTAAATCAAGTTGAATTTTTTTGGGGTTTTTAAAATTCGTTTTGTGTTTCTTGATTGGTGAATTGGCTTCAGATTTGGTTACTTTCAATAATCAATTTCTTGATATTGTGATTTGGTGATTTGGTGGCTTGTTGATTTGATTAGAACATATCATGTTTGTTGTTTTGTTTTGTTCAATCATTTGTTGCTTTGGCTTGTGTGATAATTTGGAAGGGTTTGTTTGAAGGAGTTTTTTTATTAGGATTTGGTAGTGATCACCTTTAGGTTTTGTGAATTAGTTGTGGTTGGTTGCTCTAGGAGTTGATAAGAAAGTCTTTTGTTACATAGTAAACTCGGTCTGTTCGCTACATAGTGAATATAGGGTTTGGTACTTCGTTTGGTATGGTGGAGCGACATTGTTTGATATGTTCTGCGGGTTACACCTATGATCTTTGTTTGAATTTTGGATTGGTGTTTGAAGTTGCAATTTGGCTATTAGTAACGACATGGGAATATGAGATCCTCTCTAGGTGGTATCGGTTTCGTGGAAATCGTTTGTTTGGTATTCGAATTTGGATTTTATTTGTTTGAATTTGAGCTGTTATTCGTATCCTATACGTGGGGTATTAGTTTGGAATTTGAAGTTTGGACCATAATTCTTATTGTATAAGTATGTCGTTTGAATTATTATCTGGATCATATTTGGGGTGTTTGAATTTGAGGCCGTTCGTCAAATTATTTGTTAATTTGAATTTGTTTCATACGGATAATAACTTTGAATTTGGGTCGTAATTCTTATTATATAAGTGGACCATTAGAATTTGAATTTGGTATTTGAAATTAGAAGATCGATTTGGTGATTTAAGACTAGATTATCATCATGTCGTTTGAAGTTTGTTCGATCATTTGGAAATTTGGATCTTCGGTTGTCGGGCTTTTGAAGTTGGTTGCTAGAATTTGATTGTTGAAGATCGTTTGGGCCGATTTGGTTGTTTGGTTGACCGAGTTTGAAATTTGTCGGTTAACATTTGATTGTTCATTTGAAGTCATCGGTGTTTGTTTTGGTTTAGTTTGCTTTGCATCATTTTCAGGTTCGATCAATTTGGATTTGCTTTGGATCGTTTTCAGGTTCGATCCATTTTTGATTTTCTTTGGATTGTTTTCAGGTTCGATCCATCTGGATTAGTTTTGGATCGTTTTTAAGACTCGATCATTTGGATTAGTTTTGGATCGTTCTCGGATTCTATCGTTTGTTGAATTATGCTAGTATCTCTAGCATTTGGAACTTGGAATTTTTTTTATTTTGAAGATGAATGATTTGTTTGATTCGAAGTTTCGACCGGAGTTGAAGTATTGTGTTACTTAGGAGCTCAATCCAAGGTGGAGATTTTTAGATACTGATTTTGACCTCCTAAGGTCATTTTGGTAGTAAGGGCATTTTGCTCATTTAGCCCATATCTTAAGTCGGAAGTGTTTTCATAGCTAAGTATTAGAATGTCTGTTTTGTTGTATATTTAGATATATTCTTCCTGTATTGTATTTTGGAGTCTTTGATAACAAAATGACCAATTTCTTTGTGCTCCCAAACACCCTTCTATTCTTGTTCTTGTGTAGCTGATATTATGATGTTTGTTTGCTGATGTCTTTCCTTTGATTATGAGCCCTGTAATCCAAACACATCCGAAGAAGACAGTGATGAAGAACTAGCTCACAAATGGCTTTGATTATAAAGCAATACAAGAAAATCTACAAACCCACCAATAAAAACCTCAGAACATCATCAAACACAAGGAACAACTATTCTCAGAGTCCTCCAAGGAGTGACACACGAAGGCGTGCTGAAAGTCCTCCAAAGTATGATTGACAACCCGCTAAATATGATAATCAGAGGGTTTCTACTGTTGTTGGAAATAGGGAAACTGTTGGTACTCAAGTTCTGCAACAAAGTGGGATTCAGTGTTTTAACTGTAGTGGTTTTGGGCATTTGGCAAGAGAATGCCGGCAGCCAAAAAGGGTAAAAGATTATGGTTATCATAAGGAAAAGATGCTGTTGTGGAAGAAGATGGAAGTTGGGATCAAGTTATCAGCTGAGGAAGGAGAAATGCTTGACGACACAGACGATGAACTCTCCGACCAAGAAATCGAGGCACATTATTCATACATGGCAAAGATTCATGAGGTCCTTAACGTCACTAAAGATGACAATCGTCCTATCTTTGATACCAAGCCAATTGATAAGGTACAACATGATGATGAATATAATGTGTTTGGTGATACACATGAGAATAGTAATCTACCAACAACAATTACTGACACATGTATGATGGAAACGGTTGATAGCAATACCACACCTGATTCATCAGACATGTTGAATAATGAGTTTGAGGATGATCAACATGCAAATGCGTATGATGATGAGGAGCGTTTCACGCTTGCTAATTTAATTTCTAGTTTATAAAAAGATGTCAATGAAAATAGAAAGAGTCAAAAGCAATTAAAGAAGGCAAACACAGTGCTCACTCAAAACTTTGAAGAAAGCAAAGCCGCTCTTATAAAATCTAGTGAGACCATTGATAGTTATAGGGCTCAGCTTCTTCAAAGAGACAAAGAGCTTGAGGGGTACAAAATTCATTTAATTAACGTTAAAAGGACGATTTTGAAAATAAATACAATGAAGCTCTTGCCTTGTTAACTAAAGAAAAAGATCAATTTAATGTTTTATTAAGTGATGAACGTCAAAAAACGTACCTTGCCACAACAAAAGTTAATGAACTTGAACAGAGGATTTCTATGAATACCACTGATTCTGTTAAAATTCTTGACGAAAAGAAACAAGAGGTTGTAAAATTAAAACAAGATTTCAAAAATAGACAATGCAAAGATACTGAAAAAGTAAAGGATCTCGAAGAACAAGTCGATTTTTTGAAAAAAGTTGTTTATAAAACGCATGACTCTATTCAAACCGTTAGAATGATAGCACCTCGGTCGTTTTTCAAGGGTCAAGCTAGTTTTGAAAGTCACAAGTACCTCGAACAAGCTCAAGCTGCAAACCCTCACTTATATCTTGATGAGTCCGAATGGATCGATCATGATTTCCCAGTAGGTAGGCTCAATAGTGAAGAGACGTCCCTTTGGGATGAGGAGAGTAGATTACCTGTAAATAAAGATTTTGTGAAACCATATAATTATGCTTATGAAAACTGTCTTTATGGTCTTTTCATTCCACAAAAACAGAAGTCTCGTGAGAAATTGTTTCTTGAAAGCTAACAACAAAGAATTCAATGGAAGAAATTTTTTGCCACTAAGAAATCAAATGTTTCTTAATATATTAACTATTTGCCTCTTGATGTTTCTAAAAGAAAAAGTAGAAAAACACTTGGTATTCTTAAACATCACATTGATAATGTTCAATCAATTGTTGAAAGCGATCAGCAAAAATGTTAAAATGACAAGTGGAAAACAGAGATTCCTCACGATATAACTGTGCTTGTGAAAGAACTTTTAATACCAAATACTAAGATAATAAAAGAAAATGTTCTTGAGTTTGAAAAATTAATTGGTCTGAAATGTTTGATGATTTGAAATATGTTGAGTCTCTTGAAAAAGAAATTGAAGAACTTCAAAATGACAAATCAGAGTTTTCAAACGAATATGATCTACTCTTTGAAGAATGTCTCTCCAAAGATATTTTGTGTGTTACTCTTCAATCTTGTGCTGATATTGATGAATATTCTGATGTTGCATGCAAATATCTTGATAAGATCAAAGATTATGAACGGCTTGAAATTGAGCTTTCAAAATGTAAAGAAAATGTTGATAAAAAGGCTTTTGAGTTACTTCAACACAAAACTGATTTCGTTCAAAAACTTTTCATTCTCTTGAACTTGCTTTGCAAAAAGACATCGGAAGTTTTCCACATGATAATAAATTGCAAGAAAAACTTTCCCAAATGTTTCGAGAAATGAATGAAAAGAGTTTGAAATTGAAGACTTGAAAGCTCAGTTACAAGACAGTGAAATAGCGATAGCAGAGTTGAAGAAACTCGTTGCTAAGATGGGTGGGAAAATTATGGAACCTAGTGTTAAGAAACTTGTTGTAAGACAACCCAATGTGCACAAAGTGACTAAAACCTCTGTCTTAGGAAAACCATCTGTGTTTTCCAATTATGCATTTGCAAAACCTGGGTTTGCCCCTAAGACGGTTGGGAAGGATAGGTTACCACATATTACTCCCAAAACACATGCTTGATCACAAAGCATTAAGAACACAAATGTGATTAAACCAGGAATGTATAGATTGGCCACCAAACCCACACACAACAAAGAAAGTCAATCACCTCAGACTTCTAGAAACAGTAATAGACGTGTGTCTTTTATCACAGGAGTAGTCCCCACTGCTAGTGTTATCCGGCCTCAGCTTAAAATCACTCGAATGAATGAAAAGGTTTGACAAAACAAAAGTAAAGGGAAGATGAAGGAAGTAGAAGACCACCCTTGGAATTTCAATGTTTCTAAGAACAAAACGTCTGTAATCTCGTGTAATGACGATTTGAATGATTCGACTTTGAATGCTTTGAATGTTAAGTTTGTTTTTGTGAAATGTGGAAAATGTGCCAATGCTAATCATGCTATGTGTGTCTCGAATAATGTCAAAGGCATAGATACTAGAACTAAGAAGCAAATTGCGATGCCTATTAGTGCTACAAAACCCAAACGCAAAGTAAACCATTTTAGTGCAACCCCCACTAAGAGAAGTATTGTATCAGACTCCACCACTAAGAACCCTAGAAGCAGAATTAGGGAATTATATGAGACTCTGAGAAAGTCTTGGAAATGGTGGTTTGCTAATCAGTGTCCTCCAGGATATAAATGGATGCCTAAAGTTAGGAAAGGAAACGTGACAACGAGGGAAACTAATTCTTCAAGTGCCTTCAAGTGCTGAAACTAGGGAAACTAATGAATCGGAAATCACAACTAACATGGAATCCACTTTAGAAAATTCTCCATCGTGTTCTAATTCTTCTGTAGGTGATCGAAATATTTCTCTTCATACTGGACTCCGGATGCACGAAGCACATGACGGGGAATCTCAAGCTTCTAATTAACTTCGTGGAGAAGTTCCTGGGTACGGTCCAATTCGAAAATGAACAATTTGCACCGATCCTAGGATATGGAGATTTGGTTCAAGGGAATATCACAATCAAAGGGGTTTACTACGTCGAAGGGCTCAATCACAATCTCTTCTCGGTTGGTCAATTCTCTTATGCGGATTTGGAGGTTGATTTTAGAAAGAAGACATGTTTTGTTCGTGATTATGATGGGAATGGCTTACTTACCGGTTCACGGGGTACTGATCTCTACACTATTTCACTTCAAGACTCCACTTCTTCAACTCCAGTCTGTTTCATGGCTAAAGCTTCAACGACTCAAGCTTGGTTATGGCATCAACAATTATCTGATCTCAACTTTGATACCATCAACTTGCTTTCCAAGAAAGATATTGTGAGAGGTCTTCCAAACTTAAAATTCATCAAAGATGATCTTTGTTCTTCTTGTGAGTTTTGTAAAGCTAAATGGAGTAGTTTCAAGACAAATACTACACCCAGCTCTGAAGGACGGTTATATCTTCTTCATATAGATTTGTGTGGCCCCATGCATGTTTAAAGCATCAATGGGAAGAAATATGTTATGGTAATTGTTGATGACTCCTCAAGGTACACGTTGACTCACTTTTTGAGTTCCAAGGATGAAACACATGAGGTTATCATTAACTTCCTTAAGCTGATACAACGTGGTCTTCAAGCTCAAGTGAAAGTGGTACGTACTGACAGAGGCATAGAATTCTTGAATTCAACTCTGAATAATTATTTTGAAGCCGAAGGGATTCAACACGAAACATCAATTGCTAGAACACCTGAACAAAACAGCTTTGTTGAAAGACGAAACCGTACATTGGTTGAGGCTGCTCAAACATTATTATCCGCTTCAAAACTACCACTATTCTTTTGGGCTGAAGCCGTGTCAACCGCATGTTACACACAAAACCGTTCCTTAATTATCCCAAGACACCATATCACATAATTAATGACCCCAAACCTTCACTCAAACACCTTCATGTTTTTGGATGTACGTGTTACATAATTCGAGATGGTGAAAATCTGGACAAGATGAAAGAGAAAGGTGATGCATGCATTCTAGTGGGATATGCAACTCAGTCTAAAGGATATAGAGTGTATAACAAGAGAAAAAAATTAATAGTCAAGACTATTCATATCAGATTTGATGAATTACAAGAGATGGCAATTGAACAAAGCAATTTAAGTCCCGATCCACAACGGCAAAAGACTTCTATGCACAACCGTAGGGAACTCGGAACTCAAGACCACAGCAATGAATCGTCAAGTTCAAAGCTATTTCAAGGAAATGTTCCAAGAGCAGATATGACAGTAGACACGACCATTGAAGAGTTAGAAATGTTATATGTACCAAATTTTGATGAATATTTCATGAGGGAGAAACATGTTGTATCGAACTCTTCCGCTGTCACTCATGATAACAATGATGATACCGATCATCGTCAACAAAAGGATACAACTTCATGTACTTCAACACGGGTTGCTGTAGAATTACCTCCTCAGAATACCACTTCAACAATCAATCCTACAACATCCATAACTACTTTCCTTGCTCCAAAGAACAAAAATCAAGCAGAAGATGTATTATCTAACGATGACGTTTTTCACAACCCATTCGCTACATCGGTACACGAAATTGGAGAGTCTTCTACTCGCCATGTTGATCTGTCAAATATGCATAGGTTCTACCAACGACATCCGTCAACACATCATTGGACCCGAGATCACCCTTTGGTTCAAGTAATTGGAAACCCTTCACAGCCTGTTCGTACAAGACGACAATTAGAAACAGAAGGCGATGCTTGTATGTGTACACTCGCCGTGAGTGTAGCTGAACCGTAAAACATCAAAGAAGCCATGGCTGCTCATGCTTGGATTGAGTCGATGACGGATGAACTTTAATAGTTTGAATGACTTAAGGTTTGGGAACTTGTTGACAGACCATACGATGTGATTTCATTAAATCTTCGTTGGATCTGGAAAAACAAGATGGATGAAGAAACCAAGGTCATCAAGAACAAAGCTAGGCTAGTGGCTAAGGGGTATGGCCAGAAAGAGGGAATTGATTTTGACGAATCATTTGCACCAGTAGCTTGTATGGAAGGGTCAGGATTTTCCTTGCTTATGCTGCACATAAGGGTTTCACTGTCTATCAAATGGACGTAAGGACGGCATTTCTTAACGGTCCTTTGAAGGAAGAAGTCTATGTAACGCAGCCGGAAGGATTTGTTAATCCTCATTATCCTGACAAGGTGTATCGTCTCCACAAGGCACTATATGGACTTAAGCAAGCTCCAAGGGCGTGGTACGATGAGCTCTCGAAATTTTTGGTATCCAAAGGTTTCTCAAAAGGTTCCATTGATCTAACTTTGTCCACTTATAAATATGGGGATGACATTTTGCTTCTGCAGATTTATGTTGATGACATTATTTTTGGGTCTACAAACCCAAAACTTTCAAAATGGTTTGAAAAAGTAATGCACAACAAATTTGAAATGTCAATGATGGGCGAACAAAGATTCTTTCTAGGAATTCAAGTTCACCAATCCCTAAGTTGTATCTTTATAAACCAAGCTAAGTATTGTCAAGAGATAATCAAAAAGCATGGTATGACCTAATGTGACCCCGTTGGGACACCATTATCAACCACATCGCTAGATGCTGACTTGGAGGGAAATTCCATAGATCAAACGAGATATCGTTCCATGATCGGCTCCCTAATGAACTTGACAGCAAGCAGACCCGATATTTCACATGCTACGTGTTATTCTGCACGTTATCAAGCACGACCCACTGAAAATCACCTCAAGGAGGTTAAACGGATCTTTCGGTACCTCAAGAATACCATTCATTTAGGACTCTAGTATCCGAGGTAAACTGGTTTCTTTCTAACGGCCTATTCAAATTCTTATCATGCAGGGTGTCTTGATATACGAAAAAGTACTTCTGGTGGTGACCAATTTCTAGGTCAAGATAAGCTCGTGGGATGGTCTTCCAAGAAGCAGAATTGCACGTCACTTTCATTAGCCGAAGCGGAGTATGTGTCTCTATCTACGTGTTACGCTCAAGTTCTTTGGATGAGAACACAACTCACGGATTATGGCTTCCACTTTGATAAAGTACCTATGTACTGTGACTCAAAGTCCGCCATAGCCATCTCCTGCAATCCGGTACAACATTCCCGCACGCAACACATTGATGTCAGATATCACTTCATAAAGGAACAAGTTGAAAGAGGTATCGTTGAGTTATACTTTGTTGGAACGGATTACTAGTTAGCCTACTTATTTACGAAAGCTCTGTTGAAAGATAGGTTTGAGTACCTCATTAGACAAATTGGTATGAGATGTTTGACTCCAGCAGATCTGGAGATTCTGGAAAAGGTGCCTACTTGATTCATCTATCAAACATCTACTTGTACATATCTATGGAAAAACAAAATACAAAAATATAAATAACATATAAAAGCAAAACACAAAATTAAAAATCTTTGAAAATCCAAAAATATTCTTCTCGACATGTCTTTCAGTATCGATAATATGGACGTTCCTAGAAATGTCGCTCAATAATGACATGGGTGTGTATATAAAGCTCGAATGAAAGTTGTAAGTATTTTTCAAAACATGTCATTTCTATTTTGAATAAAGGAAAATGTCTATTTTGGACAATTTTTCCAACAACGGGTAGATCAATCTATCTTGGGTTGAGCTTGTCACAAAACATTTAACGTTTTGAGCTCAACACAATGGCTTGTAATCACTTTTAGATTGCAACCCGGATCAATGTTCACGGGGAAGTGTATGATTTAGTGTGCTTACCCTCAGCAAAAGAAGAGAAATCTTCTTACACTTGAGTGGATTTTTCAAGACATTAAAAGTATATGAACTCAAGTTTATGCTTTAGAAAAAACTCTTCGCCGAAAAGAAATAGAGTTTTCAAAAAGCGTTGAACACAATTCTTTCAAGAGTTTTTCAATGATTATTCAAAATCTTTCAAAAATTGTGTGTTCAACAACTCCTATCCTCAAAAGTTTAATGTGGATCATATCCTCACAATGACAATTCAACTGGATCAATTTTTTAGGGGAGCTTTCAAAATTCATGCTAAGTTAGACACATCTTTCTCCTGAAGAATTTCAAGACTATTTTCCAAAATATATTTTAATCAAATTTGGTATCTCTAATATCAAAAGATTTTATATATTAGAGATAGGGGAGAAAATGTGATTAAAATGTGATCTTATATAAGAATCAAGCACTTAACTCTTACCTACATGTGAAAAACACTTTCGATTATCGATGCACATGTGAAGGGGGAGCATTTCTGAAACGACAAAACTAGCAAAGTCTTAAATGTTTTTCAAACACTTTGTTAGAATTTATAGTGGTTTTTATGGTTACGATCTTATACCCACAACATCTTTAATCCACCACGTTATTGGTGCCAAAAGGGTGGTTAGGTTTAAGTCCTATGATCCAAACAGAACCAGAGGGATCTTCCCAAGGACAATCCAATAGATTATTAGAAGTCCTTAGGAAATATGGAGTAGAATGTGAATGTAGCTGAATGCCGACTAAGTTCTGATTCCAGCACTGGAACAATCACAACAAGGTGCTAGTGATGATGTCTTGGTAAGCATTGAAGGGGTTGAAGTGAAAAAGAAATGTAAGGATAAAGGGTGTAAAGAAATTAGCCCTTCATACAACTTAGGCAGGAACCGGGTCAACACATCATGAAGATTACACATCATGGACCTAGTGATGTAATGCACAACCCTTACCTAGCTACTCAGGCTTCTCTCGAAAGAAGTTTGTTTTATTGTCACGGAGATCAACATGACTTCTATTAGCTTTCTCACTCTGAGATAGTTGATATTGAATAGGTGGCATCTGCTCCATCCTCCGACCACTAAGAGTGCACAAATCGAGTCTAGAGCCTAGAGATCAATCAAATCTCGTTAGGACACACGGATGACGTACAAGAGAGTCATACACTATATCCTTGCGATATTTCTAGAATACTCAGAGTGATACTACTAAGTATTCACAATGATAATTGGAAATCCTTCCAGTGTTAACATCAAACAACACTGCGGTAGGTCATATGTAAGATTCTTTATGAATTAAACATATGTAAAACTGAAAAGCAACAGTGGTTTGATTCTGAATTGATTCAAACTCGTTTCAAGTCTCTACGCAATATCTTTATGGTCTTGCCAGAACATTCAGAGTGATATTCTTTAATATTCACAGTGACGAATGGAAATCCTTCTAGCGTCAACCTCAAATAGCGCTACGGTAGGTGACTTGTGAGATTCCTACGAATCAAGCTTATGAACAATGGTAAGATTCTTTAGGAATCAAAATTGTTCCAGGAATTTGAATTGACGACATTAATCAAGCGGATATTTATCCAATTGATTCACTCTTTATGTTCGCAGTCTTTCTTTGAGACGGTAGAGTAAAGAGGTTAGTACACCCGTGAAACCCTATCAAGGAGATTCTTAATTGAATCTACCTAATCACAGGTACAATATTTAATATCGTCTAACGGTCTTCACCGACTAGAGGTAAAACGCTACCGATTTAGGACGAATGTCAAAGCCATTTAGTTCGTGTCTATGTTTTGTCTCAAGAAGGTGGTGTTACGGTGTACTCAGCAAAGTCAAAGATTCAAAACCACATACTCATTCCTAAAGACATATTCAACAATTAATAGAGTAAGAATATGGATGAAGACACAAGATCGTGAGATGGAAAAGACAAGTCAAGGATGATTTGAAGGTCTCAAGATAAAAGACAAAGTCGAAAGACAACGACAAAGGCTAAAAGATCACAACATGAAGAAACTGTTGGGAATAAAATGAGCCAAGACACTTAGACGCTGACAAGATTTGATAGGAAGAAATCAAGCGTTGACAAGAAGAAATCAAGCGTTGATGAGAAGAAGTCCAAGCACTGATAGAATACTTAGTCTACACGTTTTGTGTTTCTAGTAAAGATATGTTTGACAATGTATTTTCTATGTTTATCTTTACCTAAAATAGCTGATACGTAGACTCTTGAAAAAGGTTCCTTAATCGATAAAAGGAGGCCTTTAGGTTTTAGTTTGATATACATTTTACACTTTCATTATACACAAGTTCAATCATCAATCAAAATGAAAGTTTGGTTTATTCTGTTTTGTGTGTTCTTTTCTAAGTGTTAAATTCCGCATAGCACTTAGATTGTTTCACAACAAAGTTTCTCTAAGTGTTTAACTTGATTTAATCTCGTTTACACAAAGCTAATCGATCTAAGTTTGCGATCAACAAGTGGTATCAGAGCTTGTTGAGGAACTTTGATCTAAAGAACACGAAACCCTAAAAACCCTAAATTGCCAAAACCCTAATTTTTCAAGAAAACCTAAAAACTAGACAAGATGTCTACTCCTGATATAACCTCCTCATCTAGTCATAATCTAAAAATCCCCATGCTAGACACTGACAACTTTGAGTTATGGAAGTTCAATTTTGAGCAGTACCTTTAGATTCATGATCACACTCTATGGGAAATTATTGAATATGGAAACACATTCGATAAGGCTGCTAAGATTGCTGCTGCTGTTACTTTAAGATCAGTTGAGGGTTCAACTGAAGAGGATCTAAAAGAAAAACCTATAGATGGGAGAGCTATCACAACTGAGGATATTGCAAAGAGAAGGAATGACATGAAAACTTTGAGTATTCTCAAACTTTCTTTGGGACCAGCCAATCAGCACAAGTATAGAGGTTTTGAGTCTGCCAAAGAGCTTTGGGCAGCTCTTCAAGTCAATTATGGTGGCAATGATGATACTGCCTCAGAGAAGAAGAAGCAACTCTTGCATGAGTATGTTGTGTTCAAGGCTCTTCTCAATAAGAAGCTAAGTGGGGTGAGAAGCAGACTTCTAGACATCACAAGCAAATTGTCCTTTATGGGAAAAGTGTATGGTGATGCTGATATCATTACCACTTTCCTTAAAAGTCTTGGTGATGCATGGAAGATTGAAGCAATGTCTATTATTTCTACCAATGCTCACAAAAGTTCCACTTTTGATGAAGTCTACAATAAACTAAAGATTGTAGGGAATGAAATCCTCTTGGATCAAGGAAGCAAATCTACCTCTGGAAACATGGCTTTAGTGAAGGTCAATTTGATCAAAGAGAGTCATACGTACATCCTGTTACTGGATCACCTTGTGTCAATGGTGGATAAACCTTTGTCAGCGCCTCACATTCAGACGTTGACACATACAATGTTGACTTACCAAGAATTAAACCTGCTGGTATTGATCTAGATACAGTGTGTAAATACATTGCTGCATTGCCCAATGGTTCAGTGATTACATATGAGGACCTTGAGCAAATTAGTGATGATAATTTGGAGGAGATGGACATTAAGTGGAATATGGCACTTGCAAGCATAAGGGCCAATAGATGGAATAGGAGATTCAGGAAGAAGATGACTTTAATGCTAAAGACACTACTGGATTTGATAAGTCCAAGGTTGAGTGTTACAATTGCCATAGAATGGGTTACTTTATGAGGGAATGCAGATCTCCAAGAAGATCTGATGCTGGAAAGCCTTCAAGTCAAATTATTAAGGTTTAAGATACAAAGGCTATGGTTGCCATGCAAGAAATTAATGTTGTTGGCTAGGACTAGAGATTTATGGCCAAGGAGGTGGAAGAGAACAAGGCCTTGATTACAGAGAAAGAAGAAGAAGAGCATGTTCACTATTCTCTCATAGCACATTCTTCATCTTCATCAGATAATGAGGTATATGATGATGCTTTATGTAGTAAAGGTTGTCGTTTAAATAATGAAAAACTTAACAAAGAAATTTTAAAGTTAAAATCAGATGTTTTTGATGAAAAATGCAAGTTATCTAATTATCAACTGGCACTTGTTCAAACTGAAAAGACTGTGGCTGAATATAAGAAAATGGAGCGTGATCGAAAAGATCAAATTAACGTTTTGTCTCATGACCTAAATGTTAGTGTTGACCATCGGGACATTTTGGAAAGATCCAAAGGAGTCATACAAGCTAAGTTAGATGAGGCCATTAAAAACAAAGAGAATGTAGGGCTTCAAATTCAAAGATTTGATAAAGCTTATCAAACCCTATAAAAATGTGTAAGTGAGCAAAGAGACTCTATGGATATGACTGGGATTTGGATGAAAGAGTATGTTGATGTTCCACCACCTGCTGGAAATTTTATGGTGTCCTTAGAAAGGATTTATCTTGGACTGGTATACCAGAACTCCAAGAAAAGGAATTCATTCCTCCACTAAGAGTTCTTACTCCAGTAGAGGAATATAAGGAGAAATTGACTGACTTGGAACAATGGAAGAAAGCCAATCCTACTCTGTTTGTTAAAGGTGGCATGCTTAGTGAAAGCCAAATGTGTCTACACCCATAAAGGTGACCACCCTTCTACTGGAAAACCTGTTGACCTTGGTTCATCAAGTAATAGAAAACCTAGTGTTAAGTATGAAGATATGTATAGGAAACCTAGGTCGCCACAAAGCCAAGTTAGTGATAATGGGACAGGTTTCTTTTCATCTAGACCTAGGGTTATGTCTCGAAAAGCTTGTTATATTTGTGTGGGTTTTCTCATTTGGCGTATAAATGTATCAGTGCTTCAAAAGTCAATGCTGACAAAAAGTCAAGTGATGAGACTGCTTTTATACATGGTCTCGTCGTCCAAAATGGGCTTAAAATGCATTAAATATCATGAAATATGCCACATATATGCTTGTGTTTGTTACATGTGTATTTTAGGTACGGATATTGAGAAAATGGCAAAAGATCACAAGAAACAAGCAAAAACAAACACGGGAAACGAAGCCGCACAATAAACCAAGCCCTAATGTGGATTTTCCAAGAATAACCCTTGAAGAATTGAAGATTGTACAAGAAGGGTCCTCCAATATTTCAGAATTGACACTTTAAACCCTTGTTTATTAATAATTACAAGATTGGTCCCTAAAGTTTGTCAAATTTACAAAAAAGGGCCCTCCACTTTGAAGAATTGGCAAGAATGGTCCCTCATTTATGAAGACTTGTCAATATTAGTCCTCCAAGAATTCAACAATACAATTCAACACCATAAAGTTTGAAGAAAATGCTAAAACAGCCCTTCAAGTATCAAAAATTGGCAAGAAATACCCCTGAAATTACCTTTATGAAAGTTTTGGGGCAAAAGTCTAAAGAATGAAACTTCAAATACAAAGGGATTCGAACTTATCTTGTTTAAAGCTGAAATGAAAGAAGAATAAAAGCCAAAGGGTCAAACTTGGCAGACATAGAAACTTACCTTAACCAACCACCATGTGACACCTCACCCACCAAATCCCACCATCCAGTCAGACCTCACCATTGTGCCATGTCATAACCCACTGATTGTAGTGTTTTACCACACCTTTAGGAAAAGGAGGTAAATAGGGAAAGTATTAAGTGATGATTTAGGAAAATCAAACACTAATGACCCAATGAAGTTCGTTTCCCAAGGAGGTATATGTGTGTGATTAATTCGTAATTGGTTTGAGATTAATATTGGATAGAAGGGGATGAGAAAAGAGGATGACGAAGACGTGAAATTAATTACTACTACGACGAAACGTAAAACCGTAAAAAGTATAAAAATAAAAATTAATTCTAAAAATTCCCAAAAATTCACCAAAATTAAAATAAACAAACTAAGAGTTTACCAATGATCAATACTTTTTCAAACCTTTTAATTAATTAAATATTAATTTTTAAATGCTAATTAAAGCCCTAAAAATCAAATTAATTATCAAAAAGCCCAAATAAAGATTTTTCAATTGGTAAACCTCTAAAATGACCTAAAAAGATTAAAAACTATTTTTATAAATTTTTAAACTAAGAAAAACTATTTAAAATGATTTAAAAACTATTAAAACTTAAAATAATTATAAAAATTAAGCTAAAGATGATAAAATTAATCTAAGAGTTGCAAAAATCCTATTTTAATGTATTGAAGCTAAGAAACATATAAAAAGTGCAAAAATGTGAAATTTGAAAAATAACAATAAAATAATATCAAAATAATATTAAAATAATATTAAAAATCCAAAAATTATAAAAAATTCTAAAAACTTGCAAACTAGTTTATTTTAACCTAAATAATCAGAAAATGAAAGTGAAATTACCAAATTACCCCTATTGGGCCCCCAAATGGGCTAAAATAAAAAACAGTCAAACTTAATGGGCTTTTTAGCCCAAAAAGTCAAAACGAGCCCAAATGACTTGGAAAAGCCCAATCTGACTCAAAATTCAATTTTAAACACAAAACTCTGAAGGCCCAAAAGCTGAAAGTGAGCTTATCACAGCTTAATGATCAAACAGCTTATTCTTATTGGGCCATTAAGCCCATTAAGCAATAAGCCAATGCCATAAGCTCTAATTTGACACACAACCTTCTTTTGGGATACTAAAGAGATCTTAAAAAGAAATTTTGAAAAAGCACACTCAATAAGCCATAAATAAGCAAACAACAATTCCACAAAACGACAAAATAGTCAGGATATAGTTCTAGGCTGTTTCAGAAGCTCTGGTTTGTTGCAAAATCTCACAAATAGCTTAACTAAGAATAATCAATCAAGAAAATCACAAAAAGCCAAGTAGAATAAGCTGTAAGAACCAATAAGCTGGCTGAAAAGCCAAATAAGCTAGTTTTCTAGCAAAAGCTTAACCAAAAGACTTGTAACCTTCCATACTTGTTATTAAGCTGAGAAAAATAAGTTCTATTACAAAAACCAAGTTGTTGCATGTACCAATAAGCAAAACATATTCAATAAGCTATATGACCAAGTTTGACCAATAGTCAAACGCTGACAAGAGTAAATCAAACGCTGACAAGCACAATTTTGGACGTTAACAGACTTAATGAAGTGTTAAAACTTTGTTTTCACCCTGCTGGTCAAGGCTTGAGTACAAACCTTGTGAATCAAGGTCTACCAGTTGGGCAGACTTGACTGGTATTGGCACAAATAAGCTAATAAGCCAGTGGGCTTATAAGCTTGTGAGATAAGCAGCAAACAAAAAGCAAACACCAAGTAATGCACAAGGAACCAAATATAAGCATGAAACAACAAGAATCAAACCAATTGCATCAAAATCTCATGGCATGCATTTGCTGATCTAAATGACCAAAAGCTGAAATTCAATAAGCTATAGACTACTCAATAAGCAACCAAACTCTAAAACCAGATGATGTAGAGTTGCACAACCAACAAATCTATAAGCAAATCAAGTTTCACACCTTAATTCACAAACAAACAAATTAGACCTGCTGAATTGTTTGACTGAAAAAGTGTTCAAAAACTAGCAACTTATGATTTTTAGTTATACCTTGTTTTAGACCTATCTAACACTTGAAACAACTTTTATATCAGCAAACAAATAGATATAAACCAAAAGGAGCCAAGCTCCAAGGCCCTAAGGCGTTTGAACCAGCAGACACAAACAACCCTTAATCCACAAATTTTCAAAGCAACTTGTGATTTCTAAACACAACCTACTGATTTTATGATTCAAACACACTTCCTAGATGACAACTAACAGATTCAAACACAAAAATCACGACCTCAAACACAAGAACACAAAATCACATTCCAAATACCAAAACAGGCTATATCATGAAAGTTTTAGGGGAAACTTAAACAAGAGGCCATACCTGTCCTCCACAACATCCTAGGGGGACCAGCAATGCTCCTTGGACCTTGTTCAACAACTAGAACAAGACCAAGGTTCTTCACAAAGAGGATCAAAACCTGCTGATGTTCAAAGTAGAACAAGGTTTTGATAATTATGATTCTTCAACACAAATGAACAAACAACTCAACCAATAGCTTAAATCTCTTCTCAAGCTTGGTGTCAACAAGCTTGAAGGAGCTTTAGGCTTTTGGCTAAGGGTTAGTACAGGATAATAGGTAAAACAGAAACAAGGATTTCAAGGTTTTTGAACCTTTGAAAACCTAACAAACATAGACGTGCCTTAAGGACAAGATTAAGGAAGGTCTATAACATCAAATGGAACACAGATTTCAGCTATTCTAACACCAACTTTTATAAAACACAAAAGAGATTTCACAATTTTTAAGAAATTCAAATTTTATTTAAATAAAAAGGAATTACAAAGATAATAGCCAAAATCTGGAACCAAGGGACTCTCACAAGTTGAGGTCTCCTTTTATAGGCAAATGCTTACAAAACACTATTCATAAACCCTAGCAACTGAATTTCCTAAACTAGCCTTGTAGAATCTTCTAGGCTTGTTGCCAGCTTGATTGAGTGAATCAGGGACGTTCATTGAGTGCTTGGTGACAAAGGAAAGGTTTAAGTTCGTTGATTTTTCCATGTCATGATCCTTTGCCAAGTGTCGTCATGTGAGTGGGGCTGAGGGAATCTTTCTGGTAGTGGAGTTTAAGGTTTTTGTTGTGGGATGTGATTGAGGTGATGTGAATTACACGTGAGTATAGCCAATTCCATTTTCCCCTTTGTTTTCTTTCTTTTTAAACCTGGGTAAAAAGTTGTTCTTGGCTGGTAAAAATTGCTACAGTAAGTGTTACCCGCTTTTTCAGGGATTTGAACTTTAGACTTGGAAACTTTGGTCCTTTGTTTTTAGGAAAAGATGCATAACACGTTTTTCAGCTAACATAAACACATTCCTTTGTATTTGAAGTTATGAAGTTCACACTTTTGCCCTAAAACTTTTCCAAAAAGATTTCAAGGGTTATTTTTGCCACTTTTGCATATTTGAAGGACTGATCTTGGACATTCTTGATCTTCAAATGTCTTCATTGTATCTTTTACTTCATGAGGGACCATAATTGGCAATTTAGAATTGTTGAGGGACTAAAATTCCCATTTCTTCAAAGTTGAAGGACCATTTTGTATTTTTGACAAACTTAAGGGACCAAACTTGTAATTATGAATATACAAGGGTTTTAAGTGTCGTTTCTTCATTCATTGAGGATCAATTTTGTATATCTTCAAGTCTTCAAGGGTTAATCTTGGATAAATCATGAACTAGGGCCCGGTTCTTTGTACGGCTTCGTTTCTCGTGTCCGTTTTTCCTTGTTTCTTGTGATCTTTTGTCTTTTTCACGATATCCATACCTAAAACACACAAGTAAACAAATACAAGCATATATATGGTATTTTATGACATTTTAATGCACTTAAAGTCCGAAAAGAACGATGAGATCATGTATAAACGCCATCTCATCACCCACTCACCGGATTTTTAACTAATTAATTTAGTTAACTAAATATGGTGCCTAACACCATTTTTAAATCCTAATCCAGATCAAACCATGCACTATTCATCTATGAACACAAATTGGGCACTTTTGTTTAAACGAAAATTAAGCCACCATATTATCCAGAATCATGATTATGGTGGTTTTAATCATATCCCAAAACTTAAACCTGCCACCTCATCCACCAACAAGTCACATGTTCTATCCCATGCATACGTTGTGAAGAAGATGCCAAAATAGTACCAGCCATCCAACGAACCACAACCTAGCTTACAACATAAGCTTATTTTGGACCTTTGATCACAATTGCAACCATTTTACACCTCCACAAACTGCCAAAGATACTTCACCTGATCTTCCCAAATTCTAACTGCAAGGACAATTTTGGGACTTCACCATTACGGTTTACACTTTTTTTCAGCTTTCTTAGCATTCTTGTAGCCTATATAAGGCATAGGACGCCCACATTTACATTTGCTCTTGGTTTTTCCTTGTTCAAAATTTTGTAAATCCCTTTTCAAGTTTAATGAAAATGTGTATGAATGTTTGAAGAAATCCAAGTGCCAACCTTAATCTTTGCTTGCTATTGTTTCTTGCTTATGATTTTGAAGTATCAAAACCTGTATTCAAACCTTGTGCAAGAAATTTCCAAGTTTTCCAAAATCTGATATTTTGCTAAGTTCTTTGGTACATCCTTGGAATTTTTGGATTGCAAGTGATTATAGCACCTTGATAAGAAGATTATCAAGTTGTTGTAAGCTTGTGGTTTGGGGATAATCAAGCAGTGGGTACAAAGGTTGCATTAATCAGATTTATTTTTCAGTTTTTAGTTTTAAATATTACTTGGTCTAACCTTGTTACTCTTAGCAGCTTTATGGAAGCTTGTGCCTTGTTAAGCTAGGCACATAAGCTTAAAAATTCGTGATTGTGGATGTACATTCATAAGGTTTAAGCCTTCTTACCTAAAATCTAATAAAAGTACTTGATTTTTGTGATTTTGTGTTCTATTGTTATAAGAGGTGTTTTTGTGGCTTGAATCTGCTTAATATTGCATGATATTGATGTTATGATGCTAGATTAGGCTTGGGTAAAACTGAATCACACATTTACTTTGTTAATTTTGGATTTAAAAAGTGAAATGGGTGTTTGGGTTTACTGATTGAAGGTGCTTGTTAGATTTTGAGTTAGGATTTGTGTTTGTTAAGTATTGGTATCTGTTATACAAGTGTTATTGTGCTGATATATGCAAGTCTTGAACTTTTGAATATCAATTTCTTGATTATGCTATAATTTGTTTAATTGTGTCTGTTTTGACCTAAGATCTTGGAAACACATAGATTGTATGCATGCTTAGGGCTAACAAGTGATTAAACAAAGCTTGTATAACCTGTTTAAGATATTTGAGTGGTTGAATTTGGGCTTGTGGTCAAGTATATCAGCAAAGCTCATAATCGGCTTGTTCTTTGTTCATCAGTAACTTTTTAAGCTTGAATCTTGTTCTAGACTTTGGAATTATTGCATGAAACCAGTTAATTTATGTTCATTTGAATTAATCTAAGCTGTTGTGTGCATTTGGTTCAATTTGGTTGGCTTATTCTTGCAAAAACTGCTTATTTGTGTGAAAACTACTTATGAACATGTTTGTATCATATCTGGTGATCTTTTGATTAAACTGTACTACTTGGCTGTTAGATTTTGTGATTTTGTGATTGATATTGACTCCTTATAACCCACTGGTTATAAGGGTGCCTTTGTGTGGCTTGAATCCAACAAAAATCCATATAAGACAAAAAGTCAAAATAGTCAAGCAGTGGGAACTCCTTTCCCCTATTGCTAGCCACTGCTAGTGTTAATTGGTCATCAGCTTATTCATATGCTATTCTAGCTTATTGGGACTTGCAACAACTTATTTTTTGTAATCAATCTTCCTTATTTGACCCATTGAACTAATCTGGAGCTTTTTACGGTTTGAGTTTTAGGTTCGACTAGAAAATCAAACAAGTTGACTTTTAACATAAGTGCTTATTGCTTTTTCCAGCTTATTCATTGTGCTTATTAGAATTTTTTTTGATTATTAAGCATAGTTTTGTCATTTAAAATCTTTTGCAAGCTGAATCAGCACTTGAAGTGGCCTAGAACTCAAAAACGACTATTTTGTTGTTTTCTGTAGAGAGCTTTTGCTTATTTCAGGCTTATTTCATAGGATTTTTCAAAATTTCTTTTCAGATATCTCTTAAGTATCCCAAAAGAAGCTTGTGTGTCAAATTAGAGCTTATGGCATTAGCTTATGGCTTAATGGGCCAAAAAGCCCATTAAGAATAAGCTATTGACTATTAAGCTGTGATAAGCTCACTTTCAGCTTTTGGGCCTTCAGACTTTTGTGTTTAAAATTGAATTTTGAGTCAAGTAGGTGATTTTGGGCTTATTTGGTGAATTTTTCTTATTGGGCCTAATTTCAGCCCATTAAGGGTCTGTTTTGCTATTTAGCCCATTTTAAGGCCCATTAGGGGTACTTTGGTAATTTCAAATTTATTTCTATGTTATTTATGTTAAAATAAACTAGCTTGCAACTTTTTAGAAGTTTTTATAAATTTGGGATTTTTAATATTATTTTATTATTATTTTATTATTAAAAATTAAATTTAAGATTTTTGCAAGGTTTTCATTTTTCCTAGTTCAAATACATTATGTTAGGAATTTTAAAATTTTTAGATTAATTTTAGTATCATTTAATTAATTGTTAGAATTATTTTAAGATTTTATAGTTTTTAATCATTTTTAAATAGTTTTAATTAAATTTAAAATTTTCAAAAATAGTTTTTAATTCAGTTAAGTCATTTTAGAGGTTTACAAAGTGAAAAATCTCATTTTGGGCTTTTTGTTAATTAAATTGATTTTATGGGCTTTAATTAGCATTAAAAAATTATTATTTAATTAAATAAAAGGTTTGAGTGAATTTTGATTTTTTGTAAACTCTAATTACATTTTTAGGATTTATTGAAATTTTCTAGGAATTTTTAGGTTAATTTTTAAATTTTGTCATATTCTACGGTTTTACGTGCACGACTTTTCGTCATTGTTTGATTCATAATCGTAACCGTCATCCTTTCTCTTTTTCTTTTCTCATAATTAAACTCACAAAGTTAATCATTTCTTACACAACACACTTGCCTCCTTGGGAAACGATTTTGAGCTTCATTTGGTCATTAGTGCTTGGTTTTCCTAAACCGACACTTAATACTTGCCGCTTTTACGCCTTTTTCCTAAAAGGTCGTATCTTACTAGAATAATTTTGGCGCCACTGCCGGCGAGGCGTGTTGTGTTTTGAATTGAACAAATGTTGTTTTATATTAGCCATAATATTTATTTGTATTAGTAACACTCTACTAATACGTATTATCGGTTTTTGTTTTTTGTGTGAATATTACTATATTGTATACGTAGAACAATAAATTCAAAAGTACTCCAAAAGTGTGAAAACACAACCTTTATTAGGGATTTCATCACTCGATCATTGTATTCGAATCTCAAACAAAGAAAAAAAGGCAAAATAGATAATTACTTTCGTGAAGCTTACTTTTGACAAACACAAAGTATAAGGTGGGTATTATAAAATATACCCTAAGGAAAAAGGCTCTTAAGTGCTTTGCGCCGCCTCGTTTCCCCGCTTGCTTGTGCGTGTTTAGATAAAAGGGCTAATCTAGGGTTTGCCAACCAAAGTATTATCTAAGTATCATATATATTTTCTTGGTTTCAATTGATTAAACCCTCTTGAACGTTTTGGTGTTCCACCAACGTTCTAAAGTCATCGAAAGCGTTCACTTCACGTGATCATTTTCATTCCTTGAGGCTCCTTTAATCAAGAGATTTGATTTGAGGGGAGATTTGTAGATTTTTGTCTACTTAATACATCACCAAAATCCAAAAAAAGTAAAAACAATCAAAAACCACAAAAAATTGGAAAAATTAAAAACACCAAAAAGAATCTTCTTTGCTCATCCCCACGTTGTACGTGACGTTTATGCTTACTCGTAATCAAGCAACACGTGCGCGTAAACGAAAAAACCGAAAGGAGACCACACCTACCCTTTCAAGTGAGGAGTCTCCTATTGACGAACCTATCGTAGAACAAGAAGCAACCATGGCTAATCAAACTATGATGGAGTTACTTCAAGCACCTACCAAGGGTTATGGAGAGGCTATTGTGATTCCCGCTATCCTTGCAGAGAATTTTGAAGTTAAGACGGGTTTGTTGTCGATGATCCAAAACAACAAATTCCGTGGAGATGAAAAGGACAACCCGCACAACCATATCCGCCGATTCAATCGTCTTACCGCCACTTGCAAGTTTAAGGACGTTGCTAATGACTCGATTAAGATTATGCTTTTTCTGTATTCCTTAGCGGGGCCCGCTAAAATTTGGTTAGATAAAGAGCCACCCAATTCTATATTGACGTGGAAGGATCTCGTTTCAAAGTTTGTGAACCAATTTTTCCCGCCCTCTAAGACTAAGCATTTGAAAAACGAGATTTCAAAATTTTCACAAGAATTTAATGATAGTTTTTCTACAGCTTGGAATCGGTTTAAGGAAATGTTGCCCGAGTGTCCACATCATGGTTTTTCCGATTTGCATCAAATTGACACGTTTTACAATGGATTGAATGATCATGAGAGAGATTATCTTAATGCCGCCACGGGTGGTAAATTTTTGTGTAAAACCGTCGAGGAAGCATTGTTGATTATTGAGAATAGGTCTAAAGTCTACAGTCCTCGTAGCACATCGAGTGTTCGTAAGGCTTCGTCTTCGGCTTCACCTTCATTTTCTAGTACGATCGATGCTTGCCAAATTGAGGGAAACTTGGAGAACAAAATCTTTGATAAGCTTAAAGGTCTTTTAATTGAATTCAAAGTTGGTGAACAAAGTGCTCCCGCTACGGCTAAAGCGGTTGAGGTTTCTTGAACGTTTTGTGGTGGAGGTCATGATTTCTCCGAGTGTATTACCAACGGTGGTAACACTTTGAGTGCCTACGCGGCCACGGGAACTTACAACCAAAACGGTCAAGTTACCCGCTCTAATCAAATGACTCCACCAGGTTTTGCTCCCAATCAAAATGCTAACAACAACTATCGAAAAAATCAAGTTGGTTACAAAAACAATTACAAAGGTAACAACTATGGGAATCAAGGGGATAATAACAATCTAGTTTCAAACAAAAATCAAAATAATGATTTTCAAAACAACAATAAAAGTTTGCAAAACTTGAAAGATCTTCCAAATGAATTTGTTGAATACGCAAATGGAAATGATGCTAGGTTTGATAATATTCAAAGAGAGATCATTAGCCTAAGATCCGAGTTTAATAATGACTTGAAAAAAGAGTTGAAAAATGAGTTAGCAAATGAGCTTAAGATCCACATCGACAAAATGGACGGAAATGTAACTAGGTTACAACAAAACCAACAAAAGATGGAACAAGGGCAACATGAGATAAAACAAGAGATGGATAAGGCCGATAAGAGGCAATCTATATTTGAGGATAAAATTTCATCTTTGAGGCTATAATGTGTAAACCTTCTTCGGGTAGTCATCCTAGTAACACCATATCGAACCCTAATGGAGAGATGAAAGTGATTACCACACGAAGTGGTAAGACACTAAAGGAACTGACTCCTCAACCAATTACTCGAACGGTGGAGGAAATTAAGGAAGAATCCGAGGTGGTGGTCAAAAAGGAGCATGTCCCAATCCCACGAAGTACCGCTCATGCCACACCTACGGTTGACCCATTACCAACATTTGAACCCGAGATTCCAAAGGCTATGCCTATGCCTCAACCCATACCACCTTTGCCCTACCCATCGAGACATAGAAAGGAGAAACGTCAAGAGCGTGACAATTACCAATTAGAGCTTTTTATGAAGATGTTTCGTGATGTGCATTACAATGTGAGTTTTGCCGATGCTTTGGTCATGATGCCTCGATTTGCCGCTAACTTTAAGAGTATGTTAAACAACAAGGAGAAATTGCAACAATTGTCTAGTTGTTCATCGGTTTATCTTAACCACATACCTCAAAAAGTCGGAGATCCCGGTAAATTCTTGATTCCATGTGCAATCCAAGATATGGAAGAATGCTATGTCTTGGCCGATCTTGGTGCTAGTATTAACTTGATGCCACTTGTAATCTTCAAGTCGCTCAATCTTCCAAATCTTACTCCTTCGCTAATGTCTATCGAATTGGCTGATCATTCCACTATTCCCGCATGTGGATTGGCCGAAGACGTTTTTGTGAAAGTGGAAAAGTTCTATTATCCGGTAGACTTTATCGTTGTCGATATTCCCACGGATCCTAAAGTTCCTCTTATTTTAGGTCGTTCGTTTTTGGATACGTCAATGGCGTTGATTGATGTGCATGCTCAAAAGATTACCTTACGTTTCAACGACGAGGAACTTGTTATAAACGCAACACAAAACTCTCAAATTTCTCATGTTTATTCCATCGCGAACATAAACCTCGTTGATATGATCAACGTTGTTTGCGAGGAATTTTCACAAGAAGTTTTAGGTTTTGGTGACGATGAAAATAGTGGCAATCCCACTATGCTTGATCCCATTCTTGATAATTCGACACCATCCTTCACTCCATTTGAAGGTGGTGGGTTTACGTTGGAAGAATTTGATGTTCCGCGTACTTGTGACGAAGACCTTGACAACGATGAGGACTTCTCGATTATAAAGGATTTTCTTAACGATTTCCCATTTCCTCCAGCCGAGGAGGTTATGAGTATCGAGCCCAAGTCTTCAACTGAGGAACCACCAATCCTCGAGTTGAAAGATTTACCTCATCATCTTGAATACGTGTTCTTGGAGGAGGACGATAAGTTTCCGGTTATTATTACGAAAGTTCTTTCGAATGATTAAAAAACCGCACTTATCGATGTTCTAAAGGATCACAAAGGGGCAATTGCATGGAAATTATCCGACACAAAGGGGATCGATCCCAAATCTTGTACCCACAAAAGCTTAATGAAGGAGGACTACAAACCCGCAATCCAATGCCAAAGGAGGGTGAATCCCAAAATTCACGATGTCATCAAAAAGGAAGTCCTTAAACTCCTTGACATGGGAATGATTTACCTTATTTCCGATAGCCTTTGGGTGAGTCCTATTCGTTGTGTCCCTAAGAAGGGAGGAATGACCGATGTGCCAAACGATGCCATCGAGTTAATTCCAACACGACTCGTGACCGGTTGGAGGGTGTGTATTGACTATCGTAAGTTGAATGACGCCACTCGTTTAAGACCATTTTCCCTTGACCTTCATGGACCAAATGTTGGAGCGTCTTGCGAGAAACGATTTCTATTGCTTTTTAGATGGTTTTTCTGGTTACTTCCAAATCCCTATCGATCCTCGTGATCAAGAAAAAACTACGTTTACGTGTCCATATGGAACGTTTGCCTATCGTAGAATTCCATTCGGACTTTGCAATGCACCGGGAACTTTTCAACGGTGTATGATGGCTATTTTTCATGACATGATCGAGAAGACGATGGAAGTCATTATGGATGATTTTTCCGTGTTTGTTTGTTCGTTCACTTCGTGCTTGTCGAATCTTCAGAGAATGTTGAAAAGTTGTGAGGAAACCAACCTTGTGCTTAATTGGGAAAAATGTCATTTCATGGCTATGGAAGGAATTATCTTAGGGCACAAGGTTTCGAAAGCGGGAATTGAGGTAGACAAAGCTAAGGTATACGTCCTCGCCAAATTACCTCATCCCAAAACCGTTAAGGGAGTTAGGAGTTTCCTAGGCCACGCGGGCTTTTATCGTCGATTCATCAAGGATTTTTCAAAGATTTCTCTACCTATTAGACATCTCCTCGAAAAAGATGCTCCTTTTGTCTTTAACGAAGATTGTGTACGAGGCTTTGAAATCCTTAAGATAAAACTTACCAAAGCTCCCATTCTTGTTGCTCCCAATTGGAACCTCCCCTTTGAGCTCATGTGTGAGCCTAGTGATTACGCCGTTGGGGCCGTTTTGGGGCAACTTCATGAAAAGCATTTCTTGCCTATCCACTATGATAGCAAGACGATGACCGAGGCTCAACTTAAATACACTACAACGGAAAAGGAATTCCTTGCCGTGGTGTATGCATTTGAGAAATTCCGACCTTACCTCGTCTTGACTTGATGCATAGTGTATACAGATCATTCGGCTATCAAGTATCTCATGGCTAAACAAGATGCAAAGCCGAGATTAATTCGTTGGATTCTCCTCCTACAAGAATTTGATGTCGAAATCCTTGACAAAAAAGGAGCCGAGAATCTAGCGGCCGATCATCTTTCTCATTTGGAAGATCCTCACCAAAGTGTTTACGAGCCAAAGGAAATTACCCAAACATTTCCTCTCGAGACACTTGGTGTAGTGAAATCTAAGCTTGATTCATCTACCCCATGGTTTGCGGACATCGCAAATTACCATGCGGGCAACTTCATCATTAAGGGTATGACGACTCAACAAAAACGAAAATTCTTTCGTGACGTCAAGTTCTACTTTTGGAACAACCCTTACCTCTTTCGGACTTGTGCGAATCAAATCATTCGACGTTTTGTCTTAGGCACCGAAGCTTCTAATATCCTTAGAGCTTGTCACGAGGGACCCATGGGTGGTCACCATGGTGCTAATATCATAGTGAAGAAGGTCTTTGATGCCGGTTTCTTTTGGCCTACTATTTACCGAGATGCACACGCACTTGTGAAGTCGTGTGACTCATGCAAACGACAAGGAAAAGCCTCACAAAATGATGAAATGCCACAAAACATCATCCAAGTGTGTGAGATCTTTGATGTTTGGGGAATTCATTTTATGGGGTCGTTCCCATCATCTTGTAGTAATAAGTACATCCTTGTCGCCATTGACTACCTATCCAAGTGGGTGGAAGCTAAGGTTTTGCCCACGAACGATGCTCGTGTGGTAGTCAAGTTTTTGAAGAGCTTGTTTTCTCGGTTTGGAACCCCTCGTGCGATCATAAGCGATCGTGGAACCCATTTTTGTAATGACCAATTTGAAAGGGTCCTAAGGAAATATGTGGTTACACATCGGGTTTCTACGGCTTATCACCCACAAACGAGTGCGCAAGTCGAGGTTTCAAACCGAGCGTTGAAGAGGATCATTGTTGTTCCCTAATTTATTCACTTCACCATGGTTGATTAATAGAAAATAGATGAAAAGAATGAACATTTTAGAGAGAGAAAGTAGTGAGAGAAAGTAGAGAGAAGGTGGAGAAACTTTGTGAAATTAGATTAAAGAAAATGAGAACATCCACCCTCCTAACATGCTGTACTTATATAGTCCACCCACATGCGGGCTCTCTAATGGACTATATATCTTTTGGGTCGGGCTTGAATAAATGCTTAGTACCTTGAAAAAAGCCTTTTAAGCTAACTGTGACAACCCTAGGTTTTGCATTTGTCACTTGGTCTTACTTTTAGGTTATTTTATGTGTGCTTACTTGAATTTTGTGTTTACGTGTTTATTTTGTGTGAACGAGGTTGGTGTGGTTATCGTTTATGAGTATAGAGTACTCATAATTAAATCGAGGAACGGTTATTTCATGTTCATGAGCTCACAAGTGGTGACTATGAAATGAAAATGGTGATATTGTGGTGTTTACGTATACGTATAAGTATTATAGTAGTAGTATTTTTTTTAGGATTTACGGTTTAGCATTTAGAGGTCTCGGATGAGGTAATTAGTCATATGAATATTTTTCGGGATGGTTTTAAGTCATTTAGGACTTAGTTATAAAGTTTATTTCAAAATTTGAGATTTTTATTAAAAGTGTATATTTTACGTCTTTTACGGTAAAACGCGTAAAAACTGACTAGTTTTACGGTTTTGAGGTTTTGGAGGCTTTAGGAGCTGAAATAAATTAAGGAAAATTAAGGTAATGTTATTAATACATATATTAGTAATAAATAGAAAAAAAACGAATTTAAAGGGGGTTTAGGTCGGATTGGAAAAAAGAAAAGAAGGAAAAAAGGAAAAAAAAGATGGAAAAATGAAAGTTGGGTTTTATATTTGGACTAGGATTCTTGTTACATTATATAAGGATTTTAAAGAGAAAAAAACATAAAATCCCTGGAGAAAAAGAATGGTCGACGGTTTATGGAGAACTTTTAGGGTTATTCATCAAAATTTAGGGTTTTCATAAATCAAAGGTAAACTTTCGTAATCCCTTTTTAATTTAATTGTTTTTAATGTTTACATAATCATCTTATGATGGATTTAGGTTAGGGTTTTAATAAGAATCTGTATTTTAATGATATTATAATGATTAGATGGTTTAGGGTTTGTAATTAATGGGGTTATGGGTAATTAATTAGGTTAAGTTAATTAAACCCGTTTTTAAAAACTGGGCAGAATTTTGAGTCAATTGTTTTGATCATATCGGGAGTTCTAGGAACATTCAAGATGCGATCCAAGTATCTCTGAAAAGGTAATTGAAGTGGCTTTCCAATTCAAGAAACGAAAACTAAATTGGAGGTTGGGAAGTGGGTCAAAAACAGGTTACAACAGTCGGAGGTCAAAAGAGTTTTGAATTCAGCCTGTTTTCTTTTTAAGTTTTAGGTTGTTTGGGGTACTTAGGGTTGCATTGGGATCTTCTCACGAACATGAGAGATGGTTTATATATTGTAGTAAGGATCTGCACTTGGGCTAAGATTGTGGTTTAGGGTAAGACCCTCTAATGCTAATGAACTTTTCATACGTTTAAAATCAGTGAATTCTGGATAGGTAGCAATATATACACATATATCTGGGCCATAACAGTAGCTTTAAGGTTAGGGCAAGTGGGAGGTTTTAGCTAACATGTATAAAAGTGTGAATATTCCTTTTACCGAAACCATGGGGGTATGTTTAAGTGGACGTTTGACTTAATGTTTTGAGACCTAAAACCGGGACTATTTTGTGTAAAGTTATGAACGAGATAGCTTAACAATGAGGTAATTATACGGGAATAGACTAGATGTCCATCATAGGTTGATGAGCCATCTTAGTGATTGGTTCGTGTATTGATTTCGTGTTTTTGGTTTGTTAGCTTGTTTCTAGTGCGAGGACCTGTGAAGAAGCTATCAGGTGAGTTTCATAGTCCCATGTTTAATATTGATTTTGACTTCCAGATGGGATGGAAGAGACACTGTGTTGAGTTATTTTCTAAATTGATGCTGTGAATGTGTTTGTGATTTGAGATGGACTTGTGTGTTCATTATGTGATTAACTGCTATGTGGTTTTTGATTGTGTATGATTTGGATCGAGGGACACGTGCTGTCTCAATTATTGTGGTTTGACAAGGTAGTGGCCTTGTGGTTTGACAAGGTAGTGGCCTTGTGGTTTGACAAGGTAGTGGCCTTGTGGTTTGACAAGGTAGTGGCCTTGGGATAGGTACATATTGTGATCATCTATGGTACCATGTTGTTTGGCAAGGTAGGAGCCTTGGATTTTGGTTTGGAATGATTGATCTTGAATGCTAGTTGTTAATACATAATTTTAGCACATTGTCCATATGTTATTGTGTTGATGGTTGTTATTCACATCTTGTAATTGATTTAGCGTTGGAGTCTAAACCTATGACTCTCACCAACTTTATGTTGACGTGTTTTAGTGTCTCTTTCAGGTGATACTATGGTTAAGCATGAGAACATAAGTGGCTAGGACTGGAGAAGCTTAGGAATACATATAGAAGGAGAATCCCCGTTTCCTTCTTAGTTTTTATTTGTTCTTTTAATAAGTGATATTGTGGCACACATATTTTTTTTGGTTATGTTATTTGTTTGTCTTGGGTAAGCGGTAGGACTATTACCTACTTACCTAGACTCCTGAGTCTGATGAGATATTGTCATGACTTTGTGTCTCCATTTTATGACATTTCTTATTTCATATAGTTATCTCTATAGACACGCCATGTTGTGATGATATTCATACGTCGCGCCCCATATTCCACCATGGTGGGGTGTGACAGAATGGTATCAGAGGCAATGGTTATAGAGAATTAGGTTGCCTAGTCGTGTAGCCTAGTCTATAGCTTAAGGGTCCCTGCATATAGGCGTCATAAGAGTATGTGTGCATTCTATAGTAATTGATATGTTTGAATATTATTTTCGTAGTATTTGTTAGGTTATGAACTACTATGGTTCATACTTAACTACATGTTATTTTCTTTACGAGTTTTGATTAGTGTGGGTGGAACCATGGTCGTATACGCTAGTCATTGTGAGATTTCGCTTAATTATGTTTTCATGTTCTTTATACATTCTGAATTTTATCTACGCTGGTTCAGCTGGACTACAAGTTTATGTGTTTCGTGCATTGGCTATGTTATTTTAATACATGGGGTTTTGGATCTTATCTTGTGTGGTTATGTGCTTGTGAGTTGTTGGATTATGTGTTATGTGTAGTATTAATTTCTTATAAGTGTCATCATAGGAGGGAGTACATTGGTGAAAGGGAACATGTATAATTATGGAGGCCTACATAATTATATATGTGCCACAACACAACTGGACTTTCAAGTATGATTGCATGAAAGAGAGTTCATACGTGCTTGTATAGTATATGTTGGATGTATTTGAGTGTATGTACGTTTATGCCTATGTATGTAAAATTATTTTCTACTTACCGGTTGTATTCTTGGGATGGTTGCTAGCTCGTTTCTCTTTGAGATGTTCAAGTTCTGTAGTAGCGCATTTCTCGGGTCCTCATTTCACGTGTTTGTTGTACGGTACTTTTGGCGTGAAGGATTTTGAGATGGTGGAGATTTCTTTTTGGGGTAACGATGTCTTTTGTTTCGAGTTATACATGGTAAAAAAAATAGAACTTGCAAATTGAAAAAAAAATAGTTGTTGGTAGTCGATGAAATAAGGAAGTGTCGGGATCATGTTTCAAATAAGGTGGAATATAACTTTAAAATATAAGCATGACTCGGTTATTTTAAAATATTCTGGTTTTGATCACCTAAAGTTATTGTTCTTAAGTTAAAAATTTTGTTCTTATTTAGTGAAATATGTTAAAATCATGTAATTAATAGAGTTTTAATTTTCTGGAATTAAAATAAATTAGGTTCTAGTTTTGGTAATTAATGGGGGGTTTTAGGGTTTAAAAATCGTTTTTTTTGGTATAAATCGGAGAAGGCAGAAACTGTCGCTAAACTGTCAAAATATGCCGCTAACTGTCAGAAACTGTCGCTAATGCCTACGCAGATTTTGAGAAAAATCGTTTTCGTCATAACTTATTCGTATTTAAAGGTTTTTGGGTGATTCAAAAGCCTAAAATTATGTACTCGGAACATACTTTTCAAATATTCAGAAATTTTCGTAATTGGAAGTCAGTAGCTAGGTCGAATTAATTGTACAAGTGTTGAGTTCAAGGTTAATTTTCGGACAACATGGTTTAAACTCGTGTTTTGGGTATTTTGCGGTAATGCACTTGGAGGGTTAACATAGAGATGAGTTGGGAAGGAATTTGAGAGTTCTTTAGACCTTATTATACGTGGTCATATTTTGATGAGTTTTGATTTATGGTATTTATGAGTAAGACTGAAATCGGGGTGACAGTTTTAAACCCGTTGAGTTATGTGACGGCTCCTAACTTGGTTTCAAGACAGTTGTTGTTTGATGAGTTGCGAGATTTAGTTAGGTTGGTTACATAACTTTATGGTTTTGATAAGTTTCCTCGCGGACGGTTAAGGCTCATGTGTTGTTGGTTGAGATTATTTTCTTGTAAACTGAGTTCACGTTTGAACGTGAAGGTTTTATCAAGGATATGCATCCTCGTTTGTTTGCTGAGAATAAGTTTGAGTTTGGGAGTAAATCTCGGGACGAGATTTCTATTAGGAGGGAGTGATGTGACAACCCTAGGTTTTGGATTTGTCACTTGGTCTTACTTTTAGGTTATTTTATGTGTGCTTACTTGAATTTTGTGTTTACGTGTTTATTTTGTGTGAACGAGGTTGGTGTGGTCATCGTTTATGAGTATAGAGTACTCATAAGTAAATCGAGGAACGGTTATTTCATGTTCATGAGCTCACAAGTGGTGACTATGAAATGAAAATGGTGATATTGTGGTGTTTACGTATACGTATAAGTATTATAGTAGTAGTATTTTTTTTAGGATTTACGGTTTAGCATTTAGAGGTCTCGGATGAGGTAATTAGTCATATGAATATTTTTCAGGATGGTTTTAAGTCATTTAGGACTTAGTTATAACGTTTATTTCAAAATATGAGATTTTTATTAAAAGTGTATGTTAATGCAAGTAATGCCTAAAAACATTATTAGTGTTAACTAATCTTTCTTAGTTTTGATTACAACAAACCATACAACACATTTAGTGTAAAACACAAAATGAATTATTTAACTAACACTATCATCAAGGTAATAATCATATCACTAACCTTTCTTAATCATACTTAGTGATCATCAAAATGATTATCCTTAAAACTCAATTTTGTTAATAAGACAAAAGACTTTTTAATAAACTTTCTTTTTTAGAAAATGTTTTATTAAAATGGAAAATGAAAATTTGAAAATGGCATATTCCAAATGCTGTTAGAATATCCTTTGAAGGGTTCAAATACCTCAGATATTCCCACCCCACTAAAAGACAAAAAATGGAGCGGGGTCTAGTGGCGGTACCTTAAGTACCTACGCGGTACCTTAGCGATATGGTACCGCGGGGTGAGATAAGGTACCGCGCACAGTAGCCGTTATAGATCCGTTGTAACTTTGTATCCTTTTTATAGTGGGTCAAATCTCACTTTCCAGATAGCCTCTTGGACGTTTTTCTCATCCCTCTTTCTATTTTCTATAGCATAATCATTAGTAAATGATCACTTAAATTGTTAAGGATGTTTACATATGATTATCCTCTTGATCCCCTCTTTTACCATGTACAATGAGAAGATCACTCACTCACTAGTGTTGTGATAAAGATGAATCTATGAGCTAGTCATATTCATCATGATACCCTTTTTGTTTTAGGTCAATCCAATGTATTTATGAATACTTGGACTAGTTGTGTTCATCCAAGTTATTTGTGGATACTTGGATTTGTTGTGTACATCCATTGCATATGTGTTTGCTTGGATTTGTGTTGTGTAAATCCAAGCTACATGTGTGTACTTGGATAAGTCTAGTTGAGTTGTAATAGATTTGATTAGGAGTTCTCACTAAACTTTAAAGTGATGTGGTTGTGTCTTGTGAGTTCTCACTAAACTTTAAAGTGATTAGTAGTTGTGTTGTGTGAAGTTCTCACTTAGCTTCAAAGTGAAGAGTCGTGAAGATTGGTTCTAGCTTTCGATTAGAACTCGACATCTAGCCTTGTGTCGTAAAATGGTGAAGTAGGCAACGTCGTGAAGATTGGTTCTACCTTAAGATTAGAACTCGACATCTAGCCTTGTGTCGTTAAATTGTGAAGTAGGCAACGTCGTGTAGATTGGTCCTAGCTAAAGATTAGGTCTCGACATTTAGCTTAGTGTCGGAAAATAATCTAAGCAACGATGTAAGGTTTTCTCCGCCGAGAAGGGAGCTTGTGGATATAGTGGAAATCTCGAGTAGGTGTACTCGAGGAGTGGAGTAGAAACGAGGATAGAGCCTCGTTGTCGAACCACTATAAATCTTGGTGTCTTCCCACTAGGTTATCTCCTTCCTTGCTCTTTACTTATTTCATTATCATTATACTTGCTTATTATCCTTGCTAGTGTATTTCAATTGAACCTAATCATTATTCAACTTAGCATCAAGTAAAAGATAGTTTTGATACAAACCAAATTGAAAGTAATTTTAATTTGGTCACCAATCGAAGAGAAACTATTCAACCCCCCCCCCCCCCCCTTCTAGTTTCTACAATTGGTATCAGAGCGATGGTCACTCAAGATCTTTGAAGTATATTGTGCTTTGAAACTTGGATTGATCCATTGTCTCCTCAAATTAGAAGGTCTAGTTGTACTAAAGTTTCTCTTTGGTCAAAACTATGTCTTTTAATTGATAATTTTGCATCCCACTTAAGATTAGTAGCCTTTATGCTTTTTAGATATACTTTTGAAATGTATCTACTAGTTTGCATCTTGCTTTGTGTAGGTACTCATGAAGATCAATCAATTTATTGGTTATGGATTGAGTTACTTGCACTTTTAGAAGAATCATCTTCATTGATCTTTAACATCTTTGAATGATGATACCAAGATGATTGGGAATGATACTAGTCCTTGAAGACTTAGTACTTATCATAGTCATTGATTGGGCATAGCACTTATTCCTTCATGGATTGCTCTTTGTGGCCAAGGTACGCTTTTGTTCTTCCACACACCCTTTGATCATTCTTTTGATCATTACTTGACTATGTGCTTGTTCTCGGCATCCTTGCCTTGACATTTATTTTTGGTTTGTGTTTCTTTTCTTTTATCCTCTCAAACCTTCATTGCGTGGATACTTGACTCACTATGGTGATGCAGAGTGAGTTAGTAGAAGCTTAAAGTATCAAGCATGATTTCCATGGTTTGCACCCATACGGTTAGTAGGCCCTTTGTGGGAGAGAAAGTGAATTAATACTTTGCTCATATTTTAGTTTAGACTAAGACTATTATTGAAAGTGATCTTAGTTTAGACTTGAATAATTGCTTTGTGCTTATTCATTACCAAAGCCGTTTATCGTTTCGCCGGAAAGGCACGTCTTAAACCACTATATATGACACAAGCTCTTCGTTTCAACTACTTGAATATTGTCATTAATCCCTTGAGCATTGATCCTAGTCTTGATTCACTTCTATTGACTTCTCTCCACTTAGTCGTTTTGCTACGAGTAGTCGTTTGTCCGTTTCGGTTCTTTTCGATCTTGATTTAACTCGTAATCCTTCATTAAGGCATATTGCTTAGTGTTATGTTGATCCAATGATATTCGAAAAGACTCATGATTTAATTTTAAGTATTTTAGAAAAACTGGATTTTTAAAAGTTGGCGTTTTTCAGAGATAGAATCCTGCCTCTGTAGGCGGTTCCTTATCTCCGCGGCTCAAACCCGCGGTTCCTTATCGATAAGGTACCGCGGGAAGTAACTTTTGTCAGAGCGTCAGTTTGAGTTTTTTATTCTTTTTCAAACCAAACTCTCTCTCTCCCAAAAACACACAGCCGACGGGTTTTACCTTTTCCACCATTGTTAAAGCTTCCAAAACCTTCAATCACTCAAATTAATTGATTCCAAGTTGTGGGTTTCACTCATCCTTCATCTAACATCAACTAATTGTAAGTATTTTCTTTCAATTTCATCTATTTTGTTCTAGGGTTCATCCTTTCATAATTGGGGATTTTTAAAATTAAAATTGAATTAAAACCTTAATAGGAATGTGGGTTGACATGGTAATCTTACTATGATTCCTTAGGTTGATATTCATTAAGATTTCACTAAAACCCACTTGTAGAACAAATCCGAATTTAGGCTAAATGATTTTGGTTGAATGATGGATTTGAGATGAACCCATGAACAAGTAGGTAATGACATTGTTAATGCTTACCTAAAAACCTTATTTTGAAAAACCAATGTTCTAATCCATTGTTGATCTAACATAGATCATGTGTTCTTGGTTAATGATGGAATAGACACATTGTGAACATGAAAATGATATGGATTCAATCCTATGTTTGTCAAGAAATTGATATAACACATTTTCATTTTTCGTTTTCCTTTTTATTTTTCATATGAGTGATTGGAGAAATATTGTCTTGTGTTTGTATTTAGGTACTTAATCATGCCTTCTCAATATCAAAAAGATCATCAATTCACTAGAGATTATATGCCCGACGTCTCTCAAACCTTTGTTTCTCCTCAACTCCAAAACTCTTTTCCATCCCTTTCCTCTCGTTGTTTCCATGAGGGTAGGATTGTAGATCCAAGAATAGCGGGAGATAATTATATCAACTCTATGTTCAAGCTTATCGGGTTTGATTGTTTGCTTTACATAGACGAGGTAATTTATCCCTTGTTCCTTCTTGAGTTCTTCAGTACTTACTCCATGCTTGAAATCAACGACCAAATCTTTATTCGTTTCTTGTTGAATGGTCAAATCATTCAATATTCCCTCGATGACTTTGGTGATATTCTTTGTGTGCCATTTGAAGGCACTTGTCGTTTCACGGATAAGTGGAGACTATATGCTCTCTTGGAGTCAAACGATAAACCTCCAAATGACACCACCGAAGTTGATCTAAATTCCATCCTTGAAATCATCACGAAAGAGCGTAGTGGAAACGTTGTGAGAAGCCTTCATACAAATGTGCGAAATGTGAATAGGTATGAAGTGCTCTCAAGCGACCTTAAGGATTACATGCTCCAATGGGCAAACATCCTTAGGGAAAATGTGTTTTGTCTTGGTGGGAACCGGGATCATATCCCGGCTTGCATGGGGCATATGTTGTTTTGCATGTTTACTTCCACCAAGTACAATCTTGCATATTACATCGCTCGACGTATAAATTATGCTCTTTCCAAACCCAAAACCAACCTCCATTATGCTATGCTTCTTACTCGCCTCTTTAGAAGGGTTGGTCAAGATTTTCCTTTACTCGATCTTTCTCGCTTTCACCCGGTTCAACGGGTTATGTTGCCTATTCAAGAGGCGTATAAACGAAAGCCAAGAAGTGACTGTGGTTCGAGAAAATCCGACCATCAAGAGCCGGATGAGGAGGACACCGATATGCCACCAAGTGATGGTGATGACATCGGTCCTAGTTCTCATTTTGATTCTTCGAGTAACTCCCATCCATCCTCAAATCAATTCGAGGATGATTTTGAAGACTTAGCTCCTCCTCCTCACCCTTCTAGTGATGTCCCTAAAGATCTCAATATGGAACATCTTTATCGTGAGAATCTTAGAACTCGGGGAGAATTACATGAACATCGAGTGGAGTCAAGAAAAGGGTTCAAGTATTTGGGAAAGATGATCAAGGGTTTAGGAAAGAAAAGGAGGTGAAGACTTTGAAGTTGTGTCAAAGTTTGGATTTGATGGTTAAACATTTGGTTATTAACACTTTTGTTTAGTTGTTTATTAACTTGTGTTGCATGCTTGGATTATTACTTATTTTGATCCTTAATGTTGCTTATGCAATAATGTTTGTGTTTTACATAGCTTTGTGCATGCCTTATGATAGTTAGCTTATTAGATTATGATATGTAGTTAACTTTGGCTTGTGAAACTTTTGGGAAAAAATCTGGGTTTATCAAAAATTGGGAAGGGAAATTTTTGAAAACCTTCTGGTCGCGGTTCTATATCGACCCGCGGTTCCTTATCGATAAGGTACCGCCGGTCCTAGATAAGGAACCGCCGGTCACTGTGCACGACAGCATCTTTGCTTTACATTGTTTTCTTAATTTTGTGTAAACCTTGCATGATTTTCAGTAATAAACTGCACATTTCCTAAACTAGGGTATCTAAATTCATTATTCACCTAAAATGATTTTAACCCATTACTAGTTTGGATCATCCCCTCACCCATTTAAACCTACCTTGTTTGCCATGTTCTTCACACATCAAACATACTTCCCTAAACCTTAAACCACCCTAATCAACCATGGTGTGTACCAAAACCTCAAACACTTCCAAGACCTCCACCCCAAGAAAAACACTCAAAATAAGGGTTAAGGTAGCTAAGCCTAACTCTTCACCTTTCCACACATCTAAGAATGAGAATGCTCTTATCCTCATTTCTTCATCACCTTCCCCACCTCTTGCACCATGCAAGACCTCCTCCACCCATGGTACTAACCACTCCATTGGTTCTACCTCCTCTTCATTCAATTCTAGAATGAATGAGCTTTCTTCACCCTTGGAGAACTTGCCTCCTCCACCTCCACCCAACTCAAACATCCCAATTTTGGGTGTCCCTCTTTTCCTCCTCTTGGGTGATCCTTACTTTGGGTTTCAACAAACTCATGGTCCTAATTGCCCATGTTATCTTTACAATCACTACATCATCCATAACCTTAGGATGGACATGTATGAGCTACATAGGAGGTTGCAAAACTTCTTGCTTGCTTTGTTCTCCATGCCTCCTCCTAGGAGATGAATGATGGAGTTCTTTTAATAAGAGTTTTCAACAACAACAAGCCAAAGAAAACCACTTATCTAGATTTTATGATAAGCTAGCTATGTATTAGTTAGTTTTTTTATCTTTGCACTTGTTTCCTCATTAATGAATGTTTTATGTTAACTTATGGATTTAGCTTTGTGTGATTCTATCCTTTTGTGCACACTAATCAACTTTAATTTGAAATTAAAATTGAACCTAAATCTATCACAACCCCTAAACTTGACTGAAATTGGTTCAAAATGATATCTAAATTATTTTGTCACCCTTTGTCAAGACATTATTTGTGAATGTGTTGCTTTATGCAACCCTAGCATATTTTGGTTCTAATAGAGGTAAAATTCCAAGATTTGCAACTTTTTGAAAAAGTCTTAGTTTTTCCCAAAACCCAGGAAAAACATGGTTTAAAGTCCTCTGGACGCGGTTCCTTATAGACCCTCGGTTCCTTAGTGATATGGAACCGCCGGCCCCTATAAGGTACCGCGGCCAGAAAGTGACTTTTGACGAATTTTTGGTCAAAACCTTTAAACCCTATTCCCAGTCAAGATTCCTTGTTTACTCAAATTGACTAAACATTCCTTGACACTACACATTTTGTATTCAAATTCTTACCTTGATTACATTTTACTTATACCCCAACCTTAAGATTTCATTCTCACACCTTCCCAACCTTGAGAATTCATTCTCACATAACCTTGAGATATCATTCTCACACTCTCACAGTGCCTAACTCCTACATTCCTAACCTTGACATTTCATTGTCACAACCCCTCTCACCCAATGCTTCTTCATCCAAGCTTTCAAAGAAACCGAAAATCTCGGTTCGACCCATTTGGGTTAAGAAGAATGAACCATCTTCGTCCAAACCACCCAAAAACCCTACCTTCTCTCCAATCAAGTATTAGAATGAGACTTACACCATAAACCCCATCATTGGAGCAAAAGAACATGTTCCACCACCACCACAATCCTTCAATACCCCCCAACTCAATGACCTTGCAATCTTCCCAAACCTCACAAGGCATTGTGAAAACATTCCAAAACCCTTTACCCCACCACCACCAAACCCTAAGTTTGATGCCATACCCCCATCAAACGATTTTGTGTTGCATCATGGATCCTCGTGTGATTGTTGCCGATTTCAACAAATTGAACTTGCTCATGTGTATGAGAAGTTAAATTTTCTTGAATTCCTCCTCACTCGACCTCCTATTCAAGTTTTCGTTCCGGTGGACAAAACTTCGAATGATGCATCGTCGTCTTTTTAGTTTTATTTTATTTTTAGCAATCTTGTAAAATATCACTATTAGACTAGCTTATGCTTAGTGGTTTATTTTCCATATTTATTGCTTTTAGATACTCATACTATGTGTATGACTATCTTCTTTGTTGTATTTTTTTGTAACCTTTATGTTATTTGTGTGCTATCTAATTAGTTCTACTTTGAGTTGATCTTGGTTAATTTTTTACAATTGCTTATGGGTGTTTCCATCAATTCTAAAGCTTTAACCCATTGACAAGCTTATCATCTTCATTGGATTGAAGTTTGATTTTGTCAATTACCTTTTTGGACATACTTAGCAAAATACTTTCTTCTAATTTAAGATTTCTTCTCTTTCTCCCTCTCAAGTTACTTAGTAGGTAGTGATCATATATACATTGGTGTTTCTTTCCTTTCTACTAACCTTTGTGTAGCATGTCACCTTAGCTCACAAACTTGGTGCCCCAAGCAAGGGGGAGCAACCACCAAGGGGGAGCTACTAGCAAAGTTTGATGCTCTTCAAAGACTTATGCTAACCTTTTTGCTACGACAAATGGGGAGAAATGATAGTGATAAACTAGTTAATAATTCCATAGTTTGTGTTTCTACGTAAATGAGTTTATCGTTTGTCGTAATCAAAAAGGGGGAGATTGTTAATGCAAGTAATGCCTAAAAACATTATTAGTGTTAACTAATCTTTCTTAGTTTTGATCACAACAAACCATACAACACATTTAGTGTAAAACACAAAATGAATTATTTAACTAACACTATCATCAAGGTAATAATCATATCACTAACCTTTCTTAATCATACTTAGTGATCATCAAAATGATTATCCTTAAAGCTCACTTTTGTTAATAAGACAAAAGACTTTTTAATAAACTTTCTTTTTTAGAAAATGTTTTATTAAAATGGAAAATGAAAATTTGAAAATGGCATATTCCAAATGCTGTTAGAATATCCTTTGAAGGGTTCAAATACCTCAGATATTCCCACCCCACTAAAAGACAAAAAACGGAGCGGAGTCTAGTGGCGGTACCTTAAGTACCTACGCGGTACCTTAGCGATATGGTACCGCGGGGTGAGATAAGGTACCGCGCACAGTAGCCGTTATAGATCCGTTGTAACTTTTTCTCCTTTAAATAGTGGGTCAAATCTCATTTTCCAAAAAGCCTCTTGGACGTTTTTCTCAGCCCTCTTTCTATTTTCTATAGCATAATCATTAGTAAATGATCACTTAAATTGTTAATGATGTTTACATATGATTATCCTCTTGATCCCCTCCTTTACCATGTCCAATGAGAAGATCACTCACTCACTAGTGTTGTGATAAAGATGAATCTATGAGCTAGTCATATTCATCATGATACCCTTTTTGTTTTAGGTCAATCCAATGTATTTATGAATACTTGGACTAGTTGTGTTCATCCAAGTTATTTGTGGATACTTGGATTTGTTGTGTACATCCATTGCATATGTGTTTGCTTGGATTTGTGTTGTGTAAATCCAAGCTACATGTGTGTACTTGGATAAGTCTAGTTGAGTTGTAATAGATTTGATTAGGAGTTCTCACTAAACTATAAAGTGATGTGGTTGTGTCTTGTGAGTTCTCACTAAACTTTAAAGTGATTAGTAGTTGTGTTGTGTGAAGTTCTCACTTAGCTTCAAAGTGAAGAGTCGTGAAGATTGGTTCTAGCTTTCGATTAGAACTCGACATCTAGCCTTGTGTCGTAAAATGGTGAAGTAGGCAACGTCGTGAAGATTGGTTCTACCTTAAGATTAGAACTCGACATCTAGCCTTGTGTCGTTAAATTGTGAAGTAGGAAACGTCGTGTAGATTGGTCCTAGCTAAAGATTAGGTCTCGACATTTAGCTTAGTGTCGGAAAATAATGTAAGCAACGATGTAAGGTTTTCTCCGCCGAGAAGGGAGCTTGTGGATATAGTGGAAATCTCGAGTAGGTGTACTCGAGGAGTGGAGTAGAAACGAGGATAGAGCCTCGTTGTCGAACCACTATAAATCTTGGTGTCTTCCCACTAGGTTGTCTCCTTCCTTGCTCTTTACTTATTTCATTATCATTATACTTGCTTATTATCCTTGCTAGTGTATTTCAATTGAACCTAATCATTATGCAACTTAGCATCAAGTAAAAGATAGTTTTGATACAAACCAAATTGAAAGTAATTTTAATTTGGTCACCAATCGAAGAGAAACTATTCACCCCCCCCCCCTTCTAGTTTCTACAGTGTATATTTTACGTCTTTTACGGTAAAACGCGTAAAAACTGACTAGTTTTACGGTTTTGACGTTTTGGAGGCTTTAGGAGCTGAAATAAATTAAGGAAAATTAAGGTAATGTTATTAATACATATATTAATAATAAATAGAAAAAAAAACGAATTTAAAGGGGGTTTAAGTCGGTTTGGAAAAAAGAAAAGAAGGAAAAAAGGAAAAAAAGATGGAAAAAGGAAAGTTGGGTTTTATATTTGGACTAGGATTCTTGTTACATTATATAAGGATTTTAAAAAGAAAAAAAAACTTAAAATCCCTGGAGAAAAAGAATGGTCGACGGTTTATGGAGAACTTTTAGGGTTCTTCATCAAAATTTAGGGTTTTCATAAATCAAAGGTAAACTTTCGTAATTCCTTTTTAATTTAATTGTTTTTAATGTTTACATAATAATCTTATGATGGATTTAGGTTAGGGTTTTAATAAGAATCTGTATTTTAGTGATATTATAATGATTTGATGGTTTAGGGTTTGTAATTGATGGGGTTATGGGTAATTAATTAGGTTAAATTAATTAAACCCGTTTTTAAAAACTGGGCAGAATTTTGAGTCAATTGTTTTGATCATATCGGGAGTTCTAGGAACATTCAAGATGCGATCCAAGTATCTCTGAAAAGGTAATTGAAGTGGCTTTCCAATGCAAGAAACGAGAACTAAATTGGAGGTAGGGAAGCGGGTCAAAAACAGGATACAACAGTCGGAGGTCAAAACAGTTTTAAATTCAGCCTGTTTTCTTTTTAAGTTTTGGGTTGTTTAGGGTACTTAGGGTTGCATTGGGATCTTCTCACGAACATGAGAGATGGTTTATATATTTTAGTAAGGATCTGCACTTGGGCTAAGATTTTGGTTTAGGGTAAGACCCTCTAATGGTAATGAACTTTTCATACGTTTAAAATCAGTGAATTCTGGATAGGTTGCAATATATACATATATATCTGGGCCTTAACAGTAGCTTTAAGGTTAGGGCAAGTGGGGGGGTTTAGCTAGAATGTATAAAAGTGTGAATATTCCTTTCACAGAAACCATGGGTAGGTTTAAGTGGACGTTTGACTTAAAGTTTTGAAACCTAAAACTGGGATTGTTTTGTGTAAAGTTATGAACGGGATAGCTATTAAACTTAACCAAGTTAGGGACTTCTTAAGGAAGGGTAATGGGGTGATTAGAGCTTAAAAATGAGGTAATTATACGGGAATAGACTAGATGTCCATCATAGGTTGATGAGCCATCTTAGTGATTGGTTCGTGTATTGATTTCGTGTTTTTGGTTTGTTAGCTTGTTTCTAGTGCGAGGACCTGTGAAGAAGCTATCAGGTGAGTTTCATAGTCCCATGTTTAATATTGATTTTGACTTCCAGATGGGATGGAAGAGACACTGTGTTGAGTTATTTTCTAAATTGATGCTGTGAATGTGTTTGTGATTTGAGATGGACTTGTGTGTTCATTATGTGATTAACTACTATATGATTTTTGATTGTTTATGATTTGGATCGGGGGACACGTTCCGTCTCAATTATTATGGTTTGACAAGGTAGTGGCCTTGTGGTTTGACAAGGTAGTGGCCTTGTGGTTTGACAAGGTAGTGGCCTTGTGGTTTGACAAGGTAGTGGCCTTGTGGTTTGACAAGGTAGTGGCCTTAGGATAGGTACATAGTGTGATCATCTATGGTACCATGTTGTTTGGCAAGGTAGGAGCCTTGGATTTTGGTTTGGAATGATTGATCTTGAATGCTAGTTGTTAATACATAATTGTAGCACATTGTCCATATGTTATTGTGTTGATGGTTGTTATTCACAGCTTGTAATTGATTTTGCGTTGGAGTCTAAACCTATGACTCTCACCAACTTTATGTTGACATGTTTTAGTGTCTCTTTCAGGTGATACTATGGTTAAGCATGAGAACATAAGTGGCTAGGATTGGAGAAGCTTAGGAATGCATATAGAAGGAGAATCCCCGTTTCCTTCTTAGTTTTTATTTGTTCTTTTAATAAGTGATACTGTGGCACACATATATTTGTTTGGTTATGTTATTTGTTTGTCTTGGGTAAGCGGTAGGACTGTTACCTACTTACCTAGACTCCTGAGTCTGATGAGATATTGTCATGACTTTGTGTCTCCATTTTATGACATTTCTTATTTCATATATTTATCTCTATAGACACGCCATGTTGTGATGATACCCATATGTCGCGCCCCATATTCCACCATGGTGGGGTGTGACAGAATGGTATCAGAGGCAATGGTTATAGAGAATTAGGTTGCCTAGTCGTGTAGCCTAGTCTATAGCTTAAGGGTCCCTGCATATAGGCGTCATAGGAGTATGTGTACATTTTGTAGTAATTGATGTGTTTGAATATTATTTTCGCAGTATTTGTTAGGTTTTGAACTACTATGGTTCATACTTAACTACATGTTATTTTCTTTACGTGTTTTGATAAGTGCGGGTAGAACCATGGTCGTATACGCTAGTCATTGTTGGATTTCGCTTAATTATGTTTTCATGTTTTTTATACATTTTGAATTTTGTCTACGCTGGTTCAGCTGGACTACGAGTTTATGTGTTTCGTGCATTGGCTATGTTATTTTAATACATGGGGTTTTGGATCTTATCTTGTGTGGTTATGTGCTTGTGAGTTGTTGGATTATGTGTTATGTGTATTATTAATTTCTTATAAGTGTCATCATAGGAGGGAGTACATTGGTGAAAGGGAACATGTATAAGTATGGAGGCCTACATAATTATATATGTGCCACAACACCACTTGACTTTCAAGTATGATTGCATGAAAGAGAGTTAATACGTGCTTGTATAGTATATATTGGATGGATTTGAGTGTATGTACGCTTATGCCTATGTATGTAAAATTATTTTCTACTTACCGGTTGTATTCTTAGGATGGTTGCTAGCTCGTTTCTCTTTGAGATGTTCAACTTCTGTAGTAGCGCATTTCTCGGGTCCTCATTTCACGTGATTGTTGTACGGTACTTTTGGCGTGAAGGATTTTGAGATGGTGGAGATTTCTTTTTGGGGTAACGATGTCTTTTGTTTCGAGTTATACATGGTAAAAAAATAGAACTTGCAAATTGAAAAAAAATAGTTGTTGGTAGTCGATGAAATAAGGAAGTGTCGGGATCATGTTTTAAATAAGGTGGAATATAAATTCTTTAACATATAAGCATGACTCGGTTATTTTAAAATATTCTGGTTTTGATCACCTAAAGTTACTGTTCTTAAGTTAAAAATTTTGTTCTTATTTAGTGAAATATGTTAAAATCATGTAATTAATAGAGTTTTAATTTTCTGGAATTAAAATAAATTAGGTTCTAGTTTTGGTAATTAATGGTGGGTTTTAGGGTTTAAAAATCGTTTTTTTTTTTTGTATAAATCGGAGTAGGCAGAAACTGTCGCTAAACTGTCAAAATATGTCGCTAACTGTCAAAAACTGTCGCTAATGCCTAGGCAGATTTTGGGAAAAATCGTTTTCGTCATAACTTATTCGTTTTTAAAGGTTTTTGGGTGATTCAAAAGCCTAATATTATGTACTCGGAACATACTTTTCAAATATTCAGAAAGTTTCGTAATTGGAAGTCAGTAGCTTGGTCGAATTAATTGTACAAGTGTTGAGTTCAAGGTTAATTTTCGGACAACATGGTTTAAACTCGTGTTTTGGGTATTTTGCGGTAATGAACACTTGGAGGGTTAACATAGAGATGAGTTGGGAAGGAATTTGAGAGTTCTTTAGACCTTATTATACGTGGTTATATTTTGATGAGTTTTGATTTATGGTATTTATGAGTAAGACTGAAATCGGGGTGACAGTTTTAAACCCGTTGAGTTATGTGACGGCTCCTAACTTGGTTTCAAGACAGTTCTTGTTTGATGAGTTGCGAGATTTAGTTAGGTTGGTTACATAACTTTATGGTTTTGATAAGTTTCCTCGCGGACGGTTAAGGCTCATGTGTTGTTGGTTGAGATTATTTTCGTGTAAACTGAGTTCACGTTTGAACGTGAAGGTTTTATCAGGGATATGCATCCTCGTTTGTTTGCTGAGAATAAGTTTGAGTTTAGGAGTAAATCTCGGGACGAGATTTCTATTAGGAGGGGGTGATGTGACAACCCTAGGTTTTGGATTTGTCACTTGGTCTTACTTTTAGGTTATTTTATGTGTGCTTACTTGAATTTTGTGTTTACGTGTTTATTTTGTGTGAACGAGGTTGGTGTGGTTATCGTTTATGAGTATAGAGTACTCATAAGTAAATCGAGGAACGGTTATTTCATGTTCATGAGCTCACAAGTGGTGACTATGAAATGAAAATGGTGATATTCTAGTCTTTACGTATACGTATAAGTATTATAGTAGTAGTATTTTTTTTAGGATTTACGGTTTAGCATTTAGAGGTCTCGGATGAGGTAATTAGTCATATGAATATTTTTCGGGATGGTTTTAAGTCATTTAGGACTTAGTTATAAAGTTTATTTAAAAATTTGAGATTTTTATTAAAAGTGTATATTTTACGTCTTTTACGGTAAAACGCGTAAAAACTGACTAGTTTTACGGTTTTGAGGTTTTGGAGGCTTTAGGAGCTGAAATAAATTAAGGAAAATTAAGGTAATGTTATTAATACATATATTAATAATTAATAGAAAAAAAACGAATTTAAAGGGGGTTTATGTCGGTTTGGAAAAAAGAAAAGAAGGAAAAAAGGAAAAAAAAGATGGAAAAAGGAAAGTTGGGTTTTATATTTGAACTAGGATTCTTGTTATATTATATAAGGATTTTAAAGAGAAAAAAAACATAAAATCCCTGGAGAAAAAGAATGGTCGACGGTTTATGGAGAACTTTTAGGGTTCTTCATCAAAATTTAGGGTTTTCATAAATCAAAGGTAAACTTTCGTAATCCCTTTTTAATTTAATTGTTTTTAATGTTTACATAATCATCTTATGATGGATTTAGGTTATGGTTTTAATAAGAATCTGTATTTTAATGATATTATAATGATTAGATGGTTTAGGGTTTGTAATTAATGGGGTTATGGGTAATTAATTAGGTTAAATTAATTAAACCCATTTTTAAAAACTGGGCAGAATTTTGAGTCAATTGTTTTGATCATATCGGGAGTTCTAGGAACATTCAAGATGCGATCCAAGTATCTCTGAAAAGGTAATTGAAGTGGCTTTCCAATTCAAGAAACGAGAACTAAATTGGAGGTCGGTAAGTGGGTCAAAAACAGGTTACAACAGTCGGAGGTCAAAACAGTTTTAAATTCAGCCTGTTTTCTTTTTAAGTTTTGGGTTGTTTGGGGTACTTAGGGTTGCATTGGGATCTTCTCACGAACATGAGAGATGGTTTATATATTGTAGTAAGGATCTGCACTTGGGCTAAGATTGTGGTTTAGGGTAAGACCCTCTAATGGTAATGAACTTTTCATACGTTTAAAATCAGTGAATTCTGGATAGGTAGCAATATATACACATATATATGGGCCTTAACAGTAGCTTTAAGATTAGGGCAAGTGGGAGGTTTTATCTAACATGTATAAAAGTGTGAATATTCCTTTTACAGAAACCATGGGTATGTTTAAGTGGACGTTTGACTTAAAGTTTTGAGACCTAAAACTGGGACTGTTTTGTGTAAAGTTATGAACGGGATAGCTATTAAACTTAACCAAGTTAGGGACTTGTTAAGGAAGAGTAATGGGGTGATTAGAACTTAACAATGAGGTAATTATACGGGAATAGACTATATGTCCATCATAGGTTGATGAGCCATCTTAGTTATTGGTTCGTGTTTTTGGTTTGTTAGCTTGTTTCTAGTGCGAGGACCTGTGAAGAAGCTATCAGATGAGTTTCATAGTCCCATGTTTAATATTGATTTTGACTTCCAGATGGGATGGAAGAGACACTGTGTTGAGTTATTTTCTAAATTGATGCTGTGAATGTGTTTGTGATTTGAGATGGACTTGTGTGTTCATTATGTGATTAACTGCTATGTGATTTTTGATTGTGTATGATTTGGATCGGGGGACACGTGCCGTCTCAATTATTGTGGTTTGACAAGGTAGTGGCGTTGTGGTTTGACAAGGTAGTGGCCTTGTGGTTTGACAAGGTAGTGGCCTTGTGGATTGAAAGGTAGTGGCCTTGGGATAGGTACATAGTGTGATCATCTATGGGACCATGTTGTTTGGCAAGGTAGGAGCCTTGGATTTTGGTTTGGAATGATTGATATTGAATGCTAGTTGTTAATACATAATTGTAGCACATTGTCCATATGTTATTGTGTTGATGGTTGTTATTCACAGCTTGTAATTGATTTAGCGTTGGAGTCTAAACCTATGACTCTCACCAACTTTATGTTGACGTGTTTTAGTGTCTCTTTCAGGTGATACTATGGTTAAGCATGAGAACATAAGTGGCTAGGATTGGAGACGCTTAGGAATGCATATAGAAGGAGAATCCCCGTTTCCTTCTTAGTTTTTATTTGTTTTTTTAATAAGTGATACTGTGGCACACATATATTTGTTTGGTTATGTTATTTGTTTGTCTTAGGTAAGTGGTAGGACTGTTACCTACTTACCTAGACTCTTGAGTCTGATGTGATATTTTCATGACTTTGTGTCTCCATTTTATGAAATTTCTTATTTCATATAGTTATCTCTATAGACACGCCATGTTGTGATGATATCCATACGTCGCGCCCCATATACCACCATGGTGGGGTGTGACACTAACCATCAAGCCCGTAATGTCACGACTATTTTAACTAACTATTACAACGTTCTAATAAATATTACAATATAAACCTATGACCGAACATTCTTGTTTGACTCAATATTTCCAGGCTAACAATCTCCCCCAATGTGAGGTCATTCCTCTTCGATCTTTGGAGTTCAATGGAGATTACGAATTTCGTCATAACTGATTCTTGAACGTATAATAGTAGTCTTGTTACTTCATGCTATGATCTTTGAGCCTTTGTCATTGTCTTTCGACTTTGTCTTTTATGTTGAGATCTTCAAATTTTCCTTGACTTGTCTTTGCCATCTTGCGATCTTTTGTCTTTATCTATATGCTCATACTTTGCAAAATCTTAAAAGCTTGCTATAAATCTCCTTTGAATAGAGGTCATTCCTCTACATTAATTGTTAAGGAAGATTTTAATCATCAGAGTTGCGGAAGTCTTTAGCTTTCTTGATTGTTGAATGTTTTTGGGCATGAGTATTTGGTTTTGAATCTTCGACTTTGCTGAGTACACTGTAACGTCACCTTCTTAAGTCAAAACATAGACACGGACTGAAAGGATTTGACATTCGTCATTAATCGGTAGCGTTTTACCTTCGGTCGGTGAAGACCGTTACACGATATTACTTATCGTACATGTGATTAGGTAGATTCAATTAAGAACCTCCTTGACAGGGTTTTCGCGGATGACTAGCCGTTCTCTTTACTCAACCGTCTCAAAGCAAGACTGCGAACATAAAGAGTGAATCAACTGGATAAATACCAGCTTGATTAAAGTCGTCAATTCAAATTCCTGGAACAAGTTTCATTCATTAAGAATCTTACCATTGTTGCTTTCCAGTTGACACAAGCTTGATTCATAGGAATCTCGTAAGTTACCTACCGTAGTGATGTTTAATGTTGACGCTAGAAGGATTTCCATTCGTCACTGAGAATATTAACAAATACCACTCTGAATGTTCTGGCAAGACCATAAAGATATTACGTAGAAACCTGAAACGAGTTTGAATCGAAAAAGAAACAAACCACTGTTGCTTTTCAGTTTTACATATGTTAAATTCATAAAGAATCTTACACATGACCTACCGCAGTGCTGTTTGATGTGAACACTGGAAGGATTTCCACTCTTCATTGTGAATACTAGGTAGTATCACTCTGAGTGTTCTAGCAATATCGCAAGGATATAGCGTAGGACTCTCTTGGCTCTAGACTAGATTTGTGCACTTTTAGTGGTCGGAGGATGGAGCAGATCCCACCTATTCAGTATCAACTATCTCGAAGTGAGAAAGTCAATAGAATTCATGTTGTTCTCCGTGACAATAAAACAAACTTCTTTTGAGAGAAGCCTGAGTAGCTAGGAAAGGGTTGTGCATACATCACTGGGTCCATGATGAGTTGTCTTCATGATGTGTTGACCCGGTTTCTGCCTAAGTTGTATGGAGGGCTTTTTTGTTTACACCCTTTATCCTTACATCTCTTTTTCATTCTTCAACCCCTTGAATGCTTACCAAGACATCATTAGTAGCACCTTGTTGTGATTGTTCCAGTGCTAGCATCAGTACTTAGTCGGCATTCAACTACGTTCACATTCTACTGCATCTTTCTTAAAGACTTCTAATAATCTATTGGATTGTCCCTGGGAAGATCCCTCCGTTTCTGGTTAGATCATAGGACTTAAACCTAACCACCCTTTTGACACCAATAACGTTGTGAATTAAAGATGTTGTGGGTATTTGATCGTAACCATGAAAACCCGTTCAAATGTTTAACAACATGTTTGAAAAACATTTAACACCTTGATAGTTTTGTCGTTTCAGAAATGCCCCCCTTCACATGTGCATCGATAATCGAAAGTGTTTCGAACATGTAGGTAAGAGTTAAAGTGCTTGAGTCTTATATAAGATCACATTTTAATCATATTTTATCCCCCTATCTCTAATATATAAAATCTTTTGATATTAGAGATACCAAATTTGATTAAAATATTTTTTGAAAAATATTCTTGAAAATCTCCGGGAGAAAGATGTGTTAATCTTTTGCATGAAGTTAAAATGCCCCCCCTCAAAAATTGATCCAATTGAATTCTCATTGTGAGGATGTGATCCACATTTCTCTTTTTGAGGACGGGAGTTGTTGAACACACAATTTTTGAAAGATTTTGAATAATCATTAAAAAATTCTTGAAAAAATTGTGTTCAACGCTTTTTGAAAAATCCTATTTCTTTTTGTCGAAGAGGTTTTTCTAAAGCATAAACTTGAGTTCATAGACTTTGAATGTCTTGACGAATCCACTCAATTGTAAGAAGATTTCTCTTCTTTTGTGAGGATAAGCGAACTAAATCGTACACTCCCCCGTGTATATTGATCCGGGTTGCAATCTGAAAGTGATTACAAGCCATTGTGTTGAGCTCAAAACGTTGAATGTTTTGTGACAAGCTCAACCCAAGATAGATTGCTCTACCCGTTTTTGGAAAAATTGTCCAAAATAGACATTTTCATTTATTGAATGAAGAAATGACATGTTTTGAAAAATATTTACAACTTTCGTTCGAGCTTTATGTACACACCCTTGTCGTTATTAAGTGACATTTCTAGGCACGCCCATATTATCGATATTTGATAAGTGTGAAAACACTCATCAATAATGATCCAAAAACCACTCAAAACACAGTCAAATACATAATATTTAACTTTAAAATATCAGAATTACGCGTGTATTTGTGTTTCATGTGTTTTCAGGTAAAGAGATGCATTTTTGAGCAAACATGCATTTTCAAGGATTTATTTGATGAAAAAGACGAAAGATGCCTTCAAGGACCTTACTTGTCACTACTTCAAAGATCGAGGGCTTAGCATACACTTTTCATTAAGATGAAGGATGGAAAAGTGATTACTTAAAAGCTTTAATACACATTTCAGAAGGATAAAAAGTGGAAGGACTAAATAGAAAATTAAATGGGAAAAGTTTTATTTAACTTGGTCATTGACCAAGACCGGTCAACACACAAAAACAATACACGTTTTCGTCTTCTTCAACGTGAAGAGAGAGAGAAACGGTCATCTTTATCCTTTTTCCACCATCAAAACCTACAATCGAAAATCAAAGACGATCCATGAAGAATCAAGTCAAGATCAAAACTACAAAAGTGCTTATCTTCTTCTCCTCTACATGGAGATATAAATGAATTAGATCAAAGGTCAATGGAGAGGAAACGCCCAATTTTGGAATGAAGAAGGAAGATCAAGATCCTCGTATTTAATACGTGGCATTCACTGATTGGTGGAGCCACGTCACAACTCTCCTCTCGACGGCTATAAAAAGAAGACGAAGACCTCATTTACAATTGGTTAGCTTAGGTGTAGTTTTACACATAGTAGTTAGGAATTAGTTAGCTTTTCTCTCTCAAATGCTTTATGATTTTCAGTTAGAAATTTGTTTAGAATCTGTTAATCAGTTTAAGAATATAACCGTTTTCTCCATTAATGAAGTTTGATATTTTCTCAAGTATTATCTTCTTTCTTTACTGTTCGCTTACTGTTCATAAGTTCTCAATAGAGCTTATGATTGGATCTTTTGGTTACTGAGAGTGTTTTTTACCATAAAAGCTTTTATTTTCTTCGATATTCTTCTCGGTTACTGTTCACAGGTCCGTTTAAGCTTGTTAATATTGTTCTTTTAAGCTCATATTTCATAAGATTGTAAGTGTTTACTAGCGATTATTTGAGTTTCTGGATTTGATTACATCGAGTGTTAGTAAAGGATATGTAGGTTAATCAGCGTTCACAGTTTGTTTGGGCTTAAAGGTTTTAGAAGTTCTTTCAGTTTACTCAGCTTAAAGTAGATTTTTCATTATAAGCCAAAAGCTTATTTGAGCTTACTTTCAGTTCAATGATTGAGATAGAGTAGAGGTTGTTCAATTTACTTTGTCCTGATTTGATAAAACTTTTGTTATAGTCAGATTTTCTAAAATCGTGAATTTGTTCTTTTGTTCAAATGAAAGTTGTAGATGGTCAGTAATATACAATTTCGGTTACGTGAGTTCGTTTTCATCAAGTTTTCATGAGAGAAATTTAAATCAGTTTCAGCAGGATTCTAATTCGTTTGTAGCAGTGATTCATCGACAGTACTCTGTTGTGGAGATCCATCCAGCAAGTCTATATTGTTTTTTTTCGATATTCTGTCTTTTCTTAATCTTTTGCAGGTTGTCGTTTTCAAAGTTAAGATTTGATTTTGGTAGCTATGTTCAAGTTTTGGTTATGGAAGTTTTGGTAGCTGAGTTGGATCGGTAGATCAGAAAGAATAGATTTAGATCGATAAGGCAGCACAGCGCTGGCCTTCGACATCAAAGGACTTGGCCTGGATGCACAGGTTAAGCACGTTTATATTTCTCCGATTCTTTTTAAATATAGTCTGCTAGTGTAATTTTAGTGTAAACTTGTTGGATTGCTACTTGTTACATGTTTTTTATCTGTTATTCGTACTGAGTTTTTTTTATTCTAGTGTATCTGTTTTCTAATTCCTACATTTAGATCTGATATAGGGTGTTTGGATAGGCAAATCTGTTAGGAATTTGGTTGTTCACTGTTGAGTTTTAGAGGATGATTAGTTGTTTAGCAAAATTGTAGACAAAATTACTTAGGGTAATCTTGGAATTCGGTTTGTGATCACAAAGTAAGTGGTTAAATTCTATTCCAGTAAATGTGATTAGTAGTCAAGTCAAAATTAAGAAGCCTTTAGTTCAATAAAAGTTGTATTAAAAACTTTAGAATTTGATTTTCTAAAAATCTTGCCACTACATGGATATAAGAGAGAGTTTAATATTTTGATTAATTTTGTTCAACTAAGAAGTAAAGTTCAAAATAGGATCTTTATCAGTATTCTATACAGTAGAATCCATCGTACCTTTCATATTTAAATTACTAGTTGTTGGGCTTAATTAATTGAAATGGGCCTAGTGTAGTTCTAATAGACATTGGATTAATACTGTGTTAGAACATAGATGATTACATAAGCCCATGTAGTTAGTTCTAGTGGGACTATTGCATTCCTAGTAGTTTTAGCCATTTGTACTTTCATTTTAATTGCAATTTAGTTTAGAATTTATGATAGCATATAGAGTATTTTGATGATTTTTGTTATCGTTTTCTATGTCATTTACATTTTACCTTTTGTTAAAATTTGCATTTCGATCATTTAAATGCGGTAATTGCAATATGTTTTAGATTAGTACGTATAGGTAATATAGTATAATATTTTACAATTTTTAATTGCTTTGTGCCAATTAGACATAGATATCATTCAAATTTCTATTACCAAAAACAATTAAGTCGAGCTTAAAAACATTATATCAATTCGGATTGAGTCGAGAAAAACGAACTAAAAAGACAATTATCAAATGGCGCCGCTGTCGGTTCTTTTCGTGAAGATTAACGATTTCGAGTGAGACGATTGGATTTTGGGATCCGTTCACTTTGTGAACGTTATTTTTACGTATTATAATCAAAAATATAAAAAAAATCAAAAAGATAAAAATACAAAAAAATAAAATATCACAAAAAATCAATTCTTTTACTAAAGAATTGAACCAAAAAAAAACTCCAAAAGTAATCTTTTTCCTAAAAGATTACAACAAAAATATATATTATATCGGTTTTCCTCGGTTTTTATGTACATATAGTATTTTTCGTAAAAAACAAATAAATACAAAAATATTTTTGATATATTATTATCTGTAAATAAGTATACGTAGATACGAACAACCAAGTTACCTATCTCCTTAAGTATTGCCGAGGCAATACACCGTGTTGAGGGGCGTTCCGGTCCTTGACACGCGTATCGATCGAATTTAGTTAAGCAAGAATAGATAAATACTTCCAATAGGCAATAATTCGAAGAATACAAACTACAAAGTGAATAGAAAGGCGATGTGCTATAAAATGCCGTCTAAGGGTCAATAGGTACTTAAGTGATTCGCGCCACCTAACCCCCCGTTCACTAGTGCGTATTCTGAGAAGGAAGGCTTTATTGGGGGTCTTGCACCCAAGTAGTAATTATATATATTATATTTTCTTGTGGATATTTCATATCGAACCTCGAGGGAGATAATCTCTTCTCTCTCAAAAGTCGACCGAGGGCTACTCCCTCATTCCTCGTGTTTACTTACACGTGTACTCGAACACGTGTAAGCATACCACCTTTGGTGTATTACTTCCTTCCCAGAGGAAGCTTTTAAACGTCATTATACTTGTATATACATTCGGCCACCTTGTTAAACATGGATACTCGTTCCATGTTGGAGATTTTGCAACAACAATCCACCAACGCTAATTATTCGCCTTGTTCGACTTGTGGTGGTCCACACGATACTTATTTATGTGATCAAAACAATGGATATTATGGGGAGGGATATGCTTATAATGGAACCGAGAACCCTAATTTTCAACCTAACTTTCAAATGAACTACACTTGTAATGACTATATGGGATATTCCGGTTTTTCATCACAACCTCCACCATCATTTCATGATCAAACCTTTAATGAGCCATACCAAAACCAAGGATTTTCCAATTATGGAGGTTTTCAAAATGATGATAATTTTCAAGGCTATAATCAAGAAACCTTTCATAATCAAGGATTTTCAAACAATGAAGGCTTTCAAAATGATGAAAATTTTCCATGCCATAATCAAGATACTTTTCAAAATCAAGAATTTTTAAATCAAGATGATTTTCAAAATGAAGGGAATTTTCAAGGTTACAATCATGAGAATTTTCATAATCAAGACTCTTTTCAAACCTATAATTCACCTAATTATGGAAATCCACCTCCACCCTATTCTTCGACTTATTCATGTGAGTTTTGTGGAAAAGAACCCCATTATGGTTATGATTCTCGACCAAGGGATCCACCTTCTTATGCTCTTAGTGATCTCAATGAGCTTTCTTTTCTAATCGAGCAACAAGGAAGAGACGCTGGATATAGATTCAAGGCTTTTACACATATGAGAGAAATGAGTATCGAGGAAATGAGAGAAGAATCACGATGGTTAAGGGAAGAAATTAAGTTTCTTGAGGATGATGTAAGGAACAAACGGTTTAAAATCGAGAAACTTGGTGACATTTATAGAAAATCGGTGAACAATTCCTCTCAGTCCCTCAAGGAGGATTTAGATGATTTACTCGTTAAGATTGATAAAAAAGAACGTGAACGCATAAAAACCATGAGCTTTGAGGAAATAGAAAAGGATAATATGCGGATAACAGGAGAGATGATATCTCTTTGTAATAACGCGAAGATGAAACTATCTAATAAAGAGGATATTTGTGACGAGTTGCATATTAAATATCGTCAACTTCAACAAGAGTTACTTACTTTGCTCTTAGCAAAAGACGAAAAAGTAGAAGATGAAGGCATAGAAGACGAATATTTTGCTACTCGTAGGCCTTATCCATTATTTTATGATGATAATGATGACGAACCTTCGATTTGTATGACACTTAATGATGACACACCTTCATCACCTTTACCTCACGTGGAACCCACCGACTCTTTAACCATGGGGGACGAGCCTCTTAGTACTAATACAAACACCGATTTGGATGAATTAACCGCTTCTAGTGTTGAGAACCTTATTCCAATCCAAAGAGAGCTTGAGTGTGTTTCAAATGAACCATGTGATGAGCTTTGTCTTGATACTTCTTCTCCTCATGATCACATTGAGATTTCATCACATGTTGACCTTCATGCTACTACTAGTGATTTTGGTGATTTTGATCTTGATGACTTGTTTAAAGAAAAGGATAATGAGATTGAGGAAGAGTTTATGCAAGATATAGAGGATGATGATTGTGATTCTAGTGAGGCATCTTATGATATATTATCCGAGGACTTTTCATGTCAAGATGACCTTCCTAATTTGGATGATGATGTTGATCATATAGAAGAAGTGGAAGATGTTCATATTCGTGAGGTTTTATCAAATGTTTATCATCTTATCTCCTCGATTGAAGCTTTGAATGAAAACCATAATGATGATTCCATAGAAGAAGAACCTTTCATTGACATTTCTTCACCGGGGTTTGAGGTTGCACCTATTGATTTTTATGATGATATCATCCCTTTGAGTGATTCTCTTGATACACCTTCTTTTGAGCCTTCTATTCCCACCCTGCCACCCTTGAAGTTGGTTATTGATGAAGATCCTATACTCTTAGAGATTGATCCTTTTTCACCTATGGCACCTTTAGAACCCAAAACCTTTGATATGGATTCTCATATAGATATTGATGACACCATAGAGGCTTATCTTGTTGATATTGATATTGAGGTTGATGATAGTGATTCTACTTGGGAAGAGGAGATTCGTCTTAGTGAGAACTTGCTTTTTGGGAACATAGAAATTACACCTCTTCCACAAGACACTATTAATCTTGATCCTACTTATTCTATGCCTTCTATGGAAGATTACCCACCTTTTGATGATGATGAGGAGCCCAATATGGATATACTTGTTATGAATGTTTTGATTCCTACACCTTCATTGTCTCGTGATGCTTTGATATCTAAGGGGTAATCTTATATGGTTGATATGAGCTCATCTTCTTATTTTCCCATGAAGGGAAAGGTTTTTGATCCTGGGATACATAAATTTGAGACACCTTGGTTTTCATCTACTCCACTTAAGAGTGTGATTTCGATTGATCTGGGCTTCTTGTATGAGCTTACTTTGGTGATGCTACCTATTTTGGAGTTGTTCGAATGTAGAGATGGAAACTATGTATTTGATCCTGGGGTGCTTTCTTTATGAGAGATTTCGTATGTTGGACAAACTTGAGACACGTTGGACCGTTCCATTTATCGAGGCGGATTTTGTAAATCTTATAGTAAATGGAAACGTGCTAAGTTTGAGTGTATCATGTGAGATGTGCTTCAAAGTGTATATCCATTGTTCTCCATGATGGTTTCCCCAAGGACAACTTAATTCGGGGCCGAGTCGAGCTAGCGACTTAGGGTTAAAAAAACTCGAGCATTGAATAACTAGGTTAGAAAACGTAGAGTAGATTTTCAATAGGTTAGGTTTAATTAAAAGGATGTTATAGTAGAGTTGAAGTGGAGGGGTGCCTTTCTTCGTTTTTTCGTGTTTGTTTCAAGGGTTGCTCTCTCACATTTCATGCTTGGAGCTTATGGAGGAGGCCCGTGTATCTGGTTCACTTCGATTAGTTTTTCCTATCGTGATATTCAAAACACTTGTGTTTAAAATGAATACCCTTTAGTTGTCTCTTCCTTAACTTGAGCTAAGCAAAGTTATCAATGAATAAGTGTAGGGGAGTTCACTCCAATACTCTTAAACATTGAGGACAATGTTTATCTTAAGTGTAGGGGAGACTTCTATCGAAGTGACCTTACCTAGACCATTGCCTTAACTTCATGATAACTTGGAAAATTGGATTTTCAACATTTTTCAAATTTTTGATCTACTTTGGCCACCAAAAATATGCATTCATAATTTTTGCATCAATCATTTTGCATAACACATTTGCATTGTATATATTTCTTCTTTTGTTTTTCATCAAAAATATATAAAAAGAAAAAAATATAATAAAACATGGTTTTAACAAGTTTAGACTTCTTTGATATATTAGGCCTGCCATGGATATTTTGACTCAACCCGAGTTTGCTTATCTTAGCATTCTCTAGCTAGTATCCTTAACCATGTAGTCCTTCATTGGTCTATTAGGCTAAGCATCCACCAATTTCATTATTTGAGATTTTAAATTTGTGGAGAATGGGAAATGATAGAGTTGAAGCAAGTATAAAAGGGCTAGATAAACTTCATGATAATTACTTGTAGCTAAACCCTTCTCTTGTTTACCTCTATTTTCTTCGCATGTATATAATTGTTAATAAATAATAAAGAACGGTTTTAATTGGTTTGTAATCTCTTATGCATTTTTGACTAATCATTCATGGTTGTTATAAGTACGTCTTAAGATTCTAAGTTAGAACGTTTTATGTGTACTTGACTTATGTCATGCTCAATATTTAGCGGGTGTTTTTCCTTTTATTCTTTTCAAATTTCTTAGTGAGGAATAAAGAAAAATAAGAGCGGCTTATGAAAAAAATGAGTGGCTAGAAAAAGAAAAAAATAAAATAAAATAAGAAAAAAAATATATATATATATATATATATACAAGACTCCCAAGAGGGGCAATGTGGTGTTAATTATAGTGACTATTGAGTTCCAATATTACCTTGACGGGTTGCGGGGATTCAATAGATTGCTCCAATCCAATATTACCTTGACGGGTTGCGGGGTTGAAGATCCAAAGTCTCAAAAAGATGGCGGATGTAAATTATTGCGTGAGTTTTATTTTCTTTCCTTAGCGAGTGTGTAGCTACTTATGAAAGCATGACATGAGGATTTTACACATAAGGCGAATGACTTATTATTCTTGAAACGGACTTGTATTAATTGTGAGCGGTTTTTCAAGTAATAGATGAGAGGATTACTTAGGATTAAAACCGTGCTTCCTTATTTTTGGATTTTCCATTTCTTATACTTCACGCTTTAAATAATGACAAATTTGCCCAAAAGCAATTTGCTCAAATAATAACCGGTTCCACATTTAATTGTCATGAATAAGTTGATGCACTTTTTACTTGTGAATACAATGATCCCATTTTTAAGCTTGGTATGGGGAAAGTGAAACTTGAGGGTGATAAGTATCCATGGTACCAAATCCCTAATCTAAGTCATTGATTTCTTTATGAGTTATTTCCATCAAAACCATTTATGAAAAAATCAAAAATATATAAATAGAATTGCTTTCCTTTGCATTGCATTGTATATATTCAAAATCATGCATCATATAGTGTAGTATAGTTTAGTTTATTAAATCATAAAATGGCCAAGGTTGGTTAAATATGAGAAAAGTGTAATTTAGAGCTTTAAAATGCTGCATTGCATGAGGTCATGGAAATGGTCAAGTGGAGGGGAGTTGATAAGTGTGAAAACACTCATCAATAATGATCCAAAAACCACTCAAAACACAGTCAAATACATAATATTTAACTTTAAAATATCAGAATTACGCGTGTATTTGTGTTTCATGTGTTTTCAGGTAAAAAGATGCATTTTTGAGCAAACATGCATTTTCAAGGATTTATTTGATGAAAAATACGAAAGATGCCTTCAAGGACCTTACTTGTCACTACTTCAAAGATCGAGGGCTTAGCATACACTTTTCATTAAGATGAAGGATGGAAAAGTGATTACTTAAAAGCTTTAATACACATTTGAGAAGGATAAAAAGTGGAAGGACTAAATAGCAAATTAAATTGGAAAAGTTTTATTTAACTTGGTCATTGACCAAGACCGGTCAACACACAAAAACAATACACGTTTTCGTCTTCTTCAACGTGAAGAGAGAAAGAAACGGTCATCTTTATCCTTTTTCCACCATCAAAACCTGCAATCGAAAATCAAAGACGATCCATGAAGAATCAAGTCAAGATCAAAACTACAAAAGTGCTTATCTTCTTCTCTTCTACATGGAGATATAAATGAATTAGATCAAAGGACAATGGAGAGGAAACGCCCAATTTTGGAATGAAGAAGGAAGATCAAGATCCTCGTATTTAATACGTGGCATTCGCTGATTGGTGGAGCCACGTCACAACTCTCCTCTCGACGGCTATAAAAAGAAGACGAAGACCTCATTTGCAATCGGTTAGCTTAGGTGTAGTTTTACACATAGTAGTTAGGAATTAGTTAGCTTTTCTCTCTCAAATGCTTTATGATTTTCAGTTAGAAATTTGTTTAGAATCTGTTAATCAGTTTAAGAATGTAACCGTTTTCTCCATTAATGAAGTTTGATATTTTCTCAAGTATTATCTTCTTTCTTTACTGTTCGCTTACTGTTCATAAGTTCTCAATAGAGCTTATGATTGGATCTTTTGGTTACTGAGAGTGTTTTTTTACCATAAAAGCTTTTATTTTCTTCGATATTCTTCTCGGTTACTGTTCATAGGTCCGTTTAAGCTTGTTAATATTTTTCTTTTAAGATCATATTTCATAAGATTGTAAGTGTTTACTAGCGATTATTTGAGTTTCTGGATTTGATTACATCGAGAGTTAGTAAAGGATATGTAGGTTAATCAGCGTTCACAGTTTGTTTGGGCTTAAAGGTTTTAGAAGTTCTTTCGGTTTACTCAGCTTAAAGTAGATTTTTCATTATAAGCCAAAAGCTTATTTGAGCTTACCTTCAGTTCAATGATTGAGATAGAGTAGAGGTTGTTCAATTTACTTTGTCCTGATTTGATAAAACTTTTGTTATAGTCAGATTTTCTAAAATCGTGAATTTGTTCTTTTGTTCAAATGAAAGTTGTAGATGTTCAGTAATATACAATTTCGGTTACGTGAGTTCGTTTTCATCAAGTTTTCATGAGAGAAATTTAAATCAGTTTCAGCAGGATTCTAATTCGTTTGTAGCAGTGATTCATCGACAGTACTCTGTTGTGGAGATCCATCCAGCAAGTCTATATTGTTTTTTTCGATATTCTGTCTTTTCTTAATCTTTTGCAGGTTGTCGTTTTCAGAGTTAAGATTTGATTTTGGTAGCTGTGTTCAAGTTTTGGTTATGGAAGTTTTGGTAGCTGAGTTGGATCGGTAGATCAGAAAGAATAGATTTAGATCGATAAGGCAGCACAGCGCTGGCCTTCGACATCAAAGTACTTGGCCTGGATGCATAGGTTAAGCACGTTTATATTTCTACAATTCTTTTTAAATATAGTCTGCTAGTGTAATTTTAGTGTAAACTTGCTGGATTGCTACTTGTTACATGTTTTTTATCTGTTATTCGTACTGAGTTTTTTTTTTATTCTAGTGTATCTGTTTTCTAATTCCTACATTTAGATCTGATATAGGGTGTTTGGATAGGCAAATCTGTTAGGATATTGGTTGTTTACTGTTGGGTTTTAGAGGATTATTAGTTGTTTAGCAAAATTATAGACAGAATTACTTAGGGTAATCTTGGAATTCGGTTTGTGATCACAAAGTAAGTGGTTAAATTCTAATCCAGTAAATGTGATTAGTAGTCAAGTCAAAATTAAGAAGCCTTTAGTTCAATAAAAGTTGTATTAAAAACTTTAGAATATGATTTTCTAAAAATCTTGCCAGTACATGGATATAAGAGAGAGTTTAATATTTTGATTAATTTTGTTCAACTAAGAAGTAAAGTTCAAAATAGGATCCTTATCAGTATTCTATATAGTAGAATCCACCGTACCTTTCATATTTAAATTACTAGTTGTTGGGCTTAATTAATTGAAATGGGCCTAGTGTAGTTCTAATAGACGTTGGATTAATACTGTGTTAGAACATAGATGATTACATAAGCCCATGTAGTTAGTTCTAGTGGGACTTTTGCATTCCTATTAGTTTTAGCCATTTGTACTTTCATTTTAATTGCAATTTAATTTAGAATTTATGATAGCATATAGAGTATTTTGATGATTTTTGTTATCGTTTTCTATGTCATTTACATTTTACCTTTTGTTAAAATTTGTATTTCGATCATTTAAATGCGGTAATTGCAATATGTTTTAGATTAGTGCGTATAGGTAATATAGTATAATATTTTACACTTTTTAATTGCTTTGTGCCAATTAGACATAGATACCATTCAAATTTCTATTACCAAAAACAATTAAGTCGAGCTTAAAAACGTTATATCAATTCGGATTGAGTCGAGAAAAACGAACTAAAAAGACAAATATCAATACTGAAAGACATGTCGAGAAGAATATTTTTAGATTATCAAAGATTTTTTAATTTTGTATTTTTCTTTTTCATTAATATTTACAGACAGATGTTTGATAGAAGAATCAAGCAGGCTTCTTTGCTAGAATCTCCAGTTCTGCTGGAGTCAAACATCACATACCAATTTGCCTAACTAGATACGCAAACCTCTCTTTCGAAAGAGCTTTTGTAAACAAGTCAGCTAATTGGTAATCAGTTCCAACAAAGTAAAGTTCAACAATACCCCTTTCAACTTGTTCCTTAATGAAGTGATATCTGACATCAATGTGCTTCGTGCGGGAATGCTATACCGGATTGCATGAGATGGCTATGGCGGACTTTGAGTCACAGTACATAGGTACTTTATCAAAGTGGAAGCCATAATATGTGAGTTGTGTTCTCATCCAAAGAACTTGAGCATAACACACAGATAAGGACACATACTCCCCTTCAGCTGATGACAGTGACGTGCAATCCTGCTTCTTGGAAGACCATCCCACAAGCTTATCTTGACCTAGAAATTGTGCACCACCAGAAGTACTTTTGTGTGTATCAAGACACCCTGCATGATCAGAATCTGAATAGGCCGTTAGAAAGAAACCGGTTTCCCTCTGATACCAGAGTCCCATGTGAATGGTATTCTTAAGGTACCGAAATATCCATTTAACCTCCTTGAGGTGATTTTTAGTGGGTCGTGCTTGGTACCGTGAACAATAACACGTAGCATGTGATATATTTGGTCGGCTTGCTGTTAAGTACATGAGGGAGCCGATCATGGAACGATATCTCGTTTCGTCTATGGCATCTCCCTCCAAATCAACATCTAGCGATGTGGTTGATAATGGTGTCCCAACGGGGTCACATGAGGTCATACCATGCTTTTTTATTATCTCTTGACAATACTTAGCTTGGTTGATAAAGATACCACTTGGGGATTGATGAACTTGAATTCCTAGAAAGAATTTTAGTTCGCCCATCATAGACATTTCAAATTTATTGTGCATTACTTTATCAAACCATCTTGAAAGTTTTGGGTATGTAGACCCGAAAATAATGTCATCAACATAAATCTGCACAAGCAAAATGTCATCCCCATATTTATAAGAGAACAAAGTTAGATCAATGGAACCTTTTGAGAAACCTTTGGATAACAGGAATTTCGAGAGCTCGTCGTACCACGCCCTTGGAGCTTGCTTGAGTCCATAAAGTGCTTTGTGGAGACGATACACCTTGTCAGGATAGTGAGGATTTACGAATCCTTCCGGTTGCGTGACATAGACTTATTCCTTCAAAGGACCGTTAAGAAACGCCATCTTTATGTCTATTTAATAGGCAATGAATCCCTTATGTGCAGCATAAGCAAGGAAAATCCTAACCGCTTCCATTCGAGCTACTGGTGCAAACGATTCTTCAAAATCAATACCCTCTTTTTGGCAGTACCCTTTAGCAACTAACCTAGATTTATTCTTGATGATCGTGTTCTCTTCATCCATCTTGTTTTTCCAGATCCATCGAAGATTTAATGGTATTACATCGTATGGTTTGTCAACAAGTTCCCAGACTTTTAGTCTTTCAAATTGTTGAAGTTCATCCGTCATCGATTCAATCCAAGCATGATCAACCATGGCTTCTTTGATGTTTTTCGGTTCAGCTGAACTCATGGCAAGTGCGAATATACAAACATCGCCATCGGTGTTAAACTGTCGTCTTGTACGAACGGGTGGTGAAGGGTTTCCAATTACTTGAACCAAAGGATGATCTCGGGTCCAATGATGTGTTGAAGGATGTGGTTGGTAGAACGTATGCATATTTGACGGATCAACATGGAGAGTAGAAGACTCTCTAGTTTCGTGTACCGGTGTACCGAATGGGTTGATAAATTCGTCTTCGTCAGATAATGCATTGTCTGCTTGATTTGTGTTCTCTGAAGCGATTGTTGATGTGATAATCTGAGGATTTGAATATGCAGCAACTTATGTTGAAGTAGATGAATTTGTATCCTTTTGTTGATGATGATCGGTATCATCATTCTTATCATGAGTGACAGCGGAAGACTTCGATAGAACATGTTTCTCCCCCGTGAAATATTCATCATACATTGGTCCATATAACATTTCCAACTCTTCAATTGTCGTGTTGACTGTCATATCTGCTCTTGGAACATGTCCTTGAACCAGTTTTGAACTTGACGGTTCATTGTTCTGGTCTTGAGTTCCGAGTATTGTGCGGTTGTGAACGGAAGTCGTTTGTCGTTGTGGATCGGGACTTAAAGTGTTTTGTTCAAGTGCCATTTCTTGTAATTCATCAAATCAGATGTGAATAGTCTCGACTATCAATTTTGTTCTCTTGTTGTATACTCTATATCCCTTAGACTGAGTTGCATATCCCACAAGAATACATGCATCACCTTTCTCTTTTATATTATCCAAATTTTCACCATCTCGTATTAGGTAACAAGTACATCAAAAAACGTGAAGGTGTTTGAGTGAAGGTTTTCGATCATGAATTATGTGATATGGTGTCTTTCGTGTCTTGGGATAATTAAGGAGCGGTTTTATGTGTAGCATGCAGTTGACACGGCTTCGGCCCAAAAATATAATGGAAGTTTTGAAGTGGATAATAATGTTCGAGCAGCCTCAACTAAAGTACGGTTTCATCTTACAAGAACGCCGTATTGTTCGGGTGCTCGAGCAATAGATGTTTCATGTTCAATTCCTTCGGCTTCAAAATAGTTTCTCAGAGTTGAATTCAAAAATTATGTGCCTCTGTCATTACGAACCACTTTTACTTGAGCTTGAAGACCATGTTGTATCAGTTTAAGGAAGCTGATGAGAACTTCGGGTGTTTCATCCTTGGACCTCAAGAAGTGATTCCATGTGTACCTTGAGTAATCATCGATATTTACCATAACATATTTCTTCCCATTGATACTATGAACACGCATGGGACCACACAAATCTATATGAAGAAGATCTAATCGTCCTTTAGAGCTTGGTGTAGTCTTTGTCTTAAAGCTACTTCGTTTAGCTTTACAAAGCTCACAAGAAGAACAAAGATGATCTTTGATTAATTTCAAGCTTGGAAGGCCTCTCACAATATCTTTCTTGGAAAGCAAGTTGATGGTATCAAATGTAAGATGAGATAAACGTTGATGCCATAACCATGCCTGAGTCGTTGAAGCTTTAGCCATGAAGCAAATTGGAGTTTATGAAGTTGTGTCTTGAAGTGAAATAGTGTAGAGATCAGTACCCCGTGTGTCGGTAAGTAAGTCATTCCCATCATAATCACGAACAAAACATGTCTTCTTTCTAAAAGCAACTTCCAAATCCGCATCACAGAATTGACCAACCGAGAAAAGATTATGATTGAGCCCTTCGACGTAGTATACCCTTTTGATCGTTATATACCCCTGAACCAAATCTCCATATCCTAGGATTGGTGCAAATTGATTATTTCTGAATCGAACCATACCCAAGAACTTCTCCACGAAGTTAATTAGAAGCTTGAGATTCCCCGTCATGTACTTCGTGCATCCGGAATCCAGTATGAAGAGAATTATTTGTATCACTTGCAGAAGAGTTAGAACACGATGGAGCATTTGCTAAATTGGATACCACAGTAGTTGTGATTGTAGAATCATTAGTGTCCTTAGAAACATTTAAAGGCATACTAACACTCGTTGTCACATTTTCTATCCTAACTTTAGGCATCCATTTATATCCTAGAGGACATTGATTAGCAAACCACCATTTCCAAGACTTACTAGCAGACTCATATAATTCTGTAATTCTGCGTCTAGGGTTTTTAGTGGTGGAGTTTAATGCACTACTTTGCTTAGTGGGGGTTGCACCATAATGGTTCATTTTGCGTTTGGATTTACTAGCACTACTAGGCATCAGAACTTGCTTCTTAGTTCTAGTATCTACGCCTTTGACATTATTTATAGCACACATAGAATGATTAGCATTAGCACACTTTCCACATTTGAGACAAACAAATTTCACATTCATAGCATTCAAATCATTAAAGACATTCAAATTCATAGGGTGCTCTTCTACTTCCTTCATCTTCCCTTGACTCTTGTGTTTCCAGACCTTATCATTCACTTGAGTGCTCTTAAGCTGAGGCCGGCTAACACTAGCAGTGGAAACTACTCATGTAGTAGAAGACACACGAGTATTAGTGTTTCTAGAAGTCTGAGGCGATTGACTAACTTTATTTGTGGATTTAGTGGTCATTCTATTCATCCCTGGTTTAATCAAATTATTGTGCTTAACGCTTGGTGCTACAATATTCCTTATGGGTTGAGTATGTGGTAACCTTTCCTTTCCATCCATCTTGGGGGCAAACACAGGTTTTGCAAACGAAGAATTTGAGAAAGTAGATGGTTTTCCCAAGATAGAGGATCTATTCATTTTAGAGGCATTGGGTTCTCTAACGACAAGTTTCTTAACGCTAGGTTCCACACATTTCCCACCTATCTTAGCAACGAGTTTCTTCAACTCTACTATTGCTATGTCTTTTTCTTTTAACTGAGCTTTCAAATCCGAAATATCAAGACTTTTTTTGTTTAGTAATCGACATGACTCAGATAATTTTACTTCTAAAGGTGTATCATTTGAAAAGCTGCCAACTTTTTTTTGCAAAGCAAGTTCAAGTGAGTGACAATGTTTTTAAAGATAATAATATCTATGTTGAAGTAACAAAAACTCTTTTGGGTCAACTTTATTCGAAAGCTCAGTTTCAAGACGTTCACATTCTTTAACTTGATCAAGATATTTGCATGCAACATCAGAATATTCATCAATACGAGCACAAGATGTAACATAAGCACACATAATATCTTTTGAGAGACATTCATGTAAGAGTAGATCATAAGCTGTAGAAAACTCGTCTCTTTCAGGTTGATGGTCATTCACTTCTTGTTCAAGAGATTCCACATATTTCAAATCATCGAACATTTCTTGCTTAATTAATGTTTCAAATTCCAAAATATGTTTTTTCGTTCTTTCCTCAAGCGAAATCCAAATACTTTTTACAAGCATAGTTATATCGTGAGGAATTTCTTTGTCTCCTTTCTAAAGTTCACGTTTTTTCCAGTCATCATCAACAACCTTTTTGAAATTTTCAATGTTACTCTTAAGAATACTAAGTGCTTGCTTTCTCTTTGCTTATAGAAGCTTTAAATGGCAAGTATTCAATAAAGTTTGCAACATTAGTTTTCTTAGTGGAAAAAGCTTGTCTCCATTTAACTCTTATTTGTTCACATTCGAAAAATATTTGCTCACGAGTTTTCTGTGTTTGTGGTTTGAAAAGACCATAAAGACTGTTTTCATAAGCATAATTATATGGTTTAACAAATTCTTTATTAACTTTTGGTCTACTATCTTCTTCCACATCGTTTGTCACTTCACTATCGGGCCTAAAAACAAGACAATCAAGATCGGTCCATTGGGACTCATCAAGATATAAGTGCTGATTCTCAGATTGAGCTTGCTCAAGGTACTTAGGATTTGCAAAACTAGGTCTATCCTTGAAAAACAAACGAGGTGCCAACATTCTCATGGTTTGAATTGATTGGTTAGTTTTGTAAACAATTTTCTTGTAAAAATCAAGTTGAGTTCAAGTTCCACCATTTTTCGATGTCATTCGCTTGTTTAGTTTTGAAATCCTTTTCCATCTTTTCAACCAAAGCTTTCTTTTCATTAACAAGTTTAGTTTTATCCTCTTTAAGAAAACCATTTACTTGAGTTAGTTCATTGACTTTAGTGGTAGAAAGGTACGTTTTGTGACGTTCAGTACTCAAAGAGGTGTTATAATTACGTTTCTCTTGTTCAAGAAGCTTAAGAGTTTCGTTATATTTCTCTTGAAAATCTTTCTTTTTAACATTGATGAAACACTCTTTGTACCCCTCAACCTCATTGGTCTTTTGAAGAAGCTGAGCTCTATAGCTATCAATGGTCACTAGATTTAATAAGAGCAGCTTTGCATTCTTCAAAATTTTGAGTGAGCGTAACGTTTGCCTTCTTTAATTGCTTTTGACTCTTTCTAGTTTCTTTGACATCTTTTTGTAAAGAAACAATTAAGTTAGCAAGCGCAATACGCTCCTCGTCATCATCATACTCATTTGCATGTTGATCATCCTCAGACTCATTATTGCACATGTCTGATGAATCGGGTGTGGTATTGCTATCAACCGTTTCCATCATACATGTGTCATTAATGGCTTTGGGTAGCTCAGAATGCTCATGAATATACCAAACACATTATATTCCTCTTTAGTGTGTACCTTATCGATTGGCTCAGTGTCAAAGATAGGACCATTGTCATCTTCAATGACGTTGAGAACTTCTTCAACATTTACCATGTACGAGTAATGTGCTTCAAGTTCTTGATCGGAGGCTTCATCATCAGTATCATCAAGCATTGCTCCTTCCTCAGCTGACAGTTTAACCTCAGCTTCCATCTTCTTGCATAGCAGCATCTTTTCCTTATGATAACAAGAGTACCTAACCCGTTTCGGTTTTCTGCATTCCTTTGCCATATTTCCATAACCTTGAAAATTAAAGCATTGAATCCCACTTTGCTGAACCACTTGAGTACCAACAGTTTCCCTATTCCCAGTAGAAGAACCAATCCTCTGAGTATCATACTTAGCAGTGTGTCGCTCATACCGTGCAGAACCCTCAACATGTGTTGGATTACAGTTAGGTCAAAAAATTGATGTGGAAGAAACTCAAAAACGAAGAAAACATGAAGATATTGTCTAAGCGTTGTCAAGAGCAATCCAAGCGTTGACAAGAGCAAATCCAGCGTTGTTGGCTCAAGAGTTGTCATGTACAATCTAAGCATTGTTACATGCAATTTAAGAGTTGATAGAAACGTAGACAAGAAGCTTATGGAAGCTTCTATTTAGATAAACATGCAAGAAATATTTTGCATAAGTTTATTTAAATAGAAGATTTACTTCTTTATTTGTTATTATCTCTTGTAAACCCTAATCCTTACACTATAAAAGGAACCAAGGGTCTTAGGTTTTTATTATCATTCATATTAACAATGTAAACCCAATGCGTGTGTCGACTAGACGTGGGATTCAATGTATACACGTCTAGTGGTTGTTTGTTATTAATATAATGAACAACCCAATTGTTTTAATTCATGCGTTTTGTGTCTAAACACCTTGTTAATGGTTGTTGTTCTAATTCTGCTTTGATTATGTTAATCATATGAACAATGATCATTCCTAGTAGCTTAAAAGATCCGGAAACCAAGGTTTCCACAATTTGTATCAGAGCCTTGTGGCTCGTGATGCTAGAACCAAGAAGGTGTTCGTGTATGGTGAAGAAAAGAAAAATCCGTCTAGGGTTTTTCTGGACGTGTTTGTGTGCGCAGCAGTATTCAGAAGGTCATAACTTTTGATTGGACCGTTGGATCGTCACGAAATTCTATATGTGTCTTCTACATACATATATCTAAACATCCACCGGAGGGATTGTCGATTTTTATCCCCAGGAAAAAGTTATTAAGCGTCAAAGTCAGCAGTGATTGAATGCAGTTTTCTGTGGACAGCCATGTTCAAAACACGTTTTCTCATTCGTTAACCGTTGGATCTTCGTGATTTTTGAACTGTAGATTCTTGGCACTTGTGTCTAGAATATCACCAAAGGGATTTTCGATCTGAGTCTTAATGAAGAAGTTATTCAAGGTCGAAGTTCACTGTTTAAGGTATTAATGCTCTTGCTTTATTCACATAAAATCATGAACTAGGGTTTCTTAAACCCTAGATCGAATTAAAGAGCAAAATAATGAGGTTTAGAGGCTGTTATAATGTATTCTGGTGTATAGTGCGAAACTGTTTATTCTCAAAACCCTAATTAGGGTTTAGGTTTAAGTTCATCAGAATCTAGGGTTTGTTATAGCAGCATATGAGTGATTGTTCATGGAAGGAAAAAAAAGGGTTGTCAAAAGGTGATTTATGCAGTTTTCGTGATACTGTACAAGAGAAGATTTACATGGGATGATCGTTTTTGGTTTCTGATTTCTAGATGGCAAGAATTTCGTGGATTTCAAACGGTTGAATATGGGATAGTACTGTTGCCCATTATTCTATACAGAAAGGGATATTCATGCATATCTTTGGATAATTTAAACGAAATAATACTTTTGTGGATTCACTGCACTTGATTGAGGACACGTTTAAAAAGGAGAAAGATATGGGATGTTGCTAATTTTCAGGGATTTGGTTTTTCAAATCTTTAGGAAGTTACTAATCGTTTGTTACTGACACTGACAGGAAGATATTGACGCTAACGGAAAGTATTTTGACGGTGACAGAATAAGTCAACACTGACAGGTTGACAGTGTTGTCCGATATATGATTATTCAAACGCTGATAGGTATTGTCCGATATCGGACAATACATCTGATGAGGATCTTGGATAAAAGAGGATGTTGGACAACACAAGGATTGCTGCTGTTTGAGAAAATTAGTACGTTTTGAGCACACAAAAAGGTGGTATTTACACACGAAGGTACATGGAATCTCTGTTTTAATTTAGAATATCATGTTGATAGTTATGGCTCGGATATTTTTAAATGGAATTAATGATCTTAAAGCGAGTTAGCAACCATTCATGAGATAATGAGAGTCTTCATGAAGAGGTGTTAGCTTAAGGGGAAGAATTCTTATGGTAAGTTTGATGATTGAAAAAGATTGTCGCGAGTTTGTGTTCTATCATATCTTAAAAAGTTACATTATCGTGCTTACTTGTCGCGAGGTGTTAGCTTAAGGGGAAGAATTCTTACGGGCTTGATGATTGAACATTACTTTTAAAGATAACTTGTTCGTGCTTACTTGGTTGGTGACGAAGACTTGTCATAACACTTGAAGGAGTTACATTATCGTGCTCAGTGTCTCACATAGGATGAGAATATTGACAAGAGATCGAGGTCTACTTATACTTACCTGTTTTCTTATAAGTTCGACGTCACGTGGATAGTACAAGATATGGAACACAAGGTTGGGTTATTCTACTTCTACATCAAAAATATTATAGTTATTTTTCTTCAAGATCATTACATAGAGCTACATTTGGAGAATCTTAAAAGATTGCATACATTGTTTACTTCCTTGTTGATGTGACAAAAAGGGTAAGAAATACATGCTACACTTTAGGGGAAGCAATTTGAAGATCATGTACAACTTACAAGAGATACACATAGAGTTTTGCCAACATCAACTAGGGGAAGATTGTTGGGTCAAAAATTTGATGTGGCAGAAACTCAAAAACGAAGAAAACATGAAGATATTGTCTAAGCGTTGTCAAGAGCAATCCAAGCGTTGACAAGAGCAAATCCAGCGCTGTTGGCTCAAGAGTTGTCATGTACAATCTAAGCATTGTTACATGCAATTTAAGAGTTGATAGAAACGTAGACAAGAAGCTTATGGAAGCTTCTATTTAGATAAACATGCAAGATATATTCTGCATAAGTTTATTTAAATAGAAGATTTACTTGTTTATTTGTTATTATCTCTTGTAAACCCTAATCCTTACACTATAAAAGGAACCAAGGGTCTTAGGTTTTTATTATCATTCATATTCACAATGTAAACCTAAAGCGTGTGTCGACTAGACGTGGGATTCAATGTATACACGTCTAGTGGTTGTTTGTTATTAATATAATGAACAACCCAATTGTTTTAATTCATGTGTTTTGTGTCTAAACACCTTGTTAATGGTTGTTGTTCTAATTCCACTTTGATTATGTTAATCATATGAACAATGATCATTCCTAGTAGCTTAAAAGATCCGGAAACCAAGGTTTCCACAATTACGTCGATCATACCTAGGAGGACTTTCATCACGTTGACGTGTGTCATACCTTCGAGGAATCTCAACATATTGGTTCTTGGTATTAGATGATGTTCGAAGATTGTTGTGGGTGGGTTTGAAGACTTTCTTGTAGGTCTTCATAATGAAAGCAATTTTTTGCTTCATCTCTCAATCCTTCTGAGCTAGTTCTTCATCACTGTCCTCTTCAGATGATGGCTCAGGTGATGGTGATGGTGCTCTTGGTTCTTTGTCTCGTGATCTTATGGGAGCAGAATACTTAGATGAAGTGGAATTTCTTGGTGAGGAGGATGTAGTGGAGTACCTTGGTGAGGATGATGTAGTGGAGTATGACTTTGGAGCACGAGAGCGATGATCTTGAACGTGTTGAGTGGTACACACCAAAGCAAGTGGATTAGCATTCTTTGCTATCCTTTCAGCACGAAGTTCATTCGCCTCTTTTTGAAATTGTTTCAAAATGTCAAAGAGAGTATGACAGTTAACCTCGTCTAACTTACTATGTTGTTTCACCAAAGTTACGAACCGTGTCCACTCTGGTTGAAGTTGCTGTATAAATTGCACATTGACTTGCATGGTGGATGATAACTAGGTTTTTCCTAATTAAAAAGATTCGTTTTAAGTATGTCTAATCGAATTGATCTTAGTTCTCTATGTGTGACTTCGTTTTATTTTGGTGGAATCAAAGATGTGTCGTTGTAGTGTTTAAAATTAAAGGGTGCAAAACAATCAAAATAAAAGTGCTCTTAAAGTAAATCTAAATCTATTTAAAGTAAAGGATCAAGTATTAAAAGCGAGACTGAAGTAAATGACGTAAACTTAAATCTATCTAAGGCAAATGACGTAAACTTAAATCTATCTAAGGCAAACTTAAAGTGAGACTAAAACTAAGGCAAGTCTAAAATAAAACTAAGGCAAATAATCTAAAAGTGTAATTAAGTAAAAGACAAGAAAAATAAAGCTTGAAAATAAAAATCAAAGACGAGAACTAATAAGAACCTGAATACAGCTCATTCGGAATAAACCTTCGTTTGGAACAATCACTCATCCTAAATGTCACCTTTGGTTGAAATGATTCTTCTTCACTTGGAATATTACAAAAATCCTTGATCCAGAACAAATTGATCTGAATATGTCACTTATCCAAAACAATGCTTCGTTCGGAACTTGCTGATTCGGAACTTGTAAAATCTTCCTTGATTCGGAAGTTTCTGGTCACCCCTTGATTCGGAAGTTTCCGAATGAAGCTCCTTGATTCGGAAGTTTAGAACTTCCGAATGAAGGCCCTTGGTTCGGAACTTTTGTAGTTGGTTCGGAAGGTTCCGAATGAAGCTCTTTGGTTCGGAAGTTTTGACTTCCGAATGATGCTCCTTTATTCGGAACTTTTGAAGTTCCGAATGAGTTTCCTTGATTCGGAACTTTTTCTGGAAAGATCAGAAACAAGGCAAAATCTTCCGAAGAACAAGGAAGATAGTAACAGTAGCAGATATAAACATAAATTAATCAAAATCAAACACGCGGATAGATTAAAACAGTAACGAATCAATGAAATAACATCAACAAGCAATTAAAAACATGAAATCAAACAACTTTTACCTCAATAATCAAAAACTACTTTGGATCAAAATAAAAGCATGAACTTAAACATAAACACGACAAATCAGAGAATAAGAAAGGTAGATAAGAGATTGACAAGATAAAATAAAGATTTGACAAGAATTAAAATGAAAACTTACTTGGAATTAAATGGTAATTAAGGTGCATAACATGAATTTAAATGACATGGAAAGTAAATGACAAGTATTTAAATGGTGGAAGACTAATTGTCACACTTAGCCAACAAAATGAAATGTTTACATCTAATGATTATTTATAGGGGAGGATTAGGAAGCTTCCTCCCCTCTTTCCTTTTCTCTTAATTGCAAACTTAAGTCCCTTCTTTTATTAATCTTCATTAATTGCGTCATTAGTCCTTTTCTTCTAATCTTCTTTAAACTTGGACTTAAAGGACTTTTGGCTTCGGGATTTCTTCGAACTCGTCTTTGAATTCTTCAATAAAATAGACTTGAATTCTTCGGCTTTTGATAAACTTCCGTCTTTTGACTTTTTCCTCGATAAATCTTCAGAATTGGTCGTGGACTTCCGTTCTTTTTGCACTCTTGACTTCTTGACTTCGTCTTTCATCCTTTTCTTCAATAAAATTCCGTAAATGCCCGTGAATGTCCGTGTTTTCTCCATTTTTCACCTTTTCATCCTAAATCACAACAAAAACACAAACAACGCATAATTCCGACATAAAAGACATAAAATACACGTTTTGGTCCGGTTATTATTGTAATTAAGTGGTAGAAAAGATGGGTGTTTACACACCTATCAAATCCCCTACACTTGACCATTGCAATGTCCTCATGCAATGCATTAGTTACAAAGCAAGATTACACTTTTCATCATAATCAATCCACGTTGGCCTTTATTAAAGAGATAGAAAATAAAAACATACAAAATAAAGAAATCAAAAACATACCTTGGGTTTTGGAAAAATTATGAATAATTATCATCCTCAACTTTTCACTTTCTCCAAACTAAGCTTAAAAACGAGATCATTGTTATTATAAGTTAGTAAACTAACACGAACTCATGTGGGCCAATTATTCACTTAGACTCCCTTATTCCTATGGGTATCTCTTATATTTTATTATTTGTCTTGAATGATCACGAAGATGCATTGTTTGACTTATTTCAATAATTATTTAGTCTGAAAATAAAGTGCACGATTTAATCAATAGTTAGCTAAAGGACAAAATCTTTTAAAACTACTTCTCGGGATATCAAAAAGTTCATATCTTGGCATAACTTGGTTCGCGATTTGAGACCTTTCTCGGGCCGATATTTGGCAGCGACTTCATACTTCAAATCTTGAGAGACGTTCATGAAATAATGGTCTTCTCTTCATAATTGGAATTTATCCACTTGAAGTTTTGAGAGATTCATACTTGGACCACGACTTCTTCACTTTTCTCCAATCTTTATTTTGGACTTTGATGTACAACGATCCGCCTCCTTTTATGACTTGGATCTATTTATCCTCATACCTTGTTAGGGTCTTTTCGGATACACTTCTCCATGACTTTTGGGGAGTTTTGCTTTACGTCGTGTGTCTCGATCCTTCATATTGATTTTCGATAAATGATTCTTCACATCACTTTGGATCTTTAGCAACAAAACATAGCCCTCATGCCTTGTTAGGGCCTTTTCGGACTCGCCAATCTTCGCGCCCCGCTTCATAAGTTATGCCTTGGCTATGAACTCTCGTCATTACCGAGCAACTTTTAAACGATCTGGGGCTAGAAGCTAAGTAACTTTTCAAATCGTACAACCTTATTTATTAGCAAATAAATTATTAGCAAGCGATGGGAGAATAGGCTCATAATTAACTCACATAAATTCATGAAAGAATACCGAACTTATAATTGGCTCTATCATCTCTCGTTCTCCATAGTTTAAAGTCTCAAGTAATGAGACTCGTGGATGCTTAGCCTATTAAATCAAAGTTATGGGTTTTCGAGTCGCCTATAGGATCTTGCAAATTCTTAGACTCTTTCAAGTTTAGAAATCGCATTTTAAAGTTCCCTTGATAAACGACTCTCTAGGATCAATTATAGGAACTTGCGAAAAGTTCTTGTTCTTAACCCGTGAGAGTTAAGACTTTCGCGTTTTATAGCTCCCTATATAAAAGCCTAGCAAAACTTGACTTAAACACGTTAAGGATACTAGCTAGAGTAAACTCGGATTAATTCAAAAGATTCATAACGCTTGAAAACTAAAACCACTTATTCAAAGATTTATTCTAGCAAAGAAAGAAAATAACTATACAAAGGAAAAACTAATAGGCCAAAATAGATCAAAAATTTTGAAAAATGTCGAAAAATTGATTTTCCGGTTAAAATGAGGACAAATACAAGGAAAAGACCACTTAACTTCGATAGAAGTCCCCCCTACACTTAAGATAAACATTGTCCTCAATGTTTAAGCATGTGGGAGTAAACTCCCCTCCACTTAGGACATTGTGCACGTTGTTTAAATCTCGCTAAGGAAAAGACAACTAAAGAGATTCCTATTTTAATATTGAGAAAATATAAAATAGTGAATCGAAAAGAGTTAAGGATAGAACTGGGAAGAGGTAGAACACGGAATCACGGGTCGTCAAGAATCATCAAAAGTGGATCATTGAAGCTCGAATCCCTGATAAGAAGTGAGGAGAGGAAATAGCAATCCAAAGGGTCCCTCCCTACACTTATGGTAAAAAAAGCGGAAAGATAGATGCATGGGTTGCCTCCCAAGAAGCGCTTGGTTTTTGTTAACCGAGTCGTGAGCCTGACTCGACCTTGATCATCAACGGAAGTAGCATGAAACATATCCACCAGGATCAAAGACATAGTTTTCATCCATCAATAAGCAAGAGCTTAAGGCGAACAAGGCAAGCCAAAAGAGAAGTGGCAAGGTTCCCTTAAGCAGTGATGGAGCACAGTAGAAGCAAGTATGGTGCGGTGCAAGCATGTCTTCAATGGGTCCAAAGATTTTTCCTTTTATTTCATCAGGTGGATACTGAGATGGCTTAAAAACTTCAATACCGGGGTCGAACACTTTTTCCTTCAGGGGAAAATAGCACTCAGGCTCAGCCGAGTGTGAAGAAGATCCGCAAAGAAGCACAACCTCGTCCTCAGAAGTGGGACAAAGAGGTGTCAAATCATACGTGCAACAGATTTCGGTGTCGACCGGTTTCTTCTCCTTTGACAAAATGCTCTTCAAATCCAAAGTAGGATCAAGACGATAATCTTCAAAGTCCAAAGGAGGAGCATCACTCTCATGAGGGAAGTATGTGTTGAGAAATTCAGAGAAATCTTCCTCAAATGAATAATCGTCCAAAGTAGGATCGAGTGATGGTGGAGGATCTTCATCATGTGAAGAATCGCTCGATAGAGTATCAGCCTCATCAAAATCATCGAAAGTGGGCAGCTCGGGATACTCAGAAGTACAATCAAAATCATCCGAGTCTGAGCTAGAATCATCATCATCATAAGCATCGAAGACCGGTGGAGAATCAAAAATGGGAGAAGCGTCCAAAGTAGGGAGAGAATCATCCACATTATCTTCAAAGAGTGGATTGTCAGTGGAAGACTCGAATAGAGGATTGTCATTGACGGTAAAGTCATCGAGCACATTTATCATATTCACTGATTCTCGGCCTCCAAAAGATTTGCCTGTAAGCTTCCCCATTTTAAAAACTTTAGAATCATCCCCGACTCGTAAGATTAACTCACCTTCGGCCACATCTACTAAAGCACGTCCGGTTCTCAAGAACGGCCGACCAAGTATTAAAGGAATACGAGGGTCCATTTCATAATCAACTACGACAAAATCGACCGGGAAAGTAAATGCGCCAACTTTGATGAACACGTCTTCGGCTATACCAACGGGGTAAGCGAGAGTGCGGTTTGCAAGTTCGAGAGTCATCTTTGTTGGAATGAGGTCGGGCAATGATAGTGTTTTCCAAACACTCAGTGGCATCAAATTAATACTAGCCCCGAGATCAGCAAGGGCAGTAAATTCTTCAGTTTTGTTGAACATGCAAGGCAACACAAAACGACCGGGATCTCCAAGTTTTTCCGGAAGTTCTCTAAGAAGGACTGCAGAGCAGTTTTCATTTAAGCGTGTGTTGGCGAGTTCAATCAGCTTCTCCTTCTTGCTAAGCAATTCTTTGAATGCTTTGACAAATTTCGGCATGTGGCAAAGTGCTTCAACAAGGCTAATGTTGATGGTCATTTTAGACAGCATATCCACATATTTCGATACTTGACAGTCATTCTTGGTTAGCTCGTTGGTCTTGCCTATGCGAGAAGGGTATGGGATTCTGGGTTGATAAGGGTTGGGTGGAGGGGTAGTTGGTGAAGGTTGTGATGTTGAAGAGTCCTTCCGAGATACATCGTCATGGCGAGGCGGAGACGGTAATGGTGCACTACTACTAGGTGTAGGAGAAGTAGGGATACATGGTGGTGGAGGAGGTGTAGATGATGGTGGTGGAATAGGTGGATCGACAAGGGTAATTCCACTACGCGTAGTTATAGCACTCACATTAGCTTGCGGATTAGTGACGGTGTTTGAAGGTAGAGAACCCGAAGAAGAAGAAGGTTGAGCTTCGGGCAAGAAACTAACCAATAGATTCTTTAATTCAGTTGTTTGAGTGATGAAGGAGGATTGAAGGTTTTCACGAACCTCGGTTCTGATGTCATTACCTTGCTTCAAGATATCTCCTTTCAAATTGATTATTTGGCTCTGTAGATTCTTGATTTGCTCACCTTGAGTTCTCATGATTGTGTCAACATCGGGATTAATGGGTGGGTGTTGTTGGGTGGATGGTTGATAAGGGTTAGAAGCACGAGGTGGGATTTGGTTGCTTCTATTGTAGTTGTTGGCGGGGTTTTGGTTTTGAGGAGAAAAACCGGGTGAAAGGTAATTGTTTGAACGGTAGCTCAGCAGATTTCTATCCCCTTGTTGTCTAGCTTGGTAATTTTCCGGTGAATAATTACCGTAAGCTGCATACACATTTTCCGGATTTCCTTGTGTCGAAGGACAATCGGTGTATGAGTGAGGACCGCCACATGTTTCACAAGGATTAGCAACCGCTTTAACGTGTTGTTGGTTTGAAGCGAGAAGCGTAATACTTTTGCTCATTTCAGCCATCATGCGGGTGAGTTCGGTCATCTCCGGGTTTGCTGAGGTTGAGGAAACATTGACTCTCGTGTTGTTTCTAGAAGAAGCAGAGGAATCCCAGTTCTTATGATGAGTAGTCATGTTTTCAATTAACTCTCTACACTCCTCGGGTCTCCTTTTCATGAATGTGCCACCGGCGGCTGCATTAATCGTATCACGATCTCGAAAAGTCAATCCGTTGTAGAAAGTATCGATCAAGGTGACCGGAAGCATGTTGTGGTTTGGACAACGGTCGATCAAGACATTATATCTCTCCCAAGCGTCAAAAAGAGATTCATCAGGGTCTTGCATGAAACCACTGATCTGATTGCGAAGGCTCGTGACCATGGATGGTGGAAAGTAGCGTAAGAGAAAGCGTTGAGTCATATCATCCCAAGTGTGAATAGAATTCTTCGGGAGACGATCAAACCATTTCTCGGCATGATGCGATAAAGTATGTGGAAAGAGTTGTAGGCGGAGAACATCCATCGTGGCACTAGGCAACTTCATGCTTTGGGTGATTGTAATGAACTTGTCGAGGTGTTTGTTGGCATCATCATCAGGCAATCCTCTAAAAGGGTTTGTTTGTACTTGCTGAATCATGTGGTGCTTCAACGAAAACTCAGGAGCGTTGATTTGCATCGGCGCAATCGGTCCTCCTCGTCCAAACATTGTTGGTTGACAAAGTTCCTCCATGGTTCGAAGATCGGGCTGTGGAAGAGCATTGTTGTTATTGTTGAGGTGCGGTAGTTGATTATTGTTGTTAACACCTGCCATATCTAAATCTTCTTGAGGCTCGGGCTCTTGATAGTTAGAAGATCTAGTACGCATACACCTGAAAATGCAAAAGAAAAAGAAACCAAACGCAAAGGCAATATATATACACAATAAAGAGAAAATATTTTTGGATTTTTGATATTTTTAATTTTTATGGTTTTTATGAATTTTTTAATTTTTATGATTAACGTTCACGAGTGAACGGATCCCAAAAAGCAACGTGTCTAGCACAGAAAAATGTTGATCTTAACGAAAAGAGCCGGCAGCGGCGCCATTTGATAACTAGGTTTTTCCTAATTAAAAAGATTCGTTTTAAGTATGTCTAATCGAATTGATCTTAGTTCTCTATGTGTGACTTCGTTTTATTTTGGTGGAATCAAAGATGTGTCGTTGTAGTGTTTAAAATTAAAGGGTGCAAAACAATCAAAATAAAAGTGCTCTTAAAGTAAATCTAAGTCTATTTAAAGTAAAGGATCAAGTATTAAAAGCGAGACTGAAGTAAATGACGTAAACTTAAATCTATCTAAGGCAAATGACGTAAACTTAGATCTATCTAAGGCAAACTTAAAGTGCGACTAAAACTAAGGCAAGTCTAAAATAAAACTAAGGCAAATAATCTAAAAGTGTAATTAAGTAAAAGACAAGAAAAATAAAGCTTGAAAATAAAAATCAAAGACGAGAACTAATAAGAACCTGAATACAGCTCATTCGGAATAAACCTTCGTTTGGAACAATCACTCGTCCTAAATGTCACCTTTGGTTGAAATGATTCTTCTTCACTTGGAATATTACCAAAATCCTTGATCCGGAACAAATTGATCTGAATATGTCACTTATCCAAAACAATGCTTCGTTCGGAACTTGCTGATTTGGAACTTGTAAAATCTTCCTTGATTCGGAAGTTTCTGGTCACCCCTTGATTCGGAAGTTTCCGAATGAAGCTCCTTGATTCGGAAGTTTAGAACTTCCGAATGAAGGCCCTTGGTTCGGAACTTTTGTAGTTGGTTCGGAAGGTTCCGAATGAAGCTCTTTGGTTCGGAAGTTTTGACTTCCGAATGAAGCTCCTTTATTCGGAACTTTTGAAGTTCCGAATGAGTTTCCTTGATTCGGAACTTTTTCTGGAAAGATCAGAAACAAGGCAAAATCTTCCGAAGAACAAGGAAGATAGTAACAGTAGCAGATATAAACATAAATTAATCAAAATCAAACACGCGGATAGATTAAAACAGTAACGAATCAATGAAATAACATCAACAAGCAATTAAAAACATGAAATCAAACAACTTTTACCTCAATAATCAAAAACTACTTTGGATCAAAATAAAAGCATGAACTTAAACATAAACACGACAAATCAAAGAATAAGAAAGGTAGATAAGAGATTGACAAGATAAAATAAAGATTTGACAAGAATTAAAATGAAAACTTACTTGGAATTAAATGGTAATTAAGGTGCATAACATGAATTTAAATGACATGGAAAGTAAATGACAAGTATTTAAATGGTGGAAGACTAATTGTCACACTTAGCCAACAAAATGAAATGTTTACATCTAATGATTATTTATAGGGGAGGATTAGGAAGCTTCCTCCCCTCTTTACTTTTCTCTTAATTGCAAACTTAAGTCCCTTCTTTTATTAATCTTCATTAATTGCGTCATTAGTCCTTTTCTTCTAATCTTCTTTAAACTTGGACTTAAAGGACTTTTGGCTTCGGGATTTCTTCGAACTCGTCTTTGAATTCTTCAATAAAATAGACTTGAATTCTTCGGCTTTTGATAAACTTCCGTCTTTTGACTTTTTCCTCGATAAATCTTCAGAATTGGTCGTGGACTTCCGTTCTTTTTGCACTCTTGACTTCGTCTTTCATCCTTTTCTTCAATAAAAGTCCGTAAATGCCCGTGAATGTCCGTGTTTTCTCCATTTTTCACCTTTTCATCCTAAATCACAACAAAAACACAAACCACGCATAATTCCGACATAAAAGACATAAAATACACGTTTTGGTCCGGTTATTATTGTAATTAAGTGGTAGAAAAGATGGGTGTTTACACACCTATCAGTGGAGACTTGCAAATTGTTTCTTGTCATGTCATTCATCATCTTGTAGAACCTTGAGTAATATGAATCAATTGATTCCCCATCCAATGAAGTAAATTTACCAAGGTTCCAAAACAAGTTAGTTTTGACGTCTTGCTTGTTAAGTGATTCACCTTGTTGCAAGCATTCAATGGCAAACCACATCTCTTTAGTAGTAGAGCATGCATCAACCATTGAGTAAATATCATCCCCAATCCCACTTAGAATCAAATAGATTGCTTCTTTCTCTGCATCAATCCAAGCACGTTTCTCTTTCAAAGTGTTCTCATATGTATCCTCAATTGTTTGCTCATCGGAAACGATCGTCGAGTCGGATGTTGGAATTGAAGGAATGGTGATTGTAGTGAGAGTATAGGGTCCTTCTTTGATGCAACGGCGAAGAACATCACCATTAGGTTTTGTGTCAAGATATCGAAGGAATCGTGATTGCCATTGTGCATATCTACAAGTCACAAGCATTGGTGGTCTCTCTTTGTTACCCGCCACCATGATGTTGTTGTTTGTCACATGATACTCTTGAATAGAATCCATGTTGAAAAACTTGAAATTGTTGAAGTGAAAAGGATCTTAAGTAGATGTGTTTTGATTGTTGTTGTCGATAAAAAAATGTTAAAATCCCTTAAAAATAGTCTTCACAAGAAACCAAAAATTCTAAGACGAAAAACTAAGATTTTCGGATAACTGGTGATCTTCGGATAAATGATGATCTTTAGATTAATGGTTATCTTCGGATAAGTGAACGTTTTTCGGAATAATTATGGTTTTTTGGAAAACTGGAGTTTTTCGGAATAATGATGGTTTTTCGGAAAACAAATTTTTTTTGGAATAATGATGATTTTTCGGAAAACTGAAGTTTTTCGGAATAACAGTATTCTTCGGATAAATGAATGTATTCGGAATAGTGAACAATTTCCGGAATAACTTACCTTTTTCGGATAACAAGGCGTTTTCGGATAAAATCACTTTCTTCGGAATAAACTGAATTCGGATAAGGCTTGTTTTTCGGAAAAATGATTTTCTTCGGAATAAACTGAATTCGGATAAGGCTTGTTTTTTCGGAAAAATGATTTTCTTCGGAATAAACTAAATTCGGATAAGGCTTGTTTTCGGAAAAATGAATTTCTTCGGATAAATTTTACCTGAGATCTTCAGAATAAGCAGTTTCTTCGGAATATAAAAACCCTTTTCCGAAGATTGAAGTTCGGATAATTGACTTTTTCGGAATATGGAACCCTTTTCTGAAAACAACCAAAACCACCAAATCAAGCCATTGTTAACGAACCGTATCACAATAACCAATCCAAACACCTCAAAAATTTGCGATTTTAACCACAAAAACTTAACAAAATCCCTACCAAATCTATGTAAGTGATTTACATCAAGATTTAGAGCCCGAAAACACTAAAAAATTTAATTCATGATGATTGAGAACAAAAAATCATATGAATCAAGGTAATAACCAACAATCAAACACAATCTACCCCGTGGCGATTGATACCAATTGTTGTTCCCTAATTTATTCACTTCACCATGGTTGATTAATAGAAAATAGATGAAAAGAATGAAGATTTTAGAGAGAGAAATTAGTTAGAGAAAGTAGAGAGAAGGTGGAGAAACTTTGTGAAATTAGATTAAAGAAAATGAGAACATCCACCCTCCTAACATGCTAGGATGGTACTTATATAGTCCACCCACATGTGGGCTCTCTAATGGACTATATATATTTTGGGTCGGGCTTGAATAAATGCTTAGTACCTTGAAAGAGGCCTTTTAAGCTAACCATCAAGCCCGTAATGTCATGACTATTTTAACTAACTATTACAACGTTCTAACAAATATTACAATATAAACCTATGACCGAACATTCTTGTTTGACTCAATATTTCGAGCATAACAATCTTGGAGAGATCGACTGGAGAGAACCGACAATCTTGGTCGGATAAGTTAGACGATGCTTTATGGGCCTTTCGGACCGCTCATAAGACGCCCATCGGGTGCACTCCTTATAAGGTTGTGTATGGGAAGAATTATCATTTGCCTATTGAACTCGAACACAAAGCTTATTGGGCCCTTAAACATTGTAATGATGATATTGAGACCGCGGGAAAACACCAGAAAATGCAATTGAATGAATTGGATGAATTAAGGGATATTGCTTATGAAAATTCATTGACTTATAAAGAGAAAACTAAAAAGTTACATGATTAAAAAATTAAAAACCAGGTTTTTAACATTGGAGATCAAGAGTTGCTTTTTAACTCACGTTTGAAAATCTTTTCCGGCAAGTTGAAATCCTGTTGGTCGGGTCCATTCACTGTTACCCAATTTTTTCCATATGGGACCATCAAGATAGCTCAAAATGATGGCCCCAATTTCAAGGTGAATGGACATAAGTTGAAGCACTACTTTGGCGGGGAAGTTCCATCCTTGAACTACCTCGACCAAGTCACCTTCCCCAATGATAATTAGTATTGAGGGGATCGAGTCGAGCTCATGACTCGGTAATAAAAAACGAGGTGCCTCGTAGGGGAGTCCCATGCTTATCCCATGTACATATTATCGCTTTATAATTAGTTTAACGTGAGGGGATTTGTGCCCATCCAACCTTTGTTCCATGGTTGTTAGTGATATGTGGTTTTTAGAATATCATGATCTACATGATTGGAGCCTCTCGTGTTTGTTTTATGGGAGCACTCAATCGTTTGCTTTGAAGAATTTCTCAATATCCATGATATATCCTTATTTTTTCTAACCTTAGGTTTTTAGCACACTTCATAAACAGCTTTAAATTTAACGGTTACACCCTTTCCATGTTAGATTATGCATTCGACTATGTCTCTAGTATGGGGGATTCCAACCCTTAGACTCGAAACATTAAGGACAATCTTTAACTTTAGTATGGGGGGTGAATAGATACTTACCTTGCCAAACCTTCACGCTTTCCAAAGTTTATCTTTTTGTTTATCGTTTTGTTGCAAAATAAGGCTAAAAATGGCCAAATTTTAAAATTTTCTCATGTTTTATAAGTGTTTGAAGACACGAATGTAGATTTTCCGATGGCGAGAATAAGAGTAATTTTTGACTCGACTGTGCGTGTTGAGCACTTAGCTTCGTTTCCTTAACTTTATATTAGGCTAAGTCTCTTAAATGAGAACGAGAAATGATTGAGTTAATTATAAGTTACTATGCTAAACGTAGAGTACTCGTATTCTTTCAAAAACTCATGTGTTTTCGTTGTTTGGTTATTCTTCCTTCGCTTGTATATATTTTGCTTAATAAGTATTGGCTTAGAGGTTTAGTCTTGATTGTTGGTTTATAGTCTTTTCTAGTAGCTTCCATATAATTAAAACGGGAAGACATTAAGGTATCGCCAGCGTCACGGTTTTAAAGTATTGGCAACCCGAATAATCAAAAGCCTCACCTAATAATAAGATTTCAAGTGCTCACCTAAATCATGCAAACAATTTGAAGCTCACAAGGCCGAAAAATCTATGCGAAATTGAAAGTGAATTATGCCTTAATCTTTGAAGCTTTTAAGATCCAAAATTCGCTTTTGCGTGAGGATATACGTCTTTGTCCATTATAAACACCTCATGGCGAGGTTAAATAAAAGGCAAGGCAAGACCGAATTCATAATAAAAGCTTCATGGAGAAGTTGAATAAAAGATGGAGGTAAACCAATGATAATAAGGCCCATCCATTAGGGGGCGTATAAAAGTCTTGGTAATAAGTCTCATGTTCAAAACTGTTATAAAACCGTGTTTATCGATCCTTCTTGTTGACTTAATTTTTTGACATCGTTGTCTATTGGGGGGTTATTAATTCGATGGTTTTGGCTACACCGTTATGACTCTATTTTTAGACCTAAATCTCTATCATCGCATAAGTAAAAAATGTATCCTCGTGAACATTCAAGATAAAAATAAAATATAAGAGATACCACTTAAGAAAATGGGAGTATAAGTACGTGATTAGGGCATATGAGTAGTGTTAGCATTACTAACTTATAATGACAATGATCTCGTTGCACGCTTCGCATAGAATTGGGGTGAAAATCGAGGACGACAAAATTATTTCTAACGAAGAATTCACGTGTTCTTGTTCTATGAACCTAAACGTCCCATTTTGCGATGAAAATCATGCATTATGTCTAAAACACAAGTAGTAGTAATAGTAGTTGTGAAGTAAGTTTATTATTTAATAAAGGTGCATAAAATTGAATTTTGGAGGTGCTACGATACTTTATTCTAGCATTGCGTGAGGGCACGACAATGGTTTAGTATGGGGGAGTGATGAGACTGCTTTTATACATGGTCTCATCATCCAAAATGGGATTAAAATGCATTAAATATCATGTAATATGCCACATATATTCTTGTGTTTGTTACATGTGTATTTTAGGTATGGATATTGAGAAAATGGCAAAAGATCACAAGAAACAAGCAAAAACGAACACGGGAAACAAAGTCGCACAATGAACCAAGCCCTAATGTGAATTTTCCAAGAATAACCCTTGAAGAATTGAAGATTGTACAAGAAGGGTCCTCCAAGATTGAAGAATTGACACTTTAAACCCTTGTTTACTCATAATTACAAGATTGGTCCCTAAAGTTTGTCAAATTACAAAAAGGGCCCTCTACTTTGGAGAATTGGCAAGAATGGTCCCTCATTTATGAAGACTTGTCAATATTAGTCCTCCAAGAAGTCAACAATACAAGTCAACACCATAAAGTTTGAAGAAAATTGCAAAACAACCCTTCAAGTATAAAAAATTGGCAAGAAATACCCCTGAAATTACCTTTGTAAAAGTTTTGGGGCAAAGGTCTAAAGAATGAAACTTCAAATACAAAGGGATTCAGATTTATCTTGTTTAAAGCTGAAATGAAAGAAGAATGAAAGCCAAGGGGTCAAACTTGGCAGACATAGAAACTTACCTTTACCAACCACCATGTGACACCTCACCCACCAAATCCCACCATCCAATCAGACCTCACGATTGTGCCATGTCATAACCCACTCACCAGATTTTTAACTAATTAATTTAGTTAACTAAATATGGCGCCTAACACCATTTTTAAATCCTAAACCAGATCAAACCATGCACTATTCATCTATGGACATAAATTGGGCACTTATGTTTAAACCAAAATTAAGCCACCATATTATCCAGAATCATGATTAGGGTGGTGTTAATCATATCCCAAACCTTAAACCTGCCACCTCATCAACCAACAAGTCACATGTTCTATCCCATGCATACGTTGTGAAGAAGATGCAAAAATAGTGCCAGCCATCCAACGAACCACAACCTAGTTTACAACATAAGCTTATTTTGGACCTTTGATCACAATTGCAACCACTTTACACCTCCACAAACTGCCAAAGATACTTCACATGATCTTCCCAAATTCAAACTACAAGGGAAATTTTGGGACTTCACCATTAGGGTTTACACTTATTTTTCAGCTTTCTTAGCATTCTTGTAGCCTATATAAGGCATAGGATGTCCAACATTTACATTTGCTCTTGGTTTTTCCTTGTTCAAAATTCTGTAAATCCCTTTTCAAGTTTAATGAAAATGTGTTTGAATGTTTGAATAAATCCAAGTGAAAACCTTAATCTTTGCTTGTTATTGTTTCTTGTTTATGATTTTCAAGTATCAAAACCTGTTTTCAAACCTTGTGCAAGAAATTGCCAAGTTTTCCAAAATATGATATTTTGCTAAGTTCTTTGGTACATCCTTTGAATTTTTGGATTGCAAGTGATTATAGCACCCTGATAAGAAGATTATCAATGTTGTAAGCTTGTGGTTTGGGATAATCAAGGACTGGGTACAAAGGTTGCATTAATCAAATTTATTTTTCAATTTTTAGTTTTAAATATTACTTGTTCTAACCTTGTTACTCTTAGCAGCTTTGTGGAAGCTTGTGCCTTGTTAAGCTAGGCACATAAGCTCAAAAATTCGTGAGTGTGGATGTACATTCATGAGGTTTGAGCCTTCTTACCCAAAATCTGATAAAAGTACTTGATTTTTGTGATTTTGTGTTCTGCTGTTATAAGAGGTATTTTTGTGGCTTGAATCTGCTTAATATTGCATGTTATTGATGTTATGATTCTAGATTAGGCTTGGGTAAAACTGAATCACACATTTTCTTTGTTAATTTTGGATTTAAAAAGTGAAAGGGGTGTTTGGGTTTACTGATTTAAGGTGCTTGTTGGATTTTGAGTTAGGATTTGTGTTTGTTAAGTGTTGGTATTTGTTATACAAGTGTTATTGTGCTGATATATGCAAGTCTTAAACTTTTGAACATCAATTTCTTGATTGTGCTATAACTTTTTTAATTGTGCCTGTTTTAACCTAAGATCTTGGAAACACATTGATTGTATGCATGCTTAGGGATAACAAGTGATTAAACAAAGTTTGTATAACCTGTTTAAGAGATTTGAGTGTTTGAATTTGGGCTTGTGGTCAAGTATATCAGCAAAGTTCATAATCTGCTTGTTCTTTGTTCATCAGTAACTTTTTAAGCTTGAATCTTGTTCTATACTTTGAATAAGTGCATGAAACCAGTTAATTTATGTTCATTTGAATTAATCTAAGTTGTTGTGTGCATTTGGTTCAATTTGGTTGGCTTATTCTTGCTAAAACTGCTTATTTGTGTGAAAACTGCTTATAAACATGTCTGTATCATATTTGGTGTTCTTTTGATTAAACTATACTAATTGGCTGTTAGATTTTGTGATTTTGTGATTGATATTGACTCCTTATAACCCACTGCTTATAAGGATGACTTTGTGTGGCTTGAATACAACAAAAATCCATATAAGACAAAAAAGTCAAAATAGTCAAGCAGTGGGAACTCCTTTCCCTTGTTGCTAGTCACAGCTAGTGTTAATTGGTCATCAGCTTAATCATAAGATATTCTAGCTTATTGGGACTTGTAACAACTTATTTTTTGTAATAAATCTTCCTTATTTGACCCATTAAACTAATCTAGAGCTTTTTAGGGTTTGACTTTTAGGTTTGACTAGAAAATCAAATAAGTTGACTTTTAACATAAGTGCTTACTGCTTTTTCCAGCTTATTCATTGTGCTTATTTGAAATATTTTTTATTATTAAGCTTTTTTTTGTCATTTAAAATCTTTTGCAAGTTGAATCAGCAATTGAAGTGGTCTAGAACTCAAAAACGACTATTTTGTCGTTTTCTATAGAGAGCTTTTGCTTATTTCAGGCTTATTTCTTGGGCTTTTTCATGATTTATTTTCATAGATATCTTAATTGTCCCAAAAGAAGCTTGTGTGTCAAATTAGAGCTTATGGCTTAATGGGCCAAAAAGCCCATTAAGAATAAGCTGTTGACTATTAAGCTGTGATAAGCTCACTTTCAGCTTTTGGGCGTTCAGACTTTTGTGTTTAAAATTGAATTTTGAGTCAAGTAGGTGATTTTGGACTTATTTGGTGAACTTTTTCTTATTGGGCCTAATTTAAGCCCATTAAGGGTCCGTTTTGCTATTTAACCCATTTTAATTCCCATTAGCGGTATTTTGGTAATTTCAAGTTCATTTTTGTGTTATTTAGGTTAAAATAAACTAGTTTGCAACTTTTTAGAATTTCCTATAAAAAGATTTTTAATATTATTTTATTATTATTTTATTATTAAAAATTAGATTTTAGATTTTTGCAAGTTTTTCATTTTTCCTAGTTCAAAACTGTTATAAAACCGTGTTTATCGATCCTTCTTGTTGACTTAATTTTTTGACATCGTTGTCTATTGGGGGGTTATTAATTCGATGGTTTTGGCTACACCGTTATGACTCAATTTTTAGACCTAAATCTCTATCAGCGCATAAGTAAAAAATGTATCCTCGTGAACATTCAAGATAAAAATAAAATATAAGAGATAACACTTAAGAAAATGGGAGTATAAGTACGTGATTAGGGCATATGAGTAGTGTTAGCATTACTAACTTATAATGACAATGATCTCGTTGCACGCTTCGCATGGAATTGGGGTGAAAATCGAGGACGACAAAATTATTTCTAACGAAGAATTCACGTGTTCTTGTTCTATGAACCTAAACGTCCCATTTTGCGATGAAAATCATGCATTATGTCTAAAACACAAGTAGTAGTAATAGTAGTTGTGAAGTAAGTTTATTATTCAATAAAGGTGCATAAAAATGAATTTTGGAGGTGCTACGATACTTTATTCTAGCATTGCGTGAGGGCACGACAATGGTTTAGTATGGGGGAGTGATGAGACTGCTTTTATACATGGTCTCATCATCCAAAATGGGATTAAAATGCATTAAATATCATGTAATATGCCACATATATTCTTGTGTTTGTTACATGTGTATTTTAGGTATGGATATTGAGAAAATGGCAAAAGATCACAAGAAACAAGCAAAAACAAACACGGGAAACAAAGTCGCACAATGAACCAAGCCCTAATGTGAATTTTCCAAGAATAACCCTTGAAGAATTGAAGATTGTACAAGAAGGGTCCTCCAATATTGAAGAATTGACACTTTAAACCCTTGTTTACTCATAATTACAAGATTGGTCCCTAAAGTTTGTCAAATTACAAAAAGGGCCCTCTACTTTGGAGAATTGGCAAGAATGGTCCCTCATTTATGAAGACTTGTCAATATTAGTCCTCCAAGAAGTCAACAATACAAGTCAACACCATAAAGTTTGAAGAAAATTGCAAAACAACCCTTCAAGTATAAAAAATTGGCAAGAAATACCCCTGAAATTACCTTTGTAAAAGTTTTGGGGCAAAGGTCTAAAGAATGAAACTTCAAATACAAAGGGATTCAGATTTATCTTGTTTAAAGCTGAAATGAAAGAAGAATGAAAGCCAAGGGGTCAAACTTGGCAGACATAGAAACTTACCTTAACCAACCACCATGTGACACCTCACCCACCAAATCCCACCATCCAATCAGACCTCATGATTGTGCCATGTCATAACCCACTCACCAGATTTTTAACTAATTAATTTAGTTAACTAAATATGGCGCCTAACACCATTTTTAAATCCTAAACCAGATCAAACCATGCACTATTCATCTATGGACATAAATTGGGCACTTTTGTTTAAACCAAAATTAAGCCACCATATTGTCCAGAATCATGATTAGGGTGGTGTTAATCATATCCCAAACCTTAAACCTGCCACCTCATCAACCAACAAGTCACATGTTCTATCCCATGCATACGTTGTGAAGAAGATGCAAAAATAGTGCCAGCCATCCAACGAACCACAACCTAGCTTACAACATAAGCTTATTTTGGACCTTTGATCACAACTGCAACCACTTTACACCTCCACAAACTGCCAAAGATACTTCACATGATCTTCCCAAATTCAAACTACAAGGGAAATTTTGGGACTTCACCATTAGGGTTTACACTTATTTTTCAGCTTTCTTAGCATTCTTGTAGCCTATATAAGGCATAGGATGTCCAACATTTACATTTGCTCTTGGTTTTTCCTTGTTCAAAATTCTGTAAATCCCTTTTCAAGTTTAATGAAAATGTGTTTGAATGTTTTGAATAAATCCAAGTGAAAACCTTAATCTTTGCTTGTTATTGTTTCTTGTTTATGATTTTGAAGTATCAAAACCTGTTTTCAAACCTTGTGCAAGAAATTGCCAAGTTTTCCAAAATCTGATATTTTGCTAAGTTCTTTGGTACATCCTTTGAATTTTTGGATTGCAAGTGATTATAGCACCCTGATAAGAAGATTATCAATGTTGTAAGCTTGTGGTTTGGGATAATCAAGGAGTGGGTACAAAGGTTGCATTAATCAAATTTATTTTTCAATTTTTAGTTTTAAATATTACTTGTTCTAACCTTGTTACTCTTAGCAGCTTTGTGGAAGCTTGTGCCTTGTTAAGCTAGGCACATAAGCTCAAAAATTCGTGAGTGTGGATGTACATTCATGAGGTTTGAGCCTTCTTACCCAAAATCTGATAAAAGTACTTGATTTTTGTGATTTTGTGTTCTGCTGTTATAAGAGGTATTTTTGTGGCTTGAATCTGCTTAATATTGCATGCTATTGATGTTATGATTCTAGATTAGGCTTGGGTAAAACTGAATCACACATTTTCTTTGTTAATTTTGGATTTAAAAAGTGAAAGGGGTGTTTGGGTTTACTGATTTAAGGTGCTTGTTGGATTTTGAGTTAGGATTTGTGTTTGTTAAGTGTTGGTATTTGTTATACAAGTGTTATTGTGCTGATATATGCAAGTCTTAAACTTTTGAACATCAATTTCTTGATTGTGCTATAACTTTTTTAATTGTGCCTGTTTTGACCTAAGATCTTGGAAACACATTGATTGTATGCATGCTTAGGGATAACAAGTGATTAAACAAAGTTTGTATAACCTGTTTAAGAGATTTGAGTGTTTGAATTTGGGCTTGTGGTCAAGTATATCAGCAAAGTTCATAATCTGCTTGTTCTTTGTTCATCAGTAACTTTTTAAGCTTGAATCTTGTTCTATACTTTGAATAAGTGCATGAAACCAGTTAATTTATGTTCATTTGAATTAATCTAAGCTGTTGTGTGCATTTGGTTCAATTTGGTTGGCTTATTCTTGCTAAAACTGCTTATTTGTGTGAAAACTGCTTATGAACATGTCTGTATCATATTTGGTGTTCTTTTGATTAAACTATACTAATTGGCTGTTAGATTTTGTGATTTTGTGATTGATATTGACTCCTTATAACCCACTGCTTATAAGGATGACTTTGTGTGGCTTGAATACAACAAAAATCCATATAAGACAAAAAAGTCAAAATAGTCAAGCAGTAGGAACTCCTTTCCCTTGTTGCTAGCCACTGCTAGTGTTAATTGGTCATCAGCTTAATCATAAGATATTCTAGCTTATTGGGACTTGTAACAACTTATTTTTGTAATAAATCTTCCTTATTTGACCCATTGAACTAATCTAGAGCTTTTTAGGGTTTGACTTTTAGGTTTGACTAGAAAATCAAATAAGTTGACTTTTAACATAAGTGCTTACTACTTTTTCCAGCTTATTCATTGTGCTTATTTGAAATATTTTTTATTATTAAGCTTTTTTTTGTCATTTAAAATCTTTTGCAAGTTGAATCAGCAATTGAAGTGGTCTAGAACTCAAAAACGACTATTTTGTCGTTTTCTATAGAGAGCTTTTGCTTATTTCAGGCTTATTTCTTGGGCTTTTTCATGATTTATTTTCATAGATCTCTTAATTATCCCAAAAGAAGCTTGTGTGTCAAATTAGAGCTTATGGCTTAATGGGCCAAAAAGCCCATTAAGAATAAGCTGTTGACTATTAAGCTGTGATAAGCTCACTTTCAGCTTTTGGGCGTTCAGACTTTTGTGTTTAAAATTGAATTTTGAGTCAAGTAGGTGATTTTGGACTTATTTGGTGAACTTTTTCTTATTGGGCCTAATTTAAGCCCATTAAGGGTCCGTTTTGCTATTTAACCCATTTTAATTCCCATTAGGGGTATTTTGGTAATTTCAAGTTCATTTTTGTGTTATTTAGGTTAAAATAAACTAGTTTGCAACTTTTTAGAATTTCCTATAAAAAGATTTTTAATATTATTTTATTATTATTTTATTATTAAAAATTAGATTTTAGATTTTTGCAAGTTTTTCATTTTTCCTAGTTCAAATACATTAAGTTAGGAATTTTAAATTTTTTAGATTAATTTTATTTTCATTTAATAAATTTTTAGAATTATTTTAAGATTTTATAGTTTTTAATCATTTCTAAATAGTTTTAATTAATTTTAAAATTTTCAAACATAGTTTTTATTTTAGTTAAGTCATTTTAGAGGTTTACAAAGTGAAAAATCTCATTTTGGGATTTTTATTAATTAAATTGATTTTTTGGGCTTTAATTAGCATTAAAAAATTATTATTTAATTAAATAAAAGGTTTGAGTGAATTTTGATTTTTTTGTAAACTCTAATTACATTTTTTAGGATTTATTACAATTTTCTAGGAATTTTTAGGTTAATTTTTAAATTTTTTCATATTCTACGATTTTACGTGCACGACTTTTCGTCATAGTTTAATTCAAAATCGTAACCGTCATTCTTTCTCTTTTGCTTTTCTCATAATTATAATCACAAAGTTAATCATTTCTTACACAACACACTTGCCTCCTTGGGAAACGAACTTTGAACTTCATTTGGTCATTAGTGCTTGGTTTTCCTAAACCGACACTTAATACTTGTCGCTTTTACGCCTTTTTCCGAAAAGGTCGTATCTCACTACAATCATCAACCATGGTCAAACCCGGACCTTTTGTCCAACAAAGTCCACAAGTTATTAGACCAGCCCCATTCTTTACTAAAGGGTCTAATACTCATGGACAAAGGCCTTTTCAAAAGACAAATACATGGTCTAACAGACAATGGGTTCCTGTAGCAAACCCTAAGTTTATCGATGATAAGTGTAATTTCAGCGCTGAAAAGAACAATTTTAACGTTGACCCAGGAATGTTTCCAACGCTTTTAGACCAAGTAATAACAAATACTTGCAACCAAAGGGAAAGGGGTCTAAAGCTTCATCTAGCTTGACATGGAAACCCAAACAAGACCAAAACCCTAATTCTAATGGGATTTCTATGACCTGTAACAGACTTCATTATATTTTAAAGGTCATGACTAAACCAATTGGGGTTGACCGGGTCTTCAACCCTCAAAGGGATGAACAAGGGGTTGTTATAAGGAATAAATCTGTTCTTGTTGAACAACCAATTGAATCCAAGTCCGCGCAGGCTTGGGTTCCCAAAGAAAACTAATTTTCTTTATGTGAAGGGCATTCAAAAACAGGTAAATGATTATGGCTATTGGGATAGTGGATGCTCTAGGCACATGATGGGGAAGGAAGATTATTTAACAAACTTTACCCCATTAAAGATGGTGACAAAGTGTACTTTGGAGGAGGATATGGCACAATTACTGGCAAAGGAACTCTTATCACCAATAATTTGCGTTTTGAAAACGTATTTCTGGTATAAAAACTTGATTACAATCTGTTTAGTGTATCACAAGTTTGTGATAACAAAAATAAGGTTCTTTTTACTGATATTGAATGCTTGGTGTTAAGCAAAGACTTTAAGATACCTGATGAGAAGTTTATTGATTATAGAACACCTAGGCATAAGGATATTTATAATGTGAATCTTAATGGAATTAGGATATATAATGATTTGTCATGTCTATATGCTAAGGCTTTAGTTGATGAAAGTAATCTATGGCACAAAAGGTTAGGGCACATAAACTTTAAGAACATAAACAGACTTGTGAGACATTTTGGTTGATGGTTTGCCTGAAAAGGCTTTCCACAATGATCACTCTTGTGTTGCATGCCTTAAAGGCAAACAACACAAAGTCTCCTTTAAGTCTAAACTTGTGCACTCTAGTTCTAAACCACTTCACTTGTTACATATGGACTTATTTGGCCCAACTAATATAGAAAGTTTGAATGGTAAATCCTTTAGTTTTGTCATAACTGATGATATTTCTAGATTTACTTGGACCTTCTTTTTGGCCTTGAAGAGTGAAACTGCCACTGTTTTGATTAACTTTATTACCCAAATTGAAAAGAAAACAGGGAATGAGGTTAAAATACTTAGAAGTGATAATGGTGGTGAGTTTAAGAACAAGTTGTTAGATGACTTCTGTGTCAATAAAGGGATTACTAGGCATTTTAGCATAGCTAGAACCCCACAGCAGAATGGGGTGGCTGAAAGGAAGAACAGAACACTCATAGAAGCTGCTAGGACAATGTTGGTTGATGCTCATTTTCCCATTGCTTTTTGGGCTGAGGCTGTGAATACAACCTGCTATGTTTAGAACAGGGCATTGATCAACAAAATCCATAATAAGACACCTTATGAGCTATTTTGGAATAGGAAACCTAATATTGGTTTTCTTAAACCCTTTGGATGTCATGTAGTGATACTTGATACTAGTGATGCCTTAGGAAAGTTTAGTGTTAAATGTGATGAAGGCTATTTTATGGGCTATTCAGTGCCGAGTAAAGGATATAGGGTTTACATTAAGAAAGAAAAACGTATACTTGAAAAGGTACATGTTAAGTTTTTAGAAAGTAAATCTAGTGATCCTGAGAGTGGACCAAATTGGTTCTTTGATTTAGAACCTTTGTCTAGGACCTTGAATTATATGCCTTTTACTAATCCAGACATTGTGAAAGAGGATTCAAATGTTGTGGAAGAACCTATTGTTGAAATTTCAAGTAAACAGGTTGACAAGGAAGTAGAATCACATGCAGTCAAATCAGCTCCTATACTTGAGTATGTTACCATTCCTATATGGACAGATGGATTTGTTGTTGCTGCTGCTGCTGGAAAGAAGAAGGATTGTCCACAAGAAAATCCAATTGAGGAAAACATGTAAGAATCTTCAAGCATTGATAAAGGAAATTATGACGCTGACATGCCAAATTCAGGCGTTGATAGCTCAAACGTTGACAGGCCAAGTTCAGGCACTAACAACCCTTTTGACCATTTATTCTCTTCAAATGTTTTTGAACAAGGTGAACCTTCCATAGTTCATGAAGAGATTCATTCTGGTGATGATGGAGGAGAACTTGAAGATGATATTGGCAACATGGAGACTGAGATTGAAGACAACACACTTATTGAAGGAGGAACACTTACATCTACTATCAGAAACCATCCTCCTTCTCTAATCATTGGTGATGTGTTGTATCTTGTTCAAACAAGAAGGTCTCATCAAAATCAAGGAGGTTTTATTGCCAATATTCACAAGAAGGTTGATACCCCTCTTGTACATGCATGTTTATTTGCTTGTTTTCTGTCACAACAGGAACCCACGAAGATTTTTGTTGCTCTCAAAGAACCAAGTTGGGTGGAAGCAATGCAGGATGAGCTTCACCAATTTGCTATTCAAGATGTTTGGGAGTTAGTAGACTGTCCCAGATATGTATGACCTATACGGACAAGATGGGTTCTTAGAAACAAGAAGTATGAAAGAGGGATTGTGATCAGAAACAAGGCACGTTTAGTTGCTCAAGGCTATATACAAGAGGAAGGGATAGACTATGAAGAGGTTTTTGCACTTGTTGCAAGGATTGAAGCAATAAGGATTTTCCTAGCCTATGCTTCTTGCATGGGCTTCACATTTTATCAAATGGATGTTAAGAGTGCTTTTCTTTATGGCACAATTGAGGAGGAAGCTTATGTAATGAAACCTCCTGGTTTTGAAGATTCAGAACATCCAGACAAGGTGTATAGGGTAAAGAAAGCAATGTATGGACTTCATCAAGCCCCAAGAGCATGGTATGGCACATTGTCCACCTATCTGGTGGAAAATGAATTCAAGAGGGGCACCATAGATCAGACTTTATTTACGAAGAAGATTGGTAAGGACTTTTTACTTGTTCAGGTCTATGTGGATGATATCATCTTTGTTTCATCAAATCCAAAGATGAGTGAAGTCTTTTCCAAGCTCATGACAGACAAATTCAAGATGAGTGCAATGGGGGAGATGAACTTTTTTCTAGGTTTACAAGTTCAATAGAAAGAAGATGGTATATTCATCTCTCAAGACAAATATGTAGCAGAAATCTTGAAGAAGTTTGGCTTTTCTCCATATGAAAAACGGGCTAGCACACCCATGGATAGGGAACACCCTTGAGGAAAGATTGGAGATGGAAAAGAAGTGGATGTTAGGTATTATAGGTCAATGATTGGATCATTGATGTATCTTACAACTTCTAGACCTGACATCATGTTTGATGTGTGTGCATGTGCACGCCATTAGGTGACTCCCAAAGAGTGTCATCTTAATGTTGTCAATAGGATCTTTAGATATCTTAGGTGCTATCCCACCTTGGGAATATGGTATCCAAAGGATTCTCCATTGGAGCTTATTGGTTATTCAGACAGTGATTATGGAGGTGACAAGTTTGATAGAAAATCCACAACTGGTAGATGCTAATTTCTTGGGAGTAGATTGATATCTTGGCAATGCAAGAAACAAACAGTGGTGGCCAACTCTACAACTGAAGCACAATATGTAGCTGCAGCTGCTTGTTGTGGACAAGTCTTATGGATTCAGAACCAACTGTTGGATTATAGGTATACTTTATGCATACCAAGATTTTTGGAGACAATAACAGTACCTTATGCATTATTAAGAATCCTGTACATCATTCTAAAACAAAACACATAGAAATTAGACATCAATTTATAAGAGATTGTTTTGAAAAAGGTTTAATACAACCAGATAGGGTTGACACAGAAGAAAATGTGGCAGATTTATTAACTAAACCTTTTGATGATGGGAGATTTCAATGTGTTTTGGAGCTAAAATGTGTTTTTGGAGCTTACTATAAAAGTATGTACATGATATGCACTGTTATTAGTCTTTGTACAAAATTAGGTTTTCCACTTTATTTGTGTAACGCTGACAAAGTTATTTTAACGCTAATAAGTGTTAAAATGGACGTTGACAGCAATGTATTAGTTTTGGGGTTTTTGATCTAATTATGCAGGCATTATGAGCATTGTACAAATGGATAAAGAGTTGCTTATGGATCTTTGGAGCTCACTGGGAGTGTGTTTAAGTTTATGGATGATGGTTGGAATGTTTACATTCCTATCTTGACATAAATTTTTATTGCATATTTTTTTTTGGCAACTTGTATATCATATTTTAAGGGGAGGTTTTAGAAACCCTTTAGTATTTTTGGGTATTCTTATAATACTCTTATCACAATTCTAGATTGTGTCCACTGGTGAGTACGAGTTAGTTTACTAAATCGTGAGGCACTGTAGCATGCAAAGTTGATATACTTTGCACGCTGCCAAGACTTTTTGACCTAGAATTGGCTATGGTCGGTTGGGAGACTTGGGAATGTTTTTATTGGGCTTACCTGAGAAGTTACAAGGCTTTTATGAGATAACTTTATTGTTAAGAACTTTGGTTAGTAAGGGACACTTGAGGGAAATTATGTCTATCTTGCTTAAGCAAGTGTGCATGATTGGACAGTGCTTGCCAACCTATAGTGATTTTCAGTCTATAAGTTTCTTCACTAGGATAAATTACTTTGTTAAGGTCCTTTTTCTTTTAAATTATTTTTATTTTTGGACGCTGACATTTTCTTTCCAAACACTGTTAAGACCAATTTTGACATTGACATGGCAATTTCCAACGTTGACAAGAATATAGCCGTTGGGCGTTGATAAGTTATTTTTTACCGTTGATAAACATTGGGTCCTACTCAGTTGTTATTTTTGACGAAAATAAAGGCCGTAATTTTAGGAGTTGGTAACTTTTTATTAATGTTTGAGATAAGTTATATATTTTCAAGATTTTCATAATTACTTTTTGAATATAACTGCCTCACATCTTGACCAATCACATATTTTCACATCTCCTATATATTTGGCTCATTTCTTTTAAACAGGGTAACTACTTATTCTTGTCTAACTAAATTTTCTCAAACCTTCATCTTCCATAACTTTTATCACAGCTATCTACATCAATGGCACCTATGTTTAAACCTAGAGATTTGGAATTGGGGTTCAGGAGTCAACATAACATGGTAGCTTATTTACAAGCTGATAATACTCTGGTTCCCCAATATACTCAGATGGTTGAGTATTTGAATGCATCCCCTTAAGGTATGCACTTTCTCATGCTCCTTTTATCCCTGTCACACACATTAAACAGTTTTGGAACACTATTACTTCCTCAACAATTAATGAAGTGACTACATTGACTACTATTGTCCAAAGGGTTCCATCGGTGGTTACTGAAGCTTTGGTTCGCCAAGCTTTTCATCTTAATGATGCAGATGGTATAACCACCCTACCCATTGCAGAACTAGAGCAAGGACTCCAAGCCTTGGGTTATCCTTTGCCTGAAAAAGGCCATTTAAACAAATATACAAAACAAGAATTTCCCTGGCTTAGAAGTACTTAATACATGTCATTCTTTAATGTTTGAGTCCTAAATACACTACACACAATGAAATCAACCGATCTATTGGGAGTGCCATTGTGTGTATTGCAACTGGGCAAAAATATAAATTTTTGAAAATGATTTTTGATGGCATGTGTCATAATAAGGGTAACAAGATGACTCTTGCTTACCCTAGGTTTTTGCAAATGGTCTTTGATTTACATACATACTGCAATAGGGATCACAATGATTTTTATACGATCCCTGTTCAAAAGAAAGCAATTTTTAGGAAGATGAAATCTGAACCTTATAGAGACCTACCCCTCACCCAAGCCATGCTTGCTGTTATTGCAGCAGCAAACCCTCAACCGGACCCACAACCACAATCAGACCTATTGCTTGAACAACCACCATCACCCCATCAAATGAATGTTGACCAAGAACTATTCAACGCTGACACTTTAAATGTTGGCGTTGACACTCTAAATCCAAACGCTGACACCCTTTTACCACAAACCCAAACACCCTTTAACCTTCAAACAGACACTCAATCCACTCCATCTTCTACACCACCAGAGTATAGGTTGATTAAACGCCAAAGGACTACTAGAGTGTTCTCCTCTAGTGGTCCTAGCCATGTTGTTGAGAGAACCACCACCACAAGTGTGGTTGGTGACATGGGTGGGGCTAGGACTATTGGTTATAGCTTAGAAGCAGGCTAAGACAGTCCTAACATACTTAAGACCCCATCCATGCCCCATGAATCTACTTTTGGAGGTCAAATTACCATTATAGAGGAGGGAAGATTGGAACCTTACACTATTTTGGAATTAACGGCTGTCTACATTACCTTGCAAAAGTAAAATGCAGACCTTGTACATACTGTCAACACACAAGGCCTTGAACTCAAGCAACTGAGGGAGAGGATTGTTATTTTGGAAGGTGCTAACATTAGGCGTAGGGAGGAGGATTCTTCCAAAGGGGAGGATGAACAGGTCCATATGAGTGACAAAGGCTCACAAGAAAGCACTTCTTTTGGTGAATCTTTGGGTATAGCCGAGGCTCTTACAGATTTGAAGAGACAACCAAGTTTTGATGCTTCATTGGTTACTCCTACAAAGTTGTCTTTTGTTAGCGCTGACAAGAGTATATTAAGCGTTGACACTCATAGTTTGGACGCTGAGAGACTTGTAGATGTAGTTGGTGTATCCCAGTCATCAACTATCATCAAGGATCTGTCTACACAGGTACCATCAACTTCTTTACCCACTATTGATGTATTAGATAAAGGTAAAGGAATTATGGTAGAAGCAGAAGTTCCCAAGGATGCAGCCCAAGTGCATTTTGATTATATTTTGGCTACACAACTTGAGGAAAAGGATAAGAAGACTGCTATTGAGTGACAAATTGTGGCTACTTCTGAAAGCAATAACGAAGGCAGTGATGATGAGAGTACTGATTCAAGTGTGATGATTATTGAAGATCTAGAAAGGCTTGAATATGGTGATGAGTTGGCTAAAAGGCTTGAGGAGTTGAAAATGCAGGTAGATTATGATATGCCTGAAGTGGTGCAGATGTACTTTGCATGGGAGAATAATGTTATGGAGAATCCAGAAATGACCATTTCAGATCAAATTTAGAATTTGGAGATTCTCTTAGGAGTTCAAAGAGATTGCAAGGTAATCTTAAAGTATAAGGCTAGCAAGGTTCTTTCACAGACTAAGAAGGATAGAAGGGAGATTTACTATATGCTTCTTAGATGTCATCAAGGGGGTTGGACTTTCAAGAAGTTGCAGGATTTATCCTTTGATGAGTTGGAGTTTTGTGCTTATCCTATATGGGAACGTATTACAAAAGGAGAATACAATCAGACTTCTTTCTGATGAAAGAAAGGAAGAACTTGCAAAGGAGATGCAGATCCAAAAGGCTTTAATTGCACCAAGGAATGTGAAGAAGGGACTTCCAATTGAGTTCCCAAAGAATTTGGATAGATTAAATCCTCGTGAAGCAGTTATTAGAAGGAGTATTAAGGTCTCACCTTTGGAAGCTTCACATATTGCAGAGGTATTACCTTTTGATTCCAGAAACCCTATAGTTCACTATGAAGAAGATACAAGTGGGTTTTGGATGATTGGCAGATATGGAAAGAGGGTACATACTTTTACTACTCTCATCTCTTTGTTTGCAAGCCTAGATAGAGAAGACTTGGTAGATCTTTGGGGATTGATGAAGGCCAAGTATGAGACTGAAGCACCTACTTCAGTCAATGGAATAATGATTTGGTCCACATTTAAGAGAATGTGTGAGCCAAATGATGCATATCCAATATGGTTGGATCTGGATGATATTAGTGGACTTCAATGGCCTCTACATTCAACAGCTAGTGTTTACCATTTGAGTACTATAAAGTTTTCAGAATATCTTCTTGTGGATGCTGAATATCCCATGTCAAGGAAGTTTTGAAGAAAATGGTGTCAACATAGCTGGAAATGGATTACACAAGTGATGTTGGCAAAGATTTAATAGGTTTATTTATTTCCTAATTAACAAGTGATTTTTATTTGTAAGAATCCTCCTTGTACTTAGTTTTTATTCAGAAACTTGATTACTAGAGTAGATATCAAGTTTAGGGGAGGACTGTTGGGAATAAAATGAGCCAAGACACTTAGACGCTGACAAGAGTTAATTGGACGTTGATAGGAAGAAATCAAGCATTGACAGATCAAGCGTTGACAAGAAGAAATCAAGCGTTGATGAGAACAAGTCCAAGCACCGATAGAATACATAGTCTACACGTTTTGTGTTTCTAGTAAAGAGATGTTCGACAATGTATTTTCTATGTTTATCTTTACCTAAAATAGCTGATACGTAGACTCTTGTACAAGGTTCATTAATCTATAAAAGGAGGCCTTTAGGTTTTAGTTTGATATATGTTTTACACTTTCATTATACACAAGTTCAATCATCAATCAAAGTGAAAGTTTGGTTTATTCTGTTTTGTGTGTTCTTGTTCTAAGTGTTAAATTCCGCATAGCACTTAGATTGTTTCACAACAAAGTCTAAGTGTTTAACTTGATTTAATCTCGTTTACACAAAGCTAATCGATCTAAGTTTGGGATCAACAGAAACAAGACTACTATTACACGTTCAAGACTCATTTATGGCGAGATTAGTAATCTCTACAAATCTCCAAATGAGAAAGGGTAATGACCTCTCATCGGGGGAGATTGTTAGCCTCAAAATATTGAGTCAAACAAGAATGCTCTATCATATGTTTATTATGTATCGTATTTTAAAACGTTGTAACAGATAGTAGATTAGTCGTGTTTTACAGGCGTAACTTTAAGCTAGAGTTCATTCATAAGTAACTAAAGCCTAAAAGAAAAGCCCGGCCCATTAATATATAGCCCATACAAGCCCGTATGTGGGTGGACTATATACCCTCCTCCTAGCATGTTAGGAGGAGGTTGGCTCATTTGTATTCAAAATCTCTAATCTAATATTCACCAAGTTTCCAACCATTCTCTCTCTTTTCTCTCTCTACTTTCTCTATCTAGAATTCATCTATCTTCTATCTATTTTTCATGTTTAATCATCACATATTATGGAATAAAACTTTCCATACACCAACTTATAAGAAGTGCACCCAATGGATGTCTTATAATCGGTGTGAAAGGCCCATAAAGCATCATCGAGTTTAGCAGACCAAGATGCACGGTTCTCTCCTATCGATCTTTCCAAAATCCTCTTCGAAGCTCGGTTTGAAACCTCGACTTGCCCACTTGTTTGTGGGTGATAAGTAGTAGAAAGACGATGTGTAACTCCATATTTCTTTACAACCTTTTCGAATTGGTCGTTACAAAAATAGGTTCCAAGATCACTTATAATCGCTCGAGGGGTTCCAAACCGAGAGAATAATTGCTTCAAGAATTTGACTACCACTCGAGCATCGTTCGTAGGCAAAGCCTTAGCTTCCACCCACTTATATAAGTAGTCGACGGCGACAAGGATATATTTCTTTCCATGAGAAGATAGGAACGGTCCCGTAAAATCAATGCCCCAAACGTCGAAAATCTCACTAACTTGTATTATATTTTGTGGAATTTCATCCTTTTGAGAGGATTTTCCTTAACATTGGCAAGAATCACATGACTTTACAAGTGCGTGTGCATCACGATAGATCGTAGGCCAAAAAAGCCGGCATCAAACACTTTCTTAGCCGTGAGATTAGCACCATGGTGACCACCCCGTGGGTCCCTCGTGACAAGCTCTAATAATATTAGAAGCTTCGGTGCCAAAAACACAACGACGAACGAGTTGATCTACACAAACTCGAATGAGATAAGGGTCGTCCCAAAAATATAACTTGACGTCACGAAAGAATTTTCGTTTTTTTTGTCGTCATACCCTTGATAATGAAATTTCCCGTATGGTAATTTGCAATGTCCGCAAACCATGGGGTGTCATCTTTAGAATTCACCACACCAAGAGTCTCGAGAGGAAATGTTTCGGTAATTTCGTTGTTCTAGAACTCATTTTTGTGAGGATCTTCTAATTGAGAGAGATGATCGGCCGTTAGATTATCGGCTCCTTTTTTGTCAAGTATGGTGACATCAAATTCTTGTAGGAGGAGAATCCAACGAGGCAATCTCGGCTTTTCATAAAGTTTAGAGAAGAGGTACTTGATAGCCGAATGATCCGTATATACTATGCTTTTTGTTAAGACGAGATAAGGTCATAATTTCTCAAAAGCATATACCACGGGAAGTAATTCTTTTTCCGTTGTAGTATATTTCATTTGAGCCTCAGTGATTTCAAAGGTTAGTTCCCAATTAGTAGAAACAAGAATGAGAGCTTCGGTAAGTTTCCTTTTAAGAGTTTTAAAAGGTCAAACACAATATTCGTTAAAGATGAAAGGAGCATCTTTCTCGAGAAGGTGTGTCATAGGTCGAGATATTTTTGAAAAATCTTTGATGAATCGACGATAAAATCCCGTGTGGCTAGGAAACTCCTAACTCCCTTGACGGTTTTGGGATGAGGTAATTTAGCGATGACGTCAATTTTAGCTTTGTATACCTCAATCCCTGCTTTCGAGATCTTATGACCTAAGAAGATTCCTTGTTTGCATATAAAATGACATTTTTTCCAATTAATCACGAGGTTTGTTTCTGCACAACGTTTTAACATTTTTTCTAAGTTATTTAAACACGACGTGAACGAATCAACAAACACCGAAAAGTCATCTATGAACACTTCCATCGACTTCTAGATCATATCATGAAAAATAGCCATCATGCACCTTTGAAAAGTTCCTGGTGCATTACAAAGTCCGAATGGCATTCTACAATAGGCAAACGTTCCATATGGACACGTAAACGTAGTTTTCTCTTGATCACAAGGGTCGAGATGGATTTGAAAGTAACCGGAAAAACCATCTAAGAAGCAATAGAAATCGTTTCCTGCAAGACGCTCCAATATTTGATCCATGAAGGGAAAGGGAAAATGGTATTTTCGAGTGGCGTCGTTAACTTTAAAATAATCGATGCACACTCTGCAACCGGTTACAACACGAGTTGGAATTAACTCGTTGTCATCTTTAGGCATAACGGTCATTCCTCCCTTTTTAGTGACACAATGGATTGGGCTCACCCAAGGGCTATCAGATATAGGGTAAATCATTCTCGCGTCAAGGAGTTTTAAGACTTCCTTTTTTATGACATTATGAATTTTGGGGTTTACCCTTCTTTGACATTGAATTTCCGGTTTGTATTCCTCCTCCATTAAAATCTTGGGAGTACAAAATTTTGCGTCAATACCCTTAATGTCGTGAATTTTCCACGCAATTGCCCCTATGTGAGCTTTCAAGATTTTCAAAAGTACGGTTTTTTCATCATTAGAAGGATCTTTCGCAATAATAATCGGAAACTAGTCAACACCTTCCAAGAATGCGTATTCGAGGTGAGGTGGAAGATCTTTCAGTTCAAGGATTGGTGTTGTAAAACCCGTATTTTAAATCGAAAATTTATAAATACGCGGTTTATTATTAATACGCGGGATATTTTCCTTAAAACGTACACGTGGAAATTACCAACGGAACAACGCGAGGAATATTACTAGTATTATTTATTACAAGTATTACCATTATTACCAGTTTTTTTTAAAAAAAAATATATATATATAAATAAATAAAGAATAGAGGGCCGGTTTTGTTAAATTTAAAAGAGATTATGGGCTCAGGCCCATTTTGGCTACACAAAGAAGAAAAGACGGGACTTTAACCCTATTCCACATCAGACACAAAAAAAAAAGAAGAAACCTAGGGTTTTTCTTGGCCGCCGGTAGAAGACAAAAAAAAAAGGGAGTCTAGGGTTTGTTATGTGTGTGGCCGTCGGGTCCAACAAGAAACAAGGGAGTTTCGGGTGGTCTTGATTCTTGATCTTGAAGTATTCATTATTTCTCTAACAACCTCATCACGGTAAGACTTTCGTTCCTTTCCTTTTATTCGGCTCGGTGGTGGTTTGGTTTTACAGCCGCAGCAAAAGAACCGAGACCTAGAGTCTCGGGGGTGTTTGTTTTCCACAGCCGCGATAAAGAAAAAGAAAAAGGGGTGCGTCGGGTTGGTTACATCAGGGAACCGAGACCATAGGGTCTCGGTGTGTGTGCTGCACGACCCAGCCGAGACCACAGCCGGCCTCGGTGGTTCCTTTCTTGTCAAACCCGAGCCACAAACCAATAAGGGTGCGTTTGGTTGCAAAACAGAACAAGCGGGGGAAACTAAGATTTAAAACAGTGGGAACTAAGTACATAGAACAGTGGGAAAAATGGACAGGAAACAAGAAAAATGAGACAGCTTTAGCGACAGTTTTAGCGACACTCTTTCTGTCGCAAAAACTGTTAGTTATAGACAGTTTTGATAAGGACAGAATTAGCGACAGTTTTAGTTACAGAAATTCTGTCGCTAATTCTGGTGGACAGATTTTTGTATATTATGTTGGTTCGGTTAGTGCGACCGAGTGGGCTCGGTAGGCTCGGGACATGTTTATAAATAATAAAATAAATATTTTTAAATTATACCTTTTTAAATTAAATTGTTTTATAAATATTTTATATATATTTCAAGTGTATTAAATTAAATAAATTCCTAAATATTTAAAAGGGTATATTATTAGAAAACGAATTAAACAATTTAAGAACTTTCTAAATTAAGAGACATCTATTTTTAGCGGGATACTTATTATAAAAATACTTATCGCCAGATATACGTTACACGTAGCTATTAGTAGAACGTTAATACATTAAAAGGAATTACTATAAGACCGGATTTAGCCGTTAATATGCGTATGAAATTTCAGAAATAAATAAATAAGAAACCAATAAGACCAGTAAAATTTGATAACGGATATCAGTTAACTTATTCGCGTCTTTTAATTATGTAGCACGCGTGAAGCCCGAGTAGTATTCGTTCAGTCTTCCATTCAGTCAGTTACTGGACTAGAGGTACGGATTTCCCGTCCTTTCAGTAAGGACTTCCTTTCTATGCGTGATTAGGATTCCCCGTCTCCAGCCAAATGTTTTTCCCCAATATATGTTTAATTTATCAGTAATCAGTTTAAAAACTAAATAGAATTGCCTGAGCGTTATATACAAGCACGACCAGTTTATGTACTAGTTACGGAGGTACCGTAACCACGGCACTAGAGGCACCGGTGTCGTGACTCACATGCAGGAGAGTGATATCCTGCATCGTCCCACTCATGTTCAGTTTGGCCATTTTTATATGTATGTTTTAGTGGGGCGTATGGATGCATCCTAGGCTTATATGTGTTACAAGTTATCAGGGTGAATGTGGTGTGTGCTCTACATCCTTCACATTGGAGCTGATCCCTCCATCCAGCACAGATTTTTTAGAGGTCACCCCTCTACAGCATGACGAGGTCACCCCTCCAGTTATTCATGCACGGTTGTTACAGCACGTGACCTATATAAGCTCTGGCAAATAAAATACAGTAAATGCATGTTTTCAGAATTTAAAAGTTATATTACAGTATCAGTTTATATGAACCAGGTTTTACAGATTTTATGCAAGGTTATACCACATGTTACATATCAGTCTTATAGCTTCATTATTGACTTCTATTGCATTACCTTTCAGTACATTCTTATCATGCTATATCCGTTCACTGAGCGTTATGCTCAGCCGTAGTTCCTTTCATGTTTCCAAACGGCAGGTACACAGGGACGATCTTAGGACTTCTAAGAGAGTACGTGCATTTGGATGGGAGCTATCCAGACTCCTTTATTTTATGCATACCTTACGTTACTTTACTTTGGTTGTTTGGACACTGTTTCGTCCTTTTCCTTTCTGTACTTAATCTTTTATTGTGGGCTTGTTGGACTACCGATGTTTGATTCCGGTATTTCCGTTTGGTCAGTTAATGTTTAATACATTGCCTTGCATGCTTTGATGACACGCCATAAATACACGTAACGGTCCATTTATCCAAGTGGGGTGTTACAATTATGGTATCAGAGAGCAAGGTTCGACCTGTAGGCTCTAAAATTTGACCTGTGACTAGTGGGTAGTCACCAAGAACTTCTTGTATTTTGGCGTCGTTATTTTCATGCTACTCATGAATTTTATCAGTCGGATTTTTTTTAAAATTTTGATTAAGTAAACGGTTGGTACAGGACTGACCATACTTAATCGCATGTGCTTTTCAAGAACATTTCGTTTTGGTGAACTGACCATAGGCGTTCACCCTTGCCCGCTTAAGTTTTGTATGGATGAACTGACCATAGGCGTTCATCCTTACTCATGTCAGATTTATGTTTCAGAAATTGTCATTTTGTGAACTGACCCTAGGCGTTCACCAGTATTCATGTCATGTTTTGTTAGCTATACCTTCATGAATTACACTAAGCATATTCAGATTTATTACTTCAGGTTCTTACGTTTTTGTCGATTTATCCTCTTTTATTTCAGATGCCACCCAGGCGCGACACCGAGAATGATCCTAACGCAGCTGTCATTGCTGCTGCTGTTCAGGCTGCTATACAGGCCATGTTACCCCAAATTCGTGATGAGATCCGAGCTGAGTATCAAAATGGGCCTCAGCAGAATAACAACCCTCCTGCTCCACCACCTGCCACTTTACCCGCTTGGCTGGATCTGTTCAACAAGCAGAAGCCCCGACTGTTTGAGCAGACTGTAGCTCCAACTGATGCAGAAGACTAGATCTACCATATAGAGAAAATTTTTGGAGCTATGGGTTGTGGTGATGTTTTCAAAGTTAGGCTTGTAGTTTACAAGCTGGAGGGTCCTGCTCTACATTGGTGGAGGTCTCAGAAACTGTCCAACGGGGGAGATGCTTGGGAGCTTGCATTGACCTGGGCACGTTTCAAGACGATGTTCTATGACCAGTTCTTCCCGCATGCGGAGCAAGCTAAGATGAAGAGGGACTTTCACGTTATTCGTCAGAATAATGGCGAGAACAGTATAGAGTTCATGCACCGATACCTCAGGATGGCTGGATTCTTGGGGGAGGCTGCGGGTACCGTAGAGGAGCAAGTGAAGCAATTTCGCTGGGCTCTTCACACTAGGACTGCAGATAGATTGATGAGTGCCACATTCACTAATGTGTCACAAGTAGCTAATGCAGCTCGGGACATCGAGATGCTTTTTGAGAGGGACGAGCTCGAGAATTTAGAGCGCCCGGAGAAGAGGTACATCTCACCCAACAGACTTAAACAATTTAGCCATTATTGCTTGGAAACTTATATGTTATTAAAATCTTACAGACACAGAGGAGGAGACCGATCCCAATCGGCTACTCCGCATCAGAACTACAGGAACCACGGTCAGTATTATGACCGTAATCGGTCAGATAGGAGGAACGGCGGTGATAATTACCGCGGCAGCTCCAACTCCTCTGGCAGCTACAGGTGAGCCTTTAAGCTCCAAGAATACTAAACTATCGTGTAAAACAGATCTTAAATTTATTTGTAAATTCCAAACAGAGATGCTGGACAGGGGCGTGACCAAAACAACAGGGGTCAACAGGTTGCCCGACCGGCAAATTCTGGTAATTTTAAAATTCAGTCAGTCAGCCTTATTTCAGTTGAGTTATCAGAATCGTGACACGTATATATCATCGTAAATCAGGTTCTCAGCAAACCAGAGCTACTTCCACCGGGTATACATATCCCACTTGCATCTCTTGTGGAAAGAAACACTCGGGACCTTGTCGTCGTGGTTCGGGTAATTGCTACAAGTGTGGTCAGCCGGGCCATTTGAAGAGGGATTGCAAGAGCGGGGATGCTGCCGGTACCTCAGGCCAGATTTCTCATATTTTACCTCCCCCACCACCGATACCACCAACCACTGGTCGTGTCTACACTACTACCCGTGAACAAACAAATAAGACCGCAGGTACCATTACTGGCATTTTGTTTATACACGGACAGTCTGCATGCGTGCTTTTCGATACAGGCGCCACACACTCGGTTATATCTACTTCATATGCTGTTAGAATAAACATGACCCCTACGCCACTAGATAGTGCACTTAGTATATCTACCCCCATGCGAGACTCTGTACTCATTACCCAAGTATATAAGGATCTCCCTCTTGAGTTTGATGATAAAATCCGTCTAGTCAGTGCTCTTCCTTTGGATATGTGTGATTTTGATATTATTCTGGGTATGGATTGGTTATCGGCTCATCATGCCACCATAGATTGCCATGCTCACCAGGTCATCTTTGGTGATGTCCAGACACCAGAGTATATTCACCGAGGCTTCCTACCAGGAAAACATGTTCAGATCATTTCAGCTTTACAGGCTCGTACCTTACTATATCATGGTTGCGAGGGTTTCCTAGCTACAGTCCATGACACGACTTCTGAAACACCTTCGATTCATGATCAGTCAGTTGTGTCAGACTTTCCAGATGTTTTTCCAGAGGAACTTCCAGGTTTACCTCCCATGCGAGAGGTAGAATTTGGTATCGATCTCGTTCCAGGTGCAGAACCAGTATCTAAAGCTCCTTACCGTATGGCTCCTGTAGAGCTTAAGGAACTGAAGGATCAACTTCAGGAACTTCTCGAAAGGGGTTTCATCCGTCCAAGCGTGTCACATTGGGGCGCTCCCGTTTTGTTTGTCAAGAAGAAGGATGGTAGTATGCGTTTGTGTATTGACTACCGCGAGTTGAATAAGCTCACTATTCGTAACCGTTATCCACTTCCTCGTATTGACGATTTATTCGATCAGCTTCAGGGTGCCAAGCACTTCTCAAAAATCGATCTACGGTCAGGCTACCATCAGTTGCGTGTAAAAGAGCAGGATATATCCAAAACTGCTTTTCGCACGAGGTACGGTCATTACGAGTTTGTTGTTATGCCATTCGGTCTCACGAATGCGCCCGCAGTATTTATGGACTTAATGAACAGAGTTTTCCACGAATTTTTAGACAAGTTTGTGATCGTATTCATCGACGATATCCTCATTTTCTCCAAATCCAAAGAGGAACATGAGAACCATCTCCGTACAGTTTTGTAGATTCTCAGACAAGAAAAACTATACGCTAAATTTTCGAAGTGCGAGTTTTGGCTGAATATAGTGGCGTTTCTAGGCCATATTGTTTCCGCATAAGGAATAACTATGGATCCTGCAAAGGTGGAAGCTATCACCAAATGGCCAAGACCGACATCTGTCACAGAGATACGTAGTTTTCTTGGGTTGGCGGGTTATTACCGCAGGTTTGTGGAAAACTTCTCACGTTTGGCGTTACCATTGACCCAACTTATGCGAAAAGGTGAGAAGTTTATATGGACCGAGGAGAGAGAAAAGAGTTTTGAGGAACTCAAGCATCGATTGATCTCAGCACCGATACTTACTCTTCCATCCGGTACAGGTGGTTATCAGATATACAGTGACGCATCAGGGAAAGGCTTAGGCTGTGTTCTTATGCAGCATGGAAAAGTCATCGCTTATGATTCGCGTCAACTAAAGCCGTATGAGAAAAATTATCCTAGTCATGATTTAGAGCTCGCAGCAGTCGTTTTCGCCCTTAAAATCTGGAGGCATTATTTATACGGTGAGTCGTGTGATATCTTCACCGATCACAAAAGTCTCAAGTATATATTTACACAGCGAGAGCTGAACATGAGACAGAGACGATGGTTAGAACTGCTAAAAGACTATGAAACTAATATCCAGTATCACCCAGGCAAAGCAAATGTAGTAGCAGATGCCCTTAGCAGAAAGTCAGGTATGATAAATGGCATCAAAGTTCAGGAAGAAATTATTCGGGATTTAGAACGGTATGATATTGAACTCTTAGTACGCGGACAGAGGGGATACTGGGCTAGTTTGAGGGTAGAACCAGATTTACTCTCTAGGATTAAAGACGCCCAAAAGGATGATGGTGAAATCTGGGCGATCATCCAGAACATTGACCGTCAGACCGAATTTCGCATCGATGACGATGGTATTGTATGGCAGGGTACCAAACTCTGCGTTCCAGAAGATCCTGCTCTCAGAGAAGCCTTAATGACTGAGGCTCACAGCTCTCCGTTCTCTATCCACCCGGGTTCCACAAAAATGTACCACGATCTTAAGCAGCATTTCTGGTGGAGCGGCATGAAGCAGGATGTCGCAACATTTGTGTCTAAATGTTTAACCTGTCAGCAGGTTAAGATAGAGCACCAGCGTTCCAGTGGTCTTCTCCAGCCATTAGATATTCCAATGTGGAAATGGGACAAGATCTCTATGGATTTTGTCACCGGACTACCACAGACTCAGCGGAGACATGATGCAATCTGGGTAGTTGTCGATCGTTTGACCAAGTCAGCACATTTCATTCCTATTCGTAAAGATTTCGCAGTCAGTAAATTAGCGAAACTATTCACCAAGGAGATTGTACGGTTACATGGTACACCCTCCGAAATTATATCAGATAGAGATCCACGGTTCACTTCTCATTTCTGGAGAGGCTTGCATAAAGCTTGGGGAACTAGGCTCAAGCTCAGCACAACTTTCCATCCACAGACGGACGGTCAGTCAGAGCGTACTATCCAGACCTTAGAGGACATGCTACGCGCCTGTGCATTAGAATGGACAGGACACTGGGATGACTATATTTGCTTGGTCGAGTTTGCCTACAACAACAGTTGGCATGCTAGTATCAAGCGTGCTCCATTCGAGATGCTTTACGGCAGGAAATGTCGTGCTCCTATTTGTTGGGATCAGGTTGGAGAACGCTTGATTGAAGGACCAGAATTGATAGAAATGACCAATGAAAAGGTCGCCATCGCTAGGGCAAAACTGCAAGAAGCGCGTACTCGCCAGAAGAGTTACGCCGACAGACATCGCAGAGATCTATCATTTCAGACTGGAGATCGTGTGTTCCTCAAAGTATCACCTGCACGCGGTGTCAGACGTTTCGGCCTCAAAGGCAAACTTAGCCCTCGCTACATCGGACCATTTGAAATCCTTGAACGCGTCGGGGAGGTATCGTATCGGTTGGCGCTGCCGCCTCAGCTTTCACACGTTCACAACGTGTTTCATGTCTCATTACTCAGGGGGTACAACTATCATGAGCTTCACAAAGTAAATTATCCACTCGATCAGATTCGGGAGGATTTATCTTATATCGAGGAACCCGAAGCGGTTTTAGATCGCCAGGATCGAGTCATGAGAAGGAAGACCATTCCTTTCGTCAAGATCCTGTGGAGGAACCATACCGAGCGGGAGGCCACTTGGGAAACGGAGGAGTCTATACGGACTTCTTATCCTCACTTTCAGTTTTGATTCGGGTATGTCTTTTCAGCTTTTATGTCGTTCAATTTATCAGCATTTCAGCCTTTACTTCAGTCAGCTTAAATACCTTGTAATTCGGGGACGAATTCTTCTTTTAGAGGGGAAGAATTGTAAAACCCAGTACGCCGCATTTTAATTCGGGGACGAATTATTTCTTTTAGAGGGGAAGAATTGTAAAACCCGTATTTTAAATCGAGAATTTATAAATACGCGGTTTATTCGCGGGATATTTTCCTTAAAACGTACACGTGGAAATTACCAACGGAACAACGCGAGGAATATTACTAGTATTATTTATTACAAGTATTACCATTATTACCAGTTTTTTTTAAAAAAAAAATATATATATATAAATAAATAAAGAATAGAGGGCCGGTTTTGTTAAATTTAAAAGAGATTATGGGCTCAGGCCCATTTTGGCTACACAAAGAAGAAAAGACGGGACTTTAACCCTATTCCACATCAGACACAAAAAAAAAAGAAAGAAGAAACCTAGGGTTTTTCTTGGCCGCCGGTAGAAGACAAAAAAAAAAAAAAAGGGAGTCTAGGGTTTGTTATGTGTGTGGCCGTCGGGTCCAACAAGAAACAAGGGAGTTTCGGGTGGTCTTGATTCTTGATCTTGAAGTATTCATTATTTCTATAACAACCTCATCACGGTAAGACTTTCTTTCCTTTCCTTTTATTCGGCTCGGTGGTGGTTTGGTTTTACAGCCGCAGCAAAAGAACCGAGACCTAGAGTCTCGGGGGTGTTTGTTTTACACAACCGCGATAAAGAAAAAGAAAAAGGGGTGCGTCGGGTTGGTTACATCAGGGAACCGAGACCATAGGGTCTCGGTGTGTGTGCTGCACGACCCAGCCGAGACCACAGCCGGCCTCGGTGGTTCCTTTCTTGTCAAACCCGAGCCACAAACCAATAAGGGTGCGTTTGGTTGCAAAACAGAACAAGCGGGGGAAACTAAGATTTAAAACAGTGGGAACTAAGTACATAGAACAGTGGGAAAAATGGACAGGAAACAAGAAAAATGAGACAGCTTTAGCGACAGTTTTAGCGACACTCTTTCTGTCGCAAAAACTGTTAGTTATAGACAGTTTTGATAAGGACAGAATTAGCGACAGTTTCAGTTACAGAAATTCTGTCGCTAATTCTGGTGGACAGATTTTTGTATATTATGTTGGTTCGGTTAGTGCGACCGAGTGGGCTCGGTAGGCTCGGGACATGTTTATAAATAATAAAATAAATATTTTTAAATTATACCTTTTTAAATTAAATTGTTTTATAAATATTTTATATATATTTCAAGTGTATTAAATTAAATAAATTCCTAAATATTTAAAAGGGTATATTATTAGAAAAAGAATTAAACAATTTAAGAACTTTCTAAATTAAGAAACATCTATTTTTAGCGGGATACTTATTATAAAAATACTTATCGCCAGATATACGTTACACGTAGCTATTAGTAGAACGTTAATACATTAAAAGGAATTACTATAAGACCGGATTTAGCCGTTAATATGCGTATGAAATTTCAGAAATAAATAAATAAGAAACCAATAAGACCAGTAAAATTTGATAACGGATATCAGTTAACTTATTCGCGTCTTTTAATTATGTAGCACGCGTGAAGCCCGAGTAGTATTCGTTCAGTCTTCCATTCAGTCAGTTACTGGACTAGAGGTACGGATTTCCCGTCCTTTTAGTAAGGAATTCCTTTCTATGCGTGATTAGGATTCCCCGTCTCCAACCAAATGTTTTTCCCCAGTATATGTTTAATTTATCAGTAATCAGTTTAAAAACTAAATAGAATTGCCTGAGCGTTATATACAAGCACGACCAGTTTATGTACTAGTTACGGAGGTACCGTAACCACGGCACTAGAGGCACCGGTGTCGTGACTCACATGCAGGAGAGTGATATCCTGCATCGTCCCACTCATGTTCAGTTTGGCCATTTTTATATGTATGTTTTAGTGGGGCGTATGGATGCATCCTAGGCTTATATGTGTTACAAGTTATCAGGGTGAATGTGGTGTGTGCTCTACATCCTTCACATTGGAGCTGATCCCTCCACCCAGCACAGATTTTTTAGAGGTCACCCCTCTACAGCATGACGAGGTCACCCCTCCAGTTATTCATGCACGGTTGTTACAGCACGTGACCTATATAAGCTCTGGCAAATAAAATACAGTAAATGCATGTTTTCAGAATTTAAAAGTTATATTACAGTATCAGTTTATATGAACCAGGTTTTACAGATTTTATGCAAGGTTATACCACATGTTACATATCAGTCTTATAGCTTCATTATTGACTTCTATTGCATTACCTTTCAGTACATTCTTATCATGCTATATCCGTTCACTGAGCGTTATGCTCAGCCGTAGTTTCTTTCATGTTTCCAAACGGCAGGTACACAGGGACGATCTTAGGACTTCTAAGAGAGTACGTGCATTTGGATGGGAGCTATCCAGACTCCTTTATTTTATGCATACCTTACGTTACTTTACTTTGGTTGTTTGGACACTGTTTCGTCCTTTTCCTTTCTGTACTTAATCTTTTATTGTGGGCTTGTTGGACTACCGATGTTTGATTCCGGTATGTCCGTTTGGTCAGTTAATGTTTAATACATTTCCTTGCATGCTTTGATGACACGCCATAAATACACGTAACGGTCCATTTATCCAAGTGGGGTGTTACAGGTGGATCCTCGATTGAAGACTTTGGTTCAACACTCATAATTTCCATCAGCGGAAAATATGGTGGAATTTGATTGAGAATATCCTAACTAATTGTCACCTCTTCTTCATTGTCGATTTCATTATAAATAAAATCGCCTCCTTGGAATGGAGTGAGACTTGGTGTAGAATTAGCAAGGATTGGATCCGAAATAGTAGGATTTCCACTAATCGAACTATCAGAAAAACCTAACGCCTCTTGTGAAAATTCATCGCAAACTACATTGACTAAGTCAATGTGGTTTATGGTAGAAATTGTATAACCATGAGAAGGTGTATAATTTTAAGTAGAGTTTATAACAAGTTCCTCCTCGTTGAATCGCAAAGTAATTTTTCTGGCATGCACATCAAGATCGATTTCGAGGTATCTAAAAATGGACGACCTAAAATTAGAGGAACTTGAGGATCCATGGGAATGTATACCACAATAAAATCAACCGGATAGTAGAACTTCCCACCTTTAACAAAAATGTCTTCGGCCACTCCACACGCGAGAATCGTAGAATGATCGGCCATTTCGATAGATATTTTCGAAGGAATAAGATCCGGAAGTGATAGTGATTTCCACATGGAAAAAGGCATCAAATTAATGCTCGCGCCAAGATCGGCAAAGGCGAGGCATCCTTCCATCTCTTGAATATCACATGGGATAAGAAACTTGCCGGGATCACCAACTTTTTCTAGTATTCGGTTAAGAAAAAACGAAGAACAATTAGATAGCTTTAAAAGCTTCTCCTTATCCTTCATCATACTTTTAGAAGTAGAGGGAAATCAAGGCATGTACAACCATGCGTCAGCTAATGAAAAGCTTCATTTGTTGACTGTTACGATAATGCAATTTTTCCTTGTTTTGTCTCGATGGGTAGGGTAAGGGTGGTGTGGGTTGGGGCATAAGCAACGACCTTGGAATCTTGGGTTCCAAAATTGGTGAAGGTTCGACCGTAGGTGTGGATTAAGCGGTACTTCATGTGATTGAGATATGCTTCATTTTGACCATCACCTCGGGTTCTTTCTTTATTTCCTTCTCTTTAGAAGTACTAGAACGAGAAATGGGTTCTTTGTAAACTTTACCACTTCGTGTAGTAATAGCTTTCATTTCTCCTTTCGGGTTTGCAATGGTATCACTTGGAAGACCACCCGAAGAATAGGTTTTACACATTATGGCTTCAAACATGCTTGAGATTTTGTTTTCAAACTTAGTGCGATCTTCTTTATCATTTTTACGATCTTGTTCCGCCCTAAGTAAATTTTGCTTAACTTCATGTTGACTTTTTTCAAGCTTTTGTTGAATTTGTTGAAGCCTTTGAATGTTACTCTCCACTTTGTTATTATGACTCTTAAGTTCATTTGAAAGCTCATTTTTCAAGTTGGTTCTTAAGCTAATCATGTCTCGTGTCATGTTATCGAACTTAGCGTCATTTTCCTTAGCATAATCCATAAACTTATTTGGAAGATTTTCAGTGTGAGCGTTTTGAAAACCTTGATAGAGTTTTAAAAATCACGATTTTGATTTTGATTTTGCACTTGTCCATTGTTCCCATAATTACCCTTGTTATAATTACGTTGGTTTCCTTGATAACCACCACCTTGATTGTTGTTTCGATAATTATTAGCATTTGGATTTTGTGGAGCTTCATTTGGGCGGGAACCTTGGCCGTTTTGGTTGTAAGTTCACGTTGCTACATAAGCACTTGAAGTGTTACCACCGGCAGTAATGCACTCGGAAAAATCATGAGCTCCACCACAAGATATACAACTTTTCTCAACCGCTTTATCTGAAGTGAGAGTAGAAGCTTCTTTAGCTTTCCAATTATCCATTAGAGACGAAAATATATCAAAAAATCTATTCTCTTCATTAGCTTCATCTTGCAAAACATTCATGTAACGAGAAGACGAAGACGAACCCATAGTGGCAAGACTCGGTGTGTTACGAGGGTTATAAACCTTAGATCTATTCTCGATTATTGTTAAAGCTTCATTGGTCATTTTACACAAAAGTTTACCACCCATGGCGGCATTTAGATAATCTCTTTCATTATCTTTATGCCCATTGTAAAACGTGTCAATTTGATGCAATTCGGAAAAATCATGGTGTGGACATTCATGTAACATTTCCTTAAATCGTTCACATTCCATTGAAAATCTTTTATTAGGTCTTTGTGTAAATCTTGAAATCTCGTTTTTCAGATGTGTAGTCTTAGAGGGAGGGAAAAATTGGTTCACAAATTTAGACACGAGATCGTTCCACGTCAATATAGAACTTGGTGGTTCTTTCCCGAGCCAAATGTTGGTGGGTCCCTCTAAAGAGTACTTAAAAAGCATCATCTTAATCGCGTCGTGTGGAGCATCCTTAAACTTGCTTGTCGCGGTGAGATGGTTAAAATTCCGAATGTGATAATGAAGGTTGTCGTTTTCATGTCCGCGAAACTTGTTGGCTTGGAGCATCGACATTAAACCCGTCTTTATCTCAAAAAAATTCTCAAGGATAACGGGAATCACAATCGCTTCTCCAAAACCCTCGGTGGGTGCTTGAATCAACTCCATCATAGTATGATTAGCCCTGGTGACTATTTGTCCAACAACGGGTTTGAAAATTAGAGTTTCTTCAACGATAGGAGGACTTTGAGTTCCTTCCTTTTGATTACGACTTTTACGATCACGTTTTGCTTGTGAGCGAGTTAGCATAAACGTAACGTAGAACGTGGGGTGAGCAAAGAAGAATCTTTTTTGTGTTTTTACGTTTTTTAATTTTTTTTGCTTTTGATTGTTTTTAATTTTTTTGGTTTTTCTTGTGAATTACATAGATAAAAATCTACAAAATCTCTCCTCCAATCAAACTTTTAATTAGAGAAGCCTCAAGGAATGGAAACAATCACGTGAAGTGAAAGTTTTCGATGACTTGAAAACGCTGGTGGAACACCAAAATGTTTAGGATGGTTCACTATTTCAAAACAAGCAAATATATATGATACATAGATAATACATTGGTTGGCAAACCTTTAATCAGCCTTCACTTTCTAAGTACGCACAAGGAAGCGGAGGAAACGAGGCGGCGCGAAGCACTTAAGAGCCTTTTTCCTTTTGGTCGTGAAATACAACCGCCTTATACCCACCTTATAGTTTGTACTTATCGAGATTAAGCTACTTAAAAGTATTTATCTATTTTCCCTTTTTTTCATTGTTTGAATTCGATACACTCACTAACGACTGGAACGCCCCGCTAATGAGGTGCGATTTCTCGCGTATTTGGAGATACTTCGGATTTATTTGTGATACGTAATACAATATAATAATAATATTCACAAAGAAAAACGAACAACAATAATACGTATGATTAGAGTTCTAATCACACAAATAATATTTATGGCTAATATTAAAAAAATCAATTTTAACATAACAGACCTCCCCGGCAGCGGCGTCAAATTGATTGTGGTAAAAATACGCTTTTAGGAAAAAGACGTATATGCGGTAAGTATTAAATGCTTGTTTAGAAAAAAGTGACACTTATGACCCTTTATGAGATCATTCACCAAGGAGGATAATAGTGTGTGTCAAATTTTCGTTTTTAATTAATATTGAGAGAAAGGAGAAAGGAAAATGACGGATTAAGGTTGAAATTACACTAAGACAAAAAAAACTCGTTTTCACGCAAAACAAGGCAAAAATTAAAACTTATCTAAAAATTCCCAAACATTTATAATAAATTCCTAAAAATATAAATAAAGTTTACAAATCAAGAAAACTTCTTGTAACTTTTTAAGTTAATTAATATTTAATTTTTAAATGCTAATTAAAGCCCTAAAAATCAAATAAATTAACAAAAAGCCCAAACTAAGATTTAAGACTTTGTAAACCTCAAAAATACTTTAACTAAGCTAAAAACTATTTTTGCAAATGCTAAAACCTATTAAAACTAATTCAAAAACCTAAAACAATTTTTAATAAAAATAAAGTAATAAAATAATACTTAAAAATCCAAAATTAGTAAAATATTCTAAAAAATTTCAAACTAACTTACTTTTAACTGATTAATCCAAAAATGCAAGTGAAATCAATTAAATACCTTTATTGGCCTCCAAATGGCCCAAAACCAAAAACAACAAGCTAAATGGGCTTTTTAGCCCAATAAAATCCAAAGTCCAAAGAAAATTATGTAAAAGCCCAGTCTGACTCGAAATCAAATTCTAGGAACAAAAGTCTAAAGGCCCAAAAGCTGAAAGTGAGCTTATCACAACTTAATAAGTAATGAGCTAAACCTTAATGGGCCAATAAGCCCATTAAGCCAAAACTGAATGCAATAACCTCTGCTTAAACACACAACCTTCTAATAAGATAATAATACTATTTGTAAAAGAGACTTTGAAAAAGCTTAAGTAATAAGCCAGAAACTTAAAAAGAACTTAATCACTAAATGACAAAATAGTCGGGCTTGAGAAATAAGCCACCTTAGAAGCTGATTATTTTTGTAAAAGCTCTTAAATGAACAACTAAGACTTATCAACAAGAAATTGACCAAAAATTCCAATAGAATAAGCTGTAGATTACAATAAGCACTTCTAAAAATGATAAAAAGCTGATTTTCAAATAAAACCCTAACCAAATAAGCTGAAACTTCTAGAATCCACTAATAAGCTGAGAAAACTAATGGAAAGTACAAAAGCAAAGTTGTTGCTTGATCCAATAAGCTGAAATGAGGTAATAAGCACTTTTGGTCAAGTTTTGACCAAAGTCAACAAAAGTCAAAGCCAAGGCTTATGATCCAAGATACATTGTTAAGCTGTAAAAGGCAATAATAAGGTGTTTTTAGAGGAAGCCTTGAGTTCAAAGCTGGTAAACAAGGTTAACAGTAGTTAATCCTTGCTTAAGTTTTGGCAGAATAAGCTTGATAAGCCAGTTCGCTTATAAGCTGTTCAGATAAGCAAGTATCACTTGAAACACTCTTAATAGTTGACAAAGAAGCAGTATAAAGCAACCAAATCACAAGGCAACAAAGCAATAACACATGCAAGGAAAAAACATATAGGCACTTTTGCTGATGCAATTGACCAATACAGTGACTTATAACAGCTTATAACTTTCACAAAAGCCACCAAATCAAACAACCAAATACTACACAGATGCACAATCACTAGAACTACTTGCAAACCAAATTTTAACCTCCAATTCAAACAAACAAAGGTTTTGTTGCTTCTGATATGTTTGACAGATTTAAGAACATGAAACTTGAAATTTGGTGAAATCTTTTACAATGTTTTCCAAACTTAAACAGCTACCAAATACTACTCAAAACACCTAACAATAGCTTCTAAATACAAATAAACCAATGTCTAAGGCCTTAAGGCATTTGATAGTTAAATCCAAACACCCCTTTACAACTTGTTTTTCAAACAAACTTTTGTTTTAACCATATAACATGTAGTTTTATGGTTGAAGTAGATCTAATAATAGTAAATAACAAAGAAAAAACAATAAAAACACAATCACAAAACTTATAACACAAAATCACATGGCAGTCCAAGTTTTGACAGAAAAAATAAAAGAGCGGGAAAGAAAAAGTGCACCTTTCCCCTACAACTTCCTAAAAGAAGTCAGCTAAGATCCCTTGATCTTGTTCAACAGTTGAACAAGCCAAGGGTACCTGGAAAAGGAGTAATGAAATCTTATTGATGGTTCAAAGGGAGAACCAAGGGCTTGTGATGATATTTGACGAAATCTCCAACACAAATCAATACAGAACCACTCAAGCCTCAAAACCTTCTATAAGCTTGTTTAGTAACCAGCTTATGAGAGATTTTGACTCAAGAGAGGGGTTACTTCACAATAATAAACAAAACATAAGAATGAAGAACTTTGAAAACTTTTTGAAACCAGATCCTTAACAAAACCATGGACAAATCCAAAACAACTTTTCAAAACATAAGCAGAATATAATGGAACACAAATTTCAGCCAAACTATACCAACTTCTATGAATGAAAAGGAATTACAATTGAAAATTCAAAATACCATACTTTCATTCATAAGAAAGGAATTACAAAATTTAAAGATAAAAGAAGGAACAAGGGAATCTCATAGGTTGAGGTCTCTTTATATAGTACTCTAATGAAGATACTAGAAGCTGAAATACATGTAAACCCGAGCTATGAAATCTCAGAAATGCCCTTGATGCTTTTAGATGCGTTTTGCTGTTGTGAGCTATCCAAAATGATCTTGACCATCCATTTTGAACGTAGGGAGTAAGTATGAGGTGTGGGTTGTTTATTATTCCATTTGGGAGTACTTGAAGGATAAGTCGTGTGTTTATTGGTGAAAGGTTGATCGTGTGGGGGAACATAGGTGATGGGATGGGAGATGTGAGTGTGTGGGAGTGAGCGTGGGAAGGTGAATTAGGAGTGGGTAAAGGTAATTTCTCTTTCCCCTTTGGTTAAAGTAAAAAGTGAAACTGGGAAGTAGGGTGAACAGTGGTCCCATTTGATCCGTTTTTGTGGAATATAAATTGTTTGGCGCGTGATTCTTGGTTTGAAAGTTTGGTGTGGCAAAAACAGCCCTCATCTCTCCAAAGGTTTGCAAATGAAGTTTAAATGGAATAAAACCCGTATTCCTTTGTTAAAAGTTTGGGTGTGTTGTCAATTTTGGCACAATTACTTTCAAACTTTAACAAGGACTTGTTTTGTATATTTGTTGAATCTTCAAGGGCTGAAGTTGACCATTCTTGAAACCTTGAGGACCTTTCTTGTATAATTGACTTTTAGGAGGAATAAAAGTGGCAAGTCTTTATTTCTTGAGGGACTAAACTTGACAAAACTTCAAACTTCAGGGGCCTTTTTGAAAAATCCATAACTTGAGCCCGGTTCTTTGTGTGGCTTCATTTATCGTGTTCGTTTTTGCTTGATTCTTGTGATCTTTTGTAATTTTCACGATATCCACACCTAAAACACACAAATAACAAACACAAGTATATTTCACGGTATTTTACGACATTTATGCACAATTAAAGCCCGTTTTGGATGATGAGACCATGTATAAATTTAGTCTCATCACTCCACCATACTAAACCATTTCCGTACCCTCACGCAATGCTAGAATAAAGTATCTTATCATCCCTAAAATTCATTTTTATTCACTTTTATTGAAACAGAAAATTAACTACAACTTTGGTGTTAGACATAAAGTATGATCTTCATCACAAGAATGTGACTTTTAGTGTCAAAGAATAAAAATAAGTGAATGTTTTGAAGAGTAAAATTCGTCATACTTGATTATCATACATTCCATGCTAAGTGTAAAAACGAGATCATTGTTAGTACAAGTCACAATGCTAACACTACCAATGCATTCAAATTGTGTAATACTTTTTCTCCTCGCAATCTTACTGATGAAAAGATATCTAGAAATTTTTAACTATTTTTGTCATGGATCACAAGGATTCAGTTGACTTATTTCGATATTATATTAAAGCCAAAAATAAAGTTGACACAATTTATTTAGTAAGTAGCTAGAGGATACGACCTTTTCAAACATTTCTTATAATCATAAAAAGTCCATATCTCGTCATAACTTTGATCAGGACGTGGGACCTTTCCCGGACCAATGTTTGGCATGTGTTTCGAACTTCAATCTTGAGAGACGTTCTTTGTTATGGTCTTCTTGATTCTAGATGCTTCATTTTTTACCACGACTTTCTTCACTTGTCATCTTCCTCATTTTGGGACTTTCTTCACTTGTCCTCTTCCTCATACCCGAATAAAATTCATCACATATGATTGTACTTTGGCATTTCTCATAATCTCTAGATACTGGAATCATGTACCATAATAGGTTCTTTAGGATTTTTTGTTTGAATCACACTCTCTCTGCAATTTGAAGCATCATTAACATTGTCATTCACAGTTTTGGTGTTGGTTGTAATCACTTTACCATGGTGTGGGTTATCATGATGCAAGATTTGAGTATGTGGACATCGTTCAAAATCGACATGCACGACTGCAGCATCCTCTTTTTTCTCCAGATTAATGCATTTGTTATTTACTAACCTTTCCCAGCCTGGAGATTCTTCGGGATGGTGTTAGGGTATAATTGTCACACCTATAGCTAGGAGTAGCATTAACTAGGAGCGAAACTCCACCGAATGGGCCACCCTCTCTTGAATTGGAAGCTCGAAGGCATTCTTGAAAAGGCCATTCTTTGAACGTTTTCCCATCAAGATCATGTTGTTTTGTGAGTCATTCCTTTTCGGTATGACCCAAAAGCCCACACCAGTGACAAAATTTTGGCAGTCGCTCATATTGGATATGGACTTGGACCTTATTTTTATAGAGTTTTAAGACCGTAACATACCTACACAAGGCTTAATTATATTTATCTTTACACTTTCTCTTATATACTTACCTGTATTCGAGAAGTAAGCGTTATCAACCTCCATAACTTCACCCAATTTAGCTGGAAGTCTACCCACATCTGACTCGTTCTGTCGGCTTAGGGGCACGTTGAACAGCCGAACCCAGAACGGAACCTTTCTCATTTCAATTTCATTTGGCTGATCATCACTTTCAATCGAATTTAGCACGACCAGGTTCCTTTCGAACGACCATGGTCATCTTCCATCAACCTTTTCAAATCCACGAAATGGTCAAGCTTGACCAGAAACATATTTGAGTCTAGTTTTTGGAAATTTATAGGTCGTCGAGGTGTCTAAGCTGCCGATAATGCCCTTTTCATCCGTTGGAAGCTATACGCTCTGTCAGTATGAATGCGACCCAAAAGAGTGTTCTCGAGCCGTTTCCCGCCCTCACCTTTGTAACCCACTACTTACTCCTCAGCTTTGTTAACCATAACATTTCCATCATCTCAATCAAATATCCTGGTATTATCAAAGTCCTCCAATACAACAAAGAGAAAAGCCAAAGATAAAAAAATTACCAGTAACTTTGGGGTGATAGGGAAGGATATATAGATACTTTGAAATGATTGGGATTAAAACTTTAAGAAGAATATTTATGTTTTTAGGAATGGATGAAGGTAGAGATAAGCTGTAATTTCTAGAAAACCACTTAGGGAGAGATAGACCAAAAAGGTACCACAAAGAGAATTCTTAACTCTTAAGAAATATTGAGAGAAAAATTCAGACTAGTCAACTGTGTGTTTATTTTCACTTGTTGAATGAGTTGGGTTGTGGTGTTTTTTTGCGAAGTTAGTTGAAAAAGTTTTTTCATAGAATCGGTATATTTGATATTGACTTATTTTGTATTCGGTGGCTATGGCAAGATTTGTTCTTGTTAAGGTATTATTTTATTTATTTTAAGATTATCCTGCACACACTTTAAGACATCATATTTACTCATATTAACTTTATTTCACAAAAATTTATAGGTTTCGAAGCACTCATCATGGAGAACACAAATCGCCAAACAACCCTATCGTTAAGCAACATATACACTTACAAAACGCTCGCGAAGTTGTCACTTAGTCATTATCGTAAGCCTTTTTTAAACCAAAACACATATATATACACATAAAAAAATCAAATCTGTTTACACAAAGCGACCAATATTGGAGGCCCTACAGTCTTCCTATTAATTTTTGGCTGTCTGCATCAAACTTAAAGCAACCAAACTTTTTTTTTCCTTTTGTTTAAACTAATGTGGTGATGACACGTATTGAGTTGGATGTCCACATGGGCACATGATATTCGACGCGATCAGAAGGTCCATTTTGGAGATTAGTAAAAAATATGGTCACTGTAGGATAGACAAGTCCTCAAAGGTCACTTCCTATAAAAAACTCGTTACTCTTTTGACCACCGATCTTTCATTTTATGACAGATTCGCCTAAATCTGGCATAAAAGATCATGCATAGTCCCTATACTAGGTTTGATATAGAAAGCATAACTGAGCTTATATAAATACCCCGTTACATTTAATACTAACTTTTCCTATACACATTTACTCTTACTAAATACTCACATTTATTACTCATCCTCATCATGTATACTTATTTTTACGTCAGAGCTGGATCTTAGGGTCAAACCTAGAGCAAGGCTAACACATGCTTTATCTAGTGTGCAGGTTCACGAAGTGTTTTGGTCTAGATCGAAGGAAGTGACCTCCTTCACCTTACTGACTCTCCGTATTTGCTTTAACAAATTGACGTCATCCATGGGACCCTAGCTCAAACTGCTGGATATTTTAATGATAGGTCCTACCTCAAACCCCTCCAATACAATAAACAACGGGCGGAGGATGGGACAATGCCGGAGATGGTTAATCCTTTGTGCGTGTTTGCAACACTGATGTTTTACAACCTCCAGGCACTGTACCTGAACGTTGCTGCGTAGTATTGACAACGACTCAAGGTTGTTATCGTTCCCTAGTTAAATAGTGTGGGGGTTTGTGTCGAACGTACAAAGGCCTAAAAGTGGGAAGGGATTTTATTTTTTTACGAAAGCGGTATAATTATCGGGTATTATAATTGGGTTTTGTCTAACAGACTACTAATTATCTAATCTTAGTGGTGATAATTTTATGGTTAAACAAACATGTTCATCTAATCATACATTACTCCTTACATGTTCTTCTAATTATTTTATGCTCGTCACACCTTGTTGATTAAATGTATAAGTGTTTTCATTCGTATTAATTATACATAACATGTGAACAACCAAATCTAGCATAGTGGTATCAAAATATTTACTAGACCTACTCGTTGATATATGTACATACAATCATATATATGACAGATCATAAATCTAGCATAGTGGTATAGAGACATTTACTGGACCTATTTCATCAACACATGGATTAACAAACACTTAAATGAATCCATCTAATCGGTCCATAATCCAAACTATGATTGAGGCAAAGCCAAAATACCGCCAGATAGCATACATTCCATGGTCAAGATATCATCTATAAACTTACGTTTCCCTGGAAGAAATGAAAATGTAGTATGGTTTTCTAGATACTAGGTGCACACAACCAATCAAGAAGCAATAAAGAATTAAGAAGTACATCATAGGTTTCGGAAAATCATAAAAAAACACTTATTAACTTAACCAAACATAGCAAAGGAAGAAAAGATAGAAGACACAATCATATAACATATAGACATGATAGATGACTGATGAATAAAATCTTGTTCTTTAATTGATATGGGTGATAGAGTGTTCTGGGGGTTAGAAAATCCTAAAAATGACTTACAATAGTTCCAACAAAGTATCTATGAAATTCTACACGATTTGTTGGCTTACAAGGATTTGTATATATAGAGAATGGGTCGCGACGCCGTCAGGCTGATAAAATACATTAGGGTTTTCTTCAGCTATAACAACCAATAACTTTTCAGATTGGTTAAATTACCATTTTACCTCTTGAATTTTTATTTAGTCAACTACGTGCTTAATTTGCTACTATCGAGAAACTTCCCATGTTCTGTGAAAAACGTTTGTGGAAGCGTACCATCTTTAGACTATGCGCAGTTTATTTTTCGTTATCTATGAATTATGTGTATAACCGCCAAGTTTTGACTTGTGCGAACAGTTTCTACGTGAATTATGTGCGTTTTAGCTTTTGTCACTTTATCTATTCATTTATATGTGTAAATATTAATTTATAATTTTACGTGTTAACTATTTAAGTAATTATTTTACGATACATATTTAATCGTTTTAATTTTAATTATATATTTTACCACATTCTGGATACATGTAACTTCATAATTAGGTATAAAATAATATTTTGTTTTTCTAAGCCCTTATCAATATATTAAAATTTAATTAGTTAATCAGACAATTTTTAATAATTATATTTTTAACAATTAACCTTTTTACCTTATGTTTTACTTCTACCACTAGTAAACATTCAAAATTAATATATCCATCTTCTCCCCCCCCCCTCCCTTAAGCCCACGAAAATTTTAGGTCCCTAACCCATCCTTTTCATATATTTTGTCTACTTCTCAACCTTTGGAGACAAAGTCTTCCAAGTGGAGTAACCTAGCATATGAATTTCTTTTTATCTAGTAAATAATGCTTTCATATCTCTCTCTCTCTCTCTCTCTCTCTCTCTCTCTCTATATATATATATATATATATATATATATATATATATATATATATATATATATATATATATATATATATATATATATATATATATATATATATATATATATATATATATATATATATATATATATATATATATATATATATATATATATATATATATATATATATATATATATATATATATATATATATATATATATATATATATATATATATATATATATATATATATATATATATATATATATATATATATATATATGTATATATGTATATATATATATGTATATATATATATATATATATATATATCATCCGCCATTGTTTGATCTTTGTCAATAATATTTACCAAGTGTTTTTATGTAAATACTTTCATTTTTGGTATTTATTCGGTGATTACTTCAACATTTTACAAGTTTTAAGGTAGATTTGTAGGTGAAACAAGTTTTACAAGAAAAGTTGGGTAAATATTTGTGACAAGTGTTTTGATTAGCATAGCAGGTCAGATTTTGTGTGTGTATTCTTGTTAATCTTGCTAGATCTCTAAGGTTATTGTTATCATATAAATAACTTCACTTCATCGTGATTTAAGATAGAAAACTAGTAAAAATAGATGAAGGTTTAGAGAGAGAAAGTAAAGAGAATGAGGAGAGAAAAGATGGAAGGTTAGATTGATGTGTGAGAAAATAATAACCAACACCCTCCTATAACATGCTAGGAGGGGAGTTTAAATAGCCATGCCTTACATGTAGACTATAATGGGCTATTTGTTTAGGTTGGGCTTGACTAAACGTGCCTAAGAGAGCTGGGTATCCTGGCGCACACAGCTCGCCAATCCCACATGGCATCTCGCCATAGCTCGCCACCATACCGCCCTCATTCGCCACACACTCGTCACAGCCCATTTCGCCATCTAACTGAGGAGGAAAAAAAAACAAACGGGCCCCACTTTTCCAACGTATCTTTTTTAAAAAACTATCCGGGTTTTTTACAATTTATTTTTTTCTCCCACTTTCTAATATAAATACTACTACTAACCCAAATTTTTACATACAAATCTATAAAATCATCTCTTCATAGTCTATAAAAAAGTATCAAAGTCCAAATAACGGGTATTATACCAATCTCCTTAACACTCTACCGTAACAATATTCACCTTCATCTAATCCGTCTACTCCATCGTCCCAAAACTCCGTCAGATCCTCGCAACATTATCCAACTAATTTGTCTCAATTTTCACCCGATCAAAATTACCAATTTGGTTATCAAAATTACCAACCGCAACTAGGCTTTCAAAATCTTCAACAACCGAGAAACAACGCACCACAATTTTATCCATCACAACCATCACACCAAAACTACTTTCCATCACAAACTTTTCCTTCGCAACAACAACCATATGCTATCATAAGGTCATTTCAAAGTACAAAATACGTATCGAGAAGAAGTACGCAAAGGAAAACGTCCCTCAAAACAACCCAAATCGAAAAAGAAAACTCTAGTTAATTTGGATGAAGATGATGGCGAGGTCGAGGAGGTCGCACCACGTGTTTTGACCCGTTGGTCAGCCGATGAGAAAAAGTTACTTACGGAGACTTGGATCTAGGTTTCCCAAAATGTTGAAATTGGAAATGACCAATCCGAGGATGCTTTTGGAGCAAAATTCTGGAGGTTTTTAACCGTACTACAACTGGGGATCTACGGACAAAGAATATGGATACCGGGAAATGGATATGAATTAACAGGGAATGCCAAAAATACAATGGTATCTACAAGCATTTGCAATGTAAGAGCGGAGAAAATGAGCATGATCACGTAGAGAATGAAAAGAAGATGTTTTCTCAACGTAGTGAAGGTAATAAGAAGTTTAATTACATCCACCTAAACGTTTTAAAGAATTATCCAAAATGGGATGTGGCCGAACCGATTGACATAGACACTCTTGAAGAACTATTCGGCCCAGATTCACGATCTCGTCCTGCCGGAAAGCCTCGTCCATCAAAGAAAACAAAATCTAAAACTTCTGCGAGCACCGGTGGAAGTAATGCAGGGTCCGTGGCGTTAGACTGTTTTGAAGGACATTATGAAAAAATATGTCAAGGTGCGTCTGAGGCTTACTGGGAGAAGAAAGACAGGGAAGTGACGATGAAAGAGTGTCGAGAGTTAGAGTTTCTCATGTTGGATCCTGACAGCGCAGGACCAGAGAAATCCCCTTTCATCTGAGCGAGGAAACAAGACATCACGAAGTGATACCCAAATGCTTTCAACGGTTAAACCAAATAAATGTTATTTCGGCTTTGTTATTTTTTTCCGTAACTTTTTCCCGTTTTTTTTTCAGAACTATTTTTTTAAGTTAATGTATTTGTTTTTTATGTATTGTAATTTGAATGTTATGAAATGAATTTATTTTGGTTAAAATAAGGGAAAAAACTAAAATAGTTAGTGGTGGGGCCAAATTGAGGAGGGGTGGTATGTCATGATAACATGGGTTTTGAGTGTCAAGTGACGTGTCACCCCGTGAGGCCTAAGTGAGGAGCAAAACTTGATTCATGATACCTAGTGCTCTAAGGTCCTAAACATGAACTTATTAGCTTTACGTGAAGCCCGTGATTCTCGACTATCATATTTCTAATTACAACATTTCTATGACCGATATATAATAAACCTATGACCTAATCATTCTTGTTCGACTCAATATTTTAAGGCTAACAATCTCCCCCAATGAGAGGTCATTCCTCTACAACGTTTGAGGATTTGTTGAGATTACTAAGCTCGTTAATATATGAGTCTTGAACGTGTAATTGTAGGCGTGTTCCTTCATTCTATGATCTTGATCCTTTGTTATTGTCTTTCGAATTGGTCTTTAATCTTGAGATCTTTAAATCTTATCCTTGATTTGTCATTGTTATCCTCTCCACCTTGCGATCTTACGCCTTCACCCACATGTTCACACTATGCATCATACTGAAAGCTTTCTAACAACCTCTGTTAATGCAACCAATGCCTAAAAATATTATTTATAATAACTAATTTTTCTTAGTTTTGATCACGACAATGTGTAAAAACATTTATCGTCAAAGATTGTTAGGAATAATGTATTTAGAAGTTACTCCTGGTCATATAGCAGTTCCTACTGGAGTACTTCGTTCCTCGTGGCAGCTTCTAGTTCCTCCTGGTCGTATTATAAAGTTGAAAGAAGATTATAGAAGATATGATCAAGGAAGATTGTAGAAGATAAGATCAAATACTTAGTCTTCCTAGTCTTATGGAAAGTATTAAAACAAGATAAGGATGATGAGAAGGTTACAAGTTTGTTTAGGAAACTATTAAAGGATATTGATGTATAATACTTAGGCAAGTATTAATTATATTGTAACCACCTAGGACCCCTTGCACTATAAAAGGAGGTCCTAGGGTGAAGAGATGAACACACTTCTACACACACATATTCTCTACATATTTCTCTCATTGTTTGTTACAGCTTCAAGGTTGTAAACCCTACACTATTTAGAGTGATCGTATTAATATATTGAGGCTTAAACGTTTGGTTATTTCTATTGTTCTTCTTATATAAAGATTTGTTTCCGCACAATCTTTGTATTGTGATTAAGGCTTCAAATATCCTTCAAGAAGCAAACCCAAGTGGTATTAGAGCCTCGTTAAGAAGCTTTGATTGAGAAGAACAAGATTTCTACATCCGTGTTGCTGTGAAGTGAAGTTGCTGTTCAGAATTCGCGACAGTTTAGCGCCAGATTAGCGACGGTTTGCCATAAATTTCTAATTAAGGTGTTGCTGAAGAAGACATGGCGTGCAGAACTTCAATTCCAGACAATGAGGTAATTCTTATGATAGAATATGAAGTTAGAGAATATAATGCTAAATTAAAGAATAAAATGCATGCTTATAACAACTATGACGTAGTAATTAGTTGTTCTGAAAATTGTGAACAAAAATATGTTGATCTTCAAAAACAATGTTCTAATTTAGATGCTCAAAATGATAAATATTTCGTAGAAGTTCAGTCATACAAAATTGCTCTAATAACTTTGGAACAACAGAAAAAGTGGTTTCAAAATACTCAATTAGAGTATGAAGATAAGATTAGGGTATTAAGTATTGACTTAGAAAATACAACTAATCTATTGACATATTCTGAAAAGCTTAATACTAAGGTAAATAAAGAGAAGCAGGAGCTACAAACTAAACTAGATAATGCTTTGGCTAGGTTTGATAAATGGAAAAATTCATCTAAAAACTTAGTCAAATTAGTAGATAGCTCTATGTCTGGTAGAACCAAAATGGGCTTAGGATTTGAAAACTATCTAGGGCCAAATGATGTTTTTGACTCCTGTTTGTCTAGTGTGTTTGATACTAACCCTGAAGATGTGGAGGGTAGGCCTGTTTTCAATAGGAATAAACCAGCTACAGAGATGCATGTTGTTCCTCCACCTCTCACAGGGACATTCATGCCTACCTTAGACCACTTTGACTTTGATGAATCACAAATGACATATGGTACAAGGTCCACTGGCTCAATTGAAACTAATTCTGTGTCTAATGACTTTGTCTCTTGTAACTCTAGTGACAAGTCTTTATAACCTAAGACTAGTGACCTTGCCTCTTGTGAGTCCGACATTAGTGTTGAAACACTTGAATCTGTGCCTGAACCTGTTATAGTTGAACCCATGACTAGCAAATATGCCTCATGTAATTCTACCTTATGTGTTGAATCACCTAAGTTCTATCCTCATTCTGTTTGTGCTAAGAATGAAAGTAATAGAAATGTAGATAACCTTATGAAAAATAATAAGAGTCCTAGAGGTAATCAAAGAGGTTCGAATGGCATGATGACTCAGAAATTAGGTGATAACTTTGAGTTTAAAAATAAGGCTTGCTATGTGTGTGGTAGTTTTGATCACCTGCAACATACTTGTAAACACAAGAGAAAGATTAATGATCAACAACAAGTTAAACCGGTATGGAATAACTCAACACGGGTGACTCACAAGAACTTTGGTAGAGTTTTTCACCCCAATCCTAAAAATAACATTATTCCACGACCAAGATGTTTTAACAATGTTAAGGGTACATGGGTTGAGTCTGCACGGTAAAAAACAAAGGTTAATATTGTTAAGGCTTTAGCTAGGTGGGTTTGGAAACCTAAACAAGATGGTTTAAAACATGTCTCCAAATCAAATAGTGCATCAAAGACCTTAACAAGATATGACTATGTTGATGACTTTGGAAGATTCAAGTCAGTTTTGGCTTGGGACTTCCATAAGCACTAATCTTTACTTGGTTTGTGTTTATTTTTCAGCGAGTGTGATTGTAAACTAATATGATTTGTATTTTCTATGTTTGTGTGAACTAACGTTTTGCAGGAAAAGAAGAGTGATAAAAAAAGGATTTCCTCGCTGGTGGATACTTAGCTCTGTTTGAGGGGAGGTTTTTTTCATAAGGGGAGGCTTGTGTGCATTTTTGTATTTTTCGTCTAACCATATATGCAGGATGACGTTGTTGCTGGTGGATATGGTTTCTCCTAATAGAATTAAGTTGCTCCTAGTCCCACATGGTTCCTCCTAGTTGCTCTATTCCTGCTTCTGGTGGACCATTGTTCTTCCTGGTGCATCCTACGTTCCTGCTGGTTGACTCATAGTCTTTGACTTGTTTTTTTTAAAATTTTAAAAATAAAAAATGAAAAAAATAAATAAAAAAAAATTATATATTTCACTTTTTGGGCTATTTTGTTTGGTACTATGGTGTTGGTTAGCCTCCACACAATAAATGGTTTTCAACTCACCATGTCTAACCGATAAGAAAGAGTTGATTCACCATGAGGGTACGGCTCTGGTGAGACTATCAAATCCGTTGATGGTTGCTAATTTACCCAAATTTGGATGGTTTTCACTCACCTTGGTCCTAGACTAAAGAGTGGCTAGTCCACAGGCAAACGGTTTGTGGTAAAGACTTTACCAAATCCGTTGATAGTTGTAATAGCTTGCTCAAAACTATAGGGTTTTCAACTCACCGATGCTTCATTGCTATGAGTTGTCTAGTCCAGGGGGTACGGCTTCTGGTAAAGACTTTAATCAAATCCGTTGAAGGCTATGATGGTTTGCCTAAAATCATCAGGGTACTCCAACTCACCAATGATTCACGTTCCAAGAGTTGGACTGGGTACTAGTCTCCCAGGGTGATGTCATGATTCTACCAAAAGACTAGCTAGCCCAAGAGTGAGCAGCTACTTGGTAAAGGCTCATCAAATATGCTCCTATTGCTGTCAAGAATCAACATGTGCAGATGTTTTCAAGCTTTAAAGAAGCTCAGCAGTTCGTGTATCAGCAGCTACTTTTGTGTTTCTTCTAGTGTTATCAAGTGAGATTGTTGCTGCTGTGGTTCATATTCCAATCCTCATGTTAGGAATAATGTATTTAGAAGTTACTCCTGGTCATATAGCAGTTCCTATTGGAGTACTTCATTCCTCATGGCAGCTTCTAGTTCCTCCTAGTCGTATTATAAAGTTGAAAGAAGATTATAGAAGATATGATCAAGGAATATTGTAGAAGATAAGATCAAATACTTAGTCTTCCTAGTCTTATGGAAAGTATTAAAACATGATAAGGATGATGAGAAGGTTACAAGTTTGTTTAGGAAACTATTAAAGGATATTGATGTATAATACTTAGGCAAGTATTAATTATATTGTAACCACCTAGGACCCCTTGCACTACAAAAGGAGGTCCTAGGGTGTAGAGATGAACACACTTCTACACACACATATTCTCTACATATTTCTCTCATTGTTTGTTATAGCTTCAAGGTTGTAAACCCTATCACTATTTAGAGTGATCGTATTAATATATTGAGGCTTGAACGTTTGGTTATTTCTATTTTTCTTCTTATATAAAGATTGGTTTCCTCACACTCTTTGTATTGTGATCAAGGCTTCAAAGATCCTTCAAGAAGCAAACCCAACAAAGATAACCGTAAGACGATTTATTCATCAAACACTATCAATAAGGTAGTAATCATTTAAGTCTTACACAAATATATCCTATACATGTTTAGTGATCTTAGAAAGTGATTAACCTTAAAACTCATATTTATACAAACATGACAAAATATTTTAATAAACTTTAGTTTTAAGAAAATGTTTTATTGAAATAGAAAATGAAAATTTGAATATGGCATATTCCAAATGCCCTAGTAATACCATTTCTGGGTATAAACTATCCCAGATAGAATTTCCCCACTAATGTACAAAAAGGAATGGACTCAATACCCACGGCTCTGTATAGGTGCTTGCGGCTCAATATCGATATTGAGTCGCCAACCCATTTAATGAGCCGCACCTAGAGAGCTGTTGCTCCTTATCTCCTATAAATAGTGGATCATATTTTCATTTTCAAGAGAACCTTTGTAAAACCCGCATTAAAAACCTATGAACAGTACACGTGAACAGTAACTTACGAAAACACGGTAAAAATTAAACTTTCCATTTATAATATTAATACACGTATCATAACAATAAATAACGAACAATCATGAATATTATAAATGTGACACGATCACGAATTCAAAAATCACGGATAATAAATCACGAAGACACACGTTAATAAATTAACACACGAAAAGTTATGGGTTTACCCGGTGGGCTCCCTTGGTGTCGCGGCTGCAAAAGAAAGAAGGAAGGCATGGGCTTTGGCCCATGACCCAAATTAAATAGATGTTAAGAAAAACTCCAGGAAACCTTTTCATAATTCTAGGTTTAACAAAAAGTCTCTCCCTGCCTCCTTCTTGCTCTTGCCGCCGGCCACAAACCACAAGGAGGATTCAGACGATTTTGATCTTTGATTTTGGAGTCTACGTGTTCGTGATATTTAATTCTTTTCTTTCCACGTGTCGGTAATCATAACACTTCCTTTTATTTCTAATTTTCTTATGATTTCATGTTATTAAATTTAAGTAATCAATAAAACAAGTAATAAAACAAGGGGATTAATTAAATCATGTTAAAAGAGGGTGTTTGGCGTTGGCGTTGTTCGGCCGAGACAATCGAGACCCCAAGGGGGGTGCTCGGCTTGTCTTCACCACCACCGTGACCACAAGGGGTCTCGACTGGGCTTGGGTGTGGCTCGGACGCAGCAAGAATCCCGACCAAAGGGTCGAGGTGTGTATGTGTTCGGTTTTTGTGTGAACCGAGACACCACTGAGACCCGTAAGGGTGCTTAGTTGGTTTTGGTTATTCGGACCCGAGACAAAAAGGGACCCCGACTTCGAGTCAGGGTATATTTACATGTTAGTTGTTTAAATAGTGTCAACCGAGATCCTTTCCAAGGTCTCGGTGGGACTTTTTTATAGCTTATTTGATTCGGCTTATATTAAAACACAGGCTCGGGATTCGGGTTTTTATAAAAACTATTTTATAAGTCATGTCACATTAAACTTTAGGTTAATTAATTTATTAAAATTAATTCATGTATAACCTAAGGTATTTATACTTGTTATTTTAATTAAACAAGTATTTTAATTAAAATCATATAACATATAGTTTAATCAAATTAACCAGTTATTTAATTAACCAACTATAATCATGACTTGTATTGTACTAATTTAACTTCACTTATTATTTATAATCAACTTAATTCTAATTATGGAAACTTACTAATTTTGGTAAGTTTCTATTTTTGGAAACTTTCTATTTTTAGAAACTTACTATTTATGTAAACCTGCTTTTTTAGAAAGTTACTTAGTATTACAATACAAATATTATAATACACTAATACATGAATATTACACAACAGAACATCAGAATAACTACAAAATACACAGTAAACAGTAAAACATGACAGAATACGTATAACAAGCTAATAACACACGGAACCAGTAAAACACATGTAATTCAGACAACTCATACACGTCCATATTTCTTATGTAGTGTTATTCGTCAAGGCGGATTAGTCTTCATCGTTTCCGTTTGCTTATACTAGACATAAGGTACGGATTTCCCGTCCTTCAGTAAGGACAATCTCTTCCTTCGTTAGGATTTCCCGTATGCAGCCAACTGTTTTCCCTAGTAGTTATAGATTAAATGCTTATGTTTAATAGTTACCTTAGCCATATACATGCATGACCAGTTTCTCCTAGTTATGGAGGTACCATAACCATAACACTAGAGGAACTAGTGTTATGACTTTACCACGGCGGAGTGATAGCTCGTGGCGTCCCTTTTCAGTTATTTGGCCATTATATTATAATATTATCATATGGGGCGTATGGGTGCATCCTAGTTACATGTTTCAGTCACGATTTTCATGGTGAATGTGGTGTGTGCCTTGCATCCTTCACAAGGAGCTGATCCCTCCTACCCATCGACCAGTTAATTAGAGGCAACCCCTCTAATTGCATGATGAGGTCCCCCTCCAAGTATTCATGCACGTTGTTGACCTCATGACCTATATTGGCTAATTTGGTACATAAACTAATGCAGATTTTCATAAGTAACATAAGTTATGTTTTCAGAACTAAAACCAGTTAACATGACAAACAACTAGGTTTTCTAGGACTTATTCTTTTCCGCTGCCATTCATGCTTTATATTCTTTATATGCTTCCATATTCTATGTTTTCCATGCTCTATTGTATATCCGTGAACTGAGCGTTATGTTCAGCTGTCTACTTTTCCATGTTCCCAAACGGTAGGTACCCAAGGACGCAAGTAGGAACTTCAGAGTATGTGCATTCGGATTGGAAGCTATCCGGCCTCTTTTACATATTTTGGACATTGTTTAGTCCTTTCCATTTACAGTACTCATATTGCTTGTTTGTGAATTACTAGACTACCAATGTTTGATTCCGGTATTTCTATCTATGGTCATGAATGTTTAGACATTTACCTTGCATTCTTTGATGATACGCCATAATTTACTGTAGCACTCTATCCTATTAAATGGGGTGTTACAATTATGGTATCAGAGCCCAAGGTTTCAACCTGTAGCTTTGTGAAAATGACCTGTGACTTACGGGTAGTCACCAATGTCTTCCAAGAACTGACAGTTGGTTTTCACGCATTCATTCATTTTCATTTTAATTCATGCATTCATATCATTGTAGCAGGTTTATGACTAAGTAATGATTGGTACAGGATTGGCCCTATTTAGTCGCATGTGCTTTTATCGAAACTTTTAACTTTGGGACCAACCCATTGGCGTCCCCGTGCCATGTCTTTTGTTTTGAGTGAACTGACCATAGGCGTTCACTCCCGTTCATATAAAAGTTTTATAAACTGCATCATGCATTTTTACATTGTTTCATGCATTTTAAACTGCTTCTTTGATTTATACATTGTATATGCATTCTTATGTTATCTCATTTCAGATTTATGATTTATGTTGCATTTTGTTGTTTAAACTGTCAGATGGTGAACAATAGCAATACTCCAGATTTAGCAGCAGCTGTCAATGCATCCTTGCAAGCCCTCCTTCCCCAATTTCGCAAATCGGTCAGAAACGAAGTTCATACGGAATTTCATGCTCATGGCAGCTGATGAGATGGCATTTGTACATGATCTCATCGTTCTTTTCGGGCTTTAAATGCATTAAAATGTCATAAAATACCATATATATGCTTGTATTTGTTTACTTATGTGTTTTAGGTATGAATATCTTGAAAAAGACAAAAGATCACAAGAAACAAGGAAAAACGGACACGAGAAACGAAGCTGTACAAAGAACCGGGCCTTAGTTCATGAATTATCCAAGATAAATCCTTGAAGACTTGAAGATGTACAAAATTGATACTCAAAATATGAAGAAATGACACTTAAAACCCTTGTATATTCATAATTACAAGTTTGGTCCCTTAAGTTTGTCAAAATTACAAAATGGTCCTTCATCTTTGAAGAAGTGACAAGTTTAGTCCCTCAACAATTATAAATTGTCAATTATGGTCCCACATAAAGTCAAAGATCCAATGAAGACCTTTGAAGATCAATAATGTCCAAAATCAGTCCCTCAAATATGCAAACATGGCAAAAATAACCCTTGAAACACTTTTGCCAAAGTTTTGGGGCAAAAGTGTGAAATTCAGAACTTCATTAACAAAGGAAAACGTGTTTTGTTGGCTGAAAACTTGTTTTACCATATTTCCTAAAACACAAGGACCATATGTGCCAATTCCAAAAGTTCAAACTCACAAACACGCGCCAAACACCCCATCCCACCCTTTTCGGATCAAAAGTTACCACTATTCATGTTCTTCACCCCCAGAAATTTACTTCACTTAAACAAATGGTAAATCCAAATTACCCTTACCCACGCTTGATTCACACACACAGAAACTCATCCCACACCCAAAACCCTCACTCCTATTCACCAAAGGGCCCCACCATTCAAGACGTCCACCTATCATATCACAACTTAACCTCCAAGGAAAGCCACGTGTCCAAATCAACAGCCCACACTCCTTGCTTGGTTACAAAGCTAAAATGAACGATTTGGATGCATTTGGACATCTCAATATCAAAATTCGTCTAGAAGATTCAAGGGCATTTTAGGGACTTCATAGCTAGGGTTTTCTCATTGTAATCTCAGCCTTTGTGTCCTATATAAGGACTCCTCAACTTATGAGAGAGCCTTGTTCCAGTTTTACCTTTTAAACATTGTAATTCCTTTTTGAATTTTATAAAAGTTGGTATTTTGAGAAAATTGTAATTCCTTTTTATGTTTTTGAAAGTTGGTGTTGTTTAAGGGTAATTCTGAGTTCCATTATATGATATAAGTGTGCTTGAATCTTGTGGTTCAAGGACGTTTATGTTTGGTAAGGTTTTCAAGTTTGAAAAAAGCTTGAAAAGTGGTTTCTGATTTTGCTATTTTACTTGTACTAATCCTTGACCAAAAGCTATAAGCTCTTACAAGCTTTTTGACACCAAGCTTGTGAAGGGATTGGAGCCTTTGGTTGGGCTGTTTGTTCATTGTGTTGAAGAAATCAAGCCCTTGAGTTTCTACTTTGAAACATAAACCAAGGCAATCATTCATCTCCCTTGTTGAAGTACCTTGGTCTTGTTATAGTTGTTGAACAAGGTCCAAGGAGCATTGCTGGTCCTCCTAGGATGTTGTGGAGGACAGGTATAAGCTCTTGTTAAGATTCCTCTAAAAAATCACATGTTATGGTCTGTTTTATGTTTTGCTATGTGATTTGGTGATTTTGTGTTTGTGCTTTGTGTTTATGGTTGGTATCTGTTAGTTGTCACCTAGTGTAGCTATTTGATCATTAAAATCAGTAGGTTGTTTGAAGGATTAAGAAGTTTTTTTGAAAAGTGCTTATTAAAGGATTGTTTGGGATTACTGGTTCATAAGGCCTTGTGGCCTTGAGCCCTTGGTTCTTAGGGTTTGGGAAGTCTAAACAAGTCATAATAAACAAGTTTTAGTCATTGGTTAAGTTTCTGAAAGTTTAGAAAAAGGATTTGAAGTTTTGAAAAATCTGATAAAAGGTGTTTTTAAATTGGTCAAACACATCAGATCCAATAACTTCTTTGTATATTGGATCTAAGGTCTGAAATCAGGTTTCGGAATAGTTTAGGTAATAAGCTATCTATTGGTTATCTGGTTGTTGAATTTGGTGGCTTATTGAGTGTGCTATAGCTTATCAAAGTTGGCTGAAGTGGTCATTTGCATCAGCAAAGTGACCACCTCATTTGGTGCTTGCATTTGAGAATCTAGTGTATGCCTTGTGGTTTTGTTGCTTGGAACTTGTTTATGTGCTGCTTGTGAGTGGATTTTGCTATTTGGTGTGCCTTGTATCTGGATTATAAGCTCACTGGCTTATTATTCCTTATTTGCCAAAATCTGTCATCAAAAGGTCAACTGACCTCTTGATTCACAAGGACTCCTCCTTGAGGTCTTCACAAAAGTTGCTTATAACAACCCCTTATACCATCTATGATCATTTGGTGAACTTTAGAGTACTTTGACTTTTGGTCAAATAAGCACAAATTGGCTTATTTTTTAGAACTGCTTATTGGTACATGCGACAACTTGGCTTTTGTAATAGAACTCATTTTTCTTAGCTTAATAACAAGTCGGGAAGGTTACAAGTCTTTTGGTTAAGCTTTTGCTAGGAAACTAGCTTATTTGGCTTTTTCAGCCAGCTTATTGGTTCACACAGCTTATTCTACTTGGTTTGTTGTGATTTTCATGATTGATTATTCTTAGTTAAGCTATTTGTGAGCTTTTGCAACAAACCAGAGCTTCTGAAACGCCCTAGAACTCTAACCCGACTATTTTGTCGTTTAGTGGATTTCTATTTTGCTTATTTCTGGCTTATTGAGTGAGTTTATTCAAAATTTCTTTTCACAGATCTCTTAGGCATCTCAAAAGAAGGTTGTGTGTTTAAGCAGAGCTTATGGCATTGGCTTATTGCTTAATGGGCTTATTAGCCCAATAAGAATAAGTTGTTTGTTATTTAAGCTGTGATAAGCTCAAAATCAGCTTTTGGGCCTTCAGACTTTTGTTCTTAGAATTAAATTTTGAGTCAGATAGGGCTTTTTCATGTCATTTGGGCCTAGTTTGACTTTTTGGGCCCAAAAGCCCATTAGTGTTGACTGTTTTTGGTTTTAGCCCATTTGGGGGCCCATTAGGGGTATTTGGTTAATTTCACTTTCATTTTCTGATTATTTAGGTTAAAATAAACTAGTGTGCGAGTTTTTAGAATTTTTTATAATTTTTGGATCTTTAATATTATTTTAATATTATTTTATTATTATTTTTCAAATTTCACATTTTTGCACTTTTTATATTTTTCTTAGCTTTAATTCATTAAAATAGGATTTTTACAACTCTTAGATTAATTTTATCGTATTTAGATTAATTTTTATAATTATTTTAAGTTTTAACAGTTTTTAAATCATTTTAAATAGTTTTTCTTAGTTTAAAAATTCATAAAAGTGGTTTTTAATCTTTTTAGGTCATTTTAGAGGTTTACCAATTGAAAAATCTTTATTTGGGATTTTTGATAATTAATTTGATTTTTAGGGCTTTAATTAGCATTTAAAAATTAATATTTAATTAATTAAAAGGTTTGAAAATGTTTTTATCATTGATAAACTCTTAGTTTATTTATTTTGATTTTTGGTAATTTTTTGGGAATTTTTAGAATTAATTTTTATTTTAGCCATTTTTACGGTTCTACGTTTAGTCGTCGTAGTAATTAATTTCACGTATTCGTCATTCTATTTTCTCATCCCCTTCTTTCAAATAATAATCTCAAATCTTGTTACATTTTAGTCACACACATATACCTCCTTGGGAAACGAACTTTTCACCTCATAAGGGTCATTTGTACACGGTTTTCCTAAACCGTCGTATTTAATACTTTCCCTATTTACCTCCTTTTCCTAAAGGTGTGGTAAAACACTACAAATCATTTTGGCGCCGCTTCCAGAGAGGTGTGTCGTGATTAATTTGTCTTGTTGTTTTTAATATTAAATATAAATAGTATTTGTATTAATAGAAATCTACTAATACGTATTATCGTTTTTTGGTTTTTTTTGTGAAATTATTATTACTATATTTTATTAAGTATCACAATCAATTCAAAATATCTCCAAAAGTGTGAAAACACAACCTTACTTGGGATTTGATCTCCTAATTATTGTATTTGAATCTCAAACGAAAGAAAAAGGCAAAAATAGATAACTACTTTCGTGAAGCTCGATTTTGAAAAATACAAAGTATAAGGTGGGTATAAGGCGGGTATTATAAAATATACCCTAAGGAAAAAGGCTCTTAAGTGCTTCGCGCCGCCTCTTTTCCCCGCTTGCTTGTGAGTATTTTGAGATTGAAGGCTAATCGAGGGTTTTGCCGCCCAAAGTATTATTACGTATCATATATATTTGCTTGATTTTCTTTGTGATTAAGCCCTCTTGAGCAATTTGGTTTTCACCAAAGTTTTAAAGTCATTCGAAGGCGTTCACTCCACGTGATCGTTTTCATTCTTTTGAGGCTTCTTTAATCAAGAGTTTGATTCGAGGAGAGATTTGGTAGATTGTTGTATACGAAGATACACCAAAATCCAAAAAATAAAAAAAACAATCAAAAACACAAAAAAAATTGAAAATTCACAAAACACCCAAAAAGAATCTTCTTTGCTCACCTCCCATTCTACGTGAAGTTTATGCTAACTCGTAGTCAAGCAAAACAAGCTCGTAAACATCGTCAAAATCAAGGAAATCAAGAGACGTTGATGGAAGAACAAACTCCAATTGTTGAACCTATTGTAGAACAAGAAGTCGTCATGGCTAATCGTACTATGATGGAGTTGCTTCAAGCACCCACCGAGGGTTTTGGAGAGGCCATTGTGATTCTCGCTATCATTGCGGAGAATTTCGAGATTAAGACGGGTTTAATGTCGATGTTGCAAGCAAATAAGTTTAGAGGTCATGAGAAAGACAACCCGCATTACCCCATAAAAAATTTTAATCGTCTCACCGCAACTAGCAAGTTTAAGGATGTTCCACATGACGCCATTAAGATGATGTTGTTTCCATACTCGTTAGATGGACCCGCTAAAATTTGGCTTGAGAAAGAACCGCCAAATTCAATTTTGACATGGGGTGATCTCGTTTCTAAGTTTGTGAACAATTTTTTTCCACCATCTAAAACAACACATTTGAAAAATGAGATTTCAAGATTTGTACAACGAAATAATGAGAGTTTTTCAATGGCATGGGAACGATTTAAGGAAATGTTACATGAATGTCCACACCATGATTTTTCTGAATTGCATCAAGTTGATACTTTTTATAATGGGCTTAATGATCATGAACAAGATTATTTGAATGCCGCCGCGGGTGATTATGTTTTGTGCAAAACGACCGATGAAGCTTTAAAGATTATCGAGAATAGATATGAGGTTTAAAACCCTCGTAACACACCGAGTGTTGCCAATATGGGTTCGTCATCGTCGTCATCGTCTCGTAGCATTAATGCCTTACATGATGAAGCTAATGAGGAAATCGGTTTTTCGATAGGTTTTCAAATCTTATGACTCATTGGAAAGCACAAGATGCTTTGAATTCCGCTTCGGTTAAAGCGGTTGATAAGAGTTGTTTGTCTTGTGGTGGAGCTCATGATCTTTCCGAGTGCATTACCACCGGTGGTAACACTTCGAGTGCTTACGTAGCAACTGGAACTTACAACCAAAACGGCCAAGGTTCCCGCCCAAATCAAGCTCCACCAAATCAAAATGCTAATAACTATAGAAACAACAACCAAAGTGGTAATTATCAAGGCAATTCATGTAACTACAACAAAGGGAATTATCAAAGTGGGAATGGACAAGTTACTAATCAAAACCAATACCGTGATTTTCAAAACACTACACAAGGTTTTCAAAATGCTCACACTAAAAATTTTCAAGGAGAATTTTTGGATTATGCTAAAGAAAATGATGCTAAGTTTGATAACATGCAACGTGAGATGATTAGCTTAAGATCCGAGTTGAAAAACGAGCTTAAAACGAACTTGATAATGAACTTAAGACGCATGCTAACAAAATGGAAGGAAACGTCCAACGTCTTCAACAAAATCAACAAAAGATGGAACAAGGACAACATGAGATTAAGCAAGAATTGTTAAAAGCGGATTTAAGGCAATCAAAATTTGAAGACCGAATGGCAAAAATGTTTGAAGCAATCATGTGTAAACCCTCTTCCTCGGGTGGTCTTCCTAGTGATACCATTTCAAACCCGAAGGGAGAAATGAAGGTTATTACTACACGAAGTGGTAAAACTTTCAAGGAACCAATCTCTCGTCCAAGTACTTCTACGGAGAAGGAAATCGAGAAAGAGCCCGAGGTGATGGTCAAAAAGGAGCATATTACAATCCCACGAAGTACCGCTCATACCACACCTACGGTTGAACCAATACCAATCATGGAACCCGAGATTCCAAGGCCGTTGCCTAATGTCCTACCCACACCACCCTTATCTTACCATTCGAGACGAAACAAAGAGAAATTGCAAGAACGTAACAAACAACAAATCGAGCTTTTTATAAAAATGTTTCAACAAGTGCATTTTGATGTGAGTTTAGCTGACGCGTTTTTATATATGCCTCAATTCGCTTCCACTTTAAGAGTATGATGAGCGATAAGGAAAAGCTTTCAAAGCTTGCTAATTGTTCTTCGGTTTATCTTAACCGCATACCGGAAAAAGTTGGTGACCACGGAAAGTTTCTCATTCCTTGTGACATACAAGATATGAAAGAATGCCTCGCCTTGGCCGATCTTGGTGCGAGCATTAAGTTGATGCCATTTTCCATTTGGAAATCGCTTTCGCTTCCAGCTCTTACTCCTTCGAACATGTCTATCGAGATGGCCGATCATTCTATGATTTTAGCATGTGGAGTAGCCGAAGATGTTTTCGTGAAAGTGGGAAGTTCTACTATCCCGTTGATTTTATAGTAGTTGACATCCCCGTGGATCCTCAAGTTCCTCTAATTTTAGGTCGTCCATTTTTAGACACCTCGAGATCGCTTATCGACGTTCATGCAAGAACTATCACTTTGAGATTCAATGAAGAGGAACTTGTTATAAATGCTACTCAAAACACAAAACCTTCTCATGTTTATGCAATCGCTACCATCAATCACATTGACTTAGTTGATGTGGTTTGCGATGAGTTTTCACAAGAAGTGTTAGGTTTTTCTGATAGCTCGTCAAGTGGCAATCCCACTATTTTGGATCCGATTCTTGCAAATTCTACACCAAATCTCACTCCATTCCAAGGAGGCGATTTCACTTCAAATGAAATCGACAATGAAGATGAGGTGATTATTAGTGATGAAACTTCAATTCCACCATTTCTTCCGCCGATGGAAGTTATGAGTGTTGAGCAAAAATCTTCAATCGAGGAACCACCTATCCTTGAATTGAAAGATCTTCCCTCTCACCTTGAATACGCATTCTTGGAAGGTGATGACAAGTTGCCGGTTATTATTGCAAGAGGTCTTGCTAATGATGAAAAAACCGAGCTCTTGAAAGTTCTTAAAGCTCATAAAGGGGCAATTGCGTGGAAAATTTCCGACATTAAGGGCATTGACCCAAAATTTTGTACTCACAAGATTTTAATAGAGGAGGACTACAAACCCGCAATTCAAAGTCAAAGAAGGGTAAACCCCAAAATTCACGATGTCATTAAAAAGGAAGTTTTAAAACTCCTTGACGCGGGAATGATTTAATTTATCTCCGATAGGCCATGGGTGAGCCCAATCCATTGTGTCCCTAAAAAGGGAGGAATGACTGTTGTGCCTAATGAAAACAACGAGTTAATTCCCACTCGTGTTGTGACCGGTTGGAGGGTGTGTATTGACTACCTAAAGTTAAATGACGCCACTCGTAAAGACCACTTTCCTTTGCCATTCATGGATCTAATGTTGGAGCGAATAGCGTGAAATGAATTCTATTGCTTTTTAGATGGTTTTTCCGGTTACTTTCAAATCCCTATTGACCCTCGTGAACAAGAGAAGACTACGTTTACGTGTCCTTATGGAACTTTTGCTTATCGTAGGATGCCTTTCGGACTTTGTAATGCACCGGGTACGTTTCAACGGTGTATGATGGCTATTTTTCATGATATGATCGAGAAGTCGATGGAAGTGTTTATGGATGACTTTTTGGTGTTTGGCAATTCGTTCACGTCGTGTTTATCTAATCTCGAGCAAATATTAAAACGTTGTGAAGAAACCAATCTTATGCTTAATTGGGAAAAATGTCATTTTATGTGTAAACAAGGAATCGTCTTAGGACATAAGGTCTCGAAAGCAGGGATTGAGGTCGATAAAGCTAAGGTAGACGTCATCGCCAAGTTACCTCATCCCAAAACCGTTAAGGGAGTAAGGATTTTCCTAGGCCACCTGGGATTTTATCGTTGTTTCATCAAAGACTTTTCGAAAATCTCTCGACCTATGACACACCTTCTCAAGAAGGATGCTCCTTTTAATTTCAATGAGGATTGTGCTAGAGCTTTCAAAACTCTTAAAAGGAAACTTACCGAAGCTCCCATTCTTGTTGCTCCTAATTGGGAATTACCCTTTGAAATCATGTGCGATGCAAGTGATTATGCTATAGGGGCCGTCTTAGGGCAACGCTATGAAAAGCATTTTCGTCCTATCCATTATGCTAGTAAGACGATGACCGAGGCTCAATTAAAGTACACCACAACGGAAAAGGAATTCCTTGCCGTGGTCTATGCTTTTGAGAAATTCCGACCTTATCTCGTCTTAACTAAAAGCATCGTGTATACCGACCATTCGGCTATCAAGTATCCCTTAGCTAAGCAAGATGCTAAGCCGAGATTGCTTCGTTGGATGCTCCTCCTCCAAGAATTTGAAGTCACCGTGCTTGACAAAAAAGGAGCCAAGAATCTAGCGGCCGATCATCTCTCTCGTCTAGAAGATCCTCACAAAGATGTTTTCAAGAACAAGGAAATCACCGAAACATTTCCTCTCGAGACTCTTAGTGTAGTGAATTCTAAAGACACCACCTCATGGTTTGCCGACATTGCAAATTACCATGCGGGCAATTTCATAATCAAGGGTATGACGACACAACAAAAGAGATAATTCTTTCGTGACGTCAAGTTCTATTTTTGGGACGACCCTTATCTCTTTCGGGTTTGTGCGGATCAACTCGTTCGACGTTGTGTTTTTGGTGCCAAAGCTTCTAACATCCTTAGAGCTTGTCATGAGGGACCCACGGGTGGTCACCACAGTGCTAATCTCATGGCTAAGAAAGTGTTCGATGCCGTCTTCTTTTGGCCTTCTATCTATTATGATGCACACGCACTTGTGAAGTCGTGTGATTCATGCCAACGTCAAGGAAAATCGTCTCAACGTGATGAAATGCCGCAAAACATAATTCAAGTGTGTGAGATTTTCGACATTTGGGGCATAGACTTTATGGGGCCGTTCCCATCGTCTCATGGTAACAAGTATATCCTCGTCACGGTCGAATACCTTTCTAAGTGGGTGAAGCTAAGGCTTTACCTACTAATGATGCTCGTGTGGTTGTGAAGTTTTTGAAGCAACTATTCTCTCGGTTTAGAACCCCTCGTGCTATTATAAGCGATCGTGGAACCCATTTTTGTAATGACCAATTCGAGAAGGTCTTAAAGAAATATGGAGTTACTCATTGTCTTTCTACGGCTTATCACCCACAAACAAGCGGGCTAGTCGATGTTTCGAACCGAGCTTTGAAGAGGTATTTAGAGAGGTCCATTGGAGAAAACCAGGCATCATGGTCCGACAAACTCGATGACGCTTTATGGGCCTTTAGGACCGCTTATAAGACACCTATCAGTTGTACTCCTTATAAGTTAGTCTATGGGAAGAATTGTCATTTGCCCATTGAATTGGAGCATAAGGCATATTGGGCCCTTAAGCATGAAAACTTTGACTTGAAGACCGCGGGAGATCACCGGAAAATACAATTGAATGAATTGGATGAACTAAGAGACAATTCTTATGAAAATTCATTAATTTTCAAAGAAAAGACTAAAAAGTTTCATGATACAAAGATTAAAAACCGGGTTTTTAACGTTGGTGATCAAGTGTTACTTTTTAACTCTAGACTAAAGTTATTTTCCAAGAAATTGAAATCTCGTTGGTCGGGTCCTTTCACCGTTACACAAGTGTTTCCTTATGGGACCATTGAGCTAGCTCAAGATGATGGTCCTAACTTCAAGGTGAATGGACATAGGCTTAAGCACTACTTTGGTGGGGAAATTCCTTCAATGGTTGACCTCGACCAAATCAACTTCCCCAATGATAATTAGCATTGAGGGGATCGAGTCGAGCTCATGACTCGGTAATCAAAAATGAGGTGCCTCGTGGGGGAGATCCCATGCTTATCTTTTTATGCTTTCTAATAAATAATGAGAGGGGATTTGTTCCCTTCCAACTCGTTGTCCCGTGGTTGTTTGTGATTGTGTTATCTAGATCATCATCATCATCTACGATTGATGACTCTCGTGTTCGTTTACATGAGCCTCCATCGTTTGCTTGAAGAAGTTTTTCACGAATCCATGACATATCCTTTATTGTTCTAACAATTATCTTTTAGCATAATTCATAAACGCCTTTAGATATATTGTTGATCACCCTTTCCATGCTAGATCCTAAGCATTCGACTCTTCGTCTCTAGTATGGGGGTGCTCCACCTTTAGACTCGAAACATTCGGAAAATGTTTACTTTTGGTATAGGGGGTGAATAGATACTTGCTTTGCTACGCCCTCACGTTTTCCAACTTTTTGTTTTGTTGCTAATAAGGCTAAAAATGGCCAAATTTTAAAAAAATTCTTTGTTTTAATAAGTGTTTTTAAGACACGTGTGTATATTTTCCGATGGGTAGAATAAGAGCTAATTTTTTACTTGATGGGCATATTGGAGCCCTTTACATTCCTTAACCCGCTCAATTCAAGTTTTGCTAGACTTTTATATAGGGAACTTTAAAAACCGAAAGTCTTAGCTCATTCGGGTTAAGAACAAGAACTTTTCGCAAGTTCCTATAATTGATCCTAGAAAGTCACTTATCAAGGGAACTATAAAATGCATTCTCTAAAACTTGAAAAAGTCCAAGAAAGTGCAAGATCCTATAGGTGGCTTGAAAACCCAAAACTTTGATTTGATATAGTCTTATTGAAAGCTAATCCAAATTTGGCTTAATTTTGACTTGCATGGCTAAGTATTCACGAGTCTCTTTAATTAGAGGTCTTTAAATAGTGAAGAACGAGAAATGATAGAGTTAGACAAGTGATCATGCTAAACGTAGAACATGAAAATGTTCTTTCAAAAACTCATATGTCTTTAATTGTGGCTTTTTCTTCCCATAAGATCAATGCATTAGGAATAATAATAATTGTAATAAGTAAGGTCGTACGATTTGAAAGGTTACTTAGGTTCTAGCCCAAGATCGTTTAAAAGTTGCTCGGGGTTGAATAGAGTTCATAGCCAAGGCATAACTTATTGAAGCGGGACGTGAATATTGGTGAAGATCCAAAAAGGCCCTTACAAGGCATAAGGAGCTCTATTTTGTTGCTAAAGATCCAAGATGATGTGAAGTATCATTGTTCCAAAATCAATAAGAAGGATCGAGACACACGACGAAAAGCAATCACTCCCCTAAAGATCATGGAGAAAGTCTATCCAAAACGACCCTTACAAGGTATGAGGATAAATACATCCAAGTCCGAAAAGGAGGCGGATCGTTGTATTTCAAAGTACAAAATAAAGATTGAAGAAAAATGATGAAGTCGTGGTCTAAATATGAAGAATCTCTCAAAAACATCAAGTGAAGAAATTCCAAAATATGAAGAGAAGACCATAATTTCAAGAACGTCTTCCCAAGATTTGAAGTATGAAGTACATGCCAAATATCGGTCCGAGAAAGGTCTCAAATCGTGAAACGAGTTATGCCAAGATATGAACTTAAGGAGATACACGAGAAGCCGTTTTAAAAGATTTTGTCCTTCGGCTAACTATCGATTAAATCGTGCTACTTTGCTTTCGAACTAATAAATACTCAAATAAGTCAATATGAATCACTTGTGATCCATGACAAATAGTTAAAAAATTATAGTAACCCATTTCCTTTTATAATAACTAGGATTGCGGGGAGAAAAAGTATTACACAATTTGGACGTATGAGTAGTGTTAGCATTGTGACTTGTACCAACAATGATCTCGTTTTTGCACTTAGCATGGAATGTATGACAATCAAGGATGACGAAATTTACTCTAAGGGACATTTACTTGTTTCTATTCATTGACCCTAAAAGTCACATTCATGATGAAAATCATACATTATGTCTTTACACATCTTCGTAGTGTTGTTGTAAGTCTTTTACTTTTCAATAAAGGTTATTAAAATTGAATTTTGGTGATGCTTAGATACTTTATTCTAGCATTGCGTGAGGGCACAGTGTTGATTTGTAAATCTATGCTTATGTTTTTAGAGAGAGAAAGAGATAGAGAAATGGTGGATTTCACACTTTAGAGAGAGAAACTAAGAAAGAACTATGTGTAAAATAATGAAAAAAACCACACCCTCTCCATCAAAGGAGAGGGTTTATATACCCAAGCCTTGTAATGGGCTTGGGTTTACACGTTTGGGCCGGCCTACACAAGTTGTAGGCTAGGCTTGAACTTGTTTGTTAAATAACGAAAGTTAACTAAACTACGAGCTATTACATGGACTATCGTTGGAGTGACCGATCCTTCTTAATACGTAAAACGTATTTCCAACAATCTCCCCCTTAGGGAGGTCACTCCAAACAAGGGCGTTACCCAAGTTACAATAATAAAATAAACCTAGCATACTATGCTTGTCTTGAGCTCGTAGTCTTTGTCCTTTTTTTTTCTTTTTCTTTTCTGGTGAACATGCTGATATGATCTTTGATATCAATCTTGAGCATTAATCTCTTGCCTTGATCTTGTGCATCCATCACTTGTGATCTTCGCCTCTTCGTGACCTCACGTCCCACATACTTATACCTTTGTAATTCTTGAAAGCTTCAGAGTTTGATACAGCGGAAGACTTCACTTTTAGGCTTTCTTGAATTAGATGAGGTATTAAGTGCCTAAAGTATAAGCATGCGGGGACGACTTCTTCTTGGATCCCGCAACGCCACCGTCTTCAAATGCCGCAACATAAGTAGACACGAACGAAATGGCTTTGAACATTTCATTCTAATTCGGTAGCATTTTACCTCCGGTCGGTGAAGACCGTTGGACGATATTAGATATCGTACCCGTGACGGATAGTTTCAATTAAGTAACTTCCTGACAGGATTTCGCGGGTAAACCCGTTCTCTTTACTCGACCGTCCAAAGCTGACTGCGAACGTAAAGAGTGAATCATTTGGATAATAATATCCGCATGATTTGAAGCCGTCAATTCATGTTCCTGGAACAAGTGAAATTCAATTAAGAACCGCACCATTGTTGCTTTCCAGTTGTCACGAGCTTGATTCGTATAGAATCTTGCAAGTTACCTACCAAGTGCTGTTTGAGGTTAACACTAGAAGGATTTCCACTCATCACTGTGAACACTAAGGTATCACTCTAAGTGTTCTGGCAAGATCACTAAGATATTGCGTAGAGGCCTGGAACGTGTTTAAATTCAGTTAAGAATTAAACAGCTGTTGCTTTCCAGTTATCACAAGTTTGATTCATAAAGAATCGCACAAGTCACCTACCATGAGCTTTTTGATATTCGCTCAAGAAGGATTTCCATCTTCATTGTAAATACTTTCGTATTACTCGGATGTTCAGGCAAGATCATGAAGATTTTGCGTAGGACTCTTAAGATCTTTCTTACTTTTCACAGTGTGTGAAGAAGCAAGGAAATATGAAAGTGTGTCCTAATGAGATATTTGATGATCTCAAATGGCTCTAGACTCGATCGTGCACTTTGGATTTTAGTGATCGGAGGCTGGAGAGGAGTGCCACCTTTTCAATACCAATTTATTCGGAGTGAATAAATCAATAGATAATGCGTTGTCTCCGTGTGATTAAAACAAATACCTTTTGAGAGATATCTGAGTTAGCTGGGATGGGTTGTGCATTGCATCACTGGGTCCATGATGTCTGTCTTCAATATCAAGAATCATTAAAATGATCTCAATAGCATATGTATTGACCCGGTTTCTGCCTAAAGTTGTAAGGAGGGCTTCTTTCTTTACACCCTTTATCTTTACAGTTCTTTTTCATTCTTCAACCCCTTCAATGCTTACCAATACGTCATAACTAGCACCTTGTTGTGATTGTTCCAGTGCTAACTTAAGTACTTGGTCGGCATTCAGCTACGTTCACAATCTTTCTCCAACTTTCCTAAGGACTACTATTTCTAGCTATGGAATGTCCTTGGGAAGATTCCTCCGGTTCTGGAAGAATCATAGGACTTAACCTATCCTACCATCCTTATGTCACCACAAACTTCATCGTCGTGAAATAAATGGGTTTAGGGTAAGTATATGTCACCATGAAAATCCATTTTGATATAGCAATCCGTTTTGCTCCCCCTTAACATATGCCACGATATTCGAAAACATTTTGCATATGTCGGGATGAGCCAGCACATTAAGTCAAACTATTTGTGATAATATCCCATATTAAACCACATTTTCTCCCCCATATTAAAAATATTAACCCAATCGATGTTTTTAATATCAATTGATTTAATGAAGTTTTAACAAAGGTTTTGGGAAGAAAAATGCAAGTCCATTTAATCTTCAAGATATCAAATGTATGAGATATGATACCGATGTGTAACATGATCACATATTCACTATATTAGAAAAGAATTGACAAGGTTGGACCTGATAGATGAGAACATCATATGATAAGATCAAATGGTTCTTGTCAGTATATGTTGGTCGCCTCGTCACGTCTGAAGTCATCTCTTGACACCACACGTACGATTGGTATTGTTGTCTTGACACCAACTTGTGAACTTGGCACGTTCGGCATCGAAGATTCTGAATGCTTGACAGTTGCTCCCCCTCAATTGTTGACCCGTGTTCTACCGAAAGAGCTGTAGTCGTCAGTTGAGTAGTCGCATCGTCGAGTATGTAGATACCAATTGTAGATAGCAATGGTTGTAGAGATGATAGCTTCATAAAAACAAGACTTCTCTTGTTTTAACAAATAAATGCACTGAGGCGTACATAGATTTGTGTTAGACCAAGTTATAAAGTAAACTTGATCCCTTACAAGGTTTTAAATTAAACCTTGCCCGAGAAAATTAATTCCCGTTTTGAGCCAAAGCTTTCATAAGAAATACTTGACTTTAATGTGAAAACCGGGTTGTAGTCTGAAATAACTACAAGCCATTTAGGCATGTTTTATTAAATATTTACAACTTTTGTACGAACTCTATTTATGGCGTCGTGTCAATATTAATCAACATTTCTAAGGCCGTAAATATTATCGTACCAAAAGACATGCCTTTGAAAAGTAAAGTAAAAATATTTTTGGATTTTTCTAGATTTTTCAATTTTTATGGTTTTTATATGGTTTTATATTTTTGTATTTTTCTTTTGTGGATTAAAATATAAACAATATATACAAATGATCACCAAGGATACGGAGAATAGTTTTACCACCACTATTCTTTCGCTTCATCTGCTAGTTCCTTAAGAGTCTCAGGCGAGAAGGTTCTCATTCCTAGCTTGTCGGCCAAAAATTCAATTCGAGCGCGATCTAAAGCCTTCGTGAAAATATCCGCCAATTGATACTCAGATCGGACAAAGTAAAGCTCGATTACTCCATTTTCCACTTGCTCCTTGATGAAGTGGTAGCGAATGTCAATATGCTTCGACCGGGAGAATTGAACGTTGTTGCAGCATAAGGCAATTGCACTCTTGTTGTCACAGTACATCGGAATCTTGTTGAAACCTAGACCATAGTCGGTTAATTGCGATCTCATCCAAAGAATTTGAGCACAGCAACCGGATATAGCTATGTATTCTGCTTCCGTACTTGAAATTGCAGCGCTTTTCTGCCTTTTCGATGCCCAACTGATTAGTCGATCTCCTAGTAGTTGCAAAGTTCCACTCGTGCTACGCCTTGTATCTTGACAACCCGCGTGATCCGCATCTACATATGCCATTAGTGCAATAGAAGAGTCCTTCGAATACCAAAGTCCCCGATTAATGGTTCCTTTAAGATATCGAAAGATCCTTTTAACAGTAGCTAAGTGTAACTCAGTAGGCCTAGTTTGATACCTGGCACACATACATATAGCAAACTGAAGATCAGGTCGACTGGCTGTGATATACAGAAGAGTACCGATCATTCCACGATAAAGTGTCGGATCAACGGCAACTCCATGTGGATCTGCATCAAGCTTAGATTTCTCCACCATTGGAGTGTCCACGGGGTCACAAGATTCCATCTTATATTTCTTAAGCGATTCAAGGGCATATTTGGATTGATTAATAAAGATGCCTCTGGGACTCTGAGATATCTGAAGACCTAAGAAGAATGATACCTTTCCCATCATTGACATCTTAAACTTGGAAGACATGAGTGTCCCAAACTCATCCGATAAGGTTTGGGTCGAGGCTGCAAATATAATATCATCAACATATATTTGTACCATAATCATATCTTTACCTCGTTTCTGAATGAACAGCGTAGGATCCACCTTGCCTTTAGCGAAGCCTTGCGTAATGAGGAATTGTGACAAAAGATCATACCATGCGCGAGGAGCTTGCTTCAACCCATAGAGAGCCTTCTTAAGCTTGTACACATGATTAGGATAATTAGGATTCACAAAACCATCCGGCTGTTGAACATAGACTTCTTCCTTGATTTCACCATTAAGAAATGCCGTCTTCACATCCATCTGATAGACGATCATATTCATATGGGCTGCATAAGCGAGGAATAGTCTAATGGCTTCCAAACGGGCAACAGGTGCAAAGGATTCCATAAAGTCGACGCCCAATAATTGCTTGTATCCACGAGCTACTAGTCGAGCTTTGTTTTTTAATATTCCGCCTAACTCATCGAGTTTCACCTTGTAAACCCATTTCAAAGTGAGTAACTGCACTTGATCCGGGCATGGGACAAGTTCCCATACTTCAAGACGTATAAACTCATTAAGTTCTTCTTGCATAGCTTCTATCCAACATGATTGAGTAAAAGCTTCTTTCCATGTCTTAGGTTCAACTTCAGTGAGAAAAGCATCAAAGTGACAAAACATTGCACTTTCTTGTAACTGACTTCGTGTGGATACCGGACGATTAGGGTCACCAATAATAGAATCTATAGGATGATCCTTTGTCCACTTGCTGTCATGTTCACGAATCCGTGGATTGGAGTAAACTGTAGAAGGAGCTTCCTCTGAGGTGGACGACCCGGCTTGATTAGGGTCGGGAATAGATACACCAAAGAATGGAAGTTCACGCATTTGAGCGAATTCCAAATCGTGATCATCGTCATCCTCTTCATCATCAATAGGCATGACATGGGTAGTTGTTACTTGTGTTGGTTGAGAATTACTCGTTGTTGGTATATCTTGACCAATTGTTGGTGCAGATGTATCTGATTGTGCAACGGTTGCTGGAGCGACAACTTCGGTTACCGGAGCTATTACTTCAGGTTCTGGAGCAACAATACTTGGAGGAGTAAAGAATTCATCAAAGAACGGTTGAAACAACGTATCCCATTCATTCCTAGTAGGTGGTATAAATGATGATGAAGTAGGGTTGTTTGGGACAAGACCAGAACTAATGTTACTGGGTCCCATTTCATGAAGTGCGGGTTCAGAGCTGCTTTTCTCAGAAGCCATTGCTGTCAGCTCATCAAAATCAACATTCATAGTTTCGAGGATCTTGCGAGAGTTACGGTTGTAGATTCGGTATGCCTTCTTTGCGGGGGCGTAACCAATGAAAATACCAATATCAGCCTTTGGTTGAAGTTTTCCCAAATTGTCACCATCATTATTTGGATAGCAAAGAGAACCAAATACATGAAGATATGATAAATCTGGTACTTTTCCATGGAGAAGCTCATAGGGTGTTTTACCATGGCGTTTACGAATTAGTGACCGGTTTTGGGTGTACACTGCTGTAGATACTGCTTCTGCCCATAAAAACAATGGAGCCTTTGCGTAAATTAACATCGTTCTAGCAACTTCCATAAGTGTGCGATTTCGCCTTTCAACGACACCGTTTTGCTGTGGAGTACGAGCAACTGATGTTTCATGAGAAATGCCAACTTCTTCATAATAATCACGCAAAATTTGATTCACAAATTCGGTTCCATTATCTGTACGAATGCGTCGGACAGTAGTGTTGAGACGCACTTGAATCATCTTGAGAAATTTGATGATGAATTTAGGTGCCTCATTTTTTGCTTTAAGAAATTTCACCCATGTAAACCGAGAGTAATCATCGACAATGACGAGGATGTACTTTTTGCCACTAAGACTTTCAACACGCATTGGCCCACAAAGATCCATATGCAACAGATAAAGTTTCTCTTGGTTGGTGTCTTCAGTCTTGGGTTTGTAAGACTTCTTAGTGCTTTTCCCCATTGTACACGCGGAACACAAATGATCCTTGTGAAATGATAGTTTAGGAAGACCACGAACAATTTCGTTTTTCGCCAAGTGATTAATAGCGTCAAAGTTAAGATGAGATAACCGTCGATGCCATAACCATGACTTAGTCTTCGATGCTTTGGAGAGAAGACATACGGGAGAAGCGGCCATCATGTCTTGTAGAGACAAAGTATACAAATTATTCCCTCGAGTACCTTTCAATAAATCAACCCCTTCCAAATTACGAATGAAGCAGGTATGCTCTCGAAAAGCAACTTCTAGGTTTGCATCACAAAATTGTCCCACAGAAAATAAGTTGTGACCGAGACCTTCCACATAATACACTCTTGAAATAATAACATTCCCAATATGATATTCACCATAACCCATTATCTTTGCAATATGATCATTTCCAAATCGAACCGTACCAGGAAACTTGCTGACGAAATTTCTGAGCTGAGAGCGATCTCCGGTCATATGCTTGGAGCAACCAGAGTCTAAATACCAGAGAACAATTTGGACCACCTGTTTTCAATAACAACAGTAGACAATGCATTGGAAACTATTGGTTCCGGAGTGTTAGCAGATATAGATATAGAATTATCAGAATTGCTAACATTTTTGAGATCCTTAGATTTCCTGCGTTTTCTAATGTGAGTTTTAGCACTAACAGGTTTTACTGTTCCAACTTTCTTAGGTTTTGGATTATTCGCGGGCACTACAGTGGGAGTAGACCTATTTAAAGGGCACTTGGTTCCTACGGTAGTGTCGGTGTTCCTAGTTAAAGGACACGCTTGTGTTTTGGTAGCCTTGGTACTCCTAGTTAAAGGGCACGCTTTCTTCGCTGTAGTGGGAGTGATCCTAGTCAAAGGGCACATATTTCCTACTATAGTGAAAGTTCTACCAGTGGGGCGCCACATCCAGCCAACTTGGGTTAACACTTTCCCAGTCGGTTTCCATTCTAATCCATTTTTCCGGGCATGCATTTCATTCACATGGTCAATAAGGCAAGAATCATGACGACTAGAAAACATACATTCATTGCAATTCCAACATTTTAAATTAGAATTCACAGTAGGCTTAGAACGCTGCACAACCGCAGAGCCTTTAGGTTTAGCTACATGATTCTTTTTATTCAAAACAGAAGTAACATTCCTAGGATGGGCTTCTACTTTCTTCTTCACTTGACTACTAGATGGGGGCAAGATCCTATCATTCTTCTTGTTTCTTTTAAGCTTAGATCTTTGAGCCTTAGTAGTGGTGCTTACTCCTGTAGAAGGCAACACGGGAATATTAGAAGCTGGTTTTGATTCCGCCTTATCTTTAGTGACCAAAGTTTGAGATGGTTTAGTCTTAGGGCCCTTGTTAAGTGGTGTGACGGCTATTAGGTTCCTTTTGATTGCACTAGAGGACGAAGCTGAGATAGTGGCTGCGTTATCCACAACATTCTTACCTTTTAGAGTACGAAGTGTTTCCTTTAACTCAGCCAAGACCAGATTTTTATAACAAATTTGTTCCCTCAAATCAGATATTTCCACCGACTTTCGATTCAATTGTTTAATCAATGATTGATTCTGTGAAGTGGTATCAACACATGCGGGCTGTACTGAATCGAAGAGTCGTGTATTTTCTGTTTTAAGTTATCAACTTTGGACAAAATCTTGGAAACTCGATTATCTAGATCCAGTTTAAGATTCTCAGCGGCCTCAAGTACGTTCACACAGTTAAGCTCCTTAGATTTCTCTATTTCTATCGGCAAAGAGTTAGCAACTTTGTCACTTGGCTGACGCTGTTTTGATTGTAAATTCAATCGAAAATTCTTTTCAAAATTTGCATCATCGATATTAACCCCTTCGAATGACGTTTCAAAGATTTCTTGAATAAATTGTTGCTTACATTCAAGCGAAATACAATGTGTTTGAATCTCATCAAAACGTTTTGAAAGCGATGAATATGAATCTTGAAGCTTTAAAAATTCAGCGTCAGATTCGTGACAAGTACTATCTACCACAGTATCCACAGATTCAACATTATGCACAATAGAATCATTATCAACACTTGTATTTACACAGACAGAAACTATATCATGAGACATCACTTGATTCAGAAGCAGATCATTATGGTGTGAAACCCGTTCTATTTCAAGTAAACTGTTTTCATAAGCATCTTCCATTTCATTGAAAACACGTCTAACTTCTTCTATTTCCAAAAACAAATCTTGATCAATATTACGAAGACAAGCTTTAACATTGTTTACAAACGGAACAATTTCATCACGAAACGCAGCTCTAGTGTGCTCAAAGTTCCATTCACCTTCCGTTATGGCCGTGGCCGTCGTACGTTCCAAAATGACCTTGTCAAAATCGGCTAAGTGTTGGTGAACCGTATTTAAGTTAACGGACGCCTTACTTACCGGTGGAATTAACTTCGTTAAATCCTTTTTGACGAGTGTAGGAGACATACTAGGAAGGTTTTCATTTGACAAACTTTGGGGCACAAGAACTGTTAATTCTGCTAATTCCTTTTGTAAGCGAATGCGTGTCTTTTTCGAAAATTGATCTTTGTTATGTTGATCATAATCAATTGTATGTAATTTTGAAAGCATTTTAGAATGAGTTTCATCCCCAAGTGATTGTGTCTCCTCAGTACTACGAACAAAAGGTGCTTCTTTCGATTTTCCAATTATGGTCATGTCATAAAGACCGGGAATATATTTCTGAGCTTGTTTTGCATAACCGGGATTAGGTGGTAAATCTTGAAGACGTTTAAGTTTGAATTCTTTAAATGATTTAGTTAAAAGATGAACCTTTTCTGTGGAAGCGTATTGTTTTAAAAGCTGTTGTTCTTTGAATTTAAGAAGTTTGGTAGCATTAATTTCCGATTCAACCTTTTTAGACTCGAGAGTTTCGAAATCCATTTTAAGTTTCTGAAAATTATTGACAACCGACTCTTTTTCTTTTAATTCATTGGAAAGATTAGCTTTTAATGATTCTATTTCTTTCAAGTGTTCAATCTTTTCAAAACGAAATTGGTCAAATTCAGAACATGTTATTTTCTCTTCTTGAGGGACCATTTCAAAAGTTTTGATCTTTTCTTTATGCAACACAAGCTCAGCAGTTAGGGTGGAATTCGTATCTACAGATTGTCTGAGGGCCATATGCATTTGATCAATAATATGTTTAGGCACCATTACCAAATCATGTTGAGCATAAGATTCCATACCCGTCGTAGCATTTGGTTGAGGTTCACTCAAATGTGTAGGTTTGGGTACCACATCATTTGAATTACTAATTCCCGAATGCTGTTCGAGGTTGTCATTTTCATGCCCAACTTGATGTTGGTTATCATCAATATTATTAGATGTGGTGGGTACCTCACTGATGACATCAGAACCGTAGTGAGAGAGATTAGCAACGAGAGCAGCTTGGGCAGAGTGAATGTCATCACAATCTGAATCATATGCATCAAGATCGTCCGCTTGATAAGCTGCATTAGAAGTGGAAACAACTGCAATGCCTTCAGTATCTACTGCCCCTGGGTCTGCAAGAAATGCTAACTCCTCTGAATCCAAAATCTTCCCCTTAGACTGAGAATCAACCAAATACATCTTCTCACGAAACCATGCATCATCCCTTCTCCTTTTCGGCTGAGTGCATTTCCTAGCCATATGACCTTGTCCTCGGCAATTGTAGCAAGTCACAACCTTCTTAGGACCCATAGGGCTCCCATTTCCACTAGCTTGAGCATTCACAGCTTGATTGTTCCCAGTCCTTGTAGGAGGTCCATATGAATTTTGCCTTCCCTGAATAGGTTGCACCGTCACTTGACCATCTTGAACAGTGGCTTGTTGTCGAGGATTTGAAGAGGTGAGGAGCTGATTGTTTGTTGGTGGAAATCCTCTAGTAGCAACAAGTTTTGACAAGTAAGCAGTGAGATGGTTTAGAACATCAGCTGGCGTATCATTTGGAGTAAAGACCGGTGCTTGGATTGGTGGAAGTTCATTAGAGTAAAAAGCATGTGCTGATTGTGCTTCTACTGGAAAATATCCTTGCTGAGGAGTATAGCCCATTGGAGAAGTGTTGGCTTGTGATGGTGATGTCTGATATTGTGGTTGCTGTGGAAAAGATTGTTGATGAACACTTTGTTGATATTCTTGTTGTGGCATCATTGGTGGTTGATAAGATGGTTGCTGTGGTTGCTGATAGATGTGTGGTGGTGGCTGCTGCAAGTATGATGGTTGTTGATAAGTAAAAGCCATGTTTTGTTGAGAAGCATACATTGCAAGTGGATCATGAACTTGAGGTGTAGACAACTGAGCCTCGATCACATGGCATTCGTGTTGTTGAAGAAAAGCTTGAAGTTGATCCACATTGGTGTTATGCAAGTCCTTAGCCAATTTAACATCCGTCACATATTTTTTCCATTCTGGAGGAAGAGTGTTCAAATACTTGGTGTTCAATTGAAAGGTAGGGATTGCCATGCCATAGATATTAAGCTCATTCAACAATAGGGTAAATCTCAGATAGTAATCATTGAGAGTCTCCCCTGGCACATAGGCAAACTTATCAAAAGTATCATAAAGCTTACACTCTCGTTCTTGTTTAGTTAACGAGGTGCCTTGCATTAGAACCCGAATTCTATCCCATAACTCTTTGGCAACTTTATGTTTGCTGACGAGTTTGTAGACATCTGGAGGAAGGGCTTGAAGAATGATGTTTGTAGCATACTTATCACATTTATCTTGAGTCTTCATATCTCCAGTCAACTCACCCGTTGTGCGAGGACGAGTGGTCGTACCTTCCGTCACAGTACCATAATCTAATGGTCCATTGAGCACCGATGCCCAAATAAGATGTCCATTCTCCTTGTTCAACATATAAAGTTCCATTCGGGAAGCCCATTCCTCATACATGGTCTTCACCAACATTGGTGGACGATTATCCGTACCCGAGAGGATGGACTTATCCGTAAGAGATGTGTACTCCATTTCAATAAGTTAAGAATTACAAAGTTGATCGAACAATGAAATAAGGTTAATTATTTTTGTGTTGTTGTGAGTTATAATCGAGAAACAATGTTAAAATCCCCTAAAATATGTTCTCGATAAACCAAAAATTCCAAGTCAAAATTACACACTTCGAAATTTTTTATGGAAAAAATTGTGATTATCGGAATGCCAGATCGGAATGTCAGATCGTAATACCAGATCGGAATGTCAGATCGTAATACCAGATCGGAATGTCAGATCGTAATACCAGATCGGAATATAGCCCTGTCGAAATGTTGTTGGTATCGGAATGTTCAAATCACAAAGCCCTATCGGAATGTTCAGATCGCAAAGTGGCTGACAAAATTCGAGCAGAGTAACGACTTAAAATACTTCCTTATACCCGTCGGAATCTCAGATCACAATAGCTATCGGAATGATTCATATCGGAATAAGTGATAAAAATCCAACGATCGCAATGTAGAAACCTAACCCTTTCCGATGGTTAAGTTATTGCGATGGAGGCCCAAGTACAGTTTGTACTTTCCGATGGATCTTTCTGCTAGAATTTCGGAATGAAGAACAAAGCCTTTTTTCGCACTTTTGATCCAAGAAAACTGATGTTTTAATGAAAACCAAGATACCAAGAACACTCTTAAGCACGAATCCCTATGTTACACTACTTTAAACTTCGATCCAACACAAAAATTTTTGAAGATTTCGGCAAAAACAAACCTATACTCCACGAATTGTTTTGAAAACAAAACGCAACACAAAAACAAACCTATATTTCATCCCAAGCTCTTGATACCATTTGTTGATTTGTAAATCTATGCTTATGTTTTTAGAGAGAGAAAGAGATAGAGAAATGGTGGATTTCACACTTTAGAGAGAGAAACTAAGAAAGAACTATGTGTAAAATAATGAAAAAAACCACACCCTCTCCATCAAAGGAGAGGGTTTATATACCCAAGCCTTGTAATGGGCTTGGGTTTACACGTTTGGGCCGGCCTACACAAGTTGTAGGCTAGGCTTGAACTTGTTTGTTAAATAACGAAAGTTAACTAAACTACGAGCGATTACATGGACTATCGTTGGAGTGACCGATCCTTCTTAATACGTAAAACGTATTTCCAACACACAGCAATGGCTTAGTATGAGGGAGTGATGAGATGGCATTTGTACATGATCTCATCGTTCTTTTCGGGCTTTAAATGCATTAAAATGTCATAAAATACCATATATGCTTGTATTTGTTTACTTGTGTGTTTTAGGTATGGATATCGTGAAAAAGACAAAAGATCACAAGAAACAAGGAAAAACGGACACGAGAAACGAAGCCGTACAAAGAACCGGGCCTTAGTTCGTGAATTATCCAAGATAAATCCTTGAAGACTTGAAGATGTACAAGATTAATCCTTAAAATATGAAGAAATGACACTTAAAACCCTTGTATATTCATAATTACAAGTTTGGTCCCTTAAGTTTGTCAAAATTACAAAATGGTCCTTCAACTTTGAAGAAATGACAAGTTTAGTCCCTCAAAAATTCTAAATTGGCAATTATGATCCCTCATAAAGTCAAAGAACCAATGAAGACCTTTAAAGATCAAGAATGTCCAAAATCAGTCCCTCAAATATGCAAACATGGCAAAAATAACCCTTGAAACACTTTTGCCAAAGTTTTGGGGCAAAAGTGTGAAATTCAGAACTTCATTAACAAAGGAAAACGTGTTTTGTTGGCTGAAAACTTGTTTTACCGTATTTCCCAAAACACAAGGACCATATGTGCCAATCCCAAAGTTCAAACTCACAAACACGCGCCAAACACCCCATCCCACCCTTTTCGGATCAAAAGTTACCACTATTCACGTTCTTCACCCCTAGAAATTACTTCACTTAAACAAAGGGTAAATCCCAATTACCCTTACCCAGGCTTGATTCACACATGCAGAAACTCATCCCACACCCAAAACCCTTACTCCCACTCACCAAAGAGCCCCACCATTCAAGACGTCCACCTATCACATCACAACTTAACCTCCAAGGAAAGCCACGTGTCCAAATCAACAGCCCACACTCCTTGCTTGGTTACAAAGCTAAAATGAATGATTTGGATGCATTTGGACAGCTCAATATCAAAATTCGTCTAGAAGATTCAAGGGCATTTTAGGGACTTCATAGCTAGGGTTTTCTCGTTGTAATCTTAGCCTTTGTGGCCTATATAAGGACTCCTCAACTTGTGAGAGAGCCTTGTTCCAGTTTTACCTTTTAAACATTGTAATTCCTTTTTGAATTTTATAAAAGTTGGTATTTTGAGAAATTTGTAATTCCTTTTTATGTTTTTGAAAGTTGGTGTTGTTTAAGGGTAATTCTAAGTTCCATTATATGTTATAAGTGTGCTTGAATCTTGTGGTTCAAGGACGTTTATATTTGGTAAGGTTTTCAAGTTTGAAAAAATAGCTTGAAAAGTGGTTTCTGATTTTGCTATTTTACTTGTACTAATCCTTGACCAAAAGCTATAAGCTCTTACAAGCTTGTTGACACCAAGCTTGTGAAGGGATTGGAGCCTTTGGTTGGGCTGTTTGTTCATTGTATTGAAGAAATCAAGCCCTTGAGTTTCTACTTTGAAACATCAACCAAGGAAGTCATTCATCTCCCTTGTTGAAGTACCTTGGTCTTGTTCTAGTTGTTGAACAAGGTCCAAGGAGCATTGCTAGTCCTCCTAGGATGTTGTGGAGGACAAGTATAAGCTCTTGTTAAGATTCCTCTAAAAAATCACATGTTATGGTCTGTTTTATGTTTTGCTATGTGATTTGGTGATTTTGTGTTTGTGCTTTGTGTTTTATGGTTGGTATCTGTTAGTTGTCACCTAGTGTAGCTATTTGATCATTAAAATCAGTAGGTTGTTTGAAGGATTAAAAAGTTTGTTTGAAAAGTGCTTATTAAAGGATTGTTTTGGATTACTGGTTCATAAGGATTTGTGGCGTTGTGCCCTTGGTTCTTAGGGTTTGGGAAGTCTAAACAAGACATAATAAACAAGTTTTAGTCATTGGTTAAGTTTCTGGAAGTTTGGAAAAGGGATTTGAAGTTTTGCAAAAATCTGATAAAAGGTGTTTTGAAATTGGTCAAACACATCAGATCCAATAACTTCTTTGTTTATTGGATCTAAGGTCCGAAATCAGGTTTGGGAATAGTTTAAGTGATAAGCTATCTATTGGTTATCTGGTTGTTGAATTTGGTGGCTTACTGAGTATGCTATAGCTTATCAAAGTTGGCTGAAGTGGTCATTTGCATCAGCAAAGTGACCACCTCATTTGGTGTTTGCATTTGAGAATCTAGTGTAGGCCTTGTGGTTTTGTTGCTTGGAACTTGTTTATGTGCTGCTTGTGACTGGATTTTGCTATTTGGTGTGCCTTGTATCTGGCTTATAAGCTCACTGGCATATTAAGCCTTATTTGCCAAAATCTGTCATCAAAAGGTCAACTGACCTCTTGATTTACAAGGACTCCTCCTTGAGTTCTTCACAAAAGTTTCTTATAACAAGCCCTTATACCATCACTGATCCTTTGGTGAACTTTGGAGTACTTTGACTTTTGGTCAAATAAGCACAAATTGGCTTATTTTTTAGAACTGCTTATTGGTACATGCAACAACTTGGCTTTTGTAATAGAACTCATTTTTCTTAGCTTAATAACAATCAGGAAGGCTACAAGTCTTTTGGTTAAGATTTTGCTAGGAAACTAGCTTATTTGGCTTTTACAGCCAGCTTATTGGTTCACACAGCTTATTCTACTTGGTTTTTTGTGATATTCTTGATTGATTATTCTTAGTTAAGCTATTTGTGAGCTTTTGCAACAAACCAGAGTTTCTGAAACGCCCTAGAACTCTAACCAGACTATTTTGTCGTTTAGTGGATTTCTATTTTGCTAATTTCTAGCTTATTAAGTGAGCTTTTTCAAAATTTCTTTTCACAGATCTCTTAGGCATCTCAAAAGAAGGTTGTGTATTTAAGTAGAGCTTAGGGCATTGGCTTATTGCTTAATGGGCTTATTGGCCCAATAAGAATAAGCTGTTTGTTATTTAAGCTGTGATAAGCTCAAAATCAGCTTTTGGGCCTTCAGACTTTTGTGCTTAGAATTAAATTTTGAGTCAGATAGGGATTTTTCAGGTCATTTGGGCCTAGTTTCACTTTTTGGGCCCAAAAGCCCATTAGTGTTGACTGTTTTTGGATTTAGCCCATTTAGGGGCCCATTAGGGGTATTTTGGTAATTTCACTTTCATTTTCTTGTTATTTAGGTTAAAATAAACTAGTTTGCAAGTTTTTAGAATTTTTTATAATTTTTGGATTTTTAATATTATTTTAATATTAATTTATTATTATTTTTCAAATTTCACATTTTTGCACTTTTTATATTTTTCTTAGCTTTAGTACATTAGAATAGGATTCTTACAACTCTTAGATTAATTTTATCATATTTAGATTATTTTTTATAATTATTTTAAGTTTTAATAGTTTTTAAATCATTTTAAATAGTTTTTCTTTGTTTAAAATTTTGTAAAAATAGTTTTTAATGTTTTTAGGTCATTTTAGAGGTTTACCAATTGAAAAATATTTATTTGGGCTTTTTGATAATTAATTTGATTTTTAGGGCTTTAATTAGCTTTTATAAATTAATATTTAATTAATTAAAAGGTTTGAAAAAGTTTTGATCATCGATAAACTCTTAGTTTATTTATTTTGATTTTTGGTAATTTTTGGGATTTTTAGAATTAATTTTTATTTTAGCCATTTTTATGGTTTTACGTTTAGTCGTCGTAGTAATTAATTTCACGTCTTCGTCATTCTATTTTCTCACCCCCTTCTTTCAAATATTAATCTCAAATCTTGTTACATTTTAGTCACACACATATACCTCCTTGTGAAACGAGCTTTTCACCTCATAAGCGTCATTTGTACACGATTTTCCCAAACCGTCGTATTTAGTACTTTCCCTATTTACCTCCTTTTCCTAAAGGTGTGGGAAAACACTACAAATCATTTTGGCGCCACTGCCGGGGAGGTGTGTCTTGATTAATTTGTCTTTTTGTTTTTAATATTAACGATAAATAGTATTTGTATTAGTAGAAATCTACTAATACGTATTATCGTTTTTTGGTTTTTCTTGTGAAATTATTATTACTATATTGTATTAAGTAACACAATCAATTCAAAATATCTCCAAAAGTGTGAAAACACAACCTTAATTGGGATTTAATTTCCTAATTATTGTATTTGAATCTCAAACAAAAGAAAAAGGCAAAAATAGATAAATACTTTCGTGAAGCTCGATTTTGAAAAATACAAACTAAAAGAACGGAAGTCCAAGGCCTATTCTGAAGATTTATCGAAGAAAAAGTTTAAAGACGGAAGTTTAATGAAGTCGAAGAACTCAAGTCTAATAAATGAAGAAATTATAAGACGAGTTCAAATAATCCCGAGACAAAGTCGAGAAAGTCGAAGAATTTATAAAGACGAAAAGACGAGAAAAGGAAGAAAGCATCAAGACATCTAATCTCCCTATAAATACCCTCCTAATGTGTCATTAGGAGGTGTTGGCTAATTTGACAAACTAGTCTTCCATTTTAATTACTTGCACTTTCTTAATGTCATTTACTTAATTGTCATTTAATTACCTTGTCTTGCACCTTAAACTTGTAAGTTTCTTTAATTCTTGCTTTTACTTTTATTGTTGAATCTTTAATTTAATCAAGTTTTATATTAATCTCTCCTTCTACCTTTCTTATTTTTGTTAATCTTTATGCTTATTATGTTATTGTCATGCTTATTTGATTAATTGTTATGTTTTTATGTGTTTGATTGTGTTAGCTTATTGAATTTATAGCTTATTGTGTGTTTGATTTGATTTTAGTTAAGTGTTTTTATTAGTTTATTTTATTAAAAGTTGATTTTTAGTTTTTAGTTTTATTAGTGTTTTTCAAGTTTTTAATTTGTGGTTTAATTAGTTTTTCTTAAAAGTGTTTTAGATTAAGTTTTGATTATTTGCTTATTTGATTTTAGCTTATTTGTAGCTTATTTTTTCTGCTTTTTAATAGTACTGTATCTGATTTATTGTTTTCGGATTAGGGTTTATTATTCTGAAGTTTGTCATTTCTCTGAATTTGTCATTTCTCTGAAAATTGCTTCTTTTTCCTAAATTTTTATTTTCTCTGAATTTATTGTTATTCCGAAGATTTCTCTGAAAACCAATTATTCCGAAAATGTCATTTTCCGAAGAAGCAATTTTCTGAAGTAATTTTTTCTTAAAAAACAATTATTCCGAAAAACTTGTTTTTACGAAAAAATGATTATTCCGAAGACAACAAATCTCCGAAAACCACTGTAGCTTTTCTGAAGAATCTAATATTTCGTAAAAACAATTTTTTTAAAAATGCAAATATTTCAAAGATAGAGACTCTACATATTCTGAAGAAGTAGACAAGCCTACTTGTCTGCTTTGAGTTTTGGTGCCAAAATAAGCAGCTAGCTTGCTAGCTTCCAGCTAGCTGCCTGCTAGCTTGTTTATTTATTAGTATTGTTCCGTAATTGTTTAGTTTTATCTGAAAGTTGTTCCGTTTTTAATTTTAAAAGTTACGTATTTTTAGTTGAATTTTTGTCTATTTTTAAAATTAATATTTTTTCGTAAAGTTTAAGTTTTATCTTTTATTTAGTACCCGCTTTATGTTTTGCCTCGTTTAGCTTTAAAGTACCATTTTAGTTTTATTCTCTCCTTTTTCATTAAGTAAACTTTATTTTTGAGTCGATACTTAATTTGTCTTTTAGTTTTATTTTTATTAATTGTTTTGCTTTAATTTACGTTTTATTATTTGTTTCGCTCCTTTATTATTAATTATTTGTTTTAATTTCTCATCATTCACTTTTTAATCATTTATAGCTTTATTTACCTTGCCTTTTACTTTAAAGTTTTCCAATTTTATTTTACAACAACGACCAAAAATTATTTCTTTTTCACCAAAGGACGAATGAGTCGCACTTAAACCAGTAATCAATTCGAATTGAATCGAGACGAACAAATTTTCATACTTGGCAAAAACCTTGTATTAAATGGCGCCGCTGCCGGCTCTTTTCGTAAAGATTAACCGTTTTATGTGAGAGACGCGTTAAATTTTGGGATCCGTTCACTCGTGAACGTTATTTTTATTGCTAAAAAATTTTCAAAAAATCCATAAAAATTAAAAAATTTTAAAACTCCATAAAAATTAAAAAATTTCAAAAATCCAAAAAGATTTTTATTTTTACACGTACATATATATTCTCTATTTCTTTGGTATCTTTTTCTTTTGCTTTTGCAGGTGTATGCGTACTAGATCTTCAACTTATCCAGAGGCCGATACTCGTGAAGATTTAGATATGGCTGGTGTGCATAACAACAATAACCCACCGCACCTCAACAATAATAATAACAACAATGTTCCCCCACCTGATATTAGAACGATGAGGAACTTTGTCAACCAACGATGAATGGACGAGGAGGACCGATTGCGCCGATGCAAATCACGGCTCCTGAGTTTTCGTTGAAGCATCACATGATCCAACAAGTCCAAAATACTTGTCCATTTCGCGGATTGCCGGATGATGATGCCAACAAACACCTCGACAAATTCATTACCGTTACTCAAAGCATGAAGTTGCCCGGGGTTACTATGGATTTTCTTCTCCTTCACCTATTTCCACACACCTTATCCCACCATGCCAAAAAATGGTTTGATCGTCTTCCGAAGAATTCAATTCATACTTGGGACGAGATGACTCAACGATTTTTGTCGCGCTACTTTCCACCATCCATGGTCACGAGCCTTTGAAATCAAATTAGTGGATTTACTCAAGAACCCGATGAATCACTTCTTGATGCTTGGGAACGCTATAATGTTCTGATCGATCGATGTCCAAACCACAACATGCTCCCCGTTACATTGATTGATACTTTCTACAATGGTTTAACTTTTCGTGATTGTGATACGATTAATGCAGCCGCCGGTGGCACATTTATGAAAAGAATACCCGAGGAGTGTAGAGAGCTTATCGAGAACATGACTACTCATCACAAAAATTGGGATTCATCCGCATCCTCAAGATCAAATCCGAGAGTTAATGTTTCTTCTACTTCTTCAAACCCTGATATCACCGAATTGACCCGCGCAATGGTCGAAATGAGCAAGAATATGCAACTTTTAGCTACAAATCAACAACAAGTTAAAGCTGTAGCAATTTCTTGTGAGACCTACGGCGGTCCTCATTCATACACTGATTGTCCTTCTACTCATGACAATCCGGAAAACGTGTATGCAGCTTTTGGTAACTATTCAACGGAAAACCATCAAGCTCGACCTCAAGGTGATCGTAACTTGCTAAGTTACCGTTCGAACAACTTTCTTGCACCCGATTTTTCTCCTCAAAACCACAACCCCAACAACTACAATAGAAGCAACCCAAACCCACCTCGAGCTTCTAATCCTTATCACCCACCCACTCAACAAGCCCCACCCATTAATCAAGATGTTGAAGCTTTCATGAGGACCCAAGTAGAGCAAATCAAGAATCTAGAAAGCCAAATTATCAACTTGAAAGGAGATATCACTAAGCAAGGTAATGATATTAGATCCGAGCTTCGACATGATATACAAACCTCTTTTAGCACTCAAACAAATGATTTTAAGAATATGCTGGCTAGTTTCTTACCAAGTACTCAACCCTCTACTTCGAGCTCTCTTCCTTCAAATACCGTCACCAACCCGAGAGCGAATGTGAGTGCTATTACTACACGCAGTGGAGCAACCTTAGTAGGACCATCTATCCCTCCCCCAATTACTCCATCTACACCTCCTCCACCACCATTAATCCCTCCTACTCCCACGCCTAGTATTAGTTCTCCATTACCGTCTCCACCTCTACCAGCAGAAGTACCTAAGAAGAACCCTTCACCAACCCCACCTTCCACCTATAAACCCAATATCCCTTATCCTTCTCGCTTAGACAAGGCCAAGTTGCAAACCAAGGATGACATTCAAGTGTCAAACTATTTGAAGAAGATTTTAGAAATGACCATAACCTTTAGCCTTGTTGATGCTCTAGCCCAAATGCCTAAATTTGTTAAGATGTTTAAGGAATTGCTTAATAAGAAGGAGAAGATGGCCGAGTTTGTTAATACTCGATTGAATGAAAACTCCTTCTTAAAGAACTTCTGGAGAAACATGGAGATCCTGGTCGTTTTGTGCTACCATGTACTTTTAACCAAACTGAATAATTTACTGCCATAGCCGATCTCGGGGCGAGTATATATCTGATGCCTTTAAGTGTTTGGAAAAAGTTATCACTACCCGATCTTACTCCAACGAAGATGACTCTTGAGCTTCCAAATCTCACTCTCGCTTACCCTCTTGGTATTGCCGAAGATGTGTTCATTAAAGTTCGCACCTTCACTTTTCCGGTCGACTTTGTTGTTGTTGATTATGAAATGGACCCTCGTATTCCGTTAATACTCGGTCGGCCATTCTTGAGAACCGGAAAAGCCTTAGTCGATGTTGCCGAAGGTGAGTTAATCTTAAGAGTCGGGAATGAGGCACAAGTTTTTAAAATGGGGAAGATCACAACCAAATCAAATGGAAGAGAATCAGCGAATATGATTAATGTGCTTGATGATTTTGTCGTCTACAACAATCCTCTATTCGATTCTTGCTATGATAATCCACTGTTCCAAGATGATGTGGATGATTCTCTCTCCAATTCTGATCCTCCACCAATTTATGATTCTCCACCGATCTATGATGACTATGATGATGATTCTAGTTCTGACATTGATGATTATGATGATTTTACTTCAGAGTATCCAGACATGCCAACTTATGATGACTTTGATGATGTCGATACTCTCTCGAGAAATTCTTCTCATGATGACCTTGCACCTACTATTGATGAAGATACTCCACCAACAACACTTGATCCTACTTTGGATGAGTACTCATTTGAGGAAGACTTTGCTTCTTTTCTCAACACTTACTTCCCAAATGAGAGTGATGCTCCTCCTTTGGACTTTGATGATGCTCTTTATCCTCCTTTGGATATGAAGAAACTCATTTCAAAGGAGAAGAAGCCGGAAGACACCGATATCCGTAGCACCTATGTCTTGACACCTCTCTATCCACCTTCTGAGGATGAGATTGTGAGATTTATGAGCGGATATTCTTCTAGGTCTACTAAGCCTGAGTGTTATTTTCCCCTAAATGAAAAGGTGCTCGATCCCGGTATTGAAATTTTTAAGCCATCTCAGTATCCATCTGATGCAATAAAAGGAATGATTTTGGGAACTTATGGAGATATGCTTGCACCTCAGCACCCTTGCTACCACCGTGCTCCATCTTTGCTTAAGGGAACCTTGCCTATTCTTCTTTGGCTTGCCTTGTTAGCCTTAAGCTTGTGCTATTTGATGGATGAACACTATGTATTTGATCCCAGTGGATGTTCTTCAAGCTTCTTACCATGATAATCCAGGTCGAGTCAGGCTCACGACTCGGTGAACAAAAACAAGCGCTTCTCAGGAGGCAACCCGCAGTATCTATCCTTTTTATTATGTTTTTATAATAAGTGTAGGGGGAGACCCTAGTATGTGTTTGTTGTTTTCTTTCTTATCATGTGCAGGGATTCGAGCTTTCAAAAATCCATTCTTGATGACTTTTGACGACCCGTGATTCCGTGTGCCCGTCTTCCCGGTTTTATCCTAAACTCTTTTGATTCTATATTTTATATTATTCAATATTAAAATAGGAATCACTTTAGTTGTCTCTTCCTTAGCAAGATTTAAACAAAATGCACAATGTCCTAAGTGTAGGGGAGGTCACTTCCACATGCTTAAACATTGCGGACAATGTTTATATTAAGTGTAGGGGGACTTCTATCGAAGTTAAGTGGTCTTTTCCTTGTATTTGTCCTCGTTTTAACCGGAAAATTGATTTTTCGACATTTTTCAAAAATTTTGATCTATTTTGGCCTATTAGTATTTACCTTTGTTATATTTATTTTCTTTCCTTGCTAAAATAATGTTTAATAAAGTGGTTTTAAATTTTTCAACGTCATAAATCTTTTGACTCAACCCGAGTTTACTTATCTAAGTTTACTCTAGCTAGTATCCTTAACGTGTTTAAGTCATGTTTTGCTAGGCTTTTATATAGGGAACTCTAAAACGCGAAAGTCTTAACTCTTACAGGTTAAGAACAAGAACTTTTCTCAAGTTCCTATAATTGATCCTAGAAAGTCGTTTATCAAGGGAACTTTAAAATGCGAATTCTAAACTTGAAAAAGTCTAAGAATTTGCAAGATCCTATAGATGACTTGAAAACCAAAAACATTGATTTAATATGCTAAGCATCCACGAGTCTCATTGCTTGAGATTTTAAATTATGGAGAACGAGAGATGATACAGTCAATTATAAGTTTGGTATTCCTTCATGAATTTATGTGAGTTAATTATAAGCTTTTTCCCCCATCGCTTGTTAATAAATATATTTGCAATAAATAAGGTTGTACGATTTGAAAAGTTACTTAGATTCTAGCACAAGATCGTTTAAAAGTTGCTCGGTATTAATTAGAGTTCATAGCCAAGGCATAACTTATTGAAGCGGGATGCGAAGATTGGCGAGTCCGAAAAGGTCCTAACAAGACATGAGGGCTACATTTTGTTGCTAAAGATCCAAAAGTGACGTGAAGAATCATTTATCAAAAATCAATATGAAGGATCGAGACACACGACGAAAAGCAAATACTCCCCTAAAGATCATGGAGAAGTCTATCCAAAAAGGCCCTAACAAGGTATGAGGATAAATAGATCCAAGTCCTAAAAGGAGGCGAATCGTTGTATATCAAAATCCAAAATAAAGATTGGAGAAAAATGAAGAAGTCGTGGTCCAAGTATGAAGAATCTCTCAAAAACTTCAAGTGAAGAAATTCCTATTATGAAGAGAAGACCATAATTTCATGAACGTCTCTCAAGATTTGAAGTATGAAGTCGCTGCCAAATTTCGGTCCGAGAAAAGTCTCAAAACGTGAAGCGAGTTATGCCAAGATATGAACTTTATGAGGTCCCGAGAAGAAGTTTTAAAAGATTTTGTCCTTTAGCTAACTATTGATTAAATTGTCCTACTTTATTTTCAGCCTAAATAACTATCGAAATAAGTCAACAATGCATCCTCGTGATCATTCAAGACAACAATAAAATATAAGAGATACACCTAGGAATAAGGTAGTCTAAGTGAATAATTGGGCCACATGAATTTGTGATAGTTTGCTAACTTATAATAACAATGATCTCGTTTTTAAGCTTGGTATAGGGAACATGAAACTTGAGGGTGATAATCATTCATGACATTTCCAAAACCCCAAGGTAAATTTTTGATCTTTTTACTAGTTTTCTTCTTTTAAATATTTTGTCTCTTTAATAAAGGCCAAGATGGATTGATTGTGATGGAAAATGTAAATCTTGCTTTTTAATTAATACATTGCATGAGGACATTGTAATGGTCAAGTGTAGGGGATTTAATAAGTGTGAAAACACTTATCCTTTTACCACTTAATTATAATAGTAACTAAGCCAAAACGTGTATTTTATGTCGTAAATGTCGAAATTATGCGTGGTTTGTGTTTTTGTTGTGATTTAGGATCAAAATGTGAAAAGGGAAGAAAACACGGTCTTTCACGGGCTTTTATCGAAGAAAAAGACAAAAGATGAAGTCAAAAGATCAAGAGTGCAAAAAGAATGAAAGTCCAAGGCCTATTCTGAAGATTTATCGAAGAAAAAGTCTAAAGACGGAAGTTTAATGAAGTCGAAGAACTCAAGTCTAATAAATGAAGAAATTATAAGACGAGTTCAAATAATCCCGAGACAAAGTCGAGAAAGTCGAAGAATATATAAAGACGAAAAGACGAGAAAAGGAAGAAAGCATAAAGACATCTAATCTCCCTATAAATACCCTCCTAATGTGTCATTAGGAGGTGTTGGCTAATTTGACAAACTAGTCTTCCATTTTAATTACTTGCACTTTCTTAATGTCATTTACTTAATTGTCATTTAATTACCTTGTCTTGCACCTTAAATTTGTAAGTTTCTTTAATTCTTGCTTTTACTTTTATTGTTGAATCTTTAATTTTAATCAAGTTTTATATTAATCTCTCCTTCTACCTTTCTTATTTTTGTTAATCTTTATGCTTATTATCTTATTTTAATGCTTATTTGATTAATTGCTATGTTTTTATGTGTTTGATTGTGTTAGCTTATTGATTTTATAGCTTATTGTGTGTTTGATTTGATTTTAGTTAAGTGTTTTTATTAGTTTATTTGATTAAAAGTTGATTTTTAATTTTTAGTTTTATTAGTGTTTTTCAAGTTTTTAATTTGTGGTTTAATTAGTTTTTCTTAAAAGTGTTTTAGATTAAGTTTTGGTTATTTGCTTATTTGATTTTAGCTTATTTGTAGCTTATTTTTTCTGCTTTTTAATAGTACTGTATCTGTTTTTTGTTTTCGGATTAGGGTTTATTATTCCGAAGTTTGTCATTTCTCTGAATTTGTCATTTCTCTGAATTTGTCATTTATCTGAAAATTGCCTCTTTTTCTGAAATTTTTATTTTCTCTGAATTTATTGTTATTCCGAAGATTTCTCTGAAAACCAATTATTCTGAAAAATTCATTTTTCCGAAGAAGCAATTTTCTGAAGTAAAATTTTCCGAAAAAACAATTATTCCGAAAAACTTCTTTTTCCGAAAAAATGATTATTCCGAAGAAAACAAATCTCCGAAAACCATTGTAGCTTTTCCGAAGAATCTAATATTGCGTAAAAACAATTTTTCTGAAAATGCAAATATTCCGAAGATAGACATTGTACATATTCCGAAGAAGTAGACAAGCCTACTTGCCTGCTTTGAGTTTTGGCGCCAAAATAAGCAGCTAGATTGCTAGCTTCCATCTAGCTGCCTGCTAGCTTGTTTATTTATTAGTATTGTTCCGTAATTGTTTAGTATTATCTGAAAGTTGTTCCGTTTTTAATTTTAAAAGTTACGTATTTTTAGTTGAATTTTTCGTCTATTTTTAAAATTAATATTTTTTCGTAAAGTTCAAGTTTTATCTTTTATTTAGTACCCACTTTAGGTTTTGCCTCGTTTAGCTTTAAAGTACCATTTTAGTTTAATTCTCTCCTTTTTCATTAAGTAAACTTTATTTTTGAGTCGATAGTTAATTTCGTCTTTTAGTTTTATTTTTATTAATTGTTTTGCTTTAATTTACGTTTTATTATTTGTTTCGCTCCTTTATTATTAATTATTTGTTTTAATTTCTCGTCATTCACTTTTTAATCATTTATTGCTTTATTTACCTTGCCTTTTACTTTAAAGTTTTGCTATTTTATTTTACAACAACGACCAAAAATTATTTCTTTTTCACCAAAAGACAAATGAGTCGCACTTAAACCAGTAATCAATTTGAATTGAATCGAGACGAACAAATTTTCATACTTGGCAAAAACCTTGTATTAGAGAGGCATGAGATGTTGAGAGATTACTATGGAATTAGGCAAGGAGTTGAAGACAGTAGCGGCAAGTTTATGAAGCGCTTTCTTCGGCTAGCCGACTCAATTGGAACAACAACACATACTGCTGAAGAACAAGCACACCACTTCCGATGGGCTCTTCATACACCGGTCCCCAATGAGTTGGCAGATCCCACTTTTAGCACGGTGGCACAGGTGGCCGATGCAGCTCGGAAGTATGAGATGTTGCAGGGACAAAGAGTGTATGGTGAGGACTACACATCTAAGAGGTATCTTAAATCACCATTTGTTAACCGGTGAAGTTTTTCATATATATTTTTTTTGTCATTCTCTGTTCAATTTATCATTTTAGACAGAAGACTGAAGCCCGGAATCCTCCGGCTACTCAACAACACTCCTCCGAAGAGAAGGGCGTTTTCGGCTACCAAAATGAGTATGGCGAGTGCAGGTCCTCACCTTTACATTCAATGTTATTAAGCTGCATACATTTCGCTATTCTCACACACCAACTCTTATAATCACGAAAAATGGTTACGATAGGAACCAGGACCACGGAGGTTCGCAATTGAACCATCCTTCAACACCAGGTAACACTCAAGTTATGTATGTAATCATGTTTGTGTTCCACGATCATGTCTCATGCATGAAATCTGGTCACAGGCTCTCCGCTAGTTAGGAGGCCTTCTGCGAGATCCATGCACCCAATCTATCCGTATTGTCCGCTCAGGCATTCGGTTGTTTTCTGCCGAAGTACTGGAGGATGTCTCAAGTGTGGCCAACAAGGACATCAGTAGAAGGACTGTCGCCAGGGTGAGATAGAAAGCACCTCTGGATACGCCGACACCAAGCCACCTCCTACTTCTGGTCGCGTGTTCACTACTACTCGAGATCAGGCGAATAAGACCTCAGGTACTATCACCAGAAACCTCTTTATGAATGGTTTGGAAACATGTGTTCTATTTGATACTGGAGCGACGCATTCAGTTGTGTCCACTACTTTTGCTGTACGTGTTAGGATTCCTTGATGCCATTAGATAATGCCTTATGTATTTCCACGCCACTTAGGGACTCTGTACGAATCACCTGAGTGTACAAAGATCTTCCCCTAAAATTTGATGACAAGATCCATTGAGTTGACGCACTTCCTTCGGACATGTGCGGTTTTGACTTGATTTTGGGCATGGACTGGTTGTCCAAACACCAGGCCACTATTGACTGCCACACTTATCAGGTTATCTTCGGTGATGTTAAATCCCCAGAGTACATACACCATGGTTTTCTGCCAGGGAGGTGAGTATAGATTATTTCATCCATGGAGGCGCGTGCATTGCTATCACGCGGCTGTCAGGGATTCATAGACAATATTCATGACATTATTGTCGAGTCTCCATCGATCCATGATCAACCTATTGTGTCAGAGTTTCCTGACGTATTTCCAGATGTACTTCCGGGCATACCACCTGTTCGTGAATTCGAGTTTGGAATCGAGCTCATACCAGGTGCAGAGCCAATTTCCAAAGCTCCTTACCATATGCCTCCAATAGAGCTTAAGGAACTAAAAGATCAGTTGTAGTAACTTTTGGAACGAGGTTTCATCCTTCCCACTGCATCGCCATGGGGTGCACCAGTATTGTTCGTGAAAAAGAAAGACGACAGCATGCGTTTATGTATAGACTATCGTGAGTTGAACAAGATCACGATCAGGAATCGTTATCCTTTGTCGCGAATTGATGACCTATTCGATCAACCTCAGGGCGCTGTGTATTTCTCCAAGATCGATCTGAGGTCCGGCTACCATTAGTTATGGGTTAAAGAGCAGGATATATCAAGTCTGATTTCCGTACACGATATGGGCACTATGATTTCATAGTCATGCCATTCGGACTCACTAATGCTACAGTTGTCTTCATGGATTTGATGAACCGTGTCTTCCATGAGTTTCCTGACAAGTTCGTTATTGTGTTCATTGATGAAATCCTGATATTCTCCAAATCCAAGGAGAATCATGAGGAACACCTTCGTACAGTCTTATAGATTCTTCATCAGAAGTAGTTGTACGCCAAGTTCTCTAAGTGTGAGTTCTGGTTAACCAAGGTGGCTTTTCTGGGCCATATCGTATCTGCAGAGGGGATCACCATGGATCCTACAAAGGTTGAAGCTATCACTAAATGGCCGAGACCTACATCTACAAAGAAGTTAGAAGTTTTATGGGTTTAACTGGCTACTACCGTAGGTTTGTAGAGAACGTTTCACGGTTAGCCTTACCTTTGACTAAGATGATGAGGAAAGGAGAGAAATTCGTGTGGACAGAAGAGCGAGAGAAGATCTTTGAAGATCTTAAGCAGAAGTTAGTGACTGCACCTATTCTTACTCTCCCATTTTGCTTAGGTGGATTTCAGATATATAATGACGCTTCAGGAAAGGGATTAGGCTGCGTTCTCATGCAACATGGGAAGGTTATTGCATACGCAACACGACAGCTGAAACCTTATGAAGAAAACTATCCTACTCACGATTTAGAGCTTGCAACAGTTATTTTCGCGTTGAAGATCTGGCGACATTATTTGTATGGTGAATCATGTGACATATTCACCAACCACAAGGGTCTCAAGTACATCTTCACCCAGAAGGAACTGAACATGAGACAGAGGAGATAGTTAGAGCTATTAAGGGACTACGACACCAACATTCAGTACCATCCTGGTATGGCGAATGTGGTGGTAGATGCTCTAAGCAGAAGGTCGGGTATGATTGCTGGCATATGGATTGCGAAGGAGATCATTCGTGACCTGGAGATGACTGACACTAAGTTTTGTGTACGAGTACAGCACGGTTACTGGGCTAATCTTAGAGTGGAACCAGACTTACATTCTAGGATCAAGGAAGCTCAGAAGGACGATGGTGAGATTTGGTCTATCATTCAGAATCTTGATCAGCAGACGAAGTTTCGTGTTGACGACGATGGTATCTTATGGCAGGGTACTAGACTAGTGGTTCCTGATGACTCTACTCTCAGAGAAGCTGTGTTGACTGAAGCTCACAGTTCTTCATTCACCATACATCCTGGTTCTACCAAGATGTACCACGACATCAAGCAACACTTTTGGTGGAGTGGTATGAAGTAGGATGTTGCCACCCTTACGATCATATGTACATGATTAGAACTTTCCTTTTATATCACGTTTACGTTTCACGAACAAGAATTACAAGCATTACGTACGTGTTATAGCACGATAAGTATTTATTACATATTAAGACACGATAATTATTTTAATAATAATTATAATCATGAACATACGAACATGAAATCATGAACGTAAATAATCACGAGCTTAGTATTACGTCTGTATGTATATTTATTACGATCATGAATAAATATAATAAGACACAAGTGATAACTATTTAAATCACGTAAAACACGAACACGAGAACACACTAAATATTAGTCACGAGAAAAGTACGGGTTACCCCTCGTGGGTCCCCTTACCCGCGGCTACAACAAGAAAAAGGGCCAAGCCCATGCAAAATTTACTAAACAAGGAAAAAGGAGAAATCTTAGTTTCATAATAACAAAAATATTGAAAACAAGAAAAACCCTAATCTCTTCTTTCTCCTCTCCTTTGGCCGCCGGGTTTAACACACACACAAGGTGTGTTTGGTTGATTTTTGTGTTAATTTATTGCAAGGATTGTTAGTGTGTTCATCCTCCTTGATTCACGTGATCGGTATAACCCTAAAACCTTTTTCTTTTTATGTTTTTAATTAAATCAAGAACACATGAATCATGAATGTTTTAAAAACAAGTAAACACATGTTAATTAAACATAGGGTAAAATTAATTAAGGGTTTAAGGGGTGTTTGTTTGTGGCTGGCGCAAGAACCGAGCCCAAAGGGGGGTCTCGTCTTGTTTTTGATTCGCACCACCAAGACCTCAAGGTCTCGGTGTGGTGGTCTTGTGTCATGGCAGCAGGAACCAAGGGAAACCCCGACCTCGGTCGGGGTATGTTTGTGGCGGGTGGGTCTCGGCTAGAACCAAAAACCACCACCGGCTTAAGCCGGTGGCTAATTAAGGAAAGCAGGTGGAACCCCCATGTCGCGGCAGCAAGGGTAACCACCGGCTAACCGGTGGGAACTTTTGGCTAGCCGGCGGCTAGACTTGACCAAGGGTGCATTTGGGTCCGGTTCACGGGTTTAAACCGGTCCGGTTCACACATGTTTAGATTAAAATACTGTTCGGTTCATGGTTTATTTTTTTACAAGATTAATTATATTTACAAGTTTATTTTTTTTACAAGACATAAATTAAATTAATTAAAACATGCACATGATTAATTTAATTTATACATGACTTAGGTTATTAATATTAGTATTAATACATGAATTTTAACCTAAGTAATTATTATTTAATTAGACTATATAATTAATTAATTATTAAAATCATGACCTATAATTAATTAATTTTCATGACTTAGGTTATATTATTAATAGATAATAATACATGTTTTAAACTAAGTATTTTTACCTTTATTTAATTAAACCATGTTATATTTAATTAAATATTTTAACCTATAGTTTATTTAATTTACATGAAATAATTAATAAACTATACTATTTAGTTACATGACTTAGAAAATTAATTAGTAAACACTTAAGCTTATATAATTAGCTTAATAATCCAGCTTATTTCTATTTTGGAAACTTTCTATTTCTAGAAACTTATTTAATTAAGGCAGCTAATCTATTTATGGAAACTTTATATTTTTAGAAACTTATCTATTTTAAGTAGTAAATCTATTTTTGGAAACTTTATATTTTTTTGAAACTTTATAATTTTGGAAACTTTCTATTTTTGGAAACTTTCTATTTTTGGAAACTTTCTACTTTTGGAAACCTTCTATTTTTAGAAAGTTACTTATTATTGCACAACAAGCATAATAATACATGAAATACATGAAATACTTAAACAGAATAGGCAGAATACATGATAAACACAGTATAAAGCTTAAATCAGTAAAACATGACATGAACATATAATACAAGCTAAGACATGATATAAAACCAGTTACGTACTCAGTACTCAGATACTTATACACGTATGTCTTTATGTAGCATTAGTGATACCGAAGTAGGACTCTCTTCCATTCGTCTTCTTCGTTCACTAGACTAAGGAACGGATTCTCCGTCCTTTCAGTATGGACATTCTTCTTTATTAGGATTTCCCGTATGCTGCCAACTTTTTTCCCTAGTATATGTTTTATATGTTTTTGAATTTCTTATGTTTAATTAGAATACCTAAAGCCATATACATGCATGACCAGTTTTAGTTATGGAGGTACCATAGCCATAACACTGGAGGCACCAGTGTTATGACTTCACCACGGCGGAGTGATAGCTCGTGGCGTCCCTTTCAGCTTTTGGCCATATTATTATTATCAGGTGGGGCATACGGGTGCATCCTAGTTTACATGTTTTCAGCAGATTATTCAGTGTGAATGTGGTGTGTGCATTGCATCGTTCACAAGGAGCTGATCCCTCCTACCCAAACCAGTATATTAAATTAGAGGCAGCCCCTCTAACTTGCATGACGAGGTCACGCCTCCAAGTATTCACGCACAGTGACATTTCATGACCTATATTGGCTAATGGTAAACATGTTAAACAGTTTTTACTAGATAAACATAAGGCTTATCAAACTATAAAACCAGTTTTACTAAGATATAACCAGGTTATCCAGGACTTAGTCTTTTCTGCTGCTTCATGCTTATATGCTTATATCATTCATGCTTTACTTGTATATCCATGCACTGAGCGTTATGCTCAGCCATTTTCCTTTTCATATTCCAAAAACGGTAGGTACTCAGGGACGCACGCAGACTTTAAGCGTACGCGCATATGGATTGGAAGCTTCTTAGCCTTCTTTACTTTATGCATTTATCTATACTTTGATACTCATTTCCATGGACATTGTTTAGTCCTTTCATTTACAGTACTTATGTTTGTGTGTGATGAGTTCTACTTTTGGGGTACTGATGTTTGATTCCAGTATTTCCTTTATGGTCATGTAATGTTTAGACATTTATCCTCTTATGCTTTGATGACACACCATAATCACGCGTGACATTCCATTTATCAAAATGGGGCGTTACAATTATGGTATAAGAACCAAGGCTTCGACCTGTAGGCTCTCAAAACACGACCTGTGATTAGAGGGTAGTCACTATGGTCTTCCTAGAACTGACAGTCAGTTTTCATGCATTCATCATTTTCATGCATACATATATATGTCATTGTCGCAGGTTTATGAATAAGTAATGGTTGGTACAGGACTGGCCCTATTTAGTCGCATGTGTTTTATCGAAACTTTTAAATTTGGGACCGACCCATTGGCGTCCCCTTGCCATGTCTTTTGTTTTGAGTGAACTGACCATAGGCATTCACTCTCGCGCATACAAAAGTTTTCATAAAACTGCATCATGCATTCATGTACTAGTTTTTCTACATAAATTTTTTCTCATGATTTATTGGTATAAATTTTTTTTCATGTATATAGTTTATGTTTTAATCAGTTTAATCATGTGTTTTATGTTATACTGTCAAATGGTTCTCACACGCGAGCAGGAACAACTCAATGCAGCAATCCAAGTTACAATGCAAGCTATGCTTCCTCAGCTGAGCAACTAAATCAAGGCTGAGGTTCATGCTGCCAACAACAAGCAGCATCACCCAGTACCTCCTCCTTCTCCAGCAACATTGGCCACATGGCTGGAGAGATTAAATAATCTCCGCCCTCGAGCTTTCGAGAGAACAGATATCCCCAGTGAAGCTGAAAGCTGTATGGCTTACATTGAGAATATCTTCGATGCTATGGGCTGTGACCCCGTCTTCAAGTCGAGGTTGGCATGCTACCGGTTCGAAGGTGATGTGTTAGCATGGTGGATAGCACTGAAGCAGTCTGAGGGAGGTGATGATTGGGTGGCTGGTTTGACTTGGGCTCAGTTCAGGGGTAGGGTAATGGAACAGTTCTTTCCCAAGGCTCAGCAGGACAAGCTGAAGAGAGAGTACCATGGAATCTGATAGAGAGTTGGGGAGAATAGCAACGAGTTCATGCATCGCTTTCTTTGCTTGCCTGGTTTTCTTGGTGCAGCAGCACGTACTCCTGAAGAGCAAGCACACCACTTACGGTGAGCTCTTCGTACATCGGTCGCAAAAAACTTGGTGTATGCTACGTTCAACACGATAGCACAAGTGGCCGATGCAGCACGTAAGCTGGAGATGTTGCAGGAAAGAGAAGAGTTCGGGGAAGCATTCATATTCAAACTGTGGCTAATCTGTATTCTTTCAGTATATGTCAATATTTCATCACTTTAAAATGTATCTTTCAGGCAGAAGACTGGGGACCGGTCTCAGCCGGCTACTTAGCAACAACCTAATCAGCCCAAGGGAAACGGTCAGACTCACGACCGTTCTGCTACGGATAGGCGTGGCGGTAATGATAATTACCGTAACAACGCTGGACACTCCAACAACAGCAGGTCCTTATACTTACGCATTTTCTTATGATTACATGTTATGATTCTTGATTCTGACACATTAGCTAATCTTCTACCAGAAATCATGGTAACGGGAGGGACCAGAACCAGAGAGGTTCAAAGCCTAACCGTCCAGCTATCACTGGTATTCAATCTTACGATTATCCGCATTGTCCTTTGTACCTATTATCATGTCTCATGTATATTTTTTTATCAGGCTATCAGCCAGTCAGGACACCTGCTGGAGGATATACTCATCCTCTTTGCTCTACTTGCCACCGTAGGTACCCAGGGCCATGTCGCCGCGACAGCGAGGCATGCTACAAGTATAGTCTTCCTGGCCATCGCATGAAGGATTGCCGCATGGGCGAGATGGAGGGTACATCAGGACATGCTGATACCAAGCCGCCTCCTACTAGTGGACGCGTTTACACGACATCTCACGATCAGGCCAACAAGTCTACAGGTACCATCACTGGAATCTTGTATATGTATGGTCAAGCTGCATGTGTTCTGTTTGATACGGGTGCTACTCAGTCGGTCATTTCTACTGCTTATGCCAAGAATGTTAGGATACTCCCCATGCCACTAGAGTATTCTGAGTATTTCCACGCCTTTGAGAGACTATGTACGCATAACCCATGTGTACAAGAGCCTTCCCCTAGAGTTTGACGACAAGGTTCGTCCTATTGACGCACTTCCGCTTGACATGATTTTGGGCCATCATCGGTGATGCTAATGCGACAGAGTACATTCACAACGGGTTCATACCTGGCAGGTCTGTAAAAATCATATCAACCCTGCAAGCACGTGCATTACTTTCAGATGGCCGTGAGGGTTATCTAGCTACTGTTCATGACATGGATGTTGAATCCCCATTAATTCAGGATCAGCCGATAGTGTTAGAATTTCCAGATGTATTTCTAGAAGAACTTCTGGGTATACCACCAGCACGTGAAGTAGAATTTAATATCGAGCTCATCCCAGGAGCTAAGCCGATTTTCAAGGCTCCTTATCGCATGGCTCCCATAGAGTTAAAGGAGCTGAAGGATCAATTGCAAGAACTTCTGGAACGAGGCTTTATTCGACCGAGCGCATCTCCATGGGGCGCACCAGTCTTATTCGTTAAGAAGAAGGACGGCAGTATGCGTCTTTTCATAGACTATCGCGAGCTCAACAAGATTACCATCGGGAATAGGTATCCACTACCACGTATAGATGATCTGTTTGACCAACTCCAAGGCACCAAACATTTCTCCAAGATTGATCTTAGGTCGGGCTATCATCAGCTACGGGTTAAGGAGCAGGACATCGCCAAGACTGCTTTCCGTACCCGCTATGGCCACTATGAATTTGTAGTCATGCCATTTGGCCTTACCAATGCTCCAGCAGTGTTCACGGATTTGATGAACAGAATCTTCCATGAGTTTCTGGACAAGTTCGTCATTGTCTTCATTGATGACATCCTGATTTTCTCTAAGTCCAAGGAGGAACACGAAGACCATCTTCGTACAGTACTACAGATTCTTCGCCAAAAGCAGTTGTATGCTAAATTCTCCAAGTGTGAGTTTTGGTTAGACAAGGTGGCGTTCTTAGGTCACATTGTATCAGCAGAAGGAATCACGATGGATCCAGCGAAGGTTGAGGCTATTACCAAATGTCCAAGGACGACATCAGCGACTGAAGTCCGCATTTCCTTAGGTTTAGCCGGTTATTACCGTAGGTTCGTGGAGAACTTTTCTCGCTTAGCACTACCATTGACCAAACTGATGCGGAAAGGGGATAAATTCGTCTGGACTGAAGAACGAGAGAAGAGCTTTGAAGACCTAAAGCAGAAGTTAGTATCTGCACCGATTCTTACTCTCCCATCTGGTACAGGTGGATTTCAGATCTACAGTGATGCATCAGGGAAGGGACTTGGCTGTGTTCTCATGCAACATGGGAAAGTGATCGCGTACGCTTCACGGCAGCTTAAACCTTATGTACCCTACGCATGACTTGGAACTTGCAGTAGTCGTGTTTGCATTGAGGATATGGAGGCACTACTTGTATGGAGAATCATGTGACATTTTCACGGACCACAAGAGCTTGAAGTATATCTTCACTCAGCGTGAATTGAACATGAGACAGAGGAGATGGTTAGAGCTGTTGAAGGATTATGACATTAATCTGAAGTATCATCCCGGCAAGGCGAATGTAGTGGCAGATGCACTTAGCAGAAAGTCCGGAATGATAAATGACATTAAAATTGAGGAGGAAATCATAAGAGACTTGGAGCGACTAGACATAGAGATCATGATACGTGGACAACACGGTTACTGGGCTAATCTTAGAGTAGAACCCGAATTACTCTCTAAGATCAAGGAAGCACAGAAGGATGATGGAGAAATCTGGGCGATAATTCAGAATTTGGAGAAGCAGACGGAATTTCGAGTAGACGCAGATGGTATCTTATGGCAGGGCACGAGACTTTGTGTTCCAGCTGATCAAGAACTCCAGGAAGCATTGTTAACTGAGGCTCATAGCTCCCCATTCTCTATTCATCCTGGTTCGACCAAGATTACCATGACATCAAGCAGTATTTTTGGTGGAGTGGTATGAAACAGGATGTTGCAACTTACGTCTCTAAATGTCTTACCTGGCAGCAGGTTAAGATCGAGCATCAGCGATCTGGCGGTCTTCTTCAACCATTAGATATTCCAGAGTGGAAGTGGGATAAAATCACCATGGATTTTGTTACTTGTCTTCCGCCGACAAAGAAGAAGCACGATGCAATTTTGGTTATCGTTGATCGACTTACCAAATCAGCTCATTTATTACCGCTCCGCAAGGAAGATTCGGTTAGTAAACTCGCCGATACTTATAGAAGGGAGATCCTGAGACTTTACGGTGCTCCATCCAGCATCGTCTCAGACAGAGATCCTCGTTTCACTTCGCGATTCTGGAGAAGTCTGTAGAAAGCTTGGGGTACACAACTTAAGCTTAGCACGGCTTTTCATCCTCAAACAGACGGGCAGTCAGAGCGAACGATTCAGACATTGGAAGACATGTTGAGGTCATGTGCGTTGGAATGGAAGGGTGATTGGGACGATTATATCTCTTTGGTGAAGTTTTCATACAACAACATTTGGCACGCAAGTATCAAGTGTGCTCCTTTCGAGATGTTGTATGGCAGAAAGTGTCGCGCCCCAATCAACTGGGATCAGGTTGGTGAGCGAACACTTGAAGGACCAGAAATGATAGAGTTGACTAATGAGAAGGTCGCAGTAAGCGAAGCAGAAACTACAAGAAGCAAGGTCACGTCAGAATATTTATGCAGACAAGCATCATAGGGACTTACATTTTTGTTAATGCAATAATGACTAAAAACGTTACTTGCATTTTTCGGTCTCGCTTAGTTTTGATTATGAAAATATGTAAAAACAAGCATTTACGAAAACAACAAAAAACGAATTCTTGAGTTCAAGTATTTTTCATTTTACCCAATTTCACTTAAGGTATGGATAAACAAGTACTAACCTTAATCAAGTGATCAAGTGATTTAATCTTTTCTTGAAACTCACTTTTTATTAAATGTGACAAGTTTTTATTAAACTTTATTTTTAAGAAAATGTTTTATTAAATTAATTATTTGAAATTTGAAAATGGCATATTCTTATTCTGTTAAGAATATCCTTTCAGGATATTTTTTATACCCAGATAAGACCTCCACCACTAAAGGACAAAAAGGAGCGGAGTCTAGTCCGGCGGTACCTTAGCGCCTAGGCGGTACCTTATCGATAAGGTACCGCGGGCTGTGATAAGGTACCACAGGCAGATATAGCCGTTGGCTCCTTTATCCTTTAAATAGTGGACCATTCTCAGCTTTTCACCTCACCTCTTTTGCACATTCATTTCCAGATTCAAACCCCTTCTTTAATCACTCAAATATTTGATCATTTGTTTGATTATTACTTGTTTAAGAAGTGAATCTTGTTCTTCCATCCCTTCCTCTCCAAGTGCAAAGAGAAGAACACTATCCTAGTGAAGTGTTGAGTCCACCACCAAAGATCCATTGAAGATCAAATTTTATATACTTGTAGTTATGTTATAGTTGTGAAGATCCAAGTAGTTGTGTCTATTTGGAAGTTGTGTATGTACTAAGTATAGTTGTGTAGATTGGTCCTAGCTACGATTAGGGCTCGACTTTTAGCTTAGAGTCGGAAATTGGTTAAGCGACGTGTACGGTTTTCTCCACCATAAGGAGCTTGTTGTGTAGTGAATTCTCGAGTAAGGAGTACTCGAGGAGTGGAGTAGGAACGAGGAGTGAGCTTCGTTGCCGAACCACTATAAATCCTTGGTGTTCGGTTTGATCTTTCTTTACCCTTAACTCTTTACATTCTTTATTCTTTTTGCATATACATGTGCTAGTATTAGATTAGCTACACTATCATTCTTTATTCTTTGTGGATATATTTTTGTTAGTATTAGTTTAGCTACACTATCATTGTTCATATTGTGCATAAGAAGATTTCACATATTTCCTCATGCCTAAGTTTTTGAAAAAGGATTTTTGGAAACCACATTTTAACAAGTAAATATAAGAAACTATTCAAACCCCCCCCCCCTTCTAGTTTCTAGAATTGGTATCAGAGCGGGTTGCTCAAGATTTTTTAAAGTATATTGTATTTTAAAACTTGTATCGATCTATGGATTCCAACAAGTACCTAGAAGGGAAATCTATGCAAAGACCACCACTTTTTGTAACCGATAGTTTTATTTATTGGAAAAATAGATTTGAAACTTATGTGAAATCAAAAGATTTAGATCTTTGGCATGTTATTACCAATGGTGATTTTTTACCCTTTCAATTTAATGAAGTTTCTAAAACAAAAGAATTAGTCACTTTTGACAAAGCTAATGATGACACTAAAAAGAAACTTTCAAAAAATAATGAGGCTAAAATGGTGATTTATAATGCTTTGCCTAAGAAAGAGTATGAAAGAATTTTTATGTGTGAAACCGCTAAAGATATTTGGAACATTCTTTTAGTAACCCACCAAGGTAATAGCCAAGTCAAAGAAAGTAAAATCGATCTTCTTGTCCAACAATATGAACAATTTGTCATCTTAGAAGATGAATCTATTGATAGTGCATTTGCTAGGTTTAACACCATTATTACTAGTCTAAAAGCACTTGATGAAGGTTTTTCTAGCAAGAACAATGTTAGGAAGTTTCTAAGGGCCTTACATCCAAAGTGGAGAGCGAAATTCACGGCTATTGAAGAGTCGAAAGATCTCTCAACTTTATCACTCGATGAACTCATAGGAAACTTGAAGGTTCATGAGATGATAATTTTGAAGGACTCGGAACTAGTAAAAACCAAGAGTGAAAGGAAATCTCTTGCACTTAAAGCCAAGAAGGCACAAAGTGACCATGACAGTTCTTCGGAAAGTGATGACGAGGAGTTTGCATTGGCGGTGAGAGATTTCAAGAAGTTCTTCAAGAGACGAGGTCAACACGTTAGGCAACCAAACTATGACAAGAAACCATTGTTAAAGAATCGGTTTGTCAAGAACGAAAAAGGTGATAGGAGTTGCTTTAGATGTGGTGATCCAAATCACTTCATTGGTGATTGTCCAAAGCCCGCTCGTGATAAGAACCACACGACATTCGTTAGTGGCACTTGGAGCGATAGCAGTGAAGATGATGATGACAACCCCAAAGAGGAGAAATGTCTTATGGCTCACACTTCTAAAGAGGTACATTCCGAAACCGAATATTATAGCAATGATAGTTCCACTTTAGATGATATTGAATTTGAAGGCAAATATGATAACTTACACAAACTTAGTCTTAAATTCATAGAAAAGAATAAAACCTTAAAATCAACCAAAACTAAGCTTGAAAATGAGATCAATGAACTTAGGGAGAAATTGGCTAAACTTGAGAAAAACAAAGAGGTTGATTTAGGTTGCTTAAGTTGTGAGAAACTTAGATTAGAGAATGATGATCTCAAGAGCACCTCCATTAAATTGGAAAAGTTCATGAAAGGTACTAGTGCTCTTGATGATATGTTAAACAAACAAGTTCATTCTAAGGAAAAACTTGGTCTAGGTTTTAACTCAAAAGAAGCCTCAACTAGTGAACCAAAACAAGTCAGGTTTTCACAGAAAACACCTTCTAGACGCGGTTCCACATCGTATGGCGCGGTTCCTTATCACTATGGAACCGCGGCCATAGATAAGGTATCGCGGACAGAAGTAGATTTTTGTGAAAATTCTAAACTTTCTGAAAAATCTAAGTTAAATGAAAAACCAAAGCATCTTACTGTTAATAAAGTTCAATTACCCATACTTGACGACCATGCTATTGGTAAGTTCTATAAGCCGTTAAGTAAACCTCTTATGGGAAATATAAGTTTATCTAGACTTTCTTCTACTCCACCTAGAGTACGGAATAAGGCTAAGCCTAGAAGTAGAACGACAACGCCTACAAGAGATAATCAAAACAATTCACGACCTAGAAGTAAAACTCCAACACCTAGAAGGAATAATAATAACTCTAAACCTAGATCAAACACACCTAGGAGAAGTAATGAACAACAAAATTGTTACATGAATTACTACCCTCCTCCATTTTGTTCTCCATGGGAAATCCTCACCTCATTCATGCATCCCAACCAAATGCAAGGGATGTTTGGAACTAACAATTTTGGACCCATGAGATATTGGGGACCAAATGTTTGATCTTGTGTGTTGTTACCTAGATATGCTTGGGAATTGATTTGGAGCCCGATGAGTGGATTAAAGATAGTGGATGTTCTAAACACATAACGGGTAATCGAAGTTTGTTCTCGCATTACAAAGCATATGATGGAGGTAACGTCACATTCGCTAGTAGTCTACGTGGTAATATCATTGGCAAAGGTACGGTTTCTCTAGACTCCATGACCATTGAAAATGTTGAGCACATAGATAACTTAGGTTTTAACCTTTTAAGTATAGGTCAAATTTGTGATAATAAGTGTAAGGTCATCTTTTCGGAACATGACAGTGAAATCGTAAAAGATGGAAAAGTCATTAGAAAAGGTGTTAGAAAGCATGGGCTTTATGTCATGAAGGTTAATAAGAAGTCAAAAGACAACATATGTCTTGCGACTATAGATGATAGTTCTACTCTTTGGCATAGGAGATTAGGTCACGCTAATATGCGTTTAATTCAATCTTTAGTCTCTAAGGAGTTGGTAAGACACCTCCCCAAGATTAAGTTTTATAGTAACTTTTGTGATGCTTGCAAAGTTGGAAAGCAAGTTCACTCAAGTCACAAAGCCAAGAATTTGGTTTTGACCTCTCGGTGCTTAGAGCTCCTACATATGGATCTCTTTGGACCTTCCGCCATACGGAGTTATGGAGGTAACCTTTATACCCTAGTTATAGTTGATGACTATTCTAGATTCACTTGGACTAGATTTTTGGCATCTAAGAATGAAGCTTTCGATCACTTCGAAATCTTTAGTCGAAGAATTCAAAATCAACTAGGATGTTCAATTGTTTCTATTAGGACGGATCATGGTAGGGAATTTGATAATGAAGTGCAATTTGGTGCCTTTTGTGAAGCTCATGGTATTACCCATAACTTCTCGGCTCCTCGCACTCCACAATAAAATGGGGTAGTTGAAAGGAAAAATAGGACTCTCCAAGAGATGAGTAGGACGATGTTAAACGAGCAATCTTTGCCTCAAAAGTTTTGGTGCAATGCCGTGGATACATCGACTTATATTCTCAACCGAATTCTTATTCGACCTTTCCTAGGAAAGACCCCCTATGAGATTCTTAAAGGTAAGAAACCCTCATTAGAATACTTTAGGGTGTTTGGAAGCAAGTGCTTTATCCTCAATACCAAAGACTACCTTACCAAGTTTGACCCAAAGTCTTACGAAGGTATCCTTTTAGGTTATTCCCAAACTAGTAAGGCCTACATAGTCCTAAATAGAACCTCAGGGGTTATTGAAGAATCACTCAACGTAACCTTTGATGAAACCCCTCCTTCACCCAAGACACCACCATTGGTTGATGATGACTTGGATGAATTAGAAGTAGTTAAAGCCAAAGAGGTTAGAAAAATAGGAGTTGAAGACCTTAGTGTTGAAAAGGAAGTAAACATTAAGGAGTCTAGGGATCATACTCTCAACAATGTCATTGGTGACTTAAATCAAAGGACCCTAAGATCTCAAGTCCAAAACCAAAGCAAATTCTTTTGTTTTGTCTCCTTGATTGAACCAAAGAATGTTAAAGAAGCTTTAACGGATGAGAGTTGGGTCATTGCGATGCAAGAAGAATTGAATCAATTCGTTGCCAATGATGTTTGGGAACTTGTTCCTCCACCTAGAAGTTCTACCATTATAGGAACCAAATGGGTATTTAGGAATAAGCTAGATGAGAATGGTGTTGTGTCTCATAACAAGGCTAGACTTGTAGCTCAAGGCTATAATCAACAAGAAGGGATTGATTATGACGAGACATATGCACCGGTACCTAGATTAGAATCAATTAGAATCCTTTTAGCCTACGCTTGTGCCTTAGATATTAAGCTTCAACAAATGGATGTAAAGAGTGCATTTCTTAACGGTTTGATCAATGAGGAGGTATATGTGGCTCAACCTCCTGGCTTCATTGATTTTGAGAAACCGGACCATGTTTACAAGCTTAAGAAAGCACTTTATGGACTCAAACAAGCACCCAAAGCTTGGTATGATAGACTTAAAGAGTTTCTTGTTAAACATGAGTATACCATGGGTATGGTAGACAATACACTCTTTACAAATAAGAAAGGTCCTCACCTCATAATCGTACAAATATATGTTGATGACATTATATTTGGCTCAACTTGTCAAGAATTATGTGATGACTTTGCCAAAATCATGCATGATGAGTTTGAAATGAGTATGATGGGAGAACTTAACTTCTTTCTAGGACTCCAAATTAAACAAATGAACGATGGTATTTTCTTTAGTCAATCTAAGTACGCTAAAGAAATGCTAAAGAAATTTGGATTAGAAGAATCTAGACCGATGAAGACCCCTATGGCCTCAGATACTAAACTCACCGTAGATGATGATTGTGAGTCGGTAGACAACACCAAATATAGAGGTATGATTGGTAGTTTGTTGTACCTAACAACAAGTCGACCGGATATCATGTTTAGTGTTTGCCTTTGTGCTCGCTTCCAAGAGGCTCCCAAAACCTCTCACCTTGAAGTGGTTAAGCGTATCTTCCGATACATTAAAGGCACTATACATTTAGGATTATGGTATCCTAAAGGGACCGGCGTAGAAACCATTGTCTACGCGGACTCGGATCATGCGGGAGACTATGTGGACCGGAAAAGCACTAGTGGAGTTTGTACCTTCATGGGTTGTTGTTTAACTTCTTGGTTCTCCAAGAAACAAACCGCTCTTGCGATATCCACCACGGAAGCCGAGTATGTGAATGCCGGTAAAGCATGCCAACAAGCTCTATGGATGAAGCAAGCGCTTGTTGATTACGAGATTTCTCTTGATGATGTTCCCATCATGTGCGATAATAAAGGCGCTATAGACCTAAGCAAGAATCCCGTGCAACATTCGCGAACCAAACACATAGAAATTAGACACCATTTCCTTAGGGATAATGTTCAAAAGGGGAACATTACTATCGAAAAGGTGCCCTCCGAGGACAACTTAGCCGATATCTTCACTAAGCCACTTAAGAGGGAACCTTTTAATTACTTGCGTCTAGGTCTAGGATTAATGGAACATCTTCCTTAAATTCTTTTCTTATTGTGTGTTTTCTATTACCACTTTGAGTTCTTGAGTCTTCTAAAATTCTTTTTAAAAATCTTCTCATCTCCTTTTCAAAACTCTCAAAGTCTCTTTCGAAAATGGTTGAGAAATTCGTTTGACATTGTTAATTCAATCTAAAAACGATTTTTCATAGATTCTCGCTATTAATATAGAGCTTACATAATTCATATGTATGATTCTCTCAAACATAGCAAGAACAAGATTGAATCATGTAGGATCATTGTGTCATGACTTAAGGTCTTGTCTTACACACCTCCTACATTGATTTTTTAATCCATGTATTTTGGTCAAATCTCTATTTGGTATGTTTCGATATATTTTCTATGTCTATCTTTGCTTTTAAGCACATCTCTATTTGCTTCTGCAGGCGGTTCCATAAGTGAGCCGCGGTACCTTATTGATAAGGTACCGCCACCATAGATAAGGAACCGCCTACAGTGGCCTTCCTTTTCAGGTTTTTGTTTGAAACTCCAGATTTGCTCCAACCTTTTTGAGAATCTTTGTTTCAAACCCTTTGACCACCCCAAAAATACCCTAAGCCTTCCCTATTTAAACCATAAGTATTTTGCATTACTTCACATCCAAAATGTCTTATTCTCCCAATGAAAGCCTTGAATCTCCTCAATTTTCTCCAATTGCTTTCAATCCAAACCCACCCAAGAACACTCTTAATCACATTTCTCCTACCAAGAATGTTGATTGTGGAACTTCCTTTCTTCCACCACCATCCTTTAGTGTTCTTCCTCCTTCTCATGATAATGTCATGCACCATGGAACATATTGTCATTGTTGTCAATATCCACATCTTGCTATGGCACACATCTATGAGGAGTTGAGCTACATCAAGAGTCTCTTAATCAAGACTCCTCTTCACTTTGATTATGAGATCTCCAACAAGCCACCACCACCACCCTCCGCTATTACCTTGTCTTTCATATAAGCATTGATTGCTTATCCTCAAGACACCAAATTCAAGCAAATCTTAGAATTCTAGAATAACTAGGATTAGATTTATGCTTTTGGCTTGTTTATTTTTCCATACTTCTTTGTATGATGTTTCTTTAGTAACCTATCTTGGATCTTTGTCCTTATGTTTTCTTCTCTTTTAAGTTTCTTTTTGTGACCTATTACTATATATTGTTGGTTGTTTCTTTTGTTCAACTAACCCTTCTATGTATCTTGTCACCATATCTCGATTCCTCGGTGCCCCAAGCTAGGGGGAGTAAGCACCAAGGGGGAGTCTTTGAAAAGTCCGTTTCTTCAACACCGGCTTACGCAACCTTTTTGCTTCGACAAAGGGGGAGAAATGAATAAACTCGTCTTCGAAAATCTTGTTTTTGTGTGATTGAGTTTATGTATTGTCGGAATCAAAAAGGGGGAGATTATTAATGCAATAATGACTAAAAACGTTACTTGCATTTTTCGGTCTCGCTTAGTTTTGATTACGACAATATGTAAAAACAAGCATTTAAGAAAACAACGAAAAACCAATTCTTGAGTTCAAGTATTTTTCATTTTACCCATTTTCACTTAAGGTATGGATAAACAAGTACTAACCTTAATCAAGTGATCAAGTGATTTAATCTTTTCTTAAAACTCACTTTTTATTAAATGTGACAAGTTTTTATTAAACTTTATTTTTAAGAAAATGTTTTATTAGATTAATTATTTGAAATTTGAAAATGGCATATTCTTATTCTGTTAAGAATATCCTTTCAGGATATTTTTTATACCCAGATAAGACCTCCACCACTAAAGGACAAAAAGGAGCGGAGTCTAGTCCGGCGGTACCTTAGCGCCTAGGCGGTACCTTATCGATAAGGTACCGCGGGCTGTGATAAGGTACCGTGGGCTGTGATAAGGTACCGCGGGCAGATATAGCCGTTGGCTCCTTTATCCTTTAAATAGTGGACCATTCTCAGCTTTTCACCTCACCTCTTTTGCACATTAATTTCCAGATTCAAACCCCTTCTTTAATCACTCAAATCTTTGATCATTTGTTTGATTATTACTTGTTTAAGAAGTGAATCTTGTTCTTCCATCCCTTCCTCTCCAAGTGCAAAGAGAAGAACACTATCCTAGTGAAGTGTTGAGTCCACCACCAAAGATCCGTTGAAGATCAAATTTTATATACTTGTAGTTTTGTTATAGTTGTGAAGATCGAAGTAGTTGTGTCTATTTGGAAGTTGTGTATGTACTAAGTATAGTTGTGTAGATTGGTCCTAGCTACGATTAGGGCTCGACTTTTAGCTTATAGTCGGAAATTGGTTAAGCGACGTGTACGGTTTTCTCCACCATAAGGAGCTTGTTGTGTAGTGAACTCTCGAGTAAGGAGTACTCTAGGAGTGGAGTAGGAACGAGGAGTGAGCTTCGTTGCCGAACCACTATAAATCCTTGGTGTTCGGTTTGATCTTTCATTACCCTTAACTCTTTACATTCTTTATTCTTTTTGCATATACATGTGCTAGTATTAGATTAGCTACACTATCATTCTTTATTCTTTGTGGATATATTTTTGTTAGTATAAGTTTAGCTACACTATCATTGTTCATATTGTGCATAAGAAGATTTCACATATTTCCTCAAGCCTATGTTTTTGAAAAAGGATTTTTGGAAACCACATTTTAACAAGTAAATATAAGAAACTATTCAACCCCCCCCCCCCCACTTCTAGTTTCTACAATTTTAACGTAGGAGAAAACGTTTTCCTTTAGGTTTCGCCGGCACGTGGTGTTAGACGTTTTGGAATAAAAGGGAAGCTCAGTCCTTGATTTATCGGACCGTTTGATGTCATTGAACGAGTCGGTGAAGTATCTTACCGTTTAGCATTACCTCCGCAGCTTTCTCGTGTCCACAATGTGTTTCATGTGTCTTTACTCAGAGGGTACCAGTATCATCCCCTTCACATGGTTCAGTATCCACTGGAACAGATTCGTGAAGATCTCACTTTCATAGAAGAACCCGAACGAGTTCTTGACAGACAAGAACGAGTTATAAGAAGGAAGACGATTCCATTCGTCAAAATCGTTTGAAGGGATCATACCAAGCGGGAAGCCACTTGGGAAACAGAGGAGTCTATCCGGGCTTCTTACCCTCATTACATATTTTGAATTCGGGTATGTTCTTTTTTTCCAGTTTACTTTATCTATAATTCGGGGACGAATTATTCTTTTTAGGGGGGAAGAGTTGTAAAACCCGCATGCTTTTACCATGAATAGTACCCTTACGATCGTACGTACATGATTAGAACATTCCTTTTATAGCACGTTTACGTTTCACGAACAAGAATTACAAGTATTACGTACGTGTTATAGCACGATAAATATTATTACGTATTAAGACACGATAATTATTTCAATAATAATTATAATCACGGACATACGAACATGAAATCATGAACGTAAATAATCACGAGCTTAGTATTACGTATGTATGTATATTTATCACGATCCTGAATAAATATAATAAGACACGAGCGATAACTATTTAAATCACGTAAAACACGAACACGAGAACACACTAAATATTAGTCACGAGAAAAGTACGGGTTACCCCTCGTAGGCCCCCTTACCCGCAACTACAACAAGTAAAAGGGCCAAGCCCATTCAAAATTTATTAAACAAGGAAAAAGGAGAAATCTTAGTTTCATAATAACAAAAAATTGAAAACAAGAAAAACCCTAATCCCTTCTTTCTCCTCTCCTTTGGCCGCCGGGTTTAACAGACACACAAGGTGTGTTTGGTTGATTTTGGTGTTAATTTATTTCAAGGATTGTTAGTGTGTTCATCCTCCTTGTGTAAAACCCGCATGCTTTTACCATGAATAGTGCCCTTAAGATCATACGTACAAGATTAGAACTTTCTTTTTTTAGCACGTTACGTTTCATGTATAAGAGTTTCAAGTATTACGTACGTGTTAGAACACGATAAGTATTTATTACGTATGAACACACGATAATTATTCCAATAATAATTATAATCACGAACATGCGATCATGAAATCATGAACGTAATTTAATCACAAGCTAATATTAATTACGTATATATATTTATCACGAACACGAATAAATATATTAAGTCGTGATCAATAATTAATTAGAACACGTAAAACACGAACATGATAAAACACGAGAACTCACTAAAATATTAGACACGAGAAAAGTACGGGTTACCCCATGTGGGGCCCCCTACCCGCGGCATACACAAGGACATGGGCTTAGCCCATGCAAAATTTACTAATTACGGGGTTAAGGTAAAAACTTGTTTCACTTTTCACAAAATCAAGAAAATAATTAAAACCCTAAAAGTTTTTCTCCTTCTCCTTGTCCTCTTTGGCCGCCGGATATACAACACCAAAAGGGGTGTTTCGGGTTGATTTTGATCTTGTAAATTGTGCAAGTATTCGTGTGTGTTTATCCTTATTTGATCCACGTATTCGGTATAACTTTTTAACCCTTTTCTTTTATGGTTTGATTTAACTAATCACATAAAATCATGATGTTTTTATTTAACTAATTAAAAAAAATTATTTAAACATGTTAATGATCATGGGGTAAATCAAACAAGGGTTTTAGGGGTGTTGTGTTGTAGCCGACGCCTAACCGAGCCTCAAAGGGGGTCTCGGCTTGGCTTATTTAACACCACCAAGACCATATGGTCTCGGTATGGTGGTGGTAGTCCCACGGCAGCAGCAAAACCAAGGGGAAACCCGACGTGGTTCGAGTTATGGTGTTAGTTACGGGTCCGGTTCATGGTTTTTAGTCACGCGTCTAGTTCATGAATCATTATTTTCAAGTTTATGATTTTCACTAGTTATGTTTTAGACTTAAATTAATAAAACATGACATGATTAATTTAATGTACATGACTTAGGTTATAAATTTAATTATTAGTTCATGAATTTTAACCTAAGTATTTATATTTAACTAGACTTTATAATTAATTAATTATTTAAAACCATCACTATAATTAATTAATTAACATGACTTATGTTATATTATTAATAGTTAATAATACATTTTTTAACCTAAGTATTTTAACTTTATTTAATTAAAATCATGTTATATTTAATTAAATACTTTTAACCTATAGTTTATTTAATTTACATGTAATAATTAATAAACTATACTTTATAATCACATGACTTAGAATAATAATCAGAAAACACTTAAGCTTATATAATTAGCTTATTTAACCAACATATATCTAATTATGGAAACTTTCTATTTTTAGAAACTTATTTAATTAAGGCAGCTAATCTATTTATAGAACATTCTATTTTTAGAAACTTATTTTTAAGCAGTAGTTCTATTTTTGAAAACTTTCTATTTTTGGAAACTTTCTACTTTTGGTAATTTTCTATTTTTGAAAACTTTATATTTTAGGAAACCTGCTATTTTTAGAAAGTTATTTATTATTACACAACAAGTATAATAATACATGAAATACAAGTAATACTTAATCAGAATAGACAGAATATAAGATAAACACAATATAAAGCTTAAAACAGTAAAACATGACATGAACATATAAAACAAGCCAAGACATGATATAAAACCAGTTACGTATTCAGTAATCAGATACTTATACACGTATGTATTTATGTAGCATTAGTGATACCGAAGTAGGATTCTCTTCCGTTCGTCTTCTTCGTTCACTGGACATAAGGTACGGATTCCCGTCCTTTCAGTATGGACATTCTTTCCTTATTAGGATTCCCCGTATGCAGCCAACTGTTTTCAATAGTATAAGTTTAATATGTTTGATTGCTTATGTTTAATTAGAATACCTAAAGCCATATACATGCATGACCAGTTTCACCTAGTTAAGGAGGTACCATAACCATAACACTAGAGGCACTGGTGTTATAACTTCCCCACGGCAGAGTGATTGCTCGTGGCGTCCCTTCAGCTTTTAGCTATATTATTATATTTATCATGTGGGGCGTATGGGTGCATCCTAGTTACATGTTTTTCAGCAGATTACTCAGTGTGAATGTGGTGTGTGCCTTGCATTCTTCACAAGGAGCTGATCCCTCCTACCCAAAAACCAGTATATTAAATTAGAGGCAACCCCTCTAATTTGCATGACGAGGTCACCCCTCCAAGTATTCATGCACTTTGATATTTCATGACCTATATTGGCTAATGGTAAAATATGTTAAACAGTTTTTACAAGATAAACATAAGGCTTTTCAGACTATAAAACTAGTTTTACTAAGACTTAACCGGGATATCCAGGACTTAGTTTCTTCCGCTGTTATATGCTTATATGCTTATATTATTCATGATTTATTTGTACATCCGTGCACTGAGCGTATTGCTCAGTCGTTTTCCTTTTCATGTTCCCAAAACGGCAGGTACTCAGGGACGCTCTTAGACTTTAAGCGTACGTGCATATGGACTGGAAGCTTTCTAGCCTTTCTTTACTTTATGCATTATCTATACTTTGATACTCTTTCCATGTACATTGTTTAGTCCTTTCATTTACAGTACTTATGTTTGTGTGTGATGAGCTTTACTTTTGGACTACCGATGTTTGATTCCGGTATTTCCTTTTATGGTCATGTAATGTTTAGACATTTTTCCTTTTATGCTTTGATGACACGCCATAATCACGCGTGACATTCCATTTATCAAAATGGGGTGTTACAATTATGGTATCAGTGCAAAGGCTTCGACCTATAGGCTCTCAAAACATGACCTGTGATTAGTGGGTAGTCACTATGGTCTTCCTAGAACTGACAATCGGTTTTCATGCATTCATCATTTTCATGCATACATATATATGTCATTGTCGCAGGTTTATGACTAAGTAATGGTTGGTACAGGACTGGCCCTATTTAGTCGCATTTGTTTCATCGAAACTTTTAAATTTGGGACCGACCCATAGGCATCCCCTTGCCATGTCTTTTATTTTGGGTGAACTGACCATAGGCGTTCACTCTCGAGCATACAAGAGTTTTCATAAAACTGCATCATGCATTCATGTACAAATTTTCTTGCATAAAATTTTTCTCTTGCTTTATTGGTATAATTTTTTTTCATGTATATATAGTTTATGTTTTGATTAGTTTAATCATGTATTTTATGTTATAATGTCAGATGGTTCTCACACGCGAGCATGAACAACTCAATGCAACAATCCAAGCTGCAATGCAAGCTTTGCTTCTTCAACTGAGGAATGACATCAGGGCTGAGGTTCAGGCTGCCAACAATCAGCAGCAAAACCAAGCACCTCCTCCTCCTCCTCCAGTGACATTAGCAATATGGCTGGAGAGATTCAACAAGCTCCGTCCTAGAGCTCTCGAGAGAACAGATAGCCCTAGTGAAGCTGAAAGCTGGTTGGCTCACATCGAGAAGATCTTCGATGCTATGGGTTATGATCCCGTGTTCAAGGTGAGGTTGGCATGTTACCGGTTCGAAGGTGATGTGTTAAATTGGTGGTTAGCATTGAAGCAGTCTAAGGGAGGTGATAATTGGGTGGCTGATTTGACATGGGCTCAGTTCAGAGATAGGGTGATGGAGCAGTTCTTTCCCAAGGTTGAGCAAGACAAGCTAAAGAGAGAGTACCATGGGATCCGACATAGAGTTAGGGAGAATAACAACGAGTTCATGCAGCGCTTTCTCCGCTTAGCTGGTTTCCTTGGTGCAGCAGCAGGTACTCCTGAAGAGCAGGCACACCACTTCAGGTGGGCTCTTCGCACATCGGTCGTAAACTACTTAGTATTTGCTACGTTCAACACGATAGCACAAGTGGCCGATGCGGCACGTATGCTGGAGATGCTGCATGAGAGAGATAAGTTCGGGGAAGCAGAGAAACCCGATAAGAGGTAAACATTCTATTGGAAATACGTTTTTACGTATTTAGAAAGGATCGGTCACTCCAATGATATTGGGCTCGTGATCCAATATAGCCCATATAGCCCACATGTAGGGTGGGCTATATATACCCCCTCCTAGCATGTTAGGAGGGGTTGGTAATTTTGTGTTTACACACATTTCACTTAATCAACCATTCCTCTCTTTCTTTCCTTTCTCTCTCTACCTTTCTCTCTCTAAGTTCTTTCATTTCATAATCATAACATGCTTAATCCTTAGAAAACGTAGACCTACAATTGGTATCAAGAGCATGGGATGAAATATAGGTTGGTATTTGTATTGCTTATGATTTCTTAAGCATAACGTGTGGTTTTTTATTGTTTATTGCCAAAGCATCAAAAAAAATTCGTGTTTGTTAGTGTTCTTAAGTCGTATACCTTCTTTAATCGTGTCGTAGTGACTTGGGTATCTTGGTTTTTGGTTCAAACATAAATCTTTTGGATCAAAAGTTAAGAACTTTCTTGTTTTTCATATTTCGGAAATTATAGCAAGTGATACCATCGGAAAGTACAAGTGAGTGAGGCTTGATCGCAATAACCACAAGGTTATACTTTGCGATCAAAGGATTCTGATACCTTATTCCTACGAGATATTCTGATCGTTCATTGCGATCGCGGATTTCGACAGTTTTTAAGTGATAATTGAGACGTTACTATGTCCAAATTGTTTTAGCCATATTGCGATCTAAACATTCCGACAGATCAACATTCCGACAGATCCAATATTCATATAGAAGGACATTCTGACAGATCGACATTCCGACAGGTCAACATTCCGATAGAACCAACATTCCGATAGACCCAAAATTCCGATACTTGCAATCATTCCGATAGAAAGTGTATTCCGCCAGAAGCAACATTCCGACACTTGCACATTCCGATAGAATTTGTTTTTCGATAAAAGTTGCATAACTTAGAGGATTTTTCTATCTTGCATTAATCTGGTAATTTGGTAAATTTCAAAAGAAAACACAACAAAAAGATAACAACATCTTTCATTCAACAATACAAAAACACATAACCTTATTTCATTGTTCGATGATTTTTGATAATCTTTATTCAAGGGATCATAAAATGAATTCAAATTCATATATGCCAACAATGAATTCGCTTACCGATATCTCAATCATCTCGGGTACCGACACTCGCCCACCTTTGCTCATCAAAGATTTATTTGAAGCATGGCAAGGTCGCATGAAAATGTACATCATGGGCAAACCCACTGGTAGACTTATGCTTCAATCCATTGAAAACGGTCCACTAGATTGGGGAGAAGTTACTGTCAACAATGTGACGCGGACAAGGTTGTATCATGAGTTAACTGATGCTAACAAACTCATTGCCGATGCTGATGAAAGGGCCGTTCAGACAATACTTCAAGCCCTTCCACCCGATATCTATAGAATGGTAAGTGAACATACAATGGCAAAGGTTCTTTGGGATCGATTAGCTGTTTTGTTACAAGGGACCTTTCTAACTAAGCAAGAACGAGAGTGTCAATTGTATGACTTGTTTGATAGGTTTACATACATTCCAGGGGAGACTCATCACGATTACTACTGGCGTTTCATTACTTTGATGAATGACATGAACGTGTATAATCTAAGGATTGAAAAGTTTCATCTAAACACAAAGTTCTTGAACACGTTACCCCATGAATGGAGTCAGTATGCCACCGATGTTAAGATGATTCAAGATTTGGACAAGTCAAATTTATATCAACTCTATGCCTTCTTGCAACAACACGAGAAGCACGTGATCCAAAAATGCATCTCTCATGGAGCTTATCAAGAACCATTGGCATTAATGGCAAACCATCAAACATTGTCATATCACAACTCTCCGTTAGCTTTGGGACACCAATCTTCCTATCAACCATTGTATCAAACACCAAGTTTCCCACAGTATTCGATCTTGCCACAACCGCCTACATCTTATCACCAACAATACAAGCAACCAGCAACATCATCACAAGGAGACTCACATCAGTTACCTTATGCTTCACAACAGTATTCACCTTATCAACCTCCAACAAACCCTGCTCTTACCTATCAACAACTTGAGGCTTCTCAACCCCATTACCCACAACATGGTAGTGTTACCTCAAATCCGCTTGTAGCTCAATCAGAACCAGCGTTCTATTTTGATGATGAGATTCATGTCCCTGAGTTTAGACAAGGGGATAGTCCTACTAATATACTTGCTCAAATGTCTGCTTATCTCACTCAAACATTGAACAAACGAGGTTAAAGAAGACCAACTCCAACAAACAATCAGTTAAGGAACTCTTCTAACTCTTGACAACAAGCTACAATTCAGTATGGCAGAGTAATAGTGCAACCACTTCAGGGGAGACCCAGTTCATCTACTGCTGGTGCACGCTCATCTAACACTGCTGATACAAGAGGTAATAGCACTGGAAAAATGAAGATGATTATATGCCACAACTGCAAAGGAGAAGGGACATGGCCCAAGAGTGTAAGCAGCCCAAGAGGAAAAGGGATAGCACATGGTTTTAGGAGAAGATCTACTTTGTGAATGCTCAAGCCCAAGGACGTGAGCTCGATGAAGAAGAGTTGGCATTTCTCGCAGATCCGGGAGTCGCGGACACTGACGGTCTCACAACAGCCATCACAAACAATGCCGCATATCAATGTGATGATTTGGATGCATACGATTCTGACTGTGATGATTTCAATACCGCCAAAGCAGCTCTCATGGCAAATCTTTCACTTTATTGAGCTGACATAATTTCTGAGGTACCAAATAGTGCTATGGATACTAGTATTGTACCTTATCCAGTTGAGCAAGTGTCTGAGTATCCGAAACAGCCTCCGGTGGTTAGTACCTCAATCGAGGAGACAAACAATGATAGCAATATCAATGCAAGTCCCCAGACTTTGAGTGAACCACAACCGGGAGCTATTATGAATACAAATTCGTTTGCTCAACCTGATTTGGTTATGGTCTCGGCATCTTTGCTTAGCCAAATGAATAATGCGATCCTTGAAACCCTCAGTGTTAATCAGACTTTATCTGCCGAGCTTGTTTTGCATAAGGAAAAGGTTAAAACCTTGGAATTAACTCCAGTGTCCACTACCTTAACCAATCCTGAATTTGATAGGTTTAGGCAAGTCCAAATGGATAAACTGCTAGAAAATGAGAGTTTAAGAGCAAATCTTTCAAAAGAACTTAAAGAAAAAGAGTCAGTCGTTAATAATTTTCAAAAACTACAAACGGATTTCGAAATTCTCGAGTCTAAAAGGGTTGAAACGGAAATTAAGGCGTCTGAGAGAGTTAAAAAGACTGAAATTTTGATTTTAAAACAATACTCTGCTTCACATTTAGTACACTTGTTTCATTTTTCTTTTCAAGAGTTCAATCTATCGCGTCTAATAGACCTACCACCTAACCCGGGGTATGCAAAACAAGCATTTCACCACAACTCATGACTTTATGATGCATCCAAGTTAGGATTGGTATTAGATCCTATTGTGTTTTTAAATGAATCTGAGAGCATGTCACCATATGAAGAGAATCGGTTAAAATTACTTCCTACATATCCTGAATATGACTATGCACAAATGAATGCAACAAATGCTAAAATAGATCTTAGAACTCGATTTAATATGCAAAATAAATCTATCCAAACATTCGCTTTCATGCCTACTAGAGAAAGCCTTAGTATACTTCCTACACTCGTTAACTCGGACGAACCGAAAGAAATTCCTAAGAATCTTCCACCGGTAAGTAGGGTAAAGCTAAGCTTGGAAGAGATTGAGCGATACCTTACCGAGTTTGACAAGGTCATCCTGGAATGTACGACTTCAACGGCTCAAATCGCTGGAGAATGGGCTTTCGAACACATGAAAACGGTGTTTGAGAAAGAGATCGTTCCGTTTGTAAACAATATTAAAAATGGAGTCTATTATCTAGTGGGAAATCTAAGCTTTTAAATAGGTGAAATTCAAAACTTTTTATATGAAATGGATGATGCTTATGAACAACATTTAATTGAGAAAGAAAAGATTTTATCCGAGTATGACCGATTCTTAGAACAAATAGTGTCTCTCGAAGTGATGCAAGTTGTTACTCTTAAATATGCTCATGAGATTTCATCTACTGTGAATAAATGCGATGATGTGCATGATATATCTGTGAATATTGTTGAGCCTGTGATTAATGTAGATAATCATTCTTGTCATGAATCTAACGATGATTTTTTAAAGCTTCAAGATTCTTATAACACACTTTCAAAAAGTTTTAATGAGCTTCAACAACATTGTATATCTCTTGAAATTGAAAATCAATCTAAAAATGAAACTCTTTAAAAAACAAACGATTGTGAAAACTCCGTTGAGACAAGTGACAAGATGATTCAGTTGGTTCAGGAATTAGAGGAAGAAATTATGAGACTTAAGAGAGAATCCGTAGAAGAGAAATTGGAACTAGAGGCTGCAAAGATTAAAAATCATGCCCTAGAAGATAGAATTAATTCTATGCTAGGGGAGTTTTATAAAGTAAAGCAGGATTTTTCACAAATTTATGGTTCATTAGAAAATCGCTTCGCTTTAATGCGACAGAGCAAACGTCACTCGTTGACAAACTGAACCGTAAGAGCGAGGAAATCTCTGACTTAAATATTCAACTCATCGACAAAAACATGGTTTTAGCTGAATTAAAAAAGACACTTCAACTCAAAGGACAAGAAGTTGTTGATAATCTAGCTCCAATCTCTGCCTCGACCTTTAGTGCTTCCAAACCCAACCCACGTGTGCTATATCGGGACCCAAAATTTAAGAATAGTCCAACTAAGTTTGCCACATACATGAAAAATGCCTTAGAACATGCAGATCTAGCTAGAGAGATCGTTGATGACATGCGTGAACTAGATCCCACAAGTCATCGTATATATGAGCTTTTATTATATGTGGATCGCGTTCAGGATTGTTTAGCAAACTTAGAGTACATTGGGCAACCGATATCTGTACCACCTAAGCAACAAACCACCATTGTTATTACTCCATTCAATAAGACCCTCGGAGCTAAGCTATTTTAAACACACCCATTAAGGCTAAGTCAAAATTTGTAACTAATGTTCCCTTGGCTTCTACAGGAGTAATTATGTCTACTAAGGCTAAAGGATCTCAAGACAAGAAAGATAGGATCAAGCCTTCCACTAGTAGGACTAAGAAGGAGAAAGTAGAAGTTCACCCTAGGAATGTTATTTCAGTTTTAAATAAAAAGAATCATGTAGCTAAGACGAAAGGTTCTCTCTCTGAGTGGAAACCTAAGCAAAATATGAATTCTAATTTGAAATGTTGGAATTGTAAAGAATGCATGTTTTCTCAGCGTCATGATCTATGCCTTGTTAATCACATGAATGAAATGTATTCAATTAGGAATAATCTTGAATGGATTCCAACGGGGAAGAAATTCACCCAGGTTGGTTGGAAATGGAAACCCACTGGTAGGACCTTCACTGCTAATGGAATTACGTGCCCTTTAACAAGGATCACATCAACAGAAGATAGGTCTCAACGTCCTTTAAATAGGAACACTAGCACTAAGAAATGGAAAAAGCGCCCTTTAACTAGGTCTGCCCCCACTATTGTGCCTACTAGTGTTAATGTCCCCAGTCAAAAAGTACCTCAGAATACTAGACAACTAGAATCTAAACCAACAACTAGTAAGAAAATTTGGAAGCCTAAAGATTCTTCTGATAGCAAATCTAAGATAATTACATTTGTACCTCCTAACTCAGAGGAACAATTATATTCCGATACATCATCTTTGTTTGGTGATATTTTTAGGTCGTCCAAATTATTCTTTCGTATTTGGCCTCGGGGTGCTCCAAACATATGACTGTAGATCGCTCGATGCTCAAAAATTTCTCAACAAGTTTCTAGGAACGGTGAAATTCGGCAACGACCATATTGCGAAGATCATGGGTTACGGAGAATATCAAATTGGGAATGTTACGATTTAAAGGGTGTATTATGTGGAGTGACTTGGTCATAATTTATTTTCAGTAGGACAATTCTGTGATTCAAATCTTGAAGTGGCTTTTCGAAAACATACTTGCTTTATTCGCGATCTTGCAGGAAATGATTTGTTAAAAGGTTCTCGAGGGGATAATCTCTACACACTTTCCATTCAAAACATGATGGCCGCCTCTCCTGTATGCCTTCTTTCCAAAGCATCTAAGAACAAGTCATGGTTGTGGCATCGTCGGTTATCTCATCTTAACTTTGATGCAATAAACCATTTGGCTAAAAATGAACTTGTTCGTGGTCTTCCAAAACTTAAGTTCGACAAGGATCATTTATGTTCCGCGTGTTCTTTGGGGAAAAGCACCAAGAAATCATACAAACCTAAAGCTGAAGACACCAACCAAGAACCACTGTATCTTTTGAACATGGATCTTTGCGGGCCAATGCGTACGGCTAGTGTGAGTGGTAGAAAATACATCCTCGTCATGGTGGATGATTTCTCAAAGTTTACATGGGTAAATTTTTTAGCATCTAAGGATCAAGCACCAAAGTATATTATTACTTTCTTAAAGATGATCCAAGTACGTCTTAATGCTATTGTTCGCCGCATTCGCACTGATAATGGAACTGAGTTCGTTAATCAAACTCTACGAGACTATTATGCAGAGGTCGTTATTTCACATGAAACTTCTGTTGCTCGCACTCCACAACAAAACAGTGTCGTGGAAAGACGTAACCGTACACTAATGGAAGCTGCAATAACTATGTTGTTTTATGCAAATGCTCCTTTATTCTTATGGGCTGAAGCAGTGGCAACCGTACGTTATACCCAAAACCGCTCCATCATTCGTAAACGCCATGGTAAAACTCCATATGAGCTACTTCATGGGCAAAAACCTGATATTTTATTTCTTCATGTATTTGGTGCAATGTGTTACCCAAATACTAATAGTGAGAATTTGGACAAACTTCAACCGAAGGCTGATATTGGAATTTTCATTGGTTACTCACCTGCAAAGAAAGCTTACCGAATTTATAACCGTCGTATTGGCAAGATAGTAGAAACTTTGGATGCCGATTTTGATGAGCTAACAGGAATGGCTTCTGAGCAACACAACTCTGAAACCGCATTACATGAGATGGGAACTGGTACAATTAGTTCCAGATTAACTCCCAACATTCCTACTTCTCCATCATTTATACCACCTACAAGGCCTGAGTGGGATGAGTTATTTCAACCTATGTTTGATGAATTCTTTGATCCAGCTATTGATGATTCTCCAACACCTGTAGCAGTAGCTCCAATTCCTGAAGTTATTGTTCAAGATAATAGAAATCAGTCAGAGGCATCTACTGTCACTATTGAAAAAGATGTCCCATCCACCACCAATTCTCAAACCACACCTGAATATTCACCCCCACTCGTTCCTAATGATGGTGAAGAGGATCACTATGATCACGACTTGGAATTTGCTCACTTACAAGAGCTTCCTTTCTTTGGTTCACAAATACTTGAAAACCCTAACGTTGCGTCTACCTCAAAGGAAGCTCCTGCAATCGTTCACTCCCGACCACCACGGATTGAAACTCATAACATAAGATGGACAAAGGATCACCCAATCCGAAATATTATTGGTGACATCAATCGACCAGTCCTAACTCGCCACCGACTCCAAGAACGTGCATTATATTGCTACTTTTATGAATTTCTTTCTGATACTGAACCTAAAAACTGGCAACAAACCATGACTAAATCATCTTGGATTGAAGCCATGCAAGCGTAACTTAATGAATTTCAACGTCTTGAAGTGTGGGAATTAGTTCCTTTAACCAGCAACGTTGAAATCCGTACATTGTTGTGGGTATATAAGGTTAAACTCGATGAGTTAGGTGGAGTGCTAAAGAACAAAGCTAGATTGGTTGCTAGAGGTTACAAACAAGCTTTGGGTATTGACTTTGAAGAATCATTTGCTCCCGTTGCACGATTGGAGGCGATTAGACTATTCCTTGCTTATGCTGCTCACATGAACATGATCGTCTACCAAATAAATGTTAAGACGGCATTTCTCAACGGTGAATTAAGGGAAGATGTCTATGTAAGCCAGCTGAATGGATTCGTCAACTCGAATTATCCTAATCACGTGTACAAGCTCAAGAAGGCTCTTTATGGGGTGAAAAAAGCTCTACGCGCATGGTACGATCTCCTATCGTCGTATCTCATCTCGAAAGGCTTCTCCAAAGGCAAAGTGGACCCAACATTATTTATTCTTAAGGAGGACAACGACATGATACTGGTACAAGTTTATGTTGATGATATAATATTTGCTGCTACTAATCAATGATTGTCTGACCATTTTGAGATATTTATGTCCACACGTTTTAAGATGTCGATGATGGGAAAAATTTCATTTTTCTTAGGGTTGCAAATTTCTTAGAATCCAAGAGGCATCTTCATTAATCAATCCAAATTTTCTCTTGAATCATAAAAGAAGTATCATTTTGAAAACTGTGACCCCGTGGATACTCCAATGGTGGAGAGATCCAAGTTAGATGAAGATAAGGAAGGGATAGCTGTCGATCCTAAACTTTACCGTAGAATGATCAGCACCCTTCTCTATCTAACAGCTAGGAGGCCTGATTTGCAATTTGCTATATGCATGTGTGCCCGGTATCAAGCTCGGCCTACCAAAAGCACTTACATGTTGTGAAAAGGATCTTTCGGTATCTTAAAGGAACACTTAATCGTGGTCTGTGGTATCTGAAGGATTCTTCTATTGCACTAATCTCATATGCAGATGCGGATTATGCTGGGTGTCAAGATACTAGACGTAGCACTTCTGGCAGTGTGCAACTTCTTGGAGATAGACTTGTTAGTTGGGCATCAAAAAGGCAGAAAAGCGTTGCGATATCCAGTACAGAGGCTGAATACATTGCTATGTTTGGTTGTTGTGCTCAAGTTCTTTGGATGAGATCACAATTAACTGACTACGGTCTTGGATTCAACAAAATCCCGATGTACTGTGATAACAAAAGTGCAATTGCTCTGTGCTGCAACTACGTTCAACATTCCCGGGCAAAGCACATTGACATACGCTACCACTTCATCAAAGAGCAAGTGGAAAATGGAGTGATCGAACTGTACTTCGTCAACACTGAGTATCAGCTGGCAGATATATTCACAAAGGCATTAGATCGAGGACGTATCGAGTTTTGGATCGAAAAGCTAGGCATGAAATCATTCTTCCCAGCGACACTTAAGAAGTTGGCAGAAGAATCTGAAGAATAGTGATGGTAAACTATTCTAGAGTATCCTTTGATCGTGATCTTGTATATTATCGTATATATTTAAACCACCAAAAGAAAAATACAAAAATATAAAACATAGAAAAACTATAAAAAAAATATAAAACATACAAAATCCATAAAAAATATAAAATCAAGAAAATCCAAAAATATTTTTCATTTGCAAAACGGGCATGTCTTTTAGTACGGTAATATTTACGGCCTTAGAAATGTCGATTAAAATTGACACGGCGCCATAAATAGAGTCCGTATAAAATTTGTACATGTTTTTAAAACATGCCCATTATGGCTTGTAGTTATTTCAGACTGCAACCTGCTTTTCGCATTAAAGTCTTGTATTTCTTATGAAAACGTTGGCTCACAACGGGAATTAATTTTCTCGGGCAAGGTTTACTTTAAAACCTTGTAAGGGACTAAGTTCACTTTATAACTTGGTCTAACACAAATTAGTGTATGTATCAGTGCACTTATTTTGTCAAAATAAGAGAAACCTTATTGCCACCAGAATCGTTCCAACCAATCACTTAACCGGAAAATGTCTTCATGGATATTTGCTGCTTTAAAATCATTGACTACAACTCTTTAAATAGAAAACGGGTCCGTGGTTAAGGGGGAGCAAATATTAAATCTTCTTGGAATTAAAATTGCTCTTCAAAAAGGGTTTTCAGAAAATATAAACCGTTAATCGTCATCATTAAGTGCTCGTGTGCCTTTTGTGAATTATACATTCACGTATAGGTTATTTGCAATTTGGCGTTAAGTGTATGTGTTCGTGTTTGTGAGCGGGTTAGTAATTCATTAAGTTTATTTGGTTAATCATAATGACTTTAAACAAATACTATTAACTGGGGGACCACTTTTGCAAATGTTGCAAAATGGGGGTTTCATGTGTAACTTTGGCACCAAGTTGACCAAGTCAAACACTATACCCCCCCTCCCAATTCCTTGCTTCTTTTCCATCGCAAACACAAACACAAAAACACTCCCCGCCAATGTTGAACTTCAAAATTTGAGTTTTTGATTGATTGCTTGCACTCCGTTCTCTCATCTAGGTATCGTTTCATGCTGTTATTGTTTACATTTCTTATCTTAAAACTGACACAAACAACCTGAGATCAAAGTTAACTAAAAAATTATGGTTTTTGCGTTTTGCGATAAAACTGTAAATTGAGTTGTGGGATTTTCTTAGATTGCCCAGATGCACAATGGTCTTGCCCAGTTTTGTTTAAAACGTTGCCAAACTCTAGGATTTGTGAAGTCAACGTTTAGATCGGATCCTAGTCTCGGATTCCGATGATCATTGAGACACTACATTGCGATGCCTTGTCATTGCGATGAGTCATTCCGATGGCTCATGGCGATGGGTTATTGCAATGAGTCATTCTGATGGCTCATTGCGATGACTCATTGCGATGGGTCATTACGATGACGCATTGCGATGGCATATTGCGATGGTGCATTCCGATGCATTATTGCGATGGCATTGTAATGGTATTGCGATGGGGACATATTACGATGATTTCTCAAACATTCTGATGGAAACGAACTTATTGCGATAGAACAGGATTGAGATAGGATTGCGATGGTTTCACATTGCGATGGGGTGTAAGATTGCGATAGGATTGCGATGTTTTAAACATTGCGATGGATATTTTAGGATTCCGATGGTTTGTAAGATTGCGATGGATTTAGGACTATTATTATTCCGATGACTTGTAAGCTTGCAATGTGTAATCTTGGTAATATTGTGATAGCTTTTAATATTATGTTATCACTATAAGGTAGTGATGATTAATAGGATTGTCTTGCTATCATAATGTTAGGTGGCACCTATAGACATGTGTCGTTATCTAGTTATTGTTGTTCTATAAATGTAATGTGCTAATGATCGTCGTGTGTTACTGCAAATACTACAAATTGGCATAGATTTAAGATATATATGTTTTGTGTATACATTTGTGTTTATGTCATCAAAGCAGGAAGATGTCGATCACAGAAGAACAACAACGACAACGTGATCTCGAACTTGTTTCACTCAGCAACAGGCTACCATATGCTGAGAACAACTCTCGTTTACAAGAGGATTTTGATCCGTCTTTAGCAGCTTTCAAAATCGCCATGAATATCCTGGACATCTCACCCATCAAAGATGCATTCAGATGTACTGCCTCTGTTCCCGAAGTCTACATGCACGAGTTTTGGAACACTGCAACACTTTCTAAAAAGACTATCTCATTCCAACTAAACAAAACGCCAATGGTACTTAACTTGGGCATCTTTCGGCAACTGTTTAAATTTCCCAAGTTGGCACAAGGAGAACAATTTGTGGCTAACCCAAAGACCGATGAATTGTTTCGAGTCATTCGTGCTGTGAATTATGAAGGTGAAATCCACAACCTATCCCAGTTTAATACATCACACATAGGGCAACCCTGGAAAGCACTTATCACCATCATTGTCAAATGTCTTACTGGAAAGACACGGGGCTCCGACGCAATGCGACCACCTCAGGCTCACATATTTTGGGGACTTTACACGACATCTAAAGTAGACTATGCACTCCTTCTCTAGCAAGAATTTTGTTACCAGTTTACTGGAACCAAGAAGAAATCAGTGCATCTTCCATTCCCAAGATTCACCAAGCTCATCATCAACCACTTTATGAAGAATGACCCAACCATTGACACTCGCGGGAATTTCTTCTACCACACAAAAGAAGATGACTATGTGATTGTACAAATGAATGCAGATACTAATTCCACAAAGTATGCATTACGTCCTGCCCTAGTACTTGACACAATGATAAATGAAGGAATCAAGGAAAGTGATAAATATCAAGAGATGCTTAATGATATTGACACACAGTTTCGACCAACAAATTCACTTCCCTTAGAGAAGCAAAAAGGTAAACGTAAGAAAAGAGTTTCATAGCGCCAATCGACTGCTTCCTCCAAAGATAAAGGAACAGGGAAAATGCAAATAGTTGATGAAGATGATGATGAACATGAGACGATCCATACTGAGGAAGAACATGAAGAAGTACCACTCAGAAGGCCAAAGAAAGCAAAGCAAACTAAAGGTAAAGAAGCAAGTGTAGCTTTAGAAGAACCAGCTCAACAAACCATTTCAGAAGCCAAACGACTGCGTATTATTCTTCAACAAAGTAGAGAGGAGGCTTTTGCAACCTCCACAGGATCAGGCTCAAGACTTTTTGTGGACTTAGAGGAATTTGGTAATCCTGATGCTGACATGGCATTTTATGAAGATCCTACCGATGAAGATGCTTATGAAGATGCTGATAACTTCCATTTTGAAATTCGTGAGCAGATTGAAGAAGGTGGTAGCGGTGCAAACACTGATACAAATTTGTTGTATCATGATGTAAATGTCAACACATCTTTACCGGAACCAACTCACACGATGGTACACGACGATGCTCATGCAACTTTCATACCAGAAACTCAACTTCAAAGTAAGTCTACTTCCGGCTCTGACGATGTTATGGAATATCTAAATTCGGAAGGGGAGGGTGTCGAGGTTACAAATACTGATCCATCGACAAATGAAGACATGGTGGATGTTCCCATAACTACTGTTACATCAACCACCACTCCACCACTATCCACCCCGGTCATCAGTGAAGTCATAACACCAGCTATTACACCAGCACTTGTTGAACAACCGGTATCATCTACCACCCCAACCACTAAATCTACACCGTCATCAACAGCTGAACAAACTGTATCAACTACCGCCCCAATCACTGAATCTACACCATCACCTATCCTTGAACAACCTGTATCATCCACCACCACTTTAACAGTTATGGTTACACCTCCACCATCAGTACAACAAGTATCATCCACCTCTAATCCATTTCTCACAGTCAGTGATCCACTGATCCAGTCTCTTCAACAATAGCTGGAGGCTCAAGCTAAACAAATAGCTAAACTGATTGAAAGATTCACCACTCCCGACACACAACCTCTCAAGGAACCGCAACCTGATGAGCCTACTCTTAAGAAAATATCCGACAGAGTGTCTCAACTTAAAGAACAACGCAAATCATTTCTTGGAGAGAAGAAAACTCGTGACAAAGAGAATGCTGCCTTTCTTGTGTCAATTGATGAAAAGATGACCAAGATTATTCGACGAGAAGTTAAGTCATATGTTGATTAGCAGCTACCAACTTTTGTCGGTAATGGTTTATCTACCCTTCAACTAATGACATTATTACAGACACGTCTACTAAATATGGGGGCTCATAAATCGAAAAATAAACGAAAAGTTCTGCAATATCTCAACAAAGCAATTATTGAAGATACCCCTGCAGATACTACCGACTCTAAGTCTGACAATGAAGACGAGCTAGAGGAGGAAGATAATGAGGGTAACGGTGATGAGGATGATGGTGAAAATGATCAAAATGAGGAATAGGATAAGGAAGGAGATTAGGAGGAAGAAGAGGATGAGGAAGAAAAGGATAAGGATGAAGATGAAGATGAGGACGAGGATACAGATGAGGATGAGGATGACGATGATGATATTGATGACGGTAATGGAACCAACAAGGGTGATAAGAATGACGAAACCGGTACTAATGCCGAAGAGTGAAATAAGGAGAAAGGCATTGAGGAAGTGCAGAAAGCATTGCTGAAACCGTTGAAAAGACGATGGAGTCTACTGTACCAGAAACTCAGCAAATTGACACAGGTATATCTACTGAACCAGTTTTTACTAATGATTCTCACAATGAATTTGTAGAACATATGCAAGAAGACAAAATTCCTGTGTCTACACACGAAGAAGAACCCACAGGGTCAATGCTCGAAGAAGAACCTCACGATGATATACCGGTGACGCAAGAATAACCTTCAACACCATCTGAAGATCAGCACATCTCTGATACGGAAGTTGAAGATTTAAATGTGCCAGAACCAATGTTTGCTGAATCTCTTATCATCGATGACACGGTACAGGAGCAACTCTGGCTTACAAATGCAGCACCACAACATCCTTTCGACACAGCAACTGAAATGGAGCTGAGTCAATTCCTAAACAATCCTATCGATTTCTCGGCCTTTCTAAGGTATTCTCATGGGAAACCGACAATGACTCCAGATCTCATCAAAATGGTAGCCGCAAATGTGGACTTCTTTGATACTTTGAAGATCACCCATAATGAAGCAGAATATCACTTAAATGAGCTTACCAAGGCAATGAGAGCGACGACTACGGGAATTCAAACTCATGTGTTACGACCTCTTACACCCACGGCCATCACCGGTTCTGCAACGATCCCAATAGAGCACTTTGTTTCTCATGATCTCGAGTACCTTGAAAAAGGCGCAAAGAAATATGCCACGTCACTTACTATGCTCAAGGCTGTTAATCTGGAGAACGCTCAATGGATCAAAGATAAAGTACCTGATGCACTATGGAGAAAGAAACTGCTCAAGTTTTATGATACTTTTGCTTTACTTGGCATCTCTCACTGGACAACAAAGAAAAGGTTAGCTTACAATCATTTCCATCGTCCAAAGAGAGGTTCTTCTATTGTCTCAGCTCACATAATCAAAAGCATCCAAGGAGCAACCACTCGGACTGTCTTCGGTTATGATTACTTGAATGTAATCGTGTTTAAACGTACTGATGAGAAAGAATACTGAATTGACGAAAGTGATCTCCAGTACCTTCAACTTGAAGACATCGAAGATCTTCTGTTGTTATTGGCTCAGGAAAAAGTTGACCATCTACAACTTGAGATTGTCATTGCATTGAGCTCCAACTTTCGTCAATATGCAAGAAAAATCATCATTCAAAACCGGGTGGAATATTTTCAACTTGGAGTAGAGAGCTATCAGAAACAGCTAAACTTGCAACGTCCCCATACAACTCCGCTTAGTAATTTTCACAAGAACAAGAAGCCGTACATGAGGACCACGACACCAGAAGCAGGGATATTTTATCCAAATGAAACTGGAGTCATGTAGTTTATGCGATTCTCCGAACTGCATAAATTCAGCGATGGTGCGCTCAAGCATGTTCGAGATGATCTGACGGTTCTCAATGCCGACCTACCGCTTCCAGCAGTCAATTACACCTGCACAACCCAGTGCAAAAAGGGAGCAAAGTACGCGATCAAGAAGATCGAGGAACTTCTAAGGAAGCGCCGGTTGCTACGAAGTGTGGAACAATTCGTAGGTGGAAGGCCATATGGAGCTCACCATAGGTTCACGGAATGAGCCATTTAATTCTGGTTCGTCTTATAACAGGTCAACTCCATATGTCTATTTATTGTGAATATGTTAATTTTTTGTATAATCAGCTTTTGCGGCATGTTGTATTGTAAAAGTATGATATCTTTCAAGAATTTCTGTCGAGATTCTAAATCTTTCAAACATATCGTACTCGAGCACTACAACTTACCCTCATTAACTTGAGGGGGAGCATTAATATGTTCTTTGGCCAGCATCTAATTTCATTTTATTACCCAAAGACCGGTTAATCCATTAATATCCAAAATATTGATGGTTAATAATAACTAAGATTTTACCTAGTAAGAAAATTAAGTTCGTTGTGGTGGTCTAATCGAATTGATCCTGGTTAACTATGCGACTCAGTTGTCTTTGGTGAAACAAATAGTTGTGTCGTTGTAGTAATTAAAGAGTGCAAAACTTTAAAGTAAATGGCGGTTAATTAAATCTAAACTAGTTAAAACTTAAATGTGCAATATTAAAATTTTGAAAAGTAAATTAATTAAATGACTTAAAACTAAAGCGTGACAAAAATTAAATCTAACGAAGTATTAAAAATGTGACTTAAAAACAAAACAAAGCAAAATATAATCCTAAACCCAAGACCATCGGAATGTTTGATCGGAATGCTGTCACCATACCATCGGAATCCAGATCGCAATGCGGCTATCGAAATGTATCAATAACTAGATCTATCGAAATAATGGAAAAAGTGCTATTTATCGGAATGCAGACTATCGGAATATACCTATCGGAATGTGGTCCAGATCGGAATATTGCTCAATAAAAATGGGCAGCACTTCGACTCAAAATACCTCAAGACCCGTCGGAATGGGCGATCGCAATCCCAGATCGGAATGAGGAGGATGTTACTCTAGATCGCAATCCCGGATCGGAATGCAAAACCCTTGTCCCATGCTGTCACCATCGGAATGTGGGTGATGCAATCGCAATGTGTAATTTCCCTTCTTTTAGATGGAGAGCAAATTCGCAATAAGCACAAGAACCAAATAAGCTAATTTTAATAAGCAGTAACAAATACTAAAATGAAATGGAAACAAAACGAGACAATAAGCTAAAAAGTTAAAACCTTTCAAAATTTAAAAGACGAAACTTAATGAAATGGAATTTAAAAGGTAAAACTTTTTAAGAAAAACTTGAAAACATTTAAGCTAAATACCAAATAAACACATAAGATTGTCAAACCTGTGGCTTATTTCGTATGAAAACTTAAAGGGAAAAGAAAAGACAAAACTTTTAATCAAATAAGCAAAGGGATTAAGCAAACCTTGCTTAATCCGAATTTTAAAACAAACCAAAAAAGAAGGGTAGAAAGAGAATGATAAAAGGAACTTGATCAAAGATAAATAAAGATTAAAGAAACAAAATTAAGAACACTTACTTGGAATTAAAATGAATTTAAAGTGCAAGAAAATTAAGTAAATGACATGTATTTAAATGACAAGTAATTAAAATGGTGGAAGACTAATTATCACACTTAGCCAACAAAAACTAATGAAATGAAAATGGGTGCTATTTATAGGAGATTAGGGAGGTGCTTAGGAAGCTTCCTCCCCTCTTTCTTCTTTATTTAATTGCATGATTAAATCCTTGTCTTCTTAATCTTTGACTTTAATGACTTTGTCTCTGGATTTCTTTAAACTCGTCTTGTAATTCTTCAACAAATTAGACTTGAGTTTTTCGGCTTTTAGTAAACTTCCGTCTTTTGACTTTTTCTTCGATAAATCATCAGAATTGGTCTTGGACTTCCGTTCTTTTTGCACTCTTGATTTCTTGACTTCGTCTTTCGTCTTTTTCTTCGATAAAAGCCCGTGAATGCCCTTGTTTTCTCCCCTTTTCACAATTTCATCCTAAATCACAACAAAAACACAAACCACGCATAATTCTGACATTTACGACATAAAATACACGTTTTGGCTTGGTTATTATTGTAGTTAAGTGGTAAAAAGGATGGGTGTTTACACACCTATCAAATCCCCTACACTTGACCATTGCAATGTCCTCATGCAATGCATTAGTTACAAAGCAAGTTTACACTTTTCATCACAATCAATCCACATTGGCCTTTATTAAAGAGATAGAAAATTGTAGACATTCAAAGTAAAGAAATCAAAAACATACCTTCGGGTATTGAAAATGTCATGAATGATCATCATCCTCAGGTTTTCACTTTCTCCAAACCAAGCTTAAAAACGAGATCATTGTTATTATAAGTTAGCAAACTAACACGAACTCATGTGGGCCAATTATTCACTTAGACTCCCTTATTCCTAGGTGTATCTCTTATATTTTATTGTTGTCTTGAATGATCACGAGGATGCATTATTGGCTTATTTCGATAGTTATTAAGTCCGAAAGTAAAGTGGGATGATTTAATCAATAGTTAGCTAAATGACAAAATCTTTTAAAACTGCTTCTCGGGACCTCATAAAGTTCATATCTTGGCATAACTCGCTTCGCGATTTGAGAACTTTCTCGGACCGATATTTGGCAGAGACTTCATACTTCAAATCTTGAGAGACGTTTATGAAATAATGGTCTTCTCTTCATAATAGGAATTTCTTCACTTGAAGTTTTGAGAGATTCTTCATATTTGGACCACGACTTCTTCATTTTTCTCCAATCTTTATTTTGGACTTTGATATACAACGATCCGCCTCCTTTTTGGACTTGGATCTATTTATCCTCATACCTTGTTAGGGCCTTTTTGGATAGACTTCTCCATGATCTTTACTGGAGTATTTGCATTTCGTCGTGTGTCTCGACCCTTCATATTGATTTTTGATAAATGATTCTTCACATCACTTTGGATCTTTAGCAACAAAATGTAGCCCTCATGCCTTGTTAGGGCCTTTTCAGACTCGCCAATCTTCGCATCCCGCTTCAATAAGTTATGCCTTGGCTATGAACTCTAATCCATACCGAGCAACTTTTAAACGATCTTAGGCTAGAAGCTAAGTAACTTTTCAAATCATACAAACTTATTTATTGCAGATAAATTTATTAGCAAGCGATGGGAGAATAGGCTTATAATTAACTCACATAAATTCAAGAAAGAATACCAAACTTATAATTGACTCTATCATCTCTCGTTCTCCACAGTTTAAAATCTCAAGGAATGAGACTCGTGGATGCTTAGCCTATTAAATCAAAGTTTTGGGTTTTCGAGTCATCTATAGGATCTTGCAAACTCTTAGGCTTTTTCAAGTTAAGAATTCGCGTTTTAAAGTTCCCTTGATAGACGACTCTCTAGGATCAATTATAGGAACTTGCGAAAAGTTCTTGTTCTTAACCCGTGAGAGTTAAGACTTTCGCGTTTTATAGCTCCCTATATAAAAGCCTAGCAAAACTTGACTTAAACACGTTAAGGATACTAGCTAGAGTAAACTTAGATAAGTAAACTCGGGTTGAGTCAAAATATCCACAATGTTTGAAAATTTAAAACCACTTTATTAACCTTTATTCTAACAAAGAAAGAAAATAACTATACAAAGGTAAAAACTAATAGGCCAAAATAGATCAAAAATTTTGAAAAATGTCGAAAAATTGATTTTCCGGTTAAAATAAGGACAAATACAAGGAAAAGGGCCACTTAACTTCGATAAAAGTCCCCCCTACACTTAATATAAACATTGTCCTCAATTTTTAAGCATGTGGGAGTAAACTCCCCTACATTTAGGACATTGTGCACGTTGTTTAAATCTTGCTAAGGAGAAGACAACTAACGAGATTCCTATTTTAATATTGGAAAATATAAAATAGTGAATCGAAAAGAGTTTAGGATAGAACCGGGAAGATGGGAACACGGAATCACGAGTCGTCAAAAATCATCAAGAGTGGATCATTGAGCGCTCGAATCCCTGAATATGAGAAGAGAGGAAATAGCAAACACCAACGGGTCTCCCCTACACTTAGGATAAAGAAAGCTAAAAGATAGATACTTGGGTTGCCTCCCAAGAAGCGCTTGATTTTTGTTCACCGAGTCGTGAGCCTGACTCGACCTTGATTAGCATAGGAAGAAGCATGAAACATATCCACCAGGATCAAATACATAGTTTTCGTCCATCAAATAGCACAAGCTCAAGGCGAACAAGGCAAGCCAAAGAAGAGTAGGCAAGGTTCCCTTAAGCAAAGATGGAGCACGGTGGTAGCAAGGGTGAAGTGGTGCAAGCGTATCTTCAAAATTTCCAAATATCTTTCCTTTTATTTCATCAGATGGATACTGAGATGGCTGAAGAATATCGATACCGGGGTCGAACACCTTTTCCTTTAGGGGAAAATAGCACTCAGGTTCAACAGAATTTGAAGATGATCCACGAAGAAAATGCACAACCTCGTCCTCAAAAGGTGGACAAAGAGGTGTCAAATCATACGTGTTGCGGATGTTGGTGTCGTCCGGTTGCGTCTCCTTTGAAAGAATTTTCTTCAAATCCAAAGTAGGATCAAGACCATAATCATCAAAGCCTAAAGGAGGAGCATCACTCTCATGAGGGAAGTAAGTATTAAAAAAAGTTGAAAAGTCTTCCTCAAATGAGTAATCATCCAAAGTAGGATTAAGCATGGATGGCGGAGGATCTTCATCATGAGAAGAATCACTCGAAAGAGTATCAGCCTCATCAAAATCATCATAGGTGGGCATGTCGGGATAATCGGAAGTAAAATCATCATAATCATCCGAATCTGAGCTAGAATCATCATCATAAGCATCAAAGATCGGTGGAGAATCATATATGGGTGAAGGTTCCAAATTGGAAAGAGAATCATCCACATCATCTAGAAATAGTGGATTATCATTGCAAAACTCGAATAGAGGATTGTTGTAGACGACAAAATCATCAAGCACATTAATCATATTCGCTGATTCTCGGCCTCCAAAGGATTTGCTTGTAAGCTTCCCCATTTCAAAAACTTGTGCATCATTCCCGACTCTTAAGATGAGCTCACATTTATCCACATCTATTAAAGCTCGACCGGTTCTAAAAAATGGGCGTCCAAGTATTAACGGAATACGAGGATCCATTTCATAATCAACAACGACAAAGTCGACCAGAAAAGTAAATGTGCCAACTTTAATGAACACATCTTCGGCAATACCAACGGGGTAAGCGAGAGTGTGATTGTCTAGCTCAAGAGTCATTTTTGTGGCTGTAAGGTCGGACAATGATAACTTTTTCCAAACACTTAAAGGCATCAAATTTATACTTGCCCCGAGATCGGCTAAGGCAGTAAATTTGTCGGTTTGGTTAAAAGTACAAGGTAGCACAAAACGACCGGGATCTCCAAGTTTCTCCGGAAGTTCTTTAAGAAGGACGACAGAACAATTTTCATTTAATCGAGTATTAACAGACTCGGTCATCTTCTCCTTCTTGCTAAGCAATTCCTTAAACATCTTAACAAATTTAGGCATTTGTGCTAGAGCTTCGACAAGGGGAAAAGTGACGGTCATTTCCAAAACTTTCTTCAAATAGTTTGACACTTGAATGTCATCCTTGGTGTGCATTTTGGCCTTGCCTAAGCGAGATGGATAAGGAATATTGGGTTTGGGTGGTGAAGGTATAGGTGTAGCAGGTAAAGGTTGAGATGTTGAAGGGTTCTTCTTGGGTACATCGTCGTGACGAGGCGGAGACTGTAATGGTTCACTAATACTAGGTGTGGGAGTAGTAGGGATAAATGGTGGTGGAGGAGGTGTGGATGGTGTAACTGGGTGTGGGATCGATGGTCCTACTAAAGTAACTCCACTACGGGTAGTAATAGCACTCACATTCGCTCGCGAATTGGTAACGGTGTTTGAAGGTAGAGAACTCGAAGTAGAAGGTTGAGTGGTGGGCAAGAAACTAGCCAGCATATTCTTCAAATCATTCGTTTGATTGCTGAAGGAGGATTGAATATTATCTCGAAGCTCGGATCTAATGTCATTCCCTTGCTTAGTGATATCTCCTTTCAAATTGATAATTTGGCTCTGCAGATTCTTAATTTTCTCACCTTGGGTTCTCATCAAAGCTTCAACATCTTGATTCATGGGTGGGGCTTGTTGAGCGGGTGGGTGATAAGGATTAGAAGCTCTAGGTGGGATTTGGTTGCTTCCAGTGTAATTGTTGTTGGGGTTTAAGTTTTGAGGAGAAAAACCGGGTGAAAGGTAGTTGCTTCCAGTGTAATTGTTGTTGGGCTTGGTAATTTTCCGGTGAATAATTACCATAATCTGCATACACATTTTCCGGATTTCCTTGAGTAGAAGGACAATCGGTGTATGAGTGTGGACCGCCGCATATCTCACAAGGATTAGCCACCGCTTTAACTTGTTGTTGGTTTTTAGCGAGGAGCAAGATATTTTTGTTCATTTCGGTCATCATGTGGGCGAATTCGGTCATGTCGTGGTTTGCTGAAGTAGAAGAAACATTGACTCTCGGGTTGTTCCTTGAAGAAGCAGAGGAATCCCAGTTTTTATGATGAGTAGTCATGTTCTCAATAAGTTCTCTACACTCCTCGGGTCTCCTTTTCATAAATGTGCCACCGGCGGCTGCATTAATCGTATCACGATCACGAAAAGTCAAACCGTTGTAGAAAGTATCAATTAAGGTCACAGAGAGCATGTTGTGGTTCAGACAATGATCGATCAAAACATTATATCTTTCCCAAGCATCAAAGAGAGATTCATCAGGTTCTTGCATGAAACCGCTGATTTGATTGCGAAGGCTCGTGACCATGGATGGTGGAAAGTAGCGCGACAAAAAGCGTTGAGTCATGTCATCCCAAGTATGAATAGAATTCTTCGGGAGACGATCAAACCATTTCTCGGCGTGGTGGGATAAAGTATGTGGGAAGAGTTGAAGGCGAAGAACATCCATTGTGGCACCGGGAAACTTCATGCTTTGAGTGATTGTAATGAATTTGTCGAGGTGTTTGTTGGCATCATCATCAGGCATTCCCTGAAAAGGATTTGTTTGCACTTGCTGGATCATGTGATGCTTCAACGAAAATTCCGGAGCCGTGATTTGCATCGGCGCAATCGGTCCTCCTCGTCCAAACATGGTAGGTTGACAAAGATCCTCCATTGTCCGAAGATCGGGCTGTGGAAGAACATTGTTGTTATTGTTGAGGTACGGTGGATTATTGTTGTTGTTAACACCTGCCATAGCTAAATCTTCTCGAGTCTCGGGCTCTGGATAAGTAGAAGATCTAGTACGCATACACCTACAAAGGCAAAAGAAAAGAAACAAAATACAAAGAGAATATATATACACAATAAAAATAAAATCTTTTTGGATTTTTGAAAATTTTTAATTTTTATGGATTTTTAACAATTTTTAATTTTTATGGTTTTTTAACAATTTTTAAGCAAGAAAAATAACGTTCAAGAATGAACGGATCCCAAAAAGCAACGCGTCTCTCACAGAAAACCGTTAACCATTACGAAAAGAGCCGGCACCGGCGCCATTTAATAACTAAGATTTTACCTAGTAAGAAAATTAAGTTCGTTGTGGTGGTCTAATCGAATTGATCTTGGTTAACTATGCGACTCAGTTGTCTTTGGTGAAACAAATAGTTGTGTCGTTGTAGTAATTAAAGAGTCCAAAACTTTAAAGAAAATGGCGGTTAATTAAATCTAAACTAGTTAAAACTTAAATGTGCAATATTAAAATTTTGAAAAGTAAATTAATTAAATGACTTAAAACTAAAGCGTGACAAAAATTAAATTTAACAAAGTATTAAAAATGTCACTTAAAAACAAAACAAAGCAAAATATAATCCCAAACCCAAGACCATCGGAATGTTTGATCGGAATGCTGTCACCATACCATCGGAATCCAGATCGCAATGTGGCTATCGGAATGTATCAAAAACTAGGTCTATCGGAATAATGGAAAAATTGCTATTTATCGGAATGCAGACTATCGGAATATACCCATCGGAATGTGGTCCAGATCGGAATATTGCTCAATAAAATTGGGCAGCACTTCGACTCAAAATACCTCAAGACCCGTCGGAATGTGCGATCGCAATCCCAGATCGGAATGAGGAGGATGTTACTCTAGATCGCAATCCCGGATCGGAATGCAAAACCCTTGTCCCATGCTGTCACCATCGGAATGTGGGTGATGCAATCGCAATGTGTAATTTCCCTTCTTTTCGATGGAGAGCAAATTCGCAATAAGAACAAGAACCAAATAAGCTAATTCTAATAAGCAGTAACAAATACTAAAATGAAATGGAAACAAAACGAGACAATAAGCTAAAAAGTTAAAACCTTTAGAAATTTAAAAGACGAAACTTAATGAAATGGAATTTAAAAGGTAAAACTTTTTAAGAAAAACATTAAAACACTTAAGCTAAATACCAAATAAACACATAGGATTTTCAAACTTGTGGCTTATTTCGTATGAAAACTTAAAGGGAAAAGAAAAGACAAAACTTTTAATCAAATAAGCAAAGGGATTAAGCAAACCTTGCTTCATAAAATTTTTAAAACAAACCAAAAAAGAAGAAAGGTAGAAAGAGAATGATAAAAGGAACTTGATCAAAGGTAAATAAAGATTAAAGCAACAAAATTAAGAACACTTACTTGGAATTAAAATGAATTTAAAGTGCAAGACAATTAAGTAAATGACATGTATTTAAATGACAAGTAATTAAAATGGTGGAAGACTAATTGTCACACTTAGCCAACAAAAACTAATGAAATGAAAATGGGTGCTATTTATAGGAGATTAGGGAGGTGCTTAGGTAGCTTCCTCCCCTCTTTCTTCTTTCTTTAATTTCATGCTTAAGTCCTTGTCTTCTGAATCTTTGACTTTAATGACTTTGACTCGGGATTTATTTAAACTCGTCTTGTAATTCTTCAATAAATTAGACTTGAGTTCTTCGTCTTTTAGTAAACTTCCGTCTTTTGACTTTTTCTTCGATAAATCTTCAGAATTGGTCTTGGACTTCCGTTCTTTTTGCACTCTTGATTTCTTGACTTCGTCTTTCGTCTTTTTCTTCGATAAAAGCCCGTGAATGCCCGTGTTTTCTCCACTTTTCACAATTTCGTCCTAAATCACAACAAAAACACAAACCACGCATAATTCCGACATTTACAACATAAAATACACGTTTTGGCTCGGTTATTATTGTAGTTAAGTGGTAAAAAGGATGGGTGTTTACACACCTATCAGTTAACATTTTGGAAAGGGGAGAAAATGGGATTAAGGAGATTTAATGATACTTGGCTAAACAATGAAAAAGGCTTAAAAGATAAACCAACTTAATATGTGTAATGCACATGTTAAGGGGGAGCGTTTTTTATTATCAAAACACTTAAGGCACAAAAACTTTGATTACAATATCACAAGTGCTTTAAGTGATTTTTCAAGGATTTTTCATGGTGACAATACTTAACTAAAACACACTTAATTCACGACGGATGTGGTGACAAAAGGGTGGTAGGTATAGGTATTAGTCCAATGATTCATCAGAACCGATGGAATCTTCCCAAGGAAAATTCCCTGGATAGAATTAGAAGTCCTAGGAAAGATGGAGAATGATTGTGAACGTAGTTGAATGCCGACCAAGTACTTAAGCTAGCACTTAAACAATCACAACAAGGTGCTAGTGATGACGTATTGGTAAGCATTGAAGGGGTTGAAGAATGAAAAAGAATTGTAAAGATAAAGGGTGTAAAGAAAGAAGCCCTCCTTACAACTTTAGGCAGAAACCGGGTCAATACATATGCTATTGAGATCATTTTTTCAATGATTCTCGATATTGAAGATAGATATCATGGACCCAGTGATGCAATGCACAACCCTCCCCAGCTAACTCAAATATCTCTCAAAAGATATTTGTTTTAATCACACGGAGTTCAACACATTATCTATTGGTCTATTCACTCCGAACAGACTGATATTGAAAAGGTGGCAATCCTCTCCAGCCATCGCTCACTAAAACAAAACACACTATCGAGTCTATAGCCACGAGATCATCAAAAGTCTCATTAGGACACTTTCCATTTTTTCCTTGCTTCTTCACACACTGTGAAAAGTAAGAGATCTTTATGAGTCCTACGCAGTATTCCTGTAATATTGCCAGAACATCCGAGTGATACGCAAGTAACACAATGAAGATGGAAATCCTGCTTGAGCCAACCTCAAACAAGCTCATGGTAGGTGACACGTGCGGTTCTTTAAGAACCAATCTTGTGTAAACTGAAAAGAAACAGTAGTGTAATTCTTAATTAAACTTAAACTCGTTCCAGGACTCAACGCATTATCGTATGATCTTGCCAGAACACTCAGAGTGACACTATTTAGTGTTCACAGTGACGAGTGGAAATCCTTCTAGTGTTAACATCAAACAGCACTTGGTAGGTGACAAGCAAGATTCTATTTGAATCAAGCTCGTGACAACTGGAAAGCAACGATGGTGAAAATCTTAATTGAAATTCACTTGTTCCAGGTTTCATGAATTGAAGGCTTCAATCATAAGGATTTTTAATCCAAATGATTCACTCTTTATGTTCGCAGTCAGCTTTGGACGGTCGAATAAAGAGAACGGGTTTACCCGCGAAATCCTGTCAGGAAGTTACTTAATTGAAACTATCCGTCACGGGTAAGATATCTAATATCGTCCAACGGTCTTCACCGACCGGAGTTAAAATGCTACCGAATTAGAATAAAATGTCAATGCCATTTTATTCGTGTCTTATTATGTTGCTTCATTCGAAGACGGAGGCGTTGCGGTGTACCTGTTGAAGTCGTCCTCACATACTTATTCCTTCTGCATCAAATATTTCTACAAATTCAAGAAAGTATGACCTAAAAGTCTTCCGCTGTATCGACTCTAAAACTTTCAAGAATTGAACAAAGGATAAGTGTGTGGGACATGAAGTCACGAAGAGGCGAACATCACAAGAAGATAAAGATTGCACGTGAAAGGCCAAAAGAACGTGTTCCAAGCAAAAGGCTGATATTATTCAACACATATTCACAAAAAGAAGAAAAGTTAAAAAAAGAAAGAGAAAGTGGACTACGAGCTCAAGAACAAGATCTAACATGCTAGATTAGGACTTTGTAAATTTGGAGTGACCTCCCTTTGGGGGAGATTGTTGGAAATACGTTTTTACGTATAAAGAAAGTCTCGGTCACTCCAACAATATAGTTATAGGCTTGTAGTAATGTTTAAGTTACATTTTATGTTAAGCCCGACCCATGAGCATGTTCATGGGCCGGAGGCCCAAGTCCATTAAGGACTTGGGTATACAAACCTCTTTCTACCATGGAAAGAGGTGTTGGTTGTTTCATTTCTCACTTTATTACACATAGTTTCTTTCATTTCTCTCTCTAAGTTTCTCTCTCTAGAAATACATCAACCCTCTTGAAATACAAAGATTATCATTGTTCTACAATTGGTATCAGAGCTTATGCAGCGTGTATATGTTTAGAATGAAATTTTCAAGGCCATTTCATCCGTGTATATGTTTTGTTGCTAACTGTCTTATGCAACATAACAAGAAGGTGGCATTGCGGTGTACAATCCAGAAGAAGTCGGCACCACGTGCTTATACTATATGAACTTAATACTTCATCAAATTCAAGAAAGTCTAAAAGTCAAGTCTTCCGCTGTATCAAACTCTGAAGCTTTCAAGAATTTATTAAAGTATAAGTATGTGGAACATGAAGTCACGAGGAGGCAAATATCACAAGTGATGAATGCACAAGGTCAAAGCAAGGACACATGCTCAAGACCAAAGTCAAAGGTCTCATCAACATATTCACAAGAACAAGATCGAAGACTCAATCATAGTATGCTAGGTTTAATATTTTGTAAAATGGTGTGACCTCCCTTTGGGGGAGATTGTTGGAAATATGTTTTTATGTATTTAGAAAGGATCGGTCACTCCAATGATATTGGGCTCGTGATCCAATATAGCCCATATAGCCCACATGTAGGGTGGGCTATATATACCCCCTCCTAGCATGTTGGGAGGGGTTGGTCATTTTGTGTTTACACACATTTCACTTAATCAACCATTCCTCTCTTTCTTTCCTTTCTCTCTCTACCTTTCTCTCTCTAAGTTTTTTCATTTCCATCCATCTCAATAGATTAATCATAACATGCTTAATCCTTAGAAAATGTAGACCTACACATTCGTAATCAAGCGGTGACCAATCCGTATTCTTTCTATATATGTCAAATATTTCATCTCTTTAAATTGTATCTTCCAGGCAGAAGACTGGGGACCGGTCTCAGCCGGCTACTCAGCAGCAGCCTAATCAGCCCAAAGGAAACGATCAGACTAACGACCGTTCTGCAACGGATAGGCTTGGCAGTAATGATAATTACCGTAACAACGCTGGACACTCCAACGGCAGCAGGTCCTAATACTTACGCATTTTCTTATGATTTCATGTTATAACTCATAATTCTTACACTTTCACAAATCTTCTACCAGGAACCATGGAAACGGTAGGGACCAGAACCAGAGAGGTTCACAGCCTAGTCGTCCAGCTAGCAGTGGTATTCAATCTTATGATTATCCGCATTGTCCTTTGTACCCTATTATCATGTCTCATGTATAATGTTTTATCAGGTTCTCAGCCTGCTAGAGCACCTGCTGGAGGATATACTCATCCTCTTTGCTCTACTTGCCATCGTAGGCACCCAGGGCTATGTCCTCGCGACAGTGATGCATGTTTCAAGTGTGGTCTTCCTAGCCATCACATGAAGGACTGCCGCAAGGGCGAGATGGAGGGCACATCGGGACATGCTGATACTAAGCCGCCTCCTACCACTGGACGCGTCTACACGACATCTCGAGATCAGGCCAACAAGTCTACAGGTACCATCACTGGAATCTTGTATATGTATGGTCAAGCTGCATGTGTTATGTTTGATACGGGTGTTACTCACTCGGTTATTTCTACTGCCTATGCCAAGAATGTAAGGATACTCCCCATGCCACTAGATAATAGACTCAGTATTTCTACGCCTTTGAGGGACTCTATATTAATCACCCATGTATACAAGAGTCTTCCCCTAGAGTTTGATGATAAGGTTCGTCCTGTTGACGCACTTCCGTTGGACATGAATGACTTTGACATGATTTTGGGCATGGATTGGCTATCCAAGCATCATGCTACCATAGAATGCCATTCATATCGAGTCATCTTCGGTGATGTTAATGCACCAAAGTACATTCAAAACGGGTTCGTACCCGGAAGGTCTGTACAAATCATATCTACCCTGCAAGCACGTGCAATACTGTCACATGGTTGCGAGGGTTATCTAGCTACGGTTCATGACATGGATGCTGAATCCCCATCAATTCAGGATCAACCGATAGTGTCAGAATTCCAAGATGTATTTCCAGAAGAACTTCCGGGCATACCAACTGCACCAGAAGTAGAATTCAATATTGAGCTCATCCCTGGAGCTGAGCCAATTTCCATGGCTCCTTATCGCATGGCTCCCATAGAGTTAAAGGAGCTAAAGGATCAACTGCAAGAACTTCTAGAACGAGGTTTCATTCGACCGAGCGCATCTCCATGGGGCGCACCGGTCTTATTTGTTAAGAAGAAGGACAGCAGTATGCGTCTTTGCATAGACTATCGCGAGCTCAACAAGATTACTATCAGGAATAGGTATCTACTGCCACGTATAGACGATTTGTTTGACCATCTCCAAGGGGCCAAACACTTCTCCAATATTGATCGTAGGTCAGGCTATCATCAACTACGATTTAAGGAGAAGGACATCGCCAAGGCTGGTTTCCGTACACGCTATGGCCACTACGAATTTGTAGTCATGCCATTCGGCCTGACCAATGCTCCAACAGTGTTCATGGATTTGATGAACAGAATCTTCCATGAATTTCTGGACAAGTTCGTCATTGTCTTCATCGATGACATCCTGATTTTCTCAAAGTCCAAGGAGGAACACGAAGACCATCTTCGTACGGTACTACAGATTCTTCGCCAGAAGCAGATGTTTGCTAAATTCTCCAAGTGTGAGTTCTGGTTAGACAAGGTGGCATTCTTAGGTCACATTGTATCAGCAGAAGGAATCACTTTGGATCCAGCGAAGGTTGAGGCTATTACTAAGTGGCCGAGGCCGACATCAGCGACTGAAGTCCGCAGTTTCTTAGGCTTAGCTGGCTATTACTGTATGTTCGTGGAGAACTTTTCCCGCTTAGCACTACCATTGACCAAACTGATGCAGAAAGGGGAGAAATTCATTTGGACTGAAGAACGAGAGAAGAGCTTTGAAGACCTAAAGCAGAAGTTAGTATCTGCACCGATTCTTACTCTCCTATTTGGTACGGGTGGATTTCAAATCTACAGTGATGCATCGGGGAAGGGACTTGGCTGTGTTCTCATGCAACATGGGAAAGTGATCGCGTACGCTTCACGGCAGCTTAAGCCTTATGAGGAAAATTACCCTACGCATGACTTGGAACTTGCTGTAGTCGTGTTTGCACTGAAGATATGGAGGCACTATTTGTATGGAGAATCATGTGACATTTTCACAGACCACAAGAGCTTGAAGTATATCTTCACTCAGCGTGAATTGAACATGAGGCAGAGGAGATTATTAGAGATGTTGAAGGATTATGACATTAATCTGCAGTATCATCCCAGAAAGGCGAATGTAGTAGCAGATGCACTTAGTAGAAAGTCCGGAATGATCAACAACATTAAGATTGAAGAGGAAATCATAAGAGATTTGGAGCGACTAGACATAGAGATCATGCTACGTGGACAGCACGGTTACTGGGCTAATCTTAGAGTAGAACCCGAGTTACTCTCTAAGATCAAGGAAGCTCAAAAAGATGATGGAGAAATCTGGGCGATAGTTTAGAATTTGGAGAAGCAACAGAATTCAGAATAGATGTAGATGGTATCGTATGGCAGGGCACGAGACTTTGTGTTCCTGATGATCAAGAACTCTGGGAATCATTGTTAGCTGATGCTCATAGCTCCCCATTCTCTATACATCCTGGTTCGACTAAGATGTACCATGACATCAAGCAGTACTTTTGGTGGAGTGGTATAAAACAGGATGTTGCCACTTACGTCTCCAAATGTCTTACCTGCCAGCAGGTTAAGATCGAGCATTAGCGATCTGGCGGTCTCCTCCAACCGTTAGATATTCCAGAGTGGAAGTGGGATAAAATCACCATGGATTTTGTTACTAGTCTTCCGCCAACCAAGATGAAGCATGATGAAATTTAGGTTATCGTAGATCGACTTACCAAATCAGCTCATTTCTTACCGATCCGCAAGGAAGATTCGGTCAGTAAACTCGCTGATACATATAGACGAGAGATCATGAGACTCCATGATGCTCCATCCAACAACGTCTTAGACAGAGATCCTAGATTCACTTCCCGATTTTGGAAGAGTCTACAGAAAGCTTAGGGTACACAACTTAAGCTTAGCACGGCTTTTCATCCTCAAACAGACGGGCAGTAAGAGCGAACGATTCAGACATTGGAAGACATGTTGAGGTCATGTGCGTTGGAATGGACGGGTGATTGGGATGATTATATCTGTTTGGTGGAGTTTGCATACAACAACGGTTGGCACGCAAGTATCAAGTGTGCTCCTTTCGAGATGTTGTATGGTAGGAAATGTCGCGCCCCAATCTGCTGGGATCAGGTTGGTGAGGGAATACTTGAAGGACCATATATCATAGAGATGACTAATGAGAGGTTCACAGTAGCTAAGCAGAAACTTCAAGAAGCACGTTCACGTAAGAAGAGTTACGCCGACAAGCATCGTAGGGACATACATTTTAACGTAGGAGATCACGTCTTTCTTAAGGTTTCGCCGGACGTGGTGTTAGACGCTTCGGGGTTAAAGGGAAGCTCAATCCTCGATTCATCGGACCGTTTGATATTATTGAACGAGTCGGTGAAGTATCTTACCGTTTAGCGTTACCTCCGCAGCTTTCGCATGTACACAACGCGTTTCATGTGTCCTTACTCAGAGGGTACCAGTATCACCCCCTTCACATGGTTCAGTATCCACTGGAACAGATACGTGAAGATCTCACTTTCATAGAAGAACCCGAACGAGTTCTTGACAGACAAGAACGAGTCATGAGAAGGAAGATGATTCCATTCGTCAAAATCCTTTGGAGGGATCATACCGAGCGGGAAGCCACTTGGGAAACAGAGGAGTCTATCCAGGCTTTTTACCCTCATTTCATATTTTGAATTCGGATATGTTCTTCTTTTCCAGTTTACTTTATCTATAATTCGGGGACAAATTATTCTTTTTAGGGGGGAAGAGTTGTAAACCCGCATGTTTTTACCATGAACAGTGCCCTTAAGATCGTACGTACAAGATTAGAACTTTATTTTTTTAGCACGTTACGTTTCACCTATAAGAATTTCAAGTATTACGTACGTGTTAGAACACGATAAGATTTATTACGTATGAACACACGATAATTATTCCAATAATAATTATAATCACTAACATGCGATCATGAAATCATGAACGTAATTAAATCATGAGCTAATATTAATTACGTATATATACTTATCACGAACACGAATAAATATATTAAGTCACGATCAATAATTAATTAGAACACGTAAAACACGAACACGATAAACACGAGAACACACTAAAATATTTAGACACCAGAAAAGTACGGGTTACCCCATGTGGGGCCCCCTACCCGCGGCATACACAAGGACATGGGCTTAGCCCATGAAAAATGTACTAATTAGGGGGTTAAGGTAAAAACTTGTTTCACTTTTCACAAAATCAAGAAAATAATTAAAACCCTAAAAGTTTTTCTCCTTCTCCTTGTCCTCTTTGGCCGCCGGATATACAACACCAAAAGGGGTGTTTCGGGTTGATTTTGATCTTGGAAATTGTGCAAGTATTCGTGTGTGTTCATCCTTATTTGATCCACGTATTCGGTATAACTTTTTAACCCTTTTCTTTTATGTTTTGATTTAACTAATCGCATAAAATCATGATGTTTTTAATTAACTAATTAAAAACAATTATTTAAACATGTTAATGATCATGGGGTAAATCAAACAAGGGTTTTAGGGGTGTTTTGTTGTAGTCGACGCCTAACCGAGCCCCATAGAGGGTCTCGGCTTGGCTTATTTAACACCACCGAGACCATATGGTCTCAGTATGGTGGTGGTAGTCCCACGGCAGCAGCAAAACCAAGGGGAAACCTGACGTGGTTCGGGTTATGGTGTTAGTTATGGATCCGGTTCATGGTTTTTAGTCACGGGTCCGGTTCATGAATCATTATTTTCAAGTTTATGATTTTCACTAGTTATGTTTTAGACTTAAATTTAAATTTATAAAACATGACATGATTAATTTAATGTACAAGACTTAGGTTATAAATTTAAATATTAGTTCATGAATTTTAACCTAAGTATTTATATTTAACTAGACTTTATAATTAATTCATTATTTAAAACCATGACTATAATTTTAATTAACATGACTTAGGTTATATTATTAATAGTTAATAATACATGTTTTAACCTAAGTATTTTACCTTTATTTAATTAAAATCATGTTATATTTAATTAAATACTTTTAACCTATATTTATTTAATTTACATGTAATAATTAATAAACTATACTTTAAAATCACGACTTAGAATAATAATCAGAAAACACTTAAGCTTATATAATTAGCTTATTTAACCAGCTTATATCTAATTATGAAAACATTCTATTTTTAGAAACTTATTTAATTAAGACAACTAATCTATTTATGGAAACTTTCTATTTTTAGAAACTTATCTATTTTAAGCAGTAATTCTATTTTTGGAAACTTTCTATTTTTGGAAACTTTATATTTTAGAAAACATTCTATTTTTGGAAACTTTCTATTTTTGGAAACTTTCTATTTTTGGTAACTTTCTATTTTTGGAAACTTTCTAATTTAGGAACCCTGCTATTTTTAGAAAGTTACTTATTATTACACAACAAGTATAATAATACATGAAATACAAGTAATACGTAATCAGAATAGACAGAATATAAGATAAACACAATATAAATCCTAAAACAGTAAAACATGACATGAACATATAAAACAAGCCAAGACATGATATAAAACCAGTTACGTATTCAGTAATCAGATACTTATACACGTATGTATTTATGTAGCATTAGTGATACCGAAGTAGGACTCTCTTCCGTTCGTCTTCTTCGTTCACTGGACATAAGGTACGGATTCCCGTCCTTTTAGTATGGACATTCTTTCCTTATTAGGATTCCCCGTATGCAGCCAACTATTTTCCCATAGTATAAGTTTATATGTTTGATTGCTTATGTTTAATTAGAATACCTAAAGCCATATACATGCAAGACCAGTTTCACCTAGTTATGGAGGTACCATAACCATAACACTAGAGGCCCTGGTGTTATGACTTCCCCACGGCGGAGTGATTGCTCGTGGCGTCCCTTCACCTTTTGGCCATATTATTATATTTATCATGTGGGGCGTATGGGTGCATCCTAGTTACATGTTTTTCAACAGATTACTCAGTGTGAATGTGGTGTGTGCCTTGCATCCTTCACATGGAGCTAATCCCTCCTACCCAAAAATCAGTATATTAAATTAGAGGCAGCCCCTCTAATTTGCATGACGAGGTCACCCCTCCAAGTATTCATGCACGTTGATATTTCATGACCTATATTGGCTAATGTTAAAATATGTTAAACACTTTTTACAAGATAAACATAAGGCTTTTCAAACTATAAAACCAGTTTTACTAAGACTTAACCGGGATATCCAGGACTTAGTTTCTTCAGCTTTTATATGCTTATATGCTTTTATTATTCATGCTTTATTTGTACATCCGTGCACTGAGCGTATTGCTCAGCCGTTTTCCTTTTCATGTTCCCAAAATGGCAGGTACTCAGGGACGCTCGTAAACTTTAAGCGTACGTGCATATGGACTGGAAGCTTTCTAGCCTTTCTTTACTTTATGCATTATCTATACTTTGATACTCTTTCCATAGACATTGTTTAGTCCTTTCATTTACAGTACTTATGTTTGTGTGTGATGAGCTTTACTTTTGGACTACCGATGTTTGATTACGGTATTTCCTTTTATGGTCATGTAATGTTTAGACATTTATCCTTGTATGCTTTGATGACACGCCATAATCACGCGTGACATTCCATTTATCAAAATGGGGTGTTACACATTGATTCACGTGATCGGTATAACCCTAAAACCTTTTTCTTTTTATGTTTTTAATTAAATCGAGAACACATGAATCATGAATGTTTTAAAAACAAGTAAACACATGTTAAGGGGTAAAATTAATTAAGGGTTTAAGGGGTGTTTGTTTGTGGCCGACGCAAGAACCGAGCCCCAAGGGGGGTCTCGGCTTGTTTTTGATTCGCACCACCGAGACCTCAAGGTCTCGGTGTGGTGGTCTTGTGTCACGGCAGTAGGAACCAAGGGAAACCCCAACCTCTGTCGGGGTATGTTTGTGTCAGGTGGGTCTCGGCTAGAACCAAAAACCACCACCGGCTTAAGCCGGTGGCTAATTAAGGAAAGCAGGGGGAACCCCAATGCCGCGGCAGCAAGGGTAACCACCGGCTAGCCGGTGGGAACTTTTCGCTAGCCAACGGTTAGACTTGACCAAGGGTGCATTTGGGTCCGGTTCACGGGTTTAAACCGGTCCGGTTCACACATGTTTAGATTAAAACACGGTTCGGTTCATGGGTTATTTTTTTACAAGATTAATTATATTTACAAGTTTATTTTTTTACAAGACTTAAATTAAATTAATTAAAACATGCACATGATTAATTTAATTTATACATGACTTAGGTTATTAATATTAGTATTAATACATGAATTTTAACCTAAGTAATTATTATTTAATTAGACTATATAATTAATTAATTATTAAAATCATGACCTATAATTAATTAATTTACATGACTAGGTTATATTATTAATAGATAATAATACATGTTTTAACCTAAGTATTTTTACCTTTATTTAATTAAACCATTTTATATTTAATTAAATACTTTAACCTATAGTTTATTTAATTTACATGAAATAATTAATAAACTATACTATTTAGTTACACGACTTAGAATATTAATCAGTAAACACTTAAGCTTATATAATTAGCTTAATAATCCAGCTTATTTCTATTTATGGAAACTTCCTATTTTTAGAAACTTATTTAATTAATGCAGCTAGTCTATTTATGGAAACTTTCTATTTTTAGAAACTTATCTATTTTAAGCAGTAAATCTATTTTTGGAAACTTCCTATGTTTTTGAAACTTTCTATTTTTGGAAACTTTCTATTTTTGAAATCTTTCTATTTTTGGAAACTTTCTATTTTAGGAAAGATGCTATTTTTAGAAAGTTACTTATTATTACACAACAAGTATAATAATACATGAAATACATGAAATACTTAAACAGAATAGACAAAATACATGATAAACACAGTATAAAGCTTAAATTAGTAAAACATGACATGAACATATAAAACAAGCTAAGACATGATATAAAACAAGTTACATACTCAGTACGTTTATGTAGCATTAGTGATACCGAAATAGGACTCTCTTCCGTTCGTCTTCTTCGTTCACTAGACACAAGGTACGGATTCTCCGTCCTTTCAGTATGGACATTCTTCTTTATTAGGATTTCCCGTATGCGGCCAACTGTTTTCCCCAGTATATGTTTATATGTTTTTGAATTGCTTATGTTTAATTAGAATACCTAAAGCCATATACATGCATGACCAGTTTCACCTAGTTATGGAGGTACCATAACCATAACACTAGAGGCACCAGTGTTATGATTTACCACGGCGGAGTGATAGCTCGTGGCGTCCCTTTCAGCTTTTGGCCATATTATTATTATCAAGTGGGGCGTATGGGTGCATCCTAGTTTACATGTTTTTAGCAGATTATTCAGTGTGAATGTGATGTGTGCCTTGCATCCTTCACAAGGAGCTGATCCCTCCTACCCAAACTAGTATATTAAATTAGAGGCAGCCCCTCTAACTTGCATGACGAGGTCACCCCTCCAAGTATTCATGCACGGTGACATTTCATGACCTATATTGGCTAATGGTAAACATGTTAAACAGTTTTTACAAGATAAACATAAGGCTTTTCAAACTATAAAACCTGTTTTACTAAGATATAACCAGGTTATCCAGGACTTAAACTTTTCCGCTGCTTCATGCTTATATGCTTATATCATTCATGCTTTACTTGTATATCCGTGCACTGAGCGTTATGCTAAGCCGGTTTTCTTTTCATGTTCCCAAAACGACAGGTACTTAGGGACGCTCGTAGACTTTAAGCTACGTCCATATGGATTGGAAGCTTCTTAGCCTTCTTTACTTTATGCATTTATCTATACTTTGATACTCATTTCCATGGACATTGTTTAGTCCTTTCATTTATAGTACTTATGTTTGTGTGTGGTGAGTTCTACTTTTGGGGTACCGATGTTTGATTCCAGTATTTCCTTTATGGTAATGTAATGTTTAGACATTTATCCTTGTATGCTTTGATGACACGTCATAATCACGCGTGACATTCCATTTATCAAAATGGGGCGTTACAATCAAACATCAGCGTGCTAGTGGTTTACTACAACCATTAGATATTCCAGCCTGGAAGTGGGACAAAATCTCCATGGATTTTGTTACTGGTCTTCCGGTTACTCAGAAGAACAATGACGCAATCTGGGTCATTGTGGATAGATTGACTAAATCTACTCATTTTCTGCCAATTCGCAAGGAGCATCCGGTCAGCAAATTATTAGATACATTCCACAGGGAGATCATGAGACTGCATGGTACTCCATCAAAAATCATCTCTGACAGAGATCCCCGTTTCACATCACATTTCTGGAAGAGTCTACAGAAAGCTTGGGGCACCAAACTTAAGCTCAGTACTGCCTTTAATCCTCAGACCGACGGACAGTCGGAACTTACCAGTCAGACATTGGAGGACATGCTACGATCGTGTGCTCTAGAATGGTCAGGAAGCTGGGATGATTTTATATTCCTAGTAGAATTCGCATTCAACAACAGCTGGCACTCTAGCATCAAGTGTGATCCTTTTAAGATGTTGTATGGAAGAAAGTGTCGCACTCCAATCTGCTGGGTATCAAGTGGGCGAACGACTGCTTGTAGGTCCAGAGATGATTGAAGTGACCAATGAGAAGGTCGCTGTCGCCAAGGCAAAACTTCAGGAAGCTCGTGCTCGTCAGAAGAGCTATGCTGATAAACATCGTAGAGATGTGTCTTTCTACGTAGGTGACCATGTTTTCCTCAAGGTATCACCTGCACGAGGAGTTAGACGTTTTGGAATGAGGGTGAAGCTCAGTCCTCGCTTCATCGGACCGTTCGACATTGTAGAACGCGTTGGTGAAGTGTCATATCGTTTAGTGTTACTGCCTCAACTATCACACGTTCACAACATGTTCCATGTGTCCTTACTTAGAGTATACAACTATCATCCAGTTCATGTGGAGGAAGACGATCCCTTTCGTCAAAATCCTTTGGAGGGATCATCCTGAGCGGGAAGCCACTTGGGAGACGGAGGAGTCTATACGGGTATGTTTTTCTTTCAGTTCTAATTCGGGTATGTTTTTCTTTCAGTTTACGCTTCTCCAATTCGAGGACGAATTGTTCTTTTAGAGGGGAAGAGTTGTAAAACCCGCATTAAAACCTATGAACAGTACACGTGAACAGTAACTTACGAAAACACTATAAAATTTAAACTTTCCATTTATAATATTAATACATGTGTCAAGACAATAAATAACGAACAATCATGAATATTATAAATGTGACACGATCACGAATACCAAAATCACGGATAATAAATCACGAACACACACATCAATAAATTAACACACGAAAAGTTACGGGTTTACCCCGTGGGCTCCCTTGGTGTCGCGTCTACAAAAGAAAGAAGGAAGGCATGGGCTTTGGCCCATGACCCAAATTAAATAGATGTTAAGAAAAACTCCAGGAAACCTTTTCATAATTCTAGGTTTAACAAAAAGTCGCTCCCTGCCTCCTTCTTACTCTTGCCTCCGGCCACATTAAACCACAAGGAGGATTCAGACGATTTTGATCTTTGATTTTGGAGTCTACGTGTTCGTGATCTTTAATTCTCCTCTTTCCACGTTTAATCATAACACTTCCTTTTCTTTTTAAATTTCTTATGATTTCATGTTATTAAATTTAAGTAACCAGTAAAACAAGTAAATAAAACAAGGGGATTAATTAAATCATGTTAAAAAGGGGTGTTTGGCGTTGGTGTTGTTCGGCCGAGACAACCGAGACCCCAAGGGGGGTGCTCGGCTTGTCTTCATCACCACCACCGAGACCACAAGGGGTCTAAGCTGGGCTTGGGTGTGGCTAGGACGCAGCAAGAACCCCGACCAAAGCGTCGGGGTGTATTTGAGTTTGGTTTTTGTGTAAACCGAGACACCACCGAGACCCGTATGGGTGCTCGGTTGGTTTTGGTTATTCGGACCTGAGACAAAAAGGGACCCTGACTTCGAGTCGGGGTATATTTACATGTTAGTTGTTTAAGTAGTGTCAACCGAGATCCTTTCCAAGGTCTCGGTGGGACTTATTTATAGCTTATTTGATTCGTCTTATATTAAAAGATGGGCTCGGGATTCGGGTTTTTATAAAAACTATTTTTATAAATCATGTCACATTAAACTTTATGTTAATTAATTTATTAAAATTAATTCATGTATAACCCAAGGTATTTATACTTAGTTATTTTAATGAAACATGTATTTTAATTAAAATCATATAACATATAGTTTAATTAAATTAACCAGTTATTTAATTAACCAACTATAATCATGACTTGTATTGTATTAACTTAACTTCACTTAATATTTATAATTCAGCTAAATTCTAATTATTGAAACTTATTAATTTTGGGAACTTTTTATTTTGGAAGCTTTCTATTTTTGGAAACTTACTATTTATGGAAACCTGCTATTTTTAGAAAGTTACTTAGTATTACAATACAAGTATTATAATACACTAATTCATGAATAATACACAACAGAACATTAGAATAACTACAGAATACACAATAAACAGTAAACCATGATAGAATACGTATAACAAGCTAATAACACACGGAACCAGTAAAACACATGTAATTCAGAAAACTCATACACGTCCATATTTCTTATGTAGTGTTATCCGTCAAGGCGGATTAGTCTTCATCATTTCCGTTAGTTTCTACTGGACATAAGGTACGGATTTCCCGTCCTTAAATAAGGACAATCTCTTCCTTGATTAGGATTTCCCGTATGCAGCCAACTGTTTTCCCCAGTAGTTATAGATTAAATGCTTATGTTTATTAGTTACCTTGGCCATATACATGCATGACCAGTTTTACCTAGTTATGGAGGTACCATAACCATAACACTAGAGGCACTAGTGTTATGACTTCACCACGGCAGAGTGATAGCTCGTGGCGTCCCTTTTCAGTTATTTAGCCATTATATTATTATATTATCATGTGGGGCGTATGGGTGCATCCTAGTTACATGTTTTAGTCAGGATTTTCATGGTGAATGTGGTGTGTGCCTTGCATCCTTCACAAGGAGCTGATCCCTCTTACCCATTAACTAGTTAATTAGAGGCAACCCCTCTAATTGCATGATGAAGACTCCCCTCCAAGTATTCATGCACGTTGTTGACCTCATGACCTATATTGGCTAATTTGGTACATAAACTAATACAGATTTTCATAAGTAACATAAGCTATGTTTTCAGAACAAAAACAAGTTAACATGACAGACAACTACGTTTTCCAAGACTTACTCTTTTCCGCTGCCATTCATGCTTTATATTCTTTATATGCTTCCATATTCTATGTTTTCTAGGCTTTATTGTATATCCGTCCACTGAGCGTTATGCTCAGCCATCTACTTTTCCATGTTCCTAAACGACAGGTACCCAAGGACGCAAGTAGGAACTTCAGAGTATGTGCATTCGGATTGTAAGCTATCCGACCTCTTTTACCTTATGCATTTATTTCCTACTTTATCCTACTTTACATCTTTTGGACATTGTTTAGTCCTTTCCATTTATAGTACTCATATTGCTTGTTTGTGAGTTACTAGACTACCGATGTTTGATTCCGGTATTTCTATTTATGGTCATGAATGTTTAGACATTTACCTTGCATGCTTTGATGATACGCCATAAGTTACTATAACACTATATCCTATTAAATGGGGTGTTACAACCTTTTTGGGATATTTTGTACTTCTTATCTTCTTTCTATATTTCCAATCATTGGTAAATGATCGTTGAATTTGTTAAGTCTGTTTACTTATGATTATCCTCTTGATCCCCTTCTCTACTTGTCCAAATAGAAGATCACACACAAATTTATGATATGATAAAAGATGAAGCCTTGTTGAAGATCATCGTTTCTTAGATCTAGTCATGTTCATCAATTTATTTATTTGAGTCTTTTGTAGATCCAATATTTGTGTATACTTGGATTAGTCTTGTAAAAATCTACTGTATATGTGTATACTTGGATTAGTCTTGTGTATCTGATACATGCATTTTGCTATGGTTCGGATTAAGATCTTGGTATCCTCTCGAATTGATCACGGTTCTAAGTGGAATGATTTGTTCTTGGTGACAAAAATGGGTTTTGGTTTTCTATTCTACTAAAAAGGTAAATATGTGAATTAAAATAAAAGTAGACTAGAAGCAATTAGATAGTAAAAATAAACCTGAATCAAAAATTGCTCTATCCGGAATAAAAGTGGCTATGTGGAATATTGGACTATGCTGAATAAACATACTACTCGGAATAAATAATCTCCATGCGGAATAACCAAGGCTACTCGGAATATCAAGACTATGCGGAAAAATAAAACCATGCGGAATAAATAATCCTATTCGGAATATCTGATCTATGCGGAATAAATTCCTCTATGCGGAAAAATGGAATATTCCGAATAGAACACTGAACAAAATGACCATTCGGAATATATAAATATTTCGAATGAAAGGCAAAACAACAAGGCTATACGGAATACAAAGAAATTCCGAATAAAGGAAAAAGTGGCAGACCTATCCGGAATATACAAATATTCCGGATAAGGGAAAGAGCAAATGGACTATACGGAATGTCTGGGGATGAAGAACAGTGACACAGAAACAAAACAGGGGAATACGAATTTTTACCATATTGAGCCAAATAAGCAAAAAGGTTTAACCAAATTAACCAATAATTGTCTATTAACCACAAGGATCAAATCCCAATCATAAAAACACAAAATCAACAACTTTTTAAGATCAAAACTCAACTAAATAAGAACTTAAGAACTTTGAATAAAAGATGATGATGAACAAGAGGAATGAAAAGATTAAATGAAAACTTGTATTGATGATTAAGATTCAATAAAACAAAAGGAAAGGATCAAACTTACTAGATTAAAAGAAGAAATCAAAGAAGATGAAAACCACTCCTTAAGGGAGATGGTTTCCTACGAACTAGGAAAAGTGTGACTGAAAGAAAAACTAAAAAACTAGGTGCCAAATTTTGTGAGGGTGATTCCTTTATATAGGCTAAGTGGCTGGTTGGTGAGTGGGGTTTCTCCTTTTCTTCTTGTCTTCTCGTCTTTTCAGAAAAGTTGACGTTTTTGATTCTGATTCGGGATTTGTCGACGATTAAATTCAACTCGTCTTTTAATTTCTTCGTTTAATAGACTTGAGTTTCTTCGACATATGTAAATCTTCCATCTTTGGTCCTTTTCTTCGATAAATCTTCAAATAGGCCCATTGACTTCAAATCTTTTGCATCTCTTGGACAATAGACTTTGTCTTTAGTCTTTTTCCTGGATAAAACCCGTGCAATCCCATGTTTTCTTCAATAATCATCCGGTTGACTCTGAAAACACAATAAACACAAAAACCACGCATAATTCCAAACAAATGATATTAAACACACGTTTTGGTCTTGTTTTAGTAAGAAATAAGTGGTAAAAGGATGGGTGTTTTCACACCTATCAAATCCCCTACACTTAACCATTGCCATGCCCTCATGCAATGCTTAGTGATAAAGCAAATTTACAATTTTTCTCATAATCAATGAACCTTGGCCTTATTAACATACTACTAAACAAAAATTAAAGTACTAAGAGAAACCAAAACTTTAAAGTAAACAAAAGGATAGAAATAACTTGCAAAGAGATCAAGGACTTACTTTAGGGCTTTGGTGCTGCGAAGATTTATCATCCTCAAGTTTCACGTTCCCCAAACTAAGCTTAAAAACGAGATCATTGTTATTATAAGTTAGTAAATCAAACACTTACACACATGGCTTAATTATATGCTTAAACTCCCTTATTCCTAGGTGTATCTCTTATATTTTATTTTTGTCTTAGAATGATCATGAAGACGCATTTTTGGACTTATTACGATAGTTTATTTAGGCTGAAAGCAAAGTAGGACGATTTGATCAATAGTTAGCTAAAGGACAAAATCTCTTAAAACTGCTTCTCGGGATATCAAAAAGTTCATATCTTGGCATAACTCGGTTCACGATTTGAGAACTTTCTCGGGCCAATTTTTGGCATGTACTTCATACTTCATATCTTCGAGAGACGTTCTTGAGATAATGGTCTTCTCTTCGTTATAGAATTTCTTCACTTGGAGACTTTTGAGGGGTACTCCAACTTTGTTGACCACGACTTCATGATTATTTCTTCAATCTCTAATTGGGATTTGAGATACAACGATCCGCTTCCTTTTCGGACTTGGATCTATTTATCCTCATACCTTGTTAGGGTCTTTTCGGATAGACTTCTCCATGATCTTTATGGGAGTTGATTACTTTTCGTCGTGAGTCTCGATCCTTCATATTGAGTTTAGGAATAATGCTTTTCACATCACTTTGGATCTTCAGCAATAAAATGGAATCCTCATGCCTTGTTAGGGCCTTTTCGGACTCGCCAATCTTCACGCCCCGCTTCATAAGTTATGCCTTGGCTATGAACTCTTATCATTACCGAGAAACTTTTAAACGATCTTGGGCTAGAAGCTAAGTAACTTTTCAAATCGTACGACCTTACTTATTGCAGATAAATTATTAGCAAGTGATGGGAGAATAGGCAAATAATTACACCAAGTGAGCTTGTGCAAGATTACCGACTTATAATTGACTCTATCATTTCTCGTCCTCCACAATTTAAAATCTCAAGTAATGAGACTCGTGGATGCTTAGCCTAATAAACCAATTAAGGTCTACATGGTTAAGGATACTAGCTAGAATAAACTTGGATAAGTCTATTCGGGTTGAGTCAAAATAATCGCAACGGGCCTAATATGTCAAAGATTTAAAAACTAGCTACACCACTTTATTAATATTTTTGACTTTATTGCTTGATATATACATATGAAAGCAACGATAAAAATTTAAAAATTACGACTAAATGGCCAAAGATAATTAAAAATTTGAAAAATGTTGAAAAAGATGATTTTCCGGTTAAATGAAGGCATTTTCATGGAAGAGTCCACTTAAAACTTCGATAGAAGTCCCCCTACACTTAAGATAAACATTGTCCCCAATGTTTAAGCATGTGGGAAAAGTCTCCCCTACACTTATGACATTGTGCACGTTGGATGACTCAAGTTAAGGAAGAGACGACTAACGTGATCAATTTCAAATGTGAGTATGAAGAAAATTGAATCACGATAGTTTGAGAGATAAAACCGGATTTCGGATAACACGGTAGCACGGTTTCTTCAAAGGTTCCAAGAGTGCACTTATCCCTGTAATCACATCACCACACAAATACAAACACCTATATGGGTCCCCCTACACTTAGGAGGTTAAAACGAAAAGGGATAGATACTCGGGCTGCCTCCCGAGGAGCGCTTGTTTTTGATAACCGAGTCACGAGCCTGACTCGACCCAAAATTAGTTCATGGGAAACGTGGTGAGGGATGGAATCATCTCGTGAGAGATGTCCTCACCAAAGTACAATTTCAAACGCTGGCCATTCACCTTAAAGTTAGGCCCATTTGGCTGAGAAAGCTCAATGGTGCCATAGGGAAAGACATTGGCGATGGTGAATGGACCAGACCAGCGGCTCTTCAACTTGCCTGAGAAAATATTCAACCGAGAGTTAAAGAGTAAGACTTGATCACCAACGTGGAACTCTCGGTTCTTGATTTTAGCATCGTGGATAATCTTGGTCTTCTCCTTGTAGATCAATGAGTTCTCGTAAGCTTGATTCCTCAATTCTTGTAGCTCGTTGAGTTGAATCTTGCGAAAATCACCGGCATTGTTGATGTCGAAGTTAGCCCACTTCAAGGACCAGTATGCCTTATGTTCTAGCTCGATAGGGAGGTGGCAAGCTTTCCTGTACACAAGACGATAAGGCGTACAGCCGATCGGTGTCTTGTAAGCAGTACGGAAAGCCCACAGAGCATCATCTAACTTATCGGCCCACGCGGCGCGATGCTCTCCCATAGTACGTTCCAAAATTCTCTTCAATCCACGGTTAGATATCTCGGCTTGACCGTTGGTTTGAGGATGATAAGCGGTGGAAAGACGGTGATTGACACCATACTTAGCCATGACTCTTGCAAATTGATCGTTGCAAAAATGAGTCCCGCGGTCACTGATAATAGCACGAGGAACACCGAAACGAGCAAACAGTTGTTTCAAGAAATTACAAACCACCCTTGCGTCGTTAGTGGGTAAAGACTTGGCTTAAACCCATTTGGAAACGTAGTCAACAGCGACAAGGATGTATTTGTTGCCTTTAGAAGAAGGGAATGGCCCCATAAAGTCGATGCCCCATACATCAAAGATTTCACATTCTTGTATGAAATTTTGAGGCATCTCATCTTTATGTGTGATCTTACCTTGTTTTTGGCAAGCATCACAATGTTTAACCATCTCGTGAGCATCACGGTAAATGGTGGGCCAATAGAATCCCGAATCAAACACTTTTTTGGCGGTGTAGTTGGGACCAAAGTGACCACCAGTGGGTCCTTTGTGGCAAGCCTGGAGAATGTCAAAAGCTGCCGGTCCATCAACACATCGGCGAATAGTCAAGTCAGCGCATTGTTTGAATAGAAAAGGGTCATCCCAAAAGTAAGTCTTAACATCGGTCAAGAACTTCTTCTTTTGTTGGGATGTTAACCCTTGGATGAGAACACCACACGCTAAGTAGTTTGCAATATCGGCAAACCACGGGGTGCCATCAAGATTGAGATTTATAGACATTAAGGTCTCAAGGGGGAAAGAGTCATTGATCTCTGTGTTCGGATGATCCCCTTGATATGGATCCTCGAGTCTGCTCAGATGATCCGCGGCTAGGTTTTCAGCACCCTTCTTGTCACGAATTTCAATGTTGAATTCTTGAAGGAGTAAAACCCAGCAAAGAAGTCTTGGCTTAGAGTCGTGTTTAGTCATCAAGTACTTCAACGCGGAATGGTCCGTGTATACGATTGTGGTGGATAAAACAAGATAGGGGCGAAATTTTTCAAAAGCATAGACAATAGCTAAAAGCTCTTTTTCGGTTGTCGAATAATGCAATTGAGCCCCCGTCATTGTTTTGCTAGCATAGTGGATTGGTTGGAAATGTTTGTTGATTCGTTGTCCCAAAACCGCACCAATAGCAAAGTCGCTAGCATCGCACATCAACTCAAAAGGCAGCTCCCAATTAGGGGTAACCAAGAACGGTGCCTTAGTTAGCTTATCCTTAAGAAGATTGAAGGCTTCGATACACTCTTTAGAAAAGATAAAAGGAGTATCTTTTTCCAAGAGGTGGGTCATCGGGCGAGCGATTTTAGAGAAATCCTGAATGAATCGACGATAGAAGCCCGCATGACCCAGAAAACTTCTCACACCCTTCATGGTTGAAGGTGGAGGTAATTTGGCTATGACATCAACTTTAGCACGGTCGACTTCAAGACCAGCTTTAGAGATTTTGTGTCCTAGCATAATGCCTACTTTTACCATAAAATGGCATTTTTCCCAATTCAGAACAAGGCGAGTGTCTTCGCATCGCTTAAGCATACGTTCCAAATTGGCAAGGCATGAAGAGAAGGAATCCCCAAAGACCGATAAATCATCCATGAAGACTTCCATGGTTTGCTCAACCATGTCATGGAAGATAGCCAACATGCACCTTTGGAAAGTCCCGGGGGCATTGCATAAGCCAAAAGGCATTCTTTTGTAAGCAAATGTGCCATAGGGACAAGTGAATGTTGTCTTCTCTTGATCTTGGGGATCGATGGGTATTTAGAAATAACCCGAGAAACCATCAAGAAAGCAGTAATATTCATTACCCGCTAAACGTTCAAGCATTTGGTCCATAAAAGGTAGAGGGAAATGATCCTTTCTCGTGGCATCATTGAGTTTGCGGTAGTCTATACAAACTCTCTACCCAGTAACGAGACGGGTAGGAATCAACTCGTTGTTTGTATTGGGCACAACGGTGATGCCGCCTTTCTTAGGCACACAATGGACTGGACTAACCCATGGTGAATCCGAAATAGGATAAATCATACCCGCATCAAGAAGTTTGATAACCTCTTTTTTGATGACTTCATGGATTTTTGGATTCACCCTTCATTGGATTTGAATAGTGGGCTTAAAGTCGTCCTCCATGAGAATTTTGTGTGTGCAGAAGTGAGGATCAATTCCGCGAATGTCGGAGATTTTCCAAGCGATAGCTCTTTTATGCTTCTTCAACACGGCGATAAGTCGGGCTTTTTCTTCTTCTTTCAGGTCCTTCGCGATGATGACCGGTAACTTCTCGTTGTGTTCAAGGAAAACGTACTCAAGATGAGGCGGTAGGTCCTTAAGCTCGAGAGTAGGAGGATCCTTAATAGATGGTGAAACTAACGATGGATCATCATTAGTCACCTCTGTAGGAGAAGGAGAAGCAACCGGGTCTTCATTGAGAAGTCTCTCAATAGTACGAATGTCTTCATCCCAATCGGTGGACGAATTATCATACTTAATATCCAGAGGACCCAAGCTAGCTTCGAAATCATCCAAGTCACTTTCTCCAAAAGGAGTCAATGCTGGAGCAATTGAGGCAACGGTCTTAACATTGGGAAGAGAGGTAGGAATACTTTTACAAGCATGTTTGTAGTGTTCTTCACAAGCCTCATCAAGAACGTCAATACAATTAACACTCTCGTTGGAATAAGGCTGTTTAGACAACTTTCCCATGTTGAAGACAATTTTATCATCACCCACTCTCATGATAAGCTCACAAGCTTCGACATCGATGAGAGTGCGACCGGTCCTCAGGAATGGACGACCAACAATTAATGGCACACGAGGGTTCATGTCATAGTCGACGACGACGAAATCGGCAGGAAAGGTGAATTTGTCGACTCCAACAAAGACGTCTTCGGCTATCCCCACTACATAAGCAACCGTACGGTTAGCTAATTCCAAAGTCATTTTGGTGGGGACTAGCTCAGGGAGGGATAATTTCTTCCAAACGCTAAGAGGCATTAAATTAATACTGGCACCTAGATCGGCTAGGGCCATGCAATTCTCTACTCCCAGGAAGTTGCAAGGAATTAAGAAGCGACCAGGATCACCAAGCTTGATTGGTAATTTCCGTAAGAGAACAGCGGAGCAATTCTCATTAAGTTGGGTCTGAGGAATGTCAAGAAGCTTCTCCTTGTCACTTAGAAGATCTTTAAACATTTTCGCGTATTTGGGCATGTGAGCGAGAGCCTCGGCAAAGGAGATGTTAAAATTCAATTGTTTAAACATTTTGAGAAAGTTTGAAACTTGAATATCATCCTTGCTCTTTTGCTTCTCTTTCCTCAACCTTGAAGGATAAGGTATATTGGATGAAGAAGAAGGCTTTAGGGGAATAGGATCACTCACAACCACGGGTGGTGGGGAAATGGGGGTAGAAGGTGAAGGAGGTGGAGAAATTGGGGAAGTAGAAGGATGAGGAATAAGAGCAGGTGACTCGTTTTCCGTAGTCACAATCACCGGTGGAGGTAAAGGAAGCTCGGGTTCCTTGGTACCTTTGCCACTGCGAGTGGTGATTGCTTTCATCTCCCCTCTTGGATTCGCAACGGTGTTACTCGGAAGAGTACCCGAAGAAGAGGGTTGATTACCTTGGAAGAAACTAGCCATAATATTCTTTAAGTCATTCGTTTGACTATCCAAAGTGTTTCTCATATCAGCTCTCAAATCGTTCCCTAGTTTCACCAGGTCTGCTTTCAAGTTGAGCACCTCCCGCTGAAGATTTCCCACGATCACATCGTTAGTCCTCATGTAGGTTTCCACTTCTTGGTGTAAAGCGGTGGGTTGGTTGGGAGGAGCATTGTATGCGGGTGGTTGATAAGCAGGTTGCTGGTAAACTTGGTTGTTTCTTTGAGGTGGTTTTTATTGTTTGTGAGGTGGTATGTATGGTCCACGAGATGGTTGTTGTTGTTGAGAAGGGCGGTTGAGGTTTTGTTGTTGGTTTGGGTTGTTAGGAGTAAAACCGGGTGGTGAGAGATAGTTGTTGGAGCGGTAGCTAAGCAGGTTGCGGTCACCTTGAGGACGAGCTTGATAAGCGGCCGGAGGATAGGTACCGTATGCTGCATTCACATTCTCAGAAGGGTAGTCTTGGGTGGCAGTACAAGTGGTGTAAGAGTGAGGACCACCGCATATTTCACATGGTTGGCTGACAGCATTGACTTGAGCGTTTTTAGCATTGATGCTGTTGGTGTTGCTGGCGGTTTGGGTAGCAAGCGATTCAAGAAGCGCAGTGATTTTGTCAATTCGCTTGTCGCTGTCACTAGTACTAGTACTAGCGACATTAGTCCGAACACTCTTGGTTTGCACACGAGACTTATTCTCAATGATATCCTAAGCAACATTGGAAGTCTTAGCCAAAAGATTACCCCCCGAGGCACTGTTTAGTGAATCTTGTTCATTCATGCTTAAACCATTATAAAAAGTGTTAACTTGGTGTACTTTGGTAAAACCATGTTGTGCGCATTTTCTCAAAAGGTCTTTGAAACGGTCCCAAGATTCACTAAACGACTCATCGTACTTTTGTTCAAAATTGATAATTTCATTCCGCAAAGCGGTAGTACGAGAGGTTGGGAAAAAGTAGTTAATAAACTTGGTCTCCAAATCCGTCCACGTAAGAATACTCTGTGGCAGTTCCTTAGCAAGCCAATGACGGGCTTGTCCCTCTAAAGAAAAGGGAAAAAGTTGTAAACGGATTACCTCTTGTGGAACACCATTGAATTTGACCGTATTCGTGAGTTGTAGAAATCTCTTGATGTGGTCATGTGGATCATCAATGGTACGCCCCAAGAATGGTTGAGCAGAGACCATCTGGATAAAGCCGGATTTGAGCTCAAAGTTGTTGGCTGCAAACGCGGGTATGACAATTGGATCATTGTTACCATCTACATGTGCTTGCAGAAGTTCAATCATCGGGCGATTATCCGGTAGAGGCTCATTGTTGTTGTTATTGTTGTTGTTGAAAGGTGGGTTGTTATTGTTATTATTGTTTTACGGTGGGTTATTGTTGTTGTTTTGTACACCGGCCATGTCTAAGTCTTCGAGAGGCTCGGGCTCTTGATAAGACGTTGATCATGTACGCATGCACCTGCAAAAGAACTAACAAGGCAAAAACAAAGAAAAAATATTTTTGGTTTTTTATGTTTTTTAATTATTAGGATTTTTGAAAATTTTATATTTTTTGTGTTTTTAAAATTTTTTATGACAAAGTAACGTTCACGGGGAACGGATCCCAAAATCCAAGTTCTCACAAAAAACTGTTGATCTTAACGAGAAGACCCGGCAGCGGCGCCATTTGATACATGCATTTTGCTATGGTTCGGATTAAGATCTCGGTATCCTCTCGAATTGATCACGGTTCTAAGTGGAATGATTTGTTCTTGGTGACAAAAATGGGTTTTGGTTTTCTATTCTACTAAAAAGGTAAATATGTGAATTAAAATAAAAGTAGACTAGAAGCAATTAGATAGTAAAAATAAACCTGAATCAAAAATTGCTCTATCCGGAATAAAAGTGGCTATGCAGAATATTGGACTATGCTGAATAAACATACTACTCGGAATAAATAATCTCCATGCGGAATAACCAAGGCTACTCGGAATATCAAGACTATGCGGAAAAATAAAACCATGCGGAATAAATAATCCTATTCGGAATATCTGATCTATGCGGAATAAATTCCTCTATGCGGAAAAATGAAGGCTATGCGGAAAAATGGAATATTCCGAATAGAACACTGAACAAACTGACCATTCGGAATATATAAATATTCCGAATGAAAGGCAAAACAACAAGGCTATACGAAATACAATGAAATTCCGAATAAAGGAAAAAGTGGCAGACCTATCCGGAATATACAAATATTCCGGATAAGGGAAAGAGCAAATGGACTATACGGAATGTCTGGGGATGAAGAACAGTGACACAGAAACAAAACAGGGGAATACGAATTTTTACCAAATTGAGCCAAATAAGCAAAAAGGTTTAACCAAATTAACCAATAATCGTCTATTAACCACAAGGATCAAATCCCAATCATAAAAACACAAAATCAACAACTTTTTAAGATCAAAACTCAACTAAATAAGAACTTAAGAACTTTGAATAAAAGATGATGATGAACAAGAGGAATGAAAAGATTAAATGAAAACTTGTATTGATGATTAAGATTCAGTAAAACAAAAGGAAAGGATCAAACTTACAAGATTAAAAGAAGAAATCAAAGAAGATGAAAACCACTCCTTAAGGGAGATGGTATCCTACGAACTAGGAAAAGTGTGACTGAAAGAAAAACTAAAAAACTAGGTGCCAAATTTTGTGAGGGTGATTCCTTTATATAGGCTAAGTGGCTGGTTGGTGAGTGGGCTTTCTCCCTTTCTTCTTGTCTTCTCGTCTTTTCAAAAAAGTTGACGTTTTCGATTCTGATTCGGGATTTGTCGACGATTAAATTCAACTCGTCTTTTAATTTCTTCGTTTAATAGACTTGAGTTTCTTCGACATATGTAAATCTTCCATCTTTGGTCCTTTTCTTCGATAAAACTTCAAATAGGCCCATTGACTTCAAATCTTTTGCATCTCTTGGACAATAGACTTTGTCTTTAGTCTTTTTCCTGGATAAAACCCGTGCAATCCCATGTTTTCTTCAATAATCATCCGGTTGACTCTGAAAACACAATAAACACAAAAACCACGCATAATTCCAAACAAATGATATTAAACACGCGTTTTGGTCTTGTTTTAGTAAGAAATAAGTGGTAAAAGGATGGGTGTTTTCACACCTATCAAGATCCAAGTTACATGTGCATATTTGGATGTGTCTTGTGTTGTAATGAGTCTTGTGTGCTAGTTCTCACTAAACTAAAAGTGATGTGATTGTGTGTCTGTGTCTTGTGAGTTCTCACTTAACTTGAAAGTGAAGAGCTGTGAAGATTGGTTCTAGCTTTAAATTAGGACTTGAGATCTAGCCTCGTGTCAAGAAAGAAGATACGCGACGAAGATTGGTTCTAGCTTTGGATTAGAACTCGACATCTAGCCTTGTGTCGGAAAATATGAAGTAGGCGACGTGTGTAGATTGGTCCTAGCTAAGATTAGGTCTCGACATTTAGCTTAGTGTCGGAAAACAATGTAAGCGACGTTGTAAGGTTTTCTCCGCCAAAAAAAGAGTTTGTGGATATAGAGGAAATCTCGAGTAAGGTGTACTCGAGGAGTCGAGTAGGAACGAGGAGAGAGCTTCATTGTCGAACCACTATTATTCTTGGTGTCTTGCCTTAGGTTGATTCTTTCCTTACTCTTTACTTACTCATATTTACATTCATGCATTGCACTTCATAATCAGTAGATATAGCAAATGGTTTGAAAATTGACTTAACAACTATGAAACTAGTTTTCAAGTGAAAGGTAATTTTGGACAAACCTAATTTTTAATTAGGACCTTAGTCATAGAAACTATTCAACCCCCCCCCCCCCTTTCAAGTTTCTACAATTGGTATCAGAGCGATGGTAACACAAGATCTTTGAAGTGTATTGTGCTTTAAAGCTTGGATCGATCTATTGTCTCTATTAATTAGAAGGGTTGGTTGCTCTAAAGTTTCTTTATGGTCAAAACTATTTTTCTCTAAAAATAGATCTTAAAGTTATTGCTATATTAACTTATCTTGATCTTGTTAGTAGCTATTATGCATTTTAGATTTGCTCTTGAAATATATTTACTAGTTTGAATCTTTCTTTGTATATGTACTCATGATGACTAATCATTAATTTGGTTGTGGATTGAGTTACTAATAACCGTTTTTTAGTATATTGTTTTTCCTAGAATCAACTCGAATTGATATCCAATTTATTCATGAGATTTATCATTTTTGGTTCAAGTACAAGATTTGGTATCTATGTATATTTATCAAAGAGCACGTAAAAAGGTAAAAATTGCTATATATGTAATACGTATTTATTCTAAAAACAAAGTGCAAGTACCACAATTAATGCTACAAGTACAACTAAACAATGCACAGTTATTAAAATGATAACAAAAATAAAATGTAAAATGCAAATTCAATGAAATGCTAAAAAGAAATTACAAAATAAAATGCAAAGTATACTAAAAATTTTAAAACTATTTTTATACTATTTATATTTTTATCCTTTTATTAAAACTAAAAATGAAATTTTATAAATATTGAATTTGAAAATGGGTTAAACTGATTTTAATATCCAGCCAAAATTAAACACAACCCAAACAAAGAAAATAAGCCCACTATCAAACTAGCCCAGTTACTAAACGTACCAGGTTTGAAATGTACAGAAATCGCAAGGACTGACAAACAATTACCTAAAATGAAAACAATAAACGAGATAAAGGACTAAAATGCAATTAACCTAAAATTTATACGCCAAAATGGGTTAGCTTATGTTTTAAACTCGTTTAAGCTCAAATCTCAACCAAATTCGTTCGTTTAAATTCCAAATTGCTTAAAATGAAAAATTACTTAGCAAAAATTAATTCCAGCTTATGAAATAAGATAAAACTCTCAAATGATTTTTGAATAAGCTACTTTTTAAGAGATAGAATAATTGGCTTATTAAAATGCGCTTATTGCTGACGTATAGTCCCTAGTCTGGCTGGATAGTCCGATTCACGGGTACTACCCGCATCTATCAGGAATGGTTGGATACTTGTACGATGTGCTCACACAGCCCAGAAGGCCCGGTAAGCCGCTATCTCACAAGAGGCTGATTACTTAGCCAAGTGCTCGTCGTAGTGCGACAGGATCAGACACAATATAACTTATATTATAGTTATATTCGCCTAAGGAAAAGGGATATACACTTGCCTTAGTTAGATAATGAAGATAAAGCTATTTCGAGTCATTATCTCTTCCTTAGGCCACAAGAACAGGGAGCCCAGCCTAGAATCTTTCGAGTATAAAAGGAACCCCTTCGGTTCCACAAAGGTACGATATACACAATACCTTAAACACTTACATACTCAAACCCATTACTTACTCTCACACCGGAGTCTATCGTGGGTCACAAACCCATGGTAAGCCTAACGGTGTTTGTTTAGTGCGTAGGGTCCCAAAAACAAGTTTCACTTGGTGCAAGAGCCGGAGTCCACAAGACCCCAAATTAAGCCTAATTTGGGTCAAGCTCGGTCCATACAAATTTTGTATCAACAAGTTGGCGCCATCAGTGGGACCCCAAACTAAACTCTAGCCAATGACAAAAAACGGCGCAAACCCATCCCCACCCAAAGGTGGATCCAAGAAGGCAACAAGTCCTTACTCAAGCCTTGAACCTAATAACCCAAGTCGTGGGGGGAAAGGACTGAAAGTATCTTTCTCTCCACTGGTCACTCCGACTTTACAGACGGTTATAACCGCATCCTCCTCCCAGGAGATCCCTAATCAAGGACACAAGGAGACCCTGGACGCATGGGCTGTGATAGATCCACAGGTGGAGACAAAAATTCTCCCCTCAGCAAAGCAAAGTATGAGCGACTATGTCGTAGAAACTATGAGGCGTTAATCCCACCCATGAGGGCGCAAATAAGGGCGAATCCTGCAAGAGATCTTCAGATCAGAGAAGAAAAGGAAGGCTCAAGATCTGGTAAGGAAGCTAGAAAGGAGAAGAAAAGGAAGCAAAGAGCGACTGAGATACCCGCATCCCCTTCGGATGCGCCTCTCATTGAAGACGAATCGTCCTCAGACAGCTCCACGGACTCAAGGGAAGAGGATGGTTTCATGACACCAGTCAATGACCACTGGCGCACAAGCGTGAAGGACAGACTAGGGCCTAACCCTACTGGTAGACAAAGCGCCCTTAAAACGCTAGGCCCCTTAAAAGGAGATGAATCTCAGGATTCGCGAGTTCAGGAAAAGAGTAAGAGCACTGAAAAGAGGCATAAGAGGGATTCTTAAAGCGAAGGTTCCTCGGACTCTAATCATAATGACCGCCACCCCCGCCATAAAAGGGTCTCTCCTTCATCCACTGAGGACTCTGACTCCTCTGACTATGACAGAAAACACCGCAGGGCACCAAAAAGACCAAGGATACAAGGTGAAGATCAATGGACCTTGCCATGGCGTCGAGAGAAAGGAAGCGCGTTTTCAGAACGCATAACTACTTTCAGGATAACAAAAAAAGACGCATGCCGTCCAATGTTAAGACCTACGACGACACGACAGATCCAGATGATCACCTGAAATTATTCTAATCTTAGCCAGGGATTGAGAAATGGGCAGAAGCCGTGTGGTGTCATATGTTCAACTCAACGCTCATCAGGAACGCTCGGACATGGTTCGACCGTCTCCCACGAAGGAGCATTCATGGGTTTGAAGAACTTCACAAAGCGTTCCGCAGGAACTATGTGTAGCAAAAGAAGTATGACAAAATCCCGGTTGCACTTGCGAGAGTGAAGCAGAGCCATAACGAGAGCCTAGAGGACTTCATGGAACGCTTTAAATCTAAATGCAACCAGATTAAGGATTTCCTAGAAATTCTAAAGATTTCTGGATTCCTCACAGGCATCACAAATCCGGACCTAATGAAAAGTTGAACGACAGGACGCCGACAACATTTGACGGGGTAATGAAAAAGGTCTGAGCATTTATTCAAGGATAAACCGCAGCAGCAGATAGCTGACAGATGGCGTCGGGCTACATGTACCAAGACAGGCCCAAGAAACAAACATATGGGCAAAATATCAGTCGCACGTTGGACTTCCAAGGAGCGACAAAGCAATGGCACAACAACAACAACAACAACAACAACAACAACAACAACAACAACAAGCTCACCCCGCAGCAAAAAACATCTTGAGAGATTGATATGAGTTAAACTACTCATATCTTTTGTATCTAGAAACGAACAATAATTGCACAAAATCAATAGAAAATGTGTTGTATTCGCATGTTTCTTGTTTGATGTGTGTAGGTACCAAGTTCATGAAAACCGGAAAATATCGACACGAGATTTGAAGAAATATCAAGAAGCCAAAAGTCAAGTTCGGTTTTCGAGGATTCAATTTTTATAAAGTTTAAAAGGCTTGTGGGTCCCACACTTGGGAAATTGGGCTAAAAAACCCAATAAAGGATTTGATAATTTACCTTTGGTAAATTGACCTATTAAAAGCCTAAAAGAATTAACAAATGAGACGGATAGGTTTAAATGGACCCAAGCCCAATTCTACCATTATCATTGAACGAAAGGAGTTTTATCAACAAGGGTCCAAGCCCATTTATCAAAATAAAGATTCAGAAAGTTATTTACATAACTTTTCTGGTCAAACAAGACTCGGTCAAAAGAAACAACTTTACACAAAGAGGAAAAATAAACATACGAGAGAAATGAAAAAAAGAAAGGGAAAGGGAAGCAGTAAAGATAAACCCTAGAAATTAGGGGTTTCCATCCAGTTGAGAATTGTTCTACACGCGCCTATTCTTTAGATAAATCAGGGCAAGAAGTGCGTGTATTCCACGAATATTCCTAGTACGAAGCTCTACGTGGTTGATTGATGCGTCACTTCTCTCTTGTGATTGGTCAAGCCACCTGCTACCAATCATTAGAGCCAATAAGACCATGCCACCTCAGCTCCAAGGAAGCACAAGATTGTCCACGTTGGAAATCCAAGTGAAGGTAAACCAATCTCTACCCTTGGATCTTAACAAACAGGAGAGAGAAGAAGGAAGAGAAGATCGAAGGGCCTATAATCGTCCTCATCATCAACAACCCTCCCTCACCGAGCCTATAAAACCCCTCCATTTTATTCAGTATGGGTATCCCTTTCTTTAGTAGTAATGTTACAATGGTAATTTAGTTTTAGAGTTTTGATTATGTAATGATTTTGTAATAAGTTCTTATTTTAATAAATAAAGTTCAGTTGAATTTTGCTTCAAAAAATTTGTTAATTAGTTATTGTTCTCTGAGATAATATTGCTTTTGTTATTATTATGCTAATTTTATCATTATAATATTGATTCTGGACTTATAAGCTAAGTAATAGCTTATTAGTTTGATTTACTAAGTTTGGGATATTGATTTATCTAATTGAAAAATCAATTTAAAGAATCATCGGTGTTCATTATGTTATAATAGAAGAGAAAATCATGGTCCATGATTCGGTAATGTTTCTGTCGATTCAAGGTGCTTTGTAGCTAGAAGTATGATTAAGTTATGGTGATTTATGGTGACTCATACTTAGTTACTTGATTTAGTCGGTTCAGCACCGCACTACGTCATCAAAGGATCTTCGTAAATGGTAAATCTCGTTTTGATTCATCGTTTTTAATATTTTCTGTTTGCTATATGTTTCTGTGAGATTATGCTCAGTTTGATAAATCTGCTTTTAATGATTGTTTTGCGAGTTTGTTAGATTGTAGCTAATTTAGATTGCTAATTAAGTATGATAATAGTTCCTTGATTGTTCTCGTTTAGTGTAATCTGCGTAGTATAGTAGTATGCTTTGTTATGTTCATTTATGTTGCACAATATACGGTTTAAACACTGTTTGGTTTGAAGACTTTCGATTTGTTTATGATGGATAAATTCCTAGTTCGATGCACTTTTTCTGCTGATGTGTAGAGATCTGTCTAGATAGACTGCTTTTGCTTCGATTTTTATGATTTTTGTAGGCTGCTGAATGTGGTATAAAAATCTATAGAGGATTTTGGATAATCTGTCATAGTTAAATTTAAGACGAGTTAACTAACTCGTTAACTTGAGGTATGGCTATTAAAGTTAGTTTCTGCCCAAGTGTTTGTAGTCATAACTCTTGCTGCCGTAATAGAGATACGGTCAAGTGATGTTGGTTATTTCTTTTTGGCTGCTGTCGACAAGTCCTAGTTGTGCAGACCTGCTAAAGCTTGCGCAGTGGGAATCCTAGATTGATGATGAATTTGTTTAAGCTGTCATTGTTAAACAAGGCAGTAGCATTTAACTGTTAGAATTTGATTATTTGTAGAATTTTAATTTGTCATAAGTTTTTTTATAGATTCTGCAAATCGGATTAACTAAGGTTGGTAATCTGTTTTCGAGAAAGTTTAGAACTGTCTACTGCTATACCGTTTGATTTGTAGCAAAAAGTATAATATTGTTTTAATAATTTTAGTAGATGCTGAATTTAGCGTATGTTAATTTACTGATGTATTTCCTTTTATGATTTGCTGATATATTGATTTTGTGCTATGATTTTTTTGTTTCCTACATCCTGAAATGGGGTGTTGGGACTGTGATTTCTTTTCCAAAAAAATAAATATCAAAATATGTCACTAGTAGGTCTCGAACTCGAGACCAGCCTCTCACACACCAAGCGTGTTAACCAAATGAGCTAACTGGTTTATTTGGTTTACTTTCTCTCTGATTAATTAAAGTAGTATTATTGCTTTTGGCAGATTTTGATTTAACTCTTTGTTTCAATTAAAATTTACGTTCAAGTAAATTGTTATTATTATTTTTATTAGAGTAGAACTCAGAAATAAATAGTTTCTAAATAAACTAAATAATATAATAAAAAAAATGTTTTTATTAGTTTGTTTTTATTTTAGGTTTAAACAAAATTTAGTTTTAAAAAATAGATTAATTTTAAAAGTAATTTTTTATAAAGTTAATTAGTTTAAAAAGTTAATTAGATTTCTAAAAATAGTTTAAAAGTCATTTTTAATTAAAAAGAATTATTTTTATAGATTTTTAAATTAGTTTAATTATTTAAATAATTTTAAATTTTATGTATTTGTTATTAGATTAAATAATAGCGGGGTTTACGATTCATACACTTTAGGTTTAAATTTAATAGTTTAAAATTGGTAGAATTTAATTTTAGTTTAAAAACCGAAAACCAATTCAAATCGATTGTCCAAATTGAATCAAAACGTTTCAAATTCACTTGATCTTCGTGTACAACGAACTTGGTTCATCACGTGTTTAATTAAATTCGTCTTTGGTAATATTACTCTATTACTTTTTCCTAAAGGTAATTTTCTAATTTACCCTATAACGTATCTTAATTATCACATATACATTCCACCAAACATCAAAAATTTTGGCGCCGCTGCCGGGGATCTTGTGTACGATTTGTCTTTGTGGAGATTTGTTGATCGTTCATTTGAAGACCCTTTCCGTCCTCGGAAAGTTTTGTTATTTTCTTATTATGTATCGTTTTTATGAAAAATACCAAAAATAATCTTCTTAATCCTCTATCATGTTTAATTCTTTTTCTCCTCACCCTCTAAATTTTAATTCTTCCATGAATTCCTTCGTCGATTGTGTTGGGTGTGGAGAACCGTTATATGGTTTTTTACCATGTCGGTGGTGCACGTGTGAGCATTGTGGAAATGACTTACGAAACGATGTACGAGTTAGATTTTTTCCTTCTTGTGATGATATTACTTCATGTGGAAATCCAAATTTTTCTAATAATTCTCTCGATTTCTATCCACCTCCACACCTTACATACGAGACACCCTCGTGTGAGTTTTGTGGAAATAATTCTCATTTAGGAATTAATTGTTCGCATCGGTTCTCGCTTAATTACGAGCAAGAACCTAGCTACAATCAAAACTTTAATGATAATTGTTATCCACAAGATTCGACGAGTTTATCACAACAACATCTTTGTTGTGAGTATTGTGGAGGTCCTCACGAGAGCTTTTGTTGTCAACCGATGGATCAAAGTTTTTATGAGCCTAGTCCTTGCTATAATTTGATTCCTTCCGGTTTTGACCAATCTCCACAATATTCTTTCGAAATTGAACGACTTGAAACAATGTTCCAAGAAATAACGAATCAAAGAAATGTTGAAGTTGTTGAAAAGACTATTGAAGATATGTTGCTTGAAAAGAGACAAATTAGTCAAGAGATTAATGACATTACAAATGAATTGGGAAGTCGATAATTTCATGGTGAAATAATTGACGAGGGATTTAAAAGAGATTGTGAACTTAAGATTAGACAACTTTCGCAAGATTATAATGGATTAAGCATTGAAATTCGAAAGAAAGAAAAAATTCAAGAGGAAGAAAAATATCTTGCTAATCGTGACGAGGATAGTGCTATTTCTTTGAGACATATTATTGATCTACATCCTTTGTCTAGTGCAACCGTACTTCCTTTTCATATCTTGCCGGCTAAGGAGCCCGAGGATTCTCCCATCCTAGATGATGAGGAAATCTCTCATGACATCACCACTCTTATTCATGATTCTTCCACCGTGGAACCCAAAAATTCTCTAAGCAAGAGGGGCGAGCATATTAGCACTATTCTTGTCCAAAACCCAAGAGAGTTTGACGGTATTTCCAATGAGATGTGTGATTTGCCCCATTGTGATGACTCTACTTCTTCTATTCACTTTGATATTTTATCCAATTCTAATGATGAAAATTGTGATGGAAATGAAGATTTTGAGAATTATTCTACTTCTAGTGAATTTTCTAATGAGGAGTTCTCCGATGAACTTTCTTATAAAGATGATATTCACGATTCGGATTTTGAGGGGTTTACCGATGAACCTACTCTTCTTCGCCCATTTCCACCGGGAAATGAGGATGATAGTGATCCGGTTTTTGAGAGGTTCACTTTTGAACTTGCTCCTTTAGACCCATTTCCACCGGGAAATGAGGTTGAATTGAATATTCCGATCCTTGAGAAGTTCTCCGATGAACATACTCATTTAGATGTGGAAGACGTGATTCTTCGTGAGAAGTTATCAAACGTCTATCTTCTTATTTCTAGGATCGAGGCTTTAAATTCTAAGCCTAATGCAAAGTCTTTCTCTCCATCTACTATTCCCGTTGAGGATAGTGATCCGCTTATGGAGGAGATTGACACTTTTCTTGCTTCTAATGATTCGATACCATCGGGTGTTGATGATCTCGACCCGGAGTGGGACGCTCTCTTTTTCGAGAATTTACTTGATGATGATTTCGTCCCAAGTCCTCCTTCCACCCACTTTGACCTTAATGTGCGGGTTTTTTCATGTGTCTCATATTGAGTGCCATGACCCCATTGATCACATTTCTAACGGTGAAATGGTCGTTAAAGCAAAGAATCTTGATTCCACTTTGGATGAAACTTTTATCCCACCATTACCATGTGCTTTATATGATTTTGGATTAGCATGGGGAGACGACACCGTGTTGTCTATTCCTTTCTCCACCGAGGACGAGGTATTCGATCCCGGAATCGTTGATTTAGGGAAATCTCGGCCTTTCACCGATGCAATAATTGAAAGACTTTTTAATCATCTTGATGCGAGTTTATCTCGGGGAGCATGCTACATCCATACCATTATTTGTGACTACCATCTCTTTTTAGAGATTTGTGTTGGAGTTTTATCCTTTCGTTTGTCATCCGACAACGAGGATGAGATATTTGACCCCGGCATCGTGCTTTATTATGGATTTTATTCCATTTTTCCGGTTTTTACCATTTTCCCTAAGGACCAATGAATGCGGGGATTGAGTTGAGCTCATGAATCGGTGAACAAAAACGAGGTGCCTTGTGGGGGAGTCCCATACATTCTATCTTCTTTCTATTTTCTAACAACTAATAAGGCTTGATCTTTCAAGCTCGTGCTCGTGTTTTGTTGTGTTGTGAATCTTAGGTATGACCCTTATATTTGAAGACTCTCGTGTTCGGTTTTTGCCGTTCCACTTGATCTTCCATTTTTGAATGCCAAAAAGTGGCACACTTTCTATCCCTTGATTTTTATCGACTAACGTTTTATCTTGAGGCATAATTAATAAACGGCTTATAGATTTGCGTGCTCTTTCCATGCTAGGATTTTGCATTAGACTTTTCGTATTTTAGCAAGGGGGTGTTACTTTTGAGCTAAGAAACATTGAGGACAATGTTTGGTTTTAGCATGGGGGAGTCAATCGATATAATCGCTTGCAATTTCTTTTGTCGTGTCCAAACGTAATCTTTTTCTCATTTTTCAATAAAATTTTAATTTTTAGTGTTATTTTTAAGTTTTAATAAATAAAATAAGTGCTTTTGACACAAATGTAGGCTTTCCGTTGGTGAAAATAAAAATAGTTTTTGACTCGACTCGGTTTTTAACCTTAGCTTTTCCTTAACGTATTTGAATTAAGTTTTTCTAGGCTTTTATATAGGGAGCTTTAAAATGCGAAAGTCTTAATTCATACGAGTTAAGAACAAGAACTTTTCGCAAGTTCCTATAATTGATCCTAGAAAGTCGTTTATCAAGGGAACTTTAAAACGCAAATTCTAAAACTTGAAAAAGTATAAGAAGATGCAAGATCCTATAGATGACTTGAAAACCCAAGACTTTGATTTAATAGGCTAAGTATCCATTGATTTCACATTTTTGAAATTTTATAATATGGAGAACACGAGATGATTGAGTTCAATCATAAGTTTCTAAGGTTAAACTCTTCTTTGTACAAGTATTTTTGTGTTTGATTTAATCTCCTCGTATTTACTTTCCACGCTTGAATAATAATTGCTTAATAAATGAAGTTTTTAGCGGTCTAGGCTTGATATTTTAACTCGTAACTCCTTCTTTTTCTTCCCTTGTAATTAAAGTGAGAACACATTAAGGGTGTCAGCGTCATGGACTTTTGATCATGGGATTGCGGAAATTTGGCTTACTATAAATATCATATTAATAAGAAGAATAAATAAAAACATGTTCTCTAGGAGCCTTCGGGTGGGAGTCATGTAGCACTAACCTTGTCATTAGATCCTTAGGGTGTATGTCAAGGGGCGTGTTGAATAAAAATTGCTTCATCATCATGATCCGTAAGGTGGGATGGTGAAGTCAATTCCCTTATTTTTGTCCAAGGAGCCTTAGGGTGTGGATTTCAAACTAGGAGCACAATTGCATCTTAAAGAGCCACAAGGTGTTATGATGTAGTTGTTGCTAACTCCATTAATAAGGTCATAATTGACTTTGGAGGTTTTATTGTTGCTTTTAAGTAGCCATATTAGCCAAATTTCGGGTCCGGGGATTTATCCCTAAATCGTGTTAAGCTATCCTGGATGTGGGCTTTCTTTAGTGACAACGGTTTTTGATGTCGAGGTTAGGTTTTTAAGTGTTGAGTTTACACCGTTCTTGCCTTCATTTTTGGACTAATAAATATCAAAATAAGTCAAATGAGCCTTTGGGTGAATGACAAATAAAATCTTTAGATACAATTAGGAATAATAGGAGATTGAGTTTAACACAAATTACTTGTATAAGTTGGTTTAATTTTGGGGCTTATGATTGACAATGATCTTGTTTTTGCACTTGGCATGGAGAAGTGAAAAGTCGGGGACGATGAATCTATTTGAGTTTTATGATCCTAAAAGTTATTTTTCAAATAATGAAAGCAATACATTATGTCTTTGCAAAATAAAGTTGTCAAAAGTTGAATAAAAGTGTAGTTAGTGTTTTATTTTATCATTGCGTGAGGACACGGCAATTGCTTAGCAAGGGGGAATTTGATATGAGTTAAATTACTCATATCTTTGTATCTAGAAACGAACAATAATTGCATAAAATCAATAGAAAATGCGTTGTAATCGCTTGTTTCTTGTTTGATGTGTGTAGGTACCAAGTTCATGAAAACCGGCAAATATCGACACGAGATTTGAAGAAATATCAAGAAGCCAAAAGTCAAGTTCGTTTTTCGAGGATTCAAGTTTTATAAATTTTAAAAGGCTTGTGGGTCCCACATTTGAGGAATTGGGCTAAAAAACCCAATAAAGGATTTGATAATTTACCTTTGGTAAATTGACCCATTAAAAGCCCAAAAGAATTAACAAATGAGACGAATAGGTTTAAATGGACCCAAGACCAATTCTACCATTATCATTGAACGAAAGGAGTTTTATCAACAAGGGTCCAAGCCCATTTATCAAAAAAAAGATTTAGAAAGTTATTTACATAACTTTTGTGGTCAAACAAGACTCGGTCAAAAGAAACAACTTTACACAAAGAGGAAAAATAAACAGACGAGAGAGATGAAAAAAAGAAAGGGAAAGGGAAGCAGTAAAGATAAACTAGAAATTAGGGGTTTCCATCCAGTTGATAATTGTTCTACACGCGCCTATTCTTCAGATAAATCAGGGCAAGAAGTGCGTGTATTCCATGAATATTCCTAGTACGAAGCTCCACGTGGCTGATTGATGCGTCACTTCTCTCTTGTGATTGGTCAAGCCACCTGCTACCAATCATTAGAGCCAATAAGTCCATGCCACCTCAGCTCCAAGGAAGCACAAGATTGGCCACGTTGGAAATCCAAGTGAAGGTAAACCAATCTCCACCCTTGGATCTTAACAAACAGGAGAGAGAAGAAGGAAGAGAAGATCGAAGGGCCTATAATCGTCCTCATCATCAACAACCCTCCCTCATCGAGCCTATAAAACCCCTCCATTTTATTCAGTATGGGTATCCCTTTCTTTAGTAGTAATGTTATAATGGTAATTTAGTTTTAAAGTTTTGATTATGTAATGATTTTGTTATAAGTTCTTATTTTAATAAATAAAGTTCAGTTGAATTTTTCTTCAAACGTTTTTGTTAATTAATTATTGTTCTCTGAGATAATATTGCTTTTGCTATTATTATTCTAATTTTATCATTATAATATTGATTCTGGACTTGTAAACTAAGTAATAGCTTATTAGTTTGATTTACTAAGTTTGGGATATTGATTTATCTTATTGATAAATCAATTTAAAGAATCATCTGTTCATTTATGTTATAATAGAAGAGAAAATCATGGTCCATGGTTCGGTAATGTTTCTGTCGATTCGAGGTGCTTTGTAGCTAGAAGTATGATTCAGTTATTGTGATTTATGGTGACTCATACTTAGTTACTTGATTTAGTCGGTTCAGCACCGCACTACGTCATCAAAGGATCTTCGTAAATGGTAAATCTCGTTTTGATTCATCGTTTTTAATATTTTATGTTTGCTATATGTTTCTATGAGATTATGCTCAGTTTGATAAATCTGCTTTTAATGATTGTTTTGCGAGTTTGTTAGATTGTAGCTAATTTAGATTGTTAATTAAGTAGCTAGAAGTATGATAATAGTTCCTTGATTGTTCTCGTTTAGTGTAATCTGCGTAGTATAGTAGTATGCTTTGTTATGTTCATTTATGTTGCACAATATACGGTTTAAACACTGTTTGGTTTGAAGACTTTCGATTTGTTTATGATGGATAAATTCCTAGTTCGATGCACTTTTTCTGCTGATGTGTAGAGATCTGTCTAGATAGACTGCTTTTGTTTCTAGTTTTATGATTTTTGTAGGCTGCTGAATGTGGTATAAAAATCTATAGAGGATTTTGGATAATCTGTCATAGTTAAATTTAAGACGAGTTAACTAACTCGTTAACTTGAGGTATGGCTGTTAAAGTTAGTTTCTACCCAAGTGTTTGTAGTCATAACTCTTGCTGCCGTAATAGAGATTCGGTCAAGTGATGTTGGTTATTTCTTTTTGGCTGCTATCGACAAGTCCTATTTGTGCAGACCTGCTGATGCTTGCGCAGTGGGAATCCTAGATTGATGATGAATTTGTTTAAGTTGTCATAGTTAAACAAGGTAGTAGCATTTAACTGTTAGAATTTGATTATTTGTAGAACTTTAATTTGTCATAAGTTTTTTTATAGATTCTGCAAATCGGATTAACTAAGGTTGGTAATCTGTTTTCGAGAAAGTTTAGAACTGTGTACTGCTATACCGTTTGATTTGTAGCAAAAAGTATAATATTGTTTTAATAATTTTAGTAGATGCTGAATTTAGCCTATGTTAATTTACTGATGTATTTCCTTTTATGATTTGCTGATATATTGATTTTGTGCTATGATTTTTTCGTTTCCTACATCCTGAACTGGGGTGCTGGGACTGTGATTTCTTTTCCAAAAAAAATAAATATCAAAATATGTCACTAGCAGGTCTCGAACTCGAGACCTGCCTCTCACACACCAATCGTGTTAACCAAATGAGCTAACTGGTTTATTTGGTTTACTTTCTCTCTGATTAATTAAAGTAGTATTATTGCTTTTGGCAGATTTTGATTTAAGTCTTTGTTTCAATTAAAATTTTCGTTCAAGTAAATTATTATTATTATTTTTATTAGAGTAGAATTCATAAATAAATAGTTTCTAAATAAACTAAATAATATAATAAATAAAAAAAATGTTTTTATTAGTTTGTTATTATTTTAGGTTTAAATAAAATTTAGTTTTAAAAATTGATTAGTTTTAAATGTAATTTTTAATAAAGTTAATTAGTTTAAAAAGTTAATTAGATTTCTAAAAATAGTTTAAAAGTTATTTTTAATTAAATAGAATTATTTTTATAGATTTTTAAATTAGTTTAATTATTTAAATAGTTTTAAATTTTAAGTATTTGTTATTATATTAAATAATAGCGGGGTTTACGATTCATGCACTTTAGATTTAAATTTAATAGTTTAAAATTGGTAGAATTTAATTTTAGTTTAAAAACCAAAAACCAATTCAAATCGATTGCCCAAATTGAATCAAAACGTTTCAAATTCACTCGATCTTCGTGTACAACGAACTTGGTTCATCACGTGTTTAATTAAATTCGTCTTTGGTAATATTAGTCTATTACTTTTTCCTAAAGGTAATTTTCTAATTTACCCTATAACGTATCTTAATTATCACATATCCATTCCACCATACATCAGAGATATTTTTATCATAGGGAGAAAATTTTCCAAAGCCTAGCCCAATGTTGGGACCAGTGGATAAACGGGATAACACAAAGCACTGCGAGTACCATGATGATAAAGGGCACGTTACTGATGAATGTATTTAGTTGAAAAGACACATTGAAAGCCTGGTAAAATCAGGGAAGCTGAACCACCTGATAAGGGATTGGAGAAAGAACGCGGATGCGAAGAAGGTCGAAGTGAAAAAACAGAAGGATAAACCTATAACCATATACATGGTAGAGAGGGAAAAATATTTCATGCAAAGAAGAGTGGTCGCAGAATTTTCGCATGATAAAGAAATAACATTCCCTATCCTTTCAGATATGGACTACAGAGTCGGATCATTGACAATTGACATAGCCCTCGGCGACCACACTATAGAAGGAATGTGCGTCAATGGGGGGTCTGCAGCGAACATATTAAACGAACATTATTTCGCACGGCTGTCATGGGAAATAAAGAAGGAGCTAGAAGAGACAACACAGATTCTCACATTGTTTAGCGGTGATAAGACTCGACCACTGGGGCATCTCTGCACACAGGTGACCATTGGAAACGTGAAACACTCGAAGACGAAGTGGATGGACTTCATGGTTGTGCGCTCTCAATCCTCGTACAAAGGGATAATTGGACAGCCGATACTAAAGATGTTGCGCGCAGTACCTTCCACAGCACATGGTATGTTCAAAATCCTGATGGAAAATGGAGTAGTTACCATCCGTAACATAGATACAATCAAAGGGGGTAACAGTACTTCTAGCACCAGCACTAAAAGGAAGCAGGCGGACAGGTGTCAACATGATATAGAGCCAAGTCCACAGATGAACAGAAGGAGGCGTGTCTCGGAGGAATCCCAGACACCGAGCATATCTGTGCGCGCGAACTCGCTGTCAGGGCTCTCGTGGGTCCTTTTCTCAGCAGGCTTCGCAGGAAAAGGGGGCCAGATGCAGGGTTCATCCTCACGAACCAGGGCGACATAAAAATCACGTACGCATTGATGTTTGACTTCCCCACTACCAGAATGGAAGCAGACTTCGAGTCCCTCATAGCAGGTCTTAGATTAGCGCTAAGAATGGGCATGAAGCGCCTAGTGGCCTTGATGAGACTGCTTTTATACATAGTCTCATCGTCCAAAAAGGGCTTTTAATGCATTAAATATCATGAAAATACCCTAATGTATGCTTGTGTTTGTTGCTTGTGTATTTTAGGTACGAATATTGAGAAAATGACAAAAGATCACAAGAATCATGCAAAAACGAACACAGGAAACGAAGCCGCACATTGAACCAAGCCCTAATGAAGAATTTCCCAAGACAAACCCTCGAAGATTTGAAGATTTATGAAGAAGGGTCCTCCAATATTGAATAATTTACACTTTATACCCTTGTATCTTCATAATTACAAGATTGGTCCCTAAACGTTTGTCAAAATTACCAAAAGGGCCCTTCACTTTGAAGAATTGGCAATTTTAGTCCTTCAACAAAGCTAAAATGTCAATATTAATCCTCCTCAAAGGCAAACATACCATGAAGAACCTCAAGTTACAAGAAATTACAAGATTGGTCCTTCAAAAATGTTAAATTACAAAAAGGACCCTTGACTTTGAAGACTTAGCAAGAATGGTCCCTCATTAATCATGACTTGGCAATTTCAGTCGTCCAAAATGTCAATCATACAAGTCAAGAACATAATCCTTGAACAAATTTCCAAATCAATCCTTCAAGAATCAAGAAATGGCAAGAAATACCCCTGAAAATACTTTGGAAAAGTATTTGGGGCAAAAGTGTGAAAATGAAAACTTCATTTACAAAGGGAATCCGAATTTAGCTTATTTATTTGCAAATGACAAAGTAATGGAAGTAAAGGGGTTAATTATGGCAGACAACAAAAGAAACCTAGACCAACCATGGGAGGACACGTGTCCCACTACCACCTTTCCACCAATGGGAGCTCACCATACTGCCATGTCACACTCCACTCATCCCTTTATTTAACTAATCAAACAGATTAGTTAATGTTGGCGCCTTAACATGTTTTTAAACATGTTTTAACCCAAAACCGGATCAAACACACAACTATTCACCATAAGAACACAATTAGGTTTTCTTAATTGTGTTGTAATTAAGCCCTAAAAATCTCCAGATTAGTGATTAAGCATCCCTTAATCACATCCCAACCTTGAAAATACATGCCACATCACCCATCAGTCCCACACAAGATTCCCCTGCTGCAAAAAAAGAAGAAACTGCCAAAACTTGGCTAGTCATCCAACGTGTGTGATTCTAGCTTACTTTCTAAGCTCATTGTAAGCCATTGGATGCATTTTCACCATGCCAACTCCACAACAAAACAAGAATCAGTCACATGATCTTCAAAGTTCAAACTACTCAAAGGGCAAAACTGGAACTTCATTAGCTAGGGTTTCATGTTTTTTAGCTTTCATAATTCACTTGTATGCCTATATAAAGGCCTTAGGGTGCTTCATTTTTTATTTGCTCTTGAATTTTTCATTGTTCACAAATCTGTAAATCATATATTCATGCAATGAAATGTGTTTGAATTTTGTGAAGAAAACTCAAGTGCCACTCATATTATCTGCTTGTTATTGTTCTTTGTTTGTTAATCTTGAATCCTAAACCTATTTTCAAAAGGAGTGTGCAAAAGTTTGCACATTTACCACTTTTCTTGATATTTTGCTAAGTCTTGTTCAAACCTTGGAATTCTTGGGCTATAAAGCTGATCATAGCATCCTGATATTGAGTTATCAAGGTGTGGTTAAGACTATAACTTTGGGATAATCAAGTGTGGGGAACTAAGGTTGCATTAATCAAGAATTTTTCACTTTTCTGTTTTGATATTTTGCTTCTAACTTTGTTGAATCTTAGCAGGCTTTATTGAGGAAGCTTGTGCTTGTTCTTGCTAGCACATAAGCTCAAAATTCGTGGGTGTGGATGTACATCCATGAGGTACACACCATTCTACCCAAAATATGTTAAAATCTTGATTTTTGGTGAATTTGTGAGTTGCTTGTGTTCTTGTTGATTTTATGGTCTAATCTTGTTCTAATCTGCATATTATATCTGTATTTGTATTGATTTGGGCTTGGATGGTCTTGGATAACACTTTTGATTTTAAAATTGTGATTTGAAAAGTTAAAAGGGTGTTTGGGATTACCTGTTTGAGATCATAAGTTGATATTGTGTTGTTGGAAGTTTGTGTTTGTGCTTGTTATCTGTTATTGGCTTGGTTGAGTGCTATTTGCTGCAAGTTTTTGGGCTTAAAGCCTTGAATCAAAGATTGTGCCATAACTTAATGAGTTTGACTGTTTTTGACCTAAATCTTGGTAATACTTAGAGTATATGCATGGTTAGGGATATAAGCTGTTAAATCAAAGTTATCATAACATATCTTAGAGATATGAGTGTTTGAATTTGGCTTGTTGGTCAATTGCATCAGCAAAGTAAAAATCTGCTTGTGTTAGTGTTCATCAGTGACTTTGTGTACTTGAATCTTGACCTACACTTTGTACCATTGCATGAAACCTGTTTAGACTTGTTCATTTAAGTTTATTATTGCTTGTGTATGCATTTGGTGAAGTTTGGTTGGCTGAATTGGGCAATAAGTTCTTATTGAACCATAAATGCTTATTTGTTCAAGTCTTGTGCATGTCTGGTACTTAATTGAATTAACTGCACCGATTGGCTGTTAGTGATTGTGATTTCTTTGTTGTTATTGACTCCTTATGATCCACTGATCATTTGGGTGCCTTTGTGTAACTTGAATCTCCAAAAAAGTCACTAAAGACAAAAAGTCAAACAAGTCAAGCAGTGGAAAAATTTTCCACTGCTCAGATACCAAAACTAGCCCCTGCTAGTGTTAATTTTCAGTTAGCTTATTTATAAGCTATATTGGCTTATTTAGACCTGCAACAACTTACTTTTTGTGATCAATCTTCATCAATTGACCCATTTGTTTGAACTGGAGCTTATTAGACTTTGACTTTGACTTTTTGCTAGAAAACTCTTAAAGTTAACTTTTTAAGAAGTGCTTATTTGCTTATTTCAGCTTATTGAGTGAACTTATTTGAAAACTTTTTGTTGATTAAGCTTAGTTAAGTCATTTAAAAGCTATTGAAACTTGAATCAGCTCTTGGGGTGGCCTAGAACTCGAAAACGACTATTTTGTCGTTTTTTGTAGATTTCTTATTGCATTTTTAGGCTTTTTCCTTGTACCTTTCTTCAAATTTCTTTTTACAAAAGTCTTAAGTAACTCAAAAGAAGCTTGTGTGTCTAATTTGAGCTTATGGCATCAGCTTATAGCTTAATGGGCCAAAAAGCCCATTAAGAATAAGCTATTTGATATAAGCCAGCTTATTTCACATTTTCAGCTTTTGGGCCTTTGAAAATTTATGTTCAGAATCAAATGTTGAGTTAGATTGAAGCTTTTGGGCCAATTTTATAAGCATTTTTTTATTGGGCTTATTTTGGCCCAATAACGGTCCGTTTTGGACTTTGGCCCATTTGAAGGCCCATTAGGGGTATTTTGTAATTTAAACTTCATTTTCTGTTTAATTAGGTTAAAATAAACTAGTTTGCAACTTTTTAGAATTATTTATAAATTTTGGATTTTTAATATTATTTTATTAGTATTTTATTAGTAAAAATTAAAATTTAGATTTTTCAATTTTTTAGATTTTTCTTAGGATTAATACATTAAGTTAGGAATTTTGCAACTTTTAGAATATTTTTATTATTCTTAGATTAATTTTTATAATTATTTTAAGTTTTAAGAGTTTTTAATTATTTTTAAATAGTTTTTATTAATTTTAAAATTTTCAAAAATAGTTTTAAATTAAGTTAGGTCATTTTAGAGGTTTACAAATGAAAAAATCTCCTTTTGGGCTTTTTGTTAATTAAATTGATTTTTTGGGCTTTAATTAGCATTAAAAAATTATTATTTAATTAAATAAAAGGTTTGAGTGATTTTTGATTTTTTGTAAACTCTAATTACATTATTTAGGATTTACATCAATTTTCTAGGAATTTTTAGGGTAAATTTTTTATTTTGGTACTTTTTACGGTTTTACGTGTACGACCTTTTCGTCTTAGTTTAATTCGTAATCCTAACCGTTATTCTCTTCTTATCTCACTTCTTTTCTTTTCTCATAAATATAATCACAAAGTTAATCATCTCTCTACACAACACACTAGCCTCCTTGAGAACGATCCTCACTTTGGGTCATAACTCGTGGTTTTCCTAAACTACTTGTTAATACTTGCCCTATTTACCCCTTTTGTTTTTCCTAAAGCAAAGGTGTGTAAAAACTCTTACATCAATTTTGGTGCCGCTGCCGGGGAGGCGTGTTGTGTTTTGATTTGGACATTGTTGTTTTTATATACTAACCATAAATATTATTTGTATTAGTAGCACTCTACTAATACGTGTTATCGGTTTTCCGTTTTTTGTGTGAATATTAGTAATATATTGTATACGTAGAACAATAAATTCACAAGTACTCCAAAAATGTGAAAACACAACCTTGACTTGGGAGGTCATTACCCAATCATTGTATTCGAATCTCAAACAAGAAAGAAAAGGCAAAAATAGATAAATACTTTAGTGAAGCTCGATTTTGAAAAATACAAACTATAAGGTGGGTATAAGGCGGGTATTATAAAATATACCCTAAGGAAAAAGGTTCTTAAGTGCTTCGCGCCGCCTCGTTTCCCCGCTTTCTTGTGAGTATTTGATTTTGAAAGCTAATCGAGGGTTTTGCCGCCCAAAGTATTATTAAGTATCATATATACTTTCTTGGTTTCATTTGATTAAACCCTCTTGAACGTTTTTGTGTTCCACCAACGTTCTAAAGTCATCGAAGGCGTTCACTTCACGTGATCGTTTTCATTCCTTGAGGCTTCTTTAATCAAGAGATTTGATTAAGGAGGAGATTTGTAGATTTTGATCTACTTAATACAATCACAAAATCCAAAAAAAAAAGTAAAAACAATCAAAAACCACAAAAAAATTGGAAAAATACAAAACACCAAAAAGAATCTTCTTTGCTCATCCCCTCGTTGTACGTGACGTTTATGCAAACCCGTAACCAAGCAAGACGTGCACGTAAACGAAGAAACCGAAAGGAGTCAACACCTACTCCTAATCTTTCTAGTGAGGAGTCTCCTATTGACGAACCCATTGTAAGAGAGGAACCAACCTTGGAGAATCGAACTATGATGGAGTTACTTCACGCACTCACCGAGGGTTATGGAGAGGCTATTGTGTTTCTCGCTATCCTTGCGGAGAATTTTGAAGTGAAAATGGGTTTGTTGTCGATGATCCAAAACAACAAATTCCGTGGTGATGAAAAGGACAACCCGCACAACCATATCCGCCAATTCAACCGTCTTACCGCCACTTGCAAATTTAAGGATGTTGCTAATGAATCGATTAAGATGATGCTTTTTCCGTATTCCTTAGCGGGTCCCACTAAAATTTGGTTAGAGAAAGAGCCACCCAATTCTATATTGACGTGGAAGGATCTGGTTTCTAAGTTTGTGAACCAATTTTTCCGCCCTCTAAGACTACGCATTTGAAAAACGAGATTTCAAAATTTTCACAAGAATTTAATGAGAGTTTTTCAATGGCTTGGAATAGGTTTAAGGAAATGTTACATGAGTGTCCTCATCACGGTTTTTCCGACTTGCATCAAATTGACACGTTTTACAATGGACTTAATGATCATGAAAGAGATTATCTAAATGCCGACGCGGGTGGTATTTTTTTGTATAAAACGGTTGAGGAAGCTTTGGTGATAATTGAAAATAGATCTAAGGTGTATAGTCCTCGTAGCACGTCGAGTGTTCGTAAGGCTTCGTCTTCGGCTTCACCTTCTTTGTCTAATAGCATCGACGCTTGCCAAATTGAGGCGAACTTGAAAAAAAAAATCTTTTATAAGCTTAAATGACTTTTAATTGAATTCAAAGTTGGAGAACAAAGTGCTCCCGCTACGGCAAAAGCGGTTGAGGCTTCATGTATGTATTGTAGTAGAGGTCATGATTTCTCCGAGTGCATTACCAACGGTGGTAACACTTCGAGTGCCTACGCAGCCACGGGAACTTACAACCAAAACGGTCAAGTTACCCGCTCTAATCAGTTGACTCCACCGGGTTTTGGTTCAAATCAAAATGCTAACAATGATACTAGAGATTTTATATGGTTCAGATTTTAGTTCTCGGTATCTCCTCGAATTGATCACGGCTTAAAGTGGAATAATTGTTCTTAGTTACTAAAAGGGTGTTGGTTTGTTATCTATTTTAAACTAGTAGTAAATAAATGTAAATGGCGTTGAGAAAATTAAAAGCTTTGAAAGATTAATCTAAACTGACGAGTTAAAAATAAATGCTTGAAAACTTAAAAACTATATTAGAAAAATACTTGAAAAACTTAATGAAACTAACACTTGGAAACTTTGTAAAAACAAGAAATTAAGTCCATCGGAACCCCTGGTCGGAATCCTGTCGAAAAAGACTAATCGGAATAAGCTGATCGGAATACATGAAAATAGGTTTAATCGGAATATGGGGAACACGAACCAATCGGAATGTTGGGAAAATAAGCACTAATCGGAATATCATAAAAAGGAGGTAATCAGAATAATCAAAAATTCCCAATCGGAATATCCACAAATCGAAGCCAAATCGGAATGTAGATAAATGAGGCAATCGGAATAACTAATACTTCCTGTCGGAATACTAAAAAAGAAGTCCAAATCGGAAAAACCTAAACCCTAATCCGATCTATAGATCGGAATGAGGGAAGGGGAAGCTGATCGGAATAAGCTGATCGGAAAAGGGTTTATCCCTTTTCCGATTTAAGTGGGATTCGATAAAAGAGCTAGGTGATAAGCTATTTGGAATAAGCTAAAACCCAAAACTAGGACGAATCTATACTAAAGTGGACTCAATAAGCATGAATAACAACTTATCTATACTTAGATTAAGCAAACTTTTGAATCAAGCCATAAAAAAATAAACTTTTTAAGAAAGCTTTTAAAAAGTAAATAAGCTAAACATAAAAACAAGCCAATAAGCACAAAGATCTTAAAGCTTATTGATATGAAAACTTAAATAAACATAAAAAGATTAACTTTTTAAGCATGAAAACATTGATGAACAACACGGATCATAAGTAATTCGCACCAAAAGTGAATCAAAATCAAAGAAAGGTAGAAAGAGAATAAAGATTAAAAACTTAAACTTAAACTTGATTAATGAAATCACCAATACAAAGGTTTAATCTTGAAAGATTAAAAGAAAGAGAGATGAAAACTTAGTGATAGAAAGTTGAGAACTTTCTCTCTCTAAAACTAGAGAAAATGAAAAACTAAAACTAACTAGTCTCTAAATTTGTGAAGTGAAGTCCTATTTATAGGCGTTTGCTTGTGGGCTTGTGAACGGGCTTTGTTTTTGGGCTTCTTTTCTTCTTTCTTCTTTAGTCTTTACGTTTCTTTAATTAAACGTTTCCGACTTTGGATTTTGAGAAGTGTCGGTGAATAATTCCAACTCGTCTTATAATCTTTTGTTTAATAGACTCGAGGTCTTCGACATATATGAATCTTCCATCTTTGGCCCTTTTCTTCGATAAATCTTCAAATAGGCACAATGACTTCAAATATTTTGCATCTCTTGGACAATAGACTTCGTCTTGAGTCTTTTTCTTCGATAAAACCCGTGCAATCCCATGTTTTCTTCAATATTCATCCGGTTGACTCTAAAAACACAATAAACACAAAAACCACGCATAATTCCAAACAAATAATATTAAATACGTGTTTTGGTCTTGTTTTAGCCAGAAATAAGTGGTAAAAGGATGGGTGTTTTCACACCTATCAAATTCCCTACACTTAACCATTGCCATGCCCTCATGCAATGCTTAGTGACAAAGCAAATTTACACTTTTCTCATAGTCAATCAACCTTGGCCTTATTAACGTACTAAACAAAAATTAAAGTACTACGAGAGATTAAAACATTAAAGTAATCAAAAGGATAGAAAACCATTTTCACTTGAAAAATAGCTATATGGAGATAACTTGCAAAGAGATCAAGGACTTACATTAGGGCTTCGGTGCTGCGAAGATTTATCACCCTCAAGTTTCACGTTCCCCGAACTAAGCTTAAAAACGAGATCATTGTTATTATAAGTTAGCAAATCAAACACTTACACACATGGCTTAATTAAATGCTTAAACTCCCTTATTCCTAGTTGTATCTCTTATATTTTATTTTTATCTTAGAATGATCATGAAGATGCATTTTTGGACTTATTTCGATAGTTTATTTAGGCTGAAAGCAAAGTAGGACGATTTGATCAATAGTTAGCTAAAGGACAAAATCTCTTAAAACTGCTTCTCGGGATATCAAAAAGTTCATATCTTGGCATAACTCGGTTCACGATTTGAGACCTTTCTCAGGCCGATATTTGGCATGTACTTCATACTTCATATCTTGAGAGACATTCTTGAGATAATGGTCTTCTCATCGTTAATAGAGTTTCTTCAGTTGGAGACTTTTGAGGGGTACTCCAACTTTGTTGACCACGACTTCATGATTATTTCTTCAATCTCTAATTGGGATTTTGAGATACAACGATCCACCTCCTTTTCGGACTTGGATCTATTTATCCTCATACCTTGTTAGGGTCTTTTCGGATAGACTTCTCCATGATCTTTATGGGAGTTGATTGCTTTTCGTCGTGAGTCTTGATCCTTCATATTGATTTTGGGAATAATGCTTTTCACATCACCTTGGATCTTTAGCAATAAGATTGAATCCTCATGCCTTGTTAGGGCCTTTTCGGACTCGCCAATCTTCGCGCCCTGCTTCATAAGTTATGCCTTCGCTATGAACTCTTATCATTACCGAGCAAGTTTTAAACGATCTTGGGCTAGAAGCTAAGTAACTTTTCAAATCGTACGACCTTACTTATTGCAGATAAATTATTAGCAAGTGATGGGAGAATAGGCAGATAATTACACCAAGTGAGCTTGTGCAAGAATACCGACTTATAATTGACTCTATCATTTCTCGTTCTCCACAATTAAAAATCTCAAGTAATGAGACTCGTGGATGCTTAGCCTAATAAACCAATTAAGGTATAAATGGTTAAGGATACTAGCTAGAATAAACTTGGATAAGTCTATTCGGGTTGAGTCAAAATAAACGCAACGGGCCTAATATGTCAAAGATTTCAAAACTAGCTACACCACTTCATTAATATTTTTGACTTTATTGCGGGATATATACATATGAAAGCAACGAGAAAAATTTAAAAATTACGACTAAATGGCCAAAGTTAATAAAAAATTTGAAAAATGTTGAAAAAGATGATTTTCCAGTTAAATGAAGGCATTTTCATGGAAAAGTCCACTTAAAACTTCGATAGAAGTCTCCCTACACTTAAGATAAACATTGTCCTCAATGTTTAAGCATGTGGGAAAAATCTCCCCTACACTTATGATATTGTGCACGTTGGTTAACTTAAGTTAAGGAAGAGACGACTAACATGATCAATTTCAAATGTGAGTATGAAGAAAATTGAATCACGATAGTTGAGAGATAGAACCGGATTTCGGATAACACGGGAGCACGGTTCTTCAAAGATTCCAAGAGTGCACTTATCCCTGTAATCACATCACCACACAAACACAAAGAACCTATAGAGGTCCCCCTACACTTAGGAGGTTAAAACTAAAAAGGATAGATACTCGGGTTGCCTCCCGAGGAGCGCTTGTTTTTGATAACCGAGTCACGAGCCTGACTCGACCCAAAATTAGTTCATGGGGAACGTGGTGAGGGACGGAATCATCTCCTGAGATATGTCCTCACCAAAGTACAACTTCACTCGTTGGCCATTCACCTTAAAATTAGGTCCATTAGGTTGAGCGAGCTCGAGAGTACCATATGGAAAAATTTGGGCAATGGTGAATGGGCCGGACCAACGAGATTTCAGCTTGCCCGAAAAGATTTTCAACCGAGAGTTAAAGAGTAAAACTTTGTCTCCAACTTGGAACTCTCGGGTTTTAATCTTAGAGTCGTGAATGAGCTTAGTCTTTTCCTTATAGATCAAAGAATTTTCATAAGCCTCATTCCGGAGTTCATTCAGCTCATTGAGTTGGATCTTGCGGAGGTTACCGGCTTTGTTGATATCAAAATTAGCCCACTTCAAGGCCCAGTAAGCCTTGTGCTCCAGCTCAATGGGGAGGTGGCATTCTTTCCCGTACACGAGACGATATGGTGTACAACCAATCGGAGTCTTGTATGCGGTACGAAAAGCCCACAAAGCATCATCAAGTTGATCAGCCCATGAGGCACGATGCTCTCCCACGGTTCTTTCAAGAATTCGCTTTAATCCTCGGTTAGATATTTCAGCCTGGCCATTAGTTTGTGGGTGGTATGCGGTGGAAAGACGATGATTTACACCATACTTAGCCATGACTCTTTCGAATTGGTCATTGCAAAAATGAGTCCCGCGATCACTAATAATGGCACGAGGCACACCGAATCTAGCGAACAACGATTTCAAAAAGTTACAAACCACCCTTGCGTCATTAGTAGGTAAAGCTTTGGCTTCAACCCACTTTGAAACGTAGTCAACGGCTACAAGGATGTATTTGTTTCCTTTAGATAAAGGGAATGGCCCAATAAAGTCGATACCCCAAACATCAAATATTTCACACTCCTTATGTGTGATCTTTCCTTGTTTTTGGCAAGCATCACAACGTTTAACCATCTCGTGAGCGTCACGATAGATGGTGGGCCAATAAAATCCCGAGTCAAACACTTTTTTGGCGGTGTAGTTGGGACCAAAGTGACCAACGGTGGGTCCTTTGTGGCAAGCGTCAAGGATTTCTAAAGCTGCTGGTCCATCAACACATCGGCGAATAATCAAATCAGCACATTGTTTGAATAGATACGGGTCATCCCAAAAGTAAGTCTTAATGTCTTTGAAGAACTTCTACTTTTGTTGGGATGTTAGCCCGTCAACGAGAATTCCACCCGCCAAGTAGTTTGCAATGTCCGCAAACCACGGGGTTTCATCAGAAGTCGAGTTGATAGACATTAAGGTCTCCAGGGGAAAAGAATCATTGATTTCTTTGTTCGGATGATCCCCTTGGTAAGGATCCTCAAGTCTACTGAGATGATCCGCGGCTAGGTTTTCAGCTCCTTTCTTATCGCGAATTTCTATTTTAAATTCTTGGAGTAGCAAAACCCAGCGAAGAAGTCTTGGTTTAGAATCTTGTTTAGTCAACAAGTACTTCAAGGCGGAATGATCGGTATAAACGATGGTGGTAGAAAGGACAAGATAGGGGCGGTACTTTTCAAAGGCATAGACAACAACTAAAAGCTCTTTTTCGGTTGTCGTGTAATGCAATTGAGCCCCCGTCATTGTCTTGCTAGCGTAATGGATCGGTTGGAAGTGTTTGTTAACTCTTTGGCACAAAACCGCTCCAATAGCAAAGTCGCTAGCATCGCACATCAACTCAAAGGGAAGCTCCCAATTAGGGGTGACCAAGACCGGTGCCTTAGTTAGCTTATCCTTTAGAAGGTTGAAGGCTTCATTACACTCATTGGAAAAGATAAAAGGAGTATCTTTTTCCAAGAGGTGGGTCATCGGGCGAGCGATTTTAGAAAAATCTTTGATGAAACGACGGTAGAAGCCCGCATGACCAAGGAAACTTCTCACACCCTTCTCGGTTGAAGGTGGAGGCAACTTAGAAATAACATCGACTTTAGCACGGTCCACTTCAATACCGACTTTGGAGATCTTGTGTCCTAGCACGATGCCTTCTTTTACCATGAAATGGCATTTTTCCCAATTAAGAACAAGGCGAGTGTCTTCACACCGCTTAAGCATACGTTCTAAATTGGCAAGGCAAGCAAAGAATGAATCGCCATAAACCGAGAAATCATCCATGAATACTTCCATAGTGTCTTCCACCATGTCATGGAAGATAGCCATCATACACCTTTGGAACGTCCCAGGAGCATTGCATAAACCGAAAGGCATGCGTTTGTAAGCAAATGTTCCGTAGGGACAAGTGAATGTGGTCTTTTCTTGGTCTTTGGGATCGATGGGAATTTGAAAATACCCGGAGAAACCGTCTAAGAAGCAGTAATAGTCATTACCCGCTAGACGCTCGAGCATTTGATCCATGAAAGGAAGAGGAAAGTGATCTTTTCTCGTGGCATCATTGAGCTTGCGATAATCAATACAAACTCTCCACCCAGTAACGAGACGAGTGGGAATCAACTCGTTGTGTTCATTGGGAACAACGGTTATTCCGCCCTTCTTAGGCACACAATGGACGGGACTTACCCAAGGTGAATCCGAGATAGGGTAAATCAAGTCGGCATCGAGAAGTTTGATAACCTCTTGTTTGATGACGTCATGAATGCGAGGATTAACCCTTCTTTGGCTCTGGATTGCGGGTTTAAAGTCATCTTCGATGAGAATCTTGTGAGTACAAAAGTTTGGATCAATTCCGCAGATATCGGAAATTTTCCAAGCAATTGCCTTCTTATGATCTTTAAGCACGGCGATGAGGCGAGATTTCTCTTCTTCTTTCAAGTCCTTAGTAATGATGACGGGCGACTTCTTCTTTTCTTCCAGGAACACGTACTCGAGATGGGACGGCAACTCCTTAAGTTCTAAATCCAGAGGATTTTCGATGGGAGGCGTATTCAAAGTCGGTTCATCGATAGCAATAACCTTGGGAGATGGTGGAGAAATATTGTCTTCTTTAAGAAGGTTCTCAATGAGGCGAAGATCTTCATCCCAATCGGTGGTAGAATCGTCATTAGCTAAGTTCACATCTCCCATGGTGGCTTCCAAATCTTTCCAAAGGAAATCACTTTCTCCAAATAGAGATAGTGATGAATCAATAGAGGAAACGGTCTTAACATTGGGAGGAGAGGTAGGAAGGCTTTTACAAGCATCTTTGAAGTGTTCTTCACAAGCCTCATCAAGAATGTCAATACAATTAACACTCTCGTTAGAATAAGGCTGTTTAGAAAGCTTTCCCATGTTGAAGACAATTTTATCGTCACCCACTCTCATGATAAGCTCACCGGCTTCAACATCGATGAGAGTGCGACCGGTCCTTAGGAATGGACGACCAACAATTATTGGCACACGAGGGTCCATGTCGTAGTCGACGACAACGAAATCGGCAGGAAAAGTGAATAAGTCGACTCCTACAAAGACGTCTTCAGCTATCCCCACTGGATAAGCAACCGTACGGTTAGCTAATTCCAAAGTCATTTTGGTGGGGACTAGCTCAGGGAGAGATAATTGCTTCCAAACGCTTAGAGGCATTAAATTAATACTGGCACCTAGATCGGCTAGGGCCATGTAATTGTCTACTCCCGGGAAGTTGCAAGGGATTAAGAAACGACCCGGATCACCAAGCTTGGTTGACAATTTCCTTAAGAGCACTACAGAGCAGTTCTCATTAAGTTGGGTGTTAGCAATATCAAGAAGCTTCTCCTTGTCGCTAAGAAGATCTCTGAACATTTTTGCGTATTTAGGCATGTGAGCGAGAGCCTCAGCGAAGGAGATGTTGAAATTCAATTGTTTAAACATTTTAAGAAAGTTCGAAACCTGAATATCGTCCTTGCTTTTGAGCTTCTCTTTCCTCAACCTTGAGGGATAAGGTATATCGGAAGAAGAGGAAGGATTTGGGATCGAAGGATCACTCACTTCCTTGGGTGGAGGAGGGGTAGAAGTAAGAGGTGGAGAAATTGGGGAAGTAGAAGGAGGAGGAATAGGAGCAGGTGACTCGTTTTCCTTAGTCACAATCACCGGTGGAGGTATTGGAAGCTCGGGTTCCTTGGTACCTTTGCCACTGCGAGTGGTGATTGCTTTCATCTCCCCTCTTGGATTCGCAACGGTGTTACTTGGAAGAGTACCCGAAGAAGAGGATTGATTACCTTGGAAGAAACCAGCCATCATGTTCCTTAAGTCATTCGTTTGACTTGCCAAAGTGTTTCTCATATCAGCTCTCAGATCGTTTCATTGTTTCACCATGTCTGCTTTCAAGTTGAGCACTTCCCGCTGGAGATTGTCCACGATCACATCATTAGTCCTCATGTAGGTTCCAATATCTTAAGGTAATGTGGTGGGTTGGTTGGGAGGAGCATTGTAGGCGGGTGGTTGATAAGCAGGTTGTTGGTAAACTTGGTTGTTTCTTTGAGGTGGATATGGTTCTTTGTGAGGTGGTATGTATGGTGCACGAGGTTGTTGTTGTTGTTGAGGAGGGCGATTGAGTTTTTGTTGTTGGTTTGGGTTGTTAGGAGAAAAACCGAGTGGGGAAAGAAAGTTGTTAGAGCGGTAGCTAAGCAAGTTCCGGTCTCCTTGAGGACGAGCTTGATAAGCGGCCGGAGGATAGGTATCGTATGCTGCATTAACATTCTCAGATGGATAGTCTTGGGTGGCGGTACAAGTGGTGTAAGAGTGAGGACCCCCGCATATCTCACATGGTTGGCTAACAGCATTGACTTGGGCGTCGTGAGCGTTTTTAGCGTTGATGTTGTTGGTATTGCTAGCGGTTTGGGCGGCAAGCGATTCAAGAAGCGTGGTAATTTTGTCAAATCGCTTATCATTGTCACTAGTACTAGCACTAGCGGCATTGGTCCGCACACTCTTGGTTTGCACACGAGACTTATTCTCAATGATATCCCAAGCGGCATTGGAAGTCTTAACCAAAATATTACCCCTGAGGCACTATTTAGTGAATCTTGGTCATTCATGCATAAACCATTATAAAAAGTATTAATTTGGTGTACTTTGGTAAAACCATGTTGTGGGTACTTTCTTAAAAGATCTTTGAAACGGTCCCAAGATTCACTAAAAGACTCATCGTACTTTTGTTCAAAATTAATGATTTCATTCTGCAAAGCGGTAGTACGAGAGGGTGGGAAAAAGTAGTTGGTAAATTTGGTCTCCAAATCCGTCCACGTTAGAATACTTTGTGGCGGTTCCTTTGCAAGCCAATGCCGGGCTTGTCCCTCTAGGGAGAAAGGAAAAAGTTGCAAACGGATTACCTCTTGTGGAACACCATTGAATTTGACCATATTCGTGAGTTGCAGGAATCTCTTGATGTGGTCATGTGGATCATCAATGGTACGCCCCAAGAATGGTTGCGCAGAGACCATCTGGATAAAGCCGGATTTGAGCTCAAAGTTGTTGGTTGCAATCGCGGGTATGACAATTGGATCATTGTTGTCCTCCACATGTGCTTGTAACAGTTCAATCATAGGGCGATTGTCCAGTAGAGGTTCATTGTTGTTGTTGTTGTTATTATTGTTTTTGAGAGGTGGATTGTTATTGTTGTTATTGTTGTGAGGTGGGTTATTGTTGTTGTTGTGTACACCAGCCATGTCTAAGTCTTCGAGAGGCTCGGGCTCTTGATAAGACGTCGATCGTGTACGCATGCACCTGCAAAAGAACTAACAAGGCAAACAAGAAATATTTTTGGTTTTTATGGTTTTTAAAATTTTTGTATTTTTGAAAATTTTATATTTTTTAGGGTTTTTGAAAATTTTTATGAAAAAGTAACGTTCACGGTGATCGGATCCCAAAATCCAAGTTCTCACAAAAACTGTTAATCTTAACGAGAAGAGCCGGCAGCGGCGCCATTTGATACTAGAGATTTTATATGGTTCAGATTTTAGTTCTCGGTATCTCCTCGAATTGATCACGGCTTAAAGTGGAATAATTGTTTTGGTTACTAAAAGGGTGTTGGTTTGTTATCTATTTTAAACTAGTAGTAAATAAATGTAAATGGCGTTGAGAAAATTAAAAGCTTTGAAAGATTAATCTAAACTGACGAGTTAAAAATAAATGCTTGAAAACTTAAAAACTGTATTAGAAAAATACTTGAAAAACTTAATGAAACTAACACTTGGAAACTTTGTAAAAACAAGAAATTAAGTCCATCGGAACCCCTGGTCGGAATCCTGTCGGAAAAGACTAATCGGAATAAGCTGATCAGAATACATGAAAATAGGTTTAATCGGAATATGGGGAACACGAACCAATCGGAATGTTGGGAAAATAAGCACTAATCGGAATATCATAAAAAGGAGGTAATCGGAATAATCAAAAATTCCCAATCGGAATATCCACAAATCGAAGCCAAATCGGAATGTAGATAAATGAGGCAATCGGAATAACTAATACTTCCTGTCGGAATACTAAAAAAGAAGTCCAACGGAAAAACCTAAACCCTAATCCGATCTATAGATCGGAATGAGGGAAGGGGAAGTTGATCGGAAAAGGGTTTATCCCTTTTCCGATTTAAGTGGGATTCGATAAAAAAAGCTAGGTGATAAGCTATTTGGAATAAGCTAAAACCCAAAACTAGGACGAATCTATACTAAAATGGACTCAATAAGCATGAATAACAACTTATCTAAACTTAGATTAAGCAAACTTTTGAATCAAACCATAAAAAGATAAACTTTTTAAGAAAGCTTTTAAAAAGTAAATAAGCTAAACAGAAAAACAAGCCAATAAGCACAAAGAACTTAAAGCTTATTCATATGAAAACTTAAATAAACATAAAAAGATTAACTTTTTAAGCACGAAAACATTGATGAACAACACGGATCATAAGTAATTCGCACCAAAAGTGAATCAAAATCAAATAAAGGTAGAAAGAGAATAAAGATTAAAAACTTAAACTTAAACTTGATTAATGAAATCAACAATACAAAGGTTTATTCTTGAAAGATTAAAAGAAAGAGAGATGAAAACTTAGTGAGAGAAGTTGAGAACTTTCTCTCTCTAAAACTAGAGAAAATAAAAAACTAAAACTAACTAGTCTCTAAAATTGTGAAGTGAAGTCCTATTTATAGGCGTTTGCTTGTGGGCTTGTGAATGGGCTTTGTTTTGGGGCTTCTTTTCTTCTTTCTTCTTTAGTCTTTACGTTTCTTTAAATAAACGTTTCTGACTTTGGATTTTGAGAAGTGTCGGTGAATAATTCCAACTCGTCTTATAATCTTTTGTTTAATAGACTCGAGTTCTTCGACATATATGAATCTTCCATGTTTGGCCCTTTTCTTTGATAAATCTTCAAATAGGCACAATGACTTCAAATCTTTTGCATCTCTTGGATAATAGACTTCGTCTTGAGTCTTTTTCTTCGATAAAACCCGTGCAATCCCATGTTTTCTTCAATATTCATCCGGTTGACTCTGAAAACACAATAAACACAAAAACCACGCATAATTCCAAACAAATAATATTAAATAGGTGTTTTGTTCTTGTTTTAGCCAGAAATAAGTGGTAAAAGGATGGGTGTTTTCACACCTATCAAACAACAACTATCGAAACAATCAAGTTGGTTTCAAAAACAATTACAACAAAGGAAACTATGGTAATCAAGGGGCTAATAATCAAGTTTCAAACAAAAATCAAAGTGATTTTCAAAACAACAAAAAATGTTTGCAAACTTTGAAAGATCTTCCAAATGAATTTGTTGAATACGCTAATGGGAACGATGCTAGGTTTGACAACATTCAAAGAGAAATCATTAGCCAAAGATCCGAGTTTAAGAACGACTTGAAGAATGAAAAATGAGTTAGCAAATAAGCTTAAAATCCATACAAACAAGATGGAAGGAAATGTAACTAGGTTATAACAAAACCAACAAAAAAATGGAACAATGAAACATGAAATTAAGCAAGAAATGATTAAGGCCGAGAAGAGGCAATCCATGTTTGAGGACAAAATTTCATCTATGTTTGAGGCAATTATGTGCAAACCGTCTTCGAGTAGTCTTCCTAGTAACACCATATCGAACCCTAAGGGAGATTAAAGTGATTACCACACGTAGTGGTAAGACACTTAAGGAACCGACTCCTCAACCAATTGCTCCTATGGAGGATGCAATTGAGGAAGAACCCGAGGTGGTGGTCGAAAAGGAGCATGTCCAAATCCCACGAAGTACCGCTCATGCCACACCTACTGTTGACCCATTACCAACATTTGAAACCGAGATTCCAAAGGCTATGCCTATGCCTCAACCCACACGACCTTTTCCCTATCCATCAAGACTTAGAAAGGAGAAACATCAAGAGCGCGACAATTACCAATTTGAGCTTTTTATGAAAATGTTTCGTGATTTGCACTTTAATGTGAGTTTCGCCGATGCTTTGGTCATGATGCCTCGATTTGCCGCTAACTTTAAGAGTATGTTGAACAACAAGGAGAAATTGCAAAAATTGTCTAGTTGTTCATCGGTTTATCTTAATCGCATACCTCAAAAAGTCGGTGATCCCGGTAAATTCTTGATCCCTTGTGCAATCCAAGATATGGAAGAATGCTATGCCTTGGCTGATCTTGGTGCTAGCATTAACTTGATGCCACTTACAATCTTCAAGTCGCTCAATCTTCCTAATCTTACTCCTTCACTAATGTCTATCGAGTTGGCCGACCATTCCACGATCCCCGCATGTGCATTGGCGGAAGACGTTTTTGTGAAAGTGGGGAAGTTCTATTATCCGATAGACTTTATCCTTGTCGATATTCCCACGGATCCTCAAGTTCCTCTCATTTTAGGTCGTTCGTTTTTAGATACGTCTATGGATTTGATCGATGTTCATGCTAGAAAAATCACCGTACGTTTCAACGACGAGGAACTTGTTATAAACGCAACTCAAAACTCTCAAATTTCTCATGTTTATTCCGTTACAACCATAAACCTCGTTGATATGATTGACGTTGTTTGCGAGAAATTTTCACAAGAAGTTCTAGGTTTTGGTGATGATGAAAATAGTGGCAATCCCACTATGTTAGATCCCATTCTTGATAACTCGAGACCAACCTTCATTCCATTTGAAGGTGGTGGTTTTACGTTGGAAGAATTCAATGGTCCACGTACTTGTAACGAAGACCTCGACAATGATGAGGACTTCTCGATTATCAAGGAGTTTCTCAATGATTTCCCATTTCCTCCACCCGAGGAGGCTATGAGTATGGAGCCCAAATCTTAAATTGAGGAACCACCTATCCTCGAGTTGAAAGATTTACATCCTCATCTCGAATATGTCTTTTTTGAGGAGGAAGACAAGTTGCCGGTTATTATTGCGAAATAACTTTCAAATGATGAAAAAACCGCACTTGTCGATGTTTTAAAGGATCACAAAGGGGCAATTGCGTGGAAGTTATCCGACATTAAGGGAATCGATCCCAAATTTTGTACCCACAAAATCTTAATGGAGGAGGATTACAAGCCCGCAATCCAATGTCAAAGGAGGGTGAACCCCAAAATTTACGACGTCATCAAAAAAGAAGTCCTAAAACTCCTTGACGCGGGAATGATTTACCCTATTTCCGATAGCCCTTGGGTGAGTCCTATTCATTGTGTCCCTAAAAAGGGAGGAATGACCGTTGTGACAAACGATGCCAACGAGTTAATTCCCACTAGACTCGTGACCGGATGGAGAGTGTGCATTGACTATCGTAAGTTGAATGACGCCACTCGAAAAGACCATTTTCCCTTGCCCTTCATGGACCAAATGTTGGAGCGTCTTGCGGGAAACGATTTCTATTGCTTTTTAGATGGTTTTTTTGGTTACTTCCAAATCCCGATCGATCCTCGTGATCAAGAAAAAACTACGTTTACGTGTCCATATGGAACGTTTGCTTATCGTAGAATGCCATTCAGACTTTGTAATGCACCGGGAACCTTTCAAAGGTGCATGATGGCTATTTTTCATGATATGATCGAGAAGACGATGGAAGTCTTCATGGATGAATTTTCCGTGTTTGGTAGTTCATTCACTTCGTGTTTGTCGAATCTTGAGAGAATGTTGAAGCGTTGTGAGGAAACCAACCATGTGCTAAATTGGGAAAAATGTCATTTTATGGTTAAAAGTGGAATCGTCTTAGGGCACAAGGTTTCGAAATTGGGGATTGAGGTAGATCAAGCTAAGGTAGACGTCATCACCAAATTACCTCATCCCAAAACCGTTAAGGGAGTTAGGAGTTTCCTAGGCCACATTGGCTTTTATCGTCGATTCATTAAGGATTTTTCAAAGATCTCTCGACCTATTACAAATCTCCTTGAAAAAGAGGCACGTTTTGTCTTTGACGAAGATTGTGTACGAGCCTTTGAAATCCTTAAGAGGAAACTTACCGAAGCTCCCATTCTTGTTGCTCCCAATTGGAACCTCCCCTTTGAGCTCATGTGTGATGCTAGAGACTACGCTATTGGGGCCGTATTGGGGCAACGTCATGAAAAACACTTCTTGCCTATTCACTATGCTAGCAAGACGATGACTGAGGCTCAACTAAAATACTCTACAACCGAGAAGGAGTTCCTTGTCGTGGTGTATGCATTTGAGAAATTCCAACCTTATCTCGTCTTGACGAAATGCATAGTGTGTACGGATCATTCGGCTATCAAGTATCTTATGGCTAAACAAGATGCTAAGCCGAGATTACTTCGTTGGATTCTCCTCCTTCAAGAATTCGATCACAAAATTGTTGACAAAAAAGGAGCCGAGAATCTAGCGGCTGATCATCTTTCTCGTTTGGAAGATCCTCACCAAAGTGTTTACGAGCCCAAGGAAATCACCGAAACATTTCCGCTCGAGACACTTGGTGTAGTGAATTCTAAGCTTGATTCTTCCACCCCATCGTTTGCGGACTTCAACAATTACCATGCGGGCAACTTCATCATTAAGGGTATGACGACTCAAGAAAAACAAAAATTCTTTCGTGACGTCATGTTCTACTTTTGGAACGACCCTTACTTGTTTCGAACTTGTGCGGATCAAATTATTCGACGTTGTGTCTTTGGTACTGAAGCTTCTAACATCCTTAGAGCTTGTCACGAGGGACCCACGGGTAGTCACCACGGTGCTAATCTCATGGATAAGAAGGTCTTTGATGTCGGCTTCTTTTGGCCTACTATTTACCGAGAGGCACATGAGCTTGTGAAGTCGTGTGACTCATGCCAACGACAAGGAAGATCCTCACCAAAGTGTTTACGAGCCCAAGGAAATCACCGAAACATTTCCGCTCGAGACACTTGGTGTAGTGAATTCTAAGCTTGATTCTTCCACCCCATCGTTTGCGGACTTCACAAATTACCATGCGGGCAACTTCATCATTAAGGGTATGACGACTCAAGAAAAACAAAAATTCTTTCGTGACGTCATGTTCTACTTTTGGAACGACCCTTACTTGTTTCGAACTTGTGCGGATCAAATTATTCGACATTGTGTCTTTGGTACTGAAGCTTCTAACATCCTTAGAGCTTGTCACGAGGGACCCACGGGTAGTCACCACGGTGCTAATCTCATGGCTAAGAAGGTCTTTGATGTCGGCTTCTTTTGGCCTACTATTTACCGAGAGGCACATGAGCTTGTGAAGTCGTGTGACTCATGCCAACGACAAGGAAAAGCCTCACAAAAAGATGAAATGCCACAAAATATCATCCAAGTGTGTGAGATCTTTGACGTTTGGGGCATTGACTTTATGGGGCCGTTCCCATCATCTCGTGGTAATAAGTACATCCTTGTCGCGGTTGACTACCTTTCTAAGTGGGTGGAAGCTAAGGCTTTGCCCACCAATGATGCTCGTGTGGTAGTCAAGTTTTTGAAAGGCTTGTTTTCTCGGTTTGGAACCCCTCGTGAGATCATAAGCGATCGTGGAACCCATTTTTATAACGACTAATTCGAAAGGGTCCTAAGTAAATATGGGGTTACACATCGGCTTTCTACGGCTTATCACCCACAAACGAGTGGGCAAGTCGAGGTTTCAAACCGAGCTTTGAAGAAGATCTTGGAGAGATCCATTGGGGAAAACCGACAATCTTAGTCGGATAAGTTGGACGATGCTTTATGGGCCTTTAGGACCGCTCATAAGACGCCCATTGGGTGCACTCCTTATAAGCTAGTGTATGGGAAGAATTGTCACTTGCCAATTGAACTCGAACACAAGGCTTATTGGGGCCCTAAAGCATTGTAATGATGACATGGAGACCGCGAAAAAACATCAGAAAATGCAAATAAATGAATTGGATGAATTAAGGGATATTGCATATGAAAATTCATTGATTTATAAAGAAAAGACTAAAAAGTTGCATGATTCAAAAATTAAATAATCGGGTTTTTAACATTGGGGATCAAGTTTTGCTTTTTAATTCTCGTTTGAAAATCTTTTCCGGTAAGTTGAAATCCTGTTGGTCTGGTCCATTCACCATGACTCAAGTTTTTCCATATGGGACCATCGAGCTAGCTCAAAATGATGGCCCCAATTTCAAGGTAAATGGACATAGGTTGAAGCACTACTTTGGCGGGGAAGTTCCATCCTTGAACTACCTCGACCAAATCACCGTCCCTAATGATAATTAGTATTGAGGGGATCGAGTCGAGCTCATGACTCGGTAATCAAAAACGAGGTGCCTCGTGGGGGAGTCCCATGCTTATCCTATGTATATTATCTCTTTTCTAATGTAGTAATGTGTGGGGATTTGTGCCCTTCCAACCTTTGTTCCGTGGTTGTTTGTGAATTGTGGATTTTAGATGATCATTATCTTCACGATTGGAGCCTCTCGTGTTCGTTTGATGGGAACACTCGATCGTTTGGTTTGAATACTTTCTCAATATCCATGATATATCCTTTGATGTTCTAACCTTGTTTTTAGCACACTTCATAAACGGCTTTAAATTTAACTGTTACACCCTTTCCATGCTAGATTAGGCATTCGACTACGTCTCTAGTATGGGGGTATTTGCACCCCTAGACTCGAAACATTGAGGATAATGTTTAACTTTAGTATGGGGGGGTGAATAGATACTTGCCTTGCCAAACCTTCACGCTTTCCAAAGTTTATCTTCTTGTTTATCGTTTTGTTGCAAAATTAGGCTAAAAATGGCCAAATTTTAAAATTTTTCTCATGTTTTATAAGTGTTTGAAGACACGAACGTAGATTTTCCGATGGCGAGAATAAGAGTAATTTTTTACTCGACCGTGCGTGTTGAGCACTTAGCTTTGATTCCTTAAATGAGGACGAGAAATGATAGAGTTAATTATAAGTTACTATGCTAAACGTATAGTACTCGTATTATTTCAAAAACTCATGTGTTCTCATTGTTTGCTTATTCTCCCTTCGCTTGTAAATATTTTTTGCTTAATAAATATTGACTTAGTGGTTTAGTATTGATTGTTGGGTTTCTAGTCTTTTCTAGTAGCTTCCGTGTAATTAAATTGGGAAGACATTAAGGTATCGCCAGCGTCACGGTTTTGAAATATTGGCACCCGAATAATCGAAAGCTTCACCCAATAATAAGATTTCAAGTGCTCACCTAAATCAAGCAAACGATTTGAAGCTCACAAGGCCGAAAAATCTATGAAAAAATGAAAGTGAATCAAGCCTTAATCTTTGAAGCTTTAAAGATCCAAAATTCGCCTTAGCGTGAGGATATATGTCTTTGGCTAATAAAACCACCGATGAGGTGGATAATAAAAGGCAAGGCAAGACCGAAGTCATAATAAAAGCTTCATGGCGTAGTTGAATAAAAGATGGAGGCAAACCTATGATAATAAGGCCCTTCCGTTAGGGGGCGTATAAAAGTCTTGGTAATAAGTCTCATGTTCAAAACCGTTATAAAACCGTGTTTATCGATCCTTCTTGTTGACTTAAATTTTTGACATCGTTGTCTATTAGGAGGGGTTATTGATTTGATGATCTTGGTTACACCGTTAGGACTCTATTTTTAGACCTAAATCTCTATTATCGCATAAGTCAAACAATGTATCCTCGTGAAACATTCAAGACAAAATAAAATATAAGAGATACAACTTAGGAAAATGGGAGGATAAGTACGTGATTAGGGCATATGAGTAGTGTTAGCATTACTAACTTATAATGACAATGATCTCGTTGCACGCTTAGCATGGAATTGGGGTGAAAATCGAGGACGACGTAATTATTTCTAACGAAGCATTCACGTGTTCTTATTCTATGAACCTAAACGTCCCAATTTGCAATGAAAATCATACATTATGTCTAAAACGCAAGTAGTAGTAGCAATAGTAGTAGTGTAGCTAGTTTTCATTCAATAAAAATGAATTTTGGAGGTGCTACGATACTTTATTCTAGCATTACGTGAGGGCACGACAAAGGTTTAGTATGAGGGGGTGATGAGACTGCTTTTATACATAGTCTCATCGTCCAAAAAGGGCTTTTAATGCAATAAATATCATGAAAATACCCCAATATATTCTTGTGTTTGTTGCTTGTGTATTTTAGGTACGGATATTGAGAAAATGACAAAAGATCACAAGAATCATGCAAAAACGAACACGGGAAACGAAGCCGCACATTGAACCAAGCCCTAATGAAGAATTTCCCATGACAAACCCTTGAAGATTTGAAGATTTATGAAGAAGGGTCCTCCAATGTTGAAGAACTGACACTTTATAACCTTGTATCTTCATAATTATAAGATTGATCCCTAAAAGTTTGTCAAAATTACCAAAAGGGCCATCCACTTTGAAGAATTGGCAATTTTAGTCCCTCAACAAAGTTAAAATGTCAATATTAATCCTCCTCAAAGTCAAACATATCATGAAGAACCTCAAGTTACATGAAATTACAAGATTGGTCCTTCAAAATGTTAAATTACAAAAAGGACCCTTGACTTTGAAGACTTGGCAAGAAAGGTCCGTCATTAATCATGACTTGGCAATTTCAGTCCTCCAAAATGTCAATCATACAAGTCAAGACCATAATCCTTGAAGAAAATTCTAAATCAGTCCTTCAAGAATCAAGAAATGGCAAGAAATACCCCTGAAAATACTTTAGAAATGTATTTGGGGCAAAAGTGTGAAAATGAAAACTTCATTTACAAAGGGAATCCGAATTTAGCTTATTTATTTGCAAATGACAAGGGAATGGAAGTAAAGGGGTTAATTATGGCAGACAACAAAAGAAACCTAGACCAACCATGGGAGGACACGTGTCCCACTACCACCTTTCCACCAATGGGAGCTCATCCTGCTGCCATGTCACACTCCACTCAACCCTTTATTTAACTAATCAAACAGATTAGTTAATGTTGGCGCCTTAACATGTTTTTAAACATGTTTTAACCCAAAACCGGATCAAACACACAACTATTCACCGTAAGAACACAATTAGGTTTTCTTAATTGTGTTGTAATTAAGCCCTGAAAATCTCCAGATTAGTGATTAAGCATCCCTTAATCACATCCCAACCTTGAAAATACTTGCCACATCACCCATCAGTCCCACACAAGATTCCCCTGCTGCAAAAAAGAAGAAACTGCCAAAACTTGGCCAGTCATCCAACGTGTGTGATTCTAGCTTACTTTCTAAGCTCATTATAAGACATTGGATGCATTTTCACCATGCCAACTCCACAACAAAAAAAGAATCAGTCACATGATCTTCAAAGTTCCAACTACTCAAAGGGCAAAACTATAACTTCATTAGCTAGGGTTTCACGTTTTTTTAGCTTTCATAGTTCACTTGTATGCCTATATAAAGGCCTTAGGGTGCTTCATTTTTTCTTTGCTCTTGAATTTTCCATTGTTCACAAATCCGTAAATCATATATTCATGCAATGAAATGTGTTTGAATTTGGTGAAGAAAACTTAAGTGCCACTCATATTATCTGCTTGTTATTGTTCTTTGTTTGTTAATCTTGAATCCTAAACTTGTTTTCAAAAGGAGTGTGCAAAAGTTTGCACATTTTCCACTTTTCTTGATATTTTGCTAAGTCTTGTTCAAACCTTGGAATTCTTGGGCTATAAAGCTGATCATAGCATCCTGATATTGAGTTATCAAGGTGTGGTGAAGCCTATAACTTGGGGATAATCAAGTGTGGGGAACTAAGGTTGCATTAATCAAGAATTTTTCACTTTTTTGTTTTGATTTTTTGCTTCTAACTTTGTTGAATCTTAGCAGGCTCTATTGAGGAAGCTTGTGCTTGTTCTTGCTAGCACATAAGCTCAAAATTCGTGGGTGTGGATGTACATCCATGAGGTACACACCATTCTACCCAAAATATGTTAAAATCTTGATTTTTGGTGAATTTGTGAGTTGCTTGTATTCTTGTTGATTTTATGGTCTAACCTTGTTCTAATATGCATATTATATCTGTATTTGTATTGATTTGGGCTTGGGTGGTCTTGGATAACACTTTTGATTTGAAAATTGTTATTTGAAAAGTTAAAAGGGTGTTTGGGATTTCCTGTTTGAGATCATAAGTTGATATTGTGTTGTTGGAAGTTAGTGTTTGTGCTTGTTATCTATTATTGGCTTGGTTGAGTGCTATTTGCTACAAGTTTTTGGGCTTAAACCCTTGAATCAAAGATTGTGCCATAAATTAATGAGTTTCACTGTTTTTGACCTAAAATCTTGGTAATACTTAGAGTATATGCATGTTTAGGGATATAAGCTGTTAAATCAAAGTTATCATAACATATCTTAGAGATCTGAGTGTTTGAATTTGGCTTGTTGGTCAATTGCATCAGCAAAGTAAAAATCTGCTTGTGTTAGTGTTCATTAGTAACTTTGTGTGCTTGAATCGTGACCTACACTTTGTACCATTGCATGAAAACTTTTTAGACTTGTTCATTTAAGTTTATTATTTCTTGTGTATGCATTTGGTGAAGTTTGGCTGGCTGAATTGTGCTATAAGTGCTTATTGAACCATAACTGCTTATTTGTTCAAGTCTGGTGCATGTCTGGTAGTTAATTGAATTAACTGCACTGATTGGTTGTTAGTGATTTTGATTTCTTTGTTGTTATTGACTCCTTATGATCCACTGATCATTTGGGTGCCTTTGTGTAACTTGAATCTCCAAAAAAGTCACTAAAGACAAAAAGTCAAACAAGTCAAGCAATGGAAAATGTTTCCACTACTCAGGCACCAAAACTAGCCCCTGCTAGTGTTAATTTTCAGTTAGCTTATTTATAAGCCATATTGGCTTATTTAGACCTACAACAACTTACTTTTTGTGATCAATCTTCATCAATTGACCCATTTGTTTGAACTGGAGCTTATTAGACTTTGACATTGACTTTTTGCTAGAAAACTCTTAAAGTTAACTTTTTAAGAAGTGCTTATTTGCTTATTTCAGCTTATTGAGTGAAATTATTTGAAAACTTTTTGTTGATTAAGCTTAGTTAAGTCATTTAAAAGCTATTGAAACTTGAATCAGCTCTTGGGGTGGCCTAGAACTCGAAAACGACTATTTTGTCGTTTTGTGTAGATTGCTTATTGCATTTTCAGGCTTATTCCTTGAACTTTTTTCAAATTTCCTTTTAAATAATTCTTAAGTAACTCAAAAGAAGCTTGTGTGTCTAATTTGAGCTTATGGCATCAACTTATAGCTTAATGGGCCAAAAAGCCCATTAAGAATAAGTTGTTTGATATAAGCCAACTTATTTCACATTTTCAGCTTTTGGGCCTTTGAAAAATTGTGTTCAGAATCAAATTTTGAGTCAGATTGAAGCTTTTGGGCCGATTTTATAAACATTTTTTATTGGGCTTATTTTGGTCCAATAAGGGTCTGTTTTGGACTTTGGCCAATTTGAAGGCCCATTAGGGGTATTTTTGTAATTTCAACTTCATTTTCTGTTTAATTAGGTTAAAATAAACTAGTTGGCAAGTTTTTAGAATTTTTTATAAATTTTGGATTTTTAATATTATTTTATTATTAAAAAATAAAATTTAGATTTTTCAAGTTTTTATATTTTTCATAGGATTAATACATTAAGTTAGGAATTTTGCAACTTTTAGAATATTTTTATTGTTCTTAGATTAATTTTTATAATTATTTTAAGTTTTAAGTGTTTTTAATTATTTTTAAATAGTTTTTATTAATATTAAAATTTTCAAAAATAGTTTTAAATTAAGTTAGGTCATTTTAGAGGTTTACAATTGAAAAAATCTCATTTCGGGCTTTTTGTTAATTAAATGGATTTTTTGGGCTTTAATTAGCATTAAAAATTACTATTTAATTAAATAAAAGGTTTGAGTGATTTTTGATTTTTTATAAACTCTAATTACATTATTTAGGATTTATTGCAATTTTCTAGGAATATTTAGGGTAAATTTTTTATTTTGGTACTTTTTACGGTTTTACGTGTACGACCTTTTCCTCTTAGTTTAATTCGTCATCGTAACCGTCATTCTCTTCTTATCTCACTTCTTTTCTTTTCTCATAAATATAATCACAAAGTTAATCATCTCACTACACAACACACTAGCCTCCTTGAGAACGATCCCCACTTTGGGTCATAACTCGTGGTTTTCTTAAACTACTTGTTAATACTTGCCCTATTTACCCTTTTTGTTTTTCCTAAAGCAAAGGTGTGTAAAAACTCTTACATCAGGCCTACACATACAAGCCTCTAGAGGCAAGTAGAGTTAATGGATCATGCGAGCCACGAGGACGGGTACTAATCGAGAATACAGAAAATATACGAGACATGACGACATGGTTCTTAGAGTTTGCTATACGAAGGGTTGTAGAACAGGAGGACGAAATCTCGGTGGACATGGACCAACTATCAATTGTAAACATGAATAAGCCTCCTTGTCACGTTCTAGGCGATTTTATCTTGCACAAAAATGTGAGTGCGGACATGGAGTTACCAACATGGATGACACCCATTTGAAAGTGTTTGTCACATAACAAATTGCCAAGCAGCAGAAGGAAGGCTTGGCAGATACATGTGCGAGCTAGGCACTTTCAAATTGTCAAAGGAACGTTGTACAGGAAAACAGGCAAAGGTCAGATGTTGCAATGCTTAGCACCAGATCAAGCGCGGGCAGTAGTGGAAGCCGCACACAGAAGAGTGTGTCCTCGCGGCTCGGTACCTATGGTTGAGGAAGTCACTCGCTCAAGGTACTTTTGGCCATTTGCACATAAGGATGCGCGAAAAAGAGTGGCGCGTTGTCAGAGATGCCAAGCGGACTCAAGACGTCAGACGAATTCTAACATGATTACTGGCCCACTCTCAACAAAAGGTGCAGAGGAAGGAGGACTATTCTCAAAGCTGGGGCGTACTCTAGGTTCCCTAGCGACGTCAATGAGAAATATGGCGTGACACGCGGTAACACTGCTCCCGACTAGAGGTAACCATCAACAGCAACGCAGAGGAGCAGTCGTCCCCGCAGCCAGGATAACTCCATATACCATGCGGCAGCGGGATCGTATGGGCGTACTACCAGCAGCACGAAGCAAGAGGAAGCGAGGTCAGGCGAGCAAAGGATCCTCACAGACTTGGATGAGTGAGCATGGCTATGCGAAATCGCTATCTAGCCCTACAAGGAATGACTTAAGAGACGACCAGAGTTCTGGGCGATACTCTCCTTGAGATATCGCATAGTTGGCGTGGACTATTCTCTTGGCTACTAATAGCCCCAATAAGGATCCATGTATTTTTTCTTTTTAATCATTTTTTAGGTTTTTGTTATTTGTTTCAAAACATTTGCAAAGGGTATGAATGAAACGTTGCGGTAAGTAGCTAGTTTCATAGTCCAAATGATGTTTTTTTCTTTCTTATATTTAATGCATGCAAGTATTATTTATTTATATAAATTTGGCCTTCAGATGTACATTTATAATAACGTTTCCAGGCGGAATAAGTTTACCCTACTAATTAGACTTGTCGCGTAAGAGTGATGCACCCCCAGCGGCACCAGATCAGGTATCCTTTGTCAGACAGCTTTTGACAAGACGTTGTGGTAAGTATAGCAGTCCTCATACATTTTGACGGATAGGCATAGTGTGCACGCCTAACGAACATGTCATTTTCGATGACATTGCTTATGGTAGTAGTGGCAGAACCACACGTAATAACCTTTAGACTCACCCATAAGTCCAGAGTCGCACTCCAATGGGCGTACTCATAAACAGGCGTTCTCCCTCACAACCTTAGGTGTGGGTGTAGGAACCTGGACACATATATATACGACTACACATGAGCATAATGTAGGACGTTATGACAAACATATGGGTCGTTATTATCATTATACAAATTATTAAGTTACAAGATTAGTGTGCGTAAGATACAACAACAGATATGGTAAGGCAGACACCTTCTATAGAGGGTCGCTCGTTGACAGTAACCTCTTTAACAGGCGATGTCGTGGGTTCCGTGACACGCAATGTTGTGCCCATTCCTCTTTCATATATCACAACACACGTGTATAATACACATCAATGGAAGGAAAACTCACGGGCACACCATCAGACCGGCTAGGATGTGTCAGGCCTAGACCAATGACGGCGCCTTTTGTAGAGGTGCGATTCTTCTTAGCAACACGACGCACATGCTTATTCAATTTGTCTTCCGGCAGAATCAGTATCGGTGCGCAAGAAATATACACAGGAACTTGTAGTTGGGATAGGTCTGGCTCGCCCGTGGTTTCAGGGTCTCCTTCTGTCGGGTCTGCACTGTCATTCAGAAGCATAAGTCCTATCATGGTTACACTATGTTGTTCCCATTCAATCCATAACACAAGATTTAGAGAGAGAAATAGTAGAAAAGTAGAGAGAGAGAGAGAGAGAGAGAGAAGAGAGAGAAGTGGAAGGTTTACACTAAAACTAGGTGTTTTATGAAATGAACCAACACCCTCTTCCACATGTGGAAGAGTGTTATATATGCCACGGCTCTAAGTCCTTTGTGGGCTTCATCTTGGGTCGGGCTTGGCATTCACTTGGGCATATAGCCCCTAACAAAGACAATATTAGCTTAAAGTCCAAGCCCGCTTTTCCCGACTAACCTATTACTATACAAGACCAATAACGACTAACATGACCTATTACATTCTTGTTTGACTATGTAAAATATAGGGCTAACAATCTCCCCCAATGTATCGGTCATCTTTAAAAGCTTAAAAAGCATAAGATGATTGAGTGAATACATTCTTATAGAGGAGATCTTCTTGCTTTTGGTCTTGTATCTTGGTCTTGATCTTGTTTGTAACGGATTTGTTCCTTCATGCCTTGTGATCCTTATCTTGAGCCTTTGTCTTTTGACTTAGAGTTCTTGAGATCTTCAATCTATCCTTGATAGTGTTCATCTTGTGCTCTTGTGGCAAGATGACCTATTACATTCTTACATTCTTAATTATCTTGATTATCGCCATCTTGTGATCTTGTGACTTCTGAATCGACATTGGGTACATAGCTACGCCACCTTCTTGATATGCATCAATATATATAGACACGGACGAAATGGCTTTGAACATTTCACCCTAACTCGGTAGCGTTTTACCTCCGGTCGGTGAAGACCGTTAAACGGTATTAGATACCGTACCTGTGATCGGGTAGGTTCGATTAAGAACCTCCTTGACAGGGTTTCCCGACGGTAGTAGCCAGTTCTCTTTACTCGACCGTCTCAAAGCAGACTGCGAACGTAAAGAGTGAATCATAAGGATAAATTATCCGCCTGATTAGAGTCGTCAATTCAGATTTCTTGGAATAAGTTTAATTCTAAAAGAATCGCACCATCGTTGCTTTCCAGTTTGTCACAAGCTTGATTCATAGAGAATCTTGCGAGTTACCTACCGCAGTGCTGTTTGATGTTGACACTGGAAGGATTTCCATTCGTCACTGTGAACACTAATGAGTGTCACTCTGAATGTTCTGGCAAGATCACATAGATTTTGCGAAGTAACCTGGAATCAAGTTTGAATCAGTTAAGAATCCAAACTTAGTTGCTTTCCAGTTCTCACAAGTTTGATTCGTGTAGAATCGCACAAGTTACCTACCATGAGCTTGTTTGATGCTGGCTTGATACAAGGTTTTTTACCTAGTATGAAAAATTAAAGTTCGTTGTGTTGGTCTAATCGAATTGATAACTGGTTAACTATGCGACTCAGTTGTCTTTGGGAGAAACAAATAGTTGTGTCGTTGTAGTATATTAAAGGTGCAAAAACTATTAGAGTAAAAGGCAGGTAATTTAAATCTAAATCTAAGTGAAAATAAATGACGAGAAATTAAAAGCGCGACAACAAATTAAAAGGCACTAAGAGTAAATAACGCAAACTTAAAACTATCTAAGGCAAGGCTTAAAATAAATCTAAGGAAAGTAAACTTAAAGTGCGACTAATTAAAGAGGCGGGAAAAGTAAAGCATAAAAATTAAAACTTAAAAACTGAAACTAAAAAGAACCTGAAAACAGCTCATTTGGAATAATCCTTCGTTCGGAATAATCACTCATCCGGAATGTCACCTTCATTCGGAATGATTCTTCTTCACTCGGAATAATTACCAAAACCCTTGATCCGAAATGTTTGTTTCACTCGGAATAATGGTTCATCCGGAATATGTCACTTATCCAGAATATTCACTATTCCGAATGAACACCTTTGATTCGGAAGAAGTTGTTGATGCGGAATGTTTTCCTTGACTCGGAATATTCTGTTGATCCGGAACAAAATCTCCAACCCTTCGTTCGGAATGTTCCGAATGAACTCCTTCGTTCAGAATAACTTGGATGTTCCGAATGAACTCCTTTATCCGGAATATCGGATGTTCCGAATGAACTCCTTTATCCGGAATATAGGATGTTCCGAATGAACTCCTTTATCCGGAATATTGGATGTTCCGAATGAACACCCTTTGATTCGGAAGAAGTTGTTGATCCGAAATGTTTCTTTGGTTCGGAACAATCACAACACCCCTTTGATTCGAACAACCTGCTTGATTCGGAACAGTCAACAAAATACCTTCACTTTTAATACTTGGCTTTGATCCGGAATAAACCTGGGAAAACAGTAGCGAAGAACACGGGACAAACAAAAAGCTACGAATCTAGACAAAACTAATCAAAATCAACCACAAGATTAAATCAAACTAATCACAAATGATCTAATAACAAATACTAATCAAACCTAATCAAAAACACTAACAATAATAATCAAAATAATCAAAACCCACTTTAATCAAATCAATAAAACATCAAAAACATAAACATGAACAATAAAGCATAAAGATTAAAGATCAAATAAGAAAGGAAGATAGAAGATTGACAATAAAAGTAAAGATTGACAATAATTAAAAGGAAACTTACTTGAAATTAAATGAATTTAAGGTGCAAGACAATTAAGTAAATGACATGTATTTAAATGATAAGTAATTAAAATGGTGGAAGACTAATTGTCACACTTAGCCAACAAAAACAAATGGAATGAAATGAATCCTATTAATAGGAGATTAGGGAGGTGTTTAGAGGAAGCTTCCTCCCCTCTTTCTTCTTTCTTTAATTGCATGATTAAGTCCTTGTCTTCTTAATTCTTTGACTTTAACGACTTTGTCTCGGGATTTATTTAAACTCGTCTTGAATTTCTTAATAAATAAGACTTGAGTTCTTCGGCTTTTAGTAAACTTCCGTCTTCTGACTTTTTCTTCGATAAATCTTCAGAATTGGTCTTGGACTTCCGTTCTTTTTGCACTCTTGATTTCTTGACTTCGTCTTTTGTCTTTTTCTTCGATAAAAGCCCGTGAATGCCCGTGTTTTCTCCCCTTTTAACATTTTCGTCCTAAATCACAAAAAAACACAAACCACGCATAATTCCGACATTTACGACATAAAATACACGTTTTGGCTTGGTTATTATTGTAGTTAAGTGGTAAAAAGGATGGGTGTTTACACACCTATCAAATCCCCTACACTTGACCATTGTAATGTCCTGATGCAATACATTAGTTACAAAGCACGTTTACATTTTTCATCACAATCAATCCACATTGGCCTTTATTAAAGAGATAGAAAATTATAAACATTCAAAGTAAAGAAATCAAAAACATACCTTCGGGTTTTGGAAATGTCATGAATGATCATCATCCTCAAGTTTTCACATTCTACAAACCAAGCTTAAAAACGAGATCATTGTTATTATAAGTTATCAAACTAACACGAACTCATGTGGGCCAATTATTTACTTAGACTCCCTTATTCCAAGGTGTATCTCTTATATTTTATTGTTGTCTTGAATGATCACGAGTTAGCTAAAGGACAAAATTTAAAACTGCTTCTCGGGATCTCATAAAGTTCATATCTTGGCATAACTCGCTTCGTGATTTGAGACCTTTCTCGGACCGATATTTGGCAGCGACTTCAGACGTTCATGAAATAATGGTCTTCTCTTCATAATAGGAATTTCTTCACTTGAAATTTTGAGAGATTCTTCATACTTGGACCACGACTTCTTCATTTTTCTCCAATCTTTATTTTGGGATTTTGATATACAACGATCCGCCTCCTTTTTGGACTTGGATCTATTTATCCTCATACCTTGTTAGGGCCTTTTTGGATAGACTTCTCCATGATCTTTTGGGGAGTATTTGCTTTTCTTCGTGTGTCTCGATCCTTCATATTGATCTTTGATAAATGATTCTTCACATCACTTGGGATCTTTAGCAACAAAATGTAGCCCTCATGCCTTGTTAGGGCCTTTTCGGACTCGCTAATCTTCGCATCCCGCTTTAATAAGTTATGCCTTGGCTATGAACTCTAATCCATACCGAGCAACTTTTAAACGATCTTGGGCTAGAAGCTAAGTAACTTTTCAAATAGTACAACCTTATTAATTGTAGATAAATTTATTAGCAAGCGATGGGAGAATAGGCTTATAATTAACTCACATAACTTCACGTAAGAATACCAAACTTATAATTGACTCTATCATCTCTCGTTCTCCATAGTTTAAAATCTCAAGGAATGAGACTCGTGGATGCTTAGCCTATTAAATCAAAGTTTTGGTTTTTCGAGTCATCTATAGGATCTTGCAAATTCTTGGACTTTTTCAAGTTTAAAAATCGCATTTTAAAGTTCCCTTGATAAACAACTCTCTAGTATCAATATAGGAACTTGCGAAAAGTTCTTGTTCTTAACCCGTGAGAGTTAAGACTTTCGCGTTTTATAGCTCCCTATATAAAAGCCTAGCAAAACTTGACTTAAACACGTTAAGGATACTAGCTAGAGTAAACTTAGATAAGTAAACTCGGGTTGAGTCAAAAGATTTACAACGTTTAAAAATTAAAACCACTTTATTAAAATTTATTCAAGCAGAGAAAGAAAATAACTATACAAAGATAAAAACTAATAGGCCAAAATAGATCAAAAAATTTGAAAAATGTCGAAAAATTGATTTTCCGGTTAAAATGAGGACAAATACAAGGAAAAGGCCACTTAACTTCGATAGAAGTCCCCCTACACTTGATATAAACATTGTCCTCAATGTTTAAGCATGTGGGAGTAAACTCACCTACACTTAGGACATTATGCACTTTGTTTAAATCTTGCTAAGGAAAAGACAACTAACGAGATTCCTATTGTAATATTGGAAAATATAAAATAGACTCGAAAAGAGTTTAGGATAGAACCGGGAAGACGGAAACACGGAATCACGGGTCGTCAAAAATCATCAAGAGTGGATCATTGAGCGCTCGAATCCCTGAATATTAGAAGAGAGGAAATAGCAAACAACAACGGGTCTCCCCTACACTTAGGATAAAGATAGCTAAAAGATAGAAACATGGGTTGCCTCCCAAGAAACGCTTGATTTTTGTTCACGGAGTCGTGAGCCTGACTCGACCTTGATTAGCGTAGGAAAAAGCATGAAACATATCCACTAGGATCAAATACATAGTTTTCGTTCATAAAATAGCACAAGCTTAAGGCGAACAAGGCAAGCCACAGAATAATAGGCAAGGTTCCCTTAAGCAAAGATGGAGCACGGTGGAAGCAAGGGTGAAGTGGTGCAAGCATATCTTCATAAGTTCCAAAGATGTTTCCTTTTACATCATCAGATGGATACTGAGATGGCTGAAGATTGTCGATACCGGGGTCGAACACCTTTTCCTTTAGGGGAAAATAGCACTCGGGCTCAGTAGAATTTGAAGATGATCCGCTAATAAAATGCACAACCTTGTCCTCAGAAGATGGACAAAGAGGTGTCAAAACATACGTGTTGCGGATGTTGGTGTCGTCCGGTTTCTTCTCCTTTGAAAGAATTTTCTTCAAATCCAAAGTAGGATCAAGACCATAATCATCAAAATCTAAAGGAGGAGCATCACTCTCATAAGGAAAGTAAGTATTGAGAAAAGTAGAGAAGTCTTCCTCAAATGAGTAGTCATCCAAAGTAGGATCAAGTGATGGCGGAGGATCTTCATCATGAGAAGAATCACTTGAAAGAGTGTCTGCCTCATCAAAATCATCATAAGTGGGCATGTCGGGATACTCGGAAGTAAAATAATCATAGTCATCTCCATCGGAGCTAGAATCATCATCATAAGCATCAAAGATCGGTGGAGAATCATATATGGGTGAAGGTTCCAAATTGGAGAGAGAATCATCCACATCATCTTGAAACAGTGGATTATCATTGCAAGAGTCGAATAGAGGATTGTTGTAGACGACAAAATCATCAAGCACATTAATCATATTCGCGGATTCTCTTCCATAGGATTTGCTTGTAAGCTTCCCCATTTCAAAAACTTGTGCATCATCCCCGACTCTTAAGATGAGTTCACACTTATCCACATCTATTAAAGCTCGACCAGTTCTCAAAAATGGGCGTCCAAGTATTAACGGAATACGAGGGTCCATTTCATAATCAACAACGATGAAGTCGACCGGAAAAGTGAATGTGCCAACTTTAATGAACACATCTTCGGCAATACCAACGGGGTAAGCGAGAGTGCGATTGGCAAGCTCAAGAGTCATCTTGGTGGGTGTAAGGTCGGGCAATGATACCTTTTTCCAAACACTTAATGGCATCAAATTAATACTTGACCCGAGATCGGCTAAGGCAGTAAATTTGTCGGTTTGGTTAAAAGTACAAGGAAGCACAAAACGACCGGGATCTCCAAGTTTTTCCGGAAGTTCTTTAAGAAGGACGGCAGAACAATTTTCATTTAAGCGAGTATTAACAAACTCGGCCATCTTCTCCTTCTTACTAAGCAATTCCTTAAACATCTTGACAAATTTAGGCATTTGTGCTAGAGCTTCAACAAGGGGAAAAGTGACGGTCATTTCCGAAACTTTCTTCAAATAGTTTGACACTTGAATGTCATCCTTGGTGTGAAGTCTGGCCTTGTCTAAGCGAGATGGATAAGGAATCTTGGGTTTATAGGTGGAAGGTGTAGCAGGTAAAGGTTGAGATGTTGAAGGTGGGGTTGGTGGAGGAGTCTTGGTGGGTACTTCGTCATGACGAGGCGGAGACGGTAATGGTGTACTAATACTAGGTGTGGGAGGAGTAGGGATAAATGGTGGTGGAGGAGGTGTAGATGATGGGGGCGGGCTAGGTGGTCCTACTAAAGTAACTCCACTACGGGTAGTAATAGCACTCACATTCTCTCTCGGATTGGTGACGGTGTTTTAAGGTAGAGAACTCGAAGTAGAGGGTTGAGTGGTGGGAAAGAAACTAGCCAACATATTCTTCAAATCATTCGTTTGAATGCTGAAGGAGGATTGTATATTATCTTGAAGCTCGGATCTAATGTCATTACCTTGCTTAGTGATATCCCATTTCAAATTGATAATTTGGCTTTGTAGATTCTTGATTTGCTCTCCTTGGGTTCTCATTAAGGCTTCAACATCTTGATTGATGGGTGGGGCTTGTTGAGTGGGTGGGTTATAAGGATTAGAAGCTCTAGGTGGGATTTGGTGGCTTCTAGTGTAATTGTTGTTGGGGTTTTGGTTTTGAGGAGAAAAACCGGGTGAAAGGTAGTTGTTGGACCGGTAACTTAGCAAATTTCGATCCCCTTGAGGTCGGGCTTGGTAATTTTCCGGTGAATAATTACCATAAGCCGCATACACGTTTTCCGGATTACCTTGAGTGGAAGGACAATCAGTGTATGAGTGAGGACCGCCGCATGTTTCACAAGGATTGGCTATCGCTTTAACTTGTTGTTGGTTTGTAGCGAGAAGCAAGATATTTTTGTTCATTTCGGCCATCATGCGGGTGAATTCGGTCATATCGGGGTTTGCTGAAGTAGAAGAAACATTGACTCTCGGGTTGTTCCTTGAAGAAGCAGAGGAATCCCAGTTTTTGTGATGAGTAGTCATGTTCTCAATAAGCTCTCTACACTCCTCTGGTCTTCTTTTCATAAATGTGCAACCGGCGGCTGAATTAATCGTATCACGATTACGAAAAGTCAAACCGTTGTAGAAAGTATCAATTAAGGTCACGGGGAGCATGTTGTGGTTTGGACAACGATCGATCAAAACATTATATCTTTCCCAAGCATCAAAGAGAGATTCATCGGGTTCTTGCATAAAACCGCTGATTTGATTGCGAAGGCTCGTGACCATGGATGGTGGAAAGTAGCGCGACAAAAAGCGTTGAGTCATGTCATCCCAAGTATGAATGGAATTCTTCGGGAGACGATCAAACCATTTCTCGGCGTGGTGTGATAAAGTATGTGGGAAGAGTTGAAGGCGAAGGACATCCATAGTTTCACCGGGCAACTTCATGCTTTGAGTGATAGTAATGAATTTGTCGAGGTGTTTGTTGGCATCATCATCAGGCATTCCGCGGAATGGATTAGTTTGCACTTGCTGGATCATGTGATGCTTCAACGAAAACTCCGGAGCCGTGATTTGCATCGGCACAATCGGTCCTCCTTGTCCAAACATGGTAGGTTGACAAAGCTCCTCCATTGTCCGAAGATCGGGCTGTGGAAGAACATTGTTGTTGTTATTGTTGAGGTGCGGTGGATTATTGTTGTTATTCACACATGCCATAGCTAAATCTTCACGAGTCTCGGGAGAAACAAATACCAAACACAAAGAAAATATATATACACTACAAAAATAAAATCTTTTTGGATTTTTGAAATTTTTTAATTTTTATGGATTTTTAACAATTTTTAATTTTTTGGATTTTTAAAATTTTTAAGCAAGAAAATAACGCTCACAAATGAACGGATCCCAAAAAGCAACGCGTCTCTCACAAAAAACCATTAATATTTACGAAAAGAGCCGGCAGCGGCGCCATTTGATACAAGGTTTTTTACCTAGTATGAAAAATTAAAGTTCGTTGTGTTGGTCTAATCGAATTGATAACTGGTTAACTATGCGACTCAGTTGTCTTTGGGAGAAATAAATAGTTGTGTCGTTGTAGTATATTAAAGGTGCAAAAACTATTAGATTAAAAGGCAGGTAATTTAAATCTAAATCTAAGTGAAAATAAATGACGAGAAAGTAAAAGCGTGACGGGAAATTAAAAGGCACTAAGAGTAAATAACACAAACTTAAAACTATCTAAGGCAAGTCTTAAAATAAATCTAAGGCAAGTAAACTTAATGTGCGACTAATTAAAGAGGCGGGAAAAGTAAAGCTTAAAAATTAAAACTTAAAAACTGAAACTAAAAAGAACCTGAAAACAGCTCATTCGGAATAAACCTTCGTTTCTGAATAATCACTCATCCGGAATGTCACCTTCGTTCGGAATGATTCTTCTTCACTCGGAATAATTACCAAAACCCTTGATCCGGAATGTTTGCTGCACTCGGAATAATGGTTCATCTAGAATATGTCACTTATCCGGAATATTCACTATTCCGAATGAACACCTTTGATTCGGAAGAAGCTGTTGATCCGGAATGTTTTCCTTGACTCGGAATATTCTGTTGATCCGGAACAAATTCTCCAACCCTTCGTTCGGAATGTTCCGAATGAACTCCTTCGTTCGGAATAACTTGGATGTTCCGAATGAACTCCTTTATCGGGAATATAGGATGTTCCGAATGAAATCCTTTATCCGGAATATAGGATTTTCCGAATGAACTCCTTTATCCGGAATATTGGATGTTCCGAATGAAAACCCTTTGATTCGGAAGAAGTTGTTGATCCGGAATGTTTCTTTGGTTCGGAACAATCACAACACCCCTTTGATTCGGAACAACCTGCTTGATTTGGAACAGTCAACAAAATACCTTCACTCGGAATACTTGGCTTTGATCATAAACCTGGGAAAACAGTAGCGAAGAACACGGGACAAACAAAAAGCTACGAATCTAGACAAAACTAATAAAAATCAACCACAAGATTAAATCAACTAATCACAAATGATCTAATAACAAATATTAATCAAACCAAATCAAAAACACTAACAATAATAATCAAAATAATCAAAACCCACTTTAATCAAATCAATAAAACATCAAAAACATAAACATGAACAATAAAGCATAAAGATTAAAGGTCAAATAAGAAAGGAAGATAGAAGATTGACAATAAAAGTAAAGATTGACAATAATTGAAAGGAAACTTACTTGAAATTAAATGAATTTAAGGTGGAAGACAATTAAGTAAATGACATGTATTTAAATGACAAGTAATTAAAATGGTGGAAGACTAATTGTCACACTTAGCCAACAAAAACAAATGGAATAAAATGAATCCTATTTATAGGAGATTAGGGAGGTGCTTAGAGGAATCTTCCTCCCCTCTTTCTTCTTTCTTTAATTGCATGATTAAGTCCTTGTCCTCTTAATTCTTTGACTTTAACGACTTTGTCTCGGGATTTCTTTAAACTCGTCTTGAATTTCTTCATAAATAAGACTTGAGTTCTTCGGCTTTTAGTAAACTTCCGTCTTTTAACTTTTTCTTTGATAAATCTTCAGAATTGGTCTTGGACTTCCGTTCTTTTTGCACTCTTGATTTCTTGACTTCGTCTTTTGTCTTTTTCTTCGATAAAAGCCCGTGAATGCCCGTGTTTTCTCCCCTTTTCACATTTTCGTCCTAAATCACAACAAAAACACAAACCACGCATAATTCCGACATTTATGACATAAAATACACGTTTTGGCTTGGTTATTATTGTAGTTAAGTGGTAAAAAGGATAGGTGTTTACACACCTATCATGGCTCAAGCAGGATTTCCATCTTCATTGTGAATCGTATCACTCAGATGTTCTGGCAATATCACAAGGATAATGCGTAGGACTCGATTGTGTCCTAATGAGATGATAGATAGATCTCGTTTGGCTCTAGACTCAATAAGTGCATTTTGGTATTCGGAGGCTGGAGCAGACTGCCACCTTTTCAATATTAACTGACTCAGAGTGAGAAAGTCAATAGATACTTGTTGATCTCCGTGAAAATGAGACAAGTTTCTTTTGAGAGAAACTCGAATGGCTGGGAAGGGTTGTGCATCGCATCACTAGGTCCATGACACTTGTCTTCAAAAGATGCGTTAACCCGGTTTCTACCTAAGTTGCATAGAATATTCAACTCCTTCAATGCTTACCAATACGTCATCATTAGCACCTTGTTGTGATTGTTCTAGTGCTAACTTAAGTAATTGGTCCGCATTCAGCTTCATTCCACTCCATCTTTCCTAAGGACAACTATTTCTAGCTATGGAATGTCCTTGGGTTGATCCCTCTGGTTCTGGTTGGATCATAGGACTTAGTTTTCTATCCTAAACCACCTTTTGACTCCATCGTTCTGTCGTGGATAGTAGGTTGTTTTGGGTAAAGATCGTAACCATAAAACCATTGAGAACAATTCAAAGTTCTTGATAAAAATCAAAACTCTTAACACTTTGATAGTTTTATATTTTCAAAAAGCTCCCCCTACACACATGCATCGATAAACGAAATAGTTTGGCATGTGAAGGAAACAGTTGCACTTGAGTCTTTAAGATCACATGTTGCGATATACTAGATTTTAATCACATTTTCTCCCCTTATCTCTAATATAAAAATATAATATTAGAGATACCAATTGATTAAAATATGACATTTTATGAAAAATCGACGGGAGAGAAACATGTGTGTACGCATGAATCATAGAACATTTTCAGTCGGGTCGCTCCCCCTCAACAATATATGTGTGTCTTGAGACAAAATTTGACAACATTTTAGAAAAACGACACCACAAAATATGTTGAGGTACGGAGTTGAGATGCCTTTACCGATAATATATGACAGATTTAATATCATTTTCGGAATGTGTTGGATACATAAAATATGACAATTTTTAGAGATGTACCCAACAACATTAAACGCTTGATTTTAAAACGCTCCCCCTCAAAAATTGATCAAAATAACATATGACATTTTAGAGATATAAAACCACATATGAGGAAGGGAGTGTTGAACACACAATTTTGAAAGATTTAGAAAAACCTTTTTGAGAAATTCTTGAAAAATTGTGTTCAACGGTTTTAAAATAATCAGGATAGAAGACTTCTCTTCTATAACTTAGGGAAAGCGCACTGAAACATACACTTCCCTTTCGGGTCCGTTTTTCACGAGCTCAAAACTTTGATTGTTTTGTGACTAGCTCATGACCGAGAGAAATAAATTTCCCGTTGTGAATGATAAGTTATCATTCGTGATAAACTTTCCTTAAGTTGAAGTTCGAGGTCTAAGCTGAAATTTACTTAGAAATCGTTTTTCATGAACTTAAAAACTTTGAATGTTTTTATAGGAAGCTCATGACCGAGAAATATTAATTTCTCGTTGAGAAGGATAAGTTATCGTCCGTGATAAACTTTCCTTATTTGAGGTGCGAGTCCTAAGCTGTGATGTGCTTAGAAGTCATTGTTAGTGAAAAATCAAGCAACTTCATTTGCCAAAACCTCCAAGTCTTCGGGAGTCATATACTTCATACCAAGACGGCCAACGAGATACTGAAACCTATTTTGAGATAGGGATTTTGTAAACAAGTCAGCTATCTGGTACTCAGTTCTGACAAAGTATAATTCCACGATACCACGTTCCACTTGTTCCTTGATGAAGTGATATCCGACTGCGATGTGCTTGGTACAAGAGTATTGAACCGGATTGCAAGAAATGGCTATGGCCGACTTTGAGCCACAATACATTGGTATTTTATCAAAGTGGAAGCCATAATCCGTGAGTTGAGTTCTCATCCAGAGGACTTGAGCACAACACGCGGATAGAGCCACATATTCTGCTTCAGCTGATGAGAGCGAAGTGCAATCCCGCTTCTTTGACGACCAACTCACAAGTTTGTCTTCCCCTAGAAATTGTACACTACCAGAAGTGCTTTTTTGACTATCAAGGTAACCTGCGTGATCAGAATCTAAAAAAGCTGTTAGATGAAAACCGGTTCCCTTCGGATACCAGAGTCCCATGTGAATGGTATTCTTAAGGTACCGAAAGATCCATTTAACCTCTTTGAGGTGCTTTTGAGTAGGTCTGGCTTGATATTATGCACAATAACATGTGGCATGATGAATATCAGGCCTGCTGGCTGTAAGGTACATAAGGGACCCGATCATACTACGATATCGCGTTTGATCTACGGGATATGAGTACAAGTCAGCGTCTAGGGATGTGGTCGACAATGGTGTACCAACGCGAGCACATGAGGTCATACCATGCTTTTTAAGTATCTCTTGAGCATACTTATCTTGGTTTATGAAGATATCATGTGGGGATTGATGAATCTGGAGGCCGAAAAAGAATTTTAGCTCCCCCATCATTGACATTTCAAATCTGCTGTGTATTATTTTTTCAAAACGTTTCGAATGTTTTGGGTTCGTAGAACCAAAAATAATGTCATCAACATAAACTTGCACCAGAAGTATGTCATCCCCATATTTATTAATAAAGAGAGTAGGATCAATAGAACCTTTAGAGAATCGTTTGGAAACCAAGAAGTTGGATAGTTCTTCGTACCATGCCCTTGGAGCTTGTTTAAGTCCATATACAGCCTTCTTGAGACGATAGACTTTGTCAGGATGATGAGGATCGATGAATCCTTCCGGCTGATTCACATACACTTCTTCCTTCAAATGACCGTTGAGAAAAGCAGTTTTAATGTCCATCTGAAAAACCGTGAAGCCCTTATGTGCAGCATAAGCAAGGAATATCCTAACAGCTTCCAAACGAGCGACTGGAGCGAATGATTCATCGTAGTATATGCCTTCTTGTTGACGGTATCCCTTAACCATAAGACGAGATTTGTTTTTGATGATGGTTTGTTCTTCATCCAGTTTATTTTTCCAGATCCATTTGAAATCTAAAATTGACATTCCATAGGGTCGGTCAACAAGTTCCCCAAACATTTGGGCGTTCAAACTGATGAATTTCGTCTTGCATTGATTCAATCCACGCTTGATCAGTCATGGCTTGTTTGATGTTTGTAGGTACAGTAGAACTCACGGTGAGTGCATACATACACACATCGCCATCGGTTGCGAGTTGTCTGCGTGTTCGAACTGGTTGTGAAGGATTTCCAATGACTTGCTCCAATGGATGATCACGTGTCCAATGGTGAGTGGATGGATATCCTTGGTAGAATGTATGCATGTTGGACGGATCAACATGTTGATTATAAGACTCTCCGACTTCGTGTACCGGTGTACCAAATGGATTGATAAATTCTTCTTCGCCAGGTTGTGCATCGACTGCTTGATTGTTGTTTCCTCCTTCAGTATTGACGGTTGGTGATGTTGGTTGTATGACTGTTTCTTGAGTTTGTTGAGTATCCAATGGAATTTTCTCTTGAGCAACGGTTGCTGAAGTAGATGTAGTTGTGTCTTTTTGACTTTGTTCGGGTGCATCAGTAGTGGTGACAGCGGAAGGCTTTGACATAACTTGATTGTTTCCATAGTAATATTCATCAAACATTCGATCATATAAATCAACCAACTCATTCATATGTGTCGTATCCGTCGAGTCTGCTGTAGGAGTACTTTGTTGACATTCTTGCACGGGACGTACACTGTTTTGTGTAGGTGCCATCGCTGGACATGGAGGTGCGGGACTTGAGCTATTGTGATCAAGTACCGTTTGTGGCAATTCGTCAAAGTTCACATGAATTGTTTCGACAATAATCTTTGTTCTCTTGTTATAGACTCGATATCCTTTCGACAATGTAGCATACCCTACAAAAATACATGCATCACCTTTTTCTTTCATCTTGTCGAGATTCTCACCGTCTTTAAGGATGTAGCATAAAGATCCAAATATGTGAAAGAATTTGACAGTAGGTTTCCGGCCATTGATGATGTGGTAAGGTGTCTTTTCATGTCTAGGGATGACGAGAGAACGATTCTGAGTATAACAGGCAGTTGCAATTGCTTCAGCCCAGAAGTATAGCGGTAATTTTGAAGTAGAAAGCATTGTTCGAGCAGCCTCAACCAAAGTACAGTTCCGTCTTTCGACAACGCCGTTTTGTTCAGGAGTTCGAGCAATAGACGTTTGATGTTCGATGCCTTCTTCTTGAAAGTAAGATTACAAGTTCTTGTTCAAAAATTCAGTACCCCTATCCGTTCTTACGGTTAAGACTTGAGCTTGAAGATTGCGTTGTATCATCTTGAGAAAGTTTTTGAGAACCTCTGGTGTTTCATCTTTAGACCTTAAGAAGAAAGTCCATGTGTATCTAGAGTAATCATCAACAATCACGAGAATATAATTTTTCCCGTTAATACTCTCCACACACAAGGGACCACATAAATCCATGTGTAGAAGTTCCAATCGTCCTTTTGAGCTTGGGGTAGTCTTTGTTTTGAAAGACTTCCGTTTTTCTTTCCCCAACTCACAAGAAGAACAAAGATGGTCTTTGATAAATTTTAACTTAGGAAGACCGGTCACAATATCATTCTTTGAAAGCAAGTTGATGGTGTCAAAGTTGAGATGTGACAATCGTTGATGCCATAACCATGCTTGAGATGATGAAGCTTTAGCCATTAAGCAAATTGGATTTGTTGAAGTTGTGTCTTGAAGAGTTACTGTGTAGAGATCAGAACCACGAGAACCTGTAAGAAGGTCATTCCCATCGTAGTCTCTAACATAGCAAGTAGATTTCCGAAAAGCCACTTCCAAATCCGCATCACAAAATTGACCAACCGAGAATAAATTGTGATTCATTCCCTCGACGTAATAAACCCGTTTGATAGTGAGATTTCCTTGAACCAAATCGCCATATCCAAGTATCAGTGCAAACTGATCATTTCCAAACCGCAGCGTACCAAGAAACTTCTCCACGAAGTTAATGAGAAGCTTCAGATTGCCCGTTATGTGCTTTGTGCACCCGGAGTCCATTATGAATAAGATGATTTCGACGAGCTGCAGAATAATTAGAAGACAATGTAGCATTTGACAAATGGGAGCCCTTGATAGAAACGGGTTCCAAAATAGTAGTGGAGCTAGATTCTAAAGGCAAGCTAACATTCATAGACCCAATTAAAATAGGGGTTGTCTTAGGTACCCATTTGTATCCGGGTGGTGTAAATCTTGAATACCCCCGTGTACATGTCCTAATCATGTTCTCATAAAGCTTCTTTAACCTGCTTTGTTTACGTAGAGTAGTGGATTCTATCTCACTTAGTTTCTTAAGTGGTTGATCAGTGGATTGGTTCAAAGTTCTTTTGGATTCACTAGTACTAGTGGGCACACGAATAGGCTTCCTAGATCTAGTATTCACGCCATTATGATTAAGAGCACAAGCATCATGATTGAAAGTACGAACACATTTTCCACATTCAACATAAACAAATTCAACATTCGAGGTCCTAGCATTTAAACTGTCATTATTCTTAGAAAACTTAAAATTCCTACGGTGGTCTTCTACTTCCAACTCCTTTCCTTGACTATTTTTAGGCATGACCTTATCTTGCATTCTATTGCTCTTAAGCTGTTTTCCGTTAACGCTAGTAGTAGAGATTACTCTTGTAGAAGAAGACACACGTTGATTAGTTTTCCTAATATTCTCAGGTAACCACGATGTTCCAGTTTGAGTGGGCTTAGTGTTCATCTTATACATTCCAGGTGCTATCACATTGCTACTCTTATCATTTCCTATCTTAGGCGAAGTCTGTGGGGATTGTCCCAAAATAGATGATTTGGGGCATTTGACCGCATTCGGTTGACGAACGGCGGATGGTTTACCCAAAACAGACTTTCCTTTCATTTTCTCAATGAGTTTCTGTAACTCACTTATGGCTATGTCCCTTTCTTTTAGCTGAGCTTTCAAATCATTTATTTCGAAATCTTTTTCATTTAGTAGACGAAATGAAGAAGCTGGCATTTCTTGACACTTTTTATGATTATGAGATTTATCACCTTTTTGTAAAGCAAGTTCAAGAAAAATGGAGTGTTTCTCAAGTTGAGAAAAACTTTTCGAAAGTTTGTTATATGACTGAATTTGTTTTGAAAGCTCTACTTCAAGATTGCGACATTTCTCGTCCGATTCTGACACTAGATATGCTACATGACAATATTGATCAAGATCGGTATACACACCAAGAATAGCATTCATATGGTCAGCATAAAAGTATTCCTTAGAAAGTCGATCAATTTCGTTAGAAAGTTGGTGTTCTTGTGTTTTTAATTTAGTTTGAAGAAAATCAACTTCATCTTCAGGAGATTTAACATAACTTAATCAGTTAACATTTCCTCAGTGAGAGCATTATAAAACATTTCCACATTTTTTGAAAGATCATCAATTGTTGGAACAATGCTTTGTTGAATGACGACTTCTACTTGTGGGTTAGGTTTAATATTCCAAATGGTATCCCTAGAAACTTTTTCATAATCGACGACACCTATGTACAAATTTAAAACCCCTTGTTTTATAAACTCAAATTGCTGAACACTTTTGCTTTTCTCATCACATTTACGTTTTTCATCCGAAATTTGTTTTTCTAACAAAATTGATTGCTTTTTGAAACTCCTTTTTAAAAAAACTTTCTTTTGGGGTTCATCACTTGGTGGTGGAACACTATTGTACATCTTTTGTTCTTTGGAAAGTTATTTTTGAGGAGCAAACTTAATATAATTATCAGAATCAGAAAGGTTTATTAAATCACTTAAGTTTGATCGACTTTCTTCTTGTTGACGAATGATTTCGTCGCAGTCAGGGGAAAGCATAAGAGCAAGATTATCAACATAGCAACCGATATCATAAAGAGCAGGCTTGGTACTTTGAACTTTCTTGAGATATTCAGGCTTGACAAAACTCGTTTTCATATTTCTATTGAGCATATTCATAGTTTGAATAGACTGACCCGTTTTGTAAACAATGTTGTTTAACGTGTCGACTCTCTTTTACAAAGCAAGAATTTTTTCAATATCCTTTTCTTCACGAGTTTTATAAAGCTCGGTTTGTTCTTTGTTAATAGACTCTAATTCAGTAATTTGGAGTTTATGTAGCAGAAGTTGTTCTTCAAGGTCCAATATCTTTTGTTTTGACATATGAATTTCGTGTGTTACTTCAGAACAATATTGTTCATTGAGCACCTTACGTTCATACACCAAACCATTAGCTATCGCAACCCGTCGATCAGCTTCTTTTACATAATCACACTCTTTAAGCATGTTTATCTCCTTGGCTAAGGATGTGTTTGCTTGCTTCAAACGTTTATTTGCCTCTTTGTTTTCCTCAATTTCATGTTTTAAAGAATCAATAATAGACGCAAGCAAATCACAATCCTCATCCGAGTCAGTATCCTGAACAGCTTTTCCGTCATCATTACACATATGCTGTGAATCCGTAGATATATTGCTATCCTCCGTGTCCATTACATATGTGTCATTGATGCTTTCGGGTTGCTCAGGATGACGTCGTTCATTAGCAAACACATTATAGTTATCATGTGGTGGTACCTTTTCAAGTGGCTCAGAATCATAGATGTGTCCAGAAATATCATCAGTCTCTGGGATCACTTCTTGAATCTTTGCCATGTACACATAATGTGCCTCCAACTCTTGATCATCGGCTTCATCATCAATGTCATCACGCCAGTCAACTTCATCTACTGTGAGTGGAATTCCTGCTTCTTCTTTCTTACACAGCAGCATCTTTTCCTTGTGATATCCCGAATCCTTAACCCGTTTTGGCTTCTTGCATTCCCTAACCATGTGCCTAAATCCCTTGCAGTTGAAGCATTGAATCCCAGTCTTTTGCACAACTGGAGTGCCTACAGTATCTCTAGCCCCAACTTGATTCAGCAACCTCTGATTATCATACCTAGCATCACAATCATACCTAGGTGCATGATCAACTTCCTTATATCTAGCATTGGATGATGATCTGAGGTTGTTGTTGGTAGGTTTGTAGATCTTCTTATAAGTTGTGGTGAGTAAAGACATGAGTTCCTCAATCTTCTTGTCCCTTGAAGTTTGTTCATCATCACTGTCTCCATCTGACTCGGTGTCATACTTTGGAGGTGGAGTGGGGACAATTGCTTTTGCATTGTGTTTAGCAATAGCTAGAGGTTTGGTGGATGAGCTTGATGACTTTGATGAATGAGTAGGTGGTTGTTGACGGGGAACGGGTTTTGTTGAAGTAGCAGCCACAAAAGCAATAGAATTTGCAGACCGTTCTGCCTTTTCATCCCTTAGTCCTCCACTTCATTCTGATGTTGTTTCAAGATATCATAAAGTTTGTGATAGGAGATGGTCTTGATATCTTCCCTTTGTCTAACCAAGGTCACAAACCTTTGCCATTCCGGTTTGAGTTGAAGTAGAAACTGAACATTGGCATGATGATTGGAGATGGTGCACTGATTTCTGACAAGCTCATTCATCATTTTGTAGAATCTCGAGTAATATGAGTCAATGGATTCACCATCTTCAGATGTGAATTTTCCAAACTCCCAAAGTAGATTATTCTCGAGATCTTGAACATTGATCGACTCACCTTGCTTCAATCGATGAATTGCATTCCACATTTCCATAGCATTAGGACATGCATCAACTGTGGAATAGATATCGTTATCAATTCCCGTGAGTATGAAGTTTACAGTATCAGCTTCAGCTTAGAGGAGTTTCTTTTTCTTAGCAGAACATGTGTCAAAATCCTCCATAGCTCGTATAGTTGATGAAGTACCATCCTCTGCCTGTGTGGTAATTGATCTGAATTCAAAAACTGGAGGTGGATTCTCAAGGCAATGACGAAGAGCAGTTCGTTTTTCTTTTCCGTCGAGAAATATGAGAAAACGAGATCTCCATTGAACGTAACAACCGATAGTGAGCACAGGTGGATTACTTTTGCCACCTTGTTCCAAACGAATCTGATTAGCAGTTGCAATGTTGATGTTGTTGTTAGACATGGTGAATACTTGTGAATGAATTGCAGATCTTAGTGGATTTGTTGTGATGAGGTGTGGTTGAAATTTCGTAGAGTTCCGAGAATCTTTAGTCCGACAATAAATTCCTCAGTCCGACAAAACGGTAAGCCGAAAAATTTTGAATTGCCAAATTTTGAAATTGATTTAGAAATAGCCAAAAACTAGGAGGGAAAAAATTTGAATTTACTCCAGATCGTAGTGAGTGATCGCACTCCTTGATCGTAGTGAGTGATCGCACTCCAGATCATAGTGGGTGATCGTAATGAGTGATCGCACTCTGGATCGTAGTGAGTGATCGCAGTGAGTGATCGCACTATGGATCGTAGTGATTGATCGTACTCCTTGGATCGCAGTGAGTGATCACACTCTGGATCGTAGTGAGTGATCGTGATATTGGATCGTAAGTAGAAACCCCAGGTTTATGCAATCGCAATACACAGATCGTACCAAGGAATCAAAAATACCCCTTTTTCTCGGATAGTACTAGAACACAACAAATTCGTGATTTTTAGCCTAAAAATGAATCAAGCACCCAAATATTTTGTGTTTTTAACGAAGATAACAATACTAAATCACTACCAATAGTAAGTAGATGATTTTTATCAAGAATGAACTATAAAAACACCAAAAAGATTTTGGTACGTGACTTTTAGAGCAAGATAGGCACGAAAAATCAGGAACACAACACACGAATCTTCAATCACCTATCCACTATAGGCTCTTGATACCAAATGTTGTTCCCATTCAATCCATAACACAAGATTTAGAGAGACAAATAGTAGAAAAGTAGAGAGAGAGAAGAGAGAGAAGTGGAAGGTTTACACTAAAACTAGGTGTTTTATGAAATGAACGAACACCCTCTTCCACATGTGGAAGAGGGTTATATATGCCACGGCTCTAAGGCCTTTGTGGGCTTCATCTTGGGCCGGGCTTGGCATTCACTTGGGCATATAGCCCCTAACAAAGACAATATTAGCTTAAAGTCCAAGCCCGCTTTTCCCGACTAACCTATTACTATACAAGACCAATAACGACTAATATGACCTATTACATTCTTGTTCGACTATATAAAATATAGGGCTAACACACTAATTGGGAGGTCCTAGTCTTTCTCGATAAGGTCTATGATGGGGATCTGGAGGTTCCCTAATCTGTGGAAGGCGACATCAAACATCTCATGCGCATACTTGGAATAGATCTCACTTCCCTCCAAAGGACCCCTTAGTAAATTTTCTTTGAGAGCGCGCTTCATGGCGAGGCTTGATCCAAGCAGTAGCGTGGCATCGTATACACCCTTGACCGCTTTGTCAAAAGGGGGTAATTTCAATACGCCTTTGGCAGCAAACGGAATACCATGTTTTATTAGCCATCGATTCTCGGCGCGCACTTCGGTGAGGTGCTGATATAGCTGTTCATCAAAATTCATACTCATATACTTCAGAACTTCCGACTTCTTAGCCATGTCTTTATGGCAGTTGGTGACAAAATTATCGCAATTCAAAGCAAGAAATTCATGCCTTCTTCTAGTTTAGCCATGACCCAACGGTTTTTGTCCTCTTGTTTTGCTCGCAGGCGGCGCTCACGATCTAGAAGTTCAGAGAGCGAGGATCTTTATTCCTCTAAATATTGGATGGATTCGACATTTATACTAGACACAACGCGCAAGCGGGCAATTTCGAACTTCGCATTTACAAGTTCGATGTCTTTTTGTTTTGTAACTTGGTGGACCTCTTCGTTTGCTTGTGCCAAACGATCGGACAGCTGGGATATATTCCTTTTCAAGTAGGCAGCTAAAGTTACTTCTTGTGTGCATCAATTATGTCCAACTCCCTCATTAGTAGTTCGTCGGACATTTCGTGTAAACGTTGGGCGCGGCCACGGGGAGTTATGTGTTGAAGGAAGTCCCTATAAACGTCTGCGCCATCTAGAGCGCATGAGCGAGTGCATTGACAGGGGGGAGAGAATCTGTTAGACTTCGTGGCGCTGGCACCCGCCTCGGTCCTGGAAGCAAGGGAGCTACAAATTTGATGTCCTAAGAATATTAGAGGCACGCGCATTGTTTGTTTTTTGCGAAATTAAGAAGGGCGTAGTGGTATATGATGAGACTGCTTTTATACATGGTCTCATCGTCCAAATCGGCCTTAAATTGCATAAAATATCATAAAATAGACCAAATATATGCTCGTGTTTGTTACTTGTGTATTTTTAGGTACGGATATTGAGGAATTGGCAAAAGATCACAAGAATCAATCAAAAACGAACACGGGAAACGAAGTCGCACAATGAACCGGGCCCAAGTTTGGAATTTTGCAAAAAGACCTTGAAGAATTGAAGATTGGCAAAAATGGTCCCTCATCTTTGAAGAACTTGTCACAATTGACCCTCCAAATGTCAATTGTACAAGTATGGACCTTAATATTTGAAGATATTACAAGATCAGTCCATCAAGTTGAAGAATATACATATAAGGCCCTTGGAAAAAGTTTATAAACTTTGTGTGCCAAATTTGACAAGTTATCAAAAGTTGATAAGAAGAAACTAGGCGCTTATGGCAATTATTACAAAGTGAAAGAATGGTGAATACTTGGGGACCAAACCTGCCAAACTACTAAACCCTTACACCCACTCAGGTTGTGACACGTCACAACACCCACCCACCAACCCATAACCCTACCCAAACCCACCACCACCCAAGTCCATAACCCGGTTTATTATTTAAACGTGGTCAAAGGTCAACAAACCCCACTTACCTTTCCCTCCTAAACAAATATTTAAAAATATTAATTACCCAAAACAAATCAAAACCCCCCCCCTTAATCCTGATAAACCCTAATCCTACCCCAGATCCAATCTCACCCAAAACAAGGGGTTTTACCCTAAAACCTTCCAGAACACTAATTCACGTCCCTCTCATCCTTTCCCACCTCACCCAACACACTCACATGCTTTGTGGCCCCCTCCCCAGCCTTCCCCTACAACGTCTCTCTCACCCAAAACCCCAAACCCGACAATTTCAACGTGGGAGATCCACTCCTTTGTCCCCAAGGTTCATCCAACGTCCAAGATCAACAAAGAAGAGCTGGCATCCAGTACAAGCATCACATGGGGCGTTTTTGACCCAAAAATCAGTCAAAGACTCAAGGGCACTTTGGAGATTTCAGTTAGCTAGGGTTTTAGTTTCTAGTATGTTCTACTTCTTGTATAAATAGGGGATGAGCCTGTTCATACCCCCTTTGTTCCAGTTTTTAGCCAAAACCTTGTAATTCCTTTTTTAATTAATAAAGTTTGGTATTTGTAAAAGACAAGTGTAATCCCTTTTATTAAGTTAAAAAGTTTGTGTGTTGTGTTAAGGCTAATTGACTGAGTTCCATTTAATTTGTGAAAGTTTTGAGTAATTCAAGTTTTCAAAAGGTTTTAAAAGACTTTTAATTTCATAAAATTTGCAACCAGAAAAGTGAAAGTGGATTTGGTTGGTGATTTTCTGAGATTGAAGGCTGTTTTAAAACGTGTGAGTTAAGGTTTCAAGGTTCTTAAAAAGTTTTTTTTTAAGTTCCAAAAAATCAGAAAGTGCATTTTCTTGTTTTCTTTTTGATTTTTCTTAGCAGGATTGGAGGATTGTTGATAATTGTTTCAGCATACACCCGGGTGTATTTGGAGGTGGATTTTCATCCACTAGAGCCTTGGATGTAAGGCTCTTAGGTAAATCACTTTTTCCTTTTTAAATTTTCAGAAAATATGCAGTTTATGTGAACTTGTATGCTTAAGTGTTGATTGCTGGTTTAAGTTGTTGATTTGAAGTTCTCTTGTGTTTGTATGCATGTTAGATGATCATAGGATCAAGTTGAGTAAGTTTTAAAAGGTTTTGATTTGAAAATTTGTTGAAATCAGTTTTAAAGGAGTGTTTGGATGTATGAATTAAACTAAGTTTGAGGTTGATTTGTGCTAGTAAAGGCTGTTAGAAGTGTTTAATAGGGGTAGTAATAGGATGTTGTTAGGATAGAGTGCATTTGGGAACAAATTTGAAGCAAGTGTGCAAGTAAAAAAGGGAATAGATAGCTTAAAATCTGCATATGTCAATTTTAGCTTGATTTTAATGAAAACTCTTGCTTGAATCTTGGAATCTGTTAAAGATTAGGTTGCTAGAGGTTTGTATGTTGTTAGTGTATCATTTGGAGCTTGTGTATGCATAAATATTGGACTTGGAATCTCAACATTGTGCATGTAAAAAGCTCTAAAACCCACCAGACCTCATTTTTTGTCACAGCAACATTGTTTTGCTCTTGTGTGCTTTGATTGTGAAATTTGTGCTAAGTGTTGGTTTCATTTGTGTTTTGTTTGACTCCCTTCACTCAGAAAGAGTGAAGGGGTGCCTTTGTTCCAAGAATACACCACAAAAACAAGCAGCCAAGCCCTCTTGGCTCAAAATTTTACAAGTGAACCCAAGTCACTTTTTCATCAGAAACTCAACAAGACCTGGCCACGTTTTCCTTTATTCTTGTTAAATCTTGTGTAAAAAGAGTTTTGGTTTGTGTTTTAAGCAACTAAGGGTGTCACTGTTTGGATTGAGAAAGAAAAAAAAAATAAAAAGAAAAAAGTTGTAAAAAGGTCACCCGCAACGGACTCGAACACGCGACCCCTCGCTGGGGGACTAAGCGTGTTTACCATTGATCTAGATGCCTTTTTACGTTAGACTCTCATTTCAAACATTATTTAACCACGTTTTGGTTTTGTGCTTGTTTAATAAGCCGTAGCTTATTTTCTCATTTTCAGCTTATTTATTAAGCTTTTTAGCTTCTTATCATTTTTCCTAGGATTATAATAGAGTTTAGGATTTTTCTGTTTAAAAGTTTTATTTTTCCCATTATTTAATTAATTAATAGGATTATTTTTAATTTTAAATTTAGAAAGTCATTTAAAAATATTAAACAGTAATTAAAAAATACAAAAAAATAGTTTTTAGGTTTTAATTTGTATTTTTGAGGTTTACATATCAAAAAGTTTTCAAAAACTTTAATTTTTAATTTTATTTAATTTTAGGGTTTTTAGACAACTTTAAAAATTAATATAAAATTAACTAAAAGGTTTTAGAAACTTTAATTTACATTTACTTCTTAGTTAGATTATTTAGGATTTTTGAGAATTTTTTAGAATTTATTTAAGAACTTTTAATTTTTTAGATTATTTTATTATTATTTTATTCATTAAAATAAAAAGTTTTATTTTTAACTTTTTTTCATTTTTCCTAGATTCTAGACATTAAAATAGGACCTTTGTCACTTTCCAATTAATTTTTAGGTTTCTCAATCAATTTTTAGAATTAATCTAAGATTTAATAGATTTTAATAGTTTTTAGGAGTTTAAAAATAGTTTAATTTGGTTTTTAAATTTTTAAAAATAGTTTTTAGCTTAATTAGGTCATTTTTGTGGTTTACAAATTATAAAATCTTGTTTATGGCTTTTTAATATTTAAAAGTGATTTTTAGGGCTTTAATTAGCATTAAAAAGTCATTATTAAATTAATTAAAAGGTTTTGGCAAGTTTGGATTTTTTTGTAAACTCTTAGAATATTATTTGGGATTTTTAGTAATTTTTAGGAATTTTTAGATTAAAATTTTAAATTTTGCACTTTTTACGTTTCTTCGTCGTAACTTTCTAGTAGTGTTTTTGCCTTATTTTTCTTTGTTTTTTCTCGTCTTCGTCATTTTCTCTTCTTTTCTTCTCATTAATAATCAAAAACATAATCAATCATTCATTACACAACGTACTAGCCTCCTCGAGAACGAACTCACTTTTAGGGTCATTCACACACGGTTTTCCTAAATCGTCGTACACGCTTACCACTATTTGTGTTGCTTTGTTTTTCCTAAAATAAAGTATATACAAAATCACTACATCATTTTTGGCGCCGCTGCCGGGGAGGCGTGTTGTGTTTTGATTGAACCATTGTTGTTTTTCTATATTAGCCATAATAGTATTTGTATTAATAGCACTCTATTAATACGTATTATCGTTTTTCGGTTTTTGTGTGAATATTATTACTATATTGTATACGTAGAACAATAAATTCACAAGTACTCCAAATACGTGAGCAATCACAACCTTGATTCGGGATTTCATCACTCGATCATTGTATTCGAATCTCAAACCAAAGAAAAAGGCAAAAATAGATAAATACTTTCGTGAAGCTTAATCTTGATAATACAAACTATAAGGTGGGTATAAGGCGGTTGTATTTCACAACCTAAAGGAAAAAGGCTCTTAAGTGCTTCGCGCCGCCTCGTTTCCTCCGCTTGCTTGTGCGTATTTGATTTTGAGAGTGAATCGAGGGTTTTGCCGCCCAAAGTATTACTACATATCATATATATTTTCTTGGTTTCATTTGATTAAACCCTCTTGAACGATTTGGTGTTCCACCATCGTTCTAAAGTCATCGAAGGCGTTCACTCCACGTGATCGTTTTCATTCCTTGAGGCCTTTTTAATCAAGAGATTTGATTAGTGAGGAGATTTGTGGACTCATTGTCTACTTAATACATTCACCAATTTCCAAAAAAAGTTAATACAATCAAAAACCACAAAAAAAATTGAAAAAACACAAAATACCAAAAAGAATCTTCTTTGCTCGTCTCCACGTTGTACGTGACGTTTATGCTCACTCGTAATCAAGCAAAACGTGCACGTAGACGCAAGAACAAAACACCTACTAAGACTCATTCTAGTGAGGAGTCTCCAAGTGAGGAACCTATTGTAGAACAAGAAGCTATCATGGCTAATCGTACTATGATGGAGTTGCTTCAAGCACCCACCGAGGGTTTTGGAGAGGCCATTGTGATTCCCGCCATCCTTGCGGAGAACTTTGAGATCAAAACGGGTTTAATGTCTATGCTTCAAGCAAACAAGTTTCGCGGTCACGAAAAAGACAACCCACATTATCACATTAGGCAATTTAATCGTCTTACCGCGACAAGCAAGTTTAAGGATGTACCACACGATGCCATTAAGATGATGTTGTTTCCTTACTCGTTAGATGGACCCGCCAAGATTTGGCTTGAGAAAGAACCGCCGAATTCGATTTTGACATGGGCCGATCTCGTGTCTAAATTTGTGAATCAATTTTTTCCACCATCTAAGACAACACATTTGAAAAACGAGATTTCACGTTTTACACAAAGACCAAATGAAAGTTTTTCAATGGCTTGGGAAAGGTTTAAAGAAATGTTACATGAATGTCCACACCATGATTTTTCTGAATTGCATCAAATTGACACTTTTTATAATGGGCTTAATAAACATGAACGAGATTATTTAAATGCCGCCGCGGGTGGTAATTTTTTGTGCAAAACGACCAATGAGGCTTTGAAAATCATAGAAAATAGGTCTAAGGTCTATAGCCCTCGTAACACACCGAGTGTTGCCAATTTGGGCTCGTCATCATCTCGTTCCATTAATGCCTTGCAAGATGAAGCAAATGAGGAGAATCGGTTTTTCGATAGGTTTTCGACTCTTATGTCTCATTGGAAAGCTCAAGAAGCTTCAAACACCGCTTCGGTTAAAGCGGTTGCTAAGAGTTGTATTTCATGTGGTGGAGCTCATGATTTTTCCGAGTGCATTACCGCGGATGGTAACACTTCGAATGCTTATGTAGCCACGGGAACTTATAACCAAATCGGTCAAGGTTCACGTTCAAATCAAGCTCCACAAAATCAAAATGCTAATAACTATCGAAACAACAATCAAGGTGGAAATTACCAAGGAAATCAAAGGAATTATAACAAGGGTAATTACCAAAGTGGAAATGGGCAAATTTCTAATCAAAACCAAAACCGTGATTTTCAAACTCCTACTCAAGGTTTTCAAAATGCTCACACTAAAAATTTGCAAGGAGAATTTTTAGATTATGCTAAGGCTAATGATGCTAAGTTTGACAACATGCAACGTGAGATGATTAGCTTAAGATCCGAGTTGAAAAATGAGCTTAAAACCGAACTTGCTAATGAACTTAAAACTCATGCAAATAAAATGGAAGGAAATGTCACACGACTCCAACAAAATCAACAAAAAATGGAGCAAGGACAACATGAGATTAAGCAAGAGTTGTTAAAAGCGGATGCTAGGCAATCAAATTTTGAGGACCGTATGGCTAAGATGTTTGAAGCTATCATGTGTAAGCCCTCTTCTTCGGGTGGTCTTCCTAGTGATACCATCGTGAACCCGAAAGGAGAGTTGAAGGTTATTACTACACGTAGTGGTAAAACTTTCAAAGAACCCACTTCTCGTCCAAGTACTTCTATGGAGAAGGAAAAAGAGAAAGAACCCGAGGTTGTGGTTGAAAAGGAGCACATTGCAAGCCCACGAAGTACCGCTCAAACCACACCTACGGTTGAACCAATACCCATTATGGAACCCGAGATTCCAAGGCCTATGCCTATGCCTAATTTGCCCCAACCCACACCACCTTTACCCTACCCATCAAGACGAAACAAGGAAAAGGCACAAGAACGAAATAATTATCAATTTGAACTCTTTATGAAAATGTTTCGTGACTTGCATTTCAATATAAGTTTTGCCGACGCCTTAATCATGATGCCTCGATTTGCCGCAAACTTCAAAAGTATGTTGAATAACAAAGAGAAATTGCAAAAATCGTCTAGTTGTTCATCGGTTTTTCTAAGCCGCATACCTCAAAAGGTCGGTGATCCTGGAAAGTTTTTAATCCCATGTGCTATACAAGACATGGAAGAATGCTACGCCTTGGCCGATCTTGGTGCTAGTATTAATTTGATGCCTCTTGAGATTTTTAAATCACTCAATCTTCCAAATCTCACTCCTTCAAGAATGTCAATCGAAATGGCCGATCATTCTATGATTCTAGCTTGTGGAGTTGCCGAGGACGTCTTTGTGAAAGTTGGGAAATTCTATTATCCCATGGACTTCATTGTTGTTGATATTCCCATCGATCCTAAAGTTCCGTTAATTTTAGGTCGATCTTTTTTGGATACCTCGAGAGCACTTATCGATGTGCATGCAAGAAAAATCACTCTTCGTTTCAATGAGGAAGAACTCGTCATTAATGCAACCCAAAACTCCACTCTTTCTCATGTGTATTCTATCACATCTTTGTACAATGTCGATTCCACCAAAAGCATTTGCAAAAGAATTTCAAATAGAGTTTTAGGAGTTGAGAAAAATGAAGTTCCGTCCCCTCCGCCGATGGAGGTTAAGAGTGTTAAGCCTATGATTCCAATCTCGAGTGATTCTTCGGATGATGAATACGTTGATCCCGATGGGGAGGTTTTCTTTGTTGACAAAAGATTTGAAAACTTGCCACCACCTAAACCAAAAAGATTTCAAAATGTGAGAATTTTTAGTGTGACTAACATTGTTTTAGATACACCAAATATTTTTGACATAATTAAATCGGGTTTTCACAAGGAGAGTGTTAAAGATGAAAAAGGAAAAGATTTTGAATCTAATTTAAAGGATTTTTCTACAATTCTAACTCCGTCATCACCGCGTGTCTTGAGTACTACAAGCTCGTCTTCTCCTTTTGACGATGCTTTGTGTGGACCAAGTGTGGGGGAAGCCCCTTATGTTCCCTCCCCTTTCTCCACCGAGGACGAGATATTTGATCCTGGAATTGCTTTTATAGGGAAATCTCGGTCTTCCACCGATGCAATAAATGGAAAATCTTTTCATTTGATTGGTGCGAGTCTACCTCGAGTAGCTCAATGTTTTGCCTTACCCATTGTCCCACCCTTCTATTTCTTCTCTCCTATTTTCTTCTATCCCATTGGGATTTGTGTTGGAGTTGTGTTGTCTCGTCTTTCATCCGAAAACGAAGACGTTATCTTTGACCCCGGTATACGTTTATCGGATTTTTAAAGTACTCCACGTACTTTTGGGCCTTGTTTATCATGTAAGCCCCACCAAAAATTGACCATACCATGATTATCCCTAAGTGATCACATTTATGGGGATTCGAGTCGAGCTTTTGACTCGGTTATCAAAAACAAGGTGCCTCGTGGGGGAGACCCATGCTTATCCATGTACATATTATTGCTTTCTAATTAGTTTAATGTGAGGGGATTTGTGCCCTTCCAACCTTTGTTTCGTGGTTGTTTGTGAATTGTGTCTTTTAGATCATCATCTTCACGATTGGAGCCTCTCGTGTTCGTTCATGGGAGCACTCGATCGTTTGCTTTGGAAGTCATTCCCAATATCCATATGATATATCCTTTTATGTTCTAACCTTAGGTTTATTAGCACACTTCACAAACGGCTTTAAACTTATTGGTTACACCCTTTCCATGCTAGATTAGGCATTCGACTACGTCTCTAGTATGGGGGTTTTACACCCCTAGACTCGAAACATTGAGGACAATGTTTAACTTTAGTATGGGGGGGTGAATAAATACTTGCCTTGCCAAACCTTCACGCTTTCCAAAGTTTATCGTTTTGTTTATCATTTTGTTGCAAAATAAGGCTAAAAATGGCCAAATTTTAAATTTTTTCTCATGTTTCATAAGTGTTTAAAGACACGAATGTATATTTTCCGATGGCGAGAATAAGAGTAATTTTTGACTCGACCGTGCGTGTTGAGCACTTAGCTTTGATTCCTTAACTACACATTAGGCTAAGTCTCTTAAATGAGGACGAGAAATGATAGAGTTAATTATAAGTTACTATGCTAAACGTAGAGTACTCGTATTCTTTCAAAAACTCATGTGTTCTCGTTGTTTGCTTATTCTCCCTTCGCTTGTAAATATTTTTGCTTAATAAATATTGACTTAGCGGTTTAGTTTTGATTGTTGGGTTTCTAGTCTTTTCTAGTAGCTTCCGTGTAATTAAATTGGGAAGACATTAAGGTATCGCCAGCGTCACGGTTTTGAAGTATTGGCAACCCGAATAATCAAAAGCTTCACCCAATAATAAGATTTCAAGTGCTCACCTAAATCTAGCAAACAATTTGAAGCCCCACAAGGCCTAAAATCTATGCAAAATTGAAAGTGAATCAAGCCTTAATCTTCGAAGCTTTAAAGATCAAAAATTCGCTTTAGCGTGAGGATATACGTCTTTGGCTAATAAAACCACCGATGAGGCGGATAATAAAAGGCAAGGCAAGACCGAAGTCATAATAAAAGCTTCATGGCGAAGTTGAATAAAAGATGGAGGTAAACCAAAGATAATAAGGTCCTTCCGTTAGGGGGCGTATAAAAGTCTTGGTAATAAGTCTCATGTTCAAAACCGTTATAAAACCGTGTTTATCGATTCTTCTTGTCAACTTAATTTTTTGACATCGTTGTCTATTAGGAAGGGTTATTGATTTGATGGTCTTAATTACACCGTTAGGACTCTATTTTTAGACCTAAATCTCTATTATCGCATAAGTCAACAATGTATCCTCGTGATCATTAAGACAAAATAAAATATAAGAGATACAACTTAGGAATAATGGGAGAATAAGTACGTGATTAGGACATATGAGTAGTGTTAGCATTACTAACTTATAATGACAATGATCTCGTTGCACGCTTGGCATGGAATTAAGGTGAAAATTGAGGATGACGAAATTATTTCTAACGAAGCATTCACGTGTTCTTATTCAATGAACCTAAACGTCCCATTTTGTGATGAAAATCATACATTATGTCTAAAACGCAAGTAGTAGCAATAGTGTAGTATAGCTAGTTTATCATTTCAATAAAAGTGAATAAAATTAAATTTTGGAGATGCCTTGATACTTTATTCTAGCATTGCGTGAGGGCACGACAATGGTTTAGTATGGGGGAGTGATGAGACTGCTTTTATACATGGTCTCATCGTCCAAATCGGCCTTAAATTGCATAAAATATCATAAAATAGACCAAATATATGCTCGTGTTTGTTACTTGTGTATTTTTAGGTACGGATATTGAGGAATTGGCAAAAGATCACAAGAATCAATCAAAAACGAACACGGGAAACGAAGTCGCACAATGAACCGGGCCCAAGTTTGGAATTTTGCAAAAAGACCCTTGAAGAATTGAAGATTGGCAAAAATGGTCCCTCATCTTTGAAGAACTTGTCACAATTGACCCTCCAAATGTCAATTGTACAAGTATGGACCTTAATATTTGAAGATATTACAAGATCAGTCCATCAAGTTGAAGAATATACATATAAGGCCCTTGGAAAAAGTTTATAAACTTTGTGTGCCAAATTTGACAAGTTATCAAAAGTTGATAAGAAGAAACTAGGCGCTGATGGCAATTATTACAAAGTGAAAGAATGGTGAATACTTGGGGACCAAACCTGCCAAACTACTAAACCCTTACACCCACTCAGGTTGTGACACGTCACAACACCCACCCACCAACCCATAACCCTACCCAAACCCACCACCACCCAAGTCCATAACCCGGTTTATTATTTAAACGTGGTCAAAGGTCAACAAACCCCACTTACCTTTCCCTCCTAAACAAAGATTTAAAAATATTAATTACCCAAAACAAATCAAAACCCCCCCTTAATCCTGATAAACCCTAATCCTACCCCAGATCCAATCTCACCCAAAACAAGGGGTTTTACCCTAAAACCTTCCAGAACACTAATTCACGTCCCTCTCATCCTTTCCCACCTCACCCAACACACTCACATGCTTTGTGGACCCCTCCCCAGCCTTCCCCTACAACGTCTCTCTCACCCAAAACCCCAAACCCGACAATTTCAACGTGGGAGATCCACTCCTTTGTCCCCAAGGTTCATCCAACGTCCAAGATCAACAAAGAAGAGCTGGCATCCAGTACAAGCATCACTGGGGCGTTTTTGACCCAAAAATCAGTCAAAGACTCAAGGGCACTTTGGAGATTTCAGTTAGCTAGGGTTTTAGTTTCTAGTATGTTCTACTTCTTGTATAAATAGGGGATGAGCCTGTTCATACCCCCTTTGTTCCAGTTTTTAGCCAAAACCTTGTAATTCCTTTTTTAATTAATAAAGTTTGGTATTTGTAAAAGACAAGTGTAATCCCTTTTATTAAGTTAAAAAGTTTGTGTGTTGTGTTAAGGCTAATTGACTGAGTTCCATTTTTGTGAAAGTTTTGAGTAATTCAAGTTTTCAAAAGGTTTTAAAAGACTTTTAATTTCATAAAATTTGCAACCAGAAAAGTGAAAGTGGATTTGGTTGGTGATTTTCTGAGATTGAAGGCTGTTTTAAAACGTGTGAGTTAAGGTTTCAAGGTTCTTAAAAAGTTTTTTTTTAAGTTCCAAAAAATCAGAAAGTGCATTTTCTTGTTTTCTTTTTGATTTTTCTTAGCAGGATTGGAGGATTGTTGATAATTGTTTCAGCATACACCCGGGTGTATTTGGAGGTGGATTTTCATCCACTAGAGCCTTGGATGTAAGGCTCTTAGGTAAATCACTTTTTCCTTTTTAAATTTTCAGAAAATATGCAGTTTATGTGAACTTGTATGCTTAAGTGTTGATTGCTGGTTTAAGTTGTTGATTTGAAGTTCTCTTGTGTTTGTATGCATGTTAGATGATCATAGGATCAAGTTGAGTAAGTTTTAAAAGGTTTTGATTTGAAAATTTGTTGAAATCAGTTTTAAAGGAGTGTTTGGATGTATGAATTAAACTAAGTTTGAGGTTGATTTGTGCTAGTAAAGGCTGTTAGAAGTGTTTAATAGGGGTAGTAATAGGATGTTGTTAGGATAGAGTGCATTTGGGAACAAATTTGAAGCAAGTGTGCAAGTAAAAAAGGGAATAGATAGCTTAAAATCTGCATATGTCAATTTTAGCTTGATTTTAATGAAAACTCTTGCTTGATCTTGGAATCTGTTAAAGATTAGGTTGCTAGAGGTTTGTATGTTGTTAGTGTATCATTTGGAGCTTGTGTATGCATAAATATTGGACTTGGAATCTCAACATTGTGCATGTAAAAAGCTCTAAAACCCACCAGACCTCATTTTTTGTCACAGCAACATTGTTTTGCTCTTGTGTGCTTTGATTGTGAAATCTGTGCTAAGTGTTGGTTTCATTTGTGTTTTGTTTGACTCCCTTCACTCAGAAAGAGTGAAGGGGTGCCTTTGTTCCAAGAATACACCACAAAAACAAGCAGCCAAGCCCTCTTGGCTCAAAATTTTACAAGTGAACCCAAGTCACTTTATCATCAGAAACTCAACAAGACCTGGCCACGTTTTCCTTTGATTCTTGTTAAATCTTGTGTTAAAAGAGTTTTGGTTTGTGTTTTAAGCAACTAAGGGTGTCACTGTTTGGATTGAGAAAGAAAAAAAAAATAAAAAGAAAAAAGTTGTAAAAAGGTCACCCGCAACGGACTCGAACACGCGACCCCTCGCTGGGGGACTAAGCGTGTTTACCATTGATCTAGATGCCTTTTTACGTTAGACTCTCATTTCAAACATTATTTAACCACGTTTTGGTTTTGTGCTTGTTTAATAAGCCGTAGCTTATTTTCTCATTTTCAGCTTATTTATTAAGCTTTTTAGCTTCTTATCATTTTTCTTAGGATTATAATAGAGTTTAGGATTTTTCTGTTTAAAAGTTTTATTTTTCCCATTATTTAATTAATTAATAGGATTATTTTTAGTTTTAAATTTAGAAAGTCAATTAAAAATATTAAACAGTAATTAAAAAATACAAAAAATAGTTTTTAGGTTTTAATTTGTATTTTTGAGGTTTACATATCAAAAAGTTTTCAAAAACTTTAATTTTTAATTTTATTTAATTTTAGGGTTTTTAGACAACTTTAAAAATTAATATAAAATTAACTAAAAGGTTTTAGAAACTTTAATTTACATTTTCTTCTTAGTTAGATTATTTAGGATTTTTGAGAATTTTTTAGAATTTATTTAAGAACTTTTAATTTTTTAGATTATTTTATTATTATTTTATTCATTAAAATAAAAAGTTTTATTTTTAAATTTTTTTCATTTTTCCTAGATTCTAGACATTAAAATAGGACCTTTGTCACTTTCCAATTAATTTTTAGGTTTTTCAATCAATTTTTAGAATTAATCTAAGATTTAATAGATTTTAATAGTTTTTAGGAGTTTAAAAATAGTTTAATTTGGTTTTTAAATTTTTAAAAATAGTTTTTAGCTTAATTAGGTCATTTTTGTGGTTTACAAATTATAAAATCTTGTTTAGGGCTTTTTAATATTTAAAAGTGATTTTTAGGGCTTTAATTAGCATTAAAAAGTCATTATTAAATTAATTAAAAGGTTTTGGCAAGTTTGGATTTTTTTGTAAACTCTTAGAATATTATTTGGGATTTTTAGTAATTTTTAGGAATTTTTAGATTAAAATTTTAAATTTTGCACTTTTTACGTTTCTTCGTCGTAACTTTCTAGTAGTGTTTTTGCCTTATTTTTTTTTGTTTTTTCTCGTCTTCGTCATTTTCTCTTCTTTTCTTCTCATTAATAATAAAAAACATAATCAATCATTCATTACACAACGCACTAGCCTCCTCGAGAACGAACTCACTTTTAGGGTCATTCACACACGGTTTTCCTAAATCGTCGTGCACGCTTACCACTATTTGTGTTGCTTTGTTTTTCCTAAAATAAAGTATATACAAAATCACTACATCAGTATACCTTGATAGCTGTATGTTTTCTCGGGGCCTTTGGAGTGCTCCCCACGATGTCGCATTGACATGTGGTCTTGCTTGCAATGTTCTCCCCCTTCTGGGAATTTGCTACGTGTGGGAGCATGGTAGTTTTTTGTAACTCGGCACAGGTATGACCTCTACGGATGGGCTTGTGTGTGAATCCTTTGCGGCACCATGTTCTTCTTCATCTCCTTGACTTATTTCTTCTGATGGAGACTCTACGGTGAATGGTATGCTTCGGATTGGGGTAGCGTTTATGGCGGTTGTCATCTCAGAATTCCCACTAGGTGTGGGTGAAGGAAGCTCCAGGGATACGGTACGTTGACCAATGCGCCATCCATTTGATAGCTCGACTAGCGTGAAGGGTCGAGCGCGCATGGTCACGGCACATGGATTCTCGCGCTTCACGAGCTGCGTATAAGTTAATTCTGCAGTCATATGAAGGATGCGTGAGTATATGTGCAGGAATGGTTTACTTTTTCGGTAAAAAACAAAAAAAACCAAAAGAAGAAGGGGAAGCAACCAAAATAAGGGTTTCTTACCATGGTCAGAGTCATCAAAGTATTGAGGAAGGTGGTTGGCAGGAAGAGTTGACGTATGGCTCAGACCTAGAGCATATAGCAACGTCTCTGGGTATTCGTGCATCGGTATCTGATCAGCGCTAATTAGTTGTGCGTCTGCATCGTTATACGAATCGGCAATGGGGAGGTCATATTTTATCATCGTCTCGGGGGTTATGAAATCATAGTCAAATGGGAAAAGAACTTCGTCTACCCAGAAGAATTTGTCGGTCCACTTCTTCAGGGAATCTATTTTTTCCGAGTACCATTGTAGTTGACCAGGGCGTTTCACGAAGTTTATCCATCCGTTCATCCATGTGGGTCTATAGAAGGGGCGGAACAGGTTTATGGTTGTGTCAACGTTTTTTAGTAAGCAGTTTGTCTCAAAATTTAAGATTTTGGCGGCACCTATACAATGTAGCTGGGAAAGGTGTATAGTATAATAATTTAGTATGTCTATCAAAAAACGGCTTAGAGGTATGCGATTGTTAGAAACCTCAATGAACCTGGTGTATATACCAATTTTTCCGTCAGGAAAACTTCCAATATGCGCTTGTGGATCTGGCACAGTCGGATGAAGATCTGAAGGAATGTGGTACTTAGTGATGAAACGAGAGAGTTCTTGTTCGGATATACGGGACGTCCCATCAAATAGTTGGGATACCATTTTTTACTATTGATGGTGCTTCAAGCAGGGGCGGAGGTAGTATATTTTTTTACGAATAGTAGTTCTTACAGTTTTCAACAATGGTGGGATAATTTTTGGAAGGGTGAAGAAAGTGATTGTCAGACTGCATTTATATACCCTATGGATGTATGGGATCTTGTAGCACGTGTCTATGACGTTCGGTTTATCCTATGGTGTCCGCTGATTGCTTCTTCTGACATGGTTAATGCTTTTTCCAGTTTTCAATAAAGGACAGTGATAGTGGAATCTGACGTGGATACTTATTTGAAGTCATGACTGTGCAGTTTTACTTTTTGATGGGCATTTATGCGAGCGGGCCTTGATGAATCATAGTCTAGTAGCCGCGGATTGGACCTACGACCACTAGACTGGGAGGACATGATGACGTATAGTCCCTAGTCGGACTGGATAGTCCGATTCATGGGTACTACCCGCATCCATCAGGAATGGATTGGATACTTGTGCGATATGCGAACACAGCCCAGAAGGCCCGGTAAGTCGCTGTCGCACAAGAGGCTGATTACTTAGCCAAGTCCTCGTCGCAGTGCGACAGGATCAGACAGAATATAACTTATATTATAGTTATATTCTCCTAAGGAAAAGGGAAATACACTTGCCTTAGTTAGATAATGAAGATCAAGCTATTTCTAGTCATTATCTCTTCCTTAGGCCGCAAGAACAGGGAGCCCAGCCTGGACTCTTTCGAGTATAAAAGGAACCCCTTCGGTTCCACAAAGGTACGATACACACAATACCCTAAACACTTACATACTCAAACCGATTACATACTCTCACACCGGAGTCTAATCGTGGGTCACAAACCCACGGTAAGCCTAACGGTGTCTGTTTAGTGCGCAGGGTCCCCAAAAGAAGTTTCACTTGGTGCAAGAGCCAGAGTCCACAAGACCCTAAATTAAGCCTAATTTGGGTCAAGCTCGGTCCATCCAACTTTTGTATCAACACTTATCTTTTGGATTATGGAATAAAAACTGAGAAAAATAAGATCTATCCAATTAGTTTTCAAAATTAATCAGTGAATAAGCTAAAACTAAAACATTGACCAAAAAACTTATATTGACCAACTTATTTGACTTTTTAAGTTTTTCTAAAAAGCAATCTAGTGAGTGATTATGATTAGATGAGCAATTATAAGCACTTTTTGTAAAAGGAATTAAGCTAGAAACCACTGGATAAGCACTTGTACAATTGATCAGCTACTTACGAAAAATCAGACTTAACAACCTACTTTGGAGCTTATTTCTAGCTTACCTAGTGAACAACATAAAAACTAATCGGCTACAATTATTAAGCCAACACTAGTAGCTATCCAAAACACCAATTCATAAAGCCTGAATCACAAAGATGAATGAGATATGAGTAGATCTAAGAGGTTGTTTGAACTAAATGCTTGATAGAAAACTCAACACTACAAAATCACTTATTATCCGTTTGACTAATTGTTTTAACTAGTTATTGACTGACTTCTAACCACTTTTAGGCTCGATATGAAATGTCACAAAGTACTAAACAACAGCCTCACACAAAGTGAAAATCATTATGATCCAAACACACTTTATACTAGTTTTATGTAGCAAAATCAAAAAGAATGATAAATCTAATGAGTAACATGCTTGAACAAGTAACTAGAACAACAAATCAGATCAAATGAAAGATGATTCAAGTAGGAATTATACGTAGTAACACATTTTATCATGCAATTTCAATTACACCTATTTTTTGCCTAAAAATTGTAAATAAGTATTAACCTGTCTTCCAAGCCAGACCTTTGATGAAGATAAGAGCTCTAACACCTTACACTAAACCTAATCAACACAAATCAACCACAACAACACCAGAATTCAAAATCAAACTCTGTGATTTCAAATCTCTGACTTCCTCAAAAAACTTGATCACTTATCAAAACTCAGCCAAATACACTAACTCTGGCTCCAAAATCTTTTATAACTTGTACACAAGCTATACAACACAAATTAGCAACAACTCAATCACAAGAACAATAATTCTGAATGTAGAAGGAGATGAACAGTAACAATGGCGAATTTAATTGATTAGGAAGAATTAAGATACAATTTGATGAAGGTAAAGGATTACAAATGCTAAAACTAATACAAACTACAACTAGAATTGAAAGGAGAGGAGAATTATGGGAAATTTAAGCTGGAAAATGAAGTGTGTGTTTTTTGGAGGAGCGTGGGAGGTTGTTGGGGTTTTCTAGGATAACATGGAAATGAGTGACAACAGTGAATTGGCTTATGAGAAACAAACACGTGGATTAGGGTTATTGTTCAAGAAAGCAAATTGGGCATTTTTGTTCTAGGCCACGACACCTTGATTGGTTGGTACCATTAGAATCATCTTGGCTTGTAGATCACTTTTGATGTTGATGTCAAGCTCTAAAAAGTGCCTACATCTCGTTCAGTTTTGTTGAGAAGATGATGATGATGTGGCGTTTGTTTATTGGTTGGAGTGTTTATATTAGGATTGGTAAGTGGAGTTTAGTGTTGTGATAGGATAATTAATTACCCGTGGGAATCGTTGGTAATTAATGGTCTGAGCTGTAGTAAATGAGGTGTAGTAAAAATGGTTTAGGGGCTTGATCTGTGTGCTTCAAATAGAGCCTTCCCATTGGTCCATTTGGCTGAGTGTATAAACAACTTTGGTAGTTTGCAGCTTTGGTCCCTCTTCTTTGCAAATCTTGATCTTTAGCTAATTACTTCATATAATCTTCACCTCTAGTCCTTTAAGCTTCATTCTTTTTGCACTTTTGGTCCTTTTGACTTGTCTTTGACTTTTGGTCCTTTTGACTTGTCTTTGACTTTTACTTCATATTACCCCGTATTTCTTCATTTTTATCTTTTTGTGCCTACTTCATAGCAAAAAACACAAAATCACCCGTAATTCCGACTTTTACGTTTATTTAATTAAGTTTTTGTTTGGTTTTTCCTTGTTTTTAGTGGTAAAAGGGTAAGTGTTTACACACTTACCAAATGCCCCTACACTTGGCCATTGTAATGCCCTCATGCAATGCATGATTTAAAGCAAGGATTTACACGTTTCTCATAATTAACCCATCTTGGCATTTATTAGGATATATATATACTAAGACACGATACTAAACTTATGGAAACTTTATAAAACAAAAAAGTTAAAAGTTTTTCCAAAAGAATCAAAAGATATACAATTTCACTTTATTTATTTACTTTAAAACTTTTTGATGGAAGAAACTCGTAAAGACATCAATGACTTTAATTAGGGCCTTTATATCATGAATATTTATCACCCTCAAGTTTCACGTTCCTCATACCAAGCGTAAAAATGAGATCATAGTCATTAATAAGTAAAAGTGCATCGACCTATTCATAAGAATTAATTGTGTTAACTATATAATCCCACTTATTATTCCTCTAAACCGGTTTTATTTGAGCAAATTGCTTGAGAGCAAGTTTGTCTCTATTTGGCGCGAAATATTAAAAATGTAAAATCTAAAAATAAGGAAGCAAGGTTCTAATCATAGTTAACCATGTCATCCATGACTTGAAAACCCACCCACAATTAATATAAGTCTGTATCAAAAGTCGACCATATTATGTGTGCTAAATTTATGTCATGCTTAGATAAGTGGCTACTCACTCGCTAATAAAAGAAAAATAAAACTCACGCAATAAATTATATCTGTCGCCTTTTTCAGACCTTCTATTCTCGATCCCGCAACCCGTCAAGGTAATATTGGACCGGAAAAGTAACTACCAAATTCCCGCAACCCTTGTGAGAGTAATATTGTAATTCAATAGCCACCTTACACATCACTGCTCTCTTTTTGGGAGTTTTTATTATAATATTGTTTTTTGTTTTTTTTTTCTAGCCACTCATATTTTTTCGCCGCTCTTATTTTTCTTTATTCCTCACAAATAAATTAACACCCGCCAAATAGTAAGCATGACAAAAGTCTAGGACCATAAAGCGATCTAAACTTAGAACTCCAAGACGTACTCATATTAACCATGAATGATTAGCCAAAAATGAATAAGAGACTAAAAATAAAAAAAAATTCTTAATTATTTATTAACATATATACATGCGTTGACAAGAAAGTAAAGGTTACAGATGGGAGTATAATAGCCACAAATAATTTCTATGAGTTTTGTCTAGCCCTCTATACTTACATCAAACTCTATCATCTCTCATTCTCCATAATTTAAAATCTCAAGAAATCAGACTCGTGGATGCTTAGCCTAATAAACTGAATAAACGATTTACATTGTTAAGGATACTAGCTAGAGTAAACTTGAATAAGCAAACTCAGGTTGAGTCAAAATATTCACGGCGGGCCTAATATGTCAAAGACGTCTAAACTCGTTAAAACCATATCCTTTATTCATTTTTTTTCTTTTGACTTTACTTTTGAAAGACTATAGTAGGAATATATATACATATGATAAAAGAAATAACGGAAATAAAGGAAAATACTACTAGGCCAAATAGATCAAAAATTTGAAAAATGTCAAAAAATGTAATTTACCAAAAATTTGAAAAATGTCAAAAAATGTAATTTACTAATTTTAATGAGGACATACTATTGGAAAAGACCTCTTTACTTCGAAAGAAGTCTCCCTACATTTAAGATAAACATTGCCCTCAATGTTTAAGCATGTGGAAGAAAAGTCCCCTACACTTAGGACATTGAGTGCGTTTGTTAAATCAAGCTAAGAAGAGACGTCTAAAGTGAATTCAGTTTAGTTGTTATTAATAGACAATTTAGAATCACAATATTTTTGGATAGAACCGGTATCGCCTCAAAAAGCAACAAAAGCGGAATGATATTGATGAAATCTCTACACAATCACCACAAAACAACACGATATTTGGCGCCCCCCCTACACTACTCCTCAACTACACTTATTGGTGGAAAAACTAAGGAAATCTAAACCTATTTATACGATGCTTGATTTTATGCCAAGAGTCTTTAGCTCGACTCAATTCACCGATTTAATTGTCCTTGGGGAATGTTTGGAGAACTGGGACCATCTCATGGGAGATGTCCTCTCCAAAGTACAACTTAACATGTTGTCCATTCACCTTAAAATTGGGCCCATTTGGTTGAGCTAGCTCAATGGTTCCATATGGAAAATTTTTGGCCACAGTGAAGGGACTGGACCAACGGCTCTCAAGTTTGCCCGAAAAGATTTTCAACCGAGTGTTAAAGAGTAAAACTTGGTCACCTACGTTGAACTCTCGGTTATTAATCTGGGAATCATGAATGAGCTTAGTTTTCTCCCAGTAAATCAATGGATTCTCATAAGCCTCATTTCTAAGTTCATTAAGCTCATTGAGTTGGATTTTTCTATTGTTACCGGCTTTGTTTAAGTCAAAGTTAGCCATTTTAAAGCCCAATAAGGCTTATGCTCCAACTCAATGGGGAGGTGACATGCTTTCCCGTACACAAGACAATAAGGAGTACATCCGATTGGAGTCTTTTAAACAGTACGGAAAGCCCACAAACCATCATCTAATATATCAGACCAAGAAGCAAGGTGCTCTCGCACAGTACGCTCTAAGATACGTTTAAGCCCATGGTTGGAGATCTCGATTTGACCATTAGTTTGCGGATGATACGCAGTGGAAAGTCGGTGAGTGACACCATACTTTGCCATGACTCGTGCGAACTGATCATTGCAAAAATGAGTCCCGCGGTCACTAGTAATAGCACGAGGTACACCGAATCTAACAAACAATTGCTTCAAGAGTTTTACTACAACCCTACCATCGTTAGTAGGCAAAGCCTTAGCTACAACCCACTTAGAAACGTAGTCGACGTTTAACACCCCCAAATTTACACGCAGCGGAATACATCTTTGGGTGCTTAACAATGGTACAATAACACATAATTTATAAAGAGCGAATCGAAAGGAGACGTTTTAAATTTACCGTTCCTAAAACATTTGTCAGAGTAACGTAGTCCCAAGACATCGTAACCAAAGTACAACTAAAACAAAGTTTTATATTGGTTTAAGGAAAGGAACGATAAACATTCAAAGAGTTTGAATTACAAAAGCAGTGCACAACTATATTCCTGTGACTCCCAAGCTTCACACTCCTTGATTACCTGAAATACATGTGAGTAAAATGATCAGCAAAAATGCCGAGTGAAATCTATAGGTTTATGTAATCATTTTGAACACAAGCAAAAATTATAATTTGGTGGCATACTAATAAGTTGCATCAACAAATATAATTGTATATAGCAACAATTGCATTAAGCTCATGGAACCGAACCCTTAGACACTCCAATATAAGTCAATAAGACGAGAGATTTATTAATTGTCATTACCGCCGGTATTAAGCACATTGCCGTATGTTTAGACATCTCATAACAAAATATTCAAACAGTGGATGTTCAGGCATAAGCTTCTATGAATACATATCCACAAACTGAATCGGGCGGCTTCACCCATAGATCTATTATTTGTACAAGCGGCTAGCCCATCATAAGCTAGTTAACGGTCCCCAATTGAGGCTTTAACAAGGGCAATTTACTTAATGCAATTTAAGGCAACCACGGGTCCATTCATAGAGGGACAAGCATACCAAAACAACTTGTGTTCTATGTTTATAAAAACATGTATTCCCCTCGCGGGTTTTAAAATCATATAATTGCGCAAACGAGGCTATAGACTCACCTTAGCAAGTAACTGGTCGGAACAAGAACGAGTACAACGAGTATTAGTAAAAGCAAAACCTTGACCGCTCTTATTTAATGATAGCTTTCAGACCACTGGTAAACTCAAGCCATCAACTTTTCTTAACATAGGCTTGTATAACTTGAAATTTTTCTTTGAGCTCGATGTGTGTTTGGTCTTATTATTAAAATAAAATATTTTTTGTAGTATTGGTGGTGTGACGTTTTAGGTTGCCGTGTGTCCTATGACAAATCCATTTGGTGGAATAAAAATGAATATTAGATGGACGTCTTTATAAGTTTCCTTTCACTCAAGTAACATTCTATTAGATTCTCATTCTTATTCTTAGTAAACTATATTAAAATGTCATCATATACATAAGTTAGTAACTAGTTACTATAAAGTAAAATAATATCTTTTAAATATCTATGCTACACTTAGTCTTGAAGTAACAATTTGATGGCATCACACAATTAATATGTGTGTGACGTTTTATGAATATGTAGAAAGGTTTGTTTATTTTGTCACAATTTTTAAAAGCGGGTATTATCGAGAACCGATATTTTAAATGTTACGCGATTTTTAAAGTTACACGTAAAACACGAAAAATAAACGCTCAATATAAAATAAAAACATCAACATTGAGAGAACATATATATTTTGGTATATAAATGACTTAAAATAGTTAATGTGTCGAATGAACGAATGACACATAAAAGTGTAACGTAAATTACGAAAAATACTTTTAAAATAAAATTAATAAAAATTAAACGACAACAATAGAAAATATTAAATACTGAAACTATCGATAATAAAATATAAAATTTTGGGCATCCGTAGGTATCACGATCACTAATAGTACTAGTTACTTTTCCAAACATAAAAATAAAATGTTCAATATCGGTTTCAACTTAAACCGTTAATCATAATAGTATTTAACGTTATGAAATACTTCAAAATATTTGAAAAGTTGGATTTAATAATGACCTTATTTTTGCGGGTTTTACATCCTCACCACCTTAGGAGAGCACCATCCCGGGGCTTACTTATCCTTAGGTCCGTCTACGAACAAATGTGGATACTTGCTCTTGAAGTAGTCCTCTCTCTCCCAAGTGTATTCGGGTCCACGTCGGGAATTCCATCGCACTTTAACTATCGGGATCCGACTTTGCTTAAGCCGTTTCACCTCTCGATCCATGATCTCCACCGGTTCCTCAATGAAATGCAACTTGTCGTCCAGTTGAATCTCCTCAAGTGGAATTATCAAATTCTCGTCCGCCAAACACCTTTTAAGATTGGAAACGTGAAAAGTGTTGTGAATCGCACTTAACTTGTCTGGCAATTCCAACTTATACGCCACATGACCAACTCGATCAGTAATCTTGAATGGACCAATATAGCGTGGACTAAGCTTTCCTCGTTTTCCAAATCTAATTACTCCTTTCCAAGGTGATACTTTCAACATAACCATATCGCCAATATCAAACTCCAATGGTTTTCGTCTCTTATCCGCATAACTCTTCTGCCTACTACGGGCTGTCAATAAACGATTCTTGATTTGCACGATCTTCTCAGTCATTTCTCTAATCAATTCGGGACACGTCAATTGACTTTCTCCAACCTCACACCAACCAACTGGTGATCTACACTTTCGTTCCTAAAGTGCTTCAAAAGGCGCAGCCTTGATACTTGCGTGGTAACTGTTGTTGTATGAGAACTCCACCAAAGGTAAGTGTCGATCCCAACTACCTCCAAAGTCTATTACACACGCTCGTAACATATCCTCCAAAGTATGAATAGTCCTTTCACTTTGTTCGTCCGTTTCCGGATGATACGCAGTGCTCATGTCCAACTGAGTCCCCAAAGCTAGCTGAAGCGATTTCCAAAACTCAGATGTGAACCGACTGTCTCGATCAGAAATAATTGACAAGGGAACTCCATGCCTACAAACAACTTCCTTCAAATACAACCGAGTAAGTTTGTCTAAATCATCAGTTTTCTTTATCGGCAAGAAATGAGCCGACATAGTCAACCGATCAACAATTACCCAAATCGTATCATAACCACTAGAAGTTCTCGGAAGTCCCAAAACAAAGTCCATAGTTATCTTTTCCCATTTCCATTCCGGAATTTCAGGTTGTTGTAGTAAACCCGAAGGTCTCTTGTGCTCAAACTTCACCTTAGCACACGTCAAGCATTTACTAACATAAGTTGCAATGTTAGCCTTCATATTCGGCCACCAGTAGCATTTCTTCAAGTCTTGGTACATTTTATCCGACCCAGGGTGAATCGAATATTTAGACTTATGAGATTCGTGCATAATTAAATCTCTCAGTCCTCCATACACCGGTAACCATACATGATTCTCAAAACACTAAAGTCCGTCATCACGAATGTCGAATATGGGTGTCATCCTTCTACCCAAGTCTTCATCTCTTACATTTTCTTCCTTCATTGCCTTTGTTTGAGCTTTAAGTATTCCGTTAGATAAATCAGAATATGTTGTCATGGCTAAAGCTCTAACCCTCTTGGTAATTTCTATTTCCTTCCTACTAAGAGCATCGACAACTACATTCGCCTTACCGGGATGATAGCAAATTTAAATGTCGTAATCACTCAACAATTCTACCCATCTTTTTTGCCTCATATTGAGCTCCTTTTGATCTAAAATATGCTGCAGGCTTTTGTGATCGGTATATACCACACTCCTTGTACCGTAGAGATAGTGTCTCCAAAGTCTAAGAGCAAACACAACAGCTCCTAATTCCAAATCATGGATGGTATAATTCTCTTCATGCTTCCTCAATTGACGAGATGCATACGCGATCACTTTCTCCCTTTGCATCAACACAGCACAAAAACCCCTATGTGATGCATCACAATATACCACAAGGTCTTCAGTTCCCTCGGGCAAAGCCAAAATTGGTGTAGAACACAGCTTCTGTTTCAAATTTTGGAATGCTTCTTCTTCTTCTGAAACCCACTCATACTTCTTGTTTTTCTATGTAAGTTTAGTAAGAGGTTTAGAAATTAAAGAAAAACCTTCTATGAATCGCCGGTAGTATCCAGCTAATCCTAAGAATTGTCTAACTTCAATCGGGGTTTTAGGCGTAGCCCAATCTTTAATAGCTTCAATTTTGGAAGGATCAACATGAACTCCGCTACTATTGATCACGTGTCCAAGGAATTGGACAGAATCCAACCAAAAATCACACTTGGAGAATTTTACATACAACTTATCCTTTTTCAACAACTCCAAAATAATTTTTAGATGACCTTCATGCTCTTCCCGACTCTTAGAATAAATCAGGATATCATCGATAAATACAATCACAAACTTGTCGAGGTATGGTTTGCATGCACGATTCATCAAGTCCATGAATACCGCAGGTGCATTAGTTAATCCAAACGGCATCACTTGGAATTCAAAGTGTCCATAACGCGTCCGAAAAGCTGTAATATGTATGTCCTCTTCTCTAACACGAAGTTGATGATAACCCGACCTCAAGTCGATCTTTGAGTACACACACGAACCTTGAAGTTGATCAAACAAATCATCGATCCTAGGAAGTGGATAACGATTCTTAATAGTTAACTTGTTCAACTCTCGGTAGTCTATGCACATTCTGAACGATCCGTCCTTCTTCTTTATGAACAAAACTGGAGCTCCCCAAGGTGACGAACTTGGTCTAATGAACCCCTTATCCATTAACTCCTTCAACTGATCCGCCAATTCCTTCATTTCTGACGGTGCCAAACGATAGGGTGCACGCGCCACTGGTGCAGCTCCTGGCACTAGATCAATCTTGAATTCGACTTCTCGCTGAGGCGGAAGCCCTGGCAAGTCATCGGGAAATACTTCAGGAAAATCACGAATAACCGGAATATCTTCCACACGCCGTACCGGTAGTTCTTTCTCCACTACTTGAGCCAAGAACAGTTGACAACCTCTTTCCACATATTTCCTCGCCTTTATACAAGATATCACCGTCAGACGAGATCTACCGACATCACCTTCAACTACTAACACCTTGTTCTTAACCGGTATGTGAACAACTTTCTCTCCACATACAATCACTGCATCATGTGCAACCAACCAATCCATACCAACAATCACGTCAAATGAACCCAACTCTATTGGCATTAAATCAATTTCAAACAAATGATTTGCTAATTTCAAATGACACTTCATAAATATAGTGGTAGTACTAACTAATTGTCCATCAGCTAACTCGACCTCATAACTAGCATTTAGGTTTGTTGGCTCAATATCTATTAAACGACTAAAAGAAGTGCTTATAAAGCTCCTATCAGATCATGAGTCAAACAACACACTAGTGTAACGATGGTTGAGTAAGAACGTACCCGTCACCACATTTGGACCTCGTGCTTGATCAGCATCCTTAACAAGATAAACTTCTCCAGCAGCTTCACCTGATTTCTTGTTCTTCAACTTTGGACATTTAGGGCGAATATGATCACATTCTCCACATTCAAAGCAAGTCCTGATCGGAATAGAATTTGCTCCAGTGGCAGGTGCCCTTGTCATGCATTTCTCCACAACATGTCCAATCTTTCCACATTTAGTGCACCTTGGTGGACAATTACCAAAGTGACAAACACCACAGCTCTTACATTTCTGGGCCGGTCCCCCATGGCCAGCATTATTATTTTTGTTAGTTGCAGCTCTAGCCCCATTATTTCTCCTCTGATTATACTGATTGTGTCGGTTATTACCCTGACTACCACTCTGCAAATTCTCCCATTTCTTTTTATTACCCTCAGCAGCTTTCTCAGCCCAATCTTGAACTTTCTGTCCCATATGTGTATGAGCCATCCTTACAACTTCCACATAGTTCTTAGGTCGAGATGAAGTCGTCTCACCTTTAATGTACCCATGCAACCCTTTGATATATTGGTCCATCTTTTTCTTCTCAGTAGCAGCAGCATATGGACACAACAAAACCAAGTCATTGAATCGACTAGTGTAAACAGCAATGTTGTTATCCCTCAACTTAAGGTGCCTCAACTCATCCACCAAAGCAGATAACTCTTCTTCTGGACAAAACTCTTCTTTCATCAACCTTTTGATTTCATCCCAAGGTTTCCTGTTCGCAGCCTCCAATCTAACGGTAGCAACTTGAGTCTTCCACCAGCTTAAAGCTCGATCCTTAAAAGTAGCCACTACGAACTTAACCTTGTTCCTTTATGAGCAATCACTAATTTCAAAGGTTTTTTCTGTTTTCTCAATCCATCTGAACAGTTCTAGTGCTCCTCCAATTCCTTGAAATGTAGTGGGTCCACATTTCATGTATCCAGAAAAAGTACACTCTTTTACTACAGCAACAACCAAAGCAATCTCACCTGTAAGATTCTCAACTACACCTGCTCCTCCAACTAATTCTGGTTCACCTGTTCCAGCACCTATACCTCCAACTCCTGCACCTCTAGAGCCACCTGCTCCTTTAGTGTTAACACGTGCAGCTCTATCCGAAGCTAATGCTTTCGCTACCTATTTAGCAACTAGCCTTGCAATGGCATCATTTGTCATTCTCCTAGGTGGCATGATTCTGTCACATCACAAAGAGAGAAGATAACATGAATGAGTTAATTGTAATCATGGTATAGTCATATCATGTACAAATTCAATCATCAAATGCATACACATTATTAATACAAGAAATCACAATCATTATAAGAATCAAAGGAATCCATCATCATAGATCAACAAGGAATGATCTTAAAGATACATAAAGTACAATGACGCAAAATAATTGACACTAATCACGTGGGGATCCACATGGCTTAATTGACTGTGACTCACTTGCAGAAGTGGAACCTACTTCCTCCTCGAAGACGTAATAGTGCGGTGGTAAATTTGTAAAATAAATATAAGGTCATAAAAAAATGAAATATAATAATATCCAAAATTTAAATAAATATAGAAAATCCTTCAAATTAAATAAAGGAAAATTTCATAAATTTATTTATGTAAATCATTAATAAATGATAAACTTTTATCGAAAAGTTTAACGATATTAATATATATTGAATCAGGGATTATATTATTTATTAATAAATACTTGTCAACAAGGGATACATAATAATGCATACTAAATTTGTAATCCCAGAAGCAGCTTGAACCTGAAGTCACGCGAAGTTATGTGCACCGACTCTTTGAAAAATAAAACTGACAGTTATAGTTTACGTTTTCAGAAAACGACCTAGTTCTCTATAACTCATGGCTCTTGATACCAATATTTAACACCTCCAAATTTACACGCAGCGGAATACATCTTTGGGTGCTTAACAATGGTACAATAACACATAATTTATAAAGAACGACTCGAAAGGAGACGTTTTAAATTTACCGTTCCTAAAACATTTGTTAGAGTAACGTAGTCCCAAGACATCGTAACCAAAGTACAACTAAAACAAAAGTTTTATATTGTTTTAAGGAAAGGAACGATAAACATTCAAAGAGTTTGAATTACAAAAGCAGTGCACAACTTTATTCCCATGACTCCCAAGCTTCACACTCCTTGATTAACTGAAATACATGTGAGTAAAATGATCAGCAAAAATGCCGAGTGAAATCTATAGGTTTATGTAATCATTTTGAACACAAGCAAAAATTATAATTTGGTGGCATACTTGAAGGCAACAAGCATCGAATAAGTTGCATCAACAAATATAATTGTATATAGCGACAATTACATTAAGCTCATGGAATCGAACCCTTAGACACTCCCATATCAGTCTAATAAGACGAGAGATTTATTAATTGTTATTACCCCCGGTATTAAGCACATTGCCGTATGCTTATACATCTCATAACAAAATATTCAAACAGTGGATGTTCAGGCATAAGCTTCTATGAATACATATCCACAAACTGAATCGGGCGACTTCACCCATAGATCTATTATTTGTACAAGCGGCTAGCCCATCATAAGCTAGTTAACGGTCCACAATTGAGGCTTTAACAAGGGCAATTTACTTAATGCAATTTAAGGCAACCACGGGTCCATTCATAGAGGGACAAGCATACCAAAACAACTTGTGTTCTATGTTTATAAAAACATGTATTCCCCTCGCGGGTTTTAAAATCATATAATTGCGCAAACGAGGCTATAAACTCACCTTAGCAAGTAACTGGTCGAAACAAGAACGAGTACAACGAGTATTAGTAAAAGCAAAACCTTGACCGCTCTTATTTAATGATAGCTTTCAGACCACTGGTAAACTCAAGCCATCAACTTTTCTTAACATAGGCTTGTATAACTTGAAATTTTTCTTTGAGCTCGATGTGTGTTTGGTCTTATTATTAAAATAAAATATTTTTTGTAGTATTGGTGGTGTGACGTTTTAGGTTTCCGTGTGTCCTATGAGAAATCCATTTGGTGGAATAAAAATGAATATTAGATGGACGTCTTTATGAGTTTCCTTTCACTCAAGTAACATTCTATTAGATTCTCATTCTTATTCTTAGTAAACTATATTAAAATGTCATCATATACATAAGTTAGTAACTAGTTACTATAAAGTAAAATAATATCTTTTAAATATCTATGCTACACTTAGTCTTGAAGTAACAATTTGATGGCATCACACAATTAATATGTGTGTGATGTTTTATGAATATTTAGAAAGGTTTGTTTATTTTGTCACAATTTTTAAAAGCGGGTATTATCGAGAACCGATATTTTAAATGTTACGCGATTTTTAAAGTTACACGTAAAACACGAAAAATAAACGCTCAATATAAAATAAAAACATCAACATTGAGAGAACATTTATATTTTGGTATATAAATGACTTAAAATAGATAATGTGTCGAATGAACGAATGACACATAAAAGTTTAACGTAAATTACGAAAAATACTTTTAAAATAAAATAAATAAAAATTAAACGACAACAATAGAAAATATTAAATACTGAAACTATCGATAATAAAATATAAAATTTTGGGCATCCGTAGGTATCGCGATCACTAATAGTACTCGTTACTTGTCCAAACATAAAAATAAAATGTTCAATATCGGTTTCAACTTAAACCGTTAATCATAATAGTATTTAACGTTATGAAATACTTCAAAATATTTGAAAAGTTGGATTTAATAATGACCTTATTTTTGCGGGTTTTACACGACGGCTACAAGGATATACTTATTTCCTTTAGATGAAGGAAATGGCCCCATAAAGTCGAGGCCCCACACGTCGAAGATCTCACATTCTTAAATGTAGTTTTGAGGCATCTCATCTTTGTGATTGATCTGTCCTTGATGTTGGGAATCATCACAATGCTTCACCATTTCATGTGCGTCATGATAGATGGAGGGCCAATAGAATCTGGAGTCGAATACTTTTTTAGTAGTGTAATTAGGTCCAAAGTGACCACTGGTGGGTCCTTTGTGGAAAGCCTCAAGAATGTATAAGGTCGCGTGCCCATCGACACATCGTCGGATAATTTGATCCGTAGACTGCTTAAAAAGATAGGGGTCGTCCCAATAATAATGTTTAATGTCCGTGAAAAATTTCTAACGTTGTTGGGACGATAACTCTTCGATAAGAACACCACCCGCCAAATCGTTTGCAATGTCAGCAAACCATGGGGTATCATCGTCTTTAGAATGGATAGACATTAAAGTCTCGAGAGGGAAAGATTCATTAATCTCCTTATTCGGTAATTCTCCTTGATAAGGATCCTCGAGTCTACTAAGATGATCCGTGGCTAGGTTTTTGGCTCCCTTTTTATCGAGAATTTCAATTTTGAATTCTTGTAAGAGCAAAACCCATCGAAGGAGTCTTGGTTTAGTATCTTGCTTGGTCAACAAGTATTTTCAAGCGGAGCGATCGGTGTATACGATAGTAGTGGAAAGCACAAGATAGGGGCAAAATTTCTCAAAAGCATACACTACTGCTAAAAGCTCTTTTTCGGTAGTGGTATAATGTAATTGAGCCCCGTCATTGTCTTACTTGCGTAATGAATGGGTTGGAAATGTTTATTAACTCGTTATCCCAAGACCGCTCCTACCGTGAAATCACTAGCATCGCACATAAGCTCGAAAGGTAACTCCCAATTAGGAGAGACTAAGATGGGTGTCTTAGTTAATTTACCTATAAGGATCTCGAAAGATTCTAAACATTCGGGAGAAAAGATGAAAGGAGCGACTTTTTCGAATAGATGAGTCATCGGTTGGGCTATTTTTGAGAAATCTTGAATAAATCGTCGATAAAAACCCGTGTGACCTAAGAAACACCTAAATCCTTTTACGGTTGTAGGTGGAGGTAATTTAGCAATAACGTCGTCTTTAGCACGATCCACTTCAATACCGACTTTGGAAATTTTATGACCTAGGACGATGCCTTCTTTTACCATGAAATGACATTTTTTCCAATTTAGAACGAGACGTGTGACCTTGCACCGTTTAAGCATACATTCTAAATTGGTAAGGCAAGAAGTGAAAGAATCTCCAAAGACCGATAAATCATCCATAAAGACTTCCATAGTTTGTTCAACCATGTCATGGAATATTGCCATCATACACCTTTGTAATGCCCTGGGAGCAATGCATAAGCCGAATGGCATTCTTTTATAAGAAAATGTTCCATAAGGACAAGGGAATGTGGTTTTCTCTTTGTCTTTAGGATCGATTGGAATTTGAAAATATCCGAAAAACCCGTCTAAGAAGCAATAGTATTCATTACCCCCTAAGCGCTCGAGCATTTGATCCATAAAAGGAAGTGGGAAATGATCCTTACGAGTGGCATTATTGAGTTTACGATAGTCGATGCAGACTCGCCAACCTGTGACAAGTCTAGTAGGAATTAACTCATTGTTTTTATTGGGAACAACGGTTATCCCACCCTTTTTTAGCACACAATGGACTGGACTAACCCACGGTGAATCCGAAATAGGGTAAATCATGCTAGCATCGAGAAGTTTGATAACTTCTTTCTTAATGACTTCCTGAATTTTAGGATTTACCCTTATTTGGCTTTGAACCGCGGGTTTAAAGTCATCTTCCATGAGAATTTTATGTGTGAAAAAATTAGGATCAAATCCGCGGATATCAGAAATTTTCCAAGCAATTGATTTTTTATGTTTCTTAAGAACTTCGATAAGCCTAACTTTTTCATCCTCTTTTAAATTATTAGCAATATTTACGGGTAACTTATCAATTCTTCTAACAAAGCGTATACTAGATGAGAAGTTAAATCTTTAAGCTCTAAAACCAGAGGGTTTTCAGTGAAAGGCTTTGTCAAATTTGGCTCGTCGTTTGTAACTTCCTTAGGAGAAGGTGGAGAAATATGATCTTCATTAAGAAGTCTCTCAATGGTAAGAATGTCTTCTTCCTAATCGTTGGGAGAATCATCATATTTTAAATCCACATCTCCTAAACTTGCTTCAAATTCTTCTAAGAGAAAATCACTTGCTCTAAAAGGAGTCAAGGAAGGAGCAATGGAAGCTACAGTATCAACATTAGGTAAAGGAGAAGTCCCACTCTTACAAGCCTCGTGAAAGTGTTCTTCACATGCTTCGTCAAGCACGTTAATTAAATTCACGAATTTAGGCTCATTGGGAAGTTTAGAAAGTTTACCCATGTTAAAGACGATTTTGTCATCCCCTACCCTCATGAAAAGCTCACCCGCTGCTACATCAATCAATGTATGCCCAGTCCTCAAGAAGGATCATCCCACAATTAAGGCAACACGGGGAGCCATCTCATAGTCGACTACAACAAAATCGGCGGGGAAAGTGAATTTATCGACTCCCACGGAAACATCCTCGGCTATCCCCACCAGATAAGCAACCGTACGGTTAGCTAATTCCAAAGTCATACGAGTGGGGACTAGCTCGGGTATAGATAATTGTTTCCATATGAATTTTGGCATAAGGTTTATACTAGCTCCTAGATCCGCCAAAGCCATACAATTCTCTACCCTAGCGAAATTGCAAGGGATAAGCAATCTACCGGGGTCACCGAGCTTAACCAGTAATTTTCTCAATAAAACCGCAGAACAATTTTCATTAAGTTGAGTGTTGGCGATATCAAGCAATTTTTCCTTGTCGGTCAAGAGTTCCTTAAACATTTTAGCATACTTAGGCATGTGAGCGAGCGCCTCGGCAAAGGTGATATTGAAACTCAATTGTTTAACCATTTTCAAGAAGTTAGAAACTTGTATATCATCCTTATTCTTCAACTTCTCCTTCCTCAACCTTGAAGGGTAATGTATATTGGGTTCTGGAAAATGTAGAGGCGGACTCGGCTCAATCACAACCTCGGAAATAGGCTTAGCAACCGAAAGGTCACTTAATGGAGGAATTTCACAAGTAGTGGGTGAGGGACAAGTCAACGAAGGATGAGTAGAACTCATTATGGTCTCCAGACCTTGTTTCTCCTTTATTGGCGAAGAAATGGAAGGTCTCTCAGTAGCTTTCCCACTCCTTGTAGTGATAGCATTCACATTGGCCCTATAGTTGGGTTCATTGTTAGAAGGGAGAGCACCTTGGGGTCGAAGGGTTTGCAACATTTGCATGATTTTCTTATCCGTGGACTCTTTCATTTCCTTAATTTTTTATCTTGTTCACCAAGCTTTTGAAGAAGCAAGTCCATTTAAGGATTCCCTTGATTAAACCCTTGATTATTAAACCCTTGATTTGGAAAACCTTAGTTTTGAAATTGATTATAATTTTGAAATGCTTGATTATTAAAACCTTAGTTATTAAAGCGTTGATTTTGAACTTGAAAATTTCCTTGGTTTGAATTATAACCCCTTACATTTGAATTCCCTTGAAAATAACCTCTTTGTGGACCTTGGTTCCTATTTGGGTATTGGGTACTTTGGTATTGGGTATTTTGGGTGGGTGGGGGTTGTCTTTGGTGAGGTACAAACCCAGGGGGAGCCACATAGTTAGTGGACTTATATGACAAATGGTTAACGTCAACATTCGGTTTAAAATGAACCCTCGCATTTTCATCATTGTTATATGCATAAACTTCACCATGGGGTTGATAATAAACCTTATCACAATTAAAGTACGAATGTGGTCTACCACAAGTTTCACAAATCTTACTAAGAGCATTAATGTGTCTAGTAGGAGGGTTTTAAAATTCTAAAGAAAGATTTTTCATAATAGAAGCAAGTTACTTAATTTGATTAGAAATCTCGTGATTAATAGAATCTCCTCCACTAGCACTAGCCATTTGAGCCCCAGTTCGACTGCAATAATGTCCCAAGCTACTTGCATTGTTTTTACAAGAATATTACCCCCTACGGCCGAATTTAGTGAATCTTGGTGATTTAAACTCAAACCGTTGTAAAAGGTATTAACATGGTGAACTTTGGTAAAACCGTGTTGTGGACATTTTCACAAAATTTCCTTAAATCGATCCCAAGATTCACTAAATGTCTCACCATACTTTTGCTCAAACTTAATGATATCGTTCCTTAAGGCGGTAGTACGTGAGGGTGGAAAGAAATAATTAATAAACTTAGTCTCCAAATCCTCCCAAGTGAGAATACTTTGGGCTGGCTCCTAGTCAAGCCAAATTCGGGCTTGCCCCTTAAGGGAGAAAGGAAAGAGTAACAATCTAATTGCCTCTTGAGGCACACCATTGTATTTCACGTATTGGCCAAGTGTAAAAATCTCTTAATATGAGCGTGTGGGTCATCATGAGTATGACCCAAAAATGGGGTAGCGGAAACCATTTGAATAAAAAACGTTTTAAGTTCAAAAATATTCGATCCAATATCCGGTACCACAATCGCGTCATCGTTTCCCTCGACGTGGGATTGCAGGATCTCGATCATCGATCGATTATCCATGGCTAAATCCATACCAAAAGCTCGATTCTCGAGATCGGCTTGATTTGTGATGGTATTTTTGTTCGCCTTCTTAGAAGGACGAGGTACACCACGTGATATGTGTGCACGCGCGCGTGTGCGCATGCAACGATAAACGGAGGAATAAGGGGATTGCCCTTGATGACTTTGAAAGGGGAGGGATTACCCCAATCAAGGTTCTATATTAAAAAGCTACAAAAAGTATATATGTAATACTACTCGGGTGGACACCACTCGCTACTATCACTTACAAAAAATCATAAGGGAGCGGAGGAACGAGGCGACGCGAAGCACTTAAGAGCCTTCTCCTTTCGAATGTGAAATACACTCTCCTTGTACCCCCACACAGTGATTTATCTCTCTAGATCAAATAGTTCGTAGTATTTATCTAATGTGTTTTGATACTCTTTGATCGATACACGTGAAAAGCACCGGAACGCCACTAATCACGGTATATTACAAATCAATACTTATGGAGATATGTGTATTGATTGTCCGTATCTAGGTATACATAATATTTACTTATAGTAATATAGTAAAAGAAAATATTTTTGTATATTTTATTTTCTTAAGAAGATACATTCACAAGAAAAGATGAGAGAAAACGAAATAGAAAAAGTAATATGTACAGTAATTAGAGGTGGCAAAACGGGCAGGCAGGCGGGCACGAGCGGCGGGCTAAACCGGCGACGGTCTAAACGGGCGGTGGGCAAAACGGGTGCGGGCTAAACGCGCACGGGCTAAACGGGCGGGCTAAACGGGCTCAAGCTAAAATGAGAAAAAAACATAGAAAAACGTAGAATTAAAAAATAAAAATACTTGTTTAAAAGCTGGGGATAAAAACTAAATAAAAAATATCCGTCGAGTAGCCTAATTAGTGTTTACATGCGCGTCCATTATGCCCGTAAGTTTCTTACATATGCGCCCGTTTAGCCCATTAATAATTAAAAAATGGGCAAAAAGTGCCCTGTCTTTTTTTGAAAATGGGCAAAAAGTAACCATATTTATCAAAATGTGCAAGATTTGCCACCTCTAATAGTAATACATAATATTTTTTGTGTAACACTTTAGGAAAAGTGTTATGTTTTTTTTGGTGCAATTCTTCGGAAAGAAATTGCTTTTTGTGAATAATTTTTTGTATTTTTATATTTTTTATTTTTTTTGTTTTTCTTTTATATTTTTTATTGCAAGAAAATAACGTTCAAAAGTGAACGGACCCCAAATCCAAATCGTCTCACGAAAAATCGTCAATGGTAACGAGATCAAAATGGCAGCGGCGCAAATTTAATAACTGTTTTTTTAGTATATCATTTTTCCTCGAATCAACTCGAATTGATATCCAATTTATTCAAGAGATTTATCGGTTTTTGTTGAAGTACAAGATTTGGTATGTATGTCTATTTAACAAAGAGCACGTAAAAAGGTAAAAAAAACTATATATGTAATACGTATTTATTCTAAAAAGTGCAAGTACCACAATTAAAGCTACAAGTACAACTAAACAATGCACACTTATTAAAATGATAACAAACATAGAATGAAAAATGCAAAATCAATAAAATGCTAAAAAGAAATTACAAAATAAAATGCAAAGTATCCTAAAAATATTAAAACTATTTTTATACTATTTATATTTTTTGTCTTTTAATTAAAACTAAAAATGAAATTTTAATGAATCTTGAATTTGAAAATGGGTTTAAACTGATTTTGATATCCAGCCAAAACTAAACACAGCCCAAACAAAGAAAATAAGCTCATTATCAAACTAGCCCAGTTACCAACGTGCCAGGTTTTAACAGTAGAGAAATCGCAAGGACTGACAAACAATTACCTAAAATGCAAACAGTAGACGAGATAAAGGATTAAAATACAATTAACCAAAAATTTAAAAGCCAAAACGGGTTAGCTTATGTTTTAAGATCGTTTAAGCTTAAATCTCAACCAAATTCGTTTATTCGAATTCCAAATTGCTTAAAATGAAAAATTACTTAGCCAAAATTAATCCCAGCTTATTAAATAAGCTAAAAATATCAAATGATTTTTGAATAAGCTACTTTTTAAGAGATAGAAGAACTGGCTTATTCAAATGAGCTTATCTTTTGGATTTTGGAATAAAAACTAAGAAAAATAAGATCTATCCAACTAATTTTCGAAATTAATCATTAAATAAGCTAAAACCAAAACGTTGACCAAACAACTTATATCGACCAACTTATTTGACTTTTTGACTTTTTCTAAAAAGCAATCTAGTGACTGATTATGACTAGATGAGCAATTATAAGCACATTTTGTAAAAGGACTTAAGCTAGAAACCACTTGATAAGCACTTGTACAATTGATCAACTACTTATGAAAAATCAGACTAAACAGTCTAATTTGGAGCTTATTTCTAGATTATCTAGTGAACAACCTAAAACTAACCAGCTACAATTATTAAGCCAACACTACTAGCTATCCAAAACACCAATTCATAAATCCTGAATCACAAAGACGAATGAGATATGAGTAGATCTAAGAGGTTGTTTGAACTAAATGCTTGAAAGAAAACTCAACACCACAAAATCACTTATTATCTGTTTGACTAATTGTTTTGACTAGTTATTGACTGACTTCTAACCACTTTTAGGCTCTAAATTAAATGTCACAAAGTGCTAAACAACAGCTTCAACACAAAGTGAAAAGCAGTATGATCCAAACACACTTTATACTAGTTTTATGCAGCAAAATAAAAGAGAATGATAAATCTAATGAGTAACATGCTTGAACAAGTAACTAGAACAACAAATCAGATCAAATGATAGATGATTCAAGTAGGAATTATAAGCAATAACAAATTTGATCATGCAATTTCAATTACACCTAATTTTATCCTAAAAATTGAAAATGAGGATTAACCTGTCTTCCAAGACAGACCTTTGATGAAGACAAGAGCTCTAACACCATACACTAAACCTAATCAACACAAATCAACCACAACAACACCAGAATTCACGAAATCAAACTCTTTGATTTCAAATATCTTATTTCCCTCCAAAAACTTGATCACTTATCAAAACTCAACCAAATACACTAATTGTGGCTGCCAAAGCTTCTATAGCTTGTACACAAGTTATACAACACATATCAGCAAAAAATCAATCACAAGAACAACAATTCTGAATGTAGAAGGAGATAAACAATAACAATGGAGAATTTAATTGATTAGGAATGATCGAGGTACAATTTGATGAAGGTAAAGGATTATAAATGCTAAAACCAATACAAACTACAACTAGAATTGAAAGGAGAGGAGAATCGCATGAAATTTAAGCTAGAAAATGAACTGTGTGTTTTTGGGGGGAGAGTCTTGTATTTATAGGCTGTTAGGAGGAGTGTGGGAGGTTGTTGGGGTTTTCTAGGATAACATGGAAGTGAGTGAAAACAGTGAATTGGTATATGAGAAACAAACACATGGATTACGGTTATTGTTCAAGAAAGCAAATTGGGTGTTTTCGTTCTAAGCCATGTCAGCTTGATTGGCTGGTACAATTAGATTCGTCTTGGCTTGTAGATCACTTTTGATGTTGAGGTCGAGCTCTGAAAGTGACTTCATCTTGACGAGTTTTGTTGAGAAGATGATGATGATGTGGCGTTCATTTATTGGTTGGAGTGTTAATATTGCGATTGGTAAGTGGAGTTCACTGTTGTGATAGGTTAATTATTTACCAGTGGTAATCATTGGTAATTAATGGGCTGAGGTGTAGAAAATGAGGTGTGGTAATAAATTGTATAGGGGCTTGATTCGTGTGCTTCAAATAGAGCCTTCCCATTAGCCCATTTGGTTGAGTGTATAAACAACTTTGGCAGTTGGCAGTTTTGGCCCGTCTTCTTTACAAATCTTGATCTTTAGCTAATTACTTCATATAATCTTCACATCTAGTCCTTTAAGCTTCATTCTTTTTGCACTTTTGGTCCCTTTGACTTGTCTCTGACTTTTTCTTTGTAAAATACCCTTGAAATCCCTTGTTTCCTTTATTTTTGTCTTTTTGTACCTATTTCACAACAAAACACAAAACCACGTGTAAGTCTAACATTTACGTTTATTTTTTTACGTTTTGGTTTGGTTTTTCCTGGTTTTTAGTGGTAAGAGGGTAAGTGTTTACACACTTATCCGTTACTTACACTTGTTAAAGACTCATCTCCTTTTGATCTCCAACATCATGGGATGATAATATCAAGATTAGTGGATGTGATACTAGTCCTTGAAAACTTAGTATGAACTTTGATCAAGCTCGGGTATTTCATTAGTCTATTGAAGACTTGGGATGCAATTTGATCATTACTTAACCATGTGATTGCTCTTGGCATCCTTGCCTTGACATCTATGTGTGGTATGTGATTCTATTCTTTCACCTCTCAAACCTTCATGGTCTTGGATACTTGACTCACATATGAGTTGTAGAGTGAGTTAGTAGTAGCCTAAAGTATCAAGCATGATTTATATAGTTTTCAACTTAATACGGTTAGTAGGCTCTATATCATGTGTAGTATGTGCAATTGAGCTAATCTCTAAGTTGATTGATTAATCTTTTGACATACCAAACTACATCATATGTTGTAGTTAAGATAATACACATTTGGAATTGAAAAAAGTCCAAGGATATTGTTATCATAACCTTTCACAATGATATTTGTCCAATCACGTGGGAGAGAAAGTGAATCTATATTCTTGCTCATGTTTTGTAAAAGTTTAAGACATTAATTTATGAGTGTTCATACTCTATGTATCAAAAATAGCTTGGTATGGTTCAACAGCAAAGTCGTTTCATCTTACGCCGAAAAGGCACGTCTTAAACCACTATATATGACACAAGCTCTTCATTTCTACAACTTGAATATTGCCATTCATCTCTTGATCATTGATACTTGGCCTTGATTCACTCATCTTGGTTTCTCTCTTCTCTCTTTTTGTGTACGAGTAGTCATTTCTTCGTTTCGGTCTTTTTCAGTTTTGATTCCACTTGTAATCCTTCATTAAGGTATCATAACCTAGTCTTGAAGTGGTCCAATGATTTTCAAAAGGCTTAATATATATTTTGAGTATTTTAGAAAGCTTGGTTTGAAAAATTTCTTTTGTTTTCACAGACAAAGCATATGTTATGTCCTCGGTTCCTTAATTAGGTGCGGTGCTAAACACGATTCTTTATCAATATGGAGCCACGCCCCACTAAGTATAAAATAATATTGGTTTTATTATTTTACACTTTTTCAAACACACCCTCTTCCTTCTTTTTCCTGGTGCGACGAGGGAGAACATAAAACCACCATTAACAAGTTTCAAAACCTTCCAAATCACTCAAATTAATTGTTTCCAATACAAAGGTTTCATTCATCCTTCATCTAACACCGATTAATTGTAACCAAATTAGGAATGTGGGTATGCATAGTTTTAGTGTTATTATTCCTTAGGTTCATATTCCTTGTGATTTCACTAAACCCCACTTATAGAACAAATCTGAATTTTAATCATAGTAGTTTGGTTTAATGATGGAATTGATATGAACCTTTAAACATATTCGTAATTGCATTTTAATGTTTACCTAAAAACGAATTTTAAAAACCAATGTTCAAATTCATGTAGTCCATATGCGTTTGTCAAAAATGAATTTAGTACATTGTGCGCATAAGAATGATAAGGAATCATCCTTTGGTTAGTCAAGAAATTGATTAAACACATTCTTGTGATTTTGATTTTTACTAATCTATATATAACATAGAGTGATTGTGGAAATATTTTTGGTGTATTATAGGTACTTTACAATGCCTTCGGTATATGAAAATGACCAACAAAAGACCGATTGTTATATGCCTAACCTTGCCGATACTTGTGAATCCGAAACAATAGCAAACACTTTTCGTTCACTTCAATCCTGTTACTTTCTTGAGGGTCGGGTTGTCTATGGGGATATGGCTATACTCTACAAATGTTTAAGAATAAAGCATTTGATTGCTTGCGAAACATTAATGAGGTAATCTATCCCGAATTCATCTTAGAGTTCTTTAGCACTTATTCCATTCATGTAAATGAATATGGAATGTTTGTTAATTTCACCATTTGTGGTCAACCCATTAGTTACTCTCTCAAGGAGTTTGGTAAGGCACTTCGTGTACCTTATGAAGGTCAATGCCGATTCACGGATGCATGGAGGATTGACTCTTTGGAAAAGTGTGTCGACACTTCTCCATATAATACCGAAGTGGTTGATCTAGACCTCATCCTTGGCACTATCACTCAACCTCGTAATAGACCTGTTGTACGTAGCATCCACTCAAAGAAGCGTGTGTTGTCACCTTATGAGATACTCGTAATTGGCCTTAATCAATGTATGGTCTCTTAGGGCCAACATAATTATGGAGAATGTATTTTGTTGGTGGAAACTGGGATCATATTCCGGCGTGTATAGCTCATAGGATGTGTTGCATATGCCATCCTACCAAGTACAATCTTGCATACTTCATCGCTTGACTGGTCAATTATGTCCTCACCAAGCCAAAAACAAACCTTCCTTATGCCATTCTCCTTACTCGCCTTTTAAGAAGGGTTGATCATGACTACCCCCAACTTCATCTCTCCAACCACTTGCACGCCAAATGTGTGATGTATCGCATTCAAGGGTTTCGTCCATGAAAGGTTAGGAGTGATCGAGGTAGGCATAGAAGTGATCCACGATAATCATCCTACAATGAGTAAAATTACACTTCATCACGTGATGGTGATGATGTTGGAACTAGTACCAATGTCGATTCCTCGAGTGGCTCCTCCCGATCTTTGAACACTTTCATGGATGGGTTAGAACAAATTCATCGTCCTCCTTCTCCTTCATCGAGTTAAATTCCTCCAAACTTTAATCCTAAGGATGTTTACCGTTCTAACCTTCATACCCGAGGGGAGTTGCACGATCATCGTGAGCTTTCAAGGCCAAGAGGAACATGCTAAAGAAGTTTAGCAAGAAGAAGAAGTGAAGACATTTGGAAGCCTTGGGTGATGGATTCATTTGGTTGTCTTAGTTTAATGGTGAACATTTTATTTCATTAGACATTTTCTATCTTTTCTTAGACTTTGGTTTGTATTAATACTTAATTTTTTGGATTAACTAGATTTTAATCCTAATTATGTTTCATGTGATTGATCTTTCAGTTTACATGTTTGTGTGTAATTTTGTGTTAGTTAGCTATTTAGATTTTGGTTGGTAATCTATTTTGTCTTGATAAACTAAGGTTTAAAATCCGGATTTGTAAAAATGATGGAAGTCATATTTTTCAAGGTATCTATCCGCGGATCTTTATCTCATGGCGGTTCTTTATCGATATCGAACCGCGGGTATGTTTAATGAACCGCGGGGTAGAATTTCGACATAATCTTTTCTTTACACTTTTTTCTCTAAATCTTTGTAAACATGGATGAAACATTTGCTAAACACCATCTTTTTCCCAAACAAGCCTAGCAATCTTCATTATTCACCAAAATCATTTTTAACCCATTACCTTTATGGATCATCCCCTTTCTTAAACCATTCTTGATTCTTCTTCCTCTTTACATCCTCTAAGATTTCCTAAACCTAAACACACAACAATGGTATCCAATAGATCCTCAAAATCCTCCAAAAACTTCACCACCAAAAAGAGTCGTAAGATAAGAATTAAGATACCTAACCAAGGTTCTTCATCTTTTCTTACACATAATAATGAGACTTCTTTAATTCTTATTTCTTCACTACCTTTTGCACCATGCAATACAAGATCAACTCATGGTACTAACCATTCTTATGGTTCTACCTCTTCTTCATTCTAATCTAGGATGAATGAGTTGTCTTCACCCTTCACTCCAAGTCCTCTCCTAGATGTGAACCCCTCACCCCTCTAAAGCATTCCTTTTAAGTGTGACTTTGTTGATCCTTCACCCATTTCACCTTTGGATACCATGCCTCCTCATCCTCCTAACACTCCTATTTTGAGTGTTAATATCTCAAACTTAATGGGTGATCCATATTTCTTTGTTTTTCTTGAGTCACATGACGCTAATTGTCCATGTTGTCTTTATAACAACTGCGTCATCCAAAATCTTAGGATGGAAATGTTTGGGCTTCATGCAAGGTTGCAAGAGTTTTTGTTAACTTTGTTTATAAATCCTCCTCCTCCTAGGAGATGAATGATGATATTTTTAAAATATCTTTTCAAGAACTCAAGCTCAAGAACACTACTTAACCAAGATTAAAAATAGCTAGCTTTTGTTTAGTTAGTTGTATTTTTTATTGTAATTTATCTTCCTTCATGAATTTTTCATGAAGATGATCTATGGATTTATCTTTTATGTGTTTTAACATATTTGTTCTCACACTAATCAACTTCAATTTAAACTATTATTGAACCTAAATCTAGTTTTCACCGATAAAACTTGATCAAAATTTTATCTAAATATTTTGTCACCCTTTGTCAAGATACTCTTGTGAGTATGTTGCTCTTTATGCAACCATAGCCTAACCAAGTGCTATTAGAGGTAAAAATCCAAGATTTGCTTAATTTGAAAAATTCTTGTTTTTTCTCAAACTTTCAAAATTTTGGATTTTATTATCCACTGTGGGCGGATCAATATAGAAGTCACGGATCACTATATTTTTATTGAGTCGTAGGTTCAGTTAATGAACCGCAGGCAGTCATCCACTTTTTGGCTCGTTTTATGTCCTTCTTCTTTGACCAGTATTTGTTTCAAGATTCTTTGTTTGCCTATTGGAGGTAAATATTCCTTGAAACCTTTTGGTTTTCTTTCTATTCTTTGCCTTTTCTATTTTCTTTAAATTATCTTTTTTTGGGATTTCTTTTCTCATCCCTCACAATGTCTTCTTCTTCTAAACTTAACCTTGATATCTCTTTGTCACAACCTCTTAAAACAAAAGCTTCTTCTTCTAAGCCTTCCAAGAAACCGAAAATTTTGGTCAAACACGTTTGGATCAAAAAGAACAAGGATCAATATGAACCTTCTTCTCCCTAACCTTGCAAGACTTCTAATTTCTCTCCAATTGAGTATTGGAATGAGTGTTACTCAATCAATCCAATTACCAGAGAAATCACAACAAAAACACAAACCACGCATAATTCCGACATTTACGACATAAAATACACGTTTTGGCTTGGTAATTATTATAATTAAGTGTTGGAAATACGTTTTTCTAAGGAAAGTCTCGGTCACATCATTATTAGCATAGATCACGAGCTATAGACTATTTAGGACATTGTAACTTGGAGTGACCTCCCTTTGGGGGAGATTGTTGGAAATACGTTTTTACGTATTTAGAAAGGATCGGTCACTCCAATGATATTGGGCTCGTGATCCAATATAGTCCATATAGCCCACATGTAGGGTGGGCTATATAAACCCCCTCCTAGCATGTTAGGAGGGGTTGCAAAAGGAAACTTATTCCGGATAAGCAAAAGGACACTTTCTCTCTCTACTCCTTTCTTCTCTCCTTTCTCTCTCTAGTTCATCTTCCACTTCTCCATCTCTTTCAATAGATAATTCATAGATTGCTTAATCCTAAGAAACTATGGACCTACAATTGGTATCAAGAGCCATGGTTAAATCTTAGGATTTGCGTTTTTTATCTATTGATTTACTTGTCAAAAATTTTTCCATCATCTGTTTTTTTAATCAATTTTTTGTGTTAGGTGTTATTTTATATCAACTTTTGTCATCAAGTTATTTTTGTCCAAATCAGTCTACTATATCTGTATCTGCTTCATCACCTTTATCTAAGTTCTATCAATATATCAGTTTTCATCAACGTTCAGTTCCATATTTTCCGGATAAGCAGTTTTATCAGTTTTTACTATGTTTTCCGGATAAGCATCCTCTTTTGAATTCTGGATAAGTAGTCTAAGGCGTTTTCCGGATTAGAATTCGAACCCCCTTTCTAGATAAGCATTAGAAGAGGTTTTCCCAGATAAGCGTTGGAAGAAGTTTTCAGGATAAGCGTTCGAAGAGGTTTTTCAGGATAAGCATAGAAGAGATTTTTCCGGATAAGCAAAAGGAAACTTATTCCGGATAACCAAAAGGAAACTTATTCCGGATAAGCAAAAGGAAACTTATTCCGGATAAGCAAAAGGACACTTATTCTGGATAAGCAAAAGGCAACTTATTCCGGATAAGCAAAAGGAAACTTATTCCGGATAAGCAAAAGGAAACTTATTCCGGATAATCTTTAGAACACCCATATTCCGGATAAGTTAAGACTCAAACAGATTCAAATCTAACGGGAACCATTTCGACTCGACACCAACTCTCTGACTCTTTATCATCTCAAAACAATCTCACTCATTTTCCAAACTCACCCAATCACAAACTTCATCTCATACTAAAAAACTCACAGACTGGACTTTCATTCAACATCACAAACACTCAAAAAAAAAAAACCTCAAGCCTCGACCTCTCACACGACTCATCGAGACGACCCTCGAACAAAAAAACCACTCTCGTCAAACACCTCACCCAACCTCCCTCGACTCGAACATCACCTCACCACCCCATTTTCGACCAACAGCCTCAAACTCTATCGACCAACAAAACCATTACCCTCGACTCCTCAGGCACTCAATATCTCAGATTATTCTTTGTGTTTAAGCATGCAAGTCGAGATCTTTAAGAACTATCACAAACTACAATAAATCATCGATCTATTGTTGGATGTAATTCAAGCTTAATATTCAAATTAAAAGAAAAATCTATAACAATTATGTTATCATCTAATCTTTATTTCGATTTTGAAACACAAAATTAAAACACATTAGAATAACCTACCCGAGACCCTTTTCGGATCTTGTAGTTTGAAAGAGCTGATGCTTCATGGATTTCGATTCACATTAGGCTAAATTTATTCATAGGATTTCGTGTTTGTTCATAGGATTGTGATTCACTTTTGGTTCGGTTGGAGGTTTTAAGTGAGGCGGAAGAAACAAGGTGGGGGGTTACAAGTGGTGAGGGATAGAGGAGAGAGAGTCTCTTGAGAGAAAAGGGTGACAGAGGGGCGTTCTTTACAAGCAAGAATAGGTGGATTGAATTTTTTATTTACGATTGTAACTTGGGCCACGTTTCATATCTCCTTTAATAGCCTGCCACGTATCTCTGGCATATATTATAAGTATCTCACATTTTTATTTTTTATTTTTTTATCAAAGTTAATTAAAAACTTTGTATGCATTAAGCTTTGTTTGTGTGACTTTATCAAATGCGACTAGGCCACGTCTAAATATTGGTTCGCTAAATTTTCTAGATTTTTGGTTTAAGCGGGATGTTATTTTGTTGAGGCGGGTATTTTGAAAGTATCAAAGAGGTACAATATTTGACGGGTTAAAAGTTTTCGTGGCCGGATTTGAAGACAAAAGTGACGAGTCAAAGTGACGGGATTTATTTTTAGTGGCTACGGATTTTTGATAGGGCATTAATATTTGGAATTTTTCATCAATCACTAATCCTTAACGTCATTGTTCATTCAATGGATTCGTTGAATTTTCCATCTAAAGACGGATATTCGCATCAAATGAAAGTTAAAGCTAGAGAAAGTAGAATGACTTTATTTCGACCACTTCGGTCCCATCTATCGAACATTTCTATACTTAAAGAAGGAAGCGGTTTTGTGACACTCTTCGGTCAGGATCGTACCATTTTCGTCCACCAAATGATCCTCAAATTTAACCAACTACTAAAGCAGATCAACAAAGAAGACATTAATCAAATTGAATCCTCACATTCACTTCAAGTTCTAGAGCAACATTTTTCGAGTTTCTTTCAATTTGATCCTGCCAAGGTTGAAGCTTCAACGATCTGACAGTCATTCTTTGAAGACACACAAATCGAGGTTAAAGACTTCAGTGATAGATTGCTCAATTTCATGAAATCTATTGCACTTTTGATCTATGAAAGTTCACAACTTCAACTAGAGCATGATAGTGGAATACAAGAAAATCCGATGTAGATGCCAGAGAAAACAAATGCTCTTACGAATGACTCAAAGGAAACCACCTCGGTTAACAATGATAGCAGCATCATTGCATCACGCCAACATGATTCAAGCATGCATGACGAAGAGCCAATAGTTGGGGTACAATTGAATCCTGTATCTAACTATGATTTACAGTATGTTGAGCATTCCGACCCTAAATATGTCAAACATGGGATGGAAAAGAGTGATAGCAATACCACTTCTGATTCATCCAATGTGAATCATAATGAGGGAGAAAATGATCAGTATGCTAAAAATCATGATATGTGCTTTATGACTGCTACGTTAACCAATTCTGCTTCTAAGGTTGAAGAGCTTCAAATGATTTTAGCTCAGCAATCAAAAGAGCTTGAGGATGCCAAAATTGATTTTTCAAAGAAAACAGAGAAATTTGAAACATATTTTGAAAAACTTGAAAAGTCAAACGTTGTTCTTGAACAAAAATTGGATCAAACAGTTCTAGATTCTAAAGCTGAAAAGGATAATCTTTTGAAACAAATTAAGTTGCTTGAATCTAAATTGGCATCCCAAGATAACTTGCTCAAAGAGAATGAGACGTTAAAGGCTCAAGTACAGGAAAAGGTTTTTGTTATAGCTGCTTTCAGAAAAGAATTAAGGAAAACTAAAGGAACTAGTGTGGACACTAAGCTAGAAAAACCATCAATCTTGGGGAAACCGCCAACAAATCAGTTCATTCGACAACCGACTTCATTTAGATCCGAGCGATCAAAATCCTCGAGACCGCGGTTTGCCTCCCAAGTTGATATGGTTCATCTTTCTAGACCAGTCACCCCACTATCTAGACCCAATGTGACTAAAACAGCTTCTGCAAGACCTAATCACATGATTGCCTCTAGTCTCCCTAGACATAGTCCAAAGAACACGTCTCAAACTAGTTCAAATGACGTTCACCATACATTTGGTCTAAGGGAAGCTAAGCAAAAGACACAAGTAAGAGATAGGAATTTCAAACCTAGTCAGATGCCTCCTAGTTTTACCCAACATTGCTAACCGTAGCATGCAACATCCTAGGAGCATCAATAAATCATCTAGGAATTCTAGATCTTACTCGGACATTAAATATGCTACTTGTAAAACATGTAGGAAATGTATCTTTAAAGCCAATCATGATTCTTGTATCAAAAAATTACTTAATGAGGTGAACTCCCGTGCTAGACTTAAATCCCAGTGGGTTGCTAAAATCAAACCCATTGGTAAAATGTGGCGCCCCACTGGTAGAACTTTCACTATTGTAGGAAATGAGTGCCCTTTAACTAGGATAGTCTCTGATTCTAATAAGACTACTAGGGAGGAAATTGAAAAGGAGGATACATCACTTAAGCCTGAACTTAAGGTTTTCTATAAAAGGAAACGTTTACCAGCTAAGACAAGTGAATCATCTCCTCAGGTCACCTCTAGCACAAGAAAATAAAATTGTGAACCCCCACTTGCTTCTAAGATAGATATCGCTAACCCATATCAAAGCATGCAAATTCCAAATGAGAATGCAGGTACCAAAGAGGAGGTTCCAAAAGAACGAAGCGGTCCAATCATTGTATACCATTCAATTAAGGACACTCTCAGAGTTTGGTTGCTGAAGAAGCTGATATCTAAGAAACAAGTGTCTCAGAGGATTTGCAGTTAAGCTTACAGTGCACAAGGACTTATAGTCACATCACAGACTGTAACTCGTTCATCAAAGAGAGGAAAGTTTATCGGCGATTATAAACTTATCCTCATAACGAGAAATTAAGTTTTCTCGAGCATGAGCTTATCTCAAAAACATTCTAAGTTTTTAAGCTCATGCACAATGGCTAACATTCAAATCACAGTCTGTGACCCGTTCTTCAGAGAAAGGGAAGTTCATCTACGCAACGATAACTTACCCTCAAAACGAGAAATCAAGTTTTCTCGGACACGAGCTTATATTAAAACAATTCAACGGTTTTAAGCTCGTGTAAAAGGCTCAGCATTATATATCAAATGAAGACCCGATCTTCAAATAAAGGAAAGTTTATCGCCGATTATAAACTTATCCTTACAACGAGAAATTAATTTTTCTCGGGCATGAACTAATATTAAAAACATTCGAAGTTTTTAAGCTCATGCACAATGACGTACAGTTAAATATCAGACTGTAACTCGGACTTCATATTTAGGAAATCTTATCTTTAAAGATAGCTTATGCTCGTAACGGGAAATTAAATATTCTCTGTCATGAGCTTGTATTAAAACATTCCAAGTTTTAAGCTTAGAAAGGAAAGTGTATCTTTTAATTAAGAGAACTTTTCCTCATAACGAGAAATTCATCTTTCTCGGTCATGAGCTTTCCGCTAAAACATTCAAAAGTTTTCAAGCTCATGAACACGACTTCTAAGTAAATGTCAACTTAGGACTCGTTCTTCAATTACAAGGAAAGTTTATCGCTGATGGTAACTTATCCTTAACAACGGGAAGTTCACAACTTCTCGGACTTGGGCTCGTTTTGTAAGATATTCAACATCTTAAGCTCAAGTAATTGGTTTTTAAAACGTTGACCAAAATTTTTCGAGAATTTCTCAAAAAGGTTTTCTAAATCTTTCAAAATTGAGTGTTCAAACAATGTTTTGATAAAAAGAGCATGTCTTCTGGAATCGATAATATTTACGATGCTAGAAATGTCATTCAATAATGACACGGGGTTGTAAATAAAGTTCGAGCAGAAGTTTAAATGTTTTAAAACATGCTCAAAATGGCTTCCTATTATTTTCGATAGTAACTCGATTTTCATACTCAAGTCAAGCATTTCACCGGAAAGCTTTGACTCAACAACGGGAATTAATTTTCTCGGGCATGGTTTATTTTATAACCATGTAAGGGATTGTGTTTACGGAATAACACAATCTAACACGAATATATGTACGTGCCAGTGCATTTATTTGTTAAAACAAGAGAAATCTTGTTTTCATGAAGTTATCATCTCCACCAACCGTAGCAATTTACAACTGATATCTACATACTCGACGATGCGACTACTCAAACGGCGACTACAGCTCTTTCAATAGAACACGGGTCAACAATTGAGGGGGAGCAATTGTCCAGCATTCAGAATCCTTGATGCCGAGAGTGCCAAGTTCACATATTGGTGTCAAGACAACGATATCAATCATACACATGGAGTCAAGAGATAACTTCAGACATGACGAGGCGACCAACATTCATGAACAAGAACCATGTGATTCTATCATATGATGTTCTCCATCATTCAGGTCCAACCTTGTATATTGCTAATCTTGTGAATACATTATCATATATGATCTTTGCACGTGATAAATACCTTACACTTGTGTTTAAAAGGTATTTAATTTACGTTTCAAGTACACCCTTATTAATTTGAGGGGGAGCTTGTGTAATTCATGAAGATAATTGGCTTTGCATTCTTCTTCCCAAATTTTCTTAAAATGCAATTAAATAAATTGATATTAAAAACATAGATTGGGTTAATATTTTTAATATGGGGGAGAAAATGTGATTTAATATGGGAAATGATTAATCATAAATGGTTTGACTTAACTTGCTAGCTCATCCCGACATGTGCGAAATGTTTTCAGATATCGTGGCATATGTTAAGGGGGAGCAAAATGGATTTGCACTTCAAAATGGATTTCATGGTGACATACACTTACCCAAAACATCTCTATTCATGACGGTGAAGATTGTGGTGACATAAGGATGGTAGGATAGGTTAAAGTCCAATGATTCCTCTAGAACCGGAGGAATCTTCCCAAGGACATTCCATAGCTAGAAATAGTAGTCCTTAGGAAAGATGTATAAAGATTGTGAATGTAACTGAATGCCGACCAAGTACTTAAGTTAGCACTGGAACAATCACAACAAGGTGCTAGTGATGACGTATTGGTAAGCATTGAAGGGGTTGAAGAATGAAAAAGAATTGTAAAGATAAAAGGTGAAAAGAAACAAGCCCTCCTTACAACTTAGGCAGAAACCGGGTCAATACATGTGCTATTGAGATCATTTTTAATGATGCTTGATATTGAAGATAAACATCATGGACCCAGTGATGCAATGCACAACCCATCCAGCTAACTCAGATATCTCTAAAAAGATATTTGTTTTAATCACACGGAGACAACGCATTATCTATTGATTTATTCACTCCGAATAAATTGGTATTGAAATGGTGGCACTCCTCTCCAGCCTCCGATCACTAAAAATTCAAAATGCACGATCGAGTCTAGAGCCATTTGAGATCATCAAATATCTCATTAGGACACACTTTCATATTTCCTTGCTTCTTCACACACTGTGAAAAGTAAGAAAGATATTAAGAGTCCTACGCAAAATCTTCATGATCTTGCCTGAACATCCGAGTAATACGAAAGTATTTACAATGAAGATGGAAATCCTTCTTGAGCGAATATCAAAAAGCTCATAGTAGGTGACGTGTGCGATTCTTTATGAATCAAACTTATGATAACTGGAAAGCAACAGTGGTTTAATTCTTAAATGAATTTAAACACGTTCCAGGCCTCTACGCAATATCTTAGTGATCTTGCCAGAACACTCAGAGTGATACCTTAGTGTTCACAATGACGAGTGGAAATCCTTCTAGTGTTAACCTCAAACAGCACTTGGTAGGTAACTTGCAAGATTATATACGAATCAAGCTCGTGACAACTGAAAAGCAACGATGGTGCGGTTCTTAATTGAATTTCACTTGTTCCAGGAACATGAATTGACGGCTTCAAATCAAGCGGATATTATTATCCAAATGATTCACTCTTTATGTTCGCAGTCAGCTTTGGACGATCGAATAAAGAGAACGGGTTTACCCGCAAAATCTTGTCAAGGAGGTTCTTAATTGAAACTACCTTTCACAAGTACGATATTTTTATATCGTCCAACGGTCTTCACCGACCGGAGGTAAAATGCTACCGAAATAGAATGAAATGTTCAAGGCCATTTCATCCGTGTATATGTTTTGTTGCTAACTGTCTTATGTAGCGTAACAAGAAGGTGGCATTGCGGTGTTCAATCCAGAAGAAGTCGTCAACACATGCTTATGCTTTCTGCACTTAATACTTTAACAAATTCAAGAAAGTCTAAAAGTCAAGTCTTCCGCTGTATCAAACTCTAAAGCTTTTAAGAATTTATAAAAGTATAAGTATGTGGAACATGAAGTCACGAAGAGGCAAATATCACAAGTGATGAATGCCCAAGGTCACGGCAAGAGAACATGCTCAAGACTAAAGTCAAAGATCTCATCAACATATTCACAAGAACAAGATCGAAGACTCAAGCATAGTATACTAGGTTTAAGATTTTGTAAAATGGTGTGACTTCCCTTTGGGGGAGATTGTTGGAAATACGTTTTTCCAAGGAAAGTCTCGGTCACATCATTATTAGCATAGATCACGAGCTATAGACTATTTAGGACATTATAACTTGGAGTGACCTCCCTTTGGGGGAGATTGTTGGAAATACGTTTTTACGTATTTAGAAAGGATCGGTCACTCCAATGATATTGGGCTCGTGATCCAATATAGTCCATATAGCCCACATGTAGGGTGGGCTATATAAACCCCCTCCTAGCATGTTAGGAGGGGTTGCTCACTTTGTAATTCACACATTTCATTAATCTACCATCACTTTCTCTCTCTACTCCTTTCTTCTCTCCTTTCTCTCTCTAGTTCATCTTCTACTTCTCCATCTCTTTCAATAGATAATTCATAGATTGCTTAATCCTAAGAAACTATGGACCTACATTAAGTGAATCAAAAGAGTTTAGGATAGAACCAGGAAGACGGGAACACGGAATCACGGGTCGTCAAAAGTCATTAAGAATGGATATTTGAAAGCTCGAATCCCTAGATATGATAAGAAAGAAAGCAACAAACACATACTAGGGTCTCCCCCTACACTTATTATAAAAATAGAGAAAAAGGATAGATACTGCGGGTTGCCTCTCGAGAAGCGCTTGTTTTTGTTAACCGAGTCGTGAGCCTGACTCGACATTGATTAGCATGGTAAGAAGGTTGAAGAACATCCACCGGGATCAAATACATGGTTTTCATCCATCAAGTAGCACAAGCTTAAGGCGAACAAGGCAAGCCAAAGAAGAGTAGGCAAGGTTCCTTTAAGCAAATATGGAGCACGGTGGTAGAAAGTAGGATGAAGTGCAAGCAGATCTGCACAAGTTCCAAAAATCTTTCCTTTTATTTCATCAGATGGATACTGAGATAGCTTAGAAATTGCAATACCGGGATCGAACACCTTTTCCTTTAGGGGAAAATAACACTCAGGCTCAGTAGAAGTTGAAGAAGATCCGCTCATAAATCGCACAATCTCATCCGACGAAGGTGGATAGAGAGGTGTCAACACATAAGTACTGCGGATGTTGGTGTCATCCGGTTTCTTCTCCTTTGAAATGGGTTTCTTCATATCCGAAGGAGCATAAAGACCATAATCAAAGTCCAAAAGGAGGAGAATCATTCTCATTTGGGAAGTATGTATTAAGGAAAGTGGCAAAATCTTCCTCAAATGAGTAATTATCCAGAGTATCAAGAGTGTTTAGAGGAGTCTCTTCATCAAAAGTAGGAGGAAGGTCATCATGTGAAGAATCACTCGAAAGAGTATCGACATCATCAAAGTCATCATAAGTTGGCATGTCTTTATACTCTGAAACAAAATCATCAGAATCATCCATATCAGATTTAGAATCTTCATCATAGTCGTCATAGATTGGTGGAGACTCATAAATTGGTGAGGGGTCTAAATGTGAGAAAGAATCATGAGAATCATCCACAGGGTCATGAAAGAGTGGATTATCGTAGCAAGACTCGAAAAGAGGATTATCATATACAACAAAATCAGCAAGCTTTATACTCTCCAAAGTAGTAGTAAGCTCGTCTTGAAGCACATTAATCATTTTCACTGATTCTTTTCCATTTGATTTACTTGTAATTTTCCCCATCTTAAAGACTTGTGCATCATTCCCGACCCTTAGAATAAGTTCACCTTCGGCAACATCGACTAAGGATTTTCCGGTCCTCAAAAATGGCCTTCCAAGTATTAACGGAATACGAGGGTCCATTTCATAATCATCCATAACAAAATCGACCGGAAAAGTGAAGGTACCAACTTTAATAAAGACATCTTCGGCAATACCAACAGGGTAAGCGAGAGTTCGATTTGCTAGCTCAAGAGTCATCTTCGTTGGAGTAAGATCGGGTAATGATAGTGTTTTCCAAACACTTAAAGGCATCATATTAATACTTGCCCCGAGATCGGCTAAGGCGGTAAATTCTTCAACTTTGTTAAAAATTCAAGGCAACGCAAAACGACCGGGATCTCCAAGTTTTTCCGGAAGTTCTTTAAGAATGACTGCAGAACAGTTTTCATTTAAGCGTGTGTTGACAAACTCAGCCATCTTTTCCTTCTTGCTAAGCAATTCCTTGAATGCTTTGACAAATTTCGGCATTTGGACATGTGCTTCAAGAAGGCTAATGTTGAAATTCATTTGAGAGATAATCTTCAAATAGGAAGTAACTTGAGAATCCTCCTTAGTAAGCAATTTGCACTTGTCTAACCGAGAAGGATAAGGGATGTTGGGTTTAGGTGGTGTAGGTGTAGCAGGTACAGGTTAAGATGTTGAAGGTTGAGAAGTAGAAGGTTTAGAGGTGGTAGGTGGGGTTGGTGAAGGGTTTTGCTTGGGTACTTACTCATTAAGAGGTGGAGACGGTAATGGAGAACTAGTAATAGGAGTGGTAGTAGGAGGGATAAATGGAGGTGGAGGAGGTGTAGATGGAGTAACGGGAGGAGGGGTAGAAGGTCCTACTAGAGTTGCTCCACTTCGTGTAGTAATAGCACTCACATTCGCTCTAGGGTTTGTTTCGGTTGTAGAAGGAAGAGCACCTTGAGGGCGAAGGGTTTGTAACATTGGTACGAATTTCCTATCCGTGGACTCTTGCAGTTGTCTATTAGATTCTTGCATTGCTTGCATTATTTTCTCATGTTCATTCAATTTTTGCAAAACTAAGTCCATTGGCGGATGAGGTAAATTGAACCCTTGTTGTTGAAAACCTTGGTTTGGGTATTGTTTATAAGGTGGAAAACCTTGAGGATTGAAACCTTGGTTTGGAAAGCCTTGATTTTGCATTTGGTAATTTCCCTGATTTGCGTTTGAGCCCCTCACATTTGCATTTTGTTGAACATTTTCTCTAGGTGGCCCTTGGTTGTTATGGGTGGGTGGGTTAGGTCTTTGCTGAAAACCGGGTGGAGCCAAGTAATTTGTCGAGTTGTAAGACAAGTGATTAACATCGACATTAGGCTTGAAATGAACTCTCTTGGTGTTGTTGTAAGCATACACTTACCCGTGAGATTGATCAAAAGCTTTATCACAATTAGCATAAGAGTGTGGCCCACCACAAATTTCACAAGTTATATTAAGAGCATTGTTGTTTTTGGCATTGTTAACGGCTTGTAAAGCAAGTGCTTCAACAACCGAAGTATGCTTATCAAGTCTCTTGTCGGTGTCACTAGTAGAAGACTTAACCAAAATGTTACCCCCCGAGGTACTATTTAGTGAATCTTTGTCATTCATGCTTAAACCATTGTAAAAAGTATTAATTTGATCCACTTTTGTAAAACCATGTTGTGGACACTTTCTTAAAAGTTCCTTAAAACGGTCCCAAGAATTAACTAAATGTCTCACCGTACTTTTGTTCAAAGTTAATGATTTCATTCCGCAAAGCGGTAGTACGTGAGGGTGGGAAAAAGTAGTTGATGAATTTGGTCTCCAAATCCGACCACGTAAGAATACTTTGTGGCGGTTCCTTATCAAGCGAATGTCGGGCTTGTCCCTCTAAGAAGAAAGGAAAAAGTTGCAAGCGAATTACCTCTTGTGAAACCCCATTATACTTGACCGTATTAGTGAGCCGAAGGAACCTTTTGATATGGTCATGAGGATCATCAAGTGTACGCCCCAAGAATGGTTGAGCAGAGACCATTTGACTGAAACCAGATTTGAGCTCAAAGTTGTTGGCTCCAATCTCGGGTATGATAATAGCATCGGTGTTGCCCTCTACGTGCGATTGCAAAAGCTCGATCATTGGTCGATTATCCATGGTGACAATAGGTTGAGTTTCTACATCGGCTTGAGTTGCTTTCTTCTTACGAGCACGGGTACGCATACACACCTACAAAAGGAAAAGAAAGATAGAAATATTTTTGGTTTTTGATGTTTTTCTATTTATTTATTTTTTATTTTTTTGAAAATTTTATATATTTTAGGATTTTTGAAGATTTTTGAAAATTAGACAAGTAAAATAACGTTCAAGAGTGAACGGATCCCAAAATCCAACGCGTCTCTCACAGAAAACCGTTAATCTTCACGAAAAGAGCCGGCAGCGGCGCCATTTTATTACAATGATTTTACTCAGTTAAATTGTTCTTCGTTTCTAATCGAATTGATCTTCGGTTTAAGTGTGACTCAGTAGTTTTGGTGGGTAAAATAAATTTGGTTTCTATTTCTACTTAAAAGGTAAATGTCAATAGTAATAAAAATAAGCTAAAAGCAAATAATTAATAATAACGAAACAATACAAATAATAAAACGAAAATTAATAACAAAACAATTAATAAAATTAAAACTAAAAGAGGAAATTAACTTTCGACTTGAAAATAAAATTTACTAAATGAAAAAGGAGAAAATAAAACTATGAGGGTACTTTAAAACTGAACGAGGCAAAAACTAAAGCGGGTACTAAATAAAAGATAAAACTTAATGTTTTCGAAAAAATACTAATACTAAAAATTAACGAAAAATACAACTAAAAATACGTGACTTTTAGAATAAAAACGGAACAACTTTCAGATAAAACTAAACGATTACGAAACAATACTAAATAATAAACAAGCTAGCAAGCAAGTAGGTGAAGCACCGAGGCTAGCACCTCAAATTGGCGGGAAAAGAAAGGAAGCAGGCAACTAGGCTGGGGGACTTCTTCGGAATCTTGATGTTTCTTCGGAATGTTTAGCTTCTTCGGAATAATTTGCATTCTTCGGAATACCACTAATTCTTCGGAAAACACAACTTATTTCGGATAATAAAAAAAAGATTTCCATAGAAATGAACTATTTCGGAAAAAGCAATAATTTCGGAAAAAGAAAAAGAGAATATTTTCGGAATAATAAGCTATATTCGGAAAAAGGAACTAATTCGGAAAAAGAGCAAATATTTTCGGATAAACTAAAAACTTCGTATAAAATGAAATTTTCGGAAAACTAATTTCGGATAACAAGAATATCCGAGAAACCAATTATTTCGGAATAAATAGCTATGTTCGGAATAATACAAATTCGGATAAATTGGTATTCTTCGGAATAACTAACCTTCGGAAAAGGTGATTCTTCGGAATCTCAAAACCCTTTTCCGAAGATCATTAAAACAGATAAACAGATAACTGTTACAGCTTAAACAAAGAAAATAAGCAACGGATAAGCTAAAATCAATAAGCAAATAACTAAAACTTAATCTAAAATACTTTTAAGAAAAACTAATTCAACCACAAATTAAAAACTTGAAAAACACTAATTAATCTAAATAATAAAAATCAACTTCTATAAAATAAAATAATTAAAAACACTTAATCAAAAATAAGCAAAATCAAACAATAAGCACCAAACATAATAAGATATCAAAATCAAACACATAAAAACCCATAAACATAATTAACCAAACGCATCAATAAATCAAAAAGCATCAAGATTAAGCAACTACATGATCATCTAAATCAAAACAAGATTAATAATAAAGAAAGCAAGAATGAGAATGATTAATTGAAAAACTTGATTAAGATCAAGATTAAGATCTAATACAAGATTAATGAAAAATATTAAAACATGAAATAAAATCAAGAGAGAGAAAGTATTTTTAAGCTACTCCTAAAACATGAAAGAAAAATTAATGACTAAAAATTAACTACACTAACTACTACCTCCTAATGACATATTAGGAGGTATTTGTAGGAGGAGTAAATGTTGATGCTCTCTTCTTTCTTTCTTCTCGTCTCGACTCGATTTAAATTCTTTGTCTTTCTCGACGTCGTCTCGGGATTTGTCGATATAAATTGAACTCGTCTTATAATTTTCTTCATTTATTAGACATGGTTTTTCGACTTCATTAAACTTCCGTCTTTAGACATTTTCTTCGATAAATCTTCAGTATAGGCCTTGGACTCCCGTTCTTTTTGCACTCTTGATCTTTTGACTTCGTCTTTTCTCGTTTTCTTCTATAAAAGCCCGTGAAAGCCTGTGTTTTCTTCCCTTTTCACATTTTGGTCCTAAATCACAACGAAAACACAAACCACGCATGATTCCGACATTTACGACATAAAATACACGTTTTGGCTTGGTTATTATTATAATTAAGTTGTAAAAGGATAAGTGATTTCACACTTATTAGTGCTTGTTGTAGATTTCAACAAATTGAACTTTCTCATGTGTATGAGAAGTTAAATTTTCTTGAATTTCTTATCACTCGACCTCATCTTAGAGTATTTGTTCCCGTGAGCAAATCTCCAAAAGATGCACCTTCGTTTTTACCAATTAAAACACACTTTGTGTTCTAATTGTTTGAGTCTAAAAAATCTTGGAGGACTACTTCTACTAGAATAGTTGTTATGCTTATGTTGATTTTTTTTCTCATATATTGTTTTTGTATTCATATATTCAATATGAATATCTTGTTGTAGTACTCTCATATTTCTTTTAATATGATTTTTATGTGTGCTATTGCTCTTTTCCTAATTCTTTTATCACACATATTGTTGAGAGTTGATACTGATTAAACATTGAATTTTCTTGGGTGATTCCAAAAATTCTTTGACTTTAACCCTTTGACATTATATCTTTAAATTGTTGGATGTTTCTTTCTACCTTTATTCCAAAAATTATGAATTGAGCTTGTCAAATTACTCTCCTTGGACATACTTAGCAAATGCTTACTATGTAAATTGGGACTTCTTCTCTTCCTCCCTCTCAAGATATTTAGTAGGTAGTGACTATTGCAATTACATTGATGTTTCTTTTATTTCTACAAACCTTTGTATGTAGCTTGTCACCATAGCTCGATCACTTGGTGCCTCAAGCTAGGGGAGTAAGCACCAAGGGAGAACTACTAGCAAAGTCGATTCTTCTCTTCTTCAAAGACTTGTGCTACCTTTATGCTTTGACAAGGGGGGGGGGAATGATAGTGATAAACTCGTTAATAATTTGAAAACTTTTGTTATACATAAATGAGTTTATGGTTTGTCGTAATCAAAAAGGGGGAGATTATTAATTCAACCAATGCCTAAAAACATTATTTGTAATAACTAATCTTTCTTAGTTTTGATCACGAAAAAGTGTAAAAACATTAAACGTCAAAGATAATCGTAAGTCGAATTATTCAACAAAAACTATCATCAAGGTAACAATCAATTAAGTCTTACACAAACATATCTTATACATGTTTAGTGATCATAGAAAGGGATTAACCTTAAAACTCGTATTTATAGAAATGTGACAAAATATTTTAATAAACTTTACTTTTAAGAAAATGTTTTATTAAACTAGAAAATGAAAATTTGAATATGGCATATTCCAAATGGCCTAAGAATATACCCTTGAGGTATAAACTTCACAAGATGGGATTTCTCCACTAAATGACAAAAAGGAGCAGACTCTATACCCACGGCTCATTATAGGTGCATGCGGCTCAATATCGATATTGAGCCACCGGGCCATTTAACGAGCCGCACCCATAGATCCATTACTCCTTTTCCCCTTTAAATAGTGGATCATATTGTCAATTTTAAGATAGCTTTTTTGGACAGTTTTCTACTTCCTATCTTCTTTCTATATTTCCAATCATTATTAAATGATCACTTAATTTTTTAAGTATGTTTACTTATGATTATCCTCTTTATCCCCTTCTCTACTTGTCCAAAGAGAAGATCACTCACACATTTGTGATGTGATAAAAGATGAAGCCTTGATGAAGATCATCCTTTCTTAGAGCTAGTCATGTTCATCAATTTATTTATTTGAGTCTTGTGTAGATCCAAGGTATCTGTGTATACTCGGATTAGTCTTGTTTAAATCCAATGATTATGTGTATACTTGGATTAGTCTTGTGTAGATCCAAGTTAGATGTGTATACTTGGATGTGTCTTGTGTTATAATGAGTCTTGTGTGTTAGTTCTCACTAAACTACAAAGTGATGTGATTATGTGTATGTGTCTTGTGAGTTATCACTTAACTTGAAAGTGAAGAGTTCTGAAGATTGCTTCTAGTTTTGGATTAGGACTCGTCATCTAGCCTCGTGTCGGAAAAGAAGATGGCCGACGAAGATTGGTTCTAGCTTTGGATTAGAACTCGACATCGAGCCTTGTTTCGGAAAATGTGAAGTAGGCGACGTGTGTAGATTGGTTTTAGCTAAGATTAGGTCTCGACATTTAGCTTAGTATCTGACAAAAATGTAAGTGACGTTGTAAGGTTTTCTCCGTCAAGTAGGGAGCTTGTGGATATAGTGTTATCGAGTAAGGTTTAATCGAAGAGTAGAGTAGGAACGAAGAGAGAGCTTCATTACCGAACCACTATAAATCTTGGTATCTTGCCTTAGGTTTCTTCTTTCCTTACTCTTTACTTACTTATATTTACTTTCATGCATTGCATTTTCATAACCACTAGTTATAGCAAACGGTTTGAGAATTGACTTAACAACTATGAAACTAGTTTTCATGTAAAAGGTTATTTTTGACAAACCTAATATTTAATTATGACCCTAATCATAGAAACTATTTACCCCCCCCCCCCCCCCCGATTCTAGTTTCTGCAATCTTTTTTGATGAAAGATCATTCCTTCAATATATTGAAGCCAACAAACTCTCCCCTAATATATTGATAAGTCTGTCCTCTAAGAGTTCAAACCCTTTAAGAAAGATATTGAATATCAGAGTTGTGGAAGTCTTTGTCTTTGTTTGATCTTTAGCTTTCTTGATTTTTGAATCTTGATGCACTAAGTATGTCTTTGGGCATGAGTATGTGGTTATGAATCTACGACTTCAGTTAGTACAACGTGTCAGTTAGTACAATGGGACACCACCTTTTTGATACAAAAGATGGACACAGACGAAATGGATTTGACATTCAATCGGTAGCCTTTTACCTCCGGTAGATGAGTATCATTAGACGGTGTTAGATACTGTACCTATGATCAGTTATATTCAATTAAGAATCTCCTTGACAGGGTTTCACGGCTGTACTAGCTTGTTCTTTTTACCTTGTCGTCTCAAAGCAGATTGTGACAGTAAGAGTGAATCAGTTGGATAAATTATCCGTTTGATTAGTGATATGAGTGATTTTACTCATATCAATTGTAGCCTAAAACAATGTATAAATGCAATAAATGTATCAAAAATGCCTTGTATATGTTTGTTTTGGTGTTTGATGTGTGTAGGTACCAAGTTCACGAAAACCGACGAAAAACGACACGAGACTGAAGAAAAGATTGAGGAAGCCAAAGACAAGTCCGTTTTTAGTGGATTTAATATAAAACAGTAAAATGGGACCAACATTAGCTTAATAGGCTTGAAGGCCCATTTTGTATAAAGTTCATTTTAAAGCCCAATACATAAAAAGACGGATGAAGTTTTATATGGGCTTTAGGCCCATATCACTTCCAAAAGAAATAAACAAAGGACCGGATGTGTGCAGTTCTGGGCTTCAAGCCCAAAACTTTTCACAAGTGATATATATGGACGTATGAATGTGCAAAGTGGTATAAATCACACGTTTGTATTTAATCATTTTACTGATCTCACACCATTCACACGATTTTCACCACACAATATAAAAAACCTTTCGATACAATTTATGTATCTTCCTTCTCTCTCACCAAAATAACCTGGACCCATTTACCCCCAACCCTAAAAACCTTATTAATTCACATAACCCTAATTTTACCACACGAATAAATCATCAAATTAATAAGGGGGTTTTGTTCACACGGTTTATTCACACGAGTGGGTAAATAAATCCCCCATTCTATTTAGAGGTAGAAAATAGAGAGAAGCAGCGACGTGGCATCTTATGACTGGCTGTGACAACGCATCACTCCTATTTCACCAATAAATATAAGCCACGTCATCTTGGAAGTAGCACAAGAAGCACAAATCATTGCCACCCTGGCAATTCGAGTGAACAAGAGCACATATCCACCCTTGGATGGCAACTGACAAGAAAGAGAAGAAAATAAAGATGATCTAATGGCTGAGAATCACTTCACCACCAACAAACCACCCATTCAGTAGCCTATAAAAACCCCAAGAAAAATGTGTAATCATTATCCCTTCTTTTAATTTACTGTTATAATTTTAGTTTAATTTTAGAAATTGTAATCTTCTTTAATGTTGTAATGTTTGATTAATTTTAATAAAAGTTAATTTTTCTCTATTTAAATCTGTTGCGCATCTCACGTTTTATTTTTGCTTACTTTAATTAATTACATTCTAAAGCTTTAAAGTGAAATTATAAATGAAGTAATATTCAAATAAGCTTTAGTTATAGCTTAATTGGATATTTAAATTAGAAATAAGGGAAATGTGTTTATCCACTGATAAACATCTAAAATAATATTAAGTTGCTGTGGTTCGAGATTTTTCTGTTGGAACGGTTCTCTGTTTGATATGAGTCATGGTGGTCTCGGTTTAGTCCAAGTTCGCTCAGCGCGCGACTTCGACTCAACGGTTCTCCAATTAAGGGTTAAGCTCAGTTTTACGTTTTTAAGTTTCTTTTTCTGCTCTTATTTGAATAATTAGTAGTTTATTTATGGAATCGTTTGGGTTTAATCATCATCTGTTAGTTAGATTATGATTAGTTTTATGTGTATTGAATTTGCTATGTTTATATAATTTTAAAAGATTATATGGATCTTCTTTAATCCTTCGTTTTAGTTAATTTTTGGTTTGCAATATGTTTAGATGCCATTGTTTTGATGTGCTGTGACTTGAGGTCTGTCAAGTTGATTAATTAAGATTATATCGTTTCTTTGTTAGGAAAGTTTGGGTGTGGATCTGTTTTCTTTCAGATTTATGTCATTCCTGCAAATACAGTTATTTTGATTGACTCCTTTGATTTGTTTTGGTTTTGTATCGAGTAGCTTAACTACTTGTTATTTAGGAATGCCATTTAGAATGAAAGAGTTAGTACATGCTGGATTTTCCTTTTGATTTGTCTGTTAATGTTGCCTGCTTTTCTCAATACCAGATTGACTGTTATTGTTCTCGTAGATATTATTGATTGCTTTATATAGTTTTCTGTTTTAGCTGTCTTATGTGTGTTTAATGTTTTAATTTAAAGGGACTGATACCTCCAGCAGACTCATACTGTCTTGGTTGGTCTTCTGGATTTAGTTGCTAATAGACGTGTTAAACTGCCGTAATTGCTCAATTTGGAGTGATCTGTCTTTGCTGCATTCTCGAGTCCAGATGTTTTGGATGAACATAGTCTGTTGAATAGATAAATGGATTGAGTATGGATTTATCAGCTAATTTGTTCCAGACAGGATTTTGGTTTGTGTTATGTGTTACAGTTGTCTACTATTTAGTGTTATTGCTTTCGGTAAAATATAATTGTTTTTATTTCATGCTGTCGTAAAACTGATATGTCTTATGTTTATACTTTGCCATTGTCTGGCTGATCGTTTTGATATTGCTATTCTGCTCGAACTAAGCATTTTTTTCTGTTATTAAGTTTATCTGGTATTAATTGTTTTGCTTCCTAGTTGCTGAATGTCTCATTAAACTGATTTGTGATCTTTAAAATTTGATGTCTGTTCTATGATTTTGGGTTAAATAGATGGGTTAACTTTACTTCTCTTTGTTTATTCAATTTAGAAAGTTTACATTTTAATATTGCTTGTGCTAGGATTTTAGTTTGTTTTTATTTATCTTTTATTACTGTTATTGCTTTTTGATAAAATTGTGGTCTCTGAGAGATTTTGGCCTTGTCCCTCGTATTAGGGGCGTTTGACTAGTTATGATACTCCTATTCTTTCCAACAAAAAAATAATTAGCATCTCGAACTCGAGACCTGCCCCTTAACTGTCCAACGCCCCAACCAATAGGCTAACTAGTTATTTTGTTTAATTTCTACTCTTAGACTTTTATAAACTAAATTAAATCTGAACTGCATTTTTAATATACACGTTTTCTTTTACTTTAGTAGGTTTATATAAAAATTGTTTAAGTAAATTAGACTTATTAGTTTTAATTTATATAAAAATAAAAAATAATATAAAAAAAATAAAAATAAAAAATGTTTTTATTAATTTTTAAAAAGTTTAATTAGTTTTTAAATATATAGATTTTATTATTTTAGATTTAAATAAAAATAGTGTAAAAGTAATTTTTACTTAAATAAATAAGTTTTTGTTTGATTTTATTTAAATAATTTATATTTTAAAATAGTTTTAATTTTTAAATAGTAATTTTTAGATTAAATATAATGGGGAACGATTCATGCATTTAGAATTAATTAGATTTAAATTGACAAAATTAATTTTTGATTTTAAAAACCGACAAACCATTCAAATTAATTGTCCAAATCAAAACTAAACGTCTCAAATTTACTCGATCTTCGTGTACAACGAACTTGGTTCATCCACGTGTTTAATTGAATTCGTCTTTGGTAATTTTAGTCTATTACTTTTTCCTAAAGGTAATTTTCTAAATTACCCTATAACGTATCTTAATTATCACATATACTATCCTCGATACATCAAAATTTTTGATGTGTCGTTGATAGTATAGTGATAATTAGATACGTTATAGGGTAAATTAGAAAATTACCTTTAGGAAAAAGTAATAGTCTAAAATTACCAAAGACGGATTCAATTAAACACGTGATGAACCAAGTTCGTTGTACACGAAGATCTTATAAATTTGAGACGTTTTGTATCGATTTGGACAATTGAATCAAATTGGTTGTCGGCTTTTTTAAACTTAAATTAAAATCTACCGATTTTAAACTATTTAATTTTAACCTAAAGTGCATGAATCGTAAACCCCGAATTTTAAATCTAAAACAATTACTTAAAAATTAAAGTATTTAAAAATTAGAATAATTTAATTTTCTATAAAAATTATTCTATTTAATTAAAATAACTTTTATACTATTTTTTAAATCTTTTGAAAACTATTTTACTTCTACAAAACATTTTTTTTAACTTTTAATTGAAACAAAATTTATTTGTTTATTTTAAAATTCAATTGATAAATAATAATGTGAATAATAAAAAAAACATTTAGACAAAACTAAAAGTATACGGGTTATTATAAGAAATGACACAGGAGAAATACATATATTAAAAACAAGACGCAAATTAATAACTAAATAACCACCTAGATCAGATGGTTAAGACATTGAGTTGTGAAACGCGAGGTCACGAGGTCGAGACCCAGCAGTGGCATATTTTTTGGTAATTGATTTTTTTGACAATTGAAACGTAGACTGTCATAGGAGGTGACTTTATTATACACAAATCTTGGAAAAAGCTGATAAGGATATCAACTATTGAGCTTATCAGATCTAAATAATCTGATAGCTAATTGCTTAAACAAAAATACAGTAAGAACACACAGAGCGGTGAAACAAACTTAAATTCAGCAAGAAAATTATATCAGCACATCTTAGAACACACTAATGCAGAAACACAAACGCATACCAGATTAAGCAGCTAAAAATTATCAAGATCCACACAACGCAAGACTTAATTATCAGAAAGCTTTTAAATAACGCATAAAACGAGTTCAAATCTATGTGAACATGAATACATGAAAATAAACCTTAGCAAACTGAAACACTAAACAACTATCTAATGCAGTCTAAACCCTTACTCAGCTAAAACAGCTACAAAAGAGAGCAAAACAAATTCATCAGACTACTAGCAAGATCTAGTTTAAACAAGTTATCAAATTAATAAACCTTAAATCTAATATAAGCAGTCAAAGACTTACAGCAATATCAATCCATGTCAAACCCTCAGCAGATACAATTCTAAACAGACTTATTTAAAACAAAGCAAACTTATACGATTCATAACAAACCAATTAACAGTATTAACTGAGCAATCGAAAACATATAGCAGACTTCCTTATTTATCCCATTTCATCAAATCACAAATCCATACATTCATTTAAACAGTGACCAAACTTATCAAATAAATCAGCTATAATTATGATTAATCACTTACAGATTTAAAAGCCAAACTTCAAACTAACAGTAAACTAAAAAAAACTTCATCAACAACATATCCTAACAATCTTATTTCATATATCATAATATTTATTAACCAACTAATGATAAAATCATATTAAAATACAGAAAATTAACTAGTAACATAACATTTGAAGAAAACCGTTGTGGAGAAGGTTAGCGCTGTGCTACCTTATGAACCGGAAACGAAACCACCAAACGAACCACCATTCACCATCAATCGAACATTATCAAACATTCTAGAACATATATATTTTAATCCAACTTTCCAGTGGGAAAGTTTTCCTCCAAATTTATTCTCTTAATATTCATTATAAGCTATAACATTAAGCTTAACCGAATATTTTAATCATTATTATATCAAAATAAACTAAAGTAAAAATTGCAATATTAACTTTAACAGAAAGTAAAACCGAGTAATATTTTGAGATAAAACTAAACTTTTATTAATAATCAAACTTCATTACAAAACTGAGAAGAAAAAGATTACAAATTACCCTAGATCTAATTTAGCATAACAACTTTAAAGAATAAAAATGGGATAAAAATTACAAGTATTTTGGGGGTTTATATAGCCAACCCCCTAGGCTGAGGGGAGGTTGTTGAGGCAGAGAAATCATCTTGGCCCTTCAAAGGGTATCTTCATTCTTATCTTTCTTCCAATCTTGATCTAACTGATGATATAAGTCTACTAGCACACGGATTTCCAACGTGGCAATCAAGTGTGCTAGTTGTGCTTTCTCTTTTGTTGATTTGGCTTGTCTTGATTGGTGGGTGATGAAGGATGAGGTGTTCCAGCCAGTTGATTGTTGACACGTCACCATGCGCCTCCATCTTTCTCTTCCTTAAAACATGGGGAATTAATTCCCCATGCGTGTGAATAACCCGTGTGAACAAAACCCCCTTATTAATTTTAGATTTTATGGATTAGGGCTTGGGATGAATAGTGGCTAGGTTAAACATTGTTACTGGTTTATTTTGGGTGAAGTAGGAGAGGTGATAAACATAGAAGATATCGAATAGTTATTTTATTTGTGTGTGGTGGAAAGGTGAATAAACGTGTGGGGCGTTTGACTGAATGTAAGTTAAATAACTCACATGTCGTCTGTTTAAACATGCCAAAACCCTAAGGCCCATCATAATTCGTCCCAATTAAATATTGATTTGGACTTTGAGTCCAATTTGTTTATTATAGCAAATGGTATTGGGCTTTGACCCAATAAAATACATACTTCCATCCATCCCTCATTCATTTCTTGTAAGTGGGCTTGATTTGGGCTTTTGCTCAAATGTAAAAAGTACAATTCCTCAAATGGGATTTTGGGCCCATTTACCCAATTGTAGGACCCACAAAGCCCAATATCTTAAAAAAGATTAAATCCACTAGAATCGAGCTTGTTCTTGGCTTCGTCGATCTTTTCTTCAAACTTCGTGTCGGTTTTGTCGGTTTTCGCGAACTTGGTACCTACACACACGAAACAAGAAAACAACACATATACAAGGCATTTTCATATGTTTGTATGCATTTTTTAGTTGTTTTAAGATACAAATGATATGAGTAAAATCATTCATATCAAACTCCCCCTTGCTAAGCAATTGCCGTGTACTCACGCGATGATAAAATAAAATTATAAACTACACTTTTATTCAACTTTTGACTTTTTATTTTGCAAAGACATAATGTATTGCTTTCATTATTTGAAAAATAACTTTAAGGATCATAAAACTCAAATAGATTCATCGTCCCCGACTTTTTACTTTTCCATGCCAAGTACAAAAACAAGATCATTATCAATCATAGCCCTAAAATTAAACCAACTCATACAAGTAATTTGTGTTAAACTCAATATCCTATTATTCCTAGTTGTATCTCTAGATTTTATTTTTCATTCACCCAAAGGCTCTTTTGACTTTATTTTGATATTTATTAGTCCAAAAATGAAGGCAAGAACGGTGTAAACTCAACACTCAAAACCTAACCTCGACTTCAAAAACCGTTGTTACTAAAGAAAGCCCACATCAAGGATAACTTAACACGATTTGAGGGATAAATTCCCAGACCCGAAATTTGGCTAATATGGCTATGTTAAAGCAAAAATAAAAACCTCCAAAGTCAATTATGACCTTATATGGAGTTAGCAACAATTACATCATAACACCTTTTGGTTCTTTAAGATGCAATTGTGCTCCTTATTTAAAATCCACACCCGAAGGCTCCTTGGACAAAAATAAGGGAATTGACATCACCATCCCACCTTATGGCTCATGATGATGAAGCAATTTTTATTCAACACGTCCCCTCGCCATACACCCTAAGGCTCTAATGACAAGGTTAGTGCTACATGACTCCCACCCGAAGGCTCTTAGAGAACATGTTTTTATTTATTCTTCTTTATGAATATGATATTTATAGTAAGCCAAATTTTCGCAATCCCATGATCAAAAGTCCATGACGCTGACACCCTTAATGTGTTCTCACTTTAAAAACAAGGGAAGAAAAAGAAGGAGTTACGAGTTAAGATATCAAGCCTAAACCGCTAAAAACTTCATTTATTAAACAATTAATATTCAAGTGTGGAAAGTAAATACGAGGAGATTAAATCAAACACAAAAATACTTGCACAAAGAAAAATTTAACCTTAGAAACTTATGATTGAACTCTATCATCTCTTGTTATCCATATTGTAAAATTTCAAAAATGTGAAATAGATGGATACTTAGCCTATTAAATCAAAGTTTTGGGTTTTCAATTCATCTATAGGATCTTGCATCTTCTTATACTTTTTCAAGTTTTAGAATTTGCGTTTTAAAGTTCCCTTGATAAACGACTTTCAAGGATCAATTATAGGAACTTGCGAAAAGTTCTTGTTCTTAACCCGTATGAATTAAGACTTTCACGTTTTAAAGCTCCCTATATAAAAGCCTAGCAAAACATAATTCAAATACGTTAAGGAAAAGCTAAGGTAAAAACCGAGTCGAGTCAAAAACTATTTTTATTTTCACCAACGGAAAGCCTACATTCGTGTCAAAAGCACTTATTTTATTTATTAAAACTTAAAAATAACACTAAAAATTTAAAATTTTGTTGAAAAATGAGTAAACTACAACGTTTGGACACGACAAAAGCAATAGCAAGCGATTATATCGATTGACTCCCCCATGCTAAAACCAAACATTGTCCTCAATGTTTCTTAGCTCAAGAGTGACACCCCCTTGCTAAAACACTAAGAGTCTAATGCAAAATCCTAGCATGGAAAGAGCACGCAAATCTATAAGCCGTTTATTAACTATGCCTCAAGATAAAACGTTAGTCGATAAAAATCAAGGGATAAAGAGTGTGCCCCTTTTTGGCATTCAAAGAATGAAAGATCAAGTGGACCGGCAAAAACCGAACACGAGAGACTTCAAATATTAAGGTCATACCTAAGATTCACAACACAACAAAACACGAGCACGAGCTTGAAAGATCAAGCCTTATTAGTGTTAGAAAATAGATAGAAGATAGAATGTATGGGACTCCCCCACAAGGCACCTCGTTTTTGTTCATCGAGTCATGAGCTCGACTCGATCCCGGCATTCATTGGTCCTTAGGGAAAGTTTAAAGATCCGGGACAACCTCCGTAGGTATGTGTCCTCCAAAGTAGTGTTTCACACGATGACCATTCACCTTAAAGTTAGGCCCGTCTTTTTGAGCTAGCTCAACGGTGCCATAAGGAAAAACTTGTGCAATGGTGAATGGTCTGGACCAACGGGATTTAAGCTTGCCCGAGAAAATATTAAGTCTAGAGTTGAATAAGAGGACTTGATCACCAACATTGAAAATCCGGTTTTTGATCTTAAAGTCATGAATCCTCTTAGTCATCTCTTTATAGAACAAAGAATTTTCATAAGCTTGATCACTTAATTCACTCAGTTCATTTAATTGAACCTTGCGATGATCACCCGCGGTCCTCAAATCAAAGTTACAATGCTTAAGAGCCCAATACGCCTTATGTTCGAGTTCAATTGGCAAGTGGCATGCTTTTATGTAGACCAACCTAAATGGTGTACAACCAATTGGTGTCTTGTAAGCCGTACGGAAAGCCCACAATGCATCGTCCAATTTATCCGACCATGAAGTGCGATTCTCTCCAATAGAACGCTCCAAAATCCTTTTAAGAGCTCGGTTTGAAACCTCCACTTGACCACTCGTTTGAGGGTGATAAGCCGTCGAAAGTCGATCAGTGACACCATATTTATTTAGAACGTTTTCAAATTGTTCATTACAAAAATGGGTCCCACGATCACTTATAATATCCCGCGGAGTTCCAAACCTAGCAAAGAGTTGTTTCAAAAATTTCACCCTAACTCGAGCATCATTCGTAGGCAAAGCTGATATGAGTGTAATTACTCATATCATTTGTATCTTATAACAATGAAATAATGCATGAAATGTATCAAAAATGCCTTGTATATGTGTATTTCTTGTTTGAATGTGTGTAGGTACCGAGTTCACGAAAATCAGCAAAATCGGCACGAGATTGAAGAAAAAGATTGAAGAAGTCAAGATTCGAGCTCGACTTTAACGGATTTCATCAATTGTCAAGTTTATGGGCCTAGTGGGACCCACATTAGCTTAATGGGCTTGAAGGCCCATTTATGGTGTAAAGTTCATTTGCTAAAATCGTTTTAAAAGACATATGGCCCAATGTGCTAAGTTAAATCGGATGGGAAGAAAAATAAGGGCCCAAGCCCAAGGAACAAGCGAAGTAAATAAGGTTTATGGGCTTTTAGGGTATTGGTTTCAGTTAAATGTTTATAAACTCGTTACTTCCATTCACTTTTTCAATAAACAAATAAAAATCCCTCACACATACGTTTCATTCATTCATTTACTCCACTCACGTTTTCACACGTCACACACACAATTAATAAATAAATCGTATCACCCACCCATTTACACCACATACATTTACACCACACGTTTTCTTTCATTCCCACTTTCACACATTAAATTAATCAGTCGATACAACCTATGTAACCTTCTCCTTCATCCCTAAAACTAAAAAACAGTAACTTTTAAGTCACTGTTCCACAAACCCTAGATAATAAATTGGCCATTTAATTTGGGGATTTTGCTATACATGTTTAATTCAAGCGTGTAGCTAAATAATTCCCCCAAGGATTCGGAAGAGAGAAGTGGTAGAAAAGAGCTACGTGGCAATTTCTTAGTGGAAGAAACACCTCATCTCCTGAATCAACAAATCAGAAGGCTAAAAAGAAACACAACTAGCACACACGGATGCCACGTTGGCAATCCGTGTGCTAGTTGCGTTTTCTCAACCATCCAATGATAACAACCAAGAGAGAGATGATCCAAGAGCTGAAAAGAAGAAGGGATATTCCCTTGGAGATTCGAATATTCCTCCTCAGCAGCCATGGGATGGCTATAAAAACCCCCAAAAATACTTGAAATTTCATCCTTCTTTTAGCTTAGTATTATAATGAAAAAATAGTGGTAGGATTGTTTTTCTTTTAACAGTATTGTAATAATTTCAAGTTTATTAAATAAAATTTAAAGTTTAGTCTCTTTAATCTCGTTTTACTGTTTAATATAATTGAAACGTGATCTAGATTACAATTTTATTCTACTATTCAGTTCGTTATAATTAAAAAGGTTGCTCATATAAGCTTTTCCATAGCTTATTTGAGTGATTAAAGCTGAAATTGAGGAACAAGCTTATCTAATTGATAAGTTTATTAAAATAATATAAAGAAGGTGTCTGATTCATGAATATTGGTGTTGGTTCGGTTCACGAAAAATGGTGGATGATGGTGGTTTCGATTCCGGTTCATTAGGTTGCTCAACGCAATCCTACTGCTCAAAGGTTATCGACAAAAGGTTCGATTCAAATTTATTTTCATGTTCAATTTTAGCTTAATATTGAGTTGATTTATATGTTTGGGTGATTTTATCTAATTTAGGTTTTGACTGCTTTAAGTAACTGTTTTTGTAGTTGAGGTTTATGTGATTGTTACTGTTTTAGATTTGCATATTTATAAGGTTGTATTGTTTGTAGTTTAATGACTGTTTATTTTTGTTAAAACTTACTGAATGTATAATTTGATTAAGTAGTTTGTTTGGCCTTTTGTTTGGATGATGTACAAGTTTGAATAATCTGCTAGATTGGTTAAGGATATAGACTTGATCTGGTACTTGCTTGCTACAGATTTGATTAGTCTAAATTTAACTTTTAGATTGAGCTACTTAGCAGCTTACGTGAGATCTGCTTTGCTGATGTGAACTTTGTGTTGCCGAATATTGCTTATAAGTCATACTGATTTGATGAAATTGGTTAAATTTAACATTGCTGAAATGATCATTTTGATAGTTTAAATTCGTTGAGTAGTTTAAACTGAATTGTGATATAATACTTTCTGAATAGTTTGAATCTGGATGAATGAGTTTATCTGATGTTTAAAAAACTGCTGGGTACTTTTGATCTATTCTGTTTGTATTTCACTTGGTTTGGGAATTACTTTAACTACTTTATCAGATTTGGTTAATTTAGGCTGCTGATATGTTTAATATGATAATGTTTAATTCGTGATTTTCTGTTGCTTATATTATCTGTTTACATATTTGATTTGCTGGCATTCTACTTTAACAAATTCATTTTATCTGTTAAAATTCAAGCTGATTCCTATCAGTTTATACAAAATAAGCGTTACATTAGTCACCTCCTGTGACTCTGTTGATTTATTTGTCAAAAAGGAATAATAACCAAAAAAATGCCACAGGAGGGTCTCGACCTCGAGACCTCTCGTCTGATTACCCAGCATGTTAGCCAATTGAGCTACATGCTTATTTGATTAAATTCTTAGCTAGTTGCTTAATATAGTGTAGTTGAATTTGGCAGGTTTTATTTTGTAACTTTTAATTTACTTTAATTCCGTTTTTAAATAAACTTTTAATTAATGTTTTTATTAAAGTATATTTTAGTTAAATAATAATAAAATAATTGTTTTTATTAATTTAAAATGTTTAAATAATTAGATTTTTATAATTGTAGAATATAAATAAAAATAGTTTTTAAATAGATTTGTTTTAAGTAATTTTTTTATAAAGTAAATTAGTTTAAATAGTTTAATTAGATTTCTAATAATAGATTAAAAGTTATTTTTATTAAATAGATTTATTTCCTTATAGATTATAAAGTAGTTTATTATTTTTTTAAATAGTTTTAATCTTAAGTAATTGTTTGTAGATTTTAAATAATAGCGGGTTTAACGATTCATGCACTTTAGGTAAATTTTAAATAGTTTAAAACTGGTAGATTTTAATTTGAGTTTAAAAACCGAAAACCAATTCGAATCGATTGTCCAAATCAAAGCAAAACGTCTCAAATTTATAAGATCTTCGTGTACAACGAACTTGAGTCACCAACGTGTTCAATTGAATTCGTCATTGGAAAATATCAGTCTATTACTTTATCCTAAAGGTAATTTTCTAATTTACCCTATAACGTATCAAATTATCACTATGCTATCAACGACACATCAAAAATTTTGGCCCCGCTGCCGGGGATCTTGTGTACGATTCGCTTTTGTGGAGATTTGTTGATCGTTGATTTGAAGACCCTTTCCGTCCTCGGAAAGTTTGTTATATTTCTATTATATAGTATGTATCGGTTTTCTCGTTTTTTGTGAATAATATATTGTATTACGTAGAACAATAAATTTACATACTTTTCAAATAAGGCATTAGTTGGGATTTCATCACCTAGCTATTGTAGTCGAATCCAAAACAAAAATAAAAGGCAAAATAGATAAATACTATTAGAAGTTTGAACTCGATTTATACAAACTATAAGGTGGGTATAAGGCGACGTGTTATAAAAAGCCGTCTAAGGAAAAAGGTTTTTAAGTGCTTTGTGCCACCTCGTTTCCCCGCTTGCTTGTGCGTATATTGAGAGGGACGACCTATTATTGGTTTGCCGACTCAAATAGTAATAAATATTATTTTTGTAGTTTACTTATTGAACCTCGAGACGTTTAGGTTTTCACCTATCGTTTCAAAGTCGACCGAGGGTAATTTACTTCCATAGTAGTTATCCTTATTCCTTGTTTTTATCGATCATTATTGATTGAGCAATACCAAATAAAATACCAAAAATAAACTTCTTCTTGTCTAATTTCTTTTCTTCAATCCTCTAAATTCTCGTCTTTGTAGTGTATGCAATTACGTTCTTCTCGTCTTGTGATTGATTTTAATAGGCTTGAAAATATTCCTCGTAGAAATAGAAATCGTCAACAACGAATAGTGGAACCCGAGCTTCCACTTATTGTTTTAGAGATGGCCGATAACCGAACAACGGAGGAATTGCTCCGTGCACCCACCGAAGGTTATGGGGAAGTAATCGTTGTGCCGGCTATTTTGGCGGATCATTATGAGATTAAGACGGGTCTTTTATCGCTCATTCGTGCTGACCAATTTCGTGGCAATGAGACCGATAACCCGCACTCTCACATTCGGATTTTTCTTCGAATTACCTCGACTCTCAAGTTTAGAGATGTGCCGAATGACGTGATTAAGCTCATGCTTTTTCCGTACTCGCTCGAGGGTAATGATAAGATTTGGTATGAGAAAGAACCACCGGGTTCGATCTTAACATAGGATGATTTAGTGTCTAAGTTCATGAATTATTTCTTTCCACCGTCCAAAACAACACACTTTAAGAATGACATCACTAGATTTGAACAAAAAGTGCATGAATCGTTTGGGGTTGCTTGGGAAAGATTTAAAGATTTGTTGAGACAATGTCCACACCACGGTTTCTTGGAATTGCATCAAATAAATACTTTCTATAATGGGCTTAATATGATTGAACAAGATTCTTTAAATGCCGCCGCGGGTGGTAATCTTTTAGGAAAAACTCCGAGAGACGCGTGGGGAATAATTGAGAATAAATCTAGAGCAAAATATTCACGAAACACACCGGGTGTTTCCAATGTAAATTCATTTAATCCCGAGATTGCTTGATTGGACTCTAAGATTGACATAATTTTGAATGAGCTTAGGAAGAATCCTCATGGATCCATTAATATGGTTGAGAATGTTTGTGTATCATGTGGTGGAGCACATCCTAATCATGCTTGTTTAACCACGGGGTTTGATCAAGCTAGTGCTTTTGCCGCGATGGGAACTTATGGCTCCAACGGTCAAGTTCCTCGTCAAAATCATGTTGCTCCACCGGGTTTTCCACCGGTTCAAAATAGGTACAACAATGGAAACAATGGGAATAATTTTAACCGTGGTAACCAAGGGAATTACAATCAAGGAAATGGGTTTAATGCCAATCAAAACAATCAAGGTTTTCAAGGGAATAATCAAAATGATTTGTCAAGCTACATTAAATCAAATGAGGCAAATATGAAAGCTTTAAAAAATAATATTCAAGGGAAAATTAATACTTTGAAATGCAACAAAGTATGGAGCAAAGTCAAAACAAATTGCTTTTGATGTTTGAATCTTTTATGACCAAACCTTCCTCGTCTTCGGGTGGCTTACCTAGTAACACCATTCCAAACCCGAAGGGTGAGATGAAAGTTATAACCACACGTAGTGGGAAAGCTTTAGACGGACCTTTGCTTCCAAATGTGAGTACCTCTCCGGTGAGGGAAGTGGAGCAAGAACCCGAGGTGGTTAAAGAAAAGGAAATTCCTATTCCACCAAAGGTAGACCAATTGCCTATTCCGGAACCCGAGCTTCCGAAGACTAAACTCACACTACCCTACCCTTCGAAACTTAACCAAGAGAAGCTCCGCGAAAAGTCCAATGCTCAAATGACTACTTTTTTAGAGATGTTTAAAAATCTTTATATTAATGTTAGTTTCGCGGATGCATTGTTTTACATGCCTAAGTTTGCTTCGACTATTAAGAGATTGATGAATGATAAAGGGAAATTGGTTGAAGTGTCTACATCTTTAGATGCTAATTGTTCCGCGATTCTTATACAAAAGCTTCCCAAAAAGCTTGGAGACCCGGGCAAGTTTGTGATACCATGTGATTTCCCTAATATGGAAGGATGCTTTGCTTTAGCCGATATAGGTGCTAGCATTAATTTGATGCCTCTTTCCGTATGGAAAAGGTTATCACTTCCCGAGCTTACACCTACTAAGATGACTTTCGAGCTAGCGGATCAATCGATCGCCTTACCAAAAGGTATAGCCGAGGACGTGTTTTTCAAAGTAGGGAAACTCGTCTTTCCAACGGACTTTGTGGTTTGCAATTATCCCGAAGATTCTCTTGTACCACTAATTTTGGGAAGACCGTTTTTGATGACGGCTAGTGCTTTAGTTGACATGAAAGCGGGGAAATTGACTTTAAGAGTTGATGATGAGAATATCACGTTTGATATTGGTCATATCTCTAAATTTTCTTCCAAGTATTACGAGGAATCAATTAATCAAATCGATGTGATTGATGTTACTTGTGAAGAGTATTCTCAAGAAGTGCTTGGATTCTAGGCTAATTCCGAAAGTGGTAATCCTTCTTTATCAGATCCTATTATTGCCCTTTCATCTCCACCCCTTACTCCATTTGGGGCTAGTGATTTTATCTTGGATGAGGTGGATGCTTTTCTTAGCACACCAGATTTGCTATCTTCGTATGATAAGGATTATCATGATATGGAGGGAGATATCGATTTACTTGAAGCCTTTTTGAATGAAGATCCTTATGAATCACCACCTATGGATTTAAAAGTTGTGAGTGAAAATGAGACTAAAGTGAAAACATCTATTGAGGAAGCACCTGAATTAGAACTTAAGGAATTACACACTCATTTGGAGTATGCTTTTCTTGAAGGAACGGATAAGTTACCAGTGATTATTGCTAAGGGATTAAAGGAAAATGAAAAGGATGAACTTATCAAAGTGCTTAAGAAACATAAACGGGCCATTGCATGGAAAATCTCCGACATTAAGGGTATAGATCCAAAATTTTGTACTCATAAAATTCTAATGGAAGATGATTATAAACCCGCTATCCAAAATCAAAAAAGGTTCAATCCAAAGATTCACGAGGTGATCAAAAAGGAAGTCACTAAACTTCTAGACGTCGGAATGATCTACCCTATCTCGGATAGTCCATGGGTTAGCCCCGTTCATTGTGTTCCAAAGAAAGGAGGAATGACGGTTGTTACTAATGAGGATAATGAATTGATTCCTACTAGACTTATGACCGGTTGGCGTGTTTTTATTGACTATAGGAAACTTAATGATGCCACTAGGAAGGATCATTTTCCATTACCTTTTATGGATCAAATGTTAGAGAGACTAGCAGGGAATGAATTCTATTTCTTTTTGGATAGATTTTCTGGCTATTTCCAAATTCCCAATTGACCTTCGTGATCAAGAAAAAACCACATTCACTTGTCCCTATGGAACATTTGCTTATCGTCGCATGCCTTTTGGACTATGCAATGCTCCGGGGAAGTTCCAAAGGTGCATGATGGCCATTTTCCATGATATGATCGAGAAAACCATGGAAGTCTTCATGGATGACTTTTCGGTTTTTGGGGAATCTTTCACTTCATGTCTCTCTAACCTAGAAAGAATGTTGCAAACGTTGTGAGGAAACGAATCTTGTGCTTAATTATGAGAAATGTCACTTCATGTGCAAAGAGGGAATTGTGTTAGGACATAAGATCTCTAAGGCCGGTATTGAGGTTGATAGGGCTAAAATCGACGTGATTGCCAAATTGCCTCCACCCACCACCGTTAAGGGAGTAAGGAGTTTTCTCGGCCATGCCGGCTTCTATCGACGTTTTATACAAGACTTCTCTAAGATAGCTCGGCCTATGACCCATCTTTTGGAAAAAGAGACTCCTTTCATCTTTTCGGATGAGTGTATTCAAGCCTTTGAGATGCTTAAAATAAAGTTAACCGAATCTCCAATCTTAGTTGCCCCGGATTGGGATCTACCTTTTGAAATTATGTGTGATGCTAGTGATTATGCGGTAGGTGCGGTTTTGGGGCAACGTAAATCAAAACACTTCTTGCCTATACACTATGCAAGTAAGACTATGACGGATGCTCAAACAAAGTACACTACAACGGAAAATGAGTTACTTGCCGTTGTGTATGCTTTTGAAAAGTTTAGACCATATCTCGTCTTGTCTCAAACCATAGTGTATACGGACCACTCGGCTATCAAATATCTTCTTAATAAACAAGATGCTAAGCCGAGGTTGCTTCGGTGGATTCTCCTCCTTCATGAATTTAATGTCAAAATTCTAGACAAAAAAGGAGCCGAGAATCTCGCGGCAAATCATTTATCTCGACTTGAGAATCCTCACCAAAGCGATCGAAAGACCAAGGAAATCAATGAAAAATTTCCTCTCGAGATGCTTGGTATGATTGCTTTTCGTGGTGATGATAGTACCCCATGGTTTGCGGACATCGCAAATTACCATGCGGGGAAGTTTGTGATCAAGGGTATGTCGTCCCAACAAAAACGAAAGTTTTCAAGGATATTTCCTATTACTTTTGGGACGACCCCTATTTGTTTCGTGTGTGCGCGGATCAAGTTATTCGTAGGTGCGTGTTTGGCAAAGAAGCTCAAGATATCCTTAAATCTTGTCATGAGGGACCCACCGGGGGACATCAAGGTGCTAACACCACCGCGAAAAAATTCTTTGATGCCGGCTTCTTTTGGCCTTCCATATATCATGATGCCCAAGACTTGATCAAGACTTGTGATGCTTGTCAACGTCAAGGAAAGAACTCACAAAGGAATGAAATGCCTCAAAACATTATCCAAGTTTATGAAATCTTTGACATTTGGGGGATCGATTTTATGGGGCCGTTTCTATCTTCGAAAGGAAATAAATACATTCTCGTAGCCGTGGACTATTTGTCTAAATGGGTCGAAGCTAAGGCTTTGCCCACGAATGATGCTCGAGTTGTGATGAACTTTTTGAAACAACTCTTTGCTAGGTTTGGAACTCCGCGGGCTATTATAAGTGATCGTGGGACCCATTTTTGTAATGAACAATTTGAAAAAGTTCTAAAGAAATATGGTGTCACTCATCGACTTTCTACGGCTTATCACCCTCAAACGAGTGGTCAAGTGGAGGTTTCAAACCGAGCTCTTAAAAGGATTTTGGAGCGTTCTATTGGAGAGAATCGTACTTCATGGTCGGATAAATTGGACGATGCATTGTGGGCTTTCCGTACGGCTTACAAGACGCCAATTGGTTGTACACCATTTAGGTTGGTCTACGGAAAAGCATGCCACTTGCCAATTGAACTCAAACATAAGGCGTATTGGGCTCTTAAGCATTGTAACTTTGATTTGAGGACCGCGGGTGATCATCGCAAGGTTCAATTGAATGAACTAAGTGATTAAGGGATCAAGCTTATGTAAATTCTTTGATCTATAAGGAGAAGACTAAGAGGATTCATGACTCTAAGATCAAAAACCGCATTTTTAATGTTCGTGATCAAGTCCTCTTATTCAACTCAAGACTTAAGATTTTCTCGAGCAAGCTTAAATCCCGTTGGTCCGGACCATTCACCATTGCACAAGTTTTCCCTTATGGCACCGTTGAGCTAGCTCAAAAAGACGGGCCTAACTTTAAGGTGAATGGTCATTGTGTGAAACACTACTTTGGAGGGGACATACCTTCGGATGTTGTCCCGGATCTTCAAACTTTCCCTAAGGACGAATGAATGCGGGGATCGAGTCGAGCTCATGACTCGGTTAACAAAAACGAGGTGCCTTGTGGGGGAGTCCCATACATTCTATCTTCTTTCAATTTTCTAACACTAATTAGGCTTGATCTTTCAAGCTCGTGCTCGTGTTTTATTGTGCTGTGATCTTAGGTATGACCCTAATATTTGAAGACCCTCGTGTTCGGTTTTTGCCGGTCCACTTGATCTTCCATTCTTTGAATGCCAAAAAGGGGCACACTCTTTATCCCTTGATTTTTATCGACTAACGTTTTATCTTGAGGCATAATTAATAAACGGTTTATAGATTTGCGTGCTCTTTCCATGCTAGGATTTTGCCTTAGACTCTTTGTGTTTTAGCAAGGGTGTGTTACTCTTGAGCTAAGAAACATTGAGGACAATGTTTGGTTTTAGCATGGGGGAGTCAATCGATATTATCGCTTGCAATTGCTCTTGTCGTGTCTAAACGTTGTAGTTTTCTCATTTTTCAATAAAATTTTAAATTTTTAGTGCTATTTTTAAGTTTTAATAAAGAAAATAAGTGCTTGTAGTTTTTCCGTTGGTGAAAATAAGAATAGTTTTTGACTCGACTCGGTTTTTAACCTTAACTTTTCCTTAACGTATTTGAATTAAGTTTTGCTAGGCTATTATATAGGGAGCTTTAAAACGCGAAAGTCATAATTCATACGGATTAAGAACAAGAACTTTTCGCAAGTTCCTATAATTGATCCTAGAAAAGTCGTTTATCAAGGGAACTTTAAAACGCAAATTCTAAAACTTGAAAAAGTATAAGAAGATGCAAGATCCTATAGATGACTTGAAAACCCAAAACTTTGATTTAATAGGCTAAGTATCCATTGATTTCACATTCTTGAAATTTTACAATATGGAGAACGAGAGATGATAGAGCCAATTATAAGTTTGGTATTCTTTTGGGAATTTATGTGAGTTAATTATAAGCCTATTCTCCTATTGCTTGCTAATAAATTTATCTGCAATAAATAAGGTTGTACGATTTGAAAAGTTACTTAGCTTCTAGCCCAAGATCGTTTAAAAGTTGCTTGGTATGGATTAGAGTTCATAGCCAAGTCATAACATATTGAAGCGGGATGCGAAGATTGGCGAGTCCAAAAAGGTCCAAACAAGACATGAGGGCTATATTTTATTGCTAAAGATCTCAAGTGATGTGAATAATCATTTATCAAAAATCAATATGAAGGATCGAGACACATGACGAAAAGCAAATACTCCCCAAAAGTCATGGAGAAGTCTATCCAAAAAGGCCCTAACAAGGTATGAGGATAAATAAAGCCAAGTCCAAAAAGGAGGCGGATCGTTGTATATCAAAATCCCAAATAATGATTGGAGAAAAATGAAGAAGTCGTGGTCCAAGTATGAATCTCTCAAAACTTTAAGTGAAGAAATTCCTATATGAAGAGAAGACCATTATTTCATGAACGTCTCTCAAGGTGTGAAGTATGAAATCGCTGACAAATATCGGTCCGAGAAAGTCTCAAATCGCGAAGCAAGTTATGCCAAGATATAAACTTTATGAGGTCCCGAGAAGCAGTTTTAAAAGATTTTGTCCTTTAGCTAACTATTGATTAAAACGTTCACTTTATTTTCGGCCTAATAAATTATCGAAATAAGTCAACAATGCATCCTCGTGATCATTCAAGACAACAATAAAATATAAGAGATACACCTAGGAATAAGGGAGTCTAAGTAAGTAATTGGCCCACATGAGTTCGTGTTAGTTTGCTAACTTATAATAGCAATGATCTTGTTTTTGCACTTGGCATGGAAAAGTGAAAAGTGGGGGACGATGAATCTATTTGAGTTTTATAATCCTTAAATTTATTTTTCAAATAATGAAAGCAATACATTATGTCTTTAGAAAATAAAAATCCAAAAGTTGAATAATGGTGTAGTTAGAGTTTAATTTTATCATTGCGTGAGGACACGACAATTTTTTAGCAAGGGGGAATTTGATATGAGTGTAATTACTCATATCATTTGTATCTTATAACAATGAAATTATGCATGAAATGTATCAAAAATGCCTTGTATATGTGTATTTCTTGTTTGAATGTGTGTAGGTACCAAGTTCACGAAAATCGGTCAAATCGGCACGAGATTGAAGAAGTCAAGATTCGAGCTCGACTTTAACGGATTTCATCAATTGTCAAGTTTATGGGCCTAGTGGGACCCACATTAGCTTATGGGCTTGAAGGCCCATTTATGGTGTAAAGTTCATTTGCTAAAATCGTTTTAAAAGACATATGGCCCAATGTGCTAAGTTAAATCGGATGGGAAGAAAAATAAGGGCCCAAGCCCAAGGAACAAGCGAAGTAAATAAGGTTTATGGGCTTTTAGGGTATTGGTTTCAGTTAAACGTTTATAAACTCGTTACTTCCATTCACTTTTTCAATAAACAAATAAAAATCCCTCACACATACGTTTCATTCATTCATTTACTCCACTCACGTTTTTCACACGTCACACACACAATTAATAAATAAATCGTATCACCCACCCATTTACACCACATACATTTACACCACACGTTTTCTTTCATTCCCACTTTCACACATTAAATTAATCAGTCGATAAAACCTATGTAACCTTCCCCTTCATCCCTAAAACTAAAAACCAGTAACTTTTAAGTTATTGTTCCACAAACCCTAGATAATAAATTGGCCATTTAATTTGGGGCTTTTGTTATACACGTTTAATTCAAGCGTGTAGCTAAATAATTCCCCCAAGGATTCGGAAGAGAGAAGTGGTAGAAAAGAGCTACGTGGCAATTTCTTCGTGGAAGAAACACCACATCTCCTGAATCAACCAATCAGAAGGCTAAAAAGAAACACAACTAGCACACACGGATGCCACGTTGGCAATCCGTGTGCTAGTTGCGTTTTCTCAACCATCCGATGATAACAACTGATATGAGCAAAAACTCATATCAATTTATCAACAAATCACCCTAAAACACAATAAAAATACCTAAACTTTGTGCTATAAAGCGGAATTATGTGGTATGTTTTGTGTTTATGCTCAAATAGGTAAGAAGGATACATTTTCAAGCAAACAAAGGAAAATCAAGCTTAATTTGATGAAAAAGACAAAGAAGGATCAAAAGTGACAAGACTTTAAAGACAAAGGACCTATCTTGACAATCTGCCAAAGATGAAGGACCAAAAGTGTAAATAAGACAAAGTCAAGATCAAGGTCAAATCTGGTTAACTCTGAAGTCAACTCAGTCAAAGGATCAAATTTGTTCAAGAATGAAGTTTGAAGGACCAAATATGCCAAAGAAATGAAGTTACTAGCTCAAATTTACAAACTGCCAAGTTCAAGGGCTTATTCTGCCAATTTTGGAAAGTTATTCAAGCTCAATCCGTGTGCTAACTCAAAAGCCAATGAGAATGCAAGAAATCAATGCCATGGATTGCCAACTCATTGCAATTAATGCACTTTAGCCGCCAGTCATTAATTGGTCAAGATCATATAAGTTAAAACCCACTCAGACTTTTTCCACCAATGGCATTGCGCCATGCAATAATCAGAATATCCAAAATGGATAATGATCCGCAACTCATTCTCATAGCCAGTTAAATTCTGCCACGTGTCATCTTCATCAACAAAATTTACCAGGATCGACTTTGAGCTAGAGTGTATTTCAGAAGAAGATGTAAACATGAAAAGTGTTCAAAATCACAAGACAAATTCAATGGTCACAACCAATTAAGCTGAAATCAAACTAAGAAAAAATCCCCAAATCTGTTCTTCATCAGCAAAATCCAATATGCAGATTTTTGACACATGGAAGTTGGGGATTGGTTCCAACACGTCACCAACCCCAACTGCTTTACTCCTAAAGTCTATAAATACTCTGTTCAGTCTAATTTCTTGTAGTGGTAGAAAGTGTGAAATCACACACACATAGTTTTTCCTCTCATCTCATTTCTTAGTCTTAGCTTAACAACTCAAGAGTTTGACACACTCTTGAGTCTGTTATAGTAGTTGTAACAGTTTAACTACCCTTGTAACTACTTTCCTTACTCAATAAAATTCAAATTCCCATTTTCCCTCCAAAAGCTCTCATACTACTTTACTGTTCATCCTTGCTTCATTGAATCCTTTTGTTGCTGTTGTTAGTTTGTTATGATCATATCTTGATCATAACTGGCTAAGTTGAAGATTGTAGCAGTTTGATCATCCAGTTCCATTTCTAGTAGATTTTGGAGATTTCAGATTCATTAATGGCAGATTTGTTGATTGATTACTGTTGATTGGTTGTTGATAGTGTGATCTAGTGCTAAGGTGGTGGTTAGCACTAGAATAGAGAGCTCAGCACTCCTCTACTCCCCAAAGGAGGCCTTTGCTAAAGGTTTTTAGTTTCTGATTTTCAATTCCTCTAAACAGTTGCTTTCCTGCTTCATTCTTAGATAATCTTGCTTGATTGTATGATAAAAGTTGTTTTAGCATGTTTCTGATTTGATCTTAGTGTTGTTATAGCTTATTGTGTAGCTTGATCTGCTTATTGCTTTCATTCTTGTCCTGTTTTTTCTAGTTTTTATCAGTCATATAGCATTGTTAATCATTTTGAGTTCTAGTTGGTTAAAGTTCTTGTTACTAGTTCTCATACCCTTCATTGTGGTTACTAAACTTGGTGTGATAGCAAACTTTACTCAGTTTAATCCTTTGATCAAAAAGTCTTCACAAAAATTCCAAAAAGATCAGTTAAGTAGTGTTTGGTTCTAACCTAAAAGTAGTTTACAAGTATTGATTTTTGGCAAGTTTTGGTTCAATTTCAGTTAACAAGTCATTACAAATAGCTTTGAGTCATTTTCAAGTCAAAATTAGGTCAAAAAGGCAAATGGCCATCTAAAAAGTGTGGGTTAGTTTCATTCAAGTTTCTTATCAGGAAGTTGTCATTTTGATTTGCTTGGCATTCTTTTGTTACTAGATGAAATTACACCAAACCAGTTCTCAATTCTAACTCAATATAAGAAGTTTCAAAGTCTATAAGGAAAGTGTACAGTCTCCAGTATTCAGCTGGGAATAAGCAAAAGTTTGAACCATTAAGCAAATGCAAGTTACTGTAATTGAGTGAACTGCTTTTTCATATCACTATTTCCACTTCATTAACTGGTCAATTTTCTTTCACAAAATCATTCAATAAGTGTTCCTGGTTGAATTTTGAGATTTTGAGCTTATTGAAAATTCTTGGTCAACGAAAGTCAACATAAGCACTCTTTTTGCTTATTTTAGAATTATGAGCTTATTAATGGATGATTTCTCATGAGACTTGATTTCCCGTCCATCTTTTGATCTTATTAATCATTTTCATCACTAAAATCTAGTGGTGCAAGTCTGGATTAGCTTATAGCTTATTTTGTGCCTATTGAAATTAGCTTATCAGCTTTTTAGTAACTTTTAGCCAATTTCCTTGGATAGGTCTAGTTTAAATCTGATTTTAAGTCGATTGTAACTTATTTGGTCAAAATTGGTTGAGAAGTAAGCTCAAACGAGCTTATTAAAGTGTTAAGCCCGTTTTTGGTAAATAGTTTTCAAAAATTGTATAGTCCTTGAAGTTTTAAACTGTTCTTAATCATGGCTAAACTTGCTACTTTTTAGGGTTTGCAATAATCCAGTCCTTTAACTTTCAAGTTTGTTAAAAATCAGTTAGGAAGTTTTGAATTAGTTGGAAAATTAGTTACTAGTTTGGATAATTTTCATTTTAAGTCCTCATAGTTAACTGTTTTTGCACATTTAATCCTTGTACTTTTCTGCTTTACATTTTGAGCATTTAAATTTCATAGAATTTACATTTCTAGTCCCTATAGTTTATAGAATTTACATTTTGCATTTTAATTGAATAAAATCTTGGTATTTGCAATGTGTTTTACATATAAGTAGACGATATTTTTTTCATTTTTGCAAGGCTTGTTTGAATTAGCAATAGAATATCCAAAAAACATTACCAACCAAGAACAATTAAAAACCCGATATTGTTAGGACATTCAATTTGTTAAGAACTGAGAAAAACGAACTTCAACTATACACATTTCAAATGGCGCCGCTGCCGGTTCTTTGACTTTACGAGAGACTATCGACTGACAGTTTTCATTGGCTTTTTGGATCCGTTCACCTAGTGAACGTTATTTTTACGTATCATAAATTAAAAACAAATAAAAAATAAAAAATATAAAAATATATAAAAACTAAAAAATTAACAAAACAATTCTTTTCCTAAATAATTGACCAAAAAAATTAAAAAAATCCAAAAAGCAATCTTTTTTCCTAAGAGATTGCACCCAAAAATATATATTATTGGATTCTCTCGGTTTTTATGTACATATAGTATTTTCTCTTAAAAACTCATAAATACAAAAATATTTTCCATATATTATTATAAGTAAATACGTATACGTATAAGAACAACCAATATGCATATCTTCCATAAGTATTGCCAAGGCAATACACCGTGTTGAGGGGCGTTCCGGTCCTTGACACGTGTATCGATCAAACCAAATAAAGCAAGAATTGATAAATACTCTCAATAAGCAATAATTCTAAGAATACAAACAATTAAGTGAATAGAAAGGCGATGTGCTATAAAATGCCATCTAAGGGTCAATAGGTACTTAAGTGCTTTGCGCCACCTAACCCCCCGTTCACTTGTGAGTATTCTAAGAAGGAAGGCTTCATTGGGGGTCTTGCACCCAAGTAGTACATACATATATATTATTTTCTTGTAGATATTTCATATTGAAACTCGAAGAGGATAATCCTTTTCTCTTCAAAGTCACACGAGTGCTTCTCTCTCATTCCTCGTATTGAGTTGCATGCTCACTCGCGGGCGTGCAAAAATACCGATTGGTGTACAACCTCTTCCTCCGAAAAGGAAGAAAAAGAGAAAGAGTAAGACCACCACCGTCCATCAAGCCGATCACGAGAATTGTGCTTTGACTCATCCACAACAAGAAGCCATGGCTGTTGATAATCGTTCTTTGATGGAACATTTGCAATCCAATGTTCATGGATATGCCAATGCTATTAGGATTCCCGACATTCCCGCAAATTCATTTGAGCTAAAAACGGCTATGATTACCTTGGTTTCAAACACACCTTTCTATGGTCACAAGAATGATGATCCTCATGATCACCTTAAGAGATTCCTTGCTCTTTGCAATACCCTTAAGTACAATGGAGTTCCACATGATGCTATTAAGTTGATATTAGTGCCATTTTCACTAGAGGGACAAGCTAAGCATTGGTTAGACACTCAACCACCCGATAGTATCACCACATGGGATGGTTTCACCACTAAGTTTTTGAACAAGTTCTTTCCTCCATCTAAGACCACGGCTTTGAGGAACTTAATTATAGGCTTTCAACAAAAACCTAGTCAATCCTTTAGTGATGCTTGGGAGGAGTTTAGAGAGTTATTGAGGCGATGCCCTAACCATGGATTGGATGAAGTTCACCAAATCAATACTTTCTATAATGGCCTTAAACCTCATCACGAAGATTCACTCAATGCTTCCGCGGGAGGGAATATTCTTCTTAAATCCATTCAAGAGGCCGTGGACATCATTGAGACTAAAGCAATGGTTCAAACAAACACTCAATTTGAAGAAAGGGTTCATGTTATCCAAAACACTTCTCAAACACCTTGTGATAACCAATTCCTCAAATATCAACAAAAGATTTTTCAAAAGATGGAGAGTGGTCAACAAGAGCTTATTCAAGCCATTAAGAGCCTTTCATTGAACAATTCTTCAAATGATGTGAATGCAATTAATCTTTCTTGTGTAACTTGTGGAGGTCCCCATTCTTATGAACAATGTGATAAGGTGCAAGGTTATCAAGGGGAATGTTATGCTTACCAAGAGGAACATCGTGAACACTTCAAGCCAAATTTCAATCCCAATAACCTTTCTTAGAAGTCCCAAAATTACCTTACTCCACCGGGATTCCCACCCCAACCACCCACCCAAATTCAACAAAATCCTCCTCAAGTTTTACAAAGGAATCAAGGGCAAAGACCACCTTACCAAGGAAATAACTACAAGGCACCCAACAATGTTCAACATCAAGGAAATACCTTTTATCCATCACATCAAGGATTTAATCAACCACTTCCACCTTTCCCAAATCGAGGATATTCTCAAATACCAAATCAAGCTTACCCTCAATTTCAAAATCAAGGATATGGGATGCAAGAGACTCATGAGTATGTTGACAAGAAAATGCGTGAAATTGAGAAGAGAATGAATGACCAAATGAAACGTATATCGGAGGAACAAACCAATAGGCTTTTAATGGCATTCAATCAAAGACCACAAGGGGCTTTACCTTCCAACACACAAACAAATCCAAGAGCAAATGTCAATGCTATTTCAACAAGAAGTGGAAAAACAACAAAGGGTCCTTCACCTCCTAAGCCTCAAATTGTTCCACCAACTTTTGTTCCTACTTGTGACAAGCCTTCTACCTCTACATCAACACCTCAAAATGCTCCCATTCAATCAAACATCCCTTCTCAAGCTATTCTTACTTCTCCTTTACCTTCTACACCTCCCAATGAAGAAGCTACCAAAGACAAATCTTCCACTACAACACCTATTCCACCTACACCAAAACCTACTCTTCCATATCCTTCAAGGTTGAAAAAGGACAAGTTAAAGAACAAGGATGACATCCAAGTCTCAAATTTCTTAATGATGTTTAAGCAACTCAACATCAACATATCCTTTGCGGAAGCTCTTGCTTATATGCCAAAGTTTGCTAAGATGTTCAAGGATTTACTCTTAAACAAGGAAAAATTGGTTGATTTGCCCATAACATCCCTTAATGAAAATTGTTCCGCCGTGCTACTTAAAACCTTGCCAACAAAACTTGGAGATCCGGGGCGCTTCTTGATACCTTTTAATTTTCCCGGTGTAGAAAATTGCATGGCTTTGGCGGATCTAGGGGCAAGCATTAACCTCATGCCTTTATCGGTTTGGAAAAAACTCTCTCTTCCCGAGCTCACTCCCACTAGGATGACCCTTGAGTTAGCCAACCGAACCATAGCTTACCCCGTAGGTATAGCGGAGGATGTGTTTGTAGGTGTGGATAAGTTTACATTGCCGGCCGACTTTGTAGTGGTTGATTATGACATGGATCCTAGAGTTCCTTTGATTGTTGGTAGACCGTTTTTGAGAACGGGTCGTACTTTGATAGATGTGGCGGAAGGAGAACTAATTATGAGAGTAGAGGATGAGAAAGTGGTGTTTAAGTTAGGGAAAGTTTGTGATAGGAAAGAGGTTAAGGAGTCTAGACCTTGTGAGACTATTAACATAGTTGATGTGTTAGATGAAGTGTGTGATGAACACTTTCATGATGCTTGTAAGAGTACTAGTGATGAGATGCCCCATGTTGAAACCGTGGCCTCAATTGCTCCCTCTTTAACACCTTTTCGAGAGAGTGATTTCCTCTTGGAGGAATTTGAGTCAAACTTTCTTGGTGATGATGATTCTCCCATTAATTGAGAAGAAGATATTCTTACTATCCAAAAGTTGCTCAATGAGGACCCTATTCCTTCTCCTATTCCACAAGAAGTTACCAATGAGGATCCTTCCATAGTAAAACCTTCCATAGAGAGTCCACCTCCCATTGAACTTAAGGACCTTCCATCCCACTTAGAGTATGCTTTCTTAGAGGGCAAAGACCAATTACCCGTGATCATTGCTAAAGAGTTGAAAGAGGATGAGAAGGAGCAAGTTATTGAAGTCCTTAAGAAACACAAGAAAGCCTTAGCATGGAAAATATCCGACATAAGGGGCATTGATCCACATTTTTGTACACACAAAATCCTTATGGAGGATGATTACAAACCCGCCATTCAAAGTCAACGAAGATTTAACCCAAAAATCCATGAGGTCATTAAGAAGGAGGTGATTAAACTCCTTGATGCGGGTATGATTTACCCCATTTCTGACTCTCCATGGGTTAGCCCGGTACATTGTGTTCCAAAAAAGGGTGGAATCACCGTAGTGCCTAATGAGAACAATATGTTATTCCTACGAGACTTGTCAACGGTTGGAGAGTTTGTATTGACTACAGGAAACTCAATGAGGCTACTAGGAAAGACCATTTCCCATTACCTTTTATGGATCAAATGCTTGAACGCTTAGCGGGAAATGAGTACTATTGCTTTCTTGATGGCTTTTCGGGTTATTTCCATAAACCCATTGACCCTAAGGATCAAGAAAAGACCACATTCACTTGTCCCTACGGTACATTTGCTTACAAGAGGATGCCTTTTGGCTTATGTAATGCACCGGGGACGTTTCAAAGGTGGATGGTGATTTTCCATGACATGATAGAGCAAACTATGGAGGTTTTTATGGATGATTTTTCCGTCTTTGGAAATTCATTTACCTCATGTCTCACCCATCCAGAGAGAATGCTTAAGTGTTGTGAGGAAACACGTTTAGTGCTTAATTGGGAGAAATGTCACTTTATGGTGAAAGAGGGAATTGTTTTAGGACACAAAATATCCAACAAGGGATTAGAAGTGGATCGAGCTAAAATTGATGTGATTTCTAAGCTTCCCCCACCCACCTCGGTTAAAGGTGTGAGGAGTTTCTTAGGTCATGCGGGATTTTATAGGCGCTTTATACAAGATTTTTCTAAGATAGCTAAACCGATGACTCACCTCTTGGAAAAAGAGGCTCCTTTCATTTTTAACCAAGATTGTTTGGACTCTTTTGAGACTCTTAAGGAGAAATTGACAAAGGCTCCCGTTTTAGTTTCTCCAAATTGGGAATTACCTTTTGAGCTTATGTGTGACGCTAGTGATTATGCGGTGGGGGCCGTCTTAGGACAAAGAGTTAAAGCATTTTCAACCTATACACTATGCGAGTAAAACCATGACCGGTGCACAACTTCATTACACTACCACGGAAAAAGAGTTGCTTGCTATAGTCTATGCTTTTTAGAAATTTAGACCATACCTTGTGCTCTCCAAAACCATAGTGTATACGGATCATTCCGCTCTCAAGTATCTTATGACAAAACAAGATGCTAAGCCTAGGATTTTGAGATGGGTTTTGTTGCTTCAAGAGTTTAAGATAGAAATTCGTGATAAGAAAGGGGCCGAGAATTTAGAGGCGGATCACTTGAGTAGACTTGAGCATCCTTTTCAAGGAGATATTCCACATCAAGAAATCAATGAATCCTTCCATTAGAGGAGCTCATGTCTATCTCTTCCCAAGAGGATGCCACTCCTTGGTTTGCGGATATAGCAAACTATCTTGTGGGAAATGTGCTTATTGAGGGTCTTACTTATCAACAAAAGAAGAAATTCCTTAAGGAAGCTAAGTACTACTTTTGGGATGATCCTTATCTTTTTAGGCAATGTGCGGACCAAATCATTAGACGGTGTGTAGATGGGCCCGAGGCATTTAAGATCTTAGAAGCGTGTCATAAAGGACCTACGGGTGGACATTTTGGGCCCAACTATACCGCCAAGAAAGTCTTTGATTCGGGTTACTATTGGCCTTCCATTTACAAAGATGCCCATGAAATGGTAAAATTATGTGATGTGTGTCAAAGACAAGGAAAAATTATGCAACGTGATGAGATGCCACAAAATTTTATTCAAGAGTGTGAGATATTTGATGTATGGGGCATTGATTTCATGGGACCTTTTCCATCCTCTAAGGGAAACAAGTATATACTTGTGGCGGTGGATTATGTGTCTAAATGGGTGGAGGCTAAAACCCTACCTACCAATGATGCTAGAGTTGTTGTGAAGTTCTTAAAGCAATTGTTTGCTAGATTTGGTGTACCTCGGGCCATCATAAGTGATCCAGGTACGCACTTTTGTAATGATCAATTCACGAGAGTTATAAAGAAATATGGAGTTAATCATAGACATTCTACCGCGTATCACCCTCAAACCAATGGTCAAACCGAGGTCACAAATCGTGGTTTAAAGAGAATTTTATAGAGAACGGTGGGAGAGCATCGAGCTTCTTGGTCGGATAAGCTTGATGATGATTTGTGGGCCTTTAGGACGGCTTTTAAGACACCAATTGGTTGTACTCCTTATAGGCTTGTCTATGGTAAAGCGTGCCACCTCCCATTCGAGTTAGAACACAAGGCATCTTGGGCTCTCAAGTGGGCTAACATTGATTTAAACCAAGCCGGATCACATAGGAAAGATCAACTTAATGAGATGGATGAATTGAGAGCCAATGCCTATGAAAATTCTTTGTTTTACAAGGAAAAGACTAAGAAATTGCATGATGCTAAGATCAAGAACCGTGATTTCAAAGTTGGAGAGCCGGTTCTCCTCTTTAACTCAAGGTTGAAACTTTATGCGGGCAAGCTTAAGTCAAGATTTTCCGGTCCATTCACTATTGCTCAAGTGTTTCCATATGGAACTATTGAGTTGTCACAACCCGATGGTCCAAACTTTAAAGTGAATGGTCACCTTGTGAAACATTATTTTGGGGAGGACATTTCCGTTGAAATGGTCCAAGAGATCCCCATTTTCCCCATGAATTAATTCATTGAGGGACGAGTCGAGCTAGAGACTCATTAACTCAAGCATCGTATAACTAGGTTTAGAGTGTTGTAGGTTAGCAATAAAGGTATAGACTTGGAGATAAGTGTAGGGGAGACCTTCTTTTGTCTTCATGTTGTTTGTAGGGTTGCTCACTCATTTCATGCTTTGGAGTTTATGGAGGAGGCCCTTGTATCCGGTTCACTTCGTTACTATTGTGATCTTTCATTGACACCTTGTGCTTAAACATGAATTCACTAATAGTTGTCCTTTCCTTAACTTGGGTTAAGCAAAGTCTATTCATTGTCATAAGTGTAGAGGAAGTTTTTATACTTCCATGCTCTTAAACATTAAGGACAATGTTTAGCTTAAGTGTAGGGGGGTCTTCTATCGAAGTGACCTTACCTAGAACTTGTCATTGTCTTTCATGATAACATGGAAAATTAATTTTTCAAATATTTTTCAATTTTTTGATCTACTTTGGCCACCAAAAATATGCATTCATAATTTTTGCATTAATCATTTTTCATTTGCATAACACATTTGCATTGTATATATTTCTTCTTTTATTTTTCATCAAAAATCCAAAAGAGTAAAAAATATAATAAAACATGGTTTAACAAATTTAGATTTCTTTGACATATTAGGCCCTCCATGGATATTTTGACTCAACCCGAGTTTGCTTATCTTAGCACTTTCTAGCTAGTATCCTTAACCATGTAGTCCTTCATTGGTCTATTAGGCTAAGCATCCACCAATCTCATTATTTGAGATTTTAAATTTGTGGAGAATGGGAAATGATAGAGTTGAAGCAAGTATAAAAGGGCTAGATAAACTTCATGATAATTACTTGTGGCTAAACCCTTCTCTTCTCTACCTCTATTTTCTTCGCATGTATTTATGTTAATAAATAATCAAGAACGGTTTTAACTGGTTTGTAATCTCTTATGCATTTTTGACTAATCATTCATGGTTGATGATGTTGGAGTTTTGCAACCCTTTAGGAAAAGAGAGCAATAAAATAGGGCAAGTGCACGACGATTTAGGAAAACCGTGCGTGAATGACCCTAAGTGAGTTCGTTCTCAAGGAGGCAAGTGCGTTGTGTTAAGAGTTGATTTATGATGTTTGTGATTATGATAATTGAAAAAGAAATGAGAAAGGAAAGAATTGACGGTTACGAAAACTAATTAAACTACGACGAAAAAGGCGTAAACGTAAAACCGTAGAAAATGACAAAAATAAAATTTTTGTACCCAAAAATTAATTATAAGCTAAAACAAGTCTAAAATAATATAAATAAGGAATAAAATCCAATAAAAATATTTTAAAACCTTTTATTAATTGAATATTCAATTTTAAATGCTAATTAAAGCCCTAAAATTAAATATAATTAATCAAAATGTCCAAAATATGATTTTATTGAACAAATAACTTACTTATATTATTTAACAACTAAAAAGTATTTTTTATAATTTTTAAATACTATTTTTCTATTTTTAAATTACTAAAAACTATTTTAAAATTAAAATAATTATAAAAAATAATTAAATAATGTTAAAAATAATCTACCAATTTTAAAAATCCTATTTAACTCTAATGAACAGTAGAAAAATGGAAAATCTTAAAAAATATTAAATTTCTCACTAAATGACAAAACTAGATTAATTAAAACCCTAATTAACTTAAATTAATTCTAAAAATTAATAAAAAGATGAATAGTAACTAAATTTTAAACCAAAAACCTTAAAATATTATTCTAAGTTCAGAAAAATTGATTAAACTTAAAAATATTACTTTTTGGCACTAAAAGACAAAAACAGAAACCTTAAAATTAATTAAAAATAGCTAAATAACCTAAAAATTACTAAATGAACAGTAAATAAAAATTTTACTAATCAGAAAAATCCTAAATTAAATAAGAAAAATAATGGCACTGGTTTCAAGGTCTAATTCCACTTTTTGATCACTAAAGACAAAAAAATAAGAAAACAGATAGTGACATGTGATGGACTTTTGTCCTTTTTCTCAGCAGTGGTAACAAAGACACTAGCAGTGGGAAAGGAATTCCCACTGACAGTGTAAAATTTTGCTTTGATTTTCAATAAGCTTAGGAAAGCTTATCTTGATAGCTTTTTTTTGGACAATAAGGCACCCTTATACTCTTTGGAGTATAAGGAGTCTGATAAGCACAAAAAACAAGCAGCCACTTAACAGGAATAAGCACAAATTAAGCCCTAAAGTTACTGATTAAGCATCACACAGGTCTGATGAACAATGGCTGATATTTCATGCAAAAAACTGAATTTCAAGAGCCTTAAGCTTGCATACAAACCCACAATCTAGCATAAAACTGGTTCACAACTCTAAAACAACCTATCTCCTAACAATCTACCAACTTTGAAGGTCAAATCAACACAAAAATCATGAACAATAAGCAGTTTTCTGATTTAGCTATGTTTTACCCTTTTTAAGCATGCAAATGAGTTTAAACCTTACTCAAACTGAAACCCAAGGCCATATAACACTCACATATACCCTAGGTGATGTTTCTAGACAGGTTTTATCATGCAAACTTATCACAAATTCTTGCTGAATCCTTGACCCAAACACCCCTTAAAAATCCTAAATCAACTTTTTTCAAACTGAATCCACTCAAAACTAATCCAAACTGAAACAAAAGACTTGTAACATGCATATAACATCCAAGTCAAACAAATGCAAGTTCATAAACAGATTCTTAACAACTAACCAAAAAAAATCACATAACATGAAATTTTCAGAAACATAAAAAAAAAAGAAAATGGGTAACAAAGGCTACCTTGTTGGGCTTACTTCCAAGCCCAACAGTGGCTGATAAGCCACCTCCTTACAAGCCCGGGCTTGTGCAGATCAAGTATGATTGGGTTGGTTTGAGAGCAATGAAAAGAAAATGGGTAAAATGGAACTTGATGAATCCTTGTTTCCTGCACACCACAACCAATAAATAGAGAAGAGACAAGCTACAAGTGACTCAATAAGCTTGTTTTAAGAAGCTTATTGAGTGGCTTATAGCAGTAAGCTTAAGTAATAGTTAATGAAAAATTTTGAAAACAAGTGAAATATCAAAAACAAACTTGAGGATTTGAAAATGTTTCAATGAAAACAAACTTGAAAACGTAAATGCTGGAAAAATAAATGGATCACAGTTTCAATGTAGGTTGAAGAAAACTTTTCATTAATTTAGAAAAATAGAAAATTACATAGAAACTGGAACAAGGGGTGCTACAAGACCAGCACCTCCTTTTATACTACTAAAGGAACATTCTAGGCTACATAAACCCTAAAAATGAACTCCCTAAACTGCCCTTGGAAAATTCGCATATTCTTGGTCAAATCCGTTTGATTCTTGAGTCAATGGTGGTAACATGTGATGCCAGCTATGTGAAGATGATCTTGGACGTGAATGTGGTCCTTTGGGAGCAAGGTAATGAGTTGGAACCGTTGGATGACTGCTTCATTTGTTTTCTTGCACAAGAGTGGGGTCAGGGGAAGCGTGTGAGGGGACATGGAAAGGTGAGGTCGTTTTCTGGGTTGTGGGAAGTGTTGGGAGTGGGGTTGGGGTAATTTCCCCTATGGTTAATTGGGTTAAGGTAAAGAAACGAGTTTAATTAATTCTGGGTGTGTTTAGGGTTTATAGGCTAAGAAGGAGAAGTTTAATTCGTCTGGAAGTTTAAAACAAGTTTAAAAAGTGTTTCCCCCACTTTTAGTTAATTAAATAAGTTTAATTAGAGTGAAAGGTTCACAAAGGTTTTGTGATAGGGTCAAAAGAGTTATGGACTGGTTGGTTTTAGCTAGTGGTCTGGCAGAGATGACGTGTCAGATGGGGGTTGGCTGGTGAAGTTTGGTTGTCTCCCAAGATTGCCCCCTCATGTTTTCTTTTCTCTTCATTTTGTATTAAATACCCATCAGTGCTTGATTTAGCCTTATCAACTTTTGCCAAGTTGTCAAAACTGGCACAAAGGTTTCCAAAAACTTTTCCAAGGGCTTAACTTGTATTATCTTCAATTTCCAGGGACTGATCTTGAACAATCTTCAAACATCAAAGCTTTGACTTGTTGGTTGACTTCTTGGAGGACCATATTTGACAATTTAGATTTGATGAGGGACTAAATTTGCCAATTCTTCAAAGTTAAGGGTCCTTTTTGTAATTTTGACAAACTTTAGGGACCAAACTTGTAATTATGAAGATACAAGGGTATAAAGTGTCAATTCTTCAAACTTGGAGGACCAATCTTCAATATTCTTCAAATCTTCAAGGGTTTTCTTTGGAAAATTCCTCACTAGGGCTTGGTTCATCGTGCGGCTTTGTTTCCCGTGTTCGTTTTTGCGTGATTCTTGTGATCTTTTGTCATTTTCTCAATATCCGTACCTAAATTACACAAGCAACAAACACAAGCATATATTTGGGTATTTTGATGATATTTAATGCATTTTAAGTCCAAAAAGAACGATGAGACCATGTATAAAAGCCGTCTCATCACTCCCCCATACTAAACCATTGCCGTGCCCTCACGCAATGCTAGAATAAAGTATCGTAGCATCTCCAAAATTCATTTTATTCACTTTATTGGAATGATAAACTAGCTACACTACCACTATTACTACTACTTGTGTTTTAGACATAATGTATGATTTTCATCGCAAAATGGGACGTTTAGGTTCATAGAATAAGAACACGTGAATGCTTCGTTAGAAATAATTTCATCGTCTCGATTTTCACTTCAATTCCATGCTAAGCGTGTAACGAGATCATTGTCATTATAAGTTAGTAATGCTAACACTACTCATATGCCCTAATCACGTACTTATCCTCCCATTATTCCTAAGTTGTATCTCTTATATTTTATGATGTCTTGAATGTTTCACGAGGATACATTGTTTGACTTATGCGATAATAGAGATTTAGGTCTAAAAATAGAGTCCTAACGGTGTAACTAAGATCATCAAATCAATAACCCCTCCTAATAGACGACGATGTTAAAAAATTAAGTTGACAAGAAGAATCGATAAACACGGTTTTATAACGGTTTTGAACATGAGACTTATTACCAAGACTTTTATACGCCCCCTAACGGAAGGGCCTTATTATCTTTGGTTTACCTCCATCTTTTATTCAACTTCGCCATGAAGCTTTTATTATGACTTCGGTCTTGCCTTGCCTTTTATTATCCGCCTCATCGGTGGTTTTATTAGCCAAAGACGTATATCCTCACGCTAAGGCGAATTTTGGATCTTTAAAGCTTCGAAGATTAAGGCTTGATTCACTTTCAATTTTGCATAGATTTTAGGCCTTGTGGGGCTTCAAATTGTTTGCTTGATTTAGGTGAGCACTTGAAATCTTATTATTGGGTGAAGCTTTCGATTATTAGGGTGCCAATACTTCAAAACCGTGACGCTGGCGATATCTTAATGTCTTCCCAATTTAATTACACGGAAGCTACTAGAAAAGACTAGAAACCCAACAATCCTAATTAAACCGCTAAGTCAATATTTATTAAGCAAAAAAAATATTTACATGCGAAGGGAGAATAAGCAAACAACGAGAACACATGAGTTTTTGAAAGAATACGAGTACACTACGTTTAGCATAGTAACTTATAATTAACTCTATCATTTCTCGTCCTCATTTAAGAGACTTAGCCTAATGTGTAGTTAAGGAATCAAAGCTAAGTGCTCAACACGCACGGTCGAGTCAAAAATTACTCTTATTCTCGCCATCGGAAAATCTACATTCGTGTCTTCAAACACTTATAAAACATGAGAAAAATTTTAAAATTTGGCTATTTTTAGCCTTATGTTGCAACAAAATGATAAACAAAACGATAAACTTTGGAAAGCGTGAGGGTTTGGCAAGGCAAGTATCTATTCACCCCCCCATACTAAAGTTAAACATTGTCCTCAATGTTTCGAGTCTAGGGGTGCAAACACCCCCATACTAGAAACGTAGTCGAATGCCTAATCTAGCATGGAAAGGGTGTAACCATTAAATTTATAGCCGTTTATGAAGTGTGCTAAAAACCTAAGGTTAGAACAATAAAGGATATATCATGGATATTGAGAAATGTCTCCAAAGCAAATGATCGAGTGCTCCCATAAAACGAACACGAGAGGCTCCAATCGTGAAGATCATGATCTAAAAACCACAATGCACAAACAACCACGAAACAAAGGTTGGAAGGGCACGAATCCCCACACGTAAGCTACATTAGACTAAGAAAGCGATAATATGTACATAGGATAAGCATGGGACTCCCCCACGAGGCACCTCGTTTTTGATTACCGAGTCATGAGCTCGACTCGATCCCCTCAATACTAATTATCATTGGGGAAGGTGACTTGGTCGAGGTAGTTCAAGGATGGAACTTCCCCACCAAAGTAGTGCTTCAACCTATGTCCATTCACCTTGAAGTTAGGACCATCATCTTGAGCTAGCTCGATGGTCCCATAAGGAAAAACTTGAGTCACGGTGAATGGACCGGACCAACGGGATTTCAATTTACCGGAAAATATTTTCAATCTTGAATTAAAAAGTAAAACTTGATCCCCAATGTTAAAAACCCGGTTTTTAATTTTTGAATCATGCAACTTTTTAGTTTTCTCTTTGTAAATCAATGAATTTTCATAAGCAATATCCCTTAATTCATCCAATTCATTTAGTTGCATTTTCCGGTGTTTTCCCGCGGTCTCCATGTCATCATTACAATGCTTTAGGGCCCAATAAGCCTTGTGTTCTAACTCGATAGGCAAATGACAATTTTTTCCATACACAAGCTTATAGGGAGTGCACCCAATGGGCGTCTTATGAGCGGTCCTAAAGGCCCATAAAGCATCGTCTAACTTATCCGACCAAGATTGTCGGTTTTCTCCCACGGATCTCTCTAAGATCCTCTTCAATGCTCGGTTTGAAACCTCGACTTGCCCACTCGTTTGTGGGTGATAAGCCGTAGAAAGACGATGTGTAACCCCATATTTCCTTAGAACCCTTTCAAATTGGTCATTACAAAAATGGGTTCCACGATCGCTTATGATAGCACGAGGGGTTCCAAACCTAGCAAACAAACTTTTCAGGAACTTGACTACCACACGAGCATCATTAGTGGGCAAGGCCTTTGCCTCCACCCACTTAGAAAGGTAGTCAACCGCAACGAGAATGTACTTATTACCACGAGATGATGGGAACGGCCCCATAAAGTCTATGCCCCAAACGTCAAAGATCTCACATACTTGAATGATATTTTGTGGCATTTCATCTTTTTGTGAGGCTTTTCCTTGTCGTTGGCATGAATCACAAGACTTCACAAGATCTTGTGCATCTCGGTAAATAGTAGGCCAAAAGAAGCCGGCATCAAACACTTTTTTAGCCGTGAGATTAGCACCGTGGTGACCACCCGTGGGTCCCTCATGGCAAGCTCTAAGGATGTTAGAAGCTTCGGTGCCAAATACGCAACGGCGGATGATTTGATCCGCACAAGTTCGAAACAAGTAAGGGTCGTTCCAAAAATAGAACTTGACATCACGAAAGAATTTTCGTTTTTCTTGAGTTGTCATACCCTTAATGATGAAGTTACCCGCATGGTAATTTGCAAAATCCGCAAACCATGGGGTAGAAGAATCAAGCTTAGAATTCACTACACCAAGTGTCTCGAGCGGAAATGTTTCGGTGATTTCCTTAGGCTCGTAAACACTTTGGTGAGGATCTTCCAAACGAGAGAGATGATCGGCCGCTAGATTCTCGGCTCCTTTTTTGTCAACGATTTTGTGATCAAATTCTTGAAGGAGGAGAATCCAACGAAGTAATCTCGGCTTAGCATCTTGTTTAGCCATGAGATACTTAATAGCCGAATGGTCCGTATATACTATGCATTTCGTCAAGACGAGGTAAGGTCGGAATTTCTCAAATGCATACACCACGGCAAGGAATTCCTTTTCCGTTGTAGTGTATTTAAGTTGAGCCTCGGTCATCGTCTTGCTAGCATAGTGTATAGGCAAGAAATGCTTATCATGACGTTGCCCCAAAACGGCCCCAATAGCGTAATCACTTGCATCACACATAAGCTCAAAGGGGAGGTTCCAATTTGGAGCAACAAGAATGGGAGCTTCGGTAAGTTTCCTCTTAAGGATCTCAAAGGCTCGTACACAATCTTCGTCAAAGACAAAACGTGCCTCTTTTTCAAGAAGATGTGTAATGGGTCGAGAAATCTTCGAGAAATCCTTGATGAATCGTCGATAAAAGCCCGCGTGGCCTAGGAAACTCCTAACTCCCTTGACGGTTTTGGGATGAGGTAATTTGGCGATGACGTCTACCTTAGCTTGATCTACCTCAATCCCCGCTTTCGAGACCTTGTGCCCTAAGACGATTCCACTTCTAACCATAAAATGACACTTTTCCCAATTGAGCACAAGGTTGGTTTCCTCACAATGTTTTAACATTCTCTCAAGGTTCGACAAACACGAAGTAAAGGAATCACCAAACACGGAAAAGTCATCCATGAAGACTTCCATCGTCTTCTCGATCATATCATGAAAAATAGCCATCATGCATCGTTGAAAAGTTCCCGGTGCATTACAAAGTCCGAATGGCATTCTACGATAGGCAAACGTTCCATGTGGACACGTAAACGTAGTTTTTTCTTGATCACGAGGATCGATGGGAATTTGGAAGTAACCGGAAAAACCATCTAAAAAGCAATAGAAATCGTTTCCCGCAAGACGCTCCAACATTTGGTCCATGAAGGGCAAGGGAAAATGGTCTTTTCGAGTGGCTTCATTCAACTTACGATAGTCAATGCACACTCTCCATCCGGTCACGAGTCTTGTGGGAATCAACTCGTTGGCATCGTTTGGCACAACGGTCATCCCTCCCTTTTTAGGGACACAATGAATAGGACTCACCCAAGGGCTATCGGAAATAGGGTAAATCATTCCCGCGTCAAGGAGTTTAAGGACCTCCTTTTTTATGACGTCGTGAATTTTGGGGTTTACCCTCCACTTTGGATTGTTGGCTTGAAATCTTCCTCCATTAATATTTTGTGTGTACAAAATTTGGGATCGATTCCCTTAATGTCGGATAACTTCCACGCAATCGCCCCTTTGTGATCCTTAAGAACATCGACAAGTGCGGTTTTTTCATCATTCGAAAGTTCCTTCGCAATAATAACCGGCAACTTGTCGGCCTCCTCCAAATAGACATACTCGAGGTGAGGAGGTAAATCTTTCAACTCGAGGATAGGTGGTTCCTCAAGTGAAGATTTGGGCTCGATACTCATAACCTCCTCGGGTGGAGGAAATGGGAAATCGTTGAGAAAATCCTTGATAATCGAGAAGTCCTCATAGTTGTCAAGGTCTTCGTCACAAGTACGTGGAACATCGAATTCTTCCAACGTAAAACCACCACCTTCGAAAGGAGTGAAGGTTGGTGTCGAATTATCAAGAATAGGATCTAACATAGTGGGATTGCCACTAGTTTCTTCATCACCAAACCCTAAAACTTCTTGTGAAAATTCCTCGCAAACCACGTCGATCATGTCAACGAGGTTTATGGTAGCAACGGAATAAACATGAGAAAGTTGAGAATTTTGAGTTGCGTTTATAACAAGTTCCTCGTCGTTGAAACGTAAGGTGATCTTTCTAGCATGCACATCAATCAAAGCCATAGACGTATCTAAAAACGAACGACCTAAAATAAGAGGAACTTGAGGATCCGTGGGAATGTCAACAACAATAAAGTCTACGGGATAGTAGAACTTCCCCACTTTCACAAAAACGTCTTCCGCCAAACCACATGCAAGAATCGTGGAATGGTCGGCCAACTCAATAGACATTCGTGAAGGAGTAAGATTAGGAAGATTGAGCGACTTGTAGATTGCAAGTGGCATCAAGTTAATGCTAGCACCAAGATCGGCCAAGGCATAGCATTCTTCCATATCTTGAATTGCACAAGGGATCAAAAATTTACCGGGATCACCGACTTTTTGAGGTATGCGATTAAGATAAACCGACGAACAACTAGACTTTTGGTTTAATTTTTCCTTGTTGTTCAACATACTCTTAAAGTTAGCGGCAAATCGAGGCATCATGACCAAAGCATCGGCGAAACTTACATTAAAGTGCAAATCACGAAACATTTTCATAAAAAGCTCAAATTGGTAATTGTCGCGCTCTTGTCGTTTCTCCTTCCTAAGTCTCGATGGGTAAGGCAAGGGTGGTGTGGGTTGGGGCATAGGCATAGCCTTTGGAATCTCGGGTTCCAAAATGGGTGATGGGTCAACCGTAGGTGTGGCATGAGCGGTACTTTGTGGGATTGAAATATGCTCCTTTTCGACCACCACCTCGGGTTCTTCCTCAATTTCCTCCACCGTTGGAGTAATTGGTTGAGGAGTCGGTTCTTTAAGTGCCTTACCACTACGTGTGGTAATCACTTTCATCTCTCCCTTCGGGTTAGAAACGGTGTTACTAGGCAAACCACCCGAAGTAGAGGCTTTGTTCACCATGACGCATTCTAAAATTGCATTAAGCTTAGCATCAAAATTATTAAACTTCACATCTTGGCTAGCGGCTTTTTGGTCAATTCTTTGTTCAAGCCTAGCATGACTTTGCTCTATCTTGTTGTTTTGACCTCGAATTTGGTTAGCAAAATCATTTTTCAATTCATTCCTCATGGCTAGATTTTCCTTAATGAAATTAGCTAACTCCTTTGCATTCTTAGCCGTCTCCTTAGCTTGATTAGCCATTTGCTCTTGAATGTTTTCCATAATCTTATCATTTGAAGTAGTGTAATTCAAAAAGTCCAATGGAAGTTCTTTGTTATTTTGAAGAGCTTGACTTGCATTTTGAAAATTACGGTTTTGATTTTGATTTTGCAATTGGCTATTACTACTACTCCCTTGATTCCCATAGTTGTTATTACCCTTATAATTGTTCCTTTGATTGCTTTGGTAACCAACTTGATTGTTTCGATAATTGTTAGCATTTTGATTTGGTGAAAAACCCGGTGGAGTCAATTGATTAGTGCGAGGAACTTGACCGTTTTGGTTATAAGTTCCCGCGGCCGCGAAGGCACTCGAAGTGTTACCACCGTTGGTAATGCACTCGGAATAATCGTGAGCTCCACCACAATACATACAAGAAACCTCAACCGCTTTAATCGTAGCGGGAGCGGGTTGTTCACCAACTTTAAACTCAACTAACAAGCCTTTCACTATGTCAAAAATTTTGTTTTCCAAATTAGCCTCGACTTGGCAAGCATCAACGGTGTGTGACAAACTAGGTGAAGATGAAGACGAAGCCTTACGAACACTCGACGTGCTACGAGGACTATACACCTTAGACCTATTCTCAATAATTACCAATGCTTCCTCGACCGTCTTACACAAGAAATTACCACCCGCGGCGGCATTAAGATAATCACGCTCATGATCGTTCAAGCCATTGTAGAACGTGTCTATTTGATGCAAGTCGGAAAAACCATGATGAGGACATTCGTGCAACATTTCTTTAAACCTATTCCAAGCCGTTGAAAAACTCTCATTAAACTCTTGCGAAAACTTTGAAATCTCGTTTTTCAAGTGCGTAGTCTTAGAGGGCGGAAAAAATTGGTTCACGAATTTTGAAACGAGATCCTTCCACGTCAATATAGAATTGGGTGGCTCTTTCGCTAACCAAATTTTTGCGGGCCCCGCTAAGGAATACGGAAAAAGCATCATCTTAATCGAGTCGTTTGAAACATCCTTAAACTTGCACGTGGCGGTGAGACGATTAAATTGGCGAATGTGGTTATGCGGGTTGTCCTTTTCGTCCCCTCGAAACTTGTTGTTTTGAATCATGGACAACAAACCCGTCTTAACCTCAAAATTCTCCGCAAGGATAGCGGGAATCACAATCGCTTCTCCATAACCCTCGGTGGGTGCTTGAAGCAACTCCATCATAGTTCGATTAGCCATGGGTGCTTCTTTCACTACAATGGGTTCGTCAATAGGAGAGTCCTCACTAGTGGGAGTGAGTGATTTGTTTCTTCGTTTACGAGCACGTCTTGCTTTAGAGCGAGTTTGCATAAACGTCACGTACAACGAGAAGGCGAGCAAAGAAGATTCTTTTTGGTATTTTTACTTTTTCAATTTTTTTGTGGTTTTTGATTGTTTTTAACTTTTTTGGATTTTTGGAATGTATTAAGTAGACCAAAATCTACAAATCTCCTCATTAATCAAATCTCTTGATTAACGAAGCCTCAAGGAATGAAAACGAACACGTGAAGTGAACGCCTTCGATGACTTTAGAACGATGGTGGAACACCAAATCGTTCAAGAGGGTTTAATCAAATGAAACCAAGAAAATATATATGATACTTAGTAATACTTTGGGCGGCAAAACCCTCGATTCACTCTCAAAATCAAATACGCACAAGCAAGCGGAGGAAACGAGGCGGCGCGAAGCACTTAAGAGCCTTTTTCCTTTAGGTCGTGAAATACAACCGCCTTATACCCACCTTATAGTTTGTATTATCAAAATCAAGCTTCACGAAAGTATTTATCTATTTTTGCCTTTTTTCTTTGGTTTGAGATTCGAATACAATGATCGAGTGATGAAATCCTGAATCAAGGTTGTGATTGCTCACGTATTTGGAGTACTTGTAAATTTATTGTTCTACGTATACAATATAGTAATAATATTCACACAAAAATCGAAAAACGATAATACGTATTAATAGAGTGCTATTAATACAAATACTATTTGGCTAATATAGAAAACAACAATTGTTCAACCAAAACACAACACGCCTCCCCGGCAGCGGCGCCAAAATGATGTTGGAGTTTTGCAACCCTTTAGGAAAAGAGAGCAATAAAATAGGGCAAGTGCACGACGATTTAGGAAAACCGTGCGTGAATGACCCTAAGTGAGTTCGTTCTCAAGGAGGCAAGTGCGTTGTGTTAAGAGTTGATTTATGATGTTTGTGATTATGATAATTGAAAAAGAAATGAGAAAGGAAAGAATTGACGGTTACGAAAACTAATTAAACTACGACGAAAAAGGCGTAAACGTAAAACCGTAGAAAATGACAAAAATAAAATTTTTGTACCCAAAAATTAATTATAAGCTAAAACAAGTCTAAAATAATATAAATAAGGAATAAAATCCAATAAAAATATTTTAAAACCTTTTATTAATTGAATATTCAATTTTAAATGCTAATTAAAGCCCTAAAATTAAATATAATTAATCAAAATGTCCAAAATATGATTTTATTGAACAAATAACTTACTTATATTATTTAACAACTAAAAAGTATTTTTTATAATTTTTAAATACTATTTTTCTATTTTTAAATTACTAAAAACTATTTTAAAATTAAAATAATTATAAAAAATAATTAAATAATGTTAAAAATAATCTACCAATTTTAAAAATCCTATTTAACTCTAATGAACAGTAGAAAAATGGAAAATCTTAAAAAATATTAAATTTCTCACTAAATGACAAAACTAGATTAATTAAAACCCTAATTAACTTAAATTAATTCTAAAAATTAATAAAAAGATGAATAGTAACTAAATTTTAAACCAAAAACCTTAAAATATTATTCTAAGTTCAGAAAAATTGATTAAACTTAAAAATATTACTTTTTGGCACTAAAAGACAAAAACAGAAACCTTAAAATTAATTAAAAATAGCTAAATAACCTAAAAATTACTAAATGAACAGTAAATAAAAATTTTACTAATCAGAAAAATCCTAAATTAAATAAGAAAAATAATGGCACTGGTTTCAAGGTCTAATTCCACTTTTTGATCACTAAAGACAAAAAAATAAGAAAACAGATAGTGACATGTGATGGACTTTTGTCCTTTTGCTCAGCAGTGGTAACAAAGACACTAGCAGTGGGAAAGGAGTTCCCACTGACAGTGTAAAATTTTGCTTTGATTTTCAATAAGCTTAGGAAAGCTTATCTTGATAGCTTTTTTTTGGACAATAAGGCACCCTTATACTCTTTGGAGTATAAGGAGTCTGATAAGCACAAAAAACAAGCAGCCACTTAACAGGAATAAGCACAAATTAAGCCCTAAAGTTACTGATTAAGCATCACACAGGTCTGATGAACAATGGCTGATATTTCATGCAAAAAACTGAATTTCAAGAGCCTTAAGCTTGCATACAAACCCACAATCTAGCATAAAACTGGTTCACAACTCTAAAACAACCTATCTCCTAACAATCTACCAACTTTGAAGGTCAAATCAACACAAAAATCATGAACAATAAGCAGTTTTCTGATTTAGCTATGTTTTACCCTTTTTAAGCATGCAAATGAGTTTAAACCTTACTCAAACTGAAACCCAAGGCCATATAACACTCACATATACCCTAGGTGATGTTTCTAGACAGGTTTTATCATGCAAACTTATCACAAATTCTTGCTGAATCCTTGACCCAAACACCCCTTAAAAATCCTAAATCAACTTTTTTCAAACTGAATCCACTCAAAACTAATCCAAACTGAAACAAAAGACTTGTAACATGCATATAACATCCAAGTCAAACAAATGCAAGTTCATAAACAGATTCTTAACAACTAACCAAAAAAAATCACATAACATGAAATTTTCAGAAACATAAAAAAAAAAGAAAATGGGTAACAAAGGCTACCTTGTTGGGCTTACTTCCAAGCCCAACAGTGGCTGATAAGCCACCTCCTTACAAGCCCGGGCTTGTGCAGATCAAGTATGATTGGGTTGGTTTGAGAGCAATGAAAAGAAAATGGGTAAAATGGAACTTGATGAATCCTTGTTTCCTGCACACCACAACCAATAAATAGAGAAGAGACAAGCTACAAGTGACTCAATAAGCTTGTTTTAAGAAGCTTATTGAGTGGCTTATAGCAGTAAGCTTAAGTAATAGTTAATGAAAAATTTTGAAAACAAGTGAAATATCAAAAACAAACTTGAGGATTTGAAAATGTTTCAATGAAAACAAACTTGAAAACGTAAATGCTGGAAAAATAAATGGATCACAGTTTCAATGTAGGTTGAAGAAAACTTTTCATTAATTTAGAAAAATAGAAAATTACATAGAAACTGGAACAAGGGGTGCTACAAGACCAGCACCTCCTTTTATACTACTAAAGGAACATTCTAGGCTACATAAACCCTAACAATGAACTCCCTAAACTGCCCTTGGAAAATTCGCATATTCTTGGTCAAATCCGTTTGATTCTTGAGTCAATGGTGGTAACATGTGATGCCAGCTATGTGAAGATGATCTTGGACGTGAATGTGGTCCTTTGGGAGCAAGGTAATGAGTTGGAACCGTTGGATGACTGCTTCATTTGTTTTCTTGCACAAGAGTGGGGTCAGGGGAAGCGTGTGAGGGGACATGGAAAGGTGAGGTCGTTTTCTGGGTTGTGGGAAGTGTTGGGAGTGGGGTTGGGGTAATTTCCCCTATGGTTAATTGGGTTAAGGTAAAGAAACGAGTTTAATTAATTCTGGGTGTGTTTAGGGTTTATAGGCTAAGAAGGAGAAGTTTAATTCGTCTGGAAGTTTAAAACAAGTTTAAAAAGTGTTTCCCCCACTTTTAGTTAATTAAATAAGTTTAATTAGAGTGAAAGGTTCACAAAGGTTTTGTGATAGGGTCAAAAGAGTTATGGACTGGTTGGTTTTAGCTAGTGGTCTGGCAGAGATGACGTGTCAGATGGGGGTTGGCTGGTGAAGTTTGGTTGTCTCCCAAGATTGCCCCCTCATGTTTTCTTTTCTCTTCATTTTGTATTAAATACCCATCAGTGCTTGATTTAGCCTTATCAACTTTTGCCAAGTTGTCAAAACTGGCACAAAGGTTTCCAAAAACTTTTCCAAGGGCTTAACTTGTATTATCTTCAATTTCCAGGGACTGATCTTGAACAATCTTCAAACATCAAAGCTTTGACTTGTTGGTTGACTTCTTGGAGGACCATATTTGACAATTTAGATTTGATGAGGGACTAAATTTGCCAATTCTTCAAAGTTAAGGGTCCTTTTTGTAATTTTGACAAACTCTAGGGACCAAACTTGTAATTATGAAGATACAAGGGTATAAAGTGTCAATTCTTCAAACTTGGAGGACCAATCTTCAATATTCTTCAAATCTTCAAGGGTTTTCTTTGGAAAATTCCTCACTAGGGCTTGGTTCATCGTGCGGCTTTGTTTCCCGTGTTCGTTTTTGCGTGATTCTTGTGATCTTTTGTCATTTTCTCAATATCCGTACCTAAATTACACAAGCAACAAACACAAGCATATATTTGGGTATTTTGATGATATTTAATGCATTTTAAGTCCAAAAAGAACGATGAGACCATGTATAAAAGCCGTCTCATCAGTTGATATAAGTACGTCTTAAGATTCTAAGTTAGAACGTTTTATGTGTACTAGACTTATGTCATGCTTAATACTTAGCGGGTGTTTTTCCTTTTATTCTTTGCAAATTTCTTGTGAGGAATAAAGAAAAATAAGAGCGGCTTATGAAAAAAAAATGAGTGGCTAGAAAAAAAAAGAAAAAGAAAAGAAAAGAAAAAAAAATATATACAAGACTCCCAAGAGGGGCAGTGTGGTGTTAATTATAGTGACTATTGAGTTCCAATATTACCTTGACGGATTGCGGGGATTCAATAGATTGCTCCAATCCAGTATTACCTTGACGGGTTGCGGGGTTGAAGATCCAAAGTCTCAAAAAGATGGCGGATGTAAATTATTGCGTGAGTTTGATTTTTCTTTCCTTAGAGAGTGTGTAGCTACTTATGAAAGCATGACATGAGGATTTTACACATAAGGCGAATGACTTATTACTCTTGAAACGGACTTATATTAATTGTGAGCGGTTTTTCAAGTAATGGATGAGAGGATTACTTAGGATTAAAACCGTGCTTCCTTATTTTTGGATTTTACATTTCTTATACTTCACACTTGAAATAATGACAAATTTGCCCACAAGCAATTTTCTCAAATAATAACCGGTTCCACATTTTATTGTCATGAATAAGTTGATGCACTTTTTACTTGTGGATACAATGATTCCATTTTTAAGCTTGGTATGGGGAAAGTGAAACTTGAGGGTGATAAATGTCCATGGTACCCAAGCCCTAATCAAATTTATTGAATTCTTTATGAGTTATTTCCATCAAAACCATTTCAAGAAAAACCAAAAAGATATAGATAGAATTGTATTTTGTTCATAGCATTGTTAAAAATCAAAATCATGCATCATTTAGTTTAGAGTAGTGTAGATGCAATCTATAATGGCCAAGGTGGATTAATTATGAGGAGAATGTAAACTTTGTGCTTTAAAATATATAGCATTGCATGAGGACATGACAATGTTCAAGTGTAGGGGATTTGATATGAGCAAAAACTCATATCAATTTATCAACAAATCACCCTAAAACACAATAAAAACACCTAAACTTTGTGCTATAAAGCGGAATTATGTGGTATGTTTTGTGTTTGTGCTCAAATAGGTAAGAAGGATACATTTTCAAGCAAACAAAGGAAAATCAAGCTTAATTTGTTGAAAAAGACAAAGAAGGATCAAAAGTGACAAGACTTTGAAGACAAAGGACCTATCTTGACAATCTGCCAAAGATGAAGGACCAAAAGTGTAAATAAGACAAAGTTAAAATCAAAGTCAAATATGGTCAACTCTCAAGTCAACTCAGTCAAAGGATCAAATTTGTTCAAGAATGAAGTTTGAAGGACCAAATATGCCAAAGAAATGAAGTTACTAGCTCAAATTTACAAACTGCCAAGTTCAAGGGCTTATTCTGCCAATTTTGGAAAGTTATTCAAGCTCAATCCTTGTGCTAACTCACAAGCCAATGAGAATGCAAGAAATCAATGCCATGGATTGCCAACTCATTGCAATTAATGCACTTTAGCCGCCAGTCATTAATTGGTCAAGATCATAACAGTTAAAACCCACTCAGACTTTTTCCACCAATGGCATTGCGCCATGCAATAATCAGAATATCCAAAATGGATAATGATCTGCAACTCATTCTCATAGCCAGTTAAATTCTGCCACGTGTCATCTTCATCAACAAAATTTACCAGAATCGACTTTGAGCTAGAGTGCATTTCAGAAGAAGATGTGAACATGAAAAGTGTTCAAAATCACAAGACAAATTCAATGGTCACAACCAATTAAGCTGAAATCAAACCATGAAAAAATCCCCAAATCTGTTCTTCAAAAGCAAAATCCAATATGCAGATTTTTGACACGTTGAAGCTGGGGATTGGTTACAACACGTCACCAACCCCAACTGCTTTACTCCTAAAGTCTATAAATACCATGTTCAGTCTCATTTCATGTAGTGGTAGAAAGTGTGAAATCACACACACTTAGTTTTTCCTATCATCTCATTTCTTAGTCTTAGCTTAACAACTTAAGAGTTTGACACACTCTTGAGTATGTTATAGTAGTTGTAACAGTTTAACTACCCTTGTAACTACTTTCCTTACTCAATAAAATTCAAATTCCCATTTTCCCTCCAAAAGCTCTCATACTACTTTACTGTTCATCCTTGCTTCATTGAATCCTTTTGTTGCTGTTGTTAGTTTGTTATGATCATATCTTGATCATAACTGGCTAAGTTGAAGATTGTAGCAGTTTGATCATCCCGTTCCATTTCTAGTAGATTTTGGAGATTTCAGATTCATTAATGGCAGATTTGTTGATTGATTACTGTTGATTGGTTGTTGATAGTGTGATCTAGTGCTAAGGTGGTGGTTAGCACTAGAATAGAGAGCTCAACGCTCCTCTACTCCCCAAAGGAGGCCTTTGCTAAAGGTTTTTAGTTTCTGATTTTCAATTCCTCTAAACAGTTGCTTGCCGGCTTCATTCTTAGATAATCTTGCTTGATTGTATGATAAAAGTTGTTTTAGTCTGTTTCTGATTTGATCTTAGTGTTGTTATAGCTTATTGTGTAGCTTAATTTGCTTATTTCTTTCATTCTTGTCCTGTTTTTTCTAGTTTTTATCAGTCATATAGCATTGTTAATCATTTTGAGTTCTAGTTGGTTAAAGTTCTTGTTATTAGTTCTCATACCCTTCATTGTGGTTACTAAACTTGGTGTGATAGCAAACTTTACTCAATTTAATCCTTTGATCAAAAAGTCTTCACAAAAATTCCAAAAAGATCAGTTAAGTAGTGTTTGGTTCTAGCCTAAAAGTAGTTTACAAGTATTGATTTTTGGCATGTTTTGGTTCAATTTCAGTTAACAAGTCATTACAAATAGCTTTGAGTCATTTTCAAGTCAAAATTTAGGTCAAAAAGGCAAATGGCCATCTAAAAAGTGTGGGTCAGTTTCATTCAAGTTTCTTATCAGGAAGTTGTCATTTTGATTTGCTTGGCATTCTTTGGTTACTAGATGAAATTACACCAAACCAGTTCTCAATTCTAACTCAATATATGAAGTTTCAAAGTCTATAAGGAAAGTGTATAGTATCCAGTATTCAGCTGGGAATAAGCAAAAGTTTGAACCATTAAGCAAATGCAAGTTACTGTAATTGAGTGAACTGCTTTTTAATATCTCTATTTCCACTTCATTAACTGGTCAATTTTCTTTCACAAAATCATTCAATAAGTGTTCCTGGTTGAATTTTGAGATTTTGAGCTTATTGAAAATTCTTGGTCAACGAAAGTCAACATAAGCACTCTTTTTGCTTATTTTAGAATTCTGAGCTTATTAATGGATGATTTCTCATGAGACTTGATTTCCCGTCCTTCTTTTGAGCTTATTAATCATTTTCATCACTAAAATCTAGTTGTGCAAGTCTGGATTAGCTTATAGCTTATTTTGTGCTTATTGAAATTAGCTTATCAGCTTTTTAGTAACTTTTAGCCAATTTCCTTGGATAGGTCTAGTTTAAATCTGATTTTAAGTCGATTGCAACTTATTTGGTCAAAATTGGTTGAGAAATAAGCTCAAACGAGCTTATTGAAGTGTTAAGCCCGTTTTTGGTTAATAGTTTTCAAAAATTGCATTATAGTCCTTGAAGTTTTAAACTGTTCTTAATCATGGCTAAACTTGCTACTTTTTAGGGTTTGCAATAATCCAGTCCTTTAACTTTCAAGTTTGTTAAAAATCAGTTAGGAAGTTTTGAATTAGTTGGAAAATTAGTTACTAGTTTGGATAATTTTCATTTTAAGTCCTCATAGTTTACTGTTTTTGCACATTTAATCCTTGTACTTTTCAGCTTTAAATTTTGAGCATTTAAATTTCATTGAATTTACATTTCTAGTCCCTATAGTTTATAGAATTTACATTTTTCATTTTAATTGAATAAAATCTTGGTATTCGCACTGTGTTTTACATATAAGTAGACGATATTTTTTTCATTCTTGCAAGGCTTGTTTGAATTAGCAATAGAATATCCAAAAAACATTACCAACCAAGAACAATTAAAAACCCGATATTGTTAGGACTTTCAATTTGTTAAGAACTGATAAAAACAAACTTCAACTATACACATTTCAACAACCAAGAGAAAGAGATGATCCAAGAGCTGAAAAGAAGAAGGGATATTCCCTTGGAGATTCGAATATTCCTCCTAAGAAGCCTTTGGATGGCTATAAAAACCCCCAAAAATACTTGAAATTTCATCCTTCTTTTAGCTTAGTGTTATAATGAAAAAATAGTGGTAGGATTGTTTTTCTTTTAACAGTATTGTAATAATTTCAAGTTTATTAAATAAAAGTTAAAGTTTACTCTCTCTAATCTCGTTTTACTGTTTAATATAATTGAAACGTGATCTAGATTACAATTTTATTCTGCTATTCAGTTCGTTATAATTAAAAAGGTTGCTCATATAAGCTTTTCCATAGCTTATTTGAGTTATTAAAGCTGAAATTGAGGAACAAGCTTATCTAATTGATAAGTTTATTAAAATAATATAAAGAAGGTGTCCGATTCATGAATATTGGTGTTGGTTCGGTTCACGAAAAATGGTGGATGATGGTGGTTTCGATTTCGGTTCATTAGGTTGCACAGCGCAATCCTACTGCTCAAAGGTTATCGACAAAAGGTTCGATTCAAATTTATTTTCATGTTCAATTTTAGCTTAATATTGAGTTGATTTATATGTTTGGGTGATTTTATCTAATTTAGGTTTTGACTGCTTTAAGTAATTGTTTTTGTAGTTGAGGTTTATGTGATTGTTACTGTTTTAGATTTGCATATTTATAAGGTTGTATTGTTTGCAGTTTAATGACTGTTTATTTTTGTTAAAAGTTACTGAATGTATAATTTGATTAAGTAGTTTGTTTGGCCTTTTGTTTGGATGATGTACAAGTTTGAATAATCTGCTAGATTGGTTAAGGATATAGACTTGATCTGGTACTTGCTTGCTACATATTTGATTAGTCTAAATTTAACTTTTAGATTGAGCTACTTAGCAGCTTACGTGAGATCTGCTTTGCTGATGTGAACTTTGTTTTGCCGAATATTGCTTATAAGTCATACTGATTTGATGAAATTGGTTAAATTTAACATTGCTGAAATTATCATCTTGATAGTTTAAATTCGTTGAGTAGTTTAAACTGAATTGTGATATAATACTTTCTGAATAGTTTGAATCTGTATGAATGAGTTTATCTGATGTTTAAAAAGCTGTTGGGTACTTTTGATCTATTCTGTTTGTATTTCACTTGGTTTGGGAATTACTTTAACTGCTTTATCAGATTTGGTTAATTTAGGCTGCTGATATGTTTAATATGATAATGTTTAATTCGTGATTTTCTGTTGCTTATATTATCTGTTTACATATTTGATTTGCTGGCATTCTAGTTTAACAGATTCATTTTATCTGTTAAAATTCAAGCTGATTCCTATCAGTTTATACAAAATAAGCGTTACATTAGTCACCTCCTGTGACTCTGTTGATTTATTTGTCAAAAAGGAATAATAACCAAAAAAAATGCCCCAGGAGGGTCTCGACCCCGAGACCTCTCGTTTGATTACCCAGCATGTTAGCCAACTGAGCTACATGCTTATTTGTTTAAATTCTCAGCTAGTTGCTTAATATAGTGTAGTCGAATTTGGCAGGTTTTATTTTGTAACTTTTAATTTACTTTAATTCCGTTTTTAAATAAACTTTTAATTAATGTTTTTATTAAAGTATATTTTAGTTAAATAATAATAAAATAAAAATAATATAAAAAATGTTTTTATTAATTTAAAAAGTTTAAATAATTAGATTTTTATAATTGTAGAATTTAAATAAAAATAGTTTTTAAATAGATTTGTTTTAAGTAATTTTTTATAAAGTAAATTAGTCTAAATAGTTTAATTTGATTTCTAATAATAGATTAAAAGTTATTTTTATTAAATATATTTATTTCCTTATAGATTATAAAGTGGTTTCTTTTTTTAAAAAAAAAGCTTTAATTTTAAGTAATTGTTTGTAGATTTTAAATAATAGCGGGTTTAACGATTCGTGCACTTTAGGTAAATTTTAAATAGTTTAAAATTGGTAGATTTTAATTTGAGTTTAAAAACCGAAAACCAATTCGAATCGATTGTCCAAATCAAAGCAAAACGTCTCAAATTCATAAGATCTTCGTGTACAACGAACTTGAGTCACCAACGTGTTTAATTGAATTCGTCATTGGTAATATTAGTCTATTACTTTTTCCTAAAGGTAATTTTCTAATTTACCCTATAACGTATCAAATTATCACTATACTATCAACGACACATCAAAAGCCTTAGCTTCAACCCATTTAGACAAATAGTCCATGGCTACGAGAATGTATTTATTTCCTTTCGAAGATGGAAACGGCCCCATAAAATCGATCCCCACATGTCAAAGATTTCACAAACTTGGATAATGTTTTGAGGCATTTCATCCCTTTGTGAGTTCTTTCCTTGACGTTGACAAGCATCACAATTCTTGATCAAGTCTTGGGCATCACGATATATGGAAGGCCAAAACAAACCGACATCAAAGACTTTCTTCGAGGTGGCGTTGGCACCATGATGTCCCCCAGTGGGTCCTTCATGACAAGATTTAAGGATATCTTGAGCTTCTTTGCCAAACACGCACCTACGAATCACTTGATCCGCGCACACACGAAACAAATAGGGGTCGTCCCAAAAGTAATAGGATATATCTTTGAAAAACTTTCGTTTTTGTTAGGACGACATACCCTTGATCACAAACTTCCCCGCATGGTTATTTGAGATGTCCGCAAACCATGGGGTACTATCATCACCACGAAAAGCAATCATACCAAGCGTCTCGAGAGGAAATGTTTCATTGATTTCCTTGTTCTCTCGATCGCTTTGGTGAGGATTCTCAAGTCGAGATAAATGATCGGCCGCGAGATTCTCGGCTCCTTTTTTGTCTAGAATTTTGACATTAAATTCTTGAAGGAGGAGAATCCACCGGAGTAACCTTGGCTTAGCATCTTGTTTATTAAGATATTTGATAGCCGAGTGGTCCGTATATACTATGGTTTGAGACAAGACGAGATATGGTCTAAACTTTTCAAAAGCATACACAACGGCAAGTAACTCCTTTTCCGTTGTAGTGTACTTTGTTTGAGCATCCGTCATAGTTTTACTTTCATAGTGTATAGGCAAGAAATATTTTGATTTACGTTGCCCCAAAACCGAACCTACCGCGTAATCACTAGCATCACACATAATTTCAAAAGGTAAGTCCCAATCCGGGGCAACTAAGATTGGAGATTCGGTTAACTTCCTTTTAAGCATCTCAAAGGCTTGAATAGACTCATCCGAAAAGATGAAAGGAGTCTCTTTTTCCAAAATATGGGTCATAGGCCGAGCTATCTTAGAGAAGTCTTGTATAAAACGTCGATAGAAACCGGCATGGCCGAGAAAACTCCTAACTCCCATAACGGTGGTGGGTGGAGGTAATTTGGCAATCACGTCGATTTTAGCCCTATCAACCTCAATACCGGCCTTAGAGATCTTATGTCCTAACACAATTCCCTCTTTACACATGATGTGACATTTTTCATAATTAAGCACAAGATTTGTTTCCTCACAACGTTGCAACATTCTTTCAAGGTTAGAGAGACATGAAGTGAAAGATTCCCCAAAAACCGAAAAGTCATCCATGAAGACTTCCATGGTTTTCTCGATCATATCATGGAAAATGGCCATCATACACCTTTGAAATGTCCCCGGAGCATTGCATAGTCCAAAAGGCATGCGAAGATAAGCAAATGTTCCATAAGGACAAGTGAATGTGATCTTTTCTTGATCACGAGGGTCAATGAGGATTTGGAAATAGCCGGAAAATCCATCCAAAAAGCAATAGAATTCATCCCCCGCTAGTCTCTCTAACATTTGATCCATAAAAGGTAATGGAAAATGATCCTTCCTAGTGGCATCATTAAGTTTCCTATAGTCAATACAAACACGCCAACCGGTCACAAGTCTAGTAGGAATCATATCATTATCCTCATTAGTAACAACCGTCATTCCTCCTTTCTTTGGAACACAACGCACGGGGCTAACCCATGGACTATCCGAGATAGGGTAGATCATTCTGGCGTCTAGAAGTTTAGTGACTTCCTTTTTGATCACCTCATGAATCTTTGGATTGACCCTTCTTTGATTTTTGATAGCGGGTTTATAATCATCCTTCTAGAATTTTATGAGTACAAAATTTTAGATCTATACCCTTAATGTCGGAGATTTTCCATGCAATGGCCCTTTTATGTTTCTTAAGCACTTTCTTAAGTTCATCCTTTTCATTTTCCTTTAATCCCTTAGAAATAATCACAGATAACTTATCCGTTCCCTCAAGAAAAGCATACTCCAAATGAGTGGGAAGTTCCTTAAGTTCTAATTCGGTTGCTTCCTCAATAGATGTTTTCACTTTAGTCTCATTTTCACTCACAACTTTTAATTCCATAGGTGGTGATTCAAAAGGATCCATATTCAACAATTTTTCCATTAAAGCAATATCTCCCTCGGGATCAAAATTCTCACTATCAAACTCACTAGGATCAAATGGTGTGCTAAGGTAATCATCAATTTCCTTTTCGATTTTTGAATAACCATTATTCTCAAGCTCTTCAAGAACGAAGTCACCTCCCTCAAATGGAGTGAGTAGAGGTTTAGCCGAAGAGATAATAGGATTCGACGAAGTGGGATTGCCACTTATAGAAGAAGCCGAGAATCCAAGCACTTCTTGAGAATATTCTTCACAAGTAACATCAATCACATCGATTTGATTAATTGATTCCTCGTAATACTTGGAAGAATATTTAGAGATATGACCAATATCAAACGTGATATTTTCATCATCAACTCTTAAAGTCAATTTCCCCGCTTTCATGTCAACTAAAGCACTAGCCGTCATCAAAAATGGTCTTCCCAAAATAAGTGGTACACGAGAATCTTTGGGATAATCGCAAACTACAAAGTCCGTTGGAAAGACGAGTTTCCCTACTTTGACAAACACGTCCTCGACTATACCTTTTGGTAAGGAGATCGATCGATCCGCTAGCTCGAGAGTCATCTTAGTAGGTGTTAGCTCAGGAAGTGATAACCTTTTCCACACGGAAAGAGGCATCAAATTAATGCTAGCACCAAGATCGGCTAAAGCTAAGCATTCTTCCATATTAGGGAAATCACATGGTATCACAAACTTTCCCGGGTCTCCAAGCTTTTTGGGAAGCTTTTGTGTAAGAACCGCGAAACAATTAGCATCTAAAGATGTAGACACTTCAACCAATTTCCCTTTATCATTCATCAATTACTTAACAGTCGAAACAAACTTAGGCATGTAAAGCAATGCATCCGCGAAACTAACATTAATATAAAGATTATTAAACATCTCTAAAAAAGTAGTCATTTGAGCATTGGACTTTTCGCGGAGCTTCTCTTGGTTAAGTCTCGAAGGGTAGGGTAGTGTGGGTTTAGTCTTCAGAAGCTCGGGTTCCGGAATAGGCTATTGGTCTACCTTTGGTGGAATAGGAATTTCCTTTTCTTTAACCACCTCAGGTTCTTGCTCCACTTCCGTCACCGGAGAGGTACTTACATGTGGAAGCAAAGGTCCGTCTAAAGCTTTCCCACTACGTGTGGTTATAGCTTTCATTTCACCCTTCGGGTTTGGAATTATGTTGCTAGGTAAGCCACCCGAAGACGAGGAAGGTTGACTCATAAAAGATTCGAACATCGAAAGCAATTTGTTTTGACTTTGTTCCATACTTTGTTGCATACGGTTTTGGTTTTGCTCTAGCCTTTATTGATTAAGCTCAATCTTATTGTTTTGCCCTTTAATCGTATTTTGAAAATCGAGTTTCAAAGTATTAATTTGCCCTTGAATGTTGTTTGGAAAAGCTTTCATATTTGCCTCATTTGACTTGATATAGCTTGACAACTCATTTAGATTATTGTGAAAACCTTGATTGTTTTTGTAACACCAGTGAAAGTGCCGTATGATGCTAAGTTATTGACTCAAGAGCTGTTCAGTATGGGCATCTCTCTTAAATTATGGCTCACTTGTGGATGTGATATCCCGAGCCCAACATTATTTATTTAATCCTATTTTACGTATATTTTTGAAATTTTTAAGAATTTTTATCGTGGAATTATTTGACGGTTTAAGTTGAAACCAACGTTTACGGTCGTAATTTAACGTTTGACGATTTAAGAAGAACCGATGACGACTACGATACCGACGGATGCCCAAAATTTACCTTTTATTATCGATTGATCGATATTTGAGTTTTTCGAGATTTTATTTTTATTACGTGTTAAGTCGAGTCGGAACCATGTGTATATTCGTTTTGTGTGCGTTTGAACCATTTAAAAGTATTTTGAGGTAGCTCGGACTAAACTCGACTCCCGTAAATTTTAAAACCGACTAGTATGTCATAATCCCGCTCTTTAGCACATGTTTTATTAATAAGGCCAAAAGATAGCCAAAATTGCATCAAGGTCCCTCCTAACTTACAAAAAGGGGAAAAGAAAAACACACATCCATTTTCAACACCAAAAATTTTTCTCACCCCCTCCTCCTTCCTCTCTAGCCGACGGCTAACCCCCACCACCATGAATCCACCATCAAAAACTTGATTTTGAAGAAAATAAGCAAAGACCCATCTCCCATATCATCTTGTAAGTGAATCCCACAAACAAAAACACACATGCATCCATTTAATTTTTCCAAAAATTTAAGGTTTTTCAAAAATACGTTTTGATTTAATTAAATCATGAATTTGTTTAATTGGTGTATTGATAATGTTTATTCATTCATAAAACGAATTGGGGGCTGATTATTTTGGGTGTTTTGGTCACCAAAACCCACGAAATTTTTGGGGTTTTGGGTGTGTTCAAGGTGTTTGATGAAATGTGTTGTGGGGTTGTGTTTAAAATGGTGTTTTTAGTGTTTATAAATTGTTTAATTACATTGCATGTATGATTTAGGTTTTGGGTTTTGATTAGGATTCGACTTTCATAGTGTTAAGGGATGTTTGGATGATTGGGAATGATTATAAGTGGTTAGGATAGGTCTAGGTGATGTTTGGATGGATTGAAAACAAGTAGAAGGGAGATTTCGAATGAGTCGTTTTCAAACAGATTGTTAAGGGCCATTTTCGTGGTTTTAATTTTTGGTCCAGGTCATAAACATAGGATGTAGTTGTAGTGGTCGCCGAGACGCTCGTTTCGGTATAAGATAGAGCTTTTAACTCCAAACGAGTCAAAAGTTATGATACTTTGAAAATACGTGTACCGGGAGATGAGAATCAACACAATCCGAATTTGTGTTTGGTTTGGGTCAAATCCCGGGGACTATAAGTCTAGTTTGGTAAATGGTCAAGGGCTGAATTTTGGTGTCAAACCTACACATTTGGGTCTATTATAGGACTTAGGTGTCAAATGGGTCAATGGAGTATTTTAAACGGGTCAAATGAGTCCGACTTGGTCAAAGTACAATTTCAGTCCGAAAAACGTAGTTTTTGGAAAAGTGTTGAGTAACGGGTCGTAGAAGTAAAAACTTTTGTTGGGATTAAATATGTGTTTTCTACAGGTCTTATAGTATTTTTGAGAATTTTCTCAAATTTTATAAAAATGGTTAAGTATAGTAAAACAGTCCGTACTTTTGGTAAGAATCGGCGAAACCGTAAAATGGATAGTAACTTTAATAACATTGATAAATGATATAAGTCTAGTAACAACTACTTGTTTGACTTTGGCGTGAGTTTTCATAAGCATTGAGTGTGTTTGCATTTGCGTGTGTTTAGTACAATAATGTACGCGGAGTATTGATTTGGTTTTCGTACCTTGATTTTTAGGTCAAGTGTTTGATTTTCTCGGGCATCCACGTCGTCGGTGACATTTCTCGTTACGTCTTCGCTAGAACCACTACTACTACGCAAGGTGAGTCTATAGCCTCGCTCTTTACTTATTTCAAATGATTTTACCCGCGAGGGGGATACATGCTATTTAAATGAAAATGAACATAAGTCTTGAATGATTGTTGGACCCGAATGTTGCCTTAGAAATTGTGTTGAGTACCTAGTTGCAAAAGACCCTAATTTCATGAACTATTAACTATTGTCTTGCCCTTGCGAAGGGGGAAATAGCCGCTTATACAAAGTGATAGTACTATGGGGTTGACTACCCTATCCGAGACGAGGGCTAGTACGTTGATACCCCCTGCGGACGGATAATTTGTGATAAGAGATAAGGTATAATTGCAACTGATGCCTTATTAGGGGCCTTGGTTTCATCTGAATCACGCCGGTAATTAATACGCGGGTGATTGAGTTAACGGTTTAGTGTCATGAGCTTAAACACAATTGTCATATCCTTGAATAATAGATTGTATGGCCACAATGCTATTGAATGATCATGATTGGTTTTTTTACACTTATGTTCAACTGATGTTTTGATAAACCTATAGATTCGCTCAACCTTTGTGTTGACGATTTTAAGCATGTGTTTCAGGTAATCAAGGTTGATAGCAGTGGAGCATGCGAGGATGGAAGTTGTTGTGGCTTGGCGGTCTACTTGTTTTCCTCCCTTTTTGCACTTAAAACTCTTTTATATTATGTCATGAGAATGAAAAGGTACTTTTGGGTGGAGATTCAGTGGGGACCTAAACGCAAACTCTGTTTTGTATTATCTTGGGATTTGGAAAACCGTAGATTTGTATAATTTAAAAATGTTTAAATTCATGTTTAAACTTTTACGTCTCTTTGAGTCGTTTAATATAGCTTATGAGTGATGATAACTACGTAGCACCCAAATGTTGTAGTTCCGCTGCGCATAGCATTTGTGGGGGTGTTACAGATTGGTAATCAGAGCCATGAGTTATAGAGAACTAGGTCATTTTGAAAAATCCTAAACTATAACTTTTGGTGTCGTAAGAAATTGTCCAAGCACACAACTATCCTGCATGGCTCCGGTAAGAATTCTTTAGCATTGCTTTATATTTTAGATGTATCCCTCAAAATTGATATGAATTCCCTAGTATTTATTAAGTAAATACTTTGATATATATTGAGATATATTATTGTGTACGTTGAGTACTTATCATCGTAATTTACAAATTTTTGTAAGATTATCGTATATGTTGCATGTAATTGGCATAACGGGCTACATTGCATTACATGGCAACACCGCGTTGTAATCCTACGTGCATGTATGAATAATTTTATGTACAAATATGTATATACTATGGTATTTAAAGGCATTGAACGTGAAGCAATGGTCTTTGAGTGATTATCGTACATGTTATAATGCGGTTTTGTTGAGAATTCGGCCTCACCGCAAATTATCAATCTTGATAATTAATTTATTGTTCGGATAACCGAGTGTGAACCTCGTTTAATACTCTAGATACGTAAATAACGCTTCGTAACATATTGTATATTGACTAGAATGATCTCGATTGTCGTTATCACATCGTGATGTGTCATTGTGGACATTTTCTTTTGAAACGTAATTTACTTACGTATTACTTTATTTTTCTTTATTCCTTATGGGTTTGATATGATAGTTGGCGTAACTATAATATAGACGAAGTATAATCAACGATGCGTACATCGTAGCGACGAATCACATGTGTATGTTATAAAACATGGTTGAGGCGTGTTGCCATTAAATCGTTGTTTACTATTCTACTTGAATTTTAAAGATGTGTTTTAAAATAGACTAGCGTTGTGATCAATCGCGATAACTTGAAATTTGGTTGGTTTTGTGTTAATTTTGTGGAGTACGATTTCGAGACTCATCCGAGGCCGATAACAACACTTAGTTGACATACGTATTCTCGCTTCGTTTACTTCATTTTGTTTTGTTGTTTCATTATTTTGAATTCGATATTATACATGACGAGGTCCGACATTTGTGTGAGTTAAGTAAGTATCGAATTTTGTTGATTGAATGGTTTAAACATAAAGTGTTTTACATATTTAATACTTGGCGGATGAAACATTTGGATAAAAATGACTTATGATGTGTTTTGTAACCAATAAAATATGTGTAGAGTGTAAATGGACAAAGTGAAAATATTTTTTTTTTCTTTCTTCTTCTTCCTTCAACCTTGGTTGGTAAATCTTAATAAGTAATTATTATTACTCGTAAAATCCTTGTTTTTATATATTAATAATTTGATACTAGAAGCTAGTGATGTATTTGTTAAGAATTTATTTAATATAATTTTAAAAAGGAGTTTATAATAAAATTTACGATATGACTATTGAGTATATGTAACTTGGATTTAGTATGAATTAATTTTCGGGTCAATATAGTAAACTTTTGGCGTATCTTGTAATATAAAACATGAGTAGAAGAATTGGTCATACATTTGGAGATAAAAAACTTTGTAAAATTTGTTTTATTTTAAACATAAGGTTATGTTTACGTATGCATTGGTGTAAACTAGAACACGTTACTTGTTGTATTGAATAAACTGGGTTAAAAATCGGAATGTACACTTTAAGTGAGAAATTATAATGCTTGAAATGAATTATAAAATCTTGATGGAACGTCATTTGAAATAATTTGTTTGTCTAACTGTCGTTATAGAGAATCAATATGTGTAATTTGATGATGCTTGTTTAAAATCATTTGAAAAATCTTTCATTTTATTCCGCTGTGAGATGTGTTAATTTTAAAATTGTTTGATAACGAGCTAAAGATTAAAAGTTGAATCTTATATATCTTTGAATTATTGAAATAAGCATTTCTGATTAATTATTACATTATTATATTGTTATTATTTTTGAGATCCAAGTGTCGACTAAAATCAGTAAATTATCTGAGATAAAACTACGTGAAACCTCTTTATCATTTGAGTCGAAGTGCGCCAATGTGATTTAACAAACCAGTTTTGAGGAAGACTTATGTATAATGAAAAGTCAAAAGTTGATTTTAAGAGTTAATTGGACTAGTTTGAGTCATGTTGGATATGTGTATATATGTGATAATATAAGTCGTAATAATAAAAACGTAAAACATGGAAAATTCTTACTGTATACGTTTTGGTACTTAAGATATGAACATTAACGAGATTTTGACACAAGTATGGAGATTTTCAAACCTAATGATTTGTCAATTATGATAACCGAGTCACCGCATCTACTAATGTTAATAATTCCCGAAAGATTGAAATTTTTCAGAAATGAAAACTTTGTAAAGATTGGAAAATGAAAGGTATAAATTCTTTAATGGTGTAACACAAATTAAAAATGTGTAAATGCTCGCTTTTACAATGTACCAGGTAACAGTAACTAGAAAATGCAAATGGATTACCCAACAAACGAATATTTATATTATTTTCTTAAGATGTATATATAATATTTTGGGTCACGATGGTTCGATCGTACAGCATCACTTCTTTGATTTTGCAAGTCTATATCTAAACTTGAGTAGTCATGTGATTGTTCATTTTAACATTTATCATGATATGAAACCATTATTATTATATTTATTTTTGGGTTGCTATTTCGCTAGGACTTGATGGTGAGGGTATGTCACCCGGTATATTTTGTCCTGTTAATGGACGCCGTGATTTTTCTTCTTATGGTTAATGGAACCTAAAATTCTGTATTTACTTGAATGATGCTATAAATCTTCATTAAATTGGTTATTTAATTATATTGAACAAAAGCGAGGAGGCGTAGCCGCTTTACCAAATTATAGAGGTGAAAGAACTCGATCTTCCTGGTGAAATTGTTTCTATTTAACCAAGTGATTATTCTTCTCTCCCCGTATACCCCTGGTGGAATGGGTGTGCAACTCGAGACGATGGAAATTATGATCGTTGTTTTTTTTTTTTTGAAGCTTGTGTTGATATTCATTTTTTTTACTCCATGTATTCGTAGATCGTTGTTGTTATCCCGAGACTTTTGTCATATGTTTGAAGTACTTTTCGTTTCTGATGTAGTTAATTTTAGTTGGCAATTATATTGCTCGTTTACCTCGTTCGATCTCATTGATTTTTGATTTTATTACTTGTTGTGCTTGCAATGATCTCTAATCTTGAACCACCTTACCGTTATTTTGTGAATAGTCTATTTTGAAAATGTGTATGAGTGTGTCAAATGGTTCGTTCAACCAAATGTAAAGGGTGTCGATTTCTTTATTTAATTATTTATTTATTTTCTCATAAAAAGGCAAAGCAAAAATATGTTTTCAAAGTGTATGAAAAATGTTTAATGTGTTTCTTGAAACGATGGTAACAATATTTTCCCATTTCAAATTTCATTTCAAATGGTTTAATTATTTTGAAGATTAGGTCGAAAACTTTCGTAGTCATATTTGGTATGTAATAATAATGTTTGTGTCATCACTCGATCCTCAGTTATGCACAGCTTAGCTAACTATGCATAAATCGGGAAGAGTCCTGTTTTGTTGGTTGTTGTTGCTTGATCCTTAAGTATGCATGATCTGGCTAGTTATGCATAGTTTAGGAAGGGCACGATCGTGTAAAACAAATTGGTCATTTTGAAACTTATAGTGTTTTGATGAATGGTTGGATGAGAACGTTTTTAAAAACGGTGGATCCTTTTGCAAGTAATTGTATTCTCTTTAATTCCTGAAGAAATTTTTGAATTTTCTTGTGTTCTTTGAAATCTTTTCTTTTTGTTTGACGTTGACTTAGTAAGTCGCTGTGACCGAGTAATTTTGGAAAATGTTTTTATGTGTGTGTGTAACGTGCGAATTTCATCGGAATCACGAGGGTGTTGATGAAATACCAAAGGGACTCGTACCGACACTGAGAAGAAATTTTAAACAAGAATAGAAGACTGCCAAAGTAGAGGAAATCAGAGTTCAAGTGACTCTGAGGGGAATGACAACGCTTTCTCCTACGTCGAACGTATCGTACTTATTTATTATTCTTTTCTTGTTCTTTTGATATGACAACGACAGACGATAAACTATTGAAGTTTACCAACTGTGCATCAGTAATTGGAAGACAATTCCATTGTCGTTTTCGTTTATTTAAGTGAGGAATCCTCTTTGCTTGACTCAACCATCCTTGATTATCGATGGTTAAACGATAAGATAGCCATAGTTGATGATTTTATGGTGAACCCTTGTCTTTTATGTGTTTTTGTTGTATGTGATCTGGTCAAGTGATCGTAAGTTGTGGGAACTTGAGACGACATTGTCCAATGAAGTCCGATCATGGAGAACACGTTCCATGTAATATATTTCTTTTTTATATTTAACTGTGAACGGTGATGCTTGTTGAGGTTTTGACCACGTTTGGGACGAAAGTAAGATGGTGTTCTTGTAATATCTTTTGGGTATGGAGCCGTGTGTGAGCACCCTACGACGACATATGTTTGTATTTTATTTTCTTTTGGATATGCATCCTTAGCTAGCAAGCTTGTAAACCTTCTTTAACTTGCAATTTTCTTTTGACTGGACTCATCCGGTATCCTGTCAATATTCCTTATTTTATCATGGCTTGGCTGATTAGCAAGCATGAGTTAACTTGGTTGAACTTATTTACTTGGCATGGTTTGGCTATTTCGCAAACATGTCGTGATACGGCTTTATGTGTTTTATTATGGCTTTTGTGTTTGATTGGATTGTGACGTTTTCGAGAGAGTTATGTATTACGTCGAATGATTCCGTGTCGATGAATTCGTTTTTGACGAACTAGGGTTGTATGTACGTAATATTACGATAAGGTGATTTTGTACGACTAGTAATAATTACTCCGTCTTGTATATTCTGAACGTTTTCGATGGGGTTGTGTGTGACCCGTGCGATTTTATTTTGTGAGTAGTTGTTTTTTTATGAGACGATGAACCAAGTGAAAGGACGATTCAAAAGTTGGAAGACGTGCTCCGAGCGTATGTGTTTGATTTTGGTGGAAGTTGAGATCGTGGAAGGGCGTGATTCGTTTTGGAGAATAAGAAAGGTGGGTCCAAAGGTATGTTGGACCAGTTGCCTACTAGTTGGAACTGCTGGATGAACTCCGTGGAAATGACAATACTCTTCATGTGTCGAATTTGAAGGATTATGGGATGAAAAGGTAGATCACCAGTTGGATAGAATGAAGCAGGAAAAAGTCAGTTGAATGGACTTGAAATGATTCGAGAGGCTACGGAAGAGATGGTGTAGATTAAGAATTATATGCTAACCGCGAGAAGCTGTGGAAAGAGATGTGTTGATACCCGTGGGAAGAATTTAGGGGAATTGAAGTGGAGATCATGGATCAAGATGGTAAGAGATTGAAGCAAGGCATAATACCCATGGTGAAGGTGTGATAGAACCCGAGACGTGAACCGAAGTCCACGTCGGAATGTGGAGACCTCTTTAGGAAGTAGTACCATTATCTTCCTAGTAGTACAAAATGCGAGTATAAGAACCGGAGAGCGCCGGGACGTCGCTCCCTTAAAGGGGGAAGGATGTAACACCAGTGAAAGTGCCGTATGATGCTAAGTTATTGACTCAAGAGCTGTTCAGTATGGGCATCTCTCTTAAGTTGTGGCTCACTTGTGGATGTGATATCCCGAGCCCAACATTATTTATTTAATCCTATTTTACGTATATTTTTGAAATTTTTAAGAATTTTTATCGTGGAATTATTTGACGGTTTAAGTTGAAACCAACGTTTACGGTCGTAATTTAACGTTTGACGATTTAAGAAGAACTGATGACGACTACGATACCGACGGATGCCCAAAATTTACCTTTTATTATCGATTGATCGATATTTGAGTTTTTCGAGATTTTATTTTTATTACGTGTTAAGTCGAGTCGGAACCATGTGTATATTCATTTTGTGTGCGTTTGAACCATTTAAAAGTATTTTGAGGTAGCTCGGACTAAACTCGACTCCCGTAAATTTTAAAACCGACTAGTATGTCATAATCCAGCTCTTTAGCACATGTTTTATTAATAAGGCCAAAAGATAGCCAAAATTGCATCAAGGTCCCTCCTAACTTACAAAAAGGGGAAAAGAAAAACACACATCCATTTTCAACACCAAAAATTTTTCTCACCCCCTCCTCCTTCCTCTCTAGCCGACGGCTAACCCCCACCACCATGAATCCACCATCAAAAACTTGATTTTGAAGAAAATAAGCAAAGACCCATCTCCCATATCATCTTGTAAGTGAATCCCACAAACAAAAACACACATGCATCCATTTAATTTTTCCAAAAATTTAAGGTTTTTCAAAAATACGTTTTGATTTAATTAAATCATGAATTTGTTTAATTGGTGTATTGATAATGTTTATTCATTCATAAAACGAATTGGGGGCTGATTATTTTGGGTGTTTTGGTCACCAAAACCCACGAAATATTTGGGGTTTTGGGTGTGTTCAAGGTGTTTGATGAAATGTGTTGTGGGGTTGTGTTTAAAATGGTGTTTTTAGTGTTTATAAATTGTTTAATTACATTGCATGTATGATTTAGGTTTTGGGTTTTGATTAGGATTCGACTTTCATAGTGTTAAGGGCTGTTTGGATGATTGGGAATGATTATAAGTGGTTAGGATAGGTCTAGGTGATGTTTGGATGGATTGAAAACAAGTAGAAGGGAGATTTCGAATGAGTCGTTTTCAAACAGATTGTTTAGGGCCATTTTCGTGGTTTTAAATTTTGATCCAGGTCATAAACATTGGATGTAGTTGTAGTGGTCGCTGAGACGCTCGTTTCGGTATAAGATAGAGCTTTTAACTCCAAACGAGTCAAAAGTTATGATACTTTGAAAATACGTGTACCGGGAGATGAGAATCAACACAATCCAAATTTGTGTTTGGTTTGGGTCAAATCCCGGGGACTATAAGTCTAGTTTGGTAAATGGTCAAGGGCTGAATTTTGGTGTCAAACCTGCACATTTGGGTCTATTATAGGACTTAGGTGTCAAATGGGTCAATGGAGTATTTTAAACGGGTCAAATGAGTCCGACTTGGTCAATGTACAATTTCAGTCCGAAAAACGTAGTTTTTGGAAAAGTGTTGAGTAACGGGTCGTAGAAGTAAAAACTTTTGTTGGGATTAAATATGTGTTTTCTACAGGTCTTATAGTATTTTTGAGAATTTTCTCAAATTTTATAAAAATGGTTAAGTATAGTAAAACAGTCCGTACTTTTGGTAAGAATCGGCGAAACCGTAAAATGGATAGTAACTTTAATAACATTGATAAATGATATAAGTCTAGTAACAACTACTTGTTTGACTTTGGCGTGAGTTTTCATAAGCATTGAGTGTGTTTGCATTTGCGTTTGTTTAGTACAATAATGTACGCGGAGTATTGATTTGGTTTTCGTACCTTGATTTTTAGGTCAAGTGTTTGATTTTCCCGGGCATCCACGTCGTCGGTGACATTTCTCGTTACGTTTTCGCTAGAACCACTACTACTACGCAAGGTGAGTCTATAGCCTCGCTCTTTACTTATTTCAAATGATTTTACCCGCGAGGGGGATACATGCTATTTAAATGAAAATGAACATAAGTCTTGAATGATTGTTGGACCCGAATGTTGCCTTAGAAATTGTGTTGAGTACCTAGTTGCAAAAGACCCTAATTTCATGAACTATTAACTATTGTCTTGCCCTTGCGAAGGGGGAAATAGCCGCTTATACAAAGTGATAGTACTATGGGGTTGACTACCCTATCCGAGACGAGGGCTAGTACGTTGATACCCCCTGCGGACGGATAATTTGTGATAAGAGATAAGGTATAATTGCAACTGATGCCTTATTAGGGGCCTTGGTTTCATCTGAATCACGCCGGTAATTATTACGCGGGTGATTGAGTTAACGGATTAGTGTCATGAGCTTAAACACAATTGTCATATCCTTGAATAATAGATTGTATGGCCACAATGCTATTGAATGATCATGATTGGTTTTTTACACTTATGTTCAACTGATGTTTTGATAAACCTATAGATTCGCTCAACCTTTGTGTTGACGATTTTAAGCATGTGTTTCAGGTAATCAAGGTTGATAGCAGTGGAGCATGCGAGGATGGAAGTTGTTGTGGCTTGGCGGTCTACTTGTTTTCCTCCCTTTTTGCACTTAAAACTCTTTTATATTATCTCATGAGAATGAAAAGGTACTTTTGGGTGGAGATTCAGTGGGGACCTAAACGCAAACTCTGTTTTGTATTATCTTGGGATTTGGAAAACCGTAGATTTGTATAATTTAAAAATGTTTAAATTCATGTTTAAACTTTTACGTCTCTTTGAGTCGTTTAATATAGCTTATGAGTGATGATAACTACGTAGCACCCAAATGTTGTAGTTCCGCTGCGCATAGCATTTGTGGGGGTGTTACAGTTTTGATTAGCATTAAACCCATTTCCTTGATTATAATTCCCTTAGTTACCACGGTTAAAATTATTCCCATTGTTTCCATTGTTGTACCTATTTTGAATCGGTGGAAAACCCGGTGGAGCAACATGATTTTGACGAGGAACTTGACCGTTGGAGCCATAAGTTCCCTTCGCGGCAAAAGCACTAGCTTGATCAAACCCCGTGGTTAAACAAGCATGATTAGGATGTGCTCCACCACATGATACACAAACATTCTCAACCATATTAATGGTTCCATGAGGATTCTTCCTAATCTCATTCAACAAAGTCGCGAATCCACTATCAATCTTAGAGTCCAATCTAGCAATCTCGGGATTTAATGAATTCACATTGGAAACACCCGGTGTGTTTCGTGAATATTGTGCTCTAGACTTATCCTCCATTATTCTCCACACGTCTCTCGGAGTTTTTCTTAAAAGATTACCACCCGCGGCGGCATTTAAAGAATCTTGTTCAATCATATTAAGCCCATTATAAAAAGTATTTATTTGATGCAATTCCGAGAAACCGTGGTGTGGACATTGTCTTAACAAATCTTTAAATCTTTCCCAAGCAATCCCAAACGATTCATGCACTTTTTGTTCAAATTTAGTGATCTCGTTCTTAAAGTGTGTTGTCTTAGATGGTGGAAAGAAGTAATCCATAAACTTAGACACTAAATCATCCCATGTTAAGATCGAACCCGGTGGTTCTTTCTCATACGAAAGCTTAGCATTACCCTCGAGCGAGTGCGGAAAAAGCATGAGCTTAATCGCGTCATTCCGAATGTGAGAATGCGGGCTATCGGTCTCATTACCACGAAATTGGTCGGCACGAATGAGCGATAAAAGACCCGTCTTAATCTCAAAATGATCCGCCAAAATAGCCGGCACAACGATTGCTTCCCCTTACCCTTCGTGGGTGCACGGAGAAATTCCTCCATTGTTCGGTTATCGGCCATCTCTACAACAATAGGTGGAAGCTCGGGTTCCACTATTCGTTGTTGACGATTCCTATTTCTACGAGGAATATTTTCAAGCCTATTAAAATCAATCACAAGACGAGAAGAACGTAATTGCATACACTACAAAGACGAGAATTTAGAGGATTGAAGAAAAGAAATTAGACAAGAAGAAGATTATTTTTGGTATTTTATTTGGTATTGCTCAATCAAAATTGATCGATAAAAACAAGGAATAAGGATAACTAGTATGGAAGTAAATTACCCTCGGTCGACTTTGAAACGATAGGTGAAAACCTAAACGTCTCGAGGTTCAATAAGTAAACTACAAAAATAAGATTTATTACTACTTGAGTCGGCAAACCAATAATAGGTCGTCCCTCTCAATATACGCACAAGCGAGCGGGGAAACGAGGTGGCACAAAGCACTTAAAAATCTTTTTCCTTAGACGGCCTTTTATAGCACGTCGCCTTATACCGACCTTATAGTTTGTATAAATCGAGTTCGAACTTGTTATTAGTATTTATCTATTTTGCCTTTTATTTTTGTTTTGGATTCGACTACAATAGCTAGGTGATGAAATCCCAACTAAGGCCTTATTTGAAAAGTATGTAAATTTATTGTTCTACGTAATACACTATATTAATCACAAAAAACGAGAAAAACGATACATACTATATAATAGAAAAATAACAAAACTTTCCGAGGACGGAAAGGGTCTTCAAATCAACGATCAACAAATCTCAACGAAAACGAATCGTACACAAGATCCCCGGCAGTGGCGCCAAAATTTTTGATGTGTTGTTGATAGTATAGTGATAATTAGATACGTTATAGGGTAAATTAGAAAATTACCTTTAGGAAAAAGTAATAGTCTAAAATTACCAAAGACGGATTCAATTAAACACATGATGAACCAAGTTCGTTGTACACAAAGATCTTATGAATTTGAGACGTTTTGTATCGATTTGGACAATTGATTCAAATTGGTTGTCGGTTTTTTAAACTAAAATTAAAATCTACCAATTTTAAACAATTTAATTTTAACCTAAAGTGCATGAATCGTAAACCCCGAATTTTAAAATCTAAAACAATTACTTAAAAATTAAAGTATTTAAAAATTAGATTAATTTAATTTTCTATAAAAATTAATCTATTTAATTAAAATAACATTTATACTATTTTTTAAATCTTTTGAAAACTATTTTACTTCTACAAAACATTTTTTTTAACTTTTAGTTGAAACAAAAGTTATATGTTTATTTTAAAATTCAATTGATAAATAATAATGTGAATAATAAAAAAACATTTAGACAAAACTAAAAGTATACGGGTTATTATAAGAAATGACACAGGAGAAATACGTATATTAAAAACAAGACGCAAATTAGTAACTAAATAACCACCTAGATCAGATGGTTAAGACATTGAGTTGTGAAACGTGAGGTCACGAGGTCGAGACCCAGCAGTGGCATATTTTTTGGTAATTGATTTTTTTGACAATTGAAACGTAGACTGTCACAGGAGGTGACTTTATTATACACAAATCTTGAAAAAAGCTGATAAGGATATCAACTATTGAGCTTATCAGATCTAAATAATCTGATAGCTAATTGCTTAAACAAAAATACAGTAAGAACACACAGAGCGGTGAAACAAACTTAAATTCGGCAAGAAAATTATATCAGCACGTCTTAGAACACACTAATGCAGAAACACAAACGCATACTAGATTAAGCATCTAAAAATTATCAAGATCCACACAACGCAAGACTTAATTATCAGAAAGCTTTTAAATAACGCATAAAACGAGTTCAAATCTATGTGAACATGAATATATGAAAATAAACCTTAGCAAACTGAAACACTAAACAACTATCTAATGCAGTCTAAACCCTTACTCAGCTAAAACAACTACAAAAGAGAGCAAAACAAATTCATCAAACTACTAGCAAGATCTAGTTTAAACAAGTTATCAGATTAATAAACCTTAAATCTAATATAAGCAGTCAAAGACTTACAGCAATATCAATCCATGTCAAACCTCAGCAGATACAATTCTAAACAAACTTATTTAAAACAAAGCAAACTTATACGATTCATAACAAACCAATTAACGGTATTAACTGAGCAATCGAAAACATATAGCAGACTTCCTTATTTATCCCATTTCATCAAATCACAAATCAATACATTCGTTTAAACAGTGACCAAACTTATCAAATAAATCAGCTATAATTATGATTAATCACTTACATATTTAAAAGCCAAACTTCAAACTAACAGTAAACTAAAAAAAACTTCATCAAAAACATATCCTAACAATCTTATTTCATATATCATAATATTTATTAACCAACTAATGATAAAATCATATCAAAATACAGAAAATTAACTAGTAACATACCATTTGAAGAAAATCGTTCTGAAGAAGGTTAGCGCTGTGCTACCTTATGAACCGGAAACGAAACCACCAAACGAATCACCATTCACCATCAATCGAACATCATCAAACATTCTCGAACATATATATTTTAATCCAACTTTCCAGTGGGAAAGTTTTCCTCCAAATTTATTCTCTTAATATTCAATATAAGCTATAATATTAAGCTTAACGGAATTTTTTAATCATTATTATATCAAAATAGACTAAAGTAAAAATTGCAATATTAACTTTAACAGAAAGTAAAACCGAGTAATGTTTCGAGATAAAACTAAACTTTTATTAATAATCAAACTTCATTACAAAACTGAGAAGAAAAAGATTACAAATTACCCTAGATCTAATTTAGCATAATAACTTTAAAGAATAAAAATGGGATAAAAATTACAAATATTTTGGGGGTTTATATAGCCAACCCCCTAGGTTGTTGAGGGGAGGTTGTTGAGGCAGAGAAATCATCTTGTCCCTTCAAAGGGTATCTTCGTTCTTCTCTTTCTTCCAATCTTGATCTAACGGATGATATAAGCCTACTAGCACACGGATTGCCAACGTGGCAATCAAGTGTGCTAGTTGTACTTTCTCTTTTGCTGATTTGGTTTGTCTTGATTGGTGGGTGATGAAGGATGAGGTGTTCCAGCCAATTGATTGTTGACACGTCACTATGCGCCTCCATCTTTCTCTTCCTTAAAACATGGGGAATTAATTCCCCATGCGTGTGAATAACCCGTATGAACAAAACCCCCTTATTAATTTGAGATTTTATGGATTAGGGCTTGGGATGAATAGTGGCTAGGTTAAACATTATTACTGGTTTATTTTGGGTGAAGTGGGAGAGATGATAAACATAGAAGATATCAAATAGTTATTTTATTTGTGTGTGGTGGAAAGGTGAATAAACGTGTGGGGCGTTTGACTGAATGTAAGTTAAATAACTCACATGTCGTCTGTTTAAACATGCCAAAACCCTAAGGCCCATCATAATTCGTCCGAATGAAATATTGATTTGGACTTTGAGTCCAATTTGTTTATTATAGCAAATGGTATTGGGCTTTGACCCAATAAAATACATACTTCCATCCGTCCCTCATTCATTTCTTGTAAGTGGGCTTGATTTGGGCTTTTGCTCAAATGTAAAAAGTTCAATTCCTCAAATGTGCTTTTGGGCCCATTTACCCAATTGTGGGACCACAAAGCCCAATATCTTCAAAAGATTAAATCCACTAGAATCGAGCTTGTTCTTGGCTTCGTCGATCTTTTCTTCAAACTTCGTGTCGGTTTTGCCGGTTTCCGCGAACTTGGTACCTACACACACGAAACAAGAAAACAACACATATACAAGGTATTTTCATATGTTTGTATGCATTTTTTAGTTGTTTTAAGATACAAATGATATGAGTAAAATCACTCATATCAAACTCCCCCTTGCTAAGCAATTGTCGTGTCCTCACGCAATGATAAAATAAAATTATAAACTACACTTTTATTCAACTTTTGACTTTTTATTTTGCAAAGACATAATGTATTGCTTTCATTATTTGAAAAATAACTTTAAGGATCATAAAACTCAAATAGATTCATCGTCCCCGACATTTCACTTTTCCATGCCAAGTGCAAAAACAAGATCATTATCAATCATAAGCCCTAAAATTAAACCAACTCATACAAGTAATTTGTGTTAAACTCAATCTCCTATTATTCCTAGTTGTATCTCTAGATTTTATTTGTCATTCACCCAAAGGCTCTTTTGACTTTATTTTGATATTTATTAGTCCAAAAATGAAGGCAAGAACGGTGTAAACTCAACACTCAAAACCTAACCTCGACTTCAAAAACCGTTGTCACTAAAGAAAGCCCACATCAAGGATAACTTAACACGATTTGAGGGATAAATCCTCGGACCCGAAATTTGGCTAATATGGCTACTTTAAAGCAAAAATAAAAACCTCCAAAGTCAATTATGACCTTATATGGAGTTAGCAACAATTACATCATAACACCTTTTGGCTCTTTAAGATGCAATTGTGCTCCTTATTTAAAATCCACACCCGAAGGCTCCTTGGACAAAAATAAGGGAATTGACATCACCATCCCACCTTATGGCTCATGATGATGAAGAAATTTTTATTCAACACGTCCCCTCGCCATACACCCTAAGGCTCTAATGACAAGGTTAGTGCTACATGACTCCCACCCGAAGGCTCCTAGAGAACATGTTTTTATTTATTTTTCTTTATGAATATTATATTTATAGTAAGCCAAATTTCCGCAATCCCATGATCAAAAGTCCATGACGCTGACACCCTTAATGAGTTCTCACTTTAATTACAAGGGAAGAAAAAGAAGGAGTTACGAGTTAAGATATCAAGCCTAAACCGCTAAAAACTTCATTTATTAAGCAATTAATATTCAAGTGTGGAAAGTATATATATATATATATATATATATATATATATATATATATATATATATATATATATATATATATATATATATATATATATATATATATATATATATATATATATATATATATATATATATATATATATATATATATATATATATATATATATATATATATATATATATATATATATATATATATATATATATATATATATATATATATATATATATATATATATATATATATATATATATATATATATATATATATGTATATATGTATATATATATATGTATATATATATATATATATATATATATATCATCCGCCATTGTTTGATCTTTGTCAATAATATTTACCAAGTGTTTTTATGTAAATACTTTCATTTTTGGTATTTATTCGGTGATTACTTCAACATTTTACAAGTTTTAAGGTAGATTTGTAGGTGAAACAAGTTTTACAAGAAAAGTTGGGTAAATATTTGTGACAAGTGTTTTGATTAGCATAGCAGGTCAGATTTTGTGTGTGTATTCTTGTTAATCTTGCTAGATCTCTAAGGTTATTGTTATCATATAAATAACTTCACTTCATCGTGATTTAAGATAGAAAACTAGTAAAAATAGATGAAGGTTTAGAGAGAGAAAGTAAAGAGAATGAGGAGAGAAAAGATGGAAGGTTAGATTGATGTGTGAGAAAATAATAACCAACACCCTCCTATAACATGCTAGGAGGGGAGTTTAAATAGCCATGCCTTACATGTAGACTATAATGGGCTATTTGTTTAGGTTGGGCTTGACTAAACGTGCCTAAGAGAGCTGGGTATCCTGGCGCACACAGCTCGCCAATCCCACATGGCATCTCGCCATAGCTCGCCACCATACCGCCCTCATTCGCCACACACTCGTCACAGCCCATTTCGCCATCTAACTGAGGAGGAAAAAAAAACAAACGGGCCCCACTTTTCCAACGTATCTTTTTTAAAAAACTATCCGGGTTTTTTACAATTTATTTTTTTCTCCCACTTTCTAATATAAATACTACTACTAACCCAAATTTTTACATACAAATCTATAAAATCATCTCTTCATAGTCTATAAAAAAGTATCAAAGTCCAAATAACGGGTATTATACCAATCTCCTTAACACTCTACCGTAACAATATTCACCTTCATCTAATCCGTCTACTCCATCGTCCCAAAACTCCGTCAGATCCTCGCAACATTATCCAACTAATTTGTCTCAATTTTCACCCGATCAAAATTACCAATTTGGTTATCAAAATTACCAACCGCAACTAGGCTTTCAAAATCTTCAACAACCGAGAAACAACGCACCACAATTTTATCCATCACAACCATCACACCAAAACTACTTTCCATCACAAACTTTTCCTTCGCAACAACAACCATATGCTATCATAAGGTCATTTCAAAGTACAAAATACGTATCGAGAAGAAGTACGCAAAGGAAAACGTCCCTCAAAACAACCCAAATCGAAAAAGAAAACTCTAGTTAATTTGGATGAAGATGATGGCGAGGTCGAGGAGGTCGCACCACGTGTTTTGACCCGTTGGTCAGCCGATGAGAAAAAGTTACTTACGGAGACTTGGATCTAGGTTTCCCAAAATGTTGAAATTGGAAATGACCAATCCGAGGATGCTTTTGGAGCAAAATTCTGGAGGTTTTTAACCGTACTACAACTGGGGATCTACGGACAAAGAATATGGATACCGGGAAATGGATATGAATTAACAGGGAATGCCAAAAATACAATGGTATCTACAAGCATTTGCAATGTAAGAGCGGAGAAAATGAGCATGATCACGTAGAGAATGAAAAGAAGATGTTTTCTCAACGTAGTGAAGGTAATAAGAAGTTTAATTACATCCACCTAAACGTTTTAAAGAATTATCCAAAATGGGATGTGGCCGAACCGATTGACATAGACACTCTTGAAGAACTATTCGGCCCAGATTCACGATCTCGTCCTGCCGGAAAGCCTCGTCCATCAAAGAAAACAAAATCTAAAACTTCTGCGAGCACCGGTGGAAGTAATGCAGGGTCCGTGGCGTTAGACTGTTTTGAAGGACATTATGAAAAAATATGTCAAGGTGCGTCTGAGGCTTACTGGGAGAAGAAAGACAGGGAAGTGACGATGAAAGAGTGTCGAGAGTTAGAGTTTCTCATGTTGGATCCTGACAGCGCAGGACCAGAGAAATCCCCTTTCATCTGAGCGAGGAAACAAGACATCACGAAGTGATACCCAAATGCTTTCAACGGTTAAACCAAATAAATGTTATTTCGGCTTTGTTATTTTTTTCCGTAACTTTTTCCCGTTTTTTTTTTCAGAACTATTTTTTTAAGTTAATGTATTTGTTTTTTATGTATTGTAATTTGAATGTTATGAAATGAATTTATTTTGGTTAAAATAAGGGAAAAAACTAAAATAGTTAGTGGTGGGGCCAAATTGAGGAGGGGTGGTATGTCATGATAACATGGGTTTTGAGTGTCAAGTGACGTGTCACCCCGTGAGGCCTAAGTGAGGAGCAAAACTTGATTCATGATACCTAGTGCTCTAAGGTCCTAAACATGAACTTATTAGCTTTACGTGAAGCCCGTGATTCTCGACTATCATATTTCTAATTACAACATTTCTATGACCGATATATAATAAACCTATGACCTAATCATTCTTGTTCGACTCAATATTTTAAGGCTAACAATCTCCCCCAATGAGAGGTCATTCCTCTACAACGTTTGAGGATTTGTTGAGATTACTAAGCTCGTTAATATATGAGTCTTGAACGTGTAATTGTAGGCGTGTTCCTTCATTCTATGATCTTGATCCTTTGTTATTGTCTTTCGAATTGGTCTTTAATCTTGAGATCTTTAAATCTTATCCTTGATTTGTCATTGTTATCCTCTCCACCTTGCGATCTTACGCCTTCACCCACATGTCCACACTATGCATCATACTGAAAGCTTTCTAACAACCTCTGTTAATGCAACCAATGCCTAAAAATATTATTTATAATAACTAATTTTTCTTAGTTTTGATCACGACAATGTGTAAAAACATTTATCGTCAAAGATTGTTAGGAATAATGTATTTAGAAGTTACTCCTGGTCATATAGCAGTTCCTACTGGAGTACTTCGTTCCTCGTGGCAGCTTCTAGTTCCTCCTGGTCGTATTATAAAGTTGAAAGAAGATTATAGAAGATATGATCAAGGAAGATTGTAGAAGATAAGATCAAATACTTAGTCTTCCTAGTCTTATGGAAAGTATTAAAACAAGATAAGGATGATGAGAAGGTTACAAGTTTGTTTAGGAAACTATTAAAGGATATTGATGTATAATACTTAGGCAAGTATTAATTATATTGTAACCACCTAGGACCCCTTGCACTATAAAAGGAGGTCCTAGGGTGAAGAGATGAACACACTTCTACACACACATATTCTCTACATATTTCTCTCATTGTTTGTTACAGCTTCAAGGTTGTAAACCCTACACTATTTAGAGTGATCGTATTAATATATTGAGGCTTAAACGTTTGGTTATTTCTATTGTTCTTCTTATATAAAGATTTGTTTCCGCACAATCTTTGTATTGTGATTAAGGCTTCAAATATCCTTCAAGAAGCAAACCCAAGTGGTATTAGAGCCTCGTTAAGAAGCTTTGATTGAGAAGAACAAGATTTCTACATCCGTGTTGCTGTGAAGTGAAGTTGCTGTTCAGAATTCGCGACAGTTTAGCGCCAGATTAGCGACGGTTTGCCATAAATTTCTAATTAAGGTGTTGCTGAAGAAGACATGGCGTGCAGAACTTCAATTCCAGACAATGAGGTAATTCTTATGATAGAATATGAAGTTAGAGAATATAATGCTAAATTAAAGAATAAAATGCATGCTTATAACAACTATGACGTAGTAATTAGTTGTTCTGAAAATTGTGAACAAAAATATGTTGATCTTCAAAAACAATGTTCTAATTTAGATGCTCAAAATGATAAATATTTCGTAGAAGTTCAGTCATACAAAATTGCTCTAATAACTTTGGAACAACAGAAAAAGTGGTTTCAAAATACTCAATTAGAGTATGAAGATAAGATTAGGGTATTAAGTATTGACTTAGAAAATACAACTAATCTATTGACATATTCTGAAAAGCTTAATACTAAGGTAAATAAAGAGAAGCAGGAGCTACAAACTAAACTAGATAATGCTTTGGCTAGGTTTGATAAATGGAAAAATTCATCTAAAAACTTAGTCAAATTAGTAGATAGCTCTATGTCTGGTAGAACCAAAATGGGCTTAGGATTTGAAAACTATCTAGGGCCAAATGATGTTTTTGACTCCTGTTTGTCTAGTGTGTTTGATACTAACCCTGAAGATGTGGAGGGTAGGCCTGTTTTCAATAGGAATAAACCAGCTACAGAGATGCATGTTGTTCCTCCACCTCTCACAGGGACATTCATGCCTACCTTAGACCACTTTGACTTTGATGAATCACAAATGACATATGGTACAAGGTCCACTGGCTCAATTGAAACTAATTCTGTGTCTAATGACTTTGTCTCTTGTAACTCTAGTGACAAGTCTTTATAACCTAAGACTAGTGACCTTGCCTCTTGTGAGTCCGACATTAGTGTTGAAACACTTGAATCTGTGCCTGAACCTGTTATAGTTGAACCCATGACTAGCAAATATGCCTCATGTAATTCTACCTTATGTGTTGAATCACCTAAGTTCTATCCTCATTCTGTTTGTGCTAAGAATGAAAGTAATAGAAATGTAGATAACCTTATGAAAAATAATAAGAGTCCTAGAGGTAATCAAAGAGGTTCGAATGGCATGATGACTCAGAAATTAGGTGATAACTTTGAGTTTAAAAATAAGGCTTGCTATGTGTGTGGTAGTTTTGATCACCTGCAACATACTTGTAAACACAAGAGAAAGATTAATGATCAACAACAAGTTAAACCGGTATGGAATAACTCAACACGGGTGACTCACAAGAACTTTGGTAGAGTTTTTCACCCCAATCCTAAAAATAACATTATTCCACGACCAAGATGTTTTAACAATGTTAAGGGTACATGGGTTGAGTCTGCACGGTAAAAAACAAAGGTTAATATTGTTAAGGCTTTAGCTAGGTGGGTTTGGAAACCTAAACAAGATGGTTTAAAACATGTCTCCAAATCAAATAGTGCATCAAAGACCTTAACAAGATATGACTATGTTGATGACTTTGGAAGATTCAAGTCAGTTTTGGCTTGGGACTTCCATAAGCACTAATCTTTACTTGGTTTGTGTTTATTTTTCAGCGAGTGTGATTGTAAACTAATATGATTTGTATTTTCTATGTTTGTGTGAACTAACGTTTTGCAGGAAAAGAAGAGTGATAAAAAAAGGATTTCCTCGCTGGTGGATACTTAGCTCTGTTTGAGGGGAGGTTTTTTTCATAAGGGGAGGCTTGTGTGCATTTTTGTATTTTTCGTCTAACCATATATGCAGGATGACGTTGTTGCTGGTGGATATGGTTTCTCCTAATAGAATTAAGTTGCTCCTAGTCCCACATGGTTCCTCCTAGTTGCTCTATTCCTGCTTCTGGTGGACCATTGTTCTTCCTGGTGCATCCTACGTTCCTGCTGGTTGACTCATAGTCTTTGACTTGTTTTTTTTAAAATTTTAAAAATAAAAAATGAAAAAAATAAATAAAAAAAATTATATATTTCACTTTTTGGGCTATTTTGTTTGGTACTATGGTGTTGGTTAGCCTCCACACAATAAATGGTTTTCAACTCACCATGTCTAACCGATAAGAAAGAGTTGATTCACCATGAGGGTACGGCTCTGGTGAGACTATCAAATCCGTTGATGGTTGCTAATTTACCCAAATTTGGATGGTTTTCACTCACCTTGGTCCTAGACTGAAGAGTGGCTAGTCCACAGGCAAACGGTTTGTGGTAAAGACTTTACCAAATCCGTTGATAGCTGTAATAGCTTGCTCAAAACTATAGGGTTTTCAACTCACCGATGCTTCATTGCTATGAGTTGTCTAGTCCAGGGGGTACGGCTTCTGGTAAAGACTTTAATCAAATCCGTTGAAGGCTATGATGGTTTGCCTAAAATCATCAGGGTACTCCAACTCACCAATGATTCACGTTCCAAGAGTTGGACTGGGTACTAGTCTCCTAGGGTGATGTCATGATTCTACCAAAAGACTAGCTAGCCTAAGAGTGAGCAGCTACTTGGTAAAGGCTCATCAAATATGCTCCTATTGCTGTCAAGAATCAACATGTGCAGATGTTTTCAAGCTTTAAAGAAGCTCAGCAGTTCGTGTATCAGCAGCTACTTTTGTGTTTCTTCTAGTGTTATCAAGTGAGATTGTTGCTGCTGTGGTTCATATTCCAATCCTCATGTTAGGAATAATGTATTTAGAAGTTACTCCTGGTCATATAGCAGTTCCTATTGGAGTACTTCATTCCTCATGGCAGCTTCTAGTTCCTCCTAGTCGTATTATAAAGTTGAAAGAAGATTATAGAAGATATGATCAAGGAATATTGTAGAAGATAAGATCAAATACTTAGTCTTCCTAGTCTTATGGAAAGTATTAAAACATGATAAGGATGATGAGAAGGTTACAAGTTTGTTTAGGAAACTATTAAAGGATACTGATGTATAATACTTAGGCAAGTATTAATTATATTGTAACCACCTAGGACCCCTTGCACTACAAAAGGAGGTCCTAGGGTGTAGAGATGAACACACTTCTACACACACATATTCTCTACATATTTCTCTCATTGTTTGTTATAGCTTCAAGGTTGTAAACCCTATCACTATTTAGAGTGATCGTATTAATATATTGAGGCTTGAACGTTTGGTTATTTCTATTTTTCTTCTTATATAAAGATTGGTTTCCTCACACTCTTTGTATTGTGATCAAGGCTTCAAAGATCCTTCAAGAAGCAAACCCAACAAAGATAACCGTAAGACGATTTATTCATCAAACACTATCAATAAGGTAGTAATCATTTAAGTCTTACACAAATATATCCTATACATGTTTAGTGATCTTAGAAAGTGATTAACCTTAAAACTCATATTTATACAAACATGACAAAATATTTTAATAAACTTTAGTTTTAAGAAAATGTTTTATTGAAATAGAAAATGAAAATTTGAATATGGCATATTCCAAATGCCCTAGTAATACCATTTCTGGGTATAAACTATCCCAGATAGAATTTCCCCACTAATGTACAAAAAGGAATGGACTCAATACCCACGGCTCTGTATAGGTGCTTGCGGCTCAATATCGATATTGAGTCGCCAACCCATTTAATGAGCCGCACCTAGAGAGCTGTTGCTCCTTATCTCCTATAAATAGTGGATCATATTTTCATTTTCAAGAGAACCTTTGTAAAACCCGCATTAAAAACCTATGAACAGTACACGTGAACAGTAACTTACGAAAACACGGTAAAAATTAAACTTTCCATTTATAATATTAATACACGTATCATAACAATAAATAACGAACAATCATGAATATTATAAATGTGACACGATCACGAATTCAAAAATCACGGATAATAAATCACGAAGACACACGTTAATAAATTAACACACGAAAAGTTATGGGTTTACCCGGTGGGCTCCCTTGGTGTCGCGGCTGCAAAAGAAAGAAGGAAGGCATGGGCTTTGGCCCATGACCCAAATTAAATAGATGTTAAGAAAAACTCCAGGAAACCTTTTCATAATTCTAGGTTTAACAAAAAGTCTCTCCCTGCCTCCTTCTTGCTCTTGCCGCCGGCCACAAACCACAAGGAGGATTCAGACGATTTTGATCTTTGATTTTGGAGTCTACGTGTTCGTGATATTTAATTCTTTTCTTTCCACGTGTCGGTAATCATAACACTTCCTTTTATTTCTAATTTTCTTATGATTTCATGTTATTAAATTTAAGTAATCAATAAAACAAGTAAATAAAACAAGGGGATTAATTAAATCATGTTAAAAGAGGGTGTTTGGCGTTGGCGTTGTTCGGCCGAGACAATCGAGACCCCAAGGGGGGTGCTCGGCTTGTCTTCACCACCACCGTGACCACAAGGGGTCTCGACTGGGCTTGGGTGTGGCTCGGACGCAGCAAGAATCCCGACCAAAGGGTCGAGGTGTGTATGTGTTCGGTTTTTGTGTGAACCGAGACACCACTGAGACCCGTAAGGGTGCTTAGTTGGTTTTGGTTATTCGGACCCGAGACAAAAAGGGACCCCGACTTCGAGTCAGGGTATATTTACATGTTAGTTGTTTAAATAGTGTCAACCGAGATCCTTTCCAAGGTCTCGGTGGGACTTTTTTATAGCTTATTTGATTCGGCTTATATTAAAACACAGGCTCGGGATTCGGGTTTTTATAAAAACTATTTTATAAGTCATGTCACATTAAACTTTAGGTTAATTAATTTATTAAAATTAATTCATGTATAACCTAAGGTATTTATACTTGTTATTTTAATTAAACAAGTATTTTAATTAAAATCATATAACATATAGTTTAATCAAATTAACCAGTTATTTAATTAACCAACTATAATCATGACTTGTATTGTACTAATTTAACTTCACTTATTATTTATAATCAACTTAATTCTAATTATGGAAACTTACTAATTTTGGTAAGTTTCTATTTTTGGAAACTTTCTATTTTTAGAAACTTACTATTTATGTAAACCTGCTTTTTTAGAAAGTTACTTAGTATTACAATACAAATATTATAATACACTAATACATGAATATTACACAACAGAACATCAGAATAACTACAAAATACACAGTAAACAGTAAAACATGACAGAATACGTATAACAAGCTAATAACACACGGAACCAGTAAAACACATGTAATTCAGACAACTCATACACGTCCATATTTCTTATGTAGTGTTATTCGTCAAGGCGGATTAGTCTTCATCGTTTCCGTTTGCTTATACTAGACATAAGGTACGGATTTCCCGTCCTTCAGTAAGGACAATCTCTTCCTTCGTTAGGATTTCCCGTATGCAGCCAACTGTTTTCCCTAGTAGTTATAGATTAAATGCTTATGTTTAATAGTTACCTTAGCCATATACATGCATGACCAGTTTCTCCTAGTTATGGAGGTACCATAACCATAACACTAGAGGAACTAGTGTTATGACTTTACCACGGCGGAGTGATAGCTCGTGGCGTCCCTTTTCAGTTATTTGGCCATTATATTATAATATTATCATATGGGGCGTATGGGTGCATCCTAGTTACATGTTTCAGTCACGATTTTCATGGTGAATGTGGTGTGTGCCTTGCATCCTTCACAAGGAGCTGATCCCTCCTACCCATCGACCAGTTAATTAGAGGCAACCCCTCTAATTGCATGATGAGGTCCCCCTCCAAGTATTCATGCACGTTGTTGACCTCATGACCTATATTGGCTAATTTGGTACATAAACTAATGCAGATTTTCATAAGTAACATAAGTTATGTTTTCAGAACTAAAACCAGTTAACATGACAAACAACTAGGTTTTCTAGGACTTATTCTTTTCCGCTGCCATTCATGCTTTATATTCTTTATATGCTTCCATATTCTATGTTTTCCATGCTCTATTGTATATCCGTGAACTGAGCGTTATGTTCAGCTGTCTACTTTTCCATGTTCCCAAACGGTAGGTACCCAAGGACGCAAGTAGGAACTTCAGAGTATGTGCATTCGGATTGGAAGCTATCCGGCCTCTTTTACATATTTTGGACATTGTTTAGTCCTTTCCATTTACAGTACTCATATTGCTTGTTTGTGAATTACTAGACTACCAATGTTTGATTCCGGTATTTCTATCTATGGTCATGAATGTTTAGACATTTACCTTGCATTCTTTGATGATACGCCATAATTTACTGTAGCACTCTATCCTATTAAATGGGGTGTTACAATTATGGTATCAGAGCCCAAGGTTTCAACCTGTAGCTTTGTGAAAATGACCTGTGACTTACGGGTAGTCACCAATGTCTTCCAAGAACTGACAGTTGGTTTTCACGCATTCATTCATTTTCATTTTAATTCATGCATTCATATCATTGTAGCAGGTTTATGACTAAGTAATGATTGGTACAGGATTGGCCCTATTTAGTCGCATGTGCTTTTATCGAAACTTTTAACTTTGGGACCAACCCATTGGCGTCCCCGTGCCATGTCTTTTGTTTTGAGTGAACTGACCATAGGCGTTCACTCCCGTTCATATAAAAGTTTTATAAACTGCATCATGCATTTTTACATTGTTTCATGCATTTTAAACTGCTTCTTTGATTTATACATTGTATATGCATTCTTATGTTATCTCATTTCAGATTTATGATTTATGTTGCATTTTGTTGTTTAAACTGTCAGATGGTGAACAATAGCAATACTCCAGATTTAGCAGCAGCTGTCAATGCATCCTTGCAAGCCCTCCTTCCCCAATTTCGCAAATCAGTCAGAAACGAAGTTCATACGGAATTTCATGCTCATGGCAGCTGATGAGATGGCATTTGTACATGATCTCATCGTTCTTTTCGGGCTTTAAATGCATTAAAATGTCATAAAATACCATATATATGCTTGTATTTGTTTACTTGTGTGTTTTAGGTATGAATATCTTGAAAAAGACAAAAGATCACAAGAAACAAGGAAAAACGGACACGAGAAACGAAGCTGTACAAAGAACCGGGCCTTAGTTCATGAATTATCCAAGATAAATCCTTGAAGACTTGAAGATGTACAAAATTGATACTCAAAATATGAAGAAATGACACTTAAAACCCTTGTATATTCATAATTACAAGTTTGGTCCCTTAAGTTTGTCAAAATTACAAAATGGTCCTTCATCTTTGAAGAAATGACAAGTTTAGTCCCTCAACAATTATAAATTGTCAATTATGGTCCCACATAAAGTCAAAGATCCAATGAAGACCTTTGAAGATCAATAATGTCCAAAATCAGTCCCTCAAATATGCAAACATGGCAAAAATAACCCTTGAAACACTTTTGCCAAAGTTTTGGGGCAAAAGTGTGAAATTCAGAACTTCATTAACAAAGGAAAACGTGTTTTGTTGGCTGAAAACTTGTTTTACCATATTTCCTAAAACACAAGGACCATATGTGCCAATTCCAAAAGTTCAAACTCACAAACACGCGCCAAACACCCCATCCCACCCTTTTCGGATCAAAAGTTACCACTATTCATGTTCTTCACCCCCAGAAATTTACTTCACTTAAACAAATGGTAAATCCAAATTACCCTTACCCACGCTTGATTCACACACACAGAAACTCATCCCACACCCAAAACCCTCACTCCTATTCACCAAAGGGCCCCACCATTCAAGACGTCCACCTATCATATCACAACTTAACCTCCAAGGAAAGCCACGTGTCCAAATCAACAGCCCACACTCCTTGCTTGGTTACAAAGCTAAAATGAACGATTTGGATGCATTTGGACATCTCAATATCAAAATTCGTCTAGAAGATTCAAGGGCATTTTAGGGACTTCATAGCTAGGGTTTTCTCATTGTAATCTCAGCCTTTGTGTCCTATATAAGGACTCCTCAACTTATGAGAGAGCCTTGTTCCAGTTTTACCTTTTAAACATTGTAATTCCTTTTTGAATTTTATAAAAGTTGGTATTTTGAGAAAATTGTAATTCCTTTTTATGTTTTTGAAAGTTGGTGTTGTTTAAGGGTAATTCTGAGTTCCATTATATGATATAAGTGTGCTTGAATCTTGTGGTTCAAGGACGTTTATGTTTGGTAAGGTTTTCAAGTTTGAAAAAAGCTTGAAAAGTGGTTTCTGATTTTGCTATTTTACTTGTACTAATCCTTGACCAAAAGCTATAAGCTCTTACAAGCTTTTTGACACCAAGCTTGTGAAGGGATTGGAGCCTTTGGTTGGGCTGTTTGTTCATTGTGTTGAAGAAATCAAGCCCTTGAGTTTCTACTTTGAAACATAAACCAAGGCAATCATTCATCTCCCTTGTTGAAGTACCTTGGTCTTGTTATAGTTGTTGAACAAGGTCCAAGGAGCATTGCTGGTCCTCCTAGGATGTTGTGGAGGACAGGTATAAGCTCTTGTTAAGATTCCTCTAAAAAATCACATGTTATGGTCTGTTTTATGTTTTGCTATGTGATTTGGTGATTTTGTGTTTGTGCTTTGTGTTTATGGTTGGTATCTGTTAGTTGTCACCTAGTGTAGCTATTTGATCATTAAAATCAGTAGGTTGTTTGAAGGATTAAGAAGTTTTTTTGAAAAGTGCTTATTAAAGGATTGTTTGGGATTACTGGTTCATAAGGCCTTGTGGCCTTGAGCCCTTGGTTCTTAGGGTTTGGGAAGTCTAAACAAGTCATAATAAACAAGTTTTAGTCATTGGTTAAGTTTCTGAAAGTTTAGAAAAAGGATTTGAAGTTTTGAAAAATCTGATAAAAGGTGTTTTTAAATTGGTCAAACACATCAGATCCAATAACTTCTTTGTATATTGGATCTAAGGTCTGAAATCAGGTTTCGGAATAGTTTAGGTAATAAGCTATCTATTGGTTATCTGGTTGTTGAATTTGGTGGCTTATTGAGTGTGCTATAGCTTATCAAAGTTGGCTGAAGTGGTCATTTGCATCAGCAAAGTGACCACCTCATTTGGTGCTTGCATTTGAGAATCTAGTGTATGCCTTGTGGTTTTGTTGCTTGGAACTTGTTTATGTGCTGCTTGTGAGTGGATTTTGCTATTTGGTGTGCCTTGTATCTGGATTATAAGCTCACTGGCTTATTATTCCTTATTTGCCAAAATCTGTCATCAAAAGGTCAACTGACCTCTTGATTCACAAGGACTCCTCCTTGAGGTCTTCACAAAAGTTGCTTATAACAACCCCTTATACCATCTATGATCATTTGGTGAACTTTAGAGTACTTTGACTTTTGGTCAAATAAGCACAAATTGGCTTATTTTTTAGAACTGCTTATTGGTACATGCGACAACTTGGCTTTTGTAATAGAACTCATTTTTCTTAGCTTAATAACAAGTCGGGAAGGTTACAAGTCTTTTGGTTAAGCTTTTGCTAGGAAACTAGCTTATTTGGCTTTTTCAGCCAGCTTATTGGTTCACACAGCTTATTCTACTTGGTTTGTTGTGATTTTCATGATTGATTATTCTTAGTTAAGCTATTTGTGAGCTTTTGCAACAAACCAGAGCTTCTGAAACGCCCTAGAACTCTAACCCGACTATTTTGTCGTTTAGTGGATTTCTATTTTGCTTATTTCTGGCTTATTGAGTGAGTTTATTCAAAATTTCTTTTCACAGATCTCTTAGGCATCTCAAAAGAAGGTTGTGTGTTTAAGCAGAGCTTATGGCATTGGCTTATTGCTTAATGGGCTTATTAGCCCAATAAGAATAAGTTGTTTGTTATTTAAGCTGTGATAAGCTCAAAATCAGCTTTTGGGCCTTCAGACTTTTGTTCTTAGAATTAAATTTTGAGTCAGATAGGGCTTTTTCATGTCATTTGGGCCTAGTTTGACTTTTTGGGCCCAAAAGCCCATTAGTGTTGACTGTTTTTGGTTTTAGCCCATTTGGGGGCCCATTAGGGGTATTTGGTTAATTTCACTTTCATTTTCTGATTATTTAGGTTAAAATAAACTAGTGTGCGAGTTTTTAGAATTTTTTATAATTTTTGGATCTTTAATATTATTTTAATATTATTTTATTATTATTTTTCAAATTTCACATTTTTGCACTTTTTATATTTTTCTTAGCTTTAATTCATTAAAATAGGATTTTTACAACTCTTAGATTAATTTTATCGTATTTAGATTAATTTTTATAATTATTTTAAGTTTTAACAGTTTTTAAATCATTTTAAATAGTTTTTCTTAGTTTAAAAATTCATAAAAGTGGTTTTTAATCTTTTTAGGTCATTTTAGAGGTTTACCAATTGAAAAATCTTTATTTGGGATTTTTGATAATTAATTTGATTTTTAGGGCTTTAATTAGCATTTAAAAATTAATATTTAATTAATTAAAAGGTTTGAAAATGTTTTTATCATTGATAAACTCTTAGTTTATTTATTTTGATTTTTGGTAATTTTTTGGGAATTTTTAGAATTAATTTTTATTTTAGCCATTTTTACGGTTCTACGTTTAGTCGTCGTAGTAATTAATTTCACGTATTCGTCATTCTATTTTCTCATCCCCTTCTTTCAAATAATAATCTCAAATCTTGTTACATTTTAGTCACACACATATACCTCCTTGGGAAACGAACTTTTCACCTCATAAGGGTCATTTGTACACGGTTTTCCTAAACCGTCGTATTTAATACTTTCCCTATTTACCTCCTTTTCCTAAAGGTGTGGTAAAACACTACAAATCATTTTGGCGCCGCTTCCAGAGAGGTGTGTCGTGATTAATTTGTCTTGTTGTTTTTAATATTAAATATAAATAGTATTTGTATTAATAGAAATCTACTAATACGTATTATCGTTTTTTGGTTTTTTTTGTGAAATTATTATTACTATATTTTATTAAGTATCACAATCAATTCAAAATATCTCCAAAAGTGTGAAAACACAACCTTACTTGGGATTTGATCTCCTAATTATTGTATTCGAATCTCAAACAAAAGAAAAAGGCAAAAATAGATAACTACTTTCGTGAAGCTCGATTTTGAAAAATACAAAGTATAAGGTGGGTATAAGGCGGGTATTATAAAATATACCCTAAGGAAAAAGGCTCTTAAGTGCTTCGCGCCGCCTCTTTTCCCCGCTTGCTTGTGAGTATTTTGAGATTGAAGGCTAATCGAGGGTTTTGCCGCCCAAAGTATTATTACGTATCATATATATTTGCTTGATTTTCTTTGTGATTAAGCCCTCTTGAGCAATTTGGTTTTCACCAAAGTTTTAAAGTCATTCGAAGGCGTTCACTCCACGTGATCGTTTTCATTCTTTTGAGGCTTCTTTAATCAAGAGTTTGATTCGAGGAGAGATTTGGTAGATTGTTGTATACGAAGATACACCAAAATCCAAAAAATAAAAAAAACAATCAAAAACATAAAAAAAATTGAAAATTCACAAAACACCCAAAAAGAATCTTCTTTGCTCACCTCCCATTCTACGTGAAGTTTATGCTAACTCGTAGTCAAGCAAAACAAGCTCGTAAACATCGTCAAAATCAAGGAAATCAAGAGACGTTGATGGAAGAACAAACTCCAATTGTTGAACCTATTGTAGAACAAGAAGTCGTCATGGCTAATCGTACTATGATGGAGTTGCTTCAAGCACCCACCGAGGGTTTTGGAGAGGCCATTGTGATTCTCGCTATCATTGCGGAGAATTTCGAGATTAAGACGGGTTTAATGTCGATGTTGCAAGCAAATAAGTTTAGAGGTCATGAGAAAGACAACCCGCATTACCCCATAAAAAATTTTAATCGTCTCACCGCAACTAGCAAGTTTAAGGATGTTCCACATGACGCCATTAAGATGATGTTGTTTCCATACTCGTTAGATGGACCCGCTAAAATTTGGCTTGAGAAAGAACCGCCAAATTCAATTTTGACATGGGGTGATCTCGTTTCTAAGTTTGTGAACAATTTTTTTCCACCATCTAAAACAACACATTTGAAAAATGAGATTTCAAGATTTGTACAACGAAATAATGAGAGTTTTTCAATGGCATGGGAATGATTTAAGGAAATGTTACATGAATGTCCACACCATGATTTTTCTGAATTGCATCAAGTTGATACTTTTTATAATGGGCTTAATGATCATGAACAAGATTATTTGAATGCCGCCGCGGGTGATTATGTTTTGTGCAAAACGACCGATGAAGCTTTAAAGATTATCGAGAATAGATATGAGGTTTAAAACCCTCGTAACACACCGAGTGTTGCCAATATGGGTTCGTCATCGTCGTCATCGTCTCGTAGCATTAATGCCTTACATGATGAAGCTAATGAGGAAATCGGTTTTTCGATAGGTTTTCAAATCTTATGACTCATTGGAAAGCACAAGATGCTTTGAATTCCGCTTCGGTTAAAGCGGTTGATAAGAGTTGTTTGTCTTGTGGTGGAGCTCATGATCTTTCCGAGTGCATTACCACCGGTGGTAACACTTCGAGTGCTTACGTAGCAACTAGAACTTACAACCAAAACGGCCAAGGTTCCCGCCCAAATCAAGCTCCACCAAATCAAAATGCTAATAACTATAGAAACAACAACCAAAGTGGTAATTATCAAGGCAATTCATGTAACTACAACAAAGGGAATTATCAAAGTGGGAATGGACAAGTTACTAATCAAAACCAATACCGTGATTTTCAAAACACTACACAAGGTTTTCAAAATGCTCACACTAAAAATTTTCAAGGAGAATTTTTGGATTATGCTAAAGAAAATGATGCTAAGTTTGATAACATGCAACGTGAGATGATTAGCTTAAGATCCGAGTTGAAAAACGAGCTTAAAACGAACTTGATAATGAACTTAAGACGCATGCTAACAAAATGGAAGGAAACGTCCAACGTCTTCAACAAAATCAACAAAAGATGGAACAAGGACAACATGAGATTAAGCAAGAATTGTTAAAAGCGGATTTAAGGCAATCAAAATTTGAAGACCGAATGGCAAAAATGTTTGAAGCAATCATGTGTAAACCCTCTTCCTCGGGTGGTCTTCCTAGTGATACCATTTCAAACCCGAAGGGAGAAATGAAGGTTATTACTACACGAAGTGGTAAAACTTTCAAGGAACCAATCTCTCGTCCAAGTACTTCTACGGAGAAGGAAATCGAGAAAGAGCCCAAGGTGATGGTCAAAAAGGAGCATATTACAATCCCACGAAGTACCGCTCATACCACACCTACGGTTGAACCAATACCAATCATGGAACCCGAGATTCCAAGGCCGTTGCCTAATGTCCTACCCACACCACCCTTATCTTACCATTCGAGACGAAACAAAGAGAAATTGCAAGAACGTAACAAACAACAAATCGAGCTTTTTATAAAAATGTTTCAACAAGTGCATTTTGATGTGAGTTTAGCTGACGCGTTTTTATATATGCCTCAATTCGCTTCCACTTTAAGAGTATGATGAGCGATAAGGAAAAGCTTTCAAAGCTTGCTAATTGTTCTTCGGTTTATCTTAACCGCATACCGGAAAAAGTTGGTGACCACGGAAAGTTTCTCATTCCTTGTGACATACAAGATATGAAAGAATGCCTCGCCTTGGCCGATCTTGGTGCGAGCATTAAGTTGATGCCATTTTCCATTTGGAAATCGCTTTCGCTTCCAGCTCTTACTCCTTCGAACATGTCTATCGAGATGGCCGATCATTCTATGATTTTAGCATGTGGAGTAGCCGAAGATGTTTTCGTGAAAGTGGGAAGTTCTACTATCCCGTTGATTTTATAGTAGTTGACATCCCCGTGGATCCTCAAGTTCCTCTAATTTTAGGTCGTCCATTTTTAGACACCTCGAGATCGCTTATCGACGTTCATGCAAGAACTATCACTTTGAGATTCAATGAAGAGGAACTTGTTATAAATGCTACTCAAAACACAAAACCTTCTCATGTTTATGCAATCGCTACCATCAATCACATTGACTTAGTTGATGTGGTTTGCGATGAGTTTTCACAAGAAGTGTTAGGTTTTTCTGATAGCTCGTCAAGTGGCAATCCCACTATTTTGGATCCGATTCTTGCAAATTCTACACCAAATCTCACTCCATTCCAAGGAGGCGATTTCACTTCAAATGAAATCGACAATGAAGATGAGGTGATTATTAGTGATGAAACTTCAATTCCACCATTTCTTCCGCCGATGGAAGTTATGAGTGTTGAGCAAAAATCTTCAATCGAGGAACCACCTATCCTTGAATTGAAAGATCTTCCCTCTCACCTTGAATACGCATTCTTGGAAGGTGATGACAAGTTGCCGGTTATTATTGCAAGAGGTCTTGCTAATGATGAAAAAACCGAGCTCTTGAAAGTTCTTAAAGCTCATAAAGGGGCAATTGCGTGGAAAATTTCCGACATTAAGGGCATTGACCCAAAATTTTGTACTCACAAGATTTTAATAGAGGAGGACTACAAACCCGCAATTCAAAGTCAAAGAAGGGTAAACCCCAAAATTCACGATGTCATTAAAAAGGAAGTTTTAAAACTCCTTGACGCGGGAATGATTTAATTTATCTCCGATAGGCCATGGGTGAGCCCAATCCATTGTGTCCCTAAAAAGGGAGGAATGACTGTTGTGCCTAATGAAAACAACGAGTTAATTCCCACTCGTGTTGTGACCGGTTGGAGGGTGTGTATTGACTACCTAAAGTTAAATGACGCCACTCGTAAAGACCACTTTCCTTTGCCCTTCATGGATCTAATGTTGGAGCGAATAGCGTGAAATGAATTCTATTGCTTTTTAGATGGTTTTTCCGGTTACTTTCAAATCCCTATTGACCCTCGTGAACAAGAGAAGACTACGTTTACGTGTCCTTATGGAACTTTTGCTTATCGTAGGATGCCTTTCGGACTTTGTAATGCACCGGGTACGTTTCAACGGTGTATGATGGCTATTTTTCATGATATGATCGAGAAGTCGATGGAAGTGTTTATGGATGACTTTTTGGTGTTTGGCAATTCGTTCACGTCGTGTTTATCTAATCTCGAGCAAATATTAAAACGTTGTGAAGAAACCAATCTTATGCTTAATTGGGAAAAATGTCATTTTATGTGTAAACAAGGAATCGTCTTAGGACATAAGGTCTCGAAAGCAGGGATTGAGGTCGATAAAGCTAAGGTAGACGTCATCGCCAAGTTACCTCATCCCAAAACCGTTAAGGGAGTAAGGATTTTCCTAGGCCACCTGGGATTTTATCGTCGTTTCATCAAAGACTTTTCGAAAATCTCTCGACCTATGACACACCTTCTCAAGAAGGATGCTCCTTTTAATTTCAATGAGGATTGTGCTAGAGCTTTCAAAACTCTTAAAAGGAAACTTACCGAAGCTCCCATTCTTGTTGCTCCTAATTGGGAATTACCCTTTGAAATCATGTGCGATGCAAGTGATTATGCTATAGGGGCCGTCTTAGGGCAACGCTATGAAAAGCATTTTCGTCCTATCCATTATGCTAGTAAGACGATGACCGAGGCTCAATTAAAGTACACCACAACGGAAAAGGAATTCCTTGCCGTGGTCTATGCTTTTGAGAAATTCCGACCTTATCTCGTCTTAACTAAAAGCATCGTGTATACCGACCATTCGGCTATCAAGTATCCCTTAGATAAGCAAGATGCTAAGCCGAGATTGCTTCGTTGGATGCTCCTCCTCCAAGAATTTGAAGTCACCGTGCTTGACAAAAAAGGAGCCGAGAATCTAGCGGCCGATCATCTCTCTCGTCTAGAAGATCCTCACAAAGATGTTTTCAAGAACAAGGAAATCACCGAAACATTTCCTCTCGAGACTCTTAGTGTAGTGAATTCTAAAGACACCACCTCATGGTTTGCCGACATTGCAAATTACCATGCGGGCAATTTCATAATCAAGGGTATGACGACACAACAAAAGAGATAATTCTTTCGTGACGTCAAGTTCTATTTTTGGGACGACCCTTATCTCTTTCGGGTTTGTGCGGATCAACTCGTTCGACGTTGTGTTTTTGGTGCCAAAGCTTCTAACATCCTTAGAGCTTGTCATGAGGGACCCACGGGTGGTCACCACAGTGCTAATCTCATGGCTAAGAAAGTGTTCGATGCCGTCTTCTTTTGGCCTTCTATCTATTATGATGCACACGCACTTGTGAAGTCGTGTGATTCATGCCAACGTCAAGGAAAATCGTCTCAACGTGATGAAATGCCGCAAAACATAATTCAAGTGTGTGAGATTTTCGACATTTGGGGCATAGACTTTATGGGGCCGTTCCCATCGTCTCATGGTAACAAGTATATCCTCGTCACGGTCGAATACCTTTCTAAGTGGGTGAAGCTAAGGCTTTACCTACTAATGATGCTCGTGTGGTTGTGAAGTTTTTGAAGCAACTATTCTCTCGGTTTAGAACCCCTCGTGCTATTATAAGCGATCGTGGAACCCATTTTTGTAATGACCAATTCGAGAAGGTCTTAAAGAAATATGGAGTTACTCATTGTCTTTCTACGGCTTATCACCCACAAACAAGCGGGCTAGTCGATGTTTCGAACCGAGCTTTGAAGAGGTATTTAGAGAGGTCCATTGGAGAAAACCAGGCATCATGGTCCGACAAACTCGATGACGCTTTATGGGCCTTTAGGACCGCTTATAAGACACCTATCAGTTGTACTCCTTATAAGTTAGTCTATGGGAAGAATTGTCATTTGCCCATTGAATTGGAGCATAAGGCATATTGGGCCCTTAAGCATGAAAACTTTGACTTGAAGACCGCGGGAGATCACCGGAAAATACAATTGAATGAATTGGATGAACTAAGAGACAATTCTTATGAAAATTCATTAATTTTCAAAGAAAAGACTAAAAAGTTTCATGATACAAAGATTAAAAACCGGGTTTTTAACGTTGGTGATCAAGTGTTACTTTTTAACTCTAGACTAAAGTTATTTTCCAAGAAATTGAAATCTCGTTGGTCGGGTCCTTTCACCGTTACACAAGTGTTTCCTTATGGGACCATTGAGCTAGCTCAAGATGATGGTCCTAACTTCAAGGTGAATGGACATAGGCTTAAGCACTACTTTGGTGGGGAAATTCCTTCAATGGTTGACCTCGACCAAATCAACTTCCCCAATGATAATTAGCATTGAGGGGATCGAGTCGAGCTCATGACTCGGTAATCAAAAATGAGGTGCCTCGTGGGGGAGATCCCATGCTTATCTTTTTATGCTTTCTAATAAATAATGAGAGGGGATTTGTTCCCTTCCAACTCGTTGTCCCGTGGTTGTTTGTGATTGTGTTATCTAGATCATCATCATCATCTACGATTGATGACTCTCGTGTTCGTTTACATGAGCCTCCATCGTTTGCTTGAAGAAGTTTTTCACGAATCCATGACATATCCTTTATTGTTCTAACAATTATCTTTTAGCATAATTCATAAACGCCTTTAGATATATTGTTGATCACCCTTTCCATGCTAGATCCTAAGCATTCGACTCTTCGTCTCTAGTATGGGGGTGCTCCACCTTTAGACTCGAAACATTCGGAAAATGTTTACTTTTGGTATAGGGGGTGAATAGATACTTGCTTTGCTACGCCCTCACGTTTTCCAACTTTTTGTTTTGTTGCTAATAAGGCTAAAAATGGCCAAATTTTAAAAAAATTCTTTGTTTTAATAAGTGTTTTTAAGACACGTGTGTATATTTTCCGATGGGTAGAATAAGAGCTAATTTTTTACTTGATGGGCATATTGGAGCCCTTTACATTCCTTAACCCGCTCAATTCAAGTTTTGCTAGACTTTTATATAGGGAACTTTAAAAACCGAAAGTCTTAGCTCATTCGGGTTAAGAACAAGAACTTTTCGCAAGTTCCTATAATTGATCCTAGAAAGTCACTTATCAAGGGAACTATAAAATGCATTCTCTAAAACTTGAAAAAGTCCAAGAAAGTGCAAGATCCTATAGGTGGCTTGAAAACCCAAAACTTTGATTTGATATAGTCTTATTGAAAGCTAATCCAAATTTGGCTTAATTTTGACTTGCATGGCTAAGTATTCACGAGTCTCTTTAATTAGAGGTCTTTAAATAGTGAAGAACGAGAAATGATAGAGTTAGACAAGTGATCATGCTAAACGTAGAACATGAAAATGTTCTTTCAAAAACTCATATGTCTTTAATTGTGGCTTTTTCTTCCCATAAGATCAATGCATTAGGAATAATAATAATTGTAATAAGTAAGGTCGTACGATTTGAAAGGTTACTTAGGTTCTAGCCCAAGATCGTTTAAAAGTTGCTCGGGGTTGAATAGAGTTCATAGCCAAGGCATAACTTATTGAAGCGGGACGTGAATATTGGTGAAGATCCAAAAAGGCCCTTACAAGGCATAAGGAGCTCTATTTTGTTGCTAAAGATCCAAGATGATGTGAAGTATCATTGTTCCAAAATCAATAAGAAGGATCGAGACACACGACGAAAAGCAATCACTCCCCTAAAGATCATGGAGAAAGTCTATCCAAAACGACCCTTACAAGGTATGAGGATAAATACATCCAAGTCCGAAAAGGAGGCGGATCGTTGTATTTCAAAGTACAAAATAAAGATTGAAGAAAAATGATGAAGTCGTGGTCTAAATATGAAGAATCTCTCAAAAACATCAAGTGAAGAAATTCCAAAATATGAAGAGAAGACCATAATTTCAAGAACGTCTTCCCAAGATTTGAAGTATGAAGTACATGCCAAATATCGGTCCGAGAAAGGTCTCAAATCGTGAAACGAGTTATGCCAAGATATGAACTTAAGGAGATACACGAGAAGCCGTTTTAAAAGATTTTGTCCTTCGGCTAACTATCGATTAAATCGTGCTACTTTGCTTTCGAACTAATAAATACTCAAATAAGTCAATATGAATCACTTGTGATCCATGACAAATAGTTAAAAAATTATAGTAACCCATTTCCTTTTATAATAACTAGGATTGCGGGGAGAAAAAGTATTACACAATTTGGACGTATGAGTAGTGTTAGCATTGTGACTTGTACCAACAATGATCTCGTTTTTGCACTTAGCATGGAATGTATGACAATCAAGGATGACGAAATTTACTCTAAGGGACATTTACTTGTTTCTATTCATTGACCCTAAAAGTCACATTCATGATGAAAATCATACATTATGTCTTTACACATCTTCGTAGTGTTGTTGTAAGTCTTTTACTTTTCAATAAAGGTTATTAAAATTGAATTTTGGTGATGCTTAGATACTTTATTCTAGCATTGCGTGAGGGCACAGTGTTGATTTGTAAATCTATGCTTATGTTTTTAGAGAGAGAAAGAGATAGAGAAATGGTGGATTTCACACTTTAGAGAGAGAAACTAAGAAAGAACTATGTGTAAAATAATGAAAAAAACCACACCCTCTCCATCAAAGGAGAGGGTTTATATACCCAAGCCTTGTAATGGGCTTGGGTTTACACGTTTGGGCCGGCCTACACAAGTTGTAGGCTAGGCTTGAACTTGTTTGTTAAATAACGAAAGTTAACTAAACTACGAGCTATTACATGGACTATCGTTGGAGTGACCGATCCTTCTTAATACGTAAAACGTATTTCCAACAATCTCCCCCTTAGGGAGGTCACTCCAAACAAGGGCGTTACCCAAGTTACAATAATAAAATAAACCTAGCATACTATGCTTGTCTTGAGCTCGTAGTCTTTGTCCTTTTTTTTTCTTTTTCTTTTCTGGTGAACATGCTGATATGATCTTTGATATCAATCTTGAGCATTAATCTCTTGCCTTGATCTTGTGCATCCATCACTTGTGATCTTCGCCTCTTCGTGACCTCACGTCCCACATACTTATACCTTTGTAATTCTTGAAAGCTTCAGAGTTTGATACAGCGGAAGACTTCACTTTTAGGCTTTCTTGAATTAGATGAGGTATTAAGTGCCTAAAGTATAAGCATGCGGGGACGACTTCTTCTTGGATCCCGCAACGCCACCGTCTTCAAATGCCGCAACATAAGTAGACACGAACGAAATGGCTTTGAACATTTCATTCTAATTCGGTAGCATTTTACCTCCGGTCGGTGAAGACCGTTGGACGATATTAGATATCGTACCCGTGACGGATAGTTTCAATTAAGTAACTTCCTGACAGGATTTCGCGGGTAAACCCGTTCTCTTTACTCGACCGTCCAAAGCTGACTGCGAACGTAAAGAGTGAATCATTTGGATAATAATATCCGCATGATTTGAAGCCGTCAATTCATGTTCCTGGAACAAGTGAAATTCAATTAAGAACCGCACCATTGTTGCTTTCCAGTTGTCACGAGCTTGATTCGTATAGAATCTTGCAAGTTACCTACCAAGTGCTGTTTGAGGTTAACACTAGAAGGATTTCCACTCATCACTGTGAACACTAAGGTATCACTCTAAGTGTTCTGGCAAGATCACTAAGATATTGCGTAGAGGCCTGGAACGTGTTTAAATTCAGTTAAGAATTAAACAGCTGTTGCTTTCCAGTTATCACAAGTTTGATTCATAAAGAATCGCACAAGTCACCTACCATGAGCTTTTTGATATTCGCTCAAGAAGGATTTCCATCTTCATTGTAAATACTTTCGTATTACTCGGATGTTCAGGCAAGATCATGAAGATTTTGCGTAGGACTCTTAAGATCTTTCTTACTTTTCACAGTGTGTGAAGAAGCAAGGAAATATGAAAGTGTGTCCTAATGAGATATTTGATGATCTCAAATGGCTCTAGACTCGATCGTGCACTTTGGATTTTAGTGATCGGAGGCTGGAGAGGAGTGCCACCTTTTCAATACCAATTTATTCGGAGTGAATAAATCAATAGATAATGCGTTGTCTCCGTGTGATTAAAACAAATACCTTTTGAGAGATATCTGAGTTAGCTGGGATGGGTTGTGCATTGCATCACTGGGTCCATGATGTCTGTCTTCAATATCAAGAATCATTAAAATGATCTCAATAGCATATGTATTGACCCGGTTTCTGCCTAAAGTTGTAAGGAGGGCTTCTTTCTTTACACCCTTTATCTTTACAGTTCTTTTTCATTCTTCAACCCCTTCAATGCTTACCAATACGTCATAACTAGCACCTTGTTGTGATTGTTCCAGTGCTAACTTAAGTACTTGGTCGGCATTCAGCTACGTTCACAATCTTTCTCCAACTTTCCTAAGGACTACTATTTCTAGCTATGGAATGTCCTTGGGAAGATTCCTCCGGTTCTGGAAGAATCATAGGACTTAACCTATCCTACCATCCTTATGTCACCACAAACTTCATCGTCGTGAAATAAATGGGTTTAGGGTAAGTATATGTCACCATGAAAATCCATTTTGATATAGCAATCCGTTTTGCTCCCCCTTAACATATGCCACGATATTCGAAAACATTTTGCATATGTCGGGATGAGCCAGCACATTAAGTCAAACTATTTGTGATAATATCCCATATTAAACCACATTTTCTCCCCCATATTAAAAATATTAACCCAATCGATGTTTTTAATATCAATTGATTTAATGAAGTTTTAACAAAGGTTTTGGGAAGAAAAATGCAAGTCCATTTAATCTTCAAGATATCAAATGTATGAGATATGATACCGATGTGTAACATGATCACATATTCACTATATTAGAAAAGAATTGACAAGGTTGGACCTGATAGATGAGAACATCATATGATAAGATCAAATGGTTCTTGTCAGTATATGTTGGTCGCCTCGTCACGTCTGAAGTCATCTCTTGACACCACACGTACGATTGGTATTGTTGTCTTGACACCAACTTGTGAACTTGGCACGTTCGGCATCGAAGATTCTGAATGCTTGACAGTTGCTCCCCCTCAATTGTTGACCCGTGTTCTACCGAAAGAGCTGTAGTCGTCAGTTGAGTAGTCGCATCGTCGAGTATGTAGATACCAATTGTAGATAGCAATGGTTGTAGAGATGATAGCTTCATAAAAACAAGACTTCTCTTGTTTTAACAAATAAATGCACTGAGGCGTACATAGATTTGTGTTAGACCAAGTTATAAAATAAACTTGATCCCTTACAAGGTTTTAAATTAAACCTTGCCCGAGAAAATTAATTCCCGTTTTGAGCCAAAGCTTTCATAAGAAATACTTGACTTTAATGTGAAAACCGGGTTGTAGTCTGAAATAACTACAAGCCATTTAGGCATGTTTTATTAAATATTTACAACTTTTGTACGAACTCTATTTATGGCGTCGTGTCAATATTAATCAACATTTCTAAGGCCGTAAATATTATCGTACCAAAAGACATGCCTTTGAAAAGTAAAGTAAAAATATTTTTGGATTTTTCTAGATTTTTCAATTTTTATGGTTTTTATATGGTTTTATATTTTTGTATTTTTCTTTTGTGGATTAAAATATAAACAATATATACAAATGATCACCAAGGATACGGAGAATAGTTTTACCACCACTATTCTTTCGCTTCATCTGCTAGTTCCTTAAGAGTCTCAGGCGAGAAGGTTCTCATTCCTAGCTTGTCGGCCAAAAATTCAATTCGAGCGCGATCTAAAGCCTTCGTGAAAATATCCGCCAATTGATACTCAGATCGGACAAAGTAAAGCTCGATTACTCCATTTTCCACTTGCTCCTTGATGAAGTGGTAGCGAATGTCAATATGCTTCGACCGGGAGAATTGAACGTTGTTGCAGCATAAGGCAATTGCACTCTTGTTGTCACAGTACATCGGAATCTTGTTGAAACCTAGACCATAGTCGGTTAATTGCGATCTCATCCAAAGAATTTGAGCACAGCAACCGGATATAGCTATGTATTCTGCTTCCGTACTTGAAATTGCAGCGCTTTTCTGCCTTTTCGATGCCCAACTGATTAGTCGATCTCCTAGTAGTTGCAAAGTTCCACTCGTGCTACGCCTTGTATCTTGACAACCCGCGTGATCCGCATCTACATATGCCATTAGTGCAATAGAAGAGTCCTTCGAATACCAAAGTCCCCGATTAATGGTTCCTTTAAGATATCGAAAGATCCTTTTAACAGTAGCTAAGTGTAACTCAGTAGGCCTAGTTTGATACCTGGCACACATACATATAGCAAACTGAAGATCAGGTCGACTGGCTGTGATATACAGAAGAGTACCGATCATTCCACGATAAAGTGTCGGATCAACGGCAACTCCATGTGGATCTGCATCAAGCTTAGATTTCTCCACCATTGGAGTGTCCACGGGGTCACAAGATTCCATCTTATATTTCTTAAGCGATTCAAGGGCATATTTGGATTGATTAATAAAGATGCCTCTGGGACTCTGAGATATCTGAAGACCTAAGAAGAATGATACCTTTCCCATCATTGACATCTTAAACTTGGAAGACATGAGTGTCCCAAACTCATCCGATAAGGTTTGGGTCGAGGCTGCAAATATAATATCATCAACATATATTTGTACCATAATCATATCTTTACCTCGTTTCTGAATGAACAGCGTAGGATCCACCTTGCCTTTAGCGAAGCCTTGCGTAATGAGGAATTGTGACAAAAGATCATACCATGCGCGAGGAGCTTGCTTCAACCCATAGAGAGCCTTCTTAAGCTTGTACACATGATTAGGATAATTAGGATTCACAAAACCATCCGGCTGTTGAACATAGACTTCTTCCTTGATTTCACCATTAAGAAATGCCGTCTTCACATCCATCTGATAGACGATCATATTCATATGGGCTGCATAAGCGAGGAATAGTCTAATGGCTTCCAAACGGGCAACAGGTGCAAAGGATTCCATAAAGTCGACGCCCAATAATTGCTTGTATCCACGAGCTACTAGTCGAGCTTTGTTTTTTAATATTCCGCCTAACTCATCGAGTTTCACCTTGTAAACCCATTTCAAAGTGAGTAACTGCACTTGATCCGGGCATGGGACAAGTTCCCATACTTCAAGACGTATAAACTCATTAAGTTCTTCTTGCATAGCTTCTATCCAACATGATTGAGTAAAAGCTTCTTTCCATGTCTTAGGTTCAACTTCAGTGAGAAAAGCATCAAAGTGACAAAACATTGCACTTTCTTGTAACTGACTTCGTGTGGATACCGGACGATTAGGGTCACCAATAATAGAATCTATAGGATGATCCTTTGTCCACTTGCTGTCATGTTCACGAATCCGTGGATTGGAGTAAACTGTAGAAGGAGCTTCCTCTGAGGTGGACGACCCGGCTTGATTAGGGTCGGGAATAGATACACCAAAGAATGGAAGTTCACGCATTTGAGCGAATTCCAAATCGTGATCATCGTCATCCTCTTCATCATCAATAGGCATGACATGGGTAGTTGTTACTTGTGTTGGTTGAGAATTACTCGTTGTTGGTATATCTTGACCAATTGTTGGTGCAGATGTATCTGATTGTGCAACGGTTGCTGGAGCGACAACTTCGGTTACCGGAGCTATTACTTCAGGTTCTGGAGCAACAATACTTGGAGGAGTAAAGAATTCATCAAAGAACGGTTGAAACAACGTATCCCATTCATTCCTAGTAGGTGGTATAAATGATGATGAAGTAGGGTTGTTTGGGACAAGACCAGAACTAATGTTACTGGGTCCCATTTCATGAAGTGCGGGTTCAGAGCTGCTTTTCTCAGAAGCCATTGCTGTCAGCTCATCAAAATCAACATTCATAGTTTCGAGGATCTTGCGAGAGTTACGGTTGTAGATTCGGTATGCCTTCTTTGCGGGGGCGTAACCAATGAAAATACCAATATCAGCCTTTGGTTGAAGTTTTCCCAAATTGTCACCATCATTATTTGGATAGCAAAGAGAACCAAATACATGAAGATATGATAAATCTGGTACTTTTCCATGGAGAAGCTCATAGGGTGTTTTACCATGGCGTTTACGAATTAGTGACCGGTTTTGGGTGTACACTGCTGTAGATACTGCTTCTGCCCATAAAAACAATGGAGCCTTTGCGTAAATTAACATCGTTCTAGCAACTTCCATAAGTGTGCGATTTCGCCTTTCAACGACACCGTTTTGCTGTGGAGTACGAGCAACTGATGTTTCATGAGAAATGCCAACTTCTTCATAATAATCACGCAAAATTTGATTCACAAATTCGGTTCCATTATCTGTACGAATGCGTCGGACAGTAGTGTTGAGACGCACTTGAATCATCTTGAGAAATCTGATGATGAATTTAGGTGCCTCATTTTTTGCTTTAAGAAATTTCACCCATGTAAACCGAGAGTAATCATCGACAATGACGAGGATGTACTTTTTGCCACTAAGACTTTCAACACGCATTGGCCCACAAAGATCCATATGCAACAGATAAAGTTTCTCTTGGTTGGTGTCTTCAGTCTTGGGTTTGTAAGACTTCTTAGTGCTTTTCCCCATTGTACACGCGGAACACAAATGATCCTTGTGAAATGATAGTTTAGGAAGACCACGAACAATTTCGTTTTTCGCCAAGTGATTAATAGCGTCAAAGTTAAGATGAGATAACCGTCGATGCCATAACCATGACTTAGTCTTTGATGCTTTGGAGAGAAGACATACGGGAGAAGCGGCCATCATGTCTTGTAGAGACAAAGTATACAAATTATTCCCTCGAGTACCTTTCAATAAATCAACCCCTTCCAAATTACGAATGAAGCAGGTATGCTCTCGAAAAGCAACTTCTAGGTTTGCATCACAAAATTGTCCCACAGAAAATAAGTTGTGACCGAGACCTTCCACATAATACACTCTTGAAATAATAACATTCCCAATATGATATTCACCATAACCCATTATCTTTGCAATATGATAATTTCCAGATCGAACCGTACCAGGAAACTTGCTGACGAAATTTCTGAGCTGAGAGCGATCTCCGGTCATATGCTTGGAGCAACCAGAGTCTAAATACCAGAGAACAATTTGGACCACCTGTTTTCAATAACAACAGTAGACAATGCATTGGAAACTATTGGTTCCGGAGTGTTAGCAGATATAGATATAGAATTATCAGAATTGCTAACATTTTTGAGATCCTTAGATTTCCTGCGTTTTCTAATGTGAGTTTTAGCACTAACAGGTTTTACTGTTCCAACTTTCTTAGGTTTTGGATTATTCGCGGGCACTACAGTGGGAGTAGACCTATTTAAAGGGCACTTGGTTCCTACGGTAGTGTCGGTGTTCCTAGTTAAAGGACACGCTTGTGTTTTGGTAGCCTTGGTACTCCTAGTTAAAGGGCACGCTTTCTTCGCTGTAGTGGGAGTGATCCTAGTCAAAGGGCACATATTTCCTACTATAGTGAAAGTTCTACCAGTGGGGCGCCACATCCAGCCAACTTGGGTTAACACTTTCCCAGTCGGTTTCCATTCTAATCCATTTTTCCGGGCATGCATTTCATTCACATGGTCAATAAGGCAAGAATCATGACGACTAGAAAACATACATTCATTGCAATTCCAACATTTTAAATTAGAATTCACAGTAGGCTTAGAACGCTGCACAACCGCAGAGCCTTTAGGTTTAGCTACATGATTCTTTTTATTCAAAACAGAAGTAACATTCCTAGGATGGGCTTCTACTTTCTTCTTCACTTGACTACTAGATGGGGGCAAGATCCTATCATTCTTCTTGTTTCTTTTAAGCTTAGATCTTTGAGCCTTAGTAGTGGTGCTTACTCCTGTAGAAGGCAACACGGGAATATTAGAAGCTGGTTTTGATTCCGCCTTATCTTTAGTGACCAAAGTTTGAGATGGTTTAGTCTTAGGGCCCTTGTTAAGTGGTGTGACGGCTATTAGGTTCCTTTTGATTGCACTAGAGGACGAAGCTGAGATAGTGGCTGCGTTATCCACAACATTCTTACCTTTTAGAGTACGAAGTGTTTCCTTTAACTCAGCCAAGACCAGATTTTTATAACAAATTTGTTCCCTCAAATCAGATATTTCCACCGACTTTCGATTCAATTGTTTAATCAATGATTGATTCTGTGAAGTGGTATCAACACATGCGGGCTGTACTGAATCGAAGAGTCGTGTATTTTCTGTTTTAAGTTATCAACTTTGGACAAAATCTTGGAAACTCGATTATCTAGATCCAGTTTAAGATTCTCAGCGGCCTCAAGTACGTTCACACAGTTAAGCTCCTTAGATTTCTCTATTTCTATCGGCAAAGAGTTAGCAACTTTGTCACTTGGCTGACGCTGTTTTGATTGTAAATTCAATCGAAAATTCTTTTCAAAATTTGCATCATCGATATTAACCCCTTCGAATGACGTTTCAAAGATTTCTTGAATAAATTGTTGCTTACATTCAAGCGAAATACAATGTGTTTGAATCTCATCAAAACATTTTGAAAGCGATGAATATGAATCTTGAAGCTTTAAAAATTCAGCGTCAGATTCGTGACAAGTACTATCTACCACAGTATCCACAGATTCAACATTATGCACAATAGAATCATTATCAACACTTGTATTTACACAGACAGAAACTATATCATGAGACATCACTTGATTCAGAAGCAGATCATTATGGTGTGAAACCCGTTCTATTTCAAGTAAACTGTTTTCATAAGCATCTTCCATTTCATTGAAAACACGTCTAACTTCTTCTATTTCCAAAAACAAATCTTGATCAATATTACGAAGACAAGCTTTAACATTGTTTACAAACGGAACAATTTCATCACGAAACGCAGCTCTAGTGTGCTCAAAGTTCCATTCACCTTCCGTTATGGCCGTGGCCGTCGTACGTTCCAAAATGACCTTGTCAAAATCGGCTAAGTGTTGGTGAACCGTATTTAAGTTAACGGACGCCTTACTTACCGGTGGAATTAACTTCGTTAAATCCTTTTTGACGAGTGTAGGAGACATACTAGGAAGGTTTTCATTTGACAAACTTTGGGGCACAAGAACTGTTAATTCTGCTAATTCCTTTTGTAAGCGAATGCGTGTCTTTTTCGAAAATTGATCTTTGTTATGTTGATCATAATCAATTGTATGTAATTTTGAAAGCATTTTAGAATGAGTTTCATCCCCAAGTGATTGTGTCTCCTCAGTACTACGAACAAAAGGTGCTTCTTTCGATTTTCCAATTATGGTCATGTCATAAAGACCGGGAATATATTTCTGAGCTTGTTTTGCATAACCGGGATTAGGTGGTAAATCTTGAAGACGTTTAAGTTTGAATTCTTTAAATGATTTAGTTAAAAGATGAACCTTTTCTGTGGAAGCGTATTGTTTTAAAAGCTGTTGTTCTTTGAATTTAAGAAGTTTGGTAGCATTAATTTCCGATTCAACCTTTTTAGACTCGAGAGTTTCGAAATCCATTTTAAGTTTCTGAAAATTATTGACAACCGACTCTTTTTCTTTTAATTCATTGGAAAGATTAGCTTTTAATGATTCTATTTCTTTCAAGTGTTCAATCTTTTCAAAACGAAATTGGTCAAATTCAGAACATGTTATTTTCTCTTCTTGAGGGACCATTTCAAAAGTTTTGATCTTTTCTTTATGCAACACAAGCTCAGCAGTTAGGGTGGAATTCGTATCTACAGATTGTCTGAGGGCCATATGCATTTGATCAATAATATGTTTAGGCACCATTACCAAATCATGTTGAGCATAAGATTCCATACCCGTCGTAGCATTTGGTTGAGGTTCACTCAAATGTGTAGGTTTGGGTACCACATCATTTGAATTACTAATTCCCGAATGCTGTTCGAGGTTGTCATTTTCATGCCCAACTTGATGTTGGTTATCATCAATATTATTAGATGTGGTGGGTACCTCACTGATGACATCAGAACCGTAGTGAGAGAGATTAGCAACGAGAGCAGCTTGGGCAGAGTGAATGTCATCACAATCTGAATCATATGCATCAAGATCGTCCGCTTGATAAGCTGCATTAGAAGTGGAAACAACTGCAATGCCTTCAGTATCTACTGCCCCTGGGTCTGCAAGAAATGCTAACTCCTCTGAATCCAAAATCTTCCCCTTAGACTGAGAATCAACCAAATACATCTTCTCACGAAACCATGCATCATCCCTTCTCCTTTTCGGCTGAGTGCATTTCCTAGCCATATGACCTTGTCCTCGGCAATTGTAGCAAGTCACAACCTTCTTAGGACCCATAGGGCTCCCATTTCCACTAGCTTGAGCATTCACAGCTTGATTGTTCCCAGTCCTTGTAGGAGGTCCATATGAATTTTGCCTTCCCTGAATAGGTTGCACCGTCACTTGACCATCTTGAACAGTGGCTTGTTGTCGAGGATTTGAAGAGGTGAGGAGCTGATTGTTTGTTGGTGGAAATCCTCTAGTAGCAACAAGTTTTGACAAGTAAGCAGTGAGATGGTTTAGAACATCAGCTGGCGTATCATTTGGAGTAAAGACCGGTGCTTGGATTGGTGGAAGTTCATTAGAGTAAAAAGCCTGTGCTGATTGTGCTTCTACTGGAAAATATCCTTGCTGAGGAGTATAGCCCATTGGAGAAGTGTTGGCTTGTGATGGTGATGTCTGATATTGTGGTTGCTGTGGAAAAGATTGTTGATGAACACTTTGTTGATATTCTTGTTGTGGCATCATTGGTGGTTGATAAGATGGTTGCTGTGGTTGCTGATAGATGTGTGGTGGTGGCTGCTGCAAGTATGATGGTTGTTGATAAGTAAAAGCCATGTTTTGTTGAGAAGCATACATTGCAAGTGGATCATGAACTTGAGGTGTAGACAACTGAGCCTCGATCACATGGCATTCGTGTTGTTGAAGAAAAGCTTGAAGTTGATCCACATTGGTGTTATGCAAGTCCTTAGCCAATTTAACATCCGTCACATATTTTTTCCATTCTGGAGGAAGAGTGTTCAAATACTTGGTGTTCAATTGAAAGGTAGGGATTGCCATGCCATAGATATTAAGCTCATTCAACAATAGGGTAAATCTCAGATAGTAATCATTGAGAGTCTCCCCTGGCACATAGGCAAACTTATCAAAAGTATCATAAAGCTTACACTCTCGTTCTTGTTTAGTTAACGAGGTGCCTTGCATTAGAACCCGAATTCTATCCCATAACTCTTTGGCAACTTTATGTTTGCTGACGAGTTTGTAGACATCTGGAGGAAGGGCTTGAAGAATGATGTTTGTAGCATACTTATCACATTTATCTTGAGTCTTCATATCTCCAGTCAACTCACCCGTTGTGCGAGGACGAGTGGTCGTACCTTCCGTCACAGTACCATAATCTAATGGTCCATTGAGCACCGATGCCCAAATAAGATGTCCATTCTCCTTGTTCAACATATAAAGTTCCATTCGGGAAGCCCATTCCTCATACATGGTCTTCACCAACATTGGTGGACGATTATCCGTACCCGAGAGGATGGACTTATCCGTAAGAGATGTGTACTCCATTTCAATAAGTTAAGAATTACAAAGTTGATCGAACAATGAAATAAGGTTAATTATTTTTGTGTTGTTGTGAGTTATAATCGAGAAACAATGTTAAAATCCCCTAAAATATGTTCTCGATAAACCAAAAATTCCAAGTCAAAATTACACACTTCGAAATTTTTTATGGAAAAAATTGTGATTATCGGAATGCCAGATCGGAATGTCAGATCGTAATACCAGATCGGAATGTCAGATCGTAATACCAGATCGGAATGTCAGATCGTAATACCAGATCGGAATATAGCCCTGTCGAAATGTTGTTGGTATCGGAATGTTCAAATCACAAAGCCCTATCGGAATGTTCAGATCGCAAAGTGGCTGACAAAATTCGAGCAGAGTAACGACTTAAAATACTTCCTTATACCCGTCGGAATCTCAGATCACAATAGCTATCGGAATGATTCATATCGGAATAAGTGATAAAAATCCAACGATCGCAATGTAGAAACCTAACCCTTTCCGATGGTTAAGTTATTGCGATGGAGGCCCAAGTACAGTTTGTACTTTCCGATGGATCTTTCTGCTAGAATTTCGGAATGAAGAACAAAGCCTTTTTTCGCACTTTTGATCCAAGAAAACTGATGTTTTAATGAAAACCAAGATACCAAGAACACTCTTAAGCACGAATCCCTATGTTACACTACTTTAAACTTCGATCCAACACAAAAAATTTTGAAGATTTCGGCAAAAACAAACCTATACTCCACGAATTGTTTTGAAAACAAAACGCAACACAAAAACAAACCTATATTTCATCCCAAGCTCTTGATACCATTTGTTGATTTGTAAATCTATGCTTATGTTTTTAGAGAGAGAAAGAGATAGAGAAATGGTGGATTTCACACTTTAGAGAGAGAAACTAAGAAAGAACTATGTGTAAAATAATGAAAAAAACCACACCCTCTCCATCAAAGGAGAGGGTTTATATACCCAAGCCTTGTAATGGGCTTGGGTTTACACGTTTGGGCCGGCCTACACAAGTTGTAGGCTAGGCTTGAACTTGTTTGTTAAATAACGAAAGTTAACTAAACTACGAGCGATTACATGGACTATCGTTGGAGTGACCGATCCTTCTTAATACGTAAAACGTATTTCCAACACACAGCAATGGCTTAGTATGAGGGAGTGATGAGATGGCATTTGTACATGATCTCATCGTTCTTTTCGGGCTTTAAATGCATTAAAATGTCATAAAATACCATATATGCTTGTATTTGTTTACTTGTGTGTTTTAGGTATGGATATCGTGAAAAAGACAAAAGATCACAAGAAACAAGGAAAAACGGACACGAGAAACGAAGCCGTACAAAGAACCGGGCCTTAGTTCGTGAATTATCCAAGATAAATCCTTGAAGACTTGAAGATGTACAAGATTAATCCTTAAAATATGAAGAAATGACACTTAAAACCCTTGTATATTCATAATTACAAGTTTGGTCCCTTAAGTTTGTCAAAATTACAAAATGGTCCTTCAACTTTGAAGAAATGACAAGTTTAGTCCCTCAAAAATTCTAAATTGGCAATTATGATCCCTCATAAAGTCAAAGAACCAATGAAGACCTTTAAAGATCAAGAATGTCCAAAATCAGTCCCTCAAATATGCAAACATGGCAAAAATAACCCTTGAAACACTTTTGCCAAAGTTTTGGGGCAAAAGTGTGAAATTCAGAACTTCATTAACAAAGGAAAACGTGTTTTGTTGGCTGAAAACTTGTTTTACCGTATTTCCCAAAACACAAGGACCATATGTGCCAATCCCAAAGTTCAAACTCACAAACACGCGCCAAACACCCCATCCCACCCTTTTCGGATCAAAAGTTACCACTATTCACGTTCTTCACCCCTAGAAATTACTTCACTTAAACAAAGGGTAAATCCCAATTACCCTTACCCAGGCTTGATTCACACATGCAGAAACTCATCCCACACCCAAAACCCTTACTCCCACTCACCAAAGAGCCCCACCATTCAAGACGTCCACCTATCACATCACAACTTAACCTCCAAGGAAAGCCACGTGTCCAAATCAACAGCCCACACTCCTTGCTTGGTTACAAAGCTAAAATGAATGATTTGGATGCATTTGGACAGCTCAATATCAAAATTCGTCTAGAAGATTCAAGGGCATTTTAGGGACTTCATAGCTAGGGTTTTCTCGTTGTAATCTTAGCCTTTGTGGCCTATATAAGGACTCCTCAACTTGTGAGAGAGCCTTGTTCCAGTTTTACCTTTTAAACATTGTAATTCCTTTTTGAATTTTATAAAAGTTGGTATTTTGAGAAATTTGTAATTCCTTTTTATGTTTTTGAAAGTTGGTGTTGTTTAAGGGTAATTCTAAGTTCCATTATATGTTATAAGTGTGCTTGAATCTTGTGGTTCAAGGACGTTTATATTTGGTAAGGTTTTCAAGTTTGAAAAAATAGCTTGAAAAGTGGTTTCTGATTTTGCTATTTTACTTGTACTAATCCTTGACCAAAAGCTATAAGCTCTTACAAGCTTGTTGACACCAAGCTTGTGAAGGGATTGGAGCCTTTGGTTGGGCTGTTTGTTCATTGTATTGAAGAAATCAAGCCCTTGAGTTTCTACTTTGAAACATCAACCAAGGAAGTCATTCATCTCCCTTGTTGAAGTACCTTGGTCTTGTTCTAGTTGTTGAACAAGGTCCAAGGAGCATTGCTAGTCCTCCTAGGATGTTGTGGAGGACAAGTATAAGCTCTTGTTAAGATTCCTCTAAAAAATCACATGTTATGGTCTGTTTTATGTTTTGCTATGTGATTTGGTGATTTTGTGTTTGTGCTTTGTGTTTTATGGTTGGTATCTGTTAGTTGTCACCTAGTGTAGCTATTTGATCATTAAAATCAGTAGGTTGTTTGAAGGATTAAAAAGTTTGTTTGAAAAGTGCTTATTAAAGGATTGTTTTGGATTACTGGTTCATAAGGCCTTGTGGCGTTGTGCCCTTGGTTCTTAGGGTTTGGGAAGTCTAAACAAGACATAATAAACAAGTTTTAGTCATTGGTTAAGTTTCTGGAAGTTTGGAAAAGGGATTTGAAGTTTTGCAAAAATCTGATAAAAGGTGTTTTGAAATTGGTCAAACACATCAGATCCAATAACTTCTTTGTTTATTGGATCTAAGGTCCGAAATCAGGTTTGGGAATAGTTTAAGTGATAAGCTATCTATTGGTTATCTGGTTGTTGAATTTGGTGGCTTACTGAGTATGCTATAGCTTATCAAAGTTGGCTGAAGTGGTCATTTGCATCAGCAAAGTGACCACCTCATTTGGTGTTTGCATTTGAGAATCTAGTGTAGGCCTTGTGGTTTTGTTGCTTGGAACTTGTTTATGTGCTGCTTGTGACTGGATTTTGCTATTTGGTGTGCCTTGTATCTGGCTTATAAGCTCACTGGCATATTAAGCCTTATTTGCCAAAATCTATCATCAAAAGGTCAACTGACCTCTTGATTTACAAGGACTCCTCCTTGAGTTCTTCACAAAAGTTTCTTATAACAAGCCCTTATACCATCACTGATCCTTTGGTGAACTTTGGAGTACTTTGACTTTTGGTCAAATAAGCACAAATTGGCTTATTTTTTAGAACTGCTTATTGGTACATGCAACAACTTGGCTTTTGTAATAGAACTCATTTTTCTTAGCTTAATAACAATCAGGAAGGCTACAAGTCTTTTGGTTAAGATTTTGCTAGGAAACTAGCTTATTTGGCTTTTACAGCCAGCTTATTGGTTCACACAGCTTATTCTACTTGGTTTTTTGTGATATTCTTGATTGATTATTCTTAGTTAAGCTATTTGTGAGCTTTTGCAACAAACCAGAGTTTCTGAAACGCCCTAGAACTCTAACCAGACTATTTTGTCGTTTAGTGGATTGCTATTTTGCTAATTTCTAGCTTATTAAGTGAGCTTTTTCAAAATTTCTTTTCACAGATCTCTTAGGCATCTCAAAAGAAGGTTGTGTATTTAAATAGAGCTTAGGGCATTGGCTTATTGCTTAATGGGCTTATTGGCCCAATAAGAATAAGCTGTTTGTTATTTAAGCTGTGATAAGCTCAAAATCAGCTTTTGGGCCTTCAGACTTTTGTGCTTAGAATTAAATTTTGAGTCAGATAGGGATTTTTCAGGTCATTTGGGCCTAGTTTCACTTTTTGGGCCCAAAAGCCCATTAGTGTTGACTGTTTTTGGATTTAGCCCATTTAGGGGCCCATTAGGGGTATTTTGGTAATTTCACTTTCATTTTCTTGTTATTTAGGTTAAAATAAACTAGTTTGCAAGTTTTTAGAATTTTTTATAATTTTTGGATTTTTAATATTATTTTAATATTAATTTATTATTATTTTTCAAATTTCACATTTTTGCACTTTTTATATTTTTCTTAGCTTTAGTACATTAGAATAGGATTCTTACAACTCTTAGATTAATTTTATCATATTTAGATTATTTTTTATAATTATTTTAAGTTTTAATAGTTTTTAAATCATTTTAAATAGTTTTTCTTTGTTTAAAATTTTGTAAAAATAGTTTTTAATGTTTTTAGGTCATTTTAGAGGTTTACCAATTGAAAAATATTTATTTGGGCTTTTTGATAATTAATTTGATTTTTAGGGCTTTAATTAGCTTTTATAAATTAATATTTAATTAATTAAAAGGTTTGAAAAAGTTTTGATCATCGATAAACTCTTAGTTTATTTATTTTGATTTTTGGTAATTTTTGGGATTTTTAGAATTAATTTTTATTTTAGCCATTTTTATGGTTTTACGTTTAGTCGTCGTAGTAATTAATTTCACGTCTTCGTCATTCTATTTTCTCACCCCCTTCTTTCAAATATTAATCTCAAATCTTGTTACATTTTAGTCACACACATATACCTCCTTGTGAAACGAACTTTTCACCTCATAAGCGTCATTTGTACACGATTTTCCCAAACCGTCGTATTTAGTACTTTCCCTATTTACCTCCTTTTCCTAAAGGTGTGGGAAAACACTACAAATCATTTTGGCGCCACTGCCGGGGAGGTGTGTCTTGATTAATTTGTCTTTTTGTTTTTAATATTAACCATAAATAGTATTTGTATTAGTAGAAATCTACTAATACGTATTATCGTTTTTTGGTTTTTCTTGTGAAATTATTATTACTATATTGTATTAAGTAACACAATCAATTCAAAATATCTCCAAAAGTGTGAAAACACAACCTTAATTGGGATTTAATTTCCTAATTATTGTATTTGAATCTCAAACAAAAGAAAAAGGCAAAAATAGATAAATACTTTCGTGAAGCTCGATTTTGAAAAATACAAACTAAAAGAACGGAAGTCCAAGGCCTATTCTGAAGATTTATCGAAGAAAAAGTTTAAAGACGGAAGTTTAATGAAGTCGAAGAACTCAAGTCTAATAAATGAAGAAATTATAAGACGAGTTCAAATAATCCCGAGACAAAGTCGAGAAAGTCGAAGAATTTATAAAGACGAAAAGACGAGAAAAGGAAGAAAGCATCAAGACATCTAATCTCCCTATAAATACCCTCCTAATGTGTCATTAGGAGGTGTTGGCTAATTTGACAAACTAGTCTTCCATTTTAATTACTTGCACTTTCTTAATGTCATTTACTTAATTGTCATTTAATTACCTTGTCTTGCACCTTAAACTTGTAAGTTTCTTTAATTCTTGCTTTTACTTTTATTGTTGAATCTTTAATTTAATCAAGTTTTATATTAATCTCTCCTTCTACCTTTCTTATTTTTGTTAATCTTTATGCTTATTATGTTATTGTCATGCTTATTTGATTAATTGTTATGTTTTTATGTGTTTGATTGTGTTAGCTTATTGAATTTATAGCTTATTGTGTGTTTGATTTGATTTTAGTTAAGTGTTTTTATTAGTTTATTTTATTAAAAGTTGATTTTTAGTTTTTAGTTTTATTAGTGTTTTTCAAGTTTTTAATTTGTGGTTTAATTAGTTTTTCTTAAAAGTGTTTTAGATTAAGTTTTGATTATTTGCTTATTTGATTTTAGCTTATTTGTAGCTTATTTTTTCTGCTTTTTAATAGTACTGTATCTGATTTATTGTTTTCGGATTAGGGTTTATTATTCTGAAGTTTGTCATTTCTCTGAATTTGTCATTTCTCTGAAAATTGCTTCTTTTTCCTAAATTTTTATTTTCTCTGAATTTATTGTTATTCCGAAGATTTCTCTGAAAACCAATTATTCCGAAAATGTCATTTTCCGAAGAAGCAATTTTCTGAAGTAATTTTTTCTTAAAAAACAATTATTCCGAAAAACTTGTTTTTACGAAAAAATGATTATTCCGAAGACAACAAATCTCCGAAAACCACTGTAGCTTTTCTGAAGAATCTAATATTTCGTAAAAACAATTTTTTTAAAAATGCAAATATTTCAAAGATAGAGACTCTACATATTCTGAAGAAGTAGACAAGCCTACTTGTCTGCTTTGAGTTTTGGTGCCAAAATAAGCAGCTAGCTTGCTAGCTTCCAGCTAGCTGCCTGCTAGCTTGTTTATTTATTAGTATTGTTCCGTAATTGTTTAGTTTTATCTGAAAGTTGTTCCGTTTTTAATTTTAAAAGTTACGTATTTTTAGTTGAATTTTTGTCTATTTTTAAAATTAATATTTTTTCGTAAAGTTTAAGTTTTATCTTTTATTTAGTACCCGCTTTATGTTTTGCCTCGTTTAGCTTTAAAGTACCATTTTAGTTTTATTCTCTCCTTTTTCATTAAGTAAACTTTATTTTTGAGTCGATACTTAATTTGTCTTTTAGTTTTATTTTTATTAATTGTTTTGCTTTAATTTACGTTTTATTATTTGTTTCGCTCCTTTATTATTAATTATTTGTTTTAATTTCTCGTCATTCACTTTTTAATCATTTATAGCTTTATTTACCTTGCCTTTTACTTTAAAGTTTTCCAATTTTATTTTACAACAACGACCAAAAATTATTTCTTTTTCACCAAAGGACGAATGAGTCGCACTTAAACCAGTAATCAATTCGAATTGAATCGAGACGAACAAATTTTCATACTTGGCAAAAACCTTGTATTAAATGGCGCCGCTGCCGGCTCTTTTCGTAAAGATTAACCGTTTTATGTGAGAGACGCGTTAAATTTTGGGATCCGTTCACTCGTGAACGTTATTTTTATTGCTAAAAAATTTTCAAAAAATCCATAAAAATTAAAAAATTTTAAAACTCCATAAAAATTAAAAAATTTCAAAAATCCAAAAAGATTTTTATTTTTACACGTACATATATATTCTCTATTTCTTTGGTATCTTTTTCTTTTGCTTTTGCAGGTGTATGCGTACTAGATCTTCAACTTATCCAGAGGCCGATACTCGTGAAGATTTAGATATGGCTGGTGTGCATAACAACAATAACCCACCGCACCTCAACAATAATAATAACAACAATGTTCCCCCACCTGATATTAGAACGATGAGGAACTTTGTCAACCAACGATGAATGGACGAGGAGGACCGATTGCGCCGATGCAAATCACGGCTCCTGAGTTTTCGTTGAAGCATCACATGATCCAACAAGTCCAAAATACTTGTCCATTTCGCGGATTGCCGGATGATGATGCCAACAAACACCTCGACAAATTCATTACCGTTACTCAAAGCATGAAGTTGCCCGGGGTTACTATGGATTTTCTTCTCCTTCACCTATTTCCACACACCTTATCCCACCATGCCAAAAAATGGTTTGATCGTCTTCCGAAGAATTCAATTCATACTTGGGACGAGATGACTCAACGATTTTTGTCGCGCTACTTTCCACCATCCATGGTCACGAGCCTTTGAAATCAAATTAGTGGATTTACTCAAGAACCCGATGAATCACTTCTTGATGCTTGGGAACGCTATAATGTTCTGATCGATCGATGTCCAAACCACAACATGCTCCCCGTTACATTGATTGATACTTTCTACAATGGTTTAACTTTTCGTGATTGTGATACGATTAATGCAGCCGCCGGTGGCACATTTATGAAAAGAATACCCGAGGAGTGTAGAGAGCTTATCGAGAACATGACTACTCATCACAAAAATTGGGATTCATCCGCATCCTCAAGATCAAATCCGAGAGTTAATGTTTCTTCTACTTCTTCAAACCCTGATATCACCGAATTGACCCGCGCAATGGTCGAAATGAGCAAGAATATGCAACTTTTAGCTACAAATCAACAACAAGTTAAAGCTGTAGCAATTTCTTGTGAGACCTACGGCGGTCCTCATTCATACACTGATTGTCCTTCTACTCATGACAATCCGGAAAACGTGTATGCAGCTTTTGGTAACTATTCAACGGAAAACCATCAAGCTCGACCTCAAGGTGATCGTAACTTGCTAAGTTACCGTTCGAACAACTTTCTTGCACCCGATTTTTCTCCTCAAAACCACAACCCCAACAACTACAATAGAAGCAACCCAAACCCACCTCGAGCTTCTAATCCTTATCACCCACCCACTCAACAAGCCCCACCCATTAATCAAGATGTTGAAGCTTTCATGAGGACCCAAGTAGAGCAAATCAAGAATCTAGAAAGCCAAATTATCAACTTGAAAGGAGATATCACTAAGCAAGGTAATGATATTAGATCCGAGCTTCGACATGATATACAAACCTCTTTTAGCACTCAAACAAATGATTTTAAGAATATGCTGGCTAGTTTCTTACCAAGTACTCAACCCTCTACTTCGAGCTCTCTTCCTTCAAATACCGTCACCAACCCGAGAGCGAATGTGAGTGCTATTACTACACGCAGTGGAGCAACCTTAGTAGGACCATCTATCCCTCCCCCAATTACTCCATCTACACCTCCTCCACCACCATTAATCCCTCCTACTCCCACGCCTAGTATTAGTTCTCCATTACCGTCTCCACCTCTACCAGCAGAAGTACCTAAGAAGAACCCTTCACCAACCCCACCTTCCACCTATAAACCCAATATCCCTTATCCTTCTCGCTTAGACAAGGCCAAGTTGCAAACCAAGGATGACATTCAAGTGTCAAACTATTTGAAGAAGATTTTAGAAATGACCATAACCTTTAGCCTTGTTGATGCTCTAGCCCAAATGCCTAAATTTGTTAAGATGTTTAAGGAATTGCTTAATAAGAAGGAGAAGATGGCCGAGTTTGTTAATACTCGATTGAATGAAAACTCCTTCTTAAAGAACTTCTGGAGAAACATGGAGATCCTGGTCGTTTTGTGCTACCATGTACTTTTAACCAAACTGAATAATTTACTGCCTTAGCCGATCTCGGGGCGAGTATATATCTGATGCCTTTAAGTGTTTGGAAAAAGTTATCACTACCCGATCTTACTCCAACGAAGATGACTCTTGAGCTTCCAAATCTCACTCTCGCTTACCCTCTTGGTATTGCCGAAGATGTGTTCATTAAAGTTCGCACCTTCACTTTTCCGGTCGACTTTGTTGTTGTTGATTATGAAATGGACCCTCGTATTCCGTTAATACTCGGTCGGCCATTCTTGAGAACCGGAAAAGCCTTAGTCGATGTTGCCGAAGGTGAGTTAATCTTAAGAGTCGGGAATGAGGCACAAGTTTTTAAAATGGGGAAGATCACAACCAAATCAAATGGAAGAGAATCAGCGAATATGATTAATGTGCTTGATGATTTTGTCGTCTACAACAATCCTCTATTCGATTCTTGCTATGATAATCCACTGTTCCAAGATGATGTGGATGATTCTCTCTCCAATTCTGATCCTCCACCAATTTATGATTCTCCACCGATCTATGATGACTATGATGATGATTCTAGTTCTGACATTGATGATTATGATGATTTTACTTCAGAGTATCCAGACATGCCAACTTATGATGACTTTGATGATGTCGATACTCTCTCGAGAAATTCTTCTCATGATGACCTTGCACCTACTATTGATGAAGATACTCCACCAACAACACTTGATCCTACTTTGGATGAGTACTCATTTGAGGAAGACTTTGCTTCTTTTCTCAACACTTACTTCCCAAATGAGAGTGATGCTCCTCCTTTGGACTTTGATGATTCTCTTTATCCTCCTTTGGATATGAAGAAACTCATTTCAAAGGAGAAGAAGCCGGAAGACACCGATATCCGTAGCACCTATGTCTTGACACCTCTCTATCCACCTTCTGAGGATGAGATTGTGAGATTTATGAGCGGATATTCTTCTAGGTCTACTAAGCCTGAGTGTTATTTTCCCCTAAATGAAAAGGTGCTCGATCCCGGTATTGAAATTTTTAAGCCATCTCAGTATCCATCTGATGCAATAAAAGGAATGATTTTGGGAACTTATGGAGATATGCTTGCACCTCAGCACCCTTGCTACCACCGTGCTCCATCTTTGCTTAAGGGAACCTTGCCTATTCTTCTTTGGCTTGCCTTGTTAGCCTTAAGCTTGTGCTATTTGATGGATGAACACTATGTATTTGATCCCAGTGGATGTTCTTCAAGCTTCTTACCATGATAATCCAGGTCGAGTCAGGCTCACGACTCGGTGAACAAAAACAAGCGCTTCTCAGGAGGCAACCCGCAGTATCTATCCTTTTTATTATGTTTTTATAATAAGTGTAGGGGGAGACCCTAGTATGTGTTTGTTGTTTTCTTTCTTATCATGTGCAGGGATTCGAGCTTTCAAAAATCCATTCTTGATGACTTTTGACGACCCGTGATTCCGTGTGCCCGTCTTCCCGGTTTTATCCTAAACTCTTTTGATTCTCTATTTTATATTATTCAATATTAAAATAGGAATCACTTTAGTTGTCTCTTCCTTAGCAAGATTTAAACAAAATGCACAATGTCCTAAGTGTAGGGGAGGTCACTTCCACATGCTTAAACATTGCGGACAATGTTTTATATTAAGTGTAGGGGGACTTCTATCGAAGTTAAGTGGTCTTTTCCTTGTATTTGTCCTCGTTTTAACCGGAAAATTGATTTTTCGACATTTTTCAAAAATTTTGATCTATTTTGGCCTATTAGTATTTACCTTTGTTATATTTATTTTCTTTCCTTGCTAAAATAATGTTTAATAAAGTGGTTTTAAATTTTTCAACGTCATAAATCTTTTGACTCAACCCGAGTTTACTTATCTAAGTTTACTCTAGCTAGTATCCTTAACGTGTTTAAGTCATGTTTTGCTAGGCTTTTATATAGGGAACTCTAAAACGCGAAAGTCTTAACTCTTACAGGTTAAGAACAAGAACTTTTCTCAAGTTCCTATAATTGATCCTAGAAAGTCGTTTATCAAGGGAACTTTAAAATGCGAATTCTAAACTTGAAAAAGTCTAAGAATTTGCAAGATCCTATAGATGACTTGAAAACCAAAAACATTGATTTAATATGCTAAGCATCCACGAGTCTCATTGCTTGAGATTTTAAATTGTGGAGAACGAGAGATGATACAGTCAATTATAAGTTTGGTATTCCTTCATGAATTTATGTGAGTTAATTATAAGCTTTTTCCCCCATCGCTTGTTAATAAATATATTTGCAATAAATAAGGTTGTACGATTTGAAAAGTTACTTAGATTCTAGCACAAGATCGTTTAAAAGTTGCTCGGTATTAATTAGAGTTCATAGCCAAGGCATAACTTATTGAAGCGGGATGCGAAGATTGGCGAGTCCGAAAAGGTCCTAACAAGACATGAGGGCTACATTTTGTTGCTAAAGATCCAAAAGTGACGTGAAGAATCATTTATCAAAAATCAATATGAAGGATCGAGACACACGACGAAAAGCAAATACTCCCCTAAAGATCATGGAGAAGTCTATCCAAAAAGGCCCTAACAAGGTATGAGGATAAATAGATCCAAGTCCTAAAAGGAGGCGAATCGTTGTATATCAAAATCCAAAATAAAGATTGGAGAAAAATGAAGAAGTCGTGGTCCAAGTATGAAGAATCTCTCAAAAACTTCAAGTGAAGAAATTCCTATTATGAAGAGAAGACCATAATTTCATGAACGTCTCTCAAGATTTGAAGTATGAAGTCGCTGCCAAATTTCGGTCCGAGAAAAGTCTCAAAACGTGAAGCGAGTTATGCCAAGATATGAACTTTATGAGGTCCCGAGAAGCAGTTTTAAAAGATTTTGTCCTTTAGCTAACTATTGATTAAATTGTCCTACTTTATTTTCGGCCTAAATAACTATCGAAATAAGTCAACAATGCATCCTCGTGATCATTCAAGACAACAATAAAATATAAGAGATACACCTAGGAATAAGGTAGTCTAAGTGAATAATTGGGCCACATGAATTTGTGATAGTTTGCTAACTTATAATAACAATGATCTCGTTTTTAAGCTTGGTATAGGGAACATGAAACTTGAGGGTGATAATCATTCATGACATTTCCAAAACCCCAAGGTAAATTTTTGATCTTTTTACTAGTTTTCTTCTTTTAAATATTTTGTCTCTTTAATAAAGGCCAAGATGGATTGATTGTGATGGAAAATGTAAATCTTGCTTTTTAATTAATACATTGCATGAGGACATTGTAATGGTCAAGTGTAGGGGATTTAATAAGTGTGAAAACACTTATCCTTTTACCACTTAATTATAATAGTAACTAAGCCAAAACGTGTATTTTATGTCGTAAATGTCGAAATTATGCGTGGTTTGTGTTTTTGTTGTGATTTAGGATCAAAATGTGAAAAGGGAAGAAAACACGGTCTTTCACGGGCTTTTATCGAAGAAAAAGACAAAAGATGAAGTCAAAAGATCAAGAGTGCAAAAAGAATGAAAGTCCAAGGCCTATTCTGAAGATTTATCGAAGAAAAAGTCTAAAGACGGAAGTTTAATGAAGTCGAAGAACTCAAGTCTAATAAATGAAGAAATTATAAGACGAGTTCAAATAATCCCGAGACAAAGTCGAGAAAGTCGAAGAATATATAAAGACGAAAAGACGAGAAAAGGAAGAAAGCATAAAGACATCTAATCTCCCTATAAATACCCTCCTAATGTGTCATTAGGAGGTGTTGGCTAATTTGACAAACTAGTCTTCCATTTTAATTACTTGCACTTTCTTAATGTCATTTACTTAATTGTCATTTAATTACCTTGTCTTGCACCTTAAATTTGTAAGTTTCTTTAATTCTTGCTTTTACTTTTATTGTTGAATCTTTAATTTTAATCAAGTTTTATATTAATCTCTCCTTCTACCTTTCTTATTTTTGTTAATCTTTATGCTTATTATCTTATTTTAATGCTTATTTGATTAATTGCTATGTTTTTATGTGTTTGATTGTGTTAGCTTATTGATTTTATAGCTTATTGTGTGTTTGATTTGATTTTAGTTAAGTGTTTTTATTAGTTTATTTGATTAAAAGTTGATTTTTAATTTTTAGTTTTATTAGTGTTTTTCAAGTTTTTAATTTGTGGTTTAATTAGTTTTTCTTAAAAGTGTTTTAGATTAAGTTTTGGTTATTTGCTTATTTGATTTTAGCTTATTTGTAGCTTATTTTTTCTGCTTTTTAATAGTACTGTATCTGTTTTTTGTTTTCGGATTAGGGTTTATTATTCCGAAGTTTGTCATTTCTCTGAATTTGTCATTTCTCTGAATTTGTCATTTATCTGAAAATTGCCTCTTTTTCTGAAATTTTTATTTTCTCTGAATTTATTGTTATTCCGAAGATTTCTCTGAAAACCAATTATTCTGAAAAATTCATTTTTCCGAAGAAGCAATTTTCTGAAGTAAAATTTTCCGAAAAAACAATTATTCCGAAAAACTTCTTTTTCCGAAAAAATGATTATTCCGAAGAAAACAAATCTCCGAAAACCATTGTAGCTTTTCCGAAGAATCTAATATTGCGTAAAAACAATTTTTCTGAAAATGCAAATATTCCGAAGATAGACATTGTACATATTCCGAAGAAGTAGACAAGCCTACTTGCCTGCTTTGAGTTTTGGCGCCAAAATAAGCAGCTAGATTGCTAGCTTCCATCTAGCTGCCTGCTAGCTTGTTTATTTATTAGTATTGTTCCGTAATTGTTTAGTATTATCTGAAAGTTGTTCCGTTTTTAATTTTAAAAGTTACGTATTTTTAGTTGAATTTTTCGTCTATTTTTAAAATTAATATTTTTTCGTAAAGTTCAAGTTTTATCTTTTATTTAGTACCCACTTTAGGTTTTGCCTCGTTTAGCTTTAAAGTACCATTTTAGTTTAATTCTCTCCTTTTTCATTAAGTAAACTTTATTTTTGAGTCGATAGTTAATTTCGTCTTTTAGTTTTATTTTTATTAATTGTTTTGCTTTAATTTACGTTTTATTATTTGTTTCGCTCCTTTATTATTAATTATTTGTTTTAATTTCTCGTCATTCACTTTTTAATCATTTATTGCTTTATTTACCTTGCCTTTTACTTTAAAGTTTTGCTATTTTATTTTACAACAACGACCAAAAATTATTTCTTTTTCACCAAAAGACGAATGAGTCGCACTTAAACCAGTAATCAATTTGAATTGAATCGAGACGAACAAATTTTCATACTTGGCAAAAACCTTGTATTAGAGAGGCATGAGATGTTGAGAGATTACTATGGAATTAGGCAAGGAGTTGAAGACAGTAGCGGCAAGTTTATGAAGCGCTTTCTTCGGCTAGCCGACTCAATTGGAACAACAACACATACTGCTGAAGAACAAGCACACCACTTCCGATGGGCTCTTCATACACCGGTCCCCAATGAGTTGGCAGATCCCACTTTTAGCACGGTGGCACAGGTGGCCGATGCAGCTCGGAAGTATGAGATGTTGCAGGGACAAAGAGTGTATGGTGAGGACTACACATCTAAGAGGTATCTTAAATCACCATTTGTTAACCGGTGAAGTTTTTCATATATATTTTTTTTGTCATTCTCTGTTCAATTTATCATTTTAGACAGAAGACTGAAGCCCGGAATCCTCCGGCTACTCAACAACACTCCTCCGAAGAGAAGGGCGTTTTCGGCTACCAAAATGAGTATGGCGAGTGCAGGTCCTCACCTTTACATTCAATGTTATTAAGCTGCATACATTTCGCTATTCTCACACACCAACTCTTATAATCATGAAAAATGGTTACGATAGGAACCAGGACCACGGAGGTTCGCAATTGAACCATCCTTCAACACCAGGTAACACTCAAGTTATGTATGTAATCATGTTTGTGTTCCACGATCATGTCTCATGCATGAAATCTGGTCACAGGCTCTCCGCTAGTTAGGAGGCCTTCTGCGAGATCCATGCACCCAATCTATCCGTATTGTCCGCTCAGGCATTCGGTTGTTTTCTGCCGAAGTACTGGAGGATGTCTCAAGTGTGGCCAACAAGGACATCAGTAGAAGGACTGTCGCCAGGGTGAGATAGAAAGCACCTCTGGATACGCCGACACCAAGCCACCTCCTACTTCTGGTCGCGTGTTCACTACTACTCGAGATCAGGCGAATAAGACCTCAGGTACTATCACCAGAAACCTCTTTATGAATGGTTTGGAAACATGTGTTCTATTTGATACTGGAGCGACGCATTCAGTTGTGTCCACTACTTTTGCTGTACGTGTTAGGATTCCTTGATGCCATTAGATAATGCCTTATGTATTTCCACGCCACTTAGGGACTCTGTACGAATCACCTGAGTGTACAAAGATCTTCCCCTAAAATTTGATGACAAGATCCATTGAGTTGACGCACTTCCTTCGGACATGTGCGGTTTTGACTTGATTTTGGGCATGGACTGGTTGTCCAAACACCAGGCCACTATTGACTGCCACACTTATCAGGTTATCTTCGGTGATGTTAAATCCCCAGAGTACATACACCATGGTTTTCTGCCAGGGAGGTGAGTATAGATTATTTCATCCATGGAGGCGCGTGCATTGCTATCACGCGGCTGTCAGGGATTCATAGACAATATTCATGACATTATTGTCGAGTCTCCATCGATCCATGATCAACCTATTGTGTCAGAGTTTCCTGACGTATTTCCAGATGTACTTCCGGGCATACCACCTGTTCGTGAATTCGAGTTTGGAATCGAGCTCATACCAGGTGCAGAGCCAATTTCCAAAGCTCCTTACCATATGCCTCCAATAGAGCTTAAGGAACTAAAAGATCAGTTGTAGTAACTTTTGGAACGAGGTTTCATCCTTCCCACTGCATCGCCATGGGGTGCACCAGTATTGTTCGTGAAAAAGAAAGACGACAGCATGCGTTTATGTATAGACTATCGTGAGTTGAACAAGATCACGATCAAGAATCGTTATCCTTTGTCGCGAATTGATGACCTATTCGATCAACCTCAGGGCGCTGTGTATTTCTCCAAGATCGATCTGAGGTCCGGCTACCATTAGTTATGGGTTAAAGAGCAGGATATATCCAAGTCTGATTTCCGTACACGATATGGGCACTATGATTTCATAGTCATGCCATTCGGACTCACTAATGCTACAGTTGTCTTCATGGATTTGATGAACCGTGTCTTCCATGAGTTTCCTGACAAGTTCGTTATTGTGTTCATTGATGAAATCCTTATATTCTCCAAATCCAAGGAGAATCATGAGGAACACCTTCGTACAGTCTTATAGATTCTTCATCAGAAGTAGTTGTACGCCAAGTTCTCTAAGTGTGAGTTCTGGTTAACCAAGGTGGCTTTTCTGGGCCATATCGTATCTGCAGAGGGGATCACCATGGATCCTACAAAGGTTGAAGCTATCACTAAATGGCCGAGACCTACATCTACAAAGAAGTTAGAAGTTTTATGGGTTTAACTGGCTACTACCGTAGGTTTGTAGAGAACGTTTCACGGTTAGCCTTACCTTTGACTAAGATGATGAGGAAAGGAGAGAAATTCGTGTGGACAGAAGAGCGAGAGAAGAGCTTTGAAGATCTTAAGCAGAAGTTAGTGACTGCACCTATTCTTACTCTCCCATTTTGCTTAGGTGGATTTCAGATATATAATGACGCTTCAGGAAAGGGATTAGGCTGCGTTCTCATGCAACATGGGAAGGTTATTGCATACGCAACACGACAGCTGAAACCTTATGAAGAAAACTATCCTACTCACGATTTAGAGCTTGCAACAGTTATTTTCGCGTTGAAGATCTGGCGACATTATTTGTATGGTGAATCATGTGACATATTCACCAACCACAAGGGTCTCAAGTACATCTTCACCCAGAAGGAACTGAACATGAGACAGAGGAGATAGTTAGAGCTATTAAGGGACTACGACACCAACATTCAGTACCATCCTGGTATGGCGAATGTGGTGGTAGATGCTCTAAGCAGAAGGTCGGGTATGATTGCTGGCATATGGATTGCGAAGGAGATCATTCGTGACCTGGAGATGACTGACACTAAGTTTTGTGTACGAGTACAGCACGGTTACTGGGCTAATCTTAGAGTGGAACCAGACTTACATTCTAGGATCAAGGAAGCTCAGAAGGACGATGGTGAGATTTGGTCTATCATTCAGAATCTTGATCAGCAGACGAAGTTTCGTGTTGACGACGATGGTATCTTATGGCAGGGTACTAGACTAGTGGTTCCTGATGACTCTACTCTCAGAGAAGCTGTGTTGACTGAAGCTCACAGTTCTTCATTCACCATACATCCTGGTTCTACCAAGATGTACCACGACATCAAGCAACACTTTTGGTGGAGTGGTATGAAGTAGGATGTTGCCACCCTTACGATCATATGTACATGATTAGAACTTTCCTTTTATATCACGTTTACGTTTCACGAACAAGAATTACAAGCATTACGTACGTGTTATAGCACGATAAGTATTTATTACATATTAAGACACGATAATTATTTTAATAATAATTATAATCATGAACATACGAACATGAAATCATGAACGTAAATAATCACGAGCTTAGTATTACGTCTGTATGTATATTTATTACGATCATGAATAAATATAATAAGACACAAGTGATAACTATTTAAATCACGTAAAACACGAACACGAGAACACACTAAATATTAGTCACGAGAAAAGTACGGGTTACCCCTCGTGGGTCCCCTTACCCGCGGCTACAACAAGAAAAAGGGCCAAGCCCATGCAAAATTTACTAAACAAGGAAAAAGGAGAAATCTTAGTTTCATAATAACAAAAATATTGAAAACAAGAAAAACCCTAATCTCTTCTTTCTCCTCTCCTTTGGCCGCCGGGTTTAACACACACACAAGGTGTGTTTGGTTGATTTTTGTGTTAATTTATTGCAAGGATTGTTAGTGTGTTCATCCTCCTTGATTCACGTGATCGGTATAACCCTAAAACCTTTTTCTTTTTATGTTTTTAATTAAATCAAGAACACATGAATCATGAATGTTTTAAAAACAAGTAAACACATGTTAATTAAACATAGGGTAAAATTAATTAAGGGTTTAAGGGGTGTTTGTTTGTGGCTGGCGCAAGAACCGAGCCCAAAGGGGGGTCTCGTCTTGTTTTTGATTCGCACCACCAAGACCTCAAGGTCTCGGTGTGGTGGTCTTGTGTCATGGCAGCAGGAACCAAGGGAAACCCCGACCTCGGTCGGGGTATGTTTGTGGCGGGTGGGTCTCGGCTAGAACCAAAAACCACCACCGGCTTAAGCCGGTGGCTAATTAAGGAAAGCAGGTGGAACCCCCATGTCGCGGCAGCAAGGGTAACCACCGGCTAACCGGTGGGAACTTTTGGCTAGCCGGCGGCTAGACTTGACCAAGGGTGCATTTGGGTCCGGTTCACGGGTTTAAACCGGTCCGGTTCACACATGTTTAGATTAAAATACTGTTCGGTTCATGGTTTATTTTTTTACAAGATTAATTATATTTACAAGTTTATTTTTTTTACAAGACATAAATTAAATTAATTAAAACATGCACATGATTAATTTAATTTATACATGACTTAGGTTATTAATATTAGTATTAATACATGAATTTTAACCTAAGTAATTATTATTTAATTAGACTATATAATTAATTAATTATTAAAATCATGACCTATAATTAATTAATTTTCATGACTTAGGTTATATTATTAATAGATAATAATACATGTTTTAAACTAAGTATTTTTACCTTTATTTAATTAAACCATGTTATATTTAATTAAATATTTTAACCTATAGTTTATTTAATTTACATGAAATAATTAATAAACTATACTATTTAGTTACATGACTTAGAAAATTAATTAGTAAACACTTAAGCTTATATAATTAGCTTAATAATCCAGCTTATTTCTATTTTGGAAACTTTCTATTTCTAGAAACTTATTTAATTAAGGCAGCTAATCTATTTATGGAAACTTTATATTTTTAGAAACTTATCTATTTTAAGTAGTAAATCTATTTTTGGAAACTTTATATTTTTTTGAAACTTTATAATTTTGGAAACTTTCTATTTTTGGAAACTTTCTATTTTTGGAAACTTTCTACTTTTGGAAACCTTCTATTTTTAGAAAGTTACTTATTATTGCACAACAAGCATAATAATACATGAAATACATGAAATACTTAAACAGAATAGGCAGAATACATGATAAACACAGTATAAAGCTTAAATCAGTAAAACATGACATGAACATATAATACAAGCTAAGACATGATATAAAACCAGTTACGTACTCAGTACTCAGATACTTATACACGTATGTCTTTATGTAGCATTAGTGATACCGAAGTAGGACTCTCTTCCATTCGTCTTCTTCGTTCACTAGACTAAGGAACGGATTCTCCGTCCTTTCAGTATGGACATTCTTCTTTATTAGGATTTCCCGTATGCTGCCAACTTTTTTCCCTAGTATATGTTTTATATGTTTTTGAATTTCTTATGTTTAATTAGAATACCTAAAGCCATATACATGCATGACCAGTTTTAGTTATGGAGGTACCATAGCCATAACACTGGAGGCACCAGTGTTATGACTTCACCACGGCGGAGTGATAGCTCGTGGCATCCCTTTCAGCTTTTGGCCATATTATTATTATCAGGTGGGGCATACGGGTGCATCCTAGTTTACATGTTTTCAGCAGATTATTCAGTGTGAATGTGGTGTGTGCATTGCATCGTTCACAAGGAGCTGATCCCTCCTACCCAAACCAGTATATTAAATTAGAGGCAGCCCCTCTAACTTGCATGACGAGGTCACGCCTCCAAGTATTCACGCACAGTGACATTTCATGACCTATATTGGCTAATGGTAAACATGTTAAACAGTTTTTACTAGATAAACATAAGGCTTATCAAACTATAAAACCAGTTTTACTAAGATATAACCAGGTTATCCAGGACTTAGTCTTTTCTGCTGCTTCATGCTTATATGCTTATATCATTCATGCTTTACTTGTATATCCATGCACTGAGCGTTATGCTCAGCCATTTTCCTTTTCATATTCCAAAAACGGTAGGTACTCAGGGACGCACGCAGACTTTAAGCGTACGCGCATATGGATTGGAAGCTTCTTAGCCTTCTTTACTTTATGCATTTATCTATACTTTGATACTCATTTCCATGGACATTGTTTAGTCCTTTCATTTACAGTACTTATGTTTGTGTGTGATGAGTTCTACTTTTGGGGTACTGATGTTTGATTCCAGTATTTCCTTTATGGTCATGTAATGTTTAGACATTTATCCTCTTATGCTTTGATGACACACCATAATCACGCGTGACATTCCATTTATCAAAATGGGGCGTTACAATTATGGTATAAGAACCAAGGCTTCGACCTGTAGGCTCTCAAAACACGACCTGTGATTAGAGGGTAGTCACTATGGTCTTCCTAGAACTGACAGTCAGTTTTCATGCATTCATCATTTTCATGCATACATATATATGTCATTGTCGCAGGTTTATGAATAAGTAATGGTTGGTACAGGACTGGCCCTATTTAGTCGCATGTGTTTTATCGAAACTTTTAAATTTGGGACCGACCCATTGGCGTCCCCTTGCCATGTCTTTTGTTTTGAGTGAACTGACCATAGGCATTCACTCTCGCGCATACAAAAGTTTTCATAAAACTGCATCATGCATTCATGTACTAGTTTTTCTACATAAATTTTTTCTCATGATTTATTGGTATAAATTTTTTTTCATGTATATAGTTTATGTTTTAATCAGTTTAATCATGTGTTTTATGTTATACTGTCAAATGGTTCTCACACGCGAGCAGGAACAACTCAATGCAGCAATCCAAGTTACAATGCAAGCTATGCTTCCTCAGCTGAGCAACTAAATCAAGGCTGAGGTTCATGCTGCCAACAACAAGCAGCATCACCCAGTACCTCCTCCTTCTCCAGCAACATTGGCCACATGGCTGGAGAGATTAAATAATCTCCGCCCTCGAGCTTTCGAGAGAACAGATATCCCCAGTGAAGCTGAAAGCTGTATGGCTTACATTGAGAATATCTTCGATGCTATGGGCTGTGACCCCGTCTTCAAGTCGAGGTTGGCATGCTACCGGTTCGAAGGTGATGTGTTAGCATGGTGGATAGCACTGAAGCAGTCTGAGGGAGGTGATGATTGGGTGGCTGGTTTGACTTGGGCTCAGTTCAGGGGTAGGGTAATGGAACAGTTCTTTCCCAAGGCTCAGCAGGACAAGCTGAAGAGAGAGTACCATGGAATCTGATAGAGAGTTGGGGAGAATAGCAACGAGTTCATGCATCGCTTTCTTTGCTTGCCTGGTTTTCTTGGTGCAGCAGCACGTACTCCTGAAGAGCAAGCACACCACTTACGGTGAGCTCTTCGTACATCGGTCACAAAAAACTTGGTGTATGCTACGTTCAACACGATAGCACAAGTGGCCGATGCAGCACGTAAGCTGGAGATGTTGCAGGAAAGAGAAGAGTTCGGGGAAGCATTCATATTCAAACTGTGGCTAATCTGTATTCTTTCAGTATATGTCAATATTTCATCACTTTAAAATGTATCTTTCAGGCAGAAGACTGGGGACCGGTCTCAGCCGGCTACTCAGCAACAACCTAATCAGCCCAAGGGAAACGGTCAGACTCACGACCGTTCTGCTACGGATAGGCGTGGCGGTAATGATAATTACCGTAACAACGCTGGACACTCCAACAACAGCAGGTCCTTATACTTACGCATTTTCTTATGATTACATGTTATGATTCTTGATTCTGACACATTAGCTAATCTTCTACCAGAAATCATGGTAACGGGAGGGACCAGAACCAGAGAGGTTCAAAGCCTAACCGTCCAGCTATCACTGGTATTCAATCTTACGATTATCCGCATTGTCCTTTGTACCTATTATCATGTCTCATGTATATTTTTTTATCAGGCTATCAGCCAGTCAGGACACCTGCTGGAGGATATACTCATCCTCTTTGCTCTACTTGCCACCGTAGGTACCCTGGGCCATGTCGCCGCGACAGCGAGGCATGCTACAAGTATGGTCTTCCTGGCCATCGCATGAAGGATTGCCGCATGGGCGAGATGGAGGGTACATCAGGACATGCTGATACCAAGCCGCCTCCTACTAGTGGACGCGTTTACACGACATCTCACGATCAGGCCAACAAGTCTACAGGTACCATCACTGGAATCTTGTATATGTATGGTCAAGCTGCATGTGTTCTGTTTGATACGGGTGCTACTCAGTCGGTCATTTCTACTGCTTATGCCAAGAATGTTAGGATACTCCCCATGCCACTAGAGTATTCTGAGTATTTCCACGCCTTTGAGAGACTATGTACGCATAACCCATGTGTACAAGAGCCTTCCCCTAGAGTTTGACGACAAGGTTCGTCCTATTGACGCACTTCCGCTTGACATGATTTTGGGCCATCATCGGTGATGCTAATGCGACAGAGTACATTCACAACGGGTTCATACCTGGCAGGTCTGTAAAAATCATATCAACCCTGCAAGCACGTGCATTACTTTCAGATGGCCGTGAGGGTTATCTAGCTACTGTTCATGACATGGATGTTGAATCCCCATTAATTCAGGATCAGCCGATAGTGTTAGAATTTCCAGATGTATTTCTAGAAGAACTTCTGGGTATACCACCAGCACGTGAAGTAGAATTTAATATCGAGCTCATCCCAGGAGCTAAGCCGATTTCCAAGGCTCCTTATCGCATGGCTCCCATAGAGTTAAAGGAGCTGAAGGATCAATTGCAAGAACTTCTGGAACGAGGCTTTATTCGACCGAGCGCATCTCCATGGGGCGCACCAGTCTTATTCGTTAAGAAGAAGGACGGCAGTATGCGTCTTTTCATAGACTATCGCGAGCTCAACAAGATTACCATCGGGAATAGGTATCCACTACCACGTATAGATGATCTGTTTGACCAACTCCAAGGCACCAAACATTTCTCCAAGATTGATCTTAGGTCGGGCTATCATCAGCTACGGGTTAAGGAGCAGGACATCGCCAAGACTGCTTTCCGTACCCGCTATGGCCACTATGAATTTGTAGTCATGCCATTTGGCCTTACCAATGCTCCAGCAGTGTTCATGGATTTGATGAACAGAATCTTCCATGAGTTTCTGGACAAGTTCGTCATTGTCTTCATTGATGACATCCTGATTTTCTCTAAGTCCAAGGAGGAACACGAAGACCATCTTCGTACAGTACTACAGATTCTTCGCCAAAAGCAGTTGTATGCTAAATTCTCCAAGTGTGAGTTTTGGTTAGACAAGGTGGCGTTCTTAGGTCACATTGTATCAGCAGAAGGAATCACGATGGATCCAGCGAAGGTTGAGGCTATTACCAAATGTCCAAGGACGACATCAGCGACTGAAGTCCGCATTTCCTTAGGTTTAGCCGGTTATTACCGTAGGTTCGTGGAGAACTTTTCTCGCTTAGCACTACCATTGACCAAACTGATGCGGAAAGGGGATAAATTCGTCTGGACTGAAGAACGAGAGAAGAGCTTTGAAGACCTAAAGCAGAAGTTAGTATCTGCACCGATTCTTACTCTCCCATCTAGTACAGGTGGATTTCAGATCTACAGTGATGCATCAGGGAAGGGACTTGGCTGTGTTCTCATGCAACATGGGAAAGTGATCGCGTACGCTTCACGGCAGCTTAAACCTTATGTACCCTACGCATGACTTGGAACTTGCAGTAGTCGTGTTTGCATTGAGGATATGGAGGCACTACTTGTATGGAGAATCATGTGACATTTTCACGGACCACAAGAGCTTGAAGTATATCTTCACTCAGCGTGAATTGAACATGAGACAGAGGAGATGGTTAGAGCTGTTGAAGGATTATGACATTAATCTGAAGTATCATCCCGGCAAGGCGAATGTAGTGGCAGATGCACTTAGCAGAAAGTCCGGAATGATAAATGACATTAAAATTGAGGAGGAAATCATAAGAGACTTGGAGCGACTAGACATAGAGATCATGATACGTGGACAACACGGTTACTGGGCTAATCTTAGAGTAGAACCCGAATTACTCTCTAAGATCAAGGAAGCACAGAAGGATGATGGAGAAATCTGGGCGATAATTCAGAATTTGGAGAAGCAGACGGAATTTCGAGTAGACGCAGATGGTATCTTATGGCAGGGCACGAGACTTTGTGTTCCAGCTGATCAAGAACTCCAGGAAGCATTGTTAACTGAGGCTCATAGCTCCCCATTCTCTATTCATCCTGGTTCGACCAAGATTACCATGACATCAAGCAGTATTTTTGGTGGAGTGGTATGAAACAGGATGTTGCAACTTACGTCTCTAAATGTCTTACCTGGCAGCAGGTTAAGATCGAGCATCAGCGATCTGGCGGTCTTCTTCAACCATTAGATATTCCAGAGTGGAAGTGGGATAAAATCACCATGGATTTTGTTACTTGTCTTCCGCCGACAAAGAAGAAGCACGATGCAATTTTGGTTATCGTTGATCGACTTACCAAATCAGCTCATTTATTACCGCTCCGCAAGGAAGATTCGGTTAGTAAACTCGCCGATACTTATAGAAGGGAGATCCTGAGACTTTACGGTGCTCCATCCAGCATCGTCTCAGACAGAGATCCTCGTTTCACTTCGCGATTCTGGAGAAGTCTGTAGAAAGCTTGGGGTACACAACTTAAGCTTAGCACGGCTTTTCATCCTCAAACAGACGGGCAGTCAGAGCGAACGATTCAGACATTGGAAGACATGTTGAGGTCATGTGCGTTGGAATGGAAGGGTGATTGGGACGATTATATCTCTTTGGTGAAGTTTTCATACAACAACATTTGGCACGCAAGTATCAAGTGTGCTCCTTTCGAGATGTTGTATGGCAGAAAGTGTCGCGCCCCAATCAACTGGGATCAGGTTGGTGAGCGAACACTTGAAGGACCAGAAATGATAGAGTTGACTAATGAGAAGGTCGCAGTAAGCGAAGCAGAAACTACAAGAAGCAAGGTCACGTCAGAATATTTATGCAGACAAGCATCATAGGGACTTACATTTTTGTTAATGCAATAATGACTAAAAACGTTACTTGCATTTTTCGGTCTCGCTTAGTTTTGATTATGAAAATATGTAAAAACAAGCATTTACGAAAACAACAAAAAACGAATTCTTGAGTTCAAGTATTTTTCATTTTACCCAATTTCACTTAAGGTATGGATAAACAAGTACTAACCTTAATCAAGTGATCAAGTGATTTAATCTTTTCTTGAAACTCACTTTTTATTAAATGTGACAAGTTTTTATTAAACTTTATTTTTAAGAAAATGTTTTATTAAATTAATTATTTGAAATTTGAAAATGGCATATTCTTATTCTGTTAAGAATATCCTTTCAGGATATTTTTTATACCCAGATAAGACCTCCACCACTAAAGGACAAAAAGGAGCGGAGTCTAGTCCGGCGGTACCTTAGCGCCTAGGCGGTACCTTATCGATAAGGTACCGCGGGCTGTGATAAGGTACCGCAGGCAGATATAGCCGTTGGCTCCTTTATCCTTTAAATAGTGGACCATTCTCAGCTTTTCACCTCACCTCTTTTGCACATTCATTTCCAGATTCAAACCCCTTCTTTAATCACTCAAATATTTGATCATTTGTTTGATTATTACTTGTTTAAGAAGTGAATCTTGTTCTTCCATCCCTTCCTCTCCAAGTGCAAAGAGAAGAACACTATCCTAGTGAAGTGTTGAGTCCACCACCAAAGATCCATTGAAGATCAAATTTTATATACTTGTAGTTATGTTATAGTTGTGAAGATCCAAGTAGTTGTGTCTATTTGGAAGTTGTGTATGTACTAAGTATAGTTGTGTAGATTGGTCCTAGCTACGATTAGGGCTCGACTTTTAGCTTAGAGTCGGAAATTGGTTAAGCGACATGTACGGTTTTCTCCACCATAAGGAGCTTGTTGTGTAGTGAATTCTCGAGTAAGGAGTACTCGAGGAGTGGAGTAGGAACGAGGAGTGAGCTTCGTTGCCGAACCACTATAAATCCTTGGTGTTCGGTTTGATCTTTCTTTACCCTTAACTCTTTACATTCTTTATTCTTTTTGCATATACATGTGCTAGTATTAGATTAGCTACACTATCATTCTTTATTCTTTGTGGATATATTTTTGTTAGTATTAGTTTAGCTACACTATCATTGTTCATATTGTGCATAAGAAGATTTCACATATTTCCTCATGCCTAAGTTTTTGAAAAAGGATTTTTGGAAACCACATTTTAACAAGTAAATATAAGAAACTATTCAAACCCCCCCCCCCCCTTCTAGTTTCTAGAATTGGTATCAGAGCGGGTTGCTCAAGATTTTTTAAAGTATATTGTATTTTAAAACTTGTATCGATCTATGGATTCCAACAAGTACCTAGAAGGGAAATCTATGCAAAGACCACCACTTTTTGTAACCGATAGTTTTATTTATTGGAAAAATAGATTTGAAACTTATGTGAAATCAAAAGATTTAGATCTTTGGCATGTTATTACCAATGGTGATTTTTTACCCTTTCAATTTAATGAAGTTTCTAAAACAAAAGAATTAGTCACTTTTGACAAAGCTAATGATGACACTAAAAAGAAACTTTCAAAAAATAATGAGGCTAAAATGGTGATTTATAATGCTTTGCCTAAGAAAGAGTATGAAAGAATTTTTATGTGTGAAACCGCTAAAGATATTTGGAACATTCTTTTAGTAACCCACCAAGGTAATAGCCAAGTCAAAGAAAGTAAAATCGATCTTCTTGTCCAACAATATGAACAATTTGTCATCTTAGAAGATGAATCTATTGATAGTGCATTTGCTAGGTTTAACACCATTATTACTAGTCTAAAAGCACTTGATGAAGGTTTTTCTAGCAAGAACAATGTTAGGAAGTTTCTAAGGGCCTTACATCCAAAGTGGAGAGCGAAATTCACGGCTATTGAAGAGTCGAAAGATCTCTCAACTTTATCACTCGATGAACTCATAGGAAACTTGAAGGTTCATGAGATGATAATTTTGAAGGACTCGGAACTAGTAAAAACCAAGAGTGAAAGGAAATCTCTTGCACTTAAAGCCAAGAAGGCACAAAGTGACCATGACAGTTCTTCGGAAAGTGATGACGAGGAGTTTGCATTGGCGGTGAGAGATTTCAAGAAGTTCTTCAAGAGACGAGGTCAACACGTTAGGCAACCAAACTATGACAAGAAACCATTGTTAAAGAATCGGTTTGTCAAGAACGAAAAAGGTGATAGGAGTTGCTTTAGATGTGGTGATCCAAATCACTTCATTGGTGATTGTCCAAAGCCCGCTCGTGATAAGAACCACACGACATTCGTTAGTGGCACTTGGAGCGATAGCAGTGAAGATGATGATGACAACCCCAAAGAGGAGAAATGTCTTATGGCTCACACTTCTAAAGAGGTACATTCCGAAACCGAATATTATAGCAATGATAGTTCCACTTTAGATGATATTGAATTTGAAGGCAAATATGATAACTTACACAAACTTAGTCTTAAATTCATAGAAAAGAATAAAACCTTAAAATCAACCAAAACTAAGCTTGAAAATGAGATCAATGAACTTAGGGAGAAATTGGCTAAACTTGAGAAAAACAAAGAGGTTGATTTAGGTTGCTTAAGTTGTGAGAAACTTAGATTAGAGAATGATGATCTCAAGAGCACCTCCATTAAATTGGAAAAGTTCATGAAAGGTACTAGTGCTCTTGATGATATGTTAAACAAACAAGTTCATTCTAAGGAAAAACTTGGTCTAGGTTTTAACTCAAAAGAAGCCTCAACTAGTGAACCAAAACAAGTCAGGTTTTCACAGAAAACACCTTCTAGACGCGGTTCCACATCGTATGGCGCGGTTCCTTATCACTATGGAACCGCGGCCATAGATAAGGTATCGCGGACAGAAGTAGATTTTTGTGAAAATTCTAAACTTTCTGAAAAATCTAAGTTAAATGAAAAACTAAAGCATCTTACTGTTAATAAAGTTCAATTACCCATACTTGACGACCATGCTATTGGTAAGTTCTATAAGCCGTTAAGTAAACCTCTTATGGGAAATATAAGTTTATCTAGACTTTCTTCTACTCCACCTAGAGTACGGAATAAGGCTAAGCCTAGAAGTAGAACGACAACGCCTACAAGAGATAATCAAAACAATTCACGACCTAGAAGTAAAACTCCAACACCTAGAAGGAATAATAATAACTCTAAACCTAGATCAAACACACCTAGGAGAAGTAATGAACAACAAAATTGTTACATGAATTACTACCCTCCTCCATTTTGTTCTCCATGGGAAATCCTCACCTCATTCATGCATCCTAACCAAATGCAAGGGATGTTTGGAACTAACAATTTTGGACCCATGAGATATTGGGGACCAAATGTTTGATCTTGTGTGTTGTTACCTAGATATGCTTGGGAATTGATTTGGAGCCCGATGAGTGGATTAAAGATAGTGGATGTTCTAAACACATAACGGGTAATCGAAGTTTGTTCTCGCATTACAAAGCATATGATGGAGGTAACGTCACATTCGCTAGTAGTCTACGTGGTAATATCATTGGCAAAGGTACGGTTTCTCTAGACTCCATGACCATTGAAAATGTTGAGCACATAGATAACTTAGGTTTTAACCTTTTAAGTATAGGTCAAATTTGTGATAATAAGTGTAAGGTCATCTTTTCGGAACATGACAGTGAAATCGTAAAAGATGGAAAAGTCATTAGAAAAGGTGTTAGAAAGCATGGGCTTTATGTCATGAAGGTTAATAAGAAGTCAAAAGACAACATATGTCTTGCGACTATAGATGATAGTTCTACTCTTTGGCATAGGAGATTAGGTCACGCTAATATGCGTTTAATTCAATCTTTAGTCTCTAAGGAGTTGGTAAGACACCTCCCCAAGATTAAGTTTTATAGTAACTTTTGTGATGCTTGCAAAGTTGGAAAGCAAGTTCACTCAAGTCACAAAGCCAAGAATTTGGTTTTGACCTCTCGGTGCTTAGAGCTCCTACATATGGATCTCTTTGGACCTTCCGCCATACGGAGTTATGGAGGTAACCTTTATACCCTAGTTATAGTTGATGACTATTCTAGATTCACTTGGACTAGATTTTTGGCATCTAAGAATGAAGCTTTCGATCACTTCGAAATCTTTAGTCGAAGAATTCAAAATCAACTAGGATGTTCAATTGTTTCTATTAGGACGGATCATGGTAGGGAATTTGATAATGAAGTGCAATTTGGTGCCTTTTTTGAAGCTCATGGTATTACCCATAACTTCTCGGCTCCTCGCACTCCACAATAAAATGGGGTAGTTGAAAGGAAAAATAGGACTCTCCAAGAGATGAGTAGGACGATGTTAAACGAGCAATCTTTGCCTCAAAAGTTTTGGTGCAATGCCGTGGATACATCGACTTATATTCTCAACCGAATTCTTATTCGACCTTTCCTAGGAAAGACCCCCTATGAGATTCTTAAAGGTAAGAAACCCTCATTAGAATACTTTAGGGTGTTTGGAAGCAAGTGCTTTATCCTCAATACCAAAGACTACCTTACCAAGTTTGACCCAAAGTCTTACGAAGGTATCCTTTTAGGTTATTCCCAAACTAGTAAGGCCTACATAGTCCTAAATAGAACCTCAGGGGTTATTGAAGAATCACTCAACGTAACCTTTGATGAAACCCCTCCTTCACCCAAGACACCACCATTGGTTGATGATGACTTGGATGAATTAGAAGTAGTTAAAGCCAAAGAGGTTAGAAAAATAGGAGTTGAAGACCTTAGTGTTGAAAAGGAAGTAAACATTAAGGAGTCTAGGGATCATACTCTCAACAATGTCATTGGTGACTTAAATCAAAGGACCCTAAGATCTCAAGTCCAAAACCAAAGCAAATTCTTTTGTTTTGTCTCCTTGATTGAACCAAAGAATGTTAAAGAAGCTTTAACGGATGAGAGTTGGGTCATTGCGATGCAAGAAGAATTGAATCAATTCGTTGCCAATGATGTTTGGGAACTTGTTCCTCCACCTAGAAGTTCTACCATTATAGGAACCAAATGGGTATTTAGGAATAAGCTAGATGAGAATGGTGTTGTGTCTCATAACAAGGCTAGACTTGTAGCTCAAGGCTATAATCAACAAGAAGGGATTGATTATGACGAGACATATGCACCGGTACCTAGATTAGAATCAATTAGAATCCTTTTAGCCTACGCTTGTGCCTTAGATATTAAGCTTCAACAAATGGATGTAAAGAGTGCATTTCTTAACGGTTTGATCAATGAGGAGGTATATGTGGCTCAACCTCCTGGCTTCATTGATTTTGAGAAACCGGACCATGTTTACAAGCTTAAGAAAGCACTTTATGGACTCAAACAAGCACCCAAAGCTTGGTATGATAGACTTAAAGAGTTTCTTGTTAAACATGAGTATACCATGGGTATGGTAGACAATACACTCTTTACAAATAAGAAAGGTCCTCACCTCATAATCGTACAAATATATGTTGATGACATTATATTTGGCTCAACTTGTCAAGAATTATGTGATGACTTTGCCAAAATCATGCATGATGAGTTTGAAATGAGTATGATGGGAGAACTTAACTTCTTTCTAGGACTCCAAATTAAACAAATGAACGATGGTATTTTCTTTAGTCAATCTAAGTACGCTAAAGAAATGCTAAAGAAATTTGGATTAGAAGAATCTAGACCGATGAAGACCCCTATGGCCTCAGATACTAAACTCACCGTAGATGATGATTGTGAGTCGGTAGACAACACCAAATATAGAGGTATGATTGGTAGTTTGTTGTACCTAACAACAAGTCGACCGGATATCATGTTTAGTGTTTGCCTTTGTGCTCGCTTTCAAGAGGCTCCCAAAACCTCTCACCTTGAAGTGGTTAAGCGTATCTTCCGATACATTAAAGGCACTATACATTTAGGATTATGGTATCCTAAAGGGACCGGCGTAGAAACCATTGTCTACGCGGACTCGGATCATGCGGGAGACTATGTGGACCGGAAAAGCACTAGTGGAGTTTGTACCTTCATGGGTTGTTGTTTAACTTCTTGGTTCTCCAAGAAACAAACCGCTCTTGCGATATCCACCACGGAAGCCGAGTATGTGAATGCCGGTAAAGCATGCCAACAAGCTCTATGGATGAAGCAAGCGCTTGTTGATTACGAGATTTCTCTTGATGATGTTCCCATCATGTGCGATAATAAAGGCGCTATAGACCTAAGCAAGAATCCCGTGCAACATTCGCGAACCAAACACATAGAAATTAGACACCATTTCCTTAGGGATAATGTTCAAAAGGGGAACATTACTATCGAAAAGGTGCCCTCCGAGGACAACTTAGCCGATATCTTCACTAAGCCACTTAAGAGGGAACCTTTTAATTACTTGCGTCTAGGTCTAGGATTAATGGAACATCTTCCTTAAATTCTTTTCTTATTGTGTGTTTTCTATTACCACTTTGAGTTCTTGAGTCTTCTAAAATTCTTTTTAAAAATCTTCTCATCTCCTTTTCAAAACTCTCAAAGTCTCTTTCGAAAATGGTTGAGAAATTCGTTTGACATTGTTAATTCAATCTAAAAACAATTTTTCATAGATTCTCGCTATTAATATAGAGCTTACATAATTCATATGTATGATTCTCTCAAACATAGCAAGAACAAGATTGAATCATGTAGGATCATTGTGTCATGACTTAAGGTCTTGTCTTACACACCTCCTACATTGATTTTTTAATCCATGTATTTTGGTCAAATCTCTATTTGGTATGTTTCGATATATTTTCTATGTCTATCTTTGCTTTTAAGCACATCTCTATTTGCTTCTGCAGGCGGTTCCATAAGTGAGCCGCGGTACCTTATTGATAAGGTACCGCCACCATAGATAAGGAACCGCCTACAGTGGCCTTCCTTTTCAGGTTTTTGTCTGAAACTCCAGATTTGCTCCAACCTTTTTGAGAATCTTTGTTTCAAACCCTTTGACCACCCCAAAAATACCCTAAGCCTTCCCTATTTAAACCATAAGTATTTTGCATTACTTCACATCCAAAATGTCTTATTCTCCCAATGAAAGCCTTGAATCTCCTCAATTTTCTCCAATTGCTTTCAATCCAAACCCACCCAAGAACACTCTTAATCACATTTCTCCTACCAAGAATGTTGATTGTGGAACTTCCTTTCTTCCACCACCATCCTTTAGTGTTCTTCCTCCTTCTCATGATAATGTCATGCACCATGGAACATATTGTCATTGTTGTCAATATCCACATCTTGCTATGGCACACATCTATGAGGAGTTGAGCTACATCAAGAGTCTCTTAATCAAGACTCCTCTTCACTTTGATTATGAGATCTCCAACAAGCCACCACCACCACCCTCCGCTATTACCTTGTCTTTCATATAAGCATTGATTGCTTATCCTCAAGACACCAAATTCAAGCAAATCTTAGAATTCTAGAATAACTAGGATTAGATTTATGCTTTTGGCTTGTTTATTTTTCCATACTTCTTTGTATGATGTTTCTTTAGTAACCTATCTTGGATCTTTGTCCTTATGTTTTCTTCTCTTTTAAGTTTCTTTTTGTGACCTATTACTATATATTGTTGGTTGTTTCTTTTGTTCAACTAACCCTTCTATGTATCTTGTCACCATATCTCGATTCCTCGGTGCCCCAAGCTAGGGGGAGTAAGCACCAAGGGGGAGTCTTTGAAAAGTCCGTTTCTTCAACACCGGCTTACGCAACCTTTTTGCTTCGACAAAGGGGGAGAAATGAATAAACTCGTCTTCGAAAATCTTGTTTTTGTGTGATTGAGTTTATGTATTGTCGGAATCAAAAAGGGGGAGATTATTAATGCAATAATGACTAAAAACGTTACTTGCATTTTTCGGTCTCGCTTAGTTTTGATTACGACAATATGTAAAAACAAGCATTTAAGAAAACAACGAAAAACCAATTCTTGAGTTCAAGTATTTTTCATTTTACCCATTTTCACTTAAGGTATGGATAAACAAGTACTAACCTTAATCAAGTGATCAAGTGATTTAATCTTTTCTTAAAACTCACTTTTTATTAAATGTGACAAGTTTTTATTAAACTTTATTTTTAAGAAAATGTTTTATTAGATTAATTATTTGAAATTTGAAAATGGCATATTCTTATTCTGTTAAGAATATCCTTTCAGGATATTTTTTATACCCAGATAAGACCTCCACCACTAAAGGACAAAAAGGAGCGGAGTCTAGTCCGGCGGTACCTTAGCGCCTAGGCGGTACCTTATCGATAAGGTACCGCGGGCTGTGATAAGGTACCGTGGGCTGTGATAAGGTACCGCGGGCAGATATAGCCGTTGGCTCCTTTATCCTTTAAATAGTGGACCATTCTCAGCTTTTCACCTCACCTCTTTTGCACATTAATTTCCAGATTCAAACCCCTTCTTTAATCACTCAAATCTTTGATCATTTGTTTGATTATTACTTGTTTAAGAAGTGAATCTTGTTCTTCCATCCCTTCCTCTCCAAGTGCAAAGAGAAGAACACTATCCTAGTGAAGTGTTGAGTCCACCACCAAAGATCCGTTGAAGATCAAATTTTATATACTTGTAGTTTTGTTATAGTTGTGAAGATCGAAGTAGTTGTGTCTATTTGGAAGTTGTGTATGTACTAAGTATAGTTGTGTAGATTGGTCCTAGCTACGATTAGGGCTCGACTTTTAGCTTATAGTCGGAAATTGGTTAAGCGACGTGTACGGTTTTCTCCACCATAAGGAGCTTGTTGTGTAGTGAACTCTCGAGTAAGGAGTACTCTAGGAGTGGAGTAGGAACGAGGAGTGAGCTTCGTTGCCGAACCACTATAAATCCTTGGTGTTCGGTTTGATCTTTCATTACCCTTAACTCTTTACATTCTTTATTCTTTTTGCATATACATGTGCTAGTATTAGATTAGCTACACTATCATTCTTTATTCTTTGTGGATATATTTTTGTTAGTATAAGTTTAGCTACACTATCATTGTTCATATTGTGCATAAGAAGATTTCACATATTTCCTCAAGCCTATGTTTTTGAAAAAGGATTTTTGGAAACCACATTTTAACAAGTAAATATAAGAAACTATTCAACCCCCCCCCCCCCCCACTTCTAGTTTCTACAATTTTAACGTAGGAGAAAACGTTTTCCTTTAGGTTTCGCCGGCACGTGGTGTTAGACGTTTTGGAATAAAAGGGAAGCTCAGTCCTTGATTTATCGGACCGTTTGATGTCATTGAACGAGTCGGTGAAGTATCTTACCGTTTAGCATTACCTCCGCAGCTTTCTCGTGTCCACAATGTGTTTCATGTGTCTTTACTCAGAGGTACCAGTATCATCCCCTTCACATGGTTCAGTATCCACTGGAACAGATTCGTGAAGATCTCACTTTCATAGAAGAACCCGAACGAGTTCTTGACAGACAAGAACGAGTTATAAGAAGGAAGACGATTCCATTCGTCAAAATCGTTTGAAGGGATCATACCAAGCGGGAAGCCACTTGGGAAACAGAGGAGTCTATCCGGGCTTCTTACCCTCATTACATATTTTGAATTCGGGTATGTTCTTTTTTTCCAGTTTACTTTATCTATAATTCGGGGACGAATTATTCTTTTTAGGGGGGAAGAGTTGTAAAACCCGCATGCTTTTACCATGAATAGTACCCTTACGATCGTACGTACATGATTAGAACATTCCTTTTATAGCACGTTTACGTTTCACGAACAAGAATTACAAGTATTACGTACGTGTTATAGCACGATAAATATTATTACGTATTAAGACACGATAATTATTTCAATAATAATTATAATCACGGACATACGAACATGAAATCATGAACGTAAATAATCACGAGCTTAGTATTACGTATGTATGTATATTTATCACGATCCTGAATAAATATAATAAGACACGAGCGATAACTATTTAAATCACGTAAAACACGAACACGAGAACACACTAAATATTAGTCACGAGAAAAGTACGGGTTACCCCTCGTAGGCCCCCTTACCCGCAACTACAACAAGTAAAAGGGCCAAGCCCATTCAAAATTTATTAAACAAGGAAAAAGGAGAAATCTTAGTTTCATAATAACAAAAAATTGAAAACAAGAAAAACCCTAATCCCTTCTTTCTCCTCTCCTTTGGCCGCCGGGTTTAACAGACACACAAGGTGTGTTTGGTTGATTTTGGTGTTAATTTATTTCAAGGATTGTTAGTGTGTTCATCCTCCTTGTGTAAAACCCGCATGCTTTTACCATGAATAGTGCCCTTAAGATCATACGTACAAGATTAGAACTTTCTTTTTTTAGCACGTTACGTTTCATGTATAAGAGTTTCAAGTATTACGTACGTGTTAGAACACGATAAGTATTTATTACGTATGAACACACGATAATTATTCCAATAATAATTATAATCACGAACATGCGATCATGAAATCATGAACGTAATTTAATCACAAGCTAATATTAATTACGTATATATATTTATCACGAACACGAATAAATATATTAAGTCGTGATCAATAATTAATTAGAACACGTAAAACACGAACATGATAAAACACGAGAACTCACTAAAATATTAGACACGAGAAAAGTACGGGTTACCCCATGTGGGGCCCCCTACCCGCGGCATACACAAGGACATGGGCTTAGCCCATGCAAAATTTACTAATTACGGGGTTAAGGTAAAAACTTGTTTCACTTTTCACAAAATCAAGAAAATAATTAAAACCCTAAAAGTTTTTCTCCTTCTCCTTGTCCTCTTTGGCCGCCGGATATACAACACCAAAAGGGGTGTTTCGGGTTGATTTTGATCTTGTAAATTGTGCAAGTATTCGTGTGTGTTTATCCTTATTTGATCCACGTATTCGGTATAACTTTTTAACCCTTTTCTTTTATGGTTTGATTTAACTAATCACATAAAATCATGATGTTTTTATTTAACTAATTAAAAAAAATTATTTAAACATGTTAATGATCATGGGGTAAATCAAACAAGGGTTTTAGGGGTGTTGTGTTGCAGCCGACGCCTAACCGAGCCTCAAAGGGGGTCTCGGCTTGGCTTATTTAACACCACCAAGACCATATGGTCTCGGTATGGTGGTGGTAGTCCCACGGCAGCAGCAAAACCAAGGGGAAACCCGACGTGGTTCGAGTTATCGTGTTAGTTACGGGTCCGGTTCATGGTTTTTAGTCACGCGTCTAGTTCATGAATCATTATTTTCAAGTTTATGATTTTCACTAGTTATGTTTTAGACTTAAATTAATAAAACATGACATGATTAATTTAATGTACATGACTTAGGTTATAAATTTAATTATTAGTTCATGAATTTTAACCTAAGTATTTATATTTAACTAGACTTTATAATTAATTAATTATTTAAAACCATCACTATAATTAATTAATTAACATGACTTATGTTATATTATTAATAGTTAATAATACATTTTTTAACCTAAGTATTTTAACTTTATTTAATTAAAATCATGTTATATTTAATTAAATACTTTTAACCTATAGTTTATTTAATTTACATGTAATAATTAATAAACTATACTTTATAATCACATGACTTAGAATAATAATCAGAAAACACTTAAGCTTATATAATTAGCTTATTTAACCAACATATATCTAATTATGGAAACTTTCTATTTTTAGAAACTTATTTAATTAAGGCAGCTAATCTATTTATAGAACATTCTATTTTTAGAAACTTATTTTTAAGCAGTAGTTCTATTTTTGAAAACTTTCTATTTTTGGAAACTTTCTACTTTTGGTAATTTTCTATTTTTGAAAACTTTATATTTTAGGAAACCTGCTATTTTTAGAAAGTTATTTATTATTACACAACAAGTATAATAATACATGAAATACAAGTAATACTTAATCAGAATAGACAGAATATAAGATAAACACAGTATAAAGCTTAAAACAGTAAAACATGACATGAACATATAAAACAAGCCAAGACATGATATAAAACCAGTTACGTATTCAGTAATCAGATACTTATACACGTATGTATTTATGTAGCATTAGTGATACCGAAGTAGGATTCTCTTCCGTTCGTCTTCTTCGTTCACTGGACATAAGGTACGGATTCCCGTCCTTTCAGTATGGACATTCTTTCCTTATTAGGATTCCCCGTATGCAGCCAACTGTTTTCAATAGTATAAGTTTAATATGTTTGATTGCTTATGTTTAATTAGAATACCTAAAGCCATATACATGCATGACCAGTTTCACCTAGTTAAGGAGGTACCATAACCATAACACTAGAGGCACTGGTGTTATAACTTCCCCACGGCAGAGTGATTGCTCGTGGCGTCCCTTCAGCTTTTAGCTATATTATTATATTTATCATGTGGGGCGTATGGGTGCATCCTAGTTACATGTTTTTCAGCAGATTACTCAGTGTGAATGTGGTGTGTGCCTTGCATTCTTCACAAGGAGCTGATCCCTCCTACCCAAAAACCAGTATATTAAATTAGAGGCAACCCCTCTAATTTGCATGACGAGGTCACCCCTCCAAGTATTCATGCACTTTGATATTTCATGACCTATATTGGCTAATGGTAAAATATGTTAAACAGTTTTTACAAGATAAACATAAGGCTTTTCAGACTATAAAACTAGTTTTACTAAGACTTAACCGGGATATCCAGGACTTAGTTTCTTCCGCTGTTATATGCTTATATGCTTATATTATTCATGATTTATTTGTACATCCGTGCACTGAGCGTATTGCTCAGTCGTTTTCCTTTTCATGTTCCCAAAACGGCAGGTACTCAGGGACGCTCTTAGACTTTAAGCGTACGTGCATATGGACTGGAAGCTTTCTAGCCTTTCTTTACTTTATGCATTATCTATACTTTGATACTCTTTCCATGTACATTGTTTAGTCCTTTCATTTACAGTACTTATGTTTGTGTGTGATGAGCTTTACTTTTGGACTACCGATGTTTGATTCCGGTATTTCCTTTTATGGTCATGTAATGTTTAGACATTTTTCCTTTTATGCTTTGATGACACGCCATAATCACGCGTGACATTCCATTTATCAAAATGGGGTGTTACAATTATGGTATCAGTGCAAAGGCTTCGACCTATAGGCTCTCAAAACATGACCTGTGATTAGTGGGTAGTCACTATGGTCTTCCTAGAACTGACAATCGGTTTTCATGCATTCATCATTTTCATGCATACATATATATGTCATTGTCGCAGGTTTATGACTAAGTAATGGTTGGTACAGGACTGGCCCTATTTAGTCGCATTTGTTTCATCGAAACTTTTAAATTTGGGACCGACCCATAGGCATCCCCTTGCCATGTCTTTTATTTTGGGTGAACTGACCATAGGCGTTCACTCTCGAGCATACAAGAGTTTTCATAAAACTGCATCATGCATTCATGTACAAATTTTCTTGCATAAAATTTTTCTCTTGCTTTATTGGTATAATTTTTTTTCATGTATATATAGTTTATGTTTTGATTAGTTTAATCATGTATTTTATGTTATAATGTCAGATGGTTCTCACACGCGAGCATGAACAACTCAATGCAACAATCCAAGCTGCAATGCAAGCTTTGCTTCTTCAACTGAGGAATGACATCAGGGCTGAGGTTCAGGCTGCCAACAATCAGCAGCAAAACCAAGCACCTCCTCCTCCTCCTCCAGTGACATTAGCAATATGGCTGGAGAGATTCAACAAGCTCCGTCCTAGAGCTCTCGAGAGAACAGATAGCCCTAGTGAAGCTGAAAGCTGGTTGGCTCACATCGAGAAGATCTTCGATGCTATGGGTTATGATCCCGTGTTCAAGGCGAGGTTGGCATGTTACCGGTTCGAAGGTGATGTGTTAAATTGGTGGTTAGCATTGAAGCAGTCTAAGGGAGGTGATAATTGGGTTGCTGATTTGACATGGGCTCAGTTCAGAGATAGGGTGATGGAGCAGTTCTTTCCCAAGGTTGAGCAAGACAAGCTAAAGAGAGAGTACCATGGGATCCGACATAGAGTTAGGGAGAATAACAACGAGTTCATGCAGCGCTTTCTCCGCTTAGCTGGTTTCCTTGGTGCAGCAGCAGGTACTCCTGAAGAGCAGGCACACCACTTCAGGTGGGCTCTTCGCACATCGGTCGTAAACTACTTAGTATTTGCTACGTTCAACACGGTAGCACAAGTGGCCGATGCGGCACGTATGCTGGAGATGCTGCATGAGAGAGATAAGTTCGGGGAAGCAGAGAAACCCGATAAGAGGTAAACATTCTATTGGAAATACGTTTTTACGTATTTAGAAAGGATCGGTCACTCCAATGATATTGGGCTCGTGATCCAATATAGCCCATATAGCCCACATGTAGGGTGGGCTATATATACCCCCTCCTAGCATGTTAGGAGGGGTTGGTAATTTTGTGTTTACACACATTTCACTTAATCAACCATTCCTCTCTTTCTTTCCTTTCTCTCTCTACCTTTCTCTCTCTAAGTTCTTTCATTTCATAATCATAACATGCTTAATCCTTAGAAAACGTAGACCTACAATTGGTATCAAGAGCATGGGATGAAATATAGGTTGGTATTTGTATTGCTTATGATTTCTTAAGCATAACATGTGGTTTTTTATTGTTTATTGCCAAAGCATCAAAAAAAATTCGTGTTTGTTAGTGTTCTTAAGTCGTATACCTTCTTTAATCGTGTCGTAGTGACTTGGGTATCTTGGTTTTTGGTTCAAACATAAATCTTTTGGATCAAAAGTTAAGAACTTTCTTGTTTTTCATATTTCGGAAATTATAGCAAGTGATACCATCGGAAAGTACAAGTGAGTGAGGCTTGATCGCAATAACCACAAGGTTATACTTTGCGATCAAAGGATTCTGATACCTTATTCCTACGAGATATTCTGATCGTTCATTGCGATCGCGGATTTCGACAGTTTTTAAGTGATAATTGAGACGTTACTATGTCCAAATTGTTTTAGCCATATTGCGATCTAAACATTCCGACAGATCAACATTCCGACAGATCCAATATTCATATAGAAGGACATTCTGACAGATCGACATTCCGACAGGTCAACATTCCGATAGAACCAACATTCCGATAGACCCAAAATTCCGATACTTGCAATCATTCCGATAGAAAGTGTATTCCGCCAGAAGCAACATTCCGACACTTGCACATTCCGATAGAATTTGTTTTTCGATAAAAGTTGCATAACTTAGAGGATTTTTCTATCTTGCATTAATCTGGTAATTTGGTAAATTTCAAAAGAAAACACAACAAAAAGATAACAACATCTTTCATTCAACAATACAAAAACACATAACCTTATTTCATTGTTCGATGATTTTTGATAATCTTTATTCAAGGGATCATAACATGAATTCAAATTCATATATGCCAACAATGAATTCGCTTACCGATATCTCAATCATCTCGGGTACCGACACTCGCCCACCTTTGCTCATCAAAGATTTATTTGAAGCATGGCAAGGTCGCATGAAAATGTACATCATGGGCAAACCCACTGGTAGACTTATGCTTCAATCCATTGAAAACGGTCCACTAGATTGGGGAGAAGTTACTGTCAACAATGTGACGCGGACAAGGTTGTATCATGAGTTAACTGATGCTAACAAACTCATTGCCGATGCTGATGAAAGGGCCGTTCAGACAATACTTCAAGCCCTTCCACCCGATATCTATAGAATGGTAAGTGAACATACAATGGCAAAGGTTCTTTGGGATCGATTAGCTGTTTTGTTACAAGGGACCTTTCTAACTAAGCAAGAACGAGAGTGTCAATTGTATGACTTGTTTGATAGGTTTACATACATTCCAGGGGAGACTCATCACGATTACTACTGGCGTTTCATTACTTTGATGAATGACATGAACGTGTATAATCTAAGGATTGAAAAGTTTCATCTAAACACAAAGTTCTTGAACACGTTACCCCATGAATGGAGTCAGTATGCCACCGATGTTAAGATGATTCAAGATTTGGACAAGTCAAATTTATATCAACTCTATGCCTTCTTGCAACAACACGAGAAGCACGTGATCCAAAAATGCATCTCTCATGGAGCTTATCAAGAACCATTGGCATTAATGGCAAACCATCAAACATTGTCATATCACAACTCTCCGTTAGCTTTGGGACACCAATCTTCCTATCAACCATTGTATCAAACACCAAGTTTCCCACAGTATTCGATCTTGCCACAACCGCCTACATCTTATCACCAACAATACAAGCAACCAGCAACATCATCACAAGGAGACTCACATCAGTTACCTTATGCTTCACAACAGTATTCACCTTATCAACCTCCAACAAACCCTGCTCTTACCTATCAACAACTTGAGGCTTCTCAACCCCATTACCCACAACATGGTAGTGTTACCTCAAATCCGCTTGTAGCTCAATCAGAACCAGCGTTCTATTTTGATGATGAGATTCATGTCCCTGAGTTTAGACAAGGGGATAGTCCTACTAATATACTTGCTCAAATGTCTGCTTATCTCACTCAAACATTGAACAAACGAGGTTAAAGAAGACCAACTCCAACAAACAATCAGTTAAGGAACTCTTCTAACTCTTGACAACAAGCTACAATTCAGTATGGCAGAGTAATAGTGCAACCACTTCAGGGGAGACCCAGTTCATCTACTGCTGGTGCACGCTCATCTAACACTGCTGATACAAGAGGTAATAGCACTGGAAAAATGAAGATGATTATATGCCACAACTGCAAAGGAGAAGGGACATGGCCCAAGAGTGTAAGCAGCCCAAGAGGAAAAGGGATAGCACATGGTTTTAGGAGAAGATCTACTTTGTGAATGCTCAAGCCCAAGGACGTGAGCTCGATGAAGAAGAGTTGGCATTTCTCGCAGATCCGGGAGTCGCGGACACTGACGGTCTCACAACAGCCATCACAAACAATGCCGCATATCAATGTGATGATTTGGATGCATACGATTCTGACTGTGATGATCTCAATACCGCCAAAGCAGCTCTCATGGCAAATCTTTCACTTTATTGAGCTGACATAATTTCTGAGGTACCAAATAGTGCTACGGATACTAGTATTGTACCTTATCCAGTTGAGCAAGTGTCTGAGTATCCGAAACAGCCTCCGGTGGTTAGTACCTCAATCGAGGAGACAAACAATGATAGCAATATCAATGCAAGTCCCCAGACTTTGAGTGAACCACAACCGGGAGCTATTATGAATACAAATTCGTTTGCTCAACCTGATTTGGTTATGGTCTCGGCATCTTTGCTTAGCCAAATGAATAATGCGATCCTTGAAACCCTCAGTGTTAATCAGACTTTATCTGCCGAGCTTGTTTTGCATAAGGAAAAGGTTAAAACCTTGGAATTAACTCCAGTGTCCACTACCTTAACCAATCCTGAATTTGATAGGTTTAGGCAAGTCCAAATGGATAAACTGCTAGAAAATGAGAGTTTAAGAGCAAATCTTTCAAAAGAACTTAAAGAAAAAGAGTCAGTCGTTAATAATTTTCAAAAACTACAAACGGATTTCGAAATTCTCGAGTCTAAAAGGGTTGAAACGGAAATTAAGGCGTCTGAGAGAGTTAAAAAGACTGAAATTTTGATTTTAAAACAATACTCTGCTTCACATTTAGTACACTTGTTTCATTTTTCTTTTCAAGAGTTCAATCTATCGCGTCTAATAGACCTACCACCTAACCCGGGGTATGCAAAACAAGCATTTCACCACAACTCATGACTTTATGATGCATCCAAGTTAGGATTGGTATTAGATCCTATTGTGTTTTTAAATGAATCTGAGAGCATGTCACCATATGAAGAGAATCGGTTAAAATTACTTCCTACATATCCTGAATATGACTATGCACAAATGAATGCAACAAATGCTAAAATAGATCTTAGAACTCGATTTAATATGCAAAATAAATCTATCCAAACATTCGCTTTCATGCCTACTAGAGAAAGCCTTAGTATACTTCCTACACTCGTTAACTCGGACGAACCGAAAGAAATTCCTAAGAATCTTCCACCGGTAAGTAGGGTAAAGCTAAGCTTGGAAGAGATTGAGCGATACCTTACCGAGTTTGACAAGGTCATCCTGGAATGTACGACTTCAACGGCTCAAATCGCTGGAGAATGGGCTTTCGAACACATGAAAACGGTGTTTGAGAAAGAGATCGTTCCGTTTGTAAACAATATTAAAAATGGAGTCTATTATCTAGTGGGAAATCTAAGCTTTTAAATAGGTGAAATTCAAAACTTTTTATATGAAATGGATGATGCTTATGAACAACATTTAATTGAGAAAGAAAAGATTTTATCCGAGTATGACCGATTCTTAGAACAAATAGTGTCTCTCGAAGTGATGCAAGTTGTTACTCTTAAATATGCTCATGAGATTTCATCTACTGTGAATAAATGCGATGATGTGCATGATATATCTGTGAATATTGTTGAGCCTGTGATTAATGTAGATAATCATTCTTGTCATGAATCTAACGATGATTTTTTAAAGCTTCAAGATTCTTATAACACACTTTCAAAAAGTTTTAATGAGCTTCAACAACATTGTATATCTCTTGAAATTGAAAATCAATCTAAAAATGAAACTCTTTAAAAAACAAACGATTGTGAAAACTCCGTTGAGACAAGTGACAAGATGATTCAGTTGGTTCAGGCATTAGAGGAAGAAATTATGAGACTTAAGAGAGAATCCGTAGAAGAGAAATTGGAACTAGAGGCTGCAAAGATTAAAAATCATGCCCTAGAAGATAGAATTAATTCTATGCTAGGGGAGTTTTATAAAGTAAAGCAGGATTTTTCACAAATTTATGGTTCATTAGAAAATCGCTTCGCTTTAATGCGACAGAGCAAACGTCACTCGTTGACAAACTGAACCGTAAGAGCGAGGAAATCTCTGACTTAAATATTCAACTCATCGACAAAAACATGGTTTTAGCTGAATTAAAAAAGACACTTCAACTCAAAGGACAAGAAGTTGTTGATAATCTAGCTCCAATCTCTGCCTCGACCTTTAGTGCTTCCAAACCCAACCCACGTGTGCTATATCGGGACCCAAAATTTAAGAATAGTTCAACTAAGTTTGCCACATACATGAAAAATGCCTTAGAACATGCAGATCTAGCTAGAGAGATCGTTAATGACATGCGTGAACTAGATCCCACAAGTCATCGTATATATGAGCTTTTATTATATGTGGATCGCGTTCAGGATTGTTTAGCAAACTTAGAGTACATTGGGCAACCGATATCTGTACCACCTAAGCAACAAACCACCATTGTTATTACTCCATTCAATAAGACCCTCGGAGCTAAGCTATTTTAAACACACCCATTAAGGCTAAGTCAAAATTTGTAACTAATGTTCCCTTGGCTTCTACAGGAGTAATTATGTCTACTAAGGCTAAAGGATCTCAAGACAAGAAAGATAGGATCAAGCCTTCCACTAGTAGGACTAAGAAGGAGAAAGTAGAAGTTCACCCTAGGAATGTTATTTCAGTTTTAAATAAAAAGAATCATGTAGCTAAGACGAAAGGTTCTCTCTCTGAGTGGAAACCTAAGCAAAATATGAATTCTAATTTGAAATGTTGGAATTGTAAAGAATGCATGTTTTCTCAGCGTCATGATCTATGCCTTGTTAATCACATGAATGAAATGTATTCAATTAGGAATAATCTTGAATGGATTCCAACGGGGAAGAAATTCACCCAGGTTGGTTGGAAATGGAAACCCACTGGTAGGACCTTCACTGCTAATGGAATTACGTGCCCTTTAACAAGGATCACATCAACAGAAGATAGGTCTCAACGTCCTTTAAATAGGAACACTAGCACTAAGAAATGGAAAAAGCGCCCTTTAACTAGGTCTGCCCCCACTATTGTGCCTACCAGTGTTAATGTCCCCAGTCAAAAAGTACCTCAGAATACTAGACAACTAGAATCTAAACCAACAACTAGTAAGAAAATTTGGAAGCCTAAAGATTCTTCTGATAGCAAATCTAAGATAATTACATTTGTACCTCCTAACTCAGAGGAACAATTATATTCCGATACATCATCTTTGTTTGGTGATATTTTTAGGTCGTCCAAATTATTCTTTCGTATTTGGCCTCGGGGTGCTCCAAACATATGACTGTAGATCGCTCGATGCTCAAAAATTTCTCAACAAGTTTCTAGGAACGGTGAAATTCGGCAACGACCATATTGCGAAGATCATGGGTTACGGAGAATATCAAATTGGGAATGTTACGATTTAAAGGGTGTATTATGTGGAGTGACTTGGTCATAATTTATTTTCAGTAGGACAATTCTGTGATTCAAATCTTGAAGTGGCTTTTCGAAAACATACTTGCTTTATTCGCGATCTTGCAGGAAATGATTTGTTAAAAGGTTCTCGAGGGGATAATCTCTACACACTTTCCATTCAAAACATGATGGCCGCCTCTCCTGTATGCCTTCTTTCCAAAGCATCTAAGAACAAGTCATGGTTGTGGCATCGTCGGTTATCTCATCTTAACTTTGATGCAATAAACCATTTGGCTAAAAATGAACTTGTTCGTGGTCTTCCAAAACTTAAGTTCGACAAGGATCATTTATGTTCCGCGTGTTCTTTGGGGAAAAGCACCAAGAAATCATACAAACCTAAAGCTGAAGACACCAACCAAGAACCACTGTATCTTTTGAACATGGATCTTTGCGGGCCAATGCGTACGGCTAGTGTGAGTGGTAGAAAATACATCCTCGTCATGGTGGATGATTTCTCAAAGTTTACATGGGTAAATTTTTTAGCATCTAAGGATCAAGCACCAAAGTATATTATTACTTTCTTAAAGATGATCCAAGTACGTCTTAATGCTATTGTTCGCCGCATTCGCACTGATAATGGAACTGAGTTCGTTAATCAAACTCTACGAGACTATTATGCAGAGGTCGTTATTTCACATGAAACTTCTGTTGCTCGCACTCCACAACAAAACAGTGTCGTGGAAAGACGTAACCGTACACTAATGGAAGCTGCAATAACTATGTTGTTTTATGCAAATGCTCCTTTATTCTTATGGGCTGAAGCAGTGGCAACCGTACGTTATACCCAAAACCGCTCCATCATTCGTAAACGCCATGGTAAAACTCCATATGAGCTACTTCATGGGCAAAAACCTGATATTTTATTTCTTCATGTATTTGGTGCAATGTGTTACCCAAATACTAATAGTGAGAATTTGGACAAACTTCAACCGAAGGCTGATATTGGAATTTTCATTGGTTACTCACCTGCAAAGAAAGCTTACCGAATTTATAACCGTCGTATTGGCAAGATAGTAGAAACTTTGGATGCCGATTTTGATGAGCTAACAGGAATGGCTTCTGAGCAACACAACTCTGAAACCGCATTACATGAGATGGGAACTGGTACAATTAGTTCCAGATTAACTCCCAACATTCCTACTTCTCCATCATTTATACCACCTACAAGGCCTGAGTGGGATGAGTTATTTCAACCTATGTTTGATGAATTCTTTGATCCAGCTATTGATGATTCTCCAACACCTGTAGCAGTAGCTCCAATTCCTGAAGTTATTGTTCAAGATAATAGAAATCAGTCAGAGGCATCTACTGTCACTATTGAAAAAGATGTCCCATCCACCACCAATTCTCAAACCACACCTGAATATTCACCCCCACTCGTTCCTAATGATGGTGAAGAGGATCACTATGATCACGACTTGGAATTTGCTCACTTACAAGAGCTTCCTTTCTTTGGTTCACAAATACTTGAAAACCCTAACGTTGCGTCTACCTCAAAGGAAGCTCCTGCAATCGTTCACTCCCGACCACCACGGATTGAAACTCATAACATAAGATGGACAAAGGATCACCCAATCCGAAATATTATTGGTGACATCAATCGACCAGTCCTAACTCGCCACCGACTCCAAGAACGTGCATTATATTGCTACTTTTATGAATTTCTTTCTGATACTGAACCTAAAAACTGGCAACAAACCATGACTAAATCATCTTGGATTGAAGCCATGCAAGCGTAACTTAATGAATTTCAACGTCTTGAAGTGTGGGAATTAGTTCCTTTAACCAGCAACGTTGAAATCCGTACATTGTTGTGGGTATATAAGGTTAAACTCGATGAGTTAGGTGGAGTGCTAAAGAACAAAGCTAGATTGGTTGCTAGAGGTTACAAACAAGCTTTGGGTATTGACTTTGAAGAATCATTTGCTCCCGTTGCACGATTGGAGGCGATTAGACTATTCCTTGCTTATGCTGCTCACATGAACATGATCGTCTACCAAATAAATGTTAAGACGGCATTTCTCAACGGTGAATTAAGGGAAGATGTCTATGTAAGCCAGCTGAATGGATTCGTCAACTCGAATTATCCTAATCACGTGTACAAGCTCAAGAAGGCTCTTTATGGGGTGAAAAAAGCTCTACGCGCATGGTACGATCTCCTATCGCCGTATCTCATCTCGAAAGGCTTCTCCAAAGGCAAAGTGGACCCAACATTATTTATTCTTAAGGAGGACAACGACATGATACTGGTACAAGTTTATGTTGATGATATAATATTTGCTGCTACTAATCAATGATTGTCTGACCATTTTGAGATATTTATGTCCACACGTTTTAAGATGTCGATGATGGGAAAAATTTCATTTTTCTTAGGGTTGCAAATTTCTTAGAATCCAAGAGGCATCTTCATTAATCAATCCAAATTTTCTCTTGAATCATAAAAGAAGTATCATTTTGAAAACTGTGACCCCGTGGATACTCCAATGGTGTAGAGATCCAAGTTAGATGAAGATAAGGAAGGGATAGCTGTCGATCCTAAACTTTACCGTAGAATGATCAGCACCCTTCTCTATCTAACAGCTAGGAGGCCTGATTTGCAATTTGCTATATGCATGTGTGCCCGGTATCAAGCTCGGCCTACCAAAAGCACTTACATGTTGTGAAAAGGATCTTTCGGTATCTTAAAGGAACACTTAATCGTGGTCTGTGGTATCTGAAGGATTCTTCTATTGCACTAATCTCATATGCAGATGCGGATTATGCTGGGTGTCAAGATACTAGACGTAGCACTTCTGGCAGTGTGCAACTTCTTGGAGATAGACTTGTTAGTTGGGCATCAAAAAGGCAGAAAAGCGTTGCGATATCCAGTACAGAGGCTGAATACATTGCTATGTTTGGTTGTTGTGCTCAAGTTCTTTGGATGAGATCACAATTAACTGACTACGGTCTTGGATTCAACAAAATCCCGATGTACTGTGATAACAAAAGTGCAATTGCTCTGTGCTGCAACTACGTTCAACATTCCCGGGCAAAGCACATTGACATACGCTACCACTTCATCAAAGAGCAAGTGGAAAATGGAGTGATCGAACTGTACTTCGTCAACACTGAGTATCAGCTGGCAGATATATTCACAAAGGCATTAGATCGAGGACGTATCGAGTTTTGGATCGAAAAGCTAGGCATGAAATCATTCTTCCCAGCGACACTTAAGAAGTTGGCAGAAGAATCTGAAGAATAGTGATGGTAAACTATTCTAGAGTATCCTTTGATCGTGATCTTGTATATTATCGTATATATTTAAACCACCAAAAGAAAAATACAAAAATATAAAACATAGAAAAACTATAAAAAAAATATAAAACATACAAAATCCATAAAAAATATAAAATCAAGAAAATCCAAAAATATTTTTCATTTGCAAAACGGGCATGTCTTTTAGTACGGTAATATTTACGGCCTTAGAAATGTCGATTAAAATTGACACGGCGCCATAAATAGAGTCCGTATAAAATTTGTACATGTTTTTAAAACATGCCCATTATGGCTTGTAGTTATTTCAGACTGCAACCTGCTTTTCGCATTAAAGTCTTGTATTTCTTATGAAAACGTTGGCTCACAACGGGAATTAATTTTCTCGGGCAAGGTTTACTTTAAAACCTTGTAAGGGACTAAGTTCACTTTATAACTTGGTCTAACACAAATTAGTGTATGTATCAGTGCACTTATTTTGTCAAAATAAGAGAAACCTTATTGCCACCAGAATCGTTCCAACCAATCACTTAACCGGAAAATGTCTTCATGGATATTTGCTGCTTTAAAATCATTGACTACAACTCTTTAAATAGAAAACGGGTCCGTGGTTAAGGGGGAGCAAATATTAAATCTTCTTGGAATTAAAATTGCTCTTCAAAAAGGGTTTTCAGAAAATATAAACCGTTAATCGTCATCATTAAGTGCTCGTGTGCCTTTTGTGAATTATACATTCACGTATAGGTTATTTGCAATTTGGCGTTAAGTGTATGTGTTCGTGTTTGTGAGCGGGTTAGTAATTCATTAAGTTTATTTGGTTAATCATAATGACTTTAAACAAATACTATTAACTGGGGGACCACTTTTGCAAATGTTGCAAAATGGGGGTTTCATGTGTAACTTTGGCACCAAGTTGACCAAGTCAAACACTATACCCCCCCTCCCAATTCCTTGCTTCTTTTCCATCGCAAACACAAACACAAAAACACTCCCCGCCAATGTTGAACTTCAAAATTTGAGTTTTTGATTGATTGCTTGCACTCCGTTCTCTCATCTAGGTATCGTTTCATGCTGTTATTGTTTACATTTCTTATCTTAAAACTGACACAAACAACCTGAGATCAAAGTTAACTAAAAAATTATGGTTTTTGCGTTTTGCGATAAAACTGTAAATTGTGTTGTGGGATTTTCTTAGATTGCCCAGATGCACAATGGTCTTGCCCAGTTTTGTTTAAAACGTTGCCAAACTCTAGGATTTGTGAAGTCAACGTTTAGATCGGATCCTAGTCTCGGATTCCGATGATCATTGCGACACTACATTGCGATGCCTTGTCATTGCGATGAGTCATTCCGATGGCTCATGGCGATGGGTTATTGCAATGAGTCATTCTGATGGCTCATTGCGATGACTCATTGCGATGGGTCATTACGATGACGCATTGCGATGGCATATTGCGATGGTGCATTCCGATGCATTATTGCGATGGCATTGTAATGGTATTGCGATGGGGACATATTACGATGATTTCTCAAACATTCTGATGGAAACGAACTTATTGCGATAGAACAGGATTGAGATAGGATTGCGATGGTTTCACATTGCGATGGGGTGTAAGATTGCGATAGGATTGCGATGTTTTAAACATTGCGATGGATATTTTAGGATTCCGATGGTTTGTAAGATTGCGATGGATTTAGGACTATTATTATTCCGATGACTTGTAAGCTTGCAATGTGTAATCTTGGTAATATTGTGATAGCTTTTAATATTATGTTATCACTATAAGGTAGTGATGAGTAATAGGATTGTCTTGCTATCATAATGTTAGGTGGCACCTATAGACATGTGTCGTTATCTAGTTATTGTTGTTCTATAAATGTAATGTGCTAATGATCGTCGTGTGTTACTGCAAATACTACAAATTGGCATAGATTTAAGATATATATGTTTTGTGTATACATTTGTGTTTATGTCATCAAAGCAGGAAGATGTCGATCACAGAAGAACAACAACGACAACGTGATCTCGAACTTGTTTCACTCAGCAACAGGCTACCATATGCTGAGAACAACTCTCGTTTACAAGAGGATTTTGATCCGTCTTTAGCAGCTTTCAAAATCGCCATGAATATCCTGGACATCTCACCCATCAAAGATGCATTCAGATGTACTGCCTCTGTTCCCGAAGTCTACATGCACGAGTTTTGGAACACTGCAACACTTTCTAAAAAGACTATCTCATTCCAACTAAACAAAACGCCAATGGTACTTAACTTGGGCATCTTTCGGCAACTGTTTAAATTTCCCAAGTTGGCACAAGGAGAACAATTTGTGGCTAACCCAAAGACCGATGAATTGTTTCGAGTCATTCGTGCTGTGAATTATGAAGGTGAAATCCACAACCTATCCCAGTTTAATACATCACACATAGGGCAACCCTGGAAAGCACTTATCACCATCATTGTCAAATGTCTTACTGGAAAGACACGGGGCTCCGACGCAATGCGACCACCTCAGGCTCACATATTTTGGGGACTTTACACGACATCTAAAGTAGACTATGCACTCCTTCTCTAGCAAGAATTTTGTTACCAGTTTACTGGAACCAAGAAGAAATCAGTGCATCTTCCATTCCCAAGATTCACCAAGCTCATCATCAACCACTTTATGAAGAATGACCCAACCATTGACACTCGCGGGAATTTCTTCTACCACACAAAAGAAGATGACTATGTGATTGTACAAATGAATGCAGATACTAATTCCACAAAGTATGCATTACGTCCTGCCCTAGTACTTGACACAATGATAAATGAAGGAATCAAGGAAAGTGATAAATATCAAGAGATGCTTAATGATATTGACACACAGTTTCGACCAACAAATTCACTTCCCTTAGAGAAGCAAAAAGGTAAACGTAAGAAAAGAGTTTCATAGCGCCAATCGACTGCTTCCTCCAAAGATAAAGGAACAGGGAAAATGCAAATAGTTGATGAAGATGATGATGAACATGAGACGATCCATACTGAGGAAGAACATGAAGAAGTACCACTCAGAAGGCCAAAGAAAGCAAAGCAAACTAAAGGTAAAGAAGCAAGTGTAGCTTTAGAAGAACCAGCTCAACAAACCATTTCAGAAGCCAAACGACTGCGTATTATTCTTCAACAAAGTAGAGAGGAGGCTTTTGCAACCTCCACAGGATCAGGCTCAAGACTTTTTGTGGACTTAGAGGAATTTGGTAATCCTGATGCTGACATGGCATTTTATGAAGATCCTACCGATGAAGATGCTTATGAAGATGCTGATAACTTCCATTTTGAAATTCGTGAGCAGATTGAAGAAGGTGGTAGCGGTGCAAACACTGATACAAATTTGTTGTATCATGATGTAAATGTCAACACATCTTTACCGGAACCAACTCACACGATGGTACACGACGATGCTCATGCAACTTTCATACCAGAAACTCAACTTCAAAGTAAGTCTACTTTCGGCTCTGACGATGTTATGGAATATCTAAATTCGGAAGGGGAGGGTGTCGAGGTTACAAATACTGATCCATCGACAAATGAAGACATGGTGGATGTTCCCATAACTACTGTTACATCAACCACCACTCCACCACTATCCACCCCGGTCATCAGTGAAGTCATAACACCAGCTATTACACCAGCACTTGTTGAACAACCGGTATCATCTACCACCCCAACCACTAAATCTACACCGTCATCAACAGCTGAACAAACTGTATCAACTACCGCCCCAATCACTGAATCTACACCATCACCTATCCTTGAACAACCTGTATCATCCACCACCACTTTAACAGTTATGGTTACACCTCCACCATCAGTACAACAAGTATCATCCACCTCTAATCCATTTCTCACAGTCAGTGATCCACTGATCCAGTCTCTTCAAAATAGCTGGAGGCTCAAGCTAAACAAATAGCTAAACTGATTGAAAGATTCACCACTCCCGACACACAACCTCTCAAGGAACCGCAACCTGATGAGCCTACTCTTAAGAAAATATCCGACAGAGTGTCTCAACTTAAAGAACAACGCAAATCATTTCTTGGAGAGAAGAAAACTCGTGACAAAGAGAATGCTGCCTTTCTTGTGTCAATTGATGAAAAGATGACCAAGATTATTCGACGAGAAGTTAAGTCATATGTTGATTAGCAGCTACCAACTTTTGTCGGTAATGGTTTATCTACCCTTCAACTAATGACATTATTACAGACACGTCTACTAAATATGGGGGCTCATAAATCGAAAAATAAACGAAAAGTTCTGCAATATCTCAACAAAGCAATTATTGAAGATACCCCTGCAGATACTACCGACTCTAAGTCTGACAATGAAGACGAGCTAGAGGAGGAAGATAATGAGGGTAACGGTGATGAGGATGATGGTGAAAATGATCAAAATGAGGAATAGGATAAGGAAGGAGATTAGGAGGAAGAAGAGGATGAGGAAGAAAAGGATAAGGATGAAGATGAAGATGAGGACGAGGATACAGATGAGGATGAGGATGACGATGATGATATTGATGACGGTAATGGAACCAACAAGGGTGATAAGAATGACGAAACCGGTACTAATGCCGAAGAGTGAAATAAGGAGAAAGGCATTGAGGAAGTGCAGAAAGCATTGCTGAAACCGTTGAAAAGACGGTGGAGTCTACTGTACCAGAAACTCAGCAAATTGACACAGGTATATCTACTGAACCAGTTTTTACTAATGATTCTCACAATGAATTTGTAGAACATATGCAAGAAGACAAAATTCCTGTGTCTACACACGAAGAAGAACCCACAGGGTCAATGCTCGAAGAAGAACCTCACGATGATATACCGGTGACGCAAGAATAACCTTCAACACCATCTGAAGATCAGCACATCTCTGATACGGAAGTTGAAGATTTAAATGTGCCAGAACCAATGTTTGCTGAATCTCTTATCATCGATGACACGGTACAGGAGCAACTCTGGCTTACAAATGCAGCACCACAACATCCTTTCGACACAGCAACTGAAATGGAGCTGAGTCAATTCCTAAACAATCCTATCGATTTCTCGGCCTTTCTAAGGTATTCTCATGGGAAACCGACAATGACTCCAGATCTCATCAAAATGGTAGCCGCAAATGTGGACTTCTTTGATACTTTGAAGATCACCCATAATGAAGCAGAATATCACTTAAATGAGCTTACCAAGGCAATGAGAGCGACGACTACGGGAATTCAAACTCATGTGTTACGACCTCTTACACCCACGGCCATCACCGGTTCTGCAACGATCCCAATAGAGCACTTTGTTTCTCATGATCTCGAGTACCTTGAAAAAGGCGCAAAGAAATATGCCACGTCACTTACTATGCTCAAGGCTGTTAATCTGGAGAACGCTCAATGGATCAAAGATAAAGTACCTGATGCACTATGGAGAAAGAAACTGCTCAAGTTTTATGATACTTTTGCTTCACTTGGCATCTCTCACTGGACAACAAAGAAAAGGTTAGCTTACAATCATTTCCATCGTCCAAAGAGAGGTTCTTCTATTGTCTCAGCTCACATAATCAAAAGCATCCAAGGAGCAACCACTCGGACTGTCTTCGGTTATGATTACTTGAATGTAATCGTGTTTAAACGTACTGATGAGAAAGAATACTGAATTGACGAAAGTGATCTCCAGTACCTTCAACTTGAAGACATCGAAGATCTTCTGTTGTTATTGGCTCAGGAAAAAGTTGACCATCTACAACTTGAGATTGTCATTGCATTGAGCTCCAACTTTCGTCAATATGCAAGAAAAATCATCATTCAAAACCGGGTGGAATATTTTCAACTTGGAGTAGAGAGCTATCAGAAACAGCTAAACTTGCAACGTCCCCATACAACTCCGCTTAGTAATTTTCACAAGAACAAGAAGCCGTACATGAGGACCACGACACCAGAAGCAGGGATATTTTATCCAAATGAAACTGGAGTCATGTAGTTTATGCGATTCTCCGAACTGCATAAATTCAGCGATGGTGCGCTCAAGCATGTTCGAGATGATCTGACGGTTCTCAATGCCGACCTACCGCTTCCAGCAGTCAATTACACCTACACAACCCAGTGCAAAAAGGGAGCAAAGTACGCGATCAAGAAGATCGAGGAACTTCTAAGGAAGCGCCGGTTGCTACGAAGTGTGGAACAATTCGTAGGTGGAAGGCCATATGGAGCTCACCATAGGTTCACGGAATGAGCCATTTAATTCTGGTTCGTCTTATAACAGGTCAACTCCATATGTCTATTTATTGTGAATATGTTAATTTTTTGTATAATCAGCTTTTGCGGCATGTTGTATTGTAAAAGTATGATATCTTTCAAGAATTTCTGTCGAGATTCTAAATCTTTCAAACATATCGTACTCGAGCACTACAACTTACCCTCATTAACTTGAGGGGGAGCATTAATATGTTCTTTGGCCAGCATCTAATTTCATTTTATTACCCAAAGACCGGTTAATCCATTAATATCCAAAATATTGATGGTTAATAATAACTAAGATTTTACCTAGTAAGAAAATTAAGTTCGTTGTGGTGGTCTAATCGAATTGATCCTGGTTAACTATGCGACTCAGTTGTCTTTGGTGAAACAAATAGTTGTGTCGTTGTAGTAATTAAAGAGTGCAAAACTTTAAAGTAAATGGCGGTTAATTAAATCTAAACTAGTTAAAACTTAAATGTGCAATATTAAAATTTTGAAAAGTAAATTAATTAAATGACTTAAAACTAAAGCGTGACAAAAATTAAATCTAACGAAGTATTAAAAATGTGACTTAAAAACAAAACAAAGCAAAATATAATCCTAAACCCAAGACCATCGGAATGTTTGATCGGAATGCTGTCACCATACCATCGGAATCCAGATCGCAATGCGGCTATCGAAATGTATCAATAACTAGATCTATCGAAATAATGGAAAAAGTGCTATTTATCGGAATGCAGACTATCGGAATATACCTATCGGAATGTGGTCCAGATCGGAATATTGCTCAATAAAAATGGGCAGCACTTCGACTCAAAATACCTCAAGACCCGTCGGAATGGGCGATCGCAATCCCAGATCGGAATGAGGAGGATGTTACTCTAGATCGCAATCCCGGATCGGAATGCAAAACCCTTGTCCCATGCTGTCACCATCGGAATGTGGGTGATGCAATCGCAATGTGTAATTTCCCTTCTTTTAGATGGAGAGCAAATTCGCAATAAGCACAAGAACCAAATAAGCTAATTTTAATAAGCAGTAACAAATACTAAAATGAAATGGAAACAAAACGAGACAATAAGCTAAAAAGTTAAAACCTTTCAAAATTTAAAAGACGAAACTTAATGAAATGGAATTTAAAAGGTAAAACTTTTTAAGAAAAACTTGAAAACATTTAAGCTAAATACCAAATAAACACATAAGATTGTCAAACCTGTGGCTTATTTCGTATGAAAACTTAAAGGGAAAAGAAAAGACAAAACTTTTAATCAAATAAGCAAAGGGATTAAGCAAACCTTGCTTAATCCGAATTTTAAAACAAACCAAAAAAGAAGGGTAGAAAGAGAATGATAAAAGGAACTTGATCAAAGATAAATAAAGATTAAAGAAACAAAATTAAGAACACTTACTTGGAATTAAAATGAATTTAAAGTGCAAGAAAATTAAGTAAATGACATGTATTTAAATGACAAGTAATTAAAATGGTGGAAGACTAATTATCACACTTAGCCAACAAAAACTAATGAAATGAAAATGGGTGCTATTTATAGGAGATTAGGGAGGTGCTTAGGAAGCTTCCTCCCCTCTTTCTTCTTTATTTAATTGCATGATTAAATCCTTGTCTTCTTAATCTTTGACTTTAATGACTTTGTCTCTGGATTTCTTTAAACTCGTCTTGTAATTCTTCAACAAATTAGACTTGAGTTTTTCGGCTTTTAGTAAACTTCCGTCTTTTGACTTTTTCTTCGATAAATCATCAGAATTGGTCTTGGACTTCCGTTCTTTTTGCACTCTTGATTTCTTGACTTCGTCTTTCGTCTTTTTCTTCGATAAAAGCCCGTGAATGCCCTTGTTTTCTCCCCTTTTCACAATTTCATCCTAAATCACAACAAAAACACAAACCACGCATAATTCTGACATTTACGACATAAAATACACGTTTTGGCTTGGTTATTATTGTAGTTAAGTGGTAAAAAGGATGGGTGTTTACACACCTATCAAATCCCCTACACTTGACCATTGCAATGTCCTCATGCAATGCATTAGTTACAAAGCAAGTTTACACTTTTCATCACAATCAATCCACATTGGCCTTTATTAAAGAGATAGAAAATTGTAGACATTCAAAGTAAAGAAATCAAAAACATACCTTCGGGTATTGAAAATGTCATGAATGATCATCATCCTCAGGTTTTCACTTTCTCCAAACCAAGCTTAAAAACGAGATCATTGTTATTATAAGTTAGCAAACTAACACGAACTCATGTGGGCCAATTATTCACTTAGACTCCCTTATTCCTAGGTGTATCTCTTATATTTTATTGTTGTCTTGAATGATCACGAGGATGCATTATTGGCTTATTTCGATAGTTATTAAGTCTGAAAGTAAAGTGGGATGATTTAATCAATAGTTAGCTAAATGACAAAATCTTTTAAAACTGCTTCTCGGGACCTCATAAAGTTCATATCTTGGCATAACTCGCTTCGCGATTTGAGAACTTTCTCGGACCGATATTTGGCAGAGACTTCATACTTCAAATCTTGAGAGACGTTTATGAAATAATGGTCTTCTCTTCATAATAGGAATTTCTTCACTTGAAGTTTTGAGAGATTCTTCATATTTGGACCACGACTTCTTCATTTTTCTCCAATCTTTATTTTGGACTTTGATATACAACGATCCGCCTCCTTTTTGGACTTGGATCTATTTATCCTCATACCTTGTTAGGGCCTTTTTGGATAGACTTCTCCATGATCTTTACTGGAGTATTTGCATTTCGTCGTGTGTCTCGACCCTTCATATTGATTTTTGATAAATGATTCTTCACATCACTTTGGATCTTTAGCAACAAAATGTAGCCCTCATGCCTTGTTAGGGCCTTTTTAGACTCGCCAATCTTCGCATCCCGCTTCAATAAGTTATGCCTTGGCTATGAACTCTAATCCATACCGAGCAACTTTTAAACGATCTTAGTCTAGAAGCTAAGTAACTTTTCAAATCGTACAAACTTATTTATTGCAGATAAATTTATTAGCAAGCGATGGGAGAATAGGCTTATAATTAACTCACATAAATTCAAGAAAGAATACCAAACTTATAATTGACTCTATCATCTCTCGTTCTCCACAGTTTAAAATCTCAAGGAATGAGACTCGTGGATGCTTAGCCTATTAAATCAAAGTTTTGGGTTTTCGAGTCATCTATAGGATCTTGCAAACTCTTAGGCTTTTTCAAGTTAAGAATTCGCGTTTTAAAGTTCCCTTGATAGACGACTCTCTAGGATCAATTATAGGAACTTGCGAAAAGTTCTTGTTCTTAACCCGTGAGAGTTAAGACTTTCGCGTTTTATAGCTCCCTATATAAAAGCCTAGCAAAACTTGACTTAAACACGTTAAGGATACTAGCTAGAGTAAACTTAGATAAGTAAACTCGGGTTGAGTCAAAATATCCACAATGTTTGAAAATTTAAAACCACTTTATTAACCTTTATTCTAACAAAGAAAGAAAATAACTATACAAAGGTAAAAACTAATAGGCCAAAATAGATCAAAAATTTTGAAAAATGTCGAAAAATTGATTTTCCGGTTAAAATAAGGACAAATACAAGGAAAAGGGCCACTTAACTTCGATAAAAGTCCCCCCTACACTTAATATAAACATTGTCCTCAATTTTTAAGCATGTGGGAGTAAACTCCCCTACATTTAGGACATTGTGCACGTTGTTTAAATCTTGCTAAGGAGAAGACAACTAACGAGATTCCTATTTTAATATTGGAAAATATAAAATAGTGAATCGAAAAGAGTTTAGGATAGAACCGGGAAGATGGGAACACGGAATCACGAGTCGTCAAAAATCATCAAGAGTGGATCATTGAGCGCTCGAATCCCTGAATATGAGAAGAGAGGAAATAGCAAACACCAACGGGTCTCCCCTACACTTAGGATAAAGAAAGCTAAAAGATAGATACTTGGGTTGCCTCCCAAGAAGCGCTTGATTTTTGTTCACCGAGTCGTGAGCCTGACTCGACCTTGATTAGCATAGGAAGAAGCATGAAACATATCCACCAGGATCAAATACATAGTTTTCGTCCATCAAATAGCACAAGCTCAAGGCGAACAAGGCAAGCCAAAGAAGAGTAGGCAAGGTTCCCTTAAGCAAAGATGGAGCACGGTGGTAGCAAGGGTGAAGTGGTGCAAGCGTATCTTCAAAATTTCCAAATATCTTTCCTTTTATTTCATCAGATGGATACTGAGATGGCTGAAGAATATCGATACCGGGGTCGAACACCTTTTCCTTTAGAGGAAAATAGCACTCAGGTTCAACAGAATTTGAAGATGATCCACGAAGAAAATGCACAACCTCGTCCTCAAAAGGTGGACAAAGAGGTGTCAAATCATACGTGTTGCGGATGTTGGTGTCGTCCGGTTGCGTCTCCTTTGAAAGAATTTTCTTCAAATCCAAAGTAGGATCAAGACCATAATCATCAAAGCCTAAAGGAGGAGCATCACTCTCATGAGGGAAGTAAGTATTAAAAAAAGTTGAAAAGTCTTCCTCAAATGAGTAATCATCCAAAGTAGGATTAAGCATGGATGGCGGAGGATCTTCATCATGAGAAGAATCACTCGAAAGAGTATCAGCCTCATCAAAATCATCATAGGTGGGCATGTCGGGATAATCGGAAGTAAAATCATCATAATCATCCGAATCTGAGCTAGAATCATCATCATAAGCATCAAAGATCGGTGGAGAATCATATATGGGTGAAGGTTCCAAATTGGAAAGAGAATCATCCACATCATCTAGAAATAGTGGATTATCATTGCAAAACTCGAATAGAGGATTGTTGTAGACGACAAAATCATCAAGCACATTAATCATATTCGCTGATTCTCGGCCTCCAAAGGATTTGCTTGTAAGCTTCCCCATTTCAAAAACTTGTGCATCATTCCCGACTCTTAAGATGAGCTCACATTTATCCACATCTATTAAAGCTCGACCGGTTCTAAAAAATGGGCGTCCAAGTATTAACGGAATACGAGGATCCATTTCATAATCAACAACGACAAAGTCGACCAGAAAAGTAAATGTGCCAACTTTAATGAACACATCTTCGGCAATACCAACGGGGTAAGCGAGAGTGTGATTGTCTAGCTCAAGAGTCATTTTTGTGGCTGTAAGGTCGGACAATGATAACTTTTTCCAAACACTTAAAGGCATCAAATTTATACTTGCCCCGAGATCGGCTAAGGCAGTAAATTTGTCGGTTTGGTTAAAAGTACAAGGTAGCACAAAACGACCGGGATCTCCAAGTTTCTCCGGAAGTTCTTTAAGAAGGACGACAGAACAATTTTCATTTAATCGAGTATTAACAGACTCGGTCATCTTCTCCTTCTTGCTAAGCAATTCCTTAAACATCTTAACAAATTTAGGCATTTGTGCTAGAGCTTCGACAAGGGGAAAAGTGACGGTCATTTCCAAAACTTTCTTCAAATAGTTTGACACTTGAATGTCATCCTTGGTGTGCATTTTGGCCTTGCCTAAGCGAGATGGATAAGGAATATTGGGTTTGGGTGGTGAAGGTATAGGTGTAGCAGGTAAAGGTTGAGATGTTGAAGGGTTCTTCTTGGGTACATCGTCGTGACGAGGCGGAGACTGTAATGGTTCACTAATACTAGGTGTGGGAGTAGTAGGGATAAATGGTGGTGGAGGAGGTGTGGATGGTGTAACTGGGTGTGGGATCGATGGTCCTACTAAAGTAACTCCACTACGGGTAGTAATAGCACTCACATTCGCTCGCGAATTGGTAACGGTGTTTGAAGGTAGAGAACTCGAAGTAGAAGGTTGAGTGGTGGGCAAGAAACTAGCCAGCATATTCTTCAAATCATTCGTTTGATTGCTGAAGGAGGATTGAATATTATCTCGAAGCTCGGATCTAATGTCATTCCCTTGCTTAGTGATATCTCCTTTCAAATTGATAATTTGGCTCTGCAGATTCTTAATTTTCTCACCTTGGGTTCTCATCAAAGCTTCAACATCTTGATTCATGGGTGGGGCTTGTTGAGCGGGTGGGTGATAAGGATTAGAAGCTCTAGGTGGGATTTGGTTGCTTCCAGTGTAATTGTTGTTGGGGTTTAAGTTTTGAGGAGAAAAACCGGGTGAAAGGTAGTTGCTTCCAGTGTAATTGTTGTTGGGCTTGGTAATTTTCCGGTGAATAATTACCATAATCTGCATACACATTTTCCGGATTTCCTTGAGTAGAAGGACAATCGGTGTATGAGTGTGGACCGCCGCATATCTCACAAGGATTAGCCACCGCTTTAACTTGTTGTTGGTTTTTAGCGAGGAGCAAGATATTTTTGTTCATTTCGGTCATCATGTGGGCGAATTCGGTCATGTCGTGGTTTGCTGAAGTAGAAGAAACATTGACTCTCGGGTTGTTCCTTGAAGAAGCAGAGGAATCCCAGTTTTTATGATGAGTAGTCATGTTCTCAATAAGTTCTCTACACTCCTCGGGTCTCCTTTTCATAAATGTGCCACCGGCGGCTGCATTAATCGTATCACGATCACGAAAAGTCAAACCGTTGTAGAAAGTATCAATTAAGGTCACAGAGAGCATGTTGTGGTTCAGACAATGATCGATCAAAACATTATATCTTTCCCAAGCATCAAAGAGAGATTCATCAGGTTCTTGCATGAAACCGCTGATTTGATTGCGAAGGCTCGTGACCATGGATGGTGGAAAGTAGCGCGACAAAAAGCGTTGAGTCATGTCATCCCAAGTATGAATAGAATTCTTCGGGAGACGATCAAACCATTTCTCGGCGTGGTGGGATAAAGTATGTGGGAAGAGTTGAAGGCGAAGAACATCCATTGTGGCACCGGGAAACTTCATGCTTTGAGTGATTGTAATGAATTTGTCGAGGTGTTTGTTGGCATCATCATCAGGCATTCCCTGAAAAGGATTTGTTTGCACTTGCTGGATCATGTGATGCTTCAACGAAAATTCCGGAGCCGTGATTTGCATCGGCGCAATCGGTCCTCCTCGTCCAAACATGGTAGGTTGACAAAGATCCTCCATTGTCCGAAGATCGGGCTGTGGAAGAACATTGTTGTTATTGTTGAGGTACGGTGGATTATTGTTGTTGTTAACACCTGCCATAGCTAAATCTTCTCGAGTCTCGGGCTCTGGATAAGTAGAAGATCTAGTACGCATACACCTACAAAGGCAAAAGAAAAGAAACAAAATACAAAGAGAATATATATACACAATAAAAATAAAATCTTTTTGGATTTTTGAAAATTTTTAATTTTTATGGATTTTTAACAATTTTTAATTTTTATGGTTTTTTAACAATTTTTAAGCAAGAAAAATAACGTTCAAGAATGAACGGATCCCAAAAAGCAACGCGTCTCTCACAGAAAACCGTTAACCATTACGAAAAGAGCCGGCACCGGCGCCATTTAATAACTAAGATTTTACCTAGTAAGAAAATTAAGTTCGTTGTGGTGGTCTAATCGAATTGATCTTGGTTAACTATGCGACTCAGTTGTCTTTGGTGAAACAAATAGTTGTGTCGTTGTAGTAATTAAAGAGTCCAAAACTTTAAAGAAAATGGCGGTTAATTAAATCTAAACTAGTTAAAACTTAAATGTGCAATATTAAAATTTTGAAAAGTAAATTAATTAAATGACTTAAAACTAAAGCGTGACAAAAATTAAATTTAACAAAGTATTAAAAATGTCACTTAAAAACAAAACAAAGCAAAATATAATCCCAAACCCAAGACCATCGGAATGTTTGATCGGAATGCTGTCACCATACCATCGGAATCCAGATCGCAATGTGGCTATCGGAATGTATCAAAAACTAGGTCTATCGGAATAATGGAAAAATTGCTATTTATCGGAATGCAGACTATCGGAATATACCCATCGGAATGTGGTCCAGATCGGAATATTGCTCAATAAAATTGGGCAGCACTTCGACTCAAAATACCTCAAGACCCGTCGGAATGTGCGATCGCAATCCCAGATCGGAATGAGGAGGATGTTACTCTAGATCGCAATCCCGGATCGGAATGCAAAACCCTTGTCCCATGCTGTCACCATCGGAATGTGGGTGATGCAATCGCAATGTGTAATTTCCCTTCTTTTCGATGGAGAGCAAATTCGCAATAAGAACAAGAACCAAATAAGCTAATTCTAATAAGCAGTAACAAATACTAAAATGAAATGGAAACAAAACGAGACAATAAGCTAAAAAGTTAAAACCTTTAGAAATTTAAAAGACGAAACTTAATGAAATGGAATTTAAAAGGTAAAACTTTTTAAGAAAAACATTAAAACACTTAAGCTAAATACCAAATAAACACATAGGATTTTCAAACTTGTGGCTTATTTCGTATGAAAACTTAAAGGGAAAAGAAAAGACAAAACTTTTAATCAAATAAGCAAAGGGATTAAGCAAACCTTGCTTCATAAAATTTTTAAAACAAACCAAAAAAGAAGAAAGGTAGAAAGAGAATGATAAAAGGAACTTGATCAAAGGTAAATAAAGATTAAAGCAACAAAATTAAGAACACTTACTTGGAATTAAAATGAATTTAAAGTGCAAGACAATTAAGTAAATGACATGTATTTAAATGACAAGTAATTAAAATGGTGGAAGACTAATTGTCACACTTAGCCAACAAAAACTAATGAAATGAAAATGGGTGCTATTTATAGGAGATTAGGGAGGTGCTTAGGTAGCTTCCTCCCCTCTTTCTTCTTTCTTTAATTTCATGCTTAAGTCCTTGTCTTCTGAATCTTTGACTTTAATGACTTTGACTCGGGATTTATTTAAACTCGTCTTGTAATTCTTCAATAAATTAGACTTGAGTTCTTCGTCTTTTAGTAAACTTCCGTCTTTTGACTTTTTCTTCGATAAATCTTCAGAATTGGTCTTGGACTTCCGTTCTTTTTGCACTCTTGATTTCTTGACTTCGTCTTTCGTCTTTTTCTTCGATAAAAGCCCGTGAATGCCCGTGTTTTCTCCACTTTTCACAATTTCGTCCTAAATCACAACAAAAACACAAACCACGCATAATTCCGACATTTACAACATAAAATACACGTTTTGGCTCAGTTATTATTGTAGTTAAGTGGTAAAAAGGATGGGTGTTTACACACCTATCAGTTAACATTTTGGAAAGGGGAGAAAATGGGATTAAGGAGATTTAATGATACTTGGCTAAACAATGAAAAAGGCTTAAAAGATAAACCAACTTAATATGTGTAATGCACATGTTAAGGGGGAGCGTTTTTTATTATCAAAACACTTAAGGCACAAAAACTTTGATTACAATATCACAAGTGCTTTAAGTGATTTTTCAAGGATTTTTCATGGTGACAATACTTAACTAAAACACACTTAATTCACGACGGATGTGGTGACAAAAGGGTGGTAGGTATAGGTATTAGTCCAATGATTCATCAGAACCGATGGAATCTTCCCAAGGAAAATTCCCTGGATAGAATTAGAAGTCCTAGGAAAGATGGAGAATGATTGTGAACGTAGTTGAATGCCGACCAAGTACTTAAGCTAGCACTTAAACAATCACAACAAGGTGCTAGTGATGACGTATTGGTAAGCATTGAAGGGGTTGAAGAATGAAAAAGAATTGTAAAGATAAAGGGTGTAAAGAAAGAAGCCCTCCTTACAACTTTAGGCAGAAACCGGGTCAATACATATGCTATTGAGATCATTTTTTCAATGATTCTCGATATTGAAGATAGATATCATGGACCCAGTGATGCAATGCACAACCCTCCCCAGCTAACTCAAATATCTCTCAAAAGATATTTGTTTTAATCACACGGAGTTCAACACATTATCTATTGGTCTATTCACTCCGAACAGACTGATATTGAAAAGGTGGCAATCCTCTCCAGCCATCGCTCACTAAAACAAAACACACTATCGAGTCTATAGCCACGAGATCATCAAAAGTCTCATTAGGACACTTTCCATTTTTTCCTTGCTTCTTCACACACTGTGAAAAGTAAGAGATCTTTATGAGTCCTACGCAGTATTCCTGTAATATTGCCAGAACATCCGAGTGATACGCAAGTAACACAATGAAGATGGAAATCCTGCTTGAGCCAACCTCAAACAAGCTCATGGTAGGTGACACGTGCGGTTCTTTAAGAACCAATCTTGTGTAAACTGAAAAGAAACAGTAGTGTAATTCTTAATTAAACTTAAACTCGTTCCAGGACTCAACGCATTATCGTATGATCTTGCCAGAACACTCAGAGTGACACTATTTAGTGTTCACAGTGACGAGTGGAAATCCTTCTAGTGTTAACATCAAACAGCACTTGGTAGGTGACAAGCAAGATTCTATTTGAATCAAGCTCGTGACAACTGGAAAGCAACGATGGTGAAAATCTTAATTGAAATTCACTTGTTCCAGGTTTCATGAATTGAAGGCTTCAATCATAAGGATTTTTAATCCAAATGATTCACTCTTTATGTTCGCAGTCAGCTTTGGACGGTCGAATAAAGAGAACGGGTTTACCCGCGAAATCCTGTCAGGAAGTTACTTAATTGAAACTATCCGTCACGGGTAAGATATCTAATATCGTCCAACGGTCTTCACCGACCGGAGTTAAAATGCTACCGAATTAGAATAAAATGTCAATGCCATTTTATTCGTGTCTTATTATGTTGCTTCATTCGAAGACGGAGGCGTTGCGGTGTACCTGTTGAAGTCGTCCTCACATACTTATTCCTTCTGCATCAAATATTTCTACAAATTCAAGAAAGTATGACCTAAAAGTCTTCCGCTGTATCGACTCTAAAACTTTCAAGAATTGAACAAAGGATAAGTGTGTGGGACATGAAGTCACGAAGAGGCGAACATCACAAGAAGATAAAGATTGCACGTGAAAGGCCAAAAGAACGTGTTCCAAGCAAAAGGCTGATATTATTCAACACATATTCACAAAAAGAAGAAAAGTTAAAAAAAGAAAGAGAAAGTGGACTACGAGCTCAAGAACAAGATCTAACATGCTAGATTAGGACTTTGTAAATTTGGAGTGACCTCCCTTTGGGGGAGATTGTTGGAAATACGTTTTTACGTATAAAGAAAGTCTCGGTCACTCCAACAATATAGTTATAGGCTTGTAGTAATGTTTAAGTTACATTTTATGTTAAGCCCGACCCATGAGCATGTTCATGGGCCGGAGGCCCAAGTCCATTAAGGACTTGGGTATACAAACCTCTTTCTACCATGGAAAGAGGTGTTGGTTGTTTCATTTCTCACTTTATTACACATAGTTTCTTTCATTTCTCTCTCTAAGTTTCTCTCTCTAGAAATACATCAACCCTCTTGAAATACAAAGATTATCATTGTTCTACAATTGGTATCAGAGCTTATGCAGCGTGTATATGTTTAGAATGAAATTTTCAAGGCCATTTCATCCGTGTATATGTTTTGTTGCTAACTGTCTTATGCAACATAACAAGAAGGTGGCATTGCGGTGTACAATCCAGAAGAAGTCGGCACCACGTGCTTATACTATATGAACTTAATACTTCATCAAATTCAAGAAAGTCTAAAAGTCAAGTCTTCCGCTGTATCAAACTCTGAAGCTTTCAAGAATTTATTAAAGTATAAGTATGTGGAACATGAAGTCACGAGGAGGCAAATATCACAAGTGATGAATGCACAAGGTCAAAGCAAGGACACATGCTCAAGACCAAAGTCAAAGGTCTCATCAACATATTCACAAGAACAAGATCGAAGACTCAATCATAGTATGCTAGGTTTAATATTTTGTAAAATGGTGTGACCTCCCTTTGGGGGAGATTGTTGGAAATATGTTTTTATGTATTTAGAAAGGATCGGTCACTCCAATGATATTGGGCTCGTGATCCAATATAGCCCATATAGCCCACATGTAGGGTGGGCTATATATACCCCCTCCTAGCATGTTGGGAGGGGTTGGTCATTTTGTGTTTACACACATTTCACTTAATCAACCATTCCTCTCTTTCTTTCCTTTCTCTCTCTACCTTTCTCTCTCTAAGTTTTTTCATTTCCATCCATCTCAATAGATTAATCATAACATGCTTAATCCTTAGAAAATGTAGACCTACACATTCGTAATCAAGCGGTGACCAATCCGTATTCTTTCTATATATGTCAAATATTTCATCTCTTTAAATTGTATCTTCCAGGCAGAAGACTGGGGACCGGTCTCAGCCGGCTACTCAGCAGCAGCCTAATCAGCCCAAAGGAAACGATCAGACTAACGACCGTTCTGCAACGGATAGGCTTGGCAGTAATGATAATTACCGTAACAACGCTGGACACTCCAACGGCAGCAGGTCCTAATACTTACGCATTTTCTTATGATTTCATGTTATAACTCATAATTCTTACACTTTCACAAATCTTCTACCAGGAACCATGGAAACGGTAGGGACCAGAACCAGAGAGGTTCACAGCCTAGTCGTCCAGCTAGCAGTGGTATTCAATCTTATGATTATCCGCATTGTCCTTTGTACCCTATTATCATGTCTCATGTATAATGTTTTATCAGGTTCTCAGCCTGCTAGAGCACCTGCTGGAGGATATACTCATCCTCTTTGCTCTACTTGCCATCGTAGGCACCCAGGGCTATGTCCTCGCGACAGTGATGCATGTTTCAAGTGTGGTCTTCCTAGCCATCACATGAAGGACTGCCGCAAGGGCGAGATGGAGGGCACATCGGGACATGCTGATACTAAGCCGCCTCCTACCACTGGACGCGTCTACACGACATCTCGAGATCAGGCCAACAAGTCTACAGGTACCATCACTGGAATCTTGTATATGTATGGTCAAGCTGCATGTGTTATGTTTGATACGGGTGTTACTCACTCGGTTATTTCTACTGCCTATGCCAAGAATGTAAGGATACTCCCCATGCCACTAGATAATAGACTCAGTATTTCTACGCCTTTGAGGGACTCTATATTAATCACCCATGTATACAAGAGTCTTCCCCTAGAGTTTGATGATAAGGTTCGTCCTGTTGACGCACTTCCGTTGGACATGAATGACTTTGACATGATTTTGGGCATGGATTGGCTATCCAAGCATCATGCTACCATAGAATGCCATTCATATCGAGTCATCTTCGGTGATGTTAATGCACCAAAGTACATTCAAAACGGGTTCGTACCCGGAAGGTCTGTACAAATCATATCTACCCTGCAAGCACGTGCAATACTGTCACATGGTTGCGAGGGTTATCTAGCTACGGTTCATGACATGGATGCTGAATCCCCATCAATTCAGGATCAACCGATAGTGTCAGAATTCCAAGATGTATTTCCAGAAGAACTTCCGGGCATACCAACTGCACCAGAAGTAGAATTCAATATTGAGCTCATCCCTGGAGCTGAGCCAATTTCCATGGCTCCTTATCGCATGGCTCCCATAGAGTTAAAGGAGCTAAAGGATCAACTGCAAGAACTTCTAGAACGAGGTTTCATTCGACCGAGCGCATCTCCATGGGGCGCACCGGTCTTATTTGTTAAGAAGAAGGACAGCAGTATGCGTCTTTGCATAGACTATCGCGAGCTCAACAAGATTACTATCAGGAATAGGTATCTACTGCCACGTATAGACGATTTGTTTGACCATCTCCAAGGGGCCAAACACTTCTCCAATATTGATCGTAGGTCAGGCTATCATCAACTACGATTTAAGGAGAAGGACATCGCCAAGGCTGGTTTCCGTACACGCTATGGCCACTACGAATTTGTAGTCATGCCATTCGGCCTGACCAATGCTCCAACAGTGTTCATGGATTTGATGAACAGAATCTTCCATGAATTTCTGGACAAGTTCGTCATTGTCTTCATCGATGACATCCTGATTTTCTCAAAGTCCAAGGAGGAACACGAAGACCATCTTCGTACGGTACTACAGATTCTTCGCCAGAAGCAGATGTTTGCTAAATTCTCCAAGTGTGAGTTCTGGTTAGACAAGGTGGCATTCTTAGGTCACATTGTATCAGCAGAAGGAATCACTTTGGATCCAGCGAAGGTTGAGGCTATTACTAAGTGGCCGAGGCCGACATCAGCGACTGAAGTCCGCAGTTTCTTAGGCTTAGCTGGCTATTACTGTATGTTCGTGGAGAACTTTTCCCGCTTAGCACTACCATTGACCAAACTGATGCAGAAAGGGGAGAAATTCATTTGGACTGAAGAACGAGAGAAGAGCTTTGAAGACCTAAAGCAGAAGTTAGTATCTGCACCGATTCTTACTCTCCTATTTGGTACGGGTGGATTTCAAATCTACAGTGATGCATCGGGGAAGGGACTTGGCTGTGTTCTCATGCAACATGGGAAAGTGATCGCGTACGCTTCACGGCAGCTTAAGCCTTATGAGGAAAATTACCCTACGCATGACTTGGAACTTGCTGTAGTCGTGTTTGCACTGAAGATATGGAGGCACTATTTGTATGGAGAATCATGTGACATTTTCACAGACCACAAGAGCTTGAAGTATATCTTCACTCAGCGTGAATTGAACATGAGGCAGAGGAGATTATTAGAGATGTTGAAGGATTATGACATTAATCTGCAGTATCATCCCAGAAAGGCGAATGTAGTAGCAGATGCACTTAGTAGAAAGTCCGGAATGATCAACAACATTAAGATTGAAGAGGAAATCATAAGAGATTTGGAGCGACTAGACATAGAGATCATGCTACGTGGACAGCACGGTTACTGGGCTAATCTTAGAGTAGAACCCGAGTTACTCTCTAAGATCAAGGAAGCTAAAAAAGATGATGGAGAAATCTGGGCGATAGTTTAGAATTTGGAGAAGCAACAGAATTCAGAATAGATGTAGATGGTATCGTATGGCAGGGCACGAGACTTTGTGTTCCTGATGATCAAGAACTCTGGGAAGCATTGTTAGCTGATGCTCATAGCTCCCCATTCTCTATACATCCTGGTTCGACTAAGATGTACCATGACATCAAGCAGTACTTTTGGTGGAGTGGTATAAAACAGGATGTTGCCACTTACGTCTCCAAATGTCTTACCTGCCAGCAGGTTAAGATCGAGCATTAGCGATCTGGCGGTCTCCTCCAACCGTTAGATATTCCAGAGTGGAAGTGGGATAAAATCACCATGGATTTTGTTACTAGTCTTCCGCCAACCAAGATGAAGCATGATGAAATTTAGGTTATCGTAGATCGACTTACCAAATCAGCTCATTTCTTACCGATCCGCAAGGAAGATTCGGTCAGTAAACTCGCTGATACATATAGACGAGAGATCATGAGACTCCATGATGCTCCATCCAACAACGTCTTAGACAGAGATCCTAGATTCACTTCCCGATTTTGGAAGAGTCTACAGAAAGCTTAGGGTACACAACTTAAGCTTAGCACGGCTTTTCATCCTCAAACAGACGGGCAGTAAGAGCGAACGATTCAGACATTGGAAGACATGTTGAGGTCATGTGCGTTGGAATGGACGGGTGATTGGGATGATTATATCTGTTTGGTGGAGTTTGCATACAACAACGGTTGGCACGCAAGTATCAAGTGTGCTCCTTTCGAGATGTTGTATGGTAGGAAATGTCGCGCCCCAATCTGCTGGGATCAGGTTGGTGAGGGAATACTTGAAGGACCATATATCATAGAGATGACTAATGAGAGGTTCACAGTAGCTAAGCAGAAACTTCAAGAAGCACGTTCACGTAAGAAGAGTTACGCCGACAAGCATCGTAGGGACATACATTTTAACGTAGGAGATCACGTCTTTCTTAAGGTTTCGCCGGACGTGGTGTTAGACGCTTCGGGGTTAAAGGGAAGCTCAATCCTCGATTCATCGGACCGTTTGATATTATTGAACGAGTCGGTGAAGTATCTTACCGTTTAGCGTTACCTCCGCAGCTTTCGCATGTACACAACGCGTTTCATGTGTCCTTACTCAGAGGGTACCAGTATCACCCCCTTCACATGGTTCAGTATCCACTGGAACAGATACGTGAAGATCTCACTTTCATAGAAGAACCCGAACGAGTTCTTGACAGACAAGAACGAGTCATGAGAAGGAAGATGATTCCATTCGTCAAAATCCTTTGGAGGGATCATACCGAGCGGGAAGCCACTTGGGAAACAGAGGAGTCTATACAGGCTTTTTACCCTCATTTCATATTTTGAATTCGGATATGTTCTTCTTTTCCAGTTTACTTTATCTATAATTCGGGGACAAATTATTCTTTTTAGGGGGGAAGAGTTGTAAACCCGCATGTTTTTACCATGAACAGTGCCCTTAAGATCGTACGTACAAGATTAGAACTTTATTTTTTTAGCACGTTACGTTTCACCTATAAGAATTTCAAGTATTACGTACGTGTTAGAACACGATAAGATTTATTACGTATGAACACACGATAATTATTCCAATAATAATTATAATCACTAACATGCGATCATGAAATCATGAACGTAATTAAATCATGAGCTAATATTAATTACGTATATATACTTATCACGAACACGAATAAATATATTAAGTCACGATCAATAATTAATTAGAACACGTAAAACACGAACACGATAAACACGAGAACACACTAAAATATTTAGACACCAGAAAAGTACGGGTTACCCCATGTGGGGCCCCCTACCCGCGGCATACACAAGGACATGGGCTTAGCCCATGAAAAATGTACTAATTAGGGGGTTAAGGTAAAAACTTGTTTCACTTTTCACAAAATCAAGAAAATAATTAAAACCCTAAAAGTTTTTCTCCTTCTCCTTGTCCTCTTTGGCCGCCGGATATACAACACCAAAAGGGGTGTTTCGGGTTGATTTTGATCTTGGAAATTGTGCAAGTATTCGTGTGTGTTCATCCTTATTTGATCCACGTATTCGGTATAACTTTTTAACCCTTTTCTTTTATGTTTTGATTTAACTAATCGCATAAAATCATGATGTTTTTAATTAACTAATTAAAAACAATTATTTAAACATGTTAATGATCATGGGGTAAATCAAACAAGGGTTTTAGGGGTGTTTTGTTGTAGCCGACGCCTAACCGAGCCCCATAGAGGGTCTCGGCTTGGCTTATTTAACACCACCGAGACCATATGGTCTCAGTATGGTGGTGGTAGTCCCACGGCAGCAGCAAAACCAAGGGGAAACCTGACGTGGTTCGGGTTATGGTGTTAGTTATGGATCCGGTTCATGGTTTTTAGTCACGGGTCCGGTTCATGAATCATTATTTTCAAGTTTATGATTTTCACTAGTTATGTTTTAGACTTAAATTTAAATTTATAAAACATGACATGATTAATTTAATGTACAAGACTTAGGTTATAAATTTAAATATTAGTTCATGAATTTTAACCTAAGTATTTATATTTAACTAGACTTTATAATTAATTCATTATTTAAAACCATGACTATAATTTTAATTAACATGACTTAGGTTATATTATTAATAGTTAATAATACATGTTTTAACCTAAGTATTTTACCTTTATTTAATTAAAATCATGTTATATTTAATTAAATACTTTTAACCTATATTTATTTAATTTACATGTAATAATTAATAAACTATACTTTAAAATCACGACTTAGAATAATAATCAGAAAACACTTAAGCTTATATAATTAGCTTATTTAACCAGCTTATATCTAATTATGAAAACATTCTATTTTTAGAAACTTATTTAATTAAGACAACTAATCTATTTATGGAAACTTTCTATTTTTAGAAACTTATCTATTTTAAGCAGTAATTCTATTTTTAGAAACTTTCTATTTTTGGAAACTTTATATTTTAGAAAACATTCTATTTTTGGAAACTTTCTATTTTTGGAAACTTTCTATTTTTGGTAACTTTCTATTTTTGGAAACTTTCTAATTTAGGAACCCTGCTATTTTTAGAAAGTTACTTATTATTACACAACAAGTATAATAATACATGAAATACAAGTAATACGTAATCAGAATAGACAGAATATAAGATAAACACAATATAAATCCTAAAACAGTAAAACATGACATGAACATATAAAACAAGCCAAGACATGATATAAAACCAGTTACGTATTCAGTAATCAGATACTTATACACGTATGTATTTATGTAGCATTAGTGATACCGAAGTAGGACTCTCTTCCGTTCGTCTTCTTCGTTCACTGGACATAAGGTACGGATTCCCGTCCTTTTAGTATGGACATTCTTTCCTTATTAGGATGCCCCGTATGCAGCCAACTATTTTCCCATAGTATAAGTTTATATGTTTGATTGCTTATGTTTAATTAGAATACCTAAAGCCATATACATGCAAGACCAGTTTCACCTAGTTATGGAGGTACCATAACCATAACACTAGAGGCCCTGGTGTTATGACTTCCCCACGGCGGAGTGATTGCTCGTGGCGTCCCTTCACCTTTTGGCCATATTATTATATTTATCATGTGGGGCGTATGGGTGCATCCTAGTTACATGTTTTTCAACAGATTACTCAGTGTGAATGTGGTGTGTGCCTTGCATCCTTCACATGGAGCTAATCCCTCCTACCCAAAAATCAGTATATTAAATTAGAGGCAGCCCCTCTAATTTGCATGACGAGGTCACCCCTCCAAGTATTCATGCACGTTGATATTTCATGACCTATATTGGCTAATGTTAAAATATGTTAAACACTTTTTACAAGATAAACATAAGGCTTTTCAAACTATAAAACCAGTTTTACTAAGACTTAACCGGGATATCCAGGACTTAGTTTCTTCAGCTTTTATATGCTTATATGCTTTTATTATTCATGCTTTATTTGTACATCCGTGCACTGAGCGTATTGCTCAGCCGTTTTCCTTTTCATGTTCCCAAAATGGCAGGTACTCAGGGACGCTCGTAAACTTTAAGCGTACGTGCATATGGACTGGAAGCTTTCTAGCCTTTCTTTACTTTATGCATTATCTATACTTTGATACTCTTTCCATAGACATTGTTTAGTCCTTTCATTTACAGTACTTATGTTTGTGTGTGATGAGCTTTACTTTTGGACTACCGATGTTTGATTACGGTATTTCCTTTTATGGTCATGTAATGTTTAGACATTTATCCTTGTATGCTTTGATGACACGCCATAATCACGCGTGACATTCCATTTATCAAAATGGGGTGTTACACATTGATTCACGTGATCGGTATAACCCTAAAACCTTTTTCTTTTTATGTTTTTAATTAAATCGAGAACACATGAATCATGAATGTTTTAAAAACAAGTAAACACATGTTAAGGGGTAAAATTAATTAAGGGTTTAAGGGGTGTTTGTTTGTGGCCGACGTAAGAACCGAGCCCCAAGGGGGGTCTCGGCTTGTTTTTGATTCGCACCACCGAGACCTCAAGGTCTCGGTGTGGTGGTCTTGTGTCACGGCAGTAGGAACCAAGGGAAACCCCAACCTCTGTCGGGGTATGTTTGTGTCAGGTGGGTCTCGGCTAGAACCAAAAACCACCACCGGCTTAAGCCGGTGGCTAATTAAGGAAAGCAGGGGGAACCCCAATGCCGCGGCAGCAAGGGTAACCACCGGCTAGCCGGTGGGAACTTTTCGCTAGCCAACGGTTAGACTTGACCAAGGGTGCATTTGGGTCCGGTTCACGGGTTTAAACCGGTCCGGTTCACACATGTTTAGATTAAAACACGGTTCGGTTCATGGGTTATTTTTTTACAAGATTAATTATATTTACAAGTTTATTTTTTTACAAGACTTAAATTAAATTAATTAAAACATGCACATGATTAATTTAATTTATACATGACTTAGGTTATTAATATTAGTATTAATACATGAATTTTAACCTAAGTAATTATTATTTAATTAGACTATATAATTAATTAATTATTAAAATCATGACCTATAATTAATTAATTTACATGACTAGGTTATATTATTAATAGATAATAATACATGTTTTAACCTAAGTATTTTTACCTTTATTTAATTAAACCATTTTATATTTAATTAAATACTTTAACCTATAGTTTATTTAATTTACATGAAATAATTAATAAACTATACTATTTAGTTACACGACTTAGAATATTAATCAGTAAACACTTAAGCTTATATAATTAGCTTAATAATCCAGCTTATTTCTATTTATGGAAACTTCCTATTTTTAGAAACTTATTTAATTAATGCAGCTAGTCTATTTATGGAAACTTTCTATTTTTAGAAACTTATCTATTTTAAGCAGTAAATCTATTTTTGGAAACTTCCTATGTTTTTGAAACTTTCTATTTTTGGAAACTTTCTATTTTTGAAATCTTTCTATTTTTGGAAACTTTCTATTTTAGGAAAGATGCTATTTTTAGAAAGTTACTTATTATTACACAACAAGTATAATAATACATGAAATACATGAAATACTTAAACAGAATAGACAAAATACATGATAAACACAGTATAAAGCTTAAATTAGTAAAACATGACATGAACATATAAAACAAGCTAAGACATGATATAAAACAAGTTACATACTCAGTACGTTTATGTAGCATTAGTGATACCGAAATAGGACTCTCTTCCGTTCGTCTTCTTCGTTCACTAGACACAAGGTACGGATTCTCCGTCCTTTCAGTATGGACGTTCTTCTTTATTAGGATTTCCCGTATGCGGCCAACTGTTTTCCCCAGTATATGTTTATATGTTTTTGAATTGCTTATGTTTAATTAGAATACCTAAAGCCATATACATGCATGACCAGTTTCACCTAGTTATGGAGGTACCATAACCATAACACTAGAGGCACCAGTGTTATGATTTACCACGGCGGAGTGATAGCTCGTGGCGTCCCTTTCAGCTTTTGGCCATATTATTATTATCAAGTGGGGCGTATGGGTGCATCCTAGTTTACATGTTTTTAGCAGATTATTCAGTGTGAATGTGATGTGTGCCTTGCATCCTTCACAAGGAGCTGATCCCTCCTACCCAAACTAGTATATTAAATTAGAGGCAGCCCCTCTAACTTGCATGACGAGGTCACCCCTCCAAGTATTCATGCACGGTGACATTTCATGACCTATATTGGCTAATGGTAAACATGTTAAACAGTTTTTACAAGATAAACATAAGGCTTTTCAAACTATAAAACCTGTTTTACTAAGATATAACCAGGTTATCCAGGACTTAAACTTTTCCGCTGCTTCATGCTTATATGCTTATATCATTCATGCTTTACTTGTATATCCGTGCACTGAGCGTTATGCTAAGCCGGTTTTCTTTTCATGTTCCCAAAACGACAGGTACTTAGGGACGCTCGTAGACTTTAAGCTACGTCCATATGGATTGGAAGCTTCTTAGCCTTCTTTACTTTATGCATTTATCTATACTTTGATACTCATTTCCATGGACATTGTTTAGTCCTTTCATTTATAGTACTTATGTTTGTGTGTGGTGAGTTCTACTTTTGGGGTACCGATGTTTGATTCCAGTATTTCCTTTATGGTAATGTAATGTTTAGACATTTATCCTTGTATGCTTTGATGACACGTCATAATCACGCGTGACATTCCATTTATCAAAATGGGGCGTTACAATCAAACATCAGCGTGCTAGTGGTTTACTACAACCATTAGATATTCCAGCCTGGAAGTGGGACAAAATCTCCATGGATTTTGTTACTGGTCTTCCGGTTACTCAGAAGAACAATGACGCAATCTGGGTCATTGTGGATAGATTGACTAAATCTGCTCATTTTCTGCCAATTCGCAAGGAGCATCCGGTCAGCAAATTATTAGATACATTCCACAGGGAGATCATGAGACTGCATGGTACTCCATCAAAAATCATCTCTGACAGAGATCCCCGTTTCACATCACATTTCTGGAAGAGTCTACAGAAAGCTTGGGGCACCAAACTTAAGCTCAGTACTGCCTTTAATCCTCAGACCGACGGACAGTCGGAACTTACCAGTCAGACATTGGAGGACATGCTACGATCGTGTGCTCTAGAATGGTCAGGAAGCTGGGATGATTTTATATTCCTAGTAGAATTCGCATTCAACAACAGCTGGCACTCTAGCATCAAGTGTGATCCTTTTAAGATGTTGTATGGAAGAAAGTGTCGCACTCCAATCTGCTGGGTATCAAGTGGGCGAACGACTGCTTGTAGGTCCAGAGATGATTGAAGTGACCAATGAGAAGGTCGCTGTCGCCAAGGCAAAACTTCAGGAAGCTCGTGCTCGTCAGAAGAGCTATGCTGATAAACATCGTAGAGATGTGTCTTTCTACGTAGGTGACCATGTTTTCCTCAAGGTATCACCTGCACGAGGAGTTAGACGTTTTGGAATGAGGGTGAAGCTCAGTCCTCGCTTCATCGGACCGTTCGACATTGTAGAACGCGTTGGTGAAGTGTCATATCGTTTAGTGTTACTGCCTCAGCTATCACACGTTCACAACATGTTCCATGTGTCCTTACTCAGAGTATACAACTATCATCCAGTTCATGTGGAGGAAGACGATCCCTTTCGTCAAAATCCTTTGGAGGGATCATCCTGAGCGGGAAGCCACTTGGGAGACGGAGGAGTCTATACGGGTATGTTTTTCTTTCAGTTCTAATTCGGGTATGTTTTTCTTTCAGTTTACGCTTCTCCAATTCGAGGACGAATTGTTCTTTTAGAGGGGAAGAGTTGTAAAACCCGCATTAAAACCTATGAACAGTACACGTGAACAGTAACTTACGAAAACACTATAAAATTTAAACTTTCCATTTATAATATTAATACATGTGTCAAGACAATAAATAACGAACAATCATGAATATTATAAATGTGACACGATCACGAATACCAAAATCACGGATAATAAATCACGAACACACACATCAATAAATTAACACACGAAAAGTTACGGGTTTACCCCGTGGGCTCCCTTGGTGTCGCGTCTACAAAAGAAAGAAGGAAGGCATGGGCTTTGGCCCATGACCCAAATTAAATAGATGTTAAGAAAAACTCCAGGAAACCTTTTCATAATTCTAGGTTTAACAAAAAGTCGCTCCCTGCCTCCTTCTTACTCTTGCCTCCGGCCACATTAAACCACAAGGAGGATTCAGACGATTTTGATCTTTGATTTTGGAGTCTACGTGTTCGTGATCTTTAATTCTCCTCTTTCCACGTTTAATCATAACACTTCCTTTTCTTTTTAAATTTCTTATGATTTCATGTTATTAAATTTAAGTAACCAGTAAAACAAGTAAATAAAACAAGGGGATTAATTAAATCATGTTAAAAGGGGGTGTTTGGCGTTGGTGTTGTTCGGCCGAGACAACCGAGACCCCAAGGGGGGTGCTCGGCTTGTCTTCATCACCACCACCGAGACCACAAGGGGTCTAAGCTGGGCTTGGGTGTGGCTAGGACGCAGCAAGAACCCCGACCAAAGCGTCGGGGTGTATTTGAGTTTGGTTTTTGTGTAAACCGAGACACCACCGAGACCCGTATGGGTGCTCGGTTGGTTTTGGTTATTCGGACCTGAGACAAAAAGGGACCCTGACTTCGAGTCGGGGTATATTTACATGTTAGTTGTTTAAGTAGTGTCAACCGAGATCCTTTCCAAGGTCTCGGTGGGACTTATTTATAGCTTATTTGATTCGTCTTATATTAAAAGATGGGCTCGGGATTCGGGTTTTTATAAAAACTATTTTTATAAATCATGTCACATTAAACTTTATGTTAATTAATTTATTAAAATTAATTCATGTATAACCCAAGGTATTTATACTTAGTTATTTTAATGAAACATGTATTTTAATTAAAATCATATAACATATAGTTTAATTAAATTAACCAGTTATTTAATTAACCAACTATAATCATGACTTGTATTGTATTAACTTAACTTCACTTAATATTTATAATTCAGCTAAATTCTAATTATTGAAACTTATTAATTTTGGGAACTTTTTATTTTTGGAAGCTTTCTATTTTTGGAAACTTACTATTTATGGAAACCTGCTATTTTTAGAAAGTTACTTAGTATTACAATACAAGTATTATAATACACTAATTCATGAATAATACACAACAGAACATTAGAATAACTACAGAATACACAATAAACAGTAAACCATGATAGAATACGTATAACAAGCTAATAACACACGGAACCAGTAAAACACATGTAATTCAGAAAACTCATACACGTCCATATTTCTTATGTAGTGTTATCCGTCAAGGCGGATTAGTCTTCATCATTTCCGTTAGTTTCTACTGGACATAAGGTACGGATTTCCCGTCCTTAAATAAGGACAATCTCTTCCTTGATTAGGATTTCCCGTATGCAGCCAACTGTTTTCCCCAGTAGTTATAGATTAAATGCTTATGTTTATTAGTTACCTTGGCCATATACATGCATGACCAGTTTTACCTAGTTATGGAGGTACCATAACCATAACACTAGAGGCACTAGTGTTATGACTTCACCACGGCAGAGTGATAGCTCGTGGCGTCCCTTTTCAGTTATTTAGCCATTATATTATTATATTATCATGTGGGGCGTATGGGTGCATCCTAGTTACATGTTTTAGTCAGGATTTTCATGGTGAATGTGGTGTGTGCCTTGCATCCTTCACAAGGAGCTGATCCCTCTTACCCATTAACTAGTTAATTAGAGGCAACCCCTCTAATTGCATGATGAAGACTCCCCTCCAAGTATTCATGCACGTTGTTGACCTCATGACCTATATTGGCTAATTTGGTACATAAACTAATACAGATTTTCATAAGTAACATAAGCTATGTTTTCAGAACAAAAACAAGTTAACATGACAGACAACTACGTTTTCCAAGACTTACTCTTTTCCGCTGCCATTCATGCTTTATATTCTTTATATGCTTCCATATTCTATGTTTTCTAGGCTTTATTGTATATCCGTCCACTGAGCGTTATGCTCAGCCATCTACTTTTCCATGTTCCTAAACGACAGGTACCCAAGGACGCAAGTAGGAACTTCAGAGTATGTGCATTCGGATTGTAAGCTATCCGACCTCTTTTACCTTATGCATTTATTTCCTACTTTATCCTACTTTACATCTTTTGGACATTGTTTAGTCCTTTCCATTTATAGTACTCATATTGCTTGTTTGTGAGTTACTAGACTACCGATGTTTGATTCCGGTATTTCTATTTATGGTCATGAATGTTTAGACATTTACCTTGCATGCTTTGATGATACGCCATAAGTTACTATAACACTATATCCTATTAAATGGGGTGTTACAACCTTTTTGGGATATTTTGTACTTCTTATCTTCTTTCTATATTTCCAATCATTGGTAAATGATCGTTGAATTTGTTAAGTCTGTTTACTTATGATTATCCTCTTGATCCCCTTCTCTACTTGTCCAAATAGAAGATCACACACAAATTTATGATATGATAAAAGATGAAGCCTTGTTGAAGATCATCGTTTCTTAGATCTAGTCATGTTCATCAATTTATTTATTTGAGTCTTTTGTAGATCCAATATTTGTGTATACTTGGATTAGTCTTGTAAAAATCTACTGTATATGTGTATACTTGGATTAGTCTTGTGTATCTGATACATGCATTTTGCTATGGTTCGGATTAAGATCTTGGTATCCTCTCGAATTGATCACGGTTCTAAGTGGAATGATTTGTTCTTGGTGACAAAAATGGGTTTTGGTTTTCTATTCTACTAAAAAGGTAAATATGTGAATTAAAATAAAAGTAGACTAGAAGCAATTAGATAGTAAAAATAAACCTGAATCAAAAATTGCTCTATCCGGAATAAAAGTGGCTATGTGGAATATTGGACTATGCTGAATAAACATACTACTCGGAATAAATAATCTCCATGCGGAATAACCAAGGCTACTCGGAATATCAAGACTATGCGGAAAAATAAAACCATGCGGAATAAATAATCCTATTCGGAATATCTGATCTATGCGGAATAAATTCCTCTATGCGGAAAAATGGAATATTCCGAATAGAACACTGAACAAAATGACCATTCGGAATATATAAATATTTCGAATGAAAGGCAAAACAACAAGGCTATACGGAATACAAAGAAATTCCGAATAAAGGAAAAAGTGGCAGACCTATCCGGAATATACAAATATTCCGGATAAGGGAAAGAGCAAATGGACTATACGGAATGTCTGGGGATGAAGAACAGTGACACAGAAACAAAACAGGGGAATACGAATTTTTACCATATTGAGCCAAATAAGCAAAAAGGTTTAACCAAATTAACCAATAATTGTCTATTAACCACAAGGATCAAATCCCAATCATAAAAACACAAAATCAACAACTTTTTAAGATCAAAACTCAACTAAATAAGAACTTAAGAACTTTGAATAAAAGATGATGATGAACAAGAGGAATGAAAAGATTAAATGAAAACTTGTATTGATGATTAAGATTCAATAAAACAAAAGGAAAGGATCAAACTTACTAGATTAAAAGAAGAAATCAAAGAAGATGAAAACCACTCCTTAAGGGAGATGGTTTCCTACGAACTAGGAAAAGTGTGACTGAAAGAAAAACTAAAAAACTAGGTGCCAAATTTTGTGAGGGTGATTCCTTTATATAGGCTAAGTGGCTGGTTGGTGAGTGGGGTTTCTCCTTTTCTTCTTGTCTTCTCGTCTTTTCAGAAAAGTTGACGTTTTTGATTCTGATTCGGGATTTGTCGACGATTAAATTCAACTCGTCTTTTAATTTCTTCGTTTAATAGACTTGAGTTTCTTCGACATATGTAAATCTTCCATCTTTGGTCCTTTTCTTCGATAAATCTTCAAATAGGCCCATTGACTTCAAATCTTTTGCATCTCTTGGACAATAGACTTTGTCTTTAGTCTTTTTCCTGGATAAAACCCGTGCAATCCCATGTTTTCTTCAATAATCATCCGGTTGACTCTGAAAACACAATAAACACAAAAACCACGCATAATTCCAAACAAATGATATTAAACACACGTTTTGGTCTTGTTTTAGTAAGAAATAAGTGGTAAAAGGATGGGTGTTTTCACACCTATCAAATCCCCTACACTTAACCATTGCCATGCCCTCATGCAATGCTTAGTGATAAAGCAAATTTACAATTTTTCTCATAATCAATGAACCTTGGCCTTATTAACATACTACTAAACAAAAATTAAAGTACTAAGAGAAACCAAAACTTTAAAGTAAACAAAAGGATAGAAATAACTTGCAAAGAGATCAAGGACTTACTTTAGGGCTTTGGTGCTGCGAAGATTTATCATCCTCAAGTTTCACGTTCCCCAAACTAAGCTTAAAAACGAGATCATTGTTATTATAAGTTAGTAAATCAAACACTTACACACATGGCTTAATTATATGCTTAAACTCCCTTATTCCTAGGTGTATCTCTTATATTTAATTTTTGTCTTAGAATGATCATGAAGACGCATTTTTGGACTTATTACGATAGTTTATTTAGGCTGAAAGCAAAGTAGGACGATTTGATCAATAGTTAGCTAAAGGACAAAATCTCTTAAAACTGCTTCTCGGGATATCAAAAAGTTCATATCTTGGCATAACTCGGTTCACGATTTGAGAACTTTCTCGGGCCAATTTTTGGCATGTACTTCATACTTCATATCTTCGAGAGACGTTCTTGAGATAATGGTCTTCTCTTCGTTATAGAATTTCTTCACTTGGAGACTTTTGAGGGGTACTCCAACTTTGTTGACCACGACTTCATGATTATTTCTTCAATCTCTAATTGGGATTTGAGATACAACGATCCGCTTCCTTTTCGGACTTGGATCTATTTATCCTCATACCTTGTTAGGGTCTTTTCGGATAGACTTCTCCATGATCTTTATGGGAGTTGATTACTTTTCGTTGTGAGTCTCGATCCTTCATATTGAGTTTGGGAATAATGCTTTTCACATCACTTTGGATCTTCAGCAATAAAATGGAATCCTCATGCCTTGTTAGGGCCTTTTCGGACTCGCCAATCTTCACGCCCCGCTTCATAAGTTATGCCTTGGCTATGAACTCTTATCATTACCGAGAAACTTTTAAACGATCTTGGGCTAGAAGCTAAGTAACTTTTCAAATCGTACGACCTTACTTATTGCAGATAAATTATTAGCAAGTGATGGGAGAATAGGCAAATAATTACACCAAGTGAGCTTGTGCAAGATTACCGACTTATAATTGACTCTATCATTTCTCGTCCTCCACAATTTAAAATCTCAAGTAATGAGACTCGTGGATGCTTAGCCTAATAAACCAATTAAGGTCTACATGGTTAAGGATACTAGCTAGAATAAACTTGGATAAGTCTATTCGGGTTGAGTCAAAATAATCGCAACGGGCCTAATATGTCAAAGATTTAAAAACTAGCTACACCACTTTATTAATATTTTTGACTTTATTGCTTGATATATACATATGAAAGCAACGATAAAAATTTAAAAATTACGACTAAATGGCCAAAGATAATTAAAAATTTGAAAAATGTTGAAAAAGATGATTTTCCGGTTAAATGAAGGCATTTTCATGGAAGAGTCCACTTAAAACTTCGATAGAAGTCCCCCTACACTTAAGATAAACATTGTCCCCAATGTTTAAGCATGTGGGAAAAGTCTCCCCTACACTTATGACATTGTGCACGTTGGATGACTCAAGTTAAGGAAGAGACGACTAACGTGATCAATTTCAAATGTGAGTATGAAGAAAATTGAATCACGATAGTTTGAGAGATAAAACCGGATTTCGGATAACACGGTAGCACGGTTTCTTCAAAGGTTCCAAGAGTGCACTTATCCCTGTAATCACATCACCACACAAATACAAACACCTATATGGGTCCCCCTACACTTAGGAGGTTAAAACGAAAAGGGATAGATACTCGGGCTGCCTCCCGAGGAGCGCTTGTTTTTGATAACCGAGTCACGAGCCTGACTCGACCCAAAATTAGTTCATGGGAAACGTGGTGAGGGATGGAATCATCTCGTGAGAGATGTCCTCACCAAAGTACAATTTCAAACGCTGGCCATTCACCTTAAAGTTAGGCCCATTTGGCTGAGAAAGCTCAATGGTGCCATAGGGAAAGACATTGGCGATGGTGAATGGACCAGACCAACGGCTCTTCAACTTGCCTGAGAAAATATTCAACCGAGAGTTAAAGAGTAAGACTTGATCACCAACGTGGAACTCTCGGTTCTTGATTTTAGCATCGTGGATAATCTTGGTCTTCTCCTTGTAGATCAATGAGTTCTCGTAAGCTTGATTCCTCAATTCTTGTAGCTCGTTGAGTTGAATCTTGCGAAAATCACCGGCATTGTTGATGTCGAAGTTAGCCCACTTCAAGGACCAGTATGCCTTATGTTCTAGCTCGATAGGGAGGTGGCAAGCTTTCCTGTACACAAGACGATAAGGCGTACAGCCGATCGGTGTCTTGTAAGCAGTACGGAAAGCCCACAGAGCATCATCTAACTTATCGGCCCACGCGGCGCGATGCTCTCCCATAGTACGTTCCAAAATTCTCTTCAATCCACGGTTAGATATCTCGGCTTGACCGTTGGTTTGAGGATGATAAGCGGTGGAAAGACGGTGATTGACACCATACTTAGCCATGACTCTTGCAAATTGATCGTTGCAAAAATGAGTCCCGCGGTCACTGATAATAGCACGAGGAACACCGAAACGAGCAAACAGTTGTTTCAAGAAATTACAAACCACCCTTGCGTCGTTAGTGGGTAAAGACTTGGCTTAAACCCATTTGGAAACGTAGTCAACAGCGACAAGGATGTATTTGTTGCCTTTAGAAGAAGGGAATGGCCCCATAAAGTCGATGCCCCATACATCAAAGATTTCACATTCTTGTATGAAATTTTGAGGCATCTCATCTTTATGTGTGATCTTACCTTGTTTTTGGCAAGCATCACAATGTTTAACCATCTCGTGAGCATCACGGTAAATGGTGGGCCAATAGAATCCCGAATCAAACACTTTTTTGGCGGTGTAGTTGGGACCAAAGTGACCACCAGTGGGTCCTTTGTGGCAAGCCTGGAGAATGTCAAAAGCTGCCGGTCCATCAACACATCGGCGAATAGTCAAGTCAGCGCATTGTTTGAATAGAAAAGGGTCATCCCAAAAGTAAGTCTTAACATCGGTCAAGAACTTCTTCTTTTGTTGGGATGTTAACCCTTGGATGAGAACACCACACGCTAAGTAGTTTGCAATATCGGCAAACCACGGGGTGCCATCAAGATTGAGATTTATAGACATTAAGGTCTCAAGGGGGAAAGAGTCATTGATCTCTGTGTTCGGATGATCCCCTTGATATGGATCCTCGAGTCTGCTCAGATGATCCGCGGCTAGGTTTTCAGCACCCTTCTTGTCACGAATTTCAATGTTGAATTCTTGAAGGAGTAAAACCCAGCAAAGAAGTCTTGGCTTAGAGTCGTGTTTAGTCATCAAGTACTTCAACGCGGAATGGTCCGTGTATACGATTGTGGTGGATAAAACAAGATAGGGGCGAAATTTTTCAAAAGCATAGACAACAGCTAAAAGCTCTTTTTCGGTTGTCGAATAATGCAATTGAGCCCCCGTCATTGTTTTGCTAGCATAGTGGATTGGTTGGAAATGTTTGTTGATTCGTTGTCCCAAAACCGCACCAATAGCAAAGTCGCTAGCATCGCACATCAACTCAAAAGGCAGCTCCCAATTAGGGGTAACCAAGAACGGTGCCTTAGTTAGCTTATCCTTAAGAAGATTGAAGGCTTCGATACACTCTTTAGAAAAGATAAAAGGAGTATCTTTTTCCAAGAGGTGGGTCATCGGGCGAGCGATTTTAGAGAAATCCTGAATGAATCGACGATAGAAGCCCGCATGACCCAGAAAACTTCTCACACCCTTCATGGTTGAAGGTGGAGGTAATTTGGCTATGACATCAACTTTAGCACGGTCGACTTCAAGACCAGCTTTAGAGATTTTGTGTCCTAGCATAATGCCTACTTTTACCATAAAATGGCATTTTTCCCAATTCAGAACAAGGCGAGTGTCTTCGCATCGCTTAAGCATACGTTCCAAATTGGCAAGGCATGAAGAGAAGGAATCCCCAAAGACCGATAAATCATCCATGAAGACTTCCATGGTTTGCTCAACCATGTCATGGAAGATAGCCAACATGCACCTTTGGAAAGTCCCGGGGGCATTGCATAAGCCAAAAGGCATTCTTTTGTAAGCAAATGTGCCATAGGGACAAGTGAATGTTGTCTTCTCTTGATCTTGGGGATCGATGGGTATTTAGAAATAACCCGAGAAACCATCAAGAAAGCAGTAATATTCATTACCCGCTAAACGTTCAAGCATTTGGTCCATAAAAGGTAGAGGGAAATGATCCTTTCTCGTGGCATCATTGAGTTTGCGGTAGTCTATACAAACTCTCTACCCAGTAACGAGACGGGTAGGAATCAACTCGTTGTTTGTATTGGGCACAACGGTGATGCCGCCTTTCTTAGGCACACAATGGACTGGACTAACCCATGGTGAATCCGAAATAGGGTAAATCATACCCGCATCAAGAAGTTTGATAACCTCTTTTTTGATGACTTCATGGATTTTTGGATTCACCCTTCATTGGATTTGAATAGTGGGCTTAAAGTCGTCCTCCATGAGAATTTTGTGTGTGCAGAAGTGAGGATCAATTCCGCGAATGTCGGAGATTTTCCAAGCGATAGCTCTTTTATGCTTCTTCAACACGGCGATAAGTCGGGCTTTTTCTTCTTCTTTCAGGTCCTTCGCGATGATGACCGGTAACTTCTCGTTGTGTTCAAGGAAAACGTACTCAAGATGAGGCGGTAGGTCCTTAAGCTCGAGAGTAGGAGGATCCTTAATAGATGGTGAAACTAACGATGGATCATCATTAGTCACCTCTGTAGGAGAAGGAGAAGCAACCGGGTCTTCATTGAGAAGTCTCTCAATAGTACGAATGTCTTCATCCCAATCGGTGGACGAATTATCATACTTAATATCCAGAGGACCCAAGCTAGCTTCGAAATCATCCAAGTCACTTTCTCCAAAAGGAGTCAATGCTGGAGCAATTGAGGCAACGGTCTTAACATTGGGAAGAGAGGTAGGAATACTTTTACAAGCATGTTTGTAGTGTTCTTCACAAGCCTCATCAAGAACGTCAATACAATTAACACTCTCGTTGGAATAAGGTTGTTTAGACAACTTTCCCATGTTGAAGACAATTTTATCATCACCCACTCTCATGATAAGCTCACAAGCTTCGACATCGATGAGAGTGCGACCGGTCCTCAGGAATGGACGACCAACAATTAATGGCACACGAGGGTTCATGTCATAGTCGACGACGACGAAATCGGCAGGAAAGGTGAATTTGTCGACTCCAACAAAGACGTCTTCGGCTATCCCCACTACATAAGCAACCGTACGGTTAGCTAATTCCAAAGTCATTTTGGTGGGGACTAGCTCAGGGAGGGATAATTTCTTCCAAACGCTAAGAGGCATTAAATTAATACTGGCACCTAGATCGGCTAGGGCCATGCAATTCTCTACTCCCAGGAAGTTGCAAGGAATTAAGAAGCGACCAGGATCACCAAGCTTGATTGGTAATTTCCGTAAGAGAACAGCGGAGCAATTCTCATTAAGTTGGGTCTGAGGAATGTCAAGAAGCTTCTCCTTGTCACTTAGAAGATCTTTAAACATTTTCGCGTATTTGGGCATGTGAGCGAGAGCCTCGGCAAAGGAGATGTTAAAATTCAATTGTTTAAACATTTTGAGAAAGTTTGAAACTTGAATATCATCCTTGCTCTTTTGCTTCTCTTTCCTCAACCTTGAAGGATAAGGTATATTGGATGAAGAAGAAGGCTTTAGGGGAATAGGATCACTCACAACCACGGGTGGTGGGGAAATGGGGGTAGAAGGTGAAGGAGGTGGAGAAATTGGGGAAGTAGAAGGATGAGGAATAAGAGCAGGTGACTCGTTTTCCGTAGTCACAATCACCGGTGGAGGTAAAGGAAGCTCGGGTTCCTTGGTACCTTTGCCACTGCGAGTGGTGATTGCTTTCATCTCCCCTCTTGGATTCGCAACGGTGTTACTCGGAAGAGTACCCGAAGAAGAGGGTTGATTACCTTGGAAGAAACTAGCCATAATATTCTTTAAGTCATTCGTTTGACTATCCAAAGTGTTTCTCATATCAGCTCTCAAATCGTTCCCTAGTTTCACCAGGTCTGCTTTCAAGTTGAGCACCTCCCGCTGAAGATTTCCCACGATCACATCGTTAGTCCTCATGTAGGTTTCCACTTCTTGGTGTAAAGCGGTGGGTTGGTTGGGAGGAGCATTGTATGCGGGTGGTTGATAAGCAGGTTGCTGGTAAACTTGGTTGTTTCTTTGAGGTGGTTTTTATTGTTTGTGAGGTGGTATGTATGGTCCACGAGATGGTTGTTGTTGTTGAGAAGGGCGGTTGAGGTTTTGTTGTTGGTTTGGGTTGTTAGGAGTAAAACCGGGTGGTGAGAGATAGTTGTTGGAGCGGTAGCTAAGCAGGTTGCGGTCACCTTGAGGACGAGCTTGATAAGCGGCCGGAGGATAGGTACCGTATGCTGCATTCACATTCTCAGAAGGGTAGTCTTGGGTGGCAGTACAAGTGGTGTAAGAGTGAGGACCACCGCATATTTCACATGGTTGGCTGACAGCATTGACTTGAGCGTTTTTAGCATTGATGCTGTTGGTGTTGCTGGCGGTTTGGGTAGCAAGCGATTCAAGAAGCGCAGTGATTTTGTCAATTCGCTTGTCGCTGTCACTAGTACTAGTACTAGCGACATTAGTCCGAACACTCTTGGTTTGCACACGAGACTTATTCTCAATGATATCCTAAGCAACATTGGAAGTCTTAGCCAAAAGATTACCCCCCGAGGCACTGTTTAGTGAATCTTGTTCATTCATGCTTAAACCATTATAAAAAGTGTTAACTTGGTGTACTTTGGTAAAACCATGTTGTGCGCATTTTCTCAAAAGGTCTTTGAAACGGTCCCAAGATTCACTAAACGACTCATCGTACTTTTGTTCAAAATTGATAATTTCATTCCGCAAAGCGGTAGTACGAGAGGTTGGGAAAAAGTAGTTAATAAACTTGGTCTCCAAATCCGTCCACGTAAGAATACTCTGTGGCAGTTCCTTAGCAAGCCAATGACGGGCTTGTCCCTCTAAAGAAAAGGGAAAAAGTTGTAAACGGATTACCTCTTGTGGAACACCATTGAATTTGACCGTATTCGTGAGTTGTAGAAATCTCTTGATGTGGTCATGTGGATCATCAATGGTACGCCCCAAGAATGGTTGAGCAGAGACCATCTGGATAAAGCCGGATTTGAGCTCAAAGTTGTTGGCTGCAAACGCGGGTATGACAATGGGATCATTGTTACCATCTACATGTGCTTGCAGAAGTTCAATCATCGGGCGATTATCCGGTAGAGGCTCATTGTTGTTGTTATTGTTGTTGTTGAAAGGTGGGTTGTTATTGTTATTATTGTTTTACGGTGGGTTATTGTTGTTGTTTTGTACACCGGCCATGTCTAAGTCTTCGAGAGGCTCGGGCTCTTGATAAGACGTTGATCATGTACGCATGCACCTGCAAAAGAACTAACAAGGCAAAAACAAAGAAAAAATATTTTTGGTTTTTTATGTTTTTTAATTATTAGGATTTTTGAAAATTTTATATTTTTTGTGTTTTTAAAATTTTTTATGACAAAGTAACGTTCACGGGGAACGGATCCCAAAATCCAAGTTCTCACAAAAAACTGTTGATCTTAACGAGAAGACCCGGCAGCGGCGCCATTTGATACATGCATTTTGCTATGGTTCGGATTAAGATCTCGGTATCCTCTCGAATTGATCACGGTTCTAAGTGGAATGATTTGTTCTTGGTGACAAAAATGGGTTTTGGTTTTCTATTCTACTAAAAAGGTAAATATGTGAATTAAAATAAAAGTAGACTAGAAGCAATTAGATAGTAAAAATAAACCTGAATCAAAAATTGCTCTATCCGGAATAAAAGTGGCTATGCAGAATATTGGACTATGCTGAATAAACATACTACTCGGAATAAATAATCTCCATGCGGAATAACCAAGGCTACTCGGAATATCAAGACTATGCGGAAAAATAAAACCATGCGGAATAAATAATCCTATTCGGAATATCTGATCTATGCGGAATAAATTCCTCTATGCGGAAAAATGAAGGCTATGCGGAAAAATGGAATATTCCGAATAGAACACTGAACAAACTGACCATTCGGAATATATAAATATTCCGAATGAAAGGCAAAACAACAAGGCTATACGAAATACAATGAAATTCCGAATAAAGGAAAAAGTGGCAGACCTATCCGGAATATACAAATATTCCGGATAAGGGAAAGAGCAAATGGACTATACGGAATGTCTGGGGATGAAGAACAGTGACACAGAAACAAAACAGGGGAATACGAATTTTTACCAAATTGAGCCAAATAAGCAAAAAGGTTTAACCAAATTAACCAATAATCGTCTATTAACCACAAGGATCAAATCCCAATCATAAAAACACAAAATCAACAACTTTTTAAGATCAAAACTCAACTAAATAAGAACTTAAGAACTTTGAATAAAAGATGATGATGAACAAGAGGAATGAAAAGATTAAATGAAAACTTGTATTGATGATTAAGATTCAGTAAAACAAAAGGAAAGGATCAAACTTACAAGATTAAAAGAAGAAATCAAAGAAGATGAAAACCACTCCTTAAGGGAGATGGTATCCTACGAACTAGGAAAAGTGTGACTGAAAGAAAAACTAAAAAACTAGGTGCCAAATTTTGTGAGGGTGATTCCTTTATATAGGCTAAGTGGCTGGTTGGTGAGTGGGCTTTCTCCCTTTCTTCTTGTCTTCTCGTCTTTTCAAAAAAGTTGACGTTTTCGATTCTGATTCGGGATTTGTCGACGATTAAATTCAACTCGTCTTTTAATTTCTTCGTTTAATAGACTTGAGTTTCTTCGACATATGTAAATCTTCCATCTTTGGTCCTTTTCTTCGATAAAACTTCAAATAGGCCCATTGACTTCAAATCTTTTGCATCTCTTGGACAATAGACTTTGTCTTTAGTCTTTTTCCTGGATAAAACCCGTGCAATCCCATGTTTTCTTCAATAATCATCCGGTTGACTCTGAAAACACAATAAACACAAAAACCACGCATAATTCCAAACAAATGATATTAAACACGCGTTTTGGTCTTGTTTTAGTAAGAAATAAGTGGTAAAAGGATGGGTGTTTTCACACCTATCAAGATCCAAGTTACATGTGCATATTTGGATGTGTCTTGTGTTGTAATGAGTCTTGTGTGCTAGTTCTCACTAAACTAAAAGTGATGTGATTGTGTGTCTGTGTCTTGTGAGTTCTCACTTAACTTGAAAGTGAAGAGCTGTGAAGATTGGTTCTAGCTTTAAATTATGACTTGAGATCTAGCCTCGTGTCAAGAAAGAAGATACGCGACGAAGATTGGTTCTAGCTTTGGATTAGAACTCGACATCTAGCCTTGTGTCGGAAAATATGAAGTAGGCGACGTGTGTAGATTGGTCCTAGCTAAGATTAGGTCTCGACATTTAGCTTAGTGTCGGAAAACAATGTAAGCGACGTTGTAAGGTTTTCTCCGCCAAAAAAAGAGTTTGTGGATATAGAGGAAATCTCGAGTAAGGTGTACTCGAGGAGTCGAGTAGGAACGAGGAGAGAGCTTCATTGTCGAACCACTATTATTCTTGGTGTCTTGCCTTAGGTTGATTCTTTCCTTACTCTTTACTTACTCATATTTACATTCATGCATTGCACTTCATAATCAGTAGATATAGCAAATGGTTTGAAAATTGACTTAACAACTATGAAACTAGTTTTCAAGTGAAAGGTAATTTTGGACAAACCTAATTTTTAATTAGGACCTTAGTCATAGAAACTATTCAACCCCCCCCCCCCCCCCCTTTCAAGTTTCTACAATTGGTATCAGAGCGATGGTAACACAAGATCTTTGAAGTGTATTGTGCTTTAAAGCTTGGATCGATCTATTGTCTCTATTAATTAGAAGGGTTGGTTGCTCTAAAGTTTCTTTATGGTCAAAACTATTTTTCTCTAAAAATAGATCTTAAAGTTATTGCTATATTAACTTATCTTGATCTTGTTAGTAGCTATTATGCATTTTAGATTTGCTCTTGAAATATATTTACTAGTTTGAATCTTTCTTTGTATATGTACTCATGATGACTAATCATTAATTTGGTTGTGGATTGAGTTACTAATAACCGTTTTTTAGTATATTGTTTTTCCTAGAATCAACTCGAATTGATATCCAATTTATTCATGAGATTTATCATTTTTGGTTCAAGTACAAGATTTGGTATCTATGTATATTTATCAAAGAGCACGTAAAAAGGTAAAAATTGCTATATATGTAATACGTATTTATTCTAAAAACAAAGTGCAAGTACCACAATTAATGCTACAAGTACAACTAAACAATGCACAGTTATTAAAATGATAACAAAAATAAAATGTAAAATGCAAATTCAATGAAATGCTAAAAAGAAATTACAAAATAAAATGCAAAGTATACTAAAAATTTTAAAACTATTTTTATACTATTTATATTTTTATCCTTTTATTAAAACTAAAAATGAAATTTTATAAATATTGAATTTGAAAATGGGTTAAACTGATTTTAATATCCAGCCAAAATTAAACACAACCCAAACAAAGAAAATAAGCCCACTATCAAACTAGCCCAGTTACTAAACGTACCAGGTTTGAAATGTACAGAAATCGCAAGGACTGACAAACAATTACCTAAAATGAAAACAATAAACGAGATAAAGGACTAAAATGCAATTAACCTAAAATTTATACGCCAAAATGGGTTAGCTTATGTTTTAAACTCGTTTAAGCTCAAATCTCAACCAAATTCGTTCGTTTAAATTCCAAATTGCTTAAAATGAAAAATTACTTAGCAAAAATTAATTCCAGCTTATGAAATAAGATAAAACTCTCAAATGATTTTTGAATAAGCTACTTTTTAAGAGATAGAATAATTGGCTTATTAAAATGCGCTTATTGCTGACGTATAGTCCCTAGTCTGGCTGGATAGTCCGATTCACGGGTACTACCCGCATCTATCAGGAATGGTTGGATACTTGTACGATGTGCTCACACAGCCCAGAAGGCCCGGTAAGCCGCTATCTCACAAGAGGCTGATTACTTAGCCAAGTGCTCGTCGTAGTGCGACAGGATCAGACACAATATAACTTATATTATAGTTATATTCGCCTAAGGAAAAGGGATATACACTTGCCTTAGTTAGATAATGAAGATAAAGCTATTTCGAGTCATTATCTCTTCCTTAGGCCACAAGAACAGGGAGCCCAGCCTAGAATCGTTCGAGTATAAAAGGAACCCCTTCGGTTCCACAAAGGTACGATATACACAATACCTTAAACACTTACATACTCAAACCCATTACTTACTCTCACACCGGAGTCTATCGTGGGTCACAAACCCATGGTAAGCCTAACGGTGTTTGTTTAGTGCGTAGGGTCCCAAAAACAAGTTTCACTTGGTGCAAGAGCCGGAGTCCACAAGACCCCAAATTAAGCCTAATTTGGGTCAAGCTCGGTCCATACAAATTTTGTATCAACAAGTTGGCGCCATCAATGGGACCCCAAACTAAACTCTAGCCAATGACAAAAAACGGCGCAAACCCATCCCCACCCAAAGGTGGATCCAAGAAGGCAACAAGTCCTTACTCAAGCCTTGAACCTAATAACCCAAGTCGTGGGGGGAAAGGACTGAAAGTATCTTTCTCTCCACTGGTCACTCCGACTTTACAGACGGTTATAACCGCATCCTCCTCCCAGGAGATCCCTAATCAAGGACACAAGGAGACCCTGGACGCATGGGCTGTGATAGATCCACAGGTGGAGACAAAAATTCTCCCCTCAGCAAAGCAAAGTATGAGCGACTATGTCGTAGAAACTATGAGGCGTTAATCCCACCCATGAGGGCGCAAATAAGGGCGAATCCTGCAAGAGATCTTCAGATCAGAGAAGAAAAGGAAGGCTCAAGATCTGGTAAGGAAGCTAGAAAGGAGAAGAAAAGGAAGCAAAGAGCGACTGAGATACCCGCATCCCCTTCGGATGCGCCTCTCATTGAAGACGAATCGTCCTCAGACAGCTCCACGGACTCAAGGGAAGAGGATGGTTTCATGACACCAGTCAATGACCACTGGCGCACAAGCGTGAAGGACAGACTAGGGCCTAACCCTACTGGTAGACAAAGCGCCCTTAAAACGCTAGGCCCCTTAAAAGGAGATGAATCTCAGGATTCGCGAGTTCAGGAAAAGAGTAAGAGCACTGAAAAGAGGCATAAGAGGGATTCTTAAAGCGAAGGTTCCTCGGACTCTAATCATAATGACCGCCACCCCCGCCATAAAAGGGTCTCTCCTTCATCCACTGAGGACTCTGACTCCTCTGACTATGACAGAAAACACCGCAGGGCACCAAAAAGACCAAGGATACAAGGTGAAGATCAATGGACCTTGCCATGGCGTCGAGAGAAAGGAAGCGCGTTTTCAGAACGCATAACTACTTTCAGGATAACAAAAAAAGACGCATGCCGTCCAATGTTAAGACCTACGACGACACGACAGATCCAGATGATCACCTGAAATTATTCTAATCTTAGCCAGGGATTGAGAAATGGGCAGAAGCCGTGTGGTGTCATATGTTCAACTCAACGCTCATCAGGAACGCTCGGACATGGTTCGACCGTCTCCCACGAAGGAGCATTCATGGGTTTGAAGAACTTCACAAAGCGTTCCGCAGGAACTATGTGTAGCAAAAGAAGTATGACAAAATCCCGGTTGCACTTGCGAGAGTGAAGCAGAGCCATAACGAGAGCCTAGAGGACTTCATGGAACGCTTTAAATCTAAATGCAACCAGATTAAGGATTTCCTAGAAATTCTAAAGATTTCTGGATTCCTCACAGGCATCACAAATCCGGACCTAATGAAAAGTTGAACGACAGGACGCCGACAACATTTGACGGGGTAATGAAAAAGGTCTGAGCATTTATTCAAGGATAAACCGCAGCAGCAGATAGCTGACAGATGGCGTCGGGCTACATGTACCAAGACAGGCCCAAGAAACAAACATATGGGCAAAATATCAGTCGCACGTTGGACTTCCAAGGAGCGACAAAGCAATGGCACAACAACAACAACAACAACAACAACAACAACAACAACAACAACAACAAGCTCACCCCGCAGCAAAAAACATCTTGAGAGATTGATATGAGTTAAATTACTCATATCTTTTGTATCTAGAAACGAACAATAATTGCACAAAATCAATAGAAAATGTGTTGTATTCGCATGTTTCTTGTTTGATGTGTGTAGGTACCAAGTTCATGAAAACCGGAAAATATCGACACGAGATTTGAAGAAATATCAAGAAGCCAAAAGTCAAGTTCGGTTTTCGAGGATTCAAGTTTTATAAAGTTTAAAAGGCTTGTGGGTCCCACACTTGGGAAATTGGGCTAAAAAACCCAATAAAGGATTTGATAATTTACCTTTGGTAAATTGACCTATTAAAAGCCCAAAAGAATTAACAAATGAGACGGATAGGTTTAAATGGACCCAAGCCCAATTCTACCATTATCATTGAACGAAAGGAGTTTTATCAACAAGGGTCCAAGCCCATTTATCAAAATAAAGATTCAGAAAGTTATTTACATAACTTTTCTGGTCAAACAAGACTCGGTCAAAAGAAACAACTTTACACAAAGAGGAAAAATAAACATACGAGAGAAATGAAAAAAAGAAAGGGAAAGGGAAGCAGTAAAGATAAACCCTAGAAATTAGGGGTTTCCATCCAGTTGAGAATTGTTCTACACGCGCCTATTCTTTAGATAAATCAGGGCAAGAAGTGCGTGTATTCCACGAATATTCCTAGTACGAAGCTCTACGTGGTTGATTGATGCGTCACTTCTCTCTTGTGATTGGTCAAGCCACCTGCTACCAATCATTAGAGCCAATAAGACCATGCCACCTCAGCTCCAAGGAAGCACAAGATTGTCCACGTTGGAAATCCAAGTGAAGGTAAACCAATCTCTACCCTTGGATCTTAACAAACAGGAGAGAGAAGAAGGAAGAGAAGATCGAAGGGCCTATAATCGTCCTCATCATCAACAACCCTCCCTCACCGAGCCTATAAAACCCCTCCATTTTATTCAGTATGGGTATCCCTTTCTTTAGTAGTAATGTTACAATGGTAATTTAGTTTTAGAGTTTTGATTATGTAATGATTTTGTAATAAGTTCTTATTTTAATAAATAAAGTTCAGTTGAATTTTGCTTCAAAAAATTTGTTAATTAGTTATTGTTCTCTGAGATAATATTGCTTTTGTTATTATTATGCTAATTTTATCATTATAATATTGATTCTGGACTTATAAGCTAAGTAATAGCTTATTAGTTTGATTTACTAAGTTTGGGATATTGATTTATCTAATTGAAAAATCAATTTAAAGAATCATCGGTGTTCATTATGTTATAATAGAAGAGAAAATCATGGTCCATGATTCGGTAATGTTTCTGTCGATTCAAGGTGCTTTGTAGCTAGAAGTATGATTAAGTTATGGTGATTTATGGTGACTCATACTTAGTTACTTGATTTAGTCGGTTCAGCACCGCACTACGTCATCAAAGGATCTTCGTAAATGGTAAATCTCGTTTTGATTCATCGTTTTTAATATTTTCTGTTTGCTATATGTTTCTGTGAGATTATGCTCAGTTTGATAAATCTGCTTTTAATGATTGTTTTGCGAGTTTGTTAGATTGTAGCTAATTTAGATTGCTAATTAAGTATGATAATAGTTCCTTGATTGTTCTCGTTTAGTGTAATCTGCGTAGTATAGTAGTATGCTTTGTTATGTTCATTTATGTTGCACAATATACGGTTTAAACACTGTTTGGTTTGAAGACTTTCGATTTGTTTATGATGGATAAATTCCTAGTTCGATGCACTTTTTCTGCTGATGTGTAGAGATCTGTCTAGATAGACTGCTTTTGCTTCGATTTTTATGATTTTTGTAGGCTGCTGAATGTGGTATAAAAATCTATAGAGGATTTTGGATAATCTGTCATAGTTAAATTTAAGACGAGTTAACTAACTCGTTAACTTGAGGTATGGCTATTAAAGTTAGTTTCTGCCCAAGTGTTTGTAGTCATAACTCTTGCTGCCGTAATAGAGATACGGTCAAGTGATGTTGGTTATTTCTTTTTGGCTGCTGTCGACAAGTCCTAGTTGTGCAGACCTGCTAAAGCTTGCGCAGTGGGAATCCTAGATTGATGATGAATTTGTTTAAGCTGTCATAGTTAAACAAGGCAGTAGCATTTAACTGTTAGAATTTGATTATTTGTAGAATTTTAATTTGTCATAAGTTTTTTTATAGATTCTGCAAATCGGATTAACTAAGGTTGGTAATCTGTTTTCGAGAAAGTTTAGAACTGTCTACTGCTATACCGTTTGATTTGTAGCAAAAAGTATAATATTGTTTTAATAATTTTAGTAGATGCTGAATTTAGCGTATGTTAATTTACTGATGTATTTCCTTTTATGATTTGCTGATATATTGATTTTGTGCTATGATTTTTTTGTTTCCTACATCCTGAAATGGGGTGCTGGGACTGTGATTTCTTTTCCAAAAAAATAAATATCAAAATATGTCACTAGTAGGTCTCGAACTCGAGACCAGCCTCTCACACACCAAGCGTGTTAACCAAATGAGCTAACTGGTTTATTTGGTTTACTTTCTCTCTGATTAATTAAAGTAGTATTATTGCTTTTGGCAGATTTTGATTTAACTCTTTGTTTCAATTAAAATTTACGTTCAAGTAAATTGTTATTATTATTTTTATTAGAGTAGAACTCAGAAATAAATAGTTTCTAAATAAACTAAATAATATAATAAAAAAAATGTTTTTATTAGTTTGTTTTTATTTTAGGTTTAAACAAAATTTAGTTTTAAAAAATAGATTAATTTTAAAAGTAATTTTTTATAAAGTTAATTAGTTTAAAAAGTTAATTAGATTTCTAAAAATAGTTTAAAAGTCATTTTTAATTAAAAAGAATTATTTTTATAGATTTTTAAATTAGTTTAATTATTTAAATAATTTTAAATTTTATGTATTTGTTATTAGATTAAATAATAGCGGGGTTTACGATTCATACACTTTAGGTTTAAATTTAATAGTTTAAAATTGGTAGAATTTAATTTTAGTTTAAAAACCGAAAACCAATTCAAATCGATTGTCCAAATTGAATCAAAACGTTTCAAATTCACTTGATCTTCGTGTACAACGAACTTGGTTCATCACGTGTTTAATTAAATTCGTCTTTGGTAATATTACTCTATTACTTTTTCCTAAAGGTAATTTTCTAATTTACCCTATAACGTATCTTAATTATCACATATACATTCCACCAAACATCAAAAATTTTGGCGCCGCTGCCGGGGATCTTGTGTACGATTTGTCTTTGTGGAGATTTGTTGATCGTTCATTTGAAGACCCTTTCCGTCCTCGGAAAGTTTTGTTATTTTCTTATTATGTATCGTTTTTATGAAAAATACCAAAAATAATCTTCTTAATCCTCTATCATGTTTAATTCTTTTTCTCCTCACCCTCTAAATTTTAATTCTTCCATGAATTCCTTCGTCGATTGTGTTGGGTGTGGAGAACCGTTATATGGTTTTTTACCATGTCGGTGGTGCACGTGTGAGCATTGTGGAAATGACTTACGAAACGATGTACGAGTTAGATTTTTTCCTTCTTGTGATGATATTACTTCATGTGGAAATCCAAATTTTTCTAATAATTCTCTCGATTTCTATCCACCTCCACACCTTACATACGAGACACCCTCGTGTGAGTTTTGTGGAAATAATTCTCATTTAGGAATTAATTGTTCGCATCGGTTCTCGCTTAATTACGAGCAAGAACCTAGCTACAATCAAAACTTTAATGATAATTGTTATCCACAAGATTCGACGAGTTTATCACAACAACATCTTTGTTGTGAGTATTGTGGAGGTCCTCACGAGAGCTTTTGTTGTCAACCGATGGATCAAAGTTTTTATGAGCCTAGTCCTTGCTATAATTTGATTCCTTCCGGTTTTGACCAATCTCCACAATATTCTTTCGAAATTGAACGACTTGAAACAATGTTCCAAGAAATAACGAATCAAAGAAATGTTGAAGTTGTTGAAAAGACTATTGAAGATATGTTGCTTGAAAAGAGACAAATTAGTCAAGAGATTAATGACATTACAAATGAATTGGGAAGTCGATAATTTCATGGTGAAATAATTGACGAGGGATTTAAAAGAGATTGTGAACTTAAGATTAGACAACTTTCGCAAGATTATAATGGATTAAGCATTGAAATTCGAAAGAAAGAAAAAATTCAAGAGGAAGAAAAATATCTTGCTAATCGTGACGAGGATAGTGCTATTTCTTTGAGACATATTATTGATCTACATCCTTTGTCTAGTGCAACCGTACTTCCTTTTCATATCTTGCCGGCTAAGGAGCCCGAGGATTCTCCCATCCTAGATGATGAGGAAATCTCTCATGACATCACCACTCTTATTCATGATTCTTCCACCGTGGAACCCAAAAATTCTCTAAGCAAGAGGGGCGAGCATATTAGCACTATTCTTGTCCAAAACCCAAGAGAGTTTGACGGTATTTCCAATGAGATGTGTGATTTGCCCCATTGTGATGACTCTACTTCTTCTATTCACTTTGATATTTTATCCAATTCTAATGATGAAAATTGTGATGGAAATGAAGATTTTGAGAATGATTCTACTTCTAGTGAATTTTCTAATGAGGAGTTCTCCGATGAACTTTCTTATAAAGATGATATTCACGATTCGGATTTTGAGGGGTTTACCGATGAACCTACTCTTCTTCGCCCATTTCCACCGGGAAATGAGGATGATAGTGATCCGGTTTTTGAGAGGTTCACTTTTGAACTTGCTCCTTTAGACCCATTTCCACCGGGAAATGAGGTTGAATTGAATATTCCGATCCTTGAGAAGTTCTCCGATGAACATACTCATTTAGATGTGGAAGACGTGATTCTTCGTGAGAAGTTATCAAACGTCTATCTTCTTATTTCTAGGATCGAGGCTTTAAATTCTAAGCCTAATGCAAAGTCTTTCTCTCCATCTACTATTCCCTTTGAGGATAGTGATCCGCTTATGGAGGAGATTGACACTTTTCTTGCTTCTAATGATTCGATACCATCGGGTGTTGATGATCTCGACCCGGAGTGGGACGCTCTCTTTTTCGAGAATTTACTTGATGATGATTTCGTCCCAAGTCCTCCTTCCACCCACTTTGACCTTAATGTGCGGGTTTTTTCATGTGTCTCATATTGAGTGCCATGACCCCATTGATCACATTTCTAACGGTGAAATGGTCGTTAAAGCAAAGAATCTTGATTCCACTTTGGATGAAACTTTTATCCCACCATTACCATGTGCTTTATATGATTTTGGATTAGCATGGGGAGACGACACCGTGTTGTCTATTCCTTTCTCCACCGAGGACGAGGTATTCGATCCCGGAATCGTTGATTTAGGGAAATCTCGGCCTTTCACCGATGCAATAATTGAAAGACTTTTTAATCATCTTGATGCGAGTTTATCTCGGGGAGCATGCTACATCCATACCATTATTTGTGACTACCATCTCTTTTTAGAGATTTGTGTTGGAGTTTTATCCTTTCGTTTGTCATCCGACAACGAGGATGAGATATTTGACCCCGGCATCGTGCTTTATTATGGATTTTATTCCATTTTTCCGGTTTTTACCATTTTCCCTAAGGACCAATGAATGCGGGGATTGAGTTGAGCTCATGACTCGGTGAACAAAAACGAGGTGCCTTGTGGGGGAGTCCCATACATTCTATCTTCTTTCTATTTTCTAACAACTAATAAGGCTTGATCTTTCAAGCTCGTGCTCGTGTTTTGTTGTGTTGTGAATCTTAGGTATGACCCTTATATTTGAAGACTCTCGTGTTCGGTTTTTGCCGTTCCACTTGATCTTCCATTTTTGAATGCCAAAAAGTGGCACACTTTCTATCCCTTGATTTTTATCGACTAACGTTTTATCTTGAGGCATAATTAATAAACGGCTTATAGATTTGCGTGCTCTTTCCATGCTAGGATTTTGCATTAGACTTTTCGTATTTTAGCAAGGGGGTGTTACTTTTGAGCTAAGAAACATTGAGGACAATGTTTGGTTTTAGCATGGGGGAGTCAATCGATATAATCGCTTGCAATTTCTTTTGTCGTGTCCAAACGTAATCTTTTTCTCATTTTTCAATAAAATTTTAATTTTTAGTGTTATTTTTAAGTTTTAATAAATAAAATAAGTGCTTTTGACACAAATGTAGGCTTTCCGTTGGTGAAAATAAAAATAGTTTTTGACTCGACTCGGTTTTTAACCTTAGCTTTTCCTTAACGTATTTGAATTAAGTTTTTCTAGGCTTTTATATAGGGAGCTTTAAAATGCGAAAGTCTTAATTCATACGAGTTAAGAACAAGAACTTTTCGCAAGTTCCTATAATTGATCCTAGAAAGTCGTTTATCAAGGGAACTTTAAAACGCAAATTCTAAAACTTGAAAAAGTATAAGAAGATGCAAGATCCTATAGATGACTTGAAAACCCAAGACTTTGATTTAATAGGCTAAGTATCCATTGATTTCACATTTTTGAAATTTTATAATATGGAGAACACGAGATGATTGAGTTCAATCATAAGTTTCTAAGGTTAAACTCTTCTTTGTACAAGTATTTTTGTGTTTGATTTAATCTCCTCGTATTTACTTTCCACGCTTGAATAATAATTGCTTAATAAATGAAGTTTTTAGCGGTCTAGGCTTGATATTTTAACTCGTAACTCCTTCTTTTTCTTCCCTTGTAATTAAAGTGAGAACACATTAAGGGTGTCAGCGTCATGGACTTTTGATCATGGGATTGCGGAAATTTGGCTTACTATAAATATCATATTAATAAGAAGAATAAATAAAAACATGTTCTCTAGGAGCCTTCGGGTGGGAGTCATGTAGCACTAACCTTGTCATTAGATCCTTAGGGTGTATGTCAAGGGGCGTGTTGAATAAAAATTGCTTCATCATCATGATCCGTAAGGTGGGATGGTGAAGTCAATTCCCTTATTTTTGTCCAAGGAGCCTTAGGGTGTGGATTTCAAACTAGGAGCACAATTGCATCTTAAAGAGCCACAAGGTGTTATGATGTAGTTGTTGCTAACTCCATTAATAAGGTCATAATTGACTTTGGAGGTTTTATTGTTGCTTTTAAGTAGCCATATTAGCCAAATTTCGGGTCCGGGGATTTATCCCTAAATCGTGTTAAGCTATCCTGGATGTGGGCTTTCTTTAGTGACAACGGTTTTTGATGTCGAGGTTAGGTTTTTAAGTGTTGAGTTTACACCGTTCTTGCCTTCATTTTTGGACTAATAAATATCAAAATAAGTCAAATGAGCCTTTGGGTGAATGACAAATAAAATCTTTAGATACAATTAGGAATAATAGGAGATTGAGTTTAACACAAATTACTTGTATAAGTTGGTTTAATTTTGGGGCTTATGATTGACAATGATCTTGTTTTTGCACTTGGCATGGAGAAGTGAAAAGTCGGGGACGATGAATCTATTTGAGTTTTATGATCCTAAAAGTTATTTTTCAAATAATGAAAGCAATACATTATGTCTTTGCAAAATAAAGTTGTCAAAAGTTGAATAAAAGTGTAGTTAGTGTTTTATTTTATCATTGCGTGAGGACACGGCAATTGCTTAGCAAGGGGGAATTTGATATGAGTTAAATTACTCATATCTTTGTATCTAGAAACGAACAATAATTGCATAAAATCAATAGAAAATGCGTTGTAATCGCTTGTTTCTTGTTTGATGTGTGTAGGTACCAAGTTCATGAAAACCGGCAAATATCGACACGAGATTTGAAGAAATATCAAGAAGCCAAAAGTCAAGTTCGTTTTTCGAGGATTCAAGTTTTATAAATTTTAAAAGGCTTGTGGGTCCCACATTTGAGGAATTGGGCTAAAAAACCCAATAAAGGATTTGATAATTTACCTTTGGTAAATTGACCCATTAAAAGCCCAAAAGAATTAACAAATGAGACGAATAGGTTTAAATGGACCCAAGACCAATTCTACCATTATCATTGAACGAAAGGAGTTTTATCAACAAGGGTCCAAGCCCATTTATCAAAAAAAAGATTTAGAAAGTTATTTACATAACTTTTGTGGTCAAACAAGACTCGGTCAAAAGAAACAACTTTACACAAAGAGGAAAAATAAACAGACGAGAGAGATGAAAAAAAGAAAGGGAAAGGGAAGCAGTAAAGATAAACTAGAAATTAGGGGTTTCCATCCAGTTGATAATTGTTCTACACGCGCCTATTCTTCAGATAAATCAGGGCAAGAAGTGCGTGTATTCCATGAATATTCCTAGTACGAAGCTCCACGTGGCTGATTGATGCGTCACTTCTCTCTTGTGATTGGTCAAGCCACCTGCTACCAATCATTAGAGCCAATAAGTCCATGCCACCTCAGCTCCAAGGAAGCACAAGATTGGCCACGTTGGAAATCCAAGTGAAGGTAAACCAATCTCCACCCTTGGATCTTAACAAACAGGAGAGAGAAGAAGGAAGAGAAGATCGAAGGGCCTATAATCGTCCTCATCATCAACAACCCTCCCTCATCGAGCCTATAAAACCCCTCCATTTTATTCAGTATGGGTATCCCTTTCTTTAGTAGTAATGTTATAATGGTAATTTAGTTTTAAAGTTTTGATTATGTAATGATTTTGTTATAAGTTCTTATTTTAATAAATAAAGTTCAGTTGAATTTTTCTTCAAACGTTTTTGTTAATTAATTATTGTTCTCTGAGATAATATTGCTTTTGCTATTATTATTCTAATTTTATCATTATAATATTGATTCTGGACTTGTAAACTAAGTAATAGCTTATTAGTTTGATTTACTAAGTTTGGGATATTGATTTATCTTATTGATAAATCAATTTAAAGAATCATCTGTTCATTTATGTTATAATAGAAGAGAAAATCATGGTCCATGGTTCGGTATTGTTTCTGTCGATTCGAGGTGCTTTGTAGCTAGAAGTATGATTCAGTTATTGTGATTTATGGTGACTCATACTTAGTTACTTGATTTAGTCGGTTCAGCACCGCACTACGTCATCAAAGGATCTTCGTAAATGGTAAATCTCGTTTTGATTCATCGTTTTTAATATTTTATGTTTGCTATATGTTTCTATGAGATTATGCTCAGTTTGATAAATCTGCTTTTAATGATTGTTTTGCGAGTTTGTTAGATTGTAGCTTATTTAGATTGTTAATTAAGTAGCTAGAAGTATGATAATAGTTCCTTGATTGTTCTCGTTTAGTGTAATCTGCGTAGTATAGTAGTATGCTTTGTTATGTTCATTTATGTTGCACAATATACGGTTTAAACACTGTTTGGTTTGAAGACTTTCGATTTGTTTATGATGGATAAATTCCTAGTTCGATGCACTTTTTCTGCTGATGTGTAGAGATCTGTCTAGATAGACTGCTTTTGTTTCTAGTTTTATGATTTTTGTAGGCTGCTGAATGTGGTATAAAAATCTATAGAGGATTTTGGATAATCTGTCATAGTTAAATTTAAGACGAGTTAACTAACTCGTTAACTTGAGGTATGGCTGTTAAAGTTAGTTTCTACCCAAGTGTTTGTAGTCATAACTCTTGCTGCCGTAATAGAGATTCGGTCAAGTGATGTTGGTTATTTCTTTTTGGCTGCTATCGACAAGTCCTAGTTGTGCAGACCTGCTGATGCTTGCGCAGTGGGAATCCTAGATTGATGATGAATTTGTTTAAGTTGTCATAGTTAAACAAGGTAGTAGCATTTAACTGTTAGAATTTGATTATTTGTAGAACTTTAATTTGTCATAAGTTTTTTTATAGATTCTGCAAATCGGATTAACTAAGGTTGGTAATCTGTTTTCGAGAAAGTTTAGAACTGTGTACTGCTATACCGTTTGATTTGTAGCAAAAAGTATAATATTGTTTTAATAATTTTAGTAGATGCTGAATTTAGCCTATGTTAATTTACTGATGTATTTCCTTTTATGATTTGCTGATATATTGATTTTGTGCTATGATTTTTTCGTTTCCTACATCCTGAACTGGGGTGCTGGGACTGTGATTTCTTTTCCAAAAAAAATAAATATCAAAATATGTCACTAGCAGGTCTCGAACTCGAGACCTGCCTCTCACACACCAATCGTGTTAACCAAATGAGCTAACTGGTTTATTTGGTTTACTTTCTCTCTGATTAATTAAAGTAGTATTATTGCTTTTGGCAGATTTTGATTTAAGTCTTTGTTTCAATTAAAATTTTCGTTCAAGTAAATTATTATTATTATTTTTATTAGAGTAGAATTCATAAATAAATAGTTTCTAAATAAACTAAATAATATAATAAATAAAAAAAATGTTTTTATTAGTTTGTTATTATTTTAGGTTTAAATAAAATTTAGTTTTAAAAATTGATTAGTTTTAAATGTAATTTTTAATAAAGTTAATTAGTTTAAAAAGTTAATTAGATTTCTAAAAATAGTTTAAAAGTTATTTTTAATTAAATAGAATTATTTTTATAGATTTTTAAATTAGTTTAATTATTTAAATAGTTTTAAATTTTAAGTATTTGTTATTATATTAAATAATAGCGGGGTTTACGATTCATGCACTTTAGATTTAAATTTAATAGTTTAAAATTGGTAGAATTTAATTTTAGTTTAAAAACCAAAAACCAATTCAAATCGATTGCCCAAATTGAATCAAAACGTTTCAAATTCACTCGATCTTCGTGTACAACGAACTTGGTTCATCACGTGTTTAATTAAATTCGTCTTTGGTAATATTAGTCTATTACTTTTTCCTAAAGGTAATTTTCTAATTTACCCTATAACGTATCTTAATTATCACATATCCATTCCACCATACATCAGAGATATTTTTATCATAGGGAGAAAATTTTCCAAAGCCTAGCCCAATGTTGGGACCAGTGGATAAACGGGATAACACAAAGCACTGCGAGTACCATGATGATAAAGGGCACGTTACTGATGAATGTATTTAGTTGAAAAGACACATTGAAAGCCTGGTAAAATCAGGGAAGCTGAACCACCTGATAAGGGATTGGAGAAAGAACGCGGATGCGAAGAAGGTCGAAGTGAAAAAACAGAAGGATAAACCTATAACCATATACATGGTAGAGAGGGAAAAATATTTCATGCAAAGAAGAGTGGTCGCAGAATTTTCGCATGATAAAGAAATAACATTCCCTATCCTTTCAGATATGGACTACAGAGTCGGATCATTGACAATTGACATAGCCCTCGGCGACCACACTATAGAAGGAATGTGCGTCAATGGGGGGTCTGCAGCGAACATATTAAACGAACATTATTTCGCACGGCTGTCATGGGAAATAAAGAAAGAGCTAGAAGAGACAACACAGATTCTCACATTGTTTAGCGGTGATAAGACTCGACCACTGGGGCATCTCTGCACACAGGTGACCATTGGAAACGTGAAACACTCGAAGACGAAGTGGATGGACTTCATGGTTGTGCGCTCTCAATCCTCGTACAAAGGGATAATTGGACAGCCGATACTAAAGATGTTGCGCGCAGTACCTTCCACAGCACATGGTATGTTCAAAATCCCGATGGAAAATGGAGTAGTTACCATCCGTAACATAGATACAATCAAAGGGGGTAACAGTACTTCTAGCACCAGCACTAAAAGGAAGCAGGCGGACAGGTGTCAACATGATATAGAGCCAAGTCCACAGATGAACAGAAGGAGGCGTGTCTCGGAGGAATCCCAGACACCGAGCATATCTGTGCGCGCGAACTCGCTGTCAGGGCTCTCGTGGGTCCTTTTCTCAGCAGGCTTCGCAGGAAAAGGGGGCCAGATGCAGGGTTCATCCTCACGAACCAGGGCGACATAAAAATCACGTACGCATTGATGTTTGACTTCCCCACTACCAGAATGGAAGCAGACTTCGAGTCCCTCATAGCAGGTCTTAGATTAGCGCTAAGAATGGGCATGAAGCGCCTAGTGGCCTTGATGAGACTGCTTTTATACATAGTCTCATCGTCCAAAAAGGGCTTTTAATGCATTAAATATCATGAAAATACCCTAATGTATGCTTGTGTTTGTTGCTTGTGTATTTTAGGTACGAATATTGAGAAAATGACAAAAGATCACAAGAATCATGCAAAAACGAACACAGGAAACGAAGCCGCACATTGAACCAAGCCCTAATGAAGAATTTCCCAAGACAAACCCTCGAAGATTTGAAGATTTATGAAGAAGGGTCCTCCAATATTGAATAATTTACACTTTATACCCTTGTATCTTCATAATTACAAGATTGGTCCCTAAACGTTTGTCAAAATTACCAAAAGGGCCCTTCACTTTGAAGAATTGGCAATTTTAGTCCTTCAACAAAGCTAAAATGTCAATATTAATCCTCCTCAAAGGCAAACATACCATGAAGAACCTCAAGTTACAAGAAATTACAAGATTGGTCCTTCAAAAATGTTAAATTACAAAAAGGACCCTTGACTTTGAAGACTTAGCAAGAATGGTCCCTCATTAATCATGACTTGGCAATTTCAGTCGTCCAAAATGTCAATCATACAAGTCAAGAACATAATCCTTGAACAAATTTCCAAATCAATCCTTCAAGAATCAAGAAATGGCAAGAAATACCCCTGAAAATACTTTGGAAAAGTATTTGGGGCAAAAGTGTGAAAATGAAAACTTCATTTACAAAGGGAATCCGAATTTAGCTTATTTATTTGCAAATGACAAAGTAATGGAAGTAAAGGGGTTAATTATGGCAGACAACAAAAGAAACCTAGACCAACCATGGGAGGACACGTGTCCCACTACCACCTTTCCACCAATGGGAGCTCACCATACTGCCATGTCACACTCCACTCATCCCTTTATTTAACTAATCAAACAGATTAGTTAATGTTGGCGCCTTAACATGTTTTTAAACATGTTTTAACCCAAAACCGGATCAAACACACAACTATTCACCATAAGAACACAATTAGGTTTTCTTAATTGTGTTGTAATTAAGCCCTAAAAATCTCCAGATTAGTGATTAAGCATCCCTTAATCACATCCCAACCTTGAAAATACATGCCACATCACCCATCAGTCCCACACAAGATTCCCCTGCTGCAAAAAAAGAAGAAACTGCCAAAACTTGGCTAGTCATCCAACGTGTGTGATTCTAGCTTACTTTCTAAGCTCATTGTAAGCCATTGGATGCATTTTCACCATGCCAACTCCACAACAAAACAAGAATCAGTCACATGATCTTCAAAGTTCAAACTACTCAAAGGGCAAAACTGGAACTTCATTAGCTAGGGTTTCATGTTTTTTAGCTTTCATAATTCACTTGTATGCCTATATAAAGGCCTTAGGGTGCTTCATTTTTTATTTGCTCTTGAATTTTTCATTGTTCACAAATCTGTAAATCATATATTCATGCAATGAAATGTGTTTGAATTTTGTGAAGAAAACTCAAGTGCCACTCATATTATCTGCTTGTTATTGTTCTTTGTTTGTTAATCTTGAATCCTAAACCTATTTTCAAAAGGAGTGTGCAAAAGTTTGCACATTTACCACTTTTCTTGATATTTTGCTAAGTCTTGTTCAAACCTTGGAATTCTTGGGCTATAAAGCTGATCATAGCATCCTGATATTGAGTTATCAAGGTGTGGTTAAGACTATAACTTTGGGATAATCAAGTGTGGGGAACTAAGGTTGCATTAATCAAGAATTTTTCACTTTTCTGTTTTGATATTTTGCTTCTAACTTTGTTGAATCTTAGCAGGCTTTATTGAGGAAGCTTGTGCTTGTTCTTGCTAGCACATAAGCTCAAAATTCGTGGGTGTGGATGTACATCCATGAGGTACACACCATTCTACCCAAAATATGTTAAAATCTTGATTTTTGGTGAATTTGTGAGTTGCTTGTGTTCTTGTTGATTTTATGGTCTAATCTTGTTCTAATCTGCATATTATATCTGTATTTGTATTGATTTGGGCTTGGATGGTCTTGGATAACACTTTTGATTTTAAAATTGTGATTTGAAAAGTTAAAAGGGTGTTTGGGATTACCTGTTTGAGATCATAAGTTGATATTGTGTTGTTGGAAGTTTGTGTTTGTGCTTGTTATCTGTTATTGGCTTGGTTGAGTGCTATTTGCTGCAAGTTTTTGGGCTTAAAGCCTTGAATCAAAGATTGTGCCATAACTTAATGAGTTTGACTGTTTTTGACCTAAATCTTGGTAATACTTAGAGTATATGCATGGTTAGGGATATAAGTTGTTAAATCAAAGTTATCATAACATATCTTAGAGATATGAGTGTTTGAATTTGGCTTGTTGGTCAATTGCATCAGCAAAGTAAAAATCTGCTTGTGTTAGTGTTCATCAGTGACTTTGTGTACTTGAATCTTGACCTACACTTTGTACCATTGCATGAAACCTGTTTAGACTTGTTCATTTAAGTTTATTATTGCTTGTGTATGCATTTGGTGAAGTTTGGTTGGCTGAATTGGGCAATAAGTTCTTATTGAACCATAAATGCTTATTTGTTCAAGTCTTGTGCATGTCTGGTACTTAATTGAATTAACTGCACCGATTGGCTGTTAGTGATTGTGATTTCTTTGTTGTTATTGACTCCTTATGATCCACTGATCATTTGGGTGCCTTTGTGTAACTTGAATCTCCAAAAAAGTCACTAAAGACAAAAAGTCAAACAAGTCAAGCAGTGGAAAAATTTTCCACTGCTCAGATACCAAAACTAGCCCCTGCTAGTGTTAATTTTCAGTTAGCTTATTTATAAGCTATATTGGCTTATTTAGACCTGCAACAACTTACTTTTTGTGATCAATCTTCATCAATTGACCCATTTGTTTGAACTGGAGCTTATTAGACTTTGACTTTGACTTTTTGCTAGAAAACTCTTAAAGTTAACTTTTTAAGAAGTGCTTATTTGCTTATTTCAGCTTATTGAGTGAACTTATTTGAAAACTTTTTGTTGATTAAGCTTAGTTAAGTCATTTAAAAGCTATTGAAACTTGAATCAGCTCTTGGGGTGGCCTAGAACTCGAAAACGACTATTTTGTCGTTTTTTGTAGATTTCTTATTGCATTTTTAGGCTTTTTCCTTGTACCTTCATTCAAATTTCTTTTTACAAAAGTCTTAAGTAACTCAAAAGAAGCTTGTGTGTCTAATTTGAGCTTATGGCATCAGCTTATAGCTTAATGGGCCAAAAAGCCCATTAAGAATAAGCTATTTGATATAAGCCAGCTTATTTCACATTTTCAGCTTTTGGGCCTTTGAAAATTTATGTTCAGAATCAAATGTTGAGTTAGATTGAAGCTTTTGGGCCAATTTTATAAGCATTTTTTTATTGGGCTTATTTTGGCCCAATAACGGTCCGTTTTGGACTTTGGCCCATTTGAAGGCCCATTAGGGGTATTTTGTAATTTAAACTTCATTTTCTGTTTAATTAGGTTAAAATAAACTAGTTTGCAACTTTTTAGAATTATTTATAAATTTTGGATTTTTAATATTATTTTATTAGTATTTTATTAGTAAAAATTAAAATTTAGATTTTTCAATTTTTTAGATTTTTCTTAGGATTAATACATTAAGTTAGGAATTTTGCAACTTTTAGAATATTTTTATTATTCTTAGATTAATTTTTATAATTATTTTAAGTTTTAAGAGTTTTTAATTATTTTTAAATAGATTTTATTAATTTTAAAATTTTCAAAAATAGTTTTAAATTAAGTTAGGTCATTTTAGAGGTTTACAAATGAAAAAATCTCCTTTTGGGCTTTTTGTTAATTAAATTGATTTTTTGGGCTTTAATTAGCATTAAAAAATTATTATTTAATTAAATAAAAGGTTTGAGTGATTTTTGATTTTTTGTAAACTCTAATTACATTATTTAGGATTTACATCAATTTTCTAGGAATTTTTAGGGTAAATTTTTTATTTTGGTACTTTTTACGGTTTTACGTGTACGACCTTTTCGTCTTAGTTTAATTCGTAATCCTAACCGTTATTCTCTTCTTATCTCACTTCTTTTCTTTTCTCATAAATATAATCACAAAGTTAATCATCTCTCTACACAACACACTAGCCTCCTTGAGAACGATCCTCACTTTGGGTCATAACTCGTGGTTTTCCTAAACTACTTGTTAATACTTGCCCTATTTACCCCTTTTGTTTTTCCTAAAGCAAAGGTGTGTAAAAACTCTTACATCAATTTTGGTGCCGCTGCCGGGGAGGCGTGTTGTGTTTTGATTTGGACATTGTTGTTTTTATATACTAACCATAAATATTATTTGTATTAGTAGCACTCTACTAATACGTGTTATCGGTTTTCCGTTTTTTGTGTGAATATTAGTAATATATTGTATACGTAGAACAATAAATTCACAAGTACTCCAAAAATGTGAAAACACAACCTTGACTTGGGAGGTCATTACCCAATCATTGTATTCGAATCTCAAACAAGAAAGAAAAGGCAAAAATAGATAAATACTTTAGTGAAGCTCGATTTTGAAAAATACAAACTATAAGGTGGGTATAAGGCGGGTATTATAAAATATACCCTAAGGAAAAAGGTTCTTAAGTGCTTCGCGCCGCCTCGTTTCCCCGCTTTCTTGTGAGTATTTGATTTTGAAAGCTAATCGAGGGTTTTGCCGCCCAAAGTATTATTAAGTATCATATATACTTTCTTGGTTTCATTTGATTAAACCCTCTTGAACGTTTTTGTGTTCCACCAACGTTCTAAAGTCATCGAAGGCGTTCACTTCACGTGATCGTTTTCATTCCTTGAGGCTTCTTTAATCAAGAGATTTGATTAAGGAGGAGATTTGTAGATTTTGGTCTACTTAATACAATCACAAAATCCAAAAAAAAAAGTAAAAACAATCAAAAACCACAAAAAAATTGGAAAAATACAAAACACCAAAAAGAATCTTCTTTGCTCATCCCCTCGTTGTACGTGACGTTTATGCAAACCCGTAACCAAGCAAGACGTGCACGTAAACGAAGAAACCGAAAGGAGTCAACACCTACTCCTAATCTTTCTAGTGAGGAGTCTCCTATTGACGAACCCATTGTAAGAGAGGAACCAACCTTGGAGAATCGAACTATGATGGAGTTACTTCACGCACTCACCGAGGGTTATGGAGAGGCTATTGTGTTTCTCGCTATCCTTGCGGAGAATTTTGAAGTGAAAATGGGTTTGTTGTCGATGATCCAAAACAACAAATTCCGTGGTGATGAAAAGGACAACCCGCACAACCATATCCGCCAATTCAACCGTCTTACCGCCACTTGCAAATTTAAGGATGTTGCTAATGAATCGATTAAGATGATGCTTTTTCCGTATTCCTTAGCGGGTCCCACTAAAATTTGGTTAGAGAAAGAGCCACCCAATTCTATATTGACGTGGAAGGATCTGGTTTCTAAGTTTGTGAACCAATTTTTCCGCCCTCTAAGACTACGCATTTGAAAAACGAGATTTCAAAATTTTCACAAGAATTTAATGAGAGTTTTTCAATGGCTTGGAATAGGTTTAAGGAAATGTTACATGAGTGTCCTCATCACGGTTTTTCCGACTTGCATCAAATTGACACGTTTTACAATGGACTTAATGATCATGAAAGAGATTATCTAAATGCCGACACGGGTGGTATTTTTTTGTATAAAACGGTTGAGGAAGCTTTGGTGATAATTGAAAATAGATCTAAGGTGTATAGTCCTCGTAGCACGTCGAGTGTTCGTAAGGCTTCGTCTTCGGCTTCACCTTCTTTGTCTAATAGCATCGACGCTTGCCAAATTGAGGCGAACTTGAAAAAAAAAATCTTTTATAAGCTTAAATGACTTTTAATTGAATTCAAATTTGGAGAACAAAGTGCTCCCGCTACGGCAAAAGCGGTTGAGGCTTCATGTATGTATTGTAGTGGAGGTCATGATTTCTCCGAGTGCATTACCAACGGTGGTAACACTTCGAGTGCCTACGCAGCCACGGGAACTTACAACCAAAACGGTCAAGTTACCCGCTCTAATCAGTTGACTCCACCGGGTTTTGGTTCAAATCAAAATGCTAACAATGATACTAGAGATTTTATATGGTTCAGATTTTAGTTCTCGGTATCTCCTCGAATTGATCACGGCTTAAAGTGGAATAATTGTTCTTAGTTACTAAAAGGGTGTTGGTTTGTTATCTATTTTAAACTAGTAGTAAATAAATGTAAATGGCGTTGAGAAAATTAAAAGCTTTGAAAGATTAATCTAAACTGACGAGTTAAAAATAAATGCTTGAAAACTTAAAAACTATATTAGAAAAATACTTGAAAAACTTAATGAAACTAACACTTGGAAACTTTGTAAAAACAAGAAATTAAGTCCATCGGAACCCCTGGTCGGAATCCTGTCGAAAAAGACTAATCGGAATAAGCTGATCGGAATACATGAAAATAGGTTTAATCGGAATATGGGGAACACGAACCAATCGGAATGTTGGGAAAATAAGCACTAATCGGAATATCATAAAAAGGAGGTAATCAGAATAATCAAAAATTCCCAATCGGAATATCCACAAATCGAAGCCAAATCGGAATGTAGATAAATGAGGCAATCGGAATAACTAATACTTCCTGTCGGAATACTAAAAAAGAAGTCCAAATCGGAAAAACCTAAACCCTAATCCGATCTATAGATCGGAATGAGGGAAGGGGAAGCTGATCGGAATAAGCTGATCGGAAAAGGGTTTATCCCTTTTCCGATTTAAGTGGGATTCGATAAAAGAGCTAGGTGATAAGCTATTTGGAATAAGCTAAAACCCAAAACTAGGACGAATCTATACTAAAATGGACTCAATAAGCATGAATAACAACTTATCTATACTTAGATTAAGCAAACTTTTGAATCAAGCCATAAAAAAATAAACTTTTTAAGAAAGCTTTTAAAAAGTAAATAAGCTAAACATAAAAACAAGCCAATAAGCACAAAGATCTTAAAGCTTATTGATATGAAAACTTAAATAAACATAAAAAGATTAACTTTTTAAGCATGAAAACATTGATGAACAACACGGATCATAAGTAATTCGCACCAAAAGTGAATCAAAATCAAAGAAAGGTAGAAAGAGAATAAAGATTAAAAACTTAAACTTAAACTTGATTAATGAAATCACCAATACAAAGGTTTAATCTTGAAAGATTAAAAGAAAGAGAGATGAAAACTTAGTGATAGAAAGTTGAGAACTTTCTCTCTCTAAAACTAGAGAAAATGAAAAACTAAAACTAACTAGTCTCTAAATTTGTGAAGTGAAGTCCTATTTATAGGCGTTTGCTTGTGGGCTTGTGAACGGGCTTTGTTTTTGGGCTTCTTTTCTTCTTTCTTCTTTAGTCTTTACGTTTCTTTAATTAAACGTTTCCGACTTTGGATTTTGAGAAGTGTCGGTGAATAATTCCAACTCGTCTTATAATCTTTTGTTTAATAGACTCGAGGTCTTCGACATATATGAATCTTCCATCTTTGGCCCTTTTCTTCGATAAATCTTCAAATAGGCACAATGACTTCAAATATTTTGCATCTCTTGGACAATAGACTTCGTCTTGAGTCTTTTTCTTCGATAAAACCCGTGCAATCCCATGTTTTCTTCAATATTCATCCGGTTGACTCTAAAAACACAATAAACACAAAAACCACGCATAATTCCAAACAAATAATATTAAATACGTGTTTTGGTCTTGTTTTAGCCAGAAATAAGTGGTAAAAGGATGGGTGTTTTCACACCTATCAAATTCCCTACACTTAACCATTGCCATGCCCTCATGCAATGCTTAGTGACAAAGCAAATTTACACTTTTCTCATAGTCAATCAACCTTGGCCTTATTAACGTACTAAACAAAAATTAAAGTACTACGAGAGATTAAAACATTAAAGTAATCAAAAGGATAGAAAACCATTTTCACTTGAAAAATAGCTATATGGAGATAACTTGCAAAGAGATCAAGGACTTACATTAGGGCTTCGGTGCTGCGAAGATTTATCACCCTCAAGTTTCACGTTCCCCGAACTAAGCTTAAAAACGAGATCATTGTTATTATAAGTTAGCAAATCAAACACTTACACACATGGCTTAATTAAATGCTTAAACTCCCTTATTCCTAGTTGTATCTCTTATATTTTATTTTTATCTTAGAATGATCATGAAGATGCATTTTTGGACTTATTTCGATAGTTTATTTAGGCTGAAAGCAAAGTAGGACGATTTGATCAATAGTTAGCTAAAGGACAAAATCTCTTAAAACTGCTTCTCGGGATATCAAAAAGTTCATATCTTGGCATAACTCGGTTCACGATTTGAGACCTTTCTCAGGCCGATATTTGGCATGTACTTCATACTTCATATCTTGAGAGACATTCTTGAGATAATGGTCTTCTCATCGTTAATAGAGTTTCTTCACTTGGAGACTTTTGAGGGGTACTCCAACTTTGTTGACCACGACTTCATGATTATTTCTTCAATCTCTAATTGGGATTTTGAGATACAACGATCCACCTCCTTTTCGGACTTGGATCTATTTATCCTCATACCTTGTTAGGGTCTTTTCGGATAGACTTCTCCATGATCTTTATGGGAGTTGATTGCTTTTCGTCGTGAGTCTTGATCCTTCATATTGATTTTGGGAATAATGCTTTTCACATCACCTTGGATCTTTAGCAATAAGATTGAATCCTCATGCCTTGTTAGGGCCTTTTCGGACTCGCCAATCTTCGCGCCCTGCTTCATAAGTTATGCCTTCGCTATGAACTCTTATCATTACCGAGCAACTTTTAAACGATCTTGGGCTAGAAGCTAAGTAACTTTTCAAATCGTACGACCTTACTTATTGCAGATAAATTATTAGCAAGTGATGGGAGAATAGGCAGATAATTACACCAAGTGAGCTTGTGCAAGAATACCGACTTATAATTGACTCTATCATTTCTCGTTCTCCACAATTAAAAATCTCAAGTAATGAGACTCGTGGATGCTTAGCCTAATAAACCAATTAAGGTATAAATGGTTAAGGATACTAGCTAGAATAAACTTGGATAAGTCTATTCGGGTTGAGTCAAAATAAACGCAACGGGCCTAATATGTCAAAGATTTCAAAACTAGCTACACCACTTCATTAATATTTTTGACTTTATTGCGGGATATATACATATGAAAGCAACGAGAAAAATTTAAAAATTACGACTAAATGGCCAAAGTTAATAAAAAATTTGAAAAATGTTGAAAAAGATGATTTTCCAGTTAAATGAAGGCATTTTCATGGAAAAGTCCACTTAAAACTTCGATAGAAGTCTCCCTACACTTAAGATAAACATTGTCCTCAATGTTTAAGCATGTGGGAAAAATCTCCCCTACACTTATGATATTGTGCACGTTGGTTAACTTAAGTTAAGGAAGAGACGACTAACATGATCAATTTCAAATGTGAGTATGAAGAAAATTGAATCACGATAGTTGAGAGATAGAACCGGATTTCGGATAACACGGGAGCACGGTTCTTCAAAGATTCCAAGAGTGCACTTATCCCTGTAATCACATCACCACACAAACACAAAGAACCTATAGAGGTCCCCCTACACTTAGGAGGTTAAAACTAAAAAGGATAGATACTCGGGTTGCCTCCCGAGGAGCGCTTGTTTTTGATAACCGAGTCACGAGCCTGACTCGACCCAAAATTAGTTCATGGGGAACGTGGTGAGGGACGGAATCATCTCCTGAGATATGTCCTCACCAAAGTACAACTTCACTCGTTGGCCATTCACCTTAAAATTAGGTCCATTAGGTTGAGCGAGCTCGAGAGTACCATATGGAAAAATTTGGGCAATGGTGAATGGGCCGGACCAACGAGATTTCAGCTTGCCCGAAAAGATTTTCAACCGAGAGTTAAAGAGTAAAACTTTGTCTCCAACTTGGAACTCTCGGGTTTTAATCTTAGAGTCGTGAATGAGCTTAGTCTTTTCCTTATAGATCAAAGAATTTTCATAAGCCTCATTCCGGAGTTCATTCAGCTCATTGAGTTGGATCTTGCGGAGGTTACCGGCTTTGTTGATATCAAAATTAGCCCACTTCAAGGCCCAGTAAGCCTTGTGCTCCAGCTCAATGGGGAGGTGGCATTCTTTCCCGTACACGAGACGATATGGTGTACAACCAATCGGAGTCTTGTATGCGGTACGAAAAGCCCACAAAGCATCATCAAGTTGATCAGCCCATGAGGCACGATGCTCTCCCACGGTTCTTTCAAGAATTCGCTTTAATCCTCGGTTAGATATTTCAGCCTGGCCATTAGTTTGTGGGTGGTATGCGGTGGAAAGACGATGATTTACACCATACTTAGCCATGACTCTTTCGAATTGGTCATTGCAAAAATGAGTCCCGCGATCACTAATAATGGCACGAGGCACACCGAATCTAGCGAACAACGATTTCAAAAAGTTACAAACCACCCTTGCGTCATTAGTAGGTAAAGCTTTGGCTTCAACCCACTTTGAAACGTAGTCAACGGCTACAAGGATGTATTTGTTTCCTTTAGATAAAGGGAATGGCCCAATAAAGTCGATACCCCAAACATCAAATATTTCACACTCCTTATGTGTGATCTTGCCTTGTTTTTGGCAAGCATCACAACGTTTAACCATCTCGTGAGCGTCACGATAGATGGTGGGCCAATAAAATCCCGAGTCAAACACTTTTTTGGCGGTGTAGTTGGGACCAAAGTGACCAACGGTGGGTCCTTTGTGGCAAGCGTCAAGGATTTCTAAAGCTGCTGGTCCATCAACACATCGGCGAATAATCAAATCAGCACATTGTTTGAATAGATACGGGTCATCCCAAAAGTAAGTCTTAATGTCTTTGAAGAACTTCTACTTTTGTTGGGATGTTAGCCCGTCAACGAGAATTCCACCCGCCAAGTAGTTTGCAATGTCCGCAAACCACGGGGTTTCATCAGAAGTCGAGTTGATAGACATTAAGGTCTCCAGGGGAAAAGAATCATTGATTTCTTTGTTCGGATGATCCCCTTGGTAAGGATCCTCAAGTCTACTGAGATGATCCGCGGCTAGGTTTTCAGCTCCTTTCTTATCGCGAATTTCTATTTTAAATTCTTGGAGTAGCAAAACCCAGCGAAGAAGTCTTGGTTTAGAATCTTGTTTAGTCAACAAGTACTTCAAGGCGGAATGATCGGTATAAACGATGGTGGTAGAAAGGACAAGATAGGGGCGGTACTTTTCAAAGGCATAGACAACAACTAAAAGCTCTTTTTCGGTTGTCGTGTAATGCAATTGAGCCCCCGTCATTGTCTTGCTAGCGTAATGGATCGGTTGGAAGTGTTTGTTAACTCTTTGGCACAAAACCGCTCCAATAGCAAAGTCGCTAGCATCGCACATCAACTCAAAGGGAAGCTCCCAATTAGGGGTGACCAAGACCGGTGCCTTAGTTAGCTTATCCTTTAGAAGGTTGAAGGCTTCATTACACTCATTGGAAAAGATAAAAGGAGTATCTTTTTCCAAGAGGTGGGTCATCGGGCGAGCGATTTTAGAAAAATCTTTGATGAAACGACGGTAGAAGCCCGCATGACCAAGGAAACTTCTCACACCCTTCTCGGTTGAAGGTGGAGGCAACTTAGAAATAACATCGACTTTAGCACGGTCCACTTCAATACCGACTTTGGAGATCTTGTGTCCTAGCACGATGCCTTCTTTTACCATGAAATGGCATTTTTCCCAATTAAGAACAAGGCGAGTGTCTTCACACCGCTTAAGCATACGTTCTAAATTGGCAAGGCAAGCAAAGAATGAATCGCCATAAACCGAGAAATCATCCATGAATACTTCCATAGTGTCTTCCACCATGTCATGGAAGATAGCCATCATACACCTTTGGAACGTCCCAGGAGCATTGCATAAACCGAAAGGCATGCGTTTGTAAGCAAATGTTCCGTAGGGACAAGTGAATGTGGTCTTTTCTTGGTCTTTGGGATCGATGGGAATTTGAAAATACCCGGAGAAACCGTCTAAGAAGCAGTAATAGTCATTACCCGCTAGACGCTCGAGCATTTGATCCATGAAAGGAAGAGGAAAGTGATCTTTTCTCGTGGCATCATTGAGCTTGCGATAATCAATACAAACTCTCCACCCAGTAACGAGACGAGTGGGAATCAACTCGTTGTGTTCATTGGGAACAACGGTTATTCCGCCCTTCTTAGGCACACAATGGACGGGACTTACCCAAGGTGAATCCGAGATAGGGTAAATCAAGTCGGCATCGAGAAGTTTGATAACCTCTTGTTTGATGACGTCATGAATGCGAGGATTAACCCTTCTTTGGCTCTGGATTGCGGGTTTAAAGTCATCTTCGATGAGAATCTTGTGAGTACAAAAGTTTGGATCAATTCCGCAGATATCGGAAATTTTCCAAGCAATTGCCTTCTTATGATCTTTAAGCACGGCGATGAGGCGAGATTTCTCTTCTTCTTTCAAGTCCTTAGTAATGATGACGGGCGACTTCTTCTTTTCTTCCAGGAACACGTACTCGAGATGGGACGGCAACTCCTTAAGTTCTAAATCCAGAGGATTTTCGATGGGAGGCGTATTCAAAGTCGGTTCATCGATAGCAATAACCTTGGGAGATGGTGGAGAAATATTGTCTTCTTTAAGAAGGTTCTCAATGAGGCGAAGATCTTCATCCCAATCGGTGGTAGAATCGTCATTAGCTAAGTTCACATCTCCCATGGTGGCTTCCAAATCTTTCCAAAGGAAATCACTTTCTCCAAATAGAGATAGTGATGAATCAATAGAGGAAACGGTCTTAACATTGGGAGGAGAGGTAGGAAGGCTTTTACAAGCATCTTTGAAGTGTTCTTCACAAGCCTCATCAAGAATGTCAATACAATTAACACTCTCGTTAGAATAAGGCTGTTTAGAAAGCTTTCCCATGTTGAAGACAATTTTATCGTCACCCACTCTCATGATAAGCTCACCGGCTTCAACATCGATGAGAGTGCGACCGGTCCTTAGGAATGGACGACCAACAATTATTGGCACACGAGGGTCCATGTCGTAGTCGACGACAACGAAATCGGCAGGAAAAGTGAATAAGTCGACTCCTACAAAGACGTCTTCAGCTATCCCCACTGGATAAGCAACCGTACGGTTAGCTAATTCCAAAGTCATTTTGGTGGGGACTAGCTCAGGGAGAGATAATTGCTTCCAAACGCTTAGAGGCATTAAATTAATACTGGCACCTAGATCGGCTAGGGCCATGTAATTGTCTACTCCCGGGAAGTTGCAAGGGATTAAGAAACGACCCGGATCACCAAGCTTGGTTGACAATTTCCTTAAGAGCACTACAGAGCAGTTCTCATTAAGTTGGGTGTTAGCAATATCAAGAAGCTTCTCCTTGTCGCTAAGAAGATCTCTGAACATTTTTGCGTATTTAGGCATGTGAGCGAGAGCCTCAGCGAAGGAGATGTTGAAATTCAATTGTTTAAACATTTTAAGAAAGTTCGAAACCTGAATATCGTCCTTGCTTTTGAGCTTCTCTTTCCTCAACCTTGAGGGATAAGGTATATCGGAAGAAGAGGAAGGATTTGGGATCGAAGGATCACTCACTTCCTTGGGTGGAGGAGGGGTAGAAGTAAGAGGTGGAGAAATTGGGGAAGTAGAAGGAGGAGGAATAGGAGCAGGTGACTCGTTTTCCTTAGTCACAATCACCGGTGGAGGTATTGGAAGCTCGGGTTCCTTGGTACCTTTGCCACTGCGAGTGGTGATTGCTTTCATCTCCCCTCTTGGATTCGCAACGGTGTTACTTGGAAGAGTACCCGAAGAAGAGGATTGATTACCTTGGAAGAAACCAGCCATCATGTTCCTTAAGTCATTCGTTTGACTTGCCAAAGTGTTTCTCATATCAGCTCTCAGATCGTTTCATTGTTTCACCATGTCTGCTTTCAAGTTGAGCACTTCCCGCTGGAGATTGTCCACGATCACATCATTAGTCCTCATGTAGGTTCCAATATCTTAAGGTAATGTGGTGGGTTGGTTGGGAGGAGCATTGTAGGCGGGTGGTTGATAAGCAGGTTGTTGGTAAACTTGGTTGTTTCTTTGAGGTGGATATGGTTCTTTGTGAGGTGGTATGTATGGTGCACGAGGTTGTTGTTGTTGTTGAGGAGGGCGATTGAGTTTTTGTTGTTGGTTTGGGTTGTTAGGAGAAAAACCGAGTGGGGAAAGAAAGTTGTTAGAGCGGTAGCTAAGCAAGTTCCGGTCTCCTTGAGGACGAGCTTGATAAGCGGCCGGAGGATAGGTATCGTATGCTGCATTAACATTCTCAGATGGATAGTCTTGGGTGGCGGTACAAGTGGTGTAAGAGTGAGGACCCCCGCATATCTCACATGGTTGGCTAACAGCATTGACTTGGGCGTCGTGAGCGTTTTTAGCGTTGATGTTGTTGGTATTGCTAGCGGTTTGGGCGGCAAGCGATTCAAGAAGCGTGGTAATTTTGTCAAATCGCTTATCATTGTCACTAGTACTAGCACTAGCGGCATTGGTCCGCACACTCTTGGTTTGCACACGAGACTTATTCTCAATGATATCCCAAGCGGCATTGGAAGTCTTAACCAAAATATTACCCCTGAGGCACTATTTAGTGAATCTTGGTCATTCATGCATAAACCATTATAAAAAGTATTAATTTGGTGTACTTTGGTAAAACCATGTTGTGGGTACTTTCTTAAAAGATCTTTGAAACGGTCCCAAGATTCACTAAAAGACTCATCGTACTTTTGTTCAAAATTAATGATTTCATTCTGCAAAGCGGTAGTACGAGAGGGTGGGAAAAAGTAGTTGGTAAATTTGGTCTCCAAATCCGTCCACGTTAGAATACTTTGTGGCGGTTCCTTTGCAAGCCAATGCCGGGCTTGTCCCTCTAGGGAGAAAGGAAAAAGTTGCAAACGGATTACCTCTTGTGGAACACCATTGAATTTGACCATATTCGTGAGTTGCAGGAATCTCTTGATGTGGTCATGTGGATCATCAATGGTACGCCCCAAGAATGGTTGCGCAGAGACCATCTGGATAAAGCCGGATTTGAGCTCAAAGTTGTTGGTTGCAATCGCGGGTATGACAATTGGATCATTGTTGTCCTCCACATGTGCTTGTAACAGTTCAATCATAGGGCGATTGTCCAGTAGAGGTTCATTGTTGTTGTTGTTGTTATTATTGTTTTTGAGAGGTGGATTGTTATTGTTGTTATTGTTGTGAGGTGGGTTATTGTTGTTGTTGTGTACACCAGCCATGTCTAAGTCTTCGAGAGGCTCGGGCTCTTGATAAGACGTCGATCGTGTACGCATGCACCTGCAAAAGAACTAACAAGGCAAACAAGAAATATTTTTGGTTTTTATGGTTTTTAAAATTTTTGTATTTTTGAAAATTTTATATTTTTTAGGGTTTTTGAAAATTTTTATGAAAAAGTAACGTTCACGGTGATCGGATCCCAAAATCCAAGTTCTCACAAAAACTGTTAATCTTAACGAGAAGAGCCGGCAGCGGCGCCATTTGATACTAGAGATTTTATATGGTTCAGATTTTAGTTCTCGGTATCTCCTCGAATTGATCACGGCTTAAAGTGGAATAATTGTTTTGGTTACTAAAAGGGTGTTGGTTTGTTATCTATTTTAAACTAGTAGTAAATAAATGTAAATGGCGTTGAGAAAATTAAAAGCTTTGAAAGATTAATCTAAACTGACGAGTTAAAAATAAATGCTTGAAAACTTAAAAACTGTATTAGAAAAATACTTGAAAAACTTAATGAAACTAACACTTGGAAACTTTGTAAAAACAAGAAATTAAGTCCATCGGAACCCCTGGTCGGAATCCTGTCGGAAAAGACTAATCGGAATAAGCTGATCAGAATACATGAAAATAGGTTTAATCGGAATATGGGGAACACGAACCAATCGGAATGTTGGGAAAATAAGCACTAATCGGAATATCATAAAAAGGAGGTAATCGGAATAATCAAAAATTCCCAATCGGAATATCCACAAATCGAAGCCAAATCGGAATGTAGATAAATGAGGCAATCGGAATAACTAATACTTCCTGTCGGAATACTAAAAAAGAAGTCCAACGGAAAAACCTAAACCCTAATCCGATCTATAGATCGGAATGAGGGAAGGGGAAGTTGATCGGAAAAGGGTTTATCCCTTTTCCGATTTAAGTGGGATTCGATAAAAAAAGCTAGGTGATAAGCTATTTGGAATAAGCTAAAACCCAAAACTAGGACGAATCTATACTAAAATGGACTCAATAAGCATGAATAACAACTTATCTAAACTTAGATTAAGCAAACTTTTGAATCAAACCATAAAAAGATAAACTTTTTAAGAAAGCTTTTAAAAAGTAAATAAGCTAAACAGAAAAACAAGCCAATAAGCACAAAGAACTTAAAGCTTATTCATATGAAAACTTAAATAAACATAAAAAGATTAACTTTTTAAGCACGAAAACATTGATGAACAACACGGATCATAAGTAATTCGCACCAAAAGTGAATCAAAATCAAATAAAGGTAGAAAGAGAATAAAGATTAAAAACTTAAACTTAAACTTGATTAATGAAATCAACAATACAAAGGTTTATTCTTGAAAGATTAAAAGAAAGAGAGATGAAAACTTAGTGAGAGAAGTTGAGAACTTTCTCTCTCTAAAACTAGAGAAAATAAAAAACTAAAACTAACTAGTCTCTAAAATTGTGAAGTGAAGTCCTATTTATAGGCGTTTGCTTGTGGGCTTGTGAATGGGCTTTGTTTTGGGGCTTCTTTTCTTCTTTCTTCTTTAGTCTTTACGTTTCTTTAAATAAACGTTTCTGACTTTGGATTTTGAGAAGTGTCGGTGAATAATTCCAACTCGTCTTATAATCTTTTGTTTAATAGACTCGAGTTCTTCGACATATATGAATCTTCCATCTTTGGCCCTTTTCTTTGATAAATCTTCAAATAGGCACAATGACTTCAAATCTTTTGCATCTCTTGGATAATAGACTTCGTCTTGAGTCTTTTTCTTCGATAAAACCCGTGCAATCCCATGTTTTCTTCAATATTCATCCGGTTGACTCTGAAAACACAATAAACACAAAAACCACGCATAATTCCAAACAAATAATATTAAATAGGTGTTTTGTTCTTGTTTTAGCCAGAAATAAGTGGTAAAAGGATGGGTGTTTTCACACCTATCAAACAACAACTATCGAAACAATCAAGTTGGTTTCAAAAACAATTACAACAAAGGAAACTATGGTAATCAAGGGGCTAATAATCAAGTTTCAAACAAAAATCAAAGTGATTTTCAAAACAACAAAAAATGTTTGCAAACTTTGAAAGATCTTCCAAATGAATTTGTTGAATACGCTAATGGGAACGATGCTAGGTTTGACAACATTCAAAGAGAAATCATTAGCCAAAGATCCGAGTTTAAGAACGACTTGAAGAATGAAAAATGAGTTAGCAAATAAGCTTAAAATCCATACAAACAAGATGGAAGGAAATGTAACTAGGTTATAACAAAACCAACAAAAAAATGGAACAATGAAACATGAAATTAAGCAAGAAATGATTAAGGCCGAGAAGAGGCAATCCATGTTTGAGGACAAAATTTCATCTATGTTTGAGGCAATTATGTGCAAACCGTCTTCGAGTAGTCTTCCTAGTAACACCATATCGAACCCTAAGGGAGATTAAAGTGATTACCACACGTAGTGGTAAGACACTTAAGGAACCGACTCCTCAACCAATTGCTCCTATGGAGGATGCAATTGAGGAAGAACCCGAGGTGGTGGTCGAAAAGGAGCATGTCCAAATCCCACGAAGTACCGCTCATGCCACACCTACTGTTGACCCATTACCAACATTTGAAACCGAGATTCCAAAGGCTATGCCTATGCCTCAACCCACACGACCTTTTCCCTATCCATCAAGACTTAGAAAGGAGAAACATCAAGAGCGCGACAATTACCAATTTGAGCTTTTTATGAAAATGTTTCGTGATTTGCACTTTAATGTGAGTTTCGCCGATGCTTTGGTCATGATGCCTCGATTTGCCGCTAACTTTAAGAGTATGTTGAACAACAAGGAGAAATTGCAAAAATTGTCTAGTTGTTCATCGGTTTATCTTAATCGCATACCTCAAAAAGTCGGTGATCCCGGTAAATTCTTGATCCCTTGTGCAATCCAAGATATGGAAGAATGCTATGCCTTGGCTGATCTTGGTGCTAGCATTAACTTGATGCCACTTACAATCTTCAAGTCGCTCAATCTTCCTAATCTTACTCCTTCACTAATGTCTATCGAGTTGGCCGACCATTCCACGATCCCCGCATGTGCATTGGCGGAAGACGTTTTTGTGAAAGTGGGGAAGTTCTATTATCCGATAGACTTTATCCTTGTCGATATTCCCACGGATCCTCAAGTTCCTCTCATTTTAGGTCGTTCGTTTTTAGATACGTCTATGGATTTGATCGATGTTCATGCTAGAAAAATCACCGTACGTTTCAACGACGAGGAACTTGTTATAAACGCAACTCAAAACTCTCAAATTTCTCATGTTTATTCCGTTACAACCATAAACCTCGTTGATATGATTGACGTTGTTTGCGAGAAATTTTCACAAGAAGTTCTAGGTTTTGGTGATGATGAAAATAGTGGCAATCCCACTATGTTAGATCCCATTCTTGATAACTCGAGACCAACCTTCATTCCATTTGAAGGTGGTGGTTTTACGTTGGAAGAATTCAATGGTCCACGTACTTGTAACGAAGACCTCGACAATGATGAGGACTTCTCGATTATCAAGGAGTTTCTCAATGATTTCCCATTTCCTCCACCCGAGGAGGCTATGAGTATGGAGCCCAAATCTTAAATTGAGGAACCACCTATCCTCGAGTTGAAAGATTTACATCCTCATCTCGAATATGTCTTTTTTGAGGAGGAAGACAAGTTGCCGGTTATTATTGCGAAATAACTTTCAAATGATGAAAAAACCGCACTTGTCGATGTTTTAAAGGATCACAAAGGGGCAATTGCGTGGAAGTTATCCGACATTAAGGGAATCGATCCCAAATTTTGTACCCACAAAATCTTAATGGAGGAGGATTACAAGCCCGCAATCCAATGTCAAAGGAGGGTGAACCCCAAAATTTACGACGTCATCAAAAAAGAAGTCCTAAAACTCCTTGACGCGGGAATGATTTACCCTATTTCCGATAGCCCTTGGGTGAGTCCTATTCATTGTGTCCCTAAAAAGGGAGGAATGACCGTTGTGACAAACGATGCCAACGAGTTAATTCCCACTAGACTCGTGACCGGATGGAGAGTGTGCATTGACTATCGTAAGTTGAATGACGCCACTCGAAAAGACCATTTTCCCTTGCCCTTCATGGACCAAATGTTGGAGCGTCTTGCGGGAAACGATTTCTATTGCTTTTTAGATGGTTTTTTTGGTTACTTCCAAATACCGATCGATCCTCGTGATCAAGAAAAAACTACGTTTACGTGTCCATATGGAACGTTTGCTTATCGTAGAATGCCATTCAGACTTTGTAATGCACCGGGAACCTTTCAAAGGTGCATGATGGCTATTTTTCATGATATGATCGAGAAGACGATGGAAGTCTTCATGGATGAATTTTCCGTGTTTGGTAGTTCATTCACTTCGTGTTTGTCGAATCTTGAGAGAATGTTGAAGCGTTGTGAGGAAACCAACCATGTGCTAAATTGGGAAAAATGTCATTTTATGGTTAAAAGTGGAATCGTCTTAGGGCACAAGGTTTCGAAATTGGGGATTGAGGTAGATCAAGCTAAGGTAGACGTCATCACCAAATTACCTCATCCCAAAACCGTTAAGGGAGTTAGGAGTTTCCTAGGCCACGTTGGCTTTTATCGTCGATTCATTAAGGATTTTTCAAAGATCTCTCGACCTATTACAAATCTCCTTGAAAAAGAGGCACGTTTTGTCTTTGACGAAGATTGTGTACGAGCCTTTGAAATCCTTAAGAGGAAACTTACCGAAGCTCCCATTCTTGTTGCTCCCAATTGGAACCTCCCCTTTGAGCTCATGTGTGATGCTAGAGACTACGCTATTGGGGCCGTATTGGGGCAACGTCATGAAAAACACTTCTTGCCTATTCACTATGCTAGCAAGACGATGACTGAGGCTCAACTAAAATACTCTACAACCGAGAAGGAGTTCCTTGTCGTGGTGTATGCATTTGAGAAATTCCAACCTTATCTCGTCTTGACGAAATGCATAGTGTGTACGGATCATTCGGCTATCAAGTATCTTATGGCTAAACAAGATGCTAAGCCGAGATTACTTCGTTGGATTCTCCTCCTTCAAGAATTCGATCACAAAATTGTTGACAAAAAAGGAGCCGAGAATCTAGCGGCTGATCATCTTTCTCGTTTGGAAGATCCTCACCAAAGTGTTTACGAGCCCAAGGAAATCACCGAAACATTTCCGCTCGAGACACTTGGTGTAGTGAATTCTAAGCTTGATTCTTCCACCCCATCGTTTGCGGACTTCAACAATTACCATGCGGGCAACTTCATCATTAAGGGTATGACGACTCAAGAAAAACAAAAATTCTTTCGTGACGTCATGTTCTACTTTTGGAACGACCCTTACTTGTTTCGAACTTGTGCGGATCAAATTATTCGACGTTGTGTCTTTGGTACTGAAGCTTCTAACATCCTTAGAGCTTGTCACGAGGGACCCACGGGTAGTCACCACGGTGCTAATCTCATGGATAAGAAGGTCTTTGATGTCGGCTTCTTTTGGCCTACTATTTACCGAGAGGCACATGAGCTTGTGAAGTCGTGTGACTCATGCCAACGACAAGGAAGATCCTCACCAAAGTGTTTACGAGCCCAAGGAAATCACCGAAACATTTCCGCTCGAGACACTTGGTGTAGTGAATTCTAAGCTTGATTCTTCCACCCCATCGTTTGCGGACTTCACAAATTACCATGCGGGCAACTTCATCATTAAGGGTATGACGACTCAAGAAAAACAAAAATTCTTTCGTGACGTCATGTTCTACTTTTGGAACGACCCTTACTTGTTTCGAACTTGTGCGGATCAAATTATTCGACATTGTGTCTTTGGTACTGAAGCTTCTAACATCCTTAGAGCTTGTCACGAGGGACCCACGGGTAGTCACCACGGTGCTAATCTCATGGCTAAGAAGGTCTTTGATGTCGGCTTCTTTTGGCCTACTATTTACCGAGAGGCACATGAGCTTGTGAAGTCGTGTGACTCATGCCAACGACAAGGAAAAGCCTCACAAAAAGATGAAATGCCACAAAATATCATCCAAGTGTGTGAGATCTTTGACGTTTGGGGCATTGACTTTATGGGGCCGTTCCCATCATCTCGTGGTAATAAGTACATCCTTGTCGCGGTTGACTACCTTTCTAAGTGGGTGGAAGCTAAGGCTTTGCCCACCAATGATGCTCGTGTGGTAGTCAAGTTTTTGAAAGGCTTGTTTTCTCGGTTTGGAACCCCTCGTGAGATCATAAGCGATCGTGGAACCCATTTTTGTAACGACTAATTCGAAAGGGTCCTAAGGAAATATGGGGTTACACATCGGCTTTCTACGGCTTATCACCCACAAACGAGTGGGCAAGTCGAGGTTTCAAACCGAGCTTTGAAGAAGATCTTGGAGAGATCCATTGGGGAAAACCGACAATCTTAGTCGGATAAGTTGGACGATGCTTTATGGGCCTTTAGGACCGCTCATAAGACGCCCATTGGGTGCACTCCTTATAAGCTAGTGTATGGGAAGAATTGTCACTTGCCAATTGAACTCGAACACAAGGCTTATTGGGGCCCTAAAGCATTGTAATGATGACATGGAGACCGCGAAAAAACATCAGAAAATGCAAATAAATGAATTGGATGAATTAAGGGATATTGCATATGAAAATTCATTGATTTATAAAGAAAAGACTAAAAAGTTGCATGATTCAAAAATTAAATAATCGGGTTTTTAACATTGGGGATCAAGTTTTGCTTTTTAATTCTCGTTTGAAAATCTTTTCCGGTAAGTTGAAATCCTGTTGGTCTGGTCCATTCACCATGACTCAAGTTTTTCCATATGGGACCATCGAGCTAGCTCAAAATGATGGCCCCAATTTCAAGGTAAATGGACATAGGTTGAAGCACTACTTTGGCGGGGAAGTTCCATCCTTGAACTACCTCGACCAAATCACCGTCCCCAATGATAATTAGTATTGAGGGGATCGAGTCGAGCTCATGACTCGGTAATCAAAAACGAGGTGCCTCGTGGGGGAGTCCCATGCTTATCCTATGTATATTATCTCTTTTCTAATGTAGTAATGTGTGGGGATTTGTGCCCTTCCAACCTTTGTTCCGTGGTTGTTTGTGAATTGTGGATTTTAGATGATCATTATCTTCACGATTGGAGCCTCTCGTGTTCGTTTGATGGGAACACTCGATCGTTTGGTTTGAATACTTTCTCAATATCCATGATATATCCTTTGATGTTCTAACCTTGTTTTTAGCACACTTCATAAACGGCTTTAAATTTAACTGTTACACCCTTTCCATGCTAGATTAGGCATTCGACTACGTCTCTAGTATGGGGGTATTTGCACCCCTAGACTCGAAACATTGAGGATAATGTTTAACTTTAGTATGGGGGGGTGAATAGATACTTGCCTTGCCAAACCTTCACGCTTTCCAAAGTTTATCTTCTTGTTTATCGTTTTGTTGCAAAATTAGGCTAAAAATGGCCAAATTTTAAAATTTTTCTCATGTTTTATAAGTGTTTGAAGACACGAACGTAGATTTTCCGATGGCGAGAATAAGAGTAATTTTTTACTCGACCGTGCGTGTTGAGCACTTAGCTTTGATTCCTTAAATGAGGACGAGAAATGATAGAGTTAATTATAAGTTACTATGCTAAACGTATAGTACTCGTATTATTTCAAAAACTCATGTGTTCTCATTGTTTGCTTATTCTCCCTTCGCTTGTAAATATTTTTTGCTTAATAAATATTGACTTAGTGGTTTAGTATTGATTGTTGGGTTTCTAGTCTTTTCTAGTAGCTTCCGTGTAATTAAATTGGGAAGACATTAAGGTATCGCCAGCGTCACGGTTTTGAAATATTGGCACCCGAATAATCGAAAGCTTCACCCAATAATAAGATTTCAAGTGCTCACCTAAATCAAGCAAACGATTTGAAGCTCACAAGGCCGAAAAATCTATGAAAAAATGAAAGTGAATCAAGCCTTAATCTTTGAAGCTTTAAAGATCCAAAATTCGCCTTAGCGTGAGGATATATGTCTTTGGCTAATAAAACCACCGATGAGGTGGATAATAAAAGGCAAGGCAAGACCGAAGTCATAATAAAAGCTTCATGGCATAGTTGAATAAAAGATGGAGGCAAACCTATGATAATAAGGCCCTTCCGTTAGGGGGCGTATAAAAGTCTTGGTAATAAGTCTCATGTTCAAAACCGTTATAAAACCGTGTTTATCGATCCTTCTTGTTGACTTAAATTTTTGACATCGTTGTCTATTAGGAGGGGTTATTGATTTGATGATCTTGGTTACACCGTTAGGACTCTATTTTTAGACCTAAATCTCTATTATCGCATAAGTCAAACAATGTATCCTCGTGAAACATTCAAGACAAAATAAAATATAAGAGATACAACTTAGGAAAATGGGAGGATAAGTACGTGATTAGGGCATATGAGTAGTGTTAGCATTACTAACTTATAATGACAATGATCTCGTTGCACGCTTAGCATGGAATTGGGGTGAAAATCGAGGACGACGTAATTATTTCTAACGAAGCATTCACGTGTTCTTATTCTATGAACCTAAACGTCCCAATTTGCAATGAAAATCATACATTATGTCTAAAACGCAAGTAGTAGTAGCAATAGTAGTAGTGTAGCTAGTTTTCATTCAATAAAAATGAATTTTGGAGGTGCTACGATACTTTATTCTAGCATTACGTGAGGGCACGACAAAGGTTTAGTATGAGGGGGTGATGAGACTGCTTTTATACATAGTCTCATCGTCCAAAAAGGGCTTTTAATGCAATAAATATCATGAAAATACCCCAATATATTCTTGTGTTTGTTGCTTGTGTATTTTAGGTACGGATATTGAGAAAATGACAAAAGATCACAAGAATCATGCAAAAACGAACACGGGAAACGAAGCCGCACATTGAACCAAGCCCTAATGAAGAATTTCCCATGACAAACCCTTGAAGATTTGAAGATTTATGAAGAAGGGTCCTCCAATGTTGAAGAACTGACACTTTATAACCTTGTATCTTCATAATTACAAGATTGATCCCTAAAAGTTTGTCAAAATTACCAAAAGGGCCATCCACTTTGAAGAATTGGCAATTTTAGTCCCTCAACAAAGTTAAAATGTCAATATTAATCCTCCTCAAAGTCAAACATATCATGAAGAACCTCAAGTTACATGAAATTACAAGATTGGTCCTTCAAAAATGTTAAATTACAAAAAGGACCCTTGACTTTGAAGACTTGGCAAGAAAGGTCCGTCATTAATCATGACTTGGCAATTTCAGTCCTCCAAAATGTCAATCATACAAGTCAAGACCATAATCCTTGAAGAAAATTCTAAATCAGTCCTTCAAGAATCAAGAAATGGCAAGAAATACCCCTGAAAATACTTTAGAAATGTATTTGGGGCAAAAGTGTGAAAATGAAAACTTCATTTACAAAGGGAATCCGAATTTAGCTTATTTATTTGCAAATGACAAGGGAATGGAAGTAAAGGGGTTAATTATGGCAGACAACAAAAGAAACCTAGACCAACCATGGGAGGACACGTGTCCCACTACCACCTTTCCACCAATGGGAGCTCATCCTGCTGCCATGTCACACTCCACTCAACCCTTTATTTAACTAATCAAACAGATTAGTTAATGTTGGCGCCTTAACATGTTTTTAAACATGTTTTAACCCAAAACCGGATCAAACACACAACTATTCACCGTAAGAACACAATTAGGTTTTCTTAATTGTGTTGTAATTAAGCCCTGAAAATCTCCAGATTAGTGATTAAGCATCCCTTAATCACATCCCAACCTTGAAAATACTTGCCACATCACCCATCAGTCCCACACAAGATTCCCCTGCTGCAAAAAAGAAGAAACTGCCAAAACTTGGCCAGTCATCCAACGTGTGTGATTCTAGCTTACTTTCTAAGCTCATTATAAGACATTGGATGCATTTTCACCATGCCAACTCCACAACAAAAAAAGAATCAGTCACATGATCTTCAAAGTTCCAACTACTCAAAGGGCAAAACTATAACTTCATTAGCTAGGGTTTCACGTTTTTTTAGCTTTCATAGTTCACTTGTATGCCTATATAAAGGCCTTAGGGTGCTTCATTTTTTCTTTGCTCTTGAATTTTCCATTGTTCACAAATCCGTAAATCATATATTCATGCAATGAAATGTGTTTGAATTTGGTGAAGAAAACTTAAGTGCCACTCATATTATCTGCTTGTTATTGTTCTTTGTTTGTTAATCTTGAATCCTAAACTTGTTTTCAAAAGGAGTGTGCAAAAGTTTGCACATTTTCCACTTTTCTTGATATTTTGCTAAGTCTTGTTCAAACCTTGGAATTCTTGGGCTATAAAGCTGATCATAGCATCCTGATATTGAGTTATCAAGGTGTGGTGAAGCCTATAACTTGGGGATAATCAAGTGTGGGGAACTAAGGTTGCATTAATCAAGAATTTTTCACTTTTTTGTTTTGATTTTTTGCTTCTAACTTTGTTGAATCTTAGCAGGCTCTATTGAGGAAGCTTGTGCTTGTTCTTGCTAGCACATAAGCTCAAAATTCGTGGGTGTGGATGTACATCCATGAGGTACACACCATTCTACCCAAAGTATGTTAAAATCTTGATTTTTGGTGAATTTGTGAGTTGCTTGTATTCTTGTTGATTTTATGGTCTAACCTTGTTCTAATATGCATATTATATCTGTATTTGTATTGATTTGGGCTTGGGTGGTCTTGGATAACACTTTTGATTTGAAAATTGTTATTTGAAAAGTTAAAAGGGTGTTTGGGATTTCCTGTTTGAGATCATAAGTTGATATTGTGTTGTTGGAAGTTAGTGTTTGTGCTTGTTATCTATTATTGGCTTGGTTGAGTGCTATTTGCTACAAGTTTCTGGGCTTAAACCCTTGAATCAAAGATTGTGCCATAAATTAATGAGTTTCACTGTTTTTGACCTAAAATCTTGGTAATACTTAGAGTATATGCATGTTTAGGGATATAAGCTGTTAAATCAAAGTTATCATAACATATCTTAGAGATCTGAGTGTTTGAATTTGGCTTGTTGGTCAATTGCATCAGCAAAGTAAAAATCTGCTTGTGTTAGTGTTCATTAGTAACTTTGTGTGCTTGAATCGTGACCTACACTTTGTACCATTGCATGAAAACTTTTTAGACTTGTTCATTTAAGTTTATTATTTCTTGTGTATGCATTTGGTGAAGTTTGGCTGGCTGAATTGTGCTATAAGTGCTTATTGAACCATAACTGCTTATTTGTTCAAGTCTGGTGCATGTCTGGTAGTTAATTGAATTAACTGCACTGATTGGTTGTTAGTGATTTTGATTTCTTTGTTGTTATTGACTCCTTATGATCCACTGATCATTTGGGTGCCTTTGTGTAACTTGAATCTCCAAAAAAGTCACTAAAGACAAAAAGTCAAACAAGTCAAGCAATGGAAAATGTTTCCACTACTCAGGCACCAAAACTAGCCCCTGCTAGTGTTAATTTTCAGTTAGCTTATTTATAAGCCATATTGGCTTATTTAGACCTACAACAACTTACTTTTTGTGATCAATCTTCATCAATTGACCCATTTGTTTGAACTGGAGCTTATTAGACTTTGACATTGACTTTTTGCTAGAAAACTCTTAAAGTTAACTTTTTAAGAAGTGCTTATTTGCTTATTTCAGCTTATTGAGTGAAATTATTTGAAAACTTTTTGTTGATTAAGCTTAGTTAAGTCATTTAAAAGCTATTGAAACTTGAATCAGCTCTTGGGGTGGCCTAGAACTCGAAAACGACTATTTTGTCGTTTTGTGTAGATTGCTTATTGCATTTTCAGGCTTATTCCTTGAACTTTTTTCAAATTTCCTTTTAAATAATTCTTAAGTAACTCAAAAGAAGCTTGTGTGTCTAATTTGAGCTTATGGCATCAACTTATAGCTTAATGGGCCAAAAAGCCCATTAAGAATAAGTTGTTTGATATAAGCCAACTTATTTCACATTTTCAGCTTTTGGGCCTTTGAAAAATTGTGTTCAGAATCAAATTTTGAGTCAGATTGAAGCTTTTGGGCCGATTTTATAAACATTTTTTATTGGGCTTATTTTGGTCCAATAAGGGTCTGTTTTGGACTTTGGCCAATTTGAAGGCCCATTAGGGGTATTTTTGTAATTTCAACTTCATTTTCTGTTTAATTAGGTTAAAATAAACTAGTTGGCAAGTTTTTAGAATTTTTTATAAATTTTGGATTTTTAATATTATTTTATTATTATTTTATTATTAAAAAATAAAATTTAGATTTTTCAAGTTTTTATATTTTTCATAGGATTAATACATTAAGTTAGGAATTTTGCAACTTTTAGAATATTTTTATTGTTCTTAGATTAATTTTTATAATTATTTTAAGTTTTAAGTGTTTTTAATTATTTTTAAATAGTTTTTATTAATATTAAAATTTTCAAAAATAGTTTTAAATTAAGTTAGGTCATTTTAGAGGTTTACAATTGAAAAAATCTCATTTCGGGCTTTTTGTTAATTAAATGGATTTTTTGGGCTTTAATTAGCATTAAAAATTACTATTTAATTAAATAAAAGGTTTGAGTGATTTTTGATTTTTTATAAACTCTAATTACATTATTTAGGATTTATTGCAATTTTCTAGGAATATTTAGGGTAAATTTTTTATTTTGGTACTTTTTACGGTTTTACGTGTACGACCTTTTCCTCTTAGTTTAATTCGTCATCGTAACCGTCATTCTCTTCTTATCTCACTTCTTTTCTTTTCTCATAAATATAATCACAAAGTTAATCATCTCACTACACAACACACTAGCCTCCTTGAGAACGATCCCCACTTTGGGTCATAACTCGTGGTTTTCTTAAACTACTTGTTAATACTTGCCCTATTTACCCCTTTTGTTTTTCCTAAAGCAAAGGTGTGTAAAAACTCTTACATCAGGCCTACACATACAAGCCTCTAGAGGCAAGTAGAGTTAATGGATCATGCGAGCCACGAGGACGGGTACTAATCGAGAATACAGAAAATATACGAGACATGACGACATGGTTCTTAGAGTTTGCTATACGAAGGGTTGTAGAACAGGAGGACGAAATCTCGGTGGACATGGACCAACTATCAATTGTAAACATGAATAAGCCTCCTTGTCACGTTCTAGGCGATTTTATCTTGCACAAAAATGTGAGTGCGGACATGGAGTTACCAACATGGATGACACCCATTTGAAAGTGTTTGTCACATAACAAATTGCCAAGCAGCAGAAGGAAGGCTTGGCAGATACATGTGCGAGCTAGGCACTTTCAAATTGTCAAAGGAACGTTGTACAGGAAAACAGGCAAAGGTCAGATGTTGCAATGCTTATCACCAGATCAAGCGCGGGCAGTAGTGGAAGCCGCACACAGAAGAGTGTGTCCTCGCGGCTCGGTACCTATGGTTGAGGAAGTCACTCGCTCAAGGTACTTTTGGCCATTTGCACATAAGGATGCGCGAAAAAGAGTGGCGCGTTGTCAGAGATGCCAAGCGGACTCAAGACGTCAGACGAATTCTAACATGATTACTGGCCCACTCTCAACAAAAGGTGCAGAGGAAGGAGGACTATTCTCAAAGCTGGGGCGTACTCTAGGTTCCCTAGCGACGTCAATGAGAAATATGGCGTGACACGCGGTAACACTGCTCCCGACTAGAGGTAACCATCAACAGCAACGCAGAGGAGCAGTCGTCCCCGCAGCCAGGATAACTCCATATACCATGCGGCAGCGGGATCGTATGGGCGTACTACCAGCAGCACGAAGCAAGAGGAAGCGAGGTCAGGCGAGCAAAGGATCCTCACAGACTTGGATGAGTGAGCATGGCTATGCGAAATCGCTATCTAGCCCTACAAGGAATGACTTAAGAGACGACCAGAGTTCTGGGCGATACTCTCCTTGAGATATCGCATAGTTGGCGTGGACTATTCTCTTGGCTACTAATAGCCCCAATAAGGATCCATGTATTTTTTCTTTTTAATCATTTTTTAGGTTTTTGTTATTTGTTTCAAAACATTTGCAAAGGGTATGAATGAAACGTTGCGGTAAGTAGCTAGTTTCATAGTCCAAATGATGTTTTTTTCTTTCTTATATTTAATGCATGCAAGTATTATTTATTTATATAAATTTGGCCTTCAGATGTACATTTATAATAACGTTTCCAGGCGGAATAAGTTTACCCTACTAATTAGACTTGTCGCGTAAGAGTGATGCACCCCCAGCGGCACCAGATCAGGTATCCTTTGTCAGACAGCTTTTGACAAGACGTTGTGGTAAGTATAGCAGTCCTCATACATTTTGACGGATAGGCATAGTGTGCACGCCTAACGAACATGTCATTTTCGATGACATTGCTTATGGTAGTAGTGGCAGAACCACACGTAATAACCTTTAGACTCACCCATAAGTCCAGAGTCGCACTCCAATGGGCGTACTCATAAACAGGCGTTCTCCCTCACAACCTTAGGTGTGGGTGTAGGAACCTGGACACATATATATACGACTACACATGAGCATAATGTAGGACGTTATGACAAACATATGGGTCGTTATTATCATTATACAAATTATTAAGTTACAAGATTAGTGTGCGTAAGATACAACAACAGATATGGTAAGGCAGACACCTTCTATAGAGGGTCGCTCGTTGACAGTAACCTCTTTAACAGGCGATGTCGTGGGTTCCGTGACACGCAATGTTGTGCCCATTCCTCTTTCATATATCACAACACACGTGTATAATACACATCAATGGAAGGAAAACTCACGGGCACACCATCAGACCGGCTAGGATGTGTCAGGCCTAGACCAATGACGGCGCCTTTTGTAGAGGTGCGATTCTTCTTAGCAACACGACGCACATGCTTATTCAATTTGTCTTCCGGCAGAATCAGTATCGGTGCGCAAGAAATATACACAGGAACTTGTAGTTGGGATAGGTCTGGCTCGCCCGTGGTTTCAGGGTCTCCTTCTGTCGGGTCTGCACTGTCATTCAGAAGCATAAGTCCTATCATGGTTACACTATGTTGTTCCCATTCAATCCATAACACAAGATTTAGAGAGAGAAATAGTAGAAAAGTAGAGAGAGAGAGAGAGAGAGAAGAGAGAGAAGTGGAAGGTTTACACTAAAACTAGGTGTTTTATGAAATGAACCAACACCCTCTTCCACATGTGGAAGAGGGTTATATATGCCACGGCTCTAAGTCCTTTGTGGGCTTCATCTTGGGTCGGGCTTGGCATTCACTTGGGCATATAGCCCCTAACAAAGACAATATTAGCTTAAAGTCCAAGCCCGCTTTTCCCGACTAACCTATTACTATACAAGACCAATAACGACTAACATGACCTATTACATTCTTGTTTGACTATGTAAAATATAGGGCTAACAATCTCCCCCAATGTATCGGTCATCTTTAAAAGCTTAAAAAGCATAAGATGATTGAGTGAATACATTCTTATAGAGGAGATCTTCTTGCTTTTGGTCTTGTATCTTGGTCTTGATCTTGTTTGTAACGGATTTGTTCCTTCATGCCTTGTGATCCTTATCTTGAGCCTTTGTCTTTTGACTTAGAGTTCTTGAGATCTTCAATCTATCCTTGATAGTGTTCATCTTGTGCTCTTGTGGCAAGATGACCTATTACATTCTTACATTCTTAATTATCTTGATTATCGCCATCTTGTGATCTTGTGACTTCTGAATCGACATTGGGTACATAGCTACGCCACCTTCTTGATATGCATCAATATATATAGACACGGACGAAATGGCTTTGAACATTTCACCCTAACTCGGTAGCGTTTTACCTCCGGTCGGTGAAGACCGTTAAACGGTATTAGATACCGTACCTGTGATCGGGTAGGTTCGATTAAGAACCTCCTTGACAGGGTTTCCCGACGGTAGTAGCCAGTTCTCTTTACTCGACCGTCTCAAAGCAGACTGCGAACGTAAAGAGTGAATCATAAGGATAAATTATCCGCCTGATTAGAGTCGTCAATTCAGATTTCTTGGAATAAGTTTAATTCTAAAAGAATCGCACCATCGTTGCTTTCCAGTTTGTCACAAGCTTGATTCATAGAGAATCTTGCGAGTTACCTACCGCAGTGCTGTTTGATGTTGACACTGGAAGGATTTCCATTCGTCACTGTGAACACTAATGAGTGTCACTCTGAATGTTCTGGCAAGATCACATAGATTTTGCGAAGTAACCTGGAATCAAGTTTGAATCAGTTAAGAATCCAAACTTAGTTGCTTTCCAGTTCTCACAAGTTTGATTCGTGTAGAATCGCACAAGTTACCTACCATGAGCTTGTTTGATGCTGGCTTGATACAAGGTTTTTTACCTAGTATGAAAAATTAAAGTTCGTTGTGTTGGTCTAATCGAATTGATAACTGGTTAACTATGCGACTCAGTTGTCTTTGGGAGAAACAAATAGTTGTGTCGTTGTAGTATATTAAAGGTGCAAAAACTATTAGAGTAAAAGGCATGTAATTTAAATCTAAATCTAAGTGAAAATAAATGACGAGAAATTAAAAGCGCGACAACAAATTAAAAGGCACTAAGAGTAAATAACGCAAACTTAAAACTATCTAAGGCAAGGCTTAAAATAAATCTAAGGAAAGTAAACTTAAAGTGCGACTAATTAAAGAGGCGGGAAAAGTAAAGCATAAAAATTAAAACTTAAAAACTGAAACTAAAAAGAACCTGAAAACAGCTCATTTGGAATAATCCTTCGTTCGGAATAATCACTCATCCGGAATGTCACCTTCATTCGGAATGATTCTTCTTCACTCGGAATAATTACCAAAACCCTTGATCCGAAATGTTTGTTTCACTCGGAATAATGGTTCATCCGGAATATGTCACTTATCCAGAATATTCACTATTCCGAATGAACACCTTTGATTCGGAAGAAGTTGTTGATGCGGAATGTTTTCCTTGACTCGGAATATTCTGTTGATCCGGAACAAAATCTCCAACCCTTCGTTCGGAATGTTCCGAATGAACTCCTTCGTTCAGAATAACTTGGATGTTCCGAATGAACTCCTTTATCCGGAATATCGGATGTTCCGAATGAACTCCTTTATCCGGAATATAGGATGTTCCGAATGAACTCCTTTATCCGGAATATTGGATGTTCCGAATGAACACCCTTTGATTCGGAAGAAGTTGTTGATCCGAAATGTTTCTTTGGTTCGGAACAATCACAACACCCCTTTGATTCGAACAACCTGCTTGATTCGGAACAGTCAACAAAATACCTTCACTTTTAATACTTGGCTTTGATCCGGAATAAACCTGGGAAAACAGTAGCGAAGAACACGGGACAAACAAAAAGCTACGAATCTAGACAAAACTAATCAAAATCAACCACAAGATTAAATCAAACTAATCACAAATGATCTAATAACAAATACTAATCAAACCTAATCAAAAACACTAACAATAATAATCAAAATAATCAAAACCCACTTTAATCAAATCAATAAAACATCAAAAACATAAACATGAACAATAAAGCATAAAGATTAAAGATCAAATAAGAAAGGAAGATAGAAGATTGACAATAAAAGTAAAGATTGACAATAATTAAAAGGAAACTTACTTGAAATTAAATGAATTTAAGGTGCAAGACAATTAAGTAAATGACATGTATTTAAATGATAAGTAATTAAAATGGTGGAAGATTAATTGTCACACTTAGCCAACAAAAACAAATGGAATGAAATGAATCCTATTAATAGGAGATTAGGGAGGTGTTTAGAGGAAGCTTCCTCCCCTCTTTCTTCTTTCTTTAATTGCATGATTAAGTCCTTGTCTTCTTAATTCTTTGACTTTAACGACTTTGTCTCGGGATTTATTTAAACTCGTCTTGAATTTCTTAATAAATAAGACTTGAGTTCTTCGGCTTTTAGTAAACTTCCGTCTTCTGACTTTTTCTTCGATAAATCTTCAGAATTGGTCTTGGACTTCCGTTCTTTTTGCACTCTTGATTTCTTGACTTCGTCTTTTGTCTTTTTCTTCGATAAAAGCCCGTGAATGCCCGTGTTTTCTCCCCTTTTAACATTTTCGTCCTAAATCACAAAAAAACACAAACCACGCATAATTCCGACATTTACGACATAAAATACACGTTTTGGCTTGGTTATTATTGTAGTTAAGTGGTAAAAAGGATGGGTGTTTACACACCTATCAAATCCCCTACACTTGACCATTGCAATGTCCTGATGCAATACATTAGTTACAAAGCACGTTTACATTTTTCATCACAATCAATCCACATTGGCCTTTATTAAAGAGATAGAAAATTATAAACATTCAAAGTAAAGAAATCAAAAACATACCTTCGGGTTTTGGAAATGTCATGAATGATCATCATCCTCAAGTTTTCACATTCTACAAACCAAGCTTAAAAACGAGATCATTGTTATTATAAGTTATCAAACTAACACGAACTCATGTGGGCCAATTATTTACTTAGACTCCCTTATTCCAAGGTGTATCTCTTATATTTTATTGTTGTCTTGAATGATCACGAGTTAGCTAAAGGACAAAATTTAAAACTGCTTCTCGGGATCTCATAAAGTTCATATCTTGGCATAACTCGCTTCGTGATTTGAGACCTTTCTCGGACCGATATTTGGCAGCGACTTCAGACGTTCATGAAATAATGGTCTTCTCTTCATAATAGGAATTTCTTCACTTGAAATTTTGAGAGATTCTTCATACTTGGACCACGACTTCTTCATTTTTCTCCAATCTTTATTTTGGGATTTTGATATACAACGATCCGCCTCCTTTTTGGACTTGGATCTATTTATCCTCATACCTTGTTAGGGCCTTTTTGGATAGACTTCTCCATGATCTTTTGGGGAGTATTTGCTTTTCTTCGTGTGTCTCGATCCTTCATATTGATCTTTGATAAATGATTCTTCACATCACTTGGGATCTTTAGCAACAAAATGTAGCCCTCATGCCTTGTTAGGGCCTTTTCGGACTCGCTAATCTTCGCATCCCGCTTTAATAAGTTATGCCTTGGCTATGAACTCTAATCCATACCGAGCAACTTTTAAACGATCTTGGGCTAGAAGCTAAGTAACTTTTCAAATAGTACAACCTTATTAATTGTAGATAAATTTATTAGCAAGCGATGGGAGAATAGGCTTATAATTAACTCACATAACTTCACGTAAGAATACCAAACTTATAATTGACTCTATCATCTCTCGTTCTCCATAGTTTAAAATCTCAAGGAATGAGACTCGTGGATGCTTAGCCTATTAAATCAAAGTTTTGGTTTTTCGAGTCATCTATAGGATCTTGCAAATTCTTGGACTTTTTCAAGTTTAAAAATCGCATTTTAAAGTTCCCTTGATAAACAACTCTCTAGTATCAATATAGGAACTTGCGAAAAGTTCTTGTTCTTAACCCGTGAGAGTTAAGACTTTCGCGTTTTATAGCTCCCTATATAAAAGCCTAGCAAAACTTGACTTAAACACGTTAAGGATACTAGCTAGAGTAAACTTAGATAAGTAAACTCGGGTTGAGTCAAAAGATTTACAACGTTTAAAAATTAAAACCACTTTATTAAAATTTATTCAAGCAGAGAAAGAAAATAACTATACAAAGATAAAAACTAATAGGCCAAAATAGATCAAAAATTTTGAAAAATGTCGAAAAATTGATTTTCCGGTTAAAATGAGGACAAATACAAGGAAAAGGCCACTTAACTTCGATAGAAGTCCCCCTACACTTGATATAAACATTGTCCTCAATGTTTAAGCATGTGGGAGTAAACTCACCTACACTTAGGACATTATGCACTTTGTTTAAATCTTGCTAAGGAAAAGACAACTAACGAGATTCCTATTGTAATATTGGAAAATATAAAATAGACTCGAAAAGAGTTTAGGATAGAACCGGGAAGACGGAAACACGGAATCACGGGTCGTCAAAAATCATCAAGAGTGGATCATTGAGCGCTCGAATCCCTGAATATTAGAAGAGAGGAAATAGCAAACAACAACGGGTCTCCCCTACACTTAGGATAAAGATAGCTAAAAGATAGAAACATGGGTTGCCTCCCAAGAAACGCTTGATTTTTGTTCACGGAGTCGTGAGCCTGACTCGACCTTGATTAGCGTAGGAAAAAGCATGAAACATATCCACTAGGATCAAATACATAGTTTTCGTTCATAAAATAGCACAAGCTTAAGGCGAACAAGGCAAGCCACAGAATAATAGGCAAGGTTCCCTTAAGCAAAGATGGAGCACGGTGGAAGCAAGGGTGAAGTGGTGCAAGCATATCTTCATAAGTTCCAAAGATGTTTCCTTTTACATCATCAGATGGATACTGAGATGGCTGAAGATTGTCGATACCGGGGTCGAACACCTTTTCCTTTAGGGGAAAATAGCACTCGGGCTCAGTAGAATTTGAAGATGATCCGCTAATAAAATGCACAACCTTGTCCTCAGAAGATGGACAAAGAGGTGTCAAAACATACGTGTTGCGGATGTTGGTGTCGTCCGGTTTCTTCTCCTTTGAAAGAATTTTCTTCAAATCCAAAGTAGGATCAAGACCATAATCATCAAAATCTAAAGGAGGAGCATCACTCTCATAAGGAAAGTAAGTATTGAGAAAAGTAGAGAAGTCTTCCTCAAATGAGTAGTCATCCAAAGTAGGATCAAGTGATGGCGGAGGATCTTCATCATGAGAAGAATCACTTGAAAGAGTGTCTGCCTCATCAAAATCATCATAAGTGGGCATGTCGGGATACTCGGAAGTAAAATAATCATAGTCATCTCCATCGGAGCTAGAATCATCATCATAAGCATCAAAGATCGGTGGAGAATCATATATGGGTGAAGGTTCCAAATTGGAGAGAGAATCATCCACATCATCTTGAAACAGTGGATTATCATTGCAAGAGTCGAATAGAGGATTGTTGTAGACGACAAAATCATCAAGCACATTAATCATATTCGCGGATTCTCTTCCATAGGATTTGCTTGTAAGCTTCCCCATTTCAAAAACTTGTGCATCATCCCCGACTCTTAAGATGAGTTCACACTTATCCACATCTATTAAAGCTCGACCAGTTCTCAAAAATGGGCGTCCAAGTATTAACGGAATACGAGGGTCCATTTCATAATCAACAACGATGAAGTCGACCGGAAAAGTGAATGTGCCAACTTTAATGAACACATCTTCGGCAATACCAACGGGGTAAGCGAGAGTGCGATTGGCAAGCTCAAGAGTCATCTTGGTGGGTGTAAGGTCGGGCAATGATACCTTTTTCCAAACACTTAATGGCATCAAATTAATACTTGACCCGAGATCGGCTAAGGCAGTAAATTTGTCGGTTTGGTTAAAAGTACAAGGAAGCACAAAACGACCGGGATCTCCAAGTTTTTCCGGAAGTTCTTTAAGAAGGACGGCAGAACAATTTTCATTTAAGCGAGTATTAACAAACTCGGCCATCTTCTCCTTCTTACTAAGCAATTCCTTAAACATCTTGACAAATTTAGGCATTTGTGCTAGAGCTTCAACAAGGGGAAAAGTGACGGTCATTTCCGAAACTTTCTTCAAATAGTTTGACACTTGAATGTCATCCTTGGTGTGAAGTCTGGCCTTGTCTAAGCGAGATGGATAAGGAATCTTGGGTTTATAGGTGGAAGGTGTAGCAGGTAAAGGTTGAGATGTTGAAGGTGGGGTTGGTGGAGGAGTCTTGGTGGGTACTTCGTCATGACGAGGCGGAGACGGTAATGGTGTACTAATACTAGGTGTGGGAGGAGTAGGGATAAATGGTGGTGGAGGAGGTGTAGATGATGGGGGCGGGCTAGGTGGTCCTACTAAAGTAACTCCACTACGGGTAGTAATAGCACTCACATTCTCTCTCGGATTGGTGACGGTGTTTTAAGGTAGAGAACTCGAAGTAGAGGGTTGAGTGGTGGGAAAGAAACTAGCCAACATATTCTTCAAATCATTCGTTTGAATGCTGAAGGAGGATTGTATATTATCTTGAAGCTCGGATCTAATGTCATTACCTTGCTTAGTGATATCCCATTTCAAATTGATAATTTGGCTTTGTAGATTCTTGATTTGCTCTCCTTGGGTTCTCATTAAGGCTTCAACATCTTGATTGATGGGTGGGGCTTGTTGAGTGGGTGGGTTATAAGGATTAGAAGCTCTAGGTGGGATTTGGTGGCTTCTAGTGTAATTGTTGTTGGGGTTTTGGTTTTGAGGAGAAAAACCGGGTGAAAGGTAGTTGTTGGACCGGTAACTTAGCAAATTTCGATCCCCTTGAGGTCGGGCTTGGTAATTTTCCGGTGAATAATTACCATAAGCCGCATACACGTTTTCCGGATTACCTTGAGTGGAAGGACAATCAGTGTATGAGTGAGGACCGCCGCATGTTTCACAAGGATTGGCTATCGCTTTAACTTGTTGTTGGTTTGTAGCGAGAAGCAAGATATTTTTGTTCATTTCGGCCATCATGCGGGTGAATTCGGTCATATCGGGGTTTGCTGAAGTAGAAGAAACATTGACTCTCGGGTTGTTCCTTGAAGAAGCAGAGGAATCCCAGTTTTTGTGATGAGTAGTCATGTTCTCAATAAGCTCTCTACACTCCTCTGGTCTTCTTTTCATAAATGTGCAACCGGCGGCTGAATTAATCGTATCACGATTACGAAAAGTCAAACCGTTGTAGAAAGTATCAATTAAGGTCACGGGGAGCATGTTGTGGTTTGGACAACGATCGATCAAAACATTATATCTTTCCCAAGCATCAAAGAGAGATTCATCGGGTTCTTGCATAAAACCGCTGATTTGATTGCGAAGGCTCGTGACCATGGATGGTGGAAAGTAGCGCGACAAAAAGCGTTGAGTCATGTCATCCCAAGTATGAATGGAATTCTTCGGGAGACGATCAAACCATTTCTCGGCGTGGTGTGATAAAGTATGTGGGAAGAGTTGAAGGCGAAGGACATCCATAGTTTCACCGGGCAACTTCATGCTTTGAGTGATAGTAATGAATTTGTCGAGGTGTTTGTTGGCATCATCATCAGGCATTCCGCGGAATGGATTAGTTTGCACTTGCTGGATCATGTGATGCTTCAACGAAAACTCCGGAGCCGTGATTTGCATCGGCACAATCGGTCCTCCTTGTCCAAACATGGTAGGTTGACAAAGCTCCTCCATTGTCCGAAGATCGGGCTGTGGAAGAACATTGTTGTTGTTATTGTTGAGGTGCGGTGGATTATTGTTGTTATTCACACATGCCATAGCTAAATCTTCACGAGTCTCGGGAGAAACAAATACCAAACACAAAGAAAATATATATACACTACAAAAATAAAATCTTTTTGGATTTTTGAAATTTTTTAATTTTTATGGATTTTTAACAATTTTTAATTTTTTGGATTTTTAAAATTTTTAAGCAAGAAAATAACGCTCACAAATGAACGGATCCCAAAAAGCAACGCGTCTCTCACAAAAAACCATTAATATTTACGAAAAGAGCCGGCAGCGGCGCCATTTGATACAAGGTTTTTTACCTAGTATGAAAAATTAAAGTTCGTTGTGTTGGTCTAATCGAATTGATAACTGGTTAACTATGCGACTCAGTTGTCTTTGGGAGAAATAAATAGTTGTGTCGTTGTAGTATATTAAAGGTGCAAAAACTATTAGATTAAAAGGCAGGTAATTTAAATCTAAATCTAAGTGAAAATAAATGACGAGAAAGTAAAAGCGTGACGGGAAATTAAAAGGCACTAAGAGTAAATAACACAAACTTAAAACTATCTAAGGCAAGTCTTAAAATAAATCTAAGGCAAGTAAACTTAATGTGCGACTAATTAAAGAGGCGGGAAAAGTAAAGCTTAAAAATTAAAACTTAAAAACTGAAACTAAAAAGAACCTGAAAACAGCTCATTCGGAATAAACCTTCGTTTCTGAATAATCACTCATCCGGAATGTCACCTTCGTTCGGAATGATTCTTCTTCACTCGGAATAATTACCAAAACCCTTGATCCGGAATGTTTGCTGCACTCGGAATAATGGTTCATCTAGAATATGTCACTTATCCGGAATATTCACTATTCCGAATGAACACCTTTGATTCGGAAGAAGCTGTTGATCCGGAATGTTTTCCTTGACTCGGAATATTCTGTTGATCCGGAACAAATTCTCCAACCCTTCGTTCGGAATGTTCCGAATGAACTCCTTCGTTCGGAATAACTTGGATGTTCCGAATGAACTCCTTTATCGGGAATATAGGATGTTCCGAATGAAATCCTTTATCCGGAATATAGGATTTTCCGAATGAACTCCTTTATCCGGAATATTGGATGTTCCGAATGAAAACCCTTTGATTCGGAAGAAGTTGTTGATCCGGAATGTTTCTTTGGTTCGGAACAATCACAACACCCCTTTGATTCGGAACAACCTGCTTGATTTGGAACAGTCAACAAAATACCTTCACTCGGAATACTTGGCTTTGATCATAAACCTGGGAAAACAGTAGCGAAGAACACGGGACAAACAAAAAGCTACGAATCTAGACAAAACTAATAAAAATCAACCACAAGATTAAATCAACTAATCACAAATGATCTAATAACAAATATTAATCAAACCAAATCAAAAACACTAACAATAATAATCAAAATAATCAAAACCCACTTTAATCAAATCAATAAAACATCAAAAACATAAACATGAACAATAAAGCATAAAGATTAAAGGTCAAATAAGAAAGGAAGATAGAAGATTGACAATAAAAGTAAAGATTGACAATAATTGAAAGGAAACTTACTTGAAATTAAATGAATTTAAGGTGGAAGACAATTAAGTAAATGACATGTATTTAAATGACAAGTAATTAAAATGGTGGAAGACTAATTGTCACACTTAGCCAACAAAAACAAATGGAATAAAATGAATCCTATTTATAGGAGATTAGGGAGGTGCTTAGAGGAATCTTCCTCCCCTCTTTCTTCTTTCTTTAATTGCATGATTAAGTCCTTGTCCTCTTAATTCTTTGACTTTAACGACTTTGTCTCGGGATTTCTTTAAACTCGTCTTGAATTTCTTCATAAATAAGACTTGAGTTCTTCGGCTTTTAGTAAACTTCCGTCTTTTAACTTTTTCTTTGATAAATCTTCAGAATTGGTCTTGGACTTCCGTTCTTTTTGCACTCTTGATTTCTTGACTTCGTCTTTTGTCTTTTTCTTCGATAAAAGCCCGTGAATGCCCGTGTTTTCTCCCCTTTTCACATTTTCGTCCTAAATCACAACAAAAACACAAACCACGCATAATTCCGACATTTATGACATAAAATACACGTTTTGGCTTGGTTATTATTGTAGTTAAGTGGTAAAAAGGATAGGTGTTTACACACCTATCATGGCTCAAGCAGGATTTCCATCTTCATTGTGAATCGTATCACTCAGATGTTCTGGCAATATCACAAGGATAATGCGTAGGACTCGATTGTGTCCTAATGAGATAATAGATAGATCTCGTTTGGCTCTAGACTCAATAAGTGCATTTTGGTATTCGGAGGCTGGAGCAGACTGCCACCTTTTCAATATTAACTGACTCAGAGTGAGAAAGTCAATAGATACTTGTTGATCTCCGTGAAAATGAGACAAGTTTCTTTTGAGAGAAACTCGAATGGCTGGGAAGGGTTGTGCATCGCATCACTAGGTCCATGACACTTGTCTTCAAAAGATGCGTTAACCCGGTTTCTACCTAAGTTGCATAGAATATTCAACTCCTTCAATGCTTACCAATACGTCATCATTAGCACCTTGTTGTGATTGTTCTAGTGCTAACTTAAGTAATTGGTCCGCATTCAGCTTCATTCCACTCCATCTTTCCTAAGGACAACTATTTCTAGCTATGGAATGTCCTTGGGTTGATCCCTCTGGTTCTGGTTGGATCATAGGACTTAGTTTTCTATCCTAAACCACCTTTTGACTCCATCGTTCTGTCGTGGATAGTAGGTTGTTTTGGGTAAAGATCGTAACCATAAAACCATTGAGAACAATTCAAAGTTCTTGATAAAAATCAAAACTCTTAACACTTTGATAGTTTTATATTTTCAAAAAGCTCCCCCTACACACATGCATCGATAAACGAAATAGTTTGGCATGTGAAGGAAACAGTTGCACTTGAGTCTTTAAGATCACATGTTGCGATATACTAGATTTTAATCACATTTTCTCCCCTTATCTCTAATATAAAAATATAATATTAGAGATACCAATTGATTAAAATATGACATTTTATGAAAAATCGACGGGAGAGAAACATGTGTGTACGCATGAATCATAGAACATTTTCAGTCGGGTCGCTCCCCCTCAACAATATATGTGTGTCTTGAGACAAAATTTGACAACATTTTAGAAAAACGACACCACAAAATATGTTGAGGTACGGAGTTGAGATGCCTTTACCGATAATATATGACAGATTTAATATCATTTTCGGAATGTGTTGGATACATAAAATATGACAATTTTTAGAGATGTACCCAACAACATTAAACGCTTGATTTTAAAACGCTCCCCCTCAAAAATTGATCAAAATAACATATGACATTTTAGAGATATAAAACCACATATGAGGAAGGGAGTGTTGAACACACAATTTTGAAAGATTTAGAAAAACCTTTTTGAGAAATTCTTGAAAAATTGTGTTCAACGGTTTTAAAATAATCAGGATAGAAGACTTCTCTTCTATAACTTAGGGAAAGCGCACTGAAACATACACTTCCCTTTCGGGTCCGTTTTTCACGAGCTCAAAACTTTGATTGTTTTGTGACTAGCTCATGACCGAGAGAAATAAATTTCCCGTTGTGAATGATAAGTTATCATTCGTGATAAACTTTCCTTAAGTTGAAGTTCGAGGTCTAAGCTGAAATTTACTTAGAAATCGTTTTTCATGAACTTAAAAACTTTGAATGTTTTTATAGGAAGCTCATGACCGAGAAATATTAATTTCTCGTTGAGAAGGATAAGTTATCGTCCGTGATAAACTTTCCTTATTTGAGGTGCGAGTCCTAAGCTGTGATGTGCTTAGAAGTCATTGTTAGTGAAAAATCAAGCAACTTCATTTGCCAAAACCTCCAAGTCTTCGGGAGTCATATACTTCATACCAAGACGGCCAACGAGATACTGAAACCTATTTTGAGATAGGGATTTTGTAAACAAGTCAGCTATCTGGTACTCAGTTCTGACAAAGTATAATTCCACGATACCACGTTCCACTTGTTCCTTGATGAAGTGATATCCGACTGCGATGTGCTTGGTACAAGAGTATTGAACCGGATTGCAAGAAATGGCTATGGCCGACTTTGAGCCACAATACATTGGTATTTTATCAAAGTGGAAGCCATAATCCGTGAGTTGAGTTCTCATCCAGAGGACTTGAGCACAACACGCGGATAGAGCCACATATTCTGCTTCAGCTGATGAGAGCGAAGTGCAATCCCGCTTCTTTGACGACCAACTCACAAGTTTGTCTTCCCCTAGAAATTGTACACTACCAGAAGTGCTTTTTCGACTATCAAGGTAACCTGCGTGATCAGAATCTAAAAAAGCTGTTAGATGAAAACCGGTTCCCTTCGGATACCAGAGTCCCATGTGAATGGTATTCTTAAGGTACCGAAAGATCCATTTAACCTCTTTGAGGTGCTTTTGAGTAGGTCTGGCTTGATATTATGCACAATAACATGTGGCATGATGAATATCAGGCCTGCTGGCTGTAAGGTACATAAGGGACCCGATCATACTACGATATCGCGTTTGATCTACGGGATATGAGTACAAGTCAGCGTCTAGGGATGTGGTCGACAATGGTGTACCAACGCGAGCACATGAGGTCATACCATGCTTTTTAAGTATCTCTTGAGCATACTTATCTTGGTTTATGAAGATATCATGTGGGGATTGATGAATCTGGAGGCCGAAAAAGAATTTTAGCTCCCCCATCATTGACATTTCAAATCTGCTGTGTATTATTTTTTCAAAACGTTTCGAATGTTTTGGGTTCGTAGAACCAAAAATAATGTCATCAACATAAACTTGCACCAGAAGTATGTCATCCCCATATTTATTAATAAAGAGAGTAGGATCAATAGAACCTTTAGAGAATCGTTTGGAAACCAAGAAGTTGGATAGTTCTTCGTACCATGCCCTTGGAGCTTGTTTAAGTCCATATACAGCCTTCTTGAGACGATAGACTTTGTCAGGATGATGAGGATCGATGAATCCTTCCGGCTGATTCACATACACTTCTTCCTTCAAATGACCGTCGAGAAAAGCAGTTTTAATGTCCATCTGAAAAACCGTGAAGCCCTTATGTGCAGCATAAGCAAGGAATATCCTAACAGCTTCCAAACGAGCGACTGGAGCGAATGATTCATCGTAGTATATGCCTTCTTGTTGACGGTATCCCTTAACCATAAGACGAGATTTGTTTTTGATGATGGTTTGTTCTTCATCCAGTTTATTTTTCCAGATCCATTTGAAAACTAAAATTGACATTCCATAGGGTCGGTCAACAAGTTCCCCAAACATTTGGGCGTTCAAACTGATGAATTTCGTCTTGCATTGATTCAATCCACGCTTGATCAGTCATGGCTTGTTTGATGTTTGTAGGTACAGTAGAACTCACGGTGAGTGCATACATACACACATCGCCATCGGTTGCGAGTTGTCTGCGTGTTCGAACTGGTTGTGAAGGATTTCCAATGACTTGCTCCAATGGATGATCACGTGTCCAATGGTGAGTGGATGGATATCCTTGGTAGAATGTATGCATGTTGGACGGATCAACATGTTGATTATAAGACTCTCCGACTTCGTGTACCGGTGTACCAAATGGATTGATAAATTCTTCTTCGCCAGGTTGTGCATCGACTGCTTGATTGTTGTTTCCTCCTTCAGTATTGACGGTTGGTGATGTTGGTTGTATGACTGTTTCTTGAGTTTGTTGAGTATCCAATGGAATTTTCTCTTGAGCAACGGTTGCTGAAGTAGATGTAGTTGTGTCTTTTTGACTTTGTTCGGGTGCATCAGTAGTGGTGACAGCGGAAAGCTTTGACACAACTTGATTGTTTCCATAGTAATATTCATCAAACATTCGATCATATAAATCAACCAACTCATTCATATGTGTCGTATCCGTCGAGTCTGCTGTAGGAGTACTTTGTTGACATTCTTGCACGGGACGTACACTGTTTTGTGTAGGTGCCATCGCTGGACATGGAGGTGCGGGACTTGAGCTATTGTGATCAAGTACCGTTTGTGGCAATTCGTCAAAGTTCACATGAATTGTTTCGACAATAATCTTTGTTCTCTTGTTATAGACTCGATATCCTTTCGACAATGTAGCATACCCTACAAAAATACATGCATCACCTTTTTCTTTCATCTTGTCGAGATTCTCACCGTCTTTAAGGATGTAGCATAAAGATCCAAATATGTGAAAGAATTTGACAGTAGGTTTCCGGCCATTGATGATGTGGTAAGGTGTCTTTTCATGTCTAGGGATGACGAGAGAACGATTCTGAGTATAACAGGCAGTTGCAATTGCTTCAGCCCAGAAGTATAGCGGTAATTTTGAAGTAGAAAGCATTGTTCGAGCAGCCTCAACCAAAGTACAGTTCCGTCTTTCGACAACGCCGTTTTGTTCAGGAGTTCGAGCAATAGACGTTTGATGTTCGATGCCTTCTTCTTGAAAGTAAGATTACAAGTTCTTGTTCAAAAATTCAGTACCCCTATCCGTTCTTACGGTTAAGACTTGAGCTTGAAGATTGCGTTGTATCATCTTGAGAAAGTTTTTGAGAACCTCTGGTGTTTCATCTTTAGACCTTAAGAAGAAAGTCCATGTGTATCTAGAGTAATCATCAACAATCACGAGAATATAATTTTTCCCGTTAATACTCTCCACACACAAGGGACCACATAAATCCATGTGTAGAAGTTCCAATCGTCCTTTTGAGCTTGGGGTAGTCTTTGTTTTGAAAGACTTCCGTTTTTCTTTCCCCAACTCACAAGAAGAACAAAGATGGTCTTTGATAAATTTTAACTTAGGAAGACCGGTCACAATATCATTCTTTGAAAGCAAGTTGATGGTGTCAAAGTTGAGATGTGACAATCGTTGATGCCATAACCATGCTTGAGATGATGAAGCTTTAGCCATTAAGCAAATTGGATTTGTTGAAGTTGTGTCTTGAAGAGTTACTGTGTAGAGATCAGAACCACGAGAACCTGTAAGAAGGTCATTCCCATCGTAGTCTCTAACATAGCAAGTAGATTTCCGAAAAGCCACTTCCAAATCCGCATCACAAAATTGACCAACCGAGAATAAATTGTGATTCATTCCCTCGACGTAATAAACCCGTTTGATAGTGAGATTTCCTTGAACCAAATCGCCATATCCAAGTATCAGTGCAAACTGATCATTTCCAAACCGCAGCGTACCAAGAAACTTCTCCACGAAGTTAATGAGAAGCTTCAGATTGCCCGTTATGTGCTTTGTGCACCCGGAGTCCATTATGAATAAGATGATTTCGACGAGCTGCAGAATAATTAGAAGACAATGTAGCATTTGACAAATGGGAGCCCTTGATAGAAACGGGTTCCAAAATAGTAGTGGAGCTAGATTCTAAAGGCAAGCTAACATTCATAGACCCAATTAAAATAGGGGTTGTCTTAGGTACCCATTTGTATCCGGGTGGTGTAAATCTTGAATACCCCCGTGTACATGTCCTAATCATGTTCTCATAAAGCTTCTTTAACCTGCTTTGTTTACGTAGAGTAGTGGATTCTATCTCACTTAGTTTCTTAAGTGGTTGATCAGTGGATTGGTTCAAAGTTCTTTTGGATTCACTAGTACTAGTGGGCACACGAATAGGCTTCCTAGATCTAGTATTCACGCCATTATGATTAAGAGCACAAGCATCATGATTGAAAGTACGAACACATTTTCCACATTCAACATAAACAAATTCAACATTCGAGGTCCTAGCATTTAAACTGTCATTATTCTTAGAAAACTTAAAATTCCTACGGTGGTCTTCTACTTCCAACTCCTTTCCTTTACTATTTTTAGGCATGACCTTATCTTGCATTCTATTGCTCTTAAGCTGTTTTCCGTTAACGCTAGTAGTAGAGATTACTCTTGTAGAAGAAGACACACGTTGATTAGTTTTCCTAATATTCTCAGGTAACCACGATGTTCCAGTTTGAGTGGGCTTAGTGTTCATCTTATACATTCCAGGTGCTATCACATTGCTACTCTTATCATTTCCTATCTTAGGCGAAGTCTGTGGGGATTGTCCCAAAATAGATGATTTGGGGCATTTGACCGCATTCGGTTGACGAACGGCGGATGGTTTACCCAAAACAGACTTTCCTTTCATTTTCTCAATGAGTTTCTGTAACTCACTTATGGCTATGTCCCTTTCTTTTAGCTGAGCTTTCAAATCATTTATTTCGAAATCTTTTTCATTTAGTAGACGAAATGAAGAAGCTGGCATTTCTTGACACTTTTTATGATTATGAGATTTATCACCTTTTTGTAAAGCAAGTTCAAGAAAAATGGAGTGTTTCTCAAGTTGAGAAAAACTTTTCGAAAGTTTGTTATATGACTGAATTTGTTTTGAAAGCTCTACTTCAAGATTGCGACATTTCTCGTCCGATTCTGACACTAGATATGCTACATGACAATATTGATCAAGATCGGTATACACACCAAGAATAGCATTCATATGGTCAGCATAAAAGTATTCCTTAGAAAGTCGATCAATTTCGTTAGAAAGTTGGTGTTCTTGTGTTTTTAATTTAGTTTGAAGAAAATCAACTTCATCTTCAGGAGATTTAACATAACTTAATCAGTTAACATTTCCTCAGTGAGAGCATTATAAAACATTTCCACATTTTTTGAAAGATCATCAATTGTTGGAACAATGCTTTGTTGAATGACGACTTCTACTTGTGGGTTAGGTTTAATATTCCAAATGGTATCCCTAGAAACTTTTTCATAATCGACGACACCTATGTACAAATTTAAAACCCCTTGTTTTATAAACTCAAATTGCTGAACACTTTTGCTTTTCTCATCACATTTACGTTTTTCATCCGAAATTTGTTTTTCTAACAAAATTGATTGCTTTTTGAAACTCCTTTTTAAAAAAACTTTCTTTTGGGGTTCATCACTTGGTGGTGGAACACTATTGTACATCTTTTGTTCTTTGGAAAGTTATTTTTGAGGAGCAAACTTAATATAATTATCAGAATCAGAAAGGTTTATTAAATCACTTAAGTTTGATCGACTTTCTTCTTGTTGACGAATGATTTCGTCGCAGTCAGGGGAAAGCATAAGAGCAAGATTATCAACATAGCAACCGATATCATAAAGAGCAGGCTTGGTACTTTGAACTTTCTTGAGATATTCAGGCTTGACAAAACTCGTTTTCATATTTCTATTGAGCATATTCATAGTTTGAATAGACTGACCCGTTTTGTAAACAATGTTGTTTAACGTGTCGACTCTCTTTTACAAAGCAAGAATTTTTTCAATATCCTTTTCTTCACGAGTTTTATAAAGCTCGGTTTGTTCTTTGTTAATAGACTCTAATTCAGTAATTTGGAGTTTATGTAGCAGAAGTTGTTCTTCAAGGTCCAATATCTTTTGTTTTGACATATGAATTTCGTGTGATACTTCAGAACAATATTGTTCATTGAGCACCTTACGTTCATACACCAAACCATTAGCTATCGCAACCCGTCGATCAGCTTCTTTTACATAATCACACTCTTTAAGCATGTTTATCTCCTTGGCTAAGGATGTGTTTGCTTGCTTCAAACGTTTATTTGCCTCTTTGTTTTCCTCAATTTCATGTTTTAAAGAATCAATAATAGACGCAAGCAAATCACAATCCTCATCCGAGTCAGTATCCTGAACAGCTTTTCCGTCATCATTACACATATGCTGTGAATCCGTAGATATATTGCTATCCTCCGTGTCCATTACATATGTGTCATTGATGCTTTCGGGTTGCTCAGGATGACGTCGTTCATTAGCAAACACATTATAGTTATCATGTGGTGGTACCTTTTCAAGTGGCTCAGAATCATAGATGTGTCCAGAAATATCATCAGTCTCTGGGATCACTTCTTGAATCTTTGCCATGTACACATAATGTGCCTCCAACTCTTGATCATCGGCTTCATCATCAATGTCATCACGCCAGTCAACTTCATCTACTGTGAGTGGAATTCCTGCTTCTTCTTTCTTACACAGCAGCATCTTTTCCTTGTGATATCCCGAATCCTTAACCCGTTTTGGCTTCTTGCATTCCCTAGCCATGTGCCTAAATCCCTTGCAGTTGAAGCATTGAATCCCAGTCTTTTGCACAACTGGAGTGCCTACAGTATCTCTAGCCCCAACTTGATTCAGCAACCTCTGATTATCATACCTAGCATCACAATCATACCTAGGTGCATGATCAACTTCCTTATATCTAGCATTGGATGATGATCTGAGGTTGTTGTTGGTAGGTTTGTAGATCTTCTTATAAGTTGTGGTGAGTAAAGACATGAGTTCCTCAATCTTCGTGTCCCTTGAAGTTTGTTCATCATCACTGTCTCCATCTGACTCGGTGTCATACTTTGGAGGTGGAGTGGGGACAATTGCTTTTGCATTGTGTTTAGCAATAGCTAGAGGTTTGGTGGATGAGCTTGATGACTTTGATGAATGAGTAGGTGGTTGTTGACGGGGAACGGGTTTTGTTGAAGTAGCAGCCACAAAAGCAATAGAATTTGCAGACCGTTCTGCCTTTTCATCCCTTAGTCCTTCACTTCATTCTGATGTTGTTTCAAGATATCATAAAGTTTGTGATAGGAGATGGTCTTGATATCTTCCCTTTGTCTAACCAAGGTCACAAACCTTTGCCATTCCGGTTTGAGTTGAAGTAGAAACTGAACATTGGCATGATGATTGGACATGGTGCACTGATTTCTGACAAGCTCATTCATCATTTTGTAGAATCTCGAGTAATATGAGTCAATGGATTCACCATCTTCAGATGTGAATTTTCCAAACTCCCAAAGTAGATTATTCTCGAGATCTTGAACATTGATCGACTCACCTTGCTTCAATCGATGAATTGCATTCCACATTTCCATAGCATTAGGACATGCATCAACTGTGGAATAGATATCGTTATCAATTCCCGTGAGTATGAAGTTTACAGTATCAGCTTCAGCTTAGAGGAGTTTCTTTTTCTTAGCAGAACATGTGTCAAAATCCTCCATAGCTCGTATAGTTGATGAAGTACCATCCTCTGCCTGTGTGGTAATTGATCTGAATTCAAAAACTGGAGGTGGATTCTCAAGGCAATGACGAAGAGCAGTTCGTTTTTCTTTTCCGTCGAGAAATATGAGAAAACGAGATCTCCATTGAACGTAACAACCGATAGTGAGCACAGGTGGATTACTTTTGCCACCTTGTTCCAAACGAATCTGATTAGCAGTTGCAATGTTGATGTTGTTGTTAGACATGGTGAATACTTGTGAATGAATTGCAGATCTTAGTGGATTTGTTGTGATGAGGTGTGGTTGAAATTTCGTAGAGTTCCGAGAATCTTTAGTCCGACAATAAATTCCTCAGTCCGACAAAACGGTAAGCCGAAAAATTTTGAATTGCCAAATTTTGAAATTGATTTAGAAATAGCCAAAAACTAGGAGGGAAAAAATTTGAATTTACTCCAGATCGTAGTGAGTGATCGCACTCCTTGATCGTAGTGAGTGATCGCACTCCAGATCATAGTGGGTGATCGTAATGAGTGATCGCACTCTGGATCGTAGTGAGTGATCGCAGTGAGTGATCGCACTATGGATCGTAGTGATTGATCGTACTCCTTGGATCGCAGTGAGTGATCACACTCTGGATCGTAGTGAGTGATCGTGATATTGGATCGTAAGTAGAAACCCCAGGTTTATGCAATCGCAATACACAGATCGTACCAAGGAATCAAAAATACCCCTTTTTCTCGGATAGTACTAGAACACAACAAATTCGTGATTTTTAGCCTAAAAATGAATCAAGCACCCAAATATTTTGTGTTTTTAACGAAGATAACAATACTAAATCACTACCAATAGTAAGTAGATGATTTTTATCAAGAATGAACTATAAAAACACCAAAAAGATTTTGGTACGTGACTTTTAGAGCAAGATAGGCACGAAAAATCAGGAACACAACACACGAATCTTCAATCACCTATCCACTATAGGCTCTTGATACCAAATGTTGTTCCCATTCAATCCATAACACAAGATTTAGAGAGACAAATAGTAGAAAAGTAGAGAGAGAGAAGAGAGAGAAGTGGAAGGTTTACACTAAAACTAGGTGTTTTATGAAATGAACGAACACCCTCTTCCACATGTGGAAGAGGGTTATATATGCCACGGCTCTAAGGCCTTTGTGGGCTTCATCTTGGGCCGGGCTTGGCATTCACTTGGGCATATAGCCCCTAACAAAGACAATATTAGCTTAAAGTCCAAGCCCGCTTTTCCCGACTAACCTATTACTATACAAGACCAATAACGACTAATATGACCTATTACATTCTTGTTCGACTATATAAAATATAGGGCTAACACACTAATTGGGAGGTCCTAGTCTTTCTCGATAAGGTCTATGATGGGGATCTGGAGGTTCCCTAATCTGTGGAAGGCGACATCAAACATCTCATGCGCATACTTGGAATAGATCTCACTTCCCTCCAAAGGACCCCTTAGTAAATTTTCTTTGAGAGCGCGCTTCATGGCGAGGCTTGATCCAAGCAGTAGCGTGGCATCGTATACACCCTTGACCGCTTTGTCAAAAGGGGGTAATTTCAATACGCCTTTGGCAGCAAACGGAATACCATGTTTTATTAGCCATCGATTCTCGGCGCGCACTTCGGTGAGGTGCTGATATAGCTGTTCATCAAAATTCATACTCATATACTTCAGAACTTCCGACTTCTTAGCCATGTCTTTATGGCAGTTGGTGACAAAATTATCGCAATTCAAAGCAAGAAATTCATGCCTTCTTCTAGTTTAGCCATGGCCCAACGGTTTTTGTCCTCTTGTTTTGCTCGCAGGCGGCGCTCACGATCTAGAAGTTCAGAGAGCGAGGATCTTTATTCCTCTAAATATTGGATGGATTCGACATTTATACTAGACACAACGCGCAAGCGGGCAATTTCGAACTTCGCATTTACAAGTTCGATGTCTTTTTGTTTTGTAACTTGGTGGACCTCTTCGTTTGCTTGTGCCAAACGATCGGACAGCTGGGATATATTCCTTTTCAAGTAGGCAGCTAAAGTTACTTCTTGTGTGCATCAATTATGTCCAACTCCCTCATTAGTAGTTCGTCGGACATTTCGTGTAAACGTTGGGCGCGGCCACGGGGAGTTATGTGTTGAAGGAAGTCCCTATAAACGTCTGCGCCATCTAGAGCGCATGAGCGAGTGCATTGACAGGGGGGAGAGAATCTGTTAGACTTCGTGGCGCTGGCACCCGCCTCGGTCCTGGAAGCAAGGGAGCTACAAATTTGATGTCCTAAGAATATTAGAGGCACGCGCATTGTTTGTTTTTTGCGAAATTAAGAAGGGCGTAGTGGTATATGATGAGACTGCTTTTATACATGGTCTCATCGTCCAAATCGGCCTTAAATTGCATAAAATATCATAAAATAGACCAAATATATGCTCGTGTTTGTTACTTGTGTATTTTTAGGTACGGATATTGAGGAATTGGCAAAAGATCACAAGAATCAATCAAAAACGAACACGGGAAACGAAGTCGCACAATGAACCGGGCCCAAGTTTGGAATTTTGCAAAAAGACCTTGAAGAATTGAAGATTGGCAAAAATGGTCCCTCATCTTTGAAGAACTTGTCACAATTGACCCTCCAAATGTCAATTGTACAAGTATGGACCTTAATATTTGAAGATATTACAAGATCAGTCCATCAAGTTGAAGAATATACATATAAGGCCCTTGGAAAAAGTTTATAAACTTTGTGTGCCAAATTTGACAAGTTATCAAAAGTTGATAAGAAGAAACTAGGCGCTTATGGCAATTATTACAAAGTGAAAGAATGGTGAATACTTGGGGACCAAACCTGCCAAACTACTAAACCCTTACACCCACTCAGGTTGTGACACGTCACAACACCCACCCACCAACCCATAACCCTACCCAAACCCACCACCACCCAAGTCCATAACCCGGTTTATTATTTAAACGTGGTCAAAGGTCAACAAACCCCACTTACCTTTCCCTCCTAAACAAATATTTAAAAATATTAATTACCCAAAACAAATCAAAACCCCCCCTTAATCCTGATAAACCCTAATCCTACCCCAGATCCAATCTCACCCAAAACAAGGGGTTTTACCCTAAAACCTTCCAGAACACTAATTCACGTCCCTCTCATCCTTTCCCACCTCACCCAACACACTCACATGCTTTGTGGCCCCCTCCCCAGCCTTCCCCTACAACGTCTCTCTCACCCAAAACCCCAAACCCGACAATTTCAACGTGGGAGATCCACTCCTTTGTCCCCAAGGTTCATCCAACGTCCAAGATCAACAAAGAAGAGCTGGCATCCAGTACAAGCATCACATGGGGCGTTTTTGACCCAAAAATCAGTCAAAGACTCAAGGGCACTTTGGAGATTTCAGTTAGCTAGGGTTTTAGTTTCTAGTATGTTCTACTTCTTGTATAAATAGGGGATGAGCCTGTTCATACCCCCTTTGTTCCAGTTTTTAGCCAAAACCTTGTAATTCCTTTTTTAATTAATAAAGTTTGGTATTTGTAAAAGACAAGTGTAATCCCTTTTATTAAGTTAAAAAGTTTGTGTGTTGTGTTAAGGCTAATTGACTGAGTTCCATTTAATTTGTGAAAGTTTTGAGTAATTCAAGTTTTCAAAAGGTTTTAAAAGACTTTTAATTTCATAAATTTTGCAACCAGAAAAGTGAAAGTGGATTTGGTTGGTGATTTTCTGAGATTGAAGGCTGTTTTAAAACGTGTGAGTTAAGGTTTCAAGGTTCTTAAAAAGTTTTTTTTTAAGTTCCAAAAAATCAGAAAGTGCATTTTCTTGTTTTCTTTTTGATTTTTCTTAGCAGGATTGGAGGATTGTTGATAATTGTTTCAGCATACACCCGGGTGTATTTGGAGGTGGATTTTCATCCACTAGAGCCTTGGATGTAAGGCTCTTAGGTAAATCACTTTTTCCTTTTTAAATTTTCAGAAAATATGCAGTTTATGTGAACTTGTATGCTTAAGTGTTGATTGCTGGTTTAAGTTGTTGATTTGAAGTTCTCTTGTGTTTGTATGCATGTTAGATGATCATAGGATCAAGTTGAGTAAGTTTTAAAAGGTTTTGATTTGAAAATTTGTTGAAATCAGTTTTAAAGGAGTGTTTGGATGTATGAATTAAACTAAGTTTGAGGTTGATTTGTGCTAGTAAAGGCTGTTAGAAGTGTTTAATAGGGGTAGTAATAGGATGTTGTTAGGATAGAGTGCATTTGGGAACAAATTTGAAGCAAGTGTGCAAGTAAAAAAGGGAATAGATAGCTTAAAATCTGCATATGTCAATTTTAGCTTGATTTTAATGAAAACTCTTGCTTGAATCTTGGAATCTGTTAAAGATTAGGTTGCTAGAGGTTTGTATGTTGTTAGTGTATCATTTGGAGCTTGTGTATGCATAAATATTGGACTTGGAATCTCAACATTGTGCATGTAAAAAGCTCTAAAACCCACCAGACCTCATTTTTTGTCACAGCAACATTGTTTTGCTCTTGTGTGCTTTGATTGTGAAATCTGTGCTAAGTGTTGGTTTCATTTGTGTTTTGTTTGACTCCCTTCACTCAGAAAGAGTGAAGGGGTGCCTTTGTTCCAAGAATACACCACAAAAACAAGCAGCCAAGCCCTCTTGGCTCAAAATTTTACAAGTGAACCCAAGTCACTTTTTCATCAGAAACTCAACAAGACCTGGCCACGTTTTCCTTTATTCTTGTTAAACCTTGTGTAAAAAGAGTTTTGGTTTGTGTTTTAAGCAACTAAGGGTGTCACTGTTTGGATTGAGAAAGAAAAAAAAAATAAAAAGAAAAAAGTTGTAAAAAGGTCACCCGCAACGGACTCGAACACGCGACCCCTCGCTGGGGGACTAAGCGTGTTTACCATTGATCTAGATGCCTTTTTACGTTAGACTCTCATTTCAAACATTATTTAACCACGTTTTGGTTTTGTGCTTGTTTAATAAGCCGTAGCTTATTTTCTCATTTTCAGCTTATTTATTAAGCTTTTTAGCTTCTTATCATTTTTCCTAGGATTATAATAGAGTTTAGGATTTTTCTGTTTAAAAGTTTTATTTTTCCCATTATTTAATTAATTAATAGGATTATTTTTAATTTTAAATTTAGAAAGTCATTTAAAAATATTAAACAGTAATTAAAAAATACAAAAAAATAGTTTTTAGGTTTTAATTTGTATTTTTGAGGTTTACATATCAAAAAGTTTTCAAAAACTTTAATTTTTAATTTTATTTAATTTTAGGGTTTTTAGACAACTTTAAAAATTAATATAAAATTAACTAAAAGGTTTTAGAAACTTTAATTTACATTTACTTCTTAGTTAGATTATTTAGGATTTTTGAGAATTTTTTAGAATTTATTTAAGAACTTTTAATTTTTTAGATTATTTTATTATTATTTTATTCATTAAAATAAAAAGTTTTATTTTTAACTTTTTTTCATTTTTCCTAGATTCTAGACATTAAAATAGGACCTTTGTCACTTTCCAATTAATTTTTAGGTTTCTCAATCAATTTTTAGAATTAATCTAAGATTTAATAGATTTTAATAGTTTTTAGGAGTTTAAAAATAGTTTAATTTGGTTTTTAAATTTTTAAAAATAGTTTTTAGCTTAATTAGGTCATTTTTGTGGTTTACAAATTATAAAATCTTGTTTATGGCTTTTTAATATTTAAAAGTGATTTTTAGGGCTTTAATTAGCATTAAAAAGTCATTATTAAATTAATTAAAAGGTTTTGGCAAGTTTGGATTTTTTTGTAAACTCTTAGAATATTATTTGGGATTTTTAGTAATTTTTAGGAATTTTTAGATTAAAATTTTAAATTTTGCACTTTTTACGTTTCTTCGTCGTAACTTTCTAGTAGTGTTTTTGCCTTATTTTTCTTTGTTTTTTCTCGTCTTCGTCATTTTCTCTTCTTTTCTTCTCATTAATAATCAAAAACATAATCAATCATTCATTACACAACGTACTAGCCTCCTCGAGAACGAACTCACTTTTAGGGTCATTCACACACGGTTTTCCTAAATCGTCGTACACGCTTACCACTATTTGTGTTGCTTTGTTTTTCCTAAAATAAAGTATATACAAAATCACTACATCATTTTTGGCGCCGCTGCCGGGGAGGCGTGTTGTGTTTTGATTGAACCATTGTTGTTTTTCTATATTAGCCATAATAGTATTTGTATTAATAGCACTCTATTAATACGTATTATCGTTTTTCGGTTTTTGTGTGAATATTATTACTATATTGTATACGTAGAACAATAAATTCACAAGTACTCCAAATACGTGAGCAATCACAACCTTGATTCGGGATTTCATCACTCGATCATTGTATTCGAATCTCAAACCAAAGAAAAAGGCAAAAATAGATAAATACTTTCGTGAAGCTTAATCTTGATAATACAAACTATAAGGTGGGTATAAGGCGGTTGTATTTCACAACCTAAAGGAAAAAGGCTCTTAAGTGCTTCGCGCCGCCTCGTTTCCTCCGCTTGCTTGTGCGTATTTGATTTTGAGAGTGAATCGAGGGTTTTGCCGCCCAAAGTATTACTACATATCATATATATTTTCTTGGTTTCATTTGATTAAACCCTCTTGAACGATTTGGTGTTCCACCATCGTTCTAAAGTCATCGAAGGCGTTCACTCCACGTGATCGTTTTCATTCCTTGAGGCCTTTTTAATCAAGAGATTTGATTAGTGAGGAGATTTGTTAATACAATCAAAAACCACAAAAAAAATTGAAAAAACACAAAATACCAAAAAGAATCTTCTTTGCTCGTCTCCACGTTGTACGTGACGTTTATGCTCACTCGTAATCAAGCAAAACGTGCACGTAGACGCAAGAACAAAACTCCTACTAAGACTCATTCTAGTGAGGAGTCTCCAAGTGAGGAACCTATTGTAGAACAAGAAGCTATCATGGCTAATCGTACTATGATGGAGTTGCTTCAAGCACCCACCGAGGGTTTTGGAGAGGCCATTGTGATTCCCGCCATCCTTGCGGAGAACTTTGAGATCAAAACGGGTTTAATGTCTATGCTTCAAGCAAACAAGTTTCGCGGTCACGAAAAAGACAACCCACATTATCACATTAGGCAATTTAATCGTCTTACCGCGACAAGCAAGTTTAAGGATGTACCACACGATGCCATTAAGATGATGTTGTTTCCTTACTCGTTAGATGGACCCGCCAAGATTTGGCTTGAGAAAGAACCGCCGAATTCGATTTTGACATGGGCCGATCTCGTGTCTAAATTTGTGAATCAATTTTTTCCACCATCTAAGACAACACATTTGAAAAACGAGATTTCACGTTTTACACAAAGACCAAATGAAAGTTTTTCAATGGCTTGGGAAAGGTTTAAAGAAATGTTACATGAATGTCCACACCATGATTTTTCTGAATTGCATCAAATTGACACTTTTTATAATGGGCTTAATAAACATGAACGAGATTATTTAAATGCCGCCGCGGGTGGTAATTTTTTGTGCAAAACGACCAATGAGGCTTTGAAAATCATAGAAAATAGGTCTAAGGTCTATAGCCCTCGTAACACACCGAGTGTTGCCAATTTGGGCTCGTCATCATCTCGTTCCATTAATGCCTTGCAAGATGAAGCAAATGAGGAGAATCGGTTTTTCGATAGGTTTTCGACTCTTATGTCTCATTGGAAAGCTCAAGAAGCTTCAAACACCGCTTCGGTTAAAGCGGTTGCTAAGAGTTGTATTTCATGTGGTGGAGCTCATGATTTTTCCGAGTGCATTACCGCGGATGGTAACACTTCGAATGCTTATGTAGCCACGGGAACTTATAACCAAATCGGTCAAGGTTCACGTTCAAATCAAGCTCCACAAAATCAAAATGCTAATAACTATCGAAACAACAATCAAGGTGGAAATTACCAAGGAAATCAAAGGAATTATAACAAGGGTAATTACCAAAGTGGAAATGGGCAAATTTCTAATCAAAACCAAAACCGTGATTTTCAAACTCCTACTCAAGGTTTTCAAAATGCTCACACTAAAAATTTGCAAGGAGAATTTTTAGATTATGCTAAGGCTAATGATGCTAAGTTTGACAACATGCAACGTGAGATGATTAGCTTAAGATCCGAGTTGAAAAATGAGCTTAAAACCGAACTTGCTAATGAACTTAAAACTCATGCAAATAAAATGGAAGGAAATGTCACACGACTCCAACAAAATCAACAAAAAATGGAGCAAGGACAACATGAGATTAAGCAAGAGTTGTTAAAAGCGGATGCTAGGCAATCAAATTTTGAGGACCGTATGGCTAAGATGTTTGAAGCTATCATGTGTAAGCCCTCTTCTTCGGGTGGTCTTCCTAGTGATACCATCGTGAACCCGAAAGGAGAGTTGAAGGTTATTACTACACGTAGTGGTAAAACTTTCAAAGAACCCACTTCTCGTCCAAGTACTTCTATGGAGAAGGAAAAAGAGAAAGAACCCGAGGTTGTGGTTGAAAAGGAGCACATTGCAAGCCCACGAAGTACCGCTCAAACCACACCTACGGTTGAACCAATACCCATTATGGAACCCGAGATTCCAAGGCCTATGCCTATGCCTAATTTGCCCCAACCCACACCACCTTTACCCTACCCATCAAGACGAAACAAGGAAAAGGCACAAGAACGAAATAATTATCAATTTGAACTCTTTATGAAAATGTTTCGTGACTTGCATTTCAATATAAGTTTTGCCGACGCCTTAATCATGATGCCTCGATTTGCCGCAAACTTCAAAAGTATGTTGAATAACAAAGAGAAATTGCAAAAATCGTCTAGTTGTTCATCGGTTTTTCTAAGCCGCATACCTCAAAAGGTCGGTGATCCTGGAAAGTTTTTAATCCCATGTGCTATACAAGACATGGAAGAATGCTACGCCTTGGCCGATCTTGGTGCTAGTATTAATTTGATGCCTCTTGAGATTTTTAAATCACTCAATCTTCCAAATCTCACTCCTTCAAGAATGTCAATCGAAATGGCCGATCATTCTATGATTCTAGCTTGTGGAGTTGCCGAGGACGTCTTTGTGAAAGTTGGGAAATTCTATTATCCCATGGACTTCATTGTTGTTGATATTCCCATCGATCCTAAAGTTCCGTTAATTTTAGGTCGATCTTTTTTGGATACCTCGAGAGCACTTATCGATGTGCATGCAAGAAAAATCACTCTTCGTTTCAATGAGGAAGAACTCGTCATTAATGCAACCCAAAACTCCACTCTTTCTCATGTGTATTCTATCACATCTTTGTACAATGTCGATTCCACCAAAAGCATTTGCAAAAGAATTTCAAATAGAGTTTTAGGAGTTGAGAAAAATGAAGTTCCGTCCCCTCCGCCGATGGAGGTTAAGAGTGTTAAGCCTATGATTCCAATCTCGAGTGATTCTTCGGATGATGAATACGTTGATCCCGATGGGGAGGTTTTCTTTGTTGACAAAAGATTTGAAAACTTGCCACCACCTAAACCAAAAAGATTTCAAAATGTGAGAATTTTTAGTGTGACTAACATTGTTTTAGATACACCAAATATTTTTGACATAATTAAATCGGGTTTTCACAAGGAGAGTGTTAAAGATGAAAAAGGAAAAGATTTTGAATCTAATTTAAAGGATTTTTCTACAATTCTAACTCCGTCATCACCGCGTGTCTTGAGTACTACAAGCTCGTCTTCTCCTTTTGACGATGCTTTGTGTGGACCAAGTGTGGGGGAAGCCCCTTATGTTCCCTCCCCTTTCTCCACCGAGGACGAGATATTTGATCCTGGAATTGCTTTTATAGGGAAATCTCGGTCTTCCACCGATGCAATAAATGGAAAATCTTTTCATTTGATTGGTGCGAGTCTACCTCGAGTAGCTCAATGTTTTGCCTTACCCATTGTCCCACCCTTCTATTTCTTCTCTCCTATTTTCTTCTATCCCATTGGGATTTGTGTTGGAGTTGTGTTGTCTCGTCTTTCATCCGAAAACGAAGACGTTATCTTTGACCCCGGTATACGTTTATCGGATTTTTAAAGTACTCCACGTACTTTTGGGCCTTGTTTATCATGTAAGCCCCACCAAAAATTGACCATACCATGATTATCCCTAAGTGATCACATTTATGGGGATTCGAGTCGAGCTTTTGACTCGGTTATCAAAAACAAGGTGCCTCGTGGGGGAGACCCATGCTTATCCATGTACATATTATTGCTTTCTAATTAGTTTAATGTGAGGGGATTTGTGCCCTTCCAACCTTTGTTCCGTGGTTGTTTGTGAATTGTGTCTTTTAGATCATCATCTTCACGATTGGAGCCTCTCGTGTTCGTTCATGGGAGCACTCGATCGTTTGCTTTGGAAGTCATTCCCAATATCCATATGATATATCCTTTTATGTTCTAACCTTAGGTTTATTAGCACACTTCACAAACGGCTTTAAACTTATTGGTTACACCCTTTCCATGCTAGATTAGGCATTCGACTACGTCTCTAGTATGGGGGTTTTGCACCCCTAGACTCGAAACATTGAGGACAATGTTTAACTTTAGTATGGGGGGGTGAATAAATACTTGCCTTGCCAAACCTTCACGCTTTCCAAAGTTTATTGTTTTGTTTATCATTTTGTTGCAAAATAAGGCTAAAAATGGCCAAATTTTAAATTTTTTCTCATGTTTCATAAGTGTTTAAAGACACGAATGTATATTTTCCGATGGCGAGAATAAGAGTAATTTTTGACTCGACCGTGCGTGTTGAGCACTTAGCTTTGATTCCTTAACTACACATTAGGCTAAGTCTCTTAAATGAGGACGAGAAATGATAGAGTTAATTATAAGTTACTATGCTAAACGTAGAGTACTCGTATTCTTTCAAAAACTCATGTGTTCTCGTTGTTTGCTTATTCTCCCTTCGCTTGTAAATATTTTTGCTTAATAAATATTGACTTAGCGGTTTAGTTTTGATTGTTGGGTTTCTAGTCTTTTCTAGTAGCTTCCGTGTAATTAAATTGGGAAGACATTAAGGTATCGCCAGCGTCACGGTTTTGAAGTATTGGCAACCCGAATAATCAAAAGCTTCACCCAATAATAAGATTTCAAGTGCTCACCTAAATCTAGCAAACAATTTGAAGCCCCACAAGGCCTAAAATCTATGCAAAATTGAAAGTGAATCAAGCCTTAATCTTCGAAGCTTTAAAGATCAAAAATTCGCTTTAGCGTGAGGATATACGTCTTTGGCTAATAAAACCACCGATGAGGCGGATAATAAAAGGCAAGGCAAGACCGAAGTCATAATAAAAGCTTCATGGCGAAGTTGAATAAAAGATGGAGGTAAACCAAAGATAATAAGGTCCTTCCGTTAGGGGGCGTATAAAAGTCTTGGTAATAAGTCTCATGTTCAAAACCGTTATAAAACCGTGTTTATCGATTCTTCTTGTCAACTTAATTTTTTGACATCGTTGTCTATTAGGAAGGGTTATTGATTTGATGGTCTTAATTACACCGTTAGGACTCTATTTTTAGACCTAAATCTCTATTATCGCATAAGTCAACAATGTATCCTCGTGATCATTAAGACAAAATAAAATATAAGAGATACAACTTAGGAATAATGGGAGAATAAGTACGTGATTAGGACATATGAGTAGTGTTAGCATTACTAACTTATAATGACAATGATCTCGTTGCACGCTTGGCATGGAATTAAGGTGAAAATTGAGGATGACGAAATTATTTCTAACGAAGCATTCACGTGTTCTTATTCAATGAACCTAAACGTCCCATTTTGTGATGAAAATCATACATTATGTCTAAAACGCAAGTAGTAGCAATAGTGTAGTATAGCTAGTTTATCATTTCAATAAAAGTGAATAAAATTAAATTTTGGAGATGCCTTGATACTTTATTCTAGCATTGCGTGAGGGCACGACAATGGTTTAGTATGGGGGAGTGATGAGACTGCTTTTATACATGGTCTCATCGTCCAAATCGGCCTTAAATTGCATAAAATATCATAAAATAGACCAAATATATGCTCGTGTTTGTTACTTGTGTATTTTTAGGTACGGATATTGAGGAATTGGCAAAAGATCACAAGAATCAATCAAAAACGAACACGGGAAACGAAGTCGCACAATGAACCGGGCCCAAGTTTGGAATTTTGCAAAAAGACCCTTGAAGAATTGAAGATTGGCAAAAATGGTCCCTCATCTTTGAAGAACTTGTCACAATTGACCCTCCAAATGTCAATTGTACAAGTATGGACCTTAATATTTGAAGATATTACAAGATCAGTCCATCAAGTTGAAGAATATACATATAAGGCCCTTGGAAAAAGTTTATAAACTTTGTGTGCCAAATTTGACAAGTTATCAAAAGTTGATAAGAAGAAACTAGGCGCTGATGGCAATTATTACAAAGTGAAAGAATGGTGAATACTTGGGGACCAAACCTGCCAAACTACTAAACCCTTACACCCACTCAGGTTGTGACACGTCACAACACCCACCCACCAACCCATAACCCTACCCAAACCCACCACCACCCAAGTCCATAACCCGGTTTATTATTTAAACGTGGTCAAAGGTCAACAAACCCCACTTACCTTTCCCTCCTAAACAAAGATTTAAAAATATTAATTACCCAAAACAAATCAAAACCCCCCCTTAATCCTGATAAACCCTAATCCTACCCCAGATCCAATCTCACCCAAAACAAGGGGTTTTACCCTAAAACCTTCCAGAACACTAATTCACGTCCCTCTCATCCTTTCCCACCTCACCCAACACACTCACATGCTTTGTGGACCCCTCCCCAGCCTTCCCCTACAACGTCTCTCTCACCCAAAACCCCAAACCCGACAATTTCAACGTGGGAGATCCACTCCTTTGTCCCCAAGGTTCATCCAACGTCCAAGATCAACAAAGAAGAGCTGGCATCCAGTACAAGCATCACTGGGGCGTTTTTGACCCAAAAATCAGTCAAAGACTCAAGGGCACTTTGGAGATTTCAGTTAGCTAGGGTTTTAGTTTCTAGTATGTTCTACTTCTTGTATAAATAGGGGATGAGCCTGTTCATACCCCCTTTGTTCCAGTTTTTAGCCAAAACCTTGTAATTCCTTTTTTAATTAATAAAGTTTGGTATTTGTAAAAGACAAGTGTAATCCCTTTTATTAAGTTAAAAAGTTTGTGTGTTGTGTTAAGGCTAATTGACTGAGTTCCATTTTTGTGAAAGTTTTGAGTAATTCAAGTTTTCAAAAGGTTTTAAAAGACTTTTAATTTCATAAAATTTGCAACCAGAAAAGTGAAAGTGGATTTGGTTGGTGATTTTCTGAGATTGAAGGCTGTTTTAAAACGTGTGAGTTAAGGTTTCAAGGTTCTTAAAAAGTTTTTTTTTAAGTTCCAAAAAATCAGAAAGTGCATTTTCTTGTTTTCTTTTTGATTTTTCTTAGCAGGATTGGAGGATTGTTGATAATTGTTTCAGCATACACCCGGGTGTATTTGGAGGTGGATTTTCATCCACTAGAGCCTTGGATGTAAGGCTCTTAGGTAAATCACTTTTTCCTTTTTAAATTTTCAGAAAATATGCAGTTTATGTGAACTTGTATGCTTAAGTGTTGATTGCTGGTTTAAGTTGTTGATTTGAAGTTCTCTTGTGTTTGTATGCATGTTAGATGATCATAGGATCAAGTTGAGTAAGTTTTAAAAGGTTTTGATTTGAAAATTTGTTGAAATCAGTTTTAAAGGAGTGTTTGGATGTATGAATTAAACTAAGTTTGAGGTTGATTTGTGCTAGTAAAGGCTGTTAGAAGTGTTTAATAGGGGTAGTAATAGGATGTTGTTAGGATAGAGTGCATTTGGGAACAAATTTGAAGCAAGTGTGCAAGTAAAAAAGGGAATAGATAGCTTAAAATCTGCATATGTCAATTTTAGCTTGATTTTAATGAAAACTCTTGCTTGATCTTGGAATCTGTTAAAGATTAGGTTGCTAGAGGTTTGTATGTTGTTAGTGTATCATTTGGAGCTTGTGTATGCATAAATATTGGACTTGGAATCTCAACATTGTGCATGTAAAAAGCTCTAAAACCCACCAGACCTCATTTTTTGTCACAGCAACATTGTTTTGCTCTTGTGTGCTTTGATTGTGAAATCTGTGCTAAGTGTTGGTTTCATTTGTGTTTTGTTTGACTCCCTTCACTCAGAAAGAGTGAAGGGGTGCCTTTGTTCCAAGAATACACCACAAAAACAAGCAGCCAAGCCCTCTTGGCTCAAAATTTTACAAGTGAACCCAAGTCACTTTATCATCAGAAACTCAACAAGACCTGGCCACGTTTTCCTTTGATTCTTGTTAAATCTTGTGTTAAAAGAGTTTTGGTTTGTGTTTTAAGCAACTAAGGGTGTCACTGTTTGGATTGAGAAAGAAAAAAAAAATAAAAAGAAAAAAGTTGTAAAAAGGTCACCCGCAACGGACTCGAACACGCGACCCCTCGCTGGGGGACTAAGCGTGTTTACCATTGATCTAGATGCCTTTTTACGTTAGACTCTCATTTCAAACATTATTTAACCACGTTTTGGTTTTGTGCTTGTTTAATAAGCCGTAGCTTATTTTCTCATTTTCAGCTTATTTATTAAGCTTTTTAGCTTCTTATCATTTTTCTTAGGATTATAATAGAGTTTAGGATTTTTCTGTTTAAAAGTTTTATTTTTCCCATTATTTAATTAATTAATAGGATTATTTTTAGTTTTAAATTTAGAAAGTCAATTAAAAATATTAAACAGTAATTAAAAAATACAAAAAATAGTTTTTAGGTTTTAATTTGTATTTTTGAGGTTTACATATCAAAAAGTTTTCAAAAACTTTAATTTTTAATTTTATTTAATTTTAGGGTTTTTAGACAACTTTAAAAATTAATATAAAATTAACTAAAAGGTTTTAGAAACTTTAATTTACATTTTCTTCTTAGTTAGATTATTTAGGATTTTTGAGAATTTTTTAGAATTTATTTAAGAACTTTTAATTTTTTAGATTATTTTATTATTATTTTATTCATTAAAATAAAAAGTTTTATTTTTAAATTTTTTTCATTTTTCCTAGATTCTAGACATTAAAATAGGACCTTTGTCACTTTCCAATTAATTTTTAGGTTTTTCAATCAATTTTTAGAATTAATCTAAGATTTAATAGATTTTAATAGTTTTTAGGAGTTTAAAAATAGTTTAATTTGGTTTTTAAATTTTTAAAAATAGTTTTTAGCTTAATTAGGTCATTTTTGTGGTTTACAAATTATAAAATCTTGTTTAGGGCTTTTTAATATTTAAAAGTGATTTTTAGGGCTTTAATTAGCATTAAAAAGTCATTATTAAATTAATTAAAAGGTTTTGGCAAGTTTGGATTTTTTTGTAAACTCTTAGAATATTATTTGGGATTTTTAGTAATTTTTAGGAATTTTTAGATTAAAATTTTAAATTTTGCACTTTTTACGTTTCTTCGTCGTAACTTTCTAGTATTGTTTTTGCCTTATTTTTTTTTGTTTTTTCTCGTCTTCGTCATTTTCTCTTCTTTTCTTCTCATTAATAATAAAAAACATAATCAATCATTCATTACACAACGCACTAGCCTCCTCGGGAACGAACTCACTTTTAGGGTCATTCACACACGGTTTTCCTAAATCGTCGTGCACGCTTACCACTATTTGTGTTGCTTTGTTTTTCCTAAAATAAAGTATATACAAAATCACTACATCAGTATACCTTGATAGCTGTATGTTTTCTCGGGGCCTTTGGAGTGCTCCCCACGATGTCGCATTGACATGTGGTCTTGCTTGCAATGTTCTCCCCCTTCTGGGAATTTGCTACGTGTGGGAGCATGGTAGTTTTTTGTAACTCGGCACAGGTATGACCTCTACGGATGGGCTTGTGTGTGAATCCTTTGCGGCACCATGTTCTTCTTCATCTCCTTGACTTATTTCTTCTGATGGAGACTCTACGGTGAATGGTATGCTTCGGATTGGGGTAGCGTTTATGGCGGTTGTCATCTCAGAATTCCCACTAGGTGTGGGTGAAGGAAGCTCCAGGGATACGGTACGTTGACCAATGCGCCATCCATTTGATAGCTCGACTGGCGTGAAGGGTCGAGCGCGCATGGTCACGGCACATGGATTCTCGCGCTTCACGAGCTGCGTATAAGTTAATTCTGCAGTCATATGAAGGATGCGTGAGTATATGTGCAGGAATGGTTTACTTTTTCGGTAAAAAACAAAAAAAACCAAAAGAAGAAGGGGAAGCAACCAAAATAAGGGTTTCTTACCATGGTCAGAGTCATCAAAGTATTGAGGAAGGTGGTTGGCAGGAAGAGTTGACGTATGGCTCAGACCTAGAGCATATAGCAACGTCTCTGGGTATTCGTGCATCGGTATCTGATCAGCGCTAATTAGTTGTGCGTCTGCATCGTTATACGAATCGGCAATGGGGAGGTCATATTTTATCATCGTCTCGGGGGTTATGAAATCATAGTCAAATGGGAAAAGAACTTCGTCTACCCAGAAGAATTTGTCGGTCCACTTCTTCAGGGAATCTATTTTTTCCGAGTACCATTGTAGTTGACCAGGGCGTTTCGCGAAGTTTATCCATCCGTTCATCCATGTGGGTCTATAGAAGGGGCGGAACAGGTTTATGGTTGTGTCAACGTTTTTTAGTAAGCAGTTTGTCTCAAAATTTAAGATTTTGGCGGCACCTATACAATGTAGCTGGGAAAGGTGTATAGTATAATAATTTAGTATGTCTATCAAAAAACGGCTTAGAGGTATGCGATTGTTAGAAACCTCAATGAACCTGGTGTATATACCAATTTTTCCGTCAGGAAAACTTCCAATATGCGCTTGTGGATCTGGCACAGTCGGATGAAGATCTGAAGGAATGTGGTACTTAGTGATGAAACGAGAGAGTTCTTGTTCGGATATACGGGACGTCCCATCAAATAGTTGGGATACCATTTTTTACTATTGATGGTGCTTCAAGCAGGGGCGGAGGTAGTATATTTTTTTACGAATAGTAGTTCTTACAGTTTTCAACAATGGTGGGATAATTTTTGGAAGGGTGAAGAAAGTGATTGTCAGACTGCATTTATATACCCTATGGATGTATGGGATCTTGTAGCACGTGTCTATGACGTTCGGTTTATCCTATGGTGTCCGCTGATTGCTTCTTCTGACATGGTTAATGCTTTTTCCAGTTTTCAATAAAGGACAGTGATAGTGGAATCTGACGTGGATACTTATTTGAAGTCATGACTGTGCAGTTTTACTTTTTGATGGGCATTTATGCGAGCGGGCCTTGATGAATCATAGTCTAGTAGCCGCGGATTGGACCTACGACCACTAGACTGGGAGGACATGATGACGTATAGTCCCTAGTCGGACTGGATAGTCCGATTCATGGGTACTACCCGCATCCATCAGGAATGGATTGGATACTTGTGCGATATGCGAACACAGCCCAGAAGGCCCGGTAAGTCGCTGTCGCACAAGAGGCTGATTACTTAGCCAAGTCCTCGTCGCAGTGCGACAGGATCAGACAGAATATAACTTATATTATAGTTATATTCTCCTAAGGAAAAGGGAAATACACTTGCCTTAGTTAGATAATGAAGATCAAGCTATTTCTAGTCATTATCTCTTCCTTAGGCCGCAAGAACAGGGAGCCCAGCCTGGACTCTTTCGAGTATAAAAGGAACCCCTTCGGTTCCACAAAGGTACGATACACACAATACCCTAAACACTTACATACTCAAACCGATTACATACTCTCACACCGGAGTCTAATCGTGGGTCACAAACCCACGGTAAGCCTAACGGTGTCTGTTTAGTGCGCAGGGTCCCCAAAAGAAGTTTCACTTGGTGCAAGAGCCAGAGTCCACAAGACCCTAAATTAAGCCTAATTTGGGTCAAGCTCGGTCCATCCAACTTTTGTATCAACACTTATCTTTTGGATTATGGAATAAAAACTGAGAAAAATAAGATCTATCCAATTAGTTTTCAAAATTAATCAGTGAATAAGCTAAAACTAAAACATTGACCAAAAAACTTATATTGACCAACTTATTTGACTTTTTAAGTTTTTCTAAAAAGCAATCTAGTGAGTGATTATGATTAGATGAGCAATTATAAGCACTTTTTGTAAAAGGAATTAAGCTAGAAACCACTGGATAAGCACTTGTACAATTGATCAGCTACTTACGAAAAATCAGACTTAACAACCTACTTTGGAGCTTATTTCTAGCTTACCTAGTGAACAACATAAAAACTAATCGGCTACAATTATTAAGCCAACACTAGTAGCTATCCAAAACACCAATTCATAAAGCCTGAATCACAAAGATGAATGAGATATGAGTAGATCTAAGAGGTTGTTTGAACTAAATGCTTGATAGAAAACTCAACACTACAAAATCACTTATTATCCGTTTGACTAATTGTTTTAACTAGTTATTGACTGACTTCTAACCACTTTTAGGCTCGATATGAAATGTCACAAAGTACTAAACAACAGCCTCACACAAAGTGAAAATCATTATGATCCAAACACACTTTATACTAGTTTTATGTAGCAAAATCAAAAAGAATGATAAATCTAATGAGTAACATGCTTGAACAAGTAACTAGAACAACAAATCAGATCAAATGAAAGATGATTCAAGTAGGAATTATACGTAGTAACACATTTTATCATGCAATTTCAATTACACCTATTTTTTTCCTAAAAATTGTAAATAAGTATTAACCTGTCTTCCAAGCCAGACCTTTGATGAAGATAAGAGCTCTAACACCTTACACTAAACCTAATCAACACAAATCAACCACAACAACACCAGAATTCAAAATCAAACTCTGTGATTTCAAATCTCTGACTTCCTCAAAAAACTTGATCACTTATCAAAACTCAGCCAAATACACTAACTCTGGCTCCAAAATCTTTTATAACTTGTACACAAGCTATACAACACAAATTAGCAACAACTCAATCACAAGAACAATAATTCTGAATGTAGAAGGAGATGAACAGTAACAATGGCGAATTTAATTGATTAGGAAGAATTAAGATACAATTTGATGAAGGTAAAGGATTACAAATGCTAAAACTAATACAAACTACAACTAGAATTGAAAGGAGAGGAGAATTATGGGAAATTTAAGCTGGAAAATGAAGTGTGTGTTTTTTGGAGGAGCGTGGGAGGTTGTTGGGGTTTTCTAGGATAACATGGAAATGAGTGACAACAGTGAATTGGCTTATGAGAAACAAACACGTGGATTAGGGTTATTGTTCAAGAAAGCAAATTGGGCATTTTTGTTCTAGGCCACGACACCTTGATTGGTTGGTACCATTAGAATCATCTTGGCTTGTAGATCACTTTTGATGTTGATGTCAAGCTCTAAAAAGTGCCTACATCTCGTTCAGTTTTGTTGAGAAGATGATGATGATGTGGCGTTTGTTTATTGGTTGGAGTGTTTATATTAGGATTGGTAAGTGGAGTTTAGTGTTGTGATAGGATAATTAATTACCCGTGGGAATCGTTGGTAATTAATGGTCTGAGCTGTAGTAAATGAGGTGTAGTAAAAATGGTTTAGGGGCTTGATCTGTGTGCTTCAAATAGAGCCTTCCCATTGGTCCATTTGGCTGAGTGTATAAACAACTTTGGTAGTTTGCAGCTTTGGTCCCTCTTCTTTGCAAATCTTGATCTTTAGCTAATTACTTCATATAATCTTCACCTCTAGTCCTTTAAGCTTCATTCTTTTTGCACTTTTGGTCCTTTTGACTTGTCTTTGACTTTTTCTTCCTAAAATACTTGTGAAACCCCGTATTTCTTCATTTTTATCTTTTTGTGCCTACTTCATAGCAAAAAACACAAAATCACCCGTAATTCCGACTTTTACGTTTATTTAATTAAGTTTTTGTTTGGTTTTTCCTTGTTTTTAGTGGTAAAAGGGTAAGTGTTTACACACTTACCAAATGCCCCTACACTTGGCCATTGTAATGCCCTCATGCAATGCACGATTTAAAGCAAGGATTTACACGTTTCTCATAATTAACCCATCTTGGCATTTATTAGGATATATATATACTAAGACACGATACTAAACTTATGGAAACTTTATAAAACAAAAAAGTTAAAAGTTTTTCCAAAAGAATCAAAAGATATACAATTTCACTTTATTTATTTACTTTAAAACTTTTTGATGGAAGAAACTCGTAAAGACATCAATGACTTTAATTAGGGCCTTTATATCATGAATATTTATCACCCTCAAGTTTCACGTTCCTCATACCAAGCGTAAAAATGAGATCATAGTCATTAATAAGTAAAAGTGCATCGACCTATTCATAAGAATTAATTGTGTTAACTATATAATCCCACTTATTATTCCTCTAAACCGGTTTTATTTGAGCAAATTGCTTGAGAGCAAGTTTGTCTCTATTTGGCGCGAAATATTAAAAATGTAAAATCTAAAAATAAGGAAGCAAGGTTCTAATCATAGTTAACCATGTCATCCATGACTTGAAAACCCACCCACAATTAATATAAGTCTGTATCAAAAGTCGACCATATTATGTGTGCTAAATTTATGTCATGCTTAGATAAGTGGCTACTCACTCGCTAATAAAAGAAAAATAAAACTCACGCAATAAATTATATCTGTCGCCTTTTTCAGACCTTCTATTCTCGATCCCGCAACCCGTCAAGGTAATATTGGACCGGAAAAGTAACTACCAAATTCCCGCAACCCTTGTGAGAGTAATATTGTAATTCAATAGCCACCTTACACATCACTGCTCTCTTTTTGGGAGTTTTTATTATAATATTGTTTTTTGTTTTTTTTTTCTAGCCACTCATATTTTTTCGCCGCTCTTATTTTTCTTTATTCCTCACAAATAAATTAACACCCGCCAAATAGTAAGCATGACAAAAGTCTAGGACCATAAAACGATCTAAACTTAGAACTCCAAGACGTACTCATATTAACCATGAATGATTAGCCAAAAATGAATAAGAGACTAAAAATAAAAAAAAATTCTTAATTATTTATTAACATATATACATGCGTTGACAAGAAAGTAAAGGTTACAGATGGGAGTATAATAGCCACAAATAATTTCTATGAGTTTTGTCTAGCCCTCTATACTTACATCAAACTCTATCATCTCTCATTCTCCATAATTTAAAATCTCAAGAAATCAGACTCGTGGATGCTTAGCCTAATAAACTGAATAAACGATTTACATTGTTAAGGATACTAGCTAGAGTAAACTTGAATAAGCAAACTCAGGTTGAGTCAAAATATTCACGGCGGGCCTAATATGTCAAAGACGTCTAAACTCGTTAAAACCATATCCTTTATTCATTTTTTTTCTTTTGACTTTACTTTTGAAAGACTATAGTAGGAATATATATACATATGATAAAAGAAATAACGGAAATAAAGGAAAATACTACTAGGCCAAATAGATCAAAAATTTGAAAAATGTCAAAAAATGTAATTTACCAAAAATTTGAAAAATGTCAAAAAATGTAATTTACTAATTTTAATGAGGACATACTATTGGAAAAGACCTCTTTACTTCGAAAGAAGTCTCCCTACATTTAAGATAAACATTGCCCTCAATGTTTAAGCATGTGGAAGAAAACTCCCCTACACTTAGGACATTGAGTGCGTTTGTTAAATCAAGCTAAGAAGAGACGTCTAAAGTGAATTCAGTTTAGTTGTTATTAATAGACAATTTAGAATCACAATATTTTTGGATAGAACCGGTATCGCCTCAAAAAGCAACAAAAGCGGAATGATATTGATGAAATCTCTACACAATCACCACAAAACAACACGATATTTGGCGCCCCCCCTACACTACTCCTCAACTACACTTATTGGTGGAAAAACTAAGGAAATCTAAACCTATTTATACGATGCTTGATTTTATGCCAAGAGTCTTTAGCTCGACTCAATTCACCGATTTAATTGTCCTTGGGGAATGTTTGGAGAACTGGGACCATCTCATGGGAGATGTCCTCTCCAAAGTACAACTTAACATGTTGTCCATTCACCTTAAAATTGGGCCCATTTGGTTGAGCTAGCTCAATGGTTCCATATGGAAAATTTTTGGCCACAGTGAAGGGACTGGACCAACGGCTCTCAAGTTTGCCCGAAAAGATTTTCAACCGAGTGTTAAAGAGTAAAACTTGGTCACCTACGTTGAACTCTCGGTTATTAATCTGGGAATCATGAATGAGCTTAGTTTTCTCCCAGTAAATCAATGGATTCTCATAAGCCTCATTTCTAAGTTCATTAAGCTCATTGAGTTGGATTTTTCTATTGTTACCGGCTTTGTTTAAGTCAAAGTTAGCCATTTTAAAGCCCAATAAGGCTTATGCTCCAACTCAATGGGGAGGTGACATGCTTTCCCGTACACAAGACAATAAGGAGTACATCCGATTGGAGTCTTTTAAACAGTACGGAAAGCCCACAAACCATCATCTAATATATCAGACCAAGAAGCAAGGTGCTCTCGCACAGTACGCTCTAAGATACGTTTAAGCCCATGGTTGGAGATCTCGATTTGACCATTAGTTTGCGGATGATACGCAGTGGAAAGTCGGTGAGTGACACCATACTTTGCCATGACTCGTGCGAACTGATCATTGCAAAAATGAGTCCCGCGGTCACTAGTAATAGCACGAGGTACACCGAATCTAACAAACAATTGCTTCAAGAGTTTTACTACAACCCTACCATCGTTAGTAGGCAAAGCCTTAGCTACAACCCACTTAGAAACGTAGTCGACGTTTAACACCCCCAAATTTACACGCAGCGGAATACATCTTTGGGTGCTTAACAATGGTACAATAACACATAATTTATAAAGAGCGAATCGAAAGGAGACGTTTTAAATTTACCGTTCCTAAAACATTTGTCAGAGTAACGTAGTCCCAAGACATCGTAACCAAAGTACAACTAAAACAAAGTTTTATATTGTTTTAAGGAAAGGAACGATAAACATTCAAAGAGTTTGAATTACAAAAGCAGTGCACAACTATATTCCTGTGACTCCCAAGCTTCACACTCCTTGATTACCTGAAATACATGTGAGTAAAATGATCAGCAAAAATGCCGAGTGAAATCTATAGGTTTATGTAATCATTTTGAACACAAGCAAAAATTATAATTTGGTGGCATACTAATAAGTTGCATCAACAAATATAATTGTATATAGCAACAATTGCATTAAGCTCATGGAACCGAACCCTTAGACACTCCAATATAAGTCAATAAGACGAGAGATTTATTAATTGTCATTACCGCCGGTATTAAGCACATTGCCGTATGTTTAGACATCTCATAACAAAATATTCAAACAGTGGATGTTCAGGCATAAGCTTCTATGAATACATATCCACAAACTGAATCGGGCGGCTTCACCCATAGATCTATTATTTGTACAAGCGGCTAGCCCATCATAAGCTAGTTAACGGTCCCCAATTGAGGCTTTAACAAGGGCAATTTACTTAATGCAATTTAAGGCAACCACGGGTCCATTCATAGAGGGACAAGCATACCAAAACAACTTGTGTTCTATGTTTATAAAAACATGTATTCCCCTCGCGGGTTTTAAAATCATATAATTGCGCAAACGAGGCTATAGACTCACCTTAGCAAGTAACTGGTCGGAACAAGAACGAGTACAACGAGTATTAGTAAAAGCAAAACCTTGACCGCTCTTATTTAATGATAGCTTTCAGACCACTGGTAAACTCAAGCCATCAACTTTTCTTAACATAGGCTTGTATAACTTGAAATTTTTCTTTGAGCTCGATGTGTGTTTGGTCTTATTATTAAAATAAAATATTTTTTGTAGTATTGGTGGTGTGACGTTTTAGGTTGCCGTGTGTCCTATGACAAATCCATTTGGTGGAATAAAAATGAATATTAGATGGACGTCTTTATAAGTTTCCTTTCACTCAAGTAACATTCTATTAGATTCTCATTCTTATTCTTAGTAAACTATATTAAAATGTCATCATATACATAAGTTAGTAACTAGTTACTATAAAGTAAAATAATATCTTTTAAATATCTATGCTACACTTAGTCTTGAAGTAACAATTTGATGGCATCACACAATTAATATGTGTGTGACGTTTTATGAATATGTAGAAAGGTTTGTTTATTTTGTCACAATTTTTAAAAGCGGGTATTATCGAGAACCGATATTTTAAATGTTACGCGATTTTTAAAGTTACACGAAAAATAAACGCTCAATATAAAATAAAAACATCAACATTGAGAGAACATATATATTTTGGTATATAAATGACTTAAAATAGTTAATGTGTCGAATGAACGAATGACACATAAAAGTGTAACGTAAATTACGAAAAATACTTTTAAAATAAAATTAATAAAAATTAAACGACAACAATAGAAAATATTAAATACTGAAACTATCGATAATAAAATATAAAATTTTGGGCATCCGTAGGTATCACGATCACTAATAGTACTAGTTACTTTTCCAAACATAAAAATAAAATGTTCAATATCGGTTTCAACTTAAACCGTTAATCATAATAGTATTTAACGTTATGAAATACTTCAAAATATTTGAAAAGTTGGATTTAATAATGACCTTATTTTTGCGGGTTTTACATCCTCACCACCTTAGGAGAGCACCATCCCGGGGCTTACTTATCCTTAGGTCCGTCTACGAACAAATGTGGATACTTGCTCTTGAAGTAGTCCTCTCTCTCCCAAGTGTATTCGGGTCCACGTCGGGAATTCCATCGCACTTTAACTATCGGGATCCGACTTTGCTTAAGCCGTTTCACCTCTCGATCCATGATCTCCACCGGTTCCTCAATGAAATGCAACTTGTCGTCCAGTTGAATCTCCTCAAGTGGAATTATCAAATTCTCGTCCGCCAAACACCTTTTAAGATTGGAAACGTGAAAAGTGTTGTGAATCGCACTTAACTTGTCTGGCAATTCCAACTTATACGCCACATGACCAACTCGATCAGTAATCTTGAATGGACCAATATAGCGTGGACTAAGCTTTCCTCGTTTTCCAAATCTAATTACTCCTTTCCAAGGTGATACTTTCAACATAACCATATCGCCAATATCAAACTCCAATGGTTTTCGTCTCTTATCCGCATAACTCTTCTGCCTACTACGGGCTGTCAATAAACGATTCTTGATTTGCACGATCTTCTCAGTCATTTCTCTAATCAATTCGGGACACGTCAATTGACTTTCTCCAACCTCACACCAACCAACTGGTGATCTACACTTTCGTTCCTAAAGTGCTTCAAAAGGCGCAGCCTTGATACTTGCGTGGTAACTGTTGTTGTATGAGAACTCCACCAAAGGTAAGTGTCGATCCCAACTACCTCCAAAGTCTATTACACACGCTCGTAACATATCCTCCAAAGTATGAATAGTCCTTTCACTTTGTTCGTCCGTTTCCGGATGATACGCAGTGCTCATGTCCAACTGAGTCCCCAAAGCTAGCTGAAGCGATTTCCAAAACTCAGATGTGAACCGACTGTCTCGATCAGAAATAATTGACAAGGGAACTCCATGCCTACAAACAACTTCCTTCAAATACAACCGAGTAAGTTTGTCTAAATCATCAGTTTTCTTTATCGGCAAGAAATGAGCCGACATAGTCAACCGATCAACAATTACCCAAATCGTATCATAACCACTAGAAGTTCTCGGAAGTCCCAAAACAAAGTCCATAGTTATCTTTTCCCATTTCCATTCCGGAATTTCAGGTTGTTGTAGTAAACCCGAAGGTCTCTTGTGCTCAAACTTCACCTTAGCACACGTCAAGCATTTACTAACATAAGTTGCAATGTTAGCCTTCATATTCGGCCACCAGTAGCATTTCTTCAAGTCTTGGTACATTTTATCCGACCCAGGGTGAATCGAATATTTAGACTTATGAGATTCGTGCATAATTAAATCTCTCAGTCCTCCATACACCGGTAACCATACATGATTTTCAAACCACTAAAGTCCGTCATCACGAATGTCGAATATGGGTGTCATCCTTCTACCCAAGTCTTCATCTCTTACATTTTCTTCCTTCATTGCCTTTGTTTGAGCTTTAAGTATTCCGTTAGATAAATCAGAATATGTTGTCATGGCTAAAGCTCTAACCCTCTTGGTAATTTCTATTTCCTTCCTACTAAGAGCATCGACAACTACATTCGCCTTACCGGGATGATAGCAAATTTAAATGTCGTAATCACTCAACAATTCTACCCATCTTTTTTGCCTCATATTGAGCTCCTTTTGATCTAAAATATGCTGCAGGCTTTTGTGATCGGTATATACCACACTCCTTGTACCGTAGAGATAGTGTCTCCAAAGTCTAAGAGCAAACACAACAGCTCCTAATTCCAAATCATGGATGGTATAATTCTCTTCATGCTTCCTCAATTGACGAGATGCATACGCGATCACTTTCTCCCTTTGCATCAACACAGCACAAAAACCCCTATGTGATGCATCACAATATACCACAAGGTCTTCAGTTCCCTCGGGCAAAGCCAAAATTGGTGTAGAACACAGCTTCTGTTTCAAATTTTGGAATGCTTCTTCTTCTTCTGAAACCCACTCATACTTCTTGTTTTTCTATGTAAGTTTAGTAAGAGGTTTAGAAATTAAAGAAAAACCTTCTATGAATCGCCGGTAGTATCCAGCTAATCCTAAGAATTGTCTAACTTCAATCGGGGTTTTAGGCGTAGCCCAATCTTTAATAGCTTCAATTTTGGAAGGATCAACATGAACTCCGCTACTATTGATCACGTGTCCAAGGAATTGGACAGAATCCAACCAAAAATCACACTTGGAGAATTTTACATACAACTTATCCTTTTTCAACAACTCCAAAATAATTTTTAGATGACCTTCATGCTCTTCCCGACTCTTAGAATAAATCAGGATATCATCGATAAATACAATCACAAACTTGTCGAGGTATGGTTTGCATGCACGATTCATCAAGTCCATGAATACCGCAGGTGCATTAGTTAATCCAAACGGCATCACTTGGAATTCAAAGTGTCCATAACGCGTCCGAAAAGCTGTAATATGTATGTCCTCTTCTCTAACACGAAGTTGATGATAACCCGACCTCAAGTCGATCTTTGAGTACACACACGAACCTTGAAGTTGATCAAACAAATCATCGATCCTAGGAAGTGGATAACGATTCTTAATAGTTAACTTGTTCAACTCTCGGTAGTCTATGCACATTCTGAACGATCCGTCCTTCTTCTTTATGAACAAAACTGGAGCTCCCCAAGGTGACGAACTTGGTCTAATGAACCCCTTATCCATTAACTCCTTCAACTGATCCGCCAATTCCTTCATTTCTGACGGTGCCAAACGATAGGGTGCACGCGCCACTGGTGCAGCTCCTGGCACTAGATCAATCTTGAATTCGACTTCTCGCTGAGGCGGAAGCCCTGGCAAGTCATCGGGAAATACTTCAGGAAAATCACGAATAACCGGAATATCTTCCACACGCCGTACCGGTAGTTCTTTCTCCACTACTTGAGCCAAGAACAGTTGACAACCTCTTTCCACATATTTCCTCGCCTTTATACAAGATATCACCATCAGACGAGATCTACCGACATCACCTTCAACTACTAACACCTTGTTCTTAACCGGTATGTGAACAACTTTCTCTCCACATACAATCACTGCATCATGTGCAACCAACCAATCCATACCAACAATCACGTCAAATGAACCCAACTCTATTGGCATTAAATCAATTTCAAACAAATGATTTGCTAATTTCAAATGACACTTCATAAATATAGTGGTAGTACTAACTAATTGTCCATCAGCTAACTCGACCTCATAACTAGCATTTAGGTTTGTTGGCTCAATATCTATTAAACGACTAAAAGAAGTGCTTATAAAGCTCCTATCAGATCATGAGTCAAACAACACACTAGTGTAACGATGGTTGAGTAAGAACGTACCCGTCACCACATTTGGACCTCGTGCTTGATCAGCATCCTTAACAAGATAAACTGCTCCAGCAGCTTCACCTGATTTCTTGTTCTTCAACTTTGGACATTTAGGGCGAATATGATCACATTCTCCACATTCAAAGCAAGTCCTGATCGGAATAGAATTTGCTCCAGTGGCAGGTGCCCTTGTCATGCATTTCTCCACAACATGTCCAATCTTTCCACATTTAGTGCACCTTGGTGGACAATTACCAAAGTGACAAACACCACAGCTCTTACATTTCTGGGCCGGTCCCCCATGGCCAGCATTATTATTTTTGTTAGTTGCAGCTCTAGCCCCATTATTTCTCCTCTGATTATACTGATTGTGTCGGTTATTACCCTGACTACCACTCTGCAAATTCTCCCATTTCTTTTTATTACCCTCAGCAGCTTTCTCAGCCCAATCTTGAACTTTCTGTCCCATATGTGTATGAGCCATCCTTACAACTTCCACATAGTTCTTAGGTCGAGATGAAGTCGTCTCACCTTTAATGTACCCATGCAACCCTTTGATATATTGGTCCATCTTTTTCTTCTCAGTAGCAGCAGCATATGGACACAACAAAACCAAGTCATTGAATCGACTAGTGTAAACAGCAATGTTGTTATCCCTCAACTTAAGGTGCCTCAACTCATCCACCAAAGCAGATAACTCTTCTTCTGGACAAAACTCTTCTTTCATCAACCTTTTGATTTCATCCCAAGGTTTCCTGTTCGCAGCCTCCAATCTAACGGTAGCAACTTGAGTCTTCCACCAGCTTAAAGCTCGATCCTTAAAAGTAGCCACTACGAACTTAACCTTGTTCCTTTATGAGCAATCACTAATTTCAAAGGTTTTTTCTGTTTTCTCAATCCATCTGAACAGTTCTAGTGCTCCTCCAATTCCTTGAAATGTAGTGGGTCCACATTTCATGTATCCAGAAAAAGTACACTCTTTTACTACAGCAACAACCAAAGCAATCTCACCTGTAAGATTCTCAACTACACCTGCTCCTCCAACTAATTCTGGTTCACCTGTTCCAGCACCTATACCTCCAACTCCTGCACCTCTAGAGCCACCTGCTCCTTTAGTGTTAACACGTGCAGCTCTATCCGAAGCTAATGCTTTCGCTACCTATTTAGCAACTAGCCTTGCAATGGCATCATTTGTCATTCTCCTAGGTGGCATGATTCTGTCACATCACAAAGAGAGAAGATAACATGAATGAGTTAATTGTAATCATGGTATAGTCATATCATGTACAAATTCAATCATCAAATGCATACACATTATTAATACAAGAAATCACAATCATTATAAGAATCAAAGGAATCCATCATCATAGATCAACAAGGAATGATCTTAAAGATACATAAAGTACAATGACGCAAAATAATTGACACTAATCACGTGGGGATCCACATGGCTTAATTGACTGTGACTCACTTGCAGAAGTGGAACCTACTTCCTCCTCGAAGACGTAATAGTGCGGTGGTAAATTTGTAAAATAAATATAAGGTCATAAAAAAATGAAATATAATAATATCCAAAATTTAAATAAATATAGAAAATCCTTCAAATTAAATAAAGGAAAATTTCATAAATTTATTTATGTAAATCATTAATAAATGATAAACTTTTATCGAAAAGTTTAACGATATTAATATATATTGAATCAGGGATTATATTATTTATTAATAAATACTTGTCAACAAGGGATACATAATAATGCATACTAAATTTGTAATCCCAGAAGCAGCTTGAACCTGAAGTCACGCGAAGTTATGTGCACCGACTCTTTGAAAAATAAAACTGACAGTTATAGTTTACGTTTTCAGAAAACGACCTAGTTCTCTATAACTCATGGCTCTTGATACCAATATTTAACACCTCCAAATTTACACGCAGCGGAATACATCTTTGGGTGCTTAACAATGGTACAATAACACATAATTTATAAAGAACGACTCGAAAGGAGACGTTTTAAATTTACCGTTCCTAAAACATTTGTTAGAGTAACGTAGTCCCAAGACATCGTAACCAAAGTACAACTAAAACAAAAGTTTTATATTGTTTTAAGGAAAGGAACGATAAACATTCAAAGAGTTTGAATTACAAAAGCAGTGCACAACTTTATTCCCATGACTCCCAAGCTTCACACTCCTTGATTAACTGAAATACATGTGAGTAAAATGATCAGCAAAAATGCCGAGTGAAATCTATAGGTTTATGTAATCATTTTGAACACAAGCAAAAATTATAATTTGGTGGCATACTTGAAGGCAACAAGCATCGAATAAGTTGCATCAACAAATATAATTGTATATAGCAACAATTACATTAAGCTCATGGAATCGAACCCTTAGACACTCCCATATCAGTCTAATAAGACGAGAGATTTATTAATTGTTATTACCCCCGGTATTAAGCACATTGCCGTATGCTTATACATCTCATAACAAAATATTCAAACAGTGGATGTTCAGGCATAAGCTTCTATGAATACATATCCACAAACTGAATCGGGCGACTTCACCCATAGATCTATTATTTGTACAAGCGGCTAGCCCATCATAAGCTAGTTAACGGTCCACAATTGAGGCTTTGACAAGGGCAATTTACTTAATGCAATTTAAGGCAACCACGGGTCCATTCATAGAGGGACAAGCATACCAAAACAACTTGTGTTCTATGTTTATAAAAACATGTATTCCCCTCGCGGGTTTTAAAATCATATAATTGCGCAAACGAGGCTATAAACTCACCTTAGCAAGTAACTGGTCGAAACAAGAACGAGTACAACGAGTATTAGTAAAAGCAAAACCTTGACCGCTCTTATTTAATGATAGCTTTCAGACCACTGGTAAACTCAAGCCATCAACTTTTCTTAACATAGGCTTGTATAACTTGAAATTTTTCTTTGAGCTCGATGTGTGTTTGGTCTTATTATTAAAATAAAATATTTTTTGTAGTATTGGTGGTGTGACGTTTTAGGTTTCCGTGTGTCCTATGAGAAATCCATTTGGTGGAATAAAAATGAATATTAGATGGACGTCTTTATGAGTTTCCTTTCACTCAAGTAACATTCTATTAGATTCTCATTCTTATTCTTAGTAAACTATATTAAAATGTCATCATATACATAAGTTAGTAACTAGTTACTATAAAGTAAAATAATATCTTTTAAATATCTATGCTACACTTAGTCTTGAAGTAACAATTTGATGGCATCACACAATTAATATGTGTGTGATGTTTTATGAATATTTAGAAAGGTTTGTTTATTTTGTCACAATTTTTAAAAGCGGGTATTATCGAGAACCGATATTTTAAATGTTACACGATTTTTAAAGTTACACGTAAAACACGAAAAATAAACGCTCAATATAAAATAAAAACATCAACATTGAGAGAACATTTATATTTTGGTATATAAATGACTTAAAATAGATAATGTGTCGAATGAACGAATGACACATAAAAGTTTAACGTAAATTACGAAAAATACTTTTAAAATAAAATAAATAAAAATTAAACGACAACAATAGAAAATATTAAATACTGAAACTATCGATAATAAAATATAAAATTTTGGGCATCCGTAGGTATCGCGATCACTAATAGTACTCGTTACTTGTCCAAACATAAAAATAAAATGTTCAATATCGGTTTCAACTTAAACCGTTAATCATAATAGTATTTAACGTTATGAAATACTTCAAAATATTTGAAAAGTTGGATTTAATAATGACCTTATTTTTGCGGGTTTTACACGACGGCTACAAGGATATACTTATTTCCTTTAGATGAAGGAAATGGCCCCATAAAGTCGAGGCCCCACACGTCGAAGATCTCACATTCTTAAATGTAGTTTTGAGGCATCTCATCTTTGTGATTGATCTGTCCTTGATGTTGGGAATCATCACAATGCTTCACCATTTCATGTGCGTCATGATAGATGGAGGGCCAATAGAATCTGGAGTCGAATACTTTTTTAGTAGTGTAATTAGGTCCAAAGTGACCACTGGTGGGTCCTTTGTGGAAAGCCTCAAGAATGTATAAGGTCGCGTGCCCATCGACACATCGTCGGATAATTTGATCCGTAGACTGCTTAAAAAGATAGGGGTCGTCCCAATAATAATGTTTAATGTCCGTGAAAAATTTCTAACGTTGTTGGGACGATAACTCTTCGATAAGAACACCACCCGCCAAATCGTTTGCAATGTCAGCAAACCATGGGGTATCATCGTCTTTAGAATGGATAGACATTAAAGTCTCGAGAGGGAAAGATTCATTAATCTCCTTATTCGGTAATTCTCCTTGATAAGGATCCTCGAGTCTACTAAGATGATCCGTGGCTAGGTTTTTGGCTCCCTTTTTATCGAGAATTTCAATTTTGAATTCTTGTAAGAGCAAAACCCATCGAAGGAGTCTTGGTTTAGTATCTTGCTTGGTCAACAAGTATTTTCAAGCGGAGCGATCGGTGTATACGATAGTAGTGGAAAGCACAAGATAGGGGCAAAATTTCTCAAAAGCATACACTACTGCTAAAAGCTCTTTTTCGGTAGTGGTATAATGTAATTGAGCCCCGTCATTGTCTTACTTGCGTAATGAATGGGTTGGAAATGTTTATTAACTCGTTATCCCAAGACCGCTCCTACCGTGAAATCACTAGCATCGCACATAAGCTCGAAAGGTAACTCCCAATTAGGAGAGACTAAGATGGGTGTCTTAGTTAATTTACCTATAAGGATCTCGAAAGATTCTAAACATTCGGGAGAAAAGATGAAAGGAGCGACTTTTTCGAATAGATGAGTCATCGGTTGGGCTATTTTTGAGAAATCTTGAATAAATCGTCGATAAAAACCCGTGTGACCTAAGAAACACCTAAATCCTTTTACGGTTGTAGGTGGAGGTAATTTAGCAATAACGTCGTCTTTAGCACGATCCACTTCAATACCGACTTTGGAAATTTTATGACCTAGGACGATGCCTTCTTTTACCATGAAATGACATTTTTTCCAATTTAGAACGAGACGTGTGACCTTGCACCGTTTAAGCATACATTCTAAATTGGTAAGGCAAGAAGTGAAAGAATCTCCAAAGACCGATAAATCATCCATAAAGACTTCCATAGTTTGTTCAACCATGTCATGGAATATTGCCATCATACACCTTTGTAATGCCCTGGGAGCAATGCATAAGCCGAATGGCATTCTTTTATAAGAAAATGTTCCATAAGGACAAGGGAATGTGGTTTTCTCTTTGTCTTTAGGATCGATTGGAATTTGAAAATATCCGAAAAACCCGTCTAAGAAGCAATAGTATTCATTACCCCCTAAGCGCTCGAGCATTTGATCCATAAAAGGAAGTGGGAAATGATCCTTACGAGTGGCATTATTGAGTTTACGATAGTCGATGCAGACTCGCCAACCTGTGACAAGTCTAGTAGGAATTAACTCATTGTTTTTATTGGGAACAACGGTTATCCCACCCTTTTTTAGCACACAATGGACTGGACTAACCCACGGTGAATCCGAAATAGGGTAAATCATGCTAGCATCGAGAAGTTTGATAACTTCTTTCTTAATGACTTCCTGAATTTTAGGATTTACCCTTATTTGGCTTTGAACCGCGGGTTTAAAGTCATCTTCCATGAGAATTTTATGTGTGAAAAAATTAGGATCAAATCCGCGGATATCAGAAATTTTCCAAGCAATTGATTTTTTATGTTTCTTAAGAACTTCGATAAGCCTAACTTTTTCATCCTCTTTTAAATTATTAGCAATATTTACGGGTAACTTATCAATTCTTCTAACAAAGCGTATACTAGATGAGAAGTTTAATCTTTAAGCTCTAAAACCAGAGGGTTTTCAGTGAAAGGCTTTGTCAAATTTGGCTCGTCGTTTGTAACTTCCTTAGGAGAAGGTGGAGAAATATGATCTTCATTAAGAAGTCTCTCAATGGTAAGAATGTCTTCTTCCTAATCGTTGGGAGAATCATCATATTTTAAATCCACATCTCCTAAACTTGCTTCAAATTCTTCTAAGAGAAAATCACTTGCTCTAAAAGGAGTCAAGGAAGGAGCAATGGAAGCTACAGTATCAACATTAGGTAAAGGAGAAGTCCCACTCTTACAAGCCTCGTGAAAGTGTTCTTCACATGCTTCGTCAAGCACGTTAATTAAATTCACGAATTTAGGCTCATTGGGAAGTTTAGAAAGTTTACCCATGTTAAAGACGATTTTGTCATCCCCTACCCTCATGAAAAGCTCACCCGCTGCTACATCAATCAATGTATGCCCAGTCCTCAAGAAGGATCATCCCACAATTAAGGCAACACGGGGAGCCATCTCATAGTCGACTACAACAAAATCGGCGGGGAAAGTGAATTTATCGACTCCCACGAAAACATCCTCGGCTATCCCCACCAGATAAGCAACCGTACGGTTAGCTAATTCCAAAGTCATACGAGTGGGGACTAGCTCGGGTATAGATAATTGTGTCCATATGAATTTTGGCATAAGGTTTATACTAGCTCCTAGATCCGCCAAAGCCATACAATTCTCTACCCTAGCGAAATTGCAAGGGATAAGCAATCTACCGGGGTCACCGAGCTTAACCAGTAATTTTCTCAATAAAACCGCAGAACAATTTTCATTAAGTTGAGTGTTGGCGATATCAAGCAATTTTTCCTTGTCGGTCAAGAGTTCCTTAAACATTTTAGCATACTTAGGCATGTGAGTGAGCGCCTCGGCAAAGGTGATATTGAAACTCAATTGTTTAACCATTTTCAAGAAGTTAGAAACTTGTATATCATCCTTATTCTTCAACTTCTCCTTCCTCAACCTTGAAGGGTAATGTATATTGGGTTCTGGAAAATGTAGAGGCGGACTCGGCTCAATCACAACCTCGGAAATAGGCTTAGCAACCGAAAGGTCACTTAATGGAGGAATTTCACAAGTAGTGGGTGAGGGACAAGTCAACGAAGGATGAGTAGAACTCATTATGGTCTCCAGACCTTGTTTCTCCTTTATTGGCGAAGAAATGGAAGGTCTCTCAGTAGCTTTCCCACTCCTTGTAGTGATAGCATTCACATTGGCCCTATAGTTGGGTTCATTGTTAGAAGGGAGAGCACCTTGGGGTCGAAGGGTTTGCAACATTTGCATGATTTTCTTATCCGTGGACTCTTTCATTTCCTTAATTTTTTATCTTGTTCACCAAGCTTTTGAAGAAGCAAGTCCATTTAAGGATTCCCTTGATTAAACCCTTGATTATTAAACCCTTGATTTGGAAAACCTTAGTTTTGAAATTGATTATAATTTTGAAATGCTTGATTATTAAAACCTTAGTTATTAAAGCGTTGATTTTGAACTTGAAAATTTCCTTGGTTTGAATTATAACCCCTTACATTTGAATTCCCTTGAAAATAACCTCTTTGTGGACCTTGGTTCCTATTTGGGTATTGGGTACTTTGGTATTGGGTATTTTGGGTGGGTGGGGGTTGTCTTTGGTGAGGTACAAACCCAGGGGGAGCCAAATAGTTAGTGGACTTATATGACAAATGGTTAACGTCAACATTCGGTTTAAAATGAACCCTCGCATTTTCATCATTGTTATATGCATAAACTTCACCATGGGGTTGATAATAAACCTTATCACAATTAAAGTACGAATGTGGTCTACCACAAGTTTCACAAATCTTACTAAGAGCATTAATGTGTCTAGTAGGAGGGTTTTAAAATTCTAAAGAAAGATTTTTCATAATAGAAGCAAGTTACTTAATTTGATTAGAAATCTCGTGATTAATAGAATCTCCTCCACTAGCACTAGCCATTTGAGCCCCAGTTCGACTGCAATAATGTCCCAAGCTACTTGCATTGTTTTTACAAGAATATTACCCCCTACGGCCGAATTTAGTGAATCTTGGTGATTTAAACTCAAACCGTTGTAAAAGGTATTAACATGGTGAACTTTGGTAAAACCGTGTTGTGGACATTTTCACAAAATTTCCTTAAATCGATCCCAAGATTCACTAAATGTCTCACCATACTTTTGCTCAAACTTAATGATATCGTTCCTTAAGGCGGTAGTACGTGAGGGTGGAAAGAAATAATTAATAAACTTAGTCTCCAAATCCTCCCAAGTGAGAATACTTTGGGCTGGCTCCTAGTCAAGCCAAATTCGGGCTTGCCCCTTAAGGGAGAAAGGAAAGAGTAACAATCTAATTGCCTCTTGAGGCACACCATTGTATTTCACGTATTGGCCAAGTGTAAAAATCTCTTAATATGAGCGTGTGGGTCATCATGAGTATGACCCAAAAATGGGGTAGCGGAAACCATTTGAATAAAAAACGTTTTAAGTTCAAAAATATTCGATCCAATATCCGGTACCACAATCGCGTCATCGTTTCCCTCGACGTGGGATTGCAGGATCTCGATCATCGATCGATTATCCATGGCTAAATCCATACCAAAAGCTCGATTCTCGAGATCGGCTTGATTTGTGATGGTATTTTTGTTCGCCTTCTTAGAAGGACGAGGTACACCACGTGATATGTGTGCACGCGCGCGTGTGCGCATGCAACGATAAACGGAGGAATAAGGGGATTGCCCTTGATGACTTTGAAAGGGGAGGGATTACCCCAATCAAGGTTCTATATTAAAAAGCTACAAAAAGTATATATGTAATACTACTCGGGTGGACACCACTCGCTACTATCACTTACAAAAAATCATAAGGGAGCGGAGGAACGAGGCGACGCGAAGCACTTAAGAGCCTTCTCCTTTCGAATGTGAAATACACTCTCCTTGTACCCCCACACAGTGATTTATCTCTCTAGATCAAATAGTTCGTAGTATTTATCTAATGTGTTTTGATACTCTTTGATCGATACACGTGAAAAGCACCGGAACGCCACTAATCACGGTATATTACAAATCAATACTTATGGAGATATGTGTATTGATTGTCCGTATCTAGGTATACATAATATTTACTTATAGTAATATAGTAAAAGAAAATATTTTTGTATATTTTATTTTCTTAAGAAGATACATTCACAAGAAAAGATGAGAGAAAACGAAATAGAAAAAGTAATATGTACAGTAATTAGAGGTGGCAAAACGGGCAGGCAGGCGGGCACGAGCGGCGGGCTAAACCGGCGACGGTCTAAACGGGCGGTGGGCAAAACGGGTGCGGGCTAAACGCGCACGGGCTAAACGGGCGGGCTAAACGGGCTCAAGCTAAAATGAGAAAAAAACATAGAAAAACGTAGAATTAAAAAATAAAAATACTTGTTTAAAAGCTGGGGATAAAAACTAAATAAAAAATATCCGTCGAGTAGCCTAATTAGTGTTTACATGCGCGTCCATTATGCCCGTAAGTTTCTTACATATGCGCCCGTTTAGCCCATTAATAATTAAAAAATGGGCAAAAAGTGCCCTGTCTTTTTTTGAAAATGGGCAAAAAGTAACCATATTTATCAAAATGTGCAAGATTTGCCACCTCTAATAGTAATACATAATATTTTTTGTGTAACACTTTAGGAAAAGTGTTATGTTTTTTTTGGTGCAATTCTTCGGAAAGAAATTGCTTTTTGTGAATAATTTTTTGTATTTTTATATTTTTTATTTTTTTTGTTTTTCTTTTATATTTTTTATTGCAAGAAAATAACGTTCAAAAGTGAACGGACCCCAAATCCAAATCGTCTCACGAAAAATCGTCAATGGTAACGAGATCAAAATGGCAGCGGCGCAAATTTAATAACTGTTTTTTTAGTATATCATTTTTCCTCGAATCAACTCGAATTGATATCCAATTTATTCAAGAGATTTATCGGTTTTTGTTGAAGTACAAGATTTGGTATGTATGTCTATTTAACAAAGAGCACGTAAAAAGGTAAAAAAAACTATATATGTAATACGTATTTATTCTAAAAAGTGCAAGTACCACAATTAAAGCTACAAGTACAACTAAACAATGCACACTTATTAAAATGATAACAAACATAGAATGAAAAATGCAAAATCAATAAAATGCTAAAAAGAAATTACAAAATAAAATGCAAAGTATCCTAAAAATATTAAAACTATTTTTATACTATTTATATTTTTTGTCTTTTAATTAAAACTAAAAATGAAATTTTAATGAATCTTGAATTTGAAAATGGGTTTAAACTGATTTTGATATCCAGCCAAAACTAAACACAGCCCAAACAAAGAAAATAAGCTCATTATCAAACTAGCCCAGTTACCAACGTGCCAGGTTTTAACAGTAGAGAAATCGCAAGGACTGACAAACAATTACCTAAAATGCAAACAGTAGACGAGATAAAGGATTAAAATACAATTAACCAAAAATTTAAAAGCCAAAACGGGTTAGCTTATGTTTTAAGATCGTTTAAGCTTAAATCTCAACCAAATTCGTTTATTCGAATTCCAAATTGCTTAAAATGAAAAATTACTTAGCCAAAATTAATCCCAGCTTATTAAATAAGCTAAAAATATCAAATGATTTTTGAATAAGCTACTTTTTAAGAGATAGAAGAACTGGCTTATTCAAATGAGCTTATCTTTTGGATTTTGGAATAAAAACTAAGAAAAATAAGATCTATCCAACTAATTTTCGAAATTAATCATTAAATAAGCTAAAACCAAAACGTTGACCAAACAACTTATATCGACCAACTTATTTGACTTTTTGACTTTTTCTAAAAAGCAATCTAGTGACTGATTATGACTAGATGAGCAATTATAAGCACATTTTGTAAAAGGACTTAAGCTAGAAACCACTTGATAAGCACTTGTACAATTGATCAACTACTTATGAAAAATCAGACTAAACAGTCTAATTTGGAGCTTATTTCTAGATTATCTAGTGAACAACCTAAAACTAACCAGCTACAATTATTAAGCCAACACTACTAGCTATCCAAAACACCAATTCATAAATCCTGAATCACAAAGACGAATGAGATATGAGTAGATCTAAGAGGTTGTTTGAACTAAATGCTTGAAAGAAAACTCAACACCACAAAATCACTTATTATCTATTTGACTAATTGTTTTGACTAGTTATTGACTGACTTCTAACCACTTTTAGGCTCTAAATTAAATGTCACAAAGTGCTAAACAACAGCTTCAACACAAAGTGAAAAGCAGTATGATCCAAACACACTTTATACTAGTTTTATGCAGCAAAATAAAAGAGAATGATAAATCTAATGAGTAACATGCTTGAACAAGTAACTAGAACAACAAATCAGATCAAATGATAGATGATTCAAGTAGGAATTATAAGCAATAACAAATTTGATCATGCAATTTCAATTACACCTAATTTTATCCTAAAAATTGAAAATGAGGATTAACCTGTCTTCCAAGACAGACCTTTGATGAAGACAAGAGCTCTAACACCATACACTAAACCTAATCAACACAAATCAACCACAACAACACCAGAATTCACGAAATCAAACTCTTTGATTTCAAATATCTTATTTCCCTCCAAAAACTTGATCACTTATCAAAACTCAACCAAATACACTAATTGTGGCTGCCAAAGCTTCTATAGCTTGTACACAAGTTATACAACACATATCAGCAAAAAATCAATCACAAGAACAACAATTCTGAATGTAGAAGGAGATAAACAATAACAATGGAGAATTTAATTGATTAGGAATGATCGAGGTACAATTTGATGAAGGTAAAGGATTATAAATGCTAAAACCAATACAAACTACAACTAGAATTGAAAGGAGAGGAGAATCGCATGAAATTTAAGCTAGAAAATGAACAGTGTGTTTTTGGGGGGAGAGTCTTGTATTTATAGGCTGTTAGGAGGAGTGTGGGAGGTTGTTGGGGTTTTCTAGGATAACATGGAAGTGAGTGAAAACAGTGAATTGGTATATGAGAAACAAACACATGGATTACGGTTATTGTTCAAGAAAGCAAATTGGGTGTTTTCGTTCTAAGCCATGTCAGCTTGATTGGCTGGTACAATTAGATTCGTCTTGGCTTGTAGATCACTTTTGATGTTGAGGTCGAGCTCTGAAAGTGACTTCATCTTGACGAGTTTTGTTGAGAAGATGATGATGATGTGGCGTTCATTTATTGGTTGGAGTGTTAATATTGCGATTGGTAAGTGGAGTTCACTGTTGTGATAGGTTAATTATTTACCAGTGGTAATCATTGGTAATTAATGGGCTGAGGTGTAGAAAATGAGGTGTGGTAATAAATTGTATAGGGGCTTGATTCGTGTGCTTCAAATAGAGCCTTCCCATTAGCCCATTTGGTTGAGTGTATAAACAACTTTGGCAGTTGGCAGTTTTGGCCCGTCTTCTTTACAAATCTTGATCTTTAGCTAATTACTTCATATAATCTTCACATCTAGTCCTTTAAGCTTCATTCTTTTTGCACTTTTGGTCCCTTTGACTTGTCTCTGACTTTTTCTTTGTAAAATACCCTTGAAATCCCTTGTTTCCTTTATTTTTGTCTTTTTGTACCTATTTCACAACAAAACACAAAACCACGTGTAAGTCTAACATTTACGTTTATTTTTTTACGTTTTGGTTTGGTTTTTCCTGGTTTTTAGTGGTAAGAGGGTAAGTGTTTACACACTTATCCGTTACTTACACTTGTTAAAGACTCATCTCCTTTTGATCTCCAACATCATGGGATGATAATATCAAGATTAGTGGATGTGATACTAGTCCTTGAAAACTTAGTATGAACTTTGATCAAGCTCGGGTATTTCATTAGTCTATTGAAGACTTGGGATGCAATTTGATCATTACTTAACCATGTGATTGCTCTTGGCATCCTTGCCTTGACATCTATGTGTGGTATGTGATTCTATTCTTTCACCTCTCAAACCTTCATGGTCTTGGATACTTGACTCACATATGAGTTGTAGAGTGAGTTAGTAGTAGCCTAAAGTATCAAGCATGATTTATATAGTTTTCAACTTAATACGGTTAGTAGGCTCTATATCATGTGTAGTATGTGCAATTGAGCTAATCTCTAAGTTGATTGATTAATCTTTTGACATACCAAACTACATCATATGTTGTAGTTAAGATAATACACATTTGGAATTGAAAAAAGTCCAAGGATATTGTTATCATAACCTTTCACAATGATATTTGTCCAATCACGTGGGAGAGAAAGTGAATCTATATTCTTGCTCATGTTTTGTAAAAGTTTAAGACATTAATTTATGAGTGTTCATACTCTATGTATCAAAAATAGCTTGGTATGGTTCATCAGCAAAGTCGTTTCATCTTACGCCGAAAAGGCACGTCTTAAACCACTATATATGACACAAGCTCTTCATTTCTACAACTTGAATATTGCCATTCATCTCTTGATCATTGATACTTGGCCTTGATTCACTCATCTTGGTTTCTCTCTTCTCTCTTTTTGTGTACGAGTAGTCATTTCTTCGTTTCGGTCTTTTTCAGTTTTGATTCCACTTGTAATCCTTCATTAAGGTATCATAACCTAGTCTTGAAGTGGTCCAATGATTTTCAAAAGGCTTAATATATATTTTGAGTATTTTAGAAAGCTTGGTTTGAAAAATTTCTTTTGTTTTCACAGACAAAGCATATGTTATGTCCTCGGTTCCTTAATTAGGTGCGGTGCTAAACACGATTCTTTATCAATATGGAGCCACGCCCCACTAAGTATAAAATAATATTGGTTTTATTATTTTACACTTTTTCAAACACACCCTCTTCCTTCTTTTTCCTGGTGCGACGAGGGAGAACATAAAACCACCATTAACAAGTTTCAAAACCTTCCAAATCACTCAAATTAATTGTTTCCAATACAAAGGTTTCATTCATCCTTCATCTAACACCGATTAATTGTAACCAAATTAGGAATGTGGGTATGCATAGTTTTAGTGTTATTATTCCTTAGGTTCATATTCCTTGTGATTTCACTAAACCCCACTTATAGAACAAATCTGAATTTTAATCATAGTAGTTTGGTTTAATGATGGAATTGATATGAACCTTTAAACATATTCGTAATTGCATTTTAATGTTTACCTAAAAACGAATTTTAAAAACCAATGTTCAAATTCATGTAGTCCATATGCGTTTGTCAAAAATGAATTTAGTACATTGTGCGCATAAGAATGATAAGGAATCATCCTTTGGTTAGTCAAGAAATTGATTAAACACATTCTTGTGATTTTGATTTTTACTAATCTATATATAACATAGAGTGATTGTGGAAATATTTTTGGTGTATTATAGGTACTTTACAATGCCTTCGGTATATGAAAATGACCAACAAAAGACCGATTGTTATATGCCTAACCTTGCCGATACTTGTGAATCCGAAACAATAGCAAACACTTTTCGTTCACTTCAATCCTGTTACTTTCTTGAGGGTCGGGTTGTCTATGGGGATATGGCTATACTCTACAAATGTTTAAGAATAAAGCATTTGATTGCTTGCGAAACATTAATGAGGTAATCTATCCCGAATTCATCTTAGAGTTCTTTAGCACTTATTCTATTCATGTAAATGAATATGGAATGTTTGTTAATTTCACCATTTGTGGTCAACCCATTAGTTACTCTCTCAAGGAGTTTGGTAAGGCACTTCGTGTACCTTATGAAGGTCAATGCCGATTCACGGATGCATGGAGGATTGACTCTTTGGAAAAGTGTGTCGACACTTCTCCATATAATACCGAAGTGGTTGATCTAGACCTCATCCTTGGCACTATCACTCAACCTCGTAATAGACCTGTTGTACGTAGCATCCACTCAAAGAAGCGTGTGTTGTCACCTTATGAGATACTCGTAATTGGCCTTAATCAATGTATGGTCTCTTAGGGCCAACATAATTATGGAGAATGTATTTTGTTGGTGGAAACTGGGATCATATTCCGGCGTGTATAGCTCATAGGATGTGTTGCATATGCCATCCTACCAAGTACAATCTTGCATACTTCATCGCTTGACTGGTCAATTATGTCCTCACCAAGCCAAAAACAAACCTTCCTTATGCCATTCTCCTTACTCGCCTTTTAAGAAGGGTTGATCATGACTACCCCCAACTTCATCTCTCCAACCACTTGCACGCCAAATGTGTGATGTATCGCATTCAAGGGTTTCGTCCATGAAAGGTTAGGAGTGATCGAGGTAGGCATAGAAGTGATCCACGATAATCATCCTACAATGAGTAAAATTACACTTCATCACGTGATGGTGATGATGTTGGAACTAGTACCAATGTCGATTCCTCGAGTGGCTCCTCCCGATCTTTGAACACTTTCATGGATGGGTTAGAACAAATTCATCGTCCTCCTTCTCCTTCATCGAGTTAAATTCCTCCAAACTTTAATCCTAAGGATGTTTACCGTTCTAACCTTCATACCCGAGGGGAGTTGCACGATCATCGTGAGCTTTCAAGGCCAAGAGGAACATGCTAAAGAAGTTTAGCAAGAAGAAGAAGTGAAGACATTTGGAAGCCTTGGGTGATGGATTCATTTGGTTGTCTTAGTTTAATGGTGAACATTTTATTTCATTAGACATTTTCTATCTTTTCTTAGACTTTGGTTTGTATTAATACTTAATTTTTTGGATTAACTAGATTTTAATCCTAATTATGTTTCATGTGATTGATCTTTCAGTTTACATGTTTGTGTGTAATTTTGTGTTAGTTAGCTATTTAGATTTTGGTTGGTAATCTATTTTGTCTTGATAAACTAAGGTTTAAAATCCGGATTTGTAAAAATGATGGAAGTCATATTTTTCAAGGTATCTATCCGCGGATCTTTATCTCATGGCGGTTCTTTATCGATATCGAACCGCGGGTATGTTTAATGAACCGCGGGGTAGAATTTCGACATAATCTTTTCTTTACACTTTTTTCTCTAAATCTTTGTAAACATGGATGAAACATTTGCTAAACACCATCTTTTTCCCAAACAAGCCTAGCAATCTTCATTATTCACCAAAATCATTTTTAACCCATTACCTTTATGGATCATCCCCTTTCTTAAACCATTCTTGATTCTTCTTCCTCTTTACATCCTCTAAGATTTCCTAAACCTAAACACACAACAATGGTATCCAATAGATCCTCAAAATCCTCCAAAAACTTCACCACCAAAAAGAGTCGTAAGATAAGAATTAAGATACCTAACCAAGGTTCTTCATCTTTTCTTACACATAATAATGAGACTTCTTTAATTCTTATTTCTTCACTACCTTTTGCACCATGCAATACAAGATCAACTCATGGTACTAACCATTCTTATGGTTCTACCTCTTCTTCATTCTAATCTAGGATGAATGAGTTGTCTTCACCCTTCACTCCAAGTCCTCTCCTAGATGTGAACCCCTCACCCCTCTAAAGCATTCCTTTTAAGTGTGACTTTGTTGATCCTTCACCCATTTCACCTTTGGATACCATGCCTCCTCATCCTCCTAACACTCCTATTTTGAGTGTTAATATCTCAAACTTAATGGGTGATCCATATTTCTTTGTTTTTCTTGAGTCACATGACGCTAATTGTCCATGTTGTCTTTATAACAACTGCGTCATCCAAAATCTTAGGATGGAAATGTTTGGGCTTCATGCAAGGTTGCAAGAGTTTTTGTTAACTTTGTTTATAAATCCTCCTCCTCCTAGGAGATGAATGATGATATTTTTAAAATATCTTTTCAAGAACTCAAGCTCAAGAAGACTACTTAACCAAGATTAAAAATAGCTAGCTTTTGTTTAGTTAGTTGTATTTTTTATTGTAATTTATCTTCCTTCATGAATTTTTCATGAAGATGATCTATGGATTTATCTTTTATGTGTTTTAACATATTTGTTCTCACACTAATCAACTTCAATTTAAACTATTATTGAACCTAAATCTAGTTTTCACCGATAAAACTTGATCAAAATTTTATCTAAATATTTTGTCACCCTTTGTCAAGATACTCTTGTGAGTATGTTGCTCTTTATGCAACCATAGCCTAACCAAGTGCTATTAGAGGTAAAAATCCAAGATTTGCTTAATTTGAAAAATTCTTGTTTTTTCTCAAACTTTCAAAATTTTGGATTTTATTATCCACTGTGGGCGGATCAATATAGAAGTCACGGATCACTATATTTTTATTGAGTCGTAGGTTCAGTTAATGAACCGCAGGCAGTCATCCACTTTTTGGCTCGTTTTATGTCCTTCTTCTTTGACCAGTATTTGTTTCAAGATTCTTTGTTTGCCTATTGGAGGTAAATATTCCTTGAAACCTTTTGGTTTTCTTTCTATTCTTTGCCTTTTCTATTTTCTTTAAATTATCTTTTTTTGGGATTTCTTTTCTCATCCCTCACAATGTCTTCTTCTTCTAAACTTAACCTTGATATCTCTTTGTCACAACCTCTTAAAACAAAAGCTTCTTCTTCTAAGCCTTCCAAGAAACCGAAAATTTTGGTCAAACACGTTTGGATCAAAAAGAACAAGGATCAATATGAACCTTCTTCTCCCTAACCTTGCAAGACTTCTAATTTCTCTCCAATTGAGTATTGGAATGAGTGTTACTCAATCAATCCAATTACCAGAGAAATCACAACAAAAACACAAACCACGCATAATTCCGACATTTACGACATAAAATACACGTTTTGGCTTGGTAATTATTATAATTAAGTGTTGGAAATACGTTTTTCTAAGGAAAGTCTCGGTCACATCATTATTAGCATAGATCACGAGCTATAGACTATTTAGGACATTGTAACTTGGAGTGACCTCCCTTTGGGGGAGATTGTTGGAAATACGTTTTTACGTATTTAGAAAGGATCGGTCACTCCAATGATATTGGGCTCGTGATCCAATATAGTCCATATAGCCCACATGTAGGGTGGGCTATATAAACCCCCTCCTAGCATGTTAGGAGGGGTTGCTCACTTTTTAATTCACACATTTCATTAATCTACCATCACTTTCTCTCTCTACTCCTTTCTTCTCTCCTTTCTCTCTCTAGTTCATCTTCCACTTCTCCATCTCTTTCAATAGATAATTCATAGATTGCTTAATCCTAAGAAACTATGGACCTACAATTGGTATCAAGAGCCATGGTTAAATCTTAGGATTTGCGTTTTTTATCTATTGATTTACTTGTCAAAAATTTTTCCATCATCTGTTTTTTTAATCAATTTTTTATGTTAGGTGTTATTTTATATCAACTTTTGTCATCAAGTTATTTTTGTCCAAATCAGTCTACTATATCTGTATCTGCTTCATCACCTTTATCTAAGTTCTATCAATATATCAGTTTTCATCAACGTTCAGTTCCATATTTTCCGGATAAGCAGTTTTATCAGTTTTTACTATGTTTTCCGGATAAGCATCCTCTTTTGAATTCTGGATAAGTAGTCTAAGGCGTTTTCCGGATTAGAATTCGAACCCCCTTTCTAGATAAGCATTAGAAGAGGTTTTCCCAGATAAGCGTTGGAAGAAGTTTTCAGGATAAGCGTTCGAAGAGGTTTTTCAGGATAAGCATAGAAGAGATTTTTCCGGATAAGCAAAAGGAAACTTATTCCGGATAACCAAAAGGAAACTTATTCCGGATAAGCAAAAGGAAACTTATTCCGGATAAGCAAAAGGACACTTATTCTGGATAAGCAAAAGGCAACTTATTCCAGATAAGCAAAAGGAAACTTATTCCGGATAAGCAAAAGGAAACTTATTCCGGATAATCTTTAGAACACCCATATTCCGGATAAGTTAAGACTCAAACAGATTCAAATCTAACGGGAACCATTTCGACTCGACACCAACTCTCTGACTCTTTATCATCTCAAAACAATCTCACTCATTTTCCAAACTCACCCAATCACAAACTTCATCTCATACTAAAAAACTCACAGACTAGACTTTCATTCAACATCACAAACACTCAAAAAAAAAAAACCTCAAGCCTCGACCTCTCACACGACTCATCGAGACGACCCTCGAACAAAAAAACCACTCTCGTCAAACACCTCACCCAACCTCCCTCGACTCGAACATCACCTCACCACCCCATTTTCGACCAACAGCCTCAAACTCTATCGACCAACAAAACCATTACCCTCGACTCCTCAGGCACTCAATATCTCAGATTATTCTTTGTGTTTAAGCATGCAAGTCGAGATCTTTAAGAACTATCACAAACTACAATAAATCATCGATCTATTGTTGGATGTAATTCAAGCTTAATATTCAAATTAAAAGAAAAATCTATAACAATTATGTTATCATCTAATCTTTATTTCGATTTTGAAACACAAAATTAAAACACATTAGAATAACCTACCCGAGACCCTTTTCGGATCTTGTAGTTTGAAAGAGCTGATGCTTCATGGATTTCGATTCACATTAGGCTAAATTTATTCATAGGATTTCGTGTTTGTTCATAGGATTGTGATTCACTTTTGGTTCGGTTGGAGGTTTTAAGTGAGGCGGAAGAAACAAGGTGGGGGGTTACAAGTGGTGAGGGATAGAGGAGAGAGAGTCTCTTGAGAGAAAAGGGTGACAGAGGGGCGTTCTTTACAAGCAAGAATAGGTGGATTGAATTTTTTATTTACGATTGTAACTTGGGCCACGTTTCATATCTCCTTTAATAGCCTGCCACGTATCTCTGGCATATATTATAAGTATCTCACATTTTTATTTTTTATTTTTTTATCAAAGTTAATTAAAAACTTTGTATGCATTAAGCTTTGTTTGTGTGACTTTATCAAATGCGACTAGGCCACGTCTAAATATTGGTTCGCTAAATTTTCTAGATTTTTGGTTTAAGCGGGATGTTATTTTGTTGAGGCGGGTATTTTGAAAGTATCAAAGAGGTACAATATTTGACGGGTTAAAAGTTTTCGTGGCCGGATTTGAAGACAAAAGTGACGAGTCAAAGTGACGGGATTTATTTTTAGTGGCTACGGATTTTTGATAGGGCATTAATATTTGGAATTTTTCATCAATCACTAATCCTTAACGTCATTGTTCATTCAATGGATTCGTTGAATTTTCCATCTAAAGACGGATATTCGCATCAAATGAAAGTTAAAGCTAGAGAAAGTAGAATGACTTTATTTCGACCACTTCGGTCCCATCTATCGAACATTTCTATACTTAAAGAAGGAAGCGGTTTTGTGACACTCTTCGGTCAGGATCGTACCATTTTCGTCCACCAAATGATCCTCAAATTTAACCAACTACTAAAGCAGATCAACAAAGAAGACATTAATCAAATTGAATCCTCACATTCACTTCAAGTTCTAGAGCAACATTTTTCGAGTTTCTTTCAATTTGATCCTGCCAAGGTTGAAGCTTCAACGATCTGACAGTCATTCTTTGAAGACACACAAATCGAGGTTAAAGACTTCAGTGATAGATTGCTCAATTTCATGAAATCTATTGCACTTTTGATCTATGAAAGTTCACAACTTCAACTAGAGCATGATAGTGGAATACAAGAAAATCCGATGTAGATGCCAGAGAAAACAAATGCTCTTACGAATGACTCAAAGGAAACCACCTCGGTTAACAATGATAGCAGCATCATTGCATCACGCCAACATGATTCAAGCATGCATGACGAAGAGCCAATAGTTGGGGTACAATTGAATCCTGTATCTAACTATGATTTACAGTATGTTGAGCATTCCGACCCTAAATATGTCAAACATGGGATGGAAAAGAGTGATAGCAATACCACTTCTGATTCATCCAATGTGAATCATAATGAGGGAGAAAATGATCAGTATGCTAAAAATCATGATATGTGCTTTATGACTGCTACGTTAACCAATTCTGCTTCTAAGGTTGAAGAGCTTCAAATGATTTTAGCTCAGCAATCAAAAGAGCTTGAGGATGCCAAAATTGATTTTTCAAAGAAAACAGAGAAATTTGAAACATATTTTGAAAAACTTGAAAAGTCAAACGTTGTTCTTGAACAAAAATTGGATCAAACAGTTCTAGATTCTAAAGCTGAAAAGGATAATCTTTTGAAACAAATTAAGTTGCTTGAATCTAAATTGGCATCCCAAGATAACTTGCTCAAAGAGAATGAGACGTTAAAGGCTCAAGTACAGGAAAAGGTTTTTGTTATAGCTGCTTTCAGAAAAGAATTAAGGAAAACTAAAGGAACTAGTGTGGACACTAAGCTAGAAAAACCATCAATCTTGGGGAAACCGCCAACAAATCAGTTCATTCGACAACCGACTTCATTTAGATCCGAGCGATCAAAATCCTCGAGACCGCGGTTTGCCTCCCAAGTTGATATGGTTCATCTTTCTAGACCAGTCACCCCACTATCTAGACCCAATGTGACTAAAACAGCTTCTGCAAGACCTAATCACATGATTGCCTCTAGTCTCCCTAGACATAGTCCAAAGAACACGTCTCAAACTAGTTCAAATGACGTTCACCATACATTTGGTCTAAGGGAAGCTAAGCAAAAGACACAAGTAAGAGATAGGAATTTCAAACCTAGTCAGATGCCTCCTAGTTTTACCCAACATTGCTAACCGTAGCATGCAACATCCTAGGAGCATCAATAAATCATCTAGGAATTCTAGATCTTACTCGGACATTAAATATGCTACTTGTAAAACATGTAGGAAATGTATCTTTAAAGCCAATCATGATTCTTGTATCAAAAAATTACTTAATGAGGTGAACTCCCGTGCTAGACTTAAATCCCAGTGGGTTGCTAAAATCAAACCCATTGGTAAAATGTGGTGCCCCACTGGTAGAACTTTCACTATTGTAGGAAATGAGTGCCCTTTAACTAGGATAGTCTCTGATTCTAATAAGACTACTAGGGAGGAAATTGAAAAGGAGGATACATCACTTAAGCCTGAACTTAAGGTTTTCTATAAAAGGAAACGTTTACCAGCTAAGACAAGTGAATCATCTCCTCAGGTCACCTCTAGCACAAGAAAATAAAATTGTGAACCCCCACTTGCTTCTAAGATAGATATCGCTAACCCATATCAAAGCATGCAAATTCCAAATGAGAATGCAGGTACCAAAGAGGAGGTTCCAAAAGAACGAAGCGGTCCAATCATTGTATACCATTCAATTAAGGACACTCTCAGAGTTTGGTTGCTGAAGAAGCTGATATCTAAGAAACAAGTGTCTCAGAGGATTTGCAGTTAAGCTTACAGTGCACAAGGACTTATAGTCACATCACAGACTGTAACTCGTTCATCAAAGAGAGGAAAGTTTATCGGCGATTATAAACTTATCCTCATAACGAGAAATTAAGTTTTCTCGAGCATGAGCTTATCTCAAAAACATTCTAAGTTTTTAAGCTCATGCACAATGGCTAACATTCAAATCACAGTCTGTGACCCGTTCTTCAGAGAAAGGGAAGTTCATCTACGCAACGATAACTTACCCTCAAAACGAGAAATCAAGTTTTCTCGGACACGAGCTTATATTAAAACAATTCAACGGTTTTAAGCTCGTGTAAAAGGCTCAGCATTATATATCAAATGAAGACCCGATCTTCAAATAAAGGAAAGTTTATCGCCGATTATAAACTTATCCTTACAACGAGAAATTAATTTTTCTCGGGCATGAACTAATATTAAAAACATTCGAAGTTTTTAAGCTCATGCACAATGACGTACAGTTAAATATCAGACTGTAACTCGGACTTCATATTTAGGAAATCTTATCTTTAAAGATAGCTTATGCTCGTAACGGGAAATTAAATATTCTCTGTCATGAGCTTGTATTAAAACATTCCAAGTTTTAAGCTTAGAAAGGAAAGTGTATCTTTTAATTAAGAGAACTTTTCCTCATAACGAGAAATTCATCTTTCTCGGTCATGAGCTTTCCGCTAAAACATTCAAAAGTTTTCAAGCTCATGAACACGACTTCTAAGTAAATGTCAACTTAGGACTCGTTCTTCAATTACAAGGAAAGTTTATCGCTGATGGTAACTTATCCTTAACAACGGGAAGTTCACAACTTCTCGGACTTGGGCTCGTTTTGTAAGATATTCAACATCTTAAGCTCAAGTAATTGGTTTTTAAAACGTTGACCAAAATTTTTCGAGAATTTCTCAAAAAGGTTTTCTAAATCTTTCAAAATTGAGTGTTCAAACAATGTTTTGATAAAAAGAGCATGTCTTCTGGAATCGATAATATTTACGATGCTAGAAATGTCATTCAATAATGACACGGGGTTGTAAATAAAGTTCGAGCAGAAGTTTAAATGTTTTAAAACATGCTCAAAATGGCTTCCTATTATTTTCGATAGTAACTCGATTTTCATACTCAAGTCAAGCATTTCACCGGAAAGCTTTGACTCAACAACGGGAATTAATTTTCTCGGGCATGGTTTATTTTATAACCATGTAAGGGATTGTGTTTACGGAATAACACAATCTAACACGAATATATGTACGTGCCAGTGCATTTATTTGTTAAAACAAGAGAAATCTTGTTTTCATGAAGTTATCATCTCCACCAACCGTAGCAATTTACAACTGATATCTACATACTCGACGATGCGACTACTCAAACGGCGACTACAGCTCTTTCAATAGAACACGGGTCAACAATTGAGGGGGAGCAATTGTCCAGCATTCAGAATCCTTGATGCCGAGAGTGCCAAGTTCACATATTGGTGTCAAGACAACGATATCAATCATACACATGGAGTCAAGAGATAACTTCAGACATGACGAGGCGACCAACATTCGTGAACAAGAACCATGTGATTCTATCATATGATGTTCTCCATCATTCAGGTCCAACCTTGTATATTGCTAATCTTGTGAATACATTATCATATATGATCTTTGCACGTGATAAATACCTTACACTTGTGTTTAAAAGGTATTTAATTTACGTTTCAAGTACACCCTTATTAATTTGAGGGGGAGCTTGTGTAATTCATGAAGATAATTGGCTTTGCATTCTTCTTCCCAAATTTTCTTAAAATGCAATTAAATAAATTGATATTAAAAACATAGATTGGGTTAATATTTTTAATATGGGGGAGAAAATGTGATTTAATATGGGAAATGATTAATCATAAATGGTTTGACTTAACTTGCTAGCTCATCCCGACATGTGCGAAATGTTTTCAGATATCGTGGCATATGTTAAGGGGGAGCAAAATGGATTTGCACTTCAAAATGGATTTCATGGTGACATACACTTACCCAAAACATCTCTATTCATGACGGTGAAGATTGTGGTGACATAAGGATGGTAGGATAGGTTAAAGTCCAATGATTCCTCTAGAACCGGAGGAATCTTCCCAAGGACATTCCATAGCTAGAAATAGTAGTCCTTAGGAAAGATGTATAAAGATTGTGAATGTAACTGAATGCCGACCAAGTACTTAAGTTAGCACTGGAACAATCACAACAAGGTGCTAGTGATGACGTATTGGTAAGCATTGAAGGGGTTGAAGAATGAAAAAGAATTGTAAAGATAAAAGGTGAAAAGAAACAAGCCCTCCTTACAACTTAGGCAGAAACCGGGTCAATACATGTGCTATTGAGATCATTTTTAATGATGCTTGATATTGAAGATAAACATCATGGACCCAGTGATGCAATGCACAACCCATCCAGCTAACTCAGATATCTCTAAAAAGATATTTGTTTTAATCACACGGAGACAACGCATTATCTATTGATTTATTCACTCCGAATAAATTGGTATTGAAATGGTGGCACTCCTCTCCAGCCTCCGATCACTAAAAATTCAAAATGCACGATCGAGTCTAGAGCCATTTGAGATCATCAAATATCTCATTAGGACACACTTTCATATTTCCTTGCTTCTTCACACACTGTGAAAAGTAAGAAAGATATTAAGAGTCCTACGCAAAATCTTCATGATCTTGCCTGAACATCCGAGTAATACGAAAGTATTTACAATGAAGATGGAAATCCTTCTTGAGCGAATATCAAAAAGCTCATAGTAGGTGACGTGTGCGATTCTTTATGAATCAAACTTATGATAACTGGAAAGCAACAGTGGTTTAATTCTTAAATGAATTTAAACACGTTCCAGGCCTCTACGCAATATCTTAGTGATCTTGCCAGAACACTCAGAGTGATACCTTAGTGTTCACAATGACGAGTGGAAATCCTTCTAGTGTTAACCTCAAACAGCACTTGGTAGGTAACTTGCAAGATTATATACGAATCAAGCTCGTGACAACTGAAAAGCAACGATGGTGCGGTTCTTAATTGAATTTCACTTGTTCCAGGAACATGAATTGACGGCTTCAAATCAAGCGGATATTATTATCCAAATGATTCACTCTTTATGTTCGCAGTCAGCTTTGGACGATCGAATAAAGAGAACGGGTTTACCCGCAAAATCTTGTCAAGGAGGTTCTTAATTGAAACTACCTTTCACAAGTACGATATTTTTATATCGTCCAACGGTCTTCACCGACCGGAGGTAAAATGCTACCGAAATAGAATGAAATGTTCAAGGCCATTTCATCCGTGTATATGTTTTGTTGCTAACTGTCTTATGTAGCGTAACAAGAAGGTGGCATTGCGGTGTTCAATCCAGAAGAAGTCGTCAACACATGCTTATGCTTTCTGCACTTAATACTTTAACAAATTCAAGAAAGTCTAAAAGTCAAGTCTTCCGCTGTATCAAACTCTAAAGCTTTTAAGAATTTATAAAAGTATAAGTATGTGGAACATGAAGTCACGAAGAGGCAAATATCACAAGTGATGAATGCCCAAGGTCACGGCAAGAGAACATGCTCAAGACTAAAGTCAAAGATCTCATCAACATATTCACAAGAACAAGATCGAAGACTCAAGCATAGTATACTAGGTTTAAGATTTTGTAAAATGGTGTGACTTCCCTTTGGGGGAGATTGTTGGAAATACGTTTTTCCAAGGAAAGTCTCGGTCACATCATTATTAGCATAGATCACGAGCTATAGACTATTTAGGACATTATAACTTGGAGTGACCTCCCTTTGGAGGAGATTGTTGGAAATACGTTTTTACGTATTTAGAAAGGATCGGTCACTCCAATGATATTGGGCTCGTGATCCAATATAGTCCATATAGCCCACATGTAGGGTGGGCTATATAAACCCCCTCCTAGCATGTTAGGAGGGGTTGCTCACTTTGTAATTCACACATTTCATTAATCTACCATCACTTTCTCTCTCTACTCCTTTCTTCTCTCCTTTCTCTCTCTAGTTCATCTTCTACTTCTCCATCTCTTTCAATAGATAATTCATAGATTGCTTAATCCTAAGAAACTATGGACCTACATTAAGTGAATCAAAAGAGTTTAGGATAGAACCAGGAAGACGGGAACACGGAATCACGGGTCGTCAAAAGTCATTAAGAATGGATATTTGAAAGCTCGAATCCCTAGATATGATAAGAAAGAAAGCAACAAACACATACTAGGGTCTCCCCCTACACTTATTATAAAAATAGAGAAAAAGGATAGATACTGCGGGTTGCCTCTCGAGAAGCGCTTGTTTTTGTTAACCGAGTCGTGAGCCTGACTCGACATTGATTAGCATGGTAAGAAGGTTGAAGAACATCCACCGGGATCAAATACATGGTTTTCATCCATCAAGTAGCACAAGCTTAAGGCGAACAAGGCAAGCCAAAGAAGAGTAGGCAAGGTTCCTTTAAGCAAATATGGAGCACGGTGGTAGAAAGTAGGATGAAGTGCAAGCAGATCTGCACAAGTTCCAAAAATCTTTCCTTTTATTTCATCAGATGGATACTGAGATAGCTTAGAAATTGCAATACCGGGATCGAACACCTTTTCCTTTAGGGGAAAATAACACTCAGGCTCAGTAGAAGTTGAAGAAGATCCGCTCATAAATCGCACAATCTCATCCGACGAAGGTGGATAGAGAGGTGTCAACACATAAGTACTGCGGATGTTGGTGTCATCCGGTTTCTTCTCCTTTGAAATGGGTTTCTTCATATCCGAAGGAGCATAAAGACCATAATCAAAGTCCAAAAGGAGGAGAATCATTCTCATTTGGGAAGTATGTATTAAGGAAAGTGGCAAAATCTTCCTCAAATGAGTAATTATCCAGAGTATCAAGAGTGTTTAGAGGAGTCTCTTCATCAAAAGTAGGAGGAAGGTCATCATGTGAAGAATCACTCGAAAGAGTATCGACATCATCAAAGTCATCATAAGTTGGCATGTCTTTATACTCTGAAACAAAATCATCAGAATCATCCATATCAGATTTAGAATCTTCATCATAGTCGTCATAGATTGGTGGAGACTCATAAATTGGTGAGGGGTCTAAATGTGAGAAAGAATCATGAGAATCATCCACAGGGTCATGAAAGAGTGGATTATCGTAGCAAGACTCGAAAAGAGGATTATCATATACAACAAAATCAGCAAGCTTTATACTCTCCAAAGTAGTAGTAAGCTCGTCTTGAAGCACATTAATCATTTTCACTGATTCTTTTCCATTTGATTTACTTGTAATTTTCCCCATCTTAAAGACTTGTGCATCATTCCCGACCCTTAGAATAAGTTCACCTTCGGCAACATCGACTAAGGATTTTCCGGTCCTCAAAAATGGCCTTCCAAGTATTAACGGAATACGAGGGTCCATTTCATAATCATCCATAACAAAATCGACCGGAAAAGTGAAGGTACCAACTTTAATAAAGACATCTTCGGCAATACCAACAGGGTAAGCGAGAGTTCGATTTGCTAGCTCAAGAGTCATCTTCGTTGGAGTAAGATCGGGTAATGATAGTGTTTTCCAAACACTTAAAGGCATCATATTAATACTTGCCCCGAGATCGGCTAAGGCGGTAAATTCTTCAACTTTGTTAAAAATTCAAGGCAACGCAAAACGACCGGGATCTCCAAGTTTTTCCGGAAGTTCTTTAAGAATGACTGCAGAACAGTTTTCATTTAAGCGTGTGTTGACAAACTCAGCCATCTTTTCCTTCTTGCTAAGCAATTCCTTGAATGCTTTGACAAATTTCGGCATTTGGACATGTGCTTCAAGAAGGCTAATGTTGAAATTCATTTGAGAGATAATCTTCAAATAGGAAGTAACTTGAGAATCCTCCTTAGTAAGCAATTTGCACTTGTCTAACCGAGAAGGATAAGGGATGTTGGGTTTAGGTGGTGTAGGTGTAGCAGGTACAGGTTAAGATGTTGAAGGTTGAGAAGTAGAAGGTTTAGAGGTGGTAGGTGGGGTTGGTGAAGGGTTTTGCTTGGGTACTTACTCATTAAGAGGTGGAGACGGTAATGGAGAACTAGTAATAGGAGTGGTAGTAGGAGGGATAAATGGAGGTGGAGGAGGTGTAGATGGAGTAACGGGAGGAGGGGTAGAAGGTCCTACTAGAGTTGCTCCACTTCGTGTAGTAATAGCACTCACATTCGCTCTAGGGTTTGTTTCGGTTGTAGAAGGAAGAGCACCTTGAGGGCGAAGGGTTTGTAACATTGGTACGAATTTCCTATCCGTGGACTCTTGCAGTTGTCTATTAGATTCTTGCATTGCTTGCATTATTTTCTCATGTTCATTCAATTTTTGCAAAACTAAGTCCATTGGCGGATGAGGTAAATTGAACCCTTGTTGTTGAAAACCTTGGTTTGGGTATTGTTTATAAGGTGGAAAACCTTGAGGATTGAAACCTTGGTTTGGAAAGCCTTGATTTTGCATTTGGTAATTTCCCTGATTTGCGTTTGAGCCCCTCACATTTGCATTTTGTTGAACATTTTCTCTAGGTGGCCCTTGGTTGTTATGGGTGGGTGGGTTAGGTCTTTGCTGAAAACCGGGTGGAGCCAAGTAATTTGTCGAGTTGTAAGACAAGTGATTAACATCGACATTAGGCTTGAAATGAACTCTCTTGGTGTTGTTGTAAGCATACACTTACCCGTGAGATTGATCAAAAGCTTTATCACAATTAGCATAAGAGTGTGGCCCACCACAAATTTCACAAGTTATATTAAGAGCATTGTTGTTTTTGGCATTGTTAACGGCTTGTAAAGCAAGTGCTTCAACAACCGAAGTATGCTTATCAAGTCTCTTGTCGGTGTCACTAGTAGAAGACTTAACCAAAATGTTACCCCCCGAGGTACTATTTAGTGAATCTTTGTCATTCATGCTTAAACCATTGTAAAAAGTATTAATTTGATCCACTTTTGTAAAACCATGTTGTGGACACTTTCTTAAAAGTTCCTTAAAACGGTCCCAAGAATTAACTAAATGTCTCACCGTACTTTTGTTCAAAGTTAATGATTTCATTCCGCAAAGCGGTAGTACGTGAGGGTGGGAAAAAGTAGTTGATGAATTTGGTCTCCAAATCCGACCACGTAAGAATACTTTGTGGCGGTTCCTTATCAAGCGAATGTCGGGCTTGTCCCTCTAAGAAGAAAGGAAAAAGTTGCAAGCGAATTACCTCTTGTGAAACCCCATTATACTTGACCGTATTAGTGAGCCGAAGGAACCTTTTGATATGGTCATGAGGATCATCAAGTGTACGCCCCAAGAATGGTTGAGCAGAGACCATTTGACTGAAACCAGATTTGAGCTCAAAGTTGTTGGCTCCAATCTCGGGTATGATAATAGCATCGGTGTTGCCCTCTACGTGCGATTGCAAAAGCTCGATCATTGGTCGATTATCCATGGTGACAATAGGTTGAGTTTCTACATCGGCTTGAGTTGCTTTCTTCTTACGAGCACGGGTACGCATACACACCTACAAAAGGAAAAGAAAGATAGAAATATTTTTGGTTTTTGATGTTTTTCTATTTATTTATTTTTTATTTTTTTGAAAATTTTATATATTTTAGGATTTTTGAAGATTTTTGAAAATTAGACAAGTAAAATAACGTTCAAGAGTGAACGGATCCCAAAATCCAACGCGTCTCTCACAGAAAACCGTTAATCTTCACGAAAAGAGCCGGCAGCGGCGCCATTTTATTACAATGATTTTACTCAGTTAAATTGTTCTTCGTTTCTAATCGAATTGATCTTCGGTTTAAGTGTGACTCAGTAGTTTTGGTGGGTAAAATAAATTTGGTTTCTATTTCTACTTAAAAGGTAAATGTCAATAGTAATAAAAATAAGCTAAAAGCAAATAATTAATAATAACGAAACAATACAAATAATAAAACGAAAATTAATAACAAAACAATTAATAAAATTAAAACTAAAAGAGGAAATTAACTTTCGACTTGAAAATAAAATTTACTAAATGAAAAAGGAGAAAATAAAACTATGAGGGTACTTTAAAACTGAACGAGGCAAAAACTAAAGCGGGTACTAAATAAAAGATAAAACTTAATGTTTTCGAAAAAATACTAATACTAAAAATTAACGAAAAATACAACTAAAAATACGTGACTTTTAGAATAAAAACGGAACAACTTTCAGATAAAACTAAACGATTACGAAACAATACTAAATAATAAACAAGCTAGCAAGCAAGTAGGTGAAGCACCGAGGCTAGCACCTCAAATTGGCGGGAAAAGAAAGGAAGCAGGCAACTAGGCTGGGGGACTTCTTCGGAATCTTGATGTTTCTTCGGAATGTTTAGCTTCTTCGGAATAATTTGCATTCTTCGGAATACCACTAATTCTTCGGAAAACACAACTTATTTCGGATAATAAAAAAAAGATTTCCATAGAAATGAACTATTTCGGAAAAAGCAATAATTTCGGAAAAAGAAAAAGAGAATATTTTCGGAATAATAAGCTATATTCGGAAAAAGGAACTAATTCGGAAAAAGAGCAAATATTTTCGGATAAACTAAAAACTTCGTATAAAATGAAATTTTCGGAAAACTAATTTCGGATAACAAGAATATCCGAGAAACCAATTATTTCGGAATAAATAGCTATGTTCGGAATAATACAAATTCGGATAAATTGGTATTCTTCGGAATAACTAACCTTCGGAAAAGGTGATTCTTCGGAATCTCAAAACCCTTTTCCGAAGATCATTAAAACAGATAAACAGATAACTGTTACAGCTTAAACAAAGAAAATAAGCAACGGATAAGCTAAAATCAATAAGCAAATAACTAAAACTTAATCTAAAATACTTTTAAGAAAAACTAATTCAACCACAAATTAAAAACTTGAAAAACACTAATTAATCTAAATAATAAAAATCAACTTCTATAAAATAAAATAATTAAAAACACTTAATCAAAAATAAGCAAAATCAAACAATAAGCACCAAACATAATAAGATATCAAAATCAAACACATAAAAACCCATAAACATAATTAACCAAACGCATCAATAAATCAAAAAGCATCAAGATTAAGCAACTACATGATCATCTAAATCAAAACAAGATTAATAATAAAGAAAGCAAGAATGAGAATGATTAATTGAAAAACTTGATTAAGATCAAGATTAAGATCTAATACAAGATTAATGAAAAATATTAAAACATGAAATAAAATCAAGAGAGAGAAAGTATTTTTAAGCTACTCCTAAAACATGAAAGAAAAATTAATGACTAAAAATTAACTACACTAACTACTACCTCCTAATGACATATTAGGAGGTATTTGTAGGAGGAGTAAATGTTGATGCTCTCTTCTTTCTTTCTTCTCGTCTCGACTCGATTTAAATTCTTTGTCTTTCTCGACGTCGTCTCGGGATTTGTCGATATAAATTGAACTCGTCTTATAATTTTCTTCATTTATTAGACATGGTTTTTCGACTTCATTAAACTTCCGTCTTTAGACATTTTCTTCGATAAATCTTCAGTATAGGCCTTGGACTCCCGTTCTTTTTGCACTCTTGATCTTTTGACTTCGTCTTTTCTCGTTTTCTTCTATAAAAGCCCGTGAAAGCCTGTGTTTTCTTCCCTTTTCACATTTTGGTCCTAAATCACAACGAAAACACAAACCACGCATGATTCCGACATTTACGACATAAAATACACGTTTTGGCTTGGTTATTATTATAATTAAGTTGTAAAAGGATAAGTGATTTCACACTTATTAGTGCTTGTTGTAGATTTCAACAAATTGAACTTTCTCATGTGTATGAGAAGTTAAATTTTCTTGAATTTCTTATCACTCGACCTCATCTTAGAGTATTTGTTCCCGTGAGCAAATCTCCAAAAGATGCACCTTCGTTTTTACCAATTAAAACACACTTTGTGTTCTAATTGTTTGAGTCTAAAAAATCTTGGAGGACTACTTCTACTAGAATAGTTGTTATGCTTATGTTGATTTTTTTTCTCATATATTGTTTTTGTATTCATATATTCAATATGAATATCTTGTTGTAGTACTCTCATATTTCTTTTAATATGATTTTTATGTGTGCTATTGCTCTTTTCCTAATTCTTTTATCACACATATTGTTGAGAGTTGATACTGATTAAACATTGAATTTTCTTGGGTGATTCCAAAAATTCTTTGACTTTAACCCTTTGACATTATATCTTTAAATTGTTGGATGTTTCTTTCTACCTTTATTCCAAAAATTATGAATTGAGCTTGTCAAATTACTCTCCTTGGACATACTTAGCAAATGCTCACTATGTAAATTGGGACTTCTTCTCTTCCTCCCTCTCAAGATATTTAGTAGGTAGTGACTATTGCAATTACATTGATGTTTCTTTTATTTCTACAAACCTTTGTATGTAGCTTGTCACCATAGCTCGATCACTTGGTGCCTCAAGCTAGGGGAGTAAGCACCAAGGGAGAACTACTAGCAAAGTCGATTCTTCTCTTCTTCAAAGACTTGTGCTACCTTTATGCTTTGACAAGGGGGGGGGGGAATGATAGTGATAAACTCGTTAATAATTTGAAAACTTTTGTTATACATAAATGAGTTTATGGTTTGTCGTAATCAAAAAGGGGGAGATTATTAATTCAACCAATGCCTAAAAACATTATTTGTAATAACTAATCTTTCTTAGTTTTGATCACGAAAAAGTGTAAAAACATTAAACGTCAAAGATAATCGTAAGACGAATTATTCAACAAAAACTATCATCAAGGTAACAATCAATTAAGTCTTACACAAACATATCTTATACATGTTTAGTGATCATAGAAAGGGATTAACCTTAAAACTCGTATTTATAGAAATGTGACAAAATATTTTAATAAACTTTACTTTTAAGAAAATGTTTTATTAAACTAGAAAATGAAAATTTGAATATGGCATATTCCAAATGGCCTAAGAATATACCCTTGAGGTATAAACTTCACAAGATGGGATTTCTCCACTAAATGACAAAAAGGAGCAGACTCTATACCCATGGCTCATTATAGGTGCATGCGGCTCAATATCGATATTGAGCCACCGGGCCATTTAACGAGCCGCACCCATAGATCCATTACTCCTTTTCCCCTTTAAATAGTGGATCATATTGTCAATTTTAAGATAGCTTTTTTGGACAGTTTTCTACTTCCTATCTTCTTTCTATATTTCCAATCATTATTAAATGATCACTTAATTTTTTAAGTATGTTTACTTATGATTATCCTCTTTATCCCCTTCTCTACTTGTCCAAAGAGAAGATCACTCACACATTTGTGATGTGATAAAAGATGAAGCCTTGATGAAGATCATCCTTTCTTAGAGCTAGTCATGTTCATCAATTTATTTATTTGAGTCTTGTGTAGATCCAAGGTATCTGTGTATACTCGGATTAGTCTTGTTTAAATCCAATGATTATGTGTATACTTGGATTAGTCTTGTGTAGATCCAAGTTAGATGTGTATACTTGGATGTGTCTTGTGTTATAATGAGTCTTGTGTGTTAGTTCTCACTAAACTACAAAGTGATGTGATTATGTGTATGTGTCTTGTGAGTTATCACTTAACTTGAAAGTGAAGAGTTCTGAAGATTGCTTCTAGTTTTGGATTAGGACTCGTCATCTAGCCTCGTGTCGGAAAAGAAGATGGCCGACGAAGATTGGTTCTAGCTTTGGATTAGAACTCGACATCGAGCCTTGTTTCGGAAAATGTGAAGTAGGCGACGTGTGTAGATTGGTTTTAGCTAAGATTAGGTCTCGACATTTAGCTTAGTATCTGACAAAAATGTAAGTGACGTTGTAAGGTTTTCTCCGTCAAGTAGGGAGCTTGTGGATATAGTGTTATCGAGTAAGGTTTAATCGAAGAGTAGAGTAGGAACGAAGAGAGAGCTTCATTACCGAACCACTATAAATCTTGGTATCTTGCCTTAGGTTTCTTCTTTCCTTACTCTTTACTTACTTATATTTACTTTCATGCATTGCATTTTCATAATCACTAGTTATAGCAAACGGTTTGAGAATTGACTTAACAACTATGAAACTAGTTTTCATGTAAAAGGTTATTTTTGACAAACCTAATATTTAATTATGACCCTAATCATAGAAACTATTTACCCCCCCCCCCCCCCCCCCCGATTCTAGTTTCTGCAATCTTTTTTGATGAAAGATCATTCCTTCAATATATTGAAGCCAACAAACTCTCCCCTAATATATTGATAAGTCTGTCCTCTAAGAGTTCAAACCCTTTAAGAAAGATATTGAATATCAGAGTTGTGGAAGTCTTTGTCTTTGTTTGATCTTTAGCTTTCTTGATTTTTGAATCTTGATGCACTAAGTATGTCTTTGGGCATGAGTATGTGGTTATGAATCTACGACTTCAGTTAGTACAACGTGTTAGTTAGTACAATGGGACACCACCTTTTTGATACAAAAGATGGACACAGACGAAATGGATTTGACATTCAATCGGTAGCCTTTTACCTCCGGTAGATGAGTATCATTAGACGGTGTTAGATACTGTACCTATGATCAGTTATATTCAATTAAGAATCTCCTTGACAGGGTTTCACGGCTGTACTAGCTTGTTCTTTTTACCTTGTCGTCTCAAAGCAGATTGTGACAGTAAGAGTGAATCAGTTGGATAAATTATCCGTTTGATTAGTGATATGAGTGATTTTACTCATATCAATTGTAGCCTAAAACAATGTATAAATGCAATAAATGTATCAAAAATGCCTTGTATATGTTTGTTTTGGTGTTTGATGTGTGTAGGTACCAAGTTCACGAAAACCGACGAAAAACGACACGAGACTGAAGAAAAGATTGAGGAAGCCAAAGACAAGTCCGTTTTTAGTGGATTTAATATAAAACAGTAAAATGGGACCAACATTAGCTTAATAGGCTTGAAGGCCCATTTTGTATAAAGTTCATTTTAAAGCCCAATACATAAAAAGACGGATGAAGTTTTATATGGGCTTTAGGCCCATATCACTTCCAAAAGAAATAAACAAAGGACCGGATGTGTGCAGTTCTGGGCTTCAAGCCCAAAACTTTTCACAAGTGATATATATGGACGTATGAATGTGCAAAGTGGTATAAATCACACGTTTGTATTTAATCATTTTACTGATCTCACACCATTCACACGATTTTCACCACACAATATAAAAAACCTTTCGATACAATTTATGTATCTTCCTTCTCTCTCACCAAAATAACCTGGACCCATTTACCCCCAACCCTAAAAACCTTATTAATTCACATAACCCTAATTTTACCACACGAATAAATCATCAAATTAATAAGGGGGTTTTGTTCACACGGTTTATTCACACGAGTGGGTAAATAAATCCCCCATTCTATTTAGAGGTAGAAAATAGAGAGAAGCAGCGACGTGGCATCTTATGACTGGCTGTGACAACGCATCACTCCTATTTCACCAATAAATATAAGCCACGTCATCTTGGAAGTAGCACAAGAAGCACAAATCATTGCCACCCTGGCAATTCGAGTGAACAAGAGCACATATCCACTCTTGGATGGCAACTGACAAGAAAGAGAAGAAAATAAAGATGATCTAATGGCTGAGAATCACTTCACCACCAACAAACCACCCATTCAGTAGCCTATAAAAACCCCAAGAAAAATGTGTAATCATTATCCCTTCTTTTAATTTACTGTTATAATTTTAGTTTAATTTTAGAAATTGTAATCTTCTTTAATGTTGTAATGTTTGATTAATTTTAATAAAAGTTAATTTTTCTCTATTTAAATCTGTTGCGCATCTCACGTTTTATTTTTGCTTACTTTAATTAATTACATTCTAAAGCTTTAAAGTGAAATTATAAATGAAGTAATATTCAAATAAGCTTTAGTTATAGCTTAATTGGATATTTAAATTAGAAATAAGGGAAATGTGTTTATCCACTGATAAACATCTAAAATAATATTAAGTTGCTGTGGTTCGAGATTTTTCTGTTGGAACGGTTCTCTGTTTGATATGAGTCATGGTGGTCTCGGTTTAGTCCAAGTTCGCTCAGCGCGCGACTTCGACTCAACGGTTCTCCAATTAAGGGTTAAGCTCAGTTTTACGTTTTTAAGTTTCTTTTTCTGCTCTTATTTGAATAATTAGTAGTTTATTTATGGAATCGTTTGGGTTTAATCATCATCTGTTAGTTAGATTATGATTAGTTTTATGTGTATTGAATTTGCTATGTTTATATAATTTTAAAAGATTATATGGATCTTCTTTAATCCTTCGTTTTAGTTAATTTTTGGTTTGCAATATGTTTAGATGCCATTGTTTTGATGTGCTGTGACTTGAGGTCTGTCAAGTTGATTAATTAAGATTATATCGTTTCTTTGTTAGGAAAGTTTGGGTGTGGATCTGTTTTCTTTCAGATTTATGTCATTCCTGCAAATACAGTTATTTTGATTGACTCCTTTGATTTGTTTTGGTTTTGTATCGAGTAGCTTAACTACTTGTTATTTAGGAATGCCATTTAGAATGAAAGAGTTAGTACATGCTGGATTTTCCTTTTGATTTGTCTGTTAATGTTGCCTGCTTTTCTCAATACCAGATTGACTGTTATTGTTCTCGTAGATATTATTGATTGCTTTATATAGTTTTCTGTTTTAGCTGTCTTATGTGTGTTTAATGTTTTAATTTAAAGGGACTGATACCTCCAGCAGACTCATACTGTCTTGGTTGGTCTTCTGGATTTAGTTGCTAATAGACGTGTTAAACTGCCGTAATTGCTCAATTTGGAGTGATCTGTCTTTGCTGCATTCTCGAGTCCAGATGTTTTGGATGAACATAGTCTGTTGAATAGATAAATGGATTGAGTATGGATTTATCAGCTAATTTGTTCCAGACAGGATTTTGGTTTGTGTTATGTGTTACAGTTGTCTACTATTTAGTGTTATTGCTTTCGGTAAAATATAATTGTTTTTATTTCATGCTGTCGTAAAACTGATATGTCTTATGTTTATACTTTGCCATTGTCTGGCTGATCGTTTTGATATTGCTATTCTGCTCGAACTAAGCATTTTTTTTCTGTTATTAAGTTTATCTGGTATTAATTGTTTTGCTTCCTAGTTGCTGAATGTCTCATTAAACTGATTTGTGATCTTTAAAATTTGATGTCTGTTCTATGATTTTGGGTTAAATAGATGGGTTAACTTTACTTCTCTTTGTTTATTCAATTTAGAAAGTTTACATTTTAATATTGCTTGTGCTAGGATTTTAGTTTGTTTTTATTTATCTTTTATTACTGTTATTGCTTTTTGATAAAATTGTGGTCTCTGAGAGATTTTGGCCTTGTCCCTCGTATTAGGGGCGTTTGACTAGTTATGATACTCCTATTCTTTCCAACAAAAAAATAATTAGCATCTCGAACTCGAGACCTGCCCCTTAACTGTCCAACGCCCCAACCAATAGGCTAACTAGTTATTTTGTTTAATTTCTACTCTTAGACTTTTATAAACTAAATTAAATCTGAACTGCATTTTTAATATACACGTTTTCTTTTACTTTAGTAGGTTTATATAAAAATTGTTTAAGTAAATTAGACTTATTAGTTTTAATTTATATAAAAATAAAAAATAATATAAAAAAAATAAAAATAAAAAATGTTTTTATTAATTTTTAAAAAGTTTAATTAGTTTTTAAATATATAGATTTTATTATTTTAGATTTAAATAAAAATAGTGTAAAAGTAATTTTTACTTAAATAAATAAGTTTTTGTTTGATTTTATTTAAATAATTTATATTTTAAAATAGTTTTAATTTTTAAATAGTAATTTTTAGATTAAATATAATGGGGAACGATTCATGCATTTAGAATTAATTAGATTTAAATTGACAGAATTAATTTTTGATTTTAAAAACCGACAAACCATTCAAATTAATTGTCCAAATCAAAACTAAACGTCTCAAATTTACTCGATCTTCGTGTACAACGAACTTGGTTCATCCACGTGTTTAATTGAATTCGTCTTTGGTAATTTTAGTCTATTACTTTTTCCTAAAGGTAATTTTCTAAATTACCCTATAACGTATCTTAATTATCACATATACTATCCTCGATACATCAAAATTTTTGATGTGTCGTTGATAGTATAGTGATAATTAGATACGTTATAGGGTAAATTAGAAAATTACCTTTAGGAAAAAGTAATAGTCTAAAATTACCAAAGACGGATTCAATTAAACACGTGATGAACCAAGTTCGTTGTACACGAAGATCTTATAAATTTGAGACGTTTTGTATCGATTTGGACAATTGAATCAAATTGGTTGTCGGCTTTTTTAAACTTAAATTAAAATCTACCGATTTTAAACTATTTAATTTTAACCTAAAGTGCATGAATCGTAAACCCCGAATTTTAAAATCTAAAACAATTACTTAAAAATTAAAGTATTTAAAAATTAGAATAATTTAATTTTCTATAAAAATTATTCTATTTAATTAAAATAACTTTTATACTATTTTTTAAATCTTTTGAAAACTATTTTACTTCTACAAAACATTTTTTTTAACTTTTAATTGAAACAAAATTTATTTGTTTATTTTAAAATTCAATTGATAAATAATAATGTGAATAATAAAAAAAACATTTAGACAAAACTAAAAGTATACGGGTTATTATAAGAAATGACACAGGAGAAATACATATATTAAAAACAAGACGCAAATTAATAACTAAATAACCACCTAGATCAGATGGTTAAGACATTGAGTTGTGAAACGCGAGGTCACGAGGTCGAGACCCAGCAGTGGCATATTTTTTGGTAATTGATTTTTTTGACAATTGAAACGTAGACTGTCATAGGAGGTGACTTTATTATACACAAATCTTGGAAAAAGCTGATAAGGATATCAACTATTGAGCTTATCAGATCTAAATAATCTGATAGCTAATTGCTTAAACAAAAATACAGTAAGAACACACAGAGCGGTGAAACAAACTTAAATTCAGCAAGAAAATTATATCAGCACATCTTAGAACACACTAATGCAGAAACACAAACGCATACCAGATTAAGCAGCTAAAAATTATCAAGATCCACACAACGCAAGACTTAATTATCAGAAAGCTTTTAAATAACGCATAAAACGAGTTCAAATCTATGTGAACATGAATACATGAAAATAAACCTTAGCAAACTGAAACACTAAACAACTATCTAATGCAGTCTAAACCCTTACTCAGCTAAAACAGCTACAAAAGAGAGCAAAACAAATTCATCAGACTACTAGCAAGATCTAGTTTAAACAAGTTATCAAATTAATAAACCTTAAATCTAATATAAGCAGTCAAAGACTTACAGCAATATCAATCCATGTCAAACCCTCAGCAGATACAATTCTAAACAGACTTATTTAAAACAAAGCAAACTTATACGATTCATAACAAACCAATTAACAGTATTAACTGAGCAATCGAAAACATATAGCAGACTTCCTTATTTATCCCATTTCATCAAATCACAAATCCATACATTCATTTAAACAGTGACCAAACTTATCAAATAAATCAGCTATAATTATGATTAATCACTTACAGATTTAAAAGCCAAACTTCAAACTAACAGTAAACTAAAAAAAACTTCATCAACAACATATCCTAACAATCTTATTTCATATATCATAATATTTATTAACCAACTAATGATAAAATCATATTAAAATACAGAAAATTAACTAGTAACATAACATTTGAAGAAAACCGTTGTGGAGAAGGTTAGCGCTGTGCTACCTTATGAACCGGAAACGAAACCACCAAACGAACCACCATTCACCATCAATCGAACATTATCAAACATTCTAGAACATATATATTTTAATCCAACTTTCCAGTGGGAAAGTTTTCCTCCAAATTTATTCTCTTAATATTCATTATAAGCTATAACATTAAGCTTAACCGAATATTTTAATCATTATTATATCAAAATAAACTAAAGTAAAAATTGCAATATTAACTTTAACAGAAAGTAAAACCGAGTAATATTTTGAGATAAAACTAAACTTTTATTAATAATCAAACTTCATTACAAAACTGAGAAGAAAAAGATTACAAATTACCCTAGATCTAATTTAGCATAACAACTTTAAAGAATAAAAATGGGATAAAAATTACAAGTATTTTGGGGGTTTATATAGCCAACCCCCTAGGCTGAGGGGAGGTTGTTGAGGCAGAGAAATCATCTTGGCCCTTCAAAGGGTATCTTCATTCTTCTCTTTCTTCCAATCTTGATCTAACTGATGATATAAGTCTACTAGCACACGGATTTCCAACGTGGCAATCAAGTGTGCTAGTTGTGCTTTCTCTTTTGTTGATTTGGCTTGTCTTGATTGGTGGGTGATGAAGGATGAGGTGTTCCAGCCAGTTGATTGTTGACACGTCACCATGCGCCTCCATCTTTCTCTTCCTTAAAACATGGGGAATTAATTCCCCATGCGTGTGAATAACCCGTGTGAACAAAACCCCCTTATTAATTTTAGATTTTATGGATTAGGGCTTGGGATGAATAGTGGCTAGGTTAAACATTGTTACTGGTTTATTTTGGGTGAAGTAGGAGAGGTGATAAACATAGAAGATATCGAATAGTTATTTTATTTGTGTGTGGTGGAAAGGTGAATAAACGTGTGGGGCGTTTGACTGAATGTAAGTTAAATAACTCACATGTCGTCTGTTTAAACATGCCAAAACCCTAAGGCCCATCATAATTCGTCCCAATTAAATATTGATTTGGACTTTGAGTCCAATTTGTTTATTATAGCAAATGGTATTGGGCTTTGACCCAATAAAATACATACTTTCATCCATCCCTCATTCATTTCTTGTAAGTGGGCTTGATTTGGGCTTTTGCTCAAATGTAAAAAGTACAATTCCTCAAATGGGATTTTGGGCCCATTTACCCAATTGTAGGACCCACAAAGCCCAATATCTTAAAAAAGATTAAATCCACTAGAATCGAGCTTGTTCTTGGCTTCGTCGATCTTTTCTTCAAACTTCGTGTCGGTTTTGTCGGTTTTCGCGAACTTGGTACCTACACACACGAAACAAGAAAACAACACATATACAAGGCATTTTCATATGTTTGTATGCATTTTTTAGTTGTTTTAAGATACAAATGATATGAGTAAAATCATTCATATCAAACTCCCCCTTGCTAAGCAATTGCCGTGTACTCACGCGATGATAAAATAAAATTATAAACTACACTTTTATTCAACTTTTGACTTTTTATTTTGCAAAGACATAATGTATTGCTTTCATTATTTGAAAAATAACTTTAAGGATCATAAAACTCAAATAGATTCATCGTCCCCGACTTTTTACTTTTCCATGCCAAGTACAAAAACAAGATCATTATCAATCATAGCCCTAAAATTAAACCAACTCATACAAGTAATTTGTGTTAAACTCAATATCCTATTATTCCTAGTTGTATCTCTAGATTTTATTTTTCATTCACCCAAAGGCTCTTTTGACTTTATTTTGATATTTATTAGTCCAAAAATGAAGGCAAGAACGGTGTAAACTCAACACTCAAAACCTAACCTCGACTTCAAAAACCGTTGTTACTAAAGAAAGCCCACATCAAGGATAACTTAACACGATTTGAGGGATAAATTCCCAGACCCGAAATTTGGCTAATATGGCTATGTTAAAGCAAAAATAAAAACCTCCAAAGTCAATTATGACCTTATATGGAGTTAGCAACAATTACATCATAACACCTTTTGGTTCTTTAAGATGCAATTGTGCTCCTTATTTAAAATCCACACCCGAAGGCTCCTTGGACAAAAATAAGGGAATTGACATCACCATCCCACCTTATGGCTCATGATGATGAAGCAATTTTTATTCAACACGTCCCCTCGCCATACACCCTAAGGCTCTAATGACAAGGTTAGTGCTACATGACTCCCACCCGAAGGCTCTTAGAGAACATGTTTTTATTTATTCTTCTTTATGAATATGATATTTATAGTAAGCCAAATTTTCGCAATCCCATGATCAAAAGTCCATGACGCTGACACCCTTAATGTGTTCTCACTTTAAAAACAAGGGAAGAAAAAGAAGGAGTTACGAGTTAAGATATCAAGCCTAAACCGCTAAAAACTTCATTTATTAAACAATTAATATTCAAGTGTGGAAAGTAAATACGAGGAGATTAAATCAAACACAAAAATACTTGCACAAAGAAAAATTTAACCTTAGAAACTTATGATTGAACTCTATCATCTCTTGTTATCCATATTGTAAAATTTCAAAAATGTGAAATAGATGGATACTTAGCCTATTAAATCAAAGTTTTGGGTTTTCAATTCATCTATAGGATCTTGCATCTTCTTATACTTTTTCAAGTTTTAGAATTTGCGTTTTAAAGTTCCCTTGATAAACGACTTTCAAGGATCAATTATAGGAACTTGCGAAAAGTTCTTGTTCTTAACCCGTATGAATTAAGACTTTCACGTTTTAAAGCTCCCTATATAAAAGCCTAGCAAAACATAATTCAAATACGTTAAGGAAAAGCTAAGGTAAAAACCGAGTCGAGTCAAAAACTATTTTTATTTTCACCAACGGAAAGCCTATATTCGTGTCAAAAGCACTTATTTTATTTATTAAAACTTAAAAATAACACTAAAAATTTAAAATTTTGTTGAAAAATGAGTAAACTACAACGTTTGGACACGACAAAAGCAATAGCAAGCGATTATATCGATTGACTCCCCCATGCTAAAACCAAACATTGTCCTCAATGTTTCTTAGCTCAAGAGTGACACCCCCTTGCTAAAACACTAAGAGTCTAATGCAAAATCCTAGCATGGAAAGAGCACGCAAATCTATAAGCCGTTTATTAACTATGCCTCAAGATAAAACGTTAGTCGATAAAAATCAAGGGATAAAGAGTGTGCCCCTTTTTGGCATTCAAAGAATGAAAGATCAAGTGGACCGGCAAAAACCGAACACGAGAGACTTCAAATATTAAGGTCATACCTAAGATTCACAACACAACAAAACACGAGCACGAGCTTGAAAGATCAAGCCTTATTAGTGTTAGAAAATAGATAGAAGATAGAATGTATGGGACTCCCCCACAAGGCACCTCGTTTTTGTTCATCGAGTCATGAGCTCGACTCGATCCCCGCATTCATTGGTCCTTAGGGAAAGTTTAAAGATCCGGGACAACCTCCGTAGGTATGTGTCCTCCAAAGTAGTGTTTCACACGATGACCATTCACCTTAAAGTTAGGCCCGTCTTTTTGAGCTAGCTCAACGGTGCCATAAGGAAAAACTTGTGCAATGGTGAATGGTCTGGACCAACGGGATTTAAGCTTGCCCGAGAAAATATTAAGTCTAGAGTTGAATAAGAGGACTTGATCACCAACATTGAAAATCCGGTTTTTGATCTTAAAGTCATGAATCCTCTTAGTCATCTCTTTATAGAACAAAGAATTTTCATAAGCTTGATCACTTAATTCACTCAGTTCATTTAATTGAACCTTGCGATGATCACCCGCGGTCCTCAAATCAAAGTTACAATGCTTAAGAGCCCAATACGCCTTATGTTCGAGTTCAATTGGCAAGTGGCATGCTTTTATGTAGACCAACCTAAATGGTGTACAACCAATTGGTGTCTTGTAAGCCGTACGGAAAGCCCACAATGCATCGTCCAATTTATCCGACCATGAAGTGCGATTCTCTCCAATAGAACGCTCCAAAATCCTTTTAAGAGCTCGGTTTGAAACCTCCACTTGACCACTCGTTTGAGGGTGATAAGCCGTCGAAAGTCGATCAGTGACACCATATTTATTTAGAACGTTTTCAAATTGTTCATTACAAAAATGGGTCCCACGATCACTTATAATATCCCGCGGAGTTCCAAACCTAGCAAAGAGTTGTTTCAAAAATTTCACCCTAACTCGAGCATCATTCGTAGGCAAAGCTGATATGAGTGTAATTACTCATATCATTTGTATCTTATAACAATGAAATAATGCATGAAATGTATCAAAAATGCCTTGTATATGTGTATTTCTTGTTTGAATGTGTGTAGGTACCGAGTTCACGAAAATCAGCAAAATCGGCACGAGATTGAAGAAAAAGATTGAAGAAGTCAAGATTCGAGCTCGACTTTAACGGATTTCATCAATTGTCAAGTTTATGGGCCTAGTGGGACCCACATTAGCTTAATGGGCTTGAAGGCCCATTTATGGTGTAAAGTTCATTTGCTAAAATCGTTTTAAAAGACATATGGCCCAATGTGCTAAGTTAAATCGGATGGGAAGAAAAATAAGGGCCCAAGCCCAAGGAACAAGCGAAGTAAATAAGGTTTATGGGCTTTTAGGGTATTGGTTTCAGTTAAATGTTTATAAACTCGTTACTTCCATTCACTTTTTCAATAAACAAATAAAAATCCCTCACACATACGTTTCATTCATTCATTTACTCCACTCACGTTTTCACACGTCACACACACAATTAATAAATAAATCGTATCACCCACCCATTTACACCACATACATTTACACCACACGTTTTCTTTCATTCCCACTTTCACACATTAAATTAATCAGTCGATACAACCTATGTAACCTTCTCCTTCATCCCTAAAACTAAAAAACAGTAACTTTTAAGTCACTGTTCCACAAACCCTAGATAATAAATTGGCCATTTAATTTGGGGATTTTGCTATACATGTTTAATTCAAGCGTGTAGCTAAATAATTCCCCCAAGGATTCGGAAGAGAGAAGTGGTAGAAAAGAGCTACGTGGCAATTTCTTAGTGGAAGAAACACCTCATCTCCTGAATCAACAAATCAGAAGGCTAAAAAGAAACACAACTAGCACACACGGATGCCACGTTGGCAATCCGTGTGCTAGTTGCGTTTTCTCAACCATCCAATGATAACAACCAAGAGAGAGATGATCCAAGAGCTGAAAAGAAGAAGGGATATTCCCTTGGAGATTCGAATATTCCTCCTCAGCAGCCTTGGGATGGCTATAAAAACCCCCAAAAATACTTGAAATTTCATCCTTCTTTTAGCTTAGTATTATAATGAAAAAATAGTGGTAGGATTGTTTTTCTTTTAACAGTATTGTAATAATTTCAAGTTTATTAAATAAAATTTAAAGTTTAGTCTCTTTAATCTCGTTTTACTGTTTAATATAATTGAAACGTGATCTAGATTACAATTTTATTCTACTATTCAGTTCGTTATAATTAAAAAGGTTGCTCATATAAGCTTTTCCATAGCTTATTTGAGTGATTAAAGCTGAAATTGAGGAACAAGCTTATCTAATTGATAAGTTTATTAAAATAATATAAAGAAGGTGTCTGATTCATGAATATTGGTGTTGGTTCGGTTCACGAAAAATGGTGGATGATGGTGGTTTCGATTCCGGTTCATTAGGTTGCTCAACGCAATCCTACTGCTCAAAGGTTATCGACAAAAGGTTCGATTCAAATTTATTTTCATGTTCAATTTTAGCTTAATATTGAGTTGATTTATATGTTTGGGTGATTTTATCTAATTTAGGTTTTGACTGCTTTAAGTAACTGTTTTTGTAGTTGAGGTTTATGTGATTGTTACTGTTTTAGATTTGCATATTTATAAGGTTGTATTGTTTGCAGTTTAATGACTGTTTATTTTTGTTAAAACTTACTGAATGTATAATTTGATTAAGTAGTTTGTTTGGCCTTTTGTTTGGATGATGTACAAGTTTGAATAATCTGCTAGATTGGTTAAGGATATAGACTTGATCTGGTACTTGCTTGCTACAGATTTGATTAGTCTAAATTTAACTTTTAGATTGAGCTACTTAGCAGCTTACGTGAGATCTGCTTTGCTGATGTGAACTTTGTGTTGCCGAATATTGCTTATAAGTCATACTGATTTGATGAAATTGGTTAAATTTAACATTGCTGAAATGATCATTTTGATAGTTTAAATTCGTTGAGTAGTTTAAACTGAATTGTGATATAATACTTTCTGAATAGTTTGAATCTGGATGAATGAGTTTATCTGATGTTTAAAAAACTGCTGGGTACTTTTGATCTATTCTGTTTGTATTTCACTTGGTTTGGGAATTACTTTAACTACTTTATCAGATTTGGTTAATTTAGGCTGCTGATATGTTTAATATGATAATGTTTAATTCGTGATTTTCTGTTGCTTATATTATCTGTTTACATATTTGATTTGCTGGCATTCTACTTTAACAAATTCATTTTATCTGTTAAAATTCAAGCTGATTCCTATCAGTTTATACAAAATAAGCGTTACATTAGTCACCTCCTGTGACTCTGTTGATTTATTTGTCAAAAAGGAATAATAACCAAAAAAATGCCACAGGAGGGTCTCGACCTCGAGACCTCTCGTCTGATTACCCAGCATGTTAGCCAATTGAGCTACATGCTTATTTGATTAAATTCTTAGCTAGTTGCTTAATATAGTGTAGTTGAATTTGGCAGGTTTTATTTTGTAACTTTTAATTTACTTTAATTCCGTTTTTAAATAAACTTTTAATTAATGTTTTTATTAAAGTATATTTTAGTTAAATAATAATAAAATAATTGTTTTTATTAATTTAAAATGTTTAAATAATTAGATTTTTATAATTGTAGAATATAAATAAAAATAGTTTTTAAATAGATTTGTTTTAAGTAATTTTTTTATAAAGTAAATTAGTTTAAATAGTTTAATTAGATTTCTAATAATAGATTAAAAGTTATTTTTATTAAATAGATTTATTTCCTTATAGATTATAAAGTAGTTTATTATTTTTTTAAATAGTTTTAATCTTAAGTAATTGTTTGTAGATTTTAAATAATAGCGGGTTTAACGATTCATGCACTTTAGGTAAATTTTAAATAGTTTAAAACTGGTAGATTTTAATTTGAGTTTAAAAACCGAAAACCAATTCGAATCGATTGTCCAAATCAAAGCAAAACGTCTCAAATTTATAAGATCTTCGTGTACAACGAACTTGAGTCACCAACGTGTTTAATTGAATTCGTCATTGGAAAATATCAGTCTATTACTTTATCCTAAAGGTAATTTTCTAATTTACCCTATAACGTATCAAATTATCACTATGCTATCAACGACACATCAAAAATTTTGGCCCCGCTGCCGGGGATCTTGTGTACGATTCGCTTTTGTGGAGATTTGTTGATCGTTGATTTGAAGACCCTTTCCGTCCTCGGAAAGTTTGTTATATTTCTATTATATAGTATGTATCGGTTTTCTCGTTTTTTGTGAATAATATATTGTATTACGTAGAACAATAAATTTACATACTTTTCAAATAAGGCATTAGTTGGGATTTCATCACCTAGCTATTGTAGTCGAATCCAAAACAAAAATAAAAGGCAAAATAGATAAATACTATTAGAAGTTTGAACTCGATTTATACAAACTATAAGGTGGGTATAAGGCGACGTGCTATAAAAAGCCGTCTAAGGAAAAAGGTTTTTAAGTGCTTTGTGCCACCTCGTTTCCCCGCTTGCTTGTGCGTATATTGAGAGGGACGACCTATTATTGGTTTGCCGACTCAAATAGTAATAAATATTATTTTTGTAGTTTACTTATTGAACCTCGAGACGTTTAGGTTTTCACCTATCGTTTCAAAGTCGACCGAGGGTAATTTACTTCCATAGTAGTTATCCTTATTCCTTGTTTTTATCGATCATTATTGATTGAGCAATACCAAATAAAATACCAAAAATAAACTTCTTCTTGTCTAATTTCTTTTCTTCAATCCTCTGAATTCTCGTCTTTGTAGTGTATGCAATTACGTTCTTCTCGTCTTGTGATTGATTTTAATAGGCTTGAAAATATTCCTCGTAGAAATAGAAATCGTCAACAACGAATAGTGGAACCCGAGCTTCCACTTATTGTTTTAGAGATGGCCGATAACCGAACAACGGAGGAATTGCTCCGTGCACCCACCGAAGGTTATGGGGAAGTAATCGTTGTGCCGGCTATTTTGGCGGATCATTATGAGATTAAGACGGGTCTTTTATCGCTCATTCGTGCTGACCAATTTCGTGGCAATGAGACCGATAACCCGCACTCTCACATTCGGATTTTTCTTCGAATTACCTCGACTCTCAAGTTTAGAGATGTGCCGAATGACGTGATTAAGCTCATGCTTTTTCCGTACTCGCTCGAGGGTAATGATAAGATTTGGTATGAGAAAGAACCACCGGGTTCGATCTTAACATAGGATGATTTAGTGTCTAAGTTCATGAATTATTTCTTTCCACCGTCCAAAACAACACACTTTAAGAATGACATCACTAGATTTGAACAAAAAGTGCATGAATCGTTTGGGGTTGCTTGGGAAAGATTTAAAGATTTGTTGAGACAATGTCCACACCACGGTTTCTTGGAATTGCATCAAATAAATACTTTCTATAATGGGCTTAATATGATTGAACAAGATTCTTTAAATGCCGCCGCGGGTGGTAATCTTTTAGGAAAAACTCCGAGAGACGCGTGGGGAATAATTGAGAATAAATCTAGAGCAAAATATTCACGAAACACACCGGGTGTTTCCAATGTAAATTCATTTAATCCCGAGATTGCTTGATTGGACTCTAAGATTGACATAATTTTGAATGAGCTTAGGAAGAATCCTCATGGATCCATTAATATGGTTGAGAATGTTTGTGTATCATGTGGTAGAGCACATCCTAATCATGCTTGTTTAACCACGGGGTTTGATCAAGCTAGTGCTTTTGCCGCGATGGGAACTTATGGCTCCAACGGTCAAGTTCCTCGTCAAAATCATGTTGCTCCACCGGGTTTTCCACCGGTTCAAAATAGGTACAACAATGGAAACAATGGGAATAATTTTAACCGTGGTAACCAAGGGAATTACAATCAAGGAAATGGGTTTAATGCCAATCAAAACAATCAAGGTTTTCAAGGGAATAATCAAAATGATTTGTCAAGCTACATTAAATCAAATGAGGCAAATATGAAAGCTTTAAAAAATAATATTCAAGGGAAAATTAATACTTTGAAATGCAACAAAGTATGGAGCAAAGTCAAAACAAATTGCTTTTGATGTTTGAATCTTTTATGACCAAACCTTCCTCGTCTTCGGGTGGCTTACCTAGTAACACCATTCCAAACCCGAAGGGTGAGATGAAAGTTATAACCACACGTAGTGGGAAAGCTTTAGACGGACCTTTGCTTCCAAATGTGAGTACCTCTCCGGTGAGGGAAGTGGAGCAAGAACCCGAGGTGGTTAAAGAAAAGGAAATTCCTATTCCACCAAAGGTAGACCAATTGCCTATTCCGGAACCCGAGCTTCCGAAGACTAAACTCACACTACCCTACCCTTCGAAACTTAACCAAGAGAAGCTCCGCGAAAAGTCCAATGCTCAAATGACTACTTTTTTAGAGATGTTTAAAAATCTTTATATTAATGTTAGTTTCGCGGATGCATTGTTTTACATGCCTAAGTTTGCTTCGACTATTAAGAGATTGATGAATGATAAAGGGAAATTGGTTGAAGTGTCTACATCTTTAGATGCTAATTGTTCCGCGATTCTTATACAAAAGCTTCCCAAAAAGCTTGGAGACCCGGGCAAGTTTGTGATACCATGTGATTTCCCTAATATGGAAGGATGCTTTGCTTTAGCCGATATAGGTGCTAGCATTAATTTGATGCCTCTTTCCGTATGGAAAAGGTTATCACTTCCCGAGCTTACACCTACTAAGATGACTTTCGAGCTAGCGGATCAATCGATCGCCTTACCAAAAGGTATAGCCGAGGACGTGTTTTTCAAAGTAGGGAAACTCGTCTTTCCAACGGACTTTGTGGTTTGCAATTATCCCGAAGATTCTCTTGTACCACTAATTTTGGGAAGACCGTTTTTGATGACGGCTAGTGCTTTAGTTGACATGAAAGCGGGGAAATTGACTTTAAGAGTTGATGATGAGAATATCACGTTTGATATTGGTCATATCTCTAAATTTTCTTCCAAGTATTACGAGGAATCAATTAATCAAATCGATGTGATTGATGTTACTTGTGAAGAGTATTCTCAAGAAGTGCTTGGATTCTAGGCTAATTCCGAAAGTGGTAATCCTTCTTTATCGGATCCTATTATTGCCCTTTCATCTCCACCCCTTACTCCATTTGGGGCTAGTGATTTTATCTTAGATGAGGTGGATGCTTTTCTTAGCACACCAGATTTGCTATCTTCGTATGATAAGGATTATCATGATATGGAGGGAGATATCGATTTACTTGAAGCCTTTTTGAATGAAGATCCTTATGAATCACCACCTATGGATTTAAAAGTTGTGAGTGAAAATGAGACTAAAGTGAAAACATCTATTGAGGAAGCACCTGAATTAGAACTTAAGGAATTACACACTCATTTGGAGTATGCTTTTCTTGAAGGAACGGATAAGTTACCAGTGATTATTGCTAAGGGATTAAAGGAAAATGAAAAGGATGAACTTATCAAAGTGCTTAAGAAACATAAACGGGCCATTGCATGGAAAATCTCCGACATTAAGGGTATAGATCCAAAATTTTGTACTCATAAAATTCTAATGGAAGATGATTATAAACCCGCTATCCAAAATCAAAAAAGGTTCAATCCAAAGATTCACGAGGTGATCAAAAAGGAAGTCACTAAACTTCTAGACGTCGGAATGATCTACCCTATCTCGGATAGTCCATGGGTTAGCCCCGTTCATTGTGTTCCAAAGAAAGGAGGAATGACGGTTGTTACTAATGAGGATAATGAATTGATTCCTACTAGACTTATGACCGGTTGGCGTGTTTTTATTGACTATAGGAAACTTAATGATGCCACTAGGAAGGATCATTTTCCATTACCTTTTATGGATCAAATGTTAGAGAGACTAGTAGGGAATGAATTCTATTTCTTTTTGGATAGATTTTCTGGCTATTTCCAAATTCCCAATTGACCTTCGTGATCAAGAAAAAACCACATTCACTTGTCCCTATGGAACATTTGCTTATCGTCGCATGCCTTTTGGACTATGCAATGCTCCGGGGAAGTTCCAAAGGTGCATGATGGCCATTTTCCATGATATGATCGAGAAAACCATGGAAGTCTTCATGGATGACTTTTCGGTTTTTGGGGAATCTTTCACTTCATGTCTCTCTAACCTAGAAAGAATGTTGCAAACGTTGTGAGGAAACGAATCTTGTGCTTAATTATGAGAAATGTCACTTCATGTGCAAAGAGGGAATTGTGTTAGGACATAAGATCTCTAAGGCCGGTATTGAGGTTGATAGGGCTAAAATCGACGTGATTGCCAAATTGCCTCCACCCACCACCGTTAAGGGAGTAAGGAGTTTTCTCGGCCATGCCGGCTTCTATCGACGTTTTATACAAGACTTCTCTAAGATAGCTCGGCCTATGACCCATCTTTTGGAAAAAGAGACTCCTTTCATCTTTTCGGATGAGTGTATTCAAGCCTTTGAGATGCTTAAAATAAAGTTAACCGAATCTCCAATCTTAGTTGCCCCGGATTGGGATCTACCTTTTGAAATTATGTGTGATGCTAGTGATTATGCGGTAGGTGCGGTTTTGGGGCAACGTAAATCAAAACACTTCTTGCCTATACACTATGCAAGTAAGACTATGACGGATGCTCAAACAAAGTACACTACAACGGAAAAGGAGTTACTTGCCGTTGTGTATGCTTTTGAAAAGTTTAGACCATATCTCGTCTTGTCTCAAACCATAGTGTATACGGACCACTCGGCTATCAAATATCTTCTTAATAAACAAGATGCTAAGCCGAGGTTGCTTCGGTGGATTCTCCTCCTTCATGAATTTAATGTCAAAATTCTAGACAAAAAAGGAGCCGAGAATCTCGCGGCAAATCATTTATCTCGACTTGAGAATCCTCACCAAAGCGATCGAAAGACCAAGGAAATCAATGAAAAATTTCCTCTCGAGATGCTTGGTATGATTGCTTTTCGTGGTGATGATAGTACCCCATGGTTTGCGGACATCGCAAATTACCATGCGGGGAAGTTTGTGATCAAGGGTATGTCGTCCCAACAAAAACGAAAGTTTTCAAGGATATTTCCTATTACTTTTGGGACGACCCCTATTTGTTTCGTGTGTGCGCGGATCAAGTTATTCGTAGGTGCGTGTTTGGCAAAGAAGCTCAAGATATCCTTAAATCTTGTCATGAGGGACCCACCGGGGGACATCAAGGTGCTAACACCACCGCGAAAAAATTCTTTGATGCCGGCTTCTTTTGGCCTTCCATATATCATGATGCCCAAGACTTGATCAAGACTTGTGATGCTTGTCAACGTCAAGGAAAGAACTCACAAAGGAATGAAATGCCTCAAAACATTATCCAAGTTTATGAAATCTTTGACATTTGGGGGATCGATTTTATGGGGCCGTTTCTATCTTCGAAAGGAAATAAATACATTCTCGTAGCCGTGGACTATTTGTCTAAATGGGTCGAAGCTAAGGCTTTGCCCACGAATGATGCTCGAGTTGTGATGAACTTTTTGAAACAACTCTTTGCTAGGTTTGGAACTCCGCGGGCTATTATAAGTGATCGTGGGACCCATTTTTGTAATGAACAATTTGAAAAAGTTCTAAAGAAATATGGTGTCACTCATCGACTTTCTACGGCTTATCACCCTCAAACGAGTGGTCAAGTGGAGGTTTCAAACCGAGCTCTTAAAAGGATTTTGGAGCGTTCTATTGGAGAGAATCGTACTTCATGGTCGGATAAATTGGACGATGCATTGTGGGCTTTCCGTACGGCTTACAAGACGCCAATTGGTTGTACACCATTTAGGTTGGTCTACGGAAAAGCATGCCACTTACCAATTGAACTCAAACATAAGGCGTATTGGGCTCTTAAGCATTGTAACTTTGATTTGAGGACCGCGGGTGATCATCGCAAGGTTCAATTGAATGAACTAAGTGATTAAGGGATCAAGCTTATGTAAATTCTTTGATCTATAAGGAGAAGACTAAGAGGATTCATGACTCTAAGATCAAAAACCGCATTTTTAATGTTGGTGATCAAGTCCTCTTATTCAACTCAAGACTTAAGATTTTCTCGAGCAAGCTTAAATCCCGTTGGTCCGGACCATTCACCATTGCACAAGTTTTCCCTTATGGCACCGTTGAGCTAGCTCAAAAAGACGGGCCTAACTTTAAGGTGAATGGTCATTGTGTGAAACACTACTTTGGAGGGGACATACCTTCGGATGTTGTCCCGGATCTTCAAACTTTCCCTAAGGACGAATGAATGCGGGGATCGAGTCGAGCTCATGACTCGGTTAACAAAAACGAGGTGCCTTGTGGGGGAGTCCCATACATTCTATCTTCTTTCAATTTTCTAACACTAATTAGGCTTGATCTTTCAAGCTCGTGCTCGTGTTTTATTGTGCTGTGATCTTAGGTATGACCCTAATATTTGAAGACCCTCGTGTTCGGTTTTTGCCGGTCCACTTGATCTTCCATTCTTTGAATGCCAAAAAGGGGCACACTCTTTATCCCTTGATTTTTATCGACTAACGTTTTATCTTGAGGCATAATTAATAAACGGTTTATAGATTTGCGTGCTCTTTCCATGCTAGGATTTTGCCTTAGACTCTTTGTGTTTTAGCAAGGGTGTGTTACTCTTGAGCTAAGAAACATTGAGGACAATGTTTGGTTTTAGCATGGGGGAGTCAATCGATATTATCGCTTGCAATTGCTCTTGTCGTGTCTAAACGTTGTAGTTTTCTCATTTTTCAATAAAATTTTAAATTTTTAGTGCTATTTTTAAGTTTTAATAAAGAAAATAAGTGCTTGTAGTTTTTCCGTTGGTGAAAATAAGAATAGTTTTTGACTCGACTCGGTTTTTAACCTTAACTTTTCCTTAACGTATTTGAATTAAGTTTTGCTAGGCTATTATATAGGGAGCTTTAAAACGCGAAAGTCATAATTCATACGGATTAAGAACAAGAACTTTTCGCAAGTTCCTATAATTGATCCTAGAAAAGTCGTTTATCAAGGGAACTTTAAAACGCAAATTCTAAAACTTGAAAAAGTATAAGAAGATGCAAGATCCTATAGATGACTTGAAAACCCAAAACTTTGATTTAATAGGCTAAGTATCCATTGATTTCACATTCTTGAAATTTTACAATATGGAGAACGAGAGATGATAGAGCCAATTATAAGTTTGGTATTCTTTTGGGAATTTATGTGAGTTAATTATAAGCCTATTCTCCTATTGCTTGCTAATAAATTTATCTGCAATAAATAAGGTTGTACGATTTGAAAAGTTACTTAGCTTCTAGCCCAAGATCGTTTAAAAGTTGCTTGGTATGGATTAGAGTTCATAGCCAAGTCATAACATATTGAAGCGGGATGCGAAGATTGGCGAGTCCAAAAAGGTCCAAACAAGACATGAGGGCTATATTTTATTGCTAAAGATCTCAAGTGATGTGAATAATCATTTATCAAAAATCAATATGAAGGATCGAGACACATGACGAAAAGCAAATACTCCCCAAAAGTCATGGAGAAGTCTATCCAAAAAGGCCCTAACAAGGTATGAGGATAAATAAAGCCAAGTCCAAAAAGGAGGCGGATCGTTGTATATCAAAATCCCAAATAATGATTGGAGAAAAATGAAGAAGTCGTGGTCCAAGTATGAATCTCTCAAAACTTTAAGTGAAGAAATTCCTATATGAAGAGAAGACCATTATTTCATGAACGTCTCTCAAGGTGTGAAGTATGAAATCGCTGACAAATATCGGTCCGAGAAAGTCTCAAATCGCGAAGCAAGTTATGCCAAGATATAAACTTTATGAGGTCCCGAGAAGCAGTTTTAAAAGATTTTGTCCTTTAGCTAACTATTGATTAAAACGTTCACTTTATTTTCGGCCTAATAAATTATCGAAATAAGTCAACAATGCATCCTCGTGATCATTCAAGACAACAATAAAATATAAGAGATACACCTAGGAATAAGGGAGTCTAAGTAAGTAATTGGCCCACATGAGTTAGTGTTAGTTTGCTAACTTATAATAGCAATGATCTTGTTTTTGCACTTGGCATGGAAAAGTGAAAAGTGGGGGACGATGAATCTATTTGAGTTTTATAATCCTTAAATTTATTTTTCAAATAATGAAAGCAATACATTATGTCTTTAGAAAATAAAAATCCAAAAGTTGAATAATGGTGTAGTTAGAGTTTAATTTTATCATTGCGTGAGGACACGACAATTTTTTAGCAAGGGGGAATTTGATATGAGTGTAATTACTCATATCATTTGTATCTTATAACAATGAAATTATGCATGAAATGTATCAAAAATGCCTTGTATATGTGTATTTCTTGTTTGAATGTGTATAGGTACCAAGTTCACGAAAATCGGTCAAATCGGCACGAGATTGAAGAAGTCAAGATTCGAGCTCGACTTTAACGGATTTCATCAATTGTCAAGTTTATGGGCCTAGTGGGACCCACATTAGCTTATGGGCTTGAAGGCCCATTTATGGTGTAAAGTTCATTTGCTAAAATCGTTTTAAAAGACATATGGCCCAATGTGCTAAGTTAAATCGGATGGGAAGAAAAATAAGGGCCCAAGCCCAAGGAACAAGCGAAGTAAATAAGGTTTATGGGCTTTTAGGGTATTGGTTTCAGTTAAACGTTTATAAACTCGTTACTTCCATTCACTTTTTCAATAAACAAATAAAAATCCCTCACACATACGTTTCATTCATTCATTTACTCCACTCACGTTTTTCACACGTCACACACACAATTAATAAATAAATCGTATCACCCACCCATTTACACCACATACATTTACACCACACGTTTTCTTTCATTCCCACTTTCACACATTAAATTAATCAGTCGATAAAACCTATGTAACCTTCCCCTTCATCCCTAAAACTAAAAACCAGTAACTTTTAAGTTATTGTTCCACAAACCCTAGATAATAAATTGGCCATTTAATTTGGGGCTTTTGTTATACACGTTTAATTCAAGCGTGTAGCTAAATAATTCCCCCAAGGATTCGGAAGAGAGAAGTGGTAGAAAAGAGCTACGTGGCAATTTCTTCGTGGAAGAAACACCACATCTCCTGAATCAACCAATCAGAAGGCTAAAAAGAAACACAACTAGCACACACGGATGCCACGTTGGCAATCCGTGTGCTAGTTGCGTTTTCTCAACCATCCGATGATAACAACTGATATGAGCAAAAACTCATATCAATTTATCAACAAATCACCCTAAAACACAATAAAAATACCTAAACTTTGTGCTATAAAGCGGAATTATGTGGTATGTTTTGTGTTTATGCTCAAATAGGTAAGAAGGATACATTTTCAAGCAAACAAAGGAAAATCAAGCTTAATTTGATGAAAAAGACAAAGAAGGATCAAAAGTGACAAGACTTTAAAGACAAAGGACCTATCTTGACAATCTGCCAAAGATGAAGGACCAAAAGTGTAAATAAGACAAAGTCAAGATCAAGGTCAAATCTGGTTAACTCTGAAGTCAACTCAGTCAAAGGATCAAATTTGTTCAAGAATGAAGTTTGAAGGACCAAATATGCCAAAGAAATGAAGTTACTAGCTCAAATTTACAAACTGCCAAGTTCAAGGGCTTATTCTGCCAATTTTGGAAAGTTATTCAAGCTCAATCCGTGTGCTAACTCAAAAGCCAATGAGAATGCAAGAAATCAATGCCATGGATTGCCAACTCATTGCAATTAATGCACTTTAGCCGCCAGTCATTAATTGGTCAAGATCATATAAGTTAAAACCCACTCAGACTTTTTCCACCAATGGCATTGCGCCATGCAATAATCAGAATATCCAAAATGGATAATGATCCGCAACTCATTCTCATAGCCAGTTAAATTCTGCCACGTGTCATCTTCATCAACAAAATTTACCAGGATCGACTTTGAGCTAGAGTGTATTTCAGAAGAAGATGTAAACATGAAAAGTGTTCAAAATCACAAGACAAATTCAATGGTCACAACCAATTAAGCTGAAATCAAACTAAGAAAAAATCCCCAAATCTGTTCTTCATCAGCAAAATCCAATATGCAGATTTTTGACACATGGAAGTTGGGGATTGGTTCCAACACGTCACCAACCCCAACTGCTTTACTCCTAAAGTCTATAAATACTCTGTTCAGTCTAATTTCTTGTAGTGGTAGAAAGTGTGAAATCACACACACATAGTTTTTCCTCTCATCTCATTTCTTAGTCTTAGCTTAACAACTCAAGAGTTTGACACACTCTTGAGTCTGTTATAGTAGTTGTAACAGTTTAACTACCCTTGTAACTACTTTCCTTACTCAATAAAATTCAAATTCCCATTTTCCCTCCAAAAGCTCTCATACTACTTTACTGTTCATCCTTGCTTCATTGAATCCTTTTGTTGCTGTTGTTAGTTTGTTATGATCATATCTTGATCATAACTGGCTAAGTTGAAGATTGTAGCAGTTTGATCATCCAGTTCCATTTCTAGTAGATTTTGGAGATTTCAGATTCATTAATGGCAGATTTGTTGATTGATTACTGTTGATTGGTTGTTGATAGTGTGATCTAGTGCTAAGGTGGTGGTTAGCACTAGAATAGAGAGCTCAGCACTCCTCTACTCCCCAAAGGAGGCCTTTGCTAAAGGTTTTTAGTTTCTGATTTTCAATTCCTCTAAACAGTTGCTTTCCTGCTTCATTCTTAGATAATCTTGCTTGATTGTATGATAAAAGTTGTTTTAGCATGTTTCTGATTTGATCTTAGTGTTGTTATAGCTTATTGTGTAGCTTGATCTGCTTATTGCTTTCATTCTTGTCCTGTTTTTTCTAGTTTTTATCAGTCATATAGCATTGTTAATCATTTTGAGTTCTAGTTGGTTAAAGTTCTTGTTACTAGTTCTCATACCCTTCATTGTGGTTACTAAACTTGGTGTGATAGCAAACTTTACTCAGTTTAATCCTTTGATCAAAAAGTCTTCACAAAAATTCCAAAAAGATCAGTTAAGTAGTGTTTGGTTCTAACCTAAAAGTAGTTTACAAGTATTGATTTTTGGCAAGTTTTGGTTCAATTTCAGTTAACAAGTCATTACAAATAGCTTTGAGTCATTTTCAAGTCAAAATTAGGTCAAAAAGGCAAATGGCCATCTAAAAAGTGTGGGTTAGTTTCATTCAAGTTTCTTATCAGGAAGTTGTCATTTTGATTTGCTTGGCATTCTTTTGTTACTAGATGAAATTACACCAAACCAGTTCTCAATTCTAACTCAATATAAGAAGTTTCAAAGTCTATAAGGAAAGTGTACAGTCTCCAGTATTCAGCTGGGAATAAGCAAAAGTTTGAACCATTAAGCAAATGCAAGTTACTGTAATTGAGTGAACTGCTTTTTCATATCACTATTTCCACTTCATTAACTGGTCAATTTTCTTTCACAAAATCATTCAATAAGTGTTCCTGGTTGAATTTTGAGATTTTGAGCTTATTGAAAATTCTTGGTCAACGAAAGTCAACATAAGCACTCTTTTTGCTTATTTTAGAATTATGAGCTTATTAATGGATGATTTCTCATGAGACTTGATTTCCCGTCCATCTTTTGATCTTATTAATCATTTTCATCACTAAAATCTAGTGGTGCAAGTCTGGATTAGCTTATAGCTTATTTTGTGCCTATTGAAATTAGCTTATCAGCTTTTTAGTAACTTTTAGCCAATTTCCTTGGATAGGTCTAGTTTAAATCTGATTTTAAGTCGATTGTAACTTATTTGGTCAAAATTGGTTGAGAAGTAAGCTCAAACGAGCTTATTAAAGTGTTAAGCCCGTTTTTGGTAAATAGTTTTCAAAAATTGTATAGTCCTTGAAGTTTTAAACTGTTCTTAATCATGGCTAAACTTGCTACTTTTTAGGGTTTGCAATAATCCAGTCCTTTAACTTTCAAGTTTGTTAAAAATCAGTTAGGAAGTTTTGAATTAGTTGGAAAATTAGTTACTAGTTTGGATAATTTTCATTTTAAGTCCTCATAGTTAACTGTTTTTGCACATTTAATCCTTGTACTTTTCTGCTTTACATTTTGAGCATTTAAATTTCATAGAATTTACATTTCTAGTCCCTATAGTTTATAGAATTTACATTTTGCATTTTAATTGAATAAAATCTTGGTATTTGCAATGTGTTTTACATATAAGTAGACGATATTTTTTTCATTTTTGCAAGGCTTGTTTGAATTAGCAATAGAATATCCAAAAAACATTACCAACCAAGAACAATTAAAAACCCGATATTGTTAGGACATTCAATTTGTTAAGAACTGAGAAAAACGAACTTCAACTATACACATTTCAAATGGCGCCGCTGCCGGTTCTTTGACTTTACGAGAGACTATCGACTGACAGTTTTCATTGGCTTTTTGGATCCGTTCACCTAGTGAACGTTATTTTTACGTATCATAAATTAAAAACAAATAAAAAATAAAAAATATAAAAATATATAAAAACTAAAAAATTAACAAAACAATTCTTTTCCTAAATAATTGACCAAAAAAATTAAAAAAATCCAAAAAGCAATCTTTTTTCCTAAGAGATTGCACCCAAAAATATATATTATTGGATTCTCTCGGTTTTTATGTACATATAGTATTTTCTCTTAAAAACTCATAAATACAAAAATATTTTCCATATATTATTATAAGTAAATACGTATACGTATAAGAACAACCAATATGCATATCTTCCATAAGTATTGCCAAGGCAATACACCGTGTTGAGGGGCGTTCCGGTCCTTGACACGTGTATCGATCAAACCAAATAAAGCAAGAATTGATAAATACTCTCAATAAGCAATAATTCTAAGAATACAAACAATTAAGTGAATAGAAAGGCGATGTGCTATAAAATGCCATCTAAGGGTCAATAGGTACTTAAGTGCTTTGCGCCACCTAACCCCCCGTTCACTTGTGAGTATTCTAAGAAGGAAGGCTTCATTGGGGGTCTTGCACCCAAGTAGTACATACATATATATTATTTTCTTGTAGATATTTCATATTGAAACTCGAAGAGGATAATCCTTTTCTCTTCAAAGTCACACGAGTGCTTCTCTCTCATTCCTCGTATTGAGTTGCATGCTCACTCGCGGGCGTGCACAAATACCGATTGGTGTACAACCTCTTCCTCCGAAAAGGAAGAAAAAGAGAAAGAGTAAGACCACCACCGTCCATCAAGCCGATCACGAGAATTGTGCTTTGACTCATCCACAACAAGAAGCCATGGCTGTTGATAATCGTTCTTTGATGGAACATTTGCAATCCAATGTTCATGGATATGCCAATGCTATTAGGATTCCCGACATTCCCGCAAATTCATTTGAGCTAAAAACGGCTATGATTACCTTGGTTTCAAACACACCTTTCTATGGTCACAAGAATGATGATCCTCATGATCACCTTAAGAGATTCCTTGCTCTTTGCAATACCCTTAAGTACAATGGAGTTCCACATGATGCTATTAAGTTGATATTAGTGCCATTTTCACTAGAGGGACAAGCTAAGCATTGGTTAGACACTCAACCACCCGATAGTATCACCACATGGGATGGTTTCACCACTAAGTTTTTGAACAAGTTCTTTCCTCCATCTAAGACCACGGCTTTGAGGAACTTAATTATAGGCTTTCAACAAAAACCTAGTCAATCCTTTAGTGATGCTTGGGAGGAGTTTAGAGAGTTATTGAGGCGATGCCCTAACCATGGATTGGATGAAGTTCACCAAATCAATACTTTCTATAATGGCCTTAAACCTCATCACGAAGATTCACTCAATGCTTCCGCGGGAGGGAATATTCTTCTTAAATCCATTCAAGAGGCCGTGGACATCATTGAGACTAAAGCAATGGTTCAAACAAACACTCAATTTGAAGAAAGGGTTCATGTTATCCAAAACACTTCTCAAACACCTTGTGATAACCAATTCCTCAAATATCAACAAAAGATTTTTCAAAAGATGGAGAGTGGTCAACAAGAGCTTATTCAAGCCATTAAGAGCCTTTCATTGAACAATTCTTCAAATGATGTGAATGCAATTAATCTTTCTTGTGTAACTTGTGGAGGTCCCCATTCTTATGAACAATGTGATAAGGTGCAAGGTTATCAAGGGGAATGTTATGCTTACCAAGAGGAACATCGTGAACACTTCAAGCCAAATTTCAATCCCAATAACCTTTCTTAGAAGTCCCAAAATTACCTTACTCCACCGGGATTCCCACCCCAACCACCCACCCAAATTCAACAAAATCCTCCTCAAGTTTTACAAAGGAATCAAGGGCAAAGACCACCTTACCAAGGAAATAACTACAAGGCACCCAACAATGTTCAACATCAAGGAAATACCTTTTATCCATCACATCAAGGATTTAATCAACCACTTCCACCTTTCCCAAATCGAGGATATTCTCAAATACCAAATCAAGCTTACCCTCAATTTCAAAATCAAGGATATGGGATGCAAGAGACTCATGAGTATGTTGACAAGAAAATGCGTGAAATTGAGAAGAGAATGAATGACCAAATGAAACGTATATCGGAGGAACAAACCAATAGGCTTTTAATGGCATTCAATCAAAGACCACAAGGGGCTTTACCTTCCAACACACAAACAAATCCAAGAGCAAATGTCAATGCTATTTCAACAAGAAGTGGAAAAACAACAAAGGGTCCTTCACCTCCTAAGCCTCAAATTGTTCCACCAACTTTTGTTCCTACTTGTGACAAGCCTTCTACCTCTACATCAACACCTCAAAATGCTCCCATTCAATCAAACATCCCTTCTCAAGCTATTCTTACTTCTCCTTTACCTTCTACACCTCCCAATGAAGAAGCTACCAAAGACAAATCTTCCACTACAACACCTATTCCACCTACACCAAAACCTACTCTTCCATATCCTTCAAGGTTGAAAAAGGACAAGTTAAAGAACAAGGATGACATCCAAGTCTCAAATTTCTTAATGATGTTTAAGCAACTCAACATCAACATATCCTTTGCGGAAGCTCTTGCTTATATGCCAAAGTTTGCTAAGATGTTCAAGGATTTACTCTTAAACAAGGAAAAATTGGTTGATTTGCCCATAACATCCCTTAATGAAAATTGTTCCGCCGTGCTACTTAAAACCTTGCCAACAAAACTTGGAGATCCGGGGCGCTTCTTGATACCTTTTAATTTTCCCGGTGTAGAAAATTGCATGGCTTTGGCGGATCTAGGGGCAAGCATTAACCTCATGCCTTTATCGGTTTGGAAAAAACTCTCTCTTCCCGAGCTCACTCCCACTAGGATGACCCTTGAGTTAGCCAACCGAACCATAGCTTACCCCGTAGGTATAGCGGAGGATGTGTTTGTAGGTGTGGATAAGTTTACATTGCCGGCCGACTTTGTAGTGGTTGATTATGACATGGATCCTAGAGTTCCTTTGATTGTTGGTAGACCGTTTTTGAGAACGGGTCGTACTTTGATAGATGTGGCGGAAGGAGAACTAATTATGAGAGTAGAGGATGAGAAAGTGGTGTTTAAGTTAGGGAAAGTTTGTGATAGGAAAGAGGTTAAGGAGTCTAGACCTTGTGAGACTATTAACATAGTTGATGTGTTAGATGAAGTGTGTGATGAACACTTTCATGATGCTTGTAAGAGTACTAGTGATGAGATGCCCCATGTTGAAACCGTGGCCTCAATTGCTCCCTCTTTAACACCTTTTCGAGAGAGTGATTTCCTCTTGGAGGAATTTGAGTCAAACTTTCTTGGTGATGATGATTCTCCCATTAATTGAGAAGAAGATATTCTTACTATCCAAAAGTTGCTCAATGAGGACCCTATTCCTTCTCCTATTCCACAAGAAGTTACCAATGAGGATCCTTCCATAGTAAAACCTTCCATAGAGAGTCCACCTCCCATTGAACTTAAGGACCTTCCATCCCACTTAGAGTATGCTTTCTTAGAGGGCAAAGACCAATTACCCGTGATCATTGCTAAAGAGTTGAAAGAGGATGAGAAGGAGCAAGTTATTGAAGTCCTTAAGAAACACAAGAAAGCCTTAGCATGGAAAATATCCGACATAAGGGGCATTGATCCACATTTTTGTACACACAAAATCCTTATGGAGGATGATTACAAACCCGCCATTCAAAGTCAACGAAGATTTAACCCAAAAATCCATGAGGTCATTAAGAAGGAGGTGATTAAACTCCTTGATGCGGGTATGATTTACCCCATTTCTGACTCTCCATGGGTTAGCCCGGTACATTGTGTTCCAAAAAAGGGTGGAATCACCGTAGTGCCTAATGAGAACAATATGTTATTCCTACGAGACTTGTCAACGGTTGGAGAGTTTGTATTGACTACAGGAAACTCAATGAGGCTACTAGGAAAGACCATTTCCCATTACCTTTTATGGATCAAATGCTTGAACGCTTAGCGGGAAATGAGTACTATTGCTTTCTTGATGGCTTTTCGGGTTATTTCCATAAACCCATTGACCCTAAGGATCAAGAAAAGACCACATTCACTTGTCCCTACGGTACATTTGCTTACAAGAGGATGCCTTTTGGCTTATGTAATGCACCGGGGACGTTTCAAAGGTGGATGGTGATTTTCCATGACATGATAGAGCAAACTATGGAGGTTTTTATGGATGATTTTTCCGTCTTTGGAAATTCATTTACCTCATGTCTCACCCATCCAGAGAGAATGCTTAAGTGTTGTGAGGAAACACGTTTAGTGCTTAATTGGGAGAAATGTCACTTTATGGTGAAAGAGGGAATTGTTTTAGGACACAAAATATCCAACAAGGGATTAGAAGTGGATCGAGCTAAAATTGATGTGATTTCTAAGCTTCCCCCACCCACCTCGGTTAAAGGTGTGAGGAGTTTCTTAGGTCATGCGGGATTTTATAGGCGCTTTATACAAGATTTTTCTAAGATAGCTAAACCGATGACTCACCTCTTGGAAAAAGAGGCTCCTTTCATTTTTAACCAAGATTGTTTGGACTCTTTCGAGACTCTTAAGGAGAAATTGACAAAGGCTCCCGTTTTAGTTTCTCCAAATTGGGAATTACCTTTTGAGCTTATGTGTGACGCTAGTGATTATGCGGTGGGGGCCGTCTTAGGACAAAGAGTTAAAGCATTTTCAACCTATACACTATGCGAGTAAAACCATGACCGGTGCACAACTTCATTACACTACCACGGAAAAAGAGTTGCTTGCTATAGTCTATGCTTTTTAGAAATTTAGACCATACCTTGTGCTCTCCAAAACCATAGTGTATACGGATCATTCCGCTCTCAAGTATCTTATGACAAAACAAGATGCTAAGCCTAGGATTTTGAGATGGGTTTTGTTGCTTCAAGAGTTTAAGATAGAAATTCGTGATAAGAAAGGGGCCGAGAATTTAGAGGCGGATCACTTGAGTAGACTTGAGCATCCTTTTCAAGGAGATATTCCACATCAAGAAATCAATGAATCCTTCCATTAGAGGAGCTCATGTCTATCTCTTCCCAAGAGGATGCCACTCCTTGGTTTGCGGATATAGCAAACTATCTTGTGGGAAATGTGCTTATTGAGGGTCTTACTTATCAACAAAAGAAGAAATTCCTTAAGGAAGCTAAGTACTACTTTTGGGATGATCCTTATCTTTTTAGGCAATGTGCGGACCAAATCATTAGACGGTGTGTAGATGGGCCCGAGGCATTTAAGATCTTAGAAGCGTGTCATAAAGGACCTACGGGTGGACATTTTGGGCCCAACTATACCGCCAAGAAAGTCTTTGATTCGGGTTACTATTGGCCTTCCATTTACAAAGATGCCCATGAAATGGTAAAATTATGTGATGTGTGTCAAAGACAAGGAAAAATTATGCAACGTGATGAGATGCCACAAAATTTTATTCAAGAGTGTGAGATATTTGATGTATGGGGCATTGATTTCATGGGACCTTTTCCATCCTCTAAGGGAAACAAGTATATACTTGTGGCGGTGGATTATGTGTCTAAATGGGTGGAGGCTAAAACCCTACCTACCAATGATGCTAGAGTTGTTGTGAAGTTCTTAAAGCAATTGTTTGCTAGATTTGGTGTACCTCGGGCCATCATAAGTGATCCAGGTACGCACTTTTGTAATGATCAATTCACGAGAGTTATAAAGAAATATGGAGTTAATCATAGACATTCTACCGCGTATCACCCTCAAACCAATGGTCAAACCGAGGTCACAAATCGTGGTTTAAAGAGAATTTTATAGAGAACGGTGGGAGAGCATCGAGCTTCTTGGTCGGATAAGCTTGATGATGATTTGTGGGCCTTTAGGACGGCTTTTAAGACACCAATTGGTTGTACTCCTTATAGGCTTGTCTATGGTAAAGCGTGCCACCTCCCATTCGAGTTAGAACACAAGGCATCTTGGGCTCTCAAGTGGGCTAACATTGATTTAAACCAAGCCGGATCACATAGGAAAGATCAACTTAATGAGATGGATGAATTGAGAGCCAATGCCTATGAAAATTCTTTGTTTTACAAGGAAAAGACTAAGAAATTGCATGATGCTAAGATCAAGAACCGTGATTTCAAAGTTGGAGAGCCGGTTCTCCTCTTTAACTCAAGGTTGAAACTTTATGCGGGCAAGCTTAAGTCAAGATTTTCCGGTCCATTCACTATTGCTCAAGTGTTTCCATATGGAACTATTGAGTTGTCACAACCCGATGGTCCAAACTTTAAAGTGAATGGTCACCTTGTGAAACATTATTTTGGGGAGGACATTTCCGTTGAAATGGTCCAAGAGATCCCCATTTTCCCCATGAATTAATTCATTGAGGGACGAGTCGAGCTAGAGACTCATTAACTCAAGCATCGTATAACTAGGTTTAGAGTGTTGTAGGTTAGCAATAAAGGTATAGACTTGGAGATAAGTGTAGGGGAGACCTTCTTTTGTCTTCATGTTGTTTGTAGGGTTGCTCACTCATTTCATGCTTTGGAGTTTATGGAGGAGGCCCTTGTATCCGGTTCACTTCGTTACTATTGTGATCTTTCATTGACACCTTGTGCTTAAACATGAATTCACTAATAGTTGTCCTTTCCTTAACTTGGGTTAAGCAAAGTCTATTCATTGTCATAAGTGTAGAGGAAGTTTTTATACTTCCATGCTCTTAAACATTAAGGACAATGTTTAGCTTAAGTGTAGGGGGGTCTTCTATCGAAGTGACCTTACCTAGAACTTGTCATTGTCTTTCATGATAACATGGAAAATTAATTTTTCAAACATTTTTCAATTTTTTGATCTACTTTGGCCACCAAAAATATGCATTCATAATTTTTGCATTAATCATTTTTCATTTGCATAACACATTTGCATTGTATATATTTCTTCTTTTATTTTTCATCAAAAATCCAAAAGAGTAAAAAATATAATAAAACATGGTTTAACAAATTTAGATTTCTTTGACATATTAGGCCCTCCATGGATATTTTGACTCAACCCGAGTTTGCTTATCTTAGCACTTTCTAGCTAGTATCCTTAACCATGTAGTCCTTCATTGGTCTATTAGGCTAAGCATCCACCAATCTCATTATTTGAGATTTTAAATTTGTGGAGAATGGGAAATGATAGAGTTGAAGCAAGTATAAAAGGGCTAGATAAACTTCATGATAATTACTTGTGGCTAAACCCTTCTCTTCTCTACCTCTATTTTCTTCGCATGTATTTATGTTAATAAATAATCAAGAACGGTTTTAACTGGTTTGTAATCTCTTATGCATTTTTGACTAATCATTCATGGTTGATGATGTTGGAGTTTTGCAACCCTTTAGGAAAAGAGAGCAATAAAATAGGGCAAGTGCACGACGATTTAGGAAAACCGTGCGTGAATGACCCTAAGTGAGTTCGTTCTCAAGGAGGCAAGTGCGTTGTGTTAAGAGTTGATTTATGATGTTTGTGATTATGATAATTGAAAAAGAAATGAGAAAGGAAAGAATTGACGGTTACGAAAACTAATTAAACTACGACGAAAAAGGCGTAAACGTAAAACCGTAGAAAATGACAAAAATAAAATTTTTGTACCCAAAAATTAATTATAAGCTAAAACAAGTCTAAAATAATATAAATAAGGAATAAAATCCAATAAAAATATTTTAAAACCTTTTATTAATTGAATATTCAATTTTAAATGCTAATTAAAGCCCTAAAATTAAATATAATTAATCAAAATGTCCAAAATATGATTTTATTGAACAAATAACTTACTTATATTATTTAACAACTAAAAAGTATTTTTTATAATTTTTAAATACTATTTTTCTATTTTTAAATTACTAAAAACTATTTTAAAATTAAAATAATTATAAAAAATAATTAAATAATGTTAAAAATAATCTACCAATTTTAAAAATCCTATTTAACTCTAATGAACAGTAGAAAAATGGAAAATCTTAAAAAATATTAAATTTCTCACTAAATGACAAAACTAGATTAATTAAAACCCTAATTAACTTAAATTAATTCTAAAAATTAATAAAAAGATGAATAGTAACTAAATTTTAAACCAAAAACCTTAAAATATTATTCTAAGTTCAGAAAAATTGATTAAACTTAAAAATATTACTTTTTGGCACTAAAAGACAAAAACAGAAACCTTAAAATTAATTAAAAATAGCTAAATAACCTAAAAATTACTAAATGAACAGTAAATAAAAATTTTACTAATCAGAAAAATCCTAAATTAAATAAGAAAAATAATGGCACTGGTTTCAAGGTCTAATTCCACTTTTTGATCACTAAAGACAAAAAAATAAGAAAACAGATAGTGACATGTGATGGACTTTTGTCCTTTTGCTCAGCAGTGGTAACAAAGACACTAGCAGTGGGAAAGGAATTCCCACTGACAGTGTAAAATTTTGCTTTGATTTTCAATAAGCTTAGGAAAGCTTATCTTGATAGCTTTTTTTTGGACAATAAGGCACCCTTATACTCTTTGGAGTATAAGGAGTCTGATAAGCACAAAAAACAAGCAGCCACTTAACAGGAATAAGCACAAATTAAGCCCTAAAGTTACTGATTAAGCATCACACAGGTCTGATGAACAATGGCTGATATTTCATGCAAAAATCTGAATTTCAAGAGCCTTAAGCTTGCATACAAACCCACAATCTAGCATAAAACTGGTTCACAACTCTAAAACAACCTATCTCCTAACAATCTACCAACTTTGAAGGTCAAATCAACACAAAAATCATGAACAATAAGCAGTTTTCTGATTTAGCTATGTTTTACCCTTTTTAAGCATGCAAATGAGTTTAAACCTTACTCAAACTGAAACCCAAGGCCATATAACACTCACATATACCCTAGGTGATGTTTCTAGACAGGTTTTATCATGCAAACTTATCACAAATTCTTGCTGAATCCTTGACCCAAACACCCCTTAAAAATCCTAAATCAACTTTTTTCAAACTGAATCCACTCAAAACTAATCCAAACTGAAACAAAAGACTTGTAACATGCATATAACATCCAAGTCAAACAAATGCAAGTTCATAAACAGATTCTTAACAACTAACCAAAAAAAATCACATAACATGAAATTTTCAGAAACATAAAAAAAAAGAAAATGGGTAACAAAGGCTACCTTGTTGGGCTTACTTCCAAGCCCAACAGTGGCTGATAAGCCACCTCCTTACAAGCCCGGGCTTGTGCAGATCAAGTATGATTGGGTTGGTTTGAGAGCAATGAAAAGAAAATGGGTAAAATGGAACTTGATGAATCCTTGTTTCCTGCACACCACAACCAATAAATAGAGAAGAGACAAGCTACAAGTGACTCAATAAGCTTGTTTTAAGAAGCTTATTGAGTGGCTTATAGCAGTAAGCTTAAGTAATAGTTAATGAAAAATTTTGAAAACAAGTGAAATATCAAAAACAAACTTGAGGATTTGAAAATGTTTCAATGAAAACAAACTTGAAAACGTAAATGCTGGAAAAATAAATGGATCACAGTTTCAATGTAGGTTGAAGAAAACTTTTCATTAATTTAGAAAAATAGAAAATTACATAGAAACTGGAACAAGGGGTGCTACAAGACCAGCACCTCCTTTTATACTACTAAAGGAACATTCTAGGCTACATAAACCCTAACAATGAACTCCCTAAACTGCCCTTGGAAAATTCGCATATTCTTGGTCAAATCCGTTTGATTCTTGAGTCAATGGTGGTAACATGTGATGCCAGCTATGTGAAGATGATCTTGGACGTGAATGTGGTCCTTTGGGAGCAAGGTAATGAGTTGGAACCATTGGATGACTGCTTCATTTGTTTTCTTGCACAAGAGTGGGGTCAGGGGAAGCGTGTGAGGGGACATGGAAAGGTGAGGTCGTTTTCTGGGTTGTGGGAAGTGTTGGGAGTGGGGTTGGGGTAATTTCCCCTATGGTTAATTGGGTTAAGGTAAAGAAACGAGTTTAATTAATTCTGGGTGTGTTTAGGGTTTATAGGCTAAGAAGGAGAAGTTTAATTCGTCTGGAAGTTTAAAACAAGTTTAAAAAGTGTTTCCCCCACTTTTAGTTAATTAAATAAGTTTAATTAGAGTGAAAGGTTCACAAAGGTTTTGTGATAGGGTCAAAAGAGTTATGGACTGGTTGGTTTTAGCTAGTGGTCTGGCAGAGATGACGTGTCAGATGGGGGTTGGCTGGTGAAGTTTGGTTGTCTCCCAAGATTGCCCCCTCATGTTTTCTTTTCTCTTCATTTTGTATTAAATACCCATCAGTGCTTGATTTAGCCTTATCAACTTTTGCCAAGTTGTCAAAACTGGCACAAAGGTTTCCAAAAACTTTTCCAAGGGCTTAACTTGTATTATCTTCAATTTCCAGGGACTGATCTTGAACAATCTTCAAACATCAAAGCTTTGACTTGTTGGTTGACTTCTTGGAGGACCATATTTGACAATTTAGATTTGATGAGGGACTAAATTTGCCAATTCTTCAAAGTTAAGGGTCCTTTTTGTAATTTTGACAAACTTTAGGGACCAAACTTGTAATTATGAAGATACAAGGGTATAAAGTGTCAATTCTTCAAACTTGGAGGACCAATCTTCAATATTCTTCAAATCTTCAAGGGTTTTCTTTGGAAAATTCCTCACTAGGGCTTGGTTCATCGTGCGGCTTTGTTTCCCGTGTTCGTTTTTGCGTGATTCTTGTGATCTTTTGTCATTTTCTCAATATCCGTACCTAAATTACACAAGCAACAAACACAAGCATATATTTGGGTATTTTGATGATATTTAATGCATTTTAAGTCCAAAAAGAACGATGAGACCATGTATAAAAGCCGTCTCATCACTCCCCCATACTAAACCATTGCCGTGCCCTCACGCAATGCTAGAATAAAGTATCGTAGCATCTCCAAAATTCATTTTATTCACTTTATTGGAATGATAAACTAGCTACACTACCACTATTACTACTACTTGTGTTTTAGACATAATGTATGATTTTCATCGCAAAATGGGACGTTTAGGTTCATAGAATAAGAACACGTGAATGCTTCGTTAGAAATAATTTCATCGTCTCGATTTTCACTTCAATTCCATGCTAAGCGTGTAACGAGATCATTGTCATTATAAGTTAGTAATGCTAACACTACTCATATGCCCTAATCACGTACTTATCCTCCCATTATTCCTAAGTTGTATCTCTTATATTTTATGATGTCTTGAATGTTTCACGAGGATACATTGTTTGACTTATGCGATAATAGAGATTTAGGTCTAAAAATAGAGTCCTAACGGTGTAACTAAGATCATCAAATCAATAACCCCTCCTAATAGACGACGATGTTAAAAAATTAAGTTGACAAGAAGAATCGATAAACACGGTTTTATAACGGTTTTGAACATGAGACTTATTACCAAGACTTTTATACGCCCCCTAACGGAAGGGCCTTATTATCTTTGGTTTACCTCCATCTTTTATTCAACTTCGCCATGAAGCTTTTATTATGACTTCGGTCTTGCCTTGCCTTTTATTATCCGCCTCATCGGTGGTTTTATTAGCCAAAGACGTATATCCTCACGCTAAGGCGAATTTTGGATCTTTAAAGCTTCGAAGATTAAGGCTTGATTCACTTTCAATTTTGCATAGATTTTAGGCCTTGTGGGGCTTCAAATTGTTTGCTTGATTTAGGTGAGCACTTGAAATCTTATTATTGGGTGAAGCTTTCGATTATTAGGGTGCCAATACTTCAAAACCGTGACGCTGGCGATATCTTAATGTCTTCCCAATTTAATTACACGGAAGCTACTAGAAAAGACTAGAAACCCAACAATCCTAATTAAACCGCTAAGTCAATATTTATTAAGCAAAAAAAATATTTACATGCGAAGGGAGAATAAGCAAACAACGAGAACACATGAGTTTTTGAAAGAATACGAGTACTCTACGTTTAGCATAGTAACTTATAATTAACTCTATCATTTCTCGTCCTCATTTAAGAGACTTAGCCTAATGTGTAGTTAAGGAATCAAAGCTAAGTGCTCAACACGCACGGTCGAGTCAAAAATTACTCTTATTCTCGCCATCGGAAAATCTACATTCGTGTCTTCAAACACTTATAAAACATGAGAAAAATTTTAAAATTTGGCTATTTTTAGCCTTATGTTGCAACAAAATGATAAACAAAACGATAAACTTTGGAAAGCGTGAGGGTTTGGCAAGGCAAGTATCTATTCACCCCCCATACTAAAGTTAAACATTGTCCTCAATGTTTCGAGTCTAGGGGTGCAAACACCCCCATACTAGAAACGTAGTCGAATGCCTAATCTAGCATGGAAAGGGTGTAACCATTAAATTTATAGCCGTTTATGAAGTGTGCTAAAAACCTAAGGTTAGAACAATAAAGGATATATCATGGATATTGAGAAATGTCTCCAAAGCAAATGATCGAGTGCTCCCATAAAACGAACACGAGAGGCTCCAATCGTGAAGATCATGATCTAAAAACCACAATGCACAAACAACCACGAAACAAAGGTTGGAAGGGCACGAATCCCCACACGTAAGCTACATTAGACTAAGAAAGCGATAATATGTACATAGGATAAGCATGGGACTCCCCCACGAGGCACCTCGTTTTTGATTACCGAGTCATGAGCTCGACTCGATCCCCTCAATACTAATTATCATTGGGGAAGGTGACTTGGTCGAGGTAGTTCAAGGATGGAACTTCCCCACCAAAGTAGTGCTTCAACCTATGTCCATTCACCTTGAAGTTAGGACCATCATCTTGAGCTAGCTCGATGGTCCCATAAGGAAAAACTTGAGTCACGGTGAATGGACCGGACCAACGGGATTTCAATTTACCGGAAAATATTTTCAATCTTGAATTAAAAAGTAAAACTTGATCCCCAATGTTAAAAACCCGGTTTTTAATTTTTGAATCATGCAACTTTTTAGTTTTCTCTTTGTAAATCAATGAATTTTCATAAGCAATATCCCTTAATTCATCCAATTCATTTAGTTGCATTTTCCGGTGTTTTCCCGCGGTCTCCATGTCATCATTACAATGCTTTAGGGCCCAATAAGCCTTGTGTTCTAACTCGATAGGCAAATGACAATTTTTTCCATACACAAGCTTATAGGGAGTGCACCCAATGGGCGTCTTATGAGCGGTCCTAAAGGCCCATAAAGCATCGTCTAACTTATCCGACCAAGATTGTCGGTTTTCTCCCACGGATCTCTCTAAGATCCTCTTCAATGCTCGGTTTGAAACCTCGACTTGCCCACTCGTTTGTGGGTGATAAGCCGTAGAAAGACGATGTGTAACCCCATATTTCCTTAGAACCCTTTCAAATTGGTCATTACAAAAATGGGTTCCACGATCGCTTATGATAGCACGAGGGGTTCCAAACCTAGCAAACAAACTTTTCAGGAACTTGACTACCACACGAGCATCATTAGTGGGCAAGGCCTTTGCCTCCACCCACTTAGAAAGGTAGTCAACCGCAACGAGAATGTACTTATTACCACGAGATGATGGGAACGGCCCCATAAAGTCTATGCCCCAAACGTCAAAGATCTCACATACTTGAATGATATTTTGTGGCATTTCATCTTTTTGTGAGGCTTTTCCTTGTCGTTGGCATGAATCACAAGACTTCACAAGATCTTGTGCATCTCGGTAAATAGTAGGCCAAAAGAAGCCGGCATCAAACACTTTTTTAGCCGTGAGATTAGCACCGTGGTGACCACCTGTGGGTCCCTCATGGCAAGCTCTAAGGATGTTAGAAGCTTCGGTGCCAAATACGCAACGGCGGATGATTTGATCCGCACAAGTTCGAAACAAGTAAGGGTCGTTCCAAAAATAGAACTTGACATCACGAAAGAATTTTCGTTTTTCTTGAGTTGTCATACCCTTAATGATGAAGTTACCCGCATGGTAATTTGCAAAATCCGCAAACCATGGGGTAGAAGAATCAAGCTTAGAATTCACTACACCAAGTGTCTCGAGCGGAAATGTTTCGGTGATTTCCTTAGGCTCGTAAACACTTTGGTGAGGATCTTCCAAACGAGAGAGATGATCGGCCGCTAGATTCTCGGCTCCTTTTTTGTCAACGATTTTGTGATCAAATTCTTGAAGGAGGAGAATCCAACGAAGTAATCTCGGCTTAGCATCTTGTTTAGCCATGAGATACTTAATAGCCGAATGGTCCGTATATACTATGCATTTCGTCAAGACGAGGTAAGGTCGGAATTTCTCAAATGCATACACCACGGCAAGGAATTCCTTTTCCGTTGTAGTGTATTTAAGTTGAGCCTCGGTCATCGTCTTGCTAGCATAGTGTATAGGCAAGAAATGCTTATCATGACGTTGCCCCAAAACGGCCCCAATAGCGTAATCACTTGCATCACACATAAGCTCAAAGGGGAGGTTCCAATTTGGAGCAACAAGAATGGGAGCTTCGGTAAGTTTCCTCTTAAGGATCTCAAAGGCTCGTACACAATCTTCGTCAAAGACAAAACGTGCCTCTTTTTCAAGAAGATGTGTAATGGGTCGAGAAATCTTCGAGAAATCCTTGATGAATCGTCGATAAAAGCCCGCGTGGCCTAGGAAACTCCTAACTCCCTTGACGGTTTTGGGATGAGGTAATTTGGCGATGACGTCTACCTTAGCTTGATCTACCTCAATCCCCGCTTTCGAGACCTTGTGCCCTAAGACGATTCCACTTCTAACCATAAAATGACACTTTTCCCAATTGAGCACAAGGTTGGTTTCCTCACAATGTTTTAACATTCTCTCAAGGTTCGACAAACACGAAGTAAAGGAATCACCAAACACGGAAAAGTCATCCATGAAGACTTCCATCGTCTTCTCGATCATATCATGAAAAATAGCCATCATGCATCGTTGAAAAGTTCCCGGTGCATTACAAAGTCCGAATGGCATTCTACGATAGGCAAACGTTCCATGTGGACACGTAAACGTAGTTTTTTCTTGATCACGAGGATCGATGGGAATTTGGAAGTAACCGGAAAAACCATCTAAAAAGCAATAGAAATCGTTTCCCGCAAGACGCTCCAACATTTGGTCCATGAAGGGCAAGGGAAAATGGTCTTTTCGAGTGGCTTCATTCAACTTACGATAGTCAATGCACACTCTCCATCCGGTCACGAGTCTTGTGGGAATCAACTCGTTGGCATCGTTTGGCACAACGGTCATCCCTCCCTTTTTAGGGACACAATGAATAGGACTCACCCAAGGGCTATCGGAAATAGGGTAAATCATTCCCGCGTCAAGGAGTTTAAGGACCTCCTTTTTTATGACGTCGTGAATTTTGGGGTTTACCCTCCACTTTGGATTGTTGGCTTGAAATCTTCCTCCATTAATATTTTGTGTGTACAAAATTTGGGATCGATTCCCTTAATGTCGGATAACTTCCACGCAATCGCCCCTTTGTGATCCTTAAGAACATCGACAAGTGCGGTTTTTTCATCATTCGAAAGTTCCTTCGCAATAATAACCGGCAACTTGTCGGCCTCCTCCAAATAGACATACTCGAGGTGAGGAGGTAAATCTTTCAACTCGAGGATAGGTGGTTCCTCAAGTGAAGATTTGGGCTCGATACTCATAACCTCCTCGGGTGGAGGAAATGGGAAATCGTTGAGAAAATCCTTGATAATCGAGAAGTCCTCATAGTTGTCAAGGTCTTCGTCACAAGTACGTGGAACATCGAATTCTTCCAACGTAAAACCACCACCTTCGAAAGGAGTGAAGGTTGGTGTCGAATTATCAAGAATAGGATCTAACATAGTGGGATTGCCACTAGTTTCTTCATCACCAAACCCTAAAACTTCTTGTGAAAATTCCTCGCAAACCACGTCGATCATGTCAACGAGGTTTATGGTAGCAACGGAATAAACATGAGAAAGTTGAGAATTTTGAGTTGCGTTTATAACAAGTTCCTCGTCGTTGAAACGTAAGGTGATCTTTCTAGCATGCACATCAATCAAAGCCATAGACGTATCTAAAAACGAACGACCTAAAATAAGAGGAACTTGAGGATCCGTGGGAATGTCAACAACAATAAAGTCTACGGGATAGTAGAACTTCCCCACTTTCACAAAAACGTCTTCCGCCAAACCACATGCAAGAATCGTGGAATGGTCGGCCAACTCAATAGACATTCGTGAAGGAGTAAGATTAGGAAGATTGAGCGACTTGTAGATTGCAAGTGGCATCAAGTTAATGCTAGCACCAAGATCGGCCAAGGCATAGCATTCTTCCATATCTTGAATTGCACAAGGGATCAAAAATTTACCGGGATCACCGACTTTTTGAGGTATGCGATTAAGATAAACCGACGAACAACTAGACTTTTGGTTTAATTTTTCCTTGTTGTTCAACATACTCTTAAAGTTAGCGGCAAATCGAGGCATCATGACCAAAGCATCGGCGAAACTTACATTAAAGTGCAAATCACGAAACATTTTCATAAAAAGCTCAAATTGGTAATTGTCGCGCTCTTGTCGTTTCTCCTTCCTAAGTCTCGATGGGTAAGGCAAGGGTGGTGTGGGTTGGGGCATAGGCATAGCCTTTGGAATCTCGGGTTCCAAAATGGGTGATGGGTCAACCGTAGGTGTGGCATGAGCGGTACTTTGTGGGATTGAAATATGCTCCTTTTCGACCACCACCTCGGGTTCTTCCTCAATTTCCTCCACCGTTGGAGTAATTGGTTGAGGAGTCGGTTCTTTAAGTGCCTTACCACTACGTGTGGTAATCACTTTCATCTCTCCCTTCGGGTTAGAAACGGTGTTACTAGGCAAACCACCCGAAGTAGAGGCTTTGTTCACCATGACGCATTCTAAAATTGCATTAAGCTTAGCATCAAAATTATTAAACTTCACATCTTGGCTAGCGGCTTTTTGGTCAATTCTTTGTTCAAGCCTAGCATGACTTTGCTCTATCTTGTTGTTTTGACCTCGAATTTGGTTAGCAAAATCATTTTTCAATTCATTCCTCATGGCTAGATTTTCCTTAATGAAATTAGCTAACTCCTTTGCATTCTTAGCCGTCTCCTTAGCTTGATTAGCCATTTGCTCTTGAATGTTTTCCATAATCTTATCATTTGAAGTAGTGTAATTCAAAAAGTCCAATGGAAGTTCTTTGTTATTTTGAAGAGCTTGACTTGCATTTTGAAAATTACGGTTTTGATTTTGATTTTGCAATTGGCTATTACTACTACTCCCTTGATTCCCATAGTTGTTATTACCCTTATAATTGTTCCTTTGATTGCTTTGGTAACCAACTTGATTGTTTCGATAATTGTTAGCATTTTGATTTGGTGAAAAACCCGGTGGAGTCAATTGATTAGTGCGAGGAACTTGACCGTTTTGGTTATAAGTTCCCGCGGCCGCGAAGGCACTCGAAGTGTTACCACCGTTGGTAATGCACTCGGAATAATCGTGAGCTCCACCACAATACATACAAGAAACCTCAACCGCTTTAATCGTAGCGGGAGCGGGTTGTTCACCAACTTTAAACTCAACTAACAAGCCTTTCACTATGTCAAAAATTTTGTTTTCCAAATTAGCCTCGACTTGGTAAGCATCAACGGTGTGTGACAAACTAGGTGAAGATGAAGACGAAGCCTTACGAACACTCGACGTGCTACGAGGACTATACACCTTAGACCTATTCTCAATAATTACCAATGCTTCCTCGACCGTCTTACACAAGAAATTACCACCCGCGGCGGCATTAAGATAATCACGCTCATGATCGTTCAAGCCATTGTAGAACGTGTCTATTTGATGCAAGTCGGAAAAACCATGATGAGGACATTCGTGCAACATTTCTTTAAACCTATTCCAAGCCGTTGAAAAACTCTCATTAAACTCTTGCGAAAACTTTGAAATCTCGTTTTTCAAGTGCGTAGTCTTAGAGGGCGGAAAAAATTGGTTCACGAATTTTGAAACGAGATCCTTCCACGTCAATATAGAATTGGGTGGCTCTTTCTCTAACCAAATTTTTGCGGGCCCCGCTAAGGAATACGGAAAAAGCATCATCTTAATCGAGTCGTTTGAAACATCCTTAAACTTGCACGTGGCGGTGAGACGATTAAATTGGCGAATGTGGTTATGCGGGTTGTCCTTTTCGTCCCCTCGAAACTTGTTGTTTTGAATCATGGACAACAAACCCGTCTTAACCTCAAAATTCTCCGCAAGGATAGCGGGAATCACAATCGCTTCTCCATAACCCTCGGTGGGTGCTTGAAACAACTCCATCATAGTTCGATTAGCCATGGGTGCTTCTTTCACTACAATGGGTTCGTCAATAGGAGAGTCCTCACTAGTGGGAGTGAGTGATTTGTTTCTTCGTTTACGAGCACGTCTTGCTTTAGAGCGAGTTTGCATAAACGTCACGTACAACGAGAAGGCGAGCAAAGAAGATTCTTTTTGGTATTTTTACTTTTTCAATTTTTTTGTGGTTTTTGATTGTTTTTAACTTTTTTGGATTTTTGGAATGTATTAAGTAGACCAAAATCTACAAATCTCCTCACTAATCAAATCTCTTGATTAACGAAGCCTCAAGGAATGAAAACGAACACGTGAAGTGAACGCCTTCGATGACTTTAGAACGATGGTGGAACACCAAATCGTTCAAGAGGGTTTAATCAAATGAAACCAAGAAAATATATATGATACTTAGTAATACTTTGGGCGGCAAAACCCTCGATTCACTCTCAAAATCAAATACGCACAAGCAAGCGGAGGAAACGAGGCGGCGCGAAGCACTTAAGAGCCTTTTTCCTTTAGGTCGTGAAATACAACCGCCTTATACCCACCTTATAGTTTGTATTATCAAAATCAAGCTTCACGAAAGTATTTATCTATTTTTGCCTTTTTTCTTTGGTTTGAGATTCGAATACAATGATCGAGTGATGAAATCCCGAATCAAGGTTGTGATTGCTCACGTATTTGGAGTACTTGTAAATTTATTGTTCTACGTATACAATATAGTAATAATATTCACACAAAAATCGAAAAACGATAATACGTATTAATAGAGTGCTATTAATACAAATACTATTTGGCTAATATAGAAAACAACAATTGTTCAACCAAAACACAACACGCCTCCCCGGCAGCGGCGCCAAAATGATGTTGGAGTTTTGCAACCCTTTAGGAAAAGAGAGCAATAAAATAGGGCAAGTGCACGACGATTTAGGAAAACCGTGCGTGAATGACCCTAAGTGAGTTCGTTCTCAAGGAGGCAAGTGCGTTGTGTTAAGAGTTGATTTATGATGTTTGTGATTATGATAATTGAAAAAGAAATGAGAAAGGAAAGAATTGACGGTTACGAAAACTAATTAAACTACGACGAAAAAGGCGTAAACGTAAAACCGTAGAAAATGACAAAAATAAAATATTTGTACCCAAAAATTAATTATAAGCTAAAACAAGTCTAAAATAATATAAATAAGGAATAAAATCCAATAAAAATATTTTAAAACCTTTTATTAATTGAATATTCAATTTTAAATGCTAATTAAAGCCCTAAAATTAAATATAATTAATCAAAATGTCCAAAATATGATTTTATTGAACAAATAACTTACTTATATTATTTAACAACTAAAAAGTATTTTTTATAATTTTTAAATACTATTTTTCTATTTTTAAATTACTAAAAACTATTTTAAAATTAAAATAATTATAAAAAATAATTAAATAATGTTAAAAATAATCTACCAATTTTAAAAATCCTATTTAACTCTAATGAACAGTAGAAAAATGGAAAATCTTAAAAAATATTAAATTTCTCACTAAATGACAAAACTAGATTAATTAAAACCCTAATTAACTTAAATTAATTCTAAAAATTAATAAAAAGATGAATAGTAACTAAATTTTAAACCAAAAACCTTAAAATATTATTCTAAGTTCAGAAAAATTGATTAAACTTAAAAATATTACTTTTTGGCACTAAAAGACAAAAACAGAAACCTTAAAATTAATTAAAAATAGCTAAATAACCTAAAAATTACTAAATGAACAGTAAATAAAAATTTTACTAATCAGAAAAATCCTAAATTAAATAAGAAAAATAATGGCACTGGTTTCAAGGTCTAATTCCACTTTTTGATCACTAAAGACAAAAAAATAAGAAAACAGATAGTGACATGTGATGGACTTTTGTCCTTTTGCTCAGCAGTGGTAACAAAGACACTAGCAGTGGGAAAGGAGTTCCCACTGACAGTGTAAAATTTTGCTTTGATTTTCAATAAGCTTAGGAAAGCTTATCTTGATAGCTTTTTTTTGGACAATAAGGCACCCTTATACTCTTTGGAGTATAAGGAGTCTGATAAGCACAAAAAACAAGCAGCCACTTAACAGGAATAAGCACAAATTAAGCCCTAAAGTTACTGATTAAGCATCACACAGGTCTGATGAACAATGGCTGATATTTCATGCAAAAAACTGAATTTCAAGAGCCTTAAGCTTGCATACAAACCCACAATCTAGCATAAAACTGGTTCACAACTCTAAAACAACCTATCTCCTAACAATCTACCAACTTTGAAGGTCAAATCAACACAAAAATCATGAACAATAAGCAGTTTTCTGATTTAGCTATGTTTTACCCTTTTTAAGCATGCAAATGAGTTTAAACCTTACTCAAACTGAAACCCAAGGCCATATAACACTCACATATACCCTAGGTGATGTTTCTAGACAGGTTTTATCATGCAAACTTATCACAAATTCTTGCTGAATCCTTGACCCAAACACCCCTTAAAAATCCTAAATCAACTTTTTTCAAACTGAATCCACTCAAAACTAATCCAAACTGAAACAAAAGACTTGTAACATGCATATAACATCCAAGTCAAACAAATGCAAGTTCATAAACAGATTCTTAACAACTAACCAAAAAAAATCACATAACATGAAATTTTCAGAAACATAAAAAAAAAAGAAAATGGGTAACAAAGGCTACCTTGTTGGGCTTACTTCCAAGCCCAACAGTGGCTGATAAGCCACCTCCTTACAAGCCCGGGCTTGTGCAGATCAAGTATGATTGGGTTGGTTTGAGAGCAATGAAAAGAAAATGGGTAAAATGGAACTTGATGAATCCTTGTTTCCTGCACACCACAACCAATAAATAGAGAAGAGACAAGCTACAAGTGACTCAATAAGCTTGTTTTAAGAAGCTTATTGAGTGGCTTATAGCAGTAAGCTTAAGTAATAGTTAATGAAAAATTTTGAAAACAAGTGAAATATCAAAAACAAACTTGAGGATTTGAAAATGTTTCAATGAAAACAAACTTGAAAACGTAAATGCTGGAAAAATAAATGGATCACAGTTTCAATGTAGGTTGAAGAAAACTTTTCATTAATTTAGAAAAATAGAAAATTACATAGAAACTGGAACAAGGGGTGCTACAAGACCAGCACCTCCTTTTATACTACTAAAGGAACATTCTAGGCTACATAAACCCTAACAATGAACTCCCTAAACTGCCCTTGGAAAATTCGCATATTCTTGGTCAAATCCGTTTGATTCTTGAGTCAATGGTGGTAACATGTGATGCCAGCTATGTGAAGATGATCTTGGACGTGAATGTGGTCCTTTGGGAGCAAGGTAATGAGTTGGAACCGTTGGATGACTGCTTCATTTGTTTTCTTGCACAAGAGTGGGGTCAGGGGAAGCGTGTGAGGGGACATGGAAAGGTGAGGTCGTTTTCTGGGTTGTGGGAAGTGTTGGGAGTGGGGTTGGGGTAATTTCCCCTATGGTTAATTGGGTTAAGGTAAAGAAACGAGTTTAATTAATTCTGGGTGTGTTTAGGGTTTATAGGCTAAGAAGGAGAAGTTTAATTCGTCTGGAAGTTTAAAACAAGTTTAAAAAGTGTTTCCCCCACTTTTAGTTAATTAAATAAGTTTAATTAGAGTGAAAGGTTCACAAAGGTTTTGTGATAGGGTCAAAAGAGTTATGGACTGGTTGGTTTTAGCTAGTGGTCTGGCAGAGATGACGTGTCAGATGGGGGTTGGCTGGTGAAGTTTGGTTGTCTCCCAAGATTGCCCCCTCATGTTTTCTTTTCTCTTCATTTTGTATTAAATACCCATCAGTGCTTGATTTAGCCTTATCAACTTTTGCCAAGTTGTCAAAACTGGCACAAAGGTTTCCAAAAACTTTTCCAAGGGCTTAACTTGTATTATCTTCAATTTCCAGGGACTGATCTTGAACAATCTTCAAACATCAAAGCTTTGACTTGTTGGTTGACTTCTTGGAGGACCATATTTGACAATTTAGATTTGATGAGGGACTAAATTTGCCAATTCTTCAAAGTTAAGGGTCCTTTTTGTAATTTTGACAAACTCTAGGGACCAAACTTGTAATTATGAAGATACAAGGGTATAAAGTGTCAATTCTTCAAACTTGGAGGACCAATCTTCAATATTCTTCAAATCTTCAAGGGTTTTCTTTGGAAAATTCCTCACTAGGGCTTGGTTCATCGTGCGGCTTTGTTTCCCGTGTTCGTTTTTGCGTGATTCTTGTGATCTTTTGTCATTTTCTCAATATCCGTACCTAAATTACACAAGCAACAAACACAAGCATATATTTGGGTATTTTGATGATATTTAATGCATTTTAAGTCCAAAAAGAACGATGAGACCATGTATAAAAGCCGTCTCATCAGTTGATATAAGTACGTCTTAAGATTCTAAGTTAGAACGTTTTATGTGTACTAGACTTATGTCATGCTTAATACTTAGCGGGTGTTTTTCCTTTTATTCTTTGCAAATTTCTTGTGAGGAATAAAGAAAAATAAGAGCGGCTTATGAAAAAAAAATGAGTGGCTAGAAAAAAAAAGAAAAAGAAAAGAAAAGAAAAAAAAATATATACAAGACTCCCAAGAGGGGCAGTGTGGTGTTAATTATAGTGACTATTGAGTTCCAATATTACCTTGACGGATTGCGGGGATTCAATAGATTGCTCCAATCCAGTATTACCTTGACGGGTTGCGGGGTTGAAGATCCAAAGTCTCAAAAAGATGGCGGATGTAAATTATTGCGTGAGTTTGATTTTTCTTTCCTTAGAGAGTGTGTAGCTACTTATGAAAGCATGACATGAGGATTTTACACATAAGGCGAATGACTTATTACTCTTGAAACGGACTTATATTAATTGTGAGCGGTTTTTCAAGTAATGGATGAGAGGATTACTTAGGATTAAAACCGTGCTTCCTTATTTTTGGATTTTACATTTCTTATACTTCACACTTGAAATAATGACAAATTTGCCCATAAGCAATTTTCTCAAATAATAACCGGTTCCACATTTTATTGTCATGAATAAGTTGATGCACTTTTTACTTGTGGATACAATGATTCCATTTTTAAGCTTGGTATGGGGAAAGTGAAACTTGAGGGTGATAAATGTCCATGGTACCCAAGCCCTAATCAAATTTATTGAATTCTTTATGAGTTATTTCCATCAAAACCATTTCAAGAAAAACCAAAAAGATATAGATAGAATTGTATTTTGTTCATAGCATTGTTAAAAATCAAAATCATGCATCATTTAGTTTAGAGTAGTGTAGATGCAATCTATAATGGCCAAGGTGGATTAATTATGAGGAGAATGTAAACTTTGTGCTTTAAAATATATAGCATTGCATGAGGACATGACAATGTTCAAGTGTAGGGGATTTGATATGAGCAAAAACTCATATCAATTTATCAACAAATCACCCTAAAACACAATAAAAACACCTAAACTTTGTGCTATAAAGCGGAATTATGTGGTATGTTTTGTGTTTGTGCTCAAATAGGTAAGAAGGATACATTTTCAAGCAAACAAAGGAAAATCAAGCTTAATTTGTTGAAAAAGACAAAGAAGGATCAAAAGTGACAAGACTTTGAAGACAAAGGACCTATCTTGACAATCTGCCAAAGATGAAGGACCAAAAGTGTAAATAAGACAAAGTTAAAATCAAAGTCAAATATGGTCAACTCTCAAGTCAACTCAGTCAAAGGATCAAATTTGTTCAAGAATGAAGTTTGAAGGACCAAATATGCCAAAGAAATGAAGTTACTAGCTCAAATTTACAAACTGCCAAGTTTAAGGGCTTATTCTGCCAATTTTGGAAAGTTATTCAAGCTCAATCCTTGTGCTAACTCACAAGCCAATGAGAATGCAAGAAATCAATGCCATGGATTGCCAACTCATTGCAATTAATGCACTTTAGCCGCCAGTCATTAATTGGTCAAGATCATAACAGTTAAAACCCACTCAGACTTTTTCCACCAATGGCATTGCGCCATGCAATAATCAGAATATCCAAAATGGATAATGATCTGCAACTCATTCTCATAGCCAGTTAAATTCTGCCACGTGTCATCTTCATCAACAAAATTTACCAGGATCGACTTTGAGCTAGAGTGCATTTCAGAAGAAGATGTGAACATGAAAAGTGTTCAAAATCACAAGACAAATTCAATGGTCACAACCAATTAAGCTGAAATCAAACCATGAAAAAATCCCCAAATCTGTTCTTCAAAAGCAAAATCCAATATGCAGATTTTTGACACGTTGAAGCTGGGGATTGGTTACAACACGTCACCAACCCCAACTGCTTTACTCCTAAAGTCTATAAATACCATGTTCAGTCTCATTTCATGTAGTGGTAGAAAGTGTGAAATCACACACACTTAGTTTTTCCTATCATCTCATTTCTTAGTCTTAGCTTAACAACTTAAGAGTTTGACACACTCTTGAGTATGTTATAGTAGTTGTAACAGTTTAACTACCCTTGTAACTACTTTCCTTACTCAATAAAATTCAAATTCCCATTTTCCCTCCAAAAGCTCTCATACTACTTTACTGTTCATCCTTGCTTCATTGAATCCTTTTGTTGCTGTTGTTAGTTTGTTATGATCATATCTTGATCATAACTGGATAAGTTGAAGATTGTAGCAGTTTGATCATCCCGTTCCATTTCTAGTAGATTTTGGAGATTTCAGATTCATTAATGGCAGATTTGTTGATTGATTACTGTTGATTGGTTGTTGATAGTGTGATCTAGTGCTAAGGTGGTGGTTAGCACTAGAATAGAGAGCTCAACGCTCCTCTACTCCCCAAAGGAGGCCTTTGCTAAAGGTTTTTAGTTTCTGATTTTCAATTCCTCTAAACAGTTGCTTGCCGGCTTCATTCTTAGATAATCTTGCTTGATTGTATGATAAAAGTTGTTTTAGTCTGTTTCTGATTTGATCTTAGTGTTGTTATAGCTTATTGTGTAGCTTAATTTGCTTATTTCTTTCATTCTTGTCCTGTTTTTTCTAGTTTTTATCAGTCATATAGCATTGTTAATCATTTTGAGTTCTAGTTGGTTAAAGTTCTTGTTATTAGTTCTCATACCCTTCATTGTGGTTACTAAACTTGGTGTGATAGCAAACTTTACTCAATTTAATCCTTTGATCAAAAAGTCTTCACAAAAATTCCAAAAAGATCAGTTAAGTAGTGTTTGGTTCTAGCCTAAAAGTAGTTTACAAGTATTGATTTTTGGCATGTTTTGGTTCAATTTCAGTTAACAAGTCATTACAAATAGCTTTGAGTCATTTTCAAGTCAAAATTTAGGTCAAAAAGGCAAATGGCCATCTAAAAAGTGTGGGTCAGTTTCATTCAAGTTTCTTATCAGGAAGTTGTCATTTTGATTTGCTTGGCATTCTTTGGTTACTAGATGAAATTACACCAAACCAGTTCTCAATTCTAACTCAATATATGAAGTTTCAAAGTCTATAAGGAAAGTGTATAGTATCCAGTATTCAGCTGGGAATAAGCAAAAGTTTGAACCATTAAGCAAATGCAAGTTACTGTAATTGAGTGAACTGCTTTTTAATATCTCTATTTCCACTTCATTAACTGGTCAATTTTCTTTCACAAAATCATTCAATAAGTGTTCCTGGTTGAATTTTGAGATTTTGAGCTTATTGAAAATTCTTGGTCAACGAAAGTCAACATAAGCACTCTTTTTGCTTATTTTAGAATTCTGAGCTTATTAATGGATGATTTCTCATGAGACTTGATTTCCCGTCCTTCTTTTGAGCTTATTAATCATTTTCATCACTAAAATCTAGTTGTGCAAGTCTGGATTAGCTTATAGCTTATTTTGTGCTTATTGAAATTAGCTTATCAGCTTTTTAGTAACTTTTAGCCAATTTCCTTGGATAGGTCTAGTTTAAATCTGATTTTAAGTCGATTGCAACTTATTTGGTCAAAATTGGTTGAGAAATAAGCTCAAACGAGCTTATTGAAGTGTTAGCCCGTTTTTGGTTAATAGTTTTCAAAAATTGCATTATAGTCCTTGAAGTTTTAAACTGTTCTTAATCATGGCTAAACTTGCTACTTTTTAGGGTTTGCAATAATCCAGTCCTTTAACTTTCAAGTTTGTTAAAAATCAGTTAGGAAGTTTTGAATTAGTTGGAAAATTAGTTACTAGTTTGGATAATTTTCATTTTAAGTCCTCATAGTTTACTGTTTTTGCACATTTAATCCTTGTACTTTTCAGCTTTAAATTTTGAGCATTTAAATTTCATTGAATTTACATTTCTAGTCCCTATAGTTTATAGAATTTACATTTTTCATTTTAATTGAATAAAATCTTGGTATTCGCACTGTGTTTTACATATAAGTAGACGATATTTTTTTCATTCTTGCAAGGCTTGTTTGAATTAGCAATAGAATATCCAAAAAACATTACCAACCAAGAACAATTAAAAACCCGATATTGTTAGGACTTTCAATTTGTTAAGAACTGATAAAAACAAACTTCAACTATACACATTTCAACAACCAAGAGAAAGAGATGATCCAAGAGCTGAAAAGAAGAAGGGATATTCCCTTGGAGATTCGAATATTCCTCCTAAGAAGCCTTTGGATGGCTATAAAAACCCCCAAAAATACTTGAAATTTCATCCTTCTTTTAGCTTAGTGTTATAATGAAAAAATAGTGGTAGGATTGTTTTTCTTTTAACAGTATTGTAATAATTTCAAGTTTATTAAATAAAAGTTAAAGTTTACTCTCTCTAATCTCGTTTTACTGTTTAATATAATTGAAACGTGATCTAGATTACTATTTTATTCTGCTATTCAGTTCGTTATAATTAAAAAGGTTGCTCATATAAGCTTTTCCATAGCTTATTTGAGTTATTAAAGCTGAAATTGAGGAACAAGCTTATCTAATTGATAAGTTTATTAAAATAATATAAAGAAGGTGTCCGATTCATGAATATTGGTGTTGGTTCGGTTCACGAAAAATGGTGGATGATGGTGGTTTCGATTTCGGTTCATTAGGTTGCACAGCGCAATCCTACTGCTCAAAGGTTATCGACAAAAGGTTCGATTCAAATTTATTTTCATGTTCAATTTTAGCTTAATATTGAGTTGATTTATATGTTTGGGTGATTTTATCTAATTTAGGTTTTGACTGCTTTAAGTAATTGTTTTTGTAGTTGAGGTTTATGTGATTGTTACTGTTTTAGATTTGCATATTTATAAGGTTGTATTGTTTGCAGTTTAATGACTGTTTATTTTTGTTAAAAGTTACTGAATGTATAATTTGATTAAGTAGTTTGTTTAGCCTTTTGTTTGGATGATGTACAAGTTTGAATAATCTGCTAGATTGGTTAAGGATATAGACTTGATCTGGTACTTGCTTGCTACATATTTGATTAGTCTAAATTTAACTTTTAGATTGAGCTACTTAGCAGCTTACGTGAGATCTGCTTTGCTGATGTGAACTTTGTTTTGCCGAATATTGCTTATAAGTCATACTGATTTGATGAAATTGGTTAAATTTAACATTGCTGAAATTATCATCTTGATAGTTTAAATTCGTTGAGTAGTTTAAACTGAATTGTGATATAATACTTTCTGAATAGTTTGAATCTGTATGAATGAGTTTATCTGATGTTTAAAAAGCTGTTGGGTACTTTTGATCTATTCTGTTTGTATTTCACTTGGTTTGGGAATTACTTTAACTGCTTTATCAGATTTGGTTAATTTAGGCTGCTGATATGTTTAATATGATAATGTTTAATTCGTGATTTTCTGTTGCTTATATTATCTGTTTACATATTTGATTTGCTGGCATTCTAGTTTAACAGATTCATTTTATCTGTTAAAATTCAAGCTGATTCCTATCAGTTTATACAAAATAAGCGTTACATTAGTCACCTCCTGTGACTCTGTTGATTTATTTGTCAAAAAGGAATAATAACCAAAAAAAATGCCCCAGGAGGGTCTCGACCCCGAGACCTCTCGTCTGATTACCCAGCATGTTAGCCAACTGAGCTACATGCTTATTTGTTTAAATTCTCAGCTAGTTGCTTAATATAGTGTAGTCGAATTTGGCAGGTTTTATTTTGTAACTTTTAATTTACTTTAATTCCGTTTTTAAATAAACTTTTAATTAATGTTTTTATTAAAGTATATTTTAGTTAAATAATAATAAAATAAAAATAATATAAAAAATGTTTTTATTAATTTAAAAAGTTTAAATAATTAGATTTTTATAATTGTAGAATTTAAATAAAAATAGTTTTTAAATAGATTTGTTTTAAGTAATTTTTTATAAAGTAAATTAGTCTAAATAGTTTAATTTGATTTCTAATAATAGATTAAAAGTTATTTTTATTAAATATATTTATTTCCTTATAGATTATAAAGTGGTTTCTTTTTTTAAAAAAAAAGCTTTAATTTTAAGTAATTGTTTGTAGATTTTAAATAATAGCGGGTTTAACGATTCGTGCACTTTAGGTAAATTTTAAATAGTTTAAAATTGGTAGATTTTAATTTGAGTTTAAAAACCGAAAACCAATTCGAATCGATTGTCCAAATCAAAGCAAAACGTCTCAAATTCATAAGATCTTCGTGTACAACGAACTTGAGTCACCAACGTGTTTAATTGAATTCGTCATTGGTAATATTAGTCTATTACTTTTTCCTAAAGGTAATTTTCTAATTTACCCTATAACGTATCAAATTATCACTATACTATCAACGACACATCAAAAGCCTTAGCTTCAACCCATTTAGACAAATAGTCCATGGCTACGAGAATGTATTTATTTCCTTTCGAAGATGGAAACGGCCCCATAAAATCGATCCCCACATGTCAAAGATTTCACAAACTTGGATAATGTTTTGAGGCATTTCATCCCTTTGTGAGTTCTTTCCTTGACGTTGACAAGCATCACAATTCTTGATCAAGTCTTGGGCATCACGATATATGGAAGGCCAAAACAAACCGACATCAAAGACTTTCTTCGAGGTGGCGTTGGCACCATGATGTCCCCCAGTGGGTCCTTCATGACAAGATTTAAGGATATCTTGAGCTTCTTTGCCAAACACGCACCTACGAATCACTTGATCCGCGCACACACGAAACAAATAGGGGTCGTCCCAAAAGTAATAGGATATATCTTTGAAAAACTTTCGTTTTTGTTAGGACGACATACCCTTGATCACAAACTTCCCCGCATGGTTATTTGAGATGTCCGCAAACCATGGGGTACTATCATCACCACGAAAAGCAATCATACCAAGCGTCTCGAGAGGAAATGTTTCATTGATTTCCTTGTTCTCTCGATCGCTTTGGTGAGGATTCTCAAGTCGAGATAAATGATCGGCCGCGAGATTCTCGGCTCCTTTTTTGTCTAGAATTTTGACATTAAATTCTTGAAGGAGGAGAATCCACCGGAGTAACCTTGGCTTAGCATCTTGTTTATTAAGATATTTGATAGCCGAGTGGTCCGTATATACTATGGTTTGAGACAAGACGAGATATGGTCTAAACTTTTCAAAAGCATACACAACGGCAAGTAACTCCTTTTCCGTTGTAGTGTACTTTGTTTGAGCATCCGTCATAGTCTTACTTTCATAGTGTATAGGCAAGAAATATTTTGATTTACGTTGCCCCAAAACCGAACCTACCGCGTAATCACTAGCATCACACATAATTTCAAAAGGTAAGTCCCAATCCGGGGCAACTAAGATTGGAGATTCGGTTAACTTCCTTTTAAGCATCTCAAAGGCTTGAATAGACTCATCCGAAAAGATGAAAGGAGTCTCTTTTTCCAAAATATGGGTCATAGGCCGAGCTATCTTAGAGAAGTCTTGTATAAAACGTCGATAGAAACCGGCATGGCCGAGAAAACTCCTAACTCCCATAACGGTGGTGGGTGGAGGTAATTTGGCAATCACGTCGATTTTAGCCCTATCAACCTCAATACCGGCCTTAGAGATCTTATGTCCTAACACAATTCCCTCTTTACACATGATGTGACATTTTTCATAATTAAGCACAAGATTTGTTTCCTCACAACGTTGCAACATTCTTTCAAGGTTAGAGAGACATGAAGTGAAAGATTCCCCAAAAACCGAAAAGTCATCCATGAAGACTTCCATGGTTTTCTCGATCATATCATGGAAAATGGCCATCATACACCTTTGAAATGTCCCCGGAGCATTGCATAGTCCAAAAGGCATGCGAAGATAAGCAAATGTTCCATAAGGACAAGTGAATGTGATCTTTTCTTGATCACGAGGGTCAATGAGGATTTGGAAATAGCCGGAAAATCCATCCAAAAAGCAATAGAATTCATCCCCCGCTAGTCTCTCTAACATTTGATCCATAAAAGGTAATGGAAAATGATCCTTCCTAGTGGCATCATTAAGTTTCCTATAGTCAATACAAACACGCCAACCGGTCACAAGTCTAGTAGGAATCATATCATTATCCTCATTAGTAACAACCGTCATTCCTCCTTTCTTTGGAACACAACGCACGGGGCTAACCCATGGACTATCCGAGATAGGGTAGATCATTCTGGCGTCTAGAAGTTTAGTGACTTCCTTTTTGATCACCTCATGAATCTTTGGATTGACCCTTCTTTGATTTTTGATAGCGGGTTTATAATCATCCTTCTAGAATTTTATGAGTACAAAATTTTAGATCTATACCCTTAATGTCGGAGATTTTCCATGCAATGGCCCTTTTATGTTTCTTAAGCACTTTCTTAAGTTCATCCTTTTCATTTTCCTTTAATCCCTTAGAAATAATCACAGATAACTTATCCGTTCCCTCAAGAAAAGCATACTCCAAATGAGTGGGAAGTTCCTTAAGTTCTAATTCGGTTGCTTCCTCAATAGATGTTTTCACTTTAGTCTCATTTTCACTCACAACTTTTAATTCCATAGGTGGTGATTCAAAAGGATCCATATTCAACAATTTTTCCATTAAAGCAATATCTCCCTCGGGATCAAAATTCTCACTATCAAACTCACTAGGATCAAATGGTGTGCTAAGGTAATCATCAATTTCCTTTTCGATTTTTGAATAACCATTATTCTCAAGCTCTTCAAGAACGAAGTCACCTCCCTCAAATGGAGTGAGTAGAGGTTTAGCCGAAGAGATAATAGGATTCGACGAAGTGGGATTGCCACTTATAGAAGAAGCCGAGAATCCAAGCACTTCTTGAGAATATTCTTCACAAGTAACATCAATCACATCGATTTGATTAATTGATTCCTCGTAATACTTGGAAGAATATTTAGAGATATGACCAATATCAAACGTGATATTTTCATCATCAACTCTTAAAGTCAATTTCCCCGCTTTCATGTCAACTAAAGCACTAGCCGTCATAAAAAATGGTCTTCCCAAAATAAGTGGTACACGAGAATCTTTGGGATAATCGCAAACTACAAAGTCCGTTGGAAAGACGAGTTTCCCTACTTTGACAAACACGTCCTCGACTATACCTTTTGGTAAGGAGATCGATCGATCCGCTAGCTCGAGAGTCATCTTAGTAGGTGTTAGCTCAGGAAGTGATAACCTTTTCCACACGGAAAGAGGCATCAAATTAATGCTAGCACCAAGATCGGCTAAAGCTAAGCATTCTTCCATATTAGGGAAATCACATGGTATCACAAACTTTCCCGGGTCTCCAAGCTTTTTGGGAAGCTTTTGTGTAAGAACCGCGAAACAATTAGCATCTAAAGATGTAGACACTTCAACCAATTTCCCTTTATCATTCATCAATTACTTAACAGTCGAAACAAACTTAGGCATGTAAAGCAATGCATCCGCGAAACTAACATTAATATAAAGATTATTAAACATCTCTAAAAAAGTAGTCATTTGAGCATTGGACTTTTCGCGGAGCTTCTCTTGGTTAAGTCTCGAAGGGTAGGGTAGTGTGGGTTTAGTCTTCAGAAGCTCGGGTTCCGGAATAGGCTATTGGTCTACCTTTGGTGGAATAGGAATTTCCTTTTCTTTAACCACCTCAGGTTCTTGCTCCACTTCCCTCACCGGAGAGGTACTTACATGTGGAAGCAAAGGTCCGTCTAAAGCTTTCCCACTACGTGTGGTTATAGCTTTCATTTCACCCTTCGGGTTTGGAATTATGTTGCTAGGTAAGCCACCCGAAGACGAGGAAGGTTGACTCATAAAAGATTCGAACATCGAAAGCAATTTGTTTTGACTTTGTTCCATACTTTGTTGCATACGGTTTTGGTTTTGCTCTAGCCTTTATTGATTAAGCTCAATCTTATTGTTTTGCCCTTTAATCGTATTTTGAAAATCGAGTTTCAAAGTATTAATTTGCCCTTGAATGTTGTTTGGAAAAGCTTTCATATTTGCCTCATTTGACTTGATATAGCTTGACAACTCATTTAGATTATTGTGAAAACCTTGATTGTTTTTGTAACACCAGTGAAAGTGCCGTATGATGCTAAGTTATTGACTCAAGAGCTGTTCAGTATGGGCATCTCTCTTAAATTATGGCTCACTTGTGGATGTGATATCCCGAGCCCAACATTATTTATTTAATCCTACTTTACGTATATTTTTGAAATTTTTAAGAATTTTTATCGTGGAATTATTTGACGGTTTAAGTTGAAACCAACGTTTACGGTCGTAATTTAACGTTTGACGATTTAAGAAGAACCGATGACGACTACGATACCGACGGATGCCCAAAATTTACCTTTTATTATCGATTGATCGATATTTGAGTTTTTCGAGATTTTATTTTTATTACGTGTTAAGTCGAGTCGGAACCATGTGTATATTCGTTTTGTGTGCGTTTGAACCATTTAAAAGTATTTTGAGGTAGCTCGGACTAAACTCGACTCCCGTAAATTTTAAAACCGACTAGTATGTCATAATCCCGCTCTTTAGCACATGTTTTATTAATAAGGCCAAAAGATAGCCAAAATTGCATCAAGGTCCCTCCTAACTTACAAAAAGGGGAAAAGAAAAACACACATCCATTTTCAACACCAAAAATTTTTCTCACCCCCTCCTCCTTCCTCTCTAGCCGACGGCTAACCCCCACCACCATGAATCCACCATCAAAAACTTGATTTTGAAGAAAATAAGCAAAGACCCATCTCCCATATCATCTTGTAAGTGAATCCCACAAACAAAAACACACATGCATCCATTTAATTTTTCCAAAAATTTAAGGTTTTTCAAAAATACGTTTTGATTTAATTAAATCATGAATTTGTTTAATTGGTGTATTGATAATGTTTATTCATTCATAAAACGAATTGGGGGCTGATTATTTTGGGTGTTTTGGTCACCAAAACCCACGAAATTTTTGGGGTTTTGGGTGTGTTCAAGGTGTTTGATGAAATGTGTTGTGGGGTTGTGTTTAAAATGGTGTTTTTAGTGTTTATAAATTGTTTAATTACATTGCATGTATGATTTAGGTTTTGGGTTTTGATTAGGATTCGACTTTCATAGTGTTAAGGGATGTTTGGATGATTGGGAATGATTATAAGTGGTTAGGATAGGTCTAGGTGATGTTTGGATGGATTGAAAACAAGTAGAAGGGAGATTTCGAATGAGTCGTTTTCAAACAGATTGTTAAGGGCCATTTTCGTGGTTTTAATTTTTGGTCCAGGTCATAAACATAGGATGTAGTTGTAGTGGTCGCCGAGACGCTCGTTTCGGTATAAGATAGAGCTTTTAACTCCAAACGAGTCAAAAGTTATGATACTTTGAAAATACGTGTACCGGGAGATGAGAATCAACACAATCCGAATTTGTGTTTGGTTTGGGTCAAATCCCGGGGACTATAAGTCTAGTTTGGTAAATGGTCAAGGGCTGAATTTTGGTGTCAAACCTACACATTTGGGTCTATTATAGGACTTAGGTGTCAAATGGGTCAATGGAGTATTTTAAACGGGTCAAATGAGTCCGACTTGGTCAAAGTACAATTTCAGTCCGAAAAACGTAGTTTTTGGAAAAGTGTTGAGTAACGGGTCGTAGAAGTAAAAACTTTTGTTGGGATTAAATATGTGTTTTCTACAGGTCTTATAGTATTTTTGAGAATTTTCTCAAATTTTATAAAAATGGTTAAGTATAGTAAAACAGTCCGTACTTTTGGTAAGAATCGGCGAAACCGTAAAATGGATAGTAACTTTAATAACATTGATAAATGATATAAGTCTAGTAACAACTACTTGTTTGACTTTGGCGTGAGTTTTCATAAGCATTGAGTGTGTTTGCATTTGCGTGTGTTTAGTACAATAATGTACGCGGAGTATTGATTTGGTTTTCGTACCTTGATTTTTAGGTCAAGTGTTTGATTTTCTCGGGCATCCACGTCGTCGGTGACATTTCTCGTTACGTCTTCGCTAGAACCACTACTACTACGCAAGGTGAGTCTATAGCCTCGCTCTTTACTTATTTCAAATGATTTTACCCGCGAGGGGGATACATGCTATTTAAATGAAAATGAACATAAGTCTTGAATGATTGTTGGACCCGAATGTTGCCTTAGAAATTGTGTTGAGTACCTAGTTGCAAAAGACCCTAATTTCATGAACTATTAACTATTGTCTTGCCCTTGCGAAGGGGGAAATAGCCGCTTATACAAAGTGATAGTACTATGGGGTTGACTACCCTATCCGAGACGAGGGCTAGTACGTTGATACCCCCTGCGGACGGATAATTTGTGATAAGAGATAAGGTATAATTGCAACTGATGCCTTATTAGGGGCCTTGGTTTCATCTGAATCACGCCGGTAATTAATACGCGGGTGATTGAGTTAACGGTTTAGTGTCATGAGCTTAAACACAATTGTCATATCCTTGAATAATAGATTGTATGGCCACAATGCTATTGAATGATCATGATTGGTTTTTTTACACTTATGTTCAACTGATGTTTTGATAAACCTATAGATTCGCTCAACCTTTGTGTTGACGATTTTAAGCATGTGTTTCAGGTAATCAAGGTTGATAGCAGTGGAGCATGCGAGGATGGAAGTTGTTGTGGCTTGGCGGTCTACTTGTTTTCCTCCCTTTTTGCACTTAAAACTCTTTTATATTATGTCATGAGAATGAAAAGGTACTTTTGGGTGGAGATTCAGTGGGGACCTAAACGCAAACTCTGTTTTGTATTATCTTGGGATTTGGAAAACCGTAGATTTGTATAATTTAAAAATGTTTAAATTCATGTTTAAACTTTTACGTCTCTTTGAGTCGTTTAATATAGCTTATGAGTGATGATAACTACGTAGCACCCAAATGTTGTAGTTCCGCTGCGCATAGCATTTGTGGGGGTGTTACAGATTGGTAATCAGAGCCATGAGTTATAGAGAACTAGGTCATTTTGAAAAATCCTAAACTATAACTTTTGGTGTCGTAAGAAATTGTCCAAGCACACAACTATCCTGCATGGCTCCGGTAAGAATTCTTTAGCATTGCTTTATATTTTAGATGTATCCCTCAAAATTGATATGAATTCCCTAGTATTTATTAAGTAAATACTTTGATATATATTGAGATATATTATTGTGTACGTTGAGTACTTATCATCGTAATTTACAAATTTTTGTAAGATTATCGTATATGTTGCATGTAATTGGCATAACGGGCTACATTGCATTACATGGCAACACCGCGTTGTAATCCTACGTGCATGTATGAATAATTTTATGTACAAATATGTATATACTATGGTATTTAAAGGCATTGCACGTGAAGCAATGGTCTTTGAGTGATTATCGTACATGTTATAATGCGGTTTTGTTGAGAATTCGGCCTCACCGCAAATTATCAATCTTGATAATTAATTTATTGTTCGGATAACCGAGTGTGAACCTCGTTTAATACTCTAGATACGTAAATAACGCTTCGTAACATATTGTATATTGACTAGAATGATCTCGATTGTCGTTATCACATCGTGATGTGTCATTGTGGACATTTTCTTTTGAAACGTAATTTACTTACGTATTACTTTATTTTTCTTTATTCCTTATGGGTTTGATATGATAGTTGGCGTAACTATAATATAGACGAAGTATAATCAACTATGCGTACATCGTAGCGACGAATCACATGTGTATGTTATAAAACATGGTTGAGGCGTGTTGCCATTAAATCGTTGTTTACTATTCTACTTGAATTTTAAAGATGTGTTTTAAAATAGACTAGCGTTGTGATCAATCGCGATAACTTGAAATTTGGTTGGTTTTGTGTTAATTTTGTGGAGTACGATTTCGAGACTCATCCGAGGCCGATAACAACACTTAGTTGACATACGTATTCTCGCTTCGTTTACTTCATTTTGTTTTGTTGTTTCATTATTTTGAATTCGATATTATACATGACGAGGTCCGACATTTGTGTGAGTTAAGTAAGTATCGAATTTTGTTGATTGAATGGTTTAAACATAAAGTGTTTTACATATTTAATACTTGGCGGATGAAACATTTGGATAAAAATGACTTATGATGTGTTTTGTAACCAATAAAATATGTGTAGAGTGTAAATGGACAAAGTGAAAATATTTTTTTTTTCTTTCTTCTTCTTCCTTCAACCTTGGTTGGTAAATCTTAATAAGTAATTATTATTACTCGTAAAATCCTTGTTTTTATATATTAATAATTTGATACTAGAAGCTAGTGATGTATTTGTTAAGAATTTATTTAATATAATTTTAAAAAGGAGTTTATAATAAAATTTACGATATGACTATTGAGTATATGTAACTTGGATTTAGTATGAATTAATTTTCGGGTCAATATAGTAAACTTTTGGCGTATCTTGTAATATAAAACATGAGTAGAAGAATTGGTCATACATTTGGAGATAAAAAACTTTGTAAAATTTGTTTTATTTTAAACATAAGGTTATGTTTACGTATGCATTGGTGTAAACTAGAACACGTTACTTGTTGTATTGAATAAACTGGGTTAAAAATCGGAATGTACACTTTAAGTGAGAAATTATAATGCTTGAAATGAATTATAAAATCTTGATGGAACGTCATTTGAAATAATTTGTTTGTCTAACTGTCGTTATAGAGAATCAATATGTGTAATTTGATGATGCTTGTTTAAAATCATTTGAAAAATCTTTCATTTTATTCCGCTGTGAGATGTGTTAATTTTAAAATTGTTTGATAACGAGCTAAAGATTAAAAGTTGAATCTTATATATCTTTGAATTATTGAAATAAGCATTTCTGATTAATTATTACATTATTATATTGTTATTATTTTTGAGATCCAAGTGTCGACTAAAATCAGTAAATTATCTGAGATAAAACTACGTGAAACCTCTTTATCATTTGAGTCGAAGTGCGCCAATGTGATTTAACAAACCAGTTTTGAGGAAGACTTATGTATAATGAAAAGTCAAAAGTTGATTTTAAGAGTTAATTGGACTAGTTTGAGTCATGTTGGATATGTGTATATATGTGATAATATAAGTCGTAATAATAAAAACGTAAAACATGGAAAATTCTTACTGTATACGTTTTGGTACTTAAGATATGAACATTAACGAGATTTTGACACAAGTATGGAGATTTTCAAACCTAATGATTTGTCAATTATGATAACCGAGTCACCGCATCTACTAATGTTAATAATTCCCGAAAGATTGAAATTTTTCAGAAATGAAAACTTTGTAAAGATTGGAAAATGAAAGGTATAAATTCTTTAATGGTGTAACACAAATTAAAAATGTGTAAATGCTCGCTTTTACAATGTACCAGGTAACAGTAACTAGAAAATGCAAATGGATTACCCAACAAACGAATATTTATATTATTTTCTTAAGATGTATATATAATATTTTGGGTCACGATGGTTCGATCGTACAGCATCACTTCTTTGATTTTGCAAGTCTATATCTAAACTTGAGTAGTCATGTGATTGTTCATTTTAACATTTATCATGATATGAAACCATTATTATTATATTTATTTTTGGGTTGCTATTTCGCTAGGACTTGATGGTGAGGGTATGTCACCCGGTATATTTTGTCCTGTTAATGGACGCCGTGATTTTTCTTCTTATGGTTAATGGAACCTAAAATTCTGTATTTACTTGAATGATGCTATAAATCTTCATTAAATTGGTTATTTAATTATATTGAACAAAAGCGAGGAGGCGTAGCCGCTTTACCAAATTATAGAGGTGAAAGAACTCGATCTTCCTGGTGAAATTGTTTCTATTTAACCAAGTGATTATTCTTCTCTCCCCGTATACCCCTGGTGGAATGGGTGTGCAACTCGAGACGATGGAAATTATGATCGTTGTTTTTTTTTTTTGAAGCTTGTGTTGATATTCATTTTTTTTACTCCATGTATTCGTAGATCGTTGTTGTTATCCCGAGACTTTTGTCATATGTTTGAAGTACTTTTCGTTTCTGATGTAGTTAATTTTAGTTGGCAATTATATTGCTCGTTTACCTCGTTCGATCTCATTGATTTTTGATTTTATTACTTGTTGTGCTTGCAATGATCTCTAATCTTGAACCACCTTACCGTTATTTTGTGAATAGTCTATTTTGAAAATGTGTATGAGTGTGTCAAATGGTTCGTTCAACCAAATGTAAAGGGTGTCGATTTCTTTATTTAATTATTTATTTATTTTCTCATAAAAAGGCAAAGCAAAAATATGTTTTCAAAGTGTATGAAAAATGTTTAATGTGTTTCTTGAAACGATGGTAACAATATTTTCCCATTTCAAATTTCATTTCAAATGGTTTAATTATTTTGAAGATTAGGTCGAAAACTTTCGTAGTCATATTTGGTATGTAATAATAATGTTTGTGTCATCACTCGATCCTCAGTTATGCACAGCTTAGCTAACTATGCATAAATCGGGAAGAGTCCTGTTTTGTTGGTTGTTGTTGCTTGATCCTTAAGTATGCATGATCTGGCTAGTTATGCATAGTTTAGGAAGGGCACGATCGTGTAAAACAAATTGGTCATTTTGAAACTTATAGTGTTTTGATGAATGGTTGGATGAGAACGTTTTTAAAAACGGTGGATCCTTTTGCAAGTAATTGTATTCTCTTTAATTCCTGAAGAAATTTTTGAATTTTCTTGTGTTCTTTGAAATCTTTTCTTTTTGTTTGACGTTGACTTAGTAAGTCGCTGTGACCGAGTAATTTTGGAAAATGTTTTTATGTGTGTGTGTAACGTGCGAATTTCATCGGAATCACGAGGGTGTTGATGAAATACCAAAGGGACTCGTACCGACACTGAGAAGAAATTTTAAACAAGAATAGAAGACTGCCAAAGTAGAGGAAATCAGAGTTCAAGTGACTCTGAGGGGAATGACGACGCTTTCTCCTACGTCGAACGTATCGTACTTATTTATTATTCTTTTCTTGTTCTTTTGATATGACAACGACAGACGATAAACTATTGAAGTTTACCAACTGTGCATCAGTAATTGGAAGACAATTCCATTGTCGTTTTCGTTTATTTAAGTGAGGAATCCTCTTTGCTTGACTCAACCATCCTTGATTATCGATGGTTAAACGATAAGATAGCCATAGTTGATGATTTTATGGTGAACCCTTGTCTTTTATGTGTTTTTGTTGTATGTGATCTGGTCAAGTGATCGTAAGTTGTGGGAACTTGAGACGACATTGTCCAATGAAGTCCGATCATGGAGAACACGTTCCATGTAATATATTTCTTTTTTATATTTAACTGTGAACGGTTATGCTTGTTGAGGTTTTGACCACGTTTGGGACGAAAGTAAGATGGTGTTCTTGTAATATCTTTTGGGTATGGAGCCGTGTGTGAGCACCCTACGACGACATATGTTTGTATTTTATTTTCTTTTGGATATGCATCCTTAGCTAGCAAGCTTGTAAACCTTCTTTAACTTGCAATTTTCTTTTGACTGGACTCATCCGGTATCCTGTCAATATTCCTTATTTTATCATGGCTTGGCTGATTAGCAAGCATGAGTTAACTTGGTTGAACTTATTTACTTGGCATGGTTTGGCTATTTCGCAAACATGTCGTGATACGGCTTTATGTGTTTTATTATGGCTTTTGTGTTTGATTGGATTGTGACGTTTTCGAGAGAGTTATGTATTACGTCGAATGATTCCGTGTCGATGAATTCGTTTTTGACGAACTAGGGTTGTATGTACGTAATATTACGATAAGGTGATTTTGTACGACTAGTAATAATTACTCCGTCTTGTATATTCTGAACGTTTTCGATGGGGTTGTGTGTGACCCGTGCGATTTTATTTTGTGAGTAGTTGTTTTTTATGAGACGATGAACCAAGTGAAAGGACGATTCGAAAGTTGGAAGACGTGCTCCGAGCGTATGTGTTTGATTTTGGTGGAAGTTGAGATCGTGGAAGGGCGTGATTCGTTTTGGAGAATAAGAAAGGTGGGTCCAAAGGTATGTTGGACCAGTTGCCTACTAGTTGGAACTGCTGGATGAACTCCGTGGAAATGACAATACTCTTCATGTGTCGAATTTGAAGGATTATGGGATGAAAAGGTAGATCACCAGTTGGATAGAATGAAGCAGGAAAAAGTCAGTTGAATGGACTTGAAATGATTCGAGAGGCTACGGAAGAGATGGTGTAGATTAAGAATTATATGCTAACCGCGAGAAGCTGTGGAAAGAGATGTGTTGATACCCGTGGGAAGAATTTAGGGGAATTGAAGTGGAGATCATGGATCAAGATGGTAAGAGATTGAAGCAAGGCATAATACCCATGGTGAAGGTGTGATAGAACCCGAGACGTGAACCGAAGTCCACGTCGGAATGTGGAGACCTCTTTAGGAAGTAGTACCATTATCTTCCTAGTAGTACAAAATGCGAGTATAAGAACCGGAGAGCGCCGGGACGTCGCTCCCTTAAAGGGGGAAGGATGTAACACCAGTGAAAGTGCCGTATGATGCTAAGTTATTGACTCAAGAGCTGTTCAGTATGGGCATCTCTCTTAAGTTGTGGCTCACTTGTGGATGTGATATCCCGAGCCCAACATTATTTATTTAATCCTATTTTACGTATATTTTTGAAATTTTTAAGAATTTTTATCGTGGAATTATTTGACGGTTTAAGTTGAAACCAACGTTTACGGTCGTAATTTAACGTTTGACGATTTAAGAAGAACCGATGACGACTACGATACCGACGGATGCCCAAAATTTACCTTTTATTATCGATTGATCGATATTTGAGTTTTTCGAGATTTTATTTTTATTACGTGTTAAGTCGAGTCGGAACCATGTGTATATTCATTTTGTGTGCGTTTGAACCATTTAAAAGTATTTTGAGGTAGCTCGGACTAAACTCGACTCCCGTAAATTTTAAAACCGACTAGTATGTCATAATCCAGCTCTTTAGCACATGTTTTATTAATAAGGCCAAAAGATAGCCAAAATTGCATCAAGGTCCCTCCTAACTTACAAAAAGGGGAAAAGAAAAACACACATCCATTTTCAACACCAAAAATTTTTCTCACCCCCTCCTCCTTCCTCTCTAGCCGACGGCTAACCCCCACCACCATGAATCCACCATCAAAAACTTGATTTTGAAGAAAATAAGCAAAGACCCATCTCCCATATCATCTTGTAAGTGAATCCCACAAACAAAAACACACATGCATCCATTTAATTTTTCCAAAAATTTAAGGTTTTTCAAAAATACGTTTTGATTTAATTAAATCATGAATTTGTTTAATTGGTGTATTGATAATGTTTATTCATTCATAAAACGAATTGGGGGCTGATTATTTTGGGTGTTTTGGTCACCAAAACCCACGAAATATTTGGGGTTTTGGGTGTGTTCAAGGTGTTTGATGAAATGTGTTGTGGGGTTGTGTTTAAAATGGTGTTTTTAGTGTTTATAAATTGTTTAATTACATTGCATGTATGATTTAGGTTTTGGGTTTTGATTAGGATTCGACTTTCATAGTGTTAAGGGCTGTTTGGATGATTGGGAATGATTATAAGTGGTTAGGATAGGTCTAGGTGATGTTTGGATGGATTGAAAACAAGTAGAAGGGAGATTTCGAATGAGTCGTTTTCAAACAGATTGTTTAGGGCCATTTTCGTGGTTTTAAATTTTGATCCAGGTCATAAACATTGGATGTAGTTGTAGTGGTCGCTGAGACGCTCGTTTCGGTATAAGATAGAGCTTTTAACTCCAAACGAGTCAAAAGTTATGATACTTTGAAAATACGTGTACCGGGAGATGAGAATCAACACAATCCAAATTTGTGTTTGGTTTGGGTCAAATCCCGGGGACTATAAGTCTAGTTTGGTAAATGGTCAAGGGCTGAATTTTGGTGTCAAACCTGCACATTTGGGTCTATTATAGGACTTAGGTGTCAAATGGGTCAATGGAGTATTTTAAACGGGTCAAATGAGTCCGACTTGGTCAATGTACAATTTCAGTCCGAAAAACGTAGTTTTTGGAAAAGTGTTGAGTAACGGGTCGTAGAAGTAAAAACTTTTGTTGGGATTAAATATGTGTTTTCTACAGGTCTTATAGTATTTTTGAGAATTTTCTCAAATTTTATAAAAATGGTTAAGTATAGTAAAACAGTCCGTACTTTTGGTAAGAATCGGCGAAACCGTAAAATGGATAGTAACTTTAATAACATTGATAAATGATATAAGTCTAGTAACAACTACTTGTTTGACTTTGGCGTGAGTTTTCATAAGCATTGAGTGTGTTTGCATTTGCGTTTGTTTAGTACAATAATGTACGCGGAGTATTGATTTGGTTTTCGTACCTTGATTTTTAGGTCAAGTGTTTGATTTTCCCGGGCATCCACGTCGTCGGTGACATTTCTCGTTACGTTTTCGCTAGAACCACTACTACTACGCAAGGTGAGTCTATAGCCTCGCTCTTTACTTATTTCAAATGATTTTACCCGCGAGGGGGATACATGCTATTTAAATGAAAATGAACATAAGTCTTGAATGATTGTTGGACCCGAATGTTGCCTTAGAAATTGTGTTGAGTACCTAGTTGCAAAAGACCCTAATTTCATGAACTATTAACTATTGTCTTGCCCTTGCGAAGGGGGAAATAGCCGCTTATACAAAGTGATAGTACTATGGGGTTGACTACCCTATCCGAGACGAGGGCTAGTACGTTGATACCCCCTGCGGACGGATAATTTGTGATAAGAGATAAGGTATAATTGCAACTGATGCCTTATTAGGGGCCTTGGTTTCATCTGAATCACGCCGGTAATTATTACGCGGGTGATTGAGTTAACGGATTAGTGTCATGAGCTTAAACACAATTGTCATATCCTTGAATAATAGATTGTATGGCCACAATGCTATTGAATGATCATGATTGGTTTTTTACACTTAAGTTCAACTGATGTTTTGATAAACCTATAGATTCGCTCAACCTTTGTGTTGACGATTTTAAGCATGTGTTTCAGGTAATCAAGGTTGATAGCAGTGGAGCATGCGAGGATGGAAGTTGTTGTGGCTTGGCGGTCTACTTGTTTTCCTCCCTTTTTGCACTTAAAACTCTTTTATATTATCTCATGAGAATGAAAAGGTACTTTTGGGTGGAGATTCAGTGGGGACCTAAACGCAAACTCTGTTTTGTATTATCTTGGGATTTGGAAAACCGTAGATTTGTATAATTTAAAAATGTTTAAATTCATGTTTAAACTTTTACGTCTCTTTGAGTCGTTTAATATAGCTTATGAGTGATGATAACTACGTAGCACCCAAATGTTGTAGTTCCGCTGCGCATAGCATTTGTGGGGGTGTTACAGTTTTGATTAGCATTAAACCCATTTCCTTGATTATAATTCCCTTAGTTACCACGGTTAAAATTATTCCCATTGTTTCCATTGTTGTACCTATTTTGAATCGGTGGAAAACCCGGTGGAGCAACATGATTTTGACGAGGAACTTGACCGTTGGAGCCATAAGTTCCCGTCGCGGCAAAAGCACTAGCTTGATCAAACCCCGTGGTTAAACAAGCATGATTAGGATGTGCTCCACCACATGATACACAAACATTCTCAACCATATTAATGGTTCCATGAGGATTCTTCCTAATCTCATTCAACAAAGTCGCGAATCCACTATCAATCTTAGAGTCCAATCTAGCAATCTCGGGATTTAATGAATTCACATTGGAAACACCCGGTGTGTTTCGTGAATATTGTGCTCTAGACTTATCCTCCATTATTCTCCACACGTCTCTCGGAGTTTTTCTTAAAAGATTACCACCCGCGGCGGCATTTAAAGAATCTTGTTCAATCATATTAAGCCCATTATAAAAAGTATTTATTTGATGCAATTCCGAGAAACCGTGGTGTGGACATTGTCTTAACAAATCTTTAAATCTTTCCCAAGCAACCCCAAACGATTCATGCACTTTTTGTTCAAATTTAGTGATCTCGTTCTTAAAGTGTGTTGTCTTAGATGGTGGAAAGAAGTAATCCATAAAATTAGACACTAAATCATCCCATGTTAAGATCGAACCCGGTGGTTCTTTCTCATACGAAAGCTTAGCATTACCCTCGAGCGAGTGCGGAAAAAGCATGAGCTTAATCGCGTCATTCCGAATGTGAGAATGCGGGCTATCGGTCTCATTACCACGAAATTGGTCGGCACGAATGAGCGATAAAAGACCCGTCTTAATCTCAAAATGATCCGCCAAAATAGCCGGCACAACGATTGCTTCCCCTTACCCTTCGTGGGTGCACGGAGAAATTCCTCCATTGTTCGGTTATCGGCCATCTCTACAACAATAGGTGGAAGCTCGGGTTCCACTATTCGTTGTTGACGATTCCTATTTCTACGAGGAATATTTTCAAGCCTATTAAAATCAATCACAAGACGAGAAGAACGTAATTGCATACACTACAAAGACGAGAATTTAGAGGATTGAAGAAAAGAAATTAGACAAGAAGAAGATTATTTTTGGTATTTTATTTGGTATTGCTCAATCAAAATTGATCGATAAAAACAAGGAATAAGGATAACTAGTATGGAAGTAAATTACCCTCGGTCGACTTTGAAACGATAGGTGAAAACCTAAACGTCTCGAGGTTCAATAAGTAAACTACAAAAATAAGATTTATTACTACTTGAGTCGGCAAACCAATAATAGGTCGTCCCTCTCAATATACGCACAAGCGAGCGGGGAAACGAGGTGGCACAAAGCACTTAAAAATCTTTTTCCTTAGACGGCCTTTTATAGCACGTCGCCTTATACCGACCTTATAGTTTGTATAAATCGAGTTCGAACTTGTTATTAGTATTTATCTATTTTGCCTTTTATTTTTGTTTTGGATTCGACTACAATAGCTAGGTGATGAAATCCCAACTAAGGCCTTATTTGAAAAGTATGTAAATTTATTGTTCTACGTAATACACTATATTAATCACAAAAAACGAGAAAAACGATACATACTATATAATAGAAAAATAACAAAACTTTCCGAGGACGGAAAGGGTCTTCAAATCAACGATCAACAAATCTCAACGAAAACGAATCGTACACAAGATCCCCGGCAGTGGCGCCAAAATTTTTGATGTGTTGTTGATAGTATAGTGATAATTAGATACGTTATAGGGTAAATTAGAAAATTACCTTTAGGAAAAAGTAATAGTCTAAAATTACCAAAGACGGATTCAATTAAACACATGATGAACCAAGTTCGTTGTACACAAAGATCTTATGAATTTGAGACGTTTTGTATCGATTTGGACAATTGATTCAAATTGGTTGTCGGTTTTTTAAACTAAAATTAAAATCTACCAATTTTAAACAATTTAATTTTAACCTAAAGTGCATGAATCGTAAACCCCGAATTTTAAAATCTAAAACAATTACTTAAAAATTAAAGTATTTAAAAATTAGATTAATTTAATTTTCTATAAAAATTAATCTATTTAATTAAAATAACATTTATACTATTTTTTAAATCTTTTGAAAACTATTTTACTTCTACAAAACATTTTTTTTAACTTTTAGTTGAAACAAAAGTTATATGTTTATTTTAAAATTCAATTGATAAATAATAATGTGAATAATAAAAAAAACATTTAGACAAAACTAAAAGTATACGGGTTATTATAAGAAATGACACAGGAGAAATACGTATATTAAAAACAAGACGCAAATTAGTAACTAAATAACCACCTAGATCAGATGGTTAAGACATTGAGTTGTGAAACGTGAGGTCACGAGGTCGAGACCCAGCAGTGGCATATTTTTTGGTAATTGATTTTTTTGACAATTGAAACGTAGACTGTCACAGGAGGTGACTTTATTATACACAAATCTTGAAAAAAGCTGATAAGGATATCAACTATTGAGCTTATCAGATCTAAATAATCTGATAGCTAATTGCTTAAACAAAAATACAGTAAGAACACACAGAGCGGTGAAACAAACTTAAATTCGGCAAGAAAATTATATCAGCACGTCTTAGAACACACTAATGCAGAAACACAAACGCATACTAGATTAAGCAGCTAAAAATTATCAAGATCCACACAACGCAAGACTTAATTATCAGAAAGCTTTTAAATAACGCATAAAACGAGTTCAAATCTATGTGAACATGAATATATGAAAATAAACCTTAGCAAACTGAAACACTAAACAACTATCTAATGCAGTCTAAACCCTTACTCAGCTAAAACAACTACAAAAGAGAGCAAAACAAATTCATCAAACTACTAGCAAGATCTAGTTTAAACAAGTTATCAGATTAATAAACCTTAAATCTAATATAAGCAGTCAAAGACTTACAGCAATATCAATCCATGTCAAACCTCAGCAGATACAATTCTAAACAAACTTATTTAAAACAAAGCAAACTTATACGATTCATAACAAACCAATTAACGGTATTAACTGAGCAATCGAAAACATATAGCAGACTTCCTTATTTATCCCATTTCATCAAATCACAAATCAATACATTCGTTTAAACAGTGACCAAACTTATCAAATAAATCAGCTATAATTATGATTAATCACTTACAGATTTAAAAGCCAAACTTCAAACTAACAGTAAACTAAAAAAAACTTCATCAAAAACATATCCTAACAATCTTATTTCATATATCATAATATTTATTAACCAACTAATGATAAAATCATATCAAAATACAGAAAATTAACTAGTAACATACCATTTGAAGAAAATCGTTCTGAAGAAGGTTAGCGCTGTGCTACCTTATGAACCGGAAACGAAACCACCAAACGAATCACCATTCACCATCAATCGAACATCATCAAACATTCTCGAACATATATATTTTAATCCAACTTTCCAGTGGGAAAGTTTTCCTCCAAATTTATTCTCTTAATATTCAATATAAGCTATAATATTAAGCTTAACGGAATTTTTTAATCATTATTATATCAAAATAGACTAAAGTAAAAATTGCAATATTAACTTTAACAGAAAGTAAAACCGAGTAATGTTTCGAGATAAAACTAAACTTTTATTAATAATCAAACTTCATTACAAAACTGAGAAGAAAAAGATTACAAATTACCCTAGATCTAATTTAGCATAATAACTTTAAAGAATAAAAATGGGATAAAAATTACAAATATTTTGGGGGTTTATATAGCCAACCCCCTAGGTTGTTGAGGGGAGGTTGTTGAGGCAGAGAAATCATCTTGTCCCTTCAAAGGGTATCTTCGTTCTTCTCTTTCTTCCAATCTTGATCTAACGGATGATATAAGCCTACTAGCACACGGATTGCCAACGTGGCAATCAAGTGTGCTAGTTGTACTTTCTCTTTTGCTGATTTGGTTTGTCTTGATTGGTGGGTGATGAAGGATGAGGTGTTCCAGCCAATTGATTGTTGACACGTCACTATGCGCCTCCATCTTTCTCTTCCTTAAAACATGGGGAATTAATTCCCCATGCGTGTGAATAACCCGTATGAACAAAACCCCCTTATTAATTTGAGATTTTATGGATTAGGGCTTGGGATGAATAGTGGCTAGGTTAAACATTATTACTGGTTTATTTTGGGTGAAGTGGGAGAGATGATAAACATAGAAGATATCAAATAGTTATTTTATTTGTGTGTGGTGGAAAGGTGAATAAACGTGTGGGGCGTTTGACTGAATGTAAGTTAAATAACTCACATGTCGTCTGTTTAAACATGCCAAAACCCTAAGGCCCATCATAATTCGTCCGAATGAAATATTGATTTGGACTTTGAGTCCAATTTGTTTATTATAGCAAATGGTATTGGGCTTTGACCCAATAAAATACATACTTCCATCCGTCCCTCATTCATTTCTTGTAAGTGGGCTTGATTTGGGCTTTTGCTCAAATGTAAAAAGTTCAATTCCTCAAATGTGCTTTTGGGCCCATTTACCCAATTGTGGGACCACAAAGCCCAATATCTTCAAAAGATTAAATCCACTAGAATCGAGCTTGTTCTTGGCTTCGTCGATCTTTTCTTCAAACTTCGTGTCGGTTTTGCCGGTTTCCGCGAACTTGGTACCTACACACACGAAACAAGAAAACAACACATATACAAGGTATTTTCATATGTTTGTATGCATTTTTTAGTTGTTTTAAGATACAAATGATATGAGTAAAATCACTCATATCAAACTCCCCCTTGCTAAGCAATTGTCGTGTCCTCACGCAATGATAAAATAAAATTATAAACTACACTTTTATTCAACTTTTGACTTTTTATTTTGCAAAGACATAATGTATTGCTTTCATTATTTGAAAAATAACTTTAAGGATCATAAAACTCAAATAGATTCATCGTCCCCGACATTTCACTTTTCCATGCCAAGTGCAAAAACAAGATCATTATCAATCATAAGCCCTAAAATTAAACCAACTCATACAAGTAATTTGTGTTAAACTCAATCTCCTATTATTCCTAGTTGTATCTCTAGATTTTATTTGTCATTCACCCAAAGGCTCTTTTGACTTTATTTTGATATTTATTAGTCCAAAAATGAAGGCAAGAACGGTGTAAACTCAACACTCAAAACCTAACCTCGACTTCAAAAACCGTTGTCACTAAAGAAAGCCCACATCAAGGATAACTTAACACGATTTGAGGGATAAATCCTCGGACCCGAAATTTGGCTAATATGGCTACTTTAAAGCAAAAATAAAAACCTCCAAAGTCAATTATGACCTTATATGGAGTTAGCAACAATTACATCATAACACCTTTTGGCTCTTTAAGATGCAATTGTGCTCCTTATTTAAAATCCACACCCGAAGGCTCCTTGGACAAAAATAAGGGAATTGACATCACCATCCCACCTTATGGCTCATGATGATGAAGAAATTTTTATTCAACACGTCCCCTCGCCATACACCCTAAGGCTCTAATGACAAGGTTAGTGCTACATGACTCCCACCCGAAGGCTCCTAGAGAACATGTTTTTATTTATTTTTCTTTATGAATATTATATTTATAGTAAGCCAAATTTCCGCAATCCCATGATCAAAAGTCCATGACGCTGACACCCTTAATGAGTTCTCACTTTAATTACAAGGGAAGAAAAAGAAGGAGTTACGAGTTAAGATATCAAGCCTAAACCGCTAAAAACTTCATTTATTAAGCAATTAATATTCAAGTGTGGAAAGTAAATACGAGGAGATTAAATCAAACACAATATGATTGAACTCTATCATCTCTTGTTCTCCATATTGTAAAATTTCAAAAATGTGAAATCAATGGATACTTAGCCTATTAAATCAAAGTTTTGGGTTTTCAAGTCATCTATAGGATCTTGCATCTTCTTATACTTTTTCAAGTTTTAGAATTTGCGTTTTAAAGTTCCCTTGATAAACGACTTTCTAGGATCAATTATAGGAACTTGCGAAAAGTTCTTGTTCTTAACCCATATGAATTAAGACTTTCGCGTTTTAAAGCTCCCTATATAAAAGCCTAGCAAAACTTAATTCAAATACGTTAAGGAAAAGCTAAGGTAAAAAACGAGTCGAGTCAAAAACTATTTTTATTTTCACCAACGGAAAGCCTACATTCGTGTCAAAAGTACTTATTTTATTGATTAATACTTAAAAATAACACTAAAAATTTAAAATTTTATTGAAAAATGAGAAAAAGATTACGTTTGTACACGAAAAAAGCAATAGCAAGCGATTATATCGATTGACTCCCCCATGCTAAAAGCAAACATTGTCCTCAATGTTTCTTACCTCAAGAGTGACACCCCTTGCTAAAGCACGAAGATTCTAATGCAAAATCCTAGCATGGAAAGAGCACGCAAATCTATAAGCCGTTTATTAATTATGCCTCAAGATAAAACGTTAGTCGATAAAAATCAAGGGATAAAGAGTGTGCCCCTTTTTGGCATTAAAAGAATGGAAGATCAAGTGGACCGGAAAAAACCGAACACGAGAGACTTCAAATATTAGGGTCATACCTAAAATTCACAACACAACAAAACACGAGCACGAGCTTGAAAGATCAAGCCTTATTAGTGTTAGAAAATAGATAGAAGATAGAATGTATGGGACTCCCCCACAAGGCACCTCGTTTTTGTTCACCGAGTCATGAGCTCGACTCGATCCCCGCATTCATTGGTCCTTAGGGAAAGTTTGAAGATCCGGGACAACCTCCGTAGGTATGTCCCCTCCAAAGTAGTGTTTCACACGATGACCATTCACCTTAAAGTTAGGCCCGTCTTTTTGAGCTAGCTCAACGATGCCATAAGGAAAAACTTGTGCAATGGTGAATGGTCCGGACCAACGGGATTTAAGCTTGCCCGAGAAAATCTTAAGTCTAGAGTTGAATAAGAGGACTTGACCACCAACATTGAAAATGCGGTTTTTGATCTTAGAGTCATGACTCCTCTTATTCTTCTCTTTATAGATCAAAGAATTTTCATAAGCTTGATCCCTTAATTCACTTAGTTCATTCAATTGAACCTTGCGATGATCACCCGCGGTCCTCAAATCAAAGTTACAATCCTTAAGAGCCCAATACGCCTTATTTTCGAGTTTAATTGGCAAGTGGCATGCTTTTCCGTAGACCAACCTAAATGGTTTACAACCAATTGGCGTCTTGTAATCCGTACGGAAAGCCCACAATGCATCGTCCAATTTATCCGACCATGAAGTGCGATTCTCTCCAATAGAACGCTCCAAAATCCTTTTAAGAGCTCGGTTTGAAACCTCCACTTGACCACTCGTTTGAGGGTGATAAGCCGTCGAAAGTCGATGAGTGACACCATATTTCTTTAGAACTTTTTCAAATTGTTCATTACAAAAATGGGTCCCACGATCACTTATAATAGCCCGAGGAGTTCCAAACCTAGAAAAGAGTTGTTTCAAAAATTTCACCATAACTCGAGCATCATTCGTAGGCAAAGCCTTAGCTTCAACCCATTTAGACAAATAGTCCACGGCTACGAGAATGTATTTATATCCTTTCTAAGATGGAAACGGCCCCATAAAATCGATCCCCACATGTCAAAGATTTCACAAACTTGGATAATGTTTTGAGGCATTTCATCCCTTTGTGAGTTCTTTCCTTGACGTTGACAAGCATCAGAAGTCTTGATCAAGTCTTGGGCGTCATGATGTAGAGTTTTTACCCCTTTAGGAAAAAGAAGGCAAAAGTGGCAAGTATTAAGTGTCGGTTTAGGAAAACCGAGCACTAATGACCAAATAAATTCAAGTTTATTTCCCAAGGAGGCAAGTGCATTGTGTTAAGAGATGATTAACTATTTGTGATTATATTGAGAAGGAAAAGAGAAATAGGATGAGAAGAGAATGACGGTTACGAAGACGGATCGAGCTAAGACGAAAAGGTCGTTCACGTAAAACCGTAGAAACTACCAAAATAAAAATTTTAAACCTAATAATTAATTAAGAGCTAAAACAAGTCTAAAATAATATAAATAAGAATAAAAATCCAATAAAAATATTTTAAAACCTTTTATTAATTAAATATTCAATTTAAAATGCTAATTAAAGCCCTAAAATTAAATATAATTAATCAAAATGTCCAAAATATTATTTTATTGAACAAATAACTTACTTATATTATCTAAAGACTAAAAAGTGTTTTTCTTAAATTTTAAAAACTATTTTTCTATTTTTAAATCACTAAAAACTATTTTAAAACTAAAAATAATTATAAAAAATAATAAAATTACGCCAAAATTAATTGAACAATTTTAAAAATCCTAAATTACTCTAATGAACAGAAAAAATGAAAAAAGTTTGAAAAATATAAAATTTTTCACTAAAAGACAAAATAGTTAATAAATAAAACCCTAAATTAATCTAATTTAATTCTAAAAAATAATTAAAAGGTGAACAGTAACAACTTTTTATACCAAAAATCTTAAAATGTTTTTCTAAGTCTAATAAAATTTTTAAATCTTAAAAATAATAATTTTTGCCACTAAATGCCAAAAATCAGAAATTAAAAAGTATTAAAAATAGCTAATAATTGTAAAAAAATAGTAAATGAACAGTAATAACAATCTAATTAAACTAAAAAATCAGAAATAAAATAAGAAAAATATTGAAACAAATTTGAAACTCTAATTCCAATTTTAATGCACTAAAGACAAAAAACTACAAACTCTGATAGTGACATGTGACTAGATTTGCCTTCTTGCTTGGCAGTACTAAAAATTGTGCTAGCAGTGGGAAATTGGTTCGCACTGGTAGTGTATTTTTTTGTTCAGGTTGGCAATAAGCTTAGGAAAGCTTATTTTGAGAGCTTTTCTTGGGCAAGAAGGCACCCCTATACTCAGTGGAGTATAGGGAGTCAATGTAAACACAAAAACACACAAACTCTTAGCAAGAATCAAGCACAAAATGGCACAATATGTTACTGATGAAGGTTAAGTCTTTCTGATGAACAATAACTATCCTACTTGCACAAATACGAATTTTGAAGCCTTAGATCTTGCACACAATCCAATAACATGGCATACAAGCTATCACAAACCCTTCTTTAACCAGTAATCTAGCAATGAACAAGAATTAAGGCACACATTCTTATAAAATCAGGCAGATAGAGGACTTGACTGTTTTTGACCACTTTTTCAATTTTTTAGCATGCAACTTGATTTAAACTACACCCAACTGAAATCCAAGTACATACACTACCTAACACTGCCTAGTGAGTGATTACAACAGGTTTTAAGCCAGATTTAAACCATTGATCCCCACTTAATCCCTAATCCAAACACCCCTTTATATTACTGAAAATGAAGATTACAAAGCAAGTTCAATCACAAGTCCACCAAACTGATCCTACTCTATCTAGACATGCATAACAATCCTATTGAACTCAAATCAAACCACTTTGCAAGCTTTTAAACTACTTTCATGCAAATCACACAAATCACAATTTTTCATACACAATTTTGAAACTCAAAATAAGGAACAAGAATGCTACCTAGAGGGACCTACATCCAGATCCCTCAGTGACTGAAAAGTCACCTCCAATCAGGATGGGGCCTGAGCAGAACCTCTATAAGCTGCTTATGTAGCTTATGCTTGAAAAAATAAAATGAAATGGATAAAAAAATTGGATACTTGTTTGCTTCTTGTTTCCTGCACACCACAACCAACAAGAAAAGAGAACAGGTAGAGTAAGCTTGTCACAAGCTTATCAGGCTTGTGATGAGCTTATGCTACAGTAAATGTCAAGGTAAAAAAAAAGTAAAAATGAGATTTTTGAAAATACAGAAAACTTGAAAACCTTTTGAAGAAAAGTAAAACAACAATCAAAATCAATAAAACTTTAAATAATGTAAGTAAATTGGCACTTTTTTCCTCATCACCAAACTCTAAACCATTTTTCATTCACAAAAACGGATTTACAAGGTTGTGACCAAAAGAGAAAAACAAGGACTAGGGGTATGCACTGCTCGAATCCTCCTTTTATAGACTCTTATAGAACTATCTAGATAACTAAATAAAATATTACAAGCTAAAATCCTAATGGTTAAAAATCCAAAAATACCCTTGAGTCTTGATTCTTCAAACTGGGTCAAATGGAGTCATGTGATGAGACAGATGTTATGGATGCATCAGGGACGTTGAAATGGTATTGGTTTTGTCTGCTCCTTGGGTTTGAGGTGAAAGAGACGGGGCAGGGGAGGTCCCACAAGACACATGGGTGTGTCTTGGTCACGGTTTTTGTGTAGGTTGTAGTGAGGATGAGATTAATTAAGGATCTGGATAATTAGGGACTAAAACCCTTTATTTTGCTCATTGTTCATCCTGGGAAATTTAGGGTTTATGGGTGATTAAGGAAGTGTTTAATCTGTTTTTTTTTGGGGGGGGTTATGATTTAAAAAATGTGTTTGGAGGGAAGTACTTAAATAACTGATTAATCAGTTATTTAAAGGTAGTGGAAGGTGACGTGGGAGAGGAGGTGAGGTGGTGGGATGTGATTGGTGGATGGGGGTGATGTGGCTAGATGATTGGTGGGGAGTAGTTATGATGTCTGGCAGAAATGGTCCCCCATCTTTCTAGTTCTCTTCACTTTGTTTTAAACAGCTTTAAACTTGAATCCCTTTGTAATAACTTTCATCAACTTGTCAAATTTGGCAAGACAAGTTTTCAAACTTTAAACAAGGACTTGAAATGTAATTTCTTCAATCTTCAAGGACTGAACTTGTACATTCTTGATAATTCAAGGTTTTGACTAGTTTGTTGACTTCTTGGAGGACCAATATTGGCAATTTAGTTTTATTGAGGGACTAAATTTGCCAATTCTTCAAAGTTAAGGGTCCTTTTTGTAATTTTGACAAACTTTAGGGACCAAACTTGTAATTATGAAGATACAAGGGTATAAAGTGTCAATTCTTCCATATTGGAGGACCCTTCTTCATAATTCTTCAAATCTTCAAGGGTTTTCTTTGGAAAATTCTTCATTAGGGCTTGGTTCATTGTGCGGCTTCGTTTCCCGTGTTCGTTTTTGCGTGATTCTTGTGATCTTTTGTCATTTTCTCAATATCCGTACCTAAAATACACAAGCAACAAACACAAGCATATATTTGGTATTTTTCATGATATTTAATGTATTTTAAGCCCAATTTGGACGATGAGACTATGTATAAAAGCAGTCTCATCACTCCCCCATACTAAACCATTGTCGTGCCCTCACGCAATGCTAGAATAAAGTATCATAGCACCTCCAAAATTCATTTTTATTTACTTTATTTGAACGATAAACTAGCTACACTACTACTATTGCTATTACTTATGTTTTAGACATAATGTATGATTTTCATCGCAAAATGGGACGTTTAGGTTCATAGAATAAGAACACGTGAATGCTTCGTTAGAAATAATTTCATCGTCCTCGATTTTCACCCTAATTCCATGCCAAGCGTGCAACGAGATCATTGTCATTATAAGTTAGTAATGCTAACACTACTCATATGCCCTAATCACGTACTTATCCTCCCATTATTCCTAAGTTGTATCTCTTATATTTTATTTTGTCTTGAATGTTTCACGAGGATACATTGTTTGACTTATGCGATAATAGAGATTTAGGTCTAAAAATAGAGTCCTAACGGTGTAACTAAGACCATCAAATCAATAACCCCTCCCAATAGACAACGATGTTAAAAAATTAAGTTGACAAGAAGAATCGATAAACACGGTTTTCTAACGGTTTTGAACATGAGACTTATTACCAAGACTTTTATACGCCCCCTAACGGAAGGGCCTTATTATCTTTTGTTTACCTCCATCTTTTATTCAACTTCGCCATGAAGCTTTTATTATGACTTCGGTCTTGCCTTGCCTTTTATTATCCGCCTCATCGGTGGTTTTATTAGCCAAAGACGTATATCCTCACGCTAAAGCGAATTTTGGATCTTTAAAGCTTCGAAGATTAAGGCTTGATTCACTTTCAATTTTGCATAGATTTTTCGGCCTTGTGGGGCTTCAAATTGTTTGCTTGATTTAGGTGAGCGCTTGAAATCTTATTATTGTGTGAAGCTTTCGATTATTCGGGTGACAATACTTCAAAACCGTGACGCTGGCGATACCTTAATGTCTTCCCTATTTAATTACACGGAAGCTACTAGAAAAGACTAGAAACCCAACAATCCTAACTAAACCGCTAAGTCAATATTTATTAAGCAAAAAAATATTTACAAGCGAAGGGAGAATAAGCAAACAACGAGAACACATGAGTTTTTGAAAGAATACGAGTACTCTACGTTTAGCATAGTAACTTATAATTAACTCTATCATTTCTCGTCCTCATTTAAGAGACTTAGCCTAATGTGTAGTTAAGGAATCAAAGCTAAGTGCTCAACACGCACGGTCGAGTAAAAAATTACACTTATTCTCGCCATCGGAAAACCTACATTCGTGTCTTAAACACTTATGAAAATTACGAAAAATTTTAAAATTTTACCATTTTTAGCCTTATTTTGCAACAAAAACGATAAACAAAAAGATAAACTTTGGAAAGTGTGAAGGTTTGGCAAGGCAAGTATCTATTCACCCCCCATACTAAAGTTAAACATTGTCCTCAATGTTTCGAGTCTAGGGGTGCAAACACCCCCATACTAAAGACGTAGTCGAATGCCTAATCTAGCATGGAAAGGGTGTAACCATTAAATTAATAGCCATTTATGAAGTGTGCTAAAAACCTGAGGTTAGAACAATCAAGGATATATCATGGATATTGAGAAATTCTTTAAAGCAAACGATCGAGTGCTCCCATAAAACGAACACGAGAGGCTCCAATCGTGAAGATCATGATCATCTAAAAACCACAATGCACAAACAACCACGGAACAAAGGTTGGAAGGGCACAAATCCCCACACGTAAGCTACATTAGAAAGCGATAATATATACATAGGATAAGCATGGGACTCCCCCACGAGGCACCTCGTTTTTTATTACCGAGTCATGAGCTAGACTCGATCCCCTCAATTCTAATTATCATTGGGGAAAGTGATTTGGTCGAGGTAGTTCAAGGATGGAACTTCCCCGCCAAAGTAGTGCTTCAACCTATGTCCATTCACCTTGAAGTTAGGACCATCATCTTGAGCTAGCTAGATGGTCCCATACGGAAACACTTGAGTCACGGTGAATGGACCGGACCAACGGGATTTCAATTTACCGGAAAAGATTTTTAATCTTGAATTAAAAAGCAAAACTTGATCCCCAATGTTAAAAACCCGGTTTTTAATTTTAGAATCATGCAACTTTTTAGTTTTTTCTTTATAAATCAATGAATTTTCATAAGCAATATCCCTCAATTCATCTAATTCATTCAATTGCATTTTCCGGTGTTTTCCCGCGGTCTCCATATCATCATTACAATGATTTAGGGCCCAATAAGACTTGTGTTCTAATTCGATAGGCAAATGACAATTCTTTCCATACACAAGCTTATAGGGAGTGCACCCAATGGGCGTCTTATGAGCCGTCCTAAAGGCCCATAAAGCATCGTCCAACTTATCCGACCAAGATTGTCGGTTTTCCCCAACGGATCTCTCCAAGATACTCTTCAAAGCTCGGTTTGAAACCTCGACTTGCCCACTCGTTTGTGGGTGATAAGTCGTAGAAAGCCTATGTGTAACCCCATATTTCCTTAGGACCCTTTTGAATTGGTCGTTACAAAAATGGGTTCCACGATCGCTTATGATCGCACGAGGGGTTCCAAACCGAGAAAACAATTGCTTCAAAAACTTGACTACCACACGAGCATCATTGGTGGGCAAAGCCTTAGCTTCCACCCACTTAGATAGGTAGTCAACCGCAACGAGAATGTACTTATTACCACGAGATGATGGGAACGGCCCCATAAAGTCTATACCCCAAACGTCAAAGATCTCACACACTTGGATGATATTTTGTGGCATTTCATCTTTTTGTGAGGCTTTCCCTTGTCGTTGGCATGCATCACACGACTTCACAAGATCTTGTGCATCTCGGTAAATAGTAGGACAAAAGAAGCCGGCATCAAACACCTTCTTAGCCGTGAGATTAGCACCTTGGTGACCACCTGTGGGTCCCTCATGGCAAGCTCTAAGGATGTTAGAAGCTTCGGTGCCAAATACACAACGTCGGATGATTTGATCCGCACAAGTTCGAAACAAGTAAGGGTCATTCCAAAAGTAGAACTTGACGTCACGAAAGAATTTTCGTTTTTCTTGAGTCGTCATACCCTTAATGATGAAGTTACCCGCATGGTAATTTGCAAAATCCGCAAACCATGGGGTAGAAGAATCAAGCTTAGAATTCACTACTCCAAGTGTCTCGAGCGGAAATGTTTCGGTGATTTCCTTGGGCTCGTAAACACTTTGGTGAGGATCTTCCAAACGAGAAAGATGATCGGCCGCTAGATTCTCGGCTCCTTTTATGTCAACAATGGTGTGATCAAATTCTTTAAGGAGGAGAATCCAACGAAGTAATCTAGGCTTAGCATCTTGCTTTTCCATGAGATACTTAATAGCCGAATGGTCCGTATACACTATGCATTTCGTCAAGACGAGATAAGGTCGAAATTTCTCAAATGCATACACCACGGAAAGGAACTCCTTCTCCGTTGTAGAGTATTTAAGTTGAGCCTCGGTCATCGTCTTGCTAGCATAGTGAATAGGCAAGAAGTGCTTATCATGACGTTGCCCCAAAACGGCCCCAATGGCGTAATCACTAGCATCACACATGAGCTCAAAGGGGAGGCTCCAATTGGGAGCTTCGGTAAGTTTCCTCTTAAGGATCTCAAAGGCTCGTACACACTCTTCGTCAAAGACAAAACGTGCCTCTTTTTCAAGAAGATGTGTAATGGGTCGAGAAATCTTTGAAAAATCCTTGATGAATCGACGATAAAAGCCCGCGTGGCCTAGGAAACTCCTAACTCCCTTGACGGTTTTGCGATGAGGTAATTTGGCGATGACGTCTACCTTAGCTTGATCTACCTCAATCCTCGCTTTCGAGACCTTGTGCCATAAGACGATTCCACTCTTAACCATAAAATGACATTTTTCCCAATTGAGCACAAGGTTGGTTTCCTCACAATGTTTTAACATTCTCTCAAGGTTCGACAAACACGAAGTGAACGAATTACCAAACACGGAAAAGTCATCCATGAATACTTCCATCGTCTTCTCGATCATGTTATGAAAAATAGCCATCATGCACCTTTGAAAGGTTCCTGGTGCATTACAAAGTCCGAATGGCATTCTACGATAGGCAAACGTTCCATATGGACACATAAACGTAGTTTTTTCTTGATCACGAGGATCGATGGGAATTTGGAAGTAACCGGAAAAACCATCTAAAAAGCAATAGAAATCGTTTCCCGTAAGACGCTCCAACATTTGGTCCATGAAGGGCAAGGGAAAATGGTCTTTTCGAGTGGCTTCATTCAACTTTCGATAGTCAATGCACACTCTCCATCCGGTCACGAGTCTAGTGGGAATCAACTCGTTGGCATCATTTGGCACAACGGTCATCCCTCCCTTTTTAGGGACACAATGAATAGGACTCACCCAAGGGCTATCGGAAATAGGGTAAATCATTCCCGCGTCAAGGAGTTTAAGGACCTCCTTTTTGAAGACGTCGTGAATTTTGGGGTTCACCCTCCTTTGACTTTGGATTGTGGGCTTGAAATCCTCCTCCATTAATATTTTGTGGGTACAAAACTTGGGATCGATTCCCTTAATGTCGGATAACTTCCACGCAATTGCCCCTTTGTGGTCCTTTAGAACATCGACAAGTGCGGTTCTTTCATCATTCGAAAGTTCCTTCGCAATAATAACCGGCAACTTGTCGTTCTCCTCCAAATAGACAAATTCTAGGTGAGGAGGTAAATCTTGCAACTCGAGGATAGGTGGTTCCTCAAGTGAAGATTTGGGCTCGATACTCATAACCTCCTCGGGTGGATGAAATGGGAAATCGTTAAGAAAATCCTTGATAATCGAGAAGTCCTCATCGTTGTCGAGGTATTCGTCACAAGTACGTGGAACATTGCATTCTTCCAACGTAAAACCACCACCTTCGAAAGGAGTGAAGGTTGGTGTCGAATTATCAAGAATTGGATCTAACATAGTGGGATTGCCACTAGTTTCTTCATCACCAAACCCTAGAACTTCTTGTGAAAATTCCTCGCAAACCACGTCGATCATATCAACGAGGTTTATGGTAGCAACAGAATAAACATGAGAAAGTTGAGAATTTTGAGTTGCGTTTATAACAAGTTCCTCGTCGTTGAAACGTAAGGTGATCTTTCTAGCATGCACATCAATTAAAGCCATAGACGTATCTAAAAATGAACGACCTAAAATGAGAGGAACTTGAGGATCCGGGGGAATATCGACAACGATAAAGTCTACGGGATAGTAGAACTTCCCCACTTTCACAAAAACGTCTTCCGCCAAACCACATGCACGAATCGTGGAATGGTCGGCCATCTCGATAGACATTAGTGAAGGAGTAAGATTAGGAAGATTGAGCGACTTGAAGATTGCAAGTGGCATCAAATTAATGCTAGCACCAAGATCGGCCAAGGCATAGCATTCTTCCATATCTTGGATTGCACAAGGGATAAAAAATTTACCGGGATCACCGACTTTTTGAGGTATGCGATTAAGATAAACCGACGAACAACTAGACAATTGATGCAATTTCTCCTTGTTGTTCAACATACTCTTAAAGTTAGCGGCAAATCGAGGCATCATGACCAAAGCATCGGCGAAACTCACATTAAGGTGCAACTCACGAAACATTTTCATAAAAAGCTCAAATTGATAGTTGTCGCGCTCTTGTCGTTTCTCCTTCCTAAGTCTCGATGGGTAAGGCAAGGGTGGTGTGGGTTGGGGCATAGGCATAGCCTTTGGAATCTCGGGTTCCAATGTGTAATGGGTCAACCGTAGGTGTGGAATGAGCGGTACTTTGTGGGCTTGAGATATGCTCCTTTTCGACCACCACCTCGGGTTCTTCCTCAATTTCCTCCACCGTTGGAGTAATTGGTTGAGGAGTCGGTTCTTTAAGTGCCTTACCACTTCGTGTGGTAATCACTTTCATCTCTCCCTTCGGGTTTGAAACGGTGTTACTAGGCAAACTACCCGAAGTAGAGGCTTTGTTTCCCATGACGGCTTCTAAAATGGCATTAAGCTTAACATCTTGACTAGCGGCTTTTTGGTCAATTCTTTGTTCAAGCCTAGCATGACTTTGTTCAATTTTATTGTTTTGACCTCTAATTTGATTAGCAAAATCATTTTTCAACTCATTTCTCATGTTAAGATTTTCCTTCACAAAATTAGCTAACTCCTTGGTGTTTTTAGCCGTGTCCCTAGCTTGACTAGCCAATTGCTCTTGAATGTTTTCCAAAATCTTATCATTTGCCGTTGCGTAATTCAAAAAGTCTATGGGAAGTTCTTTAGTGTAAACATTTTGAAGACCTTGACTTGTGTTTTGAAAATTACGGTTTTGGTTTTGATTTTGCAATTGGCTACTACTTCCTTGATTCCCATAGTTGTTATTACCCTTGTAATTGTTTCTTTGATTGTTTTGGTAACCAACTTGATTGTTTCGATAATTGTTAGAATTTTGATTTGGTGGAAAACCCGGTGGGGTCAATTGATTAGTGCGGGGAACTTGACCGTTTTGGTTATAAGTTCCCGCGGCCGCGAAGGCACTCGAAGTGTTACCACCGTTGGTAATGCACTCAGAGTAATCGTGAGCTCCACCACAATACATACAAGAAACCTCAACCGCTTTAGCCATAGCGGGAGTGGGTTGTTCACCAACTTTAAACTCAATTAACAATCCTTTAAGCTTATCAAAAATCTTGTTCTCCAAATTAGCCTCGATTTGGCAAGCATCAACGGTATGTGACAATGAAGGCGAAGGCGAAGACGAAGTCTTACGAACACTCGACGTGCTACGAGGACTATAGACCTTAGACCTATTCTCAATGATTAACAATGCTTCCTCGACCGTTTTACACAAAAAATTACCACCCGCGGCGGCATTAAGATAATCACGCTCATGATCGTTCAAGCCATTGTAAAACGTGTCAATTTGATGCAAGTCGGAAAAACCATGATGAGGACATTCGTGCAACATTTCCTTAAACCTATTCCAAGCAGTTGAAAAACTCTCATTATACTCTTGTGAAAACTTTGAAATCTCGTTTTTCAAATGCGTAGTCTTAGAGGGCGGAAAAAATTGGTTCACGAATTTTGAAACGAGATCCTTCCACGTCAATATAGAATTGGGTGGCTCTTTCTCTAACCAAATTTTTGCGGGCCCCGCTAAGGAATACGGAAAAAGCATCATCTTAATCGAGTCGTTAGAGACGTCCTTAAAGTTGCAAGTGGCGGTGAGACGATTAAATTGGCGAATGTGGTTATGAGGGTTGTCTTTTTCGTCACCTCGAAACTTGTTGTTTTGAATCATGGACAACAAACCCGTCTTAACCTCAAAATTCTCCGCAAGGATAGCGGGAATCACAATCCCTTCTCTATAACCCTCGGTGGGTGCTTGAAGCAACTCCATCATAGTTCGATTCGCCATGGGTGCTTCTTTCACTACGATGGGTTCGTCAATAGGAGACTCCTCACTAGAAGGAGTGGTTGATTTGTTTCTTCGTTTACGAGCACGTATTGCTTTGGAGCGAGTTTGCATAAACGTCACGTACAACGAGAGGGTGAGCAAAGAAGATTCTATTTGGTGTTTTTACTTTTTCAAGTTTTTTTTTGTGGTTTTTGATTGATTTTACTTTTTTTGGATTTTGTGGAATGTATTAGGTAGACAAAAATCTACAAATCTCCTCTTTAATCAAATCTCTCTATTAAAGAAGCCTCAAGGAATGAAAACGATCACGTGAAGTGAACGCCTTCGATGACTTTAGAACGTTGGTGGAACACCAAAACGTTCAAGAGGGTTTAATCAAATGAAACCAAGAAAATATATATGATACTTAAGTAATACTTTGGGCGGCAAAACCCTCGATTAGCTCTCAAAATCAAATACGCACAAGCAAGCGGAGGAAACGAGGCGGCGCGAAGCACTTAAGAGCCTTTTTCCTTTAGGTCGTGAAATACAACCGCCTTATACCCACCTTATAGTTTGTATTTTTCAAAATCGAGCTTCACGAAAGTATTTATCTATTTTTGCCTTTTTTCTTTGGTTTGAGATTCGAATACAATGATTGGGTATTGACCTCCCAAGTCAAGGTTATGATTTCTCACGTATTTGGAGTACTTGTGAATTTATTGTTCTACGTATACAATAACATGATTTTGAAGAGGAACTTGACCGTTGGAGCCATAAGTTCCCGTCGCGGCAAAAGCACTAGCTTGATCAAACCCCGTGGTTAAACAAGCATGATTAGGATGTGCTCCACCACATGATACACAAACATTCTCAACCATATTAATGGATCCATGAGAATTCTTCCTAATCTCATTCAACAAAGTCGCGAATCCACTATCAATATTAGAGTCCAATCTAGCAATCTCGGGATTTAATGAATTCACATTGGAAACACCCGGTGTGTTTCGTGAATATTGTGCTCTAGACTTATCCTCAATTATTCTCCACTCGTCTCTCGGAGTTTTTCTTAAAAGATTACCACCCGTGGCGGCATTTAAAGAATCTTGTTCAATCATATTAAGCCCATTATAAAAAGTATTTATTTGATGCAATTCCGAGAAACCGTGGTGTGGACATTGTCTTAACAAATCTTTAAATCTTTCCCAAGCAACCCCAAACGATTCATGCACTTTTTGTTCAAATTTAGTGATCTCGTTCTTAAAGTGTGTTGTCTTAGATGGTGGAAAGAAGTAATCCATAAACTTAGACACTAAATCATCCCATGTTAAGATCGAACCCGGTGGTTTTTTCTCATACCAAAGCTTAGCATTACCCTCGAGCGAGTGCGGAAAAAGCATGAGCTTAATCGTGTCATTCGACACATCTCTAAACTTGAGAGTCGAGGTAATTCGAAGAAAATTCCGAATGTGAGAATGCGGGCTATCGGTCTCATTGCCACGAAATTGGTCGGCACGAATGAGCGATAAAAGACCCGTCTTAATATCAAAATGATCCGCCAAAATAGCCAGCACAACGATTGCTTCCCCATACCATTCGGTGGGTGCACAGAGCAATTCCTCCATTGTTCGGTTATCGGCCATCTCTACAACAATAGGTGGAAGCTCGGGTTCCACTATTCGTTGTTGACGATTCCTATTTCTACGAGGAATATTTTCAAGACTATTAAAATCAATCACAAGACGAGAACAATGTAATTGCATACACTACAAAGACGAGAATTTAGAGGATTGAAGAAACGAAATTAGACAAGAAGAAGATTATTTTTGGTATTTTATTTGGTATTGCTCAATCAAAATTGATCGATAAAAACAAGGAATAAGGATAACTACTATGGAAGTAAATTACCCTCGGTCGACTTTGAAACGATAGGTGAAAACCTAAACGTCTCGAGGTTCAATAAGTAAACTACAAAAATAAGATTTATTACTACTTGAGTCGGCAAACCAATAATAGGTCGTCCCCCTCAATATACGCACAAGAGAGCGGGGAAACGAGGTGGCACAAAGCACTTAAAAACCTTTTTCCTTAGACGGCCTTTTATAGCACGTCTCCTTATACCCACCTTATAGTTTGTATAAATCGAGATCGAACTTCTTATTAGTATTTATCTATTTTGACTTTTATTTTTGTTTTGGATTCGACTACAATAGCTAGGTGATGAAATCCCAACTAAGGCCTTATTTGAAAAGTATGTAAATTTATTGTTCTACGTAATACAATATATTAATCATAAAAAACGAGAAAAACGATACATACTATATAATAGAAAAATAACAAAACTTTCCGAGGACGGAAAGGGTCTTCAAATCAAAAATCAACAAATCTCAACGAAAACGAATCGTACACAAGATCCCCGGCAGCGGCGCAAAAATTTTTGATGTGTCGTTGATAGTATAGTGATAATTAGATACGTTATAGGGTAAATTAGAAAATTACCTTTAGAAAAAAGTAATAGTCTAAAATTACCAAAGACGGATTCAATTAAACACGTGATTAATAACTGAAATTTAGTTGATTAAAAATGTAGCTTTTGCAAGATCTTTCTTTGTGTTGCTCGTACCCAATTGTATTTGTCGTTGTTTCGTTCTCGGTATCTTCTCGAATTGATCGGTTCAAAGTGGAATTGTTTTTCATGGTCACTAAATGGGGGAGCTTTTGATCTATTTCTAATGGTGAGATAAGCAATAAAATGATTAAATGACAAAACGAAAATGAAGTAAATCGAACTAACCTTAATTTGGCGGGAAAACGAGAACTGAAAACTGAAACTGAAAACTAAATGCTTGTCTGGAAAATGTTATGAATCCCTTATCCGCAATAACCAAGCAAAAGATTATCCGGAATACACAAAATTCCCTTATCCGGAAAACAGAACACCACCTTATTCAGAAAACAAAGCAAACATCTTATCCGGAAAATGAAACTAACTTATTCGCAAAACTGAAACCAATTAGGCTTATCCGGGAAACATCCTTATCCGGAAAACATATAAAATAACCTTATCCGGAATGATAACCGAAGCCCTTATCCGGAAAAGCAAACTTGACTCTTATCCGGAATCCGTCCTTGATGGCTTATCCGGAAAATGAAAACCATCACCCTTATCCGGAAAGTACCCTTATCCGGAAAGCAAAACAAACATCTTATCCGGAAAAACGTCCTCTTCCTTATCCGGGAAACCAAACACGACTCTTATCCGGAATACGCGTACAAACTCTTATCCGGAAAAATAAACTTGGTTCTTATCCGGAATGACTATCCGGAAAACGTTGTGAGGATTTTTATCCGGAAAACTTGATTCGAAGCCTTATCCGCAAAAACTTCTTTCTCTTATCCGGAATACTTAACAAATGAACTTCATCCGGAATAAACTTAAATCTCCTTATCCGGAAAAACTTGGACTAAAACTCTTATCCGGAATAATTATCCGAAAAACCTTATCCGCAAAAAAGGAAGAACTAAGGGAGCTTATCCGGAATAAGGGTTTGAGACCCCTTATCCGGAATCCTTGAAACTGCTGCTTATCCGAAAGCTGGACGAACGACTTATCCGGAATAAGGGTTTGGGACCCCTTATCCGGAATACTAAGGATATAAACTTTCCGAACTATGAACAAATAGTGAATAAGACAAATCCCAATAAGCACTTTGCCAAAAGCTAAACCAAAACATTTTTAGAAAAAGATGATTAAGTTAAATTTTAAAAACTTTTAAAACCTTAATAAGCTAAAAATCAAAAACCACTTTTATATCAAAAACTTAAACTTATCAAATCAACTTATTTTTCAATAAGGTAACACAATAATCAACCAAATCGCAACCACTACATACTTATTAAATCAAACCATAGATTATTAAGAAAGGAAGAATGAGAGATTATCAAAAGATTGATTGTATTAAAGGATTATGATTCAAAAGTACAAAACTTAATATAAAACTAGAGAGAGAAAGTGCTTAAACATTTTTGAAATAATAATGAAAAAAAACTAAAAATTAACTAGCTAACTACCCTCCTAATGTGATTAGGAGGGTATTTATAGGCTAAGTGGGAGGTGCATGTGTGGTGTGCGTTCTTCTTTCTTTTCTTCCCGACTCGATTGAATTCTTTGTCTTTTCTCGACGTCGTCTCGGGATTTGAACTTGTCTTAATAATTTTCTTCTTTAATTAAGACTTGAGTTCTTAGACTTCATTAAACTTCCGTCTTTAGACTTTTTGTTCGATAAATCTTTAGAATAGGTCTTGGACAACCGTTCTTCAAGCACTCTTGATCTCTTGACTTCATCTTTTCTCGTTTTCTTTGATAAAAGCCCGTGAAAGCCCGTGTTTTCTTCCTTTTTCATCTTTTGGTCCTAAAACACAATAAAAACACAAACCACGCATAATTCCGACTTTTACGACATAAAATACACGTTTTGGTCATGTTAATATTGGAAATAAGTGGTAAAAGGATAAGTGTTTTCACACTTATTAAATCCCCTACACTTGACCATTGCAATGTCCTCATGCAATGCATTAATTTTAAAGCACGGTTTACATTTTCCATCATAAATAACCTACCTTGGCCTTTATTAAATACTAAACACTAAGAAAACTTAAAATAAGTAAGAAATCAAAGACTTACATTGGGGTTTTAGGCTGTCATGAATGTTTATCATCCTCAAGTTTCACGTTCCCCATACCAAGCTTAAAAATGAGATCATTGTTATTATAAGTTAGCAAACTAACACGAATTCATGTGGGCTAATTATTCACTTAGACTCCCTTATTCCTAGGTGTATCTCTTATATTTTATTTTTGTCTTGAATGATCACGAGGATGCATTGTTTGACTTATTTCGATAGTTATTTAGGCTGAAAATATAGTGAACGATTTAATCAATAGTTAGCTAAAGGACAAAATCTTCTAAAACTGCTTCTCGGGACCTCATAAAGTTCATATCTTGGCATAACTCGCTTCACGATTTGAGACCTTTCTCGGACCGATATTTGGCAGCGACTTCATACTTCGAATCTTTGAGAGACGTTCTTGAAATTATGGTCTTCTATTCATAATAGGAATTTCTTCACTTGAAGTTTTGAGAGATTCTTCATCGTTGGACCACGACTTCTTCATTTTTCTCTAATCTTTATTTTGGACTTTGATATACAACGATCCGCCTCCTTTTAGGACTTGGATCTATTTATCCTCATACCTTGTTAGGGCCTTTTTGGATAGACTTCTCCATGACCTTTAGGGGAGTATTTGCTTTTCGTCGTGTGTCTCGATCCTTCATATTGATTTTCGATAAATGATTCTTCACATCACTTTTGGATCTTTAGCAACAAAATGTAGCCCTCATGCCTTGTTAGGGCCTTTTCGGACTCGCCAATCTTCGCATCCCGCTTCAATAAGTTATGCCTTGGCTATGAACTCTAATCAATACCGAGCAACTTTTAAACGATCTTGGGCTAGAAGCTAAGTAACTTTTCAAATCGTACAAACTTATTTATTGCAGATAAATTTATTAGCAAGCGATGGGAGAATAGGCTCATAATTAACTCACATAAATTCACGAAAGAGTACCAAACTTATAATTGACTCTATCATATCTCGTCCTCCACAATTTAAAATCTCAAGGAATGAGATTCGTGGATGCTTAGCCAATTAGATCAAAGTTTTGGGTTTTCGAGTTGTCTATAGGATCTTGCAAACTCTTAGACTTTTTCAAGTTTAGAATTCGCGTTTTAAAGTTCCCTTGATAAACGAATCTCTAGGATCAATTATCGGAACTTGCGAAAAGTTCTTGTTCTTAACCCGTGAGAGTTAAGACCTTCGCGTTTTAAAGCTCCCTATATAAAAGCCTAGCAAAACTTGACTTAAACACGTTAAGGATACTAGCTAGAGTAAACTTAGATAAGTAAACTCGGGTTGAGTCAAAATTTTCACGACTTTGAAAAATTTAAAACCACTTTATTAAAAATTTATTCTAGCAAGGAAAGAAAATAACCATAACAAAAGAAAATACAACTATACAACTAGGCCAAAATAGATTAAAAATTTTGAAAAATGTCGAAAAATCTAATTTTCCGGTTAAAATGAGGACAAATTAATGGAAAAGACAACTTACTTCGATAGAAGTCCCCCTACACTTGAGATAAACATTGTCCTCAATGTTTAAGCATGTGGGAGTAAACTCTCCTACACTTATGACATTGTGCACTTTGTTTAAATCTCGCTAAGGAAAGGACAACTACAGTATTTCAATGTGAACATATAAGATATGAAAAATTGAATCACGACAGTTTAGTATAGAACTGGGAAGATGGGAACACGGGATCACGGTTTGTCAAAAGTCATCAAAAGTGCTTCATTTGAAAGGGCGGATCCCTACACATCATAAGAAACAAAGCAACAAACATCTACAAGCTCCCCCTACACTTAGGGTAAAAACGGGCAAGGGTAGATACACGGGTTGCCTCCCGAGGAGCGCTTGTTTTTGTTCACCGAGTCACGAGCCTGACTCGGTCCCGAAACTAGTTCATGGGAAACGTGGTGAGGGATGGAATCATCTCATGAGAGATGTCCTCACCAAAGTACAACTTCAAACGCTGGCCATTCACCTTAAAATTGGGCCCATTTGGCTGAGAAAGCTCAATGGTGCCATATGGAAAGACTTTAGTGACGGTGAATGGACCAAACCAGCGGCTCTTTAACTTGCCCGAGAAGATCTTCAACCGAGAGTTAAAAAGTAACACTTGATTACCAACGTGCAACTCGCGGTTCTTAATTTTAGCATCGTGGATAATCTTGGTCTTCTCCTTGTAGATCAATGAGTTCTCGTAAGCTTCATTCCTCAATTCATGTAGCTCGTTGAGTTGAATCTTGCGAAGATCACCGGCTTTGTTAATGTCGAAGTTAGCCCACTTCAAGGCCCGGTATGCCTAATGTTCCAGCTCGATGGGAAGGTGGCATGCTTTCCCGTAAACAAGACGATAAGGTGTACAACCAATCGGTGTCTTGTAGGCGGTACGGAAAGCCCACAGAGCATCATCAAGTTTATCGGCCCATGAGGCACGATGCTCTCCCATAGTATGTTCCAAAATTCGCTTCAATCCACGGTTGGATATCTCGGCTTGACCGTTGGTTTAAGGATGGTAAGCGATGGAAAGACGATGATTGACACCATACTTATCCATGACTCTTGCAAATTGATCATTGCAAAAATGAGTCCCGCGGTCACTGATTCTAGCACGAGGAACACCGAATCGAGCAAAAAATTGTTTCAAGAAATTACAAACCACGCTTGCGTCGTTAGTGGGTAAAGCTTTGGCTTCAACCCATTTAGAAACGTAGTCAACAGCGACAAGGATGTATTTGTTTCCTTTAGAAGAAGGGAATGGCCCCATAAAGTCGATGCCCCATACATCAAAGATTTCACATTCTTGTATGAAATTTTGAGGCATCTCATCTTTATGTGTGATCTTGCCTTGTTTTTGGCAAGCATCACAATGTTTAACCATCTCGTGAGCATCACGATAAATGGTGGGCCAATAAAATCCCGAGTCAAAAACTTTTTTGGCGGTGTAGTTGGGACCAAAGTGACCACCGGTGGGTCCTTTGTGGCAAGCCTCGAGAATGTCTAAAGCTGCCGGTCCGTCAACACATCGGCGAATAAGCAAATTAGTGCATTGTTTGAAGAGAAAAGGGTCATCCCTAAAGTAAGTCTTAACATCATTCAAGAACTTTTTCTTCTGTTGGGATGTTAACCCTTTAATAAGAACACCACCCACTAAGTAGTTTGTAATGTCGGCAAACCACGGGGTGTCATCCGGATTGAGATTTATAGACATTAAGGTCTCAAGGGGAAAAGAGTCATTGATCTCTTTGTTCGGATGATCCCCTTGATATGGATCCTCAAGTCTACTTAGTTGATCCGCGGCTAGGTTTTCAGCTCCCCTTTTGTCACGGATTTCAATGTTGAATTCTTGAAGGAGTAAAACCCAGCGAAGAAGTCTTGGCTTAGAGTCGTGCTTAGTCATCAAGTACTTTAACGCGGAATGGTCCGTGTATACGATTGTGGTGGATAAAACAAGATAGGGGCGAAATTTTTCAAAAGCATAGACAACAGCTAAAAGATCTTTTTTGGTTGTCGTATAATGCAATTGAGCCCCCGTCATTGTCTTGCTAGCATAATGGATTGGTTGGAAGTGTTTATTCACTCTTTGACCCAAAACCGCTCCAATAGCAAAGTCGCTAGCATCGCACATCAACTCAAAAGGTAGCTCCTAATTAGGGGTAACCAAGACCGGTGCCTTAGTTAGCTTATCCTTAAGAAGATTGAAGGCTTCAATACACTCTTTATAAAAGATAAAAGGAGTATCTTTTTCCAAGAGGTGGGTCATCGGGCGAGCGATTTTAGAGAAATCCTAAATGAATCGATGATAGAAGCCCGCATGACCCAGAAAACTTCTCACACCCTTCACGGTTGAAGGTGGAGGTAATTTGGCTATGACATCCACTTTAGCATGGTCGACTTCAAGACCGTCTTTTGAGATTTTGTGTCCTAGCACAATGCCTTCTTTTACCATAAAATGGCATTTTTCCCAATTTAGAACAAGGCGAGTGTCTTCGCACCGCTTAAGCATACGTTCTAAATTGGCAAGGCAAGAAGAGAAGGAATCCCCAATGACCGAGAAATCATCCATGAAGACTTCCATGGTTTGCTCAACCATGTCATGAAAAATAGCCAACATGCACCTTTGGAAAGTCCCGGGGGCATTGCATAAGCCAAAAGGCATTCTTTTGTAGGCAAATGTGCCATAGGGACAAGTGAATGTTGTCTTCTCTTGATCTTGGGGATCGATGGGTATTTGGAAATAACCCGAGAAACCATCTAAAAATTAGTAATATTCATTACCCACTAAACGTTCAAGTATTTGGTCGATAAAAGGAAGAGGGAAATGATCCTTTCTCGTGGCATCATTGAGTTAGCGATAGTCTATACAAACTCTCCACCCAGTAACGAGACGTGTACGAATCAACTCGTTGTTTGTATTGGGCACAACGGTGATTCCGCCTTTCTTAGGCACACAATAGACTGGACTAACGCATGGTGAATCCGAGATAGGATAAATCATGCCTGCATCAAGAAGTTTGATAACCTCTTTTTTGATAACGTCATGGATTTTAGGATTCACCCTTCGTTGGCTTTGAATTGTGGGCTTAAAGTCATCCTCCATGAGAATTTTATGTGTGCAAAAGTGAGGATCAATTCCGCGAATATCGGAGATTTTCCAATCGATAGCTCTTTTATGTTTCTTGAGAACTTCAATGAGACGAGTTTTCTCATCGGCTTTTAAGTCCTTAGCAATGATAACGAGAAGTTGATCAATGCCTTCTAAGAAAACATACTCGAGATGAGGAGGTAGGTCCTTAAGATCAAGAGTAGGACGATCCTCAATAGATGGTGTAACTAACGATGGATCATCATTAGTCACCTCTTTAGGAGAAGGAGGAGAAAACAGGTCTTCATTGAGAAGTTTCTCAATTGTACGAATGCCTTCATCCCAATCGGTGGGAGAATCATCATACTTAAGATCAAGAGGACCCAAGCTAGCTTCAAAATCATCCAAGTCACTTTCTCCAAAAGGAGTCAATGACGGAGCAATTGAGGCAACAGTCTCAACATTGGGTAGAGAAGAGAGAGTACTTTTGTAAGCATCATGAAAGTGTTCTTCACAAGCCTCGTCGAGAACATCAATAGCAATAACACTCTCATATGAATGAGGTTTCTTAGAAATCTTACCCATGTTGAAGACAATTTTATCGTCACCAACTCTCATGATTATTTCGCCTACAGCTACCTCAATGAGAGTGCGACCGGTCCTCAAAAATGGACGTCCAACGATTAATGTAACACGGGGATCCATCTCGTAGTCAACGACAACAAAATCCGCTGGGAAGGTGAATTTGTCAACGCCAACGAAGACGTCTTCGGCTATCCCCACTGGATAAGCAACCGAGCGGTTAGCTAATTCCAAAGTCATTTTGGTGGGGACTAGCTCGGGGAGAGATAATTTCTTCCAAACACTTAAAGGCATTAAGTTTATACTGGCACCTAGATCGGCTAGGGCCATGCAATTCTCTACTCCCGGGAAGTTGCAAGGAATCAAGAAGCGACCCGGATCACCAAGTTTGGTGGGCAATTTCCTTAAGAGAACGGCGGAGAAATTCTCATTAAGTTGGGTCTGAGCAATGTCAAGAAGCTTCTCCTTGTCACTAAGAAGATCTTTAAACATCTTCGCATATTTAGGCATGTGAGCAAGAGCCTCGGCAAAGGAGATGTTAAAATTCAATTGTCTAAACATTTTGAGAAAGTTTGAAACTTGAATATCATCCTTGCTCTTTTACTTCTCTTTCCTCAACCTTGAAGGATAAGGTATATCGGATGAAGAGGAAGGCTTTAGGGGGTAGGATCACGCACAACCGCGGGTGGTGGGGGAATGGGGGTAGAAGGCAAAGGAGGTGAGGAAAGTTGCTCTTTTTCCTTGTTCACAATCACGGGTGGAGGTATAGGAAGCTCGGGTTCCGTATAACCTTTTCAACTACGAGTGGTGAATGCTTTCATCTCCCCTCTTGGATTCGCAACGGTGTTACTCGGAAGAGTACCCGAAGAAGAAGGTTGATTACCTTGGAAGAGCGAACCGAGCATATCACGTATATTATCTGCCTGAGTGCTGAAAGAGTCTCTCATGACTGCACGAATATCATTGCTTTGTTTTGCCATGTCATTCCTTAATTTGGCTCGAATATCGCTCCCTTGTTTCGCCATTTCTCCCTTCAAGTTGATGAATTGACTCTGAAGATTGGTCACCATCTCTCTATTAGTCCTCATGAACGTCTCGATGTCTTGATTCGATGCCATCTGTTGATTGAAAGGTGGAGCTTGGTAAGCTTGAGAATTTCCTTGAGGTGGGTATGGGTTTATTTGGGCTTGATATTGATTGTTAGTACGAGGTTAGGATTGGTTATTTCGGTTATAGCTTTGTTGTTGGTTTTGGTTTGGAGGAGTAAAACCGGGTGGAGCAAGGTAGTTGTTTGAATGATAACTTAGCAAGTTACGGTCTCCTTGAGTACGAGCTTGATAGCCTCCAGCGGGATAAGTACCGTATGCCGCGTTAACGTTTTCACAAAAATTGCCTTGAGTGGAAGGACAATCATTGAAAGAGTGAGGACCACCACATGTGTCACAAGAAATAGCAACGGCTTTAGCTTGTTGATGTTGGTTAGAAGCCAAAATTTTCATACTTTTGTTATTTTCAAGAATAGCACGTTCCATGGCGGACATGTCGGTGGTGGAAGAAGTAGAAGAAACATCGACTCTCTGATTAGATCTTGAGGATGCGGATGAATCCCAATTCTTGTGGTGAATAGTCATGTTTTCAATCAACTCTCTACACTCCTCCGGTCTCCTTTTCATAAAGGTACCACCGGCGGCGGCGTTGATCATGTCACGATCACGAAAAGTGAGACCATTGTAGAAAGTATCAATGAGAATGACCGGGAGCATGTTGTGATTTGGACAACGGTCGATCAAATCATTGTATCGTTCCTAAGCATCAAAGAGCGATTCATCATTGTATTGCATGAATCCACTAATTTGGTTACGAAGGCTCGTGACCATGGATGGTGGGAAGTAGCGCGACAAAAAGCGTTGAGTCATGTCGTTCCAAGTATGAATAGAATTCTTTGGGAGACGGTCAAACCATTTTTCGGCATGGTGAGAAAGCGAGTGGGGAAATAGTTGGAGGCGAAGTTCATCCATAGAATCACCGGGTGACTTCATGCTTTGGGTGATGGTAATGAATTTGTCGAGGTGTTTGTTGGCATCATCATCCGGAATTCCGTGAAATGGGTTAGTTTGCACTTGTTGGATCATGTGATGCTTCAACGAAAACTCCTGAGCTGTGGTTTTCATCGGTGCAATTGGGCCTCCACGTCCGTTCATCTTAGGTTGGCATAGCTCCTGCATGGTTCGTAGGTCGGGTAGGGGTGGATTATTCATGTTGGGTAAAGGTGGATTATTATTGTTGTTGTTGTGTACACAGGCCATGTCTAAATCTTCGAGAGTCTCGGGCTCTGAATAAGACGTTGATCAAGTACACATACACTAAAAAGAAAATGCAAGAGAAAATATTTTTGGTTTTTATAGGTTTTTTAATTTTTTGTGTTTTTGAAACTTTTTGTACTTGAAAATAACGTTCCCGAAAGAACGGATCCCAAAATCTAATTTTTCTCACAAGAAAACGTTGATCCTTACGAAAAGAGCCGGCAGCGGCGCCATTTTAATAACTGAAATTTAGTTGATTAAAAATGTAGCTTTTGCAAGGTCTTTCTTTGTGTTGCTCGTACCCAATTGTATTTGTCGTTGTTTCGTTCTCGGTATCTTCTCGAATTGATCACGGTTCAAAGTGGAATTGTTGTTCTTGGTCACTAAAAGGGGGAGCTTTTTATCTATTCTAATGGTGAGATAAGCAATAAAATGATTAAATGACAAAACGAAAATGAAGTAAATCGAACTAACCTTAATTTGGCGGGAAAACGAGAACTGAAAACTGAAACTGAAAACTAAATGCTTGTCCGGAAAATGTTATGAATCCCTTATCCGCAATAACCAAGCAAAAGCTTATCCGGAATACACAAAATTCCCTTATCCGGAAAACAGAACACCACCTTATCCGGAAAACAAAGCAAACATCTTATCCGGAAAATGAAACTAGCTTATCCGCAAAACTGAAACCAATTAGGCTTATCCGGGAAACATCCTTATCTGGAAAACGTATAAAATAACCGTATCCGGAATAATAACCGAAGCCCTTCTCCGGAAAAGCAAACTTGACTCTTATCCGGAATCCGTCCTTGATGGCTTATCCGGAAAATGAAAACCAACACCCTTATCCGGAAAGTACCCTTATCCGGAAAGCAAAACAAACATCTTATCCGGAAAAACGTCCTCTTCCTTATCCGGGAAACCAAACACGACTCTTATCAAGAATACGCGTACAAACTCTTATCCGGAAAAATAAACTTGGTTCTTATCTGGAATGACTATCCGGAAAACGTTGTGAGGATTTTTATCCAGAAAAACTTGATTCGAAGCCTTATCCGCAAAAACTTATTTCTCTTATCCGGAATACTTAACAAATGAACTTCATCTGGAATAAACTTAAATCTCCTTATCCGGAAAAACTTGGACTAAAACTCTTATCCGGAATAATTATCCGAAAAACCTTATCCGCAAAAAAGGAAGAACTAGGGGAGCTTATCCGGAATAAGGGTTTGAGACCCCTTATCCGGAATCCTTGAAACTGCTGCTTATCCGCAAGCTGGACGAATGACTTATCCGGAAAGTACCCTTATCCGGAAAGCAAAACAAACATCTTATCCCGAAAAACGTCCTCTTCCTTATCCGGGAAACCAAACACGACTCTTATCCGGAATACGCGTACAAACTCTTATCCGGAAAAATAAACTTGGTTCTTATCCAGAATGACTATCCGGAAAACGTTGTGAGGATTTTTATCCAGAAAAACTTGATTCGAAGCCTTATCCGCAAAAACTTCTTTCTCTTATCCGGAATACTTAACAAATGAACTTCATCTGGAATAAACTTAAATCTCCTTATCCGGAAAAACTTGGACTAAAACTCTTATCCGGAATAATTATCCGAAAAACCTTATCCGCAAAAAAGGAAGAACTAGGGGAGCTTATCCGGAATAAGGGTTTGAGACCCCATACCCGGAATCCTTGAAACTGCTGCTTATCCGCAAGATGGACGAACGACTTATCCGGAATAAGGGTATGGGACCCCTTATCCGGAATACTAGGGATATAAACTTTCCGAACTATGAACAAATAGTGAATAAGCCAAATCCTAATAAGCACTTTGCCAAAAGCTAAACCAAAAGATTTTTAGAAAAAGATGATTAAGTTAAAATTTAAAAACTTTTAAAACCTTAATAAGCTAAAAATCAAAAACCACTTTTATATCAAAAACTTAAACTTATCAAATCAACTTATTTTTCAATAAGCTAACACAATAATCAGCCAAATCACAACCACTACATACTTATTAAATCAAATCATAGATTATAAAGAAAGGAAGAATGAGAGATTATTAAAAGATTGCTTGTATTAAAGGATTAAGATTCAAAAGTACAAAACTTAATATAAAACTAGAGAGAGAAAGTGCTTAAACATTTTTGAACTAATAATGAAAAAAAAAACTAAAAATTAACTAGCTAACTAACCTCCTAATGTGATTAGGAGGGTAATTATAGGCTAAGTGGGAGGTGCATGTGTGGTGTGCTTTCTTCTTTCTTTTCTTCCCGACTCGATTTAATTCTTTGTCTTTTCTCGACGTCGTCTCGGGATTTGAACTTGTCTTAATAATTTTCTTCTTTAATTAAGACTTGAGTTCCTCGACTTCATTAACCTTCCGTCTTTAGACTTTTTCTTCGATAAATCTTCAGAATAGGTCTTGGACATCCGTTCTTCAAGCACTCTTGATCTCTTGACTTCGTCTTTTCTCGTTTTCTTCGATAAAAGCCCGTGAAAGCCCGTGTTTTCTTCCTTTTTCATCTTTTGGTCCTAAAACACAATAAAAACACAAACCACTCATAATTCCGACTTTTACGACATAAAATACACGTTTTGGTCATGTTAATATTGCAAAATAAGTGGTAAAAGGATAAGTGTTTTCACACTTATTAGTGATGAACCAAGTTCGTTGTACACGAAGATCTTATGAATTTGAGACGTTTTGTATCGATTTGGACAATTGATTCAAATTGGTTGTCGGTTTTTTTAAACTAAAATTAAAATCTACCAATTTTATACTATTTAATTTTAAACTAAAGTGCATGAATCGTAAATCCCGAATTTTAAATCTAAAACAATTACTTAAAAATTAAAGTATTTAAAAATTAGACTAATTTAATTTTCGATAAAAATTTATCTATTTAATTAAAATAACTTTTATACTATTTTTTAAATCTTTTGAAAACTATTTTACTTCTACAAAACATTTTTTTTACTTTTAATTGAAACAAAATTTATTTGTTTATTTTAAAATTCAGTTGATAAATAATAATGTGAATAATAAAAAAAACATTTAGACAAAACTGAAAGTATACGGGTTATTATAAGAAATGACACGGGAGAAATACGTATATTAAAAACAAGACGCAAATTAATAACTAAATAACCACCTAGATCAGATGGTTAAGACATTGAGTTGTGAAACGCGAGGTCACGAGGTCGAGACCCAGCAGTGGCATATTTTTTGGTAATTGATTTTTTTGACAATTGAAACGTAGACTGTCACAGGAGGTGACTTTATTATACACAAATCTTGGAAAAAGCTGATAAGGATATCAACTATTGAGCTTATCAGATCTAAATAATCTGATAGCTAATTTCTTAAACAAAAATACAGTAAGAACACACAGAGCGGTGAAACAAACTTAAATTCAGCAAGAAAATTATATCAGCACGTCTTAGAACACACTAATGCAGAAACACAAACGCATACCAGATTAAGCAGCTAAAAATTATCAAGATCCAAACAACGCAAGACTTAATTATCAGAAAGCTTTTAAATAACGCATAAAACGAGTTCAAATCTATGTGAACATGAATACATGAAAATAAACCTTAGCAAACTGAAACACTAAACAACTATCTAATGCAGTCTAAACCCTTACTCAGCTAAAACAACTACAAAAGAGAGCAAAACAAATTCATCAGACTACTAGCAAGATCTAGTTTAAACAAGTTATCAGATTAATAAACCTTAAATCTAATATAAGCAGTCAAAGACTTACAGCAATATCAATCCATGTCAAACCCTCAGCAGATACAATTCTAAACAGACTTATTTAAAACAAAGCAAACTTATACGATTCATAACAAACCAATTAACAGTATTAACTAAGCAATCGAAAACATATAGCAGACTTCCTTATTTATCCCATTTCATCAAATCACAAATCCATACATTCATTTAAACAATGACCAAACTTATCAAATAAATCAGCTATAATTATGATTAATCACTTACAGATTTAAAAGCCAAACTTCAAACTAATAGTAAACTAAAAAAACTTCATAAAAAACATATCCTAACAATCTTATTTCATATATCATAATATTTATTAACCAACTAATGATAAAATCATATCAAAATACAGAAAATTAACTAGTAACTTACCGTTTGAAGAAAACCGTTGTGAAGAAGGTTAGCGCTGTGCTAACTTATGAACCGGAAACGAACCCACCAAACGAACCACCATTCACCATCAATCGAACATCATCAAACATTCTCGAACATATATATTTTAAACCAACTTTCCAGTGGGAAAGTTTTCCTCCAAATTTATTCTCTTAATATTCAATATAAGCTATAAGATTAAGGTTAACCGAATATTTTAATCATTATTATATCAAAATAGACTAAAGTAAGAATTGTAATATTAACTTTAACAGAAAGTAAAACCGAGTAATATTTCGAGATAAAACTAAACTTTTATTAATAATCAAACTTCATTACAAAACTGAGAAGAAAAAGATTACAAATTACCCTAGATCTAATTTAGCATAATAACTTTAAAGAATAAAAATGGGATAAAAATTACAAGTATTTTGGGGGTTTATATAGATAACCCCCTAGGCTGTTGAGGGGAGGTTGTTGAGGCAGAGAAATCATCTTGGCCCTTCAAAGGGTATCTTCGTTCTTCTCTTTCTTCCAATCTTGATCTAACGGATGATATAAGCCTACTAGCACATGGATTGCCAACGTGGCAATCAAGTGTGCTAGTTGTGCTTTCTCTTTTGCTAATTTGGCTTGTCTTGATTGGTGGGTGATGAAGGATGAGGTGTTCCAGCCAGTTGATTGTTGACACGTCACCATGCGCCTCCATCTTTCTCTTCCTTAAAACATGGGGAATTAATTCCCCATGCGTGTGAATAACCCGTGTGAACAAACCCCCTTATTAATTTGAGATTTTATGGATTAGGGCTTGGGATGAATAATGGCTAGGTTAAACATTGTTACAGGTTTATTTTGGGTGAAGTGGAGAGATGATAAACATATAAGATATCGAATAGTTATTTTATTTGTGTGTGGTGGAAAGGTGAATAAACGTGTGGGGCGTTTGACTGAATGTGAGTTAAATAACTCACATGTCGTCTGTTTAAACATGCCAAAACCCTAAGGCCCATCATAATTCGTCCCAATGAAATATTGATTTGGAATTTGAGTCCAATTTGTTTATTATAGCAAATGGTATTGGGCTTTGACCCAATAAAATACATACTTCCATCCATCCCTCATTCATTTCTTGTAAGTAGGCTTGATTTGGGATTTTGCTCAAATGTAAAAAGTACAATTCCTCAAATGGGCTTTTGGGCCCATTTACCCAATTGTGGGACCCACAAAGCCCAATATCTTCAAAAAGATTAAATCCACTAGAATCGAGCTTGTTCTTGGCTTCGTCGATCTTTTCTTCAAGTTTCGTGTCGGTTTTGCCGGTTTTCGCGAACTTGATACCTAAACACACGAAACAAGAAAACAACACATATACAAGGCATTTTCATATGTTTGTATGCATTTTTTAGTTGTTTTAAGATAAAATGATATGAGTAAAATCACTCATATCAATTAGATTCGTCTATTCAGATTCTTGGAACAAGTTTGATTCATATAGAATCGCATAATTGTTGCTTTCTAGTTGACACAATTTTGATTCATTAAGAATCTCGCAAGACACCTACCGTAATGTTGTTTGAGGGTGACACTAAAAGGATTTCCATTCATCATTGTGAATACTGAAAAGTATCAGTCTGAATGTTCTAGCAAGATCATAAAGATATTTCATAGCGTCCTGGATAAAGTTTAAATCAATTAAGAAACAAACCATTGTTGCTTTCTAGTTTACACATGTTCAGGTTCATAGTGAATCTTACACATTGTTAATCCCACTTAATCCATAACACAAGATATATTATAGAAATAGATAGAAGTTAGAGAGAGAAAGTAGTGAGAGAAAGTAGAGAGATGGTGGAAGGTTAATTACTATTAGAGAGAGAAATTGAAGTAGCCAACACCCTCTTCCACATATGGAAGAGGGTTTATATACCCTAGGCTTGTATGGGCCGTGGGTTTAGTAACATGGGTTGGGCTTAGCTTGTCTTGGGATTAGAGCCCCTAACTTATAGAATATTAGCTTAAAGTCCAAGCCTGGTTAACCCGACTAACCTATTACAATACAAGACCATTATCGACTAAGATGACATATTACATTCTTGTTCGACTACTGATGAGACTGCTTTTATACATAGTCTCATCGTCCAAAACGGGCTAAACTGGTTAAAATATCATAAAAAGTGCCAAATATATGCTTGTGTTTGTTTAATGTGTATTTTAGGTATGGATATTGAGAAAATGACAAAAGATCACAAGAATCAATAAAAAACGAACACGGGAAAAGAAGCCGCATAATGAACCGGTCCCTAGAGTTGATTTTCTAAGAAAAGTCCTTGATGATTTGAAGATTGTACAAGAAGGGTCCTTCATTATTGAATACTTGACACTTTATTGCCTTGTTTACTCATATTTACAAGTTTTGTCCCTAAATTTTGTCAAATTTACAAAAAGGACCCTCAACTTTGAAGAATTGGCAAGATTGGTCCCTCCAAATTGAAGACTTGTCATTTTTAGTCCTCCATGAAGACAAGAATACAAGTGACGACCTTGAAGATTGAAGATATGCCAAAAACAGCCCTTCAAATATCAAGATATTACAAAACAAGTCCTTGATAAACCTTTGCAAAAGTTTTTGTGGCCAATGTGTGAAAAATAAAACTTCAAAAAACAAAGGATTCAGAATTTTGCATGTTTAAACACCAAATGAAGCAAGGAAAGAAAGAGAGGGGCAAAACTTGGCAGACAACAAAACATACCTTAACCAATACTATGTTGCCACCTCACCCACTAAATCCCAACACCCAATCAAAACCCACCCTGCTGCCAACTCACCATCTCACTCACACCCGTTTAAACTAATTATATTATTTAGTTTATAATTTGGCGCCTAACAACTTTTTAAAACCTAATCAAGATCAAACCTAAACTATTCACCTCAAGAACACTTTTGGGTTTTTCTTAATCACTAACAATACAACCTAATCTGCTCTAGAAATAAGATTAATGTTACACTAAACAAAACCCAACCCATACATTTGTTTCCACCTCACCCAAATGGTCACATGAACCACCCCTACTACACACTTTTGGGTACAAGACAAAAGCATGCAGAGAATCAACGTCCCACACTCATGCTTTCATCCTAAGCATCATTTGGACCCCTTGGATCAACTTTTCACAACTGGCATCACATGTTCTTCAACAAACGTCCAAGAAAGTCAACACATATTCAAATTTCAATGGCATTCATGGAACTTCACACATTAGGGTTTCAGTATATTTTAGGACTTGTAAGGCTCTATATAAAGCCATTAGCTCACAACATTTAGCTTGGTTCTTGGTTTTCCTTTGGTCAAAAGTCTGTAAATCATTGTTTCAAGTGAATAAAAAATGTTTGAACTTTATGACGAATTCCAAGCACCACTTTACTTTCTTGTTATTTTTTAATGTTATGAATTTGTTTTTTTGAAGTTTCAAAGTTTGGTTTAAAGTATATACAAGTGTTTTCAAAAGATTTCAAAAATCTGTGATTTTTCCAAGATTTGGTAAAAACACTTGAGGTTTTTGGATCATAAATTGATCACAGCACCGTGATAAGAATCTTATTAAGGTGTAGTGAAGCTTGTGTTTTGGGAAGATTCATGGAGTGGGGTATAAAGTTGGAAAAAATCAACCTATTTTCATTTTTTTATATAACTGTTATTCTTGACCTTGTTTGATCTTGGCAGGGTGTTTTGTTGGAAGCTTGTGGTTGTTAAGCTACCACATAAGCTGTAAAATTCGTGAGTGTGGATGTACATTCATGAGGTTTGTCATATTCTCTTGAAAAATATGGCAAAAATACTTATTCTAAGTGATTTTGTTGCCTGTTGTTGTTTGGTGTTGTTTGATGCTTGTAAACTTGTTCTTAGTTCATGATATTGATGTTTGAGTGCATGTTTAACATTTTCTTGGACTGAAAATCAAGTTACTTTGATAAAATCTTGGTAAAAGTTTTTAAGGACTGTCTGGGATTGATTGTTTTGTCATTTCTATGCAAGTTGGAGTAGTTGTTTAGGGCTGCTTATTGTTTGCATCTGATATTGAGGTGTATATTAGTTGATATCTGCAAGTCTTTTTCTTTGAAACATTGAATCTGCATCTTTGCTATAACTGATTTGTTCTAGGTCCTTTTAAACTGAAAATTGGTCATCATCTAGAATGCATGTTTAACTAGGGTTAACAAGCGTTAAAACAAAGTTTATGCAATCTGTTGAGTGGACTTGAAGTTTTGAAATTGGATTTGTGGTCAAGTATATCAGTAAAAAGGGATTGTGGTTGTTCATTGTTCATCAGTAACTATCATAAGCTTGAAACTAGTTTAAATCTTGTAATCAGTGCATGAAACAAGTTTTTTTGTGTTCACTTGAGTTAATTCAAGCTGTTGTATGCATTTGGTAAACTTTGGTTGGTTTATTTTTGCTCAAACTGCTTTTTAATCACCAAATCTGCTTATTATGATGTATGTATCATGTCTGTATGTTGTTTGATTAAACTGTACTAATTGGCCTGTCGAATTTGTGTTTTTCTGCTTGATTGTGACTCCCTACAACTTACTGGTTTTAGGGGTTCCCTTTTTGTCCAAAGAAATCAACTGAATCTCTTTAAAAGCAAGTCAAAAAGGCAAAGCAGTGGGAACCCTTTCCCACTGAAAGTTCCCATTGATAGTGTTATTTGTTCATCAGCTTATTAGTAAGCTATTCTAGCTTATTCTATTGCGCAACAACTTGTTTTTTTATTTTAAGCTTATAAGTCAGTTTTGAAGTTTACAGCTTTTGGTTTTAGCTTTTGACTAGAAAACGACTAATTTGTCTTTTTCCAAAACAGATTTTTGCTTTTTCCAGCTTAATTGAGTGTGCTTATTTGAAATCTTTTTGTTGATTAAGCTTAGTTTTGTCATTTAAAACCTTTTGCAACTTGAATCAGCTCTTGAAGTGGTCTAGAACTCAAAAATGACTATTTTGTCGTTTTGTGTAGAGAGCTTTGGCTTATTTCAGGCTTATTTCTTGAGCTTTTTCAAAAATTCTTTTTACAAATAGCTTTATAATCTCATAAGAAGGATGTGTGTCAAATTTGAGCTTATGGCATTAGCTTATGGCTTAATGGGCCAAAAAGCCCATTAAGAATAAGCTGTTTTCTATTAAGTTGTGATAAGCACTGATTCAACTTTTGGGCCTTTAGAGTTTTGTGTTTAAAATTGAATTTTAATCGAATCTAGAAGTTTTGGGCCATTTTGTGAATATTTTTCTTATTGGGCCTTAACAAGCCCATTAAGCATTCTGTTTGGACTTTTGGCCCATTTGGAGGCCCATTAGGGGTAATTTGGTCATTTCACTTTCATTTCTGGTTTCTTTAAGTTAAAATAAAGTAGTTTGCATGTTTTTAGAATTTTTTATACATTTTGAATTTTTAATATTATTTTACTATTTAATTTTAATTTTTAGTCATTTTAAATAGTTTTAAATAGTTTTAAATTTTTCAAAAAATACTTTTTAGTTTAGTTAAGTTATTTTAGAGGTTTACAAATTGAAAAAACTTATTTTGGGCTTTTTATTAATTAAATTGATTTTTAGGTCTTAAATTAGCATTAAAAATTTATTATTTAATTAAATAAAAGGTTTGAGTAAGTTTTGATTTTTTGTAAACTCTAATTGCATTTTTTAGTATTTATTGGGATTTTCTAGGAATTTTTAGGGTAATTTTTAAATTTCGTCACGTTTTACGGTTTTACGTTTACGTCATTCGTCGTAGTTTAATTTTATTCGTATCCGTCATCATTTTCTTTCTTTTTCTATTCTCTCATCAATATTAATCTCAAAGTTAATCAATTCTTAACACACACGCAAAGCCTCCTTGAGAATGAACTCACCACACATTGGGTCATTGGTGCATCGTTTTCCTAAACCGTCGTACTTAATACTTACCCTATTTACCTTGTTTTCCTAAACAAGTGTAAAATTACAACTATCAACTATATAAAATATAGAGCTAAAAATCTCCCCCAATGTATCGTTCATCTTTAAATGCATAAGATGATTGAGTGAATACATTCTTGTGGAGGTGATCTTCCTTTTTAGGTCTTGTATCTTAGTCTTGATCTTCTTTGTAACAGCTTTGTTCCTTCATGCTTCTGTGATCTTTATCTTGAGCCTTTATCATTTGACTTTGAGTGCTTGAGATCTTCATCTTGTGCTCCTTTTCACTAAGATAACCTATTACATTCTTAGCTATCTTGAAGATCGCCATCTTGTGCTCTTGTGACTTCTAAATCGACATGATCACAATTTGTTGATTTCGAATGGCTAACAATTTCCCATAAGAGTATAGTTGTAGTAAATCCTTTAAATATTCATTAGAGTTGCGGAAGACTTTAAATTTCAGTATAAACATGTGAAGACGACTTCGGTTAGTACACAGCTACGCCACCATCTTGATATGCAACAACATATGTAGACACGGATAAAATAGCTTTGAATATTTCATCCTAACTCGGTAGCGTTTTACCTCCGGTCGGTGAAGACCGTTAGACGGTATTAGATACCGTACCTGTGATCGGGTAGATTCAATTAAGAGTCTCCTTGACAGGGTTTCCCGGCGGTAGTAGCCAGTTCTCTTTATTCGACCATCTCAAAGCAGACTGCGAACGTAAAGAGTGAATCATAAGGATATAATTATCCGTCTAATTAGAGTCATCAATTCAGAATTCCTAGAACAAGTTTGATTCTATAACAATCGTATAATTGGGCTTTCCAGTTTGTCACAAGCTTGATTCATAAAGAATCTTGCGAGTCACCTACCGAGTGCTGTTTGATGTTGACACTTGAAGGATTTCCATTCGTCACTATGAGCACTAAAGAGTGTCACTCTGAATGTTCTAGCAAGATCACACAGATGTTGCGAAGAAACCTAGAATCAAGTTTGAATCAATTAAGAATCCAAACTTAGTTGCTTTCCAGTTCTCACAAGTTTGATTCGTATAGAATCTCACAAGTTACCTATCATGAGCTTGTTTGATGCTGACTCAAGCAGGATTTCCATCTTCATTGTGAATCGTATCACTCAGATGTTCCGGCAATATCACAAGGATAGTGCTTAGGACTCGATTGTTTCCTAATGAGATTATAGATAGATCTCTTTTGGCTCTAGACTCGATAAGTGCATTGTGGTAATCGGAGGCTGGAGCAGACTGCCACCTTTTCAATATTAACTAACTCGGAGTGAGAAAGTCAATACATACGTGCTGATCTCCGGAACAATGAGACAAGTTTCTTTGGAGAGAAACTCGAATGGCTGGGGAAGGGTTGTGCATCGCATCACTGTGTCCATGACACTTATCTTCAAAAGATGTGTTAACCAAGTTTCTTCCTAAGTTGCATAAATTATTCAACTCCATCAATGCTTACGAATACGTCATGACGAGCACCTTGTTGTGATTGTTCCAGTGCTAACTTAAGTAATTGGTCCGCATTCAGCTTCATTCCACTCCATCTTTCCTAAGGACAACTATTTCTAGCTATGGAATGTCCTTGGGTAGATCCCTCCGGTTCTAGTTGGATCATATGATTTAGTTCCCTATCCCAAACCACCTTTTGACTCCATCGTTCCATCATGGATAGTAGGTTGTTTTGGGTGTAGATCGTAACATTAAAACCATTAAAAACCATTCAATGTGCTTGTTAAAAATCAAACCTTTTAACACTTTGAAAGTTTTACAATTTCGAAATACTCCCCGTACACACATGCATCGATATTCAAAATAGTTTAGCATGTGATGGAAGAGTTGCACTTGAGTCTTTAAGATCACATGTTGCGATATATTACATTTTAATCACATTTTCTCCCTATCTCTAATATAAAAATATAATATATTAAAGATACCAATTGATTAATATATGACAATTTCTGAAAAATCATTGGGGAGAAAGATGTGTGCACGCATGAATTATGGAACATTTAGTCGGGTAGCTCTCCCTCAACAATATATGTGGGCCCTAATTGAACAAAATTTGACAATATATAAGAAAAATGACACCACAAGATATGTTAAGGTACGGAGATGAGATGCCTTTTCTCATATAATATATTACATTTGAAAATTTTATAAATCTTTTGAGAAATTCTTGAAAAATTGTGTTCAACGGTTTTAAAATAATCATGATAGAAGACTTCTCTTCTATTGCTTTAGGAAAGTGCACTGAAACGCACACTTCCCTTTCGGATCCGTTTCTCATGAGCTCAAAAACTTTGATTGTTTTGTGACTAGCTCATGACCGAGAAAAATTAATTTCCCTTTGTGAAGGATAAGTTATCATCCGTGATAAACATTCCTTAACTCGCAGTTCGAGTTCTAAGCTGACATTTACTTAGAAGTCGTTTTTCATGAACATAAAAACTTGGAATGTTTTTATAGGAAGCTCATGACCGAGAAAAAATAATTTCTCGTTGAGAAGGATAAGTTATCGTTCGTGATAATCTTTCCTTATTTGAGATCTGAGTCCTAAGCTGTGATGTGCTTAGAAGTCATTATGAGAGAATATCAAGCAACTTCATTTGCCAAAACCTCCAAGTCATCTAGAGTCATATACTTCATACCAAGACGGCCAACGAGATACTGAAACCTATTTTGGGATAAAGTTTTTTTATAAAAGTCTGCTATCTGGTACTCATTTCTGACAAAGTATAATTCCACGATACCACGTTCCACTTGTTCCTTGATGAAGTGATATCTGACTGTGTTGTGCTTGGTACGGGAGTGCTGAACCGGATTGCAAGAGATGGCTATGGCCGACTTTGAGTCACTATACATAGGTATTTTATCAAAGTGGAAGCCATAACCCGTGAGTTGAGTTCTCATCCAAAGGACTTGAGCACAACACGCGGATAGAGCCACATATTCTGCTTCAGCTGATGAGAGTGAAGTACAATCCTGCTTCTTTGACGACCAGCTCACAAGCTTGTCTTCCCCTAGAAATTTTATGCCACCAGAAGTGCTTTTTCGACTATCAAGGTAACCTGCGTGATCAGAATCTGAAAAAGCTGTTAAATGAAAACCGGTTTCCCTCGGATACTAGAGTTCCATTTGAATGGTATTCTTAAGATACCGAAAGATCCGTTTAACCTCTTTGAGGTGCTCTTGAGTAGGTCTGGCTTGATATCGTCCACAATAGCATGTGACATGATGAATATCAGGCTTGTTGGCTCTAAGGTACATAAGAGACCCGAGCATACTGTGATATCACGTTTGATCTACGGGATATGAGTACAAGACAGCGTCTAGGGATGTGGTCGACAATGGTGTACCAACACGAGCACATGAGGTCATACCATGCTTTTTAAGTATCTCTTGAGCATACCTAGCTTGGTTAATAAAGATACCACGTGGGGATTGATGAATCTGAAGGCCTAAAAAGAATTTTAGCTCCCCCCGTCATTGACATTTCAAATTTATTATGCATTAATTTTTCAAAACGTTTTGAAAGTTTTAGGTTCGTAGAACCAAAAATGATGTCATCAACATAAACTTGCACAAGCAATATGTCATCCCCATCTATATTAATAAAGATAGGATCAATGGAACCTTTGGAGAATCCTTTGATTACCAAAAAGTTTGATAGTTCATCGTACCACGCCCTTGGAGCTTGTTTAAGTCCATATATTGCCTTCTTGAGATGGTACACTTTGTCAGGATGATGAGGATCAACGAACCCTTCCGATTGATTCACATATACTTCTTCCTTCAAATGACCGTTGAGAAAAGCAGTTTTAACGTCCATCTGATAAACCGTGAAGCCTTTATGTGCAGCATAAGCAAGGAATATCCTGACAACTTCCAAACGAGCAACTAGAGCATATGATTCATCGAAATCTATCCCTTCTTGTTGACGATATCCCTTAACCACAAGAAGAGATTTGTTTTTGATGATGGTTTTTTCTTCATCCAATTTGTTGTTCCAGATCCATTTGAAATCTAACATCGATTTTCCGTAGGGTCTATCAACAAGTTCCCAAACATTAAGGCTTTCAAAGTGATGAATTTCGTCTTGCATTGATTCAATCCACGCATGATCAGTTATGGCTTGCTTGATATTTGTAGGTACAGTTGAACTCACGGTGAGTGCATACATACACACATCACCATCGGTTTCAAGTTGTCTGCGTGTTCGAACCGGTTGTGAAGGATTTCCAATAACTTGCTCCAATGGATTATCACGTGTCCAATGGTGAGTGGATGGATATGTTTGGTAGAATGTATGAATGTTGTATGGATCAACGTGTTGAGTAGAATACTCCCCGACATCGCGTACCGGTGTACCGAATGGGTTGATAAATTCGTCTTCGTTAGACTGTACATCGACTGCTTGATCATTATTTTCTCCTACAGCAATGACGGTTTGTGAAGTTGGTTGTATGACAGTTTCTTGAGTTTGTTGAGTATCCAATGGAATTGTCTCTTGAGCAGCGGTTGCTGAAGTAGATGCAGTTGTGTCTTGTTGACTTTGTTCGGGTGCATCAGTAGTATTGACAGCGGAAGGCTTTGACACAACTTGATTGTTTCCATATTAATATTTATCAAACATTGGATCATATAAATCAACCAAATCATTCATTTGTGTTTTATCCGTCGAGTCTGCTGTAGGAGTACTTTCTTGACGTTCTTGCACGGGACGTACACTGTTTTGTGTAGGTGCCATGGTTGGACATTGAGGAGCGGGACTTGAGCTGATGTGTTCAAGTACCATTTGTGGCAATTCATCAAAGTTCACATGAATTGTTTCGACAATAATACTTGTTCTCTTGTTGTAAACTCGATATCCTTTCGACAATGTAGCATACCCCACAAATATACATGCATCACCTTTTTCTTTCATATTTTCAAGATTCTCATCGTCTTTAAGAATGTAACATAAAGATCCAAATACATGAAAGAATTTAATAGTAGGTTTCCTGCCATTGATGATGTGGTAAGGTGTCTTTTCATGTCTAGGGATTACGAGAGAAAGATTTTGAGTATAACAGGCAGTTGCAATTGCTTCAGCCCAGAAGAATAGTGGTAACTTTGATGAAGAAAGCATTGTTCGAGCTGCCTCAACCAAAGTGCGGTTCCGTCTTTCGACAACGCCGTTTTGTTCAGGAGTTCGGGCAATAGACGTTTGATGTTCGATGCCCTCTTCTTGAAATTAAGATTGCAAAGTCTTGTCCAAAAATTCAGTACCCCTATCCGTTCTTACGGTTAAGACTTGAGCTTGAAGATTGCGTTGTATCATCTTGAGAAAGTTTTTTAGAACCTCTAGTGTTTTATCTTTGGACCTTAAGAAGAAAGTCCATGTGTATCTAGAGTAATCATCAACAATCACGAGAATATAATTTTTCCCATTAATATTCTCTACACACATGGGACCACATAAATCCATGTGTTGAAGTTCCAATCTTCCTTTTGAGCTTGGGGTAGTCTTTGTTTTGAAAGACTTTCATTTTTCTTTCCCCAACTCACAAGAAGAACAAAGATGGGCTTTGACGAATTTTAACTTAGGAAGACCGGTCACAATATCATTCTTCGAAAGTAAGTTGATAGTGTCAAAGTTGAGATGTGATAATATTTGATGCCATAACCATGCTTGAGATGATGAAGCTTTAGCCATTAAGCAAATTGGATTTGTTGAAGATGTGTCTTGAAGGGTTACTGTGTAGAGATCAGAACCTAAAGAACCTGTAAGAAGGTCATTCCCATTGTAGCCTCTAACATAGCAAGTAGTTTTCCGAAAAGCCACTTCCAAATCCGCATCAAAAAATTGGCCAACCGAGAATAAATTATGATTCAGTCCCTCGACGTAATAAACCCGTCTGATAGTGATATTCCCTTGAACTAAATCACCATATCCAAGTACCGGTGCAAACTGATCATTTCTAAACCGGATAATACCCAGAAACTTCTCCATGAAGTTATTGAGAAGCTTGAGATTGCCCGTCATGTGCTTTGTGCACCTGGAGTCCATTATGAATAGAATGATATCGACGAGCTGCATAAGGATTAGAAAACAATGTAGAATTTGACAAATGGGAGCCCTTGATAGAAGTGGGTTCCAAAATATTAGTAGGCCTAGATGCAAATCCTAAAGGCAGGCTAACATTCATAGACCCAGTTACAATAATGGTAGTCTTAGGTACCCATTTGTATCCGAGTGGTGTAAATCGTGAGTACCCCCGTTTACATGTCCTACTCATGTTCTCATAAAGCTTCTTTAACATTTTTTGTTTACGAAGAGTAGTGGATTCTAGCGAACTTAGTTTCTCAAGTGGTTGAGCAGTGGATTGCTTCAAAGTTCTTTTGGGTTTTCAAGTACTAGTGGGCACAAGAATAGGCTTCCTAGTTCTAGCATTCACGCCATTATGATTAAAATCACAAGCATCATGATTGAAAGTACGAACACATTTTCCACATTTAACGCAAACAAATTCAACATTCGAAGTCTTAACATTCAAACTATCATTACATGCAGTTACAGACGTTTTATTCTTAGAAAACTTAAAATTCCTAAGGTGGTCTTCTACTTCCATCTTCTTCCCTTGACTATTGTTAGGCATGACTGTATCTTTTAATCTAGTGCTCTTAAGCTGAGGTCCGCTAACGCTAGTAGTGGGAGTTACTCCTATAGAAGAAGACACATGTTGATTAGTTTTCCTAGTATTCTGAGGTAATCGCGATGTTCTAGTTTGAGTGGACCTAGTGTTCATCTTATACATTCCAGGTGCTATCACATTTGTACTCTTATCATTTCCTAGCTTAGGCAAAGTTTGTGGGGGTTTGCCCAAAATAGATGATTGAGGGCATTTAACCGCATTCGGTTGACAGACGGCGGATGGTTTACCCAAATCAGACTTTCCTTTAATTTTCTCAATGAGTTTTTGTAACTCACTGATGGCTATGTCTCTTTCTTGTAGCTGAGCTTTCAAATCATTTATTTCGAAACCTTTTTCATTCAATTGACGAACCGAAGAAGCTGCCAGTTCTTGACACTTTTTATGATTATGAGATTTATCACCTTTTTGTAAAGCAAGTTCAAGAGAAATGGAGTGTTTCTCAAGTTGGGAAAATCTTTTCGAAAGTTTGTTATATGAATGAATTTGTTTCAGAAGCTCAACTTTATGATTTTGACATTTCGCGTCTGTTTCTGACACTAGACATGCTACATGACAATATTGATCAAGATCGGAATACACACCAGGTATAGCATTCATATGGTCAGCATAAAAGTATTCCTTAGAAAGTCGATCAATTTTGTTAGAATGTTGGTGTTCTTGCGTCTTTAATTTAGTTTGAAGAAAATCAACTTCGTCATCAAGAGATTTAACATATCTTGAATCAGTTATCATTTCCTTAGTGAGAGCTTTATAAAACATTTCCACATTATTTGAAACATCATCGATGGTTGGAACAATACATTGTTGAATGACGACTTCTATTTGTGGGTTAGGTTTAATATTCCAAACGGTATCTCTAGAAACTTTTTCATAATCGACGACACCTTTGTAAAAATTTAAAACCCCTTGTTTTATAAAATCAAATTGCTGAACACTTTTACTTTTCTCATCCCATTAACGGTTTTCATCCGAAATATTTTTTCTAACAAAATTGATTGCTTTTTGAAACCCCTTTTTCTAACACCCCCACAAATGCTATGCGCAGCGGAACTACAACATTTGGGTGCTAGGCAGTAATCATCACACACAAGCTATTTAGAATGACTCAAAGAGACGTAGGAATTTAAACGTTAATTAACCATTGTTGAAAACAACATTTTCTACCACTTCCCAAACCCCAATGTTAATACAACACAGAGTCTCATTTTGGTCCCCACTGAATTTCAACCCAAAATACATTACAAGTTTACATGACATGACATAAAAAGTTTAAGTTATGAAAAGGGAGGAAAGACTGGGAAGACCGCCAAGCCACAACAACATCCATCCGAGCATGCTCCTTGCTACCATCTCATCGATTACCTGAAACACATACTTAAAGGGGTCAACAAATAATGTTGAGTGGAATTCATAGGTTTTACAATCATATTTTGAACATAAGTATATAAAACCAATCACGATCATTCATAGAATTGTCGATCAAACAATCTAATATCAAGGTTATTACAATTGTGTTTAAGCTCATGACACTAATCCGTTAACTCAATCACCCGCGTATATTTACCAGCATGATTAAGATGAAACTAGTGCCCCTTCTAAAGGCATTAGTTGCAATTATACCTTATTTCTTATCACAAGTTATCCGTCCGCAGGGGGTACTCAACGTACTAGCCCTCGTATCGGATAGGGTCGTCAACCCCATAGTACCATCAATTGTATAAGCGGCTATTTTCAATCCACACAAGGATTAAACAATAGTTAATAGTTCATGAATATAGGGTCTTATGCAACTAGGTACTCAACACAATTTAGGCAACTTTCAGGTCCAACAATCATTCATGACATATGTTCGTTTCATTTGAAATAGCATGCATTGCCCTCGCGGGTAAAAACCATTTAAAAACAATATAGAGCGAGGCTATAAATTCACACCTTATATATAGAAGTAGTCGACGTTACGGATGACGATCACTGACGAAGGATGCCCGGGAAATTCAAAACCTAACAAATAATGCCTAATGAGTCAACTCATTTATATAACTTTAAGTACTTTATAATACATACACATTAGTCAATTGTCATAATTACAAACTCACGCCAAAACTAAACAAGTATTTGTTACTAGATTTATACGATTCATCTACGTTATTAAAGTTACTACCCATTTTACGATTTCGCCGATACTTACCAAAAGTATGGGCTGTTTTCTATGACTTAAGAACTTATATAAAATTCAAGAAAATTTGTAAAAATACCTTATGACCTGTAGAAAACTCATTTTAAATCCCATAAATTTTTTTCACTTTTATGACCCATTACTCATTACATTTCCAAACATACATTTTTAGGACTGATTTTACACTTTGACCATGTTGGACTGTTTGACCCATTTAAAAGACACCAATAGCTACCTTGACTCCTAAGTCCAAAAATAGACTCACAAATTCAGGTTTGAAACCAAAAACCAATTTTCATTCATTTACCAAACTCTATCTATGGTCCCCGGGATTTGACCTAAAACCAAACACAATTTCGGATTATGTTGATTTCTCATCTCCCGGTACACGAACTTTCAAAATATCATAACTTTTTACTCGTTTGGAGTCGTAAGCTCTTTCTTATATCAAATCGAAGCTAAGACAAAGCTCTACAGTACATCCTATGTTTATGACCTGTATTTAGACTTAAGATTTTCAAAAATACCCTTAAACAATCTGCCTAAAAATTACTACTTTAAAATCACCTTAGCACTTGTTTCCAAACCATTTTAACGACACCTAGCCCTAACTTAACCACTTATGACCACTCCTAAACACCTTAATCAGTCCCTAACACCTAGAATATCAAATCAACTCAAAAACCCATTTACCAAATCACACATGCAATGTGTTCTACCCATTCAAAAACACCTAAAACAAGATTCTAAACACAAACCCATAAACAAACACATCAAACACCATGATCCACCAAACACCCCCATTTGGCCGTGGGGTGTTGGTGATCAAAACACCCAAACCAAACTTGTTTTGCTTAATTTAAATGGTGAATTAGCATAATCTAAACACCAATTACACATGCATTAGGTTTAATTACACAAAATCAAACATTTGGAAAATCTTTTAATTTTTGGAAAATCTTGTTCATGCATGTTGGATTAAAGTGTGGAAAAACACTTACTAAATAATTAGAAAGATTGGTCTTAAGTTGGATTAGATCAAAACAAAGAAGAAAAAAAATATGGTGGTGGTGGTTGTGTTAGGCCGACGGCCAAAAGGAGAGAAGGAGAGAGGGTGGGTTTTTTGAAATGTGTTTTGTTGTGTGTGTGTGTTCATCCCCCTTTTTGTAAAATTAGAGGGGCCTTTTGTACAATTTAAGCATTCTTTTGGCCTCATATTTAAACGACACCAATAATTTGCGGGAAACGACTTATTTGTCGACTTTGAAAATTTTGCGGGAGTCGGGGGTCGCCCCGAACACTCCAAAATACTTTTAGAACAATTTAAACGCACCCGGAAAGAAATAAAACGCACCCGGATCGAATTAATACGAATCAAAAATAAAATTCTCGAAAAATTATAATATCGATAAAGCGACAATAAAACTTAAAAATTGGGCATCCGTCGGGATCGTAGTCGTCATCGTTTCTCTTAAATCGTCAATCGTTAAGATTACGGCCTCAAACATCGGTTTCAACTAAAACGATTAATTATGTAATAAACGGAATTTCTTAAAAATTTCAAAAATATTCGTAATTTATGGTAAAATAAGAGACCTTGGTTTCTGGGTATCACTTCCACCCCTCCTTAAAGAGAGCAACGTCCCGACGCTCGCCTCTTCTTATACTCACATTTCGTGCCGCTGGAAGAGACGGGGATATCTCTCCTTGAAGAAGTCCTCACGTTCCCAAGTGTATTTCGGTCCACGCCTAGAATTCCATCGTACCCTCACAATGGGAATTCTACTGTGCTTCAATCTCTTAACATCTCGGTCCATAATCTCCACTGGTTCCTCCACGAAATGCATTTTATCGTCAAGCTGAATCTCGTCCAAAGGAATCACCAATTCCTTATCCGCCAAGATTTTCTTCAAATTCGATACGTAAAATGTGTCGTGAATAACACTAAGCTCATTCGGCAATTCTAACATATATGCTACCAGTCCAATTCTTTAACGATCTTGAATGGTCCAATATACCTTGGACTCAGCTTTCCTTTCTTATCAAAACGTATCCCACCCTTCCATGGCGAAACCTTAAGCATGACCATGTCTCCGACCTCAAATTCCAACGGTTTCCTCCTATTATAGGCGTAACTCTTCTGTCGACTTCTTGCAGCAAGTAAACGGTTCTTAATTTGCACAATCTTCTCTGTCGTCTCCAAAACCATCTCGGGCCCAGTCAATTGACTCTCTCCCACTTCGCTCCAACACACAGGAGATGTACACTTCCTTCCATACAACGCTTCAAATGGTGCAGCCTTAATGCTCGCATGATAACTGTTATTATACAAAAACTCCACTAAAGGCAAGTGGCATTCCCAACTCCTTCCGAAATCAATCACGCATGCTCGTAGCATGTCCTCCAACGTCTGAATAGTTCGTTCGCTCTGGCCATCAGTTTCAGGGTGATAGGTCGTGCTCAAACTCAATTCGGTGCCCATCGCACGTTGAAGAGATTTCTAAAATTCCGAAGTAAACCTGCTATCGCGATCCGGAATGATCGATAAAGGTACTCCATGTCGACAAACAATCTCCATCACGTACACACTGGCAAGTTTCTCCATGTTGTCCGTCTTCTTCATAGGTAAAAAGTGAGCAGATTTCGTCAACCTATCCACCATTAACCAAATCATATCACAACCACTAGGAGTCCTAGGTAAACCCGTCACAAAATCCATAGCGATCTTTTCCCATTTCCATTCTGGGATCTCAGGTTGTACCAACAACCCAGACGGTCTCTTATGCTCAGCTTTAACCTTCGCGCAAGTCAAACACTTACTGACGTAACGAGCAATCTCTGCCTTCATATTCAGCCACCAGTAGACTTTCTTCAGATCATGATACATCTTATCCGCTCCAGGATGTATCGAGTACTTCGACTTATGAGACTCATTCATAACCAAATCTCGTACTCCAGGCATTCCTTCCTCGGATGGACATAACGGTAACCAAATCCGATTCTCAAAATATCTCAGCCCGTCTGACTTTACCACAAAAAGAGGTTTCTGCAGTCTTCCCAGATTCTCAGCGCCAATAATTTATTTCATCAATCCCTTCTCTTGAGCCTTCAATATTGTTCCGGTCAAATCAACACCCTCAGTCATCACTAATGCTCTGACTCTCAAAGGTTTCTCTCTATCCTTCCTACTAAGTGCATCTGCTACAACGTTCGCCTTGCCAGGTTTGTAGCGAATCTCGCAGTCATAGTCACTCAGTAGCTCCACCCATCATCTTTGTCTCATATTCAACTCCTTCTGGTCCAATATGTGTTGCAAACTCTTGTGGTCAGTGAATACAACACACTTAGTCCCATACAAACAGTGTCTCCACAACTTTAGCGCAAAAACTACAGCTCCCAATTCCAAATCATGCGTAGTGTAGTTTTCCTCATGCTTCCTCAATTGTCTCGACGCATAAGTGATCACCTTCTCATGTTGCATCAAAAAAGCTCCATAACCCTTATAAGACGCGTCACAATAAACCATGAAGTCTTCAATTCCTTCTGGCAATGAGAAAATCGAAGCAGAACACAATTTGTCCTTAAGTGTTTTCAAAGCGATTTCTTCATCATTTCCCCATTCAAACACCCGATTCTTCTAGGTAAGCTTAGTCAACGGCTTTGCAATCAACGAAAACCCTTCGATGAATTTACGATAATAACCCGCTAAACCAAGAAATTTTCGAACTTCAGTCGGCGTTGTCGGTGCCGACCATTCCTTAATTGCCTCTACCTTTGCAGGATCCACACGAACTCCTTCGCTATCAATCACATGCCCAAAAATTGTACAGATTCCAACCAAAATTCATACTTGGAGAATTTCGTGTACAGCTTCTCTTTCTTCAACAGCTCCAATATCGTCCTCAAGTGCTTCTCATGTTCTTCTTTGCTCTTGGAGTAGATAAGAATATCATCAATGAATACAATGACAAACTTATCCAAATACGGCTTGCACACTCGATTCATAAGATCCATGAACACTGCAGGCACATTCGTTAACCCAAAAGGCATCACTCGGAATTTAAAATGTCCATATCGCGTACGAAAAGCAGTTATAGGAATATCCTCCTCTCTAACTCGCAGTTGATGATACCCTGATCTCAAGTCAATCTTTCAGTACACACAGGAACCTTGCAACTGATCAAATAAATCGTCAATCCTCGGCAATGGATACCGATTCTTAACCGTCAATTTGTTAAGCTCTCTATAGTCGATACACATTCTAAACGACCCACCCTTATTCTTTAAAAACAACACAGGCGCTCCCCATGGTGATGAACTTGGTCGAATAAACCCCTTAACCATCAATTCTTTCAATTGATCAGATAACTCATTCAGTTCTGACGGGGCCAATCGATAAGGTGCACGAGCGACTGGCGCAGCTCCTGGCATCAAATCGATCCGAAATTCCACTTCACGAGAGGGTGGTAAACCCGCAACTCATCAGGAAAAACCTCCGGATACTCTCGAATCAAAGGCACCTCTTCCAACTTTGTCTCTACATCACCATCACAAGAAATCTGCGCCAGAAATACATTGCATCCTTCTTCCACATACCTCATCATCTTCAAGCAAGATACCACTTTCAGACTAGAAGTACATTCATTACCCTTCACGGTCAAAACCCTATTCCTCAACGGGATCTAGACTAACCTTTCTCCACAAACAATCACCGCACTATGCCTCATTAACCAATCCATCCCAACAATCACGTCAAAAGATCCTAGCTCTATAGGCATTAAGTCGATATCAAAGGCATCATTCCCTAACTTCAAGCTACACCCTCTTAGTATAGAATTAGTACTAACAATCTTTCCATCGGCTAATTCCACATTATAGTTAGTCGTTAGCATCACCGGTTCCCTATTGATAAGACGACTAAATTTTACATCTACAAAGCTTTTGTCGGATCCAGAATCAAATAATACACTAGCATAACGAGCGTCAAGTAGAAACGTACCGGTCACCACATTCGGGCCTTGCGGTTTGTCAGCGGTACCTACTCGGTATACAACAGCAACATTATTTCCTCCCTGCCTATTTCCAGCTTTCGGGCAGTTTCCTTGCTTGTGCCCCTTTTCTCCACATCCAAAACAAACCATTACCCTCGTGGAATTTGCCCCTGTAGCCACACCTCTAGATTGACAATCTGCAACTTTATGACCAGCCTTCCCACACTTGCTACTTGCAGGAGGATAATTCCCATATGGTACAAGTTACAACGACCACAGTGAGGATTGACCTTAACTCCTCTGGGGACAGTAGCAGCTCTCATCCCATCATTCCTCCTTTGGTTGAACTGCTGGTTACGATTCTGTCCTTGGTTATTGTTGCGATTACCCCCACGATTCTGACCTTGCGATTGATTCACCTAGGCAGCTTCCCATTTCCTTTTGTTTCCCTCAGCAACATAATCTTTCTTGTCTTGCAGATTAACATCCATCAGTGCGTGAGCCATTTGAATGGCTTCATCAAATGATCCAGGCTTTGACGAAGTAGTCTCACCCTTAATGTTGCTCGATAGACCCTTGATGTACTGTTTCATATTCTTGTGATCATCGGCGAAAGCATCAGGACACAATAGGCTTAACTCATTAAACCTCCTTTTATAAGCAGTGATGTCATTATTCTTCAAAGACATGTACCTCAACTCGTCCTCTAACTGACACAGCTCCTCCTCAGGACAAAACTTCTTAGTCAAAAGTGCCTTGGTTGCAGTCCAAGTTCTTCCATTTGCTACCGCTAATCCGACAGTAGCCACCTGGTTGTTCCACCAGCCTAAGGCATCATCAAGAAAAGTAGCAGCTGCAAATTTAACTTTGTTTTCCTCAGAGAACCCACTGATTTCGAAAGTTCTTTCAATCTTCTCCAACCATCTACGGAGTTCCAAAGCTCCACCGGTACCACAAAACTGTGTGGGACCACATTTCACAAAACCGGCATAAGAACACTCCCTAGGGGCTTGTTGTCTTTCCACATTTCCACCTTGACCTTGGTTTCGGTTTGCACGATCTGCCTCAAGAGCATTAGCGATTGCCTCTTGAATCATAGTGTTCACACGGTTAGCTGTCAACTTTGGAGGCATGGTGAAGTCTCAGTTACACCTCTCTGCAATGACAGGGAAAATAGAAAACAAGGTAAGTATACACATCAAGATTAAGAAGGATTTCTCTTTCAAGACATAATATAAGTACAACAACACATCAATGACAAGGTTATTAATATTCATCAATCACATCACAAAAGAGAAAATTTAAGACTTATCATAGATTATGAAAGGTAAACATGGATTGCATTGATAGATCAACCAAAATCTATGACAAGTAATGCCACTACAACCATACACCAACAATCTTAAAGTTATCAAGTTTTCATCACAATACCATCATACAAGATTATAAAATAGTTCGATTAAAACGATCAAAAGATAAAGTAAAATACATGTAACTATCCACGTGGTGATCCACATGACCTCTTGGATGGTGGTTCTTCCTCATCCACTTCGGGTTCTTCATCACTGTCTTCTTCTTCCTCGTCCATCTTTCTCTTCCCTTTATCACTCGGCTCACACTCAGTCACCCTCTTTGTTCCAGAAGTAGATCCAAACTCCGATGCTACCTGATTCCCTAAAGCGACACACTCACCCCTAGCGGGTGGTTAAACCATGAAATCATTAGCCTCCAGCTCAGATTCATCCACAAATCTCCAATCTTGTGGCAGGGATGATCTAACACGGTGCTCCCAACTATGCATCCTAACCAACCTAGCATGGTCTTCCTTAACCCGCTCAAGACTTGCAATCAAATTTTCTATCATCGATCTTAAACTGTTAATATCACTCTTATTCAATGCTCCATCGAACTCAGCCCTTGCAGTCCTTGCCAATAATTTCTGATGTGCTCTTTCATTCTCGTCAAACCTTTTGATCACTCTAGTCTCCACCATATAACGTTCGTACATCGACCTCTCTATTCTTCTCAAGAAAAACGGAACGTCACCATAAACTCTTGGTCCGGGGCAGGTAACTCTTGCGATGTCCTGATGGAGAGAATTAGCACTAGCCGCGGCGTCGGAACTTCTAGGGATACCTGGCATACCAATCAGATGAGAAATACGAGTAGGCCTGGGGACGGCAGTAATCCTTCGATCGCGAATCTGAGCTTGCACATTTTCCGCCTCGACTTGTCCTACAACAGCTTCTCCAACGTTTTCCCTTGCCTCTTGTCTCTCGGCTTCTTCCACGATTCGACTTTCATTCCCGTTAGGCGGTACCTCGGCCATCTCTGCAATTACAGAAAATTTTGGAGGGTACGTAAGATCATTATTCAATATTTATAAGTATATGCATGAAAATGCAATGCAAAGGTGGTACACATGCCCAAAATGCGATAATATGATGCTCATGCATATGCAATACAAGAATTACGGTATCGAGTACTCCACGTACAATTTCAATGTTTACATATAGTAGTTCAGTATTTACGTAATAATTACTCATACATTCACTTCAATTCAAAGGGATACATCTATACCATCAATACTAAAAGTGAATCTTACCGGAGCCATGCAGGATAGTTTTGTGCTTGGACAATTTCTTACGACACCAAAAGTTATAGTTTAGGATTTTTCAAAACGACCTAGTTCTCTATAACTCATGGCTCTGATTACCAATCTCTAACACCCCACAAATGCTATGCGTAGCGGAACTAAAGCATTTGGGTGCTAGGCAGTTATCATCACACACAAGCTATTTCGAACGACTCAAAGAGACGTAGGAATTTAAACGTTAATTAACCATTGTTGAAAACAACATTGTCTACCGCTTCCCAAACCCCAAAGTTAATACAACACAGAGTCTCGTTTTGGTCCCCACTAAATCTCAACCCAAAATACATTACAAGTTTACATGACATGACATAAAAAGTTTAAGTTATGAAAAGGGAGGAAAGACTAGGTAGACCACCAAGCCAGTACAACATCCATCCTAGCATGCTCCTTGCTACCATCTCATTGATTACCTGAAACACATGCTTAAAGGGGTCAACAAATAATGTTGAGTGGAATTCATAGGTTTTACAATCATATTTTGAACATAGGTATATAAAACCAATCACGATCATTCATAGAACTGTCGATCAAACAATCTATTATCAAGGTTATTACAATTGTGTTTAAGCTCATCTGTTAACTCAATCACCCACGTATATTTACCGGCATGATTAAGATGAAACCAGTGCCCCTTCTAAAGGCATTAGTTGCAATTATACCTTATTTCTTATCACAAGTTATCCGTCCACAGGGAGTACTCAACGTACTAGCCCTCGTCTCGGATAGGGTCGTCAACCCCATAGTACTATCAATTGTATAAGCGGCTATTTTCAATCCACACAAGGATTAAACAATAGTTAATAGTTCATGAATATAGGGTCTTATGCAACTAGATACTCAACACAATTTAGGCAACTTTCGGGTCTAACAATCATTCATGACATATGTTCGTTTCATTTGAAATAGCATGCATTCCCCTCGCGGGTAAAAACCATTTAATAACAATATAGAGCGAGGCTATAAATTCACACCTTATATATAGAAGTAGTCGACGTTACGGATGACGATCACTGACGATGAGGATGCCCGGGAAATTCAACACCTAACAAATAACGCGTAATGAGTCAACTCATTTATATAACTTTAAGTACTGTATAATACATCATATTAGTCAATTGTCATAATTACAAACGCACGCCAAAACTAAACAAGTAGTTGTTACTAGAGTTATACGATTCATCTACGTTATTAAAGTTACTACCCATTTTACGATTTCGCCGATACTTACTAAAAGTATGGGTTGTTTTCTATGACTTAAGCACTTATATAAAATTCAAGAAAATTTGTAAAAATACCTTATGACCTGTAGAAAACTCATTTTAAATCCCATAAAATGTTTTCACTTTTATGACCCATTACTCATTACATTTTCAAACATACATTTTTAGGACTTATTTTACACTTTGACCATGTTGGACTTGTTTGACCCATTTAAAAGACACCAATAGCTACCTTGACTCCTAAGTCCAAAAATAGACTCACAAATGCAGGTTTGAAACCAAAAACCAATTTTCATTCATTTACCAAACTCTATCTATGGTCCCCGGGATTTGACCTAAAACCAAACACAATTTCGGATTATGTTGATTTCTCATCTCCCGGTACACGAACTTTCAAAATATCATAACGTTTGACTCGTTTGGAGTCGTAAGCTCTTTCTTATATCAAATCGAAGCTAAGACAAAGCTCTATAACTACATCCTATTTTTATGACCTGTATTTAGACTTAAGATTTTCAAAAATACCCTTAAACAATCTTCCTAAAGATTACTACTTCAAAATCACCTTATCACTTGTTTCCAAACCATTTTAACGACACCTACCCCTAACTTAACCACTCATGACCACTACTAAACACCTCAATCAGTCCCTAACACCTAGAATATCAAATCCACTCAAAAACCCATTTACCAAATCACACATGCAATGTGTTCTACCCATTCAAAAACACCTAAAACAAGATTCTAAACACAAACCCATAAACAAACACATCAAACACCATGATCCACCAAACACCCCCATTTGGCCGTAGGGTGTTGGTGATCAAAACACCCAAACCAAACTTGTTTTGGTTAATTTAAATGGTGAATTAGCATAATCTAAACACCAATTACACATGCATTAGGTTTAATTACACAAACTCAAACATTTTGAAAATCTTTTAATTTTTTGAAAATCTTGTTCATGCGTGTTGGATTAAAGTGTGGAAAAACACTTACTAAATGATTAGAAAGAGTGGTCTTAAGTTGGATTAGATCAAAACAAAGAAGAACAAAAATATGGTGGTGGTGGTTGTGTTAGGCCGACGGCCAAAAGGAGAGAAGGAGATGGGGTGGGTTTTTTTGAAATGTGTTTTGTTGTGTGTGTGTGTGTGTTCATCCCCCTTTTTGTAAAAATAGAGGGGCCTTTTGTGCAATTTAAGCATTCTTTTGGCCTCAGATTTAAACGACAGCAATAATTTGCGGGAAACGACTGATTAGTCGACTTTGAAAATTTTGCGGGAGTCGAGGGTCGCCCCGAACACTCCAATATACTTGTAACACAATTTAAACGCACCCGGAAAGAAATAAAACGCACCCGGCTCGACTTAATACGAATCAAAAATAAAATTCTCGAAAAATCATAATATCGATAAAGCGACAATAAAACATAAAAATTGGGCATCCGTCGGGATCGTAGTCGTCATCGTTCTCTTAAATCGTCAATCGTTAAGATTACGGCCTCAAACATCAGTTTCAACTAAAACGATTAATTATGTAATAAACGAAATTTCTTAAAAATTTCAAAAATATTCGTAATTTAGGGTAAAATAAGTGACCTTGGTTTCTGGGTATCACACTTTTTAAAGAAACTTTCTTTTCCGTTTTATCACTTGATGGTGGAACATTTGTAAACATCTTTTCTTCTTTTGAAATTTCTTTTTGAGGGACAAACTTAATATGATTATTAGAATCAGAAAGGTTTATCAAATCACTTAAGTTCGATCGACTTTCTTCATGATGACGAATGGTTTTCTCGAAGTCAGAGGAAAGCATAAGGGCAAGATTATCATTATCAAAATCGATATCATAAAGAGCAGGCTTGATACTTTTAATATTCTTGAGATATTAAGGCTTAACAAAACTCGTTTTCATATTTCTATTGAGCATGTTCACAGTTTGAATAGATTGTCCCGTTTTGTAAACAATGTTGTTTAACGTGTCGACTCTCTTTTTTAAAGCAAGAATTTTTTCAATATCCTTTTCTTCACGAGTTTTATAAAGCTTAGTTTATTATTTGTTAACCGACTCTAATTCAGTAATCTGGAGTTTATGTAGCAGCCGTTGTTCTTCAAGTTCCAATATCTTTTGTTTTGACATATGAATTTCATATGTTACTTCAGAACAATATTGTCCGTTGAGCACCTTACGTTCATATACCAAACCATTAGCTATTTCAACTCGTCGACCAGCTTCTTTTACATAATCACACTCTTTAAGCCTGTCTATCTCCTCGGCTAAGGATGTGTTTGCTTGCTTCAAACGTTTATTAGCCTCTTTGTTTTCCTCAATTTCATGTTTTAAAGAATCAATAATAGTTGCAAGCAAATCACGGTCCTCATCCAATTCAGTATCCTGAGCAGCATTGCTGTCATCATTAAACATATGATGTGAATCCGTAGAGATATTGCTATCCTTCATGTCCATTACATATGTGTCATTGATGCTTTCGGGTTGCTCAGGATGTCGTCGTTCATTAGCAAACGCATAATAAATTATCATATGATGGTACCTTCTCAATTGGCTCAGTATCAAAGATAGGTCCATAATTGTTAGTAGTCTCTGGAATCACTTCTTGAATATTGCCATGTACACATAATGTGCCTCCAACTCTTGATCACCAACTTCATCATCAGTGTCGTCACGCCAATCAACTTCATCTGCTGTGAGCGGAATCCCTGCTTCTTCTTTCTTACACATCAACATATTTTCCTTGTGATATGTAGAATCCTTAGCCTGTTTTGGCTTCTTGCATTTTCTATCCATGTGCCCAAATCCCTTGCAATTGAAGCATTGAATCACAGTCTTCTGCACAACCGGAGTACCTACAATATCTCTAGCCCCAACGTGATTTGGCATCCTCTTATTATCATACCTAGCATCACGATCATACATTGGTGCATGATCAACTTCCTTATATCTAGCATAGGAGGATGATCTGAGGTTGTTGTTGGTAGGTTTGTAGATCATACCTTGGTGCATGACCTACCGCAGTGTTGTTTGATGTTAACACTGGAAGGATTTCCATTCATTATTATAAATACTAAAGAGTATCACTTTCAATGTTCTGGAAATATCATAAGGATAGAGCATAGGACTCTCTTCTTCATCACTTATGTTCTAAATGATGAACATCAAGTGTTTGTCATGAAATGTGTCCTAACGAGATTTTGTGATTGACTTGGTTCTAGACTCGATTTATGCACATTGGTTTTTAGTAAACGGAGACTGGAACAGACTACAACCTTTTCAATATCAACTAACTCGAAGTGAGAAAGTCAATAGAGATAAGTTGAAGTATGTGACAACAAAACAAACTTCTTTTGAGGGAAGCCTGAGTTAGCTGGAAAGGGTTGTGTCTTGCATCACTGGGTCCTTGATGTCTTGTTTTTAATATCAGCAATCATTTTTGTGATTCTAATAGTAGATGTATTGACCCGGTTTTCTTCCTAATTGGTATGGAGGGATACTTTCATTAGACCCTTTATCCTTACATTTCTTTTTCATTCTTCAGCCCCTTTGTTAGCCTTAAAATATTCAGTCGAACAAGAATAAGTCAGTCATAGGTTTATTATGTATCAGTCGTATGAACGTTGTCGAACAAGAATAAGTCGGTCATAGGTTTATTATGTATCAGTTATATGAACGTTATAATTTTTAATAGGTTAGTCAAAAATCACGAGCTTGATAATGAGCTTATAGGCACGTTTTAGGTTCTATAGTTTATTACACAAGCCCGACCCAACAACATATAGCACATAAAATCCCACACGTGGGCATGCTATATGTACTCATCTCCTAGCATGTTAGGAGGGTGTTGGTTACAATTCTCTCTAGAAATCTAATATTCCCAAAGTTTCCAACCATTCTCTCTAACCTCTCTCTACTTTATCTCTCTAAACCTTCATCTCTTTTCTATCTATTTTCTATTCATTTAACCATAGTGAAGTGAGTAATATATGGGATAACGATTGGTATCAGATCCACGGGGTGGGTGTGTAAAACCCAAAAATTTGGTTTATGTTTTATTTCATCATTTTGAATATAGCATAATGTTTAAGTAATAAGAATTTGATATTAAAACCTTAGGTTATAATTATTTGTGTATTATTAATTCTTAACAAAAGATATTTGTTTTAAAAAGAAAATTAAAATATGCTAGCATTTACGCATAAATTTAATGAAGAAAAATGAGTCTGGCAGGTCGCTCACATTGTTTCGCTATCTACGTACTATTTAGTTTAGTATTTGTTCTAAATTTGGAGGATGAAATTATATTTTAAGGGTGGTAAATTACAATACCTCGAGAAATATAAAAAATTGTAATACAAAGATAATGAACTAAATTAACAACAATTGTAACAATCAGTACGCGTTTAATAATAATGTACGCTTTTCATATAGCATTTGAAAGAAAAATCATTTTAAAGATAGTTATATTTGCGTTAGAAATGAAAAAAACAAACATAATGACATAAAAGGAATGATTGAGACGTAAGAAGAATTCAAGAACATTAAAATGAGTAAGTCAAATATGGTTTGTAACATTTCCGGAATTCATGTTTATCAGTTTAAGGTGATTGACCGCTAGTAAATAATTTCTCAAAATAAGTTTCTGTTATCTTATATTAAACGCGTTTTATTGCGAAACACTCGCTAGTCGTTACTATATATATTTATATTATATGAAGATCCCATATACTGCTCTACCATTACTAAAACAATAGTATCATTGCTGCATTGAGACAAAGTTGGAGATGTATGGTTTAAGCGTGGGTGAAAGTTTTAGTACGTCTAATTGTTGTACCTCTGAGTTTTAGCTCATGCGTAGGATACTACTAGTTTTCGTTCGTGACTAGTATGCAGCTAGCTGTTCATTTTCTGGTCGGCTTCGGTTTCGGTCATGTCCCGTAGATTCTGGTGTTAGTGTCCGCGTTTGGTTTTGGTGTCGATCTACCATATCGTCTCGACCCATCGTATTGTCAGCAGGTATATCTTGAACTACAATTTTAATAACTAGTACTATGTTGGCGAATATGTTATAAGACATATATCTATTACCATTAAGCTATGTTCAACCATCAACGGTGAGATAATATATCCTTAAAACATGAAGTTTTGACGTAGAACCAAATAGCATTAGTTCATGTATGTGTGTTCTTTACAAAAGAATCTAAGTTGCGGGTCGTAAACGTTGATTTATTATGATGTTAAAGGGTATAAAATACGTTCGATGCATGCGTACTAAGTACTAACCCTGTCTTCCAAATTAAATGTTCTATCATTTATTTAAATAAAATAAAATTTAAACTCTTTATGTATACACAAATATTACACGACAAAGATTAACCTTTTTCTGTGAAATCTACAAAAGAATTGTATGACGAGTGACATAGTTTCTTTCGAGATGAGTTTACTTAATAAAACATTTTCGGATTAAGAAGATGACATTGACCCCCTTGGAGAATCACGTTCTTATAAATAACGCTCATGCATGCCCGTCGATTCGGTATGAAGTTATAAATTATATTTGATCCACTCTTGGTTGTAGACCTTGATAAATATAAACTGATGCTTAAACGCATGCATAGAAATATGAAACATATCTCTCGTTTTAAGTTTCTTATTAGTGATGATAGTTTTGAGAATTGATTATTAGTAAAGGAAAAGATAATTAGTCTGCTCGTTATATATGAATAGGTAAAATTATTTTTGCGGAAAATAACTGTCAAGTTTGGCTAAGGTACGGATATTCCTATCTCTCTACTATTATTTGTTTCTTTCGATTATTTGATTGATCGTACTGATATATCTACTCTCCTTTCAAGTATTATTTATTTTCATGAATATCCGATCTCTCCTTTTAAACATTATTTATTTGTACCGATATTTGATCATTCACTCTCGATACATATTATTTGATCAATAAATATTTCTTTTTGCTCTCGATATGATTCGTTGATCTTTTCGTTTTCATTTGATATCAGTAAAATTTTCTATCCTTTCTTTTAAAAGGATTATCATGACATTCGATTCGTATTATTTGTTTCGACATTCATTCGCTACTCATTTGACATAAGCTTTTTGAATTCATTTGATATACGCTTCATTTTCCATTGCCATGATATGAACTTATTCGTTTCGTTTAGACATGACCTTTTGATATCCACTCTCTTTTAAATCATTATTTGTTAGTACGGATATTCGGTTCTTTAAGCAAGAACCCTTCCCTTACCCTTTTAAATCCTTTCTCTCTTGATCATCCCTAAGCCTTTGATATGTTCCCCATATTTTTATTTGCTATTTGGATATGATTCAATAATCTCTTGGTTTCGTTATGATCTTTTGATTTGTTATGCGTACTTATGCTTCACATTGACCACTTTTGGATATATGCTTTGATTGACCTTGATTTTGAAACCCTTATGCCCGAGCCATATATTTTCTAGTCATGGAAGTACCATTACCATGTCATCGATGCACCGGTGACATGACACTATCTGGGGCGGTGTGATTAGACTCTGACGTTTCCTTTTTTATTGGCCATTTTAGATATATATTTGTTAGTATGTGAGCTAGTCATGAGCTAGTATACGTTCTTTTGATTTTGATTTGCAAGGGGCGTATGGATGCATCCTAGGCTTTTGGATATTTGGATATTTGAATATGATTTGGGATATGAATGGAATATGCTATATGCTCCATATCATGTCAAGGGCATGGAGTCGCACCCCATGTGCACTTGGTTGTTGGGTCAAAAAGTTGATGTGGCAGAAACTCAAAAACGAAGAAAACATGAAGATATTGTCTAAGCGTTGTCAAGAGCAATCCAAGCGTTGACAAGAGCAAACTGAGCGTTGTTGGCTCAAGAGTTGTCGTGTGCAATCTAAGCATTGTCACATGCAATTCAAGAGTTGATAGAAATGTAGACAAGAAGCTTATGGAAGCTTCTATTTAGATAAACATGCAAGATATATTCTGCATAAGTTTATTTAAATAGAAGATTTACTTGTTTATTTGTTATTATCTCTTGTAAACCTTAATCCTTACACTATAAAAGGAATCAAGGGTCTTAGGTTTTATTCATCATTCACATTCACAATGTAAACCTAAAGCATGTGTCGACTAGACGTGGGATTCAATGTATACACGTCTAGTGATTGTTTGTTATTAATATAATGAACAATCCAATTGTTTTAATTCATGTTATTGTGCCTAAACACCTTGTTAATGGTTGTTGTTCTAATTCCGCTTTGATTATCTAATCATATGAACAATGATCATTCCTAGTAGCTTAAAAGATCCAAAAACCAAGGTTTCCACAATTGGTATCAGAGCCTCGTGGCTCGTGATGCTAGGACCAACAAGGTGTTCGTGTATGGTGAAAAGAAGAAAAATCCGTCTAGGGTTTTTCTGGACGTTTTTGTGTGCGCAGCAGTATTCAGAAGGTCATAACTTTTGATTGAACCGTTGGATCGTCACGAAATTTATTATGTGTGTTCTACATACATATATCTAAGCATCCACCAGAGGGATTGTTCTGATTAGCCCTCATTCAAAAGTTATTAAGCGTCAAAGTTGGTTGTAAAGATGATTTTCAGTTTTCTGTTTTCACATAGAATCATGATTTAGGGTTTCTACAAACCCTAGATCGTTCTTATACAGAAAAAGGAGACATGTTGCTGTGAATTATGATGGATCATACTAGCTTTGGTGAGTGGATTCATGAATCCGTGATGAACCCTAGTATGATTAATGTTCTTGTTGATATATCGATTAATGATTAGGGTTTTATGGAAACCCTAGATCTTATGAATTCTTCACATGATACAAGACAAACAGTGATTCACATGATATATTCACATGGAGGTTATAAAGAAAGATTCTGTTCATATATCCCATATGTTGCTGCGAGAGTTGCATGATGTTCGTTGGGATTTTCAGAAAGAAAAACAAGCAGATCGTATATCATGGAGTTATGATGGCTGCGTTATTTAAGGGATTTGGTGACTTCCTTATATATCGCATATTTTTATGAGGTATATGAGATTATGTCAAAGTGATTGGACATATCTGCAAGTGAGTCGAAAGATCGTGGCATATATAGTAACAACAGGAAAGGAAATAAACATTTATTCACTTTCCTATTTTGTGGGAAAAGATGACGTGATATATTGTTCAATGTAAATCACGCTATTTATGGATAGATGTTTGTACCAGCTGTTATGATTCAAGAGGTCAGACGTGGGATGCTAAATTGTAGGAATGTTTTTTTTAGGATCCTATGCGTATATAATCAAGCTTGGGCTGGATATATATGGATTGGTAAAGACGTGAGCAAGAACCAAAAGCCCATTTGACAGAGTTACCTGCTGACGTTACTGAATAAACACGTTGCTGCTTGTTGTTTTGACGCTGACATATTGGAATTTGACGCTGACAGAATAAGTCAACGCTGACAGCATTGACAGTGTTATCCGATATATGAGAATTCAAACGCTGACATGTATTGTCCGATATCGGACAATACATCTTGCCAAGATATCAGATACAGAAGGATATTGGATAAGACAAGGATTTCTGCTGTTTGAGAAAATTAGTACGTTTTGAGCACACAAAAAGGAGGAAATTACACACGAAGGTACATGGAATCTCCGTTTTATTTAGAATATTATGTTGATATTTATGGATCGGATATTTTTAAAAGGAATTAATGATCTTAAAGCAAGTTAGCAACTATTCGTGGGAATTTGATGGATATTTAAACTATGTAATCGGGATAGCCTTGTAAAAGAGTTATCCGTATGTAACTTTTACATATGATATATTATTTCATAAAGATTAGTCATGAAGAAGTGTTGGCTTAAGGGGAAGAATACTTATGGTAAGTTTGATGATTGAAGAAGATTTTCGCGAGTTTATGTTCTATCATATCTTAAAGTCATGTACTTACAGCCACTGACTTTAAAGGTAACTTGTTCGTGCTTTACATGGTTGGTGACGAAGACTTGTCATAACACTTGAAGGAGTTACATTATCATTCTCATTGTCTCACAAAGGATGAGAATATTGACAAGGGATGGAAGTCTACTTATATCTCCTCTATAAGTTCTTCATCACGTGGATAGTACAAGACATAGAACACAAGGTTGGGTTATTCTACTTCTACATCAAGAATACTTTATTTATTTTTCTTCAAGATCATTACATAGAGCTACATTTGGAGAATCTTCAAAGATTGCATACATTGTTTACTTCCTTGTTGATGTGACAAAAAGGGGAAGAAATACATGCTACACTTGAGGGGAAGCAATTTGAAGATCATGTACAACTTACAAGAGATACACATAGAGTTTTGCCGACATCAACTAGGGGAAGATTGTTGGGTCAAAAAGTTGATGTGGCAGAAACTCAAAAACGAAGAAAACATGAAGATATTATCTAAGCGTTGTCAAGAGCAATCCAAGCGTTGACAAGAGCAAACTGAGCGTTGTTGGCTCAATATTTGTCGTGTTCAATCTAAGTATTGTCACATGCAATTCAAGAGTTGATAGAAATGTACAAGAAGCTTATGGAAGCTTCTATTTAGATAAACATGCAAGATATATTCTGCATAAGTTTATTTAAATAGAAGATTTACTTGTTTATTTGTTATTATATCTTGTAAACCCTAATCCTTACACTATAAAAGGAACCAAGGGTCTTAGGTTTTATTCATCATTCACATTCACAATGTAAACCTAAAGCGTGTGTCGACTAGACGTGGGATTCAATGTATACACGTCTAGTGATTGTTTGTTATTAATATAATGAACAATCCAATTGTTTTAATTCATGTTATTGTGCCTAAACACCTTGTTAATGGTTGTTGTTCTAATTCCGCTTTGATTATCTAATCATATGAACAATGATCATTCCTAGTAGCTTAAAAGATCCGGAAACCAAGGTTTCCACATTGGTTACTTTTGTATTTTGGATTTAGATATATGATTTGGATATAAGCTCGTGGCACACCTACACCTTTATCTTTCTTTCATCTTATTTATGAATCATTTTATTCATTCCCGTGTTCATATAACCTTGATATTCGCAACTTCTATTTTCCTTACAGTTTTATTGGTTATATCCGTTCACTTGGCGTTTTACTCATCCATTTTATTTTCCATGCGGTAGGTATTAAGCGGGAAGATGGGCAATGAGATTTGGGTTAGAGAGCTACCTTGGAGTCACCCTTGTCTTGGTAAATGTTTTCAACACCTTTATCTTTTGAAGATATGCATTTTGTAGCCTCATATTAGGATTATTACTATTTTGGAAAGTTATTTTGATATTTAAATAAATTAAGACTTCCGTTTGCGTTTTAATGTTTCTGATATGACACCATAACGCGACACATTGTATCTTTATCAGACCCGGTGTTACAATTATGGTATCAGAGATCTTCGACCTAGGTATATCTTGAACTACGATTTAATAACTAGTACTATGTTGGCGAATATGTTATAAGACATATATCTATTACCATTAAGCTATGTTCAACCATCAACGACGAGATAATATATCCTTAAAACATGAAGTTTTAACGTAGAACCAAATAGCATTAGTTCATGTATACGTGGTCTTTACAAAAGAATCTAAGTTGCGGGTCGTAAACGTTGATTTATTATGAAGTTAAAGGGTATAAAAACATTCGATGCATGCGTACTAAGTACTAACCTTGTCTTCCAAATTAACTGTACTACCATTTATGAAAATAAAATAAAATTTAAACTCTTTATGTATACACAAATGTTACGCGACAAAGATTAACCTTTTTCTATGAAAATCTACAAAAAAATTGTATGACGAGTGACATATTTTCTTTCGAGATGAGTTTACTTAATAATAAATTTTCGGATTAAGAAGATAACATTGACGTCCTTGGAGAATCACGTTCATTATATCTAACGATCATGCATGCCCCTCGATTCAGTATGAAGTTATAAATTATATTTGATCCACTCTTGGTTGTAGACCTTAATAAAAATAAAATGATGCTTAAACGCATGCATAGAAATATGAAACATGTCTCTCGTTTGAAGTTTCTTATTAGTGATGTTAGTTTTGAGAATTGATTATTAGTAAAGGTAAAAGATAATTAGTCTGCTCGTTATATTAATAGGTAAAATTATTTTGGCTGAAAATAAGTGTCAAGTTTGGCTAAGGTACATATATTATTATCTCTCTACTACTATATGTTTCTTTCGTTTATTTGATTAATCGTATTGATTATTGGGAATAAATTATGGCCAGTTCACTTGAGCGCTGACAAGAGTAAAACAAGCGTTGAAAGGAGTAAAACAAACGCTGACAGCTCAAGCGTTGACAAGATAAAGTCAAGCGTTGATACATTGAAGACAAGCACTGATGGGAAGATATACTCTACGCGTTTATTGTATTCTAGATTACTTCTAGTAAAGATAGGAACAACAATGTATTTTCTATATTTATCTTTACCTAGAATAGTTGATACGTAGATTATTGTACAAGGCTTCTTATGTCTATAAAAGAAGACCTTTAGGTTAATGTTCAATATAAGTTTTCATTCGTAAACTACTTTCATTGTAAGCAAGTTTGATATCATTAATTAAAGTGAAAGTTTTTTTATATCTTGTGTGTTCTTGTTTAAGTGTTAATTCCGCATAACACTTAGATTGTCATAAAAATATACAAAGGTTTCTCTAAGTGTATTACTTGATCTAATCTCGTATACATAAAGCTAAATCGATCTGAGTTTGGGATCAAGAAGTGGTATCAGAGCTTGTTGAGGAACTTTTGATCTTAAAGAACACAAGAACCCTAAGAATCACCAAAACCCTAATTTTCTCAAAACCCTAACAACATCATGTCAAATTCAGAAATAACCTCCTCCTCCTCACCTTTACCAAACATCAAGATTCCCATGCTTGATGCAATCAACTTTGAATTATGGAAATTCAACTTTGAGCAATATCTAGGGATCAATGACTACACACTCTGGGAGATTATTGAATATGGAAACACATTCAATAAAGCCCAAAAGATTGTTGATGTTATTGCTGGAAGAGCAGCTGTTGCTGGATGTTCTGAAGAAGATAAGAAAGAAAAGCCTGAAGATGGTAGAGCTGTGTCTGCTGAAGACATAACAAAGAAAAGGGTTGACATGAAAACCCTAAATATTCTGAAAGTCTCTTTGGGACAAGAGAACCAGCATAAATACAGAGGTTATGATTCTGCTAAAGACCTTTGGGCAGCTCTTGAAGTTGCATATGGTGGCAATGAAGATACTAGGGAAGAAAAGAAGAAACAACTCATGCATGATTATGCTGTTTTCAAAGCTCAACCCAATGAGAAGCTGAGTAGTGTGAGAAGCAGATTGCTTGACATTACAAGCAAATTTTCCTTCATGGGGACACAACTTGGTGATGTTGACATTAATGCTACAGTTCTTAAAAGTCTTGGTGAGGCATGGAAGATTGAGGCAAGATCTATTCTTGCCAATAATACTTACAAAAGTTCCACGTTTGATGACATCTACAACAAACTGAGGATGTTGGAAGATGAAACTCTTTTAGAGCATGGAAGCAAGTCTACCAACAGTAACATGGCCTTCTTCTCTCATAGTGAAGGTCAATTCAATCAGAAGGACTCCTACATGCATCCAGTTACTGGATCATCATGTGTCAGTGCTGGAACATGTCCTGTCAACGTCTCCTTTTCAGACGCTGACACATTCAAAAGTGACTCACCAAGAGTTAAACCTGCTGGTTTGGGTTTGGATACTGTATGTGCTTATATTGCTTCCTTGCCCATTGGTTCAGTGATTACATATGAGGACCTTGAGCAGATAAGTGATGACCCCTTGGAAGAGATGGACATTAAGTGGAACATGGCTCTTGCTAGTATAAGAGCAAACAGGTGGAACAGAAGGTTTAAGAAGAAGATGACCTTCAATGCAAAAGACACAGCTGGATCTGATAAATCCAAAGTTGAGTGCTACAATTGTCATCGTATGGGGCACTTCATGAGGGAATGCAGATCTCCTAGAAGATCTGATGCTGGTAAACCTTCAAGTCAAAATGTTAAGGCTCAGGATCCTAAAGCCATGGTTGCTATTCAAGGAATTGATGGTATGGGATAGGATTGGAGCTATCTGGCTAAAGATATGGAAGAGGATAAAGCTTTGGTTGCTGAAATTGAAGAAGAAGAGCATGTTGAATATGCTCTCATGGCACACTCCTCCTCTTCATCTGATAATGAGGTATACGATGATGCTTTTTGTAGTAAAGGTTGCAGGTTAAACACTGAGAAACTTAACAAAGAGGTGTTAAGAATATTAAGTGATGTGAGTACTGAAAGATGCAAAATGTCTAATTACCAACTAGCTCTCACTCAAACTGAGAAGACAGTTTCTGAATATAAGAAAACGGAATTTGACTTAAAAGATAAAATAAATAGCTTAAAACATGAGTTAAATGCTAGTATGGATATTAGAAACATCATGGAAAGGGTTAATGGTGAGTTACAGGCTAAGTTAGATGAGGCCATTAAGAATATAGATAATGTTGGCCTTAAAATCCAGAGATTTGATAAGGCAACACAAACCCTAGGAGAATGTGTGAGTAAACAAAGGGATCATAAGGACATGACTGGGATTGGGATGCAAGACTACTCTGTGGTTCCACCACCAGCTGGTGACTTCTATGGTGTCCAACAAAAGGACCTATCTTGGACTGGTTTGCTAGAACTCCAAGAGGAGGAATTCATTCCTCCACCAAGAGTTGTCACTCTAGTTGAAGAGTATCAACAAAAGTTGACTGACCTAAATGAATGGAAGAAAGCTAACCCTAATTTATTTGTTAAGGGTGGCTTGCTATGTGAAAGTCCTAATGAGTCAACTCCCATTAAGGTTACAAACCCAATCACTGGTAAAGTTGTTGACCTAGGCTCAAACACTGTTAGAAAACCTAACATTAAGTATGCAGAGATGTATAAGAATACTAGGTCACCTAAGAGCCAAGTTAGCAATAATGGAATAGGCTTCTTCTCTTCTAGACCTAGGGTTGTGTCAAGAAAAGCCTGTTACACTTGTGGTAGCTTTTCACATTTAGCATATAAGTGTGTCAACGCTCCCAAAGTCAGCGCTGACAGGAACAAATTCCACGCTGACAGGAACAAAGTCAACGTTGTTAGAAAGTCAAACGTTGTCAGACCCAAACCTTGTGTGCAGCAAAGTTCACAAGTTGTTAGACCTGCCCCATTCTTCACTAGAGGGTCTAACACTCATGGACAAAGACCATTTCAAAAGACAAACACTTGGTCGAATAGGCATAGGGTTTCTGTAGCAAACCCTAGGTTCAACGCTGACAAGGGTAATTTCAGCATTGACAAGACCAATTCCAACGCTGACAAAAACGTGACCAGAGCTAAATATTTGCAACCACAGGGTAAGGGGTCTAAAGCTTCTTCAAGCTTGACATGGAGACCAAAGAAAGATCAAAACCCTAATGATAATGGGATTTCAATTACCTGCAACAGATTTAATTACATTTCAAAGGTCATTACAAAACCTATTGGGGTTAACTGGGTATTTCATCCTAAGAAGGATGAAAATGGGGTTGTTGTGAGAACTAAGTCTGTTCTTATTGAACAACCAGATGAATACAAGTCTTCTAAGGCTTGGGTTCCCAAAGAAAACTAATTTGTTTTCTTTATGTGCAGGGCATTCAAAAACAGGTCAATGATTATGGATATTGGGATAGTGGATGCTCCAGGCACATGACAGGGAAGGAAGATTATCTCACAAAATTCACTCCCATTAAGGATGGTGATAAAGTTTACTTTGGAGGCGGATATGGTACTATCACAGGCAAAGGAACCCTTCTCACCAAGAACTTGCTTTTTGAGATCGTATTTCTGGTAAAAGAACTTGATTACAATCTTTTTAGTGTATCACAAGTTTGTGATAACAAAAATAAAGTTCTGTTTACTGATACTGAATGTTTGGTGTTAAGCAAGGATCATAAGATCCCTGATGAGAAATATATTGAATATAGAACACCTAGGCATAAAGACATATACAATGTGAATCTGAATGGGGTTAGAATGAATAACAATAGGTCTTGTTTTTATGCTAAAGCTTCAGTTGATGAGAGTAATTTGTGGCACAGGAGACTAGGGCACATAAATTTTAAGAATATTAATAGGCTTGTGAGACTTGGCTTGGTTGATGGTTTGCCTGAGAAGGCCTTCCACAATGACCACTCCTGTGTTGCATGTCTTAAAGGCAAGCAGCACAAGGTCTCATTCAAGTCCAAACAGGTGCATTCTAGTTCTAGACCTCTTCATTTGCTTCATATGGACCTCTTTGGTCCAACTAATATAGAAAGTTTGAATGGAAAGTCCTACTGCTTTGTCATCACAGATGACTTTTCCAGGTTTACTTGGACCTTCTTTCTAGCTATGAAGAGTGATACAGCTGACACTTTAATTGATTTTATCATTCAGATTGAGAAGAAATCAGGTAATGAAGTTAAAATGCTTAGGAGTGATAATGGTGGTGAATTTAGAAATAAAAAGTTAGATGATTTTTGTGCCAGGAAAGGAATTACTAGGCAATTCAGTGTTGCCAGAACCCCACAGCAAAATGGAGTTGCTGAGAGGAAAAATAGAACCCTAATTGAAGCAGCCAGAACCATGTTGGCTGATGCTCATTTTCCTATAGCCTTTTGGGCTGAGGCTGTTAATACAGCTTGCTATGTTCAAAATAGAGCATTGGTCAACAAAATTCAGAACAAAACACCTTATGAGTTACTTTGGGGTAGAAAACCTGATATTGGTTTTCTCAGACCTTTTGGGTGTCATGTAGTAGTTTTAGATACTAGTGATGCCTTAGGTAAATTTAGTGCAAAAGTTAATGAAGGCTACTTCATGGGGTATTCAGTGTAGAACAAGGGATATAGGGTTTATCTTAAGGAAGAAAAACGTATTCTTGAAAGAGTACATGTTAGGTTTTTAGAGAATAAACCTATTGATCCTGAAAGTGGTCCTAATTGGTTGTTTGACTTGGAACCTTTATCTAGAGCCTTAAATTATTTGCCTGTCACTAATCCAGACATTGTGAAGGTAACTTCAAGTGTTGTGGACGAACAAGTTGTTGATGTTTCAGGTACACAGGTTCATGAAAAGGTTGGATCACAAGCAGCAAAGTCATCTCCTATACAAGAATATGTTACAATCCCCATATGGACAGATGCTTTTGCTGCTGCTGCTGCTGGTAAAGATAATGGTGGTCCCCAAGTACCACCAGCTAACAACATGCATGGTCCTTCAGGCGCTGACAAAGGCAAATCTAACGCTGACAAGACCAATTCAGACGTTGATGGCTCAAACGTTGACAACAATAGTTCAAGCGTTGTTAGCTCTCACGGTGACAAACAGGGTTCAGACGTTGACAACACTTCTGCACATCTTTTCTCTTCCATTTTTGAACAAGGTGAACCTTCCAATTTATATGAAGAGGTTCATCCTCATGTTGATGAAAGAGAGTCTAAAGAAAAAGATATTGGCAACATGGATAATGAAGTTGAGGACACCAGACTTTTTGAAGGAGGAGTTCTCACTTCTACTATGAAGAATCACCCCACTTCTCAAATCGTTGGTGATATTATGACTCCTGTTCAGACTAGAAGATCTCATCAAGGTCTTGGTGGGTTTATTGCCAATATTCACAAGAAGGTTGATACCCCTCTTGTGCAAGAATGTTTGTTTGCTAGTTTTCTATCACAACAGGAACCCAAGAAAATATTTGATGCTCTCAAAGAACCAAGTTGGGTGGAAGCAATGCAGGATGAGCTTCACCAATTTGCAATTCACGATGTTTGGGAGCTGGTTGATTGTCCCAGATATGTTAGACCTATAGGGACAAGATGGGTTCTAAGAAATAAGAGAGACGAAAGAGGAATTGTGGTCAGAAACAAGGCAAGGTTAGTGGCTCAGGGTTATACACAAGAGGAGGGGATAGACTATGAGGAGGTCTTTGCACCAGTTGCAAGGATTGAAGCTATTAGGATCTTTTTAGCCTATGCATCCTGCATGGGCTTCACTGTCTATCAAATGGATGTCAAGAGTGCCTTCCTCTATGGTACAATTGTTGAGGAGGTATATGTGATGCAACCTCCTGGTTTTGAGGATCCAGAGAATCCAAACAAGGTGTATAGAGTCAAAAAGGCTATGTATGGACTTCATCAAGCCCCAAGAGCATGGTATGGTACTTTGTCTACTTACTTAGTGGACAATGGATTCAAAAGGGGCACCATAGATCAGACACTATTTACAAAGAAGAAAGGCAAGGATGTGTTGCTTGTTCAGGTCTATGTTGATGACATCATTTTTGGGTCTACTGATCCAAAGATGAGTGAGGATTTTTCCAAGCTTATTACAGACAAATTCAAGATGAGTGCTATGGGGGAGATGAACTTCTTTATTGGTTTACAAGTTCAGCAGAAAGAAGATGGTATCTTCATCTCCCAGGATAAGTATGTGGCAGAGATCTTGAAGAAATTTGTCTTTTCTCCACATGAAAAGAGGGCTACTACTCCTATGGATAGAGAGCACCCTTGGGAAAAGATTGGAGATGGGAAAGATGTTGATGTCAGGCACTATAGATCCATGATTGGATCATTGATGTACTTTACAGCCTCCAGACCTGACATCATGTTTTCTGTGTGTGCTTGTGCACGTCATCAAGTGACTCCCAAAGAATGTTACCTTTATGCTGTGAAGAGGATCTTTAGGTACCTGAGATGCTATCCTAGGCTTGGTTTGTGGTACCCAAAGGATTCACCATTGGAGCTGATTGCATATTCAGACAGTGACTATGGAGGTGATAAGTTTGATAGAAAATCCACAACTGGTGGATGTCAGTTTCTTGGGAGCAGGTTAATATCTTGGCAATGCAAGAAACAAACAGTGGTGGCTAATTCTACAACTGAAGCTGAGTATGTTGCTGCAGCTGCTTGTTGTGGACAAGTCTTGTGGATTCAGAACCAGCTTTTGGACTATGGGTTAATTTCATGCATACCAAGATATTTGTTGACAATAACAGCACTTTATGCATTATTAAGAATCATGTACATCATTCTAAAACTAAACACATAGAAATTAGACACCATTTTATAAGAGATTGTTTTGAAAAAGGTTTAGTACAACCAGATAGGGTTGACACTGAGGAGAATGTGTCAGATTTACTAAACCTCCCAACATCAAAAGGTTTAGTTACTAAACCTTTTGATGTTGGGAGGTTTCAATACTTGGTAACAAGTATTGGAATGATCAATCTCACATAATATGTGTTTTGGAGTCTTTTTGTAAAAGTATGTACAGGATAATGCATTGTTATTGGTCTTGTTGATAATTTAGATTTTTCACTATCTTTCTAACACTGACAAAGGTTGCTTGAACTCTGATGAGTGTTTTTGTGACGTTGTCAGCAATATATTTGTCTAACGCTGACAAAGCTTCCCTCAACGCGGTTATGTGTTATCGGGGCGTTGTCAGCAACAATGTTAGTTTTGTGGTTTTCAATCTAAATGTGCAGGTTGTGTTAGCAGTATACCATTGGATACAGAGTTTCTTATGGATCAAAGGAGAAGCATTTGGACAAGTTTTTATTTATGGATGATGGTTGGAATTTTTAATTCCTATCTTGACATAATTTTTTTATGTTCATGCATATTTTTAGCAACTTATGTATCATAGTTTAAGGGGAGGTTTTAGGAACCTTTAGGATGTTTGGGTATCCATATGATACTCTTATCACAATTCTAGATTGTGTCCACAGGTGAGTATGAGTTAGTTTTACTAAATCATGAGGCACTGTAGCATGCAAAGTTGATATACTTTGCATGCTGCCAAGACATTTTTGGCCTAGAATTGGTTGTGGTCTGTTGGGAGACTTGGGAATAATTTTGTTATGGGATTTACCTGGGAGTAACAAGGAATTTTATAAGGTAACTTGGTTGTTAAGAGTTTTGGTTAGCAAGGGACACTAGAGGACTGTTATGTCTATCTTGCATAAGCAAGTGTGCATAACTGGACAGTGCTTGCCGCCCTATAATAATTATCAGCTTTTTGGTTATCTTCTCTAGGATAAATTACTTTGTTAAGGTCATTTTTCATTTTTAAACATTTTTTTGGACGCTGACAAGTATTTTTCCAAGCGTTGTTGTGACCAATTTTGACGCTGACATGGCTATGGCAAACGTTGACAAGAATATAGCCGTTGGCCGTTGATAGGTTATTATTGACCGTTGACACTCAATGGGACCTACCAAGTTGTTACTTTTTGACATATTTTTAGGCCGTAATTTTGGGAGTTGATAACTTTCATTTAATGCATGAGATAAACTTATTTTTTTTCAATATTTTCATGATTACATTTTGAAAATACTTGCCTATTTTTGGGCCAATCACATGAATTTTCTTCTCCTATATATTTGGGTCCTATTTTTTTAAACAGGGTACCTATTATTCTTGTCTAACACAATTTTCTCTTATCAACTTCATCTTCATCAATCATTTTCACAGCTTTCAACAATGGCACCAATGTTTAAACCATCATAATTGGAATTGGGGTTCAGAAGTCAACACAACATGATCGCGTATCTTGAAGCTGATGATACTCTGTTTCCCCAATACACACAAATGGTGGCGTATTTGAACGCATCCCCCATTAGGTATGCTCTTTCTCATGCACCACTCATTCCTGTCACACATATTAAACAGTTTTGGAACACTGTCAGTTCCTCAACAGTTAATAGAGTGACTACATTATCTTCTATTGCTCATGGGAGAACTTGGGTGGTTACTGAGGCTTTGGTATGCCAAGCCTTGCATCTTGATGATGTTGATGGTATAACCACCCTTCCCATTAGTGAAATAGAACAAGGACTAAGGGCTTTGGGTTATCCTTTTCCTGATGAAGGAACTTTAAATAAATATCATAAACAGGAGTTTCCCCCAGCCTGGAAGTACCTCATACATGTCCTCCTACAATGTTTGAGTCCCAAGTGCACTGCACACAATGAGATCAATATATCTATTGCCAGTGCTATTGTGTGTATTGCTACTGGGCAAAATTTAATTATTCTAAAATGATTTTTGAGGGCATGTGTAAAAATAAAGGGAACAAAATGACTTTCGCTTATCCCAGATTTTTACAAATGGTTTTTGATGTTCAAGGATACTACACAAGGGATCATAATGATTTTTATGAGATCCCTGTGCAAAAGAAAGCAACTTTTATGAAGATGAACTCACCCCCACATCGTGACCTACCCTTAACCCAAGCTACGCTTGCTGTCATTGCAGCAGCTCAACCACAACCTGACCCCCAACCTCAAATTGACCCAATACCTGAACCATTACCTTCACCCCAACATATGCAAATTGACCAAGAACCCTTCGACGCTGACGCGTTCAATGTTGGCGTTGATGTGCCTATTTCAAACGTTGACACACAACCTTCACAGACCCAAACACCCCTTATCCAACCCACATCCACCCAATCCACATCATCATCTCCACCAACAGAATATAGGTTACAAAAACGCCAAAGGACTACTGGAGTGTTCTTCTCTGGTGGTCCTAGCCACGTAGCGGAGAGAACCACCACCACAAGTGTGGTTGGTGCTATGGATGAGGCTGGGACTATTGGTTCTGGCTTAGAAGCTGACCAAGGCAGTCCCACCATAATTAAGACCTCATCCATGCCCAATGAATCTGAATTGGGAGTGCAACTACCCATTTTAGAAGAGGGCAGATTGGAACCAATGACCCTAATGGAATTGACGGCAGTCTGCATGAGCTTGCAAAAGCAAAATGCAGACTTGGTACAAGTTGTCAGCATACAAGGCCTTGAACTCAAGCAATTGAGGGAGAGGATTGTTATTTTGGAGACTGCTAGTGCAAGGAGATGGATGGAGGAATCTTCCAAAGGGGAGGATGATCAAATAAATGTGAGTGATAAGGGCAGCCATGATGGTCAATCTCTGGATGTTGCTGAGGCCCTAACAAGTTTGAAGAAACAGACAGGTTTTGATACGTCTCTAGTCTCTCCTACAAACTTAAATTTATCATTTACAGCCATGTTGGAGGAAATTGAAAAAGGCGCTGAGGCAGGAAATTTGAGCGTTGACAAGGAGAAATTGGACGCTGACATGAGTATTTTGGGCGCTGACAGAGCAAAAGTGAGCGTTGACAGACCTGCAAATGAGGGTAATGTATCCCAGTCATCATCTCTCATCAAGGAGGTTTCTTCACAGGTATCACCATCTACCTTACCAACAATTGATCCATTAGATAAGGGTAAGGGTATTATGGTAGAAGAGGTTGTTCCAAAGAATGCAGCTCAAATTGAGTTTGATAGAAAGTTGGCTGCACAAATTGTGGAACAAGAAAAAAAGGAGGTGAGAGAGTCACCATTTGTTGTCACTTCAGAAGAGCAAGAAGGAAGTGATGCTGCTAGCTCAGACTCAAGTGTTATGATCATAGAACAGCCAGAAAGACTTGAGTATAGAGATGAGTTGGCCAAGGAGAAATTGAGAGAGTTGAAATTGCAGGTTGATTTTGATATGCCAGAGGTGGTTCAAATGTATCATGCATGGGAAGAAAGATGTATGGAGAATCCACACTTGACCATTTCAGATCAAATATGGGGTTTGGAGATTCTTCTCAGAGTACAAAAGGATTGCCAGGTCATTTTGAAACACAAGGCAAGCAATATTCTCTCAGAGTTGAAAAGGGATAGAAGGGAGTTGTACTGCATGTTGCTCAGGTTTCATGGAGTAGGGTTGACTTATCAGAAATTGAAGGCATTGACATTTGATGAGTTGGAATGTAGAGCTTATCCCATTTGGGTTAGAGTGCAGGAAGCAACACTCTAAGACTTCTTTCTGATGAAAGAAAAGAAGAACTTGCAGAGGAAATGGAGCTCAAGAAAGCAATGTTTGTTCCTAGACCAGTGAAAAAGGGAGTTTCTCTTGAGTTTCCCAAAGATATAGATCCATTACATCCAAGTGAAGCTGTCATAAGAAAGAGCCTCAAGCTCTCACCATTAGAAGCTTCAGATATGGTACAAGTGTTACCACTAGATTCCAGAAATCCAATTGTGAGCTATGAAGAAGATGAATGTGGATTTTGGAAGTTGGCAGGTATGGAAAAGAGGTGCACACTTTTACCACCCTTATATCTTTGTTTGCAAGTTGTGATAGAGAAGACTTGGTAGACCTATGGAGGTTGTTAGAGGCCAAGTATGTGGCTGAAGCACCAACTTCAGCCAATGGAATAAAATTGTGGTCCACATTCAAGAGAATGTGTGGACCAAAAGATGAGGATCCTGCTATTTGGAAGGACCTTGAAGATGATCTCAGTGGTCTTCAATGGAGATTGTATTCAGCTGCTGGTGTTTATTATTTGAGTGCTACAAAGTTTGCTGAGTATCTACTTGTGGATGGTCAGTATTTCATGTCTAAGGAAATCTTGGAGAAGATGAAGAACACTCAGCTGGAGATTGATTATTCGAGTGACGTGGCAAACGACTTGATCAGATTTATTTATTACCAATATGAGAAGGTTTGTAAGATTCCTCCTAGTACTTAATGTTTATTCAGAAACTTGATCATTGGAGTAGATATCAAGTTTAGGGGAGGATTGTTGGGAATAAATTATGGCCAGTTCACTTGAGCGCTGACAAGAGTAAAACAAGCGTTGACAGGAGTAAAACAAACGCTGACAGCTCAAGCGTTGACAAGATAAAGTCAAGCGTTGATACATTGAAGACAAGCACTGATGGGAAGATATACTCTACGCGTTTATTGTATTCTAGATTACTTCTAGTAAAGACAGGAACAACAATGTATTTTCTATATTTATCTTTACCTAGAATAGTTGATACGTAGATTATTGTACAAGGCTTCTTATGTCTATAAAAGAAGACCTTTAGGTTAATGTTTAATATAAGTTTTCATTCGTAAACTACTTTTCATTGTAAGCAAGTTTGATATCATTAATCAAAGTGAAAGTTTGTTTATATCTTGTGTGTTCTTGTTTAAGTGTTAATTCCGCATAACACTTAGATTGTCATAAACATATACAAAGGTTTCTCTAAGTGTATTACTTGATCTAATCTCGTATACATAAAGCTAAATCGATCTGAGTTTGGGATCAACACTGATATATCTACTCTCCTTTCAAGTATTATTTATTTGCATGAATATCCGATCTCTCCTTTTAAACATTATTTATTTGTACTGATATTTGATCATTCACTCTCGATACATATTATTTGATCAATAAATATTTCTTTTTGCTCTCGATATGATTCGTTGATCTTTTCGTTTGCATTCGATATCAGTAAAAATATTCTATCCTTTCTTTTAAAAGGATTATCATGACATTCTATTCATATTATTTGTTTTGACATTCGTTCGCTACTCATTTGACATAAGCTTTTCGAATTCATTTGACATACGCTTCATTTTCCATTGCCATGATATGAACTTATTCGTTTCGTTTAGACATGACCTTTTGATATCCACTCTCTTTTAAATCATTATTTGTTGGTACGAATATTCGGTTCTTCAAGCAAGAACCCTTCTCTTACCCTTTTAAATCCTTTCTCTCTTGATCATCCCTAAGCCTTTGATATGTTCCCCATATTTTTATTTTCTATTTGGATATGATTCAATAATCTCTTGGTTCCGTTATGATCTTTTGATTTGTTATGCCTACTAATGCTTCACTAAGACCACTTTTGGATATATGCTTTGATTGACCTTGATTTTGACACCCTTATGCCCGAGCCATATATTTTCTAGTCATGGAAGTACCATTACCATGTTATCGATGCACCGGTGACATGACACTATTTGGGGCGGTGTAATTACACTCTGACGTTTCCTTTTTTATTGGCCATTTTAGATATATATTTGTTAGTACGTGAGCTAGTCATGAGCTAGTATACGTGCTTTTGATTTTGATTTGCAAGGGACGTATGGTTGCATCCTAGGCTTTTGGATATTTGGATATTTGAATATGATTTGGGATATGAATGGAATATGTTATTTGCTCCATATCATGTCAAGGGCATGGAGTCGCACCCATGTGCGCTTGGTTACTTTTGGATTTTAGATTTAGATATATGATTTGGATATAATCTCGTGGCACACCTACACCTTTATCTTTCTTTCATCTTATTTAAGAATCATTTTATTCATTCCCGTGTTCATATAACCTTGATATTCGCAGCTTCTCTTTTCCTTACAGTTTTATTGGTTATATCCGTTCACTTAGCGTTTTGCTCAGCCATTTTATTTTCCATGCGATAGGTATTATGCGGGAAGCTGGGCAATGAGATTTGGGTTAGAGAGCTACCTTGGAGTCACCCTTGTCTTGGTAAAAATTTTCAACACCTTTATCTTTTGAAGATATGCATTTTGTACCCTCATATTAGGATTATTACTATTTTGGAAAGTTATTTTGATATTTAAATAAATTAAGACTTCCGCTTGCGTTTTATATGTTTCTGATATGACACCATAACGTGACACATTGTATCTTTATCAGACCGGGTGTTACAATTATGGTATCAGAGATCTTCGACCTAGGTATATCTTGAACTACGATTTAATAATACTATGTTGGCGAATATGTTATAAGACATATATCTATTACCATTAAGCTATGTTCAACCATCAACGACGAGATAATATATCCTTAAAACATGAAGTTTTGACGTAGAACCAAATAGCATTAGTTCATGTATACGTGGTCTTTACAAAAGAATTTAAGTTGCGGGTCGTAAACGTTGATTTATTATGAAGTTAAAGGGTATAAAAACATTCGATGCATGCGTACTAAGTACTAACCTTGTCTTCCAAATAAACTGTACTACCATTTATGAAAATAAAATAAAATTTAAACTCTTTATGTATACACAAATGTTACACGACAAAGTTTAACCTTTTTCTATGAAATCTACAAAAACATTGTATGACGAGTGACATATTTTCTTTCGAGATGAGTTTACTTAATAATACATTTTCGGATTAAGAAGATAACATTGACGTCCTTGGAGAATCACATTCATTATATCTAATGATCATGCATGCCCCTCGATTCAGTATGAAGTTATAAATTATATTTGATCCACTCTTGGTTGTAGACCTTAATAAAAATAAAATGATGCTTAAACGCATGCATAGAAATATGAAACATATCTCTCGTTTGAAGTTTCTTATTAGTGATGATAGTTTTGAGAATTGATTATTAGTAAAGGCAAAAGATAATTAGTCTACTCGTTATATTAATAGGTAAAATTATTTTGGTTGAAAATAAGTATCAAGTTTGGCTAAGGTACATATATTATTATCTCTCTACTACTATATGTTTCTTTCGTTTATTTGATTGATCGTACTGATATATCTACTCTCCTTTCAAGTATTATTTATTTGCACGAATATCTAATCTCTCCTGTTAAACATTATTTATTTGTACCGATATTTTATCTTCCACTCTTGATACATATTATTTTATCAATAAATATTTCTTTTGGCTATCTATATGATTCGTTGATCTTTTTGTTTGCATTCGATATCAGTATAAATATTCTATCCTTTGTTTTAAAAGAATTATCATGACATTCGATTCATATAATTTGTTTCGACATTCGTTCGCTACTCATTTGACATAAGCTTTTTGAATTCATTTGATATATGCTTCATTTGCCACTACCATGATATGAACTTATTCGTTTCGTTTAGACATGACCTTTTGATATCCACTCTCTTTTAAATCATTATTTTTTGGTACGAATATTCGGTTCTTTAAACAAGAACCCTTTTCTTACCCTTTAGAATCGTTTCTCTCTTGTTCATCCCTAAGCCTTTGTTATGTTCCCCGTATGTCTATTTGTTGTTTGATCTTTTGGATATGATTCAATAATCTCTTGGTTCCGTAATGATCTTTTGATTTGGTATGCCTACTTATGCTTCACTTTGACCACTTTTGGATATATGCTTTGATTGACCTTTGATTTTGACACCCTTATGCCTGAGCCATATATTTTCTAGTCATGGAGGTACCATGACCATGTCATCGATCTACTGGTGACATGACACTATCTGGGGCGGTATGATTAGACCATGGCGTTCTCTTTTTGGATTGGCCATTTTGGATATATATATTTGTTAGTACATGAGCTAGTCATGAGCTAGTATATGTGCTTTTGATTTTGATTTGCAGAGAGCATATGGACGCATCCTAGGCTTTTAGATATTTGGATATTTGGATATTTGGATATTGGATATGATTTGGGATATGAGTGACATGTGCTATATGCTCCATATCATGTCAAGGGTACATGGGAGTCGCGCCCCATGTGCACTTGGTTACTTTTGGATTTTGGATTTGGATATATGATTTGGATATGAGCTCTTAGCATACCTACACCTTTATCTTTCTTTCATCTTCTTTATGACTTATTTTATTCATTCCCTTGTTCATATAACCTTGATATTCGCAACTTCTCTTTTTCTTACAGTTTTATTTGTTATATTTGTTCACTAGGCATTTTGCTCAGCTGTTTTTATTTTCCATGCGGTAGGTACTAAGCGGGAATTTGGGAAATGAGAGTTGGTTTAGAGAGTTACCTTAGTGTCACCCTTGTGTCATGATAAATGTTTTGAAAACCTTTATTTTTTGAAGATATGCATTTTGTACCCTCATATTAGTATTGTTGCTATTTTAGAAAGTTATTTTGATATTTAAATAAATTAAGACTTCCGCTTCAGTTTTATATGTTTCTGATATGACACCATAACGTGACACATTGTTTCTTTATCGGAGCAGGTGTTACAGGATTGGTGATTTATTTGTGGTTATAAAGTGAATTTTTTGGGTTTTAATCTATAAAACCACACGAAAATTTTTTTTTTCTTTGTTTTCAATACATAAACATCACTAATATCTTCATATATTTTTTTGTTGTGTGCTTGAAACAAAAAAATCCATACTTGATCTTCTTTTTCATCCTATCTGCTTATTTGTAACTTTTAAGGTTACAAAATTTTTCGGCTTAAATATAAATTTTTTTCTTCATTTTTATGCTTTTTTTATGACTTAGATCGTCCGGAAGTACAACTTGTTTCATTAGAAAAGATCAAAAATTGTGTTTTTTGAAGGATAAAAAATTTCGTATTTTTTGGCAAAATACCGGAATTGTATAACACTAATATACCGGAATTGTAGAAATTTGGTACCGGAGATATAGTTTTTTGGTACCATAGATATAGTTTTTGGCACCAGAGATATAGTTCTTTGGTACCGGAGATAAAGATATCAAGTACCGGAAATTTACATTTTTTCGTACCGTAGATTTACATTTTTTGGAAGCGGGGAAATTCTAGTACAGGAGAAATTCAAATACCGGAGATTTACATTTTTTGGAACCGGAGAAATTCTAGTACCGGAGAAATATATGTACCGGAAATATCGAAGTTAGGGTACCGGAGATATTGAGATTGTTGGTACCGGAGTTTGCAAAATTCTACTACCAGAATTATAGAAATTAAGGAACCGAAATTGTGCCAAATTTGTGTTCGATACATTTTTAGACTTAGCCACCCTCACAACTAGTTTCTAAGCTTAGTTTACCAAAAAAAAGAGTTAAAATATTTTGGTCAAGTTAGTTCAAATTTTTTTCATACTAGTTTTAGGCTATTTCTGCTTCGATTTCAAACTTTGGCAATTCAAAAAAAAATTCGACCCGAGATTCGAATTTATTGTCCGACTGAAAAAAAATCAGAATTTTCAGAATTTTAACCACAACCTAATAATCACAACTCATCTACTTAAGATAAAAATTCACTTAATCATTTCATAAATTGTCGAGATGGATTCTACGGCAGATTATCGTGTAACTAATAACAACATAATGGTGGCGGGTAACAAAGAATGACCACCAATGCTAGTGCCTGGTCGATATGCACAATGGCAGTCATGTTTTCTTCAATATCTTGATACAAGACATAATGGTGATGCTTTAAGGCAGTTCATTTTCGATGGTCCATATGTCCTCTCAACAATCACCGTTCCTGCTAAACCAGCCACATCAACTACTGACGAAGTACTCGCACATCAACGAGATGAAACTATATCTGACCTAACACCTGAGGAGCGTGCTTGGGTTGATGTAGAGAAGGAAGCAATTTATATGATTTTATGTGGGATTCAAGATGATATTTACTCAACGGTTGATGCAAGTCCTGCTGCAAAAGAGATGTTGACGACTATTGAACGACTGTAACAAAGAGAATCACCCAATCAACAAGATGTGAACACAAACCTGTTTTGGACATTTGACAAGTTTACTTCATTGGAAGGGAAATCGATTGATTCATACTAATCCAGATTCTACAAAATGATGAATGAGATGACAAGAAACAAGTTGGAAGTCTCCACTATGCAAGTCGATGTTCAATTTCTACAGCAACTTCAACCAAAGTGGACACGATTTGTTACTTTGGTAAAACAACAACAAAAGTTAGACAAGCTCTCATATCACAAGCTCTTTCACATTTTTAAATAATTTTAGAATGAGAAAAACGAGCTGAACGGGTAGCAAAGGTTGCTAATCCACTTGCTTGGTGTTTACAACTCAACATTACTCAGATCACCGTTCTTGTGCTCTAAAGTCCTACTCTACTCAATCATCATCACCACGATCTTCTAGTACCTCCAAGTCAGTTTTATTCCCTTCCAATTAATGCAGCTTTAATATGGTTATAAATGGTAATTATAGAGATTTCATTTCAAGTTAAAGTGTTTATCATTTAAATGAATGAATTAATGAATGTAACTTTCTTAATATATCGCTTGCTATAGTAAAAATCTCAAATTGATGCAGTTTTATTATGGTCATACAGTTGTTTTGATATGAAGAGATTTGATATACAGATATCAAAACCAACTTTTAAAGGGAAAGTTTTTTACATTTAGTCAAAAGGGGAAGATTTGATACGATTGAAAATGGGATGAAAATAATGATCGATATCGTGTTGCACTTTCCAAACGTGACCTTGAATTTAAGGCTGCTATGTCAGCAGATTTTAATGTTGCTTTCTTTAGATTGCTTGCACAACACTGCGTCAAGATGAACCACCCTTGCTGGAAGCCACCAAGAAAATTACTATTCCTTTGGATGTTGTCCTTGAGACCCACTCGGACATAGGTGATTCCTAAGTTCAACCGTCACTGCTGGACTTCTCAAATGAGGATGGGGACCAGCCCCTCTTGAGGACGCAACTGGTCCATCCACCACAGCTAAAACCACCACTGCTTTTGAAAAATAACAGGGTGACAATTTGGACAACCTTGACGCATATATAGATAAACTCTTTTGGGTCCGATGAGGAAGAGGCGACGAATGAGACGGGTACCCAGGCGCAGGCCAAGCCCGCTCCTAGGAGGCGTACGTCCACTAAAAGAAAGACAAGGAAAGAGAATGACACAGAGGTGGGAGACTCCAATGCGACACCCAAGAAGCTGCGGGAAGATCACCCGAGATATCAAGAAGGCAGCAGCAGAGATGCGCCTAAAGGTGACATGACCGCCCCACCTACTGGCGTGGAAACCAAACCTAATCCAAACGTGTGGAAAGCCACGTCGGTGAGCACCGTGCCACCAACCAACTCAGAGCTGGTGAAGGAGCCCGCGTAAGAAACATACAACTCTTGACCGACACTTTAGTATCCATTCATCGTATTGATTTGATTGCCTATTTACAGGGAAGAGGAATCGAAGGTTGTGCCGCACGAGGATGAAGTAACACCCAAAACCACTGCTGAAGATGTGCCACCATCCCCTCCTCCAACGGTCGACGAGGAGCCCATTAAAGAGGGGTCGCCCCAACCTTTCCGCCCTAACTGGTGTCTATTTGTGGCGAATAGGTTGGGGGATGCGAAGTCTTGTAAAGATTTTATTGACCATGTGACCCCTCCTTGTAAAACCCGCATGCTTTTACCATGAACAGTACACTTAGTAAACGTACGTACATTTAAAAACTTTCTTTTTATAGCATTAACACGTGTCACGATTAGTAATTTCAGAATTTATGTACGCATTATTACACGATAAGTATTAAGTACGTAATAGTACACGATAATTATTAACAATAATAATTATAATCACGAACATGAAATGATGAACGTAAAGATCACGAACACGTAACTATGTACTTTATTAATATTATACGATTAATACCGTTATGTACAAGTATTAATATAACACGAACAATTATAACACGAAAACGCGAGAATACGATCACGTAATATAAAACATGGGAAAAATCCGGGTTTTCCCTTGTGGGCTCTAATAGCCGCGGAACCAAGGAGCGAAAACGGGCCAAGCCCTCTTTGATTTTTAGTAATAAACAAAAAGGAATAAACCTTTTCATTCATAGAGAATTTTCAAGAAATTAAAAACCCTACTCTTTTCTTTTCCTCTCTTTGGCCGGCGGCAACCACAACACCAAAGGGGTGATTTGTTTGATTTTTAGCTAAATGAATCCAATATCGTGTTCGTGTTATTGTTCTTCAATCATTTCACGCATTCGGTAATCCGTAAACCCTTTTGTTTTTATTCTTTTATTTAATTAATTAGCACATGAACATGAATTAATAAAAAAAACATGGATTAAAAACATGTCACGTGATCAAGGGGGTAAATTTAAGGGTTGTTTTGGGTTTGGTTGTTCGGTCGACACACAAACCGAGAGCCCCAAGGCTCTCGACGTGTTCTTGATCACGCCACCAACCGAGATCTATGATATCGGTGGTGTTTGGTTTGGTCGACAGCAGGACAAGGCACCCCAACGTGAGTCGGGGGTATCCTTATGGTTGGTTTGGGTCACGGCAGCCAGCAGCCAACACCACCGACACACAGCCGGTGGTAGAGTGGGTCAAGCAGGGTGTACGCAGCACGCAGCAGGGGGACCACCAGCACACAACCGGTGGGAACCCACTGATGTTGGCAGCGGCTAGCCGAGAGAGACAAGACCACCGGTTTAAGTCGATGGCAGCCTATGCAAACGCAGTGGCAACCGGCCAAGCCGGTTTGCCACTGTTAAGGGTGTTTGGTTCGGACCGGTTCAAGAGGTTCCGGGTCCGGTTCATGACATGTCTAAATTAAATGCATTGGTTTGGTTCATGACTAAAATAAATATACAAGTATTTTATTTTTTACAACTATTTATTTTAACAAGTTACTAAATTAATTAAAACATGACATATAATTAATTTAATAAATCATGGACTTATGTTAATTATTGTTTAGTAAATAATACACGTTTTAACCTAAGTATTTAATTATTTAATTTAGACTATAGTATTAATTAATTATTAAGACATGAAATATAATTAATTAATAATCACGACTTAGGATATAATTAATAAAATATTATTATATGTTTTAACCTAAGTATTTTATACACTTTAATTTAATTAAATCATGCTTATATTTAATTAAATCATATAACCTATAGTTTATTTAATTAACATGTTATTATTAATAAACTATACTAAAATCACATGACTTATGATATTTAATCAATAAACTTAAGCTTATATTATTAGCTTATTAATTCATCTTAATTCTAAATATGGAAACTTTCTAATTCAGGAAACTTACTATTTTTGGAAACTTACTATTTTTAGAAACTGATCTATTTTAAGAAGTTAATATATTTTTTGGAAACTTTCCATTTTAGGAAACCTGCTATTTTTTGAAAGTTACTTATTTATACACAACAAGTATAATAATACAAGAAATACAAGTAATACTTAATCAGAATATACATAATACATGATAAACACAACATAACCTTAAAATCAGTAAAACAAGACATGAACATATAAAACAAGCTAAGACATGATAGAATCAGTTACGTATTCAGTAATGAGAATAATTATACACGTATACTATTTATGTAGCATTAGTAAGATCGAAGTAGGACTTCCTTTCGTTCTTCTTCTTCGTTCACTGGACATAAGGTACGAATTTCCCTTCCTTTCAGTATGGACATTCTTTCCTTATTAGGATTCCCCGTTTGTAGCCAACTGTTTTCCCAGTATTTATTTTATATGTTTGATACTTATGTTAGTTAAGAGCCTAAGCCATATACATGCATGACCAGTGTCACCTAGTTATGGAGGTACCATAACCATAACACTAGAGGCACCAGTATTATGACTTCCCCATGGCGAAGTGATTGCTTGTGGCATCCCTTTTCAGTTTTGGAGATTATATTATATTATCATGTGGGGCGTATGGGTGCATCCTAGTTACAAGTTTACCAGTAATATCATAGTGAATGCCATGTGTGCCTTGCATCCTTCACTAGGAGTTGATCCCTCTTACCCAGACTAATTAATTAGAGGTAACCCCTCTAATTGCATGACGAGGTCTCCCCTCCAAGTATTCATGCACGGTGGAACCTCATGACTTATATGGGATATTTGGCTAATTAAACAGATTTTCATATAAACATAAGTCTTTTCAAACTAAAAAACCAATTTTATGAACATGAATCCAGATATCTTAGAACTTTAGTTATTCCACTGCTATTAGTCTTATATGCTTATGTTATTCCATGCTATGCTTGTATATCCGTGCACTGAGCGTTATGCTCAGCTATTTTCCTTTCATGTTCCCAAACGGCAGGTACTCAAAGGCGCTCGTAGACTTTAAGCGTACGTGCACATGGATTGGAAGCTATCTAGCCTTCTCTACTTTATGCATTTCATCATACATTTTGATACTAATTATTTTGACATTGTTTAGTCCTTTTCCTTTACAATACTTATGTTTGTGTTTGATGAGCTTATACTTGGGGTACCAATTTTTGTTGGTATTCTCATTTATGGTCATTTATTGTTTTTAAGACATTTACCTTGTATGCTTTGATGACACGCCATAATCACGTGTGACATTCCATTTACCAAAATGGGGTGGTACAATTATGGTATCAGAGACAAGGCTTCGCCCTATAGGCTCTCAGAACACGACATGTGATTAGTGGGTAGTCGCTATGGTCTTCCTAGAACCGACAGTCGATTTTCATGCATTCATTGTTTTAATGCATTCATGTTATATGTCATTATCGAAGGTTTGTGACTAAGTAATGGTTGGTACAGGACTGACCCTATTTAGTAGCATGTGATTTTATCGAAACGTTTTACTTTGGGACCGACCTATTGGCGTCCCCTCACCATGTCATTTGTTTTGGGTAAACTGGACATAGGCGTTCACTCTCGCGCATATAAAAGTTTTCATAAAACCGCATCTTGCATCCATGCACTGTTTTTCCTACATAAAATTTTTCTCATGATTTATTGACATAAATTTTTTTTCATGTATATATTTTATGTTTGATCAGTTTAATCATGCATTTTGTTTTATAGTGTCAAATGGTGAACACACGAAATGCTAAAGAGATGGGTGCAGCTGCCAATGCAGCTTTGCAAGCCATCCTTCCCCAAGACAACAACAATCCTCCACCACCACAAATCGTTCCCATGGCAATGTGGGATAGGCTGACGAGGGAGTATTACGCGATTAGGGAGAGACCTAAGGAGAACAACAACGAGTTCAGGCTGCGCTTTCTTCTTTTAGCAAGTACTCTTGGCACGATAGCAGGCACTACCGAAGAGCAAGCATGCCATTTCCGTTGGGCTCTTCGTACATCGGGCGCTAATAAATCGGTGTTTGCTACCTTCAACACGGTGGCACAAGTAGCCGATGCAGCACGTAAGTTGGAGATGCTGTAGGTGAGAGAGGAATTCGGGGAAGTAGAGAGACCCGAGAAGAGGTATTTATTCGTCATTCAGTGGTGACCATTTCAAATTCATTCAGTGCTATCCAATATTTATCTTTCTCTTTAAACTTCATCTTTCAAGCAGAAGACTAGGGACCGGTCTCAACCGGCTACTCAGCAACAGCCTACTCAGCCCAAGGGTAACGGTCAGACTCAAGAACGTTCTGCTACAGATAGGCGTGGCGGTAATGATAATTACCGTAACAACGCTAGAAACTCCAACATCAGCAGGTCCCTACATTTAACTCAATTCTTATGCTACAAGTTGTAATTTATAATTCTGACACATTAGCAATCTTCTACCAGGAATCATGGTAACGGGAGGGAGCAAGACCGAAGAGGTTCACAACCTAACCGTCCAGCTATCACTGGTATTACATCTTATGATTTTCCGCATTGTCCTTTTGTACCTATAAACCATGTCTCATGTGTACTTTTCCAAAAAGGCTCCCAGCCAGCAAGTGCACCTGATGGAGGGTATAGTCATCCTCTATGCACTACCTGCAACCGTAGGCACCCAGGGCCATGTCTCCGCGACAGCGACGCTTGCTTCAAGTGTGGCCTTACTGGCCATCGCATGAAAGACTGCCGCAAGGGCGAGATGGAGGGCACATCTGGACATCCTGATTCCAAGCCACCTCCTACTAGTGGACGGGTGTACACGACTTCTCTCGATTAGGCCAACAAGCCTACAGGTACCATCACTAGAATCTTGTATATGTATGGTTAAGTTGCATGTGTTTTATTTGACACGGGTGCTACTCACCCGGTCATTTCTACTGCTTATGCCAAGAATGTTAGGATATCCCCTATGCCTTTAGAGAATGTATTAAACATTTCCACGCCTTTAAGAGACTCTATACGCATAACCCATGGGTACAAGAGCCTCCCCCTAGAATTTGACGATAAGATTTGTCATGTTGACGCACTTCCATTGGATATGTGCGATTTTGACATGATATTGGGCATGGACTGGCTATCCAAACATCACGCCACCATAGACAGCCATACATATCGGGTCATCTTCGGTGATGTAAATGCACCAGAGTACATTCACAACTGGTTCGTACCCGGAAGGTCTGTACAAATAATTTCGACCTTACAAGCACGTGCACTACTGTCATATGGTTGTGAGGGCTATCTTTCTATTGTTCAAGATTTGGAGGCTGAATCTCCATCCATCCAGAATCAGCCGATCGTGTTATAATTCCCAGACGTGTTTCCAGAAGAACTTTCGGGCATACCACCTGCTCGTGAAGTGGAGTTTAATATTGAGCTCGTTCTAGGAGCTGAGCCAATATCTAAGGCTCCTTATCGCATGGCTCCCATAGAGCTGAAGGAGTTAAAGGAACAAATACAACAACTGTTAGAATGCGGTTTCATTCGACCTAGTGCTTCTCCATAGGGCGCACATGTTCTGTTCGTAAAGAAGAAGGACGACAGCATGCGTCTGTGCATAGACTATCGCGAGCTTAACAAGATCACCATCAGGAATAGATATCCATTGCCACGCATTGACGACTTATTTGACCAACTCCAAGGGGCCAAACATTACTCCAAGATTGATCTGAGGTCGGGCTATCATCAGTTACGGGTTAAAAAGCAGGACATCGCCAAGACTTCTTTCCGTACACGCTATATGCACTATGAATTCGTAGTCATGCCTTTTGGCCTTACCAATTCTCCAGCTGTTTTCATGGATCTGATGAACCGTATCTTCCATGAGTTCCTGGACAAGTTCGTCATTGTCTTCATTGACGACATTCTAATTTTCTCTAAGTGAAAGGAGGAACATGAAGACCATCTTCGTACTGTACTACAGATACTTCACCAGAAGCAGCTGTATGCCAAAATTCTCCAAGTGTGAGTTTTGGTTAGACAAGGTGGCATTCCTAGGCCACATTGTATCAGCAAAAGGAATCACCATGGATCCAACAAAGGTTAAGGCTATTACCAAGTGACCAAGACCGACATCAGCGACTGAAGTTCGTAGTTTCTTAGCTGGTTACTACCGTAGGTTCGTAGAGAACTTTTCCCGGTTAGCACTGCCATTGACCAAACTGATGTGGAAAAGGGAGAAATTCGTCTGGACTGAAGAAACAGAGAAGAGTTTTAAAGACCTAAAGAAGAATTTAGTATATGCACCGATTCTTACTCTCTCATCTAGTACAGGTGGATTTTAAATCTACAGTGATGCTTCAGGGGGAATTGGCTGTGTTCTCATGCAACATGGAAAAGTGATTGCGTACGCTTCATGATAGCTTAAGCCTTATGAGGAGAATTACCCTACACATGACTTGGAACTTGCAACAGTCGTGTTTGCATTGAAGATATGGAGGCACTACTTGTAAGGAGAATCATGTGATATCTTCACAGATCACAAGAGCCTGAAGTACATCTTCACTCAACGTGAGCTGAACATGAGACAGAGGAGATGGTTAGAGCTATTGAAGGATTATGACATTAATCTGCAGTATCATCCGGGCGAGGCGAATGTAGTGGCAAATTCACTTAGTAGAAAGTCCGGTATGATAAACGGTATTAAAATTGAGGAGGAAATTATAAGAGACTTAGAGCGACTAGACATCAAGATCATGGTACGTGGACAACACGCTTACTGGGCTAATCATAGAGTGGAACATGAGTTACTCTCTAGGATCAAGGAAGCTCAGAAGGATGATAGTTAAATTTGGGAGATCATTAAGAACTTAGAACAGTAGATGGAGTTTCGGTTGAATGACGATGGTATCTTATGGCAGGGCACTAGACTTTGTGTTCCTGATGATCTTACACTCAGGGATGCGTTATTAGCTGAAGCTCATAGCTCCCCATTCTCCATTCATCCTAGTTCGATCAAGATATACCAGGACATCAAGCAATACTTTTGGTGAAGTGGTATGAAACAGGATGTTGCTACTTACATCTCCAAATGTCTTACCTTCCAGCAGGTTAAGATAGAGCATCAACGGTCAAGTGTTTTACTACAACCGTTAGACATTTCAGAGTGGAAGTGGGACAAGATCACCATGGATTTAGTTACCGGACTTCCGCAAACAAAGAGGAGGCATGATGTGATTTGGGTTATCGTTGATCGACTGACTAAGTCGGCTCATTTCTTACCGATCCGCAAGGTTGATCCGGTCAGCAAACTCGCTAATACTTACAAGAAGGAGATCATGAGACTTCATGGTGCTCCATCCAGTATCATCTCAGACAGAGATCCTTGGATCACTTCGCGATTTTGGAGGAGTCTGCAGAAAGCTTGGGGTACAAAACATAAGCTTAGTCTGGCTTTTCATCCTCAAACAGACGGACAATCAGAGCGGACGATTCAGACATTAAAAGACATGCGCCGAGCATGTGCATTGGAGTGGACAGGAGACTGGGATAATTACATTTGTTTAGTAGAGTTAGCATACAACAACAGTTGGCACACCAGCATTAAGTGTGACCCATTTGAGATGTTGTATGGAAGGAAGTGTCGCGCATCAATCTGTTGGGATCAGGTGGGTGAGCGAACACTTGAAGGACCAGAGATGATAGAGTTGACCAACGAGAAGGTCGTTGTAGCTAAGTAGAAATTGCAAGAAGCTCGTACACGTTAGAAGAGTTATGCCGACAAGCATCGTAGGGACTTACATTTCAATGTACGAGATCATGTCTTTCTTAAGGTATCACCGGCACGTGGTGTTAGACGTTTTGGAATCAAAGGGAAACTCCGTCCTCGATCCATCGGACCGTTTGATATCATCGAGCGAGTCGGTGAAGTATCTTATCGCTTAGCGTTACCTCCGCAGATTTCTCACGTTCATGAAGTTTTCCATGTGTCCTTCACATGGTTCAGTATCCACTGGAACAGATTCGTGAAGATCTTACCTTCATAGAGGAACCCGAACGAGTTCTTGACAGACAAGAACGAGTCATGAGGAAGAAGACGATTCCATTCGTCAAAATCCTTTGGAGGAAACATGAACAGTACACTTAGTAAACGTACGTACATTAAAAACTTTCCTGTTATAGCATGAACACGTGTCACGATTAGTAATTTCAGAAGTTATGTATGCATTATTACACGAGTATTAAGTATGTGATAGTACACGATAATTATTAACAATAATAATTATAATCACGAACATGAAATCATGAACGTAAAGATAATGAACACGTAACTACATACTTAATTAATATCATAGGATTAATATCATTATGTACAAGTATTAAATATAACACGAACAATTATAACACGAAAACACGAGAATACGATCACGTAATTTAAAACTCGGGAAAACTTCGGGTTTTCCCTTGTGGGCTCTAATAGTCGCGGCACCAAGGAGAGAAAATGGGCCAAGCCCACTTTGATTTTTAGTAATAAACAAAAAGAAATAAACCTTTTCATTCATAGAGAATTTTCAAGAAATTAAAAACCATACTCTTTTCTTTTCCTCTCTTTGGACGGCGACAACCACAACAACAAAGGGGTGATTGGTTTGATTTTTAGCTAATTGAATCCAAGATCGTGTTCATGTTATTGGTCTTCAAACTTTTCACGCATTCGGTAATCCGTAAACCCTTTTGTTTATATTCTTTTATTTAATTAATTAGCACATGAACATGAATTAAATAAAAACATGGATTAAAAACATGTCACGTGATCAAGGGGGTAAAATTAAGGGTTGTTTCGGGTTTGGTTGTTCGGCCGACACAAAAACCAAGAGCCCCAAGGCTCTCGGCGTGTTCTTGATCACGCCACCAACCGAGATCTATGATCTTGGTGGTGTTTGTTTCGGTCGACAGCAGGACAAGGCACCCCGACGTGAGTCGGGGGTGTCCTTGTGGTTGGTTTGGGTCACGGCAGCCAGCACCCACCACCACCGGCACACAGCCAGTGGTAGAGTGGGTCAAGCAGGGGGACGGAGCGTGCAGCAGGGGGACCACCGGCACACAGCCGGTGGGAACCCACTGCTGTTGGCAGCGGCTAGCCGAGAGAGACAAGACTACCGGCTTAAGCATGTGGCAGCCTAAGCAAAGGCAGGGTTTGCCACTGTTAAGGGGTGTTTGGTTCGGACCGGTTCAAGGGGTTCCGGGTCCGGTTCATGACATGTCTAAATTAAGTGCATTGGTCCGGTTCATGACTAAAATAAATATACAAGTATTTTATTTTTTTACAAGTATTTATTTTAACAAGTTATTAAATTAATTAAAACATGACATGTAATTAATTTAATAAATCATGGACTTAAATTAATTATTATTTTGTAAATAATACATGTTTTAACCTATGTATTTAATTATCTAATTTAGACTATGGTACTAATTAATTAGACATGAAATATAATTAATTAATAATCATGACTTAGGTTATAATAAATAAAATATTAATACATGTTTCAACCTAAGTATTTTATACACTTTAATTTAATTAAATCATGCTTATATTTAATTAAACCATATAACCTATAGTTTATTTAATTAACATGTTATTATTAATAAACTATACTTAAATCACATGACTTATGATAGTTAATCTTTAAACTTAAGATTATATAATTAGCTTGTTAATTCAGCTTAATTCTAAATATGGAAACTTTCGAATTCAGGAAACTTACTATTTTTGCTAACTTACTATTTTTATAAACTAATCTATTTTAAGAAGTTAATCTATTTTTTGGAAACTTTCCATTTTAGGAAACCTGTTATTTTTAGAAAGTTACTTATTATCACACAACAAGTATAATAATACAAGAAATACAAGTAATACTTAATGATAGGTGTGAAAACACCCATCCTTTTACCACTTAACTACAATAATAACCAAGCCAAAACGTGTATTTTATGTCGTAAATGTTGGAATTATGCGTGGTTTGTGTTTTTGTTGTGATTTAGGACCAGAATGTGAAAAGGGAGGAAAACACGGGCTTTCACGGGCTTTTATCGAAGAAAAAGACAAAAGACGAAGTCAAGAGATCAAGGGTGCAAAAAGAACGGAAGTCCAAGGCTAATTCTGAAGATTTATCGAAGAAAAACTCTAAAGACGGAAGTTTAATAAAGCCGAGAAACTCAAGTCTTATTAATGAAGAATTTTCAAGACGAGTTTAATTAATCCCGAGACAACGTCGAAAAAGTCGAAGAATTAAGAAGACGAGAAGACGGAAGGAAAGAAAGGAGGAAGCAACACATGCTTCCCTTCTCCCTATAAATAGTGTCCATTTCATTTCATTTCAGTTGTTGGCTAGATTGACAAACTAGCTTTTCCACCATTCTAATACTTGCACATTTAATTTTCATGTCATTTAAATTAATTTACACCTTTAATTACCTTGTCTTGCACCTTTAATTTCAAGTAAGTTTTATTTTATTGTTATTAAATCCTTACTTTTATTGTTAATCACTCATCTAATCTTCTTGTTTTGATTTAATCTTTATGCTTTATGTTTATGTTCATGTTCTTAAATTTTTATTGATTTGATTAAGAGGGTTTTTATTATTTTGGTTATAATTGTTAGTTTTATTGATTTGGTTTGTTTGATTATTTTTAGTTAATAATGTGGTAAATTTGGTTTAATCATTAGATTGATTTGGTTGGTTTTTGATTAAATTCGTGGCTATATGTTTTTCCCTGCTCTTCGTAAGTTTTAGTTGTCCAGATTCCGAATCAAGCTTTAGTTTAATTATTCTGCATCAATTGAATATTCCGAACCAGCACTTTCTTCTTATTATTTCGGATGAAGCTTTTATTCCGGATCAGTAGGTTATTCCGGATGAAGCTACATTCTGGATGAAGGTTTTTATTTTAATTATTCCGCATAAAGCTTTTATTCCGAACCAGCAATCTGAGCTAAGTATTCCGAATGAAGGTTTTGTTTAAATTATTCCGAGCCAACGATTTTATTCCGAGTCAAGCTTTTCTTTTAATTATTCCGAACCAACAGTTATTCTGAATGAGCACTTTGATTAGTTATTCCGAATGAGTTCTCCGAATCACCTGTTTTTCCGGATGAACTGTTTATTCCGAATGAAGGAACATTATTCCGCACCAAGCCTTTATTCCGGATGAAGGTGTCATTCCGGATCAGCAATATATTCCGCATGAAGCTTTTATTCCGAATGAAGGTTTATTCCGGATGAGCCATTTATTCCGGATGAGTAGTTTTTCTTGGATTTGTAATTTTTATATATTTTCTATTTTATTCAGAAAAGTGACAGTTTTCTGGTATTTGTTTTTAGCTTATTTTTATTACTTCGCGCATTTTATTTTTCAGTCATTAGTTAATTTCGTCTTTTAGATTTATTTTTATTTATCGTTTCGCTTTAAGTTACATTTTATTATTTGCATTGCTCCTTTGTTATTTGTCTTCGGTTTATTTTTATTTCGCTTCGCATTTACCTTTTCATGTAGAATAGATATCCAACTTCCCTTTTTGTTACCAAGAACAACTGAGTCGAACTTAAACCTTAATCAATTCGAGAAGATCGGACGATAACTTTTTATACTTGGAAAAACCCAGTTATTACTTAATCAGAATATACAGAATACATGATAAACACATCATAACCTTAAAATCAGTAAAACAAGACATGAACATATAAAACAAGCTAAGACATGATAGGATCAGTTACGTATTCAGTAATCAGAATACTTATAAATGTATACTATTTATGTACCATTATTGAGATAAAGTAGGACTTCCTTTCGCTCGTCTTCTTCGTTCACTAGACATAAGGTACGGATTTCCCGTCCTTTTAGTATGGACATTCTTTCCTTATTAGGATTCCCCGTTTGCAGCCAACTGTTTTCCCAGTATTTGTTTTATATGTTTGATACTTATGTTAGTTAAGAGCCTAAGCCATATACATGCATGACCAGTGTCACCTAGTTATGGAGGTACCATAACCATAACACTAGAGGCACCGGTGTTATAACTTCCCCATGGCGAAGTGATTGCTCGTGGCGTCCCTTTTCAGTTTTGGCCATTATATTATATTATCATGTGGGTTGTATGGGTACATCCTAGTTACATGTTTACCAGTAATATCAGAGTGAATGCGATGTGTGCCTTGCATCCTTCACTAGTAGTCGATCCTTCCTACCCAAACTAATTAATTAGGCAACCCCTCTAATTGCATGACGAGGTCTCCCCTCCAAGTATTCATGCACGGTAGAACCTCATGACCTATATGGGCTATTTGGCAAATTAAACAGATTTTCATAGAAACATAAGTCTTTTCAAATTATAAAACCAGTTTTATGAACACGAATCTAGATATCTTAGAACTTCTGTTATTCCGCTGCTATTAGTCTTATATGCTTATGTTATTCCATGCTATGGTTGTATATCCGTGCATTGAGCGTTATGCTCAGCCGTTTTCCTTTCATGTTCCCAAACGGAAGGTACTCAAGGGCGCTCGTAGACTTTAAGCGTACGTGCATATGGATTGGAAGCTATCTAGCCTTCTCTACTTTATGCATTTTATCATACATTTTGCTACTTATTTCTTTGGACATTGTTTATTCTTTTTCCTTTATAGTACTTATGTTTGTGTGTGATGAGATTATACTTAGGGTACCGGTGTTTGTTTCCGGTTTTCTCATTCATTGTCATTCAATGTTTTTAAGACATTTACCTTGTATACTTTGATGACACGCCATAATCACGCGTGACATTCCATTTACCAAAATGGGATATTACACTCCTGGCCTAATCTCAGACCTCAACGAGATGACGCATGATGACCTCATAGAGCAGTTTAACATTGCCACCTCTTATCAGGTAGCAATCGGCGCGGCTCTACGACACCGCTTTGAAGAGGCCTTGCACCATATTTAGAGTGCAAATAAGAAGATAGGCCACAGGGAAAAGATTGTAGAGCAACATGAACAAACTATTGCCACCCTGCAAGCTAATCTTACCACCGCCGAGTCACCATCAATGAGCAGGCGAACCACGCTGTTACGAGGGAGGCCCGTATCGCAGAGTTGTAGGCCGAGGTCCAATCCCTACATGGCAAGGTATTTACTTACTTTATTTGCTAATAGGTTTTTTTTGTAAGATGCAAGTACACCTTAACAAACACATAAACTCGTGTCCGCAGGTGACTAGTGTTGAAACCACCGCCAAGTCTTTGACTAAATAGGCGTCCATCCTTGCCCAAGACCTTAACAAACTGCGCATGTTGGTGAAAGGCAAAGAACAGTTGGCCATTGAATTTGTCAACTAAAAGGAGGCACGGGAAAAGGTTGTTGATGATCGCCTTAAGGACATGGACACAAGACTGGATGGGTTAGCTATCGACTTTGATGAGGAGTTGTACCCCCACATGCTTACGGCCATCGCTGGTCATAGGTGGATGATTGGGAGCGGTTGGTTTAATGCTTGCGGTGACGAAGATTGTGGAGTGACCCCAAATGGCCCAGCCATTTGCCAATGTCGTATCTGACGGTATCGACCGTGACAGACATGAGATCTTCTAGCTGGAATGGAATGTGTTGGACAAGGACTGGAGGTTAAAGATCACTCCTTCCATAAGCCGGATGCAGAGAGGAAGATGATCGCGTCTATGATAGCGCTAAAGGACATCGAGTACCCTTTGCTGAAGGATTTAATGGCATTAAAGGATGCTCCCCTTGACATGAATATGGAACGGCTATGCCTAAATGCTGACCTTGATGCCCAGCTCACCATCCTTGTGTACGCTGATAGCCCTCCTTCTGATAACCCATGGGCCTTGAAAGGAGAAAAAAGTTTGGGAGAGGCTATCAAGGCAAATATGGACCCCGCCCAAGGGAAGAGAATGAGCCATGTCAAATGTCGCACCCCCACTATGGGGTCCACCCGCCTGCCCAGGTCCGATGATGTGCCTGTAACAGCCCACTAGACCCGGCTTCACATTGCTTCTTGAGGATGATGTGGCGCCCGGTGGGTCTAATTTAGCCTCCCTCACCCAGCAGAGGAAACAACTTAGGGAATCCATGCTTCCAAAATGACTGTTTAAACAATTTGTACTTTATTCGTTAAAACAATTATATTTGTGTGTAATATTCAGCTGTGGATGTCCACAACGTTAAGATGAACCACCCTTGCTGGATGCCACCAAGAACATTACTATTCCTTTGGTTGTTGTCCCTGATCCCCACTCGAACATGGGTGATTCCTAAGTTCAACCGTCATTGCTGGACTTCTCAAATGAGGATGGGGACCAGCCCCTGCATGAGGACGCAACTGGTCCATCCACCACAGCTAAAACCACCACTGCTTTTGAAAAATAACAGGGTGACAATTTGGACAACCTTGACACATATATAGATAAACTCTTTGGGTCTGATGAGAAAGAGGCAGCGAAGGAGACGGGTATAGAGGGGCAGGCCAAGCCCGCTTAGAGGAGGCGTAAGTCCACTAAAAGAAAGACAAGAAAAAAGAATGACACAGAGGTGGGAGCCTCCAATGCGCCACCCAAGAAGTTGCGGGAAGATCACCCAAGATATCAAGAAGGCATCAGCACAAATGCGCCCAAAGGTGACATGACCGCCACACCTACTGGCGTGGAAACCTAACCTAATCCAACCGTGTGGAAAGCCACGCAAGTGAGCACTGTGCCACCAACCAACTCAGAGCTGGTGAAGGAGCCCACGCAAGAAACATACAACTCTTGACCCATGCTTTATTATCCATTCGTCGTATTGATTCGATTTCCTATTTACAGGGAAAAGCAATCGAAGGATGTGCCGCACGAGGATGAAGTAATACCCAAAACCACTGCTGAATATGCGCCTCCATCCCCTCCTCCAACGGACGACGAGCAGCCCATCGAAGAGGGGTCACCCCAACCTTTCCGCCATAACTGTCGTCTATTTGTGGCAAATAGGTTGGGGGATGCGGAGTCTTGTAAAGATTTTATTGACCATGTGACCCCTCCCTGTAAAACCCGCATGCTTTTACCATGAACAGTACACTTAGTAAACGTCCGCACATTTAAAAACTTTCCTTTTATAGCATGAACACGTGTCACGATTAGTAATTTCAGAAGGTATGTATGCATTATTACACGATAAGTATTAAGTACGTGATATTACACGATAATTATTAACAATAATAATTATAATCCCGAACATGAAATCATGAACGTAAAGATCATGAACACATAACTACGTACTTAATCAATATTATACAATTAATATCGTTATGTACAAGTATTAAATATAACACGAACAATTATAACACGAAAACACAAGAATACGGTCACGTAATTTAAAACACAGGAAAACACCGGGTTTTCCCTTGTGGGCTCTAATAGCCGTGACACCAAGGAGAGGAAACGGGCCAAGCCCACTTTGATTTTTAGTAATAAACAAAAAGGAATAAACCTTTTCATTCACAAAGAATTTTCAAGAAATTAAAAACCCTACTCTTTTATTTTCCCCTCTTTGGTCGGCGGCAACCACAACACCGAAGGGGTGATTGGTTTGATTTTTTTCTAATTGAATCCAAGACCGTGTTCGTGTTATTGTTCTTCAATCACATTCGGTAATCCGTAAACCCTTTTGTTTTTATTCTTTTATTTAATTAATTAGCACATGAACATGAATTAAGTAAAAACATGGATTAAAAACATGTCACCTGATCAAGGGGGTAAAATTAAGGGTCGTTTCGGGTTTGGTTGTTCGGCCGACACACAAACCGAGAGCCCCAAGTCTCTTGGCGTGTTCTTGATCACGCCACCAATCGAGTTCTATGATCTCGGTGGTGTTTGGTTCGTTCGACAGAAGGACAAGGCACCTCGACGTGAGTCGGGGTGTCCTTGTGGTTGGTTTGGGTCACGGCAGCCAACAGCCACCACCACCAGCACACAGTCGGTGGCAGAGTGGGTCAAGCAGAGGGAACGAAATGCGCAGCAGGGGGACGACCGGCACACAGCCGATGGGAACCCACTACTGTTGGCAGCGGCTAGCCGGGAGAGACAAGACCACTGGCTTAAGCCGGTGGCAGCCTAAGCAAGGCAGTGGCAACCGGCAAGCCGGTTTCCCACTGTTAAGGGGTGTTTGGTTCGGACCGATTCAAGGTGTTTCGGGTCCGGTTCATGACATGTCTAAATTGAATGCATTGGTCCGGTTCATGACTAAAATAAATATACAAGTATTTTATTTTTTTACAAGTATTTATTTTAACAAGTAATTAAATTAATTAAAACATGACATGTAATTAATTTAATAAATCATGGACTTAGGTTAATTATTATTTAGTTAATAATACATGTTTTAATCTAAGTATTTAATTATTTAATTTAGACTATAGTATTAATTAAGTATTAAGACATGAAATATAATTAATTAATAATCATGACTTAGGTTATAATTAATAAAATATTAATACATGTTTTAACCTAAGTATTTTATACACTTTAATTTAATTAAATCTTGCTTATATTTAATTAAATCATATAACCTATAGTTTATTTAATTAACATGTTATTATTAATAAACTATACTTAAATCACATGACTTGGATATTTAATAAGTAAACTTAAGCTTATATAATTAGCTTATTAATTCAGCTTAATTCTAAATATGGACACATTCTAATTCAGGAAACTAACTAATTTTTGGAAACTTACTATTTTTAGAAACTAATATATTTTAAGAAGTTAATCTATTTTTTAGAAACTTTCCATTTTAGGAAACCTGCTATTTTTAGAAAGTTACTTATTATTACACAACAAGTATAATAATACAATAAATACAAGTAATACTTAATCAGAATATACAGAATACATGATAAACACATCATAACCTTAAAATCAGTAAAACAAAACATGGACATATAAAACCAGCTAAGACATGATAGAATCAGTTACGTATTCAGTAATCAGAATACTTATACACGTATACTATTTATGTAGCATTAGTGAGATCGATGTAGGACTTCCTTTCGTTTGTCTTCTTCGTTCACTTGACATAAGGTACGGATTTCCCGTCCTTTTAGTATGAACATTCTTTCCTTATTAGGATTTCCCGTTTGCAGCCAACTGTTTTCCCAGTATTTGTTTTATATGTTTGATACTTATGTTAGTTAAGAGCCTAATCCATATACATGCATGACCACTGTCACCTAGTTATGGAGGTACCATAACCATAACATTAGAGGCACCAGTGTTATGACTTCCGCACAGCGAAGTGATTGCTCGTGACGTCCCTTTTTAGTTTTGGCCATTATATTATATTATCATGTGGGGCGTATGGGTGTATCCTAGTTACATGTTTACCAGTAATATCATAGTAAATGCGATGTGTGCCTTGCATCCTTCACTAGGAGTTGATCCCTCCTACCCAGACTAATTAATTAGAGGTAACCCCTCTAATTGCATGACGAGGTCTCCCTCCATGTATTCATGCATGGTGGAACCTCATGACCTATATGGGCATTTGGCTAATTAAACAGATTTTCATAGAAACATAAGTCTTTTCAAACTATAAAACTAGTTTTATGAACATGGATCCAAATATCTTAGAACTTCGGTTATTTCGTTTCTATTAGTCTTATATGCTTATGTTATTCCATGCTATGCCTGTATATTCGTGCACTGAGCGTTATGCTCAGCCGTTTTCCTTTCATGTTCCCAAACGGCCGGTACTCAAGGGCGCTCGTAGACTTTAAGCGTACGTGCATATGGATTGGAAGGTATCTAGCCTTCTCTACTTTATGCATTTAATCATACATATTGCTACTTATTTCTTTAGATATTTTTTAGTCCTTTTCCTTTACAGTACTTATGTTTGTATGTGATGAGATTATACTTGGGGTACCGATGTTTGTTTCTGGTATTCTCATTCATGGTCATTTAACGTTTTTAAGACATTTATCTTGTATGCTTTGATGACACGCCATAATCACGCGTGACATTCCATTTACCAAAATGGGGTGTTACAATTATGGTATCAGAGACAAGGCTTCGACCTGTAGGCTCTCAAAATACGACCTATGATTAGTGGGTAGTCACTATGGTCTTCTTTGAACTGACAGTCGGTTTTCATGCATTCATTGTTTTCATACATTCATGTTATATGTCATTGTCGTAGGTTTATGACTAAGTAATGGTTGGTACAGGCTGGACATATTTAGTCGCATGTTCTTTTATCGAAACTTTTAACTTTGGGACCGACCCATTGGCGTCCCCTTGCCATGTCTTTTGTTTTGGGTGAACTGACCATATGCGTTCACTCTCGCGCATATAAAAGGTTTCAGAAAACCGCATCATGCATCCATGCACTATATTTCCTCCATAAAATTTTTCTCATGATTTATTGACATAAAATCTTTTTCATGTATATATTTTATGTTTGATTAGTTTAATCATGCATTTTTTATACTGTCAGATGGTGAACACAGGAAATGCTCAAGAGATGGGTGCAGCTGCCAATGCAGGTTTGCAAGCCATCCTTCCCCAAGACAACAACAATCCTCCAGCACCACAAATCGTTGCCATGGATATGTGGGATAGGCTGACGAGGGAGTATTACGCGATTAGGCAGAGACCTTAGGAGAACATCAACGAGTTCAGGCAGCGCTTTCTTCTTTTAGCAAGTACTCTTGGCACGGCAGCAGGCACTGCTGAAGACCAAGCATGCCATTTCCGTTGGGCTCTTCGTACATCGGACGCTAATAACTCGGTGTTTGCTACCTTCAACACGGTGGCACAAGTAGCCGATGCAGCACGTAAGTAGGAGATGCTGCAGGAGAGAGAGGAATTCGGGGAAGTAGAGAGACCCGAGAAGAGGTATTTATTCGTCATTCAGCGGTGACCATTTCAAATTTATTCAGTATTATCCAATATTTATCCTTCTCTTTAAACTGCATCTTTGAGGCAGAAGAATGCGACCAGTCTCAACCGGCTACTCATCAACAGCCTACTCAGCCCAAGGGTAACGGTCAGACACAAGACCATTCTGCTACAGATAGGCGTGGAGGTAATGATAATTACCGTAACAACGCTGGAAACTCCAACAGCAACAGGTCCCTACATTTAACTCATTTCTTATGCTACATGTCGTAATTTATAATTCTGACACATTAGCAATCTTCTACCAGGAATCATGGTAACGGGAGGGAGCAGGACCGAAGAGGTTCACATCCTAACCATCCAGCTATCACTGGTATTACATCTTACAATTTTCCGCATTGTCCTTTTGTACCTATAAACCATGTCTCATGTGTACTTTTCCAAACAGGCTCCCAGCCAGCAAGGGCACTAATGAGACTGCTTTTATACATAGTCTCATCGTCCAAAACGGGCTTAAAATGCATAAAATATCATGAAAAAGGCCAAATATATGCTTGTGTTTGTTACATGTGTATTTTAGGTACGGATATTGAAAAAATGACAAAAGATCACAAGAAACAAGAAAAACGAACACGAGAAACGAAGCCGCACAATGAACCAAGCCCTAATGTGGATTTTCCAAGAAAAACCCTTGAAGAAATGAAGATTGTACAAGAAGGGTCCTCCAATATTGAAGAATTGACACTTGAAACCCTTGTATATTCATAATTACAAGTTTGGTCCTTAAAGTTTGTTAAATTGGCAAAAAGGGCCCTCCACTTTGAAGAATTGGCAAGAATGGTCCCTCAATATTGGAGACTTGTCAATATTAGTCCTCCAAGAAGTCAATCATACAAGTAAAACCATAATCTTTGAAGAAAATGCCAAAACAGCCCTTTAAGAATCATCAATTGGCAAGAAATACCCCTAAAAGTACTTTGGAAAAGTATTTGGGGCAAAAGTGTGAAAACTAAAACTTGGTTATAAAGGAAATTCTGATTTTGCACAATTAAAACAGAATTGACAAGAGAAATAGAGAAGGGGGGTTAAACCTGGGCGACAAAGAAAGATACCTAGGCCAACAAGAGCATGACACCTGTCCCACTCACCCAACCCACCAATTAGAATCCTCCATTTCGCCACATCAAAGCCCCACTTATACCAGACTTTAACTAACCCTAATTAATTTATTAATTAGGCGCCTAACACCCCATTTAAAAACTGTTGGGAATAAATTAAGGCCAGATCACTTGAGCGCTGACAAGAACAAAACAAGCGTTGACAGGAACAAAGCAAGCGCTGACAGCTCAAGCGTTGACAAGTTAAAGTCAAGCGTTGACACATTGAAGACAAGCACTGATGGAAGATATAATCTACACGTTTATTATATTCTAGAATACTTCTAGTAAGGATAGAAACGACAATGTATTTTCTATGTTTATCTTTACCTAGAATAGTTGATATGTAGCTTATTGTACAAGGCTTCTTGTATCTATAAAAGAAGGCCTTTAGGTTAATGTTCAATATCAAGTTTTACATAAGTTTTCGTTCATAAACATCTTTCATTGTAAGCAAGTTCGACATTGATAATCAAAGTGAAAGTTTGTTTATATCTTGTGTGTTCTTGTTTAAGTGTTAAATTCCGCATAACACTTAGATTCACAAAGCATATACAAAGGTTTCTCTACGTGCTATACTTGATCTAATCTCGTATACACAAAGCTAATCGATCTAAGTTTGGGATCAACAAGTGGTATCAGAGCTTGTTGAGGAACTTTTGATCTTTAAAGAACACCATACACGAACACCAAAACCCTAATTTTCTCAGAAACCCTAAAAACACCAAAACCCTAACAACATCATGTCTGAAGCAATAACCACCTCCTCTTCACCCTTACCAAACATCAGGATTCCCATGCTTGATGCAACCAACTTTGACTTATGGAAGTTCAACTTTGAACAATATCTAGGGATCTATGACTACACACTCTGGGAGATTATTGAATATGGAAACTCATTCAATAAGGCTCAAAATATTCTTGATGCAATTACTCAAAGATCAGCTGTTGAAGGATGCCCTGATGAAGATAAGAAAGAAAAACCTGGAGATGGTAGAGTTGTAGGTGCTGAAGATATTGCAAAGAAAAGGGTTGACATGAAAGCCCTAAATATCCTGAAAGTCTCTTTGGGACAAGAAAACCAGCATAAATATAGAGGCTATGAATCTGCTAAAGATCTTTGGGAAGCACTTGAAGTTGCATATGGTGGCAATGCAGACACTAAGGAAGAAAAGAAAAAGCAACTTCTGCATGATTATGCTGTCTTCAAAGCTCAACCCAATGAGAAACTGAGTAGTGTGAGAAGCAGATTGCTTGACATCACAAGCAAATTGTCCTTCATGGGGACACAAGTTGGTGATGTTGACACCAATGCTACCTTTCTTAAAAGTCTTGGTGAGGCATGGAAGATTGAGGCAAGATCTATTCTTGCCAATAATACTTACAAGAGCTCCTCGTTTGATGACATCTACAACAAACTAAGACTGTTGGAAGATGAAACTCTTTCAGAGCATGGAAGCAAATCCACCACCAGAAACATGGCCTTCTTCTCTCATAGTGAAGGTCAATTCAATCAGAAGGACTCTTATATGCATCCAGTTACTGGATCATCATATGTCAGCGCTGGAACAAGTCCTGTCAACGTCTCTTTTTCAGACGCTGACACATTCAAGAATGACTCCCCAAGAGTTAAACCTACTGGTTTGGATTTAGATACTGTTTGTGCTTACATTGCTTCTTTGCCCAATGGTTCAGTGATTACATATGAGGACCTTGAGCAGATAAGTGATGAGCACTTGGAAGAGATGGACATCAAGTGGAACATGGCTCTTGCTAGTATAAGAGCAAATAGGTGGAATAGAAGGTTCAAAAAGAAGATGACCTTCAATGCTAAAGACACAGCTGGATTTGATAAATCCAAAGTTGAATGCTACAACTGTCATCGTATGGGGCACTTCATGAGGGAATGCAGATCTCCTAGAAGATCTGATGCTGGTAAACCCTCAAGTCAGATTGTTAAAGCTCAAGATTCCAAAGCCATGGTTGCAGTTCAAGGAATTGATGGTACAGGATGGGATTGGAGCTATCTGGCTAAGAATGCTGAAGAGGATAAAGCTTTGGTTGCTGATATTGAAGAAGAAGAGCATGTTGAATATGCTCTTATGGCAAACTCCTCCTCTTCATCTGATAATGAGGTATATGATGATGCTTTTTGTAGCAAAGGTTGTAGGTTAAACACTGATAGACTTAACAAAGAGGTGTTAAAACTAAAAGATGATATGAGCACTGAAAGGTGTAAATTGTCCAATTACCAACTAGCTCTTACTGAAACTGAGAAAACCGTTTCTGAATACAAGAAAATGGAATTTGACTTAAAAGATAAGATAAATATCTTAAAACATGAGCTAGAGGGTAGTATGGATATTAGAAACATCATGACGAAGGTCAATACAGACCTACAGGCTAAGTTAGATGAGGCCATTAAGAATAAAGATAATGTTGACCTCAAGATTCAAAGATTTGATAGAGCCACCCAAACCCTAGGAGACTGTGTAGCTAAACAAAGGGATCCTAAGGACATGACTAGGATTGGGATGAATGATTACTCTCTGGTCCCACCACCAGCTGGTGACTTCTATGGTGTCCTTAGAAAGGATTTGTCATGGACTGGTATATGATGTAGGTTTTATGTATATATCTACTTTTAGGAAAAAGCAAATATAAACGCGGCAAGTATTAAACTTGACGATTTAATGAAAAACCGACAAATCGAATAAATTCCAAGTTCGTTCTCGAAGGAGGTGTGAATTATGTGTGCCAATTATGTAAAATAACAATGTTTGGATTAGTGACGTTTTTGGTTTAAGAGAGAAAAATTAAAGACGAGCTACGATTACGATTAAACTACGACGTTGACGTAAAACGCGAACGTAATTACGTAAAACGCAAAAAAAATTAAAAATTAAACCTAAAAATTAATTAAAAGATTAAACTAAGTCTAAAATAATATAAATAAGAATAAAAATACAACAAATATATTTTAAAACCTTTTATTAATTAAATATTCAATTTTTAATGCTAATTAAAGCCCAAAAATTAAATATAATTAACAAAATGTCCAAAATATTAATTTATTGAACTAATAACTAACTTATATTATTTAATGACTAAAAACTATTTTTCTTAAATTTTAAAAACTATTTTTCTATTTTTAAATGACTTAAAACTATTTTTAAATTAAAATAATCCTAAAAAATAATAAAATAATGACAAAATTAATCTAACAATTTTAAAAATCCTAAAATACTCTGATGAACAGGAGAAAATTAAAAAAATTTGAAAAATGTAAAATTCTTCACTAAAAGACAAAACAGTTTTATAATTAAACCCTAATTATACTAAGTTAATTATAAAAAATAGTTAAAAAGATGAATAGTAACTAATTTTTATACTAAAAATCTTAAATTAATATTCTAAACCTAGGAAAAATTTTAAATCAGAAAAATATTAATTTTCTACACTAAAAGACAAAAAACAGATTAATTAAAAGTAATTAAAAATGCTAAATACTCTAAAAAAATATAAAATGAACAGTAGAATAAAAATAAATTATACTGAAAAATTAAGAATTAAAAAAGAAAAATAATGCAACAAAAATGAAACCCTAATTCCTAATTAACCTCACTAAAGACAAAAAAATGAGATTGTGATAGTGACACTTAGCTTAATTCTGTCTTTTTGTGTAGCAGTGGCTACAACAAGCTTATCAGTGGGAAAGGAGTTCCCATTGATAGTGTTAAAAACAGGTCTGTGGATTCAAGTGCTTGTAACTTCCTTGTTACTTGGAGTTTTATGGCAACAAAGGCACCCCTACACTCAGTGGAGTGTAGGGAGTCAGTATAAGCAGAAAAACACCAAGAATCAAAGCAAATATTTCACAAATATGACCAATCAAAGTTTCTGATGAACCTAACCCTTGACTGATGAACAGTTGCTGGTGTAGTGTGCAATATGGTGAGTTTTAACTTGCCAAATCTTGATCATGACACCACCAAAACACAAATAAGCAGTTACAAAACTTAGATTACACCTAACTCTAACAGGCAACAAGGATTGAAAGCTCAATTTCACCAAATCAAGGCAGAAAGATGAACTATCTGATTTTTGCTATGTAAACCAATTTTTATACTTACAAATGCTTTCTACTTCTACCAAAACTCTAACCAAATACCCTATTTACTATAACCTATCCTAATGGAGTATGTTTAGGCAGGTTGCAAGCCAAATACAAGTCACCTACTTGACTGAATAAGCAGACCCAAACACCCCTTTATATGCAGAAACCTAATTTTAACAAAGCAATTCTATTACAATCCTTGCCAAACTGAAATCCTGCTATCTAAACATGCATATTAACTTAAACAAAGCTATTACAATCAAGAAAAACAGCAATTAAACAATTTTCTCACAAATCATACAAAATCACAAAAAAACTTAAAATGTTCAATAGGGTTCAAGCCTCAATACCTTTGGCTGATTGCCTTCTATTGGGACTTTTCTGAGCTTAATGTGAGCTTATGATATGTAGAGCAAACCCCTGTTGGAGTTCAACAACAGAACTAGGGGTGTTTATGTCTTCTGAAAATGGAAAGAAAATGGGAAATGGAATGATGGATTCTTGAACATCTTGTATCCTGCACACAAGCACACACAAAGAGACAAAGTGAAGCACAAAAAGCTTGAGAGAATAAGCACTGCTTATTGAATAAGCAGGCTTATAAGCTTATAGCTTATGTATAAAAAAAAATGAACTTTCCTAAAAAACTGATTTTTGAAAAAACCTTTTTAAACCATACTATGAAATCTACTAATTTACACAAATCTCAATAAATCAACAAGCCTAAAGCTTCCACTTTCACTTCCACTTCAAGCCTAAGTGATTTTTCTGAAAAATGGTAAGAACACGTTTTTTACTTTCTTGAAACCTTCTGAAAAACTGAAACCTTGTGAGACCTTTAAACTATTTTGTAAATGAAATGTAACAATTAAACTAATAAGCTTATAAAAGAAAGGAACTCAGAATTTGCATAATTAAAACTTGTTCATTTTCATTAATAAAATTAAAATAATACAAAATTCTGGAACAAGAGCTAAATGCCACAAACGGCTTAGCTTTTATAAACAACTAAAGAAGAGTCTAGAATAGGGAAATACAATGAAACCCTAACAGCTATAAATTTCCTAATGTGCCATTTGAAAAAGTCTTGATCTTCAGTCAAAACAGCTCCATGTGATTGCCAGCTATGTTAGGATGATCTTGGACGTTTACTGGACCCTTTGGGAAGAAGGAATTGATGTGAGCCGTTTGATTGCTGTAATATTCCATTCTTGCCATTTTTGAACAAACAGGGGAGGATGGGGGGACCACTTGGAGTCACGGGTTGAACTTGCTTGTTGGTGGGATGGGTTTAGAACATGATAAATCACCAATCTGCATTTTAGGGGATAAAACCCCTTTGTTTTTCACCCTAATCAGATTAGGGTTTATGGGGTAAACTGGGTTTAAGAAAGGAGGTTTGATTTAGATTAGGGGTGGGTGTGTTTTAAATACGTGTTTCCCCCACTTTATTAATTAAACAAGTTAATTATAAAAGGGGTTCAAAAAGAGTGTGTGACAGGGTCAAGTTGGGTTGTGGACTGGATGGTTTGAACTGGGTGGGGTGACGTGTCAAGAGATAGTTGGGTGTGTGAGTATGGCTGTCTGGCAGAAATGCCCCCCAATGTTTCCTTTTGTCTTCACTTCAAGTTTCCATAGCTTACATTTCTTTTCCCTTTGTTAAAAGTTTGGTCAGCTTGTCAAATTTGGCACAAAACTTTGCAATTCTTGTATCAAGGACCATAAAAGCATGTTTATCAATCTTCAAGGGCTATTAATGACATATCTTGAAACTTTAAGGACCCACTTGTAATATTGAGATTTACAAGGGCCTAAAGTGACAAGTCTTCAATAATTGAGGGACCAATCTTGCCAATTCTTCATACTTCAAGGACTTGATAGGAAAATCATGATTCGGGTCCGGTTCTTTGTGCGGCTTCGTTTTCTGTGTTCGTTTTTGCTTGATTCCTTTGATCTTTTGGTGAATTCACGATATCCATACCTAAAATACACAATGAACAAACACAAGCACATATATGGGTATTTTGACGATATTTTAAGCGTTTTAAGCCCGATTTGGACGATGAGACTATGTATAAATACAGTCTCATCAGTATACCAGAATGCCAAGAAGAGGAATTCATTCCTCCACCAAGAGTTGTCACTCCAGTGGAAGAGTATCAACAAAAACTGACTGACCTAAATGAGTGGAAGAAAGCTAACCCTACTTTATTTGTTAAGGGAGGTTTTCTATGTGAAAGTCCCAATGAATCACCACCCATTAAGGTTACTCATGCAATCACTGGTAAAGCTGTTGACCTAGGCTCAAACACTGTTAGAAGACCTACCATTAAATATGCAGAGATGTATAGGAATAATAGGTCACCCAAGAGCCAAGTTAGCAATCATGGAACAGGTTTCTTCTCTACTAGACCTAAGGTTGTGTCTAAGAAAGCCTGTTACACTTGTGGTAGCTTTTCACATTTGGCATACAAGTGTGTCAACGCTCCTAAAGCCAGCGCTGATAGGAACAATTTCAGCGCTGATAGGAAGAAAGTCAACGTTGTTAGGAAGTCAAACGTTGTCAGACCCAAACCTTGTGTGCAGCAAAGTCCACAAGTGATTAGACCTGCCCCATTCTTTTCTAGAAGGTCTAACACTCATGGACAAAGACCTTTTCAAAAGACAAACACCTGGTCAAATAGGCAATGGGTTCTTGTAGCAAACCCTAGGTCCAACGCTGACAAGGGTAATTTCAGCGTTGATAGGAAAAAATCCAACGCTGACAAAAACGTGACCAGACCTAAATATTTGCAGCCACAAGGTAAGGGGTCTAAAGCTTCTTCAAGCTTAACATGGAGACCCAAGAAAGATCAAAACCCTAATGATGATGGGATTTCAATGACTTGCAATAGATTTAATTACATTTCAAAGGTCATTACAAAACCTATTGGGGTTAACTGGGTATTTCATCCTAAAAAGGATGAGAATGGGGTTGTTGTGAGAACTAAGTCTGTTCTTATTGAACAACCAGATGAATCCAAGTCTTCAGAGACTTGGGTTCCCAAAGAAAACTAATTTGTTTTCTTTATGTGCAGGGCATTCAAAGACAGATCAATGATTATGGATATTGGGATAGTGGATGCTCAAGGCACATGACAGGAAAGGAAGACTATCTGACGAACTTCACTCCTATTAAAGATGGTGATAAGGTATACTTTGGAGGGGGTTATGGCACCATTACAGGCAAAGGAACCCTTCTCACCAACAATCTGCGTTTTGAGAATGTCTTCCTGGTAAAAGAAGTTGATTATAATCTGTTTAGTGTATCACAAGTTTGTGATAACAAAAATAAGGTTCTTTTCACTGATACTGAGTGTTTGGTGTTAAGCAAGGATTTTAAGATCCCTGATGAGAAATATATTGAATATAGAACACCTAGGCATAAGGAAATATATAATGTGAATTTAAATGGGATTAAAGTGAATACCAATATGTCTTGTTTTTATGCTAAGGCCTCAGTAGATGAAAGTAATTTGTTGCACAGGAGACTAGGGCACATAAATTTTAAAAATATAAATAGACTTGTGAGGCTTGGTTTAGTTGATGGTTTGCCTGAGAAGGTGATACAAGCTTTTTTTGTGGGTTCAAAATAATTCTCGGAATCCTCTCGAATTGATCTCAGTTTAAAGTGGAATGATTTGTTCTTGGTGACAAAAAGGAGTTTGGTTTTCTATTCTATTAATAAGTAAGCTAGACTTAAAAATTTAGATCAAACAGTAAATGAAAAATACCCTAGCAGAAATTACTCTATTCGGAAAACAAGCACAGTGCGGGAAGCAATCTTCTATTCGGAATATTATGCTCAATTCGGAAAAAGATGTCTATGCGGAAAAATTGTCCTATTCGGAATATTATGATCTATGCGGAAAAACATGTGCTATTCGGAAAAATACCCTATGCGGAAAAATGACTCTAATCGGAAAATCTGGTCTATGCGGAAAGTCAAGCTATTCGGAAGGATGAATTCCTATGCGGTAAAATATACTTATGCGGAAAAATCAGAACTCTATTCGGAATATAATGTCTATTCGGAAAATCTGGTCTATGCGGAATAATAAGCACCTATGCGGAAAACATGAGCTATTCGGAATATCTGGGATATTCCGAATAAAGAATAAATATAACCTCTACTCGGAATAATTGAAATATTCCGAATAGAGACACCCCCAGAATTCCTATTCGGAATCTGGGAAACTCAGAACTGTAGAAATGCGAAGAACAGGGGATTCGATTAATCCAAAATCAGACTTTGACAAGCAAAAAGGTTTTTACCAAATTAAACACAACTTATTTAAATACCATAAGTAATAAATCCCACCAATAAAAACACTAAATCAACAACTTTTTAGAATCAAACTAGAATCAAATAAAAACTTAAGAACTTGCAATAGATGATGATGAAGAACAAGATGAATGAAAAGATGGAAGTGATTGATTAATGTAAAAATAACAAGAGTAATGATTAAGGGTTACAAGATTGAAAGAAAAAGATGAAAATCACCAAACACCCTAATGGTGTTGGTGAAGCCACGAACAAAGAACTGGGAAAAAAGAAAAATGAAGCTAACTCCCTAAAATGTGAAGGGAGAACCTATTTATACTCCTAGTGGTTGGTTGGTGAGTGGGCTTTCTCCCTTTCTTCTTGTCTTCTCGTCTTTTCAGAAAAGTTGACGTTTTCGTTTCTGATTCGGGATTTGTCGTCGATTAAATTCAACTCGTCTTTTAATTTCCTCGTTAAATAGACTCGAGTTTCTTCGACTTATGTAAATCTTCCGTCTTTGGTCCTTTTCTTCGATAAATCTTCGAATCGGCCCAGTGACTTCAAATCTTTTGCATCTCTTGGACAGTAGACTTTATCTTGAGTCCTTTTCTTCAGTAAAACCCGTGCAATCCCATGCTTTCTTTAATATTCATCCGGTTGGCTCTGAAAACACAATAAACACAAAAACCACGCATAATTCCAAACAAATGATATTAAATATGTGTTTTGGTCTCGTTTTAGCCCGAATTAAGTGGTAAAAGGATGGGTGTTTACACACCTATCAAATCCCCTACACTTAACCATTGCCATGCCCTCATGCAATGCTTAATGATAAATCAATTTTTACATTTTTCTCATAATCAATCAACCTTGGCCTTATTTGAATTCTACTAAACAACAATTAAAATACTAAGAGAACTTAAAACTTTAAAATAAACAAAAGGATGGAAATAACTTGTAAAGAAATCAAGGACTTACATTAGGGCTTTGGGGTTGCGAAGATTTATCACCCTCAAGTTTCACGTTCCCCAAACTAAGCTTAAAAACGAGATCATTGTTATTATAAGTTAGTAAATCAAACACTTACACACATGGCTTAATTAAATGCTTAAACTCCCTTATTCCTAGTTGTAACTCTTATATTTTATTTTTGTCTTAGAATGATTTGAAGATGCATTTTTGGACTTATTTCGATAGTTTATTAAGGCTGAAAGCAAAGTAGGACGATTTGATCAATAGTTAGCTAAAGGACAAAATCTCTTAAAACTGCTTCTCGGGATATCAAAAAGTTCATATCTTGGCATAACTCGGTTCACGATTTGAGACCTTTCTCGGGCCGATATTTGGCATGTACTTCATACTTCATATCTTCGAGAGACGTTCTTGAGATAATGGTCTTCTCATCATAATAGAGTTTTCTTCACTTGGAGACTTTTGAGGGGTACTCCAACTTTGTTGACCACGACTTCATGATTATTTCTTCAATCTCTAATTGGGATTTCGAGATACAACGATCCGCCTCCTTTTCGGACTTGGATCTATTTATCCTCATACCTTGTTAGGGTCTTTTCGGATAGACTTCTCCATGATCTTTATGGGAGTTGATTGCTTTTCGTCGTGAGTCTTGATCCTTCATATTGATTTTAGGAATAATGATTTTCACATCACTTTGGATCTTCAGCAATAAAATGGAATCCTCATGCCTTGTTAGGGCCTTTTCGGACTCGCCAATCTTTGCGCCCCGCTTCATAAGTTATGCCTTGGCTATGAACTCTTATCATTACCGAGCAACTTTTAAACGATCTTGGGCTAGAAGCTAAGTAACTTTTCAAATCATACTACCTTACTTATTGCAGATAAATCATTAGCAAGTGATGGGAGAATAGGCAAATAATTACACCAAGTGAGCTTGTGCAAGAATACCGACTTATAATTGACTCTATCATTTCTCGTCCTCCACAATTTAAAATCTCAAATAATGAGACTCGTGGATACTTAGCCTAATAAACCAATTAAGGTCTACATGGTTAAAGATACTAGCTAGAATAAACTTGGATAAGTCTATTCGGGTTGAGTCAAAATAAACGCAACGGGCCTAATATGTCAAAGACTTCTAAACTAGCTACATTACTTTATTAATATTTTTTTGACTTTATTGTGGGATATATACATACGAAAGCAACGATAAAAATTTAAAAATTACGACTAAATGGCCAAAGCTAATTAAAAATTTGAAAAATGCTGAAAAATAGGATTTTCTGGTTAAATGAAGGCATTTTCATGGAAAAGTCCACTTAAAACTTCGATAGAAGTCTCCCCTACACTTAAGATAAACATTGTCCTCAATGTTTAAGCATGTGGGAAAAGTCTCCCCTACACTTATGACATTGTGCACGTTGGTTAAATCAAGTTAAGGAAGAGACGACTAAAGTGATCAATTTCAAATGTGAGTATGAAGAAAATTGAATCACGATAGTTGAGAGATAGAACCGGATTTCGGATAACACGGGAGCACGGTTCGACAAAGATTTCCAAGATTGCGGTTATCCCTGTAAGCACATCACCACAAAAACACAAACGACCAAAATAGGTCCTCCCCTACACTTAGGGGGTTAAAGGGATAGATACTCGGGCTGCCTCCCGAGGAGCGCTTGTTTTTGGTAACCGAGTCACGAACCTGACTCGACCCAAATTTAGTTCATGGGGAACGTAGTGAGGGATGGAATCACCTCCTGAGAGGTGTCCTCACCAAAGTACAACTTCACTCGTTGGCCATTCACCTTAAAATTAGGTCCATTAGGTTGAGCGAGCTCGAGAGTACCATATGGAAAAATTTGGGCAATGGTGAATGGGCTGGACCAACGAGATTTGAGCTTACCCGAGAAGATTTTCAACCGAGAGTTAAAAAGTAAGACTTTGTCTCCAACATGGAACTCTCGGTTTTTGATCTTGGAGTCGTGAATGAGCTTAGTTCGTTCCTTATAGATCAAAGAATTTTCATAAGCCTCATTACGGAGTTCATTCAGCTCATTGAGTTGGATCTTGCGTAGGTCACCGGCTTTGTTTATATCAAAATTGGCCCACTTCAAGGCCCAGTAAGCCTTGTGCTCCAACTCAATGGGGAGGTGGCATGCTTTCCCGTACACAAGACGATAAGGCGTACAGCCGATCGGGGTCTTGTAAGCAGTACGGAAAGCCCACAAAGCATCATCAAGTTTATCAGCCCATGCGACACGATGCTCTCCCATGGTTCTTTCCAGAATTCGCTTCAGTCCTCGGTTGGATATTTCAGCCTGGCCATTAGTTTGTGGGTGGTAGGCTGTGGAAAGACGATGATTTACACCGTACTTAGCCATGACTCGAGCAAATTGGTCATTGCAGAAATGAGTCCCACGATCACTAATAATGGCGCGAGGCACACCGAATCTAGCGAAAAGAGCTTTCAAAAAGTTACAAACCACCCTTACGTCATTAGTAGGCAAAGCTTTGGCTTCAACCCACTTAGAAACATAGTCAACGGCTACAAGGATGTATTTGTTTCCTTTAGATGAAGGGAATGGCCCCATAAAGTCGATACCCCAAACATCAAAAATTTCACACTCTTGAATGAAATTCTGAGGCATCTCGTCTTTATGTGTGATTTTGCCTTGCTTTTGGCAAACATCACATCGTTTAACCATATCGTGAGCATCACGATATATGGAGGGCCAATAAAATCCCGAATCAAACACTTTTTTAGCGGTGTAGTTGGGACCAAAGTGACCACCGGTGGGTCCTTTGTGGCAAGCATCAAGAATTTCAGACGCTGTCGGTCCGTCAACACATCGGCGAATAATCAGGTCAGCACATTGTTTGAATAGGTAAGGATCGTCCCAAAAGTAAGTCTTAAAGTCGGTGAAGAACTTCTTCTTTTGTTGGGACGTCAACCCTTCCTTGAGAATTCCACCCGCCAAGTAGTTTGCAAAGTCCGCAAACCACGGGGTTTCATTCGGCTTCGAGTTTATAGACATTAAGGTCTCCAAGGGAAAAGAATCATTGATTTCTTTGTTCGGATGATCCCCTTGGTAAGGATCCTCAAGTCTGCTAAGATGATCCGCGGCTAGGTTTTCTGCGCCTTTTTTATCGCGAATTTCGATTTTAAATTCCTGGAGCAGCAAAACCCAGCGAAGAAGTCTTGGTTTGGAATCTTGCTTTGTCAACAAGTACTTCAGCGCGGAATGATCGGTATACACGATGGTGGTGGAAAGGACAAGATAGGGGCGGAATTTTTCAAAAGCATAGACAACAGCTAAAAGCTCTTTTTCGGTTGTCGTATAATGCAATTGTGCCCCAGTCATTGCCTTGCTAGCGTAATGGATCGGTTGGAAGTGTTTGTTCACTCTTTGTCCAAGAACTGCTCCAATAGCAAAATCACTAGCATCGCACATCAACTCAAAGGGAAGCTCCCAATTAGGGGCAACTAAGACGGGTGCCTTAGTAAGCTTATCCTTGAGCGAGTTGAAGGCTTCAAGACACTCTTTGGAAAAGATAAAAGGAGTATCTTTTTCCAAGAGGTGGGTCATCGGGCGAGCGATTTGAGAAAAATCTTTGATGAATCGACGGTAGAAGCCCGCATGACCCAGGAAACTTCTCACACCCTTCACTGTTGAAGGTGGAGGCAACTTTACGATAACATCGACTTTAGCACGGTCAACTTCAAGACCGGTTTTCGAGATCTTATGTCCAAGCACGACGCCTTCTTTTACCATGAAATGGCATTTTTCCCAATTCAGAACTAGGTGAGTGTCTTCGCACCGCTTGAGCATACGTTCCAAATTGGCAAGGCAAGAAGAGAAGGAATCCCCGAAGACCGAGAAATCATCCATGAAGACTTCCATGGTTTGTTCAACCATGTCATGGAAGATAGCTAACATGCACCTTTGGAAAGTCCCGGGCGCATTACATAAGCCAAAAGGCATTCTTTTGTAAGCAAAAGTGCCATAGGGACAAGTGAATGTAGTCTTCTCTTGATCTTGGGGATCGATGGGTATTTGAAAATAACCCGAGAAACCATCAAGAAAGCAGTAATATTCATTACCCGCTAAACGTTCAAGCATTTGGTCCATAAAAGGTAGAGGGAAATGATCCTTTCTCGTGGCATCATTGAGTTTGCGGTAGTCTATACAAACTCTCCACCCAGTAACGAGACGAGTGGAAATCAACTCGTTGTGTTCATTGGGAACAACGGTTATTCCGCCCTTTTTGGGCACACAATGGATTGGACTAACCCATGGTGAATCCGAAATAGGGTAAATCATACCCGCATCAAGAAGTTTGATAACTTCTGTTTTGATGACTTCATGGATTTTTGGATTCACCCTTCGTTGGCTTTGAATAGTGGGCTTATAGTCGTCCTCCATGAGAATTTTGTGCGTGTAGAAGTGAGGATCAATTCCACGAATATCCGAAATTTTCCAAGCGATAGCCTTCTTATGATCTTTCAACACGGCGACAAGTCGGGCTTTCTCTTCATCCTTCAAATCCTTAGCAATGATGACTGGTGACTTCTTGTTGTCGTCAAGGAACACGTACTCGAGATGTGGCGGCAACTCCTTTAGTTCCAAATCCGGAGGATTTTCGACGGGAGGCGTTTTCAAAGTCGTGGCATCGATAGCAATAACCGTGGGAGATGGAGGCGAAGGATTGTCTTCGGTGAGAAGATTGTCAAAGAAATTCATGTCTTCATCCCCATCGATAGGAGAATCATTAGTAGCTAAATTCACATCTCCCATGGTATCTTCAAGATTGTTCCAAAATAAATCACTATCTCCAAATAGAGACAACGATGAATCAATGGAGGACACGGTCTCAACATTGGGAAGAGAGGTAGGAATACTTTTGCAAGCATCATTAAAGTGTTCTTCACAAGCCTCATCAAGAACGTCAATACAATTAACACTCTCATATGAATAAGGTTGTTTGGACAACTTTCCCATGTTGAAGACTACTTTATCGTCACCCACTCTCATGATAAGCTCACCGGCTTCAACATCGATGAGAGTGCGACCGGTCCTCAAGAATGGACGACCAACAATGAGTGGCACACGGGGGTCCATCTCGTAGTCGACGACAACAAAATCAGCAGGAAAGGTGAATTTGTCGACTCCTACAATGACATCTTCGGCAATCCCCACTGGATAAGCAACCGTACGGTTAGCTAATTCCAAAGTCATTTTGGTGGGGACTAGCTCTGGGAGAGATAATTGCTTCCAAACACTTAGAGGCATGAGATTAATACTGGCACCTAGATCGGCTAGGGCCATGCAATTCTCTACTCCCGGGAAATTGCAAGGGATAAGAAAACGACCCGGATCACCAATCTTGGTTGGCAATTTCCTTAAGAGCACTGCAGAGCAATTCTCATTAAGTTGGGTGTTGGCAATATCGAGGAGCTTTTCCTTGTCGCTCAGAAGATCTTTAAACATTTTGGCATACTTGGGCATGTGAGCGAGAGCCTCAGCGAAGGAGATATTGAAATTCAGTTGTTTGAACATTTTAAGGAAATTCGAAACCTGAATATAATCCTTGCTCTTTTGCTTCTCTTTCCTCAACCTTGAAGGATAAGGTATATTGGAAGAAGAGGAAGTCTTTATAGGAATAGGATCACTCACAACCATGGGTGGAGGAGGGGTAGAAGGAAGAGGTGGAGAAATTGGGGAAGGAGAAGGATGAGGAATAGGAGCAGGTGACTCGTTCTCCTTAGTCACAACCACCGGTGGAGGTATAGGAAGCTCGGGTTCCTTGCTACTTTTGCCACTTCGAGTGGTGATTGCTTTCATCTCCCCTCTTGGGTTCGCAACGGTGTTACTCGGAAGAGTACCCGAAGAAGAGTGTTGACTACTTTGGAAGAAACTAGCCATCATGTTCCTCAAGTCATTTGTTTGGCTATCCAACGTATTTCTCATGTCTGCTCTCAAATCGTTTCCTTGCTTGACCAAGTCGGCTTTCAGGTTGAGCACCTCTCTCTGAAGATTTCCCACTATCGCATCGTTAGTCCTCATATAAGTTTCCTCTTCCTGGTGAAGAGCGGTGGGTTGGTTGGGAGGAGCATTGTATGCGGGTGGTTGGTAAACAGGTTGTTGGTAGACTTGATTGTTACGTTGAGGCGGTTGTTGCTGCTTGTGAGGTGGTATGTATGGTTGTCGAGGTTGTTGTTGTTGTTGAGGAGGGCGATTAAGGTTTTGTTGTTGGTTTGGGTTGGCAGGAGGGAAGCCAGGTGGTGAAAGATAGTTGTTGCTGCGATAGCTAAGCAAGTTACGGTCACCTTGAGGTTTAGCTTGATAAGTAGGTTGAGGATAGGTGCCATATGCCGCATTCACATTCTCAGCAGGGTAATCTTGAGTGGCGGTACAAGTTGTGTAAGAGTGAGGACCACCGCATATCTCACAAGGTTGGCTGACAGCGTTCACTTGAGCGTGTTTGGCGTTGTTGCTGTTGTTGTTGCTGACGGTGTGGGTGACAAGCGATTCAAGAAGCGTAGTGATTTTGTCTAATCGCTTGTCGCTGTCATTAGTGCTAGCACTAGCAACATTGGTCCTAACACTCTTGGTTTGCACACGAGATTTATTCTCAATGATGTCCCAAGCAGCATTGGAAGTCTTAGCCAATAAATTACCCCCTGAGGCACTGTTCAGTGAATCTTGGTCACTCATGCTTAAACCATTGTAAAAAGTATTGATTTGATGTACTTTGGTAAAACCATGTTGTGGGCATTTTCTTAAAAGATCTTTGAAACGATCCCAAGATTCACTGAATGACTCATCGTACTTTTGTTCGAAATTTATGATTTCATTCCGCAAAGCGGTAGTACGAGAGGGTGGAAAAAAGTAATTTATAAACTTTGTTTCCAAATCCGTCCACGTGAGAATACTCTGTGGCGGTTCCTTAGCAAGCCAATGCCGGGCTTGTCCCTCTAAAGAAAAGGGAAAAAGTTGTAACCTTATAACTTCTTGTGGAACTCCATTGAGCTTGACCGTGTTGGTGAGTTGTAGAAATCTCTTGATGTGGTCGTGTGGATCATCAATGGTGCGTCCCAAGAATGGTTGAGCAGAGACCATATGGATAAAGCCTGACTTGAGCTCGAAATTGTTGGCGGCAATTGGAGGTATGACAATTGGGTCCGTGTTGCCATCTACATGAGCTTGCAGCAATTCAATCATCGGGCGATTATCCGGAAGGGGCTCATTATTGTTGTTATTGTTCATGTTGTTGAAAGGTGGGTTGTTGTTGTTATTATTGTTTGGAGGTGGTACACCGGCCATGTCTAAGTGATCGAGAGGCTCGGGCTCTTGATAAGACGTGGATCGAGTGCGCATACACCTGCAAAAGAACTAACAAGGCAAAAACAATACAAAAATATTTTTGGTTTTTTGGTGTTTTTTACTCTTTAGGATTTTTGAAAATTTTATATTTTTTAGTGTTTTTGAAAATTTTTGTGAAAAAGTAACGTTCACGGGGAACGGATCCCAAAATCCAAGTTCTCACAAAAAACTTTTGATCTTAACGAGAAGAGCCGGCAGCGACGCCATTTGATACAAGCTTTTTGTGTGGGTTCAAAATAATTCTCGGAATCCTCTCGAATTGATCTCAGTTTAAAGTGGAATGATTTGTTCTTGGTGACAAAAAGGAGTTTGGTTTTCTATTCTATTAATAAGTAAGCTAGACTTAAAAATTTAGATCAAACAGTAAATGAAAAATACCCTAGCAGAAATTACTCTATTCAGAAAACAAGCACAGTGCGGGAAGCAATCTTCTATTCGGAATATTATGCTCAATTCGGAAAAAGATGTCTATGCGGAAAAATCGTCCTATTCGGAATATTATGATCTATGCGGAAAAACATGTGCTATTCGGAAAAATACCCTATGCGGAAAAATGACTCTAATCGGAAAATCTGGTCTATGCGGAAAGTCAAGCTATTCGGAAAGATGAATTCCTATGCGGAAAAATATGCTTATGCGGAAAAATCAGAACTCTATTCGGAATATAATGTCTATTCGGAAAATCTGGTCTATGCGGAATAATAAGCACCTATGCGGAAAACATGAGCTATTCGGAATATCATTTGATACAAGCTTTTTGTGTGGGTTCAAAATAATTCTCGGAATCCTCTCGAATTGATCTCAGTTTAAAGTGGAATGATTTGTTCTTGGTGACAAAAAGGAGTTTGGTTTTCTATTCTATTAATAAGTAAGCTAGACTTAAAAATTTAGATCAAACAGTAAATGAAAAATACCCTAGCAGAAATTACTCTATTCGGAAAACAAGCACAGTGCGGGAAGCAATCTTCTATTCGGAATATTATGCTCAATTCGGAAAAAGATGTCTATGCGGAAAAATCGTCCTATTCGGAATATTATGATCTATGCGGAAAAACATGTGCTATTCGGAAAAATACCCTATGCGGAAAAATGACTCTAATCGGAAAATCTGGTCTATGCGGAAAGTCAAGCTATTCGGAAAGATGAATTCCTATGCGGAAAAATATGCTTATGCGGAAAAATCAGAACTCTATTCGGAATATAATGTCTATTCGGAAAATCTGGTCTATGCGGAATAATAAGCACCTATGCGGAAAACATGAGCTATTCGGAATATCTGGGATATTCCGAATAAAGAAGAAATATAACCTCTACTCGGAATAATTGAAATATTCCGAATAGAGACACCCCTAGAATTCCTATTCGGAATCTGGGAAACTCAGAACTGTAGAAATGCGAAGAACAGGGGAATCAATTAATCCAAAATCAGACTTTGACAAGGAAAAAGGTTTTTACCAAATTAAACACAACTTATTTAAATACCATAAGTAATAAATCCCACCAATAAAAACACTAAATCAACAACTTTTTAGAATCAAACTAGAATCAAATAAAAACTTAAGAACTTGCAATAGATGATGATGAAGAACAAGATGAATGAAAAGATGGAATTGATTGATTAATGTAAAAATAACAAGAGTAATGATTAAGGGTTACAAGATTGAAAGAAAAAGATGAAAATCACCAAACACCCTAATGGTGTTGGTGAAGCCACGAACAAAGAACTGGGAAAAAAGAAAAATGAAGCTAACTCCCTAAAATGTGAAGGGAGAACCTATTTATACTCCTAGTGGTTGGTTGGTGAGTGGGCTTTCTCCCTTTCTTCTTGTCTTCTCGTCTTTTCAGAAAAGTTGACGTTTTCGATTCTGATTAGGGATTTGTCGTCGATTAAATTCAACTCGTCTTTTAATTTCCTCGTTAAATAGACTCGAGTTTCTTCGACTTATGTAAATCTTCCGTCTTTGGTCCTTTTCTTCGATAAATCTTCGAATCGGCCCAGTGACTTCAAATCTTTTGCATCTCTTGGACAGTAGACTTTATCTTGAGTCCTTTTCTTCAGTAAAACCCGTGCAATCCCATGTTTTCTTTAATATTCATCCGGTTGGCTCTGAAAACACAATAAACACAAAAACCACGCATAATTCCAAACAAATGATATTAAATACGTGTTTTGGTCTCGTTTTAGCCCGAATTAAGTGGTAAAAGGATGGGTATTTACACACCTATCAGAAGGCCTTCCACAATGACCACTCTTGTGTTGCATGTCTTAAAGGCAAGCAGCACAAGGTCTCATTTAAGTCCAAACAGGTGCATATTAGTTCCAGACCTCTTCATATGCTTCACATGGACCTCTTTGGTCCAACAAATATAGAAAGTTTGAATGGCAAGTCATATTGCTTTGTTGTCACAGATGAATTCTCTAGGTTTACTTGGACATTCTTTCTAGCCATGAAGAGTGACACAGCTGATGTTCTTATTGATTTTATCACTCAGAATGAGAAAAGGTCTGGAAATGAAGTTAAAATGCTTAGGAGTGATAATGGTGGAGAATTTAGGAACAAGAAGCTAGATGATTTTTGTGCCAGGAAAGGAATTACTAGGCAATTTAGTATTGCTAGAACCCCACAACAAAATGGGGTTGCTGAGAGGAAAAATAGAACCCTAATTGAAGCAGCTAGAACAATGTTGGCTGATGCTCACTTTCCTATAGCCTTTTGGGCTGAGGCTGTTAATACAGCATGCTATGTGCAAAATAGAGCATTGGTTAACAAAATTCAGAACAAAACACCTTATGAGTTACTTTGGGGTAGAAAACCTAATATTGGTTTTCTCAGACCTTTTGGTTGTCATGTAGTAGTGTTGGATACTAGTGATGCCTTAGGGAAATTTAGTACAAAAGGTGATGAGAGTTATTTCATGGGGTATTCAGTCCAGAGCAAGGGTTATAGGGTTTATCTTAAAGAGGACAAACGTATTGTTGAGAGAGTACATGTTAGGTTCTTAGAGAATAAACCTAGTGATCCTGAAAGTGGTCCTAATTGGTTGTTTGATATGGAACCCTTATCTAGAACTTTAAATTATATGCCTATCACTAATCCAGACATTGTGAAGGTAACTTCAAATGTTGTGGAAGAACAAGTTGTTAATGTTTCAAGTACACAGGTTAATGAGAGGGTTGGATCACAAGCAGAAAAGGCATCTCCTACATTTGAATATGTCACAATTCCCATTTGGACAGATGCTTTTAATGCTGCTGCTGCTGCTAGACAAGATAATGGTGGTCTCCAAATACCACCAGATACAAACATGCATGGTTCTTCAGGCGCTGACAAAGGCAAATCTAGCGCTGACAAGACCAATTCAGACGTTGATGGCTCAGACGTTGACAACAACATTTCAAGCGTTGTTAGCCCAAGTGCTGACAAACAAGGTTCAGACGTTGACAACACTTATGGGCATCTTTTCTCTTCCAGTTTTGAACAAGGTGGACCTTCCAACATTCATGAAGAGGTTCATGTTTATCAAAGAGAGTCTGATGAAGAAGATATTGGCAACATGGAGCGTGAGGTTGAGGACACCAGACTTTTTGAAGGAGGGGTTCTCACCTCCACAATGAAGAATCACCCCACATCTCAGATCATTGGTGATATTATGACTCCAGTTCAGACAAGAAGATCTCATCAAGGTCTTGGTGGATTTATTGCCAATATACACAAGAAGGTTGATACCCCTCTTGTACAAGCATGTTTGTTTGCATGTTTTCTGTCACAAGAAGAACCCAAGAAGATATTTGATGCTCTCAAAGAACCAAGTTGGGTGGAAGCAATGCAGGATGAGCTTCATCAATTTGCAATTCAGGATGTTTGGGAGCTGGTTGATTGTCCTAGATATGTCAGACCTATAGGGACAAGATGGGTTCTAAGGAACAAAAGAGATGAAAGAGGCATTCTGGTCAGAAATAAGGCAAGGTTAGTGGCTCAAGGTTATACACAGAGGAAGGGATAGACTATGAGGAGGTCTTTGCACCAGTTACAAGGATTGAAGCTATTAGGATTTTTCTAGCCTATGCTTCCTGCATGGGCTTCACAGTCTATCAAATGGATGTCAAGAGTGCTTTCCTCTATGGAACCATTGTTGAGGAAGTATATGTCATGCAACCTCCTGGCTTTGAGGATCCAGAGCATCCAGATAAAGTGTATAGATTCAAAAAGGCTATGTATGGCCTTCATCAAGCCCCTAGAGCATGGTATGGTACTTTGTCTACCTATTTGGTGGACAATGGATTCAAGAGGGGCACCATAGATCAGACACTCTTTACAAAGAAGAAAGGCAAGGATGTGTTGCTTGTGCAGGTCTATGTTGATGATATCATTTTTGGGTCTACTGATCCAAAGATGAGTGAGGATTTCTCCAAGCTTATGACAGACAAATTCAAGATGAGTGCTATGGGGGAGATGAACTTCCTTCTTGGTTTACAAGTTCAGCAAAAAGAAGATGGTATCTTCATCTCCCAAGACAAATATGTTGCTGAGATCTTGAAGAAGTTTCGCTTTTCTCCACATGAAAAGAGGGCTACTACTCCTATGGATAGGAAACACCCTTGGGGAAAGATTGGAGATGGGAAAGATGTTGATGTCAGGCACTATAGATCCATGGTTGGATCCTTGATGTATCTTACTGCCTCCAGACCTGACATTATGTTTGTTGTGTGTGCTTGTGCACGCCATCAAGTGACTCCCAAAGAATGTCACCTTTATGCTGTGAAGAGGATCTTTAGGTACCTAAGATGTTACCCCAGTCTTGGTTTGTGGTACCCAAAGGATTCACCATTGGAGCTGATTGCATATTCAGATAGTGATAATCCACAACTGGTGGATGTCAGTTTCTTGGGAGCAGGTTAATATCTTGGCAATGCAAGAAACAAACAGTGGTGGCTAATTCTACAACTGAAGCAGAGTATGTGGCTGCAGCTGCATGTTATGGTCAAGTGTTGTGGATTCAGAACCAGCTGTTGGACTATGGGTATAATTTCATGCATACTAAGATATTTGTTGACAATAATAGTACTTTATGCATCATTAAGAATCCTGTACATCATTCTAAAACTAAACACATAGAAATTAGACACCATTTTATAAGAGATTGCTTTGAGAAAGGTTTAATACAACCAGATAGGGTTGACACTGAGGAAAATGTGTCAGATTTATTAACTAAACCTTTTGATGCTGGAAGATTTCAATACTTGGTAACAAGTATTGGAATGGTTAATCTCACTTAATATGTGTTTTGGATTCTTTTTGTAAAAGTATGTACAGGATGATGCATTATTATTATTGGTCTTATTGATGATTTAGATTTTCCACTATATTTTTCTAACACTGACAAAGGTTGCTTGAACACTGATAAGTGTTTTTGCAACGTTGTCAGCAATATAATTGTCTAACGCTGACAAAGCTTCCCTCAACGCTGTCATGTGTTATCGGGGCGTTGTCAGCAATAATGTTAGTTTTGTGGTTTTCAATCTAAATGTGCAGATGGTGTTAGCAGTATACCATTGGATACAGAGTTGCTTATGGATCAATGGAGAAGCATTTGGACAAGTTTTTATTTATGGATGATGGTTGGAATGTTTCATTCCTATCTTGACATAAATTTTTTATGTTCATGCATGATTTTAGCAAACTTTTTGTATCATCGTTTAAGGGGAGGTTTTAGGAACCTTTAGGATGTTTGGGTATCCATATGATACTCTTATCACAATTCTAGATTGTGTCCACAGGTGAGTATGGGTTAGTTTTACTAAACCATGAGGCACTGTAGCATGCATAGTATATCAACTTTGCATGCTGCCAAGACATTTTTGGCCTAGAATTGGTTGTGGTCTGTTGGGAGACTTGGGAATGATTTTGATATGGGCTTTACCTGGGAGTAACAAGGATTTTATAAGGTAACTTTGTTGTTAAGAGTTTTGGTTAGCAAGGGACACTAGAGGACTGTTATGTCTATCTTGCTTATGTAAGTGTGCATAACTGGACAGTGCTTGCCGCCCTATAATAATTATCAGCTTTTGGTTATCTTCTATAGGATAAATTACTTGTTAAGGTCATTTTTCACTTTTTTAAAACAATTTTATTTTTGGACGCTGACAAGAAATTTCCTAGCGTTGTTGCGACCAAATTGGACGCTGCCATGGCTTTAGGCGAACGTTGACAAGATTATAGCCGTTGGGCGTTGATAGGTTATTTTTGACCGTTGACACTCAATGGGACCTACCCAGTTGTTACTTTTTGACATATTTTCAAGCCGTAATTTTAGGAGTTGTTACTTTCATTTAATGCATGAGATAACTTATAAACTTTTTCAATATTTTCATGATTGATTTTTGAAAATCTTTGCCTATTTTTGGGCCAATCACATGCATTCTTTCTCTCCTATAAATTTGGCTCTTATTTTTAAACAAGGTATCTATAATTCTTGTCTAACACTTTTCTCTTATCAACTTCATCTTCTACACTTAAATTTAACAGCTTTCATCAATGGCACCAAAGTTTAACTCAGCAGAATTGGAATTGGGGTTCAAGTCTCAACACAACATGATTGCTTATCTTGCTGCTGATGATACTCTGTTTCCTCAATACACACTAATGGTGGCGTATTTGAACGCATCCCCATTACGGTATGCTCTTTCTCATGCACCACTCATTCCAGTCACACACATTAAGCAGTTTTTTAACACTGTTAGTTTCTCAACAGTTAATGGAGTGACCACATTGACTTCTATTGTTCATGGGAGGTCTTGGGTGGTTACTGAGGCCTTGGTACGCCAAGCCTTGCATCTTGATGATGTTGATGGTGTAGCCATCCTTCCCATAAATGAAATAGAACAAGGGCTTAGGGCTTTGGGATATCCTTTTCCTGATGAAGGTACTCTTAATAAGTATCATAAGCAGGAATTTCCCCCAGCCTGGAAGTACCTCATTCACATCCTCCTTCAATGTTTGAGTCCCAAATGTACTGCACACAATGAGATCAATAGATCCATTGCTAGTGCTATTGTGTGCATTGCAACAGGGCAAAAATATAACTATTCTAAAATGATTTTTGAAGGGATGTGTAAAAACAAGGGGACAAAAATGACTTTAGCTTATCCCCGTTTTCTGCAAATGATTTTTGATGATCAAGGTTACTGCTCAAGGGATCACAATGATTTTTATAAGATCCCTGAGCAAAAGAAATCTATTTTTACGAAGATGAATTCACCACCCTATAGAGACTTACCTTTAACCCCAGCCATGCTTGCTGTTATTGCAGCAGCACAACCCCAACCAGACCCCCAACCTCAAATTGACCCTCAACCACAACTTGAACCCATTCCTGAACCTTTACCATCCCCTGAACAAATGCAACTTGACCAAGAACCCTTTGACGCTGACACATCAACTGTTGGCGTTGATGTGCCTATTTCTAACGCTGACACACAACCTTCACAATCCCAAACACCCCTTAACCAACCTACATCTACCCATTCTTCCACACCATCTTCCACACCACCTGAATATAGGATTGATGAAACGCCAAAGGACTACTGGAGTGTTCTTCTCTGGTGGTCCTAGCCATGAAGCAGAGAGAACCACCACCACAAGTGTGGCTGGTGACCTGGATGAGGCTGGGACTATTGGTTCTGGCTTAGATGCTGGCCAAGGCAGTCCCACCATAATTAAGTCCTCATCCTTGCCCAATGAACCTGACTTGGGAGGTCAAATCCCCATTTCAGAAGAGGGCAGACTGGAACCAATGACTCTTTTGGAATTGACGGCAGTCTTCATTAGCTTGCAAAAGCAAAATGCAGACTTAGTACAAATTGTCAGCTCTCAAGGCCTTGAACTCAAGCAATTGAAGGAGAGGATTGTTGTTTTGGAGAGTGATCATGCTAGGAGGGGTATGGAGGAGTCTTCCAAAGGGGAGGAAGATCAAAGAAATCTGAGTGATAAGGGCAGCCAAGATGGTCAATCAATGGATGTTGCTGAAGCCCTTACAACTTTGAAGGAACAAACAGGTTTTGATACGTCTTTAATCTCTCCAACCAATCTAAATTTATCATTTACAGCTATGTTGAGAGAGGTTACACAAGGCGCTGAGGGAAAATATTTGAGCGTTGACAAGACAAATTTGGACGCTGATAGAAGTATTTTGGGCGCTGATAGGATAAATTTGGGCGTTGACAGACCTGCACATGAAGGTGATGTATTCCAGTCATCATCTATCATCAAGGAAATTTCTACTCAGGTATTACCATCTACCTTACCAACCATTGCACCATCAGATAAGGGTAAGGGAAAATTGGTAGAAGAAATTGTTCCAAAGGATGCAGCCCAAGTTGAATTTGATAGAAGATTGGCTGAACAAATGATGGAACACGGTGAAAAGGAAAAGTCACCATTTGTTGTGACTTCTGAAGAAGAAAGTGATGGAGCTAGCTCAGACTCAAGTGTGATGATTATAGAACCAGAAAGGCTTGAGTATGGTGATGAGCTTGCTAGGGAAAAGTTGAGAGACTTAAAATTGCAGGTTGACTTTGACATGCCAGAGGTGGTTCAAATGTACAATTCTTGGGAAGAAAGCTGCATGGATAATCCAGACTTGACCATTTCAGATCAAATATGGGGTTTGGAGCTTCTTCTTAGAGTTCAGAATTATTGTAAGGTGATTTTGAAGCACAAGGCAAGCAATATTCTCTCAGAGTTAAAAAGGGATAGAAGGGAGCTCTATTTTATGTTGCTCAGATGTCATGGAGTTGGATGGACACATCAGAAGTTGAAGGCTTTGACATTTGATGAGTTGGAACATAGGGCTTATCCTATTTGGGTGAGAGTGCAGGAAGCAAACACTCTCAGACTTCTTTCAGATGAAAGAAAGGAGCAACTTGCAGAAGAAATGGAAATCAAGAAAGCTATGATAGTTCCCAGGCCAGTGAAGAAGGGATTTAAATTTGAGTTTCCAAAAGATATGGATCCACTATATCCAAGTGAAGCAGTTATAAGAAAGAGCCTCAAGCTATCCCCATTAGAAGCTTCAGATATGGTGCAAGTGCTACCATTAGATTCCAGGAATCCAATTGTGAGTTATGATGAGGATGAATGTGGATTCTGGAAGATTGGCAGATTTGGCAAGGAGGTACACACTTTTACCACTCTCATATCTTTATTTGCAAGTTGTGATAGAGAAGACTTGGTGGACCTTTGGAGGTTGCTGGAAACTAAGTATGAGGCTGAAGCACCAACTTCAGCTAATGGAATAAAACTTTGGACCACATTCAAAAGAATGTGTGGGACAAAAGAGGAAGATCCTGAAATATGGAAGGATCTTGAAGATGACCTCAGTGGTCTTCAATGGAGGTTATATTCAGCTGCTGGTGTATACCATTTGAGTTCTACAAAGTTTGCTGAGTATCTACTTGTGGATGCTCAGTATTTCATATCCAAGGCTGTTTTGGAAAAGATGAAGGACACTCAGTTGGAGATAGATTATTCAAGTGACGTGGCAAATGATTTGATCAGATTTATTCATTATCAATATGAGAAGATTTGTCAGACTCCTCCAAGTTCTTAATGCTTATTCAGAAACTTGATCATAAGAGTGGATATCAAGTTTAGGGGAGGATTGTTGGGAATAAATTAAGGCCACATCACTTGAGCGCTGACAAGAACAAAACAAGCGTTGACAGGAACAAAGCAAGCGCTGACAGCTCAAGCGTTGACAAGTTAAAATCAATCGTTGACACATTGAAGACAAGCACTGATGGAAGATATAATCTACACGTTTATTATATTCTAGAATACTTCTAGTAAGGATAGAAACGACAATGTATTTTCTATGTTTATCTTTACCTAGAATAGTTGATATGTAGCTTATTGTACAAGGCTTCTTGTATCTATAAAAGAAGGCCTTTAGGTTAATGTTCAATATCAAGTTTTACATAAGTTTTCGTTCATAAACATCTTTCATTGTAAGCAAGTTCGAAATTGATAATCAAAGTGAAAGTTTGTTTATATCTTGTGTGTTCTTGTTTAAGTGTTAAATTCCGCATAACACTTAGATTCACAAAGCATATACAAAGGTTTCTCTACGTGCTATACTGATCTAATCTCGTATACACAAAGCTAATCGATCTAAGTTTGGGATCAACAAAAACAAAAATGGATTAAACCAAGTGTTCTTAGGGTTCTTAATACAAATTGGGTTTTCTCAAATGGCTTGTAATTAGACCCCCATATTGTCAAGAATTATGATTAAGGAACTCTTAATCATAACCCAACTCTAAAATCCCATGCCACATCATCACAAGTCACATGCCACCAACCTTGTACACGGTTTTGGGAGAAGATGCCAAAAGTTGCCAGAGAATCCAACCACCCTCAACCAGCGTACATCCTAAGCATTTACAAGAGCCATTGGATCCCTTGACAACTCACACAAACTGCCAAGATATCATCACTTGTTCAAGCATGTTCAAATTCGACAAGGGCACATTGGGACTTTTACACATTAGGGTTTATGTATTTTTCATTCTTTCATAGAACTCATGTAGCCTATAAAAGGCATTAGGCATCATATATTGAGCTCTGCCTTTGGTTTTCTTATTTGTCAACATTCTGTAAATCCTCCTTCATTATTAATGAATTGTGTTGGAATTGTGTGACGAATTCCAAGTGCCAATCTTTTTAGTTATTTGTTATGATATATGATTGTGCGTGTTAAGTCTTAAAACCTGTTTTCAAACTTTGTGCAAGAAATTGCTCAAAGTTCAAAATCTTGATATTTTGCTAAGTCTTTGGTACATCTTTGGAATTTTTGGATTACAAGTGATCTAAACACCCTGATAAGGAGCTTATCAAGGTGTTGGGAGCTTGTGGTTTGGGGATAATCAAAGAGTGGGTACAAAGGTTGCATTAATCAAGCTTTTTCCACTTTTCTGTTTTTCATATTTTGTGTTCTAACCTTGTTGATTCTTAGCAGCTTTGTTGTGGAAGCTTGTGCCTTGTTTTTCTAGGTACATCAGCTCAAAAATTAGTGAGTGTGGATGTACATTCATGAGGTTTGAGTCCTTGAACCCAAAATCTGTCAAAATACTTGATTTTTGTGATTTTGTGTTATGCTATTGTTCTTGTTGATTTTGTGGCTTATAATTTCTTGATACTGTATAATATTGTTGATATAGTGTTAGATTAGGCTTAGGTAACATTGAATCACACTTATACTTTGTTAAATTTTGGATTGAAAAAGATAAGGGGTGTTTGGGTTAACCTGTTTAAGTTCACAAATTGTTATTGAGTTATTGGTTGTTGTTTATTTGTGTTGCTATCTGTTATATACTTGGTTGAGTGCTCATTGCTGCAAGTTATTGGCTTTAAATCATCAAATTCTTTATTGTTCTATAAAAGTTGGAAATCTGCTTGTTTTGACCTAATATTTTGGAAACACTTAGTTTGTATGCATGCTTAGAAATAACAGGTGATTAAACATACTTATTATAACCTGTTAAGAAGATTTGAGTGTTTGAAATTGGATTTGTGGTCAAGTATATCAGCAAAGTATCAAAACTGCATGTTCTTTGTTCATTAGTAACATTTTTGAGCTTGAATCTTGATCTAGACCTTGAATCATTGCATGAAACCTGTTTATTTATGTTCATTTGAATTATTTATAGCTTGTGTATGCATTTGGTGAAGTTTGGTTGGCTTAATCTTGCTAAAAGTGCTTATTGAGTTCATAACTACTATTGTTCATATCTGGTGCATGTCTGTGGATCTTTTGAATTATCTTCACTGATTGGCTGGTTGAATTTGTGATTTGATTGTTGTTATTGACTCCTTGTGATTAACTGATCACTTGGGTGCCCTTGCTTAACCTGAATCCAACAAAAAGTCACTAAAGACAAAAAGTAAAATTGGTCAAGCAGTGGGAACTCCTTTCCCCTACTACTAGCCACTGCTAGTGTAATTTATCAAGCAGCTTATTCATAAGCCATTTTGGCTTTTCCAGACCTGCAACAACTTATTTTTGTGATAGATCTTCCTTATTTGACCCATTGATTTGATCTAGAGCTTATTAGGGTTTGACTTTTAAGTTTGACTAGAAAACTAATCAAGTTTACTTTTACATAAGTGCTTAATTGATTATTATGGCTTATTTAGTGTGCTTATTGGAAAACTTTTTATTTATTTTGCTTAATTAAGTCATTTAAAACCTTTTGCAACTTGAATCAGCACTTGAGGTGGTCTAGAACTCAAAAACGACTATTTTGTCGTTTTGTGAAGAGAGTCTTGGCTTATTTCAAGCTTATTTCTTGTGCTTTTTCAAAATTTCTTTTCACAGATCTGTTTGGTAACTCAAAAGAAGCTTGTGTGTCAAATTAGAGCTTATGGCATTAGCTTATGGCTTAATGGGCTCAAAAGCCCATTAAGAATAAGCTATTGACTTGATAAGCTGTGATAAGCACATTTTCAGCTTTTGGGCCTTCAGAGTTTTGTTCTTAAAATCAAATTTTATGTCAAATAGGAAGTTTTGGGCTTATTTGGTTGACTTTTTCTTATTAGGCCATTTTCAAGCCCATTAAGGGATTGTTTTGTCATTTAGCCCATTTTAATGCCCAATATGGGTATTTTTGTAATTTAAAGTTCATTTCTATGTTATTTAGGTTAAAATAAACTAGTTTTCAACTTTTTAGAATTTTTTATAAATTTTGGATTTTTATTAATATTTTATTATTATTTTATTATAAAAAATTAAATTTTAGATTTTTGCAAGTTTTTCATTTTTCCTAATTCAAATACATTAAGTTAGGAATTTTAAAATTTATGGATTACTTTTATTGTCATTAGATTAATTTTTAGAATTATTTTAAGTTTTAATAGTTTTTAATTTTTTTAAATAGTTTTTATTAATTTTTAAATTTTCAAAAATAGTTTTAATATTTTAGAGGTTTACAAGTTAATATTTAATTAAATAAAAGGTTTGAGTGATTTTTGATTTTTTTAAACTCTAATTACATTTTTTAGGATTTATTGATATTTTCTAGGAATTTTTAGGGTAATTTTTAAATTTGGTCACTTTTTACGGTTTTACGTGCATGACTCCGTCTTAGTTTAGTACATAATCGTAACCGTCATTCTTTTCTAATCTCTTTTCTCTTTATCTTGCTTCATAAATATAATCACAAACACTTAATCATCTCTTTACACAACATGCAAGCCTCCTTGAGAACGATCCCCACTTTTGGGTCATTTACTTGTGGTTTTCCTAAACCATTTGTTAAATACTTGCCACTTTTACGCTCTTTTCCTAAAGGGTAGTAAAATCACTACATCATTTTTGGCGCCGCTTCCGGGAGGCGTGTTGTGTTTTGATTTGAACAATTTTTATTTTTATATTAACCATAATATCTATTTGTATTAGTAGCACTCTACTAATACGTGTTATCGGTTTTTGTTTTTTGTGTGAATACTATTACTATATTGTATACGTAGAACAATAAATTCACAAGTACTCCAAAAGTGTGAAAAAACAACTTTGATTGGGAGGTCATTACTCAATCATTGTATTCGAATCTCAAACAAGAAAGAAAAGGCAAAATAGATAATTACTTTCATGAAGCTTAATTTTGACAAACACAAACTATAAGGTGGGTATAAGGCGAGTATTATAAAATATACCCTAAGGAAAAAGGCTCTTAAGTGCTTCGCACCGCCTCGTTTCCCCGCTTGCTTGTGCGTGTTTAGATAAAAAGGGCTAATCGAGGGTTTGCCAACCAAAGTATTATCTAAGTATCATATATATTTTCTTGGTTTCATTTGATAAAACCCTCTTGAACGTTTTGGTGTTCCACCAACGTTCTAAAGTCATCAAAGGCGTTCACTTCACGTGATCGTTTTCATTCCTTGAGGCTTCTTTAATCAAGAGATTTTATTAAGGGAGAGATTTGTAGATTTTTGTCTACCTAATACATTCACCAAAATCCAAAAAAGGTAAAAACAATCAAAAACCACAAAAAAATTGAAAAAATTAAAAACACCAAAAAGAATCTTCTTTGCTCATCCCCACGTTGTACGTGACGTTTATGCTTACTCGTAATCAAGCAAGACGTGCACGTAAACGAAAAAACCGAAAGGAGTCCACACCTACTCCTAATCTTTCTAGTGGAGTCTACTATTGACGAACCTATCGTAGAAGAAGAACCAACCATGGCGAATCGAACTATGATAGAGTTACTTCAAGCACCCACCGAGGGTTATGGAGAGGCTATTGTGATTCCCGCCATCCTTGCGGAGAATTTTGAAGTGAAAACGGGTTTGTTGTCGATGATCCAAAACAACAAATTCCGTGGTGATGAAAAGGACAACCGCACAACCATATCCGCCAATTCAATCGTCTTACCGCCACATGCAAATTTAAGGATGTTGGTAATGATTCGATCAAGATGATGCTTTTTCCGTATTCCTTAGCGGGGACCGCAAAAATTTGGTTAGAGAAAGAGCCACCCAATTCTATATTGACGTGGAAGGATCTCATTTCAAAATTTGTGACCCAATTTTTCCCGCCCTCTAAGACTACGAATTTGAAAAACGAGATTTCAAAATTTTCACAAGAATTTAATGAGAGTTTTTCAACGACTTGGAATAGGTTTAAGGAAATGTTACATGAGTGTCCTAATCACGGTTTTTCCGACTTGCATCAAATTGACACGTTTTACAATGAATTGAATGATCATGAAAGGGATTATCTTAATGCCGTCGCGGGTGGTATTTTTTTTGTGTAAAACAGTTGAGGAAGCGTTGTTGATAATTGAGAATATATCTTAGGTGTATAGTCCTTGTAACACATCGTGTGTTTGTAAGGCTTCGTCTTCGGATTCACCTTCATTGTCCAATACCATCGATGCTTGCCAAATTGAGGCGAACTTGGAAAACAAAATATTTGATAAGCTTAAAGGACTTTTAATTGAATTCAAAGTTGGTGAACAAAGTGCTCCCGCTACGGCTAAAGCGGTTGAGGTTTCATGTATGTATTGTGGTGGAGGTCATGATTTCTCCGAGTGCATTACCAATGGTGGTAACACTTCGAGTGCCTACGCGGCCACAAGAACTTACAACCAAAACGGTCATGTTACCCGCTCTAATCAAATGACTCCACCGGGTTTTTCTCCCAATCAAAATGATAACAACAACTATCGAAACAATCAAGATGGTTTCAAAAAAAATTACAAAGGAAACAATTATGGGAATCAAGGGGCTAATAACAATCAAGTTTCAAACAAAAATCAAAACAATGATTTTCAAAACAACAACAAAGGTTTGCAAACTTTGAAAGATCTTCCAAATGAATTTGTTGAATACGCAAATGGAAACGATGCTAGGTTTGATAATATTCAAAGAGAGATCATTAGCCTCAGATCCAAGTTTAAGAATGACTTGAGAAAGGAGTTGAAAAATGAGTTAGCAAATGATCTTGAGATCCATACAAACAAAATGGAGGGAAATGTAACTTGGTTACAACAAAACCAACAAAAAATGGAAAAAGGGCAACATGAAATAAAACAAGAGATGATTAAGGCCGAGAAGAGGCAATCTATGTTTGAGGATAAAATTTCATCCATGTTTGAGGCTATAATGTGTAAACCGTCTTCGAGTAGTCTTCTTAGCAACACCATATCTGACCCTAAGGGAGAGATGAAAGTGATCACCACACGAAGTGGTATGACACTTAAGTAACCGACTCCTCAACCAATTGCTCCTACAGAGGAAGCAATTGAGGAAGAACCCGAGGTGGTGGTTGATGAGACTGTATTTATACACAGTCTCATCGTCCAAATCGGGCTTAAAACGCTTAAAATATCATCAAAATACCCCAATATATGCCTGTGTTTGTTCATTGTGTATTTTAGGTACGGATATCGTGAATTCACAAAAAGATCAAAGGAATCAAGCAAAAACGAACACGGGAAACGAAGCCGCACAAAGAACCGGACCCAAATCCTGAATTTCCAAAATAGTCCTTGAAGAATTGAAGATTGGCATGTTTGGTCCCTCAACTATTGAAGACTTGTCACAAATGACCCTCCACTATTCATTTGTACAAGTTACATCCTTGAAGTTTGAAGACATGTGCAAGAAAAGCCCTTGGAAATTGTCAAAATTGCATAAATGGTCCTTGTTATAAGTTTGGAAATGCCATGTGCCATTTTTGACAAGTGCTGAAAGTTAAAAACAAAGGAAAAAGATTTTGAGTTGTTTTGAGGGATGTAGCAAGAAAATGGAATTTGGGGGGGTTATTTTGCCCAGACAACAATTCTCCCTTCCACCTCTCACAACTTGACACATCACCCACTACTCTCTCTCCACCAATCAGCAAACACTTCCCCTCCACATCACCAACACCACGTCACCCCTGCATTAAACAAATTAATTATTTTAAACGTGTTTTAATATAATTAATTTGGGTGGGAAACACTTACTGCTCACTCACCACTTACACTAAATCCCCTAATCCGTCTTATAAACCCTAATCAATAACATCACCAAAACAAAGGGCTTTGTTGTGATACCGTCCAGATACTTGATTGAGGGTGTCAACATCATTTCCCAACCCTCAAAACCTTCACCAGCTCATCAATATGGTCCCCCCCCACATGTCCTGCACACAAGAAAACAAGAAGACCCCAGAGAATCAACGGCTACAAAGGATTTCGTGTTCTCCAATGGTTCATGGACGTCCAGGATCAAATTACGCCAGCTAACACACCACATGGGCTTGACAAGGACCAAGACTCAAGACTTTGACCAGGGACTTTTTAGGGATTTTAGAGAATTAGGGTTTATGTTCAGTATTTTTTATTCTAGCATTCTAGATTGTTCATTTGTTCCCTATATAAAGCTATGTCAACTTGTGACAAGCTTTCTGTTCTAGTTTTTGTAAAAAAGTTTTTAATTATTAATGAAAATGAACCTTGAAAATTTATCCAGAAACTGAGTTCCCTTGTTTACTGTTTTCATAGTTTAAATGTTTACCTTATCTTGCAACTTAGTTTAATTCTCCAAAGGTTTTTCATTTGTTCAAAAATTCTATCAAAAATCGTTTTTTTATTATTTTCAGGAATCCAAAATCACAAGGAAGTGATAGTGGAATTGTGATTTTGGTTTGTTGAACATAATCATTGGTTTGGTTATCATAGTGTGTTCCAATTGTTTTTTTAGATAAGCAGTTTTCAAGAAAAAGTCCATATCCTTGTTTTTTTTTACATAAGCTATAAGCTCATAAGCCTGCTTATTCAATAAGCAAGGCTTATAAGCTTGTGCTTTTCAGTGCTCAGTTTGTTTGTTGTTTGTGCAGGGATCAACAAGAGGCATAAGCCCATCCATTGTTCTCAATTTTCTTTCATTTTTTCATCTGAAAAGTCATATTGCACCCTGGTTCTGTTGTTGAACCTCAGCAGGGTTCTTGCAATTCTCCATAAGCTCCTTAAAAGCTCAGAACACCAACCTTTGGAAGGCATTCAGCTTGTAAGTGGCTTTGAACCCCTTTGGTTTATTTTTCTGAGTTTGATGTGATGCTTATGTGTTTGTTGTGAAATCTATTTGAATGAGCATTTAAGTGTTTATCCATGCTAGTTTAGGATCTTTATGCATGATTTGGTAGTTAGGAATTAGGTTTGAGCTGTTTAGATCACTTTTACTTTGTGAATTTCTGATTTCAGATATTAAGGGTGTGTTTGGGACTAGGGTTTAAGGTAAGACTTGTGACAATTCTTGGCTAAAATCAGACTTAAACAGACTCCTTTGGTTAATGATAGTTAAAATCAGTCATTTGCTTTACGATTTGTAGGATAAAATTATATTTGCATGCTCAATTTGGGTGATATTAGCTAAAAAATCAGCAATCACACTTTTCTGCCTATTTGAGTGTAATTTTACTTGAAATCTTGTTGATTATTAGGAAAGGTGTTCATAGAGGATTGTGTTAGGTCCTGGTGTGTTTTGGTGATTGAATTGAGCAAGTTTGTGAGCCCAAAATCCACCAAACTGCCAAGTGCATCAGCAAAGGACCCAAGGCCCCTTTTCTGTATACCAGTAACTGTATATGGCCTCTTGTGTTTGATTTTTGTATTTGAGTTGTGTTTTTTCCTGTTTATCTTGACTCCCCACACTTCACTGAGTGTGGGGGTGCCACTCTTGTCCAAAAATACCAATCAAAGCTCAAGTTACAACCACAAAGGTCCACAGACCTTGATATTGCACTAGCAGTGGGAACTTCATTACCCCTGCTAGTGCTTTTGTTTCCACTGCTTGCACAAAAGGACAGAAAGTGACCAAGTGTCACTATCACAATCTTAAAAATTTATCTTTTGTGAACTTAATTAGGTTTTAGGTCTTCATTCTTTTTTCATTATTTTTCTTTTTTAATTCTTGATTTTTCAGTATAATTTAATTTTAAGTTACTGTTCATTAAGTATTCTTTAGGTTTTATTGCATTTTTAATTACTTTTTAACATTTCTGTTTTTGTCTTTTAGAGTAGAAAATCAATATTTTTCAGTTTTAATAATTTTCCTAGGATTAGAAAAGTATTTAAGATTTTTAGTTTAGAAATTTATTACTGTTCACTTTTTAATTATTTTTTATAATTAAATTAGTTTAATTAGGGTTTATTTATTAATCTGTTTTGTCTTTTAGTGCAAATTTTTACATTTTTCAAACTTTGTTATTTTTCTACTGTTCATTAGGGTAATTTAGGATTTTTAAAATTGTCAAATTATTTTTGGCATTATTTAATTATTTTTTAGGATTATTTTAATTTACAAATAGTTTTTAGTGATTAAAAAATAGAAAAATAGTTTTTAAAATTTAGGAAAAATAGTTTTAGTCTTTAAATAATATAAGTAATTTATTAGTTCAATAAATTAATATTTTGGGCATTTTGTTAATTATATTTAATTTTTGGGCTTTAATTAGCATTAAAAATTGAATATTTAATTAATAAAAGGTTTTAAAATATATTTGTTGGATTTTTATTCTTATTTATATTATTTAAGACTTAGTTTAATCACTTAATTAATTTTTAGGTTTTATTTTTAATTTAGTCACGTTTTACGTATTTACGTTCGCGTTTTACGTCAACGTCGTAGTTTAATCGTAGTCGTAGCTCGTCTTTACTTTTTCTCTTCTAAACCAAAAACGTCACTAATCCAAACATTGTTATTTTATATTTTGGCACATTAATACACACACCTCCTTCGAGAACGAACCCGCATTTATTCGATTCTTCGGTTTTCCTAAATCGTCGAGTTTAATACTTGCCACATTTATACGTTGTTTTCCTAAACGCGTATTTCTACATCAATTTTTGGCGCCGCTGCCGGGGAGGTGTTTAGTGTTGCCATTATTAGTATCGTGTTTGTGTGAGTAGTTCGTTTTTGCTTTTCAATTTTTGGAAAGCGTACATAAACGTACATACTCATTTTTGTTATTTTTCATTACTATATTATATTATCTAAATAAATCGTGTTTAATTTTCCTAAATTAAACACACAACAATCTTTTACTATATTGTAGATATATTGGTTTTCGTTTTTCTTGTGAATATATTATTACTATATTGTACTACGTAGAACAATAAATACACATGTACTCCAAAAGCGTGAAAACGCAACCTTGATTCGGGATTTCATCACTCGATCATTGTATTCGAATCTAAAGCGAAAAGTTTAAAGGCAAAATAGATAAATACTTTCGTGAAGCTTAATTTTGATTAACACAAACTATAAGGTGGGTATAAGGCGGTTGTATTTCACGACCTAAGGGAAAAAGGCTCTTAAGTGCTTAGCGCCGCCTCGTTTCCCCCGCTTGCTTGTGCGTGTTTTGAGAAAGAGGGCTAATCGAGGGTTTGCCGCCCAAGTATTATCTACGTATATTATATTTGCTTGTGTTTTCAAGATTAAACCCTCTTGAACGTTTTGGTGTTCCACCAACGTTCTAAAGTCATCGAGAACGTTCACTCCACGTGATCGTTTTCATTCTTTGAGGCTCCTTTAATCGAGAAAGTCGATTCGAGGAGAGATTTGTAGATTTGTGTCTACGTAATACAACAAAAATCAAAAAAAATAAAAAAACCAATCAAAAACCAAAAAAAAATTTTGAAAAATCGAAAAACCGCAAAAAGAATCTTCTTTGCTACCCCCCATTTCTACGCTTAGTGCATGCGCACTCGATCGAAGGATTATTCCAATTTTAGCGAAGCTTCGAATCGACGCAATCGTAATCGAAGGAATCGACGACGTAGACGAGAATTAGAAACCGACGTTCCTAATATCGTTGTTGAAGAAACCGTAGAGGAGATGGCCGATAATCGTTCGATGATGGAATTGCTCCAAGCGCCCACTAAGAGTTATGGAGACGCGATCGTAATTCCCGCTATCGAGGCGGAGAATTTTGAGATTAAGAGCGGAATGCTTTCGTTGATTCAAGCTACGAAGTTTCGAGGTCGTGAAGCCGATAATCCTCACGACCATATTCGGAATTTTGATCGTCTTTTGGCCACGAGCAAGTTTAAGAACGTCGACACCGATGTCGTCAAGCTTATGCTTTTTCCATACTCACTCGATGGTGCCGCCAAGGATTGGTACGAGAAAGAGCCACCTAATTCGATAGTTACGTGGAAGTATCTCGTTTCCAAGTTCGTTAATTATTTTTTCCCATCGTCTAAGACAACGTTTTTCAAAAACGAGATTACGAAATTTGAGCAAAAACCGAATGAATCTTTTAGAGACGCGTGGGATCGCTTTAAGGAATTGCTTAGGCAATGTCCTCACCATGGTTTTTCCGAGTTGCACCAAATCGATACGTTTTACAACGGTCTTAATTTTCACGAACAAGACTCGTTGAATTCCGCCGCCGGTGGCAACTTTTTGTGTAAAACTCCGAGAGAAGCTTTGATAATTATCGAAAACCGATCCAAGGTTTACCAACTCCGCAACGCACCGAGTGTTGCCAATGTCGCTAATGTTAGTAGTTCTAATCGCGACATTGAGAGAGTTGATGCGAAAGTCGACAAGTTAACGAATGTGTTCACGTCTTATCTCATTGAGATGCAAAAGAAAGACGCTCCCGCTACGGTGAAAGCGGTTGAGGTTTCGTGTACGTTTTGTGGTGGACCTCATAATTATTACAAGTGTGCAGCTACGGATGGCCAAACGTCAAATGTGAGTGCGTTAAACAACAATTTTTCTAATCAAAATCAAAATAACGCCGGTCCATCACAACAAGGCAATTATAACCAAGGCAAAAATTTTCAAAATCGTAACAATTTTCAAGGAAATAATCAACAAGGAAATTTTTCGAATCAAAATCAAGGAGGTTATAATCAAGGTCATAATATAACTTGGCAAAATCGAGATAACAATCAAGGAAACAATTTTTCAAGTGGTAATCAAAACAATTTTCAAAGAAGTAATCAAAACCAAGGGAACTTGAATTCAAATCAAAATAGTTCGTCAAACGATTTTCAAAATTACATGAAAACGAATGAGGCTAAAATGAGACGATTAGAGGGTGAAATTGGTACTTTGAAAAACGACTTTACAAATACTTTGAAATTGCAAAACACGAAGATTGAGCAAGGGCAAATTGATATTAAAAAGATGTTTTCGGCTATAATGAACAAAGCCTCGGGTTCGTCATCAAATTCGTTACCTAGTGACACCGTTGCTAATCCGAAAGAACAATGCAAATCCTCCTCGTCTCGTGAGAAAGGTCGTGTGATTACCCCTAACCTTGAAGGATTCCGTGTTGTTTATCCCTCTCAACCCTCGACTTCTAAGACGTCTTCTTGTTCTAAAGTCGATGGGGTGAACGTGGCGACCAAGGAAAAGAGTGCACACCCTCGTGTACCTCAAATTCCATCCACGGTTCAAAAAGAGAGCTTTTTCTACCTTACCAAAGTGACCCTTGAAGAAACTTGTGCATCGATCCTTCTTAAAAAACCCAAAAGGCGTATGCCGAGAAAGGAAAAGGATCCGGGCCAATTTCTATTACCTTGTGATTTTTCCGAGATTGAGGGATGTTTAGCCCTTGCCGATTTAGGTGCTAGCATCAATCTCATGCCTCATTCTCTTTGGAAATTGATGAGATTGCCTTCGCTTACCCCCACGAACATGACAATCGAGCTTGCAAATTGTACTCCACTTATACCAATTGGAATAGCCGAGGATGTCTATGTTAGGATTGGAAAGTTTGTTTTTCCCGCGGATTTCGTTATATCCGATTACGAGTGTGACCCTAAATGTCCCATTATTTTAGGCCGACCATTCTTATCGACGGCTCGAACCGTAATCGACGTTCACAAGGGGAGACTTACTATGAGATATGGGGATGAGAAAATAGACTTTTTCGCTAGAAAATCCCAAGGATTTAATGAGAATGAAAAAACCGAGGTTTCAAAACCTAATGATTCAAATTCTAATGATTTCAAAATGTTTACTTTAGCGGAAAGAATGAAGCTTGATGCATGTTTTGAAAGAATTAACAAAAACGGTTTTAAAGATGATGATTTTGATGATAAAGAATACGTGTACCTAATTCAAAAGGGTATGTGTAAATTTATGGATGAAAACTCACTTTGGGATGTTTTTAGCGAAACAAGTGAAACACCAATTCCGAAGGGCGACGTTAGTGCCATCACGACAACGACCAAAATGGGCTCGTCTTCACCACCTTCGAAGGACCACGTCTTTGAGGCTTCAACTTCTAAATCCATCGAAGTGCCTCCTTTGCCTAGCCCAACACCCGTTGAGGCTAAAGGGTTTATCGACATCGATCCTCTCGTCTTAGAAAAGTCACCTAAGCATAGTCATTTGACTTGTAAGTCCATGGTTGTGAGTGCTCACATCGACTCTTTCTTTGACGATGACGATGGCGATTTTGCCGAGATTGATCACGTACTTCGAAATCCACATGCTATTTTTGATTCTCCTAAGAAGAAACATGTGAAGTACGATGACTATGAGTTTGATCCCGAGATTGAGGAAATCATTGAACGAGAGCTAGCTCTTATGCCTTCACTTCCACCTACAAGTGAGGTCGATCTTTCCAAAATCGAGGATGAACTTAATGAGTTGGAACGTCTTATTTTCGATGACGAACCAACTCATGTGACCACTAAAAATCCCATTTTCGAGGAGTTACCTAATCAACACTCCTCATTTGAGAATGACGTTTACCACATTCGTGAGGATCTAACTTATCAACGATCCCCACAAAGGAATGATGGTTTCGTGCTTGATCGTGATCTCTTCGAGAGAGTTTCTAAGATACTCAAGGAGGGGAATGACAAACCTTGGTTTTACAAGCCTATCTTTGATGAAGAAATCGATGAGATCGACGTTCATGAGGATGACGAGTATGTAGACCCCGAGGGGGCGGTGTTCTTTATTGATAAACGTTTTGAGAACTTATATAATCCGCCACCCTCTCCCACCAAAGACTTAAGTGTGAGGATTTTTAGCGCGACTAATTTTGAATTTGACACGCCAAATATTTTCGACATTATTCAATCGGGTTTTCATAAAGAGTTTTTGAACGATGAAAAAGGAAAAGATTTTAAAAATGTTTTAAATGACTTTTCTACGTGTTTAACTCCGTCATCACATCATGTTATGAGTACTACCACCTCGTCTACTCCTTTTGACGATGGTGAGTGTGGTCTTAGTATGGGGGAAGCCCCAAATGTTCCCTCACACTTTACCACCGAGGACGAGATTTACGATCCCGGAATTGCTTGTAAAGGGAAATCTCGGTCTTCCACCGATGCAATAAATGGAAAATCTTTTCGTTTTCTTGGTGTGAGTCTACCTCGAGTAGCTCATTATTTTGACTTACCCATTGCCCCACCTTTCTACTTCTCATCTCTTTTCTTCTACCCCATTGGGGTTTGTGTTGGAGTGGCATTGTTTCGTCTTTCATCCGAAAACGAGGACGCCATCTTTGACCCCGGTATACGTTTATCGGGTTTTTAAAGTACTCCATGTACTTTTGGGCCTTGTTTATCATGTAAGCCCCACCAAAAATGACCATACCAAGATTATCCCTAAATGATCACATTTATGGGGATTCGAGTCGAGCTTTTGACTCGGTTATCAAAAACAAGGTGCCTCGTGGGGGATTCTCATGCTTATCCTTGTACATATTATCGCTTTCTTAGTTTAATGTAACGAGGGGACTTGTGCTCTTCCAACCTTTGTTCCGTGGTTGTTTGTGATTGTGATTCATTAGGTTCATCGTCATCATTGAAGCCTCTCGTGTTCGTTTTACATAGCACTCGAGCTTCGATCGTTGCCTTTGGAGATTCCGATATCCGATGATATCCTTTTATGTTCTAACGTTTATCTTATTAGCATAATTCATAAACGACTTTTAAGTTATTCGTTTTACCCTTTCCATGCTCGAGATTAAGCATTCGACTTCGTCTCTTGTATGGGGGTGTTAAAACCCCTAGACTCGAAACATTGAGGACAATGTTTAGTTTTAGTATGGGGGGTGAGTAGATACTTCACCTTGCTTACGTCAACACGCAATCCAATTTTCATATTTTTGTTATCATTTTGTTGCAAATAAGGCTAAAAATGGACAAATTTTAAAATTTTTCTAGTTTTTCATAAGTGTTTAAGACACGAATGTAGGTTTTCCGATGGTGAGAATAAGAGTAATTTTTGACTCGACCATGCGTGTTGAGCACTTAGCTCGATTCCTTAACTTTTTAGGCTAAGTCTCTTAAATGAGGACAAGAAATGATAGAGTTATTTATAAGTCTCGTAATCGTCACGATCTTATGTGTAGTAATTATTAACTTATTCTCCCCACGCTTTTGCATAATAAATTGTTAATAAATATTGATTTGGCGGTTTAGTCACTATTGTTGGGTTTCTAATTTGTTTTGGTAGCTTCCATGTAATTAAATTGGGAAAACATTAAGGTATCGCCAGCGTCACGGTTTTGAAGTATTGGCACCCGAATAATCGAAAGCTTCACCTAATAATAAGATTTCAAGTGCTCACCTAAATTAAGCAAAAATTTGAAGCTCACAAGGCCGAAAAATCTATGCCCAAATTAAAAGTGAATCAAGCCTTAATCTTCGAAGCTTTAAAGATCCAAAATTCGCTTTAGCGTGAGGATATACGTCTTTGGCTAATAAAACCACCGATGAGGCGGATAATAAAAGGCAAGGCAAGACCGAAGTCACAATAAAAGCTTCATGGCGAAGTTGAATAAAAGATGGAGGTAAACCAAAGATAATAAGGCCCTTCCGTTAGGGGGCGTATAAAAGTCTTGGTAATAAGTCTCATGTTCAAAACCGTTATAAAATCGTGTTTATCGATCCTTCTTGTTGACTTAATTTTTTGACATCGTTGTCTATTGGGATGAATTATTGATTTAATGATTTTGGTTACACCGTTAAGTTTCTATTTTTAGACTTAATCTTTATTCACGCATAAGTCGATGATGTATCCTCGTGATCCTTAAGACATAATAAAATATAAGAGATACCAAGTAGGAATAAGGGAGTTTAGGTTCGTAATTAACACTCATGAGATGTGTTCGTGTTGCTAACTTATAATAACAATGATCTCGTTACACGCTTAGCATGGAATTGGGTGAAAATCGAGGATGACGAAATTATTTCTAACGAAGCATTCACGTGTTCTTGTTCTATGATCCCAAAAGTCACTATATTGTGATGAAAACAATACATTATGTCTAAAACGCATGTAGTAGTTTATTTAAATTTATGTCTTGAAAAAATGTCATCATAAAATGAATTTTGGAAGTGCTATGATACTTAATTCTAGCATTGCGTGGGGACACGGCAATGGTTTAGTATGGGGGAGTGATGAGACTGTATTTATACATAGTCTCATCGTCCAAATCGGGCTTAAAACGCTTAAAATATCATCAAAATATCCCAATATATGCCTGTGTTTGTTCATTGTGTATTTTAGGTACGGATATCGTGAATTCACCAAAAGATCAAAGGAATCAAGCAAAAACAAACACGGGAAACGAAGCCGCACAAAGAACCGGACCCAAATCCTGAATTTCCAAAATAGTCCTTGAAGAATTGAAGATTGGCAAGTTTGGTCCCTCAACTATTGAAGACTTGTCACAAATGACCCTCCACTATTCATTTATACAAGTTACATCCTTGAAGTTTGAAGACATGTGCAAGAAAAGCCCTTGGAAATTGTCAAAATTGCATAAATGGTCCTTGTTATAAGTTTGGAAATGCCATGTGCCATTTTTGACAAGTGCTGAAAGTTAAAAACAAAGGAAAAAGATTTTGAGCTGTTTTGAGGGATGTAGCAAGAAAATGGAATTTGGGGGGGTTATTTTGCCCAGACAACAATTCTCCCTTCCACCTCTCACAACTTGACACATCACCCACTACTCTCTCCTCACCAATCAGCAAACACTTCCCCTCCACATCACCAACACCACGTCACCCCTGCATTAAACAAATTAATTATTTTAAACGTGTTTTAATATAATTAATTTGGGTGGGAAACACTTACTGCTCACTCACCACTTCCACTAAATCCCCTAATCCGTCTTATAAACCCTAATCAATAACATCACCAAAACAAAGGGCTTTGTTGTGATACCGTCCAGATACTTGATTGAGGGTGTCAACATCATTTCCCAACCCTCAAAACCTTCACCAGCTCATCAATATGGCCCCCCCCACATGTCCTGCACACAAGAAAACAAGAAGACCCCATAGAATCAACGGCTACAAAGGATTTCGTGTTCTCCAATGGTTCATGGACGTCCAGGATCAAATTACGCCAGCTAACACACCACATGGGCTTGACAAGGACCAAGACTCAAGACTTTGACCAGGGACGTTTTAGGGATTTTAGAGAATTAGGGTTTATGTTCAGTATTTTTTATTCTAGCATTCTAGATTGTTCATTTGTTCCCTATATAAAGCTATGTCAACTTGTGACAAGCTTTCTGTTCCAGTTTTTGTAAAAAAGTTTTTAATTATTAATGAAAATGAACCTTGAAAATTTATGCAGAAACTGGGTTCCCTTGTTTACTGTTTTCATAGTTTAAATGTTTACCTTATCTTGCAACTTAGTTTAATTCTCCAAAGGTTTTTCATTTGTTCAAAAATTCTATCAAAAATCGTTTTTTTATTATTTTCAGGAATCCAAAATCACAAGGAAGTGATAGTGGAATTGTGATTTTGGTTTGTTGAACATAATCATTGGTTTGGTTATCATAGTGTGTTCCAATTGTTTTTTTTAGATAAGCAGTTTTCAAGAAAAAGTCCCTATCCTTGTTTTTTTTACATAAGCTATAAGCTCATAAGCCTGCTTATTCAATAAGCAATGCTTATAAGCTTGTGCTTTTCAGTGCTCAGTTTGTTTGTTGTTTATGCAGGGATCAACAAGAGGCATAAGCCCATCCATTGTTCTCAATTTTCTTTAATTTTTTCATCTGAAAAGTCATATTGCACCCTGGTTCTGTTGTTGAACCTCAGCAGGGTTTTTGCAATTCTCCATAAGCTCCTTAAAAGCTCAGAACACCAACCTTTGGAAGGCATTCAGCTTGTAAGTGGCTTTGAACCCCTTTGGTTTATTTTTCTGAGTTTGATGTGATGCTTATGTGTTTGTTGTGAAATCTATTTGAATGAGCATTTAAGTGTTTATCCATGCTAGTTTAGGATCTTTATGCATGATTTGGTAGTTAGGAATTAGGTTTGAGCTGTTTAGATCACTTTTACTTTGTTAATTTTTGATTTCAGATATTAAGGGTGTGTTTGGGACTAGGGTTTAAGGTAAGACTTGTGACAATTCTTGGCTAAAATCAGACTTAAACAGACTCCTTTGGTTAATGATAGTTAAAATCAGTCATTTGCTTTAGGATTTGTAGGATAAAATTATATTTGCATGCTCAATTTGGGTGATATTAGCTAAAAAATCAGCAATCACACTTTTCTGCCTATTTGAGTGTAATTTTACTTGAAATCTTGTTGATTATTAGGAAAGGTGTTCATAGAGGATTGTGTTAGGTCCTGGTGTGTTTTGGTGATTGAATTGAGCAAGTTTGGTGAGCCCAAAATCCACCAAACTGCCAAGTGCATCAGCAAAGGACCCAAGGCCCCTTTTCTGTATACCAGTAACTGTATATGGCCTCTTGTGTTTGATTTTTGTATTTAAGTTGTGTTTTTTCCTGTTTATCTTGACTCCCCACACTTCACTGAGTGTGGGGGTGCCACTCTTGTCCAAAAATACCAATCAAAGCTCAAGTTACAACCACAAAGGTCCACAGACCTTGATATTGCACTAGCAGTGGGAACTTCATTACCCCTGCTAGTGCTTTTGTTTCCACTGCTTGCACAAAAGGACAGAATGTGACCAAGTGTCACTATCACAATCTTAAAAATTTGTCTTTTGTGAACTTAATTAGGTTTTAGGTCTTCATTCTTTTTTCATTATTTTTCTTTTTTAATTCTTGATTTTTCAGTATAATTTAATTTTAAGTTACTGTTCATTAAGTATTCTCTAGGTTTTATTGCATTTTTAATTACTTTTTAACATTTCTGTTTTTGTCTTTTAGTGTAGAAAATCAATATTTTTTAGTTTTAATAATTTTCCTAGGATTAGAAAAGTATTTAAGATTTTTAGTTTAAAAATTTATTACTGTTCACTTTTTAATTATTTTTTATAATTAAATTAGTTTAATTAGGGTTTATTTATTAATCTGTTTTGTCTTTTAGTGCAAATTTTTACATTTTTCAAACTTTGTTATTTTTCTACTGTTCATTAGGGTAATTTAGGATTTTTAAAATTTTCAAATTATTTTTGGTATTATTTAATTATTTTTTAGGATTATTTTAATTTAAAAATAGTTTTTAGTGATTAAAAAATAGAAAAGTAGTTTTTAAAATTTAGGAAAAATAGTTTTTAGTCTTTAAATAATATAAGTAATTTATTAGTTCAATAAATTAATATTTTGGGCATTTTGTTAATTATATTTAATTTTTGGGCTTTAATTAGCATTAAAAATTGAATATTTAATTAATAAAAGGTTTTAAAATATATTTGTTGGATTTTTATTCTTATTTATATTATTTAAGACTTAGTTTAATCACTTAATTAATTTTTAGGTTTTATTTTTAATTTAGTCACGTTTTACGTATTTACGTTCGCGTTTTACGTCAACGTCGTAGTTTAATCGTAGTAGTAGCTCGTCTTTACTTTTTCTCTTCTAAACCAAAAACGTCACTAATCCAAACATTGTTATTTTATATTTTGGCACATTAATACACACACCTCCTTCGAGAACGAACCCGCATTTATTCAATTCTTCGGTTTTCCTAAATCGTCGAGTTTAATACTTGCCACATTTATACGTTGTTTTCCTAAATGCGTATTTCTACATCAGTGGTCGAAAAGGAGCATGCACCAATCCCACGAAGTACCGCTCATGCCACACCTACGGTTGACCCATTACCACATTTGGAACCCGAGATGTCAAAGGCTATGCCTATGCCTCAACCCACACCACCTTTCCCTATCCATCGAGACCTAGAAAGGAGATACGTCAAGAGCGCGACAATTACCAATTTGAGCTTTTTATGAAAATGTTTCGTGACGTTCATTTCAATGTGAGTTTTGCCGATGCTTTGGTCATGATGCTTCGATTTGCCGCTAACTTTATGAGTATGTTAAACAACAAGGAGAAATTGCAACAATTGTCTAGTTGTTCATCGGTTTATCTTAACCGCATACCTCAAAAAGTCGGTGATCCTGATAAATTCTTGATTCCATGTGCAATCCAAGATATGGAAGAATGCTATGCCTTGGCCGATCTTGGTGCTAGTATTAACTTGATGCCACTTGCAATCTTCAAGTCGCTCAATCTTCCTAATCTTACTCTTTCACTAATGTCTATCGAATTGGCCGATCATTCCACGATTCCCGCATGTGGATTGGCCGAAGACGTTTTTGTGAAAGTGGGAAATTTCTATTATCCGGTAGACTTTATCGTTGTCGATATTCCCATGGATCCATAAGTTCCTCTTATTTTAGGCCGTTCGTTTTTAGATACTTCTATGGCTGTGATTGATGTGTATGCTAGAAAGATCACCTTTCGTTTCAACGACGAGGAACTTGTTATAAACGCAACTCAAAATTCTCCAATTTCTCATGTTTATTCCGTAGTTACCATAAACCTCGTTGATATGATCGACGTTGTTTGCGAGGAATTTTCACAAGAAGTTCTAGGTTTTGGTGATGATGAAAATAGTGGCAATCCCACTATGCTTGATCCCATTCTTGATAATTCGACACCAACCTTCACTCCATTTGATGGTTGTGGTTTTACGTTGGAAGAATTTGATGTTCCACGTATTTATGATGAATACCTCGACAATGATGAGGACTTCTCGATTATCAAGGATTTTCTTAACGATTTCCCATTTCCTCCACCCGAGTAGGTTATGAGTATCGAGCCCAAATCTTCAATTGAAGAACCACCAGTCCTCGAGTTGAAAGATTTACCTCCTCACCTTGAATATGTATTTTTGAAGCAGGACGACAAGTTTCCGGTTATTATTGCGAAAGATCTTTCGAATGATGAAAAAACCGCACTTGTCGATGTTCTAAAGGATCACAAAGGGGCAATTGCGTGGAAATTATCCGACATTAACGGGATTGATCCCAAATTTTGTACCCACAAAATCTTAATGGAGGAGGACTACAAACCCGCAATCCAATATCAAAGGAGGGTGAACCCCAAAATTCACGACGTCATCAAAAAGGAAGTCCTTAAACTCCTTGATGCGGGAATGATTCACCCTATATCCGATAGCCCTTGGGTGAGTCCTATTCATTGTGTCCCTAAGAAGGGAGGAATGACCGTTGTGCCAAACGATGCCAACGAGTTAATTCCAACTCGACTCGTGACCGGATGGAGAGTGTGCATTTCCTATCGTAAGTTGAATGACGCCACTCGTAAAGACCATTTTCCCTTGCCCTTCATGGACCAAATGTTGGAGCGTCTTGCGGGAAACGATTTCTATTGCTTTTTAGATGGTTATTCCGGTTACTTCCAAATCCCTATCGATCCTCGTGATCAAGAAAAAACTACGTTTACGTGTCCATATGGAACGTTTTCTTATCGTAGAATGCCATTCGGACTTTGCAACGCACCGGGAACCTTTCAAAGGTGCATGATAGCTATTTTTCATGATATGATTGAGAAGACGATGGAAGTTTTTATTGATGATTTTTCCGTGTTTGGTTGTTCGTTCACTTAGTGTTAGTCGAATCTTGAGAGAATGTTAAAACTTTGTGAGGAATCCAACCTTGTGCTTAATTTGGAAAAATGTCATTTTATGGTTAAAAGTGGAATCGTCTTAGGGCACAAGGTTTCGAAAGCGGGGATTGAGGTAGATAAAGCTAAGGTAGACGTCATCGCCAAATTACCTCATCCCAAAGCCGTTAAGGGAGTTAGGAGTTTCATACGCCACGCCGGCTTTTATCGTCGATTCATCAAGGATTTTTCGAAGATTTCTCGACATATTACACATCTCCTCGAAAAATATGCACCTTTCATCTTTAACGAAGATTGTGTACGAGCCTTTGAAATCCTTAAGAGGAAACTTACCGAAGCTCCCATTCTTGTTGCTCCCAATTGGAACCTCCCCTTTGAGCTCATGTGTGATGCTAGTGACTACGCTATTGGGGCCGTTTTGGGGCAACATCATGAAAAGCACTTCTTGCCTATCCTCTATGCTAGAAATACGATGACCGAGGCTTAATTGAAATACACTACAACGGAAAAGGAATTCTTTTCCGTGGTGTATGCATTTGAGAAATTCCGACCTTACCTCATCTTGACTCGATGCATAGTGTATACGGATCATTCGGCTATCAAGTATCTAATGGCTAAACAAGATTCAAATCCGAGATTACTTCGTTGGATTCTCCTCCTACAAGAATTTGATGTCGAAATCCTTGACAAAAAAGGAGCCGAGAATCTAGTGATCGATTATCTTTCTCGTTTGGAAGATCCTCACCAAAGTGTTTACGAGCCAAACGAAATCACCGAAACATTTCCTCTCGAGACACTTGGTGTAGTGAATTCTAAGCTTGATTCATCCACCCCATGGTTTGCGGACATCGTAAATTACCATGCGGTTAACTTCATCATTAAGGGTATGACGACTCAACAAAAAATAAATTCTTTCGAGACGTCAAGTTCTACTTTTTGAATGACCCTTATCTATTTCGGACTTGTGCGGATCAAATCATTCAACGTTATGTCTTTGGTACCGAAGCTTCTAACATCCTTAGATCTTGTCACGAGGGACCCACGGGTGGTCACCACGGTACTAATCTCACGGCTAAGAAGGTCTTTGATGCAGGTTTCTTTTGCCCTACTATTTACCGAGATGCACATACAATTTTGAAGTCATGTGACTCATGCCAACGCCAAGGAAAAGCCTCATAACACGATGAAATGACACAAAATATCTTGCAAGTGTGTGAGATCTTTGACGTTTGGGCCATTGACTTTATCGGGCCGTTCCCATCATCTCATGGTAATAAGTATATCCTTGTCGCCGTTGACTACCTATCTAAGTGGGTGGAAGCTAAGGCTTTGCCCACGAATGATGCTCGTGTGGTAGTCAAGTTTTTGAAAAGCTTGTTTTCTCGTTTTGGAACCCCTCGTGCGATCATAAGCGATCGTGGAACCCATTTTTGTAACGACCAATTCGAAAGGGTCCTAAGGAAATATGGGGTTACACACCGGCTTTCTACGACTTATCACCCACAAAAGAGTAGGCTAGTCGAGGTTTCAAATCGAGCGTTAAAGAGGATCTTGGAGAGATCGATTTGGGAAAACCGACAATCTTTGTCGGATAAGTTGGACGATGCTTTATGGGCCTTTAGGACCGCTCATAAGACGCCCATCGGGTGCACTCCTTATATGCTTGTGTATGGGAAGAATTGTCACTTGCCAATTGAACTCGAACACAAAGATTATTGGGCCCTTAAGCATTGTAATGATGATATTAAGACCGCGAGAAAACACCGGAAAATGCAATTGAATGAATTAGATGAATTGAGAGACATTGCTTATGAAAATTAACTAGTTTACAAAGAAAAAAAATAAAAATTTTCATGACTCAAAAATTAAAAACCAAGTTTTTAACATTGGTGATCAAGTGTTGCTTTTTAACTCTCATTTGAAAATATTTTCCGGCAAGTTAAAGTCCCGTTGGTCCAGTCCATTCACCGTGAACCAAGATTTTCCTTATAGGACCATCGAGCTAGCTCAAAATGATGGCCCCAATTTCAAGGTGAATGGACATAGGTTGAAGCACTACTTTGGCGGGGAAGTTCCATCCTTAAACTACCTCGACCAAATAACCTTCCCTAATGATAATTAGTATTGAGGGGATCAAGTCGAGCTCACGATTTGGTAATCAAAAACGAGGTGCCTCGTGGTGGAGTCCCATGCTTATCCTATGTATATATTATCGCTTTCTAATGTAGTAACGTGAGGGAATTTGTGCCCTTCCAACCTTTGTTCCGTGGTTGTTTGTGCTGTGTGGTTTTTAGACGATCATGATCTTCGCGATTGGAGCCTCTCGTGTTCATTTTATGGGAGCACTCGATCGTTTTCTTTGAAGAATTTCTCAATATCCATGATATATCCATTGATATTCTAACCTTAGGTTTTTAGCACACTTCATAAACAGATATTAATTTAACAGTTACACCCTTTCCATGCTAGATTATGCATTCAACTATGTATCTAGTATGGGGGTTTCCAACCCTTAGACTCGAAACATTGAGGACAATGTTTAACTTTAGTATGGGGCGGGGGGGGGGGGGGGTGTGAATAGATACTTGCCTTGCCAAACCTTCACGATTTCCAAAGTTTATATTTTTGTTTATCATTTTGTGCAAAATAAAGCTAAAAATGGCCAAATTTTAAAATTTTCTCATGTTTTATAAGTGTTTGAAGACACGAATGTAGATTTTCCGATGGAGAGAATAAGTGTAATTTTTGACTCGACCGTGCGTGTTGAATACTTAGCTTCGATTCCTTAACTTTATATTAGGCTAAGTCTCTTAAATGAGGACGAGAAATGATAGAGTTAAATATAAGTTACTATGCTAAACGTAGAGTACTCATATTCTTTCAAAAACTCATGTGTTCTCGTTGTTTGCTTATTCTCCCTTCGCTTGTAAATATATTTTGCTTAATAAATATTGACTTAGCGGTTTAGTCTTGATTGTTGGTTTCTAGTCTTTTCTAGTAGCTTCCATGTAATTAAATTAGGAAGACATTAAGGTATCGCCAGCGTCACGGTTTTGAAGTATTGGCAACCCGAATAATCGAAAGCTTCACCCAATAATAAGATTTCTAGTGCTCACCTAAATCAAGCAAACAATTTGAAGCTCACAAGGCCGAAAAATCTATGCAAAATTGAAAGTGAATCAAGCCTTAATCTTTGAAGCTTTAAATATCCAAAATTCGCTTTAGCGTGAGGATATACGTCTTAGACCATAATAAACACCTCATGGCAAGGTTAAATAAAAGGCAAGGCAAGACCGAAGTCATAATAAAAGCTTCATGGCGAAGTTGAATAAAAGATGGAGGTAAACCTATGATAATAAGTCCCTTCCGTTAGGGGGCATATAAAAGTCTTGGTAATAAGTCTCATGTTCAAAACCGTTATAAAACCGTGTTTATCCATCCTTCATGTTGACTTAATTTTTAGACATCGTTGTCTATTGGGTTTATTAATTTGATGGTCTTGGTTACACCGTTATGACTCTATTGTTAGACCTAAATCTCTATTATCGCATAAGTAAAAAATGTATCCTCGTGAAACATTCAAGACAAAATAAAATATAAGAGATACAACTTAGGAAAATGGGAGGATAAGTACGTGATTAGGGCATATGAGTAGTGTTAGAATTACTAACTTATAATGACAATGATCTCGATACACGCTTAGCATGGAATTGTGGTGAAAATCGAGGACGACGAAATTATTTCTAACGAAGCATTCACGTGTTCTTATTCTATGAACCTAAACGTTCCATTTTGCGATGAAAATCATACATTATGTCTAAAACACAAGTAGTAGTAATAGTAGTAGTGTAGCTAGTTTATCATTCAATAAAAGTGCATAAAAATGAATTTTTGAGGTGCTACGATACTTTATTCTAGCATTGCGTGAGGGCACGGCAATGGTTTAGTATGGGGGAGTGATGAGACTGCTTAATGGGCCAAAAAGCCCATTAAGAATAAGCTGTTTGGTATAAGTCAACTTATTTCACATTTTCAGCTTTTGGGACTTTGAAAAGTTGTGTTTAAAATCAAATTTTGATTCAGATAGGAGCTTTTAGGCGTAAATGGACAACATTTTTCTTATTGGGCTTATTTTGGCCCATTAAGGTGACTGTTTGGAATTTTGGCCCATTTGGAGGCCCATTAGGGGTATTTTGTAATTTCAACTTCATTTTCTGCTTATTTAGGTTAAATTAAGCTAGTTTGCAAGTTTTTAGAATTTTTTATAAATTTTGGATTTTTAATATTATTTTATTATTATTTTATTATTATTTTATTATTAAAAATTAAAATTTAGGTTTTTCAAGTTTTTATATTTTTCTTAGGTTTAATACATAAAGTTAGGAATTTTACAACTTTTAGAATATTTTTATTGTTCTTAGATTAATTTTTATAATTATTTTAATTTATAATAGTTTTTAATTGTTTTTAAATAGTTTTAATTAGTTTTAAAATTTTCAAAAATAGTTTTAAATTAAGTTAGGGTATTTTAGAGGTTTACATAGTGATAAATCTCATTTTGGGCTTTTTGTTAATTAAATTAATTTTTAGGGCTTTAATTAGCATTAAAAAATCATTATTTAATTAAATAAAAGGTTTGGGTGATTTTTGATTTTTTTGTAAACTCTTAATACATTATTTAGGATTTATTGCAATTTTTTAGGAATTTTTAGGGTAAAATTTTAATTTTGGTGCTTTTACGGTTTTACGTGTACGACCTTTTCGTCTTAGTTTAATCGTCATCGTAACCGTCATTCTCTTCTTACTCCCTTTCTTCTTTTCTTTCTCATAATCATATAATCACATAATTAATCATCTCTCTACACAACATACTAGCCTCCTTGAGAACGATCCCCACTTTGGGTCATAACTCGTGGTTTTCCTAAATCACTTGTTAATACTTACCCTAATTTTACCTCCTTTTCCTAAAGGTGTGTAAAAACTCAACTATCATTTTGGCGCCGCTGCCGGGGAGGCGTGTTGTGTTTTGATTTGTCAATTCTTTTTTTTATATATAGCCATAATATCTATTTGTATTAGTAGCACTCTACTAATACGTATTATCGGTTTTTCGTTTTTTGTGTGAATACTATTACTATATTGTATACGTAGAACAAAAGATTCACAAGTACTCAAAAAGTGTGAAAACACAACCTTGACTTAGGAGGTCATTACCCAATCATTGTATTTGAATCTCAAACAAGAAAGAAAAGGCAAAAATAGATAAATACTTTTGTAAGCTCGATTTTGAAAAATACAAACTATAAGGTGGGTATAAGGCGAATATTATAAAATATATCCTAAGGAAAAAGGCTCTTAAGTGCTTCGCGCCACCTCGTTTCCCCGCTTGCTTGTGAGTATTTTATTTTGAGAGCTAATCGAGGGTTTTGCCGCCCGAAGTATTATTACGTATCATATATACTTTCTTGGTTTCATTGATTAAACCCTCTTGAACGTTTTGGTGTTCCACCAACGTGCTAAATTCATCGAAGGCGTTCACTTCACGTAATCGTTTTCATTCCTTGAGGCTTCTTTAATCAAGAGATTTGATTAAGGAGGAGATTTTGGTCTACTTAATACAATCACAAAAATACAAAAAAAGTAAAAACAATCAAAAACCACAAAAAAATTTAAAAATACAAAACACCAAAAAGAATCTTCTTTGCTCACCCCCACGTTGTACGTGACGTTTATGCTTACTCGTAATCAAGCAAGACGTGCACGTAAACAAAAAAACCGAAAGGAGTCAACACCTACTCCTAATCTTTCTAGTGAGGAGTCTCCCATTGACAAACCCATTGTAAGATAAGAACCAACCATGGCGAATCGAACTATGATGGAGTTAATTCAAGCACCCACCGAGGGTTATGGAGAGGCTATTGTGATTCCTGCTATCCTTGCGGAGAATTTTGAAGTAAAAACGGGTTTGTTGTCGATGATCCAAAACAACAAATTCCATGGTGATGAGAAGGACAATCCGCACAACCATATCCGCCAATTCAATCGTCTTACCGCCACTTGCAAGTTTAAGGATGTTGCTAATGATTCGATTAAGATGATGCTTTTTCCGTATTCTTTAGCGGGGGCCGCTAAAATTTGGTTAGAGAAAGAGCCACACATCTCTATATTGACATGGAAGGATCTCGTTTCAAAATTTGTGAACCAATTTTTTCCGCCCTCTAAGACTACGCATTTGAAAAACGAGATTTCAAAATTTTCACAAGAATTTAATGAATGTTTTTTCAACGGCTTGGAATAGGTTTAAGGAAATGTTACATGAGTGTCCTCATCACGGTTTTTCCGACTTGCATCAAATTGACACATTTTACAATGGACTTAATGATCATGAAAGGGATTATCTAAATACCGCCGAGGGTGGTAATTTTTTGTGTAAAACGGTTGAGGAATCTTTGGTGATAATTGAGAATAGATCTAAGGTGTATAGTCCTCATAGCACGTTGAGTGTTCGTAAGGCTTCGTCTTCGGCTTCACCTTCTTTGTCTACTACCATCGATGCTTGCCAAATTGAGGCGAAAATGGAAAACAAAATCTTTGATAAGCTTAAAGGTCTTCTAATTGAGTTCAAAGTAGGAGAACCAAGTTCTCCCGCTACGGCTAAAGCGGTTGAGGTTTCATGTATGTATTGTGGTGGAGGTCATGATTTCTCCGAGTGCATTACCAACGGTGGTAACACTTCGAGTGCCTACGCGGCCACGGGAACTTACAACCAAAACGGTCAAGCTACCCGCTCTAATCAATTGACACCACCAGGTTTTGGTTCAAATCAAAATGCTAACAACAACTATCGCAACAATCAAGTTGGTTTCAAAAACAACTACAACAAGGGAAACTATGGTAATCAAGGGGCTAATAATAAAGTTTCAAACAAAAATCAAAATGATTTTCAAAACAACAACAAAAGTTTGCAAACTTTGAAAGATCTTCCAAATGAATTTGTTGAATACGCTAATGGGAACGATGCTAGGTTTGACAATATTCAAAGAGAAATCATTAGCCTAAGATCCGAGTTTAAGAACGACTTGAAGAAAGAGTTGAAAAATGAGTTAGCAAATGAGCTTAAAATCCATTCAAACAAAATGGAAGGGAATGTAACTAGGTTACAACAAAACCAACAAAAAAGGAAACAAGGGAAACATGAAATCAAGCAAGAAATGATTAAAGCCGAGAAGAGGCAATCCATGTTTGAGGACAAAATTTCATCTATGTTTGAGGCAATTATGTGCAAACCGTCTTCGAGTAGTCTTCCTAGCAACACCGTATCAAACCCGATGGGTGAGATGAAAGTGATTACCACACGTAGTGGTAAGACACTTAAGGAACCGACTCCTCTACCAATTGCTCCTACGGAGGATGCAATTGAGGAAGAACCCGAGGTGGTGGTCCAAAAGGAGCATGTCCAAATCCCACGAAGTACCGCTCATGCCACACCTACGGTTGACCCGTTACCAACATTGGAACCCAAGATTCCAAAGGCTATGCCTAAGCCTCAACCCACACCACCTTTGCCATATCCATCGAGACTTAGGAAGGAGAAACGTCAAGAGCGTGATAATTACCAATTTGAGCTTTTTATGAAAAATTTTCGTGATTTGCACTTTAATGTGAGTTTCGCCGATGCTTTGATCATGATGCCTCGATTTGCCGCTAACTTTAAGAGTATGTTGAACAACAAGGAGAAAATTGAATCATTGTCTAGTTGTTCGTCGGTTTATCTTAATCGCATACCTCAAAAAGTCGGTGATCCCGGTAAATTCTTGATCCCTTGTGCAATCAAAGATATGGAAGAATGCTATGCCTTGGCCGATCTTGGTGCTAGCATTAACTTGATGCCACTTGCAATCTTCAAGTCGCTCAATCTTCCTAATCTTACTCCTTCACTAATGCCTATCGAGTTGGCCGACCATTCCACGATTCCCGCATGTGGTTTGGCGGAAGACGTTTTTGTGAAAGTGGGAAAGTTCTATTATCCCGTAGACTTTATCGTTGTCGATATTCCCACGGATCCTCAAGTTCCTCTCATTTTAGGTCGTTCGTTTTTAGATACGTCTATGGCTTTGATCGATGTTCATGCTAGAAAGATCACCTTACGTTTCAACGACGAGGAACTTGTTATAAACGCAACTCAAAACACTCAAATTTCTCATGTTTATTCCGTTGCAACCATAAACCTCGTCGATATGATCGACGTTGTTTGCGAGGAATTTTCACAAGAAGTTCTAGGTTTTGGTGATGATGAAAATAGTGGCAATCCCACTATGTTAGATCCCATTCTTGATAACTCGACACCAACCTTCACTCCATTTGAAGGTGGTGGTTTTACGTTGGAAGAATTCGATGTTCTACGTACTTGTAACGAAGACCTCGATAACGATGAGGACTTCTCTATTATCAAGGATTTTCTTAACGATTTCCCATTTCCTCCACCCGAGGAGGTTATGAGTATCGAGCCCAAATCTTCAATTGAGGAACCACCTATCCTCGAGTTGAAAGATTTACCTCCTCATCTCGAATATGTCTATTTGGAGGAGGGCGACAAGTTGCCGGTTATTATTGCAAAAGAACTTTCAGATGATGAAAAAACCGCACTTGTCGATGTTCTAAAGGATCACAAAGGGGCAATTTCATGGAAGTCATCCGACATTAAGGGGATTGATCCCAAATTTTATACCCACAAAATCTTAATGGAGGAGGATTACAAGCCCGCAATCCAATGTCAAAGGAGGGTGAACCCCATAATTCACGACATCATCAAAAAGGAAGTCCTTAAACTCTTTGACGCGGGAATGATTTACCCTATTTCTGATAGCCCTTGGGTGAGTCCTATTCATTGTGTCCCTTAGAAGGGAGGAATGACCGTTGTGCCAAGCGATGCCAACGAGTTATATCCCACTAGACTCGTGACCGGATGGAGAGTGTGCATTGACTATCGAAAGTTAAATGAAGCCACTCGTAAAGACCATTTTCCCTTTCCCTTCATGGACCAAATGTTGGAGCGACTTGCGGGAAATGATTTCTATTGCTTTTTAGATGGTTTTTCCGGTTACTTCCAAATCCCCATCGATCCTCGTGATCAAGAAAAAACTACGTTTACGTGTCCATATGGAACGTTTGCCTATCGTAGAATGCCATTCGGACTTTGCAATGCACCGGGAACCTTTCAAAGGTGCATGATTGCTATTTTTCATGATATGATCGAGAAGACGAAGTAAGTCTTCATGGATGACTTTTCCGTGTTTGGTTGTTCGTTCACTTCGTGTTTGTCGAATCTTGAGAGAATGTTGAAACGTTGTGAGGAATCCAACCTTGTGCTTAATTGGGAAAAGTATCATTTTATGGTTAAAAGTGGAATCGTCTTAGGGCACAAGGTTTCGAAAGCGGGGATTGAGGAGATCAAGCTAAGGTAGACGTCATCGCCAAATTACCTCATCCCAAAACCGTTAAGGGATTTAGGAGTTTCCTAGGCCACGCGGGCTTTTATCGTCAATTCATGAAGGATTTTTCAAAGATCTCTCGACCTAATACACATCTTCTTGAGAAAGAGGCACGTTTTGTCTTTGATGAAGATTGTGTACGAGCCTTTGAAATCCTTAAGAGGAAACTTACCGAAGCTCCCATTCTTGTTGCTCCCAATTGGAACCTCCCCTTTGAGCTCATGTGTGATGCTAGTGACTATGCTATTAGGGCCGTATTGGGGCAACGTCATGAAAAGCACTTCTTGCCCATTCACTATGCTAGCAAGACGATGACCGAGGCTCAACTAAAATACACTACAACGGAGAAGGAGTTCCTTGCCGTGGTGTATGCATTTGAGAAATTCCGACCTTATCTCGTCTTGACGAAATGCATAGTGTATACGGATCATTCGGCTATCAAGTATCTTATGTCTAAACAAGATGCAAAGCCGAGATTACTTCGTTGGATTCTCCTCCTTCAAGAATTTGATCACAAAATCGTTGACAAAAAAGGAGCCGAGAATCTAGCGGCCGATCATCTTTCTCATTTGGAAGATCCTCACCAAAGTGTTTACGAGCCCAAGGAAATCACCGAAACATTTCCGCTCGAGACACTTGGTGTAGTGAATTCTAAGCTTGAATCTTCCACCCCATGGTTTGCGGACTTTGCAAATTACCATGCGGGGAACTTCATCATCAAGGGTATGACGACTCAAGAAAAACGAAAATTCTTTCGTGACGTCAAGTTCTACTTTTGTAATGACCGTTACTTGTTTCGGACTTGTGCGGATCAAATTATTCGACGTTGTGTCTTTGGTACTGAAGCTTCTAATATCCTTAGAGCTTGTCACGAGGGACCCACGGGTGGTCACCATGGTGCTAATCTCACGGCTAAGAAGGTTTTTGATGCCGTTTTCTTTTGGCCTACTATTTACCGAGATGCACATGAGCTTGTGAAGTCGTGTGACTCATGCCAACGACAAGGAAAAGCCTCACAAAAAAATGAAATGCCACAAAATATCATCCACGTGTGTGAGATCTTTGACGTATGGGGCATTGACTTTATGGGGCCGTTCCCATCATCTCGTGGTAATAAGTACATCCTTGTCGCGGTTGACTACCTATCTAAGTGGGTGGAGGCTAAGGCTTTGCCCACCAATGATGCTCGTGTGGTAGTCAAGTTTTTGAAAAGCTTGTTTTCTCGGTTTGGAACCTCTCGTGCGATCATAAGAGATCGTGGAACCCATTTTTGTAACGACCAATTCGAAAGGGTCCTAAGGAAATATGGGGTTACACATCGGCTTTCTACGGCTTATCACTCACAAACAAGTGGGCAAGTCGAGGTTTCAAACCGAGCTTTGAAGAGGATCTTGGAGAGATCCGTTGGGGAAAACCGACAATCTTGGTCGGATAAGTTGGACGATGCTTTATGGGCCTTTAGGACCGCTCATAAGACGCCCATTGGGTGCACTCTCTATAAGCTTGTGTATGGGAAGAATTGTCATTTGCCAATCGAATTAGAACACAAGGCTTATTAGGCCCTAAAGCATTGTAATGATGACATGGAGACCGCGGGAAAACACCGGAAAATGAAATTAAATGAATTGGATGAATTAAGGGATATTGCTTATGAAAATTCATTGATTTATAAAGAAAAGACTAAAAAGTTGCATGATTCTAAAATTAAAAACCGGGTTTTTAACATTGAGGATCAAGTTTTTCTTTTTAATTCTCGATTGAAAATCTTTTCCGGTTAGTTGAAATCCCGTTGGTCCTATCCATTCACCGTGACTCAAGTATTTCCATATGGGACAATCGAGCTAGCTCAAAATGATGGCCCGAATTTCAAGGTGAATGGACATAGGTTGAAGCACTACTTTGGCGGGGAAGTTCCATCCTTGAACTACCTCGACCAAATCACCTTCCCCTATGATAATTAGTATTGAGAGGATCGAGTCGAGCTCATGACTCGGTAATCAAAAACGAGATGCCTCGTGGGGGAGTCCCATGCTTATCCTATGTACATATTATCGCTTTCTAATGTAGTAACGTGTGCGAATTTGTGCCCTTCCAACCTTTGTTCCGTGGTTGTTTATGAATTGTCGATTTTAGATGATCATGATCTTCACGATTGGATCCTCTCGTGTTCGTTTTATGGGAGCACTCGATCGTTTGCTTTGAAGACTTTCTCAATATCCAGTTGATATATCCTTTCATGTTCTAACCTTAGGTTTATAGCACACTTCATAAACGGCTTTAAATTTAACGGTTACACCCTTTCCATGCTAGATTAGGCATTCGACTACGTCTCTAGTATGGGGGTGTTTGCACCCCTAGACTCGAAACATTGAGGACAATGTTTAACTTTAGTATGGGGGGTGAATAGATACTTGCCTTGCCAAACCTTCACGCTTTCTAAAGTTTATCTTTTTGTTTATCGTTTTTTTGCAAAATAAGGCTAAAAATGGCCAAATTTAAAAAATTTTCTCATGTTTTACAAGTGTTTGAAGACACGAATGTAGGTTTTCTGATGGCGAGAATAAGAGTAATTTTTGACTCGACCGTGCGTGTTGGGCACTTAGCTTCGATTCCTTAACTTCACATTAGGCTAAGTCTCTTAATTGAGGACGAGAAATGATAGGGTTAATTATAAGTTACTATGCTAAACATAGAGTACTCGTATTCTTTCAAAAACTCATGTGTTCTCATTGTTTGCTTATTCTCCCTTCGCTTGTAAATATTTTTTTCTTAATAAATATTTACTTAGCGGTTTAGTCTTGATTGTTGGGTTTCTAGTCTTTTCTAGTAGCTTCCGTGTAATTAAATTGTGAAGACATTAAGGTATCGCTAGCGTCACGGTTTTAAAGTATTGGCACCCAAATAATCAAAAGCTTCACCCAATAATAAAATTTCAAGTGCTCACCTAAATCAAGCAAACAATTTGAAGCCCCACAAGGCCGAAAAATCTATGCAAAATTGAAAGTGAATCAAGCCTTAATCTTTGAAGCTTTAAAGATCCAAAATTCGCCTTAGCGTGAGGATATACGTCTTTGGCTAATAAAACTACCAATGAGGTGGATAATAAAAGGCAAGGCAAGACCAAAGTCATAATAAAAGCTTCATGGCGAAGGTGAATAAAAGATGGAGGTAAACCAAAGATAATAAGGCCCTTCCGTTAGGGGGCGTATAAAAGTCTTGGTAATAAGTCTCATGTTCAAAACCGTTATAAAACCGTGTTTATCGATCCTTCGTGTTGACTTATTTTTTTGATATCGTTGTCTATTAGGAGGGGTTATTGATTTGATGGTCTTGGTTACACCGTTAGGACTCTATTTTTAGACCTAAATCTTTATTATCGCATAAGTCAAACAATGTATCCTCGTGAAACATTCAAGACAAAATAAAATATAAGAGATACAACTTAGGAAATTGGGAGGATAAGTACGTGATTAGGGCATATGAGTAGTGTTAGCATTACTAACTTATAATGACAATGATCTCGTTGCACGCTTAGCATGGAATTGGGGTGAAAATCGAGGACGATGAAATTATTTCTAAAGAAGCATTCACGTGTTCTTATTCTATGAACCTAAACGTCCCATTTTGCGATGAAAATCATACATTATGTCTAAAACGCAAGTAGTAGGAATAGTAGTAGTGTAGTTAGTTTATCGTTCAATAAAAGTGAATAAAAAATTACTTTTGGAGATGCTACGATACTTTATTCTAGCATTGCGTGAGGGCACGGCAATGGTTTAGTATAGGGGAGTGATGAGACTGCTTTTATACATAGTCTCATCATTCAAAAAGGGCTTAAAATGCATTAAATATCATGAAAATACCCAAATATATGCTTGTGTTTGTTTCTTGTGTATTTTAGGTACGGATATTAAGAAAATGACAAAAGATCACAAGAATCATGCAAAAACGAACACGGGAAACGAAGTCGCACATTGAACCAAGCCCTAATGATGAATTTTCAAAGAAAACCCTTGAAGATTTGAAGATTTATGAAGAAGGGTCCTCCAATATTGAAGAATTGACACTTTATACCCTTGTATCTTCATAATTACAAGATTGGTCCCTAAAGTTTGTCAAAATTGCAAAAAGGGCCCTCCACTTTTGCAGAATTGGCAATTTTAGTCCCTCAACAAAACTAAAATGTCAATATTAGTCCTTCTCAAAGTCAAACATACCAAGAAGGACTCCAAGTTACAAGAATTACAAATTTGGTCCTTTAAAAATATCAAAATTACCAAAAGGACCCTGGACTTTGAAGACTTGGCAAAAATGGTCCCTCATTAATCATGACTTAGCAAATTCAGTCCTCCAAGAAGTCAAACAAACAAGTCAAGACCATTATCAATCAAGAAAATGCCAAATCAGTCCTTCAAAAATCAAGAAATGGCAAGAAATACCCCTGAAAATACTTTGGAAAAGTATTTGGGGCAAAAGTGTGAAAAGTGAAACTTCATTTACAAAAAAAATGAATTTGGGTGTATTATTTACAAAGTGAAAGGAGAATAGAAGAATGGGGGTTAAAGCTGGCAGACAACATAAGTTACCTAGACCAACCAAGGGAGGACACGTGTCCCACTCAGCTTTTCCACCAATCCGATTCCACCATTTCTCCACCTCACCCATCCACTAAACCTGTTTATTACTTGTTTAATCTTGGCGCCTAAACAAGTTTTTAAACATAATCCTAACCCAAAACAGATTAAAAACTTGTTCTTCATGTTCATCACAAGATTTGTGTTTTTCTTAATTACTAATAATTAAGTGATAAAACCTTCCACATTAGTGATTGATGACCCCTTAATCACATCCCAACCTTAATACTGGCCACCTCACCATTCGCATGTCCACATGGGACCTCCCCTGCTACACCTTTGTACAAGAAGACAAGATTGTAACAGCCATCCAACGGGCATGATTCCAGCTTACATCCTAAGCTTATTTTACACCTTTGGGTTCACTTTTCACATGCCAGCTACAACAACAATCCAAAAATCAGTCACACGATTATCCAAAAGTTCAAACTTCACAAGGGCATTTTGGGACTTCTACTACATTAGGGTTTACGTTTTTTAGCTCTTAACTAGTTCATTGTAGCCTATATAAGGCATAGGACTTAGAACATTTCAGTTTGCTCTTGAATTTTCAGTTGTTCACAATTCTGTAAATCATATATTATACTTAATGAAATGTGTTTAAATTTGGTGAAGAAAATCAAGTGTCAACCTTTGATATCTGTTTATTATTGTTGATGTTTACTGGTTCTTGAATCTTAAACCTGTTTTCAAAAGGAGTGTGCAAAAGTTTGCACATTTTCCACTTTTCTTGATATTTTGCTATTTCTTGTTCAAACCTTGGAATTATTGGGCTATAAAGCTGATCATAGCATCCTGATATTAAGTTATCAAGGTGTGGTGAAGCCTATAACTTGGGGATAATCAAGTGTGGGGAACTAAGGTTGCATTAATCAAGAATTTTTCATTTTTCTGATTTTTATATTGTGCTCTTAACCTTGTTGATTCTTAGCAGGGTTGTTTGTGGAAGCTTGTACTTGTTCTTGCTAGTACATAAGCTCAAAATTCGTGGGTGTGGATGTACATCCATGAGGTACACACCTTTCTACCCAAAATCTGTTAAAATCCTTATTTTTGATAAATTTGTGTGCTACTTGTGTTCTTGCTGATTTTATGGTCTAAACTTGCTTAAATATGCATATTATACTTGTTATTGTGCTTATTTGGGCTTGGGTGGTCTTGGATAACACTTTTGATTTGAAAATTTTGGATTTGAAAAGTTAAAAGGGTGTTTGGGATTACCTGTTTGAGATCATAACTTGATATTGTGTTGTTAGAAGTTTCTGTTTGTGCTTGTTATCTGTCATATACTTGATTGAGAGCTATTTGCTGCAAGTTTTTGGGTTTAAACCCTTGAATCAAAGATTGGGCTATAACTACTTGAGTTTGATTGTTTTTGACCAAAAATTTTGGGAATACTTAGAGTATATGCATGTTTAGGGATATAAGCTGTTAAATCAAAGTTATCATAACATATCTTAGAATTTGGGTGTTTGAATTTGGCTTGGTGGTCAATTGCATCAGCAAGTGTTCTTAACTGCATGTATAGTGTTCATCAGGACCTTTAAGTGCTTGAATCTTGCTCAATACTTTTAATCAGTGCATGAAACCTATTTAGACTTGCTTATTTAAGTTTATTATTGCTTGTGTATGCATTTGGTTAAGTTTGGCTGGCTGAATTGTGCTATAAGTGCTTATTGAACCTCAACTGCTTATGTGTTCATGTCTGGTGCATATCTGGTGATTGATTGAATTAACTGTACTAATTGGCTGTTGTTGATTGTGATTTCTTTGTTGTACTAATTGGCTGTTGTTGATTATAATTATTTTAAGTTATAATAGTTTTTAATTGTTTTTAAACAGTTTTAATTAATTTTAAAATTTTCAAAAATAGTTTTAAATTAAGTTAGGATATTTTAGAGGTTTACAAAGTGATAAATCTCAGTTTGGGCTTTTTGTTAATTAAATTGATTTTTAGGGCTTTAATTAGCATTAAAAAATCATTATTTAATTAAATAAAAGGTTTGGGTGATTTTTGATTTTTTTTGTAAACTCTTAATACATTATTTAGGATTTATTGCAATTTTTTAGGAATTTTTAAGGTAAATTTTTAATTTTGGTGCTTTTACAGTTTTACGTGTACGACCTTTTCGTCTTAGTTTAATCGTCATCGTAACCGTCATTCTCTTCTTACCCCGTTTCTTCTTTTCTTTCTCATAATCATATAATCACATAATTAATCATCTCTCTACACAACACACTAGCCTCCTTGAGAACGATCCCCACTTTGGGTCATAACTCGTGGTTTTCCTAAATCACTTGTTAATACTTACCTTAATTTTACCTCCTTTTCCTAAAGGTGTGTAAAAACTCAACTATCATTTTGGCGCCGCTGCCGGGGAGGCGTGTTGTGTTTTGATTTGGCAATTGTTGTTTTTATATATAGCCATAATATCTATTTGTATTAGTAGCACTCTACTAATACGTATTATCGGTTTTCGTTTTTTGTGTGAATATTATTACTATATTGTATACGTATAACAAAAATATCACAAGTAATCCAAAAGTGTGAAAACACAACCATGACTTGGGAGGTCATTACCCAATCATTGTATTCGAATCTCAAACAAGAAAGAAAAGGCAAAAATAGATAAATACTTCCGTGAAGCTCGATTTTGAAAAATACAAACTATAAGGTGGGTATAAGGCGGATATTATAAAATATATCCTAAGGAAAAAGGCTCTTAAGTGCTTCGCGCCGCCTCGTTTCCCCGCTTGCTTGTGAGTATTTGATTTTGAGAGCTAATCGAGGGTTTTGCCGCCTAAAGTATTATTACGTATCATATATACTTTCTTGGTTTCATTGATTAAACCCTCTTGAACGTTTTGGTGTTCCACCAACGTTCTAAAGTCATCGAAGGCGTTCACTTCACGTGATCGTTTTCATTCCTTGAGGCTTCTTTAATAAAGAGATTTTATTAAGGAGGAGATTTGTAGATTTTGGTCTACTTAATACAATCACAAAAATCCAAAAAAGGTAAAAACAATCAAAAACCACAAAAAAATTGAAAAATACAAAACAACAAAAAGAATCTTCTTTGCTCACCCCCACGTTGTACGTGACGTTTATGCTTATTCGTAATCAAACAAGACGTGCACGTAAACGAAAAAACCGAAAGGAGTCAACACCTACTCCTAATCTTTCTAGTGAGGAGTCTCCCATTGTAAGAGAAGAACAAACCATGGCGAATCGAATTATGATGGAGTTACTTCAAGAACCCACCGAGGGTTATGGAGAGGCTATTGTGATTCCCGCTATCCTTGCGGAGAATTTTGAAGTAAAAACGGGTTTGTTGTCGATGATCCAAAACAACAAATTCCATGGTGATGAGAAGGACAACCCGCACAACCATATCCGCCAATTCAATCGTCTTACCGCCACTTGCAAGTTTAAGGATGTTGCTAATGATTCGATTAAGATGATACTTTTTCCGTATTCTTTAGCGGGGCCCGCTAAAATTTGGTTAGAGAAAGAGCCACCAAATTCTATATTGACGTGGAAGGATCTCGTTTCAAAAGTTCTGAACCAATTTTTTCCGCCCTCTAAGACTACGCATTTGAAAAAACGAGATTTCAAAATTTTCACAAGAATTTAATGAAACTTTTTCAACGGCTTGGAATAGGTTTAAGGAAATGTTACATGAGTGTCCTCATCACGGTTTTTCCGACTTGCATCAAATTGACACGTTTTACAATGGACTTAATGATCATGAAAGGGATTATCTAAATGACGATGCGGGTGGTATTTTTTTGTGTAAAACGGTTGAGGAAGCTTTGGTGATAATTGAGAATAGATCTAAGGTGTATAGTCCTCGTAGCACGTCGAGTGTTCGTAAGGCTTCGTCTTCGGCTTCACCTTCTTTGTCTACTACCATCGATGCTTGCCAAATTGAGGCGAACATGGAAAACAAGATCTTTGATAAGCTTAAAGGTCTTCTAATTGAGTTCAAAGTAGGAGAACCAAGTGCTCCCGCTACGGCTAAAGCGGTTGAGGTTTCATGTATGTATTGTGGTGGAGGTCATGATTTCTTCGAGTGCATTACCAATGGTGGTAACACTTCGAGTGCCTACGCGACCACGGGAACTTACAACCAAAACGGTCAAGTTACCCGCTCTAATCAATTGACTCCACCGGGTTTTGGTTCAAATCAAAATGCTAACAACAACTATGGCAACAATCAAGTTGGTTTCAAAAACAACTACAACAAGGGAAACTATGGTAATCAAGGGGCTAATAATCAAGTTTCAAACAAAAATCAAAATGATTTTCAAAACAACAACAAAAGTTTGCAAACTTTGAAAGATCTTCCAAATGAATTTGTTGAATACGCTAATGGGAACGATGCTAGGTTTGACAACATTCAAAGAGAAATCATTAGCCTAAGATCCGAGTTTAAGAACGACTTGAAGAAAGAGTTGAAAAATGAGTTAGCAAATGAGCTTAAAATCCATACAAACAAAATGGAAGGGAATGTAACTAGGTTACAACAAAACCAACAAAAATGGAACAAGGGAAACATGAAATCAAGAAAGAAATGATTAAAGCCGAGAAGAGGCAATCCATGTTTGAGGACAAAATTTCATCTATGTTTGAGGCAATTATGTGCAAACCGTCTTCGAGTAGTCTTCCTAGCAACACCGTATCAAACCCGAAGGGTGAGATGAAAGTGATTACCACACGTAGTGGTAAGACACTTAAGGAACCGACTCCTCAACAAATTGCCTCTACGGAGGATGCAATTGAGGAAGAACCCGAGGTGGTGGTCCAAAAGGAGCATGTCCAAATCCCACGAAGTACCGCTCATGCCACACCTACGGTTGACCCTTTACCAATATTAGAACCCGAGATTACAAAGGCTATGCCTAAGCCTCAACCCACACCACCTTTGCCCTATCCATTGAGACTTAGGAAGGAGAAACGTCAAGAGCGCGATAATTACCAATTTGAGATTTTTATGAAAATGTTTCGTGATTTTCACTTTAATGTGAGTTTTGCCGATGCTTTGGTCATGATGCCTCGATTTGCCGTTAACTTTAAGAGTATGTTGAACAACAAGGAGAAATTGCATCAACTGTCTAGTTGTTCATCGGTTTATCTTAATCGCATACCTCAGAAAGTCAGTGATCCCGGTAAATTCTTGATCCCTTGTGCAATCCAAGATATGGAAGAATGTTATGCCTTGGCCGATCTTGGTGCTAGCATTAACTTGATGCCACTTGCAATCTTCAAGTCGCTCAATCTTCCTAATCTTACTACTTCACTAATGTCTATCGAGTTGGCCGACCATTCCACGATTCCCGCATGTGGATTGGCGGAAGACGTTTTTGTGAAAGTGGGAATGTTCTATTATCCCGTAGACTTTATCGTTGTCGATATTCCCACGGATCCTCAAGTTCCTCTCATTTTAGGTAGTTCATTTTTAGATACGTCTATGGCTTTGATCGATGTTCATCCTAGAAAGATCACCTTACGTTTCAACGACGAGGAACTTGTTATAAACGCAACTCAAAACACTCAAATTTCTCATGTTTATTCTGTTGCAAGCATAAACCTCGTCGATATGATCGACGTTGTTTGCGAGGAATTTTCACAAGAAGTTCTAGGTTTTGGTGATGAAGAAAATAGTGGCAATCCCACTATGTTAGATCCCATTCTTGATAACTCGACACCAACCTTCACTCCATTTGAAGGTGGTGGTTTTACGTTGGAAGAATTAGATGTTCCACGTACTTGTAACGAAGACCTCAAAAACGATGAGGAATTCTCGATTATCAAGGATTTTCTTAACGATTTCCCATTTCCTCCACCCGAGTAGGTTATGAGTATCGAGCCCAAATCTTCAATTGATGAACCACCTATCCTCGAGTTGAAAGATTTACCTCCTCATCTCGAATATGTCTATTTGGAGGAGGGCGACAAGTTGTCGGTTATTATTGCGAAAGAACTTTTAGATGATGATTGAGAGCTATTTGCTGCATGTTTTTGGGTTTAAACCCTTGAATCAATGATTGTGCTATAACTACTTGAGTTTGACTGTTTTTGACCTAAAATTTTGGGAATACTTAGAGTATATGCAAGTTTAGGGATATAAGCTGTTAAATCAAAGTTATCATAACATATCTTAGAGATTTGGGTGTTTGAATTTGGCTTGGTGGTCAATTGCATCAACAAGTGTTCTTAACTGAATGTTTAGTGTTCATCAGAAACTTTAAGTGCTTTAATCTTGCTCAATACTTTGAATCAGTGCATGAAACCTGTTTAGACTCGCTTATTTAAGTTTATTATTGCTTGTGTATGCATTTGGTTAAGTTTGGTTGGCTGAATTGTGCTATAAGTGCTTATTGAACCTCAACTGCTTATGTGTTCATGTCTGGTGCATATCTGGTGATTGATTGAATTAACTGTACTAATTGGCTGTTGTTGATTGTGATTTCTTTGTTGTATTTGACCCCTCTTGATCCACTGATCATTTGGGTGCCTTTGTGTAACTTGGATCTCCAAAAAAGTCACTAAAGACAAAAAAGTCAAGAAGTCAAACAGTGGAAAAAGTTTCCACTGCTCAACACCCAAAACTAGCCCCTGCTAGTGCAAATTTTCATTCAGCTTATCAATAAGCCATATTGGCTTATCCAGACCTGCAACAACTTATTTTTTGTGATAGATCTTCATATTTTGACCCAATTGATTGAACTGGAGCTTATTAGACTTTGACTTTGACTTTTTGCTAGAAATCCAACTTATTTGACTTTTTCATAAGTGCTTATTTGCTTATTCCAGCTTATTGAGTGAACTTATTTGAAAACTTTTTGTTGATTAAGCTTAGTTAAGTCATTTAAAAGCTTTTGCAATTTGAATCAGCTCTTGGGATAGCCTAGAACTCGAAAACGACTATTTTGTCGTTTTGTGTAGATTGCTTTTTGCATTTTCAGGCTTATTCCTTTGGCTTATTTCAAATTTCTTTTTATAGAAGTCTTAAGAACTCAAAAGAAGCTTGTGTGTCTTATTTGAGCTTATGGCATCAGCTTATAGCTTAATGGGCCAAAAAGCCCATTAAGAATAAGTTGTTTGGTATAAGTCAGCTTATTTCACATTTTTAGCTTTTAATCCTTTGAAAAGTTGTGTTTAAAATCAAATTTTGAGTCAAATAGGAGCTTTTAGGCTTAATTGGACAACATTTTTCTTATTGGGCTTATTTTGGCCCATTAAGGTGACTGTTTGGACTTTTGGCCCATTTGGAGGCCCATTAGGGGTATTTTGAAATTTCAACTTCATTTTCTGCTTACTTAGGTTAAATTAAGCTAGTTTGCAAGTTTTTAGAATTTTTTATAAATTTTGGATTTTTAATATTATTTTATTATTATTTTATTATTAAAAATTAAAATTTAGATTTTTCAAGTTTTTATATTTTTCTTAGGTTTAATACATAAAGTTAGGAATTTTACAACTTTTAGAATATTTTTATTGTTCTTAGATTAATTTTTATAATTATATTAAGTTATAATAGTTTTTAATTGTTTTTAAATAGTTTTAATTGATTTTAAAATTTTCAAAAATAGTTTTAAATTAAGTTAGGGTATTTTTGAGGTTTACAAAGTGATAAATCTCATTTTGGGCTTTTTGTTAATTAAATTTATTTTTAGGTCTTTAATTAGCATTAAAAATCATTATTTAATTAAATAAAAGGTTTGGGTGATTTTTGATTTTTTTGTAAACTCTTAATATATTATTTAGGATTTATTGCAAATTTTTAGGAATTTTTAGGGTATATTTTAATTTTGGCTCTTTTACGGTTTTACGTGTACGACCTTTTCGTCTTAGTTTAATCGTCATCGTAACCGTCATTCTTTCTTACCCCCTTTCTTCTTTTCTTTATCATAATCATATAATCACATAATTAATCATCTCTCTACACAACACACTAGCCTCTTTGAGAACGATCCCCACTTTGGGTCATAACTCGTGGTTTTCCTAAATCACTTGTTAATACTTACCCTAATTTTACCTCCTTTTCCTAAAGGTGTGTAAAAACTCAACTATCAGTACTTTGAAGAAAGAAAGGTATACACTACATGTTCTTTCATTTCTTCATGCATACATCATCATACATCTATAAACACAAGTAAATAACATGTTAAAACCAAGATTTGATGAAACCATGACCATTATAGGTCACGACATATTTATAAAAATCATATACGTGATTAAAAATCTTTTAATAAGATACATATGCTTTGTATTCTATGTTTTAAACTTGATTTGAAAACCATATGAAACATTTTATGAATCTAAACATTTCATGAGTTACAAATCTTGTTTTATGGGACTTTGGTTAACTAATGACCATAGATCTCATAAAATGAACTCGTGTAACTTAAAGATCATGAAAACCATGACCTTAAAGGTCACGGCTAAAATGAGTAATGACCATATGATTTTTCTACTAAGTTTTAATAATGGAATATGAAATGTTACATGTTAAATGGAATATTAAAAATCATAAAAGATAACTTATGTGTATTTATGTAGCCGTGGGTTACATATGGCCTAAAATGGGTTAGATATACATGCATGCTTATATAAACCATAGATCTAATGATAAAGGTTAACTTGAGTATGTTAAACATAAAAACAAGCTTATAAAATCTTATGGGAACCTTGGGAAGTGACAATATAGCCATGGGATATATGTAGTCTCCTTGGTAAAATTGTAACCATGGAAACATACATGACACCTAGATAATCATGATTATATTTTTGTAATTATTTACAAGACTTAAAATTTGCTTAAATGTTCATCTTGGAAATACCAAGATTTAGAAATATATACGTGAGCTATATATGAGTGTACATGGATCTATACTTGATTTTTAGGTCTAGACATAGTTTAGATCTCATTTTGGACTTGTAACTTGTTTTCTTGATTTGTACATAACTAGATCTATTTTTGTAAACACTTATAATTACATGAAACCTTAAAATGAGACTTGACTTATCTTAATAAGCTATAACTAATTATAGCCGTGAGATATAAGCTCCTATTAGGGCTTATGACTTGCATGCAACCTTGTAACACACCTAGATCTAATTTGGAACATCACATAAAACAAACTATAAGTTATATCCTTCTATTTAGATTTAAAAACTAAATATGAATAAGCAAATAATAAGCTTATAAGAATATCCTAAGTTAAAACTTACATAAAATGTAAAGTAGTGTTAATGGACTAGTTAAGCCCATGAAATGTTAATCCAAAACTGAATGGACCCAATAAGCCCATTTGATAAATCTTAGTAACATAATGGACTTAAGATTACACTTAGGCCCATTTAAATAAATTAGTGGACTTGAAATATACTTAAGCCCACTAGATAGCCCATTAGATGTTTAGCCCATTTAATGAGCCCATATGATGTTTGAATGTTAAAATAAGAGTTTTTATAATAAAATATAACATATAAAAAACTATTTGGATTAAAATGACAATTTATGAAACTTAAGGACTAAAACCGTAACTTATGAAACTTGTTTTGATAAACTAGTAAACACAAGCACTAAAAATGTAATTATCTAAAAGTATAGGGTTTAATAAATACTATCCGTGGAAAATTAAACCCTAGGGACCATTTTGGAAAGTTTCTAAAAGTTATTTTGTCATTTTATAACCCTAAGGACCATTCTTGTAATTTGCCGAAACTTAAAGAAGCCCCAGGGGCTGTTTTTGTAATTTTAGTAAAGTTACAAAACCTAGATATAACTAGGGGACTAAATCTGTCATAAGCCGAAACTTTAACAAGCCCTAGGTACCAAATATGTAAAATCCGAAAGTTATACTTGTTTAATAAATGGAGGGACTAGTTTTGCCATATGCTAAAACATTAACAAGCCTTAACCCTAAAATCCATTTTAATTATAATAAAACGTAATTAAAACCTAGACAATAAGAATTGAGGTATAAATTCTTAAGTTTGTGATTAATAAATTATTTTATAAATGTTAAAATAATATATGGGAAACTTTAAAGTTAAATAAAATATTTTATTTTAGTTTTCAAAATAAAAATATTTATATTTACTTTTGGGAATAAATTGTATAAACTATATGGACATGTATTACTAATACATAAACACATATATTTTTAGGAAATAAAATTATATGAACGTTGGATAAATTGAATGCTAATATGTAAGTAAAACACCTTACGTTTACTTAAAATATGAAACTTAATAATAAGTTTAAATGAGTGATTATAATACATGAACGGAGAACGTAAACTAATATTATAAGTAGGACATTTTATGTCTACTTAAATAAGAAACTTAATTGTAAGTTGAATGATTATTATAAATACATATATGCTAACTGATATTAATAGTTAAACATTTTATGTTTTCTTAGAAATGAAACTTATATAGATAAGTTTAACTGAATATTGATGATACTTGAACTACGGTATTTAGATAAATACCGTAGCATAAATGAACTGACTAAAATCTGTATAAGCATACATATATGTTCTTTGTACTATCTATTAAGACTGTACTATTTGATTAGGCATAACTTTTGGCGTGAGCTTTATTTGGATAATCATACTAAACAGCTATTGCCTACTCCCAGGTGAGTTTACAGCCCCATATAAACTTTTGATAAAACTTTCCCTTTTGGGAAAGAAAATATGCAAACACTTAATGGACATAACAAAATTGTAAAAACTTGACTATGATTGATTATTATTTGACTATTAAATTGTTGTACATCACCCGAATGTTATAAATAGATCTATTAGGGATTTACCATCCCCGTCTGGGTGAGTCATGCTCATTGTGCCTTGGCCGGGACAATAGACGTATAACATGTTGGAACTGGATTGGGTGTCTTTTTGTAAGACACTACGTCCTCATCTGTTGAGGACTATTGAAGGTTAAGCTTCAGTTTCTAATAATAAACAACTGTAATCTAAATTTTAGTAAGAATGCTTTGTGCATTGTTACTTCTATGGTTAATGTATGTCCAAACTAATTAATTGTTAAAATCTGTAAATTCACCAACTTTATGTTGACCCTCTAGTATGTTTTGCACAGGAATATGAAGTTAGTACGTGGTGTATGCATGGTCTCCAGCATCTTAGTAATCTGCATTGTAGGACTCGTCAGGGGTTCTATTTGGGAAACACAAACAATCATCTTTCATCATGTTTAAGACATTTTTTATTTATTTGTTTAACAAAAATGTAATTTGATTTGAATAACTCTTTATCTTATGCTCTATGAACTATATGCTATCGGTCCACCCTAGTGACATCTCCGTGGATATTTCCGCATTTTTTGACCCTACCCGGGGTGTCACACAACACGGTTACTGGGCTAATCCTAGAGTAGAACCTGAGTTACTCTCTAGGATCAAAGAAGCTCAGAAGGATGATAGTGAAATTTGGGCGATCATTTAGAACTTAGAACAGCAGACGGAGTTTCGGTTGAATGACGATTGTATCTTATGGCAGAGCATTAGACTTTGTGTTCCTGATGATCTTAGACTCAGGGAAGCGTTATTAGCTGAAGCTCATAGCTCCCCATTCTCCATTCATCCTGGTTCGACCAAGATGTACCACGACATCAAGCAATACTTTTGGTGGAGTGGTATGAAACAGGATATTGCTACTTACGTCTCCAAATGTCTTACATGCCAGCAGGTTAAGATCGAGCATCAGCGGTCTAGTGGTTTACTACAACCGTTAGACATTCCAGAGTGGAAGTGGGACAAGATCCATGGATTTTGTTACCGGTCTTCCACAGACAAAGAGGAGGCATGATGCGATTTGGGTTATCCTTGATCGACTGACTTAGTCGGCTCATTTCTTACCGATCCGCAAGGATGATCCGATCAGCAAACTCGCCAATACTTACAAGAAGGAGATCATGAGACTTCATGGTGCTTCATCCAGTATCGTCTCAGACAGAGATCCTTGGTTCACTTCACGATTTTGGAGGAGTCTGCAGAAAGGTTGGGGCACAAAACTTAAGCTTAGCACGACTTTTCATCCTCAAACAGACGGACAATGGGAGCGGGCGATTCAGACATTAGAAGACATGCTCCGAGTATGTGCATTGGAGTGGACAGGATACTGGGATGATTACATCTGTTTAGTAGAGTTTGCATACAACAACAGTTGGCACGCCAGCATTAAGTGTGCACCATTCGAGATGTTGTATGGCAGGAAGTGTCGCGCCCCAATCTGCTAGGATCAGGTGGGTGAGCGAACACTTGAAGGACCGGAGATGATAGAGTTGACCAACGAGAAGGTCGTTGTAGCTATGCAGAAATTTCAAGAAGCTCGTACACGTCAGAAGAGTTATGCCGACAAGCATCGTAGGGACTTACATTTCAAGGTAGGAGATCACGTCGTTCTTAAGGTATAACCGGCACGTGGTGTTAGACATTTTGGAATCAAAGGGAAACTCAGTCATCGATTCATCGGACCATTTGACATCATCGAGCGAGTGGGTGAAGTATCTTATCTCTTAGCGTTACCTCCGCAGCTTTCTCACGTTCATGACGTTTTCCATGTGTCCTTACTCAGAGGGTAAAATTATCATCCCCTTCACATGGTTCAGTATCCACTTGAATAGATTCGTGAAGATCTTACCTTCATAGAGGAACCCGAACGAGTTCTTGACAGATAAGAACGAGTCATGAGGAAGAAGACGATTCCATTCGTCAAAATCCTTTGGAGGGACCATACCAAGCGGGAAGCCACTTGGGAAACAGAGGAGTCTATCCGGGCTTCTTACCCTTATTTCATATTTTTAATTCGGGTATATTCCTCTTTCAGTTTATTTTATCTATAATTCTGGAACGAATTATTCTTTTTAGGGGGGAAGAGTTGTAAAAACCACATGCTTTTACCATGAATAGTACACTTAGTAAACGTACGTACATTTAAAAACTTTCCTTTTATAGCATGAACACGTGTCATGATTAGTAATTTCAGAAGATATGCACGCATTATTACACGATAAGTATTAAGTACGTGATAGTACACGATAATTATTAACAATAATAATTATAATCACGAACATGAAATCATGAACGTAAAGATCACGAACACGTAACTACGTACTTAATTAATATTATACGATTAATATCGTTATGTACAAGTATTAAATATAACACGAACAATTATAACACGAAAACACGAGAATACGATCTCGTAATTTAATACACGGGAAAACTCCGGGTTTTCCCTTGTGGGCTCTAATAGCCGCGGCACCAAGGAGAGAAAACGGGCCAAGCCCACTTTGATTTTTAGTAATAAACAAAAAGGAACAAACCTTTTCATTCACAGAGAATTTTCAAGAAATTAAAAACCCCACTCTTTTATTTTCCTCTATTTGGAGGGCGGCAACCACAACACCAAAGGGGTGATTGGTTTGATTTTTAGCTAATTGAATCCAAGATCGTGTTCGTGTTATTGTTCTTCAATCTTTTTACGCATTCGGTAATCCGTAAACCATTTTGTTTTTATTCTTTTATTTAATTAATTAGCACATGAACATGAATTAAATAAAAACATGGATTAAAAACATGTCACGTGATCAAGGGGGTAAAATTAAGGGTTGTTTCGGGTTTGGTTGTTCGGCCGACACACAAACCGAGGGCCCCAAGGCTCTCGGCGGGTTCTTGATCACGCCACCAACCGAGATCTATGATCTCGGTGGTGTTTGGTTCGGTCGACAGCAGGACAAGGGACCCTGACGTGAGTCGGGGGTGTCTTGTGGTTTGGTTCACGGCAGCCAGCGGCCACCACCACTGGCACACGGTCGGTGGCAGAGTGGGTCAAGCAGGGGGAATGCAGCGCGCAACAGGGGGACTACCAGCACACAGCCGGTGGGAACCCACTGATGTTGGCAGCGGCTAGCTGAGAGAGACAAGACCACCGGCTTAAGCCGATGGCAGCTTAAGCAAAGGTAGTGGCAACCGGCCAAGTTGGTTTTCCGCTGTTAAGGGGTGTTTGGTTCGGACCGGTTCAAGGGGTTCCGGGTCTGTTTCATGACATGTCTAAATTAAATGCATTGGTCTGGTTCATGACTAAAATAAATATACAAGTATTTTATTTTTTTACAAGTATTTATTTTAACAAGTTATTAAATTAATTAAAACATGGCATGTAATTAATTTAATAAATCATGGACTTAGGTTAATTTTTTTTTATTAAATAATACATGTTTTAACCTAAGTATTTAATTATTTAATTTAGACTATAGTATTAATTAATTATTAAGACATGAAATATAATTAATTAATAATCATGACTTAGGTTATAATTAATAAAATATTAATACATATTTTAACCTAAGTATTTTATACACTTTAATTTAATTAAATCATGCTTATATTTAATTAAATCATATAACCTATAGTTTATTTAATTAACATGTTATTATTAATAAACTATACTAAAATCACATGACTTATGATATTTAATCAGTAAACTTAAGCTTATATTATTAGCTTATTAATTCAGCTTAATTCTAAATATGGAAACTTTCTAATTTAGGAAACTTACTATTTTTAGAAACTTACTATTTTTAGAAACTAATCTATTTTAAGAAGTTAATCTATTTTTTGGAAACATTCCATTTTAGGAAACCTGCTATATTTAGAAAGTTACTTATTATTACACAACAAGTATAATAATACAAGAAATACAAGTAATACTTAATCAGAATATACAGAATACATGATAAACACAGCATAACCTTAAAATCAGTAAAACAAGACATGAACATATAAAACAAGCTAAGACATGATAGAATCAGTTACGTATTCAGTAATCAGAATACTTATACACGTATACTATTTACACTAGTACAAAAATGGGTTTCGGTCACACATACCAAATTTCGTGTAATCACAAATATTTTTTTGTGTGACTGAATTCGCCAGTCATAAATAAACAGTCACAGTTGAAGTCAGTTTGTATGACGAATTCGTATTTTGTTTGTCACGCATATGAATATTTACGTGACTAGGGCTAACAAATGCTTTTTGGATGAGTCGTTAGTCACTTAATAATTTGAGAGTGTTACCGAATCAAAGTCTGGTTCAAGTAGTAGTCACATTATACGTATACATGTGTGATAAATATTTGCCATACACACATTGAATGTGACCAAAAATCATATATGGTCACATAGACTTAATTTACAAGTGACAAGTTGATAAACAAGGTTGTCACACACATTATTTTAATGTGACTAGTATATTTTGTTAAATGTTAACCACACATGAATTTTGTGTGTGTGGCAAATTGAAAGTAGGTATTGAAACATTTGCCACTATATTTATTTAAATGTGACAAAATTTTATAATTACTTGAAGACTATGATCAAATATAGTACATGATCACACTAAATCATCAAACATTTATGTGACTATAAATTTAGCAATAGTCACAACATTTAAGCAATTTGTAACTAAAGTATATTTATGGCCACATTATAATGGGATTATATGTGACAAACACATTGAATATGTCACACAGTAAAATATTCATGTGACAAATGTTAAGAACCAAATGTAATCTCAATTTTCACTAATCTTGATAAGAGTCACATTTTTAAGTGTTTGTATGACTAAAGTCACTAAACATGGTCACAACAAGTAATTTTCTTTGTGACTAACTAAGCCCATAAAATAATAGTTTGTCTCGACAAGTATATTTTTATGTGACTAACTAAGCCCATCAAAAAAACCACATTTATGAGTGTGTGTCGAAGCTTCCTTGGTACTCCCTACATGCATTGAGTTCAGACTATTTGCCATTATGGTTTGCAACTCTTCATTTTCCCCGATAAAAAACTATGGTCGTTATGGGTTGTATAAATACCCTGCCTATGGTTACATAATCTATAACATCACCAACTACCTATCATCTTCCCTAAATCAAAAACACCTTTCTTCTTTCAATTAACAAATCAATCCATGGCAGATTCACAAGGAAGTACTTCTGATGCAAATGCCACCCCTGTGTTGGACAAGATTATGCAACTCACTGGTGGTGCGCCTATTTCGTATGCCATGAGGGTCTTCTTGGAGCAACAAATTATTGAGGAGAAGGATTTTACTAATGATATCTGGGATTTGATTGAACCAGTTAAGGTAAGCCTTAAAAGGGTTCGTAATACACTTGCTGAAATGAAGACCAAGCATCCAGCTACTGAATGGGAGGAGTCTATTGAAGCTTTTACTGATTCAAAGAAGAGGTTGGAGTTGAAGCTTTTTCGTTTGAACAAGATTGTCGAGGAATAACTTGAAGGTGTGGATGAGTTGAAAGCTTGGTCCACTTCAACGGAAATAGTTCCACCACCAGAAGAAGAAAATGTTTGATGATTGTTGTGCATCGGCACGTATGTTTGTGTTGTTTTTTACCATCAATATGCAGTTTGGGTATGTTGTGTCTAACCCAGTTATTTTGTTTAAGTTAATGTACTATGTATCCATGTTTTGTTACTGCATATGTAATATATGGTGGTCTAATGGTAAATGTTTGACATTTATGTTTAATTTCGTTGAATAGCTTGATATTGTGTTTATCTTAATTGGTATATATTACATCTTAAATTGATCTTTAACTTATAGTTATGCTTAATATCAGTATATGTTGTTATTTTGGGGGTTAGGATAGTAGAATGTGCTGTGTGTATGAAATTAAAGAAGGTACATGAACTGATTTAAGTGTGAATTTGAGCATAAAGTTGCCAAGTATGAAAAAATTTTGTATTATAGATTATTCAAACTTCTTGCAGACACAAACTTATAATCTTGCAGACACAACCTTATACCCATTATGTCAATAGCTATATATACATAATGCACTTCAGTAAAGAGTAGATTTTTGCAATAAATGCTAATCACAAAATTTATGAATAAAGACTGAAATCAAAACCAACTTTAACCTATTGTAACTAAACACTAGTTGTGCAGGCAATATGAGGTTTAAATCATGTTGTCAATAATGGTTTAACATACAGTCCCAAACACCCCTTATGTTGATCAGGATATCAAATTTACAAAGGAATAATGAACTTTAAGCAATTTCAGGGCATGCAACCAACCTGAAATATAAAGGTGAGCAACAAAAGACTTAAATAAGCTGGATAATCAATAAAATAAGCATTCACAAGCCAAATCACTAGTGGAGTTGAAAGTTATACCTAGGCTGATGTACATCCACACCAGCCTTGCAAACTAATGCACTAGCTATATATACATTGTGCAGTTCAGTAATTGCAACTCAATCACCAAATTGAACAATATAGTCGAACACAAACGACACAATTACGATAGAATTCACTATGACATAGTATGAAAACTTATATGGACACTACAGACACAAATATAGAGTAAAAAATACTATGTAGTATGTCACTATATAAACAGATATGCAACTCATCTGACCAATTTGAACACTCTTTTTGAACACAAAGTTTCACTAGTATAACAGAATTCAATATGACAGATTATGAAAACTTACATGTAATTAGCTATATCAGCAGGACACAATTGAAATCTAAATTTCATAAAAACATAATTAAAATAACCATTGAATGTTAAAGAAAATTTATATTCAAATAAAAGAGATTTCAAGTGTTTTGTAGAAAAAATGATTTATGTTTGTGATATGCACACAAACATAAATCCTTAAACAAGTACTAGAATTCAGATATTCCTATCCTCTAAAAGAAAAAGTTAAGTACGATAAAAAGGCTGATTGTGCCAACTTGAGCATGTAAGGCTTCGCTTGGTTTTTCGTATGACAACTCATTCACCGTCGGCTCGATAGTAGTCACTGTGTGAATCATCACCTACAGGTACACCTGGCAAAGTGTTATCATTGTTCTGGTGAATAACTGTATTAAATTCCTCATCGACTTCGTCATATGTATCTTTGTAATTCTTGCTAGGTGTCCTGAAGACAATAGACATATTTTTTTGTACCTGGTCTTGGACATAAAACACTTGTCCTGCTTGTGAGCCAAATATGAACGGATCAGCTTTGTGGCCTAAGTTATTCAGTTCTACCAATGTATAACCAAGAAGCTTATCTGTTTTGACCGCATGTTTCTTGTGATTAACCCAATCGCACTTGAAAATAGGAATTCTCCTGAAACGGTAATCTAGTACCCATATCTCTTGTAAAACCCCATAATAAAATAGTTTTTTTGTTTGAACATCTTTGGATATATGAGTATCTTCTACCTCAACACAAACCCCACTGTTCTGGTGAACTTTGCCATCAGTTATTTTCGTACGAAATGTATACCCATTGATGTTAAATGCATCGTATTTCACTACGGTGGCGCGTGGTCCAAATGATATCCACCTAACAGTATCTGATACGCTATCTTTTGATATTGCTAACTCTCTCAAAACCTGAATTTCAACAGTTAAAGAATAATGTTTCAGATAAAGAAATGGTGTGCTGGTGGACCTCTTCCTAGCTAATGACAACGCTTCTAATTACTAATGAAAGTTGGAGATGGCCTCATTACGTTGTAAGTGCTTATTTATTATACTCTACTACTAGCTTAGTATTGGTTTTTGAGATGTTAAGTTAACTAATATTTAGCAATAGACAAACAATTATAAACATCATACAAGTAATTACCTCATCATGTAACCACTTAGCAAAAGTTTTACAATGCTCAGCCTCCAGCAATGCTATTCGTTTACCCGGGTTATTTTTTTCAAATAATCCTTGTGTCGCCTGAAACGAAACAATGTATTTGATTAAATTTTTTTTTTTAATATTTATATCAATGAAATAGACATGTGTTAGTAATACTTACTTGATATACGGTAAAAGTTCATCTGTATTTTGTAGTACATACAAATGAGCTTTTGCAAATAGTTCCCCATTAATTTCAAATGGTGTGCCGACCGACAATGGCATTTCGTCCTCATTTTCATTGGTTACATCTTTATCAGGTGGCAAACCAACAGATTTCATTGTTTTATGATACTCGCTAAAAAACTCTACATCTTTCAAATGGGTACATCCACCAAAAGCATACGGGACCACACAATCTTACTCTCTAGTTAGGTGCACAGTCAAGTGTATCATAATATCAAAAAATAACGGAGGAAAGAACTTCTCAAGTAGGCACAGTGTCACAACTAGTTCTTGTTGCATTGCATCTAGTTCTTCCAATTTGATTTCTTTTCTACATATAGATTTAAAGAAAAAGCAAAACCTGATAATAGCATATCGTGTGGGTGGATGCATGATTGAACGTATTGCAATTGGTAAAGACTCTTGCATCAGCATGTGATAGTCATGTGACTTAAGGCCAATGAGCTTCCTTTCCTTTACGTTGACCAAACTGGCAAAACTTGACAAATATCCCTATGGTACTTTGAGGTTGGATAACGTTTCATAAAATTTGTCTTTTTCAGCATTAGTTAACGTGTAGCCTGCTGGAGTTAGTGTTTTTTGTCTTGTTCTAGCCTAGCAAAAAGCTCTGGTTTTATACCCAAAGCTGCCAGATCCAATCGTGCCTTCAATCCATCTTTCGTCTTACCAGGAACATTTAGCAAAGTTCCAACAAAACTCTCCCCACAATTGTTTTCTGCATGCATAAAGTCAATACAATGTGGAACAAGATTATGCCTCCAATACCTTAGCCTTCGATACCAAATGTTGTATTTCTTCCAATATGATTCAATAGGTTGGCTTGAACTACCCTCGTCTTCTGTTGCTTTTCTTTTGTTATATTGAATTTTCCCACCTCTGCCTCTTGTATCCTCCTGGTTTCCCGATGCGTTATTGTTAGTTTTCTTTACTTTTCCCCACTTATTTTGAATATGTCGAACTTCGTCGTATATTTCTTCCCATGTCTTTGGTACTGGAGCACGTTCAAGTTCTTGTTGTCCATTAAACGATTTCATTTGCTTTCTGAATGGATGGGTGTATGGTAGATATCGTCTATGACCAGCATAATTTTGCTTGGCTGAGGCCGAAAGTCTTACACAATGTGTATCTTTCCCACATACCACGCAACCATTGAATACACTGTATGGGCAGCCGCATAATATACCCAGTGCTGGGTAATCATTTATCGTCCATAACATAACGGAATGAAGCTTAAAGTTCTGTTTCATTGACGCATCATATGTATCAACACCATGTTCAAATAAGGTATACAGATCATCAACTAACGGTTATAAGAAAACATCAATATCATTCCCGGGGTATCCCGATAAGGGTCGAAAGCATGATAAACTTTCGTTTCATACACAACCATGGAGGAAGGTTGTATATGACACATAAAACTGGCCATACACTGTGATGCCTATTACTTGAGTTGACGTCAACCCCATCAGCCGATATTCCCATCCGTATATTTCTTGGATCTTCTGCAATTTTGGGGAAATTTTCATCTATGGTACGCCATGCCTGTGAATCTGCAGGGTGACGTAAAACACCATATGTTATCCTCCTTGTTACGTGCCATCTCATGTTTTCTGCAATACTTGGTATCTTAAACAATCGTTTAAGTCTTGGTATAATTGGGAAGTACCACATCACTTTGGCTGGAATGTTTTCGTAAACTTTCTTTGTCTTATTGTCGACCTTCCATCTTGTTGTCCCACAAGTTGAGCAAGCAGTCCATTTTGAGTTAGTTTTCTAGTAAATCATGCAGTTGTTGATACATACGTGTATCTTTTTTTATCCTGATCCCATCAGTCGCATCATTTTTTGGCCTGATAAGTTCTTTCAACTAGTTCGTTACCAGCAGGTAGCATCTTTTTAATCAAACCAAGTAATTCAGTAAAGAACTTATCACAAGCTCCATACTTACCCTTCAAGTTGAGAAGTTGAACTATTGCAGACAACTTTGTGAAGTCGGGACATCCTTCATAAAGTGGCTTCTCCGCGTCTACTACTAGTTGTTGAAACATTGCAATCTCATCCTCCTAAAAATCATCTTTTGTAGCGTTAACCATCTCTACTGTTGTTGGGCCATCTGTTGGAATTTCTGAACCAACATCCGTGTCGACATCCGTGTTGTCAACATACTCTGCTGTATCATCAACTAATATTTGGGCATTTGATGATTGCTCGTCCTTTTCTCCATGTTTTTTTCCAATTTGTGTACTTTGGATTAAACCCATGTCTCAATAAATGGAATCCTACTAATTATACTGTTGTGAGACCCCCAAAATCTGACATGGACAACTAGGCAACTAGGGGGTAACACGTCATCGTACAAGAAACAATGAATTATAGGTCATACAAAGCCGACGAAATAAAAACATGTACATTACATCATAAAAGGTCAGAGTTTTTAAACATAGGTCCCAGAGTTAGAAGGGAAAAAATATATTATTTCGTCTCTATTTATAACATAAAGTTGCCCAAAAGATAGAATTAACTCCTGACAGTTTTTACTAAAAACAACCTTTTAAAAGCATCCCAGAAATCTTCAAGCTGCGATAATATCCTGCTGGCTCCCATCCAAGCAAAGCTAAGTAATAATACATGAGATTAAACATATAAAATCGTTAACACAAAGTTGAGTGATATTCATAGGTTTAGTAATAAGGATGTGGAACACAAGCATTCATTTGTAAACAAGAAATAGGGGAAAATGGTTATGTACATTAACCGAAATGTTATGATTATTATTGCTGTTTAGTTTCATGAACCGAAGCTTAACTTACGTATGTATTCAGCCTAAATACTCAGGTATAAACAAATATTAGTGCGTCAAGGTAATCGGGACGTGGATAGTCGATCACGATGGATCCACCCACAACATTCGCGCTTCGCGCAATGCACCAGAACAATTAACGGTTCATGATCGAAGAGATGAAACTCAAGGCTAACGTCTAAAAAGCAATAATAATATCGAAAATCTAAAAATCATACATGTTCTGGATAGCATACAAGTTCTGGATAGCATATAGTTTTTTAAATGGTTTTGTTCCACCATGTAAAATCTCACCCCGTATTTAGAAACCATGTATAAGTAAAATGGGGCTATGAACTCACCTTAGCCACGTGGTAAGTCAATCACGGTACTCAGCAACTGAGTAGAAACAATGGTAGTCAGACGATCACCGACGATATGGATGCCCGGGAAACACGAAAACCGCAACCTATCACAATAAGGCGCGTGTTAAGACTTGAACTCGAATATCGATAAGTACCAAATATAATATGACTCAAATGTTTTCAAAGTATTCATGTTTCAAAACTATTGACACAAACCAATTGAATTCATACTAACCATTTATTCCAACACTACACGTTAAAACACTTGTACACTAGAAATTAACCCGTTATACGACGCCAAGTCAACGCAAGTCAAACTATTCTTTAACCTTATTCGGACCAGTAGCTGAGTCATTTATATAATGACTAAGCACTTGAGTAAGTCACCATGTCTGATGGTGAATACTCAAACTCACGCAACACAAGCATTGAACTAAGTGTCCAAAATTAAAATCAGCAAGTACACCCCGAATATACACACCGATCTACCCTATCTAGACTTGTCTATTTTAGATGAAAATTGGTGTCAAGGTCACTTATAACCTGTATAAGACCTAACCAAAGTTTGAGCCAAAGTTCACACTTTAAAACCCATCAACTTGACTCTTTACTCGACTCCAAATTTGGGACAGATTTGTGCACTTGTTTTGTAAAACCGGTTGGACCACTTTAAAAGTACTAATTCGACAATCCGTCTTTGGAAACCACTACTAGACTCATTAAACTAAGTTTGTAAACTTTGAAAACCAGTAGTATCAACTATCTAACCAAGCCTAAAGTCCCCGAGAGTCGACCCAAAATCAGCCACAATTTCAGATTGTGCCGACTTGCGTCTCCCGGTACACGAAAACTAAAACTAGCATAACTATTGACTCGTAATGACTTAGAAGATCTATTTTATACCAAAACGAGCGTCTCGGAAAACTATACAATAAAATAAAATAATCTAAGCCTTTCTCAGACTTAAACCCACGAAACAATCTGTTATATGCTGCTATCCCAAAATACCTTTTTAGAAAACAAGTCAAATCAATTTTCCAAGCAACACCACTCATTCCTATACCTATAGAATCATCATACTAACATACTCATCAACCAAACACTCCTAAAAACACTTGTACGAAAAATCTAACAAAATCAAAGATAAAAAAAAGACTTTTTATGATCAAAACAAGATAATCATACCAAAAATAACACATGCATGATGATTAAAACATCATACATCCACGAAATCATAAAGTCTTCAAATTTTGATGCATGTTCATGATTTCGTATCAAAAGAATCACCATAAAAATCTATGATGTGGTCTTTAAATTGTTTGGATTAGTTCATGATGGATGATGAAGATTTGGTGGTGTTTGTGTGGTGGTGGTGACGACAAAAGTGAGAGGGGAAGGGAGAGAAATTGTTTTGGTGTGTGTTTTATGAATAAAGTGGAAGAAAAAATCTTTATATATGGTATTAGTGTAGGGATAAAACTTGCCACGTTTAAAACCTTTGGACTTAAAAGCAATTTGATAATTTTAAGGGTAGAAAATGACTATTATTAAATCTTGAAAATATTTACGGGGCTCGGGTTTCGTAAAAATACTTTTCAAAAGTTACAATGCATCATAAAAATGATTATATGATTTCCCGACACGACATAATACGTAATTAAAACTTAATCATCGAAAATATTAATTATTGAAACGATCGATAATAAAATGTAAAAATTTGGGCATCCACCGGTATCGCGATCACTAGGAATTCTCGTTGTACATTGATTTTGAATAAAATCGTTGTAAAACGCACGCGGGTGATTTTAAATCAAAAACTTTGATTTAAATTAAATATGGAAAAATAAAATAAAAATTTGCTGATTCCATATAAAGTATTTATCAATGATATGACTCCATATAAAGTATTTATCAATGATCATAAAATACTTGAAAAGTATTATTTATTAAAATTATTAAGAATCTCAGGATTTACATATAACAATATAAGAAAACGTAATACTTTGGAAAAATTCAAGAAACACGAATAAAAGAATAAAATAATGCTTGGAAAGTACGGGTTCTCACAGTCTTCCCCCCTAATGGAACTCTGGTCCTAGAGTTCTCCTGAAAACAGTAGAAGATGCAAACAAGAGGAGGTACAATGTGTAGAACAAAATTCATTGCTTCCCAGGTAATTTTCGTATCACGACGAATCTTAACGGTTAGAATTCACTATGCTTCAGTTTCTTAACTCCTTTGCGTATAACTTTTCAGTCTTGGATTAGAATAACGATCTTTCAATACGGAGATACATCAAGAGATAGAATTGTTGGAAATACGTGCGATAAACTAACAAGAATGAACACAAGAATCGCTTAAACAGACAAAGTGCGTTAAGATGAATCAAAATTGTAAATCAACAAGGAGTCGCAAATCGTGCAACTTTAAAACATGACAGTCTTAAAATGTAAGAATCTATTTACAAGAGGAATAGAAGGAAAAATAAATTATATATTATCATTCAAAATACAAGCTGTCGCAATCAATTGTCTAGTATTTTGGTATTACATTAAAACTCAGTTTATATATTTTCTTGATTAAAAGAAAATTTTACAAGGTGTAGTGATTTAAAATCAAACTATCTGTATTTAGTGAGTATGATGTTGCTATATCTTTTTTTCTTGATCAGAATTTTCAAAGCAAAAGTAGAATAGTTCAAAACAGTTATCGTGATCGGCTTAAGAACTTTTGGAGGACTACATGAAATTATTGTTAAAAACTCAGGTTTATCGTTACCATTAAAAATCAGGTTTTCCAAGTTATATAGAATCATTGTTAGAAATTATAAATTAATTTAATAATTTCATTATATTGACAGTAAAGTAAGATTTAATCAAATAATTTAAAAGATACAGCTTGATATCCTTTTTAAATTCTTGGTATAAATTTACCAAAGAGAATGTATAGATCCTGTACTTAACTTGAAGCAGTTATTTTGGAAATTTAAACATTTGATAAAATGTAATAAACGTTCTTAAAAATTAATAATAATTTTTAGAAATTCAAGAAAGTGTTTAAGGTATCAAAAGATAAACACGTAACATTTTCTAGTTTTCAAAAGGTGACAAGACAACAACGAATATGAATCATATAAAGATCAAAAATCTGTGTGCGAGCGATAACACAAGGGAATAAAACAAAAATCGTATCAATTCTTAACAAACGTGATAGAATAGTCGCGTCAATGATAAAAATAATAAGAAACAAGGATTATAGCAAGTCATCACTTCTTGAGTGCAGTTGGTGACATCAATAACGGCTTATTAAGTTCTCATTGGTCGATACACGATCGAAAGAGAAAAGCCACACAATAAATTTTCGAATTACAGAAAATTCTTAAGAAGTTACTTGATAGTAATTCCAGTAAGATGAAAAACATTAGCACTGAAAGGCGAAATCAACACATAATTCACACGAATGAATTTCAAGACGATAAAGTCTAACACACATAATGACGGATACAGGAAATCATTGGTCACTCCCGGTCATGACTTACTATTCGTGTCCAGAGATGTTTCGAAGGTTTACCAAGATAGATAAAGAAGGTCAATCGATGAAGAGGCAAAATAATGTTGAAACTTTCAAGTCTTGTATCAATGGTAAGAATTTAGGCAAATGGTAACGAAAATCGTATAATGAGGATGATGAGGTAACAAGTAAGGCAATGATCGTCGAGTATGGAAATTTGTGTTTGAGGCATGTACTTTGTTCAAGAAAAGATAAGGGTTCATAAGTGTATGTCGCGAACTGTTGTTACTCGCATAAGATGTAAAAGTTTTCAAAACATTATTTTATCAAACTTTTTAAGGAACATAGTTAAAAAGTTGATTGTTGGTTAAATATTTAAGGTGACTACTATTCGGCCTTGCATGGTTCCTTCTAAATTAAGCATAGGTGATCAGGCCATGCATAATTTAGGACTAGCAATGCGATGCTCATCTTCGTCAAAGCAGTATTACATATTATATGATTTAAAATATGTATATAATGTCATTTGTAAAAACAGGAATCAAAATAACATATGAAACTTTTTGCCACTAACTTACTGGCTAGATATTTAATTCAACAGTTTGTTTTGTTACGAGGGTTCTTCATAAGACCAAAGTAGAATAAATTGTGAAAATACATTGTAAAATTAATATAAATTAATTCTATAAGATAACCTTCAAGTAATTTGTAAAGTCCAAGTGGAACATTTTGTAAAATGATTTGCAAACAATATATGTTTGAGTGTATATGGTAACTTGTAAAATAGCGAGTGGGTTACATGAGGGTAATAAAGAGTAGTTCAAGTCGGTCAATGAAATGGTTACAAGGTGATAAAGTTTCAAGAGGTTTAGCAGGAATCGTCACGAGACACGTGCCAAAATGATAACGAACGTTACGAATTGCAAGAACTTCAACCTCGGTCCAAATCAGTTGTACGATAGAAGCAAAGAAAGACAATACAGAATGACAAATAAGTCATATTTAAAAGGAAAGAATAAAGGAATCCGTAGGTGTGCACATAGTAATTCATTTGACAAAAAATATACTTTTAATAAAGTAGTGCATAAGTTAACCAATAGTACAATTACTCCGAAAGGTTTCTACATTAGGAAGTTACCGAATTTCAAAAGTTCAAGATCTATGTATATGTATGACCGAATTCAAAGTTACTATTTTAGTTCAAACGCAATCATTGTTTTTAGTTTGCAAAATATCATTAGTTAAAGTTTTACGAGCTCAAACGAACTCAAAAACACTTCAATCCATATTTTTAAATTTTGTCAGTTTTGACCTTTTTGGTCAACTTTGACTTTTGCGTTTGACTAGACCAATTAACTCGCTAAATGATATTTTTTTAGACTCAAATTCTAGAGTAATTTGGTGTAAAACGATGTTTCAAACAACTTTCTAGTTTTACTCGAGATTTGAAACGGAACAGAAATGGACGAAAATGCCCTTGCATTAAATATATCAACAAAATGATATTTTAGAAATACGCAAAAATAAGTTCTTAAATTTTACCATCCCAAATGAGTGTACCTTGCTCGATTTCAATGTTTACTGGTAAAATATTATGTCCTAAACAAACTTCTCAACAGGTAGAAATATATTTTTTTATGTCTAAGTTATAAAAATATGTTCTCGACACTTTTAAATTTCATGTAAAGTTTCTGTACAAAGTATATTTTTCGACACAGCTTGAAATTAAATCCAAATTTCATGATAACTCAAATTAATGTACACACAAAATTAGTGGATTCCATAAAAACAAAAGAGAATAAACTTTATAATTAAACATGTAAGAAAACATAGTATGCAAATGGTTCAAGAATACCAACGAAAATCTACGAAATCAAAAACGACGCATGACCTATGTGTCTTCGGTTGCAAGATGCAATGCAGGAAGGTCTCCTGGCGGCATGATTTTCCAAAATCACAAGACATACCGAGAAAGAAACAAAATATTCACAAGTTACACTCCTGTGGCGAGGAGGTTAAATGAAAAAGAGAGGATACAAGTAGGATCGTATTCCAAACAATCGTCACATAATAAATGACGATCATGTGTTCAAGGTACAACTGATGTTGTAAGTCGAAGTCGAAACGTAGAATGGTCAATGAAATAAGATGTAATCCATGTACAAGTGTCGTGTAAAACGGTGGTGTAAAGGTAAATCAAGATTATGAAAACCCACAATATTATTCAGGTACTGATTCAACGAATGCTTCGAGATGTGTGACTCACATGGTGTCCTTTAGTCTTTTCCGGAGACACATTGAGCTACACAATGGTCTATAGACTCGACATTCAATTACGAATGGTCAGAAAGAAAATCTGCGTATCTAAATAGATATTTTAAAGGAATTAAACAATGAGAGCAACACGTACGGTAGTAGAATGAAAATCAGAAGTTTCATCGCCAACAACACTTATTCGATCCCGAACAATGATATGACGAGAGTATGCATAACATGTAGCAGCGAGTCAATAAAAACAGATGATTCAAAATGAACGAGTATATGAAGTTAGTCGTATCACGCATAAATGAAATAGCAATAGTACTCAGAAAAATGAGTATGAAAAGTCGGCAGCATACGTGCTCCGAATACAAGTAGGTAAGGTCATAACAATATAAAATCATCGTAACCAGATCAGTTCACAAAAGCAAGAATTCCAGAAATACAGTATGAGCAAATGTAATCAAGTAATATCCAAGGTTAGTTCATTAAGCACAAAGGCTTTGAAAAGACATAGTAATTATCGTCAATAAGGTGGTGTAATATTTCAACATGAAATCAGGAAAAGAAATACTACAACGATAATTAAAAGTAAATAATAAGGATTAGTGAGTTACCCGCGCCGATATCGAACAACATTTGCAGATTTTGTGGTTGACACTTAGAAACAATAAAATATTTGAACTTTCGGTTATAGACTAAGTTTTTGAAAACGACTCAGTTCCCTATAACCATCGCTCTGATACCAATCTGTGAGACCCCCAAAATCTGACATGGAACATCTAGGCAACGAGGGGGTAACACGTCATAATACAAGAAACAATGAATTACAGTTCATACAAAGCTGACGAAATAAAAACATGTACATTACATCATAAAAGGTCAGAGTTTTTAAACATAGGTCCCAGAGTTTTAGAAGCGGAAAATTATATTATTTCGTCTCTATTTATAACATAAAGTTGCCCAAAAGATAGAATAAACTCCTGACAGTTTTTACTAAAAACAGCCTTTTAAAAGCATCACAGAAATCTCCAAGCTGCGATAATATCATACGGGCTCCCATCCAAGCAAAGCTAAGTAATAATATGTAACACCCCCAAATATTCATACTTTTTTTCAGCGGAGGAGTCGTTGGTGTTACGGGATAGCACATTACTCAAATCATAGACAACGCTTAAAAATCGCATCGTTTAATAATAAAGCATTTTCCTTTCATGAATATCAAATTTACATAGGTACAAGTCATAGTATTTCATACAATTTTTACAAAGCATTTGAATGGAAATTTGTTATTTAAGTGCGGGCCATAAATTCTTGTCGTCTTCCCCAGAATTACCTCCAAGTAACTGAGATAAAACATGTTAAAAGAAAAGGTCAGCGAAAACGCCGAGTGAATTCATAGAGTTTAATAAACAATTAATATATCACCGATATATATATAATCGTTACCGAAAATTATTTTATACAATTGCTTGTCGCAGGCCATAAAATAGGCCAAAGACATTTTATACAAATCCTTGTCATAATTTATAATATATGCTTCTGCCTTCAAAACAGTTATACGAACCATTGTTGTAAAAACATCATACAATACATTTTATAACGTTGTATAAGATGTAATAAGAACCGTTATATGAAAATGGTTATGTAAAACCAAAACACAAACATAATATCAATAATAAGACCCCTTATTGCTAGTCAGGTAATATATCGTAATTCAATGCGTATAGCAGTATTTCCGTTATTGGATTATTATAAGTCGCATGACATTGCTACCTTACTATAACAAACAACGGGTAGCTAACCCGAAACTCATTTGCCCATCTAAAACAGCGTGTCGTCACAATAATCACACTTATATAAATCTTCTCATACATAAATTCGCTTACCAATCAATGTGGCACGACGGGGATCAGCCGTCAAGGCGCGAACTGGGGTGATCTTCCCCAAATAGTACTATTATATGCATAAGCGTCTACCAAATCCCGGTAGTTCATAATTCATGCTAATAGGACTTTTAGTGACATAACCTAACTATAATAATCCATTTTATTTCATTCATCGAGTCATATAGTCATTCATCGGGTCATATAATCATTCGGGTCCATATCAATAAGCAACAATCGGGACAACTGGTGTACTATTTTATTAAAACTAACATGTTATCTCCCTCGCGGGTTTATAAAACATTTCATAAAACATTTAAAAGAGTGTGAGGCTATGAACTCACGTTGATTGGGAAAGGCGGGTTATCGGCGATTTGGATGTACGGTACGTGCTTCAACCACGGAAACCTAGACAAATAATACTCGTCTTAGACTCTTGTCCAATGACTTTATTAAAATAATGGCTATGTATATATATGATTATATTATAATTATGATGATGATCAAGTGGGATTTTATCTCTTCATACACATTATAGTGTTATGTTATAGTCAAATTTAGACCAGTTACACTAGTTTCAATCCAATTTCATATCAAGGCCCAATAAGCCAATTAAAGTCCAATATTTTAAATTAGCCCATTTATAATTTTTATACCAGTCATATACTCATATGTTGGGCCCAAGTGGGTTAAGCCTAATGAGTAAGTCCATTAGTGTTTAGCCAAACTTGTCGGGTTAATAGTCCAGTAAGGATATTTTGGCCGGTTAATGTCCATAAGTTATAAAGCTCGGGTTTTATCGGTTTTTACTTGTCAAATGTACTTATACATCAGTATATGAGTCATAAAAAGTTTACATCATACGGGTCCGACCGTCTGAGTTTTAATTGACGAAAACGTTAATTTTACAGTTTTAGCCGAAAAGACGTAAAACTTATGTTTATAGTTTTATAACTTATAAACTTATCAAATTGTCATTTTTATAAAATATTACTTTTATTTATCAAAGTAAATACTTATTTATATGTAATATATAAGTTAGTGGGTTTTAGGTATTCTTTTTATATTATATTTACTTGAGTGCTAATATTATACTATATACTTTATTTTATAAATCTGATTATTATTTTCACTTTCACTATTTTTATCATATATTGAGTTCTACAAGGAGATAGAAGCTCATTTTTGGGTGACATAAACTTCATATTATTTTCTACATTTAACTTAGATTTAGCTACTTCTCAATCTAAATCTAAATGTCTCTAACAGTCCCTCCAAAACAGACTACTCAGATTTGCACTTCAATTTTGTTTTTATCATATCTCACTCATTATAAAGATTCCATTGTATGGCCAACTCTCACATGTGTACAAGTCTTATAACTTACTGTATATTAATTCATCTATGTCATTTTATCAGTTTAACATAAGGTTCTTTATTGTTTTTATACAGCCTACTAATTTAAGCAAGATTTTACCACTTTTACATGTAGTTTTCAATCTTTTTATCCAAGTTTATCAACACATGATCCCCACACAATATTTTTATCATCATATATCATCATATACATATACATTAGAAAAGAAAATACATTTTACATTACAAAAATAACAATGAAAATGGGAAGGATAATCTTGTTTACCAACCATTATTATAACTTGACTTTTGATGACAACACTTGGGGTACACCAAAACTATCTTCAAGATCACCAATCTCCAAGAACTTCTTATGACAATCAGCCATAGGACACAATCAAATATCCTCCTTGGATGTTAAAATCATCACCAATCAACAAAGCTTCGAGAGGTTTCCATCATACGTGTGAATAACACAAGATATTGTGGTTAAAATCGATCAAATGGGGTGTTTGTTGTTGATTTTGGACGGCAAAGAGGAAGAGAAAGAGAGGATTTTTGGTGGTTTTGCATGTGTTGAATGAACAAATGGTTTGAGGTGTTAGTGGTTTTGATGTTTAGCTAGTTTGCAAATTTAAGCAAGACATGTGTCTTGCTTACTTTGTAAGCTTGACACCTAAGGGTGTTGTGGGCTTGTTTAAACCGTCCCATATTGGGGGTAGGGCAAAACTTGTTTTGTCTCATCCCCAATTATTTACGGGTACTCCTCGATTCTAGTTTCCTCGATTTGCGTGCCCTCGGGTCATTTTACGAAAAACATTTTTATAAATTATGAATCAACGGCACAAAAAGAATTTAATAAAAATTGTCTCATCAAAACCGGAGTTCAAAAACGTAAATTCGTAAACCTAGGGTTTCCGGTTTAGTCATAAAGGACGTTAAATTATGCACGTAAGTCCTAATCTCTTCTCGTAAATTTGTGAGTTTATGAACCAACACAAATTTAAAATTCCAAAATAATATTCACGGATAAATTTATTTCCTGAAATGTCGGACTGTCACCAAAAACGGTATATGTAAACGTAAACACGTAACGTAGAGTTCTCCGGTTTAGACGTAGTCGATGCTAATTCAAGATGTGAACCCAAATTTCTTCCCAAAAATGAGTGAGTTCATAATATAACATTAAATTAATGTTTTTAAATAATAATTGAGAATAAAGTATCGACCATAAATTGACGGATTGTCACAGCATTTATCCCTAAACAGGATCTTTGTCCTCAAAGATCGATTTATCTTACTACTCGCTTCTTATAGTGTTAAAGCCATGTGGGTATTTCCTCTACATTTGGTCTTTTCTCACAAGTGTAATTCATTACAATACGCGAGTTTCATTAAACATAACTACAGAATATGATCAGGCTTAATGTTGACTTACTTTCTCTATCCATGATATTCACGGGTTTTGATGAATGCAACTTTTTGTCGATCCAAACTTCATTAAGGAATAGTCAGATTTTCACTTGATAGACATTTTATCAAGTTTATATACGAACCATAATTTACGCAGCCCTTGAAGTCCTAGGGTAGATCCAGCTTATATGCCTTTCAAACCCACTTTTTACCTCATTTCAATGGTCCCATACAACGGGGACTTATTTCCCATGATCTTTCAGATCATCAATTTACTTCTCCATGGTTAAAATTTTTGGCATAACTTCGCTACCCATCCTGCACTTCAAGGTCCACATTTCATATTCACATAACCTCCTCCCCACTACTGGCAGTCAATAATCAGATCCTAACTTCAACAATCATTTCAGGTATCGCGGGTCGGGTATTTTGTAAGGTTAGGTTTGTCATCATAGGCAACCTTAAACCTAAAAGACATGTCCAACTCACAATGGGTGTATGTTGGGTGTCCTCATTGCAACTCCTGCTTACAGATGCTCTCATATTTAGATCCTAACAAGATTCGATCTTGATCCTAATACGTTAATTATCAATGATAATCTCTCCAAAGAAAAACGATTATATGGTTTATTACCAAAGGACAATTATTAAAGCATAAAACAATACTTCTAGTGTTTTGTATCATTACTTTACCTCGTCCCTTCGATTGGGGTGGTAAACCGTACTCTCATCAAGGTTCGTTCCCAATGACTTCTGAGCAAATCTCTAGAAATTCGATGTGAAGAGAGGATCTTGATAGAGATGATCGATACAGGCACACCTTGTTTACACAACTCCTTTAAATACAAAAGAGTCAATTTCTTCATCGAGAATCTATCATTAAAAGGAATGATATTAGCAGATTTGGTTAGTCTGTCGACGATGACCCAAATCGAATCAAATTCAGATGATGACCTTTGCAATAGTTAGACGTTTACTAATGTATGAGGCGACGTCTTCCTTCATAATTTGACATCAGTACAACTTCTTCAGATAAAGATACATTCAATCAGAAATGACATGAATAGAATACTTAATCTTATGAGATTCCAACATGACTAAATCTCAAATCTCCATATCTAGGCAACCACAAGTGGCCTTTTATACATTTAACGCCATCGGCTTCTCAATTCTAATGGTTCACATTAGCCGCGAAACCTCTTTTTTATCTATATTATCCTTTTTACAAGCATCAGTCATTTCTAAATTGCTCAGGCAGATTATTCTGCACGGCCATTACTAAGGAACACATCCTAATTGATTCTTTATCCTTTCTACATAATGTGTCAGTATTTACATTCACCTTTCCTGATGAAATAATTATCATGACCACAGTTCACTCAGAAATTCTTTCTTCATATTTTCTAAGTTTTAGTTTCGTCTCAACTATTATCTTTATTAGTTTTTCTCAATCCGACGTTTAAAGCGTCGATAAATATTACAAGTAATTAAGTAATAAATATATAATTTTTTTTGAAACGTAAACGTGAAATTTTTTAAATTTCTCAGTTTGTCCAATTATAGAAAAATGTTCAAAATAAATTTGAATTTAATTAACACGATTTTTTTGTTGATTTATCGAAAATAATTAATAAGATCCGTAAGTGTTCGAAAAATCTTCGTTTATACTTTGGTCAAAATTTTCTTAGTTGAAAAGCAAAAATTGTCGTTTCAAATTTCAAGTCATGGTTTAAATGCTTTCCTCAATCCTTCTTAGGTTGTCTTGAGGTATACACAAACATTTACTCCTAAGGTAGTTTAGTTAAATGATATGGTTATGTAGAAATGTAAATCTATGCTTATGTTTTTAGAGAGAGAAAGAGATAGAAAGATGGTGGATTTCACACTTCTAGAGAGATAAAGTTAAAAGGAACTATGTGTAAAATATGAAAACCACACACCCTCTCCATCAAAGGAGAGGGTTTATATACCCAAGCCCTTGTCATGGGCTTGGGCTTACATTTTGGGCCGGCCTACACATGTTGTAGGCTAGGCTTGTTCTTGTTTAATAAATAAAGAAAGTTATCTAAACTACGAGCTATTACATGGACTATCGTTGGAGTGACCGATCCTTCTTAATACGTAAAACGTATTTCCAACAATCTCCCCCTAAGGGAGGTCACTCCAAACAAGGGCATTACCCAAGTTACAATAATTAAATAAACCTAGCATACTATGCTTGTCTTGAGCTCGTAGTCTTCGTCTTTCTTTTTCTTTTTCTTTTCTGGTGAACATGCTGATGTGGTCTTTGATATCAATCTTGAGTATTAATCTCTTGCCTTGATCTTGTGCATCTATCACTTGTGATCTTCGCCTCCTCGTGACACCATGTCCCACATACTTATACCTTTGTAATTCTTGAAAGATTCAGATTTTGATACAGCGGAAGACTTAACTTTTAGGCTTTCTTGAATTAGATGAGGTATTAAGTGCATAAAGTATAAGCATGCGGGGACGACTTCTTCTTGGATTCCGCAACGCCACCGTCTTCAAATGCCGCAACATAAGTAGACACGAACGAAATGGCTTTGAACATTTCATTCTAAATCGGTAGCATTTTACCTCAGGTCGGTGAAGACCGTTGGACGATATTAGATATCGTACCCGTGACGGATAGTTTCAATTAAGTGACTTCCTGACAGGATTTCGCGGGTAAACCCGTTCTCTTTATTCGACCGTCCAAAGCTGACTGCGAACATAAAGAGTGAATCATTTGGATAATAATATCCGCATGATTTGAAGCCGTCAATTCATGCTCCTGGAACAAGTGAAATTCAATTAAGAACCGCACCATCGTTGCTTTCCAGTTGTCACGAGCTTGATTCGTATAGAATCTTGCAAGTTACCTACCAAGTGATGTTTGAGGTTAACACTAGAAGGATTTCCACTCATCACTGTGAACACTAAGGTATCACTCTGAGTGTTCTGGAAAGATCACTAAGATATTGCGTAGAGGCCTAGAACGTGTTTAAATTCAGTTAAGAATTAAACAGCTGTTGCTTTCCAGTTATCACAAGTTTGATTCATAAAGAATCGCACAAGTCACCTACCATGAGCTTTTTGATATTCGCTCAAGAAGGATTTCCATCTTCATTGTAAATACTTTCGTATTACTCGGATGTTCAGGCAAGATCATGAAGATTTTGCGTAGGACTCTTAAAATCTTTCTTACTTTCACAGTGTTTGAAGAAGCAAGGAAATATGAAAGTGTGTCCTAATGAGATATTTGATGATCTCAAATGGCTCTAGACTCGATCGTGCATTTTGGATTTTAGTGATCGGAGGCTGGAGAGGAGTGCCACCATTTCAATACCAATTTATTCGGAGTGAATAAATCAATAGATAACGTGTTGTCTCATTGTGATTAAAACAAACACCTTTTGAGAGATATCTGAGTTAGCTGGGATGGGTTGTGCATTGCATCACTGGGTCCATGATGTCTTATCTTCAATATAAAGCATCATTAAAAATGATCTCAATAGCATATGTATTGACATGGTTTCTGCCTAAAGTTGTAAGGAGGGCTTCTTTCTTTACACCCTTTATCTTTACAATTCTTTTTCATTCTTCAACCCCTTCAATGCTTACCAATACGTCATAACTAGCACCTTGTTGTGATTGTTCCAGTACTAACTTAAGTACTTGGTCGGCATTCAGCTACGTTCACAATCTTACTCCATCTTTCCTAAGGACTACTATTTCTAGCTATGGAATGTCCTTGGGAAGATTCCTCCGGTTCTGGAAGAATCATAGGACTTAACCTATCCTACCATCCTTTTGTCACCACAATCTTCATCGTCGTGAAATAAATGAGTTTTGGGTAAGTATAAATCACCATGAAATCCATTTTTGATATGCAAATCCGTTTTGCTCCCCCTTAACATATGCCACGATATTCGAAAACATTTCGCACATGTCGGGTTGAGCCAGCACATTAAGTCAAACCATTTGTGATAATATCCCATATTAAATCACATTTTCTCCCCCATATTAAAAATATTAACCCAATCGATGTTTTTAATATCAATTGATTTAATGAAGTTTTAACAAAGGTTTTGGGAAGAAAAATGCAAGTCCATTTCATCTTCATGATATCAAATGTATGAGATATGATATCGATTTGTAGCATGATCACATATTCACCATATTAAAAAAAGAATTGACAAGGTTGGACCTGATAGATGAGAATTATCATATGATAAGCTCAAATGGTTCTTGTCAGCATATGTTGGTCGCCTCGTCACGTCTAAAGTCATCTCTTGACACCACATGTACGATTGGTGTTGTATTCTTGACACCAACTTGTGAACTCTGCACTTTCGGCATCGAAGATTCTGAATGCTTGATAATTGCTCCCCCTCAATTGTTGACCCGTGTTCTATTGAAAGAGCTGTAGTCGTCGGTTGAGTAGTCGCATCGTCGAGTATGTAGATACCAATTGTAGATAGCATGGTTGTAGAGATGATAGCTTTATAAAAACAAGACTTCTCTTGTTTTAACAAATAAATGCACTGAGGCGTACATAGATTTGTATTAGACCAAGTTATAAAGTAAACTTGATCCCTTACAAGGTTTTAAAGTAAACCTTGCCCGAGAAAATTAATTCCCGTTGTGAGCCAAAGCTTTCATAAGAAATACTTGACTTTAAAATGAAAACCGGGTTGCAGTCTGAAATAACTACAAGCCATTTAGACATGTTTTATGAAATATTTACAACTTTTGTATGAACTCTATTTATGGCGCCTTGTCGATATTAATCAACATTTCTAAGGCCGTAAATATTATCGTACCAAAAGACATGCCTTTGAAAAATAAAGTAAAAATATTTTTGGATTTTTCTAGATTTTTCAATTTTTGTGGTTTTTATATGGTTTTATATTTTTGTATTTTGCTTTTGTGGATAAAAATATAAACAATATATACAAATGATCACCAAGGATACGGAGAATAGTTTTACCACCACTATTCTTTCGCTTCATCTGCTAGTTCCTTAAGAGTCTCAGGCGAGAAGGTTCTCATTCCTAGCTTGTCGGCCAAAAATTCAATTCGAGCGAGATCTAAAGCCTTCGTGAAAATATCCGCCAATTGATACTCAGATCGGACAAAGTAAACTCGATTACTCCATTTTCCACTTGCTCCTTGATGAAGTGGTAGCGAATGTCAATATGCTTCGACCGGGAGAATTGAACGTTGTTGCAGCATAAGGCAATTGCACTCTTGTTGTCACAGTACATCGGAATCTTGTTGAAACCTAGACCATAGTCGGTTAATTGCGATCTCATCCAAAGAATTTGAGCACAACAACCGGACATAGCTATGTATTCTGCTTCCGTACTTGAAATTGCAGCGCTTTTCTGCCTTTTCGATGCCCAACTGATTAGTCGATCTCCTAATAGTTGCAAAGTTCCACTCGTGCTACGCCTTGTATATTGACAACCCGCGTGATCCGCATCTGCATATGCCATTAGTGCAATAGAAGAGTCCTTCGAATACCAAAGTCCCCGATTAATGGTTCCTTTAAGATATCGAAAGATCCTTTTAACAGTAGCTAAGTGTAACTCAGTAGGCCTAGTTTGATACCTGGCACACATACATATAGTAAACTGAAGATCAGGTCGACTGGCTGTGATATACAGAAGAGTACCGATCATTCCACGATAAAGTGTCGGATCAACGGCAACTCCATGTGGATCTGCATCAAGCTTAGATTTCTCCACCATTGGAGTGTCCACGGGGTCGCAAGATTCCATCTTATATTTCTTAAGCGATTCAAGGGCATATTTGGATTGATTAATAAAGATGCCTCTAGGACTCTGAGATATCTGAAGACCTAAGAAGAATGATACCTTGCCCATCATTGACATCTTAAACTTGGAAGACATGAGTGTCCCAAACTCATCCGATAAGGTTTGGGTCGAGGCTGCAAATATAATATCATCAACATATATTTGTACCATAATCATATCTTTACCTCGTTTCTGAATGAACAGCGTGGGATCCACCTTGCCTTTTGCGAAGCCTTGAGTAATGAGGAATTGTGACAATAGATCATACCATGCGCGTGGAGCTTGCTTCAACCCATAGAGAGCCTTCTTAAGCTTGTACACATGATTAGGATAATTAGGATTCACAAAACCATCCGGCTGTTGAACATAGACTTCTTCCTTGATTTCACCATTAAGAAATGCCGTCTTCACATCCATCTGATAGACGATCATATTCATATGGGCTGCATAAGCGAGGAATAGTCTAATAGCTTCCAAACGGGCAACATGTGCAAAGGATTCCATAAAGTCGACGCCCAATAATTGCTTGTATCCACGGGCTACTAGTCGACCTTTGTTTTTCAATATTCCGCCTAACTCATCGAGTTTCACCTTGTAAACCCATTTCAAAGTGAGTAACTGCACTTGATCCGGGCATGGGACAAGTTCCCATACTTCAAGACGTATAAACTCATTAAGTTCTTCTTGCATAGCTTCTATCCAACAGGATTGAGTAAAAGCTTCTTTCCATGTCTTATGTTCAACTTCAGTGAGAAAAGCATCAAAGTGACAAAACATTGCACTTTCTTGTAACTAACTTCGTGTGGATACAGGACGATTAGGGTCACCAATAATAGAATCTATAGGATGATCCTTTGTCCACTTGCTGTCATGTTCACGAATCCGTGGATTGGAGTAAACTATAGAAGGAGCTTCCTCTGAGGTGAACGACCCGACTTGATTAGGGTCGGGAATAGGTACACCAAAGAATGGAAGTTCATGCATTTGAGCGAATTCTAAATCGTGATCATCATCATCCTATTCATCATCAATAGGCATGATGTGGGTAGTTGTTACATGTGTTGGTTGAGAATTACTTGTGGATGGTATATCTTGACCAATTGTAGGTGCAGATGTATCTGATTGTGCTTCGGTTGCTGGAGCGACAACTTCGGTTACCGGAGCTTTACCTCAGGTTCTGGAGCAACAATAGTTGGAGGAGTAAAGAATTCATCAAAGAACGGTTGAAACAACGTATCCCATTCAGTCCTAGTAGGTGGTATAAATGATGAAGTAGGGTTGTTTGGGACAAGACCAGAACTAATATTAATGGGTCCCATTTTATGAAGTGCGGGTTCAGAGCTGCTTTGCTCAGAAGCCATTGCTGTCAGCTCATCAAAATCAACATTCATAGTTTCAAGGATTTTGCGAGAGTTACGGTTGTAGATTCGGAATGCCTTCTTTGCGGGTGCGTAACCAATGAAAATACCAATATCAGCCTTTGGTTGAAGTTTTCCCAAAGTGTCACCATCATTGTTTGGATAGCAAAGAGAACCAAATACATGAAGATATGATAAATCTGGTACTTTTCCATGGAGAAGCTCATAAGGTGTTTTACCATGGCGTTTACGAATTAGTGACCGGTTTTGGGTGTACACTGTTGTAGATATTGCTTCTGCCCATAAAAACAATGGAGCCTTTGCGTAAATTAACATCGTTCGAGCAGCTTCCATAAGTGTGCGATTTCGCCTTTCAACGACACCTTTTTGTTGTGGAGTGCGTGCAACGGATATTTCATGAGATATGCCAACTTCTTCATAATAATCACGCAAAATTTGATTCACAAATTCGGTTCCATTATCTGTACGAATGCGTCGGACAGTAGTGTTGAGACGCACTTGAATCATCTTGAGAAATCTGATGATGAATTTAGGTGCCTCGTTTTTTTCTTTAAGAAATTTCACCCATGTAAACCGAGAGTAATCATCGACAATGACGAGGATGTACTTTTTGCCACTAAGACTTTCAACACGCATTGGCCCACAAAGATCCATATGCAACAGATAAAGTTTCTCTTGGTTGGTGTCTTCAGTCTTGGGTTTGTAAGACTTCTTAGTGCTTTTCCCCATTGTACACGCGGAACATAAATGATCCTTGTGAAATGATAGTTTAGGAAGACCACGAACAAGTTCGTTTTTCGCCAAGTGATTAATAGCGTCAAAGTTAAGATGAGATAACCGTCGATGCCATAACCATGACTTAGTCTTCGATGCTTTGGAGAGAAGACATACGGGAGAAGCGGCCATCATGTCTTGTAGAGACAAAGTATACAAATTATTCCCTCGAGTACCTTTCAATAAATCAACCCCTTCCAAATTACGAATGAAGCAGGTATGCTCTCGAAAAGCAACTTCTAGGTTTGCATCACAAAATTGTCCCACAGAAAATAAGTTGTGACCGAGACCTTCCACGTAATACACTCTTGAAATTATAACATTCCCAATATGATATTCACCATAACCCATTATCTTTGCAATATGATCATTTCCAAATCGAACCGTACCAAGAAACTTGCTGACGAAATTTCCGAGCTGAGAGCGATCTCCGGTCATATGCTTGGAGCAACCAGAGTCCAAATACCAGAGAACAATTTGGACCACCTGTTTTCAATAACAACAGTAGACAATGCGTTGGAAACTATTGGTTCCAGAGTGTTAGCAGATACAGATATAGAATTATCAGAATTGCTAACATTTTTGAGACCCTTAGATTTCCTGCGTTTTCTAATGTGAGTTTTAGCACTAACAGGTTTTACTGTTCCAACTTTCTGAGGTTTTGGATTATTCGCAGGCACTATAGTGGGAGTATACCTATTTAAAGGGAACTTGGTTCCTACAGTAGTGTCGGTGTTCCTAGTTAAAGGACACGCTTGTGTTTTGGTAGCCTTGGTACTCCTAGTTAAAGGGCACACTTTCTTCACTTCAGTGGGAGTGATCCTAGTTAAAGGGCACATATTTCCTACTATAGTGAAAGTTCTACCAGTGGGACGCCACATCCAGCCAACTTGGGTTAACACTTTCCCAGTCGGTTTCCATTCTAATCCATTTTTCCGGGCATACATCTCATTCACATGGTCAATAAGGCAAGAATCATGACGACTAGAAAACATACATTCATTGCAATTCCAACATTTCAAATTAGAATTCACAGTAGGCTCAGAACGCTGCACAACCGCAGAGCCTTTAGGTTTAGCTACATGATTCTTTTTATTCAAAACAGAAATAACATTCCTAGGATGGGCTTCTACTTTCCTTTTCACTTGACTACTAGATGGGGACAAGATCCTATCATTCTTCTTGTTTCTTTTAAGCTTAGATCTTTGAGCCTTAGTAGTGGTGCTTACTCCTGTAGAAGGCAACACGGGAATATTAGAAGCTGGTTTTGATTCCGCCTTATCTTTAATGACCAAAGTTTGAGATGGTTTGGTCCTAGGGCCCTTGTTAAGTGGTGTGACGGCTATTAGGTTCCTTTGGATTGCACTAGAGGACGATGCTGAGACAGTGGCTGCGTTATCCACAACATTCTTACCTTTTAGAGTTCGAAGTGTTTCCTTTAACTCAGCCAAGACCAGATTCTTATCACAAATTTGTTCCCTAAAATCAGATATTTCCACCGACTTTCGATTCAATTGTTCAATCAATGATTGATTCTGTGCAGTGGTATTAGCACATGCGGGCTTTACTGAATCGAAGAGTCGTGTATTTTTCTGTTTTAAGTTATCAACTTTGGACAAAATCTTGGAAACTCGATTATCTAAATCAAGTGTAAAATTCTCAGCGGCCTCAAGTACGTTCACACAGTTAAGCTCCTTAGATTTCTCTAGTTCTATCGGCAAAGAGTTAGCAACTTTGTCACATGGCTGACGCTGTTTTGATTGTAAATTCAATCGAAAATTCTTTTCAAAATTTGCATCATCGATATTAACACCTTCGAATGACGTTTCAAAGATTTCTTGAATAAATTGTTGCTTGCATTCAAGCGAAATACAATGTGTTTGAATCTCATCAAAACGTTTTGAAAGCGAAGAATATGAATCTTGAAGCTTTAAAAATTCAGCGTCAGATTCGTGACAAGTACTATCTACCACAGTATCCACAGATTCAACATTATGCACAATAGAATCATTATCAACACTTTTATTCACACAGACAGAAACTATATCATGAGACATCACTTGATTCAGAAGCAGATCATTATGGCGTGAAACCCGTTCTATTTCAAGTAAACTGTTTTCATAAGCATCTTCCATTTCATTGAAAACACGTCTAACTTCTTCTATTTCTAAAAACAAATCTTGATCAATATTACGAAGACAAGCTTTAACATTGTTTACAAACGGAACAATTTCATCTCGAAACGCAGCTCTAGTGTGCTCAAAGTTCCATTCACCTTCCATTATGGCCGTGGCCGTCGTACGTTCCAAAATGACCTTGTCAAAATCGGCTAAGTGTTGGTGAACCGTATTTAAGTTAACGGACGCCTTACTTACCGGTGGAATTAACTTCGTTAAATCCTTTTTGACGAGTGTAGGAGACGTACTAGGAAGGTTTTCATTTGACAAACTTTGGGGCACAAGAACTGTTAATTCTGCTAATTCCTTTTGTAAGCGAATGCGTGTCTTTTTCGAAAACTGATCTTTGTTATGTTGATCATAATCAATTGTATGGAATTTTGAAAGCATTTTAGAATGAGTTTCATCCCCAAGTGATTGTGTCTCCTCAGTACTACGAACAAAAGGTGCTTCTTTCGATTTGCCAATTATGGTCATATCATAAAGACCGGGAATATATTCCTGAGCTTGTTTTGCATAACGGGGATTTGGTGGTAAATCTTGAAGACGCTTAAGTTCGAATTCTTTAAATGATTTAGTTAAAAGATGAACCTTTTCTGTGGAAGCGTATTGTTTTAAAAGTTGTTGTTCTTTGAATTTAAGAAGTTTGGTAGCATCAGAACACATTATTTTCTCTTCTTGAGGGACCATTTCAAAAGTTTTGACCTTTTCTTTATGCAACGCAAGCTCAGCAGTTAGGGTGGAATTCGTATCTACGGATTGTCTGAGGGCCATATGCATTTGATCGATAATATGTTTAGGCACCATGACCAAATCATGTTGAGCATAAGATTCCATACCCGTCGTAGCATTTGGTTGAGATTCACTCAAATGTGTAGGTTTGGGTACCACATCATTTGAATTACTAGTTCCCGAATGCTGTTCGAGGTTGTTATTTTCATGCCCAACTTGATGTCGGTTATCAACAATACTATTAGATGTGATTGGTACCTCACTGATGACATCAGAACCGTAGTGAGAGAGATTAGCAACGAGAGCAGCTTGGGCAGAGTGAATGTCAACACAATCCGAATCGTATGCATCAAGATCATCCGCTTGATAAGCTGCATTAGAAGTGGAAACAACTGCAATGCCTTCAGTATCTGCTGCCCCTGGGTCTGCAAGAAATGCCAACTCCTCTGAATCCAAAATCTTCCCCTTAGACTAAGCATCAACCAAATACATCTTCTCACGAAACCATGCATCATCCCTTCTCCTTTTCGGCTGAGTGCATTCCCTAGCCATATGACCTTGTCCTCGGCAATTGTAGCAAGTCACAACCTTCTTAGGACCAATAGGACTCCCATTTCCACTAGCTTGAGAATTCACAGCTTGATTGTTCCCAGTCCTTGTAGGAGGTCCATATGAATTTTGCCTTCCCTGAATAGGTTGCACCGTCACTTGACCATCTTGAACAGTGGCTTGTTGTCGAGGATTTGATGAGGTGCGGAGCTGATTGTTTGTTGGTGGAAATCCTCTAGTTGCAACAAGTTTTGACAAGTAGGCGGTGAGATGGTTTAGAACATCAGCTGGCGTATCATTTGGAGTAAATACCGGTGCTTGGATTGGTGGAAGTTCATTAGAGTAGAAAGCTTGTACCGGTTGTGCTTCAATTGGAAAATATCCTTGCTGAGGAGTATAGCCCAATGGAGAAGTGTTGGCTTGTGATGGTGATGTTTGATATGGTGGTTGCTGTTGAAAAGATTGTTGATGAACACTTTGTTGATATTCTTGCTGTGGCATCATTGGTGGTTGATAAGATGGTTGCTCTGGTTGCTGATAGATGTGTGGTGGTGGCTGCTGCAAGTATGATGGTTGTTGATAAGTATAAGCCATGTTTTGTTGAGAAGCATACATTGCAAGTGGATCATGAACTTGAGGTGTAGACAACCGAGCCTCGATCACATGGCATTCGTGTTGTTGAAGAAAAGCTTGAAGTTGATCCACATTGGTGTTATGCAAGTCCTTAGCCAATTTAACATCCGTCACGTATTTTTTCCATTCTGGAGGAAGAGTGTTCAAATACTTGGTGTTCAATTGAAAGGTAGGAATTGCCATGCCATAGATATTTAGCTCATTCAACAATAGGGTAAATCTCAGATAGTAGTCATTGAGAGTCTCCCCTGGCACATAGGCAAACTTATCAAAAGTATCATAAAGCTTACACTCTCGTTCTTGTTTAGTTAACGAGGTGCCTTGCATGAGAACACGAATTCTATCCCATAACTCTTTGGAAACTTTATGTTTGCTGACGAGTTTGTAGACATCTGGAGGAAGAGCTTGGAGAATGATGTTTGTAGCATACTTATCACATTTATCTTGAATCTTCATATCTCCAGTCAACTCACCCGTTGTGCGAGGACGAGTGGTCGTACCTTCCGTCACAGTACCATAATCTAATGGTCCATTGAGCACCGATGCCCAAATTAGATGTCCATTCTCCTTGTTCAACATATAAAGTTCCATTCGGGAAGCCCATTCCTCATACATAGTCTTCACCAACATTGGTGGACGGTTATCCGTACCCGAGAGGATGGACTTATCCGTAAGAGATGTGTACTCCATTTCAATAAGTTAAGATTTACAAGGTTGATCGATCAATGAAATAAGGTTAAGTATTTTTGTGTTGTTGTGAGTTAAAACTGAGAAACAATGTTAAAATCCCCTAAAATATGTTCTCGATAAACCAAAAATTCCAAGTCGAAATTTTTTAAGGAATAATTTTTGGTTTGTCGGAATGTGTAGATCGGAATGCCAGATCGGAATATAGCCCTGTCGAAATGTTGTTGGTATCGAAATGCCTAGATCGCAATGCAAAGCTGTCGAAATAATTCAGATCGCAAAGTCCTATCGGAATGTTCAGATCGCAAAGCCCTATCGGAATGCTCAGATCGCAAAGCCTATCGGAATGATTCAGATCGGAATGCTCAGATGGCAAAGAAGCTGACAAAATTTAAGCAGAGTAACGACTTAAAAACTTCCTTATAGCCGTCGGAATCCCAGATCGCAAAGTACGATCGGAATGTCCAGATCGGAATAAGTAATAAAACCCACGTATCACAATGTAGAACCAAAACCCTTTCCGATGGTGATGGTTATTGCGATGGAAGTCCACGTTTCACTTGTACTTTCCGATGGAGATTCTGCTTAAATTTCGGAATGAAGAACACACAACTTTTTTGCACTTTTGATCCAAGAAAAATGATGTTTTAACACAAACCAAGATACCAAGAACAGTTTAACACGAATCCCTAAGTTACACTACTTTAAACTTCGATCAAACAGCAAAAAAAATTTGAAGATTCGGCTAAAAACAAACCAACAATCTACGAAATGTTTATAACACAATACTCAACACAAAAACAAACCTATATTTCATCCCAAGCTCTCTAATACCATTTGTAGAAATGTAAATCTATGCTTATGTTTTTAGAGAGAGAAAGAGATAGAAAGATGGTGGATTTCACAATTCTAGAGAGAGAAAGTTAAAAGGAACTATGTGTAAAATATGAAAACCACACACCCTCTCCATCAAAGGAGAGGGTTTATATACCCAAGCCCTTGTCATGGGCTTGGGCTTACATTTTGGGCCGGCCTACACATGTTGTAGGCTAGGCTTGTTCTTGTTTAATAAATAAAGAAAGTTATCTAAACTACGAGCTATTACATGGACTATCGTTGGAGTGACCGATCCTTCTTAATACGTAAAACGTATTTCCAACAGGTTATAAAGGAATAATTCCGTAAAAATCCTTTGATAAATATCTGTCAAAACATTTTTACACTTTCTTTTTGGTATAACCCAAAGCCTTAATGTCTCTAATCTTTGAAGAGTTACATATATTTTACTACCATTAATCGCACGGTCAAATAATGTAAAGGTATAAGCCTTAAATCACATGTTAAATACTCAAGGTACATGTTTTCATTGCTCGGCCAACTCAGGACAGTCTACAAATGATTACTAATTCTTTCTTATTCTCATAAATAAACAAATGATCCTTAATGATCACAAGCATGAATTTATCAAATTACAGCCTACACACATGATTCACCAAATTTATAGATGCTACATGTGCATTGGTCAATCCAAACGACATCACTTGAAACTCATAATGTTCATTACAAGTTCTGGATGTAGTGATTGGAATAGATAATCTTTTTCGCGGACGCGAAGTTGATGGTAACCATGCCGTGGATCAAATCTTTAAAACATACGCTAGAACCTTGTAAATGATCGAACAAATCTATCATCTTGGGTAATGGATATCGATTCCGATCATCAATTTACTTAGTTCACGATAATCAATAGACATAAGGAATGATAAAACCATAGCTCTCCATAATGACGAGCTCGGTAGAGTAAAAGCTTTCTCCGACAACTCTCTCAGTTGTACAGTAATTCTTTTAATTTAGATGGTGCTGACGTACAGTGCACACGCCACAGGTGCAGCATCAGGAATATAATCAATAGCAAATTCAACTTGCCTTAATGGCGAAAGTCTAGGTAATTCACCAGCAAATACCTCCTAAAGTTTCAGATAATAGAAACATCTTTTAATAAATTTACTTTATGTTCTTTCTAGATTACAAGATCTATGACTAGTTCATAACCATTCATGGTATAATTTCAAGTCTAAATGCAGGATATGGTCATCCATCAAGAATTATTTAGATCACTTTTGATAATCAACATCTTATCTTTTAGGGGAATTTTACTCGAGTTCCCATCAATTAAGACAATGTCGTCATGTCATAATCAATCAATCCATTCTACTGGCAATATCAACTTTCCAGTTTCGTCACCGTTGATAAGATGTGAACTTCTCAAAAGACTAATAATAACTCATAATCCTTCACAAATTCAAGGATATCAGGAGACATAACTAACCTTAAAAGAGTAAGGTCTACGCATAATCTACGCGAGAGAATTTCAAATCGGATACAGACGAAAACACTAACGAATATGAATATATCCCATGTTTTCATGAATTGTGTAAGCATTCGAAAGCTACTAGGATCGTTACCCAGGTCATTGAAATGAAACCTAATCAAAAGAAATGATAGGAACGTCAATACACCCAGTCGGGTATCAACACTCGGTAATCAGATACTTTTCCAAAAGATCTCACCACGGGAGAATTAGACAAGGAGGGGATATCAATTGTCAATTAAGACAATTTCCACAGATGATTAAATTCGTTTCAGAAAAATAAATAGTACGGGCACATATGTAGGTGTCTCTAACAATATGTCCCCATTTTTTTACACTTCTTGCAGATCTCATAAAATTTAATCTTTCACAATTTTCAAAGAAAATTTAGTGTTTATTAATAATTTCATGGTGACTACTAATCAACCTTGCATGGTCCCTTCCAAATTGTATGTAGGTGCACAACTATATAGTATTTTAGGATTAACGATGCAATACTCAGTTCGTCAAAACTTTGTCATCATGTTTAAAATAAAAATATTTTCATGCTTAATTCTGATATAAGAATAAAAATGAATTTACAGAGATGTTCTTTGTTATGGAAACAATTAAGTTTTCCAAAGTGTTTCATAAACAACTTTATTTTGATAACAATTACTCATAAATCTCACTTGGAATAATCCATATGGTGATGAAACTTCATTTTTTATCAAGGGATATTGTTTTATCTTTATAAAAACAATGAGCGATCTGCAAAAGAGTGATGAAAATTTGTTCACCAAGAACTAACTAAAATATAATAGGAAATGAGCTTAGCCAATTAATCATGAGGTTCATGACCACGATGGCACTCAAAAAGAATAATCCACAACGTAACTCAAATCAAGATGAGTAATTTTTCAATGGTTGCATCACTAATGCGAACATTAGGATGAAGCAATAAAGGATAGATAACATCGATACATGTAGGATTTAGCAATCAAAGGTAGTCTTTTCATTAATCACAAACAAGTCAAAAGTGTACTATAACACATTATGTGTCACTGTCATACAATTCCAAGAACTCATCCTACCAACTGATGTCTCAGTTAAGTTAGGGATTTTTAAAAGATACCACAATGAATACTAATCTACAAGAGTCATTAGGTGTTCCACATGTCCCAAAAGATCCATCGGTCCTAATTTAGAAGAAGATTTCTTCAAGTTATTTATTGGACACTAGGCATCCTCGTCATTGGACAATGGCCTAGGAACAACCCTTTACACGAACCAACAATCAATTAAAACCTCATAATTCAATCACAAGACTTAACGACTGCCTCTTAACAATCTCATATTCCATACAAGTTAAATTTTATTTCACTCAAGTTTCAATCAACTTATGCTCAATGTGATATCCTACCTCATTCTCCAATACTTTCAACCTTATTCTTAGACCTTGAAAGGGCAATAAAAGCTCAATATGAACAACACTTTAATTTCCAATCCTATAGCTCTTACAAAAATAGTTATAAAATGAGTCACTAATATGAAATGACTCACACATTCAATTAGACTTCTCAGAAAGGTACTAGTGGCATGAGGCTTTTGGGTAATGGTTCTAATGACAGCCTCAAGTGCAACATTCACCCTTTTGATTTCAAATTTAAGAATCGGGTGACACCGAATCAGATGACATCTTTCTAGGTGGTAAGGTTTTGTCAAACTCCACTCTATAAGTAAAGATCGTCATGACATCGATATCAGATTTAATCTCGCCAATTCTTCTTCAAGATCACAATCAACTAATATCAATATTTCTACGAATATCAACCATTTTTTTGGGATCATAAACATCCACAACTTGGTTTAGATATAGAATAGCTAGAATTCCTACGGGAATAGCTTCGATTGATTTGCTAGGGGAGTTAGAGTTTCTTGTGACAATCTACCTCGTATAAATACCTCGTATAAATATTAAAATAATCATCAAACAATCATGTAATCAAATTACATCATATATATATATATATATATATAATCCAAGTTATATATATATTAAAATAACACTTCTCAGTCTGGCCTTGTAGGTAACTCGGGAATTCTTCGGCACCGTTATAGTCAAAAGATTTTTAGACATTTTGAGAAAAATGTTTATAGTTAAAAGATTTTGAAATGTTTTATTCAAAACCTTGGTTTTAAAAATCTTTCGTTCTCTATAACGAGAGCTCTGGTACCAAACTGTAACACCCCCAAATATTCATACTTTTGTTCAGCGGAATAGCCGTTGGTGTTACGGGATAGCACATTACTCAAATCATAGACAACGCTTAAAAATCGCGTCGTTTAATAATAAAGCATTTTCCATTCATGTATATCAAATTTACATAGGTCCCAAGTCATAGTATTTCATATAATTTTTACAAAGCATTTGAATGGAAATTTGTTATTTAAGTGCGGGCCATGAATTCTTGTCATCTTCTCGAGAATTACCTCCAAGTACCTGAGATAAAACATGTTAAAAGAAAAGGTCAGCGAAAACGCCGAGTGAATTCATAGAGTTTAATAATCCATTAATATATCACCGGTATATATATAATCGTTACCGAAAATCATTTTATACAATTCCTTGTCGTAGGCCATAAAATAGGCTAAAGACATTTTATACAAATCCTTGTCATAATTTATTATATAGGCTTATGCCTTTAAAACCGTTATACGAACCATTGTCGTAAAAACATCATACAATACATTTTATAACGTTGCATAAGATGTAATAAAAACCATTATATGAAAATGGTTATGTAAAACTAAAACACAAAAATAATATCAATAATAAGCCCCCTTATTGCTAGTCAGGCAATATCTCGTAATTCAATGCGTATAGCAGTATTTTTGTTATTGGATTATTATAAGCCGCATGACATTGCTACCTTACTATAACAAACAACGGGTATCTAACCCGAAACTCATTTGCCCATCTAAAACAGCGTGTCGTCAATCATGCTTATATAAATTCGCTTACCAATCAGTGTGGCACGACGGGGATCAACCGTCAAGGCGCGAACTGGGGTGATCTTCCCAAAATAGTACTACTATATGCATAAGCGTCTACCAAATCCCGGTAGTTCAAAATTCATGATAATGAGACTTTTAGTGACATAACCTAACTATAATAATCCATTTCATTTCAATCATCGAGTCATATAATCATTCATCGGGTCATATAATCATTCGGGTCCATATCAATAAGCAACAATCGGGACAACTGGTGTACTATTTTATTAAAACAAACATGTTATCTTCCTCGCGGGTTTATAAAACATTTCATCAAACATTTAAAAGAGTGCGAGGCTATGAACTCACGTTGATAGGTAAAGGCGGGTTATCGGCGATTTGGATGTACGGTACGTGCTTCAACCACGGAAACCTAGACAAATAATACTCGTCTTAGAATCTTGTCCAATGACTTTATAAAAATAATGGCTATGTATATATATGATGATATTATAATTATGATGATGATCAAGTGGGATTTTATCTCTTCATACACATTATAGTGTTATGTGTTAGTCAAATTTAGACTAGTTACACTAGTTTCAATCTAATTTCATATCAAGGCCCAATAAGCCCATTAAAGTCCAATACTTTAAATTAACCCATTTATACTTTTTATACCAGTCCTATACTCATATGTTGGGCACAAGTGGGTTAAGCCCAATGAGTAAGTCCATTGGTGTTTAGCCAAACTTGTTAGGGTTAATAGTCCAGTAAGGCTATTTCGGCCCGTTAATGTCCATAAGTTATATAGCTCGGTTTTTATCGGTTTTTACTTGTCAAATGTACTTATACATCAGTATATGAGTTATAAAAAGTTTATGTTAATGCAATAATGCCTAAAAACGTTACTTGCATTTTTCGGTCTCGCTTTGTTTTGATTACGACAATATGTAAAAATACGCATTTACGAAAACAACGAAAAACGAATTCTTGAGTTCAAGTATTTTTAATTTTACCCATTTTCACTTAAGGCATGGATAAACAAGTACTAACCTTAATCAAGTGATCAAGTGATTTAATCTTTTCTTAAAACTCACTTTTTATTAAGTGTGACAAGTTTTTATTAAACTTTCTTTTTAAGAAAATGTTTTATTAAATTAATTATTTGAAAATTTGAAAATGGCATATTCTTATTTGGTTAGGAATATTCTATCAGGATATTTTTTAAGCCAGATATGACCTCCACCACTAAAGGACAAAAAGGGAGCGGAGTCTAGTCCGGCGGTACCTTAGCCCCTAGGCGGTTCCTTATCGATAAGGTACCGCGGGCTAAGATAAGGTACCGCGGGCAGATATAGCCGTTGGCCCCTTTGTCCTATAAATAGTGGAACATTCTCAGCTTTTCAACTCACCTCTTTTGCACATCTATTTCCAGATTCAAACACTCTTCTTTAATCACTCAAATCTTTGATCATTAGTTTGATTACTACTTGTTTAAGAAGTGAATCTTGTTCTTCCATCCCTTCCTCTGCAAGTGCAAAGAGAAGAACACTATCCTTGTGAAGTGTTGAGTCCACCATCAAAGATCCATTGAAGATCTAATTTTATACATTTGTAGTTGTGTCATAGTTGTGAAGATCCAAGTATGACACAACTACAAATAGTTGTGTATGTACTAAGTATAGTTGTGTAGATTGGTCCTAGCTACGATTAGGGCTCGACTTTTAGCTTAGAGTCGGAAATTGGTTAAGCGACGTGTACGGTTTTCTCCACCATAAGGAGCTTGTTGTGTAGTGAACTCTCGAGTAAGGAGTACTCGAGGAGTGGAGTAGGAACGAGGAGTGAGCTTCGTTGCCGAACCACTATAAATCCTTGGTGTTCGGTTTGATCTTTCTTTACCCTTAACTCTTTACATTCTTTATTCTTTGTGCATATACATTTGTTAGTATTAGCTTAGTTACACTATCATTCTTTATTCCTTGTGCATATACATTTGTTAGTATTAGCTTAACTACACTATCATTGTTTATATTGTGCATAAGAAGATTTCACATATTTCCTCAAGCCTAAGTTTTTGAAAAAGGATTATTGAAAACCACATTTTAACAAGTAAATATAAGAAACTATTCAACCCCCCCCCCCCCCCCCCCCCCCCTCTAGTTTCTACAATTGGTATCAGAGCGGGTTGCTCAAGAATTTTTAAAGTATATTGTATTTTAAAACTTTAATCGATCTATGGATTCCAACAAATACCTAGAAGGGCAATCTATGCAAAGGCCACCACTTTTTGAAACCGATAGTTTTATATATTGGAAAAATAGATTTGAAACTTATGTGAAATCAAAAGATTTAGATCTTTGGCATGTTATTACCAATGTTGATTTTTTACCCTTTCAATTTAATGAAGTTTCTAAAACAAAAGAATTGGTCACTTTTGACAAAGCTAATGACGATACTAAAAAGAAACTTTCAAAAAATAATGAGGCTAAAATGGTGATTTATAATGCTTTGCCTAAGAATGAGTATGAAATAATTTTTATGTGTGAAACCGCTAAAGATATTTGGAACACTCTTTTAGTAACCCACCAAGGTAATAGCCAAGTCAAAGAAAGAAAAATCGATCTTCTTATCCAACAATATGCACAATTTGTCATCTTAGAAGATGAAACTATTGATAGTGCATTCTCAAAGAATCGGTTTGCCAAGAACGAAAAAGGTGATAGGAATTGCTTTAGATGTGGTGATCCAAATCACTTCATTGGTGATTGTCCAAAGCCCGCTCGTGATAAGAACCACACGGCGTTCGTTAGTGGCGCTTAGAGCGATAGCGGTGAAGATGATGATGACAACCCCAAAGAGGAGAAATGTCTTATGGCTCACACTTCTAAAGAGGTACATTCCGAAACCGAATATTATAGCAATGATAGTTCCACTCTTGATGATATTGAATTTGAAGGCAAATATGATAGTTTACACAAACCTAGTCTTAAATTCATAGAAAACAATAAAACCTTAAAATCAACCAAAACTAAGCTTGAAAATGAGATCAATGAACTTAGGGAGAAATTGGCAATACTTGAGAAAAATAAAGAAGTAGATTTAGGTTGCTTAAGTTGTGAGAAACTTAGATTAGAGAATGAAGATCTCAAGAGCACCTCCATTAAATTGGAAAAGTTCATGAAAGGTACTAGTGCTCTTGATGATATGTTAAACAAACAAGTTCATTCTAAGGAAAAACTTGGTCTAGGTTTTAACTCAAATGAAGCCTCAACTAGTGAACCAAAACAAGTCAGGTTTTCACAAAAAACGCCCACTGTACGCGGTTCCAGATTGTATGGCGCGGTTCCTTAACACTATGGAACCGCCGCCATAGATAAGGTACCGCGGCCAGAGGATGATTTTGGTGAAAATTTTGAACTTTTTGAAAAATCTAAATTAGGTGAAAAACTAAAACATCTTACTGTTAATAAGGTAAAATTACCCATACTTGACGACAATGCTATTGGTAAGTTCTACAAGCCATTAAGTAAACCTCTCATGGGAAATAGAAGTTTATCTAGACCATCTTCTACTACACCTAGAATACGGAATGAGTCTAAGCCTAGAAGTAGAACGACAACGCCTAGAAGAGATAATCAAAACATTTCACGATCTAGAAGTAAAACTCCAACACCTAGAAGGAATAATCATAACTCTAAACCTAGATCAAATACACCTAGGAGAAATAATGAACAACAAAATGGTTACATGAATTACTACCCTCCTCCATTTTGTTCTCCATGGGGAACCCCTCCTTCAATCATGCATCCCAACCAAATGCAAGGGATGTTTGGAACTAACAATTTTGGACCCATGAGATATTGGGGACCAAATGTTTGATCTTGTGTGTTGTTACCTAGATATGATTGGGAATTGATTTGGAGCCCGACGAGTGGATTAAGGATAGTGGATGTTCTAAACACATGATAGGTAATCGAAGTTTGTTCTCGCATTACAAAGCATATGATGGAGGTAACGTCACATTCGCTAGTAGTCTACGTGGTAATATCATTGGCAAAGGTACGGTTTCTCTTGACTCCATGACCATTGAAAATGTTGAGCACGTAGATAACTTAGGGTTTAACCTTTTAAGTATAGGTCAAATTTGTGATAATAAGTGTAAGGTTATCTTTTCGGAACATGACAGTGAAATCGTAAAAGATGGAAAGGTCATTGGAAAAGGTATTAGAAAGCATGGGCTTTATGTTATGAAGGTCAATAAGAAGTCAAAAGACAACATATGTCTTGCGACTATAGATGATAGTTCTACTCTTTGGCATAGGAGATTAAGTCACGCTAATATGTGTTTAATTCAATCTTTAGTCTCTAAGGAGTCGGTAAGACACCTCCCCAAGATTAAGTTTGATAGTCACTTTTGTGATGTTTGCAAAGTTGGAAAGCAATTTCACTCAAGTCACAAAGCCAAGAATTTGGTTTCGACCTCTCGGTGCTTAGAGCTCCTACATATGGATCTTTTTGGACCTTCCGCCATACGGAGTTATGGAGGTAACCTTTATACCCTAGTTATAGTTGATGACTATTCTAGATTCACTTGGACTAGATTTTTGGCATCTAAGAATGAAGCTTTCGATCATTTCGAAATCTTTAGTCGAAGAATTCAAAATCAACTCGGATGTCCAATTGTCTCTATTAAGACGGATCATGGTAGGGAATTTGATAATGAAGTGCAATTTGGTGCCTTTTGTGAAGCTCATGGTATTACCCATAACTTCTCGGCTCCTCGCACTTCACAATCAAATGGGGTAGTTGAAAGGAAGAATAGGACTCTCCAAGAGATGAGTAGGACGATGTTAAACGAGCAATCTTTGCCTCAAAAGTTTTGGTGCAACGCCGTGGACACATCGACTTATATTCTCAACCAAATTCTTATTCGACCTTTCCTAGGAAAGACCCCTATGAGATTCTTAAAGGTAAGAAACCCTCATTGGAATACTTTAGGGTGTTTGGATCCACCCACAACATTCGCGCTTCGCGCAATGCACCAGGGCAATTAATGGTTCATGATCGAAGAGATGAAACTCAAGGCTAACGTCTAAAAAGAAATAATAATATCGAAAATCTAAAAATCATACATGTTCTGGATAGCATACAAGTTCTGGATAGCATACAGTTTTTTAAATGGTTGTGTTCCACCATGTAAAATCTCACCCCGTATTTAGAAACCATGTATAAGTAAAATGGGGCTATGAACTCACCTTATCCACGTGGTAAGTTAATCACGGTACTCAACAACTAAGTAGAAATAATGGTAGTGAGACGATCACCGACGATATGGATGCCCGAGAAACACGAAAACCGCAACCTATCACAATAAGGCGCGCGTTAAGACTCGAACTCGAATATCGATAAGTACCAAATATAATATGACTCAAATTTTTTCAAAGTATTCATGTTTCAAAACTATTGACACGGACCAATTGAATTCATACTAACCATTTATTCCAACACTACACGTTAAAACACTTGTACACTAGAAATTGACCCGTTATACGACGCCAAGTCAACGCAAGTCAAACTATTCTTTAACCTTATTCGGACCAGTAGCTGAGTCATGTATATAATGACTAAGCACTTGAGTAAGTCACCATGTCCGATGGTGAATACTCAAACTCACGCAACACAAGCATTGAACTAAGTGTCAAAAATTAAAATCAGCAAGTACACCCCGAATGTACACACCGATCTACCCTATCTAGACTTGTCCTTTTTAGATGAAAATTGGTGTCAAGGTCACTTATAACCTGTATAAGCTCTAACCAAAGGTTGAGCGAAAGTTCACACTTTAAAACCCATCAGCTCGACACTTTTTCTCGACTCCAAATTTGGGACAGATTTGTGAACTTGTTTTGTAAAACCGTTTGGACCACTTTAAAAGTACTAATTCGACAATCCGTCTTTTGAAACCACTACTAGACTCATCATGTAACACCCCACTTGGAAAATGGACCGTTACGTGTACTTATGGCGTGTCATCAAAGCATGCAAGGCAATGTATTAAACATTAAATGACCAAACGGACAATACCGGAATCAAACATCGGTAGTCCAGCATAAGCTCCAAAGTATAAAGACTAAGTACTGAAAGAAAAGGGACGAAACAATGTCCAACAACCAAAGAGAAGTAATGTAATGTATGCATAAAATAAAGGAGTCTGGATAGCTCCCATCCAATGCACGTACTCTCTTAGCAGTCCTAAGATCGTCCCTGCGTACCTGGCGTTTGGAAACATGAAAGGAAACTACGGCTGAGCATAACGCTCAGTGGACGGATATAGCATGAATAAGATGTACTGAAAGTAAATGGAACGGTAGACTACAATGACACTATAACTGATATGACCTGAGCTACAATTCTGCAAAAACTTTGAATAAACCTTTTCATATATACTGAAACTGAAATATAACTTATTAATTCTGAAAACATGCATTTTCTGTATTTTAATTTGCCAAGAGCTTATATAGGTCATGTATTAAATCAACTGCTGCATGAATACATAGAGGGGTGTCCTCGTCATGCTATAGAGGGGTGACCTCTAAATAACTGTGCTGGGTGGAGGGATCAGCTCCAAGGTGAAGGATGTAGAGCACACACCACATTCACCTGCTAAACTGTAAACTATAGCCTAGGATGCATCCATACGCCCCACTAATAATACTGATAAAATGGCCAAGCTGAGCTGAGTGGAACGATGCAGGATATCACTCTCCTGCATGTGAGTCACGACACCGGTGCCTCTAGTGCCGTGGTTACGGTACCTCCGTAACTAGTACATAAACTAATCATGCTCGTATATAAGGCTCAGGCAATTTATTTTATTATAAACATAATTTCTGATAACTTTAATCATATACTGGGAAAAACATTTGGCTGCAGACGGGGAATCCTAAACATGCATAGAAGGAAGTCCTTACTGAAAGGACGGGAAATCCGTACCTCTAGTCCAGTAATTGACTGAATGGAAGACTGAACGAATACTACTCGGGCTTCACGCGTGCTACATAATTAAAAGACGCGAATAAGTTAACCGATATCCATTATTAAATCTTACTGATCTTGTTGGTTTCTTATTTATTTATTTCAGATATTCCATACGTACAATTACGACTAAATCTGATCATTAAAATAATTTATTTTAATGTATTAATGTTATACTAATAGCTACGTACAACGTTTATCTAACGGTAAATAATTCTATAATAAGTATTTCTCTAAAGATAGAAGTTCCTTAATTTAGAAAGTTCTTAAATAGTTTAATTCGTTTTCTAAAATATACCCTTTTAAATATTAACGAAAATAATTTACTTTAATACACATAAGATATGTATATATTAAATAATTATAAAACACTTAAATTAAATTAAAAAGGTATAACATAAAAATATCTATTTTATCATTTATAAAAACGTCCCGAGCTTACCGACTAACAATTTAAACATATACACCAAATCTGTCCGAAACAATTAGTGACAGAATTTCGTGTCACCAAAAACTGTCGCTAAAGCTGTTTATTTAAAAACTGTCTAAACCCTAACAGTTTTGCGACAGAACAAACTGTCGCTAAACTGTCGCTAAAGTTAATTAACTTTCTTGTTTTTCTGTCTATTTTTTTTCCACTGCTCTAAGTGCCTCGTTCCCACTGTTTACCGAACAGTTCCCCCTGCTTGTTCTATTTTACAACCAAACGCACCCTTATTTTGTACGCAGTCCCCAAACGCCCCCCTCTGGTCAAGACTGGCCCTAGCCGCCCCTGTGTGGGTCACGGCTGGGCAGAAAGGGGAGTCACTCACCGAGGCTGTGGAGTCCCGGTTCCACGAACATAACCCAACAGCCCCGACTTGGGCTGTTTTCTCTCGGCCGGCCAAAACATGGCAGGTCTCGGTTTCTTTTACCAAAACAACCCGACACCCTTGGTTTGTACATACCCGTTGTTGGTCTGCGGTTGTTGGTGATCCGAAAGCAAGTACCACCGAGACATGTCCATGTCTCGGTTCCCATAAGATTACCCAAGACGAAACCCTAACTATGATTTTATGTGATGTTCTCTTTGTTTTTAATAATCAATTCGTGACTATAAAGGGTTGAGCTAGAGATTGATTACCTTAATAGCTTGATCACGGAAGGAAGGAACACAAAGATTGCTAGATCAACAAAGCTCGGCCTTTTTTTTTTTTTTTTTTTTTTCTTCTTCCCGGCGGCCAACAAACCGAACCCTAATCCTACCCTTTTTTTTTTTGTCGACTGACTGGAAAAAAAGAGAAACCGTGTGTTTTGTATATCCCCAAATGGGCTAAGCCCAAATCTTTCCTTTATTTTTTTTTTTATTAAAAACCGGCTCTTTTATATCTTTTTTTTTTTTTTTAACTTGTATAATTAATACTTGTAATAAAATATTATTGTAATATTTTCTTGCGTTGTTCCGTTGGTAATTTCCACGTGTACGTTTAAAGAAAATATCCCGCGTATTAATAATAACCGCGTATTTATAAATTCTCGATTTTAAAATACGGGTTTTACAATTCTTCCCCTCTAAAAGAAATAATTCGTCCCCGAATTAAAATACGGCCGTACTGGGTTTTACAATTCTTCACCTCTAAAAGAAGAATTCGTCCCCGAATTACAATGTATTTAAGCTGACTGAAGTAAAGGCTGAAATGCTGATAATTTGAACGACCTAAAAGCTGAAAGGACATACCCGAATCAAAACTGAAAATGAGGATAAGAAGTCCGTATAGACTCCTCTGTTTCCCAAGTGGCCTCCCGCTCGGTATGGTTCCTCCACAGGATCTTGACGAAAGGAATGGTCTTCCTTCTCATGACTCGATCCTGGCGATCTAAAACCGCTTCGGGTTCCTCAATGTAGGATAAATCCTCCTGAATCTGATCGAGTGGATAATTTACTTTGTGAAGTTCATGATAGTTGTACCCCCTGAGTAATGAGACATGGAACACGTTGTGGACGTGTGAAAGCTGAGGCGGCAGCGCCAACCGATACGATACTTCCCCGACGCGTTCAAGGATTTCAAATGGTCCGATGTAGCGAGGGCTAAGTTTGCCTTTGAGGCCGAAACGTCTGACACCGCGTGCGGGTGATACTTTGAGGAACACACGATCACCAGTCTGAAATGATAGATCTCTGCGATGTCTGTCGGCGTAACTCTTCTGGCGAGTACGCGCTTCTTGCAGTTTTGCCCTAGCGATGGCGACCTTTTCGTTGGTCATTTCTATCAATTCTGGTCCCTCAATCAAGCGTTCTCCAACCTGATCCCAACAAATCGGAGCACGGCATTTTCTGCCGTATAACATCTCGAATGGAGCACGCTTGATACTAGCATGCCAACTGTTGTTGTAGGCGAACTCGACCAAGCAAATATAGTCATCCCAGTGTCCTGTCCATTCTAATGCACAGGCGCGTAGCATGTCCTCTAAGGTCTGGATAGTACGCTCTGACTGACCGTCCGTCTGAGGGTGGAAAGCTGTGCTGAGCTTGAGCCTAGTTCCCCAAGCTTTATGCAAGCCTCTCCAGAAATGAGAAGTGAACCGTGGATCTCTATCTGATATAATTTCGGAGGGTGTACCATGTAACCGTACAATCTCCTCGGTGAATAGTTTCGCTAATTTACTGACTGCGAAATCTTTACGAATAGGAATGAAATGTGCTGACTTGGTCAAACGATCGACAACTACCCAGATTGCATCATGTCGCCGCTGAGTCTGTGGTAAACCGGTAACAAAATCCATAGAAATCTTGTCCCATTTCCACATTGGAATTTCTAATGGCTGGAGTAACCCGCTGGTACGCTGATGTTCTATCTTAACCTGCTGGCAGGTCAGACACTTAGACACAAATGTTGCGACATCCTGCTTCATGCCGCTCCACCAGAAATGCTGCTTAAGATCATGGTACATTTTTGTGGAACCCGGGTGGATGGAGAACGGAGAGCTGTGAGCCTCAGTCATTAAGGCTTCTCTAAGAGCAGGATCTTCTGGAACACAAAGTTTGGTACCCTGCCATACTATACCATCGTCATCAATGCGAAACTCGGTCTGACGGTCAATGTTCTGGACAATTGCCCAGATTTCACCATCATCCTTTTGAGCAGCTTTAATCCTAGAGAGTAAATCTGGTTCTACTCTCAAACTAGACCAGTATCCCCTTTGTCCGCGTACTAAGAGCTCAATATCATAACGCTCTAAGTCCCGAATAATTTCTTCCTGAACTTTGATGCCATTTACCATACCTGACTTTCTGCTAAGGGCATCTGCCACGACATTTGCTTTACCTGGGTGATACTGGATGTTAGTGTCATAGTCTTTCAGCAGTTCTAACCATCGCCGTTGTCTCATGTTCAACTCTCGTTGGGTGAATATGTACTTGAGACTTTTGTGATCGGTGAAAATATCACACGACTCACCGTATAAATAATGCCTCCAGATTTTAAGGGCGAAAACGACTGCTGCGAGCTCTAGATCATGAGTAGGATAATTTTTCTCATACGGCTTCAGTTGACGCGAAGCATAAGCGATGACCTTCCCATGCTGCATAAGAACACAGCCTAAGCCCTTTCCTGATGCGTCGCTATAAATCTGAAAACCACCTGTACCGGATGGAAGGGTAAGTATCGGTGCTGAGATCAATCGATGCTTGAGTTCCTCAAAACTCTTTTCTCTCTCCTCGGTCCATATAAACTTCTCACCTTTTCGCATAAGTTGGGTCAATGGTAACGCTAAGCGTGAGAAGTTTTCCACAAACCTACGGTAGTAACCTGCCAACCCAAGAAAACTACGTATCTCTGTGACAGACGTCGGTCTTGGCCATTTGGTGATAGCCTCCACCTTTGCAGGATCCATGGTGATTCCGTCCGCAGACACAATATGACCTAGAAACGCCACTGTATTCAGCCAAAATTCGCACTTCGAAAATTTAGCATATAGCTTTTCTTGTCTGAGAATCTGCAAAACTGTACGGAGATGATTCTCATGTTCCTCTTTGGATTTGGAGAAAATAAGGATATCATCGATGAATACAATCACAAACTTGTCTAAAAATTCGTGGAAGACTCTGTTCATTAAGTCCATAAATACTGCGGGCGCATTCGTGAGACCGAATGGCATGACAACAAACTCGTAATGACCGTACCTCGTGCGAAAAGCAGTTTTAGATATATCCTGCTCTTTTACACGCAACTGATGGTAACCTGACCGTAGATCGATTTTTGAAAAGTGCTTGGCACCCTGAAGCTGATCGAATAAATCGTCAATACGAGGAAGTGGATAACGGTTACGAATAGTGAGCTTATTCAACTCACGGTAGTCAATACACAAACGCATACTACCATCCTTCTTCTTGACAAACAAAACGGGAGCGCCCCAAGGTGACACGCTTGGACGGATGAAACCCCTTTCGAGAAGTTCCTGAAGTTGATCCTTCAGTTCCTTAAGCTCTACAGGAGCCATACGGTAAGGAGCTTTAGATACTGGTTCTGCACCTGGAACGAGATCGATACCAAATTCTACCTCTCGCATGGGAGGTAAACCTGGAAGTTCCTCTGGAAAAACATCTGGAAAGTCTGACACAACCGGCTGATCATGAATCGAAGGTGTTTCAGAAGTCGTGTCATGGACTGTAGCTAGGAAACCCTCACAACCATGATATAGTAAGGTACGAGCCTGTAAAGCTGAAATGATTTGGACATGTTTTCCTGGTAGGAAGCCTCGGTGAATATACTCTGGTGTCTGGACATCACCAAAGATGACCTGGTGAGCATGGCAATCTATGGTGGCATGATGAGTCGATAACCAATCCATACCCAGAATAATATCAAAATCACACATATCCAAAGGAAGAGCACTGACTGGACGGATTTTATCATCAAACTCAAGAGGGAGATCCTTATATACTTGGGTAATGAGTACGGAGTCTCGCATGGGGGTAGATATACTAAGTGCACTGTCTAGTGGCGTAGGGGTCATGTTTATTCTAACAGCATATGAAGTAGATATAACCGAGTGCGTGGCGCCTGTATCGAAAAGCACGCATGCAGACTGTCCGTGTATAAACAAAATGCCAGTAATGGTACCTGCGGTCTTATTTGCTTGATCACGGGTAGTAGTGTAGACACGACCAGTGGTTGGTGGTAGTGGTGGTGGCGGAGGTAACATCTGAGGAGTCTGGCCTGAGGTACCAGCAGCAGTATTCCCGCTCTTGCAATCCCTCTTCAGATGGCCCGGTTGGCCACACTGGAAGCAACCACTCATACCACGACGGCACGGTCCCGTGTGCTTCTTTCCACAAGTGACGCAAGTGGGATAAGTGTGCACGGCAGAAGCAGCTCTGGTTTGCTGAGAACCTGATTCACGATGATAAACACGTGTCATGATGCTGATATTTTAAACTGAAATGAGGCTGTTTGACTGAAATTTAAAATTACCAGAATTTGCCGGTCGGGCAACCTGTTGACCCCTGTTGTTTTGGTCACGCCCCTGTCCAGCATCTCTGTTGGAATTACACATAAGTTTAAGATTTGTTTTACACGATAGTTTAGTATTTCTTGGAGCTTAAAGGCTCACCTGTAGCTGCCAGAGGAGTTGGAGCTGCCACGGTAGTTATCACCGCCGTTCCTCCTATCTGACCGATTACGGTCATATGACTGACCGTGGTTCCTGTAGTTCTGATGCGGAGTAGCCGATTGGGATCGGTCTCCTCCTCTGTGTCTGTAAGATTTTAATAGCATATAAGTTGCCAAGCAATAATGGCTAAATTGTTTAAGTCTGTGGGGTGAGATGTACCTCTTCTCCGGGCGCTCTAAATTCTCGAGCTCGTCCCTCTCAAAAAGCATCTCGATGTCCCGAGCTGCATTAGCTACTTGTGACACATTAGTGAATGTGGCACTCATCAATCTATCTGCAGTCCTAGTGTGAAGAGCCCAGCGAAATTGCTTCACTTGCTCCTCTACGGTACCCGCAGCCTCTCCTAAGAATCCAGCCATCCTGAGGTATCGGTGCATGAACTCTATGCTGTTCTCGCCATTATTCTGACGAATAACGTGAAAGTCCCTCTTCATCTTAGCTTGCTCCGCATGCGGGAAAAACTGGTCATAGAACATCGTCTTGAAACGTGCCCAGGTCAAAGTAAGCTCCCAAGCATCTCCCCCATTGGACAGTTTCTGAGACCTCCACCAATGTAGAGCAGGACCCTCCAGCTTGTAAACCGCAAGCCTAACTTTGAAAACATCACCACAACCCATAGCTCCAAAAATTTTCTCTATATGGTAGATCCAGTCTTCTGCATCAGTTGGAGCTACAGTTTGCTCAAACAGTCGGGGCTTCTGCTTGTTGAACAGATCCAGCCAAGCGGGTAACGTAGTAGGTGGTGGAGCAGGAGGGTTGTTATTCTGCTGAGGTCCATTCTGATATTCAGCTCGGATCTCGTCACGAATTTGGGGTAACATGGCCTGTATAGCAGCCTGAACAGCAGCAGCAATGGCAGCTGCGTTAGGATCATTCTCGGTGTCGCGCCTGGGTGGCATCTGAAATAAAAGAGGATAAATCGACAAAAACGTAAGAACCTGAAGTAATAAATCTGAGTATGCTTAGTGTAATTCATGAAGGTATAGTTAACAAAACATGACATGAATACTAGTGAACGCCTAAGGTCAGTTCACAAAATGCAAATTTCTGAAACATAAATCTGACATGAGTAAGGATGGACGCCTATGGTCAGTTCATCCATACAATTTAAGCGGCAAGGGTGAACGCCTATGGTCAGTTCACCAAAACGAAATGTTCTTGAAAAGCACATGCGATTAAGTATGGCCAGTCCTGTACCAACCGTTTACTTAATCAAAATTTTAAAAAAAAATCCGACTGATAAAATTCATGAGTAGCATGGAAAATAACGACGCCAAAATACAAGAAATTCTTGGTGACTACCCACTAGTCACAGGTCAAGTTTTAGAGCCTACAGGTCGAACCTTGCGCTCTGATACCATATTTGTAACACCCCACTTGGAAAATGGACCGTTACGTGTACTTATGGCGTGTCATCAAAGCATGCAAGGCAATGTATTATACATTAAATGACCAAACGGACAATACCGGAATCAAACATCGGTAGTCCAGCATAAGCTCCAAAGTATAAAGACTAAGTACTGAAAGAAAAGGGACGAAACAATGTCCAACAACCAAAGAGAAGTAATGTAATGTATGCATAAAATAAAGGAGTCTGGATAGCTCCCATCCAATGCACGTACTCTCTTAGCAGTCCTAAGATCGTCCCTGCGTACCTGCCGTTTGGAAACATGAAAGGAAACTACGGCTGAGCATAACGCTCAGTGGACGGATATAGCATGAATAAGATGTACTGAAAGTAAATGGAACAGTAGACTACAATGACACTATAACTGATATGACCTGAGCTACAATTCTGCAAAAACTTTGAATAAACCTTTTCATATATACTGAAACTGAAATATAACTTATTAATTCTGAAAACATGCATTTTCTGTATTTTAATTTGCCAAGAGCTTATATAGGTCATGTATTAAATCAACTGCTGCATGAATACATAGAGGGGTGTCCTCGTCATGCTATAGAGGGGTGACCTCTAAATAACTGTGCTGGGTGGAGGGATCAGCTCCAAGGTGAAGGATGTAGAGCACACACCACATTCACCTGCTAAACTGTAAACTATAGCCTAGGATGCATCCATACGCCCCACTAATAATACTGATAAAATGGCCAAGCTGAGCTGAGTGGAACGATGCAGGATATCACTCTCCTGCATGTGAGTCACGACACCGGTGCCTCTAGTGCCGTGGTTACGGTACCTCCGTAACTAGTACATAAACTAATCATGCTCGTATATAAGGCTCAGGCAATTTATTTTATTATAAACATAATTTCTGATAACTTTAATCATATACTGGGAAAAACATTTGGCTGCAGACAGGGAATCCTAAACATGCATAGAAGGAAGTCCTTACTGAAAGGACGGGAAATCCGTACCTCTAGTCCAGTAATTGACTGAATGGAAGACTGAACGAATACTACTCGGGCTTCACGCGTGCTACATAATTAAAAGACGCGAATAAGTTAACCGATATCCATTATTAAATCTTACTGATCTTGTTGGTTTCTTATTTATTTATTTCAGATATTCCATACGTACAATTACGACTAAATCTGATCATTAAAATAATTTATTTTAATGTATTAATGTTATACTAATAGCTACGTACAACGTTTATCTAACGGTAAATAATTCTATAATAAGTATTTCTCTAAAGATAGAAGTTCCTTAATTTAGAAAGTTCTTAAATAGTTTAATTCGTTTTCTAAAATATACCCTTTTAAATATTAACGAAAATAATTTACTTTAATACACATAAGATATGTATATATTAAATAATTATAAAACACTTAAATTAAATTAAAAAGGTATAACATAAAAATATCTATTTTATCATTTATAAAAACGTCCCGAGCTTACCGACTAACAATTTAAACATATACACCAAATCTGTCCGAAACAATTAGTGACAGAATTTCGTGTCACCAAAAACTGTCGCTAAAGCTGTTTATTTAAAAACTGTCTAAACCCTAACAGTTTTGCGACAGAACAAACTGTCGCTAAACTGTCGCTAAAGTTAATTAACTTTCTTGTTTTTCTGTCTATTTTTTTTTCCACTGCTCTAAGTGCCTCGTTCCCACTGTTTACCGAACAGTTCCCCCTGCTTGTTCTATTTTACAACCAAACGCACCCTTATTTTGTACGCAGTCCCCAAACGCCCCCCTCTGGTCAAGACTGGCCCTAGCCGCCCCTGTGTGGGTCACGGCTGGGCAGAAAGGGGAGTCACTCACCGAGGCTGTGGAGTCCCGGTTCCACGAACATAACCCAACAGCCCCGACTTGGGCTGTTTTCTCTCGGCCGGCCAAAACATGGCAGGTCTCGGTTTCTTTTACCAAAACAACCCGACACCCTTGGTTTGTACATACCCGTTGTTGGTCTGCGGTTGTTGGTGATCCGAAAGCAAGTACCACCGAGACATGTCCATGTCTCGGTTCCCATAAGATTACCCAAGACGAAACCCTAACTATGATTTTATGTGATGTTCTCTTTGTTTTTAATAATCAATTCGTGACTATAAAGGGTTGAGCTAGAGATTGATTACCTTAATAGCTTGATCACGGAAGGAAGGAACACAAAGATTGCTAGATCAACAAAGCTCGGCCTTTTTTTTTTTTTTTTTTTTTTTCTTCTTTCCGGCGGCCAACAAACCGAACCCTAATCCTACCCTTTTTTTTTTTGTCGACTGATTGGAAAAAAAGAGAAACCGTGTGTTTTGTATATCCCCAAATGGGCTAAGCCCAAATCTTTCCTTTATTTTTTTTTTTATTAAAAACCGGCTCTTTTATATCTTTTTTTTTTTTTAACTTGTATAATTAATACTTGTAATAAAATATTATTGTAATATTTTCTTGCGTTGTTCCGTTGGTAATTTCCACGTGTACGTTTAAAGAAAATATCCCGCGTATTAATAATAACCGCGTATTTATAAATTCTCGATTTTAAAATACGGGTTTTACACATCAAACTAAGTTTGTAAACTTTGAAAACCAGTAGTATCAACTATCTAACCAAGCCTAAAGTCCCCGAGAGTCGACCAAAAATCAGCCCCAATTTCGGATTGTGCCGACTTGTGTCTCCCGGTACACTAAAACTAAAACTAGCATAACTTTTGACTCATAATGACTTAGAAGCTCTATCTTATACCAAAACGAGCGTATCGGAAAACTCTACAATAAAATCAAATAATATTAGCCTTTATCAGACCTTAAACCCACGAAACTATCTGTTATATGCTGCTGGCCCAAAATACCTTTTTAGAAAACAAGTCAAATCAATTTTCCAAGAAACACCACTCATTCCTATACCTATAGAATCATCATACTAACATACTCATCAACTAAACACTCTTAAAAACACTTGTATGAAAAATCTAACAAAATCAAAGATAAAAAAAAAGACATTTTATGATCAAAACAAGATAATCTTACCAAAAATAACACATGCATGATGATTAAAACATCATACAACCATGAAATCATAAAGTCTTCAAATTTTGATGCATGTTCATGATTTTGGTATCAAAAGAATCACCATAAAAATCTATGATGTGGTCTTTAAATGTTTTTGATTAGTTCATGATGGATGATGAAGATTTGTGGTGTTTGTGTGGTGGTGGTGACGGCAAAAGTGAGAGGCGAAGGGAGAGAAATTGTTTTGGTGTTTGTTTTATTAATAAAGTGGAAGAAAAAATCTTTATATATGGTATTAGTGTAGGGGTAAAACTTGCCAAGTTTGAAACCTTTGGACTTAAAAGCAATTTGATAATTTTAAGGGTAGAAAATGACTATTAGTAAATCTTGAAAATATTTACGGGGCTCGGGTTTCGTAAAAATACTTTTCAAAAGTTACAATGCATCATAAAAATGATTATATGATTTCTCGACACGACTTAATACGTAATTAAAACGAAATCGTCGAAAATATTAATTATCGAAACGCTCGATAATAAAATGTAAAATTTTGGGCATCCATCGGTATCGCAATCACTAGGAATTCTCGTTGTACATTAATTTTGAATAAACTCGTTGTAAAATGCACGCGGGTGATTTTAAATCAAAAGCTTTGATTTAAATTAAATATGGAAAAACAAAATAAAAATTTGATGATTCCATATAAAGTATTTATCAATGATATGATTCCATATAAAGTATTTATCAATGATCAGAAAATACTTGAAAAGTATAATTTATTAAAATTATTAAGAATCTCAGGATTTACATATAACAATATAAGAAAACCTAATACTTTGGAAAAATTCAAGAAACACGAATAAAAGAATAAAATAATGCTGGGAAAGGATGGGTTCTCACAACTGTACCCTCTATGTGGTTTAAGCAGCTGTTACAGGGACATAGAATTTTAAGTGGTCCATTATGACTTTCTGGGTGGCGGTCAATCTCCTCTTGCGCTTTTTTTTGCGTATTCAATAAACGCTTCTACTCCGTCAAAATAATCTTTTTTAGTCCTATTACTTCGTATCCAAGACTTGTCCCCCATAGTTTTGAGGATAAATCGTACCGTATATATCCTACAAATCACAAAACAAACCAATATATCATATCCAAGATAAAACATTCTTAAAGGTTTAAGGCACATAGCATGAATCAATAACGCATAATATAAAACCCCAAATTCCAATCACATATATACTAATTATCTAAACAAATGCATAACACTACAGATTATAATCCTAATAAAAACATTACCTGATTTATAAAGTAATGAAATTAAAACTGGTGTAGATGGCCGAACAGAATAGTTGTTGATGTTATTGATGGCTGGAGATTGAGGGATGGAAAAAAAATTGTGGGATGAGTTTAAAATTTTTGGGAGTTATTTTCAATGTTCACACTAAATAACATTTTGGAGGCAAATTTTCAATTTTCAACAAAATAAAATTTTGGAGGCATGTTTTAAATTTCACTAAATAAAAGGTGTTAAAATTTTACCCGAAAATGTAGGTTATTTATCCTAATAAAAAGTCCTAACTTTATATTTTTGTTCAAATAGGAATATCAGACATAAAAAAGTCCATTGGGTACAATGGACCGTCATAAGTATTTGTGTATTTATTACTTATACTCTTTTATAAATATGTTATTTATGATTTATTAAACATAAGTTGATATGGGCTTATGTGTCATAAGCTTACATTTTGTGATTTATATATATTACAAAATTAATATAATGCATGAAATATATTTAAGGAATTATTATTTTAAACGGGCCAATGCGGTGGAGTCGTATTATCAGGCTATCATATAACATAAACAAATATGTTAAAAGTGAAAGTATCAATATTGAGACAAAAAAAGTCAACAACAGACAATTATTATGAAAGACTAAGTATATAAAACTTGATAAAAATTTTATAAATAAAAATACATTAATTATGTTTTAAATAAATAATATACAATATATGCAAACGTTTTATACACCTTTTAAAAGGTCGGTGCTTAAACGGTTTTATAACTTATTTCACCAAGACCACGTCTGAACGTAACATAAATGATGAGTAATTTGTTATCTGACTTACTTTAAAACCTAAACCTTAAACAACTTAACCCTAAACCATATAACCCTTAAACCATAAACCTTAATTAAACCATAATTCATAATCCTACATACCATAATCCCTAATCCTTAAACATTAAACCCTAAACTGTTGTCCCTAATATGTGATGATTATATAATACGAATTAAAGAAAGAAAGGTAGATATGAGAAGAATTCTAGAGAGAGAAAGTAGTGAGAGAGAGTAGAGAGAAAATGGTTGGTGAAACTTGTGGAATATTAGATTAGAGAAAATGAAATGACCAACACCCTTCCTAACATGCTAGGAAGGGTTTATATAGCCTTTTCTTACATGTAGCTTAATGGGCTATATGATCATGGGCCGGGCTTTTCTTTTGGGCTTTGGTTACTTATTAATGAACCTTAGCTTAAAGTTAAGCCCGTAATTACACGACTAATATACTACCTATTACAACGTTATAAAATACGATACATAATAAACATATGACCGAGCATTCTTGTTTGGCTCAATATTTTGAGGCTAACAATCTCCCCCAATGAGAGGTCATAAACCTTGGTCATTTAGGAAATTTGTAGAGATTACTAATCTCGCCATAAATGAGTCTTGAACGTGTAATCGTAGCCTTGTTTCTTCATGCTGTGATCTTTGAGCCTTTGTCGTTGTCTTTCGACTTTGTCTTTAAGCTTGAGATCTTCAAATCATCCTTGACTTGTCTTTGCCATCTTGCGATCTTGTGTCCTCATCCATATGCTCACACTATTAATTGTTGAGTATGTCTTTAGGCATGAGTATGTGGTTTCTGAATCATTGACTTTGCTGTGTACACCGTGACGCCACCTTCTCGAGACAAAACATAGACACGGACAGAATGGCTTTGACATTCGTCCTAAATCGGTAGCGTTTTACCTCCGGTCGGTGAAGACCGTTATACGATATTAAATATCGTACCTGTGATCAGGTAGATTCAATTAAGAATCTCCTTGACAGGGTTTCGCGGCTGTACTAGCCGTTCTCTTTACTCGACCGTCTCAAAGCAAGACTGCGAACATAAAGAGTGAATCAATTGGATAAATATCCACTTGATTAAAGTCGTCAATTCAAATTCCTGGAACAAGTTTGATTCATAAAGAATCTTACCATTGTTGCTTTCCAGTTGACACAAGTTTGATTCATAAGAATCTCACAAGTCACCTACCGTAGCGCTGTTTGAGGTTGACGCTAGAAGGATTTCCATTCGTCACTGTGAATATTAATGAATATCACTCTGAATGTTCTGGCAAGACCATAAAGATATTGCGTAGAAACCTGAAACGAGTTTGAATCAATTCAGAATCAAACCACTGTTGCTTTTTAGTTTTGCACATGTTCAACTCATAAAGAATCTTGCATATGACCTACCGCAGTGCTGTTTGATGTTAACACTGGAAGGATTTCCACTCATCATTGTGAATACTAAGTAGTATCACTCTGAGTGTTCTAGCAATATCACAAGGATATAGCGTAGGACTCTCTTGATCTTCATCCGTGTGTCCTAACGAGATTTGATTGATCTCTTGGCTCTAGACTCGATTTGTGCACTTTTAGTGGTCGGAGGCTGGAGCAGATGCCACCTATTCAATATCAACTATCTCGAAGTGAGAAAGTCAATAGTAGTCATGTTGTTCTCCGTGACAATAAAACAAACTTCTTTTGAGAGAAGCCTGAGTAGCTAGGAAAGGGTTGTGCTTCACATCACTGGGTCCATGATGAGTTTGTCTTCATGATGAGTTGACCCGGTTTCTGCCTAAGTTGTATAGAGGGCTTCTTTCTTTAGACCTTTTATCCTTACATTTCTTTTTCATTCTTCAACCCCTTCAATGCTTACCAAGACATCATTATTAGCACCTTGTTGTGATTGTTCCAGTGCTAGCATCAGTACTTAGTCGGCATTCAGCTACGTTCACATTCTACTCCATCTTTCCTAAGGACTTCTAATAATCTATTGGATTGTCCCTGGGAAGATCCCTCCGGTTCTGGTTGGATCATAGGACTTAAACCTAACCACCCTTTTGACACCAATAACGTCGTGAATTAAAGATGTTGTGGGTATTTGATCGTAACCATGAAAACCACTTTAAATTCTAACAAAGTGTTTGAAAAAACATTTAGCACCTTGCTAGTTTTGTCGTTTCAGAAATGCTCCCCCTTCACATGCGCATCGATAATCGAAAATGTTTCACACATGTAGGTAAGAGTTAGAGTTAAAGTGCTTGAGTCTTATATTAGATCACATTTTAATCACATTTTCTCCCCCTATCTCTAATATATAAAATCTTTTGATATTAGAGATACCAAATTTGATTAAAATATATTCTGAAAAATAGTCTTGAAAATCTTTGGGAGAAAGATGTGTGAATCTATGCATGAAGTTGAAATGCTTCCCCTCAAAAATTGATCCAATTGAATTGTCATTATGAGGATATGATCCACATTTCGCTTTTTGAGGATGGGAGTTGTTGAACACACAATTTTTGAAAGATTTTGAATATCATTGAAAAATTCTTGAAAAAATTGTGTTCAACGCTTTTTGAAAAATCAATTCTTTTTGTCGAAGAGGTTTTTCTAAAGCATAAACTTGAGTTCATATACTTTGAATGTCTTGACGAATCCACTCAAGTGTAAGAAGATTTAACTTCTTTTGCTAAGGGTAAGAGCACGAAATCGTACACTCCCCCGTGAATATAGTTCCGGGTTGTAATATGAAAGTAATTACAAGCCATTGTGTTGAGCTCAAAACGTTGAATGTTTTGTGACAAGCTCAACCCGTGATAGATTGCTCTACTTGTTGTTTGGAAATATTTGTCCAAAATAGACAATTTCCTTTATTAAAAGAAGAAATGACATGTTTTGAAGAATATTTACAACTTTCATTCGAGCTTTATGTACACACCTGTGTCGTTATTGAGCGACATTTCTAGGCACGTCCATATTATCGATACTGAAAGACATGTCGAGAAGAATATTTTTGGATTTTGAAAGATTTTTAATTTTGTGTTTTGCTTTTATGTGTTTTATATTTTTGTATTTTGCTTTTTCAAAGATATATACAAGTTGATGTTTGATAGATAAATCAAGCAGGCACCTTTGCCAGAATCTCTAGGTCTGCTGGAGTCAAACATCTCATACCAATTTGCCTAACGAGGTACTCAAACCTATCTTTCGACAGGGCTTTCGTAAACAAGTCGGCTAATTGGTAATCCGTTCCAACAAAGTATAATTCAACGATACCTCTTTCAACTTGTTCCTTTATGAAGTGGTATCTGACATCGATGTGCTTCGTGCGGGAATGCTGTACCGGATTGCAGGAGATGGCTATGGCCGACTTAGAGTCACAGTACATAGGTACTTTATCAAAGTGGAAGCCATAATCCGTGAGTTGTGTTCTCATCCAAAGAACTTGAGCACAACACGCAGATAGAGACACATACTCTGCTTCAGCTGATGAAAGTGACGTACAATCCTGCTTCTTGGAAGACCATCCCACAAGCTTATCTTGACCTAGAAATTGTGCACCACCAGAAGTACTTTTTCGTGTATCAAGACACCCTGCATGATCAGAATCTGAATAGGCCGTTAGAAAGAAATCGGTTTCCCTCGGATACCAGAGTCCCAAATGAATGGTATTCTTGAGGTACCGAAAGATCCGTTTAACCTCCTTGAGGTGCTTTTATGTGGGTCGTGCTTGATAACGTGCACAATAACACGTAGCATGATGAATATCTGGTCTGCTTTCTGTCAAGTACATGAGGGACCCGATCATGGAACGATATCTCGTTTGATCTATGGGTAATCCCTCCAAGTCAGCATCTAGGGATGTGGTTGATAATGGTGTCCCAACGGGGTCACATGAAGTCATACGATGCTTTTTGATTATCTCTTGACAATACTTAGCTTGGTTTATAAAGATACCACTTGGGGATTGGTGAACTTGAATTCCTAGAAAGAATTTTAGTTCGCCCATCATAGACATTTCAAATCTGTTGTGCATTACTTTTTCAAACCATTTTGAAAGTTTTGGGTTTGTAGACCCGAAAATAATGTCATCAACTTAAATTTGCACAAGCAAAATGTCATCCCCATATTTATAAGTGAACAAAGTTAAATCAATGGAACCTTTTGAGAAACCTTTGGAGACCAGAAATTTCGAGAGCTCGTCGTACCACGCCCTTAGAGCTTGCTTGAGTCCATAAAGTGCTTTGTGGAGACGATACACCTTGTCAGGATAATGAGGATCGACGAATCCTTCCGGCTGCGTGACATAGACTTCTTCCTTCAAAGGACCGTTAAGAAACGCCGTCTTTACGTCCATTTGATATACAATGAATCCCTTATGTGCAGCATAGGCAAGGAAAATCCTGACCGCTTCCATTCGAGCTACTGGTGCAAATGATTCTTCAAAATCAATACCCTCTTTCTGTCCATACCCTTTAGCCACTAGCCTAGATTTATTCTTGATGATCGTGTTCTCTTCATCCATCTTGTTTTTCTAGATCCATCGAAGATTTAATGGTGTTACATCGTATGGTCTGTCAACAAGTTCCCAGACTTTAAGTCTTTCAAACTGTTGAAGTTCATCCATCATCGATTCAATCCAAGCATGATCAGTCATGGCTTCTTTGATGTTTTTCGGTTCAGCAGTACTCACGGCGAGTGCGAACATACAAACATCGCCATTGGTTTCAAGCTGTCGTCTTGTACGAACGGGCTGTGAAGGGTTTCTAATTACGTGAACCAAAGGATGATCTCGGGTCCAATGATGTGTTGAAGGATGTCGTTGATAGAACGTATGCATATTTGACGGATCAACATGGCGAGTAGAAGACTCTCCAGTTTCGTGTACCGATGTACCGAATGGGTTGTGAAAATCGTCATCGTCAGATAATGCACCGTCTGCTTGATTTGTGTTCTCTGGAGCAATGAAAGTAGTTGTGGATGTTGTAGGATCGATTGTTGAAGTGATATTCTGAGGAGGTAAATCTGCAACAACCCGTGTTGAAGTAGATGAAGTTGTATCCTTTTGTTGATGATGATCGGTATCATCATTCGTATCATGAGTGACAGCGGAAGACTTCGATGCAACTTGTTTCTCCCCCGTGAAATATTCATCATACATTGGTCCATATAACATTTCCAACTCTTCAAGTGTCGTGTCCACTGTCATATCTGCTCTAGGAACATGTTCAGGAACCAGCTTTGAACTTGACGGTTCATTGCTGTGGTCTTGAGTTCCGAGTTCCGTGCGGTTGTGAACGGAATTCGTTTGTCTTTGTGGATCGGGACTTAAACTGTTTTGTTCAAGTGCCATCTCTTGCAATTCATCAAATCTGATATGAATAGTCTCGACTATCAATTTTGTTCTCTTGTTGTACACTCTGTATCCCTTTGACTGAGTTGCATATCCCACTAAAATGCATGCATCACCTTTCTCTTTCATCTTGTCCAGATTTTCACCATCTCGAATAATGTAACACGTACATCCAAAAACGTGAAGTTGTTTGAGTGAAGGTTTGCGATCATTAATTATGTGATATGGTGTCTTTTCGTGTCTTGGGATAACTAAGGAGCGGTTTTGTGTGTAGCATGCGGTTGACACGGCTTCGGCCCAAAAGTATAGTGGAAGTTTTGAAGCGGATAACAATGTTCGAGCAGCCTCAACTAAAGTACGGTTTCGTCTTTCAACAACGCCGTTTTGTTCGGGTGTTCGAGCAATAGATGTTTCATGTTCAATTCCTTCAGCTTCAAAATAGTTTCTCAGTTTTGAATTCAAAAATTCAGTACCTCTGTCAGTACGAACCACTTTAACTTGAGCTTGAAGACCACGTTGTATCACTTTAAGGAAGCTGATGAGAACATCAGGTGTTTCATCCTTGTACCTCAAGAAGTGAGTCCATGTGTACCTTGAGTAGTCATCGACAATTACCATAACGTATTTCTTCCCATTGATACTTTGAACACGCATGGGACCACACAAATCTATATGAAGAAGATCTAACCGTCCTTTAGAGCTAGGTGTAGTCTTTGTCTTGAAACTACTCCGTTTAGCTTTACAAAGCTCACAAGAAGAACAAAGATGATCTTTGATGAATTTCAAGTTAGGAAGGCCTCGCACAATATCTTTCTTGGAAAGCAAGTTGATGGTATCAAAGTTAAGATGAGATAAACGTTGATGCCATAACCAAGCTTGAGTCGTTGAAGCTTTAGCCATGAAACAGATTGGAGTTGAAGATGTGGAGTCTTGTAGTGAAATAGTGTAGAGATCAGTACCCCGTGTTCCGGTAAGTAAGTCATTCCCATCATAATCACGAACAAAACATGTCTTCTTTCTAAAAGCAACCTCCAAATCCGCATCACAGAATTGACCAACCGAGAAAAGATTATGATTGAGCCCTTCGACGTAGTAAACCCGTTTGATAGTGATATTCCCCTGAACCAAGTCTCCATATCCTAGGATCGGTGCAAATTGATCATTTCTGAATCGGACCGTACCCAGGAACTTCTCCACGAAGTTAATTAGAAGCTTGAGATTCCCCGTCATGTGCTTCGTGCATCCGGAGTCCATTATGAAGATAATTACTTCGATCACCTGCAGAAGAATTAGAACACGATGGAGCATTTGCTAAATTGGATTCCATGTTAGTTGTGATTTCCGATTCATTAGTTTCCCTAGTTTCGTCACTTAGAGGCACATTAACGCTCGTAGTCACATTTTCTGTTCTAACCTTAGGCATCCATTTATATCCTGGAGGACATTGATTAGCGAACCACCATTTCCAAGGCTTGCTAGCAGACTCATATAATTCCCTAATTCTGCTTCTAGGGTTCTTAGTGGTGGAGTCTGATGCAATACTTTTCTTAGGGGGGGTTGCACCAGAATGGTTCACTTTGCGTTTGGGTTTTCTAGCACTAATAGGCATCACAGTTTGCTTCTTAGTTCTAGTTTCTACGCCTTTGATATTATTCGAAACACACATAGCATGATTAGCATTAGCACACTTTCCACATTTCACACAAACAAACTTAACTTTCATAGCATTCAAAGTCGAATCATTCAAATCGTCATTACACGCGATTACAGACGTTTTATTCTTAGAAACATTGAAAATCCTAGGGTGGTCTTCTACTTGCTTCATCTTCCCTTGACTTTTGTTTTGCCAGACCTTTTCATTCATGCGAGTGCTCTTAAGCTGGGGCCGGCTAACACTAGCAGTGGAGACTACTCCTGTAGTAAAAGACACACGTCTATTAGTGTTTCTAGAAGTCTGAGGTGATTGACTTTTGTTTGTTTTGTGTGGGTTTAGTGGTCAATCTATACATCCCTGGTTTAACCATATTTGTGTTCTTAATGCTTTGTGATTGAATATTTGTTTTGGGAGTGTTTTGTGGTAACCTATCCTTCCCATTCGTCTTGGGGGCAAACGCAGGTTTTACAAATGCAGAATTAGAGAAAACAGATGGTTTTCCCAAGACAGAGGGTCTAGTCACTTTTTGAGCATTGGGTTGTCTTACAACAGGTTTGTTAACACTAGGTTCCACAATCTTCCCACCCATCTTAGCAATGAGTTTCTGCAACTCTGCTATCGCTCTGTCCCTGTCTTGTAACTGAGCTTTCAACCCTTTAATTTCCAAATTCTGTTCGTTCATTTCTCGAAACGTTTGGGAAAGTTTTTCTTGCAATTTATTATCATGTGGAAAACTACCAACGTCTTTTTGCAAAGCAAGTTCAAGAGAATGACAATGTTTTTGAAGGAAATCAGTTTTGTGTTGAAGTAACTCAAAAGCCTTTTTATCAACATTTTCTTTATGTTTCGAAAGCTCAAGTTCAAGACGCTCACACTCTTTGATTTTATCAAGATATTTGCATGCAACATCAGAATATTCATCGATATCAGCACAAGATTGAAGAGTAACACACAAAATATCTTTGGAGAGACATTCTTCTAAGAGTAGATCATATTCGTTTGAAAATTCTAATTTGTCATTTTGAAGGTCATCAATTTCTTTTTCAAGAGACTCAACATATTTCAAATCATCAAACATTTCAGACTGAATTAAAGTTTCAAACTCAAGAACATGTTCTTTTATTATCTTCGTATTTGGTATTAAAAGTTCTTTCACAAGCACAGTTATGTCGTGAGGAATCTCGGTTTTCCACTTATCCTTTTGACGTTTCTCCCAATCGCTTTCAACAATTGATTGAACATTATTAACGTGGTGTTTAAGAAAACCAAGTATTTTTCTACTTTTGCTTTTAGAAGCATCTAGAGGCAAATAGTTAATATATTTAAAAACATTAGTTTTCCTCTTAGTGGCAAAAGCTTTTTTCCATTGAATTCTTTTTTGTTTGCATTCTAAAAATAATTCCTCACGAGACTTCTGTTTTTGTGGAGTGAAAAGACCATAAAGACTGTTTTCATAAGCATAGTTATATCGTTTCACAAAATCTTTATTGACCGGTGATCTACTCTCCTCATCCCAAAGGGACGTCTCTTCACTATCGAGGTTAGCTACAGGGCAATCATGATTGGTCCATTCGGACTCGTCAAGATATAAATGGGGGTTTGCAGCTTGAGCTTGTTCGAGGTACTTGGGGGTGGCAAAGCTAGGTTGACCCTTGAAAAACGACCGAGGTGCTATCATTCTTACGGTTTGAATAGAGTCATGTGTATTATAAACAACTTTTTTCAAAAAATCGACTTGTTCTTCGAGATCCTTTACTTTTTCAGTATCTTTGTTTTGTCTATTTTTGAAATCTTGTTTTAATGTTTCAACCTCTTGTTTCTTCTCGTCAAGAATTTTAGCAGCATCGGTGGTGTTCATAGAAAGCCTCTGTTCAAGTTCATTAACTTTTGTTGTGGCATGGTACGTTTTTTGACGTTCATCACTTAATAAAACATTAAATTGACGTTTTTCTTTAGTTAACAAAGCAAGAGCTTCATTGTATTTATTTTCAAAATCGTCCTTTTTAACGTTGATGACACGACTTTTGTACCCCTCAAGCTCGTTGGTCTTTTGAAGAAGCTCAGCCCTATAACTATCAATAGTCTCACTAGATTTTATAAGAGCGGCGTTGCATTCTTCAAAGTTTTGAGTGAGCGCTGCGTTTGCCTTCTTTAATTGCTTTTGATTCTTTCTATTTTCATTGACATCTTTTTGTAAACTAGCAATTAAATTAGAAAGCGTGACACGCTCCTCGTCATCATACTCATTTGTATGTTGATCATCCTCAAACTCATTATTGCACATGTCTGATGAATCGGGTGTGGTATTGCTATCAACCGTTTCCATCATACACGTGTCAGTAATTGTTGTTGGTAGATCACTATGCTCATGTGTATCACCAAACACATTATATTCAGCATCATCTTGTACCTTATCAATTAGCTCGGTATCAAATATAGGACCATTGTCATCTTCAGTGACGTTAAGGACCTCATGAATCTTTGCCATGTATGAATAATGTGCCTCGAGTTCTTGGTCGGAGAGTTCATCATCTGTGTCGTCAAGCATTTCTCCTTCCTCAGCTGATAACTTGATTCCAGCTTCCATTTTCTTGCACAACAGCATCTTTTCCTTATGATAACCATAATCTTTAACCCTCTTTGGCTGTCTGCATTCCCTTGCCAAATGCCTAAAACCTCTACAGTTAAAACACTGAATCCCACTTTGTTGCACAACTTGAGTCCCAACAGTTTCCCTATTTCCAACAACAGTAGCCACCCTCTGATTATCATACTTGGGTTGTCGATCATACTTTGGAGGACTCTCAGCACGTCTTCGTGTGTCATACCTTGGAGGACTCTGTGCATGGGTGTTCCTCGAGTTTGAAGATGTTCGAAGGTTGTTGTTGGTGGGTTTGTAGATTTTCTTATATTGCTTCATAACGAAAGCCATTTGTTGCTTGAATTCCCTATCCCTTTGAGCTACTTCTTCATCACTGTCCTCTTCGGATGATTGCTCAGGTATGGGTGATGGTGCTCTGGCAACTTCTTTGCCTCGGGATCATGTTGGAGCATGTGACTTAGAGACAATGGATGATCGTGGTGATGATGATTGAGTAGAGTAGGTCTTTGAAGTACGGGAGTGATATTCTGGGTAATGTTGAGTGGTAGACACCAAAGCAAGTGGATTGGAAATCTTTGCAACTCATTCAGCTCGAAGTTCATTTGCCTCATTTTGAAATTGTTTCAAGATGTCAAAGAGCTTGTGATATGAAACTTCGTCTAACTTTTGTTGTTGTTTGACCAAGGTGACAAACCGTGTCCACTCTGGTTGAAGTTGCTGTAGAAATTGGACATTGACTTGCATGGTGGAAACTTGCAAGTTGTTTCGGGTCATATCATTCATCATCTTGTAGAATCGGGAGTAATAAGAATCAATTGATTCCCCATCCTTTGATGTAAACTTGCCAAAGTTCCAAAACATCTTAGTTTTCACATCTTGTTTGTTAAGTGATTCACCTTGTTGCAATCTTTCAATGGCCGTCCACATTTCTTGAGCAGTAGGACATGCGTCAACCGTAGAGTAAATCTCATCTCCAATGCCACTGAGAATTAAGTAGATTGCTTCCTTCTCTACATCAAACCACGCACAGTTCTCTGGGTGAGGTCGGTCCTCTTCTCATCACGTTCATATGCGGGTTGTGCGTCACTTGTGTCTGTGGCTGGTACTGCAGGAACTTGAATCCTTGAGAGTTTATAGGGTCCTTCCAAAATACATTGCCTTAAAGCATCACCATTAGGTTTTGTGTCAAGGTAACGTATAAAACGGGATTTCCAATGATCATATCGACCCGACACTAGCATTGGTGGTCTTTCCTTGTTACCTGCCACCATTATGTTGTTGTTCGTCACACGGTATTCGGCAGTAGAATCCATCTCAATATTCTCTGAAATGATGAATCGAATGTGGATCTTAAGTAGTTGTGTTGTGATTGTTTGGTTGTTGAAATTGCGAAAATTGCGATTTTTTTTTTCTCAGCCGGACAATAAATTCCTCAGTCCGACAAAACGGTAGACCTAAAAAAATTTGTAATCACCAAATTTTGAAATTGAGCTAGAAATGTCCTAAAACTAGTATGGAAAAATTTTGATTTTACTTGACCTAAAAATTTTAATCTTCGTGTAAACTACGTGATGAAACTAGTCTAGATGGTGGCTAAATCTAAAAAATACTCAAACAAAATTTAGCTAAACATGTCATCGGAATGTGCCATCGGAATGTTGCTTAGATCGGAATGTCCTTTAGATCGCAATGTGCACCTGTCGGAATACTTAGATCGGAATGTGTACTTGTCGAAATCCTTCAGATCGGAATGTTCAGATCGCAATGTGTACCTATCGAAATCCCAGATCGGAATGTGTACCTATCGAAATCCCAGATCGGAATGTGGCTGTCGCAATGTGGGCAGAGTAACGTTTCAAGATTTGCCTTAAATCCGTCGCAATCCAGATCGCAATAACGATCGCAATAAGCGTCGGAATAAGGGGGAAATCGCAATACTGATCGCAAAGTAAAACCCTAGGGTTATTGCGATCGAAATCGTACTTACCTTTTCCGAAATTCAAGCTGTCGCAATAAGGGACCTTTTTTCCAACTTTTTAGGCAACGATTTTAGCAACTTTTAGGCAACAAATTTAGCAACTTTTAGGCAACAAGATCGTGTTTTTAACCAAACCAAAACAACCAAATCTCTACAACAAGTATATAGAAGATTTGTAGCAAGAGATAGAACACGAAAAACACAAAAAAATTCGAATTCGAGATGATTTATGGATTAAATCACACGAATCATATGAAAACACAACAACCAATCACAAAACTACTCCATGGCGATAGATACCAATTGTTTTCCCTAATATGTGATGATTATGTAATACGAATTAAAGAAAGAAAGGTAGATATGAGAAGAATTCTAGAGAGAGAAAGTAGTGAGAGAGAGTAGAGAGAAAATGGTTGGTGAAACTTGTGGAATATTAGATTAGAGAAAATGAAATGACCAACACCCTTCCTAACATGCTAGGAAGGGTTTATATAGCCTTTGCTTACATGTAGCTTAATGGGCTATATGATCATGGGCCGGGCTTTCCTTTTGGGCTTTGGTTACTTATTAATGAACCTTAGCTTAAAGTTAAGCCCGTAATTACACGACTAAAATACTACCTATTACAACGTTCTAAAATACGATACATAATAAACATATGACCGAGCATTCTTGTTTGGCTCAATATTTTGAGGCTAACATAAACATTAAACCTCAATAAACCCTAAACCTTAAACCAATGAACCCTAAACACTAAATCATAAAATGGTACCTATAAACCTTAAATCCTATTTAACCCTTAAACCACAAACCCTAGCTAATTAAATCATAAATCATAAACCTTAAACCATTAACCAATAAACCTTAAACTCTAAGCCCTAAACCTTGAACTAATGCACCCTAAACACTATATCATACACCTTAAGCCTATAAACCTTAAATCCTATTTAACCCTTAAACCACAAACACTAGCTAATTAAACCATAAATCCTAAACCTTAAACCATAAACCATTGAACCCTAAACCCTAATCCCTAAACCTTAAACCAATGCACCCTAAACACTAAATCATACCCCTTAAACCATTTAACCTTAAATCCTATTTAACCCTTAAACCACAAACCCTAGCTAATTAGACCATAAACCAATTAACCTTAAACCCTAAACCCTAAGCCCTAAATCATAAACCAATGCACCCTAAACACTATATCATACACCTTAAACCATTTAACCTTAAATCCTATTTAACCCTTAAACCACAAACCCTACCTAATTAAACCATAAATCCTAAACCTTAAACCATAAACCAATGAACCTTAAACCCTAAGCCCTAAACCTTAAACTAATGCACCCTATACACTAAATCATACATATTAAACCATTTAACCTTAAATCCTATTTAACCCTTAAACCAAAAACCCTAAATAATTAAACCATAAACCAATGAACATTAACCCATAAACCAATGAACCTTAAACCCTCAGCCCTAAACCTTAAACAAATGCACCCTATACACTAAATCATACACATTAAACCATTTAACCTTAAATCCTATTTAACCCTTAAACCACAAACCCTAGCTAATTAAACCATAAACCCTAAACCTTAAACCATAAACCAATGAACCTTAAACCCTAAGCCCTAAACCTTAAACCAATGCACCCTATACACTAAATCATACACACTAAACCATTTAACCTTAAATCCTATTTAACCCTTAAACCACAAACCCTAACTAATTAAACCATAAACTAATGAACCTTAAACCCTAAATCCTAAGCCCTAAACCTTAAACCAATACACCCAAAACACTGTATCATACACCTTAAACCATTTAACCTTAAATCCTATTTAACCCTTAAACCACAAACCCTAGCTAATTAAACCATAAATCCTAAACCTTAAACCATAAACCAATGAACCTTAAACCCTAAGCCCTATACATAAACCACTTCATTAATCCTAAACCATAAACCCTAAATCATAAATCCTAAACCTTAACCCTCAACCCTATACCTTAAACCCCAACCCTAAACCATAAACCATAACCCATTTGTTGTCACCCTAACCTTATTTAATCGACCTTCAAAATCGACCTTATTCATATTAAATTGCTTGAGATGATTATTCAAGGTGATTGATATAAAGCTTAACTAAATCATACTTACTGCTTAAAAACCAAAAGATATTCAAGGTGAGTATTATAACCTTATATATTTAAGTTATAACCATAATTTTATGTTTAAAATTAAAGTAATATTTTTATGTTATGTTTAAAATTATAACCTTTTTAAAGTTAGTTAATTTTGACAAAAATGTTTTTAATAAAAATACAACGTATATAAATTTATGTACTTATTATTTATTTATTATTAACTTTTAATAACTAAATGTTAATTATAATTTTATTATTAAGTAATTTTAATATTTACATTTTCATTAAACACAAATAATATCCAGCAACCATCTTGTAACCGCTACCATTTTCAGAATCACACACAGGAAGAACAAACCCTAAATCTTCATCCAATACACAATAAATAAAATAAAACCCTCATACAAAATAGTCGCCAATCTACACAATCATTAACGACATGAAGAATTAGGAAAAAAGGTAATGCAACAATCAGTATTGTTCAATTTAAATAGTAGGGTTCATACGAATAGTGTAAGTTTGTTATGGTATTAGGGTTTACACTAATTTTTAATGCATGTATGTGGACCTATGTCATTTTTCATTAACGTGATTCGATTAATAGGACTAGCCCTTCTTAATATATGTCATTTTTAATTAACGTGTTTATATGGTCTATGTTTCAATCTTTGTTATGGGTTTTGTTAATGTGTCCGGATATGGTCCCATGGTATATTATAGTTACAGGTTTTTTGGTATGATATTGTTTTAGGTTTTTTGAAATCAGTTGGATATGGTCCCCTATACAAACATATGCATAAAACACTACATCGACATATAACTAACATTAATATGTACATGTTTGAAGAAGTTATTCATATTGAATCAGACACTTCATCATCTACTTCTGAAAGTGCTAAATTTCTCCCACCCCTAGCAATATAAGTCCGATTCCGAGTTTGACCACAAGTTCTTCAAGTACTCCATGTATTCGCCCTCCACAGTTTCAAACTCCTATTGTAGGCATACATAATGTAAGAAGGTTCGGTCAAGGAATGCTGCAGAGGGGAGCAACAGCAAAGGCAAAAGGAATGTTGGAAGGTTGGATGATGTCAGTTCTCCCTGTGTAATAGATTTGTATGTATAACTATTATTATGAAACAATTATTAGTTATTTGTAATCAACAATACGAGTTTGTTAATTACTTAATATAAGTATTTTAAGGCCATGTACAATTCACTATATGTTATATCTATTTTCTTATAATATATGAATTCAAGTTTTTATGCAGTGTAAACTAAAGGTTTTTGGTTGAATGTTAAAATGTGTAAAATAATATAACATTTTGTTCAAAATTTAGTTTTACTAGGAAACTCAAAGGGAAAAGTTTAATGTTTAATTTCGAGGCAAATTGGAGTTCAAAATATTTGGTTGTTTACTTTTGTTATTTGGAGCCAAAAATTTCACGAAAATTTTGAATGTCCATGCTAAGTTAATGCATATGCAGTTACCATAATTTTCTAACTCCATCTCTATCTCAAATCCTGATTTTTCTCCAAAATCACAAAATCTACAAAACTTAATTACTTTTTCACTAGTTTCATACCATTTCCACTTATTGTTCTTGTACACATGTCAATAATCATGAACACTCAAAACAATGATCAAGGTTATATTGTTAATGATGATGATTATTTGGTTAATAATGATGATGTAAATCACGATAATGAAGGAGGTTATGAATCAGATGATTATGGTGATCAATCGGATGAGGATGAAGACATCCGTAAACAGAAGGTTGTTAATAAGAGGGGTATAACTAGGTTAGCCAAGTTTCGGATAAAATATGGAAAACCAGATGTCATGAAGATAAATGTGAACTTTGATGCCCTGAAAAGAATATCAGGGCCAAACATATCATTGTTTATAAGTTTTTTAGGAGACACGGTTCGGGAGCAGATAGGATTGAAGATTCTATCATGGAAAGATGTGAAGGAGGAAGCAAGAGAAAAAGTTTGGACTGAAACCACCGTACAAATACAAATTTTTTTACCCAACTATTAGTCGTATTCCTACATTTACTTTAACATTATGTTAATATGTGCAGCAATACTTTGAATTTGATGTGTCCTACAAAAAGTTGGTTATGAATAAGCTAGGTGAACTGCTAAGAAATTTCAGAAGCAAATTGACAGCAAAGCACATAGTCACCAACCAAGATAATCCTGAAAAACTAAATGTAGTTCCAAAGAATTACAAAGCAATCGTCATGCCGAAGACTGGGTTGCTTTTGGAAACCACACGGCGACAGAAGAATTTAAGGTTGTTAATTTCTATTTCGTTTTACATTTATAAACACCGTATGTATGCATTGTTTGGAAACTCCGTATGAGAAACACAGTCTGTTACGTACTAGCAACTTCTCATCCAGTAATCTCTTTTGTTAGGTGAAATCAGCTGCTAATAAATTGGCGCGTTCCAAGTCTCTTTATCAGCATACAATGGGACGTGGTGGTTATGTATTTATAAAAGAGCAAATGGTAAGGTTATATTGGTGTAATATTCTAACACTGTTGTCCATGTTGGTTTAAATTTTCATCCGTATGTGTTTGATGTTTGGAAGATCATAAAAAAAGAAATTACACCAGATCAAGACCCCCCCCCCCCCCCCCCCCCGTAGTGTATTGTGGTTTAATGGAAGGGTTAGAAAAGATGGAAAAGAGACCGATGATGAAACAATCAAAGTTGGCACTAAGATTGTAAGTGTTATTGCAAAAAAATTTATATAATGTTTATATTCGTATAATAAATTATTTACCATTTTTTTGAGTGTAGCTGGAAGCAGAGGAACAGATCAGAGATGGAACCTTGACGGTTGATAGTGGCTTAGATTCATTATCACATGTATTAGGAAAGGAAAAGGGAGGGTATGCACGAGGAGTGGGAGGCAGAGTTACGTGCAGGAAGTTCTTTGATCTACCTAGAAGGAAACAAGGAACTAATGTAAGGATTGCGTTGCTTGAAAATGAACTTGAGAAGGAGAGATAGGCACGTAAAGAAAAAGAGAATACAGTTGCTGAATTAAACACCAAGATGTCACAAACACAGGAAACTATTGAAAAAATGTTGAAAGTTATGTATGCACAAGGGGTTAATATAGCCGACTTAATGCCAAGTTAGTCAAATGTAAGACTAGTTTTCTAATTTTGATTTGATGATTTTCAGTTTGTAATACCAATAACAATTAACATACTTATATATTGCAGGTATTACAACTAGAACATAATACATTAAACAAAATACCTAATGAAGAGCAAAGGACGTCGATCAGTGGTGGTGGACTTCAGAAGGGTGTGTTATTTCCAATGTCTAAGACAACTACAACTTCGAACAAGGATTTGGACACTGCAACTGCAGCTGCAACTACAACTGCGAAGAAGGTAAGTTATAAAAAACCATGTTTGGTTTCTAAATTGTATTATACATGACTTATTTAATGTGTAATGTATACATGCAAGTACCTACTAGAACTAGGTTAGCAAAAAACAAGACTAGATCGTTGGAAAAGAAGTCTCCACTTCAAAATTCCTAATCTCAAGAAGATATTTATCCAGCTTCTGGATCACAACAAAATCTGTCTCCCTCGACACAACAAGACGTACCTATTGCATCATTACGAAAGAAGCGTACACCTTCTAAATCAAAAGTAAATCAGTCTCCACCATCACTACCAGATGTAAGTATTTCATCATTTTTCATATAATTACTTGTTTAATTTATTTCTCATTAACGCATGTAAACATTTTTTCTTCAGACATTTAAGTGCAAACTGTGGAACATATCTAGGACAATTATCATTGGTAACGGTAGGGTATACAAGTCTAAGGATGGAGACAATGTAATGATTCATAACCAACCACTACCAAAAAATTGCTACAAAGTTTCAGTTGATGAATCCATAGTGGATGCAGCATTCATACCTGATGACAGAAATAATGGTTTAAAAACTGTTAAGGATGTAAAAGGTAGTTTCATGGCATGGCCAAAGGAAAAGGTTATTTTTTTAGAAGAGGTACATACACTTGATTTATAATCCTACATATTCATAGCTTTTCATATTTAGTTCAATGTTTAATACACGGCTTTTGTTGCCATACAGGAAACAACACCACCAAATACCATGAAAGCTGTTGTTGAAAGTGCACCAAAGATAGGATCTAAGCGCTTGGTGAATGTTCCAGCAGGCAGTACATTTACGACTATTACTCATATGCAGAAACAAGCTAGGAATAACAAGGCTCAAAAGACTTTACAATACGGTGATTCAAAGTCTTTACAAATGTGATTCTATGTGAAAAGTATGTTACTTGAGAATAATACGACATTACATTTGTTGATTGGATTATGTACATTCAATATTATATATTAATGCAATTGAAATTTGCTTTCCAGAATTTTGTTACTTGTTTTTATTGAATTCTAAAATGTTACTAGAAGATGAAACATAGTCACACTTATTCACATTCCAATGTGTGAATACATATCATAAAAAGTCACACACACATACAATTCTATGTGACTACTGGATGCATATAGTCACACAAAATAAAATTTGCTTGACTTGACAAAGCATACAGTCACATTTATTACTACTATTGGTAACTCTTTGGTTAATTGTATATGACAAACTTAGTGCCATTAACATGATTTGTGTGACTACATGTCATAAAAGGTCACACAAACATACAATTCATGTGACTATTGGATGAACATAGTCACACAAAATACAATTTGCTTGACTTGACAAAGCATATAGTCACACTTATTTCTACTATTGGTAACTCTTTGGTTAATTGTATGCGACAAACTCAGTATAATTAGCATGATTTTTGTGACTACATGTCATAAAAGGTAACACAAACATACAATTCATGTGACTATTGGATGCATATAGTCACACAAAATACAATTGGCTTGACTTGACAAAGCATATAGTCACACTTATTACTACTATTGGTAACTCTTTGGTTAATTGTATGTTACAAACTCAGAGCCATTATCATAATTTCTGTGACTACATGTCACAAAGGTCACACAAACATACCCTTCATGTGACTATTTGATGCATATAGTCACACAAAATACAATTTGCTTGACTTGACAAAGCATACAGTCACACTTATTTCTACTATTGGTAACTCTTTGGTTAATTGTATGTGACAAACTCAGTACCATTAGCATGATTTGTGTGACTACATGTCATAAAAGGTAACACAAACATACAATTCATGTGACTATTAGATGCATATAGTCACACAAAATACAATTGGCTTGACTTGACAAAGCATACAGTCACACTTATTACTACTATTGGTAACTATTTGGTTAATTTTATGTGACAAACTCAGTACCATTAGCATGATTTGTGTGACTACATATCATAAAAGGTAACACCAACACACAATTCATGTGACTATTGGATGCATATAGTCACACAAAATACATTTGGCTTGACTTGACAAAGCATACAGTCACACTTTTTACTACTATTGGTAACTCTTTGGTTAATTGTATGTGACAAACTCAGAGCCATTAGCATACTTTGTGTGACTACATGTCATAAAAGGTCACACAAACATACCCTTCATGTGACTATTTGATGCATATAGTCACACAAAATACACTAATCACATAGTAAATGTCACACATATTGTATATTCATGTGACAAATTTATAAACAATAGTCACTCTTAAACGAAACTCGTGTAACTGTAGAATGTTTACCGTCACACATATTAACTAAAACACCAAATATTGTACCTAGTTCGTCACACATTTTCGAGTATTGGTCACATTTTTTTGCTGGTTATCGTCACAAATATCAGATCGTGACCGTAGTGTACCTACGGTCACGGGACCTTTGGTCACAAAGACAAAAAAATGCGTGTGACTGTATGACTACGGTCACTCTTTTTGAGTGTGACGGATACCATTTTTTGTACTAGTGTTATGTAGCATTAGTGAGATCGAAGTAGGACTTCCTTTCGTTCGTCTTCTTCGTTCACTGGACATAAGGTACGGATTTCCCGTCCTTTTAGTATAGACATTCTTTCTTTATTAGGATTCCCCGTTTGCAGCCAACTGTTTTCCTAGTATTTGTTTTATATGTTTGATACTTATTTTAGTTAAGAGCCTAAGCTATATACATGCATGACCAGTGTCACCTAGTTATGGAGGTACCATAACCATAACACTGGAGGCACCAGTGTTATGACTTCCCCACGGCGAAGTGATTTCTCGTGGCGTCCCTTTTCAGTTTTGGCCATTATATTATATTATCATGTGGGGCGTATGGGTGCATCCTAGTTACATGTTTACCAGTAATATCAAAGTGAATGTGATGTGTGCCTTGCATCCTTCACTAGGAGTTGATCCCTCCTACCCAGACTAATTAATTTGAGGCAACCCCTCTAATTGCATGACGAGGTCTCCCCTCCAAGTATTCATGCATGGTGGAACCTCATGACCTATATGGTCTATTTGGATGATTAAACATATTTTCATAGAAACATAAGTCTTTTCAACTATAAAACCAGTTTTATGAACATGAATCCAGATATATTAGAACTTCTGTTATTCTGTTGCTATTAGTCTTATATGCTTATGTTATTCCATGCTATACTTGTATATCCATGCACTGAGCGTTATGCTCAGCTGTTTTCCTTTCATGGTACCAAACGACAGGTACTCAAGGGCGCTCGTAGAATTTAAGCGTACGTGCATATGGATTGGAAGATATCTAGCCTTCTCTACTTTATGCATTTCATCCTACATTTTTCTACTTATTTCTTTGGACATTGTTTAGTCCTTTTCCTTTTACAGTACTTATGTTTTGTGTGATGAGCTTATACTTGGGGTACCAATGCTTATTTCTGGTATTCTCATTCATGGTCATTTAATGTTTTTAAGACATTTACCTTGTATGTTTTGATGACACGTCATAATCACGCGTGATATTCCATTTACCAAAATGGGGTGTTACACTCTTGGCCTAATCTCAGACCTCAACGAGCTAACGCATGATGACCTCATAGAGCAGTTCAATGTTGCCACCACTCATCAGGTAGAAATCGGTGCGGCTTTGCGACATCGCTTTGAAGAGGCCTTGCACCATATTGAGAGTGCAAATAAGAAGATAGGCTGAAGGGAAAAGATTGTGGAGCAACATGAACAAACTATTGCCACCCTGCAAGCTAATATTACCACCGCTGAGGCTACCATCAATCAGCAGGCAAACCATGCTGTTACGCGGGAGGCCCGGATCGCAGAGTTGGAGGCCGAGGTCCAATCCTTACACGGCAAGGTATTTACTTACTTTATTTGCTAATAGGTTTTTTTGTAGATGCAAGTACACCTTAACAAACACATAAACTCGTGTCCGCATGTGACCATTGCTGAAACAACCGCTAATTCTTTGACTAAAGAGGTGTCCATCCTTGCCCAAGATCTTAACAAACTGTACATGTTGGTAAAAGGCGAAGAACAGTTGGCCATTAAATTTGTCAACTACAAGGAGGCACGGGAAAAGGTTGTTGATGATCGCCGTAAGGACATGGACACAAGACTGGATGGGTTAGCTATCGACTTCGATGAGGAGTTGTACCCCAACATACTTACGGCCATCGCTGGTCGTAGGTGGATGACTGGGAGCAGTTAGTTTAAGGCTTGCGGTGACGAAGATTGTGGAGTCACCCCAAATGGCCCAGCCCTTTGCCAATGTCGTATCTGACGGCATCGACCGTGGCAGGCATGAGGGTCTTCTAGCTAGAATGGAATGTGTTGGACAAGGACGAGAGGCTAAAGATCACTTCTTCTTCGACCGTGGCAGGCATGAGGGTCTTCTTTGCTGAAGGATTTAGAGGCATTAAAGGATGCTCCCCTTCACATGAATATGGAACGGCTATGCCTGAATGCTGACCTTAATGCCCAGCTCACCATCCTTGTGTACACCGATAGCCTTCCTTCTGATAACCCATGGGCCTTGATAGGAGAAAAAAGTTTGGGAGAGGCTATCAAGTTGAATATGGACCCCACCCAAGGGAAGAGAAGGAGCCACGTGCTATACCACACCCCCACTGCGGGGTTCGTCCACCTGCCCAGGTCCGATTGTGTACCTGTAACAGCCCACTAGACCCAGCTTGACATTGCTTCTAGAGGATGATGTGGAGCCCGGTGGGTCTAATTTAGCCTCCCTCACCCAACAGAGGAAAGAACTTGGGTAATCCATGCTTCCAAAATGATTTTTTAAACAATTTGTAGTTTATTTGTTAAAATAGTTATATTTGTGTGTAATATTCAGCCATGGATGTCCACGGCATTTTTCTTGTATATACTTGTCTTTTTTTTCATATGCAATGTGTTTAGATAAACGTATATCTTTCTTATGCGCAGCATAACACGGCTAGTAGAAAAGACCAAGTATTACATATTACTAGACGTGCACCGTGTGTCTTTATGCATGTCCGCTTATATTGTCAATGCGGTATGCCCAAACTTATTACATCTTGTGAATAAGGTGTCTAGTTGGGATCCATGATCCGTGGCTGCTGGGGTTGCATCCCTCTTACGCGGCAAGTTGAATTACTAGGTGTTGGGTCTACTAGTTGTAGATCTTGCAGCCTGTTAAGGATGGTGAACGAATTCTGTAATCAAAAGTTTATTCACAGAGAGACTCTAATGAAACACAAAGTATAAGCGCGGAATACAAATACTAAGAACAAGAAGAAACAGAATAACTAGATAAATAACTTGATCCTTTCTAAGGATTTCTACTATATTGATATGAAATGAAAACTGGTGAAGGTATGTCTAACCCTTCTGCCAGTGGGTTCCTTTTATACTACAAGGAAACCCTAAAATACATTAAACACAAAACGTGTAACTACTGATATGCATATCCTTTCCTAAGATATCTCATGCATATCCTAACAAACTACTAAGGATACTATCGTTTGACTTTCTACCAGACTAGGAGCACGTGTTGCTCCTACTACTACTAGGACCAGGAGGAACTACATACCTCCTAGTTCACCTATTACAATTCACTTATTACATAGGTCCTAACAATCCTCCCCTAAACTTGAATTTGACTGGTTGAGTTCAAGTTTCTTGGTAGATCTTGGAGAAACAGCGTGAGGATTGAAATAGCATATCCATAGTAGCAATATAACCATTAGCACTGAAAATACAAAACATGTTGCAACTAATAACTTTGAAAATCTTCTTGAAAGCATGGAAAACATATGCACCTATTGAATCTTTACAGCAACATGAGCAGATTTGATAAGCCTTTACCAAGTAGTTGCTCGCTCTTGGGCTAGCTAGTCATTGTGTTGGAATCAAGCATCACCTTGGGAGACCAGAACCCATCCCAACTCTTAGAACGTAAATCAATGGTGAGAGGGAGTACCCTGATGATTTTGGGCAAACCATCACAGCCGTCAACGGATTTGATTGAAGTCTATACCAGAAGCTGTACCCTTCTGGACTAGCCAACTCTTAGCAATGAAGAATCGTTGAGCTGAAAACCCTAGACCTTTGAGCAAGCTATTACAGCTATCAACGGATTTGATGTATGTCTTTACCAAGAGTCGTACCCCCTTGGACTAGCCACTTTTCAGTCTAGAACCAAGGCAAGTGAAAACCATCCAATTTTGGGTAAACTGGCAAACATCAACAGATTTGATAATCATACCAGAGTCGTACCCTCATGGTGAATCAACTCTTTCTTGTCTGTGAGACATGGTGAGTTGAACACCAATTGTTGTGTGGAAGGATTCCAACACCAGTAGTACACCTCAAAGCATCCCAAGTGTGAAATGTTTTCTTAATGGAAAAGTATAAGCATTTATTATATTCAAGTATTGTTCTTTTTCTCTTTTTTTAAATAATGAGAGTGTTAGTCACCAATCACTATAAACATTGGTGAAAACAATGTAAAAGAAATCAAAAGTATAGAATAAATGTAAAACCCGCATGATTTTTACCATGAATAGTACCCTTATAATCGTACGTACATGATTAAAACTTTCCTTTTATAACATGAATACGTTTCATGAACAGAGATTACGAGAACTGCGTACGTGTTATTACACGATAAGTATTAAGTATGTATTAATGAACAATAATTATTATATATAATAATTAAATCACGAACATGAAATCATGAACGTAAAATTACGAACGTATAATTATATATTTACGTAATTATTATTACGACTACGTACAAGTATATATAAAAAACGAATATTTAATAATAACGAAACGTAAATACGAGCACACGAACACGTAATATATTAGAACAAGGAAAAGTTACGGGTTTCCCTTTGTGGGCCCTACAAACCGCGGCACAACAAGGAAGGAGGGGCCCAGCCAATTTGTTTTTACTAAGTAAACAAATAATGTAAAACATTATTCATTCACAGTAAATTTTACAAAAAGTAAAAACCCTAAAATCCTCCTCCTTGCTCTTTAGGCCGACGACTACATCAATCAAACAAGGGTGATTGGTTGATTTGATTTAAGAAATCACAAGAACGTATTCGTGTATTTAAGATCTATTGATTCCACGTGTTTTGGTAATCCGAAAACCATTATATTTATTTTTATTTTATGTTCTTGTGCATATATAATCATGGGGTCTAAAAACAAGAGAATTAAAACATGTCATGCGTTATGGGTAAATAATAAAGGGGTGTTTCCGGATTTGGTGTTCGGCCGCCACACAAACCGAGAGTCTCACGACTCTCGGCGCCATTTGGTTTGCACCACCACACGAGACTCATGTCTCGGTGGTGGGTTTCGGTCAACAGCAAGGAAACAAGACAACCGAACATGCGTCAGGGGTGTCTTGTGGTTCGGTTGGTCTCGGCAGCCACACAACCCCAACCACCGGCTAAAGCCGGTGGCTATTTATGGTAAGCAGGGGGAACCGCACGCAGGCAGAGGGACCACCGGCAACCGCCGGTGGGAACCTTTTGGTCAGCGGCTGACCGAGGAAGGGCAAGACAACCGGCGCACAGCCGGTGGCAGCTTAACCGCAAGCAGGGGCAACCGGCTTAGGCCGGTTTGCCACTGTTTTTGGTGGGGTTTTGGTTCGACCGTTTCATGGGTTCACGGGTCCGGTTTACGACATGTTTAATAACAATAATACATGGGTTCAATTTATTATTTTTACAAGTATATTTATTTTTACAAGTTAATTAAATTAATTTAACATGGCATATAATAAATTAATTAAAACATAGACTTAGGTTTATTATTAATACTTAATAATACATGATTTTAACCTAAGTATTTATTTATAAAAATTAGACTATAGTAATTAATTAATTATTAAAATATGACATATAATTAATTAATTTTCATGTCTTAGGTTATATTAATACAAATATTAATACATGTTTTAACCTAAGTATTATATATACTTTAATTTAATTAAATCATGATTATATTTAATTAAATCATATAACATATAGTTTATTTTATTAACATGTTATAATTAATAAACTATACTATTAATCACATGACTTAGTATATTTAATCAGTAAAACTTAAGCTTATATTATTAGCTTAATAATCCAGCTTATTTCTAATTATGAAAACTTTCTATTTCAGGAAACTTACTATTTTTGGAAACATTCTATTTTTAAAAACTTATCTATTTGAAGCAGTCAACCTATTTTTGGAAACTTTCTATTTTTGGAAACTTTCTGTTTTTGGAAAACTTTCTATTTTAGGAAACCTGCTATTTTTAGAAAGTTACTTATTATTACACAATAAGTATAATAATTCAAGAAATACAAGTAATACTTAATCAGAATATCCAGAATACATGATAAACACAGCATAACGTTAAAATCAGTAAAACATGACATGAACATATAAAACAAGATAAGACATGATTTAAAACCAGTTACGTACTCAGTAATCAGAATACTTATACACGTATACTATTTATGTATCATTAGTGAGATCGAAGTAGGACTCTCTTCCGTTCGTCTTCTTTGTTCACTGGACATAAGGTATGGATTTCCCGTCCTTTAGTAAGGACAATCTCTTCCTTCATTAGGATTTCCCGTATGCAGCCAACTATTTTTCCCCAGTAGTTACAGATTAAATGATTATGTTTTATTAGTTACCTTAGCCATATACATGCATGACCAGTTTCGCCTAGTTATGGAGGTAGCATAACCATAACACTAGAGGTACTAGTGTTATGACTTCACCACAGCGAAGTGATAGCTCGTGGCGTCACTTCTCAGTTATTTGTCCTTTATATTATTATATTATCATGTGGGGCGTATGGGTGCATCCTAGTTACATGTTTCAGTCAGGATTTCATGGTGAATGTGGTGTGTGCCTTGCATCCTTTACAAGGAGCTGATCCCTCCTACCCACTTACCAGTTAATTAGAGGCATCCCCTCTGATATGCATGACGAGGTCACCCCTCCAAGTATTCATGCACGTTGTTGACCTCATGACCTATATTGGCTTTTGGTACATTAACTAATATAGATTTTCATAAGTAACATAAGCTATGTTTTCAGAACTAAAACCAGTTAACATGACAGACAACTAGGTTTTCCAGGACTTATACATTTTCACTGCTATTAGTCTTAGTTATGTTTCAACCATTTATACTATGTCATATATCCGTGCACCGAGCGTTGTGCTCAGCCGTTACTTTCCTGTCCATGTCCCAAAACGGCAGGTACCCAAGGACGAACTCGAGCATTTGGAGGAATTGCATAGGATGGAAGCTGCCATAGACTTCTTCTCCTTTTTTTCCCCATATACTTATGCTTATTTAGTCTTTCCTAGTTTATTTACTTTATTTATGTTTTGGGCTTATGTTTGGGAACCAATGTTTGATTCCGGTTTTCCCTATGGTCATGTATGTTTTACTACATATTACCTTTCATGCTTTGATGACACGCCATGCTTACCCGTAACAATCTATTTATCAAAGTGGGGTGTTACAATTATGGTATCAGAGCCAAGGCTTCGACTGTAGGCTCTAAAACTTGACCTGTGACTAGTGGGTAGTCACCAGGAGCTTCCTAAGCCAACGTTTGTTATTCCATGTAAGGATGTTTTCAGCACCTTGATGTTTTAACGATGATGTTTTCATCATTATTGCTTTTACTAATATGGACTGAACAACCGTCATCCATACGAAGTTATGTGTCATTGTTTATGCATGATTTTCCTTGTAAACTGTGGCTATGTGAACTGAACCCCAGTAGTTCATAATTAGTCACATAAAAAAAAAATTCTGTTAAGTGTTGACATATTATTCTTATTCATGTTTCATGTATCATTGTTGTAGGAATTTTGACTAAGTAATGGTTGGTACATGAATGGCCCTATTTAGTCGCATGTGCTTTTATCGAAATTTTTAACTTTGGGACCGACCCATAGGCGTCCCCTCGCCATGTCTTTCGTTTTGGGTAAACTGACCATTGGCGCTTACCCTCGCGCATATAAAGGTTTTCATAAACTGCATCATGCATTCACGCACTGTTTTCATGCATAAATTTTTTCTCATGATTTATTGGCATAAAAAAAATTCCATGTCCCCTCATATGTTACTATGTCTTTTATGTCAAGTGTGTTTTCATGCTATCATGGTTAACTTCGTTTTCATGCTGATTATGTTGTATACTCCTTCATGTTAAGTTGTTTCATGTTTCTTCATGTTGATTTCGTCTTCATGTTGATTACGTCTTATGTCTCTTCTATTGTTTATGCTTTCATGATAGTCATGGTTAGTTTTCATTAATCATGCTTTCAGGCAAATCATAGTTGAACTTATGTGTAACCACAATGTAGCGTTTCTCTATACAACCAGAATGATGTATATGCTGGCATTGCCAGGTTATCATGATGGTTTCTAACCGTTTAACCAATTATTTTCTTTTAAAATCATGACAAGTGATCGACCCCATAGTGATCATTTCATGTGTATTCCAGGTGTACTACATGTACCATATTCCATGTGTATTACACGTACCTTAATCAGGTTTACTCCACTTGCTGATACTCTACAAGATTGCTGATGTCGCTCATAACTTGGAGATGTTATGAGAGTTGATGCTACTGATTATTTTAGAGACGCTATGAGATGCTGATGTTGTTCACAACCTGGAGATCTAACAAGACGAAGACAAAGGCGTTAGATCAAAGAGATCAGACGAGAAGATGCTTCACCACCAGACAATTTCCATCATTCATTGTCCCTAATTCTTAGTTACATGTCACACGTTATTCATTTGTCATTTCAGTCATATGAGTGAGAACCGGTACCAGCCGGCCACTCGGCTGAATAGTTACATGAATCACAGTCATGAGAATGACCGTCATGGAACCGACAAACAAGACGATAGAAACACTACTGTGACAGCAACTATCCTAGTAATCGCAACCGAAGCTCCGGCCGAGGACGTGATCAGAAATACAAAGGATTAGTAGTCCAACCGATCCGCCAATTCTGGCATAATAACCTAATATTCATAGTTCTATTTGTTTCATCACCTCGAGACATATGTCAAGACATCAGTCAAGACACATGTCTCACGTATACTTTCTGAAGACACGTGTCAAGACACCAGTCAAGACACATGTCATGCTTATATTTTCCCAAGACATGAGTCAAGACACATGACTCACGTCCAATTATGGAACATCCCTAAGAAATTCAGGATACCCTCCAAAGGGTATATCCATTTTGTTGTGCTATGCATTAATCGGGCCATAAGAATTTCAGTACCATCACCAGTGTATCAGTGAGATCTTTCACGTTTGCTCGAGGACACTTTCAATTCTTGTACCCATATTTCATATATTCATGACCATAAAGGACGCCATTCGTATCACCCATGTATAGAAGGTTTTCCTTCAGCCTAATGATAAGATCCAAGCTGCTAACGCATTACCTCGGACAGATGCAAGTTGAATTAAATCCTAATTGTGGACTACGAACAACACACCATGCTACGATTCATAATTATGTACAGTAATGTTCAGACTCCTGAATACATTCAGCATGGTTTTCCATCAGAAAAATCTATACAAATTATCTATGCTTTACAAGCATGTGCCTTGTTAGCCATGGCTGCTAAAATTTTCTAGCTGTCAGTTAAGACACGACCACTGAAATCCTTTTACGCATAACCCGCCGATTTTTTTCAAAATCTTCCCATAAATTCCAGAAGAACCTTCAAGGAGGAATACGGTAACATGAGATTATGTGTCGACGTCAATTTAAACAAATTACCATTTATAACTGTTATTCTCCTTCACGTATTGACAACATGTCCAATCGACTTTAGGGTGTTAAACACTCTTCCAAGGTCGGATTCATGCTCATGTTGCCAATAGTGACGAGCGAAAGAGCAGTACATTTCCATGACTTCTATTCGTACAAGACCTGGTCATGCTAAATTCATGATTTTGTATTAAGTCTCATAAATGCTCCAGCAGCATTATGGACTTAATAAAATTAGTTTCCATGAACTTATAAACAAATTCATCAGTGTTTTCATCAAGGACAACCTGATTTTCTCTAAGTTGAGAGAAGAGCAGGAAGACCACATGTGCACCATGTTGCAAATTCTACGACAGGAGAAATTTCACCCTGAATTTTTCTAATATAAATTCTGGTTGATTACAGTGACACGCGGAATCACATGGATTCTCACGATTAATCTTACCATGACTCAGCTTATGCATAAAGGTGAGAACCCTACACTACATTAGGTGTTCCAGAAAATTCTACGCTAAGAGAAGTCTAATTTTGAAGACTCATAGTTTCGCAAACTCCTATGTATCAAGTTTCTACGAAGCAAGATATAGTTACGTTCATATCTAAGTACCGGACATACCAACAGGCTAAGATAGAACACCAACAGACTAGGATGTTTTTCCATCATCGAAAATCATGAACATAAAGGGGACAAGATCTCCATGTATTTTGGTTTCTAGATTAACGTAAACTCAGAAGAAGCATGATGCTATATGGGTTATTTTCAACAATTTGATCAAGTCTGCAGAATCCTTACATTCGCAAGGATTTCAGAGCCAGCAGATTGATCGGACATGTTCCAGCCAAGACTCATCCAATCACTTGGTAATCCATCAGCTATCGGGCCAGAAGAAGGTTCACATTTGTGCTCCTTATTTACGTTCACGTCTTTGTTCAAATTTTACGACTTGGTCTCACACTCACGTTCATGACACTATTCACGTTCATGATTGTATCTTGGTTTACAATTTTACGTTTATTTTCGTTCTGGGAAGTTTTGCAAGAACTTGAGATATCAGACTAAAGTTTAGTATAACTCTCTATCCTCATACAGACGTTTCACGTCACATTCCATGTCTAACCTTAGAGATTTGGCGTTACCTCCTTAGTTATTCCATGTTTACGATATGTTCACATGCCATGTTCATTCCACGTTTCTCATATCACGTTCACGATATGTTACACGTATCATTGATCACCATATTTTTTCTCATTTTACACTCACCATATCTCCATGTATCACGTTCACAATTGTTCGCGTATCACGTTCACAATTGTTCACGTACTACGTTTCAGTATGTCTCGCGCATCATTGCTACGACGTTACTATTATCAGTTAGTTTAGGTTAGTTTGCATCATAATGTTTCAGTTACCCTTGCACGTTAATTCTTATTCCCTCGATCAAATTCAGGAGAATCTATCTTACGTATTGTCAAATCAAGGTCAAGAAGACCAAGATTATCATATGTGTCAAGATCTAGTAGAGAAACCGTTCCGAGAGGGAAGCCACTTGGAAATGGAGGAGTCCATCCGGATTTTATCCTCTCATCCTTCCATAATTCAGTTATATTCTTTCCAGGCACGTCACGTTCCACGTCCTTTTTCTTTTTCAGTATACTTTATCTATAATTTAGGGAAGAATTATTCTTTTTAGTGGGGAAGAGTTGTAAAACCCGCATGCTTTTACCATGAATAGTACCCTTCTAATCGTACGTACATGATTAAAACTTTCATTTTATAACATGAATACGTTTCACGAACAGAAATTACGAGAAGTGCGTACGTGTTATTACACGATAAGTATTAAGTATGTATTAATGCACAATAATTATTATAGATAATAACTAAATCACGAACATGAAATCATGAACGTAAAATCACGAACGTATAATTATGTATTTACGTAATTATTATTACGACTACGTACAAGTATATATAATAACACGAATATTTAATAATAACGAAACGTAAATACGAGCACACGAACACGTAATATATTATAACAAGGAAAAGTTACGGGTTTCCCTTTGTGGTCCCTACAAACCGCGGCACAAGAAGGAAGGATGGGCCCAGCCCATTTTTTTTACTAAGTAAACAAATAATGTAAAACATTATTCATTCACAGTAAATTTTGCAAAAAGTAAAAACCTAAAATCCTCCTCCTTGCTCTTTAGGTCGGCGGCTACATCAATCAAACAAGGGTGATTGGTTGATTTGATTTAAGAAAACACAAGAACGTGTTCGTGTATTCAAGATCTATTGATTCTACATGTTTTGGTAATCCGAAAACCTTTATTTTTATTTTTATTATTATGTTCTTATGCATATATAATCATGGGGTTTAAAAACAAGAGAATTAAAAAATGTCATGGGTTATGGGAAAATAATAAAGGGGTGTTTTCGGGTTTGGTGTTCGGCCGCCACATAAACCGAGAGTCTCACGACTCTCGGTATCGTTTGGTTTGCACCACCACACGAGACTCATGTCTCGGTGGTGGGTTTCGGTCAACAGCAGGGAAACAAGATACCCCGACGTGCGTCGATGGTGTCTTGTGGTTCGGTTGGTCTCGGCAGCCACACATCCCCAACCACCGGCTAAAGCCGGTGGCTATTTATGGTAAGCAGGGGGAATCGCACGTAGGCAGGGGGACCACCGGCAACTGCCGGTGGGAACCTTTTGGTCAACAGCTGGCCGAGGAAGGGCAAGAGCACCGGCGCACAGTCGATGGCAGCTTAACCGCAAGCAGGGGCAACCGGCTTAGGCCGGTTTGCCACTGTTTTTGGTGGGGTTTTGGTTCGACGGGTTCATGGGTTCACGGGTCCGGTTCACAACATGTTTACTAAAAATATTACATGGGTTCGGTTTATTATTTTTACAAGTATATTTATTTTTACAAATTAATTAAATTAATTTAACATGGCATATAATTAATTTAATTAAAACATGGACTTAGGTTTATTATTATATTTAATAATACATGATTTTAACCTAAGTATTTATTTATAAAAATTAGACTATAGTAATTAATTAATTATTAAAACATGACATATAATTAATTAATTTTCATGGCTTAGGTTATATTAATACAAATATTAATACATGTTTTAACCTAAGTATTATATACACTTTAATTTAATTAAATCATGATTATATTTAATTAAATCGTATATAGTTTATTGAATTAACATGTTATAACTAATAAACTATACATTAATCACATGACTTAGTATATTTAATCAGTAAAACTTAAACTTATTTTATTAGCTTAATAATCCAGCTTATTTCTAATTATAGAGACTTTCTATTTCAGGAAAGTTACTGTTTTTGGAAACTTTCTATTTTTAGAAACTTATCTATTTGAAGCAGTTAACCTATTTTTCGAAACTTTCTATTTTTGGAAACTTTCTATTTTTGGAAACTTTCTATTTTAGGAAACCTGCTATTTTTAGAAAGTTATTTTTATTACACAACAAGTATAACAATACAAGAAATACAAGTAATACTTAATTAGAATATCAATAATACATGATAAACACATCATAACGTTAAAATCAGTAAAACATGACATGAACATATAAAACAAGCTAAGACATGATATAAAACCAGATACGTATTCAGTAATTAGAATACTTATACACGTATACTATTTATGTAGCATTAGTGAGATTGAAGTAGGACTCTCTTCCATTCGTCTTCTTCGTTCACTGGACATAAGGTACGGATTTCCCGTCCTTCAGTAAGGACAATCTCTTCCTTCATTAGGATTTCCCGTATGTAGCCAACTGTTTTTCCCCAGTAGTTATAGATTAAATGCATATGTTTTATTAGTTACCTTAGCCATATACATGCATGACCAGTTTCACCTAGTTATTGAGGTACCATAACCATAACACTAGAGGTACTAGTGTTATGACTTCACCACGGCGAAGTGATAGCTCGTGGCGTCCCTTTTCAGTTATTTGGCCATTATATTATTATATTATCATGTGGGGTGTATGGGTGCATCCTAGTTACATGTTTCAGTCAGGATTTCATGGTGAATTTGGTGTGTGCCTTGCATCCTTCCCAAGGAGCTGATTCCTCCTACCCACTTACTAGTTAATTAGAGGCATCCCCTCTGATTTGCATGACGAGGTCACCCCTCCAAGTATTCATGCACGTTTTTGACCTCATGACCTATATTGGCTTTTAGTACATTAACTAATACAGATTTTCATAAGTAACATAAGCTATGTTTTCAGAACTGAAACCAGTTAACATGACAGACAACTAGGTTTTCCAGGACTTGTACATTTCCGCTACTATTAGTCTTAGTTATGTTTCAGCGATTTATACTATGACATATATCTGTGCACTGAGCGTTGTGCTCAGCCGTTACTTTCCTATCCATGTCCCAAAATGGCAGGTACCCAAGGACGGACTCGAGCATTTGGAGGAATTGCATAGAATGGAAGCTGCCATAGACTTTTTCTCCTTTTTGCCCCATATACTTATGCTTGTTTAGTCTTTCCTAGTTCATTTACTTTATTTATGTTTTGGGCTTATGTTTGGGAACCGATGTTTGATTCCTGTTTTCCCTATGGTCATGTATGTTTTACTACATATTATCTTGCATGCTTTGATGACACGCCATAATTACGCGTAACGATCCACTTATCAAAGTGGGCTGTTACTATAGACATACCAACTACTAACCAGAAGCAGCAACCTTGTCTGTAAGAAGCCGGGTTTGAATGGATTCAACCAATGTGGTGGCCATAGCAGACTCATTACTAGAAGGAGAATTTGACACCACCAGGTGACACTCCAACATAGATTCTATACTAGCAATGGTAAGTGGATAATCCAGATCCACAATCATGAAGACTCTCGCACCAGATTCCAACTCTAACACATGCACACCACACCCAACATACAGCTTCCACCTAGAGATGACCCATCGGGGTTGTTCCGTCCAAACCCCAGCACTAGGAGTACCAGGAGGACAATCCAACATAACCTTCAAGTCACCCGAAAGGACCGAACCAGGCCAGGAAGTAACAGCACTAGGAGTTGCAGGGATAGGAGCATCACCAACCCATAAAGAAGCATAAGATCTCGACGTACCCAATATAATATACTTTGCAGTCCGGAGAAATATGTATGGTGGCCATCACTTGTCTGGATCATATGAGTAAACGTACCAGCAAAAATGGGGGATGGTTGAATTTCCCAATGCACAATCCTTCCATGAACAAGTGTGATATCATCATCGTTGTCAGAAGCGGTATTAATTAAGTGTGCAGGGTCCCTCTTTTCCGAAGGAACTGCCTTGCCACGGCGAGCCTTGTTCTTACGAATAGACCGATGAGCCGTAGGTGAAGAAGGAGAAGTTTCCTCCTTGACTTTGGCATGAGTAGCAGTAGCAGCACAAGAAGGAGAGGTCTGATTATGATCCTGAGTGGTCAAGTCAACAAGCATGGGAGTGGTAGCAGCTTCATCAATACTAGGTGTAGGTGTTGGCTCAGAAACCGGTGGAGTAGGATCAACAGCAGGGGTGGTAGTAGCTTCAACATGAGATGGAGAGGTTGCATCAACTTTTGGAGAGGGACTAGACGGAACAGCAGAAGTACCCTCATCAGTAGTTGCGATAGCAAATGTACCTTTATCATGAGCACCAGAGGATGGAGTTGAGACAGTCCTAGGAGTGGGGGTTTGAGCAACAGGAGGAGGTGGGCAAAAGATTGCATTAGCAGGCTTCGACACGTCTTTCTGCTGAATCATCTTGTTGTGCAAGTCCTTAAGATTGTCATCAGATAACTTCTTGACCCTCTTCATAGGCCAGCCATAAGTAAAATATGCTCCGAACTGGTTCTTAACATATTGCTGCATGAGTTTCTTTTGTTCAGCATAGGAAAGAGGTCTGTTGCGGCGTAGTTGACGAAGTTCAACGACCAAATCTTCCCTTTGCCTTTTGAACCAGAGACATAGCCCATCTAACACAATTCCTTTGGTTCACATCCGCACCCAAGACATCAGTAAACTGAGAGACATCAAAAGTGAGAAGGATAACCACATCCATCCAGTCAGCGTTGTCCCAAAACATCGCATTGTGCTTCACATGTTCATGGCGTTGTTTCTTTAAAGCTCCATCATCAGCCGCAGCCGCTGTGGCAGCCGCAGCCTCCTGCTCAAACTCCTCATGTAATTTTTGGGCAGCCTCCTCTCCCAACCTTTCTTCCTCCAGTTTCCTGCGGGTTCTCTTTCTAGGAGGGGAGGGTGCATCAGTCATTAGGGGTTTACCCTTGTCAGCATTAGATGGACCAGGAGTTGAAGTTGAAGGACCAGAAGTGTCAGTCCTTGGCATAGGGCCAGCAGCAGATGTGGGAATTCTGGAAGCACTAGGAGTAGCATGTATGTCCTCACTAGGCTTGGCTACGAAGGCGGCTTTGACCAAAACAGTTAGACCATCCTCCTCTTCCTCATAAGAATCAGACAGAACAAGCTTCTTCTTTTGGTGCTTCAACAACTTCTCCAATATCTTTACTCTATTAGCCAAAGGGAGCAAATAGTCCCTAGTGAGCTTGCGGTGCTTGTTGAGCTCCTCCTCCAAAGATAGAATCTTAGCATAGTACCTGTGCACCAAAGCAAGTAAAGAAGTGAGAGTAACTGGTTCCTCAGCTTCCCCACCAAGAGGACTTGGCTTTGGGGATGCTTCATTGGGACTAGAAGCAAAGGACTGGTCAGCCTTGGGATCATGAGAATCTGGCATATGAGAGCGAGAAGGCTCCTCAATAGAAGGGTGAGCAGGACTAGGAGGTGGAGAATCAAGAAAGGCAGACACATGTGGGTGAGCAGAAGAAGTATCCTTCGAGGTAGATGGTATTTCTACCACCACCTCTCTAACAGGGGCCTCAACCTCCACATGAGGTTCCCCAGTAGCAAGATCCTCCTCCTCCATAGGATCATCAACCAAATGAGGTTCCTCCTCAGCTTGATCAGTCGGAGGAACCACATTGGGACCCCCTTAGGCAATGCCCAACATTGCATTAGTGAGAGGCCTTTCAGGACCAAGATATCCAAGCTTCATGTTAGCATACACCTTAGGAGTGAGTTTAGAAGGCACAAAATTCATTTCTATTCCTAGGAAAACACATGAGGATCTTGTCAAAAACTAGGATACATAAGAAATTTCTTTTTCGAACCACCACCAAGATTTCCTATCATGACATCTAACAGATAACGAGAGAAATTAGTACTACGCCCTTGGGTGAGACAAACCAAACTAGTAGCAAGGGAGATGGGAAATGCATACCAACTCCCAGATTTAGGACTCAAGCACTGAATCAAGAAGTGGACAAGAAGCTTCCATTGAGGTGAAAAATGATTTTTATGAAAATTAAATTTTCCCTCATGGTTATACCCAATGGCAGCCATCCCATCCAGAACTTCCTCATTAGGGAGGGAAACAATGCCATCATCATCCTGAAGATGAAGGGCAGACCTTATGGAGGCTTCAGTCATCGCATAGGAGCGGCCATCAATGGTGGCATGAAGCTCCAAAGGGTGACCCAACACTTCTCTAGAAACAGCGGTGGCCCAAAACTGTCGAATGACTGATTCATAAATAGTTGGGCAAATGGTTAGAGCATACCTGATATGAGATGCTTCGATGAACTCCAAGATGTCCAAAAACTCCTCTCTTCTGGGGCCTTAACTGAGGTAGGCGACCTTGTTATGATCAGGCTTGTATTGAAGAGTAGCCATGGATGATTGATGAAGAATGGAAGGTTAATGCTAGAAGGTGTTTGAGGGTAGGAGCGTGTGTGTGTGTGTGTTTAAGTTATGATAATTGAGTCAAATGATCCCATTGACCATAAATAATGGTTAGGGAAACTGTTCATTGACCCCTAATAATGGGGGTTGCCCTTTCCAAGCTAAGACATTAATTGGGTGTAACCACTTGCCCTTTAATCCATTAATAGCTAATTCCAGTTACCAAAGATATAAAAATAGGGGCACCAGAAGTAACTTACGTTGACTGAAAGTCAAAACGACTAGAAGTCAACGCTAGTAGTAGCAAGTGGTCAACAAAAGTCAACAAAATGAACAGTGGCCCGCAAAAAGATACTAGAATCCAAACACAAGTGGATAAGGAGAGCTATTAACCCACTAGGAGCAGGAGAGTGCCACTAGGAGTAACCAAATCCTTCCCCCAGAAGTTGCACACACAGCAAAAACCCGTGTAAAATGCCAAAAGAAGCTAGCAGAAGTAAGAATGTACAAGTATACATGTACAACAAGCCTCCCCTTAGGCTTTGCCTCCCCTCAATCCTAGAAATTAAGGATTGACCATACCAATGTGAACCACCAAGTGGTTGAACCTTGGACCATCGAATGCTTTAGTCAACAAGTCAGCAACATTATCATTTGTATGTACCTTGATAACCTGTATAAGCTTCTTTTCATTTGCATCCCGTATAAAATGGTGCCAAATCTCTATATGCTTGGTTCTTTGATGAAACACCGGATTCTTCACAATGTAGATAGTGCTTTGATTGTCAATGAAGATTTTGGTGTTCATAAAATTGAACCCATAATCTAACATTTGGTTTTGCATCCACAAGACTTGTCCACAACAACTAGTAGAAGCTACATATTCAGCTTCTGTTAAGGAAGTAGCTACTATGGTATGTTGCTTACATTGCCATGAGATAAGCCTGCGTCCCAAAAATTGACAACCACCAGTAGTTCTAGCTTAACTAATAGCTTAACTAAGAATAATCAATCAAGAAAATAAAAAAAAAAGCCAAGTAGAATAAGCTGTGTGAACTAATAAGCTGGCTGAAAAAGCCAAATAAGCTAGTTTCCTAGCAAAAGCTTAACCAAAAGACTTGTAACCTTCCAGACTTGTTATTAAGCTAAAAAAAATGAGTACTATTACAAAAGCCAAGTTGTTGCATTTACCAATAAGCAGTTCTCAAAAATAAGCCAAATTGTGCTTATTTGACCAAAAGTCAAAGTACTCTAAAGTTCACCAAATGATCAGAGATGGTATAAGGGCTTGTTATAAGCAACTTTTATGAAGAACTTAAGGAGGAGTCCTTGTGAATCAAGAGGTCAGTTGACCTTTTTGTAGAAATGTAAATCTTTCTTATGTTTTTAGAGAGAGAAAAAGATGGTGGATTTCACACTTTTAGAGAGAGAAAGTTAAGAGAACTATGTGTAAAATAATGAAACCACACCCCCCTCTCCATCTAAGGAGAGGGTTTATATACCCAAGCCCTTGTCATGGGCTTGGGCTTACATTTGGTCCGGCCTACACATGTTGTAGGCTAGGCTTGCTCTTGTTTGATAAATAAATAAAGTTAACTAAACTACGAGCTATTACATGGATTATCGTTGGAGTGACCGATCCTTCTTAATACGTAAAACGTATTTCCAACAATCTCCCCTTAAGGGAGGTCACTCCAAACAAGGGCGTTACCCGAGTTACAATAATCAAATAAACCTAGCATACTATGCTTGTCTTGAGCTCGTAGTCTTCGTCTTTCTTTTCCTTTTTCTTTTCTGGTGAACATGCTGATGTGATCTTTGATATCAATCTTGAGCATTAATCTCTTGCCTTGATCTCGTGTATCCACCACTTGTGATCTCCGCCTCTTCGTGACGCCATGTCCAACATACTTATACCTTCGTAATTCTTGAAAGCTTCGGAGTTTGATACAGCGGAAGACTTAACTTTTAGGCTTTCTTGAATTAGATGAGATATTAAGTGCATAAAGTATAAGCATGCGTGGACGACTTCTTCTTGGATCCCGCAACGCCACCGTCTTCAAATGCCGCAACATAAGTAGACACGAACGAAATGGCTTTGAACATTTCATTCTAAATCGGTAGCATTTTACCTCCGGTCGGTGAAGACCGTTGGACGATATTAGATATCGTACCCGTGACGTATAGTTTCAATTAAGTAACTTCCTGACAGGATTTCACGGGTAAACCCGTTCTCTTTATTCGACCGTCCAAAGCTGACTGCGAACATAAAGAGTGAATCATTTGGATAATAATATCCGCATGATTTGAAGTCGTCAATTCATGTTACTGGAACAAGTGAAATTCAATTAAGAACCGTACCATCGTTGCTTTCCAGTTGTCACGAGCTTGATTCGTATAGAATCTTGCAAGTTACCTACCAAGTGCTGTTTGAGGTTAACACTAGAAGGATTTCCACTCATCACTGTGAACACTAAGGTATCACTCTGATTGTTCTGGCAAGATCACTAAGATATTGCGTAGAGGCCTGGAACGTGTTTAAATTCAGTTAAGAATTAAACCACTGTTGCTTTCCAGTTATCACAAGTTTGATTCATAAAGAATCGCACAAGTCACCTACCATGAGCTTTTTAATGTTCGCTCAAGAAGGATTTCCATCTTCATTGTAAATACTTTCGTATTACTCGGATGTTCAGGCAAGATCATGAAGATTTTGCGTAGGACTCTTAAAATCTTTCTTACTTTTCACAGTGTGTGAAGAAACAAGGAAATATGGAGGTGTGTCCTAATGAGATATTTGATGATCTCAAATGGCTCTAGACTCGATCGTGTAATTTGGATTTTAGTGATCGGAGGCTGGAGAGGAGTGCCACCTTTTCAATACCAATTTATTAAGAGTGAATAAATCAATAGATAATGCGTTGTCTCCGTGTGATTAAAACAAATACCTTTTGAGAGATATCTGAGTTAGCTGGGATGGGTTGTGCATTGCATCACTGGGTCCATGATGTCTGTCTTCAATATCGAGAATCATTAAAATGATCTCAATAGCATATGTGTTGACCCGGTTTCTGCCTAAAGTTGTAAGGAGGGCTTCTTTCTTTACACCCTTTATCTTTACAATTCTTTTTCATTCTTCAACCCCTTCAATGCTTACCAATACGTCATAACTAGCACCTTGTTGTGATTGTTCCAGTGCTAACTTAAGTACTTGGTCGGCATTCAGCTACGTTCACAATCTTTCTCCAACTTTCCTAAGGACGACTATTTCTAGCTATGGAATGTCCTTGGGAAGATTCCTCCGGTTCTGGAAGAATCATAGGACTTAACCTATCCTACCATCCTTATGTCACCACAATCTTCATTGTCGTGAAATAAATGGGTGTTGGGTAAGTATATGTCACCATGAAAATCCATATTGATATGCAAATCTGTTTTGCTCCCCCTTAACATATGCCACGATATTCGAAAACATTTCGCATATGTCGGGAAGAGCCAGCACATTAAGTCAAACCATTTGTGATAATATCCCATATTAAATCACATTTTCTCCCCCATATTAAAAATATTAACCCAATCGATGTTTTTAATATCAATTGATTCAATGAGGTTTTAACAAGGGTTTGGGAAGAAAAATGCAGGTCCGTTTTATCTTCATGATATCAAACGCATGAGATATGATACCGATTTGTAACATGATCACATATTCACCATATTAAAAAGAATTGACAAGGTTGGACCTGATAGATGAGAACATCATATGATAAGATCAAATGGTTCTTGTCAGCATATGTTGGTCGCCTCGTCACATCTGAAGTCATCTCTTGACACCACATGTACGATTGGTATTGTAGTCTTGACACCAACTTGTGAACTTGGCACGTTCGGCATCGAAGATTCTAAATGCTTGACAATTGCTCCCCCTCAATTGTTGACCCGTGTTCTATTGAAAGAGTTGTAGTCGTCGGTTGAGTAGTCGCATCGTCGAGTATGTAGATACCAATTGTATATTGCTATGGTTGTAGAGATGATAGCTTCATAAAAACAAGACTTCTCTTGTTTTAACAAATAAATGCACTGAGACGTACATAGATTTGTGTGAGACCAAGTTATTAAGTAAACTTAATCCCTTACAAGGTTTTAAAGTAAACCTTGCCCGAGAAAATTAATTCCCGTTGTGAGCCAAAGCTTTCATAGGAAATACTTGACTTTAATGTGAAAACCGGGTTGCAGTCTGAAATAACTACAAGCCATAAGGGCATGTTTTATGAAGTATTTACAACTTTTGTACGAACTCTATTTATGGCGCTGTGTTAATATTAATCAACATTTCTAAGGCCGTAAATATTATCGTACCAAAAGACATGCCTTTGAAAAAGAAAGTAAAAATATTTTTGGATTTTTATGAATTTTTCAATTTTTATGGTTTTTATATGGTTTTATATTTTTGTATTTTGCTTTTGTGGATAAAAATATAAATAATATATACAAATGATCACCAAGGATACGGAGAATAGTTTTACCACCACTATTCTTTCGCTTCATCTGCTAGTTCCTTTAGAGTCTTAGGCGAGAAAGTTCTCATTCCTAGCTTGTCGGCCAAAAATTCAATTCGAGCGCGATCTAAAGCCTTCGTGAAAATATCCGCCAATTGATACTCATATCGGACAAAGTAAAGCTCGATCACTCCATTTTCCACTTGCTCCTTGATGAAGTGGTAGCGAATGTCAATATGCTTCGACCGGGAGAATTGAACATTGTTGCAGCATAAGGCAATTGCACTCTTGTTGTCACAGTACATTGGAATCTTATTGAAACCTAGACCATAGTCGGTTAATTGCGATCTCATCCAAAGAATTTGAGCACAGCAACCGGACATAGCTATGTATTCTGCTTCCGTACTTGAAATTGCAGCGCTTTTCTGCCTTTTCGATGCCCAACTGATTAGTCGATCTCCTAGCAGTTGCAAAGTTCCACTCGTGCTACGCCTTGTATCTTGACAACCCGCGTGATCCGCATCTGCATATGCCATTAGTGCAATAGAAGAGTCCTTCGAATACCAAAGTCCCCAATTAATGGTTCCTTTAAGATATCGAAAGATCCGTTTTACAGTAGCTAAGTGTAACTCAGTAGGCCTAGTTTGATACCTGGCACACATACATATAGCAAACTGAAGATCAGGTCGACTGGCTGTGATATACAGAAGAGTACTGATCATTCCACGATAAAGTGTCGGATCAACGGCAACTCCATGTGGATCTGCATCAAGCTTAGTTCGTTCCACCATTGGAGTATCCACGGGGTCGCAAGATTCCATCTTATACTTCTTAAGCGATTCAAGGGCATACTTGGATTGATTGATAAAGATGCCTCCAGGACTCTTAGATATCTGAAGACCTAAGAAGAATGATACCTTGCCCATCATTGACATCTTAAACTTGGAAGACATGAGTGTCCCAAACTCATCCGATAAGGTTTGGGTCGAGGCTGCAAATATAATATCATCAACATATATTTGTACCATAATCATATGTTTACCTCGTTTCTGAATGAACATCGTGGGATCTACCTTGCCTTTAGCGAAGCCTTGCGTAATGAGGAATTGTGACAAAAGATCATACCATGCGCGAGGAGCTTTCTTCAACCCATAGAGAGCCTTCTTAAGCTTGTACACATGATTAGGATAATTAGGATTCACAAAACCATCCGGTTGTTGAACATAGACCTCTTCCTTGAGTTCACCATTGAGAAATGTCGTATTCACATCCATCTGATAGACGATCATATTCATATGGGCTGCATAAGCGAGGAATAGTCGAATAGCTTCCAAACGGGCAACAGGTACAAAGGATTCCATAAAGTCGATGCCCAATAATTGCTTGTATCCACGAGCTACTAGTCGAGCTTTGTTCTTCAATATTCCGCCTAACTCATCGAGTTTTACCTTGTAAACCCATTTCAATGTGAGTAACTGCACTTGATCCGGGCATGGGACAAGTTCCCAAACTTCAAGACGTATGAATTCGTTAAGTTCTTCTTGCATAGCTTCTATCCAACAGGATTGAGTAAAAGCTTGTTGCCATGTCTGAGGTTCAACTTCAGTGAGAAAAGAATCAAAGTGACAAAACATTGCACTTTCTTGTAGCTGACTTCGTGTGGATACTGGACGATTAGGGTCACCAATAATCGATTCTATAGGATGATCCTTTGTCCACTTGCTGTCATGTTCACGAATCCGTGGATTGGAGTAAACCGTAGTAGGAGCTTCCTCTGAGGTGGACGACCCGGCTTGATTAGAGTCGGGAATTGGTACACCAAAGAATGGAAGTTTACGCATTTGAGCGAATTCCAAATTGTGATCATCATCATCCTCTTCATCATCAGTAGGCATGACATGGGTAGTTGAAACATGTGTTGGTTGATAATTACTCGTTGAAGGTATATCTTGACCAATTGTAGGTTCAGATGTATCTGATTGTGCAACGGTTGCTGGAGCGACAACTTCGGTTACCGGAGCTATTACCTCAGGTTCTGGAGCAACAATATTTGGAGGAGTAAAGAATTCATCAAAGAACGGTTGAAACAACGTATCCCATTCAGTCCTAGAAGGTGGTGTAAATGATGATGAAGTAGGGTTGTTTGGGACAAGACCAGAACTGATATTACTGGGTCCCATTTCATGAAGTGCGGGTTCAGAGCTGCTTTGCTCAGAAGCCATTGCTGTCAGCTCATCAAAATCAACATTCATAGTTTCGAGGATCTTGCGAGAGTTACGGTTGTAGATTCGGTATGCCTTCTTTGCGGGTGCGTAACCAATGAAAATACCAATATCAGCCTTTGGTTGAAGTTTCCCCAAATTGTCACCATCATTATTTGGATAACAAAGAGAACCAAATACATGAAGATATGATAAATCTGGTACTTTTCCATGGAGAAGCTCATAAGGTGTTTTACCATGACGTTTACGAATTAGTGACCGGTTTTGGGTGTACACTGCTGTAGATACTGCTTCTGCCCATAAAAACAATGGAGCCTTTGCGTAAATTAACATCGTTCGAGCAACTTCCATAAGTGTGCGATTCCGCCTTTCAACGACACCGTTTTGTTGTGGAGTGCGTGCAACGGATGTTTCATGAGAGATGCCAACTTCTTCATAATAATCACGCAAGATTTGATTCACAAATTCGGTTCCATTATCTGTACGAATGCGTCGGACCGTAGTGTTGGGACGCACTTGAATCCTCTTGAGAAAACCGATGATGAATTTAGGTGCCTCATTTTTTGCTTTAAGAAATTTCACCTATGTAAACCGAGAGTAATCATCGACAATGACGAGGATGTACTTTTTGCCACTAAGACTTTCAACACGCATTGGCCCACAAAGATCCATATGCAATAGATAAAGTTTCTCTTGGTTGGTGTCTTCCGTCTTGGGTTTGTAAGATTTCTTAGTGCTTTTCACCATTGTACACGCGGAACACAAATGATCCTTGTGAAATGATAGTTTAGGAAGACCACGAACAAGTTCGTTTTTCGCCAAATGATTAATAGCGTCAAAGTTAAGATGAGATAACCGTCGATGCCATAACCATGACTTAGTCTTCGACGCTTTGGAGAGAAGACATACGGGAGAAGCGGCCATCATGTCTTGTAGAGACAAAGTATACAAATTATTCCCTCGAGTACCTTTCAATAAATCAACCCCTTCCAAATTAAGAATGAAGCAGGTATGCTCTCGAAAAGCAACTTCTAGGTTTGCATCACAAAATTATCCCACAGAAAATAAGTTGTGACCGAGACCTTCCACATAATACACTCTCGAAATTATAACCTTCCCAATATGATATTCACCATAACCCATTATCTTAGCAATATGATCATTTCCAAATCGAACCGTACCAAGAAACTTGCTGACGAAATTTCCGAGCTGAGAGCGATCTCCGGTCATATGCTTGGAGCAACCAGAGTCCAAATACCAGAGAACAATTTGGACCACCTGTTTTCAATAACAACAGTAGACAATGCGTTGGAAACTATTGGTTCCTGAGTGTTAGCAGATACATATATAAGATTATCAGAATTGCTAACATGTTTATGACCCTTAGTTTTCCTGTGTTTTCTAATCTGAGTTTTAGCACTAACAGGTTTTACAGTTCCAACTTTCTTAGGTTTTGGATTATCCGCAGGCACTACAGTGGGAATGGACCTAGTTAAAGGGCACTTTGTTCCTACAGTAGTGTTGGTGTTCCTAGTTAAAGGACACGCTTGTGTTTTGGTAGCCTTGGTACTCCTAGTTAAAGGGCACGCTTTCTTCGCTGTAGTGGGAGTGATCCTAGTCAAAGGGCACGTATTTCCTACTATAGTGAAAGTTCTACCAGTGGGGCGCCACATCCAACCAACTTGGTTTAACACTTTCCCGGTCGGTTTCTGATAGGTGTGAAAACACCCATCCTTTTTACCACTTAATTACAATAATAACCGAGCCAAAACGTATATTTTATGTCATTTATGTTAGAATTATGCGTGGTTTGTGTTTTTGTTGTGATTTAGGACGAAAAGGTGAAAAGTGGAGAAAACACGGGATTTTACGGGCTTTTATCGAAGAAAACGACAAAAGACAAAGTCAAGAGATCAAGAGTGGAAAAAGAACGGAAGTCCAAGACCAATTCTGAAGATTTATCGAAGAACAAGTCTAAAGACGGAAGTTTCATAAAGCCGAAGAACTCGAGTCTAATAAATAAACAAATTATAAGACGAGTTTTAATTAATCCCGAGACAAAGTCGAAAAAGTCAAATAACTTTAAAGACGAAAAGACGTGAAGAAAGAAAGAAAGAAAAGAAGAAGACACCAACCACTTCCCTTTCCTATAAATACCCTTCATTTCACCACATGAAGGAGGGAGTCATTTTTTAGTTTTAGTTAGGAGTAGGAGTAGTTTAGTTTAGAGAGAGAAAGTGACAGTTTCTCTCTCTAGAACTTTAATCTTTCATCTTTTAATCTTTCTTGTTTTCAATCAAACTTTTACTTTTTAAGCTTAATCTTGCCTTAATCTTTATGTTATTAATATTTCTTGTTTATCTAAATCTTGTTTTCATCATCTTTTTCATCAAGTTCTTATTTAAAGTTTTGATCTTTAAAGTTCATTTATTTTATGTTTTGATTTTAAAAGTTTGTTTATTTTAAGTTTGATAAGTTGATTTTAGTGCTTATTTGATCCGTGTAGTTGATTCGTTTTAGTTTTGGGAATAAGCTCATTCTAATAGCTTATTTTCTTGCTTTTTACCCGAATCCCACCAAATTCGGAAAGGGATTAAACCCTTTTCCGATTGGTCTTTCCGATCAGCCATCCCCTATTCCGATCATTAGATCGGAAAAGGGTTTCCTGTCATTCCGATTGGGGCTAGTTCATTTATTCCGATTCGTAAGTTTTTACCATATTCCGATTGTACTTTGTTTTTCCAATATTCCGATCTGGGGTTCGTTTGTATCATTCCGATCTGCTTCCATTTTCCTCATTCCGATCTAACGATCGGAATACATTCCGATTATGACAATTTTGTGTATTCCGATTTGCAGCCTTTCCGATGGGAACATTCCGATCGGATTCCGACGGGATTCCGATCGGGTGTATTCCGATTGGGTGTTTTTGACTTGTTTTAATATTTTGCTTTAGTTAAAGGGTTAATGTTTCTCATTTTATTTTCTTTAAGTCATTTTAATTTCGTTTTGTATTTTTATTTAATTTTCGATTTACTTTTCGCTAAGTTTTACTTTTTCGTCATTTAAGTTCTCGTCATTTACTTTCCAAGTTTTAAATATTGCACCGATTTACATTTTAACTAGTTGTAGTTTTAATTACTTGTCATTTATTTTTAAGTCTTGCACATTTATTTCTCCAAAACCAAAAATATTTGTTTAACCAAGAACAACTAATCTCACACAATTAACCGGAAATCAATTCGATGAGACACCGAGAAAACGAACTTTTTCAACTAGTAAAATCTCTTACATTAAAATGGCGCCGCTGCCGGCTCTTTTCGTGAGGATCGAAAGTTTTTTGTGAGAGAAGCGTTGGCTTTTGGGATCCGTTCACTTGTGAACGTTATTTTTCATGTCCAAAAATTTTTCAAAAATACAAAAACATTTGTAAAATCATAAAAAACATTTCTTTTTCAAAGTTTTGCACCAAAAATATTCTTCTTGCTTATCTATCATTCTTTATGGATTTTTATGTCCATTGCGTCCGGTGTGGGAAACAATTATCTGGGAACAACTCTTGTCGATGGTGTACATGTGAGCGGTGCGGAAATGATATCGACTACATACAAAACGGATTTTGTCCCTTGTGTAACTCGACTAATACATTCTTTTTGAACCCACCTCCTGTTCCCCCGTGCATCTATTGTGGAAGCGATTCTCATTGGCATGTTTCGTGCCCGGTTCAATACCCGTATGGTCACGGGCAAGAACCGGGGTACAATTATGACAATGAAAATAGCTATCCACAAGACGCACCTGAGTTTTCTCCATACCCGGTTTGCAACAACTGTGGGGGTCCTCACGATACCTATTATTGTCAACCAATGAATTGTTATGAGCCAAATCCGTGCCCTCAGTTTTCTTCACAAGTGGATTATTATGAACCAAACCCGGTTTCTAATTCTTCTCAACCGATGAACTACTATGAGCCACAACCATGTTATAATTCAGGTTTTCAACATTTTGAACCCCCACAACACATCATCGATCATCAACCCTCCTTCGAACAATTGAGCTCCAATGAACAATGGGACAATCTGGTTAAGCAAGGTCAACAAATTCAAGAAGCTTGGACCAAGATCATCGAAAAATATCAAGAGGATCAACGACAGGAGCAAATTTCGAATATCGAGACTTATACTCCTCCCCCGGTGTATCCATACTATTATGATGATGATGACGATGAGCCTACTATTTCTTGGAATGACCTTACTGCTCAATGTCCTAGTGCAATTTTCATCCCCCTATCAATATCCCAAACGTTTCTAAGGAGTGTGATACATTGAATGAGCTTAGTGATGTTGGTCTTGATACAGTGTTTGATGATGAGGTTTGTGACATACCGACTGCTATAGAGCCTAAGGACGACGTTGCTCTTACGAAAGAGGTCGATCCTAATGATGACGATTTTTCTCCAAGCTATGAGAATTTCACTTTTGAAATTTCTCAATCTCCACCGGGAGATACGGGTGATGACGATTTATTCTCTCCGGTTTACGAGAAGTTCATCGATGAACATGATCTTGTGGATAAGGTGGAAGACGTGCTTCTTCGAGATAGATTACGGAAAGTGCACCTTCTTATTGCTCAAATCGAAGCGTTGACTTCTCCTCCCCTTTCCGAGTCTTTGCCTCCATCTATTCCTCCTGTTGAAGATAATGACCCATTGCCGGAAGAAATCGACATTCACTCCATACATCCAGGTATTGATGACAATGACATGGAGGGGGACATTACTTTTGATAATCTGCTGCAGGAACGTATTGACACAAGTCCCCCTCCCGAGCACCTTTCATCCTCCCCTTTAGCCACTATTAAGGAGGATGAGTCCTTTGACCCGGGAGGTGACATTGATTATGCTATCAGTGATAACATCACGGCTTTGCCGAATGCTCAGCCGCCATTGTCTTTGGGGGATGACAATGTGCTTACTATACCCAACCCACCTCCCGTGGATCTTGAATTCACATACTTCTCGTATGTTGAAAGGGTTTTTCTCCCATTCAAGACTTATCCCCCCGCCTCTCCTTTGTTGATGTCAACCGGGAACGAGGACAAGGTATTTGATCCCGGTATCACATTCGAGGCTTCCCCATGAACCATTTAATTCGGGGACGAGTCAGGCTCGTGACTCGGTTAATATAAACAAGCGCTTCTTGGGAGGCAACCCAATTATCTATCTATCTTTACCATAAGTGTAGGGGGAGCCCCGTGGTTTTCCTGCTTTCTTTCTTATCATGTGCAGGGATTAGAGCTTCAAAGACACACTCTTGATGACTCTTGACGAACCGTGACTCCGTGTTCCCTTCTTCCCGGTTCTATCCTAAACTCTTTTCGATTCACTATTTTATATTTCTCAAAATTAAAATAGGAATCTCTTTAGTTGTCTTTTCCTTAGCGAGATTTAAACAACGTGCACAATGTCCTAAGTGTAGGGGAGTTTAGTCCCACATTCTTAAACATTGAGGACAATGTTTATCTTAAGTGTAGGGGGGACTTCTATCGAAGTTAAGTGGCCTTTTCCTTGTATTTGTCCTCATTTTAACCGGAAAATTTGATTTTTCGACATTTTTCAAAATTTTTAATCTATTTTGGCCTAGCTGTATAGTTGTTTTTACCTTTGTATAGTTATTTTCTTTCCTTATCAGAATAAATGTTTAATAAAGTGGTTTAAATTTTCAAAACGTTGTGAATCTTTTGACTCAACCCGAGTTTACTTACCTAAGTTTACTCTAGCTAGTATCCTTAACATGTTTAAGTCAAGTTTTGCTAGGCTTTTATATAGGGAGCTATAAAACGCGAAAGTCTTAACTCTCGCGGGTTAAGAACAAGAACTTTTCGCAAGTTCCTATAATTGATCCTAGAGAGTCGTTTATCAAGGGAACTTTAAAAAGCGATTTCTAAACTTGAAAAAGTCTAAGAATTTGCAAGATCCTATAGGCGACTCGAAAACCCAAAACTTTGATTTAATAGGCTAAGCATCCACGAGTCTCATTCCTTGAGATTTTAAACTGTGGAGAACGAGAGATGATAGAGTCAATTATAAGTTTGGTATTCTTTCGTGAATTTATGTGAGTTAATTATAAGCCTATTCTCCCATCGCTTGCTAATAAACTTATCTGCTAATAAATAAGGTTGTACGATTTGAAAAGTTACTTAGCTTCTAGCCCCGGATCGTTTAAAAGTTGCTCGGTATGGATTAGAGTTCATAGCCAAGGCATAACTTATTGAAGCGGGATGCGAAGATTGGCGAGTCCGAAAAGGCCCTAACAAGGCATGAGGGCTACATTTTGTTGCTAAAGATCCAAAAGTGATGTGAAGAATCATTTATCGAAAATCAATATGAAGGATCGAGACACACGACGAAAAGAAAGAACTCCCCAAAAGTCATGGAGAAGTCTATCCGAAAAGACGCTAACAAGGTATGAGGATAAATAGATCCAAGTCCTAAAAGGAGGCGGATCGTTGTATATCAAAGTCCAAAATAAAGATTGAAGAAAAACGAAGAAGTCGTGGTCCAAGTATGAATCTCTCAAAACTTCAAAGTGAAGAATTCCTATTATGAAGAGAAGACCATTATTTCATGAACATCTCTCAAGGTTTGAAGTATGAAGTCGCTGCCAAATATCGGTCCGAGAAAGGTCTCAAATCGCGAAGCGAGTTATGCCAGGATATGAACTTTATGAGGTCCCGAGAAGCAGTTTTAAAAGATTTGGTCCTTTAGCTAACTATTGATTAAATCGTGCACTTTATTTTCGGCCTAAATAACTATCGAAATAAGTCAAACAATGCATCCTAGTGATCATTCAAGACAAAAATAAAATATAAGAGATACACCTAGGAATAAGGGAGTCTAAGTGAATAATTGGCCCCCTAACTGCACAAGAACTGTTAATTCTGCTAATTCCTTTTGTAAGCGAATGCGTGTCTTTTTCGAAAATTGATCTTTGTTATGTTGATCATAATCAATTGTATGGAATTTTGAAAGCATTTTAGAATGAGTTTCATCCTCAAGTGATTGTGTCTCCACAGTACTACGAATAAAAGGTGCTTCTTTCGATTTGCCAATTATGGTCATATCATAAAGACCGGGAATATATTCCTGAGCTTGTTTTGCATAACCGGGATTAGGTGGTAAATCTTGAAGACGTTTAAGTTCGAGTTCTTTAAATGATTTAGTTAAAAGATGAACCTTTTCTGTGGAAGCGTATTGTTTTAAAAGCTGTTGTTCTTTGAATTTAAGAAGTTTGGTAGCATTAATTTCTGATTCAACCTTTTTAGACTCGAGAGTTTCGAAATCCATTTTAAGTTTCTTAAAATCATTTACAACCGACTCCTTTTCTTTTAATTCATTAGAAAGATTAGCTTTTAATGATTCTATTTCTTTCAAGTGTTCAATCTTTTCAAAACGAAATTGGTCAAATTCAGAACATGTTATTTTCTCTACTTGAGGGACCATTTCAAAAGCTTTGACCTTTTCTTTATGCAACGCAAGCTCAGCAGTTAGGGTGGAATTGGTATCTACGGATTGTCTGAGGGCCATATGCATTTGATCAATTATATGTTTAGGCACCATGACCAAATCATGTTGAGCATAAGATGTCATACCCGTCGTAGCATTTGGTTGAGGTTCACTCAAATGTGTAGGATTAGGTACCACATCATTTGAGTTACTAGTTCCCGAATGCTGTTCGAGGTTGTCATTTTCATGCACAACTTGATGTTGGTTATCATCAATATTATTAGATGTGGTTGGTACCTCACTGATGACATCAGAACCGTAGTGAGAGAGATTAGCAACGAGAGCAGCTTGGGCAGAGTGAATGTCATCACAATCCGAATCGTATGCATCAAGATCGTCCGCTTGATAAGCTGCATTAGAAGTAGAAACGACTGCAATGCCTTCAGTATCTGCTGCCCCTGGGTCTGCAAGAAATGCCAACTCCTCTGAATCCAAAATCTTCCCCTTAGACTGAGCATCAACCAAATACATCTTCTCACGAAACCATGCATCATCCCTCCTCCTTTTCGGCTGAGTGCATTCCCTAGCCATATGACCTTGTCCTCGGCAATTGTAGCAAGTCACGACCTTCTTAGGACCAATAGGACTCCCATTTCCACTAGCTTGAGAATTCACAGCTTGATTGTTCCCAGTCCTTTTAGGAGGTCCATATGAATTTTGCCTTCCCTGAATTGGTTGCATCGTCACTTGACCATCTTGAACAGTGGCTTGTTGTCGAGGATTTGATGAGGTGCGGAGCTGATTGTTTGTTGGTGGAAATCCTCTAGTTGCAACAAGTTTTGACAAGTAGGCTGTGAGATGGTTTAGAACATCAGCTGGCGTATCATTTGGAGTAAAGACCGGTGCTTGGATTGGTGGAAGTTCATTAGAGTAGAAAGCTTGTGTTGGTTGTACTTCTATTGGAAAATATCCTTGCTGAGGAGTATAGCCCAATGGAGAAGTGTTGGCTTGTGATAGTGATGTATGATATGGTGGTTGCTATTGAAAAGATTGTTGATGAACACTTTGTTGATATTCTTGTTGTGGCATCATTGGTGGTTGATAAGATGGTTGCTGATAGATGTGTGGTGGTGGCTGCTGCAAGTATGATGGTTGTTGATAAGTATAAGCCATGTTTTGTTGAGAAGCATACATAGCAAGTGGATCATGAACTTGAGGTGTAGACAACCGAGCCTCGATCACATGGCATTCGTGTTGTTGAAGAAAGGCTTGAAGTTGATCCACATTGGTGTTATGCAAGTCCTTAGCCAATTTAACATCCGTCAAGTATTTTTTCCATTCTAGAGGAAGAGTGTTCAAATACTTGGTGTTCAATTGAAAGGTAGGAATTGCCATGCCATAGATATTAAGCTCATTCAACAATAGGGTAAATATCAGATAGTAATCATTGAGAGTCTCCCCTGGCACATAGGCAAACTTATCAAAAGTATCATAAAGCTTACACTCTCGTTCTTGTTTAGTTAACGAGGTGCCTTGCATGAGAACACGAATTCTATCCCATAACTCTTTGGCAACTTTATGTTTGCTGACGAGTTTGTAGACATCTGGAGGAAGGGCTTGGAGAATGATGTTTGTAGCATACTTATCACATTTATCTTGAATCTTCATATCTCCAGTCAACTCACCCGTTGTGCGAGTACGAGTAGTCGTACCTTCCGTCACTGTACCATAATCTAATGGTCCATTGAGCACCGATGCCCAAATTAGATGTCCATTCTCCTTGTTCAACATATAAAGTTCTATTTGGGAAGCCCATTCCTCATACATAGTCTTCACCAACATTGGTGGACGATTATCTGTACCCGAGAGGATGGACTTATCCGTCAGAGATGTGTACTCCATTTCAATAAGTGAAGATTTACAAAGTTGATCGATCAATGAAAGAAAGTAAATGTGTTTGTTGTAGTGTGTTAAAACCGAGAAATAATGTTAAAATCCCCTAAATTATGTCCTCGATAAACCAAAAAATCCAAGTCAAAATTACACACGATTGTTAAAAATTTTCAAAAACACGTTTTTGAAAAAATGTTGAATCGTACTCAGATCGCAGTGGTGATCGTACTCAGATCGCAGTCGTGATCGTACTCAGATCGCAGTCGTGATCGTACTCAGATCGCAGTCGTGATCGTACTCAGATCGCAGTCGTGATCGTACTCAAATCGCAGTCGTGATCGTACTCAGATCGCAGTCGTGATCGTACTCCCTATGATCGTACTCAGATTGTAGTTGAGATCGCACTCCCTATGATCTCACTCAGATCGGACTCCCAGATCGTACCCAACGATCGTACCCTGATCGCACTCCCTTATCGCAGGCAGTGATCGTAGTCTGAATGAAACCTTGATCGTACTCTACAATCGTGGTGATGGATCGTATTGAAGGATCGTACTAAGCACTTGGATTGATGGATCGTACTCTGCTATCGTACTAATGGATCGTAACGAAGATCGTACTGACCAAACTTACCTTGATCGTAGTTAGATCGTAACACCAGATCGTAACTATGGATCGCAAGTAGAAACCCCCAGGGTTTATGCAAACACAAAGTCAGATCGTACTATGGATTCCTACTTACCTTATTTCTCGGACAGTACAATAACACAATCAAATGAAGATTCAAAGCCAAAATATGAATCAAACAACCAAAAATTTTGTGTTTTTAACCCAAACAACAATACCAAATCACTATAACAAGTAATAAGATGAAGTAAATCAAGATTAACCCATAAAAACACAAAAAAAAATTTGGTTCATGTGAAGAAGGATAAAAAATGGCGAGAATCAAGAACACAAACACAAGAACTAAACAATCATCCCATGGCTCTTGATACCATTTGTAGAAATGTAAATCTTTCTTATGTTTTTAGAGAGAGAAAGATATGGTGGATTTCACACTTTTAGAGAGAGAAAGTTAAGAGAACTATGTGTAAAATAATGAAACCACACCCCCCTCTCCATCTAAGGAGAGGGTTTATATACCCAAGCCCTTGTCATGGGCTTGGGCTTACATTTGGGCCGGCCTACACATGTTGTAGGCTAGGCTTGTTCTTGTTTGATAAATAAATAAAGTTAACTAAACTACGAGCTATTACATGGATTATCGTTGGAGTGACCGATCCTTCTTAATACGTAAAACGTATTTCCAACACTTTTGATGACAGATTTTGGTAAAAAGGGCTTAATAATCTAGTTAGCTTATAAGCCAGATACAAGGCACACCAAATAACCAAATTCACTCACAAGCAGCACATAAACAAGTTCCAAGCAACAAAACCACAAGGCATACACTAGGATTACAAATGCAAGCACAAAATGATGTGGTCACTTTGCTGATGCAAATGACCACTTCAGCCAAATTTGATAAGCTATAGCATACTCAATAAGCCACCAAATTCAACAACTAGATAATCAATAGGTAGCTTATCACCTAAACTATTCCCAAACCTAATTTCAGACCTTAGATCCAACAAACAAAGAAGTTATTGGATCTGATGTGTTTGACCAATTTCAAAACACTTTTTATCAGATTTTTGCAAAACTTGAAATCCCTTTTCAAAACTTTCAGAAACTTAACCAATGACTAAAACTTGTTCAATATGACTTGTTTAGACTTCCCAAACCTTAAGAACCAAGGGCACAAGGCCACAAGGCCTTATAAACCAGTAATCCCAAACAATCCTTTATTAAGCACTTTTCAAACAAACTTCTTAATCCTTCAAACAACCTACTGATTTTAATGATCAAATAGCTACACTAGGTGACAAGTAACAGATACCAATCATAAAACACAAAACACAAACACAAAATCACCAAATCACATAGCAAAACATAAAACAGAACATAACATGTGATTTTTTAGAGGAATCTTAACAAGAGGTTATACCTGTCCTCCACAAAATCCTAGGAGGACCAGCAATGCTCCTTGGACCTTGTTCAACAACTAGAACAAGACCAAGGTACTTCAACAAGGGAGAGGAATGACTGCCTTGGTTGATGTTTCAAAGTAGAAACTCAAGGACTTGATTTCTTCAACACAATGAACAAACAGCCCAACCAAAGGCTCCAATCCCTTCACAAGCTTGGTGTCAGCAAGCTTGTAAGAGCTTATAGCTTTTGGTCAAGGATTAGTACAACAAAAATAGCAAAATCAGAATTACCCTTAAACAACACCAACTTTCAAAAACATAAAAAGGAATTACAATTTTCTCAAAATACCAACTTTTATAAAATTCAAAAAGGAATTACAATGTTTAAAAGGTAAAACTGGAACAAAGGCCTCACCACAAGTTGGGGGTCCTTTTATAGAGTACAAGGGATGATTCTAGAATGCTGAAATACATGAAACCCTAGCTAGGAATTCCCAAATTTTCCCTTGAGTGCATTGAGTTGTTTAGCTGTCCAAAATGATCTTGGCGTTCCTTTTAGCTTTGTGACCAAACAAAGAGTGTCAGCTGTTGATTTGGACACGTGGCATTCCTTGGAGGTTAAGTTGTGATGTGATAGGTGGACGGGTTTGAATGGTGGGGTCACATGGTGAGTGGGAGTGAGGGTTTTGGGTGTGGGATGAGTTTCTGCTTGTATGAATTAAGCGTGTGTCAAGGTAATTGTAAATTACCCTTTGTTTAGTAAAAGTAAAATCTGGGTGGGATGAACATGAATAGTTGTCCCTTTGATCTGTTTTTGGTGGAATGGGATTTGTTTGGCGCATTTCTTTTTTAAATGTTTCAAATGCCCAATTTTGGCCTTTGTGTTTTCAGAAAGATGGTAAAACGTGTTTTCAGCTACCAAAACTTGGTTTCCTTTGTTAACTAAGTTTTATTCTTCACACTTTTGGCATAAAACTTATCCAAAAGGATTTCAAGGGTTGATTTTGCCACTTTTGCATATTTGAAGGACTGATCTTGGACATTCTTGATCTTCAAAGGTCTTCATAGTATCTTTGACTTTATGAGGGACCATAATTGACAAATTAGAATTGATGAGGGACTAATCTTGCCATTTCTTCAAAGTTGAAGGACCATTTTGTAGTTTTAACAAACTTAAGGGACCAAACTTGTAATTATGAATATACAAGGGTTTTAAGTGTCATTTCTTCATATTTTGAGGATCAATCTTGTATATCTTCAAGTCTTCAAGGGTTTATCTTGGATAATTCATGAACTAGGGCCCGGTTCTTTGTACGGCTTTGTTTCTCGTGTCCGTTTTTCCTTGTTTCTTATGATCTTTTGTCTTTTTCACGATATCCATACCTAAAACACACAAGTACACAAATACAAGCATATATATGGTATTTTATGACATTTTAATGCATTTTAAGCCCGAAAAGAACGATGAGATCATGTACAAATGCCATCTCATCACTGACTTTCTATCATTATTAGCACCTGTATAATCACTATCACTATAGGCTTTAAGAATAAAAGGGGATTCCCTTGGATACCATAAGCCGAGCTTGGGTTGTGCCTTGATATACTTGAGGATTTCTTGACAACATTCAAATTTGACACGGTAGGTGCCATCTGATGTCTAGAACAAGCACTAACAGCAAACATAATGTCTGGGCATGAAGCAGTCAAATACATGAGTGAGCCTATCATTGACCTGTACAAATGAACATTAACAGGGGAATCCGGCTCATTCTTGAGTTTGACTTTAGTTATCCCATAAGGTGTTGATGTTGGTCTAAGAGGTTCCACGTCAAATTTCTGAATAATGTCATAAACATATTTATCTTGACTAATGAAGATACCATCTGGTTGCTGCCTGACTTGGAGATCAAGTAAAAAGGTTAGTTCGCCCATGAAACTCATCTAAAATTCTCCTTTCATCAGTTGTTCAAACTCATCACACCATTCTTTCTTAGTAGAACCGAAGATAATATCATCCACATAAACCTGAACAAGGATGATGTCTTTGGCATTCCTCTTAAGGAACAATGTTTTGTCAATAGTGCCTCTTCTATAGCCATCCTTCAACAAAAAAGTAGATAGACGCTCATACCAAGCTCTAGGAGCTTGATGAAGACCATAGAGAGATTTTACAACCTTGTAGACCTTCTTAGGATGAAGTGGATCCATAAAGCCCTTAGGTTGAGTGACATATACTTCTTCGTCAATCTTTCCATGTAGAAATGCACTCTTGACATCCATCTGAAATACTGTAAAGCCATTATAAGAAGCAAAAGATAAAAATAGACGTATGGCCTCAATGCGTGCAATAGGAGAAAAAACTTCATTATAGTCAATTCCTTCAAGCTGAGTGTGGCCCTGTGCTACTAGTCTTGCCTTATTCCTTACCACAATACCCCTTGCATCTTTCTTGTTTTTGAGAATCCATTTGGTTCCAATTGCTGTATTTCCTTCCGGCAAGTCAACTAGGATCCAAACATTCTGAAACAAGAATTGTTGCATCTCCTCCTGCATACCTTCTACCCAACTTTGATCCTCAAGAGCATGTGAGATAGACCTGGGTTCCACCTGTGACATAAAACAAGCAAACAAACAGTGGAGAAAATCTGTGAGATTATTTCGCTTTTGGTCTTCAATGTAGCTCACAAGAGCATGATGACCAGAAGTTGCTTTCTTATGCATGCCGTGAGTCTTGACAGTAGAACCAGGATCTCTTATGATTTGAGTAGTAGGATGCACTTTATGGATCTTCTGAATAGGAGTAGGAGCTACTTCTACATCTGGTACCAAGTTAGAAAGATCCCCAACAATTACATCATCATATGAAGCAGAATCGAAAATGCCATCTATTGGTTGCTTATGAATATCATCTAGCTTAGTTAAAGACTTCTTTTCATAATTTCCTTGGTCAGAAGGACCAGAGAACCTAGTTGTGGAAGTTGGATCACTAATAAGACTTCCTATAGGAGTTAAACTTGCACTAGGAGTAACAATAGGCTCACTAGGAGTAGCTGGTAGAGCAGGAGTATCCATAGGAAACTCAAAGCCTCCTTAGGTAGCTGTATTATTAGCATCTTGTTGTTGCTTAAGAAGTGTATCAAGAGCTCCTTGTGAGTCAAGAATGTCTGATGAAGTAGCACCATCAGGAGTAGCAGAGGTGTCGGGAGCGACTGTGGTGGAATAGGATGGTATGACAAAGATGTCATCATCCTCATCTGAATCTGAAAAGCTAGTAGTAGCACCTATACTAGAAGACATGAAAACTTACAGACTTGCATGTTGATTAGTTTTCAAACAAAAATATCCCAATGAGTCGTTGAGATAGAGACCAAAATACCATTCAGGACCTTTGCCTTGGATGGTTGTCTTCTCCTCAAAGTACCTTATATTGATAGTTTCAATAACACGCTTGGTAGTGAGATTGTAGACCCTATAGGCTCGTGAGTGAGCTGAATATCCCACAATGTAGCCTTAATCCGCCTTGCCATCAAATTTCCCCAAATAGTCACTAGTGTTGAGAATGGTGACAGGACATCCAAAAGGTTTCAAATGATTAATGCTTGGAACTTTGGCTGTGAGTAGCTCATAGGGAGTCTTCTTATGAGGATTCGTTATGGAGACCCTATTTAACACATAACATGCAGTGTTGACCGCTTCTGTCCAAAACATAGTCGGGAGCTTGGAATCAGCAAGCATGGTTCTTGTTGCTTCTATAAGAGTCATGTTTTTCTTTTCTGCAATACCATTCTGTTGAGGAGTCCTGGCAGCACTATAGTATCTTTTGATACCTTTTTAATTGCAAAGTGCTATCAGGTCTGCATACTTGAACTCAGTTCCATTGTCACAACGAATGCCTTTTACCTTCTTGGACAACTGATTTTCAATTAAGGCAAAAAAGTATTTGAGAATGGGGTAGGTCTCACTTTTAGCAGCCAGGAAGAAAACCCATGAAAACATGCTATAACCATCAGTTACCACAAGGCAGTAGTGTTTATGGTCAATGCTCCTAATGGAGGTAGGACCAAACAGATCCATATGAAGTAACTGCAAAGGTTAAGTTATTAAGATGAGAGCAGTGATGGTTTTGAAGGATGCTTTTTGTTGTTTGCCTTTGCTGCAAGCAAGGCAATTGATGTCATTCTTGAAAGTTTTGGGAGGTAAACCAGAGACCAGGTTCATATTTGCCAGCTTGTGAATGGTCTTGAAGTTTACATGTCCCATCCTTCTATGCCATTTAGTAGCTTAATCTTTTGATGCTTTGGCAACCAAGAAAGCTAGTTGACCAGTAGGATTAACTTCATTCAACTTGATACTATGGAGGTTATGTCTTCTTAGGATTTTGAGTAGAACTTGGGAGTCATATGGTAGCTTAAAGTCTTTGGACAGCACCAAGCAATCAGTATCCGTAAAGAGGACAAACTGCTTCTTGTCATAAATCTGAGAAATAGAGATCAAGTTGAAGTGTTGAAGTGCTTCCACATAGTAAACCTGCTCAAAATTAAGGTTAGGGGTCTGAATAGTTCCTTTGCTAGAGATCCTTCCTTCACCACCACCAAAGTACACTTTCCCGCCTGGAAATGGTACAAAATTAGTCAAAAGTCCTTTGTTCCCTGTCATGCTCCTAGAGCAATACAATTCCAAGAGATGGATCTTGGTATGGATTAATCTACAACAACACAAAATTATGTAACAGTTAGTGTCATAAGGTGACCGAAACCATTTCTGGCTTGAGTCTGCCTTGTCGATCATTATAAGATAGCCATGGAGATTGATGAGATCCACTGTTGTTCTTGTGTTGTCTTTGCATCATGTGGGTTTTATTTTGTGACCAAGAACAACCTGCAGAGGGATTAACAACAGAACCCAAGTTTCCCAAACCTAAATGCATTTGGTCTGAAGTAGCAGCATAATTCTTATGAAAATTTTGAAAATAATTATTGGTTGGTCTATTAGTGGTACGGTTATTGCTTATCCAAGTAGTAGAAGCTAAAGGAGAGGTCCTCCTAGTAGAAGGAAAAGATTGGGCACATGGATTTAGTCTTCTAGAAGCAAAACCCACACCAATAGGAGAAGCTCCTAGTGGACCAGGAGTACCATAAGAAAGATAGCCAGTAGGCTTTTGATCATAAAAATCACAATCTGTAATCAAATGAAATTTACTACCACAAACAAAGCATGTTTAAAAGACCTTTTATTCAAATGACATTGTTTTGTAGTGTTATTCTTATTACAAACAATTCTAGGAGAATCAACATTCCTAGAATTCAGAAAACTAGAATAAAAAACAATGGAATTAGAAGTAGTAACAACTCTCTCATCACTCATCCTAGCACTAGAAGCAGTAGTGTCATTTGGCTTGGGACTCAAAGGACTTGACTCTTTACTTGAACCACACGATGCATAGTCACTTGCCATGTGACTGAAAGTACAAGAGACAAAGTCATTAGTATTAGTAGAACTTTTTGGAGACTCATGCATTTGTGATTCATCCAAGTCTTTATGCATTGGTGTAGGCATAAATGTTCCTGTAAGAGGTGGAGGAATAGCATGCATTGCTACAGCTGGTTTAAATCTATTGTAACTAGGTTTTAGCTCCTCCTCTTTTTTAGGATCTGATATGAGCAAAAACTCATATCAATTAATCAACAAATCACCCTAAAACACATGGAAAATACCTAACTTTTGTGCTATAAAGTGGAATTATGTGGTATGTTTTGTGTTTGTGGTTAAATAGGTAAGAAGGATACATTTTCAAGCAAACAAGAAGAAATCAAGCTTATTTGGATGAAAAGGACAAAGAAGGATCAAAGATGACAAGACTTTGAAGATGAAGGACCTATCTTGACAACATTCCAAAGTTGAGGGACTCAAAGTGTAAATTAGTCAAAGTCAAGATCAAAGTCAAACATGGTCAACTCCAAAGTCAACCAAGTCAAAGGGTCAAACTAGACAAGTATGCAAGTGGAAGGACTAAAAATTTCATCAAAATGAAGATTCTAGCTTATTTGAACAATCTGCCAAACTCTAGGGGCTTAATTTACCAAAACTACACCAAAATTGGCTTAAATCCGTGTGAATGGGCTAATAGCCAATGAGAATGCAGTATTAATATAACATGGATTGCCAGCTATTGAGCCACTTCATCAGCTCATTAATGAGTCGTTATGCTACAGTAAAAATCCACTAACTCATTTTATATCCAATGGGAAGTTGACATGCCATAATCACTTTATCCAAATATGGATATTAATCCGTGTGCTCATCTCTTGCCCAACCAAAGACTGTCGCGTGGCGTTGTCTTCAACAAACGAACCCAGAATCGTTCTCAAGCTACAATGCATTTCATGAGGAGATTTATACATGAAACTTGCTCGTTCTCAAGAGAGGAATGTAATGGTAACATTTAATCAAACTTAAACTCAAAGGATTAAAATCCCCCAATTCATGAAGAACACAAGAATTTGCAATTGAGAAATTGGTGACACCTGGCAGCCTGCTATTGGATGGGATACGTCATCAACCCCAACTCACACTCATTTCTTTTCTATAAATAGGGATTAGACTTCTCATTTGTTGTATGTAGGTAAGTGTGAAATTCACACACACTTCTACTTTTCTCCCTTCAATCTAGTTAGTTAGCTGTTGGCATAACAAACTCAAGAGCTTGACAACCTCTGGAGTTAGTTATAGTTAGTTGTAACCAATTACCTACTTCTGTAACCAACTCTTACATTCAAATTCAATAAAACACTCATTTTCATTCAATCTTCTTATCTACTATGCATTCCTGTTGAATCTTGTTATTGTTATGAGTTTCTTGTGATCACACTTGATCATTAGAGGCTTGTTGAAGATTTGTATCTATTTCTGTTGATTCTAGTAGCTGAGTTGATAATTGTAGCAGAATTGTGGGTAGAATTGATCAAAATGATGAATGTAGATGGTTGATTGGTTGATTTTAGTGCTAAGGTGGTGGTTTAGCGTTGTTTAGGAGGCTTAGTGCCTACCTACTCCATCAATGGAGGCTTTATGCTAAAAGGTTTCAAGTTTCTGAGTTTTGTTCCACTTAACAGTCCTTTGCATGCTTAATACTAGCTTAAATACTAAATGCTGCTTTGATCAGGTGTGTTATCATGTTTTGGCTTGATTCAGTTGTTTAGATATCTTATTGTTAGTTTGATAATCTTTAGATTGCTTATACTTGTTTCTATTACTTTACTCATCAGTCATTTAGCTTGATATTGGATTTTGAGTACTTGTCTGTTATTTTGTTTGTTTCTAGTTCATTTGCACTTCAATTTGTTCACTGAGTTTGTGTAGATACCAGTCTTAGCTCAGTTTAATCATCTGCTCACATTCTCTTAATAAAAGTTGTAATCAGATCAGATAAGTGGTGTTTGGATTTGCATACATTTTGTAGTTCAATAGTTGTAAACTGGTTAAACATAGTTCATAACTCTTCCTTTAGTCGTTTTAAACAAGTTTGTGAAGTTTTCAAGTCAAAAGGTAGGTCAAACAGGAAATTGGTTGATAAAAAGTTTGGGTCAATATTTTGATAATAGTTCACAGAAAGGTAGCTTTATTCAATCTCATGCCATTGTTTCATTTCTTGATAAAAATCATTGAAACCAGTTTCTAGATGTCATTTAACATCTGAAGTTTAAGTGCTTGTATGGAAATCATACAGTTTTCACAATTAAGCTCAGAATTAGCTTTTGAATAAGCACTCAAACCAACGCAAGTTTCTGTGATAAAATAGCATTCTGATTTCTTAGATTGGAACTTCTACTTCATAAATCTTGTTATTTTCTCTCACATTCTTACTTAGAAACATGTCATGAACAAATTCTAAGCTTTTCAGAAATTTCACTTTTTGGTCAACAAAAGTCAATAAGCTAGGTTTCAGCTTATTTTCAATTTCCTGCTTATCTACTGGACCATTTTGCACAAGAAAAGACATTTCAGACTCACAATTAGCTGTTTAATAAGATTTGACTTAAAAATTGGAATGTGCATGTCTGGATTTTATGGTAGCTTATTCTTGGCTTATTGGAGTTGGCTTATTTGAGTTTTAGAGCGTTTTAAGCTTTTTCCTTGGATTAGCCCAAGTATTTTTCAATTTTAAGCAGTTTAAAACTTGTTAGAGCTTATTTGGTTCATGTTTTAGCTTATACGAGCTTAATTGTCCCTTGTGCCCGTTTTTGGTAAAATTTCCCATTTTATTGCACATTAGTCCGCATAGTTTATAACAGATTTAATCCCTGGCTAAACTTCCAATTAATTAAGGTTTGCAAACTTTTAGTCCATAACTTTTTACTAGTTGCCATTTTCAGTTAGTTTGTTTTAAAAGTTGTTACATTTGGTTAGAAATTTGTTAGAATTTACAAAATTGGTCCTTTTACTTTCTGTTTTTTACATTTCAAGCATTTAAGTTTCATTTACTTACATTTTTAGCACATTACTTTCATTGATTTACAATTTTGTCCTTTTGTGAATAAAAATTTGGTATCTGCTAAATATTTTACGGTTACGTAGCTTAATATTTTTCACATTTTTACGTGATTGATTAAGTAGACATAGAAAATACAAATAACCATATCAACCAAAAACGATAATAAACCTGATATTGTTAGGACTTTCAATTGGTTAAGAATCGAGAGAAACGAGCTTCAGTTTACTCAATTTCAAATGGCGCCGCTACCGGTTCTTTGACTTTACGAGAGACTATCGATTGACGGTTTTCATTGGCTTTTGGGATCCGTTCACCTCGTGAACGTTATTTTTACGTATCATAAATCAAAAACATAAAAAAATAAAAAGTATAAAAATATAAAAACTAAAAAAATAACAAAATCAATTATTTTCCTAAGAATTGACCAAAAAAATTAAAAAATCAAAAAGCAATCTTTTTCTAAGAGATTGCAACCAAAAATATATATTATTAGATTTACTCGGCTTTTATATACATATAGTATTTTCAATAAACCCCAATAAATACAAAAATATTTTCTCTATATTATTATATGTAAATACGTATACGTATAAGAACAACCAATACACATATTCTCCATAAGTATTGCCAAGGAAATACACCGTCTTAGGGGGCGTTCCGGTCCTTGACACGCGTATCGATCAAATTCAACAAAGCAAGAATAGATAAATACTTCCAACAGGCAATAATTCGAAGAATACAAACTACAAAGTGAATAGAAAGGCGATGTGCTATAAAATGCCATCTAAGGGTCAATAGGTACTTAAGTGTTTCGCGCCACCTAACCCCCTGTTCACTAGTGCGTATTCTAAGAAGGAAGGCTTCATTGGGGGTCTTGCACCCAAGTAGTAATTACGTATATTATACTTTCTTGTGGATATTTCATATTGAAACTCAAAGAGGATAATCCCTTCTTCTTCAAAGTCAAACGAGAGCTTCTCTCTCATTCCTCGTATTGAGTTGCATGCTCACTCGCGGACGTGCACAAATACCGATTGGTGTACAACCCCTTCCTCCGAAAAGGAAGAAAAAGAGAAAGAGTAGGAGCACTACCGTCCATCAAGCCGATCCCGAGAATCGTGCTTTGATCCACACACAACAAGAAGCCATGGCCGGAGTTGACACTCGACCTTTGATGGAGCACCTGCAATCCAATGTGCAAGGATATGCCGATGCTATCAAGATACCCGATATTCCCGCAAACACATTTGAGCTAAAAACATCCATGATTAACTTGGTTTCAAACACACCATTTTTTGGGAATAAGAATGATAATCCACATGATCACCTTAAGAAATTTCTTGCTCTTTGCAACACCATTAAGTACAATGGAGTTCCCCATGATGCCATTAAGTTGATATTGGTACAATTTTCACAAGAGGGTCCGGCTAAGCATTGGTTAGATACACAACCACCCGAGAGCATTACCACATGGGATGGTTTCACTAAGAAGTTTTTGAACAAGTTCTTTCCCCCATCTAAGACCACGACTTTGAGGAACTTAATTATAGGCTTTCAACAAAAACCTAGTCAAACTTTTAGTAATGCTTGGGAGGAGTATAGGGAGTTATTGAGGAGATGCCCTAACCATGAATTAGATGAAGTTCACCAAATCAATACTTTCTACAATGGCCTTAGACCTCATCACCAAGACTCACTCAATGCTTCCGCGAGAGGAAATATTCTTGCTAAATCCATTCAAGACGCTTGGGACATAATTGAGACTAAAGCAATGGTTCAAACTAACACACAATTCGATGAGAGAGTACATGTCATTCAAGAAGGAGGTTCCAAAACATTTGAGACTCAACTCATTTCATCCACCCAAGAATTGACTCAAGCTCAAAAGGAAAGTCAAACAATTATGCAAAACACACAAAAGATGCAACAAACCATGATGAATGACTTTATGAAACTTTATTTGGGAAATAATTCCACCAATGATGTGCATGCTATTACTCTTTCATGTGAGACTTGTGGAGGTCCCCATTCCTACCAAAAATGTGATAAGATACAAGGTTATCAAGGGGAGTGTTATGCATACCAAGAAGAACATAGAGAACATTTCAAACCCAACATCAATCAAAATAACCTTTCTTATAAGTCTCAAAACTATATTGCACCACCATGTTTTCCACCCCAACCACCCACCCAACTTCAACAAAATCCCCCTCAATTGTTACAAAGGAACCAAGGGCCAAGGCCACCATACCAAGGGAATAACTATAGACCACCAAATACCTTTACAATCAAGGAAATACCTTTCAAGGCAACAATCAAGGGTTTTACAATCAACCTCCACCTTTCCAACCCCAAGGTGTTCAAGGGAATGTGCCACATGATTATAACACAATTGAGCTTCTTCACAAAATGAATCAAGAGAATGAAAGGAGGTTCCAAGCTAATGAGAAAAGAATGAAATAAATGCATGACGAAACACACAAGAAGTTTATGATGCTCTTCAATCAAAGACAACAAGGGGCTTTACCATCTAACACACAAACAAACCCAAGGACAAATGTCAATGCTATTACAACAAGAAGTGAAAAAACAACAAATGATCCTTCACCTCCTACACCTTCTATTGTTAAACCCAATTTGGTTCCCACTTGCGATAAGCCTTCTACATCTACTATACCACTTCCAAATTCTACTACTTCATCAACCACACCTTATCAACCTATTCCCACTTCTCCTTTACCTTCCATAACTCCCAATGAAGAAGCTAACAAAAAAAAATCTTCCACTACAACACCTACAACACCTACACCTAAACCAAATCTTCCTTACCCTTCAAGATTGAAAAAGGAAAAATTGAAAAAAAAGGATGATATACAAGTCTCAAATTTCTTAAGGATGTTCAAGCAACTCAACATAAACATCTCCTTTGCGAAAGCTCTTACTTACATGCCAAAATTTGCTAAGATGTTCAAGGATCTACTCTCCAATAAGGAAAAATTGGTTGATTTGCCCAACACATCCCTTAATGAAAATTGTTCCGCCGTGTTACTCAAAACCTTACCAACAAAACTTAGAGATCTGGGGCGCTTTTTAATACCTTGTAATTTTCTCGGGGTGGAAAATTGCATGGCTTTGGCGGATCTAGGGGCAAGCATAAACCTCATGCCTTTATCGGTTTGGAAAAAACTCTCTCTTCTCGAGCTCACTCCCACTAGGATGACACTTGAGTTCGCCAACCGTACCATAGCTTACCCGGTAGGTATCGCGGAGGATGTGTTTGTAGGTGTGGATAAGTTTACCTTTACGGCTGACTTTGTAGTATTTGATTATGACATGGACCCTAGAGTACCTTTGATTATTGGTAGACCGTTTTTGAGAACGGGTCGTACTTTAATAGATGTGGCAGAGGGAGAACTAATTATGAGAGTTGAGGATGAGAAAGTGGTGTTTAAGTTAGGGAAAGTGTGTGATGAGAAAGTGATTAAGGCGTCTAAACCTTGTGAAACCATTAACATAGTTGATCTATTAGATGAGGTGTGTGATGAGCATTTTCATGACGCTTGCAAGAGTAATAGTGAGGATATGCCCCATGTTGATACCGTGGCCTCAATTGCTCCTTCCTTAACACCTTTTGGAGAGAGTGATTTCCTCCGGGAGGAATTTGAGTCCAACTTTCAGGGTAATGATGATTCTCCCGTCAATTGGGAAGAAGATATTCTCACTATCCAAAAGTTGCTTAATGAGGACCCCATTCCTTCACCTATTCTACAAGAAGTAACCAATGATGATCCATCCTTAGTAAAGCCTTCCATAGAGAGTCCACCTCCACTTGAACTTAAGGACCTTCCATCCCACCTAGAGTATGATTTCTTAGAAGGAAAAGACCAATTACCCGTTATCATTGCTAAAGATTTGAAAGAGGATGAGAAAGAGAAACTCATAGAAGTCCTTAAGAAACATAAGCAAACCTTAGCATGGAAAATATCTGACACAAGGGGAATTGATCCACATTTTTGTACATACAAAATCCTTATGGAGGATGATTACAAACCTACTATTCAAAGCCAATGAAGGGTTAACCCTAAAATCCATGAGGTCATTAAGAAGGAAGTTATCAAACTCCTTGATGCGGGCATGATATACCCTATTTCCGACTCTCCATGGGTTAGCCCGGTACATTGTGTTCCTAAGAAGGGTGGAATTACCGTAGTACCCAATGAGAACAATGAGCTTATTCCTACGAGACTTGTTACGTGGAGAGTTTGTATTGATTATAGGAATCTCAATGAGGCTACTAGGAAATATCACTTCCCATTGCCTTTTATGGACCAAATGCTTGAACGCTTAGCGGGAAATGAGTACTATTGCTTTCTTATGGATTTTTGGGTTATTTTCAAATACCCATTGACCCTAAGGATCAAGAAAAGACCACATTTACTTGTCCCTATGGTACATTTGCTTACAAGAGAATGCCTTTTGGCTTGTGTAATGAACCGGGGACATTTCAAAGGTGTATGATGGCAATTTTCCATGATATGATTGAGCAAACTATGGAGGTTTTCATGGATGATTTCTCCATATTTGGAGATTCATTCACCTCTTGTCTCGCCAATTTAGAATGAATGCTTAAGCGGTGTGAGGAAACCCGTCTAGTTCTTAATTGGGAGAAATGTCATTTTATGGTAAAAGAGGGGATTGTCTTGGGACACAAGATATCTAATAAGGGATTAGAAGTGGATCGAGCTAAAATTTATGTGATTGCTAAGCTTCCCCCACCCACTACGGTTAAAGGTGTAAGGAGTTTCTTAGGTCATGCGGGGTTTTATAGACGCTTCATACAAGATTTCTCTAAGATAGCAAGACCGATGACCCACCTCTTGGAAAAAGAGGCTCCTTTCATTTTCAACCAAGAGTGTTTGGATTATTTTGAGACTCTTAATGAGAAATTGACTAAGGCTCCCGTTTTGGTTTCTCCAAATTAGGAATTACCTTTTGAGCTTATGTGTGACGCTAGCGATTATGCGGTGGGGCCGTGTTAGGACAAAGAGTGAATAAGCATTTTCAACCTATACACTATGCTAGTAAAACCATGACAGGTGCACAACTTCATTACACTACCACGGAAAAAGAGTTGCTTGCTATAGTTTATGCCTTTGAGAAATTTAGACCTTATCTTGTGCTACCAAAACCATAGTGTATACAGACCATTCCGCTCTCAAGCATCTCATGACAAAGCAAGATGTTAAGCCTAGGCTTTTGAGATGGGTTTTATTGCTTCAAGAGTTTAAGATAGAGATTCGAGATAAGAAAGGAGCCGAGAATTTAGCGGCGGATCACTTGAGTAGACTTGAGCATCCTTTTCAAGGAGATTTGCCTCATAAGGAAATCAATGAATCCTTTCCATTAAAGGAGCTCATGTCTATCTCTTCTCAAGAGGATGCCACCCCTTGGTTTGCGGATATTGCAAACTATCTTGTGGGGAATGTGCTTATAGAGGGTCTTACTTCCCAACAAAAGAAGAAATTTCTCAAGGAAGTGAAGTATTACTTTTGGGATGATCCATACCTCTTTAGGCAATGTGCGGACCAAATCATTAGACGGTGTGTAGATGGGTCCGAGGCATTTAATATTTTAGAAGCTTGTCATAAGGGACCTACGGGTGGACATTTTGGGTCCAACTCTACCGCCAAGAAAGTCTTTGATTTGGGTTACTATTGGCCTTTCATTTACAAAGATGCCCAAGAGATGGTGAAATTTTGTGATGTATGTCAAAGACAAGGAAAAATTACACAACGTGATGAGATGCCACAAAACTTCATTCAAGAGTGAGAGATTTTTGATGTGTGGGGAATAGATTTTTGGGAACCGTTTCCATCTTCCAAGGTAAATAAGTATATACTCGTTGCGGTGGATTATGTGTCAAAATGGGTTGAGTCCAAAGCCTTACCTACTAATGATGCTCGAGTTGTTGTGAAATTTTTGAAGCAATTGTTTGCTAGATTTGGTGTACCTTGGGCCATCATAAGTGATCGTGGTACTCACTTTTGTAATGATCAATTCACGAGAGTTATGAAGAAGTATGGAATTAATCACAGACTTTCTATCGCGTATCACCCTCAAACTAATGGTCAAACCGAGGTCACAAATCGTGGTTTAAAGAGAATTTTGGAAAGAACGGTGGGAGAGCATCGAGCTTCTTGGTCCGATAAGCTTGATGATGCTTTGTGGGCTTTTAGGACGGCTTTCAAGACACGAATTGGTTGTACTCCATATAGGCTTGTCTATGGAAAAGCATGCCACCTCCCATTCGAGTTAGAACATAAGGCTTCTTGGGCTCTCAAGTGGGCTAACTTTGATTTAAACCAAGCTGACTCACATAGAAAGGATCAACTTAATGAAATGGATGAATTGAGAGCCAATGCTTATGAGAACTCATTGCTTTATAAGGAGAAGACGAAGAAATTGCATGATGCTAAGATTAAGAACCATGAGTTTAAAGTTGGAGAGCCGGTTCTCCTCTTTAACTTAAGGTTGAAACTTTTTGCGGGCAAGCTTAAGTCGAGATGGTCCGGTCCATTCACTATTGCTCAAGTATTTCCATATGGAACTATTAATTTGTCACAACCCGATGATCCCAATTTTAAAGTGAATGGTCGCCGTATGAAACACTATTTTGGGGAGGACATTTCCGTGGAAATGGTCCAAGAGATCCCCATTTTCCATATGAATTAATTCATTGCGGGAAGAGTCGAGCTAGAGACTCCTTAAATCAAGCTTGAATAACTAGGTTTAGAAGTTTTTAGATCTAGAGTGTTGTAGGTTAGAAATAAGAATAGAGAGTTGATGAGAAGTGTAGGGGAGACCTTCTTTTGTCTTCATGGAACCAATATGGCCCTTTGGCCTTTTCTTTTCACTACGTAACATAAAAAAAGGGGGAGGGTCTGGTCATTTGATTAACACACAAACTAGGGTTCTTACTCTTTACTAGCAGCCTCCATAATCCACCCCAATCCCCAAAAAAAATCAAACCCAAAACCCTAATCTCATGTGACCTATCACTCTCATACCTTACCCCACACCCATGTGAAGAAAACAAGCCAAGACAAAAAAAGCAGTGATCCTATGGCCTTTATTGATTTCGTGTGCTCCACAACAACCATCAACGTTCAAGATCAAAACAAGTACACTGTCCATCACATGGAGCTCAGAAGAAAATTTAAAAAAACCAGCATATTCGGATTTGGATCCGAATCTTCAAAGGGCTTTTTGGGAAGTTCATCTTTAGGGTTTAGGGCTCTAGAATGTTCAGTAGCTTGCTATATAAGGAGGCTCCAACTTGTGGATGACCCCTTGTCTCAGATTTTTAAAACAAATTGTAATGCTTTTTATTATGAAATAAAAGTTAAGTTTGTTTTTGAAAATCTTTGAGTACCACAATTATTTTCAATGTTTTTTATTTTAAGTGTTTGTGATTTTTTTTTAAATCAGTTTGTTTGATTATGCATTTTACTGTTCACGTTTGATTTATCTTAGCAGGGTTGTTTTTGTTTGTGGAAATCTTGTTCTTGTTAAGCTAGAACATAAGCTCAAACATACGAGAGCGTGGATGTACGTTCTTGAGGTTTGTCTCTTTTTCTCCTTATTATTTTTTGTCTAAAAAATGTTCATGTGATTGATGATTAATTGTTGAATCTTTGTGAGTGGTGCGTTAGTTTCGTAGTATTTGTGTTCATTAAGTTTGATTATGCATTTTCATAGTTTTTTTTATTTGAGCTGTTTTAATTAGTGATTGGTGTGGTCTAGTTTTCTGTCTTAAGCATAGGATTAGGAGCTAAGGTTGATTGCATTACCATTTGGTGGGTAGAGGTAGTAGTAATCAACTTTTCTTTAAGTCATATTCATAAAAAATATTGTATTCTTTGTGTTTCATGAATTCTATAAGCTGTAGGTTTTAGAATCTCCTTATTTGAGGTTAATTGTGTTATGTTGATATTGATTTCAACTTGTACTGAGTTATTTTAGAGATTGGCATTGTTGTTGAAAGTCAGCACCACTTAGATTTCAGTTTGAGTAATAAACTTGGTCAAAAGTGGACAAGTTTATGTCATTTAACACCAACAGGTACTACTCTCTCATTTGGAGGAGTTACGAGCTAATTTTTAGAGTATAGATAGCTTAGGAGATTCAGAATATCTGTTTCCAAAAATTGTTGGGTGTTAAGCTTTTTAGAATAACTTATTTATGAGTAGAATATGGCGAAAATTCCTTTTATTTGCACCTAAGTACACCAGTAGCTTCTGTGGTGTCGATTGGAAGATTTAGGATTCGCAACTCAGATTTTAGATAGTCTAGATGGTGATGATTTTCTGTTTTTAGTTCGCTTCAAGAAAAAGCTAAACACCAGCTTTTAGAATAAGTTACAAGTTGCCTTAAAAGTTCTTAAAATTGCACTATTCTTGCAGCTACTGTAGCATCTTTCTTAGGCTTTTGATTTTCATTAAATATGTTCATTTGTGGTTTATGTGGTGGTATTTGATTTATGTTTGTTGTATTTGTGATTTTTACTGTTTGTTATCAACCAAGGAAGCCAACTACTTCTTTGGTTTGCTTATCTGCTTATCACCAAAGTTTTCCAAGCAAAAGCTGTCAAAAAGATACAAAGTGACGTAGCTGGGATTTGATACCCTGACCACATACTACAAGCAGACACAACACCTAAATGCTTAACCATCTTAGCTATTAGTGTTTTTTTGTTTACTGTCCCTTTCATTTATCCTTTATACAGCTGATAATAAAAGAGAAAAAAGAAAAAAAAGAAACAGAAAGAAGGCAGTCTGTGAGTTTCGACTCCAGACCTGGAGCCAATATCAAACACAACACACATCAACGCAACCATCTCATCTACTGCACGTTTTATTTAATACTTTTCTTCAATTTGTTTGTATGCTGCATCTTTTTTTTAAGTGTATTCTAAAAGCTGATACTAAAAGAAAAAAAATAGCAAAAAGTGCCATCAGTGGGACTTGAACACGCGACCTACTGCTCAGCAGCCCAACACCCCAACCAACTGGTCTAAATTAACTTTTTGTTTATAATTCCTTTTATTTCCCTTTTATTAGATCTTTATTTTCGTCTTATTTTATATAATCAGCCCTTATAGCTTATTTTGTAGCTTATTTGTAGCCTACTTTTGGGTAATTTATTTTTCTTACATTATTTATTTAACTACCTACTTTCTGTATTTTTTTGAGATTTTTAGAAATTAGTTTAGTATTTTTAAACATTTAATTAGCTTAAAACCGTTTTTATTTCATAATAAATAAATATTTAAAAGTAAAAAAAAATAGAAATATTTTTTCTAAAATTTTCTTTTGTCATTTAGGACGTAGGAAAAATAATTTTGCCTTTGTAGAGTTCAAATTTGATTATTTTTCTAAAGTATCGCGTTTTTACGTTCGTTATTACTTTTGTATGCTTTCGTTATTTGGATTTTTAGCCCATTTTGTTTTAAAATTAGTTTTTATTTTTCTTTTTTAAGTTTAATAAATTTGTTTTTAATTATGTTTTCAAAAAATTTAATTTAGTCGATTTTTCGTTGCGTTTTACGTTTTACGTGTTTTAAGTCGTACGTCATTTTTAGCGTAATCCGTCTTCCGCCGTTTTCTTTTCTCCTCGTTCAATAATATTAATCACAAACTTTTCTCAAATCTTAACACACATAACACACTAGCCTCCTTGAGAACGATCCCACACAAAGGGTCATAAGTGTTTACGTTTTCCTAAACGTACGCTTAATACTTGTCGCTTTTACCTCGTTTTCCTAAACGAGTGTGAATTTACAACCATCATTTTGGCGCCGCTGCCGTGGAGGCGTGTTGTGTTTTGATTTGGAAATTGTTGTTTTTATATATAGCCATAATAGTATTTGTATTAGTAGCACTCTACTAATACGTATTATCGGTTTTCGTTTTTTGTGTGAATACTATTACTATATTGTATACGTAGAACAATAAATTCACAAGTACTCCAAATACGTGAGAAATCACAAGCTTGACTTGGGAGGTCATTACCCAATCATTGTATTCGAATCTCAAACCAAAGAAAAAAGGCAAAAATAGACAAATACTTTCGAGAAGCTTAATTTTGAAAATACAAACTATAAGGTGGGTATAAGGCGGATATTATAAAATATATCCTAAGGAAAAAGGCTCTTAAGTGCTTTGCGCCGCCTCGTTTCCCCGCTTGCTTGTGAGTATTTGATTTTGAGAGCTAATCGAGGGTTTTGCCGCCCAAAGTATTACTAAGTATCATATATATTTTCTTGGTTTCATTTGATTAAACCCTCTTGAACGTTTTGGTGTTCCACCAACGTTCTAAAGTCATCGAAGGCGTTCACTTCACGTGATCGTTTTCATTCCTTGAGGATTTTTTAATCAAGAGATTTGATTAAGGAGGAGATTTGTAGATTTTTGTCTACCTAATACATTCCACAAAATCCAAAAAAAAGAAAAGTAAAAATAATCAAAAACCACAAAAAAAATTGAAAAAGTAAAAACACCAAAAAGAATCTTCTTTGCTCATCCTCTCGTTGTACGTGACGTTTATGTAAACTCGCTCCAAAGCAAGACGTGCACGTAAACGTCGTCAAAAAGAAGGAAACCAAACATCTTCTAGTGAAGAATCTCCCATTGTCGAACCCATCGTAGAACAAGAAGCACCCATGGCTAATCGTACAATGATGGAGTTGCTTCAAGCACCCACCGAGGGTTATGGGGAAGCGATTGTGATTCCCTCTATCCTTGCGGAGAATTTTGAGGTTAAGACGGGTTTGTTGTCCATGATTCAAAACAACAAGTTTCGTGGTGACGAAAAGGACAACCCTCATAACCACATTCGCCAATTTAATCGTCTTACCGCCACTTGCAAGTTTAAGGACGTCTCTAACGACTCGATTAAGATGATGCTTTTTCCGTATTCCTTAGCGGGGCCCACAAAAATTTGGTTAGAGAAAGAGCCACCCAATTCTATATTGACGTGGAAGGATCTCGTTTCAAAATTCGTGAACCAATTTTTTCCGCCCTCTAAGACTACGCATTTGAAAAACGAGATTTCAAAGTCTTCACAAGAGTATAATGAGAGTTTTTCGACGGCTTGGAATAGGTTTAATGAAATGTTGCACGAATGTCCTCATCATGGTTTTTCCGACTTGCATCAAATTGACACGTTTTACAATGGCTTGAACGATCATGAGCGTGATTATCTTAATGCCGCCGCGGGCGGTAATTTTTTGTGTAAGACGGTCGAGGAAGCATTGTTAATCATTGAGAATAGGTCTAAGGTTTATAGTCCTCGTAGCACGTCGAGTGTTCGTAAGACTTCGTCTTCACCTTCGCCTTCATTGTCACATACCATTGATGCTTGCCAAATCGAGGCTAATTTGGAGAACAAGATTTTTGATAAGCTTAAAGGATTGTTAATTGAGTTTAAAGTTGGTGAACAACCCACTCCCGCTACGGCTAAAGCGGTTGAGGTTTCTTGTATGTATTGTGGTGGAGCTCACGATTACTCCGAGTGCATTACCAACGGTGGTAACACTTCGAGTGCCTACGCGGCCGCGGGAAATTATAACCAAAACGGTCAAGTTACCCGCACTAATCAATTGACACCACCGGGTTTTCCACCAAATCAAAATGCAAACAATTATCGAAACAACCAAGTTGGTTACCAAAACAATCAAAGAAACAATTACAAAGGTAATAACAACTATGGGAATCAAGGGAGTAGTAGCCAGTTGCAAAATCAAAACCAAAACCGTAATTTTCAAAACACAAGTCAAGGTCTTCAAAATGTTTACACTAAAGAACTTCCAATGGACTTTTTGAATTACGCTACGGCAAATGATAAGATTTTGGAAAACATTCAAGAACAATTGGCTAGTCAAGCTAGGGAAACGGCTAAAAACACAAAGGAGTTAGCTAATTTTGTTAAGGAAAATGTTAACATGAGAAATGAGTTGAAAAATGATTTTGCTAATCAAATTAGAGGTCAAAACAATAAAATTGAGCAAAGTCATGCTAGGCTTGAACAAAGGATAGACCAAAAAGCCGCTAATCAAGATGTTAAGCTTAATGTTATTTTGGAAGCGGTCATGGGGAACAAAGCCTCTACATCGGGTAGTTTACCTAGTAACACCATATCAAACCCGAAGGGAGAGATGAAAGTGATTACCACACGAAGTGGTAAGACACTTAAGGAACCGACTCCTCAACCAATTACTCCAACGGTAGAGGAAATTGAGGAAGAACCCGAGGTGGTGGTCGAAAAGGAGCATATCTCAAGCCCACAAAGTACCGCTCATGCCACACCTACAGTTGACCCATTACCAACACTGGAACCCGAGATTCCAAAGGCTATGCCTATGCCCCAACCCACACCACCCTTACCTTACCCATCGAGACTTAGGAAGGGGAAACGACAAGAGCGCGACAATTATCAATTTGAGCTTTTTATGAAAAATTTCCGTGATTTGCACTTTAATGTGAGTTTCGCCGATGCTTTGGTCATGATGCCTCGATTTGCCGCTAACTTTAAGAGTATGTTGAACAACAAGGAGAAATTGAATCAATTGTCTAGTTGTTCATCGGTTTATCTTAATCGCATACCTCAAAAAGTCGGTGATCCCGGTAAATTTTTGATCCCTTGTGCAATCCAAGATATGCAAGAATGCTATGCCTTGGCCGATCTTGGTGCTAGCATTAATTTGATGCCGCTTGCAATCTTCAAGTCGCTCAATCTTCCTAATCTTACTCCTTCACTAATGTCTGTCGAGTTGGCCGACCATTCACGATTCGCGCATGTGGATTAGCGGAAGACGTTTTTGTGAAAGTGGGGAAGTTCTACTATCCCGTAGAATTTATCATTGTCGATATTCTCACGGATCCTCAAGTTCCTCTCATTTTAGGTCGTTCATTTTTAGATACGTCTATGGCTTTAATTGATGTGCATGCTAGAAAGATCACCTTACTTTTCAACGACGAGGAACTTGTTATAAACGCAACTCAAAATTCTCAACTTTCTCACGTTTATTCCGTTGCTACCATAAACCTCGTTGATATGATCGACGTTGTTTGCGAGGAATTTTCACAAGAAGTTCTAGGTTTTGGTGATGTTGAAAATAGTGGCAATCCCACTATGTTGGATCCAATCTTTGATAATTCGACACAAACCTTCACTCCATTTGAAGGTGGTGTTTTTACGTTGGAAGAATTCGATGTTCCACGTACTTGTAATGAAGACCTCGACAACGATGAGTACTTCTCGATTATCAAGGATTTTCTTAAGGATTTCCCATTTCTTCCACCCAAGGAGGTTATGAGTATCGAGCCCAAATCTTCACTTGAGGAACCACCTATCCTCGAGTTGAAAGATTTACCTCCTAATCTCGAATATGTATATTTGGAGGAGGACGACAAGTTGCCGGTTATTATTGCGAAGGAACTTTCGAATGATGAAAAAACCGCACTTGTCGATGTTCTAAAGGATGGGGCAATCACGTGGAAGTTGTCCGACATTAAGGGAATCGATCCCAAGTTTTGTACCCACAAAATCTTAATGGAGGAGGATTACAAGCCCGCAATCCAATGTCAAAGGAGGGTGAACCCCAAAATTCACGACGTCATCAAAAAGGAGGTCCTTAAACTCCTTGACGCGGGAATGATTTACCCTATTTCCGATAGCCCTTGGGTGAGTCCTATTCATTGTGTCCCTAAGAAGGGAGGAATGACCGTTGTGTCAAACGATGCCAACGAGTTAATTCCCACTAGAATCGTGACCGGATGGAGAGTGTGCATTGACTATCGAAAGTTGAATGAAGCCACTCGAAAAGACCATTTTCCCTTGCCCTTCATGGACTAAATGTTGGAGCGACTTGCGGGAAACGATTTCTATTGCTTTTTAGATGGTTTTTTTGGTTACTTCCAAATCCCCATCGATCCTCGTGATCAAGAAAAAACTACGTTTACGTGTCCATATGGAACGTATGCCTATCGTAGAATGCCATTCGGACTTTGTAATGCACCGGGAACCTTTCAAAGGTGCATGATGGCTATTTTTCATGACATGATCGAGAAGAAGATGGAAGTCTTCCTGGATGACTTTTCCGTGTTTGGTAATTCGTTCACTTCGTGTTTGTCGAATCTCGAGAGAATGTTGAAACGTTCTGAGGAAACCAACCTTGTGCTCAATTGGGAAAAATGTCATTTTATGGTTAAGAGTGGAATCGTCTTAGGGCACAAGGTCTCGAAATCGGGGATTGAGGTAGATCAAGCTAAGGTAGACGTCATCGCCAAATTACCTCATCCCAAAACCGTTAAGGGAGTTAGGAGTTTCCTAGGCCACGCGGGCTTTTATCGTCGATTCATCAAGGATTTTTCAAAGATCTCTCGACCTATTACACATCTCCTTGAAAAAGATGCACGTTTTGTCTTTGACGAAGATTATGTACGAGCCTTTGAAATCCTTAAGAGGAAACTTACCGAAGCTCCCATTCTTGTTGCTCCCAATTGGAACCTCCCCTTTGAGCTCATGTGTGATGCTAGTGATTACGCTATTGGGGCCGTATTGGGGCAACGTCATGATAAGCACTTCTTGCCTATTCACTATGCTAGCAAGGCGATAACCGAGGCTCAACTAAAATACACTACAACGGAGAAGGAGTTCCTTGCCGTGGTGTATGCATTTTAGAAATTTCGACCTTATCTCGTCTTGACGAAATGCATAGTGTATACGGATCATTCGGCTATCAAGTATCTTATGGCTAAAAAAGATGCAAAGCCAAGATTACTTCCTTGGATTCTCCTCCTTCAAGAATTTGATCACAAAATTGTTGACAAAAAAGGAGCCCAGAATCTAGCGGCCGATCATCTTTCTCGTTTGGAAGATCCTCACCAAAGTGTTTACGAGCCCAAGGAAATCACCGAAACATTTCCGCTCGAGACACTTGGTGTAGTGAATTCTAAGCTTGATTCTTCCACCCCATGGTTTGCGGACTTTGCAAATTACCATGCGGTAACTTCATCATCAAGGGTATGACAACTCAAGAAAAACAAAAATTATTTCGTGACGTCAAGTTCTACTTTTGGAACGACCCTTACTTGTTTCGAACTTGTGCGGATCAAATCATTCGACGTTGTGTATTTGGCACCGAAGCTTCTAATATCCTTAGAGCTTGTCATGAGGGACCCACGGGTGGTCACCACGGTGCTAATCTCACGGCTAAGAAGGTGTTTGTTGCCGGCTTCTTTTGGCCTACTATTTACCGAGATGCACAAGATCTTGTGAAGTCATGTGATTCATGCCAACGACAAGGAAAAGCCTTACAAAAAGATGAAATTCCACAAAACATCATCCAAGTGTGTGAGATCTTTGACGTTTGGGGTATAGACTTTATGGGGTCGTTCCCATCATCTCGTGGTAATAAGTATATCCTCGTTGCGGTTGACTACCTATCTAAGTGGGTGGAAGCTAAGGCTTTGCCCACCAATGATGCTCGTGTGGTAGTCAAGTTTTTGAAACAATTGTTTTCTCGGTTTGGAACCCCTCGTGCGATCATAAGCGATCGTGGAACCCATTTTTGTAACGACCAATTCGAAAGGGTCTTAAGGAAATATGGGGTTACACATCGGCTTTCTACGGCTTATCACCCACAAACAAGTGGGCAAGTCGAGGTTTCAAACCGAGCGTTGAAAAGGATCTTGGAGAGATCCGTTGGGGAAAACCGACAATCTTGGTCGGATAAGTTGGACGATGCTTTATGGGCCTTTAGGACCGCTCATAAGACCTCCATTGGGTGCACTCCCCATAAGCTTGTGTATGGGAAAAATTTTCATTTTCCAATCGAATTGGAACACAAGGCTTATTGGGCCCTAAAGCATTGTAATGATGATATGGAGACCACGGGAAAACACCGGAAAATGCAATTAAATGAATTCGATGAATTAAGGGATATTGCTTATGAAAATTCATTGATTTATAAAGAAAAGACTAAAAAGTTGCATGATTCTAAAATTTAAAACCGGATTTTTAACATTGGGGATAAAGTTTTGCTCTTTAATTCTCGTTTGAAAATCTTTTCCGGTAAGTTGAAATCCCGTTGGTCCGGTCCATTCACCGTGACCCAAGTTTTTCCTTATGGGACCATCGAGCGAGCTCAAAATGATGGCCCCAATTTCAAGGTGAATGGACATAGGTTGAAGCACTACTTTGGCGGGGAAGTTCCATCCTTGAACTACCTCGACCAAATCACTTTCCCTAATGATAATTAGTATTGAGGGGATCGAGTCGAGCTCATGACTCGGTAATCAAAAACGAGGTGCCTCGTGGGGGAGTCCCATGCTTATCCTATGTACATATTATCGCTTTCTAATGTAGTAACGTGTGGGGATTTGTGCTCTTCCAACCTTTTTTCCGTGGTTGTTTGTGAATTGTGGTTTTAGATGATCATGATCTTCACGATTGGAGCCTCTCGTGTTCGTTTTATAGGAGTACTCGATCGCTTGCTTTGAAGACTTTCTCAATATCCGTGATATATCCTTTGATGTTCTAACCTTAGGTTTATAGCACACTTCATAAACGGCTATTAATTTATTGGTTACACCCTTTCCATGCTAGATTAGGCATTCGACTACGTCTCTAGTATGGGGGTGTTTGCACCCCTAGACTCGAAACATTGAGGACAATGTTTAACTTTAGTATGGGGGGGTGAATAGATACTTGCCTTGCCAAACCTTCACGCTTTCTAAAGTTTATCTTTTCGTATATCGTTTTGTTGCAAAATAAGGCTAAAAATGGGCAAATTTTAAAAATTTTCTCGTGTTTTATAAGTGTTTGAAGACACGAATGTAGAATTTCCGATGGCGAGAATAAGAGTAATTTTTGACTCGACCGTGCGTGTTGAGCACTTAGCTTCGATTCCTTAACTTTATATTAGGCTAAGTCTCTTAAATGAGGACGAGAAATGATATAGTTAATTATAAGTTACTATGCTAAACATAGAAGTCGCTCTTCTTTCAAAAACTCATGTGTTCTCGTTGTTTGCTTATTCTCCCTTCGCTTGAATAATAATTTTGCTAATAAATATTGACTTAGCGGTTTAGTCTTGATTGTTGGTTTCTAACTTTTTCTAGTAGCTTCCATGTAATTAAATTGGGAAAACATTAAGGTATTGCCAGCGTCACGGTTTTGAAGTATTGGCACCCCGCATATAGACATGCTATTTTCTAAGATATTCACAAATAATGAGCAAAAATTTATACCATTCAAAAGCTAAAATCAATGCAAAGTAAAAGTGAATGTATTAGGAAATAGTAAAGCTCTATCAATAAACCGTCTTGCTAATAAAACCACCGATGATGGCGGATAATAAAAGGCAAGATAAGACCGAAGTTAATAAAACCACCGATAATGAGGTGGATAATAAAATTCTAACGTAATCCATGATAATAAAACCACCGATGATGGAGGATAATAAAAGTCATGGTCAATAAGTCTCATGTTCAAAACCGTTATAAAACCGTGTTTATCGATCCTTCTTGTTGACTTTATTTTTTGACATCGTTGTCTATTAGGAGGGGTTATTGATCTAATGGTCTTGGTTACACCGTTAGGACTCTATTTTTAGACCTAAATCTCTATTATCGCATAAGTCAAACAATGAATCCTCGTGAAACATTCAAGACAAAATAAAATATAAGAGATACAACTTAGGAAAATAGGAGGATAAGTACGTGATTAGGGCATATGAGTAGTGTTTGCATTACTAACTTATAATGACAATGATCTCGTTGCACGCTTAGCATGGAATTGGGGTGAAAATCGAGGACGATGAAATTATTTCTAACGAAGCATTCACGTGTTCTTATTCTATGAACCTAAACGTTCCATTTTGCGATGAAAATCATACATTATGTTTAAAACGCAAGTAGTAGTAATAGTATTAGTGTAGCTAGTTTATCATTCAATAAAAGTGAATAAAAATGAATTTTGGAGATGCTACGATACTTTTTTCTAGCATTGCGTGAGGGCACGGCAATGGTTTAGTATGGGAGAGTGATGAGACCGCAATTATACATGGTCTCATCGTCCAAAATGGGCTTAAAACGATAAAAATATCATAAAAAGTGCCAAATATATGCTTGTGTTTGTTCATTGTGTATTTTAGGTACGGATATTGAGAAAATGACAAAAAGATTACAAGAATCATGCAAAAACGAACACGGGAAAAGAAGCCTCACAATGAACCGGACCCAAATGTTGAATTTCCAAAAATACCCTTGAAGAATTGAAGATTGTCAAGTTTGGTCCTCCAAGTTTGAAGACTTGTCATTTTATACCCTTGTAAAACTCTAAAATTGCATTGTGGTCCCTAAAATGTCAAGACTTTACATATGTGATATTCGAAGTTTTGCAAGAAGTCTAAGCCGAGATTTTACTTAATGAAGCAAAAACGGGCACTTTCGGATCGACTCGACAAGTTTGAAGATTTTTTCAAGTTTAATGAAGTCAAAGTAACCCGAAACTCGACAGTGAAGTAGGCATTAAGAATCGATAATTTTATGGACCAACCCGCACCCGTTTATACGGGCCGGGTCGGCCCGTATTAATATTGTTATCAACCAAATAAGCTAAATCTATTCATCACAAATCCGTATTACTTATACAGCCCACATTTGTTATTGTCATTTTTGAATGACATGCACCCCAAGCCCAAAATGAATCCCACTTTTGTTAAAAATTTCGTCATGGGCCTTAAATCCACTACCAGCCCGAAATGGAACCAATCTGGCCCTTTGGCCTTTTCTTTTCACTACGTAACATAAAAAAAGGGGGAGGGGTCTGGTGATTTTATTAACACACAAATTAGGGTTCTTACTCTTTACTAGCAACCTCCATAATCCACCCCAATTCCCCAAAAAAAATCAAACCCAAAACCCTAATCTCATGTGACCTATCACTCTCATACCTTACCACACACCCATGTGAAGAAAACAAGCCAAGACAAAAAAAAAGCAGTGATCCTATGGCCTTTACTGATTTCGTGTGCTCCACAACAACCATCAACGTTCAAGATCAAAACAAGTACATTGTCCATCACATGGAGCTCAGAAGAAAATTTCAAAAAAACAGCATATTCGGATTTGGATCCGAATCTTCAAAGGGCTTTTAGGGAAGTTCATCTTTAGGGTTTAGAGGCTCTAGAATGTTCAGTAGCTTGCTATATAAGGAGGCTCCAACTTGTGGATGACCCCTTGTCTCAGATTTTAAAAAAAAATTGTAATGCTTTTTATTATGAAATAAAAGTTAAGTTTGTTTTTGAAAATCTCTGAGTACCACAATTATTTTCAAAGTTTTTTATTTTAAGTGTTTGTGAATTTTTTTTAAAATAAGTTGGTTTGATTATGCATTTTATTGTTCACGTTTGATTTATCTTAGCAGTGTTGTTTTTGTTTGTGGAAAGCTTGTTCTTGTTACGCTAGAACATAAGCTCAAACATACGAGAGCGTGGATGTACGTTCTTGAGGTTTGTCTCTTTTTCTCCTTATTATTTTTTGTCTAAAAAATGTTCATGTGATTGATGATTAATTGCTGAATCTTTGTGAGTGGTGCGTTAGTTTCGTAGTATTTGTGTTCATTAAGTTTGATTATGCATTTTCATAGTTTTTTTTATTTAAGCTGTTTTAATTAGTGGTTGGTGTGGTCTAGTTTTCTGTCTTAAGCATATTAGGAGCTAAGGTCGATTGCATTACCATTTGGTGGGTAGAGGTAGTAGTAATCAACTTTTCTTTAAGTCATATTCATAAAAAAAATATTGTATTCTTTGTGTTTCATGAATTCTATAAGCAGTAGGTTTTAGAATCTCCTTATTTGAGGTTAATTGTGTTATGTTGATATTGATTTCGACTTGTACTGAGTTATTTTAGAGATTGGCGTTGTTGTTGAAAGTTAGCACCACTTAGATTTCAGTTTGAGTAATAAACTTTGTCAAAAGTGGCCAAGTTTATGTCATTTAACACCAGCAGGTACTACTCTCTCATTTGGAGGAGTTACGAGCTAATTTTTAGAGTATAGATAGCTTAGGAGATTCAGAATATCTGTTTCCAAAAATTGTTGGGTGTTAAGCTTTTTAGAATAACTTATTTATGAGTAGAATATGGTGAAAATTCCTTTTATTTGCACCTAAGTACACCAGCAGCTTTTGTGGTGTTGATTGGAAGATTTAGGATTCGCAACTCAGATTTTAGATAGTCTAGATGGTGATGATTTTCTGTTTTTAGTTCGCTTCAAGAAAAAGCTAAACATCAGCTTTTAGAATAAGTTACAAGTTGCCTTAAAAGTTCTTAAAATTGCACTATTCTTGCAGCCACTATAGCATCTTTCTTAGGCTTTTGATTTTAATAGAATTATGTTCATTTTTGGTTTATGTGGTGGTATTTGATTTATGTTTGCTGTATTTGTGATTTTTACTGTTTGTTATCAACCAAGGAAGCCAACTGCTTCTTTGGTTTGCTTATCTGCTTATCACCAAAGTTTTCCAAGCAAAAGCTGTCAAAAAGATACAAAGTGACGTAGCTGAGATTTGATACCCTGACCACATATTGCAAGCAGACACAACACCTAAATGCTTAACCATCTTAGCTATTAGTGTTTTTTTGTTTACTGTCCCTTTCATTTATCCTTTATACAGCTGATAATAAAAGAGAAAAAAGAAAAAAAGAAACAGAAAGAAGGCAGTCTGTGAGTTTCGAACTCCAGACCTGGAGCCAATATCAAACGCAACACACAGCAACACAACCATCTCATCTACTGCACGTTTTGTTTAATACTTTTCTTCAATTTGTTTGTATGCTGCATATTTTTTTAGTGTATTCTAAAAGCTGATACTAAAAGAAAAAAAATAGCAAAAGAGCCATCAGTGGGACTTGAACACGCGACCTACTGCACAGCAACCCAACACCCCAACCAACTGGTCTAAATTAACTTTTTGTTTATAATTCCTTTTATTTCCCTTTTATTAGATCTTTATTTTCGTCTTATTTTATATAATCAGCCCTTATAGCTTATTTTGTAGCTTATTTGTAGCCTACTTTTGGGTAATTTATTTTTCTTACATTATTTATTTAACTACCTACTTTCTGTATTTTTTGAGATTTTTAGAAATTAGTTTAGTATTTTTAAACATTTAATTAGCTTAAAACCGTTTTTAATTCATAATAAATAAATATTTAAAAGTAAAAAATAAATAAAAATCTTTTTTCTAAAATTTTCTTTTGTCATTTAGGACGTAGGAAAAATAATTTTGCCTTTGTAGAGTTCAAATTTGATAATTTTTCTAATGTATCGCGTTTCTACGTTCGTTATTACTTTTGTATGCTTTCGTTATTTGGATTTTTAGCCCATTTTGTTTTAAAATTAGTTTTTATTTTTCTTTTTTAAGTTTAATAAATTTGTTTTTAATTAAGTTTTCAAAAAATTTAATTTAGTCGATTTTTCGTTGCGTTTTACGTTTTACGTGTTTTAAGTCGTACGTCATTTTTAGCGTAATCCGTCTTCCGCCGTTTTCTTTTCTCCTTGTTCAATAATATTAATCACAAACTTTTCTCAAATCTTAACACACATAACACACTAGCCTCATTGAGAACGATTCCACACAAAGGGTCATAAGTGTTTACATTTTCCTAAACGTACGCTTAATACTTGCCGCTTTTACCTTGTTTTCTTAAACGAGTGTGAATTTACAACCATCAGTCTATTAGGCTAAGCATCCACCAATCTCATTATTTGAGATTTTAAATTTGTGGAGAACGGGAAATGATAGAGTTGAAGCAAGTATAAAAGGGCTAGATAAATTTCATGATAATTAACACGGATTGCCAGCTATTGAGCCACTTCATCAGCCCATTAATGAGCCGTTATGCTACAGTAAAAATCCACTAACTCATTTTATATCCAATGGGAAGCTGACATGCCATAATCACTTTATCCAAATATTGATATTAATCCGTGTGCTCATCTCTTGCCCAACCAAAGACTGCCACATGGCGTTGTCTTCAACAAACGAACCCAGATGCGTTCTCAAGATACAATGCATTTCATGAGGAGATTTATACATGAAACTTGCTCGTTTTCAAGAGAGGAATGCAATGGTAACATTTAATCAAACTGAAACTCAAAGGATTAAAATCCCCCAATTCAAGAAGAACACAAGAATTTGTAATTAAGAAATTGGTGACACCTGGCAGCCTGCTATTGGATGGGATACGTCATCGACCCCAACTCACTCTCATTTCTTGTCTATATATAGGGATTAGACTTCTCATTTGTTGTATGTAGCTAAGTGTGAAATTCACACACACTTCCACTTTTCTACCTTCAATCTAGTTAGTTAGCTATTAGCATAACAAACTCAAGAGCTTGACAACCTCTTGAGTTAGTTATAGTTAGTTGTAACCAATTACCTACTTCTATAACCAACTCTTACATTCAAATTCAATAAAACACTCATTTTCATTCAATCTTCTTATCTACTCTGCATTCCTGTTGAATCTTGTTGTTGTTATGAGTTTCTTGTGATCACGCTTGATCATTAGAGGCTTGTTGAATATTTGTAGCTGTTTATGTTGATTCTAGTAGCTGAGTTGATAATTGTAGCAGAATTAAGGGTAGAATTGATCAGAATGATGAATGTAGATGGTTGATTGGTTGATTTTAGTGCTAAGGTGGTGGTTTAGCATTGTTTAGGAGGCTCAGCGCCTACCTACTCCATCAATGGAGGCTTTATGCTAATAGGTTTCAAGTTTCTGAGTTTTGTTCACTTAACAATCCTTTGCATGCTGAATACTAGCTTAAATACTAAATGCTGCTTTGATCAAGTGTGTTATCTTGTTTTGGCTTGATTCAGTTGTTTAGATAGCTTATTGTTAGTTTGATAATCTTTAGATTGCTTATACTTGTTTCTGTTACTTTACTCATCAGTCATTTAGCTTGATATTAGATTTTGAGTACTTGTCTATTTTATTGTCTGTTTCTAGTTCATTTGCACTTCAATTTGTTCATTGAGTTTGTGTAGATACCAGTCTTAGCTCAGTTTAATCATCTGCTCACATTCTCTTAATAAAAGTCGTAATCAGATCAGATAAGTGGTGTTTGGATTTGCATACATTTTGTAGTTCAATAGTTGTAAACTGGTTAAACATAGTTCATAACTCTTCCTTTAGTCTTTTTAAACAAGTTTGTGAATTTTTCAAGTCAAAAGGTAGGTCAAACAGGCAATTGGTTGATAAAAAGTTTGGGTCAATATTTTGATAATAGTTCATCAGAAAGGTAGCTTTATTCAATCTCATGCCATTGTTTCATTTCTTGATAAATATCATTGAAACCAGTTTCTAGATGTCATTTAACATCTGAAGTTTAAGTGCTTGTAAGGAAATCATACAGTTTTCACAATTAAGCTCAAAATTAGCTTTTGAATAAGCACTCAAACCAAAGCAAGTTTCTGTGATAAAATAGCATTCTAATTTCTTAGATTGAAAATTCTACTTCATAAATCTTGTTATTTTCATTCACATTCTTACTTAGAAACATGTCATGAACAAATTCTAAGCTTTTCATAAATTTCACTTTTTGGTCAACAAAAGTCAATAAGCTAGGTTTCAGCTTATTTTAAATTTCCTACTTATCTACTGGACCATTTTGCACAAGAAAAGACATTTCAGACTCACAATTAGCTGTTTAATAAGATTTGACTTAAAAATTGGAATGTGCATGTCTGGACTTTATTATAGCTTATTCTTGGCTTATTGGAGTTGGCTTATTTGAGTTTTAGAGCGTTTTAAGCTTTTTCCTTGGATTAGCCTAAGTGTTTTTCAATTTTAAGCAGTTTAAAACTTGTTAGAGCTTATTTGGTTCATTTTTTAGCTTATACGAGCTTAATTGTCCCTTGTGCCCGTTTTTGGTAAACATTTCCTATTTTATTGCACATTAGTCCTCATAGTTTGTAACAGATTTAATCCCTGGCTAAACTTCCAATTAGTTAGGGTTTGCAAACTTTTAGTCAATTACTTTTCACAAGTTGTCATTTTCAGTTAGCTTGTTTTAAAAGTTGTTACATTTGGTTAGAAATTTGTTAGAATTTACATAATTGGTCCTTTTACTTTTTGATTTTTTACATTTCAAGCATTTAAGTTTCATTGACTTACGTTTTTAGCACATTACTTTCATAGATTTACATTTTTGTCCTGTTGTGAATAAAAATTTGGTATTTGCTAAATGTTTTACGGTTACGTAGCTTAATATTTTTCACATTTTTACGTGCTTGATTAAATAGACATAGAATATCCAAATAACCCTATTAACCAAAAACGATAATAAACCTGATATTGTTAGGACTTTCAATTGGTTAAGAATCAAGAGAAACGAACTTCAATTTACTCAATTTCAGGATCAAAGACACTCAAAAAGGATAAATCAGAAACATCATCTGGGCCTATATAGTTGTCAAATCCTAACCCTCTTTTAGTTCTTCCAGACATGCTACTATCTATTAGCTTGGAAAGATTCTTAGGTGCTTTTTGCCATTTATCAAATTTTAATAGAGTAGCATCCAATTTCTTACTATTAAGTTTTTCAGTATACTTAAGCAAGTTAGTGGTATTCTCTAAATCAATACTTAATACCCTAATCTTATCTTCATACTCAAGTTGAGTATTTTGTAACCACTTCTTTTGTTGTTCTAAAGTTTTGAGAGAACACTTATAAGCTTGAACTTCTAAAAAATACTTGTCATTTTGATCATTTAGTTCATTGCATTGTGTTAAGAGGTCAGAATATATCATCACAACCAAGAGGGCAATTTTGTACCTGAGGAGATAATCCCATGAGAGCAAATTCTTATGCTTCCTCTGCCTTGGATATGTGGCCAGCAATCATAGCAAACAAATCAGTAGCAGACTCAACTGTTTCCAAGGTGGGAGTCTCATGATTATTCTAGTTGACCATGGTATCAACAGATACCAAAGCTATCTTTTCCTCCTAAAGCTCTTGAACCTTGAAGGCTGAATACCTGTTCTTCTCCTGGTCATTTTTATTAGGGCATTCCCTAGCAAAATGTCCTTGTTGATGACAGTTGTAGCATTTGACTTTGCTAATATCAAACCTGGCTGGCTCTCTTGGGTTGTAGCTGAATTTTCTACCAGCTTTCTTCTCAAACTTATGAACCCGGAGAGTGAGCATATCCATCTGCCACTTGAGGTCCATCTCATCCAAGTCAAGCTTATCAACCTATTTGAAATCATCAAAAGCTAGCTGCTGTTGTAGATCAACATCAGCAACAAAGGAGTGAAGAACAGTTTCTACCATGCTACTGGTCTTGACTTTAGATTCAAGAGTAAGAGTATGTTGTGAGGACAAAGTATAGCTTGGGCTACTGGTATAGGGCATCGGACTAGAGCCCATAGAACTCACAAAGGCAGAATTAGCAGGAGTGGAGTAGGAATCACTTGGGTATTGATAGGTGTGAAAACACCCATCCTTTTACCACTTATTTCTGGCTAAAACAAGACCAAAACACGTATTTAATATCATTTGTTTGGAATTATGCGTGGTTTTTGTGTTTATTGTGCTTTCAGAGTCAACCGGATGAATATTGAAGAAAACATGGGATTGCACGGATTTTATCGAAAAAAAAGACTCAAGACGAAGTCTATTGTCCAAGAGATGCAAAAGATTTGAAGTCATTGTGCCTATTTGAAGATTTATCGAAGAATAGAGCCAAAGATGGAAGATTCATATATGTCGAAGAACTCGAGTCTATTAAACAAAAGATCATAAGACGAGTTGGAATTATTCACCGACACTTCTCAAATTCCAAAGTCGGAAACGTTTATTTAAAGAAACGTAAAGACTAAAGAAGAAAGAAGAAAAGAAGCCCGATACCAAAGCCCATTCACAAGCCCATATCACACGCCTATATAAAGATTCCACTTCACAATTTTAGAGAGCCTTAGTCTTTAGCTTAGTTTTTAGTTTTCCTTTTCTCTCTAGTTTTAGAGAGAGAAAGTTCCTAACTTTCTCTCACTAAATTTTTCCTTGTTTTCATCTTTCAAATTTTAAGCTTTTCATGAATCTTTGTATTTTAAATTTCTTAATTAAAAGTTTAAGTTTAAGTTTGTGTTTTTTAATCTCTTCCTACTTTTCTTGGTTTCATTTTGCCTTTAATCCGAAAGCTACAATCCTCACGGTTTGGTTTCGTTTCATGTTCAAGTAGTTAAAAGATCAATCTTTTTACCACTTTTTAAGCTTTTAATTGGTTTAGGCTATTAGCTCTTTATGCTTATTAGCTTACTTCATGCTTTAGCTTTTTACTTTTCGGATTATTAAAAAGGTTTAGTCATTCAAAAGTTTTGTTTATAAAGTTTAAGATTTCTCGTGTTCAAAAGTTGTCCAATTTAATCTTTTTGAAGAAGTTTAAGTCCCTGTTAAGATAGCTTATTGTATGTGCTTATCCAAGTTTCAGCTTATTATCATTCTCGGATTGATTTGGTTTCCATCGTAATATAAGGGTTTATACTTATTCCGACGGTTTTCTGATTTGTATCGCAATAACCCAGGTGTGGGTTCTACTTTGCGATCGGGGAGCAATTCTCCCTTATTCCGATCTGGATGGCGATCGCTTATTGCGATCGCACATTCCGACGGGATTTAAGGTCCTTTTTGAATCGAAACTCTGCCCATTTTTAGTTTATGATATTCCGATCTAACATTCCGATCTAGAACTTTCTGATAGCTACATTCCGACCGACTTCATTCCGACAGCTATCATTGCGACAACTTTGTTTTTTAGTATTCCGATGGTGACTAACATGGACATTCCGATGGACTTTACCTTGGCATTCCAATGGATCGTTTTTGTTACATTCCGATGCTTATGACTTTGAGGCATTCCGATAGAAATAATTTTCAATATTTCGATAGAACAAGTTTTTAAGTATTAGTTCAATTAAGTTTTCAAAGTATTTGTCTAATCTTTTCTTTACGTTTTCAAGCATTTACTTTTAACTTGTCAATCTAGTTTAATCTTTCAAAGCTTTAATTTTACTCTTCGACACTTACTCATTCGTTATTAGTTCAAAATAGATAAACAAACCAACCCCCTTTTTTATTAACCAAGAAAAAATCATTCCACTTAGAGCCGTGATCAATTCGAGGAGATACCGAGAGAATAAATCTAGAACCCCAATGAAAACAAGTGTATCAAATGGCGTCGCTACCGGCTCTTCTCGTTAAGATCAACAGTTTTTTGTGAGAACTTGGATTTTGGGATCTGTTCCCCGTGAACGTTACTTTTTTCATAAAAATTTTCAAAAACACAAAAAAATATAATATTTTCAAAAATCCTAAAAATTAAAAAACATAAAAACCAAAAATATTTTTGCTTTGTTTTTGCCTTGTTAGTTCTTTTGCAGGTGCATGCGTACACGGTCAACGTCTTATCAAGAGCCCGAGCCTCTCGAAGACTTAGACATGGCCGATGTACAAAACAACAACAATAACCCACCTCAAAACAATAATAATAACAATAACAATCCACCTTTCAACAACAATATTAACAACAACAATGAGCCTCTACCGGATAATCGCCCGATGATTGAACTTCTGCAAGCACATGTAGAGGGTAACGATGATCCAATTGTCATAACCGCGATTGCAGCCAACAACTTTGAGCTCAAATCCGACTTTATCCAGATGGTCTCTGCTCAACCATTCTTGGGGCGTACCATTGATGATCCACATGACCACATCAAGAGATTCTTACAACTCACGAACACGGTAAAATTCAATGGTGTTCCACAAGAGGTAATTCGTTTACAACTTTTTCCCTTTTCTTTAGAGGGACAAGCCCGGCATTGGCTTGCTAAGGAACCACCACAAAGTATTCTTACGTGGACGGATTTGGAGACCAAGTTTATCAACTACTTTTTCCCACCCTCTCGTACTACCGCTTTGCGGAATGAAATCATTAATTTTAAACAAAAGTACGATGAGTCTTTTAGTGAATCTTGGGACCGTTTTAAAGATCTTTTAAGAAAATGCCCACAACATGGTTTTACCAAAGTGCACCAAATTAACACTTTTTTATAATGGTTTAAGCATGAATACCAAGATTCACTAAACAGTGCCTCGGGGGGTAATCTTTTGGCTAAAACTTCCAATGCTGCTTGGGATGTCATTGAGAATAAGTCTCGTGTGCAAACCAAGAGTGAGCGGACCAATGCCGCTAGTGCTAGTACTAGTGACAGCGACAAGCGAATTGACAAAATCACTGCGCTTCTTGAATCGCTTGCTACCCAAACCGCCAGCAACACCAACAGCATCAATGCTAAAAACGCTCAAGTCAATGCTGTTAGCCAACCATGTGAAATATGCGGGGGTCCTCACTCTTACACCACTTGTACCGCCACCCAAGACTACCCTTCTGAGAATGTGAGTGCAGCATACGGTACCAATCCTCAACCCGCTTATCAAGCTCGTCCTCAAGGTGACCGCAACCTACTTAGCTACCGCTCCAACAACTATCTTTAACCACCCGTTTTTACTCCTAACAACCAAAACCAACAACAAAACCTCAACCGCCCTCCTCAACAACAACAACAATCTCGTGGACCATACATACCACCTCACAAACAACAACATCCACCTCAAAGAAACAACCAAGTTTACCAGCAACCTGCTTATCAACCACCCGCATACAATGCTCCTCCCAACCAACCCACCGCATTACACCAAGACATTGGAACCTACATGAGGACTAACGATGTGATCGTGGAAAATCTCCAACAGGAAGTGCGCAACTTGAAAGCAGACCTGGTAAAACAAGGGAACGATCTGAGAGCTGATATGCGAAACACTTCGGATAGTCAAACGAATGACTTAAAGAACATGATGGCTAGTTTCTTCCAAGGTAATCAAACCTCTTCTTCGGGTACTCTTCCGAGTAACACCGTTGCGAATCCAAGAGGGGAGATGAAAGCAATCACCACTCGCAGTGGCAAAGGTACCAAGGAACCCGAGCTTCCTATACCTCCACCGGTGATTGTGACTAAGGAAAACGAGTCACCTGCTCCTATTCCTCATCCTTCTATTTCCTCAATTTCTCCACCTCTTACTTCTACCCCTCCTCCACCCAAGGATGTGAGTGATCCTATTCTCCCAAAGCCTTCCTCTTCTTCCAATATACCTTATCCATCTAGGTTGAGGAAAGAGAAGCTCAAAAGCAAGGATGATATTCAGGTTTCGAACTTTCTTAAAATGTTTAAACAATTGAATATTAACATCTCCTTCGCTGAGGCTCTCGCTCACATGCCTAAGTACACAAAAATGTTCAAAGATCTTCTTAGCGACAAGGAGAAGCTTCTTGATATTGCTAACACCCAACTTAATGAGAATTGCTCTGCAGTACTCTTAAGGAAATTGCTAACCAAGCTTGGTGATCCGGGTCGTTTCTTAATCCCTTGTAACTTCCGGGAGTAGAGAATTGCATGGCCCTAGCCGATCTTGGTGCCAGTATTAATCTAATGCCTCTAAGCGTTTGGAAGCAGTTATCTCTCCCTGAGCTAGTCCCCACCAAAATGACTTTGGAATTAGCTAACCGTACGGTTGCTTATCCAGTGGGGATAGCCGAAGACGTCTTTGTAGGAGTCGACAAATTCACTTTTCCTGCCGATTTCGTCGTCGTCGACGACGAGATGGACCCTCGTGTGCCATTAATTGTTGGTCGTCCATTCCTGAGGACCGGTCGCACTCTCATCGATGTTGAAGCCGGTGAGCTTATCATGAGAGTGGGTGACGATAAAATTGTCTTCAACATGGGAAAGTTGTCTAAACAACCTTATTCCAACGAGAGTGTTAATTGTATTGGCGTTCTTGATGAGGCTTGTGAAGAACACTTCAAAGATGCTTGTAAAAGTATTCCTACCTCTCTTCCCAATGTTGAGACCGTTTCCTCTATTGATTCATCACTGTCTCTATTTGGAGAAAGTTATTTCTTTTGGAAAGATCTTGAAGCCACCATGGGAGATGTGAACTTAACAAATGACGATTCTCCCAACGATTGAGATGACGACATGCGTTTCTTTGAAAACCATCTCAAAGAAGACAATCTTTCTCCACCATCTCCCACGGTTATTTCTATCGATGCTCTGACTTTGAAAACGCCTCCCATCGAAAATCCTCCGGATTTAGAACTTAATGAGTTGCCGCCCCATCTCGAGTACGTGTTCCTTGAAGAAAACAAGAAGTCGCTTGTCATCATCGCGAAGGACTTGAAAGAAGAAGAAAAATCTCGCCTCATCGCCGTGCTTAAAGATTATAAGAAGGCAATTGCTTGGAAAATTTCCGATATCCGCGGAATTGATCCGAACTTTTGTACTCACAAGATTCTCATGGAAGATGAATTTAAACCCGCAATCCAGAGCCAAAGAAGGGTTAATCCTCGAATTCATGACGTCATCAAACAAGAGGTTATCAAACTTCTTGATGCCGGCTTGAATTACCGTATTTCAGATTCGCTGTGGGTAAGTCCCGTCCATTGTGTGCCCAAGAAGGGCGGAATAACTGTTGTTTCCAATGAACACAACGAGTTGATTCCCACTCGTCTCGTTACTGGGTGGAGAGTTTGTATTGATTATCGCAAGCTCAATGATGCCACGAGAAAAGATCACTTTCCTCTTCCTTTCATGGATCAAATGCTCGAGCGTCTTGCGGGTAATGACTATTACTGCTTCGTAGACGGTTTCTCCGGGTATTTTCAAATTCCCATCGATCCCAAGGACCAAGAAAAAACCACATTCACTTGTCCCTACGGTACATTTGCTTACAAACGCATGCCTTTTGGTTTATGTAATGCTCCTGGGACGTTCCAAAGGTGTATGATGGCTATCTTCCATGACTATTCATGGATGATTTCTCGGTTTATGGCGATTCTTTCTCTGCTTGCGTTGCCAATTTAGAACGTATGCTTAAGCGGTGTAAAGACACTCGCCTTGTTCTTAATTGGTAAAAATGCCATTTCATGGTAAAAGAGGGCATCGTACTAGGACACAAGATCTCCAAAGCCGGTCTTGAAGTAGACCGTGCTAATGTCGATGTTATCGCTAAGTTGCCTCCACCTTCAACCGTGAAGGGTGTGAGAAGTTTCCTTGGTCATGCGGGCTTTTACCGTCGATTCATCAAAGATTTTTCTCAAATCGCTCGCCCGATGACCCACCTCTTGGAGAAAGATACCCCTTTTATCTTTTCCAAAGAGTGTCTTGAAGCCTTCAATTTGCTTAAGGATAAGCTAACTAAGGCACCGTCTTGGTTACCCCTAATTGGAAGCTGCCTTTCGAGTTGATGTGCGATGCTAGTGACTTTGCTATTGGAGCGATTCTGGGCCAAAGAGTGAACAAACACTTCCAACCAATCCATTACGCTAGCAAGACAATAACTGGGGCTCAATTGCATTACACGACAACCGAAAAAGAGCTTTTAGCTGTTGTCTATGCCTTTGAAAAGTTCTGCCCCTATCTTGTCCTTTCCACCATAATCGTTTACACCGATCATTCCGCGTTGAAGTACTTGTTGACTAAACAAGATTCCAAGCCAAGACTTCTTCGCTGGGTTTTGCTACTCCAAGAATTTAAAATCGAAATTCGTGATAAAAAAGGAGCTGAAAACCTAGCCGCGGATCATCTCAATAGACTTGAGGATCCTTACCAAGGGGATCATCCGAACAAAGACATCAATGATTCTTTTCCCCTGGAGACCTTAATGTCTATCAACTCGACTTCTGATGAAACCCCGTGGTTTGCAGATATTGCAAACTACTTGGCGGGTGGAATTCTAAAGGAAGGGTTAACATCCCAACAAAAGAAAAAGTTCTTTAAAGATGTTGAACATTATTTCTGGGACGACCCTTACCTATTCAAACAATGTGCCGATTTGATTATTCGCCGATGTGTTGATGGACTGGCAGCTTTAGAAATCCTTGACGCTTGCCACAAAGGACCCACTGGTGGTCACTTTGGTCCCAACTACACCCCCAAAAAAGTGTTTGACTCGGGATTTTATTGGCCCACCATTTACCGTGATGCTCACGAGATGGTTAAACATTGTGATGCTTGCCAAAAACAAGGCAAGATCACACATAAAGATGAGATGCCTCAAAATTTCATACAAGAATGTGAAATCTTTGATGTTTGGGGTATCGACTTTATGGGGCCATTCCCTTCATCTAAAGGAAACAAATACATCCTTGTAGCCGTTGACTACGTCTCCAAATGGGTTGAAGCCAAAGCTTTACCTACTAATGACGCAAGGGTGGTTTGTAACTTTTTGAAGTCGCTATTCGCTAGATTCGGTGTGCCTCGTGCCATTATTAGTGACCGCGGGACTCATTTTTGCAATGATCAATTTGCAAGAGTCATGGCTAAGTATGGTGTCAATCATCGTCTTTCCAACGCCTACCACCCACAAACTAATGGCCAAGATGAAATCTCTAACCGAGGATTAAAGCGAATTCTTGAAAGAACCGTGGGAGAGCATCGTGCCTCATGGGCTGATAAACTTGATGATGCTTTGTGGGCTTTTCGTACCGCATACAAGACTCCGATTGGTTGTACACCATATCGTCTCGTGTACGGGAAAGCGTGCCACCTCCCCATTGAGTTGGAGAACAAGGCTTACTGGGCCTTGAAGTGGACTCATTTTGATATCAACAAAGCCGGTGACCTACGCAAGATCCAACTCAATGAGTTGAATGAACTCTGGAATGAGGCTTATGAAAATTCTTTGATCTATAAGGAAAAGACTAAGCTCATTCACGACTCTAAGATTAAGAACCGAGAGTTCCAAGTTGGAGAAAAAGTTTTACTCTTTAACTCTCAGTTGAAAATCTTTTCGGGCAAGCTGAAATCTCGTTGGTCCAGCCCATTCACCATTGCCCAAATTTTTCCATATGGTACTCTCGAGCCCGCTCAACCTAATGGACCTAATTTTAAGGTGAATGACCAACGAGTGAAGTTGTACTTTGGTGATGACATCTCTCAGGAGATGATTCCATCCCTCACCACGTTACCCATGAACTAATCTTGGGTCGAGTCAGGCTCGTGACTCGGTTATCAAAACCAAGCGCTCCTCGGGAGGCAACCCGAGTATCTATCCTATTTCTGTTTTAACCTCCTAAGTGTAGGGGGACCTATATAGGTGTTTGTATTTGTGTAGTGATGTGATTACAGGGATAAATGCACTTTTGGAACCTTTGAAGAACCGTGCTCCCGTGTTATCCGAAATCCGGTTCTATCTCTCAACTATCGTGATTCAATTTTCTTCATATCCACATTTGAAATTGATCAGTTTAGTCGTCTCGTCCTTAACTTGATTTAACCAATGTGCACAATGTCATAAGTGTAGGGGAAACTTTTCCCACATGCTTAACCATTGAGGAAAATGTTTATCTTAAGTGTAGGGGGGACTTCTATCGAAGTTAAGTGGACTTTTCCATGAAAATGCCTTCATTTAACCGGAAAATCGATTTTCTTCAACATTTTTCAAATTTTTAATTAACTATTGGCCATTTAGTCGTAATTTTTAAATTTTTATCGTTGCTTTCATATGTATATATCCCGCAATAAAGTCAAAAATATTAATAAAGAGGTGTAGCTAGTTTAGAAGTCTTTGACATATTAGGCCCGTTGCGATTATTTTGACTCAACCCGAATAGACTTATCCAAGTTTATTCTAGCTAGTATCCTTAACCATGTAGACCTTAATTGGTTTATTAGGCTAAGCATCCACGAGTCTCATTACTTGAAATTTTAAATTATGGAGAACGAGAAATGATAGAGTCAATTATAAGTCGGTATTCTTGCACAAGCTCACTTGGTTTAATTATTTGCCTATTCACCCATCACTTGCTAATAAATTATCTGCAATAAGTAAGGTCATACGATTTGAAAAGTTACTTAGCTTCTAGCCCAAGATCGTTTAAAAGTTGCTCGGTAATGATAAGAGTTCATAGCCAAGGCATAACTTATGAAGCGGGGCACGAAGATTGGCGAGTTCGAAAAGGCCCTAACAAGGCAAGAGGATTCAATTTTATTGCTGAAGATCCAAAGTGATGTGAAAAGCATTATTCCCAGAATCAATATGAAGGATCAAGACTCACGACGAAAAGCAATCAACTCCCATAAAGATCATGGAGAAGTCTATCCGAAAAGACCCTAACAATGTATGAGGATAAATAGATCCAAGTCCGAGAAGGAGGCGGATCGTTGTATCTCAAAATCCCAATTAGAGATTGAAGAAATAATCATGAAGTCGTGGTCAACAAAGTTGGAGTACCCCTCAAAAGTCTCCAAGTGAAGAAACTCTATTACGATGAGAAGACCATTATCTCAAGAACGTCTCTCAAGATATGAAGTATGAAGTACATGCCAAATATCGGCCCTGAGAAAGGTCTCAAATCGTGAACCAAGTTATGCCAAGATATGAACTTTTTGATATCCCGAGAAGCAGTTTTAAGAGATTTTGTCCTTTAGCTAACTATTGATCAAATCGTCCTACTTTGCTTTCAGCCTAAATAAAACTATCTAAATAAGTCCAAAAATGCATCCTCGTGATCATTCAAGACAATAATAAAATATAAGAGATACACCTAGGAATAAGGGAGTTTAAGCATTTAATTAAGCCATGTGTGTAAGTGTTTGAATTGCTAACTTATAATAACAATGATCTCGTTTTTAAGCTTAGTTTGGGGAACGTGAAACTTGAGGGTGATAAATCTTCGCAGCACCGAAGCCCTAATGTAAGTCCTTGATCTCTTTACAAGTTATTTCCATCCTTTTGTTTACTTTAAAGCTTTAATTTCTCTTAGTACTTTAATTTTTGTTTAGTAGTATTTTAATAAGGCCAAGGTTGATTGATTATGAGAAAAGTGAAAATTTTCTTTATCACTAAGCATTGCATGAGGGCATGGCAATGGTTAAGTGTAGGGGATTTGATAGGTGTGAAAACACCCATCCTTTTACCACTTATTTGGCTAAAACAAGACCAAAACACGTATTTAATATCATTTGTTTGGAATTATGCGTGGTTTTTGTGTTTATTGTGCTTTCAGAGTCAACCGGATGAATATTGAAGAAAACATGGGATTGCACGGATTTTATCGAAGAAAAAGACTCAAGACGAAGTCTATTGTCCAAGAGATGCAAAAGATTTGAAGTCATTGTGCCTATTTGAAGATTTATCGAAGAATAGAGCCAAAGATGGAAGATTCATATATGTCGAAGAACTCGAGTCTATTAAACAAAAGATCATAAGACGAGTTGGAATTATTCACCGACACTTCTCAAATTCCAAAGTCGGAAACGTTTATTTAAAGAAACGTAAAGACTAAAGAAGAAAGAAGAAAAGAAGCCCGATACCAAAGCCCATTCACAAACCAATATCACACGCCTATATAAAGATTCCACTTCACAATTTTAGAGAGCCTTAGTCTTTAGCTTAGTTTTTAGTTTTCCTTTTCTCTCTAGTTTTAGAGAGAGAAAGTTCCTAACTTTCTCTCACTAAATTTTTCCTTGTTTTCATCTTTCAAATTTTAAGCTTTTCATGAATCTTTGTATTTTAAGTTTCTTAATTAAAAGTTTAAGTTTAAGTTTGTGTTTTTTAATCTCTTCCTACACTTCTTGGTTTCATTTTTCCTTTAATCCGAAATCTACAATCCTCGCGGTTTGGTTTCGTTTCATGTTCAAGTAGTTAAAAGATCAATCTTTTTACCACTTTTTAAGCTTTTAATTGGTTTAGGCTATAAGCTCTTTATGCTTATTAGCTTACTTCATGCTTTAGCTTTTTACTTTTCGGATTATTAAAAAGGTTTAGTCATTCAAAAGTTTTGTTTATAAAGTTTAAGATTTCTCGTGTTCAAAAGTTGTCCAATTTAATCTTTTTGAAGAAGTTTAAGTCCCTGTTAAGATAGCTTATTGTATGTGCTTATCCAAGTTTCAGCTTATTATCATTCTCGGATTGATTTGGTTTCCATCGCAATATAAGGGTTTATACTTATTCCGACGGTTTTCTGATTTGTATCGCAATAACCCAGGTGTGGGTTCTACTTTGCGATCAGGGAGCAATTCTCCCTTATTCCGATCTGGATGGCGATCGCTTATTGCGATCGCACATTCCGACGGGATTTAAGGTCCTTTTTGAATCGAAACTCTGCCCATTTTTAGTTTATGATATTCCGATCTGACATTCCGATCTAGAACTTTCCGATAGCTACATTCCGACCGACTTCATTCCGACAGCTATCATTGCGACAGCTTTGTTTTTTAGTATTCCGATGGTGACTAACATGGACATTCCGATGGACTTTACCTTGGCATTCCGATGGATCGTTTTTGTTACATTCCGATGATTTTGACTTTGAGGCATTCCGATAGAAATAATTTTCAATATTCCGATAGAACAAGTTTTTAAGTATTAGTTAAATTAAGTTTTCAAAGTATTTGTGTAATCTTTTCTTTACGTTTTCAAGCATTTACTTTTAACTTGTCAATCTAGTTTAATCTTTTAAAGCTTTAATTTTACTCTTCGACACTTACTCATTCGTTATTAGTTCAAAATAGATAAACAAACCAACCCCCTTTTTTATTAACCAAGAACAAATCATTCCACTTAGAGCCGTGATCAATTCGAGGAGATACCGAGAGAATAAATCTAGAACCCCAATGAAAACAAGTGTATCAGGTATCCTCTCACATGAGACTCAAAAGTTTTGAGTCTATAAAATAAGTCATCAATAGAGAGATACTCAAGTCCTTCTTTTGCTTTTATAGAGATGACTACCTGGTTCCATGAATGAGGCAGAGCTCTATGAAACCTGGCATTAATGTCTTCATTTTCTGGTTTGGACCTGAGTTGATTCAATTGGCTGAGAATCTTTTGAAACCTGTCATAGCCTTGATGAAGACCTTCTGTCTCAAAAATCTTAAATTATGTAAATTCATCTCTCAGCATTGATATACGCATCTTATTGGATTCCTCATTCCCTCCAAATCTTGCCTTGATGCCCTTCCAAATTTCCCTAGCATCATCCAACTGATAGAAATCACTAATACAAGAGATTTTGCATGTAAAAAGATTCATTGTTCCAGTCTTTTCGAATTTATTACCAGTTGAAAGTGCGACTCAGTCGTTCTTGGTAGAAAATTAAAGTGGTGTGATTATCTATTTGAAACTAAAAGTAAATGTCGTTTAGTAAAAATGGAAGCTTTAAAAGTTAAACTAAAAATTAAGGCTTAAAAATAAATTTGAAAATAAAATAAAGTAATATTAAACTAAGACAAAACTTGTTTAAAAATAACACTAAGTAAAAATGCGGGAAAAAAATTTAAGTTTGAAAACTAAGATAAATAAAACAAGAAATAAAGTCTAAAACTCGAGATCGGATCGCAGTCAATGCGATCGTACTCAGATTGCAGTCACGATCGCAAGATTGGATCGTGACCTGGATCGCAACAATGGATCGCACCCACTGATCGCAACCACGATCGCAACAAGTTGATCGTAGTCTTTGATCGTGGTCTGTGATCGTGACAATGGATCGCAACAGGGGATCGTACTCAACAATCCTAACCACGATCGCAACAATTGGATCGTAGCCAGTGATCGTAACCACGGATCGGAGCAATGGAAGCAACAAGTGGATCGTAGCTATGATCGTGATGTGTGATCGTAGTATGATCGAAGTAAAGGATCACAAGTAGAAACCCTAGGGGTTTATGCGATCACACTTACTTGATCGGAATGGGTAAACTCGTAGGCTGATACGATGGGATTCACAAAAACAACAAGCAAAAACGAATAAGCACAAATAAGAAAAGACGAATAAGAACTTATTCGAATCTTAACCAAATGAAAACAAGAATAAATTTAAAAACTTTTAAAACGTTAAAGAAGTAAACTTTATGGATCAAAACTTTAAAAAGGCGAAACTTTTAAGAACACTTAAAAGAAAATAAGCTAAATACAAAATAAGCTAAAAAGCATAAACAGCTCAAACCTTAAATCGTATAAGAACTTTATAGGAACAAAAAGATAAACTTTTTGATCAATCAAACATCAAGATTAAACAAGACGCATGATATATTTCGGATCAAAGGCAAATCAAAATCAAGAAAGGTAGAAGAAGATTAAAGATGAAAAGCTTAAACTTGAACTTGTAGACTAATGATTCCAAAATACAAGATTAAACTAAAGCTTAAACATGAAAGAAAGAAAAGATGAAATTCTAGTGAGAGAAAATTAACACTTTCTCTCTCTAAAAATTAAAGCTACAAAGGAAAATTAAGACTAACTAACACCCTCCTAATGAAGAATTAGGAGGGTATTTATAGGATAGGGGAGGTATGTTGCTTCCTTCTTTCTTTCTCTTTCTCGTCTTTTAATTTCTCGTCTTTCTCGACTTTGTCTCGGGATTAGTCGATATAAATTGAACTTGTCTTATAATTTTCTTCTTCTATAAGACTTGAGTTCTTCGACTTCATTAAACTTCCGTCTTTAGACTTTTTCTTCGATAAATCTTCAAAATAGGCCTTGGACTTCCGTTCATTTTTGTACTTTTGACCTTTTGACTTCGTCTTTTGTCTTTTTCTTCGATAAAAGCCCGTGATAGTCCGTGTTTTCTTCCTTTTTCATATTTTTATACTGAAACAAAATAAAAACACAAACCACACATAATTCCGACTTTTACGGCATAAAATACACGTTTTGGTCTTGTTATTATTGGAAATAAGTGGTAAAAGGATAAGTGTTTTCACACTTATTAAATCCCCTACACTTGATGTAAAATCCATGATTTTACCATGATTTTATGTAATGAAATTTCACCCATTACTCTTAGAACACATACTCATGTACTATACTTCTATAAGTTGTGTGTGAACTTGTTCATTATGTACTTATACCTTTACATCTATATTGGTTATAAATATGTTACATAGCTTAAACCATGTACTTAAAACTAGGGATAACAAGTAGTAAGATGTATACTTAATAATTGAGATATACAACACTTAATAAATTTTTTTGGAAATATACTACATTAGGTAATGTAGCCATGTACATGTGTACATGAAGACTAAGAGCTCACTTAACTCTCATGGACTAGCCCAAGGTTGTGCTCTAGCCCAACATAGGCCCAACACAAGCCTACCCTACCCTTTTGGATAGCCTTACACGACAAATAGGTGTAGGTGGAAGGAGAAGAGATGCATGGGAAACATAAAGGCTTACACTTGGCAAGAATTCTCTTACCAAGACAAGTCATGCCTTTTGCCCTCCTATCCCTTTCCCTTTTTAGCCGAAAACACACACACATAGTCTCACATTCTCTCATGCAATATAATCTTGTTTCTCTCATCCTCATCTCTCTCAATCATACGGCTTAAATCCATATACATCTAAAAACCAAGTATTAAATCTTACCAAGATCCTTGTCTCATCTTTACTACAAATCATTAGTAGTATCCTTCCTTTTGGAATCACTATAAACACGCCCTAGCCGAAATCATCAAGGCCACGGCTTGGTTTGTATTAGTGTTCTCTTCCTCAACTAGCTTAGATCTTTAATCTCCTTGTTCATCTAGATCATCCTTGGTATTTTAAGCAAGAAAGGTATACACTACATGTTCTTACATTTCATCATGCATGCATCATCATACATCTATAAACACAAGTAAATAACATGTTAAAACCAAGATTTTATGAAGCCATGACCATTATAGGTCACGACATATTTATAAAAATCATATTCATGATTTAAAAATCTTTTAATAAGAAACACATGGTTTGTATTCTATGTTTTAAATTTGATTTGAAAACCATATGAAACATTTTATGAATCTAAACATATCATGAGTTACAAATCTTGCTTTATAGGACTTTGGTTAACTAATGACCATAGATCTTATGAAATGAACTTGTATAACTTAAAGATCATGAAAACCATGACCTTAAAGGTCACGGCTAAAATAAATGGTGACCATATGATTTGTCTACTTAGTTTTAAGAATGGAATATGAAATGTAACATGTTAAATGGAATATTAAAAATCACAAAATGTAACTTATGTGTATATATGTAGCCGTGGGTTACATATGACCTAGAAAGGGTTAGATGTATATGCATGCTTATATAAACCATATATCTAATGATAAAGTTAACTTGAGTATGTAAAACATAAAACAAGCTTATAAAAATATTATAGGAACCTTGGGAAGAGACAATATAGCCGTGGGCTATATGTAGTCTCCTTGGTAAAATGGTAACCTTAGAAACATGCATGACACCTAGATAATCATGATTATATTTTTTTGTTATAAATATTTACAAGACTTAAAATTAGCTAAAGTGTTCATCTTGGAAATACCAATATTTAAAAATATATCCGTGGGCTATATATGTATGTACATGGATCTATGATTGATTTTTAGGTCTAGACATAGTTTAGATCTCATTTTGGACTTGTGACTTATTTTCTTGATTTGTACATAGCTAGATCTATTTTGTAACACTTATAAATTACATGCAACCTTAAAATGAGACTTGACTTATCTTAATAAGCTATAACTAATTATAGCCGTGAGCTATAAGCTCCTATTAGGGCTTATGACTTACTTGCAACCTTATAACACACCTAGATCTAATTTGGTACATCACATAAAACAAATTATAAGTTTTATTCTTCCAATTAGATTTAAAACTAAATATAAATAATCTCATAATAAACTTATAAAAATATCCTAAGTTAAAACTTACATAGAATATAAAGTAGTGTTAATGGACTAGTTAAGCCTATGAAATGCTAATTCAAAACATAATGGACTTAAGATTACACTTAGGCCCATTAAACTAATTAAAGGACTTAAAAATGTATTTAAGCCCAATAAATGATTTAAAGGCCCATTTAAATAAATTAGTAGACTTGAGATATATTTAAGCCCACTAAAATAGCCCATTAGATGTTTTGCCCATTTAATGAGCCCATATACTATTTTGAATGTTAAATAAATGTTTTTATAATAAAATATAACTTATAAAAACTTTTTGGATTAAAATGACAATTTGTGAAACTTAAGGACTAAAACCATAACTTATGAAACTTGTTTTGATAAACTAGTAAACACAAGGACTGAAAATGTAATTATCCAAAAGTCTAGGGTTAAATAAATTCTATTCGTGGCAAGTTAAACCCTAGGGACTATTTTGGGAAGTTCTAAAAGTTATTTTGTCATTTTATAACCCTAGGAACCATTTTTGTAATTAGCAGAAACTTAAAGAAGCCCTAGGGGCTATTTTTGTAATTTTAGTAAAGTTACAAAACCTAGATATAACTAGGGGGACTAAATCTGCCATAAGCCGAAACTATAACAAGCCCTAGGTACCAAATGTGTAAAATCCGAAAGTTATACTTGTTTAAAATATGGAGGGACTAGTTTTGCCATATTCTGAAACATTAACAAGCCCTAACTCTAAAATCTATTTTTAATTATAATAAAACATAATTAAATACCTAGACCATAAGAATTAAGGTATAAATTCTTAAGTTTATAATTAATAAATTATTTTATAACTGTTAAAATAAATTATGGAAACTTTAAAGTTAAATAAAATATTATATTTTTTTTAAATAAAATAATTATATTTACTTTAGGAAATAGTTGTATAAACAATTATGAATATGTGTTACTCATACACAAACTCATATACTTTTAGAAAATAAAAACTATATGAACGTTGGATAAATTGAATGCTAATAGGTAAGTAAAATACCTTGCGTTTACTTAAAATATGAAACTTAATAATAAGTTTAAATGGATGATTATAATACATGAACTACGAACATGAACTAATATTAAGTAGAATTTTTATATTTACTTAATAATGAAACTTAATAGTAAATGAGTGATTATAATACATGAACGGAGAACGTAAACTAATATTTTAAGTAGGACATTTTAGGTCTACTTATATAAGAAACTTAATTGTAAGTTGAATGATTATTATATATGCTAACTGATATTAATAGTTAGACATTTTATGTTTACTTAGAAATGAAACTTATATAAATAAGTTTAACTGAATATTGTTGATACTTGAACCACGGTTATTTAGATAAATACCGTAGCATAAATGAACTAACTAAAATCTGTATAAGCATACATATATGTTCTTTGTACTATCTACTAAGACTGTACTATTTGATTAGGCATAACTATTGGTGTGAGCTTTATTTGGATATTCGTATTAAACAGCTATTGCCTACTCCCAGGTGAGTTTACAGCCTCATATAAACTTTTGGATAAAACTTTCCCTTTCGGGAAAGAAAATATGCAAACACTTAATGGACATAACAAGATTGTATAAACTTGACTATGATTGATTATTATTGGAACTGTTAAATTGTTGTAAATCACCCGAATGTTATAAATAGATCTATTAGGGATTGACCATCCACGTCAGGGTGAGTCATGCTCACTGTGCCGTGGCCGGGACAACAGACGTATACCATGTTGGAACTGGAATGGGTGTCTTTTTGTAAGACACTACGTCCTCATCTGTTGAGGACTATGGAAGGTTAATCTTCAGTTTCTAATAATAAACAAATGTAATCTACATTTTAGTAAGAATGCTTTGTGCATTGTTACTTCTATGAATAATGTATGTCTAAACTAATTAATTGTTAAAAACCTGTAAATTCACCAACTTTATGTTGACCCCTTTATTATGTTTTGCACAGGAATATGAAGTTAGTACGTGGTGTGTGCATGGTCTCCAGCATCTTAGTAATCTGCATCATAGGACTCGTCAGGGGTTCTATTTGGGAAACATAAACAATCACCTTCTATCATGTTTAAGACAATTTTATTTTATTTGTTATCAAACGTGTAAACTGATTTAAATAACTCTGTATCTTATGCTCTATGGACTATATGCTATCGATCCACCCTCGTGACATCTTTGTGGATATTTCCGCATATTTTGACCCTACCCGGGGTGTCACAGAGAATGGTATCAGAGCATTAGTTATAGAGGACCAGATAAATTTTAAATAAAATAAAAATAAAATGATATTTCTTTTATTTAAAACTGGACTATAAATTATAAAAATCTTTTTGGGATTTTATTTTGGGACCGTATTAGTTAAAGCATATAGATTTTAGGGCATATTATGCTATGTGAACTAAGTGTATATATATTGTTACTAAACTTGATTATTAATACTGTTTAGTGAGATATTGCTATGGAAAATGTTAGATATGCTAAACTTGAAAATTTCACACTACATTGTAAAATACTGAAATGAAAATATAGGTAATACTAAACCAAACCTTGCACTTACGAATTGTTGAATGAAATGCTTAAATGATAATGTATATATATATATATATATATATATATATATATATATATATATATATATATATATATATATATATATATATATATATATATATATATATATATATATATATATATATATAAAAGTATTAATATATGTAACCTTAAAACATTATAATAATTGTTTAAAAGGGATATATTTCATAAAACATATAATCTAAAATAATATTGTTCTTTGTTTGTAAGCTTATACTCACTTCAAACTTAAAATAATACTATTTCAGAGCATCATGACTCCGCCTACTGCATCCTCGACTCTTCTACCCGTAGTAGCTCCTACTCCAGTTGCTTGTTCATCTTCACGTTCGACGCAGTGTGGATGGTTGTCAGCCTCGGATTCAGAGGATGACCCAGCCATCGAAGCTGTACTCCCAGAAGACCATTTTTCTATCTCAGCATCAGCCACACTGTCCCCAACCTCTATGGAGGAGGACCAGGTCCCTCCTAGCATACCATCTTCCATGCCTCCATCCTTATCATGGGCTATTTTTCCGGGCCCGCACCCGTCTCCACTTATGAGACCGGGGAAGGCTCCGGGCAGGACGTGTCGATTCCGTCCAGGCTCAGATCTCCGCACTGGCTGCACGCTAGGAGCGGGAGATATCCGACCTCCGCAGCCAGTTGACAGCCAGTCAACAAAGCCATGTCGTCATCTATGATCGTATCGACACTCTCTTTCGTACTATGAGAAGAGAATCCCAGACCGCTAAAGGCGTCCAGGCAAGGACGGACGAGGAACTAAAGTGGTTATTGGAGGAGAACTACCGCCTCCACCAACGCATTCAGGTCATGGAGGGTCTGCAGCATCAGACCCATGCTGCTATTTCCGCTCAGGAGCAATCATTATCCCTTTTCTTTGATATCGCCACTGTCCGACATGATGGGGTTACTGGGGAGATGGCTTATCTCTGAGGGGTCATCGCTAGAATCCGAAACCAGCTACTGTCAGCACTCCGTACGCTCAAGGAGACCCGAACGATAGTTCGTACATTATGGAACACCAGGAGGAATTCTTCAGCCCCACCAGCTCTATCAGCACTATCAGCCCCGACATCATCTAGTGGACCATCCAGGCAGGATTAGTATAGACGTACTAGACTTCTTGTACGTCATGATAAGCTTACGGGTTGCATCCCGGCTATCATGACATAGGGCCTTTGTAATTTTATCTCTTTTTCAGCTTTTGGTGATGTAATCCCGTAATTTATCTTTTCTTTTCTTTTGGGACATGTAACTTTGGGATGTGATGTTTTAAAGACTGTGTATCATTACCTTGGACTAGGCCCGACCGGCCTATGACTTAGATTGTGTTATGCTAGATGAATGTTAAATTTCTCATGGAAATAACATGTAATCACTTTCTTTATTATATCTGCTGTGCAATGTATTATATTATGAGATCTTGACAAGTTATCCAAATTTGTTATGAAATCGGTGCATAAGTTTCCTCGTGAAAATAATATAAAAATTGTACTAACGCTTGAACTAATAATCTCATTTTGTATATGATTATAGACAAATGGTGATTACGAGATCAAATCCCAATAATGCAACCACTTCCAATGCCGATAACGCTGAATCCCCAGAAGCTACTCGAAATGTTACTGCCGCACAACTGCGAGAAATGATAAGTGAATGCGTCACAACAGCCATGGCAGCCAAAGGAGCTGACCCGAATGCAAACAATGATCCAAACTTTGATGCACGCAGAAACAACACCAACAGGGGTTGCTCTTACCCCGACTTCTTAAAATGCAAACCCTCATACTACCGAGGGAAAGAAGGAGTTGTTGAGTTGATGCAGTGGTTCGAAAGACTAGAGACAGTTTTCCGCATCAGCGGTTGTGCTGACGAGAATAGAGTTAAGTTTGCTACGTGCACCCTACTCGAGAGCGCCCTTACCTGGTGGAACTCTGTGGTCGCCACCCTTGGACATGACACTGCTTATACTCTCACTTGGGCCAACCTCAAGGAGAGAATGACTGAGAAATACTGTCCCAGAGGAGAAATAAAGAAGTTGGTAGTCGAGCTATGGGATCTAAAGTGTAAGAACAATGATGTCCTTTGGTACAACCAAAGATTTCAAGAGTTAAGCTTGATGTGCACCAGAATGTTTCCTCTAAGGAGTGACAAGATTGAGAAGTATGTCAGCTGACTCCCTGATAATAATCATGACAGTGTGCTAGCTTCACGACCCACTACCGTTGAAGGTGCTATGGAATTTGCAACCGAGCTGATCAACAAGAGAGCCCGCGATCTGTCCAAGAGGCAAACGGACAACAAGAGAAAATCCGATGAAAGCTCTCGTATCCAGCACCAATAGCCTTCCAAAAAGAAAAACGTTGGGCAAGCTGATGACACTACTCCCACAACCCACACCAAGAACTACTCAGGGACCAAGCCTAAGTGTTCAAAGTGAAACTACCATCATGTTGCTGGAGGACAATGCCAAGGATGCTACAAGTGTGGTCAACAAGGCCATTTTGCTCGTAAGTGTCAAACAAATGTTTCTACCCCATGTCGACCCAATACCAATCCCGGGAACAGCAACAAGGGCAAGTCCAATGCACGTGGGAGTGGAAGTGGGCAACAGGTAAACCGAAACCCCGCAGGTGGAAGTAGTAGTAGACCAAAGAAAGTTATGGTATGTTACGAGTGTGGAACCCCTGGGCATGTGAGACCTGATTTCCCCAAGTTGGCCAACCAGAAGAAGGACAACAAGGGAACTTCTTCGCCAGTCTACATGGCCGACAAGCTAATCCAGGCATTAACATCGTACCTAGTACGTTCTTACTAAACCAATGATATGCATCTATCTTGTTTGACACATGGGTAGACCAAAGCATTATAAGTGCTAAATTTAGTAAGATATTGGGAATCCCTCCGTTAGCTCTAGACTCCTATTATACAGTAGAAAAGTCGACGGAAAAGTTATGATGGTTAACACCATCATTCGAGGTTGTTCCTTAAAACTTCCCAATCACCTGTTTTACATCAATCAGATCCTAGAAAGTCTTGATAGCTTTGATTTCGTCATTAGCATGAATTGACTAGCAAGTATCATGCAATTATCCTATATGACCAAAAATTGGCTCGTGTACCTTGGGGAGATGAAAACTTGATTATACTGGGGAGCCATAACCCCGATATAGTTAACACTAGATTTAGTGTCATTTCTAGCACCAACAAGCTAGAGAGTACTTGGTCCGGGGATGCCCCATTCCCCTAACCTGTTTCTCCAACCCTAAACCCGAAAGGCACATCCAACTCGCAATGGGTGTATTTTGTAGGGCTAAGTCGACCTCCTTCGTAAAGAAATGTTGAATGACCCATGTTTTTGGATATTCCCCTTTCCCCTTCGGGTCCAATTAGTTCGACAATACCATCACCCACCAGACTCTGGGAGATGTGGTTTCCTCTCTTTTTAGAAGTCAGGATTTGTACAAACTTTGAACCAGTAATAGTGAATGCATGACCCTTTTTACGACACCCTGAAAGGCGCGTACTTCTTTATTCTTTGTATCTTCTTTTATTTCCACCATTTGAGGTACTTCTTTTCTGCGCCCCTCTCGCTCAGCACCAAGGCGAAAGAAGCAGATTCTTTGCAACTTCTTACCCAATCGCCATCAACAATAATCTTAACCTCTTTGTTGGGAAGGAACTTTAGTACTATTAACTAATGTTTGAATCCCACAAGCTTAAGTTATAATTGTAAGTCTTTTCTTAAAGCTGTTGATATTGGAGGGGTTATAGTTAAAATGTTTGTTTTACCTTCAACCCCCAATTTTCATCATCGGGTGTGGAGATATAACCTGTATCTCACCCGTGAAAAGGATGCAGATATAGTACATCCCCAGCTTCCCCAACGTATAAAACATGCTGGCGTGTCCTCCTCATATCAGAAACCATTTGCAATGGATTTGTCCTCCTAACCAAATCCGCAACGCCATTGGTCCTCTCCCAGATCCTGGAAGGGTATAGCTGCGACCCCCCGTTGGGAAGCTCGTGCCTATTCATCCACAATCGCAGTCTCCTTTACTGCTCAATCGGATGTATAGTGCGATCCAGATAAAGATCTCTTTGCATTCCTTCCCTATTCATCCATAGTAGCAGTCTCCTTTACTGCTCAATCGGATGTATAGTGCGATCCAGATAAATATCTCTTTGCATTCCTTTCCTATTCATCCATAGCAGCAGTCTCACTGCTCAATCGGATGTATAGTGCGATCCAGATAATGATCTCTTTGCATTCCTTTCCTATTCATCCACAACAGCAGTCTCCTTTACTGCTCAATCGGATGTATAGTGCGATTTAGATAAACATATCTTTGCATTCCTTTCTTATCCATCCACAGCAGCAGTCTCCTTTACTACTCAATTGGATGTATAGAACGATTCGGATAAAGATCTCTTTGCATTCCCTTTTATCCATCCACAATCACAGTCTCCTTTACTGCTCAATCGGATGAATAGTGTTCACCTGTAATAACAGAAGCTTTCATTAATGCCAAATCAAACGTGTAAGAGTAACCTAGGTACAGACCACTTCGCGTTCATGCCGCCATCCGTACCTGAGAGAGAGTCTGAAACAAATCATATACTTAGAACATCTTTCACTTCAAAGATAACTATGTTTTTAGTAGCTTTGAGGACAAAGCTAAAATAACGGGATGGTGCTGTCAAATCCATGATTGTACCATGATTTTATGTAATGAAATTTCACCCATTACTCTTAGAACACATACTCATGTACTATACTTCTATAAGTTGTGTGTGAACTTGTTCATTATGTACTTATACCTTTACGTCTATATTGGTTATAAATAAGTTACATAGCTTAAACCATGTACCTAAAACTAGGAATAACAAGTAGTAAGATGTATACTTAATAATTGAGATATACAACACTTAATAAATTTTTTTGGAAATATACTACATTAGGTAATGTAGCCATGTCTATGTGTACATAAAGACTAAGAGCTCACTTAACTCTCATGGACTAGCCCAAGGTTGTGCTCTAGCCCAACATAGGCCCAACACAAGCTCACCCTACCCTTTTAGATAGCCTTACACGGCACATAGGTGTAGGTGGAAGGAGAAGAGATGCATGGGTAACATAAAGGCTTACACTTGGCAAGAATTCCCTTACCAAGACAAGTCATGCCTTTTTCCCTACTCTGTCTCTCTCCCCTTTTAGCCGAAAACACACACACATACTCTCACATTCTCTCATGCAATCTAATTTTGTTTCTCTCATCCTCATCTCTCTCAATCATACGGCTTAAAGCCATATACATCCAAAAACCAAGTATTAAATCCACCAAGATCCTTGTCTCATCTTTACTACAAATCATTAGTAGTATCCTTCCTTTTGGAATCATTATAAACAAGCCCTAGCCGAAATCATCAAGGCCACGGCTTGGTTTGTATTAGGGTTCTCTTCCTCAACTAGCTTAGATCTTTAATCTCCTTGTTCATCTAGATCATCCTAGGTATTTTAAGCAAGAAAGGTATACACTGCATGTTCTTACATTTCTTCATGCAGGCATCATCATACATCTATAAACACAAGTAAATAACATGTTAAAACCAAGATTTGATGAAGCCATGACCATTATAGGTCACGGCATATTTATAAAAATCATATTCATGATTTAAAAATCTTTTAATAAGAAACACATGGTTTGTATTCTATGTTTTAAATTTGATTTGAAAACCATATGAAACATTTTATGAATCTAAAAATATCATGAGTTACAAATCTTGTTTTATGGGACTTTGGTTAACTAATGACCATAGATCTCATGAAATGAACTTGTATAACTTAAAGATCATGAAAAACATGACCTTAAAGGTCACGACTAAAATAAATGGTGACCATATAATTTGTCTACTTAGTTTTAAGAATGGAATATGAAATGTAACATGTTAAATGGAATATTAAAAATCACAAAATGTAACTTATGTGTATATATAATACAAGGCTTTTACCCAGTATAAAAATATCGTTGTTCTAGTCTCTTGGAATTGATTATTGGTTAAGGTGCGACTCAGTCGTCTTTTGATGAAAACAAATAGATTGGTCGTTGTAGTATATTAAATAGAAAAACGTTAAAGTAAATGATGGTAATTAAATCTAAAACTAATTAAAACATAAATGGTGTAATATTAAAATTTTAAAAGTAATTAATTAAATGACAAAAATTACAGCTTGATGAAAAATTAATTTGACAATGTAATAAAAATGCAAACTTGAAATTTAAAATAAGGAAAAACAATTAAAATAATACTAAATAAAAATGGTGGGAAAATAAATGCTTGAAAATAAAAAGGGAGTAAACAAACCTAAGTCGGAACCCGAAATACTGTCACTATCCGAAATTACCAAACTTACTCTGCTTATCCAGAATCTGGGATGAGATCTCTATTCGGAATAAAACTGTCACTTTTATCCGGAATATCAAACTTAAAACCAATATCCGGAATCACTGTTTGTTGCCTCTTATCTGGAATCAGAAATAACCTCCTTATCCGGAATAAATCTTCGAAGCTTTATCCGGAATATTGATATTACCGTTATCCGGAATCCAAAACTAACACAGCTATCCGGAATCTGGCTTCCGGGTGTTATCCGGAATCACAAGAAACGACTATCCGGAATACGATGCTTATATCCACTATCCGGAATATGAGTTCCGGACCCTTATCCGAAATGTGCCTCGAGTTCCTTATCCAGAATAAGTCTCCTTTCTCTTATCCGGAATCTCTCAAATGCAACTATCCGGAATTCTAGTTTGATGCCTTATCCGGAATACCTGACTTGTGCCTTATTCGGAATAATGATTTGGCTACTTATCCGGAATTATACTTTGGAGCTTTATCCGGAATTCGAGGGTTTTACTAACCTGGATAAGAACAAGTTTGAAATAAGCTAAAAACTAAAATTAAGCTAGAAACAAATAAGCACTTAACTAAAACTTTAACCAAATCGAATTTAATAAAAACTAAATAAGACAAAATTTAAAAACCTTTAAAACACTAAATAATAAAAATATTTAAAAACAACTTTTTATAAAAATTAACTAATAAGCACTTGATTAAAAATAAGAAAAAGCACACAATAAGCTATAAAATCAATAAGCTAACACAATCATAAACATAAAAACATAACAATTAATTAAAAATAAGCATAACATTAAGCACATAAACATAAAGATTAAATCAAGACAAGAAATGTAGAATGAGAGATTAATTAAAACTTGATTAAAATAAAATTCAACAATTAAAAGTAAAGATTAAACTTACAAGTTTAAGGTGCAAGACAAGGTAGTTAAATGACAATTAAGTAAATGACATTAAGAAAAGTGCAAGTAATTAAAGGTGGAAGAACTATGTGTCAAATAGCCAACACCTCCTAATGTGTCATTAGGAGAGTATTTATAGTGATTAGGGAGGTAAGCATGTGTTGCTTCTTTCTTTCTTTTCTCGACTTCTCGTCTTCTAAATTCTTCGACTTTTTCGACTTTGTCTCGGGATTATTTGAACTTGTCTTGTAATTTCTTCATTAATTTAGACTTGAGTTCTTCAGATTTATTAAACTTCCGTCTTTAGACTTTTTCCTCGATAAATCTTCAGCATAGGCCTTGGACTTCCGTTCTTTTTTCACTCTTGATCTTTCGACTTCGTCTTTTGTCTTTTTCTTCGATAAAAGCCCGTGAAAGCTCGTGTTTTATTCCCTTTTCATATTTTGGTCCTAAATCACAACAAAAACACAAACCACGCATAATTCCGACATTTACGACATAAAATGCACGTTTTGGCTTGGTTATTATTATAATTAAGTGGTAAAAGGATAAGTGTTTTCACACTTATTAAATCCCATACACTTGACCATTGCAATGTCCTCATGCAATGCATTAATTACAAAGCAGGTTTTACATTTTCCATCGTAATCAATCCACCTTGGCCTTTATTAAAGAGACAAAATATTAAAAAGAAGAAAACAAGTAAAAAGATCAAAAACTTAGGGTTATGGAATGTCATGAATGATTATCACCCTCAAGTTTCACGTTTCCCATACCAAGCTTAAAAACGAGATCGTTGTTATTATAAGTTAGCAAACTAACACAAACTCATGTGGGCCAATTATTTACTTAGACTCCCTTATTCCTAGGTGTATTACTTAAATTTTATTGTTGTCTTGAATGAGCACGAGGATGCATTGTTGACTTATTTCGATAGTTTATTTAGGCCAAAAATAAAGTGGGACGATTTAATCAATAGTTAGCTAAAGGACAAAATCTTTTAAAACTGCTTCGCGGGACCTCATAAAGTTCATATCTTGGCATAACTCGCTTCACGATTTGAGACCTTTCTCGGATCGACATTTGGCAGTGACTTCATACTTCAAATCTTGAGAGACGTTCATGAAATAATGGTCTTCTCTTCATAATAGGAATTTCTTCACTTGAACTTTTTGAGAGATTCTTCATATTTGGACCACGACTTCCTCATTTTTCTACAATCCTTATTTGGGATTTTGATATACAACGATCCGCCTCCTTTTAGGACTTGGATCTATTTATCCTCATACCTTGTTAGGGCCTTTCTGGATAGACTTCTCCATGATCTTTAGCAGAGTATTTGCTTTTCGTCGTGTGTCTCGATCTTCATATTGATTTTTGATAAATGATTCTTCACATCACTTGGGATCTTTAGCAACAACATGTAGCCCTCATGTCTTGTTAGGACCTTTTCGGACTCGCCAATCTTCGCATCCCGCTTCAATAAGTTATGCCATGGCTATGAACTCTAATCGTACGACCTTATTTATTCCAAATATATTTATTATCAAGCGATGGGAGAAAAAGCTCATAATCAACTCATATAAATTCATGAAAGAATACCAAACTTATAATTAACTCTATCATCTCGCGTTCTCCACAATTTAAAATCTCAAGGAATGAGACTTGTGGATGCTTAGCCTATTAAATCAAAGTTTTGAGTTTTCAAGTCATCTATAGGATCTTGCAACTTCTTAGACTTTTTCAAGTTTTAGAATCTGCATTTTAAAGTTCCCTTGATAAAAGACTTTCTAGGATCAATTATAGGAACTTGCGAAAAGTTCTTGTTCTTAACCCGTAAGAGTTAAGACTTTTGCGTTTTAAAGCTCCCTATATAAAAGCCTAGCAAAACTTGACTTAAACACGTTAAGGATACTAGCTAGAGTTAACTTAGATAAGTAAACTCGGGTTGAGTCAAAAGATTATCAACGTTTGAAAATTAAAACCACTTTCTTCAAAATTTATTCTAGCAAAGAAAGAAAATAACTATAACAAAGGAAAAACTACTAGGCCAAAATAGATCAAAAATTTTGAAAAATGTCGAAAATCAATTTTCTGGTTAAAATGAGGACAAATACAAGGAAAAACCCACTTAGCTTTGATAGAAGTCCCCCCTACACTTAATATAAACATTATCCTCAATGTTTAAGCATGTGGAAGTAACCTCCCCTACACTTAGGACATTGTGCACGTTGTTTAAATCTTGCTAAGGAAGAGACAACTAAAGTGATTCCTATTTCAATCATAAATGATAAAATAATGAATCAAAAGAGTTTAGGATAGAACTGGGAAGACGGGTACACGGAATCACGGGTCGTCAAAAGTCATCAAGAATGTATCTTTGAAAGCTATAATCCCTGCACATGATGAGAAAGAAAACAACAAACATATACTAGGGTCTCCCCCTACACTTATTATAAAAATAAAAGAAAAAGGATAGATACTGCGGGTTGCCTCCCGAGAAGCGCTTGTTTTTATTAACCGAGTCGTGAGCCTGACTCGACCTTGATTAGCATAGGAAGAAGCTTGAAACACATCCACCGGGATAAAATACATGGTTTTCATCCATCAAGTAGCACAAGATTAAGGCAAACAAGGCAAGCCAAAGAAGAGTAGGCAAGGTTCCCTTAAGCAAAGATGGAGCACGGTGGTAGCAAGTGTGATGAGGTGCAAGCATATCTCCATAAGTTCCAAAAATCTTTCCTTTTATTTCATCAGATGGATACTGAGATGGCTTAAAAATTGCAATACCGGGATCGAACACCTTTTCCTTTAGGGGAAATAAACACTCAGGCTCAGCAGACCTTGAAGATGATCCACTCATAAATCGCACAATCTTGTCCTCAGAAGGGGGATAGAGAGGTGTCAAGACATAAGTACTGCGGATATCGGTGGCGTCCGGCTTCTTCTCTTTTGAAACGGGTTTCTTCATATCCAAAGTAGGATAAAGACCATAATCATCAAAGTCCAAAGGAGGAGAATCACTCTCATTTGGGAAGTAAGTGTTGAGAAAAGTAGCAAAATCTTTCTCAAATGAGTAGTCATCCAAAGTAGGATCAAGTGTTGTTGGTGGAGGATCTTCATCAAAAGTAGGTGCAAGGTCATCATGTGAAGAATCACTCGAAAGAGTATCGACATCATCAAAATCACCATAAGTTGGCATGTCTGGATAGTCAGAAGTAAAATCATCAGAATCGTCCATATCAGAACTAGAATTGTCATCATAGATTGGTGGAGACTCAAATATTGGTGGAGGATCTAAAGTGGAGAGAGAATCATCCACATAATCTTGGAACAGTGGATTATCATAGCAAGAATCAAACAGAGGATTGTTGTAGATGACAAAATCATAAAGCACATTATCATATTCGCTGATTCTCTTCCATTGGGTTTGGTTGTGATCTTCCCCATCTTAAAAACTTGTGCACCATTCCTGACCCGTAAGATTAACTCACCTTCGGCAACATCGACTAAGGTTTTTCCGGTTCGCAAGAATGGTCGACCAAGTATTAACGGAATACGAGGATCCATTTCATAATCAACAACAACAAAGTCGACCGGAAAAGTGAAGGTGCCAACTTTAATGAACACATCTTCGGCAATACGAACGGGGTAAGCTAGAGTGCGATTTGCTAGCTCAAGAGTCATCTTTGTTGGCGTAAGGTCGGGTAATGATAGTGTTTTCCAAACACTTAAAGGCATCAAATTTGTACTTGCCCCGAGATCAGCTAAGGCAGTAAATTCTTCGGTTTTGTTGAAAATGCAAGGGAACACAAAACGACCGGGATCTCCAAGTTTCTCCTAAAGTTCTTTAAGAAGGACTGCAGAACAGTTTTCATTCAATCGAAACTCGGCCATCTTCTCCTTCTTTTTGAGCAATTCCTTAAACATCTTAACGAATGTCGGCATTTGGGCAAGAGCTTCAACAAGGCTAATGGTGATGGTCACTCCCGAAATCTTCTTTAAAAAGTTTGACACTTGAATGTCATCCTTGGTGAGCAATTTGCTCTTGTCTAAGCGAGCAGGATAAGGGATATTGGGTTTATAGGTGGAAGGTGGGGTTGGTGAAGGGTTTTTCTTAGGTACTTCTGCAGTAAGAGGTGGAGACGGTAATGGAGAACTAATACTAGGCGTGGGAGTAGGAGGGATAAATGGTGGTGGATGAGGTGTAGATGGAGTAACTGGGGGAGGGATAGATGGTCCTACTAAGGTTGCTCCACTGCGTGTAGTAATAGCACTCACATTCGCTCTTGGGTTGGTGACGGTATTTGAAGGAAGAGAGCCCGAAGTAGAGGGTTGAGTAGTCGGTAAGAAACTAGCCAGCATATTCTTCAAATCATTTGTTTGAGTGCCAAAAGAGGTTTGTATATCATGTCGAAGCTCGGATCTAATATCATTACCTTGCTTAGTGATATCTCCTTTCAAGTTGATGATTTGGCTTTGTAGATTCTTAATTTGCTCTCCTTAGGTTCTCATGAAGGCTTCAACATCATGATTAATGGGTGGTGCTTGTTGAGCGGGTGGGTGATAAGGATTAGAAGCTCGAGGTGGATTTGGGTTGATTTTATTTTAGTTGTTGGGGTTGTGGTATTGAGGAGAAAAACCAGGTGAAAGAAAGTTGTTAGAACGGTAACTTAGCAAGTTACGATCACCTTGGGGTCGAGCTTGATGGCTTTCCGTTGAATAGTTACCATAAGCTGCATACACATTTTCCGGATTGTCATGAGTAGAAGGACAATCAGTGTATGAATGAGGACCGCCACAGATCTCACAAGAAAGTGCTACAGCTTTAACTTGTTGTTGTTGATTTGTAGCCAAAAGTTGCATATTCTTTCTCATTTTGACCATTGCGCGGGTCAATTCGGTGATATCAGGTGATGTGATCGTGATAGTATATGTGATAATTAGATATGTTATAGGGTAAATTAGTAAATTACCTTTAAGAAAAAGTAATAGACTAAAATTACCAAAGACGAATTAAATTAAACACGTTGGTGAACCAAGTTCGTTGTACACGAAGATCGAGTGAATTTGACACGTTCCGTTTTGATTTGGACAATTGATTCGAATTGGTTTCGGTTTTTAAAGCTAAAATTAAATTCTACAAATTTAAAACCTAATTTTATCCTAAAGTGCATGAATCGTAAACCCGAAATTAATTTTATCTAATAACAATACAATTATTTAAAATCAACACTACTTAAAAATTTAAAATATTTTAAAATACTATTTAATAAAAACTTATTCAATTAAAATACTTTTACACTATTCTAAAATCAATTAAAAACTATTTTACTAATAAAAATTAATTAAATCTAATTTATCTAAAAATAACTTTATTAAAATATAATTATTTTAAAAACTAATTAACTTTCTAAAACTAATAAAATACTATTTATTTATATATATATATATATATATATATATATATATATATATATATATATATATATATATATATATATATATATATATATATATATATATTATTTTTTTTATAAACTTTACCAAATTTATTTAAATGATTGATTTAAAAACTAAATTAATTGAAACTAGTAATATACTTAATCTAAAAATTAACATGTGACAATACGTCAATTTATGGTTGATATTTTATTCTCAAATATTATTTAAAAACATTATTTTAATGTTACAATGTGAACTCACTTATTTTTAGGAAGAAATTTAGATTTACGTCTTGAAGTAGCATCGACTACGTCTAAACCGGAGGATTCTACGTTACGTGCTTACGTTTACATACACCGTCTTTGGTGACAGTCCGACATTTCAGAAAATAAATTTATCCGTGAATATTATTTTGGAGTTTTAAATTTGAGTTAGTTCATAAACTCACAAATTTACGAGAAGAGATTAGGACTTACGATTTTATTTTAACGTCCTTTACGACTAAACCGGACACCCTAGGATTACGTATTTACGTTTTCGAACTCCGCTTTTGATGAGACAATTTTTATTAGATTCGTTTTGTGCCGTTGATTCATAATTTATAAAAACGTTTTTCGTAAAACGACCCGAGGGCACGCAAATCGAGGAAACTAGAATCGAGGAATACCCGTAAATTAGCGGGATGGGACAAAACAAGTTTATCCCACCCCACTAATATGGGATGGCCCAAGCATGCCACATACCCATGTGTTGTCAAAGCTTCACAAGGAAGCTTGTACACTTGTATCAAGCTTAACCTTTAAGCTACCACATAACAAAAACTATCTAGCCAAAACCATTCACACATTTTCCCTCACATGCAATACCACTCTTATTCTCTCCTCCCTCTCTCTCTCACTATAATTTCGTGTACCACCACCACTAAACACCCTAATTTGATCAAATTTAACCATAGAATCATATGTTATTCATACATATGATGAAGCCCTTTTGAAGCTCTATTGATTGGTGGTGATTTTAACATCCAAGGAGGAGATTTCATGAAGATCAAGGGCTGATTTCTCAAGGAGTCTACAAATATTTGGTGATCCTAGAAGTGGTGTTGATATCTTCATAAGATTGGTTACCCAAAACCAAGTCTTGTTCATCATCAATCCCATCTTTTCATCAACTTGGTGGTATAAAGATTGTCCTCCTCATCCTCTTGTTATTTTGATTATGTAAACATGTATTTTATTTCCTATTGTATATGTATATGATGATTATATGATGATAAAAATGTTATGTGGGGATTTGGTGTTGATAAACATACTTGAAAAGGTGAAAAACTATAAGAAACAAGGGTAAAATCTTGTTTAAAAATGTTGGCTGTATAAAACAGTAAAGAAACAGGTCATGAACTGATAAAATGATGAAGTAGAATTGATTTACAGTAAGCTATGGGTCTTGTACACATGTGAGAGTTGGCCATGCAATGGAATCAAAATAATGAGTGAGATATGATCAAAACAAGTTTAAGGTACAAATCTGAGTTCACTGTTTTGGACGATTTTTAGAAAATACTTAGAGGATGATTCAACAGTAGCTATAGAAGAGTTAAATGTAGCACATATCATGTAGTTTATGTGATAAAAATTTGAGCTTCTATCTCCATATAGAACTCTAGATATGGCAGTTTTGGTGAAAGTGAAGATAAAAATAAGATTTTGGAAATTAAAGTATAATACTATTATATAAGCACTCAAAATTTAATAGTATAAAATATAAAATAAAAACCCACTAACTTATGGATTTTATTTATATAAGTATTTAAAAGGTTAAATAATTGTACATTTTATAAAAATGGTAACTTGTTAAGTTTTATAAGTTATAAAACTATAAACATGATTTTTACGACTTTTTCGGCTAATACCATAAAATTAACGTTTTTCGCCAAATAAAACATAGACGACCAAACCCGTCTAATGTAAAGTTTATAAAAGTAATATACTGATATATAAGTATCTAATACAAGTAAAAACCGATAAAACCCGGACTATAAGAAATACGGACATTTACGAGCTAATGAAGCATATTGGACTAAATAAGATAAAAACTTGTAAAAAGAACTTATTGGGCTTAACCCATTTGGCCCCAACATGGAAAGTATACATACTGATAAAATAAGTATAACAAGGATTAAAACAAGCTAAAGAACTTATAATAAGCTTATTGGACCTAAAAACACGTAAATAGGTAAAACGAGAAAACTAGTATAAAAGTTATCGACACATAACACAAAAATGAGTAAATGAGGATATGTAAACCCACTTGATCATCATATATATAAAATCATCATATGTATACATAATTGTTATTTTTATAAAGTCATTGGACATGAATCTAAGACCGATTATTATTTATATTGGTTTCCGTGATTGAAGCACGTACCGTACGTCCGAATTGCCGATAACCCGCCTTCCTATGTCAACGTGAGTTCATAGCCTCGCACTCTTTTAAATGTTTTTATAAATGTTTTATAAACCCGCGAGGGAGATAACATGTTAGTTTTTATTAAATAGGACACCATTTATCCCGATTGTTTGTTTATTGATTTTGGTCCCGAATGATTGAATGACCCGATTGTATGACCCGATAAATGATTAAAGGACCCGATAGATGAAATTAAATGGATTATTAAAGTTAGGTTATGTCACTAAAAGTCCCATTAGCATGAATTGTGAACTACCGGGATTTGGTAGACGCTTATGCATTTAATAGTACTATTTGGGGACGATCACCCCAGTTCGCGCCTTGACGGTTGATCCCCGTCGTGCCACATTGATTGGTAAGCGAATTTATGTATGAGAAGATTTCCATAGCGTGACCTTTGTGACGACACACTACTTTAGATGGGCAAAATTGGTATCGGGTTAGCTACCAGTTGTTGGTTTAGTAAGGTAACAATGTCATGCGGCTTGTAATAATCCAAAACTAACGAAATACTACTAGACGCTCCGAATTACGATGTATTGCCTGACTAGCAATACAGGGTCATACTATTGATATTATGTTTGTGATTTGGTTTTCATAACCATACTCATATAACGGTTTTTATTTTCATACAACGTCGTAAGACGTATTGTATGACGTTTTTACGACATTGGCTCGTATAATGATTTTTAAGGCTTTTTATAACCTTATTCACATAACGGTTTTATTTAATCTATACAACGTTGCAGAACGTATTGTATGGTGTTTTTTTTAACGATAATGATTGGTATAATGATTTTTAAGGCAAATGCCTATATTATGATTTTCGATAAAGATTTGTATAAAATGACTTTGGCTATTTTATGGCCTATAAAAATGATTTGTACAAGATGGTTTTTCAGTAATAATTTTATACTGATATTATATTGATGGATTTTATTAAACTCTATGAATTCACTCGGCGTTATCGCTGACCTTTTCTTTTAACATGTCTTATCTCAGGTGCTTGAAGGTAATTCTCGGGAAGACGACAAGAATTCATGGCCCGCACTTAAACAATATTTTCCATTCAAATACTTTGTAAAACTTTGTATGAAATAATATGACTTGGGACCTATGTAACTTCGATATTTATGAATGGAAATGCTTTATTAATAAACGACGCGATTTTTATGCGTTGTCTATGATGTGAGTAATGTGCTATCCCGTAACACCAACTATTCTTCCGCTGTATTGAGTTGTACAAATTTGGGGGTGTTATAGTTTGGTACCAGAGCTCTCGTTATAGAGAACGAAATATTTTTAAAACTAAGGTTTTGAATAAAACATTTCAAATTCTTTTAACTATAAACATTTTTCTAAAAATGTCTAAAAATCTTTTGACTATAACGGTGCCGAAGAATTCCCGAGTTACCGAAAAGGCCAGACTGAGAAGTGTTATTTTAATATATATATAACTTGGATTATATATATATATGATGTAATTTTATTACATGATTGTTTGATGATTATTTTGATATTTATACGAGGTATTTATACGACGTAGATTGTCACAAGAAACCCTAACTTCCCTAGTAAATTAATCGAAGTAATTCTCGTAGGAATTCTAGCTATCCTAGATCTAAACCAAGTTGTGGATATTTATGATCCTAACAATTGGTTGATATTCGTAGAAATGTAGATATTAGTTGATTGTGATATTGAGAAAGAATTGGCGAGATTAAAACTGATATCGATGTCATGACGATCTTTCCTTATAGAGTGGAGTTTGACAAAACGTTACCACCTAGAAAGATGTCATCGATTCGTTGTCACCCAATTCTTAAATTGAAATCGAAAGGGTGAATGTTGCACTTGAGGCTGTCATTGGAACCATTACCCAAAAGCCTAATGCCACTAGTACCTTTCCGAGAAGTCTAATTGAATGTGTGAGTCATTTCATACTAGTGACTCATTTGATAATTGTTGTTATAAGGGCTATAGGATTGGAAATTAAGTGTTGATCATATCGAGCTTCTATTTCCCTTTCAAGGTCTAAAAATAAGGATGAAAATATTAGAGAATGAGGTAGGATATCGAATTGAGTATAAAATTGGTTGAAACTTGAATAAAGTAAAATTTAACTCGTATGGAATATGAGATTGTTAAGAGGAAGTTGTTAAGTTCTGTGATTTAATTATAAGGTTTTAATTGATTGTTGATTCGTGTTAAGGGTTGTTCCTAAGCCATTGTCCAATGACGAGGATGCCCAGTGTCCAAGAAATAAATTAAAGAAATCTTCTTCTAAATTGGGACCGATGGATCTTCCGGGACAGGTGGGACACCTAATGACTCTTGTAGATTAGTATTCATTGTGGTATCTTTTAAAAATCCCTAACTTAACTTAGATATCAGTTGGTAGGATGAGTTCTGAGAATTGTATGACATAGTAACACGTAATGTGTTACGGTACAATTTTGACTTGTTTGTGATTAATGAAAAAGACTACCTTTGATTGCTAAATCCTACATGTATCGATATTATCTATCTTTTATTTCTTCATCCTAATGTTCGCATTAGTGATGCAACCATTGAGCAAGTACTCATCTCGATTTGAGTTACGTTGTGAATTATTCTTGTTGAGTGCCATCGAGATCATGAACCTCATGATTAATTGGCTAAGCTCATTTCCTGATATATTGTAGTTAGTTCTTGGTGAACAACTTTTCATCACTCTTTTGTAGATCACTCATTGTTTTTATAAGATAAAATAGTATCATTTGAGGAAATTGAATTTTCATCACTATAAGGACTATTCAAAGTAAGATTTATAAGCGATTGTTATCGAAACGAAGTTGTTTATAAATGATGAGACTGCTTTTATACATGGTCTCATCGTCCAAATAGGGCTTAAAATGCATTAAATATCATCAAAATACCCAAATATATGCTTGTGTTTGTTGCTTGTGTATTTTAGGTACGGATATTGAGAAAATGACAAAAGATCACAAGAATCATGCAAAAACGAACACGGGAAACGAAGCCGCACGATGAACCAAGCCTTAATGAAGAATTTTCCAAAGAAAACCCTTGAAGATCTGAAGAATATTGAAGAATGGTCCTCCAACTTTGAAGAATTGACACTTTATACCCTTGTATCTTCATAATTACAAGTTTGGTCCCTAAAGTTTGTCAAAATTACAAAAAGGACCCTCAACTTTGAAGAATTGGCAAATTTAGTCCCTCAACAAAACTAAATTGTTAATAATGGTCCTCCAAGAAGTCAACAAACAATTCAAAGCCTTGAAGTTTGAAAACATGTCAAAATCAGTCCTTGGAATATGAAGAAATTGCATGTTTAGTCCTTGTTTCAAGTTTATAAACAAATTGTGCCAAATTTGACAAGTGTTTGAAAGTTATTTACAAAGGGAGTCTTGTTTTAAGCTGTTTAAATCAAAGAGACAAGAAAGAAGGAATGCAAGGGCCATTTGTGCCAAGACACACAAACATGTTCCACCACTCCCCTTTTGACACGTCACCCCCACCAGTCCATTTTCAATGAACGAACCAGTCCATAACTTATTAACCCTATCACAAAACCTTTTTGAACCCATCTCTTTACTTAAACGTGTTTAATTATTAAAAGTGGGGGAAACAGAATTTCAAAAAGGTAATTATCCCCCAAATGGATTAAACCCAACTGCTCACCACCCCTAATCCCTATAAACCCTAATCCTAATTATGTCTAATCAAAGGGGTTTGCCCCTCAACTCTCCAGATCCTCAATTCACCCTCTCCCCATCCAAACCCACACCCCAAAAATGTCACCATCCCCTCCCATGTGCTTCCCCAGCTGTCCCCTGACCCACTCCTTTGCAAGAAGACAAAGTGGTCCAGTAATCCAACGATTCCAAACGCATATCTTGCTCCCAAAGTCACAATGGACGTCTCAGATTACTCCTTTACAACCTGGCATCAAACAAACTCACATGGGACGATTTGAAGAAAGCATAAAAATTGGCATATTCCAGATTCGACCAAGGGCTTATTGGGAAGTTCAGCATTAGGGTTTCTACTTTCTAGAACCATCATTGTAAGCCTATATAAGGCACTAGGGTTTTGGCTTAGCTTTTTCTTCTTGTCTCAGTTTTTTCTAAAAAATTATCTTGTAATATCTTTAATGATATATGAAAGTGTTGGTTTGAAAAATATACTGAGTACCATTTATTTTCTTTAAATTTCCGTTTTAAGTTATCAAATGTGAGTGTGTTCAAGGTTCATTTTGCAAGATTACTTTTTAGTTCATGATAAGTTGTTTTGGAAATTTGTTTTCATTTTAGCTGGTTTGTGAGAATCTTTGGGTTGAATTCATGTCAATGATTAATCAAGTTTCAGTTGTTTTATTTTAGAAAGAAGAAAGAAAAAAAAAATATATAAAGTAAAAAAATCAGTTATTGTATTGTTTTGTTTGCTCCTTCTATCTTAGCAGGATTCATCATAGCTCACTTGTTGTTCAAGAGGTCTGCACAGTCCCGAGACTGTATGGAGATGGCAAAGCAGCCATTGTGGGGCCTGGATGTGGGCCCCATAAGGTAGTTATCTTGTTCTTGTTTCAATTTTCACATAATCAGATTATTTGTGAGTTTGCATTAAAAATTGTGAAATCTGCTTACTGGTATGTTGAGTGCTGGATTTTGCTTAGTTGAGGTGCTGTATGCATGCTTCTAGTAGTTAAAATTAGTTTGGTTTGATTTGTTAAGGTTTTGCTTTGAAAAAGATTGAAAGTCAGTTATTAAGGAGTGTTTGGGATAAAGGATAAGCAAAGATTTGTGATTGATTTTTGTGTTTTAAACCTGTTAATTAACTCATTAGGTAGTAGTTTGGTGGCATGCTAGCTTAGAAATCAGTTTAGTAAAGTTTTGAACCAGTTTGCAAGTCAAAATCTTGATAAATAGCATTAATCTGTCATTGCTTTTCTATGCATGCTCTTGTGGTAATTTTGCCATCAAACTTGAGAATCTGTTAGGAGAATAGGGTCTTTAAGGATTGTATACGGGTTACATGTCATTTAGTTGATTATTGTTCAAGATATGAGGAATTGAAACTCACATTTGTGCAAGTAAGCTCAGGGAACTGTTCATCAGAAAGATTCTTAGCTTAATCAGAAACTTAATTGGCTTATTTTTGCTTGATCTGCATCGTGCTTGGTGTTTTTTTGTGTTTAAACTGACTCCCCACACTTCCATGAGTGTGGGGGTGCCTTTGTTTCCCATCAAAATTCAGTAACAAGCTTGAAATCAAGCTCAAAAGCACCAGATCCGTTTTTTTTTTCATTGTCAGTGGGAACTCCTTTCCCACTGATAGCTTTGCTGTTCCCACTGCTTAGCTAAAAGACAAACTCCAAGCACTTGTCACTATCAGAAAGTTTATATTTTTGTGTTTAGTGCCCAAAAAGTTGAATTAGATCTTGAAACCAGTTCCATTATTTTTCTTATTTAATTAGGATTTTTCTGATTAATTAAATTTTTATTTACTGTTCATTTGGTAATTTTTAGGTTTTATTGCATTTTAAATTAACTTTAATATTTCTGTTTTTGTCTTTTAGTGCCAAAATGTAATATTTTTCAGTTTAATCAATTTTCCTGAACTTAGAATATTATTTTAAGATTTTTGGTTAAAAAAGATTTTACTGTTCATTTTTTTTATTAATTTTTAGAATTAATTTAATTTAATTAGGGTTTTAATTAAACTAGTTTTGTCATTTAGTGGAAAATTTAATATTTTTCAAGCTTTTTCATTTTTCTACTGTTCATTAGAGTAATTTAGGATTTTTAAAATTGGTAGATTATTTTTAGCATTATTTTATTATTTTTTATAATTATTTTGGTTTTAAAATAGTTTTTAGTAATTTAAAAATAGAAAAATAGTATTTAAAAATTATAAAAAATACTTTTTAGTTTTTAGATAATATAAGTAAGTTATTTGTTCAATAAAATCATATTTTGGACATTTTGATTAATTATATTTAATTTTAGGGCTTTAATTAGCATTAAAAATTGAATATTTAATTAATAAAAGGTTTTAAAATATTTTTATTGGATTTTATTCCTTATTTATATTATTTTAGACTTGTTTTAGCTTATAATTAATTTTTAGGTTGAAATTTTAAATTTTGTAGTTTTTACGGTTTTACGTGAACGCGTTTTCGTCTTAGCTCGATCCGTCTTCGTAACCGTCTCTTCTTTACTTTCTAATTTCTTTTCTTCTTGTTCATAATCACAAACATCATATATCAACTCTTAACACAACGCACTTGCCTCCTCGAGAACGAACTCACTTACTTAGGGTCATTCACACACGGTTTTCCTAAATCGTCGTGCACACTTGCCCTACTTTGTGCATCCTTTTCCTAAAGGTGTACAAAAACTACAATATCATTTTGGCGCCGCTGCCGGGGAGGCGTGTTGTGTTTTGGTTGAACCATGGTTGTTTTTATATATAGCCATAAAAGTAATTGTATTAGTAGCACTCTACTAATACGTATTATCGTTTTTTGATTTTTGTGAATATTATTACTATATTGTATACGTAGAACAATAAATTTACAAGTACTCCAAATACGTGAGAAATCACAACCTTGACTTGGGAGGTCATTACCCAATCATTGTATTCGAATCTCAAACCAAAGAATAAGGCAAAAATAGATAAATACTTTCGTGAAGCTTAATTTTGATAATACAAACTATAAGGTGGGTATAAGGCGGATATTATAAAATATATCCTAAGGAAAAAGGCTCTTAAGTGCTTCGCGCTGCCTCGTTTCCCCGCTTGCTTGTGCGTATTTGATTTTGAGAGTGAATCGAGGGTTTTGCCGCCCAAAGTATTATTACATAATATATATATTTTCTTGGTTTCATTTGATTAAACCCTCTTGAACGATTTGGTGTTCCACCATCGTTCTAAAGTCATCGAAGGCGTTCACTTCACGTGATCTTTTTCATTCCTTGAGGCTTCTTTAATCGAGAGATTTGATTAAGTAGGAGATTTGTAGATTTGTGTCTACTAATACATTCCAAAAATCCAAAAAAGTTAAAAACAATCAAAAACCACAAAAAAAAATTGAAAAAGTAAAAACACCAAAAAGAATCTTCTTTGCTCGCCTTCTCGTTGTACGTGACGTTTATGCAAAATCGCTCTAAAGCAAGACGTGCTCGTAAACGAAGAAACAAATCACTCACTCCTACTAGTGAGGAGTCTCCTATTGACGAACCCATTGTAGTGAAAGAAGCACCCATGGCTAATCGAACTATGATGGAGTTGCTTCAAGCACCCACCGAGGGTTATGGAGAAGCGATTGTGATTCCCGCTATCCTTGCGGAGAATTTTGAGGTTAAGACGGGTTTGTTGTCCATGATTCAAAACAACAAGTTTCGAGGGGACGAAAAGGACAACCCTCATAACCACATTCGCCAATTTAATCGTCTCACCGCCACGTGCAAGTTTAAGGATGTTTCAAACAACTCGATTAAGATGATGCTTTTTCCGTATTCCTTAGCGGGGCCCGCAAAAATTTGGTTAGAGAAAGAGCCACCCAGTTCTATATTGACGTGGAAGGATCTCGTTTCAAAATTCGTGAACCAATTTTTTCCGCCCTCTAAGACTACGCACTTGAAAAACGAGATTTCAAAGTTTTCGCAAGAGTATAATGAGAGTTTTTCAACGGCTTGGAATAGGTTTAAGGAAATGTTGCACGAATGTCCTCATCATGGTTTTTCCGACTTGCATCAAATAGACACGTTTTACAATGGCTTGAACGATCATGAGCGTGATTATCTTAATGCCGCCGCGGGTGGTAATTTTTTGTGTAAGACGGTCGAGGAAGCATTGTTAATCATTGAGAATAGGTCTAAGGTGTATAGTCCTCGTAGCACGTCGAGTGTTCGTAAGGCTTCGTCTTCGTCTTCACCTTCATTGTCACACACCGTTGATGCTTGCCAAGTCGAGGCTAATTTGGAGAACAAAATTTTTGATATAGTGAAAGGCTTGTTAGTTGAGTTTAAAGTTGGTGAACAACCCGCTCCCGCTACGATTAAAGCGGTTGAGGTTTCTTGTATGTATTGTGGTGGAGCTCACGATTATTCCGAGTGCATTACCAACGGTGGTAACACTTCGAGTGCCTTCGCGGCCGCGGGAACTTATAACCAAAACGGTCAAGTTCCTCGCACTAATCAATTGACTCCACCGGGTTTTTCACCAAATCAAAATGCTAACAATTATCGAAACAATCAAGTTGGTTACCAAAGCAATCAAAGGAACAACTTTAAGGGTAATAACAACTATGGGAATCAAGGGAGTAGTAGTAGCCAATTGCAAAATCAAAATCAAAACCGTAATTTTCAAAACACGAGTCAAGGTCTTCAAAATGCTTACACTAAAGAACTTCCAATGGACTTTGTGAATTACGCCACGGCAAATGATAAGATTTTGGAAAACATTCAAGAGCAATTGGCTAATCAAGCTAGGGACACGGCTAAGAACGCAAAGGAGTTAGCTAATTTTGTTAAGGAAAATCTAGCCATGAGAAATGAATTGAAAAATGATTTTGCTAACCAAATTCGAGGTCAAAACAACAAGATAGAGCAAAGTCATGCTAGGCTTGAACAAAGAATTGACCAAAAAGCCGCTAGCCAAGATTTGAAGTTTAATAGTCAAGATGCTAAGCTTAACGCCATTTTAGAAGCCGTCATAGGGAACAAAGCCTTTACTTCGAGTAGTTTGCCTAGTAACACCGTTTCAAACCCGAAGGGAGAGATGAAAGTGATTACCACACGAAGTGGTAAGACACTTAAGGAACCGACTCCTCAACCAATTACTCCAACGATGGAGGAAATTGAGGAAGAACCCGAGGTGGTGGTCGAAAAAGAGCATATTTCAAGCCCACAAAGTACCGCTCATGCCACACCTACGGTTGACCCATCACCCATATTGGAACCCGAGATTCCAAAGGCTATGCCTATGCCCCAACCCACACCACCCTTGCCTTACCCATCAAGACTTAGGAAGGAGAAACGACAAGAGCGCGATAATTACCAATTTGAGCTTTTTATGAAAATGTTTCGTGATTTGCACTTTAATGTGAGTTTCGCCGATGCTTTAGTCATGATGCCTCGATTTGCCGCTAACTTTAAGAGTATGTTGAACAACAAGGAGAAATTGCACCAAATGTCTAGTTGTTCGTCGGTTTATCTTAATCGCATACCTCAATAAGTCGGTGATCCCGGTAAATTTTTGATCCCTTGTGCCATTCAAGATATGGAAGAATGCTTTGCCTTGGCCGATCTTGGTGCTAGCATTAACTTGATGCCACTTGCAATCTACAAGTCGCTCAATCTTCCTAATCTTACTCCTTCACGAATGTCTATTGAGTTGGCCGACCATTCCACGATTCTTGCATGTGGTTTGGCGGAAGACGTTTTTGTGAAAGTGGGGAAGTTCTACTATCCCGTAGACTTTATCGTTGTCGATATCCCCACGGATCCTCAAGTTCCTCTTATTTTAGGTCGTTCGTTTTTAGATACGTCTATGGCTTTAATTGATGTTCATGTTAGAAAGATCACCTTACGTTTCAACGACGAGGAACTTGTTATAAACGCAACTCAAAATTCTCAACTTTCTCATGTTTATTCCGTTGCTACCATAAACCTCGTTGATATGATCGACGTGGTTTGCGAGGAATTTTCACAAGAAGTTTTAGGGTTTGGTGATGAAGAAACTAGTGGCAATCCCACTATGTTAGATCCAATTCTTGATAATTCGACACCTACCTTCACTCCTTTTGAAGGTGGTGGTTTTACGTTGGAAGAATTCGATGTTCCACGTACTTGTGACGAAGACCTCGACAACGATGAGGACTTCTCGATTATCAAGGATTTTCTCAACGATTTCCCATTTCCTCTACCCGAGGAGGTTATGAGTATCGATCCCAAATCTTCACTTGAGGAACCACCTATTCTCGAGTTGAAAGATTTACCTCCTCACCTCGAATATGTCTATTTGGAGGAGGACGACAAGTTGCCGGTTATTATTGCGAAGGATCTTTCGAATAATGAAAAAACCGCACTTGTCGATGTTCTTAAGGATCACAAAGGGGCGATTGCGTGGAAGTTATCCGACATTAAGGGAATCGATCCCAAGTTTTGTACCCATAAAATCTTAATGGAGGAGGATTTCAAGCCCACAATCCAAAGTCAAAGGAGGGTGAACCCCAAAATTCACGACGTCATCAAAAAGGAGGTCCTTAAACTCCTTGACGCGGGAATGATTTACCCTATTTCCGATAGCCCTTGGGTGAGTCCTATTCATTGTGTCCCTAAAAAGGGAGGGATGACCGTTGTGCCAAACGATGCCAACGAGTTGATTCCCACTAGACTCGTGACCGGATGGAGAGTGTGCATTGACTATCGTAAGTTGAATGAAGCCACTCGAAAAGACCATTTTCCCTTGCCCTTCATGGACCAAATGTTGGAGCGACTTACGGGAAATGATTTCTATTGCTTTTTAGATGGTTTTTCCGGTTACTTCCAAATTCCCATCGATCCTCGTGATCAAGAAAAAACTACGTTTACGTGTCCATATGGAACGTTTGTCTATCGTAGAATGCCATTCGGACTTTGTAATGCACCGGGAACTTTTCAACGATGCATGATGGCTATTTTTCATGATATGATCGAGAAGACGATGAAAGTCTTCATGGATGACTTTTCTGTATTTGGTGATTCTTTCACTTCGTGTTTGTCTAGTCTAGAGAGAATGTTAAAACGTTGTGAGGAAACCAACCTTGTGCTCAATTGGGAAAAATGTCATTTTATGGTTAAGAGTGGAATCGTCTTAGGGCACAAGGTCTCGAAAGCGGGGATTGAGGTAGATCAAGCTAAGGTAGACGTCATCGCCAAATTACCTCATCCCAAAACCGTTAAGGGAGTTAGGAGTTTCCTAGGCCACGCGGGCTTTTATCGTCGATTCATCAAGGATTTCTCGAAGATTTCTCGACCCATTACACATCTTCTTGAAAAAGAGGCACGTTTTGTCTTTGACGAAGATTGTGTACGAGCCTTTGAGATCCTTAAGAGGAAACTTACCGAAGCTCCCATTCTTGTTGCTCCAAATTGGAACCTCCCCTTTGAGCTAATGTGTGATGCTAGTGATTACGCTATAGGGGCCGTTTTGGGGCAACGTCATGATAAGCACTTCTTGCCTATTCACTATGCTAGCAAGACGATGACCGAGGCTCAACTTAAATACACTACAACGGAAAAGGAATTCCTTGCCGTGGTGTATGCATTTGAGAAATTCCGACCTTATCTCGTCTTGACGAAATGCATAGTGTATACGGACCATTCGGCTATTAATTATCTCATGGCAAAGCAAGATGCTAAGCCGAGATTACTTCGTTGGATTCTCCTCCTTCAAGAATTTGATCACAAAATCGTTGACAAAAAAGGAGCCGAGAATCTAGCGGCCGATCATCTCTCTCGTTTGGAAGATCCTCACCAAAGTGTTTACGAGCCCAAGGAAATCACCGAAACATTTCCGCTCGAGACACTTGGTGTAGTGAATTCTAAGCTTGATTCTTCCACCCCATGGTTTGCGGACTTTGCAAATTACCATGCGGGTAACTTCATCATTAAGGGTATGACGACTCAACAAAAACGAAAATTCTTTCGTGACGTCAAGTTCTACTTTTGGAACGACCCTTACTTATTTCGAACTTGTGCGGATCAAATCATCCGACGTTGTGTATTTGGCACCGAAGCTTCTAACATCCTTAGAGCTTGCCATGAGGGACCCACGGGTGGTCACCACGGTGCTAATCTCACGGCTAAGAAGGTGTTTGATGCCGGCTTCTTTTGGCCTACTATTTACCGAGATGCACAAGATCTTGTGAAGTCTTGTGATTCATGCCAACGACAAGGAAAAACCTCACAAAAAGATGAAATGCCACAAAATATCATTCAAGTATGTGAGATCTTTGACGTTTGGGGCATAGACATTATGGGGCCGTTCCCATCATCTCGTGGTAATAAGTACATTCTCGTTGCGGTTGACTACCTATCTAAGTGGGTGGAGGCGAAGGCCTTGCCCACTAATGATGCTCGTGTGGTAGTTAAGTTCTTGAAAAGCTTGTTTGCTCGGTTTGGAACCCCTCGTGCGATCATAAGCGATCGTGGAACCCATTTTTGTAATGACCAATTCGAAAGAGTCTTAAAGAAATATGGGGTTACACATCGGCTTTCTACGGCTTATCACCCACAAACGAGTGGGCAAGTCGAGGTTTCAAACCGAGCTTTGAAGAGGATCTTGGAGAGATCCGTAGGAGAAAACCGACAATCTTGGTCGGATAAGTTAGATTATGCTTTATGGGCCTTTAGGACCGCTCATAAGACGCCCATTGGGTGCACTCCCTATAAGCTTGTGTATGGAAAGAATTGTCATTTGCCTATCGAGTTAGAACACAAGGCTTATTGGGCCCTAAAGCATTGTAATGATGATATGGAGACCGCGGGAAAACACCGGAAAATGCAATTAAATGAATTGGATGAATTGAGAGACATTGCTTATGAAAATTCATTGATTTATAAAGAGAAAACTAAAAAGTTGCATGATTCTAAAATTAAAAACCGGGTTTTTAACATTGGGGATCAAGTTTTACTTTTTAATTCAAGACTAAAAATCTTTTCCGGTAAATTGAAATCCCGTTGGTCCGGTCCATTCACCGTGACTCAAGTGTTTCCGTATGGGACCATCGAGCTAGCTCAAGATGATGGTCCTAACTTCAAGGTGAATGGACATAGGTTGAAGCACTACTTTGGTGGGGAAGTTCCATCCTTGAACTACCTCGACCAAGTCACATTCCCCAATGATAATTAGTATTGAGGGGATCGAGTCGAGCTCATGACTCGGTAATCAAAAACGAGGTGCCTCGTGGGGGAGTCCCATGCTTATCCTATGTACATATGATCGCTTTCTTAGTCTAATGTAGCTTACGTGTGGGGATTCGTGCCCTTCCAACCTTTGTTCCGTGGTTGTTTGTGATATGTGGTTTTTAGATCATGATCTTCACGATTGGAGCCTCTCGTGTTCGTTTTATGGGAGCACTCGATCGTTTGCTTTGGAGACATTTCTCAATATCCATGATATATCATTTGATGTTCTAACCTTAGGTTTTTAGCACACTTCATAAACGGCTATTAATTTAATGGTTACACCCTTTCCATGCTAGATTAGGCATTCGACTACGTCTCTAGTATGGGGGTGTTTGCACCCTTAGACTCGAAACATTGAGGACAATGTTTAACTTTAGTATGGGGGGTGAATAGATACTTGCCTTGCCAAACCTTCACGCTTTCCAAAGTTTATCGTTTTGTTTATCATTTTGTTGCAAAATAAGGCTAAAAATGGCAAAATTTTAAAATTTTTCTCATGTTTTATAAGTGTTTGAAGACACGAATGTAGATTTTCCGATGGCGAGAATAAGAGTAATTTTTTACTCGACCGTGCGTGTTGAGCACTTAGCTTTGGTTCCTTAACTACACATTAGGCTAAGTCTCTTAAATGAGGACGAGAAATGATAGAGTTAATTATAAGTTACTATGCTAAACGTAGAGTACTCGTATTCTTTCAAAAACTCATGTGTTCTCGTTGTTTGCTTATTCTCCCTTCGCTTGTAAATATTTTTTGCTTAATAAATATTGACTTAGCGGTTTAGTTTTGATTGTTGGATTTCTAGTCTTTTCTAGTAGCTTCCGTGTAATTAAATTGGGAAGACATTAAGGTATCGCCAGCGTCACGGTTTTGAAGTATTGGCAACCCGAATAATCGAAAGCTTCACCCAATAATAAGATTTCAAGTGCTCACCTAAATCTAGCAAACAATTTGAAAGCCCCACAAGGCCAAAAATCTATGCAAAATTGAAAGTGAATCAAGCCTTAATCTTCGAAGCTTTAAAGATCCAAAATTCGCTTTAGCGTGAGGATATACGTCTTTGGCTAATAAAACCACCGATGAGGCGGATAATAAAAGGCAAGGCAAGACCGAAGTCATAATAAAAGCTTCATGGCGAAGTTGAATAAAAGATGGAGGTAAACCAAAGATAATAAGGCCCTTCCGTTAGGGGGCATATAAAAGTCTTGGTAATAAGTCTCATGTTCAAAACCGTTATAAAACCGTGTTTATCGATTCTTCTTGTCAACTTAATTTTTTAACATCATTGTCTATTAGGAGGGGTTATTGATTTGATGGTCTTAGTTACACCGTTAAGACTCTATTTTTAGACCTAAATCTCTATTATCGCATAAGTCAAACAATGTATCCTCGTGAAACATTTAAGACAAAATAAAATATAAGAGATACAACTTAGGAATAATGGGAGGATAAGTACGTGATTAGGGCATATGAGTAGTGTTAGCATTACTAACTTATAATGACAATGATCTCGTTGCACGCTTGGCATGGAATTGGAGTGAAAATCGAGGATGACGAAATTATTTCTAACGAAGCATTCACGTGTTCTTATTCTATGAACCTAAACGTCCCATTTTGCGATGAAAATCATACATTATGTCTATAACACAAGTAGTAGTAATAGTAGTAGTGTAGCTAGTTTATCATTCAATAAAGTGAATAAAAATGAATTTTGGAGATGCTTTGATACTTTATTCTAGCATTGCGTGAGGGCACGGCAATGGTTTAGTATGGGGGAGTGATGAGACTGCTTTTATACATGGTCTCATCGTCCAAATAGGGCTTAAAATGCATTAAATATCATCAAAATACCCAAATATATGCTTGTGTTTGTTGCTTGTGTATTTTAGGTACGGATATTGAGAAAATGACAAAAGATCACAAGAATCATGCAAAAACGAACACGGGAAACGAAGCCGCACGATGAACCAAGCCTTAATGAAGAATTTTCCAAAGAAAACCCTTGAAGATTTGAAGAATATTGAAGAATGGTCCTCCAACTTTGAAGAATTGACACTTTATACCCTTGTATCTTCATAATTACAAGTTTGGTCCCTAAAGTTTGTCAAAATTACAAAAAGGACCCTCAACTTTGAAGAATTGGCAAATTTAGTCCCTCAACAAAACTAAATTGTCAATAATGGTCCTACAAGAAGTCAACAAACAAGTCAAAGCCTTGAATTTTGAAAACATGTCAAAATCAGTCCTTGGAATATGAAGAAATTGCATGTTTAGTCCTTGTTTCAAGTTTATAAACAAATTGTGCCAAATTTGACAAGTGTTTGAAAGTTATTTTCAAAGGGAGTCTTGTTTTAAGCTGTTTAAATCAAAGAGACAAGAAAGAAGGAATGCAAGGGCCATTTGTGCCAAGACACACAAACATATTCCACCACTCCCCTTTTGACACGTCACCCCCACCAGTCCATTTTCAATGAACGAACCAGTCCATAACTTATTAACCCTATCACAAAACCTTTTTGAACCCATCTCTTTACTTAAACGTGTTTAATTATTAAAAGTGGGGGAAACAGAATTTCAAAAAGGTAATTATCCCCCAAATGGATTAAACCCAACTGCTCACCACCCCTAATCCCTATAAACCCTAATCCTAATTATGTCTAATCAAAGGGGTTTGCCCCTCAACTCTCCAGATCCTCAATTCACCCTCTCCCCATCCAAACCGACACCCCAAAAATGTCACCATCCCCTCCCATGTGCTTCCCCAGCTGTCCCCTGACCCACTCCTTTGCAAGAAGACAAAGTGGTCCAGTAATCCAACGATTCCAAACGCATATCTTGCTCCCAAAGTCACAATGGACGTCTCAGATTACTCCTTTACAACCTGGCATCAAACAAACTCACATGGGACGATTTGAAGAAAGCATAAAAATTGGCATATTCCAGATTAGACCAAGGGCTTATTGGGAAGTTCAGCATTAGGGTTTCTACTTTCTAGAACCATCATTGTAAGCCTATATAAGGCACTAGGGTTTTGGCTTAGCCTTTTCTTCTTGTCTCAGTTTTTTTTAAAAAATTATCTTGTAATATCTTTAATGATATATGAAAGTTTTGGTTTGAAAAATATACTGAGTACCATTTATTTTCTTTAAATTTCCGTTTTAAGTTATCAAATGTGAGTGTGTTTAAGGTTCATTTTGCAAGATTACTTTTTAGTTCATGATAAGTTGTTTTGGAAATTTGTTTTCATTTTAGCTGGTTTGTGAGAATCTTTGGGTTGAATTCATGTCAATGATTAATCAAGTTTCAGTTGTTTTATTTTAGAAAGAAGAAAGAAAAAAATATATATAAAGTAAAAAAATCAGTTATTGTATTGTTTTGTTTGCTCCTTCTATCTTAGCAGGATTCATCATAGCTCACTTGTTGTTCAAGAGGTCTGCACAGTCCCGAGACTGTATGGAGATGGCAAAGCAGCCATTGTGGGGCCTGGATGTGGGCCCCACAAGGTAGTTATCTTGTTCTTGTTTCAATTTTCACATAATCAGATTATTTGTGAGTTTGCATTAAAAATTGTGAAATCTGCTTACTGGTATGTTGAGTGCTGGATTTTGCTTAGTTGAGGTGCTGTATGCATGCTTCTAGTAGTTAAAATTAGTTTAGTTTGATTTGTTAAGGTTTTGCTTTGAAAAAGATTGAAAGTCAGTTATTAAGGAGTGTTTGGATAAAGGATAAGCAAAGATTTGTGATTGATTTTTGTGTTTTAAACCTGTTAATTAACTCATTAGGTAGTAGTTTGGTGGCATGCTAGATTAGAAATCAGTTTAGTAAAGTTTTGAACCAGTTTGCAAGTCAAAATCTTGATCAATAGCATTAATCTGTCATTGCTTTTCTATGCATGCTCTTGTGGTAATTTTGCCATCAAACTTGAGAATCTGTTAGGAGAATAGGGTCTTTAAGGATTGTATACGGGTTACATGTCATTTAGTTGATTATTGTTCAAGATATGAGGAATTGAAACTCACATTTGTGCAAGTAAGCTCAGGGAACTGTTCATCCGAAAGATTCTTAGCTTAATCAGAAACTTAATTGGCTTATTTTTGCTTGATCTGCATCGTGCTAGGTGTTTTTTTGTGTTTAAACTGACTCCCCACACTTCCATGAGTGTGGGGGTGCCTTTGTTTCCCATCAAAATTCAGTAACAAGCTTGAAATCAAGCTCAAAAGCACCAGATCCGTTTTTTTCATTGTCAGTGGGAACTCCTTTCCCACTGATAGCTAAAAGACAAACTCCAAGCACTTGTCACTATCAGAAAGTTTATATTTTTGTCTTTAGTGCCCAAAAAGTTGAATTAGATCTTGAAACCAGTTCCATTATTTTTCTTATTTAATTTAGGATTTTTCTGATTAATTAAATTTTTATTTACTGTTCATTTGGTAATTTTTAGGTTTTATTGCATTTTAAATTAACTTTAATATTTCTGTTTTTGTCTTTTAGTGCCAAAAAGTAATATTTTTCAGTTTAATCAATTTTCCTGAACTTAGAATATTATTTTAAGATTTTTGGTTAAAAAAGATCTGTTCATTTTTTTATTAATTTTTAGAATTAATTTAATTTAATTAGGGTTTTAATTAAACTAGTTTTGTCATTTAGTGGAAAATTTAATATTTTTCAAGCTTTTTCATTTTTCTACTGTTCATTAGCGTAATTTAGGATTTTTAAAATTGGTAGATTATTTTTAGCATTATTTTATTATTTTTTATAATTATTTTGGTTTTAAAATAGTTTTTAGTAATTTAAAAATAGAAAAATAGTATTTAAAAATTATAAAAAATACTTTTTAGTTTTTAGATAATATATGTAAGTTATTTGTTCAATAAAATCATATTTTCGACATTTTGATTAATTATATTTAATTTTAGGGCTTTAATTAGCATTAAAAATTGAATATTTAATTAATAAAAGGTTTTAAAATATTTTTATTGGATTTTATTCCTTATTTATATTATTTTAGACTTGTTTTAGCTTATAATTAATTTTTAGGTTGAAATTTTAAATTTTGTAGTTTTTACGGTTTTACGTGAACGCGTTTTCGTCTTAGCTCGATCCGTCTTCGTAACCGTCTCTTCTTTCCTTTCTAATTTCTTTTCTTCTTGTTCATAATCACAAACATCATATATCAACTCTTAACACAACGCACTTGCCTCCTCGAGAACGAACTCACTTACTTAGGGTCATTCACACACGGTTTTCCTAAATCGTCGTGCACACTTGCCCTACTTTGTGCATCCTTTTCCTAAAGGTGTACAAAAACTACAATATCAATAAAACACCTTGGAAAACCAAATTGTTTTCATAACAAAGAAAATCTTTGTAAATTTATTTTTGATTCTTATTTAAGAATTAAGCATGAAAATGTTTTTATTATAAAAATGATGATAAAGTTTTGACGAACTGAGTATTGCATCGTTAATCTTGAAATTGTATATAGTTGCGCGCCTACATACAATTTGGAATGGACCATGCAAGACTGATTAGTAGTCACCATAAAACTAATGAATAAACACTACATTTTCTTTGAAGATAGGGAAAGATTAAATTTTATGAGATCTGCAAGAAGTGTAAAATAGGGACATAGTGTTAGGGACACCTACATATGTGTCTGTAGCATCTATTCTTCTGAGTCGAAATTACTCATCTGTGGAAATTGTCTTATTTGACAATTGACAATTCTTTCTTGTCCAATTCTCCCGTGGTGAGATTCTTAGGAAAAGTATCTGATTATCGAGTATTGATACCCGACTGGATGTATCGACGTTCCTATCATTTCTTTTGATTTGATTTTATTTGAATGACCTGGGTAACGATCCGAGGAGCTTTCGAATGCGTACTCAAATTATGAAAACATGGGATATATTCATATTCATTAAATGTTTTCGTCTGTATCTGATTTGAAATTCTCTCGCATAGATTTTGCGTTGACCTTACTCTTTAAATGAAAGTTGTGTCTCCATATCCTTGAATTTGTGAAGGATTATGAATTATTATTAGTCTTTTGAGAAGTTCACATATTATCGACGACAATGCAACTGGAAAGTTGATAGTGCCTGTAGAATGGATTGATTGATTATGACATGACGACCTTGTCTTAATTGATGGGAACTCGAGTAGAATTCCCCTAAATGATAAGATGTTGATTATCAAAAATGATCTAAATAATTCTTGGTGGATGACCATATCCTGCATTTAGACTTGAAATTATACCATGAATGGTTGTGAATTAGTCATAGATATATAATCTAGAAAGAACCTAATATGAATTTATTAAAAGATGTTTCTGTTATCTGAAACTTTAGGAGGTATTTATTGGTAAATTTCCTAGACTTTTGCCATTAAGGCAAGTTGAAATTGGTATTGATTATATTTCCGGTGCTGCGCTTGTGGCTTGTGCACTGTACGTCAGCACCATCTGAATTTAAGGAATTACCGTACAACTGAGAGAGTTGTCGGAGAAGGATTTTATTCTACCGAGCTCGTCATCATGAAGAGCTATGGTGTTATCATTCCTTATATTTATAGATTACTATGAACTGAGTAAATTGACAATCGAGAACGAAATCCATAACTCGAAATGGAAGATTTGTTCGATCATTTACAAGGTTCTAGCGTATGTTTTAAAGATTTGATTCACGGCATGGTTATCATCAACCTCGCGTCCGCGAAAACTATTATCTATTCCAATCACTACATCCGGTACTTGTAATGAACGTTTTGAGTTTCACGTGATGCCGTTTGGATTGACTAATGCACATGTAGTATTCATTAATTTGGTGAATCTCGTGTGTAGGCTGTAATTTGATAAATTCATGCTCGTGATCATGAAAGACCATTTGTTTGTTTATAAGAATAAGAATGAAGTTAATAATTAATTATAGATTGCCCTGAATTGGCCGAACAATTAAAACTTGTACCTTGAATATTTAACATAAGACTTAATCCTTTACATGATTTAACCGTGTGATAAATAGATAATGGAATATAAATTGATTCTTCAAAAATTAGAGCCATTAGGGCTTTGGGTTTTACTAAAAAGAAAAATGGAAATATGTTTTGACAAATGTTTTATCAAAGGAACTTTTAAGGGATTATTCCCTTATACACAAACCATTTAACTAAACTTCTGTTTAGGGGTAAAAGTTTGTGTATACTTCTAGACAACCTAAGAGGGATTGAGGAAACCGTTAAACCCTGACATAAAATTTGAAACGACAATTTTTGCTTTTAAACTAAGAAAATTTTTACCAAAGAATAAACGAAGGTTTTTCGAACATTTACGGATCTTACTAATTATTTCTGATAAATCAACAAAAATTGTGTTAATTAAATTCAAATTTATTTTGAACATTTTTATATAATTGGACAAACTGAGAAAAATTAAAAACTTTTTGCCTTTACGTTTCATAAAAATTAAATATTTATTATTTAATTACTTGTAATAATTATCGACGCTTTAGACGTCGGATTGAGTAAAACGGATAAAAATAATAGTGGAGACGAGACTAGAACTTAGAAAATATAAAGAAAGAAATTTTGAATAAATACGGACATGATAATTATTTCATCAGGAAAGTGAACGTAATTACTGACACATTATGTAGAAAATATAAAGAACCAATTAGGATGTGTTCCTTAATAATGAAGGTGCAAAATAAATTGCCGAACAATTTAAAAATAAACAATGTTTGTAAAAAGGATAATATAAATAGTGAAAGGTTTCACGTCTAATGTGAACCATTAAAAATCGAGAAGCCGATGGCGTTAAAATGTATAAAAGACCACTTGTGATTGTTTAAATATGGAGATTGTGAGATATAGTATGTTGGAATTTGTAAGTATAAGTATTCTATTTATGTCATTTTATGACTAAGAGTATCTTTGTCTGAAGAAGTTGTACTGATGGCAATTACGAAGGCAGAGATCGCCTCATACATTAGTAAACGTCTAGCTATTGCAAAGGTCATCATCTGAATTTGATTCGATTTGGGTCATCGTCGACAGACTGACCAAATATGCTAATATCATTCCCGTTAATGATAAATGCAAAAGAGTTATGTAAACATAGTGTGCCTGTATCGAACATCTATATCAAGATCCTCGCTTCGCATCGAATTTCTAGATATTTGCTCAGAAATCATTGAGAACGAACCTTGATGAGAGTACTATGTACCACCCCAATCGAAGGGACGAGGTAAAGTAACGATACAAAGTAATATAAGAGCTGTTTTATGTTTGAAAGATTGACCTTTGGTAATAGATCGTATAATCGTTTTCCTTCGGAGAGATTATCATTGATAATCATCGTATTAGGATCGAGATCGAATCTTGTTAAGATTTAGAAATTAGAGCATCTGTAAGCAGGAGTTGAGATGAAGACACCCGACATACACCTATTGTGAGTTGGACATGTCTTTTAGGTTTAAGGTTTCCTATGATGGCGAACCTAACCTTACAAAATACTCGACCCGCGAGACCTGAAATGATTGTTGAAATTAGGATTTGATTATTGACAGCCGGTAGTGAGCAAGAGGTTATGTGAATATGAAATATAGATCTTGAAGTGCCAAATGGGTAGCGAAGTTATGCCACAATTTTTACCCTTGGAAAAAAATGAATTCATGATCTGACAAATCATGGGATATAAGTCCCCGTTGTATGGGACCATTGAGATGATGTAAAAGTTGGGATTGAAGGCATATAAGCTGGATCTACCCTAGGACTTCAAGAACTGCGTGAATTATGTTTCGTAAATCGAACTTGATGGAATATCTATCAAGTGAAAATCTGATTGTTCCTAGTAAAGCTTAGATCGGCGAAAAGTTGCATTCATCAGAAACCCGTGAACATCGTGGATAGAGAAAGTAAGTCAACATTTAGCCTGATCTTATTCCCGTAGTTATGTTTGATAAAACTCGCGTATTATAATGGATTGCACTTGTGAGAAAAGACCGAATGTGTAGGACATACCCACATGGCTTTAAGTCTATAAGAAGCGAGTAGTAAGGTAAGATGATCTTTGAGGATAAAGATCCTGTTTAGGGGTAAATGTTGTGACAATCCGTCAATTTATGGTTGATATTTTATTCTTAAATATTATTTAAAAACATTATTTTAATGTTACAATGTGAACTCACTTATTTTTGGGAAGAAATTTGGATTTACGTCTTGAAGTAGCATCGACTACGTCTAAACCGGAGGATTCTACGTTACGTGCTTACGTTTACATACACCGTCTTTGGTGACAGTCCGACATTTCAGAAAATAAATTTATCCGTGAATATTATTTTGGAGTTTTAAATTTGTGTTAGTTCATAAACTCACAAATTTACGAGAAGAGATTAGGACTTACGATTTTATTTTAACGTCCTTTACGACTAAACCGGAAACCCTAGGATTACGTATTTACGTTTTCGAACTCCGCTTTGATGAGACAATTTTTGTTAGATTCGTTTTGTGCCGTTGATTCATAATTTATAAAAACGTTTTTCGTAAAACGACCCGAGGGCACGCAAATCGAGGAAACTAGAATCGAGGAATACCCGTAAATTAGCGGGATGGGACAAAACAAGTTTATCCCACCCCACTAATATGGGATGGCCCAAGCATGCCACATACCCATGTGTTGTCAAAGCTTCACAAGGAAGCTTGTACACTTGTATCAAGCATAACCTTTAAGCTACCACATAACAAAAACTATCTAGCCAAAACCATTCACACATTTTCCCTCACATGCAATACCACTCTTATTCTCTCCTCCCTCTCTCTCACTATAATTTCGTGTACCACCACCACTAAACACCCTAATTTGATCAAATTTAACCATAGAATCATATGTTATTCATACATATGATGAAGCCCTTTTGAAGCTCTATTGATTGGTGGTGATTTTAACATCCAAGGAGGAGATTTCATGAAGATAAAGGGCTGATTTCTCAAGGAGTCTACAAATATTTGGTGATCCTAGAAGTGGTGTTGATATCTTCATAAGATTGGTTACCCAAAACCAAGTCTTGTTCATCATCAATCCCATCTTTTCATCAACTTGGTGGTATAAAGATTGTCCTCCTCATCTTCTTGTTATTTTGATTATGTAAACATGTATTTTATTTCCTATTGTATATGTATATGATGATTATATGATGATAAAAATGTTATGTGGGGATTTGGTGTTGATAAACATACTTGAAAAGGTGAAAAACTATAAGAAACAAGGGTAAAATCTTGTTTAAAAATGTTGGCTGTATAAAACAGTAAAGAAACAGGTCATGAACTGATAAAATGATGAAGTAGAATTGATTTACAGTAAGCTATGGGTCTTGTACACATGTGAGAGTTGGCCATGCAATGGAATCAAAATAATGAGTGAGATATGATCAAAACAAGTTTAAGGTACAAATCTGAGTTCACTGTTTTGGACGATTTTTAGAAAATACTTAGAGGATGATTCAACAGTAGCTATAGAAGAGTTATATGTAGCACATATCATGTAGTTTATGTGATAAAACTTTGAGCTTCTATCTCCATATATAACTCTAGATATGGCAGTTTTGGTGAAAGTGAAGATAAAAATCAGATTTTGGAAATTAAAGTATAATACTATTATATAAGCACTCAAAATTTAATAGTATAAAATATAAAATAAAAACCCACTAGCTTATGGATTTTATTTATATAAGTATTTAAAAGGTTAAATAAGTGTACATTTTATAAAAATGGTAACTTGTTAAGTTGTATAAGTTATAAAACTATAAACATGATTTTTACGACTTTTTGGCTAATACCGTAAAATTAACGTTTTTCGCCAAATAAAACTTAGACGACCAAACCCGTCTAATGTAAAGTATATAAAAGTAATATACTGATATATAAGTATCTAATACAATTAAAAACCGATAAAACCCGGACTATAAGAAATACGGACATTTACGAGCTAATGAAGCATATTGGACTAATAATTGGACTAAATAAGATAAAAACTTGTAAAAAGAACTTATTGGGCTTAACCCATTTGGCCCCAACATGGAAAGTATACATACTGATAAAATAATTATAACAAGGATTAAAACAAGCTAAAGAACTTATAATAAGCTTATTGGACCTAAAAACACGTAAATAGGTAAAACGAGAAAACTAGTATAAAAGTTATCGACACATAACACAAAAATGAGTAAATGAGGATATGTAAACCCACTTGATCATCATATATATAAAATCATCATATGTATACATAATTGTTATTTTTATAAAGTCATTGGACATGAATCTAAGACCGATTATTATTTATATAGGTTTCCGTGATTGAAGCACGTACCGTACGTCCGAATTGCCGATAACCCGCCTTCCCATGTCAACGTGAGTTCATAGCCTCGCACTCTTTTAAATGTTTTTATAAATGTTTTATAAACCCGCGAGGGAGATAACATGTTAGTTTTTATTAAATAGGACACCATTTGTCCCGATTGTTTGTTTATTGATTTTGGACCCGAATGATTGAATGACCCGATTGTATGACCCGATAAATGATTAATGGACCCGATAGATGAAATTAAATGGATTATTAAAGTTAGGTTATGTCACTAAAAGTCCCATTAGCATGAATTGTGAACTACCGGGATTTGGTAGACGCTTATGCATTTAATAGTACTATTTGGGGACGATCACCCCAGTTCGCGCCTTGACGGTTGATCCCCGTCGTGCCACATTGATTGGTAAGCGAATTTATGTATGAGAAGATTTCTATAGCGTGACCTTTGTGACGACACGCTACTTTAGATGGGCAAAATTGGTATCGGGTTAGCTACCCGTTGTTGGTTTAGTAAGGTAACAATGTCATGCGGGTTGTAATAATCCAAAACTAACGAAATACTACTAGACGCTCCGAATTACGATGTATTGCCTGACTAGCAATAAAGGGTCATACTATTGATATTATGTTTGTGATTTGGTTTTCATAACCATACTCATATAACGGTTTTTATTTTCATACAACGTCGTAAGACGTATTGTATGACGTTTTTACGACATTGGCTCGTATAATGATTTTTAAGGCTTTTTATAACCTTATTCATATAACGGTTTTATTTAATCTATACAACATTGTAGAACGTATTGTATGGTGTTTTTTTTAACGACAGTGATTCGTATAATGATTTTTAAGGCAAATGCCTATATTATGATTTTCGATAAAGATTTGTATAAAATGACTTTGGCTATTTTATGGCCTATAAAAATGATTTGTACAAGATGGTTTTTCAGTAATAATTTTATACTGATATTATATTGATGGATTTTATTAAACTCTATGAATTCACTCGGCGTTATCGCTGACCTTTTCTTTTAACATGTCTTATCTCAGGTGCTTGAAGGTAATTCTCGGGAAGACGACAAGAATTCATGGCCCGCACTTAAACAATATTTTCCATTCAAATACTTTGTAAAACTTTGTATGAAATAATATGACTTGGGACCTATGTAACTTCGATATTTATGAATGGAAATGCTTTATTAATAAACGACGCGATTTTTATCCGTTGTCTATGATGTGAGTAATGTGCTATCCCGTAACACCAACTATTCTTCCGCTGTATTGAGTTGTACAAATTTGGGGGTGTTACATAACAGACCACTATTTAAATGACTATATTAATTAATGCAACAGACTAATAAAAAAAACAATGAGCTAGGTGAGGTGGTTAACACCTTTGGCCCATGACCAGGAGGTCATGGGTTCGAATCCCATTGGGAACATTTTTGGTGAATTATTTCTTTTTGGACGAAAAATGAAAAGATTAGTCACAGGAGTGACTTACATTGCTGATATTTGGATAGCCAGATGAATAAACCAGTACCCAAATTAAGTATTTGGGGCAACTGAATATATAACAGTATAAAACAAAACTTATAAACAACAAATGAGCATTAATCTAACAAAAATCAGCAAAGTTAACTCAATATAGCAACTCAAAATTACATCACAGGGATAACTAAAATTCAGCAAAATATACTCAGAACTCCTAAAAAAATCAACATCCACATTACTAAAACTACTTACTAATCAAACTCAGCTATGAAATTAATAATATGCAGCAGACAAGATCAGTAAACAACCTAAAAGTTGATCCAGATTACTCATAGAGAAACAAATTAGGCATCAACTAATACGAACTCAATAGACTTAACGAGATTACCAAATCAACAAATAAGATCTAATAAAAAATCCCAAATTACCAAACAAAAATTCATCATTTAAGATCTCATCCGCATAATACACACTACAGCAACCAAGGACCAGATTCAATCTTTCTAACAAGTCTATCAGTCTAGTTAGTATCAAAATAGGCAGGAAAAACAAATATCAACATGAAAAAACTTATAAGCAGCAACGAGATCTAATCAGAAAGTTTAAGTACCATTCAATCCATACTCTAGGATCAGTTAAACAATCATCAGCAAATCAAAATAAGCTAATAATGCAAATTAATCATTTAATATCCAAACTCCTAATATAACAGCAGGTAACAGTCTGACAAAGCAGACTATAAAACTTAACTAATCCATGAAACACACTAATTTGCAGAGATACAGTCTAACAGTTAATATCAGCTAACATGATCAACTAAACATATTGAATTTATCAATCAGGATCCAAAGCTAATTAACAATCAAAACAGATTTAGCTAAAGCATTTAAATGAAATTACAAGTTAAATAAAATAAAAAAGAACCTTTTGAGGAACACCGTTGAGACGTAGAGCGGCGCTGAGCCATCTAAATACCTAATCGAGACCACCGTTCAACCCGAAAACCACCATCTAAAATCTCGAACCACCAATATGTCTCGAACTAACAGCTTCTTTTAAATGATTATCCAGTGGGATAAACATGTATCTCCCTAATTCACTCTAAATCATTCACATAAACTATTGATAAAGTTTACACGACTGATTTTTCAGTTATAACATCAATTGGAATATTCAGAAAATACAAACTTATAATATCAATTAAATAAAACGTGAGATCAAAGAGAGACGAATAAACTAAAGATGACTTTTATTAATTCAAAACTTCATTACATTATTTAAAAGAAAAAAAATTACAAATCATAAACACAATCTAACATTATAACATTAAGAGTAAAAAAGGGATACCAAATACATGATTTGAGGGGGTTTTTATAGGTGAATCGAGAGGGTGTGGGTTGAGGTGTTTGTTGAGGAAGAATCAACTTGAGCCCTTGGATCGGCATCTTTTCTTTCTCTTTCTTGTTAGTTTTGATCTGAAGGCTGAAATTAATCCAAAGTCACACGGATTGCCAACGTGGCAATCCGTTGTGCTTCTTGTGCTAATAGATTGCTGATGTGGAGGAATATAATTGGATCCTTGACTGAATGACAGTCATCCAACCAATCAGAAAACAGGAATGATGCAACCAAGTGCCACCCTGGCACTTGGTACTTGGTATCTCGTGTGCTTCACACGCTCTTCTTTCCCTGATTTATCAGAAAAACATGCGTGATTGTCACTCGCTTTCTTATTGGAGAAACCCCCAATTTTCTAGGGTTTCTTGACCGGTGGTGTTTGTTCTTCGTTCTTCCTCTTTTCCCTTTCTCATCTCTCGTCTTTTATTTCTTCTTTATGTTTATTCCTTTGACCGAAATAATTGACTTCTCAAAGTTAAATAAACTTTGCTCCGTTTCACTTTTCACTTGGGCTTTGAATGGACCTTTACACGTCTCATTGTGTATTATCATGGGCTGTTGACCCACTTTGTGAATACCCCATTCGTCTAATATATTTGTAATTAGGATTTGATTAAATTTGGGCTTTCCAAAGTAACATAACTATTTTAATGGGCTCTCAGGCCCATTAGACTCAAGTGGGTCCCACCAAGGCCCAATATACTTTTATAAAATCAAATCCTCGAAAACGAACTTGTTATTTGGCTTCTCGATCTTTTCTTCAAACTCGTGCTGATTTTGCCGGTTTTCGTGAACTTGGTACCTACACACATCAAACAATAAAACAAGCAAATACAAGGCAATATTTGAACATTTTATGCTTTTATTCATTGTTTGAAGATATAATTGATATGAGTATTTAAGCTCATATCAAACTCCCCCTTGCTAAGCAATTGCCGTGTCCTCACGCAATGATAAAGTAAAACACTAACTACACTTTTATTCAATTTATGACATTTATTTTACAAAGACATAATGTATTTCTTTCAATATTAGAAAAATAAGTTTTAGGATCATAAAACTCAAATAGATTCATCGTCCCTGACTTTTCACTTTTCCATGCCAAGAGTAAAAACAAGACCATTATCAATCATAAGCCCCAAAATTAAACCAACTCATACAAGTAATTTGTGTTAAACTTAATCTCCTATTATTCCTAATTGTATCTCTATATTTTATTTGTCATTCACCCAAAGGCTCATTTGACTTTATTTGATATTTATTAGTCCAAAAATGAAGGCAAAAACGGTGTAAACTCAACACTCAAAACCTAAGCTCGACTTCAAAAACCGTAGTTACTAAAGAAAGCCCACATCAAGGATAACTTAACACGATTTGAGGGATAAATCCCCGGACCCGAAATTTGGCTAATAGGACTACTTAAAAGCAAAAAAATAAAAACCTCCAAAGTCAATTATGACCTTATTAATGGAGTTAGCAACAACTACATCATAACACCTTGTGGCTCTTTAAGCTATAATTGTGCTCCTTATTTAAAATCCACACCCGAAGGCTCCTTGGATAAAAACAAGGGAATTGACATTCACCATCCCACCTTATGGCTCATGATGATGAAGCAATTTTTATTCAACACGTCCCCTTGACATACACCCTAAGGCTCTAATGACAAGGTTAGTGCTACATGACTCCCACCCGAAGGCTCCTAGAGAACATGTTTTTATTTATTCTTCTTTATTAATATGATATTTATAGTAAGCCAAATTTCCGCAATACCATGATCAAAAGTACATGACGCTGACACCCTTAATGTGTTCTCACTTTAATTACAAGGGAAGAAAAAGAAGGAGTTACGAGTTAAGATATCAAGCCTAAACCGCTAAAAACTTCATTTATTAAGCAATTATTATTCAAGCGTGGAAAATAAATACGAGGAGATTAAATCAAACACAAAAAATACTTGCACAAAGAAGAATTAATCTTAGAAACTTATGATTGAACTTTATCATCTCTTGTTCTCCATATTGTAAAATTTAAAAAATGTGAAATCAATGGATACTTAGCCTATTAAATTAAAGTTTTGGGTTTTCAAGTCATCTATCGGATCTTGCATCTTCTTAGACTTTTTCAAGTTTTAGAATTTGCGTTTTAAAGTTCCCTTGATAAACGACTTTCTAGGATCAATTATAGGAACTTGCGAAAAGTTCTTTTTCTTAACCCGTATGAATTAAGACTTTCGCGTTTTAAAGCTCCCTATATAAAAGCCTAGAAAAACTCTATTCAACTACGTTAAGGAAATGCTAAGGTAAAAACCGAGTCGAGTCAAAAACTATTTTTATTTTCACCAACGGAAAACCTATATTTGTGTCAAAAGCACTTATTTTCTTTATTAAAACTTAAAAATAACACTAAAAATTTAAATTTTTTATGAAAAATGAGAAAAAGACTTACGTTTGGACACGACAAAAGAAATTGCAAGCGATTATATCGATTGACTCCCCCATGCTAAAACCAAACATTGTCCTCAATGTTTCTTAGCTCAAGAGTAACACCCCCTTGCTAAAACACGAAGAGTCTAATGCAAAATCCTAACATGGAAAGAGCACGCAAATCTATAAGCCGTTTATTAATTATGCCTCAAGATAAAACGTTAGTCGATAAAAATCAAAGGATAGAGAGTGTGCCCCTTTTGGCATTCAAAGAATGGAAGATCAAGTAGACCGGCAAAAACCGAACAGGAGACTCTTTAATGATTAGGGTCATACCTAAGATTCACAACACAACAAAACACGAGAACGAGCTTGAAAGATCAAGCCTTATTAGTGTTAGAAAATAGATAGAAGATAGAATGTATGGAACTCCCCCACAAGGCACCTCGTTTTTGTTAACCGAGTCATGAGCTCGACTCGATCCCCGCATTCATTCGTCCTTAGGGAAAATGGTGAAAACGGCATAACGGAATAGAATCCAACATAAAGCAAGATGACGGGGTCAAGGATTACATCCCCGTTGTCGGATAACAAACGAAAGGATGAAACTCCAACATAAATCTCTAAAAAGAGATGGTAGTCACAAATCACGAAATGGTTGTAGCATGCTCCCCGAGATAAACTCGCACCAAGATGATCAAAAAATCTTTCAATTATTGCATCGATGAAAGGCCGAGATTTCCCTAAATCAACGATTCCGGGATCGAATACCTCGTCCTCGTGAGAGAAAGGAATAGACAACACGGTGTCGTCCCCCATGCTAATCCAAAATCATATTAAGCACATGGTAATGGTGGTATAAAAGTCTCAACACTAGTGGTATTAACTTGCCTGACTTTGTTGACCTTATCACTCTTACGAATGTGAATAAAGGGGTCATGGTACTCAAAATGAGTCGCATGAAAAACCCGCACATTAAGATTAAAGCGAGTGGGAAGGATAATTGGAGCAAAAGTAATTTCTCCCTCCGGGTCAACATTATCATCATCATAAATCGGGTGATCAAACCAAGAATCTTCATCACCGTCATTAGACTCTTCCTCAAATTCCGAAGGAATGTCTATATAAGGAAACTCATCAACTTCCTTCAAGAGAAGTTCATCATCACAAAGGTTGTGATATGTAGGAAGTATGATGTTCTCAAAATCCTCTTGAAATAATGGATTATTGTTCATTGAAAAGAGAGGATTTGAGTAGGTCACGAAAGTGTCATCAATCTTGTCATCACAAGAGATGTCCGACAAAGTATCTAGTGTGTCACACTCGGATACAAGATCATCATTCTCATTAGAAGGAAATTCATCGGAGAATTCCTCGAGAATGGTAGGTAAAACATGAGAATCATGCTCGATCTCGAGATCAAAAACATCTTCACTTCCCCGTGGAAGTGGATCAATGATAGCAAAAAGTTCATCGGCGAACTTACCGAATGAATAGTCACTAACCTCACTCGGTGTGAAGTTAGGAATCAAAGGCTCTTCAAATGAAGATTGTGCTTTATGAACATCAATTTGGTCCTTCGAAGAGAGTGAAAATGAGTCCATTTTCAATGATTTTTCAATTAAAGCAATATCACTCTCGGGATCAAAATTCTCACTATCAAACTCACTAGCATCAAATGGTGCACTTAGGTATTCATCAATTTGTTTTTCAATCTTAGAACTATCATCCTCGTGTGGAGTGAGTGGAGATGAGGAAAGATTACAACATGATTCAACAAAACAAGCTTCTTCCTTTAACTTTTCTTCATCACAAAATGAGGTTTCCAAAATTGGAAAAACACCTTTATCAAAAAGAACTTTCTTATTACTTTCAATAGTCTCAACAAGTTTCACACTTTCCACTTTCTTAGAAACAAATCTTGGAATCTTTTCCGGTTTGAAAACAATGCTTTTATCCCCATAAAACAATTTAATCTCTTCTTTCCTCATATCAACTTGAACATGATCCGTGAACAAAAATGGTCATCCTATAATAATAGGCACACGAGGATTGGTCTTATAATCAAATATAGCGAAATCGGCTAAGTACAAAAACTTTCCCACTTTAACAATGACATTTTCCGCTATACCAACCGGACGGGTGGTGGTACCATTAGCAAGCTCAATGATCATTCGAGTGGTACTAAGTGGTGCATAGTCAATAGTTTTCCAAATGGCTAGGGCATTAAGTTAATGATAGCTCCTAGATCGGCTAGAGCTTTGCATACCCCAAGCTCATTGAAAACACAAGGTATCAAGAATTGACCTGATCTTTATATTTCTCGGGAAAGAAATCAAAGAAAACCGAGGGACTAATCACATTTAAAGTAGCCTTGGTGACATCTAGAAAGGTTTCCTTAGGTGGAGGATTAAACTCAATCACTTCAACTTCTTCTAAATTATTACAATCATCATAAACCGTGATGGCCTTAAGCTCTCCCTTCGGGTTTGGAATGGTATTACTAGGTAAGCAACCCGAATAAGAGTTTAGACATAAATCCCTCAAACATCGAAAGCAATTTATTTTGACCTTGTTCCAAACTTTGTTGCATACGATTTTGACTTTGCTCTAATCTTTGCTCAAAACGGTTTTGGTTTTGTTCAAGTCTTTGTTGATTAAGCTCAATCTTATTATTTTGCCCTTTAATCGTATTTTGAAACTCATTTTTCAAATTTGCCATTTGTCCTTGAATGTTATTTTGAAAAGCTTTCAAATTTGCCTCATTCGTTTTAATGTAGCTTGACAAATCATTTTGATTATTGCTTTGAAAACCTTGATAGTTTTGATTAGCATTAAACCCATTTCCTTGGTTGAAATTCCCTTGGTTACCACGGTTAAAATTATTCCCATTGTTTCCATTGTTGTACCTATTTTGAACCGGTGGAAAACCTGGTGGAGCAACATGATTTTGACGAGGAACTTGACCGTTGGAGCCATAAGATCCCGTCGCGGCAAAAGCACTAGCTTGATCAAACCCCGTTGTTAAACAAGCATAATTAGGATGTTCTCCACCACATGATACACAAACATTCTCAACCATATTAATCGATCCATGAGGATTCTTCCTAAGCTCATTCAAAATCGTGTCAATCTTAGAGTCCAATCTAGCAATCTCGAGATTGAATAAATTCACATTGGAAACACCCGGTGTGTTTTGTGAATATTGTGCTATAGACTTATTCTCAATTATACCCCACGCGTCTCTCGGAGTTTTTCTTAAAAGATTACCACCCGCGGCGGCATTTAAAGAATCTTGTTCAATCATATTAAGCCCATTATAAAAAGTATTTATTTGATGCAATTCCGAGAAACCGTGGTGTGGACATTGTCTTAACAAATCTTTAAATCTTTCCCAAGCAACCCCAAACGATTCATGCACTTTTTGTTCAAATCTAGTGATCTCGTTCTTAAAGTGTGTTGTTTTAGATGGTGGAAAGAAATAATTCATGAACTTAGAAACTAAATCATCCCATGTCAAAATCGAACCCGGTGGTTCTTTCTCATACCAAATCTTAGCATTACCCTCGAGCGAGTACGGAAAAAGCATGAGCTTAATCGCGTCATTCGGCACATCTCTAAACTTGAGAGTCGAGGTAATTCGAAGAAAATTCCGAACATGAGAGTGCGGGTTATCGGTCTCATTGCCACGAAATTGGTCGGCACGAATGAGCGATAAAAGACCCATCTTAATCTCATAATGATCCGCCAAAATAGCCGGCACAACGATTGCTTCCTCATACCCTTCGGTGGGTGCACGGAGCAATTCCTCCGTTGTTCGGTTATCGGCCATCTCTACAACAATAGGTGGAAGCTCGGGTTCCACTATTCGTTGTTTACGATTTCTATTTCTACTAGGAATATTTTCAAGCCTATTAAAATCAATCACAAGTCTAGAAGAACGTAATTGCATACACTACAATGACGAGAATTTAGAGGATTTAAGAAAAGAAATTAGACAAGAAGAAGATTATTTTTGGTATTTTATTTGGTATTGCTCAATAAAAAATGATCGATAAAAAAACAAGGAATAAGGATAACTACTATGGAAGTAAATTACCCTCGGTCGACTTTGAAACGATAGGTGAAAACCTAAACGTCTCGAGGTTCAATAAGTAAATTACAAAAATAAAATTTAATACTACTTGAGTCGGCAAACCAATAATAGGTCGTCCCTATCAATATACGCACAAGCAAGCGGGAAACAAGGTGGCATAAAGCACTTACAAACCTTTTTCCTTAGACGGCCTTTTATAGCACGTCGCCTTATACCCACCTTATAGTTTGTATAAATCGAGTTAAAACTTCTTATTGGTATTTATCTATTTTGCCTTCTATTTTTGTTTTGGATTCGAATACAATAGCTAGGTGATGAAATCCCAACTAAGGTCTTATTTGGAAAGTAGGTAAATTTATTTTTCTACGTAATACAATATATTAATCACAAAAAACACGAAAAACCATACATACTATGATAATAGAAAAATAACAAAACTTTCCGAGGACGGAAAGGGTCTTCAAATCAACGATCAACAAATCTCCACGAAACGAATCGTACACAAGATCCCCGGCAGCGGCGCCAAAATTTTTGATGTGATCGTGATAGTATATGTGATAATTAGATACGTTATAGGGTAAATTAGTAAATTACCTTTAGGAAAAAGTAATAGACTAAAATTACCAAAGACGAATTCAATTAAACACGTTGGTGAACCAAGTTCGTTGTACACGAAGATCGAGTGAATTTGAGACGTTTCATTTTGGTTTGGACAATTGATTCGAATTGGTTTCGGTTTTTAAAGCTAAAATTAAATTCTACAAATTTAAAACCTAATTTTATCCTAAAGTGCATGAATCGTAAACCCGAAATTAATTTTATCTAATAACAATACAATTATTTAAAATCAACACTACTTAAAAATTTAAACTATTTTAAAATACTATTTAATAAAAACTTATTCAATTAAAAAACTTTTACACTATTCTAAAATCTATTAAAAACTATTTTACTAATAAAAATTAATTAAATCTTATTTATCTAAAAACTAACTTTACTAAAATCTAATTATTTTAAAAACTAATTAACTTTCTAAAACTTATAAAATATTTATATATATATATATATATATATATATATATATATATATATATATATATATATATATATATATATATATATATATATATATATATATATATATATATATATATATATATATATATATATATATATATATATATATATATATATATATATATATATATATATATTTTATAAACTTTACCAAATTTATTTAAATGATTGATTTAAAAACTAAATTAATTAAAACTAGTAATATACTTAATCTAAAAATTAACAGACCACTATTTAAATGACTATATTAATTAATGCAACAGACTAATAACAAAAACAATGAGCTAGGTGAGGTGGTTAACAACTTTGGCCCATGACAAGGAGGTCATGGGTTCGAATCCCATTGGGAACATTTTTGGTGAATTATTTCTTTTTGGACGAAAAATGAAAAGATTAGTCACAGGAGTGACTTATATTGTTGATATTTGGATAGACAAATGAATAAACTAGTATCCAAATTAAGTATTTGGGGAAACTGAATATATAACAGTATAAAACAAAACTTAGAAACAACAAATGAGCATTAATCTAACAAAAATCAGCAAAGTTAACTCAATATAGCAACTCAAAATTACATCACAGGGATAACTAAAATTCAGCAAAATATACTCAGAACCCCTACAAAAATCAACATCCACATTACTAAAACTACTTACTAATCAAACTCAGCTATGAAATTAATAATATGCAGCAGACAAGATCAGTAAACAACCTAAAAGCTGATCCAGATTACTCACAGAGAAACAAATTAGGCATCAACTAATACGAACTCAATAGACTTAATGAGATTACCAAATCAACAAATAAGATCTAATCAAAAATCCCAAATTACCAAACAAAAATTCAGCATTTAAGATCTCATCCGCATAATACACACTACAACAACCAAGGACCAGATTCAATATTTCTAACAAGTCTATCAGACTAGTTAATATCAAAATAGGTAGGAAAAACAAATATCAACATAAACAAACTTATAAGCAGCAACGAGATCTAATTAGAAAGTTTAATTACCATTCAATCCATACTCTAGGATCAGTTAAACAATCATCAGCAAATCAAAATAAGCTAATAACGCAAATTAATCATTTAATATCCAAACTCCTAATATAGCAGCAAGTAACTGTCTGACACAGCAGACTATAAAACTTAACTAATCCATGAAACACACTAATTTGCTGAGATACAGTCTAACTGTTAATATCAACTAACATTATCAACTAAAGATATTGAATTTATCAATCAGGATCCAAAGCTTATTAACAATCAAAACAGATTTAGCTAAAGCATTTAAATGAAATTACAAGTTAAATAAAATAAACAAGAACCTTTTGAGGAACACCGTTGAGACGTAGAGCGGCGCTCAGCCGTCTAAATACCTAATCGAGACCACCGTTCAACCCGAAAATCACCATCTAAAATCTCGAACCACCAATATGTCTCGAACTAACAGCTTCTTTTAAATGGTTATCCAGTGGGATAAACATGTATCTCCCTGATTCACTCTAAATCATTCACATAAACTACTGATAAAGTTTACACGACTGATTTTTCAGTTATAACATCAATTGGAATAATCAGAAAATGCAAACTTATAATATCAATAAATAAAACGTGTGATTAAAGAGAGACGAATAAACTGAAGATGACTTTTATTAATTCAAAACTTCATTACATTATTTAAAAGAAAAAAATTACAAATCCTAAACACAATCTAACATTATAACATTAAGAGTAAAAAAGGGATACCAAATACATGATTTGAGGGGAGTTTTATAGGTGAACCGAGAGGGTGTGGGTTGAGGTGTTTGTTGAGGAAGAATCAACTTGAGCCCTTGGATCGGCATATTTTCTTTCTCTTTCTTGTTCAGTCTGTTGTGCTTCTTGTGCTAATAGGTTGCTGATGTGGAGGAATATAATTGGATCCTTGACTGAATGACAGTCATCCAACCAATCAGAAAAGAGGAATGATGCAACCAAGTGCCACCCTGGCACTTGGTACTTGGTATCTCGTGTGCTTCACACGCTCTTCTTTCCCTGATTTATCTGAAAAACATGTGTGATTGTCACTCGCTTTCTTATTGGAGAAACCCCCAATTTTCTAGGGTTTCTTGACTGGTGGTGTTTGTTCTTCGTTCTTCCTCTTTTCCCTTTCTCATCTCTCGTCTTTTATTTCTTCTTTTTGTTTATTCCTTTGACCGAAATAATTGACTTCTCAAAGTTAAATAAACATTGCTCCGTTTCACTTTTCACTTGGGATTTGAATGGACCTTCACACGTCTCATTGTGTATTATCATGGGCTGTTGACCCACTTTGTGAATACCCCATCCGTCTAATATATTTGTAATTGGGCTTTGATTAAATTTGGGCTTTCCAAAGTAACATAACTATTTTAATGGGCTTTCAGGCCCATTAGACTCAAGTGAGTCCCACCAAGGCCCAATATACTTTTATAAAATTAAATCCTCGAAAACGAACTTGTTATTTTGCTTCTCGATCTTTTCTTCAAATTCGTGCCGATTTCACCGGTTTTCGTGAACTTGGTACCTACACACATCAAACAACAAAACAAGCAAATACAAGGCAATATTTGAACATTTTATGCTTTTATTCATTGTTTTATAATTGATATGAGTATTTAAGCTCATATCATCAGGGTTTGAAGAAGTAGAAGAAACGTTGACTCTCGGGTTTGATCTTGAGGATGCGGATGAATCCCAATTTTTGTGATGAGTAGTCATGTTCTCGATAAGCTCTCTACACTCCTCGGGTCTTCTTTTCATAAATGTGCCACCGACAGCTGCATTAATCGTATCACGATCACGAAAAGTCAAACCGTTGTAGAAAGTATCAATTAAGGTGACGGGGAGCATGTTGTGGTTTGGACATCGATCGATCAAAACATTATAGCGTTCCCAAGCATCAAAAAGTGATTCATCAGGTTCTTGGGTAAATCCATTAATTTGATTTCGAAGGCTGGTGACCATGGATGGTGGAAAGTAGCGTGACAAAAAGCGTTGAGTCATCTCATTCCAAGTATGAATTGAATTCTCCGGAAGACGATCAAACCATTTTTCCGCATGGTGGGATAAGGTGTATGGAAATAGGTGAAGGCGAAGAAAATCCATAGTAACACCAGGCAACTTCATGCTTTGAGTAACGGTAATGAACTTGTCGAGGTGTTTGTTGGCATCATCATCCGGCAATCCGCAAAATGGACAAGTGTTTTGAACTTGTTGGATCATTTGATGCTTCAACAAAAACTCCGGAGCCATGATTTGTATCGGCGCAATCGGTCCTCCTCGTCCATTCATTATGGGTTGACAAAGCTCCTCCATTGTTCGAAGATCGAGTGGGGGAACATTGTTGTTGTTATTGTTGAGGTGCGGTGGGTTATTATTGTTGTTCACACCAGCCATATCTAAATCTTCACGAGTCTCGGGCTCAGAATAAGTTGAAGATCTAGTACGCATACACCTGCAAAAACAAAAGAAAAAGATACCAAATAAATAGACAATATATATATATGTACGTGTAAAAATAAAAATAGAAATCTTTTTGGATTTTTGAAATTTTTAATTTTTATGGATTTTTAACAATTTTTAATTTTTATGGATTTTAAATATTTTTAAGCAAGAAAAATAACGTTCACGAGTGAACGGATCCCAAAATTCAACGCGTCTCTCACAGAAAACCGTTAATCTTCACGAAAAGAGCCGGCAGCGGCGCCATTTAATACAAGGCTTTTACCCAGTATAAAAATATCGTTGTTCTAGTCTCTTTGGATTGATTATTGGTTAACGTGCGACTCAGTTGTCTTTTGGTGAAAACAAATAGATTGGTCGTTGTAATATATTAAATAGCAAAACGTTAAAGTAAATGACGGTAATTAAATCTAAAACTAATTAAAATTAAATGGTGTAATATTAAAATTTTAAAAGTAATTAATTAAATGACAAAAATTTAAGCTTGATGAAAAATTAATTTGACAATGTAATAAAAATGCAAACTTGAAATTTAAAATAAGGAAAAACAATTAAAATAATACTAAATAAAAATGGTGGGAAAATAAATGCTTGAAAATAAAAAGGGAGTAAACAAACCTAAGTCGGAACCCGAAATACTGTCACTATCTGAAATTACCAAACTTACTCTGCTTATCCAGAATCTGGGATGAGATCTCTATTCGTAATAAAACTGTCACTTTTATCCGGAATATCAAACTTAACACCAATATCCGGAATCACTGTTTTTTGCCTCTTATCCGGAATCATAAATAACCTCCTTATCCGGAATAAATCTTCGAAGCTTTATCCGGAATATTGATATTACCCTTATCCGGAATCCAAAACTAACACAACTATCCGGAATCTGGCTTCCGGGTGTTATCTGGAATCACAAGAAACGACTATCCGGAATATGATGCTTCTATCCACAATCTGGAATATGAATTCCGGACCCTTATCCGAAATGTGCCTCGAGTTCCTTATCCGGAATAAGTCTCCTTTCTCTTATCCGGAATCTCTCAAATGCAACTATCCGGAATTCTAGTTTGATGCCTTATCCGGAATACCTGACTTGTGCCTTATTCGGAATAATGATTTGGCTACTTATCCGGAATTATACTTTGGAGCTTTATCCGGAATTCGAGGGTTTTACTAACCCGGATAAGAACAAGTTTGCAATAAGCTAAAAACTCAAATTAAGCTAGAAACAAATAAGCACTTAACTAAAACTTTTACCAAATCGAATTTAATAAAAACTAAATAAGCCAAAATTTAAAAACTTTTAAAAGCACTAAATAATAAAAATATTTAAAAACAACTTTTTATAAAAATTAACTAATAAGCACTTAATTAAAAATAAGAAAAAGCACACAATAAGCTATAAAATCAATAAGCTAACACAATCATAAACATAAAAACATAACAATTAATCAAAAATAAGCATAACATTAAGCACATAAACATAAAGATTAAATCAAGACAAGAAAGGTAGAATGAGAGATTAATTAAAACTTGATTAAAATAAGATTCAACAATTAAAAGTAAAGATTAAACTTACAAATTTAAGGTGCAAGACAAAGTAGTTAAATGATAATTAAGTAAATGACATTAAGAAAAGTGCAAGTAATTAAAGGTGGAAGAACTATGTGTCAAATAGCCAACACCTCCTAATGTGTCATTAGGAGGGTATTTATAGTGATTAGGGAGGTAAGCATGTGTTGCTTCTTTCTTTCTTTTCTCGACTTCTCGTCTTCTATATTCTTCAACTTTTTCGACTTTGTCTCAGGATTATTTGAACTTGTCTTGTAATTTCTTCATTAATTTAGACTTGAGTTCTTCAGCTTTATTAAACTTCCGTCTTTAGACTTTTTCCTCGATAAATCTTCAGAATAGGCCTTGGACTTCCGTTCTTTTTGCACTCTTGATCTTTCGACTTCGTCTTTTGTCTTTTTCTTCGATAAAAGCCCGTGAAAGCTCGTGTTTTCTTCCCTTTTCATATTTTGGTCCTAAATCACAACAAAAACACAAACCACGCATAATTCCGACATTTACGACATAAAATACACGTTTTGGCTTGGTTATTATTATAATTAAGTGGTAAAAGGATAAGTGTTTTCACACTTATTAATATATGTAGCCGTGGGTTACATATGACCTAGAAAGGGTTAGATGTACATGCATGCTTATATAAACCATATATATAATGATAAAGTTAACTTGAGTATGTTAAACATAAAACAAGCTTATAAAAATCTTATGGGAACCTTGGGAAGAGACAATATAGCCGTGGGCTATATGTAGTCTCCTTGGTAAAATGGTAACCTTGGAAACATGCATAACACCTAGATAATCATGATTAATTTTTTTTTGTGAATATTTACAAGACTTAAAATTAGCTAAAGTGTTCATCTTGGAAATACCAAGATTTAAAAATATAGCCGTGGGCTATATATGTGTGTACATGGATCTATGATTGATTTTTAGTTCTAGACATAGTTTAGATCTCATTTTGGACTTGTGACTTATTTTCTTGATCTATACATAGCTAGATCTATTTTTGTAACACTTATAAATTACATGCAACCTTAAAATGAGACTTGACTTATCTTAATAAGCTATAACTAATTATAGCCGTGAGCTATAAGCTCCTATTAGGGCTTATGACTTACTTGCAACCTTATAACATACCTAGATCTAATTTGGTACATCACATAAAACAAATTATAAGTTTTATTCTTCCATTTAGATTTAAAACCAAATATGAATAAGCTCATAATAAACTTATAAGAATATCCTAAGTTAAAAATTACATAGAATGTAAAGTAGTGTTAATGGACTAGTTAAGCCTATGAAATGCTAATTCAAAACTTAATGGAATTAATATTACACTTAGGCCCATTAAACTAATTAAAGGACTTAAAAATGTATTTAAGCCCAATAAATGATTTAAAGGCCCATTTAAATAAATTAGTGGACTTGAGATATATTTAAGCCCACTAAAATAGCCCATTAGATGTTTAGCCCATTTAATGAGCCCATATACTATTTTGAATGTTATATAAAAGTTTTTATAATAAAATATAACTTATAAAAACTTTTTGGATTAAAATGAAAATTTGTGAAACTTAAGGACTAAAACCATAACTTATGAAACTTGTTTTGATAAACTAGTAAACACAAGGACTGAAAATGTAATTATCCAAAAGTCTAGGGTTTAATAAATTCTATCCGTGGCAAGTTAAACCCTAGGACTATTTTGGGAAGTTCTAAAAGTTATTTTGTCATTTTATAACCCTAGGGACCATTTTTATAATTAGCCAAAACTTAAAGAAGCCCTAGGGGCTATTTTGTAATTTTAGTAAAGTTACAAAACCTAGATATAACTAGGGGGACTAAACCTGCCATAAGCCGAAACTATAACAAGCCCTAGGTACCAAATGTGTAAAATCCGAAAGTTATACTTGTTTAAAATATGAGGGGACTAGTTTTGCCATATTCCGAAACATTAACAAGCCGTAACTCTAAAATCTATTTTTAATTATAATAAAACATAATTAAATACCTAGACCATAAGAATTAAGGTATAAATTCTTAAGTTTATAATTAATAAATTAATTTATAAATGTTAAAATAATTTATGGAAACTTTAAAGTTAAATAAAATATTATATATTTTTTTAAAATAAAATAATTATATTTACTTTAGGAAATAATTGTATAAACAATTATGAATATGTGTTACTCATAAACAAACTCATATACTTTTAGAAAATAAAAACTATATGAACATTGGATAAATTGAATGTTAATAGGTAAGTAAAACACCTTACGTTTACATAAAATATGAAACTTAATAATAAGATTAAATGGATGATTATAATACATGAACTACGAACGTGAACTAATATTAAGTAGAATTTTTATATTTACTTAATAATGAAACTTAATAGTAAATGAATGATTATAATATATGAACGGAGAACGTAAACTAATATTTTAAGTAGGACATTTTAGGTCTACTTAAATAAGAAACTTAATTGTAAGTTGAATGATTATCATATATGCTAACTGATATTAATAGTTAAATATTTAATGTTTACTTAGAAATGAAACTTATATAAATAGGTTTAACGGAATATTGTTGATACTTGAAATACGGTTATTTAGATAAATACCGTAGCATAAATGAACTTACTAAAATCTGTATAAGCATACATATATGTTCTTTGTACTATCTATTAAGACTGTACTATTAGATTAGGCATAACTTTTGGCGTGAGATTTATTTGGATATTCGTATTAAACAGCTATTGCCTACTCCTAGGTGAGTTTACAGCCTCATATAAACTTTTGGATAAAACTTTCCCTTTCGGCAAAAGAAAATATGCAAACACTTAATGGACATAACAAGATTGTATAAACTTGACTATGATTTATTATTACTGGAACAGTTAAATTGTTGTAAATCGCCCGAATGTCATAAATAGATCTATTAGGGATTGACCATCCCCGTCTGGGTGAGTCATGCTCACTGTGCCTTGGCCGGGACAACAGACGTATACCATGTTGGAACTGGAATGGGTGTCTTTTTTTAAGACACTACGTCCTCATCTGTTGAGGACTATGGAAGGTTAAGCTTCAGTTTCTAATAATAAACAAATGTAATCTACATTTTAGTAAGAATGCTTTGTGCATTGTTACTTCTATGATTAATGTATGTCCAAACTAATTAATTGTTAAAAACCTGTAAATTCACCAACTTTATGTTGACCCCTTTAGTATGTTTTGCACAGGAATATGAAGTTAGTACGTGGTGTGTGCATGGTCTCCAGCATCTTAATAATCTGCATCATAGGACTCGTCAAGGGTTCTATTTGGGAAACATAAACAATCACCTTCTATCATGTTTAAGACAATTTTATTTTATTTGTTATCAAACGTGTAAACTGATTTAAATAACTCTTTATCTTATGCTCTATGGACTATATGCTATCGATCCACCCTACTGACATCTCCGTGGATATTTCCGCATATTTTGACCCTACCCGGGGTGTCACACTTGACCATTGCAATGCCCTCATGCAATGCATTAATTTCAAAGCACGGTTTACATTTTTCATCATAAATAACCCACCTTGGCCTTTATTAAATACTAAACACTAAGGAAACTAAAAGATAGAAATATATACAAAACAAGTAAAGAAATCAAAGACTTACATTGGGGTTTTGGTAGTCATGAATGTTTATCATCCTCAAGTTTCACGTTCCGTATACCAAGCTTAAAAACGAGATCATTGTTATTATAAGTTAGCAAACTAACACGAACTCATGTGGCCCAATTATTCACTCAGACTCCCTTATTCCCAGGTGTATCTCTTATATTTTATGATTATCTTGAATGATCACGAGGATTCATTGTTTGACTTATTTCGATAGTTTATTTAGGCTGAAAATAAAGTAGGACGATTTAATCAATAGTTAGCTAAAGGACAAAATCTTTTAAAATTGCTTCTCGGGACCTCATAAATTTCATATCTTAGCATAACTTGCTTCATGATTTGAGACCTTTCTCGGACCGATATTTGGCAGCGACTTCATACTTCGAATCTTGAGAGACGTTCTTGAAATTATGGTCTTCTCTTCATATTAGGAATTTCTTCACTTGAACTTTTTGAGAGATTCTTCATATTTGGACCATGACTTCTTCATTTTTCTCCAATCTTTATTTTGGACTTTGATATACAACGATCCGCCTCCTTTTAGGACTTGGATCTATTTATCCTCATACCTTGCTAGGGTCTTTTCGGATAGACTTCTCAATGATCTTTAGGGGAGTATTTGCTTTTCGTCGTGTGTCTCGATCCTTCATATAGATTTTTTATAAATGATTCTTCACATCACTTGGGATCTTTAGCAACAAAATGTAGCCCTCATGCCTTGTTAGGGCCTTTTTGGACTCGCCAATCTTCGCATCCCGCTTCAATAAGTATGCCTTGGCTATGAACTCTAATTAATACCGAGCAACTTTTAAACGATCTTGGGCTAGAAGCTAAGTAACTTTTCAAATCGTACAACCTTATTTATTACAATTAAATTTATTAGCAAGCGATGGGAGAAAAATCTTATAATCAACTCACATAAATTCATGAAAGAATATCAAACTTATAATTGACTCTATCATCTCTCGTTCTCCACAATTTAAAATCTCAAGGAATGATACTCGTGGATGCTTAGCCAATTAAATCAAAGTTTTGGGTTTTCAAGTCATCTATAGGATCTTGCAACTTCTTAGACTTTTTTCAAGTTTAGAATTCGCATTTTAAAGTTCCCTTGATAAACGACTTTCTAGGATCAATTATAGGAACTTGTGAAAAATTCTTGTTCTTAACCCGTGAGAGTTAAGACTTTCGCTTTTTAAAGTTCCCTATATAAACGCCTAGCAAAACTTGACTTAAACACGGTAAGGATGTTGGGAATAAAATGTAGCTAGTACACTTGGACGCTGACAAGAGTAATCAGGACGTTGATAAGAAGAAAACAAGCGTTGTTAGGAAGATGTCAAGCGTTGAGAGGATGAAGTCAAGCACTGATAGAAGACTTAGTCTACATGTATTATGTTTCTAGTTTGTTTCTAATAAGGATATGATCGACAATGTATTTTCTATGTTTATCTTTACCTAGAATAGCTGATACGTAGACTCTTGTACAAGGCTTCTTATTCTATAAAAGGAGACCTTTAGGTTTTGTTTCAAATAAGTTTTTCATACGTTTAAACACTTTCATTGTACGCAAGTTTATTCTAATCAATCAAGTGAAAGTTTGGTTTACATTGTTTGTGTGTTCTTGTTTGAGTATTAATTCCGCATAATACTTAAATTGTTTTATACACAACAAAGTTTCTCTAGGTGTTTAACTTGATTTAATCTCGTTTACACAAGCTAAATCGATCTAAGTTTGGGATCAACAAGTGGTATCAGAGCTTGTTGAGAAACTTTGATTTGAAGAACGAGATCCAATATTGTGAGGTGAACCAGGCTAAGGAAGAAGGTGAAGAAGAATCTGATGATGTTTTCAGGCAAGGCCACGTCTACTTCAAGTTCCACAAGTTCCAATTCTTCTTCATGTTCTGATAATGAGGTATGTGATGACTCTTCTTGTAGGTTAAATACTGAAAGACTTAATAAAGAAGTTTTAAAATTGAAATCAGATGTTTTAGACGTAAATGCTAGACTTTCAAATTATCAAGTGGCACTTATTCAAACTGAAAAGACTGTGTCTGAGTATAAGAAAATGGAGTTTGACCTAAAAGATCAAATCAATATTTTAACTCATGATTTGAATGCTAGTATTGAGGTTAGAAACATCATGGAGAGAGCCTATGGTGTTTTACAAGCTAAGTTAGATAAGGCCATTAAAGATAAAGAGAATGTAGGGCTTAAGATTCAAAAGTTTGATAAAGCTAGCCAAACCCTAGAAAAGTGTGTCAGTGAACAAAGAGACTCTAGGGATATGTCTGGGATTGGGTTGAAAGAATATGTTGCCGTTCCACCACCTGCTGGGAACTTCTATGGTGTCCATAGAAAGGATCTCTCTTGGACTGGTATTCCAGAACTCTAAGAAGAGGAATTTATTCCTCCACCTAGAGTTCTTTCCCCAGTTGAGGAATATCAACAAAAGGTTATTGACCTAGAAGAGTGGAAGAAGGCCAACCCCACTTTGTTTGTTAAGGGTGGGATGCTTAGTGAGAGTCCATTTGTGCCTACACCCATTGAGAGTCCAGTAGTATCTACACCTATCATTGTGACCAATCCCATCACTAGAAAAGCTGTTAATCTTGGCTCCCCATTTAAGAAACAACCTAGTGTTAAATACACTAAAATGTATAGGAAACCTAGGTCAATCAAAAGCCAAGCAAGTGTTAATGGGACAGCGTTTTACTAGTCTAAGCCTAAGTTTGTGTCTAAAAAGGCTTGTTATACATGTGGGAGCTTTTCTCATTTGGCCTATAATTGTGTCAGTAGATACAATTCATTCACTGACAATAGGTCATCCAATGTCAACCATAGACCTTTTGTCCATACTAGACCACAAGCTACTAGACCAGCTCCTTTCTTCTCTAAGGCAGCTAACACCCATGGACAAAGGCCCTTTCAAAAGACCAACACTTAGTCAAACAGGCAGTATGTTCCTATACCAAACTCTAATCTGAGCGCTGATAAGAACAGATTCAGCGCTGATAGGAACAAATTCAACGCTGACAAGAAAAAACTCTTCGCTGACAGGAACAAATTAAACGCTGACAGGAACAAATGCAGCGCTGACAGCTCCAAGTACGGTATGAGACCTTATTTTAGACCATATAAACAAAGATACCTGGTTAATAAGGGTCAAGGGTCTAAAGCATCATCCCACTTAACATGGAAACCTAAACACGAGCAAAACTCCAATTTTAATGGTATTTCAATGAGTTGCAATAGATTTAAATATCTTGAGAAGGTCATTACTAGACTCATTGGAACAAATTGGGTGATTAGGTCCCAAAGGGATGAACAGGGATTTGTGGTAAAGAATAAGACCTTTCTAGTTAAACAACTAGATAGATCCAAGTCTGACAAGGCTTGGATCTCCAAAGAAAACTAATTTGTTTTCTTTCTGAGCAGCCTATCCAAAAGAAGGTTAATGATCAAGGATATTGGGATAGTGGATGCTCAAGGAACATGCATTTTTGGTCTTTCCACTGATATTATTTTTATCCACTGACATGTTATCTCTACCCATTATCATGGGAAAGGTAGTCTCTGTTGGTGTGTTTTTGTGGTTTTTGTCTAACTATGCAGGAATGTGGAGCTACATTTGGATGGATACAAAGTTGAAAACTTTTATTTATGATGGTTGGAGTGTTTACATTCCTATATTGAGATAAAATTTTGCTTCTTCACATATAATGATTTGTATGCTTCTGTTAAGGGGAGGTAAACCTCTAGGTTTTTGGGTACTCTTAGAGCACTCTTGCATAATTCTAGATTGTGTCCACTAGTGAGTACGATTTAGTTATCTAATTCGTGAGGCACTATAGCATGCAAAGTTGATATACTGTGCATGCTGCCAAGACATTTGACCTAGATTTGGGTTTGGTAGGTTGGGAGACTTTGGGTATATGTTTGGGTTACTTGGGGAGTTACAAAGGTTTTATATGAGTTAACTTTCTCTTTGGGCATTTGTGAACAAAGGACTCTAGAGTTAATGTGTGTCTATCATGCTTTTGCATGAGTGTATGCATGAACAGTGTTTGTCAATCTTGCTTATTAGAGACTAGTTAATTTCCTTAGGATTATTACCTTTTTATGTTCTAACTAAAGTTTTCCATTCGCAAGTCCATTTTCTGCTATGACATCTTAGCTGGTGTCATTTATAAACTCCTTTATAGTCCCAAAATGTTTCATCACCCTTTCATTTTTCAAATTTTTGGATATCTGGAAGCCTAATGATCATTGAGATGTTTTTCCTAGTGATTGACATCTAGTAGCAGCAGAGATCACTTTCACAAGGGTGTATAGTGTTATGGAGATGGCTAAGACTATTGGTACTAGCTTTAATGCAGGTCAAGTCAGTCTTATCATCAGTAAGTCCATCCCCATGTCCTATGAATCAACATTGAGGATTCATTTCCCGAATGTGGATAAGGACAGTATGAAACCTTTGACATTAATGGAATTGACGAAAATCTGTATTAGCTTGTAAAAGCATAATACATAAATGGTACAAATTGTCAAGGATCACTGTTTTGAACTGATAGACTTGTTGTTTTGGAAGCTGATGCAAGGAGGACGTTCTTGGTTTTGTCCTTGTATATTGATCTTGGAGAGGAGTCTTAAAAAGGGGAGGAGCAATCGAATTTGAGTGACAAAAGTAATAAAGGAAGCTCCAAAGACTCTACAGGTGCTGAAGATGATTAAGACCAAGTGAAGGCTGACTATACAAGTGATTTAAGTGATTGACTTTTCGAGATTTATTATTATTCAAATTCAGGGATAAGTATATTTGTAAGAATCCTCTCTGTATGTTTTATTTTATTCAGAAACTTGATTACTAGAGTAGATATCAAGTTTAGGGGAGGATTGTTGGGAATAAAATTAGCTAAGTCACTAGGACGCTGACAAGAAGAACTTGGACGCTGACAAGAGTAAAAGAGGCTCTGACAGATGAGACGCTAATAAGAATTATCAAGGCGCTGACAAGAAGAATCATAACAAAAAGACAAGGACTAAATCTGCCAATGAGGAATTCTTCAAGCTGGTGGACAAAATATGAAGATAAGAATTCAGAATATATTCCTAAATGTTTAAAAGATTTAGTCAATAAGTTATTTGAGGATGTTTATCTTGTGTCTCTTCCTAAAATAGTTGATCTTACCTTTTTGTACAAGGCTCCTTAAACCTATAAAAGGAGGCCTTAGGGTTAGACATAAGACACATCTTTTTCACACACCTCTTCCACATATCTCATAACACTTTCATTGTAATCATTCATTGATATTATTAATCAAAGTGAAAGTTTGGTTTACTTTGTTTTGTTCTTTGTTCTAAGTGTTAAATTCCGCATAACACTTAGTTTGTTCAATACAACAAAGTTTCTCTATGTGTTAAACTTGATTTAATCTCGTTAACACAAAGATAAATCGATCTAAGTTTGGGATCAACAAAGGATACTAGCTAGAGTAAACTTGGATAAGTAAACTCGGGTTGAGTCAAAAGATTCATGACTCTGAAAAATTAAAACCACTTTATTCAAAATTTATTCTAGCAAAGAAAGTAAATAATGATAGCAAAGGAAAATACTACTATACTACTAGGCCAAAATATATTTAAAATTTTGAAAAATGTCGAAAAATCAAATTTTCCGGTTAAAATGAGGACAAATTCATGGAAAAGACCACTTAACTTCGATAGAAGTCTCCCCTACACTTGATATAAACATTGTCCTCAATGTTTAAGCATGTAGGAGTAAACTCCCCTACACTTAGGACATTGTGCACTTTGTTTAAATATTTCTAAGGAAAGGACAACTATAGTGATTTCAATGTGAACATATGAGTTATGAAATATTAAATCACGATAGTTTAGGATAGAACCGGGAAGGCGGGTACACGGAATCACGGTCGTCAAATGTCATCAAAAGTGGATCATTGAAGCTTTAATCCCTGCACATCATAAGAAACAAGACAACAAACACCTACGGGGCTCCCCCTACACTTATTATGAAAACGGTAAAGGATAGATCAACGGGTTGCCTCCCGAGAAGCGCTTGTTTTTGTTAACCGAGTCACGAGCCTGACTTGACCCAGAACTAATTCAAGGGAAACATTGTGAGGGATGGAATCATAACATTAGAGATGTCCTCACCAAAGTACAGCTTCACACGCTGGCCATTCACTTTAAAATTAGGCCCATTTGGTGAGAAAGTTCAATGGTGTCGTAAAGGAAGACTTTGGCGACGGTGAATGGACCAGACCAACGGCTCTTCAGCTTGCCCGAGAAGATCTTCAACCGAGAATTAAAGAGTAAAACTTGATCACCAACGTGAAACTCTCGGTTCTTAATCCTTGCATCATGAATGAGCTTGGTTTTCTCCTTGTAGATCAATGAATTCTCATAAGCTTCATTCCTTAGTTCATTTAGCTCGTTGAGTTGAATCTTCCGAAGATCACTAGCTTTGTTGATATCAAAATTGGCCCACTTCAAGGCCCAATACGCCTTATGTTCCAACTCAATAGGGAGGTGGCATGCCTTCCCGTACACAAGACCATATGGAGTGCAACCAATAGGTGTCTTATATGCGGTACAGAAAGCCCACAAAGCATCATCTAACTTATCGGCCCATGAGGCACGATGCACTCCCACAGTACGCTCTAATATTCTCTTCAATCCACGGTTAGAAATCTCAGCTTGACCATTTGTTTGGGGATGATAAGCGGTGGAAAGACGGTGATTGACACCGTACTTAGCCATGACTCGAGCAAATTGATCATTGCAAAAATGAGTCCCGCGGTCACTGATGATACCACGAGGAACACCGAATCGAGCAAAAAGTTGTTTCAAAAAGTTCACAACCACCCTCGCATCGTTTGTAGGGAGTGCCTTTGCTTCAACCTATTTAGATACGTAGTCAACGGCTACGAGGATGTACTTGTTCCCTTTGGATGATGGAAATGGCCCCATAAAGTTGATACCCCATACGTCAAAGATTTCACATTCTTGTATGAAATTTTGAGGCATCTCATCTTTATGTGTGATCTTGCCTTGGCGTTGGCAAGCATCATAATGTTTAACATTTCATGAGCGTCATGATAAATGAAGGGCCAATAGAATCCAGAGTCAAAAACTTTCTTCGGAGTGTAATTAGGGCCAAAGTGACCACCAGTGGGTCCTTTATGGCAAGCTTCGAGGTTTAATAAAGTTTTTGGCCCATCAACACACCGACGAATGACAAGATCCCCACATTGTTTGAAAAGGTAAGGGTCGTCCCAAAAATAGTGCTTAATGTTTTTAAATAATTGTTTCTTTTGTTGGGACGTTAACCCTTCCTTGAGAATTGATGTTGTAAATTTAGTCAACTTACCTTTAGGAAAAAGTGAGCAACTAAAAATAGGGCAAGCGAGCACGACGATTTAGGAAAACCGTGTGTGAATGACCCTAGGTGAGTTCGTTCTCGAGGAGGCTAGTGCGTTGTGTTAAGAGTTGATATATGATGTTTGTGATTATGAACAAGAAGAAAAGAAATGAGAAAGGAAAGGATTGATGGTTACGAAAACGTATTAAACTACGACGAAAAAGGCGTAAACGTAAAACCGTAAAAACGACAAAAATAAAAATTTTCAACCTAAAAATTAATTATAAGCTAAAACAAGTCTAAAATAATATAAATAAGGAATAAAATCCAATAAAAATATTTTAAAACCTTTTATTAATTAAATATTCAATTTTAAATGCTAATTAAAGCCCTAAAATTAAATATAATTAATCAAAATGTCCAAAATATGATTTTATTGAACAAATAACTTACTTATATTATCTAAAGACTAAAAAGTATTTTTTATGATTTTTAAATACTATTTTTCTATTTTAAATTACTAAAAACTATTTTAAAATTAAAATAATTATAAAAAATAATTAAATAATGCTAAAAATAATCTACCAATTTTAAAAATCCTATTTTACTCTAATGAACAGTAGAAAAATGAAAAATCTTGAAAAATATTAAATTTCCCACTAAATGACAAAACTAGTTTAATTAAAACCCTAATTAACTTAAATTAATTATAAAAATTAATTAAAAAGGTGAACAGTAACTAAATTTTAAACCAAATACCTTAAAATATTATTCTAAGTTCAGAAAAATTGATTAAACCTAAAAATATTACTTTTTGGCACTAAAAGACAAAAACAGAAACTTTAAAATTAATTAAAAATAGCTAAATAACCTAAAAATTACTAAATGAACAGTAAATAAAAATTTTATTAATCAGAAAAATCCTAAATTAAATAAGAAAAATAATGGCACTGGTTTCAAGGTCTAATTCCACTTTTTGGGCACTAAAGACAAAAAAAGAAGAAAATAGATAGTGACATGTGCTGGACTTTTGTCTTTTAGCTCAGCAGTGGTAAAAATGACACTAGCAGTGGGAAAGGAGTTCCCACTGACAGTGTAAAATTTTGGTTTGATTTTCAATAAGCTTAGGAAAGCTTATCTTGATAGCTTTTTTGGACAATAAGGCACCCTTATACTCTTTGGAGTATAAGGAGTCTGATTAAGCACAAAAATCACCAAGTCACTTCACAAAAATTCACACAATAGGCATCAAAAGTATCTGATTAAGCATATATGCAGGTCTGAATAAACTTTGCTGGTGCACTTGGTTCTAGGACGATTTTTAGAAGGCCACAACTTGCTCAAATGATTATCAAACAACTTAAAACCAATCTATATCCCTAAGTGCTCCTATAATCTAGCAACAAACAAACTCATGAAAGCAGTTAACACAAAACAAGGAAGAAACAAAGCCTTAACTGATTTTTGGCTAATATTGCTAAACATGAGCATGCATTTGTGTGTAATCTTCACCAAGACTGATCATACAAACAATGCATAACATATAAATACCCTAATGATTGTTTCTAACTGGTTTTAAACACAAATCACTTTTAAAGTCTTTACTAAACTAGCAGATCCAAACACCCCTTTAAAACTGTAAAGATGTTTTTAACTTAACCAAATCACTTCAAAAGCTACTCAAACTAATCCCCTTAGTATCTAGCATGCATATAGACACATAAGAACACAAATCAACAGCTTAACATACAATCTAAGCAGATTCATGCAATATCACCAAACTTCACTTTTTTTCAGAAACTTAAAAGAAATAAAAGGGAAATGAAAGCTACCTTGTTGGGCTTACTTCCAAGCCCAACAGTGGCTGATAAGCCACCTCCAATACACCCGGGTGTATGCTGAGCCTTGTGGGATTGGACTGGTTTTAGCACAAATGACAAGAAATGGTAAGAGTAATCCTTAGCTTTTTCTTGTTTCCTGCACACCACAAACAACTAAGAGAGAAGGAACAAGCTAAAAGTGATTCAATAAGCTTGGTTGAATAAGCTTATTGAAAAGCTTTTAGCAGTAAGGCAAAAATAAGTTTCTGAAAATTTTGAAAACAATTGAAAACTTAAAAACAAACTTTGAGAGTTGTAAAATGGATTCAAGAAGAACAAACTTTAAAACGTAAATGCTGGAAAATAAATGGTTCTCAGTTTCATGTAGGTTAAAAACACTTCCATTAATTTAAAGAAAAAATAAAGTTACATCAAAACTGGAACCAAGGGCACAAGCACAAACTGCTGGCTCCTTTTATAGTATGCTAGGGAAGATTCTAGATAATAAAAATAATACAAACATTAGCTAACTGAATTTCCTGATATGCCATTGAATTCAAAATTGATTCTTGGTCAAGATAGCTCACATGTGATTGATTGTCATAGCCAGCTGTTGATAATTGATCTTGGCCGTTATATGGACCCTTTGGGAACAAGAAAAGGATTTGGGTCGTTGGATGGAGTCAGAGTGTACAGTGACACGTGAAAGGGTGTACCTTTGGGGAGACAAGGCAAAGAGATGTCGTTTTCTGGGTTGTGGGTTTCACTTAGGGGAGGGTAAATTACCCATTTGGAAAATATCAGGGTAAACCCCTTTGATTTGGTGATGGATTAAGAGAAAGATAGTTTAGGGTTTATGTGTGGGAGGGAGATTAAACAGTGGAGTTTAATTAAGTTTGGGGTAAATTTTTTTTAAAAAACGTGTTTCCCACTTAATTATTTAATTAATAACCGGTTTAAATAAAAAGTGGTGGTGGGAAGTGACGTGGATGAGGGGTGTGTTTTGATTGGATGATGGGGTTGAGTGAGGTGATGTGGCGTTGGGTGAGTGGCTGGAACAAGTTTGGTTGTCTGGCCCAATTGCCCCCCCAAGGTTCTTTCTTTCTCCACATTGTATAAATTAGCCAAAACTCCCATTTCTTTGTAAATAAGTTTCCTTAGCTTGTCATTTTTGGCACAATGTTTTTGTAATCTTGAAACAAGGACCATTTATGCAATTTCTTCATTTTCCAAGGACTGAATTTGCCATATCTTCAAACTTCAAGGCTTTGACTTGTTGGTTGACTTCTTGGAGGACCATATTTGACAATTTAGATTTGTTGAGGGACTAAATTTGCCAATTCTTCAAAGTTAAGGGTCCTTTTTGTAATTTTGACAAACTTTAGGGACCAAACTTGTAATTATGAAGATACAAGGGTATAAAGTGTCAATTATTCAAACTTGGAGGACCAATCTTCAATATTCTTCAAATCTTCAAGGGTTTTCTTTGGAAAATTCCTCACTAGGGCTTGGTTCATCGTGCGGCTTCGTTTCCCGTGTTCGTTTTTGCGTGATTCTTTGTGATCTTTTGTCATTTTCTCAATACCCGTACCTAAATTACACAAGCAACAAACACAAGCATATATTTGGGTATTTTGATGATATTTAATGCATTTTAAGTCCAAAAAGAACGATGAGACTATGTATAAAAGCCGTCTCATCACTCCCCCATACTAAACCATTGCCGTGCCCTCACGCAATGCTAGAATAAAGTATCGTAGCATCTCCAAAATTCATTTTATTCACTTTATTGAAATGATAAACTAGCTACACTACTACTATTACTACTACTTGCGTTTTAGACATAATGTATGATTTTCATCGCAAAATGGGACGTTTAGGTTCATAGAATAAGAACACGTGAATGCTTCGTTAGAAATAATTTTGTCGTCCTCGATTTTCACTCCAATTCCATGCTAAGCGTGCAACGAGATCATTGTCATTATAAGTTAGTAATGCTAACACTACTCATATGCCCTAATCACGTACTTATCCTCCCATTATTCCTAAGTTGTATCTCTTATATTTTATTTTGTCTTGAATGTTTCACGAGGATACATCGTTCGACTTATGCGATAATAGAGATTTAGGTCTAAAAATAGAGTCCTAACGGTGTAACTAAGACCATCAAATCAATAACCCCTCCTAATAGACAACGATGTTAAAAAATTAAGTTGACAAGAAGAATCGATAAACACGGTTTTATAACGGTTTTGAACATGAGACTTATTACCAAGACTTTTATACGCCCCCTAACGGAAGGGCCTTATTATCTTTGGTTTACCTCCATCTTTTATTCAACTTCGCCATGAAGCTTTTATTATGACTTCGGTCTTGCCTTGCCTTTTATTATCCGCCTCATCGGTGGTTTTATTAGCCAAAGACGTATATCCTCACGCTAAAGCGAATTTTGGATCTTTAAAGCTTCGAAGATTAAGGCTTGATTCACTTTCAATTTTTGCATAGATTTTAGGCCTTGTGAGGCTTCAAATTGTTTGCTAGATTTAGGTGAGCACTTGAAATCTTATTATTGGGTGAAGCTTTCGATTATTCGGGTTGCCAATACTTCAAAACCGTGACGCTGGCGATACCTTAATGTCTTCCCAATTTAATTACACGGAAGCTACTAGAAAAGATTAGAAACCCAACAATCCTAACTAAACCGCTAAGTCAATATTTATTAAGCAAAAAATATTTACATGCGAAGGGAGAATAAGCAAACAACGAGAACACATGAGTTTTTGAAAGAATACGAGTACTCTACGTTTAGCATAGTAACTTATAATTAACTCTATCATTTCTCGTCCTCATTTAAGAGACTTAGCCTAAAAAGTTAAGGAATCGAAGCTAAGTGCTCAACACGCACGGTCGAGTCAAAAATTACTCTTATTCTCGCCATCGGAAAACCTACATTCGTGTCTTCAAACACTTATAAAACATGAGAAAAATTTTAAAATTTGGCCATTTTTAGCCTTATTTGCAACAAAACGATAAACAAAAAGATAAACTTTGGAAAGCGTGAAGGTTTGGCAAGGCAAGTATCTATTCACCCCCCATACTAAAGTTAAACATTGTCCTCAATGTTTCGAGTCTAGGGGTGCAAACACCCCCATACTAGAGACGTAGTCGAATGCCTAATCTAGCATGGAAAGGGTGTAACCGTTAAATTAATAGCCGTTTATGAAGTGTGCTAATAACCTATGGTTAGAACATCAAAAGGATATATCATGGATATTGAGAAATGTCTCCAATAGCAAACGATCGAGTGCTCCCATAAAACGAACACGAGAGGCTCCAATCGTGAAGATCATGATCTAAAAACCACATATCACAAACAACCATGGAACAAAGGTTGGAAGGGCACGAATCCCCACACGTAAGCTACATTAGACTAAGAAAGCGATAATATGTACATAGGATAAGCATGGGACTCCCCCACGAGGCACCTCGTTTTTGATTACCGAGTCATGAGCTCGACTCGATCCCCTCAATACTAATTATCATTGGGGAAGGTGACTTGGTCGAGGTAGTTCAAGGATGGAACTTCCCCACCAAAGTAGTGCTTTAACCTATGTCCATTCACCTTGAAGTTAGGACCATCATCTTGAGCTAGCTCGATGGTCCCATAAGGAAATACTTGAGTCACGGTGAATGGACCGGACCAACGGGATTTCAATTTACCGGAAAATATTTTCAATCTTGAATTAAAAAGTAAAACTTGATCCCCAATGTTAAAAACCCGGTTTTTAATTTTTGAATCATGCAACTTTTTAGTTTTCTCTTTATAAATCAATGAATTTTCATAAGCAATGTCTCTCAATTCATCCAATTCATTTAATTGCATTTTCCGGTGTTTTCCCGCGGTCTCCATGTCATCATTACAATGCTTTAGGGCCCAATAAGCCTTGTGTTCTAACTCGATAGGCAAATGACAATTCTTTCCATACACAAGCTTATAGGGAGTGCACCCAATGGGTGTCTTATGAGCGGTCCTAAAGGCCCATAAAGCATCGTCTAACTTATCCGACCAAGATTGTCGGTTTTCCCCCACGGATCTCTCCAAGATCCTCTTCAATGCTCGGTTTGAAACCTCGACTTGCCCACTCGTTTGTGGGTGATATGCCGTAGAAAGACGATGTGTAACCCCATATTTCCTTAGAACCCTTTCGAATTGGTCATTACAAAAATGGGTTCCACGATCGCTTATAATCGCAGAGGGGTTCCAAACCTAGCAAACAAACTTTTCAAGAACTTAACTACCACACGAGCATCATTAGTGGGCAAGGCCTTCGCCTCCACCCACTTAGAAAGGTAGTCAACCGCAACGAGAATATACTTATTACCACGAGATGATGGGAACGGCCCCATAAAGTCTATGCCCCAAACGTCAAAGATCTCACATACTTGAATGATATTTTGTGGCATTTCATCTTTTTGTGAGGCTTTTCCTTGTCGTTGGCATGAATCACAAGACTTCACAAGATCTTGTGCATCTCGGTAAATAGTAGGCCAAAAGAAGCCGGCATCAAACACCTTTTTAGCCGTGAGATTAGCACCGTGGTGACCACCCGTGGGTCCCTCATGGCAAGCTCTAAGGATGTTAGAAGCTTCGGTGCCAAATACACAACGGCGGATGATTTGATCCGCACACGTTCGAAACAAGTAAGGGTCGTTCCAAAAGTAGAACTTGACATCACGAAAGAATTTTCGTTTTTCTTGAGTTGTCATACCCTTAATGATGAAGTTACCCGCATGGTAATTTGCAAAATCCGCAAACCATGGGGTAGAAGAATCAAGTTTGGAATTCACTACACCAAGTGTCTCGAGCGGAAATGTTTCGGTGATTTCCTTAGGCTCGTAAACACTTTGGTGAGGATCTTCCAAACGAGAGAGATGATCGGCCGCTAGATTCTCGGCTCCTTTTTTGTCAACGATTTAGTGATCAAATTCTTGAAGGAGGAGAATCCAACGAAGTAATCTCGGCTTTGCATCTTGTTTAGCCATGAGATACTTGATAGCCGAATGGTCCGTATACACTATGCATTTCGTCAAGACGAGGTAAGGTCGGAATTTCTCAAATGCATACACCACGGCAAGGAACTCCTTTTCCGTTGTAGTGTATTTAAGTTGAGCCTCGGTCATCGTCTTGCTAGCATAGTGGATAGGCAAGAAGTGCTTTTCATGACGTTGCCCCAAAACGGCCCCAATAGCGTAATCACTTGCATCACACATAAGTTCAAAGGGGAGGTTCCAATTTGGAGCAACAAGAATGGGAGTCGGTAAGTTTCCTCTTAAGGATCTCAAAGGCTCGTACACAATCTTCGTCAAAGACAAAACGTGCTTCTTTTTCAAGAAGATGTGTAATGGGTCGAGAAATCTTCGAGAAATCCTTGATGAATCGTCGATAAAAGCCCGCGTGGCCTAGGAAACTCCTAACTCCCTTGACGGTTTTGGGATGAGGTAATTTGGCGATGACGTCTACCTTAGCTTGATCTACCTCAATCCCCGCTTTCGAGACCTTGTGCCCTAAGACGATTCCACTTCTAACCATAAAATGACACTTTTCCCAATTGAGCACAAGGTTGGTTTCCTCACAACGTTTTAACATTCTCTCAAGGTTCGACAAACACGAAGTAAAGGAATCACCAAACACGGAAAAGTCATCCATGAAGACTTCCATCGTCTTCTCGATCATATCATGAAAAATAGCCATCATGCATCGTTGAAAAGTTCCCGGTTCATTAGAAAGTCCGAATGGCATTCTACGATAAGCAAACGTTCCATATGGACACGTAAACGTAGTTTTTTCTTGATCACGAGGATCGATGGGAATTTGGAAGTAACCGGAAAAACCATCTAAAAAGCAATAGAAATCGTTTCCCGCAAGACGCTCCAACATTTGGTCCATGAAGGGCAAGGGAAAATGGTCTTTTCGAGTGGCTTCATTCAACTTACGATAGTCAATGCACACTCTCCATCCGGTCACGAGTCTTGTGGGAATCAACTCGTTGGCATCGTTTGGCACAACGGTCATCCCTCCCTTTTTAGGGACACAATGAATAGGACTCACCCAAGGGCTATCGGAAATAGGGTAAATCATTCCCGCGTCAAGGAGTTTAAGGACCTCCTTTTTGATGACGTCGTGAATTTTGGGGTTCACCCTCCTTTGACTTTGGATTGTTGGCTTGAAATCCTCCTCCATTAATATTTTGTGTGTACAAAATTTGGGATCGATTCCCTTAATGTCGGATAACTTCCACGCAATCGCCCCTTTGTGGTCCTTAAGAACATCGACAAGTGCGGTTTTTTCATCATCCGAAAGTTCCTTCGCAATAATAACCGGCAACTTGTCGTCCTCCTCCAAATAGACATACTCGAGGTGAGGAGGTAAATCTTTCAACTCGAGGATAGGTGGTTCCTCAAGTGAAGATTTGGGCTCGATACTCATAACCTCCTCGGGTGGAGGAAATGGGAAATCGTTGAGAAAATCCTTGATAATCAAGAAGTCCTCATAGTTGTCGAGGTCTTCGTCACAAGTACGTGGAACATCGAATTCTTCCAACGTAAAACCACCACCTTCGAAAGGAGTGAAGGTTGGTGTCGAATTATCAAGAATTGGATCTAACATAGTGGGATTGCCACTAGTTTCTTCATCACCAAACCCTAAAACTTCTTGTGAAAATTCCTCGCAAACCACGTCGATCATATCAACGAGGTTAATGGTAGCAACGGAATAAACATGAGAAAGTTGAGAATTTTGAGTTGCGTTTATAACAAGTTCCTCGTCGTTGAAACGTAAGGTGATCTTTCTAGCATGCACATCAATCAAAGCCATAGACGTATCTAAAAACGAACGACCTAAAATAAGAGGAACTTGAGGATCCGTGGGGATGTCAACAACAATAAAGTCTACGGGATAGTAGAACTTCCCCACTTTCACAAAAACGTCTTCCGCCAATCCACATGCAAGAATCGTGGAATGGTCGGCCAACTCAATAGACATTCGTGAAGGAGTAAGATTAGGAAGATTGAGCGACTTGTAGATTGCAAGTGGCATCAAGTTAATGCTAGCACCAAGATCGGCCAAGGCATAGCATTCTTCCATATCTTGAATTGCACAAGGGATCAAAAATTTACCGGGATCACCGACTTTTTGAGGTATGCGATTAAGATAAACCGATGAACAACTAGACATTTGGTGTAATTTTTCCTTGTTGTTCAACATACTCTTAAAGTTAGCGGCAAATCGAGGCATCATGACCAAAGCATCGGCGAAACTCACATTAAAGTGCAAATCACGAAACATTTTCATAAAAAGCTCAAATTGATAGTTGTCGCGCTCTTGTCGTTTCTCCTTCCTAAGTCTCGATGGGTAAGGCAAGGGTGGTGTGGGTTGGGGCATAGGCATAGCCTTTGGAATCTCGGGTTCCAATATGGGTGATGGGTCAACCGTAGGTGTGGCATGAGCGGTACTTTGTGGGATTGAAATATGCTCCTTTTCGACCACCACCTCGGGTTCTTCCTCAATTTCCTCCACCGTTGGAGTAATTGGTTGAGGAGTTGGTTCTTTAAGTGTCTTACCACTTCGTGTGGTAATCACTTTCATCTCTCCCTTCGGGTTTGAAATGGTGTTACTAGGCAAACTACCCGAAGTAGAGGCTTTGTTTCCCATTACGGCTTCTAAAATTGCATTAAGCTTAGCATCTTGACTACTAAACTTCAAATCTTGGCTAGCGGCTTTTTGGTCAATTCTTTGTTCAAGCCTAGCATGACTTTGCTCTATCTTGTTGTTTTGACCTCGAATTTGGTTAGCAAAATCATTTTTCAATTCATTCCTCATGGCTATATTTTCCTTAATGAAATTAGCTAACTCCTTTGCATTCTTAGCCGTTTCCTTAGCTTGATTAGCCATTTGCTCTTGAATGTTTTCCATAATCTTATCATTTGAAGTAGTGTAATTCAAAAAGTCCAATGGAAGTTCTTTGTTATTTTGAAGACCTTGACTTGCATTTTGAAAATTACGGTTTTGATTTTGGTTTTGCAGTTGGCTATTACTACTACTCCCTTGATTCCCATAGTTGTTATTACCCTTATAATTGTTCCTTTGATTGCTTTGGTAACCAACTTGATTGTTTCAATAATTGTTAGCATTTTGATTTGGTGAAAAACCCGGTGGAGTCAATTGATTAGTGCGAGGAACTTGACCGTTTTGGTTATAAGTTCCTGCGGCCGCGAAGGCACTCGAAGTGTTACCACCGGTGGTAATGCACTCGGAATAATCGTGAGCTCCACCACAATACATACACGAAACCTCAACCGCTTTAATCGTAGCGGGAGCGGGTTGTTCACCAACTTTAAACTCAACTAACAAGCCTTTCACTATATCAAAAATTGTGTTCTCCAAATTAGCCTCGACTTGGCAAGCATCAACGGTGTGTGACAAACTAGGTGAAGATGAAGACGAAGCCTTACGAACACTCGACGTGCTACGAGGACTATACACCTTAGACCTATTCTCAATAATTACCAATGCTTCCTCGACCGTCTTACACAAGAAATTACCACCCGCGGCGGCATTAAGATAATCACGCTCATGATCGTTCAAGCCATTGTAAAACGTGTCTATTTGATGCAAGTCGGAAAAACCATGATGAGGACATTCGTGCAACATTTCCTTAAACCTATTCCAAGCCGTTGAAAAACTCTCATTAAACTCTTACGAAAACTTTGAAATCTCGTTTTTCAAGTGCGTAGTCTTAGAGGGCGGAAAAAATTGGTTCACGAATTTTGAAACGAGATCCTTCCACGTCAATATAGAATTGGGTGGCTCTTTCTCTAACCAAATTTTTGCGGGCCCCGCTAAGGAATACGGAAAAAGCATCATCTTAATCGAGTCGTTTGAAACATCCTTAAACTTGCACGTGGCGGTGAGACGATTAAATTGGCGAATGTGGTTATGCGGGTTGTCCTTTTCGTCCCCTCGAAACTTGTTGTTTTGAATCATGGACAACAAACCCGTCTTAACCTCAAAATTCTCCGCAAGGATAGCGGGAATCACAATCGCTTCTCCATAACCCTCGGTGGGTGCTTGAAGCAACTCCATCATAGTTCGATTAGCCATGGGTGCTTCTTTCACTACAATGGGTTCGTCAATAGGAGAGTCCTCACTAGTAGGAGTGATTGATTTGTTTCTTCGTTTACGAGCACGTCTAGCTTTAGAGCGAGTTTGCATAAACGTCACGTACAACGAGAAGGCGAGCAAAGAAGATTCTTTTTGGTATTTTTACTTTTTCAAATTTTTTTTTTTTTTTTGGTTTTTGATTGTTTTTAACTTTTTTGGATTTTTGGGATGTATTAAGTAGACCAAAATCTACAAATCTCCTCACTAATCAAATCTCTTGATTAACGAAGCCTCAAGGAATGAAAACGAACACGTGAAGTGAACGCCTTCGATGACTTTAGAACGATGGTGGAACACCAAATCGTTCAAGAGGGTTTAATCAAATGAAACCAAGAAAATATATATGATACTTAGTAATACTTTGGGCGGCAAAACCCTCGATTCACTCTCAAAATCAAATACGCACAAGCAAGCGGAGGAAACGAGGCGGCGCGAAGCACTTAAGAGCCTTTTTCCTTTAGGTCGTGAAATACAACCGCCTTATACCCACCTTATAGTTTGTATTATCAAAATCAAGCTTCACGAAAGTATTTATCTATTTTTGCCTTTTTTCTTTGGTTTGAGATTCGAATACAATGATCGAGTGATGAAATCCCGAATCAAGGTTGTGATTGCTCACGTATTTGGAGTACTTGTAAATTTATTGTTCTACGTATACAATATAGTAATAATATTCACAAAAATCGAAAAACGATAATACGTATTAATAGAGTGCTATTAATACAAATACTATTATGGCTAATATAGAAAACAACAATGGTTCAACCAAAACACAACACGCCTCCCCGGCAGCGGCGCCAAAAATGATGTTGTAAATTTAGTCAACTTACCTTTAGGAAAAAGTGAGCAACTAAAAATAGGGCAAGCGAGCACGACGATTTAGGAAAACCGTGTGTGAATGACCCTAGGTGAGTTCGTTCTCGAGGAGGCTAGTGCGTTGTGTTAAGAGTTGATATATGATGTTTGTGATTATGAACAAGAAGAAAAGAAATGAGAAAGGAAAGGATTGATGGTTACGAAAACGTATTAAACTACGACGAAAAAGGCGTAAACGTAAAACCGTAAAAACGACAAAAATAAAAATTTTCAACCTAAAAATTAATTATAAGCTAAAACAAGTCTAAAATAATATAAACAAGGAATAAAATCCAATAAAAATATTTTAAAACCTTTTATTAATTAAATATTCAATTTTAAATGCTAATTAAAGCCCTAAAATTAAATATAATTAATCAAAATGTCCAAAATATGATTTTATTGAACAAATAACTTACTTATATTATCTAAAGACTAAAAAGTATTTTTTATGATTTTTAAATACTATTTTTCTATTTTTAAATTACTAAAAACTATTTTAAAATTAAAATAATTATAAAAAATAATTAAATAATGCTAAAAATAATCTACCAATTTTAAAATCCTATTTTACTCTAATGAATAGTAGAAAAATGAAAAATCTTGAAAAATATTAAATTTCCCACTAAATGACAAAACTAGTTTAATTAAAACCCTAATTAACTTAAATTAATTATAAAAATTAATTAAAAAGGTGAACAGTAACTAAATTTTAAACCAAATACCTTAAAATATTATTCTAAGTTCAGAAAAATTGATTAAACCTAAAAATATTACTTTTTGGCACTAAAAGACAAAAACAGAAACTTTAAAATTAATTAAAAATAGCTAAATAACCTAAAAATTACTAAATGAACAGTAAATAAAAATTTTATTAATCAGAAAAATCCTAAATTAAATAAGAAAAATAATGGCACTGGTTTCAAGGTCTAATTCCACTTTTTGGGCACTAAAGACAAAAAAAGAAGAAAACAGATAGTGACATGTGTTGGACTTTTGTCTTTTAGCTCAGCAGTGGTATAAATGACACTAGCAGTGGGAAAGGAGTTCCCACTGACAGTGTAAAATTTTGGTTTGATTTTCAATAAGCTTAGGAAAGCTTATCTTGATAGCTTTTTTGGACAATAAGGCACCCTTATACTCTTTGGAGTATAAGGAGTCTGATTAAGCACAAAAATCACCAAGTCACTTCACAAAAATTCACACAATAGGCATCAAAAGTATCTGATTAAGCATATATGCAGGTCTGAATAAACTTTGCTGGTGCACTTGGTTCTAGGACGATTTTTAGAAGGCCACAACTTGCTCAAATGATTATCAAACAACTTAAAACCAATCTATATCCCTAAGTGCTCCTATAATCTAGCAACAAACAAACTCATGAAAGCAGTTAACACAAAACAAGGAAGAAACAAAGCCTTAACTGATTTTTGGCTAATATTGCTAAACATGAGCATGCATTTGTGTGTAATCTTCACCAAGACTGATCATACAAACAATGCATAACATATAAATACCCTAATGATTGTTTCTAACTGGTTTTAAACACAAATCACTTTTAAAGTCTTTACTAAACTAGCAGATCCAAACACCCCTTTAAAACTGTAAAGATGTTTTTAACTTAACCAAATCACTTCAAAAGCTACTCAAACTAATCCCCTTAGTATCTAGCATGCATATAGACACATAAGAACACAAATCAACAGCTTAACATACAATCTAAGCAGATTCATGCAATATCACCAAACTTCACTTTTTTTCAGAAACTTAAAAGAAATAAAAGGGAAATGAAAGCTACCTTGTTGGGCTTACTTCCAAGCCCAACAGTGGCTGATAAGCCACCTCCAATACTCCCGGGTGTATGCTGAGCCTTGTGGGATTGGACTAGTTTTAGCACAAATGACAAGAAAAATTGGTAAGAGTAATCCTTAGCTTTTTCTTGTTTCCTGCACACCACAAACAACTAAGAGAGAAGGAACAAGCTAAAAGTGATTCAATAAGCTTGGTTGAATAAGCTTATTGAAAAGCTTTTAGCAGTAAGGCAAAAATAAGTTTCTGAAAATTTTGAAAACAATTGAAAACTTAAAAACAAACTTTGAGAGTTGTAAAATGGATTCAAGAAGAACAAACTTTAAAACGTAAATGCTGGAAAATAAATGGTTCTCAGTTTCATGTAGGTTAAAAACACTTTCATTAATTTAAAGAAAAAATAAAGTTACATCAAAACTGGAACCAAGGGCACAAGCACAAACTGCTGGCTCCTTTTATAGTATGCTAGGGAAGATTCTAGATAATAAAAATAATACAAACCCTAGCTAACTGAATTTCCTGATATGCCCTTGAATTCAAAATTGATTCTTGGTCAAGATAGCTCACATGTGATTGATTGTCATAGCCAGCTGTTGATAATTGATCTTGGCCGTTATATGGACGCTTTGGGAACAAGAAAAGGATTTGGGTCGTTGGATGGAGTCAGAGTGTACAGTGACACGTGAAAGGGTGTACCTTTGGGGAGACAAGGCAAAGAGATGTCGTTTTCTGGGTTGTGGGTTTCACTTAGGGGAGGGTAAATTACCCATCTGGAAAATATCAGGGTAAACCCCTTTGATTTGGTGATGGATTAAAAGAAAGATAGTTTAGGGTTTATGTGTGGGAGGGAGATTAAACAGTGGAGTTTAATTAAGTTTGGGGTAATTTTTTTTTAAAAAACGTGTTTCCCACTTAATTATTTAATTAATAACCGGTTTAAATAAAAAGTGGTGGTGGGAAGTGACGTGGATGAGGGGTGTGTTTTGATTGGATGATGGGGTTGAGTGGGGTGATGTGGCGTTGGGTGAGTGGCTGGAACAAGTTTGGTTGTCTGGCCCAATTGCCCCCCCAAGGTTCTTTCTTTCTCCACATTGTATAAATTAGCCAAAACTCCCATTTCTTTGTAAATAAGTTTCCTTAGCTTGTCATTTTTGGCATAATGTTTTTGTAATCTTGAAACAAGGACCATTTATGCAATTTCTTCATTTTCCAAGGACTGAATTTGCCATATCTTCAAACTTCAAGGCTTTGACTTGTTGGTTGACTTCTTGGAGGACCATATTTGACAATTTAGATTTGTTGAGGGACTAAATTTGCCAATTCTTCAAAGTTAAGGGTCCTTTTTGTAATTTTGACAAACTTTAGGGACCAAACTTGTAATTATGAAGATACAAGGGTATAAAGTGTCAATTATTCAAACTTGGAGGACCAATCTTCAATATTCTTCAAATCTTCAAGGGTTTTCTTTGGAAAATTCCTCACTAGGGCTTGGTTCATCGTGCGGCTTCGTTTCCCGTGTTCGTTTTTGCGTGATTCTTTGTGATCTTTTGTCATTTTCTCAATACCCGTACCTAAATTACACGAGCAACAAACACAAGCATATATTTGGGTATTTTGATGATATTTAATGCATTTTAAGTCCAAAAAGAACGATGAGACTATGTATAAAAGCCGTCTCATCAAGAATTCCACCCGCCAAATAGTTTGCAATGTCCGCAAACCATGGGGTTTCATCAAGATTGGATTTAATAGACATCAAGGCCTCAAGGGGAAAAGAGTCATTAATCTCTTGATTTGAAAGTTCCCCTTGATAAGGATCCTCGAGTCTACTAAGATGATCCGCGGCTAGGTTTTCCGCTCCCTTTTTATCACGAATTTCAATTTTATATTTTTGAAGGAGCAAAACCCAACGAAGATAGGGGCGAAATTTTTCAAAAGCATACACTACAGCTAAAAGCTCTTTTTCAGTAGTGGTATAATGCAATTGAGCCCCCGTCATTGTCTTGCTAGCATAATGGATTGGTTGGAAGTGTTTGTTCACTCTTTGGCCCAAAACTGCTCTAATAGCAAAATCGTTAGCATCACACATCAATTCAAAAGGTAACTCCCAATTAGGGGTAACCAAGACCGGTGCCTTAATTAATTTATCCTTAAGAAGATTGAAAGATTCAATACACTCTTTAGAAAAGATAAAGGGAGTATCTTTTTCCAAGAGGTGGGTCATCGGGCGAGCAATCTTAGAAAAATCTTGAATGAAACGACGATAGAAGCCCGCATGACCAAGGAAACTTCTCCCTCCTTTCACGGTTGAAGGAGGAGGTAATTTAGCAATCACTTCAACATTAGCACGGTCGACTTCAAGATCAGCTTTGGAGATTCTATGACCAAGCATAATACCTTCTTTTACCATGAAATGGCATTTTTCCCAATTAAGAATGAGACGAGTGTCTTCACACCGTTTGAGCATACGTTCTAAATTGGCAAGGCAATGAGAGAAAGAATCACCATAGACCGAGAAATAATCCATGAAGACTTCCATAGTTTCTTCAACCATGTCATGAAATACAGCCATCATACACCTTTGGAAAGTCCTAGGAGCATTGCATAAGCCGAAAGGCATTCTTTTGTAAGAAAATGTTCCATAAGGACAAGTGAATGTGGTTTTCTCATGGTCTTTAGGATCGATGGGAATTTGAAAATACCCGGAGAAACCGTCTAAGAAGCAATAATAGTCATTACCCGCTAAACGCTCGAGCATTTGTTGATCCCAAACTTAGATCGATTAAGCTTTGTGTATACGAGATTAGATCAAGTACTACACGTAAAGAAACCTTTGCTTATGAATAAAGTAACAAAGTGTTATGCGGAATTAACACTTGATCTAAAACACAAAGATGTTAAACAAACTTTCACTTGTATTAGAATGATCGTACTTGATTACAATGAAAGAGGTTTAACTTGCGAATACTTATGAAAACTGATAATTAACTTTAACCTAAAAGATCTTCTTTTATAGAACAAGAAGTCTTGTACAATAAGCTACGAATCAACTATTCTAGGTAAAGATAATAATAGAAAATACAATGTCGTGCTTATCTTTACCATACATAAAAAAGAAACAAATAAACAAAAGATTCGTATGAAGATATTCCATCAGTGTCAATCTTCAAGGCTGTCAGCGTTGACTTCTTCAATGTCAACGCTTGGCTGTCAGCGTTCAATGTCATCCTATCAGCGTTGACATTCTTCTTATCAGCGTCTAGTGAACTGACCCATATTTTATTCCCAACAATCCTCCCCTAAACTTGATATCCATTCCAATGATTAAGTTTCTGAATAAATACTTAAGGCTTAGGAGGAATCTTGCAAAAACTTCTTATGTTGGTGATAAACATATCTAATCAAGTCCTTGGCTACGTCACTAGTATAATCAATCTCCAAGGGTGTCTCTAGCATCTTCTCCAACACTTCTTTGGATAAGAAATAGTCAGCATCCACAAGTAAATACTCTGAAAACTTTGTAGAGCTCAAATGAAATACACCACAAGTAGAATAAAGCCTCCAATGAAGATTACTGAGATCATCTTCAAGATCCTTCCATATGGCTGGATCTGCTTCTCTTGGACCACACAAAGTCAAAAATGTGTTCCAAAGTCTTATTCCATTTGCTGAAGTAGGTGCTTCAGCTGTATACTTGGCCTCTATTAATCTCCATAGATGCACCAAGTCTTCCCTGTCTATGCTTGCAAAGATAGAAATAACTGAAGTAAAAGTATGTACCTCCTTTCCAAATCTGCCAATCTTCCAAAATCCACACTCATCTTCATCAAAACTGATGATTGGATTTCTGTCATCCAGAGGTATTACATTAACCAAATCTGAAGCTTCCAATGGAGAAAGCTTGAGATGCTTCCTTATTACACCTTCAGTTGGAAAATACACATCCATATCTTTAGGAAATTGGAAAGGATCTCCTTTCTTTACTGGTCTTTGAGCAATCCTCATTTCCTTTTGAATCTGCATTTCCTCAGCAAGCTCTTGTTTCCTTTCTTCTGAAAGAAACTGATAGACATTATTTTCTTGCACACTCCTCCAAATAGGATGTGCCCTATACTCTAACTCCTCAAAAGATAAAGCCAGCAACTTCTTTGATGTCCAGTTAGGCTGATGGCATCTAAGCAACTTATAGTACAACTGCCTTCTATCTCTCTTGAGCCAAGTCTTGACTTCCTGTGCATTATACTTCAGAATCACCTTTATGTCATCTTGTACCCTAAGAAGAACTTCCAACCCCCAAATTTGATCTGACAAACTCATCCCTGGGTTGTCCATAACCTTGTCTTCCCAAGCATGGTACATTCTGGTGATTTCAGGAAGGTCCCAATCAATCTGATTCTTCAAATCACTCAATCTTTCCTTTGCTAGCTCATCCCCATATTCAAGTCTTTCTGGATCTTCAATAATTTGAACACTTGAATCTGAGCTATCGTCTTCTTTTCCATCACCACTTTCTTCCTCACTCTCAGAAGCAACAAATGGTGATCTACCACTCCTCTTCAAATCTCTTTCCAAAAGTTGTGCAGCCAACTGTTCATCAAATGCAATTTGTGCTGCATCTTTCTTTGGAACTTCTTCTTCAACCAAAATTCCTTTACCTTTGTCTTTTGGATCAATAATAGGTAAAGTAGAAGAAGAAACCTGCTTGGACACATCTTTGATGATTGCTGATGACTGGAATACATCAACACCACCTGCAACTTTGTCAGCGTTCAAGTTACCTCTATCAGCGCCACGATTACCTTTGTCAGCGCTAGATGTGTCAGCGTTCAAACCTGTATCAGTGCCCAATGTTTCTTTGAAAGATCCTTCCAAGTTTAATGGTGTCACCTTGGATGTATCAATAACTGGGTGCTTCTTCAAGTTGGTGAGTGCTTCAGCAATCTGTAAAGATTCACTAAATTGTGAACTCTTTTCTGAACTCTTCTCACTAGCTGTATGAATCAGCTCATCCTCTTCATCCTCTTCATCCTCCCCTTTGGAAGATTCCTCCATTAGACTCCTGCTACTTGGATTCTCCAAAACAGTTACCCGCTCCCTCAATACTTGGAGTTCACGGCCCTGTTTGTTGACAATTTGTACAAGGCTGACATTTTGCTTTTGCAAGCTAATGACAGCAGCCGTCAATTCAGTCATAGTCATAGGTTCCAATCTGCCCTCAGCTAGAATGGGGATTTGACCTCCCAAAATAGAATCATAGGGCATGGATGAGGTCTTAATGATGTTGGGACTGTCTTGACCAGCATCTAAGCCTGTGTCAATAGCCCTAGCCTCATCCATGGCACCAGCCATACTTGTGGAGGTGGTTCTCTCTGCTACAAGGCTAGGATCACTAGAGGAGAACACTCCAGTAACCCTTTGGCGTTTATTCAACCTAGATTGTAATGGGGTGGAAGATGAAGTAGATTGTGTGGGTGTTGGTTGATTAAGGGGTGTTTGGGATTGTTCAGGGATGGTATCAGCGTTGGGATTGGCTGTGTCAGTGCCAACATGTTGAGTGTCAGCGTTGGGTTGGTCAATGTCTATGTGGTCTGGTGAAGGTAATGGTTCATGAATAGGCTCAAGTTGGGGTTCAGGGTCTGGTTGTGGTTGTGGTTGAGCAGCCTGAATTACTTCAAGCATGGGTTGGGTAAGAGGTATGGATCTGTTTGTGGAGCTCATTTTAGCAAAAATGGTTTTCTGTTGTTTAGGGATCTCATAAAAAGTGTCATGATCCCTAGAACAATATTCTTGTAAATCAAAGACCATTTGCAAAAATCTTGGGTAAGCCAAAGTCATTTTACTTCCCTTATTTTTACACATCCCTTCAAAAATCATTTTGGAAAAATTATACTTAAGCCCACGTGTTATGCAAACCAAAGCACTTGCAATTGACCTGTTTATTTCATTAAAAGAAGTACATTTTGGACTTAAGCATTGGAGAAGGACATGTATCAAATATTTCCAGTCAGAGGGAAATTCCTGCTTATGATATTTATTTAAAGTGACATCAGCAGGAATAGGATAACCCAATTCCCTAAGACCTTGTTCTATTGTTGCAATGGCAAGGGTAGTCACACCATCAGCGTCATCAAGACGCAAAGCTTGGCGAACCAAGGCTTCAGTGACCACCCATGTTCTTCCATGAACAGTAGATGTTAATGTGGTCACTCCATTAGCTGTTGTGGAACTGACATTATTCCAAAACTGTCTAATGTGTGCGACAGGGACTAATGGTGTATGAGAAAGTGCATACCTGAGAGAGGATGCATTTAAAAATGCCACCATTTGTGAATACTGAGGGAACAAATCATGATCAGCAGTCAAGTAAGCTACCATATTGTGTTGGCTCTTGAACTCCAATGTTAAATTCTTTGAGTTGAACTTGGGGGCCATTGTGAAAGCTGTTTTAGGTTAAGTGATATGGGAAAAATCTAGGAGAAAAATGTTAGACAAGAAAATATGAATACCCAGAATAAAAAGATTAGCCAAATTTATAGGAGAGATGCATGATTTTGATTGGTCAAAAATGAGGCAGTTATATTCAAATAGCAATGATGAAAATATTGAAACAAATATAACTTATCTCATGCATTAATTAAAAGTAACAACTCCCCAAAATTACGGCCAAAGAGTAGTCAAAAATAACAACTGGGTAGGGCCCACTAGGTGTCAACGGTCAAAAATAGCCCATCAGCGCCCAACGGTTATATTTTCTTGTCAGCGTTTGCCTAAAGCCTTGTCAGCGTCACAATTGGACGTAACAGCGTTTGGAGAAAAACTTGTCAGCGTCTAAAAAATAAAAATAAAAATATTTTAAAAAGAAAAAGACCTTAACAAAGTAATTTATCCTAAGGGAAATATCTTACAAGTTGATAATAATTACTGGGCGGCAAGCACTGTCCATTTATGCACACTTGCTTAAGCAAGATAGACACAAATGTCCTCTAGAGTCCCTTGCTAACCAAAATACTTACCAACAAAGTTATTTCATAAAATTCTTTGTAACTCCCAGGTAAACCCATAACAAAACTATTCCCAAGTCTCCCATCAGACCACAACCAATTCTAGGCCAAAAATGTCTTGGCAGCATGCATAGTTTATCAACTTTGCATGCTACAGTGCCTCATGGTTTAGTAAAACTAACCCATACTCACCTGTGGACACAATCTAGAATTGTGATGAGAGTATTGTAAGAATACCCAAGAGTCCTAAAGGTTCCTTAACCTCCCCTCAAACTATGATACATGAGTTCTAAAAAATATATATGAACATTAAAAATTTATGTCAAGATAGGAATATAAATATTCCAACCATCATCCATAAACAAAACATGTCCAAATAGCTCTTCAAAGATCCATAAGCAACTCTGTATCCAATGGCATAAAGCTACCACCTACCTACACATTTAGATGAAAACCACAAAACTAACATTTGTTGCTGACAGCGTCCCGACAACACTTATTAGCGTTGAAGGAACTCTTGTCAGCGTTAGACAATAATATCTCTAACAACGGCAAAATAACACTTATCAGCGTTACATGTACCTTTGTCAGTGTTAGAAAAATAAAGTGGAAAATCTAAATCATCACAAAGACCAATAACAATGCATTATCCTGTACATACTTTTACAAAAAGGTTCCAAAACACATATTAAGTGAGATTAACCATTCTAATATTTGTTACCAAATATTGAAATCTTCCAGCATCAAAAGGTTTAGTTAATAAATCAGCCACATTATCTTCTGTGGCTACCCTATCTGGTTGTATTAAACCTTTCTCAAAGCAATCTCTTATAAAATGATGTCTAATTTCTATGTGTTTGGTTTTAGAATGATGTACAGGATTTTTAATAATGCATAAAGTACTGTTATTGTCTACAAAAATCTTGGTATGCATAAAATTATACCCATAATCCAACAGCTGGTTCTGAATCCATAAGACTTGTCCACAACAAGCAGCTGCAGCAACATATTCTGCTTCAGTTGTAGAGTTTGCCACCACTGTTTGTTTCTTGCATTGCCAAGATATCAATCTACTCCCAAGAAATTGGCATCCACCAGTTGTGGATTTCCTATCAAACTTGTCACCACCATAGTCACTGTCTGAATATGCAATAAGGTCCAATGGAGAATCTTTTGGGTACCACAAGCCAAGATCTGGATAACATCTTAGGTACCTAAAAATTCTCTTCACAGCAAAAAGGTGACACTCTTTGGGAGTCACTTGATGGCGTGCACAAGCACACACAGCAAACATGATGTCAGGTCTTGAGGCTGTAAGATACATCAATGATCCAATCATTGATCTATAGTGCCTAACATCCACATCCTTTCCAGCTCCAATTTTTCCCCAAGGGTGTTGCCTATCCATAGGAGTGGAAGCATCCTTTTCATGTGGAGAAAAACCATATTTCTTCAAGATTTCAGCTACATACTTGTCTTGGGAGATGAAGATACCATCTTCTTTCTGTTGAACTTGTAAACCTAGAAAGAAGTTCATCTCACCCATTGCACTCATCTTGAATTTATCTGTCATGAGCTTGGAAAAGTCCTCACTCATTTTTGGATCAGTAGACCCAAAAATGATGTCATCAACATAGACCTGCACAAGCAACACATGTTTTCCTTTCTTCTTTGTAAATAGTGTCTCATCTATGGTGCCCCTTTTGAAACCATTTTCCACCAAGTAGGTGGACAATGTACCATACCATGCTCTTGGGGCCTGATGAAGTCCATACATAGCTTTCTTCACTCTATAAACCTTGTCTGGATTCTCAGGATCTTCAAAACCAGGAGGTTGCATAACATATACTTCCTCAACAATTGTTCCATAGAGGAAAGCACTCTTCACATCCATTTGATAAACAGTGAAGTTCATGCAAGATGCATAAGCTAGGAAAATTCTGATAGCTTCAATTCTTGCAACTGGAGCAAAGACTTCTTCATAATCTATGCCTTCCTCTTGTGTATCTCCCTGAGCTACCAAACGTGCCTTGTTTCTGACCACAACACCTCTTTCATATTTCTTGTTCCTTAGAACCCATCTTGTCCCAATTGGTCTCACATATCTAGGACAATCAACCAGCTCCTAAACATCCTGTATAGCAAATTGGTGAAGCTCATCCTGCATTTCTTCCACCCAACTAGGTTCTTTGAGAGCATCAAAAAATTTCTTGGGTTCTTCCTGTGACAGAAAACAGGCAAACAAACATGCTTGTACAAGAGGGGTATCAACCTTCTTGTGTATATTGGCAATAAATCCACCAAGACTTTGATGGGATCTTCTTGTCTGAACTGGAGCCATAACATCACCAATGATCTGAGATGTGGGGTGATCCTTTGCTGTGGAAGTGAGAACTCCTCCTTCAAAAAGTCTGGTGTCCTCAACTTCACGCTCCATGTTGCCAATATCTTCTTCCTCAGATTCTCCTTGATCAACAGAAATCTCTTCATGGACATTGGAAGGTCCACCCTGTTCAAAATGGGAAGAGAAAAGCTGTGTAAAGGTGTCACCAAAGTCTGAACCTTGTTTGTCAGCGCTTGGGCTAACAGCGCTTGAACTGTTGTTGTCAGTGTTTGAGCCATCAGCGTCTGAATTGGTCTTATCAGCGCTTGATTTCCCTTTGTCAGCGCCTGAAGAATCATGCATGTTTGTATTTGGTGGTATTTGGACACCACCATTATCTTTCCTAGCAGCAGTAGCAGCAGCATAATACTCATCTGTCCATATAGGAAGTGTAACATATTCTTGTGTGGGAGATGACTCAGCTGCTGGTGGTCCATCCTTCTTAGCAACCTGTATACCTGAAACATTACCAATTCTCTTTTCCAAAACACTTGAAGTTTCCTTCACAATGTCTGGATCAGTAACAGGCATATAATTTAAAGCTCTAGATAAAGGTTCTAAGTCAAACAACCAATTTGGACCACTTTCAGGATCACTAGGTTTACTTTCTAAAAACCTAACATGTACTTTTTCAAGTATACGTTTTTCCTTTTTAATGTAAACCCTATATCCTTTACTCTGCACTGAATAACCCATGAAGTAGCCTTCATCACCTTTTGAATCAAACTTACCTAGGGCATCACTAGTTTCTAAAACAACTACATGACAACCAAAAGGCTTGAGAAAGCCAATATTTGGCTTCCTTCCCCAAAGTAACTCATAAGGTGTCTTATTATGTATTTTGTTGACCAATGCCCTATTTTGAACATAACAAGCTGTGTTAACAGCTTCAGCCCAAAAGGCTATAGGAAAGTGGGCATCAGCCAACATGGTTCTGGCTGCTTCAATAAGGGTTCTATTCTTCCTTTCAGCAACCCCATTTTGCTGTGAGGTTCTATCTATGCTAAACTGCCTAGTAATCCCTTTCTTGGCACAAAAATCATCTAACAACTGATTTCTAAACTCACCCCCATTGTCACTTCTAATAATTTTGACCTCATTACCATTCTTCTTTTCAATCTGGGTAATGAAATTAATCAGACTTTGGGCAGTTTCACTTTTCTTGGCTAAAAAGAAAGTCCATGTAAACCTGGAAAAATCATCAGTGATAACAAAACAATATGATTTACCCTTCAAACTTTCTATATTAGTTGGACCAAAGAGGTCCATATGCAATAAGTGAAGTGGTTTAGAACTAGAGTGCACCTGTTTAGACCTGAATGAGACCTTGTGCTGCTTGCCCTTAAGACATGCAACACAAGTGTGATCATTGTGGAAAGCCTTTTCAGGCAAACCATCAACTAAACCAAGCCTCACAAGTCTATTGATATTCTTAAAGTTGATGTGCCCTAATCTCCTGTGCCAAAGATTACTTTCATCTACTGAGGCTTTAGCATAAAGACATGACATCATTTTATTATTTACCTTAATTCCATTAAGATTCACATTATATATGTCTTTATGCCTTGGTGTTCTAAAATCTATGTATTTTTCCTCAGGGAGCTTATAATCTTTGCTTAACACCAAGCACTCAGTATCTGTGAAAAGAACCTTATTTTTGTTATCACACACTTGTGATACACTAAACAAATTATAATCCAGTTCTTTTACCAAGAAGACATTCTCAAACCGTAGATTGTTGGTGACAAGGGTTCCTTTTCCAGTGATGGTGCCGTAGCCCCCTCCAAAGTATACCTTATCACCATCTTGAATAGGAGTGAAGTTTGTCAGATAGTCTTCCTTTCCTGTCATGTGCCTTGAGCATCCACTATCCCAGTATCCATAATCATTGATCTTCTTCTGAATGCCCTACACATAAAGAAAACACATTAGTTTTCTTTGGGAACCCAAGCCTTGGAAGACTTGGATTCATTTGGTTGTTCAACAAGAACAGACTTGGTTCTCATAACAACCCCATTTTCATCCCTGTTTGAATGAAATTCCCAGTTAACCCCAATTGGTGTTGACAATGTTTTTGAAATATAATGAAACCTGTTGCATGTCATAGAAATACCAGTAGAATTAGGGTTTTGGTCTTGTTTTGGTCTCCATGTTAAGCTAGTAGAAGCTTTAGACCTATTTCCCTGTGGTTGCAAATACCTAGGTTTGGCAGTGTGTCTGTTAGCGCTGAAATTGTTCTTGTCAGCGCCCTGATTACCTTTATCAGCGTTGGACCTAGGGTTTGCTACAGGAACCCATTGCCTATTGGACCAAGTGTTTGACTTTTGAAAAGGTCTTAGGCCTTGTGTGTTAGACCCTCTAGAAAAGAATGGGGCTGGTCTAACAACTTGTGAACTTTTGTTCACAAAGGTATTGGGTCTGACAGTGTTTGACCTATGTTGACTTTTGTCAACGCTGAAATGGTTCCTATCAGCGTTGACATTGGAAGCGTTGACACATTTGTATGCCAAATGTGAGAAGCTACCACATGTGTAACAAGCTTTTCTAGATATAGTCTTAGGTCTAGAAGCAAAGAAGCCTGTTCCATGATTACTAACTTGGCTTTTTGGTGACCTAGTATTCCTATATATCTCTGCATACTTAACACTAGGTTTTCTAACAGTTTGTGGGCCAAGGTCAACAGCTTTGCCAGTGGTAGGGTGTGTGATCTTAATAGGTTTAGGATCATTGGACTCCACAATTGGTATCATGTTTGGTGTGGGCTCATTTGGACTTTCACACAACAACCCTCCCTTAACAAACAAGGTGTGGTTAGCTTTCTTCCACTCATCTAGGTCAGTCAGTTTTTGCTTGTATTCCTCAACTGGGGAAGTCACTCTAGGTGGAGGAATGAATTCCTCCTCTTGGCATTCTGGCAAGCCAGTCCAAGATAAGTCCTTTGATTGGACACCATAGAAATCCCCAGCTGGTGGTGGAACACCAGTATAATCCTTCATCCCAATCCCACTCATATCCTTAGAGTCTCTTTGTTTGCTAACACACTCTCCTAGGGATTGTGTGGCCTTATCAAATCTCTGGATTTTAAGACTCACATTATCTTTATTTTTGTTAGCCTCCTCTAACTGAGCTATCAAATCAAGATTAACCCTGTTTACTATATCTTGACAATCTTTACTTTGATGTAACTCATGTTTTAAGATATTTATTTGATCCTTTAAATCAAACTCCATTTTCTTATACTCAGCTACTGTCTTTTCTGTTTGGGTAAGAGCAAGTTGATAACTAGAAACTTTGCATCTTTCAGTACTTGCCTCATCTAATAATTTAACTATCTCTTGATTTAGTATTTCATTATTTAAACGACAACCCTTAGAACAGAAAGCATCATCATATACCTCATTATCTGATGAAGAGGAGGAGTGTGCCATGAGAGCATATTCAACATGCTCTTCTTTAACTTCAGCAACCAAAGCTCTGTCCTCTTCCTCATCCTTAGCCATCCACCTCCAGTCCCATTCTCCAACACCATCAATTTGTTGAACAGCAACCATGGCCTTGGGATCTGGGCTCTTAATCATTTGGCTTGAAGGCTTACCAGCATCAGATCTTCTTGGAGATCTACATTCCCTCATAAAGTGCCCCATCCTATGACAGTTGTAGCACTCAACCTTGGACTTGTCAAATCCAGCAACATCCTTAGCATTAAAGGTCATCTTCTTCTTGAACCTTTTATTAAACCTGTTTGCTCTTAAACTCACAAGAGCCATAGTCCACTTGATGTCCATCTCTTCCAATTGTTCATCACTTATCTGCTCAAGATCTTCATATGTAATCCTTGAATCACTGGGCAAAGAAGCAATGAATGCACACACAGTATCTAGATCTAAACCAGCAGGTTTAATTCTATCAACGCCAAAGTTGTGTGTGTCAGCGCTTGAGTATAAAGCGTTGACAGGATATGATCCAGCGCTGATAGGCTGAGATCCAGCGTTGACACATTGAGATCCAGTAGCTGGATGTCCATAGAAGTTCATGGAATCAAATTGGCCTTCACTTTGTGAGAAGAAGGCCATGTTGCTGCTGGAAGATTTATTATCACTATCCAACTGCCATTCATTCTCCAACAGTCTTAGTTTGTTGAAGATGTCATCAAACCTGGAGGTCTTGTGGGTGTTATTGACAAGAATGGATCTTGTCTCAATCTTCCATACATCACCAAGGCTTTTGAGAAAAGTAGCATTCAATTCAGGGTCATCAATCTGTGTTCCCATGAAGGAAAGTTGACTTGTGATGTCAAGAAGTCTACTTCTCACACTGCTGAGATTCTCATTAGGTTGAGCTTTAAAGACAGCATACTCATGCAAGAGTTGCTTCTTCTTTTCTTCTTTTGTGTCAGCATTGCCACCATGTGCTACTTCAAGAGCTTCCCAAAGCTCTTTTGCAGACTCAAAGCGTTTGTACTTGTGCTGATTTTCATGACCTAGGGCGTGTTTCATGATGTTCAAGATTTTCATGTCCACCCTTTTCTTGGCTATATCTTCAACATATACAGCTCTTCCATCTTCAGGCTTTTCCTTCTTATCAGCTTCAGGACAATTAGGAAGAGCTACCCTTGCAGCAATAGCAGCAGCAATCTTTTGAGCTTTGTTGAATGTGTTCCCATATTCAACGATCTCCCAAAGAGTGTAGTCATGAATAGCTATATACTGCTCAAAGTTAGACTTCCAAAGTTCAAAGTTCCTGGCATCAAACATGGGAATTTTGATACTAGGGTTTGTGGCGTTGTTTTGTAGCAAAGCAGAAGGCTGATTTGTGCCAGACATGGTGTTTTTAGGGTTTTGAGAGATTTAGGGTTTTTAGGGTTTGGTGTTTTAGGGTTCTTGCGTTACTTAAAGATCAAAAGTTTCTCAACAAGCTCTGATACCACTTGTTGATCCCAAACTTAGATCGATTAAGCTTTGTGTATACGAGATTAGATCAAGTACTACACGTAGAGAAACCTTTGCTTATGAATAATGTAACAAAGTGTTATGCGGAATTAACACTTGATCTAAAACACAAAGATGTTAAACAAACTTTCACTTGTATTAGAATGATCGTACTTGATTACAATGAAAGAGGTTTAACTTGCGAATACTTATGAAAACTGATAATTAACTTTAACCTAAAAGATCTTCTTTTATAGAACAAGAAGTCTTGTACAATAAGCTACGAATCAACTATTCTAGGTAAAGATAATAATAGAAAATACAATGTCGTGCTTATCTTTACCATACATAAATAAAGAAACAAATAAACAAAAGATTCGTATGAAGATATTCCATCAGTGTCAATCTTCAAGGCTGTCAGCGTTGACTTCTTCAATGTCAACGCTTGGCTGTCAGCGTTCAATGTCATCCTATCAGCGTTGACATTCTTCTTATCAGCGTCTAGTGAACTGACCCATATTTTATTCCCAACAGCATTTGATCCATGAAAGGAAGAGGAAAATGATCCTTGTGAGTGGCATCATTGAGCTTGCGATAGACTATGCAAACTCGCCAACCCGTGACAAGTCGAGTAGGAATCAACTCGTTGTTTTCATTGGGAACAACGATGATTCCGCCTTTCTTAAGCACACAATGGACGGGACTAACCCATGGCGAATCCGAAATAGGGTAAATCATTTCGGCATCTAGAAGTTTGATAACCTCTTTCTTGATGACGTCATGAATTTTTGGATTAACCCTTCATTGGCTTTGGATTGCAGGTTTAAAGTCATCTTCCATGAGAATTTTATGAGTACAAAAGTTCGGATCAATTCCGCGGATAGCGGAAATTTTCCAAGCAATTGCGTTCTTATGATTCTTCAGCACATCGATAAGTCGAGATTTTTCTTCTTCTTTCAAGTCCTTTGCGATGATGACGGGTAACTTCTTATTGTCTTCAAGGAAAACGTATTCGAGATGAGACGGTAAATCCTTAAGCTCTAAATCCGGATGATTTTCGATGGAAGGCGTAGTCAAATTCGGATCATCGATAGAGATTTCCTTAGGAGATGGTGAAGAAATATGGTCCTCATTGAGAAGTTTCTCAATGGTACGAATGTCTTCATACCAATTGGAGGGAGAATCGTCATATTGTAAATCCACATCCCCCAAAGTTGCTTCAAATTATTTCAAAAGGAAATCACTTTCTCCAAATGGAGTAAGTGAGGGAGCAATAGAGGCAACGGTCTCAACAATGGGTAGAGAAGAAGAACCACTTTTACAAGCGTCTTTGAAATTCTATTCACAAGCCTTATCAAGAACGTCAATGAAATTAACGCTCTCGTATTCATAAGGTTGCTTAGAAAGTTTACCCATGTTGAAGACGATTTTATCGTCACCAACTCTCATGATTAATTCGCCCGCGGCTACATCAATGAGAGTGTGACCGGTCCTCAAGAATGGACGTCCAACGATTAATGGAACACGGGGGTCCATATCGTAGTCAACAACAACAAAATCCGTCGGAAAGGTGAATTTGTCGACACCGACGAAGACATCTTCGGCTATCCCCACCAGATAAGCAACCATACGGTTAGCTAATTCCAAGGTCATTCGTGTGGGGACTAGCTCGGGTAGAGATAATTGTTTCCAAACACTTAATGGCATTAAGTTTATACTAGTACCTAGATCGGCTAGGGCCATACAATTCTCTACCCCGGGGAAGTTGCATGGAATCAGAAAACGACCCGGATTACCAAGTTTGGTTGGTAATTTCCTTAAGAGCACTCGGAGCAATTCTCATTAAGTTGGGTCTGAGCGATATCAAGGAGTTTCTCCTTATCACTGAGAAGATCGTTAAACATTTTAGCATACTTTGGCATGTGAGCGAGAGCCTCAGCAAAGGAGATGTTGAAATTCAGTTGTTTAAACATTTTAAGAAAGTTAGAAACCTGAATATCATCCTTGTTCTTCAACTTCTCTTTCCTCAACCTTGAGGGATAAGGTATATTGGGTTGAGATGAAGGCTTAGAATGGAATTCTCACTCACATCCTTGGGTGGTGGATGGGTGGAAGTAGAAGGTGGAGGAATTGGAGAATGGGACTCATTTTCCTTTGTCACAAGCACCGGTCTAGGTGTAGAAATCTCGGGTTCCTTTAAACCTTTACCACTTCGGGTGGTGATTGCTTTCATCTCCCCTCTTGGATTAGCAACGGTGTTACTCGGAAGAGAACCCGAACTATAGGCTTGATTACTTAGGAAGAAACTAGCCATCATATCCCTTAAGTCATTCGTTTGACTGCTCAAAGAGTTTCGCATATCGGCTCGAAGATCATTCCCTTGTTTTGCCATATCTCCTTTCAAGTTGATGATTTGTCGCTGAAGATTCTGCACCAGTGCGTGATTAGTCCTCATGTAAGTTTCAACCTCGTGATTAAATGCGGTGGGTTGGTTGGGAGTAAGAGCATGGTAGGCAGGTGGTTGATAAGCGGGTTGTTGGCACACTTGGTTATTTCCTTGAGATGGATATGTGTTTCTTTGGGTTTGATATTGATTTGGAGCTCGAATTTGGTTTTGATTGTTACGATTGAGTTTTTTTGGGTTCTGAGGGGGGAAACCGGGTGGTGAAAGGAAGTTGTTTGAACGATAACTAAGCAAATTGCGGTCACCTTGAGGACGTGCTTGATAGCCTCCCGTAGAAAAGTTACCGTTAGCGGCATACACATTTTTCGGATTGTCATGAGTCGAAGGACAATCGGTGTATGAATGAGATCCCCCGCATATTTCACATGACTGAATCAAAGCATTAACTTGCGTATTAATGTTTTTGGCATTTTTAGCGGTTTGTAGAGCAAGTGCTTCAACAATCGAAGTAAGCTTATCAATTCTCTTGCCGGTGTCACTGGTACTAGCACTAGCCACGTTAGCTCGAACACTCTTAGTTTGCACTCTAGACTTATTCTCAATAATGTCCCACGCGGCATTAAAAGACTTAACTAAAATGTTACCCCCTGAGGCACTATTTAGTGAATCTTGGTCATTCATGCTTAAACCAGTGTAAAAATTATTAATTTTATGCACTTTTGTAAAACCATGATGTGGACACTTTCTTAAAAGTTCCTTAAAACGGTCCCAAGATTCACTAAATGTCTCACCGTACTTTTGTTCAAAGTTAATGATTTCATTCCACAAAGCGGTAGTACGTAAGGGTGGGAAAAAGTAGTTGATGAATTTGGTCTCCAAATCCGACCACGTAAGAATACTTTCTGGCGGTTCCTTATCAAGCCAATGTCGGGCTTGTCCCTCTAAGGAGAAAGGAAAAAGTTGCAAGCGAATCATCTCTTGTGAAACCCCATTATACTTGACCGTATTAGTGAGTTGAAGGAACCTTTTGATATGGTCATGAGGATCATCAAGTGTACGCCCCAAGAATGGTTGAGCAGAGACCATTTGAATGAAGCCAGATTTGAGCTCAAAGTTGTTGGCTCCAATCTCGGGTATGACAATAGCATCGGTGTTGCCCTCTACTTGTGATTGCAAAAGCTCGATCATTGGTTGATTGTCCATGGTGACAATAGGTGGAGTTTCGACTTCGGCTTGAGTTACTTTCTTCTTACGAGCACGGGTACGCATACACACCTACAAAAGGAAAAGATAAATAGACAAGAAATATTTTTGGTTTTTTTTGTTTTTCTATTTTTTTTTTTGGATTTTTGAAAAATTTATATTTTGTTTAGGATTTTTGAAAAGGTTTAAGCAAGAAAAATAATGTTCAAAAATGAACGGATCCCAAAATCCAACGAGTCTCTCACTAAAAACCGTTAATCTTTACGAAAAGAGCCGGCAGCGGCCCCATTTAATACAAGAGATTTTGCATGTAAAAAGATTCGTTGTTCCAGTCTTTTCGAATTGATTACCAATTGAAAGTGCGACTCAGTCGTTCTTGGTGGAAAATTAAAGTGGTGTGATTATCTATTTAAAACTAAAAGTAAATGTCGTTTAGGAAAAATGGAAGCTTTAAAAGTTAAACTAAAAATTAAGGCATAAAAATAAATTTGAAAATAAAATAAAGTAATATTAAACTAAGACAAAACTTGTTTCAAAATAACACTAAGTAAAAATGCGAGAAAAAATTTAAGTTTGAAAACTAAGATAAATAAATCAAGAAATAAAGTATAAAACTCGAGATCGGATCGCAGACAATGTGATCGTACTCAGATCGCAGTCACGATCGCAAGATTGGATCGTCACCTGGATCGCGACAATGGATCGCACCCACTGATCGCAACCACGATCGCAACAAGTGGATCGTAGTCTTTGATCGTGGTCTGCGATCGTGACAATGGGTCGCAACAGGGGATCGCTCCCAACAATCCTAACCACGATCGCAACAAGTGGATCGTAGCCAGTGATCGTAACCACGGATCGCAGCAATGGATCACAACAAGTGGATCGTAGCTATGATCGTGATGTGTGATCGTAGTATGAATGAAGTAAAGGATCGCAAGTAGAAACCCTAGGGGTTTATGCGATCACACTTACTTGATCGGAATGGGTAAACTCATAAGGCTGATACGATGGGATTCCCAAAAACTATAAGCAAAAACGAATAAGCACAAATAAGAAAAGACGAATAAGCACTTATTCGAATCTTAACCAAATGAAAACAAGCATAAATTTAAAAACTTTTAAAACATTTAAGGAGCAAACTTTATGGATCAAAACTTTAAAAAGGCGAAACTTTTAAGAAAACTTAAAAGAAAATAAGCTAAATACAAAATAAGCTAAAAAGCATAAAAAGCTCAAAGCTTAAATCGTATAAGAACTTTATAGGAACAAAAAGATAAACTTTTTGATCAATCAAACATCAAGATTAAACAAGACGCATGATATATTTCGGATCAAAGGCAAATCAAAATCAAGAAAGGTAAAAGAAGATTAAAGATGAAAAGCTTAAACTTGAACTTGTAGATTAATGATTCCAAAATACAAGATTAAACTAAAGCTTAAACATGAAAGAAAGAAAAGATGAAATTCTAGTGAGAGAAAGTTAACACTTTCTCTCTCTAAAAATTAAAGCTACAAAGGAAAATGAAGACTAACTAACACCCTCCTAATGAAGCATTAGGAGGGTATTTATAGGAGAGGGGAGGTATGTTTCTTCCTTCTTTCTTTCTCTTTCTCGTCTTTTAATTTCTTGTCTTTCTCGACTTTGTCTCGGGATTAGTCGATATAAATTGAACTTGTCTTATAATTTTCTTCTTCTATTAGACATGAGTTCTTCGACTTTATTAAACTTCCGTCTTTAGACTTTTTCTTTGATAAATTTTCAGAATAGGCCTTGGACTTTCGTTCTTTTTGCACTTTTAACCTTTTGACTTCGTCTTTTGTCTTTTTCTTCGATAAAAGCCCGTGATATCCCGTGTTTTCTTCCTTTTTCATATTTTTATCCTGAAACACAACAAAAACACAAACCACGCATAATTATGACTTTTACGACATAAAATACACGTTTTGGTCTTTTTATTATTGGAAATAAGTGGTAAAAGGATAAATGTTTTCACACTTATTAATCACCCATATGATCATCAGGAAGAGATTGAAGTAAAATAAATTTTGCTTTGATTTCCTTCTGAACAGCTATGATTTCTTCATGAGTTTTAGGATCTAGAATGGTGATATTACCATTCGTGTCTCTACCAGTAGTCTTCTTGCTGTTTCCATTCTAGACAATTTTTCACAAGTCTAGATCAGTTTTGGTGATCCAGCACTCCATCTTCATGGCCCAGCTATCATACTCTTCCTTCTTCAGGAGTGGGAATTTTCCATTTGTATTAGAGACAGTAGCAACGATTTGTTGTGTTTGATGTGTTGTGGTGGTGCTTGGTTGTCCTGTTTCAGTAGAACTAGAAGCAGACATGTTTCAGTTAGTAAAAAAATGAAAGAAAAATGGTTCTTCACTCTCCCAGGCTCTGATACCACTTGTTGGGTCCACTAGTGGTAGATCTTGCAGCCTGTTAAGGATGGGGAACGACTTCTGTAATCACAAGTCTTATCATAGAGAGACTCTAATGAAACACAAAGTATTAGTGCGGAATACAAATACTAAGAACAAGAAGAAACAGAATAACTAGATAAATAACTTGATCCTTTCTAAGGATTTCTACTATATTGATATGAAATGAAAACTGGTGAAGGTGTGTCTAACCCTTCTGCAAATGGGTTCCTTTTATACTACAAGGAAACCCTAAAATACATTAAACACAAAACGTGTAACTACTGATATGCATATCCTTTCCTAAGATATCTCATGCATATCCTAACAAACTATTAAGAATACTACTGTTTGACTTTCTACCAGAATAGGAGCACGTGTTTCTCCTACTACTACTAGGACCAGGAGGAACTACATACCTCTTAGTTCACCTATTACAATTCACCTATTACATAGGTCCTAACAGTAGGTACACTCAATCCTCTTGCTTCGCATAGAAGCGAATAATACATGTACAGTTTGATGAATGCATATGAATAAGGAAACAGAAATAAATAATTCTAAGTATAAAGAAAAAGAAAATTTGAATGGAGCTAGCTAGGCACCACGGTATTTTATTATCACTTGTACGATTTTTTGAGACAAAATTGAAAAAACCCTAAGACAAATGGTTCCTAGAAAAACATAAAAATGACATTGACCTTATTGATGCTAACTACAGCGAGATGTCCATGTAGAAGGCCGTAGCCTTAAAGATAACATTTTTTGAGATTGCTGATGTTCCACATGCGACCTAAGTCTCGGCCGCCCATGTCGCGCAACCTGTACGCGCCGTTCCCCAAAGCGTCCGTGACTTCATACGGTCCTTCCCACTTTGGGCCCAGTTTCCCAGTGTTCTCAGTATGGCTTGCTTCATTTTCCCGATAAATAAAGTCTCCTGGCTTGAAGAATACGCCCTTCACCTTAGCATCATAATACCTTTTCATATTTGCCTTAGCTCTCGCCTCATTGATTTCTGCCAATTCTCGTTTTCCTCTAATAGATCTAAGTTAACCCTTAGTTCCTCGTCGTTCGTGGTAACGTTCACTTCCGTAGTGCGGATTGTTGGCATTCTAATTTTGGTTGGTATTATTGCTTCAGTGTCGTACGCTAGTGCGAATGGAGTGTCTCCATTAGCGGTTTTGGTCATTGTTCAATGTGACCACAACACATGTGGTAGCTCATCAACCCACTTGGCACTTTTTTCATCTAGACGTTCCTTAATTCCTTCCCCCAGACTTCGATTGGCACGCTCCACCAATCCATTGGTCTACGGGTGCCTAATAGATGCAAAATGTCGCGTGATATTCAACGTCGTGCACCAGTCTTTGAATGGATTCTCTGCTAACTGTTTTCCGTTGTCAGATATTATCTTCCCTGGCAAGCCAAAGCGGCATACAATATTCTCCCACACAAACTTTTTTACCTGTTTGCCCGTGATTGTTGCCACTGCTTTGGCTTCGATCCATTGGTTAAAGTAGTTTATGGAAACAATTAGTAATTTAACACCTCCGACCGCCACCAGAGATGAACCTGCTATGTCAATTCCCCATTTGTAGAATGGCCATGGGGATGTAATGGGTGTTAACTTTTTTTGCGGATGACGCGGCACTGGTCGATGCACTTGACAATCATTACATATAAGTTTTATGTCACGAGCGTCTTTATGCATGGTTGGCTAATAATATCCCGTCCACAGAGCATTTGCTATGACTGATCTAGGGTCTGCATGCATGTTGCATGACCCTTCATGAATTTCACTGATCATATAGCTCGCTTGCTATGGTCTGACACATCGCAACCAGGGCTGTAAGAATGACATGTTGTATAAAATCCCGTCACGTACCTCAAACCCCTGTGCCTTTCGCCGGATTCGGCGTGCTTCGGTTTCATCGCTTGGGAGTATTTCATTTTCAAGTATTCGATGAGCGGGGTCATCCATGTAGGTCCCTCCTCCTCGACTATTGACAAAGTTTCTTCCCTTGCAATCGATTTATCCTTGAGTATTTCCACCAACACTTGTTTGGACAGGTGGGAAAAGCTAGTGGACGCGATTTTTCTCAAGGCGTCCGCCTTCTTGTTCTCGCCCCTAGGTACGTGCTTAACGGTGAATCTTGTGAATCCTTCGATGAGGGATTTTACCTTCTCGGGGCATTGGATCATGTTGTCCTCCTTGGCTTCGTACTCCCCAAGAATATGATTCGCGACTAGACGTGAGTCAACATGTGCTTCCAGGTTTCTTACCCCCATCCGTGTGGCCATTATCAAGCCCACAGTCAAGGCTTCATACTCGGCTTCATTATGCCTTGTTGTAAACTCGAATCGTAAGGCATAAGTGAACTTAATACCTTCCGGATTGGTAAGTATGAGGCTTGTGCCAGATCCATCAGTGCATGAAGATTTGTTTGTGAATAAGACCCATGGGTCTTGGAGCTTCTCCTCCTGAAGGGTCTTCATGTTTTCATCATCCAGCTTCCCTATTATTAAGTCAGCCAAGATTTGCCTTCCATCGCCCTACGAGGCCTATATGAGATATTATGCTCTCCCAACAGAACACTCCATTTTTGCAAACGCCCTACCGTGTCCAGCTTTGATATGACTTGTTTGATTAGTTGGTCTGTGATTACTTCGATAGGGTGCGCCTGGAAGTACCATCGCAGCCTTTTGGTGGCGTAACCAGCGATAGAACTAGCTTTTCCATCGGTGTGTAGTTCAGCTCTGGTCCTTGCAGTACCCTGTTGACAAAGTAGATGGGCATCTACACCGTGTTCCTGTCTGTCATTAAGACTGTGCTTATTGCGCCATAAGTGACTTATAGGTAGATGATTTGTAACACCCCATTTTGATAATGGAATGTCACGCGTAATTATGGCGTGTCATCAAAGCATACAAGGATAAATGTATAAAACATTACATGACCATAGGGATAACCGAAATCAAACATCGGTTCCCAAACATAAGCCCAAAACATAATAAAGCAAAAGAAATGAATGAAAGACTAAACAAGCATAAGTATATGAAGGCAAAAAGGAAAAGAAGTCTCTAGCAGCTTCCATTCTATGCATGTCCTCCAAATGCTTGAGTCTTGGGTACCTGCCGTTTTGGGATCATGAAAGGAAAAAACGGCTGAGCATAACGCTCAGTGCACGGATATACAAGTATAACATGAATAATATAAGCATAACAGCATGAAACAGCAGAATAAACTAAGTCCTGGATAACCCGGTTAAGTCTTGGTAAAACTGGTTTTATAGTTTGAAAAGCCTTATGTTTATCTTGTAAAAACTGTTTAACATATTTTACCATTAGCCAATATAGGTCATGAAAATCTACCGTGCATGAATACTTGGAGGGGTGACCTCATCATGCAAATTAGAGGGGCTGCCTCTAATTTAATATACTGGTTTTGTGTAGGAGGGATCAGCTCCTTGTGAAGGATGCAAGGCACACACCACATTCACCATGAAATCCTGACTGAAAACATGTAACTAGGATGCACCCATACGCCCCACATGATGAATATAATATAAATGGCCAAAAGCTGAAGGGACGCCACGAGCAATCACTCCGCCGTGGTGAAGTCATAACATCAGTGCCTCTAATGTTATGGTTATGGTACCTCCATAACTAGGTGAAACTAGTCATGCATGTATATGGATTTAGGTATTCTAATTAAACATAAGCAATTCAAAAACATATAAAACAAATACTGGGAAAACAGTTGGCTGCATACGGGGAATCCTAATAAGGAAAGAATGTCCATACTGAAAGGACGGGAATCCGTACCTTATGTCCAGTGAACGAAGAAGACGAACTGAGAAGAATCCTACTTCCGTATCACTAATGCTACATAAATACATACATGAATAAGTACCTGCTTACTAAATACGTAACTGGTTTTATGTCATGTCTTAGCTTATTTTATATGTTCATATCATGTTTTACTGTTTTAAGCCTTAAACTATGTTTATCTTATATTCTGTTTACTCTGATTAAGTATTTCTGGTATTTCATGTATTATTATACTTACTGTGTAATAATAAGTAACTTTCCAAAAATAGCAGGTTTCCTAAAATAGAAAGTTTCCAAAAATAGAAAGTTTCCAAAAATAGAAAGTTACCAAAAATAGAATGTTTCCAAAAATAGAAAGTTTCCAAAAATGGAAAGTTTCCAAAAATAGAAAGTTTCCAAAAATAGAATTACTGCTTAAAATAGATAAGTTTCTAAAAAATAGAAAGTTTCCATAAATAGATTAGCTACCTTATTTAAATAAGTTTCCATAAATAGATTAGCTGCCTGAAATAAATAAGTTTCTAAAAATAGAAAGATTCCATAAATAGATTAGCTGCCTTATTTAAATAAGTTTCTAAAAATAGAAAGTTTCAATAATTAGAAATAAGCTGGTTAAATAAGCTAAGTATATAAGCCTAAGTGTTTTCATGATTATTTTCTAAGTCATATGATATAATGTATAGTTTATTAATTATTTCATGTAATTAAAATAAACTCTAGGTTAAAATATTTAATTAAAGTATATCATGTTTTTAATTAAATAAAGTTAAATACTTAGGTTAAAACATGTATTATTATTTGTTAATAATATAACCTAAGTCATGTTAATTAATTAATTATAACCATGGTTTTTAAATAATTAACTAATTATAAGTCTAAAAATATAAAATACTTAGGTTAATAATTTCATGATTTTAATAATTAAAATAACCTAAGTCATGTTATTAAATTAATCATGTCATGTTTATTAATTTAATTTTAACATAAGATTATAAAAAAATAATCTTAACATACACCATGAATCGAATCTTGACTAAGAACCATAAACCGGACATGAAATCGACACCACACCCCGAACTAACTCGGGGTTACCCTTGTCTTGTTGCTTCCGTGGAACCCACACCAACCAACCGGGACCATATGGTCTCGGTGGTGGTCAAATAGCCAAACCGAGACCCTCTCGGGTTCGGTTTAGGCAGCGGCCAAGAACACACACCCCTAAAACATCCCTTTTGATTTATTCCAAAACCAATTCCATGTTAAATCTATGATTTAATTAGGTTTTTAAGAAAAACATATCACGTTCTTAATTATTAAAAATATTAAATCAAAAGAAAAAGGGTTAAAAGAATTACCGAATGCGTGGATCTAAACAACGATGAACAAACACGAACACTAGCAACAAATCCAAGATCAAAGATCAATAAACACCTCCTTTGGTGTGTTTGAAGGTGGCGGCCAAAAAGAAAAAGAAGGAGGAGGAGAACTTTTAGGTTTTTGTGAAAATCCTTTGTAAAGTGAAAAATGAGTAGTGATTTTCCCTTAACCCCCCTTTAGTGAAAATTGAGATGGGCTTGGCCCATCTCTCCCTTGTTGTCGCGGGTAGGGGCCCCACATGGGGTACCCGTACCATTTTCCGTGTCTCGTTGTTTAGTTACTCGTTCGTTATTTTTTGTGTTCGCGTTTAATGTGTTCTCGTTAACTAATTACCATGACCTAATATATTTATATACGCTCGTAATAAATATATATACGTAATTAATAATAGTTCGTGATTTAATTACGTTCATGATTTCATGATCGCATGTTCGTGATTAATTATTGTCAAATAATTATTGCGTGCTCGTGCGTAGTAAATACTTGTCGTGTTCTAACACGTACATAATACGTAAAATCCTAACACGTAATCGTAATTATGCTATAATAGGAAAGTTTTAATCTAGTACGTACGATCTTAAGGGTACTATTCATGGTAAGAGCATGCAGGTTTTACAACTCTTCCCCCCTAAAAAGAATAATTCGTCCCCGAATTATAGATAACGTACTGAAAGAGAAACATACCCGAATCAAACTGAAAGGGTATGTAAGATAATTGAACGTGCAGGTGAGCTGGCAGAAGGAACGCGGAACGTGACATGTCTTGAAAGGACATGGAACGTGACGTGACTGAAAGGACATATCTAATTTATAAGAGAAAAACAGATAAGAAGTTCGGATGAACTTGTCCGTTTCCAAATGGCTTCCCTCTTGGAACGGTTCCTTCAGAAGATCTTGACACTAATGATAAATCTTGGTCCTCCTGGCCTTGACTTGGAATACGAAGAAATTCTTGGTTATCAACGGAAGGTAGATCCCCTAAATTCGATCGAGGAAAGAAAAAAAATAAGATTTAACGTGCAAGGGTAACTGAAACGTTACGATGCAAGACAATCTGACTTAACTGATAATTAGAAACGATGCGCGAGACATAAAGAAACGTAGTACGTGAAAAATTTTAAACGTGATACGTGAAAAATTTTGAACGTGCTACGTGGAGATATGGCGAGTGTAGTATGAGTAAACATATCGTGATCCATGATACGTGTAACATATCTTGATCATGATATGAGGAACGTGAAATGAACATGACATGTGAAACATATCGTTAACATAGAATATAATGGCGGTAACGCCAAACGCTACAAGGTGAGACGTGGAATATGACGTGAAACGTCTATCTGATGATGGAGAGTTATACTAAACTTGGGTCTGGTCTCTCAAGTTCTTGCAAAACTTCCCAGAACGAAACGAACGTAAAATCGTAAGCCCAGATACGATCATGAACGTGAATAGTGTCATGAACGCGAGCGCGAAAGCAAGTCGTGGAATCAGAATGAAGACGTGAAGTAATTTAGGAATACAATTGTGAATCTTTGTCTGACCCGATAGCTGAGGGATTACCAAGTGGTCGGATGAGCCTTGGCTGGAACATGTTCGATCAATCTGTTGGTTCTACAATCCTTGCGGATGTAAGGATTCTGCAGATTTGATCAAACTGTTCGCAATAACCCAGATAGCATCATGCTTCTTCTGAGTTTGCGTTAATCTGGTAACCAAAATACGTGGAGATCTTGTCCCATTTCAATTTACCATTTCAGATGATGAAAACATCCCAGTCTGTTGGTGTCCTATCTTAACCTGTTGGTATGTCAGGTACTTAGATATGAACGTAACTGTATCTTGCTTCGTAGGACTTGATACATAGGAGTTTGCGAAACTCTGAGTTTCTGAATCTAGACTTCTCCTAGCGTAGGATTTTCTAGAACACCTAATGTAGTGTAGGGTTCTCCCCTTTACGCATAAGCTGAGTCATAGTAAGATTAACTGTAGAAACCCATGTGATTCAGTATGTCACTATAATAAAAAAGAATTGATATTGGAAAAAATTTCTAGGGTAAAATTTCTCTTGTCATAGAATTTGCAACATAGTGCAGATATGGTCTTCATGTTCTTCTCTGGGCTTAAAGGAAATCAGGTTATCTGATAGGTGTGAAAACACCCATCCTTTTACCACTTATTTCTTGCTAAAACGAGACCAAAACGCGTATTTAATGTCATTTGTTTGGAATTATGCGTGGTTTGTGTGTTTGTTGTGTTTTCAGAGCCAACCGGATAAATATTTAAGAAAACACGGGATTGCACGGGTTTTATCGAAGAAAAAGACGAAAAAACGAAGTCTATAGTCCAAGAGATGCAATAGATTTGAAGTCAATGGGCCTATTTGAAGATTTATCAAAGAAAAGGACCAAAGATGGAAGATTTACATATGTCGAAGAACTCAAGTCTATTAAATGAAGAAATTAAAACGAGTTGAATTTATTCGTCGACAAATCCCGAATCAAAATCGAAAACGTCAACTTTTCTGAAAAGACGAGAAGACAAAAAGAAAGGGAGAAAGCCCACTCACCAAACCAAGCCAAGCCCTATAAATAGAGACTCCCTTCACATTTTCAAGACGAGTTTTTCTTTCTGTTATTTTCTTTCGTAGTTCGTAGGAAACTAACTCCCTTAAAGAGATTGGTGGTTTTTATTTTCTTTTGATTCCTCCACAGTCTTGTAAGTTTAAACTTTCATTTTGTTGTTTGAATCTTAATCCTTAATACAAGTTTCCATTTAATCTTTCTTTCTTCTCTTGTTGATTCAAAGTTCTAAGTTTCATTTTATTGAGTTTGATCTTCAAAAGTAAGTGGGTTTTATGTTTTTGTTGATTTGGTTTGATGTTTATCATTAGTAAATGATTGGTGGTTAAATTGGTTTAAGTTTTGGTTAAAAACTTGGTGGATTTTGGTTAAATTCGTGATCAAAAGTACTCCCCTGTTCTTCGGACTGTTCATCAACCCAGATTCTGAATCAAGGGATTACTAAAGTTATTCTAGATGAGCTAATCATTCCGGATGAAGAGTTCATGTTTATTTTATTCCGAATAAAGTAGTATTCCGAATGAGCATTTTTTTGCTTAACATATTCCGAATCAAAATTTATTCTGAATCAGTTTTATTATTCCGAATGAGTCTTGAATAATCAATATTCCGGGTGAACAATATATTCCGGATCAAGTTTTATTCCGAGTAAACTAATTATTCCGAATCAAGCTTCTTATTATTTTATTCCTGATCAACACAATATTCCGAACCAACGTTTTTATTTCAATTATTTCGAATAAACCATGTATTCCGAATGAAGCATTTTGTTTAGTTATTCCGAATGAAGCTCCTTTATTCCGAATAAAGTTATTCCGAACGAGCAAAAGTTATTCCGAACCAGTGACTTATTCCGCATCAGCATATTATTCCGAATCAGCAAAATTATTCCGAATCAAATCTATTCCGAATGAAGTGTTTCTTGATTTATTCCGAGTGAAGCATAATATTCCGAGTGAAGCATAATATTCCGAGTGAAGCATAATATTCCGAATAAAGCAGATTTATTCCGGATCAAGTTTTATTCCGAGTCAAGCTTTTTGCCAAATATTCCGGATGAGCAATACATTCCGAATGAGCTGTTTGTGTTAGTTATTCCGGATGAAGAACATTATTCCGAATGAAGCAAGATATTAAGAAGTATTCCGAACCAGCAATTTTCTTTGGTTATTCCGCATGAGCAAGAACATTCCGAACCAAAGCTTTTCAAAGTTTATTCCGAATCAGCTGAATTTCCAGGAAAAGGTCTTTACTGTTTAATTTTAATTAAAGTTTTATTTTCAGTAATTGCTTTTAGTTTAATTTTATTACTTCTCGCACTTATCTTTTAAGTAAATATAATCAAAAGCTCCCCCTTTTAGTCACCAAGAACAACAATTCCACTTTGAACCGTGATCGATTCGAGAAGATACCGAGAACGAAACAACGACAAATACAATTGGGTACGAGCAACACAAAGAAAGATCTTGCAATAAACCTTTTTATTAACTAACCAAAAATCAGTTATTAAAATGGCGCCGCTGCCGGCTCTTTTCGTAAGGATCAACGGTTTCTTGTGAGAAAAATTGGATTTTGGGATGCGTTCTTTCGGGAACGTTATTTTCAAGCACAAAAATTTTCAAAAACCCAAAAAGATATAAAATTTTCAACAAAATACAAAAAATTAAAAAACCTATAAAAACCAAAAATATTTTCTCTTGCATTTTCTTTTTAGTGTATGCGTACTCGATCAACGTCTTATCTCGAGCCCGAGACTCTCGATACTTTAGACAGGGCCGGTGTACACAACAACAATAATAATCCACCTCACCCCAACATGAATAATCCACCCCTACCCGACCTACGAACCATGGAGGAGCTATGCCAACCTACGATGAACGGACGTGGAGGCCCGATTGCGCCGATGAAAATCACGGCTCAGGAGTTTTCGTTGAAGCATCACATGATCCAACAAGTGCAAACTAATCCATTTCGCGGAATTCCAGATGATGATGCCAACAAACACCTCGAAAAATTCATTACCATCACCCAAAGCATGAAGTCACCCGGTGTTTCTATGGATGAACTCCGCCTTCAACTATTTCCCCACTCTCTTTCTCACCATGCCGAAAAATGGTTTGACCGTCTCCCAAAGAATTCTATTCATACTTGGGACGACATGACTCAACGATTTTTGTCGCGCTACTTTCCACCATCCATGATCACGAGCCTTCGTAACCAAATTAGTGGATTCATGCAAGACGATGATGAATCGCTCTTTGATGATTGGGAATGATACAATGATTTTATTGACCGTTGTCCAAATCATAACATGCTCCCCGTCACTCTCATTGATACTTTCTACAATGGTCTCACTTTTCGTGATCGTGACACGATCAATGCCGCCGCCGGTGGTACTTTTATGAAAAGGAGACCGGAGGAGTGTAGAGAGTTGATTGAAAACATGACTACTCACCACAAGAATTGGGATTCATCCGCATCCTCAAGATCTAATAAGAGAGTCAATGTTTCTTCTACTACTTCCAATCCCGAGATAGCCGAACTTACCCGACAAGTCGCGGAGATGAACAAGAATTACATGACCATGGCCACAAACCACTTTCAATAAGCTAAAGCCGTTTCTATTTCTTGTGACACATGTGGTGGTCCTCATTCTTACAATGATTGTCCTTCTACTCAAGGCAGTTTTTCTGAAAACGTTAACGCGGCATACGGTACTTATCCTACGGGAGGCTATCAAGCTCGTCCTCAAGGAGACCGTAACTTGCTAAGTTATCGTTCAAACAACTATCTTGCACCTCCCGGTTTTACTCCTCCAAACCAAAACCAACAACAAAGCTACAACGGAAATAACCAATCCCAACCTCGTGCTAACAATCTATATCAATGCCAAAGAAACCCATACCCACCTCAAGGAAATTCTCAAGCTTACCAAGCTCCACCTCTCAATCAACCGATGGCATTGAATCAAGACGTCGAGACGTTCATGAGGACTAATAGAGAGATGGTGACGAATCTTCAGAGTCAATTCATCAACTTTAAGGGAGAAATGGCGAAACAAGGAAGCGATATTCGAGCCGAGCTAAGGAATGACATGGCGAAACAAAGCAATGATATTCGTGCAGACATGAGAGACTCTTTCAGCACTCAAGTGGATAACATACGTGATATGATCGGTTCGCTTTTCCAAGGTAATCAACCCTCTTCTTCGGGTACTCTTCCGAGTAACACCGTTGCGAATCCAAGAGGGGAGATGAAAGCAATCACCACTCGTAGTGGAAAAGGTTATACGGAACCCGAGCTTCCTACACCTCCACCCGTGATTGTAAACAAGGAAAAAGAGCAACTTTCCTCACCTCCTTTGCCTTCTACCCCCATCCCCCCACCACCCGCGGTTGTGAGTGATCCTTTTCCCCTAAAGCCTTCCTCTTCATCCGATATACCTTATCCTTCAAGGTTGAGGAAAGAGAAGTAAAAGAGCAAGGATGATATTCAAGTTTCAAACTTTCTCAAAATGTTTAAAAATTGAATTTTAACATCTCCTTTGTCGAGGCTCTCGCTCACATGCCTAAATATGCGAAGATGTTTAAAGATCTTCTTAGTGACAAGGAGAAGCTTCTTGACATTGCTGAGACCCAACTTAATGAGAATTGCTCCGCCGTTCTCTTAAGGAAATTGCCCACCAAACTTGGTGATCCGGGTCGCTTCTTGATTCCTTGCAACTTCCCGGGAGTAGAGAATTGCATGGCCCTAGCCGATCTAGGTGCCAGTATAAACTTAATTCCTTTAAGTGTTTGGAAGCAATTATCTCTCCCCGAGCTAGTCCCCAGCAAAATGACTTTGGAATTAGCTAACCGTACGGTTGCTTATCCAGTGGGGATAGCCGAAGACGTCTTCGTTGGCGTTGACAAATTCACCTTCCCGACGGATTTTGTTATCGTTGACTACGAGATGGATCCTCGTGTTCCATTAATCGTTGGACGTCCCTTCTTGAGGACCGGTCGCACTCTCACTGATGTAGCCGCGGGCGAAATAATCATGAGAGTTGGTGATGATCAAATTGTCTTCAACATGGGTAAGATTTCTAAGCAACCTTATTCATATGAGAGTGTTAATGCTATTGATGTTCTCGATGAGGCTTGTGAAGAACACTTTCATGATGCTTGCAAAAGTAATCTCTCTTCTCTACCTAATGTTGAGACCGTTGCCTCAATCGCTCCGTCATTGACTCTTTTTGGAGAAAGTGACTTTCTTTTGGATGAATTTGAAGCTAGCTTGGGTCCCCTTGATCTTAAGTATGATGATTCTCCCACCGATTGGGAAGAAGACATTCGAACAATTGAGAAACTTCTCAATGAAGACCTGTTTTCTCCTCCTTCTCCTAAAGAGGTTACTAATGATGATCCATCGTTAGTTACACCATCTATTGAGGATCCTCCCACTCTTGAGCTTAAGGACTTACCTCCCCATCTCGAGTATGTTTTCTTAGAAGGCATTGATCAACTTCCCGTTATCATTGCTAAGGACTTAAAAGCCGATGAGAAAACTCGTCTCATTGAAGTTCTCAAGAAACATAAAAGAGCTATCGCTTGGAAAATCTCCGATATTCGCGGAATTGATCCTCACTTTTGCACACATAAAATTCTCATGGAGGACGACTTTAAACCCACAATTCAAAGCCAACGAAGGGTGAATCCTAAAATCCATGACGTTATCAAAAAAGAGGTTATCAAACTTCTTGATGCGGGCATGATTTATCCTATCTCGGATTCACCATGGGTAAGTCCAGTCCTTGTGTGCCTAAGAAAGGCGGAATCACCGTTGTGCCCAATGCAAACAACGTGTTGATTCCTACACGTCTTGTTACTTGGTGGAGAGTTTGTATACACTATCGCAAACTCAATGATGCCACGAGAAAGGATCATTTCCCTCTTCCTTTTATGGACCAAATGCTTGAACGTTTAGTGGGTAATGAATATTACTGCTTTCTAGATGGTTTCTCGGGTTATTTCCAAATACCCATCGATCCTCAAGATCAAGAGAAGACAACATTCACTTGTCCCTATGGCACATTTACTTACAAAAGAATGCCTTTTGGCTTATGCAATGCCCCCGGGATGTTCCAAAGGTGCATGTTGGCTATCTTCCATGACATGGTTGAGCAAACCATGGAAGTCTTCATGGATGATTTCTCGGTCTTTGGGGATTCCTTCTCTTCTTGCCTTGCCAATTTAGAACGTATGCTTAAGCGGTGCGAAGACACTCGCCTTGTTCTCAATTGGGAAAAATTCCATTTTATGGTAAAAGAAGGCATTGTGCTAGGACACAAAATCTCAAAAGCCGGTCTTGAAGTGGACCGTGCTAAAGTGGATGGCATAGCCAAATTACCTCCACCTTCAACCGTGAAGGGTGTGAGAAGTTTTCTTGGTCATGCGGGCTTCTACCGTTGATTTATCAAAGATTTGTCTAAAATCGCTCGCCCGATGACCCACCTCTTGGAAAAAGATACTCCTTTTATCTTTTCTAAAGAGTGTATTGAAGCCTTCAATCTTCTTAAGGATAAGCTAACTCAGGCACCGGTCTTGGTTACCCCTAATTGGGAGCTACCTTTTGAGTTGATGTGCGATGCTAGCGACTTTGCTATTAGAGCGGTTTTGGGCCAAAGAGTGAATAAACATTTCCAACCAATCCATTATGCTAGCAAGACAATAACGGGGGCTCAATTGCATTATACGACAACCGAAAAAGAGCTTTTAGCTGTTGTCTATGCTTTTGAAAATTTCGCCCCTATCTTGTTTTATCCACCACAATCGTATACACGGACCATTCCGCGTTGGAGTACTTGATGACTAAGCACGACTCTAAGCCAAGACTTCTTTGTTGGGTTTTACTCCTTCAAGAATTCAACATTGAAATTCGTGACAAGAAGGGAGCTGAAAACCTAGCCGCGGATCATCTAAGTAGACTTGAGGATCCATATCAAGGGGATCATCCGAACAAAGAGATCAATGACTCTTTTCCCCTTGAGACCTTACTGTCTATTTGTGCCAATCTTGATGACACCCCGTGGTTTGCCGACATTGCAAACTACTTAGCGGGTGGTGTTCTCATCAAAGGGTTAACATCCCAACAAAAGAAAAAGTTCTTGAATGATGTTAAGACTTACTTTTGGGATGACCCTTTTCTCTTCAAACAATGCGCTGATTTGATTATTTGCCGATGTGTTGACGGACGGGCAGCTTTAGACATTCTTGAGGCTTGCCACAAAGGACCCACCGGTGGTCACTTTGGTCCCAACTACACCGCCAAAAAAGTGTTTGACTCAGGATTCTATTGGCCCACCATTTATCGTGACGCTCACGCAATGGTTAAAAACTGTGATGATTGCCAAAGACAAGGCAAAATCACACATAAAGATGAGATGCCTCAAAATTTCATACAAGAATGTGAAAACTTTGATGTATGGGGCATCGACTTTATGGGGCCATTCCCTTCTTCTAAAGGAAACAAATACATCCTTGTTGCCGTTGACTACGTTCTAAATGGGTTGAAGCCAGAGCTTTACCCACTAACGACGCAAGGGTGGTTTGTAATTTCTTGAAACAACTGTTTGCTCGATTCGGTGTTCCTCATGCTATAATCAGTGACCGCGGGACTCATTTTTGCAATGATTAATTTGCAAGAGTCATGGCTAAGTATGGTGTCAATCACCGTCTTTCCACCGCTTATCATCCTCAAACCAACGGTCAAGCCGAGATATCCAACCGTGGATTGAAGCGAATTTTGTAACGTACTGTGGGAGAGCATCGTGCCTCGTGGGCCGATAAACTTGATGATGCTCTGTGGGCTTTCCGTACCGCCTATAAGACACCGATTGGTTGTACACCTTATCGTCTTGTGTACGGGAAAGCATGCCACCTCCCTATCGAGCTGGAACATAAGGCATACTGGGCCTTGAAGTGGGCTAACTTCGACATCAACAAAGCCGGCGATCTTCGCAAGATTCAACTCAACGAGCTACATGAATTGAGGAATGAAGCTTACGAGAACTCATTGATCTACAAGGAGAAGACCAAGATTATCTACGATGCTAGAATTAAGAATCGAGAGTTCCATGTTGGTGATCAAGTCTTACTTTTTAACTCTCGGTTGAAGATCTTCTCGGGCAAGTTGAAGAGCCGCTGGTCTGTTCCATTCACCATCGCCAATGTCTTTCCCTATGGCACCATTGAGCTTTCTTAGCCAAATGGGCCCAATTTTAAGGTGAATGGCCAGCGTTTGAAGTTGTACTTTGGTGAGGACATCTCTCATGAGATGATTCCATCCCTCACCACGTTTCCCATGAATTAGTTCGGGACCGAGTCAGGCTCGTGACTCGGTTAACAAAAACAAGCGCTCCTCGGGAGGCAACCCGAGTATCTATCCCCATTTTTCCCGTTTTTCATCCTAAGTGTAGGGGGAGCTATATAGGTTGCTTGTGTTTGTATGTGATGTGATTACAGGGATAAATGCACTCTTGGAATCTTTGAAGAACCGTGCTCCCATGTTATCCGCAATTCCGGTTCTATCTCTCAAGTATCGTGATTCAATTTTCTTCATACTCACATTTGAAATTGATCACTTTAGTTGTCTCCTCCTTAACTTGATTTAACCAACGTGCACAATGTCATAAGTGTAGGGGAGACTTTTCCCACATGCTTAAACATTGAGGACAATGTTTATATTAAGTGTAGGGGAGACTTCTATCGAAGTTTTAAGTGGACTTTTCCATTAAAATGCCTTCATTTAACCGGAAAATTCGATTTTTCGACATTTTTCAAAAATTTTAATCTATTTTGGCCTAGTTGTATAGTTGTATTTTCCTTTGTTATGTTTATTTTCTTTCCTTGCAAAAACAAAATTTCAATATAGTGGTTTTAAATTTTGCAAAGTCGTGAATATTTTGACTCAACCCGAGTTTACTTATCTAAGTTTACTCTAGCTAGTATCCTTACCGTGTTTAAGTCAAGTTTTGCTAGGCTTTTATATAGGGAACTTTAAAACGCGGAAGTCTGAACTCTCGCGGGTTAAGAACAAGAACTTTTCGCAAGTTACTATAATTGATCCTAGAGAGTCGTTTATCAAGGGAACTTTAAAACGCAAATTCTAAACTTGAAAGAGTCTAAGAAGATGCAAGATCCTATAGGCGACTCAAAAACCCAAAACTTTGATTTAATTGTCTAAGCATCCACGAGTCTAATTCCTTGAGAATTTTAAATTGTGGAGAACGAGAGATGATAGATTCAATTATAAGTTTGGTATTCTTTCGTGAATTTATGTGAGTTGATTATAAGCCTATTCTCCCATCGCATGCTAATAAATTTATCTGCAATAAATAAGGTTGTACGATTTGAAGAGTTACTTAGCTTCTAGCCCAAGATCGTTTAAAAGTTGCTCGGTATTAATTAGAGTTCATAGCCAAGTCATAACTTATTGAAGCGGGATGTGAAGATTGGCGAGTCCGAAAAGTTCCTAACAAGACATGAGGGCTACATTTTGTTGCTAAAGATCCAAAAGTAATGTGAAGAATCATTTATCGAAAAACATCATGAAGGATTGAAACACACGACGAAAAGCAAGAACTCCCCAAAAGATCATGGAGAAATCTATCCGAAACGACCCTAGCAAGGTATGAGGATAAATAGATCCAAGTCCTAAAAGGAGGCGGATCGTTGTATATCAAAGTCCAAAATAAAGATTGGAGAAAAATGAAAGAAGTCGTGGTCCAAAGATGAAGAATCTCTCAAAACTTCAAGTGAAGAAATTCCTATTATGAAGAGAAGACCATAATTTCAAGAACGTCTCTCAAAGATTCGAAGTATGAAGTCACTGCCAAATATCGGTCCGAGAAAGGTCTCAAATCGTGAAGCGAGTTATGCCAAGATATGAACTTTATGAGGTCCCGAGAAGCAGTTTTAAAAGATTTTGTCCTTTAGCTAACTATTGATTAAATCGTCCCACTTTGTTTTTAGCCTAAATAACTATCAAAATAAGTCAAACAATGCATCCTCGTGATCATTCAAGACAAATATAAAATACAAGAGATACACCTAGGAATAAGGGATTCTAAGTGAATAATTGGGCCACATGAGTTCGTGTTAGTTTGCTAACTTATAATAACAATGATCTCGTTTTTAAGCTTGGTATAGGGAACGTGAAACTTGAGAATGATGAACATTCATGACAATCTAAAACCCCAATGTAAGTCTTTAAATACTTTAGTTGTTTTGTTCTTTTGGTTTCCTTAGTGTTTAGAATTTAATAAAGGCCAAGGTGGGTTATTTATGATGAGAAATGTAAACCGTGCTTTAAAATTATAGCATTGCATGAGGGCATGGCAATGGTTAAGTATAGGGGATTTGATAGGTGTGAAAACACCCATCCTTTTACCACTTATTTCTTGCTAAAACGAGACCAAAACGCGTATTTAATGTCATTTGTTTGGAATTATGCGTGGTTTGTGTGTTTGTTATGTTTCCAGAGCCAACCGGATAAATATTGAAGAAAACATGGGATTGCACAGGTTTTATCGAAGAAAAAGACGAAAAGACGAAGTCTATAGTCCAAGAGATGCAATAGATTGGAAGTCAATGGGCCTATTTGAAGATTTATCGAAGAAAAGGACCAAAGATGGAGGATTTACATATGTCGAAGAACTCAAGTCTATTAAATGAAGAAATTAAAAGACGAGTTGAATTTATTCGTCGACAAATCCCAAATCGAAATCGAAAACGTCAACTTTTCTGAAAAGACGAGAAGACAAAAAGAAAGGGAGAAAACCCACTCACCAAACCAAGCCAAGCCCTATAAATAGAGACTCCCTTCACATTTTCAAGACGAGTTTTTCTTTCTGTTATTTTCTTTCCTAGTTCGTATGAAACCAACTCCCTTAAGGAGATTGGTGGTTTTTATTTTCTTTTGATTCCTCCACAATCTTGTATGTTTAATCTTTCATTTTGTTTGTTTGAATCTTAATCCTTAATACAAGTTTCCATTTAATCTTTCTTTCTTCTCTTGTTGATACAAAGTTCTAAGTTTCATTTTATTGAGTTTGATCTTCAAAAGTAAGTGGGTTTTATGTTTTTGTTGATTTGTTTTGATGTTTATCATTAGTAAATGATTGGTGGTTAAATTGGTTTAAGTTTTGGTTAAAAACTTGGTGGATTTTGGTTAAATTCGTGATCAAAAGTACTCCCCTGTTCTTCGGACTGTTCATCAACCCATATTCCGAATCAAGGGATTACTAAAGTTATTCCAGATGAGCTAATCATTCCGGATGAAGAGTTCCTTTTTATTTTATTCCGAATAAAGTAGTATTCCGAATGAGCATTTTTTTGCTTAAAATATTCTGAATCAAAATTTATTCTGAATCAGTTTTATTATTCCGAATGACTCTTTGAATAATCAATATTCCGGGTGAACAATATATTCCGGATCAAGTTTTATTCCGAGTAAACTAATTATTCCGAATCAAGCTTCTTATTATTTTATTCCGGATCAACACAATATTCCGAACCAACGTTGTTATTTCAACTATTCTGAATAAACCATGTATTCCGAATGAAGCATTTTGTTTAGTTATTCCGAATGAAGCTCCTTTATTCCGAATAAAGTTATTCCGAACGAGCAAAAGTTATTCGAACCAGTGACTTATTCTGCATCAGCATATTATTCCGAATCAGCAAAATTATTCCGAATCAAATCTATTCCGAATGAATTGTTTCTTGATTTATTCCGAGTGAAGCATAATATTCTGAGTGAAGCATAATATTCCGAACAAAGCAGATTTATTTCGGATCAAGTTTTATTCCGAGTCAAGCTTTTTGCCAAATATTCCGGATGAGCAATACATTCCGAATGAGCTATTTGTGTTAGTTATTCCGGATGAAGAGCAACATTCCGAATGAAGCAAGATATTAAGAAGTATTCCGAACCAGCAATTTTCTTTGGTTATTCCGCATGAGCAAGAACATTCCGAACCAAGGCTTTTCAAAGTTTATTCCGAATCAGCTGAATTTCCAGGAAAGGGTCTTTACTGTTTAATTTTAATTCAAGTTTTATTTTCAGTAATTGCTTTTAGTTTAATTTTATTACTTCTCGCACTTATCTTTTAAGTAAATATAGATCAAAAGCTCCCCCTTTTAGTCACCAAGAACAACAATTCCACTTTGAACCGTGATCAATTCGAGAAGATACCGAGAATGAAACAACGACAAATACAATTGGGTACGGGCAACACAAAGAAAGATCTTGCAACAAACCTTTTTACTAACTAACCAAAAATCAGTTATTATTATCCTTAATGAAAACACTGATGAATTTGCTATGAGTTCATGGAAACTCATTCTTATAATGCCATTGGAGCATTGATGAGACTAATTCAAAATCATAAATCTAGCCTGACCGAGTCGTGTACGAATAGCAGTCATGGACATGTCCTGCTTTTTTTTTCACTCGTCACTGTTGGCAGCATGATCATGAGTTCAATCTTGGAAAGGTGGTTAACACCATAAGGTCGATTGGACATGTTGTCAATACGTGGAGGAGAATAACGGTCATGAATGGTTATTTGTTTAAGTCGACGGTAGTCGACACATAATCTCATGGCACCGTCCTTCTCCTTGTAAGTTCTTCTGGAATGTATGGGAATATTTTGGAATAATCATCTGACAGCTAGAAAGTTTTAGCTACCACGGCTAACAACGGACATGCTTGTAAGCATAGATAATTTGTACAGATCTTCCTCATGGAAAATCAAGCTGAATGTATTCAGGAGCCTGAACATTACTGTACATAATTATGAATCGTAGCATGGTGTGCTGTTCATAGTCCATAATTAAGATAAAATTCATCTCGTGTCTATCCGAGGAAATGCGTTAGCAGCTTGGATCTCATCATTAAGCTGAAGGAAAACCTTCGTATACGTGGGAATACGAAAGGCGTCCTTCATGGTCATGAATATATGAAATATGGTGAAAGAAATGAAAGTGACATCGGCAACGTGACAGTTCTCACTGATGCGCCGGTAATGGTATTGAAATTCTTGTGGCCTGATTAATTCATGGCACAACAAAATGGATATACCCTTGGAGGGTACCTTGAATTTCTTAGAAATGTTCCATAGTTGAACGTGAGTCATGTGTCTTGACTCGTGTCTTGGAACTATAAGCATGACATATGTCTTAACTGGTGTCTTGACATGTTCCTTCAGAAAGTATACGTGAGACATGTGTCTTGACTGATGTCTTGACATGTGTCTCGAGACGTAACAGAATAGAACTATAATATTAGGTTATTATGCCAGACTTGGCGGATCGGTTGGACTACTGATCCTTTGTATGTCTGATCACGTCCGCGGCCGGAGCCTCGGTTGCGATTTCTAGGATAGTTCTGTCATAGTAGTGGTTACTATCGTCGTGTCTGTCAGTTCCATGACGGTCATTCTCATGACCGTGATTCATGTAACTATTCAGCTGAGTGGCCGGTTGGTACCGGTTTGCACTCATATGGCTGAAATGACAGCCGAATGACGTGTGACATGTAACTAAGAATTAGGGACAATGATTGATGGATATCGTCTGATGGTGAAGCATCTTCTCGTCCGATTGCTTTGCTCTGACGCCTTTGTATTCGTCTTGTATGATCTCCAAGTTGTGAACAGCATCCGCATCTCGTAGCGTCTCCGAACGTCAGCAGCATCAACCTTTAGTAACATCTCCCAGTTATGAGCGGCATCAGCAATCTTGTAGAATATCATAAATTGAAAATACGCCTTAGGTGATTCAGAATCGACTAGTGAATACTCGTGAAGTATTGCAAGTGAAATACACATGGATTAAGGTACATGTAATACACATGAGATACGGTACATGGAGTACACATGGAATGCACATGAAATGATCAGTATTGGGGTCGATCATTTGTCATGATTTAAGGAAAGTATATTGGTTAAACGGTTATGAAAACCATCAAGATAACCTGGCAGTATTAGCATAGACATCATTATGGTTGTATCGAAAAACGTTAAAGTCTGGTTACACAAAATTCAACGATGATTTGCCTGGCAGTATGATCAGTGAAAACCAACCATGACTATCATGAAAGCAGGATTCAATGAAATCCAACAATGTCTTGCGTGAAAGCATAAATAACAAAAGAGGCGTAAGACGTAATCAACATGAAGACGGAATTATCATGAAGAAACATGAACAATTCAACATGAAGGAGTGTATAACATAATCAGCATGAACTGAAGTTAACCATGACAGTATGAAAACATACTTGACATAAAAACATATTATCTTATGAGGGGACATGAAAAAAAAATTTATGCCAATAAATCATGAGAAAAATTTTATGCATGAATGCGTAATTGTGACATCCGTCAAATTTCCATCTTAAACTCTTCATGTAGTAGGAGTACTTGAATTATTTACCGGTGAGTTGTCGACATGAATGTGTTATTTACTTTGCTTTGCGGACAAAGCCCTTTTTAGGAAGAGCGTATGTAACATCTCGAGTTTTCGCGTCTATTAAATTATGAATGCAATACACGAAGTTGTTAAACGTATTATGTTTTGCCGTATGTCTATTTGAAGTAATTACTGAATCCCTTGCGGTCACGCATATTTGTCTTTGATTTGGATCGTGTATCGAGTTGTTATCGAGTCGTGTATATTCAGTTTCCGAGTCTAAAGACTTAAACATTCGACAAACCTGAGCCGAGTGGTATATTGGTGCATCATGTACAAACATTTAAATTATGAACCCTTATTCACCTTTATTTCAAAAGCTTGTTCAGCAAGTGTCTATTTTCAGTCACAACTTAATTTCATAGTTTATTCATCCACTAAACACTACAATCCAGTACACATGCCAAGTTTACCCAAAATGAGTACATCACAAGCTTACCAAATTTAGTTTGAGACTAACCCTAAACTAATAATACAAGATTAAATACAGTCCAAATGTTATCCAATGTCCAAACATAACACACAAAATATTCACAGTCCAATAATACAATAATAGTTCCTGGGCAAGTTTTCAAACACAATTCCTGGGTGAAAGTGAAGTGTAGTGTCAAGCCGATCCATCCTTCTCGTCCACACCTGCAAACCGAAACCTAATCATACAATTGTGAGTCTTTTAAATCATCTCTTCATTTTTCTGAATAAATCTTAGTTGTGCTCGTCATTGACCAAACCTGCGAAAAGTAAACGAATATGTTAGTTTTGTCACGGTTCTATTTTAGTCAAAACTGAAAAGATAAACCATAGCATTTGTTACTTGAACATGACCATGACCCCATTATTCCTGTCAACCCAACCGAGACCCAAACCGACCCAAACGGAGACCAAACCGAGACTCAAACCGAGACCAAACCGAGACTCAAACCGAGACCCAAACCGAGACCCAAACCGAGACCAAACCGAGAACCAAACCAAGACAACTAATGTCCTTGTTTTTCTTCCAAAACCCTTATCATTCAAAGTCACCATAATCCAAGATCTTAACCATTTCATTTTACAGAAACATCATAAAACCCCCAAATATGCCGCGGGTATAAAACCCCTTTTCAATTCGAAACCCTAAAAACTGAAAACCTTTTTAATTATGAAATTAATACTTTATATATCCCAAAAACGCCACTTAATTTTGAATAATCAACCGAATGCAAAAACCCCCAATTTATATAAACCCTAACTTGATTTTATTAATTAAAACTCTAATTAAACCCAATCCAAACCCGAATCTATTAATTAATTTAACTGGAATCAAGGTATGAATAAACCCCCAATTTTGACCGAAACCCTAATTTTTATAAAATCGTTTATATGTTGAAATTAACATGTTTTTATAAAAGAAAACGTTAATTAATTGTATTTAAACATGAGATTTAGAAAAACCCCCAAATATTTTCGAAACCCTAATTTGTTTATCATTAAATTCGAGAGCCATTATGTTCACAGCATATTTATACAAGTGATTTAAAACCACAGATCTTTTATAAACGAAAATCATTTAACCATTTTTATTAAAAGAAAAGAGGGATGAACAACTTATCTTTGATTGAAGATGAATAACTTTAACCCTGGGGAAGAACACCATAAAAACCGAATCGGTTTGATGTGGGGATGAAACCCCACATCCCACGCGACTTAATCACCGCAACCCATCACAAATGATTGATGTATTAGACTGAAAACAAGTTTAGCCATGGGAGAGTTGTGATCCGATCCAGTTTTGAGAGAGAGAGAGAGGATTGGGGGCGGTGGGAGCGTTTCGAGAGAGGAGAGAGAGATAAATTGAGTGTTTTTTATTTATGTGTGATACAAACACACGTATTTACTCCTTTTCTCCTTGTTTGTATCGCCTGGGCATGGGCCGGGTTAATTAACCCTTGGGCCGGGCCATGGGGTGGGGATAATGGGCTTGATTGGGCCAGTTTTGGTGTATGGGTTTATTTAAAGCCCAAAACGAAAACTTGTAACTTAAACGTATAATTTAACCCGTAAACCTCGATCGTTTAATAACCGACTTTGACGTATCGTGTTTTTCCGTAAATGAAAGGTATTGTCAAGCACAACTAGGGTGTCGTGTCTTTTACTAGTATAAATTTTCATATCGTAACACGATCCTTATAATTAAATAGGTCGCGGCTAGCGTAACCGTACTCTCGAGCTACCTTTACCTTCGTCCTTTTTGCTGAATTACGAGGTGAGTTTATAGCCCCATGCTTAACTATTTTTACTGCTTTTTGGGGTGAGACATTGCTTGATTTTAACGTATGAACAAAAGTGCATTTACTGATTTATATATTAGTCTAAGTCCCACTAAAAACCCAGTTGCTTTGGCCCGTGAATCGTGAACCGTTAATTACTTTGTGTAAGCGTGAATGTTATGGATAGATCTATCGGGATTGACGTCCCTGTCTGCCTTGTCCAACAAGGGGACAAGCGGGCACAGTTTCATTTGAGTCTGATATAGGATGTCATGGGTTTAGGCATCCAGTTGGGCTACAATTTATATGATTATACTACCGGTGTTGTTAACGCTTTGGTGTCACGAGCTTAGACTGTAATAAATATTTTTAGGATGACTTTGTATTTGTTATATTGTCATCACTTTTGGGAAAATCTTGTGGTTCATTAAACATTTCAAATTAACTAAACCTATGAACTCACCAACTTTATGTTGACACTTTAGCAATGTTTTTCTCAGGTATTAAGAAGGAAGATGCTAAGTGAGGTCTCATGCATTGCCGTCATTTCTTTGAAACAAAGATCATTTGTACTACTTGGAAAACTATGTTTTGTAACTGTGACCAGTTTTATGCTTCCGCACTATGTTAAAACTATTTAATTTATCAATTACAAGTGATCTATTTTTCCGAACGTCTCATTTAGAGGTCGTTCTTTGTAACTGTGTGTGTATGATAATCATGACGTCACCACTCCCTTGTCGCCATTATACTCTGATATTTTGGGAGTGTGACAGATTGGTATCAGAGACATGGTTATAGAGAACTAGGTTGCATTTAGTAACTCTAGACTATAACTGCTATGTGTTTAATCGATTATCATACGGATTGTAAGTATTAAGTATATGTAGATACATGGACATAGATAAGTAATAAATGGGATACATGTGGTTTAACAAATACGAGGTATATTTACATGGGTTACATGTGCAACAACAAAATCTGAATTATGTTATATGGGATACATGTGGATTCAACAATGATTGCTATGTTATGTTAATGTCCCTTTTTACGGACTAATTTTATGAGATATTTACACACATTTATTTTGTTTATGATTACAGCGATGTCTTCTTCTGATGATTCCACGTCTACAGGAGCGTACTACAACCGTAGTTCACAGTCGACTATCAGTTCATCAGTAGGACTACCTAGAGGATCACCATCAGGATATCCGTGGTACCGGATGATTTCAGATGATGATACTGAGAGAGAGACTGAGGAGGTTCATCGCTCACCGATCCGTATTCCTGATGCATCAGCTGACGACGTACTTAGCCTAGAAGGCGGAGGAGAGGATGACCTAGACGCTGATGTGGTGCAGTCACCAGGTCAGGCATCAGTCACTAGGGATGAGACGATAGAGGAAACAGAGGATGATGATATGGAGTTCACAGATGGGGAAGGTGAACCTATGGAGGTCACTGACACTGAGGACCCTCCTACTACATATGCTGCTACACCTGAGGTTTCCCTAGCACACATCTCCTCATCTTCATCTGAAGACGAAGTGGAGAGGACTGATATTCCTGCTCCAGCACCTGGTACTCTACCTTTCTACTATGTGAGACGACGTCTTCGGGGGAGAGCTGCTCGACCACCACTCTCACCTTACCGACCCCTCATACCTTTCACTGCCACTGACAGGCATGCAGCCCGCACACCTGCCAGTCCTGTCCCAGAGGTACCACTACTACTACCACCACCAGAGACTGTACCTGCTGTGTACCAGGAGATGCTTGCTGATGCTGGCATCTCTACTGGGCCGAGAGCTACGACTCCTCTTCCTAGGAGAGCCACATCGACGGTGGTGATGCTTGGGGCAGCAGATGGATGTGTGACGACACGATTAAACAGGTTGGAGGATGTTGTAGAGGCTTTAGGTGAAGAGTATAATGAGGTGCAGGATAAGCTGGAGGCACTGGCAAAGAAGAGTCCAGTTAGGGATGAGACAGTGTTGACGGTTTGTGTGACCCATCTACGAGGACAGCTTCATACTGTTCTTGATCAGATGGATACCATGCCGAATGCTCGTCTTGAGGAGATCGAGAGCCTGATGACCCGTTGGGGAGTAGAGCCATTGGTTGAGACAGGCGGACTAGAGGCACCGGTGGAGGACCCTGTTGCAGACTTGGATAAGAGGTTTAGAGCCGCTTGTTATGATACTGATGTTAGACTTAGAGATTCCCAGGCTCGTGAGATCGTGGTTGAGAGAAGGTTAGCAGAGTTGGAGAGAGAGCTTCATCAGCGCCGTGAGGGCACTAGTTAGATTTATCTTGTACCATTGACTTATCATTGTATGACCACTAAGCTTTGAAGTTTATCTTAGCTAGTTGGCATTTTATTTCCTTTTATTATATTATGTATAACAAACTATGATGTACTACCAAACAATTCTATGAATGATATTATGGGTTACAAAAATTGTGAGATCATTATATATTGTGTATTATACCTTGGAGCATTTCATAATTGTATTGTGCGTGCCATGCATGTTATGTCTGGCAAAACTCATTGTCCTATTACCTTTTTAGATTATGGCGCCAGTTAGAAGATCCGAAACGCAGAATCCACCAGCTACTACCGGTGGAATTGACACCGTCATGCTAAGTCAAATGATAGCCGAACGAGTGGTCGAGGCACTCGCAACAGCCGAAGCAAATCGTACAGCTAGCACACAGGAGGAGACCAACCAAGGAGCTACTAATGCTATTGCACGGACTTGTACCTACAAGGAATTTCGTGCAGTTACGCAAGTAAGTTTCCGCGGTACTGAAGGAGCAGTAGGATTAACCAGATGGTTTGAGAAGCTAGAATCCCAATTTGGGATTAGCAATGTTGCTGAAGCTGATAAGGTGAAGTTTGCGTCAAGCACGTTAGTGGATGGTGCTTTGACTTGGTGGAACATCTATGCTCGTGCAGTGACCATTGACGTTGCCCAAGCGACGCCTTGGAGTGAATTTAAAGCTATGTTTGTGAGGAAATACTGCCCACGAAATGAAGTCAAGCAGATGGAGGTTGAGCTGTGGAACCTGAAGGTCAAAGGTACTGCTCTTACTGCTTACAATCAGCGCTTCCAAGAGCTGATCTTGTTATGTCCTGAAATGGTGCCCAACGACGACCGATTGTTGGAGCGATACATTGAAGGACTACCTTTGAGCATCAAAGGGAATGTGACTTCATCCAAGCCAACTGATTTGCACGAGGCAATCGACATGGCTCAGAGTCTGATGTACCAAGTGGTACAAGAGTTGGGAGAAAATACTGGGGATAAGAGGAAGTGGTCTGGCAACCACTACAACAACAATACCAACAATACCAACAACAGCAACAACACAAACAACTACAACCAGAACAAGCGACAAGAAGTAGCAAGGGTGTTTACTGCTGGACAAGGTAATACTGGAAACTACGCTGGAAGACTTCCTTTCTGCGGAAAGTGTGGCCGACACCACGAAGGAGCATGTCCCCCTACGTGCTACAATTGTGGGAAGGCCGGACATAAGGCAAAGGAATGTCGAGCACCACCTCGTCCTACTAACCAAAGAGGACCTGGAACACAAGGTGGCCAAGGAGCAAATGTCACTTGCTTTGGATGTGGAGAGAAAGGTCACTACAAGAACAAGTGCCCAAGCAGTGGGAACCAAGGTCGTGGTAACCAGATTCGAGGCAATCAGAATCACAACCAAGGGAACCAGAGGCAGAATCAGGGTAACCGGGGAGGGAATAACCGAGCCACAACTAGTACTCCTGGAGGATTCACGGCACCTAGCAAAGTGTATCATCTCTGTGCTGAAGCTGCAGTGCAAGACAACAATGTTGTGACTGGTACGTTTCTAGTCAATAACAACTATGCTTCAGTACTATTTGATTCTGGTGCGGATAGGAGTTTTGTGTCATCTGTATTTAGTGAACGCCTAAATGTTACCCCTACTGCGTTAGACGTTAAGTATAATGTAGAATTAGCCGATGGGAAGTCAGTAACCACCGACGCTATTCTGAAAGGATGTAGTGTAATGTTACAAGGTCGTTCGTTCAGTATCGACTTACTCCCCATAGAATTGGGAAGTTTTGACGTCATTATTGGAATGGATTGGATGTCGAAGCATCACGCGGAAATTGTATGTCATGAGAAGTGCGTCTGTGTTCCTTATGGAAAAGATGTACTAATCATACAAGGCGAAAGAAGTGGAGTGAAGAATGGATCAAGACTGGAAGTCATCTCATGTATTAGGACCCAAAGATACATTGAGAAGGGATGTCCAGTATTCTTGGTTCAAATAACACAAAAGGAAGGAGAAGAAGATCACGAGAAGAAGGTGGAAGATGTACCGATCGTTAGAGACTTTCCGGACGTATTCCCAGAGGACTTACCAGGATTACCACCAGCACGGCAAGTGGAGTTTCACATCGAGCTTACACCAGGAGCCGCGCCTGTTGCTAGAGCCCCATACCGCCTAGCACCGGCCGAGATGACAGAGTTAGCTGAACAAATAAAGGAACTTTCTGACAAAGGTTTCATTAGACCAAGTTCCTCACCTTGGGGAGCGCCAGTCTTATTTGTCAAAAAGAAAGATGGATCCTTTAGAATGTGTATCGATTACCGAGAATTGAATAAGCTGACGATAAAGAACCGTTATCCATTGCCAAGAATTGACGATCTTTTCGACCAATTGCAAGGATCTAGCATATACTCGAAGATCGATTTAAGGTCAGGATATCATCAACTAAGGGTTAGAGAGGAAGACGTTCATAAGACGGCTTTTAGAACCCGGTACGGACACTACGAGTTCCAAGTTATGCCTTTCGGTTTGACAAACGCGCCTGCGGTATTCATGGATCTCATGAACCGAGTTTGCAAACCATACTTGGACAAGTTTGTGATTGTATTTATCGATGATATTCTCATCTATTCTCGTAATGAAGAAGAACACAAGGAACATTTGAAGACCATACTAGAGCTGATAAGGAAGGAGAAGTTATATGCAAAGTTTTCCAAATGTGAGTTTTGGATAAACACGGTGCAATTCCTTGGGCATGTAATCGACAGCAGTGGTATTCACGTTGATCCTGCTAAGATCGAGGCCGTGAAGGATTGGGCGACTCCAACAACACCCACGGAGATACGCCAATTTTTAGGTCTTGCTGGTTACTATAGGAGATTCATTGAAGGTTTCTCCAAGATAGCTAAACCAATGACGGAGTTGACTCAAAAGGACAAGAAATTTGAGTGGAAAGAGGATCAAGATTTGGCATTTCAGACATTGAAGCAGATGTTGTGTGAAGCACCTATACTAGCCCTACCCGAGGGTAATGAAGACTTTGTGGTGTATTGTGATGCATCCATAAAAGGGTTAGGTGCGGTACTGATGCAAAGGACTAAGGTCATAGCTTACGCATCAAGACAACTAAAAGTGCACGAGAAGAACTACACAACTCATGACCTAGAGTTGGGATCAGTGGTGTTTGCCCTGAAGATTTGGAGACACTACCTTTATGGTACTAAGTGTGTTGTATTCACTGATCATAAGAGTCTACAACACATTTTGAATCAAAAGGAACTCAACATGAGACAACGACGTTGGCTAGAGTTGCTCAGTGATTACGATTGCGAGATCCGTTATCACCCGGGCAAGGCAAATGTCGTGGTCGACGCTTTGAGTCGAAAGGAGAGAGTTCTTAGGGTGAAGGCCTTAGTGATGACCATTGACTTAGACCTTCCATCCTTAATTCTCAAGGCTCAGAAAGAGGCAGTCGAGGAAGAAATTCTCAAGACTGAAGATGTGGAAGGAATGATAAAGAAGTTAGAAGCTCGCTCGGATGGAACGTTATGCCTTGATAATAGGAGTTGGTTACCGTGCCATGGTGACCTACGATCTTTGATTATGCATGAGTCGCATAAGTCAAAATACTCCATACATCCGGGATCTGACAAAATGTATCATGATCTAAAGGTGTTGTATTGGTGGCCGAACATGAAGGCGAATATTGCTACATACGTTAGCAAGTGCTTGACTTGTGCCAAGGTCAAGGCCGAACATATGAAACCATCAGGATTGTTGGTCCAACCCGAACTGCCAGAATGGAAGTGGGAAAGGATCACTATGGATTTCATTACCAAGCTACCAAAAACCTCAGCCGGATTTGACACCATTTGGGTAATCATCGACCGACTCACCAAATCGGCTCATTTCATACCCATCAAGGAGACCGATGGAATGGATAAGTTAGCAAGAACATACTTGGAGGAAGTAGTCACGAAGCATGGTGTGCCTGTGTCTATAATCTCCGACCGAGACAGTCGATTTACTTCGCAGTTCTGGAAGTCATTGCAGAAGGCATTGGGAACGCAGTTGGATATGAGCACTGCGTACCATCCCCAAACTGACGGTCAAAGTGAAAGGACCATTCAAACCTTAGAAGATATGCTGAGAGCTTGTGTGATTGACTTCGGAAATAGATGGGATAGACACCTACCTCTGGTGGAGTTCTCATACAACAATAGTTATCACACTAGCATTAAGGCAGCGCCGTTCGAAGCACTGTATGGTAGAAAGTGTCGTTCACCCGTGTGTTGGGCAGAGGTTGGTGAAGTACAACTCACTGGACCCGAGATCATACATGAGACTACTGAGAAGATCTTTAAGATCAAGAGCCGTATGCAAGCCGCAAGAGATCGACAAAAGAGTTATGCCGACATGAGACGCAAACCTCTTGAGTTTGAGGTTGGCAATAGAGTCATGTTGAAGATCTCACCTTGGAAGGGTGTGATTCGCTTTGGAAAGCGTGGAAAGTTGAATCCCCGTTACATTGGACCCTTCAAGATTATAGAGAGGATTGGCCCCGTAGCCTATCATTTGGAATTACCCCAAGAACTTAGCCGAGTGAATAATGTGTTCCACATTTGCAATCTGAAGAAATGTTTAGCCGACGAGACACTCGTTATTCCCTTAGAAGAGATTCAACTCGACGACAAACTCAACTTTGTAGAAGAACCAGTAGAAGTTATGGACCGTCAAGTCAAACAACTCAAGCAAAGCCGTATACCTATTGTAAAAATCCGTTGGAATGCGCGTAGAGGTCCAGAATACACGTGGGAACGTGAAGACCAATTCAAGAGCAAGTATCCTCATCTTTTCGCTAATCATCCTACTACAACAACGTCTTGATTTCGTGACGAAATCTCTAAAACATGGGAATACTGTGACATCCGTCAAATTTCCATCTTAAACTCTTCATGTAGTAGGAGTACTTTAATTATTTACCAATGAGTTGTCGACATGAATGTGTTATTTACTTTGCTTTGCGGACAAAGCCCTTTTTAGGGAGAGCGTATGTAACATCTCGAGTTTTCGCGTCTATTAAATTATGAATGCAATACACGAAGTTGTTAAACGTATTATGTTTTGCCGTATGTCTATTTGAAGTACTTTCTGAATCCCTTGCGGTCACGCATATTTGTCTTTGATTTGGATCGTGTATCGAGTTGTTATCGAGTCGTGTATATTCAGTTTCCGAGTCTAAAGACTTAAACATTCGACAAACCTGAGCCGAGTGGTATATTGGTGCATCATGTACAAACATTTAAATTATGAACCCTTATTCACCTTTATTTCAAAAGCTTGTTCAGCAAGTGTCTATTTTCAGTCACAACTTAATTTCATAGTTTATTCATCCACTAAACACTACAATCCAGCACACATGCCAAGTTTACCCAAAATGGGTACATCACAAGCTTACCAAATTCAGTTTGAGACTAACCCTAAACTAATAATACAAGATTAAATACAGTCCAAATGTTATCCAATGTCCAAACATAACACACAAAATATTCACAGTCTAATAATACAATAATAGTTCCTGGGCAAGTTTTCAAACACAATTCCTGGGTGAAAGTAAAGTGTAGTGTCAAGCCGATCCATCCTTCTCGTCCACACCTGCAAACCGAAACCTAATCATCCAATTGTGAGTCTTTTAAATCATCTCTTCATTTTTCTGAATAAATCTTAGTTGTGCTCGTCATTGACCAAACCTGCGAAAATTAAACGAATATGTTAGTTTTGTCACGGTTCTATTTTAGTCAAAACTGAAAAGATAAACCATAGCATTTGTTACTTGAACATGACCATGACCCCATTATTCCTGTCAACCCAACCGAGACCCAAACCGACCCAAACCGAGACCAAACCGAGAACCAAACCAAGACAACTAATGTCCTTGTTTTTCTGCCGAAACCCTTATCATTCAAAGTCACCATAATCCAAGATCTTAACCATTTCATTTTATAGAAACATCATAAAACCCCCAAATATGTCGCGGGTATAAAACCCCTTTTCAATTCGAAACCCTAAAAACTGAAAACCTTTTTAATTATGAAATTAATACTTTATATATCCCAAAAACGCCACTTAATTTTGAATAATCAACCGAATGCAAAAACCCCCAATTTATATAAACCCTAACTTGATTTTATTAATTAAAACTCTAATTAAACCCAATCCAAACCCGAATCTATTAATTAATTTAACTGGAATCAAGGTATGAATAAACCCCCAATTTTGACCGAAACCCTAATTTTTATAAAATCGTTTATATGTTGAAATTAACATGTTTTTATAAAAGAAAACGTTAATTAATTATATTTAAACATGAGATTTAGAAAAACCCCCAAATATTTTCGAAACCCTAATTTGTTTATCATTAAATTCGAGAGCCATTATGTTCACAGCATATTTATACAAGTGATTTAAAACCACAGATCTTTTATAAACGAAAATCATTTAACCATTTTTATTAAAATAAAAGAGGGATGAACAACTTATCTTTGATTGAAGATGAATAACTTTAACCCTGGGGAAGAACACCATAAAAACCGAATCGGTTTGATGTGGGGATGAAACCCCACATCCCACGCGACTTAGTCACCGCAACCCATCACAAATGATTGATGTATTAGACTGAAAACAAGTTTAGCCATGGGAGAGTTGTGATCCGATCCAGTTTTGAGAGAGAGAGAGAGAGGATTGGGGGAGGTGGGAGCGTTTCGAGAGAGGAGAGAGAGATAAACTGAGTGTTTTTTATTTATGTGTGATACAAACACACGTATTTACTCCTTTTCTCCTTGTTTGTATCGCCTGGGCATGGGCCGGGTTAATTAACCCTTGGGCCGGGCCATGGGGTGGGGCTAATGGGCTTGATTGGGCCAGTTTTGGTGTATGGGTTTATTTAAAGCCCAAAACGAAAACTTGTAACTTAAACGTATAATTTAACCCGTAAACCTCGATCGTTTAATAACCGACTTTGACGTATCGTGTTTTTCCGTAAACGAAAGGTATTGTCAAGCACAACTAGGGTGTCGTGTCTTTTACTAGTATAAATTTTCATATCGTAACACGATCCTTATAATTAAATAGGTCGCGGCTAGCGTAACCGTACTCTCGAGCTACCGTTACCTTCGTCCTTTTTGCTGAATTACGAGGTGAGTTTATAGCCCCATGCTTAACTATTTTTACTGCTTTTTGGGGTGAGACATTGCTTGATTTTAACGTATGAACACAAGTGCATTTACTGATTTATATATTAGTCTAAGTCCCACTAAAAACCCAGTTGCTTTGGCCCGTGAATCGTGAACCGTTAATTACTTTGTGTAAGCGCGAATGTTATGGATAGATCTATCGGGATTGACGTCCCTGTCTGTCTTGTCCAACAAGGGGACAAGCGGGCACAGTTTCATTTGAGTCTGATATAGGATGTCGTGGGTTTAGGCATCCAGTTGGGCTACAATTTATATGATTATACTACCGGTGTTGTTAACGCTTCGGTGTCACGAGCTTAGACTGTAATAAATATTTTTAGGATGACTTTGTATTTGTTATATTGTCATCACTTTTGGGAAAATCTTGTGGTTCATTAAACATTTCAAATTAACTAAACCTATGAACTCACCAACTTTATGTTGACACTTTAGCAATGTTTTTCTCAGGTATTAAGAAGGAAGATGCTAAGTGAGGTCTCATGCATTACCGTCATTTCTTTGAAACAAAGATCATTTGTACTACTTGGAAAACTATGTTTTGTAACTGTGACCAGTTTTATGCTTCCGCACTATGTTAAAACTATTTAATTTATCAATTACAAGTGATCTATTTTTCCGAACGTCTCATTTAGAGGTCGTTCTTTGTAACTGTGTGTGTATGATAATCATGACGTCACCACTCCCTTGTCGCCATTATACTCTGATATTTTGGGAGTGTGACAGTAATGTAGTTTATAAAAACCTTTATATGTGCGAGGGGGACGCCTATGGGTCGGTCCCAAAACAAAAGACATGGCGAGGGGAAGCCTATGGGTCGGTCCCAAAATTAAAAGTTTCGATAAAAGCACATGCGACTAAATAGGGCCAGTCCTGTACCAACCATTACTTAGTCATAATCCCTGCAACAATGATACATGAAACATAAATAAATGAAACTCATATGTCAAAACTTATCAGAAAAAAAAATTTATGTGACTAATTATGAACTACTGGGGTTCAGTCCATATAGCCACAGTTCATGAGGAACATTATGCATGAAACAATGACACATAACTAAATATGAATGACGGTTGTCCATCCATATTAGTAAAACAATATCGATGAAAACATCAAGGTTAAAACCTCAAGGTGCTGAAAACATCATGGTTAAAACAACAATGCGCTGAAAACATCAATACGTAGAATAACAAACGTTGGCTTAGGAAGCTCCTGGTGACTACCCACTAGTCACAGGTCGAGTTTTAGAGCCTACAGGTCGAAGCCTTGGCTCTGATACCATAATTGTAACACCCCATTTTGATAATGGAATGTCACGCGTAATTGTGGCGTGTCATCAAAGCATACAAGGATAAATGTATAAAACATTACATGACCATAGGGATAACCGGAATCAAACATCGGTTCCCAAACATAAGCCCAAAACATAATAAAACAAAAGAAATGAATGAAAGACTAAACAAGCATAAGTATATGAAGGTAAAAAGGAAAAGAAGTCTCTAGCAGCTTCCATTCTATGCATGTCCTCCAAATGCTCGAGTCTTGGGTACCTGCCGTTTTGGGATCATGAAATGAAAAAACGGCTGAGCATAACGCTCAGTGCACGGATATACAAGTATAGCATGAATAATATAAGCATAACAGCATGAAACAGCGGAAGAAACTAAGTCCTGGATAACCCGGTTAAGTCTTGGTAAGACTGGTTTTATAGTTTGAAAAGCCTTAGGTTTATCTTGTAAAAACTGTTTAACATATTTTACCATTAGCCAATATAGGTCATGAAAATCCACCGTGCATGAATACTTGGAGGGGTGACCTCATCATGCAAATTAGAGGGGCTGCCTCTAATTTAATATACTGGTTTTGGGTAGAAGGGATCAGCTCCTTGTGAAGGATGCAAGGCACACACCACATTCACCATGAAATCCTGACTGAAAACATGTAACTAGGATGCACCCATACGCCCCACATGATAAATATAATATAAATGGCCAAAAGCTGAAGGGACGTCACGAGCAATCACTCCGCCGTGGTGAAATCATAACATCAGTGCCTCTAATGTTATGGTTATGGTACCTCCATAACTAAGTGAAACTGGTCATGCATGTATATGGCTTTAGGTATTCTAATTAAACATAAGCAATTCAAAAACATATAAAACAAATACTGGGAAAACAGTTGGCTTCATACGAGGAATCCTAATAAGGAAAGAATGTCCATACTTAAAGGACGAGAATCCGTACCTTATGTCCAGTGAACGAAGAAGACGAACTGAGAGGAATCCTACTTCCGTATCACTAATGCTACATAAATCCATACATGAATAAGTACCTGCTTACTAAATACATAACTGGTTTTATGTCATGTCTTAGCTTATTTTATATGTTCATATCATGTTTTACTATTTTAAGCCTTAAACTGTGTTTATCTTATATTCTGTTTACTCTGATTAAGTATTTCTGGTATTTCATGTATTATTATACTTACTGTGTAATAATAAGTAACTTTCCAAAAATAGTAGGTTTCCTAAAATAGAAAGTTTCAAAAAATAGAAAGTTTCCAAAAATAGAAAGTTACCAAAAATAGAAAGTTTCCAAAAATAGAAAGTTTCCAAAAATAGAAAGTTTCCAAAAATAGAAAGTTTACAAAAATAGAATTACTGCTTAAAATAGATAAGTTTCTAAAAAATAGAAAGTTTCCATAAATAGATTAGCTGCCTTATTTAAATAAGTTTCCATAAATAGATTAGTTGCCTGAAATAAATAAGTTTCTAAAAATAGAACGTTTCCATAAATAGATTAGCTGCCTTATTTAAATAAGTTTCTAGAAATAGAAAGTTTCAATAATTAGAAATAAGCTAGTTAAATAAGCTAAGTATATAAGCCTAAGTGTTTTCATGATTATTTTCTAAGTCATATGATATAATGTATAGATTATTAATTATTTCATGTAATTAAAATAAACTATAGGTCAAAATATTTAATTAAAGTATATCATGTTTTTAATTAAATAAAGTTAAATACTTAGGTTAAAACATGTATTATTATTTGTTAATAATATAACCTAAGTCATGTTAATTAATTAATTATAACCATGGTTTTTAAATAATTAACTAATTATAAGTCTAAAAATATAAAATACTTAGGTTAATAATTTCATGATTTTAATAATTAAAATAACCTAAGTCATGTTATTAAATTAATCATGTCATGTTTATTAATTTAATTTTAACATAAGATTATAAAAAAAATTAATGTTAACATACACCGTGAACCGAATCTTGACTAAGAACCATGAACCGGACATGAAATCGACACCACACCCCGAACCAACTCAGGGTTACCCTTGTCTTGTTGCTACCGTGGGACCCACACCAACCAACCGGGACCATATGGTCTCGGTGGTGGTCAAATAGCCAAACAGAGACCCTCTCGGGTTCGGTTTAGGCGGCGGCCAAGAACACACACCCCTAAAACATCCCTTTTGATTTATTCCAAAACCAATTCCATGTTAAATCTATGATTTAATTAGGTTTTTAAGAAAAACATATCACGTTCTTAATTATTAAAAAGATTAAATCAAAAGAAAAAGGGTTAAAAGAAATACCGAATGCGTAGATCTAAACCACGATGAACAAACACGAACACTAGCAACAAATCCAAGATCAAAGATCAATAAACACCTCCTTTGGTGTGTTTGAAGCTGGCGGCCAAAAAGAAAAAGAAGGATGAGGAGAACTTTTAGGTTTTTGTGAAAATCCTCTGTAAAGTGAAAAATGAGTAGTGATTTTCCCTTAACCCCCCTTTAGTGAAAATTGAGATGGGCTTATCCCATCTCTCCCTTGTTGCCGCGGGTAGGGGCCCCACATGGAGTACCCGTACCGTTTTCCGTGTCTCGTTGTTTAATTACTCGTTCGTGATTTTTTGTGTTCGCGTTTAATGTGTTCTCGTTAACTAATTACCATGACCTAATATATTTATATACGCTCGTAATAAATATATACACGTAATTAATAATAGTTCGTGATTTAATTACATTCATGATTTCATGATCGCATGTTCGTGATTAATTAATGTCAAATAATTATTGCGTGCTCGTGCGTTGTAAATACTTGTCGTGTTCTAACACGTACATAATACGTAAAATCCTAACATGTAATCGTAATCATGCTATAATAGGAAAGTTTTAATCTAGTACGTACGATCTTAAGGGTACTATTCATGGTAAAAGCATGCGGGTTTTACATGATTAGTTCCTCCTTGGGTCGTGGTGCGACCAACATCGGGAGGGACGATGATGAGACTTCTGTTATACATAGTCTCATTGATGAAACTGCTTTTATACATAGTCTCATCATCCAAAATGGGCTTAAAATGCATTAAATATCATGAAATATGCCAAATACATGCTTGTGTTTGTTACATGTAGGTACGGATATCGTGAAATCAACAAAAGATCACAAGAAACAAGCAAAAACGAACACGGGAAACGAAGCCGCACAATGAACCAAGCCCTAATGGTGATTTTCCAAGAATAACCCTTGAAGAAATGAAGATTGTACAAGAAGGGTCCTCCAATATTGAAGAATTGACACTTTAAACCCTTGTTTATTCATAATTTCAAGTTTGGTCCTTAAAGTTTGTCAAATTTACAAAAAGGGCCCTCTACTTTGAAGAAATTGCAAGATTGGTCCCTCAAGTTTCACATGTTGTCACTTTATACCCTTGAAGAATGAAGATTATAAAATAAAAATCCTTCAAGATTCAAGACATGTCATAAAACACCCTTGAAGTTTGGTCATTATTACAAAAGAAGCCCTTGTGAAAAGTTTACAAGCTACCTATGCCAAATTTAGCAAGTGACCCAAAGATGTAACAAAGGAAAAGTTAAGTATAAGTTGTTGAAGTTTTTATGCCATGTTTTGAGAAGAACAAGGGGGTCATATTGCCATTACCACAAACCTGTCCCACCAGTACCCGGTTGACACGTCACTACTATACCCATTTACCACCAAACCCACCAAAATACCCACCCAGCCTTTTTTGTGTTTACCAGGTTTACATATAAGCCCAAGTCAACATGGTCAAAATTTAGTTAACCAGCGAAACCATTTTTTTACTCAAAATGGTATCAACCTTCACCCACCTAAACTTAATTAAGCTACAAACCCTACTTTTCTTTCAAGTATCAATAGAGATCAAAATAAAGGGGTTTTTGAAATTAAGCTTGGGGATTTGAAGACTAAGTATGCAGGCACCAACCCATGTGCATTTTCTTGTCCAGCTCATCCTCATGGTCCCTACCACAGCTCACATGAGGAACATTTTTTTTAGAAGATGGCAAAAGCGCAACAGAAGATCAACAAATCACAAGGGTGTCTTGTCCTCTAATGATTCCTCCAACGATCAAGATCAAGCCTCACAACTGGATCATCACGTGATGCTTCTTTGACTCACTAGGAAGTTCAAACCTAAGGGGTATTTCTGGATATTCAATCAACTAGGGTTAGCTTTTATTTTATTTTTCTAGAAGAGTTTGTAACCCCTATATAAAGGGTGTTAGGCACTAGCAGTAGTTCTTGTTCTTGTTTTCATTTGTTCACAGCCTTGTAAAGCCCTTTTATCTAAGAAATGAAAAAGTGGTTTAGTGTTTGTTGAAGAAAACGAGTTCCAACTTTACTTTCAGTTTTAGTATAATCTGTTTGGTGTTTATGTTCCAGTAAAACTTTTTAAGCTACTAACTTTGGTTCTAAAAATTCGTAAGTCCTTTTGCTAAGTACCTAGAGTTCTAATAGGCTAAGCAATAGGCTTCATAGCTGATCATAACCAGCTGATCTTGTTGATCAAGTGGTAGTGAAGCCGTGAGAGAGTATTGCATAGACTGTGGGACCTTGAGTCTTGCATAAGACTTGGTTTGTCACTTGTTTTTTTATTATTCTGTTTATCTCATATACTCACTACTTAAAAGCTTCAAACCAGAAGCTCCTCACCAAGCTTTTGGTCCCAAGCCTTTAAGTTTGAACTCTCTTTCTTTCTTAGCAGTGATATTTTTGTCTAGTTGTGGTGTTCGGTTAAGTTGTTGAACCTCAACGAGCATCTTTACCACTTCCATGTCCAAGACACCCAAGGACCTTGTTCCGCTGTTGAACAAGTGTTTTTTGGGTAGCATAGCTGACCCCCGTTGGATGTAGATGGGGATAGGTATAAAACTCTTCTTTCTCAAAACCTAGAGACATGACTTATGGTACTAAAAAGAGGGTGTCTGAGTTTAGTTTGTTGATTGTGTTTTGCCCACTGTTAACATATAGCAAAGTAAGAAAACCAAAAGGTCAAGAGAAGTGCTTGCTGTTTTTTTTATCTATGCATGATAAGAGGAGTAAATTGTGTGAACGGTTTTGTTGATTGTTGCTGTTTGAGTTTGATGTATGATAGGTAATGTGTTATTGGACTGCTGGTATGCTACCTGAGATATTTGTATAAGCTGAATTAAAGGTTTGTGAAAATTTTGTGCTTAGTCATTCATCTAAACAGCTATAACACACTATTCTGCCATACGGGTTGACTTAATTGTTTTTAAGAAGTAAAATCTGGCCAGAAGTTAAAACTAGGGGTGATTATAGTTCTCTGATATTAGGTTTGTTGTTGGAACGCTTATCAAAGCTTATCGAGTCTCTTGAAAGTAAACCAAATAGGAATTAAGTGCCTGCTGTATGTGCACAAATCATAGGAGTCAACTTGTGTGATTTGATGGTGCGTTAGTACTTTCGTGTTTTGTGTTGGATTTAGTGATTACATAACCTAGTAAGCCCCAAATAGGCCTCGTTGCATACCACTGTTTGCTTTTTTTATGTTTCGTGGGCTAGTTTTTGTTTAAGATCTATTAAACCAGCTGTTGTTTATTGCTCTTAGTTCAAATTCAGTAATTGCATGCTCTAGTAGTTTCTCTTTTTATTCTTTGGTAGGAATTAAATTTGAGTATTATTCGGCTGCTTGCTTATTGCTTTTTTGTGCTCGATTATTTTTCGTTTGTTTATTGTGACTCCCCACAAGCACGAACGCTCGTGGGGGTTCCCCTTGTCCATCTTTAATCAGAAATATAAAAAAAGGGTCCATACCAAAGCAATACCAAAGGAAAAGTGAATACGTATTACTGTGGTCTTGATTCGTGACTCAAAGCGTGTGACTGGATTGTGATTCGTGAGTGAATGTGTAGTGACTGTGTTGGTGTTTGTAGTAGTAGCTAGTTATTGTTAGCCAAGAAGTAAAAAGAAGAAAGCGCATACCTGCTTGTTTGAATTCAAGTTTGGGAATTCTGCATTTGTTTGGACAGGAATTCATGTGGTGGTTTAGGGTGTCTGAGTTGGTGTTGGGTGAATTTGGTTAAACTGTGTTTTAAGGATAAAAGGAAATATATATAAAAAAAGAGTGTTAAAAATTTTTTGGGGTTCCACCAGTCTCTAACCCACGACCCCTCGCTCAACAACCCACACTCTTACCGCTTGCCCTTGGGACTTTTATTGATAAAGTCTCATTTCATTGTCCTTTTAAGATGTTCTTGTTTGAACTTATATTATTCACTTCGTGTATATTAAGCTGGATTTCAGCTTATTCATTAAGCAAATTTCAGTCTTCACAATTTTCCTGTGTTTGTGTAAGAGTTTAGGACTTTTGTAGTTAAAAAGTTTATTTTTCCCATTTTTCTTTTATTTTATATTAATATTTTAGTTCACGGGTTTTAGAAAATAGATAAAAAAATAGTTAAATTTAGTTTAAAATTTTATAAAAATTATTTTTGGGTTTCAATTAAATAACTTTAGGTTTACATTTCAAAAAGTTTTCAATTCAACTTATTATTAATTTTATTTAATTTTGGAGTTTTTTATTAACTTTAAAACTTAATTTAAAATTATTAAAAAAATTTTGGGTAATTTGGTTTTCAATTTTGTTTTATTTATGTTTTTCTTAGTTTAATTTAAATTTTTGGTAATTTTTTGAACACTTTTTATTTTTGTCAAGTTTTACGATTTCGATCGTTTTACGTCGTAGGATAATTTTTAGCATAATTCGTCTTTTTTTCTTTCTCCATTCCATCAATATTAATCACAAATCTTAATCAAATTAAACACACACAATAAGCCTCCTCGAGAACGAACTCACAAAAAGGGTCATAAGTATTTACGTTTTCCTAAACGTACACTTAATACTTACTGCTTTTACCTCGTTTTCCTAAACGGGTGTAATCATACCACAATCATTTTGACGCCGCTGCCGGGGGAGGCGTGTTGTGTTTTGATTTGAACAATTGTTGTTTTTATATTAGCCATAATATCTATTTGTATTAGTAGCACTCTACTAATACGTATTATCGGTTTTCGTTTTTGTGTGAATATTACTATATTGTATACGTAGAACAATAAATTCACAAGTACTCCAAAAGTGTGAAGACACAACCTTGATTCGGGATTTCATCACTCGATCATTGTATTCGAATCTCAAACAAAGAAAAAAGGCAAAATAGATAATTACTTTCGTGAAGCTTAATTTTGAAAAACACAAACTATAAGGTGGGTATAAGGCGGGTATTATAAAATATACCCAAAGAAAAAAGGCTCTTAAGTGCTTCGCGCCGCCTCTTTTCCCCGCTTTCTTGTGCGTGTTTAGATAAAAGGGCTAATCGAGGGTTTTCCAACCAAAGTATTATCTAAGTATCATATATATTTTCTTGGTTTCAATTGATTAAAACCTCTTGAACGTTTTGGTGTTCCACCGACGTTCTAAAGTCATCGAAGGTGTTCACTTCACGTGATCGTTTTCATTCCTTGAGGCTCCTTTAATCGATAGATTTGATTTGAGGAGAAATTTGTAGATTTTTGTCTACTTAATACATCACCAAAATCAAAAAAAAGTAAAAACAAACAAAAACAACAAAAAAATTGGAAAGATTAAAAACGCCAAAAATAATCTTCTTTGCTCATCCCCACGTTGTACGTGACGTTTATGCTTACTCGCAAGCAAGCTAGACGTGCACGTAAACATAGAAACCGAAAGGAAGGAACGCCTTCTAGTGAAGAATCTCCTATTGACGAACCCATCGTAGAACAAGAAGCAACCATGGCTAATCGAACTATGATGGAGTTACTTCAAGCACACACCAAGGGTTATGGAGAGGCTATCGTGATTCCCGCCATCCTTGCGGAGAATTTTGAAGTTAAGACGGGTTTGTTGTCGATGATCCAAAACAAAAAATTCCGTGGTGATGAAAAGGACAACCCGCACAACCATATCCGCCAATTCAATCGTCTTACCGCCACTTGCAAGTTTAAGGACGTCTCTAACGACTCGATTAAGATGATGCTTTTTCTGTATTCCTTAGCGGGGCCCGCTAAAATTTGGTTAGAGAAAGAGCCACCCAATTCTATATTGACGTGGAAGGATCTCGTTTCGAAGTTCGTGAACCAATTTTTCCCGCCCTCTAAGACTACGCATTTGAAAAATGAGATTTCAAAGTTTTCACAAGAGTATAATGAGAGTTTTTCGACGGCTTGAAATAGGTTTAAGGAAATGTTGCACGAATGTGCTCATCATGGTTTTTCCGACTTACATCAAATTGACACGTTTTACAATGGCTTGAACGATCATGAGAGAGATTATCTTAATGCCGCCGTGGGTGGTAATTTTTTGTGTAAAACGGTCGAGGAAGCGTTGTTGATCATTGAGAATAGGTCTAAGGTCTATAGTCCTCGTAGCACGTCGAGTGTTCATAAGACTTCGTCTTCGACTTTGCCTTCATTGTCTCATACCATCAATGCTTGCCAAATCGAAGCTAATTTGGAAAACAAGATTTTTGATAAGCTTAAAGGATTGTTATGAGTTTAAAGTTGGTGAACAACCCACTCCCGCTATGGCTAAAGCGGTTGAGGTTTCATGTATGTATTGTGGTGGAGCTCACAATTACTCCGAGTGCATTACCAACGGTAATAACACTTCGAGTGCCTTCGCGGCCGCGGGAACTTATAACCAAAACGGTCAAGTTACCCGCACTAATCAATTGACTCCACCGGGTTTTCCACCAAATCAAAATGCTAACAATTATCGAAACAATCAAGGTGGTTATAAGAACAATTATAAGGGTAACAATTACAACAATGGGAATCAAGGGACAAGTGGTCAATTGCAAAATCAAAACAAAAATCATGATTTCCAAAATGTTAATCAAGGGCTTTCAAATGCATTACCAAAAGACATTCCACCGGAGATTTGGAACTATTTTAAGGCTAATGATGATAGGTACACAAACATGGCAAATGATGTTAGTAACCTAAGAGCTAAGTTTGAAACTCAAAGTAACAAATTAGAAGGGAATGTGGTTAGGCTCCAACAAAACCAACAAAAAATGGAACAATGCCAACATAAGATTGAACAAGCCTTACTTAGGTTGGAGCAAAATGCAAAATCCGAGAAAGAGCAAGATAGGGAGGAACGTAAAAAGATGGAAAATAGGCTTTTGGATGCTATCATGATGAGTAGAGCCTCTACTTCGGGTGGTCTTCCTAGTAACACCGTGTCAAACCCGAAGAGAGAGATGAAACTGATTACCACACGAAGTGGTAAGACCTTTAAGGAACCGACTCCTCAACCATTTACTCTAACGGTGGAGGAAATTGAGGAAGAACCCGAGGTTGTTGTCGAAAAGAAGCAAATCCCAATCCTATGAAGTACCGCTCATGCCACACCTACGGTTGACCCATTACCAACATTGGAACCCGAGATTTCAAAGGCTATGCCTATGCCTCAACCCACACCACCTTTGCCCTATCCATCGAGACTTAGAAAGGAGAAACATCAAGAGCGCGACTGATAGGTGTGTAAACACCCATCCTTTTACCACTTAATTATAATGAAAACAAGACCATAACGTATATTTTATGTCGTAAATGTCGAAATTATGCGTGGTTTGTGTTTTTGTTGTGACTTTAGGATCAAAATATTGAAAGGGAAGAAAACCGGCTTTCACGGGATTTTATCGAAGAAAAAGACAAAAGAAGAAGTCAAGAAATCAAGAGTGCAAAAAGAACGAAAGTCCAAGGCCTATTCTGAAGATTTATCGAAGAAAAAGTCCAAAGACGGAAGTTTAATAAAGCCGAAGAACTCAAGTCTAATTTATGAAGAAATCACAAGACGAGTTTAAAGTAATCCCGAGACAAAGTCTGAAAGGTCGAAGAATTTAAAAGATTAAAGACTAAAGACGAAGGATTAAAAGATAATTAAAGAAAGAAGAAATAGAGGAGGAAGTTTCCTTCCACTAATCACCTCCTCCTCCTATAAATAGGCCATTAGTTCATTTCATTTGTTTTTGTTGGCTAATAGTGACAATTAGTTCTTCCACCATTTAATTACTTGCAATTTAAATTCATGTCATTTACTTAATTGTCTTGCACTTTTAATTCCTTTTAATTCCAAGTAAGTGTTCTTAATTTTGTTGCTTTAATCTTTATTTACCTTTGATCATGTTTACTTTTATCATTCTCCTTCTACTTTTCTTGTTCTTTTTGGTTCATTTAAATTTCGGATTAAGTAAGGTTTGCTTAATCCCTTTGCTTATTTGATTAGAAAGTTCACCTTTTTACTTTCATCTAAGTTTTTGTATGAGATAAGCTATAAGTTTGACAATCTTATTGGCTTGTTTTGTACTTAGCTTATTTGTTTTTTCTTAGTTTTCTAAAAGTTTCAGTTTTCTAAAAGTTTGCTTACTTTGTTTACTTAATTCATGTTTTGCAAAAGTCTTTAAATTTTTGCTTATTGTATTCGTCTTATTATTGTTTTGGTAAAGTTTAGATTTGTGCTTATTGCCGAAGTTAGCTTATTTAGTTTAGCTTATTGGCTTTTTGGTTTCCATTGTTCCGATCTTTAAGGTTTCTGTTTGTTACGATCCAACAAGTGCGATCGCATAAACCCTTAGGGTTTCTACTTGCGATCCAGTTTTGCGATCAAGGACTAAGATCATACCATGATCACACTCCATAATCCACACACGATCACTCATTGCGATCGTGGGTACGATCATAGAGTGCGATCTGTTGGTACGATCGTGGTCACGATCTCTACTGCGATCCACAAGTGCGATCGTGGTGGAGTTCGATCATAGAGTACGATTGCAGGTTACGATCTAGACTCTGTTATAGAGTACGATCCCTTTGTTTCCATCGCATTGAGTGCGATCGGGGGCTAATCACCAAGTGCGATCTAGGCTGCTATCAAGCTACGATCCGGGTACGATCCAACCACATTAGTTGGTTGCGATCGTAGTGCGATCGGACTCGTGTTCTTGTTTTGTTTTTGTTTTTATTTTAAATTTTGTTTTCCCGCATGTTTACTTGATTTATTTTTAAGTTTTCAAATTATATTACATTGTCAAGTTTAATTTTCGTCACGCTTTAAATTTTTGTCATTTAATTAGCTTTCTTTTTAACGTTTTTAACATTGCACCATTTACGTTTAATTAGTTTTAGTTTTAATTAACTGTCATTTATTATAACGTCTTGCACATTTACTTTACTACAACGACCAAATATTTGTTTCCCACCAAAAGACGACTGAGTCGCGCACTTAAACCAGTAATCAATTCGTTTAGACCACTTCAACCAACTTAATTTCCATACTAGGTAAAAGCTAAGTATTAAATGGCGCCGCTGCTGGCTCTTTTCGTAAAGATTAATGGTTTTCTGTGAGAGACGCGTTGCTTTTTGGGATCCGTTCATTCGTGAGCTTTATTTTTCTTGCTCAAAAATTTTCAAAAACCCATAAAAATTAAAAATTGTTAAAAATCCATAAAAATTAAAAATTTTCAAAAATACAAAAATATTTATTTTTATTTATATAGTGTATATATATTGTCTTGGTATCTTTTTCTTTTGCTTTCGCAGGTGTATGCGTACTAGATCTTCAACTTATCCAGAGCCCGAGACTCGTGAAGATTTAGCTATGGCAGGTGTCAACAATAAAAATAATCCACCACACCTCAACAATAACTACAACAATGTTCTTCCACAGCCCGATCTTCGGACAATGGAGGAGCTTTGTCATCCAACAATGTTTGGACGAGGAGGACCGATTGCGCCGATGCAAATCACGGCTCCGGAGTTTTCGTTGAAGCATCACATGATCCAACAAGTGCAAACTAATCCATTCCGCAGAATACCGGATGATGATGCCAACAAGCACCTCGACAAATTCATTACTATTACTCAAAGCATGAAGTTGCCCGGTGCTACTATGGATGTCCTTCGCCTTCAACTCTTTCCACATACTTTATCACACCACGCCGAAAAATGGTTTGATCGTCTCCTGAAGAATTCCATTCATACTTGGGACGACATGACTCAACGCTTTTTGTCGCGCTACTTTCCACCATCCATGGTCACGAGCCTTCGAAATCAAATCAGCGGTTTCATGCAAGAACCCGATGAATCTCTCTTTGATGCTTGGGAAAGATATAATGTTTTGATCGATCGATGTCCAAACTACAACATGCTCCCCGTTACCTTAATTGATACTTTCTACAACGGTTTGACTTTTCGTGATCGTGATACGATGAATGCAGCCGCCGGTGGCACATTTATGAAAAGAAGACCCGAGGAGTGTAGAGAGCTTATTGAGAACATGACTACTCATCACAAAAATTGGGATTCTTCCGCTTCTTCAAGGAACAACCCGAGAGTCAATGTTTCTTCTACTTCAGCAAACCCTGATATGACCGAATTCACCTGCATGATGGCCGAAATGAACAAAAATATCTTGCTCATCGCTTCAAACGAACAACAACAAGTTAAAGTGGTAGCACCTTCTTGTGAGACATGTGGTGGTCCTCACTCATACACTGATTGTCCTTCTACTCAAGGCAATCCGGAAAACGTGTATGCGGCTTATGGTAATTATTCACCGAAAAGTTACCAAGCCCGACCTCAAGGGGATCAAAATTTGCTAAGTTACTGGTCGAACAATTACCTTCACCCGTTTTTTCTCCTCAAAACCACAATCCCAACAACAACTACACTAGAAGCAACCAAATCCCACCTCGAGCTTCTAATCCTTATCACCCACCCGCTCAACAAGCCCCACACATCAATCAAGATGTTGAAGCTTTGATGAGAACCCAAGGAGAGCAAATTAAGAATCTGCAAAGCCAAATTATCAATTTGAAAGGGGATATCACTAAGCAAGGGAATGACATAAGATCCGAGCTTCGAAATGATATACAATCCTCCTTCAGCAATCAAACGAATGATTTGAAGAATATGCTGGCTAGTTTCTTACCCACCACTCAACCCTCTACTTCGGGCTCTCTACCTTCAAACACCGTCACCAACCCGCGAGCGAATGTGAGTGATATTACTACCCGTAGTGGAGCAACTTTAGTAGGAGCATCTAGCCCACCCCCAGTTACACCATCTACACCTTTTCCACCACCATTTATCCATACTACTCCCACACCTAGTATTAGTACACCATTATCGTCTCCGCCTCGTCATGCAGAAATACCCAAGAAGAATCCTCCACCAACCCCACCCTCCTCCTTTAACCCTTCAACATCTCAACCTTCACCTTCTACACCTCCACCACCCAACCCAAGCATTCCTTACCCTTCTCGACTCAACAAGGCTAGAATTTTGACTAAGAATGACATTCTAGTCGCTAACTTTTTGGAAAAGATTGCCGGCATGAAAGTCACCTTTACCCTTGTTGAAGCTCGTGCCCAAATGCCACAATTTGTCAAGATGTTTAAGGAATTGCTTAATAAGAAGGAGAAGATGGTCGAGTTTGTTAATACTCGCTTGAATGAAAATTGCTCTGCAATCCTTCTTAAAGAACGTCCGGAAAAACTTGGAGATCCCGGTCGTTTTGTGCTACCTTGTACTTTTAACCAAACCGACAAATTTACTGCCTTAGCCGATCTCGGGGCCAGTATAAATTTGATGCCTTTCAGCGTTTGGAAAAAGTTATCATTGCCCGACCTTACACCCACCAAGATGACTCTTGAGCTTGCAAATCGCACTCTCGCGTATCCTCTTGGTATTGTCGAAGATGTGTTCATTAAAGTTGGCACATTCACTTTTCTGGTCGACTTCGTCGTTGTTGATTATGAAATGGACCCTCGTATTCCGCTAATACTTGGACACCCATTTTTGAGAACCGGTAGAGCTTTAATAGATGTGGATAAATGTGAACTCATCTTAAGAGTCGGGGATGATGCACAAGTTTTTGAAATGGGGAAGCTTACAAGCAAATCCTATGGAAGAGAATCAGCGAATATGATTAATGTGCTTGATGATTTTGTCGTCTACAACAATCCTTTATTCGATTCTTGCAATGATAATCCACTGTTTCAAGATGATGTGGATGATTCTCTCTTCAATTTGGAACCTTCACCCATATATGATTCTCCACCGATCTATGATGCTTATGATGATGATTCTAGTTCCGATGGAGATGATTATGATGCTTTTACTTCTGAGTATCCCGACATGCCCACTTATGATGATTTTGATGAGGCTAATACTCTTTCGAGTGATTCTTCTCATGCTGAAGATCCTCCGCCTACATCACTTAATCCTACTTTGGATGACTACTCATTTGAGGAAGACTTTTCTACTTTTCTCAATACATACTTCCCTCATGAGAGTGATGCCCCTCCTTTGAACTTTGATGATTATGGTCTTCATCCTTCTACGGATTTGAAGAAAATTCTTTCAAAGGAGAAGAAACCGGACGACACCAACATCCGCAGCACGTATGTTTTGACACCTCTTTGTCCACCTTCTGAGGATGAGGTTGTGCATTTTCTTAGCGGATCTTCTTCAAATTCTGCTGAGCCTGAGTGCTATTTTCTCCTAAAGGAAAAGGTGTTCGACCCCGGTATCGATATTCTTCAGCCATCTCAGTATCCATCTGATGAAATAAAAGGAAAAAATTTTGGAACTACTGGAGATATGCTTCCACCTCTTCACCCTTGCTACCACCGTGCTCCATCTTTGCTTAAGGGACCCTTGCCTACTCTTCTTTGGCTTGCCTTGTTCGCCTTAAGCTTGTGCTATTTGATGGACGAAAACTATGTATTTGATCCCGGTGGATGTTTTTCAAGATTCTTCCTATGCTAATCAAGGTCGAGTCAGGATCACGACTCGGTGAACAAAAATCAAGCGCTTCTTGGGAGGCAACCCAAGTATCTATCTTTTAGCTATCTTTATCCTAAGTGTAGGGGAGACCCGTTGGTGTTTGCTATTTCCTCTCCTCTCATATTCAGGGATTCGAGCGCTCAATGATCCACTCTTGATGATTTTTGACGACCCGTGATTACGTGTTTCCGTCTTCCCGGTTCTATCCTAAACTCTTTTCGATTCACTATTTTATATTTCTCAATATTAAAATAGGAATCTCGTTAGTTGTCTTTTCCTTAGCAAGATTTAAATAACGTGCACAATGTCCTAAGTGTAGGGGAGTTCACTCCCACATGCTTAAACATTGAGGACAATGTTATATCAAGTGTAGGGGGGACTTCTATCGAAGTTAAGTGGTCTTTTCCTTGTATTTGTCCTCATTTTAACAGGAAAATCAATTTTTCGACATTTTTCAAAAATTTTGATCTATTTGGCCTATTTGTTTTTCCTTTTGTATAGTTATTTTCTTTCTTTACTAGAATAAATTTTGAATAAAGTGGTTTTAATTTTCAAACGTTGTGAATCTTTTGACTCAACCCGAGTTTACTTATCTAAGTTTACTCTAGCTAGTATCCTTAACGTGTTTAAGTCAAGTTTTGCTAGGCTTTTATATAGGGAGCTTTAAAACGCGAAAGTCTTAACTCTCACGGGTTAAGAACAAGAACTTTTCGCAAGTTCCTATAATTGATCCTAGAGAGTTGTTTATCAAGGGAACTTTAAAATGCGATTTCTAAACTTGAAAAAGTCTAAGAGTTTGAAAGATCCTATAGATGACTAGAAAACCCAAAACTTTGATTTAATAGGCTAAGCATCCACGAGTCTCATTCCTTGAGATTTTAAATTGTGGAGAACGAGAGATGATAGAGTCAATTATAAGTTTGGTATTCTTTCGTGAATTTATGTGAGTTAATTATAAGCCTATTCTCCCATCGCTTGCTAATAAGTTTATCTGCAATAAATAAGGTTGTACGATTTGAAAAGTTACTTAGCTTCTAGCCCAAGATCGTTTAAAAGTTGCTCGGTATATATTAGAGTTCATAGCCAAGGCATAACTTATTGAAGCGGGATGCGAAGATTGGCGAGTCCAAAAAGGCCCTAACAAGGCATGAGGGCTAAATTTTGTTGCTAAAGATCCAAAAGTGATGTGAAGAATCATTTATCAAAGATCAATACGAAGGATCGAGACACACGATGAAAAGCAAATACTCCCGTAAAGATCATGGAGAAGTCTATCCAAAAAGGCCCTAACAAGGTATGAGGATAAATAGATCCAAGTCCTAAAAGGAGGCGGATCGTTGTATATCAAAATCCCAAATAAAGATTGGAGAAAAATGAAGAAGTCGTGGTCCAAATATGAAGAATCTCTCAAAACTTCAAGTGAAGAAATTCCTATTATGAAGAGAAGACCATTATTTCATGAACGTCTCTCAAGATTTGAAGTATGAAGTCGCTGCCAAATATCGGTCCGAGAAAGGTCTCAAATCGCGAAGCGAGTTATGCCAAGATATGAACTTTATGAGGTCCCGAGAAGCAGTTTTAAAAGATTTTGTCCTTTAGCTAACTATTGATTAAATCGTCCCACTTTATTTTCAGCCTAAATAACTATCGAAATAAGTCAACAATGCATCCTCGTGATCATTCAAGACAACATTAAAATATAAGAGATACACCTAGGAATAAGGGAGTCTAAGAAAATAATTGGCCCACATGAGTTCGTGTTAGTTTGCTAACTTATAATAACAATGATCTCGTTTTTAAGCTTGGTTTGGAGAATGTGAAAACTTGAGGATGATGATCATTCATGACATTTCTAAAACCCTAAGGTATGTCTTTGATTTCTTTACTTACTTTCTTCCTTTGAATGTTTATAATTTTCTATCTCTTTAATAAAGGCCAATACGGATTGATTATGATGGAAAATGTAAAACGTGCTTTATAACTAATGCATTGCATGAGGACATTGCAATTGTCAAGTGTAGAGGATTTGATAGGTGTGTAAACACCCATCCTTTTACCACTTAATTATAATGAAAACAAGACCATAACGTGTATTTTATGTCGTAAATGCCGGAATTATGCGTGGTTTGTGTTTTTGTTTTGATTTTAGGATCAAAATGTTAAAAGGGAAGAAAACACGGCTTTCACGGGCTTTTATCGAATAAAAAGACAAAAGACGAAGTCAAGAAATCAAGAGTGCAAAAAGAACAGAAGTCCAAGGCCTATTCTGAAGATTTATCAAAGAAAAAGTCCAAAGACGGAAGTTTAATAAAGCCGAAGAACTCAAGTCTAATTTATGAAGAAATCACAAGACGAGTTTAAAGTAATCCCGAGACAAAGTCAGAAAGGTCGAAAAATTTAAAAGATTAAAGACTAAAGACGAAGGATTAAAAGATAATTAAAGAAAGAAGAAAGAGATGAGGAAGTTTCCTTCCACTAATCACCTCCTCCTCCTATAAATAGGCCATTAGTTCATTTCATTTGTTTTTGTTGGCTAATAGTGACAATTAGTTCTTCCACCATTTAATTACTTGCAATTTAAATTCATGTCATTTACTTAATTGTCTTGCACTTTTAATTCCTTTTAATTCCAAGTAAGTGTTCTTAATTTTGTTGCTTTAATCTTTATTTACCTTTGATCAAGTTTACTTTTATCATTCTCCTTCTACTTTTCTTGTTCTTTTTGGTTCATTTAAATTTCGGATTAAGTAAGGTTTGCTTAATCCCTTTGCTTATTTAATTAAAAGTTCACCTTTTTACTTTCATCTAAGTTTTTGTATGAGATAAGCTATAAGTTTGACAATCTTATTGGCTTGTTTTGTACTTAGCTTATTTGTTTTTTCTTAGTTTTCTAAAAGTTTCAATTTTCTAAAAGTTTGCTTACTTTGTTTACTTAATTCGTGTTTTGCAAAAGTCTTTAAATTTTTGCTTATTGTATTCGTCTTATTATTGTTTTGGTAAAGTTTAGATTTGTGCTTATTGTCGAAGTTAGCTTATTTAGTTTAGCTTATTGGCTTTCTGGTTTCCATTGTTCCGATCTTTAAGGTTTCTGTTTGTTACGATCTAACAAGTGCGATCGCATAAACCCTTAGGGTTTCTAATTGCGATCCAGTGTTGCGATCAAGGACTAAGATCATACCACGATCACACTCCATAATCCACACCACGATCACTCATTGCGATCGTGGGTACGATCATAGAGTGCGATCTGTTGGTACGATCGTGGTCACGATCTCTACTGCGATCCATAAGTGCGATCGTGGTGGAGTTCGATCATATAGTACGATCGCAGGTTGCGATCTAGACTCTGTTATAGAGTACGATCCATTTGTTTCCACCGCATTGAGTGCGATCGGGGGCTACGATCACCAAGTGCGATCTAGGCTGCGATCAAGCTACGATCCGGGTACGATCCAACCACATTAGTTGGTTGCGATCGTAGTGCGATCGGACTCGTGTTCTTGTTTTGTTTTTGTTTTTATTTTAAATTTTGTTTTCCCGCATTTTTACTTGATTTATTTTTAAGTTTTCAAATTATATTACATTGTCAAGTTTAATTTTCGTCACGCTTTAAATTTTTGTCATTTAATTAACTTTCTTTTCAACGTTTTTAACATTGCACCATTTACGTTTAATTAGTTTTAGTTTTAATTAACTGTCATTTATTTTAACGTCTTGCACATTTACTTTACTACAACGACCAAATCTTTGTTTCCCACCAAAAGACGACTGAGTCGCGCACTTAAACCAGTAATCAATTCGATTAGACCACTTCAACGAACTTAATTTTCATACTAGGTAAAAGCTAAGTATTAGCGACAATTACCAATTTGAGCTTTTTATGAAAATGTTTCGTGATTTGCATTTCAATATAAGTTTTACTGATGCTTTGGTCATGATGCCTCGATTTGCCGCTAACTTTAAGAGTATGTTGAACAACAAGGAGAAATTGCAAAATTGTCTAGTTGTTCATCGGTTTATCTTAATCGCATACCTCAAAAAGTCAGTGATCCCAGTAAATTCTTGATTCCATGTGCAATCCAAGATATGGAAGAATGATATGCCTTGGCCGATCTTGGTGATAATATTAACATGATGCCACTTGCAATCTTCAAGTCGCTCAATCTTCCTAATCTTACTGCTTCACTAATGTCTATCGAATTGGCCGATCATTCCACGATCCCCACATGTGGATTGGCCGAAGACGTTTTTATGAAAGTGGGAAAGTTCTATTATCCGGTAGACTTTATCGTTGTCTATATTCCCACGGATCCTCAAGTTCCTCTTATTTTAGGTCGTTCGTTTTTTGATACGTCAATGGCGTTGATTAATGTGCATGCTAGAAAAATCACCTTACGTTTCAACGACGAGGAACTTGTTATAAACGCAACACAAAACTCTCAACTTTCTCATGTTTATTCCGTCGCAACCATAAACCTCGTTGATATGATCGATGTCGTTTGCGAGGAATTTTCACAAGAAGTTTTAGGTTTTGGTGACGATGAAAATAGTGGCAATCCCACTATGCTCGATCCTATTCTTGATAATTCGACACCATCCTTCACTCCATTTGAAGGTGGTGGTTTTACGTTGGAAGAATTTAATGTTCCTCGTACTTGTAACGAAGACCTCGACAACGATGAGGACTTCTCGATTATCAAGGATTTTCTTAACGATTTCCCATTTCCTCCGCCCGAGGAAGTTATGAGTATCGAGCCCAAATCTTCAATTGAGGAACCACCAATCCTCGAGTTGAAAGATTTACCTCCTCATCTTGAATATGTATTTTTGGAGGAGGAAGACAAGTTGCCGGTTATTATTGCAAAAGATCTTTCGAATGATGAAAAAACCGCACTTGTCGATGTTCTAAAGGATCACAAAGGGGAAATTGTGTGGAAATAATCTGACATTAAGGGGATCGATCCCAAATTTTGTACCCACAAGATCTTAATGGAGGAGGACTACAAACCCGTAATCCAATGCCAAAGGAGGGTGAACCCCAAAATTCATGACGTCATCAAAAAGTAAGTCCTTAAACTCCTTGACGCGGGAATGATTTACCCTATTTCCGATAGCCCTTGGGTGAGTCCTATTCATTGTGTCCCTAAGAAGGGAGGAATGACCGTTGTGCCAAACGATGCCAACGAGTTAATTCCAACTCAACTCGTGACCGGTTGGATGGTGTGTATCGACTATCGTAAGTTGAATGACGCCACTCGTAAAGACCATTTTCCCTTGCCCTTCATGGACCAAATGTTGGAGCATCTTGCGGGAAACGATTTCTATTGCTTTTTAGATGGTTTTTCCGGTTACTTTTAAATCCCCATCGATCCTCGTGATCAATAAAAAACTGCGTTTACGTGTCCATATGGAACGTTTGCCTATCGTAGAATGCCATTCGGAATTTGCAATGCACCGGGAACCTTTCAAAGGTGCATGATGGCTATTTTTCATGACATGATCGAGAAGACGATGGAAGTCTTTATGGATGATTTTTCCGTGTTTGGTTGTTCGTTCACTTCGTGTTTGTCGAATCTTGAGAATGCTGAAACGTTGTGAGGAAACCAACCTTGTGCTCAATTGGGAAAATGTCATTTTATGGTTAAGGAAGGAATCGTCTTAGGGCACAAGGTTTCGAAAGAGGGGATTGAGGTAGAGAAAGCTAAGGTAGACGTCATTGCCAATTTACCTCATCCCAAAACCGTTAAGGGAGTTAGGAGTTTCCTAGGCCACGCGGGCTTTTATCGTCGATTCATCAAGGATTTTTTAAAGACTTCTCGACCCATGACACATCTCCTCGAAAAAGATGCTCTTTTTGTCTTTAACGAAGATTGTGTACGAGCCTTTGAAATCCTTAAGAGGAAACTTACCGAAGCTCCCATTCTTGTTGCTCCCAATTGGAACCTCCCCTTTGAGCTCATGTGTGATGCTAGTGACTACGCTATTGGGCCGTTTTAGGGCAACGTCATGAAAAGCACTTCTTGTCTATTCACTATGCTAGCAAGATGATGACCGAGGCTCAACTTAAGTATACTACAACGGAAAATGAGTTCCTTGTCGTGGTGTATGCATTTGAGAAATTCCGACCTTACCGAGTCTTGACTCGATGTATAGTGTATACGGATCACTCGGAAATCAAGTATCTCATGGCTAAACAAGATGCTAAGTCGAGATTACTTCTTTGGATTCTCCTCCTACAAGAATTTGATGTCGAAATCCTTGACAAAAAAGGAGTCGAGAATTTAGCGGCCGATCATCTTTCTCGTTTGGAAGATCCTCACCAAAGTGTTTACGAGCCAAAGGAAATCACCGAAACATTTCCTCTCGAGACACTTGGTGTAGTGAATTCTAAGCTTGATTCATCTACCCCATGGTTTGCGGACATCACAAATTACCATGCGGGGAACTTCATCTTTAAGGGTATGACGACTCAACAAAAACGAAAATTCTTTCGTGACGTCAAGTTCTACTTTTGGAACGACCCTTATCTATTTCGGACTTGTACGGATCAAATTATTCGACGTTGTGTCTTTGGCACCGAAGCTTCTAACATCCTTAGAGCATGTCAAAAGGGACCCACGGGTGGTCACCATGGTGCTAATCTCACGGCTAAGAAGGTCTTTGATGTCGGTTTCTTTTGTCCTACTATTTACCGAGATACACACGCACTTGTGAAGTCATGTGACTCATGCCAACGACAAGGAAAAGCCTCATAAAACGATGAAATGCCACAAAACATCATCCAAATGTGTGAGATCTTTGACGTTTGGGGAATTGATTTTATGGGGCCATTCCCATCATCTTGTGGTAATAAGTACATCCTTGTCGCCGTTGACTACCTATCTAAGTGGGTGGAAGCTAAGGCTTTGCCCACGAACGATGCTCGTTTGGTAGTCAAGTTTTTGAAGAGCTTGTTTTCTCGGTTTGGAACCCCTCGTGCGATCATAAGCGATCGTGGAACCCAATTTTGTAATGAACAATTCGAAAGGGTCCTAAGGAAATATGGGGTTACGCACCGGCTTTCTACGGCTTATCACCCACAAACGAGTGGGCAAGTCGAGGTTTCAAACCGAGCGTTGAAGAGGATCTTGGAGAGATCGATTGGGGAAAACCGAAAATCTTGGTCGGATAAGCTAGACGATACTTTATGTGCCTTTTTGGCCGCTCATAAGACGCCCATCGGGTGCACTCCTTATAAGCTTGTGTTTGGGAAGAATTATCACTTGCCAATTGAACTCGAACACAAAGCTTATTGGGCCCTTAAGCATTGTAATGATGATACCGAGACCACGGGAAAACACCAGAAAATGCAACTTAATGAATTGGATGAATTGAGGGACATTGCTTATGAAAATTCATTGATTTACAAAGAAAAAACTAAAAAGTTTCATGATTCAAAAATTAAAAACTGGGTTTTTAACATTGGAGATCAAGTGTTGCTTTTTAACTCTTGTTTGACAATATTTTCCGGCAAGTTGAAATCCCGTTGGTCCGGTCCATCCACCGTTACCCAAGTTTTTCCTTATGGGCACCATCGAGCTAGCTCAAAATGATGGCCCCAATTTCAAGGTGAATGGACATAGGTTGAAGCACTACTTTGGTGGGGAAGTTCCATCCTTGAACTACCTCGACCAAATCACCTTCCCCAATGATAATTAGTATTGAGGGGATCGAGTCGAGCTCATGACTCGGTAATCAAAAACGAGGTGCCTCGTGGGGGAGTCCCATGCTTATCCATGTACATATTATCGCTTTCTAATGTAGTAACGTGAGGGGATTTGTGCCCTTTCAACCTTTGTTCCGTGGTTGTTTGTGATATGTGGTTTTTAGATGATCATGATCTTCACGATTGGAGCCTCTCGTGTTTGTTTTATGGGAGAACTCGATCGTTTGCTTTGAAGAATTTCTCGATATCCACACATGATATATCTTTTGATGTTCTAACCTTAGGCTTTTAGCACACTTAATAAACGGCTATTGATTTAACGGTTACACCCTATCCATGCTAGATTAAGCATTCGACTTTGTCTCTAGTAGTGGGGTATCCTACCGTTAGACTTGAAACATTGAGGACAATGTTTAACCTTTAGTATGGGGGTGAATAGATACTTGCCTTGCCAAACCTTCATGCTTTCTAAAGTTCATCTTTTTGTTATCGTTTTATGCAAAATAAGGCTAAAAATGGCCAAATTTAAAATTTTTCTCATGTTTTATATGTGTTTGAAGACACGAATGTAGATTTTCCTATGGCGAGAATAAGAGTAATTTTTTACTCGACCGTGCGTGTTGAGCACTTAGCTTCGATTCCTTAACTTATATTAGGCTAAGTCTCTTAAATGAGGACGAGAAATGATAGAGTTAATTATAAGTTACTATGCGAAACGTAGAAGTCGTTGTTCTTTCAAAAACTCAAGTGTTCTCGTTGTTTGCTTATTCTGCTTTCGCTTGTATATATTTTGCTTAATAAATATTGGCTTAGCGGTTTAGTCTTGATTGTTGGTTTCTAGTCTTTTCTAGTAGCTTCCATGTAATTAAATTGGGAAAACATTAAAGTATCGCCAGCGTCACAGTTGTGAAGTATTGGCAACCCGAATAATCGAAAGCTTCACCTAATAATAAGATTTCAAGTGCTCACCTAAATCAAGCAAACAATTTGAAGCTCACAAGACCGAAAAATCTATGCGAAATTGAAAGTGAATTATGCTTTAATCTTTGAAGCTTTAAAGATCCAAAATTCGCTTTTAGCGTGAGGATATACGTCTTTGGCCATAATAAACACCTTATGGCGAGGTTAAATAAAAGGCAATGCAAGACCAAAGTCATAATAAAAGCTTCATGGCAAAGTTGAATAAAAGATGGAGGTAAACCTATGATAATAAGGCCCATCCGTTAGGGGGCGTATAAAAGTCTTGGTAATAAGTCTCATGTTCAAAACCGTTATAAAACCGTGTTTATCGATCCTTCTTGTTGACTTAATTTTTTGACATCGTTGTCTATTAGGGGGGTTATTAATTCTATGGTCTTAGTTACACCGTTATGACTCTATTTTTAGACCTAAATCTCTATCATCGCATAAGTCAAAAATGTATTCTCGTGAAACATTCAAGACAAGAATAAAATATAAGAGATACCAATTAGGAAAATGGGAGGATAAGTACGTGATTAGGGCATATGAGTAGTGTTAGCATTACTAACTTATAATGAAAATGATCTCGTTGCATGCTTAGCATGGAATTGGGGTGAACATCGAGGACGACGAAATTATTTCTAACGAAGCATTCACGTGTTCTTGTTCTATGAACCTAAACGTCCCATTTTGCGATGAAAATCATACATTATGTCTAAAACTCAAGTAGTAGCAATAGTAGTAGTGTAGCTAGTTTATCGTTCAATAAAAGTGCATAAAAATGAATTTTGGAGATGCTAAGATACTTTATTCTAGCATTGCGTGAGGGCACGACAATGTTTTAGTATGGGGGAGTGATGAGACTGCTTTTATACATAGTCTCATCGTCTAAAATGGGCTTAAAATGCATTAAATATCATGAAATATGCCAAATATATGCTTGTGTTTGTTACATGTAGGTACGGATATCATGAAATCAACAAAAGATCACAAGAAACAAGCAAAAACGAACATAATACAAGGTTTTTGACACCCCGTATAAAAATTATCGTTCTCGTGTTCTAATCGAATTGATCTAGGTTCTCTATGTGACTCTATTGTACTTTGGTGAAACAAAAAAATGTGTCGTTGTATTATTTAAAATAAAAGTGCGAAACTTTAAAGTAAAAGTGCAATTAAAGTAAATCTAAGTCTAATTAAAATAATAGGCAAGTATTTAAAACGTGACTGGTATTAAAAGGTACTAATGAGAAAATAACGCAAACTTAAAACTATCTAAGGCAATCTTAAATCGCAACTAAAACTTAAACTAAGGCAAGGCTGAAATAAAGCTAAGACAAAATTAACTTAAAATGCGAGTAAGGAAAAATGCGGGAAAAATAAAGCTTGAAAATAAAAGACAGAAATTTAAAAACAGATACTAACATAAACCTGAAAGAAACCCCTTGATCCGAAAGTTTTCTGAGTCGGAACTTGTTGATTCAGAACTCTTCCGAATGAATGCTTGACTCGGAACTTTTTGAGTTCCGAATAAACCTTCTTGATCCAGAACTTTTTGAGTTCCGAATAAACCTTGGTGATCCGGAACTTTTCGTTCGGAAGTCTTGACCCGGAAGATTTCGTCCGGAACTTTCGTTCGGAAGATCTCGTCCGGAACTTTAGTCCGAAAGTCTTGACTCGGAAGATTCGTTCGGAACTTATAAAGTTTCGAATGAATTAGCTGATCCGGAACTTGTCCTTTAACACCCCCAAATTTACACGCAGCGGAATACATCTTTGGGTGTTAAACAATGATACAACAACACATAATTTATAAAGAACGACTCGAAAAGGGACGTTTTAGATTTATCGTTCCTAAAACATTTGTCAGAGTAGCGTAGTCCCAAGTAATCGTTACCAAAAGATAAGTTAAAACAACATATTGGTTTGTTTTAAAAATGGAACGATAAACAAATCAAAGAGTTTGAACAACAAAAGCAGTGCACAACTTCATTCCCCGTGACCTCCAAGCTTCCACTTCTTGATTACCTGAAATACATGTGAGTAAAACAATCAGCAAAAATGCCGAGTGAATCTATAGGTTTATGAAATCAATTTGAACACAAGCAAAGATTATAAGTTTGTGGCATGCTTATAAGCATCAAATAATAATTTGCATCAACAATGATAATTGTATATAGCATAAATTGCAATAAGCTCATGGAAACGAGCCCTTAGACACTCCCATATCAGTCTAATAAGACGAGAGATTTATTAATTGTCGGTTACCTCCAGATTATTGGTACATTGCCGTATACCTGACTTCTCAATACAATATGCTCAATTAGTGTGGAGGTCGGGCCTAAGCTTCTATGACAAGTCCACAAAAACTGAACCGGGCGGCTTCCCCCATAAATCTATTAATTGTACTAGTGGTTAACCCATCATAGGTTAATTAACGGTCCATAATTGAGGTTTTAACAAAGGCAATCACTTAATGCAATTTAAAGGCAACCACGGGTCCATTCATAGAGGGACAAGCATACCATAAAAATCTTGTGTTCTAAGTTTATAAAAACATGTATTCCCCCTCGCGGGTTTAAAATCATTTAATAACTAGTATAAAGCGAGGCTATAGACTCACCTTAGCCAATAGTGGTAATGAGACGATCGCCGACGATAGATGATGCCTTTCAAACACGAGAACCGCAACCTATCAAATGAGGTGCGTTCATTAATAATAGACTCGAGAAATAAACCATACATAAGAATATAAAACTCGACTCATAAAATCACGACAAACTCGAGAGAAAACGATACAAGTGATACTATTACACTCTCCTATATATTCATTTTATTGTTCTATGCCTTTAACAAAAATCTGTCGGAACATACCAAATGTCCAAGCCGCTTTCCCATACTTAGACACATCAAATTTTTATGATACTACTCAGAGAACTCACTTACTATATGTAGAAAGTCCTCCCAAGAGCCCATCAAAAGATTTTACTTCTAAAGTTCCCTGCCCGACTCATCCATACCAATCTTTAACACCCCCAAATTTACACGCAGCGGAATACATCTTTGGGTGCTAAACAATGATACAACAACACATAATTTATAAAGAACGACTCGAAAAGAGACGTTTTAGACTTATCGTTCCTAAAACATTTGTCAGAGTAGCGTAGTCCCAAGTAATCGTTACCAAAAGATAAGTTAAAACAACATATTGGTTTGTTTTAAAAATGGAACGATAAATAAATCAAAGAGTTTGAACAACAAAAGCAGTGCACAACTTCATTCCCCGTGACCTCCAAGCTTCCACTTCTTGATTACCTGAAATACATGTAAGTAAAACAATCAGCAAAAATGCCGAGTGAATCTATAGGTTTATGAAATCAATTCGAACACAAGCAAAGATTATAAGTTTGTGGCATGCTTATAAGCATCAAATAATAATTTGCATCAACAATGATAATTGTATATAGCATAAATTGCAATAAGCTCATGGAACCGAGCGCTTAGACACTCCCATATCAGTCTAATAAGACGAGAGATTTATTAATTGTCGGTTACCTCTAGATTATTGGTACATTGCCGTATACCTGACTTCTCAATACAATATGCTCAAACTAAACCGGGGCGGCTTCCCCCATAGATCTATTAATTGTACTAGCGGTTAACCCATCATAGGTTAATTAACGGTCCATAATTGAGGTTTTAACAAAGGCAATCACTTAATGCAATTTAAAGGCAACCACGGGTCCATTCATAGAGGGACAAATCATACCATAAAAATATTGTGTTCTAAGTTTGTCAAACATGTATTCCCCCTCGCGGGTTTAAAATCATTTAATAACTAGTATAAAGCGAGGCTATAGACTCACGTTGATAATGAAAGGCGGATTATCGGCTACGGGCGTGCTTCGGTCACGGAAACCTATATAAATAATAATCGGTCTTAGACTCTTGTCTAATGACTTTTATCAAAATAACAATATACATATGATGATTTTGTACATATGATGATGATCAAGTGGGTTTATATATCCTTGTTTACTCATTTTAGTGTTTACGTATTGGTAACTTTTTACTAGTTTACTAGTTTTACCTACTTACCTATTTTAAGTCCAATAAGCTTAGTATAAGTTCTTTAACTTGTTTTAATCCATTTTATACCTATATTATCTGTATCTATACTTTCCATGTTGGGCCCAAATGGGTTAAGCCCAATAAGTCCTTTTTATAAGTGTTTAACTTATTTAGTCCAATTATTAGTCCAATATGCTTAGTTAGCTCGTTAATGTCCGTATGTCCTATAGTTCGGGTTTTATCGGTTTTTACTTGTATTAGTTACTTATATATCAGTATATGACTTTTAAAAACTTTACACTAGACGGGTTTGATCGTCTAAGTTTTATTTGGCGAAAAACGTTAATTTTACGGTAATAGCCGAAAAAGTCGTAAAAATCAAGTTTATAGTTTTTATTACTTATAAGTATTATTCCACAACCATTTATATAATTCATCCTTTTAATTAAGCTTTTACATATTTATATAAATAAGTTTCATAAGTTAGTGGGTTTTTATTTTACATTTTATACAATAAAATTTGAGTGCTTATATAATAATAATAAACATTAATTCTCAAAATCTGATTTTTATCTTCATGTTCACCATTTTTATCATATCTAGAGTTCTATAACGAATTAGAAGCTAAGTTTTGGATGACATGTTCTTCATATTATGTGCTACATTTAACTCAGTTATAGATACTGCTCATTTTAAGTTTATCTTGCCTTAACAGTCCCTACAAAACTGCTTATTCAGATTAGAATACCCAACTTGTTTTGATCATATCTCACTCATTATAATGATTCCATTGCATGGCCAACTCTCACATGTGTATAACATCTTGTACTTACTGTAAATGGATCATACCATGCAATTTTATCAGTTCAAGTTTTAGTTATATACTGTTTTTATACAGCCAACTAAATAAGCATGATTTTAGCCTCATTTCTTATAGTTATTAACCTTTTTAAGCATATTTATCAACACTTGATCCCCACACAATATTTTTATCATCATATATACATCATATACATATAAAATAATAAAGAAAATACATTTGTTCTTTACAAAAATAACAAGAGAAAATGGAGAGGATGATCTTCTTTACCAACCAAGTGTATTTCTTGTTTTTGGAAGACAAGAACTTGATGAACACCACAAGTAACTCCAAGATCATCAAACACCAAGAACAATATTTGAGAAATCAGCCCTAGGACACAAGCAAATCACCTCCAATGTTGTTAAAATGGCCACCAAATGATCAAGGCTTCAAGATAACTCCATGATAGAGTTAGATAACAAGTATTTCATGGCTAGAAAAGATCAAAAGGGGTGTTTTGTGCTTCAAAGTGGATGGCAAGGTGGTGATGGTTGAGAGAGTTTGAGGTTGTTTTGCATGTATGGAAAGATGGTATGTGTGAAGTGGTGGAATGGTTTGATGGTTTTAGCTAGGAATGGCTTAAAGTGTAAGCTTAGTCTTACACTTGTAAGTACTTAGCTAACATGATGCCACATCCTTAGATGTGGTGTCATGTGCCATCCCATGTTAGCTAGTGGGGTGGGATAATGTATTTTGTCCCACCTCACTAATTTACGGGTATTCCTCGATTCTAGTTTTCTCGATTTGCGTGCCCTCGGGTCGTTTTACGAAAAACGTTTTTATAAATTATGAATCAACGATACAAAACGAATCCAATAAAAATTGTCTCATCAAAAACGGAGTTCAAAAACGTAAATACGTAATCCTAAGGTTTCCGGTTTAGTCGTAAGGGACGCTAAATTATGCACGTAAGCCCAAATTTAAATCCGTAAATTGTGAGTTCGTCAACCAACACAAAAATAAGTTTCAAAATATTATACGAAAAAATATTTCACTACCTGAAAATGTTAGATTGTACTTTTTAAAAGTTTAAACGCACACGAAAAATAATAATATAACGACTCGATACGTAATTGAAACGATATCGTCGAAAGTATTAAATATCGAAACTATCGATAATAAAATATAAAATTTTTGGCATCCGTCGGTATCGCGATCACTAGTAGTCCTCGTTGCTCGTCAAAATATTAAAATATAATATTTAATATTGGTTTCAACTTAAACCGTTAAACATAATAATATTTAACGTTATAAAATACTTCAAAATAATTGAAAATATAATTAAATTATGACCTTATTTTTACGGGTTTTACATCCTCACCACCTTAAGGGAGCGACGTCCCGGCGCTCAACTCGCCTCACTTTCGCCAACGCGCATTAAAGTCTCAATAAACATCGTCGTTGAAAGTCATAAAGATATTACATAATATGTGTTCTACATGATCGGACGTCATCGGATGATGCCGTCTCAAGTTCTCACAACTTACGATCATTTGACTAGATCACATACCACATAAGTACATAAAAATAAAAGGTCGAACAATAACATCAAGTATAGATTTCCATCGTTAATCATCGAGAAAACCTTGAACGAACCCTTGATAATAACCACTTGATCTCCAGAGTCTTTCCACTTGCGGTGTCGGCTTCAACATACTCCTCGAGGTTGTAACGAATTTATTAACTCCATTCATTAAGAGATTCGGTCATCCATCATTCCACAAGTACACGCATAAATCTTGGTGACACTTATCGTTTCTTCTTATACACTGCTTCCCGAGATTCATTTTAAACTCAGAATAAAATAGTGATCTTCAATACGAGGAACAGAACGAGATAAAAATGACTTCAATAAACGCATAAACGAACAAGATGTGGTAAAATGATTTAAGATTAACGATCAACGAGGGATCTCGACTCACGTAACCGTAAAACATAATTATTCACAATACTAGAAAAATGAGAGCGAAGAATGAATTATACATTATCATTAAAATAACATTTGTCACAATTATTCGTCCCGGATTTGATATTACCTTAAAACTCAGTTGAGATACTTTCTTGATAAAGATGATACATCAAAAATAGAAGTAAAATAGTTTCAAAATTTATTTGGTCATCTTAAGAAACTTTGAAAGAATGACGTAAATTTATTAATTATACTCATATTGATGGTTACGATTTAGAAAATATAATTTCCAAATTAAATCATTGTTAGGAATATAAATTAAACCGATAATTTCATTACATTAAAAATAAAGTATGATAAGTCAATTAGTTCAAAAGGTAGAACATAATTTTATTTTTAACATTAGTTTTAGTTATACAAAATATGATGTATAAATTTGACCTTTTTCTTGTAATGGTTATTTCGATAATTGAAAATCATTGGAAAATGTATAAAAGTTCCATAAAAATTTTATAATACTTTGTAGAAATACATAAAGGTGTTTATTATTTCAAAATAAATATGGGATATATTCGGGTTTCAAAATGTGACAAGATAACAAACGAATACGAATGGAAATAATGGTCAACAATTAGTACGAAATCAGCGGTATAAAAGAGGACGAAGCAGATGTCGTATGAATTCTTAAAGAGAATAATAAAATAAAGGCGTCGATGGTAAGACGATAAGAAATAATAGATTAAACAAGTTGTCAATTTTATTAGTGCGGTCGGTGGTTCACCAACATCAGCTGGTTAACTTAGCGGTGGTCGATACATGATCGGAAATAAGATCCATACAAAAATTTTAATCAAAGAAAATTCCTAATAATCACTTGTAACTAAAACAAATCAAATGAACGATGTTAGTGTTTAAAGAGAGAAGTCAAAGCACGGTTCACAAGAGTGGATTTCGAGACAACGAGAGTGACGGACGTCATCCCGGATATACGGAAATCACTCTAGTGATAATTCATTATTCACGTGCGGAGACATTCCAAAGATCTACCCAGTCGCATAAAGAAGATTGGACGAGACGGAAGGATAAAACATCGAGACTTTCAAGTCTTTTATCAACAGTCAATAATTAGACGAGCAGTCAAAAGAAATCAATTATAAGACAAAATGAAGTAACAAGTGGAAAAACAATCATCGAGTAAAAACGTACTTAAAATCACGTAATTCGTTTAACGAAAGGTAAGAAAACATATGCGGATGCGTAGAAATTGCGCTACTTGTATAAAATATAAAGGTTTTTAAAACTACTTTTCATTTTTATTTCATTTTATTTATCTTTATCATAAATACAAGTAAAAAGTTGATTATTATCAAGATTTTTAAGTTGACTACTATTCAGCCTAGCATGGCTCCTTCTAAATTAGACATAGGTGATCAGACCATGTATAATTTAGGAATAGCAATGCAGTGCTCAGTTTCGTCGAAAAGTATTACGTTTCTTATGTTTATATATAAACCATGCCATCTGTAAAATGGAATTTAAAAATAGTTTATAAATTTATAGGATACAAGTAATTTGTGAGATACTTAATAAGCAACTTTTAATCTTAAGAAAAGTATTTTATAAGACCAAAGTAAAAATAATTGGTGAAAATAATCGTAAAACAATATCAGATTTATTTATAATATGACATTATGACAACGTATAAAGTAGTCAAAGTTTTGCAAAAGTGGCAAATAGTAGCTCATAAAACAACCAATGAAATGGTTACAAGTTGTTAAGTTTTCAAAGGGTTATAAGGTTTAGACGAAAACGTCATGAGACACGCGATAAGAATATCAACGAAGAATGTGAATGCAAAACTTCAAAACTCAACCCAAATCAGTGGAAGGTTAGAAGAAAACGAAAATAAAATAACATCAAATGACAAATGAGTCATATATATGAAAAGAATAACAATCCACATGTGTATTCTTTGTAAGATACTCGACACAACATGCTTTTAAGAAAGTATGTTATTTGTTTTTAAATTACACCATTAATCCGGTAATTGCTAATCCTGTACTGTTTTTATTTTTAAATATTTTCACATGCAACTAGTATTCGTTAGTTGTAAAATAATATTTGTTAAAATTTTACGATCTCAAATGAAATCAAAACAGCTTAGAAACATTTAAAACTCATGTTATGAATTTTCTATCAGATTTAACTTTTAAATATGAGCCGATTAATTGACCCGATAAACGACGTCTCCAAGACTCAGAGTCTAAAGCATTTTGATGCAAAACGACGTTTCAGACGACTTTCTAGGTTTACCCGAGACCTGAAAACCAATGTAAAATGACCAAAATACCCCTGCAACTTCTGTGCAGGTTTGACTATTTTATTTTAAAAACGCAGGTTTTACTTTTAAGTTTTGACCTGTTTATACTGCCCCTACAGTTTCTGCATAAAGTGTATTTTTTGACACTTCTTAACGGCTCAAAATATATACATATATACACACATGTCTTGTGGATTTTATAACAACGAAAAATAAATCTCGTAATGAGCATCAAATAAAATATAGCATGATGAATGACAGAAAAATGCTTCAAGGTATTCAACACGAAATTTAGGAAGCAAGACGGTGAAAGACGTTCGTAATTTAGATTTCAAAAAGCAATGTAGGCAACTCTCCTTGGTGCCACGATTGTCAAAAACACAAAACATAACAAGAAAAGAATGGAACATTAACATGCTACACTCCGGGAGCGAGAAGGTTAATGAAAAACAAATGATACAATTTTATATAAGTAAAATCGTATTCCAATTCTAGTGCCATAATCTAGACGATGATTTATAAAATAACGATGACGTTACCGAGATATAAGTGAACAATACACTTCGGAGTCGATACATATAAATGTCAACGAATTAAATCTTCGCATGTCGTGAAAAACGATAATAAAAATCAACAAAATATTACGAGATTTATTTTTCGTTGTTATAAAATCCACAAGACATGTGTGTATATATGTATATATTTTGAGTCGTTAAGAAGTGTCGAAAAATACACTTTATGCAGAAACTGTAGGGGCAGTATAAACAGGTCAAAACTTAAAAGTAAAACCTGCGTTTTTAAAATAAAATAGTCAAACCTGCACAGAACTTGCAGGGCTATTTTGGTCATTTTACATTGGTTTTCAGGTCTCGGGTAAAACTAGAAAGTCATCTGAAACGTCGTTTTGCATCAAAATGCTTTAGACTCCGAGTCTTGGAAATGTCGTTTATCGGGTCAATTAACCGGCTCATATTTAAAAGTCAAATCTGACAGAAAATTCGAAACATGGGTTTTAAACGTTTCTAAGCAGTTTTGAGTTCATTTGAGATCGTAAAATTTTAACGAATATTATTTTACAACTAACTAATACTAGTCGCATGTGAAAATGTCTAAAAATAGAAATATTTTAGGATTAGCAATTACCGGATTAATGGTGTAATTTGAAAATGAATAATATACTTTCTTAAAAGCATGTTGTGTCTAGTATATTACATAGAATACACATATGGATTGATTTAATCTTTTTATATATATGACTCATTTGTCATTCGATGTTATTTTATTTTTATTTTTATTTTCTTCTAACCTTCCACTGATTTGGGTTGAGTTTTGAAGTTTGTCTTCACATTCTTCGTCGACATTATTATCGCGTGTCTCATGGCGTTTTCGTCTAAACCTTATAACCTTTTGAAACCTTAACGACTTGTAACCATTTCATTGATTGTTTTATGGGCTACTATTCGCCACTTTTTGCAAAACTTTGACTACTTGATACGTTGTCATAATATCATATTATAAATAAATCTGATATTGTTTTACGATTATTTTCACCAATTATTTTTACTTTGGTCTTAATACTTTTCATAAGATTTAAAAGTTGCTTATTAAGTATCTCACAAATTACTTGTATCCTATAAATTTATAAACTATTTTTAAATTCCATTTTACAAATGGCATGGTTTATATAAAGATAAGAAACGTAATACTTTTCGACGAAACGGAGCACTGCATTGCTAGCCCTAAATTATACATGGCCTGATCACCTATGTCTAATTTAGAAGGAGCCATGCTAGGCTGAATAGTAGTCAACTTAAAAATCTTGATAATAAAGAACTTTTTACTTGTATTTATGATAAAGATAAATAAAATGAAATAAAGTGAAAAGAAGTTTTGAAAACCTTTATAATTTATGCAAGTGGCCCAATTTCTATGCATCCGCATACGTTTCCTTACCTTTTCTTAAACGAATTACGCGCTTACGAATACGTTTTTACTCGACAATCGTTTTTCCACTCGTTACTTCATTTTGTCTTGTAACTGATTTCTTTTGACCGTTTGTCTAATTACTGACTGTTGATAAATGACTTGAAAGTCTCGATGTTTTATCCTTCCTTCTCGTCCAATCTTCTTTATGCGACTGGGTAGATCTTTGCAATGTCTCCGCACGTGAATAATGAATTATCACTAGAGTGATTTCCGTATATCCGGGATGACGTCCGTCACTCTCGTTTTTCTCGAAATCCACTCTTGTGAACCGTGCTTTGACTTCTCTCTTTAAACATTAACATCGTTCATTTGATTTGTTTTAATTACAAGTGATTATTAGGAATTTTCTTTGATTAAAATTTTTTTGTATGGATTTTATTTCCGATCATGTATCGACCACCGCTAAGTTAACGAGCTGATGTTGGTGAACCACCGACCGCACTAACAAAATTGATAAATTGTTTAATCTATTATTTCTTATCGTCTTACCATCGACGCCTTTATTTTATTATTCTCTTTAAGAATTCATACGACATTTGCTTCGTTTTCTTTTGTACCGCTAATTTCGTACTAATTGTTGACCATTATTCCCATTCGTATTCGTTTGTTATTTTGTCACATTTTGAAACCCGAATATATCCCATGTTTATTTTGAAATAATAAACACCTTTATGTATTTCTACAACGTATTATAAATTTTTTTTATAGAACTTTTATACATTTTTCAATGATTTTCAATTATCGAAATAACCATCACAAGAAAAAGGTCAAATTTATACATCATATTTTGTATTGTTGGAAATACGTTTTTACGTATTTATGAAGGATCGGTCGCTCCAACGATATATTATTGTATTAGGCTCGTGATCCAAGTATAGCCCATATAGCCCACATGTAGGGTGGGCTATATATACCCCTCCTAGCATGTTAGGAGGGGTGGTTCTTCTCATTTTTCATCTTTTCATTTAATACATTTTGTCTTTCTCTCTCTACTTTTCTTTTCTCTCCTTTCTCTCTCTACACCACCATCTTCCTCCTCCTTCTTCTCCATTCAATCAATAGATAGTCCATAGTTTGCCAAATCCTAAGAAATCATAGACCTTCAATTGGTATCAGAGCCATGGTTAAATCTTAGGATTTACGTTTTTTTTTCTATTGATTTTCTTGTTATAATTTTTTTAGAAAATCTTTCGTCTCTTTTTTTTCTAAAAATCTGTCCAATCAATCTTTTTTTATGATTTAACTTGTCTAATCAGTTTTTATCATTTTTTTAATTTTAAATTTCAAAATCTTTCTATAATTTTTTTTCTCATCTTTTTATAATCATTTTTATCAAATTGATGTCTGGATAAGCAGTTTCAGTTTTATCAGATTTTTATTAATTTTAAATTAATCAGTTTTTTATCAGTTTTTTATCAGTTTTTTTTAATACATTCAATTTGTCATCTTTTATTTTGTCCTTTTTTGTTCAGCCAATCTGTCCAAATCTGTCAAAAGTTTCATCACTTTGATCCATCAATCTCCACTTTCTGTTTCCTTTTCTTGTTATTCCGTATAACGGATTATTCCGTATAGACACGGATTATTCCGTATAGACACAGATTATTCCGAATAGACCTTTTTCCGAATAGACTTTCCGCATAGACACGGTTTATTCCGCATAGACACGATTTATTCCGTGTAGACACGGTTTATTCCGTATAGACGGTTTATTCCGTATAATAAAACTCCAAGGGATTCAAACATAACGGGACATCAGACTCAACCACCCACCCTCGTCTCAACAACGAACTCGACTCATTTTTTTAATACAACTCAAAACAAAAATTTTGACTTGACAGAGACTCGATTCAAAACCAAAACAAACTCTCGGACACCCACTCACAATCGACTAAGCACAATACTCTCACCCACACCCCCTCACAAACCCTCGACACTTTAAACACCATCAAGACTCGAACCAACCCCGACACAATCACCAATCTGAACTCATCGACCCAAGGACTCGACCCTTACTCACGACTCAAGAAATCAAAGAAATTGCAACACACAACCAAGACTCTCGAAAACACTAGACTCAACAATCACAACCATCACAACCGAGACACCCACACTCACACCCTCACAATACTCTCGACACTCACCCTCGTCTCATCTCAACACCACTCTCGACCAACTCACCCTCGACACATCTCAACAAAACAAGACCCTCTTTCCCTCCACCCCAACCCAGTTCACTCGACTCGACACAAGACCCAGATCAGACTAAAACAACCTCTCGACACTTCATCTCAGATTCGCTCTTCGTCAAATAATCATTGAACAACAAATCATCATTGATATGTGTTGGGTATATCCCACACTTAATATACGAATTATATGAATGATTTATAACATCTCTTGCTATAATCAACTCACTATATTTCGTTTACCAACACATGCATAATCAATTATACCTACCTGAGATCATTCAAGTGACCTTGAAGCCAAAATCTTCGATTGTTCTTCATTCGTGGGTTTGCCTTTACCATTGAGGATAGAAAGGTTGTTGTATGTGAGATTTGGGTGACTGAAATTGGTTTTGGGAGTGAGACGGAAGATTTGTGAGGATAAGAGAGAGGATTGTTTTGTTAAATTGAGAGAGATTGTTGGTGACGGAGGAGTTTTAATCTGTGAGAGAGAGAGATTAAGTTAGGGTAAAGAGTATATATTGGGGCGGATTAAACAAAGAAGTGGAGTGGGCGGTGGAATGTTTTGACTGGGCCACGTGTATTATCTTGGGCGGAAATAACTAGGTGGAGTGGGCGGTGGAAATTCTATTGACTAGGCCACGTGTCAAACGTTACTCAATTCTTATTTTTTATCTTAATTTTCGTTTTTATTTTTGAAAATTCTTATTAATTCTATTTTGATAATCAATTCTTAGTTTTATTTTATTTTTATTTTATTTTAATTTTATTTTATTAAAATTTTTATTTTGGAAAAATGTTGTGATATTAATTTCTAGTCGGGACAAAGTGTCGTGACAAAAAGTGACGTGACAACGTGATAAATTGCCAAGGTTTATTTTGCTGACGAATTTTTGATCGGGTTTGTTTTATCAATGTTTTAGCCGCAAAGAAACTCACAGATTTTTTCGGTGGCTTTGTCATATTCCGTGACTTTTTGTTTTTAATGTTATTCACGAACTGCAAAATCATGCAAACAACCACAAAAAATTCAATGGATTTGTTGAAGTCGACATCGAACGAGGGAGAATTGCATCAAGTGCAAGCCAACGCTTGGGAAAGTGGTATAACTTCATTTCGAATGCTTCAGTATCATCTAGTTAATCTTTCACAGATTCAAGGAGGGAGCGAATTTATGACAATCTTTGGACAAGATCGTCATATATTCATCGACTCAATATTCACCACTTTGACCCAACTCGCCGAGCAACTCAACCATGACAACTTTAATCACTCTGAATCGGCACTTGCATATAAGGCTCTTGTGACATAACTCACGCCTTTCCTCCAATTCAATATCATCAAGTCTGAAAGTTTAGTGATTTGCCAATCATTTCTTCGAGATACACATACCGAGCTTCGAGTTTTCCGTGATACAATATTGAAACTCATGACATCGGTCTCATCTTCGATTTATGAAAGATCTCGACTTCAGCAATGGTATGATAATGGAGTGAAAGACTCTTCGATGCAAGAGGAAACTGGTCATACGGTTGAAAACTTGGAGCCTAACAATGCCAAGAACACGGAATCAGGAGGACAACATGATACCAGTGGCACGTCAGGGAATGTTCACGAGATCTCTTTTGATGACACCTTACCCGTTTATGACGAAGAGCCTGCAAACATGGTACAATGTAATGTTGTTTATGATATATATGCTGATGACATGCCGCATATTGAGCATTCTGAACCTAATTATGACAAACATGGGATGGAAAAGAGTGATAGAAATACCACTTCTGATTCATCCGATGTGAGTCATAATGGGGGAGAAAGTGTTCAAAATGCTATAGTACATCATGATAAATGCTTTATAACTGCCTCGTTAACTGATTCTGATTCCAAGATTAGAGAGCTCGAAACGATTGTAGCTCAACAATCAAAAGATCTTGAGGATGCCAAACTTGAATTTTCTAAGAAAACGGACAAATTTGAAACATACTTTGAAAAACTTGAAAAGTCAAACGTTGTTCTTGAAAGAAAATTGGATCAAAAAGTTTCGGATTCGAAAGCTGAAAAGGATAATCTTTTGAAACAAATTCAGTTACTAGAGTCTAAATTGGCATCCCAAGATAGAGTGCTTAAAGAGAATGAGACATTAAAGGCTCATGTACAGGAAAAGGTCTTTGCTATAGCCGCGTTGAAAAACGAGTTAAGGAAAAATAGAGGACCTAGTGTGGACACTAAGCTTGAAAAACCATCAATCTTGGGGAAACCGCCTACAAATCAGTTTGTTAGACAACCGATTGTCAGACAACCTACTGCATTTAGATCCGAGCGACCACAATCCTCGAGACCGCGGTTTGCCTCCCAAGTTGATTTGGGTCATATTTCTAGAACAGTCACTCCACCAACTAGGCCTAATGTGACTAAATCAGTTTTAGCAAGACCTCATCACATGATTGCCCCTAGTTTCTCTAAGAATAGTTCAATGAACATGTCTAGAACTAGTTTAACTGATGTGCGCCATGATTTTGGTCAAAGGGAAGCTATTCAAAAGACACATGTAAGAGATAGCAATGTCCAACCTAGTCAGATGCCTTCTAGATTACCCAACACTGCTAACCGTAGCATGACGTCTCCTAGGAGCATTGATCAATCATCTAGGAATTACTCGGACATTAAATATGCTACTTGTAAAACATGTAGAAAATGTGTCTTTACGGCAAATCATGATTCTTGTATCAAGAAACTACTTAATGAGGTGAACTCCCGTGCTAGACTTAAATCCCAGTGGGTCGCTAAAATCAAACCCATTGGTAAAATGTGGCGCCCCACTGGTAGAACTTTCACTCTTGTAGGAAACGAGTGCCCTTTAACTAGGATAGTCTATGATTCTACGAAGACTACTAGGGAGGAAATTGCAAAGGATGATACATCACTTAAGCCTGAACTTAAGATTTTCTATAAAAGGAAACGTTTGCCAACTAAGACAAGTGAATCATCCCCTCAGGCCACCTCTAACACAAGAAAAGAAAACCGTGAACCCCCACGTGCTTCTAAAATAGATATCTCTAACCCATTCAAAAGTATACAAACTCCTAATGAGAATGCAGGTACCAAAGTTGATGTTCCAAAAGAACGAAGCGGTCCAATCATTGTATACCGTTTAACTAAGGACACTCTTAGAGTTTGGTTGCTGAAGAAGCAGATATCGGAGAAACAAATGTCTCAGGGGATTCATGGTTAAGCTGCACTCAGGACTTATAGTCACATAACAGACTGTAACTCGATCTCAAAAGACAGGAAAGTTCATCCCGATGATGACTTATCCTAAAAACGAGAAATTCATTTTTCTCGGGCATGAGCTTATGTTAAAAACATTCCACGTTTTTTAAGCTCATGCACAAGGACTTATAGTCACATTACAGACTATAACTCGATCTTCAAAGAAAGGAAAGTTTATCGCCGATGATAAACTTATCCTTATAACGAGAAATTAATTTTTCTCGGGCATGAGCTTATATCAAAAACATTCCAAGTTTTTAAGCTCATGCACTATGGCTCCTCGTTAAATGACAGACGACGACCCGGACTTCAGAGACAGGGAAGTTTATCTACGCAACGATAACTTACCCTCTTAACAAGAAATTAATTTTTCTTGGACACGAGCTTATCCTAAAACCATTCAAAGGTTTTAAGCTCTATCTTTTGAACTAATTGACTTATCATACTTTACTTTAAATGTAATGAAATTACTGATTTAATTTACATTCCTAATAATGATCTAATTTAGAAATTATATTTTCTAATTGTAACCATCAATACGAGTTTAATTAATAAATTCATGTCATTCTTTCAAAGTTTCTTAAGACAACCAAAATAAATTATGAAGCTATTTAACTTCTATTTTTAATATATCATCTTTATCAAGAAGGTACCTAAATTGAGTTTTAAGGTAATACCAAATCCGGGACGGATACTTGTGACAAACATTATTTTAATGTTAATATTTAATTCATTCTTCTCTCTCATTTTTCTAGTATTGTGAATTATTATGTTTTACGGTTACGTGAGTCGAGATCCCTCGTCGATCGTCAACCTTAAATCATTTTACCATATCTTGTCCGTTTATGCGTTTATTGAATTCATTTTTATCTCGTTCTATTCCTCTTATTGAAGATCACTATTTTATTCTGAGTTTAAAATGAATCTTGGGAAGCAGTGTATAAGAAGAAACGATAAGTGTCACCAGGATTTATGTGTGTACTTATGGAATGATTGAAGACCAAATCTCTTAATGAATGGAGTTAATAAATTCGTTGCAACCTCAAGGAGTATGTTGAAGCCGACACCGCAAGTGGAAAGACTCTGGAGATTAAGTGGTTATTATCAAGGGTTCGTTCAAGGTTTTCCCGATGATTAACGGTGGAGATCTATAATCGATGTTTATGTTCGACCTTTCTTTTATGTACTTATATGGTGTGTGATCTAGTCAAATGATCGTAAGTTATGAGAACTTGAGACGGCATCATCCGATGACGTCCGATCATGTAGAGCAATAATTATGTAATATCTTTTTGACCTTCAACGACGATGTTCATTGAGACTTTAATGCGCGTTGGCGAAAGTGAGATGGTGTCTTTGTATTATCTTTTGAGTAGGGACCCGCGTGTGAGCACCCTCCGATGACGAAAATGCTTTTCTTGTTAATTCTTTTTTATGTGTGTCCATGGCTATCCGGCCAATGGATATCCTTTAATTTGCAACATTCTTTTTAACTGGACTTACCCGAAAATCCTGTCATCTATTCTTGTTGTCGAATGAGCTTCGTGTGATCCATAAAATTTTGATGTGTCGAGCTTGCCGGGTGACTGGTGGATAAGGACTAAATTATTCCTTTTTGGTGAGATACAACTTGACGACTAGTTGCGTTTTGTAAAAGAACCAGTGGAGATCGTGGATCGAGTTCACGTGGGAACGTAAGGACTTCTTTATAAAGAATGCCCTCATCCTTCCGGGTAGTGAACAACTCGAGTATGAGAAGAGTTGAGCGCCGGGACGTCGCTCCCTTAAGGTGGTGAGGATGTAAAACCCGTAAAAATAAGGTCATAATTTAATTCTACTTTCAATTATTTTGAAGTATTTTATAACTTTAAATATTATTATGTTTAACGGTTTAAGTTGAAACCGATATTAAATATTATATTTTAATATTTTGACGAGTAACGAGGACTACTAGTGATCGCGATACCGACGGATGCCAAAATTCTATATTTTATTATCGATCGTTTCGATATTTAATATTTTCGACGATATCGTTTTAATTACGTATCGAGTCGTTATATTATTATTTTTCGTGTGCGTTTAAACTTTTAAAAAGTAATTTTACGAAACCCGAGTCTCGTAAATATTTCAAAATTTACAATTTACATTTCCTACCCTTTTAAACTATTTTAATTCATTTTGAACCAAAACTATCACAAATTGGCAAAAATTACCCTAACCTTGGACTATATATATAATTCCCACTAACCACTTCACATTTTTTTTATCAAAAAAATCACATACTCCTTCCTCCTTTCTTTGTTCTTACCATCCACCCTACACCCCCCCCCCCCATACCAAAATCATCAAATTTTCCATTATCTAGCTTGATTCTTCCAAAACAAAGACTAGTCCCATTCCTAATTTTTTAAGGGGATTCTTTTGGTACTAATTTCATCAACATGCATGAACTTTAAAATTTTGATCAAGAATCTTGGTGAGTAAAGTTGTTAGATGATGTTGCATGTAATTATCTAGTGATAATCATGTGTATATCATGTTATTTTTGTAAAGAAAATATATTTTTGATTCTGGGTTTTTGATTTAGATGATGATACAAGTGTTAGGATTAGATTGTGATGATATTAGGATGTTAGAATAATGATAAAAGTTGTTGGTTTTGATCAAAAACTTGATTTTGTATGATTTTTAAATGGCCAATTTTGGGCAGTAGGTTTGAGGCCAATTTCGGGGGTCTTAAGTCTGATTATTGGTTGTTATTATGGGATTATGTCGTAGAGAATTTCGTTAGCTTCGATTTGATATAAAGTAGGCCTTCCAACTCCAAACGAGGTGGAAGATACACTAGTTTGATTTTCGTGTACCGGGAGACGAGTGTTGACACAATCCGAAAATTGTTGTCGATATTTGGATCGAATATCGGGGACTATAAAATGAGTTTCAAAATGATTCAAGGGTTGTTCTCAGGCTCAAAGTTTAGTGTTTTGAGTCTATTTTTAGAATCAAGTGTTGGGTTTACAAATGGAGATGTTTAGAATGGTCAAAATGGTTTTGTAAGTCAAGGTCGCTAAACTGTCCGGATTTTGTGATTCAAAGATGAGTCAGGCAGGGAACTTTAGAAGTAAAATCTTTTGATGGGCTCTTAGGAGGACTTTCTACATATAGTAAGTAAGCTCTCTGAGTAGTATCATAAAAATTTGATGTGTCTAAGTATGGGAAAACGGCTTTGACATTTGGTATGTTCCGGCAGATTTTTGTTAAAGGCATAGAACAATAAAATGAATATATAGGAGAGTGTAATAGTATCACTTGTATCGTTTTCTCTCGAGTTTGTCGTGATTTTATGAGTCGAGTTTTATATTCTTATGTATGGTTTATTTCTCGAGTCTATTATTAATGAATGCACCTCATTTGATAGGTTGCGGTTCTCGTGTTTGAAAGGCATCATCTATCGTCGGCGATCGTCTCATTACCACTATTGGCTAAGGTGAGTCTATAGCCTCGCTTTATACTAGTTATTAAATGATTTTAAACCCGCGAGGGGGAATACATGTTTTATAAAATTAGAACACAAGATTTTTATGGTATGCTTTGTCCCTCTATGAATGGACCCATGGTTGCCTTTAAATTGCATTAAGTGATTGCCTTTGTTAAAACCTCAATTATGGACCGTTAATTAACCTATGATGGGTTAACCGCTAGTACAATTAATAGATCTATGGGGAAAGCCGCCCCGGTTCAGTTTTGTGGACTTGTCATAGAAGCTTAGGCCCGACCTCCACACTGTTTGGACATATTGTATTGAGAAGTCAGGTATACGGCAATGTACCATTAATCTAGAGGTAACTGACAATTAATAAATCTCCTGTCTTATCAGACCTCTAAAGGGAGTGTCTAAGGGCTCGGTTCCATGAGCTTATTGCAATTTATGCTATATACAATTATTATTGTTGATGCGAATTATTATTTGATGCTTATAAGCATGCCACAAACTTATAATCTTTGCTTGTGTTCAAATTGATTTCATAAACCTATAGATTCACTCGGCAGTTTTGCTGACTGTTTTACTCACATGTATTTCAGGTAATCAAGAAGTGGAAGCTTGGAGGTCACGGGGAATGAAGTTGTGCACTGCTTTTGTTGTTCAAACTCTTTGATTTATTTATCGTTCCATTTTTTAAAACAACCTAATATGTTGTTTTAACTTATCTTTTGGTAACGATTACTTGGGACTACGCTACTCTGACAAATGTTTTAGGAACGATAAATCTAAAACGTCTCTTTTCGAGTCGTTCTTTATAAATTATGTGTTGTTGTATCATTGTTTAACACCCAAAGATGTATTCCGCTGCGTGTAAATTTGGGGGTGTTAAAATTTACGTCTTGGAGTAGCATCGACTACGTCTAAACCGGAGGATTCTACGTTACGTGCTCACGTTTACATACACCATTTTCGGTGACAGTCCGACATTTCAGAAAATAAATTTGTCCGTGAATATTATTTTAAGATTTTAAATTTGTGTTGGTTCATAAACTCACAAAATTACGAGAAGAGATTAGGACTTACGATTTTAATTTAACGTCCTTTACGACTAAACCGGAAACCTTAGGATTACGTATTTACGTTTTCGAACTCCGTTTTTGATGAGACAATTTTTATTAGATTCGTTTTGTGCCGTTGATTCATAATTTATAAAAACATTTTTCGTAAAACGACCCGAGGGCACGCAAATCGAGGAAACTAGAATCGAGGAATACCCGTAAATTAGTGGGATGGGACAAAACAAGTTTATCCCACCCCACTAACACATGGGATGGCCAAGAGGACAACACCTCATCCCATGAGGTGTCAAAGCTTAGCTAATAAGCTTAACACTTGTATACACTCCTAAAACCATCCAACAACAAAACCATTTTCTCACAAAACTCTTACATGCAATACCACCCATTCTCTCCTTCATCTCTCTCCAAAAATTCGTCCAACCTTCACCCTTAAACACCCCATGTTGATCAAATTTAACCATAAATCCTATGTTATCTCTACATATGATGAAAACCCATTGAAGTTATGAAGATTGGAGGTGATCTTAACATGTAAAAAGGAGTTTTCAAGGGAGTTTGGGGCTGATTTCTCAAGGAGTTTTCATGAAGAACAAGGGCTGATTTTTGGAGGAATCTACAAATACTTGGTGATCCTAGAAGTGGTGTTGATATCTCATAAGATTGGTTACCCAAAAAACAAGTCTTGTTCATCAAAAACCTCATCTTTTCATCACTAATGGTGGTATAGAGATTGTTCTTCCTATCCTCTTTTTTAGAATCAAGTGGCGGTTTTACAAATGGAGTTGTTTAGAATTGTCAAAATGGTTTCGTAAGTCAAGGTCGCTAAACTGTCCGAATTTTGTGATTCAAAGATGAGTCGGGCAGGGAACTTTAGAAGTAAAATCTTTTAATGGGCTCTTGAGAGGACTTTCTACATATAGTAAGTGAGTTCTCTGAGTAGTATCATAAAAAGTTGATATGTCTAAATATGGGAAAACGGCTTGGACATTCGGTATGTTCCGGCAGATTTTTATTAAAGGCGTAGAATAATAAAATGAATATATAAGAGAGTGTAATAGTATCACTTGTATCGTTTTCTCTCGAGTTTGTCGTGATTATATTAGTCGAGTTTTATATTCTTATGTATGGTTTATTTCTCGAGTCTATTATTAATGAACGCACCTCATTTGATAGGTTGCGGTTCTCGTGTTTGAAAGGCATCATCTATCGTCGGCGATCGTCTCATTACCACTATTGGCTAAGGTGAGTCTATAGCCTCGCTTTATACTAGTTATTAAATGATTTTAAACCCGCGAGGGTGAATACATGTTTTTATAAACTTAGAACACAAGATTTTTATGGTATGCTTTGTCCCTCTATGAATGGACCCGTGGTTGCCTTTAAATTGCATTAAGTGATTGCCTTAGTTAAAGCCTCAATTATGGACCGTTAGTTAACCTATGAAGGGTTAACCGCTAGTACAATTAATAGATCTATGGGGGAAGCCGCCCCGGTTCAGTTTTTGTGGACTTGTCATAGAAGCTTAGGCCCGACCTCCACACTGTTTGGACATATTGTATTGAGAAGTCAGATATACGGCAATGTACCAAAAATCTAGAGGTAACCGACAATTAATAAATCTCCTGTCTTATCAGACCTCTAAAAGGAGTGTCTAAGGGCTCGGTTCCATGAGCTTATTGCAATTTATGTTATATACAATTATCATTGTTGATGCAAATTATTATTTGATGCTTATAAGCATGCCACAAACTTATAATCTTTGCTTGTGTTCAAATGGATTTCATAAACCTATAGATTCACTCGGCATTTTTGCTGATTGTTTTACTCACATGTATTTCAGGTAATCAAGAAGTGGAAGCTTGGAGGTCACGGGGAATGAAGTTGTGCACTGCTTTTGTTGTTCAAACTCTTTGATTTATTTATAGTTCCATTTTTAAAACAAACCAGTATGTTGTTTTAACTTATCTTTTGGTAACGATTACTTGGGACTACGCTACTCTGACAAATGTTTTAGGAACGATAAATCTAAAACGTCTCTTTTCGAGTCGTTCTTTATAAATTATGTGTTGATGTATCATTGTTTAGCACCCAAAGATGTATTTAAATGATACATTTTATATTATGACCTTACATACCTCCATCTGCGCCCGTTACTTTCATTGTTTAACCCTTTTTGATATCTATATAGATATTCAAATCGTCTTCCGGCTATTTGTGCATGGACGTCTTTTAACGTAATTTCTAGACCATTGTGTAGCTCAATGTGTCCTTGCAATAGACTAACCGCTATTTATTGACATTTATATGTATCGACTCCGAAGTGTATTGTTAACTTATGTCTCGGTAACGTCATCGTCATTTTATAAATCATCGTCTAGATTATGGCGCTAGAATTGGAATACCATTTTACTTATATAAAATTGTATCATTTGTTTTTCATTAACCTTCTCGCTCCCGGAGAGTAGCATGTTAATGTTCCATTCTTTTCTTATTATGTTTTGTGTTTTTGACAATCGTGGCACCAAGGAGATTTGCCTACATTGCATTTTGAAATCTAAATTACGAACGTTTTTCACCGTTTTGCTTCCTAAATTTCGTGTTGAATACCTTGAAGCATTTTCCATCATTCATCATGCTATATATTATTTGATGCTCATTACGAGATTTATTTTTCGTTGTTGTAAAATCCACAAGACATGTGTGTATATATGTATATATTTTGAGTCGTTAAGAAGTGTCGAAAAATACACTTTATGCAGAAACTGTAGGGGCAGTATAAACAGGTCAAAACTTAAAAGTAAAACCTGCGTTTTTAAAATAAAATAGGCAAACCTGCACAGAACTTGCAGGGGTATTTTGGTCATTTTACATTGGTTTTCAGGTCTCGGGTAAAACTAGAAAGTCATCTGAAACGTCGTTTTGCATCAAAATGCTTTAGACTCTGAGTCTTGGAGATGTCGTTTATCGGGTCAATAAATCGGCTCATATTTAAAAGTTAAATCTAATAGAAAATTCAGAACATGAGTTTTAAATGTTTCTAAGTTGTTTTGATTTCATTTGAGATCGTAAAATTTTAACAAATATTATTTTACAACTAACGAATACTAGTTGCATGTGAAAATATTTAAAAATAAAAACAGTACAGGATTAGCAATTACCGAATTAATGGTGTAATTTAAAAACGAATAATATACTTTCTTAAAAGCATGTTGTGTCGAGTATCTTACAAAGAATACACATGTGGATTGTTTTATTCTTTTCATATATATGACTCATTTGTCATTCGATGTTATTTTATTTTCGTTTTCTTCTAACCTTCCACTGATTTGAGTTGAGTTTTGAAGTTTTGCCTTCACATTCTTCATTGACATTCTTATCGCGTATCTCATGACGTTTTCGTCTAAACCTTATAACCCTTTGAAACTTAACAACTTGTAACCATTTCATTTGTTGTTTTATGAGCTACTATTTGCCACTTTTGCAAAACTTTGATTACTTTATACGTTGTCATAATGTCATATTATAAATAAATCTGATATTGTTTTACGATTATTTTCACCAATTATTTTTACTTTGGTCTTATAAAATACTTTTCGTAAGATTAAAAGTTGCTTATTAAGTATCTCACAAATTACTTGTATTCTATAAATATATAAACTATTTTAAAATTCCATTTTTCAAATGGCATGGTTTATATATAAACATAAGAAACGTAATACTTTTCGACGAAACTGAGCACTGCATTGCTAGCCCTAAATTATACATGGCCTGATCACCTATGTCTAATTTAGAAGGAGCCATGCTAGGATGAATAGTAGTCAACTTAAAAATTTTGATAATAAAAAACTTTTTACTTGTATTTATGATAAAGATAAATAAAATAAAATAAAGTGAAAAGAAGTTTTGAAAACCTTTATATTTTATGCAAGTGGTGCAATTTCTATGCATCTGCATATGTTTTCTTACCTTTTCTTAAACGAATTACGCGCTTACGAATATGTTTTTACTCGACGATCGCTTTTTCACTTGTTACTTCATTTTATCTTATAACTGATTTATTTTGACCGTTCGTTTAATTACTGACTATTGATAAATGACTTGAAAGTCTCAATTTTTTATCCTTTCTTCTCGTCCAATTTTCTTTATGCGACTGGGTAGACTTTTGGAATGTCTCCGCACGTGAATAATGAATTATCACTAGAGTAATTTCCGTATATCCGGGATGACGTCCGTCACTCTCGTTTGTCTCGAAATCTACTTTTGTGAACCGTGCTTTGACTTCTCTCTTTAAACACTAACATCGTTCATTTGATTTGTTTTAATTACAAGTGATTATTAAGAATTTTATTTTGTTAAAATTTTTGTATGGATCTTCTTTCCGATCATGTATCGACCACCGCTAAGTTAACGAGCTGATGTTGGTGAACCACCGACCGCACTAACGAAATTGACAACTTGTTTAATCTATTATTTCTTATTGTCATACCATCAACGCCTTTATCTTATTATTCTCTTTAAGAATTCATACGACATCTGCTTCGTCCTCTTTTGTACCGCTGATTTCGTACTAATTGTTGACCATTATTCCCATTCGTATTCATTTATTATCTTGTCACATTTTGAAACCCAAATATACCCCATGTTTATTTAAAAATAATAAACACCTTTAAGTATTTCTACAACGTATTATAAAATTTTTATGTTTATACATTTTCCAATGATTTTCAATTATCAAAATAACCATCACAAGTAAAAGGTCAAATTTATGCATCATATTTTGTATAACTAAAACTAATGTTTAAAATGAAATTATGCTCTATCTTTTGAACTAATTGACTTATCATACTTTACTTTTAATGTAATGAAATTACCGGTTTAATTTATATTCCTAACAATGATTTAATTTGGAAATTACATTTTCTAATTGTAACCATCAATACGAATTTAATTAATAAATTCATGTCATTGTTTCAATGTTTCTTAAGACAACCAAAATAAATTATGAAGCTATTTAACTTCTATTTTTAATATATAATCTTTATCAAGAAAGTACCTCAACTGAGTTTTAAGGTAATACAAATCCGGGACGGATAATTGTGACAAATGTTATTTTAATGTTAATATTTAATTCATTCTTCGCTCTCATTGTTCTAGTACTGTGAATTATTATGTTTTACGGTTACGTGAGTCGAGATCCCTCGTCGATCGTCAACCTTAAATCATTTTACCATATCTTGTCCGTTTATGCGTTTATTGAATTCATTTTTATCTCGTTCTGTTCCTCGTATTGAAGATCACTATTTTATTCTGAGTTTAAAATGAATCTCGGGAAGCAGTGTATAAGAAGAAACGATAAGTGTCACCAGGATTTATGTGTGTACTTGTGGAATGATTGAGGACCGAATCTCTTAATGAATGGAGTTAATAAATTCGTTACTACCTCGAGGAGTATGTTGAAGCCGACACCGCAAGTGGAAAGACTCTTGTGATCAAGTGGTTATTATCAAGGGTTCGTTCAAGGTTTTCTCGATGATTAACGATGGAAATCTATAGTTGATGTTATTGTGCGACCTTTTATTTTTATGTACTTATGTGGTATGTGATCTAGTCAAATGATCGTAAGTTGTGAGAACTTGAGACGGCATCATCCGATGACGTCCGATCATGTAGAACATATATTATGTAATATCTTTTTGACTTTCAATGACGATGTTTATTGAGACTTTAATGCGCGTTGGCGAAAGTGAGATGGTGTCTTTGTATTATCTTTTGAGTAGGGACCCGCGTGTGAGCACCCTCCGATGACGAAAATGTTTTTTTTTCTTGTTAGTTCTTTTTGATGTGTGTCCATGACTATCCGGCCGATGGATATCCTTTAATTTGCAACATTCTTTTAACTGGACTTACCCGAAAATCCTGTCACCTATTCTTTTCGTCGAATTAGCTTCGTGTGATTCATAAAATTTTCGTGTGTCGAGCTTGACGGGTGACCAGTGGAGATCTAGGATCGAGCTCACGTGGGAACGTGAAGACTTCTTTATAAGGAATGCCCTCATCCTTCCGGGTAGTGAACAACTCGTGTATGAGGCGAGTTGAGCGCCGGGACGTCGCTCCCTTAAGGTGGTGAGGATGTAAAACCCGTAAAAATAAGGTCATAATTTAATTCTACTTTCAATTATTTTGAAGTATTTTATAACGTTAAATATTATTATGTTTAATGGTTTAAGTTGAAAACGATATTAAATATTATATTTTAATATTTTGACGAGTAACGAGGACTACTAGTGATCGCGATACCGACGGATGCCTAAAATTTTATATTTTATTATCGATTGTTTCGATATTTAATATTTTCAACGATATCATTTTAATTACGTATCGAGTCGTTATATTATTATTTTTTTTCGTGTGCGTTTAAACTTTAAAAAAAATATTTTTACGAAACCCGAGTCGTAAATATTTCAAAATTTACAATTTACATTTTCTACCCTTTTAAACTATTTTATTACATTTTGGACCAAAACTATCACAAATTGGCAAAAACTACCCTAACCTTACACTATATATAAAAATTACACTAACACATTTTATTTAAAAATTCATTTAAAACAAAAACACCAACTCTTTCTCTCTTCTCTCTTTTGAACCATACACCCCATCAACACAAACCATCCAAAATTTTAATTTTCTAGCTTGATTCTTCTAAAAACAAGACAAGTCCCATTCCTAATTTTGAAAGAGGATTCTTTTGGTACCATTTTCATCAACATGCATGAACTTTAAAATTTTGATCAAGAATCTTGGTGAGTAAAGTTATTAGATGATGTTGCATGTGATTATCTAGTGATAATCATGTGTATATCATGTTATTTTTGTAAAGAAAATATATTTTTGATTTTGGGTTTTTGATTTAGATGATGATACAAGTGTTAGGATTAGATTGTGATGATATTAGGATGTTAGATTGATGATGAAAGTTGTTGGTTTTGATCAAAAACTTGATTTTGTATAGTTTTTAAATGGCCAATTTTAGGCAGTAGGTTTTAGGCCATTTTCGAGGATCTTAAGTCTGAATATAGGATGATATGATGGGATTATGTTGTAGAGAATTTCGTTAGCTTCGATTTGATATAAAGTAGGCATTCCAACTCCAAACGAGGTGGAAGTTACACTAGTTTGATTTTCGTGTACCGGGAGACGAGTGTTGACACAATCCGAAAATTGTTGTCGATATTTGGATCGAATCTCGGGGACTATAAAATGAGTTTCAAAATGATTCAAGGGCTGTTCTCAGGCCCCAAGTTTAGTATTTTGAGTCTATTTTTAGAATCAAGTGGCGGTTTTACAAATGGAGTTGTTTAGAATGGTCAAAATGGTTTCGTAAGTCAAGGTCGCTAAACTGTCCGGATTTTGTGATTCAAAGATGAGTCGGGCAGGGAACTTTAGAAGTAAAATCTTTTGATGGGCTCTTGGGAGGACTTTCTACATATAGTAAGTGAGTTCTCTGAGTAGTATCATAAAAATTTGATGTGTCTAAGTATGGGAAAGCGGCTTGGACATTTGGTATGTTCCGGCAGATTTTTGTTAAAGGCATAGAACAATAAAATGAATATATAGGAGAGTGTAATAGTATCACTTGTATCGTTTTCTCTCGAGTTTGTCGTGATTTTATGAGTCGAGTTTTATATTCTTATGTATGGTTTATTTCTCGAGTCTATTATTAATGAACGCACCTCATTTGATAGGTTGCGGTTCTCGTGTTTGAAAGGCATCATCTATCGTCGGCGATCGTCTCATTACCACTATTGGCTAAGATGAGTCTATAGCCTCGCTTTATACTAGTTATTAAATGATTTTAAACCCGCGAGGGGGAATACATGTTTTTATAAACTTAGAACACAAGATTTTTATGGTATGCTTGTCCCTCTATGAATGGACCCGTGGTTGCCTTTAAATTGCATTAAGTGATTGCCTTTGTTAAAACCTCAATTATGGACCGTTAATTAACCTATGATGGGTTAACCGCTAGTACAATTAATAGATCTATGGGGGAAGCCGCCCGGTTCAGTTTTTGTGGACTTGTCATAGAAGCTTAGGCCCGACCTCCACACTGTTTGAGCATATTGTATTGAGAAGTCAGGTATACGGCAATGTACCAATAATCTGGAGGTAACCGACAATTAATAAATCTCTCGTCTTCTTAGACTGATATGGGAGTGTCTAAGGGCTCGTTTCCATGAGCTTATTGCAATTTATGCTATATACAATTATCATTGTTGATGCAAATTATTATTTGATGCTTATAAGCATGCCACAAACTTATAATCTTTGCTTGTGTTCAAATTGATTTCATAAACCTATAGATTCACTCGGCATTTTTGCTGATTGTTTTACTCACATGTATTTCAGGTAATCAAGAAGTGGAAGCTTGGAGGTCACGGGGAATGAAGTTGTGCACTGCTTTTGTTGTTCAAACTCTTTGATTTGTTTATCGTTCCATTTTTAAAACAAACCAATATGTTGTTTTAACTTATCTTTTGGTAACGATTACTTGGGACTACGCTACTCTGACAAATGTTTTAGGAACGATAAATCTAAAACGTCCCTTTTCGAGTCGTTCTTTATAAATTATGTGTTGTTGTATCATTGTTTAACACCCAAAGATGTATTCCGCTGCGTGTAAATTTTGGGGTGTTAAATGTCCTTGGTCCGGAAGTTTTCCGGATGAAGCTTGACTCGGAACTTTTAAAGTTCCGAATGAAAGCCTTTCTTCTCTTGGCTCGGAACTTTTCCTGGAAAGATCAGATACAGCAACAAACACCCCCGAAGAACAAGGGATCACAGTAACACGAATCTAACCACAAATTAATCAAAATCAAACAAAAGATTAAACTAAACTAATAACAAAAGAAAGGTAGATGAGAGATTAACAAGATAAAGTAAAGATTGACAAGAATTAAATGGAAACTTACTTGAAATTGAAGGAATTTAATGTGCAAGACAAGGTATTTAAATTTGACAAGTATTTAAATTGACATGAATTAAAGGTGCAAGGTAAATAAAATGGAAGACTAATTGTCACACTTAGCCAACAAAATGAAAAGTAATTAAAACTAAACTATATATAGGGGAGGATTAGGAAGCTTCCTCCCCTCCTTCATTTCTTCTTAATTGCGAGATTAAGTCCTTCCTTCTTTAATCTTCTTTTAATTGCATGCTTAGTCCTTTTCTTCTTATCTTCTTTAATCTTGGACTTTTAATGACTTTTGGTTCGGGATTTCTTTGAAATCGTCTTTTAATTCTTTAATAAAATAGACTTGAGTTCTTCGACTTTAAGTAAACTTCCGTCTTTTGACTTTTTCTTCGATAAATCTTCAGAATTGGTCTTGGACTTCCGTTCTTTTTGCACTCTTGACTTCTCGACTCCGTCTTTCATCTTTTTATTCAATAAAAGCCCGTGAATGCCCGTGTTTTCTCCACTTTTCACCTTTTCGTCCTAAATCACAACAAAAACACAAACCACGCATAATTCCGACATAAAAGACATAAAATACACGTTTTGGCTCGGTTTTTATTGTAATTAAGTGATAAAAAGGATGGATGTTTACACACCTATCAAATCCCCTACACTTGACCATTGCAATGTCCTCATGCAATGCATTAGTTACAAAGCAAGATTACACTTTTCATCATATTCAATCCACGTTGGCCTTTATTAACGAGATATAAAATTATAAACATACAACGTAAAGAAATCAAAATCATACCTTGGGTTTTGGAAACGTCGTGAATAATCATCATCCTCAAGTTTTAACTTTCTCCAAACCAAGCTTAAAAACGAGATCATTGTTATTATAAGTTAGTAGACTATCACGAACTCATGTGGGCCAATTACTTACTTAGACTCCCTTATTCCTAGGGGTATCTCTTATATTTTATTGTTGTCTTGAATGATCACGAGGATGCATTGTTGACTTATTTAGATAGTTATTAAATCCGAAAATAAAGTGAACGATTTAATCAATAGTTAGCTAAAGGACAAAATCTTTTAAAACTGCTTCTCGGGACCCCATAAAGTTCATATCTTGGCATAACTCGCTTCGCGATTTGAGACCTTTCTCGGACCGATATTTGGCAGCGACTTCATACTTTAAACCTTGAGAGACGTTCATGAAATTATGGTCTTCTCTTCATAATGGAATTTCTTCACTTGAAATTTTGAGAGATTCATACTTGGACCACGACTTCTTCATTTTTCTCCAATCTTTATTTTGGACTTTGATATACAACGATCCGCCTCCTTTTATGACTTGGATCTATTTATCCTCATACCTTGTTAGGGTCTTTTCGGATACACTTCTCCATGACTTTTGGGAGTTTTTGCTTTTCGTCGTGTGTCTCGATCCTTCATATTGATTTTCGATAAATGATTCTTCACATCACTTTGGATCTTTAGCAACAAAATGTAGCCCTCATGCCTTGTTAGGGCCTTTTTGGACTCGCCAATCTTCGCATCCCGCTTCAATAAGTTATGCCTTGGCTATGAACTCTAATCCATACCGAGCAACTTTTAAACGATCTTGGGCTAGAAGCTAAGTAACTTTTCAAATCGTACAACCTTATTTATTGCAGATAAATTTATTAGCAAGCGATGGGAGAATAGGCTCATAATTAACTCACATAAATTCACGAAAGAATACCAAACTTATAATTGGCGCTATCATCTCTCGTTCTCCACAGTTTAAAATCTCAAGTAATGAGACTCGCGGATACTTAGCCTATTAAATCAAAGTTTTGGGTTTTCGAGTAGCCTATAGGATCTTGCAAATTCTTAGACTTTTTCAAGTTTAGAAATCGCATTTTAAAGTTCCCTTGATAAAAGACTCTCTAGGATCAATTATAGGAACTTGCGAAAAGTTCTAGTTCTTAACCCGTGAGAGTTAAGACTTTCGCGTTTTATAGCTCCCTATATAAAAGCCTAGGAAAACTTGATTTAAACACGTTAAGGATACTAGCTAGAGTAACTTAGATAAGTAAACTCGGGTTGAGTCAAAAGATTTACAACGTTTGAAAATTAAAACCACTTTATTAAACATTTATTCTAATAAGTAAAGAAAATAACTATACAAAGGAAAAACTAATAGGCCACAATAGATCAAAGATTTTGAAAAATGTCGAAAAATTGATTTTCCGGTTAAAATGAGGAGAAATACAAGGAAAAGACCACTTAACTTCGATAGAAGTCCCCCCTACACTTAAGATAAACATTGTCCTCAATGTTTAAGCATGTGGGAGTGAACTCCCCTACACTTAGGACATTGTGCACGTTGTTTAAATCTTGCTAAGGAAAGGAAAACTAAAGAGATTCCTATTTAAATATTGAGAAAATATAAAATAGTGAATCGAAAAGAGTTTAGGATAGAACCGGGAAAATGGAACACGGAATCACGGGTCGTCAAGAATCATCAAGAGTGGATCATTGAGCGCTCGAATCCTTGATTAAGAAGAGAAGAGAGGAAAGCAAACCAACGGGTCTCCCTACACTTATGATAAAGAAAGCGAAAAGATAGATGCATGGGTTGCCTCCCAAGAAGCGCTTGATTTTTGTTAACCGATTCATTAGCCTGACTCGACCTTGATCATCAACGGAAGAAGCATGAAACATATCCACCAGGATCAAAGACATAGTTTTCGTCCATCAAATAGCACAAGCTTAAGGCGAACAAGGCAAGCCAAAGAAGAGTAGGCAAGGTTCCCTTAAGCAGTGATGGAGCACGGTGGAAGCAAGGATGAAGTGGTGCAAGCATGTCTTCAAAATTTCCAAAGATTTTTCCTTTTATTTCATCAGGTGGATACTGAAATGGCTGCAGAATGTCAATACCGGGGTCGAACACCTTTTCCTTTAGGGGAAAATAGCACTCAGGCTCAGCAGAGTGTGAAGAAGATCCGCGAAGAAGCACAACCTCGTCCTCAGAAGGGGGACAAAGAGGTGTTAACTCATACGTGCTGTGGATATTGGTGTCGACCGGTTTCTTTTCCTTAGAAAGAATGTGCTTCAAATCCAAAGTAGGATCAAGACGATAATCTTCAAAATCATAAGGAGGAGGATCACTCTCATGAGGGAAGTAAGTGTTGAGAAACGTAGAGAAGTCTTCCTCAAATGAGTAATCGTCCAAAGTAGGATCGAGTGATGGCGGTGGAGGATCTTCATCATGTGAAGAATCGGTCGAAAGAGTATCGGCCTCATCAAAATCATCGAAAGTGGGCATCTCGGGATACTCAGAAGTACAATCATCAAAATCATCCGAATCTGAGCTAGAATCATCATCATCATAAGCATCAAAGATCGGTGGAGAATCATAAATGGGAGAAGCGTCCAAATTAGGGGGAGAATCATCCACATCATCTTGAAAAAGTGGATTATCAGTGGAAGAATCGAATAGCGGATTGTTGAAGACAACATAGTTATCATGCACATTAATCATATTCACTGATTCTCGGCCTCCAAAGGATTTGCCTGTAAGCTTCCCCATTTTAAAAATTTGTGAATCATCCCTGACTCGTAGGATTAACTCACCTTCGGCCACATCCACTAAAGCTCGTCCGGTTCCCAAGAATGGCCGACCAAGTATTAAAGGAATACGAGGGTCCATTTCATAATCAACTACGACAAAATCGACCGGGAAAGTAAATGTGCCAACTTTTATGAACACGTCTTCGGCTATACCAACGGGGTAAGCGAGGGTGCGATTAGCAAGTTCAAGAGTCATCTTTGTTGGAGTGAGGTCGGGCAATGATAGTGTTTTCCAAACACTCAGTGGCATCAAATTAATACTGGCCCCGAGATCAACAAGGGCAGTAAATTCTTTAGTTTTGTTGAACACGCAAGGCAACACAAAACAACCGGGATCTCCAAGCTTTTCCGGAAGTTCTTTAAGAATAACTGTAGAGCAGTTTTCATTTAAGCGTGTGTTGGCGAGTTCAATCAGCTTCTCCTTCTTGTTAAGCAATTCCTTAAATGCTTTAACAAATTTGGGCATGTGGACAAGTGTTTCAAGAAAGCTAATGTTGAAGTTCATCTGAGAGATCATCTTCAAATAGCGTGTCACATCAGAGTCATCCTTGGTTAGCATTTTGGTTTTGCCTAAACGAGAAGGATAAGTGATGTTTGGTTTTGGTGGTGAAGGTGAAGGTGAAGGTAAAGGTTGAGATGTTGAAGGGTCCTTCCTAGAGACATCATCATGACGAGGCGGAGACGATAATGGTGCACTAATACTAGGTGTAGGAGGAGTAGGGATAAATGGTGGTGGAGGAGGTGTAGATGATGGGGGTGGGATTGGTGGATCGACAATGGTAATTCCACTACGAGTAGTAATAGCACTCACATTTGCTCGCGGATTGGTGACGGTGTTTGAAGGTAGAGAACTTGCAGTAGAAGGTTGAGCTGCGGGCAAGAAACTAGCAAGCATATTCTTCAAATCATTCGTTTGATTGCTGAAGGAGGATTGAATATTATCTCTAAGCTCGGATCTAATCTCATTTCCTTGCTTTGTGATATCTCCTTTCAGATTGATAATTTGGCTCTGTAGATTCTTAATTTGCTCACCTTGGGTTCTCATGATGGCTTCAACATCGGGGTTAATGGGTGGGGTTTGTTGAGCGGGTGGGTGATAAGGATTAGAAGCTCTTGGTGGGATTTGGTTGCTTCTATTGTAGTTGTTGACGGGGTTTTGGTTTTGAGGAGAAAAACCGGGTGAAAGGTAGTTGTTGGACCGGTAACTAAAAAGGCATCAAAAACCCACCATGGTTCGGGTGGTCGGGGATGATCAAAGAACATGTATACCATTGTTGTTCTTAGTGAGAGAAAGTTAGAGAGAGGTGAAAGGAATGTGTGTTTTATTCCAAGTGAAATGAAAACAAGAAAAAATGACAAACTTCCACACCCCCCATGGAGAGTCATGGGGGGTATTTATAGGCCTAACAAACTAGGACTATACAACCTTTACATAATAAGTCCTTGTGTTTAGTAAATGATGTAAATCTAGTCCAACTCACGTGAAAGGCGCCAGCTTACCAAAAAGTAAGTCTAACAATCTCCCTCAGAGATGGTGACTCACGTGAGTTGGTTACAATGTTTCCTACAAGCAAAAATAAAGAAAAATGATAAGCTTGAATTCCAGCATTCCTTGAGACAGTCTTCAGCGACCTTCATCTTCTTGAATACTCCAGCTCTATTTCTTCAGCATTGTAGAATCTAGTTGAGTTTTACTCCTTCCCAATGTAACACCCCCAAGTTGGTCAAATGCAGCGGAAAAGTAGTTGGGGTGTTACTTGGGTGGATCGATAGCACATATCATATAGAGCAATGATTATAATATCATTTGAAAACATATTACATGAATTAATCGTACACATTTAGTATCTTGTTCAAAAGTAAACCACATTTATTATAAAACAGAAATAAATATCCCAGCCCAATGGTCAACATGATGCTTTCCTATAATGCTGGAATCCAATGCATGAACCTGCTTACTTTCCTGAGAAAACATAAAAGTAAAATGTGGGGGTCAACACGAGGTTGGTGAATTCACAGGTTTAATTTAAATAAGGTATTAATATGCAAAGCATCACGAAGGTAGCAGGACATCACAGCCCAATACTACAGTAGTTCCTACTGTCCTGTAATAGAAGCTAGACATGATTCTCAGTACGCCCATTGGGTCTATCCTGATGAGGTTTCCCTTAATCCGACAATGACATAAACCTGCTGCTCGGCCTAAGCAATACGTGACAGCTGATCACGACAGGCCGGGTGTTGTCAATACCCGAATAGATCTATCCATACATTTCGCGCTACACTATTAACTAATACAGTCCACGGGAATGGGGCAAACAGTAGGCAAATAAATTGTTGTTGTCTGTGCATGCTTGCATATAAATAGTTTTTGTATGTTTTCTCCCCCAGTTATAAAACAGTAAAGATGGGGCCATGAACTCACCTTAGTGATAATGAGGTAGTGAGGATGATGTCACAGTATAGTCACGAACTGGAGAAATTACCTAAGTAATTTAGATGTCTCAGTAAATGCAACAATAATCATGCATGATGAATGGTACATATGAAAAATGCATGATCATAATTTATGGATTGTTACGTTGACTTAAGTGTTGGTTCTAATAGTGAATTAAAGGTATGTACATATATTTTTGTTCAAAGGAAAATATATATATATAAGTGTTTATAAGTTTGTTTTAAGGTATCGTAATTTGAATAAGTACCTATGCCTTATTTAATTTATTATAAAGGAATAACTTATACTTTATTAAGGTTTCAAAAGGGAAGTGGTTAACGAGTTTTGTCAATATCGTACGGTTTGTAAATAATTAAAATAATTCATTTTACAAATGACAAGTTTTATTATTTCATCTAATTAAAACTATGATATTTCTTTGTAAATATAGTTGTTTAGAAAAGATTATCCTTAAGTTTACATCCGTTAGATTTATTACATCGTTAGTCCTTGTCGTTTAATCCCATTTTATGAAATACTCCCTAGGGCTTGATAATCTTTCGAGAATTGGCAAAACAGCCCCCTCCAATCCCACGGCATAAATATAAGTGAGATTAGGGCTTGATTTAAGTTTCAAAAATGTCATAAAAGGTCCTCGTAGTTTATTTTAGCTCACGGTTTGATCTTACGTACCCTATAGTTTCAAAAGTGACACAACCGACCCTTGGACTATATAAGGGTCACGAAAATAAATAGGGATTTCATTTAGTTTACAAGTTTAGACACATCTTTTGGCAATTGACAAAACCGGCCCAAAAAGTTACTCAATTTAGTTAAATGGGCTTAGCTAGTTTATTATGGGTCGCGGCTTGATTTGTTTAAGCTTAATGGGCTTAATAAATTTTTACTAAGTAATCATAGTAAGTAAAGTAAATATTAGTTTTTACTATTTTCACATTCGGGCCCAAACTTTCACCATGCGACACTTTTGGCACAATTAGTACCTAGTGGGTTTTCAATATTGGGCTACACAGCCCATAAATGTCCGGTTAGGGTAAAATGTCACTGGGCTTGGTTAAAGTTAAAGTAATTAGTAAATGGTAATTATTCTTACTATTGGGCCTAAACTTAGTGGGCTAATATTAAGTTTTACTTAATAATATGAGTTTAGTTTCTAGCTTATATGTCTCGGCTTATAAATGTGGCTTATATAAGTTTATTATTTTCTTTTTTTACTAAGGCTTATATTTTTCCCACTAATAAATCATGAGCTTATATTTTTGGAGGCTTTTGGGCTTATATTAAGGATTAAACATTCGGCTTATTAAAGTTTTTAAAGTGCTCCTTTATAAACTAGTTCCTTCTTAAGGTTTTTAAGCAAGGTGTCCAACATGCCATTTCATGTATAAGGATTCTAAGGCATGGTATGCTCACCCATTATATAAGCCGTAGCTTATATGTCACTTGGATGGCATTATCATGAAAGTTTACGTATGCATGGCAACCTAAGTTTATTCCTTAATCTCATACATGCATGATATGAGATGGAGAGTAAAAGAAATAAGGAAATAGGTCTAGTGGAGTTTTTACTTACTTGCTTGATCAAGATGATGACAAAGAGGGTAGGGAAGGCGTCGGCTTGTTCTTACACGAGTCCTAGGAGTCTTAAATGTTTAGACTTCAATGCTTGGAGTTCTTTGATTTAGTAGTAAATGAGGTGGAGTGATATTCGGTTAAGTCTAGGTGTTATATGGGAGAGCTTTCTTGATCCGAATCTTGTGGTGAGGGTGAGGGAATGTGTAACTTAGCTTCATAAATATCCAAATGGTGAAGAGGAGTTGTGGTTAGGGGTTGAGACATGGCAAGAGAGAGGAAGAGGAAGATTTGGAAATTTTGTTTTGTACTAGGTAAGTACATTCCTTAAATGCTCCATTTTGTACAAGGTTGCTAGTTTTGAGCTTGTATCCGTCGCATGTAGGGTTCCAAGAAGGGCAAGTGGGGTTTCCAATGATAGGTAAGTTGTACAAGAATTGTGTGTGGTGTTGAGGATACACACGGCTAAGGCCACAAGGGAATGATGTGCCACCTAGCTCCTCAAACAATGCTCCTAGTACCATTCCTTAATTGCTCAATTTGTACAAGTCTCCCATGGTTTTTAAGGGGAAAACCGGCGGTTTTATGGTCTAAGTAAAGAGAAAAGTCAAGTTTGTGTGTTGTGTATTTAAGTTAAGGTATAGTTAGATAATTTGTAAGGAGTGTAAAGGTTTTGGTATGAAAAGAGTTGTGGTAGTTTAGTATAAGTTTAGGTTCGACTTGTGTTTAGTTCTTGTGTTTAGGTAGGTGCTAAATGAGTTAAGGTCATAGTATTGTGAGTACGCTAGAGTTTAAGTAATTTTGGTTATGTTTAGATCCTTTTGGTGAAAGTAGGGTCCTTAGGTGATTTTATTAGAAATATATAAGGTAATTATAAAATGTTTTATTGTAGTGTTCATGTGTAAAATTAATCGTCATCGTAGCTTAAAGCCATTTATTGTGTAAAAATTATATATATTTATATATATACTATTTAATTCAAATATATATATATATATATATGAGTAGCCAGTTATATATTGTGATCATGACGTTGGATTTTCTTAGAAAAATCTGTGAGATGCATGCAAGTGATCATATGTTTCAGATGACATAAAGTCCTGTACAATAGATCATTTGTCGTCCAGTATGCTAATTGAAATATAGCCATACAAATAATTAGAATGATGCATGCTTATGGGATGCATATGATGATTCAAAGGATTCATGCAAAGAAAAATGGAATAAAATATTTAGATATCATGAAGTGACGTACACAATGTTGACAGAGTCAAAACCTGAAATTTACAGGTTTTACAGCATAAACCCGTTATTTTAGCTTTGTCCTCAAAGCTAAAGATGACGTCACTGCTTAGGTAAAAAGGTGCGGGTACTTGGCTCTAAACGAGTCTTCGCGTTCCCAAGTAAATTCGGGACCTTTCCTAGAGTTCCATCGTATTTTAACTAACGGGATTTGGCTTCGTTTCAACTTCTTAACTTCTCTCTCCATGACTTCTACTGGTTCTTCTATAAATTGAAGTTTGTCATCAAAATGGACTCCCTCCAATGGCATTGCTAAAGGTTCATCTGCATAGCACTTCTTCAAGTTCGAGACGTGGAATGTAGGGTGTACTCGGCTCAACTGCTGGGGCAACTCTAAGCGATAGGCGACCTCTCCAATTCTGGCAATCACTTTGAAGGGTCCTACATAACATGGATTTAGCTTTCCCCGTTTCCCAAACCGTACAACACCCTTCCAAGGCGATACCTTTAGCATGACACGATCACCTACGGCAAACTCCATAGGTTTACGTTTCCTGTCAGCATAACTCTTCTGTCTATCCTGGGCAGCTTGAATTCGTTGCTTGATGAGGGTGATCTTGTCAGTAGTCTCTTGGATCAGTTCGGGTCCGGTTAGTTGAAATTCTCCCACTTCTGCCCAGCACACTGGCGAACGACATTTGCGGCCATAGAGAGCCTTAAATGGTGCCGCCTTAATACTGGCATGGTAGCTGTTATTGTAGGACAACTCCACTAATGGGATGTGTTCGACCCATCCTTTTCCAAAGTCGATCACACATGCCCTCAGCATGTCTTCTAGTGTTTGGATTGTTCGTTCACTCTGACCGTCTGTCTGTGGATGGTATGCGGTACTCATATCCAGGTTCGTTCCTAAAGCTCTTTGAAAAGCTTTCCAAAAGTTTGATGTAAATCTGCCATCTCTATCGCAGATGATTGAGACTGGTATCCCATGTCTCGTCACAACTTCCTTTAGGTATGTTTTGGCTAATTTGCTCAGAGAATCATTTTCCTTGATAGGTAGGAAGTGAGCTGATTTTGTGAGGCGGTCTACGATTACCCAAATTGTATCGTAACCGTGGGACGATGTAGGGAGTTTGGTGATGAAATCCATGGTGATATTGTCCCATTTCCATTTTGGTATTTCGGGTTGAACCAGCAACCCTGATGGTCGCTGATGTTCTATTTTGACTCTAGCACAAGTCAAACATTTCTTCACGTAGATGGCAATGTCTGCTTTCATGTTCGGCCACCAGTATAATTTCTTCACGTCTTGATAAATCTTTTCGGATCCAGGATGTATGGAGTACTTGGATTTATGGGACTCATGCATGATCACGTTTCTTAAGTCTCCATAACAGGGTAGCCAGCTCCTTCCATGTAGACACAACGTTCCATCCATTCTAGCTTCTAACTTCTCCTTGCTTAGGTCCGTCCTAAGCATTCCTCCTATGTCTTCCTTCCCGATATTCTCAGGCTTCTGTGCTTGGAGTTGGGCCTCTAATATTTGTTCGGGTAGGTCCAAATTAATGGTCATGACTAAGGCTCGAACTCTCATGGGAGGATCAGTTCCCTTTCGACTTAGTGCATCTGCAACTACGTTTGCTTTTCCCGAGTGGTATTTGATTTCACAATCGTAGTCGCTGAGTAGTTCTATCCAGCGACGTTGTCTCATGTTTAATTCTTTCTGATCTAGAATGTGTTGCAAGCTCTTGTGATCAGTATGAACTGTGCATTTGGTCCCGTATAGGTAGTGCCTCCAGATTTTTAAGGCAAAAACTACGGATCCAAGTTCTAGATCATGGGTGGAGTAATTCTGCTCGTGCTTCTTCAGTTGTCTTGAAGCATAAGCAATCACTTTCTATCTCTGCATCAACACAGCTCCCAACCCTTTGTGCGAGGCGTCACAGTAGACAACGAAGTCTTCGTTACCTTCCGGTAAGGCTAAAATAGGTGCACTGCATAACTTTTGTTTGATGGTCTGGAATGCAGCTTCTTCTTTTTCTTCCCACACGAACTTTATACCTTTCTGGGTGAGCTTGGTCATTGGTTTAGCAATCTTAGAGAAACCTTCGATAAATCGTCGATAGTAACCGGCAAGACCTAAGAATTCACGAATTTCCTTCGAAGATGTGGGAGATGTCCAATCTTTCACGGATTCGACTTTTGCAGGGTCAACTTGGATTCCCTTGTCGTCAATCACATGACCGAGAAAGTGTACTTTAGGGATCCAAAAATCACACTTTGAGAATTTTGCGTACAGCTTTTCTTCCTTAAGCAGTTTTAGTACTTGAGCCAGATGTTCTCCGTGTTCTTGCTCATTCTTGGAATAGATGAGAATGTCGTCAATAAACACTATCACGAACTTATCCAGATAGGGTATGCATACTCGATTCATGAGATCCATGAATATAGCTGGTGCATTAGTTAGTCCAAATGGCATGACTTGGAACTCATAATGACTGTATCGTGTTCTGAAAGCTGTCTTCGGTATATCCTCTTCTCTGACCCTCAATTGGTGGTACCCGGATCGTAAGTCGATCTTGGAGTACACACTTGATCCTTGTAGTTGATCAAATAGGTCGTCGATTTGTGGTAACGGGTAACGGTTTTTCACAGTTAACTTATTCAGTTCTCTGTAATCCGATACACATCCGAAATGAGCCGTCTTTCTTTTTGACAAACAATACTGGGGCTCCCCAAGGCGAGGAACTGGGCCTGATAAAGCCTTTATCTGACAGTTCTTTGAGTTGTTCCGCGAGTTCTTTCATCTCGGTAGGTGCTAAACGGTAGGGTGCTCTAGCTACAGGTTCCGCTCCCGGCACCAAGTCTATTTGAAATTCAACTTGACGGGTCGGAGGTAATCCTGGCAAGTCGTCTGGAAAGACTTCAGGATAATCACGGACGATGGGTACATCCTTGATTTGTTTCTCCTTGGGTTCTTCTTCTTGATCTGTTTTAGAGATATGCGCTAAAAAGATAGGGTATCCTTTTAGTAGATATTTCTGGGCTTGGGTGCACGAGATCACACTCAACCTAGTGTCTGTTTTATCCGAATTTCCGTCTCCTCGGATAATCAGATCTGTACTTCCCCATGGTATACGGACTAGTTTCTCGTCACACACAATAGTTACATGATACTTGGCTAGCCAGTCCATACCAATAATGACATCAAAACTACTTAGTTGTATGGGTATTAATTGAATATCAAATGGGTGATTTTGAAGGTTTAAGGTACAGCCTCTTATGATGGTATTAGTTTCAATGATCTTTCCGTCTGCTAATTCGACTCTGTAACAGTTATCTAACGGGGTTGGTAAAATGCCTAGTAAGCTACCAAATTCAGTTGATACGAAACTCCTATCGGCTCCCGTATCGAATAAAATACTTGCATAGCGATTATTCAGAAGGAACGTACCAGTAACTACGTTGGAGTCGGGGTTGGTCCTGTTCTCTCCTATGACATAAACTCTGGCGGGTGCTCCGCTTTGGCCCTCATTCTTACGCTTTGGACAGTCAGGTCTGATGTGTCCAATCTCTCCACAACCAAAGCAACGGATTTCCTTACGAGCCGTGTTTCCACTGCCAGTGAGCTGGCGGCTTCCTTGGTATCCACCTCCACGGGAATTCTGTCTGTTGCCGTTGTGGGACTTGTTGTTGGCACTGAAGTTGTTCCTGTTGGTCGGAACATATGCACTGCCCTGCTCTGGTCTTCGGCATCCAACAGTGGGGTAGTGATGGAAATTACACTTTGAGCATTTTGGTTTGTTTCCCACATATGGTGGTGGTCCTGAGGAAACAGCACTGCAGACTTGTCCTAAGCCTTGTCTCTTGGGCTGTTGGGTCTAGGGATGATGACGGTAGTTATCATCGACTTTCCTCTTGTGTTCTGCTTGTCTAACCATATGATCACGACCACGTTTGTCCACTAGTTCTGTGGCAAACTCAATGGCACTCTCGACGGTGGTAGGTCGAGATGCAAGCACACTGTCGTGAACAGAGTCTGGAAGTCCACTAACGTACTTCTCTATCTTGTCTGACACCTTTGGGTACATACGGGTACACATCAAAGTTAGTTCCTGGAACTTCTGATTGTAACCCGTAATATTGAAGTTGGTGCATTTGAGATTCCATAATTCAATCTCCAGCTTTTTGATCTCACTACGTGGACAGTATTTCATGGTAAGCTTTTCCTTCAACGCAGTCCATGTCATCCCATAGGCTCCATCGTGTCCGAGGGTAGCAACTTGTGAGTTCCACCACGTGAGTGCATGTTCCAAAAGTGTACAGGTGGCGAACTTCACCTTATTCTCCTCAGTACAGTCACTGATACGAAACACGGTCTCAGTCCTCTCAAACCATTGCATGAGCTCGACTACCCCTTCCTTGCCCTTGTAGTAGCTGGGTTTGCATTTTAGGAAGTCAGGGTAAGTACATCCTTGAGCTTCGCGGTTTCGGTTATTAGAGTTTTCACTGTCTCCATGGGTTCCGCTGGGGCGGTTTTCCCTGGCAGCTAAGGCGTCAGTGATGCCTTGCTCAATCAGTACTCTAAGTTGTGCATCGGATATAGTCGTTGCAGGTGTTTCTGCGGGGTTTGGGCGTGCACGCCTTGGTGGCATTTTTCTATAAGAAAGACTGAGATTTGTTAGTTGATAAAGATGGTTATATTAAACTGCATGGGTAATGTTTATGCATAGAATTCACAACAAATTTGATAATCCGTTAAGAGTTCATAATAATATAAATGTAACAAACAAGTGAACAGTAGCATGTTATTCCTGGCAAACAACAATATAGTACAAGTACAACCGATCTAAGACAGGGTCATAGTAACCTGTCTGAAATAGTGGTACATATGTTTGTAATACAACCAAAAGATATCCTACCTACTAAGGTTAGGTACTACGAATACAACTGAAAGGAAATACAAGTACGAAAGAGATAAATCATGAGAGCTGAGATGCAACTCAGTGCTTGTCATGATGTACAACTACTAAGAATCTACCCTACACTAGTATGGCTGCCTGCAGGTGCAGGTGGTCCAGCTGGTAGTGCATGCTCGTCCTGCATACGGATCACGGCACTCCGGGTCTCTCTGGTGTATCTCAAGGCCTCTAGTAGCTGCTGCTGACGTGTAGTGTCGGCACTCCGTAACTGCTCTGTCTCTGTAGTGATCCCCTGATGACGGAGATCTGCCAAGTCCACGAAGGTCCTGAAAGTGTCCTCCTGTGTGTAGATGGCGGCTCGAGTCTCGTAGGAATGACTCTCCAGCATAGCTAAACGGCAACGGAGGTAAGCTACCTCGTCCAATAGCCAGTGTATGGTCTCTCTGGTAGTATATGACTCCCCGGCCATGGCCCAATAGAGAGAGTCAAGTCTCTCCTGGAGCATGGCGCGACCCTGCTGGTCCGCCTGTAGTAGAGAGTGGATAAGGGTGGTATCCTGTGCCTGTCGGGCCGTGAGTGCATCAACCTGTGCCTGAAGGGCACTAAGTCTAGCTTGCCCGGCTCCTGATCCCTCTCCAACCTCATAGGTCGAGTCAGGGATAGTGTCATGTCTCCTCTTACGAGGTGGCAAGACACTGGTGGGGTAAGTGCTAGGTACGGAAGGTGGTGGTAAGGATGGTAGAGAAGGTACGACCTGGTCCGCCTCTCTAGGAGGGGATGCAGGTACTACAGGAAATGGTGTAGAAGGTGGTGTAGTGGGTGGTGAAGGAGTAGGCGAATCTGTGAGTACGATGACCCCGTCCTGCTGGTCATCTCTGGACTCTGTATCAGATGCAGGTCCAGCTAGTACTGATGTCGGAGACAAGGGGGTGATGGTAGGAGCCATAAGCTCCTCGAAGGTAGTAACAATAGTGGGCGTCGTCATGATATCTGAAAGTAATATTTTATAGTTTGAGCAAGTTCTCAATTTACACAATATAAAAGGTTTTTCCATGATGCATATGCGATGAGGTTTTAAAACTTTTAACCATGATGTCAATAGTATACATAGATACTTATGTGATTTATTTTCCATGAGGGAATAAATCAATGTGAAGTTAGTTCACATAATATGCATGCTCTAAAATGCCATATGCCTAACTTATAGGTTCCCCAAAAATCAATTTTTCTTTTTAGACTGATTTTTATGTTCAGTTATAGTCCAGTTTAAAATTTTTATTATTTAAAAATTTTTAAGTTTTTGATCTGGTTCTCTATAACTATGCGCTCTGATACCATTTCTGTAACACCCCCAAGTTGGTCAAATGCAGCGGAAAAGTAGTTGGGGTGTTACTTGGGTGGATCGATAGCACATAGCATATAGAGCAATGATTATAATATCATTTGAAAACATATTACATGAATTAATCGTACACATTTAGTATCTTGTTCAAAAGTAAACCACATTTATTATAAAAAAAAAAAAAATATCCCAGCCCAATGGTCAACATGATGCTTTCCTATAATGCTGGAATCCAATGCATGAACCTGCTTACTTTCCTGAGAAAACATAAAAGTAAAATGTGGGGGTCAACACGAGGTTGGTGAATTCACAGGTTTATTTTAAATAAGGTATTAATATGCAAAGCATCACGAAGGTAGCAGGACATCACAGCCCAATACTACAGTAGTTCCTACTGCCCTGTAATAGAAGCTAGACATGATTCTTAGTACGCCCATTGGGTCTATCATGATGAGGTTTCCCTTAATCCGACAATGACATAAACCTGCTGCTCGGCCTAAGCAATACGTGACAGCTGATCACGACAGGTCGGGTGTTGTCAATACCCGAATAGATCTATCCATACATTTCGCGCTACACTATTAACTAATACAGTCCACGGGAATGGGGCAAACAGTAGGCAAATAAATTGTTGTTGTCTGTGCATGCTTGCATATAAATAGTTTTTGTATGTTTTCTCCCCCAGTTATAAAACAGTAAAGATGGGGCCATGAACTCACCTTAGTGATAATGAGGTAGTGAGGATGATGTCACAGTATAGTCACGAACTGGAGAAATTACCTAAGTAATTTAGATGTCTCAGTAAATGCAACAATAATCATGCATGATGAATGGTACATATGAAAAATGCATGATCACAATTTATGGATTGTTACGTTGGCTTAAGTGTTGGTTCTAATAGTGAATTAAAGGTATGTACATATATTTTTGTTCAAAGGAAAATATATATATATAAGTGTTTATAAGTTTGTTTTAAGGTATCGTAATTTGAATAAGTACCTATGCCTTATTTAATTTATTATAAAGGAATAACTTATACTTTATTAAGGTTTCAAAAGGGAAGTGGTTAATGAGTTTTGTCAATATCGTACAGTTTGTAAATAACTAAAATAATTCATTTTACAAATGACAAGTTTTATTATTTCATCTAATTAAAACTATGATATTTCTTTGTAAATATAGTTGTTTAGAAAAGATTATCCTTAAGTTTACATCCGTTAGATTTATTACATCGTTAGTCCTTGTCGTTTAATCCCATTTTACGAAATACTCCCTAGGGCTTGATAATCTTTCGAGAATTGGCAAAACAGCCCCCTCCAATCCCACGGCATAAATATAAGTGAGATTAGGGCTTGATTTAAGTTTCAAAAATGTCATAAAAGGTCCTCGTAGTTTATTTTAGCTCACGGTTTGATCTTACGTACCCTATAGTTTCAAAAGTGACACAACCGACCCTTGGACTATATAAGGGTCACGAAAATAAATAGGGATTTCATTTAGTTTACAAGTTTAGACACATCTTTCGGCAATTGACAAAACCGGCCCAAAACGTTACTCAATTTAGTTAAATGGGCTTAGCTAGTTTATTATGGGTCGCGGCTTGATTTGTTTAAGCTTAATGGGCTTAATAAATTTTTACTAAGTAATCATAGTAAGTAAAAGTAAATATTAGTTTTTACTATTTTCACATTCGGGCCCAAACTTTCACCATGCGACACTTTTGGCACAATTAGTACCTAGTGGGTTTTCAATATTGGGCTACACGGCCCATAAATGTCCGGTTAGGGTAAAAAGTCATTGGGCTTGGTTAAAGTTGAAGTAATTAGTAAATGGTAATTATTCTTACTATTGGGCCTAAACTTAGTGGGCTTATATTAAGTTTTACTTAATAATATGAGTTTAGTTTCTAGCTTATATGTCTCGGCTTATAAATGTGGCTTATATAAGTTTATTATTTTCTTTTTTGACTAAGGCTTATATTTTTCCCACTAATAAATCATGAGCTTATATTTCTGGAGGCTTTTGGGCTTATATTAAGGATTAAACATTCGGCTTATTAAAGTTTTTAAAGTGCTCCTTTATAAACTAGTTCCTTCTTAAGGTTTTTAAGCAAGGTGTCCAACATGCCATTTCATGTATAAGGATTCTAAGGCATGGTATGCTCACCTATTATATAAGTCGTAGCTTATATGTCACTTGGATGGAATTATCATGAAAGTTTACGTATGCATGGCAACCTAAGTTTATTCCTTAAGCTCATACATGCATGATATGAGATGGAGAGTAAAAGAAATAAGGAAATAGGTCTAGTGGAGTTTTTACTTACTTGCTTGATCAAGATGATGACAAAGAGGGTAGGGAAGGCATCGGCTTGTTCTTACACGAGTCCTAGGAGTCTTAAATGTTTAGACTTCAATGCTTGGAGTTCTTTGATTTAGTAGTAAATGAGGTGGAGTGATATTCGGTTAAGTCTAGGTGTTATATGGGAGAGCTTTCTTGATCCGAATCTTGTGGTGAGGGTGAGGGAATGTGTAACTTAGCTTCATAAATATCCAAATGGTGAAGAGGAGTTGTGGTTAGGGGTTGAGACACGGCAAGAGAGAGGAAGAGGAAGATTTGGAAATTTTGTTTTGTACTAGGTAAGTACATTCCTTAAATGCTCCATTTTGTACAAGGTTGCTAGTTTAGAGCTTGTATCCGTCGCATGTAGGGTTCCAAGAAGGGCAAGTGGGGTTTTCAATGATAGCTAAGTTGTACAAGAATTGTGTGTGGTGTTGAGGATACACACGGCTAAGGCCACAAGGGAATGATGTGCCACCTAGCTCCTCAAACAATGCTCCTAGTACCATTCCTTAATTGCTCAATTTGTACAAGTCTCCCATGGTTTTTAAGGGGAAAACCGGCGGTTTTATGGTCTAAGTAAAGAGAAAAGTCAAGTTTGTGTGTTGTGTATTTAAGTTAAGGTATAGTTAGATAATTTGTAAGGAGTGTAAAGGTTTTGGTATGAAAAGAGTTGTGGTTGAGTATATACGTAAGTATATATGGTTTAGTATAAGTTTAGGTTCGACTTGTGTTTAGTTCTTGTGTTTAGTTCTTGTGTTTAGGTAGGTGCTAAATGAGTTAAGGTCATAGTACTGTGAGTACGCTAGAGTTTAAGTAATTTTGGTTATGTTTAGAGCCTTTTGGTGAAAGTAGGGTCCTTAGGTGATTTTATTAGAAATATATAAGGTAATTATAAAATGTTTTATTGTAGTGTTCATGTGTAAAATTAATCGTCATCGTAGCTTAAAGCCATTTATTGTGTAAAAATTATATATATTTATATATATACTATTTAATTCAAATATATATATATATGAGTAGCCAGTTATATATTGTGATCATGACGTTGGATTTTCTTAGAAAAATCTGTGAGATGCATGCAAGTGATCATATGTTTAAGATGACATAAAGTCCTGTACAATAGATCATTTGTCGTCTAGTATGCTAATTGAAATATAGCCATACAAATAATTAGAATGATGCATGCTTATGGGATGCATATGATGATTCAAAGGATTCATGCAAAGAAAAATGGAATAAAATATTTAGATATCATGAAGTGACGTACACAATGTTGACAGAGTCAAAACCTGAAATTTACAGGTTTTACACCCAACTAGAAGGCCTTTCATAAAACAAGCAGTAAAGACTACTCCCTCCCAAACAGATCATACAGAGGAAATCTGTGGGAGGTGATAACGTCATCAACATATTCTCACAAATTGAAGCAATCCCAGTCTTGATTCTATGATAGATTACCATAAGTACACACTCTATCCCGAACAAGAAGTCAACCTGTCGCACCAGAGTCAATTAAGTCCCGGAAATGCACATTTCTCCTGACAGGGCAGTGATGATAGAAAGTTGCCACATCAAAGTCAATTAAGTCCCGAATGTAGTCAACTTATCCCTCGATATAGAAACGGTAACACCAAAGTCAAGTGACCCCGTATGTACACATTTCTCCCTCCAGGATGATACCTATTAAGGGAATCATCCTTCATGTGTGTACGTGGTATGCCAACTAGAACCACTTACTTAGTAACCATTACTATGTGAGAAGATGTCAACAGAATCTCTCTAAACAAAATTCTCTCTTGATCACCCCGAACTGAATCCCCTTATCAATTCTATAGGCTATTGATAGTGACCACTGATGAAGATAACTTGATAATCCAAACTAGAAACTGAAGTAAAATTCCCCAAACTTGATCTTAAGCTTGCACTATAATAGAATGAAGAGCGATGCAGAGAAGTCTTAAACGTACCCAATACCAAAAGGCGGTATTAAAAAAGTACAACTTCTCTAAAGTACCCTATACCAAAACAGGCGGTATATGAAAAGATACTACATCTCTCGAAGAAATCCACAACAGCAAGTGCGTGTGACACTGAGAACCGCAACGAAGCTCCCAAAAAATGATAGTTATCCATGTCGTCGTCCATCCTCCCCTTGACAATGGAAACTAGATACTTCAAGTCTTATCCATAACCGTATATGCTCGAACAAGTTATCTTAGAAAGTCGTAAGTACTCCTTTAAAGATAAAATAAGAACGCATCGGAGAAATCTCACTTCATCCTCAAATAAGTAGCATCGAATCATCTTCGTAATCACATAAACCGTAATAGCCGTTAGGAATTTAGGTGAATTTTTTATAAGGATCGTTTTAGTGTAATGTATCGTGTTTGTTGTGCTTGTTGTGAATTGTTGTTCGTGAAGAAGTGTTATGATCGAAAACGGATATCCGGCCAGAATGTCACTGTTTAAACGGCCAAAACATGGATATAGATGCATACAAAACATGGCATATCAACCCCATTTGTCTCTACGCAAATAAGTTGTGGCGGTCTTATCAAGAGTAGCAAATGTTGAAATGATATAAGAGTAACCCCTATTAACTATCCTATTAAAACAAAGTCACATCACACCCACTCTCAATCTCGAGTACACCTCACCCCAATAGCATCTCTCCCAAATCTCCATCTTAGTCTTTTTAACACCGCCACCATCATCTCTCAGATCTCCATAAGCACTCTCAAAGCTCCATCGCAACAGCTCCCATCACCAATCTCATCTCAAACCAAAGAGTGACAATCGGTTTACCCACATCTCATCAAACCCACATATCATTTGAGCATGAAAATGATACGTGAATCCCCAAACCCATTAAAACTGACTAACAAAGTGTGACCATCGGTTGGAGTTATTCAGTTTTTGGAGAAGGCTTCAAGATCACAGATGTGGTCTCGGGTAGGTATTCGGATAGCATGAGCTTGATTTGAGATGACAAATGAATTAAACAGAGTTCAGTGATGATTAGATAAAACGCAAAAAAACTTTTGAAAGATTAAAAACGTTTTAGTAAATCTGATCCTTTGGATTTTGATTGTTGCATGTTGGGTTCACCGAATAAAGGAAAGAGTAAAACATACTTGTTTCAACTCTTTTCTTTGAAGTTCGAATATCAATGAAGGTACAGCCAAACATTGATCTATGATGAGATTGTTAAACGAAAAAAATCTTTTTAGAGATTAAAACAAAACGTTTAAACAAGAACAGAGATCAAGTGTGACATGAGTACAGTCTATAAAGGTTGGAATGGAGTAGATGGGTTATGAAAGATAGAAAAAATGGTTTGGGTATGAGACGGTTACTGTTAAGATGATGTGTGGGTTTGGATTGTATGAAAAGGGTCCTGATAAAGATGGGATAGGATGGGATTAGATGTAATGTTGATATAAAAATATTACATGGTCTCGGTTTGTTATACATTTGGTCATTGGCATGATTCCGCAACATTTTATATCTTATCAATCCTTTTCTCATTCTATTTCGCAACCCAAGATTTCGCAACCAAAAGTCCGCGAGCATGATTTCACAACCATGTGTACATGATTTCGCAACTATTTAATTCCGCAACCCATGATTTTGCAACCCATGATTTCGCAACCAAAAGTCCGCGACCATGATTTCGCAACAATTCGATTCCGCAACCCATGATTAAGTCATGATATCGTAACCATATGATTCCGCAACATAATTTCGCAACCCATAAATTCGCAACCCATGATTTCGCAACCCATGATTTCACAATATTTTTTGAAAGCGAAACCACAGGCACAAATACCAAAAAATATGGATCTAGTCAAATTGCAGTTTTTCCCTTTTTTTTCAAGAAAAATCAGATCAAAGAAATGAAATGACAAAAATCAATAAAGTGGAACCACAAAAAAGGAAAAAATAAATAAGACTGAGACTTGAAAGACACATATTTCGACCAATGAGATGATATGAAAAAAAAGTAATGAAACCTGACCACGAAAACCAACCATGACTTGAATGGTACGAATCATAAATCTGATTACGCAACACGAGACTGAAAACACGACGCACAAACACGGATACAAAACACCCCCGGTTTGCTCTGATACCAATTGAAAAGGCATCAAAAACCCACCATGGTGCGGGTGGTCGGGGATGATCAAAGAACATGTATACCATTGTTGTTCTTAGTGAGAGAAAGTTAGAGAGAGGTGAAAGGAATGTGTGTTTTATTCCAAGTGAAATGAAAACAAGAAAAAATGACAAACTTCCACACCCCCCATAGAGAGTCATGGGAGGTATTTATAGGCCTAACAAACTAGGACTATACGACCTTTACATAATAAGTCCTTGTGTTTAGTAAATGATGTAAATCTAGTCCAACTCACGTGAAAGGCGCCAGCTTACCAAAAAGTAAGTCTAACAGTAACTCATCAGATTTCTATCCCCTTGAGGTCGAGCTTGGTAATTTTCCGATGAATAATTACCATAAGCTGCATACACATTTTCCGGATTTCCTTGAGTTGAAGGACAATCGGTGTATGAGTGAGGACCGCCGCATGTTTCACAAGGATTAGCAACCGCTTTAACTTGTTGTTGTTGTTGGTTTGAAGCGAGAAGCGTGATACTTTTGCTCATTTCAGTCATCATGCGGGTGAGTTCGGTCATATCAGGGTTTGCTGAGGTGGAGGAAACATTGACTCTCGGGTTGTTCCTTGAAGAAGCAGAGGAATCCCAGTTTTTGTGGTGAGTAGTCATGTTCTCAATTAACTCTCTACACTCCTCGGGTCTCCTTTTAATAAATGTGCCACCGGCGGCTGCATTAATCGTATCACGATCTCGAAAAGTCAATCCGTTGTAGAAAGTATCAATCAATGTGACGGGAAGCATGTTGTGGTTTGGACAACGATTAATCAAGACATTATATCTCTCTCAAGCATCAAAAAGAGATTCATCAGGATCCTGCATACAACCGCTGATTTGATTGCGAAGGCTCGTGACCATAGATGGTGGAAAGTAGCGCGACAAAAAGCGTTGAGTTATGTCATCCCAAGTATGAATAGAATTCTTCGGGAGACGATCAAACCATTTCTCGGCATGATGCGATAAAGTATGTGGAAAGAGTTGTAGGCGGAGAACATCCATTGTGGCACCAGGCAACTTCATGCTTTGGGTGATTGTAATGAACTTGTCGAGGTGTTTGTTGGCATCATCATCAGGCAATCCACGGAATGGGTTAGTATGCACTTGCTGAATCATGTGGTGCTTCAACGAAAACTCAGGAGCGTTGATTTGCATCGGCGCAATCGGTCCTCCTCGTCCAAACATGGTAGGTTGACAAAGCTCCTCCATGGTCCGAAGATCGGGCTGTGGAAGAACAGTGTTGTTATTGTTGAGGTGCGGTGGAATATTGTTGTTGACATCTGACATACTTAAATCTTCTTGAGTCTCGGGCTCTTGATAATTAGAAGATCTAGTACGCATACACCTGAAAATGCAAAAGAAAAGGAAACCAAACAAAGACAATATATATATACAATAAAGATAAAATCTTTTTGGATTTTTGAAATTTTTAATTTTTATGGATTTTTATCAATTTTTAATTTTTATGGTTTTTTTGAAATTTTTATGCAAGAAAAATAACGCTCATAAGTGAACGGATCCCAAAAAGCAACACGTCTCTCACAGAAAACCGTTAATCTTTACGAAAAGAGCCGGCAGCGGCGCCATTTAATACAAGGTTTTTGACACCCCGTATAAAAATTATCGTTCTCGTGTTCTAATCGAATTGATCTAGGTTCTCTATGTGACTCTATTGTATTTTGGTGAAACAAAAAAATGTGTCGTTGTAGTATTTAAAATAAAAGTGCGAAACTTTAAAGTAAAAGTGCAATTAAAGTAAATCTAAGTCTAATTAAAATAATGGGAAAGTATTTAAAACGTGACTGGTATTAAAAGGTACTAATGAGAAAATAACGCAAACTTAAAACTATCTAAGGCAATCTTAAATCGCAACTAAAACTTAAACTAAGGCAAGGCTGAAATAAAGCTAAGACAAAATTAACTTAAAATGCGAGTAAGGAAAAAGGCGGGAAAAATAAAGCTTGAAAATAAAAGACAGAAATTTAAAAACAGATACTAACATAAACCTGAAAGAAACCCCTTGATCCGGAAGTTTTCTGAGTCGGAACTTGTTGATTCGGAACTCTTCCGAATGAATGCTTGACTCGGAACTTTTTGAGTTCCGAATAAACCTTCTTGATCCGGAACTTTTTGAGTTCCGAATAAACCTTGGTGATCCGGAACTTTTCGTTCGGAAGTCTTGACCCGGAAGATTTCGTCCGGAACTTTCGTTCGGAAGATCTCTTCCGGAACTTTCGTCCGGAAGTCTTGACTCGGAAGATTCGTTCGGAACTTATAAAGTTCCGAATGAATTTGCTGATCCGGAACTTGTCCTTGGTCCGGAAGTTTTCCGGATGAAGCTTGACTCAGAACTTTTAAAGTTCCGAATGAAAGCCTTTCTTCTCTTGGCTCGGAACTTTTCCTGGAAAGATCAGATACAGCAACAAACACCCCCGAAGAACAAGGGATCACAGTAACACGAATCTAACCACAAATTAATCAAAATCAAACAAAAGATTAAACTAAACTAATAACAAAACAACAATTAATCATAAACAAACAATCTATATCAATAAAACTAACAAATTTAACCACAATAATCAAAAACCCACTTGATCAAAATAAGAACATGAACACAAACATAAACATAAAAATTAAAGATTAAGAAAGGTAGATGAGAGATTAACAAGATAAAGTAAAGATTGACAAGAATTAAATGGAAACTTACTTGAAATTGAAGGAATTTAATGTGCAAGACAAGGTATTTAAATTTGACAAGTATTTAAATTGACATGAATTAAAGGTGCAAGGTAAATAAAATGGAAGACTAATTGTCACACTTAGCCAACAAAATGAAAAGTGATTAAAACTAAACTATATATAGGGGATGATTAGGAAGCTTCCTCCCCTCCTTCATTTCTTCTTAATTGCGAGATTAAGTCCTTCCTTCTTTAATCTTCTTTTAATTGCATGCTTAGTCCTTTTCTTCTTATCTTCTTTAATCTTGGACTTTTAATGACTTTTGGTTCGGGATTTCTTTGAACTCGTCTTTTAATTCTTCAATAAAATAGACTTGAGTTCTTCGACTTTAAGTAAACTTCCGTCTTTTGACTTTTTCTTCGATAAATCTTCAGAATTGGTCTTGGACTTCCGTTCTTTTTGCACTCTTGACTTCTCGACTCCGTCTTTCATCTTTTTCTTCAATAAAAGCCCGTGAATGCCCGTGTTTTCTCCACTTTTCACCTTTTCGTCCTAAATCACAACAAAAACACAAACCACGCATAATTCCGACATAAAAGACATAAAATACACGTTTTGGCTCGGTTTTTATTGTAATTAAGTGATAAAAAGGATGGGTGTTTACACACCTATCAGAACACGTGAAACGAAGCCGCATAATGAACCAAGCCCTAATGGTGATTTTCCAAGAATAACCCTTGAAGAAATGAAGATTGTACAAGAAGGGTCCTCTAATATTGAATAATTGACCCTTTAAACCCTTGTTTATTCATAATTACAAGTTTGGTCCTTAAAGTTTTGAAACTAAGATTTTTAAAGGCTTATATCAATTAATGTTCATTTTTCCTCGACTCACTCGAATTGATTTCTGGTTAATCGTAAGATTATATTTGTTTTTGGTAAACGTATGATTTTGGAATTATAAACTAAAAGCTATTTAATATAAAATCTATTTAATCTAATGTAAAAATTAAACTAATAAAAAATTTTAAATGAAAACTATTTTAATCTAATTAATTTTAGACTAGTAACTTTATATAAAATTTACTTAAAATATTTCAAATAAAACTAACTTAATTTTAAACTAAAACTTTTAAATGAAAACTTAAAAAAATTTTAAACTAAAGACTCATAAAAGTAAATTTAAAATAAAAATATTTAAAACTAATTTAAATTTAAAAAATAAAAGTAAATTTAAAATGAAATCTATTTTAAATAAACAAAATAAAATGAAAACAAATTTAAAGTTATAAAAGTGAAAAAAAAAAGATTTATCTTTTTATATAATTTTTTTAAACAAAACTGAATTAAAGAAAATTAAAATAAAACTTTCTAATTAAAATTAATTAAAACTAAAAGAAAGTGTATTTAAACTTAATTAAAGAAATCTGCCAGGAAATTAAAAAGCCTATATTAAATTAACTATGCATAAACAAACACAAAAGTAAGCTAAGAGCAACTGGTTGGGGTGTTGGTTTGCTAAGTGAGGGGTCTGGGGGTCGAATCCCACCCCAGACGAAATTATGCTATTATTTTTTTTTACTATTTTTGGAACTTTGAGAAACCAAACCAAACAGTAGCACTAAAAATCAGCAAATATAAACTAAACAAAATAGCAGTAACAGCAAACTCAGAAAACAAATAAGCTAAAATAATAATCAAATATTAAAAACCAAATAAACATAAATGATGAGACAAATAAGCAATATAAAACAGATAAGCTAATAAGCTATGATGAAAATTAGCAGATCTACGAACAACTAAATAAGCTGATAATATTAACTGGACTTAAGCTAATATTAAAACCAAATAAGCAACACTGACAATCTAATTTAACTAACACAGTAAGACTAACGAACCAAAGAAACAAATAAGAAATAGCCATTACCAATAATAAAGAAGCAGATTCAAACAAACAGATCCAAACTAACATAAATTTAAACTAGCAGATTAAACTAATATCAAATAAACATAAGCAGATTAAATAAAATAAAAATTAAAGAGAAACTAGAAAAGTAAAAGAGGTGTAGAACCTTGAGACGAAACCGTTGGGTCGAAGGTTGGCGCTGAGCCACCTTGTGAATCAAAACGAGCCGTCACCTCGAATATCAACACCATTTCCTCGATCCAACAATATAACTCTCGAACCAACAGTACCAAACAAGAATAATCGAACAGTAACCCTTTTATTTTCTTTTTATTTTTATATTTTTTTTATTTTTTAAAATAATAATAATAGCACACGAACAGTAATCAAAAAAAAGAAACAGATTAAAAAGAAACTTGGACAGAAATTGTAAATGATACCAAAATTAATTAAATTAAACTTTTCATTAATTAATATAAAAAATTACAATACTGGAAATTAAAATTACAATTTAAATCCTAAAACTAATGAAAATTAAAACTAATTTAATCTACTCCTAAAATTAACTAAAAAAACAGTAAATTAAAAATAAAGAAAATGGACTATCTTAAAAATTACAATGAAGGAGGGTTTTATAGGCCAACCCTAATACTTGGTGCCCAAGGTCTCGAATCATGGCCGTCCATTCTTCTCTCTTTATCTTCGCTTGATCAATGGTTTAAAACTATTCTTGTGCCACGGATTGCCAAGCTGTCCAAATATGATTGGAGGGTTTAAGTTGGTGAGTTGTTTTGGCCAATCACAATAGGAGATGAGATGCCACGTAGGATGAAAGAGATAGGACCATAATTGGTGTTTGCCTCCAATTCTTGGGGAGATTTAATTCCTCTTGTGTGAATTACCTATTAAAGGTAAAAGCCCCAATTTTTGGTGTAAAAATCATGGTGGGTAAATAAGGGTTTGTGGTGAAAAGGGTGGCTGTGGAAGAGAGAAGAAGGAGATGGTGAGAAAAACAGTAAATGTTTTTTTTTTGCTTTGTTATTAACGGAAAATAAAGAGAGTGGGGTAAAAAAAATGTTTTATTTATTGTGAGACGTGTATGTATTCACGTGGGGTGTGAGGTAGGGTAAAAACTTGACCCAGTGTGTTGACCTTTTTTTTTAACTGGAAAATAAACAAATCAATGGAACCGTCCAACTTTGTTCACACATGGGCCAGGCCCAACTTAATCCCATTTTTTTCGTTTAATTAATTCAAATTGGGCCAAAATGATTTTTATTTTCATCCGTGTCATTATTTGGCAAAATGGGATTTTGGCCCATAATTTAAAGAGCTTAAAAATCTTAATGGGCCTTTGGGCCCAATACCCGAATGTGGGACCCACTAAGCTCGAATGTCTTCAAAAATATTTAATCCACTAAAACGAGCTCGATATCGGTTTTCTCGATCTTTTTCTTTAAGCTCGTGTCGGTTTAGCCGGTTTTCGTGAACTTGGGCACACTTTTGGTCTTTTGGCTTTGTCTTCGTCTCTTTTTGGACTTTTCTTCAACATTTGACCGTGAAATCCCGTGTTTTCTCTTCTTTTGATCATTTGTACCTATTTAACACACAAAACACAAAACCACGCGTAATTCCGACTTTTATGATATAAAACACATGATTAGGTCTTGTTTTTCCTTGATTTTAGTGGCAAAAGGATAAGTGTTTACACACTTATTAAATCCCCTACACTTGACCATTAAAATGACCCCATGCAATGCATAATTTCAAAGCATAAAGTTACATTTTTCTCATTAATAACCCATCTCGGCCTTTATTAAGATATACTATTATTACTACAACGAAAAGATAAAAACTAAAGTTATAACAATTTATTAACTTGAAAATTATTCGATGGAAGAAACTCGTAAAGAAATCTAAGACTTGAATTAGGGCTTAGGTGTCATGAATATTAATCACCCTCAAGTTTCACGTTCCCCATACCAAGCTTAAAAACGAGATCATTGTTACTACAAGTTAGCACCAATAACACTTACTCATGTGGTTTAATTAATCACTTAGACCCCCTTATTCCTACGGTGTATCTCTTGTATTTTATTTTTGTCTTGAATGATCACGAGGATGCATTTTTGACTTATTTCGATAATTTATTAAGGCTGAAAATAAAGTAGGACGATTTAATCCATAGTTAGCTAAAGGACAAAATCTTTTAAAACTGCTTCTCGAAACCTCATAAAGTTCATATCTTGGCATAACTCGTTTCACGATTTGAGACCTTTCTCGGACCGATATTTGGCTTGTACTTCAAACTTCAAATCTTGAGAGACGATCTTGAAATTATGGTCTTCTCTTCATTTTGGGATACATCTTCATTAGGAGTGAAAGATGCTTCAAATGTTGACCACGACTTCTTAATTTATCCTCTTCTTTATTTAGGATTTTTAATATACAACGATCCGCCTCCTTTTCGGACTTGGATCTATTTATCCTCATACCTTGTTGGGGTCTTTTTGGATAGACTTCTCCATGATCTTTAGGGGAGTAATTACTTTACGTCGTGTGTCTTGATCCATCATATTGATTTGGATTAATGATCTTCACGTCATCTTTGGATCTTTAGCAAAAAGTGAATCCTCATTCCTTGTGAGGGCCTTTTTGGACTCGGGTATCCTCATGCCTTGTTAGGGCCTTTTTGGATATGCCAATATTCGCGTCCCGTTTCAATAAGTTATGCCTTGGCTATGAACTCTAATTAATACCGAGCAACTTTTAAACGATCTTGTGCTAGAAGCTAAGTAACTTTTCAAATCGTACAACCTTATTTATTGCAAATATATTTATTACAAGTGATGGGAGAAAAAGCTCATAACTAACTCACATAAGTTAATGAAAAAATACCAAACTTATAATTAACTCTATTATCTCTCGTTCTCCACAATTTAAAATCTCAAGGAATGAGACTCGTGGATGCTTAGCCTAATAAACCAATTAAGGTCCATATGGTTAAGGATACTAGCTAGAGTAAACTCGGATAAGTAAACTCGGGTTGAGTCAAAATATTCACGACGGGCCTAATATATCAAAGACATCTAAACTTTTTAAAACCATTTTATTTATTTATTTATTTTTATTCTCGAAATGGAATTACGATGCGATAACAAAAGGAAAATAAATGAAAATACTACTAGGCCAAAATAGATCAAAAATTTGAAAAACGTTGAAAAATTTTAAATTTTCCGGTTAAATGGGGTCAAATTCATGGAAAAGCCCACTAAAATTTCGATAGAAATCCCCCCTACACTTAATATAAACATTGTCCTCAATGTTTAAGCATGTGGGAGAATAAACTCCCCTACACTTAGTACATTGAGTACGTTGTTTAAAATCGAGCTAAGGAAAGGACAACTAAAGTGATTGCATTTATTCGTTTTATTTTATATACAAGATCGAATCACAATAGCAAAAACTTATCGAAGGAACCGGGTACACGTAAAACACGGGAACACGGGTCTCGTCAAAAGTACCAAAAGTGGATCATTAAAGCTCATGTCCCTGCACAATCACAACACACAAAACAAACAACCTACACGGCTCCCCCCTACACTTATTGTAGAAAATAGATAAAAGATAGATCATCGGGTTGCCTCCCGAGAAGTGCTTGTTTTTGTTAACCGAGTCACGAGCCTGACTCGACCCCGAATTAAATGGTCCATGGGGAAGCCTCGAATGTAATACCGGGATCAAAAATCTTGTCCTCGGTCCCGGAGGAACATAATAAATGAGAGGCTGGAGGATAAGTCCTAGAAGGTAAAAAGGTCCTCTCAACATACGAAAAGTATGTGAGGTCGTGATCCACGGGAGGTGGGGTGGGTAAAGGAGACAAATTGTCATCCCTTAAAGACAAAGGATGGTCACTATTCGGCAAAGCCGTAAAGGTGTCTATCATAGACTGGTCAATGTCACCTCCCGGGTCAAAGCATTCATCCTCATGAACGTGAATCTCTTCGATTTCTTCATCATAAATAGGCTCGTCAAACAAAGGTTTGTCGTTCCCCTCATTGAGGATTTTAGAAATTCTCTCGAAGAGATCATGATCAAGTACGAAACCATCATTCATTTGTGGGATTTGTTGATAAGTTAAATCCTCACGAATGTGGTAAACGTAATTCTCATTAGAGGAGTATTGATTAGGTAACTCCTCGAGAATTGGATGAGAATCGATGGTAGAATCAAAAGTAATTGGCGAAGAGGCAAATGTGAATTTATCAAAATCCGAGTTCTCAAAATCAATATCAATATCAAGTTTTAAAACTCCATTTGCCTTTTCATCAATACCATGATCGCAATTAAGCTCATGCGAGAAATCCAATAACACGGGATCATAAAAAGCATCCTCGTGATGCAATTTCTCAATACTCGGGGTATAAAAGTCATCACTGAGTAAAGAAACCGATAAATCATTAGTATCATGGTTTTCAAAAGTCGGTTTTGGTAAAATAGGAGAATCATCCTCATCCGATCCCGAGGAATAATTAAAAATGTAGTAGGAATCACAAGATAACTCATCCCTATCTACAAACTCCTTAGGTGTAGGATAACTTATGGGTTCTTCTTCTATGCACTCATTATAAAGTTCTTCACACTCCTCAAAAATTGGTTTATCAAAACATGTCTCGCTAAGAGGATTTGAAGAAAGCATAAAGTCATTTGAAGGAGTAGGTGAAGGAGGCATAAAAGAAATGGGGTCATCAATGGGTAATGGAGGCTCAATAATCTCGGGAATTTCCTCAATAGGTGAGCTAATAGTATCTGTGGGTGTCAACACCGGAGGGTGAGTAAAACTCATGATAATCTCCGGGCCTTGTCTCTCCTTTATTGGCGGAGAGATGGAAGGATTCACAGTGGGAACATCACTACTAGTAGTGGTGTTAGCCTCAATATCAACTCTCAAAGACGGCTCAATAACAAATTGATCTCGATAGGTTTCTAAAATGAGCATGAATTTCCTATCGGTGGACTCTTGCATTTGTCTAGTAGATTCTTGCATTTCTTCCATGATTTTCTCATGTTCGGTCAATTTTTGTAGAACCAAGTCCATTTGAGTTTGTGAAATATTCCCTTGATTATAGTTTTGAAAATTGCTTTCATTTGGAAAACCTTCATTATTTGAAAACCCTTGATTTTGAAAGTCCCCATAAAACCGTTGATCATATTGTGGTGGGTCACTAGTTGTAGGAAAACTAGGGGAGCCAAAATAAGTATTAGTATCATAACACATACTTTCCTCATTATTATAAACCTCCTCATAAGTTTTGTCACAATTAAAATAAGCATGAGGCCCACCACAAGTCGAACACTCCTCGGACATAATCTTATAACGCTCTTCTTGCAATATTTCCCAAATCGGACGATTATCCATGGTAGTGTCGAAAGAAAATGAAATAACAATAACTATTATGCTACGTAATATATTATAAAAGAAAAATCTTTTTGTATTTTTTAGAAAAATATATATTTAAAAGAAAAATCGAAAAAAATCGAACTAAAAGATAACACTAATACGTAATATTTTTGGTGTAATACTTTTAAGAAAAAGTATTACTTTTGGATTTTTTTAATTTTTTTTGTGCAAATCTTAGGAAAGAACTTGCTTTTGTGATTTTTTAATTTGTTTGTATTTTTAAGTTTTTGATTATTTTTTTTTGTATTTTTGATTTTTTGTTGCAAGAAATGTAACGTTCAAAGCGAACGGATCCCAAAATCCAAACGTCTTCACGAAAAATCGTCAATCGTACGAGCGAAGCGGCAGCGGCGCCATTTGAAACTAATATTTTTAAAGGCTTATATCAATTAATGTTCGTTTTTCCTCGACTCACTCGAATTGATTTCCGGTTAATCATAAGATTATATTTGTTTTTGGTAACGATGATTTTGGAATTATAAACTAAAAGCTATTTAATATAAAATCTATTTAATCTAATGTGAAAATTAAACTAATAAAAAAATTTTAATGAAAACTATTTTAATCTAATTAATTTAAACTAGTAACTTTAAATAAAATCTACTTAAAAATATTTCAAATAAAACTAACTTAATTTTAAACTAAAACTTTTAAATGAAAACTTAAAAACTTTTTAAACTAAAGACTCATAAAAGTAAATTTAAAATAAAAATATTTAAAACTAATTTAAATTTAAAAAAATAAAAGTAAATTTAAAATGAAATCTATTTTAAATAAACAAAATAAAATGAAAACAAATTTAAAGTTATAAAAGTGAATAAAAATATTTTTTTATCTTTTTATATAATTTTTTTTAAACAAAACTGAATTAAAGAAAATTAAAATAAAACTTTCTAATTAAAATTAATTAAAACTAAAAGAAAGTGTATTTAAACTTAATTAAAGAAATCTGCCAGGAAATTAAAAAGCCTATATTAAATTAACTATGCATAAACAAACACAAAACTAAGCTAAGAGCAACTGGTTGGGGTGTTGGTTTGCTAAGCAAGGGGTATGGGGGTCGAATCCCACCCCAGACGAAATTAGGCTATTATTGTTTTTACTATTTTTGGAACTTTGAGAAACCAAACCAAACAGTAGCACTAAAAATCAGCAAATATAAACTAAACAAAATAGCAGTAACAGCAAACTCAGAAAACAAATAAGCTAAAATAATAATCAAATATTAAAAACCAAATAAACATGAATGATGAGACAAATAAGCAATATAAAACAGATAAGCTAATAAGCTATGATGAAAATTAGCAGATCTACGAACAACTAAATAAGCTGATAATATTAACTGGACTTAAGCTAATATAAAACCAAATAAGCAACACTAACAATCTAATTTAACTAACACAGTGAGACTAACGAACCAAAGAAACAAATAAGAAATAGCCATTACCAATAATAAAGAAGCAGATTCAAACAAACAGATCCAAACTAACATAAATTCAAACTAGCAGATTAAACTAATATCAAATAAACATAAGCAGATTAAATAAAATAAAAATTAAAGAGAAACTAGAAAAGTAAAAGAGGTGTAGAACCTTGAGACGAAACCGCTGGGTCGAAGGTTGGCGTTGAGCCACCTTGTGAATCAAAACGAGCCGTCACCTCGAATATCAACACCATTTCCTCGAACCAACAATATAACTCTCGAACCAACAGTACCAAACAAGAATAATCGAACAGTAACCCTTTTATTTTCTTTTTATTTTTTTTTATTTTTTTATTTTTTAAAATAGTAATAATAGCACACGAATAGTAATCAAGAAAAAGAAACAGATTAAAAAGAAACTTGGACAGAAATTGTAAATGAGACCAAAATTAATTAAATTAAACTTTTCATTAATTAATATAAAAATTACAATACTGGAAATTAAAATTACAATTTAAATCCTAAAACTAATTTTCAGAAAATTAAAACTAATTTAATCTACTCCTAAAATTAACTAAAAAAACAGTAAATTAAAAATAAAGAAAATGGACTATCTTAAAAATTACAATGAAGGAGGGTTTTATAGGCCAACCCTAATACTTGGTGCCCAAGGTCTCGAATCATGGCCGTCCATTCTTCTCTCTCTTTATCTTCGCTTGATCAATGGTTTAAAATGATTCTTGTGCCACGGATTGCCGAGCTTTCCAAATATGATTGGAGGGTTTAAGTTGGTGAGTTGTTTTGGCCAATCACAATAGGAGATGAGATGACACGTAGGATGAAAGAGATAGGACCACAATTGGTGTTTGCCTCCGATTCTTGGGGGGATTTAATTCCTCTTGTGTGAATTACCTATTAAAGGTAAAAGCCCCAATTTTTGGTGTAAAAATCATGGTGGGTAAATTAGGGTTTGTGGTGAAAAGGATGGTTGTGGAAGAGAGAAGAAGGAGATGGTGAGAAAAACAGTAAATGTTTTTTTTTTGCTTTGTTATTAACGGAAAATAAAGAGAGTGGGGTAAAAAAAATGTTTTATTTATTGTGAGACGTGTATGTATACACGTGGGGTGTGAGGGGTGAGGTAGGGTAAAAAGTTGACCGAGTGTGTTGACCTTTTTTTTTAACTGGAAAATAAACAAATCAATGGAACCGTCCCAACTTTGTTCACACATGGGCCAGGCCCAACTTAATCCCATTTTTTTCGTTTAATTAATTCAAATTGGGCCAAAATGATTTTTATTTTCAACCGTGTCATTATTTGGAAAAATGGGCTTTTGGCCCATATTTTGAAGAGCTTAAAAATCTTAATGGGCCTTTGGGCCCAATACCCGAATATGGGACCCACTAAGCTCGAATGTCTTCAAAAATATTTAATCCACTAAAACGAGCTCGATATCGGTTTTCTCGATCTTTTTCTTTAAGCTCGTGTCGGTTTAGCCGGTTTTCGTGAACTTGGGCACACTTTTGGTCTTTTGACTTTGTCTTCGTCTCTTTTTGGACTTTTCTTCAACATTTGACCGTGAAATCCCGTGTTTTCTCTTCTTTTGATCATTTGTACCTATTTAACACACAAAACATAAAACCACGCGTAATTCCGACTTTTATGATATAAAACACATGATTAGGTCTTGTTTTTCCTTGATTTTAGTGGCAAAAGGATAAGTGTTTACACACTTATTAAGTTTGTCAAATTTACAAAAAGGACCCTCCACTTTGATGAAATTTCAAGATTTGTCCCTCAAGTTTCACATGTTGTCACTTTATACCCTTGAAGAATGAAGATTATACAAGAAAAATCCTTCAAGATTCAAGACATGTCATAAAACACCCTTGAAGTTTGGTCATTATTACAAAAGAAGCCTTTGTGAAAAGTTTACAAGCTACTTGTGCCAAATTTAGCAAGTGACCCAAAGATGTAACAAAGGAAAAGTTAAGTATAAGCTGTTGAAGTTGTTATGCAATGTTTTGAGAAGAACAGGGGGTCATATTGCCATTACCACAAACCTATCCCACCAGTACCCGATTGACACGTCACTACTATACACATTTACCACCAAACCCACCAAAATACCCACCCAGCCTTTTTTGTGTTTACCAGGTTTACATATAAGCCCAAGTCAACATGGTCAAAATTTAGTTAACCAACGAAACCATTTTTTTACTCAAAATGGTATCAACCTTCACCCACCTAAACTTAATCAAGCTATAAACCCTACTTTTCTATCCAGTATCAATAGAGATCAAAATAAAGGGGTTTTTGAAATTAAGCTTGGGGATTTGAAGACTAAGTATGCAAGAACCAACCCATGTGCATTTTCTTGTCCAGCTCATCCTCATGGTCCATACCACATCTCACATGAGGAATGGTTTTTTTAGAAGATGACAAAAGCGCAACAGAAGATCAACGAATCACAAGGGTGTCTTGTCCTCCAATGATTCCTCCAACGATCAAGATCAAGCCTCACAACTGGATCATCACGTGATGCTTCTTTGACTCACTTGGAAGTTCAAAGCTAAGGGGTATTTATGGATATTCAATCAACTAGGGTTAGCTTTTATTTTATTTTTCTAGAAGATTTTGTAACACCTATATAAAGGGTGTTAGGCACTAGCAGTAGTTCTTGTTCTTGTTTTCATTTGTTCACAGCCTTGTAAAGCCCTTTTATCTAAGAAATGAAAAAGTGGTTTAGTGTTTGTTGAAGAAAATGATTTCCAATTTTACTTTCAGTTTTAGTATAATCTGTTTTGTGTTTATGTTCCAGTAAAACTTTTTAAGCTACTAATTTTGGTTCTAAAATTTTGTAAGTCCTTTTGCTAAGTACCTAGAGTTCTAATAGGCTAAGCAATAGGCTTCATAGCTGATCATAACCAACTGATCTTTTTGATCAAGTGGTAGTGAAGCCGTGAGAGAGTATTGCATAGACTGTGGGACCTTGAGTCTTGCATAAGATTTGGTTTGTCACTTGTTTTTTTTATTATCATGTTTATCTTATATACTCACTACTTAAAAGCTTCAAACCAAAAGCTCCTTACCAAGCTTTTGGTCCCAAGCCTTTAAGTTTGAACTCTCTTTCTTTCTTAACAGTGATATTTTGTCTAGCTGTGGTGTTCGGTTCAGTTGTTGAACCTCAACGAGCATCTTTACCACTTCCCTGTCCAAGACACCTAAGGACCTTGTTCCGCTGTTGAACAAGTGTTTTTTGGGTAGCATACCTGAACCCCGTTGGATGTATATGGGGGTAGGTATAAAACTCTTCCTTCTCAAAACCTAGAGACATGACTTAGGGTAATAAAAAGAGGGTGTCTGAGTTCAGTTTGCTGATTGTGTTTTGCCCACTGTTAACATATAGAAAAGTAAGAAAATCAAAAGGTCAAGAGAATTGTTTACTTTTTTTTTATCTGTGCATGATAAGAGGAGTAAATTGTGTAAACGTTTTTGTTGATTGTTGTTGTTTGAGTTTGATGTATTATAGGTAATGTGTTATTGGACTACTGGTATGCTACCTGGGATATTTGTATAAGATGAATTAAACCATTGTGAAAAGTTTGTGCTTAGTCTTTCATCTAAACAGCTATAACACACTATTCTGCCATACGGCTTGACTTAATTGTTTTAAAGAAGTAAAATCTGGCCAGAAGTTAAAACTAGGGGTGATTATAGTTCTCTGATATTGGTTTTGTTGTTGGAACGCTTATCAAAGCTTATCGAGTCTCTTGAAAGTAAACCAAATAGGAATTAAGTGCCTGATGTATATGCACAAATCATAGGAGTCAGCTTGTGTGATTTGATGGTGCGTTAGTACTTTTGTGTTTTGTGTTGGATTTAGTGATTACGTAACCTATTAAGCCCCAAATAGGCCTCGTTGCATACCACTGTTTGCTTTCTTTTGTGTTTCGTGGGCTAGTTTTTGTTTAAGATCTGTTAAACCAGCTATTGTTTATTGCTCTTAGTTCAAATTCAGTAATTGCATGCTCTAGTAGTTTCTCTTTTGATTCTTTGGTAGGAATTAAATTTGAGTATTATTCGGCTGCCTGCTTATTGCTTTTCTGTGCTTGATTATTTTTCGTTTTTTATTGTGACTCCCCATAAGCACGAACGCTCGTGGGGGTTCCCCTTATCCATCTACAATCAGAAATATAAAAAAAGGGTTCATACCAAAGCAATACCAAAGGAAAAGTGAATACGTATTACTATGGTCTTGATTCGTGACTCGAAGCGTGTTACTGGATTGTGATTCGTGAGTGAACGTGTAGTAACTGTGTTGGTGTTTGTAGTAGTAGCTAGTTACTATTAGCCAAGAAGTTAAAAGAATAAAGCGCATACCTGCTTGTTTGAATTCAAGTTTGGGAATTCTGCATTTGTTTGAACAGGAATTCGTGTGGTGGTTTAGGGTGTCTGAGTTGGTGTTGGGTGAATTTGGTTAAACTGTGTTTTAAGGATAAAAGGAAATATATAAAAAAAGAGTGTTAAAAAAATTTGGGGTTCCACCAGTCTCGAATCCACGACCCCTCGCTCAACAACCCACACTCTTACCGCTTGCCCTTGGGACTTTTATTGATAAAGTCTCATTTCATTGTCCTTTTAAGGTGTTCTTGTTTGAACTTATATTATTCACTTCGTGTATATTAAGCTGGATTTCAGCTTATTCATTAAGCAAATTTCAGTCTTCACAATTTTCCCGTGTTTGTGTGAGAGTTTAGGACTTTTGTAGTTAAAAAGTTTATTTTTCCCATTTTTCTTTTATTTTATATTAATATTTTAGTTCACGGGTTTTAGAAAATAGATTAAAAAATAGTTAAATTTAGTTTAAAATTTTATAAAAATTATTTCTGGGTTTCAATTAAATAACTTTAGGTTTACATTTCAAAAAGTTTTCAATTCAACTTATTTTCAATTTTATTTAATTTTGGAGTTTTTTATTAACTTTAAAACTTAATTTAAAAATATTAACAAGTTTTTGGGTAATTTGGTTTACAAATTTCTTTATTTATATTTTTCTTAGTTTAATTTAAATTTTTGGTAATTTTTTGAGCACTTTTTATTTTTGTCAAGTTTTACGATTTCGATCGTTTTACGTCGTAGGATAATTTTTAGCATAATTCGTCTTTTTTCCTTTCTCCATTCCATCAATATTAATCACAAATCTTAATCAAATTAAACACACACATTAAGCCTCCTCGAGAACGAACTCACAAAAAGGGTCATAAGTGTTTACGTTTTCCTAAACGTACACTTAATACTTACCGCTTTTACCTCGTTTTCCTAAACGGGTGTAATCATACCACAATCACTAATCGTCAAAAGCGGGCTTAAAACAATGAAAATATCATAAAAAGTGCCAAATATATGATTGTGTTTGTTCAATGTGTATTTTAGGTACGGATATCGAGAAAATGACAAAAGATCACAAGAATTAATCAAAAACGAACACGGGAAACGAAGCCGCATAATAAACCGGACCCAAGTGTTGATATTCCAAGAAAAGTCCTTGAAGAATTGAAGATGTACAAGAAATTTCCTTCATCATAGAATAAATGACACTTTATACCCTTGTATATTCATAATTACAAGTTTGGTCCCTAAAGTTTGTCAAAAATCCAAAAAGGACCCTCAACTTTGAAGAATTGGCAAGAATGGTCCTTACAAAATGAAGACTTGTCACTTTTAGTCCTCTACAAAGTCAAATATACAAGATAAGACCTTAAAGTATGAAGACATGTCAAGAATAGCCCTTCAAAAATCATGGAATTACAAAACAAGTCCTTTAAAACACTTTGGAAATTATTTTGTGGCCAAAGTGTGAAGTTTGGAACTTATTTAACAAAGGAAATCAAGTTTTGTTGCTGAAAACTTTGTTTGCACACAAGAAGAAAAGTGAGGGGCCAAAGATGGGAGACAACAAACCTAACCTAGACCAACCAGAGCACGACACCTCACCCCACTACCTCTCTCAACCAATCACAACTCACCTTCCCTCCACGTCACAACAACATTGCCGTTTATATATTAATTAACTTTTAAATGTTTAATTAATATATAAATTGGCGCCTAACATTAATCAAACCCCCAAATCAGATTAAAACCTAAACTATTCACCACATAAACCCTAAATCATCAATCATCACAAACCAAAGGGGTTTTGATTAAGGATTTCCAGATCCTTGATTAATGATCCCCTAAACCAAACCCCGCCCAAATATTCCCTCTTACTACACCCATGTGGTCTCCCCAATCTTCCCCTGACCCACGAACCAGCAAGAAGACAAGGATGGCCAGAGAATCAATGCCTCACAAATTTTGCTTTGATCCTAATCTCAAGAGAAACGAACAAGATCATTTCACAACAACTGGCGTCACATGTTGCACCAAGATCAGTCAAATATATTCAAACTCACAAGGGTACATTTGGAACTTTAGCATTAGGGTTTTTAGTTCCTTTTTAGCAATCTAGAACGTGTACATCCTCTATATAAAGGGTTTAGGGTTTTACATTTACTCTTGTTGTTGGTTTTTCTATTTGGGTCACAACATTGTAAATCTGCTTTTATGAATGAAAGTTAGTGGTGTTTGTTGACAAGAAAAGCTCAAGTGCCATTTAACATTCCTGTTATTTACTTGTTCTTTAATCCGTTTTCAAAAGTGTGTTAAGTTTTCTGAATTGGTGTTCAAAAAAAATTTCAGTTTTTCATTTTGGTTTTCTAAAGTTCTGATTTAATCCTTGCTAAGGTTTTTGGTTGAAAGAAAAGGTCCCTTTAGCTTAAAGTTGGGGCATATGCATGACCATAATACCAAGATTGAGAAAATATGGGTGTAGTGGGTACATATGTATTGACTGATAGTGGTGGGATTGCTTGAAAAATCACCAAAGGCTTAGCTCATTTGTTCTGTTCTAACTGCTTTCAATCTATAAGATTGAAGGCATAACCTTTCTTGTTTAAGTTTTTGGTGTTGTGATTTAAGCAGGTTAACCAATTGCTCAAAACCCTTGGTGCTTGGTTCTGTTGTAGAAGCACACCAAGTCTCACTTCCATCTTACACCAGTCAAGATACCCCTAGCTTGACCTAGTTGTTGGTCAAGCTTAGGGGAGCATTGCTAGCCTTGCTTGGATGTAAAGCAAGGCAGGTTCACCATTTCTCTATTTCTTTTTAATTTCTTGTCTGAAAAAATGCATGCCATGTTAATCTGCTAAGTTTTTTTCTCACAAGTGTTCTTGAGTGATTTTTTGTTTAGTTAAGTTACTTGTGGTGTGTTTAGAGGTAATTATTTTGTTTTGAAAGTTTGTATCACAAAAACCTTTGTTAAAATCTTGTTATCAGTTTTGAAAGGGTGATTGGGATTGCTGTCTTGTTGAGCTTTGGTAAAAATTGAGTAGGTGTTAAAGGTCATTGTGTTTGCATTAGATATTGGTGTGGTTTAGTGTGGAAATTTGCTTATCTTACGCTTTTAAACACTAATTTGAATCATTTCCTTTAACAAGGTTGTTTTAAGTTTATGTGAAGTGAAATTTGGCCATCTTTGTACCTAGGGTATTTAGGCTGCCAAGTGAAAATTTGCTAGCTTGAACAACCTGATAACTTGTTTTAATCATTTGAATCTCACCTTTTGGTCAAGTGCATTAGCTAAGTGATTTTTCTGTTTACCAAGTTCATCAGTAAGTCACCTAGGCTTAATACAAGATCTAATTCATGAACCAATGCATATAACCTGTTTAATTGTGCTTGAGTAAGTTAGTTGTTGCTGTTGTACGCTTTTGGTAGAGATTGGCTGGCTTAATTTTGCTTAAATAACTGCTTATTTCATCAGACCTAGCTTATTGTTGGAAATTCACTTTATGTGACGACATTTAAGAATTCCCATTAGTTATCATAGTCACTCACGCAAGGACTAGACTAGCAAACGATGTATAGTATGTATGCGTGAGTGACTATAAATACCCTCCAAGGCTTCCAAGGATGGGTTGTTGTTTGTGTTTTTCTATCTTCATTTATCAAATTGCCTTCTCTCTCTAGAAACACCCACAACCTTCTCTCTAAACTCATCAATGGCTGCCATCTATTACCACCACCCACCTAGACCACCGGATCATAGTAAATAGCAAACCCACAATTGGTATCAGAGCCGACGATTCAGTCCTTGGATCGGTCGTGTTTTTTGTCTCTTGATTTGGTGGTCAAAATTTTTTCTGGTCCAAATCTGATATAACTTTTTTGTCACAGTTTTTTTGCCATGGTTTATCATTTTGTCATATCTTCTATTATCAATTTGTCTCATCTGGTCTCTCGGTTTCATATCATGTATCATCAGTCCTCTCAGTTTCATTTTTTCTCATGGTCGATGTTTTTTATATCTAAATCTGTCCAAATTTGTTTGTTTAAAAAGTTTTAATACTTTTACATGAGAATTCGGATCTGGTTGTTACAAGTATTTCGGGGTTTTTCTGATATTCTTTTATGAAGATGAAGATTAGATGAGATCCAGAAAAAGCAAGATCCTAAAAATCCGGAAAGGAAATATGGATAAGATTTCAGACATTACGATATGTTTACAGATTCAACATTGCGATGGATATGATTATGTACATTCTGATGGTTCATTGCGATGGTACATTGCGATGCATCATTGCGATGTCATTGCGATGGTACATTGTGATGCATCATTGCGATGACATTGCGATGGGTTATGGTTGCGATGGACTTTAGGGATTACAATGTTTTATTGAAAACATTGCGACAAGACTCACTAATCATTGCGACCAGTTTAACATACCACCATGTTGTATCAAAAATATCGAGACCTAAACCAAAAAAAACTTAACCAATATCTCCTTATCCCTCCATTAAAATCCATCATACTAACCTACTTCCATCGTCACCTAAACCCTCTATAAATCAGCACATGACTCGAAACTTAACAATTTGATCTCAGATTTATAATTTTTTCGTGTAACAACATCCATGTCGAGATCTTATAGATCCAACACGAAATATAAATCATCATAGATATTTGTAGGGGCTTAAACCCTTTGATATTCGAATATAAAGAAAGGATTTGAACAACTTCAGTTAAATCCGAACTTTGTTTCGATTTAGTAACACAAAACGAGAATCAAACCATCCATTTTTTAATATTCGAAATTAAAGATTTGATTTATAAAAATTATGTTACCATCAATCTTTGTCTCGATTAGTATAGCACAAACCAAAAACGAAATGCAACAACAGTTAACCTACCCGAGACCTTGTTTTACAAGATCTAGTAGCCGAAATCTTTTATGTTTCTTCATTCGTGGTATGATGAAGTGAATATATGGATTGGTCTTTGGTTTAATCTTAACTAATTAGAGGGATCTTGATGGATGGCTATTTCATTTCGTTTTGATTTATGATGGTGACAGAGATTGATTAAGATTTGGATTATTTGTTTGAGTTTTTGGGATGTGTCAGCTGAGAAGAAATGAGGGCGGAGGAAATGATGATAGAGATTCGGTTGTGGTAAGTGTGAGAAATATTAGGGTTGAGAAGGATTAGGGTTGGAGTTTTTTATAATCATAACCTTGGACCGGGTATAAGGGTGAGATGGGCCGGGTTATGACCAGACGGGTTGGGTTGTCTTGGACCGGCTGGATATTTGGGCCAACTCTTGTCTTAGGCCGAACATTGGCAGTATTTGGGCTGCTGGGATTAAAATGTTGTCACAATTATTATAACAAATTTATTCGTTCTTATTTGGCACAAGTTTATTATAAACTTTGTGTCAAAGATTATAATTTTGTTATATTTGTCGTATTCGGATACCATAATGACATAGTGACGAGACAAATTGTTAAAAGTGATGAGACAAAGTGACAAAATTTATTTGACGAGACCGAATAAATGGCTAATTTGTAATTTTTAGTGGATACAGATTTTTGATTGGGTTCTATTATTTGAAGTTGAATACGGATTTTTCGAAGGCGTGCACTTATCTTATCTTTGAAAGATAACTTGTTCGTACTTAATCTTAGGATGAAGACTTGTTTATCTAGTTACCGGGTTCGGGGTGGTTGGTTGATGAATTGGATAACTATCACTTAAAGGAGCTACATTGTTTTACTCAGTGTCACACGCATAGTCGATGTGGATAATTTCAAGAGGTGTCATGCTTATATACTTCTTCAGTAATGTATTGGGTACTTAGAGATTTCCCCACCGTTCTTCATTCAACAACTGTGCAAGCTTAAGTCACAAGGTCGAGGAACTCTTATTCAGTTTTACGTTTGGTATATATGGCTCATTCTATCAGTGGTCACTTCAAATTGCCTACAAGCGGGTTGGCAAAGATAGTCATGGAGAGTTTATGAGTAGAGAATTTCGATCAACAACTGATTCTCGCCGAATATAATTAATCTTATTTATTATTCTCACGAGATTTTCAGGTACATGTGCGTACGATTTATTGTTGGTTACGAGGATTCGAAACCATCAAAGGGGAAGAAGAAGACATATTGAACGCACAACGAGTACACGTGATGAACTTCATACCTTCTTTTGATTTGATGACATTCCGGGAAGACATTTGTCATAACCGCAGAGAAAATCAGTGTTTTAACTCATGGCGTTATCAGTCTCTAAACGGTACACTATTGTTCGATGTTTAATTGTTTTGATGTTGCAATTATTCATCATCATTATCCTATATGCAGAGATATGCACTTCCGGGATTTAATTGACTCTGGTGCATCTCAAGAAGAAGATATGCGCATTTCTGGGACTTAATTGACTCTAGTGTTATGATGTCAACTTCATGAATGGGTAAAGTATCTACTTCAGTATTTGGGCTTCATACATGGGATTGGTTTCCTTTCTTCACCTACGTGGGGGAAGAAATGTCTTGATTCTTTCTAGTAGGCATAACTTGAACTCTCAGGGGGAAGAAAAATTCAGAAGAATTATTCAAGCATGAGAAAAGACATTGTTGATCTACTTGGTTTACCCCAAACTTTCAATCTCTCATGGCAACATTATCATTTCATATGATGGGGTTTGCTTGTTGAATTCCGTTGTGCGCTTAATCATTCTAAGCTTTATTGAAAGCTTTGAAACTGCTTATGAGGATTTTTGGTTTAGGGGGAAGCTATTAAAAGCTTCTACATAAAGATTATGTAGCATGAATTAGGGGGAAGTTAATTCAGAAGCATCTCCTTAACTAGAAGTATATGAGTTACTTAGCTCGTTCTGTTACAGTATTTCTTCTACAAGTTGCTACAAAGATGAGTCGTTTGAAGTGAAGACCTGAAGTCAAAGGCCTCAAAAGACTTCATCAGCATTGGACGCTTCATGGAAGCTTTTGTTCTTAATCATTATGTACTTGTTAGTAAAAATATTGTAAGGAATTCTACACGTCTTCTAATACGAAGCTTTTGGCCAGTAAGAAATTATCGTTGTTCCAGTCTCCTCGAATTGATTACGGGTTTAAAGTGTGACTCAGCTGTCTTTTGGTGAAAACAAATTTTTGTGTCGTTGTAGTAAATAAAAATGCACAAACTTTAACGTAAATGGCAGGTAATTTAAATCTAAACCTAATTTAAAATAAATGACGAGAAATTAAAGCGTGACGAGAAATTAAAAGCAAATTAAAGTAAATAACGCAAACTTAAAACTATCCTAGAGGCAAACTTAAACTTAAACTAAGGCAAGCTTAAAATAAATCTAAGGCAAGTAAACTAAAAGTGCGACTAAGTAAAAAGGCGGGAAAAATAAAGCTTAAGAATTTAAAAACATAAACTTAAAATAAACTAAAAACAGCTCATTCGGAATAAACCTTCGTTCGGAATGTCACCTTCGTTCGGAATAATTCTTCTTCACTCGGAATATTTACCTTATGCGGAATAAATGGCTCATCCGGAATATTACCTCTAAATCCTTCATTCGGAATAATCAAACAAAACACTCATCCGGAATACTTGAACAAAACCTTCATTCGGAATATACTTCCATCCGGAATGTTTGGTTCATCCGGAATAAACCCTCGTTCGGAATAATAGCTTCCGGAATAAATGCTTCACTCGGAATAATTGCTTTATTCGGAATGACTGCTTCACTCGAAATATACCTTCATCCGGAATGTTTGGTTCATTCGGAAAGATCCATTCATCCGGAATAATCAAGAAAAAGTGCTTCACTCGGAATAAAACCTTTATTCGGAATATATCACTGATCCGGAATATTCACTTATTTGGAATAAAAGTCTTGATCCTTCATCCGAAATAAACACTTCATCCGGAATAACCTAGTTCATCCGAAAAAATGCTTCACTCGGAATATAAGCTTTATCCGGAATAATACCCTTTATCCGAAATATACTGCTGGTTCGGAATAAATCGTTGATCCGGAATAACCTGGGAAAAACAGAAAGCGAAGAACACGGAAAAAAAAGAAGCTACGAATCTAAACAAGATCAATCAAATCAAACCAAAAGATTAAGCACGACTAATCACAAATAATCTACTAATGATAATCTATCAATCCAAATCAATAAAACTAACAATAAACACCACAATAATCAAAACCCACTTGATTAAATCAATAAAAACTAACAATAAACACCACAATAATCAAAACCCACTTGATTAAATCAATAAAAACTTCAAGAACATGAACATAAACAATAAGCATAAAGATTAAAGATTAAACAAGAAAGGAAGATAGGAGATTAACAATAAAAGTAAAGATTAACAACAATAAAAAGGAAACTTACTTGAAATTAAAGGAATTAAAAGTGCAAGACAATTAAGTAAATGACATGAATTTAAATTGCAAGTAATTAAATGGTGGAAGAACTAATTGTCACTATTAGCCAACAAAATGAAATTATGAACTAATGACTCTATTTATAGGGGAGGAGGTGATTAGTGGAAGGAAACTTCCTCCTCTCTTTCTTCTTTCTTTAATTATCATTTAGTCCTCGTCTTCTTAATTCTTCGACTTTTGTCTCGGGATTAATAAACTCGTCTTGTAATTTCTTCATTAATTTAGACTTGAGTTCTTCGGCTTTTATTAAACTTCCGTCTTTGGACTTTTTCTTTGATAAATCTTTAGAATAGGCCTTGGACTTCCGTTCTTTTTGCACTCTTAATTTCTTGACTTCGTCTTTTGTCTTTTTCTTCGATAAAAGCCCGTGAAATCCGTGTTTTCTTCCCTTTTAGCATTTTGATCCTAAAATCATAACAAAAACACAAACAACGCATAATTCCGACATTTACGACACAAAATACACGTTTTGGCCTAGTTATTATTGTAATTAAGTGGTAAAAGGATGGGTGTTTACACACCTATCAAATCCCCTACACTTGACCATTGGAATGTGCTCATGCAATGCATTAGTTATAAAACACGTTTTACATTTTCCATCATAATCAATCTATATTGGCCTTTATTAAAGAGATAGAAAATTATAAACATTCAAAGGAAGAAAGTAAGTAAAGAAATCAAAGACATACCTTAGGGTTTTGTAAATGTCATGAATGATCATCATCCTCAAGTTTTCACATTCTCCAAACCAAGCTTAAAAACGAGATCATTGTTATAATAAGTTAGCAAACTAACACAAACTCATGTGGGCCAATTATTTACTTAGACTCCCTTATTCCTAGGTGTATCTCTTATATTTTATTGTTGTCTTGAATGATCATGAGGATGCATTGTTGACTTATTTCGATAGTTATTAAGGCTGAAAATAAAGTGGGACGATTTAATCAATAGTTAGCTAAAGGACAAAATCTTTTAAAACTGCTTCTCGGGACCTCATAAAGTTCATATTTTGGCATAACTCGCTTCACGATTTGAGACCTTTCTCGGACCGATATTTGGCAGCGACTTCATACTTCAAATCTTGAGAGACGTTCATGAAATAATGGTCTTCTCTTCATAATAGGAATTTCTTCACTTGAAGTTTTGAGAGATTCTTCATATTTGGACCACGACTTCTTCATTTTTCTCCAATCTTTATTTGGGATTTTGATATACAATGATCCGCCTCCTTTTAGGACTTGGATCTATTTATCCTCATACCTTGTTAGGGCCTTTTTGGATAGACTTCTCCCTGATCTTTACGGGAGTATTTGCTTTTCGTCGTGTGTCTTGATCCTTCATATTGATCTTTGATAAATGATTCTTCACATCACTTTGGATCTTTAGCAACAAGATGTAGCCCTCATGCCTTGTTAGGGCCTTTTCGGACTCGCCAATCTTTGCATCCCGGCCAATAAGTTATGCCTTGCCTATGAACTCTAATCATTATCTAGCAACTTTTAAACGATCTTGGGCTAGAAGCTAAGTAACTTTTCAAATCGTACAACCTTATTTATTGCAGATAAATTTATTAACTAGCGATGGGAGAATAGGCTTATAATTAACTCACATAAATTCACGAAAGGATACCAAACTTATAATTGACTCTATCATCTCTCGTTCTCCACAATTTAAAATCTCATGGAATGAGACTCGTGGATGCTTAGCCTATTAAATCAAAGTGTTGGGTTTTCGAGTCGTCTATAGGACCTTGCATCTTCTTAGACTCTTTCAAGTTTAGAATTTGCGTTTTAAAGTTCCCTTGATAAACAACTCTCTACGATCAATTATAGGAACTTGCAAAAAGTTCTTGTTCTTAACCCGTGAGAGTTAAGACTTTCGTGTTTTAAAGCTCCCTATATAAAAGCCTATCAAAACTTGACTTAAACACGTTAAGGATACTAGATAGAGTAAACTTAGATAAGTAAACTCGGGTTGAGTCAAAAGATTCACAACATTTGAAAATTAAAACCACTTTATTCAAAATTTATTCTAGTAAAGAAAGAAAATAACTATACAAAAGGAAAAACTAATAGGCCAAAATAGATCAAAAATTTTGAAAAATGTCGAAAAATTGATTTTCCGGTTAAAATGAGGACAAATACAAGGAAAAGACCACTTAACTTCGATAGAAGTCCCCCCTACACTTGATATAAACATTGTCCTCAATGTTTAAGCATGTGGGAGTGAACTCCCCTACACTTAGGACATTGTGCACGTTATTTAAATCTTTCTAAGGAAAAGACAACTAACGAGATTCCTATTTTAATATTAAGAAATATAAAATAGTGAATCGAAAAGAGTTTAGGATAGAACCGGGAAGACAGAAACACGGAATCACGGGTCGTCAAAAATCATCAAGAGTGGATCATTGAACGCTCGAATCCCTGAATATGAGAAAAGAGGAAATAGCAAACACCAACGGGTCTCCCCTACACTTAGGATATAAATAGCTAAAAGATAGATACTTGGGTTGTCTCCTAAGAAGCGCTTGATTTTTCTTCACCGAGTCGTGAGTCTGACTCGACCTTGATTAGCATAGGAAGAAGCTTGAAACACATCCACCGGGATCAAATACATAGTTTTCGTCCATCAAATAGCACAAGCTTAAGGCGAACAAGGCAAGCCAAAGAAGAGTAGGCAAGGTTCCCTTAAGCAAAGATTGAGCACGGTGGAAGCAAGTATGGTGAAGGGCAAGCAGATCTTCATAAGTATCAAAGATTTTTCCTTTTATTTCATCAGACGGATACTGAGATGGCCTAAAAATTTCAATACCGGGGTCGAACATCTTTTCCTTTAGGGGAAAATAGCACTCAGGCTCAGCAGAATTTGAGGAAGATCTGCTAAGAAAATGCACAACCTCGTCCTCAGAAGGTGGACAAAGAGGTGTCAAAACATACGTGCTGCGGATGTTGGTGTCGTCCGGTGTTGGCTCCTTTGAAAGAATTTTCTTCAAATCCATAGAAGGATGAAGACCATAATCATCAAAGTCTAAAGGAGGAGCATCACTCTCATGAGGGAAGTATGTATTGAGAAAAGTAGAAAAGTCTTCCTCAAATGAGTAGTCATCCAAAGTAGGATTAAGCATGGTTGGCGGAGGATCTTCATCATGTGAAGAATCACTCGAAAGAGTATTAGCCTCATCAAAATCAACATAAGTGGGCATGTCGGGATACTCAGAAGTAAAAGCATCATAATCATCTCCATCGGAACTAGAATCATCATCATAAGCATCATAGATCGGTGGAGAATCATATATGGGTGAAGGTTCCAAATTGGAGAGAGAATCATCCACATCATCTTGAAACAGTGGATTATCATTGCAAGAATCGAATAGAGGATTGTTGTAGACGACAAAATCATCAAGCACATTAATCATATTCGCTGATTCTCTTCCATAGGATTTGCTTGTAAGCTTCCCCATTTCAAAAACTTGTGCATCATCCCTGACTCTTAAGATGAGTTCACATTTATCCACATCTAATAAAGCTCTGCCGGTTCTCAAAAATGGGCGTCCAAGTATTAACGGAATACGAGGGTCCATTTCATAATCAACAACGACGAAGTCGACCGGAAAAGTGAATGTGCCAACTTTAATGCACACATCTTCGGCAATACCAACGGGGTAAGCGAGAGTGCGATTTGCAAGCTCAAGAGTCATCTTCGTGGGTGTAAGGTCGGGCAATGGTAACTTTTTCCATACACTTAAAGGCATCAAATTTATACTGGCCCCGAGATCGGCTAAGGCAGTAAATTTTTCGGTTTGGTTAAAAGTACATGGTAGCACAAAACGACAGGGATCTCTAAGTTTTTCCGGAAGTTCTTTAAGAAGGATTGCAGAGCAATTTTCATTCAAGCGAGCATTAACAAACTCGACCATCTTCTCCTTCTTACTATGCAATTCTTTAAACATCTTGACAAATTGTGGCATTTGGGCAAGAGCTTCAACAAGGGTAAAGGTGAATTTCATTCCGGCAATCTTTTCCAAAAAGTTAGAGACTAGAATGTCATTCTTAGTCAAAATTCTAGCCTTGTTGAGTCGAGAAGGATAAGGAATGATGGGGTTGGGTGGTGGAGGTGTTGAAGGTTAAGGTTGAGATGTTGAAGGGTTAAAGGTGGAAGGTGGGGTTGGTGGAGGATTCTTCTTGGGTACTACATCATGACGAGGCGGAGACGGTAATGGTGTACTAATACTAGGTGTGGGAGTAGTAGGGATAAACGGTGGTGGAGAAGGTGTAGATGCTGTAACTGGGGGTGGGATAGATGGTCCTACTAAAGTAACTCCACTACGGGTAGTAATAGCACTCACATTCGCTCTCGGGTTGGTGACGGTGTTTGAAGGTAGAGAGCCCGAAGTAGAGGTTTGAGTAGTGGGTAAGAAACTAGCCAGCATATTCTTCAAATCATTCGTTTGATTGCTGAAGGAGGGTTGTATATCATTTCGAAGCTCGGATCTAATGTCATTCCCTTGCTTAGTGATATCCCCTTTCAAATTGATAATTTGGCTTTGCAGATTCTTAATTTGCTCTCCTTGGGTTCTCATTAAAGCTTCAACATCTTGATTAATGGGTGGGGCTTGTTGAGCGGGTGGGTGATAAGGATTAGAAGCTCGAGGTGGGATTTGGTTGCTTCTATTGTAGTTGTTGTTGGGGTTTTGGTTTTGAGGAGAAAAACCGGGTGAAAGGTAGTTGTTTGACCGGTAACTTAGCAAATTTCGATCCCCTTGAGGTCGGGCTTGGTAATTTTCCGGTGAATAATTACCATAAGCTGCATACACGTTTTCCGGATTGCCTTGAGTGGAAGGAAAATCAGTGTATGAGTGAGGACCGCCGCATGTCTCACAAGAATTTGCTACAGCTTTAACTTGTTGTTATTGGTTTGTAGCGATGAGCAAGATATTTTTGTTCATTTCGGTCATCATGCGGGTGAATTTGGTCATATCGGGGTTTGCTGAAGTAGAAGAAACATTGACTCTCGGGTTGTTCCTTGAAGATGCGGAGGAATCCCAATTTTTGTGATGAGTAGTCATGTTCTCAATAAGCTCTCTACACTCCTCGGGTCTTCTTCTCATAAATGTGCTACCGGCGGCTGCATTAATCGTATCACGATCACGAAAAGTCAAACCATTGTAGAAAGTATCAATTAAGGTAACGGGGAGCATGTTGTGGTTTGGATATCGATCGATCAAAACATTATATCTTTCCCAAGCATCAAAGAGATTTTCATCGGGTTCTTGCATGAAACCGCTGATTTGATTGCGAAGGCTCGTGACCATGGATGGTGGAAAGTAGCGCGACAAAAATCGTTGAGTCATGTCATCCCAAGTATGAATGGAATTCTTCGGGAGACGATCAAACCATTTTTTGGCGTGGTGTGATAAAGTATGTGGAAAGAGTTGAAGGCGAAGAACATCCATTATAGAACCGGGCAACTTCATGCTTTGAGTAATAGTAATGAATTTGTCGAGGTGCTTGTTGGCATCATCATCAGGCATTCCGCGAAATAGATTAGTTTGCACTTGTTGGATCATGTGATGCTTCAACGAGAACTCCGGAGCCGTGATTTGCATAGGTGCAATCGGTCCTCCTCGTCCAAACATTGTGGGTTGACAAAGCTCCTCCATTGTCAGAAGATCGGGCTGTGGAAGAACATTGTTGTTGTTATTATTGAGGTGCGGTGGATTATTGTTGTTGTTCACACCTGCCATAGCTAAATCTTCAGGAGTCTCGGGCTCTGGATAAGTTGAAGATCTAGTACGCATACACCTGCAAAAGCAAAAGAAAAAGATACCAAACACAAAGAGAATATATATACACTATAAAGAAAATAAAATGTTTTTGGATTTTTGAAAATTTTTAATTTTTATGGATTTTTAACAATTTTTAATTTTTATGGATTTTTGGAAATTTTTAAGCAAGAACATAACGCTCACGAATGAACGGATCCCAAAAAGCAACGCGTCTCTCACAGAAAACCGTTAATTTTTACAAAAAGAGCCGGTAGCGGCGCCATTTAATACGTAAAACTTAAAACTATAAATGACAAGAAATTAAATCTAAACCTAATTGAAAATAAATGACAAGAAATTAAAGCGAGACGAAAAGTAAATAACGCGAACTTAAAACTATCCTAGAGGCAAACTTAAACTTAAACTAAGGCAAGCTTAAAATAAATCTAAGGCAAGTAAACTAAAAGTGAGACTAAGTAAAAAGGCGGGAAAAATAAAGCTTAAGAATTTAAAAACACAAACTTAAAATAAACTAAAAACAGCTCATTCGGAATAAACCTTCGTTCGGAATAATCACTCGTTCGGAATGTCACCTTCGTTCGGAATAATTCTTCTTCACTCGGAATATTTACCTCATGCGGAATAAATGGCTCATCCGGAATATTACCTCTAAATCCTTCATTAGGAATAATCAAACAAAACACTCATCCGGAATACTTGAACAAAACCTTCATTCGGAATATACTTTCATCAGGAATGTTTGGTTCATCCGGAATAAACCCTCGTTCGGAATAATAGCTTTATCTGGAATAAATGCTTCACTCGGAATAATTGCTTTATTCGGAATGACTGCTTCACTCGGAATATACCTTCATCCGGAATGTTTGGTTCATTCGGAAAGATCCATTCATCCGGAATAATCAAGAAAAAGTGCTTCACACGGAATAAAACCTTTATTCGGAATATATCACTGGTCCGGAATATTCACTTATTCGGAATAAAAGTCTTGATCCTTCATCCGGAATAAACACTTCATCCGGAATAACCTAGTTCATCCGAAAAAAATGCTTCACTCGGAATATAAGCTTTATCCGGAATAATACCCTTTATCCGGAATATACTGCTGGTTAGGAATAAATCGTTGATCCGGAATAACCTGGGAAAAGCAGAAAGCGAAGAACACGGAAAAAAGAAGCTACGAATCTAAACAAGATCAATCAAATCAAACCAAAAGATTAAGCACGACTAATCACAAATAATCTACTAATGATAATCTATCAATCCAAATCAATAAAACTAACAATAAACACCACAATAATCAAAACCCACTTGATTAAATCAATAAAAACTTCAAGAACATGAATATAAACAATAAGCATAAAGATTAAAGATTAAACAAGAAAGGAAGATATGAGATTAACAATAAAAGTAAAGATTAACAACAATAAAAAGGAAACTTACTTGAAATTAAAGGAATTAAAAGTACAAGACAATTAAGTAAATGACATGAATTTAAATTGCAAGTAATTAAATGGTGGAAGAACTAATTGTCACTATTAGCCAACAAAATGAAATTATGAACTAATGACTCTATTTATAGGGGAGGAGGTGATTAGTGGAAGGAAACTTCCTCCTCTCTTTCTTCTTTCTTTAATTATCATTTAGTCCTCGTCTTCTTAATTCTTCGACTTTTGTCTCGGGATTAATAAACTCGTCTTGTAATTTCTTCATTAATTTAGACTTGAGTTCTTCGGCTTTTATTAAACTTCCGTCTTTGGACTTTTTCTTCGATAAATCTTTAGAATAGGCCTTGGACTTTCGTTCTTTTTGCACTCTTGATTTCTTGACTTCGTCTTTTGTCTTTTTCTTCGATAAAAGCCCGTGAAAGCCGTGTTTTCTTCCCTTTTAACATTTTGATCCTAAAATCACAACAAAAACACAAACCACGCATAATTCCGACATTTACGACATAAAATACATGTTTTGGCCTGGTTATTATTGTAATTAAGTGGTAAAATGATGGGTGTTTACACACCTATCATCGTCCCATGGGGGATGATTGTTGGAAATTTACTTTATGTGACGACATTTAAGAATTCCATTTAGTTATCATAGTCACTCACGCAAGGACTACACTAGGAAACGATGTATAGTATGTATGCGTGAGTGACTATAAATACCCCTCCAAGGCTTCCAAGGAGGGGTCATTATTTGTGTTTTCTATCTTCATTTATCAAATTGCATTCTCTCTCTAGAAACACCCACAACCTTCTCTCTAAACTCATCAATGGCTGACATCTATTACCACCACCCACCTAGACCACCGGATCATAGTAAATAGCAAACCCACACTTATTCCATGTCTGTGCATTAAATGAATTAACTGTATCATTTGGCTGTGTGGATTTGTGTTTATTTGCTTGTTCTTCACTCCCTACAACTTACTGGTTCTATGGGTGCCATTATTGTCCAAACACATCCACTAAATCAGGCTAAAATCAACCTTTTCATTTCAAGCAGTGGGAACTCCTCTCCCACTGCTGCTTGCCACTGATAGTGCAAATTTGTGTTTAGCTTATCAATAAGCATTTCTAGCTTATTTCTTTGTGCAACAACTTTATTTTTGTGATAGATCTTAATATTTTCATCTCATTAGCTTATCTTGTAGTTTATAGATTTTGGTTTTAAGATTTTGCTAGAAAACAAACTCTTTTGTCTTTTTCCAAAAGTGCTTATTCATCATTTCAGATTATTGAGTGTGCTTATTGGAAATCTTTTGCTGATTTTAGCTTAATTAAGTCTTTTAAAACGTTTTGCAACTTGAATCAGCTCTTAAATCAGCCTAGAACTCAAAAACGACTATTTTGTCGTTTTCTATAGAGAGCTTTGGCTTATTTCAGGCTTATTTATTAAGCTTTTTCAAACTTTCTTTTTACAAACTGCTTTATAATCTCAAGAGAAGGATGTGTGTAAAATTTCAGCTTATGGCATTAGCTTATGGCTGAATGGGCCAAAAAGCCCATTAAGAATAAGTTGGGTGTTTGATAAGCTGTGTTAAGCTCACTTTCAGCTTTTGGGATTTTAGAGTTTTTTGTTTAAAATCCAATTTTAAGCTAGACTGGAACTTTTGGGCTTATTTGGTTGACTTTTCTCTTATTGGGCCAAAAAGCCCATTTAACTTGGACTGATTTCATTTTTGGCCCATTTGGAGGCCCATTAGGGGTATTTAGGTCATTTCACTTTTGTTTCTGGTTTTATTAAGTTAAAATAAACTAGTTTGCAAGTTTTTAGAATTTTTTATAAATTTTTAATATTATTTTAATATTTATTTTTAGTTTTTAATCATTTTAAATACTTTTAATTGGTTTTAAGTTTTGCTTAGTTTAATTAAGTTATTTTGGAGGTTTACAAATCGAAAAATCTTTATTTAGGATTTTTATTAATTTATTTGATTTTTAGAGCTTTAATTAGCATTATAAAATTAAATATTAATTAAATAAAAGGTTTGAAAAAGTTTTGATCATTTGTAAACTCTAATTGGATTTTTAGGAATTTATTGTAATTTTCTAGGAATTTTTAGAGTAATTTTTAAATTTCGTCACGTTTTTACGTTTTACCATTCGTCGTAGTTTAATTTTAATCATAACCATCATCATTTTCATTTTTCTCTATTCTCATTAATATTAATCTCAAATACCATCAAGTTTAACATACACATTAATCCTCCTCGAGAACGAACTCACAAAAGGGTCATAAGCATTTGATTTTCCTAAATCATTTGTTTAATACTTACCGCTTTACGCTTGTTTTCCTAAACGAGTGTAAAAATACTACTATCATTTTGGCGCCGCTGCCGGGGAGGCGTGTTATGTTAAGTTTGAAAATTTTTGTTTTTAATATTATCCATAATTAGTATTTGTGTGATTAGCACTCTAATCATATGTATTATTGGTTTTCGTTGTTTTTGTTAATATTATTACTATAGTGTATACGTATCACAATAAATCCACAATACTCCAAAAGCGTGAAAACGCAACCTTAATTGGGGAGTTAGGAGTTTCCTAGGCCACGTGGGCTTTTATCTCATCCCAAGGTCTCGAAAGCGGGGATTGAGGTAGAAAAAGCTAAGATAGACGTCATCACCAAATTACCTTATCCCAAAACCGTCAAGGGAGTTAGGAGTTTCCTAGGCCACGTGGGCTTTTATCGTCGCTTCATCAAAGATTTTCCAAAGATATCTCGACCCATTACACACCTCCTTGAAAAAGATGCTCCTTTCGTCATTAACGAAGATTGTGTTCAAGCCTTTGAAATTCTTAAAAGGAAACTTACCGAAGCTCCCATTCCTGTTGCTCCGAATTGGAACCTCCCCTTTGAGCTCATGTGTGATGCTAGTGATTACGCTATTGGGGCCATTTTTTGGCAACTTCATGATAAGCATTTCTTGCCTATTCACTATGATAGTAAGACGATGACCGAGGCTCAACTTAAATACACCACAGCGGAAAAGGAATTACTTGCCGTGGTGTATGCATTTGAGAAATTCCGACCTTATCTCGTCTTGACCAAAAGCATAGTGTATACGGATCATTCGGCTATCAAGTACCTCTTTTCTAAGCTTGATGCTAAGCCGTGATTGCTTTGTTGGATTCTCCTCCTACAAGAATTTGATGTCACCATAAAAGAAAAAAAAGGAACCGAGAATCTTGCAGCCGATCACCTCTCTCGTTTGGAAGATCCTCACCAAAGTGTGTACGAGAACAAGGAAATCACCGAAACATTTCCTCTCGAGACGCTAGGTGTATTGAATTCCAAGGAATATTCTGCTACCCCATGGTTTGTGGACATCGCAAATTACCATGTGGGCAACTTCATCATTAAGGGTATGACGACACAACAAAAACGAAAATTCTTCCGTGACGTCGAGTTCTACTTTTGGGACGACCCTAATCTATTTCGGACTTGTACGGATCAAATTATTCGACGTTGTGTGTTTGGCATCGAAGCTACTAATAACCTTAGAGCTTGTTACGAGGGACCCACGGGTGGTCACCGTGGTGCTAATCTCACGGCTAAGAAGGTCTTTGATGCCAGTTTCTTTTGGCCTATTATTTCCCGAGATGTGCACGCACTTATCAAGTCGTGTGACTCGTGCCAACGTCAAGGAAAAGCCTCACAAAACGATGAAATGCCACAAAATATCATCCTAGTGTGTGAGATCTTTGACGTCTGGGGCATTAATTTTTTGTGGTCGTTCCCATCATCTCGTGGTAATAAGTACATCCTTGTCGTCGTTGACTGCCTATCCAAGTGGGTGGAAGCTAAGGCTTTGCCCACGAACGATGCTCATGTGGTGGTCAAGTTCTTGAAACAATTGTTCTCTCGGTTTGGAACCCCTCGTGCAATCATAAGCGATCGTGGAACCTATTTTTGTAATCACCAATTTGAAAAGGTTCTAAAGAAATAGGGGGTTACACATCGGCTTTCTACGGCTTATCACCCACAAACGAGTGGGCAAGTCGAGGTTTCAAACCGAGCTTTGAAGATAATTTTGGAGAGGTCGATAGGAGAGAACCGACAAGCTTGTTCGGATAAGTTAGACGATGCTTTATAGGCCTTTCGTACCGCTCATAAGACGCCCATTGGGTGCACTCCTTATAAGCTCGTGTATGGGAAGAATTGTCACTTGCCAATTGAACTCGAACACAAAGCTTATTGGGCCCTAAAGCATTGTAATGATGACAATGAGACCGCGGGAAAACACTAGAAAATGCAATTGAATGAATAAGATGAATTGAGGGACATTGCTTATAAAAATTCATTGATTTACAAAGAGAAAACTAAAAAGTTTCATGATTCAAAAATTAAAAACCGGGTTTTTAACATTGGGTATCATGTGTTGCTTTTTAACTCGAGATTGAAAATATTTTCCGGCAAGTTAAAATCCCGTTGGTCCGGACCGTTCACCATTACCCAAGTGTTTCCTTATGGGACCATCGAGCTAGCTCAAAACGATGGTCTTAACTTTAAGTTGAATGGTCATAGGGTTAAGCACTACTTTGGTGGGGAAGTCTCTTCTTTGGATGACTTTGACCAAGTCACCTTCCCCAATGATAATTAGTATTGAGTGGATCGAGTCGAGCTCATGACTCGGTAATAAAAAACGAGGTGCCTCGTGGGGGAGATCCCATTCTTATCCATGTACATATTATCGCTTTATAATGTAGCTAATGTGAGGGGATTTGTGCCCTTCCAACCTTCGTTTCGTGGTTGTTTGTGAATTGTGGTTTTTAGATGATCATCTTCACGATTGGAGCCTCTCGTGTTCGTTTTACGTGAGCACTCGATCGTTTGCTTTGAATAATTCTCGATATCCAATGATATATCCTTTGATGTTCTAACCTTAGGTCTTTTAGCACACTTCATAAAAGGCTTTTGATTTAATGGTCCCACCCTTTCCATGCTAGATTAGGCATTCGACTTCGTCTCTAGTATGGGGGTATTCTACCCTTAGACTCGAAACATTGAGGACAATGTCTAACTTTAGTATGGGGGTGAATAGATACTCGACCTTGCTAAACCTTCACGCTTTCCAAAGTTTATCTTTTTGTTTATCGTTTTGTTGCAAATAAGGCTAAAATGGCCAAATTTTAAAAAATTTCTCATGTTTTCATAAGTGTGTAAAGACACGAATGTAGATTTTCCGATGGCAAGAATAAGAGTAATTTTTGACTCGACCGTGTGTGTTAAGCACTTAGCTTCGATTCCTTAACTTATATTAGGCTAAGTATCTTAAATGAGGACGAGAAATGATAGAGTTAATTATTAGTTACTATGCTAAACGTAGAGTACTCGTATTCTTTCAAAAAGTCATGTGTTTAAATTGTTTGCTTATTATCCCTTCGCTTGTATATATATTTTGCTAATAGGTATTGACTTAGCGATTTAGTCTTGATTGTTGGTTTCTAGTCTTTTCTAGTAGCTTCCATGTAATTAAATTGGGAAAACATTAAGGTATCGCCAGCGTCACGGTTTTGAAGTACTGGCACCACGAATAATCGAAAGCTTCACCCAATAATAATTTTAAGTTCTCACTCAGCTAAATCAAGCAAAAATTCGAAGCTCACAAGGACGAAAAAACTATGCGAAAATTGAAAGTGAAAGCCTTAAACTTTGAAGCTTTAAAGATGCAAAATTACATTTTACGTTGAGGATATACGTCTTTGGCCATAATAAACACCTCATGGCGAGGTTAAATAAAAGGCAAGGCAAGACCGAAGTCATAATAAAAGCTCCATGGCGGAGTTGAATAAAAGATGGAGGTAAACCTATGATAATAAGGCCCATCCGTTATGGGCGTATAAAAGTCTTTTTAATAAGTCTCATGTTCAAAACCGTTATAAAACCGTGTTTATCGATCCTTCTTGTTGACTTAATTTTTTGACATCGTTGTCTATTAGGGGAGGTTATTAATTCGATGGTTTTGGTTACACCGTTATAACTCTATTTTTGGACCTTAATCTCTATCATCGCATAAGTAAAAAATGTATCATCATGATCATTCAAGACAAAATAAAATATAAGAGATACCACTTAGGATTAAGGGAGTCTAAGTACGTGATTAGGGCATATGAGGAGTGTTAGCATTACTAACTTATGATGACAATGATCTCGTTACACGCTTGGCATGGAATTGGGTGAAAATCGAGGACGACGAAATTATTTCTAACGAAGCATTCACGTGTTCTTGTTCTATGAACCTAAACGTCCCATTATGCGATGAAAATCATACATTATGTTTAAAACACAAGTAGTAGTAAAGTAGTAAGTTTACGTTACAATAAAAGTCGATAAAAATGATTTTTGCAGATGCTAAGATACTTTATTCTAGCATTCCGTGAGGGCACGGCAATGGTTTTGTATGGGGGAGTGATGAGACTGCTTTTATACATAGTCTCATTGTCCAAAACGGGCTTAAAACGATGAAAATATCATAAAAAGTGCCAAATATATGATTGTGTTTGTTCAATGTGTATTTTAGGTACGGATATCGAGAAAATGACAAAAGATCACAAGAATCAATCAAGAACGAACACGGGAAATGAAGCTGCACAATGAACCGGACCCAAGTGTTGATTTTCCAAGAAAAGTCCTTGAAGAATTAAAGATGTACAAGAAAGGTCCTTCATCATAGAAGAAATGACACTTTATACCCTTGTATATTCATAATTACAAGTTTGGTCCCTGATAGTTGTAAAATATGTCTTTTAGGAAAAAGAACGTAATTATGGTAAGTACGACGGTTTAGGAAAACCATGCACAAATGACCCAAGTGTAAGAGTTCGTTCTCAAGGAGGCTTGTGTGTTGTGTAAAGAAATGACTAATTTGTTTGTGATTATGATTACGAGAAAAGAAACTTGAAAAGGATGACGGATATGAAATAAAATTACACTAAGACGAAAAGTCGTGCACGTAAAACCATAAAATATGACTAAATTTAAAAATTAACCTAAAAAATCTTAGAAAATCGCAATAAACCCTAAAAAATGTAATTAGAGTTTACAAAAAATCAAAATTCACTCAAACCTTCTATTTAATTAAATATTAATTTTTCTATACTAATTAAAGCCCAAAAAAATCAATTTAATTAACAAAAAGCCCAAAATGAGATTTTTCAATTTGTAAACCTCTAAAATGACTTAACTAAATTAAAAACTATTTTTGAAAAAATTAAAATTGATTAAAACTATTTAAAAATGATTAAAAACTATAAAATCTTAAAATAATTCTAAAAATTAATTAAATGACATCAAAATTAATCTAAAAGTTTTAAAAATCCTAACTTAATGTATTAAACCTAGGAAAAATGAAAAAGTTAGAAAAATCTTAAATTTAATTTTTAATAATAAAATAATAATAAAATAATATTAAAAAATCAAAATTTATAAAAAATTCTAAAAAGTTGCAAACTAGTTTTTTAACCTAATTAAAACAGAAATGAACTTGAAATTACAAAAGTACCCCTAATGGGCCTTCAAATGGGTTAAAATGAAAAACAGTCCACCTAATTGGGCTTTTTGGCCCAATAAGCAAAAAGTTGTCCAAATAAGCCCAAAATATCCTATCTAACTCAAAATTTGATGTTAAGAACAAAAGTCTAAAGGCCCAAAAGCTGAAAGTGAGCTTATCACAGCTTAAAAGTTAACAGTTTATTCTTAATGGGCTTTTTGGCCCATTAAGCCATAACCTAATGCCATAAGCTCTAATTTGACACACAAGCTTCTTTTGGGATACTTAAGAGATCTGTGAAAAGGAATTTTGAAAAAGCCCAAGAAATAAGCCTGAAATAAGCAAAAGCTCTCTACAGAAAACGACAAAATAGTCGTTTTTGGGTTCTAGGCCACCTCAAGTGCTGATTCAACTTGCAAAAGGTTTTAAACGACTTAATTAAGCAAAATCAACAAAAAAATTTCAAATAAGCACAAAGGATAAGCTGGAATAAGCAAATAAGCACTTATGAAAAAGTCAAGTCAATTGGTTTTCTAGTCAAACCTAAAAGTCAAACCCTAATATGCTCCAGATTAGTTCAATGGGTCAAATAAGAAATATTGATCATAAAATCAAAGTTGTTGCAAGTGTGAATAAGCTAAAATAGCTTAGGAATAAGCTGATTAAGAATTAACACTAGCAGTGCCTAGTTTTGGGTGTCCAGCAGTGGGAAAAGTTTCCACTGCTTGACTTGTTTGACTTTTTGTCTTTTGTGGATTTTTGTTGGATTCAAGGCACACAAAGGCACCCTTATAACCAGCTGGTTATAAGGAGTCAATAACAATCACAAAAACACAAATCCTAACAGCCAATTAGTACAGTTAATTCAAAAGATCACCAGACATTGCATAGACATGGATAATAAGCAGTTTTCAACAAATAAGCAGTTTTAGCAAGAAAAAGCCAACCAAATTTCACCAATTGCATACACAAGCTATAAAAAATTCAGATGAACACAAATAAACTTGTTTCATACACTGATTCAAAGTTTAGAACAAGATTCAAGCTTAAAAATTTACTAATGAACAATGAACAAGCAGAATATGAACTTTGCTGATGTACTTGACCACAAATCCAATTTCAAACACTCAAATCTCCTAAACAGGTTACACAAACTTTGATTTAACACTTGTTAGCCCTAAACATGCATACACTCTAGGTGTTTCCAAAATCTTTGGTCAAAATATGCAAAATCAAGTGAGTTATAGCACAATATAGGATTTGATGTTAAAAAGCTAAAAACTTGCAGATAATAGCACACAACCAAGTAATAATCAGATACAAGCACAAACCAACACTTAACAATAACTCAAATTCAATTTGCAAGCTTAAATCAGTAAACCTAAACACCCCTTAAACTTTTCAATCCAAGATTTAAACAAGTAAATGTGTGTTTCAGTTTAACCCAAGCCTAATCTAGCATCATAACAACAATATCATGCAGTATTAAGCAGATTCAAGCCATAAGAACAACACTTATAACAGCAGAACACAAAAATCACAAAATCAAGTATTTTTAGCAGGTTTTAGGTAAGAAGGCTCAAACCTCATGAATGTACATCCACACTCACGAATTTTTGATCTTATGTACCTAGCTTAACAAGGCACAAGCTTCCACAAAGCTGCTAAGAGTAACAAGGTTAGAACAAGCAATATATAAAACTGAAAATTGAAAAACAAAGCTGGTTAATGCAACCTTTGTACCCCACTCTTTGATTATCCCCAAACCACAAGCTCACAACACCTTGATAATCTTCTTATCAGGGTGCTACGATCACTTGTAATCCAAAAATTCCAAGGATATACCAAAGAACTTAGCAAAATATCAGATTTTTGATGATTGTGCAAATTCTTGCACAATCTTTGAAAACATGTTTTAAGACTTAACAAACCCAAACATGTAACAATAACAAGCAAAGATTAAAGATGGCACTTGGATTTCTTCAACAATTCAAACTCTATTTCATAAGACTGAAAGTAGGATTTATAGAAAAGTGAACTAAGGAAAACCCAAGAGGAAATGTAAATGAATGACCTAATACCCTTTATATAAAGGGTGTACATGGTCTAAGTAAACTAAAAATCTGAAAACCCTAAGCATTGTTCTTCCAAAAATGCCCTTGCAAGTTTGAAAATTTGAGTACATGTGAAGATGGTTTGGACGTTCGTTGAGGTGTAAAGTTGGTAGCAATTTGATCAAAGGGTCCATATGAAGCTTAGAAACAAAGCTGAATGTAGGACGTTGGATGGCTGGCACCTTTTCGCATCTTCCTCAACTTTTGTAGCAGGGGATAGAACATGTGAACTTGTGAGTTGTGAGGTGGAAAGTTTAAAGGTTGGGTTATGATTAGGAGACCATTAATCATAAATCTGGAAATAATTAGGGTTTAATTCAAAGTATTAAAGAAACCCCTAATCTTGTTCATAGTATGAATAGTGGAGTGTTTAATCCGGATTAGGTTTTGAAAATGTGTTAACCGCCCAAAATTATATATTAATTAAGGTTAGTTAAATTAGGTGTGAGTGGGGTGTGACGTGGTGAAATGGGGGATTTTGATTGGATAGTGAGATTTGGTGGGTGAGGTGTCACAATGTGGTTGGTTAAGGTAAGAATGTTGTCGTCCACTTTAGGCCCCTCTTCTTTCCTTTCTTCTTCATTTCTTGGTTAAATATAGCAAACTGAATTTCCTTTGTTGTTGAAGTTTCAGTTTTCTTACTTTGGCCACAAAAAGTATTGGAAAAGTATTTCAAGGGTATTTCTTGCCAATTCATGATATTTGAAGGGTTGTTTTGGCATTTTCTTCATTCTTCAAGGTGTTAACTTGTATTGTTAACTTCTTGGAGGACTAATAATGACAAGTCTTCAAATTTGAGGGACCATTCTTGCCAATTCTTCAAAGTGGAGGGTCCTTTTTGTAACTTGACAAACTTTAAGGACCAAACTTGTAATTATGAATATACAAGGGTTTAAAGTGTCAATTGTTCAATATTGGAGTACCCTTCTTATACAATCTTCAATTCTTCAAGGGTTATTCTTGGAAAATCAACTCTAGGGCTTGGTTCATTGTGCGGCTTCGTTTCCCGTGTTCGTTTTTGCTTGTTTCTTGTGATCTTTTGCCATTTTCTCAATATTTGTACCTAAAATACACATGGAACAAACACAAGCATATATTTGGCATATTTTATGATATTTTATGCATTTTAAGCCCATTTTGGACGATGAGACTATGTATAAAAGCAGTCTCATCACTCTCCCATACTGAACCATTGTCGTGCCCTCGCGCAATGCTAGAATAAAGTATCTTAGCATCTCCAAAATTCATTTTTATGCACTTTTATTGAATGATAAACTTACTACACTACCACTATTACTACTACTTGCGTTTTAGACAGAATGTATGATTTTCATCGCAAAATGGGATGTTTAGGTTCATAGAACAAGCACACGTGAATGCTTCGTTAGAAATTATTTCGTCGTCCTCGATTTTGACCCCAATTCCATGCCAAGCCTGCAACGAGATCATTGTCATTATAAGTTAGTAATGCTAACACTACTCATATGCCCTAATCACGTACTTAGACTCCCATTTTCTTAAGTGGTATCTCTTATATTTTATTTTTGTCTTGAATGTTCACGAGGATACATTTTTTACTTATGCGATGATAGAAATTTAGGTCTAAAAATAGAGTCATAACGGTGTAACCAAGACCATCGAATTAATAACCCCCTCCCTAATAGACAACGATGTCAAAAAATTAAGTCAACAAGAAGGATCGATAAATACGGTTTTATAACGGTTTTGAACATGAGACTTATTACCAAGACTTTTATACGCCCCCTAACGGATGGGCCTTATTATCATAGGTTTACCTCCATCTTTTATTCAACTTCGCCATGAAGCTTTTATTATGACTTCGGTCTTGCCTTGCCTTTTATTTAACCTCGCCATGAGGTGTTTATTATGGCCAAAGACGTATATCCTCACGCTAAAAGCGAATTTTGGATCTTTAAAGCTTCAAAGATTAAGGCATAATTCACTTTCAGTTTCGCATAGATTTTTCGGCCTTGTGAGCTTCAAATTGTTTGCTTGATTTAGGTGAGCACTTGAAATCTTATTATTAGGTGAAGCTTTCGATTATTCGGTTGCCAATACTTCAAAACCGTGACGTTGGCGATACCTTAATGTCTTCCCAATTTAATTACATGGAAGCTACTAGAAAAGACTAGAAACCAACAATCAAGACTAAACCGCTAAGTCAATACTTATTAAGCAAAATACATTTACAAGCGAAGGGAGAATAAGTAAACAACGAGAACACATGAGTTTTTGAAAGAATACGAGTACGTTACGTTTAGCATAGTAACTTATAATTAACTGTGACACCCCGGGTAGGGTTAAAATATGCGGAAATATCCACGGAGATGTCACTAGCGTGGATCGATAGCATATAGCCCACAGAGCATAAGATAAAGAGTTATTTAAATCAGATTACATTTTTGATAAACAAATAAATAAAGATTGTCTTTAAACATGATGAAAGGTGATTGTTTATGTTTCCCAAATAGAACCCCTGACGAGTCCTACGATGCAGATTACATAGATTCTTGAGTCCATGCACATATCTCATTCTAACTTCATTTCCTTGAGATAAACATGCTTAGAGGGTCAACATAAAGTTGGTGAATTTATAGGTTTAACATTTATTAGTTTGGACATACAATAATTATAGAAGTAACAATGCACAAAGCATTCTTACTAAAATTTAGATTACATTTTTTATTATTAGAAACTGAAGCTTAACCTTCCATAGTCCTCAACAGATGAGGACGTAGTGTCTTACAAAAAGACACCCAACCCAGTTCCAACATGGTATACATCTGTTGTCTCGGCCAAGGAACAGTGAGCATGACTCACCCAGATGGGGATGGTCAATCCCTAATAGATCTATTTATAACATTCGGGCGATTTACAACAATTTAACAGTTCCAATAATAATCAATCATATTCAAGTTTATACAGTTCTGTTATGTCCATTAAGTGTTTGCACGTTTTCTTTCCCATAGAAGAAAAGTTTTATCAAAAGTTTATATGGGGCTGTAAACTCACCTGGGAGTAGGCAATAGTTATTTAATACGAATATCCAAATAAAGCTCACGCCAAAAGTTATGCCTAATCAAATAGTACAGTCTTAATACGTAGTACAAAGAACATATATGTATGCTTATACAGATTTTAGTTAGTTCATTTATGCTACGGTTTTTATCTAAATAACCGTAGTTCAAGTATCAACAATATTCATTTAAACTTATCTATATAAGTTTCATTTCTAAGTAAACATAAAAGGTTTAACTTTTAATATCAATTAGCATTCGTAATACATGTATTAATAATAACCATTCAACTTATAATTAAGTTTCTTATTTAAGTAAGCATAAAATGTCGTACTTAAAATATTAGTTTACGTTCTCCGTTCATGTATTATAATCACTCATTTACTATTAAGTTTCATTATTAAGTAAACATAAAAAGTTTTACTTAATATTAGTTTACGTTCGTAGTTCATGTATTATCATTCATTTAAACTTATTATTAAGTTTCATAATTTAAGTAAACGTAAGGTGTTCTACTTAAATATTGGTATTCAATTTATTCAACGTTCATATAAAATTTGTTTTCTAAAATTATATGAGTTCATGCTTTAATAATACATATTCATAACTTTTTATATAATTATTTCCTAAAGCAAATATAAATATTTTATTTTGAAAAATAAAATATAATATTTTATTTAACTTTAAAGTTTCCATAAATTATTTTAACATTTATAAAATAATTTAAACTTAAGAATTTATACATTAATTCTTATGGTCTAGGTTTTTAATTATCTTTTATTATAATTAAAATAGATTTTAGGGTTAGCGCTTGTTAATGTTTCGGAATATGGCAAAACTAGTCCCTCCATATTTTAAACAAGTATAACTTTCGGATTTTACACATTTGGTACCTAGGGCTTGTTAAAGTTTCGGTTTATAGTAGATTTAGTCCCCCTAGTTATATCTAGGTTTTGTAACTTTACTAAAATGACAAAAATAGCCCCTAGGGCTTCTTTAAGTTTCGGCTAATTACAAGAATGGTCCTTAGGGTTATAAAATGACAAAATAACTTATAGGAACTTCCCAAAATGGTCCCTATGGTTTAATTTGCCACGGATGGTATTTATTAAACCCTAGACTTTCAGACATTTTCATTTTCAGTCCTTGTGCTTACTAGTTTATCAAAACAAGTTTCAAAAGTTACGGTTTTAGTCCTTAAGTTTCATAAATTGTCATTTTAATCCAAAAAGTTTTTATAAGTTATATTTTATAAAAACTTTTATTTTAACATTCAAACATTATATGGGCTCATTAAATGGGCTAAACATCTAATGCGCTATCTAATGGGCTAAATACCTTTTTAAGTTTATTAACTTGTTAAATGGGCCTTTTAACACATTTATTGGGCTTAAATATATCTTAAGTCCATTAATCATTTTAAGTGGGTTCAGGTATAAACTTAAGTCCTTTAGGTTACTAAGATTTATTAAATGGGCTTATTAGGTCCATTAAGTCTTGGGTTAACATTGCATGGGCTTAAATAGTCCATTAACACTACTTTACATTTTATGTAAGTATTAACTTAGGATTTTCTTATAAGTTTATTATGAGCTTATTCATATTTAGTTTTAAATCTAAATAGAAGAATAAAACTTATAGTTTGTTTTATGTGATGTTCCAAATTAGATATAGGTGTGTTACAAGGTTGCATGCAAGTCATAAGCCCTAATAGGAGCTTATATATCACGGCTATAATTAGTTATAGCTTATTTAAGATGAGCCAAACTTGTTTTAAGGTTGCATGTACTTATATGTGCCCAAATTAAGATCTAGCTATGTACAAGTCAAGAAAATAAGTTACAAGTCCAAAATGAGATCTAAACTATGTCTACACCTAAAAATTAATCATAGATCCATGTACACTCATATATAGCCCACGGCTATATTTCTAGATCTTGGTATTTCCAAGATGAACACTTTAGCTAATTTTATGTCTTGTAAATATTTACAAAAATACATCATGATTATCTAAGTTACATGCATGTTCCCAAGGTTACTATTATTCCAAGAAGGCTACATATAGCCCACGGCTATATTATCTTCTCCCAAGGTTCCCATAAGATTCTTATAAGCTTGTTTTATGTTTATTATGCTCAAGTTAACTCTATCATTAGATCTATGGTTTATATAAGCATGCATGTACATCTAACCCATTTTAGGTCATATGTAACCCACGGCTACATATATACACATAAGTTATATTTTGTGATTTTTAGTATTCCATTTAACATGTAACATTTCGTATTCCATTATTAAAACTTAGTAGACAAATCATATGGACATCATTCATTTTAGCCATGACCTTTAAGGTCGTGGTCTTCATGATTTTTAAGTTACACAAGTTAATTTTATGAGATCTATGATTATTAGTTAACCAAAGTCCCATAAAACAAGATTTGTAACCCATGCAACATTTAGATTCATAAAATGTCTCATATGGTTTTTAAATCAAGTTTAAAACATAGAATACAAGCTATAGGTTTCTTATTAAAAGATTTTTAATCATGAATATGATTTTCATAAATATGTCGTGACCTATAATGGTCATGGCTTTATTAAATCTTGGTTTTAACATGTTATTTACTTGTGTTCATAGATGTATGATGAGGCATGCATGAAGAAATGAAAGAGCATGAGGTGTATACCTTTCTTGCTTAAAAGTACCAAAGATGATCTAGATGAGCAAGAAGATTAGAGATCTAATCTAGTTGATGAAGAAAACCCTAACATAAACCAAGTCGTGGCCTTAAAGATTCGGCTAGGGCTTTTTTATAGTGATTCCAAAAGAAATGATGCTATCAAATGATTTGTAATCAAGATGGGACAAAGATTTAGTTGATTTAATGGATCAACTTTGGCTTTTTGTGGCTTATAGCCGAAATGTTGAGAGAGAGAGAGATGAAGAGAGAAGTGAGATTGCATGTATGTGAGATGGCAATGTGTGTGTGTTTCGGCTTAAAGAAAAGAGAGAGAAAGAGAATGCAAGAGGCATGATTGCCTTGGTAAGAACACTTGTGCCAAGTGTAGGATTTTGTGTTTCCCATGCATCTCTTCTCATTCCACATACCCTTGGTGCCGTGTCTAGCTAGCCAAAAGGAGAAATGGGCCTTTGGCTTGGGCTTATGTTGGGCTTGCACACAAATGGCATCTATTCTTGGGCTTATCCAAGAGTTAAGTAAACTCTTAGTCTACATACACACATATACATGGCTACAATACCTAATGTAGTATATTTCCAAATTTTTATTAAGTGTTGTATATTCCAAATATTAAGTATACATCTTACTACTTGTTATCCCTAGTTTTAAGTACAAGGTTTAAGCTATGTAGCTTATTTACATCCAATGTGAATGTAAAGGTATAAGTACATAATGGACAAGTTCACACATAACTTATAGAAGTATATCACATGAGTATGTGTTCTAAGATTAAAGGTTGAAACTTCATTACATAAAATCATGGTAAAATCATGGATTTTACATTAACTCTATCATTTCTCGTCCTCATTTAAGAGACTTAGCCTAATATAAAGTTAAGGAACAAAGCTAATTTCTCAACACGCACGGTCGAGTCAAAAATTACTCTTATTCTCGCCATCGGAAAATCTACATTCGTGTCTTCAAACACTTGTAAAACATGAGAAAATTTTCAAAATTTGGCCATTTTTTAGCCTTTTTTTGCGACAAAACGATAAACAAAAGGATAAACTTTGGAAAGCGTGAAGGTTTGGCAAGGCAAGTATCTATTCACCCCCCCCCCCATACTAAAGTTAAACATTATCCTCAATCTTTCGAGTCTAAGGGTAGGATACCCCCATACTAGAGACGTAGTTGAATGCTTAATCTAGCATGGAAAGGGTGTAACCGCTAAATTTAAAGCCGTTTTTGAAGTGTGCTAAAAACCTAAGGTTAGAACATCAAAGGATATATCATGGATATCGAGAAATTATTCAAAGCAAACGATCGAGTGCTCCCATAAAACGAACACGATAGGCTCTAATCGTGAAGATCATGATCATCTAAAAACCACAATGCACAAACAACCACGGAACAAAGGTTGGAAGGGCACAAATCCCCTCACGTTACTACATTAGAAAGCGATAATATGTACATGGATAAGCATGGGACTCCCCCACGAGGCACCTCATTTTTGATTACCGAGTCATGATATTGACTCGATCCCCTTATCATTGGGGAAGTTGATTTGGTCGAGGTAGTTCAAAGAGGGGACTTTCCCGCCAAAGTAGTGCTTCAACCTATGTCCATTCACCTTCAAATTGGGGCCATCATTTTGAGCTAGCTCGATGGTCCCATAAGGAAAAACTTGGGTAACAGTGAATGGACCCGACCAACGAGATTTCAACTTACCGAAAAAGATTTTCAAACGTGAGTTAAAAAACAACACTTGATCTCCAATGTTAAAAACCCGGTTTTTAATTTTAGAATCATGAAACTTTTTAGTTTTTTCCTTGTAAATCAATGAATTTTCATAAGCAATGTCTCTTATTTCATCTAATTCATTTAATTGCATTTTTCGGTGTTTTCCCTCGGCCTCGATGTCATCATTACAATGCTTTAGGGCCCAATAAGCTTTGTGTTCGAGTTCAATTGGCAAGTGACAATTCTTCCCATACACAAGCTTGTAAGGAGTGCACCCAATGGGCGTCTTATGAGCAGTACGAAAGGCACATAAAGCATCGTCTAACTTATCCGACCACGATTGTCGGTTCTCTCCAATCGATCTCTCCAAGATCCTTTTCAACGCTCGGTTTGAAACCTCGACTTGCCCACTCGTTTGTGGGTGATAAGTCGTAGAAAGCCGATGTGTAACCCCATATTTCCTTAGGACCCTTTCGAATTGGTCATTACAAAAATGGGTTCCACGATCGCTATCGCACTAGGGGTTCCAAACCGAGAAAACAAGCTCTTCAAAAACTTGACTACCACACGAGAATCATTCGTGGGCAAAGCCTTAGCTTCCACCCACTTGGATAGGTAGTCAACGGCGACAAGGATGTACTTATTACCACGAGATGATGGGAGAGGCCCCATAAAATCAATTCCCCAAACGTCAAAGATCTCACACACTTGGATGATGTTTTGTGGCATTTCATCGTTTTGTGAGGCTTTTCCTTGTCGTTGGCATGATTCACACGACTTCACGAGTGCGTGTGCATCTCGGTAAATAGTAGGCCAAAAGAAGTCGGCAACAAATACCTTCTTCACCGTGATATTATCACCATGGTGACCACCCGTGGGTCCCTCGTGATAAGATCTAAGGATATTAGAAGCTTCAGTGCCAAATACACAAAGTCGAATAATTTGACCTGCACAAGTCTGAAATAGGTAAGGGTCGTTCCAAAAGTAGAACTTGACGTCACGAAAGAATTTTCGTTTTTGTTGAGTCGTCATACCCTTAATGATGAAGTTTCCCGCATGGTAATTTGCGATGTCCGCAAACCATGGGGTGGATGAGTCAAGCTTAGAATTTACTACACCAAGTGTCTCGAGAGGAAATGTTTCGATGATTTCCTTTGGCTCGTAAACACTTTGGTGAGGATCTTCCAAACGAGAAAGATGATCGGCCGCTAGATTCTCGGCTCCTTTTTTGTCAAGGATTTCGACATCAAATTCTTGTAGGAGGAGAATCCAACGAAGAAATCTCGGCTTTGCATCTTGTTTAGCCATGAGATACTTGATTGCCGAGTGATCCGTATACACTATGCATCGGGTCAAGACGAGGTAAGGTCGGAATTTCTCAAATGCATACACCACGGCAAGGAATTCCTTCTCCGTTGTAGTGTATTTAAGTTGAGCCTCGGTCATCGTTTTTCTAGCATAGTGAATAAGCAAGAAATGCTTATCATGACGTTGCCCCAAAACGGCCCCAATAGCGTAATCACTTGCGTCACACATGAGCTCAAAGGGGAGGTTCCAATTGGGAGCAACAAGAATGGGAGCTTCGGTAAGTTTCCTCTTAAGGATTTCAAAGGCTCGTACACAATCTTCGTTAAAGAAAAAAGGAGCATCTTTTTCGAGGAGATGTGTAATAGGTCGAGATATCTTTGAAAAATCCTTGATGAATCGACGATAAGCCCGCGTGGCCTAGGAAACTCCTAACTCCCTTGACGGTTTTGGGATGAGGTAATTTGGCGATGACGTCTACCTTAGCTTTGTCTACCTCAATCCCCGCTTTCGAGACCTTGTGCCCTAAGACGATTCCTTCCTTAACCATAAAATGACATTTTTCCCAATTGAGCACAAGGTTGGTTTCCTCACAACGTTTTAACATTCACTCAAGATACGACAAACACGAAGTGAACGAACAACCAAACATGGAAAAATCATCCATAAAGACTTCCATCTTCTTCTCGATCATATCATGAAAATTAGCCATCATGCATCGTTGAAAAGTTCCCGGTGCATTGCAAAATCTGAATGGCATTCTACGATAGGCAAACGTTCCATATGGACACGTAAACGTAGGTTTTTCTTGATCACGAGGATCAATGGGGATTTGGAAGTAACCGGCAAAACCATCTATAAAGCAATAGAAATCGCTTCCCGCAAGACGCTCCAACATTTGGTCCACGAAGGGAAAGGAAAAATGGTCTTTACGAGTGGCGTCGTTCAACTTACGATAGTCGATACACACCCTCCAACCGGTCATGAGTCGAGTTGGAATTAACTCGTTGGCAACGTTTGGCACAACGGTTATTCCTCCCTTCTTAGGGACACAATGAATAGGAATCACCTAAGGGCTATCGGAAATAGGGTAAATCATTCCCGCTTCAAGGAGTTTAAGGTCTTCCTTTTTGATGACGTCGTCAATTTTGGGATTCACCCTCCTTTGACATTGGATTGCGGGCTTGTAGTCCTCCTCCATTAAGATTTTGTGGGTAAAAAATTTGGGATCGATCCCCTTAATGTCGGATAATTTCCATGCAATTGCCCCTTTGTGGTCCTTTAGAACATCGACAAGCGCGATTTTTTCATCATTCGAAAGATCTTTCGCAATAATCACCGGCAACTTATCGTCTCCTTCCAAGAATACGTATTAAAGATAAGGAGGTAAATCTTTCAACTCGCGGATTGGTGGTTCCTCAATTGAAGATTTGGGCTCGATACTCATAACCTCCTAGGGTGGAGGAAATGGGAAATCGTTAAGAAAATCCTTGATAATCGAGAAGTCATCATTGTTGTCGAGGTCCTCGTTACAAGTACGAGGAACATCAAATTCTTCCAACGTAAAACCACCACCTTCAAAATGGTGTGAAGGATGGTGTCGAATTATCAAGAATGGGATCAAGCATAGTGGGATTGCCACTATTTTCATCGTCACCAAAACCTAAAACTTCTTGTGAAAATTCCTCGCAAACAACGTCGATCATATCAACGAGGTTTATGGTCGTGACGAAATAAACATGAGAAATTGGAGAGTTTTGTGTTGCGTTTATAACAAGTTCCTCGTCATTGAAACGTTAGGTGATTTTTTCTAGCATGCACATCAATCAACGCCATTGACGTATCCAAAAACGAACGACCTAAAATAAGAGGAACTTGAGGATCCGTGGGAATATCTACAACGATAAAGTCTACCGGATAATAGAACTTTCCCACTTTCACAAAAACGTCTTCGAACAATCCACATGCTGGAATAGTGGAATGATCGGACAATTCGATAGACATTAGTGAAGGAGTAAGATTAGGAAGATTGAGCGACTTGAAGATTGCAAGAGGCATCAAGTTAATACTATCACCAAGATCGGCCAAGGCATAGCCTTCTTCCATATCTTGAATTGCACATGGAATCAAGAATTTACCGGGATCACCGACTTTTTGAGGTATGCGGTTAAGATAAACCGATGAACAACTAGACAATTGTTGCAATTTCTCCTTGTTATTTAACATACTCTTTATGTTAGCGGCAAATCGAGGCATCATGACCAAAGCGTCGGCAAAACTTACATTGAAATGCACATCACGAAACATTTTCATAAAAAGCTCAAATTGGTAATTGTCGCGCTCTTGACGTTTCTCCTTACGAAGTCTCGATGGGTAGGTCAAAGGTGGTGTGGGTTGAGGCATAGGCATGGCCTTTGGAATCTCGGGTTCCAATTCTGGTAATGGGTCAACCGTAGGTGTGGCATGAGCGGTACTTCCTGGGATTGGGATATGCTCCTTTTCGACCACCACCTCGGATTCTTCCTCAATTTCCTCCACCGTTGGAGTAATTGGTTGAGGAGTCGGTTCCTTAAGTGTCTTACCACTTCGGGTGGTAATCACTTTCATCTCTCCCTTAGGGTTCGATATGGTGTTGCTAGGAAGACTACTCGAAGACGGTTTACACATTATAGCCTCAAACATGGATGAAACTTTATCCTCAAACATAGATTGCCTCTTATCGGCCTTAAGCATCTCTTTTTTTATTTCATGTTGCCCATGTTCCATCTTTTGTTGGTTTTGTTGTAACCTAGTTACATTACCCTCCATTTTGTTGGTATGAATCTTAAGCTCATTTGCTAACTCGTTTTTCAACTCCTTTTTCAAGTCATTGTTAAACTCAGATCTTAGGCTAATGATCTCTCTTTGAATATTATCAAACCTAGCATCATTTCCATTTGCGTATTCAACAAATTCATTTGGAAGATCTTTCAAGTTTTGCAAACTCTTGTTTTTGTTTTGAAAATCATTGTTTTGATTTTTGTTTGAAACTTGATTGTTATTAGCCCCTTGATTCCCGTAGTTGTTACCCTTGTAATTGTTTTTGTAACCAACTTGGTTGTTTCGATAGTTGTTAGCATTTTGATTGGGAGCAAAACCCGGTGGAGTTATTTTATTAGAGCGGGTAACTTGACCGTTTTGGTTGTAAGTTCCCGTGGCCGCGTAGGCATTCGAAGTGTTACCACCGTTGGTAATGCACTCGGAGAAATCATGACCTCCACCACAATACATGCAAGAAACCTCAACCGCTTTAGCCGTAGAGGGAGTACTTTGTTCACCAGCTTTAAACTCAATCAAAAGACCCTTAAGCTTATCAAAGATTTTGTTCTCCAAATTTGCCTCAATTTGGCAAGCATCGATGGTATGAGACAATGAAGGTGAAGCCGAAGACGAAGCCTTACGAACACTCGATGTGCTACGAGGACTATAGACCTTAGGCCTATTCTCAATAATCAACAACGCTTCCTCGACCGTTTTACACAAAAAATTACCACCTGCGACGGCATTAAGATAATCGCTCTCATGATCGTTCAATCCATTGTAAAACGTGTCAATTTGATGCAAGTCAGAAAAACCATGATGAGGACACTCGTGCAACATTTCCTTAAACCGATTCCAAGCCATAGAAAAACTCTCATTAAATTCTTGTGAAAATTTTGAAATCTCGTTCTTCAAATGCGTAGTCTTAGAGGGCGGGAAAAATTGGTTCACAAATTTTGAAACGAGATCCTTCCACGTCAATATAGAATTAGGTGGCTCTTTCTCTAACCAAATTTTAGCTGGCCCCGCTAAGGAATATGGAAAAAGCATCATCTTACTCAAGTCATTAGCAACGTCCTTAAACTTGCAAGTGGCGGTAAGACGATTGAATTGGCGGATATGGTTGTGCGGGTTGTCCTTTTCATCACCACGGAATTTGTTGTTTTGGATCATCGACAACAAACCCGTCTTAACTTCAAAATTCTCCGCAAGGATGACGGGAATCACAATAGCCTCTCCATAACCCTCGGTGGGTGCTTGAAGTAACTCCATCATAGTTCGATTAGCCATGGTTGCTTCTTATTCTACGATAGGTTCGTCAATAGGAGACTCCTCACTTGAAAGGTTAGGTGTGGTTTCCTTTCGGTTTCTTCGTTTACGTGCATGTCTAGCTTGGTTGCGAGTTTGCATAAACGTCACGTACAACGTGGGGATGAGCAAAGAAGATTCTTTTTGGTGTTTTTGACTTTTTTAATTTTTTTTGTGGTTTTTGATTGTTTTTACTTTTTTGGATTTTGTGATGTATTACGTAGACAAAAATCTACAAATATCTCCTCAAATCAAATCTATCGATTAAAAGAGCCTCAAGGAATGAAAACGATCACGTGAAGTGAACGCCTTCGATGACTTTAGAACGTTGGTGGAACACCAAAACGTTCAAGAGGGTTTAATCAATTGAAACCAAGAAAATATATGATATGTAGATAATACTTTGGTTGGCAAACCCTCGATTATCCCTTTTTATCTAAACACGCACAAGCAAGTGGAGAAACGAGGCGGCGCGAAGCACTTAAGAGCCTTTTTCCTTAGGGTATAATACCCGCCTTATACCCACCTTATAGTTTGTGTTTGTCAAAATTAAGCTTCACGAAAGTAATTATCTACTTTGCCTTTTTTCTTTGTTTGAGATTCGAATACAATCATCGAGTGATGAAATCCTGAATTAAGGTTGTGTTTTCACACTTTTGGAGTACTTGTGAATTTGTTTTACGTATACAATATAGTAATAATACTCACACAAAAAACGAAAAATCGATAATACGTATTAGTAGAGTGCTACTAATACAATTATACTTATGGATAATATAAAAACAACAATTGTTCAAATCAAAACACAACACGCCTCCCCGGCAGCGGCGCCAAAATGATAGTTGTAAAATATGCCTTTTAGGAAAAAGAACGTAATTAGGGTAAGTACGACGGTTTAGGAAAACCGTGCACAAATGACCCAAGTGTAAGAGTTCGTTCTCAAGGATGCTTCTGTGTTGTGTAAAGAAATAATTAATTTGTTTGTGATTATGATTATGAGAAAAGAAAATAGAAAAGGATGACGGTTATGAAATAAAATTACACTAAGACGAAAAGTCGTGCACGTAAAACCGTAAAATATGACTAAATTTAAAAATTAACCTGAAAATTCCTAGGAAATTGCAATAAATCTTAAAAAATGTAAGTAGAGTTTAAAAAAATCAAAATTCACTCAAACCTTTTATTTAATTAAATATTAATTTTTTAATGCTAATTAAAGCCCAAAAAAATCAATTTAATTAACAAAAAGCCCAAAATGAGATTTTTCAATTTGTAGACCTCTAAAATGACTTAACTAAATTAAAAACTATTTTTGAAAAATTTTAAACTAATTAAAACTATTTAAAAATGATTAAAAACTATAAAATCTTAAAATAATTCTAAGAATTAATTAAATGACAACAAAATTAATCTAAAAGTTTTATAATTCCTAACTTAATGTATTAAACCTAGGAAAAATGAAAAAGTTACAAAAATCTTAAATTTAATTTTTAATAATAAAATAATATTAAAAATTCAAAATTTATAAAAAAATTCTAAAAAGTTGCAAACTAGTTTATTTTAACCTAATTAAAACCGAAATGAACTTGAAATTACAAAAATACCCCTAATGGGCCTTCAAATAGGCTGAAATGAAAAACAGTCCACCTAATTGAGCTTTTTGGCCCAATAAGCAAAAAGTTGTCCAAATAAGCCCAAAGTCTCCTATCTGACTCAAAATTTGATATTAAGAACAAAAGTCTAAAGGCCCAAAAGTTGAAAGTGAGCTTATCACAACTTAAAAGTCAACAACTTATTCTTAATGGGCTTTTTGTCCCATTAAGCCATATGCTAATGCCATAAGCTCTAATTTGACACACAAGCTTCTTTTGGGATACTTAATAGATCTATGAAAAGAAATTTTTAAAAAGCCCAAGACATAAGCCTGAAATAAGCAAAAGCTCTCGATAGAAAACGACAGAATAGTCGTTTTTGAGTTCTAGGCCACCTCAAGTGCTGATTCAACTTGCAAAAGGTTTTCAATGACTTAATTAAGCAAAATAAACAAAAAGTTTTCAAATAAGCACAATGGATAAGCTGGAATTAGCAAATAAGCACTTATGAAAAAGTCAAGTCAATTGGTTTTCTTGACAAACCTAAAAGTCAAACCCTAATATATGCTCCAGATTAGTTCAATGGGTCAAATAAGGAAGATTGATCACAAAATTAAAGTTGTTGCAAGTCTGAATAAGCTAAAATAGCTTATGAATAAGCTGATTAAGAATTAACACTAGCAGTGGCTAGTTTTGGGTGTCCAGCAGTGGGAAAAGTTTCCACTGCTTGACTTGTTTGACTTTTTGTCTTTTGTGGATTTTTGTTGGATTCAAGGCACACAAAGGCACCCTTATAACCAGTTGGTTATAGGAGTCAATAACAATCACAAAAATACAAATCCTAACAGCCAATTAGTACAGTTAATTCAAAAGATCACCAGACATGGATAATATGCAGTTTTCAACAAATAAGCAGTTTTAGCAAGAATAAGCCAACCAAATTTCACCAATTGCATACACAAGCTATAAATAATTCAAATGAACACAAATAAACTTGTTTCATACACTGATTCAAAGTTTAGAACAAGATTCAAGCTTAAAAAGTTACTGATGAACAATGAACAAGCAGAATATGAACTTTAATGATTTACTTGACCGCAAATCCAATTTCAAACACTCAAATCTCCTAAACAGGTTACACAAACTTTGATTTAACACTTGTTAGCCCTAAACATGCATACACTCTAGGTGTTTCCAAAATCTTAATTCAAAATATGCAAAATCAAGTGAGTTATAGCACAATATAGGATTTGATGTTCAAAAGCTGAAAACTTGCAGATAATAGCACACAACCAAGTAATAATCAGATACAAGCACAAACCAACACTTAACAATAACTCAAATTCAATTTGCAAGCTTAAATCAGTAAACCCAAACACCCCTTAAACTTTTCAATCCATGATTTAAACACGTAAATGTGTGTTTCAGTTTAACCCAGGCCTAATCTAGCATCATAACAACAATATCATGCAGTATTAAGCAGATTCAAGCCACAAGAACAACACTTATAACAGCAGAACATAAAAATCACAAAATCAAGTATTTTTAGCAGATTTTGGGTAAGAAGGCTCAAACCTCATGAATGTACATCCTCACTCACGAATTTTTGAGCTTATGTGCCTAGCTTAACAAGTCACAAGCTTCGACAAAGCTCCTAAGAGTAACAAGGTTAGAACAAGCAATATATAAAACTGAAAATTGAAAAACAAAGCTGATTAATGCAACCTTTGTACCCCCACTCTTTGATTATCCCCAAACCACAAGCTCACAACACCTTGATAATCTTCTTATCAGGGTGCTATGATCACTTGTAATCCAAAAATTCCAAGGATGTACCAAAGAACTTAGCAAAATATCAGATTTTTGAAGATTATGCAATTTCTTGCACAATCTTTAAAAACAGGTTTTAAGACTTAACAAACCCAAACATGTAACAATAACAAGCAAATATTAAAGATGGCACTTGGATTTCTTCAACAATTCAAACTCTATTTCATAAGACTGAAAGTAGGATTTATAGAAAAGTGAACAAAGGAAAAACCAAGAGCAAATGTAAATGAATGACCTAATACCCTTTAGTCTAAGTAAACTAAAAATCTGAAAACCCTAAGCATTGTTTTTCCAGAAATGCCCTTGCAAGTTTGAAAATTTGAGTACATGTGAAGATGGTTTGGACGTTTGTTGAGGTGTAAAGTTGGTAGCAACTTGATCAAAGGGTCCATATGAAGCTTAGAAACAAAGCTGATTGTAGGACGTTGGATGGCTGGCACCTTTTGGCATCTTCCTCAACTTTGTAGCAAGGGATAGAACATGTGAACTTGTGAGTGGTGAGGTGGAAAGTTTAAAGGTTGGGTTATGATTAGGAGACCATTAATCATAAATCTGGAAATAATTAGGGTTTAATTCAAAGTATTAAACAAACCCCTAATCTTGTTCATAGTATGAATAGTGGAGTGTTTAATCCGGATTAGGTTTTGAAAATGTGTTAACCGCCCAAAATTATATATTAATTAAGGTGAGTTAAATCAGGTGTGAGTGGGGTGTGACGTGGTGAAATGGGGGATTCTGATTGGATAGTGGGATTTGGTGGGTGAGGTGTCACAATGTGGTTGGTTAAGGTAAGAATGTTGTCGTCCACTTTAGGCCCCTCTTGTTTCCTTTCTTCTTCATTTCTTGTTTATTTATAGCAAACTAAATTTCCTTTGTTGTTGAAGTTTCAGTTTTCTTACTTTGGCCACAAAAAGTTTTGGAAAAGTATTTCACGGGTATTTCTTGCCAATTCATGATATTTGAAGGGTTGTTTTGGCATTTTCTTCATTCTTCAAGGTGTTGACTTGTATTGTTGACTTCTTGGAGTACTAATAATGACAAGTCTTCAAATTTGAGGGACCATTCATGCCAATTCTTCTAAGTGGAGGGTTCTTTTTGTAATTTGACAAACTTTAAGGACCAAACTTGTAATTATGAATATACAAGGGTTTAAAGTGTCAATTCTTCAATATTAGAGGACCCTTCTTGTACAATCTTCAATTCTTCAAGGGTTATTCTAGGAAAATCAACTCTAGGGCTTGGTTCATTGTGCGCCTTCGCTTCCCGTGTTCGTTTTTACTTGTTTCTTGTGATCTTTTGCCATTTTCTCAATATCCGTACCTAAAATACACATGGAACAAACACAAGCATATATTTGGCATATTTTATGATATTTTATGCATTTTAAGCCCATTTTGGACGATGAGACTATGTATAAAAGCAGTCTCATCAGTCCCTAAAGTTTGTCAAAATTTCAAAAGGGACCCTCAATTTTGAAGAATTGGCAAGAATGGTCCTTACAAAATGAAGACTTGTCACTTTTAGACCTCCACAAAGTCAAAGATACAAGAGAAGACCTTAAAGTATGAAGACATGTCAAGAATAGCCCTTCAAAAATCATGGAATTACAAAACAAGTCCTTTAAAACACTTTGGAAAATATTTTGTGGCCAAAGTGTGAAGTTTGGAACTTATTTAACAAAGGAAATCAAGTTTTGTTGTTGAAAACTTTGTTTGCACACAAGAAGAAAAGTGAGGGGCCAAAGATGGGAGACAACAAACCTAACCTAGACCAACCAGAACACGACACCTCACCTTACTACCTCTCTCAACCAATCACAACTCATCTTCCCTCCACGTCACAACTCCATTACCGTTTATATATTAATTAACTTTTGAATGTTTAATTAATATATAAACTGGTGCCTAACTATAATCAAACCCCGAAATCAGATTAAAACCTAAACTATACACCACATAAACCCTAAATCATCAATCATCACAAACCAAAGGGGTTTTGATTAAGGGTTTCCATATCCTTGATTAATGATCCCCTAAACCAAACCCCACCCAAATATTTCATCTTACTACACCCATGCGGTCTCCCCAACCTTCCCCTGACCCACGAACCAGCAAGAAGACAAGGATGGCCAGAGAATCAACGCCTCACAAAGTTTGCTTTCATCCTAAGCTCAAGATAAACGAACAAGATCATTTCACAACAACTGGCGTCACATGTTGCACCAAGATCAGTCAAACATATTCAAACTCACAAAGGCACATTTGGAACTTCATCATTTGAGTTTTTAGTTCCTTTTTAGCAGGTACAACCAATTATCAAAACCCTTGGTTTTTGGTTCTGTTGTAGAACCACACCAAGTCTCACTTCCATCTTACACCAGTCAAGATACCCCTAGCTTGACCTAGTTGTTGGTCAAGCTTAGGGGAGCATTACTGGCCTTGCTTGGATGTAAAGCAAGGCAGCTTCACCATTTCTCTCTTTCTTTTTAATTTCTTGTCTGAAAAAATGCATGCCATGTGAATCTGCTAATTGTTGTTCTCTCTAGAATCTTGTGTTATGGATTAAGTGGGATTAACATTTGGTATCAAGAGCCTATAGTAGATAGGTGATTGAAGTTCGTGTGGTTTGTTCTTATAGAGTTCGTGTGGTTTCTTCAATTTTTAGCTCGAATCACCAAAATATTTTGGCGTTTTCGTGGTGTTAGTGAGTAGACAAATCATCTACATAGGCATGGTAGTGATTTGGGTTACTTAGATTGGTCAAAAACGCGAAATTTTTTGGTGTTTGGCTTCATTTTTGGCTTGAAATCTCGAAAATATTCAAGTTCATCCGAGATCCACTTTTTTAGGAAAATTCCGCAATTTATTGCATAATCTCGCAATATATTGCATAATTTCGCAATATTGTGTATAATTCCGCAACATTGTGCATAATTTCGCAATAATTGCGAAATTGAATCCAATGTTAAATTGCGGAATTGAACTTTTTGAAGAATTGCAGAATTGTTCATTCTTGGGTATTGCGGAATTGATCTTAAGGAATTGCGGAATCTTCCAAAAAGTTGTGCAATTGTTGTCCAATTGCGAAATCTTGTCCAATTGCGAAATCTTGTCCAATTGCGAAATTATTGTCCAATTGCGAAATCTTGTCCAATTGCGAAATCTTGTCCAATTGCGAAATTACTGTCCAATTGCGAAATCTTGTCCAATTGCGAAATTATTGAATCAAGTGCATTGCGGAATTGAATCCAATTGCATTGCGAAATTGAATCCAAGTGTATTGCGGAATTGATTCTTTTATGATTGCGGATCTTAGCTAATTTTTGTTCGAGCATTTTATAGACTTAGCCACTATATATACTAGTCTCGAAACATAGTTTACACGAAGATTAGAAAAAGAGTTTTTTGGCGGGAAAACCGTAGAAAATTTTATTTTTCCCTAGACCATTTTTAGGCCATTTAAGCTTCAATTTCAAATTTTGGCGAAGCGAAAAAATATTCGACCCAAAATTCAAATTTTCGGACCAAAATTCAAATTTTTAAGGTTTTATTTTTCGTCAAATTTTTCATTTTTCAAATTTTTTTCGCTACCAGTTATTGGCTATTTCGAACTCGATTTCAAAATTTGGCGATTCCAAAATTTTCGGTTTACCGTTCTATCGGACTGAGGGATTTATAGTCGGACTGAGAAAAAATCGGAATTTTCGAAATTTTAACCACATTCAAATCATAACACATCTACTAAAGATCCATAATCCATACACATCATATCCTCTTCGTGACATCCGTTCAATGGACATCTTCGCGGATTCAACAACAACAACGTCCATGACTGAGATGAATAAAGAGTAGATGCAGAATCCAAAGGTTCAGACAAATACTGAGACTCCAATCAGTAAACCTTCCAACGAGGATTCTACAACCAAAACCGTTCATGCAATCAAATATAAGATGTCGAAAGCAAAAGAAAGATGCATGGAATACTTAAAGTTGCTTCAGTCACACCTTCGGGTTCTTTCAAGAGAAGACCTAAAAGGCACTCGTCTTGAAATTGGATTCAAACGGGTATTCGTTCCACTATTTGGTCAAGATGTTGAGACATTCATCAGAACGATGTTGTTTAATGTCGACCATCTTCAACTCGAACTTAACGAAGATGATCTTCACGAGACTCTATTAATGACATCCTTTTATCTCTCAACATTCAGTTCCAGCAATTCATTGACTCAAGTGGCTTATCAAACAACGATCGAGAGTTCGCGAGTACATACTTTACCAAATATACTCTCGTAGATCCTCAAGCGTTTAAAGAGACACTTTTTCAACATTTGAGTAATCTAAAGAAGTCAATTGCTGAAAGAATACGCCATCAAAGGCAATTTGAACGAAGGGTGAATCAAAGACTGATGCAAACGACAGACAGCAATGTCGATAAGGGTCAAGCATTGGATGCTTGTTCGGTTGACACAGAAAGCAGCGAGACAGAATCAGAAAAGCAGTATACCAGCAACAGCTCAGGGAATGATACAGAAATCGCTGATACAGCTATCGGACCCATATATGACGATGAGCCAATGGCTGAGGTACAATTAGATACTGATTCTAAGACTCATGAGCTCGAAACTCTGTTAGCTCAAACGACAAAAGATTTTGAGGACGCCAAACTCGAATTTTCAAATAAAAATGACGAATTTGAAGCTTATTTTCAAAAACTTGAAAAAGCAAATGTTGTTCTTGAACAAAAACTGGATCGTAAGATTCAAGATTTTAATGCAGAAAAAGAACACTTTGTGAAACAAATTAATTTGTTAGAATCCAAGTTGGCTTCTCAAAAACAAAGTCCCCCGCCTGCTTTATTAAGTGCAATATCTGTGCAACCTATCGACATTGTTGATAGTAATGACGCGAATGCCGATAACGACATATTTGACAATATGAACATTAAGTTAGAACAACGTGTCGCTCAATTACTTCTACAAAATGAGCAATTAAAATATCAGATTCAGGAAAAGGTTTTTGCACTTACAGCTGCGAAAAATGAATTAAGGAAGTTAAAAGGAAATAGTGTGGATACTAAGTTTGCAAAATAGTCTGTCTTGGGGAAACCTCATTCTCAACTGATGACGTATAGTCCCCAACCGGGTCATGAACCCGGCTCACGGGTACTACCCGCATCCGTCCTGTTACTAATGGGTTGGATTAATATCATTTGAGCTTATGGGCTTCGAATGAACAGTGACCGCATACATGCATGCGGCCCACGGCCCGGCATGGCCGGTACAGGGTTAGACAGAATCATAATCTTATTATGATTAGGATTTACCCTAAAGTAGAGGATATACACTCACCATAATTAGAAGATAACAATCAAACTAATTATGGCACTTATTCTTTGCTTGGGGCCGAAGCATCGGTGACAGCCCATTAGGGTTTCACCGCCTATATAAGGAACCCCCAAGGGTTCCACAAAGGTATTACATTCTCCAAACTCACATCCGATTCTTAAACCCTAATCGATTACTTACTCTCACGCCGGATTCTAATCGTGGGATACATTCCCACGGTAAGCCTAACGCGTGTTGCTTTAGTGTGCATGATCTCAGCAACATAATTCACTTGGTGCAAGAGCCGGAGCCCAGCCAACCGGAATTAAGCCTAATTCGGGTCTAACAAGGAGCATCCAAATTTTGTATCAACAAGTTGGCGCCATCCATGGGACCAATACACTAAGCTAGAGCAAATCTCATCTCGATCTCTCTCAATAACGAAAGGACATCCGTAAGAAAATCCCAGGAACACGAATCCTGCGAATCGGAAGTCCACAGGGGACGGGATACTCATCCCCACTCAGTCCCCTAGCAACCAAACAGGTGGACCGAATAACCGTAGTGATTTTCAGTCCATGGGTGCGGTAGGTACGTCCGCTAATACCCCACCACCAACCTCAACCATGGACAACCATAATCCAGGGATTGCGCCTAAGGCCCCTAACAAGGAGCCGCGTAGGCCGTCAACTGAAGAAGAAGTGGAAGTCGAACCACTTAGTGAGGAAGACCTCGCTCGTGTTCTCACATAGAACTTTGAGAGGATCGTCCCGGGTATTGCGTCGAGGCTAAACCTAGGTAGGAACCTCCAATCTAGGCTTAACTTTGGCAGTGCCGATCCGGCACCTCTCTTCAGAAGAAGAAGAGGGCACGACCCCAGGAACGAAACCTCTTTGAGGAGAACTCCCAACCTCGGAATGTGTTTGAACGCATAGGGGACCGTGTTATGCAGGAACTATTGCAGTATCGTGATGAAGGAGATAGATCCGACGATTCAGCCGAATGGCCGGACTTGGAGTTAACCAGAATTAATCGCCGCACAAGCGTGTGGGATAGGGTGAATACCGGGAAGAAGGCTCCTAGCTCTTCTCGCAAGAGCGATCCTCAGCCGAGGAGTGGGGCACCGCCCCCTTCCCCGGTCCCTCAGGAGAAGATTTGGATGACCATCCACCCAAGCGTCGCCGACCGAGGCGTACTCCTCCACTGCCATCAGACGATGAGGGGTACTACGGTGGCCCCTATTATCGTGAGGCGGAAGAGGAAGATCTCTCTCGCCCATGGTGTGACCCTAATCTCACCCGTCCATGGTGTGATCCCAGGGAAGATCCTTTTACTCTCCGCATACGGAATTAATCCGAGGATAAGAAGCGTCGCATGCCAGCGTGCGTCAAGACTTATGATGGGTCTGGTGATCCGGATGATCACCTAAAGATATTTGACACTCAGGCAAAAATCGAACGATGGCTCATGCCTATATGGTGCCAGATGTTCAATTCAACCTTGATTGGCAATGCCCGTGATTGGTTTGAGGGACTTCCTCCCCGAAGCATCGATATCTTTACTGAGTTGCGCACTGCGTTCAAAAACAATTATACTCAGCGAAAGAAGTATAATAGGGATCCGGTCTCGTTAGCAACCATCAAGCAACGGCCTGGAGAATCTACGGAGGCCTTCACGGAACGTTTCAATGACGAGTGCACACGCACAAAAACAATGCCGGAGCTCCTAAAAATATCCGATTACATGCATGCCATAACAGACAAGGAATTAATTAGGCGCCTCAATGACAAGCGACCAGAGAAGTATGAAGACCTCATGGAAAGGGTCAGGAACTTTATAGAAGGAGAAACCGCGGTAGCCGCGGCCTATCCTACAAAGGTAAACCACAACTATCGATCAAGCGACCAGTCCAGGAGACAGTCGGGTGGACAAAGCAACCAAGGCAGTGGAAGGAGCTCAGACTACAAGAGCCAAAATAAAGGAGGGCGGTCGGAGGACAAATTTAACCCCCTAAAGATGTCTTACCGGGAGATCTTGTTGACAGAAGGGGCGAACTTCCCGAGACCTCCCCCAATGATGACTCCGGTGGACCGTCGTCAAGGAAATCGCTTTTGCAAATTCCACAATGACAAAGGTCACGGCACGGAGGAATGCATCCAGCTCAAGAAGCACATTGAGTCACTTATCAAGTCAGGCAAACTCAAACATTTGGTCAAGGATTGGAAGGACGGAAAGGATAACAAGAAGCACGATAAGAAGGATCTCCAAAAGGACAAACCTTCGACTATATACATGATCCAATCCTGGCAGCGCCGCACAAAGCAGAAAATTAGTCAAAAAAATTCGCGCGACAGAGAAATCTCATTCCCTTCCATCACGGCAAGTGACGTAGTTGATGCACCTCTCATGATTGAGGTAAGCATTAGAACGCAGAACGTTCGCCGTATGTATGTAGATGGAGGGTCATCGGCAGAAGTACTATACAAACACTGCTTCGTACAGCTACGACTGGAAATAAGAAGCCAATTGGTACCGGCCACGTCGCCGCTCATTGGCTTCAGTGGAGACACTATCTGGCGAATAGGACAACTGCGTCTACTGGTAACCATTGGGAATGAAGAGCATTCTATCACGGCGTGGATGAACTTTATGGTGATACGCTCACACTCTCCATACAATGGGATCATAGGAAGGCCAGGCATCCTGGCCATACGGGCAGTACCCTCCACGGCTCACGGAATGATTAAATTCCCTGTGGAAGGAGGAATTGTCACCATCTATAACTCAATCATACCAGCATCCAAGTGCCACGTCGTGGCAACACCGGTCCTACCTGTTCCCGTCAAGGAAGGATCACCACCCCCCAACTGGAAGGTGGCAATCCATCCCGGTTATCCGGAACAAGAGGTGTCCATAGGGGGAACGCTCTCGGATAACGGCAAGAGGGCCATGTGCTCTCTTCTAAAAGCAAATCTGGACGTATTCGCATGGGAGCCCAAGCATATGACAGGTGTGCCGTATGCGATAGCCAAACATAGACTTCAAATCCGTCAGGGATATCCTCCTGTTAAGCAAAAGAAGCGCGGTCAAGCACCAGAACGCAGCCAAGTAATACTGGATGAAGTATGGAAATTAGTGGACGCAGGAATTATGCACGAGGTATACTACCACGAGTGGTTATCCAACCCGGTCATGGTCAAGAAGCATGACGAGAGCTGGCGCATGTGCGTGGACTTCACGGACCTGAACAAAGCTTGTCCGCAGGACTACTATCCGTTACCAGAGATTGACTGGAAAGTGGAATCCCTATGTGGGTATCCCTTCAAGTGCTTCTTAGACGCGTACAAAGGGTCAGATGGCGGAAGAGGATGAGGAGAAGACGACGTTTCATACTAGTCAGGGCGTATACTGTTATACAAAAATGCCATTCGGACTAAAGAATACCAGGGCAACATATCGGCGACTTGTTGATAAATCCTTCGACTCACAGATAGGTCGCAACCTTGAGGTCTACGTTGACGATCTAGTCATCAAAAGTCATACGGATGAGGCACTTCTCCGTGACGTCCAAGAGACGTTTGACACATTGAGGAGAATTAATATGAAACTGAATCCAAAAAAATACACGTTTGGGGCAACTGAACGGATGTTCCTTGGATACATGATCGATCCAAATACAATCAAGCCTTGCCCGGAAAAGATAGACGCGGCGATACAGTTACCATCTCCTCGGACACGAAAAGAGGTGCAATCATTGAATGGAAAGCTAGCCGGGCGAAACAGGTTCTTGTCGAAGTCCGCGGAGAAATCACTACCTCTATTCAAAACACTCAAGAAGTGCATCAAGAAGGGAGATTTTCGTTGGACAAAGGAAGCTGAGGAAGATTTTAGTCAGCTTAAACAGCATCTCGCAGCTCTCCCCATGCTAGTGGCTCGCCGACCTAAGGAGGAGCTCATTATGTATCTGTCGGCTACACACGGAGCAATAAGTGCAGTACTTATGACAGATAGGGATACATTCCAGACTCCGGTCTACTTCATAAGTATAAAAACTACAAGGGCCGGAGTTGAATTATTCCTATATGGATAAGTTGGTTTTAGCATTAGTATTCGCCACAAAACGGTTACGCCGGTACTTTCAGGCGCACCCAATTGTGGTTATTACTGATCAACCAATAAAACAAATCATCTCCAAACCAGACGTGGCCGGTAGGCTACAAAAATGGAGCATGGTGTTAAGAGAACATAACATCTCCTATAGACCAAGGACAGCGGTCAAGGACCAAATCTTGGCAGATTTCTTAATTGAGAAGCCAGATGAGAACGGACCGGTCATACAACGAGAGGAAACTCCAGCAGAACCATGGGTCTTGTTCACTGACGGATCCTCGTGCATGGACGGGTCAGGAGCTGGCCTCATCCTTACGAATCCGGAAGGAATGGAGTTTACCTACGCCCTGCGTTTTAAATTCACAGCTACTAATAATGAGGCAGAATATGAAGCGTTAATTGCGGGTTTAAAAATCACCGCTAGAATGGGAGTCCGCAACCTCGAGGCTTACGTACACTCACGGCTTGTCGCGAACCACATTCCAGGAGGTTACATAGCCAAGGAGGATAACATGGTTCGATACTTGGAGAAAGTCAAGTCACTCATAGCTACTTTCAGCAAGTTCTCTATCAAGCAGGTACCAAGAGGTGAAAACAAGAAGGCGGATGATCTTAGCAAGATTGCGTCTACAAGTTTCGCCCACTTATCCAAGCAAGTCTTGGAAGAGATACTAAAGGAAAAGTCTATAACGGAAGGGGAAATCGTAGCTGTAGTTGAGGAAGATGGACCTACATGGATGACCCCGATCATCAGCTATTTAACTGATGAAACCCTTCCGGATGATGAGAAGGCGGCACGGCGTATCAGAAGGAAGTCGCAGAACTTTGAGCTCCGAGAAGGTATTCTCTATAAGCGCTCTTTCTTACAGCCTTGGTTGCGGTGCGTCGGGCCAAGCCAGGCTACCTATGTGATCAGTGAGATACATGAAGGGTCATGCGGTATGCACGCAGGTCCCCGGTCCATAGTGGCATGAGCTCTACACACAGGATATTACTGGCCTACTATGCATAGGGATGCACATGACATGATTCGTAAATGTAGTGATTGCCAAGTGCATATACCGGTATCGTGGCATCCACAGCAAGAACTGACACCCATCGCATCCCCATGGCCATTCTATAAGTGGGGGATTGACATTGCAGGACCTTTTCCCGTGGCTGCAGGGGGAGTTAAGTTCTTGATCGTCGCAATGGACTACTTTACACGATGGATAGAAGCTAAAGCGGTTAAATCCATTACGGGCAAGCAGGTTAAAAAGTTTGTTTGGGAAAACATTGTGTGCCGTTTTGGCTTGCCAGGAGAAATCATCTCAAATAACGGGAAGCAGTTCGCGGACAATCTATTCAAGGATTGGTGTGCGGCATTGAATATCACGCGGCGCTTTGCATCTGTTAAACACCCACAGACCAATGGTCTTGTAGAACGAGAAAATAGAAGCTTAGGTGAAGGCATCAAGGCACGCTTGGACGAACGAAGTGCCAAGTGGGTAGATGAGTTGCCACATGTTCTATGGGCGCATAGGACTATGATTAAAACAGCCAATGGGGACACTCCATTTGCGCTAGCCTACGGGACTGAAGCTGTTATACCAGCAGAAATTGGAATGCCAACCATCCGCACGGCAGAGGTTAATGCCGTCACGAACGATGAGCAACTCCGGATTAATCTGGACTTGTTGGAGGAAAAAAGAGAAATAGCGGCCATCAATGAGGCAAAGTCTAAGGCACGGATGAAGGCTTATTATGATGCCAAGGTTAAAGGTGTTTCCTTTCGACCGGGGGATTTTGTTTATCGTGCCAACGAGGCAAGTCGCGCGGAGAATACAGGAAAGCTGGGACCCAAGTGGGAAGGACCGTATGAGGTTACGGAAGCCTTGGAACTAGGCACGTACAAGTTGCGTGACATGGATCGTCGTGACCTGGAATGTACATGGAATATCCGCAATCTTAAAAAGTGCTATCTTTGAAAGGCTACGGCTTCCGCATGGATACTTCACTATAGTTGGCTTCAATGAAGATCCATGTATTCTCTTTTTGTTTTGTCTTCATACTTCCTAGGTTCTATTTGTTTTAGGATTTTCATTCTTGTCCAAAAAAACACTAAACGTTCTAATAAAATGTCGTGGTGCCTAGCTAGCTCCACGGCTTGTTCTTGTGCAAATTATTGTCATGTTTTTTAGATTCCTTGTACGAATTATTTTCTTATAGAATTCATTACTATTTCTGTCATATACTATCTCTTATTTATATGCATTCATTCAAAACGTACATGTACTATTCGCTCCCAGGCGGGGTAAGAGGTTTAAGTGAACCTAATAATTCAACTTGTCGCATAAGAGGGATGCAACCCCAGTGACGCGGATCATGAATCCTTACTAGACACCTTATTCACAAGACGTTGTAATAAGTTCCCATGCCGCACTTACTTAGTGTTGTGCATGGTAAAGACGCACGCTGCACGTCTAGTAAAATATAGACTTGGTTTTATTCTAGGTAAGACATGACATGTCATGCAACATAGATACATGATATCTAAAGAAAATAAGCAAGTTTCAAATTCAACACACAAAATGGCCGTGGTCACCATGAACTTATAATAATAACAAGTTATAACAATATTGTCAATTCTAGCCGTGTATATGCACGGACGAATAAGGTACGAATGTTTGCAATATAAGTTACAAAGGTGGTAGGAACTCTCCTATTTCCCTATTTCCTTCAGCAATCAAGGCAGGGAGGACCTCACCACGAGCATTTTTACCGTCCTGAGCCCTAGTCATGTTGGCATCCAACGCCTCAGCTAAGAGTTTCTCACCCTTTATCACCTTCGAGGTAGAGTCATATGTTGGCAGGGTCAGCTGGATAGGTTTGGCTGTGAGCTTAGCCATGACTGTCTTGTTGGAAGCATCCTTCAGTGACTCAAGGTCGTCTAGGAATGGGTTCTGGTTTTCCCCAAGGGCGGCCATGGAGGCGGTCATCTTATCTTCAGCTAGAGGGTTATGGTAGGCGTGTTGGGTGATATCTTCATTATTGCTTATCAACTCCACAGCCTTGATCAAACCCTCGTGCCTACCACGGTCAATGCCGTCCGATACAACATCCGCAAAAGCCTGCAACAAGTAAGGAGCCTCCGTTACCTGGGTCACGGCAAGGCGCATCCCATGTCCCACCATCTATCTACGCCCGGCTATGGCTGTGAGAGAGGGAGGGCACAGCACTTCGGCGCAGTCCGTTGCTATCCTGCTCAGTTCTCCCTCTACTCCCCCAGCTCGCTCTTCCATGACAGTCTGCGCATGGGTAAGTTCTTCCTTGAGCGTATCGTGTTCTTGAGCAATGGTGAAGGCTTGTACTGTTATGGCATTAGTGGCGGCTTCGGCTGCGGATACCTGTAAATAATACTTGGAGTTACTACAAGACATGATGGGTCTTATGTGAACAGTGAATATCAACGAAGGCGCGTACCTTCTCATTAGATGCAGCTAGGAGGACTTCTAACTCAGCAATACGCTCCTCACGGGCATTGGCGTGGTTAGCCTGTTCCTTAACTGTAGATTCTACTACAACCAAGGCTGCCTTCAGGGAGGTTATAGTCTTTTCATGTTTTTCCACCAGCTCTTCTCTGCGAGCGATCTTCCTCTCAGCACGGCTCACGTTGGCCAAGGCTCCTTCCAGACGGCGCATTAGTGCCGCACCGACTGATACCTGGTGCGTCGTGGCTACATCATATTGCTCTAGCAGCGTTTCGTGCTCGAGCTCATCTAAGTCCTGTGCCAGCGCTGGAGGGGTAATGTGGTCCATGAATTCCTTGCACTCAGACTCTGCCTCTAGTCTTGTAAGGCTGGAGAAGTTCCATGCTGGGCGGAGGTTGGTGTCCGGACGCTCAGCATGGGGCTCCTCTTCGTGCGTCAGGGAAGGTGATGGGGGCTTCATAGATGTTGTGGGGGAGGGTTCCTTCTCCGCCTCCTTCTCCTGTGCTACTATCGACGGATCCGCCCTGTTATTAAAACACACTTATGAGTTTTTGTTCGTGGATTATATCTTAAGTTATATTGTTGGTACTTACGTTGTGCCAATTATGGGTTCCGTAGTAGAAGGAACCACGGCATTCACATGAGTTGCCTTCCAGGCTTGGTCATTGACATGCGATGAAGGTTTGCCTTGGGCCGTGGAGGTACTGCTTCCCTCTTGGAACTGCGGGTGGTCCTGCCTTAGTTTCTTTAGGGGAGCATTGTGTTCCCCTGCCCCAGCCTCCATGTTTTTTGCTACCTTCCTGGTGGTCTTGCGCTTTCTGGATTTGGGCTTTGATGGTTGGGGGGATCCAGAATCTTGTATTGTTTCATCTTCTTCACCGGTGTGATTGATAGATGGATCGGTGAGTTGTTCTTCTTCATCTTGGTGCGGCGGGGCATTCTCCAACAGCATCTTCTCTCCATCTTCATTATAGAAATCGAGGGGGGACTTCTGGATAACGGGCTCCTCCTCATCCGACCACTGCTCAGTCGTTTCTTCCAGTGGGATGATCATGTTGATGGTGGCCGCTAGTAAAGGCGGTTCACCTTCTTTCAGTGGTCGAGACCCTTGTGGAACTTTCATTGGATCGCCTTGGTGTAATAAGCGAAACAACTTCATCTCTGCGGACATTTGCATGCATAAGGGTTAGTAAATTCAAAAAGTATTGCTAGACACGTTTGCATCTAATATATAGAATACCTACCCTGTCTACGCTCCGTCAGAAAGCACGGATATCTATCCTCCCTCCCATAATAATAGCGGCTGATCCCTACTAAGCACAGGAAGTGCTCCGGCAGACCCTTATGGAATTCAGTGCGGTGGGTGTCTAATATTTTCAAATCCTTACTACTATAGTCCTTGGATTTGGGAGGATAGTCGACGGGCACTCTGGTTTTAAAAACAAAAGGGGTGGGGAATACTTTTTCATCTACGAAAAAATAGTGGTCGTACCAACTCTTAAGGGAATCTAAGGGTTTCCTATACGTCATGGGTGCGGTTGTGGATCGTTTCTTAACGATAGCCACCCATTTACCATTTGGGGGCGTAGAAAGCCCTGAATAGATTCACGGTAGGGGTTACCTCACATGTATAGCAGGTACAAATTGGTTGATCTTACATGCCCCTATGCAATGAAGCTGGGTTATGTGGAAGTCGTAGTATAGAAGCAGATCTACTAAGAACCTAGATAGGGGGATGCGGTAGTTAGCTGAGTCAAATAGACGCGTATACACGCCTATCTTTCCTTTAGGAGCATCCGTAATAGCATCGTCACCTAGATAGGTCGGATGTACGCTTTCGGGAATATAATACTTAGACAAAAAGTCTATGTATTTCTCCACGGGCATCATGTTGAGGACATCCGTAATGACAGGGTTATCTTTCACCATGTTTTATAAATAGGATTAGAAAGGCGTGATGATCTAACCTGCGGTGGTGGAAATCCGTGGAAAAAAGAAGAGAAGGAGTGAAGAATTGAGCACAAGTATAACAATGGCGAAAGAGGTAGTATGAACTGTGTGTTTGCACAGTTATGCTACGAGTTCTTTCATAGGGTTGCCTCGAGTTACGAGGTGCCATGGATGTTTGCCACGTGTAAACCACTACGCCCATCTAACGGATGGGATTTCTGACACTTCTGAAACGTCAGAAGGGACCCACGAGTCACTTCTTGACAGTTTTAGGTGGCTCAAGGGTGGGCCTTTCTGGTGCACTTTTTCAGACATGTGTCCGACTAATGACTACCGTTAATGCATTCATTAAAGTTGTCCCGGTCGGCTTATTCTGGAGTACGGACGTATTTGCAACAACAAGGTCTACAGGACATTGATTAGTCTAGAGGTTACGCATACGGCTGTAACAAATAGACTAGGGGGACATGATGACGTATAGTCCTCAACCGGGTCATGAACCCGGCTCACGGGTACTATCCGCATCCGGCCTATTACTAATGGTTTGGATTAATATCATTTGAGCTTATGGGCTTCGAATGAACAGTGACCACATACATGCGTGCGGCCCACGGCCCGGCACGGCCGGTACAGGGTTTGACAGAATCATAATCTTATTATGATTAGGATTTACCCCAAAGTAGAGGATATACACTCACCATAATTAGAAGATAACAATCAAACTAATTATGGCACTTATCCTTTGCTTGGGGCTGAAGCATCGGTGACAGCCCATTAGGGTTTCACCGCCTATATAAGGAACCCCCAAGGGATCCACAAAGGTATTACATTCTCCAAACTCACATCCGATTCTTAAACCCTAACCGATTACTTACTCTCACGCAGGAGTCTAATCGTGGGATACATTCTCACGGTAAGCCTAATGCGTGTTGCTTTAGTGTGCAGGATCTCAGCAAGATAATTCACTTGGTGCAAGAACCGGAGCCCAGCCAACCCGAATTAAGCCTAATTCGGGTCTAACAAGGATCATCCAACTTTTGTATCAACATCAACCAATCATGTAAGACTAAATCACACGACTAATCAAACACAAATAACATGATGATGATTAAACTAAAAAAGAAAGATTAGATTAAGATGAAGAGAAGAAAAGAAATACAAAGTTGGTGTTTTCCTAGTGAGAGAAACAAGCACACCTTTCTCTCTCTAAAACTATGAATATGGAAAGCACACACACAAATGAGGCTTAGGGGGCCTTTTATATTAATTAAGAATTGTTTAGGAGGACTTCCTCATTTGTATGTTCGGGACTAAATCCCGTTACATAAACAATAATAACTAAAAACTCTCGACGTCATTAAATAACATTTTTCATGAGCTTCGCAACGATATATTATGTGACCATCACTTTAATTACTTCTAACAATCTCCCCCTAAGGGGTGGTGATGTAATATGTGACTTCACTTCTTTGTTGTTGCAGACTTTGAAGCTCGATGTCTTGAGATTTCTTCATAGTTCCTTTCATGACTTGTGATCTTGGATCTTTGATCTTTGCCTTGACTTGATCTTGTAACTTTGTCAGCTTGTGTTCTTGTGTCTTTCTCCACATACTCATGTTTTGTGTTGACTTGAAAGCTTGTAAACAATCTCCCTTGATCATCAGAGAAGCGGAAGTCTTTGTCTTTAGATGTTCTTGAGCTTTCTTCATTTATATGAGCATGTGGTCTTGAATTACGACTTCTTGAAGTTACGCCACCGTTTGCATTCCTCCGGTTTCCTGTTATAAAGTAAGAATATTGTACCTGTGATTAGGTAAGTTCAAAGAACTTCCTTGACAGGGTTTCCGGTTGTGGTAGCCGTTCTCAATACTTGAAATTATCGAAAGATAATTCATAGTAAGGAGTGAATCATACAGTTCCATTCTGCTGATTAAGTCGTCAATTCAATTTCCTGGAACAAGTTTGAATCAATTAAGAATCAAACCATATTTGCTTTCCAGTTGACACAAGTTTGATTCATATAGAATCGCACAAGTTACCTACCGCAGCGCTGTTTGATGATGACACTGGAAGGATTTCCATTCGTCACTATAACTACTGAAAAGTATTACTCTGAATGTTCTGGCAAGATCATGAAGATAATGCGTCGAGACCTGGAACGAGTTTGAATCAATTAAGAATCAAACCACTGTTGCTTTCCAGTTAGCATATGTTTAATTCAAACTGAATCGTACATATGACCTATCGCAGTGCTGTTTGATGTTAACACTGGAAGGATTTCCATTCATCATTGTGATAACAAGAGAGTATCACTCTGAATGTTCTAGCAATACCACAAGGATAGAGCATAGGACTCTGTAAATCATCGCTTGTGTTCTAATGATAAACAACAATTGATATATGAAATAAGTGTCCTAATGAGATTTTTGATGAATCTCGTTGGCTCTAGACTCTATAAGTGCACGTTTATTTGGTGATCGGAGGCTGGAGCAGACTGCCACCTTTTCAATATCTACTATCTCGGAGTGAGAAAGTTGATAGAAATGAGTTGAACTCCGTGACAATAAAACAAACTTCTTTTGAGAGAAGCTTGAGTAGGCTGGGAAGGGTTGTGCTTTGCCTCACTGGGTCCATGATGCATTGTCTTCATTACCAGAAATCATCAACGTGATTCTGATAGTAGATGTATTGACCCGGTTTCTTCCTAAGTTGTATGGAGGGCTTCTTTCTTTACACCCTTTATCCTTACATTTCTTTTTTATTCTTCAACCCCTTCAATGCTTACCAAGACGTCATAACTAGCACATTGTTGTGATTGTTCCAGTGCTAGCTTAAGTCATTAGTCGGCATTTTTCCAGTACACTCAACTACTCCATCTTTCCTAAGGACATCTAAATTCTAATGGTTGTCACTGGGAAGATCCCTCCGGTTCTAGTTGGATCATAGGACGAATACCTAACCACCTTTTGACACCAATACCGTCGTGAATTAATGTGCTGAAGGGTATAGATATCGTAACCATAAAAACCTGTTGAACAAGCAATCAAGGTGTTGATGAAATCAGAGTTTACACCTTGAAGGTTTTTTTGTATCACCCAAAACGCTCCCCCTACATATGTGCATCAAAAAAGGGAAGGTTTTTGCACATATTAGGAAGAGAAAGCACTTATATCAAAGATCTTATCCAAGATAACACATTTTAGTCACTATTCTCCCCCTCAAAAATTGCATAAAATTGATTTTTTTGTGAAACTAGTGATGAAACATGGAGAGAATAATGTGTCATGAAACTTTGGAACAAATGTTTATGAAATCATTATACTCCCCCTCGAAGAGAGATTCTATTTAAATAGGGGAGTATATGAGCACATTGTTTTGAAATACCTTGAAAAATTGTGCTCAAAAGTCCGAGAAAATTGAGTTCATGAGCTTAAAACTTTGAATGTTTTGATATAAGCTCATGACCGAGAAAAACGAATTTCTCGTTGTTGAGGATAAGTCAAAGACTTTCCTTTCTTTGGGGACCGGGTTATAGTCTGACTTGTGACTTGAAATTGTGTATAATGAAGTTCGTTTTCTCGATTCTTAACCAATTGAAAGTCCTAACAATATCGGGTTTTTAACTGCTTTTGGTTGGTAATGTTTTTTTGGATATTCTATTGCTAATTCAAACAATGTCTATCTAAAATGAAAAATTAATTCTACTTATACGTAAAATAAAATGCAATTACCAAGTATTTATTCAATTAAAAATACCAAAAGTAAATTCTACAAACTTGAGGGACTGAAAATGTAAATTTAATGAAAGATAAATGCTAAAAAATGTAAAGCTAAAAAGATTAAAGGACTAAACTTGCAAAACAGTTAACTAAAGGGACTGAAAATGTAAATGTAACAAACTTTTAACAAACCCTAACAAGTTTTCAAACTAACACTAACTAATTTTTAACAACTTTCAAAAATGGAGGACTGATTAACAAAATTCCAAAAGATTAGGAAATAATAGCTAATTATGTAACCGATTAGATGTCTAGGGACCTAAGTGCAATTTCCACTAGTTAATAATCCAAAAACGGGTTACACTAAACAATAAGGTCGTTTGAGCTTATTACTCCACTAAAATCGTTCAAACCAATTGCAAAATGCTTAAAATCAAAAGTTAGCTAGCCCTGTTAAAGGAAATAAGCTAAAAATCACTAGAACTCTGATAAGCTATTTTCAATAAGCTAATTTTAAGCTACCAAGAAAACAAGACTTGCACAACTGGATTTTTGTGAAAAATCTTGTTAATAAGCTCAAAACAAAGACGGGAAATCAAGTTTCATGAAAAAGCATCCATTAATAAGCCTAGAAATTGAAATAGGCTAAATTTGGCTTATGTTGACCAACTTTGACCAAGATTTTTCAAAAAGCTAAAAATTTCTAAAATTAACCAGGAACACTTATGTATTGATTCTGTAAAAGAAAATAGCACAAATGATGAAGTGGAAATTGAGTTCTATGAAAACAGTAGGCTAAATTGTCACAGAAAATGAGATAAGCTAAAGTTGGACTGAAAAGCTGATAACTAGCTTATTATGGCAAACTGTAGAATTTCCAAGCTAACACTGAAACTTCATATATTGGATGAGCTATAGAAACAAGTTTCAATGAAAATGATAAAGGAATGAAGCTGCTAAAATGATTTGAACTTGGATACTTTCTGAAATTGCTTTTCAAAACCAAATGCACAATTGGCTAATTGACAATTTTGAGCAAAAGAGTAACAGGCTGAAAGATTTTAGCTAAAATGGACCAACACTTATCTATTATGACTAATTTAAGCTAAAAAACTAACACTTAACACCTTTTAATCACAGAATTATGCTAAGACTTGTCCTAAAATGTATTGCCAAACACCTCTTCTGAAATCTTTTTGGAATTTTGTGAAAGCTTTATGAGCAAATGGTTATACTGTGAAAAGAGCTATAGCACACTAAATTTGCAAACCAAAATGAGGTGAATGAGAGCTAATAACAAGTACTTAATACCACTAGTACATAAAATGATAAGCAAGGCTAAAGTTACTGAAATAAGCTGAAAACTAGGACAAGTACTAGACTGCTAAGCAATTCAAAGCTACAATTAGGCTACAAGCTCAATTAAATCCAATAAATTACAACTAAAACACGTTTTATCATGCAAACAACAAAAATCTTAGCTAGGAATGAAGCATGCCATTGACAATTTAGAGAAACTGATAACTGGGCTTTTGACACCCCGTATAAAAAATTAAAGTTCTAGTGTTGGTCTATTCGAATTGATCTAGGTTCTATGTGTGACTCATTCGTTCTTTGGTGGAAAACAAAAGTGTGTCGTTGTAGTATATGAAAATGTGCAAAAACAATTAAAGTAAATGGCTTAAAATAAAATGCGTTAAAGTAAAATGGCATTAAAATAAATCTAAGTCTAACTAAAAGAAAATGGTGCGATATTTAAAAACTTTGAAAAGTAAAATAATAAAATGACAAAAATTAAAAGCGTGACGGAAATTAAAATTAGGCAAGTATTAAAATGAGAATGTCAAAATTAAACAAGACAAAACATAAAAATAAACTACTATCGGAATATATATTCCGATCAGACTACCTTAACCTGATCGGAATGATGTCGTCGGAATACCAATCAGAATTGCTGTCACCAATGGCCAAATCGGAATACCACACTTACACCTCAGATCGGAATGTTACAAACCTCCTGATCGGAATGTAGATTGGAAAACAGATCGGAATATGTCACCTTTCAGATCGGAATAACCAACTTACCTTTGATCGGAATGTAGAGTGAAGCTTGGTCGGAATGTTGAGTAGAACACCTGATCGGAATACCACACAACACCTCGATCGGAAAGAGAGAAAGAGCACCAATCGGAATAACTGTCACTAGACCAGATCAGAATACCACTTACCTTGTCCTGATCGGAATACCAAAACTCCCCAATCGAAATATCAAAAGGAATATCAAAACCCTTTTCCGACCAAGCCAAAGTGCTATGGTCGGAATGAATAACCCTTTTCTGATCTTACCAATCGGAATACGAAGAAATGGATGAAAAATAAGCTAAGTAAATAAGCTACTAATCACATAAGCACAAGACGAACTTCCTAGGGAAAGACGTATAAAAATAAGATACTAAACAGAAATTTAAAGACTTTTAAACCACAAAATGGAAAAGCATTACGAAAAACAACTTTTTATACGAAAATAATTTTTATAAAAACTTAATAAACTTGAAAATAAGCACAAATAAGCTATGAAAATAAATGATCCAAAACAATCACAAGCATAAAAATGAAATCTTTAAACAAATAAACAAGACAAAAAGCATATAAATCAAAGATTAAAGAAAGGTAGAATGAGATCAACAAGGTAAAGTAAAGGTGCAAGAATTAAAAGAAACACTTACTTGAAATTAAAGGTATTTGTCGGAAATACGTTTTTCCCAATAAAGTCTCGGTCACATCTTAGTTAGCATAGATCACGAGATATAGACTATTTAGAACTTTGTCTCTTGGAGCGACCTCCCTTAGGGGGAGATTGTTGGAAATACGTTTTACGTATTTATGAAGGATCGGTCGCTCCAACGATAATTATGTAATGGGCTCGTGATCCACTTAGTAAATGTTTAGTCCATATAGCCCACATGTAGGGTGGGCTATATATATCCCCTCCTAGCATGTTAGGAGGGGTTGGTCATTTTCATATTTTCACTAATTCATCTTTACTTTCTCTCTCTACTCTTCTCTTTTATCTCCTTTCTCTCTCTACTCCATCATCTCCCTTCTCATCTTTCTTATATTAATCTATTAATCTACCCACTTTGTCAATTAAATCCATCATGTAGGATAGGCCAAAGATCACGTAGACCTTCAGTATTAAAGGTGCAAGACATGTAATTAAAGGTGCAAGTACATAAAGGTGCATAAAAGTAAAGGTGGAAGAACTAATTGTCACAATTAGTCAACAAAACTAAATGAAATGAAAATGAGAAGTATTTATAGGGGATTAGGGAGGTGGTTAGAGGAAGCTTCCTCCCCTCCTTCCTTTCTTCTTAATTGCGCCATTAAGTCCTTCCTTCTTAATCTCTTTGTTAATCTTGGACTTTGATGACTTTTGGCTTGGGATTTCTTTGGACTCGTCTTTTAATTCTTCGATAAATAAGACTTGAGTTCCTCGGCTTTAAGTAAACTTTCGTCTTTTGACTTTTTCTTCGATAAATCTTTAGAACTGGTCTTGGACTTTCGTTCTTTTTGCAATCTTGACTTCTTGACTTCGTCTTTCATCTTTTTCTTCAATAAAAGTCCATAAATGCCCGTGAATGCCCGTGTTTTCTCCACTTTTCACCTTTTCGTCCTAAATCACAACAAAAACACAAACCACGCATAATTCTGACATAAAAGACATAAAATACACGTTTTGGCTCGGTTATTATTGTAATTAAGTGGTAGAAAAGATGGGTGTTTTCACACCTATCAGGAACCAAAAATAAGAAGCGTTTGCACCTTTTGAAGTACCCTTTGAGAAGTAGAGGAGTGATGAACTCTCTAGTCTAGTGCTAACCACCACCTTAGCACTAGATACAACTATCAACAATCAATCAACAGCTATCAATCATCATCATTATCAAAAACTCATCAAAATCTGCTAAATCTGGAAATGAATGATCAACAGCTACAATCTTCTATCAATTAGCTTATTATGATCAAAGTGTGATCACAACAAACTAAAACAACAACAAGCAGGATCAATGAAGCATGAATGAGCAGTATAGAAAGTAAGAAGAATTGACGGGAAAATGAAGGTTTGAATTTTATTAAATGAAAGTTGTTACAAAAGTAGGTAAGTGGTTACAAACTAACTAACAAACTCAAGAGTGTGTCAGACTCTTGAGTTTTTTAGCAAGAAACTAGAAATGGTGGAAGAATCTGAAAGTGTGTGTGTTTTCACACTTTTCTACAACTACAAGAAATGAGGCCTATACAAGCTATTTATAGACTGGAGAAGTAAGGTAGTTGGGGTTGGTGACGTGTTGGAACCAATCCCAGGCTTCCACGTGTCTAATGGAACCCAATTGATTTTGCAGGTTATGAACTGAAATTGGGCATTCTTCATTGAGTTGATTTCAGGTTAATTGGTTATGACCAATGGATTCGTCTCTTGATTTTGAGCAAGTTTGATGTTAAGCACTTCTCTTGAAATCCACTCTAGCTCTAACCCGATTCTGGCAATTTATTTTGTTGAAGAAGATGCTACGTGTCACTTTGTTATTGGCTGAAAAGAGTGCACGCGGATCACACTGTTTTGATTTGATATTAAATGCTGGCGGCGATAGTGGATATTAATTGTCATGAGGTGGCAATCCATTGTCATGTTTTCTTGCATTCTTATTGGTCATCAGCTTTAAACACGGATCAGCTTGTATTATCTTTCCAAAAATGGCAATATTCACCCCTTGACTTTGGCAGATTTCATTTTAAGCTAGCAACTTCATTTCTTTGGCATTTTTGGTCCTTCAAACTTCATTCTTGAGCAAATATGATCCTTTGACTGAGTTGACTTGAATGTTTACCTTGTTTGACTATGATCTTGACTTTTCCATATTTTCACTTTGGTCCTTCAACTTTGGCAGATTGTCAAGATAGGTCCTTGCACTTCAAAGTCTTGTCACTTTTGATCCTCCTTTGTCTTTTTCATCAAATTAAGCTTGATTATTCCTTGTTTGCTTGGAAATGCATCCTTTTACCTACACAAGTGTACACAAACACAAACATACCACATAATACTGTTTTTACAAGATAAATTGGTATTTTGCTTCATGTTTTAGGGTTTTATTTGATATAATTGATATGAGATTTTACTCATATCAAATCCCCTACACTTGACCATTGCCATGACCTCATGCAATGCAATATTTTAAAGCACAAAGTTACACTTTTCTCATAATTATCCCACCTTGGCCATTATGGAATGCATCTACACTATGCTATGCTATATGACGCATGATTTTGAATATGTACAATGTAATGCAAAGGAAAGCAATTATATTTACATCTTTTTGTATTTTATTGAAATAGGTTTGATGGAAATAACTCATAAAGACTCAGTGACTTGGATTAGGGCTTTTGTACCATGAATTTCTATCACCCTCAAGTTTCACTTTCCCCAAACCAAGCTTAAAAATGGGATCATTGCATTCAAAAGTAAAAAGTGCATCAACTAGTTCATAACAATTAATCGTGGAACCAATTATTATTTGAGCAAATTGCTTTTGGGAAAATTTGTCATTTATTCAAGTGTGAAATAGAAGAAATGCAAAATCCAAAAATAAGGAAGAATGGTTTTAACCCTAAGTAGTCATCTCATCCATTACTTGAAAAACCGCTCATGGTTAATATAAGTTCGTTTCAAGAATAATAAGTCATTCGTTTTATGTGTAAAATCCTCATATCATGCTTTCATAAGTAGCTACACACTCGCTAAGGAAAGAAAAATAAACTCACGCAATAATTTACATCCGCCATCTTTTTGAGACCTTGGATCTTCAACCCCGCAACCCGTCAAGGTAATACTGGATTGGAGCAATCTATTGAATCCCCGCAACCCGTCAAGGTAATATTGGAATCCAATAGTCACTATAATTAACACCACACTGCCCCTCTTGGGAGTTTTGCATAATTATTATTTTTTTCTTTTTCTTTTTTTTTCTAGCCACTCATATTTTTTCATAAGGCGCTCTTATTTTTCTTTTATTCCTCACAAAGAAAGTAGAAAAGAATAAAAGGAAAAACACCCGCTAAATATTGAGCATGACATAAGTCTAGTACACATAAACCGTCCTAACTTAGAATCTTAAGATGTACTTATATCACCATGAATGATTAGTCAAAAATGAATAAGAGACTACAAACCAATTAAAACCGTTCTTGATTATTTATTAACAATTATATACATGCGAAGAAAATAGAGGTAGAGAAGAGAAGGGTTTAGCCAGAATTAATTATCATGAATTTCATCTAGCCCTTTTACACTTGCTTCAACTCTATCATCTCCCATTCTCCACAAATTTAAAATCTCAAGTAATGAGACTAGTGGATGCTTAGCCTAATAGACCAATGAAGGACTACATGGTTAAGGATACTAGCTAGAGAATGCTTAGATAAGCAAACTCGGGTTGAGTCAAAAAATTCATGGTGGGCCTAATATGTCAAAGAGCTCTAAATTTGTTAAACCATGTCCTTTATTATATTTTTTTTCCTTTTTATACATTTTTGATGCAAAATAAAAGAAGAAATATATACAATGCAAATGTGTTATGCAAATGAAAAATGATTTATGCAAAAATTATGAATGCATATTTTTTGTGGCCAAAGTAGATCAAAAATTTGAAAAGCGTTGAAAAATCATTTCCAAGTTATCATGACGACAATGACAATGGTCTAGGTAAGGTCACTTCGATAGAAGACCCCCCTACACTTGAGATAAACATTGTCCTCAATGTTTAAGAGGATGGGAGTCTAAACTCCCCTACACTTATGACAATGACTAGACTTTGTTTAAATCTTGTTAAGGAAAGATCAACTATTGGTGAATTCATTTTTTAAGCACAAGGTGTCAATGAAAGATCACAATAGTAACGAAGTGAACCGGATACAAGGGCCTCCTCCATAAGCTCCAAAGCATAAAATGAGTGAGCAACCCTACAAACAACATGAAGACAAAAGAAGGTCTCCCCTACACTTATCTCCAAGTCCATAGCCTTATTACTATCCTACAACACTCTAAACCTTGTTAGACGATGCTTGAGTTATGGAGTCTCTAGCTCGACTCATCCCTCTTGAATTAATTCATGGGGAAAATGGGGACCTCTTGGACCATTTCAACGGAAATGTCCTCCCTAAAGTAATGCTTAACACGATGGCCATTAACTTTAAAGTTTGGACCATCGGGTTGTGACAACTCAATAGTTCCATATGGAAACACTTGAGCAATAGTGAATGGACCGGACCATCTCGACTTAAGCTTGCCCGCAAAAAGTTTCAACCTTGAGTTAAAGAGGAGAACTGGCTCTCCAACTTTGAACTCACGGTTCTTGATCTTAGCATCATGCAATTTCTTAGTCTTTTCCTTGTAAAGCAAAGAATTTTCATAGGCATTGGCTCTCAATTCATCCATCTCATTGAGTTGATCTTTCCTATGTGAACCGGCTTGGTTTAAATCAAAGTTAGCCCACTTGAGAGCCCAAGATGCCTTGTGTTCTAGCTCGAATGGGAGGTGGCACGCTTTTCCATAGACAAGCCTATAAGGAGTACAACCAATTGGTGTTTTAAAAGCCGTCCTAAAAGCCCACAAAGCATCATCAAGCTTATCCGACCAAGAAGCTCGATGCTCTCCCACCGTTCTCTCTAAAATTCTCTTTAAACCACGATTTGTGACCTCGGTTTGACCATTTGTTTGAGGGTGATACGCGGTAGAAAGTCTATGATTAACTCCATATTTCTTCATAACTCTCGTGAATTGATCATTAAAAAAGTGTGTACCACGATCACTTATGATGGCCCGAGGTACACCAAATCTAGCAAATAATTGTTTCAAAAACTTCACAACAACTCTAGCATCATTGGTAGGTAAGGCTTTAGCCTCCACCCATTTGGACACATAATCCACCGCCACAAGTATATACTTGTTTCCCTTAGAGGATGGAAAAGGTCCCATGAAATCAATGCCCCATACATCAAATATCTCACACTCTTGAATAAAATTTTGTGGCATCTCATCACGTTGCGTAATTTTTCCTTGTCTTTCACACACATCACAAAATTTCACCATTTCATGGGCATCTTTGTAAATGGAAGGCCAAGAGTAACCCGAATCAAAGACTTTCTTGGCGGTGTAGTTGGGCCCAAAATGTCCACCCGTAGGTCCTTTATGACACGCTTCTAAGATCTTAAATGCCTCGGGCCCATCTACACACCGTCTAATGATTTGGTCCGCACATTGCCTAAAAAGATAAGAATCATCCCAAAAGTAGTACTTAACTTCCTTAATAAATTTCTTCTTTTGTTGATAAGTAAGACCCTCAATAAGCACATTGCCCACAAGATAGTTTGCGATATCCGCAAACCAAGGAGTGGCATCCTCTTGGGAAGAGATAGACATGAGCTCCTCTAATGGAAAGGATTCATTGATTTCTTGATGTGGCAAATCTCCTTGAAAAGGATGCTCAAGTCTACTCAAGTGATCCGCCGCTAAATTCTCGGCCCCTTTCTTATCACGAATTTCTATCTTAAACTCTTGAAGCAACAAAACCCATTTCAAAAGCCTAGGCTTAGCATCTTTTTTTGTCATAAGATACTTGAGAGCGGAATGATCCGTATACACTATGGTTTTGGATAGCACAAGGTATGGTCTAAATTTCTCAAAAGCATAGACTATAGCAAGCAACTCTTTTTCCGTGGTAGTGTAATGAAGTTGTGCACCGGTCATGGTTTTACTCGCATAGTGTATAGGTTGAAAATGCTTATTAACTCTTTGTCCTAAGACGGCCCCCACCGCATAATCACTAGCGTCACACATAAGCTCAAAAGGTAATTCCCAATTTGGCGAAACTAAAACGGGAGCCTTAGTCAATTTCTCCTTAAGAGTCTCAAAAGAGTCCAAACAATCTTGGTTAAAAATGAAAGGAGTCTCTTTTTCCAAGAGGTGAGTCATCGGTCTAGCTATCTTAGAAAAATCTTGTATAAAGCGCCTATAAAATCCCACATGACCTAAGAAACTCCTCACACCTTTAACCGAGGTGGGTGGGGGAAGCTTAGCAATCACATCAATTTTAGCTCGATCCACTTCTAATCCCTTGTTGGATATTTTGTGTCCTAAAACAATTCCCTCTTTCACCATAAAGTGACATTTCTCCCAATTAAGCACTAAACGTGTTTCCTCACAATGCTTAAGCATTCTCTCAATATTGGTGAGACATGAGGTAAATGAATTTCCAAAGACGGAAAAGTCATCCATAAAAACCTCCATAGTTTGCTCTATCATGTCATGGAAAATCGCCATCATGCACCTTTGAAACGTCCCCGGTGCATTAAATAAGCCAAAAGGCATCCTCTTGTAAGCAAATGTACCGTAGGGACAAGTGAATGTGGTCTTTTCTTGATCCTTAGGGTCAATGGGTATTTGGAAATAACCCGAAAAACCATCAAGAAAGCAATGGTACTCATTCCCCGCTAAGCGTTCAAGCATTTGATCCATAAAAGGTAATGGGAAATGGTCTTTCCTAGTCGCCTCATTGAGTTTTCTATAATCAATACAAACTCTCCAACCGGTGACAAGTCTCGTAGGAATAAGCTCATTGTTCTCATTAGGCACTACGGTGATTCCACCCTTTTTTGGGACACAATGAACCGGGCTAACCCATGAAGAATCGGAAATGGGATAAATCATACCCGCATCTAAGAGTTTAATCACTTCTTTCTTAATGACCTCATGGATTTTTGGGTTAACTCTTCTTTGACTTTGAATGGCGGGTTTATAATCATCCTCCATAAGGATTTTGTGTGTACAAAAATGTGGATCAATTCCCCTTATGTCGGATATTTTCCATGCTAAGGCTTTCTTGTGTTTCTTAAGGACTTCAATAAGTTGCTCCTTCTCATCCTCTTTCAACTCTTTAGCAATGATCACAAGTAATTGGTCTTTACCCTCTAAGAAAGCATACTCTAAGTGGGATGGAAGGTCCTTAAGTTCAATTGGAGGTGGACTCTCTATGGAAGGTTTTACTATGGAAGGATCCTCAATGGTAACTTCTTGTGGAATAGGAGAAGGAATAGGGTCCTCATTGAGCAACTTTTGGATCGTAAGAATATCTTCTTCCCAATTAATGGGAGAGTCATCATCACCAAGAAAGTTTGACTCAAATTCCTCCAAGAGGAAATCACTCTCTCCAAAAGGTGTTAAAGAGGGAGCAATTGAGGCCACGGTTTCAACATGGGGCATCTCATCACTAGTATTCTTACAAGCATCATGAAAGTGTTCATCACACACCTCATCTAGCACATCAACGATGTTAATAGTCTCACAAGGTCTAGACTCCTTAACCTCTTTCCTATCACAAACTTTCCCTAACTTAAACACCACTCTCTCATCCTCTACTCTCATAATTAGTTCTCCTTCCGCCACATCTATCAAAGTACGACCCGTTCTCAAAAACGGTCTACCAACAATCAAAGGAACTCTAGGATCCATGTCATAATCAACCACTACAAAGTCGGCCGGAAATGTAAACTTATCCACACCTACAAACACATCCTCCGCTATACCTACGGGGTAAGCTATGGTTAGGTTGGCTAATTCAAGAGTCATCCTAGTGGGAGTGAGCTCGGGAAGAGAGAGTTTTTTCCAAACCGATAAAGGCATGAGGTTAATGCTTGCCCCTAAATCCGCCAAAGCCATGTAATTTTCAACACCGGGAAAGTTACAAGGTATCAAGAAGCGTCCCGGATCTCCAAGTTTTGTTGGTAAGGTTTTAAGTAACACGGCGGAACAATTTTCATTAAGGGATGTGTTGGGCAAATCAACCAATTTTTCTTTGTTTGAGAGTAAATCCTTGAACATCTTAGCAAACTTTGGCATATAAGCAAGAGCTTCCGCAAAGGATATATTGATGTTGAGTTGCTTGAACATCCTTAAGAAATTTGAGACTTGGATGTCATCCTTGTTCTTTAACTTGTCCTTTTTCAACCTTGAAGGATATGGAAGAGTAGGTTTTGGTGTAGGTGGAATAGGTGTTGTAGTGGAAGATTTGTCTTTGTTAGCTTCTTCATTGGGAGGTGTGGAAGGTAAAGGAGAAGTATGAATGGGTTGAGAAGGGGTGTTTGAGTGAATGGGAGCATTTTGATGTGGTGAAGTAGAGGTAGAAAGTTTGTCACAAGTAGGAACAAAAGTGGGTTGAACAATAGGAGGTTTAGGAGGTGAAGGATCTTTTGTTGTCTTTCCACTTCTTGTTGTAAAAGCATTGACATTTGCCCTTGGATTTGTTTGTGTGTTGGAAGGTAAAGCCCCTTGTGGTCTTTGATTTAATACCATTAAAATCCTATTGGTTTGTTCATCCGATATACGTTTCATTTGGTCATTCATTCTCTTCTCAATTTCACGCATTTTCTTGTCAACATACTCTTGAGTCTCTTGCATCCCATATCCTTGATTTTGGAGTTGAGGATAAGCTTGATTTGGTATTGGAACATATCCTTGATTGGGGAAAGGTGGAAGTGGTTGATTAAATCCTTGATGTGGTGGATAAAAGGTATTTCCTTGATGTTGAACATTGTTGGGTGCCTTGTAGTTATTTCCTTGGTAAGGTGGTCTTTGCCCTTGATTTCTTTGTAAAACTTGAGGAGGATTTTGTGGAATTTGGGTGGGTGGTTGGGGTGGGAATCCCGGTGGAGTAAGGTAGTTTTGGGACTTGTAAGAAAGGTTATTTGGATTGGTATTTGGCTTGTTCACGATGTTCGTCTTGGTAAGCATAGCATTCCCCTTGATAAACTTGCACCTTATCACATTGTTCATAAGAATGGGGGCCTCCACAAGTTACACAAGAAAGAGTAATGGCATTCACATCATTTGAAGAATTGTTCAATGAAATGTTCTTAATGGCTTGAACCATCTCTTGAATCATCTCTTGTTGACCTTTATTCATTTGTTGAATGATCTCTTGTTGATATTTCAGGAATTGGTTATCACAAGGTGTTTGAGAAGTGTTTTGGATAACATGAACCCTTTCTTCAAATTGAGTGTTTGTTTGAACCACTGCTTTAGTCTCAATGATGTCCACGGCCTCTTGCATGGATTTAAGAAGAATATTCCCTCCCGCGGAAGCATTGAGTGAATCTTGGTGGTGAGATTTAAGGCCATTATAGAAAGTATTGATTTGGTGAACTTCATCCAATCCATGGTTAGGGCATCGCCTCAATAACTCTCTATACTCTTCCCAAGCATCACTAAAGGATTGACTAGGTTTTTGTTGAAAGCCTATAATTAAGTTCCTCAAGGCCATGGTCTTAGATGGAGGAAAGAACTTGTTCAAAAACTTAGTGGTGAAACCATCCCATGTGGTGATACTATCGGGTGGTTGGGTGTCTAACCAATGCTTAGCTTGTCCCTCTAGTGAAAATGGCACTAACATCAACTTAATAGCATCATGTGGAACTCCATTGTGCTTAATGGTATTGCAAAGAGCAAGGAATCTCTTAAGGTGATCATGAGGATTATCATTCTTGTGACCATAGAAAGGTGTTTGTGAAACCATGGTAATCATAGCCGTTTTTAGCTCAAATGTATTTGCGGGAATGTCGGGAATCCTAATAGCACTAGCATATCCATGAACATTGGTTTGCAAACGTTCCATCAAAGAACGATTATCAACAGCCATGGCTTCTTGTTGTGGAGGAGTCAAAGCGCGATTCTCGTGATCGGCTTGATGGACGGTGGTGGTCTTACTCTTTCTCTTTTTCTTCCTTTTCGGAGGAAGAGGTTGTACACCAATCGGTATTTGTGCACGCCCGCGAATGAGCATGCAACTCAATACGAGGAATGAGAGAGAAGCTCTCGTGTGACTTTGAAGAGAAAAGGATTATCCTCTTCGAGTTTCAATATGAAATATCCACAAGAAAATAATAATATACGTATGTACTACTTGGGTGCAAGACCCCCAATGAAGCCTTCCTTCTTAGAATACTAACAAGTGAACGGGGGGTTAGGTGGCGCGAAGCACTTAAGTACCTATTGACCCTTAGATTGCATTTTATAGCACATCGCCTTTCTATTCACTTAAATGTTCGTATTCTTCGAATTGTTGCTTATTGAGAGTATTTATCTATTCTTGCTTTATTTTGTTTGATCGATACACGTGTCAAGGACCGGAACGCCCCTCAACACGGTGTATTGCCTTGGCAATACTTATGGAGAATATGTAGATTGGTTGTTCTTATACGTATACGTATTTACTTATAATAATATAGAGAAAATATTTTGTATTTATTTGATTTTTTAAGAAAAATACTATATGTACGTAAAAACCGAGAGAATCCAATAATATATATTTTTGGATGCAATCTCTTAGGAAAAAGATTGCTTTTTGGATTTTTTAATTTGTTTGGTCAATTCTTTAGGAAAAGAATTGTTTTGTTAAATTTTTAGTTTTTATAAATTTTTATATTTTTGACTTTTTTATTTGTTTTTTATTTATGATACGTAAAAATAACGTTCACAGGGTGAACGGATCCCAAAAGCCAATGAAAACCGTCAATCGATAGTCTCTCGTAAAGTCAAAGAACCGACAGCGGCGCCATTTGAAATTATGTATAATGAAGTTCGTTTTCTCGATTCTTAACCAATTGAAAGTCCTAACAATATCGGGTTTTTAACTGTTTTTGGTTGGTAATGTTTTTTTGGATATTCTATTGCTAATTCAAACAATGTCTATCTAAAATGAAAAATTAATTCTACTTATATGTAAAACAAAGTGCAATTACCAAGTATTTATTCAATTAAAAATACCAAAAGTAAATTCTACAAACTTGAGGGACAGAAAATGTAAATTTAATGAAAGATAAATGCTAAAAAATGTAAAGCTAAAAAGATTAAAGGACTAAACTTGCAAAACAATTAACTAAAGGGACTGAAAATGTAAATGTAACAAACTTTTAACAAACCCTAACATGTTTTCAAACTAACACTAACTAACTTTTAACAACTTTCAAAAATGGAGGACTGATTAACAAATTTCCAAAATATTAGGAAATAATAGCTAATTATGTAACAGATTAGATGTCTAGGGACCTAAGTGCAATTTCCACTAGTTAATAATCCAAAAACGGGTTACACTAAACAATAAGCTCGTTTGAGCTTATTACTCCACTAAAATCGTTCAAACCAATTGCAAAATGCTTAAAATCAAAAGTTAGTTAGGCCTGTTAAAGGAAATAAGCTAAAAATCACTAGAACTCTGATAAGCTATTTTCAATAAGCTAATTTAAAGCTACCAAGAAAACAAGACTTGCACAACTGGATTTTTGTGAAAAATCTTGTTAATAAGCTCAAAACAAAGTCGGGATATCAAGTTTCATGAAAAAGCATCCATTAATAAGCCCAGAAATTGAAATAGGCTAAATTTGGCTTATGTTGACCAACTTTGACCAAGATTTTTCAAAAAGCTAAAAATTTCTAAAATTAACCAGGAACACTTATGTATTGATTCTGTAAAAGAAAATAGCACAATTGATGAAGTGGAAATTGAGTTCTATGAAAACAGTAGGCTAAATTGTCACAGAAAATGAGATAAGCTAAAGTTGGACTGAAAAGCTGATAACTAGCTTATTATGGCAAACTGTAGAATTTCCAAGCTAACACTGAAACTTCATATATTGGATGAGCTATAGAAACAAGTTTCAATGAAACTGATAAAGGAATGAAGCTGCTAAAATGATTTGAACTTGGATACTTTCTGAAATTGCTTTTCAAAACCAAATGCACAATTGGCTAATTGACAATTTTGAGCAAAAGAGTAACAGGCTGAAAGATTTTAGCTAAAATGGACCAACACTTATCTATTATGACTAATTTAAGCTAAACAACTAACACTTAACACCTTTTAATCACAGAATTATGCTAAGACTTGTCCTAAAATGTATTGCCAAACACCTCTTCTGAAATCTTTTTGAAATTTTGTGAAAGCTTTATGAGCAAATGGTTATACTGTGAAAAGAGCTATAGCACACTAAATTTGCAAACCAAAATGAGGTGAATGAGAGCTAATAACAAGTACTTAATACCACTAGTACATAAAATGATAAGCAAGGCTAAAGTTACTGAAATAAGCTGAAAACTAGGACAAGTACTAGACTGCTAAGCAATTCAAAGCTACAATTAGGCTACAAGCTCAATTAAATCTAATCAGTTACAACTAAAAAACGTTTTATCATGCAAACAACAGAAATCTTAGCTAGGACTGAAGCATGCCATTGACAATTTAGAGGAACCAAAAATAAGAAGCGTTTGCACCTTTTGAAGTACCCTTTGAGAAGTAGAGGAGTGCTGAACTCTCTAGTCTAGTGCTAACCACCACCTTAGCACTAGATACAACTATCAACAATCAATCAACAGCTATCAATCATCATCATTATCAAAAACTCATCAAAATCTGCTAAATCTGGAAATGAATGATCAACAGCTACAATCTTCTATCAATTAGCTTATTATGATCAAAGTGTGATCACAACAAACTAAAACAGCAACAAGCAGGATCAATGAAGCATGAATGAGCAGTATAGAAAGTAAGAAGAATTGGCGGGAAAATGAAGGTTTGAATTTTATTGAATGAAAGTTGTTACAAAAGTAGGTAAGTGGTTACAAACTAACTAACAAACTCAAGAGTGTGTCAGACTCTTGAGTTTTTTAGCTAGAAACTAGAAATGATGGAAGAATCTGAAAGTGTGTGTGTTTTCACACTTTTCTACAACTACAAGAAATGAGGCCTATACAAGCTATTTATAGACTAGAGAAGTAAGGTAGTTGGGGTTGGTGACGTGTTGGAACCAATCCCAAGCTTCCACATGTCCAATGGAACTCAATTGATTTTGCAGGTTATGAACTGAAATTGGGGATTCTTCATTAAGTTGATTTCAGGTTAATTGGTTATGACCAATGGATTCGTCTCTTGATTTTGAGCAAGTTTGATGTTAAGCACTTCTCTTGAAATCCACTCTAGCTCTAACCCGATTCTGGCAATTTATTTTGTTGAAGAAGATGCTACGTGTCACTTTGTTATTGGCTGAAAAGAGTGCACGCGGATCACACTGTTTTGATTTGATATTAAATGCTGGCGGCGATAGTGGATATTAATTGTCATGAGGTGGCAATCCATTGTCATGTTTTCTTGCATTCTTATTGGTCATCAGCTTTAAACACAGATCAGCTTGTATTATCTTTCCAAAAATGGCAATATTCACCCCTTGACTTTGGCAGATTTCATTTTAAGCTAGCAACTTCATTTCTTTGGCATTTTTGGTCCTTCAAACTTCATTCTTGAGCAAATATGATCCTTTGACTGAGTTGACTTGAATGTTGACCTTGTTTGACTATGATCTTGACTTTTCCATATTTGCACTTTGGTCCTTCAACTTTGGCAGATTGTCAAGATAGGTCCTTGCACTTCAAAGTCTTGTCACTTTTGATCCTCCTTTGTCTTTTTCATCAAATTAAGCTTGATTATTCCTTGTTTGCTTGGAAATGCATCCTTTTACCTACACAAGTGTACACAAACACAAACATACCACATAATCCTGTTTTTACAAGATAAATTGGTATTTTGCTTCATGTTTTAGGGTTTTATTTGATATAATTGATATGAGATTTTACTCATATCATGACTATAAGCCATTATGAGAAGAAAAATAGAAAAGACATATTTTGAAAACATTTGAACTCTCATTCGAACTTTATGTACGTACCCGTGTCGTTATTGAACAACATTTCTAAGTACGTCCATATTATCGATGCAGAGAGACGTGTCGAAGAAGAATATTTTTGGTATTTTGAAAGATTTTCTCATTTTTTATTTTGTTTTTATAGGTTTTATATTTTTGTATTTTGATTTTCTGATAGAAATATACAAGGTTACTGCGAATGTGCAAGACGTTCAAGTTCATCAGGAGTGAAACTACGCATACCAAGTCGACGAACCAAGAATTCAAATCTGTCTTGAGAAAGAGCTTTGGTGAAGATGTCGGCTAGTTGGTAGTCCGTCTTGACAAAAAAACAGTTCTATCATTCCTCTTTCCACATGCTCCTTTATGAAATGGAATCGGACATCTATGTGCTTGGTCTTGGAGTGTTGGACCGGGTTACAGGATATGGCTATGGCTGATTGTGAATCACAATAAATAGGAACTTTGTTAAAGTAAAAGCCATAATCCGTGAGTTGTGTTCTCATCCAAAGAACTTGTGCACTACACACGAATAGAGACACATATTCTGCTTCCGCGGTGGACAACACCGTACAGTCTTGTTTTCTTGATGACCAGCTCATAGCTTCTCGCCTAAGAATTGTGCTCCACCGGAAGTGCTTTTGAATGTATCATGACACCCTGCATGGTCGGCATCTGAAAAACCAGTTAGATTAAAACCAGAATCCTTCGTATACCAGAGACCCATGTGAATGGTTCCCCGGAGATAACGAAAGATCCTTTTAACCTCCTTGAGATGCTTCTCGGTTGGCTTAGCCTGATACCGAGCACATAAACAAGTAGCATGCACAATGTCCGGTCTACTTAAGGTTAAGTACATAAGGGACCCGATCATACTTCGGTATTTTGCAGCATCTACAAATGTCCCTTTCTTATCCAAATCAAGCTTGTGTTTAGTGTCCACTGGAGTACCAATAGGATCACAGTTTTCCATTCCAAAATTCTTTAGAATTTCAAGCACATATTTGGCCTGATATATGAAAATGCCACAGAGGGATTGATGAACTTGGAGACCAAGAAAAAACGTCATTTCCCCCATCATGAACATTTCAAATCGACTTTTCATAAGGTCTGCAAATAATATGGAATATTTTGGGTTAGTAGAACCAAATATAATATCATCTACATAGACCTGAGACACCAATATGTCGTTGCCGTAGTGCTTGATAAACAAAGTTGGATCAATGGTTCATTTGCTGAAGTGATTTTGTGGAAGAAATGATGCTAATTCGTCGTACCATGCCCTCGGTGCTTGTTTCAAACCATAAATTGCCTTTTTCAACTTGTAGACATGGCTTGGATGTTCGGTGTTGATGAAACCTTCAGGTTGACATACATACACATCTTCTTTTAACGGTCCATGCAAGAAAGCCGTCTTCACGTCCATTTGATACACAGTGAACGATTTGTGTGCAGCGTATGCCAAGAAAATCCTAATAGCTTCCATTCGAGCAACCGGAGCGAAGGATTCAGCGAAATCAATTCCCTCCTGTTGTTTATAACCTCTCACAACTAACCGAGTCTTGTTCCTAATGACCGTTTGCTCCTCATCCATCTTGTTTTTGAATAACCATTTCAGTGTAAGGGGATCGATATTGTCCGGTCGTGGTACTAACTCCCATACATCAAGCCGAATGAATTGACTGAGCTCTTCTTGCATAGACTCAATCCAAGATGCATCGGTCATTGCTTCTTTAACACTTGATGGTTCTATTGTGCTGACTGATAGTGCATAGATACACATATCACCGTCGGTACGCAGCTGATTTCGTGTTGAGACTGGTCGTGAGAGATTGCCAATCACTTGAACCAAAGGATGATTCTTAGTCCATTTGTGTTCGTGTGGAAGTGTATGAGAAACTTGATGCGAGCTCGACGGATCCACATATGGTGTTGAAGGCTGAGTAGTACTTGTGGAAGCCGCAAATGGATTAACAAACTCATGTTCATTGAGCATCGCATTGTTTGCATTTTCAACAACTATTTCATTCTGAAGATGAACATGATTAGGAATTTGCTGAGAATGTTGTTGAGTTGCGTCAGCAGTCGGAGACGTGGTTGGGATTTTTGGAGTCAATATGGTTGAGGTTGACATAGATGGTGCAAAAACGGATGTCGTTGGTGTAGATGCAGCGGGTGGTTCTGGAACTACCGTAGCAGATGCAGCCGGGGCATTTTGAGGAACACCAAATGACGAAGGACCCTCCATATATTCATCATAGATTAGCCCAAATAAAACTTCCAAGTCACGTTCCGATGGTTGTAACGAGGAGATTGCTGACGGTGCAAATTGAAGCGCGAGTCCTGAACTTACATGTCCAGAAGTCTGACCTTGAAGCTCGGGATGTGAACTTCTATGTTAAGAGGCCATACCCGAGAATTCATCAAAGGTAACATTCATTGTCTCCATTACCTTTCTTGTCCTTTGATTATAAATCATGTAAGCACAAGCAGTTGAAGAATAACCAATGAAAAAACCAGTATCACCTTTAGGTTCAAGTTTACCGATATCTTCACGATCATTCTTTGGATAACATAAAGCACCAAAGACATGTAAAAATGAAATATCCGGTTTTCTTCCATTAATGATCTCATAAGGTGTTTTGTTGAAGCGGGTGTGAATAATGGAGCGGTTTTGAGTATAACATGCAGTTGCTATAGCATCAGCCCAAAGGAATAACGGTGCACTGGAGGAGAGAAGCATCGTCCGAGCAGCTTCAACTAACGTACGATTCCTCCGTTCCACAATTCCATTCTGCTCTGGAGTTCTTACAACTGAAGTTTGATGAGAAATTCCAACTTCGTCAAAATAAGCTTTCAGTTTCTGATTGATAAATTCTGTGCCGTTACCCGTTCTTACAATGATAACAGGGGCTTGAAGCAGCACTGATGTTTTCTTCAAGAAATTGATAATTACATCCGGAGCTTCATCTTTCGAAGCAAGAAAATGAACCCATGTGTAACGAGAATAATCATCCACAATCACAAGGACATACCGCTTTCCATTAATGCTTTTGATTCTCATTGGGCCACACAAATCCATATGAAGGAGATGCAACCTATTCGTCGAATTTGGAACAGGTTTGGGTTTGTGAGGCTTATTCTTGCTTTTACCTTGCTCACATGATGGACAAAGATGGCATTTAGAATATTTGAACTTTGGAAGACCAGTAATGAGATCATCTTTTGCAAGTTGGGTGATGGCATCGAAATTGAGATGAGATAACCTTTGATGCCATAACCATGACTTTGTTGAAGTGGCCCGGGCCATGAGACAAATTGGAGATGCAGCAGACAATTGAAAAAGATCAATGGTGTAAAGGTTTGTTGTGCGATTTCCTTTCAACAGATCAATTCCTTCAAGATCCCTAACAAAGCAAGTATGACTTCTGAAGGATACCTCCAAATCTAAATCACAAAATTGCCCAACCGAGAACAAATTGTGTCCCAAGCCATCAACAAAAGATACTCTGGTGATGATAATATTTCCCCAATGAAGATCACCATAGCCTAGAATTGCAGCAACATGATCATTTCCAAATCGAACAGTTCCCAAAAACGCCATACAAAGTTCTTGAGAAGACTTCGATTCCCAGTCATATGTTTGGAACAGCCCGAGTCCATGCACCAGAGAAAAATTTCAACAGCCTGCCAATGATAAGAGAAGAGAAAATTTGGCAACCGAAGAAAGAGGTTCCTGTATGGTTAGGTAATAATCAAGCCATATCACATACCGACATTTCACTGTCAGTATGAGATCTACTAGAATCAATAACATGACCATTAGAGGCAAAATATCTTCCAGTAGGCAACCACTTAGAGGTAAATCTAGGACTTCTAGGCGTAGCAAGACTTTCAATGGACCCTACCTACTTAGTTTTCGAAACATACACTTTAGCCTTAGGAGTGCTATGTGTTTCGCTGATAGAAAGCTTGTTAAGTCGAGTGTAACCACCATAGTTCAAACCATTCATAGTCAAACCACAAACATCATGAATAAAAGTAAAGAAACATTTATTACATTTAGCACAAATAACTTCAGATTTTTCATTCCGAATAGCAAGTTTAAAGTCATTACATTTAGAAGAATTAAGTTTCTGATAATGAATAAAAAACGGTAAATTCCTATGGTGTTCTTCTACTTCCACATTATTAGCCTTGGGACGACTACATCTAGAGTCAAAAGGGACCCTATCATTCCTTGTACTGCTCGTAGGCTGTGGCCTTCTGCTCTTAGTGTAGTTGTTCATTCCTGTAGAAAAAGACACACACTTGTTAGAATTAGCATTTTTTAAATCAATGACTTGTGGTTGTGCGATAGTGGTCGGTTTTGTCCTAACGCTTGCTTTACGTTGGTTGCTAGGCACAGAGACGTCGACCCTAGTTTGAGATGAAGGTCTAACGCGAAACATTTCTGGGGCAATAACAGCAGCTTTCATTCTAGCAGCCTTGGGAAATGGTGCTACAGCAATACGAGTGGGTCCCGAGGTTACTGGTTTCTGGATCATCGTATCCACAATCGAGCTAGGCTCAGAAGTCTTATCTTTTAACAAGGCCTTTAATTAATAGTTCTCACAGATTTTATCAATAAGTTTCTGATAGACAGACTTGCTTTGCTCAACAGCCCGCTTATATGAAACGACAACAGATTCTAAATCTGCAATCGTAGCCTTAAGCTTCTGAACATTACCATCACTAGCACTCTCTAACCCTGAAGAGGCCAAATTCGGTTCCTTAACCCCTCCTAACTGAGCCTGCAATCGTGCGATAGTTTGTTGCATTTCATTGTAAGCTTTTTCATACGAAATCTTGTCATATTTGCATTCATCACATTTTTTGACAAATTTATTCCAAAGGTCTGTGAATTCTTTATCTTTTTTAATGACATAAGATTCCATTTTCTCTTTCATAAGATCAAGCTCAGTTTGAAGGTTTTCATTATGCGACACAGAGGTACTTAACTCAACAGGACTACTATCAATACAATCACGAGCTTTAGAGAGGCGTTCAAGATCATTTTCTAAAACTTTCATTTTATCAAGTGATTCATCAGCTTCCTTCGCCAAAGATTTAAAGTCTTCAACAAAATTGGCAAATTCTTTTATAAAAGCGTTTTCCAAATTACCTAACCTAGCATCAACTTGATTAATAATCGGATTAATATTGTTTTGAAGAATTTTCTGGACCTCAATCTGAACAGGTGATGTAAAATTTCCTCCAGTTATTTTGGAATTAACAACACGTTTAAGGATGACAAAGTTATCTTTAAGCTCATTTAGAAATCGGCGTGTGATACTTGGTTTAGGAGGGTCACAGACAATTCCTCACTTGGTATCAAAAGCATTTCAGTACTCGTTTTAGACCGAACAAAAACAGTTGGAGGATTAATTTTCGGATAATAAACGGGTGTCACTTCTTTATCAAGCTTTTTCTTTCTTAAACGAGTCTCTATAGCAAGTTCAGTAGTTTCCTCGGAATCATGCACACTAGGAGGATCATGCTCATCAGACAAGAGCACACTACCATTATATAAAGTTTCATTAGTGGCCTGAACTTGCTTAAGGTATCCGGGATTAGGGGAAGAGGACAACCTAAAGCCAATTTGAATCAAGTGTAATTTATCTCATTCACTTTTGGTGCGAGCATATTTATCGTCTGCATAGTTTGGCCACGTTTTACTAAAAGGTTGTCTAATTCTCTAATCCTATCTTGAGCTTTGCAAAAATCCTCAAGAAGCCCATCTTCTCGAATTTTGAAATCATGTTTCAGCTTTTTTCGTTCTTCTTTTAACTCTAAAATAGTAGATTTTTCAGTTGAAAGCTGTTTATTAAGAGACGTGATTTCATCATTCAATTTGCTTATCTTTTTAGCACTGCTTAAGTGTAAGGCATTTAATTTCTTAGTTGTGCATTTTTCTTGATAAATTGATGTAGCATGAGCTTGTTCAAGTTCTTTTATTTTAGACTGATGAATTTTGAAACATTTCTCCCGTTCCTTATATCCCGCAAGCTCAGTGGACAATTTGGCATTAGTTTCTCTAAACTTATTATTAACCACCGTAGCATGATCTACATCCTTAGCAAGCTTATCAAATATAGATTTATAATACGCATGAGTCTCATCAAGAAGGGTTGTAGGCTAGGCAACTTGATCCATACTAAGGTCCACACTTGGATCATTCGAAATAATATTACTATTATTCGTTTGGTCCCCGTGTGTCTTAATGTAGGGCTCAAGCATCTCAGTATACTCTTCCTCCTGATTAGACATACTATATATATCATTATCATCAAAACTTGGGTATACCTCAGAGGGACCGTCTGAATCATAGACGGGAGCTCTGTCATCATGCATTCCTGAGGTTGATGCTTGCTGTAAGTTTGCCATCAAGATGTAGTTGGAATTCACCTCTTCTTCCTCGTCATATTCTGCAGCAGAAGCCATAAGAACAAATTCCTCAGCTTGAAGTGGAATCCCTGCCTCTTCTTTTTGTGCTATGAGAAGCTGAGTCTGAAGATAAGCAGCATTCCTCTTCTTTTTGGTTGTGCAATCTTGAGTATAATGACCAATGTTGGGAATAAAATATGGGTCAGTTCACTAGACGCTGATAAGAAGAATGTCAACGCTGATAGGATGACATTGGACGCTGACAGCCAAGCGTTGACATTGAAGAAGTCAACGCTGACAGCCTTGAAGATTAGCACTGATGAAATATATCTTCATACGAATCTTTTTGTTTATTTGTTTCTTTATTGTGTATGGTAAAGATAAGCTCGACATTGTATTTTCTATTATTATCTTTACTTAGAATAGTTGATTCGTAGCTTATTGTACAAGACTTCTTATTCTATAAAAGAAGATCTTTTAGGTTAAAGTTAATTATCAGTTTTCATAAGTATTCGCAAGTTAAACCTCTTTCATTGTAATCAAGTACGATCATTCTAATACAAGTGAAAGTTTGTTTAACATCTTTGTGTTTTAAGATCAAGTGTTAATTCCGCATAACACTTTGTTACTTTATTCATAAGCAAAGGTTTCTCTACGTGTATTACTTGATCTAATCTCGTATACACAAAGCTTAATCGATCTAAGTTTGGGATCAACAAGTGGTATCAGAGCTTGTTGAGAAACTTTTGATCTTTAAGTAACGCAAGAACCCTAAAACACCAAACCCTAAAAACCCTAAATCTCTCAAAACCCTAAAAACACCATGTCTGGCACAAATCAGCCTTCTGCTTTGCTACAAAACAACTCCACAAACCCTAGTATCAAAATTCCCATGTTTGATGCCAGGAACTTTGAACTTTGGAAGTCTAATTTTGAGCAATATATAGCCATCCATGACTACACTCTTTGGGAGATTGTTGAATATGGGAACACATTCAACAAAGCTCAAAAGATTGCTGCTGCTATTGCTGCAAGGGTAGCTCTTCCTAATTGTCCTGAAGCTGATAAGAAGGAAAAGCCTGAAGATGGAAGAGCTGTATCTGTTGAAGATATAGCCAAGAAAAGGGTGGACATGAAAATCTTGAACATCATGAAACACGCCCTAGGTCATGAAAATCAGCACAAGTACAAACGCTTTGAGTCTGCAAAAGAGCTTTGGGAAGCTCTTGAAGTAGCACATGGTGGCAATGCTGACACAAAAGAAGAAAAGAAGAAGCAACTCTTGCATGAGTATGCTGTCTTTAAAGCTCAACCCAATGAGAATCTCAGCAGTGTGAGAAGTAGACTTCTTGACATCACAAGTCAACTTTCCTTCATGGGAACACAGATTGATGACCCTGAATTGAATGCTACTTTTCTCAAAAGCCTTGGTGATGTATGGAAGATTGAGACAAGATCCATTCTTGTCAATAACACCCACAAGACCTCCAGGTTTGATGACATCTTCAACAAACTAAGACTGTTGGAGAATGAATGGCTTTTGGATAGTGATAATAAATCTTCCAGTAGCAACATGGCCTTCTTCTCACAAAGTGAAGGCCAATTTGATTCCATGAACTTCTATGGACATCCAGCCACTGGATCTCAATGTGTCAACGCTGGATCTCAGTCTGTCAGCGCTGGATCATATCCTGTCAACGCTTTATACTCAAGCGCTGACATACACAATTTTGGCGCTGATAGAATTAAGCCTGCTGGTCTAGATCTAGATACTGTGTGTGCATTCATTGCTTCTTTGCCCAGTGATTCAAGGATTACATATGAAGATCTTGAGCAGATAAGCGATGAGCAATTGGAAGAGATGGACATCAAGTGGACTATGGCTCTTGTAAGTTTAAGAGCAAACAGGTTTAATAAAAGGTTCAAGAAGAAGATGACCTTTAATGCTAAGGATGTTGCTGGATTTGACAAATCCAAGGTTGAGTGCTACAACTGTCATAGGATGGGGCACTTTATGAGGGAATGTAGATCTCCAAGAAGATCTGATGCTGGTAAGCCCTCAAGCCAAATGGTTAAGAGCCAAGATCCCAAGGCCATGGTTGCTGTTCAACAAATTGATGGCGTTGGAGAGTGGGACTGGAGCTGGATGGCCAAGGATGAGGAAGAGGACAGAGCTTTGGTGGCTGAAGTTAAAGAAGAGCATGTTGAATATGCTCTCATGGCACACTCCTCCTCTTCATCAGATAATGAGGTATATGATGATGCTTTCTGTTCTAAGGGTTGTCGTTTAAATACTGAAAAACTAAATCAAGAGATAGTAAAATTATTAGATGAGGCAAGTACTGAAAGATGCAAAGTATCTAATTATCAAATTGCTCTTACCCAAACAGAAAAGACAGTAGCTGAGTATAAGAAAATGGAGTTTGATTTAAAGGATCAAATAAATATCTTAAAACATGAGTTACATCAAAGTAAAGATATTCAAGATATAGTAAACAGAGTTAATCTTGATTTGATAGCTCAGTTAGAGGAGGCTAACAAAAATAAAGATAATGTGAGTCTTAAAATCCAGAGATTTGATAAGGCCACACAATCCCTAGGAGAGTGTGTTAGTAAACAAAGAGACTCTAAGGACATGAGTGGAATTGGGATGAAAGATTATACTGGTGTTCCACCAGCTGGGGATTTCTATGGTGTCCAATCAAAGGACTTATCTTGGACTGGCTTGCCAGAACTTCAAGAGAAGGAATTTATTCCTCCACCTAGAGTGACTTCCCCAGTTGAGGAATACAAGCAAAAACTGACTGACCTAGATGAGTGGAAGAAAGCTAACCACACCTTGTTTGTTAAGGGAGGGTTGTTGTGTGAAAGTCCAAATGAGCCCACACCAATCATGAGCCATAATATTGTGGAGTCCAATGATCCTAAACCTATTAAGATCACACACCATACCACTGGCAAAGCTGTTGACCTTGGCCCACAAACTGTTAGAAAACCTAGTGTTAAGTATGCAGGAATACTAGGTCACCAAAAAGCCAAGTTAGTAATCATGGAACAGGCTTCTTTGCTTCTAGACCTAAGACTATGTCTAGAAAAGCTTTTTACACATGTGGTAGCTTCTCACATTTGGCATACAAATGTGTCAACGCTTCCAATGTCAACGCTGATAGGAACCATTTCAGCGCTGACAAAAGTCAACATAGGTCAAACACTGTCAGACCCAATACCTTTGTGAACAAAAGTTCACAAGTTGTTAGACCAGCCCCATTCTTCTCTAGAGGGTCTAACACACAAGGCCTAAGACCTTTTCAAAAGTCAAACACTTGGTCCAATAGGCAATGGGTTCCTGTAGCAAACCCTAGGTTCAACGCTGATAAAGGCAATCGGGGCGCTGACAAGAGCAATTTCAGCGCTGACAGACACACTGCCAAACCTAGGTATTTGCAACCACAGGGAAATAGGTCTAAAGCTTCTACTAGCTTAACATGGAGACCAAAACAAGACCAAAACTCTAATTCTACTGGTGTTTCTATGACATGCAACAGGTTTCATTATATTTCAAAAGCAATGTCAACACCAATTGGGGTTAACTGGGAATTTCATTCAAAAAGGGATGAAAATGGGGTTGTTATGAGAACCAAGTCTGTTCTTGTTGAACAACCAAATGAATCCAAGTCTTCCAAGGCTTGGGTTCCCAAAGAAAACTAATGTGTTTTCTTTATGTGCAGGGCATTCAGAAGAAGATCAATGATTATGGATACTGGGATAGTGGATGCTCAAGGCACATGACAGGAAAGGAAGACTATCTGACAAACTTCACTCCTATTCAAGATGGTGATAAGGTATACTTTGGAGGGGGCTACGGCACCATCACTGGAAAAGGAACCCTTGTCACCAACAATCTACGGTTTGAGAATGTCTTCTTGGTAAAAGAACTGGATTATAATTTGTTTAGTGTATCACAAGTGTGTGATAACAAAAATAAGGTTCTTTTCACAGATACTGAGTGCTTGGTGTTAAGCAAAGATTATAAGCTCCCTGAAGAAAAATACATAGATTTTAGAACACCAAGACATAAAGACATATATAATGTGAATCTTAATGGAATTAAGGTAAATAATAAAATGATGTCATGTCTTTATGCTAAAGCCTCAGTAGATGAAAGTAATCTTTGGCACAGGAGATTAGGGCACATAAACTTTAAGAATATCAATAGACTTGTGAGGCTTGGTTTAGTTGATGGTTTGCCTGAAAAGGCTTTCCACAATGACCACACTTGTGTTGCATGTCTTAAGGGCAAGCAGCACAAGGTCTCATTCAGGTCTAAACAGGTGCACTCTAGTTCTAAACCACTTCACTTATTGCATATGGACCTCTTTGGTCCAACTAATATAGAAAGTTTGAAGGGTAAATCATATTATTTTGTTATCACTGATGATTTTTCCAGGTTTACATGGACTTTCTTTTTAGCCAAGAAAAGTGAAACTGCCCAAAGTCTGATTAATTTCATTACCCAAATTGAAAAGAAAAATGGTAATGAGGTCAAAATTATTAGAAGTGACAATGGGGGTGAGTTTAGAAATCAGTTGTTAGATGATTTTTGTGCCAAGAAAGGGATTACTAGGCAGTTTAGCATAGCTAGAACCCCACAACAAAATGGGGTTGCTGAAAGGAAGAATAGAACCCTTATTGAAGCAGCCAGAACCATGTTGGCTGATGCCCACTTTCCTATAGCCTTTTGGGCTGAAGCTGTTAACACAGCTTGTTATGTTCAAAATAGGGCATTGGTCAACAAAATACATAATAAGACACCTTATGAGTTACTTTGGGGAAGGAAGCCAAATATTGGCTTTCTCAAGCCTTTTGGTTGTCATGTAGTTGTTTTAGAAACTAGTGATGCCCTAGGTAAGTTTGATTCAAAAGGTGATGAAGGCTACTTCATGGGTTATTCAGTGCAGAGCAAAGGATATAGGGTTTACATTAAAAAGGAAAAACGTATACTTGAAAAAGTACATGTTAGGTTTTTAGAAAGTAAACCTAGTGATCCTGAAAGTGGTCCAAATTGGTTGTTTGACTTAGAACCTTTATCTAGAGCTTTAAATTATATGCCTGTTACTGATCCAGACATTGTGAAGGTAACTTCAAGTGTTTTGGAAAAGAGAATTGGTAATGTTTCAGGTATACAGGTTGCTAAGGAGGATGGACCACCAGCAGTTGAATCATCTCCCACACAAGAATATGTTACACTTCCTATATGGACAGATGAGTATTATGCTGCTGCTGCTGCTGCTAGAAAAGATAATGGTGGTTTCCAAATACCACCAAATACAAACATGCATGGTTCTTCAGGCGCTGACAAAGGGAAATCAAGCGCTGACAAGACTAATTCAGACGCTGATGGCTCAGACACTGACAACAATAGTTCAAGCGCTGTTAGCCCAAACGCTGACAAGCAAGGTTCAGAGTTTGATGACACCTTTGCACATCTTTTCTCTTCCCATTTTGAACAGGATGGACCTTCCAATGTCCATGAAGAGATTTCTGTTGATCAAGGAGAGTCTGATGAAGAAGATATTGGCAACATGGAGCGTGAAGTTGAGGACACCAGACTTTTTGCAGGAGGAGTTCTCACTTCCACAGCAAAGGATCACCCCTCATCTCAGATCATTGGTGATGTTATGGCTCCAGTTCAGACAAGAAGATCCCATCAAAGTCTTGGTGGATTTATTGCCAATATACACAAGAAGGTTGATACCCCTCTTGTACAAGCATGTTTGTTTGCCTGTTTTCTGTCACAGGAAGAACCCAAGAAAATTTTTGATGCTCTCAAAGAACCTAGTTGGGTGGAAGCAATGCAGGATGAGCTTCACCAATTTGCTATACAGGATGTTTGGGAGCTGGTTGATTGTCCTAGATATGTGAGACCAATTGGGACAAGATGGGTTCTAAGGAACAAGAAAGATGAAAGGGGTATTGTGGTCAGAAACAAGGCACGTTTGGTAGCTCAGGGATATACACAAGAGGAAGGTATAGATTATGAAGAAGTTTTTGCTCCAGTTGCAAGAATTGAAGCTATCAGAATATTCCTAGCTTATGCCTCTTGCATGAACTTCACTGTTTATCAAATGGATGTGAAGAGTGCTTTCCTCTATGGAACAATTGTTGAGGAGGTATATGTAGTGCAACCTCCTGGTTTTGAAGATCCTGAGAATCCAGACAAGGTTTATAGAGTGAAGAAAGCTATGTATGGACTTCATCAAGCCCCTAGAGCATGGTATGGTACCTTGTCTACATATTTGGTGGACAATGGATTCAAGAGGGGCACCATAGATCAGACACTATTTACAAAGAAGAAAGGAAAACATGTGTTACTTGTGCAGGTCTATGTTGATGACATCATTTTTGGGTCTACTGATCCAAAAATGAGTGAGGACTTTTCCAAGCTCATGACAGATAAATTCAAGATGAGTGTAATGGGTGAGATGAACTTCTTTCTAGGATTACAAGTTCAGCAGAAAGAAGATGGTATCTTCATCTCTCAAGACAAGTATGTAGCTGAAATCTTGAAGAAATATGGTTTTTCTCCACATGAAAAGGATGCTTCCACTCCTATGGATAGGGAACACCCTTGGGGAAAGATTGGAGCTGGAAAGGATGTGGATGTTAGGCACTATAGATCAATGATTGGGTCATTGATGTATCTTACAGCCTCAAGACCTGACATCATGTTTGCTGTGTGTGCTTGTGCACGCCATCAAGTGACTCCCAAAGAATGTCACCTTTTGCTGTGAAAAGAATTTTTAGGTACCTAAGATGTTATCCAGATCTTGGCTTGTGGTACCCAAAAGATTCTCCATTGGACCTTATTGCATATTCAGACAGTGACTATGGTGGTGACAAGTTTGATAGGAAATCCACAACTGGTGGATGTCAATTTCTTGGGAGCAGATTGATATCTTGGCAATGCAAGAAACAAACAGTGGTGGCAAACTTTACAAGTGAAGCAGAATATGTTGCTACAGCTGCTTGTTGTGGACAAGTCTTATGGATTCAGAACCAGCTGTTGGATTATGGGTATAATTTTATGCATACCAAGATTTTTGTAGACAATAACAGTACTTTATGCATTATTAAAAATCATGTACATCATTCTAAAACCAAACACATAGAAATTAGACATCATTTTATAAGAGATTGCTTTGAGAAAGGTTTAATACAACCAGATAGGGTAGCCACAGAAAATAATGTGGCTGATTTATTAACTAAACCTTTTGATGCTGGAAGATTTCAATATTTGGTAACAAATATTGGAATGGTTAATCTCACTTAATATGTGTTTTGGAACCTTTTTGTAAAAGTCTGTACAGGATAATGCATTGTTATTGGTCTTTGTGATGATTTAGATTTTTCCACTTTATTTTTCTAACACTGACAAAGGTAAATGTAACGCTGTCAAGTGTTATTTTGCCGTTGTTAGAGATATTATTGTCTAACGCTGACAAGAGTTCCTTCAACGCTGACAAGTGTTGTCGGGACGCTGTCAGCAACAAATGTTAGTTTTGTGGTTTTCATCTAAATGTGTAGGTGGTGGTAGCTTTATGCCATTGGATACAGAGTTGCTTATGGATCTTTGAAGAGCTATTTGGACATGTTTTTATTTATGGATGATGGTTGGAATATTTATATTCCTATCTTGACATAAATTTTTAATGTTCATATATATTTTGAGAACTCATGTATCATAGTTTAAGGGGAGGTTTAAGGAACCTTTAGGACTCTTGGGTATTCTTACAATACTCTCATCACAATTCTAGATTGTGTCCACAGGTGAGTATGGGTTAGTTTTACTAAACCATGAGGCACTGTAGCATGCAAAGTTGACAAACTATGCATGCTGCCAAGACATTTTTGGCCTAGAATTGGTTGTGGTCTAATGGGAGACTTGGGAATAGTTTTGCTATGGGTTTACCTGGGAGTTACAAAGAATTTTATGAAATAACTTTGTTGGTAAGTATTTTGGTTAGCAAGGGACTCTAGAGGACATTTGTGTCTATCTTGCTTAAGCAAGTGTGCATAAATGGACAGTGCTTGCCGCCCAGTAATTATTATCAGCTTGTAAGATATTTCCCTTAGGATAAATTACTTTGTTAAGGTCTTTTTCTTTTTTAAAATATTTATATTTTTAGACGCTGACAAGTTTTTCTCCAAACGCTGTTACGTCCAATCGTGACGCTGACAAGGCTTTAGGCAAACGCTGACAAGAAAATATAGCCGTTGGGCGCTGATGGGCTATTTTTGACCGTTGACACCTAGTGGGCCCTACCCAGTTGTTATTTTTGACTAATCTTTGGCCGTAATTTTGGGGAGTTGTTACTTTTAATTAATGTATGAGATAAGTTATATTTGATTCAATATTTTCATCATTGCTCTTTGAATATAACTGCCTCATTTTTGACCAATCAAAATCATGCATCTCTCCTATAAATTTGGCTAATCTTTTTATTTTGGGTATTCATATTTTCTTGTCTAACATTTTTCTCCTAGATTTTTCCCATATCACATAACCTAAACAGCTTTCATCATGGCACCCAAGTTCAACTCAAAGAATTTAACATTGGAGTTCAAGAGCCAACATAATATGGTAGCTTACTTGACTGCTGATAATGATTTGTTCCCTCAGTATTCACAAATGGTGGCATTTTTAAATGCATCCTCCTTAAGGTATGCACTTTCTCATACACCATTAGTCCCTGTCGCACACATTAGACAGTTTTGGAACAATGCTAGTTCCACAACCGCTAATGGAGTGACCACATTAACATCTACTGTTCATGGAAGAACATGGGTGGTCACTAAAGCCTTGGTTCGCCAAGCTTTGCATCTTGATGACGCTGATGGTGTGACTACCCTTGCCATTGCAACAATAGAACAAGGTCTTAGGGAATTGGGTTATCCTATTCCTGCTGATGTCACTTTAAATAAATATCATAAGCAGGAATTTCCCTCTGACTGGAAATATTTGATACATGTCCTTCTCCAATGCTTAAGTCCAAAATGTACTTCTTTTAATGAAATAAATAGGTCAATTGCAAGTGCTTTGGTTTGTATAACACGTGGGCTTAAGTATAATTTTTCTAAAATGATTTTTGAAGGGATGTGTAAAAATAAGGGGAGTAAAATGACTTTGGCTTACCCAAGATTTTTGCAAATGGTCTTTGATTTACAAGAATATTGTTCTAGGGATCATGACACTTTTTATGAGATCCCTAAACAACAGAAAACCATTTTTGCTAAAATGAGCTCCACAAACAGATCCATACCTCTTACCCATCCCATGCTTGAAGTAATTCAGGCTGCTCAACCACAACCACAACCAGACCCTGAACCCCAACTTGAGCCTATTCATGAACCTTTACCTTCACCAGACCACATGGACATTGACCAACCCAACGCTGACACTCAAAATGTTGGCGCTGACACAGCCACTCCCGACGCTGATACCATTCCTGAACAATCCCAAACACCCCTTAACCAACCCACACCCACACAATCTACCTCATCTTCCACCCCATTACAATCTAGGTTGAATAAACGCCAAAGGACTACTGGAGTGTTCTCCTCTAGTGGTCCTAGCCTTGTAGCAGAGAGAACCACCTCCACAAGTGTGGCTGGTGCCATGGATGAGGCTGGGGCTATTGACACAGGCTTAGATGCTGGTCAAGACAGTCCCAACATCATTAAGACCTCATCCATGCCCTATGATTCTATTTTGGGAGGTCAAATCCCCATTCTAGCTGAGGGCAGATTGGAACCTATGACTTTGACTGAATTGACGGCTGATGTCATTAGCTTGCAAAAGCAAAATGTCAGCCTTGTACAAATTGTCAACAACCAGGGCCGTGAACTCCAAGTATTGAGGGAGCGGGTAACTGTTTTGGAGAATCCAAGTAGCAGGAGTCTAATGGAGGAATCTTCCAAAGGGGAGGATGAAGAGGATGAAGAGGATGAGCTGATTCATACAGCTAGTGAGAAGAGTTCAGAGAAGAGTTCACAATTTAGTGAATCTTTACAGGTTGCTGAAGCACTCACCAACTTGAAGAAGCACCCAGTTATTGATACATCCAAGGTGACACCATTAAACTTGGAAGGATCTTTCAAAGAAACAATGGGCGCTGATACAGGTTTGAACGCTGACACATCCAGCGCTGACAAAGGTAATCGTGGCGCTGATAGAGGTAACTTGAACGCTGACAAAGTTGCAGGTGATGTTGATGTATTCCAGTCATCAACAATCATCAAAGATGTGTCCACACAGGTTTCTTCTTCTACCTTACCTATTATTGATCCAAAAGACAAGGGTAAGGGAATTTTGGTTGAAGAAGAAGTTCCAAAGAAAGATGCAGCACAAATTGCATTTGATGAACAGTTGGCTGCACAACTTTTGGAAAGAGATTTGAAGAGGAGTGGTAGATCACCATTTGTTGCTACTTCTGAGAGTGAGGAAGAGAGTGGTGATGATAAAGAAGGAGATAGCTCAGATTCAAGTGTTCAAATTATTGAAGATCCAGAAAGACTTGAATATGGGGATGAGCTAGCAAAGGAAAGATTGAGTGATTTGAAGAATCAGATTGATTGGGACCTTCCTGAAATCACCAGAATGTACCATGCTTGGGAAGACAAAGTAATGGACAACCCAGGAATGAGCTTATCAGATCAAATTTGGGGGTTGGAAGTTCTTCTCAGGGTACAAGATGATATAAAGGTGATTTTGAAGTATAATGCACAGGAGGTCAAGACTTGGCTCAAAAGAGATAGAAGGCAGTTGTACTACAAGTTGCTTAGATGTCATCAACCTAACTGGACATCCAAGAAGTTGCTGGCTTTATCTTTTGAGGAGTTAGAGTATAGGGCACATCCTATTTGGAGGAGTGTGCAAGAAAATAATGTCTACCAGTTTCTTTCAGAAGAAAGGAAACAAGAGCTTGCTGAGGAAATGCAGATTCAAAAGGAAATGAGGATTGCTCAAAGACCAGTGAAGAAAGGAGATCCTTTCCAATTTCCTAAAGATATGGATGTGTATTTTCCAACTGAAGGTGTAATAAGGAAGCATCTCAAGCTTTCTCCATTGGAAGCTTCAGATTTGGTTAATGTAGTACCTCTAGATGACAGAAATCCAATCATCAGTTTTGATGAAGATGAGTGTGGATTTTGGAAGATTGGCAGATTTGGAAAGGAGGTACATACTTTCACTTCAGTTATTTCTATCTTTGCAAGCATAGACAGGGAAGACTTGGTGCATCTATGGAGATTAATAGAGGCCAAGTATACAGCTGAAGCACCTACTTCAGCAAATGGAATAAGACTTTGGAACACATTTTTGACTTTGTGTGGTCCAAGAGAAGCAGATCCTGCCATATGGAAGGATCTTGAAGATGATCTCAGTAATCTTCATTGGAGGCTTTATTCTACTTGTGGTGTATTTCATTTGAGCTCTACAAAGTTTTCAGAGTATCTACTTGTGGATGCTGACTATTTCTTGTCCAAAGAAGTGTTGGAGAAGATGCTAGAGACACCCTTGGAGATTGATTATACTAGTGACGTGGCCAAGGACTTGATTAGATATGTTTATCACCAGCATAAGAAGTTTTTGCAAGATTCCTCCTAAGCCTTAAGTATTTATTCAGAAACTTGATCATTGGAATGGATATCAAGTTTAGGGGAGGATTGTTGGGAATAAAATATGGGTCAGTTCACTAGACGCTGATAAGAAGAATGTCAACGCTGATAGGATGACATTGGACGCTGACAGCCAAGCGTTGACATTGAAGAAGTCAACGCTGACAGCCTTGAAGATTAGCACTGATGGAATATATCTTCATACGAATCTTTTTGTTTATTTGTTTCTTTATTGTGTATGGTAAAGATAAGCTCGACATTGTATTTTCTATTATTATCTTTACTTAGAATAGTTGATTCGTAGCTTATTGTACAAGACTTCTTATTCTATAAAAGAAGATCTTTTAGGTTAAAGTTAATTATCAGTTTTCATAAGTATTCGCAAGTTAAACCTCTTTCATTGTAATCAAGTACGATCATTCTAATACAAGTGAAAGTTTGTTTAACATCTTTGTGTTTTAAGATCAAGTGTTAATTCCGCATAACACTTTGTTACTTTATTCATAAGCAAATGTTTCTCTACGTGTATTACTTGATCTAATCTCGTATACACAAAGCTTAATCGATCTAAGTTTGGGATCAACAACCAAATCCCCTGCAGCTGTAGCACTGAACCTGACGATTGTTGTTTCCGTTTCCATTTCCTGTTCCAGTATTCTCAGCCCTGGACGCCACAATGTTTCCCATCTGATTACCAACCGCTGGCACAACTATTAACCCATTCTAATTACCCACATTTGGAACATTCGGGTTCTGACCACGGATTTGTCCATACTGATTTCCTGCATTCCCAGCATTCTGACCATATTGTGTCCCCGTGTTCCCAGCAGCTACCAATTGGCGATCTTGATTCGCATTCATGAAAGGTTGAGCAATCTGCCTATATCTAGTGTTCGAGTAGATTCTCTGATTGTTGTTGGTGGGGTTAATGGTAAATTTGAATGCCTTTGCGATAAGTGCAAGACCAGTATTAATCGCATGAGTAGGATCGGTGATGTCATCAAAACAGGCAATGGGTTGTTGTAAGTAGTTCACAGCAGCAGGAGGTTGATATCCATAAGGGGTGAGTTGTTGTTGTTGTTGTGGCATGAAGTTTTGATGAGGGTTGATGGTAAGGTACCATGGGATATGACATGGATGATGAAGAGTTTGCCATAAAAGCCAATGGATCTTGTGTCTTGGCACGTCTTTCAGCCCTAACTTCATTAGCTTCATCTTGATTCATCTTCAAATAATCATATACTTGAGTGTAGTCCACTACATGAAGATCCTTGGTTTGATTGACAAGAGTGACATATCTTGACCATTCAGAAGGAAGACTATCAAGAAATTTGATATTTGCAGCAATTTGTGCAGGTTCATGTTTGTTTCTTCTAAGATGATTCATGAGGGTTGAAAGCCGATGATAGTAAGGTTCAATTTGTTCCCCTTTAGTAGACATAAATTTCTCCCATTCACGAAGCAACTTAGTTTCCTTTTCTTGTAAACTGATTTCACTCCCCTTCATCATTTTCTGAATCCTAAGCCACATCTCGTGTGCGGTTTCACAACTGTCGACAGCAGCATAAACATCTTCGGGAAGTCCCATGAGGATGACTTGAATTGCTTGATCATCGGCGTCGAGTTGTTTAGATTCAGCTTCAGTTAATTCTTCATCCGTTTGCTCATGACTAGAGTCAGCCACTGGGTTAGCATTCGTAGGGTCCCCAGGCACAATGATTGTTCTTCTAACATACGGACCTTTTTGAATCGAGTTGACAATCAATTTTCCCAAAGGTTTACATTTTGCATAACGAAGGAGACGACTAGCCCATGTAGTGTAGTTCTCCTTGGTGAGCATGGGAGGACGATTCTCATTATCCGCAGCGTAAATATCTTGTTGAGACGTCATCGTAGAAGTCGTGTGAAAAACAGGATCTCAATTCGTAGAAAGCAGAATATTGAAGTTAAAGTCCCCTAAATATGATTAAATCCCCTAAAAAATGAGCTCTCTAGAAACCAAAAATTCCAAGGCCAAAAAAACATAAAAAATTTCAAAAACACAAATTTTGAAAATATTTTCGGAATAATTGAAGATTTCTCTGAAATAGCCAATCTTCGGAATAATGGGGTTTTTCAGAAAAAGTCACTTTTTCGGAATAAAGATGTTTTTCAGAAAAAACACTTTTTCGGAATAAAGAATATTTTTAGAAAAAAATTGAACTTTTTCGGAAAAATGATGTTTTCAGAGAAAAAGACTTTTCCGGAATGAGATGGATTTTCAGAGAAATTGAACTTTTTCGGAAAAATGATGTTTTCAGAGAAAAAGACTTTTTCGGAATAAGATGGATTTTCAGAGAAATTGAACTTTTTCGGAATAAAGTATATTTTCAGAGAAATGGGCTTTTTCGGAATAATTATATTTTCAGAGAAATGGGATTTTTCGGAATAAAGTAAATTTTCAGAGAAATGGGCTTTTTCGGAATAATTATATTTTCAGAGAAATGGGCTTTTTCGGAATAAATGATATTTGAAGAGAAATGGACTTTTTCAGAAAAAAGATATTTTTAGAGAAATGGACTTTTTCGGAAAAATTCTATTTTCAGAGAAATGGGCTTTTTCGGAATAATTATATTTTCAAAGAAATGGTCTTTTTCGGAATAAAGTGGATTTTCAGAGAAATATTTTCGGAAAAATGGGTTTTTCAGAAAAATGGCAGATTTTCGGAATATAAAACCCTTTTGCGAAGATTTTTCCGAAAATAAAAGAGACACAGATATGAGTCGTCAGAGATGATACGAAACCACCAAAGCAATACCTCGAATACACCAAAATCAACAATCACTTCGATCACACCAATACAACACCTCAAAGCCACAAATACCAATCTATAGATATGTAAATCTTGCTTATGTTTTAGAGAGATAAAGAGATAGAGAGATGGTGGAACTCACACAATTCTAGAGAGAGAAACAAAAGTTTACTATGTGTAAATATGAAGAACCACTACCCTCTCCATCTAAGGAGAGGGTTTATATACCCAAGCCCTTGTCATGGGCTTGGGCTTACATTTAGGTCGGCCTACACATGTTGTAGGCTAGGCTTGGGTTTGTTTGTTAAACAAAGATAAGTAACTAAACTATGAGCTATTACATGGACTATTAATGGAGTGACCGATCCTTCTTAATACGTAAAACGTATTTCCAACAATCTCTCCCTAAGGGAGGTCACTCCAAACAAGGGCATTACCCAAGTTACAATAATAAGATAAACCTAGCATACTATGCTTGTCTTGATCTCGTAGTCTTTGTCTTTCTTTTTTCTTTTCCCTTTCTGGTGAACATGTTGATATGATCTTTGATATCAATCTTGAGAATTAATCTCTTGCCTTGATCTCGTGCATCCATCACTTGTGATCTTCGCCTCTTCGTGACACCATGTCCCACATACTTATACCTTCGTTATTCTTGAAAGCTTTAGAGTTCGATACAGCGGAAGACTTAACTTTTAGGCTTTCTTGAATTAGATGAGGTATTAAGTACATAAAGTATAAGCATGCGGGGACGACTTCTTCTCGGATTCCGCAACGCCTCCGTCTTCAAATGTCGCAACATAAGTAGACACGAATGAAATGGCTTTGAACATTTCATTCTAATTCGGTAGCATTTTACCTTCGGTCGGTGAAGACCGTTGGACGATATAAAATATCGTACTTGTGGCAGGTAGATTTAATTAAAAATCTCCTTGACAAGATTTCGCGGGTAAATCCGTTCTCTTTACTCGACCGTCCAAAGCTGACTGCGAACGTAAAGAGTGAATCATTTGGATAAAATTATCCGCATGATTGAGGCCGTCAATTCTGATTCCTGGAACAAGTTTGATTCATTTAAGAATCGCGCCATCGTCGCTTTCCAGTTGTCACGAGCTTGATTCGTATAGAATCTTGCAAGTTACCTACCAAGTGTTGTTTGAGGTTAACACTAGAAGGATTTCCACTCATCACTGTGAACACTAAGGTGTCACTCTGAGTGTTCTGGCAAGATCACTAAGATATTGCGTAGAGTCCTGGAAGGTGTTTAAGTTCAGTTAAGAAGTAAACCACTGTTGCTTTCCAGTTATCACAAGTTTGATTCATAATAATCGCACAAGTCACCTACCATGAGCTTTTTGATATTCGCTCAAGAAGGATTTCCATCTTCATTGTAAATACTTTCGTATTACTCGAATGTTCAGGCAAGATCATGAAGATTTTACGTAGGACTCTTATAATCTTTCTTAATTTTCAGAGTGTGTGAAGAAGCAAGGAAATATGAAAGTGTGTCCTAATGAGATATTTAATGATCTCAAATGGCTCTAGACTCGATCGTGCACTTTGGATTTTAGTGATCGGAGGCTGGAGAGGAGTGCCACCATTTCAATACCAATTTATTCGGAGTGAATAAATCGATAGATAACGTGTTGATCTCCGTGTGATTAAAACAAATATCTTTTAAGATATATCTGAGTTAGCTGGGATGGGTTGTGCATTGCATCACTGGGTCTATGATGTCTATCTTCAATATCGAGCATCATTAAAATGATCTCAATAGCATATGTGTTGACCCGGTTTCTGCCTAAGGTTGTAAGGAGGGCTTCTTTCTTTACACCCTTTATCTTTACAATTCTTTTTCATTCTTCAACCCCTTCAATGCTTACCAATACGTCATAACTAGCACCTTGTTGTGATTGTTCCAGTGCTAACTTAAGTACTAGGTCGGCATTCAGCTACGTTCACAATCTTTCTCCATCTTTCCTAAGGACTACTATTTCTAGCTATGGAATGTCCTTGGGAAGATTCCTCCGGTTCTGGAAGAATCATAGGACTTAACCTATCCTACCATCCTTATGTCACCATAATCTTCATCGTCGTGAAATAAATAGGTTTTGGGTAAGTATAAATCACCATTAAATCCATTTTTGATATGCAAATCCATTTTTCTCCCCCTTAACATATGCCACGGTATTCGAAAACATTTCGCACATTTCGGGATGAGCTAGCACATTAAGTCAAACCATTTGTGATAATATCCCATATTAAATCACATTTTCTCCCCCATATTAAAAATATTAGCACAATCGATATTTTTAATATCAATTGATTTAATGAAGTTTTAACAAAGGTTTTGGGAAGAAAAATGCAAGTCCGTTTTATCTTCATGATACCAAATGTATGAGATATGATATCGATTTGTAACATGATCACATATTCACCATATTAGAAAAAATTGACAAGGTTGGACCTGATTGAAGAGAACATCATATGATAAGATCAAATGGTTCTTGTCAGCATATGTTGGTCGCCTCGTCACGTCTGAACTCATCTCTTGACACCACGTGTACGATTGGTATTGTTGTCTTGACACCAATTTGTGAACTTGGCACGTTCGGCATCAAAGATTCTGAATGCTTGACAATTGCTCCCCCTCAATTGTTGACCCGTGTTCTATTAAAAGAGCTGTAGTCTTTGGTTGAGTAGTCGCATCGTCGAGTATGTAGATAACAATTGTAGATTGCTATGGTAGTAGAGATGATAGCTTCATAAAAACAAGACTTCTCTTGTTTTAACAAATAAATACACTGAAACGTACATTGATTTTTGTGAGACCAAGTTATAAAGTAAACTTGATCCCTTACAAGGTTTTAAAGTAAACCTTGCCCGAGAAAATTAATTCCCGTTGTGAGCCAAAGCTTTCATACGAAATACTTGACTTTAATATGAAAACCGGGTTGCAGTCAGAAATAACTACAAGCCATTTAGGCATGTTTTATGAAATATTTACAACTTTTGTACGAACTCTATTTATGGCACCGTGTCAATATTAATCGACATTTCTAAGGCCGTAAATATTATCGTACCAAAAGACATGCCTTTGAAAAATAAAGTAAAAATATTTTTGGATTTGTCTAGATTTTTCAATTTTTATGGTTTTTATATGGTTTTGTATTTTTGTATTTTGCTTTTGTGGATAAAAAAATATAAACAATATATACAGATGATCACCAAGGATACGGAGAATAGTTTACCATCACTATTCTTTCGCTTCATATGCCAGTTCCTTAAGAGTCTCAGGCGAGAAGGTTCTCATTCCTAGCTTGTCGGCCAAAAATTCAATTCGAGCGCGATCTAAAGCCTTCGTGAAAATATCCGCCAATTGATACTCAGATCGGACAAAATAAAGCTCGATCACTCCATTTTCCACTTGCTCCTTGATAAAGTGGTAGCGAATGTCAATATGCTTTGACCGGGAGAATTGAACATTGTTGCAGCATAAGGCAATTGCACTTTTGTTGTCACAGTACATCGGAATTTTGTTGAAACCTAGACCATAGTCGGTTAATTGCGATCTCATCCAAAGAATTTGAGCACAGCAACCGGACATATCTATGTATTCTGCTTCCGTACTTGAAATTGCAGCGCTTTTCTGTCTTTTCGATGCCTAATTGATTAGTCGATCTCCTAGAAGTTGCAAAGTTCTACTCGTGCTACGCCGTGTATCTTGACAACCCGCGTGATCCGCATCTGCATATGCCATAAGTGCAATCGAGGAGTCCTTCGAATACCAGAGTCCTCGATTAATGGTTCCTTTAAGATACCAAAAGATCTGTTTAAAAGTAGCTAAGTGTAACTCAGTAGGTCGAGTTTGATACCGAGCACACATACATATAGCAAACTGAAGATCAGGTCGACTAGTTGTGATATACAGAAGGGTACCGATCATTCCCACGATAAAGTGTCGGATCAACGGCAACTGCATGTGGATCTGCATCAAGCTTTGTTCGTTCTACCATTGGGGTATCCACGGGGTCGCAATATTCCATCTTATATTTCTTAAGCGATTCAAGGGCATACTTGGATTGATTGATAAAGATACCTCTGGGACTCTGAGATATCTGAAGACCTAAGAAGAATGATACCTTGCCCATCATTGACATCTTAAACTTGGAAGACATGAGTTTCCCAAACTCGTCGGATAAGGTTTGGGTCGAGGCTGCAAATATAATATCATCAACATATATTTGTATCATAATCATATCTTTACCTCGTTTCTGAATGAACAGCGTGGGATCCACCTTGCCTTTAGCGAAGCCTTGCGTGATGAGAAATTGTGACAATAGATCATACCATGCGCGAGGAGCTTGCTTCAACCCATAGAGAGCCTTCTTAAGCTTGTATACATGATTAGGATAATTAGGATTCACAAAACCATCCGGCTGTTAAACATGGACCTCTTCCTTGATTTCACCATTAAGAAATGTCGTCTTCACATCCATCTGATAGACGATCATATTCATATGGGCTGCATAAGCGAGGAATAGTCTAATAGCTTCCAAATGGGCAACAGGTGCAAAGGATTCCATAAAGTCGATGCCTAATAATTGCTTGTATCCACGAGCTACTAGTCGAGCTTTGTTCTTCAATATTCCGCCTAACTCATCGAGTTTCACCTTGTAAACCCATTTCAAAGTGAGTAACTGCACTTGATCCGGGCATGGGACAAGTTCCCATACTTCAAGACGTATAAAGTCATTAAGTTCTTCTTGCATAGCTTCTATCCAAAAGGATTGAGTAAAAGCTTCTTGCCATGTCTTAGGTTCAACTTCAGTGAGAAAAGCATCAAAATGACAAAACATTGCATTTTATTGTAGCTGACTTCGTGTGGATACCGGACGATTAGGGTCACCAATAATAGAATCTATAGGATGATCCTTTGTCCACTTGCTGTCATGTTCACGAATTCGTGGATTGGAGTAAATCATAGTAGGATCTTCCTCTGATGTGGACGACCCGGCTTGATTAGGGTCGGGAATTGGTACACCAAAGAATGGAAGTTCACGCATTTGAGCGAATTCCAAATCGTGATCATCATCATCTTCTTCATTATCAATAGGCATGACATGGGTAGTTGATTCGGGTGTTGGTTGAGAATTACTTGTTGAAGGTATATCTTGACCGATTGTAGGTGCAGATGTGTCTGATTGTGCTTCGGTTGCTGGAGCGACAACTTCGGTTATCGGAGCTATTACCTCAGGGTCTGGAGCAGCAACACTTGGAGGAGTGAAAAATTCATCAAAGAACGGTTGAAACAACGTATCCCATTCAATCCTAGTAGGTGGTATAAATGAGGATGAAGTGGGGTTGTTTGGGACAAGACCAGAACTAATGTTACTGGGTCTCATTTCATGAAGTGCGGGTTCAGAGCTGCTTTGCTCAGAAGCTATTGCTGTCAGCTCATCAAAATCAACATTCATAGTTTCGAGGATTTTACGAGACTTACGGTTGTAGATTCGGTATGCCTTCTTTGCGGGTGCGTAACCAATGAAAATACCAATATCAGCCTTAGGTTGAAGTTTTCCCAAATTGTCACCATCATTATTTGGATAACAAAGAGAACCAAATACATGAAGATATGATAAATCTGGTACTTTCCCATGGAGAAGCTCATAAGGTGTTTTACCATGGCGTTTACGAATTAGTGACCGGTTTTGGGTGTACACTGCTGTAGATACTGCTTTTGCCCATAAAAACAATGGAGCCTTTACGTAAATTAACATCGTTCGAGCAGCTTCCATAAGTGTGAGATTTCGCCTTTCAACGACACCGTTTTGTTGTGGAGTGCGTGCAACGGATGTTTCATGAGATATGCCAACTTCTCCATAATAATCACGCAAGATTTGATTCACAAATTCGGTTCCATTATCTGTACGAATGCGTCGGACAGTAGTGTTGAGACGCACTTGAATCATCTTGAGAAATCTGATGATGAATTTAGGTGCCTCATTTTTTGTTGTAAGAAATTTCACCCATGTAAACCGAGAGTAATCATCGACAATTACGCGGATGTACTTTTTGCCACTAAGACTTTCAACACGCATTGGCCCACAAAGATCCATATGCAACAGATAAAGTTTCTCTTGGTTGGTGTCTTCCATCTTGGGTCTGTATGATTTCTTGGTGCTTTTCCCTATTGTACACGCGGAACACAAATGATCCTTGTGAAATGAAAGTTTAGGAAGACCACGAACAAGTTCGTTTTTCGCCAAATGATTAATAGCGTCAAAGTTAAGATGAGATAACTGTCGATGCCATAACCATTTCTTAGTCTTTGATGCTTTGGAGAGAAGACATACGGGAGAAGCGGCCATCATGTCTTGTAGAGACAAAGTATACAAATTATTCCCTCGAGTACCTTTCAATAAATCAACCCCTTCTAAATTACGAATGAAGCAGGTATGCTCTCGAAAAGCAACTTCTAGGTTTGCATCACAAAATTGTCCCACAGAAAATAAGTTGTGACCGAGACCTTCCACATAATACACTCTTGAAATTATAACATTCCCAATATGATATTCACCATAACCCATTATCTTTTCAATATGATCATTTCCAAATCGAACCGTACCAAGAAACTTGCTGACGAAATTTCTGAGCTGCGAGCGATCTCCGGCCATATGCTTGGAGCAACCAAAGTCTAAATACCAGAGAACAATTTGGACCACCTGTTTTCAACAACAACAGTAGACAATGCATTGGAAACTATTGGTTCCGGAGTGTTAGCAGATACAGATATAAGATTATCATAATTGCTAACATTTGTGTGACCCTTAGATTTCCTGCGTTTTCTAATGTGAGTTTTAGCACTAACAGGTTTTACTGTTTCAATTTTCTTAGGTTTTGGATTATTCGCGGGCACTACAGTGGGAGTAGACCTATTTAAAGGGCACTTGGTTCCTACGGTAGTGTTGGTGTTCCTAGTTAAAGGACACGCTTGTGTTTTGATAGCCTTGGTACTCCTAGTTAAAGGGTACGCTTTGTTCGCTGTAGTGGGAGTGATCCTAGTTAAAGGGCACGCATTTCCTACTATAGTGAAAGTTCTACCAGTGGGGCGCCACATCCAACCAACTTGGGTTAACACTTTCCCAGTCGGTTTCCATTCTAATCCATTTTTCCGGGCATACATCTCATTCACATGGTCAATAAGGCAAGAATCATGACGAGTAGAAAACATACATTCATTGCAATTCCAACATTTCAAATTAGAATTCACACTAGGCTTAGAACGCTGCACAACCACAGAGCCTTTAGGTTTAGCAACATGATTCTTTTTATTCAAAACAGAAATAACTTTCCTAGGATGGGCTTCTACTTTCTTCTTCTCTTGACTACTAGATGGGGGCAAGATCCTATCATTCTTCTTGTTTCTTTTAAGCTTAGATCTTTGAGCCTTAGTAGTGGTGCTTACTCCTGTAGAAGGCAACATGGGAATATTAGAAGCTGGTTTTGATTCCGCCTTATCTTTAGTGACCAAAGTTTGAGATGGTTTAGTCCTAGGGCCCTTATTAAATGGTGTGACGGCTATAAGGTTCCTTTTGATTGCACTAGAGGACGATGCTGAGACAGTGGCTGCGTTATCCACAACATTCTTACCTTTTAGAGTACGAAGTGTTTCCTTTAACTCAGCCAAGACCAAATTTTTATCACAAATTTATTCCCTCAAATCAGATATTTCCACCGACTTTCGATTCAATTGTTCAATCAATGATTGATTTTGTGCAGCGGTTTTAGCACATGCGGGCTTTACTGAATCGAAGAGTCGTGTATCTTTCTGTTTTAAGTTATCAACCTTGGACAAAATCTTGGAAACTCGATTATCTAGATCAAGTTTAAAATTCTCAGCGGCCTCAAGTACGTTCACACAGTTAAGATCCTTAGATTTCTCTATGTCTATCGGCAAAGATTTAGCAACTTTGTCACTTGGCTGACGCTGTTTTGATTGTAAATCCAATCGAAAATTCTTTTCAAAGTTTGCATCATCGATATTAACACCTTCGAATGACGTTTCAAAATTTTCTTGAATAAATTGTTGCTTGCATTCAAGCGAAATACAATGTGTTTGAATCTCATCAAAACGTTTTGAAAGCGAAGAATATGAACCTTGAAGCTTTAAAAATTCAGCGTCAGATTCGTGACAAGTACTATCTACCACGTTATCCACAGATTCAACATTATGCACAATAGAATCATTATCAACACTTTTATTCACACAGACGGAAACAATATCATGATACATCACTTGCTTAAGAAGTTGATCATTTTGGCGAGAAACCCGTTCTATTTCAAGTAAACTATTTTCATAAGCATCATCCATTTCATTGAAAACACGTTTAACTTCTTCTATTTCCAAATACAAATCTTGATCAAGATTACTAAGACAAGCTTTAACATTCTTTACAAACGGAACAAGTTCGTCTCGAAACGCAGCTCTAGTGTGCTCAAAGTTCCATTCACCTTCCGTTATGGACGTGGCCGTCGTACGTTCCAAAATGACCTTATTAAAATCGGCTAAGTGTTGGTGTACCGTGTTTAAGTTAACGGACGCCTTACTTATCGGTGGAAGTAACTTCGTTAAATCCGTTTTGACAAGTGTAGGGGACGTACTAGGAGGGTTTTCATTTGACAAACTTGGGGGCACAAGAACTGTTAGTTCAGCTAATTCCTTTTGTAAGCGAATACGTGTCTTTTTAGACAATTGTTCTTTGTTATATTGATCATAATCAATCGTATGGAATTTTGAAAGCATTTTAGAATGAGTTTCATCCGCAAGTGACTGTGTCTCCTCAGTACTACGAACAAAAGGTGCTTCTTTCGATTTGCCAATTAGGGTCATATCATAAAGACACGGAATATATTCCTGAGCTTGTTTTGCATAATCGGGATTAGGTGGTAAATCTTGAAGACGCTTAAGTTCGAGTTCTTTAAACGATTTAGTTAAAAGATAAACCTTTTCTGTGGAAGCGTATTGTTTTAAAAGCTGTTGTTCTTTGAATTTAAGAAGTTTGGTAGCATTAATTTCCGATTCAAACTTTTTAGACTCGAGAGTTTCGAAATCCATTTTAAGTTTCTGAAAATCATTGACAACCGACTCTTTAGCTTTTAATTCATTGGAAAGATTAGCTTTTAATGATTCTATTTCTTTTAAGTGTTCAATCTTTTCAAAACGAAATTGGTCAAATTCAGAACATGTTATTTTCTCTGCTTGAGGGACCATTTCAAAAGTTTTGACCTTTTCTTTATGCAACGCAAGCTCAACAGTTAGGGTGGAATTGGTATCTATGGATTGTCTGAGGGCCATATGCATTTGATCAATAATATGTTTAGGTACCATGACCAAATCATGTTGAGCATAAGATTCCATACTCGTCGTAGCATTTGGTTGAGGTTCACTCAAATGTGTAGGATTGGGTACCACATCATTTGAGTTACTAGTTCTCGAATGCTGTTCGAGGTTGTCATTTTCATGCCTAACTTGATGTTGGTTATCATCATTACCAAGATTGGTTGTGGTGGGTACCTCACTGACGACATCAGAACCATAGTGAGAGAGATTAGCAACGAGAGCAGCTTGGGCAGAATGAATGTCATCACAATCTGAATCATATGCATCAAGATCATCTGATTGATAAGCTGCATTATAAGTGGAAACGACTGCAATGCCTTCAGTATTTTCTGCCCATGGGTCTGCAAGAAATGCTAGCTCTTCTGAATCCAAAATCTTCCCCTTAGACTGAGCATCGACCAAATACATCTTTTCACAAAACCACGCGTCATCCCTTCTCCTTTTCGGATGAGTGCATTGCCTAGCCATATGACCTTGTCCACGGCAATTGTAGCAAGTCACAACCTTTTGAGGACCAATGGGGCTTCCATTTCCATTAGCTTGAGAATTCACAGCTTGAGCATTCACATTCCTTGTAGGAGGTCCATATGAATTTTGCCTTCCCTGAATAGGTTGCACTGTTACTTGACCATCTTGAATAGTAGCTTGTTGTCGAGGATTTGAAGAGGTGCGGTGCTGATTGTTTGTTGGTGGAAATCCTCTAGTTGCAAAAAGTTTTGACAAGTAGGTAGTGAGATGGTTTAGTACATCAGCTGGCGTATCATTTGGAGTAAAGACCGGTGCTTAGATTGGTGGAAGTTCATTAGAGTAGAAAGCTTGTGCTGGTTGTGCTTCTATTGCAAAAAATCCTTGTTGAGGAGTATATCCCATTGGAGAAGTGTTGGCTTGTGATGGTAATGTCTGATATGGTGGTTGCTGTGGAAAGGATTGTTGATGAACACTTTGTTGAAATGCTTGTTGTGGCATCATTGGTGGTGGATAAGATGGTTGATGTGGTTGCTGAAAGGTGTGTGGTGATGGCTGCTGCAAGTATGATGGTTGTTGATAAGTATAAGCCATGTTTTGTTGAGAAGCATACATGGCAAGTGGATCATGAACTTGAGGTGTAGACAACCGAGCCTCAATCACATGGCATTCGTGTTGTTGAAGAAAAGCTTGAAGTTGATCCACATTGGTGTTATGCAAGTCCTTAGCCAATTTAACATCCGTCACGTACTTTTTCCATTCTGAAGGAAGAGTGTTCAAATACTTGGTGTTCAATTGAAAGGTAGGAATTCCATGCCATAGATATTGAGCTCATTCAACAATAGGGTAAATCTCAGATAGTAATCATTGAGAGTCTCCCCTGGCACATAGGCAAACTTATCAAAAGTATCATAAAGCTTACACTCTCGTTCTTGTTTAGTTAACGAGGTGCCTTGCATTAGAACACGAATTCTATCCCGTAACTCTTTGGCAACTTTATGTTTGTTGACGAGTTTGTATACATCTGGAGGAAGGGCTTAGAGAATGATATTTGTAGCTTGTTTATCACACTTGTCTTGTATCTTAGCATCTCTAGTTAATTCACCCGTAGTGCGAGGACGAGTAACAGCACCTTCCGTCACAGTACCATATACCAATGGTCCATTGAGCACCGATGCCCAAATTAGATGTCCATTCTCCTTGTTCAACATATAAAGTTCCATTCGGGAATCCCATTCCTCATACATAGTCTTCACTAACATTGGTGGACGATTATCCGTACCCGAGAGGATGGACTTATCCGTAAGAGATGTGTACTCCATTTCAATAAGTTAAGATTTACAAACGTTGATCGAACAATGAGAGAAAGTTAATGTGTTTGTTGTTGTGTATTAAAACCGATAAATAATGTTGAAATCCCCTAAATTATGTTCTCGATAAACCAAAAAATCCAAGACTAAATTACACAAAATTTTCAAAAACACGTTTTTAAAAAATCTTGGAAATCTTGTCACTCTATCGGAATGCACAAAACAAGGTCTGTCGCAATACTTGATCGCAATAACTATCGGAATGCACAAACAAGTTCTGTCGCAATGTCTATCTGAATCCCTGTCGGAATGTCTGATCGCAATACCTGTCAGAATGTATGATCGCAATACCTGTCGGAATGTATGATCGCAATACCTTTCGGAATGTGTGATCGCAATACCTGTTGGAATGTCAGATCGCAATACCTGTCGGAATATCAAATCGCAATACCTGTCGGAATGTGGCTAAAGAAATTTTGGCAGAGTAACGTTTCAAAATTGCCTTATACCCGATCGCAATGTACGAAGCAAGGAGCTATCGCAATGTTTTGATCGGAATAAGTGTCGAAATGTCCTACGATTGCAATGTAGAAACCCTTGGTTATTGCGATGGATGCCAACTTTCCGATGGAGACCAAAATACCACGTTTCTCGGATAGTACACAACAAATTCGGAATTTTAATCCTAAAAACGAATCAAACACCCAAAAATTTGTGTTTTTAACCCAAAATACCAATACCAAATCACTATAACAAGTAACTAGATAACGTATATCAAGATTAAAGCATAAAAACACAAAAAAAAAATGGAACGTGAGAAAAAGGATCAAAATAGACGAAATGATCAAGAAAACAAACACAAAAACTAAGCAATCATCCCATGGCTCTTGATACCATTTGTAGATATGTAAATCTTGCTTATGTTTTAGAGAGAGAAAGAGATAGAGAGATGGTGGAACTCACACAATTCTAGAGAGAGAAACAAAAGTTTACTATGTGTAAATATGAAGAACCACTACCCTCTCCATCTAAGGAGAGGGTTTATATACCCAAGCCTTTGTCATGAGCTTGGGCTTACATTTGGGTCGGCCTACACATGTTGTAGGCTATGCTTGGGTTTGTTTGTTAAATAAAGATAAGTAACTAAACTACGAGATATTACATGGACGATTAATGGAGTGACCGATCCTTCTTAATACATAAAACGTATTTCCAACACAATCGAATCCAACAGCCTAAACCGAAAATCCACGAAATCAATACCAAATCCACACCAAATCAGCACCAAAGCTAACTACGAATCCTTGGCGAATGATACCACTTGTAAGACTAAATCTGTTGTCCCATTTATTTAGATAATATAATACGAATTAAAGAAAGAAAATAGATGAAGAAGATGAATTTTAGAGAGAGAAAGTAGTGAGAGAAAGTAGAGAGAAATGGTTGGAACTAGGTGAATGTTAGATTGAGAAGTGAGAGAAAAACAATGAACCAACACCCTTCCTAACATGCTAGGAAGGGTATTTATAGTCCACCCACATGCGGGCTTCTTTATGGACTATATGGTTTGGGCTGGGCTTTCCTTTTGGGCTTTAGTTACTTATTAATGAACTTTAGCCTAAAGTTAAGCCAGTATAACACGACTAATATACTATCTATTACAACGTTCTAAAATAAGATACATAATAAACATATGACCGAGCATTCTTGTTTGACTCAATATTTTAAGGCTAACAATCTCCCCCAATGAGAGGTCATAAACCTTGGTCATTTAGGAAATTTGTAGAGATTAATAATCTTGCCATAAATGAGCCTTGAACGTGTAATCGTAGTCTTGTTCCTTCATGCTGTGATCTTTGAGCCTTTGTCGTTGTCTTTCGACTTTGTCTTTAAGTTTGAGATCTTCAAATAATCCTTGACTTGTCTTTGCCATCTTGCGATCTTGTGTCTTCATCCACATGCTCACACTATTAATTGTTGAATATGTCTTTAGGCATGAGTATGTGGTTTTGAATCTTTGACTTTGCTGAGTACACCATAACGTCACCTTCTCGAGACAAAACATAGACACGGACTGAATGGCTTTGACATTCGTCCTAAATCGGTAGCGTTTTACCTCCGGTCGGTGAAGATCGTTATACGATATTAAATACCGTACCTGTGATAGGTAGATTCAATTAAGAATCTCCTTGACAGGGTTTCGCGGCTGTACTAGCCGTTCTCTTTACTCGACCGTCTCAAAGCAAGACTGCGAACATAAAGAGTGAATCAATTGGATAAATATCCGCTTGATTAAAGTCGTCAATTCAAATTCCTGGAACAAGTGTGATTCGTAAAGAATCTTACCATTGTTGCTTTCCAGCTGACACAAGCTTGATTCATAAGAATCTCACAAGTCACCTACCGTAGCGCTGTTTGATGTTGACGCTAGAAGGATTTCCATTCGTCACTGTGAATATTAATGAATATCACTCTGAATTTTCTGGCAAGACCATAAAGATATTGCATAGAAACCTGAAACGAGTTTGAATCAAATCAGAATCAAACCACTGTTGCTTTTCAGTTTTACACATGTTCAATTCATAAAGAATCTTGCATATGACCTACCGCAGTGCTGTTTGATGTTAACACTGGAAGAATTTCCACTCATCATTGTGAATACTAAGTAGTATCACTTTGAGTGTTCTAGCAATATCACAAGGATATAGCGTAGGACTCTCTTGATCTTCATCCGTGTGTCCTAACGAGATTTGACTGATCTCTTGGCTCTAGACTCGATTTGTGCACTTTTAGTGGTCGGAGGCTGGAGCAGATGCCACCTATTCAATATCAACTATCTCGGAGTGAGAAAGTCAATAGAAATCGTGTTGATCTCCGTGACAATAAAACAAACTTCTTTTGAGAGAAGTCTGAGTAGCTAGGAAAGGGTTGTGCTTCACATCACTGGGTCCATGATGAGTTTGTCTTCATGATGAGTTGACCCGGTTTCTGTCTAAGTTGTATGGAGGGCTTCTTTCTTTACACTCTTTATCCTTACATTTCTTTTTCATTCTTTAACCCCTTCAATGCTTACCAAGACATCATTACTAGCACCTTGTTGTGATTGTTCCAGTGCTAGCATCAGTACTTAGTCGGCATTCAGCTACGTTCACATTCTACTCCATCTTTCCTAAGGACTTCTAATAATCTATTGGATTATCCCTGGGAAGATCCCTCCGGTTATGGTTGGATCATAGGACTTAAACCTAACCACCCTTTTGACACCAATAACGTCGTGAATTAAAGATGTTGTGGGTATTTGATCGTAACCATGAAAACCACTTTAAATTCTAACAAAGTGTTTGAAAAACATTTAACACCTTGCTAGTTTTGTCGTTTCAGAAATGCTCCCCCTTCACATGTGAATCGATAATCGAAAGTGTTTCGCACATGTAGGTAAGAGTTAAAGTGCTTGAGTCTTATATAAGATCACATTTTAATCACATTTTCTCCCCCTATCTCTAATATATAAAATCTTTTGATATTAGAGATACCAAATTTGATTAAAATATATTTTGAAAAATAGTCTTGAAATTTTTGGGAGAAAGATGTGTCTATGCATGAAGTTGAAATGCTCCCCCTCAAAAATTGATCCAATTGAATTGTCATTGTGAGGATATGGTCCACATTTCGCTTTTTGAGGATGGGAGTTGTTGAACACACAATTTTTGAAAGATTTTGAATAATCATAGAAAAATTCTTGAAAAAATTATGTTCAACGCTTTTTGAAAAATCCTATTTCATTTTGGCGAAGAGGTTTTTCTAAAGCATAAACTTGAGTTCTTAGACTTTGAATGTCTTGACGAATCCACTCAAGTGTAAGAAGATTTCTCTTCTTTTGCTGAGGGTAAGGGCACTAAATCGTACACTCCCCCGTGAATATCGATCCGGGTTGCAATCTGAAAGTGATTACAAGCCATTGTGTTGAGCTCAAAACATTGAATGTTTTGTGATTAGCTCAACCCGTGATAGATTGCTCTACCCGTTGTTTGGAAATATTGTCCAAAATAGACTATTTCCTTTATTAAACGAAGAAATGACATATTTTGAAAAATATTTACAACTTTCATTCGAGCTTTATGTACACACCTGTGTCGTTATTGAGCGACATTTCTAGGTACGTTCATATTATCGATATCGAAAGACATGTCGAGAAGAATATTTTTGGATTTTGAAAGTTTTTTAATTTTGTGTTTTGTTTTTATATGTTTTATATTTTTGTATTTTGCTTTTTCAAAGATATTGACAGGTTGATGTTTGATAGATAAATCAAGCAGGCACCTTTGCCAGAATCTCCAGGTCTGCTGAAGTCAAACATCTCATACCAATTTGCCTAACGAGGTACTCAAACCTATCTTTCGACAGAGCTTTCGTAAACAATTCGGCTAATTGGTAATTCGTTCCAACAAAGTATAGTTCAACGATACCTCTTTCAACTTGTTCCTTTATAAAGTGATATCGGACATCAATGTGCTTCGTGCAGGAATGCTGTACCGGATTACAGGAGATGGCTATGGCCGACTTTGAGTCACAGTACATAGGTACTTTATCAAAGTGGAATCCATAATCCGTGAGTTGTGTTCTCAGCCATAGAACTTGAACACAACACGCAGATAGAGACACATACTCTGCTTCGGCTGATGAAAGTGACGTGCAATCCTGCTTCTTGGAAGACCATCCCACATGTTTATCTTGACCTAGAAATTGTGCACCACCAGAAGTACTTTTTCGTGTATCAAGACACCCTGCATGATCAGAATCTGAATAGGCCGTTAGAAAGAAACCGGTTTCCCTCGGATACCAGAGTCCCAAATGAATGGTATTCTTAAGGTACCGAAAGATCCGTTTAACCTCCTTGAGGTGCTTTTCAGTGGGTCGTGCTTGATATCGTGCACAATAACACGTAGCATGTGAAATTTTAGGCATGCTTGCTGTCAAGTACATGAGGGAACCAATCATGGAACGATATCTCGTTTGATCGATGGCATTTCCCTCCAAGTCAGCATCTAGTGATGTGGTTGATAATGGTGTCCCAACGGGGTCACATGAGGTCATACCATGCTTTTTGATTATCTCTTGACAATACTTAGCTTGTTTTATAAAGATACCACTTGGGGATTGGTGAACTTGAATTCCTAGAAAGAATTTTAGTTCGCCCATCATTGACATTTCAAATTTGTTGTGCATTACTTTTTCAAGCCATTTTGAAAGTTTTGGGTTTGTAGACCCGAAAATAATGTCATCAACATAAATTTGCACAAGCAAAATGTCATCCCCATATTTATAAGTGAACAAAGTTAGATCAATGGAACCTTTTGAGAAACCTTTGGATACCAGAAATTTTGAGAGCTCGTCGTACCACGCCCTTGGAGCTTGCTTGAGTCCATATAGTGCCTTGTGGAGACGATACACCTTGTCAGGATAATGAGGATTGACGAATCCTTCCGGCTGCGTGACATAGACTTCTTCCTTCAAAGGACCATTAAGGAACGCCGTCTTTACATCCATTTGATAGACAATGAATCCCTTATGTGCAGCATAAGCAAGGAAAATCCTGACCGCTTCCATACGAGAAACTGGTGCAAATGATTCGTCAAAATCAATTCCCTCTTTCTATCCATACCCTTTAGCCACTAGCCTAGCTTTGTTCTTGATGATCGTGTTTTCTTCATCCATCTTGTTTTTCCAGATCCAACGAAGATTTAATGGAATCACATCGTATGGTCTGTCAACAAGTTCCCAGACTTTAAGTCTTTCAAATTGTTGAAGTTCATCCGTCATCGATTCAATCCAAGCATGATCAGCCATGGCTTTTTTGATGTTTTTCGGTTTAGCTGTACTCACGGCGAGTGCGAACATACAAACATCGCCATCGGTTGCTAGTTGTCGTCTTGTACGAACAGGCTATGAAGGGTTTCCAATTACGTGAACCAAAGGATGATCTCGGGTCCAATGATGTGTTGAAGGATGTCGTTGATAAAACGTATGCATATTTGACGGATCAACATGGCGAGTAGAAGACTCTCCAGTTTCGTGTACCGGTGTACCGAATGGGTTGTGAAAATCGTCATCGTCAGACAATGCATCGTCTGCTTGATTAGTGTTCTCTAGAGCAATGACAGTAGTTGTGGATGTTGTAGGATCGATTGTTGAAGTGATATTCTGAGGAGGTAAATCTGCAACGACCCGTGTTGAAGTAGATGAAGTTGTATCCTTTTGTAGATGATGATCGGTATCATCATTCTTATCATGAGTGACAGCGGAAGACTTTGATACAACATGTTTCTCCCCCGTGAAATATTCATCAAACATTGGTCCATATAACATTTCCAACTCTTCAAGTGTCGTGTCCACTGTCATATCTTCTCTATGAACATTTTCAGGAACTAGCTTTGAACTTGACGGTTCATTGTTGTGGTCTTGAGTTCCGAGTTCCGTGCGGTTGTGAACGGAAGTCGCTTGTCGTTGTTGATCGGGACTTAAACTGTTTTGTTAAAGTGCCATTTCTTGTAATTCATCAAATCTGATATGAATAGTCTCGACTATCAATTTTGTTCTCTTGTTGTATACTCTGTATCCCTTAGACTGAGTTGCATATCCCACTAAAATGCATGCATCACCTTTCTCTTTCATCTTGACCAGATTTTCACCATCTCGAATAATGTAACACGTACATCCAAAAACATGAAGGTGTTTGAGTGAGGATTTGCGATCATTAATTATGTGATATGGTGTCTTTTCGTGTCTTGGGATAATTAAGGAGCGGTTTTGTGAGTAGCATGCGGTTGACACGGCTTCGGCCCAAAAGTATAGTGGAAGTTTTGAAGCGGATAATAACGTTCGAGCAGCCTTAACTAAAGTACGGTTTCGTCTTTCAACAACGCTGTTTTGTTCGGGTGTTCGAGCAATAGATGTTTCATGTTCAATTCCTTCGGCTTCAAAATAGTTTCTCAGTTTTGAATTCAAAAATTTTGTACCTCTGTCAGTACAAACCACTTTAACTTGAGCTTGAAGACCACGTTGTATCACTTTAAGGAAGCTGATGAGAACATCGGGTGTTTCATCCTTGGACCTCAAGAAGTGAGTCCATGTGTACCTTGAGTAGTCATCCACAATTACCATAACGTATTTCTTCCCATTGATACTATGAACACGCATGGGACCACACAAATCTATATGAAGAAGATCTAACCGTCCTTTAGAGCTTGGTGTAGTCTTTGTCTTGAAACTACTCCGTTTAGCTTTACAAAGCTCACAAGAAGAACAAAGATGATCTTTGATGAATTTCAAGTTAGGAAGGCCTCGCACAATATCTTTCTTGGAAAGCAAGTTGATGGTATCAAAGTTAAGATGAGATAAACGTTGATGCCACAACCAAGCTTGAGTCGTTGAAGCTTTAGCCATGAAACATATTGGAGTTGAAGATGTGGAGTCTTGTAGTGAAATAGTGTAGAGATCAGTACCCCGTGTTCCGGTAAGTAAGTTATTCCCATCATAATCACGAACAAAACATGTCTTCTTTCTAAAAGCAACCTCCAAATCCGCATCACAGAATTGACCAACCGAGAAAAGATTGTGATTGAGCCCTTCGACGTAGTAAACCCTTTTGATAGTGATATTCCCTTGAACCAAGTCTCCATATCCTAGGATCGGTGCAAATTGATCATTTCTGAATCGGACCGTACCCAGGAACTTCTCCACGAAGTTAATTAGAAGCTTGAGATTCCCCGTCATGTGCTTCGTGCATCCGGAGTCCAGTATGAAGAGAATTATTTCGATCACCTGCAGAAGAATTAGAACACGATGGAGCATTTGCTAAATTGGATTCCTTGTTAGTTGTGATTTCCAATTCATTAGTTTCCCTGGTTTCATCACTTAGAGTCACACTAACGCACGTAGTCACGTTTTCTGTCCTAACCTTAGGCATCCATTTATATCCTGGAGGACATTGATTAGCAAACCACCATTTCCAAGGCTTGCTAGCAGACTCATATAATTCCCTAATTCTGCTTCTAGGGTTCTTATTGGTGGAGTCTGATGCAATACTTTTCTTAGGGGGGTTGCACCAGAATGGTTCACTTTGCGTTTGGGTTTTCTAGCACTAATAGGCATCACAGTTTGCTTCTTAGTTCTAGTTTCTACGCCTTTGACATTATTCGAAACACACATAGCATGATTAGCATTAGCACACTTTCCACATTTCACACAAACAAACTTAACATTCAAAGCATTCAAAGTCGAATCATTCATATCGTCATTACACGCGATTACAGACGTTTTATTCTTAGAAACATTGAAAATCCTAGGGTGGTCTTCTACTGTCTTCATCTTCCCTTGACTTTTGTTTTGCCAAACCTTTTCATTCATGCGAGTGCGCTTAAGCTGGGGCCGGCTAACACTATCAGTGGGGACTACTCATGTAGTAAAAGACACACGTCTATTAGTGTTTCTAGAAGTCTGAGGTGATGGACTTTCTTTGTTGTGTGTAGCTTTAGTGACCAATCTATACATCCCTGGTTTAACCACATTTGTGTTCTTAATGCTTTGTGATCGAATATGTGTTTTGGGAGTGTTTTGTGGTAACCAATCCTTCCCATCCGTCTTGGGGGCAAACGCAGGTTTTGCAAATGCAGAATTAGAGAAAACAGATGGTTTTCCCAAGACAGAGGGTCTAGTCACTTTTTGCGCATTGGGTTGTCTTACAACAGGTTTCTTAACACTAGGTTCCACAATTTTCCCTCCCATTTTAGCAACGAGTTTCTGCAACTCTGCTATCGCTCTGTCCCTGTCTTGTAACTGAGCTTTCAACCCTTTAATTTCTAAATTCTGTTCATTTATTTCTCGAAACGTTTGGGAAAGTTTTTCTTGCAATTTATTATCATGTGGAAAACTACCAACGTCTTTTTGCAAAGCAAGTTCAAGAGAATGACAATGTTTTTGAAGGAAATCAGATTTGTGTTGAAGTAACTCAAAAGCCTTTTTATCAACATTTTCTTTATGTTTCGAAAGCTCAAGTTCAAGACGCTCACATTCTTTGATTTTATCAAGATATTTTCATGCAACATCAGAATATTCATCGATATCAGCACAAGATTGAAGAGTAACACACAAAATATCTTTGGAGAGACATTCTTCTAAGAGTAGATCATATTCGTTTGAAAATTCTGATTTGTCATTTTGAAGTTCATCAATTTCTTTTTCAAGAGACTCAACATATTTCAAATCATCAAACATTTCAGACCGAATCAAATTTTCAAACTCAAGAACATGTTCTTTTATTATCTTCGTATTTGGTATTAAAAGTTCTTTCACAAGCACAGTTATGTCGTGAGAAATCTCGGTTTTCCACTTATCCTTTTGACGTTTTTCCCAATCGCTTTCAACAATTGATTGAACATTATCAACGTGGTGTTTAAGAAAACCAAGAGTTTTTCTACTTTTGCTTATTAGAAGCATCTAGAGGCAAATAGTTAATATATTTAAAAACATTAGTTTTCCTCTTAGCGGCAAAAGCCTTTTTCCATTGAATTCTTCTTTGTTTGCATTCTAAAAAGAATTCCTCACGAGACTTATGTTTTTGTGGAGTGAAAAGACCATAAAGACTGTTTAGATAAGCATAGTTATATGGTTTCACAAAATCTTTATTGACTGGTGATCTACTCTCCTCATCCCAAAGGGACGTCTCTTCACTATCGAGGTTAGCTACTAGGCAGTCATTATCAGTCCATTCGGACTCATCAAGATATAAGTGAGGGTTCGCAGCTTGAGCTTGTTCGAGGTACTTGGGGTGGCAAAGCTAGGTTGACCCTTGAAAAATGACCGGGGTGCTATCATTCTTACGGTTTAAATAGAGTCATGTGTATTATAAACAACTTTTTTCAAAAAATCGACTTGTTCTTCGAGATCCTTTACTTTTTCAGTATCTTTGCTTTGTCTATTTTTGAAATCTTGTTTTATTGTTTCAACCTCTTGTTTCTTTTCGTCAAGAATTTTAGCATAATCGGTGGTATTCATAGAAAGCCTCTGTTCAAGTTCATTAACTTTTGTTGTGGCAAGGTACGTTTTTTGACGTTCATCACTTAATAAAACATTAAATTGACTTTTTTCTTTAGTTAACAAAGCAAGAGCTTCATTGTATTTATTTTCAAAATCGTCCTTTTTAACGTTGATGACACGACTTTTGTACCCCTCAAGCTCGTTGGTCTTTTGAAGAAGCTCAGCCCTATAACTATCAATAGTCTCACTAGATTTTATAAGAGCGGCTTTGCATTCTTCAAAGTTTTGAGTGAGCGCTGCGTTTGCCTTCTTTAATTGCTTTTGACTCTTTCTATTTTCATTGACATCTTTTTGTAAACTAGCAATTAAATTAGCAAGCGCGACACGCTCCTCGTCATCATACTCATTTGCATGTTGATCATCCTCAAACTCATTATTGCACATGTCTGATGAATCGGGTGTGGTATTGCTATCAACCGTTTCCATCATACACGTGTCAGTAATTGTTGTTGGTAGATCACTATGCTCATGTGTATCACCAAACACATTATATTCATCATCATGTTGTACCTTATCAATTGGCTCGAAATCAAAGATAGGACCATTGTCATCTTTAGTGACGTTAAGGACCTCATAAATCTTTGCCATGTATGAATAATGTGCCTCGAGTTCTTGGTCGGAGAGTTCATCATCTGTGTCGTCAAGCATTTCTCCTTCCTTGGCTGATAGCTTGATTCCAGCTTCCATTTTCTTGCATAGCAGCATCTTTCCCTTATGATAACCATAATCTTTAACCCTCTTTGGTTGCCTGCATTCCCTAGCCAAATGCCCAAAACCTCTGCAATTAAAACACTGAATCCCACTTTGTTGCACAACTTGAGTACCAACAGTTTCCCTATTTCCAACAACAGTAGCCACCCTCTGATTATCATACTTAGGTTGTCGATCATACTTTGGAGGACTCTCAGCACGTCTTCGTGTGTCATACCTTGGAGGACTTTGTGCATGGGTGTTCCTCGGGTTTGAAGATGTTCGAAGGTTGTTGTTGGTGGGTTTGTAGATTTTCTTATATTGCTTCATAATGAAAGCCATTTGTTGCTTGAATTCCCTATCCTTTTGAGCTACTTCTTCATCACTGTCTTCTTCGGATGATTGCTCAGTTGTGGGTGATGGTGCTCTTGCAACTTCTTTGCCTCGGGATCGTGTTGGAGCATGTGACTTGGAGACAGTGGATGATCGTGGTGATGATGATTGAGTAGAGTAGGTCTTTGAAGTACGAGAGTGATAATCTGGGTAATGTTGAGTGATAGACACCAAAGCAAGTGGATTGGAAATCTTTGCAACTCGTTCAGCTCGAAGTTCATTTGCCTCATTTTGAAACTATTTCAAGATGTCAAAGAGCTTGTGATATGAAACTTCGTCTAACTTTTGTTGTTGTTTCACCAAGGTGACAAACCGTGTCCACTCTGGTTGAAGTTGCTGTAGAAATTGGACATTGACTTGCATGGTGGAAACTTGCAAGTTGTTTCGGGTCATATCATTCATCATCTTGTAGAATCGGGAGTAATAAGAATCAATTGATTCCCCATCCTTTGATGTAAACTTGCCAAATTTCCAAAACATCTTAGTTTTCACATCTTGTTTGTTAAGTGATTCACCTTGTTGCAATCTTTCAATAGCCGTCCACATTTCTTGAGCAGTAGGGCATGCATCAACCGTAGAGTAAGTATCATCTCCAATGCCACTGAGAATTAAGTAGATTGCTTCTTTCTCTGCATCAAACCACGCACGGTTCTCTGGGGTGAGGTCGGTCCTCTTTTCATCACGTTCATATGCGGGTTGTGCGTCACTTGTGTATGTGGCTGGTACTGCAGGAACTTAAATCCTTGAGAGTTTATAGGGTCCTTCCAAAATACATTGCCTTAAAGCATCACCGTTAGGTTTTGTGTCAAGATAACGTAGAAAACGGGATTGCCATTGATCATATCGACCCGACACAAGCATTGGTGGTCTTTCTTTGTTACTTGTCACCATTATGTTGCTGTTCGTCACACGATATTCGGCAGTAGAATCCATCTCAATATTCTCTGAAATGATGAAATGAATATGGATCTTAAGTAGATATGATGTGATTGAGTTGTTGTTGAAATTCCGAAAAATGCTATTTTTTCTCAGTCCGACATTAAATTCCTCAGTCCGACAAAACGGTAGACCAAAAAATTTTGTATCGCCAAATTTTGAAATTGAGCTAGAAATGTCCTAAAACTAGTATGGAAAAAAATTTAATTTACTTGACGGAAAAATTTTAACTCTTTTTTTTTATCTTCGTGTAAACGATATTACGAAACTAGTCTAGATGGTGGCTAAGTCTAAAAAATACTCAAACAAAATTTAGCTAAATATGTCATCGGAATGTTGGTTGTCGGAATGCTTAGATCGTAATGTCCTGTCGGAATGTTTAGACCGGAATGTCCTTCTGTCTTAATGCTTAGATCGCAATGTATACTTGTCGGAATCCCAGATCGCAATGTATACCTGTCGGAATCCCAGATCGCAATGTACCTGTCGGAACCCCAGATCGGAATATGTACCTGTTGGAATCCCATATCGCAATGTACCTGTCGGAATCCCAGATCGGAATATGGCTGAAACAAATTTGGCAGAGTAACGACTCAAAATTCCTTAAACCCGTCGGAATCCCAGATCGCAAAGAACGATCGGAATGTCCAGATCGGAATAAGGTGTCGTAATACAGTGATCGTAAAGTAGAACCAGTTGGTTATTGCGATCAAACCCCTCTCAATTGTACTTTCCGATGGTGATACTAGCTTGAATTTCGGAATGAAGAAAAACCAAGAAATTTTGAACGTTTGATCCAAAAAAGTTTGTGTTTTTAACCAAAACCAAGATACCAAAATCACTACAACACTACTGAAGAAGGTATACGACTTGAGATCACAAACAAACACAAAAAAAAATCTTGAATTCGTGGAAGAAATAAGGATCAAATCAAATAAATCAAGTGAAAACACAACAACCAATCACAAAACTACCCCATGGCGATTGATACCAATTGTTGTCCCATTTATTTAGATAATATAATACGAATTAAAGAAAGAAAATAGATGAAGAAGATGAATTTTAGAGAGAGAAAGTAGTGAGAGAAAGTAGAGAGAAATGGTTGGAACTAGGTGAATGTTAGATTGAGAAGTGAGAGAAAAACAATGAACCAACACCCTTCCTAACATGCTAGGAAGGGTATTTATAGTCCACCCACATGCGGGCTTCTTTATAGACTATATGGTTTGGGCCGGGCTTTCCTTTTGGGCTTTAGTTACTTATTAATGAACTTTAGCCTAAAGTTAAGCCCGTATAACACGACTAATATACTACCTATTACAACGTTCTAAAATACAATACATAATAACATATGACCGAGCATTCTTGTTTGACTCAATATTTTGAGGCTAACAAAATCATACGACTAATCAAAACAAATAACATGATGATGATTAAACTAAAAAATAAAGATTAGATTAAGATGAAGAGAAGAAAAAAATACAAAGTTGGTGTTTTCCTAGTGAGAGAAACAAGCACACCTTTCTCTCTCTAAAACTATGAATATCGAAAGCACACACACAAATGAGGCTTAGGGGGCCTTTTATACTAATTAAGAATTGTTTAGGAGGCCTTCCTTATTTGTGTGTTCGGGACTAAATCCCGTTACATAAACAATAATAACTAAAAACTCTCGACATCATTAAATAACATTTTTCACGAGCTTCGCAATGATATATTATATGACCATCACTTTAATTACTTCTAACAAATCAGACAACCGAATGCATTTCAGTCTGAGCGACCTAAAACGTCGAACCCGAGGTTTGCCTCCCAACCTGACATGCGTAGCAATTTGCATAAACCAGTCACTCCACAATCTAGACCTTCCTTAAGGAAATCTGCTTCTGCAATACCCGGTCACATGAATGCTTCAAGCAACTCTAGAAATAGCTCCAAGAACATGCCTAGGCGTAGTTCAAATGACACGGGTCATAAAAGCTATCCAGAGGATGCTACGAAAAAGACACAAGCAAGAGATAGGACCAAACCAAAACCTAGGAGCGTTGATCACACATCTAGGAATTCTAGACCCTTCTCGTATGTGCACAAATCTGCCAACCCTAGGAACTCTAGAGCCTTCTCAGATGCTAAGCACTTTGTTTGCACGAAATGTAACAAATACGTGTTTAATGCCATTCATGATGATTGTATCACTAAAGTCTTGAACAAGGTGAACCAAAACGCTAGAGCACCTCAAAAACGGAACTCAAAAGGAAATAGGTTTTTTCAAATTAAGTCTTCCGTTGTGCGTGAGAAACCTATGTCTCCTAGACCTTGTCTTAGGTGGATACCAACGGGTAGAACCTTCAAAACAATTGGTCTTAGGTGGGTTCCTACTAGAAAGATATTTCTCTCTAGCTCGACAAAGGTTCAAGATGAACCCCCACGCACGCCTGTCATGTGCTTTGGTTCCCATGCGAATACGTCAAGGTTTGCCTTAAGGAGGGAGCACATAGCGCTCCTACCCTTATCAGAGAGAGTTCCTCCGATGGCCACTTCTTGTTCTGGGTAATCAGGGTGGATAGCCACATTCCAATTCGCGGGGGGCAACCCTTCCTTCTTAGGAGTTGGTTGTATTAGCGTAGTGACGGCATGACATTCAGATGGTGGTACTATCGAATTGAAAATAGTGACGATTCCTTCCTCGACCGGGAATTTTATCATGGCGTGTGCTGTAGACGGGACTGCCCGTATGGCCTCCCGATAATACCATTGTACGGAGAATGCGAGCGTATAACCATAAAGTTCATCCATGTTGTAGTTGAATGTTCTTTATCTCCGATAGTCACTAACAACCGTAACTGCCCTATTGGCCAGATGGTATCTCCGCTAAAACCAATAAGCGGCGACGTGGCCGACATTAGTTGGCTTTTGATTTCTGGCCGTAACTGTACGAAACAGTGTTCGTAGAGTACTTTCGCGGACGATCCTCCATCAACATACATGTGGCGGACGTTATGGCTTCCAATGTTTACCTCAATCGTGAGAGGTGCATCCGCCACATTGGTTGCCATGATGGGAGGGAATGAGATTTCCTTACTGCGAGAAAATTTTTGGTTGATTTTCTGCTTTGTCCTGCGCTACCATGATTGAACCATAAATATGGTTGTAGGCTTGTCCTTCTGGAAATCTTTTTTATCATTCTTTTTGTTATCCTTCCCGTCCTTCCAGTCCTTGACCAAATGTTTGAGTTTGCCTGATTTAATCAGCGACTCAACATGTTGTTGTTGTTGATAAATCTAAAGAATGTTTGTGTAACAAGGTATACTACATTAGTAGTCCCGATAATTACCTACCAATTCCAAATAATCATTTAAACCGATTATCATTTTAAATCAAAAGAAAAGCGCAAACCATAATTACAACAAATAGCTATCTCAATTTTTCCCATCTCTTTAACCACCTCGGCCAAAAACACAAATCGTCATCGATAACAATTTTATATAAGAAAAAACCAAAAACGCTTGTGAGGGTGCTTTTACGCAAAGATACGCGTTATATCTATTTCACCACACGTGAACACGTAATTACGAACGATGTAATTTTAGCGTTGCGATTTCTAAGCGTTTTCACAATTTGAATGTTTATGACACATATCTAGTAAATCTGAACAAAAATAGTACTACAATATATCTCTCTCCCTTTCTTTTTTTGGAAAAAGACGTATTTGGTCAAGTTGAGCATTTTGTAATTAAATGTAAGTCAAATAGAAAGAAATTCACAAAATCATCACCATACAAAATGTTTAAAAAGAAGACAAATTTGGTAATCACAATTTGGTAGAGTTATGTATTTATACACTTATCGTCTTTTTCCCATCTCTTTCCCTTCTTTCTTTCTGATATATAAATAGACGTCAATTCCTCTTTCACCTACCTAATAATTCTATCATCTCATTATTTTAATTCCTGGAATCACCTTCCGGTTAAATCTGCTGGATTCTTCGAATCTGGTGAGTAATTATCCTTGTCAATTTTGTTATTTTCTGGATCAAGCACATCGTATAATTCATTCATTCATTAATTAGATGGAAATAACGATTTTAAATAAATAAATTGTTTGGAACTTGTTGACCTGAGTCAACCATCCAGTTTAAGGGAACACTCTTTTTTATTAGAAGACTAAATTCAACAAATCATCTTTGTGGTTTGGCCAAAAAGGAAACTTTAGTGTCGATTTCGTCTTTTACTAAATTGAAATAACATAAATACCTTTTATATTTTCAACATAGAACTTCCTTTTAGCATGCAACCCATCAAAACCACTCATTTTTTTCATCTAACAAGAAAAAATTATTTTTTAAGAATTAAATATCTCACTAACCGTTAATCGTCCATCGAGTGACGGAAATTAAATCATCTTTCTATAGATGACACATGTATATATACTTCTAGAGGTGGCAAAACGGGCGAGCGAGGGCGACGGGCTAAACGGGCGACGGGCGCCGGGCTAAACGGGCAAGGGCAAAATGGGCGGGCGGAACGGGCGGGCTAAACGGGCGCAAGCTAAAATGAGAAAAAAGACATATAAAAACGTAGAATTAATAAATAAAAATACTTTTTAAAAGCCGGGGATAAAAACTAAATATATAATATCCACCGAGTAGCCTAATTAGTGTTTTACATGTGCGCCCATTACGCCCATAAGTTTCTTACATATGCGCCCGTTTAGCCCATTAATAATAAAGAATGGGCAAAAAGTGACCCATCCTTTTTTTAATATGGGCAAAAAGTGCTCATATTTATCAAAATGGCCATGATTTGCCACCTCTATATACTTCCAACGAACCTTTTCTTTTTCTGAGAAAATTATATATGATTCGTTTCACGAATCATATGAAAATATATAAAATCATATATGATCCGTGATAAGAATCATATATGATTTTGTCAACAAAATTAATTTCGTCGAAAATATACACATGTGCCCGTTGATAGAAAGATGATTTAATTTTTGTCGTAATGATGACGATTAACCGTTTGTGAGATAATTAATTTTTAAGAAAGATGTGGAAAGTTGGTTTGAATAAATGTTTTGAAAACCAGTTTTTTAATTGATCCCACCGATCGAGATCGAGTGACAGTCCAACTGATTTAACTGATGTTCAACAGAGTTTTTTTTGTTCAAAACCGTATGGTCATCCGATGGGTCACGGTTCAACCAACGAGGTTCACCCATGTTTACGGATCACGGTTTAACCAACCAGGTTCACCCATGTTTTAAAACATTGATTTTAGTCATTTCACTTTAGTAATGAAATCAAAATCATCAAAATCACACACTTGTACTTTTCAAACCACAAGAACAAAACATGTAATTTTTGTCAGACCACAAATACGTTTAATTGCAATTAACTCTTCTTAATATTTGCACTTTTTTCAAAGCACGTGGGTTAATACGGAATTGCCTTTGACTTTAAATAAGGGTAATATGCAAAATTTAATTAAACTTCCGTATTTATTTTTTGAAATGGACAATTAACTTCGGGCTAACCTAAAGAAGAGAGCCAGATAAAAAAAAGAGATGCTGGCACTGGCCAATTAATTTGGGATGGAGAGAGTAATTGTTGTGCATTTGTTCATTTATCAGAGTTGAGAAGCCACTCATGGGGTTGAGTTTAGTTGGCTGTCGTTTATAGATATGATGATTTTGGGTTATATAGGAAATGTATGAGTTTGATGTGTATCTAACAGCAATATAAACCAAATTTCACCAGAGTGTGGCTCAATGCCTTGCATACAATTCTTGTTCATTTATAAGCACCTATACATACTGAGCTTTTAATGAACATATCAACGAGATCACCACTCGTCGCTCTTATCTGCTAGAAATGTACTTGTGATGAAAATATAGTTTCCATAAGCTCTTTTTGAACTCAAAACCGCAATGTGTCTGCCTTTATCTGGCTAAATGTGACAGCCTGATTTATTTTTTCCTTCTCGTAGAAGTATTTTGTCTAGTGATGCCTGTATATGCAGATGCTTGTTTAACATTGATGCAGTTACGTGTAAAGTTTATATAAGAGTGTTTGATTCATTGTATCAGACGGCATAATGAGTTATTGACAGTTCCAGCTTTCATGATGTAGAAATCCACTTCAATATTAAGTAATACAGTGCTTGTTAATTGAGTTTGCACTTTGCACCTGCGGGAGCACTGTGAATCTTTCGTTTATTAAATAGTAGATGAGACATTGCTATATTTTGTTCCCGTTTTCTATATTTATCCCTTAATTTTATGTGTTGGCAGTTAAGATGGAGGTGCTAAATCAAAAGGAATATATAGTGAGTAGAAATTGTACTAAAGAAAAGAAAGAGAAGGCAGAAGTATCAACCAGTTTCCGTGGTCTTAGAAGAAAGAGAAACATTAAAGTGCTCATGAATTCTCAAGAAAGGGATGATAAAGGGTTATCAGTGAAAAACACGAGAACATCTATAGAGAAAGAGATGCCCGGTGGTCCTGTTAAAAGATACTTTTCTGATGATTCTGACGACAGTAAAACAATCACACAAATGTTGAAGGGCTGGTCAACACCAAAAACAGAAAATTCAAAAAAGACGGTGAAAACTCGCAGAACTAAAGGCTTACATGGGAAATCAAAATGCTATGTGCCCAAAAAAATATGTGTCAGTGTTGAAATCGATGCTAGCGACTCTGATGATAATGACGATGATGAAGATTTCACTCCAAATTCTTCGTGTAGTAGATCAAAACAATCACAATATAAGGGTAGCGCTGCTAAAGATTGTAGAAAGAAAATAATGTTTGACAATGAAGAAGGGTCGGACAAAAAGCAATGCGCAACTAGCAATGCGCAACTAACTAGCGACTCTGATGATGATGACGATGATGACGATGATGAAGATTTCACTCCAAATTCTTCGTGTAGTAGATCAAAACAATCACAATATAAGGGGAGCGCTGCTAAAGATTGTAGAAAGAAAATAATGTTTGACAATGAAGAAGGGTCGGACAAAAAGCAATGCGCAACTAACAAATGGGAAGAAGATCGGAATGAAGAGGAAGTCGAGAAACAAAATAATGTTAATGGCAGCCCACGTGTTGGACGGATTTTGAGAAGGCGTCGTACTGCTAGTAAAAGAAATAAACTTGCTGAGGATGGTTTTTACAAGTGGGTGGATATTGAAGATGAAGAAGAAAACAAGCATGTAAATGAAGAAGAAGATGATGATGGTTATGGCAGTGAAGATGGATTTGTATTTTTAGCATCAATGAAAGGTAGTTCAAAAGGCAGGAGAGCGGAAATTGATGTTGACTCCGTAGAAGAGAAAGAAGAAACGCTTTTCGTGAATTCTAATCCTAGTAGCAATAGTTCAAATGATACGAAAATGAAAAGAATAGAAAAAGAGACAAGAATTTGTAGTTCTGCTTCATCAGGTGGCACTACAACTACTATTAACATCGTGAAGGTATGAATTCTCTGTTTGCTCCTCTTAAATGTATAAATATACTTCTCTGCTTATAGACATCACTATAATTTTATCAGGAGAAGAAATATGAAAAGGAATGTTGTCATCAATGTAAGAGAAGTGACAGAAAGACCGTTGTTCCCTGCACCAAATGTAATGAAACATTGTACTGTCTCCACTGCATCAAACAATGGTTACTCCTCTACTAGAAACTCTCGCATAAAAAATTTTAATCGCTGCTATTTTCAATTTCATGGTCCTCATGTGACGTAATAATAAACTTCTAATCAATCGGTTCTATTTCCTGACAGGTACCCTCAGTTCTCGGAAGAAGAAATTGCGGACATATGCCCCTATTGCCGTAGAAACTGCAATTGCAATTTGTGCTTACACTCGACTTTTAAGGTTTGCTCCATTTTCTGTAAATGGGAACATTCTGATACGAACCTATCCCATACTAGTTCTTAAGTCCCAAGTGTAGAACTCACTCAAAAAGCTAGCTTGTTTGAGGAGGGGACACCTGGACATTATAAAACACCAACCATCCCCATACTTGGTCGATGTGGGATCTTCCCTTTGAAGAACCAACGTCCTCGTTGGTCACGGCTATGTTTGGTCACGGTTGGCACCCCCTTTGGGTCCAAGCCACCACTCCATAGGCCACCACTCCGAGTGTTGGAATCTCGAAAGGTAGGGCTAGCTCTGATACCAATTGATACGAACTTATCCCATACTAGGCTCGTAATCGGTTCATAAGTAAAGTGTAGAACTCGCTCAAAAAGCTAGCTTGTTTGAGGAGGGGACACCTGGACATCATAAACCACCAACCATTCCCATACTTGGCCGATGTGGGATCATAACACATTCCATAGAAGCTCATGTTATAACCAGTCTATGTTGCCATTTTTCAAACAACAGTTTCCAAGCATAGATCTCAATGATACTGAGAAGATGCAGCATCTTCACTATCTTATTAACTCACTTCTCCCGTTTCTGACACAAATTCGTAAAGAACAATATGAGGAAATAGTGGCGGAAGCACGTGTACTAGGTAGTCATTGAAAGAAAACCTTAATAAACTTCTCTTTCCACTGATATAATCTTTTTTAGCCAAGTAAAGATGTTCATTTGTGTGCAGGAGTATCAGAGTCTTCAATTATAATTGGGCAGAACAGTTGTCCTAATGAAGAACGTGTTTATTGGTAATTTTCTTTAGATTTATCTATATATGAATGACCAAATCCTTTTCAACCACTTTAATTCTGTGAACATTGTTTCCATGGAGCAGCGACCATTGTTCAACATCTATCATTGATCTGCATCGAAGTTGTCCAGAATGCTCATATGAGCTTTGTCTTAGCTGCTGTCGTGAAATAAGGAAGAATAATCTTCTTGGTCTAAGAAAACTCGAGTTTGGGTACCTCGATAGAGGTTTTGATTATATGCATGGGGGAGACCCGCTGCAAGATTCTTTTCATGAAAGTAGTATAAATGGCCCCTTTAGCTCTGTAATTAAATGGGTAATAAAAGATGAAAAGAGTTTGTTTTGTGCTCCAAAAGAAATGGGTGGGTGTGGTAATGGTTTGTTGGAACTCAAGCGGATATTACAAGAGGATTGGATTTCTACTTTGAAAGCAAAAGCCGAGTATATATTGAGTTCATTTAAAACTGATCAACCAAACATTGTGACGAACTCTTTCACAACTGTTGGCAAGATGTATCTCAAAACAGCCAACAGAGAGAAGTCGAATGATAACTACCTATACCATCCTGCTGCCAAAGATGTCCTTACTAGTGAGGAGCTCATTCGCTTCCGACATCATTGGGCTAAAGGTGAACCAGTAATAGTTAAGAAGGTTCTGGACCAGACACCCGGTTTAAGCTGGGAGCCCATGGTAATGTGGCGTGCGTTATGTGAGCATGTGGACCCAAATGTCAGTTCAAAGATGTCACAAGTGAAGGCGATAGATTGCTTGGCTAATTGTGAGGTAATTCTAACATCAAACAGAAATTGTTACATGGCTTGAGTACTTGAGTTGTAACTCAAACAGACTAAACGAGTCAGATCCAAAAATTTTGGCCAAAAGGGGACTTGGTCTAATGGAAACAGGTTACGCGTTGCCAAATTCTGATTTTTTTGCTATAGAGCCTCATAGACTGTTTATTTCATATATCTAGAGTAATATTCTAATAATGTTGTTTTGTAATTAACACTTTACTTATAAAAGATAAAGATGGACTAAGAGGTGTTTGTGGGGCAACCCAATCCTGTATTTTAAGTGACATCTACTTAGGATTTTAGTGCCAGGAAACATTCTACTCTATTGAATCATTGTAAATTTCTAACTCTGTTTTATTGTGATTTGCAGGTTGAAATCAGTACTCGCAAATTCTTTAAAGGTTATACAGAAGGAAGGCAGTATGTAAATTCCTGGCCAGAAATGCTCAAGCTGAAGGACTGGCCTCCAGCTGATAAGTTTGAGAACCTTCTACCACGCCATTGTGATGAGTTTATCAATGCATTGCCATTCCAAGTTTATACTGATCCGAGGGCAGGTTTTCTCAATCTTGCTACCAAGTTACCGTCAGGTGTCATAAAACCTGATTTGGGTCCAAAGACATATATTGCATACGGAATGGCTGAAGAACTTGGAAGAGGGGATTCTGTGACTAAGCTTCATTGTGATTTGTCAGATGCGGTATGATTTTGTATTCTCTCTCATTTTTTATACACGCATTGTGCAAGTCCTGATCTCGTGCATTATTTCTCATGTATCTACTGCAGGTGAATATATTGACACACACAGCTGAAGCATTCGTAGGTGATGATCAGAAGTCAGCTATTAGAGAGTTAAAGAAAAGTCACAAGGCTCAGGATAGAAGAGAAAAGAATGGAACACTTTATGGATGTTTTGCTGGATCTTCGGTAAAGAAAGATGAATCTACGTCAAATGAGGAAGAGGGGTCTGATCACGTTGTTCGTACAAACAAAGAGGTTACCAATGGGAATGGACCAAGTGGAGTTTCACAGGAGAAACACAACTTATGTAATTTGCCTGAGTTTGATCCTCAAGAAGATACTGAGGAAACAGGTAGTGCTCTTTGGGACATCTTCCGAAGAGAAGACGTCACGAAATTACAGGAATATTTATTAGAGAACTCCAAAGAATTTCGGCATACATATTGCTGTACTGTCGATCAGGTATGTTTCCTTAAAAATTTCTGGTTGTGTTTGTTTATTTCTGGAAGTCTTTGAAACTAACGTGTTGCGTATGGTCAGAATCTAATATATGCTTGATTTTCGATCTTTTTGGCATAATTATTAATGCTTGAGTGGTATTTGCAGGTTTATCACCCAATTCATGATCAGACATTTTACTTGACAGTGGAACATAAAAAGAAGCTAAAAGAGGAATATGGTAGGTATTTCCCACTTTGCTTCTTTCAATTATATACGATTGTATCTAATGAGATACTTGTGAATCTTTTAGGCATAGAACCCTGGACGTTTGAACAGAGACTTGGGGAAGCAGTTTTTATTCCGGCTGGATGTCCACACCAAGTGCGAAATCTCAAGGTAAAGTTCCTCTTTCCTTTTATCTTTTATAGTCGAATATGTTCCCCATATTCACGCTGGTCATATCTCTTTTCACTTTCACGCACACAAACATGATTTACATGATCATATACCAAACTGTTCATGCTGAATGGGTACGCTTTCTAGCGTAAGGACAGCTCAATAATGAAAAGTCATATGGGTTGAACATATCATGCTACACGAGATATGGATGTGTAGAACGAGACATATGATCTTACCTGCATGTAAGTTCATAGGCTCCTGCAAATAATAAACTAAATCCTTTTCTGGCACTTCCTCTCTGGCTGGTATTCATCTCTCTTTGTTAGAGTTGAATGTTTAAGTCACTTCTTTTCTATTCGCTCCGTTGCCATTTATATTATCTCAAGCTTCTCTCCTGATCTCATTTTTTAATGGTACAATCTAAGTGGTCAGGATCCCGATTTATTGGTCATATCTCGTCTAAGAAATTAATAACTTCTTCTGTCATTGATGTATCGTATGTGTTTATTATTTGATTTGTTATCACATGTTCTAATTTAGAAGTCATGCATAATAAAAGCTACCTCTTGGTTCTGCAATGCCCTTCAGTTTGTATATCTCTGTTTCCCTTGGTTTCTAAATCCTATAGGCTTGTTCATCAGTAACTCTTATTTTCCCTTGAATCTTTCCATCAACCACTTTGTATAGCAGAACCCAAGACAAATGCTGATTTGGACTGAACGATGGTAGCATGGTTACTCTTAAGTTATTAGTGATTGCCATGTAGACAAAATTCTTGATCATGATGCTACCACACACACATTCTCAAGTAGCTAGCCTCTTTTTCCCCTCAAAAAGACTTCGTGTATGTAGGGATGGCAACGGGTCGGGTTTTAGTGAACCCGTCCCCGCACCCGTTTCTAATATCCAAACCCGCATCCGCCACAATACATCCGATTAGTATTACCCATCGGGTTTTCGGTTTTTACCCGCGGGTATCAGGTATCCACAATTAAATTTCGTTGGACATAATTGTGCGTATAAAGTTAAGAAAAACCAATGAAAAACAATCAAAATACCCTAATATAAATTTTAAAGTTTCTAAAAGATAAAAATACTAATTCAATATCATATCATGCGATTTAATGTATCGAATAAATATTTGTTTTTATTTAAAGTTACAAAATCCATCAAATCGATACATTACGATTGCCTTAAAAAAACATCGCAAAATCCATTAAAAACTTTAAAATTTGTTTTTCTTTATTCCACCGATAGAGAAGGCAATCGAATAAATAGAGAGAAGGCAATAGAATAAATATTTGTTTTTATTTAAAAACATTAAATTCCTATAAAACCATTACGATGTTTACTTTAGAGTAAGTATGCATGGATTTGGTGAACTTTCTGACAATTCTAAGCTTTCGGTAATCATCAAGCCGAGAGTTTGTCCTCACACAAGGGCAAACGTACTAGGTGAACGAGAAGTTGGGGACAACGGCTTTTGGAAGATTATTTTGCCGATGAAAGAATTCACCGAAATACCCGAGAGGAATTATAGGCAAAAGTATTGTATGAGTTCAAAACTTTTTAGACAATTAGCCAATGATATTACCATTTACAATGTTGAACCTTTTCCCGAATCATTCTATTTTATAAACGAACGACCGGATGCTATGGGTTTTTTTAAGTATTAGTCCACTTATGAAACACACATCCGCCACACACCATTCAATTGACATACGACACATGACCCTTGATGCATTTGACAAGCCAAATTAGTGAACATTGTGCACTTGATTGTTTACAAAACTTCACTATATGCATTGCATGAAACAAAACATGGACTCTCGTGAATGTTTGGGAGTATTGATTGTATGTATTCAACAAGAAGATGCATGTTAGTCACATTCCATTGTACTATATTGGTTTTTGGGTTCTAATATATTTTACCGGGGATTGACCCCTTTGCCAAAAAAAAAAAGATGCATTACAAAGGCAATTAAAATGCGTGATCATACATACCCGACTCAAATGCTTGAAATTGTTGCATCACATTTGTGGATTTGGCATGCATATCTTGTGTTGCGGGGGCAAATAACCACCTCGGTGTTCTATATGGTTCAAACTTATTGATGACCTTATCGACGATATTGTTGCGGAAGCTCTTTATGTAGTAAATGGACGTTTAGCAGATGGAATTTATCCTCAAGATCTACGTTTGTCAAAACGTTTTCCATTGCAAGGAATGAATAAACAATGAAGCTTAAAAGATTTCAACGAAGTGCAACAAAATATATTAAACGACCTTTCGGAGTTCGATAAGGTCGTTGGAGATAAAAACCGACACATTGAAATCAATGCACTATGAAGAATCATGTATTGTTGCACCATATTAGATAACATGATATTTAAAGATGAAGAATTCGTGACGAGTTGTTTGAAGTTTAAACGAAGTGTATGTTTCTCACAACCGTATTATGCAACGTATTAAGGTCTATCTAGTTCGAAGAAAAAACAAGGAACTTCGGATAAGAGGATAGTGACAACCTCGGTTACTATATTAAATTGCATTCTTTTTTTCTTTTTCAATTTCATATCTTTTATGCATTGTTACATTTCTCATTTAATGAAATGTTACTTCATTTCAATAAATGTATTAAATTATTGGAAAAAAGTGGTGATGTGACACCACTTTTTATTATAAGCGACAGCCAGCCTCTACATGGTAAGAGAGGACGATATTATTAGGCATCCGTGCGATGGAGAGTTTAATACATTGACACTCATCACCACATCAACATCTCATTATATTACATAAACTTTCACCATCCATTCAACTTTTACATAGTTTAATACATTTTCACATCATTATAAATTTAACTTTTTTAAAGAAATTCCATTAACATAAAAAATAAAAGACAAATTGCATAAATATTAAAGACAAATTACACAAAAAAAAAAAAATTAAGTTTTTCTTGTTGTGTCATACTACATATAATTTATGGTGTCTCAAATTATGCAAAAAAATAAAATCTTGAAAAACCATACCAAATAGTGTCCGAATAAGATCAAGAATTAAATTAAAGATATTGTAAACATTAGTTTTAGGACTTTTTATTATCCTGATGAACTAGTATACCATCTTTCATATAGTGAATTTAATTTTAATGAATATATTTAGATTTAAGTTTATTTGGATACCAAACTTTATTTGAATACTAAGGGACTAATCTCCACCACTCATCTCCATTTTAATCTAATAGATAAGATTAAACATAAAACCTATTTCCCTCTTTTTTTTCTAAACATTAATATCTTTTAAACCGTCAATCGTTATACGAAAAAAAATATACCATTACGACGGGCATTTAATTACCTTTCTACAGATATGCTATATGATATACTTTCGACAATTTTTTTTTCCGTTTTTTCTCGGAGTCTATCATATATGATACTAATTATCATATATGATAATAACACTGGTATCATATATTATATAACTTATCATATATGATATAAACCAATATCATATATGATTCAATAATAATTTGTAACATAACACTAATATCATATATGATAGAAATACTATTATCATATATGATATTTTACGCAAATTAAAAAAAACGAAAAAAAAGACGAATTTTTTTTTTCTTCAAAAGTATATCATAATGCATATCTGTAGAAAGCTTATTAAATGTTCGTCGCGATGGTATATTTTTTTTTCGTTTAACGTTTAACGGTTTAAGAGATATTTAAATTTTAAAAGTAAGTTAAATAATTAAATACGTTTAATCTTATCCATTAGATTGGGTTGAGATGAAAGGTGGAGATGAGTCCCTTGATATCCAAGATAAATATAATATCTAAAATAACTCTCCTCATACATTTAATATAATAAAAGTTAGTTGGTAGAGATATTAAATTTATATTTTAAATTAGAGTTAGTGGAGTAAATGGCCCACTTGATGGTTTAAAGACGGGTTGTACAGAAAAGAATCGTATTTATACGGTATGTATATATGTCATGTTCACAATGCATTGAATCCTTAAGGCTACCTGCAACAGAGATATTTTTACTCGGTCGCCCCGTTGCGGCGACCGGGTCGTCAGTTTTTTTTAGCTAATAGGCCGTGCATGCGATCTAGTTGCATGGACAAACATTCAAAATATATCCATTATTTCCGAACTTTTTTTTTAAATTTAACCTTGTATCCCTATAAAAACTCTATTTATTTAACCATTTTTCACACACACATTAAACTCACAATTCTTGGAACTTCAATTTTTATACCACCTCAAATAATGAGTTCAAATTTCGTGGACTACCAAAGAGGTGGTAGCTTTGTGTAAAGCTTGGGTGCACGTTTCGGCGAATTCCCGTCCAATTCGATTTCATAGGTCGAAAGGGTTTTGGTCGGAGGTACGTGAGTTCTTTTATCAAGAAACGGGTGAGCGAAAAAGAGGTTATCACTCAATTATCAGCAGATGAAAAAGTTCGATTCGTCCTAAAGTTGATCAATTTACTGTGATTTACGATAACGGCGTACGTAGGCATTCGGTTGGGACTTCTAAAGATACTCTTTATCAAGAAGCGGCACTTGAATATCGCACTATTAATGTTGGAAAATTTTGAAACAAAATCCCGCATGGAGCACCGTTCAAATGACACACTTTGATAATACAAGAGTTTAAGTTTTTAAGTTTTACAACTTAAAAATTATTATTATGTTTCGTAATGTTTTCTTTTATGTAATTTTTTTATTTTGTGTAATGTTTTTTTTATTGTTTTTATTTAATGTAATGTTTTTATATTGAATGAAATGTTTTTTTTATTGAATAATTTTAAAAAAAAATTGAATTAGGTCGTACTAGGTCGCCTTATTGAGGCAAATAGGTCGCTGGAGAGAGAAAATTAAAAAATAAGGTCGCAGAGGGACGCTATTGCAGGTAACCTAAAGAACCCTTCATTATACTGTTCACCATGGAGCATTGTGGATGCCCTTTGATTCAAATCCTTTATCTCTTCCTTTGTAGGTGTGTGGTCCTTCCTATTTCTTTTTGTTTTTTTATATAGATATCCATATTCTTCCCCTCTTTGTCGAAGGTTGGCGTAACCACTTTTGTTTTTGTAACGATTTAAACTTGAGAGCTTCCATATTTTTTATGATTCTAGTCATAAGCTCTTACCGACTCGGCAACTCGGTGGTTATAAGTGTTTCACATTAATCACATCATATAGTGAATTCTTTACAAGTGAGGCCTAAGAGCTAAAAAGAGGATATGGTATTCATTATAAGTCTTGTTGTTGTGGCTTCAACCAGTCATTATACTCCTTTATAAAATATTTTGACATGTTATTTTTAATATACTTAAAATTTCAACATACATCTTCTAATAAGCCTAAAAACTAAAATATTAAACTTTAACATCTCATTAATACAAACATAATTTAATACTCATATTAAAACTAATTAATACATAATAATTAATACACAAGTAAAACTAAAAATAATTACTCTAATACACAATTAAAGCTAAAAATAATTACTTAGTATATAACTAAAACACCCCAATATTTAAGACTATAAGTATATATTCACATTATACAACAACTTAAAGCATTAGTCTACATAAATGTACATATCTTGTCTACTTAAAATAATAGTGCATATAGTTTTAAAAACCGAATCGTGTCAATGGGTTCAACCGGGAAACCGGAGTCACCATGGTTTCGGCTAGCAAGTTACATACAGTGATCCAAAACTCAGATTGTCGGGTTTCGAGATGTCGTTGTAAGAAAAACGTAAAAATAAAATTAAGTTCGTTGAAAATTATGTTACACCCGTCGCTGCAACGCGCAGGTACCCTGCTAGTTGTATATGAAGAGATGAATGAAGGAGCAAATTGCGGGAACTTTGGCGTGCATTTATCATTCTTGGCAAGCAGTTGGGACTTTCTATGATCATTTGAAGTTCTCTTTATTCTTGTGTAGGAATGATAAATGCACAATGAAGTTTGTCGCAAGGACCTGTCTTCACTTTTGAAGGTGTAGGGACTGTCCCATCAGTTTGACTAAACCAATGTTATTAGAGAGAAGGGTACCACGACATGGGTACTTCTCAAAATTTTTGCCTAGTCAGCTGCCAACTCAACGCCACATCACACCAACACAACTCACAAAAATACCTCTCACTTACAACACACCCAACCTCTCTTCATTTGGGCCCCACAAAAATACCCCTCACTCACAAAATACCTCTTTCACAGTGGCAACGGATATATATTTGCATATGTGGCTCGTCGTTCAGATTTCGGTTTTCTGAAATCTTGACGGCAACAAGGGGGTCGGTGTGGCGACGAAGGGCGAAGAGAGGCGACGAGTCGTCACGGCGAGTCATGCCGTGTTGTGACACCCTCCTCTCTTATATGCAATCTGTTAGATATAAAGCGTCCTATCATCTCATACTCGAATTAAATTGCCAACAAAGGTTGTTATATGGCAAAGGCCAATGTTCTAAAAGACTTGTCATGTCTCGCAAAAGTGCAAAATTGACATTCACGCTACACAATAAATTAATGGGTAGGCTTGAGGTTTGATGTGAGATGAGAAGTTAAAGACGTGATAAGTTATGATGCGTGGAAGCTTTTTGGATTTCAACTTCGCTAGAAAAAGATTTTTTACATATATAAATGAAAAGATACATGCAAATATAGTTTTTTTACTTTATTTTATAAGACACCTTTTTTGTAAATTAAATGTGAGCAACCACACACCTCAGGTGTCGTTTTTGCGTCTCGCGCCGTACTCCCCAACCCAAATGGTCACGAAAACGTGAGGTGCCACACCTCGTGTGGCGTTTTCGTGTGGCGTTTTCGTGTTCTCGCGCATTGGGGTATTTTTTTTCTTTTTTTGAAAAGTGGGGTCCCTATAACACCAGAATTTGTCGTGTTAACCAAGGAGCCTCATATGGTGTTTTCGTGATTTTGATGTTATAGCGAAAAAAATGACGTGACGTGCACTTTATTCATAATACCACACGACGACACCAAACCACGTCTTAAAAACGCAAAACTTGGTTGTAACTGCTAAGGCTTGAGACTTTCTCATGCCGTCGCATGAGGTCGTGTCATAACTCACAATATTTATAACCTTTGATAAAGGCTGTGACAAACAGTAATAAAGATTGTATTTTTTATTAACAAACGAGGAATCCTTGTCAAGTTTAATTTTTTTATTAACAAACAGTAGATGGCGATTGGAGTGACGCACCATCATGCATGAGACTTGAAGTGTATTTAAAGTGAAATATAATGAAGAAGAGTCACATTAAAATAATGTCAATTCCACTTCTAAGAAAAGGAAACAAAAAATCAAAACACACACTCAAAGGATTAGAAAAGTTACTAAAAAGACGATGTTAGGTGTTTTTTGATGATATTGTTTCGTGTTCTTTCTTTTGGTGCATTAATAGATGTCGTAACTCTTTTTATTGGGAGTATTGGTTGAAAAACTTTTATTTGATTGCCTTGTAATATTTTTTTTAGCATCTTGCTAGTTTATAAAAATTGCCGTTAAAAAAAAGCAAAACGACTTCACTTTTACCTCTTTACAAAATTTATTTATCAAATAAATATACAACGTGTATTCTTTGATTCGGTCGAAAAAAATATGTCATTGAAAAGATCGTCGAATTAAGAACAAAACAAATACAATATTAGATTGCTTATGAGATGCGTTCGTCCTACTATATAAAAGATGTTGAGGTTTAATGTATATTTTAAAAGTTTTTACAACAAAGAGTCCTTCCAAAAACACTTGTAAAATGTAAGGAATTCCTGCGCGTATTACAAAGTTGGTCCTTAAAGACTAACTTGGCAGCGGAGCGATAACAGTCTCTAGGGTAAACGACCTGTTTTCAAAGTTAGTCTTTTGTGCTCCGCGTCGAAGCGCGGAATCAAACCTCGTGATAATATCAAAGACGAATATGCCGACAAGTAGGTGCCAAAGGAAAAAGTAAGTGCCACGTACGTTTGGCACAAAAATCTTTTGGCACCATATTTGGTGGTGGTGTGTTGAGCCAAAGAAAAAGTGATGTCAAAGGGTAAAAAAGGGATATAATGGGTCACGAATACCCACTTTATTAAAAAAAAAAGGAAAAAAAAAGAAATTAACTTACCAGCCCAGCTGGTGGGTTGACACGAGAGGCTTTGGGCCAAACGCGATGTGATGCGCCATTTGAAATATTGGGCTGGTGGTAGCTACCAGCCAACCGTTCCTATCCTCTTAGAGGACATATGAGATACCGTGAAATAGTTAAAAATTTGGCGCCAAACGCGGTGTGATGCGCCATTTGAAATATTGGGCTGGTGGTAGCTACCAGCCAACCGTTCCTCATGCTCTTAGAGGACATATGAGATACCGTGAAATAGTTAAATTTTGGGACAAGTAATATACATTATTTTTACATGTATGCAACTGTTGGTACATTGGGATGATGTTTAAATCAAGGATGTTAAGATCGAGGATTTTATCACATTGAGATAATAAGATCTTATCAATTTCTCAGCTTATGTAAACAAAGGATAAACGAGTGAGACTGTTTTCATTTCTTTTCAAAATCAAAGACAAATTCATATTATGAGAATGTCAAAGTTCATATAAAGCACCAAAGTGAAATTAGAACATAAAAAAGTCGAGTTTCCATTGTCACATTCATGATTTAGCGGGACCATGTGAGGCATAAACGTCTCGAAACATATGAGTCATAATACTAAAAGATTCATTTGATTAGAAAATGAAACGATTTTTATTTTTTAGAATAAGTGGAGTAGATTCGTTTTGCTTAACCAAAGTAATGGGTTAAGTGTAACTATGTAACATACCAACTTTTGTAAACTGGTATCGACACGCGTTCCTACGAGTTTACGCACCAGTTTACGATCCCACATCAGATGCGATTGTATGTCGATACGACACGTTTTTATCTAGTGTGTACGTAAAATCGTAGGATCTTACGTGTCCCCACGAGTTTAACAACCTGGGTTTAAATGATACATCTATAATGAAAGCAGATGAGCATATAGAAGCCTTATATTAAACTTTATGAAATACACTAAACTAACCAATTTGTCGTTTTTTATCATGTTAAGAGTAACGTGTATTTGTTTTATCAAACCAAGCAAAAATCATGAGTACAATAACGTTTGAGTCATTTTTATCATCATTGCAAAACCCAACCTTTTAAATAGTAAACTTTCTAATAGAATATCTATTCTGTTTATGCATAAGACCCTAAATTAAAATACAAAACTAACGTTTAGAAGGTGTTTATAAAAAAACAATTCAACCAAAAGCAGTAAACGAAGTACTTGACTTTACCCGACTGATATCACACAAAACATTAATTTATGTTCCTTATTGTAGTCATGTACGAAAGTAGCTGTGGACTTTGTTTCTCCCGAGAATCTACAAGAATGCATTCGACTGACAGAGGAGTTCCGTAAGCTTCCCATAGATCACAAAGCAAGAGAAGACAAACTAGAGGTAACCTAGTTCATGATAGTACATTATATTGCAAGTATAGTCGTAAAATACAATGTGTTTGTTTGGTGCAGGTAAAGAAGATGATCCTTCATGCTATGCACCAAGCAGTTACTGATTTCGAGAAGTTAACTAGTCAGAAACTACAGAGTAACCGGTATCAGTAGTGTGAAGTAGTCCTTGGATCCGAGATTGTGGATAATACAAATGATAAAATGTGTCGGTTCTTAAACTGTGTCTAGTTATGTACTTTCGAGTCGCTTTTGTAGTTGTTGGCATATTAGAAAATAACAGCCAATGTGTTCAAACCAATTTCCATTATCAGGTTTTTGCTTCTTCTAATGTAAAAGATAATCAGGTCGCCTATATATCCTACTTGATAGGTGAAAATGCAATAAGAAATTGGTGAACCATACGCAGGCTATACAGTTTCGATATAACGTATGCAATAGGAAAGTGGTCAAAATGTAAATGACCTAGGACGGTAATTTTGTTGATAGGGTGCCCGTGCGTGAGACCGAGTTAGCTGAAAATTATTGTGTTATACAATTTCATTGCGACCTTTTTGATTATACAAAACTGCAATTATTTTGCAACGACTGTCCATGAGATTATCAAAGACCTATATGGCTATATTGCACTTATTGAGCACCTTACCTCAATTGACTCGACCATAATAGACAATTATATACGAAGACATCAATTACATAAGTGAAAATAAACCAAAAGACATCACATATAATGGAGTACGATGCAGTCAATTAAAGAGTAGAAATATGCATGATACACCTTCACAAACACTTCCGAAAAACACCAAATGCCTCCGTACGACCCTATGAAAACATGGTCATTCAGGATCTCTAGTATTACAAATGATGTACTGAATAGAAAGGATGCATATTTCTCCTCCCACGTGTATAAAGGAATCACACAAATCCAACCTTAAGTTGTATTGAACATAAAAAGTATGTGTGTTTCAACATGCCATCAAGTTGTACTCAACATACAAGGATGCATGTTTCTCAATTAATGACTTTATCCTTTTAACTTGTAAAGTTTCTACACATAAAAATCATTGAGTAGACATATAAGATGTTGGATGGGTAGCCCCAAGACTAGAATAATACAAATACCACATCATTGGCCAAAGGGAAGTCGATTCTGTATCTTTGGGCTTATTCAAGTGTTTGAAGGTCAAATCCATGACTATAAATAGACGAAAATGGTTTCATCACTGCTTTTTTGGATACTCTCTCGCACCAAAAATAGTGGATCCGATTCTCACCTTGGTGCTGCCCATTTCAATCTACAGAAATAACGCGACATCACAGATCAGATTCTTAGCAAGCTAAAAATACCGTATACAAGTAACGATGAAACAATAATTAGATGGGCTACGATAGAAGCTAAATTATGTTCTTTTTGGCTTTTAGTTTTAACGAAAAGTCTAGTACAACGGCTACGAAGTCAAGTTTTCATTTTAAACATAATATCTGAAGTAGTCATCAAACTAATAAGTCGAAGATAGCATTAGGATGGACAAATATACACAGTAACACACTTCCACTGCGTTTCTAGTTTAATGACTTGAGTTATAGAAATCGCTTACTAAACAATTCAATTTTTTAAGCCCGTTTCATAGGCCTTTTAACTTTCTAAAATTGTTACATAAACCAATCTGCTTTATCAGCATTGATAGTGGTTCTTCTTGTCGTCTTGATATTAATCAAGGCTGGTGGCTCGAAAGCCACCAAACTGTTTTTTATATTAACATAGTATAATCATGCGCAGATAATTCTTACTTTGTTATTATGTTAAGTTAGCGTTATCTTTGACAAGCCAAAACCAAGGAAATGAGCTTAAAAGGACATCAAGACAGTGCACAACAATGATGACTGTAGTTCTATGTTATCTAGGTCAGCTCATGTTAAGCTTGTGAGTATTGTCTCAAGAGTAAATTAATCCTATTGTGACAGGATGTCAAACACAGGGGAGACAGGGTAGAACAGAATCAGGCCTAGGTTCTTATGCAGGAGGAATGTTTCGCGTAGATTTTAACTAATTTCTTGTAGGGAGCCTTCTATTTGGTGCAATAAGTTCTGGGGCGACCTAGCAGACTCTATGTGCATACCAGACTACCATCTGTTAGTATTTCCCAAACTATCTAATAAATCATATTATTCGAAAAAACATATGGTAGATTGTTATCATCCTTATAACACTGTTTTGACACTTCGCTCGTGCCAAAATTATACTCAATGTATTGGCTGTGTTAAAAGTTTCACTTACAGCTAGCTCAAAGTCGCCGGACATGCCCATTGAAAGTTCACATTGGTCCTCAGGAATTCCTAGAGTGTTGCATACCTCTGTTCTGCATTTTGCTAATGTCTAACACAACACAAAATTGGTATAAGATGAGGATATGATCATACGAATTTTTTTTGAAGAAACACATATGTAATTAATAAAGATATGTGTTCATAATCACCTTAAAATTCTCTGGAGTTGAAGTATAATCTGGCATACCGATAGTCATCAATCCACAAAACTCAAGGTTTGGGCAGTTTGAAGTTACATGTTTCACAAGATCCAGGCACCCATCTGGGTCAACTCCGAATTTGGCTGCAACAACAATGTGAAAACATTAATCTAATATTGATAGATTAAAAGTAATGAGAGTATGACATAAACTAGGCTGCAGGAATTAGATAGAAATGGTTACGAGCGAGTTTGATATATTAAATGTCAAGTCTACTCACATGTTTCTCCACTTGTGTTAACCTGGACCAACACCTTCAAAGGTATCCTGCCAATATTCCCGATAACTCGATCAAGATTATTCGCAATCTAGAAATAGCATTCAAATAAACAGAGCGTATGATGAGTCACTAAATTAGGTAGCAGAGTAGATACCATTTGAAATAACATAGAAAAATATTTTGAGGATATTAAGCATGTATACCTAAGAAAATTACATAGGTAAAGGACCTTTATTAAGGACTTAAAATATCTTCTATACTTCTATATCTTCTATACTTCTATACTTCTATACTACTATATAAAGCATTTGGGACCTTCTTAAAATAGCAAGGCTGAAAATTCAGCCTTTTTTCCTACTAAATAAAGCAAGTTGTTGATATTTTCATCAACATTATATACTATAACTTTTTCTAACAACCTTTTGTAACAAACTTTTGTAACAACCTACTTAAATAACATTTTTTCTTTTAAATTGAAAAATCTTTTTATGAATTTGTTATTTTTATAATCTAATTTCACCATATTCTCTAAAATTTTATGCTCTTTAATTCAATATCCATTTTGCTATATTTTTATTAACTGATAATTTTTTAAAAATTTAGAGGTTTTTTTTCGATTTTTTTACAATTTTAACAATACAAACTTAATGGATAAGAGATTAATATTTGTTAGCCTCAAAAATGATTATGAGTACTCGCCGCCACATTGCGCGGGTCCATGCTAGTACAATACAAAGTAACCATTTATTTCTATTTGCCTCTCTTTTATTAGAGGTCTTAACAGATTAGAGGTCTTAACTGTGTGATGCATATAAAACAACCATATCAGTAAAGCAATAGATTTGGCTACCAAATAAAGTGTAGAATTATGTCTACGGGTTGGTATAACATGTGCAAAAAACTCCCCTTCAGAACACTCTGGATAGTCACAAAAGCCACCATATAAGATCGCACTTATACATAATCCCTGATGTTCATCTGCTGCAAATGTTGTGCACTTGTGCTGAACATCAGAAGGATTTATGTTTCTCATCCCACATTTTCAATATGCATAAAGAATCCACACAAATTCAACCAAAACAACATGATGCCAATCATGAAGCTCCCATTGTGAGTATTGCTATATGACGGACCACCTCACTGTATTATGGTATCTCCAAGTCAAAAACCAATCTACCGCCAGAGTGTTATCTCTTCAAGTTATCTAACATCCTATAGTTGTAGCAGCTAAGCACACGCTTGTGCTCATTGTGCATTTGTTCCAACCTCATTTTGCCCTACTCATTAACAAAACAACAGTCTATTTCAAGAAGTATTTTCTGTTACTAAAAACCATAGTTATCAAGTCGTGACTTGAAATCATACTTTTTGACTCATGGCTTAACTCATAAGAGTCATGATAATAAATAAATAAAAAATTCAAACCCTCATCAGATCTAAAATAAAATATAAAGTCAAATCACAGAAAATAGGTTGGTTTATGTATGCAATTTTTATGATTTAAGGTCTACGTACTAAAAATAGCAAACATTTAGAGGGAAGCTAAAGAGTAAAGACCATTGGCTAAGAGACAAAATTGCCGGTTAATAGAAGAGATTTTAATAAGTGGATGTTTACCAGACTCGTACGAGTCATGAGTCAACTCGACTCGTTGCAAGTCAAACACGAATTATGAGTCATCAAGAGAGTCAAGTGCAGTCTCAAGTCATCTTGAGTCTAATAACTATGCTAAATACTAGGCAAATAGTATACAGAGCAACTCTTTAACCTAATTTTGTTCTACATTTTCACATTCACAATCAAGGTAATCGTGAAGAAATTGCACTGATTAACAATGGCTTTATAAAGGGTCAAATGTTTCCACCAATAATAGATAACTATATCACCTACACCCTAAGACAACATACATGGATCAAGCGTTTAATGCAACACAAGTTCCCTAATTTGCAACAAGGCTTCTTAATAATACACAACAAACACTCAGCAAAACAATTCTCAACTTCATACCACATCTACTTCATATACAAAATCGATTTTACCTTCTCATCATCAACAGTCTCAACCATGGCAAGATTCGGTACCCCCGCTGCACATCAGATACAGTAACAAAAAAGTATTAAAAGCTCATATAACAGAAACATATACAATTTCCTGATTTCTGATATGTTTATAACAGGATGTTTGGTATTGCCTTCTTATGCCTATAAGCAATTCCAAACACCAGGCAGAAGCATAAACATAAACAGTAAAGGTGCAAAACAAGGAAAAGGAAAATCGCATTCAAATTGATTTTTTCCAAAAAATCTCCACAAAACTAAAAATTTTCTTACTTGATAATTTATCAAAAAAGAATTAGAAAACTTATTTTTGGTGTTTTCCTTGTATTGTTTTGTAATGCAAAACCCCACTGCCCTAAATTTTCTTACCATAACCTTAGAAATGAAAAATACTACAAATCTAGAGATGAACTAGGAAATGTTTCCCCCACCTTAAGACACTCTAAGCAATCCCAACAGTGGCAGAGTCACAAGTTAAAGTTATCAGGTCCACTTCGTTGAAACTATAGAAGAGTTGTAACAAAATTTCTTTGGACAAGGTTCATTTTTACAACAATTTACACTAGGAATAAAAATTCATGTGGTTCACAGCCACCCAGGAAGCCCCTCGATCCGTCCCTGAAAAAGAAGCATATGACTTACTTAATAAAGGTTTGACTTTATTACTCTGCAAATTTCCAATAAAATGCCACTCGATATCTTCTGGCAACTGCAAATATACAAGTCTGTGTTAATCAATTACTGATGTCCCAAATTAACTGCCCACTTTGATATTTGAACCAATCAAACTAGTCTTTTAAATGTAAAGAATTACTACTTTTATTGACATTTGGAAAAGCTTACTTATTTGAGCTTATGAATAGATAAATATATAAGTTGGTGACTTAAATAAGCCAACCTCATAAGCCTAAAAAAGTGAGGGATAGAGTCAGAAATTGAAGCTTAGAGAAAGACCCAGGTGTTAAAATAAAAAGAAGAAGAAACCTGGGGTGATTTTTCAATGATCTCCTGGACGTAATTTTCACCGAAAAGACGGTGGCCAGCGTCGTAAACTTCACGGAGAAGTGATACGGGTTTAGTTTTGCTGACAGCGATAACTTTGATTTGGTTGGAGGAACGAGAGGATCTTTCGGCTGCTTGTTTCACTCGGTTCAGGACTGACCGGAGTGCTGCTGCTGCTGCACTCTCCATGGCTGATGTACCTACTGCTCCTGCTCCTGCTCCTGCCATTCTTGGATTTTGGCTTATGAGGATGCTGCTGGTTATAATATTTTAGTTCATTCCTGTTTGGGATTGCTTATTTAAAAAAATAAATTATGCGTTTGTTGGTAACGATTTTTTTTTTATCTATTTGGTTTGTATTCATAATGTTAAAGTTACGAAAAATAGAATTAAAATAAAACTTATTAAAAATAAAAATTAAAAATTAATAAAAATATATTAAAATAGATATTGAATTAAAAAGGATAAAATTTTTAAAATATGATAAAATTAGATTATAAAAACAATAAATAGATAAAAAGATTTTTAATTTGAAACTAAAAATATTATTTTTAAAAATTGTTACAAAGGCTCGCGATATATAATTGTGAGAAGAATAGTATATAGATTATAGATAGATAATGTTTAGATTTAATTATGATGTTTGATATTATAAAAATAAAATAATTAGTTTTTTTCAGTGTAGGGTAAATTTAATTATTATGTGACTTAGTGCGTTACATGATTGTATGGGTAGAAATATATGTAGGCACAATTAGTAGGATGATTTAGCATTACTCTTACTAAAATGAACATCCTACTTACAAAAATAGGCCACGTAAAAATGAAATAGATAATAATATATTATAGACATTAAAAGAATTCAATGTGTGGACCATGTGGGAATTTATTATTACGTTTTGCAAAAAGCACCTCAATAATAGATTATTCAAAACGTGGGTTTTTTCTATCAAATCGCAAATAATCAATTATATGAAAAGATACACAAACACCAAAAACTACTTATACATGTTTTGTAAACGTGATAAGTAGATAATTCACATACTAAAGCAAATCCAAACACCCCCTAGATCGGGGTTTTGATTACAAATTTATCCGCAGGTAGTTGAACCGGTAATTCGATGACTTGATCGGGCTGATCTGATGGTCGAATCAGTGAACGTGTACTCGATCGGGTTAATCTGAAGATCGAACTTGTAACTCGGTGACTCGACCGGGTGACTCAGTGGTCGAACCTGTCACCCGTTAATATTGTGTAAAAAAGCAATATTAAACATTTATAATAAGAAAATTTGAAAGTTCAACATTTTCAACAAAATGGATACACTGTTTATATATTAGAAGAGACTACGCGAGTACGTGCATAGCGGCGAAAATTCCTAACAACAAATAGTTAACGATATATGATATTTGGTAAATATTCCATTTAACGTTCAAAATAAAACGTGAAAAGCTAAAAAACACGCGACTAATTATTAACATGTATATACCAAACAACATATAAAAACCTTAAGTAAAACTGAAAGTGAAACATTACATCAATTATGCGATAAAATTTAAAAACACCATAATAGATAGTGACATTGATGACCATCAGAAACAATAAAAACGCGATACGTATTCAACTCTATGTCAATACCACGAATTGCTAGCTAATGCATGTTCTCATTCACGAACCTAACACCTAGTTAGTGTAAAACAATATACTACCTATCATATTTCTTATAAATACCACTTAAACTCATCATTTAAAAATCAACATCCAATTTTCTAACACTCTCCACAAAAAGCTTTAAACTTTTAATCGAGGTGGACGAGATGACGGAGAAGAAGCCCTTAAGATGAAGGTGACTTTTCTTACAGAAGTGATGTCATTGATTAGGCGTAGGCAAGAAACAGTTCGAGTGCCGAGAGCCCCGTGCACCGAAATTGTTATGTGCTCATGACTGTTTTGTCGTCGCTTTTTTTAAGACTCCAAAGTATGACAATTATAAATTATGGAATACTTTCCGAATATGTCGCCCCATTTTTAACTGGATAGTTAGTGAGGTAACTGCTCATAATTTTTACTTTACTAACATTTTTTATCGAAAAAGTAGGCATTTCAATGTACATCAAATGCACATTTGCAATTCGTCAATTAGATTATGGCATTGGTCCAAGTTTTCTATATGAATATCTACAAATAAGTGAGAGAACTTCACGAGAAGCTCTCGATATTTTTGCAAATTTGTCATGGAAGTATTCGGTCCTGAATATTTAAGGAAACTCGCGGTCACTAATGTTAAAACTTTACTAACATCACGAAGAAAAGCATGGGTTTCCGAGGATGTTAGGAAGTGTTGATTGTACATATTGAGAGTGGTTTGGTTGTGCGTACCGTTTTAGAAGAAAATATGTTAGACGTGATCATGGTGTAATCCGTTTATTTTATTGGAAGCTATTGTGTTGCAAGACTTATAGATATGACATGTTTTCTTTGGTGTTGTTGGATCGAACAATGACATCAACGTTTTATACCAATCAACTTTATTTAACGATCTCAAGACTGGACGGGCACTAGAGATCTTTTGTGGCTAATGGTGTATCTTACCCTTGGGGATATTATCTTGTGGACGAGATATATCCAGAGCTGGCGCCACTCGTTAAGACAATAGCAGAACCAACTGATGATGACTACAAACGAATTTCCTATAAGAAAAAGAGGATTCGGAAAGGAAGGACGTGGAATGAGCGTTTAGCGTTCTTAAAAGAAATGAGTCATAATAGTCGATCCCGCTCGAGCGATGAAAAAAGAACGAATCCATAATATGATGTACACATGCATCATATTACATAATATGATTCGAAAATACAAAGGATATGCAGTATCTACCACATGGTTCTCGGATGAAGAACATCAATCGGGGTATGTCCGAAAGGATTAACAAGTACGAGAAGTTATGAAGTACATCAGATCGGTACAAACACATTAAAACCTTCGAGCCAATTTAATCGAAGGTTTTAGTTTATTCCAGGGTGTTTGGGATTGCTTATTTTAAAAAATAAATTATGCGTTTGTTGGTAACGATTTTTTTTATCTATTTGGTTTGTATTCATAATGTTAAAGTTACGAAAAATAGAATTAAAATAAAACTTATTAAAAATAAAAATTAATAATTAATAAAAATATATTAAAATAGATATTGAATTAAAGAGGATAAAATTTTTAAAAATATAATAAAATTAGATTATAAAAACAATAAATAGATAAAAAGATTTTTAATTTGAAACTAAAAATATTATTTTTAAAAATTGTTACAAAGGCTCGAGATATATAATTGTGAGAAGAATAGTATATAGATTATAGATAGGTAATGTTTAGATTTAATTATGATGTTTGATATTATAAAAATAAAATAATTAGTTTGTTTCAGTGTAGGGTAAATTTAATTATTATGTGACTTAGTGCGTTACATGATTGTATGGGTAGGGATATATGTAGGCACAATTAGTAGGATGATTTAGCATTACTCTTACTAAAATGAACATCCTACTTACAAAAATAGGTCACGTAAAAATGAAATAGATGATAATATATTATAGACATTAAAAGAATTCAATGTGTGGACCATGTGGGAATTTATTATTACGTTTTGCAAAAAGCACCTCAATAATAGATTATTCAAAACGTGGGTTTCTTCTATCAAATCGTAAATAATCAATTATATGAAAAGATACCCAAGCACCAAAAACTACTTATACATGTTTTGTAAACGTGATAAGTAGATAATTCACATACTAACGCAAATCCAAACACCCCCTAGATCGGGGTTTTGATTACAAATTTATCCGCAGGTAGTTGAACCGGTAATTCGATGACTTGATCGGGCTGATCTGATGGTCGAGTCAGTGAACGTGTACTCGATCGGGTTAATCTGAAGATCGAACTTGTAACTCGGTGACTCGACCGGGTGACTCAGTGGTCGAACCTGTCACCCGTTAATATTGTGTAAAAAAGCAATATTAAACATTTATAATAAGAAAATTTGAAAGTTCAACATTTTCAACAAAATGGATACACTGTTTATATATTAGAAGAGACTACGCGAGTACGTGCATAGCGGCGAAAATTCCTAACAACAAATAGTTAACGATATATGATATTTGGTAAATATTCCATTTAACGTTCAAAATAAAACGTAAAAAGCTAAAAAACACGCGGCTAATTATTAACATGTATATACCAAACAACATATAAACACCTTAAGTAAAACTGAAAGTGAAACATTACATCAATTATGCGATAAAATTTAAAAACACCATAATAGATAGTGACATTGATGACCATCAGAAACAATAAAAACGCGATACGTATTCAACTCTATGTCAATACCTCGAATTGCTAGCTAATGCATGTTCTCATTCACGAACCTAACACCTAGTTAGTGTAAAATAATATACTACCTATCATATTTCTTATAAATACCACTTAAACTCATCATTAAAAAATCAACATCCAATTTTCTAACACTCTCCACAAAAAGCTTTAAATTTTTAATCGAGGTGGACGAGATGACGGAGAAGAAGCCCTTAAGATGAATGTGACTTTTATTACAGAAGTGATGTCACTGATTAGGCGTAGGCAAGAAACAGTTCGAGTGCCGAGAGCCCCGTGCACCGAAATTGTTATGTGCTCATGACTGTTTAGCCGTCGCTTTTTTTAAGACTCCAAAGTATGACAATTATAAATTATGGAATACTTTCCGAATATGTCGCCCCATTTTTAACTGGATAGTTAGTGAGGTAACTGCTCATAATTTTTACTTTACTAAGATTTTTTACCGAAAAAGTAGGCATTTCAATGTACATCAAATGCACATTTGCAATTCGTCAATTAGATTATGGCATTGGTCCAAGTTTTCTATATGAATATCTGCAAATAAGTGAGAGAACTTCACGAGAAGCTCTCGATATTTTTGCAAATTTGTCATGGAAGTATTCGGTCCTGAATATTTAAGGAAACTCGCGGTCACTAATGTTAAAACTTTACTAACGTCACGAAGAAAAGCATGGGTTTCCGAGGATGTTAGGAAGTGTTGATTGTACATACTGAGAGTGGTTTGGTTGTGCGTACCGTTTTAGAAGAAAATATGTTAGACGTGATCATGGTTTAATCCGTTTATTTTATTGGAAGCTATTGTGTTGCAAGACTTATATATATGACATGTTTTCTTTGGTGTTGTTGGATCGAACAACGACATCAACGTTTTATACCAATCAACTTTATTTAACGATCTCAAGACTGGACGGGCACTAGAGATCTTTTGTGGCTAATGGTGTATCTTACCCTTGGGGATATTATCTTGTGGACGAGATATATCCAGAGATGGCGCCACTCGTTAAGACAATAGCAGAACCAACTGATGATGACCACAAACGAATTTCCTATAAGAAAAAGAGGATTCGGAAAGGAAGGATGTGGAATGAGCGTTTAGCGTTCTTAAAAGAAATGAGTCATAATAGTCGATCCCGCTCGAGCGATGAAAAAAGAACGAATCCATAATATGATGTACACATGCATCATATTACATAATATGATTCGAAAATACAAAGGATATGCAGTATCTACCACATGGTTCTCGGATGAAGAACATCAATTGGGGTATGTCCGAAACGATTAACAAGTACGAGAAGTTATGAAGTACATCAGATCGGTACAAACACATTAAAACCTTCGAGCCAATTTAATCGAAGGTTTTAGTTCATTCCAGGGTGTTTGGGATTGCTTATTTTAAAAAATAAATTATGCGTTTGTTGGTAACGATTTTTTTTATCTATTTGGTTTGTATTCATAATGTTAAAGTTACGAAAAATAGAATTAAAATAAAACTTATTAAAAATAAAAAATAAAAATTAATAAAAATATATTAAAATAGATATTGAATTAAAGAGGATAAAATTTTTAAAAATATAATAAATTTAGATTATAAAAACAATAAATAGATAAAAAGATTTTTAATTTGAAACTAAAAATATTATTTTTAAAAATTGTTACAAAGGCTCGAGATATATAATTGTGAGAAGAATAGTATATAGATTATAGATAGATAATGTTTAGATTTAATTATGATGTTTGATATTATAAAAATAAAATAATTAGTTTGTTTCAGTGTAGGGTAAATTTAATTATTATGTGACTTAGTGCGTTACATGATTGTATGGGTAGGAATATATGTAGGCATAATTAGTAGGATGATTTAGCATTACTCTTACTAAAATGAACATCCTACTTACAAAAATAGGCCACGTAAAAATGAAATAGATGATAATATATTATAGACATTAAAAGAATTCAATGTGTGGACCATGTGGGAATTTATTATTACGTTTTGCAAAAAGCACCTCAATAATAGATTATTCAAAACGTGGGTTTCTTATATCAAATCGCAAATAATCAATTATATGAAAAGATACTCAAGCACCAAAAACTACTTATACATGTTTTGTAAACGTGATAAGTAGATAATTCACATACTAACACAAATCCAAACACCCCCTAGATCGGGGCCTTGATTACAAATTTATGCGCAGGTAGTTGAACCGGTAATTCAGTGACTTGATCGGGCTGATCTGATGGTCGAATCAGTGAACGTGTACTCGATCGGGTTAATCTGAAGATCGAACTTGTAACTCGGTGACTCGACCGGGTGACTCAGTGGTCGAACCTGTCACCCGTTAATATTGTGTAAAAAAGCAATATTAAACATTTATAATAAGAAAATTTGAAAGTTCAACATTTTCAACAAAATGGATACACTGTTTATATATTAGAAGAGACTACGCGAGTACGTGCATAGCGGCGAAAATTCCTAACAACAAATAGTTAACGATATATGATATTTGGTAAATATTCCATTTAACGTTCAAAATAAAACGTAAAAAGCTAAAAAAACACGCGGCTAATTATTAACATGTATATACCAAACAACATATAAAAACCTTAAGTAAAACTGAAAGTGAAACATTACATCAATTATGCGATAAAATTTAAAAACACCATAATAGATAGTGACATTGATGACCATCAGAAACAATAAAAACGCGATACGTATTCAACTCTATGTCAATACCTCGAATTGCTAGCTAATGCATGTTCTCATTCACGAACCTAACACCTAGTTAGTGTAAAAAAATATACTACCTATCATATTTCTTATAAATACCACTTAAACTCATCATTTAAAAATCAACATCCAATTTTCTAACACTCTCCACAAAAAGCTTTAAACTTTTAATCGAGGTGGACGAGATGACGGAGAAGAAGCCCTTAAGATGAAGGTGACTTTTCTTACAGAAGTGATGTCATTGATTAGGCGTAGGCAAGAAACAGTTCGAGTGCCGAGAGCCCCGTGCACCGAAATTGTTATGTGCTCATGACTGTTTTGTCGTCGCTTTTTTTAAGACTCCAAAGTATGACAATTATAAATTATGGAATACTTTCCGAATATGTCGCCCCATTTTTAACTGGATAGTTAGTGAGGTAACTGCTCATAATTTTTATTTTACTAAGATTTTTTACCGAAGAAGTAGGCATTTCAATGTACATCAAATGCACATTTGCAATTCGTCAATTAGATTATGGCATTGGTCCAAGTTTTCTATATGAATATCTGCAAATAAGTGAGAGAACTTCACGAGAAGCTCTCGATATTTTTGCAAATTTGTCATGGAAGTATTCGGTCCTGAATATTTAAGGAAACTCGCGGTCACTAATGTTAAAACTTTACTAACATCACGAAGAAAAGCATGGGTTTCCGAGGATGTTAGGAAGTGTTGATTGTACATATTGAGAGTGGTTTGGTTGTGCGTACCGTTTTAGAAGAAAATATGTTAGACGTGATCATGGTGTAATCCGTTTATTTTATTGGAAGCTATTGTGTTGCAAGACTTATAGATATGACATGTTTTCTTTGGTGTTGCTGGATCGAACAATGACATCAACGTTTTATACCAATCAACTTTATTTAACGATCTCAAGACTGGACGGGCACTAGAGATCTTTTGTGGCTAATAGTGTATCTTACCCTTGGGGATATTATCTTGTGGACGAGATATATCCAGAGCTGGCGCCACTCGTTAAGACAATAGCAGAACCAACTGATGATGACCACAAACGAATTTCCTATAAGAAAAAGAGGATTCGGAAAGGAAGGACGTGGAATGAGCGTTTAGCGTTCTTAAAAGAAATGAGTCATAATAGTCGATCCCGCTCGAGCGATGAAAAAAGAACGAATCCATAATATGATGTACACATGCATCATATTACATAATATGATTCGAAAATACAAAGGATATGCAGTATCTACCACATGGTTCTCGGATGAAGAACATCAATCGGGGTATGTCCGAAACGATTAACAAGTACGAGAAGTTATGAAGTACATCAGATCGGTACAAACACATTAAAACCTTCGAGCCAATTTAATCGAAGGTTTTAGTTCATTCCAGGGTGTTTGGGATTGCTTATTTTAAAAAATAAATTATGCGTTTGTTGGTAACGATTTTTTTTATCTATTTGGTTTGTATTCATAATGTTAAAGTTACGAAAAATAGAATTAAAATAAAACTTATTAAAAATAAAAATTAATAATTAATAAGAATATATTAAAATAGATATTGAATTAAAGAGGATAAAATTTTTAAAAATATAATAAAATTAGATTATAAAAACAATAAATAGATAAAAAGATTTTTAATTTGAAACTAAAAATATTATTTTTAAAAATTGTTACAAAGGCTCGAGATATATAATTGTGAGAAGAATAGTATATAGATTATAGATAGATAATGTTTAGATTTAATTATGATGTTTGATATTATAAAAATAAAATAATTAGTTTGTTTCAGTGTAGGGTAAATTTAATTATTATGTGACTTAGTGCGTTACATGATTGTATGGGTAGGAATATATGTAGGCACAATCAGTAGAATGATTTAGCATTACTCTTACTAAAATGAACATCCTACTTACAAAAATAGGTCACGTAAAAATGAAATAGATGATAATATATTATAGACATTAAAAGAATTCAATGTGTGGACCATGTGGGAATTTATTATTACGTTTTGTAAAAAGCACCTCAATAATAGATTATTCAAAACGTGGGTTTCTTCTATCAAATCGCAAATAATCAATTATATGAAAAGATACCCAAGCACCAAAAACTACTTATACATGTTTTGTAAACGTGATAAGTAGATAATTCACATACTAACGCAAATCCAAACACCCCCTAGATCGGGGTTTTGATTACAAATTTATCCGTAGGTAGTTGAACCGGTAATTCGATGACTTGATCGGGCTGATCTGATGGTCGAATCAGTGAACGTGTACTCGATCGGGTTAATCTGAAGATCGAACTTGTAACTCGGTGACTCGACCGGGTGACTCAGTGGTCGAACCTGTCACCCGTTAATATTGTGTAAAAAAGCAATATTAAACATTTATAATAAGAAAATTTGAAAGTTCAACATTTTCAACAAAATGGATACACTGTTTATATATTAGAAGAGACTACGCGAGTACGTGCATAGCGGCGAAAATTCCTAACAACAAATAGTTAACGATATATGATATTTGGTAAATATTCCATTTAACGTTCAAAATAAAACGTAAAAAGCTAAAAAAACACGCGGCTAATTATTAACATGTATATACCAAACAACATATAAAAACCTTAAGTAAAACTGAAAATGAAACATTACATCAATTATGCGATAAAATTTAAAAACACCATAATAGATAGTGACATTGATGACCATCAGAAACAATAAAAACGCGATACGTATTCAACTCTATGTCAATACCTCGAATTGCTAGCTAATGCATGTTCTCATTCACGAACCTAACACCTAGTTAGTGTAAAACAATATACTACCTATCATATTTCTTATAAATACCACTTAAACTCATCATTTAAAAATCAACATCCAATTTTCTAACACTCTCCACAAAAAGCTTTAAATTTTTAATCGAGGTGGACGAGATGACGGAGAAGAAGCCCTTAAGATGAAGGTGACTTTTCTTACAGAAGTGATGTCACTGATTAGGCGTAGGCAAGAAACAGTTCGAGTGCCGAGAGCCCCGTGCACCGAAATTGTTATGTGCTCATGACTGTTTAGTCGTCGCGTTTTTTAAGACTCCAAAGTATGACAATTATAAATTATGGAATACTTTCCGAATATGTCGCCCCATTTTTAACTGGATAGTTAGTGAGGTAACTGCTCATAATTTTTACTTTACTAAGATTTTTTACCGAAAAAGTAGGCATTTCAATGTACATCAAATGCACATTTGCAATTCGTCAATTAGATTATTGCATTGGTCCAAGTTTTCTATATGAATATCTTCAAATAAGTGAGAGAACTTCACGAGAAGCTCTCGATATTTTTGCAAATTTGTCATGGAAGTATTCGGTCCTGAATATTTAAGGAAACTCGCGGTCACTAATGTTAAAACTTTACTAACGTCACGAAGAAAAGCATGGGTTTCCGAGGATGTTAGGAAGTGTTGATTGTACATATTGAGAGTGGTTTGGTTGTGCGTACTGTTTTAGAAGAAAATATGTTAGACGTGATCATGGTTTAATCCGTTTATATTATTGGAAGCTATTGTGTTGCAAGACTTATATATATGACATGTTTTCTTTGGTGTTGTTGGATCGAACAACGACATCAACGTTTTATACCAATCAACTTTATTTAACGATCTCAAGACTGGACGGGCACTAGAGATCTTTTGTGGCTAATGGTGTATCTTACCCTTGGGGATATTATCTTGTGGACGAGATATATCCAGAGCTGGCGCCACTCGTTAAGACAATAGCAGAACCAACTGATGATGACCACAAACGAATTTCCTATAAGAAAAAGAGGATTCGGAAAGGAAGGACGTGGAATGAGCGTTTAGCGTTCTTAAAAGAAATGAGTCATAATAGTCGATCCCGCTCGAGCGATGAAAAAAGAACGAATCCATAATATGATGTACACATGCATCATATTACATAATATGATTCGAAAATACAAAGGATATGCAGTATCTACCACATGGTTCTCGGATGAAGAACATCAATCGGGGTATGTCCGAAACGATTAACAAGTACGAGAAGTTATGAAGTACATCAGATCGGTACAAACACATTAAAACCTTCGAGCCAATTTAATCGAAGGTTTTAGTTCATTCCAGGGTGTTTGGGATTGCTTATTTTAAAAAATAAATTATGCGTTTGTTGGTAACGATTTTTTTTATCTATTTGGTTTGTATTCATAATGTTAAAGTTACGAAAAATAGAACTAAAATAAAACTTATTAAAAATAAAAATTAATAATTAATAAAAATATATTAAAATAGATATTGAATTAAAGAGGATAAAATTTTTAAAAATATAATAAAATTAGATTATAAAAACAATAAATAGATAAAAAGATTTTTAATTTGAAACTAAAAATATTATTTTTAAAAATTGTTACAAAGGCTCGAGATATATAATTGTGAGAAGAATAGTATATAGATTATAGATAGATAATGTTTAGATTTAATTATGATGTTTGATATTATAAAAATAAAATAATTAGTTTGTTTCAGTGTAGGGTAAATTTAATTATTATGTGACTTAGTGCGTTACATGATTGTATGGGTAGGAATATATGTAGGCACAATTAGTAGGATGATTGAGCATTACTCTTACTAAAATGAACATCCTACTTACAAAAATAGGTCACGTAAAAATGAAATAGATGATAATATATTATAGACATTAAAAGAATTCAATGTGTGGACCATGTGGGAATTTATTATTACGTTTTGCAAAAAGCACCTCAATAATAGATTATTCAAAACGTGGGTTTCTTCTATCAAATCGCAAATAATCAATTATATGAAAAGATACCCAAGCACCAAAAACTACTTATACATGTTTTGTAAACGTGATAAGTAGATAATTCACATACTAACGCAAATCCAAACACCCCCTAGATCGGGGTTTTGATTACAAATTTATCCGCAGGTAGTTGAACCGGTAATTCGATGACTTGATCGGGCTGATCTGATGGTCGAATCAGTGAACGTGTACTCGACCGGTTAATTTGAAGATCGAACTTGTAACTCGGTGACTCGACCGGGTGACTCAGTGGTCGAACCTGTCACCCGTTAATATGTTGTAAAAAAGCAATATTAAACATTTATAATAAGAAAATTTGAAAGTTCAACATTTTCAACAAAATGGATACACTGTTTATATATTAGAAGAGACTACGCGAGTACGTGCATAGCGGCGAAAATTCCTAACAACAAATAGTTAACGATATATGATATTTGGTAAATATTCCATTTAACGTTCAAAATAAAACGTAAAAAGCTAAAAAAACATGCGGCTAATTATTAACATGTATATACCAAACAACATATAAAAACCTTAAGTAAAACTGAAAGTGAAACATTACATCAATTATGCGATAAAATTTAAAAACACCATAATAGATAGTGACATTGATGACCATCAGAAACAATAAAAACGCGATACGTATTCAACTCTATGTCAATACCTCGATTGCTAGCTAATGCATGTTCTCATTCACGAACCTAACACCTAGTTAGTGTAAAACAATATACTACCTATCATATTTCTTATAAATACCACTTAAACTCATCATTTAAAAATCAACATCCAATTTTCTAACACTCTCCACAAAAAGCTTTAAATTTTTAATCGAGGTGGACGAGATGACGGAGAAGAAGCCCTTAAGATGAAGGTGACTTTTCTTACAGAAGTGATTTCACTGATTAGGCGTAGGCAAGAAACAGTTCGAGTGCCGAGAGCCCCGTGCACCGAAATTGTTATGTGCTCATGACTGTTTAGTCGTCGCTTTTTTTAAGACTCCAAAGTATGACAATTATAAATTATGGAATACTTTCCGAATATGTCGCCCCATTTTTAACTGGATAGTTAGTGAGGTAACTGCTCATAATTTTTACTTTACTAAGATTTTTTACCGAAAAAGTAGGCATTTCAATGTACATCAAATGCACATTTGCAATTCGTCAATTAGATTATGGCATTGGTCCAAGTTTTCTATATGAATATCTGCAAATAAGTGAGAGAACTTCACGAGAAGCTCTCGATATTTTTGCAAATTTGTCATGGAAGTATTCGGTCCTGAATATTTAAGGAAACTCGCGGTCACTAATGTTAAAACTTTACTAACGTCACGAAGAAAAGCATGGGTTTCCGAGGATGTTAGGAAGTGTTGATTGTACATATTGAGAGTGGTTTGGTTGTGCGTACCGTTTTAGAAGAAAATCTGTTAGACGTGATCATGGTTTAATCCGTTTATTTTATTGGAAGCTATTGTGTTGCAAGACTTATATATATGACATGTTTTCTTTGGTGTTGTTGGATCGAACAACGACATCAACGTTTTATACCAATCAACTTTATTTAACGATCTCAAGACTGGACGGGCACTAGAGATCTTTTGTGGCTAATGGTGTATCTTACCCTTGGGGATATTATCTTGTGGACGAGATATATCCAGAGCTGGCGCCACTCGTTAAGATAATAGCAGAACCAACTGATGATGACCACAAACGAATTTCCTATAAGAAAAAGAGGATTCGGAAAGGAAGGATGTGGAATGAGCGTTTAGCGTTCTTAAAAGAAATGAGTCATAATAGTCGATCCCGCTCGAGCGATGAAAAAAGAACGAATCCATAATATGATGTACACATGCATCATATTACATAATATGATTCGAAAATACAAAGAATATGCAGTATCTACCACATGGTTCTCGGATGAAGAACATCAATCGGGGTATGTCCGAAACGATTAACAAGTACGAGAAGTTATGAAGTACATCAGATCGGTACAAACACATTAAAACCTTCGAGCCAATTTAATCGAAGGTTTTAGTTCATTCCAGGGTGTTTGGGATTGCTTATTTTAAAAAATAAATTATGCGTTTGTTGGTAACGATTTTTTTATCTATTTGGTTTGTATTCATAATGTTAAAGTTACGAAAAATAGAATTAAAATAAAACTTATTAAAAATAAAAATTAAAAATTAATAAAAATATATTAAAATAGATATTGAATTAAAGAGGATAAAATTTTTAAAAATATAATAAAATTAGATTATAAAAACAATAAATAGATAAAAAGATTTTTAATTTGAAACTAAAAATATTATTTTTAAAAATTGTTACAAAGGCTCGAGATATATAATTGTGAGAAGAATAGTATATAGATTATAGATAGATAATGTTTAGATTTAATTATAATGTTTGATATTATAAAAATAAAATAATTAGTTTTTTCAGTGTAGGGTAAATTTAATTATTATGTGACTTAGTGCGTTACATGATTGTATGGGTAGGAATATATGTAGGCATAATTAGTAGGATGATTTAGCATTACTCTTACTAAAATGAACATCCTACTTACAAAAATAGGCCACGTAAAAATGAAATAGATGATAATATATTATAGACATTAAAAGAATTCAATGTGTGGACCATGTGGGAATTTATTATTACGTTTTGCAAAAAGCACCTCAATAATAGATTATTCAAAACGTGGGTTTCTTCTATCAAATCGCAAATAATCAATTATATGAAAAGATACCCAAGCACCAAAAACTACTTATACATGTTTTGTAAACGTGATAAGTAGATAATTCACATAATAACACAAATCCAAAACCCCCTAGATCGGGGTCTTGATTACAAATTTATCTGCAGGTAGTTGAACCGGTAATTCGGTGACTTGATCGGGCTGATCTGATGGTCGAATCAGTGAACGTGTACTCGATCGGGTTAATCTGAAGATCGAACTTGTAACTCGATGACTCGACCGGGTGACTCAGTGGTCGAACCTGTCACCCGTTAATATTGTGTAAAAAAGCAATATTAAACATTTATAATAAGAAAATTTGAAAGTTCAACATTTTCAACAAAATGGATACACTGTTTATATATTAGAAGAGACCACGCGAGTACGTGCATAGCGGCGAAAATTCCTAACAACAAATAGTTAACGATATATGATATTTGGTAAATATTCCATTTAACGTTCAAAATAAAACGTAAAAAGCTAAAAAAACACGCGGCTAATTATTAACATGTATATACCAAACAACATATAAAAACCTTAAGTAAAACTGAAAGTGAAACATTACATCAATTATGCGATAAAATTTAAAAACACCATAATAGATAGAGACATTGATGACCATCAGAAACAATAAAAACGCGATACGTATTCAACTCTATGCCAATACCTCGAATTGCTAGCTAATGCATGTTCTCATTCACGAACCTAACACCTAGTTAGTGTAAAACAATATACTACCTATCATATTTCTTATAAATACCACTTAAACTCATCATTTAAAAATCAACATCCAATTTTCTAACACTCTCCACAAAAAGCTTTAAACTTTTAATCGAGGTGGACGAGATGACGGAGAAGAAGCCCTTAAGATGAAGGTGACTTTTCTTACAGAAGTGATGTCATTGATTAGGCGTAGGCAAGAAACAGTTCGAGTGCCGAGAGCCCCGTGCACCGAAATTGTTATGTGCTCATGACTGTTTAGTCGTCGCTTTTTTTAAGACTCCAAAGTATGACAATTATACATTATGGAATACTTTCCGAATATGTCGCCCCATTTTTAACTGGATAGTTAGTGAGGTAACTGCTCATAATTTTTACTTTACTAAGATTTTTTACCGAAAAAGTAGGCATTTCAATGTACATCAAATGCACATTTGCAATTCGTCAATTAGATTATGGCATTGGTCCAAGTTTTCTATATGAATATCTGCAAATAAGTGAGAGAACTTCACGAGAAGCTCTCGATATTTTTTTCAAATTTGTCATGGAGGTATTCGGTCCTGAATATTTAAGGAAACTCGCGGTCACTAATGTTAAAACTTTACTAACATCACGAAGAAAAGCATGGGTTTCCGAGGATGTTAGGAAGTGTTGATTGTACATATTGAGAGTGGTTTGGTTGTGCGTACCGTTTTAGAAGAAAATATGTTAGACGTGATCATGGTGTAATCCGTTTATTTTATTGGAAGCTATTGTGTTGCAAGACTTATAGATATGACATGTTTTCTTTGGTGTTGCTGGATCGAACAATGATATCAACGTTTTATACCAATCAACTTTATTTAACGATCTCAAGACTGGACGGGCACTAGAGATATTTTGTGGCTAATGGTGTATCTTACCCTTGGGGATATTATCTTGTGGACGAGATATATCCAGAGCTGGCGCCACTTGTTAAGACAATAGCAGAACCAACTGATGATGACCACAAACGAATTTCCTATAAGAAAAAGAGGATTCGGAAAGGAAGGACGTGGAATGAGCGTTTAGCGTTCTTAAAAGAAATGAGTCATAATAGTCGATCCCGCTCGAGCGATGAAAAAAGAACGAATCCATAATATGATGTACACATGCATCATATTACATAATATGATTCGAAAATTCAAAGGATATGCAGTATCTACCACATGGTTCTCGGATGAAGAACATGAATCGGGGTATGTCCGAAACGATTAACAAGTACGAGAAGTTATGAAGTACATCAGATCGGTACAAACACATTAAAACCTTCGAGCCAATTTAATCGAAGGTTTTAGTTCATTCCAGGGTGTTTGGGATTGCTTATTTTAAAAAATAAATTATGCGTTTGTTGGTAACGATTTTTTTTATCTATTTGGTTTGTATTCATAATGTTAAAGTTACGAAAAATAGAATTAAAATAAAACTTATTAAAAATAAAAATTAATAATTAATAAAAATATATTAAAATAGATATTGAATTAAAGAGGATAAAATTTTTAAAAATATAATAAAATTAGATTATAAAAACAATAAATAGATAAAAAGATTTTTAATTTGAAACTAAAAATATTATTTTTAAAAATTGTTACAAAGGCTCGAGATATATAATTGTGAGAAGAATAGTATATAGATTATAGATAGATAATGTTTAGATTTAATTATGATGTTTGATATTATAAAAATAAAATAATTAGTTTGTTTCAGTGTAGGGTAAATTTAATTATTATGTGACTTAGTGCGTTACATGATTGTATGGGTAGGAATATATGTAGGCACAATTAGTAGGATGATTTAGCATTACTCTTACTAAAATGAACATCCTACTTACAAAAATAGGTCACGTAAAAATGAAATAGATGATAATATATTATAGACATTAAAAGAATTCAATGTGTGGACCATGTGGGAATTTATTATTATGTTTTGCAAAAAGCACCTCAATAATAGATTATTCAAAACGTGGGTTTCTTCTATCAAATCGCAAATAATCAATTATATGAAAAGATACCCAAGCACCAAAAACTACTTATACATGTTTTGTAAACGTGATAAGTAGATAATTCACATACTAACGCAAATCCAAACACCCCCTAGATCGGGGTTTTGATTACAAATTTATCCGCAGGTAGTTGAACCGGTAATTCGATGACTTGATCGGGCTGATCTGATGGTCGAATCAGTGAACGTGTACTCGATAGGGTTAATCTGAAGATCGAACTTGTAACTCGGTGACTCGACCGGGTGACTCAGTGGTCGAACCTGTCACCCGTTAATATTGTGTAAAAAATCAATATTAAACATTTATAATAAGAAAATTTGAAAGTTCAACATTTTCAACAAAATGGATACAGTTTATATATTAGAAGATACTACGCGAGTACGTGCATAGCGGCGAAAATTTCTAACAACAAATAGTTAACGATATATGATATTTGGTAAATATTCCATTTAACGTTCAAAATAAAACGTAAAAAGCTAAAAAAACACGCGGCTAATTATTAACATGTATATACCAAACAACATATAAAAACCTTAAGTAAAACTGAAAGTGAAACATTACATCAATTATGCGATAAAATTTAAAAACACCATAATAGATAGTGACATTGATGACCATCAGAAACAATAAAAACGCGATACGTATTCAACTCTATGTCAATACCTCGAATTGCTAGCTAATGCATGTTCTCATTCACGAACCTAACACCTAGTTAGTGTAAAACAATATACTACCTATCATATTTCTTATAAATACCACTTAAACTCATCATTTAAAAATCAACATCCAATTTTCTAACACTCTCCACAAAAAGCTTTAAATTTTTAATCGAGGTGGACGAGATGACGGAGAAGAAGCCCTTAAGATAAAGGTGACTTTTCTTACAGAAGTGATGTCACTGATTAGGCGTAGGCAAGAAACAGTTCGAGTGCCGAGAGCCCCGTGCACCGACATTGTTATGTGCTCATGACTGTTTAGTCGTCGCTTTCTTTAAGACTCCAAAGTATGACAATTATAAATTATGGAATACTTTCCGAATATGTCGCCCCATTTTTAACTGGATAGTTAGTGAGGTAACTGCTCATAATTTTTACTTTACTAAGATTTTTTACCGAAAAAGTAGGCATTTCAATGTACATCAAATGCACATTTGCAATTCGTCAATTAGATTATGGCATTGGTCCAAGTTTTCTATATGAATATCTGCAAATAAGTGAGAGAACTTCACGAGAAGCTCTCGATATTTTTGCAAATTTGTCATGGAAGTATTCGGTCCTGAATATTTAAGGAAACTCGCGGTCACTAATGTTAAAACTTTACTAACATCACGAAGAAAAGCATGGGTTTCCGAGGATGTTAGGAAGTGTTGATTGTACATATTGAGAGTGGTTTGGTTGTGCGTACCGTTTTAGAAGAAAATATGTTAGACGTGATCATGGTGTAATCCGTTTATTTTATTGGAAGCTATTGTGTTGCAAGACTTATAGATATGACATGTTTTCTTTGGTGTTGTTGGATCGAACAATGACATCAACGTTTTATACCAATCAACTTTATTTAACGATCTCAAGACTGGACGGGCACTAGAGATCTTTTGTGGCTAATGGTGTATCTTACCCTTGGGGATATTATCTTGTGGACGAGATATATCCAGAGCTGGCGCCACTCGTTAAGACAATAGCAGAACCAACTGATGATGACCACAAACGAATTTCCTATAAGAAAAAGAGGATTCGGAAAGAAAGGACGTGGAATGAGCGTTTAGCGTTCTTAAAAGAAATGAGTCATAATAGTCGATCCCGCTCGAGCGATGAAAAAAGAACGAATCCATAATATGATGTACACATGCATCATATTACATAATATGATTCGAAAATACAAAGGATATGCAGTATCTACCACATGGTTCTCGGATGAAGAACATCAATCGGGGTATGTCCGAAAGGATTAACAAGTACGAGAAGTTATGAAGTACATCAGATCGGTACAAACACATTAAAACCTTCGAGCCAATTTAATCGAAGGTTTTAGTTTATTCCAGGGTGTTTGGGATTGCTTATTTTAAAAAATAAATTATGCGTTTGTTGGTAACGATTTTTTTTATCTATTTGGTTTGTATTCATAATGTTAAAGTTACGAAAAATAGAATTAAAATAAAACTTATTAAAAATAAAAATTAAAAATTAATAAAAATATATTAAAATAGATATTTAATTAAAGAGGATAAAATTTTTAAAAATATAATAAAATTAGATTATAAAAACAATAAATAGATAAAAAGATTTTTAATTTGAAACTAAAAATATTATTTTTAAAAATTGTTACAAAGGCTCGAGATATATAATTGTGAGAAGAATAGTATATAGATTATAGATAGATAATGTTTAGATTTAATTATGATGTTTGATATTATAAAAATAAAATAATTAGTTTTTTCAGTGTAGGGTAAATTTAATTATTATGTGACTTAGTGCGTTACATGATTGTATGGGTAGGAATATATGTAGGCATAATTAGTAGGATGATTTAGCATTACTCTTACTAAAATGAACATCCTACTTACAAAAATAGGCCACGTAAAAATGAAATAGATGATAATATATTATAGACATTAAAAGAATTCAATGTGTGGACCATGTGGGAATTTATTATTACGTTTTGCAAAAAGCACCTCAATAATAGATTATTCAAAACGTGGGTTTCTTCTATCAAATCGCAAATAATCAATTATATGAAAAGATACCCAAGCACCAAAAATTACTTATACATGTTTTGTAAACGTGATAAGTAGATAATTCACATACTAACACAAATCCAAACACCCCCTAGATCGGGGTCTTGATTACAAATTTATCCGCAGGTAGTTGAACCGGTAATTCGGTGACTTGATCGGGCTGATCTGATGGTCGAATCAGTGAACGTGTACTCGATCGGGTTAATCTGAAGATCGAACTTATAACTCGGTGACTCGACCGGGTGACTCAGTGGTCGAACCTGTCACCCGTTAATATTGTGTAAAAAAGCAATATTAAACATTTATAATAAGAAAATTTGGAAGTTCAACATTTTCAACAAAATGGATACACTGTTTATATATTAGAAGAGACTACGCGAGTACGTGCATAGCGGCGAAAATTCCTAACAACAAATAGTTAACGATATATGATATTTGGTAAATATTCCATTTAACGTTCAAAATAAAACGTAAAAAGCTAAAAAACACGCGACTAATTATTAACATGTATATACCAAACAACATATAAAAACCTTAAGTAAAACTGAAAGTTAAACATTACATCAATTATGCGATAAAATTTAAAAACACCATAATAGATAGTGACATTGATGACCATCAGAAACAATAAAAACGCGATACGTATTCAACTCTATGTCAATACCTCGAATTGCTAGCTAATGCATGTTCTCATTCACGAACCTAACACCTAGCTAGTGTAAAACAATATACTACCTATCATATTTCTTATAAATACCACTTAAACTCATCATTTAAAAATCAACATCCAATTTTCTAACACTCTCCACAAAAAGCTTTAAACATTTAATCGAGGTGGACGAGATGACGGAGAAGAAGCCCTTAAGATGAAGGTGACTTTTCTTACAGAAGTGATGTCATTGATTAGGCGTAGGCAAGAAACAGTTCGAGTGCCGAGAGCCCCGTGCACCGAAATTGTTATGTGCTCATGACAGTTTAGTCGTCGCTTTTTTTAAGACTCCAAAGTATGACAATTATAAATTATGGAATACTTCCGAATATGTCGCCCCATTTTTAACTGGATAGTTAGTGAGGTAACTGCTCATAATTTTTACTTTACTAAGATTTTTTACCGAAAAAGTAGGCATTTCAATGTACATCAAATGCACATTTGCAATTCGTCAATTAGATTATGGCATTGGTCCAAGTTTTCTATATGAATATCTGCAAATAAGTGTGAGAACTTCACGAGAAGCTCTCGATATTTGTGCAAATTTGTCATGGAAGTATTCGGTCCTGAATATTTAAGGAAACTCGCGGTTACTAATGTTAAAACTTTACTAACGTCATGAAGAAAAGCATGGGTTTCCGAGGATGTTAGGAAGTGTTGATTGTACATATTGAGAGTGGTTTGGTTGTGCGTACCGTTTTAGAAGAAAATATGTTAGACGTGATCATGGTGTAATCCGTTTATTTTATTGGAAGCTATTGTGTTGCAAGACTTATAGATATGACATGTTTTCTTTGGTGTTGCTGGATCGAACAACGACATCAACGTTTTATACCAATCAACTTTATTTAACGATCTCAAGACTGGACGGGCACTAGAGATCTTTTGTGGCTAATGGTGTATCTTACCCTTGGGGATATTATCTTGTGGACGAGATATATCCAGAGCTGGCGCCACTCGTTAAGACAATAGCAGAACCAACTGATGATGACCACAAACGAATTTCCTATAAGAAAAAGAGGATTCGGAAAGGAAGGATGTGGAATGAGCGTTTAGCGTTCTTAAAAGAAATGAGTCATAATAGTCGATCCCGCTCGAGCGATGAAAAAAGAACGAATCCATTTTATGATGTACACATGCATCATATTACATAATATGATTCGAAAATACAAAGGATATGCAGTATCTACCACATGGTTCTCGGATGAAGAACATCAATCGGGGTATGTCCGAAATGATTAACAAGTACGAGAAGTTATGAAGTACATCAGATCGGTACAAACACATTAAAACCTTCGAGCCAATTTAATCGAACACTTGTATTCAAATGTTAATTCGTAGTTTAATAGTTGGGGTATATGTAATGTTTTTAATACTAAATAAATGTTTTATGTTAAAATTATGTTTTTATTAATTTTGTGTGTTTATATTTATGGTTTTTATTTGCGATTTTAGTTTATGATTAAAGTAATTAAGAACAATAATATGAATATGTGGCGGTCTTTTTATAGTTAAAAATTGAATATTATGAGGAAAAAAGACAAGGAGTTTGCAACCGGCACATCCTAATAAATAAACTAGGGATGGAAAAAGCACCCGAAATCGATGGGGAAAACCGAAACCCGAAACGATTAGGTCGGATTCGGAGTCGGGTTAGCGGGTTTGGATGCGAGTTCGGGTTGGGATGTTTTATTTAAAGCCTTCGGGTTTACCAAAATCCGTACCCGTTGTTATTGCTATTTTATATAAGTTTTAAACTTGTGCGATATAGTAGACGAAGATTCTTAAACTAACGAAATGCCTATAGTACCTGCATTTTGTAGGCATTAACATGTTTGCGATCTTGGTAAATTTAAAATAAAAACAATGATTTATTTGATCCATTCAATCGTATGATATGATATTCAATTAGTACTATTCTAAAAACTTAAAAAATATATATAAGTATTTTGATCGTTTTTTATTGATTTTTCTTAACTTTATACGTACAATTATGTTCAACAAAATTTAATTGTGGATACTCGATATTCGCGGGTAAAATCCGAAAAACCGATAGGCAATACTAATCGAGTACTCATCAGGCACTACAAAATTTATGACATTTGCTTACTAAATTAAATGTGAAAGAGTAAGTAATAGAGGGGAGCACTAAAAGTCTATATTTACTCAAAAAGAGTAAGCAAAAGTATTTTCTACCAATTTCTACTCAAAAAAGAGTAATCAAAAGTTATTTTTATCAACTCCTACTTTTAATGCAAAGTAGTGCCTAAAAACATTATTAGTGTTAACTAATCTTTCTTAGTTTTGATCATGACAAATTAAAAAGACATTTATCGACAAATATAATAATAAGACGAATTATCTAACAAACACTATCATCAAGGTAGTAATCATTTAAGTATTGCACTAACATATCTTAATCACGATTAGTGATAAAAAAGTGATTAGTCCTAAACATACATTTTTTGAAATGTGACAAGATTTTTTTAATAAACTTTCTTTTTAAGAAAATGTTTTATTATAATAGAAAATATAAATTTGAATATGGCATATTCCAAATGGCATAGGAAAATCCTTTGAAGGTAAAAACTTACCTCAGATATTACTTCCCCACTAAAAGACAAAAGGGAGCGGAGTCAACTACCACGGATCTTTAAATGCCTATGTGGTTCCATAGTGATAAGGAACCGCAAGACAATTAAGGAACCGCAGGCAGAGAGTCGTTGGCCTTTGTCTCCTATAAATAATGGATCAAATCTGCATTTTCCACAACCCTCTTTGGACACTCTTTCTGCCATCCTTCTCCTTTCTAATTCCTAATCATTTGTAAATTATCACTTAATGTGTTAAGTATGTTTACTTATGATTATGACCTTGATCTCCTTCTTTACCTTGTCCAAAGAGAAAATCACTCACACACTCGTGATGTGAGTAAAGATTAAGCCTTGATGAAGATCATCATCTCCTAAAGATCTAGTCATGTTCATCATTTGTTTTATTTGTGTCTTGTGTAGATCCAATGTATTTGTGTATTGATAGGTGTGTAAACACCCATCCTTTTTACCACTTAATTACAATAATAACCGAGCCAAAACGTGTATTTTATGTCATTTATGTCGGAATTATGCGTGCTTTGTGTTTTTGTTGTGATTTAGGACGAAAAGGTGAAAAGTGGAGAAAACACGGCTTTCACGGGCTTTTATCAAAGAAAAAGACAAAAGACGAGGTCGAAAGATCAAGAGTACGAAAAGAACGGAAGTCCAAGACCAATTCTAAAGATTTATCAAAGAAAAAGTCAAAAGACGGAAGTTTACTTAAAGCCGAAGAACTCAAGTCTAATTTATTGAAGAATTACAAGACGAGTTCAAAGAAATCCCGAGCCAAAAGTCATTAAAGTCCAAGATTTGAGAAGATTAAAAGGCTTAAGGACTAATGGTGCAATTAAGAGAAAGAAGAAAGAGGGAGGAAGCTTCCTAAGCTCCTCCCTAATCTCCCTATATATAGATTAGATTGTTTTTTATTTCAAGTTGTTGGGTGGCTTGAAAAACCACCACTTCCACCATATTCATACTTTGTTATTTAATTTCTTCTTGTATTTGCACCTTTAATTTCTTACCTTAATTCAAGTAAGTGTTCTTAATTTTGTTGTTTTAATCTTCTTTACCTTTGATCAAGCTTTCTATCTTTCATCTCTTTCTACCTTTATTTGTTTTTAGTTTACTTTTGGTGCGAATTACATTTTATCCGTCTTGATCTTAATGTTTTCGTGCTTAAAAAGTTCATCTTTTTATAGTTTGATTTAAAAGTTTGCTTATTTTAAGTTTGATAAGTTTTTATTCATGCTTATTGAGTCCATTTTACATTCGATTCGTTTAAGTTTTGGTGTTAGCTTATTCCTATAGCTTATAGCTTGGCTTATTTCGAATCCCACATAAACCGGAAAGGGTCTAAACCCCTTTCCGATCGCTACATTCCGACCAGCACCCCCTCCCTCACTCCGATCACATAGATCGGAAAAGGGTTTCTGATTTTCCGATTGCACCCCCCTATTCCGATCACCTAATCGGAATAGGGTTTTAAAACATTCCGATTGTGGGTTTTGGCTCATTCCGATTATATGATTTTTGTAACATTCCGATTGGATTCAGTTTTAAGATATTCCGACGAGGGTATTGTGTGACATTCCGATTAGGTGTCTACCCTACATTCCGATTGGACTTTCCTTTTTGTATTCCGATTTGATTTGTTTTCATGTATTCCGATCGTCCCTTTTTTTACTCATTCTGATTACAACATTCCGATCGGAATACATTCCGATCGGATCCTTATGGATTCCGATCAGGTGTATTCCGATTGATTGTTTTGTTTTGTTTTAGTATTAAGCTTGTTTTTCCGCCATTTTACTCGTTTTGTTTTTAGTCTATTTTAATTTCGTTTTGCATTTTTATTTGATTGTTAATTTACTTTTCGTTAAGTTTTAATTTTACGTCATTTAATTTCTCGTCATTTAATTTCAAAGTTTTAAATATTGCACCGTTTACGTTTCAACTAGTTTTAGTTTTAATTATCCGTCCTTTATTTTAAAGTCTTGCACATTTATTTTAAAAACAATCAAAAATATTTGTTTCACCAAGAACGACTGAGTCGCACTTTGAACCGGAAATCAATTCGAGAAGATACCGAGAAACGAACTTTTTCAACTAGCAAAATCTATTCATTAAAATGGCGCCGCTTCCGGCTCTTTTCGTGAGGATTAACGGTTTTTTGTGAGAGACGCGTTGGCTTTTGGGATCCGTTCACTTGTGAACGTTATTTTTCGTGTCAAATATTTTCAAAAATCCAAAAACATTTGAAAAATAATAAAAAGCATTTCTTTTTCAAAGTTTTGCACCAAAAATATTCTTCTTGCTCATCTATTTTTCTTTATGGATTCTTATGTCCATTGCGTCGGATGTGGGAGATGATTGTACGGGAACGACTCTTGTCAATGGTGTACATGTGAGCGGTGCGGAAACGATGTCGACAACACACAATTCGGATTTTGTCCTTTGTGCAACTCGACTAATTCGTCCTTTTTGAACCCACCTCCTGTTCCCTCGTGCATCTATTGTGGAAGCGATTTTCATTGGCATGTTTCGTGCCCGGTTCAATACCTGTATGGTCACGGGCAAGAACCGGGGTACAATTATGACTATGACAATAGCTATCCACAAGACGCACCCAGTCTTTCTCCTCAACCGTTTTGCAACAACTGTGGGGGTCCTCACGATACTTCTTATTGTCAACCAATGAATTATTACGAGCAAAATCCGTGTCCTCAGTTTTCTTCACCAATGGATTATTATGAACCAAACCCGGTTTCTAATTCTTCTAAACCGATGAACTACTATGAGCCACAACCATGCTATAATTCAGGTTTTCAACACTTTGAGCCCCCACCTCACACCCTCAATCATCAATCCTCTCAGCAAATTAGTCTTGACCAACAACTCACTTCTTTGAACCATATTCTAGAAGGTCTAGCTCAACTCCGAGCTGACTTGCATTAGGAAAGGCAACCGTTGCTTGATGTGGACGAAACCTTGAAAACCACCGACACCTTTTTGAGCCAATTTAGTCATTTTCCCTTCTTTTCTACACCAAAATGTTTAATTACAGCGTGGGATAGAATTGGTGAAATTGAACATACTCGGGGCGATGAACAACAAAAGTTGCTGCATGAGATTCTTAAAGATGTGGAGGTTATCAAGGAAGAGTTAGCCGACTACGTCACTCCTAACTGGACTCGTCCCATCTATTATGATGATGACGACGACGATGATGTCTACACTTTCAACCAATCTTCTGAAGTTGCTGCTCCTACTCTCGATGTTCCTACTGCATCTAAGGATCTAGATTCGTTGAATGAGCTTAGTGATGTTGGTCTCAACAAGGTATTGGATGACGAGGTTTGTGACTTACCTGCTATGGAGCCTGAGGACGACGTTGCTCTTACGGAAGAGGTCGATCCTAGTGATGACGATTCTTCTCTCCGCTATGAGAATTTCACTTTTGAAATTTCTCAATCTCCACCGGGAGATGCGGGTGATGACGATTTATTCTCTCCGGCTTACGAGAAGTTCACCGATGAACTTGATCTTGTGGATGAGGTGGAAGACGTCCTTCTTCGCGATAGATTACGGAAAGTGCACCTTCTTATTGCTCAAATCGAAGAGTTGACTTCTCCTTCTCTTTCCAAGTCTTTACCTCCATCTATTCCTCCCGTTGAAGATAATGACCCATTGCTGGAAGAAATCGATATCCACTCCATCCCTCCAGGTATTGATGATTATGACACGGAGGGGGACATTATTTTTGATAATTTGCTGCAGGAAGGTATTGTCCTAAGTCCCCCTCCCGAGCACCTTTCATCCACTCCGTTAGAGACCATCACGGAGGATGAGTGCTTTGACCCGGGAGGTGACATTGATTATGCTATGATTACGGCTTTACCGCTCGCTCAGCATCCATTGTCTTTGGGGGATAACAATGTGCTTACTTTACCCACCCCACCTCCCGTGGATCTTGAATTCACATACTTCTCGTATGTTGAAAGGGTTTTTCTCCCATTCAAGACTTATCCCCCCACCTCTCTTTTGTTGATGTCAACCGGGAACGAGGACAAAGTCTTTGATCCCGGTATAACATTCGAGGCTTCCCCATGGACCATTTAATTCGGGGACGAGTCAGGCTCGTGACTCGGTTAACAAAAAAAAGCGTTTTTTGGGAGGCAACCCAATTATCTATCTATTTTCACCATAAGTATAGGGGGAGCCCCGTGGTGTTTCTTGCTTCCTTTCTTATCATGTGCAGGGAATAGAGCTTTAAAGACACACTCTTGATGACTTTTGACAAAACGTGATTCTGTGTTCCCTTCTCCCCGGTTCTATCCTAAACTCTTTTCGATTCACTATTTTATATTTCTCAATATTAAAATAGGAATCTCTTTAGTTGTCTCTTCCTTAGCGAGATTTAAACAAAGTGCACAATGTCCTAAGTGTAGGGGAGTTTACTTCCACATGCTTAAACATTGAGGACAATGTTTATATTAAGTGTAGGGGGGACTTCTATCGAAGTGAAGTGGTCTTTTCCTTGTATTTGTCCTCATTTTAACCGGAAAATCAATTTTTCGACATTTTTCAAAATTTTTGATCTATTTTGGCCTATTAGTTTTTCCCTTTGTATAGTTATTTTCTTTCTTTGCTAGAATAAATTTTAATAAAGTGGTTTTAATTTTCAAACGTTGTGAATTTTTTGACTCAACCCGAGTTTACTTATCTAAGTTTACTCTAGCTAGTATCCTTAACGTGTTTAAATCAAGTCTTGCTAGGCTTTTATATAGGGAGCTTTAAAACAAGAAAGTCTTAACTCTCACGGGTTAAGAACAAGAACTTTTTGCAAGCTCCTATAATTTATCCTAGAGAGTCGTTTATCAAGGGAACTTTAAAATGCGATTTCTAAACCTGAAAGAGTCTAAGAATTTGCAAGATCCTATAGGCGACTCGAAAACCCAAAACTTGATTTAATAGGCTAAGCATCCACGAGTCTCATTCCTTGAGATTTTAAACTGTGGAGAACGAGAGATGATAGAGTCAATTATAAGTTTGGTATTCGTTCGTGAATTTATGTGAGTTAATTATAAGCCTATTCTCCCACCGCTTTCTAATAAATTTATCTGCAATAAATAAGGTTGTACGATTTGAAAAGTTACTTAGCTTCTAGCCCAAGATCGTTTAAAAGTTGCTCGGTATGGATTAGAGTTCATAGCCAAGGCATAACTTATTGAAGCGGGATGTGAAGATTGGCGAGTCCAAAAAGGTCCTAACAAGACATGAGGGCTATATTTTGTTGCTTAAGATCTAAAGTGATGTGAAGAATCATTTATCAAAGATCAATATGAAGGATCGAGACACATGACGAAAAGCAAAAACTCCCCAAAAGTCATGGAGAAGTCTATCCGAAAAGGCCCTAACAAGGTATGAGGATAAATAGATCCAAGTCCAAAATGAGGCGGATCGTTGTATATCAAAGTCCAAAATAAAGATTAGAGAAAAATGAAGAAGTCGTGGTCAAAGTATGAATCTCTCAAAATTTCAAGTGAAGAAATTCCTATTATGAAGAGAAGGCCATTATTTCATGAACGTCTCTCAAGGTTTGAAGTATGAAGTCGCTGCCAAATATCGGTCCGAGAAAGGTCTCAAATCGCGAAGCGAGTTATGCCAAGATATGAACTTTATGAGGTCTCGAGAAGCAGTTTTAAAAGATTGTGTCCTTTAGCTAACTATTGATTAAATCGTTCACTTTATTTTCAGCCTTAATAACTATCGAAATAAGTCAAAAATGCATCCTTGTGATCATTCAAGACAACAATAAAATATAAGAGATACACCTAGGAATAAGGGAGTCTAAGTGAATAATTGGCCCACATGAGTTCGTGTTAGTTTGCTAACTTATAATAACAATGATCTCGTTTTTAAGCTTGGTTTGGAGAAAATGAAAACTTGAGGATGATGATCATTCACAACATTTCCAAAACCCTAAGGTATGATTTTTATTTCTTTACTTGTTTCGTAATTTTCTATCTTTTTAATAAAGGCCAATATGGATTGAGTTTGATGAAAAATGTAAACGTGCTTTGTAACTAATGCATTGCATGAGGACATTGCAATGGTCAAGTGTAGGGGATTTGATAGGTGTGTAAACACCCATCCTTTTTACCACTTAATTACAATAATAACCGAGCCAAAATGTGTATTTTATGTCATTTATGTCGGAATTATGCGTGGTTTGTGTTTTTGTTGTGATTTAGGACGAAAAGGTGAAAAGTGGAGAAAACACGGCTTTCACGGGCTTTTATCAAAGAAAACGACAAAAGACGAGGTCGAAAGATCAAGAGTACGAAAAGAATGGAAGTCCAAGACCAATTCTGAAGATTTATCGAAGAAAAAGTCAAAAGACGGAAGTTTACTTAAAGCCGAAGAACTCAAGTCTAATTTATTGAAGAATTACAAGACGAGTTCAAAGAAATCCCGAGCCAAAAGTCATTAAAGTCCAAGATTTGAGAAGATTAAAAGGCTTAAGGACTAATGGTGCAATTAAGAGAAAGAAGAAAGAGGGAGGAAGCTTCCTAAGCTCCTCCCTAATCTCCCTATATATAGATTAGATTGTTTTTTATTTCAAGTTGTTCTTTACCTTTGATCAAGCTTTCTATCTTTCATCTCTTTCTACCTTTCTTTGTTTTTAGTTTACTTTTGGTGCGAATTACATTTGATCCGTGTTGATCTTAATGTTTTCGTGCTTAAAAAGTTCATCTTTTTATAGTTTGATTTAAAAGTTTGCTTATTTTAAGTTTGATAAGTTGTTATTCATGCTTATTGAGTCCATTTTACATTCGATTCGTTTAAGTTTTGGTGTTAGCTTATTCCTATAGCTTATAGCTTGGCTTATTTCGAATCCCACATAAATCGGAAAGGGTCTAAACCCCTTTCCGATCGCTACATTCCGACCAGCACCCCCTCCCTCATTCCGATCACATAGATCGGAAAAGGGTTTCTGATTTTCCGATTGCACCCCCCTATTCCGATCACCTAATCGGAATAGGGTTTTAAAACATTCCGATTGTGGGTTTTGGCTCATTCCGATTATATGATTTTTGTAACATTCCGATTGGATTCAGTTTTAAGATATTCCGACGAGGGTATTGTGTGACATTCCGATTAGGTTTCTACCATACATTCCGATTGGACTTTCCTTTTTGTATTCCGATTTGATTTGTTTTCATGTATTCCGATCGTCCCTTTTTTTACTCATTCCGATTACAACATTCCGATCGGAATACATTCCGATCGGATCCTTATGGATTCTGATCAGGTGTATTCCGATTGATTGTTTTGTTTTGTTTTAGTATTAAGCTTGTTTTTCCGCCATTTTACTCGTTTTGTTTTTAGTCTATTTTAATTTCGTTTTGCATTTTTATCTGATTGTTAATTTACTTTTCGTTAAGTTTTAATTTTACGTCATTTAATTTCTCGTCATTTAATTTCAAAGTTTTAAATATTGCACCGTTTACGTTTCAACTAGTTTTAGTTTTAATTATCCGTCCTTTATTTTAAAGTCTTGCACATTTATTTTAAAAACAATCAAAAATATTTGTTTCACCAAGAACGACTGAGTCGCACTTTGAACCGGAAATCAATTCGAGAAGATACCGAGAAACGAACTTTTTCAACTAGTAAAATCTATTCATTATGTATACTTGGATTAGTTGTGTTAATCTATTGTATTTGTGAATACTTGGATTAGTCTTGTGTAAATCCATTGTATATGTGTATACTTGTATTTTTGTTGTGTAGATCCAAGTTACATGTGTATACTTGGATATGTGTTTTTGAGTTGTAAAAGTTGTGTCTTGTTAGTTCTCATTTAACTATTAAGTGACTTGTGGTTGTGTCTTGTGAGTTCTCACTAAACTATAAAGTGATGTGTAGTTGTGTCTTGTGAAGTTCTCACTTAGCTTCAAAGTGAAGAGTCGTGAAGATTGGTTCCATCTTTCGATTAGAACTCGACATCTAGCCTTGTGTTGTAAAATGGTGAAGTAGGCAACGTTGTGAAGATTGGTTCTAGCTTTCGATTAGAACTCGACATCTAGCCTTGTGTCATAAAATGGTGAAGTAGGCGACGTTGTGTAGATTGGTCCTAGCTAAGATTAGGTCTTGATATTTAGCTTAGTGTCAGAAAATAATGTAAGCGACGTTGTAAGGTTTTCTCCGCCAAGAAGGGAGCTTGTAGATATAGTGGAAATATCGAGTAAGGTGTACTCGAGGAATGTAGTAGGAACGAAGATAGAGCTTTGTTGCCAAACCACAATAAATCTTGGTGTCTTCCTATTAGGTCGTTTCTTTCCTTACTCTTTACTTACTCTCATTACTACATCACACACAACTATTATTTTTCATTGTTAATGCATTAAAATTGAAACTAATCATTATGCAACTAGCTTTCAAGTAAAAGGTAGTTTTGAGACAAACCTAACTAAAAGGAATTTTAATTAGGACATAAACCGAAGAGAAACTATTCAACCCCCCCCCCCCTATAGATTCTATAATTGGTATCAGAGCGATGGTTACTCAAGATCTTTGAAGTATATTATACTTTAAAACTTGGATCGATCCATTGTCTCTTCAAATTAGAAGGTTTCGTTGTACTAAAGTTTCTCTTTGGTCAAAACTATTTTTTCATTGAAAATAGGCCTTTTAATTGGTAATATAGCATCTCATCTAGATTAGTAGTATTTATACATTTTAAATTTATCCTTGAAATGTATCTACTAGTTTGTATCTTGCTATGTGTAGGTACTCATGAAGATTAATCATTTAATTAATTGTAAATTGAGTTACTTACACTTGTAGAAGACTCATCTTCTCTGATTTCCAACATCAGTGAATGATAATACCAAGATGGATGAAAGTGATACTAGTCCTTGAATACTTAGTAGTCACTTTAATTATGATTGGGCTTTGCAGTGGTTCCTTAAAGACTTGGAATGCATTTTGAGTCTAAGGTACGATTTCGTCCTTCCACACGCCCTATTGATCATTCTTTTGATCATTACTTAACTATATGATTGTTCTTGGCATCCTTGCCTTAACATTTGTTTGTGGTATGTGATTCTATTCTTATATCCTCTCAAACCGTTATTGCTTGGATACTTGACTCACTTGGGAGATGTAAAGTGAGTTAGTAGTAGCTTAAAGTATCAAGCATGATTTCTATGGTTTGCACCCATATGGTTAGTATGCCCTTTATCATGTGTAATATGTGCAATTGAGCTCATCTCTAGGATGATTTATTAACCCCTTGAGATACCAAACTACTCCATAAGTTGTAGTTAGGATATTACACATTTGGAATTGAAATATTCCAAGGATGTTGTTATTGTAAATCCTAGCAATAATAATTGTCCGATCAGGTGGGAGAGAAAGTGAATCTATATTTTGCTCATTGTTTGAAATAGCATTAAGACTACTTTTGAAAATGATCTTATTCTATTTTACAAAATTGCTTGGTATGGTTCATTACCAAAGCCGTTTAGACTTTCGCCAGAAAGACACGTCTTAAAGCACTATATATGACACAAGTTCTTCGTTACTACTACTTGAAGATTGTCACTTGTCTCTTGATCATTGATCTTATCTTGATTCACTCCCCTTTGTTTCTCTCTTATTTGCTTCTTTGCTACGAGTAGTCGTTTCTCCAATTCGATCTTTTTTTGGTTTCGATTCAACTCGTAATCCTTCATTAAGGCATTATCACCTAGTATCGAAGGGGTCCAATAATTTCCAAAAGGCTTAAGATATATTTTAAGTATTTTAGAAAAACTTGGTTTTGAAGTTTTCTTTGTTAAAAACCTGCCACTACTGGCGGTTCTTTAATTGTCACGGTTCAAGCCATGGTTCCATATCGATAAGGAACCGCAGCCCCAGCATGTGATTAAAATAATCAGTTTTTATTAAAGAACACTATTTCAAAACAAACCCTTCCTTTCTTCTCCATAGAGGTAACGGGTTTCATCATTTCTACCATTATTGAATCTTCAAAAGCTCCAATTTACTCAAGATTAATTGATTCCAAGTTGTGGGTTTCACTCATCCCTCTTCCAACATCAATTAATTGTAAGTATATTCATTAAATTTCAACTATTTTGTTCTAGGGTTCCTAATTTTATAATTGGGGATTTTTAAAATCAATATTGAATGGAAAACCTTGCTAGGAATGTGAGTTGACATAGTTATATTGCTATGATTCCTTAGGTTCGAATTCATTGAGATTTCACTAAAACCGACTTGTAGAACAATCCGAATTTTGACCAAATACTTTTGGTTAAATGATGGAATTGATATGAACCCATGAACAAAATTGGTAATTGCATTGTTAATGCTTACCTAAAAATGTTTTTGAAAAACCTTTGTTCGAGTTCATGATTGATCTTACATAGCTCATATGTTCTAGTCAATGATGAATTGAGTTCATTGTGAACATGGGAATGATAAGGATTAACCCTTTGTTTATCAAGAAATTTACTAAACACATTCTCATGAGTTTAACTTTTAGTCACTATGTAACATAAGATTAATTGAAACAATATTTGTTTGATGTTTAGGTACTTAATCATACATTTGGAAACTCATAAAGATCATGAGAAAACTAGAGAATACATGCCTACTCTTTCTTCCTTGTGTCAATCTCATTCTCTCAAAAATACTTTTCGGTCTCTAGAATCTCGTAGTTTTCATGAAGGACGTATTCTCCCTTCTAATTTCCGTGGATTTGACTTCATTCGATTCATGTTCAAACCCATTGGCTTTGACTGCTTGCTTGATATTGATGAGCCAATCTTTCCTTCATTTATATTGGAATTCTTTAGCTCATACACATTAATATGCATCTATAATGGTTTATCGATAAGATTTTCCGTCAAGGGGAAAACCTTTGTATACACCCTTAAAGAATTTGGAAAAATTCTCAATGTTCCATACAAAGGTCAATGTAGGTTCACCGATGCTTGGAGTATCAACTCTTTGGAATCGGCCTCTATTGATGTACATTACGTGACCGAGCTACATTCACCTTCGGCCATTTCTTGTGCCATTACCAAACCTCGTGAACATCCTATTCTTGGTAAACTTGAAGGAGAAACGTGCTCTCACTCCTTGGGAATTACTCACTAGCGATCTTAATGATTTTATGCTCCTTTGGGCCAAAATCATTAGGGAAAATGCAATGTGTCTCGGTGGTGATCGCAACCATGTGCCTGCTTGTCTTACACATATGTTGTATTGTGTTGCAACTTCCACCCCATACAACCTTGCATTTTTCATAGCTAGAAGAATTAAATTTGTTCTCCTTAAGTCTCATTCAAGTCTCCCTTTTGCTATGATTCTCTCACGCCTTCTTAGAAAAACTCTCCTTGACGTTCCACCTTTAAATGCATCATCATTCCACTTTGTTGATCGTGTTATGCTTCCCGTTGAAGGGAACCTCTCACTTGAACCCAAGCATGATTCAAATGAAGATGTTAATGTTCATCAAGAGACCTCTCACATCTTTGATGTCTCTCCTTTCAACTCTACTGACACTTTGTCATCTACTATCTCTCAATTGTCATCTCTAAAAATTGATTCCGACTATATCTTCTATCTTAAGTATCGCCTTCTAGAGAATCTAAGGAAATGATCAAGACAACAGAGAAATGTTCATGAAAGAAAAGTGTGTTGAAGCATTGCTCATGGTTGTTACCACGTGTGTTTCTTGGACTTATTTATGTTTCTTGTTTTTAGGATTCAGTGTTATCTAACTAATACTTTGTGTTGGATTGCTTAGTATTTTAATCCTTAGATGTTTATGTGATCGTTGTTTCGATTTACATATCTTTGTGCATTTTATGTGTTGGTTAGCTTTCTAGATTTTGGTTTATAGTCTACTTTGGCTTGATATATACTTGTGAAAAATCTGGGCTCTTGAAATTTGATGGAGGATCATTTTTCTAAGGCCACTGTCCACAGTTCCTTAAAGACTGGTGGTTCCTTAGTGATAAAGAACCGCAGTCCTATTTAAGGAACCGCAGGCTCTGGTTTCGATAGAATCTTTGCTTTACACTGTTTTCTCTAAATCTTTGTAAACATTGATGAAATTTTTGTTAAAGACCAGCTTTTTCCCAAATTAGCCTACATAATTTCATTGTTCATCAAAATGATTTTTAACCCATTACTAGTTTGGATCATCTCCTCTCCTTTTTAAACCTCCCTTGTTTGATCCTCTTCTTCATCCACCAAACCTTCTTCTAAACCTAGACACACAACCATGGTGTCGACAAGATCATCAAATTCCTCCAAACAATCCTCATCCAAAAGAAACCTTAAGATCAAGATCAAGTTCCCTAAACTTGGTTCTTCATCTTTTCATACACACAAGAGTGAGATTTCTCCAATTCTCATCTCTTCATCACCCTCACCACCTCTTGCACCATGAAAGACAAGATCAACTCATGGTACCAACCATTCACATGGTTCTACCTGCTCTTCATTCCAATCTAGGATGAATGAGTTGTCTTCACCCCTCACTCTTAGGCCTCTCTTGGATGTGAACCTTCAACCTCTCCAAAGCATTCCCATTGTGAATGACATTGTTGAGCCATTGGTTACCTCACCTTTCCCCCACCAAATTCACCCATCTCACCTTTGGACACCATGCATCCTCCTCCTCCCTCAAACACTCCAATTTTAGGTGTTACTATTTCCTACTTTAGGGGTGATCCATACTTCTTTGGTTTTCTAGAAGCTCATGGTGCAAATTGTCTATGTTGCCTCTATAACAACTACATCATTCAAAACCTAAGAATGAGATGTTTGGACTTCATAGGAGGTTGCAAGACTTCTTGCTTACTTTGTTCTCCATGCCTCCACCTCCTAGGAGATGAATGCTGATTTTCTAAAAATAAATGTTTTCAAAAGAAAATCAAGCCAAGGAAGACTACCGATCAAGAACTAGTTTAGCTAACTTTGTAATAGTTAGTTGTTGTTTCATTTCTTGTATTTCTTTTCCTTCATGAGTTTTCATGAGGAAGATCTATGGATTTAGCTTTTCTGAGTTTCAACCTATGTGCTCACTCTAATCAACTTCAATTTTTTTTTAAAATTGAACCTTAATCTATCACAACCTCTAAAACTTGACTAAAAATTGAATCAAAATGTTATCTAAATATTTTTGTCACCCTTTGTCAAGACACTCTTTGTGAGTGTGTTGCCATTTGTGCAACCAAAGCATAATCTAGTGCTAAAAGAGGTAAAAATCCAAGATTTGAATTTTTTTTGAAAAAGTCTTATTTTTTCTCAAAACTTTGTAAAATTGCATTTTAATATCCATTATGTGCGAATCCTTAAAGTCGCACGGTTCCTTATCTTTAAGGAACCGTTGATAGAAATCCAACTTTTGGCTCGTTTTGGTCTTTCTTCTTTGACCACATTCTTTTTAAAGATTTTTTGTTTGCCAATTTTGGCTAAACATTCCTTGAAACCTTTTCTTTTCATTTCAAATCTTTGCCTTATCTATTTTCTTTAAATTCTCTTCTTTTGGGAGTTCTTCTTCTCATCCCTCACAATGTCTAACTCTTCTAATCTTAACCTTGACATTTATTTGTCACAATCTTCTAAACCTGAATCTTCTTCTTCTAAGCTTTCTAAGAAACTAAAAATCTCGGTTCGACCCGTTTGGATAAAGAAGAACAAGGATCATCATGATTCCTCTTCTCCCAAACCTTGCAAGACTTCCTCTTTCTCTCCTATTGTGTATTGGAATGAGAATTTCTTAATCGATCTAATTACCGGAGAAAGAGAAGTTCTTCCACCGCCACCTAAACCTTGCAACATACCTCCTCTCAATGACCTCTCCTATTTCCTAAATCTCACTACGCATTGTGAAAATATTTCATATCCATTATCTCCCTCTCCACCACCACCTTCTCATCTTGATGGTCCTCCCCCATCTAACGACTTTGTTTTGCATCATGGAAGCTCGTGTGCTTGTTTTCGATTTCAACAAATTGAACTTGCTCATGTGTATGACAAGCTAAATTTTCTTGAATTTCTTCTCACTCGACCTCCTCTCAAAGTATTTGTTCCCGTAAAAAAATCTTCGAATGATGCCTCATCGTCTTACTTTTCCAATTAAAGCACACTTTTTGTGTTTAGTTGTTTGAGTCAATAAAAACATAAGCAATCTTGGAGGATTATCACTACTAGAGTAGTTTATGCTTTTGTTGTTTATTTTCCTTATTTGTTGTGTTAAATATTCATATTGTGTGTATGAATAATTCTCTTGTATGTTCTTTCATATTTTTGTAATATGAATGTTATGTGTGTTACTCCCTTTCCCATCAATTCTTTTTCACACATTGTTTAGGGTTGATCATGGTTAAAACTTACAATTGTTTTTGGGTGATTCCACCAATTCTAAGTCTCTAACCCTTTGACATATTATCATTTCAATTGGTATGGATGTTTCTTTTCTACCTCTATTCCACCAATTGAACTTTGATTTTGTCAAAATACCCTCTTTGGACATACTTAGCAATCACTTACTTCTAATTTGAGGTTTCTTTTATTCCTCCCTCTCAAGTTACTTAGTAGGTAGTGAATATATATACAATGGTGTTTCTTTTCTCTCTACTAACCTTTGTGTAGCATGTCACCTTAGCTCATTTTCGTGGTTCCCCAAGCAAGGGGGGGGGGGCTTCTAGCAAAGTCAATTCTTCTCTTCCTCAAAGACTTGTGCTAACCGTTTTGCTTCGACAAAGGGAGAGAAATGATAGTGATAAACTCGTTAATAATTCGAATAATTTTGGATTTTACATAAATGAGTTTATAGTTTGTCGTAATCGAAAAGGGGGAGATTGTTAATGCAAAGTAGTGCCTAAAAACATTATTAGTGTTAACTAATCTTTCTTAGTTTTGATCACGACAAATTAAAAAGACATTTATCATCAAATACAATCATAAGACGAATTATCTAACAAACACTATCATCAAGGTAATAATCATTTAAGTATTGCACTAACATATCTTAATCATGATTAGTGATCATAAAAGTGATTAGTCCTAAACTTACATTTTGTCAAATGTGACAAAAGATTTTTTAATAAACTTTCTTTTTAAGAAAATGTTTTAGTAAAATGGAAATGTAAATTTGAATATGGCATATTCCAAATGCCATAGAAATATCCTTTGAAGGTAAAAACTTACCTCATATATTACTTGCCCACTAAAAGACAAAAGGGAGCGGAGTCTACTACCACAGATCCTTAAATGCCTATGTGGTTCCATAGTGATAAGGAACCGTAGGACAATTAAGGAACCGCAGGCAGAGAGCCGTTGGCCTTTGTCTCCTATAAATAGTGGATCAAATTTGCATTTTTCACAACCCTCTTTGGACACTCTTTCTGCCATCCTTCTCCATTCTAATTCCTAATCATTTGTAAATTATCACTTAATGTGTTAAGTATGTTTACTTATGATTATCCCCTTGATATCCTTCTTTACCTTGTCTGTAAAACCCGCATCTAAATGCCATGAACAGCACACTACATAAACATACGAACCAATTAAAACTTTCCTTTTAGATCATGAACACGTGTCACGAATATTAAATTCAGAAACTACGTACGTGTTAGTGCACGATAATTATTAAGTACGTATTAATACACGATAATTATTAATCATAATAATTATAATCACAAGCATATAATCACGAGCACTAAAACACGAACATGTGAACTACGTATATGTTTATTATTACACGATAAATATGGATTATGTACAAGTATTATTTATAACACGAACACGTAAACACGAACTAACACGAATATATTAACGAATGAACACGTAAATGGTTAAACATAAAAATTAGACGGGTTTACCCTTGTGGGCACTAGTAGCCGCAGACAAGAAAGGAAGAAAGGGCCCAACCCATTTGACTTTTGACTAAATTAAGAAAAGGGAAAACACAGAGTTTCATTCACAGAGTTTACTTAAGAAAATTAAAAACCCTAGCCTTGTCTTTTATCCTTGCCGCCGGCTACAAGAGACACTAAAGAGATGTTTGTTTGATTTTGATCTTGGAATCCGGGTAGATCGTGTTCGTGTTCATTGTTCTTTTCAAATCAAGGGTATAGTATCACCAAAACCTTTCATCTAGTTATTTTTATTTTATTTATTTAAGATTCATGTGTTCTTGAAAATAAAAACAAATAAAAACATGTTAACTAATCAAGAAAACAAGTAATTAAGTTGGTTTTGGTGGGGGTTTGTTCGGCCGACACACGAACCGAGAACCCTAGGCTTCGGCTTGGTTCAATTTGCACCAACAGCCGAGACCAAGGGGTCTCGGGCGTGGTTGTGTTGGTTCTGCAGCAAGAAACAAGGACCCCGACTCGCGTCGGGGTGGTCTTGTGGTTTGTTTGGGTCTTGGCGCAGCACAGCAGCACCACCGGCTCAAGCCGGTGGCTGCTTTTTTCTAACAGTGGGAACGCAGCGAAAACAGGGGGAACCACCGGCTAGCAGCCGGTGGTGTTTTTGGTCCAGCAGTGGCTAGCCAGGCCACGACAGTGGCTGCCGGCTAGACCAGTTTAGCCACTGTCGGGCCGGTTCGGTCCGGTTCATAGTTCGGTCCGGTTCACGGTTCAGTCCGGTTCTCGGTTCGGTCCAGTCCACAGTTCGGTCTGGTTCACGGTTCGGTCCGGTTCATGGTTCGGTCTAAACTAAAACACTGGTTCGGTCACGGGATTAATTTTTACAAGTTATATATTTTGCAAGTTATATTATTTTTCAAGAAAAAATAAATTAATTAAAACATGACTAGTAATTAATTTAATTTAATCATGACTTAGGTTATATTATTTTTAATAAATAATACATAGTTTAACCTAAGTATTTTACCATTTAATTTAGACTATAATATTTATTTATTTTTTTAAAACATAGAATATAATTAATTAATAAATCATGACTTACGTTATAATTAAGAAATTATTAATACATGTTTAACCTAAGTATTTTTTATGTCTTAATTTAATTAAATCATGCCTATATTTAATTAAATCGTATAACCTATAGTTTATTAAAGTACCATGACATTTAATTAATGAACTATACTAATAATTACATGACTTATGATATTTAACAAGTAAACTTAAGCTTATATGATTAGCTTATTAATCCAGCATATTTCTAAATATGGAAACTTTGTATTTCAGGAAACTTGCTATTTTTAGAAACTTTCTATTTTTAGAAACTAATCTATTTTTAGAAACTAATCTATTTTTGGAAACTTTGTATTTTTGGAAACTTTCTATTTTTAGAAACTTTCTATTTTAGGAAACCTGCTATTTTTAGAAAGTTACTTATTATTACACAACAAGTATGATAATACAAGAATACAAGATAATACTTAATCAGGATACATGAAATACATGATTAACGCAGTGTAACATTTAAAACATGTAAACAAGACAATAATATATAAAACAAGCTAAGACATGATATAATCAGTTACGTACTCAGTAGTCAGAATACATATACATGTCCCTTTATTATGTAACATTATGAAGGCCTACGATTTCTAAGGATTTGGTAAATGACGGATTAGATCTATGGATTTGGTGGAAGAGATGGGGAAGAAGGAGATTAGGTGTAGAGAGAGAAAGGAGAGAATGGAAAAGTAGAGAGAGAAAGTGATTAGATTAAATGAAAAGATGAATGAATGAACTAACCAACCCCCTCCTAACATGCTAGGAGGGGTATATATATAGCCCACCCTACATGTGGGCTATATGGACTATACATTATAAAGTAGACCACGAGCCCATTACATAATTATCGTTGGAGCGACCGATCCTTCATAAATACGTAAAACGTATTTCCAACAATCTCCCCCTAAGGGAGGTCGCTCCAAGTTACAAAGTTCTAAATATTCTATAGCTCGTGATCTATGCTAATAATGATGTGACCGAGACTTTCTTTGGGAAAACACATTTCCAACAATCTCCCCCTAAGGGAGGTCACACCATTTTACAAAATCTTAAACCTAGCATACTATGCTTGAGTCTTCGATCTTGTTCTTGTGAATATGCTGGATGTGATCTTTGACTTTAGTCTTGAGCATGTTTCCTTGCCTTGACCTTGTGCATTCATCACTTGTGAAATTTGCCTCTTCGTGACTTCATGTTCCACATACTTATACCTTTAAATTCTTGAAAGCTTCAGAGTTGATACAGCAGAAGACTTGACCTTCAGACTTTCTTGAATTTGTTGAAGTACTAATTGTATGTAGTATAAGCATGTGGTGACGACTTCTTCTGGATTGTACACCGCAATGCCACCTTCTTGTTACGCTGCATAAGACAGTTAGCAACAAACAATATACACGGATGAAATGGCCTTGAACATTTCATTCTAATTCGGTAGCATTTTACCTCCGGTCGGTGAAGACCGTTGGACGATATTAAATATCGTACTTGTGACAGGTAGTTTCAATTAAGAACCTCCTTGACAAGATTTCGCGGGTAAACCCGTTCTCTTTACTCGACCGTCCAAAGCTGACTGCGAACGTAAAGAGTGAATCATTTGGATAATAATATCCGCATGATTTGAAGCCGTCAATTCATGTTCCTGGAACAAGTGAAGTTCAATTAAGAACCGCACCATCGTTGCTTTCCAGTTGTCACTAGCTTGATTCATATAGAATCTTGCAAGTTACCTACCAAGTGCTGTTTGATGTTAACACTAGAAGGATTTCCACTCGTCACTGTGATCAATAAAGAGTCACTCTGAGTGTTCTGGCAAGATCATATGATAATGCGTAGAGGCCTGGAACGTGTTTAAATTCATTTAAGAATTAAACCACTGTTGCTTTCCAGTTATCACAAGTTTGATTCATAAAGAATCGCACAAGTCACCTACCATGAGCTTTTTGATATTCGCTCAAGAAGGATTTCCATCTTCATTGTAAATACTTTCGTATTACTCGGATGTTCAGGCAAGATCATGAAGATTTTGCGTAGGACTCTTAAGAACTTTCTTACTTTTCACAGTGTGTGAAGAAGCAAGTAAATATGAAAGTGTGTCCTAATGAGATATTTGATGATCTCAAATGGCTCTAGACTTGATCGTGCATTTTGGATTTTAGTGATCGGAGGCTGGAGAGGAGTGCCACCTTTTCAATACCAATTTATTCGGAGTGAATAAATCAATAGATAATGTGTTGATCTCCGTGTGATTAAAACAAATACCTTTTGAGAGATATTTGAGTTAGCTGGGAAGGGTTGTGCATTGCATCACTGGGTCCATGATGTCTTTCTTCAATATCAAGAATCATTAAAATGATCTCAATAGCATATGAATTGACCCGGTTTCTGCCTAAGGTTGTAAGGAGGGCTTCTTTCTTTACACCCTTTATCTTTACAATTCTTTTTCATTCTTCAACCCCTTCAATGCTTACCAATACGTCATAACTAGCACCTTGTTGTGATTGTTCCAGTGCTAACTTAAGTACTTGGTCGGCATTCAGCTACGTTCACAATCTTTCTCCATCTTTCCTAAGGACTACTATTTCTAGCTATGGAATGTCCTTGGGAAGATTCCTCCGGTTCTAGAGAAATCATTGGACTTTAACCTATCCTACCATCCTTATGTCACCACAATCTTCACCGTCGTGAATAGAGATGTTTTGGGTAAGTGTATGTCACCATGAAATCCATTTTGAAGTGCAAATCCATTTTGCTCCCCCTTAACATATGCTACGATATTCGAAAACATTTCGCACATGTCGGGATGAGCTAACACGTTAAGTCAAACCATTTATGATTGATCATATCCCATATTAAATCACATTTTCTCCCCCATATTAAAAATATTAACCCAATCGATGTTTTTAATATCAATTGATTTAATAGCATTTTAAGAAAACTTGGGAAGAAAAATGCAAATCCAATTATCTTCATGATTTTAACAAGCTCCCCCTCAAATTAATGAGGGTGTACTTGAAACGTAAATTAAATACCTTTTAAACACAAGTGTAAGGTATTTATTACGTGCAAAGATCAGATATAATAATAAATTCACAAGATTAGCAATGTACGAGGTTGGACCTGAATAATGGAGAACATCATATGAAAGAAGCACATGGTTCTTGTTCACGAATGATGGTCACCTCGTCACGTCCCCGAGAAAATTAATTCTCGTTGTTGAGTCAAAGCTTTCCGGTGAAATGCTTGACTTGATTATGAAAAGCGGGTTGCTATCTGAAATAATAGCAAACCATATGGAGCATGTTTTAAATCTTTTAAACTTCTGCTCGAACTTTATTTACAACCCCGTGTCATTATTGAATGACATTTCTAGGTTCATAAATATTATCGATTCCAGAAGACATGCTCGTTTTATCAAAACATTTTTGAACACACAATTTTGAAAGATTTAGAAAAACCTTTTGAGAAATTCTCGAAAAATTGTGTTCAAAGTTTTGAAAAATAATTACTTGAGCTTAAGATTTGGAATATCTTAGGAAGCTCAAGTCCGAGAAGTTGTAAACTTCTCGTTGTTAAGGATAAGTTTATCATCGGCGATAAACTTTCCTTTTATCTGAAGAACGAGTCCTAAGCTGACATTTACTTAGAAGTCGTTTTCATGAGCTTGAAAACTTTGACTGTTTTAACGGAAAGCTCATGACCGAGAAAGGTTAATTTCTCGTTACGAGGAAAAGTTCTCTTATTTAAAAGATACACTTTCCTTTCTGAGCTTAAAACTTCGAATGTTTTAATACAAGCTCATGACCGAGAAAGGTGAATTTCTCGTTAAGAGGATAAGTTATCATAAACGATAAACTTTCCTTTATTTTAAGTTCGAGTTACAGTCTGACATTTAACTGTAAGTCATTGTGCATGAGCTCAAAAACTTGGAATGTTTTCGATATAAGCTCATGCCCGAGAAAAATTAATTTCTCGTTGTAAGGATAAGTTTATCATCGGCGATAAACTTTCCTGCCTTTGAAGAACGGGTTACAGACTGTCATTTATCTATAAGCCTTAATGCATGAGCTTAAAAAACTTGGAATGTTTTTGATATAAGCTCATGCCCGAGAAAAATGAATTTCTCGTTTTTAGGATAAGTTTATCATCGGCGATAAACTTTCCTTTCTTTGATGATCGAGTTATAGTCTGTGATATGACTATAAGTCCTTGTGCATGAGCTTAAAAACGTGGAATGTTTTTAACATAAGCTCATGCCCGAGAAAAATGAATTTCTCGTTTTTAGGATAAGTCATCATCGGGATGAACTTTCCTGTCTTTGGAGATCGAGTTACAGTTTGTTATGTGACTGTAAGTCCTTGTGCAACTTAACCATGAATCCCCTGAGACATTTGTTTCTCTGATATCTGCTTCTTCAGCAACCAAACTCTAAGAGTGTCCTTAGTTGAACGGTATACAACGATTGGACCGCTTCGTTCTTTTGGAACATCAACTTTGGTACCTGCAATCTCATTAGGAGTTTGTATACTTTTGCATGGGTTAGAGATATCTATTTTTGAAGCACGTGGGGGTTCACAGTTGGCTTTACTTGTGTCAGAGGTGACCTGAGGAGATGATTCACTTGTCTTAGTTGGCAAACGTTTCCTTTTATAGAAAATCTTAAGTTCAGGCTTAAGTGATGTATCATCCTTTGCAAGTTCCTCCTTAGTAGACTTAGTAGAATCGGAGACTATCCTAGTTAAAGGGCACTCGTTTCCTACAAGAGTGAAATTTCTACCAGTTGGGCGCCAAACTTTACCAAAGGGTTTGATTTTAGCTATCCACTGGGACTTAATTCTAGCACGGGAGTTCACCTCATCAAGTAATTTCTTGACACAAGCATCATGATTTGCCGTAAAGACACATTTTCTACATGTTTTACAAGTAGCATATTTCATGTCTGAATAATTCCTAGATGATTGATCGATGCTCCTAGAAGATGGCATGCTACGGTTAGCAGTGTTGGGTAATCTAGAGGGCATCTGACTAGGTTGGACATTGCTATCTCTTGCATGTGTCTTTTGCTTAGCTTCCCCAAGACCAGATTTATGACAAACGTCATTTGAACTAGTTCTAGACGTGGTCTTGGTATTTTTAGGGAAACTAGAGACAATCATATGATTTGGTCTTGCTAAAGCTGGAGTGATCACATAGGGCCTAGTTGCTGGAGTGTTTGGTCTAGAAAGATGAACCAAATCAACTTGGGAGGCAAACCGCGGTCTCGAGGATTGTGGTCGCTCGGATCTAAATGCAGTAGGTTGTCTGACAATCGGTTGTCTGACGAACTGATTTGTAGGCGGTTTCCCCAAGATTGATGGTTTTGCAAGCTTAGTGTCCACACTAGTTCCTCTATTTTTCCTTAACTCATTTTTCAACGCAGCTATAGCAAATACCTTTTCCTGAACTTGGGCTTTTAACGTTTCATTTTCTTTGAGCAAGTTATCTTGGGATGCCAACTTAGATTCAAGCAGTTGAATTTGTTTCAAAAGATTATCCTTTTCAGCTTTAGAATCTAAAACAGTTTGATCCAATTTTCTTTCAAGAACAACGTTTGATTTTTCAAGTTTTTCAAAGTATGTTTCAAATTTGACCGTTTTCTTAGAAAATTCAAGTTTGGCATCCTCAAGATCTTTTGATTGTTGAGCTACAATTGTTTCGAGCTCTCTAATCTTGAAATCAGAAGCAATCAATGAAGCAGTTATAGGATAATTATCATGATGTTTAGCATTCTGAACAATCTCTCCCCCATTATGACTTACATCGGATGAATCAGAAGTGGTATTGCTATCACTCGTTTCCATCCCATGTTTGTCATAATTAGGTTCAGAATTCTCAATATGCGGCATATCATCAGCATATACATCATAAACCACATTACATTGTACCATGTTTGCAGGCTCTGCGTCATAAATGGGTAAGGTGTCATCAAGAGAAATCTCGTGAACATTCCCTGACGTGCCACTGGCATCATGTTGTCCTCCTGATTCTGTGCTCTTGGCATCGTTAGGCTCCAAGTTTTCAACCGTATGATCAGTTTTCTCTTGCATCGAAGAGTCTTGCACTCCATTATCATACCCTTGCTGAAGTCGAGATCTTTCATAAATCGAAGACGAGACCGAGGTCATAAGTTTCAATATTGTATCACGAAAAACTCGAAGCTCGGTATTTGTATCTCGTAGAAAAGATTGGCAAAGCATCGAACTTTCAGTCTTGATGATATTGAATTGGAGAAAAGGCGTGAGTTGTGTCACAAGAGCCTTATAAGCAAGTGCCGATGCAGAGTGATTAAAATTTGCATTGTTAAGTTGCTCTGCGAGTTGGGTCAAGATGGTGAACAATGATTCTATGAATATATGACGATCTTGACCAAAGATTGTCACAAATTCGCTCCCTCCTTGAATCCCCGAAAGAGTGACTAGATGACACTGAAGCATTTGAAATGAATTTACACCACTTTTTCTAGCTTTGTCTTGCATTCGATGCAAGTCTCCCTCTTTAAGTGTCGAATTTAACGAGTCCATTGAAAATCGAGGAAATTCGATTTGGCTCAAAAGATGTTGTCGGCGCAAACGATTATGAATTAAACCTGATCAAAAATCCGTAGTCGCTAAAAATAGAACCCGTCACCTTGACTCGTCACTTTGTCGTCAAATCCGGCCACAAAATATTTTTCCACGTTAACTTTTTTAAAAAAATACAACAAAGCAAAAGAGAGAAAGACAAAATGGTGACAAAAATACAAAATTGACAAAAATACGAAAATAAATTTAACTAAAAATAAACTTTTGAAAATATAAAACCTAAAAAATATTTTCTAAAAATGAAAAATTAGATTAGAGAAATAAAAAGTAAAGGAATAACGTTTTAAAGATAAGAGTAACGTTTAAAATTAGAGAAAAAAAAAAAAAAAAAAAAAAAAAAAAAAAAAAAAAACGGATATATTAAAAAAAATAAACGTTACTTAATTAAGAGAAAGAAACGTGGCCTCAAAAAAATTTCCTTGTTTACTCCGCCTGACAACACGTGGCCCAAAACAAGCGCCTTGTATACTCCGCCCCTTAATATATATATAAACTCAATCCTTGATATCTTCGTTTGACTAGTACTCTCTCTCCTCACTTTGTAAACACCGCCCCAGTTACAAAATAAATCTCTCTCTCTGCTAAACACACACACACAAAACTCTCCTAAACCTATCTCTTCTTCTCTTGTTTTGTCCGCCTCCTCTCTTCAAATCCTCCATCACAGATACAAAATAATCAAACTCATCCTAATGTTATCACAGCTTAACACATCTCCTCAAAAATCAATCTCATCATAACCTTCGCAGTCGGATTACCCACTATCAAGCGAAGACAGATTCAAGGTCTTTTTCAGAAAGATCTCAGGTAGGTATTTTAACTTAAGTTTTTGTTGGTTTGAGTCTCTCTCTCTACTGTAGTGTCATTCTGTGATGTTTTGGGTTGTGTCTTTTTGTGTTTGTCGAGTCGCAAACAGTGAGTCAATTGAATGAGTCGAAAGTGAGGTAATTTGGATCAATGAAAGTTTTTTCTTGTTGAAACTGAGATCTTGATGTTTGTGAAGTGTTGATTGAGAGTTTGTTTTGGTAAACGAGGGTGGGTTTGTGTGTGTGAGTCGAGTCGAGGGTGAGGGAGTTTTGGTGAGGATTGAGTCGAGAGAGGGAGTCGAAAGATTGGGTCTGTTATGTGAGTGAGGGGTTCGTTTGAGGTGTGATGGTTGTAAGAGTTGAGTCGAAGGTGGGGGGTCTGTTTGGATTCGTTACGAGGGGAGTTTTTTGGTGTCAGTTTGTTGTAGTCGAGAGATGGTGAGGCTTTGTGAGGGTGTCGGGGTGATAGTTTGTCGAGATAGAGAGAGAGGGTTTGAGGGTGTATTTGTGTCGATGGGTTTACGAGAAAGGGTTTTGGTTTGGGGTATTGGGAGGGTCTGTCGAGGGTGAGTTTTGAGGGAGTCGAGGATGTAGAAGGGTGTGAGGTGTCGAGATGTGTGTTTGTTTAGACTTGTTCAGAGTCGGATGTTGTTTAGAGAGAGGGTTTTCGAGTGTCGAGTGTGTGAGGATTTCAAGTGGTTTTGTGAGTGGTGTCCGAGTGTGGGAGTTGTGGTGAGTCAAAGGTTAAGGTGAGACGAGGGTGTTTGACGTGGGTGAGGGAGGGTAAAAACTGAGATCGTGATGAGTCTTAATGGTTTAGTGAGTCGAGAGTTTGATGGTCAGTTGAATTGAGTTTGGAGTGAGTCACTGTTTGGGTCGTATTGAGTGTTTGTTTGTGGGTGAGTGGTGTTGTCAGTCGAGTAGTGTGTCACGTCTATACGGAATAAATCGAGTCTACACGGAATCCCTATGCGGAAAGTTTTCTATGCGGAATTTTTTGTCTATTCGGAAAGTTTTCTATGCGGAAATTTTTTGTCTATTCGGAACTTTTTGTCTATGCGGAACTTTTGGTCTATTCGGAACTTTTGGTCTATTCGGAAAGTTTGGTCTATTCCGAAAGTTTGGTCTATTCGGAAAGTTTGGTCTATTCGGAAAGTTTGGTCTATTCGGAAAAAATGTATTTGGAAAAAATGACCATTCGGAAAACCTATGCGGAAAAACGGAAAATCTGATACGAAAAACTGATAACTTTGGATCAAAAAGGATTGATGACAGTTTTGACAGATTGGATAGGACACATGGACTGTTATGACACTTGAGACAATTTTTGGACTGTTTGGACTGATTTGGACCGATGGACGATATGAAAATGAATGACTGATGATGATATAAAATAAAAAACTGATTATGTTAAAAAGAAAAAAACTGATTATTTAAAAAATTAAAAAAATGATAATAAAAAAAAACTGATAAATAAAAAAACTGATTGTAAAAAACACACGAAAAAAATAAAACTGATAAAAAAAAAAAAAAAAAAAAAAAAAATTGATAAAATTTATAAAAGATGGATAAAAAAATTAGAAAAGAAAGGATTTTTACCACCAAATCAAAAGATAAAAAAATGCAAATCCTAAGATTCAACCATGGCTCTTGATACCAATTGAAGGCCTACGATTTCTAAGGATTTGGTAAATGATGGATTAGATCTATGGATTTGGTGGAAGAGATGGGGAAGAAGGAGATTAGGTGTAGAGAGAGAAAGGAGAGAATGGAAAAGTAGAGAGAGAAAGTGATTAGATTAAATGAAAAGATGAATGAATGAACTAACCAACCCCCTCCTAACATGCTAGGAGGGGTATATATATAGCCCACCCTACATGTGGGCTATATGGACTATACATTATAAAGTAGACCACGAGCCCATTACATAATTATCGTTGGAGCGACCGATCATTCATAAATACGTACAACGTATTTCCAACACATTAGTGAGGTCGGAGTAGGCTATTCATCCTTTCGTCTTTCCTCGTTCACTGGACACAAGGTACGGATTTACCGTCCTTCAGTATGGACATTCTTTCCTTATTAGGATTCCCCGTTTGCAGCCAACTGTTTTCCCAGTATATATTTTATATGTTTGATTACTTATGTTAGTTAAATGCCTAAGCCATATACATGCATGACCAGTGTCACCTAGTTATGGAGGTAACATAACCATAACACTAGAGGCACCAGTGTTATGACTTCCCCACGGCGGAGTGATTGCTCGTAGAGTCCTTTTCAGTTTTGGCCATTGTATTATATTATCATGTGGGGCGTATGGGTGCATTTTAGTTACATGTTTTACAGGATTTTCATGGTGAATGCGATGTGTGCCTTGCATCCTTCACAAGGAGTTGATCCCTCCTATCCAAACTAATTAATTAGAGGAAACCCCTCTAATTGCATGATAGGGTCTCTCCTCCAAGTATCATGCACGATGGAATCTCATGACCTATATGGGCTATTGGCTAATTAATACATTTTTATATAAAAACATAAGTCTTTTCAAACTATAAAACCAGTTTTATGAACATGTTCCAGGTTATCTAGGACTTATACATTTATGATGCTATTAGTATTTCATGCTTATGTCTTTTCATGCTATACTTGTATATCCGTTCACTGGGCGTTATGCTCAGCCATTTTCCTTTCATGTTCCCAAATGGCAGGTACTCAAGGGCGCTCGTAGAGTTTAAGAGTAGGTGCATACGGATTGGAAGCTATCTAGCCTTCACTACTTTATGCATTTTTCCATACATTATGCTACTTATTTCTTTGGACATTGTTTAGTCCTTTTCCATTTCAGTACTTATGTTTATGTGTGATGAGCTTATACTTGGACTACCGATGTTTGTTTCTGGTATTTCCATTCATGGTCATTTAATGTTTTTAGACATTTACCTTGCATGCTTTAATGACACCTCATAATTACGCGTGACATTCCATTTACCAAAATTGGGTGTTACAATTATGGTATTAGAGCCAAGGCTTCGACCTGTAGGCTCTTAAAACATGACTTGTGATTAGTGAGTAATCACCATGGTCTTCCAAGAACTGACAGTTGTTTTCATGCATTTATTCATGTATCATTGTTGCAGGATTTTGACTAAGTAATGGTTGGTACATGACTGGCCATATTTAGTCGCATGTGCTTTTAATCGAATCATTTTTGTTTTGATGAACCGACCCATAGGCGTTCATCCTCGTCATGTCATTTTGTTTAGGTGAATCGACCCAAAGACGTTCACCCAAACCCATGTCATTTCATCATCATGCATTCATACATTGTTTCCATGCATAATTTTTTTCATGTTTATATGCATAATTTTTTTTCATGTATATATATTATGTTTTAATCAGTTTAATCATGCATTTTGTTTTATACTGTCAGATGGTTCTCACACGTGAACAAGAGAAACTCAATGCATCAGTCCAAGCTATGATGTAGGCCATGCTTCCTCAACTGAGGAATGAAATTAGGGACGACGTGCAAGCTGCCAACAATCAGCACCAACACCAGCATCAGAATCCTCCTCCTCCTCCAACTACACTGATCACATGGCTGGAGCGATTCAACAAGCAGCGTCTGTGATCCTTCAAGAAGACTGACAACCCCAATGACGCTGAGAGCTGGCTAGCTCACATTGAGAAGATCTTTGATGCGATGGGATGCGACCCTGTCTTTAAGGCAAGGTTAGCCTGTTACAAGTTTGAAGGGGACGTGCTTGGATGGTGGAAGTCAATGAAACAATCGGAGGGAGGCGACAATCGGGTGGCTGGCTTGACTTGGGCACAATTCAGGGAGTTGGTTATGGGACAGTTCTTCCCAAAAGCTGAGCAAGATAAGATTAAGAGGGAGTATCATGGGATTAGGCAGAGAGCTGGGGAGAACAACAATGAGTTCATGCAGAGGTTTCTTCGTTTTGCTAGATTCCTTGGTGCAGCATGATATGAGTGAAATCTCATATCAATTATATCGTAATTAACCCTAAAACACAAAGCAAAATACCAGATTTTGACTTATAAAAGTAGTATTATGGGTATACTTTGTTGTTTGTGCTTGTGTAGGTAAAAAGATACAAATATGAAGCAAACAAGGAAATCAAGCCTTTATTAATGAAGAAAAGACAAAAGGAGGATGAAAAGTGACAAGTCAGTCAAAGTCAAAGGACCTTTCTTGACAACTTTGAAAGTAGAAGGACTTAAAGTGAAAATATGGGAAAGTCAAGAACAAAGTCAAACATGGTCAAAAGTCAAGTCAACAAGTCAAGGGATCATTTGTGTTCAAGTTTGAAGCTAAAAGGACCAAAATTGACAAGTTTGTGAAGATTCTAGTTCAAGTTTAAAAGCTGAAAACAAGAAGGGCTAAATCTGCCAAAAAGGATTCAAATTTCAAGCTTAATCCGTGTGTTATGAGTATTAACCAATGAGAGTGGAGTATTTGGGTTACACGGATCATTGACCAAGCCCCATTAATGAGGAGAGAAGGCAACTGGCTAATTAATATCCAATCTCCACAGTAACTCGCACTCACCATTTGCTAGCCAATCATAAATCAGCAAAGTGGATAACGATCCGTGCATCACTTTTCTACCCAATAAACATACGCCACGTGTCACACTTGAGCCCAGAATCAAGAAATCGATAGAGAGAATTTCATGAGAAGTGTTTAACATGAAAAGTACTCGCCTTTGCAAGACGAAGCCATTCCAAGCAACCAATTAAACTGAAACTCATCCAAAAGAAACCCCCAATTGTGTTCTTCAACTACAGATTTCAATTAACACATTCAGGCCACGTGGAAGCTGGGGATTGGTTCCTACACGTCACTCATCCTCACCAACACTCAAATACAATCTATAAATACCCCCAGATGTATTTCATTTATTGTATTGTAGAAAAGTGTGAAAACACACACACTTTTAATCTCTCTCACTTGTCAGTTAGCATTTTCAGTTACAAACTCCTCTCAAGTGTTTGACAAACACTTGAGAGAGTTAGTTAGCCTTTGTAACCGTTTTGTAGCAGAATTCACCATTAATGCAAGTTCATTTTTCCTAAATCTACATTTCACTCTCATTCTTACTGCAATCTTCTATCCTACTGACATCGTGATTGATCTTGTTGTTCTTATTGAACAATGAGATGATTTGAGTTCTGTTTGGAAGCTTGTTCATGTTCAGAATCATTCTAAGCTCATAGCCATTGCCAGTTACTTGATCATACTAGAGTTGCAGGGGTGACCAATTGATGATGATGGTGAATGATGAGTTGTAGCTATGGTAGATGTTAGAATTGGTGGTGGTTAGAGGTTAAGTAAGCTCAAAGCTTCACTTCATCCCCAAAGTAGCCTACAAACATATTCATAAGTTTATCTTTTTGTGAATTCCTCTAAAAACCTTACTGCATGCTATTTCTTGCTTTCTAGTGTAACAAACTTTGTGATGCCTGCTTCTTGTTTACTTTCAGTCACTTGATTTGAGTTGATTGCTAGTTTTCATTGATTGATAGCTTATCTTAGTTTCATAGCTTAAGAATTGTGCTTAATCTGATTAGTAGTGTTTGGATCAGTTGAGAACTCTTGATTCAGTAGTTAAAAGTTGTTGTTTAGAGCTTATATTCACTTAATAGACTTGTGTAAAACATTTGCCAAGCTTTTGTAGTCATATAAATAGTCAAACAGGCAATCTGCAATAAAAATCTTTGGGTCAAAACATTCAGCCAAAACTAGCTAGATTCAATCACTTGCCATTTATTTGTTAGTGAGAATTAGGAGCTGATTTTTGTTACCGAGTCTAGCTAAATATATGAACTTTCCATACAACTAAAGTAGACAATACAGTTTCTAGAAATAAGCTAGAAATTAGCTCTTGAATAAGCTGTTGAGCAATGTTGAGTTTCTGTAATGAGGCATATACTGTTTAGCATTTCCCATCAATCCATTTCATAAAAGTTGTGATTTTCTTGCACACTCTTGTTACCAAAGTGTTTCTAAGGTGATTTGGAAGTTTTCAGCTTTTTGTCAATATCTTGGTCAACGAAAATCAAATAAGCCATTTTGCTTAATTCAACATTCTAGCTTATTTTCTTGATGAAATTTGATAACTCTTGACATTCCATGCTTCTTGAAGCTTAATCTGTCATTTTCATTAAAAAAAAAATCAAATAGTGGTTGTCTAGATAAGCATGTAGCTTATTTTGAGCTCATTCCAAGCTAACTTTTGATTTAGGTTGTTTTAGCTTATTTCCTTTAAGCTGTCTAGGTATAATTCAATTTTAAGACTTTTGAAACAAATTAGAGCTTTTGAGGTTGAGTGATAAGCTAGAACGAGCTTATTGATTGTGTTAACCCGTTTTCACTAAATACTTTGTTTTAATTACAAGATAGTCCCTAAACTTTAGGGAATTGGATAATCAGTTTTAAATAGTTACTTTTTAGGGTTTGCACCATTTAGTCCTAGGAATTTGAGTGAGTTACATTTTGGTTAGTCAGTTTTCAAAGTTTGTTACAAGTTTGTTATAGTTAGTTAACATTTACATTTTCAGTCCTTTTAATTTTAGAATTTACATTTCAAGTCCTTATACTTTTCATACTTTACATTTTTAGTAGATTTATCATTTGTGCATTAAATACTTGTACAATTTGTTCTAATTGTGGTAAATGCACTTTGTTTTAGAATAGTATGGATACATAGCTATAATAATTTTACCATTTTTTACGTGCTTTGTTGAAATAGACCTAGATTACCAAAAATCATACAAAATCTAAAACCAAATTTTTTTTTTGAACTTGAATCTTTTGGATAATCAATTCGTTTTGAGTTGGGAATTACAAACAAAAAAATGAAACATAAATATTAAATGGTGCCGCTGCCGGGTCATTACGTTACGATTGACGATTGATTGACGGTTACAATTAGATTTTGGGATCCGTTCACCTTGTGAACGTTCCTGTTACGTATCATAAATTAAAAAGATAAAAAAATAAAAAATATAAAAAAATAAAAAAATAAAAAACCACAAAATTCAATTCTTTCGTAAGAATTGAACCAAAAAATAAAAAATTCAAAAGTAATCTTTTTCCTAAAAGATTACACCAAAAATATATTGTATGGATTCACTCGTTTTTACGTACATATACTATTTTCTTAAAAATTCAATAAATACAAAAATATTTTTGATATATTATTATATGTAAATACATATACGTAGATACGAACAACGAATACACATACTTCCATAAGTATTGCTTTTGCAGTGCACCGTGCTTGGGGGCGTTCCGGTCCTAAGTACACGTATCGATCAAAGTTAATTAAGGCACAATAGATAAATGCCATAATCTACTTGATCTTGAGAAAGAGGCCACTGTGTGGGGGGTATAAGGCGAGTGTATTACACATTCTAAAGAAGCAGGCTCTTAAGTGTTACGCGCCGCCTCGTTTCTCCGCTTCCTTGTGGGTCTTTCAAGAGTGATAGTGGTGAGTGATGTGCCACCCAAGTAGTACTTACATATATTATATTTTCTTGTGGATATTACTTATTGAACCTCGAAAAGGACAATCCCTTCTTTTCCAAAGTCGATCGAGAGCTCCTCTCTCACTCCTCGAGTTGAGTTGCATGCGCACTCGAGCGCGTGCACATATACCTTTTGGTGTACAACCCCTTCCTCCCAAATGGAAGAAAAAGAACAAGAACAACACCCTCCATCAAGCCAATCCCGAGCATCGTGCTTTGATCAACTCATAAGAAGTCATGGCTGCCGTTGATAATAGACCATTGATGGAGATCCTTTAATCAAATATGGAGGGAAATGCGGATGCTATTGTTATACCCGAGATACCCGCAAACACTTTTGAGCTTAATACACATATGATCACTATGGTTTCTTCTACCCCTTCCTAGGGAGACCCATGGATGACCCCCATGATCATATCAAGAAATTCTTGTCACTTTGAAATACACTTAAGTATAACGGGGTCCCTCTTGATGCCATTAAGTTGATCCTATTCCCTTTCTCCTTAGAGGGTAATGCTAGAAATTGGCTAGATAGGCAACCTTCTAGGAGCATTGTCACTTGGGAGGATTTCAAGAAGAAGTTTGTGAATAAGTTCTTTCCTCCTTCACGAACCACCGCCTTGAGAAACCAAATCATTGGTTTTCAACAAACGCAAGACTAAAACTTTAGTGAGGCTTGGGAAGAGTTCAAAGATTTGTTGAGAAAGTGCCCAAACCATGGTTTTAACCTAGCTCACCAAATTAACACCTTCTACAATGGTTTGAGACCTCACCATCAAGATTCCCTTAACTTGGCCGCGGGTGGGAACATTCTTTCAAAATCCACACAAGATGCATAGGATATCATTGAGACAAAATCCATGGTTCAAACAAACAACCAAAGAGATGAGGTAGTCCATGTTGTTCAAGAGAGTGCTCATACATCCATTGATAATCAACTCCTCAAGAGTCACAATGAAATACTTCAAGTAATTGAAAAGAATAAAAAAGAGATGATTCAAGCCCTTAGGAACGTTTCCTTGAACAATTCTTCTTTCAATGATGTTAATGCCATTACCCTAAGTTGTGAGACATGTGAAGGTCCTCATTCTTACTTACAATGTGATAAAGTTCAAAACTTTCAAGGTGAATGCTATGCTTATCAAGATGAACAAAGAGAGCACTTTAAACCTAACATCAACCCTAACCATCTTTCTTACAAGTCAAACAATTATCTTTCTCCACCCGGTTTCCCACCCCATCAACCCACCCAAAATCAAACAAACCCTCCTCAATTGCTTCAAAGAAATCAAGGGCCAAGGGGAAATTACCATGGACACAACAACAATAGAGAACCCAATAACTTTCAAAACCAAGGAAACAACTTTCATTGCAATAACCAAGGATTTTACAATCAACCTCCACCTTTCCAACAACAAGGATTTCAAGGAAATGGCCAAATGAGTTTAATGCTATTGAGCTTCTTCATAAGATGAAGCAAGACAATAAAAGGAGATATCAAGAAAATGAAAGAAGGATATGTACAAGATCAATTAAGAGCTATATAAGAGGAGACAAACAAGAGGTTTATGATGATCTTAAATCAAAGACCACAAGGTACTTTACCCTACAATACTCAAACCAATCCAAGAGAAAATGTAAATGCAATCACTACAAGGAGTGGAAAACAACTATTGATCATTCAATGCCTCCTACACCTCTGTTGGTTACTCCTACTATGGTTCCTCTTTGTGATAAGCCTACACCTCTAAAACAAACACCTTCAATCTCTACAACTTCAAAGCCTACACCTTCTAATCATGCACCTACTACTCCTTCACCTTCCATACCTATCAATGAAGAAACCAACAAAGAGAGTCCTTCAACAACTACCACTCAACCTACACCAAAACCAAGTCTTCCATATCCTTCAAGATTGAGAAAGGAAAAGCTTAAGAACAAGGATGATATTCAAGTGTCTAACTTTTTGAGGTGTTTAAGCAATTGAATATCAACATATCCTTTGCGGAAGCTCTAGCTTATATGCCCAAGTTTGCCAAAATGTTTAAAGATCTCCTCTCAAACAAAGAAAAGTTGGTTGATATGCCTAACACGTCATTGAACGAAAATTGTTCCGTGGTGTTGTTGAATACTTTACCAACAAAACTTGGAGATCCATGACGGTTTTTGATCCCTTGTAATTTCTCGGGGGTGGAAAATTGCATGGCACTTGCGGATCTTAGGGCAAGCATAAACTTGATGCCTTTGTCGGTTTGGAAACAACTCTCTCTTCCCGAGCTCACTCCTACTAGGATGACCCTTGAGTTAGCAAACCATTCAATAGCTTATCTGGTAGGTATTGCGGAGGATGTGTTTGTAGGGGTTGATAAATTCACATTCCCCGTGGATTTTGTAGTTGTTGACTATGACATGGACCCGAGAGTTCCTCTCATTGTAGGAAGGCCTTTCTTGAGGACGGGTCGTACCCTTATTGATGTGGTGGAAGGAGAACTAATTATGAGAGTTGAGGATGAGAAAGTAGTGTTTAAGTTGGGGAAAGTTACTAAGAAATCTTAAAGTTGTGAAACCGTAAACATAGTGGATGTTCTTGATGAGGTGTGTAATGAAAATTTTCATGAAGCTTTCAAGAATGATAGTGAGAACATGCCACATGTGGAGATCGTTGCCTCAATTTCTCCCTCCTTAACACCATTTGGAGGGAGTGATTTCCTCTTAGAGGAATTTAAGTCTATCTTTCTTGGTAATGATGATTCTCCCATCAATTGGGAAGAAGACATTCTCACTATCCATAAGTTACTTAATGAGGATCCCATTCCTTCACCTACTCCACAAGAGGTTACTAATGATGATCCATCATTAGTGAAACCTTCTATTGAGAGTCCACCTTCCCTAAAGCTTAAGGATCTTCCATCACACCTTGAATATGCTTTCTTAGAGGGAGAGGACAAATTACCCGTTATCATAGCCAAAGACTTGAAAGATGATGAGAAAGACAAACTCATAGAAGTTCTTAAGAAGCATAAGAAAACTATAGCTTGGAAAATATCCGACATAAGGGGGATTGATCCTAATTTTTGTACTCACAAAATCCTTATGGAGGATGATTACAAACCCGCCATTTAAAACCAAAGAAGGGTTAACCTAAAAATCCATGAGGTCATTAAAAAGGAAGTTATCAAACTCCTTGATGCGGGTATGATTTACCCAATATCCGACTCACCATGGGTTAGCCCGGTGCATTGTGTGACTAAAAAGGGTGGAATCACCGTTGTGCCTAATGATAACAATGAGTTAATTCCCACTAGACTTGTCACGGGTTGGAGAGTTTGTATTGACTATAGAAAGCTTAATGATGCTACTAGAAAAGATCATTTCCCATTACCTTTTATGGACCAAATGCTTGAACGCTTAGCGGGAAATGAGTACTATTGCTTTCTAGATGTATTTTTGGGTTATTTCCAAATACCCATTGATCCAAAGGATCAAGAAAAGACCACATTCACTTGTCCCTATGGCACATTTGCTTATAATAGAATGCCTTTTGGCTTGTGCAATGCCCCGGGGACATTCCAAAGGTGTATGATGGCAATCTTTCATGACATGATTGAACACACAATGGAAGTATTCATGGATGATTTCTCGGTCTTTGGAGATTCATCCACTTCTTGTCTCTCCCATTTAGAATGTATGTTAAAGAGGTGTGAAGAAAAACGTCTTGTTTTAATAGAATGCCTTTTGGCTTGTGCAATGCCCCGAGGACATTCCAAATGTGTATGATGGCAATCTTTCATGACATGATTAAACACACAATGGAAGTATTCATGGATGATTTGTTGGTATTTGGAGATTCATTCACTTCTTGTCTCTCCCATTTAGAACGTATGCTAAAGAGGTGTGAAGAAAAATGTCTTGTTCTAAATTGGGAGAAGTGCCATTTCATGGTCAAAGAAAGGGATAGTTTTGGGACATAAGATATCCAATAAAGGTTTAGAAGTGGATCGAGCTTAAATAGATGTTATTGCCAAACTTCCCCCACCTACCACGGTGAAAGGAGTTAGGAGATTTTTGGGTCATGCGGGTTTCTATAGGCGTTTTATCCAATACTTTTCTAAGATAGCAAGACCCATGACCCACCTCTTAGAAAAAGAGGCTCCTTTCATATTCACACAAGAGTGTTTAGAGTCTTTTGAGATTTCTTAAAGAAAGGTTGACTAAGGCTCCCGTTTTGGTATCACCAAATTAGGATTTGCCTTTTGAACTCATGTGTGATGCTAGTGATTATGCCTTGGGGGCCGTTCTAGGACAAAGAGTTAATAAGCATTTCCAACCTACACACTATGCAAGTAAGACAATGACGGGTGCTCAACTTCATTATACCACTACGGAAAAAGAGTTGCTTGCTATTGTTTATGCCTTTGAGAAATTTAGACCCTATCTTGTGATTTCGAAGACCATAGTGTATACGGATCATTCCGCTCTCAAGTACCTTATGACAAAGCAAGATGCTAAGCCTAGGCTTTTGAGATGGGTTTTGTTGCTACAATAGTTTTCTATAGAAATCCGTGATAAGAAAGGCACCGAGAATTTAGCGGCGGATCACTTGAGTAGACTTGAGCATCCTTTACAAGGAGAATTACCTCATAAGGAAATCAATGAATCCTTTCCACTTGAGGAACTCATGTCTATCTCTTCACAAGAGGATGCCACCTCTTGGTTTGCGGATATTGCAAACTATCTTGTGGGGGATGTGCTTATTGAGGGTCTCACTTCCCAACAAAAGAAAAAGTTTCTCAAGGAAGCTAAATATTACTTTTGGGATGACCCTTACCTCTTTAGGCAATGTGCTGACCAAATCATAAGACGTTGTGTAGATGGGCCCGAAGCATTTAAGATCTTAGAAGATTGTCATAAGGGACCCCCGGGGGGGGGGGGGGGGGGGGCATTTTGGGCCTAACTACACGGCTAAGAAAGTATTTGATTTGGGTTACTATTGGCCTTCCATTTACAAAGATGTCCAATAAATGGTGAATTTTTGTGATGTTTGTCAAAGACAAGGCAAAATTAATCAAAGAGATGAGATGCCACAAAATTTCATACAAGAATGTGAGATTTTTGATGTATGGGGTATAGATTTCATGGGACCTTTTCCATCATCAAAGGGCAATAAGTACATACTCGTAGCCGTGGATTATGTTTCTAAGTGGGTTGAGGCTAAAGCCTTGCCTACCAATGATGCTAGAGTTGTAGTCAAGTTCTTAAAGCAATTGTTTGCTAGATTTGGTGTACCTAGGACCATCATAAGTGATCATGGGACTCATTTTTGTAATGATCAATTTACAAGAGTCATGAAGAAGTATGGTGTTAACCATAGACTTTCTACCCCGTATCACCCTCAAACAAATGGGCAAACTGAGGTCACAAATCGTGGTTTAAAGAGAATTTTAGAAAGAACGGTGGGAGAGCATCGAGCTTCTTGGTCGGATAAGCTTGATGATGCTTTGTGGGCTTTTAGGACCGCTTTTAAGACACCAATTGGTTGTACAACTTATAGACTTGTCTATGGAAAAGCATGCCACCTCCCATTCGAGTTAGAACATAAGGCTTCATGGGCTCTTAAATGGGCTAATTTTGATCTAAACCAAGCCGGTTCATATAGGAAAGACCAACTTAATTAGATGAATGAACTAAGAACCAATGCCTATGAAAACTCATTGCTTTATAAGGAAAAGACTAAAAAATTGCATGATGCTAAGATCGAGAACCATGAGTTTAAAGTTGGAGAGCCGGTTCTACTCTTTAACTCAAGGTTGAAACTCTTTGCGGGCAAGCTTAAGTCACGATGGTCCGGTCCATTCACTATTGCTTAAGTATTTCCATATGTGACTATTGAGTTGTCACAACCAAATGGCCCAAATTTCAAAGTGAATGGTCACCGTGTTAAGCACTACTTTGGGGAGGACATTTCCGTTGAAATGGTCCAAGAGATCCCCATTCCCCATGAATTAATTCATTGTGGGAAGAGTCGATCTAGAGACTCCATAAATCAAGCTTGAATAACTAGGCTTAGATCTTTTAGACTAGGGTGTGGTAGGATAGGAATAAAGGGTATATAGATGAGCATAAGTGTAGGGGGTGCCTCTCTTTTGTCTTCTTGATGCTTGTAGGGTTGCTCTCTCTCATTGCATGCATTGGAGCTTATGGAGGAGGCCCTTGTATCGGGTTCACTTTGTTACTATTATGATTTTCAAACCATATTGTGCTTAAAATGAATTCACTATAGTAGACCTTTCCTTAACTTGGGTTAAGCAAAGTTATCAATGCCATAAGTGTAGGGGAGTTTACTCCAATACTCTTAAACAATGAGGACAATGTTTATCTTAAGTTTAGGGGGGTCTTCTATCGAAGTGACCTTACCTAGAACTTTGTCATTGAATTCATGATAACTTGGAAATTAATATTTTTCAAACATTTTTCAAATTTTTGATCTACTTTGGCCACCAAAAATATGCATTCATAATTTTTGCATAATCATTTTTCATTTGCATAACACATTTGCATTGTATATATTCTTCCTTTATTTTTCATCAAAATATATAAAAAGGAAAAAATATAATAAAGGATATGGTTTAACAAATTTAGTCTTCTTTGACATATTAGGCCCGCCATGAATATTTTGACTCAACCCGAGTTTGTTTATCCAAGCATTCTCTAGCTAGTAGCCTTAACCATGTAAATCATTCACTTGATTTATTAGGCTAAGCATCCACTAGTCTCATTATTTGAGATTTTAAACTGTGGAGAACAAGAGATGATAGAGTTTGAAGTAAGTGTTAAGGGCTAGATAAAACTCATATTAATTAATTGTAGCTTTTATATCCCCTTTCATAACCTTTACTTTCTTGTCAACGCATGTATATATGTTAATAAATAATCAAGAACGGTTTCAATAGGTTTGTAGTCTCTTATGCATTTTTGACTAATCATTCGTGGTTGGTATAAGTACGTCTTAAGATTCTAAGTTAGAACGTTTTATGTGTACTAGACTTATGTCATGCTTAATACTTAGCGGGTATTTTTCCTTTTATTCTTTTTAACTTTCTTTGTGAGGAATAAAGAAAAATAAGAGCGGCTTATAAAATAATGAGTGGCTAGAAAAAAGAAGAGAAAAAGAATAATAAAAAAAATAATTATACAAGACTCCCAAGAGGGGAAATGAAGTGTTAATTATAGTATCTATTTAATTCCAATAGAGCTCTCACAAGGGTTTCGGGGATTTGATAGTTGCTCCAATCCAATATTACCTTGACGGGTTGCGGGATTGAAGAAGGTCTCAAAAAGGCGGCGGATATAAATTATTGCGTGAGTTTTATTTTTCTTTTCTTAGCGAGTGTGTAGCTACTTATTATTGCATGACATAAGGATCTTACACACAAAATGAATGACTTATTATTTAGACTCGGACTTATATCATTGTGGGCGGTTTTTCGAGTAATGGATGAGATGATTACTTAGGATTAAAACCACGCTTCCTTATTTTCAGATTTTACACTTCTTATATTTCACGCTTTAAATAATGAAAAATTTGCCAAAAGCAATTTGCTCAAATAATAACCGGTCTTAGAGGCATAATAAGTGGGGGTATAATGGTAACACAATTAATGTTTATGAATAAGTTGATCCACTTTTCACTTATGGATAACAATGATCTTGTTTTTAAGCTTGGTATGGGGAAAGTGAAACTTGAGGATGATAAGTGTTCATGGTACCAAAGCCCTAATGAAAGTCCTTGATTTCTTTATGAGTTATTTCCATCTAAATCATTTCAAGAAAAATCCAATAATATATAAATAGAATTGTTTTCCTTTGCATTGCATTGTAAATATCAAAATCATGCATCATATAGTGTAGTGTAGTGTAAAAGCATTCCATATTGGCCAAGGTGGATTAATTATGAGAAAAGTGTAAATTGGTGCTTTAAAATGTGGCATTGCATGAGGTCATGGCAATGATCAAGTGTAGGGGATTTGATATGAGTGAAATCTCATATCAATTATATCATAATTAACCCTAAAACACAAAGCAAAATACCTGATTTTGATTTATAAGAGCAGTATTAAGGGTATACTTTGTTGTTTGTGCTTGTGTAGGTAAAAAGATACAAATATGAAACAAACAAGGAAATCAATCCTTTATTGATCAAGAAAAGACAAAAGGAGGATGAAAAGTGACAAGTCAGTCAAAATCAAAGGACCTTTCTTGACAACTTTGAAAGTAGAAGGACTTAAAGTGCAAATATAGGAAAGTCAAGAACAAAGTCAAACACAGTCAAAATTCATGTCAACAAGTCAAGGGATCATTTGTGTTCAAGTTGGAAGCTAAAAGGACCAAAATTGACAAGTTTGTGAAGATTCTAGTTCAAGTTTAAAAGCTGAAAATAAGAAGGGCTAAATCTGCCAAAAAGGAATCAACTTTCAAGCTTAATCCGTGTGTTATGAGTATTAACCAATGAGAGTGGAGTATTTGGGTTACACGGATCATTGACCAAGCCCCATTAATGAGGAGAGAAGGCAGCTGCCTAATTAATATCCAATCTCCACAGTGACACGCACTCACCATTTGCTAGCCAATCATAAATTAGCAAAGTGGATAACGATCCGTGTATCACCATACGCCACATGTCACACTTGAGCCCATAATCAAGAAATCGATAGAGAGAATTGCATTAGAAGTGTTTAACATGAAAAGTACTCGCCTTTGCAAGACGAAGCCATTCCAAGCAACCAATTAAACTGAAACTCATCCAAAAGAAACCCCCAATTGTGTTCTTCAACTGCTGATTTCAATTAACACATTCAGGCCATGTGGAAGCTGGGGATTGGTTCCTACATGTCACTCATCCTCACCAATACTCAAATGCAATCTATAAATACCCCCAGATGTATTTCATTTATTGTATTGTAGAAAAGTGTGAAAACACACACACTTTTAATCTCTCTCACTTTCAGTTAGCATTTTCAGTTAGAAACGCCTCTCAAGTGTCTGACAAACACTTGAGAGAGTTAGTTAGCCTTTGTAACCGTTTTGTAACAGAATTCACCATTAATGCAAGTTCATTTTTCCTAAATCTACATTTCACTCTAATTCTTACTGTAATCTTCTACCCTACTGGCATTGTGATTGATCTTGTTGTTCTTATTGAATAATGAGATGATTTGAGTTCTGTTTGGAAGCTTGTTCATGTTCGGAATCATTCTAAGCTCACAACCATTGCCAGTTACTTGATCAGACTAGAGTTGCAGGGGTGATCAGTTGATGATGATGGTGAATGATGAGTTGTAGCTGTGGTAGATGTTAGAATTGGTGGTGGTTAGAGGTTAAGTGAGCTCAGCGCTCCACTTCATCCCCAAAGTAGCCTACAAACTTTTTTATAAGTTTCTCTTTTGTGAATTCCTCTAAAAACCTTACTGCATGCTATTTCTTGCTTTCTAGTGCAACAAACTTTGTGATGCCTGCTTCTTGTTTACTTTCAGTCACTTGATTTGAGTTGAGTGCTAGTTTTCATTGATTGATAGCTTATCTTAGTTTCATAGCTTAAGAATTGTGCTTAATCTGATTAGTAGTGTTTGGATCAGTTGAGAATTCTTGATTCAGTAGTTAAAAGTTGTTGTTTAGAGCTTATATTCACTTAATAGACTTGTGTAAAACATTTTCCAAGCTTTTGTAGTCATATAAATAGTCAAACAGGCAATCTGCAATAAAAATCTTTGGGTCAAATCATTCAGCCAAAACTAGCTAGATTCAATCACTTGCCAATTCTTAGTTAGTGAGAATTAGGAGCTGATTTTTGTTGCAGAGTCTAGCTGAATATATGAACTTTCCATACAACTAAAGTAGACAATACAATTTCTAGAAATAAGCTAGAAATTAGCTCTTGAATAAGCTGTTGAGCAATGTTGAGTTTCTGTAATGAGGCTTATACTTTTTAGCATTTCCCATCAATCCATTTCATAAAAGTTGTGATTTTCTTACACATTCTTGTTACCAAAGTGTTTCTAAGGTGATTTGGAAGTTTTCAGCTTTTTGTCAAAATCTTGGTCAACGAAAGTCAAATAAGCCATTTTGCTTAATTCAACATTCCAGCTTATTTTCTTGATGAAATTTGATAACTCTTGACATTCCATGCTTCTTGAAGCTTAATCTTTCATTTTCATTAAAAAAATCAAATAGCGGTTGTCTAGATAAGCAGGTAGCTTATTTTGAGCTAACTTTTGATTTAGTTTGTTTTAGCTTATTTCCTTTAAGCTGTCTAGGTATAATTCAATTTTAAGACTTTTGAAACAAATTATAGCTTTTGAGGTTGAGTGATAAGCTAGAACGAGCTTATTGATTGTGTTAACCCGTTTTCACTAATTACTTTGTTTTAATTACAAGATAGTCCCTAAACTTTAGGGAATTGGATAATCAGTTTTAAATAGTTACTTTTTAGGGTTTGCACCATTTATTCCCTGGAATTTGAGTGAGTTACATTTTGGTTAGTCAGTTTTCAAAGTTTGTTACAAGTTTGTTATAGTTAGTTAACATTTACATTTTTAGTCCTTTTAATTTCAGAATTTACATTTCAAGTCCTTATACTTTTCTTACTTTACATTTTAGTAGATATATCATTTGTGCATTAAATACTTGTCCAATTTGTTCTAATTGTGGTAAATGCACTTTGTTTTAGAATAGTATGGATACATAGCTATAATATTTTTACAATTTTTTTACGTGCTTTGTTGAAATAGACCTAGATTATCAAAAATCATACAAAATCTAAAACCAAAAACAATTTTTGAACTTGAAATCTTTTGGATAATCAATTTGTTTTGAGTTGGGAATTACGAACAAAAAAATGAAACATAAATATTAAATGGTGCCGCTGCCGGGTCATTACGTTACGATTGACGATTGATTGACGGTTACGATTGGATTTTGGGATCCGTTCACCTTGTGAACGTTCTGTTACGTATCATAAATAAAAAAGATAAAAAATAAAAAAGATAAAAATATAAAAAAATAAAAAACCACAAAATTCAATTCTTTCCTAAGAATTGAACCAAAAAAATAAAAAATTCAAAAAGTAATATTTTTCTTAAAAGATTACACCAAAAGTATATTATATGGATTCACTCGTTTTTACGTACATATACTATTTTCTTAAAAATTCAATAAATACAAAAATATTATCTTTCTCTATACAATTGCATCATTCAGGCAGAAGACTGGGGTCCGATCCCAACCGGCCACTCAGCAGCAGCAGAGTCAACACAAGGGTAACGGTCAAACCCAATACCGTTCTGCTTTGGATAGGCATGGCGGTAATGACAATTACCGTAACAACGCTAGTAACTCCAACAACAGCAGGTCCCTAAACTTACTCATTTCTTATGTTATATGCCTTATGATTCATAATTCGGACACTTCCGCATCTTCTACCACGAATCAGGCAACGGAAGGGAGCAGGACCGCAGAGGTTCACAGCCCAACCGTGCAGCTATTACTGGTATTATGTCTTACGATTTTTCCGCATCGTCCTGTTTGTACCCATTAATCATGTCTCATGTATACTTTTCTGAACAGGATCCCAGCCAGCAAGGGCACCTGTTGGAGGGTATACTCACCCTCTATACATTACATGCAACCGCAGGCACCCAGGGTCGTGTAGCCGTGATAGCGATGCTTGCTTCAAGTGTGGCCAGCCAGCCCATCGCATGAAGGACTGTCGCAAGGGTGAGATAAAGGGCACTTCTGGATATGTCGACTCCAAGCCACCTCCTACTACTGGACGGGTGTACACGACCTCGCGTGATCAGGCCAACAAGTCAACAGGTACCATCACTGGAATCTTGTATATGTATGGTCAAGCTGCATGCGTATTATTTGACTCGGGTGCCACTCATTCGGTCATCTCTACTGTTTATGCCAAGAATGTTAGGATATACCCTATGCTATTAGAAAATATCTTAAACATTTTCACGCCCTTAAGAGACTCTGTACGCATAACACATGGGTAAAAGGGTCTTCCCCTCGAGTTTGACGATAAGATTCGTCCAGTTGACGCACTTCCTTTGGACATGTGCGATTTCGACATGATATTAGGCATGGTCTGGCTATCCAAACATCACGCCACCATTGACTGCCATTCATATCAGGTCATCTTCGGTGATGTAAACGCACCAGAGTACATTCATAACGGTTTTATACCCGGAAGGTCTGTACAAATTATTTCAACCTTACAAGCACGTGCATTACTATCACATGGTTGCGAGGGCTACCTAGGTACTGTTCATGATATGGAGGCTGAATCTCCATCTATCCAGAATCAGTCGATCGTGTCAGAATTTCTAGACGTGTTTCCAGAAGAACTTCCGGGCATACCACCTACTCATGATGTAGAGTTTAATATTAAGCTCATCCAGGAGGTGAGACAATTTCCAAGGCTCCTTATCGCATGGCTCCCATCGAGCTTAAGGAGGTAAAGGAACAACTGCAAGAACTTTTGGAAAGAGGTTTCATCCGACCTAGTGCATCTCCATGGGGTGCACCAATCTTATTCGTAAAGAAGAAGGACGACAGTATGTGTCTTTCCATTGATTATCGTGAGCTTAACAAGATCACCATCAGGAATCGATATCCTTTACCACATATTGATGATTTGTTTGACCAAATCCAAGGGGCCAAACATTTCTCCAAGATTGATCTGAGGTCGGGCTATCATCAGTTATGGGTGAAAGAGCAGGATATCACCAAGACTGCTTTCTATACACGTTATAGGCACTACGAATTTGTAGTCATGCCATTTGGCCTTACCAATGCTCCAACAGTTTTCATGGATTTGATGAACCGTATCTTCCATGAGTTTCTGGACAAGTTCGTCATTGTCTTCATTGATGATATTCTGATTTTATCTAAGTCAAATGAGGAACACAAAGACCATCTTCGTACAGTTTTACAGATACTTCGCCAGAAGCAGTTGCATGCCAAGTTCTCCAAATGCGAATTTTGGTTAAGTAAAGTGGCATTCCTAGGCCACATAGTATCCGCAAAGGGAATAACCATGGATCCAGCAAAGGTTGAGGCTATTACCAAGTGGCCAAGACCGACATCAGCGACTGAAGTTCGCAATTTTCTAGGCCTAGCTGGTTACTACCGTAGGTTCGTAGAGAACTTTTCCCGTTTAGCACTGCCATTGACCAAACTGATGCGGAAAGGGTAGAAATTCGTTTGGACTAAAAAAAGAGATAAGAGCTTCGAAGACCTTAAGCAGAGGCTGGTCTCTGCATTGATTCTTACTCTCCCATCTGGTACAGGTGGATTTCAAATCTACAGTAATGCTTCAGGGAAGGGACTTGGTTGTGTTCGCATGCAACATGGGAAAGTGATTGCTTACGCAACACGACAGCTTACGCCTTATGAGGAGAACTATCCTACGCCTGACTTGGAACTTGCAGCAGTCGTGTTTGCACAGAATATATGGAGGCACTAATTGTATGGTGAATAATGTGATATCTTCACAGATCACAAGAGTCTGAAATACATCTTCACTCAGCGTGAACTGAACATGAGGCAGATAAGGTGGTTTGAGCTTGTTAATGCAATGATGCCTAAAAAAGTTTCTTGTATTTTTCGGCCTCGCTTTGTTTTGATTACGACAATATGTAAAAACAAGCATTTACGAAAACATTGAAAAACGAATTCTTGAGTTCAAGTATTTTTCATTTCAACCATTATCAGTTAAGGTATGAATAAACAAGTAATTATACTAATTAAGTGATCAAATCTTTTCTTAAAACTCACTTTTTATTAAGTGTGACAAAGTTTTATTATTAAACTTTCTTTTTAAAGAAAATGTTTTATTAAATTAATTACTTGAAAATTTGAAATTTGAAAATGGCATATTCTATCTTGGTTTGGAATATCCTTTCAGGATATTTTAATCCCCAGATTCGATCCAACCCACTAATAGACAAAAGGGAGCGGACTCTACGCCGACGGTTCCTTAGCGCCTACGGCGGTTCCTTATCGATAAGGAACCGCGGGCTACAATAAAGAACCGCGGGCAGATATAGCCGTTGGACATTTGTCTTATAAATAGTGGACCATTCTCAGACTTTCAATCCACCTCTTTTGCACATAAACTTTTAGATTCTTACATACTTCTTAAATCACTCAAATCCTTGATCATTTGTTTGATTACTACTTGTTTAGAAGTGAATCTTTCTCCTCCCATCTTTTCCTCTCAAAGTGCAAAGAGAAGAACACTATCATTGTTGAAGTGTTGTGTCTACCTCAAAGATCCATTGAAGATCAAAACTTATTTATTCATTGTTGTGTCATTATTGTGAAGATCCAAGTAGTTGTGTCTATTTGGAAGTTGTGTATGTATTAGGGTTAATACTTAGTCCTCAAAGTATATTGGTGTAGATTGGTCCTAGCTAAGATTAGGGCTCGGCTTTTGGCTTAGAGTCGGAAATTGGTTAAGCGACGTTGTGTACGGTTTCTCCACCTTAAGGAGCTTGTTTATTAGTGAACTCTCGAGTAAGGAGTACTCGAGGAGTGGAGTAGGAACGAGGAGTGAGCTTCGTTGCCGAACCACTATAAATCCTTGGTGTTTGGTTTGATCTTTCCTTCCCTTATCTCTTTACATTCTTTATTATTTATACTTGTGATTAATAGTCTAGTTACATTCATTATTCTTTATACTTGTGATTATTATTTAGTTGCACTATACCTTGTTCATATTGTGTATAAGAAGGTTTTACATAAATACTCACGCTTAAGTTTTTGAAAAAGGATTTTTTAAAACCAAACTTTAACAAGAAAATTTAAGAAACTATTTAACCCCCCTTCTAGTTTTACAGAGCTGTTGAAGGATTATGACATTAATCTGTAGTATCATCCCGACAAGGTCAATGTAGTAGCAGATGCTCTTAGTAGAAAGTCGGGTATGATCAACGACATTAAGATAGAGGAAGAGATTATACGAGACTTGGAGCGACTAGACATTGAGATCATGGTACGTGGACAACATGTGTAACACCCCACTTTGATAAGTGGACCGTTACGCGTAATTATGGTGTGTCATCAAAGCATGCAAGGTATTATGTAGTAAAACATACATGACCATAGGGAAAACCGGAATCAAACATCGGTTCCCAAACATAAGCCTAAAACATTAATAAGGTAAATGAAATGAATGAAAGACTAAACAAGCATAAGTATATGAAGGCAAAAGGAGAAGAAGTCTATGGCAGCTTCCATCCTATGTACGTCCTCCAAATGCTCGAGTCCTGGGTACCTGCCGTTTTGGGACATGGAAAGGAAAGTAACGCTGAGCATAACGCTCAGTGCACGGATACACAAGCATGGAATGATTAATATAAGCATGTAAAACATATAGCAGCAGAAATGACTAAGTCCTGGAAAACCTGGTATAACTTAGTAAAACTGGTTTTATAGTTTGAAAAGCCTTATGTTTATCTTATAAAAAATGTTTAACATATTAACCGTTAAGCCAATATAGGTCATGAAATACCAACGTGTATGAATACTTGGAGGGGTGACCTCGTCATGCAATTAGAGGGGCTGCCTCTAATTAATATAAGTTTTGGGTAGGAGGGATCAGCTCCTTATGAAGGATGCAAGGCACACACCACATTCAGCTGAATAATCTGTAAAAACATGTAACCTAGGATGCACCCAAACGCCCCACATGATAACATAATAATATGGCCAAAAGCTGAAGGGATGCCATGAGCTATCACTCCGCCGTGGTGAAGTCATAACACTGGTGCCTCCAGTGTTATGGTTATGGTACCTTCATAACAAGGTGAAACTGGTCATGCATGTATATGGCTTAGGCGTTTAATTAAACATAAGCAAGTCAAAACATATAAAACATATACTGGGAAAACAGTGAACGAAGAAGACAAACGGAAGAGAGTCCTACTTCGATATCAGTAATGCTGCATAAATAATATACGTGTATAAGTATTCTGATTACTTGGTACGTAACTGGTTTTATATCATGTCTTAGCTTGTTTTATATGTTCATGTCATGTTTTACTGATTTTAACATTATGCTGTGTTTATCATGTATTCTGTTTATTCTGATTAAGTATTACTTGTATTTCTTGTATTATTATACTTATTGTGTAATAATAAGTAACTTTCTAAAAATAGCAGGTTTCCTAAAATAGAAAGTTTCCAAAAGTAGAAAGTTTCCAAAAATAGAATAGCTGCCTAAAATAATTAAGTTTCTAAAAATAGAAAGTTTCCATAAATATATTAGCTGCTTAAAATAAATAAGTTTCTAAAAATAGAAAGTTTTCATAAATAGATTAGCTGCTTAAAATAAATAAGTTCCTAAAAATAGAAAGTTTCCATAATCAGAAATAAGCTGGATTATTAAGCTAATAATATAAGCTTAAGTTTTACTGATTAATATTCTAAGTCATGTGATTAAATAGTATAGTTTATTAATTATTACATGTAAATTAAATAAACTATATGTTATAAGATTTAATTAAATATAGCATGATTTAATTAAATAAAAGTGTAAATAATACTTAGGTTAAAAAATATATTAATATTTAATATTAATATAACCTATGTCATGATAATTAATTAATTACATGTCATGTTTAATAATTAATAAATACAATAGTGTCAAATAAATAATTAATTAATTAGGTTAAAACATGTATTATATAATCATAATAATTAACCTAAGTTCATGTTGTAATTAAATTAATTATATATCGTGCTAAATTAATTTAATTAACTTGACAATTAGTATACTTGTAGAATTAAATAAACTTGTAAAAGGAATCATAAATCGAACCGTGTATTATAATTTGAAACGTGACGTGAACCGGACCCGGAACCCCATGAACCGGACCAAATAAATTTAGTAATTCTCGTATAACTAAGGTTTTAAATAATATAACCTAACTTGACAAGATTAAAATTAATATTAGTTAGATTAAATAAATTTAATATTGCATGATTAATTTAATACTCTAATTAAATTAATTAAACTAGCTTGAAAAATGATAACCAAACACCCCTTTTAAATTTTCCAAATCTGTTAACCAAATGCCCTGTCTAAAACCAGCAGCCAAACACCCCCTGCCCCTATTTGTGTTGCTACTGGTTGCCACTGTAGGCTCAGGGGTTCCTACCGACTGAGCCGAGTTTCCCCCTACTGTGAACAAAAGTCCCACCGAGAGCCGTGAGGCTCTCGGTTGCCACTGCTAGAAAAAAAAACAGCCCGATGGTTTCCCACTGACAGAACAACCACACCCACACCCATTTAAGGTTGCGGCTGGTGGGTTTATGTTACCACCGAGACACATAAGTGTCTCGGTTTGCGTGTAATCCAAACTCAACAACACAAAACGACATCCCACATTTAATATACCGATTTTTAACATGATTTTGAGGGTTTAAAAGGTTCTTGTACATTCCTAATTAATTAAAACTAAACAAACAGATTGGTGATTACCTTTAATTCGTGTAGGGTTTAAGGAGAAATAGATCACGAATCCACCCTGATTCTTTGGAATGAAAAACGATTGGTTGCTCTTGATCTGTTGTTTCATACGTCGACAGGGAGGAGGCAAAAAGAAAGTGACGGCTGGTTTGATTATTTTTAGGGTTTTTATGTGTGATTTTTATGTTGTCTAAAAATATAAGAAACTTCTTCCCGTCTGTTTGTTTTACACGAGACCACCATGGGCCTTGGCCCACTCTTTTCTTGTTCCTCTTGAAGTAGATGCAGCCCACACCCATAACTACTTTGAGTTTTTGTCTCTTAAAATGATTTCGTGAGTGATCGTGTTTGTTTCTCGTGTTTTAAATCCTGTCGTGTTATAAGCATCGCACGTAATACTTCTAGTAATAACTTAACATGCGTAGTTCTTGGATTAAACTTTCATATTATAAGTACTACTTGTACGTAATCAATATTTATCGTGCAATATAACATATACGTACTTACATGTTCGTGATTATAATTTATACAGTTAGTAATTGTCGTGTACCATTTCGTACTTAATACTTATCGTGCATTAACACGTACGTAGTTCTTGTAATTAATATTCGTGATTCGTGTTCATGTTATATATGGAAAGTTGTAATCTTGTACGTACGATTATTAGTGTACTGTTGATGGTAAAAGCATGCGGGTTTTACAACTCTTCCCTCCTAAAAAGAATAATTCGTCCCTAAATTATAGATAAAGTAAACTGAAAGAGAAACATACCCGAATCAAACTGTGGGGGTATGTAAGATAAAAGTACATGTATGTGACATGGTAGAAGGAACATGGAACGCGACATGTCTTGAAAGGACATGGAACGTGACGCGACTGAAAGGACGTATCTACTCGATAAGAGAAAAAGGATAAGAAGTCCGGATGTACTCCTCCGTTCCAAGTGGCTTCCCGCCCAGAACGGTCCTCTGAACGGTCTTGGCGGAAATTACAATATTTGTCTTCATGACTTTTGGTTGACCATACAGAAAGTTTCTGGTTCATCAACATAAGATAGATCAGCATGAATCTGATCGAGTGGATAAGAATTAACGTGCAAGTGTAAATGAGATGTTATGATATAAAATAACTTAGACTAACTGATAATAGTAACGTCTTAGCGATGATGCGCGAGACATACTGAAACGTAGTACGTGAAAAATTGTGAACGTGTTACGTGAACAATTTTGAACGTGGTACGTGGAGATATGGTGAGTGTAATATGGGCAACACATCGTGATTAATGATACGTGTAACATATCGTGAACGTGATATGGGAACCGTGGAATTAACATGACAAGTGAAACATATCGTGAACATGGAATACGACTGCGGTAACGCCAAACGCTATAAGGTGAAATGTGGAATGTGACGTGAAACGTCTGTCTGAGGATAGAGAGTTATACTAAACTTGAGTCTGGTCTCTCAAGTTCTTGCAAAACCTCCAGAACGAAAATGTACGTACAATCGTAAGCCATGATACGATTATTAACGTGAATAGTGTCATGAACGTGAGCGTGAAAGCAAGTCGTGAAATTAGAACAAGGACGTGAACGTTAAATAAAGAGCACAAATGTGAACCTTTGTCTGACCCAATAGGTGAGGGATTACCAAGTGATCTGATGAGCCTTGGCTGGAACATGTCCGATCAATCTGTTGGTTCTGAAATCCTTGCGGATGTAAGGATTCTTCAGACTTGATCAAGCTGTTGGGAATAACCCAGATAACATCATGCTTCTTCTGGGTTTGCGTTAATCTGGTAACCAAAATCCGTGGGGATCTTGTCCCATTTCTGTTCACAATTTCTGATGGTGGAATAACATCTCAATATGTTAGTGTTCTATCTTAGCCTGTTGGTATGACAGGTACTTAGATATGAACGTAACTGTATCTTGCTTTGTAGAAACTTGATACATAGAAGTTTGCGAAACTATGAGTCTTCGAAATTAGACCTTCCTTAGCGTAGGATTTTCTTTGAACTCCTAACGTAGTGTAGGGTTCTCACCTTTACGCATAAGCTGAGTCATGTTTAAGATTAACCGTGAGAATCCATGTGATTCAGCGTGTCACTGTAATCAACCAAAATTTAGATTGGAAAATTTCAGGGTGAAATTTCTCTTGTCGTAGAATTTGCAACCTAGTGCAAATATTGTCTTCCAGCTCTTCTTTAGACTTAGAGGAAATCAGGTTTTCCTTGATGAAAACACTGATGAATTTGTTTATGAGTTCATGGAAACTCATTCTATTAAGTCCATAATGCTGCTGGGGTATTTATGAGACTAATGCAAAATCATGAATCTAGCATGACCGAGTCGTGTACGAATAGCAGTCACGGAAATGTCATGTTCTTTCACCTGTCACTGTTGGCGGCATGATCATGAATCCGATCTTGGAAAAGTGATTAACATCCTAAGTCGATTGGACATGTTGTCAATACGTCGAGGAGAATAACGGTTATGAATGGTGATTTGTTTAAATCGACGGTAGTCGACACATAATCTCATGTTACCGTCCTTCTCCTTGAAGGTTCTTTTGGAATGTATGGGAAGATTTTGGAATAGTCGGCTGGTTATGCGTAAAGGCACTTCCTTGGTCGTGTCTTAAATGACTGCTAGAAAATTTTAGCAGACATGAGTAACAAAGCACGTGCTTGTAAAGCATAGATAATTCGTACAGATTTTCCTGTTGGAAAACCATGCTGAATGTATTCAGGAGCCTGAACATTACTGTACATAATCATGAATCGTAGCATGGTGTGCTGTTCGTAATCCATAATTAGGATTAAATTCAACTCGCATCTGTCCGAGGTAATGCGTTAGCAGCTTGGATCTTATCATTAGGCTGAAGGAGAAACCTTCATTTACATGGGGAATACAAATGGCGTCATTTATGGTCACGAATATATGCAATATAGGTGCAAGAAATGAAAGGGTCATCGAGCAATCGTGACAGATCTCACCGATACGCCGGTGATGATACTTAAATTATTGTGGCTTGATTAATGCATGGCACCACAAAATGGATATTCCTTTTGGAGGGTACCCTGAATTTCTTAGGGATGTTCCAGAATTGGACGTGAGTCATGTGTCTTGACTCGTGTCTTGGGAAATATAAGCATGACATGTGTCTTGACTGGTGTCTTGACATGTGTCTTCAGAAAGTATACGTGAGACATGTGTCTTGAGATGTAAAACGAATAAAATTGAAACTCTTTGGTTATTATGCCAGAATTGGCGGATCGATTGGATTGCTGGCCCTTGTATTTCTGAACACGTCTATGGCCGGAGCTCCTGTTGCGATTGCTAGGATAGTTGTTTTCACAGTAGTTGTTACTATCGTCTTGTCTGTCAGTTCCATGACGGTCATTCTCATGACTGTGATTCATGTAACTATTCAGGTGAGTGGTCGGCTGGTACCGGTTCTCACTCATATGACTGAAACAACAACTGAGTGACGTATGACATGTAACTAAGAATTATGGACAATGATTGATGGAAATCGTCTGGTGGTGAAGCATCTTCTCGTCCGATCACTTTGATCTAACGCCTTTGTCTTCGTCTTGTAAGATCTCTAGGTTGTGAACAGCATCAACATCTTGTAGCGTCTCTAAAATCCACAACATCAACCCTTAGTAACATCTCCAAGCTATGAGCTGTATCAGCAATTTTTATAGTATCAACAAGTGGAATCCGCACATGGGATACGGTACATGGAGTACACATGGAATGTACATGAACTGATCGGTATGGGGTCGATCATCTGACATGATTTTAAAGGAAAATAATTGGTTAAACGGTTAGAAAGACCATCATGATAACCTGGTAATGCCAGTATATACCTTATTCTGGTTGCATAGAGAAACGCTAACCTGTGGTTAAACGAATTTCAACGATGATTTTCCTGAAAGCATGATTAATGAAAACCAACCATGACTATCATGAAAGCAGGATTTAAACGAATTCCAACAGTGTCTTGCATGAAAGCATAAACAACAAGAGAGACGTAAGACATAATCACGTGAAGATGAAGTCATCATGAAGAAACATGAAACAACCTAACATAAAGGAGTGTATAACATAATCAGCATGAAACTGAAGTTAACCATGACAGTATGAAAACATACTTGACATAAAAACATAGTAACTTATGAGGGGACATGAAAAATTTTTATGCCAATAAATCATGAGAAAAATTTTATGCATGAAAACAGTGCATGAATGTATGATGCAGTTTATAAAAACCTTTATATGCAGGAGGGTAACCGCCAATGGTCAGTTTACCCAAAACAAAAGACATGGCGAGGGGACGCCTATGGGTCGGTCCCAAAGTTAAAAGTTTCGATAAAAGCACATGCGACTAACTAGGGCCAGTCCTGTACCAACCATTACTTAGTCAAAATTCCTGCAACAATGATACATGAAATAAATGAATGAAACTCAACTGTCAAAACTCAACAAAAAAAATATGTGACCAATTATGAACTACTAGGGTTCAGTTCACATTAGTCACAGCTCACAGGGAACATCATGCATGAAACAATGACACGTAACTAAGTATGGATGACGGTTGTTAAGTCCATATTAGTAAAAGCGAAACTGATGAAAACATCATGGTTAAAACAACAAGGTGCTGAAAACACAAATACATGGAATAACAAGCGTTGGCTTAGTAAGCTCCTGATGACTACCCACTAGTCACAGGTCAAGTTTTAAAGCCTACAGGTCGAAGCCTTGGCTCTGATACCATAACTGTAACACCCCACTTTGATAAGTGGACCGTTACGTGTAATTATGGCGTGTCATCAAAGCATGCAAGGTATTATGTAGTAAAACATACATGACCATAGGGAAAACCGGAATCAAACATCGGTTCCCAAACATAAGCCCAAAACATAAATAAGGTAAATGAAATGAATGAAAGACTAAACAAGCATAAGTATATGAAGGCAAAAGGAGAAGAAGTCTATGGCAGCTTCCATCCTATGCACGTCCTCCAAATGCTCGAGTCCTGGGTACCTGCCGTTTTGGGACATAGAAAGGAAAGTAACGGTTGAACATAATGATAACTGTGAAAACACTCATCAATAATGATCCAGAAACCACTCAAAATATAGTCAAATACATAATATTTAACTGAAAATTATCAGAATCACGTTGGTATTTATGTTTCATGTGTTTTCAGGTAAAAAGATGCATTTTAGAGCAAACACGCGTTTTCAAGGGTTTTATCTGAAGAAAGACGAAGAAAAAGATGAAAGATGCTTTCAAGGACCTTACTTGTCACTACTTCAAAGATCGAGGGCTTAGCTTACAATTTTCATAAAGACTAAGGATGAAAAGAAATTGATTTAAAAGTTTTTATAACTCTTGAAACAATTAACAATAATGAAGGACCAAAAAGAAATAAGATGGAAAGTATTTACTTCATATCTGGTCAATTGACCAAACCGGTCAAACACAAAACACGCTACGTCTTCATCTTCAATGTGAAGACAGAGAAAGAAACGAGTTCATCCCCTTATCTCTTTCCACCAAACCTGCAATTGAGAATAACGAATGATCCAAGAAGATTCAAGTGAAGATCATAACTACAAAGGTGTTCCTCCCCTCCTCCTCTTCAAGATGATATAAGTTAATTTGATCAAGACTCAGAAACGAAGAAACCCCCAAATGGGATGAAGATGAAGAACGATCAAGATCCTCGTATTTAATACGTGGCATTCGCTGATTGGTGGAGCCACGTCACAACTCTCCACTCGAAGGCTATAAATAAGAGATGAAGACCTTCATTTGGAACGGTGAGCTTAGGTGTAATTCACACATAGTTGTTAGGAGTAGATTAGGAGTAGTTAAGCTTTTGAATTTTCTTGTTAAATCTTGTAACCAATCTTCTTTTTTTAGTTAAAGTTTGTTGTAACCGAAACTTTTCTTGTTCACAATTAATGGAAGTTCAAGTTTTCTTCATCTATAATTCTGATTTCAAAGATTGTAAAACAACCTCTAAATCTTTGTTATATTCAGTTTCATAATCTGTTAGTTGAAAATCAGTTCTAAACGTCAATAAACTTACAGTCCTTTATTCGGATTACTGTTCACCCAAGCTTTAGTAGCGAAATTTGTTGAGTTTTCTCTTTGAAAGTAGTTTGGTAAAGATTCTATTAATATTTCAGTTTTGGTAATAGTTGGTTGATACAGTAAGTTGAGTAGGTTGTTGATTGATAAAATTGTTCATAGCTTTATGTCAAAATTGGTTAAGATAGTAGAGAATGAGTTATTTGATCGAGTTCAGTGCAAATAGAACCTCGAAATCAGATTCGGTTTGTTCAATAATATCATAGCCTCGGTTTGGTTTCGATAATCAGTATTGATCAGCTAGCTTGTTCTTTTCATAAAGTTCTTTATAAACCTTGAGTTCTCTTATTGATCTTATCATTACGCTAGCATAGTGTTTGTATTCTTTAACCTTTTTACAGGTTTTGTTATCAAGTTTACAATTTCGAGCTGTTGTATATGAGCCGAGTAGATGGAGTTTAGATTTGCTGATATAGTGTAGATTTGTTGATGGAGATGAATTAGACTAAGCGAGCTCAGCGCTCCGCTTCGCCATCAAAGGACTGGCCTGGATGAGCAGGTCAAGCACACGTTTCATTTTTCTGCAAATTATAGTTTAATTTGATAGAAGTTGTATAGTAGTATAATTTTGTTTGTAATCTGTTAGCTTTGGTTGAATGTATGTGTATGATAATTGATTTTGCTTACTGCTTTAATTCCTATGAATCAGATTTGTAAATTTTCATTTTAGACAATTAAAGTAGCGTTTGGTAATTAGTTTTAGCAGGATTTGATTTGTTAGCATTTGGTATTTGATGTTGATCTGTAGCTTTTGAAGAGGTAGGATAAATGGAAAGTTTTTTTAGTCAGTTTAGTGTTAGTGGCCATTCATTCATATAGGAGTTTCAAGTTCTTATTGTCTTTGATTCCTTTTGGGCTTAATGTTTGTAGCTGTGAATTTTATCTCATTTTAATAAATAGCTTAGTGAATTTAGTTAAGCTTGACTTAGTCATAGATGGGTACTGAGTTTTTAGTAAAGATGGGAAATTAGTTTTATATAAAAGTGATAAGAAAAAGAAATAAAGCTAAGAAAAAGAGCACCAGTTAGTCTGAAACATAAATCTGTTAGTTTTTGACTTCATTGTACAAGTTTGGTAGATGTACAAATTGAGCCCTCCATAGTGATCTTGCGCATTACAGTCACGGTCCCTGTTAGTTAGATTTAATGGATTGTTAGTTTCATTTCGTTAAGTCTGCTACAAGTTACATCCTTTTCCATTAGTTTGCTTTAGCAATTATTCAATATGGCTTAGTTTGGTATTTCTACCTGGGCTTTCACTTTGGGCCTTGTGTAAGTAAAAAATTAGGATTAACAAAGGTTTACCATTTAAGTCCAATTGTGTTTTTGGAGATTAGCTCAAAATTAGATTTTATAAAATTGCATTTTTAGTTCTTATTAGCTTTACATTTTGTAATTTTGTAATTTTACTTTGTAGTTTAAATTTGTATTTTAGACTTCTATATTTCGTGCATTTAATTGTTGTATTTGCAACGTGTTTTGTAGAATAGTACATACACGTAGTAATAGAATAATATTTTACATTTTTTTTATTACTTTGTGCCAAGTAGAAATAGATTACCAATCAAGTCTTTTTAACCAAAAACAATTAAGTCGAGCTTAAAAACGTTATATCATTTCGAATCGATATCGAGAAAAACGAACTAAAAGGACAAATATCACATAACGCTCAGTGAACGGATACACAAGCATGGAATGAATAATATAAGCATGTAAAACATATAGCAGCGGAAATGACAAAGTCTTGGAAAACCTGGTATAACTTAGTCTAACTAGTTTTATAGTTTGGAAAGCCTTATGTTTATCTTATAAAAACTGTTTAACATGTTAACCGTTAAGCCAATATAGGTCATGAAATATCAACGTGTATGAATACTTGGAGGGGTGACCTCGTCATGCAATTAGAGGGGCTGCCTCTAATTAATATAAGTTTTGGGTAGGAGGGATCAATTCCTTGTGAAGGATGCAAGGCACACACCACATTCACCTGAATAATTTGTAGAAACATGTAACCTAGGATGCACCCATACGCCCCACATGATAACATAATAATATGGCCAAAAGCTGAAGGGACGCCACGAGCTATCACTCCGCCGTGGTGAAATCATAACACTAGTGCCTCCAGTGTTATGGTTATGGTACCTCCATAACTAGGTGAAACTGGTGATGCATGTATATGGCTTAGGCATTTAATTAAACATAAGAAAGTCAAAACATATAAAACATATACTGGGAAAATAGTTGGCTGCATACGGGGAATCCTAATAAGGAAAGAATGTCCATACTGAAAGGACGGAGAATCCGTACCTTATGTCCAGTGAACGAAGAAGACAAACGGAAGAGAGTCCTACTTCGATATCACTAATGCTACATAAATAATATACGTGTATAAGTATTCTGATTACTGGGTACGTAACTGGTTTTATATCATGTCTTAGCTTGTTTTATATGTTCATGTCATGTTTTACTGATTTTAACATTATGTTGTGTTTATCATGTATTATGTCTATTCTGATTAAGTATTACTTGTATTTCTTGTATTATTATACTTGTTGTGTAATAATAAGTAACTTTCTAAAAATAGCACGTTTCCTAAAATAGAAAGTTTCCAAAAGTAGAAAGTTTCCAAAAATAGAATAGCTGCCTAAAATAAATAAGTTTCTAAAAATAGGAAGTTTCCATAAATAGATTAGCCGCTTAAAATAAATAAGTTTCTAAAAATAGAAAGTTTCCATAAATAGATTAGCTGCTTAAAATAAATAAGTTCCTAAAAATAGAAAGTTTCTATAGTTAGAAATAAGCTGGATTATTAAGCTAATAATATAAGCTTAAGTTTTACTGATTAATATTCTAAGTCATGTGATTAAATAGTATAGTTTATTAATTATTACATGTAAATTAAATAAACTATATGTTATAAGATATAATTAAATATAGCATGATTTAATTAAATAAAAGTATAAATAATACTTAGGTTAAAACATGTATTATATAATCACAATAATTAACCTAAGTTCATGTTGTAATTAAATTAATTATATATCGTGCTAAATTAATTTAATTAACTTGACAATTAATATACTTATAGAATTAAATAAACTTGTAAAAGGAATAATGAATCGAACCGTGTATTATAATTTTAAACGTGACGTGAACCGGACCCGGAACCCCATGAACCGGACCAAATAGATTTCGTAATTCTCGTATAACTAAGGTTTTAAATAATATAACCTAACTTGACAAGATTAAAATCAATATTAATTAGATTAAATAAATTTAATATTGCTTGATTAATTTAATACTCTAATTAAATTAATTAAACTAGCTTGAAAAATGATAACAAACACAACTTTTAAATTTTCCAAAACTGTTAACCAAACGCCCTGTCTAAAACCAGCAGCCAAACACCCCTGCCCCTGTTTGTGTTGCTGCTGGTTGCCACTGTAGGCTCAGGGGTTCCCACCGACTGAGCCGGGTTTCCCCCTGCTGTGACTAAAACTCCCACCGAGAGCGGTGAGGCTCTCGGTTACCACTGCTAGAACAAACACCCCCGATGGGTTTCCCACTGACAGAACAACCACGCCCACACCCATTTAGGGTTGCGGCTGGTGGGTTTATGTTACCATCGAGTGTCTCGGTTTGCGTGTAATCCAAACTCAACAACACAAAACGACATCCCTCGTTTAATATACCGATTTTTAACATGATTTCGAGGGTTTGAAAGGTTCTTATACATTCCTAATTAATTAAAACTAAACAAACAGATAGGTGATTACCTTTAATTCGTGTAGGGTTTTAGGAGAAATAGATCACGAATCCACCCTGATTCTTTGGACTGAAAAACGATTGGTTGCTCTTGATCTGTTGTTCCATACGTCGGCAGAGAGGAGGCAAAAAAAAGTGACGGCTGGTTTGATTATTTTTAGGGTTTTTATGTGTGATTTTTATGTTGTCCAAAAATATAAGAAAATTCCTCCCGTCTGTTTGTTTTACACGAGACCACCATGGGCCTTGGCCCACTCTTTTCTTGTTCCTCTTGAAGTAGACGCAGCCCACACCCATAACTACTTTGAGTTTTTGTCTCTTAAAATGATTTCGTGAGTGATCGTGTTTGTTTCTCGTGTTTTAAATCCTGTCGTGTTATAAGCATCGCACGTAATACTTCTAGTAATAACTTAACATACGTAGTTCTTCGATTAAACGTTCATATTATAAGTACTACTTGTACGTAATCAATATTTATCGTGCAATATAACATATACGTACTTACATGTTCGTGATTATAATTTATACAGTTAGTAATTGTCGTGTACCATTTCGTACTTAATACTTATCGTGCATTAACACGTACGTAGTTCTTTTAATTAATATTCGTGATTCGTGTTCATGTTATATAAGGAAAGTTGTAATCTTGTACGTACGATTATTAGTGTACTGTTCATGGTAAAAGCATGCGGGTTTTACAACATGGTTACTGGGCTAATCTTAGAGTGGAACCTGAATTACTCTATAGGATCAATGTAAAACCCGCATGCTTTTACCCATGAACAGTACACTTATGATCGTATGTACAGGATTAGAACTTTCCTTATATAACATGAACACGTATCACGAATATTAATTACAAGAATTACGTATGTGTTATTACACGATAAGTATTAAATACGTGTTAGTACACGATAAATATTAACAATAATAATTATAATCACGAACATAAAATCATGAACATGAAATCACGAACATATAATTATGTACTTACGTAATTATTAATACGATGAATGTCGTTACGTACAAGTAATTATAATAACATGAATAATTAATAATTACGTAACACGTAAACACGAATAATTAACACGATTATTCTTCGTATATTCAATCAAACACGGTAAGTCATTACGTACGTAATAGTTACGTTTAAATGTATAAATATAACCATGGGAAAATTCACGACAGTTTAAAACACGACTGCGCGTATCGTTTAATAATACGTGAATTATGAAAAAGGTATAAGGGCTGTTTAGACAAAGAAGAAAAGAAGTAGGACTTGGGCTCAAGGCCCAAGTGTGTTTGGTTCGGCTTAAAAACAAAAAGACGGAGGGAGTACATTTTTTTTATGACAAGAACAACAAAATTCCTTAAAACCCTAAAATTAAAAAACAACCGTCTCTTCTTTTCTTTGTTCCTTTTGACGTCGACCAATATCAAGAAACCAGGGGGAAATAATCATGGCTTGATCAAGAGCAAGATGTAATTCGTGTTTGATTTCTAAACCCTATACGCATGTAAGAAAAACCCTAATCTCGTTTTTATTTTCTTTCTTTGTGTAATGAATCACGAATCCAGGGTATATGATCAAAAACATGTTAAAGAAATAAGGGGGGGGGGGTGTAGTTTGATGTTGTTGTGCTCGTATGGCCACAAAACGAGACCTTCTATGGTCTCGGTGATGATTTTACACCACCAGCCACAACCCTAAAAGGGGTGTCGGCTTGGTTTTGTTCTGGCAGTGGAAACGACAGCCAAGCAGGGGAAACCACTGGTTGCGGCCAGTGGTGTGTTTGTTCTGGCAGTGGGAACCGAGAGCTTTATGCTCCCGGTGGGAAGTTTAGACGCAGCAGGGGGAACTGGATACTGCGCAGCCAGCAGCAACACCGGGGGTGTTTGGCTGCTGGTTTTAGACAGGGCGTTTGGTTAACAGTTTTAGAAAACCTAAAAGGGGTGTTTGGTTATCATTTTCAAGCTAGTTTAATTAATTAGAGTATTAAAATTAATCATGCAATATTAAATTTAATTAATCTATTTAATATTGATTTTAATCTTGTCAAGTTAGGTTATATTATTTAAAACCCTAGTTATACGAGAATTATTAAATTTATTTGATCTGGTTCATGGGGTTCCGGGTCCGGTTCACGTCACGTTTAAATTATAAAACACGGTTCACGACTTAGTTAATTTTACAAGTTGATTATTTTTCAAGTTATTTATTTACACAATTAATTTAATTACAACATGACTTAGGTTAATTATTTTATTAATAATACACGACTTTAACCTAAGTATTTTATGATTTAATTTTAGACTAAGTAATTAATTAATTATTAAAACATGACTTATAACTAATTAATTTCCATGACTTAGGTTATGTTAATATTAAATATTAATACATGTTTTAACCTAAGTATTTTTATACGTTTAATTTAATTAAATCATGAGTATATTTAATTAAATCTAAAAACCTATAGTTTATTTAATTTTACTAATTAATAAACTATATTATAATCACATGACTTATGATACTTAACCAGTAAAACTTAAGCTCATCTTATTAGCTTATTAATCCAGCTTATTTCTAAATATGGAAACTTTCTATTTTTAGAAACTTATTTATTTTAAGCAGCTAATCTATTTTTTGAAACTTTCTATTTTTGAAACATTCTATTTTAGGAAACCTGCTATTTTTAGAAAGTTACTTATTATTACACAACAAGTATAATAATACAAGTAATACTTAATCAGAACAGACAGAATACATGATAAACACAATATAAAGCTAAAATCAGTACACATGACATGAACATATAAAACAAGCTAAGACATGATATAAAATCAGTTACGCACTCAGTAATCAGAATACTTATACACGTATATTATCTATGTAGCATTAGTGAGATCGAAGTAGGACTCTCTTCCGTTCGTCTTCTTCGTTCACTGGACACAAGGTACGGATTCTCCGTCCTTTCAGTAAGGATATTCTTTCCTTATAAGGATTCCCCGTATGCATCCAACTGTTTTCCCAGTATATGTTTTATATGGTTTTGAATTGCTTATGTTTAATTAGATACCTAAAGCCATATACATGCATGACCAGTTTCACCTAGTTATGGAGGTATCATAACCATAACACTGGAGGCACCAGTGTTATGACTCCTCCACGACGGAGTGATAGCTCGTAGCGTCCCTTCAACTTTTGGCCATATTATTATTATTATCATGTGGGGCGTATGGGTGCATCCTAGTTTACATATTTTCAGCAGATTATTCAGGTGAATGTGGTGTGTGCCTTGCATCCTTCACATGGAGCTGATCCCTCCTACCCAAACACTATATTAATTAGAGGCAGCCCCTATAATTGCATGACGAGGTCACCCCTCTAAGTATTCATGCACGTTGATATTTCATGACCTATATTGGCTAATGGTAAACATGTTAAACAGTTTTTACAAGATAAACATAAGGCTTTTCAAACAATAAAATCAGTTTTATGAACATGTTCCAAGTTTTCCAGGACTTATACATTTCCGCTGCTATTAAGTCTTTATTATGTTTCAGTCATTTATACTATGTCATATATCCGCGCACTGAGCGTTATGCTCAGCCGTTACTTTCCTTTCTATGTCCCTAAACGGCAGGTACCTAAGGACAGACTCGAGCATTTGGAGGACATGCATAGGATGGAAGCTGCCATAGACTTCTTCTCCTTTTGCCTTCATATACTTATGCTTGTTTAGTCTTTCATTCATTTCATTTACTTTATTATGTTTTGGGCTTATGTTTGGGAACCGATGTTTGATTCCGGTTTTCCCTATAGTCATGTATGTTATAGTACATTTTACCTTGCATGCTTTGATTACACGCCATAACTATGCGTAACGGTCCACTTATCAAAGTGGGGTGTTACAATTATGGTATCAGAGCCAAGGCTTCGACCTGTAGGCTCTAAAACTTGACATGTGACTAGTGGGTAGTCACCAGGAGCTTCCTAGGCCAACGCTTGTTATTCCACGAATTGATGTTTTTAGCACATTGTTGTTTTAGCCATGATGTTTTCAGCACCTGGATGTTTTCATCGATATTGTTTTACTAATATGGATGGACAACCGTCATTCATATTTAGTTATGTGTCATTGTTTCATGCGTGATGTTCCTTGTGAACTGTGACTATGTGGACTGAACCCCAGTAGTTCATAATTAGTCACATAAAATTTTTTTCTGATAAGTTTTGACAGATGATTCTTACTTATTTATGTTTCATGTATCATTGTTGCAGGAATTTTGACTAAGTAAAGGTTGGTACAAGACTGGCCCTATTTAGTCACATGTGCTTTTATCGAAACTTTTAACTTTGGGACCGACCCATAGGCGTCCCCTCGCCATGTCTTTTGTTTTGGGACCGACCCATAGGCGTCCCCTCGCGCATATAAAGGTTTTTATAAACTGCATCATGTATTCATGCACTGTTTTCATGCATAAAATTTTTCTCATGATTTAGTGGCATAATTTTTTTTTCATGTCCCCTTATAAGTTAATATGTTTTTATGTCAAGTATGTTTTCATACTGCCATGGTTAACTTCAGTTTTATGCTGATTATGTTATATAACTTCAGTTTCATCCTTCATGTTAAGTTGTTTCATGTTTCTTCATGATAATTCTGTCTTCATGTTGATTACGTCTTACGCCTCTTTTGTTATTTATGCTTTCATGCAAGACATTGTTGGATTTCATTGAATCCTGCTTTCATGATAGTCATGGTTGGTTTTCATTGATCATGCTTTCAGGCAAATCATGGTTGAATTTTGTGTAACCACACTTTAACGTTTCTTTATGCAACCAGAATGATGTATATGCGGGCATGGCCAGGTTATCATGATGTTTTTTTTCTAACCGTTTAACCGATTATAGTTCCTTTAAAATCATGATAAATGATCGACCCCATACCAATCGTTTCATGTGCATAACATGTGTACTCCATGTACCATATTCCATGTGTATTACACGTACCTTAATCCATGTGTATTTCACTTGCAATACTTCACGGGTATTCGCTAGTCGATTCTGAATCATCTCAGGCGTATTTTCACTTGCTGATATTCTACAAGATTGCTGATGCCGCTCATAACTTAGAGATGTTACTAAAGGTTGATGCTGTTGATGTTTGGAGACGCAACGAGATGAGGATGCTGTTCACAACCTAGAGATCTTACAAGACGAAGACAAAGGCGTCAGAGCAAAGCAATTGGACGAAAATATGCTTCACCATCAGACGATTTTCATCAATCATTGTTCCTAGTTCTTAGTTACATGTCACACGTCATTCAGTTGTCATTTCAGTCATATGAGTGCAAACCGATACCAGCTGGCCACTCAGCTGAATAGTTACATGAATCATAGTCATGAGAATGACCGTTATGAACTGACAGACAAGACGATAGTAACCACTACTGTGACAAAAACTATACTTGCAATCGCAATTGAAGCTCCGGCCTTGGACGTGATCAGAAATACAAAGGATCGGTATTTAAACCGATCCGCCAATTCTGGCATAATAACCTAATATTTGTAGTTCTATTTGTTTCACATCTTGAGACACATGTCAAGACATCAATCAGGACACATGTCTAACGTATACTTCCGGAAGACACATGTCAAGACACATGTCATGCTTATATTTCCCAAGACACGAGTCAAGACACATGACTCGCGTCTTTTCTGGAACATCCCTAAGGAATTCAGGGTACCCTCCAAAGGGTATATCTATTTTGTGGTGCCATGTATTTATCAGGCCACAAGAATTTCAGTACCAACACCGGCATATCAGTGAGATCTGTCACGATTGTTCGATGATACTTTCCTTTCTTGCACCTATAATTCACATATTCATGACCATAAAGGACGCCGTTCGTATTCCCAATGTATACGAAGGTTTTCCTTCAGCCTAATGATAAGGTCCAAGCTGCTAACACATTACCTCGGACAGATTCGAGTTAAATTTAATCCTAATTATGGACTACGAACAACACACCATGCTACAGTTCATGATTATGTACGGTAATGTTCAGGCTCGTGAATACATTCAGCATGATTTTCCATCAGGAAAATCTGTACAAGTTATCTATGCTTACAAGCATGTGCTGTGTTAGCCATGGTTAGCTGTCAGTTAAGACACGACCACGTAAGTTCCTTTTACGCATAACCAGCCAATTATACCAAAATCTTCCCATATATTCCAGAAAAACCTTTAAGGAGAAGGACGGTAACATGAGATTATGTGTCGACTACCATCGATTTAAACAAATCACCATTCATAACCGTTATTCTCCTCCACGTATTGACAACATGTCTAATCGACTTTAAGGTGTTAATCACTTTTCCAAGATCGGATTCATGATCATGCTGCCAACAGTGGTAAGTGAAAGAGCATGACATTTCCATGACTGCTATTCGTACACGATTCGGTCATGCTAGATTCATGATTTTGTATTAGTCTCATAATTCTCTAGCAGCATTATGGACTTAATAAAATAAGTTTCCATGAACTCATAAACAAATTTATCACTTTTCCATCGAGGACAATCTGATTTCCTCTAAGTCTAGAGAAGAGCAGTAAGACCATATATGCACTATGTTGCAAATTCAATGACAAGGGTAATTTCACCCTGAAATTTTCCAATCTAAATTTTGGTTGATTATAGTGACACGCTGTATCACATGGATTCTCACGGTTAATCTTACCATGACTCAGCTTATGCATAAAAGTGAGAACCATACACTACGTTAGGTGTTCCAAGAAAATCCTACGTTAAGAAAAGTCTAATTTTTGGAGACTCAAAGTTCCGCAAATTTTTATGTATCAAGTTTCTATGAAGCAAGATATAGTTACGTTCATATCTAAGTACCTGACACACCAACATGCTAAGATAGAACACCAACTATGATGTTTTCCATCATCAGAAATTGTGAGCATAAATGGGACAAGATCTTCATGGATTTTGGTTACCAAATTAATGCAAACACAGAAGAAGCAAGATGCTATCTGGGTTATCGCCAACAGTTTGATCAAGTCTGCAAAATCCTTGCATCCGCAAGGATTTCAGAACCAACAGATTGATCGGACATGTTTCAGCCAAGGCTCATCCGATCACTTGGTAATCCCTCACCTATCGGGTCAGACAAAGGTTCGCATTTATGCTCCTTATTTACGTACACGTTCTTGTTCTAAGTTCATGACCTGCTTTCACGCTCACGTTCATGACACTATTCACGTTCATGATCGTATCTTGGCTTACGATTTTACGTTCATCTTCATTCTGGGGAGTTTTGCAAGAACTTGAGAGACCAGACTCAAGGTTAGTATTACTCCCTATCCTCAGATAAACGTTTCACGTCATATTCCACGTCTCACCTTGTAGCGTTTGGTGTTATCACAGTTGTATTACATGTTTACGATATGTTTCACATGTCATGTTCATTCCACGTTCCTCATATCACGTTCACGATATGTTACATGTATCATGGATCACGATATGTTTACTCATACTACACTCAACATATCTCCACGTATCATGTTCAAAAATTTTCACGTATCACGTTCAAAATTTTTCACGTACTACGTTTCTATATGTCTCGCGCATCGTTGCTAATTATCAGTTAAGTTAGATTGTTTTGCACCATAACATTTCAGTTACCCTTGCACGTTAATTCTTATTCCCTCGATCAAATTCAGGGGATCTATCTTATGTTGTAACCAGGAACTTTTACGTATTGTTAAGTCAAGGTCAGAAGACCAGGATTATCATATGTGTCAAGATCTCATATAGGAACCGTTCCGAGAGGGAGGCCACTTGGAAACGGAAGAGTCCATCCGGATTTTATCCTCTCATCCTTCCATAACCAAGTAAGACTCTTTTAGTCACGTCACGTTCCATGTCCTTTTAAGCTATGTCACGTTTCACGTCACCTTCTTTTCCTTTTATCTTACATACCCTTCCAGTTTGAGTCGGGTATGTTACGCTTCCGGTTACGTTATCTATAATTCAGGGACGAATTGTTCTTTTTAGGGGGGAAGAGTTGTAAAACCCGCATGCTTTTACCCATGAACAGTACACTTATGATCGTACGTACAGGATTAAAACTTTCTTTATATAACATGAACACGTATCACGAATATTAATTACAAGAATTATGTATGTGTTATTACACGATAAGTATTAAATACGTGTTAGTACACGATAATTAACAATAATAATTATAATCACGAACATAAAATCATGAACTTGAAATCACGAACAGATAATTATGTACTTACGTAATTATTAATACGATGAATGTCGTTACGTACAAGTAATTATAATAACATGAATAATTAATAATTACGTAACACGTAAACACGAATAATTTACACGATTGTTCTTCGTATATTAAATCAAACATGGTAAGTCATTACGAACGTAATAGTTACGTTTAAACGTATAAATATAACCATGGGAAAATTCAAAACAGTTTAAAACACGATTGCGCGTATCGTTTAATAATACGCGAATTATGAAAAAGGTATAAGGGCCGTTTAGACAAAGAAGAAAAGAAGTACGACTTGGGCTCAAGGCCCAAGTGTGTTTGGTTCGGCTCAAAAACAAACAGACAGAGGGAGTACATTTTTTTTATGACAAGAACAACAAAATTCCTTAAAACCCTAAAATTAAAAACCAGCCGTCTCTTCTTTTCTTTGTTCCTTTTGACGTCGACCAACATCAAGAAACCAGGGGGAAATAATCATGGCTTGATCAAGAGCAAGATGTAATTCGTGTTTGATTTCTAAACCCTACACGCATGTAAGAAAAACCCTAATCTCGTTTTTATTTTCTTTCTTTGTGTAACGAATCACGAATACAGGGTATATGATCAAAAACATGTTAAAGAAATAAGGGGGTGTCGTTTGATGTTGTTGTGCTCGTATGGCCACAAACCGAGACCTTCTATGGTCTCGGTGATGATTTTACACCACCAGCCGCAACCCTAAAAGGGGTGTTGGCTTGGTTTTGTTCTGGCAGTGGGAACGGCAGCCAAGCAGGGGAAACCACTGGCTGCGGCCAGTGGTGTGTTTGTTCTGGCAGTGGGAACCGAGAGCTTTATGCTCTTGGTGGGAAGTTTAGATGCAGCAGGGGGAACTGGCTACTGCCAGTGGCTACTGCGCAGCCAGCAGCAACACCGGGGGTGTTTGGCTGCTGGTTTTAGACAGGGCATTTGGTTAACAGTTTTAGAAAACTTAAAAGGGGTGTTTGGTTATCATTTTCAAGCTAGTTTAATTAATTAGAGTATTAAAATTAATCATGCAATATTAAATTTATTTAATCTATTTAATATTGATTTTAATCTTGTCAAGTTAGGTTATATTATTTAAAACCCTAGTTATACGAGAATTACTAAATTTATTTGGTCCGGTTCATGGGGTTCCGGGTCCGTTTCACGTCACGTTTAAATTATAAAACACGGTTCACGACTTAGTTAATTTTACAAGTTGATTATTTTGCAAGTTATTTATTTACACAATTAATTTAATTACAACATGACTTAGGTTAATTATTTTATTAATAATACATGACTTTAACCTAAGTATTTTATGATTTAATTTTAGACTAAGTAATTAATTAATTATTAAAACATGACTTATAATTAATTAATTTCCATGACTAAGGTTATGTTAATATTAAATATTAATACATATTTTAACCTAAGTATTTTTATACGTTTAATTTAATTAAATCATGAGTATATTTAATTAAATCCGAAAACCTATAGTTTATTTAATTTACATGTACTAATTAAAAAACTATATTATAATCACACGACTTATGATACTTAACCAGTAAAACTTAAGCTCATCTTATTTGCTTATTAATCCAGCTTATTTCTAAATATGGAAACTTTCTATTTTTAGAAACTTATTTATTTTAAGCAGCTAATCTATTTTTGGAAACTTTCTATTTTTGGAAACATTCTATTTTAGGAAACCTGCTATTTTTAGAAAGTTACTTATTATTACACAACAAGTATAATAATACAAGAAATACAAGTAATAGTTAATCAGATAGACAGAATACATGATAAACGCAGTATAAAGCTAAAATCAGTAAAACATGACATGAACATATAAAGCAAGCTAAGACATGATATAAAATCATTTACGTACTCAGTAATCAGAATACTTATACAGGTATATTATCTATGTAGCATTAGTGAGATCGAAGTAGGACTCTCTTCCGTTCGTCTTCTTCGTTCACTGGACACAAGGTACGGATTCTCCGTCCTTTCAGTAAGGATATTCTTTCCTTATTAGGATTCCCCATATGCAGCCAACTATTTTCCTAGTATATGTTTTATATGGTTTTGAATTGCTTATGTTTAACTAGATACCTAAAGCCATATACATGCATGACCAGTTTCACCTAGTTATGGAGGTACCATAACCATAACACTGGAGGCACCAGTGTTATGACTCCACCACGACGGAGTGATAGCTCGTGGCGTCCCTTCAGCTTTTGGCCATATTATTATTATTATTATTATCATGTGGGGCGTATGGGTGCATCCTAGTTTACATGTTTTCAGCAGATTATTCAGGTGAATGTGGTGTGTGCCTTGCATCCTTCACATGGAGCTGATCCCTCCTACCCAAACAGTATATTAATTAGAGGCAGCCCCTCTAATTGCATGATGAGGTCACCCCTCCAAGTATTCATGCACTTTGATATTTCATGACCTATATTGGCTAATGGTAAACATGTTAAACAGTTTTTATAAGATAAACATAAGGCTTTTCAAACTATAAAACCAGTTTTATGAACATGTTCCAGGTTTTCCAGGACTTATACATTTCCGCTGCTATTAAGTCTTTATTATGTTTCAATCATTTATACTATGTCATATATCCGCGCACAGAGCGTTATGCTCAGCCGTTACTTTCCTTTTCAAGTCCCTAATCGGCAGGTACCCAAGGACAGACTCGAGCATTTGGAGCACATGCATAGGATGGAAGCTGCCATAGACTTCTTCTCCTTTTGCCTTTATATACTTATGCTTGTTTAGTCTTTCATTCATTTCATTTACTTTATTATGTTTTGGGCTTATGTTTGGGAACCGATGTTTGATTCCGGTTTTCCCTATGGTCATGTATGTTATAGTACATTTTACCTTGCATGGTTTGATGACACGCCATGATTACGCGTAACGGTCAACTTATCAAAGTGGGGTGTTACAATCAAGGAAGCTCAGAAGGATGATGGTGAAATCTGGGCAATTTTTCAGAACTTAGAGCAGCAGATGGAGTTTCGGTTAGATGACGACGGTATCTTATGGCATGGCACTAGACTTTGTGTTCCTGATGATCTTACACTCAGGGAAGCATTATTAGATGAAGTTCATAGCTCCTCATTCTCCATTCATCCTGGTTCAACCAAGATGTACCACGACATCAAGCAGTACTTTTGGTGGAGTGGTATGAAACAGGATGTTGCTACTTATGTCTCCAAATGTCTTACGTGCCAGCAGGTTAAGATCGAGCATCAGCGGTCTAGTGGTCTACTACAGCCGTTAGACATTCTAGAGTGGAAGTGGGAGAAGACCGCCATGGATTTTGTTACCGGTCTTCCACAAACCAAGAGGAAGCATGATGCAATTTAGGTTATCATTGATCGACTTACCAAGTCAGCTCATTTCTTACCGATCCACAAGGATGATCCAGTTAGCAAATTGGCTGACACTTATAATAAGGAGATCATGAGACTTCATGGTGGTCCATCCAGTATCATCTCGGACAGAGATCCTCGGTTTAATTCGCAATTTTGGAGGAGTCTGCAGAAAGCTTGGGGTACCAAACTTAAGCTAAGCACGACTTTTAATCCTCAAATAGACGGGCTGTCGGAGCGAACCATTCAGACATTAGAAGACATGCTTCGAGTGTGTGCTCTAGAATGGACAGGATATTGGGACGATTATATCTGCTTGGTAGAGTTTGCATACAACAACAGTTGGAACGCCAACATCAAGTGTGCACCGTTTGAAATGTTGTATGGCAGGAAGTGTCGCGCCCCAATATGTTGGGATCAGGTTGGTGAGCGAACACTTGAAGGTCCGAAGATGATAGAGTTGACCAACGAGAAGGTCGCTGTAGCTAAGGCGAAATTACAAGAAGCTCGTGCACGTCAAAAGAGTTATGCCGACAAGCATCATAGAGATTTGCATTTCAACGTGGGAGATCATGTCTTTCTTAAGGTATCACCGGCACGTGGTGTTAGACGTTTTGGAATCAAAGGAAAACTCTGTAAAACCCGTATTTAAGAAGTTCCGAGTATTAAATACGCACGCTCAGTTTTAGTTAAATATTATAAATAATTATTCAGAAATAATTATTAAGTTTCAAGAATATAACGTATGTATTATTTTAGTATGCGTAAATAATTAAACGCTAACAGTAAATAAGCGCTCAGTTTTATTTAAATATTACAAATTTAGTATTCCTGAAATAAATATAAAAATGTAAGAAAATTATACGCAAGTATTTTTACGTAGGTATTTTACTCAGAAAGTAAATATTACGAAATTCTGAACCACGTTCCGATCCACGAACTAAAAACACGGACATCGAAAATAATTAACGAAATGAAAGTTATATAAACAAAAAGGGCCTTGGGCCGGTTTTCTTTAAAAAAAGAAAAGAAGGAAAAGGGTGATGGGTCGGCCCATTTTGCAAAGAAAGAAAAAAAACGGGGGTTACCCCCTTCTCCACATCAGACGAAAAAGAAAAAGAAGGGAGACAAAAAAAAATTAGGGTTGTGGCCTTATACCTGCCGACACAAAAAGACAAAAAAAAGAAAAGAAAAAGAAAGGTCGTTGTTCCTTGTTTTGTCCAGCCGACGAGCCACAGAATTGATCTTTGATTCTTGTTTTCTCCTTTCACGAAAACCAAGGTAAATCCAATCGTTTTTTTTCTTTTTCTGTTTGTTTATCCACGAATTTATATAAGGGTGTCGGGTTTTTGTCTAGATCACGAAAACCGAGAGCCCAAGGCTCTCGGTGTGTTGCTGCTCGACCCAGCCGAGACCACAACAAGGTCTCGGTGTTTTCTTTTTCTTGCCCAGACTCGAACCACAAACCACCAGCAGAAGGGTGCGTTTGGGTCTGCAGTACATCAAGGGTGTGTTTGGGTTTAGACCGCCCAGCGGGATGTGTTGTTGTTTTGACCAGGTCGCGACCCAAATGGGGCACGGTTGGGTTGCGGGTATGACAACAACAGCAAACAGCCGCCAGGGGGGGTGTTTGGATCTAACCTGCATTAAGGGGGCGTTTGGGATTACAAAACAGTGGGGATTATACTAGCAGGGGGAACCATATAGCTAGCAGTGGGAACCACTACATAAGCAGTGGGAACCACTGCACAGGCAGTGGGAAATTATAACTAGCAGGGGGAGACTGTAGGAAAACAGTGGGAATTAGATACAAGCAGTGGGAACCACGGAATTATTAAATTGGTTAAATAACTTTATTAATAAGTTTAAAAAGAAAAATAAAGTTAAATATATTGTTTTGTTAAATTTGATTAGTAAAATTATTTTGATATTAACTTTATCTTTTCTTTTAACTACTTAAAACGTGGGATTTCGTTAATGATTACTTTTCAAGAAACTAAGTTGGAAACCATTTCTAATTCAGGAAACTTTCTATTTATAGCAGATTTCTATTTTTAGTAATATCATAAATTCAGAAGACCTATTATCAGTAATCAACAATACAGGAATACACTTATCAGTAACATTTGAACAGTCAGAATTATCAGATTATATACGATCAGTATTTCCAGAATAATTTTAATCCAACGAAAACAATAAGAGCAGTAAAATAAATAAACATCAGTCAACTTATTTTCGCGTACATTATTTATGTAGTATCCGTGAAGTCGGAGTCGATCCTGCAGCTTCATTATTGGACACGAGGTACGGATTTCCGTCCTTTCTAAGGACTTCCTTTCTATGCATGATTAGGATTCCCCGTCTTCAGCCAAAAGTTTTCCCCAATATATGTTTAAACTTATCAGTAATCATGTTAAGAATTAAATAAATTGCCTGAGCATTGTATACAAGCATGATTAGTTTATGTACTAGTTACGGAGGTACCGTAACCACGGCACTAGAGGCACCGGTGTCGTGACTCACATGCAGGAGAGTGATATCCTGCATCGTCCCACTCAACTCAGCTTGGCCATTTTATCAGTATTATTAGTGGGGCGTATGGATGCATCCTAGGCTACAATTTACAGTTTAGCAGGTGAATGTGATGTGTGCTCTACATCCTTCACATTGGAGCTGATCCCTCCACCCAGCACAGTTATTTAGAGGTCACCCCTCTACAGCATGACGAGGTCACCCCTCCAGTTATTCATGCAACGTTGTTACAGCACATGACCTATATAAGCTCTGGCAATTAAATTACAGTAAATGCATGTTTTCAGATTTTAACAGATAACAGTTCAGCTTTATTAATTATAAATCAGGCTTTACAGATTATACACAGATTTCCGCTGCAACTTTACTTATCAGTCTTACAGTTCCAGTATTTTATCATCTGTTTCATTTTAGTAATTCCCTATCATGCTTTATATCCGTTCACTGAGCGTTATGCTCAGCCGTAGTTCCTTTCATGTTTTAACGGCAGGTACACCAGGACGCTCTTAGGATTCTGAGAGTATGTGCATTTGGATGGAAGCTATCCAGACTTCTTACTTTATGCATTTCTTACATTATTCTGCTTATTGGGCATTGTTTAGTCCTTTTACTCAGTATTTACCTTTCATGTTTTGATCTTGGGTTGGATTACCGAAGTTTGATTCTGGTATTTCCGTTATGGTCATTTAATGTTTTAGGATATTTACCTTATGCTTTGATGACACGCCATAAATATTCATTCCTCAATCAGCATACATTCATGATATGTTCTAGCATCACGTTCACAGTATGATTCACTTATCATATTCTAATCTCATGCCAGCGCTCCTCATATAATTATGAACCACGCTCACGATTGCTCACTTAGCATGTTCACAATTGTTCACGTAGTTCGTCCCTATATATATTCTCAACAGCTTGCTCAGAGATATAAATGTTATCTTTTCAGGATAGTTGTACGTACCGTTTCATGTATACTACATGCTATAGCTTATTCATTCAGGTTCAGAAAATCCATCTTAAGTATGGAACCTGAAAGTATTCAGCATCATCAGGAAAGGGTCATCAGGACCAAGATTTTTTTTTATGTTTAGACCTCTGAAGGAATCGTTTCGAGCGGGAGGCCACTCGAAACAGAGGAGTCCATCCGGACCTCTCATCCCCTTTCCTTCAATAAATCCAGTTAAGTTCTTTCAGTCATGTCACGTTCCATGTTCTCTTCAGCCATGTCACGTTACATGATCATTTCAGTCATGTCAGGTGTATACCTATCAGCAGCATTATGTCTTAATTAGAAGACAATTCATCCTTCAGCTTAATTGTCTTTTCAGTCTACGTGTTCTTTCAGTTCTTATAACTTCATCAGCTTATTACCTTTAATTCGAGGACGAATTTCTCCTTTTTAGAGGGGAAGAATTGTAAAACCCAGTATAGTCGTATCTTTAATTTGGGGACGAATTATTTTTTTTAGAGGGGAAGAATTGTAAAACCCGTATTTAAGAAGTTCCGAGTATTAAATACGCACGCTCAGTTTTAGTTAAATATTATAAATAATTATTCAGAAATAATTATTAAGTTTCAAAAATATAACGTATGTATTATTTTAGAATGCGTAAATAATTAAACGCTAACAGTAAATAAGCGCTCAGTTTTATTTAAATATTACAAATTAAGTATTCCGGAAATAAATATAAAAATGTAAGAAAATTATACGCAAGTATTTTTACGTAGGTATTTTACTCAGAAAGTAAATATTACGAAATTCCGAACCACGTTCCGATCCACGAACTAAAAACACGGACATCGAAAATAATTAACGAAATGAAAGTTATATAAACAAAAAGGGCCTTGGGCCGGTTTTCTTAAAAAAAAAAAAGAAGGAAAAGGGTGATGGGTCGACCCATTTTGCAAAGAAAGAAAAAAAACGGGGGTTACCCCCTTCTCCACATCAGACGAAAAAGAAAAAGAAGGGAGACAAAAAAAAATTAGGGTTGTGGCCTTATACCTGCCGACACAAAAAGACAAAAAAAAAGGTCGTTGTTCCTTGTTTTGTCCAGCCGACGAGCCACAGAATTGATCTTTGATTCTTGTTTTCTCCTTTCAAGAAAACCAAGGTAAATCCAATCGTTTTTTTTTCTTTTTCTGTTTGTTTATCCACGAATTAATATAAGGGTGTCGGGTTTTTGTCTAGATCACGAAAACCGAGAGCCCAAGGCTCTCGGTGTGTTGCTGCTCGACCCAGCCGAGACCACAACAAGGTCTCGGTGTTTTCTTTTTCTTGCCCAGACTCGAACCACAAACCACCAACAGAAGGGTGCGTTTGGGTCTGCAGTACATCAAGGGTGCGTTTGGGTTTAGACCACCCAGCGGGATGTGTTGTTGTTTTGACCAGGTCGCGACCCAAATGGGGCACGGTGGGGTTGCGGGTATGACAACAACAACAAACAGCCGCCAGGGGGGGTGTTTGGATCTAACCTGCATTAAGGGGGCGTTTGGGATTACAAAACAGTGGGGATTATACTAGCAGGGGGAACCATATAGCTAGCAGTGGGAACCACTGCATAAGCAGTGGGAACCACTGCACAGGTAGTGGGAAATTATAACTAGCAGGGGGGGACTGTAGGAAAACAGTGGGAATTAGATACAAGCAGTGGGAACCACGGAATTATTAAATTGGTTAAATAACTTTATTAATAAGTTTAAAAAGAAAAATAAAGTTAAATATATTGTTTTGTTAAATTTGATTAGTAAAATTATTTTGATATTAACTTTATCTTTTCTTTTAACTACTTAAAACGTGGGATTTCGTTAATGATTACTTTTCAAGAAACTAAGTTGGAAACCATTTCTAATTCAGGAAACTTTCTATTTATAGCAGATTTCTATTTTTAGTAATATCATAAATTCAGAAGACCTATTATCAGTAATCAACAATACAGGAATACACTTATCAGTAACATTTGAACAGTCAGAATTATCAGATTATATACGATCAGTATTTCCAGAATAATTTTAATCCAACGAAAACAGTAAGAGCAGTAAAATAAATAAACATCAGTCAACTTATTTTCGCGTACATTATTTATGTAGTATCCGTGAAGTCGGAGTCGATCCTGCAGCTTCATTATTGGACACGAGGTACGGATTTCCGTCCTTTCAGTAAGGACTTCCTTTCTATGCATGATTAGGATTCCCCGTCTTCAGCCAAATGTTTTCCCCAGTATATGTTTAAACATATCAGTAATCATGTTAAGAATTAAATAAATTGCCTGAGCATTGTATACAAGCATGATTAGTTTATGTACTAGTTACGGAGGTACCGTAACCACGGCACTAGAGGCACCGGTGTCGTGACTCACATGCAGGAGAGTGATATCCTGCATCGTCCCACTCAGCTCAGCTTGGCCATTTTATCAGTATTATTAGTGGGGCGTATGGATGCATCCTAGGCTACAGTTTACAGTTTAGCAGGTGAATGTGGTGTGTGCTCTACATCCTTCACATTGGAGCTGCTCCCTCCACTCAGCACAGTTATTTAGAGGTCACCCCTCTACAGCATGACGAGGTCACCCCTCCAGTTATTCATGCAACGTTGTTACAGCACATGACCTATATAAGCTCTGGCAATTAAATTACAGTAAATGCATGTTTTCAGATTTTAACAGATAACAGTTCAGCTTTATTAATTATAAATCAGGCTTTACAGATTATACACAGATTTCCGCTGCAACTTTAATTATCAGTCTTACAGTTCCAGTATTTTATCATCTGTTTCATTTTAGTAATTCCCTATCATGCTTTATATCCGTTCACTGAGCGTTATGCTCAGTCGTAGTTCCTTTCATGTTCTAACGGCAGGTACACCAGGACGCTCTTAGGATTCTGAGAGTATGTGCATTTGGATGGAAGCTATCCAGACTTCTTACTTTATGCATTTCTTACATTATTCTGCTTATTGGGCATTGTTTAGTCCTTTTCCTCAGTATTTACCTTTCATGTTTTGAGCTTGGGTTGGATTACCGAAGTTTGATTCCGGTATTTCCGTTATGGTCATTTAATGTTTTAGGATATTTACCTTATGCTTTGATGACACACCATAAATATACGTAACGGTCCACTTATCCAAGTGGGGTGTTACAAACTCAGTCCTCGATTCATCGGACCGTTTGATATCAACGAACGAGTCGGTGAAGTATCATATCGTTTAGCGTTACCTCCGCAACTTTCTCACGTTCATGACGTTTTCCATGTGTCCTTACTCAGAGGATACAAGTATCATCCCCTTCACATGGTTCAGTATCCACTTGAACAGATTCGTGAAGATCTTACCTTCATCGAGGAACCCGAACGAGTTCTTGACAGAGAGAAACGAGTCATGAGGAAGAAGACGATTCCATTCGTCAAAATCCTTTGGAAGGATCACACCGAGTGGGAAGCCACTTGGGAGACAGAGGAGCCTATCCGGACTTCTTACCCTCATTTCAAGTTTTGAATTCGGGTGTGTTCCTCTTTCAGTTTACGTTATCTATAATTCGGGGACGAATTATTCTTTTTAGGGGGGAAGTGTTGTAAAACCCGCATCTAAATACCATGAACAGTACACTACGTAAACATACGAACCAATTACAACTTTCCTTTTATATCATGAACACGTGTCACGAATATTAAATTCAGAAACTACGTACGTGTTAGTGCACGATAATTATTAAGTACGTATTAATACACGATAATTATTAATCATAATAATTATAATCACAAGCATATAATCACGAACACTAAAATACGAACATGTGAACTACGTATATATTTATTATTACACGATAAATATTGATTATGTACAAGTATTATTTATAACACGAACATGTAAACACGAACTAACACGAATATATTAACGAATGAACTCGTAAATAGTTAAACATGAAAATTAGACGGGTTTACCCTTGTGGGCCCTAGTAGCCGCGGACAAGTAAGGAAGAAAGGGCCCAGCCCATTTGACTTTTGACTAAATTAAGAAAAGGGAAAACACAGAGTTTCATTCACAGAGTTTTCTTAAAAAAATTAAAAACCCTAGCCTTGTCTTTTCTCCTTCCCGCCGGCTACAAGAAACACCAAAGAGGTGTTTGTTTGATTTTGATCTTGGAATTCGGGTAGATCGTGTTCGTGTTCATTGTCCTTTTCAAATCAAGTGTACGGTATCACCAAAACCTTTCATCTAGTTATTTTTATCTTCTTTATTTAAGATTCATGTGTTCTTGACACACGAACCGAGAGCCCTAGGCTCTCGGCTTGGTTCGATTTGCACCAACAGCCAAGACCAAGGGGTCTTGGCGTGGTTGTGTTGGTTCGGCAGCAAGAAACAAGGACCTCGACTCGCGTCGGGGTGGCCTTGTGACTTGTTTGGTTCTCGGCGCAGCACAGCAGCACCACCGGCTCAAGCCGGTGGCTGCTTTGTTCTAACAGTGGGAACGCAACGAAAACAGGGGGAACCACTTGGTATCAGCTGTTGGGAATAAAATGAAGCCAAGACACTTAGACGCTGACAAGAGGAAATTGGACATTGATAGGAAGAAATCAAGCGTTGACAAGAAGAAGTCAAGCGTTGATGAGAAGAAGTCAAGCACTGATAGGATACTTAGTCTACACGTTTTATGTTTCTAGTAAAGATATGTTCGACAATGTATTTCTTATGTTTATCTTTACCTAAAATAGCTTATACGTAGACTCTTGTACAAGGTTCCTTAATTTATAAAAGGAGGCCTTTAGGTTTTAGTTCAATACATGTTTTACACTTTCATTGTACGTAAGTTCGATTAATCAATCAAACTGAAAGTTTGCTTTATTATGTTTGTGTGTTCTTGTTCTAAGTATTAATTCCGCATAATACTTAGATTGTTTCATATACAACAAAGTTTCTCTAAGTATTTAACTTGATTCATTCTCGTTTACACAAAGCTAAATCGATCTAAGTTTGGGATCAACAAGTGGTATCGGAGCTTGTTGAGGAACTTTGATCTAAAGAACACAAAACCCTAAAATCCATAAATCACCAAAAACCCTAATTTTTTAAGAAAACCCTAAAAACCAGACAATATGTCTACTCCAGAGTTGACCTCCTCCTCAAGCCATAACCTAAAAATCCCCATGCTAGACCCTGACAACTTTGAGCTATAGAAGTTCTATTTTGAGCAGTACCTTCAAATCTATGACCACACCCTATGGGAAATTATTGAATATGGAAAAACATTCGATAAGGCTACTAAGATTCAAGATGCTATTACTTTAAGATCAACTCCAGGCTCAACTGAAGGGGATCAAAAAGAACAACCTACAGATGGGAGAGCTGTCCCAACTGAGGACATTGCAAAGAGAAGGAACGACATGAAAACTCTAAGCATTCTCAAACTTTCTTTGGGGCCAGTCAATCAGCACAAGTATAGAGGTTTTGAGTCTGCCAAAGAGCTTTGGGCAGCCCTTCAAGTCAATTATGGTGGTAATGATGATACTGCCTCAGAGAAGAAGAAGCAACTCTTACATGAGTATGATGTGTTCAAAGCTCTTCCCAATGAAAAGCTAAGTGGGGTGAGAAGCAGACTTCTTGACATCACAAGTAAACTGTCCTTTATGGGAACAATGTATAATGATGCTGATATCATTACCACTTTCCTTAAAAGTCTTGGTGATGTATGGAAGATTGAAGCAAGGTCTATTATTGCTACCAATGCTCAAAAAAGTTCCACTTTTGATGACGTCTACAATAAACTGAAGATTGTAGAGAATGAAATCCTTTTGGATCAAGGAAGCAAATCTACCAATGGAAACATGGCCTTCTTCTCACATAGTGAAGGTCAATTTGATCAAAGGGAGTCATACGTACACCCCGTTACTGGATCACCTTGTGTCAACGTTGGATCAAGCTTTGTCAGCGCCCCACATTTAGACGCTGACACATACAATGTTGACTCACCAAGGATTAGACCTGCTGGTATTGATCTATATATTGTGTGTGCATACATTGCTGCATTGCCTAATGGTTCAGTGATTACATATGAGGACCTTGAGCAAATCAGTGATGAGCATTTGGAGGAGATGGACATAAAGTGGAATATGGAACTCGCAAGCATAAGGGCCAATAGATGGGAGATTCAGGAAGAAGATGACCTTTAATGCTAAAGACACTGCTGGGTTTGATAAATCCAAGGTTGAGTGTTACAATTGCCATAGAATGGGTCACTTTATGAGAGAATGCAGATGTCCAAGAAGATCTGATGCTGGAAAGCCTTCAAGCCAAATCATCAAGGTTGAAGATACAAAAGCTATGGTTGCCATGCAAGAGGTTGATGGTGTTGGTTGGGACTGGAGCTTTATGGCCAAAGATGTGGAAGAGAACAAGGCCTTGATTGCAGAAAAGGAAGAAGAAGAGCATGTTCACTATGCTCTCATGGCACATTCTTCATCTTCATCAGATAATGAGGTATATTATGATGCATTTTATAGTAGAGGTTGTCGTTTAAACACTAAAAAACTTAACAAATAAATTTTAAAGTTAAAATCAGATGTTTTTAATGAAAAATGCAAGTTATCTAATTATCAACTTGCACTTGTTCAAACTAAAAAGACGGTGGCTGAATATAAGAAAATGGGGCTTGACCTAAAAGATCAAATCAATGTTTTGACTCATGACCTCAATGTTAGTATTGACCTTAGGGACATCTTGGAGAGATCCAAAGGTGTTATACAAGCTAAGTTAGATGAGGCCATTAAAAACAAAGATAATGTAGGGCTTAAAATTCAAAGATTTGATAAAGCCTCTCAAACCCTAGAAAAATGTGTTAGTAAACAAAAAGACTCTAGGGATATGAATGGGATTGGGATGAAAGAGTATGCTGATGTTCCACCACCTGTTGGGAACTTCTATGGTGTCCTTAGAAAGGATTTGTCTTGAACTGGTATACCAGAACTCCAAGAAAAGTAATTTATTCCTCCAGCAAGAGTTCTTACTCCAGTAGAGGAATATAAGCAGAAAATGACTGGTTTGGACCAATAGAAGAAAGCCAATCTAACTTTGTTTGTTAAAGGTGACATGCTTAGTGAAAGCCCAAATTAGTCTACACCCATAAAAGTTACCAACCCCACTACTAGAAAGACTGTTGACCTTGGATTAAACGTTGATAGAAAACCTAGTATTAAATATGAAGAAATGTATAGAAAACCTAGGTCACCAAAAAGTCAAGTTAGTGATAATGGGACAGGTGTCTTATCATCTACACCTAGAGTTATGTCTAGAAAATTTTGTTATACTTGTGGGAGTTTTCACATTTGGCTTATAAGTGTGTCAATGCTTCAAAAGTCAACGCTGATAGAAAGTCAACCATGGTCAAACCCAGACCTTTTGCCCAGCAAAGTCCACAAGTTATTAGACCAGCTCCATTCTTTACTAAAGGGTCTAATACTTATGGACAAAGGCCTTTTGAAAAGACCAATACATGGTCTAACAGACAATGGGTTCCTGTAGCAAACCCTAGTTTTGGCGCTAACAAGTGCAATTTCAGCGTTGTCAAGAACAATTTTAACATTGACAGGAATGTTTCCAACGTTGTTAGACCAAGTAATAACAAATACTTGCAACCAAAGGGAAAGGGGTCTAAAGCTTCTTCTAGCTTAACTTGGAGACCCAAACAAGACCAAAACCCTAATTCAGATATGATTTCTATGACCTGTAACAAATTTCATTATATTTCAAAGGTCATAACTAAACCAATTAGGGTTAACTGGGTGTTCAATCCAAAAAGGGATGAGCAAAGGGTTGTTATAAGGACTAAGTTTTTTATTGTTGAACAACCAAATTAATCCAAGTCTACTCAGGCTTGGGTTCCCAAAGAAAACTAATTTGTTTTCTTTATGTGCAGGCCATTCAAAAGCAGGTAAATGATCATGGATATTGGGATAGTGGATGCCCTAGACACATGACGGGGAAGGAAGATTATTTCACAAACTTTACCCCCATTAAAGATGGTGACAAAGTGTACTTTGGAGGAGGATATGGAACTATTACTAGCAAAGGCACTCTTATCACCAACAATTTGCGTTTTGAAAACGTATCCCTGGTAAAAGAACTTGATTATAATCTGTTTAGTGTATCACAAGTTTGTGATAAAAAAAATAAGGGTCTTTTCACTGATACTGAATGCTTGGTGTTAAGCAAAGACTTTAAAATACCTAATGAGAAGTTTAGTTATTATAGAACTCCTAGGCATAAGGACATTTATAATGTGAATCTTAAAGGAATTAGGATGAATAATAATTTGTCATGTCTATATGCTAAGGCTTCAGTTGATGAGAGTAATCTTTGGCACAGAAGGTTAGGGTACATAAATTTTAAGAACATAAATAGACTTGTGAGACATGGTTTAGTTGATGGTTTGCCTGAAAAGGCTTTCCACAATGACCACTCTTGTGTTGCATGCCTTAAAGGTAAACAACACAAAGTCTCCTTTAAGTCTAAACTTGTGCATTCTAGTTCTAAACCACTTCACTTGATGCATATGGATTTGTTTGGTCCAACTAATATAGAAAGTTTAAATGGTAAATCTTTTTGTTTTGTCATAACTGATGATTTTTCTAGATTTACTTGGACTTTCTTTTTGGCTTTGAAAAGTGAAACTGCCACTGTATTGATTAAGTTTATTACCCAAATAGAGAAAAAGACTGGGAATGAGGTTAAAATTCTTAGAAGTGATAATGGTGGTGAGTTTAGAAATAAGTTGTTAGATGACTTCTATGTCAATAAAGAGATTACTAGGCAGTTTAGTGTAGCTAGAACCCCACAACAAAATAGGGTGGCTGAAAGGAAGAATAGAACACTCATAGAAGCACCTAGGACAATGTTGGTTGATGCTCACTTTCCTATTGTATTTTGGGCTGAGGTTGTGAATACAGCCTGCTATGTTCAGAATAGGGCATTGATCAACAAAATCCACAATAAGACACCTTATGAGCTATTTTGGAATAGGAAACCTAATACTGGGTTTCTTAAACCCTTTGGATGTCATGTAGTTATACTGGATACTAGTGATGCCTTAGGAAAGTTTAGTGCTAAAGGTGATGAAGGCTATTTTATGGGCTATTCAGTGCAGAGAAAAGGATATATGGTTTACATTAAGAAAGAAAAACGTATACTTGAAAAGGTACATGTTAGGTTTTTAGAAAGTAAACCTAGTGATCCTGAGAGTGGACCAAATTCGTTCTTTAATTTAGAACCTTTATCTAGAACCTTGAATTATATGCCTGTTACTAATCTAGACATTGTGAAAGTAAATTCAAATGTTGTGGAAGAACCAGTTGTTGAAATTTTAGGTATACAGGTTGATAAGGAAGTAGGATCACATGCAGACAAATCAGCTCCCATACTTGAGTATGTCACCATTCCTATTTGGACAAATGGATTTGATGTTGCTGCTGCTGCTGGAAAGGAAAAAGATGGTCCACAAGAGAAACCAATTGATGAAAACATGCATGAATCTTCAAGCGCTGACAAAGGAAAATCTGGCGTTGACTGGCCAAATTCAGGCGTTGATGGCTCAAACGTTGACAGACCCAATTCAGGCGTTGACAACTCTTTTGACCATTATTCTCTTCCAATGTTTTTGAACAAGGTGAACCTTCAATAGTACATGAAGAGGTTCATTCAGGTGATGATGGAGGAGAATTTAAAGATGATATTGGCAACTTGGAGACTGAAATTGAAGACAACACAATTATTGAAGGAGGAATACTTACATCTACTATAAAAAAGCATCCTTCTTCTCTAATCATTGGTGATGTGATGTCTCCTGTTCAAACAAGAAGATCTCATCAGAATCAAGGAGGTTTTATTGCCAAAATCCACAAGAAGGTTGATACCCCTCTTGTTCAGGCATGTTTGTTTGCTTGTTTTATGTCACAACAGGAACCCAAGAAGATATTTGATGCTCTCAAAGAACCAAGTTGAGTGGAAGAAATGCAGGATGAGCTTCACCAATTTGCTATTCAAGATGTTTGGGAGTTAGTAGATTGTCCCAGATATGTCAGACCTATAGGGACAAGATGGGTTCTTAGAAACAAAAAGGATGAGAGAGGAATTGTGGTCAGAAACAAGGCATGTTTAGTTGCTCAAGGATATACAAAGAGGAAGGGATAGACTTTGAAGAGGTTTTTGCACATGTTGCAAGGATTGAAGCAATAAGGATTTTCCTAGCCTATACTTCTTGTATGGGCTTCACAGTTTATCAAATGGATGTGAAGAGTGCTTTTCTTTATGGCACAATTGCAGAGGAGGTTTATGTTATGCAGCCTCTTGGTTTTGAAGATTCAGAACATCTAGACAAGGTGTATAGGGTGAAGAAAGCAATGTATGGACTTCATCAAGCCCCAAGAGCATGGATGGCACATTGTCCACCCATCTGGTGGAAAATGGATTCAAGAGGATCACCATAGATCAGAATTTGTTTACCAAGAAGATTGGTAAGGACTTTTTACTTGTTCAGGTCTATGTGGATGATATCATCTTTGGCTCTTCAAGTCCAAAGATGAGTGAAGACTTTTCCAAGCTCATGATAGACAAATTCAAGATGAGTGCAATGAGAGAGATGAACTTCTTTCTAGGTTTACAAGTTCAGCAAAAAGAAGATGGTATCTTCATCTCTCAAGACAAATATGCAGCAGAAATCTTGAAGAAGTTTGGTTTTTCTCCACATAAAAAACGGGCTAGCACACCCATGGATAGGGAGCACCCTTGGGGAAATATTGGAGATGGAAAAGAGGTGGATGTCAAGCATTATACGTCAATGATTGGATAATTGATGTATCTTACAGCTCCTAGACCTGACATTATGTTTGATGTGTGTGCATGTGCACGCCATCAAGTGACTCCCAATGAGTGTTATCTTCAAGCTGTCAAGAGGATCTTTAGATACCTTAGGTGGTATCCCACCTTGGGATTATGGTATCTAAAGGATTCTCCATTGGAGCTTATTGCTTATTTAGACAGTGATTATGGAGGTGACAAGTTTGATAGAAAATCCACAACTGGTAGATGCCAATTTCTTGGGAGCAGGTTAATATCTTGTCAATGCAAGAAACAAACAGTGGTGGCCAACTCTACAACTGAAGCAGAATATGTAGCTGCAGCTGCTTGTTGTGGACAAGTCTTATGGATTCAGAACCAGTTGTTGGATTATGGGTATAACTTCATGCATACCAGGATTTTTGTAGACAATAACAGTACTTTATGCATTATTAAGAATCCTGTACATCATTCTAAAAAAACACATAGAAATTAGACATCATTTTATAAGATATTGTTTTGAAAAAGGTTTAATACAACCAGATAGGGTTGACACAGAAGAAAATGTGGCAGATTTATAACTAAACCTTTTGATACTAGGAGATTTCAATACTTGGTAACAAGTATTGGAATGATCAATCTTACCTAATATGTATTTTTGGAACTTATTGTAAAAGTATGTACAGGATATGCATTGTTATTGGTCTTTGTACAAAATTAGGTTTTCCACTTTATTTGTCTAACGCTGACAAAGGTTATTTTAACGCTGATAAGTTTTAAAATGATGTTGACAGCAATATGTTAGTTTTGTGGTTTTTGATCTAGTTATGCAGGCATTATGAGCATTGTACAAATGGATACAGAGTTGCTTATGGATCTTTGGAGCTTACTTGGAGCATGTTCAAGTTTATGGATGATGGTTGGAATGTTTACATTCCTATCTTGACATAAATTTTTATTGCATATATTATGTTAGCAACTTGTATATCATATTTTAAGGGGAGGTTTAGGAAACCTTTAGGAATTTTTGGGTATTCATATAATACTCTTATCAAAATTCTAGATTGTGTCCACTGGTGAGTACGAGTAATGTAGAGTTTTTACTAGTTGAAAAAGTTCGTTTTCTCGGTGTCTAATCGAATTGATTTCCGGTTCAATGTGCGACTCAGTTGTTCTTGGTTAAGAAAAAGAGAAGTTGATTATCTATAACTAATTAAAAAGTAAATGCGAAAAGTATTTAAAAATAAACTAAAGACAAGTGCAAATAATAAAAGTAAAACAAGGTGAATATTAAAAACTAAAAGTTAAAACGATATTAAAACTAATAGTAAAACAAATAATAAAACGTAATTTAAAGCGAAACAATTAATAAAAATAAAACTAAACGAAGAAATTAACTATCGACTCGAAAACAAAGTTTACTAAATGAAAAAGGAGAGAATAAAACTAAAATGGTACTTTAAAGCTAAACGAGGCAAAACCTAAAGCGGGTACTTAATAAAAGATAAAACTTGAACTTTACGAAAAAATATTAATTTTAAAATTAGACAAAAAAATTAACTAAAAATACGTAACTTTCAGAAATTAAATCGGAACAACTTTCAGATTAAACTAAACAACTACGGAACAAAAACAATAAATAAACAAGCTAGCAGGCAGCTAGCTCAAGCTAGCAACCTGCTAGCTCAAATTGGCGCCAAACAAGGGAAAGCATGCTGGCATGCTGGCAGGTCAAATTAATGTATCGTAATATTATCATTTGTATCGGAATGTGGTTTAGAAATTGTAGTATCGGAATAATTTTGTTTTTGTGTCGTAATATTTTTTTTTTTTTTATTTTAAACTATCGAAATGTCTAAAAAATAAAAACTGTCGGAATAACTAAAGTAGCAAAATCCATCGGAAAGTGGCTATAGAAAATTGGGCAGCATTTCGACTTAAAGAAACCTTAAACTCCGTCGGAATATGCGATCGCAATGAGCGATCGCAATCTCGATCGGAATAAGGGGGATGAAACACAAGCCATCGCAAAGTAGAACCAAGAATGGTTATTGCGATGGAACATAGGCCGCCCGTCGGAAAGTGGAAACCAAAGATTGCGATGAGCACAAGTAATAATCCGAAAATGAATTTAAGCTTGAAAATCAATAAGCACGGCCAATAAGCTACTACACCAAAACTTAAACAACTTGATAAACATAAATTTGAAAGCTTTTAAAATATGAAATTCATAAACTTTATAAAAACACAAAATAAGCAAACTTTAAAATATAAAAACTTTTAAGAAAACTTTAAACAAATAAGCTAGACACAAATTAAGCCAATAAGCATGTCAAGCTCAAAGCTTGATTCGTATGAAAACTTAAAGATTAACAAAAAGATAAACTTTTTAATAAATCAAACGTGAAGCTTAAACAAATCGTGTAAAGAAATTACGGAATAAGCACAAATAAAAAGCTAAGAAAGGTAGAATAAGATTAAGATTAAACCAAGAATTAAGCTATCACAAGTAAAGATTTGATTAAAAACAACAAGAAAGGAAGATGAAAGATTGGGATCCTAGTGAGAGAAACTGTCACTTTCTCTCTCTAGAATCACCTACAAAATGAAAAGGAAAACTAAACTAACTAAAACTAACCAACCCTCCTAAATGAATTTAGGAGGGTATTTATAGGAAATGGGGAGGTGCATGTGTTGCCTTCTCTTCCTTTTTTTTTTCTTCACGTCTTCTCGTCTTTTAAGTTCTTCGATTTTATCGACTTTGTCTCGGGATTAATTAAACTCGTCTTATAATTTACTTATTTATTAGACTCGAGTTCTTCGGCTTTAAGTAAACTTCCGTCTTTAGACTTGTTCTTCGATAAATCTTCAGAATAGGCCTTGGACTTCCGTTCTATTTGCACTCTTGATCTCTTGACTTCGTCTTTTGTCGTTTTCTTCTATAAAAGCCTGTGAATGCCCGTGTTTTCTCCACTTTTCACCTTTTCGTCCTAAATCACAATAAAAACACAAACCACGCATAATTCCGACATTTACGACATAAAATACACGTTTTGGCTTGGTTATTATTGTAATTAAGTGGTAAAAAGATGGGTGTTTTCACACCTATCAAATCCCCTACACTTAACCATTGCAATGTCCTCATGCAAAGCATTAGTTACAAAGCACACTTTACATTTTCCATCATAATCAACCTACCTTGGCCTTTATTAAACAACTAAGGAAAATCAAAAAGATAGAAAATAACAAGATGCAACAAGGAAGAAGCTTGTAAAGAAATCTCAGACTTACATTAGGGCTTGTGTGTCTTGAATGTTTATCACCCTCAAGTTTCACGTTCCCCATGCCAAGCTTAAAAACAAGATCATTGTTAGTACAAGTTAGCATAACAAACATCTACTCATGTGGTTCAATTAATAACTTAAACTCCCTTATTCCTACGAGTATCTCTTATATTTTATTGATGTCTTGAATGATCACGAGGATGCATTGTTGACTTATTTCGATAATTTATTAAGGCTGAAAGCAAAGTAGGACGATTTGATCAATAGTTAGCTAAAGGACAAAATCTCTTAAAACCGCTTCTCGGGATATCAAAAAGTTCATATCTTGGCATAACTTGGTTCACGATTTGAGACCTTTCTCGGGCCGATATTTGGCATGTACTTCATACTTCATATCTTGAGAGACGTGCTTGAGATAATGGTCTTCTCATCGTTCATAGAGTTTCTTCACTTGGAGAATTTTGAGAGGTACTCCAACTTTGTTGACCACGACTTCATGATTATTTCTTCAATCTCTATTTGGGATTTTGAGATACAACGATCCGCCTCCTTTTCGGACTTGGATCTATTTATCCTCATACCTTGTTAGGGTCTTTTCGGATAGACTTCTCCATGATCTTTATGGGAGTTGATTGCTTTTCGTCGTGAGTCTTGATCCTTCATATTGATTTTGGGAATAATGCCTTTCACATCACTTTTGGATCTTCAGCAATAAAATGGAATGCTCATGCCTTGTTAGGGCCTTTTCGGACTCGCCAATCTTCGCGCCCCGCTTCATAAGTTATGCCTGGCTATGAACTCTTATCATTACCGAGCAACTTTTAAACGATCTTGGGCTAGAAGCTAAGTAACTTTTCAAATCGTACGACCTTACTTATTGCAGATAATTTATTAGCAAGTGATGGGAGAAAAAGATTGATAGGTGTGTAAACACCCATCCTTTTACCACTTAATTCGGGCTAAAACGAGACCAAAACACGTATTTAATATCATTTGTTTGGAATTATGCGTGGTTTTTGTGTTTATTGTGTTTTCAGAGACAACCGGATGAATATTGAAGAAAACATGGGATTACACGGGTTTTACTGAAGAAAAAGACTCAAGATAAAGTCTATTGTCCAAGAGATGCAAAAGATTTGAAGTCATCGGGCCTATTCGAAGATTTATCGAATAAAAGGACCAAAGATGGAAGATTTATGCAAGTCGAAGAAACTCGAGTCTATTAAACGAAGAAATTAAAAGACGAGTTGAATTTAATCGACGACAAATCCCGAATCAGAATCGAAAACGGAAACTTTTCCGAAAGGACGAAAAGACAAGAAGAACGGGAGAAAGCCCACTCACCAACCAAAGGACAAGGCTATAAATAGCCTTCCCCTCACACATTTTAGACTAGCTTTCATTTTTTCCTTCCCACTTTTTCTTCCTGGTTCGTAGCTTCACCTTCACCACTAGGGTGATTGGTGATTTGCATCTTTAATCCTTTAATCTTGTAATTTTAATCTTTGTTTTATCTTGTCAAAACATTAATCATTCAATACAAGTTCTTGTTTAATCTTTCATTTCATCTTGTTCATCATCATCTTTATCTTCAAGTTTTTAAGTTTTTATTTTCTTGATTTGATCTTCAAAAGTTGTTTGGATTTGTGTTTTTATTAGTGGGATTCGTTGCTTATGGTGTCTAAATGATTTGTGTTTAATTTGGTAAATCCTTTTTAAGTATTTGGTTTGATTTTGATTAAAATTCGTGTTCCTTGTTCTTCGCATAACTGCTACTGTCTGAGTTCCCAGAACTTCCGAATCAAACAAAAAGTTCCGAATGAACCCTTCATTCGGAAGGTTCCGAACCAAGCATTAACTTCCGCACCAAGCATAAAGTTCCGAATCAAACCCTTCATTCGGAAAGTTCCGAACCAACCCATAAGTTCCGAATCAGTGATTTCCGAACCAGAAAGTTCCGAATGAGAAAGTTCCGGATGAGAATGTTCCAGATGAATGATTAGCAAGTTCCGAATCAACAACCTTCATTCGGAAAGTTCCGAATCAACCAGTAAAGTTCCGGATCAAGCTAAATCTTCCGAACCAAGCCTTCATTCGGAAGGTTCCGAATCAACCAGTAAAGTTCCGAATCAATTTCCCTTTTAGGTTACTGTTTATCTATTGAACTCTAATTTCAATTTTAATTTAAATTTTAATTTTAATCTTAATTTTAATACAAGTCTTTGCTAATTATAATTAAAGTAATTGTCTTTGATTTAAATTTTCATTTCCACTTTTTATTAGATTAGAAAACCAAACCCTTTTATATAGTAACCAAGAACAATCATTCCACTTAAGACCTAGATCAATTCGAGAGGATATCGAGAGTAAAATTAGAACCCATACAAAAATCTAATATCAAATGGCGCCGCTGCCGGCTCTTCTCGTTAAGATCAAAAGTTTTTTGTGAGAACTTGGATTTTGGGATCCGTTCCCCGTGAACGTTACTTTTTCAAAGAAAATTTTCAAAAACAACTAAAAAATATAAAATTTTCAAAAATCCTAAAAAGTAAAAAACAATAAAAACCAAAAATATTTTTGCTTTGTGTTTCTTTGTTCGTTCTTTTGCAGGTGTATGCGCACTCGATCCACGTCTTATCAAGAGCCCGAGCCTCTCGATAACTTAGACATGGCTGGTGTACAAAACAACAATAACATACCACCTCCGAACAACAATAATAACAACAACAATCCGCCTTTCAACAACATGAACAATAATAACAACAATGAGCACCTTCCGGATAATCGCCCAATGATTGAATTGCTGCAAGCTCATGTCGATGGCAATACGGATCCAATTGTTATACCACCAATTGCCGCCAACAATTTCGAGCTAAAGTCAGGCTTTATCCAGATGGTCTCAGCTCAACCATTCTTGGGACGAACCATTGATGACCCACACGACCACATCAAGAGATTTCTACAACTCACCAACACGGTCAAGTTCAATGGTGTTTCACAGGAAGTTATAAGGTTACAACTTTTTCCCTTTTCTTTAGAGGGACAAGCCCGGCATTGGCTTGCTAAGGAACCGCCACAGAGTATTCTCTCGTGGATGGATTTGGAAACAAAGTTTATCAACTACTTTTTTCCACCCTCTCGTACTACCGCTTTGCGGAATGAGATTATAAACTTTGAACAAAAGTACGATGAGTCATTCAGTGAATCTTGGGATCGCTTTAAAGATCTTTTAAGGAAATGCCCACAACATGGTTTTACCAAAGTACATCAAATAAATACTTTTTACAATGGTTTAAGCATGAGTGACCAAGATTCACTGAACAGTGCCTCAGGGGGTAATTTATTGGCTAAGACTTCCAATGCTGCTTGGGACATCATTGAGAACAAATCTCGTGTGCAAACCAAGAGTGTTAGGACCAATGTTGCTAGTGCTAGCACTAATGACAGCGACAAGCGACTTGACAAAATCACCACGCTTCTTGAATCGCTTGTCACCCACACTGTCAGCAACAACAACAGCAACAACGCCAAAAACGCTCAAGTAAACGCTGTCAGCCAACCTTGTGAGATATGCGGTGGTCCCCACTCTTACACAACTTGTACCGCCGCCCAAGATTACCCTGCTGAGAATGTGAATGCGGCATATGGCACCTACCAACAACCTGCTTATCAAGCTAGACCTCAAGGTGACCGTAACTTGCTTAGCTATCGATCAAACAACTATCTTTCACCACCTGGTTTCCCTCCAACCAACCCAAACCAACAACAAAACCTCAACCGCCCTCCTCAACAACAACAACAACCTCGACAACCATACATCCCACCTCACAAGCAGCAACAACCGCCTCAACGTAACAACCAAGTCTACCAACCACCTGCATACAATGCTCCTCCTACCCAAACCAACACTGCATTACACCAAGAGGTTGCAACCTATATGAGGACCAATGATGTCATTGTAGGAAATCTCCAAGAGGAAGTGCGCAATTTGAAAGCAGACTTGGTCAAGCAAGGAAATGATTTGAGAGCCGATATGAGAAACACGTTGGATAGCCAGACTAATGATTTGAGGAACATGATGGCTAGTTTCTTCCAAAGTAGTCAACCCTCTTCTTCGGGTACTCTTCCGAGTAACACCGTTGCGAACCCAAGAGGGGAGATGAAAGCAATCACCACTCGAAGTGGCAAAGGTACTACGGAACCCGAGCTTCCTATACCTCCACCGGTGGTTGTGACTAAGGAGAACGAGTCGCCTGCTCCTATTCCTCATCCTTCTCCTTCCCCAATTTCTCCACCTCTTCTTTCTACCCCTCCTCCACCCGTGCTTGTGAGTGATACTATTCTCCTAAAGTCTTCCTCTTCTTCCAATATACCTTATCCTTCAAGGTTGAGGAAAGAGAAGCAAAAGAGCAAGGATGATATTCAAGTTTCAAACTTCCTAAAAATGTTCAAGAAACTGAATTTCAATATCTCCTTCGCTGAGGCTCTTGCTCACATGCCCAAGTATGCCAAAATGTTTAAAGATCTTCTGAGCGACAAGGAAAAGCTCCTCGATCTCGCCAACACCCAACTTAATGAGAACTGCTCTGCAGTGCTCTTAAGGAAATTGCCAATCAAGCTTGGTGATCCGGGTCGTTTTCTTATCCCTTGCAATTTCCCGGGAGTAGAGAATTGCATGGCCCTAGCCGATCTAGGTGCCAGTATTAATCTCATGCCTCTAAGTGTTTGGAAGCAATTATCTCTCCCAGAGCTAGTCCCCACCAAAATGACTTTGGAATTGGCTAACCGTACGGTTGCTTATCCAGTGGGGATAGCCGAAGACGTCATTGTAGGAGTCGAAAAATTCACCTTCCCTGCTGATTTTGTTGTCGTCGACTACGAGATGGACCCCCGTGTGCCACTCATTGTTGGTCGTCCATTCTTGAGGACCGGTCGCACTCTCATTGATGTTGAAGCCGGTGAGCTTATCATGAGAGTGGGTGACGATAAAGTAGTCTTCAACATGGAAAAGTTATCTAAACAGCCTTCTTCTTACGAGAATGTTAATTGTATTGACGTTCTTGATGAGGCTTGTGAAGAACACTTCAAGGATGCTTGTAAAAACATTCCTACCTCTCTTCCCAATGTTGAGACCGTTTCCTCTATCGACTCATCACTATCTCTATTTGGAGAAAGTGATTTCCTTTGGAAAGATTTGGAAGCCACCTTGGGAGATGTGAAGCAAGACAATGACGATTCTACTGCCACTTGGGATGAAGACCTTAGTTTCATTGCAAACCTCCTCAGAGAAGACAATCCTTCCCCTCCATCTCCCACTATTATTGCTATCGAGACTCCGACTTCGAATACGCCTCCCATCGACAATCCTCCGGATTTGGAACTTAAGGAGTTGCCACCCCATCTTGAGTATGTATTCCTCGAAGAAGAGAAGAAGTCGCCAGTCATCATTGCTAAGGATTTGAAGGATGAAGAGAAAGCACGACTTGTCGCTGTATTGAAAGATCATAAGAAGGCTATTGCTTGGAAGATTTTGGATATTCGTGGAATTGATCCTCACTTCTGCACACACAAAATTCTCATGGAGGACGACTTCAAGCCCACTATTCAAAGCCAACGAAGGGTGAATCCAAAAATACATGAAGTCATCAAAACAGAAGTTATCAAACTTCTTGATGCGGGTATGATTTACCCTATTTCGGATTCACCGTGGGTTAGTCCAATCCATTGTGTGCCTAAGAAGGGCGGAATAACCGTTGTTCCCAATGAACACAACGAGTTGATTCCCACTCGTCTCGTTACTGGATGGAGAGTTTGTATAGACTACCGCAAACTCAATGATGCCACGAGAAAGGATCATTTTCCTCTACCTTTCATGGACCAAATGCTTGAACGATTAGCCGGTAATGAATATTACTGCTTTCTTGATGGTTTCTCGGGTTATTTCCAAATACCCATCGATCCCCAAGATCAAGAGAAGACTACATTCACTTGTCCCTATGGCACTTGCGCTTACAAAAGAATGCCTTTTGGCTTATGTAATGCGCCCGGGACTTTCCAAAGGTGCATGTTAGCTATCTTCCATGACATGGTTGAACAAACCATGGAAGTCTTCATGGATGATTTCTCGGTCTTCGGGGATTCCTTCTCTGCTTGCCTTGCCAATTTAGAACGTATGCTAAAGCGGTGCGAAGACACTCGCCTTGTTCTGAATTGGGAAAAATGCCATTTTATGGTAAAAGAAGGCGTCGTGCTTGGACATAAGATCTCGAAAGCCGGTCTTGAAGTTGACCGTGCTAAAGTCGATGTTATCGCAAAGTTGCCTCCACCTTCAACCGTGAAGGGTGTGAGAAGTTTCCTGGGTCATGCGGGCTTCTACCGTCGATTCATCAAAGATTTTTCTCAAATCGCTCGCCCGATGACCCACCTCTTAGAGAAAGATACTCCTTTTATCTTCTCCAAAGAGTGTCTTGAAGCCTTTGACTCGCTTAAGGATAAGCTAACTAAGGCACCCGTCTTGGTTACCCCTAATTGGGAGCTTCCCTTTGAGTTGATGTGCGATGCTAGCGATTTTGCTATTGGAGCGGTTCTTGGACAAAGAGTGAACAAACACTTCCAACCGATCCATTACGCTAGCAAGACAATGACTGGGGCACAATTGCATTATACGACAACTGAGAAAGAGCTTTTAGCTGTTGTCTATGCTTTTGAAAAATTCTGCCCCTATCTTGTCCTTTCTACCACCATTGTGTACACCGATCATTCCGCGCTGAAGTACTTGTTGACAAAGCAAGATTCCAAACCAAGACTTCTTCGCTGGGTTTTGCTGCTCCAGGAATTTAAAATCGAAATCCGCGATAAAAAAGGAGCAGAAAACCTAGCCGCGGACCATCTTAGCAGACTTGAGGATCCATACCAAGGGGATCATCCGACCAAAGAAATCAATGATTCTTTTCCCTTGGAGACCTTAATGTCTATAAACTCGAAGCCGAATGAAACCCCGTGGTTTGCGGACTTTGCAAACTACTTGGCGGGTGGAATTATCAAGGAAGGGTTGACGTCCCAGCAAAAGAAGAAGTTCTTTACCGACATCAAGACTTACTTTTGGGACGACCCTTACCTATTCAAACAATGTGCTGACCTGATTATTCGCCGATGTGTTGATGGACCGGCAGCGTCTGAAATCCTTAATGCTTGCCACAAAGGACCCACCGGTGGTCACTTTGGTCCCAACTACACCGCTAAAAAAGTGTTTGATTCGGGATTTTATTGGCCCTCCATATACCGTGACGCTCACGATATGGTTAAAAAATGTGATGTTTGCCAAAAGCAAGGCAAAATCACACATAAAGACGAGATGCCTCAGAATTTCATTCAAGAGTGTGAAATTTTTGATGTTTGGGGTATCGACTTTATGGGGCCATTCCCTTCGTCTAAAGGAAACAAATACATCCTTGTAGCCGTTGACTACGTTTCAAAGTGGGTTGAAGCCAAAGCTTTGCCTACTAATGACGCAAGGGTGGTTTGTAACTTTTTGAAAGCTCTTTTCGCTAGATTCGGTGTGCCTCGCGCCATTATTAGTGATCGTGGGACTCATTTCTGCAATGACCAATTTGCTCGAGTCATGGCTAAGTACGGTGTAAATCATCGTCTTTCCACAGCCTACCACCCACAAACTAATGGCCAGGCTGAAATATCCAACCGAGGGCTGAAGCGAATTCTTGAAAGGACCGTGGGAGAGCATCGTGCCTCATGGGCTGATAAACTTGATGATGCTTTGTGGGCTTTCCGTACTGCTTACAAGACCCCAATTGGCTGTACGCCTTATCATCTTGTGTACGTTAAAGCGTGCCACCTCCCCATTGAGTTGGAGCACAAGGCTTATTGGGCCTTGAAGTGGGCTAATTTTGATATAAACAAAGCCGGTGACCTACGCAAGATCCAACTCAATGAGCTGAATGAACTCCGTAATGAGGCTTATGAAAATTCTTTGATCTATAAGGAACGAACTAAGCTCATTCACGACTCCAAGATCAAAAACCAAGAGTTTCATGTTGGAGACAAAGTCTTACTTTTTAACTCTCGGTTGAAAATCTTCTCGGGAAAGCTCAAATCTCGTTGGTCCGGCCCATTCACCATTGCCCAAATTTTTCCATATGGTACTCTCGAGCTCGCTCAACCTGATGGACCAAATTTTAAGGTGAATGGCCAACGAGTGAAGTTGTACTTTAGTGAGGACACCTCTAAGGAGGTGATTCCATCCCTCACCACGTTCCCCATGAACTAATTTTGGGTCGAGTCAGGCTCGTGACTCGGTTATCAAAAACAAGCGCTCCTCGGGAGGCAACCCGAGTATCTATCCTTATATGTTTTAATCCCCTAAGTGTAGGGGGGACTTCTATATGTGTTTGTCTTTGTGTGGTGTGATTACAGGGATAAGTGCACTCTTGGAAGTTTTTAAAGAACCATGCTCCCGTGTTATCCAAAATCCGGTTCTATCTCTCAACTATCGTGATTCAATTTTCTTCATACTCACATTTGAAATTGATCACTTTAGTCGTCTCTTCCTTAACTTGAGTTAACCAACGTGCACAATGTCATAAGTGTAGGGGAAACTTTTCCCACATGCTTAAACATTGAGGACAATGTTTATCTTAAGTGTAGGGGGGACTTCTATCGAAGTTTTAAGTGGACTTTTCCATGAAAATGCCTTCAATTAACCGGAAAATCATATTTTTCAGCATTTTTCAAATTTTTTATTAACTTTGGCCATTTAGTTGTAATTTTTAAATTTTTATCGTTGCTTTCATATGTATATATTCCGCAATAAAGTCAAAAATATTAATAAAGTGGGGTAGCTAGTTTAGAAGTCTTTGACATATTAGGCCCGTTGCGTTTATTTTGACTCAACCCGAATAGACTTATCCAAGTTTATTCTAGCTAGTATCCTTAACCATGTAGACCTTAATTGGTTTATTAGGCTAAGTGTCCACGAGTCTCATTACTTGAGATTTTAAATTGTGGAGGACGAGAAATGATAGAGTCAATTATAAGTCGGTATTCTTGCACAAGCTCACTTGGTGTAATTATTTGCCTATTCTCCCATCACTTGCTAATAATTTATCTGCAATAAGTAAGGTATTACGATTTGAAAAGTTACTTAGCTTCTAGCCCAAGATCGTTTAAAAGTTGCTCGGTAATGATAAGAGTTCATAGCCAAGGCATAACTTATGAAGCGGGGCGCGAAGATTGGCGAGTCCGAAAAGGCCCTAACAAGGCATGAGGATTCAATTTTATTGCTGAAGATCCAAAGTGATGTGAAAAGCATTATTCCTAAAGTCAATATGAAGGATCAAGACTCACGACGAAAAGCAATCAACTCCCATAAAGATCATGGAGAAGTCTATCCGAAAAGACCCTAACAAGGTATGAGGATAAATAGATCCAAGTCCGAAAAGGAGGCGGATCGTTGTATCTTAAAATCCCAATTAGAGATTGAAGAAATAATCATGAAGTCGTGGTCAACAAAGTTGGAGTACCCCTCAAAAGTCTCCAAGTGAAGAAACTCTATTATGATGAGAAGACCATTATCTCAAGAACGTCTCTCGAAGATATGAAGTATGAAGTACATGCCAAATATCGGCCCGAGAAAGGTCTCAAATCGTGAACCAAGTTATGCCAAGATATGAACTTTTTGATATCCCGAGAAGCAGTTTTAAGAGATTTTGTCCTTTAGCTAACTATTGATCAAATCGTCCTACTTTGCTTTCAGCCCTAATAAACTATCGAAATAAGTCCAAAAATGCATCTTCATGATCATTCTAAGACAAAAATAAAATATAAGAGATACACCTAGGAATAAGGGAGTTTAAGCATTTAATTAAGCCATGTGTGTAAGTGTTTGAATTGCTAACTTATAATAACAATGATCTCGTTTTTAAGCTTAGTTTGGGGAACGTGAAACTTGAGGGTGATAAATCTTCGCAGCACCAAAGCCCTAATGTAAGTCATCGATTTCTTTGCAAGTTATTTCCATATAGCTATTTTCAAGTGAAAATGGTTTTCTATCCTTTTGTTTCCTTCAAAGTCTTAATTTCCTTTAGTACTTTAATTTTTGTTTAGTAGAATTTAAATAAGGCCAAGGTTGATTAATTATGAGAAAAGTGTAAGATTGCTTTATCACTAAGCATTGCATGAGGGCATGGCAATGGTTAAGTGTAGGGGATTTGATAGGTGTGTAAACACCCATCCTTTTACCACTTAATTCGGGCTAAAACGAGACCAAAACACGTATTTAATATCATTTGTTTGGAATTATGCGTGGTTTTTGTGTTTATTGTGTTTTCAGAGACAACCGGATGAATATTGAAGAAAACATGGGATTGCACGGGTTTTACTGAAGAAAAAGACTCAAGATAAAGTCTATTGTCCAAGAGATGCAAAAGATTTGAAGTCATCGGGCCTATTCGAAGATTTATCGAATAAAAGGACCAAAGATGGAAGATTTATGCAAGTCGAAGAAACTCGAGTCTATTAAACGAAGAAATTAAAAGACGAGTTGAATTTAATCGACGACAAATCCCGAATCAGAATCGAAAACGGAAACTTTTCCGAAAGGACGAAAAGACAAGAAGAACGGGAGAAAGCCCACTCACCAACCAAAGGACAAGGCTATAAATAGCCTTCCCCTCACACATTTTAGACTAGCTTTCATTTTTTCCTTCCCACTTTTTCTTCCTGGTTCGTAGCTTCACCTTCACCACTAGGGTGATTGGTGATTTGCATCTTTAATCCTTTAATCTTGTAATTTTAATCTTTGTTTTATCTTGTCAAAACATTAATCATTCAATACAAGTTCTTGTTTAATCTTTCATTTCATCTTGTTCATCATCATCTTTATCTTCAAGTTTTTAAGTTTTTATTTTCTTGATTTGATCTTCAAAAGTTGTTTGGATTTGTGTTTTTATTAGTGGGATTCGTTGCTTATGGTGTCTAAATGATTTGTGTTTAATTTGGTAAATCCTTTTTAAGTATTTGGTTTGATTTTGATTAAAATTCGTGTTCCTTGTTCTTCGCATAACTGCTACTGTCTGAGTTCCCAGAACTTCCGAATCAAACAAAAAGTTCCGAATGAACCCTTCATTCGGAAGGTTCCGAACCAAGCATTAACTTCCGCACCAAGCATAAAGTTCCGAATCAAACCCTTCATTCGGAAAGTTCCGAACCAACCCATAAGTTCCGAATCAGTGATTTCCGAACCAGAAAGTTCCGAATGAGAAAGTTCCGGATGAGAATGTTCCGGATGAATGATTAGCAAGTTCTGAATCAACAACCTTCATTCGGAAAGTTCTGAATCAACCAGTAAAGTTCCGGATCAAGCTAAATCTTCCGAACCAAGCCTTCATTCGGAAGGTTCCGAATCAACCAGTAAAGTTCCGAATCAATTTCCCTTTTAGGTTACTGTTTATCTATTGAACTCTAATTTCAATTTTAATTTAAATTTTAATTTTAATCTTAATTTTAATACAAGTCTTTGCTAATTATAATTAAAGTAATTGTCTTTGATTTAAATATTCATTTCCACTTTTTATTAGATTAGAAAACCAAACCCTTTTATTTAGTAACCAAGAACAATCATTCCACTTAAGACCTAGATCAATTCGAGAGGATATCGAGAGTAAAATTAGAACCCATACAAAAATCTAATATCAAAGATCATAATTAACTCACATAAGTTAATGAGAGAATACCAAACTTGTAACCAACTCTATCATTTCTCGTTCTCCACAATTTAAAATCTCAAGGAATGAGACTCGTGGATGCTTAGCCTAATAAACCAATTAACGTCTACATGGTTAAGGATACTAGCTAGAGTGAACTTGGATAAGTAAACTCGGGTTGAGTCAAAATATTCACAACGGGCCTAATATATCTAAGATATCTAAACTTGCTAAGACCATTTTATTAAAATAAGAGAAAAATAGAAAAAATAAAAGGAACTACAACTAGGCCAAAATAGATTAAAAATTTTGAAGAATGTCGAAAAATCGATTTTCCGGTTAAAATGAGGACAAATACAAGGAAAAGGCCACTTAACTTCGATAGAAGTCCCCCCTACACTTAACATAAACATTGTCCTCAATGTTTAAGCATGTGGGAGTAAACTCCCCTACACTTAGGACATTGTGCACTTTGTTTAAATCTCGCTAAGGAAGAGACAACTAAAGAGATTCCTATTTTAATATTGAGAAAATATAAAATAGTGAATCGAAAAGAGTTTAGGATAGAACCGGGAAGAAAGGGACACGGAATCACGGTTCGTCAAAAGTCATCAAGAGTGTGTCTTTGAAGCTCTAATCCCTGCACATGATAAGAAAGAAAACAAGAAACACCAACGGGGCTCCCCCTACACTTATGATAAGGATAGATAGATAATTGGGTTGCCTCCCAAAAAGTGCTTGTTTATATTAACCGAGTCACGAGCCTGACTCGTCCCCGAATTAAATGGTCCATGGGGAAGCCTCGAATGTGATACCGGGATCAAAGACCTTGTCCTCGTTCCCGGAGGACATCAATAAAGGAGAGGCGGGGGGATAAGTCTTGAAAGGGAGAAAGGTCCTTTCAACATACGTATAGTATGTGAAATCAGGATCCACGGGAGGTGGGGTGGGTAAAGTAAGCACATTGTCATCCCCCAAAGACAATGGGTGCGGAGCAAGCGGCAAAGCCGAAATGTTATCAATGATAGCATAATCAATGTCACCTCCCGGGTCAAAGCACTCATCCTCCGTAATAGTGGCTAAAGGGGAGGATGAAAGGTGCTCAGGAGGGGGACTTTGGGGCAATACTTTCCTGCAGCAAATTATCAAAAATAATATCCCCCTCCGTATCATTATCATCAATACCTGGAGGCATGGAGTGAATGTCGATTTCTTCCAGCAATGGGTCATTATCTTCAACGGGAGGAAGAGATGGAGGCAAAGACTCGGAAAGAGGAGGAGAAGTCAACGCTTCGATTTGAGCAATAAGAAGGTGCACTTTCCGTAATCTATCGCGAAGAAGCACGTCTTCCACCTCATCCACAAGATCATGTTTAGCAGAGAACTTCTCGTAAACCGGAGAGAATAAATCGTCATTTTCTGCATCTCCCGGTGGAGATTGAGAAATTTCAAAAGTGAAATTCTCATAGCAGAGAGAAGAATCGTCATCACTAGGATCGACCTCGTCTGTAAGAGCAACGTCGTCCTCAGGCTCCATAGCAGGTAAGTCACAAACCTCATCATCCAATACTTTGTCGAGACCAAAATCACTAAGCTCATGCAACGAATCTAGATCCTTAGACGCAGTAGGAACATTGAGAGTAGGAGCAGCAACTTCAGAAGATGAGTTGAAAGTGCATACAGCATCGTCGTCATCATCATAATAGTATTGATGCACAAGAGGAGGGGTATAATCACTAAGATTAGATACTTGCTCTTGTTGCAGTCGCTTTTCCTCGTCCCTAAATTCTTTAAGCAAAACAACGGCTTCTTGAAGTTGCAAAACAATGGAGTGTGTTTCTTCATTCAAGGTAGTGAGTTGTGGATCAAGATTAATATGCTGAGATGATTGATGATTGAGGGTGTGATGTGGGGGCTCAAAGTGTTGAAAACCTGAATTATAGCAAGGTTGTGGCTCATAGCTGTTCATCGGTTGAGAATAATTAGAAACCGGGTTTGGTTCATAATAATCCATTGGTGAAGAAAACTGAGTACACGGATTTGGCTCATAATAATTCATTGGTTGACAATAATAGATATCGTGAGGACCCCCACAGTTGTTGCAAACCGGGTATGGAGAAAAATCAGGTGCGTCTTGTGGATAGCTATTATCATTGTCATAATTGTACCCCGGTTCTTGCCCGTGACCATACGGGTATCGAACCGGGCACGAAACATGCCAATGAGAATCGCTTCCACAATAGATGCACGGGGGAACAGGATGTGGGTTCAAAAAGAATGAATTAGTCGAGTTGCACAAGGGACAAAATCCGAATTGTGTGTAGTCGATATCATTTCCGCACCGCTCACATGTACACCATTGACAAGAGTTGTTCCCAGATAATTGTTTCCCACACCGGACGCAATGGACATAAAAATCCATAAAGAAAGATAGATAAGCAAGAAGAATATTTTTGGTGCAGAACTTTGAAAAAGAAATGCTTTTTATGGTTTTTCAAATGTTTTTGGAAGTTTTGAAAATTTTTGGATACGAAAAATAACGTTCACAAGTGAACGGATCCCAAAAGCCAACGCGTCTCTCACAAAAAACCGTTAATCTTCACGAAAAGAGCCGGCAGCGGCGCCATTTTAATGTAAGAGATTTTACTAGTTGAAAAAGTTCGTTTTCTCGGTGTCTAATCGAATTGATTTCCGGTTCAATGTGCGACTCAGTTGTTCTTGGTTAAGAAAAAGAGAAGTTGATTATCTATAACTAATTAAAAAGTAAATGCGAAAAGTATTTAAAAACAAACTAAAGACAAGTGCAAATAATAAAAGTAAAACAAGGTGAATATTAAAAACTAAAAGTTAAAACGATATTAAAACTAATAGTAAAACAAATAATAAAACGTAATTTAAAGCGAAACAATTAATAAAAATAAAACTAAACGAAGAAATTAACTATCGACTCGAAAACAAAGTTTACTAAATGAAAAAGGAGAGAATAAAACTAAAATGGTACTTTAAAGCTAAACGAGGCAAAACCTAAAGCGGGTACTTAATAAAAGATAAAACTTGAACTTTACGAAAAAATATTAATTTTAAAATTAGACGAAAAAATTAACTAAAAATACGTAACTTTCAGAAATTAAATCGAAACAACTTTCAGATTAAACTAAACAACTACGGAACAAAAACAATAAATAAACAAGCTAGCAGGCAGCTAGCTCAAGCTAGCAACCTGCTAGCTCAAATTGGCGCCAAACAAGGGAAAGCATGCTGGCATGCTGGCAGGTCAAATTAATGTATCGTAATATTATCATTTGTATCGGAATGTGGTTTAGAAATTGTAGTATCGGAATAATTTTGTTTTTGTGTCGTAATATTTTTTTTTTTTTTTTTTTATTTTAAACTATCGAATGTCTAAAAAATAAAAACTGTCGGAATAACTAAAGTAGCAAAATCCATCGGAAAGTGGCTATAGAAAATTGGGCAGCATTTCGACTTAAAGAAACCTTAAACTCCGTCGGAATATGCGATCGCAATGAGCGATCGCAATCCCGATCGGAATAAGGGGGATGAAACACAAGCCATCGCAAAGTAGAACCAAGAATGGTTATTGCGATGGAACATAGGCCGCCCGTCGGAAAGTGGAAACCAAAGATTGCGATGAGCACAAGTAATAATCCGAAAATGAATTTTAGCTTGAAAATCAATAAGCACGGCCAATAAGCTACTACACCGAAACTTAAACAACTTGATAAACATAAATTTGAAAGCTTTTAAAATATGAAATTCATAAACTTTATAAAAACACAAAATAAGCAAACACAAAATAAGTAAACTTTAAAATATAAAAACTTTTAAGAAAACTTAAAACAAATAAGCTAGACACAAATTAAGCCAATAAGCATGTCAAGCTCAAAGCTTGATTCGTATGAAAACTTAAAGATTAACAAAAAGATAAACTTTTTAATAAATCAAACGTGAAGCTTAAACAAATCGTGTAAAGAAATTACGGAATAAGCACAAATAAAAAGCTAAGAAAGGTAGAATAAGATTAAGATTAAACCAAGAATTAAGCTATCACAAGTAAAGATTTGATTAAAAACAACAAGAAAGGAAGATGAAAGATTGGGATCCTAGTGAGAGAAACTGTCACTTTCTCTCTCTAGAATCACCTACAAAATGAAAAGGAAAACTAAACTAACTAAAACTAACCAACCCTCCTAAATGAATTTAGGAGGGTATTTATAGGAAATGGGGAGGTGCATGTGTTGCCTTCTCTTCCTTTTTTTTTCTTCACGTCTTCTCGTCTTTTAAGTTCTTCGACTTTATCGACTTTGTCTCGGGATTAATTAAACTCGTCTTATAATTTACTTATTTATTAGACTCGAGTTCTTCGGCTTTAAGTAAACTTCCGTCTTTAGACTTGTTCTTCGATAAATCTTCAGAATAGGCCTTGGACTTCCGTTCTTTTTGCACTCTTGATCTCTTGACTTCGTCTTTTGTCGTTTTCTTCTATAAAAGCCTGTGAATGCCCGTGTTTTCTCCACTTTTCACCTTTTCGTCCTAAATCACAATAAAAACACAAACCACGCATAATTCCGACATTTACGACATAAAATACACGTTTTGGCTTGGTTATTATTGTAATTAAGTGGTAAAAAGATGGGTGTTTTCACACCTATCAACGAGTTAGTTTACTAAATCGTGAGGCAGTGTAGCATGCAAAGTTGATACACTTTGCATGCTGCCAAGACTTTTTGACCTAGAATTGGATGTGGTCTGTTGGGAGACTTGGGTATGATTTTTATTGGGCTTACCTGGGAAGTTACAAAGGATTTTATAAGATAACTTTAGTGTTAAGAACTTTGGTTAGCAAGGGACACTTGAGGACAGTTATGTCTATCTTGCTTAAGCAAGTGTGCATGATTGGCCAGTGCTTGCCACCCTATGGTGATTTTCAGTCTATAAGTTATCTTCACTAGGATAAATTACTTTGTTAAGGTCCTTTTTCTTTTATATTATTTTTATTTTTGGACGCTGACAGTTTTATTTCCAAACGTTGTTAAGACCAATTTTGACGTTGACATGGCAAAATCCAACGTTGACAAGAATATAGCCGTTGGGCGTTGATAAGTTATTTTTTACCGTTGATAAACATTGGGTCCTACCCAGTTGTCATCTTTGACGAAAATATGGGCCGTAATTTTAGGAGTTGGTAACTTTTTATTAATGCACGAGATAAGTTATATCTTTTTCAAGATTTTCATCATTATATTTTGAATATAACTGCCTCATGCATTGACCAATCACATGTTTTCATCTCTCCTATATATTTGGCTCATTCCTTTGAAACAGGGTAACTGCTTATTCTTATCTAACTAAATTTTCACAAACCTTCATCTTTTATAACATTTATCACAGCTTTCTACATCAATGGTGCCTAAGTTTAAACCAAGAGATTTGGAATTGGGGTTCAGAAGTCACCATAACATGGTTGCTTATTTGGAAGTTGATGATGCTCTGTTTCCTCAATATACTCAAATGGTGGAGTAATTGAATGCATCCCCCATTAGGTATGCACTTTCTCATGCCCCTGTCACACATATTAAACAGTTTTGGAATACCGTCACTTCCTCAACAGTTAATAATGTGACTACATTGATTGCTACTGTCGATGGGCTTTCATGGGTGGTTACTGAAGCTTTGGTTCGCCAAGCTTTGCATCTTAATGATGCAGATGGTATAACCACCCTACCCATTGGAGAGCTAGAACACGGACTCCAAGCTTTGGGTTATCTTTTGCTAGAAGATGGCCATTTAAACAAATATACAAAACAAGAATTTCCTCCAGCTTGGAAGTACTTGATACATGTCATTCTTCAATGTTTGAGTCCCAAGTGTGTTACAAACAATGAAATTAACCGATCAATTGGGAGTGCCATTGTGTGTATTGCTACTGGGCAAAAGTATAATTTTTCAAAAATGATTTTTGATAGCATGTGTCATAACAAGGGTAGCAAGATGACTCTTGCTTATCCAAGGTTTTTACAAATGGTGTTTGATGAACAAAGATACTCCAATAGGGATCACAATGATTTTTATACGATCCCTGTTCAAAAGAAAGCAATTTTTGGTAAGATGAACTCACCACCTCATAGAGACTTACCCCTTACCCAAGCCATGCTTGTTGTTATTGTAGCAGCACAACCACAACAAGACCCTTAACCACAACCAGACCCATTGCCTGAACAACCACCATCACCCCAGCACATGGATGTTGACAAAGAATCCTTCAACGTTGACACATTAAATGTTGGCGTTGACACTCCAAATCCAAACGCTGACAACCTTTTACAACAAACCCAAACACCCCTTAACCTTCAACCAGACACCCAATCCACATCATCTTCTACACCCCCTGAATTTAGGTTGGAAAAAGGCCAAAGGACTACTGGAGTGTTCTCCTCTAGTGGTCCTATCCATGTTGTAGAGAGAACCACCACCACAAGTTTGGTTGGTGCCATGGGTGGGGCTGGGACTATTGGTTCTAGCTTAGAAGCAGGCCAAGCCAGTCCTAACATAATTAAGACCCCATCCATGCCCCATGACTCTACTTTGGGAGGTCAAATTCCCATTCTAGAGGAGGGCATATTGGAACCTTACACATTATTGGAATTGACGACTATCTACATTAGCTTACAAAAGTAAAATGCAGACCTTGTACATACTGTCTCTACACAAGGCCTTGAACTCAAGCAATTGAGGGAGAGGATTTTTGTTTTGGAAACTACTGAGGCTAGGAGACGACAGACGAGAGTCCTTTCATCAGGGGTGGATTGTTACAAAGGGGAGGAAGCTGCTACTGAGCCATTTAATTTAAGTGACAAAGGTTCAGGTGGTTCTATTGGTGTGAAGATGGCTGAAGCTTTGACCAGTTTGAAGGAGAGGCCAATTATTGATGTTTCACTGGCAACTCCAACGAATATATCATTTATGGAGATGTTGGAACAGGTTTCTAAGCCAGGCGTTGACACACAGAGTTTAAGCGTTGATAGGATTAAGTTAGGCGTTGACACACATGTTTTGGACGCTGATAGACCTACAGGTCTGGTTGATGTATCTCAGTTATTAGCTATCATCAAGGATGTGTCTACATAGGTACCATCAACTTCTTTACCTACCATTGATGTATTAGATAAAGGTAAAGGGATTATGGTAAAAACAATAGTTCCCAAGGATGCAGCCCAAGTAAAGTTTGATTCTATGTTGGCTACACAACTTGAGGAAAAAGAGAAGAAGATTGATGCTATTGAGTCACCATTTGTGGCTACTTCTGAGAGTAATAAGGGAGGCAGTGATGATGAGAGTACTGATTCAAGTGTGATGATCATTGAAGATCCAGAAAGGCTTGAATATGGTGATGAGTTGGTAAAGGAAAGGATTGCAGAGTTGAAAAATCAGGTAGATTGATGTAATTTGCATGGGAGAATAAGGTAATGGAGAATCCAAATATGACTATCGCAGATCAAATTTGGGGTTTGGAGATTCTCTTAAGAGTTCAAAGGGATTGCAAGGTAATCTTGAAGTATAAGGCTAGCAAAGTTCTTTCACAGTCTAAAAAGTATAGAAGGGAGCTCTACTACATGCTTCTCAGATGTCATCAAGGAGGTTTGACTTTTTAGAAGTTGCAGGGTTTGTCCTTTGATGAGTTGGAGTTTAGGGCTTATCCTATATGGGCAAGTGTTCAAGAGCAGAACACTATCAGACTTCTTTCAGATGAAAGAGAGGAAGAACTTGCAGAAGAGATGCAGATTCAACAGGCTTTAATTGCACCAAGGCCTTTGAAGAAGGGAGTTCCACTTGAGTTCCCAGAAAATTTGGATAGAGTGAATCCTAGTGAAGCAGTTATTAGAAAGAGTATTAAGCTCTCACCCTTGGAAGCTTCACATATGGTAGAGGTGTTACGTCATGATTCCAGAAACCCTATAGTTCACTATGAGGAAGATGCAAGTGGGTTTTGGATGATTGGCAGATATGGGAAGGAGGTACATACTTTTACTACTCTTATGTCTTTGTTTGCAAGTCTGGATAGGGAAGACTTGGCAGAACTTTGGAGATTGATGAAGGTCAAGTATGAGACTGAAGCACCTACTTCAGTCAATGGAATAAAGATTTGGTCAACATTTAAGAGAATGTGTGAGCCAAATGATGAAGATCCAGTATGGAAGGATCTTGATGATAATATCAGTGGACTTCAATGGTGTCTACATTCAGCAGCTGGTGTGTATCATTTGAGTACTACAAAGTTTTTTGAATATCTTCTTGTGGATGCTGAATATCCCATGTCCAAGGAAGTTTTGAAGAAAATGGTGTCAACACAGCTGAAGATGGATTACACAAGTGATGTTGACAAAGATTTAGTTAGGTTTATTTATTTCCAATTTAACAAGTAATTTGTATTTGTAAGAATCCTCCTTGTACTTAGTTCTTTTATTCAGAAACTTGATTACTAGAGTAGATATCAAGTTTAGGGGAGGATTTTTGGGAATAAAATGAAGCCAAGACACTTAGACGCTGACAAGAGGAAATTGGACGTTGATAGGAAGAAATCAAGCGTTGACAAATCAAGCGTTAACAAGAAGAAGTCAAGCGTTGATGAGAAGAAGTCAAGCATTAATAGGATACTTAGTCTACACGTTTTATGTTTCTAGTAAAGATATGTTCGACAATGTATTTCTTATGTTTATCTTTACCTAAAATAGCTGATACGTAGACTCTTGTACAAGGTTCTTTAATCTATAAATGGAGGCCTTTAGGTTTTAGTTCAATACATGTTTTACACTTTCATTGTACGCAAATTCGATTAATCAATCAAAGTGAAAGTTTGGTTTATTCTGATTGTGTGTTCTTGTTCTAATTATTAATTCCACATAATACTTAGATTGTTTCATATACAACAAAGTTTCTCTAAGTGTTTAACTTGATTCATTCTCGTTTACACAAAGCTAAATCGATCTAAGTTTGGGATTAACAGCAGCCGTGTGGTGTTTTTGGTCCAGCAGTGGCTAGCCAAGCCACGGCATTGGCTGCCAGCTAGACCGGTTTAGCCACTGTCGGGCCGGTTCGGTCCGGTTCACAGTTCAGTCTGGTTCACGGTTCGGTCCGGTTCATGATTCGGTCTAAATTAAAACACGGGTTCGGTCACAGGATTAATTTTTACAAGTTATATATTTTGCAAGTTATATTATTTTTCAAGAAAAATTAAATTAATTAAAAGATGACTAGTAATTAATTTAATTTAATCATGACTTGGATTATATTATTTTTAATAAATAATACATGTTTTAACCTAAGTATTTTACCATTTAATTTAGACTATAGTATTTATTTATTTTTTAAAACATGGACTATAATTTATTAATAAATCATGACTTAGGTTATAATTAATAAATTATTAATACATGTTTAACCTAAGTATTTTATATGTCTTAATTTAATTAAATCATGCCTATATTTAATTGAATCGTATAACCTATAGTTTATTAAATTACCATGACATTTAATTAATGAACTATACTAATAATTACATGACTTATGATATTTAACCAGTAAACTTAAGCTTATATGATTAGCTTATTAATCCAGCTTATTTCTAAATATGAAACTTTCTATTTCAGGAAACTTGCTATTTTGGAAACTTTCTATTTTTAGAAACTGATCTATTTTTAGAAACTAGTTTATTTTTGGAAACTTTCTATTTTTGGAAATTTATATTTTTGGAAACTTTCTATTTTAGGAAACCTGCTATTTTTAGAAAGTTACTTATTATTACACAACAAGTATAGTAATACAAGAATACAAGATAATACTTAACTAGAATACATGAAATACATGATTAACGTAGTGTAACATTTAAAACATGTAAACAAGACAAGAACAATAAAACAAGCTAAGACATTATATAATCAGTTACGTACTCAGTAGTCAGAATACTTATACATGTCCCTTTATTATGTAGCATTAGTGAGGTCGGAGTAGGACTATTCATCCTTTCGTCTTTCCTCGTTCACTGGACACAAGGTACGGATTTCCCGTCCTTCAGTGTGGACATTCTTTCCTTATTAGGATTCCTCGTTTGCAGCCAACTGTTTTCCCGGTATATGTTTTATATGTTTGATTACTTATGTTAGTTAAATTCCTAAGCCATATACATGGATGACATGTGTCACCTAAATCCTAATTATGGAGGTACCATAACCATAACACTAGAGGCACCAGTGTTATGACTTTCCCACGGTGGAGTGATTGCTCGTGGAATCCCTTTTCAGTTTTGGCCATTATATTATATTATCATGTGGGCGTATGGGTGCATCCTAGTTACATGTTTTACAGGATTTTCATGGTGAATGGGATGTGTGTCTTGCATCCTTCACAAGGAGTTGATCCCTTCTACCCAGACTAATTAATTAGAGGCAACCCCTCTAATTGCATGATGAGGTCTCCCCTCCAAGTATTCATCTACGGCGTAACCTCATGACCTATATGGGCTATTGGCTAATTAATACAGTTTTATATAAAAACATAAGTTTTTTCAAACTATAAAACCAGTTTTATGAACATGTTCCAGGTTATCTAGGACTTATACATTTCCGCTGCTATTAGTCTTGCATGCTTATGTCTTTTCATGCTATACTTGTATATCCGTTCACTGGGCGTTATGCTCAGCCGTTTTCCTTTCATTTTCCCAAACGGGAGGTACTCAAGGGTGCTCGTAGACTTTAAGAGTAGGTGCATACGGATTGGAAGCTATCTAGCCTTCACTACTTTATGCATTTTCCCATACATTATGGTACTTATTTCTTTGGAAATTGTTTAGTCCTTTTCCATTTCAGTACTTATGTTTATGTGTGATGAGCTTATACTTGGACCACCGATGTTTGTTTCCGGTATTTCCATTCATGGTCATTAATGTTTTTAGACATTTACCTTGCATGCTTTGATGACACGCCATAATTACGCGTGACATTCCATTTACCAAAATAGGGTGTTACATTATCCAAAGAGAAGATCACTCATACACTCGTGATGTGATTAAAGATGAAGCCTTGATGAATATCATCCTCTCTTAAAGATCTAGTCATGTTCATCATTTATTTTATTTGTGTCTTATGTAGATCCAATGTATTTGTGTATACTTGGATTAGTTGTGTTAATCCATTGTATTTGTGAATACTTGGATTAGTCTTGTGTAAACCCATTGTATATGTGTATACTTGGATTTGTGTTGTGTAGATCCAAGTTACATGTGTATACTTGGATATGTGTTTTTGAGTTGTAAAAGTTGTGTCTTGTTAGTTCTCACTAAACTATAAAGTGACTTGTGGTTGTGTCTTGTGAGTTCTCATTAAACTATAAAGTGATATGTAGTTGTGTCATGTGAAGTTCTCACTTAGATTCAAAGTGAAGAGTCGTGAAGATTGGTTCTATATTTCGATTAGAACTCGACATCTAGCCTTGTGTCGTAAAATAGTGAAGTAGGCAACGTTGTGAAGATTGGTTCTAGCTTTCTATTAGAACTCGACATCTAGCCTTGTGTCGTGAAATGGTGAAGTAGGCGACGTTGTGTAGATTGGTCCTAGCTAAGATTAGGTCTCGACATTTAGACCCTTGACCCTTATTAACCAAGTATATTTGTTTATATGGTCTAAAATAAGGTCTCATACCAAACTTGGATCTGTCTTCCTGTCAGCGCTGAATTTTTTCTTGTCAGCGCTGAATTTGTTCTTGTCAGCGCCCAGATTAGGGTTTGCTATAGGAACATACTGCATGTTTGACCAAGTGTTGGTCTTTTGAAAGGGCCTTTGTCCATGAGTATTAGCTGCCGTAGAGAAGAAAGGAGTTGGTCTAGTGTGGACAAAAGGTCTATGATTGACATTGGATGACCTATTGTCAGCGAATGAATTGTATCCACTCACACAATTATAGGCCAAATGTGAGAAGCTCCCACATGAGTAACAAGCCTTTTTGGACACAAACTTAGGCTTAGACTGATAAAACCCTATCCCATTAACACTTGCTTGGCTTTTGAGTGACCTAGGTTTCCTATACATTTCAGCGTATTTAACACTAGGTTGTTTCTAAATTGGGGAGCCAAGATTAACAGCTTTTCCAGTGATGGGATTGGTCACAGTGATAGGGGAGGATACTACTAGACTCTTAACAAGTGTAGGCACAAATGGACTCTCACTAAGAATCCCACCCTTAACAAACAAAGTGGGGTTAGCCTTCTTCCACTCTTCTAGGTCAATAACCTTTTGTTGATATTCCTCAACTGGTGAAAGGACTCTAGGTGGAGGAATAAATTCGTCTTCTTGGAGTTCTAGAATACCAGTCCAAGAGAGATCCTTTCTATGGACACCATAGAAGTTCCCAGCAGGTGGTGGAACAACCACATATTCTTTCAACCCAATCCCAGACATATCCATAGAATCCCTTTGTTCACTAACACATTTTTCTAGGGTTTGTGAGGCTTTATCAAATCTTTGAATTTTAAGGTCTACATTATCCTTATTTTTGATAGCCTCATCTAACTTAGCCTGTAATTCAGCATTGACCCTTTCCATGATGTATCTAATATCAGTACTAGCATTTAAATCATGTTTTAAGATATTTATTTTATCTTTTAGGTCAAACTCCATTTTCTTATACTCAGCTACAGTCTTTTCAGTTTGAGTAAGAGCAATTTGATGATTAGACAACTTGCATCTCTCATTACTCACATCTGATTTTAATATTAGAACTTCTTTATTAAGTCTTTCAGTATTTAACCTACAAGAAGAGTCATCACATACCTCATTATCAGATGACGAAGATGAGTTGGAACTTGAAGTAGACTTGGCTTTGACTGAAAACATCATCAGATATTAAATCAAGTTTAACACGTAGAGAAACTTTGTTGTATTGAACAATCTAATGCGGAATTTAACACTTAGAACAAAGAACAAAACAAAGTAAAGCAAACTTTCACTTTGATTAATAATATCAATGAATGATTACAATGAAAGTGTTGTGAAATATGTGGAAGAGGTGTATATATGATGTGTTTTATGTCTAACCCTAAGGCCTCCTTTTATAGGTTTAAGGAGCCTTGTACAAAAAGCTAAGATAAACTATTTTAGGAAGAGACATAAGATAAACATAACTTATTGACTAAATCTTTTTTTAAACATTAAGAATATATTCTGAATTCTTATCTTCATATTTTGTCCACCATCTTGAAGAATTCGTCATTGGCAGATTTAGTCCTTGTCTTTGTCTTAAGATTCTTCTTGTCAACGCCTTGATAATTCTTATCTGCGTCTCATCTGTCAGCGCCTCGTTTACTCTTGTTAGCGTCCAATTTCCTCTTGTCAGCGTTCCAGTGACTTAGCTAATTTTATTCCCAACAATCCTCCCCTAAACTTGATATCTACTCTAGTAATCAAGTTTCTGAATAAAATAAAACATACAGAGAGGATTCTTACAAACATACTTATCCCTGAATTTGAGTAATAATAAATCTCGAAAAGTCAATTACTCAAATCCCTTGTATAGTCAGCCTTCACTTGATCTTAATCATCTTCAGTACCTGTAGAGTCTTTGGAGCTTTCTTTATTACTTTTGTCACTCAAATTCGATTGCTCCTCCCCTTTTAAGACTCCTCTCCAAGATCAATATACAAGGACGGAACCAAGAACGTCCTCCTTGCATCAGCTTCCAAAACAACAAGTCTATCAGTTCAAAATAGTGATCCTTGACAATTTGTACCATTTCTGTATTATGCTTTTACAAGCTAATACAGATTTTCGTCAATTCCATTAATGTCAAAGGTTTCATACTGTCCTCGTCCACATTCGGGAAATGAATCCTCAATGTTGATTCATAGGACATGGGGATGGACTTACTGATGATAAGACTGACTTGACCTGCATTAAAGCTAGTGCCAATAGTCTTAGTCATCTCCATAGCACTATACACCCTTGTGAAAGTGATCTCTGCTGCTACTAGATGTTAATCACTAGGAAAAACATCTCAATGATCATTAGGCTCTCAGATATCAAAAAAATCTAAAAAATGAAAGGGTGATGAAACATTTTGGGTCTATAAAGAAGTTTATAAATGACACCAGCTAAGCTGTCATAGCATAAAATGGACTTGCGAATGGAAAACTTTAGTTAGAACATAAACAAAGGTAATAATCCTATGGAAATTAACTAGTCTCTAATAAGCAAGAGTGACAAACACTGTTCACGCATACACTAATGCACAAGCATGATAGACACACATGAACTCTAGAGTCCTTTGTTCACAAATGCCCCAAAGAGAAAGTTAACTCATATAAAACCTTTGCAACTCCCCAAGTAACCCAAACATATACCCAAAGTCTCCCAACCGACCAAACCCAAATCTAGGTCAAATGTCTTGGCAGCATGCACAGTATATCAACTCTGCATGCTACAGTGCCTCACGAATTAGAAAACTAAATCGTACTCACCAGTGGACACAATCTAGAATTATGCAAGAGTGCTCTAAGAGTACCCACAAACCTAAAGGTTTACCTCCCCTTAACAGAAGCATATACTTCATCATATGTGAAGAAGCAAAATTTTATTTCAAGATAGGAATGTAAACATTCCAACCATCATAAATAAAATTTTGCAACTTTGTATCCATCGTAATGTAGCTCCACTTTCCTGCATAGTTAGACAAAAACCACAAAAACACACACCAACAAAGGCTACCCTATCCCATGATAATGGTTAGAGATAACATGTCAGTGGATAAAAATAATATCAGTGGAAAGACCAACAATGCATGTTCCTTAAGCATCTACTATCCCAATATCCTTGATCATTTACCTGCTTTTGGATAGGCTGCTCAAAAAGAAAACAAATTAGTTTTCTTTGGAGAACCAAGCCTTGTCAGACTTGGATCTATCTAGTTGTTCAACTAGAGTGGTATTATTCTTTACCACAAATGCCTGTTCATCCCTGTGTGACCTAAGCACCCAATTTGTTCCAATGAGACTAGTAATGACCTTCTCAAGATATTTAAATCTATTGCAAGTCATTGAAATACCATTAAAATTAGAGTTTTGCTCTTGTTTAGGTTTCCAAGTTAAGTGGGATGATGCTTTAGACCCTTGACCCTTATTAACCAAGTATATTTGTTTATATGGTCTAAAATAAGGTCTCATACCAAACTTAGAGCTGTCAGCGCTGCATTTGTTCCTGTCAGCGCTGAATTTTTTCTTGTCAGCGCTGAATTTGTTCTTGTCAGCGCCCAGATTAGGGTTTGCTATAGGAACATACTGCCTGTTTGACCAAGTGTTGGTCTTTTGAAAGGGCCTTTGTCCATGGGTATTAGCTGCCTTAGAGAAGAAAGGAGCTGGTCTAGTAGCCTGTGGTCTAGTGTGGACAAAAGGTCTATGATTGACATTGTATGACCTATTGTCAGCGAATTAATTATATCCACTCACACAATTATAGGCCAAATGTGAGAAGCTCCCACATGAGTAACAAGCCTTTTTGGACACAAACTTAGGATTAGACTGATAAAACCCTATCTCATTAACACTTGCTTGGCTTTTGAGTGACCTAGGTTTCCTATACATTTCAGCGTATTTAACACTAGGTTGTTTCTTAATTGGGGAGCCAAGATTAACAGCTTTTCTAGTGATGGGATTGGTCACAGTGATAGGGGAGGATACTACTAGACTCTTAACGGGTGTAGGCACAAATGGACTCTCACTAAGCATCCCACCCTTAACAAACAAGTGGGGTTAGCCTTCTTCCACTCTTCTAGGTCAATAACCTTTTGTTGATATTCCTCAACTGGTGAAAGGACTCTAGGTGGAGGAATAAATTCCTCTTCTTAGAGTTCTGAAATACCAGTCCAAGAGAGATCCTTTCTATGGACACCATAGAAGTTCCCAGCAGGTGGTGGAACAGCCACATATTCTTTCAACCCAATCCCAGACATATCCCTAGAATCCCTTTGTTCACTAACACATTTTTCTAGGGTTTGTGAGGCTTTATCAAATCTCTGAATTTTAAGGTCTACATTATCCTTATTTTTGATAGCCTCATCTAACTTAGCCTGTAATTCAGCATTGACCCTTTCCATGATGTTTCTAATATCAGTACTAGCATTTAAATCATGTTTTAAGATATTTATTTTATCTTTTAGGTCAAACTCCATTTTCTTATACTCAACTACAGTCTTTTCAGTTTGAGTAAGAGCAATTTGATAATTAGACAACTTGCATCTCTCATTACTAACATATGATTTTAATTTTAAAACTTCTTTATTAAGTCTTTCAGTATTTAACCTACAAGAAGAGTCATCACATACCTCATTATCAGATGACGAAGATGAGTTGGAACTTGAAGTAGACTTGGCTTTGACTGAAAACATCATCAGATTCTTCTTCACCTTCTTCCTTAGCCTGGTTCACCTCACGGTATTGGATCTCGTTCTTCAAATCAAAGTTTCTCAACAAGCTCTGATACCACTTGTTGATCCCAAACTTAGATCGATTTAGCTTTGTGTTAACGAGATTACATCAAGTTTAACACGTAGAGAAACTTTGTTGTATTGAACAATCTAAGTGTTATGCGGAATTTAACACTTATAACAAAGAACAAAACAATGTAAAGCAAACTTTCACTTTGATTAATAATATCAATGAATGATTACAATGAAAGTGTTGTGAAATATGTGGAAGAGGTGTATATATGATGTGTTTTATGTCTAACCCTAAGGCCTCTTTTTATAGGTTTAAGGAGCCTTGTACAAAAAGCTAAGATAAACTATTTTAGGAAGAGACATAAGATAAACATAACTTATTGACTAAATCTTTTTTTAAACATTAAGAATATATTCTGAATTCTTATCTTCATATTTTTTCCACCATCTTGAAGAATTCATCATTGGCAGATTTATTCCTTGTCTTTGTCTTAAGATTCTTCTTGTCAACGCCTTGATAATTCTTATCAGCGTCTCATCTGTCAGCGCCTCGTATACTCTTGTCAACGTCCAATTTCCTCTTGTCAGCGTTCCAGTGACTTAGCTAATTTTATTCCCAACACAAAAACCTTGTGTTTTCATTTTATTTTTCTTATGACTTCATGTTTAAAATTAATTAATCTCAAGAACATGTATTGAATAACTAGGATTAATTAATTTTGGGACAATGGTACGTTTGGTTTGTGTTTGTGGTTCGTCCGAGGCAACGGAACCCCCAAAGGGGGTGTTCGGTTTGTTTTTATCACCACCACCGAGACCATACAAGGTCTCGGCTTGGTTGGGTTTTGGATCGGCAAGACAAGGGAACCCCGACCATGGGTCGGGGTGTGTTTGTGTTCGGTTTTTTGTGTGAACCGAGACACCACCGAGACCCGTAAGGGTGCTCGGTTGGTTTTGTTTATTCAAACCTGAGACAAAGGGACCCCGACTTCGAGTCGGGGTATATTTACATGTTAGTTGTTTAAGTAGTGTCAACCGAGTTTCTTTCCAAGGACTCGGTGGGACTTTGTTTATAGCTTATTTAATTCGGCTTATATTAAAACACGGGCTCGGGATTCGGGTTTTATAAAAACTATTTTTATAAATCATGTCATATTAAACTTTAGGTTAATTAATTAATTTAATTAATTCATGTATAACCTAAGGTATTTATACTTAGTTATTTTAATTAAACATGTATTTTAATTAAAATCATATAACATATAGTTTAATTAAATTAACCAGTTATTTAATTAACCAACTATAACCATGACTTGTATTGTACTACTTTAACTTCACTTATTATTTATAATTCAGCTTAATTCTAATTATGGAAACTTACTAATTTTGGGAACTTTCTATTTTTGGGAACTTTCTATTTTTGTAAACTTTCAATTTTTGGAAACTTACTATTTATGGAAACCTGCTATTTTTAGAAACTTACTTAGTATTACAATACAATTATTATAATACACTAATACATGAATAATACACAACAGAATATCAGAATAACGATAGTTAACACAATAAACAGTAAAACATGAGGTACCATAACCATAACATGCATGACCAGTTTCACCTAGTTATGGAGGTACCATAACCATAACACTAGAGGCACTAGTGTTATCACTTCACCATGGCAGAGTGATAGCTCATGGCGTCCCTTTTCAGTTATTTGGCCATTATATTATTAAATTATCATGCGGGGCGTATGGGTGCATCCTAGTTACATGTTTTAGTCAGGATTTTCATGGTGAATGTGGCGTGTGCCTTGCATCCTTCACAAGGAGCTGATCCCTCCTACACATTGACAAGTTAATTAGAGGAAACCCCTCTAATTGCATGATAAGGTCTCCCCTCCAAGTATTCATGCACGTTGTTGACCTCATGACCTATATTGGCTATTATGGTACATTAACTAATACAGATTTTCATAAGTAACATAAGCTATGTTTTCAGAACTAAAACCAGTTAATATGACAGACAACTAGGTTTTTCAGGACTTATTCATTTCCACTGCCATTCATGCTTTATATTCTTTGTATGTTTCCATACTCTATGCTTTTCCATGCTTTATTGTATATCCGTGCACTGAGCGTTATGCTCAGCCGTCTACTTTTCCATGTTCCCAAGCGTCAGGTACCCAAGGACGCAAGTAGGAACTCCAAAGTATGTTAATATGACTAGCTTTGATGTCTTGAGTGTAAGTGTTGTTTGTACTCGATTCAATTCAAATTGATCACAGTTTAAGGTGGAATTGTCGTTTTTGGTCACTAAAAGGGGGAGCTTTTGATTATCTATTTATACTAGTATTATAAATGATACAGTTAATAAACATAAAAATAAAAGAAGGATGTCTAACCTTGATTGCTTATCCGGAATGAATGCTGCACAGTAGTTCTTGGTAAAAATAAAGTAAGGGTGATTATCTATTTTAATATGAAGTTGAAAACTTTAAAAGATTAAACTAAAAATTAAGACTTTAAAAGTAAAATGACAAAAATTAAAAACTTTAAGAAAAGTAGATGTTAAAAATTAAAACTTGAAATTGAACTAAGAAAAACACTTTAAATTTGAACTTAAGAAAATGGCGTGAAAAATAAGTTTGAAAGTAATGCGGGAAAATTTAACTAGATCTAATCCGGAATAATAAAGCTACAAATAAGTCGGAATGCAAGAATCTTAAACTAATCCAGGTAAACACCCAACTTACCTTTATCCGGAATCTATAGAAAATGCTTATCCGGAATGTGTGTTATACACACTATCCGGAATGAAAAGAAAGTGCAAATCCGGAATCCAAAATCATACTATCCGGAATAATTAAAAAGGTAACCTAATCCGGAATCCCAACTTAGGCTTATTCGGAATGTCAAAATTCTTGCTTATCTAGAATCCATACTATCGAGCAAATCTGGAATAAAATGTATGCTTTTATCCGGAATCCATGTTTGAGGTGTTATCCGGAATGTTGGTGTTGCAGCTTATCCGGAATCACTAGTTTGACCACAATCCAGAATATTGATTTATTATGGCTATCCGGAATAATCAAATTTGCTTCTTACCCTGAATCCATGTTTTCACACTATCCGGAATCTGAGAAATCACTGGCTATCGGAATGATGAATCTGCTAGCTATTCGGGATATTAGGGTTTATAATAAGAACAAAATTTGCCAAAAGTAAAAATAAGCTATAATCAAATAAGCACTTACCAAAAACTTAACCAATTTGATTTTTTTTAAAAAACAAATAAGCCACAATTTGAAAACTAAGAAAACACCAAATAAACAAAATATTAAAAATGAACTTTTAAAAGATTTTAACTATTAAAACCACTTTATTAAAAATAAGCTAACACTAATAAGCAATAAGCACAATAAGCTAAAACATAAAACACACCAAATCAATAAGCTTAATTTAATAAGCAAATCAATCACACAATCAACAAGATTAAACCAACTAAATGATTAATAAAGCAAAATAATAGATTATGATTAAGAAAGGTAGAATGAGAACTAAAAATCTTGATTAAATTGAAGATTAAGATTCAAATTACAAGATTAAAAGATGAAAGATTAAGCAAAACTTGAAAGAACATTCTAGAGAGAGAAAGTAACACCTACACCTAATTACCTTGAAAACTAAAAAAATAAAAACTAACTCTTCTTAATGAAGATTAGGAAACTATATATAGGGGAAGGGGAAGCTATTGCTGCTTCCCTCTTTCTTCTTGTCTTCTCGTCTTTTAAATAACTCGTCTTTCTCGACTTTGTCTCGGGATTAGTCGAATGATAAAATGAACTCGTCTTCTATTTTCTTCTTTTAGTAGACTTGGTTCTTCGACTTCGTTAAACCTCCGTCTTTAGACTTTTTTATTCGATAAATCTTCAGAATAGGCCTTTGACTTCAGTTCTTCTTGCACTTTTAATCTTTTGACTTCGCCTTTTGTCTTTTTCTTTGATAAAAGCCCGTGAAAGCCCGCGTTTTCTAACTTTTCATATTTTTTTCCTAAAACATGATAGAAACACAAACCACGCATAATTCCGCCTTTTACGACATTAAATACACGTTTTGGTCTTGTTATTGTTAGAAATAAGTGGTAAAAGGATAAGTGTTTTCACACTTATTAAATCCCTTACACTTGACCATTGCAATGCCCTCATGCAATGTATTAATTTCAAAGCACGATTTACATTTCTCATCATAATTAACCCATCTTGGCCTTTATTAAATACTAGACAATAAGGAAACTCAAAAAGATAGAAAATTACAAAATGCTTGAAGGAAGAACATGTAAAGAGATCGAAGACTTACATTAGGGCTTCGGTTGTCATGAATGTTTATCACCCTCAAATTTCACGTTCCCCATACCAAGCTTAAAAACGAGATCATTGTTATTATAAGTTAATAAAGCTAACACGCACTCATGTGGCCCAATTATTCACTTAGACTCCCTTATTCCTAGGTGTATCTCTTATATTTTATTGTTGTCTTGAATCATCACGAGGATGCATTTTTTACTTATTGCTATAGTTTATTTAGGCCGAAAATAAAGTAGGACGATTTAATCCATAGTTAGCTAAAGGACAAAATCTTTTAAAACTGCTTCTCGAAACCTCATAAAGTTCATATCTTGGCATAACTCGTTTCGCGATTTGAGACCTTTCTCGGATCGATACTTGGCATTGACTTCATACTTCAAATCTTGAGAGACGTTCTTGAAATAATGGTCTTCTCTTCATAATACGAATTTCTTCACTTGAAGTTTTTGAGAGATTCTTCAAACTTTGACCACGACTTCTTCATTTTTCTCCAATCTTTATTTGGGATTTTGATATACAACGATCCGCCTCCTTTTAGGACTTGGATCTATTTATCCTCATACCTTGCTAGGGTCTTTTCGGATACACTTCTCCATGATCTTAAGGGGAGTATTTGCTTTTCGTCGTGTGTCTTGATCCTTCATATTGATTTTTGATAAATGATTCTTCACATCACTTTGGATCTTTAGCAACAAAATGTAGCCCTATGCCTTGTTATGGCCTTTTCGGACTCGTCAATCTTCGCATCCCGCTTCAATAAGTTATGCCTTGGCTATGAACTCTAATTAATCCCGAGCAACTTTTAAACGATCTTGTGCTAGAAGCTAAGTAACTTTTCAAATCGTACAACCTTACTTATTGCATTTAAATTTATTAACAAGCGATTGGAGAAAAAGCTCATAATTAACTCACATAAATTCATGAAAGAATACCAAACTTATAATTGACTCTATCAACTCTCGTTCTCCACAATTTAAAATCTCAAGGAATGAGACTCGTGGATGCTTAGCCTAATAAGTCAAAGTTTTGGGTTTTCAAGTCATCTATAGGATCTTGCAACTTATTAGACTTTTTCAAGTTTAGAATTCGCATTTAAAAGTTCCCTTGATAAACGACTTTCTAGGATCAATTATAGGAACTTGCGAAAAGTTGTTGTTCTTAACCCGTAAGAGTTAAGACTTTCGCGTATTAAAGTTCCCTATATAAAAGCCTAGCAAAACTTGATTTAGACACGTTAAGGATACTAGCTAGAGTAAACTAGGATAAGTAAACTCGGGTTGAGTCAAAAGATTCATGACGAGCCTAATATATCAAAGACATCTAAACTCATTAAAACCAATTTATTTAATTTTATTTTTCTTTTGACTTTATTCTTGAAATGAAATATATACATACGATGCGATGACAAAAGGAAAGAATATAAAACAAAATATATGAAAAATACTACTAGGCCAAAATAGATCAAAAATTTTGAAAAATATCGAAAAATTAGATTTTCCGGTTAAAATGAGGACAAATTCATGGAAAAGCCCACTTAACTTCAATAGAAGTCCCCCTACACTTGATATAAACATTGTCCTCAATGTTTAAGCATGTGGGAGTAAACTACCCTACACTTAGGGCATTGTGCACTTTGTCTAAATCTTGCTAAGGAAGAGACAACTATACTGATTTCAATGTCAACATATAAGATATGAAATATTGAATCACAAAAGTTTAGGATAGAACCGAGAAGACGGGTACACGGGATCACGGGTTGTCAAATATCATCAAAAGTGATCTTTGAAAGCTTTAATCCTTGCACATCATAAGAAAAGAGACAACAAACACCTATGTAGCTCCCCCTACACTTATTATGAAAACGGGTAAAGGATAGATCATCAGGTTGCCTCCCGAGAAGCGCTTGTTTTTGTTAACCGAGTCACGAGCCTGACTCGACCCAGAACTAATTCAAGGGAAACGTGGTGAGGGATGGAATCATCTCATGAGAGATGTCCTCACCAAAGTACAACTTAACACGTTGGCCATTCACTTTAAAGTTTGGCCCATTTGGTTGAGATAACTCAATGGTGCCATAAGGGAAGATTTTAGCAACGGTGAAAGGACCGGACCAGCGAATTTTAAGCTTGCCCGAAAAGATTTTCAACCGAGAGTTGAAGAGTAAAACTTGATCACCTATGTGAAACTCTCGGTTCTTAATCTTGGAATCATGAATGAGCTTGGTTTTCTCCTTGTAGATCAATGAATTCTCATAAGCTTCATTCCTAAGTTCATTAAGTTCATTGAGTTGGATTTTCCTAAGATCACCGGCTTTGTTGATATCAAAATTAGCCCATTTCAAGGCCCAATAAGCCTTATGCTCCGACTCAATGGGGAGGTGGCATGCCTTTCCGTACACAAGGCGATAAGGGGTACAACCTATATGTGTCTTATAAGTGGTACGAAAAGCCCACAAAGCATCATTTAACTTATCGACCCATGAGGCACGATGCTCTCCTACAGTACGCTCTAAGATTCGCTTAAGTCCACGGTTAGAGATCTCGTCTTGACCATTAGTTTGTGGATGATACGCGGTGGAAAGACGGTGATTGACGCCATACTTAGCCATTACTTGCGCAAATTGATCATTGCAAAAATGAGTCCCGCGATCACTAATGATAGCACGAGGAACACCGAATCGAGCAAAAAATTGTTTCAAAAAGTTCACAACCACCCCCGCATTGTTCGTAGGTAAAGCCTTTGCTTCAACCCATTTGGATATGTAGTCAACGGCTACGAGGATGTACTTGTTCCCTTTAGATGATGGAAATGGCCCCATAAAGTCGATGCCCCATACGTTAAAGATTTCACATTCTTGGATGAAATTTTGAGGCATCTCATCTTTATGTGCGATCTTGCCTTGTCTTTGGCAAGCATCACAATGCTTAACCATTTCATGAGCGTCATGATAAATGGTGGGCCAATAAAATCTGGAGTCTAAAACTTTCTTCGCGATATAGTTAGGACCAAAGTGACCACCGGTGGGTCCTTTGTGGCAAGCTTCTAAGATTAGTAAAGCTGCCGACCCATCAACACACCTACGAATAACAAGATCCGCACATTGCTTGAAAAGGTAAGGGTCGTCCCAATAATAGTGTTTAATATTCTTAAAGAATTTTTTCTTTTGTTGGGACGTTAACCCTTCCATAAGAACACCACCCGCTAAATAGTTTGCAATGTCCGCAAACCATGGGGTATCGTCAAGATTGGAGTTAATAGACGTTAAGGTCTCAAGGGGAAAAGATTCATTAATCTCTTGATTTGGAAGTTCCCCTTGATAAGGATCCTCGAGTCTACTAAGATGATCCGCGGCTAGGTTTTCCGCTCCCTTTTTATCACGAATTTTGATTTTAAATTCTTGTAGGAGAAAAACCCAACGAAGGAGTCTCGGTTTAGCATCTTGCTTGGTCAACAAGTATTTCAAGGCAGAATGATCGGTGTAAACGATGGTGGTGGAAAGCACAAGATAGGGGCGGAATTTCTCAAAAGCATACACTACAGCTAAAAGCTCTTTTTCGGTAGTGGTATAATGCATTTGAGCCCCCGTCATAGTCTTTCTAGCATAATGGATTGGTTGGAAGTGTTTGTTCACTCGTTGACCTAAAACCGCTCCAACCGCGAAATCACTAGCATCGCACATGAGCTCGAAAAAAATCCCAATTTGGAAAGACTAAGACCGGTGCCTTAGTTAATTTACCTTTAAGAAGTTCAAAAGAGTCGAGAAATTCTTGAGAAAAGATGAAAGGAGCATCCTTTTCTAAGATATGAGTCATTGGTCGAGCTATCTTAGAAAAATGTTGGATGAAACGTCGATAAAATCCCGCATGACCTAAAAAACTTCTAACTCCTTTGACGGTGGTAGGTGGAGGCAACTTAGCAATGACTTCAAATTTAGCACGGTCGACTTCGATACCGGCTTTGGAAATTTTATGACCTAGAACAATGCCTTCTTTTACCATTAAGAACGAGACGAGTGTCTTCACACCGTTTAAGCATACGTTCTAAATTGGCAAGGCAAGATGAGAAAGAATCACCATAGACCGAGAAATCGTCCATAAAGACTTCCATAGTTTCTTCAACCATGTCATGGAATATAGCCATCATACACCTTTAGAAAGTCCCAGGAGCATTGCATAAGCCGAAAGGCATTCTTTTGTAAGCAAATGTTCCATAAGGACAAGTGAATGTGGTTTTCTCTTGATCTTTTGGATCGATAGGAATTTGAAAATACCCGGAGAAACCGTCTAAGAAGCCATAGTAGTCATTACCCGCTAAACGCTCGTGCATTTGATCCATGAAAGGAAGAGGAAAATGATCCTTACGAGTGGCATCATTGAGCTTGCGATAGTCTATGCAAACTCGCCAACCCGTGAAAAGTCGAGTAGGAATCAACTCGTTGTTTTCATTGGGAACAACGGTTATTCCACCTTTCTTAGGCACACAATGGACGGGACTAACCCATGGCGAATCCAAAATAGGTTAAATCATTCCAGCATCTAGAAGTTTGATAACTTCTTTCTTGATGACGTCATGAATTTTTGGATTAACCCTTCTTTGGCTTTGGATTGTGGGTTTAAAGTCATCTTCCATGAGAATTTTATGAGTGCAAAAGTTAGGATCAATTCCGCGGATGTCAGAAATTTTCCAAGCAATTGCTTTCTTATGATTTTTGAGCACATCGATAAGTCGAGATTTTTCATCCTCTTTTAAGTCCTTTGCGATGATGACGAGTAACTTCTTATTGTCATCTAGGAAAACGTATTCAAGATGAGACGGTAAATCCTTAAGCTCTAAATCCAGAGGATTGTCGATGGAAGGCTTAGTCAAATTAGGATCATCGTTTGTAACTTCCTTAGGAGAAGACGGAGAAATATGGTCCTCATTGAGAAGTTTCTCAATGGTACGAATGTCTTCATCCCAATCGGAGGGAGAATCGTCATATTTTAAGTCCACATCCCCTAAAGTTGCTTCAAATTCTTTCAAAAGAAAATCACTTTCTCCAAATGGAGTCAATGATGGAGAAATAGAGGCAACGGTCTCAACAATGGGTAGAGAAGAAAAACCACTTTTACAAGCGTCTTTGAAATGTTCTTCACAAGCCTCATCAAGTACATCAATGAAATTAACGTTCTCGTGTTCATAAGGTTGCTTAGAAAGTTTACACATGTTAAAGACGATTTTGTCGTCACCAACTCTCATGATTAATTCGCCTGCGGCTACATCAATAAGAGTGTGACCGGTCCTCAAGAATGGACGTCCAACGATTAATGGAACACGGTGATCCATGTCATAGTCAACGACAATAAAATCCGCCGAAAAGGTGAATTTATCGACACCGAGGAAGACATCTTCGGCTATCCCCACAGATAAACAACCGTACGGTTAGCTAACTCCAATGTCATTCGTGTGGGGACTAGATCGGGTAGAGATAATTGTTTCCAAACGCTTAATGGCATTAAGTTGATACTAGCACCTAGATCGGCTAGGGCCATACAATTCTCTACCCTAGGAAAGTTGCAAGGAATGAGAAAGCGACCCGGATCACCAAGTTTGGTTGGTAATTTCCTTAAGAGAACCACGGAGCAATTCTCATTAAGTTGGGTTTGAGCAATATCAAGGATTTTTTACTTATCACTTAGAAGATCTTTGAACATTTTAGCATATTTAGGTATGTGAGCGAGCGCCTCGGCAAAGGAGATGTTGAAATTCAATTGTTTAAACATTTTAAGAAAGTTTGAAACTTGAATAGCATCCTTGTTCTTCAACTTCTCTTTCCTCAACCTTAAAGGATAAGGTATATCGGGTTAAGAGGAAGGCTTTGGAATGGAATTCTCACTCACATCCTTGGGTGGAGGAGGGGTAGAAGTATAAGGTGGAGGAATTGGTGAAGGTTGTTCGTTATCTTTTGTCACAATCACTAGAGTAGGCTTAGGAATCTCGGGTTCCTTATAACCTTTTCCACTTCGGGTGGTGATTGCTTTCATCTCCCCTCTTGGATTAACAATGGTGTTACTCGGAAGAGAACCCAAAGCAGAGGGTTAATTACTTTGGAAGAAACTAGCCATCATATCCCTTAAGTCATTCGTTTGATTGCTTAAAGAGTTTCGCATGTCATTCCTAAGCTCGGCTCGAAGATCATTCCCTTGTTTAGCCATGTCACCTTTCAAGTTAATAATTTGGCTCTAAAGATTCTTCACCAGCGCGTCATTAGTCCTCATGTAAGTTTCGACCTCGTGATTAAATGCCGTGGATTGGTTAGGAGGGGGAGCTTGGTAAGTGGGTGGTTGATATATGGGAGGTTGGTAAACTTGATTATTTCTTTGAGGTGGATATGGGTTTCTTTGGGTTTGATATTGATTAGGAGCTCGAGGTTGGTTTTGATTGTTGCGATTGAGGTTGTTTTGGTTTTGAGGAGGAAATCCGAGTGGTGAAAGAAAATTGTTTGAACGATAACTTAGCAAATTACGGTCACCTTGAGGACGAGCTTGATAGCCTCCCGTGGAAAAGTTACCATTAGCCGCATACACGTTTTCCGGATTGTCATGAGTAGAAGGACAATCGGTGTATGAATGAGGACCACCGCAAGTCTCACAAGAAAGTACTACAGCTTTAACTTGTTGAAATTGGTTCGTAGCCATGGTTAAGAAATTTTTGTTCATCTCGGCTATTTGGCGGGTGAGTTCGGTTAACTCGGAGTTTGATGAAGTAGAAGAAACATTGACCCTCGGGGTATTTCTTGAGGATGCGGATGAATCCCAACTTTTGTTATGAGTGGTCATGTTCTCTATAAGCTCTCTACACTCCTCGGGTCTTCTTTCATAAATGTACCACCGACGGCAGCATTAATCGTATCACGATCACAAAAAGTTAAACGTTGTAGAAAGTATCAATTAGAGTGACGGGGAGCATATTATGGTTAGGACAACGATCGATCAAGACATTATAACGCTCCCAAGCATTGAAAAGAGACTCATCGGGTTCTTGAGTGAAACCACTGATTTGATTCCTAAGACTAGTGACCATGGATGGTGGAAAATATCTTGACAAAATTTTTAAGTCATCTCGTCCCATGTATGAATTGAGTTTTTAGGACGACGATCAAACCATTTTTCGGCATGGTGGGATAAAGTGTGTGGAAAAAGATGAAGACGGAGATAATCCATGGAAACACCGGGCAATTTCATGCTTTGACTGACGGTTATGAATTTATCGAGGCGTTTGTTGGCATCATCATCCGGTAATCCGCGAAATGGACATGCATTTTGAACTTGTTGGATCATGTGATGCTTCAACGAAAATTCGGGAGTAGTGATTTGCATCGGCGCAATCGGTCCTCCACGTCCATTCATAGTTGGTTGGTATAGCTCCTCCATCGTACGAAGGTCGGGTTGAGGGTTATGGTTGTTATTATTCACAACGGGGTGTGGTGGGTTGTTATTATTATGCACACCGGCCATATCTAGGTCTCTACGAGTCTCGGGCTCAAGATAAGACGAAGATCGAGCACGCATACACTAAAAATGAAATACAATATTTTTGATTTTTTATCTTTTTTATTTTTTTGGATTTTTGAAAATTTTATATTTTTTTAGGATTTTTTGAAAACTTTTATGCTTGAAAATAACGTTCCCAAAAGAACGGATCCCAAAATCTAATTTTTCTCACAAAAAACCGTTAATCTTTACGAAAAGAGCCGGCAGCAGCGCCATTTTAATATGACTAGCTTTGATGTCTTGAGTGTAAGTGTTGTTCGTACTCGATTCAATTCGAATTGATCACGGTTTAAGGTGGAATTGTCGTTTTTGGTCACTAAAGGGGGAGCTTTTGATTATCTATTTCTACTAGTAATATAAATGATACAGTTAATAAACATAAAAATAAAAGAAGGATGTCTAACCTTGATTGCTTATCCGGAATGAATGTTGCACAGTAGTTCTTGGTAAAAATAAAGAAAGGGTGATTATCTATTTTAATATAAAGTTGAAAACTTTATAAGATTAAACAAAAAATTTAAGACTTTAAAAGTAAAATGACAAAAATTAAAAACTTTAATTAAAGTAGATGTTAAAAATTAAAACTTTATAAAAATTTAAACTTGAAATTGAACTAAGAAAAACACTTTAAATTTGAACTTAAGAAAATGGCGGGAAAAATAAGTTTGAAAGTAATACGGGAAAATTTAACTAGATCTAATCCGGAATAATAAAGCTACAAATAAGTCGGAATGCAAGAATCTTAAACTAGTCCGGGGAAACACCCAACTTACCTTTATCCGGAATCTATAGAAAATGCTTATCCGGAATGTGTGTTATACACACTATCCGGAATGAAAAGAAAGTGCAAATCCGGAATCCAAAATCACACTATCTGGAATAATTAAAAAGGTAACCTAATCCGGAATCCCAACTTAGGCTTATTCGGAATGTCAAAATTCTTGCTTATCCGGAATCCATACTATCGAGCAAATCTGGAATAAAATGTATGCTTTTATCCGGAATCCATGTTTGAGGTGTTATCCGGAATGTTGGTGTTGCAGCTTATCCGGAATCACTAGTTCGACCACAATCCGGAATATTGATTTATTATGCTATCCGAAATAATCAAATTTGCTTCTTATCGTGAATCCATGTTTTCACACTATCCGGAATCTGAGAAATCACTGGCTATCGGAATGATGAATCTGCTAGCTATTCGGGATATCAGGGTTTATAATAAGAACAAAATTTGCCAAAAGTAAAAATAAGCTATAATCAAATAAGCACTTACCAAAAACTTAACCAATTTGATTTTTAAAAAAAACAAATAAGCCACAATTTAAAAACTAAGAAAACACCAAATAAATAAAATATTAAAAATGAACTTTTAAAAGATTTTAACTATTAAAACCACTTTATTAAAAATAAGCTAACAATAATAAGCAATAAGCATAATAAGCTAAAACATGAAACACACCAAATCAATAAGCTTAATCTAATAAGCAAATCAATCACACAATCAACAATATTAAACCAACTAAATGATTAATAAAGCAAAACAATAGATTATGATTAAGAAAGGTAGAATGAGAATTAACTAAAAAGCTTGATTAAATTGAAGATTAAGATTCAAATTACAAGATTAAAAAATGAAAGATTAAGCAAAACTTGAAAGAAAATTCTAGAGAGAGAAAGTAACACCTACACCTAATTACCTTGAAAACTAAAAAAATAAAAACTAACTCTTCCTAATGAAGATTAGGAAACTATATATAGGGGTAGGGGAAGGTATTGTTGCTTCCCTCTTTCTTCTTGTCTTCTCGTCTTTTAAATAACTCGTCTTTCTCGACTTTGTCTCGGGATTAGTCGAATGATAAAATGAACTCGTCTTCTAATTTTCTTCTTTTAGTAGACTTGGTTCTTCGACTTCGTTAAACTTCCGTCTTTAGACTTTTTCTTCGATAAATCTTCAGAATAGGCCTTTGACTTCCGTTCTTCTTGTACTTTTGATCTTTTGACTTCGCCTTTTGTCTTTTTCTTCGATAAAAGCCCGTGAAAGCCCGTGTTTTCTTCCTTTTTCATATTTTTGTCCTAAAACATAATAAAAACACAAACCACGCATAATTCCGCCTTTACGACATTAAATACACGTTTTGATCTTGTTATTATTATAAATAAGTGGTAAAAGGATAAGCGTTTTCACACTTACTATATGTGCATTCGGATTGGAAACTATCCGGCCTCTTTTACCTTATGCATTTATTCCTACTTTATCATACTTTACTTCTTTTGGACATTGTTTAGTCCTTTCCATTTACAGTACTTATATTGCTTGTTTGTGAGTTACTAGACTACCGATGTTTGATTCCGATATTTCTATTTATGGTCATGAATGTTTAGAAATTTACCTTGCATGCTTTGATGATACGCTATAATTTACTGTGGCACTCTATCCTATTAAATGGGGTGTTACATTATGGCATCAGAGCCCAAGGTTTCGACCTGTAGCTCTGTAAAAATGACTTGTGACTTACAAGTAGTCACCAGTGTCTTCTTAGAGCTGACAGTTAGTTTTCATGCATTCATTCATTTTCATTTTATTTCATGCATTCATATTATTGTAGCAGGTTTATGACTAAGTAATGGTTGGTACAGGATTGGCCCTATTTAGTCGCATGTGCTTTTATCGAAACTTTTAACTTTGGGACCGACCCATTGGCGTCCCCGTGCCATGTCTTTTGTTTTGGGTGAACTGACCATAGGCGTTCACTCTCGTTCATATAAAAAGTTTTATAAACTGCATTGTAGAAACTAGAAGGGGGAGTTGAATAGTTTCTCTTCGATTAGTCACCTAATTAAAATTACTTTCAATTAGGTTTGTATCAAAACTATCTTTTACTTGAAGCTAAGTTGCATAATGATTAGGTTCAATTCAAATGCATTAGCAATGGTAATAGGTAAGTGTAATGATAATGAAATAAGTAAAGAGTAAGGAAAGAGACAACCTAATGAGAAGACACCAAGATTTATAGTGGCTCGATAACGAGGTTCTATCCTTGTTTCTACTCCACTCCTCGAGTACACCTACTCGAGATTTCCACTATATCTACAAGCTCCCTTCTTGGTGGAGAAAACCTTACATCGTCGCTTACATTATTTTCCGACACTAAGCTAAACGTCGAGACCTAATCTTTAGCTAGGACCAATCTACACAGCGTTGCCTACTTCATAATTTAACGACACAAGGCTAGATGTCGAGTTCTAATCTCAAGGTAGAACCAATCTTCACGACGTTGCCTACTTCACCATTTTACGACACAAGGCTAGATGTCGAGTTCTAATCCAAAGCTAGAACCAATCTTCACGACTCTTCACTTTGAAGCTAATTGAGAACTTCACACAACACAACTACTAATCACTTTCAAGTTTAGTGAGAACTCACAAGACACAACCACATCACTTTATAGTTTAGTGAGAACTACTACACAATCTATTACAACTCAACTAGACATATCCAAGTACACACATGTAGCTTGGATCTACACAACATAAATCCAAGCAAACACATATGCAATGGATGTACACAACAAATCCAAGTATTCACAAATAGCTTGGATAAACACAACTAGTCCAAGTATTCATAAATACAATGGATTAACATAAAACAAAAAAGGCTAACATGATGAACATGACTAATTCATGGATTCATCTTTATCACAACACTAGTGAGTGAGTGATCTTCTCTTTGTACAAGGTAAAGGAGGGGATCAAGAGGATAATCATATGTAAACATACTTAACACATTAAGTGATCATTTACTAATGATTATGCTATAGAAAAGAGAAAGAGGGCTGAGAAAAACGTCCAAAAAGGGTTATTGGAAAATGAGATTTGATCCACTATTTATAGGAGACAAAGTGCAACGGCTAGCTGGGCGTGGTTCCTTATCTAGCCCAGCGGTTCCTTATCGCTAGAGAACCGCCTAGCTATTTAAAGGACCGCCCAGTAGACTACGCTCTGATTTTGTCCTTTAGTGGGGTAGGAATATCTGAGGTTTTTTAAACCTTCAAAAGATATTCTTATGGCATATGAAATATGCCATTTTTAAATTTACATTTTCCATTTTAATAAAACATTTTCTTAAAAAGAAAGTTTATTAAAAAATCTTTTGTCATATTAACAAAAGTGAGTTTTAAGGATAATCACTTTGATGATCACTAAGTATGATTAAGAAAAGTTAGTGATATGATTATTACGTTGATGATAGTGTTAGTTAAATAATTCGTTTTGTGTTTTACACTAAATGTGTTGTATAGTTTGTTGTGATCAAAACTAAGAAAGATTAGTTAACACTAATAATATTTTTAGGCATCACTTGCATTAACAATCTCCCCCTTTTTGATTACGACAAACTATAAACTCATTTACGTAGAAACACAAAATATCGAATTATTAACGAGTTTATCACTATCATTTCTCCCCCTTTGTCGTAGAAAAAAGGTTATCACAAGTCTTTGAAGAAAATCGGACTTTGCTAGTAGCTCCCCCTTGGTGGTTGCTCCCCTTGCTTGGGGCACCAAGTGTATGAGCTAAGGTGACATGCTACACAAAGGTTAGTAGAAAGAAAAGAAACACCAATGTATATATGATCACTACCTACTAAGTAACTTGAGAGGGAGAAGGAGAAGAAATCTCAAATTAGAAGCAAGTATTGCTAAGTATGTCGAAAGAGGTAAATGACAAAATCAAAGTTCAATTGGTGGAATGGAGGTAGAAAAGAAACATCCAACCAATGAAGATGATAAATTTGTCAAGGGGTTAAAGTTTAGAATTGATGGAATCACCCATAATCAATTGTAAAGATTAACCACGATCAACTCAAAAGAAAAAGAGAGAATGATCAAAGAAAGAAAACAAAAACAACACAAAGGTTTCATATTACAAAATATGAAAGAAACAAACAAGGTATATAGTCATACACACAATATGAGTATCTAAAGCAAAAAATATGGAAAATAAACCACAAAGAATAAGCTATTCTAATAGTAATAATTTTCCAAGATTGCTTAAAATGTTATTGGCTCCAAAACAACTAAAGTATTATTGACTCCAAGAGTGCTTAGTCTTTTAGTTGGAAAAATAAGACGACGAGGCATCATTCGAAGTTTTGTCCACGGGAACGAAAACTTTGAGAGGAGGTCGAGTGAGGAGGAATTCAAGAAAATTTAACTTCTCATACACATGAGCAAGTTCAATTTGTTGAAATCGACAACAAGCACACGAGGATCCATGATGCAAAACAAATTCGGTTGATGGGGGAAGGCCATCAAACCAAGGGTTTGGTGGTGGTGAGGAGAGTGGGTAGGAAATGTTTTCACAATGCCTTGTGAGGTTTGGGAAGGTTGAAAGGTCATTAAGTTAAGGGGTGTCGAAAGGTTTTGGTGGTGGCGGAACATTTTCCCTTTCTCCGGTGATGGGGTTAATGAAGTAGGTGTCAATCCAATACTTGATTGGAGAGAAGGTGGGGTTCTTGGGTGGTTTGGAAGAAGAGGGTTCATTTTTCTTGATCCAAATAGGTCAAACCGAGATCTTCGGTTTCTTATAAAGCTTGGATGAGGAAGCTTTGGGTGAGGAGGTTTCTGACAATGAAATGGCAAGGTTATGAAAGGAGGAGTTAGGAATTGTTGAGGTGTGAGAATGAAATCTCAAGGTGGGGGTATAAGAAGAAAGTAGACAAGGCAAAGATTTGAAAATAAAATGTGAAGTGTCAAAGAATGTTTAGCCAAATTGAGTAAACATGGAATCTTGACAGGGGATAGGGTGATGAAGAAAGACAAAAAACGAGCCAAAAATTGGCTATCAGTCCGCGGTTCCTTATAGGGACCGGCGGTTCCTTAGCACTTAAAGGACCGTGCGACTTAATGAGCCGCGTACAGTGGAGGTGAACCATGATTCTCCATAGTTTTGAGAAAAACTAAGACTTTTTCAAAAAATTGCAAATCTTGGAATTTTACCTCTATTAGCACTAAATTATGCTAGGGTTGCATAAAAGCAACACATTCACAAAGAATTTCTTGACAAAGGGTGACAAAATATTTAGATAACATTTTGAACCAATTTTAGTCAAGTTTTAGAGGTTGTGATAGATTTAGGTTCAATTTTAATTTAAAATTAAAGTTGATTAATGTGCACATAAAGATAGAAACACATAAAGCTAAATCCATAAATCATCCCCATGAAAAACTCATGGAGGGAAGGATATACAATAAGGAAATGAAAACAACTAACTAAAACAAAGTTAGCTTAAAACTAGTTCTTGATGAGTAGTCTTCTTTGGCTTGGTTTTTCTTGAAAAACACTTATTAAAGAAAATCATCATTTATCTCCTAGGAGGATGATTGGCAAAGAGATTCAACAAAATGCTTTGCAACTTTATGTGAGCCCCAATCATCTCCAATCTAAGGATATCAATGAGATAGTAGTTGTTGAGGCAACAAGGGCAATTAGTGCCATTGTGCATGAAATACTCATAAAAGCGAGGATCACCCAAGTTTGGAGTGTTTGAGGGAGGTGGAGGTGGAGGAGGTATGTTCTCCAAGGGTGATGTGGGTGAGTGTGGAGGTATGTTCTCCAAGGGTGAAATGGGTGATTTGGGTGAGTTTGGAGGGGTAAAAGGTGAAGTCACCAAGGTATCAACAAAGACATTCACAATGGGAATGCTTTGGATGGGTTGAGGTTGGGTAGTCACATCCAAGAGAGTACTTGGAGTGAAGGGTGAGGTTAGCTCATTCATTCTAGATTGGAATGAAGAGGAGGTAGAACCATGAGAATGGTTGGTACCATGGGTTGAGGTAGTCTTGCATGGAGCAAGAGGTGGTGAGGGTGATGAAGAGATGATAATTGGAACAATCTCATTCTTGGGTGTGTGAAAGGGTGAAGAGTTAAGTTTGGTCAACTTAATCTTAATCTTAAGGTTTTTCTTTGAAGTGGAGGTTTTGGATGAGTTTGAGGTTCTTGTAGAAACCATGGTTGTAATGAGTGGTTTAAGGGTTAAGGATGAATGGTTTGATGTGTGAAGAACATGGCTAACAAGGTGGGTTTAAAAGGGTGAGGGGATGATCCAAACTAGTAATGGGTTAAAAAAATTTATGTGAATAATGAATTTAGGTAACCTAGTTTAGGAAATGTGCAGGTTTTTGCAAAGAATCAAGCCAGGTTTACACAAATTAAGGAAAATAGTGTAAAGCAAAGATTCTGTCGGACACAGTAGCCAGTGATTCCCTATCTAGGATGGGAGGTTCCTTATCGATAAGGAACCGCTGGTCGATATGGAACCGCGACCAGATGTGTTCAAAAAAGGCACTTCCTCAAACTTTGGTTAGCCCAGATTTTACCAAAGGATTAACAAGCCAAAGTTATCTACTGACCAAAATCTAGGAAGCTAACAAGCACATAGGATGCACAAAGCTATGAAAATCACAAACACGATGGCATAGACAACATTAGGATTAAAATAATAAGTAATCCAAACAAGTAGTATTAGTTAATACACAGCCAAATAAAAAGGTAAAAGAAGCAAATGTTCAACATCACATTACATGTTTAGCTACATGTATACTTTGAAACAATTCAAAGTCTTCATCTTCTTTTCTTGCCCAATCCCTTGATCATGTTTCGCAAGTACTTGAATCCCTTCCTTGACTCAACCCTATGTTCATGTAATTCACCTCAAGTCCTAAGATTTTCACGGTAGTGATGATCCATATTGAGATCTTCCGGTGTAGAGGAATAATGAGGTGGAGGAGCTAAGTCTTCCAGTCCATCCACGAATGAGTTTGAGGATGGGTGGAAATTACTCGAAGAGTTGAAATGAGAACTAGAACCTATGCCATCACCATCACTTGTTGGCATATAGGTGTCCTCATCATCCGGCTATTGATGATCGGATTTTTGCGAACCTCGATCACTTCTAGGCTTTCTTTCATATACCTCTTGAATAGGCAACATAACCTGATGAACCGGGTGAAAGAGAGAAAGGCCGAGGTGGGGAAAGTCATGAACAACCCTTTTGAAAAGGCGAGTAAGAAGCATAACATAGGGAAGGTTTGTTTTGGGCTTTGAAATAGCATAATTTATTCGTCGAGCGATATAGTATGCCAAATTGTACTTGGTTAATGTAAAGATGCAACATAACATATGCACCATACAAGCCGAGATATGATCTCGGTTTCCACCAAGACAAAATACATTCTCCCTAAGGATATTTGACCATTGGACCATAAAATCCTTAAGATCGCTTGAGAGCACTTCATAGCGATTCACATACCACACATTAGAATGAAGGCTTCTCACAACGTTTCCATCACGCTCTTTCGAATTGATATCAAGGATAAATTCCGGATCAATTTTGGCGTGGTCATTTGGAGGTTTGTCGTTGGATTCCAAGAGAGCATCAAGTCTCCATTTGTCCGTGAAACGACAAGTGCCTTCACATGGCACACCAAGAATTTCACCAAAATCTTCGAGAGAATATTGAATGATTTGTTCGTTCAACAAGAATCGAATGAAGATTTCGCCATTGTATTAAAACATAGAGTAAGTGCTAAAGAATTCTAGAAGAAACAAGGGGTATATATCTTCTTCTATGTAGAGCAAGCAATCAAACCCCGTATGCTCAAACATAGATTTGATATAGATATAACCCGTTATTCCCTCATCAACAACTCTACCCTCATGGAAATTTCGTGTTGAAAGTGATGAAAAGGAGTTTCGAAGTTGAGTGGATGCAAAGGTTTGGGAAATGTTTGGCATATATTGTTTAGTGAGTTGCTGATCCTTTTGGTATTGTGAAGGCATGATTAGTACCTAAATAAACACAAGAAAATATATTTCCAATCACTCATATGAAAAATAAAATCAAAAATCAAAATATGAGAATGTGTTACATCAATTTCTTGACAAACAAAGGATTGAATCCATATCATTCTCATGTTCATAATGTATCTATTCCATTATTAACCAAGAACATATGAACTATGTTGGATCAACAATGGACTAGAACATTGGTTTTTCAAAACAAGGTTTTTAGGTAAGCATTAACAATGAAATTACCTATTTGTTCATGGGTTCATCTCAATTCCATCTTTTAACCAAAATCATTTAGCTAAAATTCAAATTTGTTCTACAAGTGGGTTTTAGTGAAATCTCAATGAGTATGAACCTAAGGAATCATAGTAAAATAAACCATGCCAACCCATATTCCTATTAAGGTTCTAATTCAATTTCAATTTTAAAAATCCCCAATTATGAAAGGATGAACCCTAGAACAAAATAGATGAAATTGAAAGAAAATACTTACAATTAATTGATGTTTGATGAAGGATGAGTGAAACCCACAACTTGGAATCAATTAATTTGAGTGATTGAAGGCTTTTAAAGCTTCAACAATGGTGGAAAAAGGGGAACCCGACGGCTGTGTGTTTTTAGGAGAGAGAGGGTTTTGTTTGAAAAAGATTAAATTAATAAAACTGGCGCTCTGACAAGTTTTACTGTCCGCAGTTCCTTATCGATAGAGAACCGCGGGTTTGAACCGCCAGAAATAAAGAACCGCCTACAGAGGCAGGTTTTTATCAATGAAATACGTCAAATTTTTGAAAACCAAGTTTTATAAAATACTTAAAAATATATCTTAAACCTTTTAGAATATCATTAGATCATCATAACACTAAGCAATATGCCTTAATGAAGGATTACGAGTTGAATCAAGATCGAAAAGAACCGAAACGGACAAACGACTACTCGTAGCAAAAAAGCAAAGTGGATATAAGTCAAGGGAAGTGAATCAAGACTAAGACCAATGCTCAAGGGATTAATGACAATCTTCAAATCGTGGAGACTAAGAGCTTGTGTCATATATAGTGGTTTAAGACGTGCCTTTCCGGCGAAGTGTTAAACGACTTTGGTAATGAATAAACACAAAGCAAATATTGATGCATAGACTAAGATCACTTTCAATAATAGTATTAGTCTAAACCAAAATATGAGCAAGGTATTAATTCACTTTCTCTCCCACAAAGGGCCTACTAACCGTATGGGTGCAAACCATGGATATCATGCTTGATACTTTAAGCTACTACTAACTCACTCTACATCACCATAGTGAGTCAAGTATCCAAGCAATGAAGGTTTGAGAGGATAAAAGAAAAGAATCACAAACCACAAACAAATGTCAAGGCAAGGATGCCAAGAACAAGCACATAGTCAAGTAATGATCAAAAGAATGATCAAAGGGCGTGTGGAAGAACGAAAGCATACCTTGGCCACAAAGAGCATTCCAATCCATCAAGGAATCAATGCAAAGCCCAACAATGACTATGATGAGTACTAAGTCTTCAAGGACTAGTATCTGATACTAGAGATTTGCAATGGGGTTCTAGATTAATCTCGGAATCTCCTCGAATTGATCTTGGTTCTAAGTGGAATGATTGTTCTTGGTTACTAAAAAGTGGATGGGTTTTCTAGTCTACTTAAAGATCTAAATGCACTAAGATATAAACTAAAATTAAAATCAATTAATTTAATAACAATTAATAAAACTAGAATTAAACTTAAAATATAAATAAATATAAAATGAAGCAACAGTAAGTATCACTTAAAAATGCTCAAAAGAAATTTGATTCGGAAGTCTACCTTGATTCGGAAGTTCACTCGGAACTTGGTTCGGAACTATTGATCCGGAACTTCGTTCGGAACTTCACTCGGAATTTTACCCGGAAGATTGATCCGGAACTTGATTCGGAACTTTCACCCGGAACTTCACTCGGAACTTTTGGTCCGGAAGTTGGTTCGGAACTTTTGGCTCGGAAGTTTGGTCCGGAAGTTGATTCGGAACTTTCACCCGGAACTTCACTCGGAAATTTCGTCCGGAAGTTTATCCGGAAGTTTTGGAAATAAAACTGATTCGGAAGTTTTTAACAAAATTAACTCGGAACTTTTTAAAACACTTTCATTCGGGACTTTAAAAACTTATTCAGAACTTTTAAAAAGAAAATTCATTCGGAACTTTTGAAACTCATTCGGAACTTTTAACTAAAATGCTTCATACGGAACTCTTGTACTCATTCGGAACCTGGGAACTACTCAAGAACAGTAGCAGCAGAAAAAGCAGGGGAACACGAATCCAACCCAAAATTCACCAAGTTTTTAACCAAAACTTAAATAAAACTAAACACGAATCATATACTAACCAATAACAACAAATCCCATCAATAAAAACTTAAAACCCAATAACTTTTAAAGATCAAATCAACCAAATAAGAGCTATAACTTTGAATCAAAAAGATGAAGATGAACAAGATGAAATGAAAGGATTAAATTGATAGAATAAGGTTTTAACAATCACAAGACAAAGATTAAACTACAAGATTCTTGGAAAAATAAAAATCAAAATCACCAAACACCCTAGTGGTGTTGGTGATGACTACGAACAGAAAGGGAGAAAAAGAAGGGAATGAAAAAACTCCATGAAAAGTGTGAAGGGAACCCTTTATATAGGTGTTCCCTTTGGTTGGTGAGTGGGCTTTCTCCCGTTCTTCTTGTCTTCTCGTCTTTTCAGAAAAGTTGACGTTTTCGATTCTGATTCGGGATTTGTCGTCGATTAAATTCAACTCGTCTTTTAATTTCTTCGTTTAATAGACTTGAGTTTCTTCGACTTATGTAAATCTTCCATCTTTGGTCCTTTTCTTCGATAACTCTTCAAATAGGCCCAGTGACTTCAAATCTTTTGCATCTCTTGGACAATTGACTTCGTCTTGAGTCTTTTTCTTCCATAAAACCCGTGCAATCCCATGTTTTCTTCAATATTTATCCGGTTGGCTCTGAAAACACAATAAACACAAAAACCACGCATAATTCCAAACAAATGATATTAAATACGCGTTTTGGTCTTGTTTTAGCCAGAATTAAGTGGAAAAAGGATGGGTGTTTACACACCTATCAAATCCCCTACACTTAACCATTGCCATGCCCTCATGCAATGCTTAGTGATAAAGCAAATTTACACTTTTCTTATAATCAATCAACCTTGGCCTTATTAAAATACTATTAAACAAAAATTAAAGCACTAAGAGAAATTAAAATCTTTAAAGTAAACAAAAGGATAGAAAGCTATTTTCACTTGAAAATAACTATATGGAAATAACTTGCAAAGAGATCAAGGACTTACATTAGGGCTTTGGTGCTGCGAAGATTTATCATCCTCAAGTTTCACGTTCCCCAAACTAAGCTTAAAATCGAGATCATTGTTATTATAAGTTAGCAAATCAAACACTTACACACATGGCTTAATTATATGCTTAAACTCCCTTATTCCTAGGTGTATCTCTTATATTTTATTTTTGTCTTAGAATGATCATGAAGATGCATTTTTGGACTTATTTCGATAGTTTATTTAGGCTGAAAGCAAAGTAGGACGATTTGATCAATAGTTAGCTAAAGGACAAAATCTCTTAAAACTGCTTCTCGGGATATCAAAAAGTTCATATCTTGGCATAACTCGGTTCACGATTTGAGACCTTTCTCGGGCCGATATTTGGCATGTACTTCATACTTCATATCTTGAGAGACGTGCTTGAGATAATGTTCTTCTCATCGTTAATAGAGTTTCTTCACTTGGAGACTTTTGAGGGGTACTCCAACTTTGTTGACCATGACTTCATGATTATTTCTTCAATCTCTAATTGGGATTTTGAGATACAACGATCCGCCTCCTTTTCGGACTTGGATCTATTTATCCTCATAGCTTGTTAGGGTCTTTTCGGATAGACTTCTCCATCATCTTTATGGGAGTTGATTGCTTTTAGTCGTGAGTCTTGATCCTTCATAATGATTTTAGGAATAATTCTTTTCACATCACTTTGGATCTTCAGCAATAAAATGGAATCCTCATGCCTTGTTAGGGCCTTTTCGGACTCGCCAATCTTCGCGCCCCGCTTCATAAGTTATGCCTTGGCTATGAACTTTTATCATTACCGAGCAACTTTTAAACGATCTTGGGCTAGAAGCTAAGTAACTTTTCAAATCGTACGACCTTACTTATTGCAGATAAATTATTAGCAAGTGATGGGAGAATAAGCAAATAATTACACCAAGTGAGCTTGTGCAAGAATACCGACTTATAATTGACTCTATCATTTCTCGTTCTCCATAATTTAAAATCTCAAGTAATGAGACTCGTGGACACTTAGCCTAATAAACCAATTAAGGTCTACATGGTTAAGGATACTAGCTAGAATAAACTTGGATAAGTCTATTCGGGTTGAGTCAAAATAATCGCAACGGGCCTAATATGTCAAAGATTTCTAAACTAGCTACACCACTTTATTAATATTTTTGACTTTATTGCGGGATATATACATATGAAAGCAAAGATAAAAATTTAAAAATTACGACAAAATGGCCAAAGTTAATTAAAAATTTGAAAAATGTTGAAAAAGATGATTTTCCGATTAAATGAAGGCATTTTCATGGAAAAGTCCACTTAAAACTTCGATAGAAGTCCCCCCTACACTTAAGATAAACATTGTCCTCAATGTTTAAGCATGTGGGAAAAGTCTCCCCTACACTTATGACATTGTGCACGTTGGTTAAATCAAGCTAAGGAAGAGACGACTAACGTCATCAATTTCAAATGTGAGTATGAAGAAAATTGAATCATGATAGTTGAGAGATAGAACCGGATTTCAGATAACACGGGAGCACGGTTCTTCAAAGATTCCAAGAGTACATTCATCCCTGTAATCACATCACCACACAAATACAAAGAACCTATAGAGGTCCCCCTACACTTAGGAGGTTAAACGGAAAAGGATAGATACTCGGGCTGCCTCCCGAGGAGCGCTTGTTTTTGATAACCGAGTCACGAGCCTGACTCGACCCAAAATTAGTTCATGGGGAACGTGGTGAGGGATGGAATCATCTCCTGAGAGATGTCCTCACCAAAGTACAACTTCACTCGTTGGCCATTCACCTTAAAATTAGGTCCATTAGGTTGAGCGAGCTCGAGAGTACCATATGGAAAAATTTGGGCAATGGTGAATGGGCCGGACCAACGAGATTTCAGCTTGCCCGAAAAGATTTTCAACTGAGAGTTAAAGAGTAAAACTTTTTCTCCAACATGGAACTCTCGGTTTTTAATCTTGGAGTCGTGAATGAGCTTAGTCTTTTCCTTATAGATCAAAGAATTTTCATAAGCCTCATTCCGGAGTTCATTCAGCTCATTGAGTTGGATCTTGCGTAGGTCACCGGCTTTGTTGATATCAAAATTAGCCCACTTCAAGGCCCAGTAAGCCTTGTGCTCCAACTCAATGTGGAGGTGGCACGCTTTCCCGTACACAAGACGATAAGGCGTACAGCCGATCGGGGTCTTGTAAGCAGTACGGAAAGCCCACAAAGCATCATCAAGTTTATCAGCCCATGAGGCACGATGCTCTCCCACGGTTCTTTCTAGAATTCGCTTTAATCCTCGGTTGGATATTTCAGCCTGGCCATTAGTTTGTGGGTGGTAGGCGATGGAAAGACGATGATTTACACCATACTTAGCCATGACTTTTGCGAATTGGTCATTGCAAAAATGAGTCCCGCGATCACTAATAATGGCACGAGGCACACCGAATCTAGCGAATAGAGATTTCAAAAAGTTACAAACCACCCTTGCGTCATTAGTAGGTAAAGCTTTGGCTTCAACCCACTTTGAAACGTAGTCAACGGCTACAAGGATGTATTTGTTTCCTTTAGAGGAAGGGAATGGCCCCATAAAGTCGATACCCCAAACATCAAAAATTTCACATTCTTGAATGAAATTCTGAGGCATCTCGTCTTTATGTGTGATCTTGCCTTGTTTTTGGCAAGCATCACAATGTTTAACCATATTGTGAGCGTCACGATATATGGTGGGCCAATAAAATCCCGAATCAAACACTTTTTTGCGGTGTAGTTGGGACCAAAGTGACCACCGGTGGGTCCTTTGTGGCAAGCGTCAAGGATTTATAAAGCTGCCGGTCCATCAACACATCGGCGAATAATCAAGTCGGCACATTGTTTGAATAGGTAAGGTTCGTCCCAGAAATAATGTTCAACATCTTTAAAGAACTTTTTCTTTTGTTGGGATGTTAACCCTTCCTTGAGAATTCCACCCGCCAAGTAGTTTGCAATGTCCGCAAACCACGGGGTTTCATCACATTCGAATTAATAGACATTAAGGTCTCCAAGGGAAAAGAATCATTGATTTCTTTATTCGGATGATCCCCTTGATAAGGATCCTCAAGTCTACTGAGATGATCCGCGGCTAGGTTTTCAGCTCCTTTTTTATCGCGAATTTCGATTTTAAATTCTTGGAATAGCAAAACCCAGCGAAGAAGTCTTGGTTTGGAATCTTGCTTTGTCAACAAGTACTTCAACGCGGAATGATCGGTGTAAACGATAGTGGTGGAAAGGACAAGATAGGGGCGAAATTTTTCAAAAGCATAGACAACAGCTAAAAGCTCTTTTTCGGTTGTCGTGTAATGCAATTGAGCCCCTGTCATTGTGTTGCTAGCGTAATGGATCGGTTGGAAGTGTTTGTTCACTCTTTGTCCCAGAACCGCTCCAATATCAAAATCACTAGCATCGCACATCAACTCAAAGGGAAGCTCCCAATTAGGGGTAACCAAGACGGGTGCCTTAGTTAGCTTATCCTTAAGCAAGTTGAAGGCTTCAATACACTCTTTGAAAAAGATAAAAGGAGTATCTTTTTCCAAGAGGTGGGTCATCGGGCGAGCGATTTGAGAAAAATCTTTGATGAATCGACGGTAGAAGCCCGCATGACCCAGAAAACTTCTCACACCCTTCACGGTTGAAGGTGGAGGCAACTTAGCGATAACATCGACTTTAGCACGGTCTACTTCGAGACCGGCGTTAGAGATTTTGTGTCCTAGCACAATGCCTTCTTTTACCATAAAATGGCATTTTTCCCAATTCAGAACAAGGCGTGTGTCTTCGCACCGCTTAAGCATACGTTCCAAATTGGCAAGGCAAGAAGAGAAGGAATCCCCGAAAACCGAGAAATCATCCATGAAGACTTCCATGGTTTGTTCAACCATGTCATGGAAGATAGCTAACATGCACCTTTGGAAAGTCCCGGGGGCATTGCATAAGCCAAAAGGCATTCTTTTGTAAGCAAATGTGCCATAGGGACAAGTGAATGTTGTCTTCTCTTGATCTTGGGGATCGATGGGTATTTGGAAATAACCCGAGAAACCATCAAGAAAGCAGTAATATTCATTACCTGCTAAACGTTCAAGCATTTGGTCCATAAAAGGTAGAGGGAAATGATCCTTTCTCGTGGCATCATTGAGTTTGCGGTAGTCTATACAAACTCTCCACCCAGTAACAAGACGGGTAGGAATTAACTCGTTATTTGCATTGGGCACAACGGTGATGCCGCCTTTCTTAGGCACACAATGGACTGGACTAACCCATGGTGAATTCGAAATAGGGTAAATCATACCCGCATCAAGAAGTTTGATAACCTCTGTTTTGATGACTTCATGTATTTTTGGATTCACCCTTCGTTGGCTTTGAATTGTGGGCTTAAAGTCGTCCTCCATGAGAATTTTGTGTGTGCAGAAGTGAGGATCAATTCCACGAATGTCGGAGATTTTCCAAGCGATAGCTCTTTTATGCTTCTTCAACACGGCGATAAGTCGGGCTTTTTCTTCTTCCTTTAGGTCCTTTGCGATGATGACGGGCGACTTCTTCTTATCTTCAAGGAACACGTACTCGAGATGGGGCGGCAACTCCTTCAGTTCTAAATCCGGAGGATTTTCGATGGGAGGTGTTTTCAGAGTCGGAGCATCGATAGCAATAACCGTGGGAGATGGTGGAGAAAGATTGTCTTCGTTGAGAAGGTTTTCAAAAAAATGCATGTCTTCATCCCCATCGGTGGGAGAATCATCATTAGCTAAGTTCACATCTCCCATGGTGGCTTCAAGATCGTTCCAAAACAAATCACTTTCTCCAAATAGAGACAGTGATGAATTACTAGAGGAAACGGTTTCAACATTGGGAAGAGAGGTAGGAATATTTTTACAAGCATCATTAAAGTGTTCTTCACAAGCCTCATCCAGAACGTCAATACAATTAACACTCTCGTATGAATAAGGTTGTTTAGACAACTTTCCCATGTTGAAGACGATTTTATTGTCACCCACTCTCATGATAAGCTCACCGGCTTCAACATCGATGAGAGTGCGACCGGTCCTCAGGAATGGACGACCCACGATCAAGGGAACACGAGGGTCCATCTCGTAGTCGACGACGACGAAATCGGCAGGAAAAATGAATTTGTCGACTCCTACAAAGACGTCTTCGGCTATCCCCACTGGATAAGCAACCGTACGGTTAGCTAATTCCAAAGTCATTTTGGTGGGGACTAGCTCAGGGAGAGATAATTGCTTCCAAACGCTTAGAGGTATTAGATTAATACTGGCACCTAGATCGGCTAAGGCCATGCAATTCTCTACTCCCGGGAAATTGCAAGGGATTAAGAAACGACCCGGATCACCAAGGTTGGTTGGCAATTTCCTTAAGAGCACTGCAGAGCAATTCTCATTAAGTTGGGTGTTGGCAATATCAAGAAGCTTTTCCTTGTCACTCAGAAGATCTTTAAACATTTTTGCGTACTTAGGCATGTGAGCGAGAGCCTCAGCGAAGGAGATGTTGAAATTCAATTGTTTGAACATTTTAAGAAAGTTCGAAACCTGAATATCATCCTTGCTTTTGAGCTTCTCTTTCCTCAACCTAGATGGATAAGGTATATTGGAAGAAGAGGAAGGCTTTGGGAGAATAGGATCACTCACATCCTTGGGTGGAGGAGGGGTAGAAGTAAGAGGTGGAGAAATTGGGGAAGGAGAAGGATGAGGAATAGGAGCAGGTGACTCGTTTTCCTTAGTCACAATCACCAGTGGAGGTATAGGAAGCTCGGGTTCCTTGGTACCTTTGCCACTGCGAGTGGTGATTGCTTTCATCTCCCCTCTTGGATTCGCAACGGTGTTACTCGGAATAGTACCCGAAGAATAGGGTTGATTACCTTGGAAAAAACTAGCCATCATGTTCTTCAAGTCATTCGTTTGACTATCCAACGTGTTTCTCATATCAGCTCTCAGATCGTTCCCTTGTTTCACCAGGTCTGCTTTTAAGTTGAGCACTTCTCACTGAAGATTTCCCACGATCACATCGTTAGTCCTCATGTAGGTTTCCACTTCTTGGTGTAAAGCGGTGGGTTGGTTGGGAGGAGCATTGTATGCGGGTGGTTGATAAGCAGGTTGCTGGTAAACTTGGTTATTTCTTTGAGGTGGTTGTGATTGTTTGTGAGGTGGTATGTATGGTGTACGAGGTTGTTGTTGTTGTTGAGGAGGGCGATTGAGGGTTTGTTGTTGGTTTGGGTTATTAGGAGGAAAACCAGGTGGTGAGAGATAGTTGTTAGAGCGGTAGCTAAGCAAGTTGCGGTCACCTTGAGGTCGAGCTTGATAAGCAGGTTGAGGATAGGTGTCGTATGCTGCATTCACATTCTCAGAAGGGTAGTCTTGGGTAGCAGTACAAGTGGTGTAAGAGTGAGGACCCCCGCATATCTCACATGGTTGGTTGACAGCATTGACTTGAGCGTCTTTAGCGTTTCTAGCGTTGATGCTATTGGTGTTGCTGGCGGTTTGTGTAGCAAGCGATTCAAGAAGCGCAGTGATTTTGTCAAGTCGCTTGTCGCTGTCACTAGTACTAGCACTAGCGACATTGGTCCGAACACTCTTGGTTCGCACACGAGACTTATTCTCAATGATATCCCAAGCAGCATTGGAAGTCTTAGCCAAAAGATTACCCCCCGAGGCACTGTTTAGTGAATCTTGGTCATTCATGTTTAAACCATTATAAAAAGTATTAATTTGATGCACTTTGGTAAAACCATGTTGTGGGCATTTTCTCAAAAGGTCTTTGAAACGATCCCAAGATTCACTAAACGACTCATCGTACTTTTGTTCAAAATTAATAATTTCATTCCGCAAAGCGGTAGTACGAGAGGGTGGGAAAAAGTAATTGATAAACTTGGTCTCTAAATCCGTCCACGAAAGAATACTCTGTGGCGGTTCCTTAGCAAGCCAATGTCGGGCTTGTCCCTCTAAAGAAAAGGGAAAAAGTTGTAAACGGATTACCTCTTGTGGAACACCATTGAATTTGACCGTGTTCGTGAGTTGTAGGAATCTCTTGATGTGGTCATGTGGATCATCAATGGTATGCCCCAAGAATGGTTGAGCAGAGACCATCTGGATAAAGCCGAATTTGAGCTCAAAATTGTTGGCTGCAATCGCTGGTAGGACAATTGGATCATTGTTTCCATCTACATGTGCTTGCAGAAGTTCAATCATCGGGCGATTATCCGGTAGAGGCTCATTGTTGTTGTTATTAATGTTGTTGAAGGGTGGGTTGTTGTTGTTATTATTATTGTTTTGAGGTGGGTTATTGTTGTTGTTTTGTACACCGGCCATGTCTAAGTCTTCGAGAGGCTCGGGCTCTTGATAAGACGTTGATCGTGTACGCATGCACCTGCAAAAGAACTAACAAGGCAAAAACAAAGCAGAAATATTTTTGGTTTTTATGTTTTTTAATTTTTAGGATTTTTGAAAATTTTATATTTTTTTGTGTTTTTGAAATTTTTTATGAAAAAGTAACGTTCACGGGGAACGGATCCCAAAATCCAAGTTCTCACAAAAAACTGTTGATCTTAACGAGAAGAGCCGGCAGCGGCGCCATTTGATACTAGAGATTTGCAATGGGGTTCTAGATTAATCTCGGAATCTCATCGAATTGATCTTGGTTCTAAGTGGAATGATTGTTCTTGGTTACTAAAAAGTGGATGGGTTTTCTAGTCTACTTAAAGATCTAATGCACTAAGATATAAACTTAAATTAAAAGCAATTAATTTAATAACAATTAATAAAACTAGAATTAAACTTAAAATATAAATAAATATAAAATGAAGAAACAGTAAGTATCACTTAAAAATGCTCAAAATAAATTTGATTCTGAAGTCTACCTTGATTCGGAAGTTCACTCGGAACTTGGTTCGGAACTATTGATCCGGAACTTCGTTCAGAACTTCACTCGGAAGTTTACCCGGAAGATTGATCCGGAACTTGATTCGGAACTTTCACCCGGAACTTCACTCGGAACTTTTGGTCCGGAAGTTGGTTCGGAACTTTTGGCTCGGAAGTTTGGTCCAGAAGTTGATTCGGAACTTTCACCCGGAACTTCACTCGGAACTTTCGTCCGGAAGTTTATCCAGAAGTTTTGGAAATAAAACTGATTCGGAAGTTTTTAACAAAATTAACTCGGAACTTTTTAAAACACTTTCATTCGGAACTTTAAAAACTTATTTGGAACTTTTAAAAATAAAATTCATTCGGAACTTTTGAAACTCATTCGGAACTTTTAACTAAAATGCTTCATACGGAACTCTTGTACTCATTCGGAACCTGGGAACTACTCAAGAACAGTAGCAGCAGAAAAAGCAGAGGAACACGAATCCAACCCAAAATTCACCAAGTTTTTAACCAAAACTTAAATAAAACTAAACACGAATCATATACTAACCAATAACAACAAATCCCATCAATAAAAACTTAAAACCCAATAACTTTTAAAGATCAAATCAACCAAATAAGAGCTATAACTTTGAATCAAAAAGATGAAGATGAACAAGATGAAATGAAAGGATTAAATTGATAGAATAAGGTTTTAACAATCACAAGACAAAGATTAAACTACAAGATTCTTGGAAAAATAAAAATCAAAATCACCAAACACCCTAGTGGTGTTGGTGATGACTACGAACAGAAAGGGAGAAAAAGAAGGGAATGAAAAAACTCCATGAAAAGTGTGAAGGGAACCCTTTATATAGGTGTTCCCTTTGGTTGGTGAGTGGGCTTTCTCCCGTTCTTCTTGTCTTCTCGTCTTTTCAGAAAAGTTGACGTTTTCGATTCTGATTCGGGATTTGTCGTCGATTAAATTCAACTCGTCTTTTAATTTCTTCGTTTAATAGACTTGAGTTTCTTCGACTTGTGTAAATCTTCCATCTTTGGTCCTTTTCTTCGATAAATCTTCAAATAGGCCCAGTGACTTCAAATCTTTTGCATCTCTTGAACAATAGACTTCGTCTTGAGTCTTTTTCTTCCATAAAACCCGTGCAATCCCATGTTTTCTTCAATATTTATCCGGTTGTCTCTGAAAACACAATAAACACAAAAACCAAGCATAATTCCAAACAAATGATATTAAATACGCGTTTTGGTCTCGTTTTAGCCAGAATTAAGTGGAAAAAGGATGGGTGTTTACACACCTATCAGTATCATTCCCAATCATCTTGATATCATCATTCAAAGATGTTCAATATCAATGAAGATGAGTCTTATACAAGTGCAAGTAACTCAATCCACAACCAATTAGATGATTGATCTTCATGAGTACCTACACAAAGCAAGATTCAAACTAGTAGATACATTTCAAGAGTAGATCTAAAATGCATAAAAGCTACTAATCTAACAGGGATGCAATATTACCAATTAAAAGACCTATTTTCCAAAAAAAAATAGTTTTGACCAAAGAGAAACTTTAGTAAAACTTGACCTTCTAATTTGAGGAGACAATGGATCGATCCAAGTTTTAAAGTACAATATACTTCAAAGATCTTGAGTAACCATCGCTCTGATACCAATTGTAGAAACTAGAAGGGGGGGGGGGGGTTGAATAGTTTCTCTTCGATTAGTCACCTAATTAAAATTACTATCAATTAGGTTTGTATCAAAACTATCTTTTACTTGAAGCTAAGTTGCATAATGATTAGGTTCAATTAAAATGCATTAGAAATGGTAATAGGTAAGTGTAATGATAATGAAATAAGAAAAGAGTAAGGAAAGAGACAACCTAATGAGAAGACACCAAGATTTATAGTGGTTCGACAACGAGGCTCTATCCTCGTTTCTACTCTACTCCTCGAGTACACCGACTCGAGATTTCCACTATATCCACAAGCTCCCTTCTTGGCGGAGAAAACCTTACATCGTCGCTTACATTATTTTCAAACACTAAGCTAAATGTCGAGACCTAATCATTAGCTAGGACCAATCTACACAACGTTGTCTACTTCACAATTTAACGACACAAGGCTAGATGTCGAGTTCTAATCTCAAGGTAGAACCAATCTTCACGACGTTGCCTACTTCACCATTTTACGACACAAGGCTAGATGTCGAGTTCTAATCCAAAGCTAGAACCAATCTTCACGACTCTTCACTTTGAAGATAAGTGAGAACTTCACACAACACAACTACTAATCACTTTCATGTTTAGTGAGAACTCACAAGACACAACCACATCATTTTATAGTTTAGTGAGAACTACTACACAATCTATTACAACTCAACTAGACATATCCAAGTACACACATGTAGCTTGGATCTACACAACATAAATCCAAGCAAACACATATGCAATGGATGTACACAACAAATCCAAGTATTCACAAATAGCTTGGATAAACACAACTAGTCCAAGTATTCATAAATACAATATATTAACATAAAACAAAAAAGGCTAACATGATGAACATGACTAATTCATGGATTCATCTTTATCACAACACTAGTGAGTGAGTGATCTTCTCTTTGGACAAGGTAAAGGAGGGGATCAAGAGGATAATCATATGTAAACATACTTAACACATTAAGTGATCATTTACTAATGATTATTCTATAGAAAAGAGAAAGGGGGTTGAGAAAAACGTCCAAAAAGGGTTATTGGAAAATGAGATTTGATCCACTATTTATAGGAGACGAAGTGCAACGGCTAGCTGGGCGCGGTTCCTTATCTAGCCCGGCGGTTCCTTATCGCTAGAGAACCGCCTAGCTATTTAAAGGACCGCCCAGTAGACTACGCTCCGATTTTGTCTTTTAGTGGGTTAGGAATATCTGAGGTTTTTTAAACCTTCAAAGGATATTCTTATGGCATATGGAATATGCCATTTTCAAATTTGCATTTTCCATTTTAATAAAACATTTTCTTAAAAAGAAAGTTTATTAAAAAATCTTTTGTCATATTAACAAAAGTGAGTTTTAAGGAAAATTACTTTGATGATCACTAAGTATGATTAAGAAAAGTTAGTGATATGATTATTACCTTGATGATAGTGTTAGTTAAATTATTTGTTTTATGTTTTACACTAAATGTGTTGTATAGTTTGTTGTGATCAAAACTAAGAAAGATTAGTTAACACTAATAATGTTTTTAGGCATCACTTGCATTAACATGCATCATGCAATTTTATACATTGTTTCATGCATTATAAAATGCTTTTTTGATTTATACATTGTTCATGCATTCTTATGTTATTTTACTTTAGATTTATGATTTATATTGCATTTTGTTGTTTTAAACTGTCAGATGGTAAACAATCGCAATACTCCAGATTTGACAGCAGCTGTCAATGCAGCTCTGCAAGCCCTACTTCCCCGACTTTGCAATGAAATCAGGGATGAACTTCAAGCGCAATTCCAAGCTCATGGTAATCACGACAACCCTCCTCCTCCTCCATCGGTTACTCTTATGACTTGGTTGGAGAGATTCAATAAACAGCGACCCCGTTTGTTTGAACAGACTGAAGCTTGGATTTCTCACATCGAGAAGATTTTCGATGCAATGGGTTTTGACGGTGCCTACAAGGCAAGGCTGGCTTGCTATAAGTTTGAAGGTGATGTGCTGCAATGGTGGAAATCGGTCAAGCAGTCTAACGGTGGTGACAATTGGGTTGCACAGCTGACATGGGACCGGTTTAAGGAGCTCTTCCTTAATCAGTACTTTCCACATGCTGAGCAAGAGAAGCTCAAGAGGGACTACCATAACATTTGGCAGATTTCTGGTGAAAACAACAATGAATTCATGCAAAGGTTTCTCCGGTTAGCATGTTTTCTGGGTCCAGCCGCAGGAACTGCTGCGGAGCAGGCTGAGAAGTTTTGCTGGGTACTTCGCACTTCGGTTACCAACAACATGGTATGTGCTACTTTCACTACAGTGGCACAGGTGGCCGATGCAGCCAGTAAGCTCGAGATGCTTTAGGAACGAGAGGAGTTCGGTGATGACAGAGAAGTGAAGAGGTATCTTCAATCACCAATTGTAAACAATTCATGTCCATCAGTATTATTCATTTCATTTAAACCTCTGTTCAACAATATATATATTCCAGGCAGAAGACTGACGACCGTAAGCCTGCGGTCGCTCAGCAGCAAGCATCTAAGGGAAACGGTCAGACTAACGACCGTTCTGGTTGTGAGAGGCGTGGCGGTAACGGTAGTTACCATAACAACGCTAACAACTCGAACAACAACAGTTCCCTACATTAACCTTCTTTCATGTTCAAGTATTTTATGTTATGATATTCTCACACTCCAACAATTGTTAAATCAGGAACAATGGTAACGACAGGGATCAAGACCGTAGGGGTTCACGGCCTAACCATTCTACCTCATCTGGTAAATTTTATACCTTCTATGTAATCATGTTTATGTACCACGATCATGTCTCATGCATGTAATCTTTGAACAAGCTCTCAGATAACTAGGACGCCTGCTGGAGGATTCACGCATCCTATATGTCCTACTTGTTCGCGCAGACATTCGGGTATTTGTCGCTGAGGTACTGGTGGTTGCTTCAAGTGTGGCCAACAAGGCCATCAGCAGAAGGACTATCGCCAGGGTGAGATAAAAGGCACCTCTGGACACGCTGACACCAAGCCACCTCCTACTTCTGGTCACGTGTTCACTACTACTCGAGATCAGGTGAATAAGACCTCAGGTACTATCACCGGAAATCTCTTTATGAATGGTTTGGCAGCATGTGTTCTATTTGATATTGGAGCGACGCATTCAGTCGTGTCCACTACTTTTGATGTACGTGTTAGGATTTCCCCGATGCTATTAGATAATTCCTTATGCATTTCCACGCCACTTAGGGACTCTGTACGAATCACTCAAGTGTACAGAGATCTTCCCCTAGAATTTGATGACAAGATCCGTAGAGTTGACGCACTTCCTTTGGACATGTGCGACTTTGACTTGATTTTGGGCATGGACTGGTTATCCAAACACCAGACCACGATTGACTGCCACATTTATCGGTTTATCTTCGGTGATGTTAAATCCCCAGAGTACATACACCATGGTTTTCTGCCAGGGAGGTCAGTACAGATTATTTCATCCATGGAGGCGCGTGCATTGCTATCACACGGCTGTCAAGGCTTCATAGCCAATATTCATGACATTACTTCCAAGTCTCCATCGATCCAAGATCAACCTATTGTGTCAGAGTTTCCTAACGTATTTCCAGATGAACTTCCGGGCATACCACCTATTCGTGAAGTCGAGTTTAGAATCGAGCTCATACCAGGTGCAAAGCTAATTTCTAAAGCTCCTTACCGTATGGCTCCTATAGAGCTTAAGGAACTAAAAGATCAGCTGCAGGAACTGCTGGAATGAGGTTTCATCCGTCCTAGTGCATCGCCATGGGTGCACCGGTACTGTTCGTGAAGAAGAAAGACGGCAGCATGCGTTTATGTATAGACTATCGTGAGTTGAACAAGATCACGATCATGAATCGTTATCCTTTGTCGCGAATTGATGACCTATTCGATCAACTTCAGGGCGCCATGCATTTCTCCAAGATTGAACTGAGGTCCGGCTACCATCAGTTACGGGTTAAAGAGCAGGATATCTCTAAGACTGCTTTCCGTACACGTTATGGGCACTACGAGTTCGTAGTCATGCCATTCGTACTCACTAATGCTCTAGCTGTCTTCATGGATTTGATGAACCATGTCTTCCATGAGTTTCTGGAAAAGTTCGTTATTGTGTTCATTGATGACATCCTGATTTTCTCCAAATCCAAGGAGGAACATGAGGAACACCTTCGTACAGTCTTACAGATTCTTCGTCAGAAGCAGTTGTACGCCAAGTTCTCTAAGTGTGAGTTATGGTTAACCAAGGTGGCATTTCTGGGCCATATTGTATCTACAGAGGGGATCACCATGGATCCTACAAAGGTTGAAGCTATCACTAAATGGTCAAGACCTACATCTGCAACAGAAGTTAGGAGTTTTCTGGGTTTAGCTGGCTACTACCGCATGTTTGTATAGAACTTTTCACGGTTAGCCTTACCTTTGACTAAGTTGATGAGGAAATGAGATAAATTCGTCTGGACGGAAGATCGAGAGAAGAGCTTTGAAGATCTTAAGCAGACGTTAGTGACTGCACCTATTCTTACTCTCCCATCTAGCTCAGGTGGATTTCAGATATATATAGTCACGCTTCAGGAAAGGGATTAGGCTGCGTTCTCATGAAACATGGGAAGGTTATTGCATACGCATCACGACAGCTGAAACCTTATGAAGAAAACTATCCTACTCACGATTTAGAGCTTGCAGCAGTTGTTTTCGTGTTGAATATCTGGAGACATTAATTGTATGGTGAATAATGTGACATATTCATCAACCACAAGAGTCTCAAGTACATCTTCACCCAAAAGGAACTGAACATGAGACAGAGGAGATGGTTAGAGCTATTGAAGGACTACGAAACCAACATTAAGTACCATCCTAGTAAGGCGAATGTGGTGGCAGATGCTCTAAGCAGAAGGTCGGGTATGATTTCTGGGATTTGGATTGCGAAGGAGATCATTCGTGACCTAGAGATGACTGACATTGAGTTTTGTGTACGAGGACAGCACGGTTACTGGGCTAATCTTAGAGTGGAACCAGACTTACATTCTAGGATCAAGGAAGCTAAGAAGGACGATGGTGAGATTTGGACTATCATTCAGAACCTTGATCAGCAGACGGAGTTTCGTGTTGACGACGACGGTATCTTATGGCAGGGCACTAGACTAGTGGTTCCTCATGACTCTACTCTCAGGAAAGCTGTGTTGAATGAAGCTCACAGTTCTCCATTTACTATACATCCTGGCTCTACCAAGATGTACCACGACATCAAGCAACACTTTTGGTGGAGTGGTATGAAGCAGGATGTTGCCACCTTCGTTGCTAAGTGTATGATCTGCCAACAGGTGAAGATCGAACATCAGCGAGCTAGTGGTTTACTACAACCATTAGATATTCCAGCATGAAGTGGGACAAAATCTCCATGGATTTTGTTATTGGTCTTTCGTTTACTCAGAAGAAGAATGACGCTATATGGGTCATTGTGGATAGGTTGACTAAATCTGCTCATTTTCTGCCGATTCGCAAGGAGCATCCGGTCAGCAAATTAGCAGACACATTTCAGAGGGAGATCATGAGATTACATGGTACTCTATCAGAAATCATCTCTGACAGAGATCCCCGTTTCACATCACGTTTCTTGCAGAGTCTGCAGAAAGCTTGGGACACCAGACTTAAGCTTAGCACTGCCTTTCATCCGCAGACCGACGGACAGTCAGAACGTACCATCCAGACATTGGAGGACATGTTGCGATCGTGTGCTCTAGAATGGTAAGGAAGCTGGGATGATTATATATTCCTAGTAGAATTCGCATACAACAACAGCTGGCACGCTAGCATCAAGTGTGCTCCCTTTGAAATGTTGTATGTCAGAAAGTGTCGCGCCACAATCTGCTGGGATCAAGTGGGCGAACGACTGCTTGAAGGTTCAGAGATGATTGAAGTGACCAATGAGAAGGTCGTTGTCGCCAAGGTAAAGATTCGGGAAGCTCGTGCTCGTCAGAAGAACTATGTTGATAAACGTCATAGAAATGTGTCCTTCAACGTAGGTGACCATGTATTCCTCAAGGTATCACCTGCACGAGGAGTTAGACGTTTCGGACTCAGAGGGAAGCTCAGTCCTCGTTTCATCGGACCGTTCGACATCATAGAACGTGTTGGTGAAGTGTCATATCGTTTAGCGTTACCGCCTCAGCTATCACACGTTCACAACGTGTTCCATGTGTCCTTACTCAGAGGATACAACTATCATCCAGTTCATGTTATCCAGTATCCACTTGATCAGATTCGAGAGGATCTTTCATATGTCGAAGAACCCGAGAGAGTTCTTGAGTGATAAGATCGTGTCATGCGGAGGAAGACGATTCCTTTCGTCAAAATCCTCTAGAGGGATCATCCTGAGCGGGAAGCCACTTGGGAGACGGAGGAGTCTATACGGACTTCTTACCCTCATTTCAAGTTCTAATTCGGGTATGTTTTCTTTCAGTTTACTTTCTCCAATTCGAGGACGAATTGTTCTTTTAGATGGGAAGAGTTGTAAAACCCGCATTAAAAACCTATGAACAGCACACGTAAACAGTGACATACGAAAACACGGTAAAATTTAAACTTTCCATTTATAATATTAATACACGTGTCACGACATTAAATAACGAATAGTCATGAATATTATAAATGTGACACGATCATGAACACCAAAATCTAAAATATTAAATCACGAACACACTCGATAAATAATTAGACTCGAGAAAATCTACGGGTTACCCCATGTGGGCCCCATAGCTGCGACAACAAGAGAGGAAGGACCCAGGTGGGCCTTCTGGCCCATAACCAAAATTAATAAAACATCAGGAGATTATATTTTTCTCATAAATTAGGTTTTACAAAATTTTGTCTTCTCTCTCTCTCTTGGTTCACCCTTGCCGCCGGCCTACCCACAAAACAAGGCAAACCCTGACGATTTTTGGTGTTGATTAATTATTTATGATCATCTCGTGATTCTACGCATAGTGATATATTCAAAAACCTTGTCTTTTCATTTTATTTTTCTGTAGATTTCATGTTTAAAATTAATTAATCCCAAGAACATCTATTGAATAACTAGGATTAATTAATTTTGGGACAAGGGTACGTTTGGTTTGTGTTTGTGGTTCGGCCGAGGCACCGAAACCCCCAAAGGGGGTGTTCGGTTTGTTTTTATCACCACCACCGAGACCATACAAGGTCTCGGCTTGGTTGGGTTTTGGATCGGCAAGACAAGGGAACCCCGACCATGGGTCGGGGTGTGTTTGTGTTCGGTTTTTTGTGTGAACCGAGACACCACCGAGAACCGTAAGGGTGCTCGGTTGGTTTTGTTTATTCAAACCCGAGACAAAGGGACCCCGACTTCGAGTCGGGGTATATTTACATGTTAGTTGTTTAAGTAGTGTCAACCGAGTTTCTTTCCAAGGACTCGGTGGGACTTTGTTTATAGCTTATTTAATTCGGCTTATATTAAAACACGGGCTCCGGATTCGGGTTTTATAAAAACTATTTTATAAATCATGTCATACTAAACTTTAGGTTAATTAATTTATTTAATTAATTCTTGTATAACCTAAGGTATTTATACTTAGTTATTTTAATTAAACATGTATTTTAATTAAAATCATATAACATATAGTTTAATTAAATTAACCAGTTATTTAATTAACCAACTATAACCATGACTTGTATTGTACTAATTTAACTTCACTTATTATTTATAATTCAGCTTAATTCTAATTATGGAAACTTACTAATTTTGGAAACTTTCTATTTTTGGAAACTTACTATTTATGGAAACCTATTATTTTTAGAAACTTACTTAGTATTACAACACAAGTATTATAATACACTAATACATGAATAATACACAACAGAATATCATAATAACGATAGTTAACACAGTAAACAATAAAACATGACAGAATAAGCTAATAACACACGGAACCAGTAAAACACATGTAATCCAGACAACTCATACACGTCTATATTTCTTATGTAGTGTTATCCGTCAAGGCGGATTAGTCTTCATCGTTCTCGTTAGCTTCTACTGGACATAAGGTACGGATTTCCCGTCCTTCAATAAGGACAATCTCTTCCTTAATTAGGATTTCCCGTATGCAACCAACTTTTTTCTCTAGTAGTTACAGATTAAATGCTTTTGTTTTTATTAGTTATCTTAGCCATATACATGCATGACCAGTTTCACCTAGTTATGGAGGTACCATAACCATAACACTAGAGGCACTAGTGTTATGACTTCACCACGGCGGAGTGATAGCTCGTGGCGTCCCTTTTCAGTTATTTGGCCATTATATTATTATATTATCATGTAGGGCGTATGGGTGCATCCTAGTTACATGTTTCAGTCAGGATTTTCATGGTGAATGTGGTGTGTGCCTTGCATCCTTCACAAGGAGTGATGACGTATAGTCCCCAACCGGGTCATGAGCCCGGCTCACGGGTACTACCCGTATCCGGCCCATCACAGATGGGTGGATAAATGTCATTCAGGCTTATGGGTTTGAGTGAACAGTACCCGCACATGTGTGCGGCCCACGGCCCAAGGCGGCCGACATAAGATCAGACAGAATCATATTCTGTCTGGAATATCTTTATCCCAATAAGAGAGGATATTCACTACCAAGATTAGAAGATAACAATCATTCTAAAATCTGGTGATTATCTCTTCCTTAGGGTCGAAGCATCAGTGAAAGCCCGCTAGGGTTTCACTGCCTATAAAAGGAACCTCCAAGGGTTCCACAAAATTATTACGACTTGTACTCTAAACTCACATAAACCCTAAACCGATTACTTACTCTCACGCCGGAGTCTAATCGTGGGAAACATTCCCACGGTAAGCTTAACGCGTGCTGTTTAGTGTGCAGGATCCCAACCAGACGATTCACTTGGTGCAGGAGCCGGAGCCCAGCCAACCCGAATTAAGCCTAATTCGGGTCTAGCAAGGATCAACCAACTTTTGCATCAACAAGTTGGCGCCTTCCGTGGGACCCATAACACTAAGCTAGAACAAAACCTCATCTTGAATCTCCAATGACGAAGGGGCATCCGCCAACTAACCCCAGGAATGTGAATCCTGGGAACCGGAAGTCCCAAAGGGAAGGGATTCTCATCCCCAACCAATCACCTAACCGCCTCGCAGGCGGGCTGGGTAACCGTAGCGGTTTTCAACCCGCGGGGGTGACGAGCACGATCTCGGTGACACCCCCGCCTACTTCAACCCTGGACAACCCTGATCCAGGGAGTGCGCCAGACCCTCCTAACAAGGAACCGCGCAGACCCTCGACGGAGGAAGAAGTGGAAGCCCTACCACTCAGTGAGGAGGATCTTACTCGAGTTCTCACTCAGAACTTCGAAAGGATCGTCCCAGGGATCGCATCAAGATTGAGTCTGGGGAGGAACCTCCAAGCCAGACTCAACTTTGGTGACAGTGGACCAACCACCCCCTCCCAAAACCGGAGGAATAGGAGAACTCGGCCTCAGGAGCAGGGAACCTTTGAGGAAACCCCTCAACCCCGGAATGTGTTTGAGCGCATAGGAGATCGTCTTATACAGGAATTAACGCAGTCTCAAGAAGGAGAAAGGTCGGATGGCTCACCCGAGCGGCCAGACTGAGAGCTGACCAGAACCACACGCCGCCCGAGTGTGTGGGACAGAATGAACACTGGGAAAAAAGCTCCTGGCTCATCCCAAAAAAGTGGTCCCTATGCAAAGAACGGGGCACCGCCGCCATCCCCGGATCCGTCCGAAGAGGATTCAGATGACCATTCGCCTAAGCGTCGCCGACCTAGGCGCACCCCTCCACCACCACCAAACAATGATAGGTATTACGATAGTCCTTACTATCGGGATACGGAGGTAGAAGATCTCTCGCCTCCATGGTGTGAACCATGGGATGACCCTAGGCTCACCCGGCCATGGGCGGATCCCAGGGAAGACCCGTTCACCCTCAGCATACGGAACTATTCTGAGGACACCAAACGTCGCATGCCGGCGTGTATCAAGACTTATGATGGGTCCGGTGATCCTGTGGATCACCTCAAAATATTTGATACGCAGGCCAAAATTGAGCGATGGCCCATGCCCATATGGTGCCAAATGTTCAATTCGACCTTGATTGGAAACGCCCGTGACTGGTTCGAGGCACTCCCCCCCACGGAGCATTGATAGTTTCACGGAACTACGCACTGCGTTTGAGAACAATTATACTCAAAGGAAGAAGTATAATAGGGATCCGGTCTCATTGGCAACTGTCAAGCAACGGCCGGGGGAGTCCACAGAAGCCTTCACTGAGCGCTTCAATGATGAGTGCACACGCACAAGAACCATGCCAGAACTCCTGAAAATCTCTGACTACATGCACGCCATAACAGACAGAGAACTGATCAGGCGTCTCAACGACAAGCGTCCAGAGAGATATGATGACCTCATGGAAAGGGTCAGAAATTTCATAGAGGGAGAAACAGCTGTTGCCGCGGCCTACCCATCCCGGGGAAATGGGTACCGGTCAAATGACCAGTCCCGGAGACAGTCGGGCGGTCAAGGTAACCAGAACAATAACAAGGGCTCGGACTATAAGAGCCAAAGCAAAGGCGGACGGTCGGACGACAAGTTCACCCCCCTAAAGATGTCCTACCGGGAGATCTTGTTGACTGAAGGGGAGAACTTTCCAAGGCCTCCCCCAATGACCACTCCCCCGGAATGTCGGCAAGGAAGTCGCTTCTGCGAGTTCCATAATGACAAAGGACACGGCACGGAGGAGTGTATCCAGCTCAAGAAGCACATCGAGTCGCTAATCAAATCAGGCAAACTCAAGTACCTAGTTAAGGATTGGAAGGACGGAAAAGACAACAACAAGAAGTATGATAAGAAGGATCCCCAAAAGGACAAGCCTTCTACCATATACATGATCCAATCCAGACAGCGCCGCACGAGACAGAAAATTGGCCAAAAATTTTCACGCGGCAGGGAAATCTCATTCCCTCCCATCACAGCAAGCGATGTGATTGATGCGCCTCTCACTATTGAGATAAGCATTGGAACACACAATGTTCGTCACATGTATGTGGATGGAGGATCGTCAGCAGAGGTACTATATGAACACTGCTTTGTGCAGTTATGCCCAGAAATAAGAAGCCAATTAGTACCGGCCACGTCGCCGCTTACTGGCTTTAGTGGAGACACTATCTGGCCGATAGGGCAATTGCGTTTGCTTGTCACCATTGGGAATGAGGAACATTCCACTACGACGTGGATGAACTTCATGGTGATACGTTCACACTCTCCGTATAATGGAATCATAGGCAGACCAGGCATTTTGGCCATCCGGGCAGTACCCTCTACGGCACACGGAATGATCAAATTCCCCGTTGAGGGGGGAATCGTCACTATTTACAACACAGTCATACCGACATCTGAGTGTCATACCGTGACAACCACCGGCTCCACCTGTCCCACCCAAGGATGCATCACCACCTCCCAATTGGAAGGTAGCAATTCACCCTGACTATCCGGAACAGGAGGTATCCATAGGAGGGGCGCTCTCGGATGACGGCAAAAGGGACATGTGCTCTCTCCTGAGTGCAAACCTAGATATATTCGCATGGGAGCCAAAGCATATGACAGGCGTGCCACGCGCGATAGCAGAGCATAAGCTCCAGATCCGCCAAGGTTACCAACCCGTTAAGCAAAAGAAGCGCGGCCAGGCGCCCTAGCGCAGCCAAGTGATACTGGAGGAAGTACGGAAACTAGTGGACGCAGGCATCATGCGCGAGGTATACTACCATGAGTGGTTATCTAATCCGGTCATGGTCAAGAAACATGACGGAAGTTGGCGCATGTGTGTGGATTTCACGGATCTAAACAAGGCCTGCCCACAGGACTGTTACCCGTTACCAGAAATCGACTGGAAGGTGGAGTCCTTGTGTGGGTATCCTTTCAAATGCTTCTTGGATGCATATAAAGGGTATCACCAAATCCAGATGGCGGAGGAGGATGCAGAAAAAACGGCGTTCCATACGAGCCAGGGCGTATATTGCTATACGAAAATGCCGTTTGGATTGAAGAACGCCGGCGCTACATATCAGCGGTTGGTAGATAAAGCTTTTGAATCACAAATAGGACGCAACCTGGAAGTATATGTAGATGACTTGGTGATAAAAAGCCACACGGAGGAGGAACTTCTCCGGGATGTCCAGGAGACATTCGACACGCTGAGAAGGATCAACATGAAGTTAAATCCAAAGAAATGTACGTTTGGAGCAACTGAGGGAATGTTCCTGGGATATTTGATTGACCCAAACGGCATCAAACCTTGTCCAGAGAAGACGGACGCAGTGATACGACTACCGTCCCCACACGGAAGGAGGTGCAGTCCCTGAATGGGAAGTTAGCCGGGCTGAATAGATTCCTATCTAAATCCGCAGAGAAGTCATTACCTCTATTTAAGACACTCAAGAAGTGTATTAGAAAGGGAGACTTCCGCTGGACGAAGGAAGCCGAGGAAGCTTTCGGCCAACTCAAGCAGCATCTCGCATCTCTCCCTATGCTAGTAGCTCCCCGGCCAAAGGAGGAACTCATTATGTATCTCTCAGCTACTCATGGCGCAATAAGCGCGGTACTTATGACGGATAGAGATACAATACAAACTCCGGTCTACTTTATAAGTAGAACACTACAAGGGGCGGAGTTGAATTATTCCTCCATGGAAAAATTGGTGTTAGCACTAGTATTTGCTACAAAGCGGTTGCGCCGGTACTTTCAGGCGCACCCAATTGTGGTGATTACGGATCAGCCAATCAAGCAGGTTATTTCTAGACCGGACGTGGCAGGGAGGCTAGAGAAGTGGAGCATCCTATTGGGAGGGCATAATATATCTTACAGACCAAGGACGGCTGTTAAAGGCCAGATCTTGGCAGATTTCCTGATCGAGAAGCCGGATGAGGAAGAACCAATCATTAAGCAAGACGAGGTCCCAACGGAACCTTGGGTACTATTCACGGACGGATCCTCATGTACAGACGGGTCCGGGGCAGGTCTCATCCTCACGAATCCAGAAGGAATGGGATTCACATACGCCCTCCGTTTTGAGTTCACGGCCACCAACAACGAAGCGGAATATGAAGCATTAATTGCGGGTTTAAAAATCGCCGCTAGAATGGGGGTCCGCAAACTTGAGGCCTATGTGGACTCACGGCTTGTCGCGAACCATATTCTAGGTGGGTATGTGGCTAAGGAGGACAACATGGTCAGGTACTTGGAAAAAGTCAAGTCGTTAATTGCGACTTTCAGTAAGTTTTCCATCAAGCAGGTGCCAAGGGGCGAGAACAAGAAAGCGGACGCTCTCAGCAAGATCGCATCCACGAGCTTCGCTCACTTGTCTAAACAGGTTTTGGTGGAAATACTCAAGGAGAAATCTATCACGGAAGGGGAGGTAGCCGCTATAGTTGAGGAGGAGGGACCTACGTGGATGACCCCGATCATCAACTATTTGACTAATGAAACCCTTCCAGACGAGGAAAAAGCAGCAAGGCGCATTAAAAGGAAGTCACAACATTTTGAACTCCGAGAAGGCATCCTTTACAAGCGCTCTTTCTTGCAGCCGTGGCTGCGGTGTGTTGGACCACGCCAGGCGGCTTACGTCATCAGTGACATACACGAAGGGTTGTGCGGCATGCATGCAGGCCCACGATCCGTGGTAGCCCGAGCCTTACGAACAGGATACTATTGGCCCACCATGCACAGAGACGCGCGCGACATGATTCGCAAGTGCAACGATTGCCAAGTGCATAGGCCAGTACCGCGACACCCGCAGCAGGAGCTTACACCTATCACGTCCCCATGGCCATTTTACAAGTGGGGAATCGACATTGCAGGACCATTTCCTGTAGCTGCGGGGGGGGGGGGGGTAAATTCTTGATTGTTGCAATGGACTACTTCACACGATGGATAGAAGCCAAGGCAGTAAAGTTTATCACAGGTAAGCAGGTCAAGAAGTTTGTGTGGGAACACATTGTGTGCCGTTTCGGTCTACCAGGAGAAATTATCTCAGACAACGGCAAGCAGTTCACAGACAACCCATTCAAAGATTGGTGTGCATCATTGAACATCAAACGGTGCTTCGCGTCCGTTAAGCATCCACAAACGAACGGCCTTGTCGAACGAGCAAATAGGAGCTTGGGGAATGGAATCAAGGCGCGGCTGGATGAACGACAGGGCAAATGGGTCGATGAGTTGTCACACGTGCTATGGGCACATAGAACCATGATCAAAACAGCCAACGGAGATACTCCATTTGCATTGGCTTACGGCACCGAAGCCGTTATACCAGCAGAAATAGGGATGCCTACCATCCGCACGACGGAGGTTAACGTCGTCACAAACGATGAACAACTGCGAATCAACCTGGATCTGTTGGAAGAAAAAAGGGAAATAGCAGCCATCAATGAGGCTAAGTCCAAGGCTAAGATGAAGGCTTATTATGACGCCAAGGTCAAGGGTGTTTCTTTTCGACCGGGAGACTACGTCTATCGTGCTAACGAAGCGAGTCGAGTGGAGAATACAGGAAAACTGGGCCCTAAATGGGAAGGACCGTATGAAGTCACTGAAACCTTGGGACGAGGCGCGTACAAGTTACGTGACATGGATGGCCGCGACCTAGAGCGCACATGGAATATCTCCAATCTCAAAAGGTGCTATCTTTGAAAGCTACGGCTTCCGCATGGGTACTTCGCTATAGGCGGTCTTAATAAAGAACCATGCAGGTTATTTGTTTTGTTTGTTTTTTTTCTTATGTTTGTTTCAGTTTCCTTTCTTGTTTTTTAGGACTTGTCGTCATTATTCAAACAAAAGTGTAAACGTTCTAATAAAATGCCGTGGTGCCTAGCTAGCTCCACGGCCTGTTTCGTGCAAATCATTTTTCCTTTCTTTGTTAGATTCTTTGTTAGTCGTATGAATTTTACTTGTATTATAATATGCCATGTTTCATTCATATGCATTCTTTCAAATTACTGTACATGTACTATACGCCTCCAGGCGGGGTAAGAGGATTAAGTGAACCTACTAATTCAACTTGCCGCGTAAGAGGGATGCAACCCCAGCCGCACGGATCATGTATCCTTACTAGACGCCTTATTCACAAGACGTTGTGATAAGTTTTTTGTGTACCGTATCCACACGGTACTCTGCATAGTAAAGACGCACATCGCATGTCTAGTAAATTATAGACTTGTATGTATTTTTTCTTTATGTGTAAGACGTGATACGTCACGCTGCATTGGAATAAAATGAAATACACAAGTTTCAAAATTAACAATAAACAAAATGACCGTGGTTATCACGGACTTCTAAATAAAAGGACAAGTTATTACATATATGTCTTAGCCGTGTACATACACGGACGAATATAATCACAAGTGTTTACAACATATCAGTTACAAGGGGGGAAGGAATTCTCCTAGATCCTTCTTCCCTTCCTCAATTAAAGCACGAAGGGCCTCCCCACGAGCATCTTTCCCGTCCTGAACTTTGACTGCAAGAGCATCCAGCGCTTCTCCAAGCAGCTTCTCACCTGACATGGCTTTGGATACGGAATCATAAGTAGCCAACGTCAAAGGAATTGGATCAGCACTCAGTCGGGACATTATTGCTTCGTTTGGAGCATCTTTCATGGCTTCAAGCTCGTCCAGGAGGGGGTGTTGAAGGTCTGCCAAGGCATCCATGGACGCGGTCATCTTACCCGCTGCGGAGGGGTTGTGATACGGATGCTGTGTGATATCCTCACCTTTCGTGATCATCTCCGCAGCTTGGACCAGGCCTTCATGCCTACCACGGTCGATCCCATCAGATACAACCCCAGCAAATGCCTGCAGTAGGTGTGGAGCGTTCAGGGCCCCACTTACGGCAATCCGCAGTCCTTGCCCGATAATCCACCTACGACCGGCTGTCGCGATTAGTAGGGGGGGCATACTCTCTCCGCACAGCTGACAACCACCTTGCTCAACTCTTCATCAGCTAAGGCAACTTGATTTTCAAGGCTGGTTTGAGCCTGCGTCAATTCCTCCTTCAGTGAGTCACGCTCCTAGGCGATGCTGAATGATTGCGCGGTCACTGCCTTAGTAGCAACCTCGGCCGCAGACACCTGCGTATGAAATTTGGAATTACTACAAGAATACATATGTTTTATGGGTAACATGCATACAAGGAATAGGAGTGTATGTAAAATATTTCTGAAAATTTACCTTCTCGTTTGATGCGGCTACGAGGGCCTCCAACTCAGCAATACGCCTCTCTCTGGTATCGGCGTGGAGCGCCTGCTCCTTCACCGTCGCCTCGGCGGTCAGTAATGCCGCCTGCAAGGATGCGATGGTCTTCTCGTTCTTCACGACCATTGCCTCGCGGCGGGCTATCCTTTTGTCGGCACGGCTCACATTAGTGAGGGCCTTGATCAGACGGCGTCTTAACGCAGCACCCACCGTCACCTGATGTGCGGATGATACATCAAACTGTTCAATCAGGGCCTCATGGTCTAGTTCATCTAAATCCTGTGCGAGGGCAGGCGGGGTGATGTGTTCGATGAATTCCGAACACTCTGATTCGGCCTCCAGCCGTGTCAAGCTTGATAGGTTCCATGCTAAGCGCAAGCTCTCTTCTGGCCCCTCGGGGCACGGTTCCTTGGCACGTGCGGTAACAGGTGAGGGGGGATTGTTAGTAGCTGCGGGGGATGGATTTCTCCCCACTTCTCCTCCTTGAGCTGCGACTGCCGGATTCACCCTGTCGTTCAAAAAATATTAGTCTATATACTTCATACAAAGGTATAAATCATAATTACGAGGGGTACTTACGGGGTGCCAATGTCAGGGTCTGGGCCGGTAGGAGCTACGGCACTCACAGGGGCGATTTGCAAGATGGGCCCTTCCATGGTCGGGGTGGGGTCGGCTTGACCAGTCATGGTGCTGCTTCCTTCTTGATATTGTGGATGGTCTTTCTGCAACTTCTTGGGAGGAGCATTTGCAACTCCGGCATCCTCCCCAGTCTTCCTCGCCACACGCCTGGTTGTTTTCCTCTTTTTAGAAGTAAGTGTGGTGGATCCGGAAGCTTGTGTAGTGTCTTCATTAGGATTGCGCTCTTCCTCCTGGTTGATGGTGCCTCCCTCCAGCAATGGGTCGTCGCCATCTTCGTTATGAAAGTCCAATGGGGACTTCTCGATAACAGGTTCTTCTTCGTCCGACCTGTGTTCGGTTGTCTCTTCCAACGGAATCGTACGGTCGGCTAAAGCTTCTAGCAAGGGGAGCTCATTCGGCTTTAACGGCCGGAATCCTTCCGCCACCTTCATGGGGTCGCCTTGACGAAGTAATCCGTGGAGGTTCATCTCTGCAAATGATTGTAGAAGTATACGGGTTAGTAACATTTTACACATATGTGATAGATCAAATTTACAAGATATATATGACCTACCCTCGCCCTGTTCCGTTAAGAAGCACGGATATAAGTCATCCCTCCCAAAGTAGCGGCGGCTTATCCCTACTAAGCACAGAAAGTGCTCCGGCAACCCTCTATGAAATTCCGTGCGATGGGTATCTAGTATTTTCAGGTCCCGGCTACTATAATCTTTGGATTTGGGCGGATAGTCTTTTGGGGCTTTGGTTTTAAGTACGAAGGGGGTGAAGAATACTTTCTCATCTACAAAGAAGTAATGGTCGTACCAATTCTTAAGGGAGTCAAGGGGTTTCCTATATGTCATCGGGGCATTCCCGGGTCGTTTCTTGAACGACAACCACCCGTTCACTAATTGGGGAAAGTAGAAAGCCCTAAAAAGGTTCACGGTGGGGGTTACCCTGCAGGTATGGCATGTAATCTCAAACTGGTTGATTTTACACGCCCCTATACAGTGGAGCTGGGTGATATGAAAGTCATAATACAAAAGAAGGTCTACTAAGAACTTAGACAACGGAATACGGTAGTTGGCTGAGTCAAACAGGCGTGTGTATATGCCTATTTTCCCCGCCGGTGCATCCGTAATAGCTTCACCATCACCCGGATAGGTGGGGTGTACGCTTTCGGGCACATAATACTTCGACAGGAAGTCGAGGTATTTCTCCGCCGACATCACATTCAAGACGTCCGTGATGAGGGGGTTATCCTTGACCATATTTTATGAAAAGGTTTTTTAAAGGCGTGGTAATCTAACCTGCGGTGACGGATATCCGTGGAAAAGAAGGCAAAAATTTTGGAGAGAAAAGCTTGAAGTTAACAATGGCGGAAGAATGAGTGAGTTGTGTGTGTAACATACACGCATCACTCTTATATAGGGTGGCCTCGGTTTCCGAGGTGCCGTGGATCTTTGACACGTATCCGTATCACATTCCCTATCCAATGGATAGGGTTTCTGACATTTCTGCAACGTCAGTAGGGGACCCACGGGTCACTTCTTAAACAGTTTCGCGTGGCTCAAGGGTGGTCAGTAATCATGCACTTTTTGCAGACATGCGACTGGATTATTGAATATCATCAATGCGACTGGATTCTTGTCGGGTTATGCGGCTCTTACGTAAGACCGTATTTAATGTTGCATTTAATTTGTCTCGGCCATTACGTGCGGCTGAGGTAGTATTCATTAAAAGTATATTCCTACGACCGGTTGCCACGTGCGGCCGGAACAAATTTTCCAGTGTCATCTCCTAGGTCTTTCTTGATATGTCCGGAGAGCAGCTTGATAGTCTAGAGGTTACGCCTACGGCTGTAACAACTAGACTAGGGGGACATGATGACGTATAGTCCCCAACCGGGTCATGAGCCCGGCTCACGGGTACTACCCGTATCCGGCCCATCACAGATGGGTGGATAAATGTCATTCAGGCTTATGGGTTTGAGTGAACAGTACGCGCACATGTGTGCGGCCCACGGCCCAAGGCGGCCGACATAAGATCAGACAGAATCATATTCTGTCTGGAATATCTTTATCCCAATAAGAGAGGATATTCACTACCAAGATTAGAAGATAACAATCATTCTAAAATCTGGTGATTATCTCTTCCTTAGGGCCGAAGCATCAGTGAAAGCCCGCTAGGGTTTCACTGCCTATAAAAGGAACCTCCAAGGGTTCCACAAAATTATTACGACTTGTACTCTAAACTCACATAAACCCTAAACCGATTACTTACTCTCACGCCGGAGTCTAATCGTGGGAAACATTCCCACGGTAAGCTTAACGCGTGCTGTTTAGTGTGCAGGATCCCAACCAGACGATTCACTTGGTGCAGGAGCCGGAGCCCAGCCAACCCGAATTAAGCCTAATTCGGGTCTAGCAAGGATCAACCAACTTTTGCATCAACAAGGAGCTGATCCCTCCTACCCAATGACCAGTTATTTAGAGGCAACCCCTCTAATTGCATGATGAGGTCTCCCCTCCAAGTATTCATGCACGTTGTTGACCTCATGACCTATATTGGCTATTATGGTACATAAACTAATACAGATTTTCATAAGTAACATAAGCTATGTTTTCAGAACTAAAACCAGTTAATATGACAAACAACTAGGTTTTCCGGGACTTATTCATTTCCGCTGCCATTCATGCTTTATATTCTTTATATGCTTCCACACCCTATGTTTTTCCATGTTTTATTGTATATCCGTGCACTGAGCGTTATGCTCAACCGTCTACTTTTCCATGTTCCCAAATGGCAGGTACCCAAGGACGCAAGTAGGAACTCCAGAGTATGTGCATTCGGATTGGAAGCTATCCGGCCTCTTTTACCTTATGCATTTATTCCTACTTTATCATACTTTACTTCTTTTGGATATTGTTTAGTCCTTTCCACTTACATTACTTATATTGCTTGTTTGTGAGTTACTAGACTACCGATGTTTGATTCTGGTATTTCTATTTATGGTCATGAATGTTTAGACATTTACCTTGCATGCTTTGATGATACGCTATAATTTACTATGGCACTATATCCTATTAAATGGGGTGTTACATAATGCATTAGAATTGAAACTAATCATTATGCATCTAGCTTTCAAGTAAAAGGTAGTTTTGAGACAAACCTAATTGAAAGGAATTTTAATTAGGTCATAAACCGAAGAGAAACTATTCAACCCCCTTCTAGTTTCTACACCTATTATTAAGAAAAAGAGTAAGTAATAGAGGGGAGCACTAAAGGTCATTACTTACTCAATATTGAGTAAGCAAAAGTGTAAAACTTTTAATGAATCTTTTTTTAGTAGAAAAAAGAGTAAGCAAATGTTGTGGGTTTCTTTTGCTTACTTTTATATTCATTGTGTTTTACTAAGTAAAAGTTAGAGTGACTTAAATAATTATAAATCTTATTAGTAAGCAAAACTTTTAGTAAATAAATATCATTTATTTTATAATAAGGTATTAAAGCGAATGTTGATCCCTTTGATTGGATCTATATTCTGTTAAGAACTAGTATAGTAGTTTGTAATCAAACTAAAACACTTTGAGAACTCTTACTCAAACTAAATAAGTTATGCGGAATCTAACTTATAAAACACAGAAGAACAGAATTACTTTTAACTATTCGATTCTCTTATTAATCGACTTGAATGAGGTACATGAATGACATTGTACCTATGTTCCTTTTATAGAGTAAGGAACCCTAGAAACCTTAGAATATTCTATAAAGATAACTATATCACAGACGATATACTATCAATATTCTAACTATTTAAGTATATCACATAAGATATACTCTAACTATAACTATGACATATCTTATACAAAGATATATTCGTCCTAATTAATATAGCAGTACTTACTTTATAAGTAGTAGTACTTACTATGTACCGCGTTAACACTAACGGTACTTGAAAGATAACTAACAGTACTTGAATAACACTAATGGTACTTGACACTTAACAAATAATTCCCAACAATCCTCCCCTAAATAAGAATGATAACTTGTTGTCTTCTTGTTTCTCCGGTACTGGATGTATTTAGAATACATTTCTTCAGTCTTTCCTTCATCCTTGGATTGAACTTGGTAATTTGTATTTGTACCCAACTGAATGTAGCCAAACACTTCAATGTAGATCTTCTTCTGATAAGATAATCTTCAAATAGCATGAACATCATCTTTGTCTTCAAACTATGATCTTCTTGTGTCTTGTAAACATTCATTTATCTTTGCAGCATCAGTAATTGTATTCTTGAGTTAAATATATGAACTCTAAATCATGAACTGCAGTCTTGATTTGATGAGATAAAACCTTCTAAGTATTTTCTTCTTGAATACTTCTTTGCTTGCAATCTTCATACATGAAATAAAACAGTTAACAACAAAAACCAATCTGTATTGGCTTCACGATTTTTAGCAAATCACCAGCTATCAACGGATTTGATATATTCTTTGCCAGTTAGCCGTACACTCTGGACTTCCTCATCTTTCAAATCCTTGATTTGTTGTTTAACCATTCTGATCAACTCCAAAGCATCAACAAATTATTCTGTAACTTCCAATTGTTGTTCCAACATTCTTTCCAACAATCTTCTTTTGAATGGATAACTCTTCTCTTGTAGCATATAGTAGGTAACATCATCTATATTCAAAATATGCAATCCACATGACCTATAATATCTCCAGTAACTAGGAACCTGATTCTCTAATTCCTTCAACATTTCTTGATCACAATTGTGTGGTTCATACATGAAGAGCATTTCCCTATACAATAGTGATACTTTAGTTTTACCTGCACTGGCTTCTTGAACTAACCTGAAAAGCTCCTGAATATCTTGTCTGTCAAGAATGTGAAGAATATCTTCCAAAAGTCTGAATATTCTTGTTGTGCCATCAGTTCTTTGAATTCATGAGCTTCCAGTCCTTGATCCATAGAGTATATCCATCTAGCAATAGATGATCTCTTTCTAAAAATCTCTGTATCAATAAATTGATCTTCAAATTTTACTATCTTCAAGTACTTCTTCAAGCTCTCATCATCATCACTATCTTCTGTTGTTGACTTAGCCCTCTTGGCTTTATGCTTTCTCTTTGTTAATCTTTTCCTTTTAACACCCTTGGAGGTTCCCTCATATTCTGTTGAACCCTCTTCCAAGTTTGTATGTACCGTTTCTTCAACATGTACTGTTGACTGTGTATGTACTGCTTGTTTATTTTCAATCTGAGCAATATCTTGAGGTTTATCTCCTTCATTCATTATTTGAGCAGTCTCTTCCTCCTTTGAACTTATCTTCTCCTTTCTATTCTTCCACACATAAGTGGTCTTGATAGTTGGAGATGTATTTGTAGGTTCAGCAGTACTTGGCTCAATTCTAGGAGTGCTTCCAAATTGTCTTTGTTGTTGCAGATGTCTTCTATGTGTTTCAACAGCCATTCTATCTGCTTCAGATCCAATCTCAACAAAATTCAATTCAGTTCTCTTATGTTGCTCATACAAAGTCATGATTTCTACAAATTCTTCTTGATCATCTGAATATGAGTGAAACCCTTAACTTTATTGAGAAAGTTCATCATTTGATTCCTAATCTGCATGGTAGTTGGAGGCTTAATCTTTTCTCTTCTTCTATTTTCAGCAAAGAATCTTTGTTGCTTCCTTACTAGATCATCCATCAACTTTGATTTCTCTTCTTCATCATAAGCATCTCTTTCTTCAGCTATCAATGAGTCTACAAGAAGCTCACTTGCATGTAATTCAGCTCGAATCCTATCATACTCTTGTATGTTCCATTCTTGTTGTATTCTCTTAGCTTCTAGCAAATGCTGCTTAGCTTCAAGTTCTTCTTGTAAGTCTTCTTCACGAATCTGAGCTTGCATTCTAAGAGCATATTACTCATCATGTTCTAATTGATTAAATCTATACATGACTTTGCTTATGTCTTCATCTGAATCACTTTCATTTTCAAATTCTGATAGTATTTGCTTCTTCCCCTTATCCTTTGGATTAATCTTAGGTAGCTTCTTCTTTAGCTTGGAAGGTCTTTCCACATCAGCTTGCTGTTGAATAACTATACCTTTAGAAGGGTGTGAAGCTTGAACTTTCTTACCTTTAGTTTGATCCTTTTTGGCAAGAACTTCTTGTTGTGTCTTCTTCTCTGCCTCTGCTTGTTTTGCTTTCTCAGATGAATTCTTCTCTCTTAAGTCAAGCAGTATTTGGGCTAAAGTCTCATCCTCTCCAAAAGGAGTTTGACTTTCTAGTGAATGATGATCACCAGCGGTTCTTGCAATCGGCTTAGTTGGCTTAGCAGTACTTGGGTCTTCAACAATATCAGCAGTACTTGCAGTCGGCTTACTTGGCTTAGCAGTACTTGGATCTTCAACACTGTTGACTTCACCAGTATTAGACACATTTGTTTCTTCAATCACTTGTGTATCTACAGATATTCTTTCTTCCACTGAAGCTATCTTTTCAACTTGCACCTCTTTAGTCTTGTCTGATCCAATGCTCATTATTGATCTGGACAGTACTTACAAAGACTGTTTCATGTGAAACCAAATTTGTCTTTGTGGTGGTGGAGTTGAAGATACAGGAAATTGAACATCTATTTCCTCCAACTTCTCATTGAAAGTACTCCAATATACTTGAAGTGGTGATTGAGGTGTTGGTGCTGGCTGAGTTACCATCATTTCTTTAACTTGTGGCTCCTCATGAGTAGGCTGTGGTTCTTCCTGTTGAAACTCCATGTTTGTAGGTTCATCCACACTGATTGCGGTAAAATCTAGATAACTTGCTTTAGGAAAAACAAGCAACTAAATATGAGCGGTAAGTATCGACGAGTGATTTAGGAAAACCACAAGTAATGACCCACAATCACTTAAAAGAGATGAAAGATTCGTTTCCCAAGGAGGTAAGGTGTTGTGAATTAACTTGTATTTCTTTGAGATTAATATTGAGAAGATGGAATGACGGTATCTTGGAAATTATACTATGACGTAAAAAACGAAAACGTAAAACCGTAGAAAAACCACTAAAATTAAAAATTATTAAAACCAAAAACAAAATCAAGAAAAAGATTAAAAAGACTAAAACAAGTCTAAAATAATATAAATAAAGACAAAAATCCAATAAAGATATTTTAAAACCTTTTATTAATTAAATAATTAATTTTAAATGCTAATTAAAGCCCTAAAATTAAATTTAATTAATTCAAATGTCAAAAATATGATTTTATTGAATAATTACTCAACTTATATTATTATAAGGCTAAAAAGTAATTTTCTAAAAATTAAAACCTATTAAAATTATTTTTAAAACCCTAAAAATGATTAAAAATGATTAAAAACTAATTAAACTTAAAATAATTATAAAAATAAATCTAAAAGTTATAAAAATAATCTAAAAATGGAAATAGTCCTAATCAATGACAAAGAACCTAGGAAAAATGAAAAAGAAAGAAAAATAAAATTTTGAAAATTAATTAATAAAATAATATTAAAACACTGTCTTGCGCCGCAGTGCTTGGGTCTTGCGCCGCAACTAGTGTTACGAGATCACCAGATCAGCAGCACCTTCAGTTGCGCCACAACGTCTATTCCTTGCGCCGCAACTTGTGAAACGGGAAAACCAAAATCTGCAGCTCCTTGTGTTGCGCCGCAACTTGTTGGTCTTGCGGCGCAATTGGTGTGACGAACCTGGTTATGAACTATTGCACCAGCAGGTTGAACTTGTGTTTTGCTTGAGATTTTAAGCCAAGAGGACTTGGGCTTATTGAGCTTATTTGGATGAATATTTTGGACAAAAGGGCACTCTTGTGATCCTTTGATCACAAGAAGTCAAGACAATCAAGCACAAATCACTTAGCACTCAAATTCAAGAAATCAAATGCATCAAAGATCATGAAAAACCAAGCAATATAGCAATATGCAGATTTTTAACACCCTTTTTACCTTTTTAAACTCAACAAAATTGCTCAAAACGTGTGCCAAACTATATTACCATCTTACTAACATCTAACTTATCCTTAATCTAGTAACCTAACATCTTTTAGCAACACAAATCAATGATTGTACCCTGCTTAAACCTGTTGCCAAACACCCTTTTAAAATCTAAAAACCAACTTTTAACATACCAACATGCTTACAAAAGCTACCAAATTGATTCCAAGTGCATCTAACATGTAAACATACACACTAGAACACAAATCATGCAATATAAACACACTTAATCACCAAATCACTTAAGATCATACAACTAGCTATTTTTGAACTTTTTCAAGGTAAAAGGAAGATACCTTAGGTTCTTACATCCAAGAACCTAGAGGATGAAAATCCTCCTCCAATCCAACCCGGGTTGGAGCTGAACTAAATCAACAAGCCTTCAACCTATTTGAACACAAAACAAAGAAACAAGAACAAAAATAATATGGAATGATATGATTCTTTTTTTTTTTTTTTTTAAAACTCTTCCAAAACCTTTTTAATCTTCTTAAAATGTTTCTATAACACTTAAATCACCAACAAACATGAACCATAAACACCAAAATACCTTTGAGAAGATTTTACCAAAATCTCTCAAAATCTCAAAACCTTAAACAACTTTGAAAATCAAAGTTGCTTAACCAAATAAAAGTGGAACTCAGAATCAATCTCCTCACAACACACAAACTTTTAAAAACAATAAAAAAGGATTTACACTTGAATATTTCAAAAACCAAACTTTTTATTTCTTTAAAAAGGAATTACATGTGAGAGACTAGAAACTGGAACAAAGGGATCACCACAACTTGGGTCTCCTTTTATAGAGCCTATAGAACATCCTAGAAGCATAAAAACATAAAACCCTAATACATAGAAAATCCCAAATGTGCCCTTGAATGATTTTGAGTGCATTTTGTCCTCTCATTTGATCTTGGACGTTTATTTTGCTTTGGGAGGAAGCAAATAATCATGGCCATTGATTTAAGCCACGTCATCATGCTTGGGGGCTAAGGAATGATGTGATTGGTGGATTGGGGAATTGGGGTTTTGGTGCACATGAGTGGGATGCAGGTTTTTAGGAGTGGGATAGGTTTTGGCATGTGTGAATTACTTGTGTGCAAGTTTAATTGGGTTTTACCCAAGTAAAAAGGTGGGTAATTTCTGGGCATGGTAAAGATGAATAGTAACTGAGTTTGATCCTAAAAAGGGGGAGACAAAGGTGTTAGGCGCCTATTTTTTTAAATTGTTTCAGGTTTGGCACTTTCAGCCCTTGTCTTTTGTTATTTTTGGCTTTTAAGGTTTCCAGCCCTAAAACTTGCATTTCCTTTGTAAGTAACTTTCCCACTTTGACAATTTTGGCACCAACTTTTGATAAAAGGTTATCAAGGATGTAATTTGACATTTGGTGATTCTTTAAGGACTAATCTTGGACAATTTTGATCTTCAAAGGTCTTCAATGAGTCTTTCACTTGTTGAGGGACCATTATTGGCAATTTGAAAATGTTGAGGGACTAAACTTGCCATTTCTTCAAAGTTGAAGGACCTTTTTGTAATTTTGACAAACTTAAGGGACCAAACTTGTAATTATTAATATACAAGGGTTTTAAGTGTCATTTCTTCATTCTTGGATGATCAATCTTGTATTGTCTTCAAGTCTTCAAGGGTATTTGATGAAAATTCCATGATTAGGGCCCGGTTCTTTGTACGGCTTCGTTTCTCGTGTTCGTTTTTCCTTGTATCTTGTGATCTTTTGTCTTTTTCACGATATCCATACCTAAAATACACAAGTAAACAAACACAAGCATATATATGGTATTTTATGACATTTTTATGCATTTAAAGCCCGAAAAGAACGATGAGATCATGTATAAATGCCATCTCATCACTCCCCCATACTAAGCCATTGCCGTGCCCTCACGCAATGCTAGAATAAAGTATCTAAGCATCACCAAAGTTCAATTTTATTAACCTTTATTGAAGAGTAAAAGACTTGCAACATACTACGAGAATGTGTAAAGACATAATGTATGATTTTCATCACCAAAAGGTGACTTTTAGGGTCAAAGAATAGAAACAAGTTAATGTCCCTTAGAGTAAATTTCGTCATCCTTGATTGTCACACATTCCATGCTAAGTGCAAAAACAAGATCATTGTTGGTACAAGTCACAATGCTAACACTACTCATACGTCCAAATTGTGTAATACTTTTTCTCCCCGCAATCCTAGTTATTATAAAAGGAAATGGGTTACTAGCATTTTTTATCTATTTGTCATGGATCACAAGTGATTCATATTGACTTATTTGAGTAGTTATTAGTCCGAAAGCAAAGTAGCACGATTTGATCAATAGTTAGCCGAAGGACAAAATCTTTTAAAACGGCTTCTCGTGTATCTCCTTAAGTTCATATCTTGGCATAACTCGTTTCACGATTTGAGACCTTTCTCGGACCGATATTTGGCATGTACTTCATACTTCAAATCTTGGGAAGACGTTCTTGAAATTATGGTCTTCTCTTCATATTTCTTCACTTGACGTTTTTGAGAGATTCTTCATATAGGACCACGACTTCATCATTTTTCTTCAATCTTTACTTTGGATTTTGATATACAACGATCCGCCTCCTTTTCGGACTTGGATATATTCATCCTCATACCTTGTTAGGGTCTTTTTGGATAGACTTTCTCCATTCTTTAGGGGAGTAATAGCTTCTCGTCGTGTGTCTCGATCCTTCATATTGATTTTGGAACAATGATACTTCACATCATCTTTGGATCTTTAGCAAAAATAGAGCTCCTCATGCCTTGTTAGGGCCTTTTTGGATGATCGCCAATCTTCGCGTCCCGTTTCAATAAGTTATGCCTTGGCTATGAACTCTATTCAACCCCGAGCAACTTTTAAACGATCTTGCGCTAGAGGCTAAGTAACCTTTCAAACCGTACGACCTTACTTATTGCAATTATGTTTTATTCCTAATGCATTGATCTTATGGGAAGAAAAAGCCACAATTAAAAACATATGAGTTTTTGAAAGAACACTTTCATGTTCTACGTTTAGCATGATCACTTGTCTAACTCTATCATTTCTCGTTCTTCACTATTTAAAGACCTCTAATTAAAGAGACTCGTGAATACTTAGCCGTGCAAGTCAAAATTAAGCCAAATTTGGATTAGCTTTCATTAAGACTATATCAAATCAAAGTTTTGGGTTTTCAAGCCACCTATAGGATCTTGCACTTTCTTGGACTTTTTCAAGTTTAGAGAATGCGTTTTAAAGTTCCCTTGATAAGTGACTTTCTAGAATCAATTATAGGAACTTGCGAAAAGTTCTTGTTCTTAACCCGAATGAATTAAGACTTTCGCGTTTTAAAGCTCCCTATATAAAAGTCTAGCAAAACTTGATTTGAGCGAGTTAAGGAATGTAAATGGCTCCAAATGCCCATCAAGTCAAAAATTAACTCTTATTCTACCCATCGGAAAATATACATTCGTGTCTTAAAAACACTTATGAAAACTAAGAAAAATTTTAAAATTTGGCCATTTTGAGCCTTATTAGTAAAACAAAACATTGAAAATTGGAAAACGTGAGGGCGTAGCAAAGCAAGTATCTATTCACCCCCCCATACTAAAAGTAAACATTGTCCTCAATGTTTCGAGTCTAAAGGTGGAGCACCCCCATACTAGAGACGAAGAATCGAATGCTTAGGATCTAGCATGGAAAGGGTGATCAACAATATATCTAAAGCCGTTTATTAATTATGCTAAAAGATAATTGTTAGAACAATAAAGGATATGTCATGGAATCGTGAAAAACTTCTTCAAACGAACGATGGAGGCTCACGTAAACGAACACGAGAGTCTTCAATCGTAGACGATGATGATGATCTAGATAACACAATCACAAACAACCACGAGACAACGAGTTGGAAGGGTACAAGTCCCCTTATTAGTGAATATAAAGCATAAAGATAAGCATGGGATCTCCCCCACGAGGCACCTCGTTTTTGATTACCGAGTCATGAGCTCGACTCGATCCCCTTAAAATGTGAACATTTAGGGATTTCATGGTGTGGTCAATTTTTGATGGGGCTTACATGATAAACAAGGCCCAAAAAGCAACCGGTATAAAGGACTAAGTCCTTAGATGATGCAAAATACCGGGGTCGAAGATGGCGTTCTCGTTTCCATTGGAAAAACAATTCAACGTCACTTGAACATGTGCCATAAACTCAAAGAGTTTGAAGAAAATAGATGAGAAGTAGAAGGGTGGGACATTGGTTGGGTAAAACAATCGAGTTACTCGAGGTAAACTCTCACCGTAAGTGTAGAAAGATTTTCTAGTGACTACTTCGGTGAAAGACCGAGATTTTATCTTAAACGTGATACCGGGGTCAAAAATCTCGTCCTCGGTGGATAAGTGTAAGGAAGCAAATGGGGTTTCCCCCACACTAGGTCCACACAAAACGTCGTCAAAAGGAGTAGACGCGTTTGTAGCAAATTCAATCAATCGAGGTGATGACGGAGTTAGAGTTGGAAAAATTTTCAAATCATTTGTAAAATCTTTTCCTTTGTCAATTTTTAACTCATTATTACGAAAACCCAAGTCGATTAAATTGAAAATTTTTGGTGTTTCTAAAATAAATCTAGGCACACTTAAACTTTTCACATTTATCTTGAAGGTGGGAGGAGGATTTGACTTTTTAAAACATGAATCGATTAGAAAAATATCCCCCTCCGGGCTAACGTAATGGTCTTCATCAAACTCGAAAATCGAAGGCGGGTCGTCAAGAATACGTTTGATCTCGGAAAAATCTCCATCGGGATCAAAAACGTCTTCTCTTCCTCGTGGAAGAGGTTGAGCAATAAGATCGTCGATAATCGAGTCACTAGCTTCAACCGTCGTGAAACTAGGAATAGAAGGCTCTTCGATTGAAGATTTTGCCTTTGTCGTGTCGACCTCGATATCAAAAAACGTATCAATGTGAGCAAGGCCATCGGCGGACTTCTCACATGATAAATCCAAAATCTCACATGATGTGGGATTAGGAGCAAAAGGCTCGTCTCGTGACGATTTTGCCTTGACGGTTTCAATTTTGTCCTTCGAAGGGATCGAACGTGGTTTCTCGAACATTTTAGCAAAATTACTAACACGTCCCTTCGGAATTAATTGTCGTTCATCTTGTAACAACGTGGGTTCAATGATTTCCTTCAAAACCTTTTCACATTTTTCTTCTTTAAAATCATTTATTGGAATTTCTTCAAAATTAAGTGTATATTGATTTAGAAAATCCTCAATAATTTCATCTTCATTAGAAAAATTAGGTTTACAAGGTACAAGATTTAAAACTCCCAAATATCCTACGAGTTTTTCCTTAGGTTTATTTTCACAAACATTTTTCAAAACTTCGTTGGATGACGGTTTCGTTGCCTCTACGTTCTTACTTGATGACGATGGTTGCACGACTCTAAAATTAGAGAGATATGGATCAATACGAGACGTACGAGTCTTAGGAGTCGAAGTAACTTGACCCTCTCCCACGGGATTGGGATTGGTGTCTTTAGACAAAGAATTAAATTTTTCCACTAAGCCCTCGAACATTAAAAGAAGTTTATCTCTTTCATTAGCGTGATCATTATTAATTTTATCAACGCATTCTCTCCACATCACTTGATTTTGGTCATACAAACGTTGTTGCTCTTCAAGAAGGGTGTCATAATCGTGTTCCATTTTTTTGTAAGTCTCCCCTTGGGCTTCCAATTTCTCTTTGTAATACTTATCGAGATCTACCACGTGTTCTTGAAGTGACTCTATAAGTTTGTTATGACGGCTCATATAATCACAAAAAGATTCATTAAGACTCATTTCTTCATTTTGATTTTCACCATAATTAAAAGACGAATCAAATGACGAATGTGGTTGGTGACCTTGGTCGTTAGATTGAAAATTGTCACCATCACCACGTGGAGGAGAGTTATAGATATAACCCTCTCGACCTCCATAAACTTCACAATTAAAACAATTAGCCCCATCGGGTGGGCCTCCACAATATGGACACGAGAAATATCCCTCATCATTAGACATGATGCAACATAAACGGTGTTACAATAATTAAACGTTTAGAGGGTGAAAGAAGAGAATTATGAAAATAGAGGGAAAGCAAAGAAGATTCTTTTTGGTTGTTTTGTGGATTTTCAATTTTTTTGTGTTTTTGATGATATTTAATTTTTTTGGTTTTTGGTGTATCTTCGTAGACCACAATCTACAAAATCTCTCCTCGAATCAAACTCTTGATTAAAGAAGCCTCAAAGGAATGAAAACGATCACGTGGAGTGAACGCCTTCGATTGACTTTAGAACTTTGGTGAAAACCAAATCGTTCAAGAGGGTTTAATCACAAAGAAACCAAGCAAATATATATGATACGTAATAATACTTTGGGCGGCAAAACCCTCGATTAGCCTTCAATCTCAAAATACTCACAAGCAAGCGGGGAAACGAGGCGGCGCGAAGCACTTAAGAGCCTTTTTCCTTAGGGTATATTTTATAATACCCGCCTTATACCTACCTTATAGTTCGTATCTTTCAAAATCGAGCTTCACGAAAGTATTTATCTATTTTTGCCTTTTCTTTTTGTTTGAGATTCGAATACAATGATCGAGTGATGAAATCCCGAATCAAGGTTGTGTTTTCACACTTTTGGAGATATTGTATTTTGGTTGTGATACTTAATACAATATATTAATAATATTCACAAAGAAAAACCGAGAAAACCGATAATACGTGTTAAGGGAGTTCCACTTAACACAAATACTATTATGGATAATATCAAAAACAAAATTTTCCAAATTAAATCACGACACACCTCCCCGGCAGCGGCGCCAAAAATGATTGCGGTAAAATCTAGATAACTTGCTTTAGGAAAAACAAGCAACTAAATATGAGCGGTAAGTATCGACGAGTGATTTAGGAAAACCACAAGTAATGACCCACAATCACTTAAAAGAGATGAAAGATTCGTTTCCCAAGGAGGTAAGGTGTTGTGAATTAACTTGTATTTCTTTGAGATTAATATTGAGAAGATGGAATGACGGTTTCTTGGAAATTATACTATGACGTAAAAAACGAAAACGTAAAACCGTAGAAAAACCACTAAAATTAAAAATTATTAAAACCAAAAACAAAATCAAGAAAAAGATTAAAAAGACTAAAACAAGTCTAAAATAATATAAATAAAGACAAAAATCCAATAAAGATATTTTAAAACCTTTTATTAATTAAATAATTAATTTTAAATGCTAATTAAAGCCCTAAAATTAAATTTAATTAATTCAAATGTCAAAAATATGATTTTATTGAATAATTACTCAACTTATATTATTATAAGGCTAAAAAGTAATTTTCTAAAAATTAAAACCTATTAAAATTATTTTTAAAACCCTAAAAATGATTAAAAATGATTAAAAACTAATTAAACTTAAAATAATTATAAAAATAAATCTAAAAGTTATAAAAATAATCTAAAAATGGAAATAGTCCTAATCAATGACAAAGAACCTAGGAAAAATGAAAAAGAAAGAAAAATAAAATTTTGAAAATTAATTAATAAAATAATATTAAAACACTGTCTTGCGCCGCAGTGCTTGGGTCTTGCGCCGCAACTAGTGTTACGAGATCACCAGATCAGCAGCACCTTCAGTTGCGCCGCAACGTCTATTCCTTGCGCCGCAACTTGTGAAACGGGAAAACCAAAATCTGCAGCTCCTTGTGTTGCGCCGCAACTTGTTGGTCTTGCGGCGCAATTGGTGTGACGAACCTGGTTATGAACTATTGCACCAGCAGGTTGAACTTGTGTTTTGCTTGAGATTTTAAGCCAAGAGGACTTGGGCTTATTGAGCTTATTTGGATGAATATTTTGGACAAAAGGGCACTCTTGTGATCCTTTGATCACAAGAAGTCAAGACAATCAAGCACAAATCACTTAGCACTCAAATTCAAGAAATCAAATGCATCAAAGATCATGAAAAACCAAGCAATATAGCAATATGCAGATTTTTAACACCCTTTTTACCTTTTTAAACTCAACAAAATTGCTCAAAACGTGTGCCAAACTATATTACCATCTTACTAACATCTAACTTATCCTTAATCTAGTAACCTAACATCTTTTAGCAACACAAATCAATGATTGTACCCTGCTTAAACCTGTTGCCAAACACCCTTTTAAAATCTAAAAACCAACTTTTAACATACCAACATGCTTACAAAAGCTACCAAATTGATTCCAAGTGCATCTAACATGTAAACATACACACTAGAACACAAATCATGCAATATAAACACACTTAATCACCAAATCACTTAAGATCATACAACTAGCTATTTTTGAACTTTTTCAAGGTAAAAGGAAGATACCTTAGGTTCTTACATCCAAGAACCTAGAGGATGAAAATCCTCCTCCAATCCAACCCGGGTTGGAGCTGAACTAAATCAACAAGCCTTCAACCTATTTGAACACAAAACAAAGAAACAAGAACAAAAATAATATGGAATGATATGATTCTTTTTTTTTTTTTTTTTAAAACTCTTCCAAAACCTTTTTAATCTTCTTAAAATGTTTCTATAACACTTAAATCACCAACAAACATGAACCATAAACACCAAAATACCTTTGAGAAGATTTTACCAAAATCTCTCAAAATCTCAAAACCTTAAACAACTTTGAAAATCAAAGTTGCTTAACCAAATAAAAGTGGAACTCAGAATCAATCTCCTCACAACACACAAACTTTTAAAAACAATAAAAAAGGATTTACACTTGAATATTTCAAAAACCAAACTTTTTATTTCTTTAAAAAGGAATTACATGTGAGAGACTAGAAACTGGAACAAAGGGATCACCACAACTTGGGTCTCCTTTTATAGAGCCTATAGAACATCCTAGAAGCATAAAAACATAAAACCCTAATACATAGAAAATCCCAAATGTGCCCTTGAATGATTTTGAGTGCATTTTGTCCTCTCATTTGATCTTGGACGTTTATTTTGCTTTGGGAGGAAGCAAATAATCATGGCCATTGATTTAAGCCACGTCATCATGCTTGGGGGCTAAGGAATGATGTGATTGGTGGATTGGGGAATTGGGGTTTTGGTGCACATGAGTGGGATGCAGGTTTTTAGGAGTGGGATAGGTTTTGGCATGTGTGAATTACTTGTGTGCAAGTTTAATTGGGTTTTACCCAAGTAAAAAGGTGGGTAATTTCTGGGCATGGTAAAGATGAATAGTAACTGAGTTTGATCCTAAAAAGGGGGAGACAAAGGTGTTAGGCGCCTATTTTTTTAAATTGTTTCAGGTTTGGCACTTTCAGCCCTTGTCTTTTGTTATTTTTGGCTTTTAAGGTTTCCAGCCCTAAAACTTGCATTTCCTTTGTAAGTAACTTTCCCACTTTGACAATTTTGGCACCAACTTTTGATAAAAGGTTATCAAGGATGTAATTTGACATTTGGTGATTCTTTAAGGACTAATCTTGGACAATTTTGATCTTCAAAGGTCTTCAATGAGTCTTTCACTTGTTGAGGGACCATTATTGGCAATTTGAAAATGTTGAGGGACTAAACTTGCCATTTCTTCAAAGTTGAAGGACCTTTTTGTAATTTTGACAAACTTAAGGGACCAAACTTGTAATTATTAATATACAAGGGTTTTAAGTGTCATTTCTTCATTCTTGGATGATCAATCTTGTATTGTCTTCAAGTCTTCAAGGGTATTTGATGAAAATTCCATGATTAGGGCCCGGTTCTTTGTACGGCTTCGTTTCTCGTGTTCGTTTTTCCTTGTATCTTGTGATCTTTTGTCTTTTTCACGATATCCATACCTAAAATACACAAGTAAACAAACACAAGCATATATATGGTATTTTATGACATTTTTATGCATTTAAAGCCCGAAAAGAACGATGAGATCATGTATAAATGCCATCTCATCACACACCAATCTCTGAACCAGTTCCATCTTTATAAGTCCCAATGACATCTTCATCCAGCTCAAAATTGATGTCATTTCCAGAGATCCTTGTTTGATTATCAGAAGAAGGTGGTTGTCCTTCATAATTCCTCCCCTGTTTGGTTGCATTCAGTTGCCTTTTCTTGTGGTTTCCGAATCTTTGCTTTTTGAGTGCAGCCTTCTGAATAGATCTACGTTGCCTCATCCAAGGTGATACTTTGTTCCTCAACTTGATTAGGCTAGCTTCCTATTCAGCAATTTTCTTATCTTGAACAAGTTTTCCTTTTTGCAACACCTGTACCTGTTGGGACAAACTAGTACATAAAGCAATCAAATTTGCAACATCCACCACCTCTGGTGCTTGTGCTGGTGGTGAACCACTAGCAGCAATAGAAGCAGCAGGTGTATGGATCATCTCATCAGTATTTGGTGGAGCACCAACATTGTGAGAAGAAGATTGTGAATCTTCTAGGGAATGGAAACTCTGGTGAGAAGGAGTTTGCTGAGAAGCACTAGCATTGCTAGGTTCCTCACCTTCTTGGTTGGCAGGTTGGGCTAACATATGAGCAAACAATGGTGTAACTATTCCTGTAAAGGCATTGCCTTGTTTGGTCAAGAAAGAGAAAGTTCTCTTTGTGAATGTAGGAACATCCCATGTATCAGTTAACTCTGGTAGGTTAGGTATTTGGTCACTAACTAAAGTCTGAATGAATCTAGGATACATCAAAAACTTTTTAGTTCCTTCCAAATTCCTAGTCATGCCTTCAAAAATTAATCTTGAAAAATTAAAAACCCTGTTATTTGCTAGACAAATACCAGATGATGCCAATGCAGCAGGAATATCAAAAGATGTACTTTTAGAGCTTAAACAGTGAATAATAGCATGAAAAAACAATTTCCATTGAGGTGAAAATAAAGCTTTAAAGAAAGTAAGACTTTCCCTACCACCCTCATAGCCCATGGCTGCAAGGCCATCATGAATCTCTGTGTTATTAAGCAAACTAAGTCCATTTTCATCATTTAATCTCAAACTTGCCCTTAGCAGTACCTCAGTTACATATATATTTCTATGATTCACCCTAGCCCTAATGCAAGGTTGATCAAACCGAGTACCTAACACACCAGTGTTCCAAAGTTGTTCAACAATGGAAACAGAGACAATAGGACTTACAGTAAGTTCAAAACAAACATGACTCCGAAATAAGAAACCAAGAATCTCATGGAATCCAAGAGATTCATCATTCACAGCAATATTCGCAACCAAATTATGCTTAGAGATCACTTGTAAAGCAGCCATTAGTATTTTTGATGATCGAAAAATTAGAGAGAATGTTATAGAATCAAGAGATAAGAAAATAGATTAGGTGAATCAATTGTGTAATTGGAGTAAGTATTTAAGTAAATAACAAACCCAAGCACGAAGAAACCGCCAAATTTACAAAAGAGACCCTTAACGGTACAACGGACATGTAGCGGTGCATGGAACATACTCGGTACTTGAACTTGTGCTAGCGGTACTTGGAGTTATAACAGTACCTCACAATTTTGACCAGTTCATGCATTCCACTATTATTATAACCTCTTTTATCTTTCTATATCAACCTGCAATCACATCAAAAACACAAAACATAGACTATATAATAAAAATTAGTATAAAAATTGTACAGCTATTACATCCCCTCAACTTATGCAGCAGTCTATTGGTTGTGCATACCAATATGTGTCACCAAGAATTTAAATCTCTTTGCAGCAAATGCCTTGGTCAACAAATCAGCTACATTGTTGTCTGTATGAATCTTCAAGACTTGAATAAGCTTCTTGTCATAGGCATCTCTTATAAAGTGATGTCTTATTTCAATATGCTTGGTCTTGGAGTGAAATACTGGATTCTTGACAATGCATATAGTACTTTCATTATCAATGTAAATCTTGGTGTTCATGAACTTAAACCCATAATCTAACAATTGATTTTTAATCCAAAGTACTTGTCCACAGCAATGAGCAGCAGCTACATATTCAGCTTCAGTTGTAGAAGTAGCAACAATGGTTTGCTTCTTACACTGCCATGATATGAGTCTTCTGCCTAGGAATTGACAACCTCGTGTTGTAGATTTCCTATCATGATTAGCTCCAACATAATCACTATCTGAGTAAGCTTCCAATTCAAAGGTGTAATCTCTAGGATACCATAATCCTAAATTGGGTTGACTTTTAAGATACTTAAAAATCTTCTTCACAACATGTAGATGTGACACCTTTGGATTGACTTGGAACCTTGAACAGGCACATACAGCAAACATAATATCTGGCCTTGAAGCAGTAAGATGCATCAATGAACCAATCATTGATCTGTATAGATGAATATCAACACTTTATCCATGTTCATCTTTTGATAAAGACTTCTTAGCTTCAAAAGGTGTGCTTGTACTCCTTGTATCCATACTTGAAAATTTCTTCAAGATTTCAGCAACATACTTATCTTGGCTGATAAATATTCCATTTTTCCTTTGTTTGACTTGCAGTCCCAAAAAGAAAGTTAGTTCTCCCATAGAACTCATCTGAAATCTTCTTTCATCAAAGCCTCAAACTCTTCACACCATGACTTCTTGGTAGAACCAAAAATGATGTCATCAACATAGACTTGAACTAGAATAATATCCTTAGCATTCTTCTTGATGAACAGAGTTTTGTCAATGGTTCCTCTCATATATCCATGCTCTAACAAAAAATTGGATAAAGTTGCATACCAGGCCCTAGGAGCTTGATGCATACCAAAAAGTGCTTTGATAACCTCGTTGACTCTGTTGGGGAATTTAGGATCTACAAAACCTGGAGGTTGTCAGGCATATACCTCCTCTGAAATAGTACCATAAAGAAAGGCACTTTTCACATCCATTTGATAGACTATAAAACCCATATATGATGCAAAGGCCAAAAATAACCTAATGGCTTCTATCCTTGCCACTGGTGTAAAAACCTCATCATAGTCTATCCATTCTTCCTGTCTATAGCCTTAAGCAACAAGTCTTGCCTTGTTCCTCACAACAACTCCTCTTTCATTCTTCTTGTTCCTGAAAACCCATCTAGTACCAATTACTCTCTTACCTGAGGGAAGATCCACAAGAATCCAAACCTTTTGTATCTTAAATTGTGTTAATTCTTCTTGCATGGCATCTACCCAACTTTCTTCATCAAGAGCCTGAGAAATGTTTTTGGGCTCTACTTGTGATAAGAAACAGGCAAACAAACAATGCTAAGTATCTTTATGATTAGTTCTCTGCTGTTGTTTGACATAACTCACAAGTGCATGAGTTTTAGTATTGGTTTGAAGTTGTCTTCTGGTTTGTACAACAGACTTGGGATCTCCAATGATCTGTGTATTAGGATGGTTGTTGTTGACTCTATGAGTGGGAATAGAACTGACTGGAATTTCTGTTTCCAAATTGTTGAAATCATTACTGCACCCTGCTCATCATAGGAAGCTTTGGAGAAGATTCCTTCAGTTGGACTAGCAAACACATCTTCATCGTCCATAGCTTGTAAAATATCTTCTAATGAATCAGCAGACTTTGCGGATTTTGACTTAGCATTACTTGTAGATGAAGTACCGTTAGGTGTAGTATGTATTGTTGAGTGTTGTGACTCAAAATATTCTTCTATTGAATGCTTATTAGCAGATGTAGTATTCTTTTCTTAATCTTGAAGCCTCTGAAGCTCTTGGGAGGCTTGATCATCTGTTGATGGCATGGTTTGCTTCTTGGGAGTAGCAGACATGGGAGTAACAGTAGGCATATTGGGTACATAGATATGAACATTATCATCTGATGAAGAAACTTCTTCTTGAGTACCTGCATTAGTTGCACTAGACTCCTCACCTGCATTGTTAGTTTGAAAATCCTTTTGCACAGAATAGTAATTCATGGAGTTAGTTAGATAATCTAAATCAAACATCCAAGCATAACCTATTCCTGGGACATTGGGTTTATTTTCTAAGAAATTAACATGGGCATTTTCTTCAACCTTTTTAGATGCCAAATGATAAACCCTATATGCTTTAATTTGCAATGAATATCCTACAAGATATCCTGGATCAGACTTTCCACTAAACTTTCCCAAATGATCAAGAGTATTTAGTATAGACACATGACACCCAAAAGGTCTTAAATGACTTATGATAGGCTTAACACCAGTCAAAAGTTCATAAGGCGTTTTGTTTTGAGGCTTGGTCACTAAGACTCTATTTAACACATAACATGCAGTGTTGATTGCTTCTGCCCAAAAGGTATTTGGCAAGAGAGAATCAGCCAACATAGTTCTAGTAGCCTCAATTAGTGTCATATTCTTCCTTTCAGCTACTCCATTTTGTTGTGGAGTCCTAGGTTTACTAAACTGTCTCTTAATGCCTTTAGACCTACATAATTCATCAAATTAAGCATTCTTGAATTCTGTCCCATTATCTGTCCTAATGATTAAAACTTGTTAGTGAACTGCTTTTCAACTAAAGTGATAAAATCCTTAAGTAATTCATTGGTTTTACTCTTAAGAGCTAAAAAGAAAACCCAACTGAATCTGCTATAATCATCAGTTATGACTAGACAAAAGGTCTTATGACTAATGCTTCTTACAGAAACTGGACCAAACAAATCCATATGCAAGAGTTGCAAAGGCTTTGTCACAGTATTGACAGTCTTGGTCTTACAAGAGGCTCTATGTTGTTTACCTTTTTGACAAGCAGCACATGTGAAATCATTTTGAAAAGATTTGTTAGGTAACCCTCTAACCAAATTCCTATTCACTAATCTATTAAGATTCTTGAAATTCACATGACCTAACCTTCTATGTCATAAATTAGACTCATCATAAGAAGCCTTAGCCAGCAAACATGTAATACCACCTGTTGGAGTAATAGTATGAAGATTAAAGGTGTACATATTTTCTTGCTTGGGTACTTTAAGCAGTACTTAAGATTCTTTAGGCATCTCAAAGTCTTTAGACAGCACCAAGTAGTCTTTGTCTGTGAACAACACCTTGTTCTTCTTATCACGCATTTGTGATATAGAAAAGGGAGATTGAACTCATTCAATTCTTTCACAAAGAACACATCTTCAAATTCCAACTTCCCTATATTGATTTTCCCTTTGCCAGTAATTCTACCTTTGCTACCTCCAAAGGCTACTGGTACTCCTCTGAATTCTTCAAATTCACAAGGAAATCTTTGTTCCCTGTCATGTGTCTTGAGCATCCACTATCTACTATACCTTTGTCTTTCAATTCATCAATTAGATGCCCCTGCACATAAACAAAACTTATTAGTTTTTAACAGGGACCCAAGCCACATTTGGCTCGGATCTTGTGGGACCTACACACTTAAGAGTCTGTTCAGAAGCATTCATAGTAATGCTGCTTTTACTCTTATACTTCATGGTTTCAGTTATGTAGTCAAAGACATAGGGTGACTCTATGTGCTCAGACTTCTTTGCCTTAAGTACTGCTTTAGCAGTACTTGCTTTAACACATGATTTTTCTCTTTTAGGAACCCACATTTACACTGGTTTGTTATTAAACTTACTTCAAGATGTTTTGGCTTTTTCAACAACATTCTTATAAGTCTTAGAGAACTTTGGTTTGACAAACTTTGAACCAACAGTACTTAAGTTTGGTCTAGTAGTACTTGCAGGTCTAGACTTGCCAGTACATGGTTTACCAGACTTCAAAGGTACTAGACCTTGGTTCATAAGTACTGCTCTAGGAACAAAACTTTTGGTAGAGTTATTTTTAATCTGTTTATCTACCCTTTTAAGTGATCAAACTTAGGTTTGTCATTCTTAAGTTTCTGATTCCTATTAACCTGTGCATTTTTCCCATTACTGTTTTTCATGACCTTTTGTGTAGCCTTTTGTTTCACAATTTTATCTTCATGCAAAGTACAATCTGTGATAAAATGACTTAGACTACCACAAACATAACATCTTTTTCTTCTCAAAGAAGACCCAAAAGGTTGTTTTGACTTAACTTTCTCAAAACCTAACCCACCCCTCTTGGTTTTATTATGTTTTACATCATTTACCAATATCTTGCTAGGAGTTTTTACCTGCTTGGGAGCAGAACTAGTCTTAGATTCTTCAGAAACAAAATTGTTCATTAAAGGTGGATAAATAATGTTCTTGGTCACAACAGTCTTATCTTGGGACAAAGTACTAGAGTTTGAGGTATTTTTAACCTTTGGTTCTTCTAACTCTATACTTGTATCATTACTAGGGGGCATGAAAATTCCTAATAGTGGTGGAGGAACTGTCTTCATTCCTTCAGCATATCTGTCATTCTCAGGTGTACTATCTGACTCACTAGAACTATAAAAAATCTCCTTTGATAAGTCCTTGTCAGTTAAAGTTATCCCAGGTTGGTCCTCAATATATCCTAGGCCTGACTTATCATAATACCCCATTTGTGAATTAATCAGTTTTCCCAATCCTTTAGAGGAATTTTGCCAATGATTAATCACTTCCCTTTCATTATAAAGACTGGCTTTTAAAGCTTCATTTTCTGCTGACACTTTCTAAAGTTGTCTTTCAAAGGCTTTAATTTCCACATCTTTTTCTCTCATTTGAAGAGTTAAAATTCTTATTTTCTCTTCATAGTTTTGTTGACCCTTTTTATATAATACTATATTTCCTTCTAACTTAGCAACACCCTGTTTAAAAGCATTTAGTTCTACAGTGCATGTGTTGACTGTAACACCCCCAAATTTATATAACTTAGTACAGCGGAAGACTCGTTGGTGTTACGGGATAGCACATTACTCACATCATAGACAATGCATAAAAATCGCGTCGTTTATTAATAAATCATTTCCATTCATAAATATCAAAGTTACATCGGTCCCAAGTCATATAATTCCATACAAAGTTTTACAAAGTATTTGAATGGAAAATATTGTTTAAGTGCGGGCCATGAATTCTTGTTGTCTTCCCGAGAATTACCTTCAAGTACCTGAGATAAAACATGTTAAAAGAAAAGGTCAGCGATAACGCCGAGTGAATTCATAGAGTTTAATAAAATTCATCAATATAATATCAGTATAAAATTATTACTAAAAATCATTTTTGTACAAACCATTTTAATAGGCTATAAAATAGCCAAAGTCATTTTATACAAATCTTCATCAAAGTCATAATATAGGCATTTGCCTTAAAAAATCATTATACGAATCATTGTCGTTAAAAACACCATACAATACGTTTTGCAACGTTGTATAGATTAAATAAAACCGTTATATGAATATGGCTATAAAAAGCCTTAAAAATCATTATACGAGCCAATGTCGTAAAAAAACGTCATACAATACGTCTTACGACGTTGTATGAAAATAAAAACCGTTATATGAATATGGTTATGAAAACCAAAATACAATCATAATATCAATAGTATGACCCTGTATTGCTAGTCAGGCAATACATCGTAATTCGGAGCGTCTATTATTATTTTGTTAACTTGGATTATTATAAGCCGCATGACATTGTTACCTTACTAAACCAATACGGGTAGCTAACCCGATACCAATTTTGCCCATCTAAAGTAGCGTGTCGTCACAAAGGTCACGCTATGGAAATCTTCTCATACATAAATTCGCTTACCAATCAATGTGGCACAACGGGGATCAACCGTCAAGGCGCGAACTGGGGTGATCGTCCCCAAATAGTATTATTAAATGCATAAGCGTCTACCAACTCCCGGTAGTTCACAATTCATGCTAATGGGACTTTTAGTGACATAACCTAACTTTAATAATCCATTTTATTTCATCTATCGGGTCCATTAATCATTTATCGGGTCATACAATCGGGTCATTCAATCATTCGGGTCCAAAATCAATAAACAAACAATCGGGACAAATGGTGTCCTAATTTTTATAAAAACTAACATGTTATCTCCCTCGCGGGTTTATAAAGCATTTATAAAACATTTAAAAGAATGCGAGGCTATGAACTCACGTTGATGTGGGAAGGCGGGTTATCGGCAACTCGGACGTACGGTACGTGCTTCAATCACGGAAACCTAGACAAATAATACTCGGTCTTAGACGTTTGTCCAATGACTTTATAAAAATAACAATTATGTATACATATGATGATTATATATATATGATGATCAAGTGGGTTTACATATTCTCGTTTACTCATTTTTGAGTTATGTGTTGATAACTTTTATACTAGTTTTCTCGTTTTACCTATTTACGTGTTTTAGGTCCAATAAGCCTATTATAAGTTCTTAACTTGTATTAATCCTTTTTGTACTCATATTATCAGTACATACACTTTCAAGTCGGGCCCAAATGGGTTAAGTCCAATAATAAGTTTATAAGTGTTCTAGTCCATTTTTGTTGTATTATTAGTCCAATAACGTTAATTTAGTCCGTTAACGTCCGTATTTCTTATAGTTCGGGTTTTATCGGTTTTTACTTGTATTAGTTACTTAAACATCAGTATATGACTTTTACAAACTTTACATTAGACGGGTTTGGTCGTCTAAGTTTTATTTGGCGAAAAACGTTAATTTCACGGCGATAGCCGAAAAAGTCGTAAAAATCATGTTTATAGTTTTTATTACTTATAAACATTATTTCACCACCATTTATATAACTTATCCATTTGATTAAACTTTTATATATATTTATATAAATAAGTTTTATAAGTTAGTGGGTTTTCATTTTACATTTTATATATTAAAATGTGAGTGCTTATATAATAGTATTATTCTTTAATTTCCAAAAATCTGATTTTTAACTTCATCTTCACCAAAACTGCCATATCTTGAGTTCTATATGGAGATAGAAGCTCAAATTTTTATCACATAAACTACATGATATGTGCTACATTTAACTCTTCTATAGCTACTGTTGAATCATCTTCTAAATATTTTCTAAAAATCGTCCAAAACAGTAACTTCAGATTTATATCCTAAACTTGTTTCGATCATATCTCACTCATTACAATGATTCCATTGTATGGCCAACTCTCACATGTGTACAAGACTCATAGCTTACTGTAAATCCATTCTACTTCATCATTTTATCAGTTCATGACTTGGTTCTTTACTGTTTTATACAGCCAACAAATTTAACCAAGATTTTAACCTTGTTTCTTATAGTTTTTCACCTTTTTATCCATGATTATCAACAACAAATCCCCACATAACATTTTTATCATCATATAATCATCATAAATATATACAATAGGAAATAAAATACATGTTTACATAATCAAAATAACAAGAAGTTGAGGAGGACAATCTTTATACCACCAACTTGATGTAGGTTATGAGTTTGGCATGGTTTTGGATGGAGAAACTTATGATGCACCAAGACCACCTTCATGACCACCATTCTTCATAGAAACCTTGTGGAAAATCAGCCCTAATACTCCATGGAAACTCCTCCTTTGATGTTATAACTTACACCAATCTTCATCTTTTTGGATGGAGATTAACATATGTTAATTATAACATATGTTTATGGTTAAATTTTTGTATGAGATGGGTGTTTTGTGGATCATTTGGGACGGCATAGGTGAGTGAGAGAGAGAGTTGAGTGGTTTTTACATGTAAGATATGAGAAAATGGTAAGGGTTTGATGGTTTTGTGGAGTGGTTAGCTTACAAGGTAAGCTTTAAGTGACAAGTGTGTTAGCTTGGCTAAATAAATGACACCTTATGGTGTGTTGGTTTATTTAGGCCGGTTTTGGAGTGGGGTGGGACAAGTGTCCCACTTGTCTCATCCCATTTATTTACGGGTACTCCTCGATTCTAGTTTCCTCGATTTGCGTGCCCTCGGGTCGTTTTACGAAAAACGTTTTTATAAATTATGAATCTACGTCACAAAACGAATCCAATAAAAATTGTTTCATCAAAAACGGAGTTCGAAAACGTAAATACGTAATCCTAAGGTTTCCGGTTTAGTCGTAAAGGGACGTTAAAAATAAAATCGTAAGTCCTAATCTTTTCTCGTAAATTTGTGAGTTTATGAACCAACACAAATTTAAAACTCCAAAATAATATTCATGGATAAATTTATTTTCTGAAATGTCGGACTGTCACCAAAGACGGTGTATGTAAACGTAAGCACGTAACGTAGAATCCTCCGGTTTAGACGTAGTCGACGCTACTTCAAGATGTAAATTCAAATTACTTCCCAAAAATAAGTGAGTTCATATTGTAACATTAAAATAATGTTTTCAAATAAATATTGAGAATAAAATATCAATCGTAAATTGACGGATTGTCACAGCATTTACCCCTAAACAGGATCTTTGTCCTCAGAGATCATCTTACTACTCGCTTCTTATAGAGTTAAAAGCCATGTGGGTATTTTCTCCACATTCGGTCTTTTCTCACAAGTGTAATCCATTATAATACGCGAGTTTCATCAAACATAACTATGGGAATAAGATCGGGCTAAATGTTGACTTACTTTCTCTATCCATGATGTCCACGGGTTTCTGATGAATGCAACTTTTTGCCGATCTAAGCTTTACTAAGAACAATTCAGAATTTCACTTGATAGATATTCCATCAAGTGCGATTTACGAAACATAATTCACGCGGTTCTTGAAGTCCTAGGGTAGATCCAGCTTATATGCCTTTCAATCCCAACTTTTACATCATTGCAATGGTCCCATACAACGGGGACTTATATCCCATGATTTGTCAGATCATGAATTCATCTTTCCAAGGTTAAAAATTGTGGCATAACTTCGCTACCCATTTGGCACTTCAAGATCTACATTTCACATTCACATAACCTCCTGCCCACCACCGGCAGTCAGTAATCAAATCCTAATTTCAGCAATCATTTCAGATCTCGCGGGTCGGGTATTTTGCAAGGATAGGTTCGCCATCATAGGAAACCTTAAATCTAAAAGACATGTCCAACTCACAATGGGTGTATGTCGGGTGTCTTCATCTCAACTCCATCTTACAGATGCTCTAATTTCTAAATCTTAATAAGATTCGATCTCGATCCTAATACGATGATTATCAATGATAATCTCTCCAAAGGAAAACGATTATACGGTCTATTACCAAAGGTCAATCATTCAAACATAAAACAGCACTTATATTACCTTGTATCGTTACTTTACCTCGTCCCTTCGATTTGGGGTGGTACATAGTACTCTCATCAAGGTTTGTTCTCAATGATTTCTGAGCAAATCTCTAGAAATTCGATGCGAAGCGAGGATCTTGATATAGATGATCGATACAGGCATGCTATGTTTACATAACTCTTTTGCATTTATCATTAACGAGAATGATATTAGCAGATTTGGTCAGTCTGTCGACGATGACCCAAATCGAATCAAATTCAGATGATGACCTTTGCGATAGCTAGACGTTTACTAATGTATGAGGCGATGTCTGCCTTCATAATTGCCATCAGTATGACTTCTTCAGACAAAGATACTTTTAGTCATAAATGACATACATATAATACTTATACTTACAAATTCCAACATAACTATATCTCACAATCTCCATATTTATACAATCACATGTGGTCTTTAAAACATTTAACGCTATCGGCTTCTCAACTCTAATGGTTCACACTAGCCGTGAAACTTCTTTTTATTATCTATATTATCCTTTTTATAAGCATCGGCTATATTTTAAATTGTTCGGCAATTCATTTTGCACCTTCATTATTAAAGAACATGTCCTAATTGGTTCTTTATCTTTTATACATAATGTGTCGGTATCTATATTCACTTCTCATGATGATATAATTATCATGTCCACAATTCACTCAGATATTCTGTCTATATTATGCGTCAGTAATTACGTTCACTTTCTCCTGATGAAATAAATATCATAACTGTATTTATTCAAAATTCTTTCTTCATATCTTTTATGTTTCAGTTTCGTCTCAACTATCATCTTTATCTGGTTTACTCAATCCGACGTCTAAAGCGTCGATAATTATTACAATTAATTAAATAATAATTATTAAATTCTTATGAAACGTAAACGTTAAAAGTTTAAATTTCTTAGTTCGACCAATTATATAAAAATGTTCAAAAATAAATTTGAATTTAATTAACAAGATTTTTGTTGATTTATCAAAAATATTTAATAAGATTCGTAAATGTTCGAAAAACCTTTGTTTATACTTTGGTCAAAGTTTTCTTAGTTTGAAAGGCAAAAATTGTCGTTTTAAGTTTTCAGGTTATGGTATAAATGGTTTTACTCAGTCCTTCTTAAGTTATCTTGAGGTATACACAAACATTTACCCCTAAACAGAAGTTTAGTTAAATGGTTTGTGTATAAGGGAATAATCTCTTTAAAAATCCTTTGTTAAAACATTTGTCAAAACATATTTCCATTTCTTTTTGGTAAAATCCAAAGTCTTAAAAGGGCTCTTAATTTTTTTTGAAGAGTCTATATGCATACATCTTACCATTATTAATCCAACGGTCATTTTATGTAAAGGATTAAGTTTTTAATCCCTAAGCGTTAATGGTTCTAATCTTTGAAAAGTCAATATAGCTTCCATTATTTATTAATCACATGGTTAAATCATATAAAGGATTAAGTATCAAGTCTTATGTTAAATATTCAAGGCACCATTTTTAATTGTTCGGCCAATTCAGGGCAATCTATAAATAATTATTAATTCATTCTTATTCGTATATACAAACAAATGGTCCTAAATGATCACAAGCATGAATTTATCAAATTACAGCCTACACACGTGATTCACCAAATTTATGAATACTACATGTGCATTAGTCAATCCAAACGACATCACGTGAAACTCATAATGTTCATTACAAGTACCGGATGTAGTGATTGGAATAGATAATCTCTTTCGCAGATGCGAAGTTGATGATAACCATGCTATGGATCAAATTTGCTAGAACCTTGTAAATGATCGAACAATTCTTCCATTTCGAGTTATGGATATCGTTTTCGATTGTCAATTTACTCAGTCACAGTAATCTATAAATATAAGGAAAGATAACACCATAGCCCTTCAGGATGACAGGCTTGGTATAATAAAATCTTTCTCCGACAACTTTCTCAGTTGTACGGTAATTCCTTTAATTTAGATGGTGCTGACGTATAGTGCACATGCCACAAGTGCAGCACCGGAAATATAATCAATACCAAATTCAACTTGCCTAAATGGCGAAAGTCTAGGTAATCCATCAACAAATACCTCCTAAAGTTTCAGATAAGATAAACATCTTTTAATAAATTCATATCAGGTTCTTTCTAGATTATAATATCTATGACTAATTCACCACCATTCACGGTATGATTTCAAGTCTTAATACAGGATATGGTCATCCATCAAGAATTATTTAGATCACTTTTGATAATCAACATCTTATCTTTTAGGGAAATTCTACTCGAGTTCCCATCAATTAAGACAATGTCGTCATGTCATAATCAATCAATTCATTCCACTGGCACTATCAACTTTCCAGTTTTATTGCCGTCGATAAGATGCGAACTTCTCAAAAGTCTAATAATAATTCATAATCCTTCACAAATTCAAGGATATCTGGATACACAATTACTATCTAAAGAGTAAGGTCAACGCATAATCTACGCGAGAGAATTTCAAATCAGATACATACGAAAACATTTAACGAATATGAATATATCCCATGTTTTCATAATTTGAGTACGCATTCGAAAGCTCCTCGGATCGTTACCCAGGTCATTCAAATGAAATCAAATCAAAAGAAATGATAGGAATGTCGATACATCCAGTCGGGTATCAACACTCGATAATCAAATACTTTTCCTAAGAATCTCACTACGGGAGAATTGGACAAGAAAGAATTGTCAATTGTCAAGTGAGACAATTTCCACAGATGATTAAATTCAACTCAGAAGAATAGGCGTTACAGGCACATATGTAGGTGTCCCTAACACTATGTCCCTATTTTTCACTTCTTGCAGACCTCATAAAATTTAATTTTTCACAATCTTCAATGAAAATGTAGTGTTTATTCATTAGTTTTATGGTGACTACTAATCAGTCTTGCATAGTCCATTCCAAATTGTATGTAGGCGCGCAACTATATACAATTTCAAGATTAACGATGCAATACTCAGTTCGTCAAAATTTTATCGTCCATGTTTATAATAAAAACATTTTCATGCTTAATTCTTAAATAAGAATCAAGAATAAATTTACAAATATTTTCCTTGTTATGAAAACAATTAAGTTTTCCAAGGTGTTTTATAAACAACTTCATTTCGATAACAATCACTTATAAATCTCACTTTGAATAATCCTTATAGTGATGAAAATTAAATTTTCTCAAAGGATACCGTTTTAACTTTATAAAAACAATGAGTGATCTGCAAAAGAGTGATGAAAGCTTGTTCACCAAGAATTAACTATGATATGATAGGAAATGAGCTTAGCCAAATAATCATGAGGTTCATGACCTCGATGGTACTCATGAAGAGAATAATTCACAACGTAACTCAAATCAAGATGAGTACTTGTTCAATGGTTGCATCACTAATGCGAACATTAGGATGAAGCAAATAAAAGATAGATAACATCGATACATGTAGAATTTAGCAATCAAAGGTAGTCTTTTCGTTAATCACAAACAAGTCTAAATTGTACCGTAACACATTACATGTCACTATGTCATACAATTCTCGGAACTCATCCTACCAACTGATATCTCAGTTAAGTTAGGGATTATTTTTAAAAGATACCACAATGAATACTAATCTACAAGAGTCATTAGGTGTTCCACATGTCCCAGAAGATCCATCGGTCTCAATTCAGAAGAAGATTTCTTCAATTTATTTATTGGACACTGGGCATCCTCGTCAGTGGACAGTGGCCTAGGAACAACACTTAACACGATCTAACAATCAATTAAAACCTTATAATTCAATCACATAACTTAACGACTTCCTCTTAACAATCTCTTATTCCATACGAGTTAAATTTTACTTTATTCAAGTTTTAACCAATTTATACTCAAGGCAATATCCTATCTCATCTTCCAATACTTTCAACCTTATTCTTCGGCCTTGTAAAGGCAATACAATCTCAATATGAATCAGCACTTAATTTCCAATCCTATTGCTCTTACAACATCAATTATCAAATGGGTCACTAGCATGAGATGACTCACACATTCAATTAGACTTCTCGGAAAGGTATTAGTGGCATGAGGCTTTTGGGTAATGGTTCCAATGACAGCCTCAAGTGCAACATTCACCCTTTCGATTTCAATTTAAGAATTGGATGACAACGAATCAGATGACATCTTCCTAGGTGGTAATGTTTTGTCAAACTCCAATCTATAAGGAAAGATCGTCATGACATCGATATCATATTTAATCTCGCCAATTCTTTTTCAAGATCACAATCAACTAATATCTACATTTCTACGAGTATCAACCATTTGTTGGGATCATAAATATCCACAACCTGGTTTAGATCTAGGATAGCTAGAATTCCTACGAGAATAGCTTCGATTAATTTATTAGGGGATTTAGGGTTTCTTGTGACAATCGACGTCGTATAAATACCTCGTATAAAAATGAAAATAATCGTCAAACAATCATGTAATAAAATTACGTCATATGTATATATATAATCCAAGTTATATATATATATATTAAAATAACACTTCTCAGTCTGGCCTTGTCGGTAACTCGGGAATTCTTCGGCACCGTTATAGTCAAAAGATTTTTAGACATTTTTAGAAAATGTTTATAGTTAAAAGATTTTGAAATGTTTTATTCGAAACCTTGGTTTTAAAAATCTTCCGTTCTCTATAACGAGAGCTCTGGTACCAAACTGTAACACCCCCAAATTTATACAACTTAGTACAGCGGAAGACTCGTTGGTGTTACGGGATAGCACATTACTCACATCATAGACAACGCATAAAAATCGCGTCGTTTATTAATAAATCATTTCCATTCATAAATATCAAAGTTACATCGGTCCCAAGTCATATAATTCCATACAAAGTTTTACAAAGTATTTGAATGGAAAATATTGTTTAAGTGCGGGCCATGAATTCTTGTTGTCTTCCCGAGAATTACCTTCAAGTACCTGAGATAAAACATGTTAAAAGAAAAGGTCAGCGATAACGCCGAGTGAATTCATAGAGTTTAATAAAATTCATCAATATAATATCAGTATAAAATTATTACTGAAAATCATTTTTGTACAAACCATTTTAATAGGCTATAAAATAGCCAAAGTCATTTTATACAAATCTTCATCAAAATCATAATATAGGCATTTGCCTTAAAAAATCATTATACGAATCATTGTCGTTAAAAACACCATACAATACGTTTTGCAACGTTGTATAGATTAAATAAAACCGTTATATGAATATGGCTATAAAAAGCCTTAAAAATCATTATACGAGCCAATGTCGTAAAAAAACGTCATACAATACGTCTTACGACGTTGTATGAAAATAAAAACCGTTATATGAATATGGTTATGAAAACCAAAATACAATCATAATATCAATAGTATGACCCTGTATTGCTAGTCAGGCAATACATCGTAATTCGGAGCGTCTATTATTATTTTGTTAACTTGGATTATTATAAGCCGCATGACATTGTTACCTTACTAAACCAAAACGGGTAGCTAACCCGATACCAATTTTGCCCATCTAAAGTAGCGTGTCGTCACAAAGGTAACGCTATGGAAATCTTCTCATACATAAATTCGCTTACCAATCAATGTGGCACAACGGGGATCAACCGTCAAGGCGTGAACTGGGGTGATCGTCCCCAAATAGTACTATTAAATGCATAAGCGTCTACCAACTCCCGGTAGTTCACAATTCATGCTAATGGGACTTTTAGTGACATAACCTAACTTTAATAATCCATTTTATTTCATCTATCGGGTCCATTAATCATTTATCGGGTCATACAATCGGGTCATTCAATCATTCGGGTCCAAAATCAATAAACAAACAATCGGGACAAATGGTGTCCTAATTTTTATAAAAACTAACATGTTATCTCCCTCGCGGGTTTATAAAGCATTTATAAAACATTTAAAAGAGTGCGAGGCTATGAACTCACGTTGATGTGGGAAGGCGGGTTATCGGCAACTCGGACGTACGGTACGTGCTTCAATCACGGAAACCTAGACAAATAATACTCGGTCTTAGACGTTTGTCCAATGACTTTATAAAAATAACAATTATGTATACATATGATGATTATATATATATGATGATCAAGTGGGTTTACACATTCTCGTTTACTCATTTTAGAGTTATGTGTTGATAACTTTTATACTAGTTTTCTCGTTTTACCTATTTACGTGTTTTAGGTCCAATAAGCCTATTATAAGTTCTTAACTTGTATTAATCCTTTTTGTACTCATATTATCAGTACATACACTTTCAAGTCGGGCCCAAATGGGTTAAGTCCAATAATAAGTTTATAAGTGTTCTAGTCCATTTTTGTTGTATTATTAGTCCAATAACGTTAATTTAGTCCGTTAACGTCCGTATTTCTTATAGTTCGGGTTTTATCGGTTTTTACTTGTATTAGTTACTTAAACATCAGTATATGACTTTTACAAACTTTACATTAGACGGGTTTGGTCGTCTAAGTTTTATTTGGCGAAAAACGTTAATTTCACGGCGATAGCCGAAAAAGTCGTAAAAATCATGTTTATAGTTTTTATTACTTATAAACATTATTTCACCACCATTTATATAATTTATCCATTTGATTAAACTTTTATATATATTTATATAAATAAGTTTTATAAGTTAGTGGGTTTTCATTTTACATTTTATATATTAAAATGTGAGTGCTTATATAATAGTATTATTCTTTAATTTCCAAAAATCTGATTTTTAACTTCATCTTCACCAAAACTGCCATATCTTGAGTTCTATATGGAGATAGAAGCTCAAATTTTTATCACATAAACTACATGATATGTGCTACATTTAACTCTTCTATAGCTACTGTTGAATCATCTTCTAAATATTTTCTAAAAATCTTCCAAAACAGTAACTTCAGATTTATACCCTAAACTTGTTTTGATCATATCTCACTCATTACAATGATTCCATTGTATGGCCAACTCTCACATGTGTACAAGACTCATAGCTTACTGTAAATCCATTCTACTTCATCATTTTATCAGTTCATGACTTGGTTCTTTACTGTTTTATACAGCCAACAAATTTAACCAAGATTTTAACCTTGTTTCTTATAGTTTTTCACCTTTTTATCCATGATTATCAACAACAAATCCCCACATAACATTTTTATCATCATATAATCATCATAAATATATACAATAGGAAATAAAATACATGTTTACATAATCAAAATAACAAGAAGTTGAGGAGGACAATCTTTATACCACCAACTTGATGTAGGTTATGAGTTTGGCATGGTTTTGGATGGAGAAACTTATGATGCACCAAGACCACCTTCATGACCACCATTCTTCATAGAAACCTTGTGGAAAATCAGCCCTAATACTCCATGGAAACTCCTCCTTTGATGGTATAACTTACACCAATCTTCATCTTTTTGGATGGAGATTAACATATGTTAATTATAACATATGTTTATGGTTAAATTTTTGTATGAGATGGGTGTTTTGTGGATCATTTGGGACGGCATAGGTGAGTGAGTGAGAGAGAGAGTTGAGTGGTTTTTGCATGTAAGATATGAGAAAATGGTAAGGGTTTGATGGTTTTGTGGAGTGGTTAGCTTACAAGGTAAGCTTTAAGTGACAAGTGTGTTAGCTTGGCTAAATAAATGACACCTTATGGTGTGTTGGTTTATTTAGGCCGGTTTTGGAGTGGGGTGGGACAAGTGTCCCACTTGTCTCATCCCATTTATTTACGGGTACTCCTCGATTCTAGTTTCCTCGATTTGCGTGCCCTCGGGTCGTTTTACGAAAAACGTTTTTATAAATTATGAATCTACATCACAAAACGAATCCAATAAAAATTGTTTCATCAAAAACGAAGTTCGAAAACGTAAATACGTAATCCTAAGGTTTCCGGTTTAGTCGTAAAGGGACGTTAAAAATAAAATCGTAAGTCCTAATCTTTTCTCGTAAATTTGTGAGTTTATGAACCAACACAAATTTAAAACTCCAAAATAATATTCATGGATAAATTTATTTTCTGAAATGTCGGACTGTCACCAAAGACGGTGTATGTAAACGTAAGCACGTAACGTAGAATCCTCCGGTTTAGACGTAGTCGACGCTACTTCAAGATGTAAATTCAAATTACTTCCCAAAAATAAGTGAGTTCATATTGTAACATTAAAATAATGTTTTCAAATAAATATTGAGAATAAAATATCAATCGTAAATTGACGGATTGTCACATTGACTTTTTGATATTGTTCCTCTAGTTCTACTTTTAAGCTATTAAATGTAAGAACACAGTATTTAGAACAAGGATGTACCTCAGTATCTTCATGTGAGAGAGCCATTAAACCAAGCTCTTCTTATTCTTCATCTTCAGCCCAGTTCACCACTCAATCTACAGTCACCAATGCTTTGGTTCCTTTAGGACTCCTACTGTTTCCTTTTGGAAAACTTTCAGTTATTCTTGGAATGGTTCTATAGTTGTTCTTGGACTTTTGACTGCTACTCTCAGCTTTTTCTCTAGTGCATTCTCTTGCAAAGTGTCCATTCCTTCCACAGTTATAGCATTCAACTTTGGACTTGTCGTATCCTAATGGCTCATTAGGATCAACAGTCATATTTCTTCCAGTCTTCTTGAAGAACCTGTTAGATCTTACTGACACCATAGCAGCTTGCCATTTAAGATCCATCTCTTCAACATCAGCATCATCCATTTGGAACAAGTCATTGAGTGTTAATCTTGGCCTATTGTCTTGTCTAACAAAGAATGAGAAGGCATCATTGTCACTAAACAATGGTGAAGATCTTCCATGTGGATTTTGAGAGACTATGGGGCTGCCTTCAGTACTTTGTGGGTAAGTACCGCTTGTAAGTCCCCCAGCGGTATTTGTGAAGTATGTACCGCTGCTTGATCCACTAGCGGTATTATGAAAATAAGTACCGCTGTTTCTTTCTGACACAAAAGCCAAGTTAGACTTTGTTGTAGTTGTTTCCTTGGTCACCTCAATGCCTTTCACATCCATCTCGTATGCTCTAGGATTGTTGTAGAGATGATCAAAAGGAATTGTTTCCAGATCATCTCTTGTGATGAAGTGCATAGCCATTGCTTTCCACTCTTGTGGAACACTCCTTAAGAATTTTAGATTAGCTTCTTCATTAGGAATTACTTGTCCATAAACTGTCAATTGAATAAGCAGCTTACTGAATCTTCCATAGCCACCATGTATTCCCTCTATATTGAAAATTGAGAAATTATCAAATTCTTGCTTAAGAACAATCTTCTTCATCTTCTTAGATTTGTCATTACCTCCAAATTTAAGTTTTATGGCATCCCACATAGCCTTGGCATCCTTATAATGATGAAAGCTGGGTAAGATGTCTTCTGAAGAGCCATAGCCAAAGCAGTTCTGGCTTTTCTCTCTCTCATCTCTGATTGTACCTCCTCAGCAGTCACAGCAGGTAGAGCATAGCATGTACCATCAGGCAACCAATGTAGCTTCTTAGGTGTATTACCATTCTTGATAACTTGTCACACAGTGTGACCTGTGTGATTCAAGTAATGTTCCATCTGCATAGCCCATGTCTTATAATTGTCACCTTTGAGCACTGGGAGTTTGACAGCAGAAAGAGTATGAGAAGGTGTTGTAGTTGTAGAGGTAGCTACAACATTCACGGCTTGAACACCTTGTGCTGGTGCAGGATGCACAACTTGTGGTTGTCCCTGTGGTATTGGATCATGATTTTGAACATCATCCAAGTGAGAGTCATCACCATGTTGAGACATTGAGTTTTTTTGTGTGAGTGGAGTGTATGGGGTTGTGTTCTTCTTTTTCAGAGTTTCTCAACAAGCTCTGATACCACTTGTTGATCCCTTTGATTGTATCTATATTCTGTTAAGAACTAGTATAGTAGTTTGTAATCAAACTAAAACACTTTGAGAACTCTTACTCAAACTAAATAAGTTATGCGGAATAACTTATAAAGCACAGAAGAACAAAATTACTTTTAACTATTCGATTCTCTTATTAATCGACTTGAATGAGGTACATGAATGACATTGTACCTATGTTCCTTTTATAGAGTAAAGAACCCTAGAAACCTTAGAATATTCTATAAAGATAACTATATCACAGACGATATATTATCAATATTCTAACTATTTAAGTATATCACATAAGATATACTCTAACTATAACTATGACATATCTTATACAAAGATATATTCGTCCTAATCAATATAACAGTAATTACTTTATAAGTAGCAGTAATTACTATGTACCGCGTTAACACTAACGATACTTGAAAGATAATTAACAGTACTTGAATAACACTAACGGTACATGACACTTAACAAATAATTCCAACAGCGAATACAAATTTGAATATTATAAATATATGCGAATAGGAATTTTTTAAAACCCAACCAAAACCCGAGTCGTTGGCATCCCTAAAACTAGAGGTGGCAAATGGGTTGGTTTAGTTGGGTTTGGTTCATGGGTCAAATGGGTTGTGGGTCAAATGGGTTATGGGTCAAATGGGTCATCATTTAATAATGGGTCAAATGGGTTATGGGTCAAATGGTTTGGGTCGGGTCAACCCACTAACTTACAATATTTTCCTATCTTTTAACATGTTCAAACGTTTTTATCTGTATTCGTTCGATTTTACGTTTTGGTCAGTTTTTTTAAGTTTTTCATCGATTTTTTTACGTTTTCATCAGTATTTTTACGTTTTCGTCAGTAAAGTTACGTTTTTGTCAGTAAATTTACGTTTCGTCTGTAAATATACGTTTTAGTCAGAAAATTCACGTTTTCGTCAGAAAATTTACGTTTTCGTCAGTAAATTTACGTTTTCGTCAGAAAATTTTACGGTTTCGTCAGTAAATTTACGTTTTCGTCAAAAAAATTACGTTTTCGTCAGTAATGTTACGTTTTCGTCAGTAAATTTACGTTTTCGTCAGTAAATTTACGTTTTCGTCAGAAAATTTACGTTTTCGTCAGAAAATTTATGTTTTCCTCAGTAAATTCACGTATTCGTTAGAAAATTAACGTTTTCGTCAGAAAATTTACGTATTCGTCAGAAAATTTACGTTTTCGTCAGTAAATTTACGTTTTCGTCAGTAAATTTAAGTTTTCGCCAGAAACTTTACGTTTTGGTCAGAAAATTTACGTATTCGTCAGAAAATTTACGTTTTCGTCAGTAAATTTACGTCTTCGTCAGTAAATTTAAGTTTTCGCCAGAAACTTTACGTTTTCGTCAGTAAATTTACGTATTCGTCAGAAAATTTACGTTTTCGTCAGTAAATATACGTATTCGTCAGTAAATTTTCATTTTCGTCAGTAGATTTACGTTTTCGTCAGTAAATTTTCGTTTTCGTCAGAAAATTTACGTTTTCGTCAGTAAATTCACGTATTCGTCAGAAAATTCACGTTTTCGTCAGAAAATTTACGTTTTCGTCAGTAAATTTACGTTTTCGTCAGAAACTTTACGTTTTCGTCAGTAAATTTACGTTTTCGTAAGTAAATTTGCGTATTCGTCAGAAAATTTACGTTTCGTCAGTAAATTTAAGTTTTCGTCAGAAAATTTACGTTTTCATCAGGAAATTTACGTTTTAGTCAGTAAATTTACGTTTTCGTCAGAAAATTTACTGACGAAAACGTAAATTTACTGACGAAAACGTAAATTTACTGTCAAAAACTTTAAATTACTGACGAAAACGTAAATATACTGACGAAAACGTAAATTTACTGACGAAAACGTAAATTTTCTGACGAATACGTAAATTTACTAACGAAAACGTAAATTTTCTGACGAAAACGTAAATTTATTGACGAAAACGTAAATTTTTTGACGAATACGTAATTTTACTGACAAGAACGTAAATTTACTGACTAAAACGTAAATTTTCTGACGAATACGTAAATTTACTGACGAAAACGTAAATTTACTGAAGAAAACGTAAATTTTCTGACGAATACGTAAAATTTCTGACGAAAACGTAAATTTACTGACGAAAACGTAAGTTACTGACGAAAACGTAATTTACTGACGAAAAACGTAAATTTTCTGACGAATACGTAAATTTACTGACGAAAACGTAAATTTACTGACGAAAACATAAATTTTCTGACGAATATGTAAATTTACTGACGAAAACGTAAATTTACTGACGAAAACGTAAATTTTTTGACGAATACGTAAATTTACTGCCGAAAACGTAAATTTAGTTACTTAATAATAAAAACTAACTTTTTAGACTATTGGGTTTTTGTTACAATAATAGGAACCATGTGACCTATTTTTAAACCCATTTGACCCAAACTTCATTTTGCACAAAGAAAGGGTTGACCCATTTGACCTATCACTCTATTTTTTGCTCAACCCATTTCAACCAATAAGGTTATGAAATTGAACCCAAATGACCTACTTTTGGTGGAATGGGTTGAAATTACCACCTCTACCTAAAACAAACTAATTTTAGGGAGGATTCCATGGTAAGAATAAGCGAATATTCTATTGTGAAAAATGGTACCGTAGATGAGTAAAAACCAAAGAAAGCAACTAGTGTGAGTCAATACTTGTCTGTCAAAGTCTTCCTTGATATTCCAAGTCAACCCACCACCATCTCTTGACGGGGTCCTTCCTCAACACCCATTTCCATTCACCAAACACCACCACACCCATCCCACAACCGAAAATGGACACTAATTCCACCCTGGAATCCCAAACACCCCCTAACATCCCAAACTCCATAACCCACACATCCAATCACACCCTCTACTCAACCGCAATCTCACCTTCCCATTACATCGCAACCGGTACTTTCATCGAACAACACACCAACCACATCAACATCTTATCATTTAACCCAAACACGTTGACTATTACTCCTAACCCGAATTTATCGTTTACCCATCCTTACCCGCCAACCAAGCTCATGTTCCATCCTAATACGACTACTACTCTTCTTGCTTCCTCTGGGGACTTTTTGCGTCTTTACGATGTGCGTGAAACTGGGACTGAGCTGCTCAATGTGTTTAATAACACTAAGACTAGCGAGTTTTGTGCTCCTTTGACTTCTTTTGATTGGAATCAGGTACTATCCACCTACTCCTCCTAAGATGTTCCAGTTATTTTTGTTTTATTTTATACCAGTGTCCAATGGCGTAAAAGCCAAATGCTTCTTTTATTGCCATTTTTATTTCAAACAAAGGGTGTGTTGTGTGTTCCGGCACTTCATGGAGTAGCATTCAGGAGGAGCATCGACTTATCTGAGCGTTTACGTTTTTTATAAGAAAAAAACTGCTAGTGCTCACACTCACTCCTACAACTACTTTTTACCAACACACCCAAAGTCTAAAAGCTAAGGGTGTTTTTAAAAAACTGAAAGTCCATTTAGTTACACATTTTTGAGAAATTTTCTTGAAAGAATGAAATTCTCATTTTTTAATATTTAACCAGAAATTTAGAAATTCCATTCTTTTAATATCCCCTTACAATTTTTAATTTCCTAAAAAGTATCATCCAAATGCACTCTCTAAATTTATAGTACATTTCTAGGGATAGAAACTCTTCCCTTTTCTAAAGAAATTGAAATAGAAAATTAAAGTTCTACATCTAAACGCACCCTAAGGCCCATTGTCAAAGCACTTTTTTTTTGTTGCTACGTATAAAAAATAAAATGCAACCACATTATATCCTCTTATCATATTAGCTTAGGCCCATTTAGATATTAAGATTTTTATTGGAACGAGCTACTCATAGCATTATATATGTTAGCGTTGTGGTGTTGCCCTATATAATTTGTCACACACATGTTGGGTTACCTTAGTTTAGGCATATTTAGCTATCTCGTTCCACACTTTTTGTGTAATTCTTGCTAAGTTAATACAATTCACTATTTTGGGCTACCTTGACGTCTTTTGATTTGTAGAGGTATTTATACCACATGTATGGCCTTATATAGTTTGATTAGCACCATTTAGATCAGCGTACTTTAGGCCCATTTAGATATTGGGCGTGTGTTTAGTCGTGGAAAGTCGAAAGGTTTTCCAAGAAACTTCTTTAAAAAAGCGCATAAAACAAGAAATATGTTAAAAGAGGGACTTTCTGAAATTTCTGGATTGAAAACTTAAAATCAAGTTTTCACTATCTCTAACTCCCTCCATCCTAGAGGTATTGTTTACTACCATATATCATTTGCTTAGCTGCGCATTAGATTAGCTTAGGTCTGGTCTGTTTAGCTATCCTATCGAGGGCCTTATATATCAATCAAGGTAATAGAATGGGGGCGCTTGGTAAAACTGAGGGGAATGGGAATGGGTAAGGGTAAAGGAATACAAAGGAATGCAATTAGCATTCCCTAGTATTATCATTACCATTCTTGGTGCTTGGTTAATATATGTTGCGGTGGTGATTGGAGATGGTGGCAACAACGGCTAGGGTGATAGTTAGGGTCGCGAAGATGACGATGTTGGTAGGGGAAGCAATAATGAGAATTAGTGGCGGCTAATGGTGGTTGAGGGCGGAAGCCATTGCAACAGACTATTTCGGACTTGTGGTAGTCGGTAGAGGTGGCGATCGGAGGTGGACGTGGTGGTAACAGCGATGATCGGTGTTTTTTGGGTGGTTATTGACGGTTGGTGGTTGCGATAAGTGGTTGTGGTAGATGGTACAGGTAGCGACGCAATGTGAAGGTTGTGGCGGTGGTGATGATCGGCGGTGTGGTGGTGGTAGCGGTGGTGCCATTGGTAGCCGTTAATGATGGTGGTAGAGTATGGTGGTCACTGGTGAACAAAAACACACTTGAATCCATGGTGAGGTGGTGGCGGTCGGTGGTGGTGGTGGTGGCGGTGGAGAGCGATGGTGGCGTTGGGAGGGTGGTGGTAGCAACAATGGTGGTAGTCAGTGCGATATTGGTAAGGGAAGCAATTAATGGAAATTAGTGGCGGCTAGTGGTGGTTGTGAATGGCAGCTATTGCAACAGACGATTGAGGACTTGTGGTAGTCGGCAAAGGTGGCGATCGGAGGTGGAGGTGGAGGTGGTGGTAACGGCGATGATCGGTGGTTTTTAGGTGGTTATTGACGGTTGGTGGTTGCGATAAGCAGTTGTTGTAGATAGTATAGGTAGCGACGGGATGTGGAGGTTGTGGCAGTGGTGATGATCGACGGTGTGATGGTGGTAGCGGTGGCGCCATCGGTAGCCGTTAATAATGGTGGTAGAGTGTGGTGGCGGCATTGGTATAGGTGGTGGTCGCTAGTGGACAAATACACACTTGAATCCCTGGTGAGGTGGTAGCGGCCGGTGGCAGTAGTGGTGGTGGTGGTGGCGGCGGAGAGTGGTGGTGGCGTTAGGAGGGTGGTGGTAGCGCAATGGTGGTGGTCAGTGATGGTGGTGGTGGTAGGTGGGGACACACACATACCTTAATCTATTACCTCGAATCCATTACCCCCAATTTATATGGGAATGGTTCATTACCCAGTAATGGGTAATGATTACTTATATTTCTTCTAACCAACCACTACTAATCATTATCTTTCCCATTCCTTACCCTTTAAAACCTCTAACCAAGCATACCCAATTTTGTGCTCCCATGACCTCTTTTGATTGAAACTAGGTACTACCCAGTACCCATAACATATATGCTAATGTTATCCTATATCGTTGACGTAGTTTAGGCCGCTTTAACTAATAAGGTTCCATATGTTTTTTCTCTATAACCTAAGAGCAGTGTTTGACAATGAGCATTTGGAGCATTTTAGTGTTTAGAATATAATGCTTGTTTGGCAACGAGTGTTTAGCTTTTGGATCTGGTTTAAGTGCTCCTATTTGAAACGCTGATAAAGAAGCATTCAGTGTTAGTGTTTAGCTTTTACTTTAGTTTAGTTTATGATTAGAGCTACAACTATGTTTAACAAACACTTTTGTAAAACAAACAACACCTGCTAACAGCTACGCCTTTTAGTGTTCAGTTTAGGCTGTTTGGATATTAACGGGTGTGTTTAGTTTTGGAAAACTGAGAGGTTTTCATGAAAATTTCCAAAAAAAGAAAACTGAGTATGAAAACATGTTAAAAAGGAGTATATTCTGAAACTTCTTGTTTGAAACTCCCTTTGTCCCGAAAACAGTATACCCACCATTTATTATTCCCTCCATCTAAATTTTTTTATCTACAGGCAAAAAAGAAAAATAGAAATACACAACTTTAAGAAAAGTGCAATCATAAAGTGTGCTACGAATACAGTTTTTGATTGGTTGAAAGTTAAAGTGGATAATGATTTTAGTAGAAACCAAAATAGAAAGCTAGACAATTATATTGGGGTGGAGAGAGCATGATAATATTACCCTAATTTTCTGAGCCTCATATTAGATTAGTTTAGGTTTGCTTAGCTAGGTTTATCTAGTAAGGTTTCGTATATTATCTGTATGTGAATTTGTGTATGATGAAAAGTATTATTAATCAAGTTAATACGATTTATAGTTTCTCTTTGGTTTCAACAGGTAGAACCTAGGCGTATTGGTACTGCGAGTATTGATACTACATGTACTATATGGGATGTAGAAAAAGGTGTAGTGGAGACACAACTGATAGCGCATGATAAGGAAGTGAATGATATTGCATGGGGTGAAGCAGGTGTTTTTGCTTCGGTTTCGGCGGATGGGAGTGTGAGGGTGTTTGATTTACGCGATAAGGAACATTCAACTATCATTTATGAAAGTCCGACGGATACACCTTTGTTGAGATTAGCGTGGAATAAACAGGATTTAAGGTATATGGCTACAACCCTAATGGATAGCAATAAGATTGTGATTTTAGATATTAGGTTACCGACTTTGCCTGTTGCCGAGTTGGAGAGACACAGAGGGAGTGTTAATGCGATTGCGTGGGCGCCTATGAGCTCTCAGCACATTTGCTCAGGTGGCGATGATTCACAGGCATTGATATGGGAGTTGCCTGCTGTAGCGGGGTCAAATGGGACTGGGATTGATCCTTTGTCGATGTATACGGCTGGGGCTGAGATAAATCAGGTTCAGTGGTCGGCTTCAATGCCTGATTGGATTGCTATTGCTTTTGATAATAAGCTGCAGCTTCTGAAAGTTTAAGGTAGTATGTAGTTTGTGTATCTATATGATTTTAAATATATAGTTGAATTTGGTGGTATTAAGTTTAACAGAATGTCTATGAAACAACATATATAGCTTTTATTTTTATAATATGTACAATAAATTTGTTGGACTAGAAAGCTAGTATTCTTCCTTCCTTTTTCGTATGGCTTGTTAAAAATGTAAAGATTTGAGGTGCGCACATTGTAATTTAAATGTGGAACAATGGGGGTGTTCTGTTGCTGATTCTTATATTCTAATGCTTCAACTGTAACACCGCTCCCTGACTGAGTATTGCTTATCTATGGCTTACCATAATTTTCCGAAAATACTGCACATAGTAGCTTTTAATATGAGGTACTGAGGTAGAGAGTTTTCTTCCAGGCTTCAAGAATCTAAATATTTGATCTCCACATGATCTGTGTGGTGTAGGACTTGAAACCTAGTGAAGTTCAAATAACTGGGCTAACTGCAAGAAAATGTAATTTAGTTAATTAGATTGTTTAATATTACATGTTGTTTAGCTAAATAGAAATATTGGTTTTGTCATAAATAGGTTCACCACTTGTTCAAACCTCTGCTTTCTCAATAAGCATGATTTTAAACGTTGATTCAGTTTCTTTTCCTTGCATCGCCCTATGTTTATGAAAGTTGTGTGCATAGTTTATGACTCCATAAATGTGTGCAGTCACATGCCTAGAAATCTTCCAATGTACTGTTGTTTTCTTGATAAAGCCGTAAAGATTAATATTAGAAGAAAACAAGGTCATGTTATACTGTTTGATATATAGGTGGATACGGAAGCAATCGATTCGGAAAATACGATTGCCGTGGCTGTAACGCTTACCCTGTCAGGTGACACATAATCCGTGTCCTATTGGATTTCACTTAGGAACGCTTACGTATTATCATCATCGCCAATAACACCGAAAGGCAAGTTCACAACAACAAACAATGAACAAAACCAACACTAAAATAGTTTGAATATAAGATAATCAATCTGTAAGCCTCATTAAAAACTAATTTCATAACAGCGAACAAACACAGCAGGTATGTTTCTCCTCAAAGAAAGAAGAAAACATTTCCGCATACACTCTGATGAACAGTAACATGTTTTATATCACTATTTCTTTTTTTTATTACCACTTATAGACGTGTCACAACCACAGAACTTTTACCCAAATGTGTTTGCATTAACCGAAACTCCAAAGTCATTCATGTCTCCCTTTCAGAAGGCCAAAAATTTTTGTATCTCGCAAAAAAATGATAGGCATGAAATAAGTACACCACGAAAAACTTCGAAAATTTGATCCGTAAAACCGGACTTAGTAAAAAACCTTGAAACCGTACACGTTAAAATTTTAGTAATATTCCTCAGTTTAGTTGTTAAAATTTCGACTTTGTTTTTGAACATCTCCTAAAAAACCACGAAAATTCGATCCGTAAAACCGAACTCAATAAAAAAATTGAAACAAAATTTTCTTTGACATATAGTGCACACCAATAAAATTCTAGGCCCGTCACTATTTATGTTAAATGAACCTTCATTGCTCTCATTTACTATACGCAAATCTTTATAAAACATATTAAGCAACTGTGCATAGTTTATGACTCCATAAATGTATTTGTTGTTTTCTTGATAAAGCCGTAAAGATTAATGTAAAGATTAATATGAGAAGAAATCTTCCAATGTATTTGTTGTTTTCTTGATAAAGCCGTAAAGATTATTGTAAAGATTAATATGAGAAGACACAATGTCATGTTATACTGTTTGATATATATATATATATATATATATATATATATATATATATATATATATATATATATATATATATATATATATATATATATATATATATATATATATATATATATATATATATATATATATATATATATATATATATATATATATATATATATATATATATATATATATATATATATATATATATATATATATATATATATATATATATATATATATATATATATATATATATATATATATATATATATATATATATATATATATATATATATATATATATATATATATATATATATATATATATATATATATATATATATATATATATATATATATATATATATATATATATATATATATATATATATATAGGGGAGAGATCAAATAAAAAGACTTTTTTTTGGTGAGAAGGATAAGAAGGATTTTCAGCAATTGATTTAGCCATTGATTTAAAATCAATGGATGAGATTAAACCACAATCCTAACTAACTAACCATTTAAATATTATTTTTAAAAAGTTTTTCAAAAATGCTGAAAAAGTTTCAGTAGATCGGGTATGTTGGTGCAAAAATTTTTTGTGAAAAAAGTTTTTTTAATTTGAAGATTTTACGTTTTTTAATGCACAAAAACGAAATTTTGATGCATAAAAACGATAATTTTTAGGTTTTTTTTACGTTTTTTGTGCATCAAGAATTCATTTTTATGCCCAACTTCTTTTTACTTTTTGTTTTAAATTTTGATGCCACATCAAAGTAAAACAACTTGAAAATTTTGTGCATGAAAAAAATTTTGTACACCAAATTTCACCTTATTGTGCATCAAATTTCGTTTTTTGTGTATTAAAAAAACGTAAAAAAACTCAAAATTAAGAAAACTTTCTTCACAATTTTTTTATGCACCAACATATCGATATTATGGAATTTTTTCAGAATTTTTCGAGAACTTTTTTAGAATCATGTTTAGATGGTTAGTTAGTTAGTTAGTTAGAAATATGGATTGATCTCATCCATTGATTTTAAATCAATAACTGAAAATCCTTCTTATCCTTCTCACAGAAAAATGTCTTTTTATATATATATATAGATTTGAGTTATTATGGTGTAGTACCTTATAATTATTAAAATAAAAAGTATTTTTCACTTTGATCTATCTATCATTGTGATTAGGAAGAAATTAATCTCATTAAAAGAAAATAAAACCTAAAAGTAAATAGTTTGTATGGCTAAGGGTATTCAAGGTATCTCATCACAGTATAATCATTAACAAAAAAGAAAACGTCCCCTGGTTTCCTTCCATCATTCTTTCACATTTATCTAAGCTTAAAACTCGCACCCCTCTTTATCTCCCGATATTTCGACAACCAAGGTCACCATCTATTCCTGTTGTGAACGCTACTAAATATTCCGGGTAGAAGACGTCGATGTGATGTTGATCTTGTAGATGGCTTTGATGTTGTTGCAAACAAAAGTATATCTAATGGCGGAGTAGAGGACGTTGATGTTTCAATGGTCACAAACATAGGTGGATCTAAGGTCAACAAACACCGTGTATCAACTGGTTTATAAATTTTGGTTTGGTACTTATATATAGGGTGATCTTTTTTGGTTGTTTATCGATTTTGGGTTGTGCATCTGATGGTTTATGTGGAAAAAAGAGTGTTGTATGTTTTAGTTGTTAAGACTACAAGGTGATACAAGTTGTATATCGACACTTTCGTAGTGTATGAGTTGGTGGTGTACGAGTGTGTAGTGTACGATCAGGGACGGAACCAGGGTGGGTCTCGGGGGGTCCCGGGACACCCATGGATTTTTGTTGCGTAGTGTTAAATATGTTAAAATTTTGATATTTTGGTTGGATTTGTGCTAAATGCACCTGGTCCCTAAAAATTGTGTTTGTAGTATTGTATACTTTATTATAAGTGCACCTGATCATTTTGTGTCTTGGTTCCGTCCCTGTGTACGATTCGATGATGTGCCATTCGTGTGTGGTGAGGATCAAGCTCATCATGGTGTATGAGTTGGTGGTGTACAAGTCGAGTGTCGCGAGGCTAGAATTCACCATGGTGTACGGGTTGGTGGTGTACAATTCGAGTGTCGCGAGGCTAAAGGTCACCGTGGTGTAAGAGTTCGTGTCGCGAGGATCGAGTTTGCCATGGTGTACGAGTTGACGGTGTACGAGTCGTGGTTTACGAGTTAGTGGTATAGGAGTCGATGTTTGTTGTTGTTCATGACAACCGGTGTTCCTTTACGTATATGTATTAGTTCGGGTACGGATTGCATCGACTTGTAATATGAATGTTTATACTTAACCTAGGTCGATGTATCACATATCTGGTGATGCATTTCCATTGGCATGTTACTTGTGAATCGATGATGTACGAGTTTGATTTCCATGTACTAGGTGATGGATGACTAATTGCTACAACACCATTTAACAACTAACGAGAATACATGCCACCAAGTTTATGGTCTTTTTTGAATAATCAATCAATATTTAATACTTATGTAAAATGTATCATGATATATTACTGATACATATTGGGTATTGTATTTTACTAATATGAAATCCTAGTGTAAATAATGTGTTTTTGAATTTCTTAATAGTTTTTTAACGATGTGATGTCCAGTTACAATAGTTTGGCGAGCTTCATAAACGACTTTGGGTTTTCAATGTTAATGTATTTTCTACGCATAAGTTACTTCGATGATGTATCACTTCTTGTAAGAGGTTAATAATAAACTCTGGTAAATTTATATCTTAATGACGATGTAGCAATTTTTTGGACATAGTTATGAATTAATGTATCACTTGTAGAAAAAGAATTCACGTAAAGTATATGTACTAAAATTATCTACTACGTATAAGATTTAAAAATAAGCTAAATTTGGTGGGAGAAAATGTTTAGTACATACCGATTGTATAAAAAATAATTCATAAAAGTCAATATGTTGGGCTAAATTAATACTGTATAAATTTTTCGATATGTTGGGCTAAGATTTTCCATATGTATCATAAAAATTGTGTATCAGTTGAATATCAATATTTAAAATTATATCCAAAAAAACAGAACCGAAGTTGGGCCAAACTGTTTCTGTATCATAAAATCAGATCGAAACTTGGTGGGCTTTGCGTATTAGTTATAAATCTTGTGGTAATTGTAAACGTCACTATCCTACAATATTATGTCAAGATAAATAAAATGTAAAATGTAATTAATACATGCATAAAAGAAAGCAATAAAGACGATGACAGGATTTGAATTTCATTCTCTAAAATACCCTTTAAACAATATTTATTAATTACTAGACGTTTCTCGCGCATAGCTGCGGAAATTTCCTAGCGGAAAATTGTTAACGATATGCGATTTTGTGCTAAGGCGTTTCTTGAAATCGAAAGTGAATTGTTAATTAAAATTGAAAAGGCAATAGCTGGTATAAGAACCAAATCCACAACAAATAATATAGTTTCCCACCAAATGCATGTAACTGCAAATGGTCTCAAAACAAAATCAACTCGAATTGTATCTGCAGGAGAATCTATGAGTTTTCATAACTTACACCTTCATGCTTCAATTCACTTATGCAAAAACAATTAAATGATACCAAGTTTAGTTAGTCCCAACTTTAAAGAGAATGCTGTCGAAATCCAACTTAATGATATACACGAGTATTAACCGTCGGCTGGTTTTGTTGTAATGCTCAAACAACCTCATTGGGAGTTCACTTTCAACCAAATTATTATACATTTATTTTCATCAAATGCCACTACAATAAAAAATACATCCTTGTACTAGAAGGCCAAGAACACTCTTATCAATGTGATATGAATTACACTCTCACCTAAAGCTCTAGTTTGTCAGAATATGGTTACTCAAGCTAAGACATACTAACACCTCAAATCTTATGGTAGCATCCTCGTCATCAGCTTGTAGCTGCATAATATCACAACATCACATGTGTTTTTTAATAATCATATGTGTCATGAAGGTCATTATATTAAATAATCAAATCAAAGGTATAAACAATATAAGTCTATCGCATTTGGGTTGTGATATCTGCTATTTTCAAGTCCACCGAGTAACCAACAGACAATAATACTAACCTGCTCATATCATAAACATGTGTTGTGGAGGTTATAAATACTTATTATAGAAGTATTTTGATAATATGTTTCAAATTTGATGCATCACTTAAACATTATTGAGGCTAACCAACAAGTTATTAATTCAAAAATATTGTTTCTTATTTTGATATTGAGTAATTTTAATAACCACTTATTTATGTTTTGATATTTGATATAAAATGACATATTAAACCCGCGCTCCGCAATAAAAAGCCTAATGGCAAGCAAAGTTGCCATGTAAAAAATGAATTTCTTCAACATATAACTGTAATCATTATCATAAGTTCGTAGGTTCATTACATGAAAGAATTCTACGCAGTTTGATAGTAGCGCATCTTTAATTGAGGTCAATGTGAACTTTTATACTTGGCTTTAAATCTACGGCACACATGATAAGGACTCATCACAACCTGCAATACATTTACAAAGATATGAATGCAAATTATGGATTAGTTTATGGGTTACCATCTACTTAGATATTACCAATTTGAAAAACATGTTGTAAATAATTGTTTTGCCCATAAACCATATTGACCCAGAACATAAGATGAATATAGAAGCATATCGCTAAGTCCTCAAGTAAAAAATGTGCCAGTCAATGTCCCTCAGGCGATTAATATATATGTGAACATCAAACACTATCTACCTGAAAAGGGTCCGTGGTAAATATCGTCTTTTCACCATCATAAACAAATACATAACCACCCTAACTCAGAACTTTAAATAGTATAAACGAAGTACATACTATTTTTTTAAAGGGTTCTTTTGCTTGTGGAAGATTCTCATCTACGACAGTCGAGTTCCTCGATATCCATTTTAAACACTTCGCTTATCTACAAAAAAATATTTTAGTTTCAAACCACATTTATACATGTTTCTTGGTACGATTGTTGCACATAGTTAAATGACATACCTATCAGCATATATATAGTCAGCATGTTGCTAACGGAACATGATATGATTAGCACCAAATACATACAAGCTACATTGACGCATGCCCATCATATGAGAACCAACTATGCGTCCAAATCATACCTCTCTAATCTTTGTAATATTTATATTGCACATATATATATGACAGATTTAGAACAAAACCACCGAAACCATTAAGAGATGGCGGCGTTAGACAACCTAAACTAACAACAACCATCACCACCAGTTGAAACCACCTAGCAAGTCGAAACAATCGGACCACCGAGAGGTGGTGTCTCTCTCGGCATATGGAGATGGTTATAGCGGTGACTGTAGGTGAAAAAAGGGATAGGGATTAGGTTATGTTTTGTTTATGGGGAGGCCATATTTATAAACAATGGGTTTGGGGTGAAAGTTTAATACAACTGTGTATGCACATGCATGATTCAATATATTCAAACTTTTGGTCACCCTTATCACATGCTATTTCCTTATTTGAGAAGATATCACACGCCACATATATTGGTTGTTGACATACATGTTTTGGTTTTCATTATTTTGATATATTTCCCTTTATTATCACACACTATGCTATAATATAGCGTCACCTTTTACCCATACACGTCTTTTACTTATTTACTTATTCAATATTGCCATATACTTTGTAAATAAAGCACAACTATTCAATATTTCTATAAATACAAAGTTTTTGAATTTACATGAGAATGTGAATGAGCTTTGTGCAGCATTTTGAATATCTACTTGCCATAACTTTCATGCATGAAAGTCAAAAAGAGAAATACTTATTAATTTTTCATAGATGTTTTCATAAATAGCAATTGTCTTAAAATTCCTCACATTTTCAACAATAGGATTGCTCCTTTATAAGGAGTGTAGATAGTATAGATGGTATGAGCAATTAAGTTTTCAAGATTTATAGTGATGCAAGTTTTCAACATTGTCTTTATAGTTTTTTCAACATTTCCTTTAATAGAGAGTTTTTCAACAATTCCATAAATAGAGAGTTTTTCAACATTCAAGGAATTGGGGAATTCTCTTTATAAATAGTAGAGATAATATCATTAAGTTACTACTAATCTAATCAAATAAATATTATTTGATCCAATGGTTTAAATTACTTTTTATTTTAACAATTTTAACTTACTACACCACATTAACCAAACTCTCTCTCTCTCTCTCTATATATACAGATATAATATATATATATATATATATATAGGTGGATACCGAGGCAATCGGATATGAAAATACGATTGTCGTGGTTGTAAGCGTAAAAACTTGCCTTGTCAGGTGATACGTAATCCGTGTCCTACTGGATTTCACTTAGGAACGCTCAGGTATTTGAAGGTTTATATACTTCATAACAATTATTAAAACCCTAACAAAGATCAAAGCACATATAACGGAAGCGATTTAACAAGATCATAATAAGACAATTATAATTAATCGAATTAGGGTTACATACCTTTTGCAAAGCAATCCCACGAACAAGAACAAATTCATTGAACTAGGGTTTATATCGAATCACCAAGATATAGTCTAAAGTAAGACTATATTATGTTTTTGTACACACGTATTACGACGAGTTAACCGTAATGCTAGTACGTATAAACCGAGCTTCAACGTCTAGTGGAAAATCAACCCAACAACCCTAGAGAGAGGCTAGGATTTGATTATAGCTTAACCGAAAACCAAACTAAAACCCTTAGGGGTGTTTGTTTTCCGATCGCACAAAGAGAAAGATAAGAGAAAGATGGGGTCAAGAATTATGAGGGTTAAGGGGTGTTTATATAGGCCTAAATATCCTTGTAGCCCCAAGTAAACGATTATAAGGAAAGTTTTCCTTCTCCCCCTTTTGGTTCTAAACGACGGTCGAAACACCCCCTTGGGGTGTTCCAAAATTTTCTTTTGCTCTTCTATTTATTCCATAATGCTCGTTAAACCTTAACTCTTAAATATTTAACGACCGTTAAAGTTATAGCTTGATTTAATTTAATAAACATATAAATATATTAATTAAATAAATTAACCCTATAAGTATTGTGTGCAATCTCGTAATCTCGAGTTCGATCCTAACACACGACTATTAAATATAAGTCCATAAACTTTCAGCTCCCACTTGGACATATTTCAAATAGTGTGATCACATCGGTTAGCGTCTAGATACACGCCGACGCCTCTAGTACAACTCAAGTAAGGTCTTCTGAAAAACCATTTAATGATTCATCATTATTATTATCCTTTCATTTCTAATACAACGTTAATAAGGATATGGATTTTAGTCATTCCTTTCATTAACCATTCTGTTTCTCATTCACAGATTCAGTAAGATTATCAAAACACATTTGGGTACGGCCACACAAACATGTTACTAATCCCACGAGGGGCCCAGATGTATTTAACTCCAAAATAAATAGGAGGAAATAAATTCCATATTGACTACAAGCAAAACCTATGAATTTTGCAACACTTCTGAAAATAACCCTTATAGCTACCAGTTACGTTTATCGTTAGATTATTTCAAAGAGATGCACTAGATCCATGACAGTTTCCTGGTATCTCAGGTCCGAGGATAACTATTTTATGATATACTTAACGACAAAGATCCATAAAGTATAATCATATAGTTGGGATAAGTCCAATATTCGATTCATCGAATATCATCCAAAATCAATCAATATACTTTCAAGTATACTCTATCACAATTTTGATTTGTCTTAATTTAATAATATTGCCATATTATTAATCGACAACAGACATTTAGAATATAATAATATTCATGGATTAAAACATGTAAAACAGGATACAAAATTAAATAACAAGAATAAACGTAACTCAAACTTTATTTCATTAAATAATAATGTCTTAACATCCTTTATCCAAATACTAATCATAGATTTATTGCATGAAATCGCTAGGTAATTGAAGCCCAATGCTTTTGGCATGTTCAATAACCTTTCCTCTAGGCAACACCTTAGTTAAAAGGATCAACTACTTTATCATATGTGTGAACTTTTAATAATTTGATTTCACGAGTTTCAACTTGTTCTCGGACGTAGTGATATCTACGTTTAAAGTGTCTGGTGCCTTTCATGATTCCAGCATCATTGGCGAATATAATTGCAGCAGAATTGTCACAATATATATCAATAGGTTCTTTGATTGAAAGCATCACTCCAAGATCTTCAACAAACTTCCTAATCCAAACCACATTTCTTTCGTACCCCTTAAGTACTGGCTTCCCTCCGAACACCAAAAACAAATCTTTCTTATTCCTCAAATACTCTAGAATATGTTTAACAGTAACCCAGTGGAGCTTCCTTGGATTCTGCTGGTAACGACTGACCAAGTTCTGAGCAAACGCCACATCAGGCCTTGTGCATTGATAGGTGTGAAAACACCCATCCTTTTACCACTTATTATAATTAAAAACGAGACCATAACGTGTATTTTATGTCGTAAATGTCGTAATTATGCGTGGTTTGTGTTTTTGTTGTGTTTTAGGATCAAAATATGAAAAAGGAAGAAAACACGGGCTTTCACGGGCTTTTATCGAAGAAAAAGACAAAAGACGAAGTCAAAAGATCAAGAGTGCAAAAAGAACCAAAGTTAAAGGCCTATTCTAAAGATTTATCGAAGAAACAGACTAAAGATGGAAGTTTAACGAAGTCGAAGAACCAAGTCTAATAAATGAAGAAATTAGAAGACGAGTTCAAATTATTTATCGACAAATCCCGAGCAAAAGTCGAGAACATCAATTTAATTTAAAGACGAGAAGACAAAAGAAAGAAAGAAAGAAGCACCACCTACCAACACTCCTCCTATAAATAGAGACCCTTAACATCATTTTTGAGGTGTTAGCTATTTCATATAGTTCTTCACTTTATTTTTAGTGTTTTCAAGTTTTTAAAATATTGTCTATACATACTTGTCTTTCTTTCAAGTTATTCATGTAAGTCTTTAATCTTGTTTTAAATCTTTAATCTTTAATTTTAATTTCAAGCTTTTTAATCATCTCATTCTACCTTTCTTCTTTGTTTAATCTTCATCTTTTTCATCATCTTTGTTCGTTACGATTTCGTGTTCTTCATCCATCTCATTTTATACTACATGTTTCCTAAAGTTTATAGCTTTTCGCGTTTCTTGGTTCGTGTTTAAAGTTTGTACAAGTTTTATCATTCTCCTAGGGATTCGTGGTTAGCTTCTTGGTGTTTTCGTTGGCTTTAAATTCCTTAAAAGTTGCAAAAAATAGTGCTAAATCTCGTCCTTTTCCAAGTTCCACTTTTTTAGGAACATCTGATTCAATTTCGCAATATTCTAAATATTGCAGAATTGTTGCTATTCTAATATTGCAGAATTATTTGTTTCAGTAACATTGCGGAATTGTATCGTTACAATCTTTGCGGAATCTTGCTACTTTGAACATTGCGGAATTGATTTAAGAACTGGATTACGAATTTGAATCACTTTGGACATTGCGAAATTGTACCTTATTTCCATATTGCGGAATTGTTTCATTTTCCTGATTGCGAAATCATATCATTTTCATGATTGCGAAATTGTTTCATTTTCATGATTGCGGAATTATGTTAATTTTACATTGCGGAATTATCAAAATTTTTTTAGTATTGCGGAATTATTATTTTTTCCAAATTAATTTTTAAATTTAATTTAATTTTCCCGCCATTTTACTTAGCTTTATTTTTAAACATTTTCACTTAGCTTTATTTTAAATTGTTTTATCTTAGCTTAATTTCAAGTTTACATTTTTATTAAGTTTTAAGTTTTTAAAATTTACTTTTAACTAAGTTTTAAATTTGCTTTATTTCTTTTATATTGTGTCATTTCCTGTAAAAGTAATTTATTTTTAGTTTAATCTTTTCAAGCTTTTATCTTTATTCCATTTAAGTCTTTCATTTAAGTTGTTTTAATTTTATCATTTACGTTAAAGCTTTTATTTTGTGTTTTAATTAGTTTTAGACAACAACAACCTTTTATTTTATTCACCAAGAACGACTGAGTCGCACTTAAAACCGGGATCAATTCGATTAGACCACAATTCAAGAACTTTTAATATACAAAATAAAAGTTATTAAAATGGCGTCGCTGCCGGCTCTTTTTGTGAAGATTAACGGTTTTTGTGAGAGACGCGTTGGATTTTGGGTTCCGTTCACTCGTGAACGTTATTTTTCTTGCATTTTTCAAAATTTTTTCAAAAATCCATAGAAATCAAAAATTCTAAAAATCCAAAAACATTTAAAAAATCATAAAAGGCATTTCTTTTTCAAAAGTTTTGCACCAAATATATTCCTCTCAATCCTCTATTGTGTTTAATTCTTTTTCTCAACCCCTCTTATTTTTAATTCTTCATGGATTCGTATGTCTATTGCGTAGGGTGTGGGAGACCATTGTATGGTTTTCAAACATGTCAATGGTGTACATGTGAGCGGTGCGGGAATGATATCGACAATACACAATTTGGATTTTGTCCATTTTGCAATTCTACCAATTCACACTTCACCTCTCATGACACTATCTCACCCTCTCCCATATATGACGATCCATATCCGAAAAATGCACCGGATTTTTCTCAATACCCGTGTTGCAACAATTGTGGGGGCCCTCACGATACCTTTTCTTGTCAACCGATGAATTATTATGAGCCAAATCCGTGTTCTCATTCTTCTCAACCGATGAATTATTATGAGCCAAATCCATGTTCTAATTCTTCTCAGCCGATGAATTATTATGAGCCACACCCGTGCTATAATTCCAGTTTTCAAAATTTTGAGCCCCCACAATACTCCCTCGATCATCAACCCTCTTTTGCAATTCCTGATGAGTCACTAGCAACTCTTTTGAATCAAGTTATTAAAATTATTGAATGTTTCACTAAATATCTCGAAAAACGTCAAAAGGAAAATCAACAAGAGCAAGTATCTAATCTTAGTGATTATACTCCGCCTCTTGTGCGTCCATACTATTATGATGATGATGACGATGAGAACACTATTTCTTGGAATGATCTTGTTGCTCAACATCCTAGTGCAATTGTAATTCCTTCTCCCGATATCCCAAATGAGTCTAAGGATTGTGATACATCGAGTGAGATTAGTGAATTTGGTCTCGACAACTTATTTGATGAGGTTTGTGATGTACCGACTTTTGCGGAGCTTACGGACGAAGTCTCTCTTAATGATGATTTTTCTCCATGCTATGAGAATTTTACCTTTGAAATTTCTCAATCTCCTCCGGGAGATGAGGGCGATGTTGATTTATTCTCTTCGACTTACGAGAAGTTCACCACTGAACTTGGTCTTATAGATGAGGTGGAAGACGTTATTCTTCACGACAAATTACTAAAAGTTCATCTTCTTATTGCTAAAATTGAAGCGTTGAATTTTGCTCCTAATACCGAGTCTTTACCCCTGTCTCTTACTCCAGTTGAGAATAATGACACATTTATGGAAGAAATCGACATTCACTCAATACCTCCGGGTATTGATGATTGATGAGACTGCTTTTATACATAGTCTCATCGTCCAAAATGGGCTTGAAATGCATTAAATATCATGAAAAATGCCAAATATATGCTTATGTTTGTTATATATGTATTTTAGGTACGGATATTGAGAAAATGACAAAAGATCACAAGAAACAAGCAAAAACGAACACGGGAAACGAATCCGCACAATGAACCAAGTCCTAATGGCGATTTTCCAAGAATAACCCTTGAAGAAATGAAGATTGTACAAGAAGGGTCCTCCAATATTGAAGAATTGACACTTTAAACCCTTGTTTATTCATAATTACAAGATTGGTCCTTAAAGTTTGTCAAATGTACAAAAAGGGCCCTCCACTTTGAAGAATTGGCAAGAATGGTCCCTCATAAATGAATACTTGTCAATATTAGTCCTGCAAGAAGTCATAAAACAAGTCAACACCATAAAGTTTGAAGAAAATGCCAAAACATCCCTTCAAGAATCATGAATTGGCAAGAAATACCCTTGAAATACTTTTGGAAAAGTATTTGGGGCAAAAGTGTGAAAACTGAAAGTTTGTTATAAAGGGAAAACAGATTTTGTGCTATTAAATGTGAAGTGAAAAGAGAGTGGAAGCCAAGGGGTAATTTCTTACTAGACAACAAAGTTACCTAGACCAACCACAACACACCATGTGTCCCACTCACACATTCAACCAATAGAAACCCACCTTTTTGCCACCTCAAATCCCACTCAAAACCGGTTATAACTAATTTTGATTAGTTTAATAAATTGGCGCTTAACAACTTTTTAAAACCCTAAACCGAATTAAAACCCCCACTATTCAAATTATAAACACAATTAGGGATTTCTTCCTAACTTGTAATTAAGCCCTATAAACCTCCAAAATTGTGATTAACCTATCCCTAAACACATCCCAATCCTCAAACTTCATGCCACATTAACCCACAAGCTTACATGTTTACTACCATGCACACATTTTTGGGAACAAGCCAAAAGGTGACAGCCATCCAACGAATTGAATCCAACTTCATTCCTAAGCTTCACTATGGGCCATTGATCACATTCCAACCTTTACAACTCACACAAACTGCCAAGATATCATCACATGTTCAAGAGAACTCAAACTTCATCAAGGGCAATTTGGGACTTCTACACATTAGGGTTTACGTTTTTTATTGCTTTGTTGTTCACATTGTAGCCTATATAAGGCATTAGGGTTGTAACATTTAACCCTGCTCTTGGTTTTCCTTTGGTCAACAAATCTGTAAATCCTTGTTCAATCTTAATGAAAAGTGTTTGATATTGTTTGACTAATTCCAAGTGCAAACTTATTACTTGCTTGTTTATGTTTCATGTTTATGACTTTGGAATCTTAAAACCTATTTTTAAACCTTGTGCAAGAAATTGCCAAGTTTTCTAAAAAACTTGATATTTTGCTAAGTATTTGGTACATTCTTTGAATTTTTGGATTACAACTGATCTAAACACCCTGATAAGAATCTTATCAAGGTGTTGGGAGCTTGTGGTTTGGGGATAATCAGGAAGTGGGTACAAAGTTTGCATTAATCAAGATTTTTCATCTTTCTGTTTTATATATTTTTGCTCTAACCTTGTTGAATCTTAGCAGGGTTGTTGTGGAAGCTTGTGCCTTGTTTTGCTAGGCACATAAGCTCAAAAATTCGTGAGTGTGGATGTACATTCATGAGGTTTGAGCCCTTTTACCCAAATCTGATAAAAATACTTGATTTTTGTGATTTCGATTTCTGCTGTTATACTTGTTATTGTGGCTTAAAATTGCTTGATACTGCATAATATTGATGTTATTGTGTTAGATTGGGCTTGGGATAAACTAAATCACACACTTTCTTTGTTAATCTTGGATTGAAAAAAGTTAAGGGGTGTTTGGGTTAACCTGTTTAAGTTTACAAATTAGATTTGAGTTACTGTTTGTTGGTTATTTGTGTTGGTATCTGATAAATACTTGGTTGTATGCTATTTGCTGCAAGTTCTTGGCTTTTGAACATCAAAATCTTAATTGTGCTATAAAAAGTTGAAATCTGCTTGTTTTGACCTAATACTTTGGAAACACATAGATTGTATGCATGCTTAGGGATAACAAGTGATTAAACAAAGTTTATATAACCTGTTAAGAAGATTTGAGGGTTTGAATCTGGTCTTGTGGTCAAGTATATCAGCAAAGTGTGTAAACTGCTTGTTCTTGTTCATCAGTAACATTTAAGTGCTTGAATCTTGATCTAAACTTTGAATCATTTCATGAAACCTGTTTATTTATGTTCATTTGAATTATTTATAGCTTGTGTATGCATTTGGTGAAGTTTGGCTGGCTTATTCTTGCTTAAATTGCTTATTGGTTGAAAACTGCTTATTGTTCATGTCTGATGCATATCTGGTGATCTTTTGATTAAACTGTACTAATTGGCTTGGTGAATTTGTGTTTTTATTGTTGTTATTGACTCATTGTGATCCACTGATTACTTGGGTGCCTTTGCTTAACTTGAATCCAACAAAAAGTCACATAAGACAAAAAGTCAAGAAAATCAATCAGTGGGAACTCCTTTCCCCTGAAACTAGCCACTGCTAGTGTTATTTGTTCATCAGCTTATTCATAAGCTATTCTAGCTTATTGGGACTTGCAACAACTTATTTTTTGTGATAGATCTTCCTTATTTGACCCATTGAATTGAACATGAGCTTATTAGGGTTTGACTTTTAAGTTTGACTAGAAAACCAAACAGTTTGAATTTTAGATAAGTACTTATTTGCTTATTCCAGATTATTCAGTGTGCTTATTGGAAAACTTTTTGATTATTTTTATTCATTAAGTCATTTAAAACCTTTTTCAACTTGAATCAGCACTTGAGGTAGCCTAGAACTAAAAAACGAATATTTTGTCATTTTCTGTAGAGAGCTTTGGCTTATTTCAGGCTTATTTCTTGGGCTTTTTTAAAATTCTTTTCACAGATCTCTTTGGCAACTCAAAAGAAGCTTGTGTGTCAAATTAGAGCTTATGGCATTAGCTTATGGCTTAATGGGCCCAAAAGCCCATTAAGAATAAGTTGTTGACTTATTAAGTTGTGATAAGCATATTTTCAACTTTTGGGCCTTCAGAGTTTTGTGCTTAAAATCAAATTTTATGTCAGATAGGAAGTTTTGGGTTTAATTGGATCACTTTTGCTTATTGGGCCTAAATTAAGCCCATTAAGTGGACTGTTTGGGGTTTTAGCCCATTTTAAGGCCCAATAAGGGTATTTAGGTAATTTCAAGTTCATTTCTGTGTTTATTAGGTTAAAATAAACTAGTTTGCTACTTTTTAGAATTTTTTATAAATTTTGGATTTTTATTAATATTTTATTATTATTTTATTATTAAAAATTAAATTTTAGATTTTTGCAAGTTTTTCATTTTTCCTAGTTCAAATACGTTAAGTTAGGAATTTAAATTTTTAGATTAATTTTAGTGTCATTAGATAAATTTTTAGAATTATTTTAAGTTTTTATAGTTTTTAATTTTTTTAAATAGTTTTAATTAATTTTAATAATTTCAAAAATAGTTTTTAATTTAGTTAAGTTATTTTAGAGGTTTACAAGTTAAAAAATCTTATTTTGGGCTTTTTGTTAATTAAATTAATTTTTTTGGCTTTAATTAGCATTAAAAAATTAATATTTAATTAAATAAAAGGTTTGAGTGATTTTTGATTTTTTGTAAACTCTAGTTACATTTTTTTAGGATTTATTGCAATTTTCTTGGAATATTTAGGTTACTTTTTAAATTTAGTCACTTTTTACGGTTTTACGTGCACGACTTCGTCTTAGTGTAATTCATAATCGTAACCGTCATTCTTTTCTAATCTCTTTTCTTATTTCTTTTCTTCATAAATATAATCTCAAACACTTAATCAATTCTTAACACAATACACAAGCCTCCTTGGGAAACGAACTTTGAACTTAACTTGGTCACTAGTGCTTGGTTTTCCTAAACCGACACTTAATACTTGCCACTTTTACGCTCTTTTCCTAAAGGGTAGTAAAATCAGTACATCAATTTTTGGCGCCGCTGCCGGGGAGGCGTGTTGTGTTTTATTTTGAACAATTGTTGTTTTTATATTAGCCATAATAGCTATTTGTATTAGTAGCACTCTACTAATACGTATTATCGTTTTTTCGTTTTTTGTGTGAATATTACTATATTGTATACGTAGAACAATAAATTCACAAGTACTCTAAAAGTGTGAAAACACAACCTTGATTGGGAGGTCGTTACTCAATCATTGTATTCGAATCTCAAACAAAAAAAAAGGCAAAATAGATAATTACTTTCGTGAAGCTTAATTTTAAAAAACACAAACTATAAGGTGGGTATAAGGCGGGTATTATAAAATATACCCTAAGGAAAAAGGCTCTTAAGTGCTTCGCGCCGCCTCGTTTCCCCGCTTGCTTGTGCGTGTTTAGATAAAAAGGGCTAATCGAGGGTTTGCCAACCAAAGTATTATCTAAGTATCATATATATTTTCTTGGTTTCATTTGATTAAACCCTCTTGAACGCATTGGTGTTCCACCAACATTATAAAGTCATCAAAGGCGTTCACCTCACGTGATCGTTTTCATTCCTTAAGGCTCCTTTAATCAAGAGATTTGATTTGAGGAGAGATTTGTAGATTTTTGTCTACTTAATACATTAACCAAAATCCAAAAAAGGTAAAAACAATCAAAAACCACAAAAAAATTAGAAAAATTAAAAACACCAAAAAAGAATCTTCTTTGCTCATCCCCACGTTGTACGTGACGTTTATGCTTACTCGTAATCAAGCAAGACGTGCACGTAAACGAAAAAACCGAAAGGAGACCACACCTAACCTTTCTAGTGAGGAGTCTCCTATTGACGAACCTATCATAGAAGAAGAACCAACCATGGCGAATCAAACTATGATGGAGTTACTTCAAGAACCCACCGAGGGTTATGGAGAGGCTATTGTGATTCCCGCCATCCTTGCGGAGAATTTTGAAGTGAAAACGGGTTTGTTGTTGATGATCCAAAACAACAAATTCCGTGGTGATGAAAAGGACAACCCGCACAACCATATCCGCCAATTCAATCGTCTTACCGCCACTTGCAAGTTTAAATATGTTGCTAATGACTCGATTAAGATGATGCTTTTTCCGTATTCCTTAGCGGGGCCCGCTAAAATTTGGTTAGAGAACGAGCCACCAAATTCTATATTGACGTGGAAGGATCTCGTTTCAAAATTTGTGAACCAGTTTTTCCCGCCCTCTAAGACTACGCATTTGACAAACGAGATTTCAAAATTTTCACAAGAATTTAATGAGAGTTTTTCTACGGCTTGGAATCGGTTTAAGGAAATGTTACATGAGTGTCCTCATCACGGTTTTTCCGACTTGCATCAAATTGACACGTTTTACAATGGATTGAATGATCATGAGAGAGATTATCTTAATGCCGCCGCAGGTGGTAATTTTTTGTGTAAAACGGTTGAGGAAGCGTTATTGATTATTGAGAATAGGTCTAAAGTCTATAGTCCTCGTATCACATCGAGTGTTCGTAAGGCTTCATCTTCGGCTTCGCCTTCATTGTCCAATACCATCGATGCTTGCCAAATTGAGGCGAACTTGGAAAATAAAATCTTTGATAAGCTTAAAGGTCTTTTAATTGAATTTAACGTTGGTGAACAAAGTGCTCCTGCTACGGCTAAAGCGGTTGAGGTTACTTGCATGTATTGTGGTGGAGGTCATGATTTCTCCGAGTGCATTACCAACGGTGGTAACACTTCGAGTGCCTACGCGACCACGAGAACTTACAACCAAAACGGCCAAGTTACCCGCTCTAATCAAATGACTCCACCGGGTTTTGCTCCCAATCAAAACGCTAACAACAACTATCGAAACAATCAAGTTGGTTTCAAAAACAATTACAAAGGGAAGAACTATGGGAATCAAGGGCCTAATAACAATCAAGTTTCAAACAAAAATCAAAACAATGATTTTCAAAACAACAACAAGAGTTTGCAAACTTTGAAAGATCTTCCAAATGAATTTGTTGAATACGCTAATGGAAACGATGTTAGGTTTGATAATATTCAAAGAGAGATCATTAGCCTAAGATCCGAGAGTAAGAATGACTTGAAAAAGGAGTTGAAAAATGAGTTAGAAAATGAGCTTAAGATCCACACCAACAAAATGGAGGGAAATGTAACTAGGTTACAACAAAACCAACAAAAAATGGAACAAGGGCAACATGAAATAAAACAAGAGATGCTTAAAGCCGATAAGAGGCAATCTATGTTTGAGGATAAAATTTCATCCATGTTTGAGGCTATAATGTGTAAACCGTCTTCGAGTAGTCTTCCTAGCAATACCATATCGAACCCTAAGGGAGAGATGAAAGTGATTACCACACGAAGTGGTAAGACACTTAAGGAACCGACTCCTCAACCAATTACTCCAACGGTGGAGGAAATTGAGGAAGAACCCGAGGTGGTGGTCGAAAAGGAGCATGTCCCAATCCCACGAAGTACCGCTCATGCCACACCTACGGTTGACCCATTACCACAATTGGAACCCGAGATTCCAAAGGCTATGCCTATGCCTCAACCCACACCACCTTTTACCTATCCATCGAGACTTAGAAAGGAGAAACGTCAAGAGCGCGACAATTGCCAATTTGAGATTTTTATGAAAATGTTTCGTGACGTGCATTTCAATGTGAGTTTTGCCGATGCTTTGATCATGATGCCTCGATTTACCGCTAACTTTAAGAGTATGTTAAACAACAAGGAGAAATTGCAAAAATTGTCTAGTTGTTCATCGGTTTATCTTAACCTCATACCTCAAAAAGTCGGTGATCCCGGTAAATTCTTGATTCCATGTGCTATCCAAGATATGGAAGAATGCTATGCCTTGGCCGATCTTGGTGCTAGTATTAACTTGATGCCACTTGCAATCTTCAAGTCGCTCAATCTTCCTAATCTTACTCCTTCACTAATGTCTATCGAATTGGCCGATCATTCTACAATTCTCGCGTGTGGATTGGCCGAAGACGTTTTTATGAAAGTGAGAAAGTTCTATTATCCGGTAGACTTTACCGTTGTCGATATTCCCACGGATCCTCAAGTTCCTCTTATTTTAGGTCGTTCGTTTTTAGATACGTCTATGGCATTGATTGATGTACATGCTAGAAAGATCACCTTACGTTTCAACGACGAGGAACTTGTTATAAATGCAACTCAAAATTCTCCAATTCTCGTGTTTATTCCGTCGCGACCATAAACCTCGTTGATATGATCGACGTTGTTTGCGAGGAATTTTCACAAGAAGTTTTAGGTTTTGGTGACGATGAAAATAGTGGCAATCCCACTATGCTTGATCCTATTCTTGATAATTCGACACCAACCTTCACTCCATTTGAAGGTGGTGGTTTTACGTTGGAAGAATTTGATGTTCCACGTACTTGTGACGAAGACCTCGATAACGATGAGGACTTCTCGATTATCAAGGATTTTCTTAACGATTTCCCATTTCCTCCACCCGAGGAGGTTATGAGTATCGAGCCCAAATCTTCAATTGAGGAACCACCAATCCTCGAGTTGAAAGATTTACCTCCTCATCTTGAATATGTATTTTTGGAGGAGGACGACAAGTTGCCGGTTATTATTGCGAAAGATCTTTCGAATGATGAAAAAACCGCACTTGTCGATGTTCTAAAGGATCACAAAGGGGCAATTGCGTGGAAATTATCCGACATTAAGGGGATTGATCCTAAATTTTGTACCCACAAAATCTTAATGGAGGAAGACTACAAGCCCGCAATCCAATGTCAAAGGAGGGTGAACCCCAAAATTCATGACGTCAACAAAAAGGAAGTCCTAAAACTCCTTGACGCTGAAATGATTTACCCTATTTTTGATAGCCCTTGGGTGAGTCTTATTCATTGTGTCCCTAAGAAGGGAGGAATGACCGTTGTGCCAAACGATGCCAACGAGTTAATTCCAACTCGACTCGTGACCGGTTGGAGGGTGTGTATCGACTATCGTAAGTTGAATGACACCACTCGTAAATACCATTTTCCCTTGCCCTTCATGGACCAAATGTTGGAGCGTCTTGCGGGAAACGATTTCTATTGCTTTTTAGATGGTTTTTTCCGGTTACTTCCAAATCCCCATCGATCCTCGTGATCAAGAAAAAACTACGTTTACGTGTCCATATGGAACGTTTGCCTATCGTAGAATGCCATTCGGACTTTGCAATGCATCAGGAACCTTTCAAAGGTGCATGATGGCTATTTTTCATGACATGATCGAGAAGACGATGGAAGTTTTTATGAATTATTTTTCCGTGTTTGGTTGTTCGTTCACTTCGTGTTTGTCGAATCTTGAGAGAATGTTAAAACGTTGTGAGGGAACCAACGTTGTGCTCAACTGGGAAAAATGTCATTTTATGGTTAAGGAAGGAATCGTCTTAGGGCACAAGGTTTCGTAAGCGGGGATTGAGGTATACAAAGCTAAGGTAGACGTCATCGCCAAATTACCTCATCCCAAAACCGTTAAGGGAGTTAGGAGTTTCCTAGGCCACACGGGCTTTTATCGTCGATTCATCAAGGATTTTTCAAAGATTTCTCGACCTATTACACATCTCCTTGAAAAAGATGCTCCTTTTGTCTTTAACGAAGATTGTGGACGAGCCTTTGATATCCTTAAGAGGAAACTTACCGAAGCTCCCATTCTTGTTGCTCCCAATTGGAACCTCCCCTTTGAGCTCATGTGTGATGCTAGTGACTACGCTATTGGGGCCATATTGGGGCAACGTCATGAAAAGCACTTCTCGCCTATTCACTATGCTAGCAAGACGATGACCGAGGCTCAACTTAAGTACACTACAACGGAAAAGGAATTCCTTGCCGTGGTGTATGCTTTTGAGAAATTCCGACCTTACCTCGTCTTGACTCGATGCATAGTGTATACGGATCATTCGGCTATCAAGTATCTCATGGCTAAACAAGATGCAAAGCCGAGTTTACTTCGTTGGATTCTCCTCCTACAAGAATTTGATGTCGAAATCCTTGACAGAAAAGGAGCCGAGAATCTAGCGGCCGATCATATTTCTCGTTTGGAAGATCCTCACCAAAGTGTTTACGAGCCAAAGGAAATCACCGAATCATTTCCTCTCGAGACACTTGGTGTAGTGAATTCTAAGCTTGATTCATCTACCCCATGGTTTGCGGACATCGCAAATTACCATGCGGGCAACTTCATCATTAAGGGTATGACGATCAACAAAAACGGAAATTCTTTCGTGACGTCAAGTTCTACTTTTGGAACGACCCTTATCTATTTCAGACTTGTGCGGATCAAATCATTCGACGTTGTCTATTTGGCACCGAAGCTTCTAATATCCTTAGAGCTTGCCACGAGGGACCCACGGGTGGTCACCACGGTGCTAATCTCACGGCTAAGAAGGTCTTTGATGCCGGTTTCTTTTGGCCTACTATTACCGAGATGCACATGCACTTGTGAAGTCACGTGACTCATGCCAACGACAAGGAAAAGCCTCACAAAATGATGAAATGCCACAAAATATCATCCAAGTGTGTGAGATCTTTGAGTTTGGGGAATTGATTTTATGGGGCCGTTCCCATCATCTCGTGGCAATAAGTACATCCTTGTCGCCGTTGACTACCTATCTAAGTGGGTGGAAGCTAAGGCTTTGCCCACGAACGATGCTCGTTTGATAGTCAAGTTTTTAAAAAGGGATAGTTGTAAAGTTAGCACTTGTTTAGGAAAACAAAGTGTAATGAGGGTAAGTACGACGGTTTAGGAAAACCGTGCACAAATGACCCAAAGTGGGGATCGTTCTCAAGGAGGCTAGTGTATTGTGTAAAGATAAGATTAAGTGTTTGTGATTATATTGATGAGAAATAAAAAATAGAAAAGAGATTAGAAGAGAATAACGGTTACGATTATGAATTAAACTAAGACGATAAGTCGTGCACGTAAAACCGTAAAAAGTGACCAAAATTAAAAATTATCCTAAAAATACCTAGAAAATTGCAATAAATCCTAAAAAATGTAATTAGAGTTTACAAAAAATCAAAAATCACTCAAACCTTTTATTTAATTAAATAATAATTTTTTAATGCTAATTAAAGCCCAAAAAATCAATTTAATTAACAAAAAGCCCAAAATGAGATTTTTTAACTTGTAAACCTCTAAAATGACTTAACTAAATTTAAAACTTTTTTTGAAAATTTTAAAATTAATTAAAACTATTTAAAAACAATTAAAAACTATTAAAACTTAAAATAATTCTAAAAATTAATCTAATGACAATAAAATTAATCTAAAAACTGTATGATTCCTAACTTAATGTATTTGAACTAAGAAAAACGAAAAATTTGTTAAAATCTAAATTTTAATTTTTAATAATAAAATAATCATAAAATATTAATAAAAGTCCAAAATTTATAAAAATTCTAAAAAGCTGTAAACTAGTTTTTTAACCTAAATAAAATAGAAATGCACTTGAAATTACCAAAATACCCCTATTGGGCCTTCAATTGGGCTAAATGACAAAACATTCCCTTAATGGGCTTAAATTGGGCCCAATAAGAAAAAGTCAACCAAATAAGCCCAAAACTTCCAGTCTAACTTAGAATTTGATTTTAAGAACAAAACTCTGAAGGCCCAAAAGCTGAAAATGTGTTTAAGTTAGCTTATTTCAAAGCAGCTTATTCTTAATGGGCTTTTTGGCCCATTAAGCTATATTTGATGCCATAAGCTAAAATTTGACACACAAGCTTCTTTTGAGTTACCAAAGAGATCTATAAAAAGAAAATTTGAAAAAGCACAAGAAATAATCCTGAAATAAGCCAAGACTCTCTTCACAAAACGACAAAATAGTCGTTTTTGAGTTCTAGACCACCTCAAGTGCTGATTCAAGTTTCAAAAGGTTTAAATGACTTAATTAAGCAAAATAACCAAAAAGTTTTCCAATAAGCACAAGCAATAAGCCAGAATAAGCAATTAAGCACTTATGTAAAAGTCAACTTGATGAGTTTTTTAGTCAAACTTAAAAGTCAAACCTTAATAAGCTCCAAATCAAATCAATGGGTCAAATAAGGAAGATCTATCACAAAAAATAAGTTGTTGCAAGTCTGGATAAGGCAAAATGGCTTATGAATAAGCTGTTTGACAAATAACACTAGCAGAGGCTAGTTTTGGAGGTTCAGCAGTGGGAAAAGTTTCCACTACTTGACCTTTTTGACTTTTTGTCTTTTGTGACTTTTTTATGGATTCAGGTTAAGCAAAGGCACCCAAGTGATCAGTTAATCACAAGGAGTCAATATCAACAACAAAAACACAAATTCACTCAGCCAATCAATACAGTTTAATCAAAAGATCCACAAACATGCACCAGATATGAACAATAAGCAGTTTTCACTCAATAAGCACTTTTAGCAAGAATAAGCCAGCCAAACTTCACCAATTGCATACACAAGCTATAATTAATTCAAATGAACAAATATAAACAGGTTTCATGCACTGATTCAAAGTCTAGATCCAGATTCAAGCAGATCAAAGTTACTGATGAACAAGAACATGTAGTTTTGATACTTTGCTGATATACTTGACCACAAATCCAATTTCAAACACTCAAATCTTCTTAACAGGTTACACAAACTTTGATTTAAGACTTGTTAGGCCTAAACATGCATACACTCTAGGTGTTTCCAAAATCTTAGGTCAAAATAAGCAAAATCAAGTGAGTTATAGCACAATCTTTGATTTGATGTTTTGAAGCTGAAAACTTGCAGATATTAGCACACAACCAAGTACTAAGCAGATACAAACACTAAACAACACCTTCTAATAACTCAAAAACAACTTATGATCTTAAATAGGTAAACCCAAACACCCCTTATCTTTTTCAAATCCAAATTTAACAAAGTATAAGTGTGATTTAGTGTTACCCAAGCCCAATAAAACACAATAACAAGTATATTATGCAGTATCAAGCAAGATTAAGCCACAAAAACAACAAGAACATTAGCAGAACTCAAAATCACAAAATTCAAGTATTTTGACAGATTTTTGGGTTCAAGAACTCAAACCTCATGAATGTACATCACACTCACGAATTTTTGAGCTGATGTGCCTAGCAAAACAAGGCACAAGCTTCCACAAACAAGCTGCTAAGATTCAACAAGATTAGAAAAAAAATATGAAAAACAGAAAGTAGAAAAAGGCTTGATTAATGCAACCTTTGTACCCACTTCTTGATTATCCCCAAACCACAAGCTCCCAATACCTTCATAATCTTCTTATCAGTGTATTTAGATCACTTGCAGCCCAAAAATTCCAAGAATGTACCAAAGACTTAGCAAAATATCAAGATTTTTTGGAAAATATGCAATTTCTTGCACAATCTTTGAAAACAAGTTTTAATACTTCACAAACACAAACATGAAACAATAATAAGCATAAATTAAGATTGGCACTTGGATTTCTTCAAATATTCCAACACGTTTTCATTAAACTTGAAAAAGGATTTACAGAATTTTGAACAAGGAAAAACCAAGAGCAAGCCTTAATGTATGAGGTCCTATGCCTTTTATAGGCTACAATGACTATCTAGAAAACATAAAAACGTAAACCCTAATGCTATAGAAGTCCCAATTTTCCCTTGAGGATTTTGAATTTTTGCTTGAACATGTGAACTTCTTGGCAGTTTGTGAAGCTGTAAAGTGTGAAGGAATTTGATCAATGGCTCAAAATAAGCTTAAGTTTGAAGCTGCTTTCTTAGGCGTTGGATGGCTAGCAAGGTTTTGGCTTCTTCTTAAAAGTGGTATAGCAAGGTGATACATGTGAGCTGTAGGATGACGTGGCACAAGGTTTATGGGTGGGGTTTAGTTTAGCACCACCTTGATCTTAAATCTGGAAAAGATTAAGGGTTAATTGCAAGTAATGGAGGAATACCTAATTTTGATTATGAACATGAAGAACAGCTGTTTAATCCATTTTGGGTTTTAAAAGTTGTGTTTAGCGCGTAATTAAACTAATTAATAAATTAGTTATATACGGCTGGTGAGTGGATTGGTGAGGTGGAAGATTGGCGAGCTCTCCATGGTGGGTTCTGGTGAGTGGGGCACGTGGCAAGCTGCCACTGGTCTAGGTAAGTTTGCTTGTCTCCCATGTTTAGTCCCTTGTTTCCTTTATTTCTTTCACTTTGTATTAAAACCAGCCAAAACTGAATTCCCTTTATAAATAAGTTTTGGTTTTCACACTTTTGCCCCAAATACTTTTCCAAAGTATTTTCAGGGGTATTTCTTGTCATTTGATGATTCTTGAAGGGCTGTTTTGGCATTTTCTTCAAAGATTATGGTCTTGACTTGTATGATTGACTTCTTGGAGGACTAATATTGACAAGTCTTGATTTATGAGGGACCATTCTTGCCAGTTCTTCAAAGTGGAGGGCCCTTTTTGTAATTTTGACAAACTTTAAGGACCAATCTTGTAATTATGAATAAACAAGGGTTTAAAGTGTCAATTCTTCAATATTGGAGGACCCGTCTTGTACAATCTTCAAATCTTCAAGGGTTATCCTTGGAAAATCAACACTTGGGCTTGGTTCATTGTGCGGCTTCGTTTCCCGTGTTCGTTTTTGCTTGTTTCTTGTGATCTTTTGTCATTTTATCAATATCCGTACCTAAAATACACAAGTAACAAACACAAGCATATATTTGGCATTTTTCATGATTTTTAATGCATTTTAAGCCCGTTTTGGACGATGAGACTATGTATAAAAGCAGTCTCATCAAAAAGCTTGTTTTCTTGGTTTGGAACCCCTCGTGCGATCATAAGCGATCATGGAACCCATGCGATCATAAGCGATCGTAGAAACCATTTTTGTAACGACCAATTCGGATGGGTCCTAAGGAAATATGGGATTAGACATCGTCTTTCTACGACTTATCACCCACAAACGAGTGGGCAAGTCGAGGTTTCAAACCGAGCGTTGAAGAGGATCTTGGAGAGATTGATTGGAGAGAACCGACAATATTGGTCGAATAAGTTAGACGATGCTTTATGGGCCTTTCGGACCGCTCATAAGACGACCATCGGGTGCACTCCTTATAAGCTTGTGTATGGGAAGAATTGTCACTTGCCAATTGAACTTGAACACAAAGCTTATTGGGCCCTTAAGCATTGTAATGATGATATTGAGATCGCGGGAAAACATCAGAAGATGCAATTGAATGAATTATATGAATTAGGAGACATTGCTTATGAAAATTCATTGATTTACAAGGAAAAAACTAAAAAGTTTCATGACTCAAAAATAAAAAACCGGGTTTTTAACATTGGAGATCAAGTGTTGCTTTTTAACTCACGTTTGAAAATATTTTCCGGCAAGTTGAAATCCCGTTGGTCCGGTTCATTCACCGTTACCCAAGTTTTTCCTTATAGGAGCATCGAGCTAGCTCAAAATGATGGCCTCAATTTCAAGGTGAATGGACATAGGTTGAAGCACTACTTTGGCTGGGAAGTTCCATCCTTAAACTACCTCGACCAAATCACCTTTCCCAATGATAATTAGTATTGAGGGGATCGAGTCGAGTTCATGACTCGGTAATAAAAACGAGGTGCCTCGTGGGGGAGTCCCTTGCTTATCCCATGTACATATTATCGCTTTCTAATGTAGTAACGTGAGGGGATTTGTTCCCTTTCAACCTTTGTTCCGTGGTTGTTTTTGATATGTAGTTTTTAGATGATCATGATCTTCACGATTGGAGCCTCTCGTGTTCGTTTTATGGGAGCACTCGATCGTTTGATTTGAAGAATTTCACAATATCCATGATATATCCTTATATGTTCTAACCTTAGGTTTATAACACACTTCATAAACGGCTTTAAATTTAACGGTTACACCCTTTTCATGCTAGATTAAGCATTCGACTACGTCTCTAGTATGGGGGTTTCCAACCCTTAGACTCGAAACATTGAGGACAATGTTTAACTTTAGTATTGGGGGGGGGGGGGGGGGGTGAATAGATACTTGCCTTACCAAACCTTCACGCTTTCCAAAGTTTTTCTTTTTTGTTTAACATTTTGTTGCAAAATAAGGTTAAAGATGGCCAAATTTTAAAAAATTTCTCATGTTTAATAAGTGTTTAAAGACACGAATGTAGATTTTCCGATGGCGAGAATAAGAGTAATTTTTGACTCGACCGGGCGTGTTGAGCACTTAGCTTCGATTCCTTAACTTTATCTTAGGCTAAGTCTCTTAAATGAGGACGAGAAATGATAGAGTTAATTATAAGTTACTATGCTAAACGTAGAGTACTCGTATTCTTTCAAAAACTCATGTGTTCTCGTTGTTTGCTTATTCTCCCTTCGCTTGTAAATATATTTTGCTTAATAAGTATTGGCTTAGCTGTTTAGTCTTGATTGTTGGTTTCTAGTCTTTTCTAGTAGCTTCCATGTAATTAAATTGGGAAGACATTAAGGTATCGTCATTGTCACGGTTTTGAAGTATTGGCAACCCGAATAATCGAAAGCTTCACCTAATAATAAGTTTTTAAGTGCTCACCTAAATCAAGCAAACAATTTGAAGCTCACAAGGCCGAAAAATCTACGCGAAATTGAAAGTGAATTATGCCTTAATCTTTGAAGCTTTAAAGATCCAAAATTCGCTTTTAGCATGAGGATATACGTCTTTGGCCATAATAAACACCTCATGGCGAGGTTAAATAAAAGGCAAGGCAAGACCGAAGTCATAATAAAAGCTTCATGGCGAAGTTGAATAAAAGATGGAGTTAAACCTATGATAATAAGGCCCATCCGTTAGGGGGCGTATAAAAGTATTGGTAATAAGTCTCATGTTCAAAACCGTTATAAAATCGTGTTTATCGATCCTTCTTGTTGACTTAATTTTTTGACATCGTTGTCTATTAGGGGGGGGGGGGGGGGGGTTATTAATTCGATGGTCTTGGTTACACCGTTATGACTCTATTTTTAGACCTAAATCTCTATCATCGCATAAGTAAAAAATGTATCCTCGTGAACATTCAAGACAAAATAAAATATAAGAGATACAACTTAGGAAAATGGGAGGATAAGTACGTGATTAGGGCATATGAGTAGTGTTAGCATTACTAACCTATAATGACATGATCTCGTTGCACGCTTAGCATGGAATTGGGGTGAAAATCGAGTATGGCGAAATTATTTCTAATGAAGCATTCACGTGTTCTTGTTCTATGAACCTAAACGTCCCATTTTGCGATGAAAATCATACATTATGTCTAAAACGCAAGTAGTAGTAATAGTAGTAGTGTAGCTAGTTTATCATTCAATAAAAGTGCATAAAAACGAATTTTGGAGATGCTACGATACTTTATTCTAGCATTGCGTGAGGGCACGACAATGGTTTAGTATAGGGGAGTGATGAGACTGCTTTTATACATAGTCTCATCGTCCAAAATGGGCTTGAAATGCATTAAATATCACGAAAAATGCCAAATATATGCTTGTGTTTGTTACATGTGTATTTTAGGTACGGATATTGAGAAAATGACAAAAGATCACAAGAAACAAGCAAAAACGAACACGGGAAACAAACCTGCCCAATGAACCAAGTCCTAATGGTGATTTTCCAAGAATAACCCTTGAAGAAATGAAAATTGTACATGAAGGGTCCTCCAATATTGAATAATTGACACTTTAAACCCTTGTTTATTCATAGTTACAAGATTGGTCCTTAAAGTTTGTCAAATTTACAAAAAGGGCCCTCCACTTTGAAGAATTGGCAAGAATGGTCCCTCATAAATAAAGACTTGTCCATATTAGTCCTCCAAGAAGTCAACAAAACAAGTCAAGACAATAAAGTTTGAAGAAAATGCCAAAACATCCCTTCAAGAATCATGAATTAGCAAGAAATACCCTTGAAATACTTTTGAAAAAGTATTTGGGCCAAAAGTGTGAAAACTGAAAGTTTGTTATAAAGGGAAAACAGATTTTGTGCTATTAAATGTGAAGTGAAAAGAGAGTGGAAGCCAAGGGGTAATTTCTGCCTAGACAACAAAGTTACCTAGACCAACCACAACACGCCATGTGTCCCACTCACACATTCAACCAATCAAAACCCACCTTTTTGCCACCTCAAATCCCACTCAAAACCGGTTATAACTAATTTTGATTAGTTTATTAAATTGGCGCTTAACAACTTTTTAAAACCCAAACCGGATTAAAACCTCCACTATTCACATTATGAACACAAGTAGGGATTTCTTAATTACTTGTAATTAAGCCCTATAAACCTCTAGAATTGTGATTAACCTATCCCTAAACACATCCCAATCCTTAAACTTCATACCACATCATCTCACAAGCTCACATGTTTACTACCATGCACACATTTTTGGGAACAAGCCAAAAGGTGACAGCCATCCAACGAATTGAATCCAGCTTCATTCCTAAGCTTCACTATGGGCCATTGATCACATTCCAACCTTTACAACTCACACAAACTGCCAAGATATCATCACATGTTCAAGAGCATTCAAACTTCATCAAGGGCAATTTGGGACTTCTACACGTTAGGGTTTACGTTTTTTATTGCTTTGTAGTTCACATTGTAGCCTATATAAGGCATTAGGGTTGTAACATTTAGCACTGCTCTTGGTTTTCCTTTGGTCACCAAATCTGTAAATCCTTGTTCAATCTTAATGAGAAGTGTTTGATATTGTGTGAGGAATTCTAAGTTCCAACTTATTTCTTGCTTGTTTATGTTTCATGTTTATGATTTTGGAATCTTAAAACCTGTTTTTAAACCTTGTGCAAGAAATTGCCAAGTTTTCTCAAAAACTTGATATTTTGCTAAGTCTTTGGTACATTCTAGGAATTTTTGGATTACAAGTGATCTAAACACCCTGATAAGAATCTTATCAAGGTGTTGGGAGCTTATGGTTTGGGGATACTCAAGAAGTGGGTACAAAGGTTGCATTAATCAAGATTTTTCATCTTTCTGTTTTATATATTTGTGCTCTAACCTTGCTGAATCTTAGCAGGGTTGTTGTGGAAGCTTGTGCCTTGTTTTGCTAGGCACATAAGCTCAAAAATTCGTGAGTGTGGATGTACATTCATGAGGTTTGAGCCCTTTTACCCAAACTCTGATATAAATACTTGATTTTTGTGATTTTGATTTCTGTTGTTATACTTGTTGTTATTGTGGCTTAAAATTGCTTGATACTGCATAATATTGATGTTATTGTGTTAGATTGGGCTTGGGATAAACTAAATCACACACTTTCTTTGTTAATCTTGGATTGAAAAAAGTTAAGGGGTGTTTGGGTTTAACCTGTTTAAGTTTACAAGTTGGATTTGAGTTACTGTTTGTTGGTTATTTGTGTTGGTATATGATAAATACTTGGTTGTATGCTATATGCTGTAAGTTCTTGGCTTTTGAACATCAAAATCTTAATTGTGCTATAAAAAGTTGAAATCTGCTTGTTTTGACCTAAGACTTTGGAAACACATAGATTGTATGCATGCTTAGGGATAACAAGTGATTAAACAAAGTTTATATAACCAGTTAAAAAGATTTGAGGGTTTGAATCTGGTCTTGTGGTCAAGTATATCAGCAAAGTGTGTAAACTGCTTGTTCTTGTTCATCAGTAACATTTAAGTGCTTGAATCTTGATCTAAACTTTGAATCATTGCATGAAACCTGTTTATTTATGTTCATTTGAATTATTTATAGCTTGTGTATGAATTTGGTGAAGTTTGGCTGGCTTATTCTTGCTTAAATTGCTTATTAGTTGAAAACTGCTTATTGTTCATGTCTGATGCATATCTAGTGATCTTTTGATTAAACTGTACTAATTGGCTTGGTGAATTTGTGTTTTTATTTTTTTATTGACTCCTTGTGATCCACTGATTACTTGGGTGCCTTTGCTTAACTTGAATCTAACAAAAAGTCACATAAGACAAAAAGTAAAGAAAGTCAATCAGTGGGAACTCCTTTCCCCTGAAACTAGCCACTGCTAGTGTTATTTAGTCATCAGCTTATTCATAAGCTATTCTAGCTTATTGGGACTTGCAACAACTTATTTTTTGTGATAGATCTTCCTTATTTGACCCATTGACTTGAACTGGAGCTTATTAGGGTTTGACTTTTAAGTTTGACGAGAAAACCAAACAGTTTAACTTTTACATAAGTACTTATTTGCTTATTCCACCTTATTCAGTGTGCTTATTGGAAAACTTTTTTATTATTTTGCTTAATTAAGTCATTGAAAACCTTTCGCAACTTGAATCAGCACTTGAGGTAGCCTAGAACTCAAAAACGACTATTTTGTCGTTTTCTGTAGAGAGCTTTGGCTTATTTCAGGCTTATTTCTTAGGCTTTTTCAAAATTTCTTTTCACAGATCTCTTTGGTAACTCAAAAGAAGCTTGTGTCAAATTAGAGCTTATGGCATTAGCTTATGGCTTAATGGGCCCAAAAGCCCATTAAGAATAAGCTGTTGACTTATTAAGATGTGATAAGCACATTTTCAGCTTTTGGGCCTTTAGACTTTTGTGCTTAAAATCAAATTTTAAGTCGGATAGGAAGTTTTGGGTTTAATTGGATCACTTTTGCTTATTAGACCTAAATTAAGCCCATTAAGTGGACTATTTGGGTTTTTGGCCCATTTTAAGGCCCAATAAGGGTATTTAGGTAATTTCAAGTTCATTTCTGTGTTTATTAGGTTAAAATAAACTAGTTTGCAACTTTTTAGAATTTTTTTATAAATTTTGGATTTTTATTAATATTTTATTACTAAAAATTAAATTTTAGATTTTTGCAAGTTTTTCATTTTTCTAAGTTCAAATACATTAAGTTAGGAATTTTAAAATTCTTAGATTAATTTTAGTGTCATTAAATAAATTTTTAGAATTATTTCAAGTTTTTATAGTTTTTAATTGTTTTTAAATAGTTTTAATTAATTTTAAAATTTTCAAAAAAGTGTTTAATTTAGTTAAGTCATTTTAGAGGTTTACAAGTTAAAAAATCTCATTTTGGGCTTTTTGTTAATTAAATTGATTTTTTGGCTTTAATTAGCATTAAAAAATTAATATTTAATTAAATAAAAGGTTTGAGTGATTTTTGATTTTTTGTAAACTCTAGTTACATTTTTTTGGATTTATTTCAATTTTCTAGGAATTTTTAGGTTAATTTTTAAATTTAGTCACTAATTATAGTTTTACATGCACGACTTCGTCTTAGTGTAATTCATAATCGTAACCGTCGTTCTTTTCTAATCTATTTTCTTATTTGTTTTCTTCATAAATACAATCTCAAACACTTAATCAATTCTTAACACAATACACAAGCCTCATTGGGAAACGAACTTTGAACTTAACTTGGTCATTAGTGCTTGGTTTTCCTAAACCGACACTTAATACTTGCCACTTTTACGCTCTTTTCCTAAAGGGTAGTAAAATCACTACATCAATGATGATGACACGGAGGAGGATATTCTTCTTGATACTTTAATGCATGAAGATATTGTCCCAAGTTCCCCTCCTGAGCACCTCTTATCCCATACTTTGGAGACCATTACTGAGGATGAGTGCTTTGACCCGGGAGGTGACATTGACCATTCTATGATTGACACCTTTACAGCTTTGCCGCTCGGTGATAATCATATGTCTTTTGGGTATGACATTTTGATTCCTTTACCCACCCCACCTCCCGTGGATCAAGACGTCACTTATTTTTCTTTTATAGAGAGGACTTTTCTGCCGTTCAAGACTTATCCTCCGACCTCTCCTGTTTTATATTCCTCCGGGAACGAGTACAAGGTCTTTGATCCCGGTATTACATTAGAGGCTTTACCATGGACCATTTAATTCGGGGACGAGTCAGGCTCGTGACTTGGTGAACAAAAACAAGCACTTTTTGGCAGGCAACCCGATTATCTATCTTTCTTTATCCGTTTTTATAATAAGTGTAGGAGGGAGACCCTCGTAAGTGTTTGTTGTTTTCTTTCTTATAATGTGCAGGGATTCGAGCTTTCAAAGACCCACTTTTGATGACTTTTGACGACCCGTAATCCCGTGTACCCGTCTTCGCGGTTCTATCCTAAACTCTTTTGATTCACTATTTTATATTCTTCAATATTCAAATAGGAATCACTTTAGTTGTCCTTTCCTTAGCACGATTTAAACAATATGCACAATGTCCTAAGTGTAGGGGAGTTTACTCCCACATGCTTAAACATTGAGGACAATGTTTATATTAAGTGTAGGGGGACTTCTATCGAAGTTAAGTGGGCTTTTCCACGAATTTGTCCTCATATTAACCGGAAAATTGATTTTTTTGACATTTTTCAAAATTTTTAATCTATTTTGGCCTAGTTGTATTTCCCTTTGTTATCTTTATTTTTCTTTCATTGCTAGAATAAATTTTAAATAAAATGGTTTTAACAAGTTTAGATGTCTTTGATATATTAGGCCCGTCGTGAATCTTTTGACTCAACCCGAGTTTACTTATCCAAGTTTACTCTAGCTAGTATCCTTAACGTGTTCAAATCAATTTTTGCTAGGCTTTTATATAGGGAACTTTAAAACGCGAAAGTCTTAACTCTTACGGGTTAAGAACAAGAACTTTTCGCAAGTTCCTATAATTGGTCCTATAAAGTCATTTATCAAGGGAACTTTAAAATGCGAATTCTAAACTTGAAAAATTCTAAGAAATTGCAAGATCCTATAGATGACTTGAAAACCCAAAACTTTGATTTAATAGGCTAAGCATCCACCAGTCTCATTCCTTGGGATTTTAAAATTATGGAGAACGAGAGATGATAGAGTCAATTATAAGTGTGGTATTCTTTCATGAATTTATGTGAGTTAATTATGAGCTTTTTCTCCCATCGCTTGTTAATGAATATAATTGCAATAAATAAGGTCGTATGATTTGAAAAGTTACTTAGCTTCTAGCACAAGATCGTTTAAAAGTTGCTTGGGATTAATTAGAGTTCATAGCCAAGGCATAACTTATTGAAGCGGGATGCGACGATTGGTGAGTCTGAAAAGGCCCTAACAAGGCATGAGGACTACATTTTGTTGCTAAAGATCCAAAGTGATGTGAAGAATCATTTATCAAAAATCAATAATGAAGGATCAAGACACACGACGAAAAGCAAATACTCCCCTAAAGATCATGGAGAAGTCTATCCGAAAAGACCCTAGCAAGGTATGAGGATAAATAGATCCAAATCCTAAAAGGAGGTGGATCGTTGTATATCAAAATCCCAAATAAAGATTGGAGAATAATGAAGAAGTCGTGGTCCAAGTATGAAGAATCTCTCAAAAGCTTCAAGTGAAGAAATTTCTATTACGAAGAGAAGACCATTATTTCAAGATCATCTCTCACGATTCGAAGTATGAAGTCAATGCCAAATATCGATCCGAGAAAGGTCTCAAATCGTGAAGCGAGTTATGCCAAGATATGAACTTTATGAGGTCTTGAGAAGCAGTTTTAAAAGATTTTGTCATTTGGTTAACTATTGATTAAATCGTCCTACATTATTTTCATCCTAAATAACTATCGAAATAAGTCAACAATGCATCCTCTTGATCATTCAAGACAACAATAAAATATAAGAGATACACCTAGGAATAAGGGAGTCTAAGCGAATAATTGAGCCACATGAGTTTGTGTTAGCTTGCTAACTTATAATAACAATGATCTCGTTTTTAAGCTTGGTATGGGGAACATGAAACTTGAGGGTGATAAACATTCATGACATCCAAAGCCTAATGTAAGTCTTCGATCTCTTTACTTTTTTTTTCTCCCTTCAAGTATTTTGTTATTTTCTATCTTTTTAGTTTCATTAATGTCTTGTATTTAATAAAGGCTAAGGTAGGTTAATTATGATGGAAAATATAAATCTTGCTTTGTAATTAATGCATTGCATGAGGGCATTGCAATGGTAAAGTGTAGGGGATTTGATAGGTGTGAAAACACCCATCCTTTTACCACTTATTATAGTTAAAAACGAGACCATAACGTGTATTTTATGTCGTAAATGTCAGAATTATGCGTGGTTTGTGTTTTTGTTGTGTTTTAGGATCAAAATATGAAAAAGGAAGAAAACACACGGGCTTTTATCGAAGAAAAAGACAAAAGATGAAGTCAAAAGATCAATAGTGCAAAAAGAACGGAAGTCAAAGGCTAATATGACAATTTTTTGCATATGTGTACTCGTTCGTTCTCGGTGTCTAATCGAATTGATCACGGTTCAAGGTGGAATTATTGGTGTTGGTAGCTAAAGGGGGAGCTTTGGTTATCTAATTCTACTAGTAAACATTAAAGCTAAATAAAATAAAAGAGGAATCTGAACTTAATTTCTGTGTAAACTAAATCTTCGGATAAAAGGCTTTCTTTGGAAAAATCAACAAATTCGGAATAAAATGGATCTTAGGATAAACATTCATTTTTTCGGAATAATACCCTTTTTCGGAATAATTTCCCTAATTCGGATAAAGCTAATATTTTCGGAATACTCAATGATTTTCATAATAAGAAGAGTTTTCGGATAAAACTATGTTTTTCGGAAAAATAAGCATTTTCGGATAAAAGGGGTATTTCGGAATAAACGACAATTTTCGAAATAAACAAGGAATTGCGGAAAAACACTTAAATTCGGATAAAATAGCTTTTTCGGAATAACCAGAAATTTCGGATAAATATCTATTTCGGAGAATTATGATAAATTCGGATAAATAGGTTTTTTCAGAATTACACTGATTTTCGGAATAACATTGTATTTTCGGAAAAGGAAATAACTTCGAATAAAACAAATTTTGGATGAGGAGATTTTTCGGATAAAGGTTTTTTGGAATAAAGTGTTATCTTCGGAAAATAAAACCCTTTTCCGAAGATAGAAAAACAGGGGAGATATAGTAACAGATTAAACGAATTAAGCCAAAAATAAGCAAATTCCAAATAAGCACTTAACAAAAACTAAATCCAAATTGATTTTAATAAAAACTAAATAAGCCACGAATTAAAAACTATAAAAACATAAAATAATCAAAATATTAAAAATCAACTTTTAATTAAAACTATTAATCTACCAAATCAACTTAATTAAAAACAAACCAAATGTTGGAAATACGTTTTACGTATATAGAAAGTCTCGGTCACTCCAACAATGTAGTTATAGGCTCGTAGTAGTGTTTAGTAACATTTATTAAATAGCCCGACCCATGAGCATGTTCATGGGCCGGAGGCCCAAGTCCATTAAGGACTTGGGTATTTAAACCTCTTTCCACCATGGAAAGAGGTGTTGGTTGTTTTTCATTTCTCATTTCAATATAACAAGTTTCTTTCATTTGTCTCTCTAAGTTTCTCTCTCTAGAAAACATCAACCCTCTTGATTCTTAAAGATTATCATTGTTCTACAATTGGTATCAAGAGCATGGGATGAAATATAGGTTTGTTTTAGTGTTGCGTATGCTTTTCTAAGCATTTCGTAGCTTTTGAGTTTTTCTTGCCGAAAAATCAAAATTTTTTTGTGTTTGATCGTGATTTCAAGAAGTATAACTTATTTAATCGTGTTGTAGTGTTTTTGGTATCTTGGTTTTGGTTAAAACACAATCTTTCTTGGATCAAAAGTTCAAAACTATCTTGTTTTCTTCATTCCGAAATTCAAGCTAGCATCACCATCGGAAAGTACAAGTGAAAGGGTTTCGATCGCAATAACCAACTTGTTCTACTTTGCGATCCTTGGATTACGATACTTATTCTGATCTGGACATTCTGATCGATCTTTGCGATCTGGGATTCTGACGGTTATAAGGAATTTTAAGTCGTTACTCTGCCTAATTTGTTTCAGCCATATTCCGATCTGAATATTCCGACAGCACATTGCGATCTGAGCATTCCGACAGGTTTACATTGCGATCTAGGCATTCCGATACCAGCAACATTTCGACAGGGTTACATTACGATCTAAGTATTTCGATAGTAAGACATTTCGATCTGGGTATTCCGACAGAAAGCAACATTCTGATAGAACTTGTTTTGGATACTTAGTGGATTTCTTCTATTTGGCATTAAATTTGGTAATTTAGTAAATTTCAAAAGCAAACACAACAAAAAGATAACAACATCTTTTAGTTAACAACACAAAAACTCATAACCTTATTTCATTGTTCGATCATCTTTGATAATCTTTTTTCAAGGGATCATAAAATGAATTCACATTCATATATGCCGACAATGACTTCGCTTACCGATATCTCAATCATTTTGGGTACCGATACTCGCCCACCTTTGCTCATCAAAGATTTATTCGAAGCATGGCAAGGTCACATGAGAACGTACATCATGGGCAAACCCAGTGGTCGACTTATGCTTCAATCAATTGATAAAGGTCCATTAGATTGGGGAGAGGTCACCGTCAACAATGTGACAAGGGCAAGGGAGTATCATGAATTAACCGATGCTAACAAAATCATTGCAGATGCCGATGAAAGGGCTGTTCAGAGAATTCTTCAAGCCCTTCCACCCGGTATCTTTAGAATGGTAAGTTAACATAAAGTGGCAAAGGATATTTGGGATCGACTAGCTGTTTTATTACAAGGGACATCTCTAACTAAGCAAGATCGAGAGTGTCAATTGTATGAATTGTTTGATAGGTTTACATACCTTCCAGGGGAGACTCTTCACGATTTCTACTGGCGTTTTACCACTTTGATGAATGACATGAACGTGTATAATCTAAGGATTGAACAGTGCAATTAAACACCAAGTTTTTGAACATGTTACCCCCAGAATGGATTCAATATGTCACTGATGTTAAGATGATTCGCGATTTGCACAAGTCCAATTTAGATCAACTCTATGCTTTCTTACAACAACACGAGAAGCATGTGATCCAAAAACGACTCTCTCAGGGATCTTATCATGAACCAATGGCATTATTGGCAAACCATCCTACACTGTCATACCACAACTCTCAGCTTACTTTGGGACACCAATCTTCATATCAACCTGTGTATCAAACACCAAGCTTCCCACAGTACTCAATCCTGCCACAGCCGCCTACATCTTATCACCAACAATTCAAGCAACCAGCAACATCATCATCACAAGGAGATTCACATCCATTACCTTATGCTTCACACCAGTATTCACCGTATCAACCTCCAACAAACCTTGCTTGTACCTATCCACAACTTGAGGCTCCTCAACCTCATTACTCACAACAAGTCAGTGCACCATCAAATCAGATTGTAGCTCAATCAGCACCAGCATTCTACTATGAAGATGACATCCCTGTCCCTGAGTTTAGACAAGGAGATAGTCCTACCGATATCCTTGCTCAAATGTATGCTTATCTAAGTCAAACATTAAACAAACGAGGTTACAGAGGTCCAGCAAAAACTAACAATCAGTTAAGGAACTCTTCTAACTCTTGACAACAGGCTACAATTCAAGACGGCAGAGTCATAGTGCAACCACTTCAGGGGAGATCTAATTCATATACTGCTGGTGCACGTTCATCCAATACTACTGCTACAAGAGGAAATAGCACTGGTAAAATTAAGGTGATCATATGCTACAACTACAAAGGGGAAGGGCACATGGCCCGAGAGTGCAAGCAGCCTAAGAGGAAAAGGGACGGAACATGGTTTCAGGACAAGATCTACTTGGTGAATGCTCAAGCCCAAGGACGTGAGCTCGATGAAGAAGAGTTGGCATTTCTTGCAGATCCGGGAGTCGCGGAAACTAACGGTCTCACAACAGCTATCACAAACAATGCCGCATATCAATGTGATGATTTGGATGCATACGACTCTGATTGTGATGATTTCAACACCGCCAAAGCAGCTCTCATGGCAAATCTTTCACTTTATGGAGCAGATACAATTTCTGAGGTACCAAATACTGCTACAGATAATAGTATTGTACCTTATCAAGTTGAGCAAGTGTCTGAGTATTCAGAACAGCCTCTGGTGGTTAGTAACTCAATCGAGGAGACAAACAATGATAGCAATATCAATGCAAGTCCCCAGACTTTGAGTGAACCACAACCGGGAGCTATTACGACTACAAATTCGTCTACTCAACCTGATTTGGTTATGGTCTCAGCATCTTTGCTTAGCCAGATGAATAATGCGGTCCTTGAAACCCTCAGTGTTAATCAGACTTTATCTGCCGAGCTTGCTTTGCAAAAGGACAAGGTTAAAATCTTGGAATTAACTCCAGTATCCACGACCCTAACCAATCCTGAATTTGATAGGTTTAGGCAAGTCCAAATGGATAATCTGCTAGAAATTGAGAGTTTAAGAGCAAATCTTTTGAAAGAACTCAAAGAAAAAGAGTCAGTCGTTAATAATTTTTAAAAACTTCAAAGGGATTTTAAAATTCTCGAGTCTAAAAGATTTGACACGGAAATTAAGGCGTCTGAGAGAGTTAAAAAGACTGAAATTTTGCTTTTAAAACAATATACTGCTTCACACTTAGTACACTTGTATCATTCTTCTTTTCAAGAGTTCAATCTATCGCGTCTAATAGACCTACCACCTAACCCGGTGTATGCAAAGCAAGCATTTCACCACAACCCACGACTTTATGATGCCACCAAGTTAGGATTGGTATTAGATCCGATTGTATTCTTGAATGAATCTGAGAGCATGACACCATATGACGAGAAGCGGTTAAAATTACTTCCTACATATCCTGAATATGACTATGCTCAAATGAATGCAATAAATACCACAACAGATCTTAGAACTCGATTTAATATGAAAAAGAGAACTATCCAAACATCCACCTTCATGCCTACTAGAGAATGCCTTAGTATAATTCCTACACTCGTTAACTCGGATGAACCGAAGGAAATTCCTAAGAATCTTCCACCGGTAAGTACGGTAAAGCTCCGCTTGGAAGAGATTGAGCGATACCTTACCGAGTTTGACAAGGTCATCCTGGAATGTACGACTTCAACGGCGATAACCGCTGGAGAATGGGCTTTTGAACACATGAAAACGGTGTTTGAGAAAGAGATCGTTCCGTTTGTGGACCATATTAAAAAGGGAGTATATGATCTAGCGGGTAATCTAAGTTTTTAAATTGGTGAAGTTCAAAAAGTTTTCTATGAAATGGATGATGCTTATGAACAACATTTAATTGAAAAAGCAAAAATTTTATCCAAATATGACTGCTTCTTAGAACATATAGTGTCTCTCGAAGTGATGCAAGTGGTTACTCTTAAATACGCTCATGAGATTTCATCTACTCCTGTGAATATATGTGATGATGTGCATGATATGTCTGTGAATATTGTTGAGTCTGTGATTAATGTAGATAATCATTCTTGTCATGAATCCAACGTTGATTTTAAAGCTTCAAGATTCTTATGACACACTTTCAAAACGTTTTAATGAGCTTCAAAAACATTGTATATCTCTTGAAATTGAGAATCAATCTAAAAATGAAACTCTTTCAAAAACAATTGATTGTGAAAACTCTGTTGAGACAAGTGACAAGATGATTCAGGTTGTTCAGGCTCTAGAGGAAGAAATTATGAGACTTAAGAGAGAATCAGTAGTAGAGAAATTGGAACTAGAGGCTGCAGAGATTAAGAATCATGCCCTAGAAGATAGAATTAATTCTATGATAGGTGAGCTTGATAAAGTAAAGCAGGGTTTCTCAGATATTTATGGTTCATTAGAAGAACGCTTCGCTTTTAATGCGGCAGAGCAAAAGTCACTCGTTGAACAATTGAACCGTAAGTACGAGGAAATCTCTGATTTAAACATTCAACTCATAGACAAAAACATGGTTTTGGCTGAATTAAAGGAGACACTTCAACTCAAAGGACAAGAAGTTGTTGATACTCCAGCCACCATCTCTGCCTCGACCTCTAGTGCTCCCAAACCCAACCCACGTGTGCTATATCGGGATCCAAAATTTAAGAATAGTCCAACTAAGTTTGCCACATACATGAAAAATGAGTTAGAACATGCTGATCTTGCTAGAGAGATCGTTGATGAAATGCGTGAACTAGATCCCACAAGTCATCTTCTATATGAGCTTTTCTTATATGTGGACCGCGTTCACGATCGTTTAGCAAACTTAGAATACATTGGGCAACCGATATCTGTACCTCTGAAACAACAAACCCCTACCATTGCCATTACTCCATTCAATAAGAATCCATGATCTAAGCCTATTTTAAACACACCCATCAAGGCTACATCAAAATCTGTCACTAATGTTCTCATGGCTTCTACAGGAGTAATTATGTCTACTAAGGCTAAAAGATCTCAAGACAAGAAAGATAGGATCAAGCCTTCCACTAGTAGGACTGCCAAGAAGAAAGTATAAGTTCACCCTAGGAATGTTATTTCAGTTTCAAATAAAAAGAATCACATATCTAAGATAAAAGGATCTGCTTCTGTGCAGAAGCCTAAGAAAAATGTGAATTCGAATTTGCGATGTTGGAATTGTAATGAATGCATGTTTTCTCAGCGTCATGATTTATGCCTTGTTGATCAAGTGAATGAAATGTATGCTATTAGGAACAACCTTGAATGGATTCCAACGGGAAAGAAATTCACCCAAGTTGGTTGGCAATGGAAACCCACTGGTAGGAACTTTACTGCTAATGGAACTAAGTGCCCTTTAACTAGGATCACATCCACGGAAGTTAGGTCTCAGCGTCCTTTAAATAGGAACACTAGCACAAAGAAATGGAAAAAGCGCCCTTTAACTAGGTCTGCCCCCACTATTGTGCCTACCAGTGAAGAAGTACCTCAGGATCCTAGACAACTAGAATCTAAGCTAGCATTTAGGAAGCAAGGTTGGAAGCCTAAGAATTCTTCGGTTAGCAAATCTAAGATAATTATATCTGTACCTGCTAACACAGAGGAACTACAAGATTCCGATACATCGTCCTTGTCTGGTGATATTTTCAGGTGGTCCAAATCATCCTCTGGTACTTGGACTCTGGATGCTCAAAGCATATGACCAGAGATCGCTCGATGCTCAGAAATTTCGTCAGCAAGTTTCTAGGAACGGTTAAATTCGGCAACGACCATATTGCGAAGATCATGGGTTATGGTGAATACCAAATTGGGAATGTTACGATTTCAAGGGTTTATTATGTGGAGGTACTTGGTCACAATATATTTATTGTGGGACAATTTTGCGATTCAAACCTTGAAGTAGCCTTTCGACAACATACTTGCTTTATTCGCGATCTTGTAGGAAATGATTTGTTAAAGGGTTCTCGAGGGGATAATCTCTACACACTGTCTATTCAAAACATGATGACCGCCTCTCCTGTTTGCCTACTCTCCAAAGCATCTAAGACCAAGTCATGGTTGTGGCATCGCCGGTTATCTCATCTTAACTTTGATGCTATTAACCATTTGGCTAAAAACGAACTTGTTCGTGGTCTTCCAAAAATTAAGTCCGATAAGGATCATTTATGTTCCGCATGTTCTTTGGGGAAAAGCACCAAGAAATCATACAAACCTAAAGCTGAAGAAACCAACCAAGAACTACTGTATCTTTTGCACATGGATCTTTGCGGGCCAATGCGTACGGCTAGTGTGAGTGGTAGAAATACATCCTCGTCATAGTGGATGATTTCTCAAGGTTTACATGGGTAAATTTTTTAGCATCCAAGGATCAAGAATTAGAGTATATCATTACTTTCTTAAAGATGATCCAAGTACGTCTTAATGCTACTGTTCGCCGCATTCGCACTGATAATGGAACTGAGTTCGTTAATCAAACTCTACGAGACTATTACGAAAAGGTAGGTATTTCACATGAAACTTCTGTTTCCCGCACTCCACAACAAAACGGTGTCGTGGAAAGACATAACCGTACACTTATGGAATCTGCTCGAACTATGTTGATTTATGCGAATGCTCCTTTATTCTTATGGGCTGAAGCAGTGGCAACCGCATGTTATACCCAAAACCGCTCCATCATTCGTAAACTCCATGGTAAAACTCCATATGAGCTACTTCATGGAGACAAACCCGATATTTCATTTCTTCATGTGTTTGGTGCACTTTGTTATCCAAATACAAATAGTGAGAATCTGGTAACACTTCAACCAAAGGCTGATATTGGAATTTTCATTGGTTACTCGCCTGCAAAGAAAGCTTACCGGATTTATAACCGTCATCTTGGCAAGATAGTAGAAACTTTGGATGCTGATTTTGATGAGCTGACACCGATGGCTTCTGAGCAACACAGCTCGGAACCGGTACAATCAGTTCCGGACTAACTCCCAACAATCCTACTTCTCCATCATTTATACCACCTACAAGGTCCGAGTGGGATAAGTTATTTCAACCTATGTTTGATGAATTCTTTGATCCACCAAGTAATGATCATCCAGCACATGCAGCAGTAGCTCCGATTCCCGAAGTTGTCGCTCAAGATAATGGAAATCAGTCCGAGACATCTACTGTTACTCTTGAACCAGATGTCCCATCCCCCAAAAATTCACAAACCACACCTGAATCATCACCCCCACTCGTTCCTAATGATGTTGAAGAGGATCCCTATGATCATGACTTGGAATATGCTCACTTACAAGAGCTTCCCTTCTTTGGTTCACATATACCTGAAGACCCTACCGGTGCGTCTACCTCAGAGGAAGCTCCTGCAATCGTTCACTCCCGACCACCACGGATTGAAACTCACAACACAAAATGGACAAAGGATCACCCAATCCGCAATATCATTGGTGACATAGATCGACCAGTCTTAACACGCCACCAACTCCAAGAACATGCATTATATTGCTACTTTGATGCATTTCTTTCCGACACTGAGCCTAAAAACTGGCAACAAGCCATGACTAAATCATCTTGGATTGAAGCCATGCAAGAGGAACTTAATGAATTTCAACGTCTTGAAGTGTGGAAATTAGTTCCTTTACCCAGCAACGTTGAAATCCTGACATTGTTGTGGGTATACAAGGTTAAACTCGATGAGTTAGGTGGAGTGCTGAAGAACAAAGCTAGATTGGTTGCTAGAGGTTACAAACAAGCTTTGGGTATTGACTTTGAAGAATCCTTTGCTCCTGTTTCACGATTAGACACAATTAGACTATTCCTTGCTTATGCTGCTCACATGAATATGATCATCTACCAAATGGATATTAAGACGACATTTCTCAATGGTGAATTAAGGGAAGATGTCTATGTAAGCTAGCTGAATGGATTCGTCAACTCGGAGTATCCTAATCATGTGTACAAGCTCAAGAAGGCTCTTTACGGGTTGAAACAAGCTCCACGCGCGTGGTACGATCTCTTATCGTCGTATCTCATCTCGAAAGGCTTCTCCAAAGGTAAAGTGGACCAAACTTTATTCATTCTCAAGGAGGACAACGACATGATACTGGTACAAATTTATGTTGATGATATAATATTTACTGCTACTAATTAACGATTGTCTGACCATTTTGAGAAAATTATGTCCACACGTTTTAAGATGTCGATGATGGGAAAAATTTCATTTTTCTTAGGGTTGCAAATTTCTCAGAATCCTAGAGGCATCTTCATTAATCAATCCAAATTTGCTCTTGAATCATTAAAGAAATATCATTTTGAAAATTGTGACCCCGTGGATACTCCAATGGTGGAGAGATCCAAGTTAGATGAAGATAAGGAAGGGATAGCTGTCGATCCTAAACTTTACCGTGGAATGATCGGCACCCTTCTCTATCTGACTGCTAGCAGGCCTGATTTGCAATTTGCTATATGCATGTGTGCCCGGTATCAGGCTCGGCCTACCAAAAAGCACTTACATGTTGTGAAAAGGATCTTTCGGTATCTTAAAGGAACACTTCATCGTGGTCTGTGGTATCCGAAGGATTCCTCTATTGCACTAATCTCATATGCAGATGCGGATTATGCCGGGTGTCAAGATACCAGACGTAGCACTTCTGGTAGTGTGCAACTTCTTGGAGATAGACTTGTTAGTTGGGCATCAAAAAGGCAGAAAAGCGCTGCGATATCAAGTACTGAGGCTGAATACATTGCTATGTCCGATTGTTGTGCTCAAGTTCTTTGGATGAGATCACAATTGACTGACTACGGTCTTGGATTCAACAAAATCCCGATGTACTGTGATAACAAAAGTGCAATCGCTCTGTGCTGCAACTACGTTCAACATTCCTGAGCAAAGCACATTGACATACGCTACCACTTCATCAAGGAGCATGTGGAAAATGGAGTGATCGAACTGTACTTCATCAACACTGAGTATCAGCTGGCAGATATATTCACAAAGGCCTTAGATCGAGGACGTATCGAGTTTTTGATCGAAAAGCTAGGCATGAAATTATTCTCACTAGCGACACTTAAGGAGTTGGCAGAAGAATCTGAAGAATAGTAGTGGTAAACTATTCTCGAGTATCCTTTGATCGTGATCTTGTATATCATCGTACATATTTAAACCATCAAAAGAAAAATACAAAAATATAAAACTTAGAAAAACCATAAAAAATATAAAACATCCAAAATCCATAAAAAATATAAAATCAAGAAAATCCAAAAATATTTTTTCATTTTCAAAACGGGCATGTCTTTTAGTATGGTAATATTTACGGCCTTATAAATGTCGATTAAAATTGACACGGATCCATAAATAGAGTCCGTATAAAAGTTCTACGAGTTTTAAAACATGCCCATTATGGCTTGTAGTTATTTTAGACTGCAACCCGCTTTTCGCATTAAAGTCACGTATTTCTTATGAAAACGTTGGCTCACAACGGGAATTAATTTTCTTGGGCAAGGTTTACTTTAAAACCTTGTAAAGGACTAAGTTTACTTTATAACTTGGTCTAACACAAATGAGTGTACGTATCAGTGCACTTATTTTGTAAAAATAAGAGAAATCTTATTGCCACCAGAATCGTTCCAACCAATCACTTAACCGGAAAATATCCTCATGAATATTTTTGTCCTTAAAATCATTGACTACAACTCTTTAAATAGAAAACGGGTCTGTGTTTCGGGGGGAGCAAATATTAAATCTTCTTGGTATCAAAATTGGTCTTCAAAAAGGATTTTCAGAAACATAAACTATTCATCATTATCTGTTATGCTAAGTGTGCCTTGTGTGGAATAGAAATTCATTTATAGGTTATTGGAATTTTGGCGTTAAGTTTTTGTGGTCGTGTTTGGGAGCGGGTTGGTATTTCGTTAAGTCGATTCGGTTAACTCTAATCACTTTAAATCAAATACTATTAAAAAAGGGGGACCATTCTTGTAATTATTACAAAATGGGGGGTTAATGTGTCAACTTGGCAAAAAGTTGACCAAGTCAAAACATCACACCCCCCCTTTCCCTGTCACCATCGCAAACACACACAAACATTTTTTCATCCGCCATTGTTGAACCCTGCTTTAACCTTCATTTCTTGAGTTTTCGATTGCCTGCACGTTGTCCATCTTTCTAGGTATTGTATCTTGCTAAAATCTTTATCCTATATCTCGTTTATTGGCATTGCAAACACTACAGAATCCATAGTTTATCTCAAAAATTTAGGGTTTTGCGTTTTGCCATGAAAATAGAAATTAAGTTGTGGGATTTGTTAAGAATGACTAGATACACATTGGTTTTGCCCAGAATTGCTTCAAACGTTGCCTAGCTCCCGAAAATGAGAAGTCAAAGTTTAGATCGGATCCCTTTCACGGATTCCGATGATCATTACGATACTCACATTGTGATGCCTGAGTCATTCCGATGGGCTATTGCGATGAGTCATTTCGATGGCTCATTGCGATGGCTCATTGCGATGTGTCATTGTGATGGCTCATTGCGATGGGCTATTGCAATGGGTCATTCCGATGGCTCATTGCGATGGCTCGTTGCGATAGGTCATTCCGATGACGCATTGCGATGGCATATTGCGATGACGCATTCCGATGGGTTATTGCGATGGCATTGTAATGGTATTGCGATGGGACATATTGTGATGGTTTCTCATACATTCCGATGGAATTGAAATTGATGCGATGGACTTATATATTGCGATAGGACATTATTTCGATAGGATTGCGATGCTTTAATCATTGCGATGGCTTGGTTAGGATTCCGATGGATTGATAGATTGCGATGGACTTAGGATTCTTATTATTCCGATACCTTGTAACTTTTGTAACACCTGAGAATTTTTCTTACTTTAAATAATAATAAATTATATTAATTATTATACGAAACTCATTTTTGAGTGCTACAAACTTATTGGATTCGAAAACGGGACATATTTTGACAAAGTTTGAAAAATCGCACAGTCTGCGTACCGACACATTAAAAATTAAATTCTATATTTAATTGGCACGAGATATTTAATTAAAATGATTTATTAATTTTTTTTTGACTATTTCTATTTTAATAACGTTGGTTAAAAACGGGAATATTCAAGTTGAAATCCATTTTCTTTAAAACAAAGTTCATCAGAGGCACCTTATAGATAATCAAAAATTTTAAAAGAGTTTACGAAATATTCTTGAACAATGCTCACGTGAATACTCATTTTTATAAGAAAAATCATTTGGAAAGCAATGGAGAAAGTTTCGTGTCTTGAATCATTCGTTAACTATCCTAAACGAGCCCCGAACCATTGATTAATGGAAGTTATAAGAAAAGTTACGCTTTTAACCCTGAACTATTCATACCCTACACATGATTTTATTATAAATAGAAAATCTTATTATTTTCTCTCATTTCATCACCTTCACACACACACACACACACACACACACACATAACCCTAATAAAACTATATCTCTCTCCCTCATCCTCTCAAAATTTCCGGCCACCTTAACAGCCGCCGCCGGAAAATCTTTCCGGTCAACTTTTCCGGCCAAGTCTTAAAACACGTATAACCACCCGATTTACCCGATCCACAAACCGATCTATCATATATATCATTTTTTTCCGTCGTCATCTCTCCGACGATTGCCACTGCCACCACGGCTTCACCATCTCCACCATCGACCCACTACTGAACCGATCTATCACCATCATCAACCTCCAACAGCCGCAACATCATCACCTCGTCACCACTCTACAACCACCAACCGTGTTTTCATCATCACCACCATGAAGAACAATCAGATCTATTACTATCACCATCCCACCAACAACCATCGACGTTTAAACCCCCACAGATCTAACCACCATCGCCATGGTCTTCAAACCACACGCCACCACCCGTCGGCCTCCTCACCGCCGTGACCAGCCTCCACCATCACCTTTGTCTCGTCGAGTCAGCAGCCCGGCTGTGATGATGTTCATCAGCGAGTGTATGTTTGATTTATTTTGGCCTAAGGGGCGTTTGTTCATTTGGTTACCACAAAACCACCCTAACAGTGGTGTTTGTGTGTGTGTTCCGTCGCTACAGCCGTACCGGTGGCGGTGCCGACTCGTGGTTATGATTATTCATGAAAATTTGTCTAAAAATGATATTATGTTGGCTTTGGTGAATTAACGACCGTTAGTGTCGTTTGGTTCGGTTTAACAACCGCTAAGGGCGTTAGTTGTGAGGTTGGAATACGTTAATGGGGCGTTTGGTGTTGTGATTAATGAATGGTTGGAACTGTTGATTATCGGGATTGTTTGGTTGAAAGTGTTATTATTGAAAGTGTTGGTTATTTACTTGGTTATCGGTAAATTCGTTTTAAATTATATCGCTTATGATTCGACAACAATTAATTTGATATAATGAAAAGATGTGGATATTTGAAACATGGACTGATTTTGAAAGTGAATATATTATGTTTTGTGATTATGGGAAACGTTGTACAAACGAATAGGTCATGCCAAAATTTTTATAAATTTAATAGTTATTAGTTTTCCTAAATGCTATTTAGAAACTAAAACGATTTAGTAATTATTAAATTGACGATTAAAGAAATAATCATTTATAAAATATCATATTATAAAATCATAATTATTGTATATGGTATTGAAACTTCATTTGAGACCCTAAAACGTGTGTTTGCTTTTATTAAATGAACTATATGTAATTAATAAGTGATTTTGAAAACATGTCGAATCATTTTAATCTTATTTATTTTTATGGTTTATATAATAGTTGCAAGGTCTTGTATACTCGGGCTATTTATTCTTTTGGTCGTCATCTTTCTTGAGTTTAGTACATGTCGTGTGTCATGTACATTCCGAGTTATTCGTGTGTTGTCTATTCTTGCTATATAATTCAAGCTATGAATTATATACATGTTCCGTTCTTTCGTGTGTAATATATACTAGGTGTATATAGTACATACATGGTGGTATTTTCCGGTTCATCTTACTGAACCGATTACTAAACCGACTACTGAACCGATTGCTAAACCGATTAATGAACCGATTGCTGAACCGATTACTAAACCGATTGCTGAACCGATTACTGAACCGATTACCGAACGACTTCGACATGGGATTTAAACGGTTTATGAGCCGATGGTATTGATGAAACCTTTCATCGGGAAAGCTTGGATGCATCGAATTTGGGATGCTGGGAAATAATATAAGATAAACGACTGCTTCTGGTGCTGAGCAGTTTTGGTTTACGTTACGCTGCTCTTGGTATTCGCATATCTGCTAATCGTTCTGCAACATCGATGTGAGTTCATACCCCCTCTTTTTATTTTCAAATCGCTTTATAAATGTTTTGAATCTCTTTTGGGGGAGATACATGCTTGTCGATGTCAAATACGTGTTGTGCATTTCAATGATTGTTTACGATATACATGTATATACTTTCGAGGTGTTATTGTGTTAGATACGTGTTGATATCTTTTTGAAGATTGTTTATATTGCGTACGCGCTTGTACTTTAGAGGATTGCTTATATGACATGTGTGTTTATACATTTCGGATTGTTTATGATTTATACTTGTGAATATCTAAGCTATCCTATAGCTCTTGTTAAACTGCCTTGTATGTTTAATACTTTGAAGTGAAATGACTGCTTGTTGTGCTTGCTTGTGGACGCAAAAGAACTGAATTCTGTGAACACTCAGTGAACTTCGTTTATGATTAGCCTAGGTAGTGTTAGCCATAGTCCCCACCATCATGAATCGTTAATTACTCTGCTGGAGTAAGCTCTTATGTTATGGATAGATCTATTGAGGCTTAACAACCTCCACTCGGGCATTCTGACGCCGGACGAGTGTATATCATTTGTGTGAACTTGGGTAGTCTTGGCTAGACTCCCACTTGGGGCAATTTATATGTACATTGTGGTGTACGTACTGGATCATTAGCTTCGATATCATGAGCTTAGCGCTATCATAAACACTGAAACACCCGGTTTATCCTACACTTGGAACTATATCTCCTATAGTTGCCTTGGGTACTTGAACTGAACTTTTGCGGCCCATCTTGCTACGAATCTTGAATGTGAATCCTGACTTAGATCTTGCTATGAATCTCCAATGTGAATCTTGACTTTGATCTTGCTATGAATATTGTTATGAATCTTGACTACGATCAAGTAGTGATATGATATGAATCTTAACCGCGATATTGATATGAATCTTGACTGCGATCATGTATTGGTCCAATATGAATTTTAACTGTGGTATCGACATGAATTTTGACTATAGTAATGAAATGCTCTTGACAAGAATTTATTATGTGGTTCTGACATGATTCCTGCATGAGATGTGATAGGATTGATATAATCCTTAGGTGTGGCATTGACGTGATTCATGCATGTGGTTTCTATATGACACTTATATGATGGTTTGAATTGATGTTTACATGCTAGTTTGATATGGTTCTCGTGTGCTAGTTTGACATGATGTTTATATGCCGGTCTGATATGATTCTTGTGTGCTAGTTGACATGATGTTTATATGCTGGTCTGTTATGATATTTGTATGCTAGTTTGATATGATACTCATATGCTGGTTTGATATGATACTTATATGCTGGTTTGGTATGATGCTCATATGCTTATTGCTATAGTTCTAATATGTGATCTTGATTGTGATACTGACATGAACCGAGAATATGACATTGTTATGTATATTGACCGTGGCTACTGAATTGAACTCGGGTGTGAATGAGTTCATGAACCTAAAAACTGAACTGAAATGAACTGTGAGTATGAACTGATGTTTTGTGCTAACTGTTATGCTATTTCTAAACTTTGATTTATGACCGAACTTTGTTGTAATATCTCTTTATTGTGAACTCTGGTTTCCCGAACATTTTTGCGACACTACTTATAGTAGTTGTCCTTGTAAACTTTTAAAGTGTCTTAAACATTTTAATAAAACTTATAAACTCGCCAACCATTGTGTTGACACTTTAAGCATGTATTCTCAGGTACTTGACTGTATGATTATTTGGAGTCTGTGTTGTGATATCTGGCATAGAGGTCGTTCTCTCGGATCAAGACTCGGATAATCATGACGTAACAGGCCCCAAAACTCATGGGCTTCCGCTGGGCCAATTTGGGGGTGTTACAACTTTGCTATGGAATTTTAGTATTATGCACTTGCCTTAGACTATCTAATGAGTTCAGCCTAGATTGTATTATTTCCTTATTAGGCTTTAAGTAAATTAGGGCCACTAACACGAAACCAAGTTTTATTGAAATTAATTAATTTTATCTCATAAGAATACTTGAAAGGTTTCTTATTACAGAAGTTCATCTTATTTAATAAGTTGACTCCTTTGTAAACAAAAGAGATACAAATTACTTATTCAATGTCTTGTGTTTTGTTTCTAGGCCATGGAAGACAAAGTTTCATCGTTGTCTTGCCCTGTGTTCAAGCCTACTATATTTTGGGTTGAGGATAATCCTACAATTCCTGACGTAGTGGTTGAAACTAAAACAAAACCCATTGAAGTTTTGGTTGAAACTAAACTAAGACCTACTGAGGTGTTAGTAGAAATCAAACCTAGACCTACTGAGGTTCTGGTTATGACAACCAAGTCATCCAAATATTTTAAGAAATAATGCTAGGTCGTTATCTCTTTAGAATAAAATGTCTTTGGCATATCTGTCATTATTCTAAGTGTGTTGTTGTATGTAAGGACCTAGTCCATCTGAACCATGTTTGTATGTTGTTTCTCTATAATATGTGGTAATAATTGTTATGAATTATTCCCTATGCTTCAACTTGGCATAGACTTAAGATATATATATTTTGTGTATATCATTTGTGCTTATGTCATTAAAGCAGGAAAATGTCAATCACAGAGGAACAACAACGACTTCGTGATCTTGAACTTGTTTCGCTCAGCGATAGGCTTCCATATGCTGAGAACAACTCTCGATTACAAGAGGATTTTGATCCGTCCTTACCAGCTTTCAAAATCGCCACGGATATCCTAGACATCTCACCCATCAGAGATACACTCAGATGTACTGCCTCTGTTCCCGAAGTCTACATGCATGAATTCTGGAACACTGCATCTTTCTCCAAAAAGACTATCTCTTTCCAACTGAACAAAACACCAAGGGTACTTAACTTGATCATTTTTCAGAAATTGTTTAAACTTCCTAGGTTGGCACAAGGAGAACAATTTGTGGCTAACCCAAAGAACAATGAAGTGCTTCGAATCATTCGTGCCATGAATTATGAAGGTGAAATCCACAACCTATCCCAGTTCAACACATCACACATAGGGCAACCCTGGAAAGCACTTATCACCATCATTGTCAAGTGTCTTACTAGAAAAACTAGGGGCACCGATGAAATGAGACCACCACAGGCTCACTTATTTTGGGGATTGTACACTGCATCTAAAGTACACTATGCACTTCTTCTCTAGCAAGAATTTTGTTATCAGTTTACTGGAACGAAGAAGAAATCCATGCATCTTCCATTCCCAAGATTCACCAAGCTCATTATCAGCCACTTTATGAAGAATGACCCAACCATTGACACTCGCGGGAATTTCTTCTACCACACCAAAGATGATGACTATGTGATTCTCACAATGAATGCAGACACTAATTCCACAAAGTACCTGACACAATGGTAAATGATGGAATCAAGGAAAGTGATAAATATCAAGAGATGCTAAATGATATTGACGCACAGTTTAAACGTGCAAATTCACTTCCCTCAGAGAAGCAAAAAGGTAAACGCAAGAAAAGAGTTTCAAAGCGCCAATCAACTGCTTCTTCTAAAGATAAAGGCCCAGGGAAAATGCAAATAGTTGATGAAGATGATGATGAAGATGAGACGATCCATACTGAGGAAGAACAGGAAGTACCACTCCGAAGGCCTAAGAAAGCAAAGCAGACTAAAGGTAAAGAAGCAAGTGTTGCTTCAGATGAACCTGCTCAACAACAAATTTCTGAAGCCAAACGACTGCGTATCATTCTTCAACAAAGCAGACAGGAAGCTTTTGCAGGATCGGGCTCAAGAATGTTTGAAGACTTAGCAGATTTCGGTAATCCTGATGCTGACATGGCATTTTATGAAGATCCTACTGATTAAGATGCTTATGAAGATGCATATGAAGATGCTGCTAACTATCATTTTGAAAGTCGTGAGCAGAGTGAAGAACGTGGTAGCAGTGCAGACACTGATACAAGTATGATGTATCGAGACGCCAATATCACCACATCTTTACCAGAACCAACTCACATGGTACTAAACGACGATGCTCATGCAACTCTCATACCAGAGACGCAACTTCAAAGTAAGTCTACTTCTAACTCTGACGATGTTATGAAATATCTAAACTTAGAAGGGGAGGGTGTCGAGGTTACAAATACTGACCCATCGACACATGAAGACATGGTGGATGTTCCCATAACTACGGTTACATCAACCACCACTCCATCATTATCCACCCCAATCATCAGTGAAATCATAACACCAGTTATCACACCAACACTTGTTGCACAACCAGTATCAACCACCATCCTAACCACTGAATCTACACCGTCATCAACAGCTGAACAACCTGTATCAACCACCGCCCCAATCACTGCGTCTACACCAACACCTATCCTTGAATAACCAGTATCATCCACCACCACCTTAACAGTGATGGTTACACCTCCACCAGCAGAACAACAAGTATCATCCACCTCCAACCCATTCCTCATGGTCAATGATCCACTCATCCAGTCTCTTCAACAACAGCTGGAGGCTCAAGCTAAACAAATAGCTACATTGACTGAAAGGATCACCACTCCTCTTAAGGAACCGCAACCTGATGAGCCCACACTTCAGAAAATATCTGACAAAGTGTCCAAACTTAAAGCACAACACAAATCATTTCTTGGAGAGAAGAAAACTCGTGACAAAGAGAATGCTGCTTTTCTTAGGTCAATTGATGAGAAAATGACCAAGATCATTCGACGAGAAGTCAAGACATATGTTGATCAGCAGCTACCAAATCTTGTCGGTAACGGTTTATCTACCCTTCAACTAATGACAATGTTACAGACACGTCTGCTGAATATGGGGGCTCACAAATCAAAAAACAAACGAAAAGTTCTGCAATATCTCAATAAAGTAATTATTGACGATACACTAGCAGAGACTACCGACTCTGAGTCTGACAATGAAGACGAACTAGAGGAGGAAGATAATGAGGGTAACGGTGAGGAGGATGAGGGTGACAATGATCAAAATGAGGAAGAGGAAAAGCAAGGAAATGAGGATGAAGAAGAGGACGAGGAAGAAAAGGATAAGGATGAAGATGAAGATGAGGACGAGGATACAGATGACGATCAGGATGACGATGATGATAATGACAATGGTAATGGAATCAACAAGGGTGATAAGAATGACGAAACGGGTACAAATGCCGAAGAGTCAAACACGGATGACAGTGATAAGGCTACTGAGAAAGGTTTAGAGGAAGCTGCAGAAAACATTGCTGAAACCACAGAAAAGACGCTGGAGTCAACAGTACCAGAAACTCAGCATGTTGACACAGGTATATCTACTGCACCAGCTTTTACTACTGATTCTCACAATGAATCTGTAGAATATATGCAAGCAGAAGAACCAACAAAGTCAATGCTTGAAGAAGAACCTCACGATGATATACCGGTGATGCAAGATAAACCTTCAACACCAACTGAAGATCAACACAACATTGATATGGAAGTTGAAGTTTTAAATGTTCCAGAACCAACGTTTGCTGAATCTCTTATCATCGATGATACTATACAAGAGAAACTTTGGCTAACAAATGCAGCACCACAACATCCTTTTGACACTGCAACTGAAATGGAGCTGACTCAATTCCTCAACAACCCTATCAATCTCTCGGCCTTTCTAAGGTATTCTCATGGGAAACCGACAATGACTCCGGATCTGATCAAAATGGCAGCTGCAAATGTGGACTTCTTTGACACTTTGAACATCAGCCATAATGAAGCAGAATATCACTTGAATGAGCTTACAAAGGCAATGAGAGCGACAACAACAGGAATTCAGACTCCCGTGTTGCGACCTCTTACACCAACGGTCATCACCGGTTCTGCAACGATCCCAATAGAGCACTTTGTTTCTCACGATCTTGAATACCTTGAAAATGGAGCAAAGAAATATGCCACGTCACTCACTATGGTCAAGGCTGTTAATTTGGAGAATGTTCCATGGATAGAGGATAAAGTGCCTGACACAATATGGAGAAAGAAACTGCTCAAGTTTTATGATACCTATGCTTCACTTGGCATCTCTCACTGGACTGCAAAGAAAAGGTTAGCTTACAATCATTTCCATCGTCCTAAGAGAGGTTCTTCTATTGTATCAGCTCACAGAATCAAAAGCATCCAAGGAGCAACCACTCAGACTGTCTTCGGTTATGATTACTTGAATGTAATCGTGTTCAAACGTACCGATGTGAAAGCATACCGAATTGACGAAAGTGATCTCTAGTACCTTCAACTTGAAGACATCGAAGATCTTTTGTTACTATTGGCTCAAGAAAAAGTTGACCATATACCACCTGAGATTGTCATAGCCATGAGCTCTAACTTTCGTCAATATGCAAGGAAAATCGTCATTCAAAACCGGGTGGAAGACTTTCAACTTGGAGTAGAAAGCTATCAGAAGAAGCTAAACCTAGAACGTCCACATACGACTCCACTTAGTAATTTCCATAAAAACAAGAAGGTTTACATGGGGACCACAACGCCGGAAGCATGGATCTTTTATCCAAATGAGACTGGCATCATGCAATATATGCGATTCTCTGAACTGCACAAATTCAGTGATGGAACGCTAAAGCATGTTCGAGATGATCTGTCGGTTCTCAATGCCAACCTACCGCTTCCGGCAGTCAAGTACACCTGGACAACCCAGTGCAAAAAGGGAGCATCGTACGCAATCAGGAAGATTGAGGAACTTCTAAGGAAGCGCCGGTTGCTACGAAGTATAGAACGATTCGTCGGTGGACGACCATATGGGGCTCACCATAGATTCACGGAACGAACCATTTAATTATGGTTCGTCTTATAACATGTCAACTCCATATGTCTATAATTGTGAATATGTTACTTTTTGTATAATCAGCTTTTGTGGCATGTTGTAGTGTAACAGTATGATATTTTTCAAGAATTTCTCTCGAGATTCTAAATCTTTCAAAACATATCGTACTCAAGCACTACAACTAACCCTCATTAATTTGAGGGGGAGCATTAATATGTTCTTTGGCCAACATCTAATTTCATTTTATTACCCAAAGACCGGTTAATCCATTAATATCCAAAATATTGATGGTTAACATTTTGGAAAGGGTAAAAATGGGATTAAGGAGACTTAATGATATTTGTCAAAACAATAAAAAGGCTTAAAAGATAAACCAACCTAACATGTGTAATGCACAAGTTAAGGGGAAGCGTTTTTGATGATCAAAACCACTTAAGGCACAAAAACTTTGATTACAATATCACAAGTGCTTTAAGTGATTTTTCAAGGACTTTTCATGGTGACAATACTTACCCAAAACACATTTAATTCACGACGGATGTGGTGACAAAAGGGTGGTAGGTATAGGTATTAGTCCAATGATTCATCGGAACCGATGTAATCTTACCAAGGACAATTCCCTAGATAGAATTAGAAGTCCTAGGAAAGATGGAGAATGATTGTGAACGTAGCTGAATGCAGACCAAGTACTTAAGCTAGCACTAGAATAATCACAACAAGGTGCTAGTGATGACGTATTGATAAGCATTGAAGGGGTTGAAGAATGAAAAAGAATTGTAAAGATAAAGGGTGTAAAGAAAGAAGCCCTCCTTACAAATTTAGACAGAAACCGGGTCAATACATATGCTATTGAGATCATTTGTTAATGATTCTCGATATTGAAGAAAGACATCATGGACCCAGTGATGCAATGCACAACCCTTCCTAGCTAACTCAAATATCTTTCAAAAGGTATTTGTTTTAATCACACGGAGATCAACACGTTATCTATTGGTTTATTCACTCCGAATAGACTGATATTGAACAGGTGGCACTCCTCTCCAGCCATCGCTCACTAAATCAAAACGCACTATCGAGTCTAGAGCCACGAGATCATCAAAAGTCTCATCAGGACACTTTCCATTTATTCCTTGCTTCTTCACACACTGTGAAAAGTAAGTGATTTTTATGAGTCCTACGCAATATTCTTGTAATATTGCCAGAACATCCGAGTGATACGCAAGTATTACAATGAAGATGGAAATCCTGCTTGAGCCAACATCAAACAAGCTCATGGTAGGTGACACGTGCGGTTCTTTAAGAACTAATCTTGTGACAACTGGAAAGAAACAGTAGTTTAATTCTTAATTGAACTTAAACTCGTTCCAGGCCTCTACGCATTATCGTATGATCTTGCTAGAACACTCAGAGTGACACTCTTTAGTGTTCACAGTGACGAGTGGAAATCCTTCTAGTGTTAACATCAAACAGCACTTGGTAGGTGACAAGCAAGATTCAATTTGAATTAAGTTTGTGACAACTGGAAAGCAACGATGGTGAATATCTGAATTGAAATTCACTTTTTTCAGGTTTCAAGAATTGACGGCTTTAATCATAAGGATTTTTAATCCAAATGATTCACTCTTTATGTTCGCAGTCAGCTTTGGACGGTCGAATAAAGAGAACGGGTTTACCCACGAAATCCTGTCAGGAAGTTACTTAATTGAAACTATCCGTCACGGGTACGATATCTAATATCGTCCAACGGTCTTCACCGATCGGGGGTAAAATGCTACCGAATTAGAATAAAATGTCAAAGCCATTTTATTCGTGTCTTATTATGTTGCTGCATTCGAAGACGGTGGCGTTGCGGTGTACCTGTTGAAGACGGTGGCGTTGCGGTGTACCTGTTGAAGACGTCCTCACATGCTTATTCCTTTTGCATCAAATACTTCTGTAAATTCAAGAAAGTATGACCTAAAAGTCTTCCGCTGTATCGACTATGAAACTTTCAAGAATTCAACAAAGGATAAGTGTGTGGGACATGAAGTCACAAAGAGGCGAACATCACAAGAAGATAAAGATTGCACGTAAAAGGCCAAAAGAACGTGTTCCAAGCAAAAGGCTGATATTATTCAACACATATTCACAAAAGGAAGAAAAAGAAAGAAAGAAAAGAGAAAGTGGACTACGAGCTCAAGAACAAGATCTAACATGCTAGATTAGGACTTTGTGAATTTGGAGTGACCTCCCTTTGGGGGAGATTATTGGAAATACGTTTTACGTATATAGAAAGTCTCGGTCACTCCAACAATGTAGTTATAGGATCGTAGTAGTGTTTAGTAACATTTATTAAATAGCCCGACCCATGAGCATGTTCATGGGCCGGAGGCCCAAGTCCATTAAGGACTTGGGTATTTAAACCTCTTTCCACCATGGAAAGAGGTGTTGGTTGTTTTTCATTTCTCATTTCAATATAACAAGTTTCTTTCATTTCTCTCTCTAAGTTTCTCTCTCTAGAAAACATCAACCCTCTTGATTCTTAAAGACTATCATTGTTCTACACCAAACACTAATAAATCAATAATCACAATAAGCTAAAACATCCACCACATCAAAACCATAAGATTAATGAAATAAGCAAATCAATCAGTCTATAAACTAACAAGATTAACCAAACTACATGATTAATTAAATCAACCACAAGATTAAGAAAGGAAGAATAAGAGATATAAAAAAGCTTGAATTAATTAAGAAGATTAAGATCCAAAATACAAGATTTAAAATGAAAGATTAAGAAAAACTAGAGGGAGAAAATTCTAGAGAGAGAAAGTAACTTCTACTTACCTATTAAAAACTAAAAATACAACTAACAACTAACACCTCCTAATGAACCATTAGGAGAGTATTTATAGGAGGAGGGGGGTGTGTTGTTTCTTCATTCTTTTCTCTTGTCTTCTCGTCTTTTTAATTAACTCGTCTTTCTCGACTTTGTCTCGGGATTAGTCGAATGATAAAATGAACTCGTCTTCTAATTTTCTTCTTTTAGTAGACTTGGTTCTTCGACATTGTTAAACTTCCGTCTTTAGACTTTTTCTTCGATAAATATTCAGAATAGGCTTTTGACTTCCGTTCTTCTTGAACTTTTGATCTTTTGATTTCGCCTTTTGTCTTTTTCTTCGATCAAAGCCCGTGAAAGTCCGTGTTTTCTTCCTTTGTCAAATTTTTGTCCTAAAACAAAATAAAAACACAAACCACACATAATTCTGCCTTTTACGACATTTAATACACGTTTTGGTCTTGTTATTATTAGAAATAAGTGGTAAAAGGATAAGTGTTTTCACACTTATTAAATACCCTACACTTGACCATTGCAATGCCCTCATGCAATGCATTAATTTCAAAGCACTGTTTACATTTTTCATCATAATTAACTCACCTTGGCCTTTATTAAATACTAAACACTAAGGAAACTAAAAAGATAGAAATATATACAAAATGCTTGAAGGAAGAACAAGTAAAGAGATCCAAGACTTACATTAGGGCTTTGGTTGTCATGAATGTTTATCACCCTCAAGTTTCACGTTCCCCATACCAAGCTTAGAAACGAGATCATTGTTATTATAAGTTAGTAAGCTAACAAAAACTCATGTGGCCCAATTATTCACTTAAACTCCCTTATTCCTAGGTGTATCTCTTATATTTATTGTTGTCTTGAATGATCACGAGGATGCATTGATGACTTATTTCGATAATTTATTAAGGCTGAAAATAAAGTAGGACGATTTAATCAATAGTAAGCTAAAGGACAAAATATTTTAAAACTGCTTCTCGAAACCTCATAAAGTTATATCTTTGGCATAACTCGCTTCACGATTTGAGACCTTTCTCGGACCGATATTTGGCAGTTACTTCATACTTCGAATCTTGAGAGACGTTCTTGAAATAATGGTCTTCTCTTCATAATAGGAAATTCTTCACTTGAAGTTTTTGAGAGATTCTTCATAATTGGACCACAACTTCTTCATTTTTTCTCCAATCTTTACTTGCGATTTTGATATACAACGATCCTCCTCGTTTTAGGACTTGGATCTATTTATCCTTGATAGGTGTGAAAACACCCATCCTTTTACCACTTATTTCTTGCTAAAACGAGACCAAATCGCGTATTTAATATCATTTGTTTGGAATTATGCGTGGTTTGTGTGTTTGTTGTGTTTTCAGAGCCAAACGGATTAATATTGAATAAAACATGGTATTGCACGGGTTTTATCGAAGAAAAAGACGAAAAGACGAAGTCTATAGTCCAAGAGATGCAAAAGTTTTGAAGTCAATGGGCATATTTGAAGATTTATCGAAGAAAAGGACCAAAGATGGAAGATTTATATATGTCGAAGAACTCAAGTCTATTAAACGAAGAAATTAAAAGACGAGTTGAATTTATTCATCGACAAATCCCGAATCAGAATCGAACACGTCAACTTTACTGAAAAGACGAGAAGACAAAAACAAAGAAGAAAAGCCCACTCACCAACCAACCACAAGGCCTATAAATAGGAGTTCCCTTCACAATTTAGAGGAGCTTTTTCATTTTCTGTTTTTTTGTTCCTTTTGTTTCGTAGGTAACCAACTCCATTAAGGAGTTTGGTGATTTTTATTTTCTTTTGATTTCTTCATAGATTTTGTAAGTTTTAATCTTCCCTTTTGTTTGTTTAACCTTAATCATTCAATACCATCTCTGATTTAAACTTGTTCTTCCTTCTCTTGTTGATTTAAAGTTTTAAAGTTTTGTTTTGGTTGATTTTGATCTTTAAAAGTAAGTGGGTTTTTTGTTTTTGTTGATTTGGTTTAAAGTTTATCATTAGTAGATGATTAGTGGTTAGTTTGGTCGAATCTTTGGTTAAAAACTTGGTTGATTTTGGTTTAAAATCGTATTGTTGTTATTTCCCTGTTCTTCGTCTTTAAGATTTTCCCAGATTCCGAATGAAACCAATTTATTCCGGATGAAGGTGTTAGTTAAATTATTCCGGATGAGTTGAATTTATTCCGAATGAAGCCTTTTCTTGATTATTCCGAATGAGCAACAAATATTCCGAACGAAGCTTTTAGATTTATTATTCCGGATGAACAAAACATGACGGATGAACAAAACATTCCGGATGAATGATTATTCCGCATAAGCAAAACATTCCGAACGAGTTGATATTCCGGATGAGCCAATATTCCGGATGAGTGATTATTCCGGATAAAGAAATTATTCCGGATGAGCAGTTATTTCGAACCAACATCATATATTCCGAACGAAGCCTTTGTTTTGATTATTCCGGATGAGCTAATATTCCGAATGAGCACAACACTCCGCATAAGCCAAATTATTGCGGATCAGCAAGTATTCCGAATCAGCTAAATATTCCGCATGAGCACTTTTATTCCGCATCAACTAATATTCCGTATGAAGTGAAGTGTTATTCCGGATGAGCAACAATTATTCCGAATCAAAGCATTTTTCCGCATGAGTAAATTCTGGTTTCTCTTAATTAATTTTTCTAAATTAAGTTTTTAAATTACGTTTCCATTTATTATTTAGATTTAATTTTTACTTTATCACTTTTAAATTGCTGAGTCATTTTTAGTTAGTCATTTTTAGCTTATTTTTATCACTTTGCTCGTTTATTCTTTTTAGTAGAATAGAAAACCAAACCCCTTTTTAGCTACCAAGAACGATAATTCCACTTTGAACCTTAATCGATTCGAGAAGATACCGAGAACACTTAATTGAACCCATAGCAAAAACCATGTATCAAATGGCGCCGCTGCCGGCTCTTTTCGTAGAGATTAACGGTCTTTTGTGAAAAAAAATTGGATTTTAGGATCCGTTCACCGTGAACTTTACTTTTTCATCATTAAAATTTTTCAAAAATCCTAAAAAATATAAAATTTTAAAAAAAATCCAAAAAAAAATTAAAAAACATAAAAAACCAAAAATATTTCTGCTTTGTTATTTCTTTTGCAGGTGTATGCGCACTCGATCATCGTCTTATCCCGAGCCTGAGACTCTCGATAATTTAGACATGGCCGGTGTACACAACAATAATAATAATCCACCTCAACCCAACATGAATAATAATAACAACAATGAACCTCTACCGGACAATCGTCCAATGATCGAACTTTTGCAAGCACATGTAGAGGGAAACAACGATGCTATTGTCATACCCGCGATTGCAGCCAACAACTTTGAGCTCAAATCCGGCTTCATTCAAATGGTCTCTGCTAAACCATTCTTGGGGCGTACACTTGATGATCCTCATGACCACATCAAAAGGTTCCTTCAACTCACAAATACGGTCAAATACAATGGGGTCACACAAGAGGTAATCCGCTTACAACTTTTTCCTTTCTCCTTAGAGGGACAAGCCCGACATTGGCTTTCAAAGGAACCGCCACAAAGTATTCTTACGTCGACGGACTTAGAGACCAAATTCATAAACTATTTTTTCCCACCCTCACGTACTACCGCTTTGCGGAATGAAATTATTAATTTTGAACAAAAGTACGATGAGACTTTTAGTGAATCTTGGGACCGTTTTAAAGACCTTTTAAGAAAGTGCCCACAACATGGTTTTACCAAAGTGCACCAAATTAATACTTTTTACAATGGTTTAAGCATGAATGACCAAGATTCACTAAATAGTGCCTCGGGGGGGGGGGGGGGGGGTAATATTTTGGTTAAGACTTCTAACGCCGCTTGGGATATTATTGAGAATAAGTCTAGAGTGCAAACCAAGAGTGTTCGGACCAATGCCGCTAGTGCTAGCACTAGTGACAACGACAAGAGAATTGATAAGCTTACTTCGCTTATTGAATCACTTGCTGTCCAAACCGTTAACAATACCAAAAGCATCAACGCTCAAAACGCTCAAGTCAATTCTTTAAGCCAATCATGTGAAATATGCGGGGGTCCTCACTCTTACACTACTTGTACCTCCACCCAAGACTATCTTTGTGAGAATGTTAACGCAGCATACGGTACCTATCCTATGGGAGGCTATCCAGCCCGCCCTCAAGGAGACCGTAACTTGCTAAGTTATTGTTCCACCAACTTTCTTTCACCGCCCGGTTTTCCTCCAACCAATCAAAACCAACGACAAAACCTTAACCGAACCAATCAAAACCAACCTCGAGCACCATACCAACCACCTCAAAGACAACCATATCCATCTACAAATCCTATTCAAGTTTACCAACCCGCTCCTTACCAACCACCTGCTTATCAAGCACCTCCTACTACGCAACCCACCATTTTAAACCACGAGGTCGAAACGTACATGCGGACGAATGATGTGTTGGTGAAGAATTTGCAGACCCAGATTATTAATTTGAAGGGAGATATGGTGAAACAGGGGAATGATCTTAGAGCCGATATGCGAAACTCTTTGAGTAGTCAAACTAATAACTTAAGGGACATGATGGCTGGTTTCTTCCAAGGTAATCAACCCTCTTCTTCGGGTACTCTTCCGAGTAACACCGTTGCTAATCCAAGAGGGGAGATGAAAGCAATCACCACTCGCAGTGGAAAAGGTACCAAGGAACCCGAGATTCCTACACCTACACTGGTGATTGTGACAAAGGAAAACGAGTCCACTACTCCCATTCCTCCACCTCTTACTTCCACCCCTCCACCACCCAAGGATGTGAGTGATCCTACTATTACAAAGCCTTCATCTTCATCCGACATACCTTATCCCTCAAGGTTGAGGAAAGAGAAGCTCAAAAGCAAGGATGATATTCAAGTTTCAAACTTTCTCAAAATGTTTAAACAATTGAATTTCAACATCTCCTTCGCTGAGGCTCTCGCTCACATGCCTAAATATGCGAAGATGTTTAAAGATCTTCTCAGTGACAATGAGAAGCTTCTTGAATTTTCTAAGACCCAACTTAATGAGAATTGCTCTGTGGTTCTCTTAAGGAAATTGCCAACCAAACTTGGTGATCCGGGTCGCTTCTTAATTCCTTGCAATTTCCCGGGAGTAGAGAATTGCATGGTCCTAGACGATCTAGGTGCTAGTATAAACCTAATGCCATTAAGTGTTTGGAAGAATTATCTCTCCCCGAGCTAGTCCCCACCAAAATGACTTTGGAATTAGCTAACCGTACGGTTTCTTATCCGGTGGGGATAGCCGAAGACGTTTTCGTCGGCGTCGACAAATTTACCTTTCCGGCGGATTTTGTTGTCGTTAACTACGAGATGGATCCTCGTGTTCCATTGATCGTTGGACGTCCATTCTTGAGGACCGGTCGCACTCTCATCGATGTAGACGCGGGTGAGCTTATCATGAGAGTTGGTGACGATCAAATTGTCTTCAACATGGGTAAGATTTCTAAACAGCCTTATTCATACGAGAGTGTTAATTGTATCGACGTTCTTGATGAGGCTTGTGAAGAACACTTTAATGATGCTTGCAAAAGTATTCTTACCTCTCTTCCTAATGTTGAGACCGTTGCCCCTATTGCTCCATCACTAACTCCATTTGGAGAAAGTGATTTCCTTTTGAAAGAATTTGAAGCAACTTTGGGAGATGTGAACTTATAATATGACGATTCTCCCACCGATTGGGATGAAGACATTCGTACCATTGAGAAACTTCTCAATGAGGACCAAATTTCTCCACAATCTCCGAAGGCTATTGTTATCGATGAACCGAATTTGACTACACCTTCCATCAAAAATCCTCCGGATTTAGAGCTTAAGGAATTACCGTCTCATCTCGAGTACGTATTCCTTGAAGACAAGAAGAAGTTACCCGTCATCATCGCTAAGGACTTGAAAGAAGAAGAAAAATCTCGCCTTATCGCCGTGCTTAAAGATCATAAGAAGGCAATTGCTTGGAAAATTTCCGATATCCGCGGAATTGATCCAAACTTTTGTACTCACAAAATTCTCATGGAAGATGACTTTAAACCCGCAATCCAAAGCCAAAGAAGGGTTAATCCTTGAATTCATGATGTCATCAAACAAGAGGTTATCAAACTCCTAGATGCCGGAATGATTTACCCTATTTCGGATTCGCCATGGGTAAGTCTCGTCCATTGTGTGCCAAAGAAAGGCGGAATAACCGTTGTTCCCAATGAACACAACGAGTTGATTCCTACTCGTCTCGTTACTGGGTGGAGAGTTTGTATAGACTATCGCTAACTCAATGATGCCACGAGAAAAGATCATTTTCCTCTTCGTTTCATGGATCAAATGCTCGAGCGTCTAGCGGGTAATGATTACTATTGCTTCTTAGACGGTTTCTCCGGGTATTTTCAAATTCCCATCGATCCTAAAGACCAAGAGAAAACCACATTCACTTGTCCTTACGGAACATTTTCTTACAAACGAATGCCTTTCGGCTTATGTAATGCTCCTGGGACGTTCCAAAGGTGTATGATGGCTATCTTCGATGACATGGTTGAAGAAACTATGGAAGTCTTCATGGATGATTTCTCGGTTTATGGCGATTCTTTCTCTGCTTGCCTTGACAATTTAGAACGTATGCTTAAGCGGTGTGAAGACACTCGCCTTGTTCTTAATTGGGAAAAATGCCATTTCATGGTAAACGAGGGCAACGTGCTAGGACATAAAATCTCAAAAGCCGGTCTCGAAGTGGACCGTGCTAAAGTGGATGTCATAGCCAAATTACCTCCACTTTTAACCGTGAAGGGTGTGAGAAGTTTCCTCGGTCATACGGGCTTCTATCGACAATTTATCAAAGATTTTTCTAAAATCACTCGCCCAATGACCCACCTCTTGGAAAAAGATACTCCTTTTATCTTTTCCAAAGAGTGTATTGAAGCCTTCAACCTTCTTAAGGATAAGCTAACTAAGGCACCGGTCTTGGTTGCCCCTAATTGGGAGCTACCTTTTGAGTTGATGTGCGATGCTAGCGACTTTGCTATTGGAGCGGTTTTGGGACAAAGGATAAAAAAACATTTTCAACCAATCCATTACGCTAGCAAGACAATGACAGGGGCTCAATTGCATTACACGACAACTGAAAAAGAGCTTTTAGCTGTTGTCTATGCTTTTGAAAAATTTCGCCCCTATCTTGTCCTTTCCACCACCATTATATACACGGACCATTCCGCGTTGAAGTACTTGTTAACTAAACAAGATTCTAAACCAAGACTTCTTCGCTGGGTTTTGCTACTTCAAGAATTTAAAATCGAAATTCGTGATAAGAAGGGAGCCGAAAACCTAGCCGCGGATCATCTCAGTAGACTTGAGGATCCTTATCAAGGGGATCATCCGAACAAAGAGATCAATGACTCTTTTCCCCTTGAGACCTTAATGTCTATCCACTCGAATCTTGATGAGACCCCGTGGTTTGCGGACATTACAAACTACTTGGCGGGTAGAATTCTCATTGACGGGTTAACTTCCCAACAAAAGAAAAAGTTCTTTAAAGATATTAAGACTTACTTTTGGGATGACCTGTATCTCTTCAAACAATGCGCTGATTTGATTATTCGCCGATGTGTTGACGAACCCGCAGCTCTAGATATTCTAGAAGCTTGCCACAAAGGACCCACCGGTGGTCACTTTGGTCCCAACCTCACCGCGAAGAAAGTGTTTGAATCGGGATTTTATTGGCCCACCATTTATCGTGATGCTCACGAAATGGTTAAACATTGTGATGCTTGCCAAAGACAAGGCAAGATCACACATAAAGATGAGATGCCTCAAAATTTCATACAAGAATGTGAAATCTTTGATGTATGGGGCATCGACTTTATGGGGCCATTCCCTTCATCTAAAGGAAACAAATATATCCTTGTAGCCGTTGACTACATTTCTAAATGGGTTGAAGCCAAAGATTTACCCACTAACGATGCAAGGGTGGTTTGTAACTTTTTGAAGCAGCTATTCGCTAGATTCGGTGTGCCTCGTGCCATTATTAGTGATCGAGGGACTCATTTTTGCAATGATCAATTCGCAAGAGTCATGGCTAAGTATGGTGTCAATCATTGTCTTTCCACCGCTTACCACCCACACACTAATGGGCAGGCTGAAATCTCTAACCGAGGGTTAAAGCGAATTCTTGAACGAACCGTGGGAGAGCATCGTGCCTTATGGGCCGATAAACTTGATGATGCTCTGTGGGCTTTCCGTACCGCATACAAAACTCCTATTGGTTGTACACCATATCGTCTCATGTACGGGAAAGCATGCCACCTCCCCATTGAGTTGGAGCACAAGGCTTACTTGGCCTTGAAGTGGGCTAACTTCGACATCAACAAAGCCGGTGACCTACACAAAATCCAACTCAATGAGCTTAATGAACTCAGGAATGAAGCTTATGAAAATTCCTTGATCTATAAGGAAAGAACTAAGCTCATTCATGATTCCAAGATTAAAAACCGAGAGTTCCAAGTTGGAGACAAATTTTTACTCTTCAACTCTCGGTTAAAAATCTTTTCGGGTAAACTAAAATCTCGTTGGTGCAGCCCATTCACCATTGCTCAAATTTTTCCATATGGTACTCTTGAGCTCGCTCAACCCAATGGACCAAATTTTAAGGTGAATGGCCAACGAGTGAAGTTGTACCTTGGAGAGGACATCCTCATGAGATGATTCCATCCCTCTCCACCTTTCCTTTGAATTAGTTCAGGACCGAGTCAGGCTCGTGACCCGGTTATAAAAAACAAGCGCTCCTCCGGAGGCAACCCGATTATCTATCCCTTTCCATTTTACCTCCTAAGTGTAGGGGGACCTATATAGTTTGTTTGTGTTTGTATCGTGATGTGATTACAGGGATAAGTGCACTTTTGGAATGTGACAATCTAACATTTTCAGGTACTAAAATATTTTCTCGTATAATATTTTGAAACTTATTTTTGTGTTGGTTGACGAACTCACAATTTACGGATTTAAATTTGGGCTTACGTGCATAAATTGACGTCTTTTACGACTAAACCGGAAACCTTAGGATTACGTATTTACGTTTTTGAACTCCGTTTTTTATGAGACAATTTTTATTGGATTCGTTTTGTGACGTTGATTCATAATTTATAAAAATGTTTTTCGTAAAACGACCCGAGGGCACGCAAATCGAGAAAACTAGAATCGAGAAATACCCGTAAACTAGTGAGATGGGACAAAACACATTGTCCCACCCCACTAGCATGGTTTGGACGGCAACATGACACCACACCATCAAGGTGGCATCATGTTAGCTAACTTACACCAAGTGTAAGCTAGCTTACACTTTAAGCTACTTTCCTTTACCACTAACACAAAACTAGCTACTTGTTTTCCACTTCCACCATTTCTCACATGAAATTCAACCTCAAACTCTCTCAAACTCTCCCCCCCTTGCCGTCCAAAATAAGCCAACAAACACCCCATTTGATCTCTTCTAGCCATGAACCACATGTTTACTAGCTCTATTAAGGAGTATTCTTGAAGCCTTGCTCATTTGGTGGCCATATTAACAACTTTGGAGGTGATTTGCTTGTGTCCTAGGGCTGATTTTCCAACCTATGTTCTTGATATTTGATGGTCTTGGAGATACTTGTTGTGTTCATCAAGTTCTTGTCTTCCTAAAACAAGAAATCCACTTGGTTGGTAAAGAAGATCATCCTCTCCATTTTTCTCTTGTTATTTTGTAAAGAACAAATGTATTTTCTTTCATTTTGTATATGTATATGATGTATATATGATGATAAAAATATTGTGTGGGGATCAAGTGTTGATAAATATGCTTAAAAAGGTTGATAACTATAAGAAATGAAGCTAAAATCTTGATTATTTAGTTGGCTGTATAAAAACAGTAGATAACTAAAAGATGAACTGATAAAATTGCATGGTTCGATCCATTTACAGTAAGTAGAAGATGTTATACACATGTGAGAGTTGGCCATGCAATGGAATCAAAATAATGAGTGAGATATGATCAAAACAAGTTAGGTGGTCTAATCTGAATAAGCAGTTTTGTAGGGACTGTTAAGGCAAGTTAAACTCAAAATGGGCAGTAGCTATAACTAAGTTAAATGTAGAACATAATATGAAGAACATGTCACCCAAAAATGAGCTTCTAATTCATTATAGAACTCTAGATATGTTAAAAATGGTGAACATGAAGTTAAAAATAGATTTTTGGAAATAATGTTTATTAATATTATATAAGCACTCACATTAAAATGTATAAAATGTAAAAATATAAACCCACTAACTTATAAAACTTATTTATATAAATGTATAAAAGGTTAATTAAATGGGTAAATTATATAAATGGTGGTGAAATAATATTTATAAGTAATAAAAACTATAAACTTGATTTTTACGACTTTTTTGGCTATCGCCGTAAAATTAACGTTTTTCGCCAAATAAAACTTAGACGACCAAACCCGTCTAATGTAAAGTTTATAAAAGTCATATACTGATGTATAAGTAACTAATACAAGTAAAAACCGATAAAACCCGAACTATAAGAAATACGGACATTTACGAGCTAACTAAACATATTGGACTAATAATTGGACTTAATAAGATAAAAACTTGTAAAAAGAACTTATTGGGCTTAACCCATTTGGGCCCAACATGAAAATTATATATACTGATAATATAGGTATAAAATGGATAAAAACAAGTTAAAGAACTTATACAAGGCTTAATGGACTTAAAATAGGTAAATAGGTAAAACTAGTGAACTAGTAAAACATTACCAAAACGTAAACACTAAATTGAGTAAACAAGGATGTATAAACCCACTTGATCATCATCATATGTACAAAATCATCATATGTATATTGTTATTTTGATAAAAGTCATTGGACCGAGTCTAAGACCGATTATTATTTATATAGGTTTTCGTGACCAAAGCACGCCCGTAGCCGATAATCCGCCTTTCATTAACAACGTGAGTTCATAGCCTCGCACTCTTTTAAATGTTTTATAAAATGATTTGTAAACCCGCGAGGGAGATAACATGCTAGATTTTTATAAAAATAGAACACAAGTAGTCCCGATTGTATGCTTAATGATATGGACCCGAATGATACTATGACCCTATATTCGAGACTAAAAGGATTATTAGTAGTTAGGTTATGTCACTTAAAGTCCCATTAGCATGAATTGTGAACTACCGGGATTTGGTAGACGCTTATGCATTTGATAGTACTATTTGAGGACGATCACCCCAGTTCGCGCCTTGACGGTTGATCCCCGTCGTACCACATTGATTGGTAAGCGAATTTATGTATGAGAAGATTTCATAGCGTGATTTTTGTGACGACACGCTAACTTAGATGGGCAAATTGTTTGTCGGGTTCGCGGCCCGCTGTTTTCACAGTAAGGTAACAATGTCATGCGGCTAATAATAATCCTAATTCAAATACAATGTACTATTCAATCTATATAATCTAAATATCCGATATGATACGACGCTATTAACGATGAATATATTACCTATCATGGTAATATAGAGACAACGGTCTCATGGACGGTTTAAGATGTATGCTTGATTTATATATTGCCTGACTAGCAATATGAGGACTTACTTCTGATATTATGCTTGTGTTCTGATTTTAAATGATTGTTTTATATAACGGTTTTTATTAAACTCTACGAATTCACTCGGCATTCGCTGATATGATTTTTGCATGTTTTTATCTCAGGTGCTTGAAGGTAATCCGGATGGAGATCGACTCTGATGGCCCACATAATATTAAAAATGTTCATTCGATCTATGTTTTGTAAACTTAATGACCTGTATAATTTGGGACCTGTTGTACGCTTTTGAAACTTTTTATCGAATGAATGTTTGTTAAACCTTGTACAACCATTTTTATGTGTTGTCTATGATTGGAGTTATTGTGCTATCCCGTAACACTCTGAAAGACCCTTCCGCTGTACCGATACGAAAAATGAGAGTGTTACAGTTTGGTACCAGAGCTCTCGTTGTAGAGAACAAAAGATTTTAAAAACCAAGGTTTTGAACAAAACTTTTCAAAATCTTTTGACAATGAACATTTGAGAAAATATTTGAAAAATCTTTTGACTATAACGGTGCCAGATATCTCCGACGTTACCAACAAGCCCTATTGAGAAGATATTTATTTTGATATATATAATTTAATTTATATATATGTATATATCGTGATTTCATTATGTAATTGTTTAACTAGTATGTTATCCTAATACGAGATATATATATAAATGCAGATTGTCATGGCTGACCCTAATATTCCTGTAGAAAACCATGCTATTCCCGAACCTAATATAGAAGATGATCCTTATTTAGACTTAGTAGATTATGATATTGATGATGAGGAGGAACCATTTGACGATCCCGAGCCCGAGTTAGGACTAGGAGATCAGATTGCCCCTCAGGTTGACTTAGTAGAGAATGAGATTGAGAATGTGGATATTGAGAATGTGGATATTGAGAATGTGGATATTGAGAATGTCGATATTGAGAACGATGATGAGATTGGGTTAGATGATTTAGATGACGAGATTGACGACGAGGATGTAGGTATAGATGTTGAGGTTGATGATGATGAGGAAGTTGAGCTTATTTATCCGTATAATGTTCCATAGGGCGAGCCTTTGCCCCCACCAGTTGATTTGTCTGATTCTGAGGATGAGTTACCTAGGGATGAAATGTCTGAATCGTCTGAATCTGATTCTGAATCAGAGGAGGATGAGGATGACGATGCACCTGACGGTACTGATGGTATTGCTACTCGTAGACGTGAGATAGGAGAGTCGTCTAGTACTCGAGAGGCTACTCATATTGATGGTCTTGCACCATGGGCCTTGAGACGTGATCTAGATGCTTCCCGTGTTAAGAGTTGTGTGACAGAGGTTGGATTAGGTGTTGTTCAGACTCAGGTTGTTTATTTGGAGTCGAAGACTAAGGTTGGCGAGAAAGAGCGAGAATTGCTTAGTTTGGATTTAAGTGATGTATAACGTGGTTTGAATGAGGCTTTTAGGAGGTTATCGGTGTTGGAAAGTGCTGAGTATGCTGAAATGAAGAGAAAGGTGAATTCTATGGAGATTCAGTTGAGTGTAGCTCGTGCGATGCGTGAGAAAGCTGAAAAGGAATTGAATATATCTGTGGGATGGAATAGTAGATTTTATGCCGACATGGTTGAAAGAGGAGTAATCCGTAAGCGCCCAGCTGAAGATGTGTCTAGTGATCGTCCGACGAAGATTCAGAAGACGATGGATGATGGACCATCTGGCGGTTCTCAGTAGACCAGTCTGTATTTAGTAGTGACCTTTATATCTTTTGTGCTTTTGTAGCTTTGACTGAACCGACTTGCTAGTAATAGACTTGGCACGAATTTTGAGTGTATATAGTGTTAGAACTTTGATATGGGATGTAACTAAGACAATACTTTTGTTTCAGATCGAATGAAATATGTATCTTGTCTTGAATTCCATATTGTGCCTTATTTGTATCTTGATTATGAATTCGATCCATATTATATGAATCCTTTGTTGGATGAATGCTTAATACTTTGAAATTGTGAAATTATAGAACTATGCCGCCCAAGAAGGCTGTGACTGAGGATGATGTACGTAGGATTATTACGGAGCAAGTTACCGCATCTATGACTGAATTTATGGCAAATGCTAGAAATGAAGCTGGCGGTAGTGGAGCTGGCGGTAGTGGAGCTGGCGGTAGTGGAGCTGGCGGTAGTGGAGCTGGCGGTAGTGGAGCTGGCGGTAGTGGAATTGGCGGTACTAATGTGAATGTGAATGCTAATAATGTGAATGCAAATGCTGGAGGAAATGTAGGAGGACTTGGAACGAATGCACCTGAAGTTAGTGGCTGTACTTATGTGACGTTCATGAAGTGTGAACCTCTACCTTTTAATGGAACTGAAGGTGCTGTAGGATTAAGCCAGTGGATTGAGAAGATTGAATCGGTGTTTCGAATTAGTAAGTGTAAGGAGGAAGATAAGGTGAATTTTGCTATGTCTACTCTTAAAGGTCGTGCGTTGACTTGGTGGAACGGGAGAATTTCTTTCATGGGTCTTGATGCTGCTAATGCTACTCCTTGGGCTGAAATTAAGAAGTGGATGACTTTGGAGTTTTGTCCTCGTAGTGTGATCATTAGGTTAGAACAGGAGTTGATTCATTTGAGAATGAAAGGTGTGGACATTGATAGTTACACGAATCGATTCCATGAGTTGGCCTTGCTATGTCCTCGATTGGTTGAACCCGAAGAGATCCGAATTGAGCAATATGTGAAAGGGTTGACCAGGAATATCCGGGGGGACGTGACATCATCTAAACCACTGACCATTGATGATGCTGTTCGAATGGCTTACCAACTCATTGGACAGATAATTCAGGAGAGGGAAGATGAAGCCCGTGTAGATGAGAAAAGGAATGGAGACGGTGATCGTGTAGATAGAGGTGATAATAGGAAGAATTTCAATCGCCGTCAGAACAAGAGAAAGGGGAATGCAAATGCTCTTACCAACAACACACCGCGCACCGATGATAGATGTCCTAAGTGTGGCAACAAGGGGCATGCTGGCGACTGCTGGAAGTGCCGAAATTGCGGAAAGCTTGGACACAAGGTTGAAAGGTGTAAGAAGGGAACCATTTGCTTCAACTGTAATGAAGAAGGTCATAGGAAATCGGAATGCCCCAAGTTGAAAGCGATTGTACCTGGAAGAAACCCCCAGGGTGGTATCTACCAACTTGGAACAATTGAGGTGAAGAAAGAGGATCTGAATGTCGTTACCGGTACGTTTTTACTCAACAATCATTATGCTGTTGCTTTATTCGATTCGGGTGCCGATAGGAGCTTTGTATCCACTAAATTTAGTGCCCTTATTGATATTGAACCTGTTGAGATAAGTACCAGTTACGAGGTGGAATTGGCTGATGGTAAATTAGTGAAAACTAATAAGCTATTAAAAGGATGCTCTCTAAATCTCTTGAACCATTCCTTTCCGATTGATTTGATGTTGATAGAATTAGGTAGTTTTGATATTATTATTGGTATGGATTGGTTGTCGTTGAATAATGCTACTATTCTATGTGGAGAGAAGAAAGTTAAGATTCCTCTTAGGAATAGGACGTTAGTAATTGATGGTAGTCGAGGTGAATCCCGTTTGAAAATCGTTTCATGTATTAAAGTCCAAAAGTACATCAGGAACGGTTGTGAGTTATTCTTAGCTCAAGTGACCGGGAATGAGTCTAGGGAGAAACGATTGGAAGATGTACCTATTATTTGTGAATTTCCTGAGGTATTTCCTAAAGATTTACCCGGACTTCCACCGATAAGGCAAGTAGAGTTACAAATCGATTTAATTCCTGGTGCTGCATCGGTGGCACGTACACCTTACCGATTAGCCCCTTCTGAATTAAAGGAGTTATCTGAGCAACTTAAGGAGTTGTCTGATAAAGGTTTTATTCGACCGAGCTCGTCGCCTTGGGGAGCTCCAGTCTGGTTCGTTAAGAAGAAGGATGGATCTTTTCGTATGTGCATTGATTATAGGGAACTGAATAAGTTGACAATTTAAAATCGATATCCTTTACCTAGGATTGATGATTTGTTTGATCAACTGCAAGGATCTAGTGTGTATTCTAAGATAGATTTGCGGTCAGGATATCACCAACTTCACGTCCGTGAAGAAGATATTCCTATAACTGCATTTAGAACTCGTTATGGACACTATGAATATCAAGTAATGCCATTTGGGTTAACTAACGCACCTGCGGTTTTCATGGATTTAATGAATCGAGTGTGCAAGCCCTACTTGGATAAATTTGTGATTGTGTTTATTGACGATATTCTAATCTATTCTAAGAATGAAGATGAACATAGAGAACATTTGAGGATTGTTTTGAACTTGTTGAAGGAGGAAAGGTTGTATGCTAAGTTTTTGAAGTGTGATTTCTGGTTAGATTCTGTGCAATTTCTTGGTCATGTGATTAACAGAGATGGAATTCATGTTGATCCTGCAAAGGTTGAAGCTATTAAGAATTGGTCTGCACCGACAACGCCAACGGAAGTGCGACAGTTCTTAGGATTGGCTGGCTATTATAGGCGATTCATTAAAGAATTTTCTTTGATAGCTAAACCCTTGACTAAGCTTACTCAGAAGAATAAACCTTTCGTTTGGGGAAGTGATGAAGATGGAGCATTTCAGACATTGAAGCAAAAATTATGTAGTGCGCCAATCTTATCATTACCCGACGGGTGTGAAGATTTTGTAGTATATTGTGATGCATCTCTTAGAGGTTATGGAGCTGTTTTGATGCAGCGAGAGAAAGTGATAGCTTATGCTTCTAGGCAATTAAGGAAGAATGAGGAGAATTATACTACTCATGATCTTGAGTTAGGAGCTGTAGTCTTTGCTCTTAGGTTGTGGAGACATTATCTGTATGGCACCAAGTGTACGGTATTCACCGATCACAAAAGCCTACAGTATATTCTCGACCAGAAGGAATTGAACATGAGGCAACAAAGATGGATAGATTTGTTAAGTGATTATGATTGTGATATAAAATATCACCCAGGAAAAGCCAATGTTGTTGCTGATGCGTTAAGTAGGAAAGATAGAGAGCCTATCAGGGTGCGTTCTCTAGTCTTGACCGTGCACAATAATTTGCCTGAGCAAATTAGAAATGCGCAGATGGAAGCTTGTAAGAAGGAGAATTTTGTTAATGAAGGGTTCCGAGGAGAAGGAGATCCTTTAGAGGTTAGAGCTGATGGAGTGAAATGCTTAAGAGGTCGTATGTGGATACCTAAGTTTGGAGGCTTAAGAGATTTGATTATGTTAGAATCCCATAAATCTAAGTATTCCATTCATCCGGGATCTGATAAGATGTACCATGATTTGAAGAAGTTGTACTGGTGGCCGAATATGAAAGCTGACATAGCTATGTATGTTCTTCAATGCTTGACTTGTGCTAGAGTCAAAGCTGAACATCAAAAGCCATCAGGACTACTTCAACAACCAAAGATTCCTGAATGGAAGTGGGAGCGAATTACAATGGACTTTATCACCAAGCTTCCTAGAACATCATCTGGAAACAATTCGATTTGGGTTATTGTCGATAGACTGACCAAATTAGCACACTTCATTCCGGTTAAGGAGCAGTTCTCACTGGAGAAGCTGACTCGTATATACCTTGATATTGTTGTATGCAAACATGGAGTGCCTGTATCGATCATTTCAGATCGAGATCCTAGATTCGCATCGAATTTTTGGAAATCTCTCCAAAGATCTTTGGGAACGAGTCTCGACATGAGCACTGCTTATCACCCCCAGACTGATGGGCAGAGTGAAAGGACGATACAAACACTGGAAGATATGTTGAGAGCTTGTGTGTTAGACTTTGGTAAGAATTGGGATAAACATTTGTCGTTAGCAGAGTTTTCGTATAACAATAGTTACCATTCTAGTATTAAGGCTGCACCGTTTGAAGCTTTGTATGGTAGGAAGTGTAGATCTCCTGTATGTTGGAGTGAAGTTGGGGATACCCAGCTCACGGGACCGGAATTGATCCGGGAGACTACGGAGATGATAGTTCAGATTAAGAAGAGGTTGTTGACTGCCCGTAGTAGACAGAAAAGTTACGCGGATGTGCGGCGGAAGCCAATGGAGTTTGAAGTGGGTGACCGAGTAATGTTGAAAGTATCGCCATGGAAAGGCGTTATAAGATTTGGAAAGCGAGGAAAATTGAATCCCCGTTATATTGGACCCTTTAAGATTTTATCTAGAGTAGGTCCGGTGGCTTACAAACTAGAGTTACCCCCAGAACTTCATGGTGTTCACAACACATTCCATGTATCTAATCTGAAGAAATGTCTACCAGTGAGTGATGAGAAAATTCCGTTAGGTAAGGTTCGAATAGATGGGAAGTTGCATTTTATCGAAGAGCCCGTAGAAGTTATGGACCATGAGGTAAAGCAACTGAAACAAAGTCGGATACCTATTGTCAAGATCCGATGGAATTCAAAGCATGGACCGGAGTATACTTGGGAACGAGAGGATGAAATGTGGAAGAAATATCCGCACCTCTTCGATTTCAATAAGAAACGGACATCCAAATGAAATGGATCACGAGGACGTTGATCCCTTTTAGGAGGAAAAGCTGTGACAATCTAACATTTTCAGGTAGTAAAATATTTTCTCGTATAATATTTTGAAACTTATTTTTGTGTTGGTTGACGAACTCACAATTTACGGATTTAAATTTGGGCTTACGTGCATAATTTGACGTCTTTTACGACTAAACCGGAAACCTTAGGATTACGTATTTACGTTTTTGAACTCCGTTTTTGATGAGACAATTTTTATTGGATTCGTTTTGTGACGTTGATTCATAATTTATAAAAACGTTTTTCGTAAAACGACCCGAAGGCACGCAAATCGAGAAAACTAGAATCGAGAAATACCCGTAAACTAGTGAGATGGGACAAAACACATTGTCCCACCCCACTAGCATGGTTTGGACGGCAACATGACACCACACCATCAAGGTGGCATCATGTTAGCTAACTTACACCAAGTGTAAGCTAGCTTACACTTTAAGCTACTTTCCTTAACCACTAACACAAAACTAGCTACTTGTTTTCCACTTCCACCATTTCTCACATGCAATTCAACCTCAAACTCTCTCAAACTCTCCCCCCCCCTTGCCGTCCAAAATAAGCCAACAAACACCCTATTTGATCTCTTCGAGCCATGAACCACATGTTTACTAGCTCTATTAAGGAGTATTCTTGAAGCCTTGCTCATTTGGTGGCCATATTAACAACTTTGGAGGTGATTTGCTTGTGTCCTAGGGCTGATTTTCCAACCTATGTTCTTGATATTTGATGGTCTTGGAGATACTTGTTGTGTTCATCAAGTTCTTGTCTTCCTAAAACAAGAAATCCACTTGGTTGGTAAAGAAGATCATCCTCTCCATTTTTCTCTTGTTATTTTGTACAGAACAAATGTATTTTCTTTCATTTTGTATATGTATATGATGTATATATGATGATAAAAATGTTGTGTGGGGATCAAGTGTTGATAAATATGCTTAAAAAGGTTGATAACTATAAGAAATGAAGCTAAAATCTTGATTATTTAGTTGGCTGTATAAAAACAGTAGATAACTAAAAGATGAACTGATAAAATTGCATGGTTTGATCCATTTACAGTAAGTAGAAGATGTTATACACATGTGAGAGTTGGCCATGCAATGGAATCAAAATAATGAGTGAGATATGATCAAAACAAGTTAGGTGGTCTAATCTGAATAAGCAGTTTTGTAGGGACTGTTAAGGCGAGTTAAACTCAAAATGGGCAGTAGCTATAACTAAGTTAAATGTAGCACATAATATGAAGAACACGTCACCCAAAAATGAGCTTCTAATTCATTATAGAACTCTAGATATGTTAAAAATGGTGAACATGAAGTTAAAAATCAGATTTTTGGAAATAATGTTTATTAATATTATATAAGCACTCACATTATAATGTATAAAATGTAAATATATAAACCCACTAACTTATAAAACTTATTTATATAAATGTATAAAAGGTTAATTAAATGGGTAAATTATATAAATGATGGTGAAATAATATTTATAAGTAATAAAAACTATAAACTTGATTTTTACGACTTTTTCGGCTATCGCCGTAAAATTAACGTTTTTCGCCAAATAAAACTTAGACGACCAAACCCGTCTAATGTAAAGTTTATAAAAGTCATATACTGATGTATAAGTAACTAATACAAGTAAAAACCGATAAAACCCGAAATATAAGAAATACGGACATTTACGAGCTAACTAAACATATTGAACTAATAATTGGACTTAATAAGATAAAAACTTGTAAAAAGAACTTATTGGGCTTAACCCATTTGGGCCCAACATGAAAATTATATATACTGATAATATAGGTATAAAATGGATAAAAACATGTTAAAGAACTTATACAACGCTTAATGGACTTAAAATAGGTAAATAGGTAAAACTAGTGAACTAGTAAAACGTTACCAAAACGTAAACACTAAATTGAGTAAACAAGGATGTATAAACCCACTTGATCATCATTATATGTACAAAATCATCATATGTATATTTTTATTTTGATAAAATTCATTGGACCGAGTCTAAGACCGATTATTATTTATATAGGTTTCCGTGACCGAAGCACGCCCGTAGCCGATAATCCGCTTTTCATTAACAACGTGAGTTCATAGCCTCGCACTCTTTTAAATATTTTATAAAATGATTTGTAAACCCGCGAGGGAGATAACATGCTAGATTTTTATAAAAATAGAACACAAGTAGTCCCGATTGTATGCTTAATGATATGGACGCGAATGATGCTATGACCCTATGTTCGAGACTAAAAGGATTATTAGTAGTTAGGTTATGTCACTTAAAGTCCCATTAGCATGAATTGTGAACTACCGGGATTTGGTAGACGCTTATGCATTTGATAGTACTATTTGGGGACGATCACCCCAGTTCGCGCCTTGACGGTTGATCCCCGTCGTACCACATTGATTGGTAAGCGAATTTATGTATGAGAAGATTCCATAGCGTGATTTTTGTGACGACACGCTAACTTAGATGGGCAAATTGTTTGTCGGGTTCGCGGCCCGCTGTTTTCACAGTAAGGTAACAATGTCATGCGGCTAATAATAATCCTAATTCAAATACAATGTACTATTCAATCTATATAATCTAAGTATCCGATATGATACGACGCTATTAACGATGAATATATTACCTATCATGGTAATATAGAGACTACGGTCTCATGGACGGTTTAAGATGTATGCTTGATTTATATATTGCCTGACTAGCAATATGAGGACTTTCTTCTGATATTATGCTTGTGTTCTGATTTTAAATGATTGTTTTATATAACGGTTTTTATTAAACTCTATGAATTCACTCGACATTCGCTGATATGATTTTTGCATGTTTTTATCTCAGGTGCTTGAAGGTAATCCGGATGGAGATCGACTCTGATGGCCCACATAATATTAAAAATGTTCATTCGATCTATGTTTTGTAAACTTAATGACCTGTATAATTTGGGACCTGTTGTACGCTTTTGAAACTTTTTATCGAATGAATGTTTGTTAAACCTTGTACAACCATTTTTATGTGTTGTCTATGATTGAAGTTATTGTGCTATCCCGTAACACTCTGAAAGACCCTTCCGCTGTACCGATACGAAAAATGAGAGTGTTACATGGAATCTTTGAAGAACCGTGCTCCCATGTTATCCGCACATCCGGTTCTATCTCTCAACTATCGTGATTCAACTTTCTTCATACTCACATTTGAAATTGATCACTTTAGTTGTCTCCTCCTTAACTTGATTTAACCAACGTGCACAATGTCATAAGTGTAGGGGAGACTTTTCCCACATGCTTAAACATTGGGGAAAATGTTTATATTAAGTGTAGGGGAGACTTCTATCGAAGTTTTAAGTGGACTTTTCCATTAAAATGCCTTCACTTAACTGGTAAATCATCTTTTTCGGCATTTTTCAAATTTTTAATTAACTTTGGCCATTTAGTAGTAATTTTTAAAATTTTTATGTCTTTTATTTCCTTCCTTTTTATCGTTGCTTTCATATGTATATATCCCACAATAAAGTCAAAAATATTAATAAAGTGGTGTAGCTAGTTTAGAAGTCTTTGACATATTAGGCCCGTTGCGATTATTTTGACTCAACCCGAATAGACTTATCCAAGTTTGTTCTAGCTAGTATCCTTAACCATGTAGACCTCAATTGGTTTATTAGGCTAAGCATCCACGAGTCTCATTACTTGAGATTTTAAATTATGGAGAACGAGAAATGATAGAGTCAATTATAAGTCGATATTCTTGCACAAGCACACTTGGTGTGATTATAAGCTTTTCCTCCCATCGCCTTAAATGAATAAATGCAATAAGTAAGGTCGTACGATTTTATTGAATAACTTAGCTTCTAGCCCAAGATCGTTTAAAAGTTGCTCTGTAATGATAAGAGTTCATAGCCAAGGCATAACTATTGAAGCGGGGCGCGAAGATTGGCGAATCCGAAAAGGCCCTAACAAGGCATGAGGATTCCATTTTATTGCTAAAGATCCAAGATGATGTGAAAAGCATTATTCCCAAAATCAATATGAAGGATCAAGACGCACGACGAAAAGCAATCAACTCCCATAAAGATCATGGAGAAGTCTATCTGAAAAGATCCTAACAAGGTATGAGGATAAATAGATCCAAGTCCGAAAAGGAGGTGGAGCGTTGTATCTCAAAATCCCAATTGAAGTATCCCTCAAAATACTCCAAGTGAAGAAACTCTATAAACGAAGAGAAGACCATTATCTCAAGAACGTCTCTCAAGATATGAAGTATGAATTACATGCCAAATATCGGCCCGAGAAAGGTCTCAAATCGTGAAGCGAGTTATGCCAAGATATGAACTTTTTGAGGTCTCGAGAAGCAGTTTTAAGAGATTTTGTCCTTTAGCTAAATATTAATCAAATCGTCCTACTTTACTTTAAGCTTAAATAAACTATCAAAATAAGTCCAAAAATGCATCTTCATGATCATTATAAGAAAAAAATAAAATATAAGAGATACACCTAGGAATAAGGGAGTTTAAGCATATAATTAAGCCATGTGTGTAAGTGTTTGTTTTGCTAACTTATAATAACAATGATCTCGTTTTTAAGCTTAGTTTGGGGAACGTGAAACTTTAGGGTGATAAATCTTCACAACACCAAAGCCCTAATGTAAGTCTTAGATCTCTTTACGAGTTATTTCCATATAGCTATTTTCAAGTGAAAATGGTTTTCTATCCCTTTTGTTTCATTCAAGCTTTTATATATCTCTTTAGTAGTAGTAGTTTATGTTAATAAGGCCAAGGTTGATTGATTATGAGAAAAGTGTAAATTTGCTTCGTCACTAAGCATTGCATGAGGGTACGGCAATGGTTAAGTGTAGGGGATTTGATAGGTGTGAAAACACCCATCCTTTTACCACTTATTTCTTATTAAAACGAGACCAAATCGCGTATTTAATATCATTTGTTTGGAATTATGCGTGGTTTGTGTGTTTTTTGTGTTTTCAGAGCCAAACGGATTAATATTGAAGAAAACATGGTATTGCACGGGTTTTATCGAAGAAAAAGACGAAAAGACGAAGTCTATAGTCCAAGAGATGCAAAAGATTTGAAGTCAATGGGCCTATTTGAAGATTTATCGAAGAAAAGGACCAAAGATGGAAGATTTATATATGTCGAAGAACTCAAGTCTATTAAACGAAGAAATTAAAAGACGAGTTGAATTTATTCATCGACAAATCCCGAATCAGAATCAAAAACGTCAACTTTACTGAAAAGACGAGAAGACAAAAAGAAAGAAGAAAAGCCCACTCACCAACCAACCACAAGGCCTATAAATAGGAGTTCCCTTCACAATTTAGAGGAGCTTTTTCATAATCTATTTTTTGTTCCTTTTGTTCCGTAGGTAACCAACTCCATTAAGGAGTTTGGTGATTTTTATTTTCTTTTGATTTCTTCATAGATTTTGTAAGTTTTAATCTTCCCTTTTGTTTGTTTAACCTTAATCATTTAATACCATCTTTGATTTAAACTTGTTCTTCCTTCTCTTGTTGATTTAAAGTTTAAAAGTTTTGATTTGGTTGATTTTGATCTTTAAAAGTAAGTGGGTTTTGTGTTTTTGTTGATTTGGTTTAAAGTTTATCATTAGTAGATGATTAGTGGTTAGTTTGGTCGAATATTTGGTTAAAAACTTGGTTGATTTTGGTTTAAAATCGTATTGTTGTTATTTCCCTGTTCTTCGTCTTTAATATTTTCCCAGATTCCGAATGAAACCAATTTTTTTCCGGATGAAGGTGTTAGTTAAATTATTCCGGATGAGTTGAATTTATTCCGAATGAAGCCTTTTCTTGATTATTCCGAATGAGCAACAAATATTCCGAACGAAGCTTTTAGATTTATTATTCCGGATGAACAATACATTCCGGATGAACAAAACATTCCGGATGAATGATTATTCCGCATAAGCAAAACATTCCGAACGAGTTGATATTCCGGATGAGTCAATATTCCGGATGAGTGATTATTCCGGATAAAGAAATTATTCTGGATGAGCAGTTATTCCGAACCAACATCATATATTCCGAACGAAGCCTTTGTTTTGATTATTCCGGATGAGCTAATATTCCGAATGAGCACAACAATCCGCATAAGCAAAATTAATCCGGATCAGCAAGTATTCCGAATCAGCTAAATATTCCGCATGAGCACTTTTATTCCGCATCAACTAATATTCCGTATGAAGTGAAGTGTTATTCCGGATGAGCAACAATTATTCCGAATCAAAGCATTTTTCCGCATGAGTAAATTATGGTTTCTCTTAATTAAGTTTTCTAAATTAAGTTTTTAAATTACGTTTCCATTTATTATTTAGATTTAATTTTTACTTTATCACTTTTAAATTTCTGAGTCATTTTTAGTTAATCATTTTTAGCTTATTTTTATCACTTTGCTCGTTTATTCTTTTTAGTAGAATAGAAAACTAAACCCCTTTTTAGCTACCAAGAACGATAATTCCACTTTGAACCTTAATCGACTCGAGAAGATACCGAGAACACTTAATTGAACCCATAGCAAAAACCATGTATCAATCTTCATACCTTGCTAGGGTCTTTTCGATTGACTTCTCCATGATCTTTAGGGGAGCATTTGTTTTCTTCGTGTGTCTCGATCCTTCATATTAATTTTTAATAAATGATTCTTCACATCACTTTTGGATCTTTAGCAACAAAATGTAGCCGTCGTGCCTTGTTAGGGCCTTTTCGGACTCGCCAATCTTCACATCCCGCTTCAATAAGTTATGCCTTGGCTATAAACTCTAATTAATACCGAGAAACTTTTAAACGATCTTGTGCTAGAAGCTAAGTAAGTTTTCAAATCGTACAACCTTACTTATTGCAATTAAATTTATTAACAAGTGATGGGAGACAAAGCTCATAATTAACTCACATAAATTCATGAAAGAATACCAAACTTATAATTGACTCTAGCATCTCTCGTTCTCCACAATTTAAAATCTCAAGAAATGAGACTCGTGGATGCTTAGCCTAATAAATCAAAGTTTTGGGTTTTCAAGTCATCTATAGGATCTTGCAACTTCTTAGACTTTTCAAGTTTAGAATTCGCATTTTAAAGTTCCCTTGATAAACGACTTTCTAGGAGCAATTATAGGAACTTGCGAAAAGTTCTTGTTCTTAACCCGTAAGAGTTAAGACTTTCGCGTTTTAAAGTTCCTATATAAAGGCCTAGCAAAACTTGACTTAAACACGTTAAGGATACTAGCTAGAGTAAACTTAGATAAGTAAACTCGGGTTGAGTCAAAAGATTCATTACGGGCCTAATATATCAAAGACATCTAAACTAATTAAAACCATTTTATTTAACTTTATTTTTCTCTTTTGACTTTATTCTTGAAATGAATATATACATACGATGCGATAACAAAAGGAAAGAACATAAAAGAGAATAAATGAAAAATACTACTAGGCCAAAATAGATCAAAAATTTAAAAAAATGTCGAAAAATTAAATTTTCCGGTTAAGATGAGGACATATTCATGGAAAAGCCCACTTAACTTCGATAGAAGTCCCCCTATACTTAGGACATTGTGCACTTTGTCTAAATCTTGCTAAAGAAAGGACAACTAAAGTGATTTCAATGTCAACATATAAGATATGAAATATTGAATCACAAAAGTTTAGGATAGAACCGGGAAGACGGGTACACGGGATCACGGGTCGTCAGATATCATCAAAAGTGCTCTTTGAAAGCTTGTTTCCTGCACATCATAAGAAACAAGACAACAAACACCTACATAGCTCCCCCTACACTTATTATGAAAACGGGTAAAAAGGATAGATTATCGGGTTGCCTCCCGGGAAGTGTTTGTTTTTGTTAATCGAGTCACGAGCCTGACTCGACCCAGAACTAATTCAAGGGAAACGTGGCGAGGGATGGAATCATCTCATGAGTGATGTCCTCACCAAAGTACAACTTAACACGTTGGCCATTCACTTTAAAGTTTGGCCCATTTGGTTGAGAAAGCTCAATGGTGCCATAAGGGAAGACTTTAGCGACGGTGAATGGACCGGACCAACGAGATTTAAGCTTGCCGAAAAGATTTTCAACCGAGATTTAAAGAGTAAAACTTGATCACCAATGTGTAACTCTCGGTTCTTAATCCTAGAATCATGAATGAGCTTGGTTTTCTCCTTGTAGATCAATGAATTCTCGTAAGCTTCATTCCTCAGTTCATTAAGTTCATTGAGTTGGATCTTCATAAGATCACCGGCTTTGTTGATATCAAAATTAGCCCATTTCAAGGCTCAATATGCCTTATGCTCCAACTCAATGGGGAGGTGGCATGCCTTTCCGTACACAAGACGATATAGAGTACAACCAATAGGTGTCTTATATGCGTTACGGAAAGCCCACAAAGCATCATCTAACTTATCGACCCATGAGGCACGATGCTCTCCCACAGTACGCTCTAAGATTCGCTTAAGTCCACGGTTAGAGATCTCGGCTTGACCATTGGTTTGTGGATGATACGCGGTGGAAAGACGGTGATTGACACCATACTTAGCCATGACTCGAGAAAATTGATCATTGTAAAAATGAGTCCCGCGATCACTAATGATAGCACGAGGAACACCGAATCGAGCAAATAATTGTTTCAAAAAGTTCACAACCACCCTCGCATCGTTAGTAGGTAAAGCCTTTGCTTCAACCCATTTAGATACGTAGTCAACGACTACGAGGATGTACTTGTTCCCTTTAGATGATGGAAATGGCCCCATAAAGTCGATGCCCCATACGTCAAAGATTTCACTTTCTTGGATGAAATTTTGAGGCATCTCATCTTTATGTGTGATCTTGCCTTGTCTTTGGCAAGCATCACAATGCCTAACCATTTCATGAGCGTCATGATAAATGGTGGGCCAATAAAATCCGAAGTCGAAAACTTTCTTCGCGGTATAGTTAGGACCAAAGTGACCACCGGTGGGTCCTTTGTGGCAAGCTTCTAGGATTAGTAAAGCTACCGGACCATCAACACACCTACGAATGACAAGAGCACATTGCTTGAAAAGGTAAGGGTTGTCCCAATAATAGTGTTTAATATCCTTAAAGAATTTTTTCTTTTGTTGGGACGTTAACCCTTCCATAAGAACACCACCCGCTAAATAGTTTGCAATGTTCGCAAACCATCGGGTATCGTCAAGATTGGAGTTGATAGACATTAAGGCCTCAAGGGGAAAATATTCATTAATCTCTTGATTTGGGAGTTCCCCTTGATAAGGATCCTCAAGTCTACTAAGATGATCCGCGGCTAGGTTTTCTACTCCTTTTTTATCACGAATTTCGATTTTAAATTCTTGTAGGAGCAAAACCCAACGAAGGAGTCTCGGTTTAGCATCTTGCTTTGTCAACAAGTATTTCAAGGCGGAATGGCCGGTGTAAACGATGGTGGTGGAAAGCACAAGATAGGGGCGAAATTTCTCGAAAGCATACACTACGGCTAAAAGCTCTTTTTCGGTAGTGATATAATGCAATTGAGCCCCCGTCATTGTCTTGCTAGCATAATGGATTGGTTGGAACTGTTTGTAACTCCCAATTTGGAGAGACTAAGACCGGTGCCTTAGTTAATTTACCTTTAAGAAGTTCGAAAGAATCAGACATTCTTGAGAAAAGATGAAAGGAGCATCCTTTTCTAAGAGGCGAGTCATTGGACGAGCTATCTTAGAGAAATCTTGGATGAAATGTCCATAAAATCCTACATGACCTAAAAAACTTCTAACTCCTTTGACGGTGGTAGGTGGAGGCAACTTAGCAATGACGTCAACTTTAGCACGGTCGACTTCGATACCGGCTTTGGAAATTTTGTGACCTAGAACAATACCTTCTTTTACCACGAAATGGCATTTTTCCCAATTAAGAACGAGACGAGTGTCTTCACACCGTTTAAGCATACGTTCTAAATTGGCAAGGCAAGATGAGAAAGAATCACCATAGACCAAGAAATGATCCATAAAGACTTCCATAGTTTCTTCAACCATATCATGGAATACAGCCATCATACACCTTTGGAAAGTCCCAGGAGCATTGCATAAGCCGAAAGGCAGTCTTTTGTAAGCTTGCATAAGGATAAGTGAATGTGGTTTTCTCTTGGTCTATTGGATCGATAGGAATTTGAAAATACCCGGAGAAACCGTCTAAGAAGCAATAGTAGTCATTACCCGCTAAACGCTCGAGCATTTGATCCATGAAAGGAAGAGCAAAATGATCCTTACAAGTGGCATCATTGAGCTTGCGATAGTCGATGCAAACCAGCCAACCCGTGACAAGTCGAGTAGGAATCAACTCGTTGTTTTCATTGGGAACAACGGTTATTCCGACTTTCTTTGGCACACAAGGACAGGACTAACCCATGGCGAATCCGAAATAGGGTAAATCATTCCGGCATCGAGAAGTTTGATAACTTCTTTCTTGATGACGTCATGAATTTTTGGATTAACCCTTCTTTGGCTTTGGATTGCGGGTTTAAAGTCATCTTCCATGAGAATTTTATGAGTGCAAAAGTTAGGATCAATTCCGCGGATGTCGTAGATTTTCCAAGCAATTGCTTTCTTATGATTTTTTAGCACATCGATAAGTCGAGATTTTTCATCCTCTTTTAAGTCCTTTGCAATGATGACGGGTAACTTCTTATTGTCTTCTAGGAAAACGTATTCAAGATGAGACGGTTAATCCTTAAGCTCTATATCCGGAGGATTGTCGATGGAAGGTTCAGTCAAATTCGGATCATCGTTTATGATTTCCATAGGAGAAGGTGGAGAAATATGGTCCCCATTTAGAAGTTTCTCAATGGTACAAATGTCTTCATCCCAATCGGAGGGAGAATCGTCATATTTTAAGTCCACATCCCCTAAAGTTACATCAAATTCTTTCAAAAGAAAATTACTTTCTCCAAATGGAGAATGAGGGAGCAATAGAGGCAACGGTCTCAAAAATAAGAAAAACCACTTTTACAAGCGTCTTTGAAATGTTCTTCACAAGCCTCATCAAGTACGTCAATGAAATTAACGCTCTCGTGTTCATAAGGTTGCTTAGAAAGTTTACCCATGTTGAAGATGACTTTGTCGTCACCAACTATCATGATTAATTCGCCCGCGGCTATATCAATAAGAGTGAGACCGGTCCTCTAGAATGGACGTCCAACGATTAACGGAACACGGGGATCCATCTCGTAGTCAACGACAACAAAATCCGCCAGAAAGGTGAATTTGTCGACATCGACGAAGACATCTTCGGCTATCCCCACCGGATAAGCAACCGTACGGTTAGCTAACTCCAATGTCATTCGTGTGGGGACTAGCTCGGGTAGAGATAATTGTTTCCAAACGCTTAATGGCATTAAGTTGATACTAGCACCTAGATCGGATAGGGCCATACAATTCTCTACCCCGGGGAAGTTGCAAGGAATGAGAAAGCAACCCGGATCACCAAGTTTGGTTGGTAATTTCCTTAAAAGAACCGCGGATCAATTCTCATTAAGTTGGTTTGAGAAATATCAAGGAGTTTTTCCTTATCACTTAGAAGATCTTTGAACATTTTAGCATATTTAGGCATGTGAGCGAGAGCCTCGGCAAAGGAGATGTTGAAATTCAATTGTTTAAACATTTTAAGAAAGTTTGAAACTTGAATATCATCCTTGTTCTTCAACTTCTCTTACCTCAACCTTGAAGGGTAAGGTATGTTGGGTTGAGATGAAAGCTTTGGAATGGATTTCTCACTCACATCCTTGGGTGGTGGAGGGGTAGAAGTAGAAGGTGGAGGAATTTGGGAAGGTTGCTCGTTATCCTTTATCACAATCACCGGAGTAGGTTTAGGAATCTCGGGTTCCTTATAACCTTTTCCACTTCGGGTGGTGATTGCTTTTATCTCCCCTCTTGGATTAGCAACGGTGTTACTCGGAAGAGAACTCGAAGCAGAGGGTTGATTACTTGGGAAGAAACTAGCCATAATATCCCTTAAGTCATTCGTTTGACTGCTTAAAGAGTTTCGCATGTCATTCCTAAGCTCGGCTCGAAGATCATTCCCTTGTTTCGCCATGTCACCTTTCAAGTTAATAATTTGGCTCTAAAGATTCTTCACCAGTGCGTCATTAGTCCTCATGTAAGTTTCAACCTCGTGATTAAATGTCGTGGGTTGGTTGGGAGGAGGAGTTTGGTAAGAGGGTGGTTGATAGGTGGGTGGCTGGTAAACTTGAATATTTCCTTGAGGTGGATATGGATTTCTTTGGGTTTGATATTGATTAGGAACTCGAGGTTGGTTTTGATTATTGCGATTGAAGGTGTTTTGGTTTTGAGGAGGAAAACCGGGTAGTTAAAGAAAATTGTTTGAACGATAACTTAGCAAATTGCGGTCACCTTGAGGACGTGCTTGATAGCCTCCCGTGGAAAAATTACCGTTAGCCGCATACACGTTTTCCGGATTGTCATGAGTAGAAGGAAAATCGGTGTATGAATGAGAACCACCGCAAGTATCACAAGAAGGTGTTACAGCTTTAACTTGTTGAAATTGGTTCGTAGCCATGGTTAAGAAATTTTTGTTCATCTCGGCTAGTTGACGGGTGAGTTGGGTGAGTTCGGCTATCTCGGGGTTTGATGAAGTAGAAGAAACATTGACTCTCGGGTTATTTCTTGAAGATGCGGATGAATCCCAATTTTTGTGATGAGTGGTCATGTTCTCTATAAGCTTTCTACACTCCTCGAGTCTTCTCTTCATGAATGTACCACCGGCGGCAGCATTAATCGTATCACGGTCACGAAAAGTTAAACCATTGTAGAAAGTATCAATTAAAGTGACATGGAGCATATTATGGTTAGGACAACGATCAATCAAGACATTATAACGTTCCCAAGCATCAAAAAGCGACTCATCGGGTTCTTGAGTGAAACCACTGATTTGATTACGAAGACTAGTTACCATGGATGGTGGAAAGTATCGGGACATAAATTTTTGAGTCATCTCGTCCCATGTATGAATCGAATAAAATCCATGGAAACACCGGTCAGTTTCATGCGTTGTGTGACGGTTATGAATTTATCGAGGTGTTTGTTGGCATCATCATCCGGTAATCCGCGAAATGCACAAGCATTTTGAACTTGTTGGATCATGTGATGCTTCAACGAAAATTCAGGAGCCGTGATTAGCACAATCGGTCCTCCACGTCCATTCATAGTTGGTGGGCATAGCTCCTCCATCGTACGAAGGTCGGGTTGAGGGTCATGGTTATTATTATTCACATTGGGGTGAGGTGGATTGTTGTTATTATTATGCACACCGACTATATCTAAGTCTCTACGAGTCTCGGGCTCAGGATAAGATGAAGATCGAGTACGCATACACTAAAAATGAAAAAATATTTTTGATTTTTTATCTTTTTTAATTTTTTTGGATTTTTGAAAATTTTATATTTTTTAGGATTTTTTTTTGAAAATTTTTATGCTTGAAAATAACGTTCCCAAAAGAACGGATCCCAAAATCCAATTTTTATCACAAAAAACCGTTTATCTTTACGAAAAGAGCCGGCAGCGGCGCCATTTTAATGTGACAACTTTTTGCATATGTGTACTCGTTCGTTCTCGGTGTCTAATCGAATTGATCACGGTTCAAGGTGGAATTATTGGTGTTGGTAGCTAAAAGGGGGAGTTTTGGTTATCTAATTCTACTAGTAAATATTAAAGCTAAATAAAATAAAAGAGGAATCTGACCTTAATTTCTGTGTAAACTGAATCTTCGGATAAAAGGCTTTCTTCGGAAAAATCAACAAATTCGGAATAAAATGGGTCTTCAGATAAACATTCTTTTTTCGGAATAATACCCTTTTTCGGAATAATTGCCCTAATTCGGATAAAGCTAATATTTTCGTAATACTCAATGATTTTCGGAATAAGAAGAGTTTCCGGATAAAACTATGTTTTTCGAAAAAATAAGCATTTTGGGATAAAAGGGGTATTTCGGAATAAACGACAATTTTCGGAATAACCAAGGAATTTCGGAAAAACACTTAAATTCGGATAAAATAGCTTTTTTGGAATAACCAGAAATTTCAGATAAATATCTATTTCGGATAATTATGATAAATTCGGATAAACAGGTTTTTTCGGAATTACACTGATTTTCGGAATAACATGGTATTTTCCGAAAAATAAATAACTTCGAACAAAACAAATTTTGGATGAGGAGATTTTTCGGATAAAGGTTTTTCGGAATAAATTGTTATCTTCGGAAAATAAAACCCTTTTCCGAAGATAGAAAACAGGGGAGATACAGTAACAGATTAAACGAATTAAGCCAAAAATAAGCAAATTCCAGATAAGCACTTAACCAAAACTAAATCCAAATTGATTTTAATAAAAACTAAATAAGCCACGAATTAAAAACTATAAAAACACAAAATAATCAAAATATTAAAAATCAACTTTTAATTAAAACTATTAATCTACCAAATCAACTTAATTAAAAACAAACCAAACACTAATAAATCAACAATCACAATAAGCTAAAACATCCACCACATCAAAACCATAAGATTAATGAAATAAGAAAATCAATCAATCCATAAACTAACAAGATTAACCAAACTACATGATTAATTAAATCAACCACAAGATTAAGAAAGGAAGAATGAGAGATATAAAATAAGCTTGAATTAATTAAGAAGATTAAGATCCAAAATACAAGATTTGAAATGAAAGATTAAGAAAAAATAGAGAGAGAAAATTCTAGAGAGAGAAAGTAACTTCTACTTACCTATTAAAAACTAAAAATAAAATTAACAACTAACACCTCCTAATGAACCATTAGGAGGGTATTTATAGGAGGAGGGAGGTGTGTTGTTTCTTCCTTCTTTTCTCTTGTCTTCTCGTCTTTTTTATTAACTCGTCTTTCTCGACTTTGTCTCAGGATTAGTCGAATGATAAAATGAACTCGTCTTCTAATTTTCTTCTTTTAGTAGACTTGGTTCTTCGACATTGTTAAACTTCCATCTTTAGACTTTTTCTTCGAAAAATCTTCAAAATAGGCCTTTGACTTCCGTTCTTCTTGCACTTTCGATCTTTTGACTTCGTCTTTTGTCTTTTTCTTCGATAAAAGCCCGTGTTTTCTTCCTTTTTCATATTTTTGTCCTAAAACATAATAAAAACACAAACCACGCATAATTCAGCCTTTTAAGACATTAAATACACGTTTTGGTCTTGTTATTATGAGTAATAAGTGGTAAAAGGATAAGTGTTTTCACACTAATTAAAGGCCTATTCTGAAGATTTATCGAAGAAAAAGACTAAAGACGGAAGTTTAACGAAGTCGAATAACCAAGTCTAATAAATGAAGAAATTAGAAGACGAGTTCAAATTAATTATCGACAAATCCCGAGCAAAAGTCGAGAACGTCAATTTAATTTAAAGACGAGAAGACAAAAGAAAGAAAGAAAGAAAGAAGCACCACCTACCAACACTCCTCCTATAAATAAAGACCCTTAACCTCATTTTTGAGGTGTTAGCTATTTCATATAGTTCTCCACTTTATTTTTATTGTTTTCAAGTTTTTAAAATATTGTCTTTACATACTTGTCTTTCTTTCAAGTTATTCATGTAAGTCTTTAATCTTGTTTTAAATCTTTAATCTTTCATTTTAATTTTAAGCTTTTTAATCATCTCATTCTACCTTTCTTCTTTGTTTAATCTTCATCTTTTTCATCATCTTTGTTCGTTATGATTTCGTGTTCTTCATCAATCTCATTTTATACTACATGTTTCATAAAGTTTATAGCTTTTCGCGTTTCTTGGTTCGTGTTTAAAGTTTGTACAAGTTTTATCATTCGCCTAGGGATTCGTGGTTAGCTTCTTGGTGTTTTCGTTGGCTTTAAATTCCTTAAAAGTTGCAAAAAATAGTGCTAAATCTCGTCCTTTTCCAAGTTCCACTTTTTAGGAACATCTGATCATTTTGCAATATTCTAAATATTGCGGAATTGTTGCTATTCTAATATTGCGGAATTATTTGTTTCAGTAACATTGCGGAATTGTATCGATACAATCTTTGCGGAATCTTGCTACTTTGAACATTGCGGAATTGATTTACGAACTGGATTGCGAATTTGAATCACTTTGGACATTGCGAAATTGTAACTTATTTCCATATTGCGGAATTGTTTCATTTTCCTGATTGCGAAATCATATCATTTTCATGATTGCAAAATTGTTTCATTTTCATGATTGCGGAATTATAGCATTTTAGACATTGAGCAATTATGTTTATTTTACATTGCGGAATTATCAGATTTTTTTTAGTATTGCGGAATTATTATTTTTTCCAAATTAATATTCAAATTTAATTTAATTTTCCCGCCATTTTACTTAGCTTTATTTTTAAACATTTTCACTTAGCTTTATTTTAAATTGTTTTATCTTAGCTTAATTTCAAGTTTACATTTTTATTAAGTTTTAAGTTTTTAAAATTTACTTTTAATTAAGTTTTAAATTTGCTTTATTTCTTTTATATTGTGTCATTTTCTTTTAAAGTCATTTATTTTTTGTTTAGTCTTTTCAAGCTTTTATCTCTATTCCATTTAAGTCTTTCATTTAAGTTGTTTTAATTTTGTCATTTACGTTAAAGCTTTTATTTTGTGTTTTAATTTGTTTTATACAACGACAACCTTTTATTTTATTCACCAAGAAAGTCTGAGTCGCACTTAAAACCGGGATCAATTCGATTAGACCATAATTCAAGAACTTTTAATATACAAAATACAAGTTATTAAAATGGCGTCGCTGCCGGCTTTTTTCGTGAAGATTAACGGTTTTTGTGAGAGAAGCGTTGGATTTTGGGATCCGTTCACTCGTGAACGTTACTTTTCATGCATTTTTCAAATTTTTTTAAAAAATCCATAAAAATAAAAAATTCCAAAAATCCAAAAACATTTAAAAAATCATAAAAAGCATTTTTTTTTCAAAAGTTTTGCACCAAAAATATTCCTCTCAATCCTCTATTGTGTTTAATTCTTTTTCTCAACCCCTCTTATTTTTAATTCTTCATAGATTCGTATGTCTATTGCGTAGGGCGTGGGAGACCATTGTATGGTTTTCAAACATGTCAATGGTGTACATGTAAGCGATGCGGGAATGATATCGACAATACACAATTTGGATTTTGTCAATTTTGCAATTCTACCAATTCACACTTCACCTCTCATGACACTATCTCACCCTCTCCCATATATGACGATCTATATCCGCAAAATGCACCGGATTTTTCTCAATACCCGTGTTGCAACAATTGTGGGGGCCCTCACGATACCTTTTCTTGTCAACCGATGAATTATTATGAGCCAAATCCGTGTTCTCATTCTTCTCAATCGATGATTTATTATCAGCCAAATCCATGTTCTAATTCTTCTCAGCTGATGAATTATTATGAGCCACATCCGTGCTATAATTCCGGTTTTCAAAATTTTGAGCCCCCACAATACTCCATCGATCATCAACCCTCTTTTGCAATTCCTGATGAGTCACTAGCCACTCTTTTGAATCAAGTTCTTAAAATTAATGAATGTTTCACTAAATTTCTCGAAAAATGTCAAAAGGAAAATCAACAAGACAAGTATCTAATCTTAGTGATTATACTCCGCCTCTTGTGCGTCCATACTATTATGATGATGATGACGATGAGAACACTATTTCTTGGAATGATCTTGTTGCTCAACATCCTAGTGCAATTGTAATTCCTTCTCCCGATATCCCAAATGCGTCTAAGAATTGTGATACATCGAGTGAGATTAGTGAATTTGGTCTCGACAACTTATTTGATGAGGTTTGTGATGTACCAACTTTTACGGAGATTACGGACGAGGTCGCTCTTAATGATGATTTTTCTCCATGTTATGAGAATTTCACCTTTGAAATTTCTCAATCTCCTCCGGGAGATGAGGGCAGTGTTGATTTATTCTCTCCGACTTACGAGAAGTTCACCACTGAACTTGGTCTTGTAGATGAGGTGGAAGACGTTATTTGATAGGTGTGAAAACACCCATCCTTTTACCACTTAAATCAATTTAAAACACCATAACGTGTATTTTATGTCATAAATATCGGAATTATACGTGGTTTGTGTTTTTGTTGTGTTTTAGGATCAAAATATTAAAAAGGAAGAAAACACGGGCTTTCACGGGCTTATATCAAAGAAAAAGACAAAAGACGAAGTCAAAAGATCAATAGTGCAAAAAGAACGGAAGTCAAAGGCCTATTCTAAAGATTTATCGAAGAAAAAGACCAAAGACGGAAGTTTACCGAAGTCGAAGAACCAAATCCAATTAATAAAGAAATTAGAAGGCGAGTTCATTTTATTTATCGACAAATCCCGAGACAAAGTCGAGAATGAAGAGTTTATTGTCAAAGACGAAAGACGAGAAGACAAAAGAAAGAAAGAAGGAAGCAACCTACTCCTCCCTCTCTCCTATAAATAGTGACCCTTAACCTCATTTTTGAGGTGTTAGCTAATTCACCATTAGCTCTCCACTTTATTTTCTAGCACTTTTCATATTGTCTTTTCATACTTGTCTTTATTTCAAGTTATTTCATGTAAGGGCCTGTTTGTTTAGTCTTTTTATTAAGTCTTATAAAATTAAAGTGTCTGTAAAAATATATGTTGTCTGTTTGTAGACGGATATATGACTGTTTGTTTTGTGTGCTGAATATAGAGTCTGAATCAGAGAAGTTTACTATTGTGTCCTTTTAAGTTAGTTAAGTGAGGAAGTTAGAGGGTAAATATGTAAAATAAAGATAATAAGTCATGACTTAATACAGAAAGCACCCTCCTGCTGGCTTTTTCTAGAAAGTCGTTAGTTTATTTTAAGCACAAAACAAACAAACTACTTATGACTTAATCCATATTCCTATTTTTTAATTAAGACTCTATAAGTCTTTATCAAACATTACCTAAGTCTTTTAATCTTGTTTTGAATCTTAATCTTTAATTTCAAGATTTTTAATCATCTCATTCTACCTTTCTTGTTTGTTTAAACTTCATCTTTTTCATCATGTTCGTTCGTTAGGATTTCGTGTTCTTAATCTTCATTCATTTCGTCATCTTTTTACATAAAGTTCATAGCTTTTCGCGTTTCTTTGTTCGTGTTTAAAGTTTTTACAAGTTTTATCATTAATCTAGAATTTGTGGTTAGCTTATTGGTGTTTTTGTTGGCTTATTTTCCTTAAATAGTTGCGATTAAAGTGCTTAAATTCGTCCATTTTTCCAGGATCCTATTTTTTAGGAAAGCTAAATCGATTTCGCAATGTTTTGAAACATTTTGGAATTGTGTCCTTGTTCAAGTATTGCGAAATTGAATGATTGCCACATTGCGGAATTGTATCTTTCTCCATCTTTGCGAAATTGATTCATGTTTCAACATTGCGGAATTGTCCACTTTCTGTATTGCGGAATTATAACATTCCAACATTGCGGAATTATTGGATTTCAACACAATGCGAAATCATTACAACTTCAACATTGTGAAATTATTCATTTTCAGCATTGCGAAATTGTATCCAATTTTGCATTGCGGAATCGAATACTTTCTGTATTGCGGAATTATTACTTTTTTGTGTATTGCGAATTTATTTCCTTTTGTGTCATTGCGGATTTATTACTTTTTTCTCCACATTAATTTTCAAATTTTATTTTTCCCGCCTATTTCTTAAATCTTATTTTTAATTGTTTTTCCCGCCATTTTACTTAGCTTTATTTTTACTTGTCTTGTCTTAGATTTATTTTCAAAGTGTTTTATTTTTAAGTTTATATTTTTATTAAGTTTTCAAATTTACTTTTTGTCAAGCTTTAATCTTTCGTCATTTACTTGTAAAGTTTTAAGTTTTCATCATCTACTTTATTTCTTTTAAATTCTTATTTTTTGTTTAATCTTTTCAAGATTTTATCTTTATTCCATTTAAGTCTTGCATTTAAGTTGTTTTAATTTTGTCATTTACGTTAAAGCTTTTATTTTTATCTTTAATTAGTTTTAGACAACGACACCCTTTTATTTTATTCACCAAAGACGACTGAGTCGCACATTTAACCGTGATCAGTTCGATTAGACCGTGAACAACAAACTTTTAACCTAGCAAAATCCCACTTTCAAATGGCGCCACTGCCGGCTCTTTTCGTAAATATTAACGGTTTTTGTGAGAGACGCGTTGGATTTTGGGACCCGTTCACTCTTAAACGTTATTTTTCTTGCACTTTTCAAAAAAATTTCAAAAATCCATAAAAATCAAAAATTCCAAAAATCCAAAAACATTTAAAAAATCATAAAAAGCATTTCTTTTTCAAAAGTTTTGCACCAAAAATATCCCTCTCAATCCTCTATTGTGTTTAATTCTTTTTCTCAACCCCTCTTATTTTTAATTCTTCATGGATTCGTATGTTTATTTCGTAAGGTGTGGGAGACCATTGTATGGTTTTCAAACATGTCAATGGTATACATGTGAGCTGTGCAGAAATGATATCGACAATACACAATTTGGATTTTGTCCATCGTGCAATTCGATTAACTCATCCTTTACCTCTAATGACACTATCTCACCCTCTCCCATATATGACGTTCCATATCAGCAAAATGCACCGGTTTTTTCTCAATACCCGTGTTGCAACAATTGTGGGGGCCCTCACGATACCTTTTCTTGTCAACCGATGAATTATTATGAGCCAAATCCATGTTTTAATTCTTATCAACCGATGAATTATTATGAGCCAAATCCGTGTTCTAATTCTTCTCAACCGATGAATTATTATGAGCCACATCCGTGCTATAATTCCAGTTTTCAAAATTTTGAGCCCCCATAATACACCCTCCATCATCAACCTTCTTTTGGAATGACTGAGGAACAACTCACTAGTTTGGCTGGAATTATAGAACAATTAAATTGCCTCCCAGCTATCTTGGAGAAGGCAAGCCGACAAGAGAAAATATCAAATATCGAGGCTTATACTCCTCCTCTTGTGCATCCATACTATTATGATGATGATGACGATGAGAATACTATTTCTTGGAATGATCTTGTTGTTCAACATCCTAGTGCAATTGTAATTCCTTCTCTCGATATCCCAAATGCGTCTAAGGATTGTGATTCATCGAGTGAGATTAGTGAATTTGGTCTCGACAACTTCTTTGAGGAGTTTTGTGATGTCCCTACTTTTGCTGAGCTTACAGACGAGGTCGCTCTTAATGATGATGATTTTTCTCCATGCTATGAGAATTTCACTTTTGAATTTTCTCATCTTTCCCCATTTCCTCCGGGAGATAAGGACGATGTTGATTTATTTTCTCCAACTTACGAGAAGTTCACCCCTGAACTTGGTCTTTTAGATGAGGTGGAAGACGTTATTCTTCGCGACAAATTATTGAAAGTTCATCTTCTTATTGCTAAAATTGAAGCGTTGAATTCTGCTCCTAATACCGAGTCTTTACCTCCATCTATTACTCCCGTCGAGCTTAATGACACATTTATGGAAGAAATCGACATTCACTTAATACCTCCGGGTATTGATGAAGATGACACGGAGGAGGATATTCTTTTTTATATTTTAATGCCTGAAGATATTGTCCCAAGTCCCCCTCCCGAGCACCTCTTATCCCATACTTTGGATACCATTACTGAGGATGAGTGCTTTGACCCGGGAGGTAACATTGACCATTCTATGATTGTCACCTTTACGGATTTGCCGCTCAGTGATAATCATATGACCTTTGGGGATGACATTTTGATTCCTTTACCCACCCCACCTTCCGTGGATCAAGACTTCACTTATTTTTCTTTTATTGTGAAGACTTTTCTGTCGTTCAAGACTTATCCTCTGGCCTCTCCTGTTTTATTTTCCTCCGGGAACAAGGACAAGATCTTTGATCCCGGTATTACATTTGAGGCTTCCCCATGGACCATTTAATTCGGGGACGAGTCAGGCTTGTGACTCGGTGAACAAAAACAAGCGCTTCTCAGGAGGCAACCCGCTAATCTATCCTTTTTATCTGTTTTTCATGCTAAGTGTAGGGCGGAGCCCCGTAAGTGTTTGTTGTTTTCTTTCTTATGATGTGAAGGGATTGGAGTTTCAAAGATTTACTTTTTGATGACTTTTGATGACCCGTGATCCCGTGTACCCGTCTTCCCGGTTTTATCCTAAACTCTTTTGATTCACTATTTTATATTCTTCAATATTAAAATAGGAATAACTTTAGTTGTCTCTTCCTTAGCAAGATTTAAACAACGTGCACAATGTCCTATGTGTAGGGAAGTTTACTCCCACATGCTTAAATATTGAGGACAATGTTTATCTTAAGTGTAGGGGGAACTTCTATCGAAGTTAAGTGGGCTTTTCCATGTAATTGTCCTCATTTTAACCGGAAAATTGATTTTTCGACATTTTTCAAAATTTTTGATCTATTTTGGCCTTGTAGTATTTTCCTTTGTTATCTTTATTTTTCTTTCATTGCTAGAATAAATTTTAATAAGTGGTTTTAATAAGTTTAGATATCTTTGATATATTAGGCCCGTCGTGAATCTTTTGACTCAACCCGAGTTTACTTATCTAAGTTTACTCTAGCTAGTATCCTTAACGTGTTTAAGTCAAGTTTTGCTAGGATTTTATATAGGGAACTTTAAAACGCGAAAGTCTTAACTCTTACGGGTTAAGAATAAGAACTTTTCGCAAGTTCCTATAATTGATCCTAAAAAGTCATTTATCAAGGGAACTTTAAAATGCGAATTCTAAACTTGAAAAGGTCTAAGAAGTTGCAAGATCCTATAGATGACTTGAAAACCCAAAACTTTGATTTAATAGGCTAAGCATCCACGAGTCTCATTCCTTGAGATTTTAAATTATGGAGAACGAGAGATGATAGAGTCAATTATAAGTTTGGTATTCTTTCATGAATTTATGTGAGTTAATTATGAGCTTTTTATCCCATCGCTTGTTAATAAATATAGTTGAAATAAGTAAGGTCGTACGATTTGAAAAGTTACTTAGCTTCTTGCACAAGATCGTTTAAAAGTTGCTCGGTATTAATTAGAGTTCATAGCCAAGTCATAACTTATTGAAGCGGGATGCGAAGATTGGTGAGTCCGAAAAGGCCCTAACAAGGCATGAGAGCTACATTTTGTTGCTAAAAATCCAAAGTGATGTGAAGAATCATTTATCAAAAATCAATATGAAGGATCGAGACACACGACGAAAAGCAAATACTCCCCTAAAGATCATGGAGAAGTCTATCCGAAAAGACCCTAGCAAGGTATGAGGATAAATAGATCCAAGTCCTAAAAGGAGGCGGATCGTTATATATCAAAATCCCAAATAAAGATTGGAGAAAAATGAAGAAGTCGTGGTCCAAGTATGAAGAATCTCTCAAAACTTCAAGTGAAGAAATTCCTATTATGAAGAGAAGACCATTATTTCAAGAACGTCTCTCAAGATTCGAAGTATGAAGTCAATGCCAAATATCGGTCCGAGAAAGGACTCAAATCGTGAAGCGAGTTATGCCAAGATATGAACTTTAAGAGGTCCCGAGAAGCAGTTTTAAAAGATTCTGTCCTTTAGCTAACTATTGATTAAATCGTCCTACTTTATTTTCTGCCTAAATAAACTATCGAAATAAGTCAAACAATGCATCCTCGTGATCATTCAAGACAACAATAAAATATAAGAGATACACCTAGAAATAAGGGAGTCTAAGTGAATAATTGAGCCACATGAGTTTGTGTTAGCTTGCTAACTTATAATAACAATGATCTCGTTTTTAAGCTTGGTATGGGGAACGTGAAACTTGAGGGTAATAAACATTCATGACATCCAAAGACCTAATGTAAGTCTTCGATCTCTTTACTTTTTCTCCCTTCAATTATTTTGTTATTTTCTATCTTTTTAGTTTCATTAATGTCTTGTGTTTAATAAAGGCTAAGGTGGTTTAATTATGATGGAAAATGTAAATCTTGCTTTGAAATTATGCATTCCATGAGGGCATTGCAATGGTCAAGTGTAGGGGATTTGATAGGTGTGAAAACACCGATCCTTTTACCACTTAAAACAATTAAAAACGAGACCATAACATGTATTTTATGTCGTAAATGTCGGAATTATGCGTGGTTTGTGTTTTTGTTGTGTTTTAGGATCAAAATATGAAAAAGGAAGAAAACACGGGCTTTCACGGGCTTTTATCGAAGAAAAAGACAAAAGACGGAGTCAAAAGATCAATAGTGCAAAAAGAACGTAAGTCAAAGGCCTATTCTGAAGATTTATCGAAGAAAAAGACCAAAGACGGAAGTTTAACGAAGTTGAAGAACCAAATCGAATTAATGAAGAAATTAGAAGGCGAGTTCATTTTATTTATCGACAAATCCCGAGACAAAGTCGAGAATGACGAGTTTATTGTCAAAGACGAAAGACGAGAAGACAAAAGAAAGAAAGAAGGAAGCAACCTACTCCTCCCTCTCCCCTATAAATAGTGACCCTTAACCTCATTTTTAAGGTGTTAGCTAATTCACCATTAGCTCTCCACTTTAATTTCTAGCACTTTTCATATTGTCTTTTCATACTTGTCTTTATTTCAAGTTATTTCATGTAAGTCTTTTAATCTTGTTTTGAATCTTAATCTTTTATTTCAAGCTTTTTAATCATCTCATTCTAACTTTATTATTTGTTTAATCTTCATCTTTTTCATCATCTTCGCTCGTTACGGTTTCGTGTTCTTAATCTTCATTCATTTCTTCATCTTTTTACATAAAGTTCATAGCTTTTTGCGTTTCTTTGTTTGTGTTTAAAGTTTTTACAAGTTTTATCATTAATCTAGAGTTTGTGGTTAGCTTATTGGTGTTTTTTTGGCTTATTTTCCTTAAAAAGTTGCGATTAAAGTGCTTAAATTCGTCCCTTTTTCCAAGATCCTATTTTTAAGGAAAGCTGAATCGATTTCGCAATGTTTTGAAACATTGCGGAATTGTGTCCTTGTTCAACTATTGCAAAATTGAATGATTGCCACATTGCGGAATTGTATCTTTCTCCATCTTTGCGAAATTGATTCATGTTTCAACATTGCGGAATTGTCCACTTTCTGTATTGCGGAATTGTCCACTTTCTGTATTGCGGAATTATAACATTCCAACATTGCGGAATTATTAGATTTCAACACAATGCGAAATCATTACAGCTTCAACATTGCGAAATTATTCATTTCAGCATTGCGAAATTGTATCCATTTTTGCATTGCGGAATCGAATACTTTCTGTATAGCGGAATTAAGCCATTTCAAGTATTGCAGAATTATTACTTTTTTGTGTATTGCGAATTTATTTCCTTTTGTGTCATTGCGGATTTATTACTTTTTTCTCCACATTAATTTTCAAATTTTATTTTTCCCGCCAATTTCTTAAATCTTATTTTTAATTGTATTTCCCGCCATTTTACTTAGCTTTATTTTTACTTGTCTTGTCTTAGAATTATTTTCAAAGTGTTTTATTTTTAAGTGTATATTTTTATAAAGTTTTCAAATTTTTTTTTTCAAGCTTTAATCTTTCGTGATTTACTTTTAAAGTTTTAAGTTTTCGTCATCTACTTTATTTCTTTTAAAAGTCTTATTTTTAGTTTAATCTTTTCAAGCTTTTATCTTTATTCCATTTAAGTCTTGCATTTAAGTTGTTTTAATTTTGTCATTTACGTTAAATCTTTTATTTTTATCTTTAATTAGTTTTAGACAACGACACCCTTTTATTTTATTCACCAAAGACGACTGAGTCGCACATTTAACCGTGATCAATTCGATTAGACCGTGAACAACGAACTTTTAACCTAGCAACATCCCACTTTCATTATTCTTTGCGACAAATTACTGAAAGTTCATCTTCTTATTGCTAAAATTGAAGCGTTGAATTCTGCTCCTAATACTGAGTCTTTACCCCCGTCTCTTACTCCGGTTGAGAATAATGACACATTTATGGAAGAAATCGACATTCACTCAATACCTCCGGGTATTGATGATGATGACACGGAGGAGGATATTCTTCTTGGTACTTTAGTGCCTGAAGATATTGTCCCAAGTCCCCCTCCCGAGCACCTTTTATCCCATACTTTGGAGACCATTACTGAGGATGAGTGCTTTGACCCGGGAGGTGACATTGACCATTCTATGATTGACACCTTTACGGCTTTCCGCTCAGTGATAATCATATGTCTTTTGGGGATGACATTTTGATATCTTTACCCACCCCACCTCCCGTGGATCAGGACTTCACTTATTTTTCTTTTATTGAGAGGACTTTTCTGTCGTTCAAGACTTATCCTCCGGCCTCTCTTGTTTTATTTTCTTCCAGGAACGAGTACAAGGTCTTTGATCCCGGTATTACATTAGAGGCTTCCCTATGGACCATTTTATTCGGGGACGAGTCAGGCTCGTGACTCGGTGAACAAAAACGAGCGCTTTTTGGGAGGTAACCTGATTATCTATCTTTATTTATCCGTTTTTATAATAAGTGTAGGGGGAGACCCTCGTAAGTGTTATTTGTTTTCTTTCTTATAATGTGCAGGGATTGGAGCTTTCAAAGACCCACTTTTGATGACTTTTGACGACCCGTGATCCCGTGTACCCGTCTTCCCGGTTCTATCCTAAACTCTTTTGATTCACTATTTTATATTCTTCAATATTCAAATAGGAATCACTTTAGTTGTCCTTTCCTTAGCAAGATTTAAACAACGTGCACAATGTCCTAAGTGTAGGGGAGTTTACTCCCACATGCTTAAACATTGAGGACAATGTTTATATTAAGTGTAGGGGGACTTATATCAAAGTTAAGTGGGCTTTTCCACGAATTTGTCCTCATTTTAACCGGAAATTTTATTTTTTGACATTTTTCAAAATTTTTAATCTATTTTGGCCTAGTTGTATTTCCCTTTGTTATCTTTATTTTTCTTTCATTGCTAGAATAAATTTTAAATGAAATGGTTTTAACAAGTTTAGATGTCTTTGATATATTAGGCCCGTCGTGAATCTTTTGACTCAACCCGAGTTTACTTATCCAAGTTTACTCTAGCTAGTATCCTTAACGTGTTTAAATCAAGTTTTGCTAGGCTTTTATATAGGGAACTTAAAAACACGAAAGTCTTAAGAACAAGAACTTTTCGCAAGTTCCTATAATTGATCCTAGAAAGTCGTTTATCAAGGGAACTTTAAAATGTGAATTCTAAACTTGAAAAAGTCTAAGAAGTTGTAAGATCTTATAGATGACTTGAAAACCCAAAACTTTGATTTAATAGGCTAAGCATCCACGAGTCTCATTCATTGAGATTTTAAAAATTGTTGAGAACGAGAGATGATAGAGTCAATTATAAGTGTGGTATTCTTTCATGAATTTATGTGAGTTAATTATGAGCTTTTTCTCCCATCGCTTGTTAATAAATGTAATTGCAATAAATAAGGTCGTACGATTTGAAAAGTTACTTAGCTTCTAGCACAAGATAGTTTAAAAGTTGCTCGGGATTATTTAGAGTTCATAGCCAAGCCATAACTTATTGAAGCGGGATGCGAAGATTGCCTAGTCCGAAAAGGCCCTAACAAGGCATGAGGGCTACATTTTGTTGCTAAAGATCCAAAGTGATGTGAAGAATCATTTATTAAAAATCAATATGAAGGATCAAGACACACGACGAAAAGAAAATACTCCCCTAAAGATCATGGAGAAGTCTATCCGAAAAGACCCTAGCAAGGTATGAGGATAAATAGATCCAAGTCCTAAAAGGAGGAGGATCGTTGTATATCAAAATCTCAAATAAATATTGGAGAAAAATGAAGAAGTCGTGGTCCAAGTATGAAGAATCTCTCAAAATCTTCAAGTGAAGAAATTCCTATAATGAAGAGAAGACCATTATTTCAAGATCATCTCTCAAGATTCAAAGTATGAAGTCAATGCCAAATATCGATCCAAGAAAGGTCTCAAATCGTGAAGCGAGTTATGCCAAGATATGAACTTTATGAGGTCTCGAGAAGCAGTTTTAAAAGATTTTGTCCTTTGGCTAACTATTGATTAAATCGTCCTACTTTATTTTCAGCCTAAATATCTATTGAAAAAAGTCAACAATGCATCCCCGTGATCATTCAAGACAATAATAAAATATAAGAGATACACCTAGGAATAAGGGAGTCTAAGCGAATAATTGAGCCACATGAGTTTGTGTTAGCTTGCTAACTTATAATAACAATGATCTCTTTTTTAAGCTTGGTATGGGGAACGTGAAACTTGAGGGTGATAAACATTCATGACATCCAAAGCCCTAATGTAAGTCTTCGATCTCTTTACTTTTTTTCTCCCTTCAAGTATTTTGTTATTTTTTATCTTTTTAGTTTCATTAATGTCTTGTGTTTAATAAAGGCTAAGGTAGGTTAATTATGATGGAAAATGTAAATCTTGCTTTGTAATTAATGCATTGCATGAGGGCATTGCAATGGTCAAGTGTAAGGGATTTGATAGGTGTGAAAACACCCATCCTTTTACCACTTATTATAATTAAGAACGAGACCACAACGTGTATTTTATGTCGTAAATGACGGAATTATGCGTGGTTTGTGTTTTTGTTGTGTTTTAAGATCAAAATATGAAAAAGGAAGAAAACACTGGCTTTCACGGGCTTTTATCAAAGAAAAAGACAAAAGACGAAGTCAAAAGATCAAGAGTGCAAAAAGAACGAAAGTCAAAGGCCTATTCTGAAGATCTATCGAAGAAAAAGACTAAAGTCGGAAGTTTAACGAAGTCGAAGAACCAAGTCTAATAAATGAAGAAATTAGAAGACGAGTTCAAATTAATTATCGACAAATCCCGAGCAAAAGTCGAGAACGTCAATTTAATTTAAAGACGAGAAGACAAAAGAAAGAAAGAAAGAAGCACCACCTACCAACACTCCTCCTATAAATAGAGACCCTTAACCACATTTTTGAGGTGTTAGCATTTCATATAGTTCTCCACTTTATTTTTATTGTTTTCAAGTTTTTAAAATATTGTCTTTACATACTTGTATTTCTTTCAAGTTATTCATGTAAGTATTTAATCTTGTTTTAAATCTTTAATCTTTAATTTTAATTTCAAGCTTTTTAATCATCTCATTCTACCTTTCTTCTTTGTTTAATCTTCATCTTTTTCATCATCTTTGTTCGTTACCATTTCGTGTTCTTCATCCATCTCATTTTATACTACATGTTTCATAATGTTTATAGATTTTCGTGTTTCTTGGTTCGTGTTTAAAGTTTGTACAAGTTTTATCATTCGCCCAGGGATTCGTGGTTAGCTTCTTGGTGTTTTCATTGGCTTTAAATTCCTTAAAAGTTGCGAAACATAGTGCTAAATCTCGTCCTTTTCCAAGTTCCACTTTTTAGGAACATCTGATTCAATTTCGCAATATTCTAAATATTACGGAATTGTTGCTATTCTAATATTGCGGAATTATTTGTTTCAGTAACATTGCGAAATTGTATCGTTACAATCTTTGCGGAATCTTGCTACTTTGAACATTGCGGAATTGATTTAAGAACTGGATTGCGAATTTGAATCACTTTGGACATTGCGAAATTGTACCTTATTTCCATACTGCGGAATTTTTTCATTTTCCTGATTGCGAAATCATATCATTTTCCTGATTGCGAAATTCTTTCATTTTCATGATTGCGGAATTATAGCATTTTAGACATTGCGGAATTATGTGCATTTTACATCGCGGAGTTATCAATTTTTTTTAGTATGGCGGAATTATTATTTTTTCCAAATTAATTTTCAAATTTAATTTAATTTTCCCACCATTTTACTTAGATTTATTTTTAAACATTTCCACTTAGCTTTATTTTAAATTATTTTATCTTAGCTTAATTTCAAGTTTACATTTTTATTAAGTTTTAAGTTTTTAAAATTTACTTTTAATTAAGTTTTAAATTTGCTTTATTTCTTTTATATTGTGTCATTTCCTTTTAAAGTCATTTATTTTTAGTTTAATCTTTTCAAGCTTTTATCTTTATTCCATTTAAGTCTTTCATTTAAGTTGTTTTAATTTTGTCATTTACGTTAAAGCTTTTATTTTGTGTTTTAATTAATTTTAGATAACGACAACCTTTTATTTTATTCACCAAGAACGACTGAGTCGCACTTAAAACCGGGATCAATTCGATTAGACCACAATTCAAGAACTTTTAATAAACAAAATACAAGTTATTATGCATCTTACAACATACATAATAGATCCTACAGCCGAAGCATAAGGCACCTTTCACATGTAAGCCTCCTCTTTAGGAGTAGATGCATCCATCTCATGACTTAGATTATGCTTAACTTCCATACGTTGAAAACCTTTCTTGGAATTATGCATATTATACTTCTTCAATATTTTGTCAATATAAGCATCTTGAATAAGACCAATTAACCGTGTACTCCTATCTCGATAGATTTTAATTCCCAGAATGTATGCAGCTTCTCCTAAATCCTTCGCAGAAAAACATTTACCAAGATAATCCTTAACTTCTTTAAGTCTTGGGATGTTACTTCCCATGATTAATATGTTATCAACATATAAAATTAGGAATACTACATCACTCCCGCTAGCTTTACGATATACACATGGCTCATCATGATTTTGAATAAATCCAAAAAATTTTATTTTTCATCAAATCGTTTGTTTCATTGACGTGATGCTTGCTTCAAACCATAAATAGATCTATAAAGTTTACATACGCGTTTTGGATATTTAGGATCAACATACCCTTTCGGTTTTTGCATATAGATATCTTCATCTAAGCGATCGTTCAAGAATGCAGTTTTAACATCCATTTGCCATATCTCATATTCATAGTATGCTGCTATAGCTATGAGAATCCTAATAGCTCTTAAGTCTGCTACAGGAGAAAATGTCTCCTCGTAGTCTACGCCAAAAGTTTGAGTAAAACCTTTAGCTACTAAACGAGCTTTAGAGGATTGTATTTTGCCATCCATGTCAGTTTTCTTTTTGTATATCCACTTATGTCTCACTACTTTAGCATTTGGTGGTGTATCTACAAGAATCCAAACATCATTAACTTTCATGGATATCATTTCCTCATTTATAGCAACCATCCACTTATCCTTTTTAGGATCAAGCATGGCGGATTTATAATTATCAGGTTCTCCAAGATCCCCTACTTCATCATCATCATCCTCTATGTTAAGACATAGTTTGGTTGATGCACGTATAGTCCTTTCAGACCTACGTAGAGGAATTATTTCTGGTGGAACTCTCAAACTTTCGGGTTCTACATGAATTATTTCGCTAGTATTTCCAGAAGGTAATGTATCTATATGACTCTCTTCAAGATCATAATTTCTCCCACTGAATTCTTGATTTACAAGATCACTTTTAAGGAAGTCTCTGTATCTAGCAACAATAACTTTGTTCTCAGATGGATAATAAAAGTAGTAACCCATAGTTTCCTTAGGGTATCTTACAAAGATACATTTCGCAGATCATTGTTGGAGTTTATCACCCGAGTCACATTTCACATACGCCTCGCAACCCCAGACCTTTAAATAAGACAAGTATAGCTTTTTGCCATGCCATAGTTCATATGGTGTCTTATTTACCTTTTTCGTGGGAACCATATTTAAAATGCGAACAACAGATTCTAAGGCATAGTCCCAAAAGGATAATGATAAAGTTGTAAGATTAAACATAGATCGCACCATATCTAATAGTGTACGATTTCTCCTTTCAGATACACCATTTTGTTGTGGAGTATAAGGAAAAGTAAGATTCTAAACAATTCCATTCTCACTTAGATAATCTTTAAACTCTTGGCTTAATTACTCGCCACCTCTATCAGAACGAAGAGCTTTAATATTCTTTCCTAGTTGCAATTCTACTTCCGCTTTAAACACTTGTAATGTTTCAAATACCTCATGTTTATGTTTAAGTAAATAAACATAACCATAACAGCTATAATCATCCGTGAATGTTAAGAAGTAGCTAGCACCTTTCCTTGACACATGTCTAAGTGGTCCACACACATCACTGTGTATTAAACCAAGTAGATCAGTAGCCCTTTTAACATTATTATTAAAAGGTTTCTTGGTCATCTTTCTAGAGATACAAGACTCACATTTATCAAATGATTCATCATTGATATTTTCCAAAAGATCTTCACGTTGAAGCTTTTGTATGCGAGTCTTCCTAATATGGGCAAGTCTACAATGCCAAAGATAAGAAGAGTTCTTGTCTAACTTTCTCTTCTTATTCATGCTAAAATCATAATTATTATAATACTTACAATCATTATCATGCATGTCAATTTCAAAAACACCATTCATAATAATTGCATTAAAATAGAAAATACCATCTTTGAAAACAGAAATTCCATTATTATCAATAGTGCGAATAAATCCCATATCTAATAAACAAGAAAAGTAAATGACACCTCTAACAATAGTAGGTGCATAATGAAAATTGTTTAAAATTAGTACTAAAACCGAATGTAAAACTAAATTAAACGTTCCCATAGCTTCAACAGCTGCTTGTGAACATTTCGGAATGTTGAAAGAGAACTCTTTTCGGAATGTTGCACAAAAACTGCTTTCGGAATGTTGCTAGAAACATTTTCGGAATGCTTATAGCATTTTCGGAATGCTCATAGCATTTTCGGATATCTTTATAACACATTTTCGGAATGTGTAACAAGTCAACATTTTGGAATATACAAAATCTTATCCAAATGTTCATTTTTCCAGATTTTATTGATCTGAGTTTTCTTGATCTGAGATTTCTTTTCATCTAAAAAAATCTGTCAGAAAAACCCAGAAATCAACCAGCTTGTTTATTTGACCAAGAAAAACACAAAATCAAAGACAAGAAAATGGAACCATGAGGAGTCATAAGCCAAAAACTGATGAAACCATGAGACCTGGCATGAAATTGTGGACATAGGAACCAGAGACAACAAGAAAAGTGATAATAAGACTAGCGAATGATGTTAAACATTTACCAGATGAGACAAACTGTGACAAAAAAGGACCATCGTGACAAAATAATTTGACAGATTTGAGACCAAAAAAAATTTTAGACCACCAAATTAAACAAAAAAAACACGAACAATCCAAGGATTGAACCTTTCTCTGATGCCAATTGTAGGTTTGCTATTTTACTAGATCCTGTGGTCTAGTTAGGTGGTAGATGGTGGTAGCCATGGTTAGAGGGAGAGAGAGAGAGGTGGAAGTAGGTGTTTCTAGAGAGAGAAAGACAATTTATAAAATGAGGATAGAAAAACACAAACAACAACCCCTCCTTGGAAGCCTTGGAAGGTATTTATAGTCACACACCACCTAAACTATACATAGTTTCCTAATCTAGTCTATGCGTGTGTGACTATGATAACTTATGGGAATTCTTAAATGTCGTCACATAAAGTGAATTTCCAACAACTTTCAAGAAAATAAAATTACCTTGGTAAATAAATTAACCATAGTATTTTCCTTGAAACTAGAACCTATATTGACATAAATCCATTACATCAGTTGATCTGCTAGTAATGAATGTATTCAACATAATGACTTGTCGAACAATTCAATTGACAAACAATTTTGCAATTTCTAGATATTTTAGGGACTTACATTGCCAAAAGAAGGTTTTGCATTGTAAACATGTTTCATGCCCTCTGAATGCCTTAAGTTTCCAGATCTCACTGTTTAACTTAATTAAGTCGTCTAATTTAAAGAACGTAAAACTTATCACGTGAATTCTCATTCTATGAAAAGTTTTCCCTCCATCACAACATCTTCCAAGATCTCATATGACGACGTTGTAACTTCAAGTGTCCGTCATTTAGATGGCATTTAACTTAAATTTTAAGGGTATAAATTTGATGTCAAAATCAATGTATGGAGAAGCATGCATACATCTCCATATCATAAGTTTAATAAAACATTTAGTAAACTTTTTCACGAGACTAAATTTCTACATATATTATGTTGAGGTATTGGTTAAAACCAACTAAAGATTTTACCCACAACAATCCACAACTTACTTTTTCTAGAACTAAGCTAAAGCACAAAGCAATAACCTTATTCATTGTGTTTCGGATGTGAATTTGTGGTAAATCAACCTTAAGGTGTAATACAAATAATAATCGTACGTAATTCTAATTTTGACGCACAGGCGAGCCGAGAATTTAGTTAGCGACAATGGCATAACTTCCTTCCTTAGCCGGGTACATGACCAGCAGCGCGTTATACCCACTTTATAGTTTGTCAAAACTGAGTAGGCCGTTAAATTATTATTTCAAATTACCAATCAACGTAATTTTATGTAATTTAGGTCTCAAAACAAATGTTAATTTTAATATGATTTAGTCCATATTATTTTTCTTTAAAAAAATTACCCTTTGTTTACAATATACAATAAAAAACGCATGAAAACAAAAAGGTACAAAAAAACTAAATCATAAACACATAATAACAATTTATATGTACACTAAATAAATCGAATAGCCGCATGCATTCGATTTTATTCAATAAGTTTAAAATCTAGGATTTTTATGTTCATAAAAGGTCTTTCCTAATTCCAGATTTATTGAAACAAAATAAAACACGTATCACATTCGATTTTATGATCCATGAAAAAACATGCATGTTCATCATGGATCCACCCACATCACTTAACAATTAAATGTCTACGGATCGTAACCATTAATCTAGGACATAACAATTAATCATGCAATTTTAATCTAAAATCATACAACATGTAATTTAGGGTTTCAATACAATTTATTTTAAATTCGGCCAAAACCAATTTTTAAAAAATAAAACCCTAAAATTTTAAGAAAACCTAAAAAAACATGTAGTTTTAACTCAAAAAAACAATTAGTTAATTTTTTTTAGATTTTTTCGATAATTATAACATGTTAAAACGGCTCTCGATGTCACTGAAGGTTTATATAGTTCATAACAATGATTAAAACCCTAATAAAGATCAAAGCACATATAACGGAAGCGATTTAAGTAGATCATAATAACACAATTATAATTAATCGAATTAGGGTTACATACCTTTTGCAAAGCAATTTTCACGAACAAGAATAAATTCACCGAATTAGGGTTTATATCGAATCACCAAGATATAGTCTAAACTAAGACTATATTATGTTCTTGTACACACGTATTACGACGAGTTAACCATAATGCTAGTACGTATAAACCGGGCTTCAACGTCTAGTGGAAAATCAACCCAACAACCCTAGAGAGAGGCTATGACTTGATTATAACTTAATCGAACACTACAAGAAAAAAGGGATTTTAGGACACTGGTTAATGTCCTGTAAAATATGTTTATAGGACCTTTAAGCTGATAGGACCAATATACATATGTCCTTTAGGTGAGGGTTGTAATAGATACTTAGGACACTTATGAAAGTCCTAATAAACATAAAACCTTATGAGACCAATTCTTTAGTCCTATAACGATTTGAGTATGACCAAAATGACGTCTTAATATAATACGTAGTAGGATGCTTTTTAGTGTTTTAATAAATGATTACCCTTTCATTATTTATTAAAACACATTCATGGGTCCTAAGAAGTATTCCAATAAGGCAAAGTGGAGATGCATAAACTCCTTATTTGGTACCAAGAAAAGGGTTCTAACAAAATTTGCATTGACATGAACAAATTTTGTGTCGCAAATTGGGTTGATATATAGTAAATTTTTTCCCCATAAACTTGTTTACTTAATGTCACTAGTGTCCCAGTAAGTAAAATCGTAAGACACTTCATTTTCATATAAAAGATTCAACATTGTTCATAACAAACAAAGTATAAAACAAAATAAATAGACAAATATTTGTAACAAAGGAGTAATTTATTAAGGTTTCAGCCAAATTCTAATAACACTTGAGATTCTTGCATAATTCAACATGAAAGAGTAGAATGCACTACATAGACATTTGCAGCTTCGATAGTTTGTGTAATTCCTTCATTAGAAAAGGAGGCATGAAACAACTCCTTTCTGGCTAGTTCACGTCCTAAGATTACATGTACCTGTACCAAAAAAAATTAGTTTACATCTAAACAAGTGTTAATTCTCAAGCAGCCTAATGAATCATTTATACACAATCATTTTCGACTAAACTTGATATCAAACTACTTGGCTAATCCCTACAACTGTTGCGAAGCCCAGATCACCAATCTTGACTTGAGCAAGCAGTAATCATAAAAAACAGAATGGATTAAGTTAAAGCTACATGTGGTCAAAAGTTGTGTGCAATGTAGTGCTAAATGATATAAAACCATTCTAAAAAGAAGATACATTTAACAAAATGGCACTACATTTAAAATCATATCCTAACATATATATAGTAACATTAATAGTAGCTCGGTAATGTACTAAATTTGCTCCATACAGTTGGTTGACAAAAAAATAAGCTTAGTAAAATTATCACAAACATATATCCAAACACATGTGATCTTCTAAAAAGTTAATAACAATCAAGATAATGAGAAAAATAGCTAAAAGTTACTCCGTATAACATGTCCATACGCATAAGAAATCAGTAAACCTATTGATAAGAAGATTATTATTTGGGTTATTGCTTTGCTCGTCTTTTTTATATATAAATGGTTTCATAGCCTCCCTTTTCTTCAAATACATGAGGTACACCACTAAATTCTTTAATAATGTGGAATCTTGAATCCGACATATCAGTCTGTTGGTTCTAAAATGCTTTTGATTAAATTAGTCCTAACATTCATTTATCTTATTGTTGTCCTAGATGCCTAGATGTGAGTCAATAATTACCTCTAATATCATCTCTGATTTCATCACTAAAAAGAGCTTACCTAAACAATGACCATGATTTTCAATAGATAGCAACATAGAGTCTATTGTGGATAGTGTGAGTCACACTGGTAACATTTAATTCAGTTTAAAACAGACTAGAAAACACCTTTTTACTTGCTAAATGTGATCACAAAGCCTATATTAGCATCAAGCTAATTTAACGACAACTTAAAAGCTTAATTTTGGAATTTGGATGACTGATAACGCGTTCGATCCTTTTGATCAGTTTTTTTCAAGTTTAGCCCATAAGATAAAAGCTATACCCATTTGACACATAAGATATAAAACACAAACAAGTTTACTCATATTCCCTAACACCCCAATCTGATTCCCATATTCTAACCAAGCACGCCTAATAAAGAAGCAAAGCACATGTAATATTGGAATTAAAATCAGAGATTATAATTTACCTTCCAATATTGCCGCTGATGAAGATGTTGCTATAATTGAGATATCTACAGTTTGTCTATATGATATTATAGGTCTTAAATGACTCTCCTCAGGGTCGACCAAGAGGTTAACCAATTCTGGGTTCTAGACTTCCAGTCATATGCAGATATGCCTAGTTAATGCGGTAAAGAATATGACTCATGCACCTATCCTTCCATATTCTAGCCAACTTACTGACTTTCAAACCCCAATCCTTTTTAATGCTCTTGCACGTAATAGGTTCATCTTATGAGCGTAACTTCATATATTCATTGTGTATAGAGCTTTCCGTAAATCCTTTATTAGTTGTTTCCTTGTCCATTGTTTGATCAGCTAGATATCGTCGAACCCGCTAATTTAAAGACCTTTATAGCTTCGACACAATCACCTTTCGAACAACTAGAGAACTGTGAAGAGATGCTTAAATAGTGGGAGCAACAATTAACAGATTAGCTGTTAGACGATTCATTTTTTAACAAAACCAGAAAAATATTGACAAAAGAATAAAAAGAATATTTTCTTCACCTTTTTTTTTGTGAAGCAACACCTTCGCCTCAATATCTAGCTACGATACACTGAACCACTCTTGCAGAATTCCCAACGACCATTTCTGGAAAATCATAAAAAAATTAAAACACTGCTTCTTATATGAGAGAAAGGAGTTGCAAAGTGCAATTCTGGCTTGCAACAATATTCTCAACTACTACAGCACGAATCAATGACGAGACAATAGAATGTACTTTGCGAGTTAAAGGAGTGAAAATTGAAGCTCAGAGATGAAATATAGGAACGATACTCGGCAATTTAAACAACATTACCTATTCTATTCCTTAACATAATCAAACCCATTCTGATATGATCACTAGCAGCTAGGGGTGTTACTGGGTCGGGTTGAGTCAGGTTTTTTTTTCATTTTTGGCACGTGACCACCTACCCGCACCCGATAAGAAATCGGTTTATCGGGTTCTGGTGTTTATCAGGTCGGGTGATTCGTTTTGTCGGGTGGTAAAATAAATCCAACTCTACGTAAATAAACCTATCGTCTTGAACTTGGCGCCGTTGTGAAACACTTGGCACCACTCGTTCAGCACATCAAATCGTTGAGCTAAGCCATACTAGATTGTATACAACTACTTATGTTAATGTATATATAACTGTTACTCCTATGTGGCTAATGATTGAAGTAACATAAACGGTGTCATCAATGCAAACTTACGAGGGAAAGACCATGAGCAAATATATAATGCCTTTCTACATAAAAAATTGAAAAGGTCAGCATATATATTGCTTATTCAAGATCAATACACACAGAGATTAACATATAAGAGCTAGGAGGTACTTGTTCTTTTACTCCTAAACAAGGTGACAAAGTCACTGTATCGATTCCATATATGTCTTATACTAAGTCACTATATGGATGCATATCAAAGCATCTCATTATCAATAATAACTGTAAGAATTTTTTGTTATATTAAACAAGGTGACAACGTCAAACATGGTTCTTTTTGTTGTGATGTAATCAAATAAATTTACAATAGTTTTAGGACTTATAGATGGTAATATTTATAAGGTAGAAACTAAAGTGACATCTAAGGTTTAATTTAAAAAAAATTAATAGCATTAGTCGGGTCTGATTGGGTTAACCCGATAACCCGATAAGAAAATTATAAAAAATTAATAGCATTAGTCGGGTCTGATTGGGTTAACCCGATAAACCGATAAGAAAATTATAAAAATGGGTGATTGTAATTGGTTGATTGAGTATATTCTAAACTAAGGGTCTATGGGGATCTTTTCCCAATATATCAAGGCGTCTACTTAAGGCTTGATGTGATATGAAAAGTAAAAAAAAAACGTGATAGTGTGCGATAAGTCATGATGCAAGGATGTTTTCTTCATTTGATATTCGATAAAACAGATACTTTTTATATACAAATGACGGAAAAATATAAATTATTGACTTTATTCTTTGTGTATAACACTTTTTGTAAACCCAATATATTAATATGCTATATAATAAGTTATAAATATTTTCATAGTTTGTGACACCTTATTTCACGTCTTAAAAAGACAAAGGCTTCGTCTTAGCTGTTAAAGCTCTGAGGCTTGAACATGCCGTCATGCCGCCTCACGCTATTTATACCCATGATTTTTACTAATAAAAGCACAAGTTTAGCTCATTTAAATGTATAATTGTGTTATTTTAATATTATTCCAAAGGCTCGACTTTAGCTTAAGATTAACTCATTTATAATTTAGTTCAAGTAAAAAGTATTTTAAGATACACTTAGTTGGTGTTAGAATATAAATTTCTTGATCGTGGATGTTTAATATTTAAAATTATACAAATATATAGTGCAGAAACTAGAGGGGGGGGGGGGGGGGGGTTTGAATAGTTTCTCTTCGATTGGCAACCAAATTAAAATTACTTTCAATTTGGTTTGTATCAAAACTATCTTTTGCTTGAAGCTAAGTTGCATAATGATTAGGTTCAATTCAAATGCACTAGTAAAGATAATAGGTAAGTGTAATGATAATGAAATAAGTAAAGAGTAAGGAAGAAGACAACCTAGTGGCAAGACACCAAGATTTATAGTGGTTCGACAACGAGGCTCTATCCTCGTTTCTACTCCACTCCTCGAGTACACCTACTCGAGATTTCCACTATATCCACAAGCTTCCTTCTTGGCGGAGAAAACCTTACATCGTCGCTTACATTATTTTCCGACACTAAGCTAAATGTCGAGACCTAATCTTTAGCTAGGACCAATCTACACAACGTTGCCTACTTCACAATTTAACGACACAAGGCTAGATGTCGAGTTCTAATCTTAAGGTAGAACCAATCTTCACGACGTTGCCTACTTCACCATTTTACGACACAAGGCTAGATGTCGAGTTCTAATCCAAAGCTAGAACCAATCTTCACGACTCTTCACTTTGAAGCTAAGTGAGAACTTTAAACAACACAACTACTAATCACTTTCAAGTTTAGTGAGAACTCACAAGACACAACCACATCACTTTATAGTTTAGTGAGAACTACTAATCAAATCTATTACAACTCAACTAGACATATCCAAGTACACACATGTAGCTTGGATCTACACAACACAAATCCAAGCAAACACATATGCAATGGATGTACACAACAAATCCAAGTATTCACAAATAACTTAGATGAACACAACTAGTCTAAGTATTCATAAATACATTGGATTTACATAAAACAAAAAGGGTATCATGATGAATATGACTAGCTCATAGATTCATCTTTATCACAACACTAGTGAGTGAGTGATCTTCTCATTAGACAAGGTAAAGGAGGGGATCAAAATGATAATCATATGTAAACATCCTTAACACTTTAAGTGATCATTTACTAATGATTATGCTATAGAAAAGAGAAAGGGGGCTGAGAAAAACGTCCAAGAGGCTTATTGGAAAATGAGATTTGACCCACTATTTAAAGGAGACAAAGTATAACGGATATATAACGGCTATCTGGGCGTGGTACCTTATCTAGCCCGGCGGTTCCTTATCGCTAGGGAACCGCCTAGCTACTTAAGGTTCCGCCCCTAGAGTACGCTTCGTTTCTTGTCTTTTAGTGGGGTAGGAATATCTGAGGTATTTGAAGCCTTCAAAGGATATTCTAATAGCATATGGAATATGCTATTTTCAAATTTTCATTTTCCATTTTAATAAAACATTTTCTAAAAAAGAAAGTTTATTAAAAAGTCTTTTGTCATATTAACAAAAGTGAGTTTTAAGGATAATCATTTTGATGATCACTAAGTATGATTAAGAAAGGTTAGTGATATGATTATTACCTTGATGATAGTGTTAGTTAAATAATTCGTTTTGTGTTTTACACTAAATGTGTTGTATAGTTTGTTGTGAGCAAAACTAAGAAAGATTAGTTAACACTAATAATGTTTTTAGGCATCACTTGCATTAACAATCTCCGCCTTTTTGATTACGACAAACAATAAACTCATTTACGTAGAAACACAAAATATCGAATTATTAACGAGTTTATCACTATCATTTCTCCCCCTTTGTCGTAGCAAAAAGGTTAGCACAAGTCTTTTGAAGAAAATCGGACTTTGCTAGTAGCCCCCCCTTGGTGGTTGCTCCCCCTTGCTTGGGGCACCAAGTATGTGAGCTAAGGTGACATGCTACACAAAGGTTAGTAGAAAGAAAAGAAACACTAATGTATATATGATCACTACCTACTAAGTAAATTGAGAGGGAGAGAGAGAAGAAATCTCAAATTAGAAGCAAGTATTTTGCTAAGTATGTCCAAAAAGGTAATTGACAAAATCAAGCTTCAATCCAATGAAGATGATAAACTTGTCAATGGGTTAAAGTTTAGAATTGATGGAATCACCCATAAGCAATTGTAAAAATTAACCATGATCAACTCAAAAGAGAACTAAGGAAATAACACACAAACAACACAAGGGTTACATAAAATAAAAGACATAACAAGGTAGATAGTCATACACACAATATGAGTATCTAAAGCAAAAAAATATAGAAAATAAACCACTAAGCATAAGCTATTCTAATAGTGATAATTTTCCAAGATTGTTTAAAAAATAAAAGACTCTAAAACAACTAAAGTAATAAAGACTCTAAGAGTAGTTAGTCCTTTGTTTGGAAAAATAAGACGACGATGCATCATTCGAAGTTTTGTCCACCGGAACGAAAACTTGGATAGGAGGTCGAGTGAGGAGGAATTCAAGAAAATTTAACTTCTCATATACATGAGCAAGTTCAATTTGTTGAAATCGACAACAAGCACACGAGAATCCATGATGTAACACAAAATCGTTTGATGGGGGTAGGGCATCAAACCTCGGGTTTGGTGGTGGTGGGGTAATAGGGTAGGAAATGTTTTCACAATGCCTTGTGAGGTTTGGGAAGGTTGAAAGGTCAATGAGTTGAGGGGTGTTGAAGGATTGAGGTGGTGGGGGAACAATTTCTTTTGCTCCGGTGATGGGGTTAATGGTATAAGTCTCATTCCAATACTTGATTGGAGAGAAGGTAGGGTTTTTGGGTGGTTTGGAAGAAGATGGTTCATTCTTCTTAACCCAAATAGGTCGAACCGAGATTTTAGATTTCTTTAAAAGCTTAGATGAGGAAGCTTTAGGTGAGTGGGGTTGTGACAAAGAAATGTCAAGGTTAGAAATGGAGGAGTTAGACATTGTGAAGGTGTGAGAATGAAATCTCAAGGTTGGGAAGGTGTGAGAATGAAATCTCAAGGTTAGAGATGTGTGAGAATGAATTCTCAAGGTTGGGAAGGTGTGAGAATGAAATCTCAAGGTTGGGGTATAAGTAAAATGTAATCAAGGTAAGAATTTGAATACCAAATGTGAAGTGTCAAGGAATGTTTAGCTAAATTGAGCAAACAAGGAATCTTGACAGGGTATAGGGTTTAAAGAATTTTGACCAAAAACGAGTCAAAAGTCAGTTTCTGTCCGCGGTACCTTATAGGGACCGGCAGTTCCTTAGAACTTAAGGAACCGCGGGACTTTAAGGATCCGCGTGCAGTGGACTAGAAACCAAGTTTTTCCAGGGTTTTGAGAAAAACTAAAACTTTTTAAAAAAATTGCAAATCTTGGAATTTTACCTCTATTAGCACTAAATTATGCTAGGGTTGCATAAAAGCAACACATTCACAAAGAATGTCTTGACAAAGGGTGACAAAATATTTATATATCATTTTGAACCAATTTTAGTCAAGTTTTTAGTGGTTGTGATAGATTTAGGTTCAATTTTAATTTCAAATTAAAGTTGATTAATGTGCACATAAGAATAGAAACACATAAAGCTAAATCCATTAACTAACTTCATGAAAAGCTCATGAAGGAAGAAAGTACAATGACAAATGAAATAGAAGAACAACTAACTAATACAAAGTTAGCATAATACTAGATCTAGATGAGTAGTCTTCTTTGGCTTGGTTTTGTTGAAAATCATTTATTTAGAAAACTCGTCATTCATCTCCTAGGAGGAGGCATGGAGAACAAGGTAAGCAAGAACTCTTGCAACCTCCTATGTAGTCCAAACATCTCCATCCTAAGGTTATGGATGATGTAGTGGTTGTAGAGACAACATGGACAATTAGGACCATGAGTCTCTTGAAGCCCATAGTAAGGATAACCCAAGAGGAGGGAAAGTGGGACACCCAAAATTGGAGTGTTTGAGTGTGGTGGAGGTGGAGGAGGTATGTTCTCCAAGGGTGATGTGGGTGAGAGTGGAGGCATGTTCCCCAAAGGAGAAATGGGTGAGTATGGAGGTATGTTCTCCAAGGTTGGTGAAATGGGTGAGTTAGGAGGGGTAAATGGTGAAGTCACCAAGGTGTCATCAAAGTCATTCACAAAAGGAATGCTTTGGATTGGTTGGGGTTGTGTGGTTACATCCAAGGGTGCACTTGGAGTGAAGGGTGAAGAGAGCTCATTCATTCTTGAGTTGAATGAAGAGGAGGTAGAACCAATGGAGTGGTTAGTACCATGGGTGGATGTTGTCTTGCATGGTGCAAGGGGTGGTGAGGGTGATGAGGAAATGAGGATTGTAACCATCTCATTTTTGGGTGTGTAAAAGGGTGAGGAGTTAGGCTTGGGTACCTTAATCCTAATCTTAAGTGTTTTACTTAGGGTGTTTGAGGTTTTTGTAGAAACCATGGTTGACAAGGGTGGTTTAAGGGTTAGGGAAGGATGTTTTGATGTGTGAAGAACATGACTAACACGGTGGGTTTAAATGGGTGAGGGGATGATCCAACTAGTAATGGGTTAAAATCATTTTAGGTGAATAATGAATTTAGGTAACCTAGTTTAGGAAATATGCAGGTTTTTGCAAAGAATCATGCAAAGTTTACACAGATTGAAGAAAATAGTGTAAAGCAAAAGATTCTGTCGGACACAGTGGTGGCGGTTCCTTATCTAGGACCGGCGGTTCCTTATCTAGGACCGGCGGTTCCTTATCGATAAGGAGCCGCTGGTCGATATGGAACCGCGGCCAGAGGTCTTTCAAAAATTTCCCATCCCAAATTTTTGTTAACCCAGATTTTTACCAAAGGATTCGCAAGCCAAAGTTAACTACTGACCAAAATCTAAGAAGCTAACTATCATAAGGAATGCACAAAGCTATGTAAATCACAAACATGATGGCATAAACAATATTTTAGGATCAAAATAAATAGTAATCCAAACATGTAGCATAAGTTGATACACAATCAAACCAAAGTAATAATAAGCAAATGTTTTAAACATCACAAGACAAATAAACTTTGACATAATTCAAAGTCTTCACCTCCATTTCTTGCCTAATCCCTTGATCATTTTTCCCAAGTACTTGATTCCCTTTCTTGACTCAATCCGGTGTTCATGCAAATCACCTTGGGTTCGAAGATTTTGACGGTAAAGTTCCTCTAAATTGAGATTATTAGGAACTTCACTAGAGGAATGGTTAGGAGGGGAAGCAATGTCATCTAAACATCCACGAATGAGTTTGTGGAGTGGTGAGAAGAGCTCGGAGAATCAATGGGAGCACTTGTGCCAATGCCATCACCATCACTTGTTGGCATGTCCATGTCCTCATCATTGAACTCTTGTTGGTCGGATTTACGATCACATCTTGTATTTCTCTTATATACTTCTTGAATAGGTAGCATGACCCTTTTGACCGGTTGAAACTGAGAAAGATCAAGATTTGGAAAATCACGACCAACCCTTTAAAAAAGGCGAGTGAGAAGCATTGTGTAAGGGAGGTTTGTTTTAGGCTTGTGAATAGCGTAATTGATCCGTTGAGCGATAAAATATGCCAAATTGTAATTGGTGTTGGTAAAGATGCAATATAACATATGCACTAAACACGCCGGAACATGATCCCGGTTTCCACCAAGACAAAACACATTTTACCTAAGGATATTGGTCCATTGGACCATATTATCATTAAGGTCGCTTAAGAGAACCTCATGACGTTTCACCGAACGTACCTTAGTATGAAGGCTTCTCTTAACGGGTCGATTACGCTTTTTGGAGACAATGTCGACAATGAAGTCAAGATCAATTTCCTCATGATCATTTGGAGGACAATTGTAGGATTCAAGGAGAGCACTAAGCTTCCATTTATCCGTGAAGCGACAAGTGCCTACAAATGGGACATCAAGAATTTGACCAAAAACTTCGAGAGAGTATTGAATGAGTTGATCTTTCAAGATGAACCTAACAAATATTCCATCGTTGTTTTCAATGACGAAGTATGTGCTAAAGAACTCCAATAGGAATCGAGGATAGATGTCTTCCTTAATGTTCAACAAACAATCTAATCCAATGTTTTCAAACATGGACTTGATGTAGACATAATCCTTGATATCCTTTTGGACAACTCTACCCTCATGAAAGCAACGAGATTGAAGGGAGGAAAAAGTATGGGCAAGGTGAGTTGAGTGACAAAAGTCGGATAGGTTTGGCATATACTGTTTGGTGAGTTGATGATCCTTTTGGTATTGTGAAGGCATGATTAGTACCTAAATAAACACAAGAAAATATTTCTCCAATCACTCATATGAAAAAAAAATAAAAAAATAAAAAATATGAGAATGTGTTATATCAATTTCTTGACAAACAAAGAATTGAATTCATATCATTCTCATGTTCACAATGTAGCTATTCTATTATTTACCAAGAACATATGAACTATGTTGGATCAACAATGGACTTAGAACATTGGTTTTTCAAAACAAGGTTTTTAGGTAAGCATTAACAATGCAACTACCTATTAGTTCATGGGTTCATCTCAATTCCATCTTTTAACCAAAATCATTTAGCCAAAATTCAGATTCGTTCAATAAGTGGGTTTTAGTGAAATTTTAATGAATATGAACCTAAGGAATCACAGTAAAATAACTATGTCAACCCATATTCCTATTAAGGTTTTAATTCAATTTCAACTTTAAAAATCCCCAATTATGAAAGGATGAACCCTAGATCAAAATAGATGAAATTTAAAGGAAATACTTACAATTAATTGATGTTAGATGAAGTATGAGTGAAACCCACAACTTGGAATCAATTAATTTGAGTGATTGAAGGTTTTGGAAGCTTCAACAATGGTGGAAAAATGGTAAACCGTCGGCTGTGTATTTTTGGGAGAGAGAGCGTTTGGTTTGAAAAAGAATAAAATAATCAAACTGGCGCTCTGACAAACTTTACTACCCGCGGTACCTTATCGATAAGGAACCGCGGGTTTGAGCCGCCAAGATAAAGAACCGCACATAGAGGCAGATTTTTATCAATGAAAAACGCCAAATTTTAAAAACCAAGTTTTTCTAAAATACTTAAAATTATATCATAAACCTTTTAGAATAACAATGGATCATCAAAACACTAGGAAATATGCTTTAACGAAGGATTACGAGTTGAATCAAGATCGAAAAGAACCGAAACGGACAAACGACTACTCGTAGCAAAACAGCAAAATGGAGAGAAGTCAAGGGAAGTGAATCAAGACTAGGACTAATGCTCAAGGGATTAATGACAATCTTCAAATAGTGGTAACGAAGAGCTTGTGTCATATATAGCGGTTTAAGACGTGCCTTTCCGGTGAAACGTTAAACGGCTTTGGTAATGAATAAATACAAAGCAATTATTCGTGTCTAGACTAAGATCACTTTCAATAATAGTCTTAGTCTAAACCAAAATATGAGCAAGGCATTAATTCACTTTCTCTCCCACAAAGGGCCTATTAACCGTATGGGTGCAAACCATAGAAATCATGCTTGATACTTTAAGCTACTACTAACTCACTCTACATCACCATAGTGAGTCAAGTATCCAAGCAATGAAGGTTTGAGAGGATAAAAGAAAAGAATCACAAACCACAAACAAATGTCAAGGCAAGGATGCCAAGAACAAGCACATAGTCAAGCAATGATCAAAAGAAAGATCAAGTGGCGTGTGGAAGAACGAAAGCGTACCTTGGCCACAAAGAGCAATCAATCATGGAATCAATGTTATGCCCAACAATGAATATGATGAGTACTAAGTCTTCAAGGACTAGTATCATTCCCAATCATCTTGGTATCATCATTCAAAGATGTTAAAGATCAATGAAGATGAGTCTTCTACAAGTGCTAGTAACTCAATCCACAACCAATTAAGTGATTGATCTTCATGAGTACCTACACAAAGCAAGATGCAAACTAGTAGATACATTTCAAGAGTAGATTTAAAATGCATAAAGACTACTATCTTAAGAGGGATGCAATATTATCAATTAAAAGACCTATTTTTCAAAAACAAAATAGTTTTGACCAAAGAGAAACTTTAGTACAACTTGACCTTCTAATTTGAGGAGACAATGGATCGATCCAAGTTTCAAAGTACAATATACTTCAAAGATCTTGAGTGACCATCGCTCTAATACCAATTGTAGAAACTAGAAAGGGGGGGGGGTTGAATAGTTTCTCTTCGATTGGCAACCAAATTAAAATTACTTTCAATTTGGTTTGTATCAAAACTATCTTTTGCTTGAAGCTAAGTTGCATAATGATTAGGTTCAATTCAAATGCACTAGTAAAGATAATAGGTAAGTGTAATGATAATGAAATAAGTAAAGAGTAAGGAAGGAGACAACCTAGTGGGAAGACACCAAGATTTATAGTGGTTCGACAACGAGGCTCTATCCTCGTTTCTACTCCACTCCTCGAGTACACCTACTCGAGATTTCCACTATATCCACAAGCTCCCTTCTTGGCGGAGAAAACCTTACATCGTCGCTTACATTATTTTCCGACACTAAGCTAAATGTCGAGACCTAATCTTTAGCTAGGACCAATCTACACAACGTTGCCTACTTCACAATTTAACGACACAAGGCTAGATGTCGAGTTCTAATCTTAAGGTAGAACCAATCTTCACGACGTTGCCTACTTCATCATTTTACGACACAAGGCTAGATGTCGAGTTCTAATCCAAAGCTAGAACCAATCATCACGACTCTTCACTTTGAAGCTAAGTGAGAACTTCACACAACACAACTACTAATCACTTTCAAGTTTAGTGAGAACTCACAAGACACAACCACATCACTTTATAGTTTAGTAAGAACTACTAATCAAATCTATTACAACTCAACTAGACATATCCAAGTACACACATGTAGCTTGGATCTACACAACACAAATCCAAGCAAACACATATGCAATGGATGTACACAACAAATCCAAGTATTCACAAATAACTTGGATGAACACAACTAGTCCAAGTATTCATAGATACATTGGATTGACATAAAACAAAAAGGGTATCATGATGAATATGACTAGCTCATAGATTCATCTTTATCACAACACTAGTGAGTGAGTGATCTTCTCATTGGACAAGGTAAAGGAGGGGATCAAGAGGATAATCATATGTAAACATCCTTAACACTTTAAGTGATCATTTACTAATGATTATGCTATAGAAAAGAGAAAGGGGGCTGAGAAAAACGTCCAAGAGGCTTATTGGAAAATGAGATTTGACCCACTATTTAAAGGAGACAAAGTATAACGGATATATAACGGCTATCTGGGCGCGGTACCTTATCTAGCCCGGCGGTTCCTTATTGCTAGGGAACCGCCTAGCTACTTAAGGTTCCGCCCCTAGAGTACGCTCTGTTTTTTGTCTTTTAGTGGGGTAGGAATATCTGAGGTATTTGAAGCCTTCAAAGGATATTCTAATAGCATATGGAATATGCTATTTTCAAATTTTCATTTTCCATTTTAATAAAACATTTTCTAAAAAAGAAAGTTTATTAAAAAGTCTTTTATCATATTAACAAAAGTGAGTTTTAAGGATAACCATTTTGATGATCACTAAGTATGATTAAGAAAGGTTAGTGATATGATTATTACCTTGATGATAGTGTTAGTTAAATAATTCATTTTGTGTTTTACACTAAATGTGTTGTATAGTTTGTTGTGATCAAAACTAATAAAGATTAGTTAACACTAATAATGTTTTTAGGCATCACTTGCATTAACATATAGTATACACACTCACGAGCTTAATCAATGTTTGGGCTTAAAGTAGTGGCTCGTTTATTGATGTGCATTATAGTTTGAACTCAATATCGATCTCATTAAGGTTTAACTCAATTCTTGCTCTTGTTTAATCGATCTTCATAATGTGAGTAGCATATATGACTCGCTCGGTGGTTATGTATTAGTGGTATGTAGTGTGGTGGGACATAAATTAATCTAGTAACACCAATCTCGAACTTAACTCAACAATCAAATCTGGCTTGAGCCTCGGCTCAAGCTAGATAGAGCTTTGCAAAATCTAAGAATGATCTTAAATGACCATTTAAAACACTAGGTCAACCAATTTGATATTCGAAGCTCGTTCTTGGTAAAACAATCGTCATATTAAGCTCAACTAAGTTCGATTCATATGCACATTTGAATGATAATCAAGCAATATATGAAATCAATAACATGCATTGTAGTTGAATGAAGAGTTTGGAAAGAGTGAGTTTATCTTACAATGTCTAATTATTTTATATTTAATTTATTATAATGATTTATTTTATTTAAGTTGGTTATTTTTTTAATCGACATGTTAATGCTTATTGGATCGAGTCGTGTAGTGACTTCCAAACACGCAATATATATTTCTCGAATCCTCTCCTAGTTATGGTTAAACTCCTTATCCGCTTTGCCTGAGAGGAAAAACCCTTGGTAGGTCTTGAACTGAAGACCTCCAAGAAACCACCTCCCCCCAAAAAATTACTTAGTGGAATCTTGGTGGTCAACTAGGCTAGGCCAGTTGGTTTCTTAGTCTATAATATATATCCCTCTCTTAGGGGACAATAATTATAAATCCTTCAACTAATCTTACTATAATTTATTAGGTGCCCCTTGTTGACACGATTTAACCTAATGACTAAATGGAACAACAATTGTTAGTAAGTGTTTCCCGTCTTACGCACATACTTTCTACGGGTTGGTTCACCTTTAGTAAGCACATTTATTAACTCATATACCTTCGATATTTTGTTGCTTTTTATTAGGCTCCTCCTACATATCTTGGTTTTTTTTATCATTGATTCCTCCAAATTGTTTCCCCCAAAGTAAAACCCATCACAACTATATCTTCACCAAAATGTAATACTTCGTTCGCATTCCAGGGTCTATGGAAGAAGATGATATTACGGCTTATGCATTTGCTATTGCTGAGGAAGAAGATACACATGAACCAATCACATTCCAGTGGGTGATTAATTCATCGAAAAAGGATGAGTGGATTCGTGTTATGAAGGAAGAGATGAGTTCTTTAAAGAAGAATCATACTTGGGAGCTGGTCGATCAACCACGTGGTCAAAAGCTTGTAAGCTGCAAGTGGTTGTATAAGATTAAAGAAAGGATTGAAGGCTCAGAAACCAAAGTATAAAGCAAGTCTGGTAGCTTGGGGGTTCACAGAACGAGCAGTGATTGACTATAATGAGGTATTATCACCCGTGGTTCGACATACATCTATTAGGGTGATTCTCTCATTTACTACTTGTGAAGATTACGAGTTGGAATAACTCGATGTGAAGACGGCGTTTTTGCATGTTAATCTTGAAGAAACCATTTATATGAGGCAGCCACTTGGTTTTATAGAAGGAACGAGCAACAAGGTATGTTTGTTGAAGAAATCTCTTTATGGTCTTAAGCAGTCTCCAAGGAAGTGGTACAAATGGTTTGATGTGTATACGGTCAACAATGGGTTTAGCCGTAGCAGCTATGATAGTTGTATTTACTTCAAGGAGTTTGCTCTAGGTATGTACATATATCTACTGTTGTATGTAGATGATATGTTGATTGCTTGTAAAAGCAAGTCTGAGATCGAATATACCAAAGGACTGCTGCGGAAAGAATTTGATATGAAGGAACTTGGTCCAACTAGGAAGATACTTGGTATGAAGATTATCAGAGATAGGGGTAGTCAAACCCTGAAGGTGTCTCAGTTAGGATATGTGCGGAAAATTCTGAATAACTACAGAGTGGATAATGGCAAGTCGGTCTCTATGCCATTGGGAGCACACTTCAAGGTATCTTTGAAGGAGTGTCCGTCGAGTGGCTAGGATGTGGAAAGAATGAGTAAGGTCCCATATGTGAATGTTGTAGGTAGTTTAATGTACTTGATGGTTTGCACTAGACCGGATATTGCATATGTTGTTAGCATTGTGAGCATGTATTTGGCGAGTCCGGGTAAAAATCAATGGGAAGCGGTGAAGTGGATTTTGAAGCACTTGAAGGGCACTGCTGATGTAGGTCTAGTGTATGGTAGAGATCAAGGAAAGCACGTGGATTTTTAAGGTTTCATGGATATCGATTATGCTAAAGACCCTGACAAGGGTAGGTCGATAACCGGGTACGTGTTTATGGTACATGGTTATGTTGTGAGTTGGAAAGAAAATCTGCAGCATGTTGTTGAATTGTCTACTACAGAGGCGGAGTATATGGCACTTACAGAAGCTGTTAAGGAAAGCATTTGGCTTAAAGGTCTACTAATTAAGATGGGAATAAACCTAAGGTCAGTGGTTGTAAATTGTGATAATCAAGGTGCAATTCATCTCTCAAAAAATGCAATGTTTCATGAGAGGACGAAGCATATCAACGTGAGGTATCACTTCATCAGGGAGATCGTAGAATCTAAAGAGATGGAAGTGGCAAAGATTGGCACGAAAGATAATGCAGCTGACGCTTTCACAAAGGTAGTTCCAGGTCCGAAGTTCAAGTATTGCATGGAGATACTTGGAGTCGGGGCTAACTAGTCTTGTCACTAATGTGGAAATTGTTAGCAGTTAGTGTCAAGTCTAGTTAACATATACGATTAGATGAGGTACCTAAGTGTAGTGTCTATGTAAGTCGGCTAAGTTTGGGCTCGGGCTTTCTTAGTCGACCTATGTGTGTAACCGAATCCCTCACCCTATAAATGGAGGTGAGGAGGTGATGCACAAGATACACCGATCTTCTATTCTTTCTTGTAACGATTAAGATTAATAAACTGAATCGTTCAATTAACTTGTAGTGTTTTCGTTCTTCAACGGGGTGTCTAATAACTGATTTTTGGTTAGTTAATAAAAAGGTTTGCTTGCAAGATATTTCTTTGCGTTGCTCGTACCCAATTGATATATGTCGTTGTTTCGTTCTCGGTATCTTCTCGAATCGATCACGGTCAAAAGTGGAATCGTTGTAATTGGTGACTAAAAAGGGGGAGCTTTGTTCTAAATCTACAAAAATGATAAGTGCTAGAAGTAATAAAATTGAACTAAAAGAAAATTACTGAGAATAAAGCTAGAATTTAAATGAAACAGTAAGTACCTCAACGTAGAGAAAACAACTTATTCAGAATATTTCTTCTCATGCGGAATAAAACTGGAAAACTCTATTCGGAATAACGGCTTATCCGGAATGTCTGCTCTACTCGGAATGTTTTAGTCTATCCGGAACATTTGCTCTTACTCGGAATAATACGGCTATGCGGAATATTTGTGCTACTCGGAATAATACGGCTATGCGGAATATTGGCTCTACTCGGAATGTTTTAGGAAGAAAACTCTATTCGGAATAACATGGCTATGCGGAATAAAGTTCCTATGCGGAATAATATGGCTATGCGGAATAACAGTCTATCCTGAATAATTGCTCTACTCGGAAAAACTGCTCTATCCGGAATAAATGTGCTTATGTGGAATGTTAATCTATCCGGAATAAATACTCTACTCGGAATAATTTTTATTCCGAGTAAACAACAAAATCACAACCTTGATCCGGAATATTTGATATTCCGAACCAACAGTACAAACACAGACCCCCTATCCGGAATCTGGGCAAATACAGTAACAAAATAGCGAAGAACAGGGGATTCTTTTACACACGAATTTGACTCAAAATTCACCAAGTTTTTAATCAAAACTTAAACCAATTTCACCACTAATCATTTACCTAAGGTAAACATCAATCCAAAAAAACAAAAACACAAAACCCACTTACTTTTTATGATCAAACTAATAAAATGAAACTTAAAGAACTTTGAATCATAAAGAGATGAAGAACAAGATGATAGAAAGATTAAATGTAAACTTGTATTGATGATTAAGATTCAACAAACAAAATGGAAAGATTAAACTTACAAGATTCAAGAAGAAATCAAAGAAAATGAAAACCACTCCTTATGGGAGATGGTTGTTCCTACGAACTAGGAGAAAATGTAACTGAAAAACTTGTGGAAAATTGTGAATGGGAGGAGTATTTATAGGCTTCCTCTTTGGTTGGTGAGTGGACTTTCTCCCTTTCTTTTTGTCTTCTCGTCTTTTCAGAAAAGTTGACGTTTTTGATTTCGATTCGGGATTTTTCGACGAATAAATTCAACTCGTCTTTTAATTTCTTCATTTAATAGACTTGAGTTTCTTCGACATGTGTAAATCTTCCATCTTTGGTCCTTTTCTTCGATAAATCTTCAAATAGGCCCATTGACTTCAAATCTTTTGCATCTCTTGGACTATAGACTTCGTCTTTTCGTCTTTTTCCTCGATAAAACCCGTGCAATCCCATGTTTTCTCCAATATTTATCCGGTTGGCTCTGAAAACACAACAAACACACAAACCACGCATAATTCCAAACAAATGACATTAAATACGTGTTTTGGTCTTGTTTTAGTAAGAAATAAGTGGTAGAAGGATGGGTGTTTTCACACCTATCAAATCCCCTACACTTAACCATTGCCATGCCCTCATGCAATGCTTAGCGATAAAGCAAATATACACTTTTCTCATAATCAATCAACCTTGGCCTTATTAAAATTCTACTAAACAAAAATTTAAATACTAAGAGAAATTAAAGCTTTAAAGGAGACAAAAGGATAGAAACCATTTTCACTTGAAAATAGCTATATGGAAATAACTTGCAAAGATATCAAGGACTTACATTAGGGCTTTGGTGCTGCGAAGATTTATCACCCTCAAGTTTCACGTTCCCCAAACTAAGCTTAAAAACAAGATCATTGTTATTATAAGTTAGCAATTCAAACACTTACACACATGGCTTAATTATATGCTTAAACTCCCTTATTCCTAGGTGTATCTCTTATATTTTATTTTTGTCTTAGAATGATCATGAAGATGCATTTTTGGACTTATTTTGATAGTTTATTTAGACAGAAAGCAAAGTAGGACGATTTGATTAATAGTTAGCTAAAGGACAAAATCTCTTAAAACTGCTTCTCGGGATATCAAAAAGTTCATATCTTGGCATAACTCGCTTCACGATTTGAGACCTTTCTCGGGCCGATATTTGGCATGTACTTCATACTTCATATCTTGAGAGACGTGCTTGAGATAATGATCTTCTATTCCTTAATAGAGTTCTTCACTTGGAGTATTTTTTAGGGATACTCACTTTGTTGACCACGACTTCATCATTATTTATTCAATCGCTAATTGGGATTTTGAGATACAACGATTCGCCTCCTTTTCGGACTTGGATCTATTTATCCTCATACCTTGTTAGGGTCTTTTCGGATAGACTTCTCCATGATCTTTATGGGAGTTGATTGCTTTTCGTCGTGAGTCTTGATCGTTCATATTTATTTTGGGAATAATGCTTTTCACATCACCTTGGATCTTTAGCAATAAGATTGAATCCTCATGCCTTGTTAGGGCCTTTTTGGACTTGCCAATCTTCGCGCCACGCTTCATAAGTTATGCCTTGGCTATGAACTCTTATCATTACCGAGCAACTTTTAAACGATCTTGGGCTAGAAGCTAAGTAACCTTTCAAATCGTATGACCTTACTTATTGCAGATAAATTATTAGCAAGTGATGGGAGAATAGGCAAATAATTACACCAAGTGAGCTAGTGCAAGTATACCGACTTATAATTGACTCTATCATTTCTCGTCCTCCACAATTTAAAATCTCAAGTAATGAGACTCGTGGATGCTTAGCCTAATAAACCAATTAAGGTCTACATGGTTAAGGATACTAGCTAGAATAAACTTGGATAAGTCTATTCGGGTTGAGTCAAAATAATCGCAACGGGCCTAATATGTCAAAGATTTCAAAACTAGCTACACCACTTTATTAATATTTTTGGCTTTATTGCGGGATATATACATATGAAAGCAACAATAAAAATTTAAAAATTACGACTAAATGGCCAAAGTTAATTAAGAATTTGAAAAATGCTGAAAAAGATGATTTTCCGGTTAAATGAAGGCATTTTCATGGAAAAGTCCACTTAAAACTTTGATAGAAGTCCCCCCTACACTTAAGATAAACATTGTCCTCAATGTTTAAGCATGTGGGAGAAATATCCCCTACACTTGTGACATTGTGCACGTTGGTTAAATCAAGCTAAGGAGGAGACGACTAAAGTGAGCAATTGCAAATGTGAGTATGAAGACAATTGAATCACGATAGTTGAGAGATAGAACCGGTATTGCGGATAACATGGGAGCACGGTTCTTCGAAGATTCCAAGAGTGCACGTATCCCTGTAATCACATCACCATCCAAATACAAGCAACCTATATAGCTCCCCCTACACTTAGGATGAAAAACGGGAAAGTGGTGATAGATACTCGGGTTACCTCCCGAGGAGCGCTTGTTTTTGTTCACCGAGTCACGAGCCTGACTCGGTCCCGAACTAATTCAAGGGAAACGTGGTGAGGGATGGAATCATCTCATGAGAGATGTCCTCACCAAAGTACAACTTCAGACGCTGGCCATTCACCTTAAAATTAGGCCCATTTGGCTGAGAAAGCTCAATGGTGCCATAGGGAAAGACATTGGCGATGGTGAATGGACCAGACCAGCGGCTCTTCAACTTGCCCGAGAAGATCTTCAACCGAGAGTTAAAAAGTAAGACTTGATCACCAACGTGGAACTCTCGGTTCTTGATTTTAGCATCGTGGATAATCTTGGTCTTCTCCTTGTAGATCAATGAGTTCTCGTAAGCTTCATTCCTCAATTCTTGTAGCTCGTTGAGTTGAATCTTGCGAAGATCACCGGCTTTGTTGATGTCGAAGTTAGCCCACTTCAAGGCCCAGTATGCCTTATGTTCCAGCTCGATGGGGAGGTGGCATGCTTTCCCATACACAAGACGATAAGGTGTACAACCAATCGGTGTCTTATAGGCGGTACGGAAAGCCCACAGAGCATCATCAAGTTTATCAGCCCACGAGGCACGATGCTCTCCCACAGTACGTTCCCAAATTCTCTTCAATCCACGGTTTGATATCTCGGCTTGACCGTTAGTTTGAGGATGATAAGAGGTGGAAAGACGGTGATTGACACCATACTTAGCCATGACTCTTGCAAATTGATCGTTGCAAAAATGAGTCCCGCGGTCACTGATAATAGCACGAGGAACAACGAATCGAGCAAACAGTTGTTTTAAGAAATTACAAACCACCCTCGCGTCGTTAGTGGGTAAAGATTTGTCTTCAACCCATTTGGAAACGTAGTCGACGGCGACAAGGATGTATTTGTTGCCTTTAGAAGAAGGGAATGGCCCCTTAAAGTCGATGCCCCAAACATCAAAGATTTCACATTCTTGTATGAAACTTTGAGGCATCTCATCTTTATGTGTGATCTTGCCTTGTTTTTGGCAAGCATCACAATGTTTAACCATCTCGTGAGCATCACGATAAATGGTGGGCCAATAGAATCCCGAGTCAAACACTTTTTTGGCGGTGTAGTTGGGACCAAAGTGATTGTGGTAAATTTAGATAACTTGCTTTAGGAAAAACAAGCAACTAAATATGAGCGGTAAGTATTGACGAGTGGTTTAGGAAAACCACAAGTAATGACCCACAATCAAATAAAATGAGAGAAGAAGTTCGTTTCCCAAGGAGGTATGGTGTTGTGAATTAACTTGTATGTATTTGAGATTAATATTGAGAAGATGGAATGACGGTTTCGTGAAAATTAAACTACGACGAAAACGTAAAACCGTAGAAAAACCACAAAAATTAAAAATTATTAAAACCAAAAACAAAATATCAAAAAGGCTAAAAACAAGTCTTAAATAATATAAACAAAGATAAAAATCCAACAAAGATATTTTAAAACCTTTTATTAATTAAATAATTAATTTTAAATGCTAATTAAAGCCCTAAAATTAAATTTAACTAATTCAAATGTCTAAAATATGATTTTATTGAATAATTACTTAACTTATATTATTATGAGACTAAAAGGTAATTTTCTAAAAATTAAAACCTATTAAAACTATTTTTAAAACTCTAAAAAATGATTAAAACCTAATTAAACTTAAAATAATTATAAAAATAAATCTAAAAGTTATAAAAATATTCTAAAAATGGAAATAGTCCTAATTAATGACAAAGAACCTAGGAAAAATGAGAAAGAAGGAAAAAGAAAATTTTGAAAATTAAATAATAAAATAATATTAAAATAATGCTAAAAATAAAAAGTTTCTAAAATTTAAATTAAAAAATTTCTAAAAATCCTAAATAATATAATTAAGAGAAAAACACAAATTATAGCTCCTAAACCTTTTTTAATAATTTTATAAAAATCCTTAAAGTTTATAAAAAACTTTAAAATATTATAAAATTAAAAATAAATGTTTTTGAAACCAAAATTAGATGTAAACCTCAAAAATATATCTTAAAACCTAAAAACTATTTTTCCTAGAAATAAAAACTATTTTTGGTATTTTTTAATGCTTTATTAAAAAACGTCTAATAATTAATTCCTAGAAAATAATCTATTAAAAGGAAAATTATAAAACTTGCCAGAAAATTCAACAATACTATAACTTACCTAGGAAAAATAAGAAAAGAAAAATTTGCTTAATAAATAAGCTGAAAAGTTAATAAATAAGCTACGGCTTTTTAAATAAGAAACAAGTGAAAAATGGGTTAAATATAAAACAAGACCACACCCTAGTAGTCAAAGACCCTAGGGCGCAGTGGTAAGTGTGGTGTGGTGTGAGTGTGATGATACGGGTTCGAGTCGTGCTAACCCCCTTTTTGGACGATTTATATTTTTTTTTTTTTTTTTTTTTTTTAAATTTTTCTTTTTCAATCCAACCAGTTACTTTAATAAGCTTATAAACCAATTCCACTTTCTTTTTTAGCTAGATATGATCAAAATCTAATTCAAAAACGTGACAGCTTTGAGTTTGACACTTAGCAGATTTGGACTTGAGTTTTGCTTATGGATTTTAGCCAAGATGAGCTTGGGCTGTGGTTTATTATGATGTTGATATTGGAGCAAGGGGGCACTCTTGTGATCCTTTGATCACAAGAAGTCAATACAATCAACAATTAAGCACACTAGATCAAAACAGATGCACACACAGGCAAAACTGATGCACACACAGGCTAATTAAGTCTCTGAGGTCTTATGCAGGTCAGTGGGCTGTTATGAGCTATCAAATGCAACCTAGTGAGATTCAGCCACCATAATTTGCCACACAACAACTTCAAAACATGCACAATCAATTCCAATAACTCAAATCAACTAAATCTAAACAGATTACAAGAATTAATCACCAAAAACTCATGAAAAATAAGCAATGAGTGAGCATACAGATTTTAAACACCCTTATCCTTTTAAAACTCAACAAATTAACTTCTAACTTGCACCAATATAACTCACCACTAGCTAAAAACCTAACTCAATCCTTTTAAACTTATCTAACACGTTTTTCAATCATTAATCAATGATCTTCCCCTGCTAAAACCTTTTGCCAAACACCACTTTAATTTCTTTGAAAACGTTTTTAACACTCCAAAACCTTTCAAACTCTACTAAATCTGATTCATATGTCTACTAACATGCATAACTCATCAAATAAACACCAAATCTAACAGCTTAACACACAAAAGCAACAAATCAACCAAGAGCATATAACTACCTATTTTATGAACTTTTTCAAAGAAGTAAAAAGTATTACCTCAAGGTTTTACATCCAAAACCTTGGTGGATGTATAATCCACTTCCAAACCAGCCCGGGCTGGTGCTGAACACAATATCAACAACCTTCACACCTGCTTGAATCAAAATCAAAGCAACAAAGATAAAACAAGCACAATATTATAACTGATTTCTTTTCTTCCTTTTTTAAACCTTCCAAAACTTTTTAAAACCTTCTAAAAACGTTTTGATATTACTTTAATCACCAAATAACATGAACTACTAACACCAAATCCTTGGACAGATTCCTTAACAAGAATCTTCCAAATTTCAAAAACTTTGAAATATTTTTGAAAACACAAATCACCTTAACCAATAACAAAGATGGAACTCAGCTTTTCTCATAAACAAACACCAACTTTAAGTAAATAAAAAAGGAATTATATTGTATAAAAACAAAAACACAACTTTTTATTTCAAATAAAAGGGATTACAAGGTTTAATGAGAAAAACTGGAACAAGGAACACCCACAGGTTGGGGTCTCTTATATAGTGCTCTAATGAACCTACTAGAAGCATAAAATACAAACCCTAATCATAGAAAAATCCCTATAATGCCCTTGAACGGTTTTGGTGTGAATTGTCCTTTTTTTTTTGATCTCCACTGTTCATTTTTGCTTTGAGAGTAAGCTAATAACCTTGGACGTTGATTTGGGACACGTCAGTAGACTTGGGGCCAAAGGAATGCTCTGATTGGAGGATGGGGTATTTGGGGGTTTGGACCACAAACGTGGGATGCAGGTTTTTAGGAGTGGGAAGGGCTTGTGTACGTGTGAATTAAACGTGTGTGGGTTTAATTGAGTTTTACCCAAGGGAAGGTCGGGGTAAATTCTGGGTGGTAAGAACAATGAATAGTAACTATTTAGATCCGAAAATGGGGGAAATAAAAGTGTTAAGCGGGGTTTTTGTTTAAATGTTTCCACTTTGGCAACTTCAGTCCTCCTCTTTTGTTATTTTTGCCATTTAAGGTTTTTAAGCCCTAAAACTTGTTTCTGCCTTGTTAATAACTTTCAAGGTTTGGCAGTTTTGGCACAAACTTAATAAAAAGGTTATCAAGGGTAATTTTTGGCATTTTTGAATATTTCAAGGGCTGTTTTTGAACATTGTTGATCTTCCAAGGTCTTCTTTGTATCTTTACTTCATGAGGGACCATAATTGGCAATTTGAATTTGTTGAGGGACCAATCTTGCCATTTCTTCAAAGTTGAAGGACCTTTTTGCAATTTTGACAAACTTAAGGGACCAAACTTGTAATTATTAATATACAAGGGTTTTAAGTGTCATTTCTTCATTCATTGAGGATCAATCTTGTTTTGTCTTCAAGTCTTCAAGGGTATTTGATGAAAATTCCATGATTAGGGCCCGGTTCTTTGTACGGCTTCGTTTCTCGTGTTCGTTTTTCCTTGATTCTTGTGATCTTTTGTCTTTTTCACGATATCCATACCTAAAACACACAAGTAAACAAACACAAGCATATATATGGTATTTTATGACATTTTAATGCATTTAAAGTCCGAAAAGAACGATGAGATCATGTATAAATGCCATCTCATCACTCCCCCATACTAAGCCATTGCCGTGCCCTCACGCAATGCTAGAATAAAGTATCTAAGCATCACCGAAGTTCAATTTTATTAACCTTTATTGAAGAGTAAAAGACTTGCAACATACTACGAGATTGTGTAAAGACATAATGTATGATTTTCATCACCAAAAGGTGACTTTTAGGGTCAAAGAATAGAAACAAGTTAATGTCCCTTAGAGTAAATTTCGTCATCCTTGATTGTCATACATTCCATGCTAAGTGCAAAAACAAGATCATTGTTGGTATAAGTCACAATGCTAACACTACTCATACGTTCAAATTGTGTAATACTTTTTCTCCCCGCAATCCTAGTTATTATAAAAGAAATGGGTTACTAGCATTTTTTATCTAATTGTCATGGATCACAAGTGATTCATATTGACTTATTTGAGTAGTTATTAGTCCGAAAGCAAAGTAGCACGATTTGATCAATAGTTAGCCGAAGGACAAAATCTTTTAAAATGGCTTCTCGTGTATCTCCTTAAGTTCATATCTTGGCATAACTCGTTTCACGATTTGAGACCTTTCTCGGACCGATATTTGGCATGTACTTCATACTTCAAATCTTGGGAAGACGTTCTTGAAATTATGGTCTTCTCTTCATATATTTGGAATTTCTTCACTTGACGTTTTTGAGAGATTCTTCATATAGGACCACGACTTCATCATTTTTCTTCAATCTTTACTTTGGATTTTGATATACAACGATCCGCCTCCTTTTCGGACTTGGATATATTTTTCCTCATACCTTGTTAGGGTCTTTTTGGATAGACTTTCTCCATTCTTTAGGGGAGTAATAGCTTCTCGTCGTGTGTCTCGATCCTTCATATTGATTTTGGAATAATGATACTTCACATCATCTTTGGATCTTTAGCAAAAATAGAGCTCCTCATGCCTTGTTAGGGCCTTTTTGGATGATCGCCAATCTTCGCGTCCCGCTTCAATAAGTTATGCCTTGGCTATGAACTCTATTCAACCCCGAGCAACTTTTAAACGATCTTGCGCTAGAGGCTAAGTAACCTTTCAAATCGTACGACCTTACTTATTGCAATTATGTTTTATTCCTAATGCATTGATCTTATGGGAAGAAAAAGCCACAATTAAAAACATATGAGTTTTTGAAAGAACATTTTCATGTTCTACGTTTAGCATGATCACTTGTCTAACTCTATCATTTCTCGTTCTTCACTATTTGAAGACCTCTAATTAAAGAGACTCGTGAATACTTAGCCGTGCAAGTCAAAATTAAGCCAAATTTGGATTAGCTTTCATTAAGACTATATCAAATCAAAGTTTTGGGTTTTCAAGCCACCTATAGGATCTTGCACTTTCTTGTACTTTTTCAAGTTTAGAGAATGCGTTTTAAAGTTCCCTTGATAAGTGACTTTCTAGAATCGATTATAGGAACTTGCGAAAAGTTCTTGTTCTTAACCCGAATGAATTAAGACTTTCGCGTTTTAAAGCTCCCTATATAAAAGTCTAGCAAAACTTGAATTGAGCGGGTTAAGGAATGTAAATGGCTCCAAATGCCCATCAAGTCAAAAATTAACTCTTATTCTACCCATCGGAAAATATACATTCGTGTCTTAAAAACACTTATGAAAACTAAGAAAAATTTTAAAATTTGGCCATTTTTAGCCTTATTAGTGAAACAAAACATTGAAAGTTGGAAAACGTGAGGGCGTAGCAAAGCAAGTACCTATTCACCCCCCCATACTAAAAGTAAACATTGTCCTCAATGTTTCGAGTCTAAAGGTGGAGCACCCCCATACTAGAGACGAAGAGTCGAATGCTTAGGATCTAGCATGGAAAGGGTGATCAACAATATATCTAAAGCCGTTTATTAATTATGCTAAAAGATAATTGTTAGAACAATAAAGGATATGTCATGGAATCGTGAAAAACTTCTTCAAACGAACGATGGAGGCTCACGTAAACGAACACGAGAGTCTTCAATCGTAGACGATGATGATGATGATCTAGATAACACAATCACAAACAACCACGAGACAACGAGTTGGAAGGGTACAAGTCCCCTTATTAGTGAACATAAAGCATAAAGATAAGCATGGGATCTCCCCCACGAGGCACCTCGTTTTTGATTACCGAGTCATGAGCTCGACTCGATCCCCTCAAAATGTGAACATTTAGGGATATCATGGTGTGGTCAATTTTTGATGGGGCTTACATGATAAACAAGGCCCAAAAAGCAACCGGTAAAAAGGACTAAGTCCTTAGATGATGCAAAATACCGGGGTCGAAGATGGCGTTCTCGTTTCCATTGGAAAAACAAATCAATGCCACTTCATCACGTGCCATAAACTCAAAGAGTTTGAAGAAAATAGATGAGAAGTAGAAGGGTGAGACAATTGGTAAGACAAACGTTTGAGCTACTCGAGGTAGACTCGCACCAAGCAAATAGATATAGTTTCCATTTATTGCATCGGTGGAAGACCGAGATTTCCCTTTACATGAAATTCCGGGATCGAATATCTCGTCCTCGGTGGACAAGGATGAGGGAACATAAGGGGCTTCCCCCATACTAAGACCACACAAAACATCGTCAAAAGGAGTAGACGAGTTTGTAGTACTCAAAACACGCGGTGATGACGGAGTTAGATTTGTAGAAAAATCAATTAAATCACATTTAAGATCTTTTCCTTTGTTATCTTTTAAACTCTCCTTATGAAAACCCTTTTTGATTATGTCGAAAATATTCGGTGTTTCTAAGACGATGTTAGTCACACTAAAAATTCTCACATTTTGAAACCGTTTTGGTTTTGGTGGTGGCAAGTTCTCAAAACGTTTATCGACGAAGAAAACCTCCCCATCGGGGCCAACATATTCATCATCCGAAAGATCTTCCGTAGAAACCGGTAATTTATCAACACTTTTCAAGAACGAAGGTGAAGGATTTTTCGATTCAAGTATTGATGGTTTCTTCTTTGTAGGCTTTGCACTCATAACCTCCACCGGCGGAGGAAATGGTAAATTGTTTTTGGAGACATTCCCTAAAACTCTTGGTGAAAATTCTTTGCAAACGACATTGGTCGAGTCACCATGGTTTAAAGTTGCAATAGAATATACATGAGAAAGATTGGAGTTTTGTGTTGCATTGATGACAAGTTCTTCTTCATTGAAACGAAGGGTGATTTTTCGAGCATGAACATCGATAAGTGCTCTTGATGTATCCAAAAATGAACGGCCCAAAATGAGAGGAACTTTTCGATCGATGGGAATATCTACAACGATAAAGTCAACGGTATAGTAAAACTTTCCGACTTTAACGAAAACGTCCTCGGCTACTCCACATGCCATGATCGTAGAATGATCGGCCATCTCGATGGACATGTTCGAAGGAGTAAGAGCCGGAAGCGAAAGAGATTTGAAAATCTCGAGAGGCATTAAATTAATACTAGCACCAAGATCGGCCAAGGCGTAGCATTCCTCCATATCTTGTATAGCACACGGAATCAAAAATTTACCGGGATCACCGACTTTTTGTGGTATGCGGCTTAGAAAAACCGATGAACAACTAGACGATTGTTGTAACTTTTCTTTGTTGTTAAGCATACTTTTGAAGTTTGCGGCGAATCGAGGCATCATGATTAAAGCATCGGCAAAACTTATGTTAAAGTGCAAATCACGAAACATTTTCATAAATAGCTCAAATTGATAATTGTTCCTTTCTTGTGCTTTCTCTTTGTTTCGTCTCGAAGGGTAAGGTAAAGGTGGTGTGGGTTGGTCATTAGGCAACGGCCTTGGAATCTCGGGTTCCATAATTGGTATTGGTGTAACCGTAGGTGTGGTTTGAGCGGTACTTCGTGGGATTGTAATGTGCTCCTTTTCGACCATCACCTCGGGTTCTTTCTCGATTTCCTTCTCCGTAGAAGTACTTGGACGAGAGATTGGTTCCTTGAAAGTTTTACCACTTCGTGTAGCAACAACCTTCAATTCTCCCCTCGGGTTGTTAATGGTATCACTAGGAAGACCACCCGAAGAAGAGGGCTTACACATGATAGCTTCAAACATTTTAGCCATTCGGTCCTCAAATTTTGATTGCCTAGCATCCGCTTTCAATAACTCTTGCTTAATCTCATGTTGTCCTAATTCCATCTTTTGTTGGTTTTGTTGAAGACGTTGGACATTTCCTTCCATTTTATTAGCATGAGTTTTAAGTTCATTAGCAAGTTCATTTTTAAGCTCGTTTTTCAACTCGGATCTTAAGCTAATCATCTCACGTTGCATGTTATCAAATTTAGCATCATTTGCTTTAGCATAATCCAAAAATTCTCCTTGCAAATTTTTCGTGTGAGCATTTTGAAAACCTTGTGTAGTGTTTTGAAAATCACGGTTTTGATTTTGATTAGAGATTTGTCCATTCCCACTTTGATAATTCCCTTTGTTGTAGTTGCGTGTGTTGCCTTGGTAATTACCTTGGTTGTTGTTTCGATAATTGTTAACATTTTGATTTGTGGGAGCTTGATTTTGGCGGGAACCTTGGCCGTTTTGGTTGTAAGTTCCCGTTGCTACGTAAGCACTCGAAGTGTTACCATCCGCGGTAATGCACTCGGAAAGATCATGAGCTCCCCCACACGATAAACAACTCTTAGCAACCGCTTTAACCGAAGCGGAATTGGAAGCTTCTTGAGCCTTCCAATGGGACATTAGATTAGCAAATCTATCAAAAAACCGATTTTCCTCATTAGCTTCATCATGTAAGGCGTTAATGCTACGAGACGATTGTGACGAAGATGACGAACCCATATTGGCAACACTCAGTGTGTTACGAGGGCTATAAACCTTAGATCGATTTTCAATGATTTGTAAAGCCTCATTTGTCGTCTTGCACAAAAAATTACCACCCGCGGCGGCATTCAAATAATCTCGTTCATGATCATTAAGCCCATTATAAAAGGTATCAATTTGATGCAATTCCGAAAAATCATGATGAGGACATTCATGTAACATCTCCTTAAATCGTTCCCATGCCATTGAAAAACTTTCATTGTTACGTTGCACAAATCGTGAAATCTCATTTTTTAAGTGTGTTGTTTTCGATGGTGGAAAAAACTTGTTCACAAACTTAGAAACGAGATCGGCCCATGTCAAAATCGAATTTGGCGGTTCTTTCTCGAGCCAAATTTTTGCGGGTCCATCCAACGAATATGGAAACAACATCATCTTAATGGCGTCATGCGGAACATCTTTGAATTTGCTAGTAGCGGTGAGACGGTTGAAATTCCTAATATGGTAATGCGGGTTGTCTTTCTCGTGACCTCGAAATTTGTTTGCTTGCAACATCGACATTAAACCCGTCTTAATCTCGAAATTCTCCGCAAGGATGGCGGGAATAACAATGGCCTCTCCAAAACCCTCGGTGGGTGCTTGTAGCAACTCCATCATAGTACGATTAGCCATTACGACTTCTTGTTCTATAATAGGTTCAACAATTGGAAGTTCTTCAACAATCAACGATCCTTGATTTGCTTGCTTTTGTAGACGTTTACGAGCTCGTTTTGCTTGATTACGAGTGATCATAAACTTCACGAAGAATGGGAGGTGAGCAAAGAAGATTCTTTTTGGTTGTTTTGTGGATTTTCAATTTTTTTGTGTTTTTGATGATATTTAATTTTTTTGGATTTTGGTGTATCTTCGTAGACAACAATCTACAAAATCTCTCCTCGAATCAAACTCTTGATTAAAGAAGCCTCAAAGGAATGAAAACGATCACGTGGAGTGAACGCCTTCGAATGACTTTAGAACTTTGGTGAAAACCAAATTGTTCACGAGGGTTTAATCACAAAGAAAACCAAGCAAATATAGTATACGTATTAATACTTTGGGCGGCAAAACCCTCGATTAGCCTTCAATCTCAAAATACTCACAAGCAAGCGGGGAAACGAGGCGGCGCGAAGCACTTAAGAGCCTTTTTCCTTAGGGTATATTTTATAATACCCGCCTTATACCCACCTTATAGTTCGTATCTTTCAAAATCGAGCTTCACGAAAGTATTTATCTATTTTTGCCTTTTCTTTTTGTTTGAGATTCGAATACAATAATTAGGAGATCAAATCCCAATTAAGGTTGTGTTTTCACACTTTTGGAGATATTGTATTTTGATTGTGATACTTAATACAATATATTAATAATATTCACAAAGAAAAACCAAGAAAACCGATAATACGTGTTAAGGGAGTTCCACTTAACACAAATACTATTTATGGATAATATCAAAAACAAAATTTTCCAAATTAAGACACGACACACCTCCCCGGCAGCGGCGCCAAAATGATTGTGGTAAATTTAGATAACTTGCTTTAGGAAAAACAAGCAACTAAATATGAGCGGTAAGTATTGACGAGTGGTTTAGGAAAACCACAAGTAATGACCCACAATCAAATAAAATGAGAGAAGAAGTTCGTTTCCCAAGGAGGTATGGTGTTGTGAATTAACTTGTATGTATTTGAGATTAATATTGAGAAGATGGAATGACGGTTTCGTGAAAATTAAACTACGACGAAAACGTAAAACCGTAGAAAAACCACAAAAATTAAAAATTATTAAAACCAAAAACAAAATATCAAAAAGGCTAAAAAAAAGTCTTAAATAATATAAACAAAGATAAAAATCCAACAAAGATATTTTAAAACCTTTTATTAATTAAATAATTAATTTTAAATGCTAATTAAAGCCCTAAAATTAAATTTAACTAATTCAAATGTCTAAAATATGATTTTATTGAATAATTACTTAACTTATATTATTATGAGACTAAAAGGTAATTTTCTAAAAATTAAAACCTATTAAAACTATTTTTAAAACTCTAAAAAATGATTAAAACCTAATTAAACTTAAAATAATTATAAAAATAAATCTAAAAGTTATAAAAATATTCTAAAAATGGAAATAGTCCTAATTAATGACAAAGAACCTAGGAAAAATGAGAAAGAAGGAAAAAGAAAATTTTGAAAATTAAATAATAAAATAATATTAAAATAATGCTAAAAATAAAAAGTTTCTAAAATTTAAATTAAAAAATTTCTAAAAATCCTAAATAATATAATTAAGAGAAAAACACAAATTATAGCTCCTAAACCTTTTTTAATAATTTTATAAAAATCCTTAAAGTTTATAAAAAACTTTAAAATATTATAAAATTAAAAATAAATGTTTTTGAAACCAAAATTAGATGTAAACCTCAAAAATATATCTTAAAACCTAAAAACTATTTTTCCTAGAAATAAAAACTATTTTTGGTATTTTTTAATGCTTTATTAAAAAACGTCTAATAATTAATTCCTAGAAAATAATCTATTAAAAGGAAAATTATAAAACTTGCCAGAAAATTCAACAATACTATAACTTACCTAGGAAAAATAAGAAAAGAAAAATTTGCTTAATAAATAAGCTGAAAAGTTAATAAATAAGCTACGGCTTTTTAAATAAGAAACAAGTGAAAAATGGGTTAAATATAAAACAAGACCACACCCTAGTAGTCAAAGACCCTAGGGCGCAGTGGTAAGTGTGGTGTGGTGTGAGTGTGATGATACGGGTTCGAGTCGTGCTAACCCCCTTTTTGGACGATTTATATATATTTTTTTTTTTTTTTTTAAATTTTTCTTTTTCAATCCAACCAGTTACTTTAATAAGCTTATAAACCAATTCCACTTTCTTTTTTAGCTAGATATGATCAAAATCTAATTCAAAAACGTGACAGCTTTGAGTTTGACACTTAGCAGATTTGGACTTGAGTTTTGCTTATGGATTTTAGCCAAGATGAGCTTGGGCTGTGGTTTATTATGATGTTGATATTGGAGCAAGGGGGCACTCTTGTGATCCTTTGATCACAAGAAGTCAATACAATCAACAATTAAGCACACTATATCAAAACAGATGCACACACAGGCAAAACTGATGCACACACAGGCTAATTAAGTCTCTGAGGTCTTATGCAGGTCAGTGGGCTGTTATGAGCTATCAAATGCAACCTAGTGAGATTCAGCCACCATAATTTGCCACACAACAACTTCAAAACATGCACAATCAATTCCAATAACTCAAATCAACTAAATCTAAACAGATTACAAGAATTAATCACCAAAAACTCATGAAAAATAAGCAATGAGTGAGCATACAGATTTTAAACACCCTTATCCTTTTAAAACTCAACAAATTAACTTCTAACTTGCACCAATATAACTCACCACTAGCTAAAAACCTAACTCAATCCTTTTAAACTTATCTAACACGTTTTTCAATCATTAATCAATGATCTTCCCCTGCTAAAACCTTTTGCCAAACACCACTTTAATTTCTTTGAAAACGTTTTTAACACTCCAAAACCTTTCAAACTCTACTAAATCTGATTCATATGTCTACTAACATGCATAACTCATCAAATAAACACCAAATCTAACAGCTTAACACACAAAAGCAACAAATCAACCAAGAGCATATAACTACCTATTTTATGAACTTTTTCAAAGAAGTAAAAAGTATTACCTCAAGGTTTTACATCCAAAACCTTGGTGGATGTATAATCCACTTCCAAACCAGCCCGGGCTGGTGCTGAACACAATATCAACAACCTTCACACCTGCTTGAATCAAAATCAAAGCAACAAAGATAAAACAAGCACAATATTATAACTGATTTCTTTTCTTCCTTTTTTAAACCTTCCAAAACTTTTTAAAACCTTCTAAAAACGTTTTGATATTACTTTAATCACCAAATAACATGAACTACTAACACCAAATCCTTGGACAGATTCCTTAACAAGAATCTTCCAAATTTCAAAAACTTTGAAATATTTTTGAAAACACAAATCACCTTAACCAATAACAAAGATGGAACTCAGCTTTTCTCATAAACAAACACCAACTTTAAGTAAATAAAAAAGGAATTATATTGTATAAAAACAAAAACACAACTTTTTATTTCAAATAAAAGGGATTACAAGGTTTAATGAGAAAAACTGGAACAAGGAACACCCACAGGTTGGGGTCTCTTATATAGTGCTCTAATGAACCTACTAGAAGCATAAAATACAAACCCTAATCATAGAAAAATCCCTATAATGCCCTTGAACGGTTTTGGTGTGAATTGTCCTTTTTTTTTATCTCCACTGTTCATTTTTGCTTTGAGAGTAAGCTAATAACCTTGGACGTTGATTTGGGACACGTCAGTAGACTTGGGGCCAAAGGAATGCTCTGATTGGAGGATGGGGTATTTGGGGGTTTGGACCACAAACGTGGGATGCAGGTTTTTAGGAGTGGGAAGGGCTTGTGTACGTGTGAATTAAACGTGTGTGGGTTTAATTGAGTTTTACCCAAGGGAAGGTCGGGGTAAATTCTGGGTGGTAAGAACAATGAATAGTAACTATTTAGATCCGAAAATGGGGGAAATAAAAGTGTTAAGCGGGGTTTTTGTTTAAATGTTTCCACTTTGGCAACTTCAGTCCTCCTCTTTTGTTATTTTTGCCATTTAAGGTTTTTAAGCCCTAAAACTTGTTTCTGCCTTGTTAATAACTTTCAAGGTTTGGCAGTTTTGGCACAAACTTAATAAAAAGGTTATCAAGGGTAATTTTTGGCATTTTTGAATATTTCAAGGGCTGTTTTTGAACATTGTTGATCTTCCAAGGTCTTCTTTGTATCTTTACTTCATGAGGGACCATAATTGGCAATTTGAATTTGTTGAGGGACCAATCTTGCCATTTCTTCAAAGTTGAAGGACCTTTTTGCAATTTTGACAAACTTAAGGGACCAAACTTGTAATTATTAATATACAAGGGTTTTAAGTGTCATTTCTTCATTCATTGAGGATCAATCTTGTTTTGTCTTCAAGTCTTCAAGGGTATTTGATGAAAATTCCATGATTAGGGCCCGGTTCTTTGTACGGCTTCGTTTCTCGTGTTCGTTTTTCCTTGATTCTTGTGATCTTTTGTCTTTTTCACGATATCCATACCTAAAACACACAAGTAAACAAACACAAGCATATATATGGTATTTTATGACATTTTAATGCCTTTAAAGTCCGAAAAGAACGATGAGATCATGTATAAATGCCATCTCATCACAAAGTGACCACCGGTGGGTCCTTTGTGGCAAGCCTGGAGAATGTCAAAAGCTGCCGGTCCGTCAACACATCGGCGAATAATCAAGTCAGCGCATTGTTTGAATAGAAAAGGGTCATCCCAAAAGTAAGTCTTAACATCGTTCAAGAACTTCTTCTTTTGTTGGGATGTTAACCCTTTGATGAGAACACCACCCGCTAAGTAGTTTGCAATATCGGCAAACCACGGGGTGTCATCCAGATTGAGATTTATAGACATTAAGGTCTCAAGGGGGAAAGAGTCATTGATCTCTTTGTTCGGATGATCCCCTTGATATGGATCCTCAAGTCTACTCAGATGATCCGCGGCTAGGTTTTCAGCACCCTTCTTGTCACGAATTTCAATGTTGAATTCTTGAAGGAGTAAAACCCAGCGAAGAAGTCTTGGCTTAGAGTCGTGCTTAGTCATCAAGTACTTCAACGCGGAATGGTCCATGTATACGATGGTGGTGGATAAAACAAGATAGGGGCGGAATTTTTCAAAAGCATAGACAACAGCTAAAAGCTCTTTTTCGGTTGTCGTATAATGCAATTGAGCCCCCGTCATTGTTTTGCTAGCATAGTGGATTGGTTGGAAGTGTTTGTTGATCCTTTGTCCCAAAACCGCACCAATAGCAAAGTCGCTAGCCTCGCACATCAACTCAAAGGGTAGCTCCCAATTAGGGGTAACCAAGACCGGTGCCTTAGTTAGCGTATCCTTAAGAAGATTGAAGGCTTCGATACACTCTTTAGAAAAGATAAAAGGAGTATCTTTTACCAAGAGGTGGGTCATCGGGCGAGCGATTTTAGAGAAATCCTGAATGAATCGATGATAGAAGCCCGCATGACCCAGAAAACTTCTCACATCCTTCAAGGTTGAAGGTGGAGGTAATTTGGCTATGACATCTACTTTAGAACGGTCGACTTCCAGACCGGCTTTAGAGATTTTTTGTCCTAGCACGATGCCTTCTTTGACCATAAAATGGCATTTTTCCCAATTTAGAACAAGGCGAGTGTCTTCGCACCGCTTAAGCATACGTTCCAAATTGGCAAGGCAAGAAGAGAAGGAATCCCCAAAGACCGAGAAATCATCCATGAAGACTTCCATGGTTTGCTCAACCATGTCATGGAAGATAGCCAACATGCACCTTTGGAAAGTCCCGGGGGCATTGCATAAGCCAAAAGGCATCCTTTTGTAGGCAAATGTGCCATAGGGACAAGTGAATGTTGTCTTCTCTTGATCTTGGGGATCGATGGGTATTTGGAAATAACCCGAGAAACCATCAAGAAAGCAGTAATATTCATTACCCGCTAAACGTTCAAGCATTTGGTCCATAAAAGGAAGAGGGAAATGATCCTTTCTCGTGGAATCATTGAGTTTGCGGTAGTCTATACAAACTCTCCACCCAGTAACGAGACGGGTAGGAATCAACTCGTTGTTGGCATTGGGCACAACGGTGATTCCGCCTTTCTTAGGCACACAATGGACTGGACTAACCCATGGTGAATCCGAAATAGGGTAAATCATACCCGCATCAAGAAGTTTGATAACCTCTTTTTTGATGACTTCATGGATTTTAGGATTCACCCTTCGTTGGCTTTAAATTGTGGGCTTAAAGTCGTCCTCCATGAGAATTTTATGTGTGCAAAAGTGAGGATCAATTCCGCGAATGTCGGAGATTTTCCAAGCGATAGCTCTTTTATGTTTCTTCAACACGGTGATAAGTCGGGCTTTTTCTTCTTCTTTCAGGTCCTTCGCGATGATGACCGGTAACTTCTCGTTGTCTCCAAGGAAAACATACTCTAGATGAGGAGGTAGGTCTTTAAGCTCGAGAGTAGGAGGATCCTCGATAGATGGTGTAACTAACGATGGATCATCATTAGTCACCTCTTTCGGAGAAGGAGGAGAAAACGGGTCTTCATTGAGAAGTCTCTCAATAGTACGAATATCTTCATCCCAATCGGTGGACGAATTATCATACTTAATATCGAGAGGACCTAAGCTAGCTTCGAAATCATCCAAGTCACTTTCTCCAAAAGGAGTCAATGCCGGATCAATTGAGGCAACGGTCTCAACATTGGGTAGAGAAGAGAGAGTGCTTTTGCAAGCATCATGAAAGTGTTCTTCACAAGCCTCATCGAGAACATCAATAGCATTAACACTCTCATATGAATAAGGTTGCTTAGAAATCTTACCCATGTTGAAGACAATTTTATCGTCACCAACTCTCATGATTATTTCGCCCGCGGCTACATCAATGAGAGTGCGACCGGTCCTCAGGAAGGGACGTCCAACGATTAATGGAACACGAGGATCCATCTCGTAGTCAACGACAACAAAATCCGCCGGGAAGGTGAATTTGTCAACGCCAACAAAGACATCTTCGACTATCCCCACTGGATAAGCAACCGTGTGGTTAGCTAATTCCAAATTCATTTTGGTGGGGACTAGCTCGGGGAGAGATAATTGCTTCCAAACACTTAAAGGCATTAAGTTTATACTGGCACCTAGATCGGCTAGGGCCATGCAATTCTTTACTCTCGGGAAGTTGCAAGGAATCAAGAAGCGACCCGGATCACCAAGTTTGGTGGACAATTTCCTTAAGAGAACGGCGGAGCAATTCTCATTAAGATGGGTCTGAGCAATGTCAAGAAGCTTCTCCTTGTCACTTAGAAGATCTTTAAACATCTTAGCGTATTTAGGCATGTGAGCGAGATCCTCGGTAAAGGAGATGTTAAAATTCAATTGTTTAAACATTTTTAGAAAGTTTGAAACTTGAATATCATCCTTGCTCTTTTGCTTCTCTTTCCTCAACCTTGAAGGATAAGGTATATTGGATGAAGAAGAAGGCTTTACGGGAGTAGGATCACTCACAACCACGGGTGGTGGGGAAATGGGGATAGAAGGTGAAGGAGGTGAGGAAAGTTGCTCTTTTTCCTTGTTCACAATCACGGGTGGAGGTGTAGGAAGCTCGGGTTCCGTATAACCTTTTCCACTACGAGTGGTGATTGCTTTCATCTCCCCTCTTGGATTCGCAACGGTGTTACTCGGAAGAGTACCCGAAGAAGAGGGTTGATTACCTTGGAAGAGCGAACCGATCATATCACGAATGTTAACCGCTTGAGTGCTGTAAGAGTCTCTCATGACTGCACGAATCTCATTGCTTTGTTTTGCCATGTCATTCCTTAGCTCGGCTCGAATATCGTTCCCTTGTTTAGCCATTTCTCCCTTCAAGTTGACAAATTGACTCTGAAGATTCGTCACCATCTCTCGATTAGTCTTTATGAACGTCTCGACGTCTTGATTCAATACCATCGGTTGATTGAGAGGTGGAGCTTGGTAAGCTTGAGAATTTCCTTGAGGTGGGCATGGGTTTCTTTGGGATTGATATTGATTGTTAGCACGAGGTTGGGATTGGTTGTTTCGGTTATAGCTTTGTTGTTGGTTTTGGTTTGGAGGAGGAAAACCGGGTGGAGCAAGATAGTTGTTTGAACGATAACTTAGCAAGCTACGGTCTCCTTGAGGACGAGCTTGATAGCCTCCCGTGGGATAAGTACCGTATGCCGCGTTAACGTTTTCAGAAAAATTGCCTTGAGTAGAAGGACAATCATTGTAAGAATGAGGACCACCACATGTGTCACAAGAAATAGAAACGGCTTTAGCTTGTTGAAAGTGGTTTGTGGCCATGGACATGAAATCCTTGTGCATATTCGCGATTTGTCGGGTAAGTTCGGTTATCTCGGGATTGGAAGTAGTAGAAGAAACATTGACTCTCTGATTAGATCTTGAGGATGCGGATGAATCCCAATTCTTGTGGTGAGTAGTCATGTTTTCAATCAACTCTCTACACTCCTCCGGTCTATTTTTCATAAAAGTACCACCGGCGGCGGCGTTGATCGTGTCACGATCACGAAAAGTGAGACCATTGTAGAAAGTATCAATGAGAGTGACGGGGAGCATGTTGTGATTTGTACAGCGGTCGATCAAATCATTGTATCGTTCCCAAGCATCAAAGAGTGATTCATCATTGTCTTGCATGAATCCACTAATTTGGTTACGAAGGCTCGTGACCATGGATGGTGGGAAGTAGCGCGACAAAAAGCGTTGAGTCATGTCGTCCCAAGTATGAATAGAGTTCTTTGGGAGACGGTCAAACCATTTTTCGGCATGGTGAGAAAGCGAGTGGGGAAAGAGTTGGAGGCGAAGGTCATCCATAGAAACACCGGGGGACTTCATGCTTTGGGTGATGGTAATGAATTTGTCGAGGTGTTTGTTGGCATCATCATCCAGAATTCCGCGAAATGGGTTAGTTTGCACTTGTTGGATCATGTGATGCTTCCACGAAAACTCTTGAGCCGTGACATGCATCGGCGCAATCGGACCTCCACGTCCGTTCATCGTAGGTTGGCATAGCTCCTCCATGGTTCGTAGGTCGGGTAAGGGTGGATTATTCATGTTTGGGTGGGGTGGATTATTCATGTTTAGGTGGGGTGGATTATTATTGTTATTGTTTGGGAGGGGTGGATTATTATTGTTGTTGTTGTGTACACCGGCCATGTCTAAATCTTCGAGAGTCTCGGGCTCTGAATAAGACGTTGGTCGAGTACGCATACACTAAAAAGAAAATGCAAGAGAAAATATTTTTGGTTTTTATAGGTTTTTTAATGTTTTTGTATTTTTGAAAATAACGTTCCCGAAAGAACGGATCCCAAAATCCAATTTTTCTCACAAAGAACCGTTGATCCTTAAGAAAAGAGCCGGCAACGGCGCCATTTTAATAACTGAATTTTGGTTAGTTAATAAAAAGGTTTGCTTGCAAGATCTTTCTTTGCGTTGCTCGTACCCAATTGATATATGTCGTTGTTTTGTTCTCGGTATCTTCTAGAATCGATCACGGTCAAAAGTGGAATCGTTGTAATTGGTGACTAAAAAGGGGGAGCTTTGGTCTAAATCTACTAAAATGATAAGTGCTAGAAGTAATAAAATTGAACTAAAAGAAAATTACTGAGAATAAAGCTAGAATTTAAATGAAACAGTAAGAACCTCAACGTAGAGAAAACAACTTATTCAGAATACTTCTTCTTATGCGGAATAAAACTAGAAAACTCTATTCGGAATAACGGCTTATCCGGAATTTCTGCTCTACTCGGAATGTTTTAGTCTATCCGGAACATTTGCTCTTACTCGGAATAATACGGCTATGCGGAATATTTGTGCTACTCGGAATAATACGGCTATGCGGAATATTGGCTCTACTCGGAATGTTTTAGGAAGAAAACTCTATTCGGAATAACATGGCTATGCGGAATAAAGTTCCTATGCGGAATAATATGGCTATGCGGAATAACAGTCTATCCTGAATAATTGCTCTACTCGGAAAAACTGCTCTATCCGGAATAAATGTGCTTATGCGGAATGTTAATCTATCCGGAATAAATACTCTACTCGGAATAATTTTTATTCCGAGTAAACAACAAAATCACAACCTTGATCCGGAATATTTGATATTCCGAACCAACATCAAACAAAGACCCCCTATCCGGAATCTGGGCAAATACAGTAACAAAATAGCGAAGAACAGGGGATTCTTTTACACACGAATTTGACTCAAAATTCACCAAGTTTTTAATCAAAACTTAAACCAATTTCACCACTAATCATTTACCTAAGGTAAACATCAATCCAAAACAACAAAAACACAAAACCCACTTACTTTTTATGATCAAACTAATAAAATGAAACTTAAAGAACTTTGAATCATAAAGAGATGAAGAACAAGATGATAGAAAGATTAAATGTAAACTTGTATTGATGATTAAGATTCAACAAACAAAATGGAAAGATTAAACTTACAAGATTCAAGAAGAAATCAAAGAAAATGAAAACCACTCCTTAAGGGAGATGGTTGTTCCTACGAACTAGGAGAAAATGTAACTGAAAAACTTGTGGAAAATTGTGAATGGGAGGAGTATTTATAGGCTTCCTCCTTGGTTGGTGAGTGGGCTTTCTCCCTTTCTTTTTGTCTTCTCGTCTTTTCAGAAAAGTTGACGTTTTTTATTTCGATTCGGGATTTGTCGACGAATAAATTCAACTCGTCTTTTAATTTCTTCATTTAATAGACTTGAGTTTCTTCGACATGTGTAAATCTTCCATCTTTGGTCCTTTTCTTCGATAAATCTTCAAATAGGCCCATTGACTTCAAATCTTTTGCATCTCTTGGACTATAGACTTCGTCTTTTCGTCTTTTTCCTTGATAAAACCCGTGCAATCCCATGTTTTCTCCAATATTTATCCGGTTGGCTCTGAAAACACAACAAACACACAAACCACGCATAATTCCAAACAAATGACATTAAATACGCGTTTTGGTCTTGTTTTAGTAAGAAATAAGTGGTAGAAGGATGGGTGTTTTCACACCTATCAGTGTCGTTGAGGGTTGCAACTTGTGCTCCGTTAATCACATGATCTAGTGATTCCGCGACTGAGCTTCGATTTGTTAGGTTTTCGTCCAACATCTTCGACCTTGTGTAAAAACATAAGATAATTTAGTTGTCATTCATGTGTCATATTCTAAGATAAGGAGCATATTAGTACAAAGCTTATTCTTTTAGGACCTACACACAATTTTCAAATACGTCAAATAAGATGAATATAAAAAAAACTACAATAAAATGATTAGTATTGGACTTTTGTAACAAGTGTCTTATTATGTCTAATCATAATAAAACACCTAATGCATAAGGTCCTGTAAGATGCATGTAATAGGACCCGCATATTGAGTGTTGTAGAAAGTTATATTTAATAAGACCATAAGAAATAAGAGTTCTATAAACCTAATTTGATAAAACTTTTATATCAAGTGTCCTATTATATTCAATGTTAATAAGACGTTACCAAAAAAATTGTCTTATAAATAGGTATATTAGGACCCACCAATTAAGTGTCATATTATAATCCAACATAATAGGATTAAAAAGCTAAATGGTTTTTAGGACACTTTAAAAAAAAGGTTCTCAAAGAAGGGTCCTAAAAGACATGTTTTTTTGTAGTGGAAAAACCAAATTAAAACCCTTAGGGGTGTTTGTTTTCCGATCGCACAAAGAGAAAGAGAAGGAAAAGATGGGGGTCAATAATTATGAGGGTTAAGGGGTGTTTATATAGGCCTAAATATCCTTGTAGCTCAAGTAAACGATTATAAGGAAAGTTTTCCTTCTCCCCCCCACTTTGATTCTAACCGACGGTCGAAACACCCTCTTAGGGTGTTCCGGACTTTTCTTTTCCTCTTCTATTTATTTCATAATGCCCGTTAAACCTTAACTCTTAAATATTTAACGACCTTAAAGTTATAACTCGATTTAATTTAATAAACATATAAATATATTTATTAAATAAATTAACCCTATACGTATTGTGTGCAATCCCGTAATCCCGAGTTCGATCCTAACACACGACTATTAAATATAAGTCCATAAACTTTCAGTATTATCATCATCGCCAATCAAAAGTAACATCGAAAGCCAAGTTCACAACAACAAACAATGAACAAAACCAACACCAAAATAGTCCGAATATAAGATAATCAATCTGTAAGCTTCATCAAAAGCCAATTTCATAACAGCGAACAAACACAACACGTATGTTTCTCCCCAAAGAAATAAGAAAACATTACCGCATACACGGTGTGTTGTCCCATGTATTCGTGATGATTAAGCAATGAAGAGAGAAAGAAAATAGATGAAGAAGAGATGAATTCCTAGAGAGAGAAAGTAGTGAGAGAAAGTAGAGAGGAGATGATTAACTTGGTGAGATTAGATTAGGAAAAGAAGTTACAAATGACCATTCACCCTCCTAACATGCTAGGAGGGTAGTATATATAGTCCACCCACATGCGGGCTTTAATGGACTATATATTGGGCCGGGCTTGTATTTTGGACTTTAATTAGTTTAAATCCAAGCCCGTGAATCACGACTAAATAACTACTTATTACAACGTTCTAATAAATAATACAATAGAAACCTATGACCGAACATTCTTGTTTGACTCAATATTTTGAGGCTAACAATCTCCCCCAATGTGAGGTCATTCCTCTTTGATATTTGGATTCCAATGGAGATTTATGAATTTCGTCATAAATGAGTCTTGAACGTGTAACAGTAGTTTTGTTCCTTCATGCTGTGATCTTTGAGCCTTTGTTGTTGTCTTTTGACTTTGTCTTTTAGTCTTGAGATCTTCAAATCATCCTTGACTTGTCATTGCCATCTTGCGATCTTGTGTCTTTATCCACATGCTCACACTATCAATTGTTGGATAAGTCTTTGGGCATGAATATGTGGTTGTGAATCTTTGACTTTGCTGAGTACACCGTGACGCCACCTTCTCGAGACAAAACATAGACACGGACTGAATGGCTTTGACATTCGTCCTAAATAGGTAGCGTTTTACCTCCGGTCGGTGAAGACCGTTATACGATATTAAATATCGTACCTGTGATCAGGTAGATTCAATTAAGAATCTCCTTGACAGGGTTTCGCGGCTGTACTAGCCGTTCTCTTTACTCGACCGTCTCAAAGCAAGACTGCGAACATAAAGAGTGAATCAATTGGATAAATATCCGCTTGATTAAAGTCGTCAATTCAAATTCCTGGAACAAGTTTGATTCATTAAGAATCTTACCATTGTTGCTTTCCAGTTGACACAAGTTTGATTCATAAGAATATCACAAGTCACCTACCGTAGCGCTGTTTGATGTTGACGCTAGAAGGATTTCCATTCGTCACTGTGAATATTAATAAATATCACTCTGAATGTTCTGGCAAGACCATAAAGATATTGCGTAGAAACCTGAAACGAGTTTGAATCAATTCAGAATCAAACCACTGTTGCTTTTCAGTTTTACATATGTTCAATTCATAAAGAATCTTGCATATGACCTACCGCAGTGCTGTTTGATGTTAACACTGGAAGGATTTCCACTCATCATTGTGAATACTAAGTAGTATCACTCTGAGTGTTCTAGCAATATCGCAAGGATATAGCGTAGGACTCTCTTGATCTTCATCCGTGTGTCCTAACGAGATTTGATTGATCTCTTGGCTCTAGACTCGATTTGTGCACTTTTAGTGGTCGGAGGCTGGAGCAGATGCCACCTATTCAATATCAACTATCTCGGAGTGAGAAAGTCAATAGAAGTCGTGTTGATCTCCGTGACAATAAAACAAACTTCTTTTGAGAGAAGCCTGAGTAGCTAGGAAAGGGTTGTGCTTCACATCACTGGGTCCATGATGAGTTTGTCTTCATGATGAGTTGACCCGGTTTCTGCCTAAGTTGTATGGAGGGCTTCTTTCTTTACACCCTTTATCCTTACATTTCTTTTTCATTCTTCAACCCCTTCAATGCTTACCAAGACATCATTAATAGCACCTTGTTGTGATTGTTCCAGTGCTATCATCAGTACTTAGTCGGCATTCAGCTACGTTCACATTCTACTCCATCTTTCCTAAGGACTTCTAATAATCTATTGGATTGTCCCTGGGAAGATCCCTCCGGTTCTGGTTGGATCATAGGACTTAAACCTAACCACCCTTTTGACACCAATAACGTCGTGAAATTAAAGATGTTGTGGGTATTTGATCGTAACCATGAAAACCACTTTAAATTCTAACAAGGTGTTTGAAAAACATTTAACACCTTGCTAGTTTTGTCGTTTCAGAAAAGCTCCCCCTTCACATGTGCATCGATAATCGAAAGTGTTTCGCACATGTGGGTAAGAGTTAAAGTGCTTGAGTCTTATATTAGATCACATTTTAATCACATTTTCTCCCCCTATCTCTAATATATAAAATCTTTTGATATTAGAGATACCAAATTTGATTAAAATATATTTTGAAAAATAGTTTTGAAATCTCCAGGAGAAAGATGTGTTAATCTTTTGCATGAAGTTTAAAATGACCCCCCTCAAAAATTGATCCAATGGAATTGTCATTACGAGGATGTGATCCACATTATACTTTTGAGGATAGGAGTTGTTGAACACACAATTTTTGAAAGATTTTGAATATCATTGAGAAATTCTTGAAAAAATTGTGTTCAACGCTTTTTGAAAAATCAATTCTTTTTGACGAAAAGGTTTTTCTAAAGCATAAACTTGAGTTCATAGACTTTGAATGTCTTGACGAATCCACTCAAGTGTAAGAAGATTTAACTTCTTTTGCTAAGGGTAAGAGTACAAAAGCGTACACTCCCCCGTGAATTTAGATCCGGGTTGCAATCTGAAAGTGATTACAAGCCATTGTGTTGAGCGCAAAACGTTGAATGTTTTGTGACAAGCTCAACCCGAGATAGATTGCTCTACCCGTTTGGTAGGGTAAGGTATCTTTAAAGATACACTTTCCTTTATTTGAAGTCCGAGTTACAGTCTGACATTTAACTATAAGTCGTTTACAAGAGCTTAAAAAACTTTGAATGTTTTTATCGATAGCTCATGACCGAGAAATTTTATTTTCCCGTTGTTGAGGATAAGTAATCATCGTGATCAACTTTCCTTTCTTTGAAGTACGAGTCACAATCTGAGGCAATTGTAAATCATTGAAATGACATGTTTTGAAAAATATTTACAACTTTCATTCGAGCTTTATGTACACACCCGTGTCGTTATTGAGCGACATTTCTAGGTACGTCCATATTATCGATACTGAAAGACATGTCGAGAGGAATATTTTTGGTATTTTGAAAGTTTTTCCATTTTTTATTTTGTTTTTCTATGAATATTTACGTTTTATTATATATATATATATTTTTTTTTTGTTTTCTCAAGTTTTTCGAAAATAATCCAAAATAGACTTTTGTACAGCAGAAGAAGGTGATATCGAATATACAGAATTGGAACCCTTTGAAGAAGGAGAAGTGGGTTCAGAATCCGCTGTTGTACCTGCAATCACAGAAGACGAGTTTGCACAAATACTAGAATTAGGAGTAACAAATTCCTTTTCAGCGTGTAGAACAGTAGCATTAGTGCTGGTGCAGGTGTCATCACTCTTCTCTATTGGAATCCACTTAAGACCAACTTCTGTGAAGATCCGACCCGTTGGTTTCCACTGAAGACTAGATTTAGGAGTAGCTTTCTCTTGCACAGCGGAAGACTTCTTTGGAGAGAAACTATGTCCTTTTTGAATCCACGTCTCATATTTGGTGTGGTTGCTTTTCTTTACGACGGGTTTGTATCTCCTTGTTGTCTTATGGGATTCTGTATTCGATCTCCGTTCAAAGGAACGAGATTTGACCTCATAGAGGTATTGCAAAATGCAATGGTCATGATTTCCATTGTGAATGCCCTTTTTGCAAGTTGGACATACAGGGAATTTTGGATTCATGAAAGTACTTGTATTCCTTTGTTTTCCAAATCGTTCAGGCGTAGTGTTTGTAACACGACTATTCATGGATGGTTTCCAATTCCTAGATTGCTGAAGAGGGATCCTAGGTTTTGGTTTACTACCATTAGGAGTGTGTGGAACTCTAGCGGGATTTGGTGAACTAGGTTTTTCATACACTGGTTTGTCTTTCTGAATCTTCCCTTTTTGTTTCGCATCCTCTAGGTTGTGGGTATGAACGAGGTCATTTGAACCTACAGATTCCTTTGTGGACGTGAATGTCACACGTTTTGGAGGAGTCCTAGAAGTGCTAGGTGCATTCACATGGTTGGGTTTAGCAACAGTATGCTTTCTAAATGGAGGAACATAGGGTGATATGGATGGTTTTGGAACACTTGGTTGCATATCAGTCTTAGGGGGTAACCTAGATTTCATATGAGAAGAATTGGAGAACGGAGTCGGTTTTCCTAAGATAGACGGCTTTGGATCCTTGTAGGCATTGGGTTGTCGAACAACAGGTTTCACAACTTTAGGTTCCATGATTTTCCCACCCATTTTAGCAACGAGTTTCTGCAACTCTGCTATCGCTCTGTCCCTGTCTTGTAACTGAGCTTTCAACCCTTTAATTTCCAAATTCTGTTCATTCATTTCTCGAAACGTTTGAGAAAGTTTTTCTTGCAATTTATTATCATGTGGAAAACTACCAACGTCTTTTTGCAAAGCAAGTTCAAGAGAATGACAATGTTTTTGAAGGAAATCAGTTTTGTGTTGAAGTAACTCAAAAGCCTTTTTGTCAACATTTTCTTTCCGTTTCGAAAGCTCAATTTCAAGACGTTCACATTCTTTGATCTTATCAAGATATTGGCATGCAACTTCAGAATATTCATCAATATCAGCACAAGATGTAAAATAAGCACACATAATATCTTTAGAAACGCATTCTTGCAAGAGTAAATCATATTCATCAGAAAAAGCGGACTTGTCCATTTGAAGATCATCAATTGCTTTCTCAAGAGACTCAACATATTGTAAATCATCAAACATTTCAGACCGAATTAAGCTTTCGAATTTAAGAACATTTTCTTTTAGTGTGGCCGCGTTCGGTATTAAGATTTGTTTGACAAGCACAGTTATGTCTTGAGGAATTGGTTTCTTCCACTCGTCATTTTGTCGTTGTTTCCAATCATTATCAATAATGGACTTAATATTATCTATGTAATGAGTAAGAAACCCAAATATCTGCCTACTCTTGCTTTTAGAAGCATCTAGGGGCAAGTAGTTGATGAACTTAGAAACGTTTGTTTTCTTAGTGGCAAACGCTTTCTTCCATTGAATTCTCTTTTGCCTGCATTCTAAAAATACTTCCTCACGAGATTTTTGAGTTTGTTTGTGGAACAGACCATAAAGACTATTCTCATAAGCATAATTATATGGTTTCACAAACTCCTTATTAACTGATGGTTGACTATCAGCATCCCAAAGGGCAGTCTCTTCACTATTGGCACTGAGAGGCATGCAATCAAGATCTGTCCTTTCAGTCTCATCAAGATAAAGATGCGGGTTCGCAGCTTGAGCTTTGGCAAGGTACTCAGGACTTGCAAAGCTAGCTTGACCCTTAAACATCGATGGAGGTGCTAGCATTCTTACGGATTGAATAGAATCATGCGTTTTATAAACAACGTTCTTCAAAAAGTCGACTTGTGCTTCTAATTTCGTAACCTTTTTAGTTTCTTTATCATATCTACTTTTGAAGTCTTGTTTTAACGCATCTACCTCTTGTTTCTTATCCTCAAGAATTTTAGCAGAATCAGTAGTGGTCATAGAGAGCTTTTGTTCAAGTTCATTAACTTTGGTATTGGCAAGGTACGTTTTTTGACGTTCATCCATTAAGAAAACATTATATTGACGCTTCTCTTTAGCTAATAACTCAAGAGTGGTATTATATTTGTTTTCAAAATCGTCCTTTTGACTTTTTAACGCACTTCCCTTGTACCCCTCAAGCTCTTTGGTTTTCTGAAGAAGCTCAGCCCTATTACTTTCAAGGGTCTCATTAGATTTAATTAGAGCGGCTTTGCATTCTTCAAAGTTTTGAGTGAGCGTTGCGTTTGCCTTCTTTAATTGCTTTTGACTCTTTCTAGTTTCATTAACATCTTTTTGTAAACTAGCAATTAAATTAGCAAGCGCGACACGCTCCTCATCATCATACTCATTTGCATGTTGATCATTGTCAGACGAATTATTGCACGTGTCTAATGGATCTGGTATGGTATTGCTATCAACCTTTTCCATTATACATGTGGGAATAATGGTTTGAGTTTGATCACTATGCTCATGCGTATTAGCATTTCCAAACACATTATATTCATCATAGTGTACCTCTTCCAATGGCTCAGAATCGAAAACAGGACCATTATCATAGGAAGGTGTATTGCTGATGACATTCTCAGAGTCGATGTGTTGTGTGCCAGAGATGCTGTTGTCTTTCCCAGAGTTGTGGTCATCATTCCCTGAACTATCCGTTGGAGTCTCATATCTGCAGCTTGTATTCTCAATATCTGATGCGATACCACAACTGGTATGAATTCTGTCATCAATTGTTTGTTGCGTCTGTATTGTGTGATTCACATAGGTTACAATGAAGTCGATGTTGCGGGTGATCCGATCTTTGTATGATAAAGCATCCATTCCATGATATCGCTTGAAGCACTCGTTGGTAATCGAGGACTTGATGAAGTCAGAAGTAAACATTGTTTCAAGTGATGTCTTGAGATCAGTGAAAGTGATCTTGCATTCACTAGCAATGATTCTTTCGTTGACAAGTTGTGTTTGAAGTCTATCCATGGCATGAGTGAATGTTTTGCTGAATGTGCCAGTGGATTCACGTAAGTCGAACAGGACTTTTGAAAGGTTCTGAAAAGAATCTTGAAGTACTCTAAATCCGTCCATGGCATTTTTTCGCAAGAAACATATCTGTTGTTGTAGTCGTTCCATTTCAAGGTCTTTCACGTATGAACTTTCAGTAACCGCATTACTCGTTGGCATGATGATCGTCTCTCTATGTTGACGAAGTGACTTTGGATCTTAAGTAGATATGGTGTGATTGTGTTGTTGTTGAAATTCCGAAAATTTGAAATTTTTTCTCAGTCCGACAATAAATTCCTCAGTCCGACTAAAACGGTAAACCGAAAAATTTTGAATAACCAAATTTTGAAATCAAGTCCGAAATAGCCAAAAACTAATAGGGAAAAATTTTGAAAAATGAAAAATTTTGACAAAAATAAAACCTAAAAATGGCCTAAAAATTTGAATTTTGGTCCGAAAATTTGAATTTTTGGTCAAAAAAATTTTCGCATCGCCAAAATTTGAAATCGAAGCATAAATGGCCTAAAAATGGTCTAGGAAAAAATAAATTTTAAAAATGTTTTCCCGCCAAAAAACTCTTTTTTTTTTTTTTTTTTTTCTTTTTTTTTTTTTGATCTTCGTGGAAACGATATTCTGAAACTAGTCTAGATAGTGGCTAAGTCTAAAAAATACTCAAACAAAATTTAGCAACACATCATCGGAATAACCAATCGGAATGCCAATCTGAATGCACCAATCGGAATGTTATCGGAATAACCAATCGGAATGCCAATCTGAATGCACCAATCGGAATGCCAATCTGAATGTACCAATCGGAATGCCAATCTGAATGCACCAATCGGAATACCAATCTGAATGTACCAATCGGAATGCCAATCTGAATGCACCAATCGGAATGCCAATCTGAATGTACCAATCGGAATGCCAATCTGAATGCACCAATCGGAATACCAATCTGAATGTACCAATCGGAATGTCAATCTGAATGCACCAATCGGAATACCAATCTGAATGTACCAATCGGAATACCAATCTGAATGCACCAATCGGAATGCCAATCTGAATGTACCAATCGGAATGCCAATCTGAATGCACCAATCGGAATACCAATCTGAATGTACCAATCGGAATGCCAATCTGAATCACCAATCGGAATGACAATCTGAATCACCAATCGGAATGTCAATCTGAATCACTAAACCCTTTTCAGATTACACCAATCGGAATGTATCCCCCTTTTTTCGGACAAAACTCAACCAATACGTGATTTTAAGCCAAAAAATGATCAAAAAACCCAAAAATTTTGTGTTTTTAGCCAAAGTAAATATACCAAATCACTACTACAACTATGTATAAGATGTAGATGATTAAGCAAAGCACGGAAAACACAAAAAAAATTTGAATCCGAGATGATTTATGGATTAAATCATTCGAATCAAATATAATAACACCAACCAATCACAAATCTACCCCGTGGCGATTGATACCAAATGTTGTCCCATGTATTCGTGATGATTAAGCAATGAAGAGAGAAAGAAAATAGATGAAGAAGAGATGAATTCCTAGAGAGAGAAAGTAGTGAGAGAAAGTAGAGAGGAGATGATTAACTTGGTGAGATTAGATTAGGAAAAGAAGTTACAAATGACCATTCACCCTCCTAACATGCTAGGAGGGTAGTATATATAGTCCACCCACATGCGGGCTTTAATGGACTATATATTGGGCCGGGCTTGTATTTTGGACTTTAATTAGTTTAAATCCAAGCCCGTGAATCACGACTAAATAACTACTTATTACAACGTTCTAATAAATAATACAATAGAAACCTATGACCGAACATTCTTGTTTGACTCAATATTTTGAGGCTAACACGGTGTATCTCTGATCAACAGTAACGTGTTTTATATCACTATTTTTTTTATTACTACTTACACGCGTGTCACAACCACATAACTTCTACCCATACGTGTTTGGATTAACCGAAACTCCAAAGTCATTCATGTCGCCCTTTCAGAAGGCCAAAACTTTTTGTATCTCATAAAAAAAATGATAGGCATGAAATAAGAACACCACAAAAAACTTCGAAAATTCGATCCATAAAACCGAACTCAGTAAAAAACTTTGAAACCGTACACGTTAGAATTTTAGTAATATTTCTCAGTTTAGTTGTTAAAATTTCGAAAATTCGATCCGTAAAACGTACACGTTAGAATTTTAGTAATATTTCTCAGTATAGTTGTTAAAATTTCGACTTTGTTTTTTGAACATCTCACAAAGAAAACCACAAAAATTCGATTCGTAAAACGGAACTCAATAAAAAAATTGAAACACATTTTTCTTTGACATATAGTGCACACCTTATGATAAAATTCTAGACCCGTCACTAATTAGGAACACTTAAGGGTGTGTTTGTTTTTTTTTAAATTGTCTGATTATACCTCTGAATCTTAATAGTCAGAGACGGTCAGACAAAAGTGCTGTTTGTTTTTTCATCTCTAATCAGAGACGGTCAGATGTATATTCTCTGACTCGATCAGAGTTGAGGAACAAATCTGATTGCCTCTTACTTATTTATAGAAGAAAATTATCTTTAAAGATCTCACACAAACTCATCATAAATCTTTGAATAAAAACACCTACCTGAGTTTGAACATCAAAAAAGAATCAAAACACATACTACAACCTTTTTTAGAAAATCAAACCAACATTTTTAGGATCTTCTTTTGATGATTTGAAATTAAAAAAATTTATACGGGTGTTCTGTGATTGTGGTTGTGTGTTGATAAGAAAGCAAAGAACCAAAATCATTTTGATTTTGTAATAACTAGCAAAAGCAAAAAAATCATTTGTTTTGACGCCATGTTTAATGAAAGAAGGTTTGAGTGTTTGGATGGTCATTATTTGGTGGAGATGCTAGATAAGGTTTGGTAAAAATGTTGTGTGGAAGCATGTAGAGTGTGAGACATAAATCATGATAGGGTTGTTTATTATCTACGATAATGGTATTAAGCATGGGCTAAATTTAGGCCAAGACGTATTGGGCTAGTTTTTTTCTCATAAGATATTAAGTTTGAGCTAAATTTACAACAATACTCTTTTATTGAATTTTGTGTACTATTTATTTTTATTGGCTTATATTTTATTTTATTAAAAAAATTTTAGAACGGCAAATGTTAGTGGTTAGTGGGTCGAATCGTTCAATGACATCCAAACGAAAGAATATCTTCTTCGAACCCTCGCCTAGTTATGTTAGACTCCTTATCCGATTCGTCTGAAAAATCATTGTCAGGTCTTGAACCCAACCACTTAATGAAACTTAGATGGCCAACTGAGCTAAGCCAGTTGGTTTCTTTTATTTGAAAAAACTCAACCGTTCGTGAATTTCAATATTGTTTTTCTGTCCAAATAATTATTTTCAAATATACATTCAAGCTTTTTATTTATCGAAGTGTTACGATTTAGTATACATAAACTAAAAAAACGAATAATTAAAACCATTCAGACCTTTCGTGAAAAACAAACAAAATTATTTCATTCAGATTCAGACATTATAACCACCTCTTACCAGTAAGATGCGGTAGTCAGATTCAGACCCAAAACATCTTAATGAAACAAACACCACCTAAGACTGCATTTTGCATAAAATCATGTCCTACTTTTCTTCGCATGTTTCATTTATGTTAAGTGAACCTTCATTACTCTCATTTACTTATCTAAGTTATACGTAAATCTTTATACAACATATTAAGCAGTACATTTTAAATGTTATAGAACCCCCCTAACAACTCTACACAACTTATTAACATATGGATCAAAGTGCCATATAATAATAATCATTGGACGGGCTATTGCCGAATTAAGTTATTGATGACTTCTCAAAAATTCGAAAAGTCAAATAGTCACATCTTTGACTAAGCATTTTGTTTTAAAAGTCAAACCTCCAATAAGCTCGTGCACTCACGTCTCGACACACACAAGTCAAAATCGTGTGTACCACTCTGTTGTAACGTTATTTACATGTGGTTACCTTATACTTGTATACACTTGTCACCTAGGACTATATAGTACTGATTTGGGGCCATATTTCACTAGGTCTACTTACTAATTGTCTAGATATTAACAAAAAGTAGTGACTAGCTCAAAAATGGACAAAATAACTATGGCAAAGGGGGGAAATGTAACTATCTAGTCTTATATATTTTGATGTTCTTTAATGGTTGTTTCATATCTCACTTTGTTAAAGAGAGAGAGAGAGAGTCATGGCTTCACTCTTCTTCATTTTGAGTGTCCTATTCTTCCAAGCTTCAATCTCTCATGCAGTTTACTATAATGCCCCTAAACCCATCTCCATCTATGGTTACAAACCCACTGCAAGAGCCTCAAACGTGATAGATGCATGTCGACGTAGAACTACAAATTGGGCTGCTAATCGCCGTGCTTTAGCTGATTGTGCCATTGGTTTTGGAAAAGCTGCTCTTGGAGGAAAGAATGGTGCAACATATGTAGTTACAAACCCTTCAGATGATCCGTTAAACCCTAAACCAGGCACCCTTCGTTATGGAGTGATCCAGAAAAAGCCGTTGTGGATCATTTTTGCTAAGGATATGGTCATAAATCTTAAGAACGAACTCATGATGAATAGTTACAAGACTATTGACGGAAGAGGGCGAAAAGTGGAAATTGCAAATGGGCCATGTATAACGATACAAAGAGTAAGCCATGTGATCATCCATGGGATTAGCCTACATGATTGCAAGCCCGGAAGATCAGGCCGCGTAAGAGACTCCCCGGACCATGCAGGCCAACGTCAAGGGTCAGATGGAGACGCCATTGACATATTTGCCTCATCGCACATATGGGTTGACCATTGTTTCCTTGCTCGAGCAGCTGATGGGCTCATAGATATCATTCATGCTTCAAATTTTATCACAATCTCTAATAACTACTTTTCTCAACACGATAAGGTGAACTTTCATATATATTTGATCAGTGCTTAACTTCCATACATTCTCACGTACCCTCAAATGATAATATTAGAAGATCACATGCATATTTCATATCATAGTTTCTTATTTACTCGTTCGGAACCGTACAAATACGCAGGTTATGTTAATTGGACACAAAGACACTAATCTTGAAGATAGAATCATGAAAGTCACCGTCGTTTACAATCATTTTGGCCCAGGTCTTGTTCAAAGGATGCCAAGGTATATTTATCGTACGTGAAAATTCATTTAATTATGGTATATATGTTAGTAAATTTATCTTACATACAAAACTACTATTATAATTTCAGGGTGAGGCTGGGTTATGCGCATGTCGCAAACAATAGGTATGATGAATGGCATATGTATGCGATTGGAGGAAGCGCAAATCCAACAATATTTAGCGAAGGGAACTACTTTAGTGCTGCAAATAATCGAAATACCAAAGAGGTACAAGTCTTGAAAAGAATACACATATCTATAGGGGACTTCTTATGTCATGTTCCATAATTAAAACAAACTCTTTTGTAGGTCACTAAGAGGGAGGTTCACAACGGTTGGAAAAATTGGAAATGGAGATCTTCAAAAGATTTTTTTCTACATGGAGCATACTTCATTCCATCTGGATACGGAAGTTGTACTCCGGGTTACACTAGACAGCAATCTTTCCCAGTTGCCAATGGGAATCAAGTGCCTACTTTGACGGCCAATGCAGGTCCACTACGTTGTACTAGTTACAACCGAGCATGCTAAGATGACACAACTTTGTTTTGGTTTTTCTTCTTTGTATATTCGTTTTCAAGAACTCTGAGCTAATTTGACATGTTTTCTTTTGAGGAGCCATAAGTGTTTACGAAGAAATGTGAACCTAAGCCCCTCTATTTGCTTCCTGAACTGGAAAAAATCGGTGTTTTTGTATCCGATTAGATAAAACTTTAACTGATGCACTTTTATTCCTGCTATAAAGTTTGCATTATTCGCAGTTATAATTCGCAACTACAATCAAAATAAATTGTTTTGAGCCTATATACTAAGGATACTTAGCAACATATATGTCATGACAGGTTAATTTCGAAATAGAACAGAAGAGGTATCATACTATCATTCAATATATTAACAGACTAATACAGTATAAGCCTACAGTCAATCATAGAAAAATACAATTTGGAGGTGTACCTTCTGTGAGAATCTTATCATTGATCCTAATCTGAAGTAGCTAACAATGCAAACGCATACTTCCCTCAGCTCCCTTTTAGCAAAAAGCCATTTCGTGCTACAACACGGGCAAATTGTAAAAGCATGGAATGACCTATGATAAGAACTAACTAGACATTACAAATCTGATTTGTAAACTTTCGACACTCTACTTTGAGCATTAATCGTACCAACATTATAGCTTTGGTTGTGGCTTTGACGTGCAAGAGTCGTATAATTCTACAGCCGTAGATGGACAAGGGCAACATGGGCCATGGCACAGGCCCCATATTTTTTATAAACCCAACTAATTTGTATATTTTTTAAAAAGCCCAACTCATTTATACACTTAGGTTTAAGTTAAAATGATCTTTGTAATATTATTTTACGATATTTATAAAAAAATTTAGCATCGATTAGTATATTTTGGATATTTGCAATTTTATTTAGCATCGATAACGATAAGTTTTCTTTCTCACATAATTTTTTAGGGGTCTTTTTTTAGTTACCGCCCAGGGCACTCAAAATCTCCGGAACGGCCCTGAATTTCTACTGAAGCCCATTATAACAACACGTCCCCATTATGGTTCCGAGCTAAACAATCTAAACTGTCTTAGCCAGACTATTTAACACACAGCTAAATGTAATCTGGTAAACTTGTGGCCTAACCCAAATGCTTACAACCTCAAATTACTGAACCTATAAATTATCTAGTACTTGTAATAAACAAACTCAATATAGCTAAAGTAATCTCAATCTGGGTCATATCAGAACAAATTTTCTGAATCTGAACTCATTATACCATATGCTTTATTTCGGTTAATTCAAAAAAGGTATAAAGAATAGAATGAATTATGAATTAATCTATTACAATAGATTCAGGCTACAAAATCAAGCTACAATTGAACATAGACCACAAGCATCTTCTAAAGCATTCGGTTAAAAACAATAACCAACATTTTAAAGACAAATTCATTTCATATAAAAACTTAGGATTACCTAAAACAAACATTTTACCAAACCAAACATACATACTAGTACTAAATTATCAGCCACCAAAACCGTAAAGGGTTCGGCCTTGTCTCTTAAGCGCATACACAACATCCATAGCCGTAACAGTCTTCCTTCGCGCATGCTAAGTATAAGTAACCGCGTCTCTAATCACATTCTCCAAAAATATCTTCAACACACCACGAGTCTCTTCATAAATCAACCCGCTTATCTCCATGGCCCGACATTTTTTACTAAAAAGAATCACATGTGGATTTAGTGTAAGATGTAGGGTGTCTGTCGACAGTGTGATAATCCTAGATATCTACTTGAATCGTGTTAAGTTCACTTTCCGTATAAAGTATTTCGACCCTATTGGTATCTGGGTTACACGAAATCCTTATCGGTATAATTCAAGCAGAAACACTTTGATTCTAGGCACAAGAGATCAAAGCAGGAACAGAGAGAATCGTGTGTTTTTCGTTATGTTCATATGAGACCAAAAACTGTTAAAGAACAGTTGAAAAGACGGTTGCAAACAGTTATATTTGAACAGTTACAACTGTTCACCAACAGACGTATCCTCAATACTAGCAAGGGGCTCTGCCCCTTGACCTCGCAAGGGGGCACAACCCCCTTACCCCTGCATTTTCATCATGGGAGATAACATATTAGCTCAACGAGTGTGCACTCCGCACTTCCCCTAACTCGTGTCAGAGCCGAATATAAAATCTCATTGGTCTCTAGTAAATCCCGATTAACTAAAATAGTTGATGACACTAAAATCACCAACAAATCCCCCCATTTTAGTGTAATCCTTGATCTACTAAAATATATATAAAGATATATACAAGTATAAAAGCAAATATAACAAAACAAACAAATGCATAAATGAAAATGTCTTGCGATTGAATTTTCATCTTAGTATAATACACATTCCACATATTCGAGAATCAGGGTGTCGTAACGATTGAACCCGTCAAATCATGTGAATACCTGAAGATACTATACACATAAGTTTCTACAACACTCTACAGTTCAGTCTTGACACTATTACAAGCCATGTGTCCCTATCCATTAATGAACATATAGAAAGCCAAGTCCAATGCTACAAACTCAGATTCCATAGTTGAATCAGTGATGCATGTTTGCTTCTTGGAAGCCCATGAAATGGCACCTCCCCCAAGCAAGAACACCCATCCACTAGTAGAAGACGAATCTTCAACATGATTTATCCAGCTAGCATCATAATAACCTTCTAACACCGAAGGATATCCAACATATGATAAACCATAATCCTTAGTACCTTTCAAATACTTAAATACTCTTGTTATTGCATGCCAATGCTGTCTACTAGGATTACTAGTAAACCTACTCAACCTACCAACTGTATAAGCAATATCCCCGTGAGGGGCGTCCCCCCCTCGACCCCCGCCCGTTGACCTGGCAGCGGGACCCCAGCAAGGGGCTCTACCCCTTGACCCCGCAAGGGGCGCTGCCCCTTGACCCCACAAGGGGGCGCAACCCCCTTGACCCCTGCATTTTCGTCGTGGGCGATAACATATTAGCTCAACGAGTGTGCACTCCGCACTTCTCCTAACTCGTGTCAGACCGAATATAAAATCTCATTGGTCTCTAGTAAATCCCGATTAACTAAAATAGTTGATGACACTAAAATTACCAACATTTAGAATATGAAATTTGATTATGTGAATTGGGTTTTTAAAGGTGATTTTTCTTTTTTGGAGGGTGTTTGAAATTTGAAATTTGAGATTTCGGGAAATTTTGGCGGCTGAATTTGTGATCCGTGTGAAAATGTTTGATGAGCTATGGGCCGGTGATTAATTGATGGAAAAGGATTACTCTACTTGTGACTGTGGATCGATGACATGGGATTTGTAAGGTTGATATTTTATTTTATTTTCTTGAAGTTATAAAATAATTTTAAAAAATCTGAAGGCATTTTTTTATTAAAAGTGGATTAACATTTTTGTAATTTTTAAATGATTTTGAAATAAAGATATGTATTTTTAACACATCTTTTTACATGTATTCACCGAGCTTTATTTATAATAACTGTCAAGATATTCGCGAAATGCGATTACGAATATCCAATAAAACTTTTTTGAGAGATATTTGTATTTATTATTATTCGTCAATGTAACCGTAAGGATGGTGATAAAAGAGTCCGGTTATTAAAGAACCTTCTATTATGGTGGAAACCAAGGGCTCAATCTGGCCATCCATTTAGGAGGGACCAGATCAAAGGATAAAGAACACGGAGGGACCAAAAATGTTAATTTTGCAAACTTGAGTGAAAGAGTGAAAATGTAACAATAATTAAAACGTAACCACCCGCTCATTTTTCGAAATAAAAAACACACACTTCTCTCTCTCTCTAGAAACAAACCGTCTCCCCCATACTTTCTCTGACTAAAATCAACTATAAATCATCAAAAAAACCATAAAAAACCTTTAAAATCTCACAAAAAAACACAAAAATGGAAGAACAGAAGAACGATGCATCTGATTCAAGCAAAAAATAGTGAAAATCGACGAGACAGAAGCAAAACTAGAGGGTAAAACATATTTATTCAATTTATACAACATTTTATAGTTTTAATTTGATGATTTTAAGTTTTAATTATGATTATTATGATTTAATTGATTTATATGATATTTAGATGATTACATGCATGCTTATGAGTTTGATTATATGATATTTAGACGATTTTTGTGAAGATTAGAATGCTTATTTATATTTTTCATGATTAAATCTGTTTAATTGATGATTTATATGATATTTTGATGATTTTTGAGAAAATTAATATGCTTATTTTTTATTATAATTGATTTAATTAATTTAATTGATGATTTTTGGCTTAAAACCAATAAAAAGGCTTGCCACTAGAAATTGTAGCTTATAACGAGAGATAAGTGCTTTATCACTATTGATACAATTAAAATGCAAAAAAATATTGTTAAAACTTTTATTAATCAACAATGATAAGAGTTTTATCACTAGTGATATAACATTAAAGAAAAAAGGTTTAAAAAAACAATTAGAACTGTGATTATCAACGAGAAGTGGTATATCACTAGTGATATAGAATTACAGCAAAGGATTTAAAAAAATTGATAAAAATGATTTATTAATAAGAAGTGGTTTATCAATAGTGATATAGCATTACAAAAAAAAGGTTTTAAAAAAATAGTTGATTATCAACAAGAGGTTTATCACTAGTGATATATCATTACAGAAAAAAGATCTAAAAAATATTGAAAACTTTGGTTTATCAACAATGATAAGTGGGTTAAAACAATTAAAATAGCAACTTAACAACAATTTTAAGAGACTTATCAATAGTGATAAGAGGGCTATCACTAGAATTACAGAAAGGGTTTTAAAAAAATAGATAAAACTGATTTATCAATGAGAAGTGGTTTATCAATAGTGATACAGCATTACAAAAAAAGGTTTTAAAAAAATAGTTGATTATCAACAAGTGGTTTATCACTAGTGATATAGCATTACAGAAAAAAGATCTAAAATATTGAAAACTTTGGTTTATCAACAATGATAAGTGGGTTAAAACAATTAAAACATCAACTTAACAATTTTAAGAGGCTTATCAATAATGATAAGAGGGTTTACAAAACATTGATAAGTGCTTTATCACTATTGATAAAGCATTAGACAATGAAAAATATGTAATAATGACAAAAATGTAACAGCATTTTGGTTTGGGTAATTTTAAAAATTTAGGAATGCTAGTTGATTTGAAAACATTAATGAAACAGATTATATACATTTAGGTTTGTATGTTAAGTTATTATGTATCAAATTACGTCTTTACTTTAGATACCTAGTTACCAGTACATTAATACAACTAGTTAACAGCCTCTCATCCATCTTCTATTCAAAGACTAGATTTGTTTGTTATTTGAATGTATAATCATTAATCACAAGCCAAAGTAACTACTACATCCTATTTGTTTGTGAAATGTTATGTTTATTTAATGTATCAATGATATTTGGATCTTATAATGGCATTACTAACAAAATTTAAATAACTTGCAATCTAATCGCAGAAAAGAAAAGTGGTGGAAGAAAAAAAATAAAAATTAGAAGTACCTGTAAGAAACTATTTGGAAGAGATGAAACTGGGAAAAGTAAAGAGTCCCTGGAGAGAAGGGAACGACGTATTAAAGAGGTGAATAAAAGACTTGAGAAAAACATGAGAACAACTGGGGACAAACCATCAACATCAAGATGCAGAGGAGGTGATGAAGATGAAGAAAATGGTGAAAGTGAAGAAGAAGAAGAGGAGAAAGATAAGAAAAAGAACAAAAAGAAAACAGAAAAAGAACATCCTGTATTGACATCACGTGCAACCGTGAGACCTTTATTCAAAGCAATGCGGGGATTGATAGCACAGAGAAAAAAGGTTATAAGAGACATGGGATTTGGATGCCTAATTGACTTTCCAATATATGAAATCCCAACAAAACTGTTGTTTTTTTGTGGTGGACAAACTGAACACAAGCACAATGACGATAGAGTGTCCAACAGAAGACATATTTTTTACTCCAAAAACGATGAATCAAACTCTGGGAATTCCAATGGGACACAGAAAGCTGGAAAGAGAAGGACAAAGAGAATACAATGACCCAATCATACAGACATGGAAACAACAATTCAGCAATGTAAACAAGATAACATTGAAAGCTTTATCTGTTGTCATAATTGAGAAAAAAACACGGGCTACATGTTCAGGTTGAACATTTTGTCGTTGATCTCAAACACATTTGCAGGCTGTGACAACAGTTCAACTGTCAGATTCACAGTCTTGAATAATGTCTTTGAATGAGATAACGTGACTGAAATAGAATGGTGTACACATGTACTAAACGGTGTTAGTACATCAAAGCTTGGATGGGATAAGAAGAAAAAAACAAGAAGAATCTTGTTTACGACGGTCCAGTGATTTTCTTGAAGGTAAGTAAATAATTCTAATTTTTTAATGAATTTTATCTTTCACACTATTAATATGTTCTATATTTTATGAAACAGCTAGCATACTTGCACTATACAAACCTAGCGAATTTCAATGTGATGAGACGAACACCAACATTGAAAAGTTGGAACTCAAGTCTCCTAAAAAGAAGAGAAACATAAGAACTTCAAAACAAATCAATAGGAGAAGTAGAAATAGTTGACGATATGGATGAATCAGAAGAAGAAGCACAGAAACAAGTAAGTTAAAAAACTGTATTTCAATATATTATCAATACTGATAATACATTAAAGAAAAAAATTAAAATAATATTTTATCTAGTAATATTTCTTTAAGTTAATTTTATCACTATTGATTATCTATTAGAGAATTTTTCTTTTGTTTGTTTAATCACTATTGATAATCCATTAAAGTTCATTTTAATAGATTATCAATAGTGATAATACATTAAATAAAAAATCAAGATAATATTTAATCAATAGTGATAGTTAAATTAGTGAATACATTATCAATAGTGATTATCACTATCGATAATCTATTAAAGTTCATTTTTGTTGTGTTAATTTTATAACTATTGATAATACATCAGAGAACTTTTCTTTAAGATAAATTTATCACTATTGATAAATTAAAATTTTATAGAAGCAAGTTAATTTTAATACATTATCAATAGTGATATTAACTATTCATAAATCTATTGGTTCATTTCTTTAAGTTAAATTTATCACTATTGATTATCTATTAGAGTTCTTCTTTTGTTTGTTTTATCACTATTGATAATCCATTAAAGTTCATTTTAATAGATTATCAATAGTGATAATACATTAAAGAAAAATCAAGATAATATTTAATCAATAGTGATAGTTAAATTAGTGAATAGATTATCAATAGTGATTATCACTATCTTAATCTATTGAAGTTCATTTTTGTTTTGTTAATACATCAGAGTTGACTTTTCTTTAAGATAAATTTATCACTATTGATAATACATTTAAAATTTTAATAGATCATCAATAATAACTATATTATAGAAGCAAGTTAATTTTAATACATTATCAATATTGATATACAGCATAGATATAATATATAAAAATTTTATGACATGCTAAAATATGTATATTAATATTCATTGCAGGAACTCTATGAGATGCTTGAAGAGAGCATTGAAAGCATCTTGATAGAAAAAACGGAGATAGAAGAGAACATTAACGAGAATTTACTAAAGTTTGGATTTGATGAGAAACTAAAAGAAATTCTGTTGATCCCAAACTTAGATCGTTTAAGCTTGTGTAAACGAGATTAGATCAAGTTATACACGTTAGAGAAACTTTGTTTATGTATAAAGTAATCTAAGTATTATGCGGAATTAACACTTAAACAAGAACACACAAAGATGTAAACAAACTTTCACTTGATTGATAATAAAAAACTTGCTTACAATGAAAGTGTTTAACGTATGAAAACTTATTATCAAACATAACCTAAAGATATTCTTTTATAGACATAAGAAGCCTTGTACAAGAGTCCACGTATCAACTATTCTAGGTAAAGATAATTATAGAAAATACAATGTTGAACTTATCTTTACTAGAAACAAACTAGAAACATAATACGCGTAGACCATATCTTTCTATCAGTGCTTGTCTTCAACCTATCAACGCTTGACTTCTTCTTGTCAACGCTTGATCTGTCAGCGTTTGTTTTCTTCCTATCAACGCTTGTTTTCCTCTTGTCAGCGCTCAAGTGGACTGGCTACATTTTATTCCCAACAATCCTCCCCTAAACTTGATATCTACTCTAGTAATCAAGTTTCTGAATAAAAATTAAGAACTAGGAGGAATCTTACAACGCTTATCATATTGGTAATAAATATGCCTAATCAAATCTTTGGCCACGTCACTTGAATAGTCAATCTCCAGCTGGTGTTGTCTTCATCTTCTCCAAAACTTCTTTGGACATGGAATACTGACCGTCTACAAGAAGATACTCAGCAAACTTTGTAGAACTCAAATGATACACACGAGCAGCTGAATACAAACGCCATTGAAGACCACTGAGATCATCCTCAAGATCCTTCCAAACAGCAGGATCTTCTTCTTTTGGTCCACACATTCTCTTGAATGTTGACCAAAGTTTTATTCCATTGACTGAAGTAGGAGCTTCAGTCTCATACTTGGCCTCTAACAACCTCCAAAGGTCTACCAAGTCTTCTCTATCTACACTTTCAAAAGGAGACACAAGAGTAGTAAAAGTGTGTACCTCTTTCCCATACCTGCCAATCTTCCAAAACCCACTTGCATCTTCTTCATAGCTTATGATAGGGTTTCTGGCATATCAAAATCTACTTGCAATTTTAACTCTCTAAGCTTCTATCTTGCCAAATCATCACCATATTCAAGTCTTTCTGGTTGTTCTATTATCATCACACTTGAATATGAACTTGCTTCATCACTTCCTTCTTGTTCCTCTGAAGTGACAACAAATGGTGATTCACCAACCTTCTTTATTTCTTGTTCCACAAGTTGTGCAGCCAACCTTCTATCAAACTCTACCTGTGCTGCATCCTTTGGAACTTCTACTTCTACCATGATTTCTTTACCCTTATCTAATGGATCAATGATGGGTAAGGATGATGGTAATACCTGTGAAGATACTTCTTTGATGATAGCTGATGACTGGAATACATCAACCTCATCTGCAGGTCTGTCAACGCTCAAATTCCTTGTGTCAGCGCCCAATTTGCTCATGTCAGCGCTTGGTGTGTCAGCGTTCAAACTTTGCTTGTCAACGCCCAAATTACTTGTCTCAGCGCCTCTTGTAAATTGTTCCAACATAGCTGTAAAAGGCAAGATTAAATTGGTAAGAGTAACCAGAGATGTGTCAAAACCTGGTTGCTTCTTCAATTCAGTGAGGGCTTCAGCAACACCCAAAGATTCTCCATCATGTGAGCCTTTATCACTCACATTAATCTGCTCATCCTCCCCTTTGGAAGATTCCTCCATCCCACGCCTTGTGCTAGCATTCTCCAAAAGAACAATCCTCTCCCTCAATTGCTTGAGTTCAAGGCCTTGTGTACTGGTAATTTGTACCAAGTATGCATTTTGCTTTTGCAAGCTAATGCAGACAGCCGTCAATTCCATTAATGTGTATGGTTCCAATCTGCCCTCCTCTAAAATGGGTATTTGACCTCCCAAGTTAGATTCATGGGGCATGGATGAGGTCTTAAAGATGTTAGGACTGTCTTGGCCTGCATCTAAGCCAGAACCAATAGTCCCAGCCTCATCCATAGCACCAACCACACTTGTGGTGGTGATTCTCTCGGCTACATGGCTAGGACCATCAGAGGAGAACACTCCAGTAGTCCTTTGGCGTTTTTGCAACCTATATTGTGGTGGGGTAGAAGATGATGTGGATTGGGTGGATGTGGGAAGGTTAAGGGGTGTTTGGATCTGTGAAGGAAAAGTGTCAACGTTTGGATTACTTGTGTCAACGCCAACATTTAATGTCTCAGCGCCGAAGGGTTCTTGGTCAATTTCCATGTGTTGAGGTGAAGGCAAAGGTTCTGGTATTGGCTCAAGGTGTGGTTGTGGGTCTGGTTGGGTGAGGGGTAAGTCACGGTGAGGGGGTGAGTTCATCTTGGTAAAAATAGCTTTCTTTTGCACAGGGATCTCATAAAAGTCATCATGATCCCTTGTGTAGTAATTTTGCACATCAAAAACCATTTGTAAAAATCTGGGATAAGCCAAAGTCATCTTATTCCCTTTGTTTTTACACATGCCATCAAAAATTATTTTAGAATAATTAAACTTTTGCCCATTTGCAATGCACACAATTGCACTAGCAATTGATCTATTAATTTCATTGTGCGCAGTACATTTGGGACTCAAACATTGTAAGATGACATGTATGAGGTACTTCCAGGCTGGGGGAAACTCTTGTTTATGATATTTGTTTAAAGTGCCCTCATCAGGGAAAGGATAACCCAAATCCCGAAGCCCTTGTTCTATTTAATGAATGGGGAGGGTGGTTATACCATCTGCATCATCAAGATGCAAAGCCTGGCGAACCAAGGCTTCAGTAACCACCCATGTACGCCCATGAACAATAGATGATAATGTAGTCACATTATTAACTGTTAAGGAACTGACAGTGTTCCAAAACTACTTAATATGTGTGACAGAGATGAGAGGAGCATGAGAAAGAGCATAACTAAGAGGAGATGCATTCAAATACGCCACCATCTGGGTGTATTGTGGACACAGAGTGTCATCAGCGTCCAAATATGCAATCATGTTGTGTTGACTCATGAATCCCAATACCAAATCACTTGGTTTAAATTTTACCAAGATGAATTATAGGAGAAAATTGTTAGACAAGAATATGAGGTACCCTGTTTAAAAATAGGAGCCAAATATATAGGAGAGATAGGTGCATGTGATTGGTCAAAAATGAGCCAACTATTTTCAAAATATAATGATGAAAATATTGAAAAGAAAATAAGTTATCTCATGCATTAATTAAAAGTTATCTGCTCCCAAAATTACGCCCCCAAAATTCATCAAAAATAACAACTGGGTAGGTCCCAATGAGTGTCAACGGTCAAAAATAACCCATCAACGCCCAACGGCTATATTCTTTTCAACGTTTGCCAAAGCCATGTTAGCGTCTAAATTGGTCATAACAACGCTTGGAAAAATACTTGTTAGCGTCCAAAAATAAAAGTAATAAAATGAAAAAGGACCTTAACAAAGTAATTTATCCTAGTGAAGATAACCTATAAATTGATAAATATTATTGGGCGGCAAGCACTGTCCAGTTATGCACACTTGCTTATGCAAGATAGACATAACAGTCCTCTAGTGTCCCTTGCTAACCAAAATTCTTAACAATTAAGTTATCTCGTAAAATTCCTTGTAACTCCCAGGTAAACCCATGATATAATCATTTCCAAGTCTCCCAACAGACCACAACCAATTCTAGGCCAAAAATGTATTGGCAGCATGCATAGTATATCAACTTTGCATGCTACAGTGCCTCATGATTTAGTAAAACTAACTCATACTCACCTCTATGGACACAATCTAGAATTGTGATAAGAGTATTATAAGAATAACCAAAAGTCCTAAAGGTTCCTAAAACCTCCCCTTAAACTGTGATACATATGTTGCCCAAAAATATGCATGAACATAAAAATTTATGAGATAGGAATATAAATATTCCAACCATCATCCATAAATAAAAACATGCTCAAATGATTCTCCAAGGATCCATAAGCAACTCTGTATCCAATGGTACAATGCTAACACCACCTGCACACTTAGATTAAAAACCACAAAACTAACATTGTTGCTGACAACGCCACGATAACACTTGTCAGCGTTAAGATAACCTTTGTCAGCGTTAGAAAAATATAGTGGAAAATCTAACTTCAAAAAGACCAATAACAATGCATTATCCTGTACATACTATTACAATAAGACCCCAAAACACATATTATGTGAGATTGATCATTCCAATACTTGTTACCAAGTATTGAAACCTTCCAGCATCAAAAGGTTTAGTTAATAAATCAGAAATATTTTCTTCTGTGTCAACCTTATCTGGTTGTATTAAACCCTTTTCAAAACAATCCCTTATAAAAATGATGTTTAATTTCTATGTGTTTTGTTTTAGAATGATGTACATGATTTTTAATAATGCATAAAGTGCTGTTATTGTCAACAAAAATCTTGGTATGCATGAAATTATACCCATAATCCAACAGCTGGTTCTGAATCCATAAGACTTGTCCACAACAAGCAGCTGCAGCAACATACTCTGCTTCAGTTGTAGAATTGGCCACCACTGTTTGTTTCTTGCATTACCAAGATATCAACCTACTCCCAAGAAACTGACATCCACCAGTTGTGGATTTTCTATCAAATTTATCACCACCATAGTCACTGTCTGAATATGCAATAAGCTCCAATGGTGAATCTTTTGGATACCACAAGCCAAGCTCTGGATAACATCTAAGGTACCTAAAGATTCTCTTGACAGCATAAAGGTGACATTCTTTGGGAGTCACTTGATGGCGTGCACATGCACACACAACAAACATAATGTCAGGTCTTGAGGCTGTAAGATACATCAATGAACCAATCATTGATCTATAGTGCCTGACATCCACTTCTTTTCCATCTCCAACTTTTCCCCAAGGGTGTTCTCTATCCATAGGAGTAGTAGCCCTCTTTTCATGTGGAGAAAAGCCAAACTTCTTCAAGATCTCTGCTACATACTTATCCTGAGAGATGAAGATACCATCTTCTTTTTGCTGAACTTGTAACCCTAGAAAGAAGTTCATCTCCCCCATTGCACTCATCTTAAATTTATCTGTCATAAGCTTGGAAAAGTCTTCACTCATCTTTGGATTGGTGGATCCAAAGATGATATCATCAACATAAACCTGAACAAGTAAGACATCCTTACCAGCCTTCTTTGTAAATAATGTCTGGTCTATGGTGCCCCTTTTGAATCCATTTTCCACCAAATAAGTGGACAATGTGCCATATCATGCTCTTGGGGCTTGATGAAGTCCATACATAGATTTTTTGACTCTATACACCTTGTCTGGATTCTCTGGATCTTCAAAACCAGGAGGCTGCATAACATATACCTCCTCAACAATTGTGCCATAGAGGAAAACACTCTTCACATCCATTTGATAGACAGTGAAGCCCATGCAGGAAGCATAGGCTAGAAATATCCATATAGCTTCAATCCTTGCAACTGGTGCAAAGACCTCCTTATAGTCTATCCCTTCCTCTTGTGTATATCCCTGAGCCACTAAACGTGCCTTGTTTCTGACCACAATACCTCTTTCATCTTTCTTGTTTCTTAGAACCCATCTTGTCCCAATAGGTCTGACATATCTGGGACAATCAACCAGCTCCCAAACATCCTGAATAGCAAATTGGTGAAGCTCATCCTGCATTGCTTCCACCCAACTTAGTTCTTTGAGAGCATCAAAAATCTTCTTGGGTTCCTGTTGTGACCGAAAACAAGCAAACAAACATGCTTGAACAAGAGGGGTATCAACCTTCTTGTGTATATTGGCAATAAATCCACCAAGACTCTGATGAGATCTTCTAGTCTGAACAGGAGACATGACATCTCCAATAATTTGAGAAGTGGGGTGATTCTTCATAGTGGAAGTAAGAACTCCTCCCTCAAAAAGTCTGTTGTCTTCAATCTCATCCTCCAAGTTGCCAATATCTTCTTCAGACTCTCTTCCATCAATATTTGTATGAACTTCTTCCTTCCTGCTTGAAGGTTCACCTTGTTCAAAATTTGAAGAGAAGATATGCTCAAAAGTGTCGTCAACGCCTGAACCAAGGTTGTCAGCATTTGGATCATCAACGCCTGAAATGGTGTTGTCAACGTTTGAGCCATCAACGCCTGAATTTGTCCTGTCAGCGCCAGATTTTCCTTTGTCAGTGCCTGAAGGACCATGCATGTTGTTAACTAGTGATACTTGGGGACCACCATTATCCTTTCCAGCAGCAGCAGCAAAAGCATCTGTCCATATGGGAATTGTGACATACTCTTGTATAGGAGATGACTTGTCTGCTTGTGATCCAACCTCTTCATTAACCCGTGTACCTGAAACATCAACAACTGGTTCTTCCACAACATTTAAAGTTACCTTCACAATGTCTGGATTAGTAACAGGCATATAATTCAAAGTCCTAGATAGAGGTTCCAAGTCAAACAACCAATTTGGACCACTTTCAGGATCACTAGGTTTACTCTCTAAAAACCTAACATGTATTTTTTCAAGTATACTGATAGGTGTGAAAACACCCATCCTTTTACCACTTATTTCTGGCTAAAACAAGACCAAAACACGTATTTAATATCATTTGTTTGGAATTATGCGTGGTTTTTGTGTTTATTGTGTTTTCAGAGTCAACCGTATGAATATTGAAGAAAACATGGGATTGCACGGGTTTTATCGAAGAAAAAGACTCAAGACGAAGTCTATTGTCCAAAAGATGCAGAAGATTTGAAGTCGTTGTGCCTATTTGAAGATTTATCGAAGAAAAGGGCCAAAGATTGAAGATTCATATATGTCGAAGAACTCGAGTCTATTAAACAAAAGATTATAAGACGAGTTGGAATTATTCACCGACACTTCTCAAAATCCAAAGTCGGAAACGTTTATTTAAAGAAACGTAAAGACTAAAGAAGAAAGAAGAAAAGAAGCCCAAATCCAAAGCCCATTCACAAGCCCACAATCACACGCCTATAAATAGGACTTCACTTCACCATTTTGAGGGACTAGTTAGTTTTAGTTAGTTTTAATTTTTCATTCTCTCTAGTTTTAGAGAGAGAAAGTTCTAAACTTTCTCTCACTAAGTTTTCATCTTTCTTTCTTTTAATCTTTCAAGATTAAACCTTTGTATTGTTTCTTTCATTAATCAAGTTTAAATTCAAGCTTTTAATCTTTCATCTCATTCTACCTTTCTTTGATTTTGATTCACTTTTGGTGCGAATTACTTATGATCCGTGTTGTTCATCTATGTTTTCGTGCTTAAAAAGTTAATTTTTTTATGTTTATTTAAGTTCTCATATAAATAAGCTTTAAGATCTTTGTGCTTATTGGCTTATTTAGTTGTTTAGCTTATTTACCTTTTTAGAAGTTTTCTTAAAAAGTTCATCTTTTTATTGTTTGATTTGAAAGTTGTTTATTTGAAGTTTAGATAGGTTGTTATTTGAGCTTATTTGATCCGATTCATTTTAGATTCGTGCTTGTTTTGGTGTTGGCTTATTCCTATAGCTTATCACCTTGCTTAACTTTCGGATCAAAGAGGGTAATCGGAAAAGGTAAACCCTTTTCCGATTTGGTATTCCAATTACACTCCCTTTATTCCGATCGTCAAGATCAGAAAAGGGTTTTGGGGTCTTTCCGATTTGCATCTCTATATTCCGATCACCTTTGATCGGAATAGGGTTTATTATTCCGACAGGGCCTTGTTGGTTATTCCGATCTGGGTCTTTATTTAAACATTCCGATTATACTAGTTTTGATACATTCCGATTGTGGATTATTTCCCATATTCCGATTGGCTCGTTTTTAGTTATTCCGATTGGCACTGTTTTTAAGCTATTCCGACAAGTCTTGCTTCCCATCATTCCGACCAGTAACGTTTGTAATATTCCGATCAGTATCATTTTCGCAAATTCCGACGAGGGTGTATTTGTTATTCCGATCAGTCTCTATTTTACATATTCCGATGGTTTAGTTCTTGATTTTTATAAAGTTTCCAAGTGTTAGTTTTATTAAGTGTTCTAGTATTTTTCTAATATAGTGTTTAAGTTTTCAAGTATTTAGTTTTAACTTGTCAACTTAGTTTACTCTTTTAAAGCTTTAATTTTACTCTTCGACACTTACTCAATTGCTTTTTGTTTAAAATAGATAAACAAACCAACACCTTTTTATTAACCAAGAACAAATCATTCCACTTTGAACCGTGATCAATTCGAGGAGATTCCGAGATTAAATCTGAACCTATCAAAACGCTTGTATCAAATGGCGCCGCTGCCGGCTCTTCTCGTTAAGATTAACAGTTTTTTGTGAGAACTTGGATTTTGGGATCCGTTCACCGTGAACGTTACTTTTTCATAAAAATTTTCAAAAACAATATATATATATATATATATATATATATATGTATATATATATATATATATATATATATATATATATATATATATATATATATATATATATATATATATATATATATATATATATATATATATATATATATATATATATATATATATATATATATATATATATATATATATATATATATATATATATATATATATATATATATATATATATATCTATATATAAAATTTCAAAAATCCTAAAAATTAAAAAACATAAAAACCAAAAATATTTCTGCTTTGTTTTTGCCTTGTTAGTTCTTTTGCAGGTGCATGCGTACACGATCGACGTCTTATCAAGAGCCCGAGCCTCTCGAAGACTTAGACATGGCATGTGTACACAATAACAACAATAACCCACCTCTCAACAACAATAATAACAACAACAATAACAACCCACCTCTCAACAACAATAATAACAACAACAATGAGCCTCTACCGGACAATCGCCCGATGATTGAACTTCTGCAAGCCCATGTGGAGGGCAACAATGATCCAATTGTCATACCCGCGATTGCAGCCAACAACTTTGAGCTCAAATCCGGCTTTATCCAGATGGTCTCCGCTCAACCATTCTTGGGGCGTACCATTGATGATCCACATGACCACATCAAGAGATTCTTGCAACTCACGAATACGGTCAAATTCAATGGTGTTCCACAAGAGGTAATCCGTTTACAACTTTTTCCCTTTTCTTTAGAGGGACAAGCCCGACATTGGCTTGCAAAGGAACCGCCACAAATTATTCTTACGTGGACGGATTTGGAGACCAAATTTGTCAACTACTTTTTCCCACCCTCTCGTACTACCGCTTTGCGGAATGAAATTATCAATTTTGAATAAAAGTACGATGAGTCTTTTAGTGAATCTTGGGACCATTTTAAAGACCTTTTGAGAAAGTGCCCACAACATGGTTTTACCAAAGTGCACCAAATTAATATTTTTATAATGGTTTAAGCATGAATGACCAAGATTCACTAAACAGTGCCTCGGGGGGGGGGGGGGGTAATATTTTGGTTAAGACTTACAATGCCGCTTGGGATATTATTGAAAATAAGTCTCGTGTGCAAACCAAGAGTGTTCGGACCAATGTCGCTAGTGCTAGTACTAGTGACAGCGACAAGCGACTTGAAAAAATTACTACGCTTCTTGAATCGCTTGCCGCCCAAACCGTTAGCAATACCAACAGCATCAACACTAAAAACGCTCACGACGCTCAAGTCAATGCTGTTAGCCAACCATGTGAGATATGCGGGGGTCCTCACTCTTACAACACTAGTACCGCCACCCAAGACTATCCATCTGAGAATGTTAATGCAGCATACGGTACCTATCCTAGGGCCGCTTATCAAGCTCGTCCTCAAGGAGACCGCAACTTGCTTAGCTACCGCTCAAACAACTTTCTTTCCCCGCCTGGTTTTCCTCCTAACAACCAAAACCAACAACAAAACCTCAATCGCCCTACTCAACAACAACAACAACCTCGTACACCAAACATACCACCTCACAAACAACCATATCCACCTCAAAGAAACAACCAAGTTTACCAACAACCTGCTTATCAACCACCCGCTTATAATGCTCCTCCCAACCAACCCACCGCATTACCCCAAGATATTGGAACCTACATGAGGACTAATGATGTGATCGTGGACAATCTCCAGCGGGAAGTGCTCAACTTGAAAGCAGACATGATGAAACAAGGAAATGATCCTCGTGCTGATATGAGAAACACTTTGGCAAGTCAAACGAATGACTTAAAGAACATGATGGCTAGTTTCTTCCAAGGTAATCAACCCTCTTCTTCGGGTACTCTTCCGAGTAACACCGTTGCGAATCCAAGAGGGGAGATGAAAGCAATCACCACTCGCAGTGGCAAAGGTACCAAGGAACCCGAGCTTCCTATACCTCCACCGGTGATTGTGACTAATGAAAACGAGTCACCTGCTCCTATTCCTCATCCTTCTACTTCCCCAATTTCTCCACCTCTTACTTCTACCACTCCTCCACCCAAGGATGTGAGTGATCCTATTCTTCCAAAGCCTTCCTCTTCTTCCGATATACCTTACCCCTCAAGGTTGAGGAAAGAGAAGCTCAAAAGCAAGGACGATATTCAGGTTTCAAACTTTCTCAAAATGTTTAAACAATTAAATTTTAACATCTCCTTCGCTGAGGCTCTCACTCACATGCCTAAGTACGCAAAAATGTACAAAGATCTTCTTAGCGACAAGGAGAAGCTTCTTGATATTGCTAACACCCAACTTAATGAGAATTGCTCTGCAGTGCTCTTAAGGAAATTGCCAACTAAGCTTGGTGATCCGGGTCGCTTCTTAATCCCTTGTAACTTCCTGGGAGTAGAGAATTGCATGGCCCTAGTCGATCTAGGTGCCAGTATTAACTTAATGCCTTTAAGTGTGTGGAAGCAATTACCTCTCCCTGAGCTAGTCCCCACCAAAATGACTTTGGAATTAGCTAACCGTACGGTTGCTTATCCAGTGGGGATAGCCGAAGACGTCTTTGTAGGAGTCGACAAATTCACTTTTCCTGCCGATTTCGTCGTCGTTGACTACGACATGGACCCTCGTGTGCCATTGATCGTGGGTCGTCCATTCTTGAGGACCGGTCGCACTCTCATCGATGTTGAAGCTGGTGAGCTTATCATGAGAGTGGGTGACGATAAAATTGTCTTCAACATGGGAAAGCTTTCTAAACAGCCTTATTCTAACGAGAGTGTTAATTGTATTGACGTTCTTGATGAGGCTTGTGAAGAACACTTCAAAGATGCTTGTAAAAGTATTCCTACCTCTCTTCCCAATGTTGAGACCGTTTCCTCTATTGACTCATCACTATCTCTATTTGGAGAAAGTGATTTCCTTTGGAAAGATTTGGAAGCCACCATGGGAGATGTGAACTTAGCTAATGACGATTCTCCCACCGATTGGGATGAAGATCTTCGCCTCATTGAAAACCTTCTCAAAGAAGACAATATTTCTCCACCATCTCCCACGGTTATTGCTATTGATGCTCCGCCTTTGAAAACGCCTCCCATCGAAAATCCTCCGGATTTAGAACTTAAGGAGTTGCCGCCCCATCTCGAGTACGTGTTCCTTGAAGTAGAGAAGAAGTCGTCCGTCATCATCACGAAGGACTTGAAAGAAGAAGAAAAATCTCGCCTCATCGCCGTGCTTAAAGACCATTAGAAGGAAATTGCTTGGAAAATTTTCGATATCCGCGGAATTGATCCGAACTTTTGTACTCACAAGATTGTCATAGAAGATGACTTTAAACCCGCAATCCAGAGCCAAAGAAGGGTTAATCCTCGCATTCATGACGTCATCAAACAAGAGGTTATCAAACTTCTTGATGCCGGCTTGATTTACCCTATCTTGGATTCGCCATGGGTAAGTCCCGTCCATTGTGTGCCCAAGAAGGGCAGAATAACCGTTGTTCCCAATGAACACAACGAGTTGATTCCCACTCGTCTCGTTACTGGGTGGAGAGTTTGTATCGACTATCACAAGCTCAATGATGCCACGAGAAAAGATCACTTTCCTCTTTCTTTCATGGATCAAATGCTCGAGCGACTTGCGGGTAATGACTATTACTGCTTCTTAGACGGTTTCTCCGGGTATTTTCAAATTCCCATCGATCCTAAGGACCAAGAAAAGACCACATTCACTTGTCCCTACGAAACATTTGCTTACAAACACATGCCTTTTGGTTTATGCAATGCTTCTGGGACGTTCCAAAAGTGTATGTCGGCTATCTTCCATGACATGGTGGAAGACACTATGGAAGTATTCATGGATGATTTCTCGGTTTATGGCGATTCATTCTCTGCTTGCCTTGCCAATTTAGAACGTATGCTTAAGCGGTGTGAAGACACTCGCCTCGTTCTTAATTAGGAAAAATGCCTATTTATGGTAAAAGAGGGCATCGTGCTAGGACACAAGATCTCCAAAGCCGGTCTTGAAGTGGACCGTGCTAAATTTGATGTTATTTCTAAGTTGCCTCCACCTTCAACCGTGAAGGGTGTGAGAAGTTTCCTTGGTCATGCGGGCTTCTACCGTCGATTTATCAAAGATTTTTCTAAAATCGCTCGCCCGATGACCCACCTCTTGGAAAAAGATACTCCTTTTATCTTTTCCAACGAGTGTATTGAAGCCTTCAACCTGCTTAAGGATAAGCTTACTAAGGCACCCGTCTTGGTTACCCCTAATTGGGAGCTTTCCTTTGAGTTGATGTGCGATGCTAGTGATTTTGCTATTGGAGCGGTTTTGGGCCAAAGAGTGAACAAACACTTCCAACCGATCCATTACGCTAGCAAGACAATGACGGGGGCTCAATTGCATTACACTACAACCGAAAAAGAGCTTTTAGCTGTTGTCTATGCTTTTGAAAAGTTCCGCCCCTATCTTGTCCTTTCCACCACAATCGTTTACACCGATCATTCCGCGTTGAAGTACTTGTTAACTAAACAAGATTCCAAACCAAGACTTCTTCGCTGGGTTTTACTACTTAAAGAATTTAAAATCGAAATTCGTGATAAGAAGGGAGCTGAAAACCTAGCCGCGGATCATCTCAGCAGACTTGAGGATCCTTATCAAGGGGATCATCCGAAAAAAGAGATCAATGACTCTTTTACCCTGGAGACCTTAATGTCTATCAACTCGACTTCTGATGAAACCCCGTGGTTTGCGGACATTGCAAACTACTTGGCGGGTGGAATTCTCGTTGACGGGTTAACATCCCAGCAAAAGAAGAAGTTCTTCAAAGATATTAAGACTTACTTTTGGGGTGACCCGTATCTATTCAAAAAATGTGCTGATTTGATTATTCGCTGATGTGTTGATGGACCGGCAGCTTTAGAAATCCTTGACGCTTGCCACAAAGGACCCACCGGTGGTCACTTTGGTCCCAACTACACCGCCAGAAAAGTGTTTGACTCGGGATTTTATTGGCCCACCATTTACCGTGATGCTCACGAGATGGTTAAACGATGTGATGCTTGCCAAAAACAAGGCAAGATCACACATAAAGACGAGATGCCTTAGAATTTCATTCAAGAATGTGAAATCTTTGATGTTTGGGGTATCGACTTTATGGGGCCATTCCCTTCATCTAAAGGAAACAAATACATCCTTGTAGCCGTTGACTACGTCTCCAAATGGGTTGAAGCCAAAGCTTTACCTACTAATGACGCAAGGGTGGTTTGTAACTTTTTGAAATTGCTGTTCGCTAGATTCGGTGTGCCTCGTGCCATTATTAGTGATCGCGGGACTCATTTTTGCAATGATCAATTTGCAAGAGTCATGGCTAAGTATGGTGTCAATCATCATCTTTCCACTGCTTACCACCCACAAACTAATGACCAGGCTGAAATCTCTAACCGAGGATTAAAGCGAATTCTTGAAAGAACCGTGGGAGAGCATCGTGCCTCATGGGCTGATAAACTTGATGATGCTTTGTGGGATTTTCGTACCGCATACAAGACTCTGATTGGTTGTACACCATATCGTCTCATGTACGGGAAAGCATGCCACCTCCCCATTGAGTTGGAGCACAAGGCTTACTGGGCCTTGAAGTGGGCTAATTTTGATATCAACAAAGCCGGTGACCTACGCAAGATCCAACTCAATGAGCTCAATGAACTCCGTAATGAGGCTTATGAAAATTCTTTGATCTATAAGGAAAAGACTAAGCTCATTCACGACTCCAAGATTAAAAACCGAGAGTTCCAAGTTGGAGACAAAATTTTACTCTTTATCTCTTGGTTGAAAATCTTTTCGGGCAAGCTGAAATCTCGTTGGTCCGGCCCATTCACCATTGCCCAAATTTTTCCATATGGTACTCTCGAGCTCGTTCAACCTAATGGACCTAATTTTAAGGTGAATGGCCAACAAGTGAAGTTGTACTTTGGTGAGGACATCTTTCAGGAGATGATTCCGTCCCTCACCACGTTCCCCATGAACTAATTTTGGGTCGAGTCAGGCTCGTGACTCGGTTATCAAAAACAAGCGCTCCTCGGAAGGCAGCCCGAGTATCTATCCTTTTCCGTTTTAACCTCCTAAGTGTAGGGGGACCTCTATAGGTTCTTTGTCTTTGTGTGGTGATGTGATTACAGGGATGAACGCACTTTTGGAACCTTTGAAGAACCGTGCTCCCGTGTTATAAGAAATCCGGTTCTATCTCTCTACTATCGTGATTCAATTTTCTTCATACTCACATTTGAAATTGATCACGTTAGTCGTCTCTTCCTTAGCTTGATTTAACCAACGTGCACAATGTCATAAGTGTAGGGGAGACTTTTCCCACATGCTTAAACATTGAGGACAATGTTTATCTTAAGTGTAGAGGGACTTCTATCAAAGTTTTAAGTGGACTTTTCCATGAAAATGCCTTCATTTAACCGGAAAATCATCTTTTTTAGCATTTTTCAAATTTTTAACTAACTTTGGCCATTTAGTCGTAATTTTTAAATTTTTATCGTTGCTTTCATATGTATATATCCCGCAATAAAGTCAAAAATATTAATAAAATGGTGTAGCTAGTTTAGAAGTCTTTGACATATTAGGCCTGTTGCGATTATTTTGACTCAACCCGAATAGACTTATCCAAGTTTATTCTAGCTAGTATCCTTAACCATGTAGACCTTAATTGGTTTATTAGGCTAAGCATCCACGAGTTTCATTACTTGAGATTTTAAATTGTGGAGAACGAGAAATGATAGAGTCAATTATAAGTCGGTATTCTTGCACGAGCTCACTTGGTGTAATTATTTGCCTATTCTCCCATCACTTGCTAAAAATTTATCTGCAATAAGTAAGGTCGTACGATTTGAAAAGTTACTTAGCTTCTAGCCCAAGATCGTTTAAAAGTTGCTCGGTAATGATAAGAGTTCATAGCCAAGGCATAACTTATGAAGCGGGGCGCGAAGATTGGCGAGTCCGAAAAGGCCCTAACAAGGCATGAGGATTCCATTTTATTGCTGAAGATCCAAAGTGATGTGAAAAGCATTATTCCCAAAATCAATATGAAAGATCAAGACTCACGATGAAAAGCAATCAACTCCCATAAAGATTATGGAGAAGTCTATCCGAAAAGACCCTAACAACGTATGAGGATAAATAGATCCAAGTCCGAAAAGGAAGCGGATCGTTGTATCTCAAAATCCCAATTAGAGATTGAAGAATAATCATGAAGTCGTGGTCAACAAAGTTGGAGTACCCCTCAAAAGTCTCCAAGTGAAGAAACTCTATTACGAAGAGAAGACCATTATCTCATGAACGTCTCTCAAGATATGAAGTATGAAGTACATGCCAAATATCGGCCCGAGAAAGGTCTCAAATTGTGAACCGAGTTATGCCAAGATATGAACTTTTTGATATCCCGAGAAGCAGTTTTAAGAGATTTTGTCCTTTAGCTAACTATTGATCAAATCGTCCTACTTTGCTTTCAGCCTAAATAAACTATCGAAATAAGTCCAAAAATGCATTTTCATGATCATTCTAAGACAAAAATAAAATATAAGAGATACACCTAGGAATAAGGGAGTTTAAGCATATAATTAAGCCATGTGTGTAAGTGTTTGATTTACTAACTTATAATAACAAGGATCTCGTTTTTAAGCTTAGTTTGGGGAACGTGAAACTTGAGGGTGATAAATCTTCGCAGCACCAAAGCCCTAATGTAAGTCCTTGATCACTCTGCAAGTTATTTCCATATAGCTATGGTTTTCTATCCTTTTATCTGCTTTAAAGTTTTTAATTTCTCTTAGAACTTTAATTCTTGTTTAGTAATATTTTAATAAGGCCAAGGTTGATTGATTATGAGAAAAGTGTAAATTTGCTTTATCACTAAGCATTGCATGAGGGCATGGCAATGGTTAAGTGTACGGGATTTGATAGGTGTGAAAACACCCATCCTTTTACCACTTATTTTTGGCTAAAACAAGATCAAAACACGTATTTAATATCATTTGTTTGGAATTATGCGTGGTTTTTGTGTTTATTGTGTTTTCAGAGTCAACCGGATGAATATTGAAGAAAACATGGGATTGCATGGGTTTTATCGAAGAAAAAGACTCAAGATGAAGTCTATTGTCTAAAAGATGCAGAAGATTTGAAGTCATTGTGCCTATTTGAAGATTTATCGAAGAAAAGGGCCAAAGATTGAAGATTCATATATTTCGAAGAACTCGAGTCTATTAAACAAAAGATTATAAGACGAGTTGGAATTATTCACCAACATTTCTCAAAATCCAAAGTCAGAAACGTTTATTTAAAGAAACGTAAAGACTAAAGAAGAAAGAAGAAAAGAAGCCCAAATCCAAAGCCCATTCACAAGCTCACAATCACACGCCTATAAATAGGACTTCACTTCACCATTTTGAGGGACTAGTTAGTTTTAGTTAGTTTAAATTTTTCATTCTCTCTAGTTTTAGAGAGAGAAAGTTCTAAACTTTCTCTCACTAAGTTTTCATCTTTCTTTCTTTTAATCTTTCAAGATTAAACCTTTGTATTGTTTCTTTCATTAATCAAGTTTAAATTCAAGCTTGTAATCTTTCATCTCATTCTACCTTTCTTTGATTTTGATTCACTTTTGGTGCGAATTACTTATGATCCGTGTTGTTCATCTATGTTTTCGTGCTTAAAAAGTTAATTTTTTTATGTTTATTTAAGTTCTCATATGAATAAGCTTTAAGATCTTTGTGCTTATTGGCTTATTTAGTTGTTTAGCTTATTTACCTTTTTAAAAGTTTTCTTAAAAAGTTCATCTTTTTATTGTTTGATTTGAAAGTTTTTATTTGAAGTTTAGATAGGTTGTTATTTGAGCTTATTTGATCCGATTCATTTTAGATTCGTGCTTGTTTTGGTGTTGGCTTATTCCTATAGCTTATCACCTTGCTTAAATTTCGGATCAAAGAGGGTAATCGGAAAAGGTAAACCCTTTTCCGATTTGGTATTCCAATTACACTCCCTTTATTCCGATCGTCAAGATCGGAAAAGGGTTTTGGGGTCTTTCCGATTTGCATCTCTATATTCCGATCACCTTTGATCGGAATAGGGTTTATTATTCCGATGGGGCCTTGTTGGTTATTCCGATCTGGGTCTTTATTTAAACATTCCGGTCATACTAGTTTTGATACATTCCGATTGTGGATTATTTCCCATATTCCGATTGGCTCGTTTTTAGTTATTCCGATTGGCACTATTTTTAAGATATTCCGACAAGTCTTGCTTCCCATCATTCCGACCAGTAACGTTTGTAATATTCCGATCAGTATCATTTTCGCATATTCCGACGAGGGTGTATTTGTTATTCCGATCAGTCTCCATTTTACATATTCCGAATGTTTAGTTCTTGATTTTTATAAAGTTTCCAAGTGTTAGTTTTATTAAGTGTTCTAGTATTTTTCTAATATAGCGTTTAAGTTTTCAAGTATTTAGTTTTAACTTGTCAATTTAGTTTACTCTTTTAAAGCTTTAATTTTACTCTTCGACACTTACTCAATTGCTTTTAGTTTAAAATAGATAAACAAACCAACACCTTTTTATTAACCAAGAACAAATCATTCCACTTTGAACCGTGATCAATTCGAGGAGATTCCGAGATTAAATCCGAACCTATCAAAACGCTTGTATCATATACGTTTTTCCTTCTTAAGGTAAACCCTATATCTCTTACTCTGCACTGATTAAACCATGAAATAGCCTTCATCACCTTTAGCACTAAATTTACCTAAGGTATCACTAGTATCTAGTACAACTACATGACAACCAAAAGGTTTAAGAAAACCAATATTAGGTTTCCTTCCCCAAAGTAACTCATAAGGTGTTTTGTTATGTATCTTGTTGACCAATGCTCTATTCTAAACATAACAAGCTATATTCACAGCCTCAGCCCAAAAAGCTATGTGAAAATGAGCATCAGCCAACATAGTCCTGGCTGCTTCAATTAGGGTTCTATTCTTTCTCTCAGCAACCCCATTTTGCTGTGGGGTTCTGGCAACACTAAACTGCCTAGTAATCCCTTTCTTAGCACAAAAATCATCCAACAATTTATTTCTAAACTCACCACCATTATCACTTCTAAGCATTTTAACTTCATTACCAGCTTTCTTCTCAATCTGGGTAATAAAGCTAATTAAAGTATCAGCAGTGTCACTTTTCATAGCTAAAAAGAAAGTCCAAGTAAACCTAGAAAAGTCATCTGTGATGACAAAGCAGTATGATTTACCATTCAAGCTTTCTATATTAGTTGGACCAAATAGGTCCATATGCAGCAAGTGAAGTGGTTTAGAACTAGAGTGCACATGTTTAGACTTAAAGGAGACAATTGTGCTGCTTTCCTTTAAGGCATGTGATATTGGAGTTTTTACCTCCCTTTAGGAAAAGAGCAATAAATAGGGCAAGCGTGCACAACGATTTAGGAAAACCGTGTGTAAATGACCCTAATGAAGTGAGTTCGTTCTCGAGGAGGCTAGTGTGTTGTGTAATGAATTGATTTTGATTGGTGATTTTATTAACAAGAAAAGAAAAGAGAATAGAAAGGAAAGAAAAGACGGTTACAAAGACGGATTAAACTACGACGAAAAAGGCGTAAACGTAAAACCGTAAAACTACAAAAATTAAAATTTTAACCTAAAAATTCCTAAAAATTACTAAAAATCCACAATATAATTCTAAGAGTTTACAAAAAATCCAAACTTGTTAAAACCTTTTAATTAATTAAATAATGACTTTTTAATGCTAATTAAAGCCCTAAAATCACAATTAATTATTAAAAAGCCCTAAACAAGATCTTATAGTTTGTAAACCTCAAAAGTGACCTAATTAAGCTAAAAACTATTTTTAAAAATTTTAAAACCAAATTAAACTATTTTTAAATACTTAAAAACTATTAAAATCTATTAACACTTAAATTAATTCTAGAAAATAAATGAAAAGCCTAAAAAATATTTGGAAAGTGACAAAATTACTAATTATGTGTCCTTATCCTAGGAAAAAATGAAAAAAAGTAGAAAAAACAAACTTTCTATTTTTAATAATAAAATAATATTAAAATAATCAAAAAAAAAAGTTTATAAATAAATTCTAAAAAAATACCAAAAATCCTAAATAATGTAACTAAGATGAAAATGCAAATTAAATTTCCTAAAACCTTTTTATTAATTTTATAATAATTTTTAAAGTTATCTAAAAACCCTAAAATCCTATAAAATTAAAAATTAGACTTTTTGAAAACTTTTTGAATGTAAACCTCAAAAATATAAATTAAAACCTAAAAACTATTTTTTTGGATTTTTAAAATACTTTTGGCTATTTTTAAACTACTTTCTAAAAATTAAACTAAAAATAATCCTAATAAATAAATTAAAAACGGGAAAAATAAACTTTTAAAACAGAAAAGTCCTAAAACTAAATACAACCCTAGGAAAATTAAAATAGTGCAAATAAGCTTAATGGATAAGCTGAAAAAGCCAAAATAAGCTACGGCTTATATTAAATAAGCCCAAGCAAACACACCTTATATATCTTTCAAAAGCAACCCTAGCAGTCAAAGACCCTAGGGCGCAGTGGTGAGTGTGTTGTGTTGTGAGAGGAGTGGCGCAGGTTTGAGTCCTGGCCACGTCCTTTTTGGTCTTTATTTTTTTTTCTTTTTAAGATTTACAAACCCAAACCTGTTACTCCTTAAGCTTTAAAACACAATCTCAAACCACTTTTATCAAGATTGAATCAAAGAGAATAAAAAAACGTGCTCAGTTAAGCTATAAAGAACACAAGCAAAGCTTTTATATTTTCACTTGTGAAAATGAAGATCAAGAGGGCTTGATCTGTGAACTTGGTGGAGTTTTTGTAGGCAAATCAGGCACCCCTACACTCAGTTGGAGTGTAGGGAGTCAAATAAACACAATTAGAGCACAAATTCCACACAAATCAAACACAAAAAAAAGCTAATGAAGGTCTCTGATGAAGCTATGCAGGTCTGGTGGCTAATTGAGCTATTTTACTTGCACAATGATGAGATTCCAAGGCTAATATCTCACACACAAGTCAACCAATCAGCATAAAACCAATCAACAATCCTTAAACACCCTAGGATCTAACAATTAGCAAGATTATAAAGCTCAAATTCACACAAATGGTCAGAAAAATGAAGTTACTGGTTTTATGCTATATTTTCAACTCTTTTATCACACAACTTGCTCAAAACTTCATCAAACTGAAAACTTAGCTACTAGCAACCTATTACCATCCTAATGAGTAACTATAACAGGTTTTAACTCAAAGATATTGTCACAAAATCTGCATAAAACTCAAATCCAAACACCCCTATTAATTCTAAAAACGATTTTTAACACACCAAATAACTTCAAAACACACTCAAACTGATTTAAAAAGTTCTAACATACATATTAAGCACAAACACTCTCAAATCAAAGCTCTTAAACAACTTTCATGCCATTCACATAAATCTCATAATCATTAACTAGAAATATCAAACAAAGGGAACAAGGTATTTTACCTTGTTGGACCTACATCCAGGTCCAACAAAGGCTGCTTAGCCTTCTCCTTTAGGCTGGGGCCTGAGCAGAACCTTTTAACAACAATCCTTCAACAAACCTGCAATCCAACAAGAACAAACCAAAGCAAATAAAACCAACTGATTTTACTGAAACTTTCTTAAAACCTTTTCACAAAACTTGAACCAATGATCCTTAAAAACAACTTCAATATCAGATAACCAAGAACACTAGTCCACTTTCACTTCATAATGTTGCTTGGACTACTAAGATTAACAGAATATTTTCAAAACCTTTTTTGAAAACCTTAAACACTCAAAGTGTTACACAATTAAAATGGAACTCAGTTTTTAGCTTTCTAACACACACACACAACTTTTAACAATTATAAAAAAGGAATTACACTTGTTTCTAACAAATACCAAACTTTTTATATCATCAAAAAGGAATTACAATGGTGAAAGCTTAAAAACTGGAACAAGGGCTACCAACAGGTTTGATGCTCCTTAAACAGAGTACAAAAGAACTATCTAGAATAATAAAAACCCTAGTAACTGGAATTCCTAAAAAGCCCTTGGTTGAGGTCTTCAAAATCAGTCAAAATCGCTCCATGTGATATGAAAGTGATGGCTAGCTTGCAACTTTGATCTTGGACGTTGATTTTGAACTTGGGGGCCAAGGAGTAACATGGGACGTTGGTTTGGTCGGGTTATAGGGTTTGGGGAAAGAGACGTATGCAGGGGAGGGTCCCACAAGACACATGGGTGTGTCTTGTGGCGTTTTGGGATGTGGGATATGGTGAGGGTGACCTTAATCAAGGATCTGGACAAAACCAGGGAAAAACCCTTTGAATTTAGTTTAATCACACCTGGGATAATTAGGGTTTATAGGGGTGTTTTTAGTGTGTTTAATCTGAATTGGGAAAAGATTTATTTAAAAATCTGTTTGAGTGGGAAAGTTTAGTGGTTTGACTGGTGGATTTGACCAGTTTAATAAATTAAACCGGGTTGGTGGGTTTGGTAGTGGGTAGGGTATGGGTATTTGGGTGGGTTGTTGACGTGTCAGGGTCTGAGTGGTGGGATAAGTATGGCTATTTGGCAGAAATGGCCCCCAAGGTCTTCTCTTTTGTTCACTTTGTATTAAATGGCATCAACGCCCATTTTGCACTTAACAACTTTTGCAAACTTGTCATTTATGGCACAACTTGTTTCAAAACTTTTTCCAAGGGTTTATAATGCATATTCTTCATTTTCCAAGGGCTGATCTTGTATAGTCTTCAAACTTTAGGGACCCTATTCATAGTTTTGAATATTTTAAGGGGTATAAAGTGTAAATCTTCAAAAGTTGAGGGACCAAAGTTGCCAATCTTCCATTCTTCAAGGTCATTTTTGTAAAATCCAAACTTGGGCCCGGTTCATTGTGCGGCTTCGTTTCCCGTGTTCGTTTTTGAATGATTCTTGTGATCTTTTGCCATTTCCTTAATATCCGTACCTAAAAATACACAAGTAACAAACACGAGCATATATTTGGTATATTCAATGATATTTTATGCATTTTAAGCCCGATTTGGACGATGAGACCATGTATAAAAGCAGTCTCATCAGCATGCAACACAAGAGTGGTCATTGTGGAAAGCCTTTTCAGGCAAACCATCAACCAAACCAAGTCTCACAAGTCTGTTTATATTTTTGAAGTTTATGTGCCCTAGTCTCTTGTGCCATAGATTACTCTCATCAATAGAATCTTTAGCACAAAAACATGACATATTATTATTCATCCTAATACCATTAAGATTCACATTATAAATGTCCTTATGCCTAGGTGTTCTATAGTCAATATATTTCTCATCTGGTATTTTAAAATCCTTGCTCAACACCAAGCATTCAGTATCAGTAAAAAGAACCTTATTTTTGTTATCACAAACTTGTGATACACTAAAAAGATTACAATCAAGTTCTTTTACCAGAAACATGTTTTCAAAACGCAAGTTCTTGGTGAGAAGAGTTCCTTTCCCTGTGATAGTTCCATATCCGCCTCCAAAGTAAACTTTATTACCATCCTTAATGGGAGTGAAGTTAGTGAGATAATCTTCCTTCCCAGTCATGTACCTGGAGCATCCACTATCCCAATAGCCATAATCATTCACTTATTTTTGAATGCCCTGCACATAAAGAAAAAAAGTTAGTTTTCTTTGGGAACCCAAGCCTGAGCAGACTTGGATTCATCTGGTTGTTCAACAAGAACAAACTTAGTTCTCATAACAACCCCTTGTTCATCCCTTTTTGGATGAAATACCCAGTTAACCCCAATTGGTTTTGGGATGACCTTTGAAATATAATTAAATCTATTGTAGGTCATATAAATCCCATTAGAATTAGGGTTTTGATCTTGCTTAGGTCTCCATGTCAAGCTAGAAGAAGCTTTAGACCCCTTTCCCTGTGGTTGCAAATATTTAAGTCTGGTAACATTTCTGTCAGCGTTGGATTTGGTCTTGTCAGCGCTGAAATTACCCTTATCAACGTTGAACCTAGGGTTTGCTACAGGAACCCATTGCCTATTAGACCATGTATTGGTCTTTTGAAAAGGTCTTTGTCCATGAGTGTTAAACCCTTTAGTGAAGAATGGGAATGGTCTAACAACTTGTGGACTTTGCTCCATAAAAGTTTTGGGTCTGACAGTGTTTGACCTTTTAACAGCGTTGACCTTGGAAGTGTTGACACACTTATATGCTAAATGTGAAAAGCTACCACAAGTGTAACAGGATTTTCTAGACACAACTCTAGGCCTAGAAGAAAAGAAACCTGTTCCATTATCACTAACTTGGCCTTTTGGTGACCTAGTATTCCTATACATTTCTGCATACTTAATGCTAGGTTTTCTAACAGTGTTTAAGCCAAGGTCAACAGTCTTGCCAGTGATTGGGTTTGGTACTTTGATAGGGGTCGACTCATTTGGACTATCACAAAGCATGCCACCCTTGACAAATAAGGTAGGGTTGGCTTTCTTCCATTCATTCAAGTCAGTCAACTTTTGCCTATATTCCTCAACTGGGGTAAGGACTCTTGGTGGAGGAATAAATTCCTCTTCTTGGAGTTCTGGTAAACCAGTCTAAGGTAAGTCCTTTCTTTGGAGACCATAGAAGTCCCCAGCTGGTGGTGGAACACCAGTATAGTCTTTCATCCCAATCCCAGTCATGTCCTTAGGATCCCTCTATTTATTAACACATTCTCCTAGGGTTTGTGAGGCCTTATCAAATCTCTGAATTTTAAGGTCAACATTATCCTTATTCTTGATAGCCTCATCTAACTTAGCCTGTAATTTAGCATTGACCCTTTCCATGATGTTTCTAACATCATTACTAGCATTTAACTCATGTTTTAAGATATTTATTTTATCTTTTAGGTCAAGCTCCATTTTCTTATACTCAGAAACTATCTTCTCAGTTTGAGTGAGAGCAATTTGATAGTTAGACAACTTGCATCTCTCAGTACTCACATCACTTAACAATCTTAAAACCTCTTTGTTAAGCTTTTCAGTATTTAAACGACAACCCTTACTACAAAAAGCATCATCGTATACCTCATTGTCTGATGAAGAGGAGGAGTGTGTCATGAGAGCATATTGAACATGCTCTTCTTCTTCTATTTCAGCAACCAAAGCTTTATCATCTTCCTTATCCTTAGCCAAATAGCTCCAGTCCCATCCAATGCCATCAATTTCTTGCACTGCCACCATGGCCTTAGGATCCTGAGCCTTAACAATTTGACTTAAGGGTTTTCCAGCATCAGATCTTCTTGGAGATCTTCATTCCCTCATGAAGTGCCCCATACGATGACAATTGTAGCACTCAACCTTAGATTTATCAAATCCAGCAGTGTCCTTTGCATTAAAGGTCATCTTTTTCTTAAACCTTCTATTCCATCTGTTTGCTCTTATACTTGCAAGAGCCATGTTCCACTTTATATCCATCTCCTCCAAGTGCTCATCACTTATTTGCTCAAGGTCCTCATATGTAATCACTGAACCATTAGGCAATGAAGCAATGTATGCACATAGTATCCAGATCCAAACCAGCATGCTTAACTCTTGGTGAGTCAATTTTGTATGTGTCAGCGTCTGAATGTGAGGCGTTGACAGGATATGATCCATCGTTGACACATGTTGATCCAGTAACTGGGTGCATATATGAGTCCTTCTGATCAAATTGACCTTCACTATGTGAGAAGAAGGCCATGTTACTATTGGTAGACTTACTTCAATGCTCCAAAAGAGTTTCATTCACCAACAGCCTCAGTTTGTTGTAGATATCATCAAAAGTAGAACTTTTGTGAGTGTTATTGGCAATTATAGATCTTGCCTCAATCTTCCACGCATCACCAAGGCTTTTAAGAAAAGTGGCAATAATGTCAATATCACCAACTTGTGTCCCCATGAAGCACAGCTTGCTTGTAATGTCAAGCAGTCTGCTTCTCACACTGCTAAGCTTCTCATTAGGTTGAGCCTTAAAAACAGCATACTCATGCAAGAGTTGCTTCTTCTTCTCTTCCTTAGTATCAGCATTACCACCATATGCAACTTCAAGGGCTGCCCAAAGGTCTTTTGCAGACTCATAACCTCTGTATTTGTGCTGATTTTCTTGTCCCAAGGAGAGTTTCAGAATGTTTAGGGTTTTCATATCAACCTTTTTTTGCTATGTCTTCAGCAGACACAACTCTACCATCATTAGGTTTTTCTTTCTTATCTTCTTCTGAACATCCTTGAACAACTGATCTTCTAGCAATGGCATTAGCAATCTTTTGAGCTTTGTTAAATGTGTTTCCATATTCAATAATCTCCCAGAGAGTGTAGTCATAGATCCCCAAATATTGCTCAAAGTTTAATTTCCACAGCTCAAAGTTGTTTGCATCTAGCATGGGAATCTTGATGTTGTGGTTTGAGGAGGAGGAGGTTGCTTCTGGAGTGGACATGATGTTTTTAAGGTTTTGTGAAAATTAGGGTTTTGGTGATTTTTAGGGTTCTTGTGTTCTTTTAGATCAAAGTTCTCAACAAGCTCTGATACCACTTGTTGATCCCAAACTTAGATCGTTTAAGCTTGTGTAAACGAGATTAGATCAAGTTATACACGTAGAGAAACTTTGTTTATGTATAAAGTAATCTAAGTGTTATGCGGATTTAACACTTAAACAAGAACACACAAAGATGTAAACAAACTTTCTCTTGATTGATAATAACAAACTTGCTTACAATGAAAGTGTTTAACGTATGAAAACTTATTATGAAACATAACCTAAAGATCTTCTTTTATAGACATAAGAAGCCTTGTACAAGAGTCTACGTATCAACTATTCTAGGTAAAGATAACTATAGAAAATACAATGTTGAACTTATCTTTACTAGAAACAAACTAGAAACATAATACGCGTAGACCATATCTTTCTATCAGTGCTTGTCTTCAACCTGTCAACGCTTGACTTCTTCTTGTCAATGCTTGATCTGTCAGCGTTTGTTTTCTTCCTATCAACGCTTGTTTTCCTCTTGTCATCGCTCAAGTGGACTGGCTACATTTTATTCCCAACAAATTCAAGAAAAATTGAAAAAAATCTTCAAAGAGGAGGAACGGGAACAATACTACTCATCATTATCGACAGAATTTGAAGACAACGATTTCAATGATGACGATGATGAAGGCAATCATGGAGATGAGTGATAGGTGTGAAAACACCCATCCTTTTTTCCACTTAATTACAATAATAACCGAGCCAAAACGTGTATTTTATGTCATTTATGTCGGAATTATGCGTGGTTTGTGTTTTTGTTGTGATTTAGGACGAAAAGGTGAAAAGTGGAGAAAACACGGCTTTCACGGGCTTTTATCGAAGAAAAAGACGAAAGACGAAGTCGAAAGATCAAGAGTGCAAAAAGAACGGAAGTCCAAGACCAATTCTGAAGATTTATCGAAGAAAAAGTCAAAAGACGGAAGTTTACTAAAAAGCCGAAAAACTCAAGTCTAATTTATTGAAGATTACAAGGCGAGTTTGAAGAAATCCCAAGAAAAGTCCAAGAATTAAGAAGATTAACTAAAGATTAAGAAGATCAAGGACTTAAGTGTGCAATTAAGGAAAAGAAGAAAGAGGGATGAAGCTTCCTTAGCTCCTCCCTAATCTCCCTATAAATAGTTTTAGTTTTTTCATTTTTCAAGTGTTGGAGGCCTGACAAGCCTTTCTTCCCCATTCTTCATTTTCTTGTTCTTTACTTTTATGCTTCTTAATCTCCATGTAATGCACCTTTAATTTTCTTTTAATTCCAAGTAAGTTTCCATTTAATTGTTGTTAATCTTTACTTTATTGTTAATCTCCTTCTTCCTTTCTTGCTTAACTTGTTCTTAATCTTTGTGTTCATGTTCTTGAGTTTTCTTATTTTCAATCAAGTGGGTTTTGATTGATTTGGCTTTGTTTGTTAGTTTTGATGATTTGTTTTGATTGATTATTGTTAGTTGATGTTTATTGGTTGTTTTGGTTTAATCTTTTGGTTTGTTTTGATTAGATTTGCTCAAATTCGTGTTCTAGTTCATCTACTGTTTTCTCAAGTTTCATGTTACTGATCTTCAGCCCAGAATATTCCGAATAGCCGCTTTATTTTCCTTCTATGCGGAATATTTCAATTATTCCGAATAGACTGTCTTTGCATTCTTCTATGCGGAATATTAGATATTCCGTATAGAACCCCTATTCGGAATATCTAGATATTCCGAATAGAGACCCTTACTCGGAATGTCTGTCTATTCCGAATAGAATTTTCTATTCGGAATATTTTGATTATTCCGAGTAGAGTCTTCTATTCGGAATGTTCAAGTATTCCGAATAGGCCTACTTTTTCCGCATAGAGTAGCTTTTTATTATTCCGCATAACCTTTATTCCGCATAGGGCGTTTTTCCATTTTTATTCCTCATAGTTTAAACATTCCGAATAGCTTTTTATTGAATTTTTAGTTTTCAGTTTTTAAACTTTATTTTTCCCGCCATTTTCTTTACTTGCACTTTTACTTGCTTTCCTTTCTATTTAAGTTTTAATTTGAGTCATTTACTTTTATTTGCCTTTTAAATTTCTCGTCATTTATTTCCCATTAATGTTTTTATCTTTCATCATTGTTTCTTTTTACTGTCTTTACTTTATCTTTATTTGTTTCAAAACTTTATTTTTAATTAGTTTTAGATAACGAACTTTCCCTTTTTATCTCACCAAGAACAACTGAGTCGCACAATTAACCAGAGATCAATTCGAAGAGACACCGAGAAAACGAACTTTAATTGATATAAAATCTCTACATTAAAATGGCGCCGCTGCCGGCTCTTTTCGTGAAGATTGAAGGTTTTTTGTGAGTGACGCGTTGGATTTTGGGACCCGTTCACTTGTGAACGTTATTTTTCTTGTCAAAAATTTTCAAAAATCCAAAAACATTTGAAAAATCATAAAAAGCATTTCTTTTTCAAAAGTTTTGCACCAAAAATATTCTTCTTGCTTATCTATCTTTCTTTATGGATTTTTATGTCCATTGCGTCCGGTGTGGGAAACAACTATCTAGAAACAACTCTTGTCAATGGTGTACATGTGAGCGGTGCGGAAACGATATCGACTACACACAATCCGGATTTTGTCCTTTGTGCAACTCGACTAATTCGTACTTTTTGAACCTACCTCCTGTTCCCCCGAGCATCTATTGTGGAAGAGATTCTCATTGGCATGTTTCGTGCCCGGTTCGATTTCCGTCTGGTCACGGGCAAGAACCGGGGTACAATTATGACAATGATAATAGCTATCCACAAGATGCACTTGATTTTTCTCCATACCCGGTTTGCAACAACTGTGGGGGTCCTCACGATACCTATTATTGTCAACCACTGAATTGCTATGAGCCACAACCTTGCTATAATTCGGATTTTCAACACTATGAGCCCCCACATCACACCCTCAATCATCAATCCTCTCAGCAAAATAGTCTTGATCAACAACTCACTACTTTGAATGACATTCTAGAAAGTATAGCTCAACTTCGAGCTGACTTACATCAGGAAAGGCAACCGTTGCTTGATGTGGACGAAACCTTGAAAACCACCGACACCTTTTTGAGCCAATTTAGTCGTTTTCCCTTCTTTTCTACACCAAAATGTTTAATTACAGCGTGGGATAGAATTGGTGAAATTGAACATACTCGGGGCGATGAACAACAACAGTTGCTGCATGAGCTTCTTAAAGATGTGGAGGTTATCAAGGAAGAGTTAGCCGACTACGTCACTCCTAATTGGACTCGTCCCATCTATTACGATGATGACGACGACGATGATGTCTACACTTTCAACCAATCTTCTAAAGTTGCTGCTCCTACTCTCGATGTTCCTACTAAGGATCTAGATTCGTTGAATGAGCTTAGTGATGTTGGTCTCGACAAAGTATTGGATGATGAGGTTTGTGACTTACCTACTATGGAGCCTAAGGACGACGTTGCTCTTACGACAGAGGTCGATCCTAGTGATGACGATTCTTCTCTCTGCTATGAGAATTTCACTTTTGAAATTTCTCAATCTCCACCGGGAGATGCAGACGATGACGATTTATTCTCTCCGGTTTACGAGAAGTTCACCGATGAACTTGATCTTGTGGATGAGGTGGAAGACGTGCTTCTTCGCGATAGATTACGGAAAGTTCATCTTCTTATTGCTCAAATCGAAGAGTTGACTTCTCCTTCTCTTTCCAAGTCTTTACCTCCATCTATTCCTCCCGTTGAAGATAATGACCCATTGCTGGAAGAAATCGACATCCACTCCATCCCTCCAGGTATTGATGATTCTGACACGGAGGGGGACATTATATTTTTTGATAATTTGCTGCAGGAAAGTATTGACCCAAGTCCCCCTCCCGAGCACCTTTCATCCTCCCCTTTAGAGACTATCTCGGAGGATGAGTGCTTTGACCCGGGAGGTGACATTGCTTATGCTATCATTGATAACATCACGGCTTTGCCGACTACTCAGCCTCCATTGTCTTTGGGGGATGACAATGTGCTTACTATACCCAACCCACCTCCCGTGGATCTTGATTTCACATACTTTACGTATGTTGAAAAGACCTTCCTCCCATTCAAGACTTATCCCCCCGCCTCTCCTTTGTTGATGTCAACCGGGAACGAGGACAAGGTCTTTGATCCCGGCATCACATTCGAGGCTTCCCCATGGACTATTTAATTCGGGGACGAGTCAGGCTCGTGACTCGGTTAACAAAAACAAGCGCTTTTTGGGAGGCAACCCAATTATCTATCTATTTTCACCATAAGTGTAGGGGGAGCCCCGTGGTGTTTCTTGCTTTCTTTCCTATCATTGCATGGATTCGAGCTTCAAAGACACACTCTTGATGACTTTTGACGAACCGTGATTCCGTGTTCTACTTCTTCCCGGTTCTATCCTAAACTCTTTTTGATTCCCTATTTCATATTTTCTCAATATTAAAATAGGAATCTCTTTAGTTGTCTCTTCCTTAGCGAGATTTAAACAACGTGCACAATGTCCTAAGTGTAGGGGAGTTCACTTCCGCATGCTTAAACATTGAGGACAATGTTTATGTTAAGTGTAGGGGGGACTTCTATCGAAGTTAAGTGGCCTTTTCCTTGTATTTGTCCTCATTTTAACCGGAAAATCAATTTTTCGACATTTTTCAAAATTTTTAATCTATTTTGGCCTAGTTGTAGTTCCCTTTATTTTTGCTATTTTTCTCTTATTTTAATAAAATGGATTTAACAAGTTTAGTTATCTTAGATATATTAGGCCCGTTGTGAATATTTTGACTCAACCCGAGTTTACTTATCCGAGTTCACTCTAGCTAGTATCCTTAACCATGTAGACCTTAATTGGTTTATTAGGCTAAGCATCCACGAGTCTCATTCTTTGAGATTTTAAATTGTGGAGAACGAGAAATGATAGAGTTGGTTACAAGTTTGGTATTCTCCCATTAACTTATGCGAGTTAATTATGATCTTTTTCTCCCATCACTTGCTAATAAATCATCTGCAATAAGTAAGGTCGTATGATTTGAAAAGTTACTTAGCTTCTAGCCCAAGATCGTTTAAAAGTTGCTCGGTAATGATAAGAGTTCATAGCCAAGGCATAACTTATGAAGCGGGGCGCGAAGATTGGCGAGTCCGAAAAGGCCCTAACAAGGCATGAGGATTCAATTTTATTGCTGAAGATCCAAAGTGATGTGAAAAGCATTATTCCTAAAGTCAATATGAAGGATCAAGACTCACGACGAAAAGCAATCAACTCCCATAAAGATGATGGAGAAGTCTATCCGAAAAGACCCTAACAAGGTATGAGGATAAATAGATCCAAGTCCGAAAAGGAGGCGGATCGTTGTATCTCAAAATCCCAATTAGAGATTGAAGAAATAATCATGAAGTCGTGGTCAACAAAGTTGGAGTACCTCTCAAAAGTCTCCAAGTGAAGAAACTCTATGAACGATGAGAAGACCATTATCTCATGCACGTCTCTCAAGATATGAAGTATGAAGTACATGCCAAATATCGGCCCGAGAAAGGTCTCAAATCGCGAACCAAGTTATGCCAAGATATGAACTTTTTGATATCCCGAGAAGCAGTTTTAAGAGATTTTGTCCTTTAGCTAACTATTGATCAAATCGTCCCACTTTGCTTTCAGCCTAAATAAACTATCAAAATAAGTCCAAAAATGCATCTTCATGATCATTCTAAGACAAAAATAAAATATAAGAGATACCCGTAGGAATAAGGGAGTTTAAGTGATTAATTGAACCACATGAGTAAATGTTTGTTATGCTAACTTGTACTAACAATGATCTTGTTTTTAAGCTTGGCATGGAGAACGTGAAACTTGAGGGTGATAAACATTCACGACACCAAAGCCCTAATGTACGTCTTAGATTTCTTTACAAATTTCTTCCTTGTTGCATTCTATCATTTTCTATCTTTTAAATTTTCCTTAGTTGTTTAATAAAGGCCAAGACGGATTAATTATAATGGAAAGTGTAAACCTTGCTTTATTACTAAGCATTGCATGAGGACATTGCAATGGTTAAGTGTAGGGGATTTGATAGGTGTGAAAACACCCATCCTTTTTTCCACTTAATTACAATAATAACCGAGCCAAAACGTGTATTTTATGTCATTTATGTCGGAATTATGCGTGGTTTGTGTTTTTGTTGTGATTTAGGACGAAAAGGTGAAAAGTGGAGAAAACACGGCTTTCACGGGCTTTTATCGAAGAAAAAGACGAAAGACGAAGTCGAAAGATCAAGAGTGCAAAAAGAACGGAAGTCCAAGACCAATTCTGAAGATTTATCGAAGAAAAAGTCAAAAGACGGAAGTTTACTAAAAAGCCGAAAAACTCAAGTCTAATTTATTGAAGATTACAAGGCGAGTTTGAAGAAATCCCAAGAAAAGTCCAAGAATTAAGAAGATTAACTAAAGATTAAGAAGATCAAGGACTTAAGTGTGCAATTAAGGAAAAGAAGAAAGAGGGAGGAAGCTTCCTTAGCTCCTCCCTAATCTCCCTATAAATAGTTTTAGTTTTTTCATTTTTCAAGTGTTGGAGGCCTGACAAGCCTTTCTTCCCCATTCTTCATTTTCTTGTTCTTTACTTTTATGCTTCTTAATCTCCATGTAATGCACCTTTAATTTTCTTTTAATTCAAAGTAAGTTTCCATTTAATTGTTGTTAATCTTTACTTTATTGTTAATCTCCTTCTTCCTTTCTTGCTTAACTTGTTCTTAATCTTTGTGTTCATGTTCTTGAGTTTTCTTATTTTCAATCAAGTGGGTTTTGATTGATTTGGCTTTGTTTGTTAGTTTTGATGATTTGTTTTGATTGATTATTGTTAGTTGATGTTTATTGGTTGTTTTGGTTTAATCTTTTGGTTTGTTTTGATTAGATTTGCTCAAATTCGTGTTCTAGTTCATCTACTGTTTTCTCAAGTTTCATGTTACTGATCTTCAGCCCAGAATATTCCGAATAGCCGCTTTATTTTCCTTCTATGCGGAATATTTCAATTATTCCGAATAGACTGTCTTTGCATTCTTCTATGCGGAATATTAGATATTCCGTATAGAACCCCTATTCGGAATATCTGGATATTCCGAATAGAGACCCTTACTCGGAATGTCTGACTATTCCGAATAGAATTTTCTATTCGGAATATTTTGATTATTCCGAGTAGAGTCTTCTATTCGGAATGTTCAAGTATTCCGAATAGGCCTACTTTTTCCGCATAGAGTAGCTTTTTATTATTCCGCATAACCTTTATTCCGCATAGGGCGTTTTTCAATTTTTATTCCGCATAGTTTAAACATTCCGAATAGCTTTTTATTGAATTTTTAGTTTTCAGTTTTTAAACTTTATTTTTCCCGCCATTTTCTTTACTTGCACTTTTACTTGCTTTCCTTTCTATTTAAGTTTTAATTTGAGTCATTTACTTTTATTTGTCTTTTAAATTTCTCGTCATTTATTTCCCGTTAAAGTTTTTATCTTTCATCATTGTTTCTTTTTACTGTCTTTACTTTATCTTTATTTGTTTCAAAACTTTATTTTTAATTAGTTTTAGATAACGAACTTTCCCTTTTTATCTCACCAAGAACAACTGAGTCGCACAATTAACCAGAGATCAATTCGAAGAGACACCGAGAAAACGAACTTTAATTGATATAAAATCTCTACATTAATGAGGATGGTCCAAAACCTCCAAAAGATGAGAGTGAAACAGATTCTGGTGATGAAGATTTCCTTGAATTGGTACGAGAAGCTCACGCAGAAGAAAGAAACAACCCAAACTACACCGATGAGCACAATTATAAAGAATGTGTCTTTGAAACTGGATCAAGCAGGCAACAAGAGAGATCAAATGAAAAGGCAACAAATCAAAAAGAAAAAAATGACAATCATCAACCTGAAGATTATCATGTGTTAGCCTCAAAATATTGAGTCAAACAAGAATGCTCGGTCATAGTTTATTATTGTAATATTCATTAGAACGTTGTAATAGTTAGTTAAATAGTCGTGGTTCACGGGCTTGGATTTAAGCTACTTAAAGCCCAAAAGACAAGCCCGGTCCAAACAATATAGCCCATTATGGTTACATGTAAGTCCGGCTATATAAGGCCCTTCCTAGCATGTTAGGAAGGGTGGATTATTCATTTTGTATTTTTCACTCTTCTAATCTAATCTCACCAAGTTAATCACCTCTCTCTCTCTACTTTCTCTCACTACTTTCTCTCTCTAGAAATTCATATCTTTTCATCTATATTCTATCATTAATCATCTATTAACATGGGACAACATTTGGTATCAATCGCCACGGGGTAGATTGTGTTTGGTTGTTGGTTATTTATTTGATTCGTGTGATTTTTTCCTCTCAATCATCAATAATTAAATTTTTTTAGTGTTTTCGGACTCTAAATCTTGATGTAAATCTTTTACATAGATTTGGTAGGGATTTGGTTAAGTTTTTGTGGTTAAAATCACAAGTTTTCGAGGTGTTTGGATTGGTTTTTGAGTAACGGTTTGTAAACAGCATCAAGTTCCGAAGATATATCTTCGGAAAGGGGTTTTAATATTTCGAAAATTGGTATTTCGGAAAAGGGTTTTGAGATTCCGAAGATTTGTGGTTATTCCGAAGAAATTCAGTTTATCGAAGAAATTGCATTATTTCGAAAAAGCATTTTATCCGAAGAATTGACTTATTCTGAACAAACTGATTATTCCGAAGATCTCAGGTACAATTTTATCCGAAAAAGCCAATTTATTCCGAAGATAGTACATTATTCCGAAAATCTCAAGTTCTCTGAAAACATCACTTATTCCGAAAAAACCCCATTTATCCGAGAAAAGTCCATTTCTGCGAAAAAGAGTATTATCCGAAGATATTTCTCCGAAAAAGAGTATTATCCGAAGATATTTCTCCGAAAAAGTGTATTATCCGAAGATATTTCTCCGAAAAAGGGTATTATCCGAAAATCCCATTTTTCCGAAAAAGCTTTGTTTTCTGAAAATCCTCGTTTCTCCGAAATCCACCATTATTCCGAAGAAGGGTCATTTATCCGAAAATCTGCACTTATTCCGAAGAACACCATTTTTCCGAAATTTTCACTTTATCCAAAAGTGTTATTTCTCCGAAAATCCCAATTTTTCGAAAAACTCCAATTTTTTCGAAAAAAGGAGTTTATTCCGAAAAAGCTTCATTTATCCGAAGAAGGGTGATTTTTGGCCTTCGAATTTTTGGTTTATTGTGAAGACAACTTTTAGGGAATTTTAACATTTTTCACCGACAACAACAATCACAACTAAGGGTGGCAATTCGTGTCGGGTTCGGGTTAGCGGGTTCGGGTTATCAGGCTGGTGGGTCAGGAAATCCCAACCCAAACCTAACCCATTTAAATAATCGGGTCAGTTATGTCAACCCTAACCCGTTTACACATAACCCGAACCTAACCCATTTAACCCATATATATATATATTTGGGTTGACGTTAAAAATGTTATATAGGTTGAATAGGTTAAACGGGTTTATATATTGATCTATTTAACAAGTTTTTTTATATATAAGTAGGCACATTAGACGTGTTAAACATGTTAAATGTGTTTATGTTCGGTATGTTTAACCTAGTAAACACGTATGGTAAAATATTAATCATTTTTAATATAAGGAAAAAATCTTAAACGGGTTGTCGGGTCGACCTACTTAATTTTTTTCCAACCCAAACCTAACCTGTTTAATAAATGGGTCAGATAGGCCGACCCAAACCTGACCTAAGATTTAATATATTCGACCCGAACCTGTTAATTTTCGTGTCGGTTTCAGGTCGGGTTTCGTGTCGGGTCTAAAATTGCCACCCCTAATCACAACACATCTACTTAAGATCCATTTTCACTTCATCGATTTCAAGTCTCTAGATATGGATTCTACTCAAGAGTATCATGTCACAAACAACAATATCATGGTGGTGGGTAACAAAGAGAGACCATTAATGCCTGTGTCTGGTCGGTATGCTCAATGGCAATCACGTTTCATATGATATCTTGATACAAGACCTAATGGTTATGCCTTGAGGAAATGTATTACTCATGGATCATATGTATTCAAGAAGATATCAATTCCTCTAAGACCAGCCACTGATACTACTGATGCAGTACCCGCAAGTGAACGTGATGAAACAAGATCCGATCTCACACCTGAAAATTGTGCTTGGCATGATGCGGAGAAGGAAGCCATCTATATGGTTCTAAGTGGGATTGGAGATGATATTCTCCACGGTTGATGCATGTCCTACTGCACATGAAATGTGGACTGCTATTAAACGCTTGCAACAAGGAAAATCACTCAACAAACAAGATGTCAAAACAAACTTGTTTTGGAACTTTGGCAAGTTTTCTTCAAAGGATGTTGAATAAATTGATTCATACTACTCCAGGTTTTATAAAATGATGAATGACATGACAAGAAATAATTTGCAAGTCTCCACCATGCAAGTCAATGTTCAATTTCTTCAACAACTTCAACCCGAGTGGACACGGTTCGTCACTTTAGTGAAACAACAAGAAAAGTTAGACGAGGTCTCATATCATCGACTCTTTGATATCTTGAAGCAATTTCAGAATGAAGCAAATGAGATTCGAGCTGAACGTGTAGCAAAGACGGCTAATCGACTTGCTTTAGTAACTACCACTCAACATGTTCAAGATCATCGCTCTCGTGCTCCTAAGCCATACTCCACTATGTAGGTCCAAAGATTCTTAGGATTTAGCAATGTTATGTTTTATCTATTGAGATGGATGAAAAGGAAGAACTAGAGAGAGAAAGGTAGAGAGAGAAAAGAGAGAGAATAGAAGAAAGATGGAATGAGTGAAAAAATCAAAGTATTCAACCCCTCCTAACATGCTGGGAGGGGGTTTATATAGCCACCTTACATATTGGATCACGAGCCCAATACTTGAATCTATCTTTGGAGTGACCGATCCTTTCTAAATATGTAAAAACGTATTTCCAACAATCTCCCCCTGAGGGAGGTCACTCCAAGTTACAATGTCCTAAATAGTCTATAGCTAGTGATCTATGCTAACAATGATGTGACCGAGACTTTCTTTGGAAAAACGTATTTCCAACAATCTGCCCCTAAGGGAGGTCACACCATTTTACAAAATCTTAAACCTAGCATACTATGCTTGAGTCTTCGATCTTTTTCTTGTGAATATTCTGATGAGATCTTTGACTTTAGTCTTGAGCATGTTTCCTTGCCTTGACCTTATGCATTCATCACTTGTGATATTTACCTCTTCGTGACTTCATGTTCCACATACTTACACCTTTATAAATTCTTGAAAGCTTCAGAGTTTGATACAGCGGAAGACTTGACTTTTAGGCTTTCTTGAATTTGTTGAAGTATTAAGTGCAGAAAGCATAAGCATTTGTTTACGACTTCTTCTAGATTGTACACCACAATGCCACCTTCTTCTTACGCTGCATAAGACAATTAGCAACAAAACATATACACGGATGAAATAGCCTTGAACATTTCATTCTAATTCGGTAGCATTTTACCTTCGGTCGGTGAATACCGTTGGACGATATTAAATATCGTACTTGTGGCAGCTAGTTTCAATTTAGAACCTCCTTGACAAGATTTCGCGGGTAAACCCGTTCTCTTTATTCGATCGTCAAAAGCTGACTGCGAACATAAAGAGTTAATCATTTGGATAATAATATCCGCATGATTTGAAGCCGTCAATTCATGTTCCTGGAACAAGTGAAATTCAATTAAGAACCGTACCATCGTTGCTTTCTAGTTGTCACAAGCTTGATTCGTATAGAATCTTGCAAGTTACCTACCAAGTTCTGTTTGAGGTTAACACTAGAAGGATTTCCATTCGTCACTGTAAATACTTAATAGTATTACTCTGAATGTTCTGGAAAGATCACTAAGATATTGCGTAGAGGCCTGGAACATGTTTAAGTTCAATTAAGAATTAAACAACTGTTGCTTTCAGTTATCACAAGTTTGATTCATAAAGAATTGTAAAAGTCACCTACCATGAGCTTTTTGATATTCGCTCAAGAAGGATTTCCATCTTCATTGTAAATACTTTCGTATTACTCGGATGTTCAGGCATGATCATGAAGATTTTGCGTAGGACTCTTAAGATCTTTCTTACTTTTCAGAGTGTGTGAAGAAGCAAGGAATTATGAAAGTGTGTCCTAATGAGATATTTGATGATCTCAAATGGCTCTAGACTCGATCGTGCATTTTGGATTTTAGTGATCGGAGGCTGGAGAGGAGTGCCACCATTTCAATACCAATTTATTCGGAGTGAATAAATCAATAGATAATGCGTTGTCTCCGTGTGATTAAAACAAATATCTTTTGAGAGATATCTGAGTTAGCTGGGATGGATTGTGCATTGCATCACTGGGTCCATGATGTTTTATCTTCAATATCAAGCATCATTAAATTGATCTCAATAGCATATGAATTGACCCGGTTTCTGCCTAAGTTGTAAGGAGGGCTTCTTTCTTTTCACCCTTTATCTTTACAATTCTTTTTCATTCTTCAACCCATTCAATGCTTACCAATACGTCATAACTAGCACCTTGTTGTGATTGTTCCAGTGCTAACTTAAGTACTTGGTCGGCATTCAGCTACTTTCACAATCTTTCTCCATCTTTCCTAAGGACTACTATTTCTAGCTATGGAATGTCCTTGGGAAGATTCCTCCGGTTTTAGAAGAATCATTGGGCTTAACCTATCCTACCATCCTTATGTCACCGTCGTGAATAGAGATGTTGTGGGTAAGTATATGTCACCATGAAATCCATTTTGATATCCAAATCCATTTTGCTCCCCCTTTAACATATGCCACGATATTTGAAAACATTTTGCATATGTCGTGATGAGCCAGCACATTAAGTCAAACCATTAAATTGATTGATCTCATTATTAAATCACATTTTCTCCCCCATATTAAAAATATTAACCCAATCGATGTTTTTAATATCAATTGATTTAATAAAGTTTTAAGAAAATTTGGGAAGAAGAATGCAAACCCAATTATCTCCATGATTGACACAAGCTCCCCCTCAAATTAATGAGGGTGTACTTGAAACGTAACTTAAATACCTTTTAAACACAAGTGTAAGGTATTTATCACGTGCAAAGATCATATATGATAATGTATTCACAAGATTAGCAATTTACGAGGTTGGACCTGAATGATGGAGAACATCATATGATAGAATCACATGGTTCTTGTTCACGAATGTTGGTCGCCTCGTCATGTCTGAAGTTATCTCTTGACATCATGTGTACGATTGATATCATTGTCTTGACACCAATATGTGAACTTGGCACTTTCAGCATCAAAGATTCTGAATGCTGGACAATTGCTCGCCCTCAATTGTTGACCCGTGTTCTATTGAAAGAGCTGTATTCGCCGTTTGAGTAGTCACATCGTCGAGTATGTAGATATCAATTGTAGATTGCTACGGTTGGTGGAGATGATAACTTCATAAAAGCAAGATTTCTCTTGTTTTAACACATAAATGCACTGATGCGTACATTAATTCGTGTTAGATTGTGTATTATTCCGTAAACACAATCCCTTACATGGTTATAAAATAAACCATACCCGAGAAAATTAATTCTCGTTGTTGAGTCAAAGCTTTCCGGTGAAATGCTTGACTTGAGTATGAAAAGCGGGTTACTATCTGAAATAATAGCAAACCATTTTGAGCATGTTTTAAAACATTTGAACTTCTGCTCGAACCTTATTTACAACCCCGTGTCATTATTGAATGACATTTCTAGTATCATAAATATTATCGATTCCAGAAGACATGCTCTTTTTATCAAAACATTTTTGAACACACAATTTTGAAAGATTTAGAAAAAACCTTTTGAGAAATTCTCGAAAAATTGTGTTCAATGTTTTGAAAACCAATTACTTGAGCTTAAGATGTTGAATATCTTACAAAACGAGCTCAAGTCCGAGAAGTTGTAAACTTCCCGTTGTGAGGATAAGTTTATCATCGGCGATAAACTTTCCTTTTAACTGAATAACGAGTCCTAAGTTGACATTTACTTAGAAGTCGTGTTCATGAGCTTGAAAACTTTTGAATGTTTTAACGGAAAGCTCATGACCGAGAAAGATGAATTTCTCGTTATGAAGAAAAGTTCTCTTATTTAAAACATATACTTTCCTTTATGAGCTTAATACTTGGAATGTTTTAATACAAGCTCATGACCGAGAAAATTTAATTTCCCGTTACGAGGATAAGCTATCTTTAAAGATAAGCTCTCCTAAAATTTAAGTCCGAGTTACAGTCTGATATTTAACTGTAAGTCATTGTGCCTGAGCTTAAAAACTTCGAATGTTTTTAATATTAGCTCATGCCCGAGAAAGATTAATTTCTCGTTGTAAGGATAAGTTTATCATCGGCGATAAACTTTTCTTTCTTTGAAGTCCGGGGCATAATCTGAAATATAATTATACACCATTGTGCATGAGCTTAAAAACTTCGAATGTTTTTAATATAAGCTCATGCCCGAGAAAATTTAATTTCTCGTTGTGAGGATAAGTTTATCATCGGAGATAAACTTTCCTTTATTTGAAGAACGGGTCATCGTCTGATCTTTAACGATAAGCCTTTTTTACACGAGCTTAAGACCGTTGAATAGTTTTAATGTAAGCTCGTGTCCGAGAAAAATTTAATTTCTCGTTTTTGAGGATAAGTTTATCATCTGCGATAAACTTTCCTTTATGTGAAGATCGGGTCATTGTCTGACATTTAACAATGAACCATATACACGAGCTTAAAACCTTTGAATAGTTTTAATTATAGCTCGTGTCCGAGAAAATTTAATTTCTCGTTAGTGAGGATAAGTTTATCATCGGCGATAAACTTTCCTTTCTATGAAGATCGGGTCATCGTCTGACATTTAACGATGAGCCTTTATACACGAGCTTAAAACCTTTGAATGGTCTTAGTGTAAGCTCGTGTCCGAGAAAACTTAATTTCTCGTTTTGAGGGTAAGTTATCGTTGACTAGACAAACTTCCCTTTCTCTGAAGTTCGGGTCACAAACTGTGATTTGACTATGAGGCATAGTGCATGAGCTTAAACACTTGGAATGTTTAATATAAGCTCATGCCCGAGAAAACTTAATTTCTCGTTGTGAGGATAAGTTTATCATCGGTGATAAACTTTCCTTTCTTTGATGAACGAGTTACAGTCTGTGATGTGACTATAAGTCCTTTTACACAAGCTTAAAACCTTTGAATAGTTTTAACATAAGCCCGTTTCTGAGAAAATTTAATTTCTCGTTGTGAGGGTAAGTTATCGTTGACGAGATAAACTTCCCTTTCTTTGAAGTTCGGGGCACAGACTGTGATTTGATTGGGAGCCATTGTACACGAGCTTAAAATCTTTGAATAATTTTAATAATAGCTCATGAACGAGAAAAATTAATTTCTTGTTGTGAGGATAAGTTTATCATCGGCGATAAACTTTCCTTTCTTTGATGAACGAGTTACAGACTGTAATGTCACTGTAAGTCATTTCTGCATTGTAAGCTTTACTAAAAATCCCCTGTGACACTTGTTTCTTAGATATCAGCTTCTTTAGCAACCAAACTCTGAGAGTGTCCTTAATTGAATGGTATACAACGATTGTAACACTGTGTGCTTGTTGAATGTTAACTTTGGTACCTGCATTCTCATTAGAAAGTTGGATGCTTTTATGTGGGTTAGCGATATCTATTTTAGAACCATGTGGGGGTTCATAGTTGGCCTTACTTGTGCCTGAGGTGACCTGAGGAGATGATTCACTTGTCTTAGTTGGCAAACGTTTCCTTTTATAGAAAACCTTAAGTTCAGGCTTAAGTGATGTGTCATCCTCTTCAATTTCCTCCGTAGTAGTCTTAGTAGAATCGGAGACTATCCTAGTTAAAGGGCACTCGTTTCCTACAAGAGTGAAAGTTCTACCAGTGGGGCCCCACATTTTACCAATGGGTTTGATTTTAGCTATCCACTGGGATATAAGTCTAGCACGGGAGTTCACCTCATTAAGTAATTTCTTGATACAAGAATCATGATTGGCTTTAAAGACACGTTTCCTACATGTTCTACAAGTAGCATATTTAATGTCCGAGTAAGATCTAGAATTTATAGATGATTGATTGATGCTCCTAGGAAGTGACATGCTACGGTTAGCAGTGTTGGGTAAACTAGAAGGCATCTGACTAGGTTTGAAATTCGTATCTCTTACTTGTGTCTTTATCTTAGCTTCCCTAAGACCAAATGTATGGCGAATGTCATTTGAACTAGTTTGAGACGTGTTCTTTGGACTATGTCTAGGGAGACTAGAGGCAATCATGTGATTAGGTCTTGCAGAAGCTGTTTTAGTCACATTGGGCCTAGATAGTGGAGTGACTGGTCTAGAAAGATGAACCATATCAACTTGGGAGGCAAACCGCGGTCTCGAGGATTTTGGTCGCTCGGATCTAGATGTAGTCGGTTGTCTAACAAACTGAATTTGAGGCGGTTTCCCCAAGATTGATGGTTTATCAAGCTTAGTGTCCATACTAGTTCCTTTAGTTTTCCTCAACTCGTTTTTCAGAGCTGCTATTGCAAAGACCTTTTCCTGTACTTGAGCCTTTAAGATCTCATTTTCTTTGAGCAATTCATCGTGGGATGCCAACTTAGATTCTAGCAACTTAATTTGTTTCAAAAAATTATCCTTTTCATCTTTAGATCCAAAACTGTTTGATCCAATTTTCGTTCAAGAACAACATTTTACTTTTAAAGTTTTTCAAAATACTTCTCAAATTTGTCCGTTTTCTTTGAAAATTCAATTTTGGCATCCTCAAGCTCTTTGGATTGCTGAGCTAAAATTGTTTCATGCTCTTTAGTCCTAGAAACAGAATTGGTTAAAGAAGCAGTCGTAAAACAATTAGCATGATTGTGAATTAGCGCATTCATTTCAAACAACATATGAAGAATATTATCCGTACCTGACATGCTTCTTGTATCATGCTTTCCTCCCGATTCCATGCTCTTGCCATCTTTAGGCTCCAAGTTGTCAACCGTATGATCATATTTCTCTTGCATCGTAGATGCTTGCACTCCATTATCATACGTTTGTTGAAGTCGAGATCTTTCATAAATTGAAGACGATACCGATGCCATGAGTTTCAGTAGTGTACCATGGAAAACTTGAAGCTCGGTATGTGTATCCCGAAGAAATGACTGGCAAATCACTGAACTTTCAGACTTGACGATATTGAAATGGAGGAAAGGCGTGAGTTGTGTCACAAGAGCCTTATATGCAAGTACCGATGCAGAGTGATTAAAGTCTTCATTGTGGAGTTGCTCTATTAGTTGGTTCAAGATAATGAGTATCGATTCCATGAATATATGACGGTCTTGACCAAAGAGTGTCACAAATCCGCTTCTTTCATTAAGTAGAGAAATGTTCGACAGATGGGACCGAAGCAGTCGAAATGAAGTCATTCTACTTTCTCTAGCTTTGTCGTGCATTCGATGCAAGTCTCCCTCTTGAAGTGTCAAATTCAACGACTCCATTGAAAGTTTATGAAAAATGATGTGTATGTGGTTGTTTTCGGAATTTACCAGTTTGTGAAGGAACTTCGAAAAATCCGTAAATAACTTTTAAAAATCCACGATTGATGATAAAACTCTTTTCTCGGCTTAATAATTTTTGTCGGCTCAAACTATGATAAAACAAACCGGAATCCAAATCAAAGTCGGCTCATTCCAAAAAATAAAGCTCGTCAACCAGTAAATCCAACCTTCGATTAATATAAAAATTGGCCCGACGAAAAGTATTAATGTAGAAACAATTATGATTTATTAATCATAACATTGCTTATATTCTCAAGTATATAAGCATCATCAAACTAAATCGTCTACAGTTATTAATGTAACTTTTTAAAACTTGGATGTTTTACTTTTTGAGAAAAGTATTGTGACAACCGTGGTTTTGAGGTTCGTCACTTGGTCTTACTTTTAGGTTATTTTATGTGTGCTTATTTTATTTGTGTGTTTACGTGTTTATTTTGTGTGAACGAGGTTGGTGTGGTTATCTTTTATGAGTATAGAGTACTCATAAGTAAATTGAGGAACGGTTATTTCATGTTCATGAGCTCACAAGTGGTGACTATGAAATGAAATAGTGATATTTTGGTGTTTACGTATACGTATATGTATTATAGAAAATCGTATTTTTTACGATTTACGGTTTAGCATTTAGAGGTCTCGGATGAGGTAATTAGCCATATGGATATTTTTCGGGATGGTTTTAGGTCATTTAGGACTTAATTATAATGTTTATTTCAAAATTTGAGATTTTTTATAAAAGTGTATATTTTACGTCTTTTACGGTAAAACGCGTAAATTTGACTAGTTTTACGGTTTTGAGGTTTTGGGAGTTTTAGGAGCTGAAATAAATTAAGGTAAATTAAGGTAATATTAATAAAATATTAATTAACAATAAAAAGAAAAAAAAATAAAGAAAAAAACGAAATTAGGGGTGTTTGGGTCGGTTTAGAAGAGAAAAAAAAGGAAAAAGAGGAGAAAAAAAGGAAGTGGACTTATACTTGGACTAGGATTTTATGTACACCCTATATATTATATTATTTACTACCAAAAAGATCATAAATCCCTGGAGACAAATAAAAATTCGTGAGTTTCATAGAGGAGAATTAGGGTTCTTCATAAAAATTAGGTTTTCTTCATCTTCCATTGTTCTAAAGGTAAAACCTTCAAAACCCTTTTCTTTTTAATTGTTTTTATGTTTTCTTTAATCATCTTATGATGGATTAGGGTTAGGGTTTATATAAAAACAGTAGATTAATGTTATATTAATGGTTTTATAATGATTACATGAATTAGGGCTTGTAATTAGAGGGTTTAGGGTTAATTAATGAGGTTGATTTTGTTAAACCCGTTTTTAAAAACTGGGCAGAATTTTGGTGTCATTGTTTTGATCATATCTGGAGTTCTAGGAACATTCAAGATGCGATCAAGCTAGCCCTGAATAGGTATTTGAGTTGGATTTCTAAATCAAGAAACGGGAACTAAATTGGAGGTCGGGAAGTGGGTCAAAAACAGGTTACAACAGTCAGAGGTCAAGGCAGTTTTGAATTCAGCCTGTTTTCTTTTTAAGTTTTGGGTTGTTTGGGGTACTTAGGATTGCATTGGGATCTTCTCACGAACATGAGAGATGGTTTATATATTGTAGTAAGTATCTGCACTTGGGCTAAGGTTGTGGTTTAGGGTAAGACCCCTTAATGGTAACAAACTTTTAGTACGTTTAAAATCAGGAAATCTGGAATGACAAAAGTAGATATATGTATATCGGGGCCTTAACAGTAGCTTTAAGGTTAGGGAAAGTGAGAGGTGTTAGCCAACATATGTAAGGGTATGAATATTCCTTTTACAGAAACCATGGGTATGTTTAGGTGGGCGTTTGGCTTATAGTTTGGAGACCTAAAACTGGGACTGTTTTTGGTAAAATGTTAACGGGATGTGTTATGGAGTAAAACGAGTTAAGGGCTTTATAGAAGGGTGTAATGGGATGCTTAGAGCATTTAAATGAGGAATATATATGGTAGTAGGTTAGATGTCCATCATAGGTTGATGAGCCATATTAGTGATTGGGTCATGTATTGATTGCGTGTTTTTGGTTTGTTAGCTTGTTGCTAGTGCGAGGACTCGTGAAGAAGCAATCAGGTGAGTTTCATAGTCCCATGTTTACTATTGATTTTGACTTCCAGATGGGATGGAAGAGACACTGTGTTGAGTTTATTTATAAATTGATGCTGTGAATGTTTTTAAGGTTTGAGATGGACTTGTGTGTACATTTATGTGATTAACTGCTATGTGATTCTTGTTTGTGTATGATCTGGATTGGAAAGGTACATAGGTGTATGGGCGCCTATGGGACCAATGGTTTGACAAGGTAGTGGCCTTGTGGTTTGACAAGGTAGTGGCCTTGTGGTTTGCCAAGGTAGTGGCCTTGGGATAGGTACATAGTGTGATCATCTATGGTATCATGTTGTTTGGCAAGGTAGGATCCTTGGTTTTGGTTTGAAATGTTTGATCTTGAATTGTTAGTTGTTAATACATAATTGTAGCGCATTGTCCATATGTTTATTGGTTTATGGTAATCACAGCTTATGACTTGTCTTGTGTTGGAGTCTAAACCTATGACTCTCACCAACTTTATGTTGACGTGTTTTAGTGTCTCTTTCAGGTGATAACGTGGTTAAGCATGAGAACTTATGTGGCTAGGATTGGAGTCGAGTAGGAATGCATTTAGGAGGAGATCCCCGTTCCTTCTTAGTTTATTTTGCTGTTTGTTTCTTTGAGTGATATTATGAACCTATATGTTGATTGTTAGTGTTATTTGTTTGTCTTGGGTAAGAGGTAGTACTGTTACCTACTTACCTAGACTCCTGCATTGTTGAGATATTGTCATGACATTGTGTCGCCATTTATGTCATTATATTTTGCATTTTAGTTTTCTCTATAGAGACACCGTTTGTTGTGATGATATCCATACATCGCACCCCATATTCCGCCATGGTGGGGTGTTACAGAATGGTATCAGAGCCTGGTTTTCCACTCGTTTTCCACACAGGTAATCACCATCTCACCGTGCCACAACAAGGCATAAAGCCCACCTCCAAAACCAAACCATATCGTGTGACCCCACAATCACACAACACAACTATAACCCAGAACATATAAGACAAAAAGAACAATAGCCATATCATAGGCAACCATTACATAAACCCATATATTATACGTATACCCAAAATCTACATCTCATCATATACAAGCATGTACTAACCCTCTTTCATGCAACCATACTTGGGAACCCATTGAAGTTGTGGTACTTGTATAACTATGTTGGCCACCATACTTATACAATTACCCTTTCCCCAATGCACTCCCTCCTATGATGACACTTATAAGAATCAATACAACATACAACACATAAATCCATCTACTCACATAAGCTCATAACTACATAACCAATAAGATCCAAAACTCCATATTAAAATAACATAGTAAAACTCTTGGAATACAAAAATCCATAGTCTTACATTTCTGTTGGTTGGTATATGGAAAAAGGGGGACTTGGAAATCTATATAGGGTTAGATAATTGGTTGTATTCGGTAAAATAAGGGTAAGGTGTTGGAGTCGTGTTTGAAACAGGATGTAACATAAGATTTCTTTTAATCAACACTTATTTATTTCAAATTCTAAAAGACTTTCTTTAAAATAAAGCGAAGAAAATTTTCTTTCTACTTACATAGTTTATATAATTGGGTATAACCGATTCACGTCATATATAATTATTAAAACAAGGTTAAATGGAGTCTATGAATATTTCACATACAATTATATATTTCATTTAAAAGGATTGCATTGATCACTAAGTCTATTCTTTAGTTTTTTAAAACAACAAGCATAAAATTGTTTTGGTCATAACTAGTTCGTTTTTAAAGCTTTTTGGGTGATTCAAAAGCCTAAAATTATGTACTCGGAACGTACTTTTCAAATATCCAGAATGTATAGTCATGGGAGGTCAGTGGACTGGTCGGAATTGTTGTACAAGTGTCGGGTTCAAGGTTGAGTTTGAATAGTAGTTTTATTTTTATGATTTGGGATGCACAGGATACCTAGTCTTTAAGTTGAGTTTGGAGTTCGTCAAGAGGGTTGTTAGTAGATTGTTTGAGTCACATAGAGGTGGGGAGGTAAAAAAAGAAAAGCAAATAAAATAAATAAAAATATATTCTTTTGGAAAAGCCGATCTTTTGCACGGTTTAAATAATATGTCGCGGGGCGTAATATGTTTGGCTGCCATTGGGTGTTTTTTGGATTATTTTTCGTTTTCATGGGTCATTTTGAATTGATACACGTTTTGGGTTTGAGTTTCCTTTTGAGTCTAGTGGTTTTTGACTTGTTTTAACTGGTGCACGTGAAATGTCTTTAAGTTATCTGTGGGTTTGATTCGTTGATCGTATCTGGTGGATTCAGGATGTACTTTTGGTTACGTATTGTTCGGGAGCGTTGAGGTAGTCGTATGAAAGACTGGGTCGCGCCTACACGATTTAGTAGGTGACCATGAGAGAACGGTCGGAATGCCCTTAGTGGGGAGGAAAGAAGTTCGTAGACGAACTAATGTGGTCATGAGGTCTCTTAGGAGTGTCAAGGGAGATGAATAGAGGTTGCATAATGTATGGTTATTGGCACAAGTAACGCGCCATAGGGAGTGTTGGAAGGGGATATGTTTCGTAAGGCATGTATGCTTTCTGAAAATTTCCTGAAACTTAGTAAGGTTGCCTATTACTTTGAGGTAGAACCATGAATAGAGCAAGTAGGAGAGGTGAGAAGAGTTGTAGTTAGTGTCTTTCCAAGGAAAATCGCTGATGGAGTGATTTAAAAACAAGAGCTGTTAGAAATTGCAAGAAATTTATTCGTGTTGCCGCTAAGAGAGGGTGTGAGGAGGACATAGTTGAAATTGCTAAGGATGTTGTATGAACGCTTTGGGTTTACGGTTATGCATTTGGCTTCGCCAAAGCACTAGCGGTTCTCATGGAGTCAATGAATCGAGTGTGCATGAACGTATATAAACGAGTTGTCATCGGGAGCATCGACGACATTTTGACCTACTCAAATCTTAGAAGGAGGATGAGGCGAATTATGTGTTGGATTTGGAGTTGTTAGGAAAGGGAGTTATACGTGAGATTTTCAAGAGTAAGTTTTAGGATTAAGTTTACGAGGATGAGCAGTAGAGGTGGTGGCATATCATGGAACCAGCAAGGGTGAAGTGAAGAAGGATGAGGGAGCGTTTTGGAGGCTAAAGAGGTGGATTGGATAATGAGCCGATCTTGGCATTATCGGAAGGACTGGGTGAATTTGCGAAGCATGACGACACGTGGAGCAAGGATTTGGATGTGTACGAGAACGACAAAGAAAGGTGATTGCTTATACGTTGCAAGAACTGAAGACTTGGAAGAACTAGATAAGACTTCGTTAGTGGAGCTGGACTGTTATATCTGCCTAGAATGTTAGAGGCATTTTGGTGTACGAGACGTAGAGAATGATCTATACGGATCATGAACGTCTCCAACACATATTTAATCATCTTGATTGAACATTTGGAAAAGATGGTGGGTGGAGTTAAGTGATGAAAGAAAATTGCAAGGCCAAGTACCATCTGGGAAAGGCAAGCATGGTTGATGAGGCGTGGAATAAGAAGAATGAAGTGAAGCTGAGACGAACTTGAACTATAGGGATGACGTATTATGGTGGTTTGGATAAAGGATATAGGTTGCACAAGTTGAGTTGTCTAAAGCAGAGAACGCGTCAACGTGTATGTTGCGTGGCTTGGACAATCGTATGGAGAAAAGGGACGTAGTCGATAAATGCCATTTGAGGCACTATATGAAAGGATAGGGTGAGTTGTCCCTAATGTGGACTAGAATTGGTAAAAGAGGCTACCGATGTGGAAATGGTGTTTGTGGAAAGAATGAGAGCAACAAGGGATGTTATGTAGAAAAGGAGGAAACCATTAGAGCTAGTGACAAAGTATGTAGGAAGTTTCACCCATAGTAACAGGTGGTACGTTTTGGTAAAATGGAAGAGTTGAGGTAGAGTTTTGTAGGTCTATTTATGATCATTGGAAAGATCGGACCATTAGCTTATGAGCATAGAATTACCTGGGGGAAATGAGTTGTATACATGATACATTTCATGTATTAAGATTGGTAAAGGTTGTGTGAGAATGCATTTTGCATGAACGGTTATTCGGGACTGGTATTAATAAGAGTCTTTGTTTTTATCAAAGAATCATCTGTGAGATTTATTGACTGTGAGGTCAAGAGTTTGGCGATGAGTTTAATTATTTTTGGTTTGTATATTTGGTATTTTGAAACTTGAACTGAGGTTTACGTGGAAATGAGAGGAGTTCATTTAGAACAAGTATCCTCATGTGATTTGTGGTTGTGTGTTTGATCCTAAGGAGTAAATCTCGGGACGAGATTTCTATTAGGAGGGAGTGATGTGACAACCGTGGTTTTGAGGTTCGTCACTTGGTCTTACTTTTAGGTTATTTTATGTGTGCTTATTTTATTTGTGTGTTTACGTGTTTATTTTGTGTGAACGAGGTTGGTGTGGTTATCGTTTATGAGTATAGAGTACTCATAAGTAAATTGAGGAACGGTTATTTCATGTTCATGAGCTCACAAGTGGTGACTATGAAATGAAATAGTGATATTTTGGTGTTTACGTATACGTATATGTATTATAGAAAATCGTATTTTTTACGATTTACGGTTTAGCATTTAGAGGTCTCGGATGAGGTAATTAGCCATATGGATATTTTTCGGGATGGTTTTAGGTCATTTAGGACTTAATTATAATGTTTATTTCAAAATTTGAGATTTTTTATAAAAGTGTATATTTTACGTCTTTTACGGTAAAACGCGTAAATTTGACTAGTTTTACGGTTTTGAGGTTTTGGGAGTTTTAGGAGCTGAAATAAATTAAGGTAAATTAAGGTAATATTAATAAGATATTAATTAACAATAAAAAGAAAAAAAAATAAAGAAAAAAACGAAATTAGGGGTGTTTGGGTCGGTTTAGAAGAGAAAAAAAAGGAAAAAGAGGAGAAAAAAAGGAAGTGGACTTATACTTGGACTAGGATTTTATGTACACCCTATATATTATATTATTTACTACCAAAAAGATCATAAATCCCTGGAGACAAATAAAAATTCGTGAGTTTCATAGAGGAGAATTAGGGTTCTTCATAAAAATTAGGGTTTCTTCATCTTCCATTGTTCTAAAGGTAAAACCTTCAAAACCCTTTTCTTTTTAATTATTTTTATGTTTTCTTTAATCATCTTATGATGGATTAGGGTTAGGGTTTATATAAAAACAGTAGATTAATGTTATATTAATGGTTTTATAATGATTACATGAATTAGGGCTTGTAATTAGAGGGTTTAGGGTTAATTAATGAGGTTGATTTTGTTAAACCCGTTTTTAAAAACTGGGCAGAATTTTGGTGTCATTGTTTTGATCATATCTGGAGTTCTAGGAACATTCAAGATGCGATCAAGCTAGACCTGAATAGGTATTGAGTTGGCTTTCTAAATCAAGAAACGGGAACTAAATTGGAGGTCAGGAAGTGGGTCAAAAACAGGTTACAACAGTCGGAGGTCAAGGCAGTTTTGAATTCAGCCTGTTTTCTTTTTAAGTTTTGGGTTGTTTGGGGTACTTAAGATTGCATTAGGATCTTCTCACGAACATGAGAGATGGTTTATATATTGTAGTAAGTATCTGCACTTGGGCTAAGGTTGTGGTTTAGGGTAAGACCCCTTAATGGTAACAAACTATTAGTACGTTTAAAATCAGGAAATCTGGAATGACAAAAGTAGATATATGTATATCGGGGCCTTAACAGTAGCTTTAAGGTTACGGCAAGTGAGAGGTGTTAGCCAACATATGTAAGGGTATGAATATTCCTTTTACAGAAACCATGGGTATGTTTAGGTGGGCGGTTGGCTTATAGTTTGGAGACCTAAAACTGGGACTGTTTTTGGTAAAATGTTAACGGGATGTGTTATGGAGTAAAACGAGTTAAGGGCTTTATAGAGGGGTGTAATGGGATGCTTAGAGCATTTAAATGAGGAATATATATGGTAGTAGGTTAGATGTCCATCATAGGTTGATGAGCCATCTTAGTGATTGGGTCATGTATTGATTGCGTGTTTTTGGTTTGTTAGCTTGTTGCTAGTGCGAGGACTCGTGAAGAAGCAATCAGGTGAGTTTCATAGTCCCATGTTTACTATTGATTTTGACTTCTAGATGGGATGGAAGAGACACTGTGTTGAGTTTATATATAAATTGATGCTGTGAATGTTTTAAGGTTTGAGATGGACTTGTGTGTACATTTATGTGATTAACTGCTATGTGATTCTTGTTTGTGTATGATCTGGATTGGAAATGTACATAGGTGTATGGGCGCCTATGGGACCAATGGTTTGACAAGGTAGTGGCCTTGTGGTTTGACAAGGTAGTGGCCTTGTGGTTTGCCAAGGTAGTGGCCTTGGGATAGGTACATAGTGTGATCATCTATGGTACCATGTTGTTTGGCAAGGTAGGAGCCTTGGTTTTGGTTTGAAATGTTTGATCTTGAATTGTTAGTTGTTAATACATAATTGTAGCGCATTGTCCATATGTTTATTGGTTTATGGTAATCACAGCTTATGACTTGTCTTGTGTTGGAGTCTAAACCTATGACTCTCACCAACTTTATGTTGACGTGTTTTAGTGTCTCTTTCAGGTGATAACGTGGTTAAGCATGAGAACTTATGTGGCTAGGATTGGAGTCGAGTAGGAATGCATTTAGGAGGAGATCCCCGTTCCTTCTTAGTTTATTTTGCTGTTTGTTTCTTTGAGTGATATTATGAACCTATATGTTGATTGTTAGTGTTATTTGTTTGTCTTGGGTAAGAGGTGGGACTGTTACCTACTTACTTAGACTCCTGCATTGTTGAGATATTGTCATGACATTGTGTCGCCATTTATGTCATTATATTTTGCATTTTAGTTTTCTCTATAGAGACACCGTTTGTTGTGATGATATCCATACGTCGCACCCCATATTCCGCCATGGTGGGGTGTTACAAGTATTTTGGAATGTTTTTCTCTTTTTGAGAATCTTGGTTACTCCGTCTCATGAAAACTTGTAGCAGATTTGTACACACGTGGCATAAAACAGATAATACCCCGAGTCAATATATAGAAACCCAATTCAATCAAACAACCCTAATCACTTATCTAACAATGAACCTAAACGATACACCTAGTAAGCTCCGTCTCCTATCTTCTTCAAACAAAACGCAGCCACCAAATCAATCCCCCCTTTTTATAAAATCCTTTTACCCAAATGAAACAACCCTTTTATACAAATGAAGCCCGTGTATTTTCAAATCCTCACATATCTCATTATCATACACCCACAACAATAAAATCAACATAACAGTCTGGATTCGATGGAAACCCACGAAGAACAAGCAACATGTTTTGACTTCAAGATCAAACAATTGGTCTCGGGTAGGTATTTAATTATGTTTGATTGTTGGTTTGAGTCTTGAAATGATTTAGATCAATCATGAATGATTTCAGGAGAATAGATCTTAATAGATCTTGACATGCATGTCGTTATATCAAGAAATTAAAATTGAGATCAAAAGTCAGTTGAGTTGTTGTTTGGTTTTTGGGTTCGTGTCGAAAGTCTTCGAGTATTTTGAGTCGAGTGAGACGAGAGTCAAGGGTTGTTAGTCGAGTCGAGTCACTGGTGAGACGAGGGTGTGGGTCTGTTTGGTTCTATGTCAGACGTTGAGGTCGAGAGTGTGATTTGTTCGAGGGTTTGTTGGTGTCTGTTTGCTGTGGAGTCGAGTCAAGATCTCGAATCTTGGGTTTGGTTTAAGGTTGCGACGAAAGTCTTCGAGTCGAGGGGTTCGAGTCTTGTTGTCTTTGGTCGAGTGATGGTTTAGTCAAGTCCAAGTTTAGAGTCAAGTCATCGCAATAATTAAAAGAAGTCATCGCAATATAGAGTCCATTCATCGCAATATTTAGCAGATCCATCGCAATATCAAAGTATTCACCATCGCAATATCCAAACTTTCCATCGCAATATTCAAACCATCGGAATGTCACGATCGGAATGCGGACAGAGTTTCGTCGCAATGATCCTTAATCCCGTCACAATCACGATCGCAAAGTGCTATCGCAATCCACGTTGGAATAAGGGTATCAGAATAAGTGATCGCAAAGTAGAACCCTAGGGTTATTACGATCGATGTACAAACCTGGTGACCTTACGATCGGAATACAGATCGGAATCCCACAAAACCCTTATGGCATAGCGATGAGATGACAAACCTGGTGACCTTACCTTATGTGTAGATTCGAGACAAATCCAAAAGTTGATGAGAAAAATATTATGCTGAATCCAGGTCGAGACAAAACTTATTATACGAGACAAATTTTTATATTATACGAGATAAAACTACAAAACTTAAAAGAAAAAGTAACACATTGATAAAGAAATGGGGAGCAGAACAGTAGACAATACTTGACAAAAGTTGATAAAAAAATCAAGAGTAGATCTCCTATAAAATAGATAAAAACGAACCAAGTTTAGATTTGCCAAATCAATTTTTATTTGAATTTTACAAAACGAACCAAGATTGTCACTTTAAAAAAGATTTTGAATACCAAATCAAAAGATAAAAACACGTAAATCCGAAGAATCAAACAAAGCTCTTGATACCAATTGTAGGTCCAAAGATTCTTAGGATTTAGCAATGTTATGTTTTATCTATTGAGATGGATGAAAAGGAAGAACTAGAGAGAGAAAGGTAGAGAGAGAATAGAAGAAAGATGGAATGAGTGAAAATATCAAAGTATTCAACCCCTCCTAACATGCTAGGAGGGGGTTTATATAGCCACCCTACATGTGGGCTTTGGTGGGCTATATGTTTATACATTGGATCACGAGCCCAATACTTGAATCTATCTTTGGAGTGAACGATCCTTTCTAAATACGTAAAAAACGTATTTCCAACAATCTCCCTCTAAGGGAGGTCACTCCAAGTTACAATGTCCTAAATAGTCTATAGCTCGTGATCTATGATAACAATGATGTGACCGAGATTTTTTTGGAAAAACGTATTTCCAACAATTATTGTGGGTTTGCTCTATAAGATCTGGTGGTCTTGGTGGGTGGTGGTAAATGGTGGCTGCCATGGTAGAGAGAGAGATAGAGGGTTGTGTGTGTAAAAGAAAGAAAATGTATTAAAAGTGAAATGGAAACACAAACAACAATCCCTCCTTGGAAGCCTTGGAGGGGTATATATAGTCACACACCTACTTAACTATACATTGTTTCATAGTCTAGTCTAAGCGTGTGTCACTATGATAACTAATGGGAATTCTTAAATGGCGTCACATAAAGTGAATTTCCAACAATCTTCCCCAATGGGACGACGTGTAGAATTCCATACAGTATTTTTCCTAACAAGTACATAATGATTAAGAACAAAAGCTTTCATGAAGCGTCCAATGCTGATGATGTCTTCTGAGGCCTTTGACTTCAAGTCTTCCCTTCAAAATGACTCATCTTTAAAGTAACTTGTAGTAGAAATACTGTAACGGCACGAGCTAAGTAATCCATATACTTCTGGTTAAGGAGAAGCTTCTTAATTAAATTCCCCCTAATTCATGCCACATAAACTTGATGTAGAAGCTTGTAAATAGCTTCCCCCTAAACCGACAATCCTCGTAAGCAACTTCAAAGCTTCCAATAAAGCTTAGAATGATTAAGCGCACAGCGGAATTTAACAAGCAAACCCCATCATATGAAATGATAATGTTGCTAAGAGTGATTGAAAGTTTGGGGCACACCAAGTAGATCAACAACTTCTCTTCTCACGCTTGAATAATTCTTCTGAATTTTTCTCCCCCCTGAGAGTTCAAGTCATGCATACTCGAAAGAATCAAGACATTTCTTCCCCCACATAGTTGAAGAAAATAAACCAATCCCAAGTATGAAGCTCAAATACTGAAGTAGACACTTTATCCCATTCGTGAAGTTGACATTGTAACACCAGAGTCAATTAAGTCCTGGAAATGCACATATCTTCTTCCGGAGATGCAACAGAGTCAATTAAGTCCCGGAAGTGCATATCTCTCCATATAGCATAATGATGAATAACTGCAACATCAAAACAATTAAACATCGAACAATAGTGTACCGTTTAGAGATTGATAACGCCTCGAGTTAAAACACTGATTTTCTCTGCGGCTAAGAAAAATGTCTTCCCGAAATGTCTTCAAATCAAAAGAAGGTATGAAGTTAATCACGTGTACTCCTTGTGCGTTCAATATGTCTTCTTCTTCCCCCTTGATGGTTTCGAAACTCGGAACCATCAATAAATCGTACGCACATGTACCTGAAATCTCGTAAGAATAATAAATAAGCTGAATTATATTTGGCGAGAATCAGTTGTTGATCGAAATTCTCTACTTATAAACTCTCCATGGCCATCTTTACCAACCCCCTTGTAGGCAATTTGAAGTGACCACTGATATAATGAATCAGATATATCAAACGTGAAACTGAATAAGAATCCTTCGATCTTGTGACTTAAGCTTGCACAATTGTTGAATGAGGAACGGTGGAGAAAGCTCTAAGTACCCAATACATCACTGAAGAAGTATATAAGCACAACACCTCTTGAAATTATCCACGTCGACTTTGCGCGTGACACTGAGTAAAACAATGTAACTCCTTTAAGTGATAGTTATCCAAGTCATCAACCAACCGCCCCGAACCCGGAAACTAGATAAACAAGTCTTCATTCTAAGATTAAGCACGGGCAAGTTATCTTTCAAAGATAAAATAAATACACGCCTTTGAAAAATCCGTCTTCAACTTCACATAATTAATACCCGATCAAACAAATCCGTAGCCACTAAAAATATAGCCATTTTTCTGGATCTCGTCAAAATAAATCTTGTCACGTTGTATTGTCTTTGTCTCGCCACTTTATCACATCACTTTATCATTATACATCCCGGTGAACACTAAAAATGAAACCGTGGACAAATGACTGATAATAGGTATGTGGTCTTGAGAACTGATAAAGTATGAAACCAGTGACAAAAGCTGTTTGGACAAGATCTATAGTGACGGAAAACTTTAGACAGAGACAAAGAGACGTAGACCACCAAAACCTTAATTTGTAACAAAAAAAGTTAAAACAGATTGTATAAACTGTTGAAAAGATTTTGAAACAAAAAAATTAGACCACCAAAATTAATAACGAAAGCACGTCAATCCAAGGATTGAACCGAAGCTCTGATGCCAATTGTGGGTTTGCTATATAAGATCCAGTGGTCTTGGTGGGTGGTGGTAAATGGTGGCTTCCATGGTGGAGAGAGAGATAGAGGGTTGTGTGTGTAAAAGAAAGAAAATGTATTAAAAGTGAAATGGAAACACAACCAACAACCCCTCCTTGGAATCCTTAGAGGGGTATATATAGTCACACACCTACTTAACTATACATTGTTTCCTAGTCTAGTCTAAGCGTGTGTGACTATGACAACTAATGGGAATTCTTAAATGTCGCCACATAAAGTGAATTTCCAACACACTACATCATCCTCACCATGATATTCTACATCATCTAAGTATTCATCATCCACAAGATCACGAGGTAAAGTGCCAAGAGCACCATCACCACCATCTGAGTCATCTTCTGAAGAAGATAGTGATGAAGACCAAGCTCAAAAGAATCAAGAGATGAAACAACAAATTGAATTCATAATGAAGACTTATCAGAAAATCTACAAACCCACCAACAACAATCTTCGAACATCATCTAACACAAAGAACCAATATGTTGAGAGTCCTCCAAGGTATGACACACGTCGACGTGGTGAAAGTCCTTCTAGGTATGATCGACATAATGCAACGCATGTTGAGGGTTCTACAAGGTATGAGCGACAAACTACAGAGTATGATACTCAGAGGATTGCTGCTGCTACTGGGAATAGGGAAACTGTTGGAAGTCAAGTGGTTCAGCAAAGTGGGATTCAATGTTTTAATTTCCAAGGTTATGGACATATGACAAAGGAATGTAGGAAGCCGAAAAGGGTTAGAGACTCCAGCTATCACAAGGAAAAGATGCTGCTATGCAAGAAGATGGAAGCAGGGGTTAAATTGTCAGTTGAGGAAGGAGCAATGCTTGATGACACTGATGATGAAGACTCTGATCAAGAACTCGATGCATATTACTCGTACATGGCAAAGGTTGAAGAAGTTCTCAAAGTCACTGAAGATGACAACGGTCCTATCTTTGACACTGGGCCAATCGATAAGGTAAACACTACTGACGAATATAATGTGTTTGGAGATACTCATGAGCATAGTGATCTACCCAATGCCATTAATGACACATGTATGATGGAAACGGTTGATAGTAATACCACACCTAATTCATCAGACATGTGCAATAATGAGTCTGAGGATGATCAACATGCAAATGAGTATGATGAAGAGGAACGTTTTGCTCTTGCTAATTTAATTGCTACTTTACGACAAGATGTTAAAGAAACTAGACAGAGTCACAAGCAATTAAAAAAGGCTAATTCTACGCTCACTCAAAATTTTGAAGAATGCAAAGCTGCTCTTATCAAATCTAGTGAGACAAATGAAAGTTATAGAGATGAGCTCCTTCAGAAAACCAAAGAGCTTGAGGGGTACAAGGGTAGTGCGTTAAAAAGTCAAAAGGACGATTTTGAAAACAAATATAACACAACTCTTGAATTATTAGCCAAAGAGAAGCGTCAATATAATGTTTTCTTAATGGATGAACGTCAAAAAACGTACCTTGCCAATACCAAAGTTAATGAACTTGAACAAAAGCTCTTTATGACCACTACCGATTTCGCTAAAATTCTTGAGGTTAAGAAACAAGAGGTAGAAGCGTTAAAACAAGACTTCAAAAGTAGACATGAAAAAGATACTGAAAAAGTAACGAAACTAGAAGAACAAGTTGAGTTTTTGAAGAAAGTTGTTTATAACACGCATGATTCTATTCAAACCGTAAGAATGATAGAACCTCCGTCGATGTTTAAGGGTCAAGCTAGCTTTGCAAGTCCTGAGTACCTTTCCCAAGCTCAAGCTGCGGACCCGTGTCTTTATCTTGATGAGTCTGAAAGGATCGATCTTGATTGCATGCCTGTTAGCGCCGATAGTGAAGAGACTGCCCTTTGGGATGATGATAGTCGACTACTTTTCAATAAGGAGTTTGTGAAACCCTATAAATATGCTTATGAGAATAGTCTTTATGGTCTTTTTAACAAACAAACTCATAAATCTCGTGAGGAAGTGTTTTTAGAATGCAAACAAAAGAGAATTCAATGGAAGAAAGCGTTTGCCCCTAAGAAATCCAATGTTTACAAATATATGAACTACCTTCCTCTAGATGAGTCCAAAAGCAAGAGTAGGAAAACATTAGGTATTCTTAAACACCACATAGATAATGTTAAATCTATTGTTGAAAGAGATTGGGCAAAACGTGAAAATGATAAGTGGAAACGCCTGATTCCTCAAGATATTACCTTGCTTGTGAAAGAACTATTAATTCCAAATACGGCGTTGATTAAAGAAACTGTTCTTCAATTTGAAGAGTTAATTCAGACTGAAATGTTTGATGATTTAAAATATGTTGAGTCTATTGAGCAAAACATTGATGATCTTCAAATGGAGAAGTCTAATTTTTTAGATGAATATGATTTACTCTTGCAAGAATGCGTTTCTAAAGATGTTATGTGTGCTTATTTTACATCTTGTGCTGATATTGATGAATATTTTGATGTTGCATGCAAATATCTTGATCAAGTAAAAGAATGTCAATTCTTGAACTTGAGCTTTCGAAACGTAAAGAAAATGTTGATAAAAAGGCTTTTGAGTTACTTCAACACAAAACTGATTCCTTCAAAAACATTGTCATTCTCTTGAACTTGCTTTGCAAAAAGACGTTGGTAGTTTTCCACATGATAATAACTTGCAAGAAAAACTTTCCAAAACATTTCGAGAAATGAATGAACAGAGTTTGGAAATTAAAGGGTTGAAAGCTCAGTTACAAGACAGGGAAAGAGCGATAGCAGAGTTGAAGAAACTCGTTGCTAAGATGGGTGGGAAAGTTGTGGAACCTTGCATTAAGAAACCTGTTGTTAGACAACCCAATGCCTCTAAAGTGAATAGATCCTCTATCTTGGGAAAACCATATGCTTTATCAAATTCCTCGTTTGAAAAACCTGTGTTTGCCCCCAAGATGGATGGAAAGGAAAGGTTACCACAGAATTAACCCATAAGGAATGTCATAGCACCAAGCGTTAAGCACAATAATGTGATTAAACCAGGGATGTATAGAATGAACACTAAGCCCACAAACAAAGTTAGTCACTCGCCTCAGACTTCTAGAAACACTAATATTTGTGTGTCTTCTACTACAGGAATAGTCTCCACTACTAGTGTTAGCCGGCCTCAGCTTAAGCGCACTCAAGTGAATGATAAGGTGTGGAAACACAAGAGTCAAGAGAAGATGAAGGAAGTAGAAGAACACCCTAGGAATTTGAATGTTTTTAAGAAGAAAAAGTCTATAATCGCGTAAATGACGATTTGAATGTTTTGAATGATCTGAATGCTATGAATGTCAAATTCTTTTGTGTCTAATGTAGAAAATGTGCTAATGTTAATCATTCTATGTGTGCTATGCATACTGTCAAAGGCGTAGATACTAGAACTAAGCAACAAGTTGCGAAGCCTATTAGTGTTAGTAAACCCAAACGCAATGTGAACCATTCTGGTGCAACCCCCACTAAGAAAAGTAATGCATCAGACTCCACCACTAAGAAACCTAGAAGCAGAATTAAGGAATTATATGAGTCTACTAGCAAGTCTTGGAAATGGTGGTTTGCTAATCAATGTCCTCCAGGATATAAATGGATGCCTAAAGTTAGGACAGAAAATGTGACAACGAGTGTTAGTATGCTTTCAAATGTTTCTAAGGACACTAATGCATCTGTAATCACAACTAAAGTGGTATCCAGTTTAGCAAATACTCCATCGTGTTCTAACTCTTCTGCAGGTGATACAAATAATTCTCTTCATACTGGACTCCGGATGCACGACGCACATGACGGGGAATCTCAAGCTTCTAATTAACTTCATGGAGAAGTTCCTGGGTACGGTCCGATTCGGAAATGATCAATTTGCACCGATCCTAGGATATGGAGATTTGGTTCAAGGGAATATCACGATCAAAAGGGTATACTATGTCGAAGGGCTCAATCACAATCTTTTCTCGGTTGGTCAATTATGTGATGCAGATTTAGAGGTTGCTTTCAGAAAGAAGACATGTTTTGTTCGTGATTATGATGGGAATGACTTACTTACCAGTACACGGGGTACTGATCTTTACACAATTTCACTACAAGACACAACTTCATCAACTCCAATTTGCTTCATGGCTAAAGCTTCAACGACTGAGGCATGGTCATGGCATCAACGTTTATCTCATCTTAATTTTTATACCATCAACTTGCTTTCCAAGAAAGATATTGTGAGAGGCCATCCAAGTTTGAAATTCATCAAAGATCATGTTTGTTCTTCTTGTGAGCTTTGTAAAGCTAAACGAAGTAGTTTCAAAACAAAGACTACACCAAGCTCAAAAGAACGGTTAGATCTTCTTCATATAGATTTTTGTGGTCCCATGCGTGTTCAAAGTATCAATGGGAAGAAATATATTCTGGTAATTATCGATGATTACTCAAGGTACACATGGACTCATTTCTTGTGGTCCAAGGATGAAACACCCGAAGTTCTCATAAGCTTCCTTAAACTGATACAACGTGGTCTTCAAGCTCAAGTTAAAGTGGTTCGTACTGACAGAGGTACATAATTTTTGAATTCAAATCTGAGAACTATTTTGAAGCAGAAGGAATTGAACATGAAACATCTATTGCTCGAACACCCGAACAAAACGGCGTTGTTGAAAGACGAAACCGTACTTTATTTGAGGCTGCTCGAAAATTATTATCCGCTTCAAAACTTCCACTACACTTTTGGGCCGAAGCCGTGTCAACCGCATGCTACACACAAAACCGCTCCTTAATTATCCCAAGACACGAAAAGACACCATATCACATAATTCTTGATCGAAAACCTTCACTCAAACACCTTCACGTTTTTGGATGTACTTGTTACATAATACGAGATGGTGAAAATTTGGATAAGATGAAAGAGAAAGGTGATGCATGTATTCTTGTGGGATATGCAACTCAGTCTATGTGATACCAGTGAATGTGTCGTACGATGCTAAGTTATTGTCTCAAGAGTTGTTCAGTATGAGCATCTCTCTTAAGTTGTGTGATCGACGTCGAAGTGCCGGTCAAAAATAACCTAATTACCTTATACTAGATAGGGTAAGCGGGTATCGATCCACGAGGACTATTTTGTTTTATTATAAGTTTTGGGGTGATCACTGATCAATAAAAGTTTTGCTTTTGGAATCTAACGACTAAAATACTTTTGATAATAAAAATGTTGATTAAAAATTAAAATAATTATTAGACTAATAATAAAGCTAGAAAAATAAAATAAAGATGTAAACAATTAAAAGAAAAATGTAATCCCTTCCAGCTCCTAATATTTATGGTTGGTCACACTTATGGATTATTGAAACTTTTTAGAACCGATTACAAAGATTATTTTGACTTAATATGAATGAATTAATGTCGGCCTTTATTATGTTCATCAATGACTCGCAATAACAAATCTTATATTAATCCAACCAATAATTATGTTTTAACAATTTATTTAGGTACAATTTATATCGATTATACGACCATCTTTTTTTTACTAAATAAAATAAGTATGAATCGTTAACTAATAAAAAATTGTCTTGCACAAATAATTAAACATAATATTAAATCGATAAAAATAATTTATAAATAAATCATAAATCAATGTAATAAAAATATGATAATTCAAAAGTAATGATCAAACCATAAATAAAGTTACCGGAAGGAATTACAACAAAATTAGCCGGACATCGCGGTGTACCCGACCCACTGTACACGCTTCATCTTTTTAACTGTTCTTGATCTCCACAATGATAGCATTAATTTTCTTTGTTACACAATATTGCCGTTATGTTTTTGTCTACCCAAAAACAATGAATACGACTTCTTTTTTATTTATTCTTATCTTGTGGCAAATTCCTTCCCAAAAAACCAATGTGAATCACGGCTGTAGTTGTTGATATCTCCCAAAAATATATTCGGCTATATATGACCCTCTTTCTTGTCTTTTCTTTTCTTTGAATCGCTTTTTTTTTTTTAACCTTGTGTATCGTTTGATAATCCTCCCCTTCAATATATATATAACCTTTGTAGTCGGTCTGGGTTACTATTGGGCTTTTCGGCCCAATGGGCCAAAAGTTTTTTTTTTATATTCTTTTGACGTATAATAACTTTGGCCCAAAAAAAAAAATAACCCAACGGCAACAATTGCTCGAATAAAGTCCGGACAAATAAAAGATGACCGAAAATATCGCGATGCGCTCAAATCTTTTTCTTCAATATTGTTTCTTCATTTATCGGCGCTCACAATGTCTTTTCTCCAAAAAATTAATTAAGCGGCCATTTTATTCCATTTCGCTCGTAACCTACATAATCATAAAACACACTCAAAGTACATATATAACGACAAATAAATATACAATTATGCTAAATTAACATGCTATTAGGTGTATGCAAAATACACCAATCAGATCCCCTCGCACTTAACCTTTTACGTGTCCCAAGTAAAAATAAAATAAAAATATACAAGCATGTTAATTTCATATTTTTTAATCATACTATTAAAATTTCATCAAAAAGATCACATTCAACCTAATACACTAATAACCATCCTACATGACAAATAATCCAAAATGATTACCAATATTTTTGTACTTCTTAAACAATTAGCATAACCATTCCCATTGATTCCATTTACTTTATATTTCATATAATTAACCATGTGTCCAACATACCTAATGCACACCTATAATCAATATAAACATTAATCTAAAACAAGAGGTGAGAATATCGTACACCTTTTATGACATTGGAGTTTTTATACCATAAGAGCACATCATAAGTCATCATATGTGGTAGATTATTTCATATAATTATACTTCGTGCCTACTGGTAAATCACATGATGGAATTATCTACCACATAGTATAATTATACAATGCACTAAATTAAATTAATCTTCCTAATTTCATTACAACAATACAAGGATTGGGTTATTTCACATAAAATTATCTCAGCTAAGTGCAATGCTATCCATCATAAAAATTGGCGTCTGACCCATGCTAACAACTAAAGTATCACCTTGTGCGGGTGACGAATCAGATAGGCAAGCCCATCATATGACTACCACCAATAACTATGACAGTTCTCCAACTCTTTTCGAAGGCCACCGTGCGCGGGTGGCGAGCCGAATAAGATCAATTTCAAGTGTCCTAGCCCAACTATTACATTACTATATTTCATATTATTTATTTAAACTTTTTACTCGATCTAAGCAAAGGTAATTAGAGGGAATTCAACCGGCGTGGTTTGATCATCTACTAATTATGCATATGCCTAACTACATGCAAACAATCAAATCAATTTAATAACCAAATTATACAATGGAATCGGGTGCACCTGATAATTATGGCCAAATCCTTTAGCTTGCTCCAATAAATCACCCACAAACTAATCTTTAGAATCTGCAAATACTCAACAAACATATATATGTAGAAGAAACTTCCACATCTAATTAGCACAAGACTCTTATAATGTGATTTAAAATTTTAAAAATTTTCAATTTTTCCAAAAAATCACATTTTAACCCATTTTGACCAAAATTTCACACAAAAACATGTAACACATGTGCCACCCCCCCCCTCAACTTAAAGCATTGCATTGTCCCTAATGCAAAAACTTTAAATTGAAATTTTGGTTAAAAATCAATTTGACAAACTCACACAAAAAACAAAAACCTAACTCACTTTCGTAGGAATCACGGTTGCATTTAGCGTACGCAACAAGCCTTTAAACCACTCGGTAGCCCGACTGGACGAGTTTTGTCTCGTGGGGGTTTGTAGTGAACACACCCACAAAGTTCCACAAACCACGGGTTGCCTCCCGCGAAGCGCTAAGTTTACCGTCTTCAGCCAGACATAACTCATATGAGCTATTGAGACGGTTGGAGTGGTTCCAAGTAAACCACATCCACCGTTTCCATCTAATCACTCTCCAACTCAACATACGACTTTAAACGGTGTCCATTAACTTTAAAAGGCTCTCCACCCACCATATTTTTTATTTCAATGGCTCCGTATGGAGAGACTTGAGTCACTATGTATGGACCCGTCCATTTACTTCTCAATTTTCCAGGAAAAAGCTTAAGTCTAGCATTGAATAACCAAACTTTTTGACCAACCAAGAAGGACTTCTTAGTGATGTGTCGATCATGAAAAGCTTTTGTTTTCTCCTTATAAATCCTAGAACTTTCATAGGCATCACGTCTAATCTCATCTAGTTCAGATAATTGAAGTTTCCTTGAACTACCCGCTTTCTCTAAATCCAGATTAACAGTCTTAATTGCCCATTCAGCCCTATGCTCTATCTCAACCGGTAAATGACACGCCTTGCCATATTCTAACTTATAAGGTGACATACCAATAGGAGTCTTAAAAGCCGTCCTATATGCCCACAAATCATCATCTAACCTCAAGGACCAATCTTTCCTATCACTACGGACTGTCTTTTCAAAAATTCGCTTAATCTCCCTATTAGATACTTCAACCTGTCCACTAGTCTGTGGGTGATAAGGGGTAGCTATCCTATGATTAACTCCATAGTGTTTCAATAATTTCCCAAATCTAAAATTCTTAAAGTGAGAACCCCCATCACTAATGACAGCCTTAGGAATTCCATGCCTAGCAAAGATATTCTTCTTAACAAACTTAAGAACTAAACTATGGTCATTGGTTCTAGTAGCCTCAGCCTCTACCTACTTAGACACATAATCAACTGCCACTAAAATGTAAACATTGCCATGGGAAGTGGGGAATGGTCCCATAAAGTCAATACCCCACACGTCAAAGATCTCAACAACAAGTATGGGATTCATAGGCATTTGATCACGCCTTGAAATCCCACCAACTTGTTGGCAACGAATACATGCTTTCACAAAAGACTAGGCATCCTTGAATATAGTCGGCCAAAAGAAACCGCATTGCAGGACTTTATGCCCAGTTTTCGTAGCACCAAAGTGACCACCACATGCATAAGAATGGCAATGAGCCAATATGTCCATATGCTCATGGTCGGGAACACATCTCCTAACAACTTGGTCAGCACACACCTTATAGAGCCCCGGATCCTCCCAAAAATAATGCTTCAACTGGGAGAAGAAGTATTTTCTTTGTTGCTTGGACCAAAAATCCGGAAGCTTTTTAACAGCTAGGTAATTAACTATATTTGCGTACCAAGGAACCTTAGAAACCTCAAATAGACTTTCATCTGGAAATCTTTCCTTAATCACATCAGAAGGATTGAACGGCGGAGGGATAATTCTAGACAAATGATCGGCAACTACATTTTCCGACCCCTTTTTATCCCGAATTTCTAGATTAAATTCCTGTAAAAGCAAAATCCACCTAAGCAACCTCGGTTTTGTTTCATTCTTAGTCAACAAATGTCTTAAGGCACTATGATATGAAAATACTATCACCTTAGAATGCCACCAAATATATGACCTAAACTTATCAAGAGTAAAAACCACATCAAACAACTCTTTTTTAGTAGTGGTGTAATTCATTTGAGCTTCTGAAAAAGTCTTACTAGCATAAAAGATTACAACGGGTTTCTTATCGACCCACTGTCCTAAAACCACCCCAGCGGCATAATCACTCGCATCACACATGATCTCGAAAGGCTTTGACAAATCAGGTGATTGCAGAATAGGGGCTTCTACAAGCTTCTGCTTAAGCATATTGAATGCTTTAAGACATGATTCATTAAAGTCAAAGCGTGCATCTTTTAAGAGTAGATTACAAAGAGGCTTTGATATTGCACTAAAATCTTTAATAAATCGCCTATAGAACCTGGCATGACCAAGAAAAGAACGCACACCCTTAACGGTAGTGGGAGGAGGAAGGGTTGAAATTACCTGAACTTTTGCACGGTCAACCTCAAACCCTTTTTCAGACACAACATGCCCTAATACAATTCCCTCTCGAATCATGAAATGGATCTTCTCCCAACTAAGCACCAAATTATTTTCGGTGCATCTTTTTAACACACTTTCAAGCTGATCAAGGCAGCTTTCAAAGGATTGACCAAAGATGGAGAAATCATCCATAAATATCTCTACAGATTCTCCAACCATGTCAAAAAATATACTCATCATACACCGCTGAAAGGTAGCGGGTGCATTACACAGGCCAAAAGGCATTCTTCGAAATGCAAACGTCCCATATGGACACGTAAACGAAGTTTTGGCCTGGTCATCAGGATGAATGGGTATTTGATTATAACTAGAGTACCCATCCAAGAAGCAATATAATTTCTTACCAGAAAGCTTCTCAACTATTTGATCAATGAAGGGTAGTGGGAAGTGATCTTTAGATGTGGCATTATTCAGCTTACGGTAATCTATACAAACTCTCCACCCAGTGACTGGTCGGGTTGTGAGCTTTTCCCCATTCTCGGTTTCAACAACGGTGATTCCGGCCTTTTTAGGCACCGTTTGAGTAGGACTTACCCATTTACTATCCGAGATGGGATAAATGATACCGGCATCTAACCATTTAAGAACTTCCGTCTTGACTACCTCTTTCATATTAGGATTCAGACGCCTTTGCGCATCTCTTGCTGGCTTAATATCTGGGTCCATAACAATTCGATGCATACATAATGAAGGGCTGATCCCTTTTAAATCTGCAATCGTCCATCCTACTGCTGCTTTGTACTTGGAAAGCACTTTTAGAAGTGCTTCCTCTTGTGATTCAGAAAGATCAGAAGCAACAATAACGGGTAAAGTATTGTTAGGACCTAGAAAAGCATATTTGAGATTGGATGGCAAAGGTTTTAGCTCAAGAGTTGGAGGCACCTCCAAAGACGGCTTCGTGGCCGTGTCAAAAGTAGAAGGCAAGGGCTCCACTTTATAAGACCAAGGTCGTTTTTGATGGTCCAAAGAACTGACCAAACACTCTTGAATCTCTAGAACTTCAGCAACATCAAGAATCTCCTCATTATCACCAGTTAGATATAATTCCAAAGGATCATCCATAAGCATACGGGATGCATGCTGTTGGACTTCCTCGTCAATCACATCTACTTGGTAACATTCATTCATCGTAGGAGAATTCATAGAATTAAACACATTCAGTCTTATCTTTTTATTACCGAATGCAATATCCATGGCGCCAGTTCGACAATTAATCCTAGCATCTATCGTGGATAAGAATGGGCGCCCAAGGATAATAGTTGGTTGAACATCTTTGTATTGTGACTCGGTGTCCATAACAAAGAAGTCAATTAGGTAATAGAAATCATCAACTTTCACAATAACATCCTCTAAGATACCTCTAGGAATTTTGGTAGATCGATCGGCTAAGGAAATAATGGTGTCTGTCTTACGAAGAGTTCCTAAGTCATACTTATCAACCAAACTAGCAAGAAGGATGTTAATACTGGCACCAAGATTAAGGAGCGCCTTCTTAATGGAAATATTTCCAACCACAACTGAAATCAGTGGTGGTCCAGGATCTTTGAATTTAGGAGGAAGAGATCTAGATAAGACTGCACTAACATGCTCAGTTAGGTCAATCTTTTTAGGCAAAGACACCTTTAGCTTCCTCTTCTGAGTACACAAGTCCTTTAAAAACTTGGCATAAGCAGGAATTTGCTTGATAGCATCAATAAGGGGGAGACTGATTTTAACTTGCTTGAAAGTCTCCCACATATCCTCAGCATGAGGACCCTTTTTAGCTAACTTTGTAGATGTAGATTTCTCCAAAGCCGTAGGGTAAGGTGTGCTGGACACACCACCCTCTCCAACTTCGGGGGATTCAGTAGCTTTAGGATTCTGTGTTGTTGGTATAGGAAAATCATGTAACAAATCATTTACCAACTCAGAACCGGACTTAACATTATCAGAATTTTTACCTTCAACAATAATTTCGTCATCAGTAACGAAATCCTCGACATCAGGAGAATTTAGAATCCCCTTGTCATTGTTGTAGATTTTACCGTTTCGAAGAGATGTCACCATATTCACGTGCTCATTTCCATTTTTCTTGTGTGCGGGATTCATGGTGGGGTAGCTCGGTAGCCTTCCCTCATCTCTTTTGCTTAATTGATCCACTAATTGACCAACTTGTCTCTCAAGAGCTGCAATAGATTTAGTAGTGGTCTCGTGTCTTTGATTAGTGACCTCAAATTTTATATTGATCTCTTGATTGTTGGTAGACAATGAATCCATAAGCCTATCAAACTTTCGGTCAAGGTTCAAGAGACGGTTATCATCTTGGCCTTGGCCCTGATTTGGATATTGTTGTTGTGGCCTATGATTGTAAGAATTTTGTTGGAAGTTAGATGAATCGCCACCCTCATACCTTGGTTTGTAACCATAGTGTTGTTGTTGGGCATTATTAGGGCGATTGTCTTCATCTTTCTAACGGAGATTGGGGTGATTGCGCCATCCAGGATTGTAACTTTCGGAGAATGGGTCATTTCGTGGACGACCACCATAGACTCCATTCACCTCCTCATTCGGTGGCGCCCCCCAACTTTTACAATTATCGACAGAGTGACTTGGATCACCACACATTGAACGTCCACTATGCGACACATTGGACACATTTGGCACACCTTTTCCTATATTTTTCAACAAAAGATCAACTTTCTTACTTAACTCGCTAATTTCAGAATTTGTGCCACGTTGGTTAGACACATAATTGGCGGAAGATGGGTGGTTGTTGCGATCCACTGAAGCTTGGGTCTTAGAACCTTTTCTTAGTTTTTCAAAAAACTCCCATTCTTCCTCCATAGGTCGCGAGAAAAACATACCCCCACTAGTGGCCATCACAAATTGTTGGTTGTTATAGTCCAACCCATCATAGAAGACTTTGACAAGCTCCCATTTTGGAACATTGTGATGAGGGCATGTTCTTAATAACTCCTTAAGTCTATTAAATGCTTCATGAAACTGCTCGCCTGGGATTTGACGAAAGGATTTAATCTTATTCCTAATGGCAGCAATTTTACTTATAGAATAAAATTCCTCAAGAAAAACAGACTGCATTTCAGACCATGAGTTAATACTACCTGGCTCAAGAGATGAGAACCAGTCCTTAGCTTGATCTTTAAGTGAGAAAGGAAAAAGGCGAAGTATTACCTCATCCTTGGTAATGTTATTAACCTGATGTGTGTCAGCAATTGAGAAGAATTCTCGTAGATGTGCGTATGTCTCCTCACGACCTCTAAACACTGGCAAGATTGCTATGAGGTTCGGCTGGATCTTGAAGTTACTTGTAACCCCTTTAACCGGATCCGGATAAACGATAGGCGAAGGATCCTCGAAGATCCCCGACCTGTAATAAGAATCAACACCCCGTGGTGGAGATTCTTCTCCGCTACTACTGCCACTAGCACTTCCGCCAACATCTTCGTCACCTGGCATTTCAGCGAAAAGCTCTGCTAAACCTGAAAAATCAAGATTAGTAGAAAACTGTTGAAACGTCTTACTTCTTAACCTTGCACTTTTCTCAACCTCAGAATCGTAAGCTAAAGGTGATGTACGTCCCGATCTGCGTGTGCGCATACACTAACCTGCACACTCACAAGAAACAAAACAAATAAACAAAACAAAACAAAACAAGAAAAATAAAATCTTTTTGTATTTTTGTATTTTATTAAAGAAAAATATTAACAAAAACTTAAACGAAAAGCTCACTGAGTCCCCGGCAGCGGCACCAAATTTTTGATCGACGTCGAAGTGCCGATCAAAAATAAACTAATTACCTTATACTAGAGAGGGTAAGTGGGTATCGATCCACGAGGACTATGTGGTTTTAGTTTAAGTTTTGGGGTGATCACTGATCAATAAAAGTTTTGCTTTTGGAATCTAACGACTAAAATACTTTTGATAATAAAAATGTTGATTAAAAATTAAAATAATTATTAGACTAATAATAAAGCTAGAAAAATAAAATAAAGATGTAAACAATTAAAAGAAAAATGTAATCCCTTCCAGCTCCTAATATTTATGGTTGGTCACACTTATGGATTATTGAAACATTTTAGAACCGATTACAAAGATTATTTTGACTTAATATGAATGAATTAATGTCGGCATTTATTATGTTCATCAATGACTCGCAATAACAAATCTTATATTAATCCAACCAATAATTATGTTTTAACAATATATTTAGGTACAATTTATATCGATTATACGACCATCTTTTTTTTTACTAAATAAAATAAATACGAATCGTTAACAAATAATAAATTGTCTTGCACAAATAATTAAACATAATATTAAATCGATAAAAATAATTTATAAACAAATCATAAATCAATGTAATAAAAATATGATAATCCAAAATTAATGATCAAACCATAAATAAAGTTACCGGAAGGAATTACAACGAAATTAGCCGGACATCGCGGTGTACCCGACCCACTGTACACGATTCATCTTTTTAACTGTTCTTGATCTCCACAATGATAGCATTTTTTTTCTTTGTTACACAATATTGCCGTTATGTTTTTGTCTACCCAAAAACAATGAATACGACTTCTTTTTTATTTATTCTTATCTTGTGGCAAATTCCTTCCCAAAAAACCAATGTGAATCACGGCTGTAGTTGTTGATATCTCCCACAAATATATTCGGCTATGTATGGCCCTCTTTCTTGTCTTTTCTTTTCTTTTAATCACTTTCGTTTTTTTTAACCTTGTGTGTCGTTTGATAATCCTCCCCTTCAATATATATATAACCTTTGTAGTCGGTTTGGGTTACTATTAGGCTTTTGGGCCCAATGGGCCAAAAGTTTTTTTTTTTAATTCTTTTGACATATAATAACTTTGGCCCAATAAAAAAATAACCCAACGTCAACAATTGCTCGAATGAAGCCCGGAAAAATAAAAGATGACCGAAAATATCGCGATGCGCTCAAATCTTTTTCTTCAATATTTTTTCTTCATTTATCGGCGCTCACAATGTCTTTTCTCCAAAAAATTAATTAAGCGGCCATTTTATTCCATTTCGCTCGTAACCTACATAATCACAAAACACACTCAAAGTACATATATAACGACAAATAAATATACAATTATGCTAAATTAACATGCTATTAGGTGTATGCAAAATACACCAATCATTGTAGCTCACTTGTGGATGTGATATCCCGAGCCCAACGTCATTTATTTAATCCTATTTTACGAATATTTTTGAAATTTTTAAGAAATTTCGTTTGTTATATATTTGACGGGTTAAGTTGAAACCAACGTTTACGGTCGTAATTTTAACATTTGACGGTTTAAGAAGAACCGATGACGACTACGATACCGACGGATGTCCAAAATTTATCTTTTGTTATCGATTGATCGATAATTGAGTTTTTCGAGATTTTATTTTTATTACGTGTTAAGTCGAGTCGGAACCATGTGTATATTCGTTTTGTGTGCGTTTGAACCATTTAAAAGTATTTTCGAGGGTTCGGGACGACCCCCGACTCCCGTAAATTTTCAAAACCCGTCATTTAGCCAAAATCCCGCTCTTTAAATGGTCGTTTATTAGTAAGGCCAAAATAAAGCAAAAATTACCACTTGGATCCCTCAATTTTTACAAAAAGGAACAAGGACATACACACACTTCATTTTGAAAAAAAAAACATCATCTCTTTCTTTTTCTCTCTAGGCCGCCGGCCACCCACCACACAACCACCACCATCATTTTTTTAGGTTTTTGACAAATCTAATCAAAGACCATCCTTTATAATCATCTTGTAAGTAAATCCCACCAACAAAAACAAACATGCAACAACTTGATTTTTCCAAAAATTATGATTTTTCAAAAACGGATTTTGATCTAATTAAATTGTATACAAGTTTAATTCATGTGTTTATAATGTTAAATCTTCAATAAAAAAAGTTGAAGGGGCTGTTTTCTTGGGTGTTTTGGCTACACCAAACCCACAGCCAAATGGGTTTGGTGGTGGCTTGATGATTTTGATGCTTATGTGTTGTGGGTTATGTTTAGGATCATGTTTGTGATGTTTTAAATGATTTACACTAATTGCATGTATGATTTAGGCTTTAGGTTTTGATGAGGATTCGATTTTCATATTGTTATAGGCTGTTTGGATGATTGGGTATGATTACAAGTGGTTATCATAGGTTTAGATAATGATAGAATGGATTGGAAACAAGTTTTGGAATGATTTTGGAAGGGTGATTTTAGACCAGATTGTTTAGGGCTTATTTTCGTGGGTTTAACTTTGTAAACAGGTCATAAGCATAGGATGTAGTTGTAGAGCTTTGTCTTAGCTTCGTTTCGGTATAAAATAGAGCTTACGAATCCAAACGAGTCAAAAGTTATGTTATTTTGAAAATACGTGTACCGGGAGATGAGAACCAACACAATCCGAATTTGTGTTTGGTTTTGGGTCAAATCCCGGGGACCATAGATAGAGTTTGGTAAATGATTGAAAGTAAAATTTTGGTTTCAAACCTGCACTTGTGAGTCTATTTTTGGACTTAGGAGTCAAAGTAGTCAATGGTGTATTTTAAATGGGTCAAACAAGTCCAACATGGTCAACGTGCAAAATCAGTCCTAAAAGTGTATGTTTAGAAATGTGATGTGTAACGAGTCATAGAAGTGAAAACTTTTCATGGGATTAAATATGGGTTTTATACAGGTCATGAGGTATTTTTGTGAATTTTCTTGAAATTTATATAGGTGCTTAAGTCATAGCAAACATCCCATACTTTTGATAAGTATCGGCGAAATCGTAAAATGGATAGTACCTTTAATAACATAGATAAATGGTATAAGTCTAGTAGCATTTACTTGTTTGGGTTTGGCGTGAGTTTTCATAAGCATTAAGTGTTTTCATATGCGTGTGTTTAGTACAATAATGTACACGGAGTATTGATTTGGTTTACGTACCTTGATTTTTAGGTCAAGTGTTTGATTTTCCCGGGCATCCACGTCGTCAGTGACATTTCTCGTTACGTCTTTGCTAGAACCACTACTACTACGCCAGGTGAGTCTATAGCCTCGCTCTTTACTGATTTTAAACGTTTTTACCCGCGAGGGGGATGCATGCTATTTAAATTGAAAGAACATAAGTCATGAATGATTGTTGGGCCCGAATTTTGCCTTGAATTGTGTTGAGTACCTAGTTGTAAAAGTCCCTAAACTCATGAACTATTAACTATTGTCTTGCCCTTGTGTGGGTTGGAGATAGCCACTTATACAATTGATAGTACTATGGGGTTGACGATCCTATCCGAGACGAGAGCTAGTACGTTGAGTACCCTCTGCGGACGGATAACTTGTGACAAGAAATAAGGTATAATTACAACTAATGTCTTTAGAAGGGGCACAGGTTTCACTTAAATCATGCCGGTAAATGTACGCGGGTGATTGAGTTAACGGATTAGTGTCACGAGCTTAAACACAATTATTAGCTATTGCTAAAGATAATATCCTTGAATAATAGATTGTGAGTACGACAATGCTATTGAATGGTCATGATTGGTTTTAATACTTATGTTCAACTTATGATTTGATAAACCTATAGATTCGCTCAACCTTTGTGTTGACGATTTTAAGCATGTGTTTCAGGTAATCAAGATTGATAGCAGCGGAGCATGCGAGGATAGAAGTTGTTGTGGCTTGGCGGTCTACTTTGTTTTTCCTCCCTTTTTGCACTTAAATATTTTATATTATGTCATGTGAACGAAAATGTACTTTTGGGTTGAGATTCAATGGGGACCAAAACGCGACTCTGTTTTGTACTATCTTTGGGGTTTGGAAAGCAGTGGACTTTGTTGTTTTAAGCAATCTTTAATTTATTTTTAAATTCCTACGTCTCTTTGAGTCGTTCGAAATAGCTTATGTGTGATGATAACTGTCTAACACCCAAATGTTGTAGTTCCGCTGCGCATAGCATTTGTGGGGGTGTTATAGATTGGTAATCAGAGCCATGAGTTATAGAGAACTATGTCATTTTGAAAAATCCTAAACTATAACTTTTGGTGTCGTAAGAAATTGTCCAAGCACACAACCATCCTGCATGGCTCCGGTAAGATTTCTTTAGCATTGCTTTGTATTTTAGATGTATCCCTCAAACTGATATGAATTCCCCAGTATTTAGTATGTAAATACTATGATATATATATCGAGATATATTGTTTTGTACGTTGAGTACTTATCATCGTAATTTACAAATTCTTGTAAGATTACCTTATATGTTGCATGTATTTGGCATAACGGGCTACATTGTATTACATGGCAACACTGCGTTGTAATCCTATGTGTATGTATGAATGATTGTATGTATAAGTATGTATATACTATGGTATTTAAAGGCATTGCACGTGAATCAATGGTCCTTGCGTGATTATCGTACATGTTATAATGTGGTTTTGTTGAGAATTCGGCCTCACCGCTAATTATCGATCTTGATAATTAATTTATTGTTCGAATAACCGAGTGTGAACCTTGTTTGATATTATAGATACGTAAATAATTCTTCATAACATATTGTATATCGATTAGATTGATCTCGATTGTCGTTATCGCACGGTGGTGTGTCATTTTGGGACATCTTCTTTTTGGAACGTAAATTATTCACGTATTACTGTATTTCCTTTATCCCTTATGGGTTTGATATATTAGTTCGTGTAACTATAACATAATTGAAGTATAATCAATGATGCGTACGTTTTAGCGGCTATTACGTGTGTATATTATGAAACGTGGTTGAGGCGCGTCGTCATTTAATCGTTGTTTACCATTTTACTCGAATTTAAAAATGCATTTTAAAAATAGACTAGCGTTGTGATCAATCGCGATAACTTGAAGTTTGGTTAGTTTGTGTTAATTTTGTGGTGTACGATTTCGAGACTCATCCGAGGCCGATAACAACACTTAGTTGACATACGTATTCTCATTTCGTTTATTTCATTTTGTTTTTGTTGTTTCATTATTTTGAATTCGATATTATACGTGATGAGGTCTAATAATTGTAGGAGTTAAATAAGCATTAAACTTTGTTGATCGAATGATTTAAACATAAAGTGTTTTACATATTAAATAAATGGTGAATGAAAGTTTTGGATAAAAATGACCTATGATATGTCTTGTAACAAGTAAAACTCTTAGAGAGAGTAAAGTGACAATGTGAAATTATTTTTCCTTCAACCTTGGTTAGTAAATCATAATAAGTAATTCATATTACTCGTAAAAATCCTTGTTTTCATATATTAATAATTTGATACTAGAAGCTAGTGATGGATTTGTTAAGAAATTGCCAAATTTAAATTTAAAACTAGGAGATTATTAATAAAGAATAACGATATGACTATTGAGTATATGCAACTTTGGATTTAATATGAATTAATTTTAGGTCATTAAACTATGGACGTATATTGTAATATGAAACATGAGTAGAAGTATTGGCCATGTATTTTGGAGCTAGAGACTTTGTAAAACTGGTTTTATCTTAAACATAAGGTCATGTTATATGCATTGGTATAAACTAGAAGTCGTCACTCGTTGTAGTAAATAAACTGGGATAAAATCGGAATATACACTATAAATGAGAAATTCTAACGCTTAAAACAAATTATTGAACGTTGATGGAACATTATTTTATTCCGCTGCGAGATGTGTTAATTGTAAAATCGTTTGATAACGGGCTAAGGATTAAAAGTTGAATTTTATATATTTTGGAAATAATTGAAATAAGCACTTTGATTATTTATTTTATTATTGTTATTGAGATTCGAGTGTCGACTAAAATCAGTAAGTATCCGAGATAATACTACGTAAAACCTCTTTAGCATCTGAGTCGAATTGCGCGAATATGATTTAACAAATCAGTTGTAAGGAAAACATGTGTGTAATAAAAAATTAAAGGTTAATTTTAAGAGTCAATTGGACTAATTTGAGTTGTGTTGGTTACTTGTATATATGTGATAAGATAAGTCATATTAATAATAACGTAAAACTTGGAAAAATTTAACTATGCACGTTTTTGGTACTTAAAATATTGATATTAATGGGATTTTGGCCACAAGTATTGAGATTTTCAAACCTAATGATTTTACCATTTATGATAATCGGGTCACCGCATTTATTAATGTTAGTAATTTCTAGAAATTGAAATTTTTCCAGAAATAAAAACTTTGTAAGTTGAAAAATGAAAGGTATAAATTCTTTAATGGTGTAACACAAATTTAAATATGCAAATGTTCGGTTTTACAAGGTACATGGTAACATTCATTAGAAAATGAAAATGGAGCACCCAACACACGCATACTTGTATTATTTTCTTAAGACGTAATATTTGGAGTCACGATGGTTCGATCGTACAACATCCCTTCTTTGATTTTGTGGGTCTGTATCTAAACTTGAGTAGTCATGTGATTGTATATTTTAATATTGTCTATGGTATGAAACCGTTATTTATTTTTAAAGTACTACTTCGCTATTACTTGATAATATGGGTATGTCACCCGGTGTATTTTTGTCATGTTCATGGACGCCGTAACTTTTCTTCTTTCGGTTAATGAAACCTAAAATTTTTGTATTTACTTGAATGATGCTATAAATCTTCATTAAAGTGGTTATTTATTTATAATTGAACAAAAGCGAGGAGGCGAAGCCGCTTTACCGAATTGTAGAGGTGAAAGAACTCGATCTTCCTGGTGAAGTTGTTTCTATTCGACAGGATGATTCTTCTCCTCTCCCCGTATACCCTTGGTGGAATGTGTGTGCAACTCGAGATGATGTGAATTATGATCGTTGCCCTATTTTGACGCTTGTATTGATATTTAATTTTTACTCCATGTATTCGTAGATCGCTGTTGTTATCCCGAGACTTTTGTCATATGTTTGAAGTATTTTCATTTCTAATATAGTTAATTTTAGTTGGCAATTATATTGCTCTTTTACCTAGTTCGATCTCATTGATTTTTTGTTTTATTACTTGTTGTGCTTGCAATGATCTTTAATCCTGAACTACCTTACCATTGATTGGTGAGTAGTCTATTTTGAAAATATGTATGAGTGTGTGAAATGTTTCGTTTAACCAAATGTAAATAGTGTCGATTTATTTACTTAATTATTTATTCATTTTTCTCATAAATAGGCAAAGTAATGTATGTTTCCAAAGTAGATGAAAAATGTTTGATGTGTTCCTTAAAACGATGGTAGCAATATTTTTCCCATTTCAAATTTCATTTCAAATAATTTAATTATTTTGAAGATTAGGTAGAAAAATTTCGTAGTCATATTTAGTATGTAATAATAATGTTTGTGTCGTCACTCGATCCTCAATTATGCACAGCTTAGCTAACTATGCATAATTCGGGAGGAGTCCTGTTTTGTTGATTGTCGTTGCTTGGTCCTCAAGTATGCATGATCTAGCTAATTATGCATAGTTTAGGAAGGGAAATGAAGTGTCAAATTAATTGGTCATCTTTAAAACCAGTAGTGTTTTGATAGATGTTTGGATGAGAACGTTTTTAAAATGGTGGATCCTTATGCAAGTAATCATATTTTCTTTGATTCCTAAAGAAAATTTTTGAGTTTTCTTGTATTCCTTGAAATATTTTCTTTTTATTTGGTGTTGACTTAGTAAGTCACCGTGACCGAGTAATTTTGGAAAAATGTTTTTATGTATTGTGTGTAATGTGTGAATTTTATCGGAATCGCTAGGGTGTTGATGAAATACCAAAGGAGCTCATACCGACACTAAGAAGAAATTTTAACAAGAATAGAAGACTGCCGAAGTAGAGGAAATTAGAGTTCAAATAACTCTGAGGGAAATGACGAAGACTTCTCATACACCAAACGTACCGTACCTTAATTATTTTATTTTCTTGTTCTTTTGATATGTCAAATGACACGCGATAAACTGTTTAAGTTTATCAACTGTGCATCGGTAATTGGAAGACCATTCCAATTGTCGTCTTCGTTTATTCAAGTGAGGAGTCCTCTTTCCTTGACTCAATCTTCTTTGATCATCGAAGGTTAAACGACAGATAGCCATAGTTGATGTTTTTGTGGTAAACCCTTGCCTTTTATGTATTTATGTGGTAAGTGATCTGGTCGAGTGATCGTAAGTTGTGAGAACTTGAGACGACATTGTCCAATGAAGTCCGATCATGGAGGACACGTGCCATGTAATATATTTTTTAGTTAGGAACGATGATGCTTATTGAGATTTTGACCATGGTTGGGACGAAAGTGAGATGGTGTTCTTGTATTATTATTATATATTTTTTGGGTATGGATCCGTGTATGAGAACCCTACAATGACATATGTATGTATTTTCTTTCTTTTTATTGATATGCATCCACGACTAGCAAGCTTGTGAACCTGCATTAACTTGCAATTTCCTTTTGACTGGACTCGTCCGAGAATCATGTCAATATTTCTTATTTTATCATGGATTGGCTGATTAGCAAGCATGAGTTAACTTGATGAAACTGATTGGCTTGGCATGGTTTGGCTATGTTGCAAACATGTCGTAATGTGGTTGTATGTGTTTTATTATGGATTTTGTGTTTGATTGGATTGTGATGTTTTCGAGAGAGTTATGTATACGTCGGATGATTTCGTATCGATGAATTCGTTTTTGACGAAATAGGTTAGTATGTACGTAATATTGCCATAAGGTATTTTGTACGACTAGTATTAATTACTTCGTCTGGTATATTATGAACGTTTTCAATAGGGTTATGTGCGACCCGTACGATTTTATTTTGTGAATAATTATTTTTATGAGACGATGAAACTAAGTGAAAGGACGATTCGAACGTTGGAAGACATGCTCCGAGCGTGTGTGATTGATTTTGGTAGTTGTTGAGATCGACACTTGCCGTTGGTAGTACCTTTGTACAACGACATTTACCATGTTAGCATTAAAGCTACAACATTTGAAGAAAATGTTGATGAAAATGTAGATCGCCAGTTGGATAGAATGAAGTAGGAAAAAGTCAGTTGAATGGACTTGAAATGATTCGAGAGGCTACGGAAGAGATGGTGTAGATTTAGAATCACTTGCTAACTGCGAGAAGCTTTGCAAAGAGACGTGTTGATAACCGTAGGAAGAATTTGGGAAATTGAAGTGGAGATCATGGATCGAGATGTTAAGAGAATTGAAGCAAGGTATAATTCTCATTGTGAAGGTGTGATGGAACCCGAGACGTGAACCGAAGTCCACATTGGAACGTGAATACCTCCTTAGTAAGAAGTACTCTCATCTTTCTAGTAGTACGAAATGCGAGTATAAGAACCGGAGAGCGCCGGGACGCCGCTCCCTTAAGGAGGGGAGGATGTGATACCAGTGAATGCGCCGTACGATGCTAAGTTATTGTCTCAAGAGTTGTTCAGTATGAGCATCTCTCTTAAGTTGTGGCTCACTTGTGGATGTGATATCCCGAGCCCAACGTCATTTATTTAATCCTATTTTACGAATATTTTTGAAATTTTTAAGAAATTTTGTTTGTTATATATTTGACGGTTTAAGTTGAAACCAACGTTTACGGTCGTACTTTTAACATTTGACGGTTTAAGAAGAACCGATGACGACTACGATACCGACGGATGCCCAAAATTTATCTTTTGTTATCTATTGATCGATAATTGAGTTTTTCGAGATTTTATTTTTATTACGTGTTAAGTCGACTCGGAACCATGTGTATATTCGTTTTGTGTGCGTTTGAACCATTTTAAAAGTATTTTCGAGTGTTCGGGACAACCCCCGACTCCCGTAAATTTTCAAAACCCGTCATTTAGCCAAAATCCGCTCTTTAATGGCCGTTTATTAGTAAGGCCAAAATAAAGCAAAAATTACCACTTGGGTCCATCAATTTTTACAAAAAGGAACAAGGACATACACACACTTCATTTTGAAAAAAAAACATCATCTCTTTCTTTTTCTCTCTAGGCCGCCGGCCACCCACCACACAACCACCACCACCATCATTTTTTTTAGGTTTTTGAAAAATCTAATCAAAGACCATCCTTTATAATCATCTTGTAAGTAAATCCCACCAACAAAAACAAACATGCAACAACTTGATTTTTCCAAAAATTATGATTTTTCAAAAACGGATTTTGATCTAATTAAATGGTATACAAGTTTAATTCATGTGTTTATAATGTTAAATCTTCAATAAAAAAAGTTGGAGGGGCTGTTTTCTTGGGTGTTTTGGCTACACCAAACCCACGGCCAAATGGGTTTGGTGATGGCTTGATGATTTTGATGCTTATGTGTTGTGGGTTATGTTTAGGATCATGTTTGTGATGTTTTAAATGATTTACACTAATTGCATGTATGATTTAGGCTTTAGGTTTTGATGAGGATTCGATTTTCATATTTTTATAGGCTGTTTGGATGATTGGGTATGATTACAAGTGGTTAGCATAGGTTTAGGTAATGATAGAATGGATTGGAAACAAGTTTTGGAATGATTTTGGAAGGGTGATTTTAGACCAGATTGTTTAGGGCTTATTTTCGTGGGTTTAACTTTGTAAACAGGTCATAAGCATAGGATGTAGTTGTAGAGATTTGTCTTAGCTTCGTTTCGGTATAAAGTATAGCTTACGATTCCAAACGAGTCAAAAGTTATGTTATTTTGAAAATACGTGTATCGGGAGATGATAACCAACACAATCCGAATTCGTGTTTAGTTTTGGGTCAAATCCCGGGGACCATAGATAGAGTTTGGTAAATGATTGAAAGTAAAATTTTGGTTTCAAACCTGCACTTGTGAGTCTATTTTTGGACTTAGGAGTCAAAGTAGTCAATGGTGTATTTTAAATGGGTCAAACAAGTCCAACGTGGTCAACGTGCAAAATCAGTCCTAAAAGTGTATGTTTAGAAATGTGATGTGTAACGAGTCATAGAAGTGAAAACTTTTCATGGGATTAAATATGGGTTTTATACAGGTCATGAGGTATTTTTGTGAATTTTCTTGAAATTTATATAGCTACTTAAGTCATAGCAAACAGCCCATACTTTTGATAAGTATCGGCGAAATCGTAAAATGGATTGTACCTTTAATAACATAGATAAATGGTATAAGTCTAGTAGCATTTACTTGTTTAGGTTTGGCGTGAGTTTTCATAACAATTAAGTGTTTTCATATGAGTGTGTTTAGTACAATAATGTACACGGAGTATTGGTTTGGTTTACGTACCTTGATTTTTAGGTCAAGTGTTTGATTTTCCCGGGCATCCACGTCGTCGGTGACATTTCTCGTTACGTCTTCGCTAGAACCACTACTACTACTACGCCAGGTGAGTCTATAGCCGCGAGGGGGATGCATGCTATTTAAATGAAAAGAACATAAGTCATGAATGATTGTTGGACCCGAATGTTGCCTTGAATTGTGTTGAGTACCTAGTTGTAAAAGTCTCTAAATTCATGAACTATTAACTATTGTCTTGCCCTTGTGTGGGTTGGAGATAGTCGCTTATACAATTGAGAGTACTATGGGGTTGACGACCCTATCCGAGACGAGAGCTAGTACGTTGAGTACCCTCTGCGGACGGATAACTTGTGATAAGAAATAAGGTATAATTACAACTAATGCCTTTAGAAGGGGCACAAGTTTCACTTAAATCATGCCGGTAAATGTACGCGGGTGATTGAGTTAACGGATTAGTGTCACGAGCTTAAACACAATTATTAACTATTGCTAAAGATAATATCCTTGAATAATAGATTGTGAGTACGACAATGCTATTGAATGGTCATGATTGGTTTTAATACTTATGTTCAACTTATAATTTGATAAACCTATAGATTCACTCAACCTTTGTGTTGACGATTTTAAGCATGTGTTTCAGGTAATCAAGATTGATAGCAGCGGAGCATGCGAGGATGGAAGTTGTTGTGGCTTGGCGGTCTACTTTGTTTTTCCTCCCTTTTAGCACTTAAATATTTTATATTATGTCATGTGAAAGAAAATGTACTTTTGGGTTGAGATTCAATGGGGACCAAAACGCGACTCTGTTTTGTATTATCTTTGGGGTTTGGAAAGCAGTAGACTTTGTTGTTTTAAACAATCTTTAATTTATGTTTAAATTCCTACGTCTCTTTGAGTCGTTCGAAATAGCTTATGTGTGATGATAACTGTCTAACACCCAAATGTTGTAGTTCCGCTGCGCATAGCATTTGTGGGGGTGTTATAGTCTAAGGGATATAGAGTATACAACAAGAGAACAAAATTGATAGTCGAGACTATTCACATTCGATTTGATGAATTACAAGAAATGGCACTTGAACAAAACAGTTTAAGTCCTGATCCACAATGACAAACGACTTCTGTTCACAACCGCACGGAACTCGGAACTCAAGACCACAACAATGAACCGTCAAGTTCAACGCTGGTTCAACAAAATGTTCCAAGAGTAGATATGACAGTCAGCACGACAATTGAAGAGTTGGAAATGTTATATGGACCAATGTATGATGAATATTTCATGGGGGAGAAACTAGTTGTATCGAAGTCTTCAGCTGTCACTCATGATAAGAATGATGATACCGATCATCGTCAACAAGAGGATACAACTTCATCTACTTCAACACGGGTTGCTGCAGATTTACCTCCTCAGAATATCACTTCAACGATCGATCCTACAACATCCACAACTACTATCATTGCTCCAGAGAACACAAATCAAGCAGACAATGCATTATCTGACGAAGACGAATTTATCAACCCATTCGGTACACCGGTACACGAAACTGGAGAGTCTTCTACTCGCCATGTTGATCCGTCAAATATGCATACGTTCTACCAACGACATCCTTCAACACATCACTGGACCCGAGATCATCCTTTGGTTCAAGTAATTGGAAACCCTTCACAGCCTGTTCGCACAAGACGACAGCTTAACACCGATGGTGATGTTTGTATGTTCGCATTCGCCGTGAGTTCAGCTGAACCGAAAAACATCAAAGAAGCCATGGCTGATCACGCTTGGATTGAATCGATGACGGATGAACTTCAACAATTTGAAAGACTTAAAGTCTGGGAACTTGTTGACAGACCATACGATGTAATACCATTAAATCTTCGATGGATCTGGAAAAACAAGATGGATGAAGAGAGCACGATCATCAAGAATAAATCTAGGCTAGTGGCTAAAGGTTATGGATAGAAAGAGGGTATTGATTTTGAAGAATCATTTGCACCAGTAGCTCGAATGGAAGCGGTCAGGATTTTTCTTGCTTATGCAGCACATAAGGGATTCATCGTTTATCAAACGGACGTAAAGATGACATTTCTTAACGGGCCTTTGAAGGAAGAAGTCTATGTCACGCAGCCAGAAGGATTCGTCAATCCTCATTATCTTGACAAGGTGTATCGTCTCCACAAAGCACTTTATGGACTCAAGCAAGCTCCAAGGGCGTGGTACGACGAGCTCTCAAAATTTCTGGTCTCCAAAGGTTTCTCAAAAGGTTCCATTGATTTAGCTTTGTTCACTTATAAATATAGGGATGACATTTTGCTTGTGCAGATTTATGTTGATGACATTATTTTCGGGTCTACAAACCCAAAACTCTCAAAATGGTTTGAAAAACTAATGCACAACAAGTTTGAAATGTCTATGATGGCCGAACTAAAATTCTTTCTAGGAAATCATGTTCACCAATCCCCAAGTGGTATCTTTATTAACCAAGCTAAGTATTGTCAAGAGATAATCAAAAAGCATGGTATGACATCATGTGACCCCGTTGGGACACCATTATCAACCACATCCCTAGATACTGATTTGGAGGGAGATGCCATAGATCAAACAAAATATCGTTCCTTAATCGGCTCCCTCATGTACTTAGCAGCAAGCCGACCAGATATATCACATGCCACGTGTTATTGTGCACGATATCAAGAACGACCCACTAAAAAGCACCTCAAGGAGGTTGAACGGATCTTTCGGTACCTTAAGAATATCATTCATTTGGGACTCTGGTATCCGAGGGAAACCGGTTTCTTTCTAACGGCCTATTCAGATTCTGATCAGGCAGGGTGTCTTGATACCCATAAAAGTACTTCTAGTGGTGCACAATTCCTAGGTCTAGATAAGCTTGTGGGATGGTCTTCCAAGAAACAGGATTGTACGTCACTTTCATCAGCCGAAGCGGAGTATGTGTCTCTATCTGCGTGTTGTGCTCAAGTTCTTTGGATGAGAACACAACTCACGGATTATGGCTTCCACTTTGATAAAGTACCTATGTACTGTGACTCAAAGTCGGCCATAGCAATCTCCTGCAATCCAGTACAGCATTATCGCACGAAGCACATTGACGTCAGATATCACTTCATTAAAGAACAAGTTGAAAAGGGTATTGTTGAATTATACTTTGTTAGAACTGATTACCAATTAGCTGACTTGTTTACAAAATCTATTTCGAAAGAGAGGTTTGCATATCTTGTTAGCAAATTGGTATGAGATGTTTGACTCTAGCAGAACTGGAGATTCTGGCACAGAAGCCTGCTTGATTCATCAATCAAACATCTACATGTAAATATTAATGCAAAAGAAAAATACAAAATTAAAAATCTTTGAAAATCCAAAAAGATTCTTCTCGATATGTCTTTCAGTATCGATAATATGGACGTACCTAGATATGTCGCTCAATAACGACACAGGTGTGTACATAAAGCTCAAATAAAAGTTGTAAATATTTTTCAAAACATGTCATTTCTATTTTTAAAAGGAAAATGTCTATTTTGGACAATTTTTCCAACAACGGGTAGATCAATCTATCTTGGGTTGAGCTTGTCACAAAACATTCAACATTTTAAGCTCAACACAATGGCTTGTAATCACTTTCAGATTGCAACCCGGATCAATATTCACGGGGGAGTGTACGCTTTAGTGCCCTTACCCTTAGCAAAAGAAGTTAAATCTTCTTACACTTGAGTGGATTTGTCAAGACATTCAAAGTCTATGAACTCAAGTTTATGCTTTAGAAAAACTTTTTCGCCAAAAAGAAATACAGTTTTTCAAAAAGCGTTGAACACAATTTTTTGAAGAATTTTTCAATGATATTCAAAATCTTTCAAAGATTGTGTGTTCAACAACTCCCATCCTCAAAAAGCGAAATGTGGATCACATCCTCACAATGACAGTTCAATTGGATCAATTTTTGAGGGGGATCATTTCAACTTCATACAAAAGATTGACACATCTTTCTCCCGAAGATTTTCAAGACTATTTTTCAAAATATATTTTAATCAAATTTGGTATCTCTAATATCAAAAGATTTTATATATTAGAGATAGGGGAGAAAATGTGATTAAAATGTGATCTAAAGACTCAAGCACTCATGGTTACGATCAAATACCCACAACATCTTTAATTCACGACGTTCTTGGTGTCAAAGGGTGGTTAAGTTTAAGTCCTATGATCCAACCAGAACCAGAGGGATCTTCCTAGGGACAATCCAATAGATCATTAGAAGTCCTTAGGAAAGATGGAGTAGAATGTGAACGAAGCTGAATGCCGACTAAGTACTGATGCTAGCACTGGAACAATCACAACAAGGTGCTAGTAATAACGTCTTGGTAAGCATTCAAGGGGTTGAAGAATGAAAAAGAAATGTAAGGATAAAGGGTGTAAAGAAAGAATCCCTCCATACAACTTAGGTAGAAACCGGGTCAATACATCATGAAGACAACACATCATGGACCCAGTGATGTAATGCACAACCCCTCCCCAGCTGACTCAGGCTTCTCTCAAAAGAAGTTTGTTTTATTGTCACGGAGATCAACACGACTTCTATTGACTTTTTCACTTCGAGTTAATATTGAATAGGTGGCATTGAAACTAGGATTTTTAATCCTTTAAAATTAAAGTTCGTTTTCCTCGATTCGACTCGAATTTGATTTCCGCTTTTTCGTTTCAACTTAATTTGTTTTTGGTGCAATCTCTTTTTGGGAATTTTTTAAACTAATTTAAAACTTATTAAATGAAAACTATATTTAATTATCTATTTTTAAACTAATTTTAAAAATAAATCTATTAAAAGCTATTTAAAATTAATCTATCTAAAAATTATAAAAATAAATCTATAAAAATGAAAATAACTTTTACTTCAAAAATAACCTATTTAAAACTATTATTAAATAAAACCTATATTAATTTAGGAACTAAAAAAAAAGATTAATTTTTAAAACAAATTAAATAAAATATTTTTTTATCTTTTTATTTTTATAAAAACTGAATTTAATTAAACAAAATAATTATTATTAATTAAAATCTAATTAAACTTAAACTATTATTAACTAGTTAAATCTGCCAATATTAAGGATACTATATTAACAACTTAAAGCAAACTAATTAACAAAAAGCTATCCAGCTCAGTTGGTAGAGGCGTTGGGTGGTTATGCGAGTGGTCACGAGTTCGAGTCCCTGAGTGGACGGATTATAGCAAATATATTTTAAACTTTTTGGACATTTGATATTTGGACATAGAAATCCTCAGACCAATTGGGTCTGAGGAGTATGCAGTAACAAAAGTTAAAAACCAAATAAACAGTAAGCAGATTCCAAACAAGCAAGCATAATCTGAAAACTCAAATAGCAAAGCATATATAAAACGATTAAGCAGATTCTAAAATAAAAGCTACTAAACAATCAAAAGCAAATGTTTTAATAAGCAAGCGGGAAGGACCAAAAGCAGTTAGCCAACAAACAGTAAGCTGAAAAATAAGCAGAAGAGCATATAAGCTGAAAAACAATTAAGCCAATAAAAACGCAATGAGCAAAACCACACTAAGCAGGAATCACATAAGCCAAGCCAAACAAATAAGCAGTAACCTAAACTATTCCTACACCTGTAATCGCAACGCAAGCAGATTCCAAATAAGCCGATTTAAACTAGATGAAACTAAATACCTAACTTAAGCAAAAACTAAAACTATTATCAAATGAACCAAACTAATTTAAGCTTACCAAATCAAAAAGCAGTTTCAATATCAGATAAATAAACGCAGAACTTAAGCTAGCATAATCAACCTAAACAAAAACCTAAAAATAAGCATTAACAATAAGGAAGAAAAAAAACTGGAATCGAACCGTTTGACGAAACCTTTGGGACGTAGCGTCGCGCTGAGCGAGCTTAAACCGAAACGAAACGCCAATCAATCCGTCAACAACTTCAACTATCTTCGAACAAAACTTACTCTAACCGAATCGAATTCAAACTCGAACCAAAAAAAATACCAAACAAACCCGAATCCAAACAGCCGGATGAACAGTAGCTTCTTAATTGATTTCCCAGTGGGGAAAATCAAATTTACTTTTCTTTATCTTTTTTTTTTTTTTTTTTTTTTTTAATAATAATAACAAACGAACAATATCTTATAATATTTAACAGATTTAAGGAAAAAAAAAAAATAAACAAACAGTACTGAAATTAAATTTGAGACGAGGATTAAAACTAAAATTAATATTTCATTAATTAATTTCAACAATACAATCTTCTCCCCAAAGGTTCTCGACAATAGGTTCTATTCTCTTTTTTTTTTTTTAAGTTTTCATTTAGTTTAAAATTATTTGCTAAAACTGATATGTTCAATCAGCTTTTGTTTAAGTTTTGTTATCTGCTTTTTGTCTGATTTATTGGTTAGATATAGTTACTTTTCAGCTTTTAGTTTAAGACTGTTTGTTTTTAAGTTATTCAGATTTGCTTAATTTCTTAGTTTAGTTTGTTTAGTTTTAGCTTATTAATATTTAGTTTGATTTTATCTTCATTAGGATCTGTTCTTTCTTGTTAGTTTTCGTTTGGTAAGTGCTAGTTTGTTGGATCTGCTTATGTCCATTTGATTTATCAGCTTATTCGTTTATAGCTTATTGTTCATTTCTTCTTAATTGATTTTTAGGTTTGCTTATTTGATCTTGTTTCTTTAGTTAGCTTATTACTAATCTGCTTATTTTACAATCTGTTTTAGCTTATTAGTTTTCAGCTTTTGAGTACTTATCTGCGTTTTGATATCTATTCTCTTTTGTATTACTGCACTGTTAAAATCTCTGGCACTCTAGCTGTCACATTTTATCTTAAAAAAGAGTTCAAAAGTAAAATAAAATATATAGCTAAAAAATGGTCCTGGGTGGATTCGACCCCCAGACCTCCTGCTCAACTGTCCTGCGCCCCAACCATTGTACCAGTACTACTTTTGAGTTTAGTTATGTCCAGTTTGATTAATATAGTGTGTTTTAAATAGTTGGCAGTTTTAATAACTTAGTTTAAATCAATTTAAAGTTTGTTTATTATTTATTATTTTCTTTTAAATCAGTTTTTATAAAAAATAAAAAGACAAAAAAAATATACTCTGATTACTTTCTTTCATTTTGTTTAGTTTATTTAAAAGTCTTTATTTTAGTTTTTATAAAAGTTTTTAAATTAGTTTTTAATTAAGTTTTATTTAAAAATTATATTCTTTTGCGTCAATTTAGTCTAAAATAGTTTAGTTTAAAATTAATTAGTTTAAAATTTAGTTTAAAATGTTTTTATTTAAAAAGTCATTAGTTTAAGATTAGATTTGTTTTAAAATAGTTTTAATTAAAAATTAGTTTCATTTTTAAATTAGATAGTTTTTAAATAGCCTTTATTTGAAATAGTTTTTAAATTAGTTTAAAAATACCAAAAAAATAGATTTTACCAAAAACAAATCAAGTCGTAACGACTAATTGGAAATCAATTCGAGTCGAGTCGAGGAACGATAAAAGTAATATAAAAAGGGTAACAAAATCTCTCTTTCAAAATGGCGCCGCTGCCGCTTCGCTCGTACGATTGACGATTTTTCGTGTAGACGTTTGGATTTTGGGATCCGTTCGCTTTGAACGTTACGTTTTTTGCACACAAAATCAAAAACACAAAAAAATCAAAAACTTAAAAAATACAAAAAATTAAAAAATCACAAAAGCAATTTCTTTCCTAAGAATTGCACCAAAAAAATTAAAAAATCCAAAAGTAATACTTTTTCCTAAAAGTATTACACCAAAAATATTACGTATTATTAATTTTTAGTTCGATTTCTTTCGATTTTTCTTGTATATATATATTTTTCTTAAAAAAATACAAAAATATTCTTCTTTATCCTCTATTGTGTTTAATTCTTTTCTCAACCCCTCTTATTTTTAATTCTTCATGGATTCGTCTTGCGTTCGGTGTGGGAGACCATGGCATGGTTTTCAAACATGTCAATGGTGTATTTGTGAGCGGTGTGGTTTTGATATCGACAATACACAATTTGGATTTTGTCTATTTTGCAATTCAACGAATTCGTACTTCTCCTCTTACAATACTTTCTCCCCCCCTCCCGTTTATGACAATCCCTATCCGCAACATGAACCGGGTTTTTCTCAATACCCGTGTTGCAATCATTGTGGGGGCCCTCACGATACTTCTTATTGTCAACCAATGAATTATGAGCCACATCCGTGCTATAATTCCGGTTTTCAAAATTTTGAGCCCCCACATCCCACCATCAATCATCAATCCTCTCAGAAAATTCAACAAATCAATGCTTTGAATGACGAAAGAAAAGCCCTTCTTTGGGAACTTCATGACGGCTTAATTCGACTGACCGAGACATTGGAGGAGCAACAACGACAACGACAAGAGCAAGTATCTAATCTTAGTGATTACACTCCGCCTCTTGCGCGTTCTTTCTATTATGATGATGATGACGATGAGAATACTATTTCATGGAATGATCTTTGTGCTCAATGTCCTAGTGCAATTGTAATTCCTTCTCTCGACTTGTCGGCTCTCGAGCCTAAGGATTCTACCACTCCTATTCTCGATTCTTCCACTACGGAGCCCGATACCTCTCTCATCATGGGGGATGAGGGTCTTATCACTATTCTTTGTGACGAGACTCTTATTCCAATCCAAAGTGAGCCTACGGTTGCTTCCGATAGTGACGATGAGTGTGAATCTCTTTCTAGTAATGATTCATTACCTCCCACCAACATCTTGGGAAACGATTCTTTGGCTTTCTCTAATCCCATTTTTGATCTCGATGATGATTTTACTTCTAGTGATGACGAGTCACTATCCGATGAAGACGTTCCGAAGGAAAATTTCAAGATTTATTCGAACCCTTTATTTGATTTTGATGACGCCTACATCTCTAGTGAGGTGAATCCTCTCTTTGAAGAGGGGATTGAGGACATTGATAGCTCCGACTCTGTTGCTATTGATGAGCATCCTTTGTTAGCCATGCCACCTCCCATCATAGAGGAGGTGGAAAGATTTGACCCTACTTTCCGTTTGATTCGGTCTGGTGAGGTGACGCGGGTGGTAGATATTTCTTCTGATATTTCTCATATTATGTTGCCACCCCGTCCTACCGCGTGCACACCCAAGCAAGTGATGTATCGCTTTTACTCTCCTCATTTCATACCGGGAAATGAGGATGAGTGCTTTGACCCGGGAGGTGACATTGACCATTCTTTGATTGATACCTTTACGGCTTTGCCGAATAGTGACCATCCTTTGTCTTTGGGGGATGACAATTTGTCTCCTTTACCCACCCCACCTCCCGTGGATCAAGACTTCACATACTTTTCTTATGTCGAGAGGACTTTTCTACCTTTTATGACTTATCCTCCTGCCTCTCATTTATTATGTTCATCCGGAACCGAGGATAAGATTTTTGATCCCGGTATAACTTTCGAGGCTTCCCCATGGACCATTTAATTCGGGGTCGAGTCAGGCTCGTGACTCGGTTAACAAAAACAAGCGCTTCTCGGGAGGCAACCCGATTATCTATCTTTTATTTATTTATTTTCTACAATTAGTGTAGGGGGAGCCGTGTAGGTTGTTTGTTTTGTGTGTTGTGATTGTGTAGGTACATGTGCTTTGATGATCCACTTTTGGTACTTTTGATGAGACCCGTGATCCCGTGTTTTCCCGTGTACCCGGTTCTATCAAAACTATTGTGATTCATACTTGTATATAAATAAAACGAATAAATGTAATCACTTTAGTTGTCCCTTCCTTAGCTCGATTTAAACAACGTACTCAATGTCCTAAGTGTAGGGGAGTTTATTCTCCCACGTGCTTAAACATTGAGGACAATGTTTATATTAAGTGTAGGGGGGATTTCTATCGAAATTTTAGTGGCCTTTTCCATGAATTTGATCCCATTTAACCGGAAAATTTAAAAAAAAATTTCAACATTTTTCAAATTTTTGATCTATTTTGGCCTAGTAGTATTTTTATTTAATTTCTTTCCTTTTTTTTATCGCATCGTAATAATTTCTATTTCAAGAATAAAGTAAAAATAAATAAATAAATAAAATGGTTTTAACAAGTTTAGATATCTTTGATATATTAGGCCCGTCATGAATATTTTGACTCAACCCGAGTTTACTTATCCGAGTTTACTCTAGCTAGTATCCTTAACCATATGGACCTTAATTGGTTTATTAGGCTAAGCATCCACGAATCTCATTCCTTGAGATTTTAAATTGTGGAGAACGAGAGATGATAGAGTTAATTATAAGTTCGGTATTCTTTCATTAACTTATGTGAGTTAGTTATGAGCTTTTTCTCCCATCACTTGTTAATAAATATATTTGCAATAAATAAGGTTGTACGATTTAAAAGGTTACTTAGCTTCTAGCACAAGATCGTTTAAAAGTTGCTCGGTATTAATTAGAGTTTATAGCCAAGGCATAACTTATTGAAGCGGGACGCGAATATTGGCTTATCCAAAAAGGCCCTAACAAGGCATGAGGATTCACTTTTTTTGCTAAAGATCCAAAGATGACGTGAAGATCATTAATCCAAATCAATATGATGGATCAAGACACACGACGAGAAGCAATTACTCCCCTAAAGATCATGGAGAAGTCTATCCAAAAAGACCCTAACAAGGTATGAGGATAAATAGATCCAAGTCCGAAAAGGAGGCGGATCGTTGTATATCAAAATCCTAAATAAAGAAGAGGATAAATGAAGAAGTCGTGGTCAACGTTTGAAGCATCTTTCACTCCTTATGAAGATGTATACCAAAATGAAGAGAAGACCATTATTTCAAGAACGTCTCTCAAGATTTGAAGTTTGAAGTACAAGCCAAATATCGGTCCGAGAAAGGTCTCAAATCGTGAAACGAGTTATGCCAAGATATGAACTTTATGAGGTTTCGAGAAGCCGTTTTAAAAGATTTTGTCCTTTAGCTAACTATTGATTAAATCGTCCCACTTTATTTTTGGCCTTAATAAATTATCGAAATAAGTCAAAAATGCATCCTCGTGATCATTCAAGACAAAAATAAAATACAAGAGATACACCGTAGGAATAAGGGGGTCTAAGTGATTAATTAAACCACATGAGTAAGTGTTAGTTGTGCTAACTTGTAGTAACAATGATCTCGTTTTTGATCTTGGTATGGGGAACGTGAAACTTGAGGGTGATTAATATTCATGACACCAAAGCCCTAATTAAAGCCTTAGATTTCTTTACAAGTTTCTTCCATCAAATAATTTCAAGTTAATAAAATAGTTATAACTTTTGTCTCCTTTTAAGTTTTTATCTTTTCGTTATAGTAATAATAGCATATAGTAATAAAGGCCGAGATGGGTTAATTATGAGAAAAATGTAACTTATGCTTTAGAATAATGCATTGCATGGGGTCATTGCAATGGTCAAGTGTAGGGGATTTAATAAGTGTGAAAACACTTATCCTTTTGCCACTAAAATCATGGAAAAACTAGACCGAATCATGTGTTTTATATCAATAAAGTCGGAATTACGCGTGGTTTTGTGTTTTTGTGTTAAAATAGGTACAAATGATCAAAAGGAAAGAAAACACGGGATTTCACGGTCAAATGTTGAAGAAAAGTCCAAAAAGAGACGAAGACGAAGTCAAAGACCAAAAGTGTGCCCAAGTTTACGAAACCCGACAAAATCGACACGAGCTTAAAGAAAAAGATCGAGAAAACCGAAATCGAGCTCATTTTTTTAGTGGAATTAATATTTTATGGAGTTAATGGGCTTTGTGGGTCCCACATTTGGGTTAATGGGCTCAAAAGCCCATTTGGAAGTTTATACTGCTTGATTAAATAACTTCAAGCCCAAAGTATACAAACGGATGGAACCAAATTGGGCCAAGCCCAATTGGTGAAGTGCAAGAAATGGACGGAAGGAGTTTTAATATTGGGCTACAAGCCCAATTCAACACAGAAATTGGGATGTTTAAAGTTTTACTTAAACTTTACAAAGTTAAAGACGGTGGAGTAATCTCTTGTCAATATTATTCACATCACAACAAACACCACCCCACGTGTCTTCATAAAACGCATATCCCCATTTTCCACACAACCCAAATTAATAAACCGTTTTTATCCCACCACTCACACGTGTACCTTACCCAACTCACCTCACACAAATTAAATAAACAAATTACTCCACTCATAACTCTCGTTAAAAACAATGATATTTCTACCCTCACTGTTTATCTTCCGTTTTTACAAAACTCCCATCTCAACCACCATTTATCTTTTACCCCAAAACCCTAGATCACCCATCACCAAAATCCTTCAGTAAAAATTGGGGGTTTTAACATTTATGTTTAATTCACTCAAAGGATATTAAATCCCCAAAGAAATCGGATGCAACACTAAGGATGGTCCCCTCTTTCTCCACCGTGGCACTTTTCTTCTATTGTGATTGGCCAAAACATCCACGCTGGCAATCCGAGACTCAAGGCTTTTCTCCACCGTTTGATCAAAAGAGAAGAAAGATAAGGAAGATATGCGGCCAAGATCCTTCACCTTGGGCACCAAGGAAAGGTTTGAGGGTTTTCTCCTATAAAAACCCCCATTTCTCACAATGTATTCAAGCTTTCTTTATTTTCAGTTTATTTTTTAATTAATTAGGAGTAGATTTAATTAGGTTTAATTTTCAGTAAATTAGTCCTAGAATAATATTGTATTTTTTTTAAATTTCCAGATTAATGTAATTTGATTTTTAATTAATGAAAAGTTTACTGTTATTTAATCTCATCTCAATTTAAAGTTTATTTATCTTGCTATTACTGTTCGTGATTATTTTTTTGGATACAAATCTATTTTTTTAATTACTGTCGCAAGTTTATATTCATCTTCATTCGATTTAATTAAAAAAAAAAAAAAAAAAAGAAGAAAGTAAAAAAAAATAGTTCGAAGGATTGTTTGTGGGTCGAAGAAGATTACTGTTCGTTTGATTCGAGGGTTTCTTGATTTGTGGATCGAGAAGATCAATCGGGTTGATTAATGGTGGTATTGCTCCGGTTCACAAGATGGCTCAGCGCCAATCTTCTCCCCAAAGGTTCTCGACAATAGGTTCTATTCTCTCTCTTTTTTTTTTTAAGTTTTCATTTAGTTTAAAATTATTTGCTAAAACTGATATGTTCAATCAGCTTTTGTTTAAGTTTTGTTATCTGCTTTTTGTCTGATTTATTGGTAAGATATAGTTACTTTTCAGCTTTTAGTTTAAGACTGTTTGTTTTTAAGTTATTCAGATTTGCTTAATTTCTTAGTTTAGTTTGTTTAGTTTTAGCTTATTAATATTTAGTTTGATTTTATCTTCATTAGGATCTGTTTTTTCTTGTTAGTTTTCGTTTGGTAAGTGCTAGTTTGTTGGATCTGCTTATGTCCATTTGATTTATCAGCTTATTCGTTTATAGCTTATTGTTCATTTCTTCTTAATTGATTTTTAGGTTTGCTTATTTGATCTTGTTTCTTTAGTTAGCTTATTACTAATCTGCTTATTTTACAATCTGTTTTAGCTTATTAGTTTTCAGCTTTTGAGTACTTATCTGCGTTTTGATATCTATTCTCTTTTGTATTACTGCACTGTTAAAATCTCTGGCACTCTAGCTGTCACATTTTATCTTAAAAAAGAGTTCAAAAGTAAAATAAAATATATAGCTAAAAAATGGTCCTGGGTGGATTCGACCCCCAGACCTCCTGCTCAACTGTCCTGCGCCCCAACCATTGTACCAGTACTACTTTTGAGTTTAGTTATGTCCAGTTTGATTAATATAGTGTGTTTTAAATAGTTGGCAGTTTTAATAACTTAGTTTAAATCAATTTAAAGTTTGTTTATTATTTATTATTTTCTTTTAAATCAGTTTTTATAAAAAATAAAAAGACAAAAAAAATATACTCTGATTACTTTCTTTCATTTTGTTTAGTTTATTTAGAAGTCTTTATTTTAGTTTTTATAAAAGTTTTTAAATTAGTTTTTAATTAAGTTTTATTTAAAAATTATATTCTTTTGCGTCAATTTAGTCTAGAATAGTTTAGTTTAAAATTAATTAGTTTAAAATTTAGTTTAAAATGTTTTTATTTAAAAAGTCATTAGTTTAAGATTAGATTTGTTTTAAAATAGTTTTAATTAAAAATTAGTTTCATTTTTAAATTAGATAGTTTTTAAATAGCCTTTATTTGAAATAGTTTTTAAATTAGTTTAAAAATACCAAAAAAATAGATTTTACCAAAAACAAATCAAGTCGTAACGACTAATTGGAAATCAATTCGAGTCGAGTCGAGGAACGATAAAAGTAATATAAAAAGGGTAACAAATCGAGAAAACCGAAATCGAGCTCATTTTTTTAAGCTCGTGTCGATTTTGTCGGGTTTCGTAAACTTGGGCACACTTTTGGTCTTTGACTTCGTCTTCGTCTCTTTTTGGACTTTTCTTCAACATTTGACCGTGAAATCCCGTGTTTTCTTTCCTTTTGATCATTTGTACCTATTTTAACACAAAAACACAAAACCACGCGTAATTCCGACTTTATTGATATAAAACACATGATTCGGTCTAGTTTTTCCATGATTTTAGTGGCAAAAGGATAAGTGTTTTCACACTTATTAGGCATCTACTCCAGCCTCCGACCACTAAAAGTGCACAAATCGAGTCTAGAGCCAAGAGATCAATCAAATCTCGTTAGGACACACGGATGAAGATCAAGAGAGTCCTATGCTATATCCTTGTGATATTGCTAGAACACTCAGTGTGATACTACTTAGTATTCACAATGATGAGTGGAGATCCTTCTAGTGTTAACATCAAACAACACTACGGTAGGTCATATGCAAGATTATTAATGAATTGAACATGTGTAAAACTGAAAAGCAACAGTGGTTTGATTCTGAATTGATTCAAACTCGTTTCGGTTTCTACGCAATATCTTTATGGTCTTGCCAAAACCTTCAGAGTGACATTCATTAATATTCACAGTGATGAATGGAAATCCTTCTAGCGTCAACATCAAATAGCGCTACGGTAGGTGACCTGTGAGATTCTTATGAATCAAGCTTGTGTCAACTGGAAATCAACAATGGTAAGATTCTTAATGAATCAAACTTGTTCCAGGAATTTGAATTGACGACTTTAATCAAGAGGATATTTATCCAATTGATTCACTCTTTATGTTCGTAGTCTTGCTTTGAGACGGTCGAGTAAAGAGAACGGCTAGTACAACCGCGAAACCCTGTCAAGGAGATTCTTAATTGAATCTACCTAATCACAGGTACGGTATTTAATATCGTATAACGGTCTTCACCGACCGGAGGTAAAACGCTACCGATTTAGGACGAATGTCAAAGCTATTCAGTTTGTGTCTATGTTTGTCTCGAGAAGGTGGCGTTACGTGTACTCAGCAAAATCAAAGATTCAAAACCACATACTCATTCCCAAAGACATTCAACAATCAAGAAAGCTAAAGACTTCCGCAACTCTGATGATTAAAATCTTCCTTAACATTTAATGTAGAGGAATGACCTCTATTCAAAGGAGATTGTTAGCAAGCTTTTAAGATTTTGCAAAGTATGAGCATATGGATAAACACACAAGATCGCAAGATGGTAAAGACAAGTCAAGGAAAATTTGAAGATCTCAAGATAAAAGACAAAGTCGAGAGACAACGACAAAGGCTCAAAGATCACAACATGAAGGAACAACACTACCATTACACGTTCAAGACTCATTTATGATGAAATTCATAAATCTCCATTGGACTCCAAATATCAAAGAGGAATGACCTCACATTGGGGGAGATTGTTAGCCTCAAAATATCGAGTCAAACAAGAATGCTCGGTCATAGTTTATTATTGCAATATTCATTAGAACGTTTTAATAGTTAGTTAAATAGTCGTGGTTCTTGGATTTAAGCTACTTAAAGCCCAAAAGACAAGCCCGGTCCAAACAATATAGCCCATTCTAGTTACATGTAAGCCCGACTATATAAGGCCCTTCCTAGCATGTTAGGAAGGGTGGATTGTTCATTTGTAATTCTCACTCTTCTAATCTAATATCACCTAATTTCTCCATCTTCTCTCTACTTTCTCTCACCACTTTCTCTCTCTAGAAATTCATATTTTTTCATATATATTCTATCATCAATCATAAAATAATATGGGACAACATTATGATACAGAGATGATGGAAAGACAATAGATGAATCTGAATAGTGAATATGATGATGATGTTGATGAATAAAAAAAGTCAGAAAAAGATGATGCTGAAAACGAAAATGAAGGAAAACGAAAAGCTGAAGAAGAAATCGCAAGAAAAGGAAAGAGAGTGAAGGAAAACCAGCCAGAAACTTCCCAGCATAACATCAATCTTGGTAATAGCTTGATAATTAATGAAATTCAAAACCAAGAAGACGAAAACGCCAGGAAGCAACCTCAAAAAGAGTACAGATTACTCAGGTCAAACTACATCAACAAGAATATAGACACAAAGGCTGAAATAACAGTAGATGAAAAGCTTTTGACATCAACATCTTTGGAAACAACAAAAATGAATGTTAATCTTCTAAATAATGCTTTTAACTTAGAAAACTTTATCATTATTGTTGGAAATACGTTTTCCAAAGAAAGTCTCGGTCACATCATTGTTAGCATAAATCACGAGCTATAGACTATTTAGGACATTGTAACTTGGAGTGACCTCCCTTAGGGGGAGATTGTTAGAAATACGTTTTTACGTGTTTAGAAAGGATCGGCCACTCCAAAGATAGATTCAAGTATTGGGCTCGTGATCCAATATGTAAACATATAGCCCACCAAAGCTCACATGTAGTGTGGCTATATAAACCCCCTCCTAGCATGTTAGGAGGGGTTGAGCACTTAGTTATTCATTCAATATTCCATCTTTTCTCTCTTTCCCTCTTTTCTCTCTCTAACTCTCCCTCTCTAGTTCTTTCATCTTCTTCATTCTTTAGATAAATCAAACACTTGCACAATCCTAAGAAATTAAGGACTTACAAATGGTATCAAGAGCCATGGTTGATTGATTGTTCTTGTATTTGTTTTGATTGTTTTTTCGTGGGTTTTAATTTAATCAAGCTCAAATCTTGAAATTTTTTGCGTTTTTATGGTTTAATCTTGATACAAATCATCTACATAGTTGTGGTAGAGATTTGGGTGCTTTTGGTTGGTTAAAATCACAGATTTCTTGTCAAAAATCTCATTTTTTTACCAAAAATCTCGGAACCCATCGCAAAGGAAAAGGGTTTATCATTGAGATTGAGATTGAGATTGAGATTGAGATTGAGATTGAGATTGAGATTGATATTGAGATTGAGATTGAGATTGAGATTGACATTGAGATTGAGATTGAGATTGAGATTGAGATTGAGATTGAGATTGAGATTGAGATTGAGATTGAGATTGAGATTGAGATTGCGATTGATATTGCGATTGGCAACATTGCGATTGATATTGTGATTGGATTAAGATTAAGATTGAGATTGAGATTGAGATTGAGATTGAGATTGAGATTGAGATTGAGATTGAGATTGAGATTGAGATGGAGATTGAGATTGAGATTGAGATTGAGATTGAGATTGAGATTGAGATTGAGATTGAGATTGAGATTGAGATTGAGATTGAGATTGAGATTGAGATTGAGATTGAGATTGAGATTGAGATTGAGATTGAGATTGAGATTGAGATTGAGATTCAGATTGAGATTGAGATTGAGATTGAGATTGAGATTGAGATTGAGATTGAGATTGAGATTGAGATTGAGATTGAGATTGAGATTGAGATTGAGATTGAGATTGAGATTGAGATTGAGATTGAGATTGAGATTGAGATTGAGATTGAGATTGAGATTGAGATTGAGATTGAGATTGAGATTGAGATTGAGATTGAGATTGAGATTGAGATTGAAATTGATATTGCGATTGGCGACATTGCGATTGGATTGCGATTGGATTGAGATTGAGATTGAGATTGAGATTCAGATTGAGATTGGGATTGAGATTGATGTTGCGATTGATATTGCGATTGGCAACATTGCGATTGATATTGCGATTGGATTGATATTGCGATTGATATTGAGATTGATATTGTTGGAAAACATTTTGGATTAAGAGCCCGATAATTTTAAAGTATCGAGTTTTAAAATAGTGTGACGTGACAAAGACATTTGACAATATAACGAGACAAGCTGACGAGAAAAAGTTACATTTACTAAACAAGAACTTAAAAAGTTTTAGAATTCTTTTGTTGGTGTTGTCAAATCCCGCGAGTTTCAATTTCTTGGTTTCTTCAAAAATTGAAAAATCCCGACAACAACCACAACCATAATTATCTTTCCTAGAACTATCAATGGATTCACTGAATTCGACATTTCGAGAGGGAGAATTGCATCAAATACAAGCCGAAGCTAGGGAAAGTGGCATAACTTCATGTCAACTACTTCAGTCTCATCTTAGAACCCTTTCATGGCTTAAAGAAGGAAGTGGATTTGTGACACTCTTTGGTCAAGATCATCATATATTCATGGAATCGATACTCATCATCTTGAACCAACTGACAGAGCAACTCCACAATGAAGACTTTAATCACTTTGTATCGGTACTTGCATATAAGGCTCTTGTGACACAACTCACGCCTTTCCTCCATTTCAATATCGTCAAGTCTGAAAGGTAAGTGATTTGCCAGTCATTTTTTCGAGATACACATACCGAACTTCAAGTTTTCCGTGGTACACTATTGAAACTCATGGCATCGGTATCGTCTTCAATTTATGAAAGATCTCGACTTCAACAAACGTATGATAATGGAGTGCAAGAATCTACAATGCAAGAGGAATATGATCATACGGTTGACAACTTGGAGTCTAAAGATGGCAAGAGCATGGAATCGGGAGGAAAGCATGATACAAGAAGCATGTCAGGTACATATAATATTCTTCATATGATGTCTGAAATGAATGCGCTAATTAATAATCCTGCTAATTGTTTTACGACTGCTTCTTTAACCAATTCTGTTTCTAGGACTGAAGAGCTTGAAACAATTTTAGCTCAGCAATCCAAAGAGCTTGAGGATGCCAAAATTGAATTTTCAAAGAAAACGGACAAATTTGAAAAGTATTTTGAAAAACTTGAAAACTCAAATGTTGTTCTTGAACGAAAATTGGATCAAACAATTCTGGATTCTAAAGCTGAAAAGGATAATCTTTTGAAACAAATTAAGTTGCTTGAATCTAAGTTGGCATACCAAGATGAATTGCTCAAAGAGAATGAGACTTTAAAGGCTCAAGTACAGGAAAAAGTCTTTGCTATAGTTGCGTTGAAAAACGAATTGAGAAAAACTAAAGGATCTAGTGTGGATACTATGCTTGAAAAACCATCAATCTTGGGGAAACCGCCTCAAATTCAGTCTTTTAGACAACCGACTGCATTTAGATCCGAGCGACCAAAATCCTCGAGACCGCGGTTTGCCTCCCAAGTTTATATGGTTCATCTTTCTAGACCAGTTACTCCACTATCTAGGCCCAATGTGACTAAAACAGCTTCTGCAAGACCTAATCACATGATTGTCTCTAGTCTCCCTAGACATAGTCCAAAGAACACATCTCAAACTAGTTCAAATGACGTTCACCATACATTTGGTCTAAGGGAAGCTAAGCTAAAAACACAAGTAAGAAATAAGAATTTCAAACCTAGTCAGATGCCTTCTAGTTTACCCAACACTGCTGACCGTAGCAAGTTACTTCCTAGGAGCATCAATCAATCATCTAGGAATTATAGATCTTACTCGGACATTAGGTATGCTACTTGTAAAACATGTAGGAAATGTGTCTTTAAAGCCAATCATGATTCTTGTATCAAGAAATTACTTAATGGGGTGAACTCCCGTGCTAGACTTAAATCCCAGTAGGTAGCTAAAATCAAACCCATTGGTAAAATGTGGCACCCCACTCGTAGAACTTTCACTCTTGTAGGAAACGAGTTCCCTTTAACTAGGATAGTATCCGATTCTACTAAGACTAATAGGGAGGAAATTGAAGAGGATGACACATTACTTAAGCCTGAACTTAAGGTTTTCTATAAAAGGAAATGTTTGCCAACTAAGACAAGTGAATCATCTCCTCAGGTCACCTCAGGCACAAGTAAGGCCAACTGTGAACCCCCACATGGTTCTAAAATAGATATCGCTAACCCACATAAAAGCATCCAACTTTATAATGAGAATGCAGGTACCAAAGTTAACATTCAACAAGCACACAACGTTCCAATCGTTGTATACCATTCAATTAAGGACACTCTCAGAGTTTGGATGCTGAAGAAGCTGATATCTAAGAAACATGTGTCTCAGGGGATTTGCTGTTAAGCTTACAATGCACAAAGGACTTATAGTCACATCACAGACTGTAACTCGTTCCTCAAAGAAAGGAAAGTTTATCGCTGATGATAAACTTATCCTCACAACGAGAAATTAAGTTTTCTCGGGCATGAGCTAAAATTAAAAACATTTAAAGTTTTTAAGCTCATGCACAATGGCTTATAGACAAATCACAGTCTGTGACCCGAACTTTAGATAAAGGGAAGTTTCTCTCGTCAACGATAAAGCTAAAATTAAAACTATTCAAAGGTTTTAAGCTCGTGTATAATGGCTCCTTGTTAAATTTCAGACGATGACCTGATCTTCAAAGAAAGGAAAGTTTATCGCCGATGATAAACTTATCCTTATTAGCGAGAAATTAAATTTTCTCGGACACGAGCTATTATTAAAATTATTCAATGGTGTTAAGCTCGTGTACAAGGCTCATTATTAAATATCAGATGATGACCCGATCTCTAAATAAAGGAAAGTTTATCGCCAGTGATAAACTTATCCACACAATGAGAAATTAATTTTTCTCGGGCATGAGCTTATATTAAAAACATTCGAAGTTTTTAAGCTCATGCACAACGGCTTGCAGTCACATGTCAGATTGTAACCCACGATTCAAATAAAGGAATGTTTGTCGCCGATGATAAACTTAACCTCATTAACGAGAAATTAAATTTTCTCGGACACGAGCTAACATTAAAAATTATTCAAAGATTTTAAGCTCGTGTAAATGGTATATAATTATATTTCAGATTATGCCCCGGACTTCAAATAAAGGAAAGTTTATCACAGATGATAAACTTATCCTTAAAACGAGAAATTAATTTTTCTCGGGCATGAGCTAATATTAAAAACATTCGAAGTTTTTAAGCTCATGCACAAGGACTTACAGTCACATTACAGTCTGTAACTCGATCTCAAAAGATAGGAAAGTTCATCCCGATGATGACTTATCCTCAAAACGAGAAATTAAATTTTCTTGGACACGAGCTTACATTAAAACTATTCCAAGGTTTTAAGCTCGTGTATAAGGACTTACAGTCACATTACAGTCTGTAACTCGATCTCAAAAGAGAGGAAAGTTCATCCCGATGATGACTTATCCTCAAAATGAGAAATTAAATTTTCTCGGACACGAGCTTACATTAAAACTATTCCAAGGTTTTAAGCTCGTGTATAAGGACCTATAGTCACATTACAGACAGTAACTCGTTCATCAAAGAAAGGAAAGTTTATCGCCGATGATAAACTTATCCTTAAGAGGGAAATTAATTTTTCTCGGGCATGAGCTTATATAAAAAACATTCCAAGGTTTTAAGCTCATGCACAATGGCTCACAGTTAAATCATAGTCTGTGACCCGAACTTCAGAGAAAGGAAAGTTTATCTACGCAACGATAACTTGCCCTCATAACGAGAAATTAAGTTTTCTCGGACACGAGCTTATCCTAAAACCATTCAAAGGTTTTAAGCTTGTGTATAAGGTTCATCGTTAAATGTCAGACGATGACCGGAACTTCAAATGAAGGAAAGTTTATCGGCGATGATAAACTTATCCTCACAACGAGAAATTAATTTTTCTCGGGCATGAGCTTATATTAAAAAACATTCGAAGTTTTGTAAGCTCATGCACAATTGCGTATAATCACATTTCAGATTATGCCCCAGACTTCAAAGAAAGGAAAGTTTATCACCGATGATAAACTTATCCTTACAACGAGAAATTAATTTTTCTCGGGCATGAGCTTACGTTAAAAACATTCAAAGTTTTTAAAGCTCATGCACTATGACTTACAATTAAATATCAGACTGTAACTCGGAACTCAATTTTAGGAGAGCTTATCTTTAAAGATAGCTTATCCTCATAACGGGAAATTAAATTTTCTCGGTCATGAGCTTGTATTAAAACATTCCAAGTTTTAAGCTCAGAATGGAAAGTGTATCTTTTAAATAAGAAAACTTTTCCTCAAAACGAGAAATTCATCTTTCTCGGTCATGAGCTTTACGTTAAAACATTCAAAGTTTTTCAAGCTCATGAAAACGACTTCTAAGTAAATGTCAACTTAGGACTCGTTCTTCAGTTAAAAGGAAAGTTTATCGCTGATGGTAACTTATCCTTAACAACGGGAAGCTTACAACTTCTCAGACTTGAGCTCGTTTAGTAAGATATTCAACATCTTAAGTTCAAGTAATTGGTTTTACAAACTTTGATCACAATTTTTCGAGAATTTCTCAAAAGGTTTTTTCTAAATCTTTCAAAATTGTGTGTTCAAGAATATTTTGATAAAAAGAGCATGTCTTCTGGAATCAATAATATTTATGAATCTAGAAATGTTATTCAATAACGACACGGGGTTGTAAATAAAGTTTGAGCAAAAGTTTAAATGATTTAAAATATGTTCAAAATGGTTTGCTATTATTTCAGATAGTAACCCACTTTTCATATTCAAGTCAAGCATTTCACCGAAAAGCTTTGACTCAACAACGGGAATTAATTTTCTCGGGCATGGTTTACTTTATAACCATGTAAGGGATTTTGTTTACGTAATAACACAATCTAACACGAATATATGTACGTGTCAGAGCATTTATTTTTTAAAACAAGAGAAATCTTGTTTTTATGAAGTTATCATCTCCACCAACCGTAGCAATTTACAATTGATATCTATATACTCGACGATGCGACTAATCAAACGGAGACTAAAACTCTTTCCATAGAACACGGGTCACAATTGAGGGGGAGCAATTGTCCAGCATTCAGAATCTTTGACGCTGAACGTGCCAAGTTCACATATTGGTGTCAAGACAACGATATCAGTCGTACACATGGAGTCAAGAGATAACTTCAGACGTGACGAGGCGACCAACATTCGTGAACAAGAACCATGTGATTCTCTCATATGATGTTCTCCATCATTCAGGTCCAACCTCGTAAATCGCTAATCTTATGAATACATTATCATATATGATCTTTGCACGTGATAAGTACCTTACACTTGTGTTTAAAAGGTATTTAATTTACGTTTCAAGTACACCTTCATTAATTTGAGGGGGAGCTTGTGAAAATCATGAAGACAATTGGATTTGCATTTTTCTTCCCAAATTTTCATAAAATGCTATTAAATCAGTTGATATTAAAAACATCGATTGGGTTAATATTTTTAATATGGGGGAGAAAATGTGATTTAATATGGGAAATGATTAATCACAAATGGTTTCACTTAACGTGATAGCTCATCCCGAAATGTGCAAAATGTTTTCGGATACGTGGCATATGTTAAGGGAGAGCAAAATGGATTTCATGGTGATTTATACTTACCCACAACCCTTTTATTTCACGACGATGAAGATTGTGGTGACATAAGGAAGGTAACATAGGTTAAAGTCCAATGATTCTTCTAAAACCGGAGGAATCTTCCCAAGGACATTCCATAGCTAGAAATAGTAGTCCTTAGGAAAGATGGAGAAAAATTGTGAACGTAGCTTAATGCCGAACAAGTACTTAAGTTAGCAGTGGAACAATCACAACAAGGTGCTAGTTATGATGTATTGGTAAGCATTGAAGGGGTTAAAGAATGAAAAAGAATTGTAAAGATAAAGGGTCTAAAGAAAGAAGCCCTCCTTACAACCTTAGGCAGAAACCGGGTCAATACATATGCTATTGAGATCATTTTTCAATGATTCTCGATATTGAAGATAGACGTCATGGACCCAGTGATGCAATGCACAACCCATCCCAGCTAACTTAGATATCTCTTAAAAGATATTTGTTTTAATCACACGGAGACAACGTATTATCTATTGATTTATTCACTCCGAATGAATTAGTATTGAAATGGTGGCACTCCTCTCCAGCCTCCGATCGTTAAAATCCAAAATGCACGATCGTGTCTAGAGCCATTTGAGATCATTAATTATCTCATTGGGACACACTTTCATAATTCCTTGATTCTTCACACACAGTGAAAAGTAAGAAAGATCTTAAGAGTCCTACGCAAAATCTTCATGATCTTGCCTAAACATCCGAGTAATACGAAAGTATTTACAATGAAGATGGAAATCCTTCTTGAGCGAATATCAAAAAGCTCATGGTAGGTGACTTGTGCGATTCTTTATGAATCAAACTTGTGATAACTGGAAAGAAATAGTGGTTTAATTCTTAAATGAATTTAAACACGTTCCAGGCCTCTACGCAATATCTTAGTGATCTTGCCAGAACACTCAGAGTGATACCTTAGTGTTCCCTAGGGCTGTAAACGAACCGAACGCACGCGAACGAAGGTATGTTCATGTTCGTTTATTTAGTTTTAGCCGAACAAATAAACGAACGCGAATGCTTAATCGAACAAAAATCGTTGTTCATGTTCGTTTATTTAGATTTGAACTTGTTCATGTTTGTTTATGTTCGTTCATATAACTTAAGCGAACGCAATCGAACGAACATAAATGAACGTAAACGGCGATATATAAATGTAAACGGACTAAACGACCATATAACTAAGGTTGTTACTTTAGACGAAGTATATCATCATCTTATATATTATTATTAGACATTTTAAAATATTTGATATATTGTTTATTATTTTTATTTAACATTTAGAATATTAATCGAATGTAAGCGAACAAAATAAATGAACGTAATCGAACGGACATAATCGAACGTTCACGAACGTAAATAAAAGAACGAAGCCTTTGTTTACGTTCGTTAATTTAACTAAACGGACCAAAAATCTTGTTCGTGTTCGTTCATTTATTAAATAAACGAACCTAAACAAATTTTTCGCCAAACGATTCGCGAACAGTTCGTTGAACGTTCAGTTCGTTTACAACGCTAGTGTTCACAGTGATGAGTGGAAATCCTTCTAGTGATAACCTCAAACAACACTTGGTAGGTAACTTGCAAGATTCTATACGAATCAAGATAGTGACAACTAGAAAGCAACGATGGTGCGGTTTTTAATTGAACTTCACTTGTTCCAGAAACATGAATTGACGGCTTCAAATCATGAGTATATTATTATCCAAATGATTCACTCTTTATGTTCGCAGTCAGCTTTGGACGGTCGAATAAAGAGAACGGGTTTACCCGTGAAATCTTGTCAAGGAGGTTCTTAATTGAAACTACCTGTCACAAGTACGATATTTTATATCGTCCAACGGTGTTCACCGACCGGAGGTAAAATGCTACCGAATTAAATGAAATGTTCAAGGCTATTTCATCCGTGTATATGTTTTGTTGCTAACTGTCTTATGCAGCGTAACAAGAAGGTGGCATTGCGGGGTACAATCTAGAAGAAGTTGTCACCACATGCTTATACTGTATGCAATTAATACTTCAAGAAATTCAAGAAAGTCTAAAAGTCAAGTCTTCTGCTGTATCAAACTCTGAAGCTTTCTAGAATTATTAAGGTATAAGTATGTGGAACATGAAGTCACGAGGAGGCGAATATCACAAGCGATGAATGCACAAGGTCAAGGCAAGGAAACATGCTCAAGACTAAAGTCAAAGATCACATCAAGCATATTCACAAGAACAAGATAGAAGACTCAAGCATAGTATGCTAGGTTTAAGATTTTGTAAAATGGTGTGACCTCCCTTAGGGGGAGATTGTTGGAAATACGTTTTTCCAAAGAAAGTCTCGGTCACATCATTGTTTGCATAGATCACGAGCTATAGACTATTTAGGACATTGTAACTTGGAGTGACCTCCCTTAGGGGGAGATTGTTGGAAATACGTTTTTACGTATTTAGAAAGGATCAGTCACTCCAAAGATAGATTCAAGTATTGGGCTCGTGATCCAATATGTAAACATATAGCCCACCAAATCCCACATGTAGGGTGGCTATATAAACCCCCTCCTAGCATGTTAGGAGGGGTTGAGCACTTAGTTATTCATTCAACATTCCATCTTTTTTCTCTTTCCCTCTTTTCTCTCTCTAACTCTCCCTCTCTAGTTCTTTCATCTTCTTCATTCTTTAGATAAATCAAACACTTGCACAATCCTAAGAAATTAAGGACCTACAATTATTATGCTTATGATTATAACTTGTGATATATTACACAGGGCTGAAGTTTTTAACGATGGAGTAAGTAATGTGCTGATGAAAAGAAGTCTCCAGACGCTGGAACCAAGAATAGAAGTTAAAACTTCAGTGACGACACATATGTGTCACTTCTGAATTATGAGGAAACTTTCAAAGAAAACAATTTGAGATGCCATTTCTTTTATACAGGAATGACGAGAAGATATTAATTAAAATTAAAAAAACATCTAAATATTGCACTAACATTTGATTTTGAAAAAATAAATTTGGAACACGTTCCAGGAGTACTACAAGACAAGCCAAAAGACAGAGCCTTGAAGTTAGACGCCCAGTACCAATTGTTTAGCAAGTTGATTGAGATTGAGATGGATCACAATGTCAAAGACATGCAAATGATGGAAATCGGACTGGTAAAAAAAGCAATCTAGATTCTACTCATATGATTATTATATTATCATAAAATAGGCATAGTCTAAGAAATTTATGATAAAATAACAGGTCTTCTTTCCAATCATAGAACATGGGCATTACTACATCATAGTTTTTGACCTGGATAAAGTCAAGGCTGTGATACTCGACAACAACAATTCAGATGCAACACACGAAGGGAAATACAAGGAAAATTTTGATTTTGTGGTAAGTAACCTTTGAAAAATTTGTCTAATCAGCAAAAATAAAAACATATCTAACGATCTTTATATATTTATGGTTTTAGAAGGAAATGTTTGTCAACCACCTGATGGCGTATCAACATCCAAAAGGAGAAGATTTACGGAAGAAAATTAAGAAAGCAACAGTGATGCAAATGAAGTGGAAGACAAAAGAAGAAAAAGTAGAGTGTGGTGTATACATGATGATACATATGGAGCTGTATCAAGGAGAGACTGCTAGTAAATGGCAAACAGGGATCTACAACGAAAATAATAAAGATCACAAAAAGCAGATTGATACCTTGAGAGCAAGAATTGCAACAAAATATTGCTCCATCAAATGAACAACCACAGGAAGTTGATGTGTGATAAAGCATTAAACATTCAAGAAGAAGGAACAGAAGCAGGGCCAAGTGAACGAAAATGATTTGTCATAAGTGTCATTCTGCGTAACAAACTTGCTACTTTTATTATGAATGTGTGTAACTTTAACGCATTGAACAATTTGGCTATGTATTCTAAAACAGTATGATAAGTATGAAAACTTGGTACTTTTGGTTTGAAAATGCATCTTTATATTATCAAGACAATATTTATCATGATGTTTTGTTCAGCTTATACTTTATCAATAGTGATATTGACTATAATATTTATAGAAGTTAAAAACTAGAATAAGTTTTTTATACTTTATCAATAGTGGTATTGACTTTATCAACTGTGATATTGCATATAGTGTGATATTTTATATACTTATATCAACAGTGATAAGGAAAAACAAAATTTTTTATATATTTATCAATGTTGATATTGAATAACAAAACACATACTAGTGACATTTATCAACAGTGATATTTATCAACAGTAATACTGCATTAGTTAAAAAGTCTCCGAATTTATCATTAATCATTATAGATAAATCAAAAAACAATATAAAAAAACACTTTTTTAACTAAAAAAAGTGAAAAACTTAAAATAAGGATACTATCACCATTGATATTACACATACTAATGATATACTTCTATCAACAGTAATAATGAATAACAAAAAAAAAATATTTATTAGCAGTGATATTGAATAACAAAAAGATATATACCACATCAACAATGATGTATAAATCAAAAAATTATCATTTATCACTATAGATAAATAAAAAAACATAACTGTCAATAAAAAATAAACTGTTTTTAACTGAAAAAGTTAAAAACTTTATCATTAATCACTATGATACTATCAACATTGATATTACACTAAAAAAAGGCGGAAGTTGGAATTTATAAAAATAAAAGAACCCGCCCATTCATAATGCATCCCACCCACTTTCATTCTCATTCTACAAAACACAAACTGCTATCATTTCTCTCTCTAGAAACAAAACAAACCCTAACCATCTCTAAAATAAAAAACAAACCTAATCAAAACCTTCAATCACAAAGGAAAATATAAATAAATGGATGAATCGGAACAAGACGGATCTAGTACCTAAAAAAACGATGGAAAACGAACAAACACCAAGTCAGGAAGAAAGTATGGTTTTTCTAACTCATGATATTACTTTTAATGATGATTAGAACATTTATTCTAAATTTAATTAATTTAATATGTTAATTTGATGTTTTAATTGATATATTGATTATAATAACCTACTTATGAGTTTAAATTGGGTATTTCGAGGTTCTTGTGATGATTTGTTATGTATTGTTAATTTTAGATTCTAATCATCAACTATTGTCATATTGTATTGATTTTTTTTATTATTTTATAAACTTTTTAATAATATAAAACTTTAAAGAAAGATTTATGTAAAGTTTATTAGGTTTTTTTTTAAGTTCATATAAATTTAAAAACTATAAGCCCCAGTTTTTTTAAATTATTCGATCGCTTATGGGCTTATAAGATTATTATAATCAATATAAACAAAAAAGCACAATGTTAGTTTTGGTATATGTATATCAACATTGATAAGAGTCTCCAGAATAAGAAACTTGAAAGGATTCATAAATTATATAACAAAATTTATCAAAAATGTTTGCAAATAAAAATGAAATTTATTATTTTCCTTTTAAAAAAATGTAGATGAAGATATTTTTCTCGATTTAACACCAGTCGAAGATTTGCCAGGTACTAAAATTCAAATAGAAGATGCTTTATCGTGTTAGTATCTATTAAAAAAACAATTACAAAATTCATAGCTCAGACAAAAACTTACATAAAAATTGTTTTGTAACTGCAGTTCTGAAAACATGTCCGATTCTAAACCTTTCTTCGCAGATTGGTAAAACACTAGGTACATTTAAAGAAAATAAAAAAAAATTATTCTTTATAAATATATAAATGTGATCAAATATGTGAGAATGCGACACTTGTTTTGATATTTTAATGTATTATCACTATTAATAATCCATTAAAATTAACTTAAATGGATTATTAATATTGATAAAATTAACAAATTAAATATTATACAATGTATGATGCATACTTATAAACTTCTTATGTATCACATTTAATATATTAAAAAAAATTATATGAATGACTAACATAATACATCTATATTTGTGCAGATTTGAACACACAAAGAAACACTGAAGGTAACAAAACACCATCTTCAACATCAAAAAAACTAACATACAGACGGAAAAATGATGCTAAAAGACAGGGACTAGATTTAGTTGAGCAACAAAAAACAACAACAGAAGTAGTCGCGTTTGCTTCAAAGGAAGTTGTAGAAAGAAAAAGAAAAGCCACTAACATAGAACCTGGAAAAAAGCCAACAAGAGTTCCTGCAGGAAAAAAAAAACAAGAGGAAAAGCAAGAGAATATAAAAAAAGGAAAAGAGACGGAAAAATTGTTGGGAATAAAATGTAGCCAGTACACTTGGACGCTGACAAGAAGAAAAAAAGCGTTGATAAGAAGAAAACAAGCGTTGACAGATCAAGCGTTGACAGGAAGAAGTCAAGCGTTGATAGGTTGAAGTCAAGCACTGATAAAAGATTTAGTCTACGCGTATTATGTTTCTATCTTTGTTTCTAGTAAGGATATGATTGACAATGTATTTTCTATGTTTATCTTTACCTAGAATAGCTGATACGTAGACTCTTGTACAAGGCATCTTATGTCTATAAAAGAAGACCTTTAGGTTTTGTTTCATATAAGTTTTCATTCGTTTAAAACACTTTCATTGCAAGCAAGTTTGTTCTAATCAATCAAAGTGAAAGTTTTGTTTACATTGTTTGTGTGTTCTTGTTTGAGTATCAATTCCGCATAATACATAAATTGTTTTATACACAACAAAGTTTCTCTACGTGTTTAATTTGATTTAATTTTGTTTACACAAGCTAAATCGATCTAAGTTTGGGATTAACAAGTGGTATCAGAGCTAGTATACTTGGACGCTGACAAGAAGAAAACAAGCGTTGATAAGAAGAAAACAAGCGTTGACAGATCAAGCGTTGACAGGAAGAAGTCAAGCGTTGATAGGATGAAGTCAAGCACTGATAAAAGATTTAGTCTACGCGTATTATGTTTCTATCTTTGTTTCTAGTAAGGATATGATTGACAATGTATTTTCTATGTTTATCTTTACCTAGAATAGCTGATACGTAGACTCTTGTACAAGGCTTCTTATGTCTATAAAAGAAGACCTTTAGGTTTTGTTTCATATAAGTTTTCATTCGTTTAAATCACTTTCATTGTAAGCAAGTTTGTTCTAATCAATCAAAGTGAAAGTTTTGTTTACATTGTTTGTGTGTTCTTGTTTGAGTATTAATTCCGCATAATACTTAAATTGTTTTATATACAACAAAGTTTCTCTACGTGTTTAACTTGATTTAATCTCGTTTACACAAGCTAAATAGATCTAAGTTTAGGATCAAGTAGTGGTATCAGAGCTTGTTGAGAAACTTTGATCTAAAGAACACAAGAACCCTAAACTGCCAAAAACCCTAATTTTCACAAAACCCTAAAAACATCATGTCTACCCCAGAAGCAAACTCCTCCTACTCCTCAACCCACAACATCAAAATTCCCATGCTAGACCCAGACAATTTTGAGCTGTGGAAGTTTAACTTTGAGCAATATCTGCAAATCCATGACTACACCCCATGGGAAATTATTGAATATGGAAACACATTCAATAAAGCTCAAAAGATTGTAGATGCCATTGCCCAAAGAACAGCTGTTCAAGGTTCTACTGAAGAGGATCGAAGAGAAAAACTTGAAGATGGTAGAGCTGTCTCAACTGAGGATATAGCAAAGAGAAGGGTTGACATGAAAAGCCTAAGCATTCTAAAACTCTCTTTGGGGCAAGAAAATCAGCACAAATACAGAAGCTATGAGTCTGCAAAAGATCTTTGGGCAGCTCTTGAAGTTGCTTATGGTGGTAATGCTGATACTGTGCAAGAGAAAAAGAAGCAACTCTTGCATGAGTATGCTGTTTTTAAGGCTCAACCTAATGAGAAGCTAAGTAGTGTGAGAAGCAGACTTCTTGACCTTACAAGCAAACTGTCCTTCATGGGAACAGTGCTTGCTGATGTTGATATTATCTCCACTTTTCTTAAAAGCCTTGGTGATGCATGGAAAATTGAAGCAAGGTCTATAATTGCTAATAACACTCACAAAAGTTCTACTTTTGATGATGTTTACAATAAACTGAGGCTGATAGAGAATGAAACTCTTTGGATCATGGAAGCAAGTCTACCAATGGACACATGGCCTTCTTCTCACATAGTGAAGGTCAATTTGATCAAAAGGAGTCATACATGCACCCAGTTACTGGATCAACCTATGTCAACGCTGGATCATATCCTATCAACGCCTCACATTCAGACGCTGACACATACAAAATTAACTCACCAAGAGTTAAGCCTACTGGTATTGATCTAGATACTGTGTGTGCATACATTGCTTCATTGCCCAATAGTTCAGTGATTACTTATAAGGACCTTGAGCAAATTAGTGATGAGCATTTGGAGGAGATAGACATAAAGTGGAATATGGCTCTTGCAAGTATAAGAGCAAACAGATGGAATAGAAGATTCAAGAAGAAGATGACTTTTAATGCTAAGGACACTGCTGGATTTGATAAATCCAAGGTTGAGTGTTACAATTGTCATCGTATGGGACACTTTATGAGAGAATGCAGATCTCCAAGAAGATCTGATGCTGGAAAACCCTCAAGCCAAATCATGAAGGCTCAAGATCCCAAAGCCATGGTTGCAATGCAAGAAATTGATGGTGTTGGATGGGATTGGAGCTATTTGGCTAAGGATGAGGAAGAGAATAAAGCTTTGGTTGCTGAAATGGAAGAAGAAGAGAATGTTCACTATGCTCTCATGGCACACTCCTCATCTTCATCAGACAATGAGGTATATGATGATGCTTTTTGTAGTAAGGGTTGTCGTCTAAATACTGAAAGACTTAACAAAGAAGTTTTAAAATTGTCAACAGATGTAGGTAATGAAAGATGCAAGTTGTCTAACTATCAACTTGCTCATACTCAAAGTGAAAAGACTGTAGCTGAGTATAAGAAAATGGAGCTTGACCTAAAAGATAAAATCAATATCTTAAAACATGATTTAAATGCTAGTACTGATATTAGAAACATCATGGAGAGGGTCAATGCTGAATTACAGGCTAAGTTAGATGAGGCTATCAAGAATAAGGATAATGTAGATCTTAAAATTCAGAGATTTGATTAAGCCTCACAAACCCTAGGAGAATGTGTTAGTAAACAAAGGGATTCTAGGGATATGACTGGGATTGGGATGAAAGAGTATGCTGGTGTTCCACCACCAGCTGGGGACTTCTATGGTGTCCAAAGAAAGGACTTATCTTGGACCGGTTTACCAGAACTCCAAGAAGAGGAATTTATTCCTCCACCAAGAGTTCTTACCCTAGTTGAGGAATATAGGCAGAAGTTGACTGATTTGGACCAATGGAAGAAAGCCAAACCTACCTTGTTTGTTAAGGGTGGCATGCTTAGTGAAAGCTCAAATGAGTCTACATCTATCAAAGTAACAAACCCAATCACTGGTAAGACTGTTGACCTTGGCTCAAACGTTGTTAGAAAACCTAGCGTTAAATATGCAGAAATGTATAGAAAAACTCGGTCACCAAAAAGCCAAATTAGTGATAATGGAACAGGTTTCTTCTCTTCTAGACCTAGAGTTATGTCTAGAAAAGCCTGTTACACTTGTGGTAGATTTTCACATTTAGCCTATAAGTGTCTCAACACTTCAAAGGTCAACGGTGACAAAAAGTCAAACACTGTCAAACCCAAAACTTTTGTTCAGCAAAGTCCACAAATTGTTAGACCAACCCTATTCTTTACTAAAGGGTCTAATACTTATGGACAAAGACCTTTTCAGAAGACCAATACATGGTCTAATAGACAATGGGTTCCTGTAGCAAACCCTAGGTTCAATTCTGATAAGGGTAATTTCAGCGTTGACAAGACCAAATCAAATGCTGACAGAAACGTTGCCAGACCAAATAATGGTAAATATTTGCAACCAAAGGGAAAGGGGTCTAAAGCTTCTTCTAGCTTGACATGGAGACCTAAGCAAGATCAAAACCCTAATTCAGATGGGATTCCTATGACCTGTAACAGATTTAATTATATTTCAAAGGTCATAACAAAACCATTAGGGTTAAGTGGGTGTTTAATCCAAAAAGGGATAAACAAGGGGTTGTTATGAGGACTCAGTCTGTTCTTGTTGAACAACCAAATGAATCCATGTCTGCTCAGGCTTGGGTTCCCTAATAAAAATAATTTGTTTTCTTTATGTGCAGGGCATTCAAAAGCAGGTTAATGAGTATGGCTATTGGGATAGTGGATGCTCTAGGCACATGACTGGGAAGGAAGATTATCTCACTAACTTCACTCCCATTAAGGATGGTGATAAAGTTTACTTTGGAGGCGGATATGAAACTATCACAGGCAAAGGAACTCTTCTCACCAACAATTTGTGTTTTGAAAACGTGTTTCTGGTAAAAGAACTTGACTATAATCTGTTTAGTGTATCACAAGTTTGTGATAACAAAAACAAGGTTCTTTTCACTGATAATGAATGCTTGGTGTTGAGCAAGGATTTTAAAATATCAGATGAGAAATTCATTGATTATAGAACACCTAGGCATAAGGACATTTATAATGTGAATCTTAATGGAATTAGGATGAATAATAACTTGTCATGTCTTTATGCTAAGGCTTCAGTTGATGAGAGTAATCTTTGGCACAAGAGATTAGGGCACATTAATTTTAAAAATATAAATAGACTTGTGAGACATGGTTTGGTTGATGGTTTGACTGAAAAGGCTTTCCACAATGACCACTCTTGTGTTGCATGCCTTAAAGGCAAACAACACAAGGTCTCATTTAAGTCTAAACAAGTGCACTCTAGTTCTAAACCACTTCACTTGCTGCATATGAACCTGTTTGGTCCAACTAATATAGAAAGCTTGAATGGTAAATCTTACTGTTTTGTCATTACTGATGATTTTTCTAGGTTTACTTGGACTTTCTTTTTAGCTTTGAAAAGTGACACTACTGATACTTTAATTAACTTTATTAACCAAATTGAAAAGAAGACTGGTAATGAAGTTAAGATGCTTAGAAGTGATAATGGTGGTGAGTTTAAAAATAAGCTGTTGGATGATTTTTGTGCCAAGAAAGGGATTACTAGACAGTTTAGTGTAGCCAGAACCCCACAGAAAATGGGGTTGCTGAGAGAAAGAATAGAACCCTCATAGAAGCAGCCAGGACTATGTTGGCTGATGCTCACTTTCCCATTACTTTTTGGGCCGAGGCTGTGAATACAGCTTGTTATGTTCAGAATAGAGCATTAGTCAACAAGATTCATAACAAAACACCTTATGAGTTACTTTTGGGGAAGGAAACCTAATATTAGTTTTCTTAAACCTTTTGGTTGTCATGTAGTTGTGTTGGATACTAGTGATGCCTTAGGTAAATTAGTGCTAAAGGTGATGAAGGCTACTTCATGGGTTATTCAGTGCAGAGTAAAGGATATAGGGTTTACATTAAGAAGGAAAAACGTATACTTGAAAAAGTACATGTTAGGTTTTTAGAAAGTAAACCTAGTGATCCTGAAAGTGGTCTAAATTGGTTATTTGACTTGGAACCTCTATCTAGGACTCTGAATTATATGCCTGTTACTAATCCAAACATTGTGAAGGTAACTTCAAATGTTGTGGAAGAACCAGTTGTTGATGTTTCACAGCCTCAAGACCTGACATTATGTTTGCTGTGTGTGCCTGTGCATGCCATCAAGTGACTCCCAAAGAATGTCATCTTCATGTTGTCAAGAGAATCTTTAGATACCTTAGATGTTATCCAGACCTGGGATTATGGTATCCAAAAGATTCACCATTGGAGCTTATAGCATATTCAGACAGTGATGATGGTGGTGACAAGTTTGATAGAAAATCCACAACTGGTGGATGTCAGTTTCTTGGGAGTAGGTTGAAATCTTGGCAATGCAAGAAACAAACAGTGGTGGCCAATTCTACAACTGAAGCAGAGTATGTTAGAGCAGCTGCTTGTTGTGGACAAGTCTTATGGATTCAGAACCAGCTGTTGGATTATGGGTATAATTTCATGCATACCAAGATTTTTGTAGACAATAACAACACTTTATGCATTATTAAAAATCATGTACATCACTCTAAAACAAAACACATTGAAATTAGACATCATTTTATAAGAGATTGTTTTGAAAAGGGTTTAATACAACCAGATAGGGTTGACACAGAAGAAAATGTGTCTGATTTATTAAATAAATCTTTTGATACTGGAAGATTTCAATACTTGGTAACAAGTATTGGAATGATCAGTCCCACTTAATGTGTGTTTTGGGGTCTTAGTGTAGAAGTATGTACAGGATATGCATTGTTATTGGTCTTTTTGAGAAGTTAGATTTTCCACTTTATTTGTCTAACGCTGACAAAGGTTATCTTAACGCTGACAAAGGTTATCTTAACGCTGATAAGTGTTATCGTGACGTTATCAACAACATGTTAGTTTTGTGGTTTTTGATCTAAGTGTGCAGGCGTTGTTAGCATTGTACCATTGGATACAGAGTTGCTTATGGATCCTTGGAGAATCATTTGAGCATGTTTCAATTAATGGATGATGGTTGGAATATTATATTCCTATCTTGGCATAAAATTTTATTTACATGCATATTATTTGGCAACTTATGTATCACACTTTAAGGGGAGGTTTAGGAACCTTTAGGACTTTTGGGTATTCTTATAATACTCTTATCACGATTCTAGATTGTGTCCACTGGTGAGTATGAGTTAGTTTACTAAATCATGAGGCACTGTAGCATGCAAAGTTGACATACTATGCATGCTACCAAGACCTTTTTGGCCTAGAATTGGATGTGATCTGTTGGGAGACTTGGGTATGATTTATATTCGGTTTACCTGGGAGTTACAAGGAATTTTATGAGATAACTTAACTGTTAAGAATTTTGGTTAGCAAGGGACACTAGAGGACTGTTATGTCTATCTTGCATAAGAAAGTGTGCATAATTGGACAGTGCTTGCCGCCCTATAATAATTTTCAGTTTATAGGTTATCTTCACTAGGATAAATTACTTTGTTAAGGTCCTTTTTCATTTTTAGTATTTTTATTTTTGGACGCTGACATGTATATTTCCAAGCGTTGTTGTGACCAATTTAGACGTTGACATGGCTTTTGCAAACGTTGACAGGAATATAGCCGTTGGGCGTTGATGGGTTATTTTTGATCGTTGACACTCATTGGGTCCTACCCAGTTGTTATTTTTTGACGAAATTTGGGGCCGTAATTTTGGGAGTTGATAACTTTTAATTAATGCACAAGATAAAAGATTTAGTCTACGCGTATTATGTTTCTATCTTTGTTTCTAGTAAGGATATGATTGACAATGTATTTTCTATGTTTATCTTTACCTAGAATAGCTGATACGTAGACTCTTGTACAAGGCTTCTTATGTCTATAAAAGAAGACCTTCAGGTTTTGTTTCATATAAGTTTTCATTCGTTTAAAACACTTTCATTGTAAGCAAGTTTGTTCTAATCAATCAAAGTCAAAGTTTTGTTTACATTGTTTGTGTGTTCTTGTTTGAGTATTAATTCCGCATAATACTTAAATTGTTTTATACACAACAAAGTTTCTCTACGTGTTTAACTTGATTTAATCTCGTTTACACAAGCTAAATCGATCTATGTTTGGGATCAACAAAAGCAAATCAAGTTGAGGAAAGGAAAAAAAGAACAAGAAAAGGAAAAGGAAAAAAGAAAGAAGAATCTGATGAAGAAGAGATGGCACTAATGACAGGAAAAGTAATAATGAAAATAAAAAATGAAGATAATTTCAAGCCATTGAGGGCTAAAACAACTGTTCAGCCTCTCTTTAATGCTAATCGAAATATATCGACAGAAAGGAAAAGGGTGATTAGACAAATGGGCTTTGGAAGTTTGTTGGAACTTTGATTCAGCAAAGTACTGGCACAACTCACATATTTTGTACTTAAAAACCTAGACACACAGAAAATGGAGCTGCCACTGCCAAATGGCAAAAAAAATAAGTTCACACCAAAGAAAATCAGAGAAGCAACATGAATCCCAATGAGAAAAAGAAGACTAGAATCTGAGCATGAAAGAGCAAACAATGATGTGTTCTTAAACTCATTCAAAGTAGAGTTTAGAGAGAAGCAATATCCAACAACAACAGATATTTCAAAGGTATTCAGAACACAACCGATACAGACTTCGTGTTCAAAATGAATTACCTCATGCTCTTTGTAAACCGCATGATAAAATGTGATAACAGTTCGAGGATAAACTATTATGTGATAAACAACATATAACATGATGACGTCATTAGCGATTTTGACTGGTGCACTTTTATTTGGGAATGCATTCAAGTAAGCAAGGTCAACTGGAAAGACACGACATCGGAAAACTGGTACTACGGCCCAAACGTTGTGCTAATGGTAATTTTAATCTACACCTTAATTTTTTATTTATTTATGTCTAATATCATATTATTAATGCATGATACTTTTTATATAATATTATACTGTAAACAGCTGGTTTACATGCATCACACAAACTTTGCTGAGATGAATGTACCACGAAAATGGCCTGGCATCAGAAACTAGACTTTTGATCTGTTAGCCTCAAAATATTGAGTCAAACAAGAATGTTCGGTCATATGTTTATATTGTAACATTTAGTAAAACGTTGTAATAGTTAGTTAAAATAGTCGTGACATTGCGGGCTTGATGGCTAGCTTAAAAGACCTCTTTCAAGGTACTAAGCATTTATTCAAGCTCGGCCCAATCAAACTATAGCCCATTAAGCCACATGTAGGCTAGGCTATAAATACCCTTCCTAGCATGTTTGGAAGGGTGTTGGTTGTCTCATTTCTAATCTAATTTCACAAAAGTTTAACACATACTTCTCTCTACTTTCTCTCACTATTTTCTCTCACTTCTATTCTTAAAAAAAAAATCACATGGTCCAGTTCCATTATTTTCGGGGTTACCAAAACTGGTCAAAACCACATTCAAATGGTGCACTCCGATGGTAAGTTACGATGGGGTGAGACTGGCTACGATGGCACTTTCAATCGCATTGAGTGCGATGGGTAGACTCTGATGGCTCACCGCGATGGTCTGTTGCGATGGACCATTCTGATGGCCCATTGCGATGGGTACCATCGCGATGGCTTCCATCATATTGCGATGGATGTGGTACTAGACTGCGATGGAAATGCGATGGGAATGCGATGGACACAATTTTTTAATTGCGATGGGACTGCGATGGTGTCCATCAGGGTGCGATGGAACCATCGAGTTGATGTGCAATAAGACTGCGATGGACTCATTCTTTTAGACATACTTGCGTTGACTGGTTCTTTTGGTTAGACAAACAATGAGACTCGTTAACATAACTTTTATTTCTGAAAATGCTTTGACCAAACCAGGAGTTCTACTTCACTCACCGAGTCAACTCGACAATTACCGAGTTGACCAGGTCAACTCAGTGAGTCGAAAAACTCATCAAACAAACACCATCCTTTTTACTCCAACCAACACCAAATCTCTATCTAACCCATCGACACCTAATCCCCAATCTAGACTCAAAACAAACTGAAAAACTAAATGATCTCAGTATCGTTTCATTTATATCTATTGAAGATATATGAGATCTTTAAGACCTGTTAGAAACGAGTTCATCATAGATCACCTTTATATTCGAATCTTCCTGAATTGGAACATAAACAAGTGTGTTTACTTCCTCTTCGATTCGTGTATTCATAATTAATCCACATGCAAACGATTCTATCAACTAATCACCCTACCTGAGACCTCTTTTCAGCTTGAAGCACTTCTTGTCACAAGCATATTCTCGAATTAGATCAGGCATGGTCGAATTGATTGGGTATAGTGGTTATTCGATTGAGATTCGTATAAAACTGATGATGGAAATCATTGGATTTGATCTATTTTTTTGACGATCATAATATCTGGTTTTAATTAGATGTGGTTTGTAAGGAATGTGTCAGATGGGGACGAAAGAAAAGAGAATTGCTAAGTCCACAAAGATTTTACAAAAGAATATTCACAAAGTGACTTGGCAAGTGATTTGGTCAAATCATATTGATTTATAACTTCTGTTGTTACTTTTTTATCCTCCATATTTAGTTGACAACTCATTTTGTGGAAAAAAATTTGTAAAAATTTTGTGGATGTAGCATTGCTCGAAAGAAAAAGATGGTGGCGGATATAACTATGTCATGAGATAAGGGTTAGACGCAACCTAATATTTAGGCCTTGATATAACTTATATCCCAATGTGGATCGGTTTTAAAATGTGGGTGGATTGGGTTCAATACCGACAAAATTCAATAGAAATGAGTGCCAGGAACTTTTACAACTATCTATTGGTATTGGGCCCAAGTAGCGTTTGATGGACCAAAATATTGGTATGGGATGATGTTTTTGATTAAAAGATGTAAGTCTACTCTTCATAATGTATCGGATTATGAGTTATGGTGCTTAAATGTGAGGTCGATCCGCGCATCAGTTGGCCATATGACTGATTTGGGCTTTCAAGTAAAGTTTGCTTGACAACGTTGACAACTTCTCATTCTTTAGTCTTCGTTGGATCTATAGTAAACGACAAACACGACAAACACGAAGACAAAAACAAACAAACACTAAAACGATCCTTTAAGATTCACTAAAATTGTCAAAACGGCTAGTATTCGGGCAAAGGTCATGTCAAGTGATTACGAAGTGGATTTGGTATTTATTATTTGAAGGTGAAGTGGAATATAACGAAGGCGTCTACTCAATTCATCATCGAGCCTTTTCACCCCCTCTATCGATTGATGATTCGCTTCAGCATTTATGATTGAGACTTGATTTATCTAGTTTCCACTGTCAAGGGGTGGATGGTCGACGACATGGACAACTATCACTTATGGAGTTACGTTGTAGTGCTCAGTGTCACACTCATCTGTAGTTGTGGGTAATTGAAGAGGTGTTTTACATCTTATACTTTTCTCTTCTTTTATGTATAAGGTACTAAGAGACGTTTCTCTGCACCGTTCGTCAATCAACAACAGTGCTAAGCGTAAGTAACAAATTTGGGAGATTGTACTTCAGTTTCAAGTTTGGAATATCAGATTTACTTCACCAGTGGTCACTACAGAAAGCCGAAAGAATACGAGGTCGGTAAGTTTAGCCAGAGAGTACAAGAGTGGAGATGTGATCAGCAAACAATTCTCACGAGCAACTTGAGCTACAAAACGTCAACAAAGATTTCTACTTCAGACACGAACATCTCGCGATTCTGATTGTACTTGTCAGATGATGCTCCCGAGTGTTCTTAACCACCATACTCTTGACAAGAACATCTCACGATTCTGATTGTACTCGTCAGATGATGCTTCCGAGTGTTCTTAACCTTCTTACTCCTGATAAGAACATCTCACGATTCTGATCGTACACGTCAGATGATGCTTCTGAGTGTTCGTAACCATCATACTTTCGACAAGAACATCTCGCGATTTTGACCATACACGTCAGATGATGCTTCCGAGAGTTCGTAACCATCATGGGGGAAGAACGTGTACTTTTGGGTACTTAGTTCAACTTCCAGGGGGAAGTATTCTACAAGCGTGAGAAGATTTGTTGCTGATTTCTTACATGTTCCCCTAAACACATTATCATGAAGACCAAAAATATCAAGGTAGCAGTTACTTGGTGGGGTTTACTTCTTCGTCTACAAAATTCCGCTGTGCACTTTAAATGTCAAAGATAGAAGATTGCTCAAGCTACAGGTTCTGCTCAAGACAGGGATATTGGTTTGGGGGGAAGCTGATTCAGAAGCTTCGTCAAAAAGAATTCTATGAAGAAAGCTTTTCAAGACATGTGGTATGAATTGGGGGGAAGTTAATCCAGTTCATACATGATACAATGGTTCCTCAACAAGCAAAGACAAAGAGGATTAAAACTGGGGTATAAGTTTTTCTAGAAGACTTGAATACAACGGTGTCACCCTCAGCATTGGAAGCAAACTTAATACTGTCGTATTTTTGTTGTATTTGCACTTGTTAGGAACATTGTAAGTAATTCCGTATGTCACCACATTGGGGGAAGACTTTCTTTCTTCTTTATTCGTGTAGAATCATCTTATTTTATAGGGACAACATTTGGTATCAATCGCCATGGGGTAGTTTTTGTGATTCGTTGTTGCTATTATATTGGGTTCGTGTGATTTACACCTAACAACATCCCGGATTCAAGTATTTTCTTGTTTTTCGTTGTGTTTCGTGTTCTAATCATACTATAGATTATCTACATACTTGTGGTAAGATTTTGGTTACTTTGGTTTGGATTGAAACACGAATTCCCAGGTAAATATCTCATCTTTCTTGTTGCCTAAAGTCTCGAACTTTTTTTATTGGTTACGCTCCAGATATTACGATCGCATAAACCTGGGGTTTCTACTTGATCTAATAGTCCGATCACATATTGAGATCGAGGTTACGATCACATACTGTGATCAAGGTTACGATCTGCTGTTGCGATCACCTATTGCGATCGAGGTTACGATCTGTTGTTACGATCACATCCAACGATCCAAGACCACGATCCAAGACCACGATCCAAGACCACGATCCAAGACCACGATCCAAGACCACGATCCAAGACCACGATCCAAGACCACGATCCAAGACCACGATCAAGACCACGATCTAGGACTGCAATCTAGGCTGCGATAAGGGTTGCCATCTAAGAGTGCGATCGGTGACATTGCGATGGACATCTAAATTTTGTTAAAGTATGTTTTAGACTTAGCCACTATCTAGACTAGTCCCGGAACATAGTTTACACGAAGATTAAAAAAAAGAGTTAAAATTTTTCCCGTCAACTAGATTCAATTTTTTTCCATACTAGTTTTAGGCTATTTCTAACTCGATTTCAAAATTTGGTGATTACAAATTTTTTAGGTCTACCGTTTAGTCGAACTGAGGAACTTATTGTCGGACTGAGAAAAAAAACCACAATTTTAGGAATTTCCAACAACAAAACAATCACAACACAACTACTTAAGATCCACATTCAATTCATCATTTCAGAGAATATTGAGATGGATTCTACTACCAAATATCGTGTGACGAACAACAACATAATGGTGGCGGGTAATAAAGAGAGACCACCAATGCTTGTGACTGGTAGATATGCACAATGGCAATCACGATTCCTTCGGTATCTTGACACTAAACCCAATGGTGATGTTCTTCGACGTTGCATCAAAGAAGGACCATATACTCTCTCTACAATAACCATTCATGCAATTCCAGCAACCGAATCGACAACCGGTTCTGATGAGCAAACTATTGAGGAAACATATGAGAACACTTCGAAAGAGAAACATGCTTGGATTGATGCAGAGAAAGAAGCAATCTATTTGATTCTCAGTGGGATTGGGGATGATATTTACTCAACGGTTGATGCATGCTCTACTGCAAAAGAAACGTGGTTTGCCATTGAACGCTTGCAACAAGGAGAATCACTTAACAAGCAAGATGTCAAAACCAACTTGTTCTAGAACTTTGGTAAGTATACTTCATTGGATGGGGAATCAATTGATTCATACTACTCAAGGTTCTACAAGATGATGAATGACATGACAAGAAACAATATGCAAGTCTCCACCATGCAAGTTAATGTGCAGTTTCTACAACAACTTCAACCCGAGTGGACACGATTTGTAACATTGGTGAAAAAACAAAATAAGTTGGACGAGGTCAAATATCTTACACTTATTGACATTTTGAAACAATTTCAGAATGAGGCAAATGAATTTCGAGCTGAACGAGTCGCAAAGACTGCTAATCCACTTGCTTTGGTGTCTACCACTCACCATGTCCAAGATCATCGCTCTCGTGCTCCAAAATCATACTCCACTACATCCTCATCACCAAGATACTCCACCACATCCTCTTCACCAAGATACTCCACTTCATCTAAGTATTCAGCTCCCATACGATCACGGGTTTGCCAACCAAAGTATTATCTAAGTATCATATATATTTTCTTGGTTTCATTTGATTAAACCCTGTTGAACGTTTTGGTGTTCCATCAACGTTCTAAAGTCATCGAAGGCGTTCACTTCACGTGATCATTGTCATTACTTGAGGCTCCTTTAATCAAGAGATTTGAATTAAGGGAGAGATTTGTAGATTTTTGTCTACTTAATACATTCACTAAAATCCAAAAAAGGTAAAAACAATCAAAAACCACAAAAAATTGGAAAAATTAAAAACACCAAAAAGAATCTTCTTTGCTCATCCCCATGTTGTACGTGACGTTTATGCTTACTCGTAATCAAGCAAGACGTGCACGTAAACGAAAAAACCGAAAGGAGACCACACCTACCCTTTCTAGTGAGGAGTCTCCTATTGACGAACCTATCGTAGAAGAAGAACCAACCATGGTGAATCGAACTATGATGGAGTTACTTCAAGCACCCACCAAGGGTTATGGAGAGGCATTGTGATTCCCGCCATCCTTGCGGAGAATTTTGAAGTGAAAACGGGTTTGTTGTCGATGATCCAAAACAACAAATTCCGTGGTGATGAAAAGGACAACCCGCACAACCATATCCGCCAATTCAATCGTCTTACCACCACTTGCAAATTTAAGGATGTTGCTAATGACTCGATTAAGATGATGCTTTTTCCGTATTCCTTAGCTGGGCCCGCTAAAATTTGGTTAGAGAAAGGGCCACCCAATTCTATATTGACGTGGAAGGATCTCGTTTCTAAGTTTGTGAACCAATTTTTCCCGCCCTCTAAGACTACGCATTTGAAAAATGAGATTTCAAAATTTTCACAAGAATTTAATGAGAGTTTTTCTACGGCTTGGAATCGGTTTAAGGAAATGTTACATGAGTGTCCTCATCACGGTTTTTCCGACTTGCATCACATTGACACGTTTTACAATGGATTGAATGATCATGAGAGGGATTATCTTAATGCCGCCGCGGGTGGTAATTTTTTTGTGTAAAACGGTTGACGAAGCGTTGTTGATTATTGAGAATAGATCTAAGGTGTATAGTCCTCGTAACACATCGAGTGTTCGTAAGGCTTCGTCTTCGGCTTCACCTTCATTGTCCAATACCATCGATGCTTGCCAAATTGAGGCGAACTTGGAAAACAAAATCTTTGATAAGCTTAAAGGTCTTTTAATTGAATTCAAAGTTGGTAAAAAAAGTGCTCCCGCTGCGGCTAAAGCGGTTGAGGTTTCTTGCATGTATTGTGGTGGAGGTCATGATTTATCCGAGTGCATTACCAACGGTGGTAACACTTCGAGTGCCTACGCGGCCACGGGAACTTACAACCAAAACGGTCAAGTTATCCGCTCTAATCAAATGACTCCACCGGGTTTTGCTCCCAATAAAAATGATAACAACAACTATCGAAATAATCAAGTTGGTTTCAAAAACAATTACAAAGGAAAAAACTATGGGAATCAAGGGGCTAATAACAATCAAGTTTAAAACAAAAATCAAAACAATGATTTTCAAAATAACAACAAGGGTTTGTAAACTTTGAAAGATCTTCCAAATGAATTTGTTGAATACGCAAATGGAAACGATGCTAGGTTTGATAATATTCAAAGAGAGATCATTATCCTAAGATCCGAGTTTAAAAATGACTTGAAAAAGGAGTTGAAAAATTAGTTAGCAAATGAGCTTAAGATCCATACAAACAAAATGGAGGGAAATGTAAATAGGTTACAACAAAACAAACAAAAAATGGAACAAGGGCAACATGAAATAAAACAAGAGATGCTTAAGGCCGATAAGAGGCAATCTATGTTTGAGCATAAAATTTCATCCATGTTTGAGGATATAATGTGCAAACCGTCTTCGAGTAGTCTTCCTAGTAACACCATATCGAACCCTAAGGGAGAGATGAAAGTGATTACCACACGAAGTGGTAAGACACTTAAGGAACAGACTCCTCAACCAATTACTCTAACGGTGGAGGAAATTGAGGAAGAACCCGAGGTGGTGGTCGAAAAGGAGCATGTCCCAATCCCACGAAGTACCGCTCATGCCACACCTACGGTTGACCCATTACCACATTTAGAACCCAAGATTCCAAAGGCTATGCCTATGCTTCAACCCACACCACCTTTGCCCTATCCATCGAGACTTAGAAAGGAGAAACGTCAAGAGCGCGACAATTACCAATTTGATCTTTTTATAAAAATGTTTCGTGACGTGCATTTCAATGTGAGTTTTGCCGATGCTTTGGTCATGATGCGTCGATTTGCTGCTAACTTTAAGAGTATGTTAAACAACAAGGAGAAATTATAACAATTGTATAGTTGTTCATCAGTTTATCTTAACCGCACACCTCAAAAAGTCGGTGATCCCGGTAAATTATTGATTCCATGTGCAATCCAAGATATGGAAGAATGTTATGCCTTGACCGATCTTGGTGCTAGTATTAACTTGATGCCACTTGAAATCTTCAAGTCACTCAATCTTCCTAATCTTACTCCTTCACTAATGTCTATCGAGTTGGCCGATCATTCTACTATTCCCGCATGTGGATTGGCCGAAGACGTTTTTGTGAAAGTGGGAAAGTTCTATTATCCGGTAGACTTTATCGTTGTCGATATTCCCACGGATCCTCAAGTTCCTCTTATTTTAGGTCGTTCGTTTTTAGATACGTATGTGGCATTGATTGATGTGCATGCTAGAAAGATCACCTTTCGTTTCAACGACGAGGAACTTGTTATAAACGCAACTCAAAATTCTCCAATTTCTTATGTTTATTTTGTCGCGACCATAAACCTCTTTGATATGATCGATGTTGTTTGCGAGGAATTTTCACAAGAAGTTCTATGTTTTGGTGACGATGAAAATAATGGCAATCCCACTATGCTTGATCCCATTCTTGATAATTCGACACCAACCTTCACTCCATTTGAAGGTGGTGGTTTTACGTTGGAAGAATTTGATGTTCCACGTACTTGTGACGAAGACCTCGACAACGATGAGGACTTCTCTATTATCAAGGATTTTCTTAACGATTTCCCATTTCCTCCACCCGAGGAGGTTATGAGTATCGAGCCCAAATCTTCAATTGAGGAACCACCAATCCTCGAGTTGAAAGATTTACCTCCTCATCTTGAATATGTATTTTTGTAGGAGGACGACAAGTTGCCGGTTATTATTGCGAAATATCTTTCGAATGATGAAAAAACCGCACTCGTCGATGTTCTAAAGGATCACAAAGGGGCAATTGCGTGGAAATTATCCAACTTTAAGGGGATCGATCCAAAATTTTGTACCCACAAAATCTTAATGGAGGAAGACTACAAACCCGCAATCCAATGTCAAAAGAGGGTGAACCCTAAAATTCATGACGTCATCAAAAAAGAGGTCTTTAAACTCCTTGACGCGGGAATGATTTACCCTATTTTTGATAGCCCTTGGGTGAGTCCAATTCATTGTGTCCCTAAGAAGGGAGGAATGACCGTTGTGCCAAACGATGCCAACAAGTTAATTCCAACTCGACTCGTGACCGGTTGGAGGGTGTGTATCGACTATCGTAAGTTGAATGACGCCACCCGTAAAGACCATTTTCCCTTTCCCTTCATGGACCAAATGTTAAAGCGTCTTGCGGGAAACGATTTCTATTACTTTTTAGATGGTTTTTCTGGTTACTTCCAAATCCCCATTGATCCTCGTGATCAAGAAAAAACTACGTTTACGTGTCCATATAGAACGTTTGCTTATCGTAGAATGCCATTCGGACTTTGCAATGCACCGGGAACCTTTCAAAGGTGCATGATGGCTATTTTTTCATGATATGATCGAGTAGACGATGGAAGTCTTTATGGATGATTTTTCGTGTTTGGTTGTTCGTTCACTTCGTGTTTGTCGAATCTTGAGAGAATGTTGAAGTGTTGTGAGGAAACCAACCTTGTGCTTAATTGGGAAAAATGTCATTTTATGGTTAAGGAAGGAATCGTCTTAGGGCAAAAGGTTTTGAAAGCGGGGATTGAGGTAGATAAAGGTATGGTAGACGTCATCGCCAAATTACCTCATCCTAAAACCGTTGAGGGAGTTAGGAGTTTCCTAGGCCATGCGGGCTTTTATCGTCGATTCATCAAGGATTTTTCAAAGATATCTCGACCTATTACACATATCCTCGAAAAAGATGCACCTTTTGTCTTTAACGAAGATTATGTACGAGCCTTTGAAATCCTTAAGGGGAAACTTACCGAAGCTCCCATTCTTGTTTCTCCCAATTGGAACCTCCCCTTTGAGCTCATGTGTGATGCTAGTGACTACGCTATTGGGGCATTTTTTGGGCAACGTCATGAAAAACACTTCTTGCCTATCCACTATGCTAGCAAGATGATGACCGAGGCTCAACTTAAATACACTACAACGGAAAAGGAATTCCTTGCCGTGGTGTATGATTTTGAGAAATTTCGACCTTACCTCGTCTTGACTCGATGCATAGTGTATACGGATCACTCAGCTATTAAGTATCTCATGGCTAAACAAGATGCAAAGCCGAGATTACATCATTGGATTCTCCTCCTAAAAGAATTTGATGTCGAAATCCTTGACAAAAAAGGAGCCAAGAATCTAGCGGCCGATCATCCTTCTCGTTTGGAAGATCCTTACCAAAGTGTTTACGAGCCAAAGGAAATCACCGAAACATTTCCTCTCGAGACGCTTGGTGTAGTGAATTCTATGCTTGATCCATCCACCCCATGGTTTGCGGACATCACAAATTACCATGCGGGTAACTTCATCATTAAGGGTATGACGACTCAACAAAAACAAAAATTATTTTGTGACGTCAAGTTCTACTTTTGGAACGACCCTTATCTATTTCGGACTTGTGCGGATCAAATTATTCGACGTTGTGTATTTGGCACCGAAGCTTCTAATATCCTTAGAGCTTGCCACGAGAGACCCACGGGTGGTCACCACGGTGCTAATATCACGGCTAAGAAGGTCTTTGATGCCGGATTCTTTTGGCCTACTATTTACCGAGATGCAAATGCACTTGTGAAGTCATGTGACTCATGCCAACGACAAGGAAAAGCCTCACAAAACGATGAAATGCCACAAAATATCATCCAAGTGTGTGAGATCTTTTACGTTTGGGGAATTGATTTTATGGGGCCGTTCCCATCATCTCGTGGTAATAAGTACATCCTTCTCGCCGTTGACTACCTATCTAAGTGGGTAGAAGCTAAGGCTTTGCCCACAAACGATGCTCGTATGGTAGTCAAGTTTTTGAAAAGCTTGTTTTCTTAGTTTGGAACCCCTCGTGCGATCATAAGCAATCATGGAACCCATTTTCATAACGACTAATTCGAAAGGGTCTTAAGGAAATATGGGGTTACACATCAGCTTTCTACGACTTATCACCCACAAACAAGTGGGAAAGTCGAGGTTTCAAACCGAGCGTTGAAGAGGATTTTGGAGAGATCGATTGGGGAGAACAGACAATCTTGGTCGGATAAGTTGGACGATGCTTTATGGGCCTTTCGGACCGCTCATAAGACGCCCAACGGGTGCACTCCTTATAAGCTTGTGTATGGGAAGAATTGTCACTTGCCAATTGAACTCGAACACAAAGCTTATTGGGCCCTTAAGTATTGTAATGATAATATTAAGACCGCGGGAAAACACCAGAAAATGCAATTGAATGAATTAGATGAATTGAGAGACATTGATTATGAAAATTCATTGATTTATAAGGAAAAAACTAAAAAGTTTCATGAATCAAAAATTAAAAACCGGATTTTAACATTGGAGATCAAGTGTTGCTTTTTAACTCACGTTTGAAAATATTTTCCGGCAAGTTGAAATCCCGTTGGTCCGGTCCATTCACCGTTACCCAAGTTTTTCCTTATGGGACCATCGAGCTAGCTCAAAATGATGGCCCCAATTTCAAGGTGAATGTACATAGGTTGAAGCACTACTTTGGCGGGGAAGTTCCATCCTTGAACTATCTCGACCAAATCACCTTCCCAATGATAATTAGTATTGAGAGGATCGAGTCGAGCTCATGACTCGGTAATAAAAATGAGGTGCCTCGTGGGGGAGTCCCATGCTTATCCTATGTTCATATTAACGCTTTCTAATGTAGTAACGTGAGGGGATTTGTGCCCTTCCAACCTTTGTTCTGTGGTTGTTTGTGCTATGTGGTTTTTAGATGATCATTATCTTCACGATTGGAGCCTCTCGTGTTTGTTTTATGGGAGCACTCGATCGTTTGCTTTGAATAATTTATCAATATCCATGATATATCCTTTGATGGTCTAACCTTAGGTTTATAGCACACATCATAAACGGCTTTAATTTTAACGGTTACACCCTTTTCATGCTAGATTATGCATTCGACTACGTCTCTAGTATGGGGGTTTCCAACCCTTAGACTCGAAACATTGAGGACAATGTTTAACTTTAGTATGGGGGGGGGGGGGGGGGTGAATAGATACTTGCCTTGCCAAACCTTCACGCTTTCCAAAGTTTTATCATTTTTGTTGCAAAATAAAGGCTAAAAATGGACAAATTTTAAATGTTTCTCATGTTTTATAAGTGTTTGAAGACACGAATGTAGATTTTCCGATGGCGAGAATAAGAGTAATTGTTGACTCGACCGTGCGTGTGGAGCACTTAGCTTCGATTCCTTAACTTCATATTAGGCTAAGTCTCTTAAATGAGGACGAGAAATGATAGAGTTAATTATAAGTTACTATGCTAAACGTAGAGTACTCGTATTCTTTCAAAAACTCATGTGTTCTCGTTGTTTTTTTATTCTCCCTTCACTTGTAAATATATTTTGCTTAATAAGTATTGGCTTAGCGGTTTAGTCTTGATTGTTGGTTTCTAGTCTTTTCTAGTAGCTTCCATGTAATTAAATTGGGAAGACATTAAGGTATCGCCAGCGTCACGGTTTTGAAGTATTGGCAACCCGAATAATCGAAAGCTTAACCTAATAATAAGATTTCAAGTGCTCACCTAAATCAAGCAAACAATTTGAAGCTCACCAGGCCGAAAAATCTATGCGAAATTAAAAGTGAATCAAGCCTTAATCTTTGAAGCTTTAAAGATCCAAAATTCACTTTTAGCGTGAGGATATACGTCTTTGGCCATAATCAACACCTCATGGCGAGGTTAAATAAAAGGCAAGGCAAGACCGAAGTCATAATAAAAGCTTCATGGCGAAGTTGAATAAAAGATGGAGGTAAACCTATGATAATAAGGCCCATCCGGTAGGGGGCGTATAAAAGTCTTGGTATAAATCTCATGTTCAAAACCGTTATAAAACCGTGTTTATCGATCCTTTTTGTTGACTTAATTTTTTGACATCGTTGGCTATTAAGGGGGGATTATTAATTCGATGGTCTTGGTTACACTGTTATGACTCTATTTTTAGACCTAAATCTCTATCATCGCATAAGTAAAAAATGTATCCTCGTGAACATTCAAGACAAAATAAAATATAAGAGATACAACTTAGGAAAATGGGAGGATAAGTACGTGATTAGGGCATATGAGTAGTGTTAGCATTACTAACTTATAATGACAATGATCTCGTTGCACGCTTAGCATGGAATTGGGGTGAAAATTGATGACGACAAAATTATTTCTAACGAAGCATTCATGTGTTCTTGTTCTATGAACCTAAACGTCCCATTTTGCGATGAAAATCATACATTATGTCTAAAACGCAAGTAGTAGTAATAATAGTAGTGTATCTAGTTTATCATTACATAAAAGTACATAAAAATGAATTTTGGAGATGCTACGATACTTTATTCTAGCATTGCGTGAGGGCACGACAAGGGTTTAGTATGGGGGAGTGATGAGACTGCTTTTATACATAGTATCATCGTCCAAAACGGGCTTAAAATGCATTAAATATCATGAAAAATGCCAAATATATGCTTGTGTTTGTTACATGTGTATTTTAGGTACAAATATTTAGAAAATGACAAAAGATCACAAGAAACAAGCAAAAACGAACACGGGAAATGAAGTCGCACAATGAACCAAGCCCTAATGGTGATTTTTTAAGAAAAACCCTTGAAGAAATGAAGATTGTACAAGAAGGGTCCTCCAATATTGAAGAATTAACACTTTAAACCCTTGTTTATTCATAATTACAAGTTTGGTCCTTAAAGTTTGTCAAATTTACAAAAAGGGCCCTCTAGTTTGAAGAATTGGCTAGAATGGTCCCTCAAAAATGAAGACTTGCCAATATTAGTCCTCCAAGAAGTCAATCATACAAGTCAAGACCATAATGTTTGAAGAAAATGCCAAAACAGCCCTTCAAGAATCAAGAATTGGCAAGAAATACCCCTAAAAATACTTTTGGAAACTATTTGGGGCAAAAGTATGAAAACTGAAAGTTTATTAACAAAGGAATTTCAGTTTTATGCATTTAAACAAGGAATGAAAGAAACAAAGGAGTTGAGGGACTAAAGCTGGTAGACAACATATCTAACCTAGACCAACCACACCCCTACACGTGTCCCACTCATCCTCTCATCCAATCAGCTTTCACCCTTTTGCCATGTCACATCCCACTCACCCTAAACCGTTTAAACTTAATATTAATTAAGTTAAGCACGCGCCAAACATGTTTTAAACCTAAAACAAAGATCAAAACATGTGTTCTTGGTGTTCTTAGCAAATTTAGGTTTTCCCTAAATACATGCAATTAGCACTTAATAACCTCCAGAATTATGATTAACCTGACACTAAACACATCCCAAACCTTAAACATGACACCTCATCACCTCATAACTCACATGATACTCACCTTGTACACACTTTTGGGGAAACTGCCAAAACATGCCAGCCATCCAACGAATTGTATTATGCTTTGATCCTAAGCTCATTGTGAGCCATTGATCACAATTCTACCATTTCCACCTTTACAAAACGCCAAGGAAGAGCACATGATCAAGCAGATTTTCAAAAACCTCAAGCGCATTATGGGGACTTCACCTACTAGGGTTTATGTATTTTTTCAGCTTCTTTGCATAGTTTGTAGCCTATAAAAGGCATTAGGGTTGCAACATTGAGCCCTGCTCTTGGTTTTCCTTTTGTCAACATTTCTGTAAATCCTTGTTCAAAATTAATGAAAAGTGTTTGAAATTGTGTGACGAATTCCAAGTGCCAACTTATTCTATGCTTGTTTATGTTTCATGTTTGTGATTTTGAAGTTTCAAAACCTGTTTTTAAACATTGTGCAAGAAATTGCATAATTTTCCAAATCTTGATATTTTGCTAAGTTCTTGGTTCAAACCCTTGGAATATTTGGATTGCAAGTGATTATAGCACCCTGATAAGAAGATTACCAAGGTGTTGTAAGCTTTTGGTTTGGAGATAATCAAGGAGTGGGAACAAGGTTGCATTAATCAATCATTTTTCATCTTTCTGTTTTATATATTTGTGCCCTAACCCTGTTGAATCTTAGCAGCTTTGTTGTGGAAGCTTATGCCTTGTTTTGCAAGGCACATAAGCTCAAAAATTCATGAGTGTGGATGTACATTCATGAGGTTTGAGTCCTTTTCTCAAAAATCTGATAAAATACTTTATTTTTGTAAATTTGTGTTTTGTTGTTGTTCTTGTTGATTTTGTGGTTTAAAATTGCTTGAAATTGCATGATGATGATGTTATTGCGTTAGATTGGGCTTGGGATAAACTAAATCACACACTTTCTTTGTTAATCTTGGATTGAAAAAAGTTAAGGGGTGTTTGGGTTTACATATTTAAGTTTACAAAGTGATTTTTAGTTATTGATAAGTGTTGTTTATTGTTGGTATCTGATATATACTTGGTTGAGTGCTATTTGCTGCAAGTTCTTGGCTTTTAAACATTAAAATCTTAATTGTGCTATAAAAATTGGAAATCTGCTTGTTTTGACCTAAGACTTTGGAAACACTTAGTTTGTATGCATGCTTAGGGATAACAAGTGATTAAACATAGTTATTATAACCTTTTATGGATATATGAGTGTTTGAAATTGGATTTATGGTCAAGTATATGAGCAAAGTATAAAATCTTCTTGTTCTTTGTTCATCAGTAACATTTTTGAGCTTGAATCTTGATCTAGACCTTGAACCATTTCATGAAACATGTTGATTTATGTTCATTTGAATTACTTAAAGCGTGTGTATGCATTTGGTGAAGTTTGGCTAGCTTATTCTTGATAAAAGTGCTTATTGAGTTCATAACTGTTATTGTTCATATCTGGTGCATGTCTATGGATCTTTTGATTAAACTGTACTAATTGGCTTGGTGAATTTGTGTTTTTCTTGTTGTTATTGACTCCTTGTGATTCACTGATCACTTGGGTGCCTTTGCTTAACCTGAATCCAACAATAAGTCACATAAGACAAAAAGTCAAACAGGTCAAGCAGTGGAAACCTTTCCCACTGCTGAACCCCCAAAACTAGCCACTGCTAGTGTAATTTTATCATCAGCTTATTCATAAGCTATTATAGCTTATTAGGACTTCCAACAACTTTGTTTTTGTAATCAATCTTCCTTATTTGACCCATTTAAGAGATCTGGAGCTTTGTGGACTTTGACTTTTAGGTTTGACTAGAAAACGAACTTAGTTGACTTTTACAAAATAACTTATTCCTTTTTCGAGCTTATTGAGTGGTGCTTTTTGAAAGAATTTTGATTATTAAGCTTATTTAAGCTATTTGTGACTTATTGCAACTTGAATCGGCTCTTGAAATAGCCTAGAACTCGAAAACGACTATTTTGTCGTTTTGTGTAGAAAGCTTTTGCTTATTTCAGGCTTATTCCTTGGGCTTAATTCAAGTTTCTTTTTGCAAATAGCTTATTTAGGTCAAGAGAAGGACTTGGGTAAAATTTTAGCTTATGGCATCATCTTATAGCTTAATGGGCCAAAAAGCCCATTAAGAATAAGCTGTTTTGAAATACGCTAACTTAAGCTCATTTTCAGCTTTTGGGCCTTTGGAAAATTGTGTTTAAAATCATATTTTAAGCTTAATTGGAGGTTTTGGTCCATTTCTGTGGACTTTTTCTTATTGGGCCTGATTTTAGCCCATTAAGGGACTGTTTGGCTATTTGGCCCATTTAAAGACCCAATAGGGGTAATTTTGTAATTTCAAGTTCATTTCTGTTTTATTTAGGTTAAAATAAACTAGTTTGCAACTTTTTAGAATTTTTATAAATTTTAGATTTTTAATATTATTCTATTATTATTTTATTATTAAAACTATTTAGATTTTTGCAAGTTTTTCGTTTTTCCTAGTTCAAATACATTAAGTTAGGAATTTTAGAATTTATAGATTAATTTTATTGTCATTAGATTAATTTTTAGAATTATTTTAAGTTTTAATAGTTTTTAATTGTTTTTAAATAGTTTTTATTAATTTTAAACAAGGATTTACAGAAATGTTGACCAAAGGAAAACCAAAAGCAGGGATCAATGTTACAACCCTAATGCCTTTTATAGGCTACAAACTATGCTAAGAAGCTGAAAAAATACATAAACCCTAGTTGGTGAAGTCCCCATAATGCCCTTGAGGTTTTTCGAAAATCTTCTTGATCATGTGCTCTTCCTTGGCATTTTGTAAAGGTGGAAAGGGTGAAGTTGTGATCAATGGCTCACAATGAGCTTAAGATCAAAGCTGAATACAATTCGTTGGATGGCTGGAATGTTTTGGCAGTTTCCCCAAAAGTGTGTACAAGGTGAGTATCATGTGAGTTGTGAGGTGATGAGGTGTCATGTTTAAGGTTTGGGATGTGTTTAGTGTCAGGTTAATCATAATTCTGGAGGTTATTAAGTGCTAATTGCAAGTATTTAGGGAAAACACAAATTTTCTAAGAACACCAAGAACACATGTTTTGATCTTTGTTTTAGGTTTAAAACATGTTTGGCGCGTGTTTAACTTAATTAATATTAAGTTTAAACGGTTTAGGGTGAGTGGGATGTGACATGGCAAAAGGGTGAATGCTGATTGGATGAGAGGGTGAGTGGGACACGTGTAGGGGTGTGGTTGGTCTAGGTTAGATATGTTGTCTGCCAGCTTTAGTCCCTCAACTCCTTTGTTTCTTTCATTCCTTGTTTAAATGCATAAAACTAAAATTCCTTTATTAATAAACTTTCAGTTTTCACACTTTTGCCCCAAATAGTTTCCATAAGTATTTTCAGGGGTATTTCTTGCCAATTCTTGATTCTTGAAGGGTTGTTTTGGCATTTTCTTCAAACATTAAGGTCTTGACTTGTATGATTGACTTCTTGGAGGACTAATATTGACAAGTATTCATTTTTGAGGGACCATTCTTACCAATTCTTCAAAGTGGAGGGCCCTTTTTGTAAATTTGACAAACTTTAAGGACCAAAATTGTAATTATGAATAAACAAGGACTTAAAGAGTCAATTCTTCAATATTGGAGGACCCTTCTTGTACAATCTTCATTTCTTCAAGGGTTTTTCTTGAAAAATCACCATTAGGGCTTGGTTCATTATGCGGCTTCGTTTCCCGTGTTCGTTTTTGCTTGTTTCTGTGATCTTTTGTCATTTTCTCAATATCCGTAGCTAAAATATACATGTAACAAACACAAGCATAGATTTGGCATTTTTCATGATATTTAATGCATTTTAAGCCCGTTTTAGATGATGAGACTATGATATTTAAGCATTCGACTACGTCTCTAGTATGGGGGTTTCCAACCTTTAGACTCGAAACATTGAGGACAATGTTTAACTTTAGTATGGAGGGGTGAATAGATACTTGCCTTGCCAAACCTTCACGCTTTCCAAAGTTTTATCGTTTTTGTTGCAACATAAAGGCTAAAAATGGCCAAATTTTAAAATTTTCTCACGTTTTATTAGTGTTTGAAGACACGAATGTAGATTTTCCGATGGCGAGAATAAGAGTAATTTTTGACTCGACCGTGCGTGTTGAGCACTTAGCTTCGATTCCTTAACTTTATATTAGGCTAAGTCTCTTAAATGAGGACGAGAAATGATAGAGTTAATTATAAGTTATCATGCTAAACGTAGAGTACTCGTATTCTTTCAAAAACTCGTGTGTTCTCGTTGTTTGCTTATTCTCCCTTCGCTTGTAAATATATTTTGCTTAATAAGTATTGGCTTAGCGGTTTAGTCTTGATTGTTGGTTTCTAGTCTTTTCTAGTAGCTTCCATGTAATTAAATTGGGAAGACATTAAGGTATCGCCAGCGTCACGGTTTGAAGTATTGGTAACCCGAATAATCAAAAGCTTCACCTAATAATAAAATTTCAAGTGCTCACCTAAATCAAGCAAACAATTTGAAGCTCACAAGGGCGAAAAATCTATGCGAAATTAAAAGTGAATCAAGCCTTAATCTTTGAAGCTTTAAAGATCCAAAATTCGCTTTTAGCGTGAGGATATACGTCTTTGGCCATAATAAACACCTCATGGCGAGGTTAAATAAAAGGCAAGGCAAGACCGAAGTCATAATAAAAGCTTCATGGCGAAGTTGAATAAAAGATGGAGGTAAACCTATGATAATAAGGCCCATCCGGTAGGGGGCGTATAAAAGTCTTGGTAATAAGTCTCACATTCAAAACCATTATAATACCGTGTTTATCGATCCTTTTTTGTTGACTTAATTTTTTGACATCGTTGTCTATTAGGGGGCGATTATTAATTCGATGGTCTTGGTTACACCGTTATGACTCTATTTTTAGACCTAAATCTCTATCATCGCATAAGTAAAAAATGTATCCTCGTGAACATTCAAGACAAAATAAAATATAAGAGATACAACTTAGGAAAATGGGAGGATAAGTAGAGTAGTGTTAGCATTAATAAATTATAATGACATTGATCTCGTTGCACGCTTAGCATGGAATTGGGGTGAAAATCGAGGACGACGAAATTATTTCTAACGAAGCATTCACGTGTTCTTGTTCTATGAACCTAAACGTCCCATTTTGCGATGAAAATCATACATTATGTCTAAAACGCAAGTAGTAGTAATAATAATAGTGTAGCTAGTTTATCATTACATAAAAGTGCATAAAAATGAATTTTAGAGATGCTACGATACTTTATTCTAGCATTGCGCGAGGGCAAGACAATGGTTTAGTATGGGGGAATGATGAGACTACTTTTATGCATAGTCTCATCGTCCAAAACGGGCTTAAGATGCTTTAAATATCATGAAAAATGCCAAATATTTTCTTGTGTTTGTTACATGTGTATTTTAGGTACGGATATTGTGAAAATGACAAAAGATCATAAGAAACAAGCAAAAACGAACACGGGAAACGAAGCCGCACAATGAACCAAGCCCTAATGGTGATTTTTTAAGAAAAACCTTGAAGAAATGAAGATTTTACAAGAAGGGTCCTCCAATATTGAAGAATTGACACTTTAAACCCTTGTTTATTCATAATTACAAGTTTGGTCCTTAAAGTTTGTCAAATTTACAAAAAGGGTCCTCCACTTTGAAGAATTGGCAAGAATGGTCCCTCAAAATGAAGACTTGTCAATATTAGTCCTCCAAGAAGTCAATCATACAAGTCAAGACCATAATGTTTGAACAAAATGCCAAAACAGCCCTTCAAGAATCAAGAAATGGCAAGAAATACCCTTGAAAATACTTTTGGATACTATTTGGGGCAAAAGTGTGAAAACTGAAAGTTTATTAACAAAGGAATTTCAGTTTTATGCATTTAAACAAGGAATGAAAGAAACAAAGGAGTTGAGGGACTAAAGCTGGCAGACAACATATCTAACCTAGACCATCCACACCCCTACACGTGTCCCACTCAACCCTCTCATCCAATCAGCTTTCACCCTTTTGCCATGTCACATCCACTCACCCTAAACCGTTTAAACTTAATATTAATTAAGTTAAACACGCGCCAAACATGTTTTAAACCTAAAACAAAGATCAAAACCTGTGTTCTTGGTGTTCTTAGCAAATTTAGGTTTTCCCTAAATACTTGCAATTAACACTTAATAACCTCCAGAATTATGATTAACCTGACACTAAACACATCCCAAACCTTAAACATGACACCTCATCACCTCACAACTCACATGATACTCACCTTGTACACACTTTTGGGGAAACTGCCAAAACATGCCAGCCATCCAACGAATTGTATTCAGCTTTGATTCTAAGCTTCATTGAGAGCCCTTGATCATATTCCAACAACTATACACCTCAACAAACTGCCAAAAAAGTTCACATGAGTTCAAGATATTCAAAACCCTCAAGGGCAATTTTGGGACTTCACTGACATTAAGGTTTACATTTTTATGCTTTCTAGTTCTTCCATGTAGCCTATATAAGGCATAGGAGCTGCAACTTTTAGCTTTTGCTCTTGGTTTTCCTTTGGTCAATATTTCTGTAAATCCTTGTTCAAAATTAATAAAAAGTGTTTAAAATTGTGTGACAGATTCCAAGTGCCAACTTATTCTATGCTTGTTTATGTTTCATGTTCGTGATTTTGAAGTTTCAAAACCTGTTTTTAAACATTGTGCAAGAAATTGCATAATTTTCCAAATCTTGATATTTTGCTATGTTCTTGGTTCATACCCTTGGATTTTTTGGATTGCAAGTGATTATAGCACCCTAATAAGAAGATTATCAAGGTGTTGTAAGCTTGTGGTTTGGGGATAATCAAGGAGTGGAAACAAGGTTGCATTAATCAAGCATTTTTCATCTTTCTGTTTTATATATTTGTGCTCTAATTGAATCTTAGCAGCTTTGTTGTGGAAGCTTGTGCCTTGTTTTGCTAGGCACATAAGCTCCAAAATTCGTGAGTGTGGATGTACATTCATGAGGTTTGAGTCATTTTCTCAAAAATCTGATAAAATACTTGATTTTTGTGAATTTGTGTTATGCTGTTGTTCTTGTTGATTTTGTGGCTTAAAATTGCTTGAAATTGCATGATGATGATGTTATTGTGTTAGATTGGGCTTGGGATAAACTAAATCATACACTTTCTTTGTTAATCTTGGTTTGAAAAAAGTTAAGGGGGGTTTGGGTTTACTTGTTTAAGTTTACAAAGTGATTTTAGTTATTGATAAGTGTTGTTTATTGTTGGTATCTGATATATACTTAGTTGAGTGCTATTTGCTGCAAGTTCTTGGCTTTTAAACATCAAAATCTTAATTGTGCTATAAAAATTGGAAATCTGCTTGTTTTGACCTAAGACTTTGGAAACACTTAGTTTGTATGCATGCTTAGGGATAACAAGTGATTAATCATAGTTATTATAACCTGTTAAGGAGATTTGAGTGTTTGAAATTGGATTTGTGGTCAAGTATATAAGCAAAGTATAAAATCTGCTTGTTCTTTGTTCATCAGTAACATTTTGAGCTTGAATCTTGATCTAGACCTTGAACCATTGCATGAAACCTGTTGATTTATGTTCATTTGAATTATTTATAGCTTGTTTATGCATGTGGTGAAGTTTGGCTGGCTTATTCTTGCTAAAAGTTCTTATTGAGTTCATAACTGTTATTGTTCATATCTGGTGCATGTCTGTGGATCTTTGGATTAGACTGTACTAATTGGCTTGGTGAATTTGTGTTTTTCTTGTTGTTATTGACTCCTTGTGATTCACTGATCACTTGGGTGCCTTTGCTTAACCTGAATCCAACAATAAGTCACATAAGACAAAAAGTCAAATTGGTCAAGCAGTGGGAACTCCTTTCTCCTGTTGCTAGCCATTACTAGAGTAATTTATCAAACAACTGATTCATAAGCCATTCTAGCTTATTGGGACTCGCAACAACTTTGTTTTTGTAATCAATATTCCTTATTTTACCCATTTAAGAGATCTGGAGCTTTGTGGACTTTGACTTTTAGGTTTGACTAGAAAACGAACTTATTTGACTTTTACAAAATAGCTTATTGCTTATTCCAGCTTATTGAGTGATGCTTTTTGAAATATTTTTTATTATTAAGCTTAGTTAAGCTATTTGTGACTTATTGCAACTTGAATCAGCTCTGGAAATAGCCTAGAAATTGAAAATGACTATTTTGTCATTTTGTGTAGAATGCTTTTGCTTATTTCAGGCTTATTCCTTGGGCTTATTTCAAGTTTCTTTTTGAAAACAGCTTATTTAAGTCAAGAGAAGGACGTGGGTAAAATTTTAGCTTATGGCATCAGCTTATAGCTTAATGGGCCAAAAAGCCCATTAAGAATAAGCTGTTTTGAAATAAGCTAACTTAAGCTCATTCTCAACTTTTGGGCCTTTAGAAAATTGTGTTTAAAATCAGATTTTAAGCTTAACTGGAGCTTTTGGGCCATTTATGTGGACTTTTTCTTATTGGGCCTGATTTTAGCCCATTAAGGGACTGTTTGGGTATTTGGCCCATTTGAAGGCCCAATAGGGGTAATTTTGTAATTTCAAGTTCATTTCTGTTTTATTTAGGTTAAAATAAACTAGTTTGCAACTTTTTAGAATTTTTTTATAAATTTTGGATTTTTAATATTATTCTATTATTATTTTATTATTAAAAATTAAAATTTAGATTTTTGCAAGTTTTTCATTTTTCTTAGTTCAAATACATTAAGTTAGGAATTTTAAAATTTTTAGATTAATTTTATTATAATTAGATTAATTTTTAGAATTATTTTAAGTTTTATTAGTTTTTAATCATTTTTAAATAGTTTTAATTAATTTTAAAATTTCCTAAAATAATTTTAAATTTAGTTAAGTCATATTAGAGGTTTACAAGTAAAAAATCTCATTTTGGGCTTTCTATTAATTAAATTGATTTTTTGGGCTTTAGTTAGCATTAAAAAATTAATATTTAATTAAATAAAAGGTTTGATTGATTTTTGATTTTTTGTAAACTCTAATTACATTTTTTAGGATTTATTGTAATTTTCTAGGAATTTTTAGGGTAACTTTTAAAATTAGTCACTTTTTACTGTTTTACGTGCACGACTTCGTCTTAATGTAATTCTAATCGTAACTGTCATTCTTTTCTATTCTCTTTTCTATTTTTCTTTTCTCATCAATATAATCACAAACGCTTAATCATCTCTTTACACAACACACAAGCCTCCTTCAGAATGATCCCCACTTAATTTGGTCATTAGTGCTTGGTTTTCCTAAACCGACACTTAATACTTGAGTCAAACAAGAATGTTCGGTCATAGATTTATATTGTAACATTTAGTAAAACGTTGTAATAGTTAGTTAAAATAGTCGTGATATTACGGGCTTGATGGCTAGCTTAGAAGGCCTCTTTCAAGGTACTAAGCATTTACTCAATCCCGACCCAATCAAACTATAGCCCATTAAGCCACATGTAGGCTAGGCTATAAATACCCTTCCTAGCATGTTAGGAAGGGTGTTGGTTGTCTCATTTCTAATCTAATTTCACAAAAGTTTAACACACACTTCCCTCTACTTTCTCTCACTACTTTCTCTCTCTAGAAACCTTCCATCTTTTATCTACCTTTCTTTCTTCTTTATTCGTGTAGAATCATCATATTTTATAGGGACAACATGATCTTTTAGAAGAAAGAGAAACCTTGGAGATCAAGAATGGACGGTTTGGATTGGTTTCAGTGATAGAAGATGATGAAGAAAATAATGTTGATGAACAGGAAAATGAGAAGCAAAAACTCAAAGAGGTCAGCAAAATCAAATATATTTTATCACTAATGATAATCCAATAAAATTGGTTTTAATAGGTTATCAATATTGATAATACATTAAAGATGGAAATAGACAAAACTAAAATAGTGGTAATAGTTTATCAATAGTGATTATGACTATTGAATCTTATATCTAGAATTTTTTTGTTAGTTTTATCACTATTGATAATCCGTTAAAGTTAATTTTAATAGATTATCAATTGTGATAATACATTAAAGTTGAAAAATTAACATTATTTGATCAATATTTACTTCAAATACTGATTATCACTATTGATAATCTTATGACTATCGATAATCTGAAAGAATTTTTCTTTGTTAGTTTTACCATTATTGATAATCCATTAAAGTTGATTTTTAATAGATTATCAATGGTGATAATACATTAAAGTTGAAAAATTAACATAATATTTAATCAGGTCATAGTAAAAAATACATATAATAGATTATCACTAGTGATGTAAAATTCCTAAGACGCGTTTTTTTCAACACAGCTTATATACGAGAGAATAGAAGAAAAGTTTGAAAGAGTTATGAAAGTGATAAGAGAGCTTCAAGATATGATTAATGAAAACTTGCAGATGCAAGAGGTCTTTGAAGGTGATGAAAGATTAAACTTGTTTGTACAAAGATTCAAAAGAGAGTTTGGAAATGAAAAGGAAGTAGATGAACCCAAGGATTATTCATATTACTATGCTAGTGCATCAACTAGCAAAGCTGCAACAACAAATGATATTCATAGTCCTGCTGGGTTTATTGAAGATGTCCACGAGGAGAGAAACAACAACAAATCAGACTTTCCTGAAGCTGACAAAATATACTACGAAGCACTTGAAAAAAAGAAGCAACAACAAGCTGCGAAAGACGAGGCTGAAAGAATAAGGAAAGCTGATGCTGAAGATAAGAAGAAACAACAAGAAGATGCAAAGAAAATCAAAGCTTAAAGAGGCAAGTAAAATCAAATAATTTAACATGTTCATGTTATTGACAAATCACTAGTGGTTAACCACTAGTCATAAAAATAAAATAGTGTTAAATCACTATTGATCAATGATAAATGATAAATGACTAATAATGTATAATGATACTTTTAACAAACTATGGCTAGCAAAAACAATAAAACTATAATGATGCTTTAACAAATACTAGTGATATGTAACTAGAAATGTATAAATGCTAAATTTGAAAAATTCCTTTTTAGAAGCAGATGTAAAGAAGAAGCAGCAAGAAGCTGCGAAAGAGGAGGCTGAAAGAAAAAGGAATGCTGATGCTAAAAATAAGAAGAAAGAGGAAGAAGATGCAAAGAAAAAACAGGCGGAAGAGAAAGCTACAAATACAGAAAAGGATGCAACTGCAAAAGAAGATGCTCAATAGAAACAAAGGAACATGCAGAGGACAAACATGAAGCTGCTGTTGCAGAAAAACCAAAGCACAAACAGAAGAAAACAAAGAGACATCTAAAGAAAAAAACAAAGAAGAAGATGCAACAAAAAAGCGACAGAGGAACCAGCAGCAGAAACAACACCAAAGAAAAATACAAGGCTACAAGCAAAACAGGATACAGAAAAAACAAAAGGTAAAAACATAAATTTTTATCAAAAAACGTATCAGTTTTTACACTTACAGATTATGTAAAAAAACCTTATAATAAAATTATGCAACAGATGATAAAAATTATGAAAGCCCGGAAGTCCAAGAGAATGCATTTGGTACAGAACAAGTAAGCGAAATAGAAAGTATTGAACATGAGGAAGCACAAGGCAGAGGAAAAAGGATCACGAAACCATCGATGTATTATAAATCGCCATACATGAACGAGATGTCCAAAACACAAGATAAATTGCACTATGATGAAATGATTTCAACAAACAACATCTTCTGTATGCAAGGAAAGATATGGTGAACAAGTTTAATATTTACTATTTAGTCCTGGATAAATATCATTAGAAACTAGTGATAAATCTAATACATAATAAATGTTTTGTAGTGAAAAAGTATTCGATGATGGAAGTGGAACTATTGCAAACAGAGAAGAAATACAAACTCTTGCACCTGGATTCAAGATACATAAAAAAGTAATTGACACTTTTGTTAAAGTGTTAAATTACGAGGAAAGGATACACACAGGAGGCAAAGGGTTAAGAAGGCAATACTTTGCAACAACTGACTTCGTAAGTTCATTTAAAATTTATAACGAAAAAAAAGTTCTATCACTTGAAAAATATAAGAACTAAATTTATTTTTAAAAAATCTTTTATCTATAGGACGTGGAACAAATGGAAAATGAGAGTTTGAATGAGATCGATGATGAGAAGTTTGAAAAGTTGCTGCACAAATACATGATTTCTTCACAAGCTAAGAAGAAGATGAAAGATGTGAGAATTGTGTTTTTCCCAACAATAGTTGGAGGTGATTATTTTGTGATCGTCTTCAACCTTGAGAAAGCAAATGATATGATCCTGGATAACGACTCGAATGTGGAATACAAGAAAAAGTACCAAGACGTCTTTGGCAAAATAGTAAGTAAATATATAATGCTACTTGAATGTAGAATTATATAAATGCAGATAAATTACATGGCTATACACAATAACTAATTTCTTAAATTTTAATTTCTGTAGAAAAATTTGTTGATCAACTACTTGACGAAGCACATAAACACGTGTGTTAAGAAGCTAAGCAACGACAAACCACCGAAAGTGATGAAATTCAAATGGCAAACTCTGGAAAACAAAATCGACAGTGGCTTGTACACAATGATGCATATGGAGCTTTATCAAGGTGAGATGGCATCTAAATGGAATCCTCAAATTGTTCTCGAAACAAACAGAGATCATCAACTGCAAATAAACATAATGAGGAAGAGGTATGTGACAAAGATTTTAATGCATGAAGTAAACACAAAGAGAGGAGTGATGACGGACTATGCAAAGAAGTTTGAAGATGATAACAAGGACAAAGACGAAAAAACAGTCCAAGAAATCGTTGAAGCTGCTATCAATAAAAAGATAAAAAATGAATGATAAGCCCCAAGTATTATGTTAACAAAACAGTTAGTACTTTTTATTAGAACAAAGATTCTGTAGTATATCACTGTTGATATACAAATTATGTATCTTAATCAATTGTTGAACCTTCTTTTGCTGATTAAACTTAGATGATGTCAACTTTAACTTCAAATATAATATTTCAAACACAAAAGATGGTAGAAAACATTGCAATATTGAAAATATAACTACCTGTATTATCACTAACTATAAAAAATTAAAAAAATACTGTGTATAAAATTTTATTCAATAAGATATATGAGATATAAAAGAAAACATTGAAAACCAACTTAAAAATATATGAGACATCATTAAAAATAACTAACCACTTACCAATACTTATAAAACATGAATATTAAAAACTGTTTACGTATGATCACTGGTGATAAAATATAGAAAATGTATATACTTATAAAACATGAATATTAAAAATTATTTACGTGTGGTATCACTAGTGATAAAATATAGAAAATGAATATACTTATAAAACATGAATATATACTTATAAAATATGAATATTAAAAATTGTTTACGTGTGATATCACTGGTGATAAAATATAGAAAATGAATATACTTGTAAAACATGAATATTAAAAATTGTTTACGTGTGATATCACCGGTGATAAAATATGTAAAATAAATATATACTTGTAAAACATAAATATGGAAAATTGTTTACGTGTGATATCACTGGTGATAAAATATAGAAAATGAATATACTTATAAAACATGAATATATACTTATAAAACATGAATATTAAAAATTGTTTACGTGTGATATCACTGGTGATAAAATATAGAAAATGAATATTGTAAAACATGAATATTAAAAATTGTTTACGTGTGATATCACTGGTGATAAAATATAGAAAATGAATATATACTTGTAGAACATAAATATTAAAAAAATTTTAATGAAGCATGCAACAACATTCTATTGTACTTATATGTCTATGTGATAAATACAATGTTTACCAGGGTGACCCTTTAAAAAAAAACCATTGAATACGATTATTAAATTTTATTAAAGGTACAATATGTGAAGCTAGAAAAAAAATCATTCAAAATATCAATCTGGATTGTAGATATGTTTTTTAAAATATAAAATAAATCACTCATCATGGCTGATTATCTACTCCTTCCACTGCTGCTTTTTCATACTCGTTCTTGCGTCGACTTCTCTGTTCTTCCCTTTTTCTTTTTCTTTCTGCCCTGAGTTTCTGCCTTTCAATTTTTGGTGTTATACGCAAATCAAAACTTGGCTGGGAACCAGGAGTCCAAGGGCTACTGCACTCAGATGGTGATGTAGCAGATAATGTGTCCGAATCACTAACTTGTACATTATCTCCTTTTTGATTATTTTCTTCTTCAGCTTTATGTTTCGCGGCAAGCTCAGCTAAAAGTTTTGGCTCTACAAATTCAAAATAATAACTCATCGATTCTTCCGAATCCAAATCATGAACCAATAAAGTACTTGTTTGACCTTGGTAAAATTTACCTGTTGCTTCAACTTGTTGCTTCAAAAATTGAGGATCATCAATATCTATATTGATTTTTTGGTTTGTTGCATTTTCTTGCCCAATAACTACTTTCTTAATACTTCCAGCTTGATCTGTTTTTTTTAAACTTCCAGCTTGATCATTCAGTAGTACCGCATCTTGACTTTCTATTTCCATGTCTTGTTCAGTAACTGAATATGAATCACTTCTAAAAATGCTTTCATGGACACTTTGAACGTTGTCTTGTCCAGATTCTATTATCTTACTACTTCCATCTTCTACTGTTTTTGTGGATCCATATTGTCCTTCAAAAGAAAGATTTTGACCATTTAATCCTTCATCATATTGACTTTGGCAAACTCGATCTATTGCTTCAACTGATTGCTTCAAAAATCCAGGATCATCATAATCAAAATCATCAGAATCTGCAATGTACTTTATGTTTCTAGCCTTTTCTAGCCCAATTTGTACTTTCTTACTACTTCCAGCGTTTTCCGTTTTAGTGCCTCCATATAGCCCTTGAGAAACAAATTTTTTATCATTCAATATTACCTCATCTTGATTAACAATTTTTGTTTCTTGTTCGGAAACTGAATATGAATCATTTCTACAAATTCTTTCATCAACACTTTGAACATTTTCTTGCACAGATTCCATTTTCTTATTACTTCCAACTTCTTCTGTTTTGGTGCCTCCATCTTGTCCTTCAAAAACAAAATTATGATCATTCAATACTTCCTCATCTTGCACATTTTCATGCCCAGGTTCCATTATCTTACTACTTTCAACTTCTTCTATTTTGTTGCCTCCATCTTGTCCTTTAGAAACAAGATTCTGATCATTCAATCCTTCCTCATCTTGAACATTTTCTTGCCCAGATTCCATTTTCCTACTACTTCCAAATTCTTCTGTTTTGGTGCCTCCATCTTGTCCTTCAGAAACAACATTCTGATCATTCAATCCTTGCTCATCTTGATTACACATATTCACATCTTGATCACCAACAGAGTATGTGCCACCTCTAAAAATGTTTTCATCGACACTTTGAACGTTTTCTTGTCCGGATTCAAATTTCTTACTACCCCCAGCTTCTATTTTCGTGCCTACATCTTGTACTTCAGAACCAAGATTTACATCATTAAAACCGTCATCATCTTGACTGCTGACTTTCATATCTTGATCACCACCTGAAAGGTTATCGTTCTCATCGCCAGATTCTGAGGAAGAAGTGTGGTACTCTAGAATGTCGGGTTCTTTGAAAATTTCTTTTAGTTTGGCCCTAAATCCAATCAGCTTAGAATCATCTTAGAACTTTAACAAATTCTCATTGATTGTTTCTTCTATTTCTGATTTATCTATTAAAATGTTCTCAATACTCTGATGAATCAAACCATACAATTCCTGTAATGTAGAAGAAAAATATACTTATTGATAATCACTATTGATAAAACATTAAAAATTTTAATAAATACTGATAAGGAAAACTAACTTTAATATATTATCAATAGTGATAATACATTAAATTTTTTATAACTAATGATAATCACTATTGATAATATGTTATTTAATTATGATTACATATATAAGAGTATCCCTGATCATATATATCACTATTGATAATCACTATTGATAATCTGTTACTTCATTTAATCACTATTGACAAATCACTATTGATAATCTATTAAAGTTGATTAAAGTAAAAAATACACACAATTTTAGACTTAAAAAAGAATTTGATTTATAACGAGTGATAAAATGTTAACTTAACTAACCTCTCTTTGTACATTTTGCTCTACTTCATCCAAATCTGGAAGAATGTCGGATGTTCCCTAATAAGTGTGAAAACACTTATCCTTTTACCACTTATTTCCAATAATAACAAGACCAAAACGTGTGATTTATGTCGTAAAAGTCGGAATTATGCGTGGTTTGTGTTTTTATTGTGTTTTAGGACCAAAATATAAAAAAGGAAGAAAACACAGGTTTTCACGGGCTTTTATCGAAGAAAACGGGAAAAGACGAAGTCAAAAGATCAAGAGTGCAAAAATAACGGAAGTCCAAGGCCTATTCTGAAGATTTATCGAAGAACAAGTCTAAAGACGGAAGTTTTATGAAGTCGAAGAACTTAAGTCTAATAAAAGAAGAAAATTTAAAGACAAGTTCCAATCCCGAGACGACATCGAGAAAAGACAAAGAATTAAAGTCGAGTCGAGAAGACGTGAAGAAAGCAAGAAAGAAGATGCAACACATGCACTCCTTCCACCTTCCCTATAAATACCCTCCTAATAGTCATTAGGAGGGTGTTAGTTAGTCTTTAATTTTTAGTTTTTCATTTTTTCACTTTTCTTTCTAGTTTTAGAGAGAGAAAGTCTTAAACTTTCTCTCACTAAGTTTCATCTTTTCTCTTAATCTTTCAAGATTAAACATTTGTATTGCTTATTTTTCATTAATCATGTTCATTTTAAGCTTTTAATCCTAAATCTCATTCTACACTTCTTGATTTACTTTACCTTTGATCCGATTTGCATACTTCATGCGTATGATTTTATGATTTCGTGATTGAAGGATTGATTTTCTTTGTTCCTACATAAGCTCCTACGTATAAGCTATAAGCTCGTAATGCTTATTGGCTTATTACATGTTTTAGCTTATTGATTTTCGGATTTCATATAGGTTTTAGGCATCTTGAAGTTCATTTCATTAAGTTGATAGTCTTTTATGTTTTGCAAGTTGTCAAATTCACACTTTTCGAGTTGTTTAAGTTTTGAGTAAATTAGCTTATTGTAGCAGCTTATTGAGTTTCACATTTTCCACCAATTTCGGATTAAGTATTGCTTTCCACCAATACAAGGGATTTTGTACACATTCCGACGGGCCTTAGTGTTTTGATCGCAATAACCCATTAGGGTTTTACTTTGCGATCAGGTTGTCATTTCCCCCTTATTCCGATCTGGATTGCGATCGCCCATTGCGATCGCACATTCCGACGGGATCAAGGTCTTGGTTAAGACGAAGTGCTGCCCATTTTCGATAGCAACATTGCGATAGACATTATTCCGATCTGAATCATTGCGATAAGAGGACATTCCGACGATCAACATTGCGATAGACTTGTTGTAGTTACATTCCGATGGGTAGTAAGTTTAACATTCCGATGGACCTTTGTTTTGATTATTCCGATGGCTTATTCTAGTTATATTCCGATGGCTATCATTTGGTGCATTCTGATGGACATGAATTGCTTTATTCCAATGGAACATGTTTTAAGTTTTAAAGTTTCACAAAGTTTTAAGTTTAAAGTATTTTCCTAAATTAATTTTTAGATTAGTTTTGTCAAAGCTTCTACTTTACTCAACGACACTTAAGTTACTTGCTAATAGTTTAAAATTAGATAAATCAACCAAACCATTCTCTTGTTACCAAAAGACGATTGATTCGCACTTTTAACCATTAGTCAATTCGAAAAGACTTGGGACAACAAGATTTTATACTTGGGGTAAAAGCCGAGTATTAAATGGCGCCGCTGCCGGCTCTTTTCGTTAAGATTAACGGTTTTTAGTGAGAGACGCATTGAATTTTTGGATCCGTTCTTTGAACGTTATTTTCCTTGCTTTAAAAAAAAGTTTCAAAAATCCAAAAAAAAAATATATAAAATTCTTCAAAAACACAAAAACATTGAAAAATCATAAAAAGCAATTCTTTTCTAAAGGTTTGCACCAAAAAGATTATATAGATATTCTCTGTGTATATTTTTCTTCTGCAGGTGTATGCGTACTAGATCTTCGAACTATTCTGAGGCCGAGACTCGTGAAGATCTAGATATGGCTGGTGTTAATAACAACAATAACAACCAACCTCAACCCAATTTGAATAACAACAACAACAACAACAACAATGTCCTCCTACCTGATTTACAAACAATGGAGGAATTGTGCCAACCCACCATGAGCGGACGCGGAGGCTCGATTGCGCCAATGCACGTCACGGCTCAGGAGTTTTCATTGAAGCATCACATGATCCAGCAAGTGCAAACTAACCCATTTCGCGGAATTCCGGATGATGATGCCAACAAACACCTCGACAAATTCATTACCATAACCCAAAGCATGAAGTGCCCCGGTGTTTCTATGGATGACCTTCGCCTTCAAATTTTTCCCCATTCGCTTTCTCACCATGCCGAAAAATGGTTTGACCGTCTTCCTAAGAATTCTATTCATACGTCGAATGACATGACTCAACGCTTTTTGTCGCGCTACTTCCCTCCATCCATGGTCACAAGCCTTCGTAACCAAATCAGTGGATTCATGCAAGACAATGATGAATCGCTCTTCGATGCTTGGGAATGATACAATGATTTGATCGACCGCTGTCCAAATCACAACATGCTCCCCGGCACTCTCATTGATACCTTCTACAATGGTCTCACTTTTTGTGATCGTGACACGATCAATGCCGCCGCCGGTGGTACTTTTATGAAAAGGAGACCAGAGGAGTGTCGAGAGTTGATTGAAAACATGACTACTCATCACAAGAATTGGGATTCATCCGCATCCTCAAGATCTAACTCGAGAGTCAATGTTTCTTCTACTACTTCCAATCCTGAGATGACTGAAATTTCTCGACAACTCGCTAAAATGAACAAGAATTTCATGGCCATGGCCACAAACCACTTTCAACAAGCTAAAGCCGTTGCTATTTCTTGTGACACATGTGGTGGTCCTCATTCTTATAATGATTGTCCTTCTACCCAAGGCAATTTTTCTGAAAACGTTAACGCAGCTTATGGTACTTATCCCATGGGAGGCTATCAAGCTCGCCCTCAAGGGGACCGTAGCTTGCTCAGTTATCGTTCCAACAATTATCTTGCTCCTCCCGGTTTCCCTCCTACCAACCAAAACCAACAACAAAGCTATAACCGTAACAACCAATCCCAACCTCGTGCTAACAATCAATATCAATCCCAAAGAAACCCATACCCACCTCAAGGAAATTCTCAAGCTTACCAAGCTCCACCTCTCAATCAACCGATGGTAGTAAGTCCAGACGTCGAGACGTTCATGAAGACTAATCGGGAGCTGGTGACGAATCTTCAGAGTCAAGTCATCAACTTGAAGGGCGAGATGGCGAAACAAGGAAGCGATATTAGAGCCAAGCTAAGGAATGATATGGCAAAACAGAGCAATGAGATTCGTGCCGACATCAGAGATCAGCACCCAAGCGCTTAACATTCGTGATATGATTGGTTCGCTCATCCAAGGTAATCAACCCTCTTCTTCGGGTACTCTTCCGAGTAATACCGTTGCGAATCCAAGAGGGGAGATGAAAGCAATCACCACTCGTAGTGGAAAAGGTTATATGGAACCCGAGCTTCCTACACCTCCACCCGTGATTGTGAACAAGGAAAACGAGAAACTTTCCTCACCTCCTTCACCTTATATCCCTATTTCCCCACCACCCGTGGTTGTGAGTGATCCTATTCCCCTAAAGCCTTCTTCTTCATCCAATATACCGTATCCTTCAAGGTTGAGGAAAGAGAAGCAAAAGAGCAAGGATGATATTCAGGTTTCAAACTTTCTCAAAATGTTTAAACAATTGAATTTTAACATCTCCTTTGCTGAGGCTCTCGCTCACATGCCCAAATACGCTAAGATGTTTAAAGATCTTCTAAGTGACAAAGAGAAGCTTCTTGACATTGCTCAGACCCAACTTAATGAGAATTGCTCCGCCGTTCTCATAAGGAAATTGCCCACCAAACTTGGTGATCCGGGTCGCTTCTTGATTCCTTGCAACTTCCCGGGAGTAGAGAATTGCAAGGCCCTAGCCGATCTAGGTGCCAGTATAAACTTAATGCCGTTAAGTGTTTGGAAGCAATTATCTCTCCCCGAGCTAGTCCCCACCAAAATGACTTTGGAATTAGCCAACCGTACGGTTGCTTATCCAGTGGGGATAGCCGAAGATGTCTTTGTTGGCGTTGACAAATTCACCTTCCCGACGGATTTTGTTGTCGTTGACTACGAGATGGATCCTGTGTTCCATTAATCGTTGGACGTCCATTCCTGAGGACCGGTCGCACTCTCATTGATGTAGCCGCGGGCGAGATAATCATGAGAGTTGGTGACGATAAAATTGTCTTCAACATGGGTAAGATTTCTAAGCAATCTTATTCAGATGAGAGTGTTAATGCTATTGATGTTCTCGATGAGGCTTGTGAAGAACATTTTCATGATGCTTGCAAAAGTACTCTCTCTTCTCTACCCAATGTTGAGACCGTTGCCTCAATAGCTCCAGCATTGACTCCTTTTGGAGAAAGTGACTTGGATGATTTCGAAGCTAGCTTGGGTCCTCTCGATATTAAGTATGATAATTCGTCCACCGATTGGGATGAAGACATTCGTACTATTGAGAGACTTCTCAATGAAGACCCGTTTTCTCCTCCTTCTCCTAAAGAGGTGACTAATGATGATCCATCGTTAGTTACACCATCTATTGAGGATCCTCCCACTCTTGAGCTTAAGGACCTACCTCCTCATCTTGAGTACGTTTTCCTTGAAGACGACGAGAAGTTACCGGTCATCATCGCTAAGGACCTGAAAGAAGAAAAAGCCCGACTTGTCGCCGTGTTGAAGAAGCATAAAAGAGCTATCGCTTGGAAAATCTCCGACATTCGCGGAATTGATCCTCACTTTTGCACACATAAATTCTCATGGAGGACGACTTTAAGCCCACAATTCAAAACCAACGAAGGGTGAATCCTAAAATCCATGAAGTCATCAAAAAAGAGGTTATCAAACTTCTTGATGCGGGTATGATTTACCCTATTTCGGATTCACCATGGGTTAGTCCAGTCCATTGTGTGCCTAAGAAAGGCGGCATCACCGTTGTACCCAATGCAAACAACGAGTTGATTCCTACCCGTCTCGTTACTGGGTGGAGAGTTTGTATAGACTACCGCAAACTCAATGATGCCACGAGAAAGGATCATTTCCCTCTACCTTTTATGGACCAAATGCTTGAACGTTTAGCGGGTAATGAATATTACTGCTTTCTTGATGGTTTCTCGGGTTATTTCCAAATACCCATCGATCCCCAAGATCAAGAGAAGACAACATTCACTTGTCCCTATGGCACATTTGCTTATAAAAGAATGCCTTTTGGCTTATGCAATGCCCCCGAGACATTCCAAAGGTGCATGTTGGCTATCTTCCATGACATGGTTGAGCAAACCATGGAAGTCTTCATGGATGATTTCTCGGTCTTTGGGGATTCCTTCTCTTCTTGCCTTGCCAATTTGGAACGTATGCTTAAGCGGTGCGAAGACACTCGCCTTCTTCTGAAATGGGAAAAATGCCATTTTATGGTAAAAGAAGGCATTGTTCTAGGACACAAAATCTCTAAAGCCGGTCTTGAAGTCGACCGTGCTAAAGTAGATGTCATAGCCAAATTACCTCCACCTTCAACCATGAAGGGTGTGAGAAGTTTTCTGGGTCATGCGGGCTTCTATCGTCGATTCATTCAGGATTTCTCTAAAATCGCTCGCCCGATGACCCACCTCTTGGAAAAAGATACTCCTTTTATCTTTTCTAAAGAGTGTCTCGAAGCCTTCAATCTTCTTAAGGATAAGTTAACTAAGGCACCGGTCTTGGTTACCCCTAATTGGGAGCTGCCTTTTGAATTGATGTGCGATGCTAGCGACTTTGCTATTGGTGCGGTTTTGGGCCAACGAGTGAATAAACACTTCCAACCCATCCACTATGCTAGCAAAACAATGACGGGGGCTCAATTGCATTATACGACAACCGAAAAAGAGCTTTTAGCTGTTGTCTATGCTTTTGAGAAATTTCGCCCCTATCTTGTTTTATCCCCCACCATCGTATACACGGACCATTCCGCGTTGAAGTACTTGATGACTAAGCATGATTCTAAGCCAAGACTTCTTTGCTGGGTTTTACTCCTTCAAGAATTCAACATTGAAATTCGCGACAAGAAGGGAGCCAAAAACCTGGCCGCGGATCATCTGAGCAGACTTGAGGATCCATATCAAGGGGATCATCTGAACAAAGAGATCAATGAATCTTTCCCCCTTGAGACCTTAATGTCTATAAATCTCAATCTTGATGACACCCCGTGGTTTGCGGACATTGCAAACTACTTAGCGGGTGGTATTCTCATCAAAGGGTTAACATCCCAACAAAAGAAGATTCTTGAATGATGTTAAGACTTACTTTTGGGATGACCCTTTTCTATTCAAACAATGTGCTGATCTGATCATTCGTCGATGTGTTGACGGACCGGCAGCTTTTGACATTCTCCGAGCTTGCCACAAAGGACCCACCGGTGGTCACTTTGGTCCCAACTACACCGCTAAGAAAGTGTTTGACTCTGGATTCTATTGGCCCACCATTTATCGTGATGCTCACGAAATGGTTAAGCATTGTGATGCTTGCCAACGCCAAGGAAAGATCACACATAAGGATGAGATGCCTCAAAATTTCATACAAGAATGTGAAATCTTTGACGTATGGGGCATCGACTTTATGGGGCCATTTCCCTCATCCAAAGGGAACAAGTACATCCTCGGCGCAGTTGACTACGTTTCTAAATGGGTTGAAGCTAAGGCTCTCCCTACGAACGATGCGAGGGTGGTTGTGAACTTTTTAAAGCAGCTTTTCGCTTGATTTGGCGTTCCTCGTGCTATTATCAGTGACCGCGGGACTCATTTTTGCAATGATCAATTTGCAAGAGTCATGGCTAAGTATGGTGTTAATCATCGTCTTTCCACCGCCTATCATCCCCAAACCAATGGACAAGCCGAGATATCCAACCGTGTCTTGAAGAGAATTTTGGAGCGTATTGTGGGAGAGCATCACGCCGCGTGGGCTGATAAGTTAGATGATGCTCTGTGGGCTTTCCGTACTGCTTATAAAACCCCGATCGGTTGTACACCTTATCGTCTTGTGTACGGAAAAGCATGCCACCTTCCCATCGAGCTGGAACATAAGGCGCATTGGGCCTTGAAGTGGGCTAACTTCGACATCAACAAAGCCGGTGATCATAGCAAGATTCAACTCAACGAGCTCAACGAACTGAGGAATGAAGCTTATGAGAACTCGCTGATCTACAAGGAGAAGACGAAGATCATTCATGACGCAAAAATCAAGAACCGAGAGTTCCACGTGGGTGATCAAGTCTTTAACTCTCGGTTGAAGATCTTCTCTGGCAAGTTGAAGAGCCGCTGGTCTGGTCCATTCACCCTCGCCAAATTCTTTCCATATGGGACCATTGAGCTTTCTCAGCCGAATGCGCCCAATTTCAAGGTGAATGGCCAGCGTCTGAAGCTGTACTTTGGTGAGGACATCTCTCAGGAGATGATTCCATCCCTCACCACGTTTCCCATGAACTAAATTTGGTTCGAGTCAGGCTCGTGACTCGGTGATAAAAAACAAGCGCTTCTCGGGAGGCAACCCGTGATCTATCCTTTACTGCTTTCATAATAAGTGTAGGGGGAGCCCCGTATGTGTTTGTTGTCTTGTTTCTTGTGCTGTGCAGGGATTCAAGCTTCAAAGATCCACCTTGATGACTTTTGACGAACCGTAATACCGTGTTCTCATCTTCCCGGTTCTATCCTAAACTCTTGTGATTCAATATTTCATATTTTATATGTTCACATTAAATTCACTATAGTTGTCCTTTCCTTAGCAAGATTTAAACAAAGTGCACAATGTCCTAAGTGTAGGGGAGTTTACTCCCACATGCTTAAACATTGAGGACAATGTTTATCTCAAGTGTAGGGGGGACTTCTATCGAAGTAAGTGGTCTTTTCCATGAATTTGCCCTCATTTTAACCGGAAAATTTGATTTTTCAACATTTTTCAAAAATTTTAATCTATTTTGGCCTAGTTGTATAGTTGTACTTTCCTTTATTATGGTTATTTTCTTTCCTTGCTTAAATAAAGTGGTTTTAAATTTTTCTTAGTAGTGAACATTTTGACTCAACCCGAGTTTACTTATCTAAGTTTACTCTAGCTAGTATCCTTAACGTGTTTAAGTCAAGTTTTGCTAGGCTTTTATATAGGGAGCTATAAAACACAAAAGTCTTAACTCTCACGGGTTAAGAACAAGAACTTTTCGCAAGTTCCTATAATTGATCCTAGAGAGTTGTTTATCAAGGGAACTTTAAAATGCAATTTCTAAACTTGAAAAAGTCTAAGAATTTGCAAGATCCTATAGATGACTCGAAAACCCAAAACATTGATTTAATAGGCTAAGCATCCACGAGTCTCATTCCTTGAGATTTTAAACTGTGGAGAACAAGAGATGATAGAGCCAATTATAAGTTCGGTATTCTTTCGTGAATTTATGTGAGTTAATTATAAGCCTATTCTCCCTTCGCTTGTTAATAAATTTATCTGCAATAAATAAAATTGTACGATTTAAAAGGTTACTTAGCTTCTAGCCCCAGATCGTTTAAAAGTTGCTCGGTACGGATTAGAGTTCATAGCCAAGGCATAACTTATTGAAGCGGGATGCGAAGATTGGCGAGTCCGAAAAGGACCTAACAAGGCATGAGGGCTACAGTTTGTTGCTAAAGATCCAAAAGTGATGTGAAGAATCATTTATCGAAAATCAATATGAAGGATCGAGACACAATACGCAAAGCAAATACTCCCCAAAAGATTATGGAGAAGTCTATCCAAAAAGACCCTAACAAGGTATGAGGATAAATAGATCCAAGTCCTAAAAGGAGGCGGATCGTTGTATATCAAAGTCCAAAATAAAGATTGGAGAAAAATGAAGAGTCGTGGTCCAAATATGAAGAATCTCTCAAAACTCCAAGTGAAGAAATTCCTATTATGAAGAGAAGACCATTATTTCAAGAACGTCTCTCAAAGATTTGAAGTATGAAGTCGCTGCCAAATATCGGTCCGAGAAAGGTCTCAAATCGTGAAGCGAGTTATGCCAAGATATGAACTTTATGAGGTCCCGAGAAGCAGTTTTAAAAGATTTGGTCCTTTAGCTAACTATTGATTAAATCGTGTACTTTATTTTCGGCCTAAATAACTATCGAAATAAGTCAAACAATGCATCCTCGTGATCATTCAAGACAAAAATAAAATATAAGAGATACACCTAGGAATAAGGGAGTCTAAGTGAATAATTGGCCCACATGAGTTCGTGATAGTTTGCTAACTTATAATAACAATGATCTCGTTTTTAAGCTTGGTATGGGGAACGTGAAACTTGAGGATGATAAACGTTCATGGCAGCCAAAACCCAATGTAAGTTTTTAATTTTTACCTGTTTTTATCTTTTTATGTTTAGTATTTAATAAAGGCCAAGGTGGGTTATTTATGATGGATAATGTAAACCGTACTTTAAATTAATGCATTGCATGAGGGCATTGCAATGGTCAAGTGTAGGGGATTTAATAAGTGTGAAAACACTTATCATTTTACCACTTATTTCCAATAATAACAAGACCAAAACGTGTGATTTATATCGTAAAAGTCGGAATTATGCGTGGTTTGTGTTTTTATTGTGTTTTAGGACCAAAATATGAAAAAGGAAGAAAACACGGGTTTTCACGGGCTTTTATCAAAGAAAACGGGAAAAGACGAAGTCAAAAGATCAAGAGTGCAAAAAGAACGGAAGTCCAAGGCCTATTCTGAAGATTTATCGAAGAACAAGTCTAAAGACGGAAGTTTTATGAAGTCGAAGAACTTAAGTCTAATAGAAGAAGAAAATTTAAAGACAAGTTCAAATCCCGAGACGACATCGAGAAAAGACAAAGAATTAAAGTCGAGTCGAGAAGACGTGAAGAAAGCAAGAAAGAAGATGCAACACATGCACTCCTTCCACCTTCCCTATAAATACCCTCCTAATAGTCATTAGGAGGGTGTTAGTTAGTCTTTAATTTTTAGTTTTTCATTTTTTCACTTTTCTTTCTAGTTTTAGAGAGAGAAAGTCTTAAACTTTCTCTCACTAAGTTTCATCTTTTCTCTTAATCTTTCAAGATTAAACATTTGTATTGCTTATTTTTCATTAATCAAGTTCATTTTAAGCTTTTAATCCTAAATCTCATTCTACACTTCTTGATTTACTTTACCTTTGATCCGATTTGCATACTTCATGCGTATGATTTTATGATTTCGTGATTGAAGGATTGATTTTCTTTGTTCCTACATAAGCTCCTACGTATAAGCTATAAGCTCGTAATGCTTATTGGCTTATTACATGTTTTAGCTTATTGATTTTCGGATTACATAAAGGTTTTAGGCATCTTAAAGTTCATTTCATTAAGTTGATAGTCTTTTATGTTTTACAAGTTGTCAAATTCACACTTTTCGAGTTGTTTAAGTTTTGAGTAAATTAGCTTATTGTAGCAGCTTATTGAGTTTCACATTTTCCACCAATTTCGGATTAAGTATTGCTTTCCATCGCAATACAAGGGATTTTGTACACATTCCGACGGGCCTTAGTGTTTTGATCGCAATAACCCATTAGGGTTTTACTTTGCGATCAGGTTGTCATTTCCCCCTTATTCCGATCTGGATTGCGATCGCCCATTGCGATCGCACATTCCGACGGGATCAAGGTCTTGGTTAAGACGAAGTGCTGCCCATTTTTCGATAGCAACATTGCGATAGACATTATTCCGATCTGAATCATTGCGATAAGAGGACATTCCGACGATCAACATTGCGATAGACTTGTTGTAGTTACATTCCGATGGGTAGTAAGTTTAACATTCCGATGGACCTTTGTTTTGATTATTCCGATGGCTTATTCTAGTTATATTCCGATGGCTATCATTTGGTGCATTCTGATGGACATGAATTGCTTTATTCCGATGGAACATGTTTTAAGTTTTAAAGTTTCACAAAGTTTTAAGTTTTAAGTATTTTCCTAAATTAATTTTTAGATTAGTTTTGTCAAAGCTTCTACTTTACTCAACGACACTTAAATTACTTGCTAATAGTTTAAAATTAGATAAATCAACCAAACCATTCTCTTGTTACCAAAAGACGATTGAGTCACACTTTTAACCATTAGTCAATTCGAAAAGACTTGGGACAACAAGATTTTATACTTGGGGTAAAAGCCGAGTATTATTCCCATAGAATTGTTCTTGACTTCAATTGTTTCTCTTTGGTTCAACAGACTTGAATCCCAGCTTTTAATCGATGGTACTCGTCTCGTTACTTTCATCTGATCACACTTTGTGTAATGAACATATGCAAGCTGTATCATATAATATATTATAATATTAATATCAAATTTTATATAAGATAAAAAAGTTGGTATAAAAAATATTAATGTTCGTAAATTACCATCAGGAACATAGCTGGTCCGTAATACACAACACTCTTCCTATGATTCAACCTTGATTCCAATGCAAGCTTTGATAAACTAGCACAATCAAGGATGTGCTCGCACCAGTTTATATCATTAACGTCATCACCTTCGAACACATTCTTCAGGACTGTGAATTTGATAGTTGATGATACATCACAACTTCCTAAAGTGTTTGAAATCAAAGTCAAGACGTTCATCCTAAACATATAATCATCATTTTTAGTCTCCAATATAACATCTGATAATTCTTTGATTGTAACCATGTTGACATTCTTGAACTGACTTTTCCATTTTAAGTAAATGGATCACCATATTGTCGTTCTCCTTCTCATTGCAAGTTCCAGTTACCCATCGGAAGTCCAAAAATTTGATTAACTGTTTTCGGAGTAAGTAATATGTCTCATGATGGACACTTTAATAGCATTGATGTAGTATCAAGAATATCAACCACAAAGAATGCAAGTTTGCTTGGGATATCAAATATCGGAAAATCAATCAAAGCTCCAAACCCCATATCTTTGATTACCTTCTTTCTTTGGGCTGTTAAACAACGCATTACTTCGTAAAGAGGCCTAACTGACACACGTTATATCAATGACCTATATGCTTTTTTCTACCCCTTTGCTGGTTCTTATTCTCTGAATCATTCACTACAAAATCATCATTTCCTTCAATAATTTTTTCCTTTCCCCTTTCTTCTCACCTTCTTTTATCATCAACAAAAGAACTGTCTTCTTTCAATTTTATCTCTTCTTCATCAAATTCTCTTTTACGTTTCTCTTCTTTTTCCCTAAAACTTATACTGCCGGTTCGTTTCTTACAATTACGTGTAGGCAATTGTTTTCTTCTAACAGTTTTTTGATTAACTAAAAATTATAATGACATATAATTGGTTCAGGAACTTTAGCAAACATTTTTAACGCACATATAAATATAACAAATATAGAATCACAAAACATCATAAATTAAGAACATACATAAATCAAATGCAAAATCAATAGAACAATACAAATGTTTTTTTTTCTTTTCAAAATGAAATACCTTTATCAGTTCCAGTACATTCGCTTGAACAATTGGATCTGTTGTAATCGGAGGTATACTCGATGATCCTTCCATGTTTTTGTTAATTTTTGTTAAATTTGATTCATCTTTGGTTAGTCTGTTTGATTTTAATGGTAGGAGAAACTTGTTTAAAATGATTTTGATATTGAACATTTAGGAAGTGTTCATCATATAAGAGTGTGTGTTTGGGAGAAATAAATAAAACTTAAATTTATTTACAAAAATCATCCCTACACTTTTTTTAAGTTCAAATGAACATTTTACATCAAATCTTTATAAATCACTTGTGATTAAAACACACGACATTCTAAATACATTATCCATCGTGATATTTTCAAATTTAATTTCATAGTTAAAATCCAAAAAACATACTAAAACTTATCACAAGAAAAATAAATTAATTATCACTTGTGATATTTCAAGTAAAATTAAACACTATAAATTTTCAAAAGAAAGAAACACATTCATTGAATCGAAAAAATATTTTACATGAAGACCTTGAAAATTAGTCAAATTACATGAAATAATAACACAAACAACATAACATAACACAAAGAAATCACAAACAGGATATTTTAAACATTGAATCACTAGTGATAAAAACAAACTATCTACTTTAAACAAATCTATCTACTTTAAACATTGAATCACTAGTGATAAAACATACTGAACATAAGTTCTCAGTTATTAAAAATAACACTTTGTGATCATCAAGAAAACAATTGATAGTACATACACAAGGAAAGTATCACTAGTGATAAAACAAATGAACATAAGTTTTCAACAAAACTATTCAAAATAAAAGTATCACTTGTGATAATAAAAAAACAATTGATAGTAGATATACTTAGCATTAGATTCCAGAATATACAGCTTGAACAAATTATGCAACATGACAACCGTCTCTATCATCACGACCATCAGAAGAAACTGATGCAGAATATAACACCCATAAACTTTAATGCTTTCATCTTGCCCACAAAAGAAGTTAGCTTAGGCTCATTATTACTCAACATATGTATACATGATTCAAACACATTTGCGGCCTCAATAGAAAGCTTTTCAATTGCTTCATTCTTCTTGCCATATCGGTTTTTTTGTTCCTCAAATTAGTTGGAATCAGATATTTTGTCCAACGCCTAAGTATATACTGATCTGGGATACGAGACACATTACAGTTCTTGAAAGCACAAAAAACATGACGACATAAAATCCCAACACGAACAAAAAGCTAACAACAGCAGGAAACTGAAGAATCTTGACTGTTATATATCACCTAAAGAAACATTAAAACAATCATATATCAAACAAGAGATAATTTATATTAAAATAGCTATAAAAAATTATTGTATAAACTATCAATAGTGATAAAACATATGAATCTTTAGAAATTAAAAATAACAAAATATACCTCATACTTCCGTGAATTATTTTTATACAACTCAATCTCTTCTTCAAGATTCTCTGAATTACTTTCTTTATCAATAACTTCTGGAATAACCTTTTGATATATTTCCTCTTCAATAAGAATAACAAAAACACCCTCTTTTGAACTCATACCATTTACCGAACACAACCAAGAACCTACAACAATCTATTTTTGAACACGATTAAAAATATTGCGGGTGTAAACACCAGCAGTATGTTTTTCGATCGGTAAGGGAGTCAACAAAGTAGGGAACGAGTCAAAAGACTGATGATCCAACTGTTCTTGAAGGTATCTCTGCCTATCCATCGTAGACTCGTAACTAAGCATAAACTTCACAAGGGTCGCACGGGAGATCAAGAAATAATTAAAGAACGAGTTCTCGCTCTCTGACCTGGAAGTAGTCCTCATTAACCCACAAAGTCGCGAATCAACAAAAAAGCAGGGATCTGTGATGTTCTAATATTATACATCTTCGTTAGCCACTTGTGTCTACCAAGATTAAACTCTTCCATAAGACTGTTCCATCTAAGCTCAAACTTATCAGGTTGGATATACATATTCCAAACAATTTTGAAGAACTTTTCTTTGAACTTTGTATTATCATAAATTTCAGAAACAATCTGGGAAAAGAATGCAATATAAATAGTGATATAACAATAAAGTTTATATACATAATAATTTCTTTTATCTCAATGCATTATCACTAGTGATAAGAAAAATTCCAAATAAGAGAACTGTATAATCTTTTGGTTTTTTATATAAAACATTAATACTTTATCACAAGTGATATAAAAAGAAAGAAAAATGAAAGTACCTTTTTTGGGACTTTCTGCATGATGTGCCACATACAAAGCCTATGCTTAGATTCATGCAACTCCTCAGCAACAGCGATACACATAGCACCGTCTTGATCAGTAACAGCAATCTGTGGCGCTCGACCAACTGCCTTCTTAAACGATCGAAGTAACCATCCATAATATGGAGTTGTTTCTTTCTTCAACAACCTCGAACCAACAGTAACAAACCTTCTATGGTTGTCAATAGACGTAAATGGCACAAACACCATTTTGTACCTGAAAAATAGAATAAACTTTAACAAGTAATAAAAAAACAATGAAGAAACAATAATAATGAAACATACTTATTGGTTTTGTACGTAGCATCAAATGATACAATATCACTAAATTCCTTGTAATTACACTTCGCAACTTCATCAGCCTAGAACAAACCGCATAACTCCGCGTTCTCAACAAAAAATTCAAAAGAAAATAGTTTTGTATACTCTTTCCTGTCCTCCATACAATTAATCAACATCTGAGCATCACTATCTCCTATGAACAAGTTCAAGCCATTAACAAAATTCTTAAAATCCACTTGAGTACCATGAACTAGAGATACAAACCCTTTCAACCCAGTATAAAACTTATGCGCTTTAACAACACCAATATTTGAACTCATAGTGTTGATAATAAACAGCTGCTCGACGTATGTTAACTTCCTCTCAGATTTGGACAAGTGTTTATACTCAGGCTGATCAAGCTCATGATTATGTTCAACATCAAAAGTTGTCAACGAATACTTTATTGTACCAGGAACCAAATCAAAGACAACACGCGCTTTGCAACCACATATCCTAATATTTGAAGTCCTTACTTGTTTATCAGTCTTCTTAGGTTGTAAAGTATTCAAGGATATATTCTTCGGACAACCATACTGATTACAAACTAACGTCTTTTGTTTCACAAATCCACCACGTAAGCGTTTCTGAGTAGATAGTCTAATGCCAAACCCTGTAACTGAAGCGTATTTCTTATAAACACTAATACATTCATCAACACTATCATATTAAGTACCTAAAACTGGTAAATTACTAGCATAAACCCTAGGAAGAACTATAAGTGAACCATCTGGACCGTCGAGAATCTTATCATGATCAAACGATGAAGATGTTTTATCACTATTACCAACTGTAGAAAATAAAACAAAGAAAAATGAATATAATATAAACAAAAAAATAAAACATGGACAGATATCATAAATAATATAACACAACACAACATATATCACTAGTGATAATACATGATAAAAGACATAACAAAAAAAAGCAGTTTACACTAAATATCAATAGTGATAAAACATACAAAACATTTAAATACCTTTTCTTGTTTGGAACAAAAAACATTCATAAAATGATAAAACACATGATATGTAACACCCCCAAATTTATACAACTCAGTACAGCGGAAGACTCGTTGGTGTTACGGGATAGCACATTACTCACATCATAGACCACGCATAAAAGTCGTGTCGTTTTAATAATAAAGCATTTCCATTCATAAATATCAAATTTACATAGGTCCTAAGTCATTGTATTTTATACAAGTTTTACAAAGCATTTGAATGGAAATTAATATTTAAGTGCGGGCCATGAATTCTTGTTGTCTTCCCGAGAATTACCTTCAAGTACCTGAGACAAAACATGTTAAAAGAAAAGGTCAGCGATAACGCCGAGTGAATTCATAGAGTTTAATAAACCATCAATATAACATCGGTATAAAATTTATTACCGAAAATCATTTTGTAGAAATCATTTTTAATAGGCCATAAAATAGCCAAAGTCATTTTATACAATTCCGTATCAAAATCATAATATGGGCTTTCGCCTTCAAAATCATTATACGAATCAATGTCGTAAAAATATCATACAATACGTTTTATAACGTTGTATGGAGTTAAATAAAAATCGTTATATGATTGTGGTTATGAAAACCAAAACACGAACATAATATCAATAGTAAGACCCCGTATTGCTAGTCAGGCAATATATCGTAATTTAATGCTTAAAGCAGTATTTCGTTAATTGGATTATTATAAGCCGCATGACATTGTTACCTTACTATAACCAACAACGGGTAGCTAGCCCGAAACTCAATTTGCCCATCTAAATTAGCGTGTCATCACAAAGGTCACGCTATGGAAATCTTCTCATACAAAAATTCGCTTACCAATCAATGTGGCATGACGGGGATCAACGGTCAAGGCGCGAACTGGGGTGATCGTCCCCAAATAGTACTATTATATGCATAAGCGTCTACCAAATCCCGGTGGTTCACAATTCATGCTAATGGGACTTTTAGTGACATAACCTAACTTTAATAATCCATTTTGTCTCATCTATCGGGTCATTTAATCATTCATCGGGTCATACAATCATTCGGGTCCAAATCAATAAACAAACAATCGGGACAACTGGTGTCCTATTTCATAAAATCTAACATGTTATCTCCCTCGCGGGTTTATAAAACATTTCATAAAAACATTTAAAAGAGTGCGAGGCTATGAACTCACGTTGATGTGGGAAGGCGGTTATCGGCGACTTGGATGTACGGTACGTGCTTCAATCACGAAAACCTAGACAAATAATACTCGTCTTAGACTCTTATCCAATAACTTTATCAAAATAATAATTATGTATACATATGATGATTTTATATATATGATGATGATCAAGTGGGTTTATACATCTTTACTCATTCATTATAGTATTTATGTGTTGGTAATTTTCAAGACTAGTTACACTAGTTCAACTTGTTTACATTTTAAAGCCCAATGGGCCTATAACAAGCCCAATACTATTCATTATCCCAATTATACTATTATTATCAGTATTATACTTTATATGTTGGGCCCAAATGGGTTAAGCCCAATAAATATGTTTATAAGTGTTTTACCAAATTAGTCGGGTTTATTGTCCATTAAGGCTACTTTGGCCCGTTAATGTCTATATGTTGTAAAGCTCGGGTTTTATCGATTTTTAATTGTTATATATGTTTATATATCAGTACGTGAGTTTATAAAATTTTACATTAGACGGGTCCAACCGTCTAAGTTTTATTTAACAAAAACGTTAATCTTTCGGTTTTAGCCGAAAAGACGTAAAACTTAGTATATAGTTTTTATAACTTATAAAACTTACCAAACTACCATTTTTATATAATGTCTATTTATTTATCCTTAAGCATTTTTATATAAATGAAATTTATAAGTTAGTGGGTTTTAATTCACATTTTATACTATATTGGTTTGAGTTCTTATATAATACTATTAAACATTAATTCTTCAAAATCTGATTTTTAGTTTCATCTTCACCATTTTTATCATATCTTGAGTTCTATAAGGAGATAGAAGCTCATTTTTGGATGGCATAAACTTCATATTATGTGCTACAAATAATTTAGTTATAGCTACTGCTCATTCCATGTCTAACTATCCTTAACAGTCCCTACAAAACAAACTATTCAAATTGGTACACTAATCTTGTTTTGATCATATCTCACTCACTTTGACGATTCCATTGCATGGCCAACTCTCACATGTGTATGACATCTAAAACTTACTGTAAATAGATTCCACCATGCAATTTTATCAGTTCATAACTTGGCTACTTACTGTTTTTATACAGCCAACCATTTAAGCAAGATTTTAGCCTTGTTTCTTATGATTTTTCATCTTTTTAATCATATTTATCAACACTTGATCCCCACACAACATTTTTATCATCATATATTCATCATATACATATACAATAAGAAATAAAATACATGATTACATAATAAAAATAACAAGAGGATGGGAAGAATAATCTCTTTACAACCAAAGTGATGAAAAGATGGGGTTGATGATGAACAAGACTTGGTTTTGGGTAACCAATCTTATGAGATATCAACATCACTTCTAGGATCACCCAGTATTTGTAGATTCCTCCAAAAACCAGCCCTTGTTCTTCATGAAAAATCCTTGAGAAATCAGCCCCAAACTCCCTTGAAAACTCCTTTTTACATGTTAAGATCACCTCCAATCTTTATAACTTCAATGGGTTTTCATCATATGTAAATTATACATATGATTTATGTTTGAATCAAGATCAAATGGAGGTTGTTTTGGGTGAATATGGGACGAAAATAAGAGAGAGAGATGAGAGAAAGTAGTGGTTTTGCATGTATGTTTTTTTGAGGAAATAGTTTAGCAAAGTGGTTTAGGAAAAATATATACAAGTGTTAAGCTTCCTTGTGAAGCTTTTGACACATCATTGATGTGGTGGAGCTTCCTTAGCCTTCCCATATTAGTAGGCTGGGGAAAAACTTGTTTTGTCTCATCCCACTAATTTACGGGTATTCCTCGATTCTAGTTTCCTCGATTTGCGTGCCCTCGGTCGTTTTACGAAAAACGTTTTTATAAATTATGAATCAACGGCACAAAACGAATCTAATAAAAATTGTCTCATAAAAAACGGAGTTCGAAAATGTAAATACGCAATCCTAAGGTTTCCGGTTTAGTCGTAAAGGACGTTAAATTAAAATCGTAAGTTCTAATCTCTTCTCGTAAATTTGTGAGTTTATGAACCAACACAAATTTAAATCTCCAAAATAATATTCATGGATAAATTTATTTTCTGAAATGTCGGACTGTCACCAAAAACGGTGCATGTAAACGTAAGCACGTAACGTAGAATCCTCCGGTTTAGACGTAGTCGATGCTACTTCAAGCCGTAAATCCAAATTTCTTCCCAAAAATAAGTGAGTTCATAATATAACATTAAAATAATGTTTTTAAATAATATCTGAGAATAAAATAGCAACCATAAATTGACGGATTGTCACAGCATTTACCCCTAAACAGGATCTTTGTCCTCAAAGATCATCTTACTACTCACTTCTTATAGAGTTAAAGCCATGTGGGTATTTCCTCCACATTCGGTCTTTTCTCATAAGTGTAATTCATTACAATACGCGAGTTTCATCAAACATAACTACGGGAATACGGTCAGGCTTAATATTGACTTACTTTCTCTATCCATGATATTCACGGGCTTTTGATGAATGCAACTTTTTGCCGATCTAAACTTTACTTAAGAAATAATCAGATTTTCACTTGATAGATATTTCATCAAGTTCGATATACGAAACATAATTCACGCAGCTCTTGAAGTCCTAGGGTAGATCCAGCTTATATGCCTTTCAAACCAACTCTTTATATTATTTCAATGGTCCCATACTACGGGGACTTATATCCCATGATCTTTCAGATCATCTATTCATTTTTCCATGGTTAAAAATTTTGGCATAATTTCGCTACCCATCTAGCACTTCAAGATTCTACATTTTATATTCATATAACCTCCTGCCCACTACCGGCAGTCAATAATCAGATCCTAATTTCAACAATCATTTCAGGTCTCGCGGGTCGAGTATTTTGTAAGGTTAGGTTCGCCATCATAGGAAACCTTAAACCTAAAAGACATGTCCAACTCACAATGGGTGTATGTTGATATGAGCTTAAACTCATATCCTTTTATCAACAAATAACCCTAAAACATGAAGCAAAATACCAATTTATTTGGCAAAAACAGTGTTATGTGGTATGTTTGTGTTTGTGTACACTTGTGTAGGTAAAAGGATACATTTTCAAGCAAACAAGGAAAAATCAAGCTCAAAAGGATGAAAAAGACAAAGAAGGATCAAAAGTGACAAGACTTTGAAGTACAAGGACCTATCTTGATAAGTTATCAAAGTTGAAGGACTAAAGTGCAAATATTGTAAAAAGTCAAGATTCAAGTCAAACTTGGTCAACTCTCAAGTCAACTCAGTCAAAGGACCATTTTGTTCAAAGAATCAAAGTTGAAGGACCAAATATGTCAAAAGAATGAAGATTCTAGCTTAAAACAATAATCTGCCAAGTTGAAGGGCCAATTCTACCAATAATGGAAAGATATGCAAAGTTTAATCCATGTGATAATAAATCAACCAATGAGAAGAAGGGAAAGGAAGCACACGGATCAAGCATTTAATACCCACTCAGCATTTGGCATTTATTACCCAATCCCAACAGTGCAATCCGTGTGACCAAAATTCAGCCAATAAAACGCTGACACGTGGCATCTTCTTCAAAAGAAAAATTTACCAGGATCGCGTTTTAGCTACAAGAAATTTCATGGAAAGTGTTCAACATCAAAATTGATCGTTTTGAAGAAATAAACACAACGGTGCAAATCAATTACCATGAAATCAATCAATGAAAAAAAGCCCAATTCCTTGTTCATATCTTCAAAAGCAAAATGCAGAATTCTACACGTGGCAAGCTGGGATTGGTTCTGACACGTCACCAACCCCAACAAACTCTTCCTTCATGTCTATAAATAGCTAGATTAGACCTTATTTTCATTTGTAGCTTAAATTTGTAAAAACACATAGTTCTCCATTTCCTTTCCTTTTTCCTTCATTTCTACCCTAGCTACTCAAGAGTCTGACAAACTCTTGAGTTAGTTAGTTAGTTACTAGCTTCTAACAAACCTTGTAACCGTTTTTCCATTAATGAATTTTGAATTCAAGCTTTCCCGCCAAAATTGTTCTTACCATTCCTGTTCATACCTTGCTGCTATTGGATTCTGTTGTTGTTGTTAAGTGTTTGTTATGATCAAAGATTGATCATAACTGACATTGGTGAAGTTTGCTAGCTGTTTGATCACAATTCAGTTCATTCCATTGATATTTGAAGATTCCAAGCAGAATGATGGTTTCTAGTTGATTTGTTAGCAGAATTTGTTGATTGATTGATTCCTAGTGATAAGGTGGTGGTTATCACTAGGGTAAGAGAGCTCAGCGCTCCTCTTCTTCTCAAAGGAATTCTACAACAGGTTTTAAAGTCCTTGTTTTTGTTCCACTCAACAGTTAACTGCATGCTTTCTTTCCTAGAGTAATCTTGATGGCTGCTTGATAAAAGTTGCTTGTAGTTGCTGTTTGTTAGATCTTAGAGTGTTAGTAGTTTAATCCTGTTTACTTGTTCTTTGTTTTGGATTATATTCTAGCTAACTGCATTGATTCAGTCACTATTGGTCTTGTAATTGGTTTGTAGTTCTAGTAGAGTTAATTGAGTGCATTGAGCTCTATTACTTTTCATTTTGATCATTGAGTTTAGACTGCTATAGCTTTTGAGTCAGCTTAATTCAGAACTTAAAAAGTATTTGTAAAAAGTTTGAATAACCAGTTAAAGGAGTGTTTGGGTGTAGCTTAAAAAGAGTTTTCAAGTTGTGAGTTTTGGAATTTTAGAGTTCATTTGCAGTCATAAGGTGATAAAAAGTTGTTTTAAGTCTTTTACAAGTCAAGTAGAAGGTCAAACAGGCAAATGGCTCTTAAAAAGTTTGGGTTAGTTTTCATTCAGTATTGGTTTTAAGAACTTGTCATTTTCAATTGATTAGAACTCATTCATTTCTAGATGAAATTTCACCAAATTTGTTCTCAGCTCTAGCTTACATTACAAAGAATCAGAGTCTAAAAGGATTTTATACAGTTTACAATAAGCACTTAGATATAAGCAAAAATCAGATAAGTAGACTTAATTCAAGTTTCTGTAACTTGTAAACTGAAAATCTGTATCTCAGTATTCTCTTCATAAACATGCTCATTTTTCTTCACAAATCCCATTAAGTAGTTGAGTTACATGATTTTTGAGATTTTTAGCTTTTTGAAAAAAAAGCTGGTCAACGCTTGGTCAACATAAGCTCATTTTTAGCTTAATTCAGTTTTAGAGCTTATTACTTGATGAAAAACGTTCTAGTTTGATTTCCCATTCCTTAATTCAGTTGCTTAATCAGTTTTAATCAGATAATCAAGTTGTGACTGATTAGATTTGGCTATAGCTTATTTTGTGCTTATTGATAAGCACTCATTTGCTTATTTCTCATTTTTAGCAAATTTCCTTGGACACACATAGCTTATTTGAGATTTGAAACGTTTTGCAAGTTGTCTCATCAAATTTGGTTGAGTATTAAGCTCAAACGAGCTTATTTCCTTGTTTTGCCCGTTTTTAGTTAAATAGATTTGGTAATTGCACTTTGGTCCCTATAGTTCTGTCAGCGTTTAAACTTGGCCTAATTTCCATGTTTTTAGGGTTTGCAAGTGTTTAGTCCCTATAGTTTCAGAAGTTGTTAAAATCAGTTAGTATTTTGTTAGTTTGTTACACTTTTGGTTAGTTTGTTATAGAATTTGCATTTTTGATTCTTGTAGTTTACTGTTTTACACTTTTAGTCCCTATAATTGTTAGAGTTTACATTTCAAGCATTTATTTTTCATAGAAATTACAATTTCAGTCCTTTAAGTTTCATATTTTGCATTTTGAATTTTTACTTGAATAAAAACGTGGTATTTGCAATTTGTTTTACATATACGTAGGTAATATTTTTCCGTTTTGCAAGCATTTGTTGAATTAGCAAATAGATTATCCAAGCAAGTTTAACAACCAAGAACAACTAAAAACCCGATATTGGTTGGACTTTCTATTAGCAAGAACTGAGAAAAAACGAACTGCATTATACTCAATTTCAATGTCGGGTGTCTTCATCCCAACTCCTGCTTACAGATGCTCTAATATATACCCTCACAAGATTCGATCTCGATCCTAACACGATAATTATCAATGATAATCTCTCCAAAGGAAAACGATTATACGGTTTATTATGAAAGGACAATCATTCAAGCATAAAAAAAGACTTCTAGTGTTTTGTATCATTACTTTACCTCGTCCCTTCGATTGGGGTGGTACACAGTACTCTCATCAAGATTCGTTCTCACTGACTTCTGAGCAAATCTCTAGAAATTCGATGCGAAGCGAGGATCTTGATAGAGATGATCGATACAGACACACCATGTTTACACAACTCCTTTAAATACAAAAGAGTCAATTTCTTCATCAAGAATCTATCATTAACAGGAATGATATTAGCAGATTTGGTCAGTCTGTCGACGATGACCAAAATCGAATCAAATTCAGATGATGACCTTTGCGATAGCTAGACGTTTACTAATGTATGAGGCAATGTCTGCCTTCATAATTTGTCATTAGTACAACTTCTTCATACAAAGATACTTTAAATCAGAAATGACAGGAATAGAATACTTATACTTACAAGATTTCAATATGACTACATTTCTAAATCTCCATATTTAGGCAACCACAAGTGGCTTTTTATACATTTAACTCCATTGGCTTCTCAATTCTAATGGTTCACATTAGCCGTGAACCCCCTTTTTATTATATATATTATCCTTTTTACAAACATCATTTATTTTTATATTGTTCGGGAATTTATTTTGCACAGTCATTATTAAGAAATACATCTTAATTGATTCTTTATCCTTTCTATATAATGTGTCAGTATCTACATTCACTTTTCCTGGTGAAATAATTACCATAACCAAAATTCACTCAGAATTTCTTTCTTCATATTTTCTATGTTTTTGTTTCGTCTCAACTATCGTTTTTATCAGTTTTGCTCAATTCGACGTTTTTAAAGCGTCGATAATTATTATACGTAAATTAACAATAAATATTAAGTTTTTATGAAACGTAAGTGTTAAAAGTTTAAATTTCTTAGTTCGACCAATTATAATAAAATGTTCAAAACAAATTTGAATTTAGTTAACACGATTTTTGTTGATTTATCTAAAATAATTAATAAGATTCGTAAATGTTCGAAAAATCTTTGGTTATACTTTGGTCAAAATTTTCTTAGTTGAAAAGTAAAAATTATCGTTTCAAATCTCAAGTCTTGGTTTAAATGGTTTCCTCAATCCCTCTTAGGTTGTCTTGAGGTATACACAAACATTTACCCCTAAACAGGAGTTTAGTTAAATGATTTGTGTATAAGGGAATAATCCCTTAAAATTCCTTTGTTAAAATATTTGTCAAAACATATTTGCATTTTCTTTTTGGTAAAACACAAAGTCCTAAATGAATTCTAATTTTTGAAGAGTCAATTTATATTCCATTATCTATTAATCACACGGTTAAATCATGTAAAGGATTAAGTCTTAAGTCATATGTTAATTATTCAAGGTACATGTTTTAATTGTTCGGCCAATTCAGGGCAATCTATAAATAATTACTAACTCCTTCTTATACGTATAAACAAACAAATGGTCCTTAATGATCATAAGCATGAATTTATAAAATTACAGCCTACACACGTGATCCACCAAATTTATGGATGCTACCTGTGCATTAGTCAATCCAAACGACATCACGTGAAACTCATAATGTTCATTACAAGTACCGGATGTAGTGATTGGAATAGATAATCTTCTTCGCGGAAGCGAAGTTGATAATAACCATGCCGTGGATCAAATCTTTAAAACATACGCTAGAACCTTGTAAATGATCGAACAAATCTTCCATTTCGAGTTAAGGATATCGTTTTCGATTGTCAATTTACTCAGTTCATAGTAATCTATAAATATAAGGAATGATAACACCATAGCTCTTCATGATGACGAGCTCGGTAGAATAAAAGCTTTTCCCGGCAACTCTTTCAGTTGTACGGTAACACTTTCGATTCAGATGGTGCTGATGTACAGTGCACATGTCACAGGTGCAGCACCGGAAATATAATCAATTCCAATTTCAACTTGCCTTAATGGCAAAAGTCTAGGTAATTCACCAACAAATACTTCCTAAAGTTTCAGATAACAGAAACATCTTTTAATAAATTCATATTAGGTTCTTTCTAGATTATAATATCTATAACTAATTCACAACCATTCATGGTATAATTTTAAGTCTAAATACAGGATATCGTCATCCATCAAGAATTATTTAGTTCACTTTTGATAATCAACATCTCATCATTTAGGGGAATTCTATTCGAGTTCCCATCAATTAAGACAATGTCGTCATGTCATAATCAATCAATCCATTCTACTGGCACTGTCAACTTTTCAGTTTTATTGCCGTCGATAAGATGTGAACTTCTCAACAGACTAATAATAACTCATAATCCTTCATAAATTCAAGGATATATGGAAACACAACTACTGTTAAAAGAGTAAGGTCAACGCATAATCTATGCGAGAGAATTTCAAATCAGATACAGACGAAAACATTTAACGAATATGAATATATCCCATGTTTTCATAATTTGAGTACGCATTCGAAAGCTCCTCGGATCGTTACCCAGGTCATTCAAATGAAATCTAATCAAAAGAAATGATAGGAACGTCGATACATCCAATCGGGTATCAACACTCGGTAATCAGATACTTTTCCTAAGAATCTCACTACGGGAGAATTGGACAAGAAAGAATTATCAATTGTCAAATAAGACAATTTCCACAGATGAGTAAATTCGACTCAGAAGAATAGATGCTACAGGCACATATGTAGGTATCCCTAACATTATGTCCCTATTTTTCACTTCTTGCAGATCTCATAAATTTTAATCTTTCACAATCTTTAAAGAAAATGTAGTGTTTATTCATTAGTTTTATGGTGACTACTAATCAGTCTTGCATGGTCCATTCCAAATTGTATGTAGGCGCGCAACTATATATAATTTCAAGATTAACGATGCAATACTCAGTTCGTCAATTTTTTTTTTCATCATGTTTATAATAAAAACATTTTCATGCTTAATTCTTAAATAAGAATCAAAAATAAATTTACAAAGGTTTTCTTTGTTATGAAAACAATTAAGTTTTCCAAGGTTTTTTATAAACAACTTCATTTCGATAATGATTATATATAAGTCTCACTTTAAATAATCCATATGGTGATGAAAACCCAATTTTTCTCGAGGGATACTGTTTTAACTTATAAAAACAATTAGTGATCTGCAAAAGAGTGATGAAAACTTGTTCACCAAGAACTAACTACAATATAATAGGAAATGAGCTTAGCCAAATAATCATGAGGTTCATGACCTCGATGGCTCTCAGGAATATAAAGAGAATAATCCACAACGTAACTCAATTCGAGATGAGTACTTGTTCAATGGTTGCATCACTAACGCGAGCATTAGGATGAAGCAATAAAAGATAGATAGCATCGATACATGTAGAATTTAGCAATCAAAGGTAGTCTTTTCATAAATCACAAACAAGTCTAAATTGTACCGTAACACATTACGCGTCACTATGTCATACAATTTCAAGAACTCATCCTACCAACTGATGTCTCAGTTAAATTAGGGATTATTTTTAAAAGATACCACAATGAATACTAATCTACAAGGGTCATGGGGGTTCCACCTGTCCCGGAAGATCCATCGGTCCCTATTCAGAAGAAGATTTCTTCAATTTATTTCCTGGACACTGGGCATCCTCATTAGTGGACAATGGCCTAGGAACAACCCTTAACACAAACTAACAATCATTTAAAACCTTATAATTCAATTACAGGACTTAACGACTTCCTTTTAACAATTTCTTATTCCATACAAGTTAAATCTTACTTTATTCAAGTTTTAACCAAATTTTATACTCAATTCGATATCCTACCTCATTTTCCAATACTTTCAGCCTTATTTATAAACCTTAAAAGGGCGATAAAAGCTCGATATGAATCAACACTTAATTTCCAATCCTATAGCTTTTACAACAATAGTTATCAAATGAGTCACTAGTTCTAAAATGACTCGATCATTCAATTAGACTTCTCGGAAAGGTACTAGTGGCATGAGGCTTTTGGGTAATGGTTCCAATGACAGCCTCAAGTGCAACATTCACCCTTTCGATTTCAATTTAAGAATTGGATGACAACGAATCAAATGACATCTTTCTAGGTGGTAACGTTTTGTCAAACTCCACTCTATAAGGAAAGATCGTCATGACATCGATATCAGATTTAATCGCCAATTCTTCTTCAATATTACAATCAACTAATATCTACATTTCTACGAATATCAACCATTTGTTGGGATCATAAATATCCACAACTTGGTTTAGATCTAGAATAGCTAGAATTCCTACGAGAATAGCTTCGATTAATTTACTAGGGGATTTAGGGTTCCTTGTGACAATCTACGTCGTATAAATACCTCGTATAAATATCAAAATAATCACCAAACAATCATGTAATAAAATTACATCATATATATATAATCCAAAATAATACTTCTCAGTCTGGCCTTGTCGGTAACTAGGGAATTCTTCGGCACCGTTATAGTCAAAAGATTTTTTAGACATTTTTAGAAAAATGTTTTTAATTAAAAGATTTTGAAATGTTTTATTCAAAACCTTAGTTTTAAAAAAATTTCGTTCTCTATAACGAGAGCTCTGGTACCAAACTGTAACACCCCCAAATTTATACAACTCAGTACAGCGGAAGACTCGTTGGTGTTACGGGATAGCACATTACTCACATCATAGACAACGCATAAAAGTCGCGTCGTTTTAATAATAAAGCATTTCCATTCATAAATATCAAATTTACATAGGTCCCAAGTCATTGTATTTTATACAAGTTTTACAACGCATTTGAATGGAAATTAATATTTAAGTGCGGGCCATGAATTCTTGTTGTCTTCCCGAGAATTACCTTCAAGTACCTGAGAGAAAACATGTTAAAAGAAAAGGTCAGCGATAACGCCGAGTGAATTCATAGAGTTTAATAAACCATCAATATAACATCGGTATAAAATTAATTACCGAAAATCATTTTGTACAAATCATTTTTAATAGGCCATAAAATAGCCAAAGTCATTTTATACAATTCCGTATCAAAATCATAATATGGGCTTTCGCCTTCAAAATCATTATACGAACCAATGTCGTAAAAATATCATACAATACGTTTTATAACGTTGTATGGAGTTAAATAAAAATCGTTATATGATTGTGGTTATGAAAACCAAAACACGAACATAATATCAATAGTAAGACCCCGTATTGCTAGTCAGGCAATATATCGTAATTTAATGCTTAAAGCAGTATTTCGTTAATTGGATTATTATAAGCCGCATGACATTGTTACCTTACTATAACCAACAACGGGTAGCTAGCCCGAAATTCAATTTTCCCATCTAAATTAGCGTGTTGTCACAAAGGTCACACTATGGAAATCTTCTCATACATAAATTCGCTTACCAATCAATGTGGCACGACGGGGATCAACCGTCAAGGCGCGAACTGGGGTGATCGTCCCCAAATAGTACTATTATATGCATAAGCGTCTACCAAATCCCGGTAGTTCACAATTCATGCTAATGGGACTTTTAGTGACATAACCTAACTTTAATAATCCATTTTGTCTCATCTATCGGTTCATTTAATCATTCGTCGGGTCATACAATCATTCGGGTCCACATCAATAAACAAACAATCGGGACAATTGGTGTCCTATTTCATAAAAGCTAACATGTTATCTCCCTCGCGGGTTTATAAAACATTTCATAAAAACATTTTAAAGAGTGCGAGGCTATGAACTCACGTTGATGTGGGAAGGCGGTTATCGGCGACTTGGATGTACGGTACGTGCTTCAATCACGAAAACCTAGACAAATAATACTCGTCTTAGACTCTTATCCAATGAATTTATCAAAATAATAATTATGTATACATATGATGATTTTATATATATGATGATGATCAAGTGGGTTTATACATCTTTACTCATTTATTATAATGTTTATGTGTTGGTAATTTTAAAGACTAATTACACTAGTTCAACTTGTTTACATTTTAAAGCCCAATGGGCCTATTACAAGCCCAATGCTATTCATTAGCCCAATTATACTATTATTATCAGTATTATACTTTATATGTTGGGCCCAAATGGGTTAAGCCCAATAAATATGTTTATAAGTGTTTTATCAAATTAGTCGGGTTTATTGTCCATTAAGGCTACTTTGGCCCGTTAATGTCTATATGTTGTAAAGCTCGGGTTTTATCAATTTTTACTTGTTATATATGTTTATATATCAGTATGTGAGTTTATAAAAATTTACATTAGACGGGTCCAACCGTCTAAGTTTTATTTAACAAAAACGTTAATCTTTCGATTTTAGCCGAAAGACGTAAAACTTAGTATATAGTTTTTATAACTTATAAAACTTACCAAACTACCATTTTTATATAATGTCCATTTATTTATCCTTAAGCATTTTTATATAAATGAAATTTATAAGTTAGTGGGTTTTAATTCACATTTTATACTATATTAGTTTGAGTGCTTATATAATACTATTAAACATTAATTCTTCAAAATCTGATTTTTAGTTTCATCTTCACCATTTTTATCATATCTTGAGTTCTATATGGAGATAGAAGCTCATTTTTGGATGGAATAAACTTCATATTATGTGATACAAATAAGTTAGTTATAGCTACTGCTCATTCCATGTCTAACTATCCTTAACATTCCCAACAAAACAGACTATTCAGATTGGTACACTAATCTTGTTTTGATCATATCTCACTCATTTTGATGATTCCATTGCATGGCCAACTCACATGTGTATGACATCTAACACTTACTGTAAATGGATTCCACCATGCAATTTTATCAATTCATAACTTGGTTACTTACTATTTTTATACAACCAACAATTTAAGCAAGATTTTAGCCTTGTTTCTTATGATTTTTCATCTTTTTAATCATATTTATCAACACTTGATCCCCACACAACATTTTTATCATCATATATTCATCATATACATATACAATAAGAAATAAAATACATGATTACATAATAAAAATAACAAGAGGATGGGAAGAACAATCTCTATACCCCCAAAGTGATGAAAAGATGGGGTTGAGGATGAACAAAACTTGGTTTTGAGTAACCAATCTTATGAGATATCAACATCACTTCTAGGATCACCAAGTATTTGTAGATTCCTCCAAAAATCAGCCCTTGTTCTTCATGAAAACTCCTTGAGAAATCAGCCCCAAACTCCCTTGAAAACTCCTTTTTACATGTTAAGATCACCTCCAATCTTTATAACTTCAATGGGTTTTCATCATAAATGGAGGTTGCTTTGGGTGAATATGGGACGAAAATAAGAGAGAGAGATTAGAGAATTTAGTGGTTTTGCATGTATGTTTTTGTGAGGAAATGGTTTAACAAAGTGGTTTAGGGAAAATATATACAAGTGGTTAAGCTTCCTTGTGAAGCTTTTGACACATCATTGTTTTGGTGGAGCTTCCTTAGCCTTCCTATATTAGTGGGGTGGGGCAAAACTTGTTTTGTGTCATCCCACTAATTTACGGGTATTCCTCGATTCTAGTTTCCTCGATTTGCGTGCCCGCGGGTCATTTTACGAAAAACGTTTTTATAAATTATGAATCAACGGAACAAAACGAATCTAATAAAAATTGTCTCATCAAAAACGGAGTTCGAAAACGTAAATACGTGATCCTAAGGTTTCCGGTTTAGTCGTAAAGGACGTTAAATTAAAATCGTAAGTCCTAATCTCTTCTCGTAAATTTGTGAGTTTATGAACCAACACAAATTTAAATCTCCAAAATAATATTCATGGATAAATTTATTTTCTGAAATGTCGGACTGTCACCAAAAAAGGTGTATGTAAACGTAAGCACGTAACGTAGAATCCTCCGGTTTAGACGTAGTCGATGCTACTTCAAGCCGTAAATCCAAATTTCTTCCCAAAAATAAGTGACTTCATAATATAACATTAAAATAATGTTTTTAAATAATATCTGAGAATAAAATATCAACCATAAATTGACGGATTGTCACATGATATATCACTAGTGATAACACATGATAAAAGACAACAATAAAACAAAAACAGTTACACTAAATATCAGTAGTGATAAAAATACAAAAACATTTAAAAACCTTTACTTGTTTGGAACAAAAAAGATTTATAAAATGATAAAACACATGATATTTGATAAAACAAAAAAAAACATCATAAAAGGACAACAAAAACAAAAAACTTTTAAACTAAATATCAATAGTGATACAACATACAAAACATCAACAAAAAAGATAGTAAAAAGATCAACATATCACTAGTGATAGAACATAAAAAACATCAACAAAAACAGCTTAACTAGTAACAAAACATCAACATATCACAATTGATACAAAACATGATAAAAAATAAGTTGTTAATAAGAATTATCAACAAATAGAGTAAAAAATAAGCTGTTAATCTACAAACTTACAATCACAGTTTTCATGATCAGCCAGAACAGAAGTAGAACTGCATCTGGATACAGTAGAACTGTTATTAACATCCAAACCTACTAAATCAGCATCTGAATCTAGAACTACAGGTTCATTTAAATCAAAAGCCATAACATAAATGAATTAATTGATCAACAATCGATCTAAATGCAATGGAATTTGTGGAATGATAAGCAGTAAAATGATAACCACGATCAATAATGCAAAGGAATTTATGGATCGGTATAACAGAATGAGAAAAAACGGTTTTTTTTGTAACTGAAACGGTTGAGAGAAACACACACGAACTGTGTGTGAAAAAAAGAGCGGAGTGAGAACTTTTTTTGTGGGAAAGAGTTTATATAGTGGCAATAAAAAATAATTAATTGAATTAAATCTTAGATTAATCCCCACCCTTAGATCAAAGCTAAATGAAAGGTGGGGATTTGTCCCTTGGTTTCCACCAAAAAACAAGGCTCCAAAATAACTTTTGTCGGTGATAAAATTTGTTTAATAAACTCACGCAATAGTCTCTCTATCTTAAAATTGGAAAAAAAATATATAATTTCATAAAAATATTACAATTACATATTTTTATTTTTTTTTAAATGATAGTTTTACTATTCATTAGTACTAATTTATAAATTCTCAATATTTGTAATAATAATTTCAAGTGAAGTTAAACAATAAACTCGAACTAAATTTCATATATCTATTTTTTAGAAGTGAATAATTATTTTGTTTGAACCAAAAATTAAATAGTAGATAATAATTTTAGAAAAGGTACTAATATAATACAATTTCGTAAAAATATAATATGGCACCATTGTGACACGCCGAAGAAAGAAAAGACAATAGAATTTTTTTTTCCGTTAGTTTTCGCATTATAGGATTATAAAACTCTAAAACCAAATTACTAGATGTGGAAATCGATGTTGAAGACAACACAAATAACCATGAATCAACAGATAAACCACACAATCTAATATCCTTAATCTTCCGATTAGATTAATGAAAACAATGACATGTTTGTTCTTTCTCCTCACCTTCTTTTATAGAGATGATGGGAACAGACTATTACATAGTCTTACGGGTCGGGTTGGGCTTGGAACAACCAACCGACCTTTATTGATTCCTAATATTACTTAGCTAATAAAAATAAAAAAAGTCGATACAATACCCCTAGACAAGGACTTAGTGTAATATTTCTGAAAATTTCCTCATAAATATGTCACCTTGTGTACGCGTCACCTCATGAATACATTTAATATCACTTTTGCATGAATTTCTTGAGTTATTAATGATGCATGAAAATATGTGACATTATTCATACTGAGCACGTGATCTCTTTCATGAATACTTTAGAATTTATGAGCGTACATGTTCACATTTGATCACTTTGATAATATTTAAGCCACATGGGATACAAGGATCTTTACAAGACATTCTTACAAGATTAATTATGTACAAAATAATAATTGATTACATAAACATAGTGAAGTATTTAAACTTACTATTTTATATAAACATTTTAACCTAAACCACATTATAATTAATAAAGTAACATTTAAATACAACTTGTGATATAATGAGCACACACTAGTCAATGTGACACAAAATAAAAACATTTCTTCCCTCTTTTGGAAAGTAAAACCCACATCTCATTTGTATACATACATGTAGATTCATTTTGATCTCTAACTAAATCCTATACAATTTTTACATAATATCTAACTAAATCCTATATAATCTTACATAATATATAACTAAATCCTGTACAATCTTACATAATATCTAACCAAATCATATATAATCTTACATAATATCTAACTAAATCCTTCCTATATCACTATAGATTTCGGCTTAGTACTAAAAAGGGTGATTTATCCATGTTTTAATCCACATACAAGACTCATGTGCAACATCAACCAATTAATACTAGTACTTGTGTAATCTTAAAGCATCTAACATAAATCTCTCCTAGCTTCTCTAATATTTCGGCTAAACTAAGGATAGTATGTATCCATACTTCAATCCATAAAACAAGCTACAAGAATGCACCCACTAATTAATGCATGAACTTTTTGTTTGGAAAAACTATTGCTATACAAATCTAGTATATACAAAACCACTTACATATATCCTTTCCATAAATAAGCAAAGTCACATTCTCATTACAACTAGCTAAACTTTCGGATCCATTACTCAAAGATACAATGGCATTTACTTTCCAATCATCACCATGATAAATGTACAAGCATTTACTATAAAAAACTAGTAACTATATTCAACAAGAAACAAGAAGGAAGCAAGGAGATCTCGTTTTGGTATATATATACTTTCGGCTAGTACACGTGTGGGTTCAAAAGGTGAAAAGGTTATGGGTTCAATAAGTCACTTGTTCACTCTACGACACTAGCAAGACAGTAAGTTCCTTAAACCCTCATTCCATAATTTACATATTTATATACAACTAATGCATGAGTGAATATAAAAAGATGAACACATAAGAAAAATACAACACTTGGTTACATGAATATATTGCTTGTAAAGAACCTTGATAAAATGGATATGCATGACGTTAAACACGTAGAAAATAAGCTCAAAACCATTCGGTTATATATATATTCATACGTGTACATATAATGACCCGAACACATAACATGATTATCTAGTCACTTTTAGATTTATGTTTTTGCCTTAAACCAAACGACACCAAAATAAGCAAGTAAGATGAAAATAAGCACTAAGCTTATCATAATTTTATTTGGCTTCCAAACGGGCCTACAAGACCAACTAAATGACCATGTAACCCATAATGCCCATACGTATATGTCGGGCCCGAGACGAGCCCACTTAGGCCCAAGGAGACCCTCTCGTTGAATAATAAGCATATCGGGCTTATTTTGCATAAGATATATTTTTATGACTATATTGGACTTATTGGATTTGATAATCACTAGCTAAAGCTCATAAAACCATTCAGACCATTACTCGGGTCCATGCGAGCCCAACTAGGCCCAACGTGACCAATAAGCCATGTTCGGCTTATTTATAAGCTTTTCAAACTTTTATAAAATGTGTATACCTTATTCGATTTATTTTATAAGTTTCGTGGTCAAAACGTGAATTTATAAACTAGAGGGGTGTAAATTACCACCTCATAAACTTGGATAAATAAATGTCATAAACAACAAGGACGAAATCTGCCAATATCAAAAGTTTTGGGATTGTTCGTGTAGGCTGTTAAGAGATTAAGAACCCTAGGGACCAAGGCTGTCAAGATCGCGATCCTACCTGAGATCGTTTTTGTCTTTGCAAGATCGAGATCGTAAGATCCTGCCAATCTATCAAGTTCTGTAAGCAATTGATAAACGAGTGAAAATTTTTTATTTCTACTCACCATCACAGATAAATTTGTATAATATCGGCTTGAAAATGTTAAAATTCAAATTTACAATACCAAACTAAAAGTAAAAAACAAAAAAGTTGTCTTAGTCATCACATTAATGATTACATAACATGCGTATATACGTCTCCAAATAAAGTACATAATTAGTATCACTATAATTAAGCTATCAAAATTGATACTTAAAAGGTTAATAGTTAAAACTATGAAAAGGTAAAAGAAAAAACAACAATTTTATGTAAGAAACTTTTTAGGCAATAAGAACATGAGAAGAACCTTAATTTGTTCAATGTAATTTGGATTTGGAAAAGATAATTATGTTTACTGATTAAGAAATATAGAAAGGAAATGTCAATACTTGTTTGTGAGATCAACGGACTCGTATTTATCTTTTTTGGGCCTAAAAGTAATGGGTTAGTAAGTATGTAAGTGAGTAAGTTGATAACTTGGTAATTGGTAAACTCGTATCGACACGCGATCTTACGATCTTACGTGCGATCCTACACCGATCATACGATCCTACCTCTGATGCGATTCTACATCGATTTTACACGATTTTATCATGTGGGAACGTAAGATCGTACGATCTTACGTGTAAACTCGCGAGTTTGACAGCCTTGTTAGGGATCAATTGGTCATTAACCGAAAGTGTTGGGCCCCTCTCATAATAAGTAAGGGTATAAACTGCCTAAAAAATTGGAAAGACAAATAATAAGTGTGTAAACACTTATCCTTTTGCCACTAAAATCAAGGAAAAACAAGACCTAATCATGTGTTTAACATCGTAAAAGTCAGAATTACGCGTGGTTTTGTGTTTTTGTGTTAAAATAAGTACAAATGATCAAAAGAAGAGAAAACACGGGATTTCACGGTCAAATGTTGAAGAAAAGCCCAAAAAGAGACGAAGAAGAAGTCAAAAAGACCAAGAGTGTGCCGAAGATCACGAAACCCGACAAAATCGATAGGATTTGAAGAAAAGATCAAGGAAGCTGAAATCAAGCTCGTTTTAAGCGGATTTAATCTTTCTGAAGATATTCGAGTTTAGTGGGTCCCACATTTGCTTATTGGGCCTGAAAGCCCAATAGTGGATTTAACTTAATCATATTTTACAACAAAGACCATTTGTTAAAATAAAAGGGACGATTTTAATGGCCCAATTACAAAAAAAAGACGGATCAAAGGTAATTTGGGCCAAAAGCCCAATTGGTTAAATGAAATATACGGCTGGAAACGAATGAAATAAATTTGCACTTTGGTTTTGCTAGTCAACCCAATTTCCCAATCCCGCAACACACGCCTATTTTACAACTCACAATATAACCTCCCACTCCCCACAATAACACACGTGTCTACTCCCAATCCCACACAGTTTATAACCTACACATACACACACTCACACGTATGCCCCCTTTTTACCCTTTCCACACGTTTTAATAAATAAACGTATACTTAATTTACCCCACCTTCCATTCATTATTCGATACATCCAAGAAACTTTATCACCAACCTTCTTTCTCTCCCATTTTTTTACAAAGCCACCACCATTTTACATAAACCCTAATTACCCTAGATCAAAAAAATCACCCACTAATATTTAGGGGTTTTAATCCACTCGTGTGATTCACACGAATTTGGATTAAATCCCCACACAAATCGGAGATAACACCAACTGTGGTCATCCAATCCTATCCGACGTGGCCGAAATCCTTTCTCTTGATTGGTGGATGCAAATCACCACCAAAATCCTTCCAATAATAAACCTCCACATCAGCCTAAACTAACACAACAAACACAAATCACTGCCACGAGGGCAATCCGTGGCTCTAGATTGATTCTCAGACGAAGATTTGAAGAGAAGAGAGAGAAGAGAAGATTTAAGGGTCAAGATTGAATGCTTAATGATGAAGCTACCAAGAGGGTTTTCAGGGTTTCTCCTATAAAAACCCTTAAAAATCATTGTGTAATGCTAAGCACTTTTTCTTTATTTTAATTTTTCTCGCAAAATTAGATTAGGTTTAATGTATTTCTTTAAATTTCAGTTAATGTAATTTTCTCTTATTAATTAATGAAAAGTTGTTTTACATTTAATTTCGTCTCTATTTAAATTCGTTCAAGTTTAATTTTAATCTTTAAAATTGTTTCTGTTACTGTTCGTCTTTAAAACAATATAAAAAAAATAAAAAAAAAATAAAAAGAAAGTGAAATATTTTCCCCACTGGGAAGATATCAAAAGGTTACTGTTCTTTTAGATATTATTGGTACGATACTGTTATTGGTATGGTTGATGGTGATGACGATTGGGTGAATTACGGTGGTGTTTGTTCGTTTATTTTGATTAATAGGGGGTTCAGCGCCCACCCTACTGCCCAACGGAATCATCAAAAGGTTCATTTTCTTTTAATTTCTTGTTAAGTTTAGTTTTTGGTTTATGTTTATTTAGTTTACATGTTTAAGTTTTGAGGTTGTGTTGGATCTGCTTATTTTGATTTTTTTTTTAATATTGCTTGCTTAAGTTTTAGTGGTTTTTATTCTGTTTGTTTTATCTGCTACTGTTGGATGTAAGTTTTTTTAGATTCTGCTTATTTGGCTTAATTACTGTTTATCAGCTTTTGTTAGGTTATATAGCTTATTTGGTTTTGTTTGCTTATAATTAGGAATTGCTTAAGTTTATTTTTCGTATAATCAGTTTCGGTTTCGGTTTATTATTATCAGCTTATTTGTTTGCTTAATTGTCATTTTTGTTTTATCTGATTATTTTATCTTTGCTTATTCTTATTTGATTTTTGAATCTACTTGTTTGCTCTTTTTTTGTGTTTAGCTGATTAGGCTTATCTGGTCTTTTAAGGTTGCTGTTGGTTATTGCTTATTTCGATCCAGCTTTTTGGTTATTTAGCTCTTAAGTGCTTATTTTGGTTTTGTTGATTATATTCCTGCTGAAAGTTTAAGACTCTATTGGTCTGAAATCCAAAAAAGTAGTCAAAATAATAATATAACCAATTTCGTCTGGGCTGGGATTCGATCCCTCGACCTCTCGCTCACCAGCCACACAGCCTAACCATCTACTCTAGTACTACTTTTGTGTTTAAATACTTGTTTTCCCATTATATACGTTTTTAAATCTTTGCTGTCTGTTTTAATATAGTATAATACAAGTTTTTAAGTTTTATTTTATTTTTAATTAAAAGCTTTTCTTAATTATTTTCTTTAATCAGTTTAAAAAAAATACAAAAAGACAAAATATATTTTATTTAAAGTACTTTTACAATTTTAAATTAGTTTAAAATTTAGATTAAATTTTAAAAATAGTTTTCATTTAAATTTATTAGTTTAAAATTAATGAGTTTTTAATTTAGTGTTCAATTAAATTAGTTTTAAATTTTGTTTAAGTTTCAAAATTGTTTTTATTTAAATTAGATTAAAATAGATGTTTAAATTAGATTAAAAAGTTTTTATTATTAAATAGCTTTTAGTTTAAAATACCAAAAGTTTTATTTACCAAAAACAAAGTTAAAGTCTCACGTTAAATTGAATATCAATTCGAGTGAGTCGAGGAAAAACGAAAATAGATCTAAAAAGAGTTTGCAAAAACCCTAGTATTAAAATGGCGCCGCTGCCGCTTCACTCGCACGATTGACGATTTTACGTGAAGACGTTTGGATTTTGGGATCCGTTCGCTTTGAACGTTAATTTTCTTGCAACAAAATCAAAAATAAAAAAAATCAAAAATTTAAAAATACAAAAAATTAAAAAATTAACAAAAGCAAATTATTTCCTAAGATTTGCACCAAAAAAAATTAAAAAAATCAAAAGTAATAATTTTTCCTAAAAGTATTACACCTAAAATAGTACGTATTAGTGTTATTTCTTAGTTCGATTTCTTTCGTTTTTATTGTGAATATATATATTTTTTTAAAAAATACAAAAAGATTTTTCTTTTACTATAGTATATTACGTATAACATTAATTTACCTACTTTTCAAATAAGCCTTAGTTGGGATTTCATCACCTAACTATTGTAGTCGCATCCTAAACGAAATAAAAAGGCAAAATAGATAAATACTAGTAAGACGTTTGAACTCGAGATATACAAACTATAAGGTAGGTATAAGGCGACGCGCTATAAAAGGCCGTCTAAGGAAAAAGGTTTTTAAGTGCTTTGTGCCACCTCGTTTCCCCGCTTGCTTGTGCGTATATTGAGAGGGACGACCAATTATTGGTTTGCTGACTCAATTAGTACTTAAGTATATATTTTTGTAGCTTTTTAATATTGCACCTCGAGAGGGAAAATCCTTTTCCTCTCAAAGTCGACCGAGGTCACCTACCTCATTCCAAGTTTTAATTGTATGCGCACTCGCGCGCATACATACATACCGATTGGTGTACCAAATTCTTCCAATTCTTCCAAAAAGAAGAAGAAGAAGAAAAACAAAAAGACCGTCATTCAAGCCGATCCCGAGAATCGAGCTTTCGACAAAACGATGGCAACGGATAATCGACCAATGATTGAGATTCTACAATCTCACGTTGAAGGAAACGATGACGCGATTGTGGTGCCGGATATTGGAGCTAATCATTTTGAACTTAAAACGGGTTTTATTCAAATGGTTTCCGCTACACCATTTTTAGGCCGTACTAATGATGATCCACACGCTCATATCAAACGTTTCATACAATTAGCAAATACCGTCAAATACAATGGGGTGCCACAATAGGCTATTCGTTTGCAATTCTTTCCCTTTTTCCTCGAGGGACAAGCCCGGATTTGGCTTGACAAGGAACCACCCCAAAGTATTACTACATGGATTGATTTAGAGACCAAGTTCATTAACTACTTTTTCTCACCATCACGGACCACCTCTTTAAGGAATGAAATAATCACCTTTGAACAACAATATGGGGAAACGTTTAGTGAGTCTTGGGATCGATTTAAAGAGCTTTTAAGAAAATGTCCACAACACGGTTTCACTAAAGTGCATCAAATAAATACGTTTTACAATGGTTTAACTCTAAATGACCAAGACTCACTTAATAGTGCCGCGTGGGTTAATATTCTTGTGAAAACCATGAACGAGGCTTGGGCCATAATTGAAAATAAGGCAAAAGTACAAACAAAAAGTGTTAGGGCCACTATGGCGAGTGCTAGATCTAGTGAGAGTGACAAGATAATCGATAAACTCACTTCGCTTGTTGAATCACTTTCTCTAAAAACCGAAACCCTCAATAGTCAAGTGAATGCCTTGAAAGAAACTAGTGAAACGTGTGAGACTTGTGGTAGACCACATTCATATTTTAATTATGACAAGGTTTACAATAATCAACAACAACAAGTTTGTGCTTTTAATGCTAATGAACGGGTTCAATTTAAACCTAATGTTGATGTTAACCATTTGTCTTACAAAAGTACTAATTATTTGGCTCCCCCGGGTTTTGTAGCACCACAAAGACCACCCCCACCCACCCAAAATACCCAACACCAAAATAGGAACCAAGGTCCTCAAATGGGTAATTTTCAAGGGAATGCAAATCAAGGGAATTTTAATGGTCAAAATCAAGGGTTCAAAATAATAACCAAGGTTTTCATAATAACAACGGTTTTCAACCTCAATATCAAAACCAAGGTTTTCCTAATCAATGTTTTCCAAATCAAGGGTTTAATCAAATGAACATGCATAATCCTCAAATGGACTTGGTTCTACAAAAATTGACCGACCATGAGCGAATTATGAAAGAGATGCAAGAATCGACCGATAAGAAATTTTTGACAATGATTCAAGCCCTTAGACCCCAAGGAGTCTTACCTTCAAATACCGAGATTAACCCTCGTGCTAATGTCAGTGCTATCACTACTCGAAGTGGAGCCACTTTAGTGGGACCTTCCATCTCTTCGCCCATAAATGAGAGACAAGGCTCAGAGGTCATAATGAGTAATCGTACTCCCCCTTCGGTGATTCCTCCCACTACCACTCCTAATACTAGTCCTTCATTACTGAAAGAGCCTATCCCTACGGTTGTTCAAGAAGCGAGTCCTTCTCCTTCTCAACCTTCCAAGTCTAAGCCTAATATCCCTTATCCATCTAGGTTAGACAAGGCTAAAGTGCTCACCAAAGATGACGTTCATGTCTCTAACTTTTTGAAAATGATTTCTAACGTCAATGTTAACATTAGTCTTATCGAAGCACTTGCTAAAATGCCAAAATTTGTCAAAATGTTTAAAGATTTGCTTAATAAGAAAGAAAAAATGGTTGAGCTCGTTAGTACTCGTTTAAATGAGAATTGTTCCGCGATTCTTCTCAAAGAGCTTCCCGAAAAGCTAGGAGATCCCGGACGATTCGTATAACCTTGCTCGTTTCCTCAAATCAACGATTGTATGGCTTTAGCGGATCTCGGCGCTTGCATCAATCTTATGCCACTTTCGGTTTGGAAACAATTATCATTACTCGACCTTGTACCGACTCGTATGACTTTAGAGTTAGCTAATCGAACTCTCGCATACCCCGTTGGTATTGCCGAAGATGTTTTTGTTCCAGTTGGTACATTTACTTTTCCCGTGGATTTTGTCGTCGTCGACTATGAGATGGATCCTCGTACTCCGTTAATACTTGGTAGACCATTCTTACGATCCGGAAGAGCCTTAGTTGATGTGGCCGAAGGGGAGTTAATTCTTAGGGTTCGAGATGAACAACAAGTCTTTAAAATGGGAAAAATCACAACAAAATCAAATGGAAAAGAGTCGGTCAATATGATTGATGTTCTTAATTATGATAATGAAGAGATTTTTATTAATCCTTTTGGAATTAAAAAGTCTAATCAAAATGATTTTGTGATAAATTCATCCCTTCCCTTAGAGCCTCAAATTTTTGATACTCCCATCTTTGATACCTACGATGATGACACTTCTTTAAGTGATCTCATTAATTTTGATGACCCACCCCATGATCTTAATGCACCTCATATCTCTATGAGTGATTCTTCTATGGAGACTCCTTTTGACTTATATACCCTAATTTTAGAAGTCATGACTTTTGAGGAGGATCCTCCACTCTTAGAGATCATTCCTAATTTAGAGGTTATTCCATTTGAGGAGGATTTAGATAACTTTCTAAACTCCTATTTTCCTCACGAGGATGAGTTTTCCTATGACTCCGATGATACTTATGTTTTCACATCGAGTTTGGAAGAGGACGACTCTCTCACTTTGGATTTTGATGATATTTTGAGCTTAAATGTCAACACCTCTTGCTATTTTCCCATTAAGGAACCGGTGTTTGATCCTGGAATAGAGACTTTTGTGCTTTCATTACCATACCACCTTACCTTTCCTTGTAAGAGACTTTTGCGTAAGGATACCTCACTTTTCTTTGACTTGTGTACCACCTCGGGGTTTATTTCCTTTTGTGATGGAAATTATATGTTTAACCCGGGTGGATTTTCATCGGGTATGCCTTATATGACTTTTTTTCACCCTTTTATCATGGAGAGATTTTCCTCCCTTGGAAATCTTGGTTTTTCCATGATTTTCCCATTTGAATGATGACATTCGGGAATTCGAGTCGAGCTAGAGACTCGTGATAAATAAATCAAGCATCGTTTAACTAGGTTAGATTTTTACCTTTTCCACCCTTTTTCACCTTCACCCATTTTCACCAATAAGTGTAGGGGGAGCCAAGTAGGTTGTTTGTTTGTGTGATGTTGTGTGTAGGGACATGTGCTTAATGATCCACTTTTGGTACTTTTAACACGACCCGTGTTCCCGTGTTTCCCGTGTACCCGGTTCCTTCGATAAGTTTTTGCTATTGTGATTCAATCATGTATATAAATAAGACGAATAAATGTAATCACTTTAGTTGTCCTTTCCTTAGCTCGATTTTAAACAACGTACTCAATGTCCTTAGTGTAGGGGAGTTTATTCTCCCACATGCTTAAACATTGAGGACAATGTTTATATTAAGTGTAGGGGATTTCTATTGAAATTTTAGTGGGCTTTTCCATAAATTTGACCCCATTTAACCGGAAAATTTAAAAAAATTTCAACGTTTTTCAAATTTTTGATCTATTTTGGCCTAGTAGTATTTTGTTTTATTTTCTTTTGTCATCGCATCTTATTTATATTTTCTATTTCAAGAATAAATTCAAAAATAAATCAATAAATAAAATGGTTTTAACAAGTTTAGATATCTTTGATATTTTAGGCCCGTCGTGTATATTTTGACTCAACCCGAGTTTGCTTATCCAAGTTTACTCTAGCTAGTATCCTTAACCATATGGACCTTAATTTTTTTATTAGGCTAAGCATCCACGAGTCTCATTCTTTGATATTTTAAATTGTGGAGAACGAGAGATGATAGAGTTGATAATAAGTTTAAGGGTTAATTTTTGCTTATATGAGTTTTGTGGCTCTTTCTTCCCGCTTGTATATTTAATTGCTTAATAAATGAGGATTTTTGCGGTGTAGATTCGATATCTTAACTCTTAGCCAAATCTTTAATCTCCTTGTAATTAAAGCATGAACACATTGAGGGTGCCAGCGTTGTGGACTTCCGACTAAGGTGGCTCATAACCACTAAGTAGGAGGTATTCAGACCATGGGACCGCAGAATTTGGCCTACTATATATATCATAAATAAAAAAGAATAAGATTAAAACATGACCTCAAGGAGCCTTAGGGTGTGGGGCATGTCGCACGAACCTTGTCATTAGAGCCTTAGGGTGTATGGCATGGTAAGTGTTGAATAAAAATTGATCAAAAATCAATTCCCTCGTTTATCGTTCAAGGAGTCTTAGGGTGTGGACAATAGACGGGGAACATTTTTACATCCTAAAGAGCCTAAGGGTATATGATATGAACTTGCTAAACTCCACATAAAGTCTATATGACTTTGGAGGAATAATTAATAAGTAGTACTACTGGCCAAATTTTGGGTCCGGGAATTTATTCCCCAAATCGTGTTAAATCATCCTTGATGTGGGCTTACTTTAGTGACAACGTTTTTGAGGACGAGGTTAGATTTTGAGTATCGGGTTTGCACCGTTTGGCCTTCATTTTTGGATTAATAATTATCAAATAAGTCAAATGAGCCTATGGGTGAATGACAATCAATAAAATCTAGAGATACAAAGTAGGAATTGGAGAAAGAGTATTACATAATTGTCTTATATAAGTGGTTTTAACTTGAGGACTTATGGTAAACAATGATCTCGTTTTTAAGCTTGGTATGGGGAACGTGAAACTTGAGGTTGATTAATATTCATGACACCAAAGCCCTAATTTAAGTCTTGGATTTCTTTACGAGTTTCTTCCATCAAATAATTTTCAAGTTAATAAATTGTTATAACTTTTGTTTCCTTTAAACTTTTAATCTTTTCATCATAGTAGTAGTAGTAATAGTAATAAAGGCCGAGATGGATTAATTATGAGAGAAATGTAACTTTATGCTTTGAAATAATGCATTGCATGGGGTCATTGCAATGGTCAAGTGTAGGGGATTTAATAAGTGTGTAAACACGTATCCTTTTGCCACTAAAATCAAGGAAAAACAAGACCTAATCATGTGTTTAATATCGTAAAAGTCGGAATTACGCGTGGTTTTGTGTTAAAATAAGTACAAATGATCAACATAAGAGAAAACACGGGATTTCATGGTCAAATGTTGAATAAAAGTCCAAAAAGAGACGAAGAAGAAGTCAAAAAGACCAAGAGTGTGCCGAAGATCACGAAACCCGACAAAATCGATACGATTTGAAGAAAAGATCAAGGAAGCTGAAATCAAGTTCGTTTTAAGCGAATTTAATCTTTCTGAAGATATTCGAGTTTAGTGGGTCCCACATTTGCTTATTGGGCCTGAAAGCCCAATAGTGGATTTAACTTAATCATATTTTACAACAAAGCCCATTTGTTAAAATAAAAGGGACGGTTTTAATGGCCCAATTACAAAAAAAGACGGATCAAAGGTAATTTGGGCCAAAAGCCCAATTGGTTAAATGAAATATACGGCTGGAAACGAATGAAATAAACTTTGCACTTTGGTTTTGCTAGTCAACCCAATTTCCCAATCCCACAACACACGCCTATTTTACAACTCACAATATAACCTCCCACTCCCCACAATAACACACGTGTCTAATCCCAATCCCACACAGTTTATAACCTACACACACACTCACACGTATGCCCCCTTTTTACCCTTTCCACACGTTTTAATAAATAAACGTATACTTAATTTACCCCACATCCCATTCATTATTTGATACATCCAAGAAACTTTATCACCAACCTTCTTTCTCTGCCATATTTTTACACAGCCACCACCATTTTACATAAACCCTAATTACCCTAGATCAAAAAAATCACCCACTAATACTTGGGGGTTTTAATCCACTCGTGTGATTCACACGAATTTGGATTAAATCCCCACACAAATCGGAGATAACACCAAATGTGGTCCTCAAATCCTATCCGACGTGGCTGAAATCCTTTCTCTTGATTGGTGGATGCAAATCACCACCAAAATCCTTCCAATAATAAACATCCACATCAGCCTAAACTAACACAACAAACACAAATCACTGCCACGAGGGCAATCCGTGGCTCTATATTGATTCTTAGCCAAAGATTTGAAGAGAAGAGAGAGAAGAGAAGATTTAAGGGTCAAGATTGAATGCTTAATGATGAAGCTACCAAGAGGGTTTTCAGGGTTTCTCCTATAAAAACCCCTAAAAATCATTGTGTAATGCTAAGCACTTTTTCTTTATTTTATTTTTTTGCAAAATTAGATTAGGTTTAATGTATTTCTTTAAATTTCAGTTAATGTAATTTTCTCATATTAATTAATGAAAAGTTGTTTTACATTTAATTTCGTCTCTATTTAAATTCGTTCAAGTTTAATTTTAATCTTTAAAATTGTTTATGTTACTGTTCGTCTTTAATACTATATAAAAAAAAGTGAAATATTTTCCCCACTGGGAAGATATCAAAAGGTTACTGTTCTTTTAGATATTATTGGTTCGATACTGTTATTGGTATGGTTGATGGTGATGACGATTGGGTGAATTACGGTGGTGTTTGTTCGTTTATTTTGATTAATAGGGGGTTCAGCGCCCACCCTACTGCCCAACGGAATCATCAAAAGGTTCAAGTTTCTTTTAATTTCTTGTTAAGTTTATTTTTTGGTTTATGTTTATTTAGTTTACATGTTTAAGTTTTGAGGTTGTGTTGGATCTGCTTATTTTGTTTTTTTTAATATTGCTTGCTTAAGTTTTAGTGGTTTTTATTCTGTTTGTTTTATCTGCTACTGTTGGATGTAAGTTTTTTTAGATTCTGCTTATTTGGCTTATTTGCTTAAGTTTATTTTTCGTATAATCAATTTCGGTTTCGGTTTATTATTATCAGCTTATCTGTTTGCTTAATTGTCATTTTTGTTTTATCTTTGCTTATTCTTATTTGATTTTTGAATCTACTTGCTTGCTTTTTTAGCTGATTATTTTATCTTTGCTTATTCTTATTTGATTTTTGAATCTACTTGTTTGCTCTTTTTTTTGTGTTTAGTTGATTAGGCTTATGTGGTCTTTTAAGGTTGCTGTTGGTTATTGCTTATTTGGATCCAGCTTTTTGGTTATTTAGCTCTTAAGTGCTTATTTTCGTTTTGCTGATTATATTCCTGTTGAAAGTTTCAGACTCTATTGGTCTGAAATCCAAAAAAGTAGTCAAAATAATAATATAACCAATTTCGTCTGGGCTGGGATTCGATCCCTCGACCTCTCGCTCACCAGCCACACAGCCTAACCATCTACTCTAGTACTACTTTTTTGTTTAAATACTTGTTTTCCCATTAATATACGTTTTTAAATCTTTTCTGTCAGTTTTAATATAGTATAATACAAGTTTTTAAGTTTTATTTTAATTTTAATTAAAAGCTTTTCTTAATTATTTTCTTTAATCAGTTTGAAAAAAATACAAAAAGACAAAAATATATTTTATTTAAAGTACTTTTACAATTTTAAATTAGTTTTAAAATTTAGATTAAATTTTAAAAATAGTTTTCATTTAAATTTATTAGTTTAAAATTAATTAGTTTTTAATTTAGTTTTCAATAAAATTAGTTTTAAATTTTGTTTAAGTTTCAAAATTGTTTTTATTTAAATTAGATTAAAATCGATGTTTAAATTAGATTAAAAAGTTTTTATTATTAAATAGATTTTAGTTTAAAATACCAAAAGTTTAATTTACCAAAAACAAAGTTAAAGTCTTACGTTAAATTGAATATCAATTCGAGTGAGTCGAGGAAAAACGAATATAGATCTAAAAAGAGTTTGCAAAAACCCTAGTATTAACAAAAGACTTAGGTGCAATTTAGATAAAGATATATATATTAATTATTGAAATAAAACTATATGGTTAAAAATGGGAACTTATGAAACTTGAATACAAGGACTAATTTCGTTACCAAAGAAATTTGGGGGATTTAGTAATAAATAATAATTTTATATAAAAATATAAAAGTATAAAAATCATTTTATATAAATACTTACGTGTTTAGTTATTTAATAAAGGTAAAAGTACGTAAATAATAAAATGTATATAAGTACGTACAAATAATTTATATAAACGAAAATATGTACAAAGAACGTTAGCCAACGGAGAGAAATAATATTTGATACAACTAAGGACATATGCAGTGCACAAGTTATAACAGGGTATATAAGGCGGATAATAAATAACAAGTTATATAAATAATGCATAAACGTACAATTAAAATATCCGGAAGCATTTGGACTTTATTTATGCATAGACTGAGGACTATTTAAATTACTTAGGTGATTGACGGTATCGTGAGCATACTACTTGGATCACTTGTACTATCATTTAGACACTACTATTGAGGTGAGTTCATAGCCTCACTTTTTGACTATAATAAATGATTTATACATTGGTGTAGAAAGCATGCAGTACTTTTAAATGGACGAATCGATCTTTGGTTACTTTCACGATTACATTTGACCTAAGTACGATTCCGGTGCCCACGGAGTGAACTGTTAATTTCTTTAAGCGCGAGTGTTATAAATAGATCTGTTTGGGATTGACAATCCCTGTTTGGGTGACTAGCGCTCACTGTCCTAGGCCAGGACAACAAACGTATACCATGTCGATGATCTTTGGGTGAGCTGTGGGTGGTACCACTAGTAGACACTACGTGGGCCCCTAAGCGAGCTTCAGTTTACGAGCTTAGGAAAAATGTAATTGCTCTGTAGTATCTACATTTTTTTCATTACTACGTGTTTATATTGCGGCCCAAACTTATCATTTTATAAACTCTATAAATTTACCAACTTTATGTTGACTTTCTAGCATGCTTTTCTCAGGTAATTGAAGCATGTACCAAAGTGTGCATGGAAACAAGCATCATGTAGGAAGCATTATAAAGCTCACATGGTGGTTTATAACTTTGAAAACAATGTAATCTTAATAATTATTGTTTCAGAGAAGAAATAACATTTTTATAGTTGTTCATGTACTATTTTATTTAAATGACATTTTAAATGATCGTTGGTCTGTGTACTATTGTTGTATGATCCACCATATGACACCCAAGTACCCTTCCACTGCATGACCATTTAAGGGGTGTCATAGATCGGTATTAGAGCGGTAGTTATAGAGAACCAGATCAAAATAAACATTTTCAATACTGGACTATTACCGGATAAAAACAATTTCTAAACAAATGGGTTTGGGGACACAAATAGTTGAGCATATAATATATAGATCATGCATGAAGTACGTGGACTAATTGTGCATATTGATGGATAACATTACGGTTGATTAATCACATAAGTATCTACGTCAATTTTAACTTACACTATTAAAAGACACAGAAAGTAACCCATACGAATTTTTACTATAAAAACCTTTTTAATTTGGGTAAGATAGTACTTATGTCAAATTTGAAATGATATTATTTTCAGATCACTATGACTACTCCCACCACATCACCCACTGATTCACACTAGGATGCCATCGTGTTGACTGCCACTCCCGCTGTGCTAGTTTCACCCGTTACGGTACTATAGGGATTGCCTTCGGACCCTGAGTCCGAAGAGGGCCATGCTAGAGGACTTATCATCCTCTCAGATTCTTCTACTACCATTCCACCTACTAGACCCACCTTCCCAACTAGGGAAACTGGTCAAGCACTCACTTCTTTACCACCACTATTGTTACCACCGTCTGCACTAACCCCTACCGTGAGAGCCGTGCCACCTTGCAAGAGGAGGCATGATGGCACTCCTGTCACGACTTATGAGATCGGGGAGAGCTCTAGAACCGGACCGACCATGGAGGACCCAATCCAGGCTCAGATAGCAGTTTGACAGCACATCATGCAAAGGATATCGTAGATTTGCACACCCTTGGTCGAACTGCACAGGCTGGACGTTCCATAGTGCATGAGCATTTAGATTTGGTTACATGGACTGTCGAAGAGGAGTCTCATGTTGCTCGAGAGGCGTGGGCGACTGCCTATAGTGCTATTCAGAGATTGGAGGAGGAGAATGCCTCGAGAGCGCATGTTTACCAAGGAATGTCAACAGTATTCGACAAAGACCGCTCAGGTAGCACATGGGGCTTGATATAAATTCTCCTTGATATATTAGAGGCACGTTTCCAGACGCTCACTGCAGAGATTGGCGTATTGAGGAAGACTAACAAGAGACGCCAGATCTAGATGGTCGAGACTCTCAGGCTTATGCGAGAGACTCATGAGGCTATGGTCACTATCCAGGATGTCACTCAGGCTCCTAGAGATGCCATTGTACCAGATACACCGGTTGCAGCTAGCGATTCTGGTAGCATTGCTTTGATTAGATGTGCTATACTTGGTATCCTTGTACATCATGACAAGTTTTGGGTTGAATCCCAGCTCTCATGATATAGGACTTTTGCACTCTATCTTTTGTACTCTATCTTTTGTATTGTATCTTTCTAGATAGGTTATCCTATACGTTACTTTTCAGACCTTCGATATCACTATTTCAGCCAGTCATGTTGTACTCTTGCCTGACGGACAGAGTGAAAGGACCATCTAAACACTGGAAGACATGCTACGAGCATGTGTGATTGACTTTGGAAATGGATGGGTTGAACACTTACCATTAGTTGAATTCTCATACAACAATAGATACCATGCCATCATCAATGCTGCACCTTTTGAGGCACTTTATGGTCGAAAGTGTCGATCACCCGTGTGCTGGGCAGAAGTACGTGAATCTCAACTTATTGGACCTGAAATAATCCAAGAGACAACTGAGAAGATCGTCCTCATCAAGAAAAGAATTCAAGTTGCACGTGACAGAAAGAAGAGCTACACGGACCGAAAATATAAACCTATGCAATTTGAAATAGGTGACCGTGTTATGCTCAAGGTATCACCTTGGAAAGGAGTCGTACGCTTTAGAAAACGTGGAAAGTTGAACCCACGTTATGTAGGACCTTTCAAAGTGATAGTTGGGATGGGTGAAGTGGCATATCAACTAGACTTACCCCAAAAATTGAGCCGAGTGCACTCTACCTTTCATGTATCGAATATGAAGAAGTGCTATGCGGATGAACCGCTAGCCACACCCTTAAAAGGAGTTCATTTTGATGACAAACTCCAGTTTGTAGAAGAACCTATGGGAGTCATGGAGAGGGAAGTCAAGAGATTGAAACGTAGTCACATCTAGTTGGCTAAAATACATTAGAACTCCAGGAGAGGCCCTGAGTTCACATGGAAACGAGAGGACTCGTTTAAAGCAAAGTACAAACACTTGTTCACCTGCCCAGGGGCGTCATCTTAAGGACAAAGCTGAAATAACTGGAGTGGACTGTAATAATTCTGAAAATTTCCTCATAAATATGTCACCTTATGTACGCGTCACCTCATGAATACATTTAATATCACCTTTGCATGAATTTCTTGAGTTATTATTTACGTGATGCATGAAAATATGTGACATTATTGATATTGAGCACGTGATCTCTTTCATGAATACTTTGGAATTTATGAGCGTACTTGTTCATATTTGATAATTTTGGTAATATTTAAGCCACATGGGATACAAGGATCTCTACAAGACATTATTACAAGATTAATTATGTACAAAATAATAAATGTATTACATAAACATAGTGAAGTATTTAAACTTACTTTTTATATAGACATTATAACCAAAACTACACTAGAATTAATAACATCACATTTAAATACAACTTGTGATATAATGGGCACACACTAGTCAATGTGACATAAAATAAAAACATTTCTTCCCTCTTTTGGCAAGTAAAACCTACGTCCCATTTGTATACATACATGTACATTCATTTTGATATCTAACTAAATCCCATACAATTTTTACATAATATCTAACTAAATCCTATACAATCTTACATAATATCTAATTAAATCCTATACAATCTTACATAATATCTAACTAAATCCAATACAATCTTACATAATATCCAACTAAATCCTTCCTAGATCACTAGAGATTTCGGCTTATTACTAAAAGGGGTGATGTATCCATGTTTTAATCCACATACAAGACTCATATACAATATCAACAAATTAATACTAGTACTTATGTAATTTTAAATTATCTAACTCAAAGCTCTCCTAGCTTCTCCAATATTTCGGCTAAACCAAGGATAGTATGTATCCATACTTCCATCCATTAAACAAGCTACAAGAATGTACCCACTAATTAATGCATGTCCTTTTTGTCTAAAAAATATGGCTATGCAAATCAAGTATATACAAAATAACTTACATATATCATTTCCATAAATAAGCAAAGTCACATTCTCATTCCAACTAGCTAAACTTTCGAATCATTACTCTAAGATACAATGGCATTTACTTTCCAATAATCACCATGATAAATGTACAAGCATTTACTACAAAACACTAGTAACTATATTCAACAATAAACAAGAAGGAAGCAAGGAGATCTTGTTTTGGTATATATACTTTTGGCTAGTACACATGTGGGTTCAAAAGGAGAAAAGGTTATGGGTTCACTAAGTCACTTGTTCACTCTAAGAAACTAGGAAGACACGTAAGTTCCTTAAACCCTCATTCCATAATTTACATATTTATATACAACTAATGCATGAATGAACATAAAAAGGATGAACACATAAGAAAAATACAACACTTGGTTACGTGAATATATTTCTTGGTAAGAACCTTGATAAAATGGATATGCATGACGTTAAACGCGTAGAAAATAAGCTCAAAACCGTTCGGCTATATATATTCATACGTGTACATATAAACGAGACCAAAATAAGCAAATATGCCGTAAATAAGCACTAAGCTTATCATAATTTCATTTGGCTTCCTTACGGGCCTACAAGACCAACTAAATGACCATGTGCCCATACGTGTATGTTAGGCCCGAGACGATCCCACTTAGGGCAATGAGACCCTCTTGTTGAATAATAAGCATATGGGCTTATTTTGCATAAGATATATTTTATGACTATATTGAACTTATTGGATCTCATAATCACTATCTAAAGCTCATAAAACCATTCAGACCATTACTCGGGTCCATGCAAGCCTAACTAGGCCCACCGTGACCAATAAGCCACGTCCGGCTTATTTATACGCTTTCAAACTTTTATAAAATGTGTATACCTTATTCTATTTATTTCATAAGTTTCGTGGTCAAAACGTGAACTTATAAACTAGCGGGGTGTAAACCGCCACCTCCTAAACATGGATAAATAAATGTCATAAACAACAAGGACGAAATATGCCAATATCGAAAGTTTAGGGACTGTTCATGTAGGCTGTTAAGAGATTAAGAACCCTAGGGACCAATTGGTCATTAACCGTAAGTGTTGGGTCCCTTTCATAATAAGTGAGGGTATAAAATGCCAAACCACCAAACTTAAACCATAAGGGTTGTTTCAGTAAATCGGAAAGACTAAGGACTTAGGTGAAATTTAGATAAAGATATATATTAATTATTGAAATAAAACTATAAGGTTTAAAATGAGAACTTATGAAACTTAAATACAAGGACTAATTTCGTACAAAAGAGACTTGGGAGATTTAGTGATATATATTAAAATTTTATAAAATATAAAAGTATAAAATAAGTTTATATAAATACTTACGTGTTTAGTTATTTAATAAAGGTAAAAGTACATAAATAATAAAATATAATTCATATAAACAAAAATATGTACAAAGAACGTTAGCCAATGGAGAAAAATAATATTTAATACAGTCAAGGACATATGCACTGTACAAGTTATAGCAGGGTATATAAGGAGAATAATAAATAACAAGTTATATAAATAATGCATAAACGTACAATTAAAATATCCAAAAGTATTTGGACTTTATTTATGCATAGAATGAGGACTATTTAAATTACTTAGGTAATTGACGGTATCGTGAGCACACTACTTGGATTACTTGTACCATCATCCATAAACTACTATTAAGTTGAGTTCATAGCCCCACTTTTTGACTATAATAAATGATTTATACATTGGAGAGAAAGCATGCAATACTTTTAAATGGACATAATCGATCTTTAGTTACTTTCACGATTACATTTGACCTAAGTACGATTCCCGTGCCCACAGAGTGAACTGTTAATTTCTGTAAGCGCAAGTGTTATAAATAGATTATTTGGGATTGACAACCCCTGTTTGGGCCTAGTGGAAAAAGGTTTTGTGGCTATCACTCTAAAATTGGTGAGGTATCAATTTCAATTCCTGCTAGTTGCAAACAACCTTGAAGTGGCCACGCCAACCTCCTGAAAAGGGAGGGCTTTACCTGGTTTGAGTCTGTGTGGTGGTGGGCTCAAACCACGTGGATTAGTCGGCCAATATGTCGTAAATCACGGTTAAAAAACCCCTTGTTTGGGTGATTATCGCTCACTGTCCTAGACCAGGACAACAAACGTATACCATATCGATGATCTTTAGGTGAGCTTTGGGTGGTACCACTAGTTGATACTAGGTGGGCCCTAAGTGCTAGATTCAGTTTACTAGCTTATGAAAAATGTAATTTCTCTGTGGTATATGCATTTGTTGTATTACTACGTGTTTATATTGCGATCCAAACTCATCATTTTACAAACTCTATGAATTCACCAACTTTATGCTAACTTTCTAGCATGCTTTTCTCAAGTAATTAAAGCATGTACCAAAGTGTGCATGGAAACTATCATCATGTAGGAAGCATTATAAAGCTCACATAGGGTTATAACTTTGGGAATAATGTAATCTTAATAATTATTGTTTCAGAAAAGAAATAACATTTTTATAGTTGTTCATGTACTATTTATTTAAATGACATTTTAATATGATCGTTGGTTTGTATACTATTGTTGTATGATCTACCACGTGACACCAAAGTACCCTTCTACTGCATGTCCATTTTAGGGGTGTCACACTTAGGCTAATAAAGACTAAAATATAACAATTTCCACCTTTGGCTTAAGTGGAAAATATGAGGGGATGAATATGTTTTAAAACTTTTTGTATCAAATGTCCATTAATGGGGCATAGTATGAGAAGTGTTGTGATGACGTATAGTACCTAGTCAGGCTAGATAGTCCGACTCACGGGTACTACCCGCATCCATCAGAAATGGATTGATACTTATGCGATGCGCGCGCAGCCCAGGATGCTTGGTAAACCACTATTGCACATGTAGTTAATTACTTAACCAAGGTCCTCGTCGTAGTGCGACATGATCAGACAGAATATATCATATATTATAGTTATATTCGCCTATGGAAGAGGGATATACACTTACCTTAGTTAGGCGATAAAGATCAAGCTATTTGGTGTCATTATCGCTTCCTTAGGCCGCAAGAACTGGGAGCCCAGCTGGACACTCTTGGTTATAAAAGGAACCCCCATGGTTCCACAAAGGTATGATATACACAATACCCTAAACACTATACACTTAAATCGATTACTTACTCTCACATCAGAGTCTAATCGTGGGTCACAAACCCACGGTAAGCCTAACGGTGTCTGTTTAGTGCATAGGGTCCTCAAAGCAAGTTTCACTTGGTGCAAGATCCGGAGTCCACAAGACCCTGAATTAGGCCTAATTCGGGTCAAGCTCGGTCCATCCAACTTTTGTATCAACAAGTTGGAGCCATCCGTGGGATCCTACACTAAATATCTAAGCAATGAAGAAAAACGGTATACATGAAGGCCATCGAAGGTCCTCGACGGTAGATGTTCATATCACATCCGTGAATGTTACTCCTGGATCTGCTAGTGAGGCAAACACTCGGGATGTAACAAATCTACCTTTTAGAGGAACAAATGTACTATTCTCAACACACCTGCCTGTGGTGGAGGAAAGAAAAGTAGAGCGAGAGTCAATCCAGCCTCCTCCTAATAAACAAAAAAGAAGGATGCTCCACGAAGAAAGCGAGGAAGTTGTTGCTACGAAAGCACGCGTAATGGAGGAATATGTAGCCACTAACCTACAAGCCCTCGTACCAATGGTTGCCAAACAAAGAAAGAACCAGAAGCGAACGAAAGGAAAGGAATGCACAGAGCGCGGAGAGTCCTCTGAAGGCAGTCCATTAGGATCGAGTGATAACCACCCATCAAAGCGGGGGCACGAATATTACTCCTTATATGACCAAAGCTTCTCACAACCTTGGAGAAGAGCCAATAAAAATGCTTTACAAGACGCATATAGTATTACGCGAATAAAAGAAAGTGCCGCATGCCAGCAAACGTGAAAACGAATGATGGCACCTCAGATCTGGAAGACCACTTAAAAGTATTCGAATCTCAACCAGGCATTGAACAATGGCCAGAACCTGTATGGTGCAATATGTTTAACTCTACGCTCGTAGGAAACACGGGCATCTGGTTTGACAGACCTCCGCCACGAACAATTAATGGGTATGAAGTGTTGCGGAAAGCATTCAAAAGAAACTATGTGCAACAAAAAAGGCATGATAGGAGTGTTGTATCACTTGCCAGAATTACGCAGAACCAGGACGAGTACCTAGAGGATTTTTTAGAACGTTTCAAGAGCGAGTGTCTTCAAATAAAAGAATGCCCAGAGATCTTGAAAGTATCTTGCTTCATGGCAGGTATACGCAACACTGATCTAATAAAAAAGCTGAATGAAAAAACACCTGAAACCTTTGATGGAGTACTACGGAGGGTAAGATCCTTCATACAGGGGGAATCAGCTGCCTCAGAAGTCATGCAAAACTGTCATGACTACAGATCTCTCGACACGCCCAATAAAGAGCCAAGCAGGCCAAATAGGCCGGGAGGCCTCGATAACCGAGGAAATAAAAGAGAGAGGCGAGCCAGTAACTTCAGGTTTACTCCCCTTAAGTTAACCCCAAGGGAAATCCTCATATCAAAAGGCGTGAATTTCCCAAGGCCATTACCAATGACCACCCCGGTAGAAAGACGCGTCGACAACAGATATTGTGAATATCATGATGAGAAGGGGCATGCTACGAACGAATGTATTCAGCTACAATAACATATCGAGAATATGGTGAAAGAAGGCAAGATAAAACACCGTGTCAAAGAAACCGTAGAGGGCGAGAAACCAGAAACCGCTAACGCACATGTTTACATGGTGGAGGCATGGCAGCGAAGGATAAAGCAAAAGGTGTGCCAAAAATTCTTGAAAGGAAGAGACATCTCCTTCCCTCCCCTCAGTACGAGGAATGTGGCAGAAGGCCCGTTAGTTATTGAAATAAACATTGGCGAACACAACATACATCGTATGTATGTTGATGGAGGCTCATCAGCGGAAATAATGTATGAGCACTGTTTCCTGAACTCAGCGCAGAAGTAAAGAGCCAAATGGTGCCTGCAACCTCCCCGCTCATTGGATTCAGTGGGGAAGCGGTATGGCCTTTAGGCCAACTGAAGCTAGTAGTTAAAGTGGGAAACGATGAACATTCGACATAATTTTCCATGAACTTTTTAATCATACGGTCACCATCGCAGTATAACGGGATTATTGGGCGACCTACCATACTAGCAATGTGAGCAGTACCTTCTACGAGTCATGTCATGATAAAGTTCCCAGTGGAGGGAGGAATCGTGACAATCTTCAACACAGCGACAACGCTCCCGGAGTGCAACACTATCACGGAACCCCCTCGGGTTACAATGGAACCCAAGTTAAACTCGCCGCCGAATCTAAAAGTAGCAGTCCATCGACATTATCCAGATTAAGAGATAACGATCGGAGGAACATTGTTTTACAAGGGAAAGGCAGGACATGTGTCGCCTCTTAAAGGATAACCTAGACGTCTTTGAATGGGAACTTAAAGACATGACGGGGGTACTAATAGGTGTGTAAACACCCATCCTTTTTACCACTTAATTACAATAACAGCCGAGCCAAAACGTGTATTTTATGTCTTTTATGTCGGAATTATGCGTGGTTTGTGTTTTTGTTGTGATTTAGGACGAAAAGGTGAAAAGTGGAGAAAACACGGGCATTTACGGACTTTTATTAAAGAAAAAGATGAAAAGACGAAGTCAAGAAGTCAAGAAGTGCAAAAAGAACGGAAGTCCAAGACCAATTCTGAAGATTTATCGAAGAAAAAGTTAAAAGACGGAAGTTTACTAAAAGCCGAGGAACTCAAGTCTATTTTATTGAAGAATTAAAAGACGAGTTTAAAAGAAATCCCGAGCCACAAGTCATTAGAGTCCAAGTTTAAAGAAGATTAGAAGGAAAAAGGACTAATGGTGCAATTAATGAAGATTAAAGGCTTAAGGACCTAAGGACGCAATTAAGAAGAAATGAAGGAGGGGAGGAAGCTTCCTAATCCTCCCCTATATATAGATTAGATCTTAATTACTTTCATTTTGTTGGATAGTTTGACACACTATTTCTTCCACTTTTAATACCTTGCAATTTAATTACCTTGTCATTTACTTTATTGTCAAATTTAAATACCTTGTCTTGCACCTTAATTTCCATTTAATTTCAAGTAAGTTTTTCTTTTAATTCTTGTTAATCTTTATCTTTATCTTGTTAATCTCATTCTACCTTTCTTTAATCTTTGTGTTGATTTGTTTATGTTCATGTTCTTAATTTTTGTTGATTTATTTAAGTGGGTTTTGATTATCTTGATCTTTATTGTTAGTTTTGTTGTTTTGGATTGATTGTTTATGCTTAATAGATGTTTTGTTATTAGTTTGGTTTAATCTTTTTGTTGATTTGGTTAAGTTTTTGTTAAATTCGTGCTTTATTTTGTTCCTTGTTCTTCGGTATATTTGTTTCTGTAACTTCCCAAGTTCTAATCTTCACTATTCCGAGTAAAGGATTTTCAGAGTACTCTATTCGGAATAATCTTTATTCCGGATCAAGGTTCTAGCCTTGTAGGTTATTCGGAACATTCAGTTATTCCGAGTAAGCCAGGGATTCCGCATAGAGGAAGTATTCCGAGTAAGGGTATTATTCCGCATAGTGGTTTATTCCGCATAGACCAGGTATTCCGAATAGGCCTATATTCCGCGTAGTAGTTTATTCCGGATAGAGTTCTTATTCCGAATAGGGTGGATATTCCGAGTAGACCAATATTCCGAATAGAGGTATATTCCGGATAGGTGACATATTCCGAGTAGGCCATATATTCCGAATAGGGGTTTATTCCGGATAGGTTTATTTTCAGTTTCTTTATTTTCAGTTTTAAATTTTCTGCCTTTTTAATTCAAGCTTTGTTTTTCCCGCCTTTTTACTTAGTCGCACTTTAAGTTCATTTGCCTTAAATTTATTTTAGCTTTGCCTTAGTTTAAGTTTTAGTTTTACTTGCGTTTTAAGTTTGCCTTAGTTAGATTTAAGTTATTGCCTTTAATTTTAGTCGCGCTTTTAAATACTTGCACCATTTATTTTAAATTAGATTTAGATTTACTTTAAAGTCATTTACTTTAATTGTCTTGCACATTTTATTTATGAACAACCAAAAATATTTGTTTTACCAAAATCAACTGAGTCGTACTTTAAGCCGGAAATCAATTCGTTAAGATATCGAGAACACGAACTTTAATTTTTATACGGGCCAAAAGCCTTGTATTAAATGGCGCCGCTGCCGGCTCTTTTCGTAAAGATTAACGGGTTTCTGTGAAAGACACGTTGCTTTTTGGGATCCGTTCACTTGTGAACGTTATTTTTCTTGCACAAAAATTTCAAAAATCCATAAAAATTAAAACTTTCAAAAATCCAAAAAGATTTTATTTTTATTGTGTATATATATTGTCTTTGTGTTTGGTTTTGTTTTCTTTTGCATTTTCAGGTGTATGCGTACTAGATCTTCTAATTATCAAGAGCCCGAGACTCAAGAAGATTTTAGTATGTCAGGTGTCAACAACAATAATCATCCACCGCACCTCAATAATAACAACAATGTTCTTCCACAGCCCGATCTTCGGACAATGGCGGAGCTTTGTCAACCTACCATGTTTGGACGAGGAGGACCGATTGCGCCGATGCAAATCAATGCTCCTGAGTTTTCGTTGAAGCACCACATGATTCAGCAAGTGCAAACTAACCCATTTCGTGGATTGCCTGATGATGATGCCAACAAACACCTCGACAAGTTCATTACAATCACCCAAAGCATGAAGTTGGCTGGTGCCACAATGGATGAACTTCACCTACAACTCTTTCCACATACTCTATTACATCATGCAGAGAAATGGTTTGATCATCTCCCGAAGAATTCTATTCACACTTGGGATGACATGGCTCAACGCTTTTTATCGCGCTACTTTCCACCATCCATGGTCACGAGCCTTCGCAATCAAATCAGCGGTTTCATGCAAGATCCCGATGAATCTCTTTTTGATGTTTGGGAGAGATATAATTTCTTGATCGATAGATGTCCAAACCACAACATGCTACCTGTGACCTTAATAGATACTTTCTACAACGGTTTGACTTTTCGAGATCGTGATACGATTAATGTAGCCGCCGGTGGCACATTTATGAAAAGGAAACCCGAGGAGTGTAGAGAGCGAATTGAGAACATGACTACTCACCACAAAAACTGGGATTCCTCTGCTTCTTCAAGGAACAACCCGAGAGTCAATGTTTCCTCCACTTCAGCAAACCCTGATATGACCGAACTCACCCGTGTGCTGACTGAAATGAGCAGAAGTATGCAACTCTTAGCTTCAAACCAACACCAACAACAAGTTAAAGCTGTTGCTACTCCTTGTGAAACATGCGGCGGTCCTCACTCATACACCGATTGTCCTTCGACACAAGGAAATCCGGAAAATGTGTATGCAGCTTATGGTCATTATTCATCGGAAAATTACCATGCTCGACAAGGGGATAGAAATCTGCTGAGTTACCGATCAAACAACTACCTTTCACCCGGTTTTTCTCCTCAAAACCAACACCCCGCCAACAACTACAATAGAAGCAACCCAATCCCACCAAGATCTTCTAATCCTTATCACCCACCCGCCAGAATAAACCCTTATTCGGAATATATGGCCTACTCGGAATATGTCACCTATCCGCGAGCAAATGTGAGTGCTATTACTACCCGTAGTGGAGTCCCCATCATAGGACCACAAATCCCACAACTATCATCTACACCTCCTCCACCACCATTTATCCCTACTCCTCCTACACCTAGTATTAGTGCACCATTACCGTCACCGCCTCGACGTGATGAAGTTCCCACGAACGACCCTTCAACATCTCAACCTTTATCTACACCTGCACCTTCACCACCTAAACCTAATATCCCTTATCCCTCTCGTTTAGGCAAGACCAAAATGCTAACCAAGGAGGACTCCGAAGTGGCACGCTATATGAAGATGATTTCTCAGATGAACTTCAACATTAGCTTTCTTGAAGCACTTGTCCACATGCCCAAATTTGTTAAATCATTTAGGGAATTGCTTAACAAGAAGGAGAAGCTGATTGAACTCGCCAACACACGCTTAAATGAAAACTGCTCTGCAGTTATTCTTAAAGAACTTCCGGAAAAGCTTGGAGATCCCAGTCGTTTTGTGTTGCCTTGCGTGTTCAACAAAACCGAAGAATTTACTGCCCTTGCTGATCTCGGGGCTAGTATTAATTTGATGCCATTGAGTGTTTGGAAAACACTATCATTACCCGACCTCACTCCAACGAAGATGACTCTTGAACTTGTAAATCACACTCTCGCTTACCCCGTCGGTATAGCCGAAGACGTGTTCATAAAAGTTGGCACATTTACTTTCCTGGTCGATTTTGTCGTTGTTGATTATGAAATGGACCCTCGTATTCCTTTAATACTTGGTCGGCCATTCTTGAGAACCGGACGAGCTTTAGTGGATGTGGCCGAAGGTGAGTTAATCTTAAGAGTCGGAGATGATGCACAAGTTTTCAAAATGGGGAAGCTTACAAGTACAACCTTTGCAGGCCGTGAATCAGTGAATATGATTAATGTGCTCGATGACTTTACCGTCTATGACAATCCTCTATTCGACTCTTGCATCGATAATCCACTTTTTCAAGATGATGTGGATGATTCTCTCCCTACTTTGGAACCTTCTCCCATTTATGATTCTCCACCGGTCTTTGATGCTTATGATGATGATGATTCTAGCTCAGATTCGGATGATTTTGATGATTGTACTTCTGAGTATCCCGAGCTACCCACTTTCGATGATTTTTATGAGGACGATACTCTTTCGAGCGATTCTTCACATGATGAAGATCCTCCGCCATCACTCGATCCTACGTTGGACGATTACTCATTTGAGGAAGACTTCTCTGAATTTCTCAACACTTACTTCCCTCATGAGAGTGATGCCCCTCCTTATGATTTTAAAGATTATCGTCTTGACCCTAATTTGGATTTGAAGCACATTCTTTCTAAGGAGAAGAAATTGGTCGACACCGAAATCCGCAGCACGTATGAGTTAACACCTCTTTGTCCCCCTTCTGAGGACGAGGTTGTGCTTCTTCGCGGATCTTCTTCACACTCTGCTGAGCCTGAGTGCTATTTTCCTCTATAGAAAAAGGTGTTCGACCCCGGTATCTATATTCTGCAGCCATCTCAGTATCCACCTAATGAAATAAAAGGAAAAATCTTTGGAACTATTGAAGACATGCTTGCACCTCACCATACTTGCTCCCACCATGCTCCATCTTTGCTTAAGGGAACCTTGCATATCCTTCTTTGGCTTGCCTTATTCGCCTTAAGCTTATGTTACTTGATGGACGAAAACTATGTCTTTGATCCTGGTGGATATGTTTCATGCTTCTTCCGTTGATGATCAAGGTCGAGTCAGGCTCACGACTCGGTTAACAAAAATCAATCGCTTCTTGGGAGGCAACCCATGCATCTATCTTTTCGCTTTCTTTATCATAAGTGTAGGGGGGACCCTTTGGTTTGCTATTTCCTCTCCTCCCTTCTTATAATCAGGGATTCGAGCTCAATGATCCACTCTTGATGATTCTTGACGACCCGTGATTCCGTGTTCCCTTCTTCCCGGTTCTATCCTAAACTCTTTTCGATTCACTATTTTATATTTTCTTAAAATAGGAATCTCTTTAGTTGTCCTTTCCTTAGCAAGATTTAAACAACGTGCACAATGTCCTAAGTGTAGGGGAGTTTACTCCCACATGCTTAAACATTGAGGACAATGTTTATGTTAAGTGTAGGGGGGACTTCTATCGAAGTTAAGTGGCTCTTTTCGTTGTATTTGTCCTCATTTTAACCGGAAAATCAATTTTTCGACATTTTTCAAAATTTTTGATCTATTTTGGCCTATTAGTTTTTCCCTTTGTATAGTTATTTTCTTGCCTTATTAGAATAAATGTTTAATAAAGTGGTTTTAATTTTCAAACGTTATGAATCTTTTGACTCAACCCGAGTTTACTTATCTAAGTTTACTCTAGCTAGTATCCTTAACGTGTTTAAATCATGTTTTGCTAGGCTTTTATGTAGGGAGCTATAAAACGCGAAAGTCTTAACTCTCACGGGTTAAGAACAAGAACTTTTCGCAAGTTCCTATAATTGATCCTAGAGAGTCGTTTATCAAGGGAACTTGAAAACGCGATTTCTAAACTTGAAAGAGTCTAAGAATTTGCAAGATCCTATAGGCGACTCGAAAACCCAAAACTTTGATTTAATAGGCTAAGCATCCACGAATCTCATTACTTGAGATTTTAAACTGTGGAGAACGAGAGATGATAGAGCCAATTATAAGTTTGGTATTCTTTCGTGAATTTATGTGAGCTAATTATGAGCCTATTCTCCCATCGCTTGCTAATAAATTTATCTGCAATAAATAAGGTTGTACGATTTGAAAAGTTACTTAGCTTCTAGCCCAAGATCGTTTAAAAGTTGCTCGGTATGGATTAGAGTTCATAGCCAAGGCATAACTTATTGAAGCGGGATGCGAAGATTGGCGAGTCCGAAAAGGCCCTAACAAGGCATGAGGGCTATATTTTGTTGCTAAAGATCCAAGGTGATGTGAAGAATCATTTATCGAAAATCAATATGAAGGATCGAGACACACGACAAAAAGCAAATACTCCCCAAAAGTCATGGAGAAGTGTATCCGAAAAGACCCTAACAAGGTATGAGGATAAATAGATCCAAGTCATAGAAGGAGGCGGATCGTTGTATATCAAAGTCCAAAATAAAGATTGGAGAAAAATGAAGAAGTCGTGGTCCAAGTATGAATCTCTCAAAACTTCAAGTGAAGAAATTCCATTATGAAGAGAAGACCATAATTTCATGAACGTCTCTCAAGGTTTGAAGTATGAAGTCGCTGCCAAATATCGGTCCGAGAAAGGTCTCAAATCGCGAAGCGAGTTATGCCAAGATATGAACTTTATGAGGTCCCGAGAAGCAGTTTTAAAAGATTTTGTCCTTTAGCTAACTATTGATTAAATCATTCACTTTGTTTTCGGACTAAATAAACTATCGAAATAAGTCAACAATGCATCCTCGTGATCATTCAAGACAATAATAAAATATAAGAGATACACCTAGGAATAAGGGAGTCTAAGTGAATAATTGGCCCACATGAGTTCGTGTTAGTTTGCTAACTTATAATAACAATGATCTCGTTTTTAAGCTTGGTTTGGAGAAAGTGAAAACTAGAGGATGATGATCATTCATAACATTTCCAAAACCCAAGGTATGCTTTTTGATTTCTTTACTTTGAATGTTTATAGTTTTCTATCTCTTTAATAAAGGCCACTATGAATTGATTATGATGAGAAATGTAATCTTGCTTTGTAACTAATGCATTGCATGAGGACATTGCAATGGTCAAGTGTAGGGGATTTAATAGGTGTGTAAACACCCATCCTTTTTACCACTTAATTACAATAATAACCGAGCCAAAACGTGTATTTTATGTCTTTTATGTCGGAATTATGCGTGGTTTGTGTTTTTGTTGTGATTTAGGACGAAAAGGTGAAAAGTGGAGAAAACACGGGCATTTACGGACTTTTATTGAAGAAAAAGATGAAAAGACGAAGTCAAGAAGTCAAGAAGTGCAAAAAGAACGGAAGTCCAAGACCAATTCTGAAGATTTATCGAAGAAAAAGTTAAAAGACGGAAGTTTACTAAAAGCCGAGGAACTCAAGTCTATTTTATTGAAGAATTAAAAGACGAGTTCAAAAGAAATCCCGAGCCACAAGTCATTAGAGTCCAAGTTTAAAGAATATTAGAAGGAAAAAGGACTAATGGTGCAACTAATGAAGATTAAAGGCTTAAGGACCTAAGGACGCAATTAAGAAGAAATGAAGGAGGGGAGGAAGCGTCCTAATCCTCCACTATATATAGATTAGATCTTAATTACTTTCATTTTGTTGGATAGTTTGAGACACTATTTCTTCCACTTTTAATACATTGCAATTTAATTACCTTGTCATTTACTTTATTGTCAAATTTAAATACCTTGTCTTGCACCTTAATTTCCATTTAATTTCAAGTAAGTTTTTCTTTTAATTCTTGTTAATCTTAATCTTTATCTTGTTAATCTCATTCTACCTTTCTTTAATCTTTGTGTTGATTTGTTTATGTTCATGTTCTTAATTTTTGTTGATTTATTTAAGTGGGTTTTGATTATCTTGATCTTTATTGTTAGTTTTGTTGTTTTGGATTGATTGTTTATGCTTAATAGATGTTTTGTTATTAGTTTGGTTTAATCTTTTTGTTGATTTGGTTAAGTTTTTGTTAAATTCGTGCTTTATTTTGTTCCTTGTTCTTCGGTATATTTGTTTCTGTAACTTCCCAGGTTCTGATCTTCACTATTCCGAGTAAAGGATTTTCAGAGTACTCTATTCGGAATAATGTTTATTCCGGATCAAGGTTCTAGCCTGTTGATCCCAAAGTCAGATCTTAAACCTTAATAGCTTGTTTAAGGGTTGTGATAGAGAGAAAGAATTCAATCTAACACTAGAGAAACTTTGCAAAGCAAAGTAACTAAACAAGATGCGGAATGTAATGTTTAGCACAAGAACAAATGTGGTTGAAACGTTGAACTTTAATATATCAAAGATATACGAATACCCAAAATGGTATTAGGGTTTACAAAACCTTAAAGTAATATAATGAAAGACAAAAATGAGAAAGACACACTTTGCATGCTAACCTAGTGAGTCCTTTTATAGGCACAAGGACTCACGTACAAGATCACTACTAACAAACTATGGAAAGTATTAAGGAATAATAACTGAAACGCATAAAAATCTATTCCATGTTTATCTTTGACAGCAGGGCCTTTGACTTCAGCAGGGGAACCAATCCCCCTGCCTTTGTTATTTAGCAGGGGGAACTTACTCTAGCAGGGGTAAGAATAATCAACTAGCAGGGGAAACAAACTAAGCATAGATTTATTCCCAACAATCCTCCCCTAAACTTGTGCTTTCCCCTAAAGACAAGTTTCTGAATAAATGCTAGTTGATGAGGATGCTTTCAAACTTTCTGGCCAAATCTGACTATGAACCATTCTTACCAAATCATAAGCAACATGCTTTTTAGCATCTACAATTAGGTTAGCCTGTGCCAGTTTCTTCAAGGTGTCCTGAGAGAAGGGATAATACCTATGATTGAGCAAGTACACACTCACACCTTCCATCACTACCTCATAAACCCCAGAATTGGTAAACAGCTTCCAATACAACAAATCTCCTTTATTCACTGCATCAAATATGGGATCAAATAACTCATGCTCATACATCCTATGCATGCACTCCTAGATTACCCAATCCTTCTCCACACCATCCATGGTAGGAGGTTTTGCAGCAAACGTCTTCTTCAATATTTTCCACAGATCTTCTAAGTCTTCACTATCCAAAATTTGAAACATGACATCTAGACTTAGAAATGTCTGTGCTGTATTGTCAGCTCTTGTAAGCTTCCACCAAGTCCTCCCTTTGTGTTTATAAATAGCATACTCTATGATAGCAAACTTCTTTCCAAGTTCACTAGGTGAGATATCATCATTTTCCTACAGAATTAGCTGTTTATCAATCTCATTTTTTGAAGGCCTTTGAGACTCTTTAGTAACTGTGCCCACTTTCTCCATTATCTTGAGTCTCTTTGCTGCTCTTTGTACATTAAGTACAGACTTCTTAAGTACTTCTGGAAAACTTCCACCTGCTTGATGTGATGCCCCTGCTTGTGATGATGCACCTGCTTGGGATGATGCACCTGCTTGTGTAGTTTCCAAAGTTGTCTCTTCAGCTTTTCTTTTCTTTGATTCTCTAGCTTTCTGTAGCATTTCACTTTGTCTCCTAAGATACTCAGCTTCCTCAGGAGTGTTGATAGTCATCCAATCCTCCACATCATACATATTTAGAACTGGTCTGACTGCTCTTTTTATGGCTTCAAAACTCATATCACTGAAGTCACCATCCTTCCACTTTCTATGTCTCTTAAGCAGAACTTTGTAGTGATCAAGTTGCCCTTTCTCTGAAGTTAGATACTTCTCACTCTGAATTTGAATTGCCCTTCTTTCTAGATACTCAGTTTGATATTTGTAAACAAGGCAAGTCAACTCATACCTGTCTTCCAAAGGAGCATTTATCAACTCCTTCTCCCATTGATCAAGAAACTCTCCAACATGAGGTACCCTGTCATCTAGTTCTCTATGCATAATCTCAACCTGCTTGAGCATGTCTTTGGGCCTCATCTGTTGCATTCTTTGGTCATGCATATCCATCTCCTCTTGTTGTAGCCTGAGAGCTACTTGTGCATCATGTGCTTCTTGAGCCCTTTGCTGTTCAGGAGTTAGATGCTTGTATTTTCTCTTGGGCTGTTGCACCATTATTCCTTTTCCTTTGTCTTTTGGATCCACTGCTGGTGCTGGTTTCGCTTTAGATGCAGGTTCTTTGATAGTAATCCCCTTCTGAGCTGGTAGCTACCTGTTCTTTCTAACAAATGTTTGAGTAATATTCTTAGCAGGGGATTGACTTACAGCAGTGGGTTCAGTAATGGCAGGGGAAACTTTTGAAGCAAGGGCTTCTTCTGGATTACCCATGGTGAGCAATGTTTGAGCAATATCTTTGGTTGCACTCCCCTTGTCACTTCCCTTATCAGCACTTCCTTTCTCCATCCCTTTCTGAGCACTTGTTACCTTTCCATGTACCCCACCAGGATATGAATAGTACTCAGTAGACCCCTCAGTATGTGGAACTTCCTCCCCTTTGGAAGCATCCTCATCTGTTAAAAGAATCAGTCTGGGCTTTCTCCTCCCCTCAAGAGTAGCAAGTCTGGTTTCCAAGTGAGTGATAACCAGACCTTGCTTTTTGACATCTTGTACCAGTTGTGCATTCTGCCTTTTCAGACTCATACACATTTTCGTCAATTCCAAATTAGTCAAAGGTTTCATACAGCTCTCAATCCTAGAAGGGAATTTCTCCCCTTTTTGGATATCATGGAGTAGGGGAGAGGACTTATTGATGGTGTCACTATCCTGCTCACCCCTTGAGGATGAGACAGTAGTGGCAGCCAAACCCCCAGGTTGCTCCAAACTCTTGGAGACTCTCCTTTCTGCTGCTTGTGAAGATTCACCAGGCAAGGGAGACCTGGCAAACCTGGATTTTGAACGCCTTTATTGTTGTGGATCAGCAGGTGGTATGTTCTTGGCAGGGGAATCAGAAGGTTGATTTGTGGCTGTTTGATTTTTGGATTCTTCCCTTCTAATTTGGTCCATCATAATTGAAGTGAGTGGAATGTTTTTGCCAGAAAACAAAGGTGATGGTGCAAGTAGTGTGGTGAAGAGTTTGGTGGTGTGTTCGGTTGCTGAAAAATAGTTTTTGTGTTTAATGGGACCATGATCACTCATATTCAGCAGAATTTCTATAAACCTTGGATACATACAAAACTTTGAGGTGCTTGAAACATTTTTGACCATGCCTTTAAAAATCATTTGAGAAAAACAATACTTCTTCCCTGTTGCAAAGCAGATCAGGGCAGAAGCTATCTCACTACCAACTTCATTAAAAGTAGTGGTTTTTGGTGACAAACATTGCATAATTGTATGAATCAAATATTTCCAATGAGGGGTAAACTGGCCTTTAGCAAACTTACATTTTTGATTTTTAGAAAGTTTGTACCCCAATTTAACAAGACCTGCAAAAATTTCAGCCTCAGAAAAGTTGGTTATCCCATCCTCATCATCAAGGAGAAGATTCTCCCTGATGGAGGCAAGTGTAATCACCTTGGAATGACCATCAACCTTGCTTTGAATTATAACCTCTCCATTCACTGTTTTGGTCATGGCTTTAGACCAGAACTGTTGAATGTGTGAGGTATATATTCGAGGATTGATGAGAAGGGCCACTCTAAAGTACGAAGACTTTAGAAAGGCCACAGCATCAGCAAACTCGGCTGGTTCATCATGAAGCAAAGCGATTTGGTTATGATTAGGAGCAATTTTAAGAGTCATGATGATTTTTGAAAATAGTTTGAAGGTTTATAGAAATGAGAGGTAAGTGGGATTAAGTCGAGAGAGAAAGATGGACCTGCTGGTGAAGGGAATTAAGTTTTTATAGGCGAATTAAAGAGCTGTGATTGGACCAAAATTTTCAAATTGCAAAAATATCAAAGATAAATCTTGAAAAAAAATTAATTTATTTGAAATAAAAAGGAAAAGATTACCAATCAGCGAAGAAAGCGCCTTAAATATCTTTTAAAAACAATAAAATATTCCCTAACCAAAATTAAAGCAAGCAGGCCCAACGGCTATGAGCAGGGTAACGGTATTGTCGGTCAACGGTCAAATAGGGGAATGTTATGATAGCAGGGGAATGAAAAGATAAAAGCAGGGGAAACTTTCTTAGGGGTATTGGACTAGTCATGGAGAGACTAATGCTAACTAGCTCTACTCTAATTGCACACACTTGTATACACAAGATAGACACATAGAAACTCAAGAGTCCTCTATTCAGCAATGGTCCCAATACAAAGAGTCAATACATAAGTCCCCCTACACCAGGTTATCCCAAGAAAACATGCATACCCCAGTCACCATCCCAACCTTGTCCTTTACCTATGGTTAGTCAGTCTTGGCAATGTGTGCCACACTTTTGTATTTAAACGGCAAGCTGTTTTAATAGAGAAATGTAAGCACACACTACAGTGCCTCAAGGTTTTAGAGTTCTGACAAGCTTTGTAGTAAGTTATCATTACCCTGAACCCTCACTCACCAGTGGATATGATATAAGATCATATATGAGTATCCTAAGAATACCCTGAGTCCTAAAGGTGTGACCTAACCTCCCCTGAAACATAGAGTATATACCTGATCCACGAATGAGAATAGTATGCACCATATGAACCTCTACATTGTTAGTCTAAAACCACATAGAACCACTTTTGTAAAAAGAACACACCCAGCTTAAGAGAAAAATTCTCTTGGCAGGGGAATGAACCCCCAGCAGGGGAATCTGTGTTAAAAAGCAGTGGAATGAAAGAGATGGAAAAATGGACTAACAGATATACAACAACAGCAGTGAAGCAACCCAGATCATACATGACAAAATAGACATCGGATTTTAAGGAGTAATCATTCCAATACCTGCAACCAGATACTGAAACCTCCCTACTTCAAAAGCTTTTGTTAAAAGATCAGAAACATTAAGTTTTGTATCAATTTTCTCAGGAACAATCAGTCCTTTTTCAAAACGATCTCTGATAAAGTGATGTCTAATTTCAATGTGTTTAGTTTTGCTATGAAAAACAGGGTTCTTTATAATGCAAATAGTACTGTTGTTGTCAATGAATATCTTGGTTTTAAGAAAGTTATACCCATAATCAAGCAGTTGATTTTGCACCCAAAGAACTTGACCACAACATGCAACAGCTGCTACATACTCAGCTTCAGTTGTGGATGTTGCCATGATAGTCTGCTTCTTACACTGCCAAGATATAAGCCTGCTTCCCAAAAATTGGCATCCCCCTGTTGTAGACTTTCTATCATTGTTGTCACCAGCATAATCACTATCTGAATAGGCTATTAGCTCAAATGGTGACTCCTTTGGATACCAGAGTCCTAAGGTGGGATGGCATTTTAGATACCTAAAAATCCTTTTCACAGCAAATAAGTGACACTCTGTTGGTGACACCTGGTATCTTGCACATAAGCAGACTGCAAACATGATGTCAGGTCTTGAAGCAGTGAGATACATAAGAGACCCAATCATAGACCTGTAATTCCTGACATCTATAGGCTTTCCAGGACCATCCTTACCCCATGGATGATCCTTGTCCATTGGAGTGGACACCTTCTTTCCATCAGACATGCCAAACTTCTTCACAATCTCAGCCACATATTTGTCTTGTGAGATAAATATCCCATCTTTCCGCTGCTGAACTTGTAACCCCAAAAAGAAGTTTAGTTCTCCCATGGGACTCATTTGGAATTTATCCTGCATCAATTTGGAAAACTCTTTGCTAAGAATAGAGTTAGTTGATCCAAAAATGATGTCATCCACATAGACTTGTACTAGCAGAAGGTCACCCTTTTGTTTCTTAGTAAACAGGGTCTGATCAATCTTCCCCCTGCTGAATCCATTGTCTAAGAGATATTTAGAGAGAGTACCATACCAGGCTCTGGGAGCTTGGTGAAGTCCATACATGGCCTTTTTCACTTTGTATACTTTGTCAGGATGTTCTGGGTCTTCAAACCCTGGAGGTTGCATGACATAGACTTCTTCATCAATGGTTCCATATAGGAAGGCACTTTTCACATCCATCTGGAAAACAGTGAAGTCCATGAATGAGGCATAAGCAAGAAATAATCTAATAGCTTAAATCCTGGCTACTGGAGCAAACACCTCTTCATAATCAATTCCTTCTTCCTGAGTATACCCTTGTGCCACTAATCTTGCTTTGTTCCTGACAACTATTCCTCTTTCATCCTTTTTGTTCCTGAGTACCCACTTTGTCCCAATAGGCCTTGCCCATTTGGGACAATCAACCAGAATCCAAACCTCTTGTATGTCAAATTGTAAGATCTCCTCTTGCATGGCTTCAACCCATCTTGGGTCATTTAAAGCCTGAAAAATCTTCTTTGGCTCTTCTTGTGACAAAAATGAAGTAAACAGACAACATTGCATGTTTTCAAGATTGAACTTCATGGTGATGTTAGCAATGAAGCTGTGCTCCTTTGCTGTATACCTTGTATGTCTGGGGGCTTCAGGATTACCAATGATCTGAGAGATAGGATGATCCTTATTGATTCTGTAGGTAGGCTGCATGATGACTTCTGTTTCATCTTCTTCCAAATCAGAATTGATGGGGCTATTTTGATTAGGAAAGAAGTCCTCAAAGGAACTTCCAAATGATACAGCATGACCTAGAGATGGGTGCTTGTGAGCAGAATGAAGCTCTGAGTAACTAGGACCTCCACTCTTGATGATTCTGCTTCCACTGCTGGATATAATAGGACCATCATTTATGGGTGTAGATGATGAAATGAGTGGGGATTCTCTTTCTGCATCAGTAGTCTCATTAGAAACATGATCCTTTGTGGAAGAGGAAGCAATTGGTCTAGCAGGGGAATCCTGGATTCCACTGCTTTCAGCCATTCCGCTGCCTTTAGCCATAGCAGGGGATGAGATTGGCTGTTCTTTTCCTAGAGAAGAATTATCTTTTTGAACATCAGCTTCAATAGGAAACAATGAGGGTACATTCATGTACCTCAGGGGTGACTTTTCTGCACCAGTTGTTTCTTGAGTACCTGAAATGTTAGTGTTCTGCAAAACAACAGGTACATAATTCATAGACTTTGAAAGTACATCTATATCAAAGAACCAGTCAGGACCTGTTTGAACATCTTCAGGTTTGTCTTCAAGAAAGTTCACATGAAGAATTTCTTTGATTTTGCTTGTCTTCTTGTTGAAGACCCTATATCCCTTGCTGTTTAATGAATAACCCACAAAGTATCCATCATCACCCTTTTCACTGAATTTACCTAGATTGTCAATAGTGTTCAAGATGATCACATGACATCCAAAAGGTCTGAAAAAGTCAATTAAAGGAGGTCTTCCATTGAACAGCTGATAAGGGGTCTTGTTGTGTGCCTTAATTACCAAGGCCCTGTTTTGTACATAACAAGCAGTAGATACAGCTTCAGCCCAAAAGATAACTGGAAGTTTGGAATCAGACAACATAGTTCTAGCAGCTTCAATGAGTGTCCTATTCCTTCTTTCTGCCACTCTATTCTGTTGAGGTGTTCTTGCTATGCTGAATTGCCTCTTGATGCCTTTGTTAATGCAGAAAGAGTCCAGTTTCCGATTTCTGAACTCACCACCATTGTCTGATCTCATGGTAACTACCTTCATGCTTTTTGATAGTTCAATTTGATTGATGAACCCAATGAGTACATCAGCTGTGTCACTCTTCTCAAATAGAAAGAATGTCCATGTGAACCTTGAAAAATCATCAGTAATCACTAAGCAGTACCATTTCTTCATTATGCTTGCCACAGAAGTAGGACCAAAGAGGTCCATATGCAGTAGTTCCAATGGCTTGGTGGTGGATATACTTGTCTTTGATTTGCAAGATGCTCTGTGTTGCTTCCCTTTCAGACATGCAGCACAAGTATGTTCATTGGCAAAGGACTTGGAAGGAAGAACATGAACCAGATTATACTTTACTAGTTTGTTCATGTTCTTGAAATTAAGATGACCAAGTCTTCTATGCCATTTCTTACATTCATCTACTGAAGCTTTGGCAATGAAACATGTTTCATTGTCTTGGAGAGATATGTCCTTGAGATCAATTGTGTACATATTCTTCTGTCTTGGTGTTCTGAGTACAATAGGAGTGTCTTTTGGCAAGACAAACTCCTTTCCTAACACCAAGTATTCAGTGTCAGTAAACAAGACAAAATTCTTGTTATCAGTCATCTGTGACACACTGAAGAGATTATACTTGAGTTCTTTCACCAAGTACACATTGTCAAAGGTCATCCCATTAGTGACAATAGTTCCTTTTCCTGTTATAGTTCCATGCCCATCTCCAAAAGAAACACCATCATTGTCATGCAGGGGCACAAAGTTAGACAAGTAAGCTTTTTGTCCAATCATACTTCTTGAGCATCCACTATCCCAATATGCTCTATCATCCCTTGTCTTCTTTGTCACCTGCAAAAAGAAAAACAAATTAGTTTTTCTTGGGGACCCAAGCCATTACAGACTTGGATCTACCTCGTGTATCAATGTAGGATAGCTTATCAAAAACTAGAGATACACCATTGGATTGAGTACCCCTTTTGGGTGCCCAAACCCAACGAGCTGAGGCTTTCACAGCTTTTCCCCATCTTCCCATATTCCTAGAATACACAATTTTTCTAGCAGGGGATACCCTAGTTTTAGCAGGGGAATCTCTATGCTTAGCAGAGGGAACCCACCTTTTGTTTTGGCCTCTAGTCATGTGTTGGTAAGGTCTAGAGCCAGATCTATATGCAGTATAAGGTGTTGGGGTGGTCACAGACATGTTGGGCTTTGAGTGAGCATCATTCTCCTTCCTAAGGGCAGGAACAACATATTTATCAGTCACCCTATTTCTCAAGGCAGGGGCAACATACTTGGCAGGGGAAAAAGATTTTGCCCCTGCATTTAGAAGAATGGTTTTAGGTTGCATATCCTTTAAGGGATTTGCAGCCACCATCTCCATTGGTGCCTTACACTCTTGATAAGTGTGTTCAAAGCTGCCACATGTGAAGTAGGGCTTGGTATTAATCACAAAGTCTTCTCCTAATTGATGAGACTTTTCGTCATTCCAATTTCTTTGATTACCTCTGATATTCCGGTACATGCCAGCATATTTAATAGTAGACTTAGGGGAGCTACTTTTAGAGCTAGAATTTCTACCAACAATTCCTTCTCTTGAAAATCTAACAGGGTTATCAATTTATTTTAAACCAACCTGTTCTTTTTCAACATCCCTAATAACACTAGTTTTAACTAGAGACTCTTCTGTATCAAGATTATTAGGTATATAAGCATTCAAGTCAAACTCAAGGTCATCCTGTTTTTCAAAACAAGGGAGACCAGTCCAGGACAGGTCTTTTCTAGGAGAAGGAGCATGGATGTTAGCAGGGGGTGGTGGTATGGTAGCATGCATATTTTTAATCCCAAACCCTGTTTTGGCCCTAGGAGATTGACCAATTTCAACTGCTTTGGTTAAATCTTTTGAAGCTTTTCCAAATTTTTCAACAGTTTCTTCATCTATCTTTTGGTTAGCTTTGAAAGTTTCAAGTTCAGCAGTCAATACCTTTATAGATTGGTTATTCTCCTTAGCATCTCTTTCTAGAATCACAATGTGATCCCTATAATCACTTTCTCTTTGCCTATACTCTCTTATGGTGGACTCTAACTGTTCTAAAGCACGTTTATAATTATCAAGATCATTATCACAATTGATATAGTCAGCTTTTACCTTTCTGATTTGATCATTCAAAGATTCAGTATTTTTCCTACAAGCTTTAGTACAGTATGAGTCATCATATACCTCATTGTCAGAGCTGGAACTTGACATAGCCATAAGTGCAAAGTCTTCTTCCTTTTCCTCAGCAATCAAAGCTTGATTTCTTTCCACATTCTCTGTCATAGCACTCCAGTCCCATCCACTTGCTCCATCTATCCCCTGCATGGCTACCATGGCTTTAGCACCAGAATCATCATCTCTTGTTTCCTTTCTGTAGCTATTTCCAGTCTTAGGTCCTCTGCATTCCCTGGCAAAATGACCCTTCTTGCCACAATTGTAGCATTCAACTTTTGTTTTATCAAACCCAGCCACATCAGAGGGATTAATTGAGATCTTCTTCCCATACTTCTTGTAAAACCTGTTGGCTCTCATGCTGAGCAGAGCCATATTCCACTTGATATCCATTTCTTCTAGCCCTTGCTTACTGATTTGACTTAGATCTTCATGTAACACAGTAGATCCTTGTGGCCCTTGAGATGCTATAAAAGCACAAGCAGTATCAAGGCTGAATGTAGCTGGTCTTTCTTCATCATAGGAAGGTCCAGACCTGGTAGCAGGGGAATAAGTAGCAGGGTTACTTCAATTCCACTGTTCTTGGAGATTCCACTGCTTTGTGATATGAATGCCATGTTAGCAGGGGAATCAATGATTCCACTTGAGTTGGTGGGAATTGTTCCTTTTGACTTCATCTCATTGACAACAGGTTCAAAAACCTTTAAGTTATAATATATGTCATCAATGTCTTTTTCGTCCAAGTCATCCTTATTCTGCCAAATTGCCTTATAGACAAACCATTATTTCTGGAGGCTGTTAAGAAACCTGGTATTCACCTGCTCTTTTGATACCTCAATATCAAAGAATTCCAACTGGGCCACCATGTCTTGAAGCCTATTGTAAATAGATCCAATTGATTCATCACCAATTGCTTTGAAAGAAGCAAAGTCATTCAGCATTTGATTTTTCTTCTTCTTCTTTGTGGCTTCATTTCCTCCAAAGGTTTTGCCTATGGCTTCCCATAGATCCTTAGCTGTTTTGTATTTCCTGAATCTGAGTTGATGTCTATCAGGTAGGGCCAACAGCAATGAACTGTGAGCCCTGACATCATGCCTTCTAGCCAATATTTCCTTATCACACAGAGCAGCAGATTTCTTCTTGTCCTTACCTTTGGAACTTTCACCTTCTTCCTTGCCCTCTTCAACTGCCACCATTTTGTTGAATTGATCACCAAACTCTATGATCTCCCAAAGAACATAGTGTTCCATTTTCAGGTATTGTTAGATTCTGAATTCCCATAATTCAAAGTTTTCAGGATCCAACATGTGTAACTTGAGGTTATTGTGGTTGTTGCTGTTTGAGGATGAGTCAGAAGACATGTTTGCTATGAGGATTTTGTTCTTGATTTAGACAAAGTTTCTCAACAAGCTCTGATACCACTTGTTGATCCCAAAGTCAGATCTTAAACCTTAATAGCTTGTTTAAGGGTTGTGATAGAGAGAAAGAATTCAATCTAACACTAGAGAAACTTTGCAAAGCAAAGTAACTAAACAAGATGCGGAATGTAATGTTTAGCACAAGAACAAATGTGGTTGAAACGTTAAACTTTAATATATCAAAGATATACGAATACCCAAAATGGTATTAGGGTTTACAAAACCTTAAAGTAATATAATGAAAGACAAAAATGAGAAAGACACACTTTGCATGCTAACCTAGTGAGTCCTTTTATAGGCACAAGGACTCACGTACAAGATCACTACTAACAAACTATGGAAAGTATTAAGGAATAATAACTGAAACGCGTAAAAATCTATTCCATGTTTATCTTTGACAGCAGGGCCTTTGACTTCAGCAGGGGAACCAATCCCCCTGCCTTTGTTATTTAGCAGGGGGAACTTACTCTAGCAGGGGTAAGAATAATCAACTAGCAGGGGAAACAAACTAAGCATAGATTTATTCCCAACATAGCCTTGTGGGTTATTCGGAACATTCAGTTATTCCGAGTAAGCCAGGGATTCCGCATAGAGGAAGTATTCCGAGTAAGGGTATTATTCCGCATAGTGTTTTATTCCGCATAGACAAGGTATTCCGAATAGGCCTATATTCCGCGTAGTAGTTTATTCCGGATAGAGTTCTTATTCCGAATAGGGTGGATATTCTGAGTAGACCAATATTCCGAATAGAGGTATATTCCGGATAGGTGACATATTCCGAGTAGGCCATATATTCCGAATAGGGGTTTATTCCGGATAGGGTTATTTTCAGTTTCTTTATTTTCAGTTTTAAATTTTCTGCCTTTTTATTTCAAGCTTTGTTTTTCCTGCCTTTTTACTTAGTCGCACTTTAAGTTCAGTTGCCTTAAATTTATTTTAGCTTTGCCTTAGTTTAAGTTTTAGTTTTAGTTGCATTTTAAGTTTGCCTTAGTTAGATTTAAGTTATTGCCTTTAATTTTAGTCGCGCTTTTAAATACTTGCACCATTTATTTTAAATTAGATTTAGATTTACTTTAAAGTCATTTACTTTAATTGTCTTGCACATTTTATTTATAAACAACCAAAAATATTTGTTTTACCAAAATCAACTGAGTCGTACTTTAAGCCGGAAATCAATTCGTTAAGATATCGAGAACACGAACTTTAATTTTTATACGGGCCAAACGCCTTGTATTAGGTACCAGGGTTAATATCTGAACACAAGCTTCAAATCCGCGAAGGATACCCCCTAGTTAGGCAAAAGAAAAGAGGACAGGCCCCATAAAGAAACAAAGTGATACTTGAGGAAGTAAAGAAATTGGTAGATGCAGGAATCATGAGAGAAGTTTACTACCATGATTGGGTCGCTAACCCAATAATGGTTAAAAAAACATGATGGCAGCTGGCGCATGTGTGTTTACTTCACATACCTTAATAAGGCTTGCCACAAGATTGCCATCCACTCACGGAGATAGGTTGGAAAGTAGAATTGTTGTGTGGATATCCTTTTAAGTGTTTCCTGGACGCATACAAAGGATACCACCAGATACAAATGGCAGAACAAGATGAAGAAAAAACAACATTTCATACAAGCCAGGGTGTGTATTGCTATACAAAAATGCCTTTCGGACTTAAGAACGCAGGGGCCACGTATCAACGGTTGGTTGATAAAGCATTTGAAGGTCAAATAGGGCGAAATTTGGAGGTGTATGTTGATGAACTGGTAATAAAAATTCACACAGAGAGTGAACTTATCCAGGATATTGAGGAAACATTCTCAACACTTAGGAGAATAAACATGAATTTGAATAAAAAAATGCACTTCCGGGGCCACAAAAGGCATGTTCCTAGGATACATGATTGACCCTAATGGCATCAAACCCTGCCGGAAAAGACAGACATGGTCATCAAGCTTCAAAGCCCAAAGACCAACAAGGAAGTACAATCGCTAAATGGGAATCTCGCAGGGTTGAATAGATTCCTGTCCAAATATGCGGAGAAGTCGCTCCCTTTATTTAAAACACTCAAGAAGTGCATCAAGAAAGGAGACTTCAATTGGACAAAGGAAGCTGAGAAAGCCTTTGAGGAACTGAAAACATATTTAGCTTCACTCCCTACGTTAGTCGTGCCACGTCCTAAAGAAGAACTGATAATGTATTTGTCTGCCACACACGGAGCGATCAGCGCGGTACTAATGACGGATAGGGAAAATGTGAAAACACCAGTATACTTCATAAGCAGAGCCTTATAGAGCTCGGAACTAAATTATACCCCAATGGAGAAATTGGTACTCGCACTAGTATTTGCAGCAAAAAGGTTGCGCATGTACTTCCAAGCGCATCCGATAGTGGTGATAACGGATCAACCCATAAAACAGATAATATCAAAACCGGACATCGCAGGTAGATTACAAAAGTGGAGTGTTCTATGGGGGAACAAAACATCACCTATACACCGCGCAATGCCGTGAAAGGACAAATTATGGCAAATTTCATCATCGAAAAACCAGAAGAGGACATTCAGGAGTTGGTACAAAGGGAAGAAGACCAAGACCCATGGATCTTATTCACTTATGGGTCCTCTTGCACTGATGGATCTAGCACAGGGCTCATACTCACAAACCCTGAAGGAATGGAGTTCACATACGCACTACACTTTGAGTTCACAGCCACAAATAACGAGGCAGAATACGAGGCGCTAATAGCAGGACTACTATTTGCAGCACGAATGGGTGTGCGCAATCTCGAGGCAAACGTAGATTCTCGCCTGGTAACAAACCACATACTTGGCGAATATGAGGCGAAAGAAGAAAACATGGTACAATACTTGCAAAAAGCCAAGACGCTGATTAAAGGATTCGTAAGTTTCTAATACGCCATGTAACACCCCCAAATTTATACAATTCAATACAGCGGAAGACTCGTTGGTGTTACGGGATAGCACATTACTCACCTCATAGACAACGCTTAAAAATCGCGTCGTTTAATAATAAAGCATTTCCATTCATAAATATCAAGTTTACATAGGTCCCAAGTCATTGTATTTCATACAAGTTTTACAAGGCATTTAAATGGAAATTATTGTTTAGGTGCGGGCCATGAATTCTTGTTGTCTTCCCGAGAATTACCTTCAAGTACCTGAGATAAAACATGTTAAAAGAAAAGGTCAGCGATAACGCCGAGTGAATTCATAGAGTTTAATAAAATCCATCAATATAATATCGGTATAAAATTATTACCGAAAATCATTTTGTACAAATCATTGTAATAGGCCATAAAATAGCCAAAGTCATTTTATACAAATCTTTATCAAAAATCATAATATAGGATTTCGCCTTCAAAACCATTATACGAACCAATGTCGTTGTGTAGAGTTAAATAAAAACCGTTATATGTGTATGGTTATGTAAAACCAGAACACAAACATAATATCAATAATAAGACTCTGTATTGCTAGTCAGGCAATATATCGTAATTCAATGCATAAAGCAGTATTTTCGTTATTTTGGATTATTATAAGCCGCATGACATTGTTACCTTACTACATCAAACAACGGGTAACTAGCCCGAAACTCAACTTCCCATCTAAATTAGCGTGTCGTCACAATAATCACTCTTGTGTAAATCTTCTCATACATAAATTCGCTTACCAATTAATGTGGCACGACGGGGATCAACCGTTAAGGCGCGAACTGGGGTGATCGTCCCCAAATAGTACTATTATATGCATAAGCGTCTACCAAATCCCGGTAGTTCACAATTCATGCTACTGGGACTTTTAGTGACATAACCTAACTTTAATAATCCATTTCATTTCATTTATCGGGTCATATAATCATTCATCGGGTCATATAATCATTCGGGTCCAAATCAGCAAGCAAATAATCGGGACAACTGGTGTCCTATTTTATTAAAACTAACATGTTATCTCCCTCGCGGGTTTATAAAACATTTCATTAAACATTTAAAAGAGTGCGAGGCTATGAACTCACGTTGATGTGGGAAGGCGGGTTATTGGCAATTCGGACGTACGGTACGTGCTTCAATCACGGAAACCTAGACAAATAATACTCGTCTTAGACTCTTGTCCAATGACTTTATAAAAATAACAATTATGTATACATATGATGATTTTATATATATGATGATCAAGTGGGTTTACATATTCTCTTTTACTCATTTTAGTGTTTATGTATTGGTAACTTCTTACTAGTTTACTAGTCTTACTTATTTACGTGTTTTAGGTACAATAAGCCAATTATAAGTTCATTAAATTGTATTAATCCATTTCATACTTGTATTATCAGTATTTATACTTTACATGTTGGGACCAAATGGGTTAAGCCCAATAAATAAGTTTATAAGTGTTTTAGCCCATTTTGTCGTATTATTAGTCCTATAACGTTAACTTAGCCCGTTAATGCCGCATGTTATATAGTTCGGGTTTTATCGGTTTTTATTTTCTATATATGTTTATATATCAGTATATGATTTTATAAAAGTTTACATTAGACGGGTCCAACCGTCTAAGTTTTATTTAACAAAAACGTTAATTTTACGGTAATAGCCGAAAAAGTCGTAAAAATCATGTTTATAGTTTTTATAACTTATAAATCTTATTCAACTACCATTTTTATAAAGAGTTCATTTATTTAACCTTATACATATCTATATAAATGAAATTTATAAGTTAGTGAGTTTTCATGTGTATATATTTTATAAATATCTAAGTGAGTGCTTATATTATATAAGTTTTTATTATACAAATCTGATTTTAAATTTCATTTTCACCAAAACAGCCATATCTAGAGTTTTATATGGATATAGAAGCCCAAATTTTAATGGCATAAACTACATGATATGTGCTCCATTTAACTCTACTATGGCTACTGTTGAATCAACCTTTAAGTATTTTCTAAAGTTCGTACAAAACAGTCTATGCAGATTTGTACTCTAATATTGTTTTGATCATATCTCACTCATCCTAATGATTCCATTGCATGGCCAACTCTCACATGTGTACAAGACATATTACTTACTGTATATCCATTAATCTATGCCATTTTATCAGTTCATCACATGGTTATTTACTGTTTTTATACAGCCTACTAATTTAAGCAAGATTAACCACTTTTACATATAGTTTTTCATCTTTTTACCCATGTTTATCAACACCAAATCCCCACACAATATTTTTATCATCATATATTCATCATATACATATACAATAGGAAAAAAAATACATGATTACATAATCAAAATAACAAGAGGATGGGAAGAACAATCTTTATACCACCATGATGATGTAGGTTGTGATCAAGACATGGATTTTGATCACACAACTTGTGATAAACCAATATCATCTTCAAGTCCACCAATCTTCAAGAACTACTTGTGGAAAATCAGCCCTAAGACTCCATAGAAACTCCTCCTTGGATGTTATAATCACCACCAATCAATAGGGCTTCAAAAGGGCTTCAACTTATGTATGAATAACATGAGATTTTGTGGTAAATTTGATCAAATGGGTGTTTTGAGGGTGAGTTGGGACGGCCAAATGAAGGAGAGAAGAGAAAGATGAAGTTGTTTTGCATGGAGGAAATGAAGAATGGTTTTGCTTTAGATGGTTTTGTGAATAGTTGCTTACTTGTGAAGCTTGGTAAGACAAGTGTCTTATCTAGCTTATAAAAATGACACCAAATATGGTGTGTTGTAACTTTGTGGCCGGTTATGAGTGGGGGTGGGGCAAAAGTCATTTTGTCTCATCCCCATTTATTTACGGGTACTCCTCGATTCTAGTTTCCTTGATTTGCGTGCCCTCGGATCATTTTACGAAAAACGTTTTTATAAATTATGAATAAACGGCACAAAACGAATCTAATAAAAATTGTCTCATAAAAAACGGAGTTCGAAAACGTAAATACGTAATCCTAAGGTTTCTGGTTTAGTCGTAAAGGACGTTAAATTTAAATCGTAAGTCCTAATCTCTTCTCGTAAATTTGTGAGTTTATGAACCAACACAAATTTAAAACTCTAAAATAATACTCACGTATAAATTTATTTTCTGAAATGTCGGACTGTCACCAAAGACGGTGTATGTAAACGTGAGCACGTAACGTAGAATCCTCCGGTTTAGACGTAGTCGATGCTACTTCAAGACGTAAATCCAAATTTCTTCCCAAAAATAAGTTAGTTCATATTATAACATTAAAATAATGTTTTCAAATAAATATTGAGAATAAAATATCAACCCTAAATTGACGGATTGTCACAACATTTACCCCTAAACAGGATCTTTGTCCTCAAAGATCATCTTACTACTCGCTTCTTATAGAGTTAAAGCCATGTGGGTATTTCCTCCAAATTCGGTCTTTTCTCACAAGTGTAATTCATTACAATACGCGAGTTTCATCGAACATCACTACAGGAATAAGATCAGGCTTAATGTTGACTTACTTACTCTATCCATGATGTTCACGGGTTTTTGATGAATGCAACTTTTCGCCGATCTAAACATTACTAAGAAACAATCAGATTTTCACTTGATAGACATTTCATCAAGTTCGATACGAAACATAATTCACGCAGCCCTTGAAGTCCTAGGGTAGATCCAGCTTATATGCCTTTCAAACCAATCTTTTACATCATCTCAATGGTTCCATACAACGGGGACTTATATCCCATGATCTTTCAGATCATCAATTCATTTTTCCATGGTTAATATTTTTGGCATAACTTCGCTACCCATCTGGCACTTCAAGATCTACATTTCATAACTTTCTGCCCACTACCGGCGGTCAATAATCAGATCCTAATTTCAACAATCATTTCAGGTCTCGCGGGTCGAGTATTTTGTAAGGTTAGGTTCGCCATAATAGGAAACCATAAACCTAAAAGACATGTCCAAATCACAATAGGTGTATGTCGGGTGTCTTCATCTCAACTCCTGCTTACAGATGCTCAAATTTTCAAATCTTAACAAGATTCGATCTTGATCCTAACACGGTAATTATCAATGATAATCTCTCCAAAGGAAAACGATTATACCGTTTGTTACCAACGGTCAATCATTCAAACATAAAACAGCACTTATAGTATTTTGTATCGCTACTTGATACATGGCTTTTGACACCCCTGTATAAAAATTAAGATTAAACTTCGTGTTCTCGGTATCTTAACGAATTGATCTAGGCTCTCTATGTGTGACTCAGTTGATCTTTGGTGAAAAAGAATATTTTTGGTTGTTTTTAATTAAATGTGCAAAGACTTAAAGTAAAGGTGCTCTTAAAGTAAATCTAAGTCTAATTAAAGTAAAGGTGCAGGTATTTAAAAGCGTGACTGGAATTAAAAGGCACTAAAGTAAATGATGTAAGCTTAAATCTATCTAAGGCAAACTTAAAACGCAACTAGAACTTAAACTAAGGCAAAACTAAAATAAAGATAAGGCAATTAATCTTAAAGTGCAATTAAGTAAAAGGCAGGAAAAATAAAGCTTGAAAATAAAAATCAAAAATAAAAGCTAAAAAGAACCTGAATACAGCTCATTCGGAATTATCCTTCGTTTGGAACAATCACTCGTCCTAAATGTCACCTTCGGTTGAAATAATTCTTCTTCACTTGGAATATTACCAAAATCCTTGAACCGGAACAAATTGATCTGAATATGTCACTTATCCAAAACAATCCTTCGTTCGGAACTTTACTGATTCGGAACTTCTAAATTTTGCCTTGATTCAGAACTTTGAGTTGATCCGGAACTTTTGAGAAGTTCCGGATGAAGCCCCTTGGTTCGGAACTTCGGAGTTCCGAATGAATACTCTTGACTCGGAAGTTTTCACTGAATCGGAACTTATCCTTCGTTCGGAAGTTTCGTCCGGAAGTATTGATCCGAAACTTTTCAAAGTTCCGAATGAATTTCTTGATCCGGAACTTTTTAAGTTCCGAATGAAGGTCTTGACTCGGAAGTTAAAGTTCCGAATGAACAGTACTTGACCCGGAACTTTTCCTTTGGTTCGGAACTTCTAAGTTCCGAGTGAACAACTCTTGACTCGGAAGTTTCTTGATCCGGAACACTTCAGAATGAAGCTTGATTCGGAACTTTTGAATGTTCCGAATGAGCACCAATAGTTCAGAACTTTTGCTTGTACAGAAGTTTTCCTGGGAATCACAAGGAACAAACTCCCCCGAAGAACAAGGGATCAAAACAATAACGAATATAACACAGATCAAGCAAAATTAACACAAACGAATTAATGAAACTAACAACGGATCAACAGTAAACATAAACAAACAATTAAAAACAAGAAATCAAACAACTTTAACCACAATAATCAAAAACCATTTGAATCAAAATAAAAGCATGAACATGAACATAAACATAAACACATAAATCAAAGATAAAGAAAGGTAGATAAGAGATTGACAAGATAAAATAAGGATTGACAAGAATTAAAATGAAAACTTACTTGGAATTAAATGGTAATTAAGGTGCATAACATGAATTTAAATTGACAAGATAAGTAAATGACAAGATAAGTAAATGGTGGAAGGTCTAATTGTCACCATTAGCCAACAAAATGAAAAGATTACATCTACTAACTATTTATAGGGGAGGATTTAAGGAAGCTTCCTCCCCTCTTTCCTTTTCTCTTAATTGCGTAATCAAGTCCCTCCTTCTTTTAATCTTCATTAATTGCATACTTAGTCCTTTTCTTCTAATCTTCTTTAAACTTGGACTTAAGAGACTTTTGGCTTCGGGATTTCTTTTGAACTCGTCTTTAATTTCTTCAATAAAATAGACTTGAATTCTTCGGCTTTTGATAAACTTCCGTCTTTTGACTTTTTCTTCGATAAATCTTCAGAATTGGTCGTGGACTTCCGTTCTTTTTGCACTCTTGACTTCTTGACTTCGTCTTTCATCTTTTTCTTCAATAAAAGTCCGTAAATGCCCGTGAATTCCCGTGTTTTCTCCACTTTTCACCTTTTCGTCCTAAACCACAACAAAAACATAAACCACGCATAATTCCGACATAAAAGACATAAAATACACGTTTTGGTCCGGTTATTATTGTAATTAAGTGGTAGAAAAGATGGGTGTTTACACACCTATCAAATCCCCTACACTTGACCATTGCAATGTCCTCATGCAATGTATTAGTTACAAAGCAAGATTACACTTTTCATCATAATCAATCCCGTTGGCCTTTATTAAAGAGATAGAAAATTAAAGACATACAAAACAAAGAAATCAAAAGCATACCTTGGGTTTTGGAAATTTCATGAATAATCATCATCCTCAAGTTTTCACTTTCTCCATACCAAGCTTAAAAACGAGATCATTGTCATTATAAGTTAGTAAACTATCACGAACTCATGTGGGCCAATTATTCACTTAGACTCCCTTATTCCTAGGTGTATCTCTTATATTTTATTGTTGTCTTGAATGATCACCAGGATGCATTGTTTGACTTATTTCGATGGTTATTTAGTCTGAAAATAAAGTGAACGATTTAATCAATAGTTAGCTAAAGGACCAAATCTTTTAAAACTGCTTCTCGGGACCTCATAAAGTTCATATCTTGGCATAACTCGCTTCGCGATTTGAGACCTTTCTCGGACCGATATTTGGCAGCGACTTCATACTTCAAATCTTGAGAGACGTTCATGAAATAATGGTCTTCTCTTCATAATAGGAATTCTTCACTTTGAAGTTTTGAGAGATTCATACTTGGACCATGACTTCTTCATTTTTCTCCAATCTTTATTTTGGACTTTGATATACAACGATCCGCCTCCTTTTATGACTTCGATCTATTTATCCTCATACCTTGTTCGGGTCTTTTCGGATACACTTCTCCATGACTTTTGGGGAGTTTTGCTTTACGTCGTGTGTCTCGATCCTTCATATTGATTTTCGATAAATGATTCTTCACATCACTTTGGATCTTTAGCAACAAAACATAGCCCTCATGCCTTGTTAGGGCCTTTTCGGACTTGCCAATCTTTGCGTCCCGCTTCAATAAGTTATGCCTTGGCTATGAACCCTAATCCATACCGAGCAACTTTTAAACGATCTGGGCTAGAAGCTAAGTAACTTTTCAAATCGTACAACCTTATTTATTAGCAGATAAATTATTAGCAAGCGATGGGAGAATAGGCTCATAATTAACTCACATAAATTCACGAAAGAATACCGAACTTATAATTGGCTCTATCATCTCTCGTTCTCCACAGTTTAAAATCTCAAGTAATGAGACTCGTGGATACTTAGCCTATTAAATCAAAGTTTTGGGTTTTCGAGTCGCCTATAGGATCTTGCAAATTCTTAGACTTTTTCAAGTTCTGGAAATCGCATTTTAAAGTTCCCTTGATAAACGACTCTCTAGGATCAATTATAGGAACTTGCGAAAAGTTCTTGTTCTTAACCCGTGAGAGTTAAGACTTTCGCGTTTTATAGCTCCCTATATAAAAGCCTAGCAAAACTTGACTTAAACACGTTAAGGATACTAGCCAGAGTAAACTCGGGTTGAGTCAAAAGATTCACAACGTTTGAAAATTAAAACCACTTATTAAACATTTATTCTAATAAGGAAGGAAAATAACTATACAAAGGGAAAAACTAATAGGCCAAAATAGATCAAAATTTTTGAAAAATGTCGAAAAATTGATTTTCCGGTTAAAATGAGGACAAATACAAGGAAAAGACCACTTAACTTCGATAGAAGTCCCCCCTACACTTAAGATAAACATTGTCCTCAATGTTTAAGCATGTGGGAGTAAACTCCCCTACACTTAGGACATTGTGCACGTTGTTTAAATCTCGCTAAGGAAAAGACAACTAAAGAGATTCCTATTTTAATATTGAGAAAATATATAAAATAGTGAATCGAAAAGAGTTTAGGATAGAACCGGGAAGAAGTAGAACACAGAATCACGGGTCGTCAAGAATCATCAAGAGTGGATCATTGAAGCTCGAATCCCTGATTAAGAAGTGAGGAGAGGAAATAGCAAGCCAAAGGGTCCCCCCTACACTTATGATAAAGAAAGCGAAAAGATAGGTGCATGGGTTGCCTCCCAAGAAGCGCTTGGTTTTTGTTAACCGAGTCGTGAGCCTGACTCGACCTTGATCATCAACGGAAGAAGCATGAAACATATCCACCAGGATCAAAGACATAGTTTTCATCCATCAATAAGCAAGAGCTTAAGGCGAACAAGGCAAGCCAAAGAAGAGTAGGCAAGGTTCCATTAAGCAGCGATTGAGCATGGTGGAAGCAAGGGTGGAGTGGAGCAAGCATGTCTTCAAAATTTCCAAAGATTTGTCCTTTTATTTCATCAGGTGGATACTGAGATGGCTTAACAACTGCAATACCGGGGTCGAACACCGTTTCCTTTAGGGGAAAATAGCACTCAGGCTCAGCCGAATGTGAAGAAGATCCGCAAAGAAGCACAACCTCGTCCTCAGAAGGAGGACAGAGAGGTGTCAAATCATAAGTGCAACGGATTTCGGTGTCGATCGGTTTCTTCTCCTTTGACAAAATGTGCTTCAAATCCAAAGTAGGATCAAGACGATAATCTTCAAAGTCCAAAGGAGGAGCATCACTCTCATGAGGGAAGTATGTGTTGAGAAATTCAGAGAAATCTTCCTCAAATGAATAATCGTCCAAAGTAGGATCGAGTGATGGCGGAGGATCTTTATCATGTGAAGAATCGCTCGAGAGAGTATCAGCCTCATCAAATCATCGAAAGTGGGCAGCTCGGGATACTCAGAAGTACAATCAAAATCATCCGAATCTGAGCTAGAATCATTGTCATCATAAGCATCGAAGACCGGTGGAGAATCATAAATGGGAGAAGGTTCCAAGGTAGGGAGAGAATCATCCACATTATCTTCAAAGAGTGGATTATCAATGGAAGAATCGAATAGAGGATTATCATAGACGGTAAAGTCATAGAGCACATTTATCATATTCACTGATTCTCTGTCTCCAAAGGATTTGCCTGTAAGCTTCCCCATTTTAAAAACTTTAGAATCATCCCCGACTCGTAAGATTAACTCACCTTCGGCCACATCTACTAAAGCACGTCCGGTTCTCAAGAATGGCCGACCAAGTATTAAAGGAATACGAGGGTCCATTTCATAATCAACTACGACAAAATCGACCGGGAAAGTAAATGTGCCAACTTTGATAAACACGTCTTCGGCTATACCAACGGGGTAAGCGAGAGTGCGGTTTGCAAGTTCAAGAGTCATCTTTGTTGGAATGAGGTCGGGCAATGATAGTGTTTTCCAAACACTGAGTGGCATCAAATTAATACTAGCCCCGAGATCAGCAAGGGCAGTAAATTCTTCAGTTTTGTTGAACACGCAAGGCAACACAAAATGACCGGGATCTCTAAGTTTTTCCGGAAGTTCTCTAAGAAGGACTGCAGAGCAGTTTTCATTTAATCGTGTGTTGGCGAGTTCAATCAGCTTCTCCTTCTTGCTAATCAATTCCTTGAATGCTTTGACAAATTTCGGCATGTGGCAAAGTGCTTCAACAAGGCTAATGTTGATGGTCATTTTAGATAGCATATCCACATATTTCGATACTTGACAGTCATTCTTGGTTAGCTCGTTGGTCTTGCCTATGCGAGAAGGGTATGGGATTCTAGGTTGATAAGGGGAAGGTGAAGGTGTAGTTGGTAAAGGTTGTGATGTTGAAGGGTCCTTTCGAGATACATCGTCATGATGAGGAAGAGACGATAATGGTGCACTAATACTAGGTGTAGGAGGAGTAGGGATATATGGTGGTGGAGGAGGTGTAGATGATGGTGGTGGGTCAGGTGGATTGACAATGGTAATTCCACTACGCGTAGTTATAGCACTCACATTAGCTCGCGGATTAGTGACGGTGTTTGAAGGTAGAGAACCCGAAGAAGAAGAAGGTTGAGCTTCGGGCAAGAAACTAGCCAACAGATTCTTTAATTCAGTTGTTTGAGTGATGAAGGAGGATTGAAGATTATCACGAACCTCGGTTCTGATGTAATTACCTTGCTTCAAGATATCTCCTTTCAAATTGATTATTTGGCTCTGTAGATTCTTGATTTGCTCACCTTGAGTTCTCATGATGGCATCAACATCGGGATTAATGGGTGGGTGTTGTTGGGTGGGTGGTTGATAAGGGTTAGAAGCTCTTGGTGGGATTTGGTTGCTTCTATTGTAGTTGTTGGTGGAGTTTTGGTTTTGAGGAGAAAAACCGGATGAAAGGTAATTGTTGGATCGGTAGCTCAGCAGATTTCTATCCCCTTGTTGTCTAGCTTGGTAATTTTCCGGTGAATAATTACCGTAAGCTGCATACACATTTTCTGGATTTCCTTGTGTCGAAGGACAATCGGTGTATGAGTGAGGACCGCCACATGTTTCACAAGGATTAGCAACCGCTTTAACTTGTTGTTGTTGTTGGTTTGAAGCGAGAAGCGTAATACTTTTGCTCATTTCAGCCATCATGCGGGTGAGTTCGGTCATCTCAGGGTTTGCTGAGGTTGAGGAAACATTGACTCTTGGGTTGTTCCTAGAAGATGCAGAGGAATCCCAGTTCTTTTGGTGAGTAGTCATGTTCTCAATTAACTCTCTACACTCCTCGGGTCTCCTTTTCATGAATGTGCCACCGGCGGCTGCATTGATCGTATCACGATCTCGAAAAGTCAAACCGTTGTAGAAAGTATCAATTAGGGTCACAGGGAGCATGTTGTGGTTTGGACATCTATCGATCAAGACATTATATCTCTCCCAAGCGTCAAAAAGAGATTCATCAGGGTCTTGCATGAAACCGCTGATCTGATTGCGAAGGCTTGTGACCATGGATGGTGGAAAGTAGCGCGACAAAAAGCGTTGAGTCATATCATCCCAAGTGTGAATAGAATTCTTCGGGAGACGATCAAACCATTTCTCGGCATGATGCGATAAAGTATGTGGGAAGAGTTGTAGGCGAAGTACATCCATTGTGGCCCCAGGCAACTTCATGCTTTGGGTGATTGTAATGAACTTGTCGAGGTGTTTGTTGGCATCATCATCAGGCAATCCTCTAAATGGGTTTGTTTGTACTTGCTGAATCATGTGGTGCTTCAACGAAAACTCAGGAGCGTTGATTTGCATCGGCGCAATCGGTCCTCCTCGTCCAAACATTGTTGGTTGACAAAGTTCCTCCATGGTCCGAAGATCGGGCTGTGGAAGAGCATTGTTGTTATTATTATTATTGAGGTTCGGTGGAATGTTGTTGTTGTTAACACCTGCCATATCTAAATCTTCTTGAGGCTCGGGCTCTTGATAATGAGAAGATCTAGTACGCATACACCTGAAAATGAAAAAGAAAAAGAAACCAAACACAAAGATAATATATATACACAATAAAGATAAAATCTTTTTAGATTTTTGAAATTTTTAATTTTTATGGTTTTTTATAGTTTTTAAATTTTTTTTTGAATTTTTTATGCAAGAAAAGTAACGTTCACAAGTGAACGGATCCCAAAAAGCAACGTGTCTCTCACAGAAAACTATTGATCTTTACGAAAAGAGCCGGCAGCGGCGCCATTTGATACATGGCTTTTGACACCCTGTATAAAAATTAAGATTAAAGTTCGTGTTCTCGGTATCTTAACGAATTGATCTAGGCTCTCTATGTGTGACTCAGTTGATCTTTGGTGAAAAAGAATATTTTTGGTTGTTTTTAATTAAATGTGCAAAGAATTAAAGTAAAGGTGCTCTTAAAGTAAATCTAAATCTAATTAAAGTAAAGGTGCAGGTATTTAAAAGCGTGACTGGAATTAAAAGGCACTAAAGTAAATGATGTAAGCTTAAATCTATCTAAGGCAAACTTAAAACGCAACTAGAACTTAAACTAAGGCAAAACTAAAATAAAGCTAAGGCAATTAATCTTAAAGTGCAATTAAGTAAAAGGCAGGAAAAATAAAGGTTGAAAATAAAAATCAAAAATAAAAGCTAAAAAGAACCTGAATACAGCTCATTCGGAATTATCCTTCGTTTGGAACAATCACTCGTCCTAAATGTCACCTTCGGTTGAAATGATTCTTCTTCACTTGGAATATTACCAAAATCCTTGAACCGGAACAAATTGATCTGAATATGTCACTTATCCAAAACAATCCTTCGTTCGGAACTTTACTGATTCGGAACTTCTAAAGTTTGCCTTGATTCGGAACTTTGAGTTGATCCGGAACTTTTGAGAAGTTCCGGATGAAGCCCCTTGGTTCGGAACTTCGGAGTTCCGAATGAATACTCTTGACTCGGAAGTTTTCACTGAATCGGAACTTATCCTTCGTTCGGAAGTTTCGTCCGGAAGTATTGATCCGGAACTTTTCAAAGTTCCGAATGAATTGCTTGATCCGGAACTTTTTAAGTTCCGAATGAAGGTCTTGACTCGGAAGTTAAAGTTCCGAATGAACAGTACTTGACCCGGAACTTTTCCTTTGGTTCGGAACTTCTAAGTTCCGAGTGAACAACTCTTGACTAGGAAGTTTCTTGATCCGGAACACTTCAGAATGAAGCTTGATTCGGAACTTTTGAATGTTCCGAATGAGCACCAATAGTTCAGAACTTTTGCTTGTACAGAAGTTTTCCTGGGAATCACAAGGAACAAACTCCCCCGAAGAACAAGGGATCAAAACAATAACGAATATAACACATATCAAGCAAAATTAACACAAACGAATGAATGAAACTAACAACGGATCAACAGTAAACATAAACAAACAATTAAAAACAAGAAATCAAACAACTTTAACCACAATAATCAAAAACCATTTGAATCAAAATAAAAGCATGAACATGAACATAAACATAAACACATAAATCAAAGATTAAGAAAGGTAGATAAGAGATTGACAAGATAAAATAAGGATTGACAAGAATTAAAATGAAAACTTACTTGGAATTAAATGGTAATTAAGGTGCATAACATGAATTTAAATTGACAAGATAAGTAAATGACAAGATAAGTAAATGGTGGAAGGTCTAATTGTCACCATTAGCCAACAAAATGAAAAGATTACATCTACTAACTATTTATAGGGGAGGATTTAAGGAAGCTTCCTCCCCTCTTTCCTTTTCTCTTAATTGCGTAATCAAGTCCCTCCTTCTTTTAATCTTCATTAATTGCATACTTAGTCCTTTTCTTCTAATCTTCTTTAAACTTGGACTTAAGAGACTTTTGGCTTCGGGATTTCTTTTGAACTCGTCTTTAATTTCTTCAATAAAATAGACTTAAATTCTTCGGCTTTTGATAAACTTCCGTCTTTTTGACTTTTTCTTCGATAAATCTTCAGAATTGGTCGTGGACTTCCGTTCTTTTTTCACTCTTGACTTCTTGACTTCGTCTTTCATCTTTTTCTTCAATGAAAGTCCGTAAATGCCCGTGAATTCCCGTGTTTTCTCCACTTTTCACCTTTTCGTCCTAAACCACAACAAAAACACAAACCACGCATAATTCCGACATAAAAGACATAAAATACACGTTTTGGTCCGGTTATTATTGTAATTAAGTGGTAGAAAAGATGGGTGTTTACACACCTATCACTACTTTACCTCGTCCCTTCGATTGGGGTGGTACATAGTACTCTCATCAAGGTTCGTTCTCAATGACTTCTGAGCAAATCTCTAGAAATTCGATGCGAAGCGAGGATCTTGATAGATATGATCGATACAGGCACACAATGCTTACATAACTCCTTTATATACAAAAAGAGTCAATTTCTTCATTGAGAATCTATCATTAACAAGATTGATATTATCAGATTTGGTCAGTCTGTTGACGATGACCCAAATCGAATCAAATTCAGATGATGACCTTTGCAATAATTAGACGTTTACTAATGTATGAGGCGGTGTATGCCTTCATAATTTTCCATCAGTACAACTTCTTCTAATAATGATACATTAAATCAGAAATGCCAGGAATAGAATACTTATACTTAAAAGATTCCAACATAACTACATCTCACAATCTCCATATTTAGGCAACCACAAGTGGCCTTTAAAACATTTAACGCTATTGGCTTCTCAATTTTAATGGTTCACATTAGCCGCGAACCACTTTTATTATCTATATTATCCTTTTTATAAACATCGACTATATTTTAAATTGTTCGGCAATTTATTTTGTACCATCATTACTAAGGAACACATCCTAATTGGTTCTTTATCCTTTTTAGATAATGTGTCGGTATCTAAATTCACCTTTCCTGATGAAATAATTATCATGACCGAATTCATTCAAAATTTCTTTCTTCATATTTTCTAAGTTTTAATTTCGTCTCAGTTATCATTTTTATCAGTTTTACTTAATCCGACGTTTAGAGCGTCGATAATTATTACAAGTAATTAAATAATAAATATTTAATTTTTATGAAACGTAAACAAGAAAATTTTAAATTTCTTAGTTAGACCAATTATATAAAAAAAAATGTTCAAAATAAATTTGAATTTTACTAACAAGATTTTTGTTGATTTATTGGAAATAATTAATAAGATCCATAAATGTTCGAAAAACCTTCATTTATTCTTTGGTAAAAATTTTCTTAGTTGAAAAGCAGAAATTGTCGTTTCAAATTTTAAGTCATGGTTTAACGGTTTCCTCAATCCCTCTTAGGTTGTCTTGAGGTATACACAAACATTTACCCCTAAACAGGAGTTTAGTTAAATTATTTGTGTATAAGGGAATAATCCCTTAAAAATCCTTTGTTAAAACATTTATCAAAACATATTTTCACTTTCTTTTTGGTAAAACCCAAAGCCTTAATGGTTCCAATTTTTGAAAAGTCAACATAGATCCCATTATCTTATTAATCACATGATCATATCATGTAAATGATTAAGTTTTAAATCACATGTTAATTAGTCAAGGTACAGGTTTTCATTGTTTGGCCTATTCAGGGCAATCTATAAATAATTATTAACTCCTTCCTATTCTTATAAACAAAAAAATGATCCTTAATGATCACAAGCATGAATTTATCAAATTACAGCCTACACACGTGATTCACCAAATTTATGAATGCTGTATGTCCATTGGTCAATCCAAACAACATAACATGAAACTCATAATGTTCATTACAAGTTATGGATGTAGTGATTGGAATAGATAATCTTCTTCGCTGACGCGAAGTTGATGATAACCATGCCGTGAATCAAATTTTTAGAACATACGCTAGAACCTTGTAAATGATCGAACAATCTATCATCTTGGGTAGTGGATATAGATTTTAATCGTCAATTTACTTAGTTCACGGTAATCAATAAACATAAGGAATGATAACACCATAGCTCTTCATGATGACGAGCTTGGTAGAATAAAAGCTTTCTCCGACAACTCTCTCAGCTGTACAGTAATTCCTTTAATTCAGATGGTGCTGGCGTACAGTGCACATACCAAAGGTGCAGCACCGGGAATTTAATCAATACCAATTTCAACTTGCCTTAATGGCGAAAGTCTAGGTAATTCACCAACAAATACCTCCTAAAATTTCAGATAACGGAAACATCTTTTAATAAATTTTCTTTAAGTTCTTTCTAGATTATAGGATCTATAACTAGTTCATAACCATTCATGGTAAAATTTCAAGTCTAAATGCAGGATATGTTTACCCATCAAGAATTATTTAGATCACTTTTGATAATCAGCATCTTATCATTTAGGGGAATTCTATTCAAGTTCCCATCAATTAAAACAATGTCGTCATGTCATAATCAATCAATCCATTCTACTGGCACTATCAACTTTTCAGTGTTATTATCGTCGATAAGATGTGAACTTCTCAAAAGTCTACTAATAATTCATAATCCTTCACAAATTCAAGGATATATGGAGACACAACTATCATCAAAAGAGTAATGTCAACGCATAATATACACGAGAGAATTTCAAATCAGATACAGACAAAAACATTTAATGAATATGAATATATCACATGTTTTCATAATTTGAATACGCATTCGAAAGCTCCTCGGATCGTTACCCAGGTCGTTCAAATGAAATCAAATCAAAAGAAATGATAAGAACGTCAATACATCCAGTCGGGTATCAACACTCGGTAATCAGATACTTTTCCTAAGAATCTCACTACGGGAGAATTTGACAAGAAGGGAATATCAATTGTCAATTAAGACAATTTTCACAGATGATTAAATTCGACTCAGAAGAATAAATAGTACGGGCACATATGTAGGTGTCCCTATCACTATGTCCCTATTTTTCACTTCTTGCAGATCTCATAACATTTAATCTTTCACAATCTTTAAAGAAAATGTAGTGTTTATTAATCAGTTTTACGGTGACTACTAATCAGTCTTGCATGGTCCATTCCAAATTGTATGTAGGCGCACAACTATATACAATTTCAAGATTAACGATGCAATACTCAGTTCGTCAAAATTTTATCATCATGTTTATAATAAAAACATTTTCATGCTTAATTCTTAAATAAGAATCAAGAATAAATTTACAAAGATTTTCTTTGTTATGAAAACAATTAAGTTTTCCAAGGTGTTTTATAAACAACTTCATTTCGATAATGATCACTTATAAATCTCACTTTGAATAATCCTTATAGTGATGAAAATTCAATTTTCTCAAAGGATACTGTTTTAACTTTATAAAAACAATGTGTGATCTGCAAAAGAGTGATGAAGAGTTGTTCACAAGAACTAACTACAATATAATAGGAAATGAGCTTAGCCAAATAATCATGAGGTTCATGACCTCGATGGCACTCAGGAATACAAAGAGAATAATCCACAACGTAACTCAATTCTATATGAGTACTTGTTCAATGGTTGCATCACTAATGCGAACGTTAGGACGAAGCAAGAAAAGATAGATAATATTGATACATGTAGAATTTAGCAATCAAAGGTAGTCTTTTCGTTAATCACAAACAAGTCAGAATTGTACCGTAACACATTACGTGTCACTATGTCATACAATTCCAAAAACCCATCCTACCAACTGATATCTCAGTTAAGTTAGGGATTTTTAAAAGATACCACAATGAATACTAATCTACAAGAGTAATGGGGGTTCCACCTGTCCCAGAAGATCCATCGGTCCCTATTCAGAAGAAGATTTCTTCAATTTATTTCATGGACACTGGGCATCCTCATTATTGGACAATGGTATAGGAACAACCCTTAACACGAACTAACAATCAATTAAAACCTTATAATTCAATCACAGGACTCAACAACTTTCTCTTAACAATCTCATATTCCATACGAGTTAAATTTTACTTAATTCAAGTTTTCAATCAACTTATACTCAATGCAATATCCTACCTCATTCTCCAATACTTTCATCCTTATTCTTACACCTTAAAAGGGCAATAAAAGTTCGATATTATCAACACTTAATTTCTAATCCTATATCTCTTACAACAATAGTTATCAAATGAGTCACTAGTATGAAATGACTCACACATTCAATCAGACTTCTCGGAAAGGTACTTGTGGCATGAGGCTTTTGGGTAATGGTTCCAATGAAAGCCTCAAGTTCAACATTCATCCTTTCGATTTCATGTTTAAGAATTGGGTGACAACGAATCAAATGACATCTTTCTAGGTGGTAACGATTTGTCAAACTCCACTCTATAAGGAAAGATTGCCATGACATCGATATCAGTTTTAATCTCGCCAATTCTTCTTCAAGATCACAATCAACTAATATCTACATTTCTACGAATATCAACCATTTTGTTGGGATCATAAATATCCACAACTTGGTTTAGATCTAGAATAGCTAGAATTCCTATGGGAATAGCTTCGATTGATTTGCTAGGGGAGTTAGGGTTTCTTGTGACAATCTACATCGTATAAATACCTCGTATAAATATAGAAATAATCATCAAACAATCATGTAATCAAATTACATCATATATATATATATATATAATCCAAGTTATATATATATTAAAATAACACTTCTCAGTCTGGCCTTGTCGGTAATTCGGGAATTCTTCGGCACCTTATAGTCAAAAGATTTTTAGACATTTTATGAAAAATGTTTATAGTTAAAAGATTTTGAAATGTTTTGTTCAAAACCTTGGTTTTAAAAATCTTTCGTTCTCTATAACGAGAGCTATGGTACCAAACTGTAACACCCCCAAACTTATACAATTCAATACAGCGGAAGACTCGTTGGTGTTACGGGATAGCACATTACTCACCTCATAGACAACGCTTAAAAATCGCGTCGTTTATTAATAAAGCATTTCCATTCATAAATATCTAGTTTACATAGGTCCCAAGTCATTGTATTTCATACAAGTTTTACAAGGCATTTAAATGGAAATTATTGTTTAGGTGCGGGCCATGAATTCTTGTTGTCTTCCCGAGAATTACCTTCAAGTACCCGAGATAAAACATGTTAAAAGAAAAGGTCAGCGATAACGCCGAGTGAATTCATAGAGTTTAATAAAATCCATCAATATAATATCGGTATAAAATTATTACCGAAAATCATTTTGTACAAACCATTGTAATAGGCCATAAAATAGCCAAGTCATTTTATACAAATCTTTATCAAAAATCATAATATAGGATTTCGCCTTCAAAACCATTATACGAACCAATGTCGTTGGGTAGAGTTAAATAAAAACCGTTATATGAATATGGTTATGTAAAACCAGAACACAAACATGATATCAATAATAAGACTCTGTATTGCTAGTCAGGCAATATATCGTAATTCAATGCATAAAGCAGTATTTTCGTTATTTTGGATTATTATAAGCCGCATGACATTGTTACCTTACTACATCAAACAACGGGTAACTAGCCCGAAACTCAACTTCCCATCTAAATTAGCGTATCGTCACAATAATCACGCTTGTGTAAATCTTCTCATACATAAATTCGCTTACCAATCAATGGGGCATGACGGAGATCAACCGTTAAGGCGCGAACTGGGGTGATCGTCCCCAAATAGTACTATTATATGCATAAGCGTCTACCAAATCCCGGTAGTTCACAATTCATGCTACTGGGACTTTTAGTGACATAACCTAACTTTAATAATCCATTTCATTTCATTTATCGGGTCATATAATCATTCATTGGGTCATATAATCATTCGGGTCCAAATCAGCAAGCAAATAATCGGGACAACTGGTGTCCTATTTTATTAAAACTAACATCTTATCTCCCTCGAGGGTTTATAAAACATTTCATAAAACATTTAAAAGAGTGCGAGGCTATGAACTCACGTTGATGTGGGAAGGCGGGTTATTGGCAATTCGGACGTACGGTACGTGCTTCAATCACGGAAACCTAGACAAATAATACTCGTCTTAGACTCTTGTACAATGACTTTATAAAAATAACAATTATGTATACATATGATGATTTTATATATATGATGATCAAGTGGGTTTACATATTCTCTTTTACTCATTTTAGTGTTTATGTATTGGTAACTTCTTACTAGTTTACTAGTTTTACTTATTTACGTGTTTTAGGTCCAATAAGCCTATTATAAGTTCATTAAATTGTATTAATCCATTTCATACTTGTATTATCAGTATTTATACTTTACATGTTGGGACCAAATGGGTTAAGCCCAATAAATAAGTTTATAAGTGCTTTAGCCCATTTTGTCGTATTATTAGTCCAATAACGTTAACTTAGCCCGTTAATGTCCACATGTTATATAGTTCGGGTTTTATCGGTTTTTATTTGTTATATATGTTTATATATCAGTATATGAGTTTATAAAAGTTTACATTAGACGGGTCCAACCGTCTAAGTTTTATTTAACAAAAACGTTAATTTTACGGTAATAGCCGAAAAAGTCGTAAAAATCATGTTTATAGTTTTTATAACTTATAAATCTTATTCAACTACCATTTTTATAAAGAGTCCATTTATTTAACCTTATACATATCTATATAAATGAAATTTATAAGTTAGTGAGTTTTCATGTGTATATATTTTATAAATATATAAGTGAGTGCTTATATTATATAAGTTTTTATTATACAAATCTGATTTTAAATTTCATTTTCACCAAAACAGCCATATCTAAAGTTCTATATGGATATAGAAGACCAAATTTTTATGGCATAAACTACATGATATGTGCTCCATTTAACTCTGCTATGGCTACTGTTGAATCATCCTTTAAGTATTTTCTAAAGTTCGTACAAAACAGTCTATGCAGATTTGTACTCTAATATTGTTTTGATCATATCTCACTCATCCTAATGATTCCATTGCATGGCCAACTCTCACATGTGTACAAGACATATTACTTACTGTATATACATTAATCTATTCCATTTTATCAGTTCATCACATGGTTATTTACTGTTTTTATACAGCCTACTAATTTAAGCAAGATTAACCACTTTTACATATAGTTTTTCATCTTTTTACCCATGTTTATCAACACAAAATCCCCACACAATATTTTTATCATCATATAGTCATCATATACATATACAATAGGAAAGAAAATACATGATTACATAATCAAAATAACAAGAGGGTTGGAAGAACAATCTTTATACCACCATGATGATGTAGGTTGTGATCAAGACATGGATTTTGATCACACAACTTGTGATAAACCAATATCATCTTCAAGTCCACCAATCTTCAAGAACTCCTTGTGGAAAATCAGCCCTAAGAATCCATAGAAACTCCTCCTTGGATGTTATAATCACCACCAATCAATAGGGCTTCAAAAGGGCTTCAACTTATGTATGAATAACATGAGATTTTGTGGTAAATTTGATCAAATGGGTGTTTTGAGGGTGAGTTGGGACGGCCAAATGAAGGAGAGAAGAGAAAGATGAAGTTGTTTTGCATGGAGGAAATGAAGAATGGCTTTGGTTTAGATGGTTTTGTGCATAGTTGCTTACTTGTGAAGCTTGGTAAGACAAGTGTCTTATCTAGCTTATAAAAATGACACCAAATGCGGTGTGTTGTAACTTTGTGGCCGGTTATGAGTGGGGGTGGGGCAAAAGTCATTTTGTCTCATCCCCATTTATTTACGGGTACTCCTCGATTCTAGTTTCCTCGATTTGCGTGCCCTCGGATCATTTTACGAAAAACATTTTTATAAATTATGAATAAACGGCACAAAACGAATCTAATAAAAATTGTCTCATCAAAAACGGAGTTCGAAAACGTAAATACGTGATCCTAAGGTTTCCGGTTTAGTCGTAAAGGACGTTAAATTTAAATCGTAAGTCCTAATCTCTTCTCGTAAATTTGTGAGTTTATGAACCAACACAAATTTAAAACTCTAAAATAATATTCACGGATAAATTTATTTTCTGAAATGTCGGACTGTCACCAAAGACGGTGTATGTAAACGTGAGCACGTAACGTAGAATCCTCCGGTTTAGACGTAGTCGATGCTACTTCAAGACGTAAATCCAAATTTCTTCCCAAAAATAAGTTAGTTCATATTATAACATTAAAATAATTTTTTCAAATAAATATTTAGAATAAAATATCAACCCTAAATTGACGGATTGTCACAAGGCCAAGTACCTAGGGGGAGAACAAGAAAGCAGACGCACTTAGCAAAATAGCGTCCACCAGTTTCGCACACCTATCAAAACAGGTCTTGGTAGAGATCCTAAAAGAAAAATCTATAAAAGAACAAGAGGTCACATCGATGGTAGAGGAAGAAGGTCCTACATGGATGACACCGATTGTGGATTATTTGACAAAGGATTTGTTCCCACATGACGAAATCGAAGCGCGGCGAATAAGAAGATGCTCGAGGCAATTCGATGTCAGAGACGGTACCCTTTACAAACGATCATTACTTCAGCCATGGTTAAGATGCGTGGGGCTGCGATAAGCGCAGTTGGTCATCAGCGAAATCCACGAGGGATCCTGTGGCATGCACGCAAGACCAAGGTCCGTGGTGGCAACAACGTTGCATAGTGGGTATTACTGGCCAACCATGCACGCGGATGCACGAACGCTCATTAACAAATGCAACGACTGCCAGGTACACAGGCCGATACCATGACAACCCTAAGAGGAACTGACACCCATTACAACGGCCTTGGAACATATGCCACTTAAAGAAGTGCTATCTTTAGCGACGAATTTCTGGAACAAATGTATTATTTTTTCTTTTATTTCATGTATTAAAAATCATGCAAGTATTAATAAAACTGTCGTGGTTCCTAGCTAGTTCCGCGGCGCATTATCAAAACTTTTATTTTTGTTATACATTCATTTTTCTTCTATGTCAAATATTGCCTACTGGTGCACACGTGCACAACGTTTCTAGGAGAAATAAGAGGAATGAGCCTACCCTACTAATTAGACTCTTCGAGTAAGTGGGATGCAACCCCATCGACCATGGATCATGTATCCTTATTAGGACCTTTGCTATTAATGACGTCGTAGCAAGTTATGCAGCCAGTAGACTCTGAGACTGTTAAGACACAATCGTGCACACCTAACAATTGGTCAGGCTCACCTAGCCGCCCTTATGGTAGTAGTGGTATACCGCACGTAATGAGCTTGCCTCACCCATAAGGACCATTCATGAGTTTACATTCAATCATTATATGAAGTTGCGCTATAAACATTAAACATAATTGTCATAAAAAAATAAAGTGTTCATTACAAATAAAGGCGCACCTTCGCACTTAACAGTCAACAACAAATTTACAAGTCAGCCAAGCGGTTGGAGAGCAAATGCGTTTCAGACGAGGACCTATTCATTTTCAGCTAGGGAGGGCAATAAGTTGTGGCGTGGTGTTCTCTCATGCCCTTCTCCATCAGGTCTAGCATGCATGAGTCACTCTCTAGCAGCGGTAAAGTCAGCATAGGGATGGCGGAGGCAAGGTGGGCAACACCAACAGGAGGTGCAGCCTCTATGTTCAACATGGCCTTCTTGGCAGCAGCGCGGCTTTCATGTGTCGCAAGAACCTCAGACAACAGCACTTCCTTCTCAACCCTAAATGGATCGAGTGCGTCCTTGGGATGAGCAAATATGGGTACTGTCAGCTGCTTCGTATAAGGCTTTAGGTGGAAATCTGGCTGTGCTTCTGCGCCCTCTGCCTTGTGGCTCGCTAAAGTAATGCCCTCCACCACGATCTCGAGGGGCAGCTCATAGTCCTTATCATCAAGACCAAAGGATGGCAGCGGACAGGCACTCATATCTTTTAGGGCCGCTGTGAGCTTTTACTCGGCTTTTGGATCATAAATGGGTACCTCTGCTAACTCTTTCTTCAGAAGATCCGCCTTGTGCGCTTTCATCAAACCCTTTGAAGTACCCTCTTCACCGCGGATATAACGGACTTGGAGAAGGAGGTTCGTAAAGTAGGGTCTTCCAAAGCACCCATCGCGGCTAGGCACAAACCATAGCGTACCAGCCACCGCTTCTCGGCTACCTCCTTCATCAAACGAGGATATAGGTCTTCGTCTAGCTCAATGCTCAACCTCTTTAGCTGGCTGCTAAGGTCACCCACATCCTCTTTCACCCTGGCGCCCAGCGCATCAACATTCGCCACAAACTTGTTCTTTCCCTCCTCAAAGGCACCCATGGGAATCTGATTGGAGGCCTTTAGCTGGTTGAGTTGGGCGCGCTATTTTTCTAGATCAAAGGTAAGTTTTTCCTTTTCTTCTGTTAAGGAGTGGATGATCGAAGCGTCTTGTCCCTCTCTTTCGGCCTCTTGGGTGATCTTTCTTGCATTTCCCCAAGGGAGAGGGACTTTTCCTCAGCAATCTGCCTAAGTCTCTCCTCAGTAGTACGGACTTAGGCAGATAGCTCTAGGTGCCTCTTCTTGAGATGTGACATCAATGTCACATGATGCGCTGATAAGTAGCTAACTTCGTCTGCCAAAACGGAGTCGCTCATCCCCTCTAGAATTTTATCTCGGCCAGGGGGCACGATGTTATCCAAAAAGCTTGAGTAGTCGAAAGCGCTGGTTAACTCAGAAGATGCGGGCAATTCCTAGTCAGGAGCAAAGATAGGGTCTTGACGAAACCCGCTTCCCCCTACTGATGAAGTCTCCTTTTGGGGGGACGGCGTGGTATCCACCTTCGTAGAAAACTTCTCATGGTCATCACTGATACACGAAAGAAGTAGTTAGAAAGATATACGAAAGGATATGGATGATAGCCATAATATGATAACAAGTGTTTACCTCAAGTTGATGGTGGCAGATGGAGTATGTGGAGGATTCCTCGCAAGATTCTCCTCAAATTCTTCCTCGGTCACACACGCCTCTGTCCATGAGGGACCAGCCCCCGTGCGATCGGCTTTGCGCCGTGATAGTGGGGGGGCTCCTTTGCCTCTTACCCAATGGAGAGTTCTCCTCTTCTTCAAATTCCTTCGCAGCCTTCTCAGCGTCCTTGGTAAGATTATCCGACGAAAGCGAAGAGCTGAGGAAGGGCGGTGGCTGCTGTTGTGATGGTGGTTGTTGTTGTGATTGTTGTACTGGTGATGGTGATGGCTGGTTTGCGCCAGTATCCTCATGCTCTTGTGCGACGGAAGCCTCCCCCACTTCCAAATCCATGGTGTTCTTCTTCGCACGTTCCTGGATCGACTCCTCATTTTCCATCTCAGGACGAGAGTAAACTATTAGATCTTCAGGAAAGACACAACGAACGAGGTTGAGAATATCCATCACTGCGAAACAAACAAACAGACAAACAGGAGAATATATTTTAGTTTTTTGGCACAAGATGGTACTTACAGAATGATACGAAGAACTCGGGAAGAACCACTAACCCTGGCCACTCTGGGTACGGAAGAAAGGTATTTGATGTGCACCGCGGATGACTGCGCGGCTCAAACCAAGGATTACCAACAACGTCTCAGGGTAAGGTTGCACAGGGATGCGGTTGTTGTTTAAGGTCTCCGCATCCTCAGATTTGTAGGTGTTTGGGCCAGGCATTGGGTCCTTCCTCACCGTTCCAGGGGTCAAAAAGGGGAAGTGAAAAGGAAAGTCATCTTCGTCAATCCAAAAGAATCTATCGTTCCAGTCCCTTATGGAGTCTATTTTCCCATCATAGCATTGCATCCCGCTCTTTCGCTTAGCTAAGGAGACCCAACTATTAGCTAGTTGTCGTTGGTAGAAGACTCGTAATAAGTCTACGGTGGGCTAAATATCTAGGGTACGACAATTAATTTTGAAATTCGAAATTTTGGCCGCCCCTATATAATGCAATTAGGAGACATGGGTCTCGTAATGCATCAGTACACTAACAAGAAAACGCGACATGGGTATGCGCTGGTTTGCGTAGTCAAAAAACCGGGTGTACACTCCTATCTTTCCTACTGGAGCCTGGCTTATATTATGTCGAGGGTTAGGAATTTCTGGGTGTAGATAATTTGGTATGAAGTAATCCGTCGTGAATTGATCTAGCTCTCCAATGGTCAAGATTGATGTGACATCGGATAACTCTCTCACCATGGTGGCGTGTATAAAATATGGTGGTCGTAGGAGTTACCTTAGAAGAGATCTGGTAACGATGGAGTGTTTTGACGACGATAATGGGAGTTTGAGAGGTTGAAGGTGAATAAACAGTCACAATTGGGGGGGGGGGTGTATGGGTATATATAGACCTTCTAAATTACTATTTACGGCCTAGATATTTTCCACGTGTTACCCACTTGCTTAATCCAACGGTGGAATGTGAAGAGGTAACTATGACGTGGCAGACGCTTTTTCCCATATTTCGGGGGAGTTAGGTAAAAGGGGGGATTAATTTCTTCTTTGCGGGAGTGTTTGAATTAAATATTCCTCATGTGTGCTTTGTGCGTGTTTTGTTTTTTCAAGCACTTGGACGATTATAGTCTAGTAGCCGCAGATAGCACCTATGATCACTAGACTGGGGGGACATGATGACGCATAGTCCCAAGTCGGGTTGGATAGTCTGACTCACGGGTATTACCCACATCCATCAGGAATGGATTGATACTTATGCGATGCGAGCGCAGCCCAGGAGGCCTGGTAAGCCGCTGACGCACATGCGGTTAATTACTTAACCAAGGTCCTCGTCACAGTGCGACATGATCAGACAGAATATAACCTATATTATAGTTATATTCGCCTAAGGAAGAGGGATATCCACTTACCTTAGTTAGGCAATAAAGATCAATCTATTTGGAGTCATTATCTCTTCCTTAGGCCGCAAGAACAGGGAGCCCAGCCTGGACTCTCTTGGGTATAAAAGGAACCCCCATGGTTCCACAAAGGTACGATACACACAATACCCTAAACACTATACACTTAAATCGATTACTTACTCTCACGCATGAGTCTAATCGTGGGTCACAAACCCACGGTAAGCCTAATGGTGTCTGTTTAGTGCGCATGGTCCTCAAATCAAGATTCAATTGGTGCGAGAGCCAGAGTCTACAAGACCCCGAAAAGCCTAATTCGGGTCAAGCTCGGTCCATCCAACTTTTGTATCAACATGTTGTATATAGTCAAGGACTATATGAATCAAGTAGCACATTGAGTGATCACAACACACGCAAGAAATACAAGTATAAGGATAAAGTAATAAGAAAAAGTAAATGAAAACCGACACAATGATTTATAGTGGTTCGGCTACAAGGAATCCTTCCTTGCCCTACATGCACTCCACGAGTCACCTACTCGAGAGTTCGACTTCATAATCAACAACCTCTTTTATATCGGTGGAGAAACTCTTACATGTCGCTTAAAAGAAAGGACTCGGTGTTTAGCTTAATGGATGAAATGAAAAATACTTGAACTCAATAATTTGATTTTCGTTGTTCTCATAAAGGCTTGTTTTTATATATTGTCGTAATTAAAACAAAGCGAGACCGAAAAAGGCAAGTAACGTTTTTAGGCATTATTGCACTAACAATAAGTATTATAAGTAGAAATGATTTTTAACATGTGTATTGAATGTTTGTTATCAAGTCTAGTAAGTCCTATGCATTTCCATTATGTAAAAACACAAGTTTTGGGGGAAAATTCCAGTCTGTCTCAGAGACTCACGGACCCAAATCAGTGGTCTACGGACCTTTTTTAATAAGGGTCCGTCGGGGTCCGTGATCGTCTGTACTTTAGTTTTTTAGCCAACTTCAAAAGGCCATAACTTTTTAACCATAAGTCCATAGAAGTCGTTCCACCTATCTTTTTGAAGGTAATTGAGTCTAATTTCATGTAAAACACTCTTAAGTTCTAGTTAGATTCATAAGATAGTGAAACAAGCAAGATCAATAAGGTGTTTAAAATTATGAACTTACTTTTGCATTTAATCTTATTTCTATTGAGTAGGACATATCAAATTAGTTTGTAGTTAAATAAGATTGTGTACACATTCTAAAACAAATCATTTTGTCATTCAAATGAAACTAATCAAGCTTGGTATATATCGTCATACTTAAACACAAAGTGAAGAAAAATATTCATATGCTAAACGTTACTTGCTTTTGTTTATGAGTTTTCATATACCTTGTTTGATTATTGAAATTTATTGTTACTTCTATTTGTGATATATGTGTCAACCTTTCCATGTTACTCACTTGCTTGATTGTCAATTATATGATTATGCACAATAGGACATTTGCTAGATTTTGTGCACCAAGATGGGAAATTGTCTTTCACAATGCTTGTAGACTTAGGCCACTCAATTCGCATATGTTATACTCTTACTTGAACCTAGTAAGTCACTTAGAAATAGGAACTAAGTAAACTTGTCAAGTACATCACATTCGGTTATTCTCTAAATATATAGTGTTCTTGAAAAGGGTGTTTGGTAAAACTATGTTATTGAAAAGAATCCATTGGATTTTTATTATCCTTGTGTTGAGTGTTAATGGATATTTGTGCGTATGAACATCTTGCTTTTGTCGAACTTTGTATGCATATGTGTTTTCATGATTTCCATTCTTACTTGCATATCACTATCCTTTCATTCTTAGACGACCATTGCATTACACCTATTTGCTTATAAGTTTTATATTTGTCTTTTACTCTATATGCATATGTGTTTTGTGTAGAAATTTATGTGCACATGTTGAAATATGTTTTCAACAAGAAATCTAGTTCCATGGGATATGTTTGATAACACTCAAATTGGTATGGCTATGAGAGGTATGATTAACCCAAACGGACCTATAAAACAATAGGGGCAGAACACTTGAGTCTCATGATTTGTAGGTATATATGAATGCCGAACTTGAGCCCGACGAATGGATCAAGGATAATGGTTGTTAAAGGCATATGACGGGTAATAGGAACCTCTTTAGTACATACAGATCTACGGATAGAGGTAATGTTATTCTTGATGGAAACATCATAAGCATTAGCAAAGAACATGCTTACCACTCGAGTATGATATGATATGAATATGCTTGCTACAAAGGTACATTCTCTTGATCCTTAGTTTAAATTACAGCATACACATGTGGAACATGGTTGTTAAATAACTCCTTGAGTCTTTCTTCACAATTGGGGTCAATATTTACTTTCCTCAAACAGTCTCAGAGGTTCACGGACCCCACAGACCCTTTTGGAAAAGGGTTCGTGCCCTTTGAGAAGGGTCCGTGGTATTCACAGTTTCAAACAGTTGTTTTTCTAATATCACTTGAACCAACATTAACCTATGCACAATAAGTAGATAGTTTTTGTAGTCCTTGTGAGAATATACTCTCCACTTAAAAATGAATGTTTTCATAAGCAACATGTTTCGTACTTGTTCATCACTAGTCTTTCGACTATGCTTAATAAGACTTATGCTAGATCCCTTGCATTTGGATTATGTGTTTGTTGTTACATTCAGATAGGCATTGACTCATAAATGTTACATAAACATATTGTAAATCATTTTGAGTGATGAAACTCGCTTTGGTATGAGTTAAATTTAGTGGAAAACATGATCATAGTTTCATTTAGTAAAATTGGTCACCTAAGGTTTTCCAACACTTTTTTCTTTAATTCACAAGATCAATCAAGGTAAGTAACCTAAATTTAATAATTGTCAAAAGAATATATGCAATGATGCATTCTTAAAAAAAAATTTCTTCTACATAGACATTACTTTCTATACCTTTTTGCATATCCCTTGCTCTAGTTGACTCTTTCTTGTTTATGCCTCTATATGTTTCTTGGTTTCTTACTAATGTTGGAAATACATTTTATAGTTAGAAAGTCTCGGTCACTCCAAAAATATAGTTAAGGGCTCGTAGTATAAGTTTTAGTAATACTTTAAGAAAGCCCGACCCATGAGCATGTTAATGGGTCGGAGGCCCAATTCCATTTATGGACTTCGGTATATAAACCCCTTTCCTTCATGGAAAGGGGTGTTGGTTGTTTCACTTTTCTATATACATTTACACATTTTCTTTCATCATTCTCTCTATACTTTTCTCACTAGAAACATCAACCTCACTTGTGATTCAAGATTATCAATATTCTACAACTGGTATCAAGAGCCATGGGATGAAATAGAGGTGTGGTTTATGTTGTTCTTGGTTTTATCTTTCTGGTTCGTGAGTTTTTAAAGCAAATATCCAAGTTTCAAAATTTTTTCGTGTTTCTTTTGATCCAAGCGATTTACATATCTCCTACACAGTTGTGGTAGGGATTTGGGTACTTTGGATTGGTAAAAAACACGAATTTTTAAGCAAAAATCTCGTTTTTCTTTATTTATTGCGAAACTATCAGATTTTTTGTGGAATCTTTCCTTAATAGCTTTCACAATATCTAGGGTTTAAATACCTGGTTATTACGGAAAGTTGTGTGGGTATTTAGAAATCTTCAGACACAGATTATTGCGAGATCTTTAATTTTAAGGATATTGCTAGATCTTGTAATTTCCTGAATATTGCGAGATCTTGCTTCTCTAAGATATTGCGATATCTGTGTAAATTCAAGTATTGCTACTGGGAAGATCTTTATAAATTCAAATATTGCGAGATCCGTTCTTATCTGATTATTGCGAGATCTTTTGAAGGAGGGATATTGCGAGATTATTTTCAACAGGGTTATTGCGAGATCTTGTCTGCTACAAGTATTGCGATATCTTGTTGGTTTAGCATTATTCCGAGATCTTTTCACAACTTTTACAAGACTTCAAGGATTTTAGACTTTGCATTTATTTGAAGATTTTTACAACAACACACGACCAAAGGATAATTACATATTGTTTCAACAACCACAAACACTTTACCTTTATTTCATTGCTCGATCATTCGGTAATCTTTTTTTCAAGTGATCACAAAATGAATCCTCACTCATTAATGCTGACCATGCCATCACTTTCTGACCTATCCATCATAGCGGGTACCGATACTCGTCGACCATTTCTCATCAAAGATCTATTTGATGCATGGAAAGGCCAAATTAAGTCACATATTATCGGTAGACCCAATGGGAGACTTATGATTAAGTCAATTGAACAAGGTCCACTTGATTGGGGAACCGTCACTGTAAATGATGTGACCCGACCAAGGGAATTTTCTAAATTAACGGGTCCAAATCAACTTATTGCTGATGTGGACGAAAAGGCTCTTCAGACTTTTCTTCAAGCTCTTCCACCTGATATTTATCGAATGGTAAGTCAACACAAGATAGCGAAGGAATTATGGGATTGTTTGGCTGTTTTGTTACATGGAACTTCACTCACTAAGAAAGAACGTGAGTGTCAACTTTATGATCTCTTTGATAGGTTCACATACACTCTAGGGGAAATTCTTCATGAATACTATTGTCGATTTACTACATTGATGAATGGATTGCATACCTATAATCTGATGATTGCTCAATTTCAAATCAATACCAAGTTCTTGAATTCGTTACCTCTTGAGTGGAGCCACTACACCACTGATGTTAAACTGGTAAGGTATTTGCACAAGACAAATCTAGATCAACTTTATGCTTTCTTGCAACAACATGAGAAGCATGTGATAAAAATCCGTATGTAACAAGGATCTTACCCTGAACCAATGGCATTAATGACGAATCATAAAATGATGTCATATAACAATCCTTCTTATGGAAATGGGCAGAAATCATATAGCATTCCTTGTATCAAACTCCAAGCTTTCCAAAGTATTCACTTCTACCACCACCATCTACTTCACATCAACAATATCAGCTTCCAACAACACCATCACACAAAGATCCATATTCATCAACTTATGCTCATCAATAATACCCTTCTTACCAACCACCTACAATTCCTGCCATCACCTATCAGCAACCTGAAGTTCTTCAACCCAACTAATCCCAACATGTTAGTACTCCTTCAAGTGTTTATGTGGCTCCACCAGCACCAGTACTGTATTGTGATGATTCTCGAATTCAAACACGGTGATAATCCCACTTGCTTTTAAGTTGGCAATTTCAGCATTTGCCAGATCCCTTTCTCCTTGGAGTTTAGCCACCTGTGAGTGAAGAACCAACACATGATTGGTCAGTTCTTTTACCTGTTGAGTATTGGGAGAGGGTGACTTGGGAGTTTTATCAGCAGCAGGTTCGTGAGGGTCACTTTCATCAAGATTAATGTGTTAGTTTATCGTAATCTTTGGATTATCTAACTATAGAGATGATTATTAGAGAGAGAGATAGATGAAGATGTAGAGAGAGAAACTAGAGAGAGGTTGGAGAGAAAAATGAAAGATTAGATTAAGTGTGTGAAAAGTGAATGACCAACCCCTCCTAACATGCTAGGAGGGGGTTTATATAGCAACCCTACATGTGGGCTTTGGTGGACTATATCTTAATGCATTGGATCATGAGCCCAATACTTGTGTCTATATTTGGAGTGACCGATCCTTTCTAAATACGTAAAACGTATTTCCAACAATCTCCCCCTAAGGGAAGTCACTCCAAGTTACAATGTCCTAAATAGTCTATTGCTCGTGATCTATGCTAATAATGATGTGACCGAGACTTTCCTTGGAAAACCGTATTTCCAACAATCTCCCCCAAAGGAAGGTCGCACCATTTTACAAAATATTAAACCTAGCATACTATGCTTGAGTCTTCGATCTTGTTCTTGTGAATATGATTGATGAGATCTTTGACTTTGGTCTTGAGCATGTGTCCTTGCTTTGACCTTGTACATTCATCACTTGTGATATTTGCCTCCTCGTGACTTCATGTTCCACATACTTATACTTTTATAAATTCTTGAAAGCTTCAGAGTTTGATACAGCGGAAGACTTGACTTTTAGACTTTCTTGAATTTGTTGAAGTATTAAGTGCAGAAAGCATAAGCATGTGTTGACGACTTCTTCTGGATTGTACACCGCAATGCCACCGTCCTGTTATGCTGCATAAGACAGTTAGCAACAAGACATATACACGGATGAAATGGCCTTGAACGTTTCATTCTAATTCGGTAGCATTTTACCTCCGATCGGTGAAGACCGTTGGACGATATTAAATATCGTACTTGTGGCACGTAGTTTCAATAAAGAACCTCCTTGACAAGATTTCACGGGTAAACCCGTTCTCTTTACTCGACCGTCCAAAGCTGACTGCGAACGTAAAGAGTGAATCATTTGGATAATAATATCCGCATGATTTGAGGCCGTCAATTCATGTTCTTGGAACAAGTGAAATTCAATTAAGAACCGCACCATCGTTTCTTTCCAGTTGTCACGAGCTTCATTCGTATAGAATCTTACAAGTTACCTACCACGTGTTGTTTGAAGTTAACACTAGAAAGATTTCCACTCATCACTGTGAACACTAAGGTATCACTCTGAGTGTTCTGGCAAGATCACTAAGATATTGCGTAGAGGCCTGGAACGTGTTTAAATTCAGTTAAGAATAAAACCACTGTTGCTTTCCAGTTATCACAAGTTTGATTCATAAAGAATCGCACAAGTCACCTACCATGAGCTTTTTAATGTTCGCTCAAGAAGGATTTCCATCTTCATTGTAAATGCTTTCGTATTACTCGGATGTTCAGGCAAGATCATAAAGATTTTGCGTAGGACTCTTGAAATCTTTCTTACTTTTCACAGTGTGTGAAGAAGCAAGGAAATATGAAAGTGTGTCCTAATGAGATATTTGATGATCTTAAATGGCTCTAGACTCGATCGTGCATTTTGGACTTTAGTGATCGGAGGCTGGAGAGGAGTGCCACCTTTTCAATACCAATTTATTCGGAGTGAATAGATCAATAGATAATGTGTTGTCTCTGTGTGATTAAAACAAATACCTTTTAAGAGATATCTGAGTTAGCTGGGATGGGTTGTGCATCGCATCACTGGGTCCATGATGTCTGTCTTCAATATCGAGAATCATTAAAATGATCTCAATAGCATATGTGTTGACCCGGTTTCTGCCTAAAGTTGTAAGGAGGGCTTCATTCTTTACACCCTTTATCTTTACAATTCTTTTTCATTCTTCAACCCCTTCAATGCTTACCAATACGTCATAACTAGCACCTTGTTGTGATTGTTCTAGTGCTAACTTCAGTACTTGGTCGGCATTCAGCTACGTTCACATCTTTCTCCAACTTTCCTAAGTACTACTATTTCTAGCTATGGAATGTCCTTGGGAATATTCCTCCGGTTCTGGAAGAATCATAGGACTTAACCTATCCTACCATCCTTATGTCACCACAATCTTCATCGTCGTGAAATAAATGGGTTTTGGTTAAGTATATGTCACTATGAAAATCCATTTTGCTCCCCCTTAACATATGCCACGATATTCGAAAACATTTCGCACATGTCGGGATGAGCCAGCACATTAAGTCAAACCATTTGTGATAATATCCCATATTAAATCACATTTTCTCCCCCATATTAAAAATATTAACCCAATCGATGTTTTTAATATCAATTGATTTAATGTAGTTTTAACAAATGTTTTGGGAAGAAAAATGCAAGTCCGTTTTATCTTCATGGTACCAAATGTATGAGATATGATACCGATTTGTAACATGATCACATATTCACCATAGTAGAAAAATAAATTGACAAGGTTGGACCTGATTGATGAGAACATCATATGATAAGATCAAATGGTTCTTGTCAGCATATGTTGGTCGCCTCGTCACGTCTGAAGTCATCTCTTGACACCACGTGTACGATTGGTATTGTTGTCTTGACACCAACTTGTGAACTTGGCATGTTCGGCATCGAAGATTCTGAATGTTTGACAATTGCTCCCCCTCAATTGTTGACCCGTGTTCTATTGAAAGAGCTGTAGTCGTCGGTTGAGTAGTCGCATCGTCGAGTATGTAGATACCAATTGTAGATTGCTATGGTTGTAGAGATGATAGCTTCATAAAAACAAGACTTCTCTTGTTTAAACAAATAAATGCACTGAGGCGTACATAGATTTGTGTTAGACCAAGTTATAAAGTAAACTTGATCCCTTACAAGGTTTTAAAGTAAACCTTGCCCGAGAAAATTAATTCCCGTTGTGAGCCACAGCTTCCAAAAGAAATACTTGACTTTAATGTGAAAACCGGGTTGCAGTCTGAAATAACTACAAGCCATATTGGCATGTTTTATGAAATATTTACAACTTTTGTACGAACTCTATTTATGGCATCGTGTCAATATTAATCGACATTTCTAAGGCCGTAAATACTATCGTACCAAAAGACATGTCTTTGAAAAATAGAGTAAAAATATTTTTGGATTTTTCTAGATTTTTCAAATTTTTATGGTTTTTATATGGTTTTATATTTTTGTATTTTGCTTTTGTGGATAAAAATATAAACAATATATACAGATGATCATCAAGGATACGAGAATAGTTTACCATCACTATTCTTTCGCTTCATCTGCCAATTCCTTTAGAGTCTCAGGCGAGAAGGTTCTCATTCCTAGCTTGTCAGCCAAAAATTCAATTCGAGCGCGATCTAAAGCCTTCGTGAAAATATCCGCCAATTGATACTCAGATCGGACAATGTAAAGCTCGATTACTCCATTTTCCACTTGCTCCTTGATGAAGTGGTAGCGAATGTCAATATGCTTCGACCGGGAGAATTGAACGTTGTTGCAGCATAAGGCAATTGCACTCTTGTTGTCACAGTACATCGGAATCTTATTGAAACCTAGACCATAGTCGGTTAATTGCGATCTCATCCAAAGAATTTGAGCACAAAAACCGGACATAGCTATGTATTCTACTTCCGTACTTGAAATTGCAGCGCTTTTCTGCCTTTTCGATGCCCAACTGATTATTCGATCTCCTAGTAGTTGCAAAGTTTCACTCGTGCTACGCCTTGTATCTTGACAACCCGCGTGATCCGCATCTGCATATGCTATTAGTGCAATCGAAGAGTCCTTCGAATACCAAAGTCTCCGATTAATGGTTCCTTTAAGATACCGAAAGATTCGTTTCATAGTAGCCAAGTGTAACTCAGTAGGCCTAGTTTGATACCGAGCACACATACATATAGAAAATTGAAGATCAGGTCGACTAGCTGTGATATACAGAAGAGTACCAATCATTCCACGATAAAGTGTCGAATCAACAGCAATTCCATGTGGATCTGCATCAAGCTTAGTTTTTTCCACCATTGGAGTGTCCACGGGGTCGCAAGATTCCATCTTATATTTCTTAAGTGATTCAAGGGCATACTTGGATTGATTGATAAAGATGCCTCTGGGACTCTGAGATATCTGAAGACCTAAGAAGAATGATACCTTGCCCATCATTGACATCTTAAACTTGGAAGACAAGAGTGTCCCAAACTCATCCGATAAGGTTTGGGTCGAGGCTGCAAATATAATATCATCAACATATATTTGTACCATAAACATATCTTTACCTCGTTTCTGAATGAACAGCGTGGGATCCACCTTGCCTTTAGCGAAGCCTTGCGTAATGAGGAATTGTGACAATAGATCATACCATGCGCGTGGAGCTTGCTTCAACCCATAGAGAGCCTTCTTAAGCTTGTACACATGATTAGGATAATTAGGATTCACAAAACCATCCGGTTGTTGAACATAGAGCTCTTCCTTGAGTTAACCATTAAGAAATGCCGTCTTCACATCCATCTGATAGACGATCATATTCATATGGGCTGCATAAGCTAGGAATAGTCGAATAGCTTCCAAACGGGAAACAGGTGCAAAGGATTCCATAAAGTCGATGCCCAATAATTGCTTGTATCCACGAGCTACCAGTCGAGCTTTGTTCTTCAATATTCCGCCTAACTCATCGAGTTTCACCTTGTAAACCCATTTCAAAGTGAGTAACTGTACTTGATCCGGGCATGGGACAAGTTCCCATACTTCAAGACGTATAAATTCATTAAGTTATTCTTGCATAGCTTCTATCCAACAGGATTGAGTAAAAGCTTGTTGCCATGTCTTAGGTTCAACTTCAGTGAGAAAAGCATCAAAATGACAAAACATTGCATTTTCTTGTAACTGACTTCGTGTGGATACCGAACGATTAGGGTCACCAATAATAGAATCTATAGGATGATCCTTTGTCCACTTGCTGTCATGTTCACGAATCCGTGGATTGGAGTAATGTGTAGAAGGAGCTTCCTCTGAGGTGGACGTCTCGGCTTGATTAGGGTCGGGAATAGGTACACCAAAGAATGGAAGTTCACGCATTTGAGCGAATTCCAAATCGTGATCATCATTATCCTCTTCATCATCAATAGGCATGACATGGGTAGTTGATTCGGGTGTTGGTTGAGAATTACTATTTGATGGTATATCTTGACCAATTGTAGGTGCAAATGTGTCTGATTGTGCTTCAGTTGCTGGAGCGACAACTTCGGTTACTGGAGCTATTACCTCAGAGTTTGGAGCAACAATAGTTGGAGGAGTAAAGAATTCATCAAAGAACTGTTGAAACAACGTATCCCATTCAGTCCTAGAAGGTGGTGTAAATGATGATGAAGTAGGGTTGTTTGGGACAAGACCAGAACTAATGTTACTAGGTCCCATTTCATGAAGTGCGGGTTCAGAGCTGCTATGCTCAGAAGCCATTGCTGTCAGCTCATCAAAATCAACATTCAAAGTTTCAAGGATCTTGCGAGAATTACAGTTGTAGATTCGGTATGCCTTCTTTGCGGGTGCATAACCAATGAAAATACCAATATCAGCCTTTGGTTGAAGTTTTCCCAAATTGTCACCATCATTATTTGGATAGCAAAGAAAACCAAATACATGAAGATATGATAAATCTGGTACTTTTCCATGGAGAAGCTCATAAGGTGTTTTACCATGGCGTTTACGAATTAGTGACCGGTTTTGGGTGTACACTGGTGTAGATACTGCTTCTGCCCATAAAAACAATGGAGCCTTTGCGTAAATTAACATCGTTCGAGCAGCTTCCATAAGTGTGCGATTTCGCCTTTCAACGACACCATTTTGTTGTGGAGTGCGAGCAACAGATGTTTCATGAGAAATGCCAACTTCTTCATAATAATCACGCAAAATTTGATTCACAAATTCGGTTCCATTATCTGTACGAATGCGTCGGACAGTAGTGTTGAGACGCACTTGAATCATCTTGAGAAATCTGATGATGAATTTAGGTGCCTCATTTTTTGCTTTAAGAAATTTCACCCATGTAAACCGAGAGTAATCATCGACAATGACGAGGATGTACTTTTTGCCACTAAGACTTTCAACACGCATTGGCCCACAAAGATCCATATGCAACAGATAAAGTTTCTCTTGGTTGGTGTCTTCAGTCTTGGGTTTGTAAGACTTCTTAGTGCTTTTCCCCATTGTACACCCGGAACACAAATGATCCTTGTGAAATGAAAGTTTAGGAAGACCACGAACAAGTTCGTTTTTCGCCAAGTGATTAATAGCGTCAAAGTTAATATGAGATAATCGTCGATGCCATAACCATGACTTAGTCTTCGATGCTTTGGATAGAAGACATACGGGAGAAGCGGCCATCATGTCTTGTAGAGACAAAGTATACAAATTATTCCCTCGAGTACCTTTCAATAAATCAACCCCTTCCAAATTACGGATGAAGCAGGTACGCTCTCGAAAAGCAACTTCTAGGTTTGCATCACAAAATTGTCCCACAGAAAATAAGTTGTGACCAATACCTTCCACGTAATACACTCGTGAAATTATAATATTCCCAATATGATATTCACCGTAACCCATTATCTTTGCAATATGATCATTTCCAAATCGAACCGTACCAAGAAACTTGCTGACGAAATTTCTAAGCTGAGAGCGATCTCCGGTCATATGCTTGGAGCAACCAGAGTCCAAATACTAGAGAACAATTCGGACCACCTGTTTTCAACAGCAACAGTAGACAATGCATTGGAAACTATTGGTTCCGGAGTGTTAGCAGATACAGATAAAGTATTATCAGAATTGCTAACATTTTTGTGACCCTTAGATTTCCTGCGTTTTCTAATGTGAGTCTTAGCACTAACAGGTTTTACTGTTCCAACTTCTTAGGTTTTGGATTATTCGCGGACACTACAGTGGGAGTAGACCTATTTAAAGGGCACTTGGTTTCTACGGTAGTGTCGGTGTTCCTAGTTAAAGGACACGCTTGTGTTTTGGTAGCCTTGGTACTCCTAGTTAAAGGGCACTCTTTCTTCGCTTTAGTGGGAGTGATCCTAGTCAAAGGGCACATATTTCCTACTATAGTGAAAGTTCTACCAGTGGGGTGCCACATCCAACCAACTTGGGTTAACACTTTCCCAGTCTGTTTCCATTCTAATCCATTTTTCCGGGCATACATCTCATTCACATGGTCAATAAGGCAAGAATCACGACGACTAGAAAACATAAATTCATTGCAATTCCAACATTTCAAATTAGAATTCACAGTAGGCTTAGAACGCTGCACAACCGCAGAGCCTTTAGGTTTAGCTACATGATTCTTTTTATTCAAAACAGAAATAACATTCCTAGGATGGGCTTCTACTTTCTTCTTCACTTGACTACTAGATGGGGGCAAGATCCTATCATTCTTCTTGTTTCTTTTAAGCTTAGATCTTTGAGCCTTGGTAGTGGCTTACTCCTGTAGAAGGCAACACGGGAATATTAGAAGCTTTTTTTGATTCCGCCTTATCTTTAGTGACCAAAGTTTGAGATGGTTTAGTCCTAGGGCCCTTATTAAATGGTGTGACGGTTATAAGGTTCCTTTTGATTGCACTAGAGGACGATGCTGAGATAGTGTCTGCATTATCCACAACATTCTTACCTTTTAGAGTATGAAGTGTTTCCTTTAACTCAGCCAAGACCAGATTTTTATCACAAATTTGTTCCCTCAAATCAGATATTTCCACCGACTTTCGATTCAAATGTTCAATCAAGGATTGATTCTGTGCAGTGGTATTAGCACATGCGGACTTTACTGAATCGAAGAGTCGTGTATCTTTCTGTTTTAAGTTATCAACTTTGGACAAAATCTTGGAAACTCGATTATCTAGATCAAGTTCAAAATTCTCAGCGGCCTCAAGTACGTTCACACAGTTAAGCTCCTTAGATTTCTCTATGTCTATCGGCAAAGATTGAGCAACCTTGTCACTTGGCTGACGCTGTTTTTATTGTAAATTCAATCGAAAATTCTTTTCAAAGTTTGAATCATCGATATTAACACCTTCGAATGACGTTTCAAAGATTTCTTGAATAAATTTTTGCTTGCATTCAAGCGAAATACAATGTGTTTGAATCTCATCAAAACGTTTTGAAAGCGAAGAATATGAATCTTGAAGCTTTAAAAATTCAGCGTTAGATTCATGACAAGTACTATCTACCACATTATCCACAGATATAACATTATGCACAATAGAATCATTATCAACACTTGTATTCACACAGACAGAAACTATATCATGAGACATCACTTGCTTCAGAAGCAGATCATTTTGGCGTGAAACCCATTCTATTTCAAGTAAACTGTTTTCATAAGCATCATCCATTTCATTGAAAACACGTCTAACTTCTTCTATTTCCAAAAGCAAAGCTTGATCAAGATTACTAAGACAAGCTTTAACATTCTTTACAAACGGAACAATTTCGTCTCGAAACGCAGCTCTAGTGTGCTCAAAGTTCCATTCACCTTCCGTTATGGCCGTGGCCGTCGTACGTTCCAAAATTACCTTGTCTAAGTCGGCTAAGTGTTGGTAAACCGCATTTAAGTTAACGGACGCCTTACTTACCGGTGGAATTAACTTCGTTAAATCCATTTTGACAAGTGTAGGAGACGTACTAGGAGGGTTTTCATTTGACAAACTTTGGGGCACAAGAACTGTCAATTCAGCTAATTCCTTTTGTAAGCGAATGCGGGTCTTTTTAGAAAATTGATCTTTGTTATGTTGATCATAATCAATTGTATGGAATTTTGAAAGCATTTTAGAATGAGTTTCATCCGCAAGTGACCGTGTCTCCTCAGAACTACGAACAAACGGTGCTTCTTTCGATTTGCAAATTAGGGTCATATCATAAAGACCGGGAATATGTTCCTGAGCTTGTTTTGCATAACCGGGATTAGGTGGTAAATCTTGAAGACGCTTGAGTTCGAGTTATTTAAATGATTTAGTTAAAAGATGAACCTTTTCTGTGGAAGCGTATTGTTTTAAAACCTATTGCTCTTTGAATTTAAGAAGTTTGGTAGCATTAATTTCCGATTCAAACTTTTTAGACTCGAGAGTTTCGAAATCCATTTTAAGTTTCTGAAAATCATTGACAACCAACTCTTTTGCTTTTAATTCATTAGAAAGATTAGCTTTTAATGATTCTATTTCTTTCAAGTGTTCAATCTTTTCAAAACGAAATTGGTCAAATTCAGAACATGTTATTTTCTCTGCTTGAGGGACCATTTCAAAAGTTTTGACCTTTTCTTTATGCAACACAAGCTCAGCAGTTAGGGTGGAATTGGTATCTACGGATTGTCTGAGGGCCATATGCATTTGATCAATAATATGTTTAGGTACCATGACCAAATCATGTTGAGCATAAGATTCCATACCCGTCGTAGCATTTGGTTGAGGTTCACTCAAATGTGTAGGATTGGGTACCACATCATTCGAGTTACTAGTTCCCGAATGCTGTTCAAGGTTGTCATTTCCATGCCTAACTTGATGTTGGTTATCATCAATATTATTAGATGTGGTTGGTACCTCACTGACGACATCAGAACAGTAGTGAGAGAGATTAGCAACGAGAGCAGCTTGGGCAGAGTGAATGTCCTCACAATCTGAATCAGATGCGTCAAGATCATCTACTTGATAAGCTGCATTAGAAGTAGAAACGACTGCAATGCCTTCAGTATCTGCTGCCCTGGGTCTGCAAGAAATGCTAACTCCTCTGAATCCAAAATCTTCCCCTTAGACTGATCATCGACCAAATACATCTTCTCACGAAACCATGCATCATCCCTTCTCCTTTTTGGCTGAGTGCATTGCCTAGCCATATGAGCTAGTCCTCGGCAATTGTAGCAAGTCACAACCTTTTGAGGACCAATGGGACTTCCATTTCCATTAGCTTGTGAATTCACAGCTTGAGCATTCACTGTCTTTGTAGGAGGTCCATATGAATTTTTCCTTCCCTGAATAGGTTGCACTATTACTTGACCATCTTGAATAGTAGCTTGTTGTCGAAGATTTGAAGAGGTGCGGAGCTGATTGTTTGTTGGTGGAAATCCTCTAGTTGCAACAAGTTTTGATAAGTAGGCAGTGAGATGGTTTAGTACATCAGCTGGCGTATCATTTGGAGTAAAGACCGGTGCTTGGATTGGTGGAAGTTCATTAAAGTAGAAAGCTTGTGCTGGTTGTGCTTCAAATGGAAAATATCCTTGCTGGGAGTATAGCCCATTGGAGAAGTGTTGGCTTGTGATGGTGATGTCTGATATGGTGGTTGATGTGGAAAAGATTGTTGATGAACACTTTGTTGAAATGCTTGTTGTGGCATCATTAGTGGTGGATAAGATGGTTGCTGTGGTTTCTGATAGTTGTGTGGTGGTGTCTGCTGCAAGTATGATGGTTGCTGATAAGTATAAGCCATGTTTTGTTGAGAAGCATACATTGCAAGTGGATCATGAACTTGAGGTGTAGACAACCGAGCCTCGATCACATGGCATTCGTGTTGTTGAAGAAAAGCTTGAAGTTGATCCACATTGGTGTTATGCAAGTCCTTAGCCAATTTAACATCCGTCACATATTTTTTCCATTCTGGAGGAAGAGTGTTCAAATACTTGGTGTTCAATTGAAAGGTAGGAATTGCCATGCCATAGATATTAAGCTCATTAAACAATAGGGTAAATCTCAGATAGTAATCATTGAGAGTCTCCCCTGGCACATAGGCAAACTTATCAAAAGTATCATAAAGCTTACACTCTCGTTCTTGTTTAGTTAATGAGGTGCCTTGCATTAGAACCCGAATTCTATCGCATAACTCTTTGGCAACTTTATGTTTGCTGACGAGTTTGTAGACATCTGAAGGAAGGGCTTGGAGAATGATGTTTGTAGCATACTCATCACATTTGTCTTGAATATTCATATCTCCAGTCAACTCACCCATTGTGCGAGGACGAGTAGTCGTACCTTCCGTCACTGTACCATAATCTAATGGTCCATTGAGCACCGATGCCCAAATGAGATGTCCATTCTCTTTGTTCAACATGTAAAGTTCCATTCGGGAAGTCCAATCCTCGTACATAGACTTCTCCAACATTGGTGGACGATTATCCGTACCCGAGAGGATGGACTTATCCGTAAGAGATGTGTACTCCGTTTCAATAAGTTAAGATTTACAAAGTTGATCGAACAATGAAATAAGGTTAAGTGTTTTTGTGTTGAAGTCGAGAAACAATGTTAAAATCCCCGAAAATATGTTCTCGATAAACCAAAAATTCCAAGTCAAAATTACACACGAGTTCGAAATTTTTTAAGGAATAATTTTTGGATTTGTCGGAATGTTTCTGGTATCGGAATGTCTAGATCGGAATGTCCAGATCGGAATGTCACTATCGGAAAGTCCAGATCGGAATGTCACACTATCTGAATGACCAGATCGGAATGTCACTATCGGAATGTCCAGATCGCAATGCAAGTTGTCGGAATGTTCAGATCGCAAAGCTCTGTCGGAATGCTCAGATCGCAAAGTTCTGTCGAAATGCTCAGATCGCAAAGTGTTGTCGGAATATTCAGATCGGAATATGGCTGACACAATTTAGGCAGAGTAACGACTTAAAACTTCCTTATAACCGTCAGAATCCTAGATCGCAAAGAACGATCGGAATATCCAGATCGGAATAAGTATCGAAATCCAAGTATCGCAAAGTAGAACCAGTCACTTTCTGATGGTGATGGTTATTACGATGGAAACCCTTTTCACTTGTACTTTTCAATGGTGATGTTGCTTGAAATTCGGAATGAAGAAAACAAGAACTTTTTGAACTTTTGATCCAATAAAGATTGTGTTTTAACCAAAATCAAGACACCAAAAACACTACAACACTACTGAATACGTTATGCTTCTTGAAATCACGATCAAACACAAAAATTTTTTTGATGATTCGGCAATATGAACTCAAAAAGCCACGAAATGCTTATAAGAACATACGCAACACTAAAACAAACCTATATTTCATCCCATGCTCTGATACCATTTGTAGAAATGTAAATCTATGCTTATGTTTTAGAGAGAGAAATAGATAGAAAGATGGTGGATTTCACACTTCTAGAGAGAGAAAGTTTAAGAGAACTATGTGTTATTCAAAATGAGATCACCACCCTCGCCATCAATGAAGAGAGTTTATATACCAAGCCCATAAGATGGGCTTGGGCTTACATTTGGGCCGGCCATACAAGCATGGACCGGGCTTTTCCTTGTTTAGTTAATTAAAAGATATCTAGACTACGAGCTACAACTTAATATATTGTCGGAGTGACCGAATCTTCCTAAATACGTAAAAACGTATTTCCAACAATATCCCCCTAAGGGAGGTCACTCCAAACAAGGGGCGTCACCCAAGTTACAATAATAAAATAAACCTAGCATACTATGCTTGTCTTTAGCTCGTAGTCTTCGTCTTTCTTTTTTTTTCTTTTCTGGTGAACATGCTGATGTGATCTTTGATATCAATCTTGAGCATTAATCTCTTGAAATTATCCACGTCGACTAAGCGCGTGAAACTGAGTACAACAATGTAACCCCTTTAAGTGATAGTTATCCAAGTCATCAACCAAGCACCCCGAACCCAGAAACTAGATAACCAAGTCGTCATTCTAAGATTAAGCACGAGCAAGTTATCTTTGAAGATAAAATAAATACACGCCTTCGAAAAGTCCGTCTTCAACTTCTCATACTTTATACCCGATCAAACGAAATTTGTAGTCACTAAAAATATACCCAAATTTTTTCTTGGTCTCGTCTCAAATGAATTTTATCACTTAGTCTCTCGTCACTTTGTCACGTCACTTTTGACTCGTCACGATGCCTCGATGGAGTCCCGAAAAATTAAATATTAAATTCAATTTTGTCACGTATTGTTACTTATCTTTGTCACGAATTATTATTTGTGGTCCAAATCTCTCTAAACTGTCACTTTATCACTTTATCAGTTTTATCATTTGCCCAATTCCACAACTTCATATCAGTTTTATCATTTGTACTCAGGTTCATGTGCGCACACTCTTCGGTCAAGATTGTTATATATTCATCGATTCCATATTCCTCAACTTGAATCAACTAGCTGAGCAACTTCACAAAGAAGACTTTATTCATTCTGCATCAGAATCTGCATTATCAACCTCTAGTGACACAACTTACGCACTTCTTCAAATTCAACATTCTTAAGTCTGACAATTCAGGGATATGTCAATCATTTCTTCAGTACACACAAACGGAAATTAAAGAGTTCCGTGGTACATTGTTGAAATTAATGATATCGGTCTCGTCTTCTATTTATGAAAGATCTCGACTTCAACAAGAGTATGATAATGGAGTGCAAGAATCTACGATGAAGATGCAAGAGGAGAATGATCATACGGTTGACAACTTGGAGCCTAAAGATTGCAAGAGCAAGGATTCGGGAGGAAAGCATGATACAAGCAGCATGTCAGGGATTGATGACACCATTCCCCCCGTATCTGACGAAGAGTCTACAAATACGGTACAAAGGAATGTAGTATATGATGTCTATGCCGATGAACTACCGCATGTTGCGCATTCTGAACCTAATTATGACAAACATGGGATGGAAAAGGGTGATAGTTTTACCACTTCAGATTCATCCGATGTGAGTCAAAATAGGAGAGAAAAGGGGGACAGAGATTCGTTTTTTAGTATAGTTGTCTTCTCAGCTCGATTCGAATTGATATAACGTTTTCTAATTAGACTGAATTGTTTTTGGTTGTAAAACTTTGATTGGTAACTATGTCTAATCGGCACAAAGCAAGTAGAAATGTAAAAATAGCTATACTACGTAATATGTACTATTCTAAAAAACACATTGCAAATTCACATTTAAATGCACAAGATATGAAAATACAAATTACAAATTTATACTACAAATTTAAAATGTAAAAACATTAAACTAAATCTATTTTTTATTAATTCTAAAAATTACAAATTTGTATTATCTAAAATATAGATTTTATGAAAATGAAAATTCAAAGTAACAATTAAAACTAAAAGTCTGTTCACATTAAACTCTTTTACTAGATCAAATGAAGAAAAGCCCAACAACTAAGCTGGCCCAAAAAAACTTAACAAATCCAGTAACTAGTTAACAAAATCTAACGAAATGGACTTAGAGTGCAACTAACATGTTAACAGTGGTCTAACGAATCCTATCACTAACTATTGTGGACTGTGATTGTAATAGCAAGTATAAAGGTAAAGGATTAAAACTGAACTTTTAATAAACTAATTGAAAATGAAACTAATACTAATTATTAATCTATTCCTAACTGAATTAAGAACTGCCAAACACCAGTCATCAATTTCACCAGCAAGAACAAGGAAACAAAAGCAAGGACTCTGAATCTAAGAGCAATTAACATTTAACAAGCAAATCAGTTACGACAACTAGCATCACAAGTAACTCTAAAATAAATCTCCTAACTGAATTACACTAATATTCTGAAAACGTAACGTGCTTAACCAATCATCCGTAGTCTAGTCCGCTGAGACGAAGCACGGCGCTGAGCCGGCTTAGATCAAATGCACCTACTCTCCAACCGCCGTTCTGCTATAATCCATGGCTGAAGACCGTAAATCAATATCAAACTCCCTGCCAATTCAAATCTGCAAAACAAACGTGGAAATGCTTCTACGAATCCAAAATCCTATCTGAATCTTACTTCCAAATCACTCCTACTGAATATAATCAAATTGATTCTGAAGGACAACTAAACTAAAAAAGTTGATAGTAAAAACTCATCTGAAATAAGCTTGCAAGGATCGTAACTCGACCATTTTAACTCACGGCTCTGTAAAAGATTCAACTAACTGTTCATATATCTTTTTCAACTGAATTGACTCGAAATTTCACAGTTACCTTCTAATACACTCTTATGAGCTTACAAGCTTAAAAGTCTAATGCTCTTTTAGACTAAAACTCACTCAAACTCTAAATCAGTAAGAATATGAATTACTGTAAGAAGAATCAAAACTGAAAAATGAGCTTTTTTAAAAAAGATTTAGAAACTAAGAGATTTAAGCTCAAAAGAGCTTATAATAGAACAGAAACTGAATAAGAACAAAGGAAAAAGTTTTAAGATGAAAATAAGCTGAAAAACTAAGAACTCAACTGCTAATAAGATCGAAAGTCCAAAAGGCTTGACTAACTCGATTATATGACAAGCTTGAATGCTCAGTATCCAAAATCAAACACAAACCTCTTAGAACTAAAGATACGGAATTCATAACAGTAAAGAGTAAAAGAGATTCTGATTATTCTAGTAACAATATAGAAGAGAAAAGAAGATTGAGAAAGCTTAATATTTCATTAATGGTGGAAAAGAAGGCAGAAACGGTTACAACTGATTAACAGAATTGAAGATGACTATTAACTAAATGAGTAACTGAAAATAAGAACAAAAGTTTTGAGAGAAAACTGAATTAACTAACTAATCCTAACTAACCTAGTGTGTGAAATCTACACCTAAGCTAACCCAATGCAAATGATGGCCTCGTCTTGTATTTATAGCTGCCAAAAGGAGTGAAGTGACGTGGTCAATCCAATGATTGGATGCCACGTGGAAAATACGAGGTTTACACTCTTCGTTCTTCATCATCTTCAACTTTGGATTTGGGGCTTTCTTTGTCCTTGACTTTTGATCGAATTAAACCATATCATCGTGTAGAGGGGAATGAGAGGATGATTTTTGTAGTTATAAGTTTCGGTTGAATATCTCTTGATTGTTCATGATACTGGATTGCAGGTTTGGGAGGTGAAGAAGATGAAACCGACTGTATCTTTCTCTCTCTTCACTTGGAGAAGATGCGTGTTGTGTTTATTGAGAGTTTGACCGGTTTGGTCAATGGACCAAAGATATTTAATAAACTTTCTCCTTATTTCTCTTTTAATCCCTTATCTTTTACTTCTTTCCAAATGTGTATAAAGCCTTTCAAGTAATAACTTTTCCATCCTTTAACATTGTAGTAATTGCACTTTAAGCCCTTGATCTTTGGAAGTTTGGCAAATAAGGTCCTTGGATCATCTCTCGTCCTTTTCTTCGTCTTTTATTATGAAAATCCCTTGAAAGCTCGTGTTTTGTCTCAAATGCACCTATATACCTGAAAATACACAAACACCAAATACAAGCGTAATTCTGATAATTAACAGTTTAATATAATGTATTTGACAGTGTTTTTAGTGGTATATGGATCATAATTGATGAGTGTTTTCACACTTATCAGTTAAACTGTGCGTTTGTTTAGGGTTTGACCCCATATAAACCAAACTGGTGAACCGGGTTTGTGACTTGGGCAGATGTGTGATTTGGGCCATGGATTCTCAAACGGGCTCAAGTGAATTTGGATAAAAATTGGTTTGAACATTTCACATGGACGAAAATAATAAGTTTTGTTGTAATGATAAATTTTTATTTTAAATTTTTTATCATTTATTGAATTTAATGTTTAATTTTTCGGGACTCCATCGAGGCATAGTGACGAGTCAAAAGTGACGTGACAAAGTGACGAGAGACTAAGTGATAAAATTTATTTGAGACGAGACCAAGAAAAAATTGGGTATATTTTTAGTGACTACAGATTTCGTTTGATCGGGTATAAATTATGAGAAGTTGAAGACGGATTTTTCGAAGGCGTGTATTTATTTTATCTTCAAAGATAACTTGCTCGTGCTTAATCTTAGAATGACGACTTGGTTATCTAGTTTCCGGGTTCGGGGTGGTTGGTTGATGACTCGGATAACTATCACTTAAAGGGGTTACATTGTTGTACTCAGTGTCACGCGCTTAGTCGACGTGGATAATTTCAAGAGGTGTTGTGCTTATAGACTTCTTCAGTGATGCATTGAGTACTTAGAGATTTCTCCACCGTTCTTCATTCAACAACAGTGCAAGCTTAAGTCACAAGATCGAAGAATTTTTATTCAGCTTCATGTTTGATGTATCTGGTTCATTCTATCAGTGGTCACTTCAAATTGCTTTCAAGTGGGTTGGTAAAGATGGACATGGAGAGTTTATGAGAAGAGATTGTCGATCAACATCTGATTCTCACAAAATATATAATTCAGCTTATTTATTATTCTCACGAGATTTTAGGTTCATGTGCGTACAATTTATTGATGGTTCCGAGTTTCGAAACCATCAAGGGGGAAGAATAAGACACATTGAACGCACAACGAGTACACGTGATGAACTTCATGCCTTCTTTTGATTTGAAGACATTCCGGGATGACATTTGTCATAGCCGCAGAGAAAATCAGTGTTTTAACTCGTGGCATTATCAATCTCTAAACGGTACACTACTGATTAGATGTTTAATTGTTTGGTTGTTGCAATTATTCATCATCATTATCCTATATGCATTCCCGGGACTTAACTGACTCTGGTGCATCTCCGGAAGAAGATATGTGCATTTCCGGGACTTAATTGACTCTGGTGTTACGATGTCAACTTCATGGATGGGATAAAGTGTCTACTTCAGTATTTGAGCTTCATACTCGGGATTGATTTACTTTCTTCAACTATGTGGGGGAAGAAATGTCTTGATTCTTTCTAGTATACATAACTTGAACTCTCAGGGGGAAGAAAAATTCAGAAGAATTATTCAAGCGTGAGAAGAGAAGTTGTTGATCAACTTGGTGTACCCCAAGCTTTCAATCCCTCTTAGCAACGTTATCATGTTATATGATGGGATTTGCTTGTTAGATTCCGCTGTGCGCTTAATCATTCTAAGCTTTATTGAAAGTTTTGAAGTTGCTTACGAGGATTGTCGGTTTAGGGGGAAGCTATTTAAAAGCTTGTACATTAAGTTTATGTGGCATGAATTAGGGGGAAGCTAATTCAGAAGCTTCTCCTTAACCAGAAGTGTATGGGTTACTTAGCTCGTGCCGTTACAGTATTTCTACTACAAGTTATTTAAAGATGAGTCGTTTTGAAGACGAAGGCCTCAGAAGACATCAGCAGCATTGGACGCTTCATGAAATCTCTTGTTCTTAATCATTATGTACTTGTTAGGAAAAATATTGTAAGGAATTCTACACGTCGTCCCATGGGGGGAGATTGTTGGAAATTCACTTTATGTGACGACATTTAAGAATTCTCATTAGTTATCATAGTCACACACGCTTAGACTAGACTAGGAACGTTGTATAGTTTAAGTAGCGTGTGTGACTATATATACCCCTCCTAGGCTTCCAAGGAGGGGTGTTGCTTGTGTTCATTTTTCACTTTTAATACATTTTTCTTTCTTTCACACAACCTCTCTTCTCTCTCTCTCAACAATGGCTTCCAACACCATCTACCACCATGTTAGACCACCGGATCATATATAGAAAATCCACATAATGGGTGCTCCCTCATCAAAACCAAACTCATTCTATAGATATGCTGAAGATATATCAAACATGAACTTAGGCAAGTGTCCCACCTTGGCACCGGTGGTAGGAGACACTTCCTTAGTTGGCTTCTTGACTCCAGCATCATCACCTCTAGTGTGACGATTAGTTTCAACTTCTTCACCACCAGGCTTGGTTTTATAATACACAAGATTTTGCTAGTTGAAAATTCGTTTTGTCTCGGTGTCTAATCGAATTGATCACGGTTGAATGTGCGACTCAGTCGTCTTTGGTGGATAAAAGAAAAGGTTGTCGTTGTGTATCTATCTAAAATTAAAAATGCAAACTTTAACGTAAATGACAAAATAATAAAAGCGATAAACTAATTAAAACTTAGATAAGGACTTAAATGGAATAAAGATAAAAGCTTGAAAAGATTAAACTAAAAAAATAACTTTAAAAGAAATTAAGTAAATGACGAAAATATAAAAATATAAAAACTTTTAAAAGTAAATCACGAAAGATTAAAACTCGACAAAAAGTAAATTTGAAAACTTAATAAAAATATAAACTTGAAATAAATCTAAGACAAGACAATTAAAATAAAGCTTAAAGAAAATGGCGGAAAAAATAAGTTTGAAATTAAACTTGAACAATAATGTTAAAAATTTGCAATACTGAAAAGGGCATAATTTCGCAATATTGCAAAATTGAATCAGCAATTCCGCAATCCAAAATGGATTCAATTTCGCAATGCACAAGGTGATTGATTGTTGTGTTTTACTACACCTTTAGGAAAAGGAGGTAAATAGGGAAAGTATTAAATACGACGGTTTAGGAAAACCGTGTACAAATGACCCTAAGGTGAAAGTTCGTTTCCCAAATAGGTATATGTGTGTGACTAAAATGTCGCAAGGTTTGAGATCAATATTTGATAGAAGGGGATGAGAAAATAGAATGACGAAGACGTGAAATTAATTTCTACGACGACTAAACGTAAAACCGTAAAAATAGCTAAAATAAAAATTAATTCTAAAAATTCCCAAAAAATTACCAAAAATCAAAATAAATAAACTAAGAGTTTACCAATGATCAGAACTTTTTCAAACCTTTTAATTAATTAAATATTAATTTTTAAATGCTAATTAAATCCCTAAAAATCAAATTAATGATCAAAAAGCCCAAATAAAGAATTATCAATTGGTAAACCTCTAAAATGACCTAAAAAGATTAAAAACTTTTTTATAAATTTTTAGACTAAGAAAAACTATTTAAATTGATTTAAAAACTATTAAAACTTAAAATAATTATAAAAATCCTATTTTAATGTATTAAAACTAAAAAAAATATAAAAAGTGCAAAAATGTGAAATTTGAAAAATATTAATAAAATAATATTAAAATAATATTAAAAATCTAAAAATTATAAAAAATTATAAAAACTTGCAAACTAGTTTATATTAACCTAAATAATCAGAAAATGAAAGTGAAATTACAAAAATACCCCTAATGGGCTAAAACCAAAACCAGTCAACACTAATGGGCTTTTGGGCCCAAAAAGTCAAAATAGGCCCAAATGACCTGAAAAAGCCCTATCTGACTCAAAATTTAATTCTAAGCACAAAAGTCTGAAGGCCCAAAAGCTGATTTTGAGCTTATCACAGCTTAAATAACAAACAGCTTATTCTTATTGGGCCAATAAGCCCATTAAGCAATAAGCCAATGCCATAAGCTCTGCTTAAACACACAACCTTATTTTGAGATGCCTAAGAGATCTGTGAAAAGAAATTTTGAAAAAGCACACTCAATAAGCCAGAAATAAGCCAAGAAAAATTTCACAAAAGGACAAAATAGTCGACTTGGAGTTCTAAACCACCTCAGGACTTGATTCAACTTGCAATAGACTCTAAGCAACTTAATTAAGCCAAAACAATCAAGAAAAGTTCAATAAGCCAATGCAAATAAGATGGATAACCCAATAAGCACTTATGAAAAAGTCAAATGAGTTGGTTTTCTAGTCAAACCCTAAAGTCAACCCTCCAAATGCTCTAGTATGAACAAATGGGTCAAATAATGAGCACCTATTACAAAATTAAAGTTGTTGCACGTTTGAATAAGCTGGAATAGCTTATTGATAAGCTGAACAAAAAATTACACTAGCATTGGCTAGCAGCAGGGGAAAGGAGTTCCCACTGCTTTGACTATTTGACTTGTGATTTGTGAGAGATCCAGTTGGATTCAAGTGGAAACTAGGGCACCCTTGTGATCAGTGAATCACAAGGAGTCACAATTAAGCAAATAATCACACTTCCAATAATCCAATAAGCACAGAATAAGCCAACAATGCCCAGATATGACACAGACTTAGCAAATAAGCAATTATGCACTCTTAAGCAGTATTAACATGAATAAGCCAACCAGAATGAACAAAAAGCATACACAAGCTATAATAACTGTTAATAAGCACAAACAAACTTATTTCAATCACTGAATCAAACATTACAAGCAGATTTAAGCAAATGCAGGTTACTGATGAACACTAACATGCATTGATGAACACTAACTCTTTTACTGATATAGATGACCACAAATCCAAATTCAGCACTCAAATCCTACTTCCCTAGTTGTATTAACTTAGATTTAACACTTTTTAACCCTATTATATGATTAGATTTAGGTGTCCTCTAAATTTCAGCCAATTTTACCAAGAAATCAAGATTTTATAGCCTATTTTAGGATTTAGGTGTTAATAGCCACAAAACTTGTAGATAAACAACACTTAGCACCATATAAACATGTAGCAACCCAATAGAACCAAGAAGAATAACAAAGGAAGGCTTAAACCCCTTTGATTCAGTTAACCCAAACACCCCTTTGGAATCTGATTTTGCAATCTTCCAAAGGATTGTTGTGTTTTAACCTATCAAACAAGATCCAATCCACCCTAATAACTCTTATACAACCTCATAAACTCAAATCAAGCCACAGAATACCAATCCCCAACAAATCATGCAAAATCACCAAAAATACAATAAAATTCAGAAAAACTGAAAAGGGAAAGGGATGCAAACCTCCAAGACTTACATCCAAGCCTTGGATTGTTTGAGCTGAGGTGCTAGCAAAACAAGCACCAGCTTCCTTGTACCTGCTAAGTTCAACAAACCACAATGTTAAACTAATAATATGAAACTTCTGATTTTTGAAACACAAGCTTTATTGTTTAAAACCTTGCCTCAAAAACCATCAAACATGAATATGGAACTCAGATATTATCTTATCAAATACCAAACTTTTATAAAACATAAAGGGAAATCACAATTTTTCAGAAAATCCAACTTTTATTTAATAAAAAGGAATTACAAAGATTTAAGCTAAAATCTGGAACAAGGGACTCTCACAAGTTGAGGTCTCCGTATATAGGACTAGTACACGATTCTAGAATGCTTGAAATACAACAAAACCCTAGCTATGAATTTCCAGGAATGCCCTTGAGTGCTTGATGGCGTTTGATGTTTGTGAGCTGTCCAAATGCATCAAAACCGTTAATTTTAACTTTGGGGTTAAGCTAAGAGTCTAAGCTGTTGATTTGGCCACGTCAGATTCCTTGGGGAGTAAGTTTTGATGTGATAGGTGGACGAGGTTGAGTGTGGGGCCCTTTGGTGAGTGGAGGTGAGGGTTTTGGGTGTGGGATAGGTTTCTGCATATGTGAATCAAGCGTGGGTAGGGTTAATTGCAATTTACCCTTTGTTTTAAGCAGGGTAAATTCTGGGTTCATAAAGGTAAATAGTAAACCTTTTGATTTGAAATTAGGGGAAAGTTTAGTTATTTGGCGCAAAAAGTGTTTGAATGTTTCATTTGTACATCTTTGGCCCTTGTGTTTTGGTGAAATGGTTAAAACAAGTTTTTTAGCCACCAAACCAGTTTTCCTTTGTTAATAATCTTTCAAAGTTTATACTTTGGCCACAAAACTTAGAAATAAAGGTTTCAAGGTTTATTTTTGTCATTTTTCCATATTTGAAGGACTGATCTTGGACATTCTTGATCTTCAAAGGTCTTCATTGTATCTTTGACTTCATGAGGGACCATAATTGAAAATTTAGAATTGTTGAGGGACTAAACTTGCCATTTCTTCAGAGTTGAAGGACCTTTTTGTAATTTTGAAAAACTTAAGGGACCAAACTTGTAATTATGATTATACAAGGGTTTTAAGTGTCATTTCTTCATATTTTAAGGATCAATCTTGTACATCTTCAAGTCTTCAATGGTTAATCTTGGATAATTCATGAACTAGGGCCCGGTCCTTTGTACGGCTTCGTTTCTCGTGTCCGTTTTTCCTTGTTTCTTGTGATCTTTTGTCTTTTTCACAATATCCATACCTAAAACACACAAGTAAACAAATACAAGCATATATATATATATATATATATGGTATTTATGACATTTTTATGCATTTAAAGCTCGAAAAGAACGATGAGATCATGTACAAATATCATCTCATCACTCCCCGATACTAAGCCATTGTCGTGCCCTCACGCAATGCTAGAATAAAGTATCTAAGCATCACCAAGATTCATTTTTATTAACATTTATTGAAGAGTAAAAGACTTGCAACAATACAACGAAAATGTGTAAAGACATTATGTATGATTATCATCACGAATGTGACTTTTAGGGTCAATGAATAGAAACAAGTAAATGTCCCTTAGAGTGAATTTCATCATCCTTGATTGTCATACATTCCATGCAAAGTGCAAAAACGGGATCATTGTTGGTACAAGTTACAATGCAAACACTACTCATACGTCCAAATTGTGTAATACTTTTTCTCCCCGCAATCCTAGTTATTATAAAAGGAAATGGGTTACTAGAATTTTTTAACTACTTCTCATGGATCACAAGTGATTCATATTGACTTATTTGAGTATTTATTAGTCCGAAAGCAAAGTAGCACGATTTAATCGATAGTTAGCCGAAGGACAAAATCTTTTAAAACGGCTTCTCGTGTATCTCCTTAAGTTCATATCTTGGCATAACTCGTTTCACGATTTGAAACCTTTCTCGGACCGATATTTGGCATGTATTTCATACTTCAAATCTTGGGAAGATGTTCTCGAAATTATGGTCTTCTCTTCATATTTTGGAATTTCTCCACTTGATGTTTTTGAGAGATTCTTCATACTTGGACCACGACTTCATCATTTTTCTTCAATCTTTATTTTGGACTTTGATATACAACGATCCGCCTCCTTTTCGGACTTGGATATATTTATCCTCATACCTTGTTAGGGTCTTTTTGGATAGACTTTCTCCATGATCTTTAGGGGAATAATTGCTTTTCGTCGTGTGTCTCGATCCTTCATATTGATTTAGGAATAATGATACTTCACATCATCTTGGATCTTTAGCAACAAAATAGAGCTCCTCATGCCTTGTTAGGGCCTTTTTGGATCTTCGCCAATCTTCGCGTCCCGCTTCAATAATTTATGCCTTGGCTATGAACTCTATTCAACCCCGAGCAACTTTTAAACGATCTTGTGCTAGAAGCTAAGTAACCTTTCAAATCGTACGACCTTACTTATTGCAATTATTTTTATTCCTAGTGCGTTGATCTTATGGGAGAAAAAGCCACAATTAAAAACATATGAGTTTTTGAAAGAAGATCTTCATGTTTTACGTTTAGCATGATCACTTGTCTAACTCTATCATCACTCGTTCTTCACTATTTAAAGACCTCTAATTAAAGAGACTCGTGAATACTTAGCCATGCAAGTCAAAATTAAGCAAATTTGGATTAGCTTTCATTAAGACCATATCAAATCAAAGTTTTGGGTTTTCAAGACACCTATAGGATCTTGCACTTTCTTGGACTTTTTCAAGTTTAGAGAATGCATTTTATAGTTCCCTTGATAAGTGACTTTCTAGGATCAATTATAGGAACTTGCGAAAAGTTCTTGTTCTTAACCCAAATGAGCTAAGACTTTCGTGTTTTAAAGTTCCCTATATAAAAGTCTAGCAAAACTTGAATTGAGCGGGTTAAGGAATGTAAAGGGCTCCAAATGCCCATCAAGTCTAAAATTAGCTCTTATTCTACCCATCGGAAAATATACATTCGTGTCTTAAAAACACTTATTAAAACTAAGAAAATTTTTTAAAATTTGGCCATTTTTAGCCTTATTAGCAACTAAATAAAACAAAACATTTAAAGTTGGAAAACATGAGGGCGTAGCAAAGCAAGTATCTATTCACCCCCATACTAAAAGTAAACATTGTCCTCAATGTTTCGAGTCTAAAGGTGGAGCACCCCCATACTAGAGACGAAGAATCGAATGCTTAGGATCTAGCATGGGAAGGGTGATCAACAATATATCTAAAGCCGTTTATGAATTATGTTAAAAGATAATTGTTAGAACAATAAAGGATATGTCATGGATTCGTAAAAAACTTCTTCAAGCAAACGATGGAGGCTCACGTAAATGAATACGAGAGTCTTCAATCGTTGATGATGATGATCTAGATAACACAATCACAAACAACCACGAGACAACGAGTTGGAAGGGCACAAATTCCCTCTCATTATTTATTAGAAAGCATAAAAGGATAAGCATGAGATCTCCCCCACGAGGCACCTCGTTTTTTATTACCGATTCATGAGCTCGACTCGATCCCCTCAATGCTAATTATCATTGGGGAAGGTGACTTGGTCGAGGTCATCCAATGAAGGAATTTCCCCACCAAAGTAGTGCTTAAGCCTATGTCCATTCACCTTAAAGTTAGGAACATCATTTTGAGCTAGCTCGATGGTCCCATAAGGAAACACTTGTGTAACGGTGAAAGGACCTGACCAACGAGATTTCAATTTCCCAGAAAATATCTTTAATCTAGAGTCAAAAAGTAACACTTGATCACCAACGTTAAAAACCCGGTTTTTAATTTTTGCATCATGAAACTTTTTAGTCTTTTCTTTGAAAACCAATGAATTTTCATAAGCATTATCTCTTAGTTCATCCAATTCATTCAATTGTATTTTCTGGTGATCTCCCGCGGGCTTCAAGTCAAAGTTTGCATGCTTAAGGGTCCAATATGCCTTGTGCTCCAATTCAATGGGAAAATGACAATTCTTCCCATAGACTAACTTATAAGGAGTACAACTGATAGGTGTCTTATAAGCGGTCCTAAAGGACCATAAACCGTCATCGAGTTTGTCGGACCATGAAGCACGGTTTTCTCCAATCGACCTCTCTAAAATCCTCTTCAAAGTTCGGTTCGAAACCTCGACTTGTCCACTCGTTTGTGGGTGATAAGCTGTAGAAAGACGATGAGTAACTCCATATTTCTTTAAGACCTTCTCGAATTGGTCATTGCAAAAATGGGTTCCACGATCGCTTATAATAGCACGAGGGGTTCCGAACCGAGAGAATAGTTGCTTCAAAAACTTCATTACCACACGAGCATCATTAGTAGGTAAAGCCTTAGCTTCCACCCACTTAGAAAGGTAGTTGACCGCGACGAGGATATACTTGTTACCATGAGACGATGGGAACGGACCCATAAAGTCTATGCCCCAACTGTCGAAAATCTCACACACTTGATTTTTGTTTTGCGGCATTTCATCACGTTGAGACGATTTTCCTTGACGTTGGCACGAATCACACGACTTCACAAGTGCGTGTGCATCACGATAGATAGAAGGCCAAAAGAAGCCGACATCAAACACTTTCTTAGCCGTGAGATTAGCACCGTGGTGACCACACGTGGGTCCCGCGTGACTAGCTCTAAGGATGTTAGAAGCTTCGGCACCAAAAACACAACATCGAACGAGTTGATCCGCACAAACCCAAAAGAGATAAGGGTCGTCCCAAAAATAGAACTTGATGTCACGAAAGAATTTTCGCTTTTGTTGTGTCGTCATACCCTTGATTATGAAATTGCCCGCATGGTAATTTGCAATGTCGGCAAACCATGGGGTGGTGTCTTTAGAATTCACTACACCGAGAGTCTCGAGAGAAAATGTTTCGGTGATTTCCTTGTTCTCAAAAACGTCTTTGTGAGGATCTTCTAGATGAGAGAGATGATCCACCGCTAGATTCTCGCCTCCTTTTTTGTCAAGCACGGTGACATCAAATTCTTGGAGGAGGAGCATCCAACGAAGCAATCTCGGCTTAGCATCTTTCTTAGCTAAGAGATACTTGATAGCCGAATGGTCGGTATACACGATGCTTTTAATTAAGAAGAGATAAGGTCGAAATTTCTCAAAAGCATAGACCACGGCAAGGAATTCCTTTTCTGTTGTGTTGTAATTCAATTGAGCCTCGGTCATCGTCTTACTAGCATAATGGATAGGACGGAAATGCTTTTCATAGCGTTGCCCTAAGACGGCCCCTATAGCATAATCACTTGCATCGCACATGATTTCAAAAGGTAATTCCCAATTAGGAGCAACAAGAATGGGAGCTTCGGTAAGTTTCCTTTTGAGAGTTTCGAAAGCTCTAATCCTCATTGAAGTTAAAAGGAGAATCCTTCTCGATAAGGTGTGTCATAGGTCGAGAGATTTTCGAAAAGTCTTTGATGAAACGACGATAAAAGCCCGCGTGGCCTAGGAAACTCCTAACTCCCTTAACGGTTTTGGGATGAGGTAACTTGGCGATGATGTCTACCTTGGCTTTATCGACCTTAATCCCCGCTTTCGAGACCTTGTGTCCTAAGACGATTCCTTGTTTACACATGAAATGACATTTTTCCCAATTAAGCACAAGATTGGTTTCTTTACAACGTTTTAACATTTGCTCGAGATTAGATAAACATGACGTGAATGAATTGCCAAACACCAAAAAGTCATCCATAAACACTTCCATCGACTTCTCGATCATATTGTGAAAAATGGCCATCATACACCGTTGAAACGTACCCGGTGCATTACAAAGTCCGAAAGGCATCCTACGATAAGCAAACGTTCCATAAGAACACGTAAACGTAGTCTTCTCTTGATCACGAGGGTCGATGGGGATTTGAAAGTAACCGGAAAAACCATCTAAAAAGCAATAGAATTAACTTCCCGCGAGTCGCTCCAACATTTGATCTATGAAGGGCAAAGGAAAGTGGTCTTTACGAGTGGCGTCATTTAACTTTCGGTAGTCAATACACACCCTCCAACCGGTCACAACACGAGTGGGAATTAACTCGTTGTTTTCATTAGGCACAACGGTCATTCCTCCCTTTTTAGGGACACAATGGATTGGGCTCACCCATGGGCTATCGGAGATAGGATAAATCATTCCCGCGTCAAGGAGTTTTAAAACTTCCTTTTTTATGACATCGTGAATTTTGGGGTTTACCCTTCTTTGACTTTGAATTGCGGGTTTGTAGTCCTCCTCCATTATAATCTTGTGAGTACAAAATTTTGGGTCAATACCCTTAATGTCGAAAATTTTCCACGCAATTACCCCTTTATGAGCTTTAAGAACTTTCAAGAGCTCGGTTTTTTCATCATTAGCAAGACCTTTTGCAATAATAACCGGCAAATTGTTATCACCTTCCAAGAATGCGTATTCATGGTGAGATGGAAGATCTTTCAATTCAAGGATAGGTGGTTCGTCAATTGAAGATTTTTGCTCAACACTCATAACTTCCATCGGTGGAAGAAATGGTGGAATAGAAGTATCATCACTAATAATCACCTTATCTTCATTGTCGATTTCATTTGAAGTAAAATCGCCTCCTTGGAATGGAGTGAGATTTGGTGTAGAATTAGCAAGAATCGGATCCAAAATAGTGGGATTGCCACTTGACGAGCTATCGGAAAAACCTAACACTTCTTGTGAAAACTCATCGTAAACCACATCAACTAAGTTAATGTGATCGATGGTAGAGATTGCATAAACATGATAAGGTTTTGAGTTTTGTGTAACACCCCATTTTGATAATGGAATGTCACGCGTAATTATGGCATGTCATCAAAGCTGTGACAATCCTAGGTTTTGGATTTGTCACTTGGTCTTATTTTTAAGTTATTTTATGTGTGCTTACTTGAATTGTGTGTTTACGTGTTTATTTTGTGTGAACGAGGTTGGTGTGGTTATCATTTATGAGTATAGAAGTACTCATAAGTAAATAGAGGAACGGTTATTTCATGTTCATGAGCTCACAATTAGTGACTATGATATGAAATGGTGATATTTTGGTGTTTACGTATACGTATAAGTATTATCGTAATAGTGTATTTTTTTAGGATTTACGGTTTAGAATTTAGAGGTCTCGGGTGAGGTAATTATCCATATGAATATTTTTCGGGATGGTTTTAAGTCATTTAGGACTTAGTTATAAAGTTTATTTCAAAATTTAAGATTTTTTTTAAAAAGTGTATATTTTACGTCTTTTACGGTAATCGCGTAAAAACTGACTAGTTTTACGGTTTTTGAGGTTTTGGAGGCTTTAGGAGCTGAAATAAATTAAGGAAAACAAAGGTAATATTATTAATACATATATTATAAATAAAAATGAAAAAAAAAACGAATTTTAAGGGTGCATAGTCGGTTTTGGACGCAGAAAAGAAGGGAAAAAGGGAAAAAGAGGGAAAAAAGGAAAGTGGGCTTATTTTTGGATTAGGATTTTATGTACACCCTATATATTATTTTTAATCACAATCAAAATTCACTATTATTCCCTGGAGATTAAAAAAAATCGTGGGTTTTCATGAGGGTTTTTAGGGTTCTTCATAATTTTGGGGGTTTTCATAAATCAAAGGTAAACCTTCATAACCCTTTTTAATTTAATTGTTTTTATGTTTTTATAATCATCTTATGATGGATTTAGGTTAGGGTTTAATTTAAGAACATTAAATTAATGTTATATTAATGGTGTTATAATGATTACATAAATTAGGGCTTGTAATTAGAGGGATTAGGGTTAATTAATGAGGTTGATTTTGTTAAACCCGTTTTTAAAAACTGGGCATAATTTTGAGTCAATTGTTTTGATCATATCGGGAGTTCTATAAACTCTTATTTTACGATCCATGTACCCCTGGAAAGATATTTGAAGTGGCTTTCCAATTCAAGAAATTAGAACTAAATTAGAGGTCGGGAAGTGGGTCAAAAACAGGTTACAACAGTCGGAGGTCAAAACAGTTTTGAATTCAGCTTGTTTTCTTTTTAAGTTTTGGGTTGTTTGGGGTACTTAGGGTTGCATTGGGATCTTCTCACGAACGTGAGAGATGTTTTATATATTGTAGTAAGTATATGCACTTGGGCTAAGGTTGTGGTTTAGGGTAAGACCCCTTAATGGTAACAAACTTTTAGTACGTTTAAAATCAGGAAATCTGGAATGACAAAAGTAGATATATGTATAGCGGGGCCTTAACAGTAGCTTTAAGGTTAGGGCAAGTGGGAGGTGTTAGCCAACATATGTAAGGGTATGATATTCCTTTTACAGAAACCATGGGTATGTTTAAGTAGACTTTTGACTTAATGTTTTGAGACTTAAAAACTGGGACTGATTTGTGTAAAATATGAACGGGATAGTTATTAAACTTAATCAAGTTAAGGACTTGTTAGGGAAGGTTAATTGGATGGTTAGAGCTTATCAATGAGGTTTTTATATGGGAATAGACTAGATGCCCATCATAGGTTGATGAGCCATCTTAGTGATAGGTTCGTGTATTGATTTCGTGTTTTTGGTTTGTTAGCTTGTTGCTAGTGCGAGGACTTGTGTAGAAGCTATCAGGTGAGTTTCATAGTCCCATGTTTATTATTGTTTTTGACTTCCGGATGGGATGGAAGAGACACTGTGTTGAATTATTTTATAAATTAATGCTGTGAATGTTTAAGGTTTGAGATGGACTTGTGGGTGCATTTATGTGATTAACTGCTATGTGATTCTTGCTTGTGTGTGATCTGGATTGGAAAGTTACATAGGTGTATGGGCGCCTATGTGACCTATGGTTAATGATAAGGCGTGATGCCTTGGAAATTGTGATTGTTGGTAAGGCGTGATGCCTTGGAAATTGTGATTGTTGGTAAGGCGTGATGCCTTGGAAATTGTTATTGTTGGTAAGGCGTGATGCCTTGGAAATTGTGATTATTGGTAAGGCGTGATGCCTTGGAATTGTAATGATTGATTGAACTTGAATGCTAGTTGTTAGTACATGATTGTAGCGCATTGTCCATATGTTTATTGGTTTATGGTATTCACAGCTTATGACTTGTCTTGTGTTGGAGTCTAAACCTAAGATTCTCACCAACTTTATGTTGACGTGTTTTAGTGTCTCTTTCAGGTGATGCTATGGTTAAGCATGAGAACTTAAGTGGCTAGGACTTGGAGAGAGTAGGAATTCATATAGAAGGATATCCCCGTTTCCTTCTTAGTTTTATTTGGTTTGTTTGTGTTACTTGTTTGTCTTGGGTAAGAGGTAGGACTGTTACCTACTTACCTAGATTCCTACATTGTTGAGATATTGTCATGACATTTGTGTCACCATTTTATGACATTTCTTATATCATTTAGTTATCTCTATAGACACGCTATTGTTGTGATGATATCCATACGTCCCGCCCCATATTCCGCCATGGTGGGGTGTGACAGAATGGTATCAGAGACAATGGTTATAGAGAATTAGGTTGCCTAGTCGTGTAGCCTAGTCTATAGCTTAAGGGTCCCTGCATATAGGCGTCATAGGAGTATATGTGCATTTTATAGTAATTGATGTGTTTGATTATTATTTTCGCAGTATTTCTTAGGTTATGAACTACTATGGTTCATACTTAACTACATGTTAGTTTCTTTACGAGTTTTGAATAGTGCGGGTTGAACTATAGTCGTATACGTTCGTCATTGTTGGATTCCGTTTAATTACGTTTTCATGTTCTTTATACATTTTGAATTTTGTCTACGGTGGTTCAGCTGGATTACGAGTTTATATGTTTCATGCATTGGCTACGTTATTTTAATACATGGATTTTGGATCTTACTTTATGTTGTGGTTATGTGCTTATATGAGTTGTAGGATCTATGTGCTTATTTGAGTTGGTAGACTGATGTGTTATGTGTAGTATTAATTCTTATAAGTGTCATCATAGGAGGGAGTGCATTAGTGAAAGGGGACTGGTATAAGTATGGTGGCCAACATAGTTATACAAGTACCACAACATTAATGGATTCCTGAGTATGGTTGCATGGAAGAGGGTTAATACATGTTTGTATAGTATACGTTGGATGGATTTGAGTGTATGTACGCGTATGCCTATATATGTATATATCCCTTCTACTTATCGGTTGTATTCTTAGGATGGTTTTCTAGCTCTTTTCTCTTTGGGATGTTCAACTTCTGTAGTAGCGCATTTATCGAGTTCTCATTTCACGTGGTTGTTTGTACGACACTTTTGGTGTAGAAGCTATTGGGAGGGTGAAGATTTATTTTGGAATAACGATATCTTTTGTTTTGAGTCTTACATGGTAAAAAAATGGAACTTGCAAATAGTAAAAAAAAATTAGTTGTTGGTAGTCCATAAAATGAGGGTAAAGTGTCGAAAACGTGTTTGAAATAAAGTGGAATATAAATTTTTTTTTACATTTAAGCTTCGCTTGTTTATTTTAAAATATTTTGGTTTTGATCACCTAAAGTTATTGTTCTTTATTTAAAAAAATTTTTTTTATTAAATTAAATATGTTAAAGTCATGTATTTAATCATATGATGGGTGAGAGTTTTAATTTTCTGGAATTAAAATATGTTAGGGTTAAAATCGTTTTTGGGTATAAATCGGAGTAGGCAGAAACTGTCACTAAACTGTCAAAATTCGTCGTTAAACTGTCAGAAACTGTCGCTAATGTCTTGGCAGATTTTAGGTAAAATCGTTTTGGTCATAACTTATTCGTTTTTAAAGCTTTTTCAGTGATTCAAAAGCCTAAAATTATGTAATCAGAACGTACTTTTCGAATATTCAGAAAGTTTGGTAATTAGAAGTCAGTAGCTTGGTCGAATTAATTGTGCAAGTGTCGAGTTCAAGGTTAATTTTCGGACAACATTGATTAAACTTGTGTTTTGGGTATTTTGTGGTAATGAACACTTGGAGGGTTAACATAGAGATGAGTTGGGATGGAATGTGAGAGTTCTTTAGACTTTAGAATACGTGGTTATATTTGATGAGTTTTGATTTATGGTATTTATGAGTAAGACTGAAATCGGGGTGACAGTTTTAAACCCGTCGAGTTATGTGATGGCTCCTAACTTGGTTTCAAGACAGTTCTTGTTTGATGAGTTGCGAAATTTAGTTAGGTTGGTTACATAACTTTATGGTTTTAATAAGTTTCCTCGCGGACGGTTAAGGCTCATGTCTTGTTGGTTGAGATTATTTTAGTATAAACTGAGTTCACGTTTGAACTTGGAGGTTTTATCAGGGATATGTATCCTCGTTTGTTTGATGAGAATAAGTTGGAGTTTGGGAGTAAATCTCGGGACGAGATTTCTATTAGGAGGGAGTGATGTGACAACCCTAGGTTTTGGATTTGTCACTTGGTCTTACTTTTAAGTTATTTTATGTGTGCTTACTTGAATTGTGTGTTTACGTGTTTATTTTGTGTGAACGAGGTTGGTGTGGTTATCATTTATGAGTATAGAAGTATGATAACTCAAATTTTACTCAGGTTAAAAAGATTAAAGTTCTTTGTCGTGTGTCTAATCGAATTGATCTAGGTTCTCTATGTGACTCTGTTTTATTTTGGTGGAACAATAATGTGTCGTTGTAGTTTTTAAAAATTAAAGGTGCAGAACAATTAAAGTAAAAGTGCGTTAATTTAAATCTAAGTCTAATTAAAATAATGATGCAAGTATTTAAAACATGACTGAAATTAAAGGGCACTAAAAGTAAATGACGTAAACTTAAATTTATCTAAGACAATCTTAAAACGCAACTAAAACTTAAACTAAGGCAAGGCTAAAATAAAGCTAAGACAAATAATTTTAAAGTGCAATTAAATAAAAAGGAGGGAAAAATAAAGATTGAAAATGAAAGACAGAAAATTAAAAAGGAACACTAAGAAGAACCTGACAAAAATCCTTGATTCGGAAGTATTAAGTTCCGAATGAACCTAGCTCTTGAGTCGGAACTCCTTGATACGGAAGTCTTGATCCGGAACTTTCGTTCGGAAGACTTCCGGATGAATAAGCTTGAGTCGGAACTTTGGTTCGGAAGTTTTCACTGATTCGGAACTTATCCTTCGTCCGGAACTTCGTTCGGAATTTCGTTCGGAAGTTTCGTTCGGAAGTTTCGTTCGGATGTTTCGTTCGGAACTTCGTTCGGAAGTTCGTCCGGAACTTTCGTTCGGAACTTCGTTCGGAAGTTCCGTTCGGAACTTCTAAAGTTCTGAATGAATATGCTGATCCGGAACTTTGCCTTGATCCGGAAGTTTGAGACTTCCGAATGAGCAATGCTTGATCCGGAACTGTTGAGTTCCGAATGAAAGCCTTCTCTTCTCTTGGCTTGGAACTTTCACCTGGAAAGATCAGATACAACAACAAACTTCCCCGAAGAGCAAGGGATCACAAAAACAAGAATATAACACAGATTTAACCAAAATCAAGCAAACGATTAAGCTAAACTAATAACAAATCAACAGTTAAACATAAACAAACAATTTAAATCAACAAAACAAACAAATTTAACCACAATAATCAAAAACCCACTTGATCAAAATAAAGACATGAACATGAACACAAACATAAACATAAAGATCAAAGATGAAGAAAGGTAGATGAGAGATCAACAAGATAAAGTAAAGATTGGCAAGAATTAAATGGAAACTTACTTGAAATTAAAGGAATTTAATGTGCAAGACAAGGTATTTAAATTTGACAAGTATTTAAATGACATGAATTAAAGGTGCAAGGTAAGTAAATGGTGGAAGACTAATTGTCACACTTAGCCAACAAGAAAAATGATTATCTAGTCCTAACTATATATAGGGGAGGATTAGGAAGCTTCCTCCCCTCCTTCATTTCTTCTTAATTGCGAGATTAAGTCCCTCCTTCTTTTAATCTTCATTAATTGCATCATTAGTCCTTTATTCTTCTAATCTTCTTTAAACTTGGACTTTAAGGACTTTTGGCTTGGGATTTCTTTGAACTCGTCTTTAATTTCTTCAATAAATTAGACTTGAGTTTCTCGGCTTTAAGTAAACTTCCGTCTTTTGACTTTTTCTTCGATAAATCTTCAGAATTGGTCTTGGACTTCCGTTCTTTATGCACTCTTGACTTCTTGACTTCGTCTTTCATCTTTTTCTTCAATAAAAGCCCGTAAATGCCCGTGAATATCCGTGTTTTCTCCACTTTTCACAATTTCGTCCTAAATCACAACAAAAACACAAACCACGCATAATTCCGACATAAAAGACATAAAATACACGTTTTGGCTCGGTTATTATTGTAATTAAGTGGTAGAAAAGATGGGTGTTTTCACACCTATCAAATCCCCTACACTTGACCATTGCAATGTCCTCATGCAAGGCATTAGTTACAAAGCAAGTTTACACTTTTCATCATAATGAATCCACGTTGGCCTTTATTAAAGAAATAGAAAATTAAAAACATACAGAGTAAAGAAATCCAAAGCATACCTTGGGTTTTGGAAATGTCATGAATAATCATCATTCTCAAGTTTTCACTTTCTCCAAACCAAGCTTAAAAACGAGATCATTGTTGTTATAAGTTAGTAAACTATCACGAACTAATGTGGGCCAATTACTCACTTAGACTCCCTTATTCCTAGGTGTATCTCTTATATTTTATTATTGTCTTGAATGATCACGAGGATGCATTTTTGACTTATTTCGATAGTTATTAAGTCTGAAAATAAAGTGAACGATTTAATCAATAGTTAGCTAAAGGACAAAATCTTTTAAAACTGCTTCTCGGGACCTCATAAAGTTCATATCTTGGCATAACTCGCTTCGCGATTTGAGACCTTTCTCGGACCGATATTTGGCAGCGACTTCATACTTCAAATCTTGAGAGACATTCATTAAATTATGGTCTTCTCTTCATATAGGAATTTCTTCACTTGAAATTTTGAGAGATTCATACTTGGACCACGACTTCTTCATTTTTCTCCAATCTTTATTTTGAACTTTGATATACAACGATCCGCCTCCTTTTATGACTTGGATCTATTTATCCTCATACCTTGTTAGGGTCTTTTCGGATACACTTCTCCATGACTTTTGGGGAGTATTTGCTTTTAGTCGTGTGTCTCGATCCTTCATATTGATTTTCGATAAATGATTCTTCACATCACTTTTGGATCTTTAGCAACAAAATATAGTCCTCATGCCTTGTTAGGGCCTTTTCAGACTCGCCAATCTTCGCATCCCGCTTTAATAAGTTATGCCTTGGCTATGAACTCTAATCCATACCGAGCAACTTTTAAACGATCTTGGGCTAGAAGCTAAGTAACTTTTCAAATCGTACAACCTTATTTATTAACAGATAAATTATTAGCAAGCGATGGGAGAATAGGCTCATAATTAACTCACATAAATTCACGAAAGAATAACGAACTTATAATTGGCTCTATCATCTCTCGTTCTCCACAGTTTAAAATCTCAAGTAATGAGACTCGTGGATACTTAGCCTATTAAATCAAAGTTTTGGGTTCTCGAGTCGCCTATAGGATCTTGCAAATTCTTAGAATTTTTCAAGTTTAGAATTCGCGTTTTAAAGTTCCCTTGATAAACGACTCTCTAGGATCAATTATAGGAACTTGCAAAAAGTTCTTGTTCTTAACCCGTGAGAGTTAAGACTTTCGCGTTTTATAGCTCCCTATATAAAAGCCTAGCAAAACTTGACTTAAACACGTTAAGGATACTAGCTAGAGTAACTTAGATAAGTAAACTCGGGTTGAGTCAAAAGATTCACAACGTTTTGAAAATTAAAACCACTTATTAAACATTTATTCTAGCAAAGAAAGAAAATAACTATACAAAGGGAAAAACTAATAGGCCAAAATAGATCAAAAATTTTGAAAAATGTCGAAAAATTGATTTTCCGGTTAAAATGAGGACAAATACAAGGAAAATACCACTTAACTTCGATAGAAGTCCCCCCTACACTTAATATAAACATTGTCGTCAATGTTTAAGCATGTGGGAGTAAACTCCCCTACACTTAGGACATTGTGCACGTTGTTTATATCTTGCTAAGGAAAAGACAACTAAAGAGATTCCTATTTTAATATTGAGAAAATATAAAATAGTGAATCGAAAAGAGTTTAGGATAGAACCGGGAAGAAGTGGAACATGGAATCACGGGTCATCAAGAATCATCAAGAGTGGATCATTGAAGCTCGAATCCCTGATTAAGAAGTGAGGAGAGGAAATAGCAAACCAAAGGGTCTCCCCCTACACTTATGATAAAGAAAGCTAAAAGATAGATACATGGGTTGCCTCCCAAGAAGCGCTTGATTTTTGTGAACCGAGTCGTGAGCCTGACTCGACCTTGATCATCAACGGAAAGAGCATGAAACATATCCACCAGGATCGAAGACATAGTTTTCGTCCATCAAATAGCACAAGCTTAAGGCGAACAAGGCAAGCCAAAGAAGAGTAGGCAAGGTTCCCTTAAGCAAAGATGGAGCATGGTGGAAGCAACGATTAAGTGGTGCAAGCATGTCTTCAATATTTCCAAAGATTTTTCCTTTTATTTCATCAGGTGGATACTGAGATGGCTTAAAGACTTCAATACCAGGGTCGAACACCTTTTCCTTTAGGGGAAAATAGCACTCAGGCTCAGCAGAATGTGAAGAAGATCCACAAAGAAGCACAACCTCGTCCTCAGAAGGGGGACAAAGAGGTGTCAAATCATATGTGCAACGGATATTGGTGTCGACCGGTTTCTTCCCCTTTGACAGAATGTTCTTCAAATCCAAAGTAGGATCAAGACGATAATCTTCAAAGTCATAAGGAGGAGCATCACTCTCATGAGGGAAGTAAGTGTTGAGAAATTCAGAGAAATCATCCTCAAATGAGTAATCGTCCAAAGTAGGATCGAGTGATGGCGGAGGATCTTCATCATGTGAAGAATCGCTCGAAAGAGTATCAGCCTCATCGAAATCATCATACGTGGGCAGCTCGGGATACTCAGAAGTAAGGTCATCAAAATCATCCGAATCTGAGCTAGAATCATCATCATCATAAGCATCGAAGACCGGTGGAGAATTATAAATGGGAGAAGCTTCCAAAGTGGAGAGAGAATCATCCACATCATCGTCAAAGAGTGGATTATCGATGGAATAATCGGATAGAGGATTGTTATAGACGGTAAAGTCATCGAGCACATTAATCATATTCATTGATTCTCGTCCATAGTATTTGCCTGTAAGCTTCCCCATTTTGAAAATTTGTGAGTCATTCCCGACTCTTAAGATTAACTCACCTTCGGCAACATCCACTAAAGCTCGTCCGGTTCTCAAGAATGGCCGACCAAGTATTAAAGGAATACGAGGGTCCATTTCATAATCAACTACGACAAAGTCGACCGGGAAAGTAAATGTGCCAACTTTAATGAACACATCTTCGGCTATACCAACGGGGTAAGCGAGAGTGCGATTTGCAAGTTCAATAGTCATATTTGTTGGGGTGAGGTCGGGTAATGATAGTGTTTTCCAAACACTCAATGGCATCAAATTAATACTGGCCCCGAGATCAGCAAGGGCAGTAAATTATTCAGTTTTGTTGAACACGCAAGGCAACACAAAACGACCGGGATCTCTAAGCTTTTCCAGAAGTTCTTTAAGAATAACTGCAGAGCAGTTTTCATTTAATCGTGTGTTGGCGAGTTCAATCAGCTTCTCCTTCTTGCTAAGCAATTCCTTGAATGCTTTGACAAATTTTGGCATATGGACAAGTGCTTCAACAAGGCTAATGTTGATGTTCATTTGAGATAGCATCTTCACATATTTGAACACTTAACAGTCCTCCTTTGTTAGATCGTTGGTCTTGCCTAAGCGAGAAGGGTATGGGATATTGGGTTGATAGGTGGAAGGTTAAGGTGTAGTCGGTAAAGGTTGAGATGTTGAAGGTTCCTTCCGAGATACAGCGTCATGACGAGGCGGAGACGGTAATGGTGCACTAATACTAGGTGTAGGAGGAGTAGGGATACATGGTGGTGGAGGAGGTGTAGATGATGGGGGCGGGATTGGTGGTCCTAAGATGGTGACTCCACTAAGAGTAGTAATAGCACTCACATTGGCTCGCGGATTAGTGACGGTGTTTGAAGGTAGAGAACTCGAAGAAGAAGGTTGAGCTGCGGGCAAGAAACTAGCCAATAGTTTCTTTAATTCATTCGTTTGAGTGCTGAAGGAGGATTGAATATTATCGCGAACCTCGGTTCTAATCTCATTTCCTTGCTTCGTGATATCTCCTCTAAGATTGATAATTTGGCTTTGCAGATTCTTAATTTGCTCACCTTGGGTTCTCATTGTGGCTTCAACATCGGTGTTTATGGGTGGGGTTTGTAGGGCGGGTGGGTGATAAGGATTAGAAGCTCTTGGTGGGATTTGGTTGCTTCTATTGTAGTTGTTGGCGGGGTTTTGGTTTTGAGGAGAAAAACCGGATGAAAGGTAGTTGTTGGAACGGTAGCTCAGCAGATTTCTATCCCCTTGAGGTCGAGCTTGGTAATTTTCCGGTGAATAATTACCATAAGCTGCATACACATTTTCCGGATTTCCTTGTGTCGAAGGACAATCGGTGTATGAGTGAGGACCGCCGCATGTTTCACAAGGATTAGCAACCGCTTTAACTTGTTGTTGTTGGTGGTTTGAAGCGAGAAGCATAATACTTTTGCTCATTTCAGTCATCATGCGGGTGAGTTCGGTCATCTCAGGGTTTGCTGAGGTGGAAGAAACATTGACTCTCGGGTTGTTCCTAGAAGAAGCAGAGGAATCCCAGTTTTTGTGGTGAGTAGTCATGTTCTCAATAAGCTCTCTACACTCCTGGGGTCTCCTTTTCATGAATGTGCCACCGGCGGCTGCATTGATCGTATCACGATCTCGAAAAGTCAAACCGTTGTAGAAAGTATCGATTAAGGTCACAGGGAGCATGTTGTGGTTTGGACATCTATCGATCAAGACATTATATCTCTCCCAAGCATCAAAAAGAGATTCATCAGGGTCTTGCATTAAACCGCTGATTTGATTGAGAAGGATTGTGACCATGGATGGTGGAAAGTAGCGCGACAAAAAGCGTTGAGTCATGTCATCCCAAGTGTGAATAGAATTATTTGGGAGACAATCAAACCATTTCTCGGCATGATGTGATAAAGTAAGTGGAAAGAGTTGTAGGCGAAGTACATCCATTGTGGCACCAGGAAACTTCATGCTTTGGGTGATTGTAATGAACTTGTTGAGGTGTTTGTTGGCATCATCATCAGGAAATCCACGGAATGGGTTTGTTTGCACTTGCTGAATCATGTGGTGCTTCAACGAAAACTCAGGAGCGTTGATTTGCATCGGCGCAATCGGTCCTCCTCGTCCAAACATTGTAGGTTGATAACTGGGTTTTGACACCCCGTATAAAAATTAGATTCGTTTAAGTATGTCTCTTCGAATTGAAAAACTTGTGTTTAATGTGTGACTCAGTTTTATTTTGGTGGAACAAAAATGTGTCGTTGTAGTTTTTTTAAAATAAATGTGCGAAACAAATTAAAGTAAAGGTGCTCTTAAAGTAAATCAAAGTCTAATTAAACTAATAGTGCAAGTATTTAAAAAGTGACTGAAATTAAAGGGCACTAAAGTAAATGACGTAAACTTAAATCTATCTAAGACAAACTTAAAACGCAACTAAAACTTAAACTAAGGCAAGACTAAAATAAAGCTAAGGCAAATGATCTTAAAGGTGCACTAAGGAAAAAGCAGGAAAAATAAAGCTTGAAAATAAAAATCAAAAACAAAAACTAAAAAGAACCTGAATACAGCTCATTCGGAATAATCCTTCGTTTGGAACAATCACTCGTCCGGAATGTCACCTTCGGTTGGAATGATTCTTCTTCGCTTGGAATATTACCAAAATCCTTGATCCGGAACAAATTGATCTGAATATGTCACTTATCCAAAACAATCCTACGTTCGGAACTTTACTGATTCGGAACTTTTGGTCAACCCTTGATTCGGAAGTTTCAGACTTCCGAATGAAGCTTCCTTGATTCGGAACTTGCCCTTGATCCGGAAGTTGGTTCGGAAGATCTGCTTGACTCGGAACTTTTTCCTTCGTCCGGAACTTCGTTCGGAAGTTCGTCCGGAACTTTCGTTCGGAACTTCGTTCGGAAGTTCGTCCGGAACTTTCGTTCGGAACTTCGTTCGGAAGTCTTTACTCGGAACTTTTGAGTTCCGAATGAACACTCTTGATCCGGAAGTTTAATGTTCCAGATGAACAATGCTTGAGTCGGAACTTTTAAGTTCCGAATGAAAGAACTTCTTCCCTTGATTCGGAAGTTTTAGATTTCCGGATGAAGCCACTGGTTCGGAACTTTGAAAGTTCCGAATGAACAAACTCCCTCTCTTGATTCGGAAGATTTTTCCTGGAAAGATCAGAAACACAACAAACTTCCCGAAGAACAAGGGAATCACAGATAACAACTAATCTACCAAAGATTGAACTAAAATCAACAAACGATTAAGCTAAACAAGTAACGAATCAACAGTTAAACAAACAAACAATTTAAATCAACAAAACAAACAAATTTAACCACAATGATTAAAAACCCACTTGATCAAAATAAAAGCATGAACATGAACATAAACATAAACACAAAAATCAAAGATTAAGAAAGGTAGATAAGAGATTGACAAGATAAAGTAAAGATTGACAATAATTAAAATGAAAACTTACTTGGAATTAAATGGTAATTAAGGTGCAAAACATGTATTTAAAGTTGACAAGAAAAGTAAATGACAAGGTAATTAAAGGTGGAAGGACTAATTATCACTATTAGCCAACAAAAGAAAAATGATTACGACTAATGACTATTTATAGGGGAGGATTAAGGAAGCTTCCTCCCCTCCTTCATTTCTTCTTAATTGTGTAATTAGGTCCCTCCTTCTTTTAATCTTCATTAATTGCACCATTAGTCCTTTTCTTCTAATCTTCTTTAAACTTGAACTTTAAGGACTTTTGGCTTCGGGATTTCTTTGAACTCGTCTTTAAATTCTTCAATAAAATAGACTTGAATTCTTCGGCTTTTGATTAAACTTCCGTCTTTTGACTTTTTCTTCGATAAATCTTCATAATTGGTCTTGGACTTCCGTTCTTTTTGCACTCTTGACTTCTTGACTTCGTCTTTCATCTTTTTCTTCAATGAAAGTCCGTAAAAGCCCGTGAATGTCCGTGTTTTCTCCACTTTTCACCTTTTCGTCCTAAATCACAACAAAAACACAAACCACGCATAATTCTGACATAAAAGACATAAAATACACGTTTTGGTCTGGTTATTATTGTAATTAAGTGGTAGAAAAGATGGGTGTTTACACACCTATCAAATCCCCTACACTTGACCATTGCAATGTCCTCATGCAATGCATTAGTTACAAAGCAAAATTACACTTTTCATCATAATCAATCCATAGTGGCCTTTATTAAAGAGATAGAAAATCAAAAAACATACGAAATAAAGAATCAAAAGCATACCTCGGGTTTTGGAAAATTTTATGAATAATCATCATCCTCAAGTTTTCACTTTCTCCAAACCAAGCTTAAAAACGAGATCATTGTTATTATAAGTTAGTAAACTATCACGAACTCATGTGGGCAAATTACTCACTTAGACTCCCTTATTCCTAGAGGTATCTCTTATATTTTATTGTTGTCTTGAATGATCACGAAGATGCATTTTTGACTTATTTTGATAGTTTATTAGGCCGAAAATAAAGTGAACGATTTAATCAATAGTTAGCTAAAGGACAAAATCTTTTAAAACTGCTTCTCGGGACCTCATAAAGTTCATATCTTGGCATAACTCGCTTCGCGATTTGAGACCTTTCTCAGACCGATATTTGGCAGCGACTTCATACTTCAAACCTTGAGAGACGTTCATGAAATAATGGTCTTCTCTTCATAATGGAATTTCTTCACTTGAAGTTTTGAGAGATTCATACTTGGACCACGACTTCATCATTTTTATCCAATCTTTATTTTGGACTTTGATATACAACGATCCGCCTCCTTTTATGACTTGGATCTATTTATCCTCATACCTTGTTAGGGTCTTTTCGGATACACTTCTCCATGACTTTTGGGGAGTTTTTGATTTTCGTCGTGTGTCTCGATCCTTCATATTGATTTTCGATAAATGATTCTTCGCATCACTTTTGGATCTTTAGCAACAAAATATAGCCCTCATGCCTTGTTAGGGCCTTTTCGGACTCGCCAATCTTCGCATCCCGCTTCAATAAGTTATGCCTTGGCTATGAACTCTAATCCATACCGAGCAACTTTTAAACGATCTTGGGCTAGAAACTAAGTAACTTTTCAAATCGTACAACCTTATTTATTAGCAGATAAATTATTAGCAAGCGATGGGAGAATAGGCTCATAATTAACTCACATAAATTCACGAAAGAATACCGAACTTATAATTGGCTCTATCATCTCTCGTTCTCCACAGTTTAAAATCTCAAGGAATGAGACTCGTGGATGCTTAGCCTATTAAATCAAAGTTTTGGGTTTTCGAGTCGCCTATAGGATCTTGCAAATTTTTAGACTTTTTCAAGTTTAGAAATCGCATTTTAAAGTTCCCTTGATAAACGACTCTCTAGGATCAATTATAGGAACTTGCGAAAAGTTCTTGTTCTTAACCCGTGAGAGTTAAGACTTTCGCGTTTTATAGCTCCCTATATAAAAGCCTAGCAAAACTAGACTTAAACACGTTAAGGATACTAGCTAGAGTAAACTCGGGTTGAGTCAAAAAATTCACAACGTTTGAAAATTAAAACCACTTATTAAACATTTATTCTAGCAAAGAAAGAAAATAACTATACAAAGGGAAAAACTAATAGGCCAAAATAGATCAAAAATTTTGAAAAATGTCGAAAAATTGATTTTCCGGTTAAAATGAGGACAAATACAAGGAAAAGACCACTTAACTTCGATAGAAGTCCCCCCTACACTTAACATAAACATTGTCCTCAATGTTTAAGCATGTGGGAGTAAAATCCCCTACACTTAGGACATTGTGCACGTTGTTTAAATCTTGCTAAGGAAAAGACAACTAAAGAGATTCCTATTTTAATATTGAGAAAATATAAAATAGTGAATCGAAAAGAGTTTAGGATAGAACCGGGAAGAAGTGGAACACGGAATCACGGGTCGTCAAGAATCATTAAGAGTGGATCTTTGAAGCTCGAATCCCTGATTAAGAAGTGAGGAGAGGAAAGCAAACCAAAGGGTCCCCCCTACACTTATGATAAAGAAAGCGAAAAGATAGATGCATGGGTTGCCTCCCAAGAAGCGCTTGATTTTTTGTTAACCGAGTCGTGAGCCTGACTCGACCTTGATCATCAACGGAAGAAGCATGAAATATATCCACCAGGATCAAAGACATAGTTTTCGTCCATCAAATAGCACAAGCTTAAGGCGAACAAGGCAAGCCAAAGAAGAGTAGGCAAGGTTCCCTTAAGCAGTGATGGAGCATGGTGGAAGCAAGGATGAAGTGGTGCAAGCATGTCTTCAAAATTTCCAAAGATTTTTCCTTTTATTTCATCAGGTGGATACTGAGATAGCTTAAAGACTTCAATACCGGGGTCGAACACCTTTTCCTTTAGGGGAAAATAGCACTCAGGCTCAGCAGAGTGTGAAGAAGATCCGCAAAGAAGCACAACCTCGTCCTCAGAAGGGGGACAAAGAGGTATCAAATCATATGTGCAACGGATATTGGTGTCAACCGGTTTCTTCTCCTTTGACAGAATGCTCTTCAAATCCAAAGTAGGATCAAGACGATAATCTTCAAAGTCATAAGGAGGAGCATCACTCTCATGAGGGAAGTAAGTGTTGAGAAATTCAGAGAAGTCTTCCTCAAATGAGTAATCGTCCAAAGTAGGATCGAGTGATGGCGGAGGATCTTCATTATGTGAAGAATCGCTCGAGAGAGTATCGGCCTCATCAAAATCATCGAAAGTGGGCAGCTCGGGATACTCAGAAGTACAATCAAAATTATCCGAATCTGAGCTAGAATCATAATCATCATAAGCATCAAAGACCGGTGGAGAATCATAAATGGGAGAAGCGTCCAAAGTGGGGTGAGAATCATCCACATTATCTTCAAAGAGTGGATTATCGATGGAAGAATCGAATAGAGGATTGTCATAGACGGTAAAGTCATCGAGCACATTAATCATATTCACTGATTCTCGTCCAAAAGATTTGCCTCTAAGATTCCCCATTTTAAAAACTTTTGAATCATCCCCGACTCGTAAGATTAACTCACCTTCGGCCACATCCACTAAAGCTCGTCCGGTTCTCAAGAATGGCCGACCAAGTATTAAAGGAATACGAGGGTCCATTTCATAATCAACTACGACAAAGTCGATCGGGAAAGTAAATGTGCCAACTTTGATGAACACGTCTTCGGCTATAGCAACGGGGTAAGCGAGAGTACGGTTTGCAAGTTCAAGAGTCATCTTTGTTGGAGTGAGGTCGGGTAATGATAGTGTTTTCCAAACACTTAGTGGCATCAAATTTATACTAGCCCCGAGATCAGCAAGGGCAGTAAATTCTTCAGTTTTGTTGAACACGCAAGGCAACACAAAACGACCGGGATCTCCAAGCTTTTCCGGTAATTCTTTAAGAATAACTGCTGAGCAGTTTTCAATTAATCGTGTGTTGGCGAGTTCAATCAGCTTCTCCTTCTTGCTAAGCAATTCCTTGAATGCTTTGACAAATTTCGGCATGTGGCAAAGTGCTTCAACAAGGCTAATGTTGATGGTCATTTGAGATAGCATATTCATATATTTCGATACTTGACAGTCATTCTTGGTTAGCTCGTTGGTCTTGCCTATGCGAGAAGGGTATGGGATTCTGGGTTTATAGGGGGAAGGTGAAGGTGTAGTTGGTAAAGGTTGAGATGTTGAAGGATCCTTCCGAGATACATCGTCATTACGAGGCGGAGACGGTAATGGTGTACTAATACTAGGTGTAGGAGGAGTAGGGACACATGGTGGTGGAGGAGGTGTAGATGATGGGGGTGGGATTGGTGGATCGACGATAGTAATTCCACTACGAGTAGTAATAGCACTCACATTTGCTCGTGGATTGGTGACGGTGTTTGAAGGTAGAGAACTTAAAGTAGAAGGTTGAGTGGCGGGAAAGAAGCTAGCCAACAGATTCTTTAATTCAGTCGTTTGAGTGCTGAAGGAGGATTGAATATTATCACGAACCTCGGTTCTAATGTCATTACCTTGCTTTATGATATCTCCTTACAAATTGATTATTTGGCTCTGTAGATTCTTGATTTCCTCACCTTGAGTTCTCATGATGACTTCAACATCGGGATTAATGGGTGGGGTTTGTTGGGTGGGTGGTTGATAAGGGTTAGAAGCTCTTGGTGGGATTTGGTTGCTTCGATTGTAGTTGTTGGCGGAGTTTTGGTTTTGATGAGAAAAACCGGGTGAAAGGTAATTGTTGGATCGGTAACTCAGCTGATTTCGATCCCCCTGTTGTCTAGCTTGGTAATTTTCCGGTGAATAATTACCGTAAGCAGCATACACATTTTCCGGATTTCCTTGTGTCGAAGGACAATCGGTGTATGAGTGAGGACCGCCGCATGTTTCACAAGGATTAGCAACCACTTTAACTTGTTGTTGTTGTTGGTTTGAAGCGAGAAGCGTAATACTTTTGCTCATTTCGGCCATCATGCGGGTGAGTTCGGTCATCTCAGGGTTTGCTGAGGTGGAGGAAACATTGACTCTCGGGTTGTTCCTTGAAGAAGCAGAGGAATCCTGGTTTTTGTGGTGAGTAGTCATGTTCTCAATAAGCTCTCTACACTCCTCGGGTCTCCTTTTCATGAATGTGCCACCGGCGGCTGCATTGATCGTATCACAATCTCGAAAAGTCAATCCGTTGTAGAAAGTATCTATTAAGGTCACAGGGAGCATGTTGTGGTTTGGACATCTATCGATCAAGACATTATATCGCTCCCAAGCATCAAAAAGAGATTCATCGGGGTCTTGCATGAAACCGCTGATCTGATTGCGAAGGCTCATGACCATGGATGGTGGAAAATAGCGCGACAAAAAGCGTTGAGTCATGTCATCCCAAGTGTGAATAGAATTCTTCGGGAGACGATCAAACCATTTCTCGGCATGATGTGATAGAGTATGTGGGAAGAGTTGTAGGCGAAGAACATCCATTGTGGCTCCAGGCAACTTCATGCTTTGAGTGATTGTAATGAACTTGTCGAGGTGTTTGTTGGCATCATCATCAGGCAATCCACGGAATGGGTTTGTTTGTACTTGCTGAATCATGTGGTGCTTTAACGAAAACTCAGGAGCGTTGATTTGCATCGGCGCAATCGGTCCTCCTCGTCCAAACATTGTTGGTTGACAAAGTTCCTCCATGGTCCGAAGATCGGGCTGTGGAAGAGCATTGTTGTGATTATTATTATTATTGAGGTGCGGTGGAATGTTGTTGTTGTTAACACCTGACATAGCTAAATCTTCTTGAGGCTCGGGCTCTTGATAGTTAGAAGATCTAGTACGCATACACCTGAAAATGCAGAAGAAAACAAAACCAAACACAAAGACAATATATATACACAAGAAAGATAAAATCTTTTTGGATTTTTGAAATTTTTAATTTTTATGTATTTTATCAATTTTTTATTTTTATGGTTTTTTGAATTTTTAAGGCAAGAAAAATAACGCTCACAAGTGAACGGATCCCAAAAAGCAACGCGTCTCTCACAGAAAACCGTTAATCTTTACGAAAAGAGCCGGCAGCGGTGCCATTTGATAACTGGGTTTTGACACCTCGTATAAAAATTAGATTCGTTTAAGTATGTCTCTTCGAATTGAAAAACTTGTGTTTAATGTGTGACTCAGTTTTATTTTGGTGGAACTAAAATGTGTCGTTGTAGTTTTTTTAAAATAAATGTGCGAAACAAATTAAAGTAAAGGTGCTCTTAAAGTAAATCTAAGTCTAATTAAACTAATAGTGCAAGTATTTAAAAAGTGACTGAAATTAAAGGGCACTAAAGTAAATGACGTAAACTTAAATCTATCTAAGACAAACTTAAAACGCAAGTAAAACTTAAACTAAGGCAAGACTAAAATAAAGCTAAGGCAAATGATCTTAAAGGTGCACTAAGGAAAAAGCAGGAAAAATAAAGCTTGAAAATAAAAATCAAAAACAAAAACTAAAAAGAACCTGAATACAGCTCATTCGGAATAATCCTTCGTTTGGAACAATCACTCGTCCGGAATGTCACCTTCGGTTGGAATGATTCTTCTTCGCTTGGAATATTACCAAAATCCTTGATCCGGAACAAATTGATCTGAATATGTCACTTATCCAAAACAATCCTACGTTCGGAACTTTACTGATTCGGAACTTTTGGTCAACCCTTGATTCGGAAGTTTCAGACTTCCGAATGAAGCTTCCTTGATTCGGAACTTGCCCTTGATCCGGAAGTTGGTTCGGAAGATCTGCTTGACTCGGAACTTTGTCCTTCGTCCGGAACTTCGTTCGGAAGTTCGTCCGAAACTTTCGTTCGGAAGTTCGTCCGGAACTATCGTTCGGAACTTCGTTCGGAAGTCTTTACTCGGAACTTTTGAGTTCCAATTGAACACTCTTGATCCCGAAGTTTTACTGTTCCGGATGAACAATGCTTGAGTCGGAACTTTTAAGTTCCGAATGAAAGAACTTCTTCCCTTGATTCGGAAGTTTTAGATTTCCGGATGAAGCCACTGGTTCGGAACTTTGAAAGTTCCGAATGAACAAACTCCCTCTCTATTCGGAAGATTTTTCCTGGAAAGATCAGAAACACAACAAACTTCCCGAAGAACAAGGGAATCACAGATAACAACTAATCTACCAAAGATTGAACTAAAATCAACAAACGATTAAGCTAAACAAGTAACGAATCAACAGCTAAACAAACAAACAATTTAAATCAACAAAAGAAACAAATTTAACCACAATGATTAAAAACCCACTTGATCAAAATAAAAGCATGAACATGAACATAAACATAAACACAAAAATCAAAGATTAAGAAAGGTAGATAAGAGATTGACAAGATAAAGTAAAGATTGACAATAATTAAAATGAAAACTTACTTGGAATTAAATGGTAATTAAGGTGCAAAACATGTATTTAAAGTTGACAAGAAAAGTAAATGACAAGGTAATTAAAGGTGGAAGGACTAATTGTCACTATTAGCCAACAAAAGAAAAATGATTACAACTAATGACTATTTATAGGGGAGGATTAAGGAAGCTTCCTCCCCTCCTTCATTTCTTCTTAATTGCGTAATTAGGTCCCTCCTTCTTTTAATCTTCATTAATTGCACCATTAGTCCTTTTCTTCTAATCTTCTTTAAACTTGAACTTTAAGGACTTTTGGCTTCGGGATTTCTTTGAACTCGTCTTTAAATTCTTCAATAAAATAGACTTGAATTCTTCAGCTTTTGATTAAACTTCCGTCTTTTGACTTTTTCTTTGATAAATCTTCAGAATTGGTCTTGGACTTCCGTTCTTTTTGCACTCTTGACTTCTTGACTTCGTCTTTCATCTTTTTCTTCAATGAAAGTCCGTAAAAGCCCGTGAATGTCCGTGTTTTCTCCACTTTTCACCTTTTCGTCCTAAATCACAACAAAAACACAAACCACGCATAATTCCGACATAAAAGACATAAAATACACGTTTTGGTCCGATTATTATTGTAATTAAGTGGTAGAAAAGATGGGTGTTTACACACCTATCAAATCCCCTACACTTGACCATTGCAGTGTCCTCATGCAATGCATTAGTTACAAAGCAAGATTACACTTTTCATCATAATCAATCCATAGTGGCCTTTATTAAAGAGATAGAAAATAAAAAACATACGAAATAAAGAATCAAAAGCATACCTCGGGTTTTGGAAAATTTTATGAATAATCATCATCCTCAAGTTTTCACTTTCTCCAAACCAAGCTTAAAAACAAGATCATTGTTATTATAAGTTAGTAAACTATCACGAACTCATGTGGGCCAATTACTCACTTAGACTCCCTTATTCCTAGAGGTATCTCTTATATTTTATTGTTGTCTTGAATGATCACGAAGATGCATTTTTGACTTATTTCGATAGTTTATTAGGCCGAAAATAAAGTGAATGATTTAATCAATAGTTAGCTAAAGGACAAAATCTTTTAAAACTGCTTCTCGGGACCTCATAAAGTTCATATCTTGGCATAACTCGCTTCGCGATTTGAGACCTTTCTCGGACCGATATTTGGCAGCGACTTCATACTTCAAACCTTGAGAGACGTTCATGAAATAATGGTCTTCTCTTCATAATGGAATTTCTTCACTTGAAGTTTTGAGAGATTCATACTTGGACCACGACTTCTTCATTTTTCTCCAATCTTTATTTTGGACTTTGATATTCAACGATCCGCCTCCTTTTATGACTTGGATCTATTTATCCTCATACCTTGTTAGGGCCTTTTCGGACTCGCCAATCTTCGCATCCCGCTTCAATAAGTTATGCCTTGGCTATGAACTCTAATCCATACCGAGCAACTTTTAAACGATCTTGGGCTAGAAACTAAGTAACTTTCCAATCGTACAACCTTATTTATTAGCAGATAAATTATTAGCAAGCGATGGGAGAATAGGCTCATAATTAACTCACATAAATTCACGAAAGAATACCGAACTTATAATTGGCTCTATCATCTCTCGTTCTCCACAGTTTAAAATCTCAAGGAATGAGACTCGTGGATGCTTAGCCTATTAAATCAAAGTTTTGGGTTTTCGAGTCGCCTATAGGATCTTACAAATTCTTAGACTTTTTCAAGTTTAGAAATCGCATTTTAAAGTTCCCTTGATAAACGACTCTCTAGGATCAATTATAGGAACTTGCGAAAAGTTCTTGTTCTTAACCCGTGAGAGTTAAGACTTTCGCGTTTTATAGCTCCCTATATAAAAGCCTAGCAAAACTAGACTTAAACACGTTAAGGATACTAGCTAGAGTAAACTCGGGTTGAGTCAAAAAATTCACAACGTTTGAAAATTAAAACCACTTATTAAACATTTATTCTAGCAAAGAAAGAAAATAACTGTACAAAGGGAAAAACTAATAGGCCAAAATAGATCAAAAATTTTGAAAAATGTCGAAAAATTGATTTTCCGGTTAAAATGAGGACAAATACAAGGAAAAGACCACTTAACTTCGATAGAAGTCCCCCCTACACTTAACATAAACATTGTCCTCAATGTTTAAGCATGTGGGAGTAAAATCCCCTACACTTAGGACATTGTGCACGTTGTTTAAATCTTGCTAAGGAAAAGACAGCTAAAGAGATTCCTATTTTAATATTGAGAAAATATAAAATAGTGAATCGAAAAGAGTTTAGGATAGAACCGGGAAGAAGTGGAACACGGAATCACGGGTCGTCAAGAATCATCAAGAGTGGATCTTTGAAGCTCGAATCCCTGATTAAGAAGTGAGGAGAGGAAAGCAAACCAAAGGGCCCCCCTACACTTATGATAAAGAAAGCGAAAAGATAGATGCATGGGTTGCCTCCCAAGAAGCACTTGATTTTTTGTTAACCGATTCGTGAGCCTGACTCGACCTTGATCATCCACGGAAGAAGCATGAAATATTCCACCAGGATCAAAGACATAGTTTTCGTCCATCAAATAGCACAAGCTTAAGGCGAACAAGGCAAGCCAAAGAAGAGTAGGCAAGGTTCCCTTAAGCAGTGATGGAGCACGGTGGAAGCAATGATGAAGTGGTGCAAGCATGTCTTCAAAATTTCCAAAGATTTTTCCTTTTATTTCATCAGGTGGATACTGAGATGGCTTAAAGACTTCAATAACGGGGTCGAACACCTTTTCCTTTAGGGGAAAATAGCACTCAGGCTCAGCAGAGTGTGAAGAAGATCCGCAAAGAAGCACAACCTCGTCCTCAGAAGGGGGACAAAGAGGTATCAAATCATATGTGCAACGGATATTGGTGTCAACCGGTTTCTTCTCCTTTGACAGAATGCTCTTCAAATCCAAAGTAGGTCAAGACGATAATCTTCAAAGTCATAAGGAGGAGCATCAAAGTACTCATAAGTAAATCGAGGAACGGTTATTTCATGTTCATGAGCTCACAATTAGTGACTATGAAATGAAATGGTGATATTTTGGAGCTTACGTATACGTATAAGTATTATCGTAATAGTGTATTTTTTTTAGGATTTACCGTTTAGCATTTAGAGGTCTCGGGTGAGGTAATTATCCATATGAATATTTTTCGGGATGGTTTTAAGTCATTTAGGACTTAGTTATAAAGTTTATTTCAAAATTTGAGATTTTTTTTAAAAAGTGTATATTTTACGTCTTTTACGGTAATCGCGTAAAAACTGACTAGTTTTACGGTTTTGAGTTTTGGGAGGCTTTAGGAGCTGAAATAAATTAAGGAAAATTAAGGTGATATTATTAATACATATATTAATAATAATAAGGAAAAAAAACGAATTTTAAGGGTGCATAGTCGGTTTTGGACGCAGAAAAGAAGGGAAAAAGGGAAAAAGAGGGAAAAAAAGGAAAGTGGGCTTATTTTTGGATTAGGATTTCATGTACACCCTATATATTGTTTTTAATCACAATCAAAATTCACTATTATTCCCTGGAGATTAAAAAAAATTCGTGGGTTTTCATGAGGGTTTTTAGGGTTCTTCATAATTTTGGGGGTTTTATAAATCAAAGGTAAACCTTCATAACCCTTTTTAATTTAATTGTTTTTATGTTTTTATAATCATCTTATGATGGATTTAGGTTATGGTTTAATTTATGAACATTAAATTAATGTTATATTAATGGTGTTATAATGATTACATAAATTAGGGCTTGTAATTAGAGGGATTAGGGTTAATTAATGAGATTGATTTTGTTAAACCCGTTTTAAAAAACTGGGCAGAATTTTGAGTCAATTGTTTTGATCATATCGGGAGTTCTATAAACTCTTATTTTACGATCCAAGTACCCCTGAAAAGATATTTGAAGTGTATTTCCAATGCAAGAAACGAGAACTAAATTAGAGGTCGGGAAGTGGGTCAAAAACAGGTTACAACAGTCGGAGGTCAAAACAGTTTTGAATTCAACCTGTTTTCTTTTTAAGTTTTGGGTTGTTTGGGGTACTTAGGGTTGCATTGGGATCTTCTCACGAACGTGAGAGATGGTTTATATATTTTAATAAGTATCTGCACTTGGGCTAAGGTTGTGGTTTAGGGTAAGACCCCTTAATGGTAACAAACTTTTAGTACGTTTAAAATCAGGAAATATGGAATGACAAAAGTAGATATATATATATCGGGCCTTTAACAGTAGCTTTAAGGTTAGGGCAAGTGGGAGGTGTTAGCCAACATATGTAAGGGTATGAATATTCCTTTTACAGAAACCATGGGTATGTTTAAGTGGACTTTTGACTTAAAGTTTTGAGACTTAAAAACTGGGACTGATTTGTGTAAAATATGAACGGGATAGTTATTAAACTTAATCAAGTTAAGGACTTGTTAGGGAAGGTTAATGGGATGGTTAGAGCTTATCAATGAGGTTTTTATATGGGAATAGACTAGATGTCCATCATAGGTTGATGAGCCATCTTAGTGATAGGTTCGTGTATTGATTTCGTGTTTTTGGTTTGTTAGCTTGTTACTAGTGTGAGGACTTGTGTAGAAGCTATCAGGTGAGTTTCATAGTCCCATGTTTATTATTGTTTTTGACTTCCAGATGGGATGGAAGAGACACTGTGTTGAATTTTTTTCTAAACTAATGTTGTGAATGTTTAAGGTTTGAGATGGACTTGTGTGTACATTTATGTGATTAACTGCTATGTGATTCTTGTTTGTGTGTGATCTGGATTGGAAAGGTACATAGGTGTATGGGCTCCTATGGGACCTATGGTTAATGATAAGGCGTGATGCCTTGGAAATTGTGATTGTTGGTAAGGCGTGATGCCTTGGAAATTGTGATTTTTGGTAAGGCGTGATGCCTTGGAAATTGTGATTGTTGGTAAGGCGTGATGCCTTGGAAATTATGATTGTTGGTATGGCGTGATGCCTTGGAATTGTAATGATTGATTGAACTTGAATGCTAGTTGTTAGTACATGATTGTAGCGCATTGTCCATATGTTTATTGGTTTATGGTATTCACAGCTTATGACTTGTCTTGTGTTGGAGTCTAAACCTATGACTCTCACCAACTTTATGTTGACGTGTTTTAGTGTCTCTTTCAGGTGATGCTATGGTTAAGCATGAGAACTTAAGTGGCTAGGAATTGGAGAGAGTAGGAATGCATATAGAAGGATATCCCCGTTTCCTTCTTAGTTTTATTTGTTTTGTTTGTGTTACTTGTTTGTCTTGGGTAAGAGGTAGGACTGTTACCTACTTACCTAGACTCCTGCATTGTTGAGATATTGTCATGACATTTGTGTCACCATTTTATGACATTTCTTATATAATTTAGTTATCTCTATAGACACGCTATTGTTGTGATGATATCCATACGTCGCGCCCCATATTCCGCCATGGTGGGGTGTGACAGAATGGTATCAGAGACAATGGTTATAGAGAATTAGGTTGCCTAGTCGTGTAGCCTAGTCAATAGCTTAAGGGTCCCTGCATATAGGAGTCATAGGAGTATGTGTAACACCCCCAAATTTATACAACTCAATACAGCGGAAGACTAGTTGGTGTTACGGGATAGCACATTACTCACATCATAGACAACGCTTAAAAATCACGTCGTTTAATAATAAAAGCATTTTCATTCATAAATATCAAAGTTACATCGGTCCCAAGTCATTGTATTTAATATAGGTTTTACAAAGCATTTGAATGGAAATTAATATTTAAGTGCGGGCCATGAATTCTTGTTGTCTTCCCGAGAATTACCTTCAAGTACCTGAGATAAAACATGTTAAAAGAAAAGGTCAGCGATAACGCCGTGTGAATTCATAGAGTTTAATAAATTCCCTCAATATAATATCAGTATAAAAATATTACTGAAAATCATTTTGTACAAATCTTTGTAATAGGCCGTAAAATAGCCAAAGTCATTTTTATACAAATCCTTGTCGAAAATCATAATATAGGCATTTGCCTTAAAAAATCATTATACGAGTCAATGTCGTAAAAACATCATATAATACGTCTTATGACGTTGTATGAAAATAAAAACCGTTATATGAATATGGTTATGAAAACCAAAACACGAACATAATATCAATAGTATGACCCTGTATTGCTAGTCAGGCAATACATCGTAATTCGAAGCGTCTAATAGTATTTTGTTAGTTTGGATTATTATAAGCCACATGACATTGTTACCTTACTAAACCAACAACGGGTAGCTAACCCGATACTCAATTTTCCCATCTAAAGTAGCGTGTCGTCACAAAGGTCACGCTATGGAAATCTTCTCATACATAAATTCGCTTACCAATCAATGTGGCACGACGGGGATCAACCGTCAAGGCGCGAACTGGGGTGATCGTCCCCAAATAGTACTATTATATGCATAAGCGTCTACCAACTCCCGGTAGTTCACAATTCATGCTAATGGGACTTTTAGTGACATAACCTAACTTTAATAATCCATTTAATTTCATCTATCGGGTCCTTTAATCATTTATCGGGTCATACAATCGGGTCATACAATCATTCGGGTCCAAATTAATAAACAAACAATCGGGACAAATGGTGTCCTAATTTCATAAAAACTAACATGTTATCTCCCTCGCGGGTTTATAAAACATTTATAAAAACATTTAAAAGAGTGTGAGGCTATGAACTCACGTTGATGTGGGAAGGCGGGTTATCGGCAATTCGGTCGTACGGTACGTGCTTCAATCACGAAAACCTAGACAAATAATACTCGTCTTAGACTCATGTCCAATGACTTTATAAAAATAACAATTATGTATACATATGATGATTATTTATATATGATGATCAAGTGGGTTTACATATTCTCGTTTACTCATTTTAGTGTTATGTGTCGGTAACGTTTATACTAGTTTACTAGTTTTATCTATTTACGTGTTTTAGGTTTAATAAACTTATTATAAGTTCTTTAACTTGTTTTAATCCATTTTGTACTTATATTATCAGTATTTAAACTTTACAAGTTGGACCCAAATGGGTTAAGCCCAATAAGTTCTTTTTATAAGTGTTTAACTTATTTAGTCCAATTATTAGTCCAATATGTTTACTTAGCTCGTTAATGTCCGTATGTCCTATAGTTCGGGTTTTATCCGTTTTTACTTGTATTAGTTACTTATATATCAGTATATGACTTTTATAAACTTTACATTAGACGGGTTTGATCGTCTAAGTTTTATTTGGCGAAAAACGTTAATTTTACGGTAATTGCCGAAAAAGTCGTAAAAATCAAGTTTATAGTTTTTATTACTTATAAATATTATTCCACAACCATTATATAATTTATCCATTTATTAACTTTTTACATATTTATATAAATAAGTTTCATAAGTTAGTGGGTTTTTATTTTACATTTTATACAATAAAATGTGAGTGCTTATATAATAATAATAAACATTAATTCTCAAAATCTGATTTTTATTTTCAAGTTCACCATTTTTATCATATCTAGAGTTCTATAATGAATTAGAAGCTCATTTTTGGGTGACATGTTCTTCATATTATGTGCTATATTTAACTTAGTTATAGCTACTGGTCATTTTAAGTTTATCTTGCCTTAACAGTCCCTACAAAACTCCTTATTCAGATTAGAACACCCAACTTGTTTTGATCATATCTCACTCATTATATTGATTCCATTGCATGACCAACTCTCACATGTGTATAACATCTTGTACTTACTGTAAATGGATCATACCATGCAATTTTATCAGTTCAAATTTTAGTTATATACTGTTTTTATACAGCCAACTAAATAATCATGATTTTAGCCTTATTTCTTATAGTTATTAACATTTTTAAGCATATATATCAACACTTGATCCCCACACAACATTTTTATCATCATATATACATCATATACATATAAAAAATGAAAGAAAATACATTTGTTCTTTACAAAAATAACAAGAGAAAATGGAGAGGATGATTTTCTTTACCAACCAAGTGTATTTCTTGTTTTTGGAAGACAAGAACTTGATGAACACCACAAGTAACTCCAAGATCATCAAACACCAAGAACAACAGTTGAGAAATCAGCCCTAGGACACAAGCAAATCACCTCCAATGTTGTTAATATGGACACCAAATGATCAAGGCTTCAAGATAACTCCATGATAGAGCTAGTAAACATGTATTTCATGGCTAGAAAAGATCAAAAGGGGTGTTTGTAGCTTGAATATGGACGGCAATGGTGAAGGTTTTTGAGAGGATTTGTGTTGTTTTGCATGTAAGTAAATGGTGTGTGTGAAATGTTGATGGTTTTAGCTAGTGGAAGTGGAATGAGTAGCTTAAGGTGTAAGCTTGGCTTACACATGTAAACACTTAGCTAACATGATGCCACATATGGTTGTGGTGTCATGTTAGTGCCGTCCCATATAAGCTAGTGGGGTGGGACAATGTATTTTGTCCCATCTCACTAGTTTACGGGTATTCCTCGATTCTAGTTTTCTCGATTTGCGTGCCCTCGGGTCATTTTACGAAAAACATTTTTATAAATTATGAATCAACGTCACAAAACGAATCCAATAAAAATTGTCTCATCCAAAAACGGAGTTCAAAAACGTAAATACGTAATCCTAAGGTTTCCGGTTTAGTCGTAAAGGACGTTAAAATAAAATCGTAAGTCCTAATCTCTTCTCGTAAATTTGTGAGTTTATGAACTAACACAAATTTAAAACTCCAAAATAATATTCACGGATAAATTTATTTTCTGAAATGTCGGACTGTCACCAAAGACGGTGTATGTAAACGTAAGCACATAACGTAGAATCCTCCGGTTTAGACGTAGTCGACGCTACTTCAAGACGTAAATCCAAATTGCTTCCCAAAAATAAGTGAGTTCATATTGTAACATTAAAATAATGTTTTCAAATAAATATTGAGAATAAAAATATCAACTATAAATTGACGGATTGTCACAGCATTTACCCCTAAACAGGATCTTTGTCCTCAAAGATCATCTTACCTTACTACTCGCTTCTTATAGAGTTAAAGCCATGTGGGTATTTCATCCACATTCGGTGTTTTCTCACAAGTGTAATCCATTATAATACGCGAGTTTCATCAAACATAACTACGGGAATAAGATCAGGCTAAATGTTGACTTACTTTCTCTATCCATGATGTTCACGGGTTTCTGATGAATGCAACTTTTCGCCGATCTAAGCTTTACTAAGAACAATCATATTTTCACTTGATAGATATTCCATCAAGTTCGATTTACGAAACATAATTCACTCCTTTCTTGAAGTCCTAGGGTAGATCCAGCTTATATGCCTTTCAATCCCAACTTTTACATCATCTCAATGGTCCCATACAACGGGGACTTATATCCCATGATTTGTCAGATCATGAATTCATTTTTCCAAGGTTAAAAATTGTGGCATAACTTCGCTACCCATTTTGCACTTCAAGATCTACATTTCATATTCACATAACCTCTTGCCCACTACCAGCTGTTAATAATCAAATCCTAATTTCAACAATCATTTCAGGTTTCGCGGGTCGGGTATTTTGTAAGGTTAGGTTCGCCATCATAGGAAACCTTAAACCTAAAAGACATGTCCAACTCAAAATAGGTGTATGTCGGGCGTCTTTATCTCAACTCCTGCTTACCGAGGCTCTAATATTTAGATCTTAACAAGATTCGATCTCAATCCTAATACGATGATTCAAATGATAATCCTTCCAAAGGAAAGCGATTATACGGTCTATTACCAAAGGTCAATCATTCAAACATAAAACAGCACTTATATTACTTTGTATCGTTACTTTACCTCGTCCCTTCGATTTGGGGTGGTACATAGTACTCTCATCAAGGTTCGTTCTCAACGATTTCTAAGTAAATTTCTAGAAATTCGATGCGAAGCGAGGATCTTGATAAAGATGTTCGATACAGACACACTATGTTTACATAACTCTTTTGCATTTATCATTAACGGGAATGATATTAGAAGATTTGGTCAGTCTGTCGACGATGACCCAAATCGAATCAAATTCAGATGATGACCTTTGTAATAGCTAGACGTTTACTAATGTATGAGGCGATGTCTGCCTTCATAATTGTCATCAGTACAACTTCTTCAGACAAAGATACTTTTAGTCATAAATGACATAAATAGAATACTTATACTTACAAATTCCAACATAACTATATCTCAAAATCCTCTATATTTAGACAATCACAAGTAGTCTTAAAACATTTAACGCTATCGGCTTCTCACTTCTAATGGTTCACATTAGCCGCGAACCACTTTTATTTCTATATTATCCTTTTTATAAGCATCGGCTATATTTTAAATTGTTCGGCAATTTATTTTGCACAATCATTATTAAGGAACACGTCCTAATGGATTCTTTATCTTTTATACATAATGTGTCAGTAATTACGTTCACTTTCCTGATGAAATAAATATCATAATTGTATTCATTAAAAATTCTTTCTTTATATTTTCTAAGTTTTAGTTTCGTCTCAACTATCATTTTTATCATTTTTGATTAATCTGACGTTTTAAAGCGTCGATAATTATTACATGTAAATTAACAATAATTATTTAATCTTTATGAAACATAAACGTAAAAATTTTAAATTTCTTAGTTCGACCAATTATATAAAATGTTCAAAATGAATTCGAATTTAATTAACAAGATTTTTGTTGATTTATCGGAAATAATTAATAAGATTCGTAAATGTTTGAAAAATCTTTGGTTATACTTTGGTCAAAGTTTTCTTAGTTGAAAAGCAAAAAGTATCATTTCAAACTTCAAGTCATAAGTTATATAGCTTCCTCAATTCTTCTTAAGTTGTCTAGAGGTATACACAAACATTTACCCCTAAACATAAGTTTAGTTAAATGGTTTGTGTATGAGGGAATAATCCCCTAAGATCCTTTGTTAAAACATTTGTCGAATATATTTGCACTTTCTTTTTAGTATAACTCCAAGTTTTAAATGACTTCTAAATTATGAAGAGTCAATTTATATTCCATTATCTATTAATCACACGGGTAAATCATGTAAAGGATCATGTCTTTAATCACATGTTAATTATTCAGGGTACCGGTTTTTATTGTTCGGTCAATTCAGGGGAATCTATAATTAATTATTAACTTCATTCTTATAAACAAACAAATGGTCTTTTAATGATCACGAGCATGAATTTATCAAATTACAGCCTACACACGAGATTCACCAAATTTATGAATGCTACATGTGCATTGGTCAATCCAAACGACACCACGTGAAACTCATAATGTTTATTACAAGTTCTAGATGTAGTGATTTGGAATAGATAATCCTTTTCGCAGATGCGAAGTTGATGATAACCATGCTGAGGATCAAAAACCTTGTAAATGATCGAAAAAATCTTCCATTTCGAGTTATGGATATCGTTTTCGATTGTCAATTTACTCAGTTTATAGTAATCTATAAATATAAGGAATGATAACACCATAGCTCTTCATGATGACAGGCTTGGTATATTAAAATCTTTCTCCGACAACTCTCTTAGTTGTACGGTAATTCCTTTAATTTAGATGGTGCTGACGTACAGTGCACAAACCACAGGAGCAGCACCGGAAATATAATCAATACCAATTTCAACTTGCCTTAATGGCGAAAGTCTAGGTAATTCACCAATAAATACCTCCTAAAGTTTCAGATAACAAAAACATCTTTTAATAAATTCATATTAGGTTCTTTCTAGATTATAATATCTATGACTAATTCACAACCATTCATGGTATAATTTCAAGTCTAAATGCAGGATATGGTCATCCATCAAGAATTATTTAGATCACTTTAGATAATCAACATCTTATCTTTTAGGGGAATTCTACTCGAGTTCCCATCAATTAAGACAATGTCGTCATGTCATAATCAATCAATCCATTCTACCGGCATTATCAACTTTTCAGTTTCATTGCCGTCGATAAGATGTGAACTTCTCAAAAGACTAACAATAACTCATAATCCTTCACAGATTCAAGGATATATGAGATACAACTACTATTAAAAGAGCAAGGTCAACGCATAATCTATGCGAGAGAATTTCAAATCAGATACAGATGAAAACATTTAATGAATATGAATATATCCCATGTTTTCATAATTTGAGTACGCATTCGAAAGCTCCTCAGATCGTTACCCAGATCATTCAAATGAAATCAAATCAAAAGAAATGATAGGAACGTCGAATCATCTAGTCGGGGATCAACGCTCGGTAATCAAATACTTTCCCTAAGAATCTCACTACGGGAGAATTGGACAAGAACGGAATATCAATTTGTCAAATAAGACAAATTCCAAAGATGAGTAAATTCGACTCAGAAGAATAGATGCTACAAGCACATATGTAGGTGTCCCTAACACTATGTCCCTATTTTTCACTTCTTGCAGATCTCATAAAATTTTATCTTTCACAATCTTCGAAGAAAATGTTGTGTTTATTAATCGGTTTTATGGTGACTACTAATCAGCCTTGCATGGTCCATTCCAAATTGTATGTAGGCGCACAACTATATACAATTTCAAGATTAACGATGCAATACTCAGTTTGTCAAAATTTTATCATCATGTTTATAATAAAAACATTTCATGCTTAATTCTTAAATAAGAATCAAAAATATATTTACAAAGATTTTCTTTGTTATGGAAATAATTAAGTTTCCAAAGCGTTTCATAAACAACTTCATTTTGATATCAATCACTTATAAATCTCACTTTGAATAATCCTTATTGTGATGAAAATTAAATTTTCTCAAAGGATACCGTTTTAACTTTATAAAAACAATGTGTGATCTGCAAAAGAGTGATGAAGATTTGTTCATCAAGAACTTAACTACGATATGATAGGAAATGAGCTTAGCCAATTAATCATGTGGTTCATGATCTTGATGGCACTCTAAAAGAATAATTCACAACGTAACTCAATCAATATGAGTACTTGTTCAATGGTTGCATTACTAATGCGAACATTAGGATGAAGCAATAAAAGATAGATAACATCGATACATGTAGAATTTAGCAATCAAAGGTAGTCTTTTTCATTAATCACAAACAAGTCAAAATTGTACCGTAACACATTACGTGTCACTATGCCATACAATTCTCAGAACTCATCCTACCAACAGATGTCTCAGTTAAGTTAAGGATTTTTAAAAGATACCATAATGAATACTAATCTACAAGAGTCATTAGGTGTTCCACATGTCCCGGAAGATCCATCGGTCCCAATTCAGAAGAAGATTTCTTCAATTTATTTCTTGGACACTGGGCATCCTCGTCAGTGGACAATGGCCTAGGAACAACCCTTAACACGAATCAACAATCAATTAAAACCTTATAATTCAATCACAAAACTTAACGACTTCTATTAATAATCTCATATTCCATACGGGTTAAATTTTACTTTATTCAAGTTTCAACCAATTTTATACTCAATTCGATATCCTACTTCATTCTCCAATACTTCAACTTTATTCTTAGGCCTTAATAGGGCAATAAAAGCTCGATATGATCAACACTTAATTTTCAATCCTATAGCTCTTACAACAATAATTATTAAATGAGTCACTAGTATGAAATGACTTGATCATTCAACTAGACTTCTCGGAAAGATATTAGTGACATGAGGCTTTTTGGGTAATGGTTCCAATGACAGCATCAAGTGCAACATTCACCCTTTCTATTTCAATTTAAGAATTGGATGACAACGAATCAGATAACATCTTTCTAGGTGGTAACGTTTTGTAAAACTCCACTCTATAAGGAAAGATCGTCATGACATCGATATCAGATTTAATCTCGCCAATTCTTCTTCAATTTCACTATCAACTAATATCTACATTTCTACGAATATTAACCATTTTGTTGGGATCATAAATATCCGCAACTTGGTTTAGATCAAGAATAGCTAGAATTCCTACGAGAATAGCTTAGATTAATTTACTAGGGGATTTAGGGTTCCTTGTGACAATCTACGTCGTATAAATACCGCGTATAAATATAGAAATAATTATCAAACAATCATGTAATCAAATTACATCATATGTATATATATATATATATATATATATATATATATATATATATATATATATATATATATATATATATATATATATATATATATATATATATATATATATATAATCCAAGTTATATATATATTAAAATAACACTTATCAGTCTGGCCTTGTCGGTAACTCGGGAATTCTTCGGCACCGTTATAGTCAAAAGATTTTTAGACATTTTGGGAAAAATGTTTATAGTTAAAATATTTTGAAATGTTTTAATCAAAACCTTAGTTTTAAAAATCTTTCGTTCTCTATAAAGAGAGCTCTGGTACCTAACTGTAACACGCCCAAATTTATACAACTCAATACAGCGGAAGACTAGTTGGTGTTACGGGATAGCACATTACTCACATCATTGACAACGCTTAAAAATCGCGTCGTTTAATAATAAAAGCATTTCCATTCATAAATATCAAAGTTACATCGGTCCCAAGTCATTGTATTTAATACAGGTTTTACAAAGCATTTGAATGGAAATTAATATTTAAGTGCGGGCCATGAATTCTTGTTGTCTTACCGAGAATTACCTTCAAGTACCTGAGATAAAACATGTTAAAAGAAAAGGTCAGCGATAACGCCGAGTGAATTCATAGAGTTTAATAAATTCCCTCAATATAATATCAGTATAAAAATATTACTGAAAATCATTTTGTACAAATCTTTGTAATAGGCCGTAAAATAGCCAAAGTCATTTTTATACAAATCCTTGTCGAAAATCATAATATAGGCATTTTCCTTAAAAAATCATTATACGAGCCAATGTCGTAAAAACATCATACAATACGTCTTATGACGTTGTATGAAAATAAAAATCGTTATATGAATATGGTTATGAAAACCAAAACACGAAGATAATATCAATAGTATGACCCTGTATTGCTAGTCAGGCAATACATCGTAATTCGAAGCGTCTAATAGTATTTTGTTAGTTTGGATTATTATAAGCCGCATGACATTGTTACCTTACTAAACCAACAACGGGTAGCTAACCCGATACTCAATTTTCCCATCTAAAGTAGCGTGTCGTCACAAAGGTCACGCTATGGAAATCTTCTTATACATAAATTCGCTTACCAATCAATGTGGCACGACGGGGATCAACCGTCAAGGCGCGAACTGGGGTGATCGTCCCCAAATAGTACTATTATATGCATAAGCGTCTACCAACTCCCGGTAGTTCACAATTCATGCTAATTGGACTTTTAGTGACATAATCTAACTTTAATAATCCATTTAATTTCATCTATCGGGTCCTTTAATCATTTATCGGGTCATACAATCGGGTCATACAATCATTCGGGTCCAAATCAATAAACAAATAATCGGGACAAATGGTGTCCTAATTTTATAAAAACTAACATGTTATCTCCCTCGCGGGTTTATAAAACATTTATAAAAATATTTAAAAGAGTGCGAGGCTATGAACTCACGTTGATGTGGGAAGGCGGGTTATCGGCAATTCGGTCGTACGATACGTGCTTCAATCACGGAAACCTAGACAAATAATACTCGTCTTAGACTCATGTCCAATGACTTTATAAAAATAACAATTATGTATACATATGATGATTATTTATATATGATGATCAAGTGGGTTTACATATTCTCGTTTACTCATTTTAGTGTTATGTGTCGGTAACGTTTATACTAGTTTACTAGTTTTATCTATTTACGTGTTTTAGGTTCAATAAACTTATTATAAGTTCTTTAACTTGTTTTAATCCATTTTGTACTTACATTATCAGTATTTAAACTTTACAAGTTGGGCCCAAATGGGTTAAGCCCAATGAGTTCTTTTTATAAGTGTTTAACTTATTTAGTCCAATTATTAGTCCAATATGTTTACTTAGCTCGTTAATGTCCGTATGTCCTATAGTTTGGGTTTTATCGGTTTTTAATTGTATTAGTTACTTATATATCAGTATATGACTTTTATAAACTTTACATTAGACGGGTTTGATCGTCTAAGTTTTATTTGGCGAAAAACGTTAATTTTACGGTAATTGCCGAAAAAGTCGTAAAAATCAAGTTTATAGTTTTTATTACTTATAAGTATTATTCCACAACCATTTATATAATTTATCCATTTATTAACTTTTTACATATTTATATAAATAAGTTTCATAAGTTAGTGGGTTTTTATTTTACATTTTATACAATAAAATGTGAGTGCTTATATAATAATAATAAACATTAATTCTCAAAATCTGATTTTTATTTTCAAGTTCACCATTTTTATCATATCTAGAGTTCTATAATGAATTAGAAGCTCATTTTTGGGTGACATGTTCTTCATATTATGTGCTATATTTAACTTAGTTATAGCTACTGGTCATTTTAAGTTTATCTTGCCTTAACAGTCCCTACAAAACTGCTTATTCAGATTAGAACACCCAACTTGTTTTGATCATATCTCACTCATTATATTGATTCCATTGCATGGCCAACTCTCACATGTGTATAACATCTTGTACTTACTGTAAATGGATCATACCATGCAATTTTATCAGTTCAAGTTTTAGTTATATACTGTTTTTATACAGCCAACTAAATAATCATGATTTTAGCCTTATTTCTTATAGTTATTAACATTTTTAAGCATATATATCAACACTTGATCCCCACACAACATTTTTATCATCATATATACATCATATACATATAAAAAATGAAAGAAAATACATTTGTTCTTTACAAAAATAACAAGAGAAAATGGAGAGGATGATCTTCTTTACCAACCAAGTGTATTTCTTGTTTTTGGAAGACAAGAACTTGATGAACACCACAAGTAACTCCAAGATCATCAAACACCAAGAACAACAGTTGAGAAATCAGCCCTAGAACACAAGCAAATCACCTCCAATGTTGTTAATATGGCCACCAAATGATCAAGGCTTCAAGATAACTCCATGATAGAGCTAGTAAACATGTATTTCATGGCTAGAAAAGATCAAAAGGGGTGTTTGTAGCTTGAATATGGATGACAATGGTGAAGGTTTTTGAGAGGATTTGTGTTGTTTTGCATGTAAGTAAATGGTGTGTGTGAAATGTTGATGGTTTTAGCTAGTGGAAGTGGAATGAGTAGCTTAAGGTGTAAGCTTGGCTTACACATGTAAACACTTAGCTAACATGATGCCACATATGGTTGTGGTGTCATGTTAGTGTCGTCCCATATAAGCTAGTGAGGTGGGACAATGTATTTTGTCCCATCTCACTAGTTTACGGGTATTCCTCAATTCTAGTTTTCTCGATTTGCGTGCCCTCGGGTCGTTTTACGGAAAATGTTTTTATAAATTATAAATCAACGTCACAAAACGAATCCAATAAAAATTGTCTCATCCAAAAACGGAGTTCAAATACGTAAATACGTAATCCTAAGGTTTCTGGTTTAGTCGTAAAGGACGTTAAAATAAAATCGTAAGTCCTAATCTCTTCTCGTAAATTTGTGAGTTTATGAACTAACACAAATTTAAAACTCCAAAATAATATTCACGGATAAATTTATTTTCTGAAATGTCGGACTGTCACCAAAGACGGTGTATGTAAACGTAAGCACGTAACGTAGAATCCTCCGGTTTAGACGTAGTCGACGCTACTTCAAGACGTAAATCCAAATTGCTTCCCAAAAATAAGTGAGTTCATATTATAACATTAAAATAATGTTTTCAAATAAATATTGAGAATAAAAATATCAACCATAAATTGACGGATTGTCACAGTATGTGTGCATTTTATAGTAATTGATGTGTTTGATTATTATTTTCGCAGTATTTGTTAGGTTATGAACTACTATGGTTCATACTTAACTACATGTTATTTTCTTTACGAGTTTTGAATAGTGCGGGTTGAACTATAGTCGTATACGTTCGTCATTGTTGGATTCCGTTTAATTACGTTTTCATGTTCTTTATACATTTTGAATTTTGTCTACGGTGGTTCAGCTGGATTACGAGTTTATATGTTTCATGCATTGGCTACGTTATTTTAATACATGGATTTTGGATCTTACTTTATGTTGTGGTTATGTGCTTATATGAGTTGTAGGATCTATGTGCTTATTTGAGTTGGTAGACTGATGTGTTATGTGTAGTATTAATTCTTATAAGCGTCATCATAGGAGGGAGTGCATTAGTGAAAGGGGACTGGTATAAGTATGGTGGCCAACATAGTTATACAAGTACCACAACATTAATGGATTCCTGAGTATGGTTGCATGGAAGAGGGTTAATACATGTTTGTATAGTATACATTGGATGGATTTGAGTGTATGTACGCGTATGCCTATATATGTATATATCCCTTCTACTTATCGGTTGTATTCTTAGGATGGTTTTCTAGCTCTTTTCTCTTTGGGATGTTCAACTTCTGTAGTAGCGCATTTATCGAGTTCTCATTTCACGTGGTTGTTTGTACGACACTTTTGGTGTAGAAGCTATTGGGATGGTGAAGATTTATTTTGGAATAACGATATCTTTTGTTTTGAGTCTTACATGGTAAAAAAATGGAACTTGCAAATAGTAAAAAAAAAATTACTTGTTGGTAGTCCATAAAATGAGGGTAAAGTGTCGAAAACGTGTTTGAAATAAAGTGGAATATATTTTTTTTTTTACATTTAAGCATGGCTTGTTTATTTTAAAATATTTTGGTTTTGATCACCTAAAGTTATTGTTCTTTAGTTAGAAATTTTTTTTTATTAAATTAAATATGTTAAAGTCATGTATTTAATCATATGATGGGTGAGAGTTTTAATTTTCTGGAATTAAAATAAATTAGGGTTAAAATCGTTTTTGGGTATAAATCGGAGTAGGCAGAAACTGTCGCTAAACTGTCAAAATTCGTCGTTAAACTGTCAGAAACTGTCGCTAATTCTTGGCAGATTTTAGGTAAAATCGTTTTGGTCATAACTTATTCGTTTTTAAAGCTTTTTGAGTGATTCAAAAGCCTAAAATTATGTAATCGGAACGTACTTTTCGAATATTCAGAAAGTTTGGTATTTAGAAGTCAGTAGCTTGGTCGAATTAATTGTGCAAGTGTCGAGTTCAAGGTTAATTTTCGGACAACATTGATTAAACTTGTGTTTTGGGTATTTTGTGGTAATGAACACTTGGAGGGTTAACATAGAGATGAGTTGGGATGGAATGTGATAGTTCTTTAGACTTTAGAATACGTGGTTATATTTGATGAGTTTTGATTTATGGTATTTATGAGTAAGACTGAAATCGGGATGACAGTTTTAAACCCGTTGAGTTATGTGATGGCTCCTAACTTGGTTTCAAGACAGTTCTTGTTTGATGAGTTGTGAGATTTAGTTAGGTTGGTTACATAACTTTATGGTTTTAATAAGTTTCCTCGCGGACGGTTAAGGCTCATGTCTTGTTGGTTGAGATTATTTTAGTATAAACTGAGTTCACGTTTAAACGTGGAGGTTTTATCAGGGATATGTATCCTCGTTTGTTTGCTGAGAATAAGTTGGAGTTTGGGAGTAAATCTCGGGACGAGATTTCTATTAGGAGGGAGTGATGTGACAACCCTAGGTTTTGGATTTGTCACTTGGTCTTACTTTTAAGTTATTTTATGTGTGCTTACTTGAATTGTGTGTTTACGTGTTTATTTTGTGTGAACGAGGTTGGTGTGGTTATCATTTATGAGTATAGAAGTACTCATAAGTAGATCGAAGAACGGTTATTTCATGTTCATGAGCTCACAATTAGTGACTATGAAATGAAATGGTGATATTTTGGTGCTTACGTATACGTATAAGTATTATCGTAATAGTGTATTTTTTTTTAGGATTTACGGTTTAGCATTTAGAGGTCTCGGGTGAGGTAGTTATCCATATAATATTTTTCGGGATGGTTTTAAGTCATTTAGGACTTAGTTATAAAGTTTGTTTCAAAATTTGAGATTTTTTTTTTAAAAAGTGTATATTTTACGTCTTTTACGGTAATCGCGTAAAAACTGACTAGTTTTACGGTTTTGAGGTTTTGGAGGCTTTAGGAGCTGAAATAAATTAGGGAAAATTAAGGTAATATTATTAATACATATATTAATAATAAAAAGGAAAAAAAAACGAATTTTAAGGGTGCATAGTCGGTTTTGGACGCAAAAAAGAAGGGAAAAAGGGAAAAAGAGGGAAAAAAAAGGAAAGTGGGCTTATTTTTGGATTAGGATTTTATGTACACCCTATATATTGTTTTTAATCACAATCAAAATTCACTATTATTCCCTGGAGATTAAAAAAAATTCGTGGGTTTTCATGAGGGTTTTTAGGGTTCTTCATAATTTTGGGGGTTTTCATAAATCAAAGGTAAACCTTCATAACCCTTTTTAATTTAATTGTTTTTATGTTTTTATAATCATCTTATGATGAATTTAGGTTAGGGTTTAATTTAAGAACATTAAATTAATGTTATATTAATGGTGTTATAATGATTACATAAATTAGGGCTTGTAATTAGAGGGATTAGGGTTAATTAATGAGGTTGATTTTGTTAAACCCGTTTTTAAAAACTGGGCAGAATTTTGAGTCAATTGTTTTGATCATATCGGGAGTTCTATAAACTCTTATTTTACGATCCAAAAAACCTCTGGAAAGATATTTGAAGTGGCTTTCCAATGCAAGAAATGAGAACTAAATTAGAGGTCGGGAAGTGGGTCAAAAACAGGTTACAACAGTAGGAGGTCAAAACAGTTTTGAATTCAGCCTGTTTTCTTTTTAAGTTTTGGGTTGTTACTTAGGGTTGCATTGGGATCTTCTCACGAACGTGAGAGATGGTTTATATATTATAGTAAGTATCTGCACTTGGGCTAAGGTTGTGGTTTAGGGTAAGACCCCTTAATGGTAACAAACTTTTAGTACGTTTAAAATCAGGAAATCTGGAATGACAAAAGTAGATATATGTATATTGGGATTTAACAATAGCTTTAAGGTTAGGGCAAGTGGGAGGTGTTAGCCAACATATGTAAGGGTATTAATATTCCTTTTACAGAAACTATGGGTATGTTTAAGTGGACTTTTGACTTAAGGTTTTGAGACTTAAAAACTAGGACTGATTTGTGTAAAATATGAATGGGATAGTTATTAAACTTAATCAAGTTAAGGACTTGTTAGGGAAGGTTAATGGGATGGTTAGAGCTTATCAATGAGGTTTTTATATGGGAATAGACTAGATGTCCATCATAGGTTGATGAGCCATCTTAGTGATAGGTTCGTGTATTGATTACGTGTTTTTGGTTTGTTAGCTTGTTGCTAGTGCGAGGACTTGTGTAGAAGTTATCAGGTGAGTTTCATAGTCCCATGTTTATTATTGTTTTTGACTTCCAGATGGGATGGAAGAGACACTGTGTTGAATTATTTTCTAAATTAATGCTGTGAATGTTTAAGGTTTGAGATGGACTTGTGTGTACATTTATGTGATTAACTGCTATGTGATTCTTGTTTGTGTGTGATCTGGATTGGAAGGGTACATAGGTGTATGGGCGCCTATAGGACCTATGGTTAATGATAAGGCGTGATGCCTTGGAAATTGTGATTGTTGGTAAGGCGTGATGCCTTGGAAATTGTGATTGTTGGTAAGGTGTGATGCCTTGGAAATTGTGATTGTTGGTAAGGCGTGATGCCTTGGAAATTGTGATTGTTGGTAAGGCGTGATGCCTTGGAATTGTAATGATTGATTGAACTTGAATGCTAGTTGTTAGTACATGATTGTAGCGCATTGTCCATATGTTTATTGGTTTATGGTATTCACAGCTTATGACTTGTCTTGTGTTGGAGTCTAAACCTATGACTCTCACCAACTTTATGTTGACGTGTTTTAGTGTCTCTTTCAGGTGATGCTATGGTTAAGCATGAGAACTTAAGTGGCTAGGACTTGGAGAGAGTAGGAATGCATATAGAACGATATCCCCGTTTCCTTCTTAGTTTTATTTGTTTTGTTTGTGTTACTTGTTTGTCTTGGGTAAGAGGTAGGACTGTTACTTACTTACCTAGACTCCTACATTGTTGAGATATTGTCATGACATTTGTGTCACCATTTTATGACATTTCTTATATCATTTAGTTATCTCTATAGACACGCTATTGTTGTGATGATATCCATACGTCGCGCCCCATATTCCACCATGGTGGGGTCTGACAAAAGCATACAAGGATTAATGTCTAAACATTACATGACCATAAAAGGAAAATACCGGAATCAAACATCGGTAGTCCAAAAGTAAAGCTCATCACACACAAACATAAGTACTCTAAGGAAAGGACTAAACAATGTCCATAGCAAGAGTATCAAAGTAAAGATAATGCATAAAGTAAAGAAAGGCTAGAAAGCTTCCAGTCCATATGCACGTACGCTTAAAGTCTACGAGCGTCCCTGAGTACCTGCCTTTTGGGAACATAGAAAAGGAAAACGGCTGAGCAATACACTCAGTGCACGGATGTACAATAAAGCATGAACAGGATAAGCATATAACATATAACAGCGGAAGAAACAAGTCCCGAGTAACCTGGTTAAGTCTTGGTAAAACTGGTTTTTGAAAAGCCTTATGTTTATCTTATAAAAACCGTTTAACATGTTCTACCATTAGCCAATATAGGTCATGAAAATCCACTGTGCATGAATACTTTGAGGGGTGACCTCATAATGCAAATTAGAGGGGCTGCCTCTAATTTAATATACTGGTTTGGGTAGGAGGGATCAGCTCCTTGTGAAGGATGCAAGGCAAACACCACATTCACACAGAGTAATCTGCTGAAAACATGTAACTAGGATGCACCCATACGCCCCACATGATAATATAAAAATATGGCCAAAAGCTGAAGGGACGCCACGAGCAATCACTCCGTCGTGGTGAAGTCATAACATCAGTGCCTCTAATGTTATGGTTATGGTACCTCCATAACTAAGTGAAACTGGTCATGCATGTATATGGCTATAGGTATTCTAAATTAAATATAAGAAAGTCAAACATATAAACTTATACTACGGGAAAACATTTGGCTGCATACGGGGACTCCTAATAAGGAAAGAATGTCCATACTGAAAGGACGGGAATCCATACCTTATGTCCAGTGAACGAAGAAGATGAACTGAGGAGAATCCTACTTCGGTATCACTAATGCTACATAAATACATACATCAATAAGTATCTGCTTACTAAATACGTAACTGGTTTTATGTCATGTCTTAGCTTATTTTATAGGTTCCTATCATGTTTTACTGTTTAAAGCCTTAAACTGTGTTTATCTTATATTCTGTCTATTCTGATTAAGTGTTTATGGTATTTCATGTATTATTATACTTACAGTGTAATAATAAGTAACTTTTCAAAAATAGCAGGTTTCCTAAAATAGAAAGTTTCGAAAAATAGAAAGTTTCCAAAAATAGAAAGTTACCAAAAATAGAAAGTTTCCAAAAATAGAAAGTTTCCAAAACAGAAAGTTTCCAAAAATAGAAAGTTTCCAAAAATAGAATTACTGTTTAAAATAAATAAGTTTCTAAAAATAGAAAGTTTCCATAAATTGATCAGCTGCCTTAATTAAATAAGTTTCCATAAAAAGATTAGCTGCCTGAATTAAATAAGTTTCAAAAAATAGAAAGTTTCCATAAATAGATTAACTGCCTTAATTAAATAAGTTTCTAAAAATAGAAAGTTTCCATAATTAGATATAAGCTGGTTAAATAAGCTATGTATATAAGCCTAGGTGTTTTTCTGATTATTTTCTAAGTCATAATGATATATTGTATAGTTTATTAATTATTACATGTAATTTGAATAAACTATAGGTTAAAAGTATTTAATTAAAAATATATCATGTTTTTAATTAAATAAAGTTAAATAATATAATCTAAACATGTATTATTATGTATTAATAATATAATCTAAGTCATGTAAATTAATTAATTGTAACCATGGTTTTTAAATAATTAATTAATTATAAGTCTAGAAAATATAAAATACTTAGGTTAATAATTTCATGATCTGTTAATTAAATATAACCTAAGTCATGTTTATTAAATTAATCATGTCATATTTATTAATTTAATTTTAACATATGATTATACAAAAAAAATAATCGTAACATAAACCGTGAACCGGATCTTAACTAGAAACCATGAACCGGACATGAAATCGACACCATACCCCGAACCACTTCGGGGTTCTCTTTGATTTGCTGCTGCCGTAGGACCCACACCACCCAACCGGAACCATATGGTCTCGGTGGTGGTTTATTAGCCAAACCGAGACCCCCTTGGGGTTCGGTTTAGGCGTCGGCCAAACAAACACCCCTAAAAACATCCTTTTTGATTTACCCAAAAACCATTTACATGTTTGATCTATGTTTTTAATTAGGTTTTAAAAACATCATGTTCTTAATTATTTTATTAGATCAAATCAAAAGAAAAAGGATTAAAAGAATGTAACTAATGCGTGGATCTAACGAGGATGAACACACACTAACACACGTACAAGATTCAAGATCAAAATAAAAACGAACACCCTCTTTCTTGTTGTTGTATGCGGCGGCCAAGGAGAGGAAAAAGGAGAAGGGAGAAAACTTTTTAGGTTTTTAATTTTTCTTCTGTAAAGTGAAAAGTGAAAACTAGTTTTACCTTAACCCCCCTTTCATTGTAAAAATTGATGGGCTTGGCCCATGGTGTTGGTGTAGCCGCGGGTAGGGGGCCCCACATGGGGTACCCGTACTGTTTTCCGTGTCTCGTTGTTTAAGTGTTCGCTCGTGTTTATTTGTGTTCGTGTTTAGTGTGTTCTCGTTACATATTTACCGTGACCTAATATATTTATTCACGCTCGTAATAAATATATATACGTAATTAATATTAGTTCGTGATTTAATTAGTTCATGATTTCATGATCGCATGTTCGTGATTAATTATTGTTAAATAATTATTGCGTGTTCGTGCATAATAAATACTCATCGTGTTCTAACACGTACGTAATACGTAAAATCCTAACACGTAATCGTAATCATGCTATAATAGGAAAGTTTTAAACGTACGATCTTAAGGGTACTATTCATGGTAAAAGCATGCGGGTTTTACAACTCTTCCCCCCTAAAAAGAATAATTCGTCCCTGAATTATAGATAAAGTAAACTGAAAAAGAAGAACATACCCGAATTTAAAATATGAAATGAGAGTAAGAAGCCCGGATAGACTCCTCTGTTTCCCAAGTGGCTTCCCGCTCGGTATGATCCCTCCAAAGGATTTTGACGAATGGAATCGTCTTCCTTCTAATAACTCGTTCTTGTCTGTCAAGAACTCGTTCGAGTTCTTCTATAAAAGCGAGATCTTCCCGTATCTGTTCCAGTGGATACTGAACCATGTGAAGGGGATGATACTGGTACCCTCTGAGTAAGGACACATGAAACACACTGTACATGCGAAAGCTGCGGAGGTAACGCTAACCGGTAAGATACTTCACCGACTCGTTCAATGATATCAAAAGGTCCGATGAAACGAGGACTGAGCTTCCCTTTAATCCCGAAGCGTCTAACACCACGTGCTGGCGAAACCTTAAGGAAGACGTGATCTCCTACGTTAAAATGTATGTCCCTACGATGCTTATCGGCGTAGCTTTTCTGACGTGACCGTGCTTCCTGAAGTTTCTGTTTAGCTACTGCGATATTTTCATTGGTCATCTCTATGATTTCTGGTCCTTCAAGTGTTCGCTCGCCAACCTGATCCCAGCAGATTGGGGCGCGACACTTTCTGCCATACAACATCTCGAAAGGAGCAGACTTGATACTTGCGTGCCAACTGTTGTTGTTTTATGCAAACTCCACCAAACATATGTAATCGTCCCAATCACCCGTCCATTCCAACGCGCATGACCTCAACATATCTTCCAATGTCTGAATCGTTCGCTCCGACTGTCCGTCCGTTTGAGTATGAAAAGCCGTGCTAAGCTTAAGTTGTGTACCCCAAGCTTTCTGTAGACTCTTCCAAAAGCACGAAGTGAATCGAGGATCTCTGTCTGAGACGATGCTGGATGGAGCACCGTGGAGTCTCTGATCTCTCTTCTATACGTATCATCGAGTTTACTTACCGGATCTTCCTTGCGGATCGGTAAGAAATGAGCTGATTTGGTAAGTCGATCTACGATAACCCAAATTGCATCGTGCTTCCTCTTGGTAGGCGGAAGACCAGTAACAAAATCCATGGTGATTTTGTCCCACTTCCACTCTGAGATATCTAACGGTTGAAGGAGACCGCCAGATCGCTGATGCTCGATCTTAACCTGCTGGCAGGTAAGACATTTGGAGACGTAAGTGGCCACATCCTATTTCATACCACTCCACCAAAAGTACTGCTTGATGTCATGGTACATCTTAGTCGAACCAGGATGTATAGAGAATGGGGAGCTATGAGCTTCAGCTAACAAGGCTTCCCGGAGTTCTTGGTCATCAGGAACATAAAGTCTCGTGCCCTGCCATACGATACCATCGTCATCTACTCTGAATTCCGTCTGTTTCTCCAAATTCGGTACTATCGCCCATATTTCTCCATCATCTTTCTGAGCTTCCTTGATCTTAGAGAGTAACTCGGGTTCTACTCTAAGATTAGCTCAGTAACCGTGCCGTCCACGTACCATGATCTTGATGTCAAGTCGCTCCAAGTCTCTTATGATTTCCTCCTCAATTTTAATGCCGTTGATCATTCCGGACTTCCTTCTAAGAGCATCTGCTACTACATTTGCTTTTCCGGGATGATATTGTAGATTAATGTCATAATCCTTCAACAGCTCTAACCATCTCCTCTGCCTCATGTTCAATTCACGTTGAGTGAAGATATACTCCAAGCTCTTCTGTTCCGTGAAAATGTCACATGATTCTCCATTTAAGTAGTGCCTCCATATCTTCAACGCAAACACGACTGCAGCAAGTTCCAAGTCATGCGTGGGGTAATTTTATTCATAAGGCTTAAGCTGTCGTGAAGCATACGCGATCACTTTCCCATGTTGCATGAGAACACAGCCAAGTCCCTTCCCCGATGCATCATTGTAGATTTGAAATCCACCCGTACCAGTTGGGAGAGTAAGAATAGGTGCAGATACTAGCTTCTACTTCAGGTCTTCAAAGCTCTTCTCTCGTTCTTCAGTCCAGAAGAATTTCTCCCCTTCCTGCATCAGTTTGGTCAATGGTAGTGCTAATAAGGAAAAGTTCTCCACGAACCTACGGTAATAGCCAGCTAAGCCTAAGAAACTGCGGACTTCCGTCGCTGATGTCGGCCTTGTCCACTTAGTAATGGCCTCAACCTTCGCTGGATCCATAGTGATTCCTTCTGTTCATACAATGTGACCTAAGAATGCCACCTTGTCTAACTAGAACTCACACTTGGAGAATTTAGCATACAGCTGCTTCTGGCGAAGAATTTGTAGTACTATACGAATATGGTCTTCGTGTTCCTCCTTGGACTTTGAGAAAATCAGGATTTCATCGATGAAGACAATGACGAACTTGTCCAGAAATTCATGAAAGATTCTGTTCATCAAGTCCATGAACACTGCTGGAGCATTTGTCAGGCCGAATGGCATAACTACAAACTCGTAGTGGCCATAACGGGTACAAAATGCAGTCTTGGCAATGTCCTGCTCCTTAACCCGTAGCTGATGGTAGCCTGACCTAAGATCAATCTTGGAGAAGTGTTTGGCCCCTTCGAGTTGGTCAAACAGATCGTCTATACGTGGCAGTAGATACCTATTCCGGATAGTAATCTTGTTACGCTCGCGATAGTCTATGCAAAGGCGCATACTGCCGTCCTTCTTCTTAACAAACAAGACCGGTGCACCCCATGGAGATGCGCTCGGTCGAATGAAACCTCGTTCAAGAAGTTCTTGCAGTTGGTCCTTCAGCTCCTTCAGCTCTATGGGAGCCATGCGATAAGGAGCCTTGGAGATTGGTTCAGCTCCTGGAATAAGCTCGATACTGAATTCTACTTCTCGTGCATGTGGTATACCCGGAAGTTCTTCTGGGATTACATCTTGGAATTCCGACACTATAGGTTGATCCTGAATTGATAGAGATTCAGCATCCATGTCATAAACCGTAGCTAGATAACCCTCGCAGCCATGTGACAGTAGTGCACGCGCTTGCAGGGTAGATATGATTTGTAAACACCGTCCGGGTACGAACCCGTTATGAATGTACTCTGGTGCATTAACATCACCGAAAATAACTCGATATGAATAGCAGTCTATGGTAGCATGATGCTTGGATAGCCAATCCATGCCCAAAATCATGTCGAAGTCATTCATGTCCAGCGGAAGTGCGTCAACAGGTCGAACCTTATCATCAAATTCTAGGGGAAGACTCTTGTATACATGGGTGATTAATACAGAGTCTCTCAAAGGTGTGGAAATAGTAAGCCTATTATCTAGTGGCATGGGGAGCATCCTATGGTTCTTAGCATAAGCAGTAGAAATAACCGAGTGAATAGCACCCGTATCGAAAAGAACACATGCAGCTTGGCCATACATATACAAGATTCCAGTGATGGTACCTGTAGACTTGTTGGCCTGGTCTCGAGATGTCGTGTAGACACGCCCAGTGGTAGGAGGCGGCTTGGAATCAGCATGTCCCGATGTGCCCTCCCTCTCGCCCTTTCGACTATCCTTCATGATATGGACAGGAAGGCCACACTTGAAGCATGCGTCAGTGTTACGACGACATGGCCCTGGGTGCCTACGGTGGCAAGTAGAGAAAAGAGGATGAGTAAATCCTCCAGCAGGTGCTCTGGCTGGCTGGGAACCTGATAAAACATTTTACATAACACATGATAATAGGGTATAAAGGACAATGCGGATAATCGTAAGACTGAATACCAGTGATAGCTGGACGGCTAGGCTGTGAACCTCTCTGGTTCTGGTACCTACCGTTTCCATGGTTCCTGGTAGAAGTTTTGCTAAAGTGTCAGAATATGAGTTATAACATGAAATCATAAGAAAATGCGTAAGTATTAGGACCTAATGTTGTTGGAGTGTCCAGCGTTGTTACGGTAATTATCATTACTGCCACGCCTATCCGTATTAGAACGATCGTTAGTCTGACCGTTTCCCTTGGGCTGATGAGGCTGCTGCTGAGTAGCCGGCTGAGACCGGTCCCCAGTTTTTTGCCAGGAAGATAAATTTAAAGAGATGAATATTTGACATATATGGAAAGAATACGGATTGATCACCGCTTGAATACGAATGTTTACCTCTTTTCGGGTCTCTCAGCTTCCCCGAACTCATCTCTTTCCTGCAGCATCTCCAGCTTACGTGCTGCATCGGCCACTTGTGCTACAGTGTTGAACGTAGCACACACCAGATTGTTTGCGACCGATGTGCGAAGAGCCCACCTAAAGTGGCGTGCCTGCTCTTCCGGAGTACTTGCTGCTGCACCAAGGAAACCAGCTAAGCGAAGAAAGCGCTACATAAACTCGTTGCTATTCTCCCCAGCTCTCTGTCGGATCCCATGGTACTCCCTCTTGAGCTTGTCTTGCTCAGCTTTGGGAAAGAACTGCTCCATCACCCTGTCCTTGAACTGAGCCCAAGCCAAACCAACAACCCACTCGTCACCTCCCTCAGACTGCATCAACGCTAACCACCAATTTAGCACATCGCCTTCGAACCGATAACATGCCAACCTCGCCTTGTACGCGGGGTCACAACCCATAGCATTGAAAATCTTCTCGATGTGAGCCAACCAGCTTTCGGCATCACTGGGGCTATCTGTCTTTTCAAAAGCTTGAGGACGGAGCTTGTTGAATCTCTCCAGCAATACTGCTAATGTCACTGGAGGAGGAGGAGGAGGTGCCTGATTATGCTGCTGATTGTTGGCAGCTTGAACCTCAACCCTGATGTCGTTCCTCAGTTGAGGAAGCAAAGCTTGCATTGCAGCCTGGATTGCAGCATTAAGTTGTTCCTGTTCGTGTGTGAGAACCATCTGACAGTATAACATAAAACATATGATTAAACAGATCAAAACATAAAATATATATACATGAAAAAAATTTATACCAAAATTTCAAGAGAAAATTTTTATGCAAGAAAATTTTGTGTATGAATGCATGATGCAGTTTTATGAAAACTTTTGTATGCTCGAGAGTGAACGCCTATGGTCAGTTCACCCAAAATAAAAGACATGGCGAGGGGACGCCTATGGGTCGGTCCAAATTTTAAAAGTTTCGATAAAACACATGCGACTAAATAGGGCCAGTCCTGTACCAACCATTACTTAGTCATAAACCTGCGACAATGACATATATATGTATGCATAAAAATGATGAATGCATGAAAAACGACTGTCAGTTCTAGGAAGACCGTAGTGACTACCCACTAATCACAGGTGATATTTTGAGAGCCTATAGGTCGAAACCTGGCTCTGATACCATAATTGTAACACCCCATTTTGATAATGGAATGTCACGCGTAATTATGGCATGTCATCAAAGCATACAAGGATTAATGTCTAAACATTACATGACCATAAAAGGAAAATACCGGAATCAAACATCGGTAGTCCAAAAGTAAAGCACATCACACACAAACATAAGTACTATAAGGAAAGGACTAAACAATGTCCATAGCAAGAGTATCAAAGTAAAGATAATGCATAAAGTAAAGAAAGGCTAGAAAGCTTCCAGTCCATATGTACGTACGCTAAAAGTATACGAGCGTCCCTGAGTACCTGTCGTTTTGGGAACATAGAAAAGGAAAACGGCTGAGCAATACGCTCAATGCACGGATGTACAATAAAGCATGAATAGGATAAGCATATAACATATAACAGCGGAAGAAACAAGTCCTGAGTAACCTGGTTAAGTCTTGGTAAAACTGGTTTTATAGTTTTAAAAGCCTTATGTTTATCTTATAAAAATTGTTTAACATGTTTTAACATTAGCCAATATAGGTCATGAAAATCCACCGTGCATGAATACTTGGAGGGGTGACCTCATCATGCAAATTAGAGGGGCTGCCTCTAATTTAATATACTGGTTTGGGTAGGAGGGATCAGCTCCTTGTGAAGGATGCAAGGCACACACCACATTCACACTGAGAAATTTGCTGAAAACATGTAACTAGGATGCACCCATACGCCCCACATGATAATATAAAAATATGGCCAAAAGCTGAAGGGATGCCACGAGCAATCACTCCGCCGTGGTGAAGTCATAACATCAGTGCCTCTAATGTTATGGTTATGGTACCTCCATAACTAGGTGAAACTGTTCATGCATGTATATGGCTATAGGTATTCTAAATTAAACATAAGCAAGTCAAACATATAAACTTATACTACGGGAAAACATTTGGCTGCATACGGGGAATCCTAATAAGGAAAGAATGTCCATACTGAAAGGACGGGAATCCGTACCTTATGTCCAGCGAACGAAGAAGATGAACTGAGGAGAATCCTACTTCGGTATCACTAATGCTACATAAATACATACATGAATAAGTATCTGCTTACTAAATACGTAACTGGTTTTATGTCATGTCTTAGCTTAATTTATAGGTTCCTATCATGTTTTACTGTTTAAAGCCTTAAACTGTGTTTATCTTATATTCTGTCTATTCAGATTAAGTGTTTCTGGTATTTCATGTATTATTATACTTACTTTGTAATAATAAGTAACTTTCCAAAAATAGCAGGTTTCCTAAAATATAAAATTTTCCAAAAATAGAAAGTTTCCAAAAATAGAAAGTTACCAAAAATAGAAAGTTTCCAAAAATAGAAAGTTTCCAAAAATAGAAAGTTTCCAAAAATATAAAGTTTCCAAAAATAGAATTACTACTTAAATAGATAAGTTTCTAAAAATAGAAAGTTTCCATAAATAGATCAGCTGCCTTAATTAAATAAGTTTCCATAAATAGATTAGCTTCCTAAATTAAATAAGTTTCTAAAAATAGAAAGTTTCCATAAATAGATTAGCTGCCTTAATTAAATAAGTTTCTAAAAACAAAAAGTTTCCATAATTAGATATAAGCTGGTTAAATAAGCTAAGTATATAAGCCTAGGTGTTTTTCTGATTATTTTCTAAGTCATAATGATATAATGTATAGTTTATTAATTATTACATGTAATTTAAATAAACTATAGGTTAAAAGTATTTAATTAAAAATATATCATGTTTTTAATTAAATAAAGTTAAATACTTAGGTTAAAACATGTATTATTATGTATTAATAATATAACCTAAGTCATGTAAATTAATTAATTATAACCATAGTTTTTAAATAATTAATTAATTATAAGTCTAGAAAATATAAAATACTTATGTTAATAATTTCATGATCTAATAATTAAATATAACCTAAGTCATGATTATTAAATTAATCATGTCATATTTATTAATTTAATTTTAACATATGATTATACAAAAAAAATAATCTTAACATAAACCGTGAACCGAATCTTAACTAGAAATCATGAACCAGACATGAAATCGACACCATACCCCAAACCACTTCCGGGTTCCTTTTGATTTGCTGCTACCGTGGGACCCACACCACCTAACCGGAACCATATGGTCTCGGTGGTGGTTTATTAGCCAAACCGAGACCCCTTGGGGTTCGGTTTAGGCGCTGGCCAAACAAACACCCCTAAAAACATCCTTTTTTATTTACCCAAAAACCATTTACATGTTTGATCTATGTTTTTAATTAGGTTTTAAAAACATCATGTTCTTAATTATTTTATTAGATCAAATCAAAAGAAAAAGGATTAAAAGAATGTACCAAATGCGTGGATCTAACGAGGATGAACACACACGAACACACGTACAAGATTCAAGATCAAAATCAAAATGAACACCCCCTTTCTTGTTGTTGTATGCGGCGGCCAATGAGAGGAAAAAGGAGAAGGGAGAAAACTAGTTTTACCTTAACCCCCCTTTCATTGTAAAAATAAATGGGCTTGGCCCATGGTGTTGGTGTAGCCGCGGGTAGGGGGCCCCACATGGGGTACCTGTACCGTTTTCCGTGTCTCGTTGTTTAAGTGTTCGCTCGTGTTTATTTGTGTTCGTGTTTAGTGTGTTCTCGTTACATATTTACCGTGACCTAATATATTTATTTACGCTCGTAATAAATATATATACGTAATTAATATTAGTTCGTGATTTAATTACGTTCATGATTTCATGATCGCATGTTCGTGATTAATTATTGTTAAATAATTATTGCGTGTTCGTGCATAATAAATACTCATCGTGTTCTAACACGTACGTAATACGTAAAATCCTAAGTAATCATGCTATAATAGGAAAGTTTTAATCTAGTACGTAAGATCTTAAGGGTACTATTCATGGTAAAAGCATGCGGGCTTTACATTTGAGTAGCGTTTATAACAAGTTCCTCTTCGTTGAATCTCAAAGTGATAGTTCTTGCATGAACGTCGATAAGCGATCTCGAGGTGTCTAAAAATGGACGACCTAAAATTAGAGGAACTTGAGGATCCGCGGGGATGTCAACTACTATAAAATCAACGGGATAGTAGAACTTCCCAACTTTCATGAAAACATCCTCGGCTACTCCACATGCTAAAATCGTAGAATGATCGGCCATCTCGATAGACATGTTCGAAGGAGTAAAGCCGGAAGCGAAAGCGATTTCCAAATGGAAAATGGCATCAAATTAATGCTCGCACCAAGATCGGCCAAGGCGAGGCATTCTTTCATATCTTGTAGGTCACAAGGAATGAGAAACTTTCCGGGGTCACCAACTTTTTCTGGTATGCGGTTAAGATAAACCGAAGAACAATTAGCAAGCTTTGAAAGCTTTTCCTTATCGCTCATCATACTTTTAAAAGTGGAAGCGAAACGAGGCATATATAACAACGCGTCGGCTAAACTTACATCAAAAAGAACTTGTTGAAACATTTTTATAAAAAGCTCGATTTGTTGTTTGTTACGTTCTTGCAATTTCTCTTTGTTTCGTCTCGAAGGGTAAGGTAAGGGTGGTGTGGGTTGGACATTAGGCAACGGCCTTGGAATCTCGGGTTCCATGATTGGTATTGGTTCAACCGTAGGTGTGGCATGAGCGGTACTTCGTGGGCTTGTGATATGCTCCTTTCCGACCATCACTCGGGCTCTTTCTCGATTTCCTTCTCCGTAGAAGTACTTGGACGAGAGATTGGTTCCTTGAAAGTTTTACCACTTCGTGTAGTAATAACCTTCATTTCTCCCTTCGGGTTTGCAATGGTATCACTAGGAAGACCACCCGAGGAAGAGGGTTTACACATGATTGCTTCGAACATTTTTGCCATTCGGTCTTCAAATTTTGATTGCCTTAAATCCGCTTTTAACAATTCTTGCTTAATCTCATGTTGTCCTTGTTACATCTTTTGTTGATTTTGTTGAAGACATTGAACGTTTCCTTCCATTTTATTTGCATGAGTCTTAAGTTCATTAGCAAGTTCGTTTTTAAGCTCGTTTTTCAACTCGGATCTTAAGCTAATCATCTCACGTTGCATGTTATCAAATTTAGCATCATTTGCTTTAGCATAATCCAAAAATTCTCCTTGAAGATTTTTAGTGTGAGCATTTTGAAAACCTTGTGTAGTGTTTTGAAAATCACGGTTTTGGTTTTGAATAGTAACTTGTCCATTCCCACTTTGATAATTCCCTTTGTTGTAGTTACGTGAATTGCCTTGATAACCACCATTTTGGTTGTTGTTTCGATTGTTATTAGCATTTTGATTTGGTGGAGCTTGATTTGGGCGGGAACCTTGGCCGTTTTGGTTGTAAGTTCCCGTTGCTACGTAAGCACTCGAAGTGTTACCACCGGCGGTAATGCACTCGGAAAGAGCATGAGCTCCACCACAAGACAAACTACTCTTATCAACCGCTTTAACCGAAGCGGAGTTCAAAGCATCTTGTGCTTTCCAATGAGTCATAAGATTTGAAAACTTATCGAAAAACAAATTTTCCTCATTAGATTCATCATGTAAGGCATTAATGCTATGAGACGATGACGACGATGACGAACCCATATTGGCAACACTCGGTGTGTTACGAGGGTTGTAAACCTTAGATCTATTCTCGATAATCTTTAAAGCTTCATCGGTCGTTTTGCACAAAAAATTACCACCCGCGGCGACATTCAAATAATCTCGTTCATGATCATTAAGCCCATTATAAAAAGTATCACCTTGATGTAATTTCGAAAAATCATGGTGTGGACATTCATGTAACATTTCCTTAAATCGTTCCCATGCCATTGAAAAACTCTCATTATTTCGTTGCACAAATCTTGAAATCTCATTTTTCAAATGTGTTGTTTTAGATGGTGGAAAAAGTTTGTTCACAAACTTAGAAACGAGATCACCCCATGTCAAAATCGAATTTGGCGGTTCTTTCTCGAGCCAAATTTTAGCGGGTCCATCTAACAAGTATGGAAACAACATCATCTTAATGGCGTCATGTGGAACATCCTTAAACTTGCTAGCTGCGGTGAGACGATTAAAATTCCTTATGTGGTAATGCGGGTTGTCTTTCTCATGACCTCTAAACTTATTTGCTTGCAACATAGACATTAAACCCGTCTTAATCTCGAAATTCTCCGCAAGGATGGAGGGAATCACAATGGCTTCTCCAAAACCCTCGGTGGGTGCTTGAAGCAACTCCATCATATTACGATTAGCCATTACGACTTCTTGTTCTACAATAGGTTCAACAATTGGAGTTTGTTCTTCAATCAACGTCTCTTGATTTCCTTGATTTTGACGACGTTTACGAGCTCGTTTAGCTTGACTACGAGTTAGCATAAACTTCACGTAGAATGGGAGGTAAGCAAAGAAGATTCTTTTTGGGTGTTTTGTGAATTTTCAATTTTTTTGTGTTTTTGATTGTTTTTAATTTTTTTTGGATTTTGTTGTCTCTTCGTAGACAACAATCTACCAAATCTCTCCTCGAATCAAACTCTTGATTAAAGAAGCCTCAAAAGAATGAAAACGATTACGTGGTGTGAACGCCTTCAAATGACTTTAGAACTTTGGTGAAAACCAAATTGTTCAAGAGGGTTTAGTCACAAAGAAAACCAAGCAAATATATATGATACGTAATAATACTTTGGGCGGCAAAACCCTCGCTTAGCCTTCAATCTCAAAATACTCACAAGCAAGCGGGGAAATGAGGCTACGCGAAGCACTTAAGATCCTTTTTCCTTAGGGTATATTTTATAATACCCGCCTTATACCAACCTTATAGTTCGTATTTTTCAAAATCGAGCTTCACGAAAGTATTTATCTATTTTTGCCTTTTTCTTTTGTTTGAGATTCGAATACAATAATTAGGAGATCAAATACCAATTAAGGTTGTGTTTTCACACTTTTGGAGTATTTTGAATTGATTGTGATACTTAATACAATATAGTAATAATAATTTCACAAGAAAAAACGAAAAAACTGATAATACGTATTAGTAGATTTATACTAATACAAATACTATTTATGGTTAATATTAAAAACAACAAGACAAATTAATCACGACACACCTCCCCGACAGCGGCGCCAAAATGATTGTTGTGTTTTACCACACCTTTAGGGAAATGAGGTAAATAGGGAAAGTATTAAATACGACGGTTTAGGAAAACCGTGTACAAATGACTCTAAGGTGAAAGTTCGCTTCTCAAGGAGGTATATGTGTGTGACTAAAATGTAACAAGGTTTGAGATTAATATTGGATAGAAGGGGATGAGGAAATAGAATGACAAAGACGTGAAATTAATTACTACGACGACTAAACATAAAACCGTAAAAATAGCTAAAATAAAAATTAATTCTAAAAAATCCAAAAAAATGTACAAAAAATCAAAATAAATAAACTAAGAGTTTACCAATGATCAAAACTTTTTCAAACCTTTTAATTATTTAAATATTAATTTTTAAATGCTAATTAAAGTCCTAAAAATCAAATTAATTATCAAAAAGCCCAAATAAATATTTTTCAATTGGTAAACCTTTAAAATGACCTAAAAATATTAAAAACTATTTTTATAAATTTTTAGACTAAGAAAAACTATTTAAAATGATTTAAAAACTATTAAAATTTAAAATAAATATAAAAATTAATCTAATGATGATAAAATTAAACTAAGAGTTGCAAAAATCCTATTTTAATGTATTAAAACTAAGAAAAATATAAAAAGTGCAAAAATGTGAAATTTAAAAAATAATAATAAAATAATATTAAAATAATATTAAAAATCTAAAAATTATAAAAAAATTATAAAAACTTGCAAACTAGTTTATTTTAACCTAAATAATCAGAAAATGAAAGTGAAATTACAAAAATACCCCTAATGGGCCCCCAAATGGGCTAAAACCAAAAACAATCAACACTAATGGGCTTTTGGGCCCAAAAATTCAAAATAGTCCCAAATGACCTGAAAAAGCCCTATCTGACTCAAAATTTAATTCTAAGCACAAAAGTCTGAAGGCGCAAAAGCTAATTTTGAGCTTATCACAGCTTAAATAACAAACATCTTATTCTTATTGTGACAATAATCCCATTAAGCAATAAGCCAATGCCATAAGCTCTGCTTAAACACACAATCTTCTTTTGAGATGCCTAAGAGATCTGTGAAAAGAAATTTTGAAAACACACACTCAATAAGCAGAAATAAGCCAAGAAAAATTTCACAAAAGGACAAAATAGTCGACTTGGAGTTCTAGACCACCTCAGGACTTGATTCAACTTGCAATAGACTCTAAACAACTTAATTAAGCCAAAACAATCAAGAAAAGTTCAATAAGCCAAGCCAAATAAGCTGGATAAGCCAATAAGCACTTATGAAAAAGTCAAATGAGTTGGTTTTCTAGTCAAACCCTAAAGTCAACCCTCCAAATTCTCCAGTATGATCAAATGGGTCAAATAATGAGCACCTATTACAAAATTAAAGTTGTTGCACGTTTGAATAAGCTGGAATAGCTTATTGATAAGCTGAACAAAAAATTACACTAGCAGTAGCTAGCAGCAGGGGAAAGGAGTTCCCACTGCTTTGACTATTTAACTTGTGATTTGTGAGAGATCCAGTTGGATTCAAGTGGAAACTAGGGCACCCTTGTGATCACCAGAAGTCACAATCAAGCAAATAATCACACTTCTAATAAGCCAATAAGCACAGAATAAGCCAACAATGCCCAGATATGACACAGACTTAGCAAATAAGCAGTTATGCACTCTTAAGCAGTTTTAGTATGAATAAGCCAACCTGAATGAACCAAAAGCATACACAAGCTATAATAACTGTTAATAAGCATAAAAAAACTTATTTCAATCACTGAATCAAAGATTACAAGCAGATTTAAGCAAATGTAGGTTACTGATGAACACTAACATGCATTGATGAACACTAACTCTTTTACTGATATAGATGACCACAAATCTAAATTTAGCACTCAAATCCTACTTCCCTGGTTGTATTAACTTAGATTTAACACTTGTTAACCCTAGTCTATGATTAGATCTAGGTGTCCTCTAAATTTCAGCCAATTTTACCAAGAAATCAAGATTTTATAGGCTATTTTAGGATTTAGGTGTTAATAGCCACAAAACTTGAAGATAAACAACATTTAGCACCAGATAAACATGTAGCAACCCAATAGAACCAAGAACAATAACAAAGGAAGGCTTAAACCCCTTTGATTCAGTTAACCCAAACACCCCTTTGGAATCTGATTTTGCAATCTTCCAAAGGATTGTTGTGTTTTAACCTATCAAACAAGATCCAATACACCCTAATAACTCTTATACAACCTCAGAAACTCAAATCAAGCCACAAAATACCAATCCACAACAAATCATGCAAAATCACCAAAAATACAATAAAATTCAGAAAAATTGAAAAAGGAAAGGGATGCAAACCTCTAAGACTTACATCCAAGCCTTGGATTGTTTGAGCTGAGGTGCTAGCAAAACAAGCACCAACTTCCTTGTACCTGCTAAGATCAACAAACCACAATGTTGAACTAATAATATGAAACTTCTGATTTTTGAAACACAAGCTTTATTGCTTAAAACCTTGCCTCAAAAACCATCAAACATGAATATGGAACTCATATATTAGCTTATCAAATACCAAACTTTTATAAAACACAAAGGGAAATCACAATTATTCAGAAAATTCAACTTTTATTTAATAAAAAGTAATTACAAAGATTTAAGCTAAAATCTGGAACAAGGGACTCTCACAAGTTGAGGTCTCCTTATATAGGACTAGTACACGATTCTAGAATGCTTGAAATACAACAAAACCCTAGCTATGAATTTCCAGGAATGCCCTTGAGTGCTTGATGGCGTTTGATGTTTGTGAGCTGTCCAAATGCATCAAAACCGTTCATTTTTAGCTTTGGGGTTAAGATAAGAGTCTAAGCTGTTGATTTGGCCACGTCAAATTCCTTGGGGAGTAAGTTGTGATGTGATAGGTGGACGAGGTTGTGTGTGGGGCCCTTTGGTGAGTGGAGGTGAGGATTTTGGGTGTGGGATAGGTTTCTGCATGTGTGAATCAAGTGTGGGTAGGGTTAATTGCAATTTACCCTTTGTTTTAAGCAGGGTAAATTCTGGGTTCATAAAGCTAAATAGTAAACCTTTTTATCCGAAATTGGGGGAAAGTTTAGTTGTTTGGCGCAAAAAGTGTTTGAATGTTTCAGTTGTACATCTTTGGTCCTTGTGTTTTGGTGAAATGCGTAAAACAAGTTTTTTAGCCACCAAACCCGTTTTCCTTTGTTAATAAACTTTCAAAGTTTATACTTTGGCCACAAAACTTTGCAATAAAGGTTTCAAGGTTTATTTTTGCCATTTTTCCATATTTGAAGGACTAATCTTGGACATTCTTGATCTTCAAAGGTCTTCATTGTATCTTTGACTTCATGAGGGATCATAACTGATTATTTAGAATTGTTGAGGGACTAAACTTGCCGTTTCTTCAAAGTTGAAGGACCTTTTTGTAATTTTGACAAACTTAAGGGGACCAAACTTGTAATTATGATTATACAAAGGTTTTAAGTGTCATTTCTTTATAATTTGAGGATCAATCTTGTACATATTCAAGTCTTCAGTGGTTAATCTTGGATAATTCATGAACTAGGGCCCAGTTCTTTGTACGGCTTCGTTTCTCGTGTCCGTTTTTCCTTGTTTCTTGTGATCTTTTGTCTTTTTCACGATATCTATACCTAAAACACACAAGTAAACAAATACAAGCATATATATGGTATTTTATGACATTTTTATGCATTTAAATCCCGAAAAGAACGATGAGATCATGTACAAATACCATCTCATCAGTGACACAATTTCGCAATATTGCAAAATCGAATCAGCAATTCCGCAATACAAAATGGACACAATTTCGCAATATTGCTAAATTGAATCAACAATTCCGCAATCCAAAATGGATTCAATTTCGCAATGCACAAGGTGACACAATTTCGCAATATTGCAAAATCGAATCAGCAATTCCGCAATCCAAAATGGATTCAATTTCACAATGCACAAGGTGACACAATTTCGAAATATTGCTAAAATGAATCAGATTTCCTAAAAAAAGGGAACTCGTAAAAGGACGAATTTAAGCACTATTTTCGCAACTTTTGAAGGACAATAAGCTAACAAAAACACCAATAAGCTAAACAAGAATACTAGACGAATGATAAAACTTGTAAAACTTTTAAACACGACCCAAGAAACACGAAAAGTATTGAACTTTATGTAAAAAGATGACGAAATGGATAAAGAATAAGAACACGAAATCAACACGAACAGAGATGATTAAAAAGATTAAGATTAAACAAACAAGAAAGGTAGAATGAGATGATTAAAAAGCTTAAAATTAAAGATAAAGATTCAAGACAAGATTAAAAGACTTACATGAAATAACTTGAAAATAAATGCAAGTATGTAAATGACAATATGAAAAGTGCATAAAATAAAGTGGAGAACTAATTGGTGAAATTAGCTAACACCTCCTAATGACATATTAGGAGGGTATTTATAGGAGGGGAGAGTTGTTGGTTGCTTCCTTCTTTCTTTCTTCCTTTTGTCTTCTCGTCTTTCGTCTTTCACAATAAACTCGCCATTCTCGACTTTATCTCGGGATTTGTCGATAGATAAAATGAACTCGTCTTCTAATTTCTTCATTAATTAGATTCGGTTCTTCGACTTCGTTAAACTTCCGTCTTTGGTCTTTTTCTTTGATAAATCTTCAGAATAGGCCTTTGACTTCCGTTTTTTTTTGCACTCTTAATCTTTTGACTTCGTCTTTTGTCTTTTCTTCGATTAAAGCCCGTGAAAGCCCGTGTTATCTTCCTTTTTCATATTTTGGTCCTAAAACACAACAAAAACACAAACCACACATAATTCCGACATATACGACATTAAATACACGTCATGGTCTTGTTTTTAATTGTTTTAAGTGGTAAAAGGATGGGTGTTTCGACACCTATCAAATCCCTTACACTTGACCATTGCAATGCCCTCATGCAATACATTAGTTACAAAGCAAGATTTACATTTTCCATCATAATTAACCCACCTTGGCCTTTATTAAACACTAGACACTAAGGAAACTAAAAAGATAGAAAATTACAAAATATTTAAAGGAAGAAAACAAGTAAATAAATCGAAGACTTACATTAGAGCTTTGGATTGTAATGAATGTTTATCACCCTCAAGTTTCACGTTCCCTAAACCAAGCTTAAAAACGAGATCATTGTTATTATAAGTTAGTAAGCTAAGACTCACTCGTGTGGCCTATTTATTCACTTAGACTCCCTTATTCCTAGGTGTATCTCTTAAATTTTATTGTTGTCTTCAATGATCACGAAGATGCATTGTTGACTTATTTCGATAGTTATTTAGGCTGAAAATAAAGTAGGATGATTTAATAAATAGTTAGCTAACGGACAAAATCTTTTAAAACTACTTCTCGGAACCTCATAAAGTTCATATCTTGGCATAACTCGATTCACGATTTGAGACCTTTCTCGGATCGATATTTGGCATTGACTTCATACTTCAAATCTTGAGAGATGATATTGAAATAATGGTCTTCTCTTCATAATAGGAATTTCTTCACTTGAAGTTTTTGAGAGATTCTTCATACTTGGACCATGACTTCTTCATTTTTCTCCAATCTTTATTTGGGATTTTGATATACAACGATCTGCCTCCTTTTAGGACTTGGATCTATTTATCCTCATACCTTGCTAGGGTCTTTTCGGATAAACTTCTCCATGATCTTTAGGGGAGTATTTGCTTTTCGTCGTGTGTCTTGATCCTTTATATTGATTTTTGATAAATGATTCTTCACATCACTTTGGATCTTTAGCAACAAAATGTAGCCCTCACGCCTTGTTAGGGCCTTTTCGCACTCGCCAATCTTCGCATCCCGCTTCAATAAGTTATGCCTTGGCTATGAACTCTAGTTAATCCTGAGCAACTTTTAAACGATCCTGTGCTAGAAGCTAAGTAACTTTTCAAATAGTACAACCTTATTTATTGCATTTATTTATTAGCAAGCGTTGGGAGAAAAAGCTCATAATTAACTCACATAAATTCATGAAAGAATACCAAACTTATAATTGACTCTATCATCTCTCGTTCTCCACAATTTAAAATCTCAAGGAATGAGACTCGTGGATGCTTAGCCAATTAAATCAAAGTTTTGGGTTTTCAAGTCATCTATAGGATCTTGCATCTTCTTAGACTTTTTTTTCAAGTTTAGAATTTTCATTTTAAAGTTCCCTTGATAAACGACTTTCTAGGATCAGTTATAGGAACTTGCGAAAAGTTCTTGTTCTTAACCCGTAAGTGTTAAGACTTTCGCGTTTTAAAGTTCCCTATATAAAAGCCTAGCAAAACTTGACTTAAACACGTTAAGGATACTAGCTAGAGTAAACTTGGATAAGTAAACTCGGGTTGAGTCAAAAGATTCATGACGGGCCTAATATATCAAAGACATCTAAAATTATTAAAACCATTTTATTAAAATTTATTCTAATGAAAGAAAATTAACGATAACAAAAGAAATACTACTAGGCCAAAATAGATCAAATTTTTTGAAAAAAGTCGAAAAATCAATTTTCCGGTTAAAATGAGGACATATTTATGGAAAAGCCCACTTAACTTCGATAGAAGTCCCCCCTATACTTGATATAAACATTCTCTCAATGTTTAAGCATGTGGGAGTAAACTCCCCTGCACTTAGGACATTGTGCACTTGGTTTAAATCTTGCTAAGGAAGAGACAACTATAGTGATTCCTATTTTAATATTGAAGAATATAAAATAGTGAATCAGAAGAGTTTAGGGTAGAACCGGGAAAACGGGTACACGGAATCACGGGTCGTAAAAAGTCATCAAAAGTGGACCTTTGAAAGCTCCAATCCCTGCACATCATAAGAAAGAAAATAACAAACATCAATGAGGGTCTCCCCCTACACTTATTATAAAAACGGATAAAGAAAGATAGATAATCGGGTTGCTTCCCGAGAAGCGCTTGTTTTTGTTAACCGAGTCGTGAGCCTGACTCGTCCCCGAATTAAATGGTCCATGGGGAAGCCTCGAATGTAATACTGGGATCAAAGATCTTGTCCTTGTTCCCAGAGGAACATAATAAATGAGAGGCAGGAGGATAAGTCTTGAAGGGTAGAAAAGTCCTTTCAACATACGAAAAGTATGTTAAATCATGATCCACGGGAGGTGGGGTGGGTAAAGGAATAAAAATGTCATCCCCAAAAGACATATGATTATCACTGAGCGGCAAAGCCGTAAAGGTGTCAATCATAGAATGGTCAATGTCACCTCCCGGGTCAAAGCACTCATCCTCAGTAATGGTCTCCAAAGTATTGGATAAGAGGTGCTCGGGAGGGGAACTTGGGACAATATCTCCAGGCATTTAAGTATCAAAAATAATATCCTCCTCCGTGTCATCATCATCCATACCCGGAGGTATTGAGTGAATGTCGATTTCTTCCATAAATGTGTCATTATTCTCGACAGGGTTAATAGATGGAGGTAATGACTCGGTATTAGGAGCAGAATTCAACGCTTCAATTTTAGCAATAAGAAGATGAACTTTCAATAATTTGTCGCGAAGAATAACGTCTTCCACCTCATCTAAAAGACCAAGTTCAGGGGTGAACTTCTCGTAAGTCGGAGAGAATAAATCAACATCATCCTCACCTCCCGGAGGAAATAGGGGAAGATGAGAAATTTCAAAAGTGAAATTCTCATAGCATGGAGAAAAATCATCATCATTAAGAGCGACCTCGTCCGTAAGCTCAACAAAAGTAGGGACATCACAAACCTCCTTAAATAAGTTGTCGAGACCAAATTCACTAATCTCACTCGATGAATCACAATCCTTAGACGCATTTGGGATATCGAGAGAAGGAATAACGATTGCACTAGGATGTTGAGCAACAAGATCATTCCAAGAAATAGTATTCTCATCATCATCATCATCATAATAGTATGGACGCACAAGAGGAGGAGTATAATCACTAAGATTAGATACTTGCTCTTGTTGAATTCTCTCTTGACGTTTTTCGAGATATTTAGTGAAACATTCATTAATGTTAAGAACTTGATTCAAAAGAGTGGCTAGCTACTCAGCAGGAATTACAAAAGAGGGTTTATGATCAAGGGATTTTTGTGGGGGCTCAAAATTTTGAAAACCGGAATTACAGTACGGATGTGGCTCATAATAATTCATCGGTTGAGAAGAATGAGAACATGGATTTGGCTCATAATGATTCACCGGCTGACAAGAAAAGGTATCGTGAGGGCCCACATTGACATGTTTGAAAACCATTCAATGGTCTCCCACAACACGGGTATGGAGAAAAACCCGGTGCATTTTGCTGATATGGATCGTCATATATGGGAGATGGTGAGATAGTGTCATTAGAGGTAAAGGATGAGTTAATCGAATTGCACGATGGAGAAAATCCAAATTGTGTATTGTCGATATCATTTCCACACATCTCACATGTACACCATTGACATGTTTGAAAACCATTCAATGGTCTCCCACACCCTACGCAATAGACATACGAATCCATGAAGAATTAAAAATAAGAGGGGTTGAGAAAAAGAATTAAACACAATAGAGGATTGAGAGGAATATTTATGGTGCAAAACTCTTTGAAAAAGAATTGCTTTTTATGATTTTTTTAAATGTTTTTGGATTTTTGAAATTTTTAATTTTTTAGGATTTTTGAAATTTTTTGAAAAATGCAAGAAAAATAACGTTCACGAGTGAACGGATCCTAAAATCCGACGCGTCTCTAAAAAAACCGTTAATCTTCACGAAAAGAGCCGGCAGCGGTGCCATTTTAATACAAAAGATTTTGCTAGTTGAAAATTTGTTTTGTCTGGGTGTCTAATCGAATTGATCACGGTTGAATGTGCGACTCAGTCGTCTTTGGTGGATAAAAGAAAAGGTTGTCATTGTGTATCTATCTAAAATTAAAAATGCAAACTTTAACGTAAATGACAATATAATAAAAGCAATAAACTAATTAAAACTTAAATAAGGACTTAAATGGAATAAAGATAAAAAGATTGAAAAGATTAAACTAAAAAAATAACTTTAAAAGAAATTAAGTAAATGACGAAAATATAAAAATATAAAAAAATTTAAAAGTAAATCACGAAAGATTAAAACTCGACAAAAAGTAAATTTGAAAACTTAATAAAAATATAAACTTGAAATAAATCTAAGGCAAGACAATTACACTCTATTCTCGAGTTCCTTTTTAAAAGAATAGAAAGGGAGAGGACAGGAACGGGAAGGGAATGGATCACATTAGGAAGAGAGCAGATGCATTAATTTATGTTCTCGAGTTTAATTTTTTAGTTGAGAAGAAAAGAAAGGGAACCAAACGTAATTACTAAATTACCCCAAATTATAATGGCCAAATTCTCTATTTTCTTGGTATTGATGGACCAAAGACATCAGATCTCACCAAATTCATTCGCTATATTTAACTGTGTCATTCTTGAGAATGCAACTGTTCGAGTCAGTCCATGAGCACTTTGGCTAAGTTTAGTGTTATAGTTGACACGTTTAAGAAATAAACATATGAAAGGATCAAAATATTTTTTTGTCTTATATTATATTCGAGTAACCAAAACCAAAAAAGAAAAACCACGGGTTTTTTAACATTATACTCGATTAACCAAAAAAGTAAACCCACGGTTGAAAAACCCGATCTTGCAAAAAAAAGTTGTACGTTTCATAAACCATGCACCAATCAATTATTAAATTCTAAACTATCAATTGTTAAATTCTAAATCATGCACCAATCAATTGTTATGTGTATAATTTCTTTTTTAAATTCATGCAGTTGAATAAGGAAGTCAAAGGGTGCATGCTATGACATTTCAGAATTCTGATAGTGTGGCTGGATAGAGTATTACTATTTGACAAGGTTATTACTGTAATTTTGACTTCATAAAATTGCTTCCCTTACCTTTCCGCCCAATTTTGGACGGATCACCTTCTAAACAAAATACACAGGCCATCCCCTCCTTTCCCTTTCCCTTGCTTCTTCTTTCCCATCCAAAAAAAAACTTGAGAACACAAATATTTTTTAATTTTCTTTTCTATCCTCTTCCATTCCATTAAAAAAAACTTGAGAACACAGTGTTAAAATAAAGCTTAAAGAAAATGACGGAAAAAATAAGTTTGAAACTAAACTTGAACAAAAATGTTAAAAATTTAAAATACTGAAAAAGGCATAATTTCGCAGTATTGCAAAATTGAATCAACAATTCCGCAATCCAAAATGGATTCAATTTCGCAATGCACAAGGTGACACAATTTCGCAATATTGCAAAATCGAATCAGCAATTCCGCAATCCAAAATGGACATAATTTCACAATATTTCTAAATTGAATCAGCAATTCCCAAATCCAAAACGGATTCAATTTCGCAATGCACAAGGTGACACAATTTCGCAATATTGTAAAATCGAATCAGCAATTACGTAATCCAAAATGGACACAATTTCGCAATATTGCTAAATTGAATCAACAATTCCGCAATCTAAAATGGATTTAATTTCGCAATGCACAAGGTGACACAATTTCGTAATATTGCTAAATTGAATCAGATTTTCCTAAAAAGGGGAACTCGTAAAAAGAAGAATTTAAGCACTATTTTCGCAACTTTTGAAGGATAACAATCTAACAAAAACATAAATAAGCTAAACAAGAATACTAGACGAATGATAAAACTTGTAAAACTTTTAAACACGACCCAAGAAACACGAAAAGTATTGAACTTTATGTAAAAAGATGACGAAATGGAAAAAGAATAAGAACAAGAAAACAACACGAACAAATATGATTAAAAAGATTAAGATTAAACAAACAAGAAAGGTAGAATGAGATGATTAAAAAGCTTACAATTAAAGATAAAGATTCAAGACAAGATTAAAAGACTTACATGAAATAACTTGAAAATAAAGGTAAGTATGTAAATGACAATATCAAAAGTGCATAAAATAAAGTGGAGAACTAATTGGTGAAATTAGCTAACACCTCCTAATGAAACATTAGGAGGGTATTTATAGGAAGGGAGAGTTGTTGGTTGCTTCCTTCTTTCTTTCTTCCTTTTGTCTTCTCGTCTTTCGTCTTTGACAATAAACTCGTCATTCTCAATTTTGTCTCGGGATTTGTCGATAGATAAAATGAACTCGTCTTCTAATTTCTTCATTAGTTAGATTCGGTTCTTCGACTTTGTTAAACTTCTGTCTTTGGTCTTTTTCTTCGATCAATCTTCAGAATAGGCCTTTGACTTCCGTTTTTTTGCACTCTTGATCTTTTCACTTCGTCTTTTGTCTTTTTCTTTGATAAAAGCCCATGAAAGCCCGTGTTATCTTCCTTTTTCATATTTTGCTCCTAAAACATAACAAAAACACAAACCATACATAATTCCGACATTTACGACATTAAATACACGTTATGGTCTTGTTTTTAATTGTTTTAAGTGGTAAAAGGATGGGTGTTTCCACACCTATCATTTTACCTGATGGATCCTGAGAAAAAGTCCCTGATGAGTTTAGATCAATGATTATGTTTTTTTGTCCCTTTAGTAGTACCTTGTTGTTGGGGTACTACATCAGTAGGAAAAGATTTTCCAGGGTCAGTACCAGCTGTTACATTTGTTGGCACTTCACACCCTGATGCTAACTCAGAGTGACAAATGAAAGGAGTTGGTAATAAAGTTGGTAACACATTTAAATTTATAGAACTTACCATGCAGACTCCACACTACTGAGCTGAGGGTGAGCTCGTTCTTCACTCTTATCCCCTAAAGTAGATGGGATAGTGGTTGCCTTCAGGGCCTCTGTATGCATACCACCTCTAGCAGGTGCTGAAAGTAATGGTTGGCTGGGGTTTTTGTCCTTGGCCGGTGAGGACTTGGCTTTCTTAGAAACTTGGCCTTGGGAGTCATCAGTTTCCCCCTTTGATGGAGGATCTATGAGGGTTCTCCTCTTTTTAGACACACGTCTTGATTTCTGAGTTTTGATCAAAGTTTGCTCTTGATGTGGTCCAGATGAAGCTCCATGCTTTTTTCCTTTCAGATCCCCTTCTCTAGTTGGAGGAGTGTCTTTGGGAGCTTTATACACTACTGGACCTTCTGCTAAGCAGATGTCGAACATGGGTTGTGTGAAAGGAGGATCCGTGGTACTAATTGGAATGTTCCAGCGCTTAAGCTCAAATGATTGAAATACCAGTTTTAATCCCCGGAGCTGAATAAATGAATCTACAAGATGGTCAGCAAAAACGAGGGACAAAAATCTTGTGTAAACCACATTTTTTTCCCTTGTTCTCTTTTCTAGTTTTCCATGAAGATCCTCAAAGATTAACCTCCCAAAATCAGCCTTGACCCCCTTGGCCAAAAAGTATAAAATGATTGCACCTTTTTAGTTTATCTGATCAAGCCCACTAGTTTCCCTCCCAAACATTCAATCAAGATTGTCATCAGCAACTTCCACTAAGGGTGGCAAGCAACTTCTCTACAGTCCCCCCTTTTCAGTAATCTCTTTAGTATACCCTATCTATTTGAAAAATGTTTTTACCACTGTAAAATCATCGGGTATAGCCTCATAATCACTAGGGTTTTCAAGGTAATTCAACCTTAATACCCTTTTGAAATTTTTCAAACCAATTTTAGCACGAAGGGAAGCAGATATAGAAGTAAGAGCAATAGATTTATTGTTTTTCGAAGGTGTTGCAGTAAACAAGAACTCTTTTAAAACACTTCGAACCATCATATATGGATCTTTAAACAGGGCTTCATGAAGAATACATTTCGAAACAAAATCCAAGACTTATTTTCCATGTATGGATGAAAGTTATTTTCGTTCAAGTAGAACAAGGTTGTTAGGTTTAAAAATGATGTCTTCATTTGGGTAGTTAACATGAGATGATGGATCAAGAACCATCTCAATATTCTCCTAGGTGGATGATTCTGCCGTTGTTGTTTGTCTGTTTATCTTTTTGAAAGAGAGAGAGTTTGTGTCTGTTTTTTGAGATAAAATTTTGGAAATGTGGTTTGAAATCCAAGTTCAAGGGACTATATAAAAACTTAGAAAGATTTTATAAAGTTTATAAAACCTTTTTGAAAAGTTACAAAAATTTTAGGGTTTCTTTTGAACATTTGGCACAAACGCTCTCATTAATGTTCTACAAGAAATATGATTTTCTGTTGCTTTGAACAGTGAAACGCCTCATGTGTCAGAAGGTTTTTGACTGTGGATGTGGACGTTTGAAATTTTCTTAATAAATTATTGACATCTTTTGAAAGAATTTTTGTATTTATTCCAAAGAAATTTAAAGCCATTTAATTCTTTTCAAACACATTATTGATTTGTTTTAAAAGCTATTGGCCAGATATGTTGAACCTGATGGGTATACTTATGAGCTTCAGTGCGTCAGATGAGGCGACAAAACCCCATATACATGTTCACATAAGTGAAAAAGATATATGAAGTTGCACGCTCCTCTACTCAGGCCTAGCTACTCATTTGAATAATAGCTTTGTTCAGAATTCTGAAGGAACACTGATGATTTTTTGTGATTAGTTGTTCAGCTTCAGCATGTCAGGTAAGGCGAAAAAACATTATGTACACAATCACATGATGTGAAATAGATACATGACATTGCACACTCCTTTACTCAGACACTACTACTTTACATTAGTCAAAACAGTTAGGAAATACTGAACCTTTAGTTTTTCAGTGAATGCTGAAGGTTCAGGTTTTGTATCATCAATGTTCATCATACCAAGCTCCAATATCAATCTTTTGAAAGTTGGTTCATCTAGTGGTTTGGTGAAGATATCAGCCAATTGTATTGAGTGGGATGAAATGTAATTCAATGTCCCCTTTCACAATGTGATATCTGATAAAATGATATCTGATATCAATGTGTTTTGTTCTTGAGAGAAGGACTGGATTATTGGATATTGCAATAGCACTAGTGTTATCACAACAAATTGGTACCTTTTCATATTCTATGTCATAGTCAGCCAGTTGGCTTTTCATCCATTAAACATTGGCACAACATCCAGCAGCAGCCACATATTCAGCTTCTACTGAAGACATGGCAACTGATTGTTGCTTTTTAGCACTCCAACACACACGTTTGGCACCCAGCAATTGACAAGCACCAGAAGTGCTTTTTTTGTCCAAGTTGCATCTAGCATAGTCAGAGTCTGAGTCTGCGTACCCTTTTAGATCAAATCCTGAGGACTTGGGTACCATGAACCTAGACATGGTGTGCCTTTTAGGTTTATGAAGATTCTCTTTACAGCAGTAAGGTGTGATTCCTTTGGGTTTTCTTGGTACCTTGCACAAAGACAGGTAGAGAATTGAATGTCAGATCTGCTTGCTGTTAAATACATGAGTGAACCAATCATACCTCTTTACCGAGTCTCATTGACTAATTTTCCATTGAGATAAGGTCCTAAGTTGTTAGGGGGTACCATTGGTGTTTTTACTAAAGCACAATTGATATCATACTTCTTCAGCAGATCCTTGACATATTTTTCTTGATTGATGGAGATGCCTTGGTTAGATTGTTTAATCTAAAGACCAAGGAATTATGTGAGTTCTCCCATCATACTCATCTCAAACTTGCTGGTCATAAGATTGGCAAATTGTTTGCATACTTTCAAGCTTGTTTAACCAAAGATGATATCATCCACATAAATTTGTACCAGAATGGTGTCAGTTTTAGATTTATAGATAAATAAGGTGCTATCTATTTTTCCTCTGACAAATTTATGTTCAATGAGAAATGTTGAGAGTTTCATACCATTCCATTGAGGCTTGCTTCAGTCCATACAAAGCTTTGTAAATCTTGTTGATATGATTTTGGTATTTACTACGCTCAAAGCCAGGAGGTTGTTTGACATAAACTTCTTCTTTTAGATCACCATTTAGAAATGCACTTTTGACATCCATTTGGTAGATGGTGAAGTTCATGAAAGTGGCACATGCAAGGAAGATTCATATGGCTTCCATACATGATACGGGAGCAAAGGTCTGATCAAAATCAACACCAGACTATTGATTGAATCCTTGAGCCACCAGCCTCGCTTTATTTTTGGTCACCATATTGGTTTCATATCTTTTGAGTTTGTAAACCCATTTGGTGTCAGTGGTTGATTTACCATATGGAAGAGGAACCAATTTCTAGACATTATTTCTTTCAAATTGATTTAGTTCCTCTTTCATGGCATCCACCCATCCAGGGTGAGAGAGTGCTTCTGAAATCTTTGTAGGTCCAATTTCTGAGAGAAAATCTGCATAGAGACATTCTCTAGGTGAAGCAGCACTAAGTTTCTTTTCCATAGATCTAGTGACTCTACCTTCTCCAAGATTGCCTATTATGTTCACTAGCTCAATGTGACTATTATTAGTCCAAGATTTTTGTTGAGCTAGTGAATAAGTACTGGTATCATGATGAGATCTAGAGCTTGAAAGTCCATGACACAGAATTGGAGTTGGACTGTCTCTAGTGTCTACTGAAGGATACTCCATAGACAAAGGTTCAACCATTGGAGGGATTTCCTCTTGTTCAGAGGAAATATTTCCAAGACCTAGTTCTCTTGAGAGAACTAGAGATTTTTGAACACAAGGCTCAGGTTTTTCATTAGAAGCTTGCTGATCATTTTGATCATTTGTTTGAGCTTGTTGATCATTCTGATCATTTGTTTAAGACTGTTCATTTTGATCATTTTGAGACTGATCAGTTTGGAATTAATCATTTTGATCTTTTGATTGACAACCATCAGTATTTGATACTAAAGGATTTCCTTTTGTAGGACTTGTCATATCTTCAAATGGATCAATATGAGGAACTGGATTGCTTGTTTAGTATCTTTGAGAAGGTTCATAGTGTTAAAATTCATCAGATGGATAATTGTGAGATTCATGAATATGAAGTTCATCATCTGATGGATTTGTAAACTTGAGAGCTTTAGAACTTTCATTGAAAGTGATGTGAACGGTTTCTTCAATACATTTCTTCTTGTGTTGAAGACTCTATATGCTTTAGATACTAGTGAGTATCCAAGGAAGTAACCATCATCAGATTTTTCATCAAACTTACCAGGTGATCCTTATGATTGTGAATGATTACTGGACACCCAAACACATGTAAGAATGAGATGTTTGGAATTCTACCCCTTAAGACTTCATAGGGAGTATTCATGTGTCTCTTCACAATTATGGATCTATTTTGAGTGTAGCAAGCAGTGGCTATAACATCAATAAAAAATGCTTAGAGAGAGCTGATCCATCAAGCATTGTTCTCGTTGCTTCAATCAAGGTTATGTTTCTTCTTTCAGCCACACCATTTTGTTCAGGTGTGTAAGGTGATGAGAAATTTTGTGATATTCCTTTGTCATCACAGAACTTGATCAGTGTATGATTTCTGAATTCAGTGCTATGAGTTGTTTGACCTGAGTATTATTTTGATTTTAAACTCTTTTGATGAAAGACATAATGGCATCTGGTGCACGGATTTTCTTTGTTAGAAAATATACCCAGGTGTACCTAGAGTACTCATCAATAATGACAAGTATATATTTTTCGTGACAAATGGCCCTAGGTGATATTGGGCCAAATAAATCCATGTGAAGTTGTTGGAAATACGTTTTAATGTATATTAGAAGTATCAATCACTCCAACAATATTATTAAAAGAGTTTAGCTCGTAGTTAGTTATTGTATTAAAACTTAACTACTAACCAATCATGGGCCTGTCCATGGGTTGTAGACCCAAGCCCATTAAGGGTGAGGGTATATAAGACCCCTTTCCTTCATGGAAAGGGGTTGGTTGTTTCATTTTTCATAATATATCACATAGTTTCTCTCTACTTTCTTTCTCTACTTTCTCTCTCTTGAAACAACAACCCACTTGTTTAGATCATAGATTATCTTGATTCTACAATTGGTATCAGAGCCATGGGGTGATTTAAGGTTTTGATTTGTGTTATTTTTTAGTTTTTATTATGTTAGTGGTTTTAAGGATAATCAATCTCAAATCTTGAAATTTTTTCGCGTTTTTATGGTTTAAGTTGGTAAACAAATCAACTACATAGTCTTAACATGCCATTAGCTACAAGAAAGTGCATTATACTGTTACTTTGATGCATTTCTCTTTGAGGTTGAACCTAAAACTTGGCAACAAGCCGTGACACAATCTTCATGGATTGAATCCATGCAAGAGGAACTTAGTTAATTTCAATGACTTAAAGTATGGGAATTAGTTCCTTTACCCGACAACGTCGACATCCTTACATTGTTGTGGGTCTATAAGGTAAAACTCGATGAGTTGGGTAGTGTTTTAGAGAAAAAAGCTAGATTGGTTGCTCGAGGTTACAAACATGCTTTGGGTATTGACTTTTAAGAATCCTTTGATCCTGTTGCTAGATTGGAGGCTACTAGAATATTCTTTGCTTTTGCTGCTCACATGAACATGATCGTCTACCAAATGGATGTTAAGACGGAATTTCTCAATGGTGAATTAAGGGAATATTTCTACGTAAGCCAGCCAAATGGATTCGTCAACTCGGAGTATCCTAATCATGTGTACAAGCTCAAGAAGGCTCTTTATGGGTTGAAACAAGCTCCACGCGTGTGGTATGATCTTCTATCGTCTTATCTCATCTCGGAAGGCTTCTCCAAAGGCAAAGTGAACCCAACATTATTCATTCTCAAGGAGGACAACGATATGATACTGGTATAAATTTATGTTGATGATATAATATTTGCCGCCACTACTCAAAGACTGTCTGACCACTTTCAGAAAATCATGTCCACATGCTTTAAGATGTCGATGATGGGAAAAATTCCATTTTTCTTAGGGTTGCAAATTTTTCAAAATCCTAGAGGAATCTTCATTAATTAATCCAAATATGCTTTTGAATCTTTGAAAAAGTATCACTTTGAAAACTGTGACCCCTTGGATACTCTAATGGTGGAGAGATCCAAGTTGGATGAGGATAGGGATGGGATTGCTGTCGATCCTAAACTTTATCATGGAATGATCGGAACCCTTCTCTATCTGACTGCTAGCAGGCCTGATTTGCAATTTGCTATATACATGTGTGCCCGGTATTAGGCTCGGCCTACCGAAAAGCACTTACATGTTGTGAAAAGGATCTTTCGGTATCTTAAAGGAACACTTCATCGTGGTATGTGGTATCCGAAGGATTCCTCTATTGCACTAATATCATATGCAGATGTGGATGATGCTGGGTGTCAAGATACTAGACGTAGCACTTCTGGCAGTGTGCAACTTCTTGGAGATAGACTGATTAGTTGGGCATCCGAAAGGCAGAAAAGCGTTGCGATACAAGTACAGAGGCTGAATACATTGCCATGTCCGGTTGTTGTGCTCAAGTTCTATGGATGAGATTTAACTGACTACGGTCTTGGATTCAACAAAATAATGATGTATTGTGACAACAAAAGCACCATTGCCCTTTGCTGCAACTACGTTCAACATTCCCAGGCGAAGCATATTGACATACGCTACCATTTCATCAAAGAGCAAGTGGAAAATGGAGTGATCGAGCTGTATTTTGTCAACACCAAGTATCAGCTGGCGGATATATTCACAAAGGCTTTAGATCGAGGACGTATCGAGTTTTTGATCGAAAAGCTGGGGATTAAATCATTCTCACCGGCGAGTCTTAAAGAGTTGGCAGAAGAATCTGCAGAATAGTGGTGGTAAACTAATCTAGAGTATCCTTTTTATCATGATCTTGTATATTATCGTATATATATAAACCACCAAAATAAAAATACAAAAATATAAAACCTACAAAAACCATAAAAAATATAAAATCAAGAAAATCCAAAAATACTTTTGAGTTTAAATCGGGCATGTCTTTTAGTACGTTAATATATACGGCCTTAGAAATGTCGATTAATATTTACACGGCACCACAAATAGAGTCCGTATAAAAGTTGTGCATATTTTAAAACATGCCCACATGGCTTATAGTTATTTCTGACTACAACCCGCTTTTCTCATTAAAGTCACGTATTTTTTTAAAACGTTGACTCACAACGGGAATAAATTTTCTCGGGTAAGGTTTACTTTAAAACCTTGAAAGGGATCAAGTTTACCTTATAACTTGGTCTAACACAAATTTGTGTACGCTTCAGTGCACTTAGTTTGTTTAAATAAGAGAAATCTTATTGCCATCAGAATCGTTCTTTTATATCATTAAACGGAAAATGCTTTCATCGGTATTGGACTCCTTACACAATGACTACAGCTCTTTAACTAGAAAACGGGTCAGTGTTTAAGGGGGAGAAAATGTCAAATCGTCTTCATCATTAAAACCGTCTTCAAAAATCTTTCAGAAAATTAATCGGTTAAATGCTTAATGTTGAATCATCTTTCGTATGTGTTCTTTGTGCTTCGTGATTTTCGTGATTTATGTGACTCGGGTATAGTCATTGATCTTGAAAAATGTTTAACGAGCCTTAAGGAATAAAGGTTAAGTGTGTTAATGTCATTAAATAGATAACGGATATTAGGGGTTAGGAATTAAGAGAAAACGGGTGTTAGTGATTAAAGTATTGAGTTAGGAAACTAAAGGGGGTTTATTGAAACTTTCCAAAAAATTAACCTAAGTCTTACATATAACAGCCGCCCCCTTCTTTTTTTGTTTTCCCTCTATTCACTGTACACACACACTCTTATCGCCATTAACAATATCACCCAATCCTTCGTGTTTGTATTTTCTTTACAACAAAACCTGATTAAGGTACACAAGATTATTGTTTATTTCTTCTTAATGCGTGCACCCCTCTTAATTTTTCAATTTATTTTCGTATCTATTACCTAGATTAGGTTTTATGGAATTGTTAGGGTTCGAAAACTTGGAATAATAAATGGGTTGTGCTTGTTTAGGATGAAATATCACAGATAATGCCTTTAGTGATTGTTTTGGAATCTATATTCGATTGAGTTTAGGAGCCAACTGCTTGTTTTTGTGTGTTCATCAAACAGAGACTCGGTCCAAATAAAACACTGCTAAGATAAATATTGGTAATATTATTCCGAAGTGTACTCATAACTAATTACGAAGTGAGATTGCGAAGTGAAATTGCGAAGTGAAATTGCGAAGTGAACTTGCGAAGTGAAATTGCAAAGTGAAATTTGCGAAGTGAAACTTGCGAAGTGAAATTTGCGAAATGAAATTTGCGAAGTGAATTTTGCGAAGTGAAATTTGCGAAGTGAAATTTTCGAAGTCGATTGCGAAGTTCATTCCAAAATTCATTCCGAAGTTCATTCCAAGTTCATTCCGAAGTTCATTCTGAAGTTCATTCCAAATTCATTCCGAAGTTCATTCCAAAGTTCATTCCGATGTTCATTCCAAAGTTGTTCGATTCCGAAGTGGTATTACAATGTTTCACGAAGACAATTTGATTGTTATTCCGAAGTTAGACAAAAAGGGATTGCGAAGTTAAGATTTTTTTGTTTAAATTATTTCGAAGTTCAAATGTAATTTTTCAAACTGTTACAAAGATAGTTATTGCTAAGTCTAAAAAGTGCTTCTTTACTAAGTCTTATGTGTTTTTAGGTTACATTGTTTGTGGAATTAATTGCTTGTGATGTTATATCATGTGATCGCTTGCTATGTGATATATATGCCATAAAGATATTTATGCACTGTTATATATAGACTTGTCTGTATCAACATTGTATATTTCCTCTTAAGCAGAAATATGTCACTCACCAAAGATCAACAACGATAAGCCGATCTCGCACTGGTTCCAACAGATGCACGTCTTAAGTTCAAGCCTAATAATCTCAGACTAAAGGAAGACTTTGTTCCAACTCAGCATGCTTTCAAAGTAGCTATGGAGATACTTGATATTTTGCCAATCAAAAATGCATTGAGGTATACGGCATCAGTTCCAAGGGTGTACATGCATGAATTCTGGGTTTCCAAGAAATCATTGTCTAACACGAAGATATCATTTACGATCAAAAAACGTAAAAAGATTGTCTCCATTACTCACCTTCGCAAGATCTTTGGTTTACCTCGTTTAGCTGAAGGGGAAGAGTTTGTTCCGGATCCAACTAAGGAGGATCTTGTAGAGACGCTTCAATCTTTAGGATATGGTGAAGAATTGAGGAACTTGTCACAGTTTACTACATCCCAGTTAGGACAACCATGGAAGGCGATCTTCAACATACTCATTCGGTGTCTTACTGTAAAACTTAGTGGATCTGACTCATTCAGATTTCCTAAGGCTTGCATTTTTTGTGAATTTTTAAGAGACAAAAGATAGACTATGCCAAATATCTATGGCTTGAGTTTACCTATCAACTATTCGACAACAAAAAGAAGAAGTTTGAACACTTTCCATTCACACGATTCATAAAGCTTATCATCAATTACTTCATTTAAGAAGATGACAAAATCGATAAACGTGGAGAATTCTTCTATCATACAGAAGAGGACAATGACTTCTTGACTTTCATGAAAACAGAAGGACAAAGGGATACCTTGTGGAATCCTAAGATTCACGAATCTTTAAGATACTAGGAATGATCATTGTTCATATGATTAACATAATCAAAGTGGAATTAGAACGATAACCATTAACAAGGTGTTTGGACACAATAACACATGAATTAAACAATTGGATTGCTAATTATATTAATAATCAACAATCACTTGGTGTGTATACATTGAATCCCACACCTAGTCAACACACGCTTTAGGTTTACATCTTGTATGAATGATATATGAAAAAACTAAGACCCTTGTTCCTTTTATAAACTAAGGATTAGGGTTTACAAGAGATAACTATGAATAAACATGTACATCTTCTATTTAAATAACTCATACAGAATAATATTCTGAATACTTATCCTAAATAGATATTTCCAACAGCGTTTGACTTTTGTTGACTTCTGTCAACGCCTAATTTCCTCTTGACAACGCCTGATTTACACTTGTCAATGCTTAGACACAATGTGTCAACGTTGAACAAATGCCTTCATGTTTTATTCGTTTTTGAGTTTCTGCCACATCAACTTTTTGACCTAACAATCTTCCACTAGTTGATGTCGGCAAAACTCTTTGTGTAACTCTTGTAAGTTGTACATCATCTTCAAATTGATTCCCCTCAATTGTAGCATGTATGGCTTGCACTTTTTGTCACATCAACAGGGAAGTAAACAATATACGCAATCTTGAAGATTCTCCAAATGTAGGCTCTATGTAATGATTTTGAAGAAAAATAAATATAATATTCTTGATGTAGAAGTAGTATAACCCAACCTTGTGTTCCATGTCTTGCACTATCCATGTGATGAAGAACTTATACCGATGATTAAATATAAGTAGACCTTGATCCCTTTGTCAATATTCTCATCCTTTGTAAGACACTGAGCACGATAATGTAACTCCTTCAAGTGTTATGACAAGTCTTTGTCACTAACTGTGTAAGCATGAACAAGTTACCTTTAAAAGTAATATTGACTAGGCACAACTTTTAAAGATATGATAGAACACAAACTCGTGAAAATCTTCTTCGAACATCAACCTTACCATAAGAATTCTTCCCCTTAAGCCAACACCTCTTCATGACGAATCTTAATCTTCATATCATATGTAAAAGCCTTAAGACGTATAACTCTTTTACAAGGCTACCCCGATTACATAATCAAGTCCAATAAATTACCTCACGAATTGTTGCTAACTTACATTTAAATCATTAATCCCTTTAAAAACTATCCGAGCCATAAATATCAACTTGATATTCTTTATAAAAATGGAGACCCATGTCCTTCGTGTGTAAATACCTCTTTTTGTGTGCCAAAATCGTATCAATTTTCCAAACAACAGCTATTCCTTTGTCATCCAAGATCCTTCACTGTCCAAGATCTCATCAGTGTGTGTTGTCCAATATCGGACAACACTTATCAGCGTTTGAAAATCAATATATCGGACGACACATGATTTTCCTGTCAGCGCCTATGTATAACATGCCTTGTCAGCGTTACACCAACATCTATCAGCGTCATACCAACATCTATCAGCATCTAAATAACACACATCAGCGGCTAATTAATCTAGGGTTTTATAAACCCTAAATCATGATTTTATGTGAAAACCATAAACTGCAGTGAACTTCGACATCAAATATCTTCTTCATGAGAGATCAAATCGAATATCCCTTAGGTAAGATCCTAGATATAAGTGTCAAGAACCTACAGTGCGAATTTCACGACGATCCAACGGTTAACGAAGGAGAAATCGCGTTTTTACTATTACTGTTCACAGAAAACAGCATATGATCACTGCTGACTTCGACGCTTATTAACTTTTTCTTGGGGATAGATAACGACAATCCCTCCGGTGGATATCTAGATATATGTGTGTAGAGCACACACATAAAATTTCGTGACGATCCAACGATCCAATAAAAAGTTACGACCTTCTGAATACTGTTGCGCACACAAAAACGTCCAGAAAAACCCTAGACGGGATTTTTCTTTTCTTCTCAATACACGAACACCTTGTTGGTCCTAGCATCAAGAGCCACGTGGCTCTGATACCAACTTTGGAATCCTAAGATTCACGGATCTTTAAGCTACTAGGAATGATCATTGTTCATATGATTAACATAATCAAAGAGGAATTAGAACGATAACCATTAACAAGGTGTTTGGGCACAGTAACACATGAATTAAACAATTGGATTGCTAATTATATTAATAATCAACAATCACTAGGTGTGTATACATTAAATCCCACACCTAGTCAACACACGCTCTAGGTTTACATCTTGTATGAATGATATATGAAATACCTAAGACCCTTGTTCCTTTTATAGACTAATGATTAGGGTTTACAAGAGATAACAATGAATAAGCATCTAAATCTTTTATTTAAATAACTAATACAGAATAATATTCGGAATACTTATCCTAAATAGATATTTCCAACAGCGTTTGACTTTTGTTGACTTCTTTCAACGACTAATTTACTTTTGACAACGCCTAATTTACACTTGTCGACGCTTAGACACAACGTGTCAACGTTGAACAAATGCCTTCATGTTTTCTTTGTTTTTGAGTTTTTGCCACATCGACTTTTTTACCCAACATACCTATGCAGGGATTCCAGCTCCAGTTCCCGATATCATGATGAATGATGCAATCAAGACAAGTGAGGCTTACAAGAAAGTTTTGCAAGAAGGGGAAGCACAAAGAGAACAAGTTGAATCCGGAGATTTCTCTTCACCAAAACCCAAAGACAAACGCAAACAAAGTGAACTCTCAGAAGAAACAGTTTCACCTAAGCCCAAAAGAAAGAAAAGTGTTGCCAAACAAGATAACACAAAGTCTAGTGGGAAGTGGATGATGCTTGAGGATGAAGATGAAGATATAAATGAAGAAGAACAACTTCGCAAAACTGAAAGACGCAATATAAAGAAAGTTGTCATGCAAAGTAAGAAAGACACGGGTCGTAGTGGTTCTGGTGTGATGGCAAAAGAAACTATACTACCTACCCATATTGATGAATTTGGGAAGCCTGATGAATATATACCTATTTGATAGGTGTGAAAACACCCATCCTTTTACCACTTATTTCTTGCTAAAACGAGACCAAAACGCGTATTTAATATAATTTGTTTGGAATTATGCGTGGTTTGTGTGTTTGTTGTGTTTTCAGAGCCAACCGGATAAATATTAAAGAAAACATGGGATTGCATGGGTTTTATCGACGAAAAAGACGAAAAGACGAAGTCTATAGTCCAAGAGATGCAAAAGATTTGAAGTCAATGGGCATATTTGGAGATTTATCGAAGAAAAGGACCAAAGATGGAAGATTTATATATGTCAAAGAACTCAAGTCTATTAAACGAAGAAATTAACAGACGAGTTGAATTTATTCATCGACGAATCCCGAATCAGAATCGAAAACGTTAACTTTACTGAAAAGACGAGAAGATAAAAAGAGAGGAGAAAATCCCACTCACCAACCAAGCCAGAGGCCTATAAATAGACCTTTCCCTTTACAATTTGAAACTAGTCTTCATTTTTTTGTTTTTCCTTCCTCCTGTTTCGTAGAAAAAAACCAACACCACTAGGGTGTTTGGTGATTTTTATTGTCCTTTAATCTTGTAAGTTTAATCTTTCCTTTTGATTGTTTAAACCTTAATCTTTCAAAACAATCTTTCATTTAATCTTGTTCTTTCTTTTCTTGTTGATTCATAGTTCTAAGTTTTTATCTTGTTGATTTTGTTCTTTAAAAACAAGTGGGTTTTGTGTTTTTATTGATTTGGTTTGATGCTTATCATTAGTAGATGATGAGTGGTTAGTGTGGTTTAATCTTTGGTTAAAAACTTGGTTGATTTTGGTAAAAATCGTGTTGTCATTGTTCCCCTGTTCTTCGCACTGTTTCATCAACCCAGATTCCGAACCAAGGGGTTTAATAAGATTATTCCGGATGAGCTGACCATTCCGAATGAAGGTTTCTGTTTAATTTATTCCGGATAAAGCAAGTATTCCGAACGAGCACTTTTGTTTTAGATATTCCGAATCAAAGTTATTCCGGATAAAGTGTTTTATTCCGAGTCAAGCAATTTATTCCGAATAAACAGATTTATTGTGGATCAGCATTTATTCCGAACCAGTAGTTTTCTTTCATTATTCCGCATGAGCAAAAGTATTCCGAACCAACAGATTATTCCGGATGAGATGTTATTCCGAATAAACAGATTTATTCCGGATGAGTGATTATTCTGAGTGAGGATTTTATTCCGCATGAACACCAACATTCCGAACCAGTGCTTTCTTTTTAATTATTCCGAACGAAGTGTATTCCGAACCAAGTCACTTTATTCCGCATGAGTTATTCCGAATAAACCAATATTCCGCATGAGCCAAATTTATTCCGCATGAACTGATTATTCCGGATCAAGCATTTTATTCCGAGTCAGCTGATTTTCCAAGTTAAGGTATTTTACTGTTTAACTTTAATTCAAGTTTTATTTTCATTAATTGCTTTTAGCTTAATTTTATTACTTCACGCATTTACCTTTTTAGTAGAAATAGATCAAAAGCTCCCCCTTTTTAGTTACCAAGAACAACAATTCCACTTTGAACCGTGATCAATTCGAGAAGATACCGAGAACGAAACAACGAACAAATTTAATTGGGTGCGAGTAACACAAAGAAAGATCTTGCAACAAACCTTTTTATTAACAGAACAAAAGTATGTTATTAAAATGGCGCCGCTGCCGGCTCTTTTCGTAAGGATTAACGGTTTTTGTGAGAAAAATTGGATTTTGGGATCCGTTCTTTCGGGAACGTCATTTTCTTGCATTAAAAATTTTCAAAAAAAACCCATAAAAATATAAACTTTTTCAAAAATACAAAAAAATTAAAAAACCTATAAAAATCTAAAATATTTTCTCTTGCATTTTCTTTTTAGTGTATGCGTACTCGATCAACGTCTTATCCCGAGCCCGAGACTCTCGATAATTTAGACATGGCCAGCGTACACAACAATAATAATCCACCCCACCCCAACATGAATAATCTACCCCAACCCGACCTACGAACCATGGAGGAGCTATGCCAACCTACGATGAATGGATGTGGAGGCCCGATTGCGCCGATGCAAATCACGGCTCAGGAGTTTTTGTTGAAACATCACATGATCCAACAAGTGCAAACTAATCCATTTCGCGGATTGCCGGATGATGATGCCAACAAGCACCTCGACAAATTCATTACCATTACTCAAAGCATGAAGATGCCCGGTGTTTCTATGGATGTACTTCGCCTTCAACTATTTCCCCACACGCTTTCTCACCATGCCGAAAAATGGTTTGATCGTCTCCCAAATAATTCTATTCATACTTGGGACGACATGACTCAACGATTTTTGTCGCGCTACTTTCCACCGTCCATGGTCACGAGCCTTCGTAACCAAATTAGTGGATTCATGCAAGAAAATGATGAATCGCTTTTTGATGCTTGGGAACGCTACAATGATTTCATCGACCGTTGTCCAAATCATAACATGCTCCCCGTCACTCTCATTGATACTTTCTACAATGGTCTCACTTTTCGTGATCGTGACACGATCAACGCCGCCGCCGGTGGTACTTTTATGAAAAGGAGACCGGAGGAGTGTAGAGAGTTGATTGAAAACATGACTACTCACCACAAGAATTGGGATTCATCCGCATCCTCAAGATCTAATCCGAGAGTCAATGTTTCATCTACTTCTTCCACCACCGACATGTCCGCCATGGAACGAGCCATTATCGAAATGAGCAAAAATATGCAAATTTTGTCTACTAACCATACTCAACAAGCTAAAGCCGTTGCTATTTCTTGTGAAACATGTGGTGGTCCTCATTCTTACATTGATTGTCCTACTACTCAAGGAAATTTTTTTGAAAACGTTAACGCGGCATACGGTAACTATCCTACGGGAGGCTATCAAGCTCGTCCTCAAGGAGACCGTAACTTGCTAAGTTATCGTTCAAACAACTATCTTTCACCACCCGGGTTTACTCCTCAAAACCAAAACCAACAACAAAGCTATAACCGAAATAACCAAAGCCAACCTCGTGCTAACAATCAATATCAATCCCAAAGAAACCCATACCCACCTCAAGGAAATTCTCAAGCTTACCAAGCTCCACCTCTCAATCAACCAACGATGTTGAATCAAGAAATCGAGACGTTCATGAGGACTAATAGAGAGATGGTGACGAATCTTAAGAGTCAATTCATCAACTTGAAGGGAGACATGGCGAAACAAGGGAGCGATATTCGAGTCGAGCTAAGGAATGACATGGCGAAACAAAGCAATGATATTCGCGCAGACATGAGAGACTCTTTCAGCACTCAAGCGGATAATATACGTGATATGGTAGGTTCGCTTTTCCAAGGTAATAAACCCTCTTCTTCGGGTACTCTTCCGAGTAACACCGTTGCTAATCCACGAGGGGAGATGAAAGCAATCACCACTCGTAGTGGAAAAGGTTATACGGAACCCGAGCTTCCTACACATCCACCCGTGATTGTGAACAAGGAAAAAGAGCAACTTTCCTCACCTCCTTTGCCTTCTACCCCCATTCCCCCACCACCCGCAGTTGTGAGTGATCCTACTCCCATTAAGCCTTCCTCTTCATCCGATATACCTTATCCTTCAAGGTTGAGGAAAGAGAAGCAAAAGAGCAAGGATGATATTCAAGTTTCAAACTTTCTTAAAATGTTTAAACAATTGAATTTTAACATCTCCTTTGCCGAGGCTCTCGCTCATATGCCTAAATATGCAAAAATGTTTAAAGATCTTCTTAGTGACAAGGAAAAGCTTCTTGATATTGCTAATACCCAACTTAATGAGAATTGCTCCGCGGTTCTCTTAAGGAAATTGCCCACCAAACTTGGTGATCCGGGTCGCTTCTTGATTCCTTGCAACTTCCCGGGAGTAGAGAATTGCATGACCCTAGCCGATCTAGGTGCTAGTATAAACTTAATGCCATTAAGTGTATGGAAGCAATTAACTCTACCCGAGCTAGTCCCCACCAAAATGACTTTGGAATTAGCTAACCGTACGGTTGCTTATCCAGTGGGGATAACCGAAGACGTCTTCGTTGGCGTTGACAAATTCACCTTTCCGGCGGATTTTGTTGTCGTTGACTACGAGATGGATCCCCGTGTTCCATTAATCGTTGGACGTCCCTTCTTGAGGACCAGTCGCACTCTCATTGATGTAGCCGCGGGCGAAATAATCATGAGAGTTGGTGACGATAAAATTGTCTTCAATATGGGTATGATTTCTAAGCAACCTTATTAATATGAGACTGTTAATGCTATTGATGTTCTCGATGAGGCTTGTGAAGAACACTTTTATGATGCTTGCAAAAGTAATCTTTCTTCTCTACCCAATGTTGACACTGTTGCCTCAATTGCTTTGTCATTGACTCCATTTGGAGAAAGTGACTTTCTTTTGGATGATTTTGAAGCTAGCTTGGGCCCACTTGATCTTAAATATGATGATTCTCCTACCGATTGGGAAGAACACATTCGTACAATTGAGAAACTTCTCAATGTAGACCCTTTCTCTCCTCCTTCTCCTAAAGAGGTGACTAATGATGATCCATCGTTAATTACACCATCTATTGAGGATCCTCCTACTCTTGAGCTTAAGGACTTACCTCCTCATCTCGAGTATGTTTTCTTAGAGGGCATTGATCAACTTCCCGTTATCATTGCTAAGGATTTAAAAGACGATGAGAAAACGCGTCTCATTGAAGTTCTCAAGAAACATAAAAGAGCTATCGCTTGGAAAATATCCGATATTCGTGGAATTGATCCTCACTTTTGCACACATAACATTCTCATGGAGGACGACTTTAAGCCCAAAATTCAAAGCCAAAGAAGGGTGAATCCTAAAATCCATGACGTTATCAAAAAAGAGGTTATCAAACTTCTTGATGCGGGCATGATTTACCCTATCTCGGATTCACCATGGGTTAGTCCAGTCCATTGTGTGCCTAAGAAAGGCGGAATCACCGTTGTGCCCAATGCAAACAACGAGTTGATTCCTACACGTCTCGTTACTGGGTGGAGAGTTTGTATAGACTATCGCAAACTCAATGATGCCACGAGAAAGGATCATTTTCTTCTTCCTTTTATGGACCAAATGCTTGAACGTTTAGCGGGTAATGAATATTACTGCTTTCTAGATGGTTTCTCGGGTTATTTCCAAACACCCATCGATCCCTAAGATCAAGAGAAGACAACATTCACTTGTCCCTATGGCACATTTACTTACAAAAGATTGCCTTTTGGCTTATGCAATGCCCCCGGGACTTTCCAAAGGTGCATGTTGGCTATCTTCCATGACATGGTTGAGCAAACCATGGAAGTCTTCATGGATGATTTCTCGGTCTTTGGGGATGCATTCTCTTCTTGCCTTGCCAATTTAGAACGTATGCTTAAGCGGTGCGAAGACACTCGCCTTGTTTTAAATTGGGAAAAATGCCATTTTATGGTAAAAGAAGGCATTGTGCTAGGACACAAAATCTCAAAAGCCGGTCTTGAAGTGGACAGTGCTAAAGTGGATGTCATAGCCAAATTACCTCCACCTTCAACCGTGAAGGGTGTGAGAAGTTTTCTCGGTCATGCGGGCTTCTATCGTTAATTCATTCAAGATTTTTCTAAAATCGCTCGCCCGATGACCCACCTCTTTGAAAAAGATACTCCTTTCATCTTTTCCAAAGAGTGTCTTGAATCCTTCAATCTTCTTAAGGATAAGCTAACTAAGGCACCGGTCTTGGTCACCCCTAATTGGGAGCTACCTTTCGAGTTGATGTCTGATGCTAGCGACTTTGCTATTGGAGCGGTTTTGGGCCAAAGAGTGAATAAACACTTCCAACCAATCGATTATGCTAGCAAGACAATGACGGGGGCTCAATTGCATTATACGACAACCAAAAAAGAGCTTTTAGCTGTTGTCTATGCTTTTGAAAAATTTCGTCCCTATCTTGTTTTATCCACTACCATTGTATACACGGACCATTCCGCGTTGAAGTACTTGATGACTAAGCACGACTCTAAGCCAAGACTTCTTCGCTGGGTTTTACTCCTTCAAGAATTTAACATTGAAATTCATGACAAGAAGGGAGCTGAAAACCTAGCCACGGATCATCTAAGTAGACTTGAGGATCCTTATCAAGGGGATCATCCGAATCAAGAGATCAATGACTCTTTTCCCCTTGAGACCTTAATGTCTATAAATTCCAATCTTGATGACACCCCGTGGTTTGCCGACATTGCAAACTACTTAGCGGGTGGTGTTCTCATCAAAGGGTTAACATCCCCGCAAAAGAAGAAGTTCTTAAACAATGTTAAGACTTACTTTTGGGATGACCCTTTTCTCTTCAAACAATGCTGACAAACATCAAAAAGGCACCTAAGATCGGGTGGTCGGGGATGATCAAAGAACATATATGCCATTGTTGTTCTTAGTGAGAGAAAGTTAGAGAGAGGTGAAGGAATGTTATGTGTTTTATTTCAAGTGAAATGAAAAACAAGAAAAAAAAGAACAAACTTCCACACCCCCATGGAGAGTCATGGGGGTATTTATAGGCCTAACATGACTAAACTATACATACTTTACACATTAAGTCCCTGCGTGTAGCAAAGTATATAAATCTAGTCCAACTCACGTGAAAGGCGCCAGCTTACCAAAAAGTAGGTCTAACAATCTCCCTCCAAGATGGTGACTCACGTGAGTTGGTTACAATGATTCCTACAAGCAAAAATAAAGAAAAATGATAAGCTTGAATTCCAGCATTCCTTGAGACAGTCTTCATCGACCTTCATCTTCTTGAATACTCCAGCTCTATTTCTTCAGCATTGTAGAATCTAGTTGAGTTTTACTCCCTCCCAACTAGAAGGCCTTTCATTAAACAAGCAGTAAAGACTGCTCCCTCTCAAACAGATCATACAGAGGAAATCTGTGGGAGGTGATAACGCCATCAACATTTTCTCACAAATTGAAGCAATCCCAGTCTTGATTCTATGATAGATTACCAGAAGTACACACTCTATCCCGAACATTAAGTCAAATTGTAGCACCAGAGTCAATTAAGTCCCGGAAATGCACATTTCTCCTGACAGGACAGTGATGATAAAAAGTCGCCATACCAAAGTCAATTAAGTCCCGAGTGTAGTCAACTTATCCCTCTATGTAGAAACGGTAACACCAAAGTTAAGTGACCCCGCATGTACACATTTCTCCCTCCAGGATGATACCTATTAAGGGAATCATCCTTCATGTGTGTACGTGGTATGCCAACTGGAACCGCTTACTTAGCAACCAATACTATGTGAGAAGATGTCCACAATATCTCTCTAAACAAAATTCTCTCAAGATCACCCCGAACTGAATCCCCTTATCAATTCTGTTGGCTATTGATAGTGACCACTGATGAAGATAACCCGATAATCCAAACTTGAAACTGAAGTAGAATTCCCCAAACTTGAACTTAAGCTTGCACTATAGTAGAATGAAGAGCGATGCAGAGAAGTCTTAAACGTACCCTATACCAAAAGGCGGTATATAAAAGGTACAACTTCTCTAAAGTACCCTATACCAAAACAGGCGGTATATGAAAAAATACTACATCTCTTGAAGAAATCCACAACTGCAAGTGCGTGTGACACTGAGAACCGCAACGAAGCTCCCAAAAAATGATAGTTATCCATGTCGTCGTCCATCCTCCCCTTGACAATGGATACTAGATACTTCAAGTCTAATTCAAAACCGTATATGCTCGAGCAAGTTATCTTATAAAGTCATAAGTACTCCTTTAAAGATAAAATAAGAACGCCTCTGAAAAATCTCAGTTCAACCTCAAGTAAGTAGCATCGAATCATCTTCGTAATCACATAAACCGTAATAGCCGCTAGGTATTTAGGTGAATTTTTTATAAGGATCGTTTTAGTGTAATGTATCGTGTTTGTTGTGTTTGTTGTTCATGAAAAAGTGATATGATCGAAAACGGATATCCGGCCGGAATGTCACAGTTTAAACGGTCTGCCAAAATAATAAAATCTTGTCCCATAAGCCTTTAACTCGACAACAATTTTATTACTTGGTTCTTTCGAAAATACCCGGCTCAATCCAATACCCCCGTTACTCAAAACCGACATGATTAATTTTGCATTATTCAGATATATAGACGGTCATCCCGAAATAAAGTGCAAAAATAATCGGCCCACCAAAGGCCTTCGATAAAAGTAGTGAGCGACCGTCAACTAGTTGTCAAAACCTTTGTAAGCCAATATAAACCAAATATTCGGCCCACAAAACACCCGGTCCAAGAAAAATCTTACCAAATCCAATATTTCATGAAACAAAACATATGAAACCGTAGCCCAAGCCCAAGCTTACTATACCCAATTTCAATAAATTGGAGATAAGTGATAACCCACATCTCTAAAAGTGACTCACGCAAGGTATGTATTCAATATCCACGTGTAGTCCACTAGTCAACCACTTGCCTAGAAACCTCCGCCCCATATTTCTTCATAATAAACACAGCCACAAAAACCGGATCTCATCTCTTTTCTATCTTAAACTAGTTACATCCGCCCCCTTAAATTTGCACTCCCAAAACACTCCATTCTCATCTTAACAGTAAACACCAAAGATCACATAATCATCAAACCCGAACCAATGATCTTATTCTGAAAACCCACGAATATCATAAACCCAAGTAACTAGTATCAATCCGAATCTCAAACAAACCATTTGAACATACAATGGGTGCTGATACGAGGAGAACACAAAGTAAGGGCTTCCAGATCTTGATAAAGGGTCTCGGGTAGGTTAATGATGTGTGACAGCATGTTGATATATGTTACTAAAAACAAAATAATTTTCGAGAACTATGAAGAGTAGTTAAACGCAAAAAAAAAATATCTTTAAAAAGATTGAAAGAAAAACGTTTTAACCATACTGAGGTCTCGAAAAACTAAGTGTTTTCAGTCAATGGATCGAGTCTAGGTGGTGGGTTTAGGTGACGATGGGATTAGGACAAGATTGAGTGGTGTTTGTGGAGATAAAAGGATGGATTGTTGTTACAGTTAAGGTTAGTTTGAGCATGAGTCGGTTAATGTTACTGGTTTGTTTGAGCATGAGTCCAAATCTTATATATTAGGATTAAGTGGTTTGAATTATGGTTGTTTATAAGAGTCTGATATGAGCTTAAACTCATATCCTTTTATCAACAAATAACCCTAAAACATGAAGCAAAATACCAATTTATTTGGCAAAAATAGTGTTATGTGGTATGTTTGTGTTTGTGTACACTTGTGTAGGTAAAAAGATATATTTCCAAGCAAACAAGGAAAAATCAAGCTCAAATGGATGAAAAAGACAAAGAAGGATCAAAAGTGACAAGACTTTGAAGTACAAGGACCTATCTTGACAAGTTATCAAAGTTGAAGGACTAAAGTGCAAATATTGTAAAAAGTCAAGATTCAAGTCAAAATTGGTCAACTCTCAAGTCAACTCAGTCAAAGGACCATTTTGTTCAAAGAATGAAAGTTGAAGGACCAAATATGTCAAAAGAATGAAGATTCTAGCTCAAAACAAAAATCTGCCAAGTTAAAGGACCAATTCTGCCAATATTGGAAAGATTTTCAAGTTTGATCCATGTGACAAGTTTTTCAGCCAATGAGAAGAAAGGAAGCAAGTCACACGGATTGAATATTAAATATCCACTCAGCCGCCTTACATTTATTACCCAATCCCAACAGTTCAATCCGTGTGACCAAAATTCAGCCAATTAAACACTGACACGTGGCATCTTCTTCAAGGAAAAATTTGCCAGGATCGCGTTTTAGCTACAAGCAATTTCATGGAAAGTTTTCAACACCAAACTTGATCGTTTTGAAGAGACAAACACATTGGTGCCAATCAATTAACAAATCATTCACTTAATCAAGAATCCCCAATTCCTTGTTCATACCTGCAAATGCAATATGCAGAATTCTACACGTGGCAAGCTGGGATTGGTTCTGACACGTCACCAACCCCAACAAACTCTTCCTTTATGTCTATAAATAGCTGGCTTAGACTTCATTTGTACTGGTAGCTTAAATTTGTAAAAACACATAGTTCTCAATTTCCTTTCCCTTTTCCTTCATTTCTACCCTAGCTACTCAAGAGTCTGACAAACTCTTGAGTTAGTTAGTTAGTTACTAGCTTCCAACAACCTTGTAACCGTTTTTCATTGAATAAATTTTGAATTCAAGCTTTCCCGCCAAAACTGTTCTTATCATTCCTGTTCATTTCTTGTTGCATTTGGATATTGTTGTTGCTGTTAAGTGTTTGTTATGATCATTCATTGATCATAACTGACATTGAAGGAGTTGATAGCTGTTTGATCAGAATTCAGTCCATTTCCATAGTTTTTGAAGATTTTCAAGCATGTTGATAGATTCCTGTTGAATTGTAGCTGATATTGTTGATTGATTTTCTCCTAGTGATAAGGTGGTGGTTATCACTAGGTTAAGAGAGCTCAGCGCTCCTCTTCTTCTCAAAGGATAACTTCAATAGGTTTTAAAGTTCTTGTTTCAATTCCTCTCAAAAAGTCAAATGCATGATTTCTTTTTCTAGTGTAATCTGATGGCTGCCTGATAAAGTTGTTTGTAGTTGCTGTTTGATTGATCTTTGATAGCTTGTAGCTTAATCCTGCTTGTTTGTTCTTTGATTTGGATTAGACTCTAGTTTACTGCATTAATTCAGTTACTTTTAGCTTTGGACCTTGTTTGAAGTTCTAGTGGTATTAATTGATTGCATTTAGCTCTTACACCTTTCACTTTGATCATTGAATCTAGCTTGCTATAGATTTTAACTCAGTTCTATTTCAACTTCAAATTGTCTTAACAAATTTTCATACAAATCAGTAAAGGAGTGTTTGGGTGTAGTTTAAAAAGAGTTTTCAAGCATTGAGATTTGGATTTTTAGAGTTCATTTGCAGTCATAAGGTGATAATAAGTTGTTTTAAGTCTTTTACAAGTCAAATACACAGTCAAAAAGGCAAATGGCACATAAAAAGTTTGGGTCAGTCCTATGCATTTTGGTCATCTAGAAACTTGTCATTTTGATTTGAGCAGTTCTCACTTAATCTTGGATGAAATTGCACCAAATTTGTTTCCATTTGTAGCTTACATCATATAGTTTCAGATTCTAGGAGGATTTTCTACAGTATTCCATAATCAGATAGCAATAAGCAAAAATCAGATAAGCCAACTCAACTCAAGTTTCTGTAACTTGTAAACTGAAAATCTGTATCTCCTTTTCCTATTCATAAACTTAGCAATTTTTCTTCACAAATCCCATTAAGTAGTTGAGTTACATGATTTTTGAGATTTTTAGCTTTTTGAAAAAAAGCTGGTCAACGCTTGGTCAACATAAGCCCATTTTTAGCTTAATTCAGATTCTGAGCTTATTTCTGGATGAAAAATGTTCTAGTTTGATTTCCCATTCTTTAATTCAGTTGCTTAATCAGTTTTAATAGAAAAATCAAGTTGTGACTGATTAGATTTGGCTATAGCTTATTTTGTGCTTATTGATAAGCACTCATTTGCTTATTTTTCATCTTTAGCCAATTTCCTTTGACAAGTGTAGCTTATTTTTGATTTGAAACATTTTGCAATTTGTCTCATTAAAATTGGTGGAGTATTAAGCTCAAACGAGCTTAATTTCTTGCTTATCCCGTTTTTGGTTAAAAAGTTTTGGAAATTGCCATTTAGTCCCTAGTGTTCTTAACAGTGTGAATACTTGGCTTAATTACCATGTTTTTAGGTTTTGCACTTTGTTAGTCCCTATAGTTTAAAAAGTTGTTACATTCAGTTAGATATTTGTTAGTTTGTTACACTTTTGGTTAGTTTGTTATAGAATTTGCATTTTTAATCCTTGTAGTTAACTGATTTGCACTTTTAGTCCCTAGAATTGTTAGAACTTACATTTCAAGCATTTATTTTTCATAGAATTTACAATTTCAGTCCTTTAAGTTTCATATTTTGCAATTTTGAATTTTTACTTGAATAAAAACGTGGTATTTGCAATATGTTTTACATATAAGTAGGTAATATTTTTCCGTTTTGCAAGCATTTGTTGAATTAGCAAATAGATTATCCAAGCAAGATTTACAACCAAGAACAATTAAAAACCCGATATTGGTTGGACTTTCTATTAGTAAGAACTGAGAAAAAACGAACTGCATTATACTCAATTTCAAATGGCGCCGCTGCCGGTTCTTTGACTACACGAGAGACTATCGATTGACGGTTTTCATTGGCTTTTAGGATCCGTTCACTTTGTGAACGTTATTTTTACGTATCATAAATCAAAAACAAATAAAAAAATCAAAAATATAAAAATATATAAAAACTAAAAAAATTAACAAAACAATTCTTTTCCTAAAGAATTGACCAAAAAAATAAAAAAATCCAAAAAGCAATCTTTTTCCTAAGAGATTGCACCCAAAAATATATATTATTGGATTCTCTCGGTTTTTATGTACATATAGTATTTTCCCTTAAAAAACTCATAAATACAAACATATTTTCCATATATTATTATAAGTAAATACGTATACGTATAAGAACAATCAATCTACATATCTTCCATAAGTATTGCCGAGGCAATACACCGTGTTGAGGGGCGTTCCGGTCCTTGACACGTGTATCGATCAAACAAAATAAAGCAAGAATAGATAAATACTCTCAATAAGCAACAATTCGAAGAATACGAACATTTAAGTGAATAGAAAGGCGATGTGCTATAAAATGCCATCTAAGGGTCAATAGGTACTTAAGTGCTTCGCGCCACCTAACCCCCCGTTCACTTGTAAGTATTCTAAGAAGGAAGGCTTCATTGGGGGTCTTGCACCCAAAGTAGTATATACATATATTGTTATTTTCTTGTGGATATTTAATATTGAAACTCGAAGAGGATAATCTATTTCTCTTCAAAGTCACACGAGAGCTTCTCTCTCATTCCTCGTATTGAGTTGCATGCTCACTCGCGGGCGTACACAAATACCGATTGGTGTACAACCTCTTCCTCCGAAAAGGAAGAAAAAGAGAAAGAGTAAGACCACCATCGTCCACCAAGCCGATCACGAGAATCGTGCTTTGACTCCACCACAAGAAGCCATGGCTATTGATAATCGCACTTTGTATGAACGTATGCAATCCAACATTCATGGATATTCTAGTGCCATTAAGATTCCCGACTTTCCCGCTAACACATTTGAGCTACATACATCTATGATCAATATGGTTGCACTATCACCTTTCTTTGGTAAACAAAATGAGGATCCTCATGCTCACCTTAAGAGATTCCTTTCACTTTGCAATACCATTAAGCATAATGGGGTTCCACATGAGGTGATTAGGTTGATGTTAGTGTCATTTTCTTTAGAGGGAACCGCTAAGCATTGGTTAGACACCCAACCACCCGATAGTATCACCACATGGGATGGTTTCACCACTAAGTTTTTGAACAAGTTCTTTCCTCCACATAAGACTATGGCTTTGAGGACTTTAATTATGAGCTTTCAACAAAAACCTAGTCAATCCTTTAGTGATGCTTGGGAAGAGTATAGTGAGTTGTTGAGGCGATGCCCTAATCATGGATTGGATCAAGTTCACCAAATAAGCCTTTTTTATGATGGCCTTAAATCTCACCACCAAGATTCACTCAATGCTTCCGCGGGAGGGAGTATTTTTCTTAAGACTTATCAAGAGGCTTTGGACATTATTGAGACTAAGGAAATGGTTCAAACAAACAATCCATTTGAAGAAAAGGTTCATGTTATCCAAAACAATTCTCAAATCCCTTGTGACAACCAACTCCTCAAGTTTCAAGAAGCGATTTTTCAAAGGATGGATAGAGATAGTGAGAGGCATTTGCAAGCACAACAAGAAATGTTTCAAACTTTTAAGAGCATGACATTGAACAATTCCTCAAATAATGTGAATGCCATCACCATTTCTTGTGTTACTTGTGGAGGTCCCCATTCTTATGAACAATGTGATAAGGTGCAAGGGTATCAAGGTGAATGCTATGCTTACCAAGAAGAACATCGTGAACACTTCAAGCCTAATATCAATCCAAATAACCTTTCTTACAAATCCCAAAACTACCTTTCTCCACCCGGCTTCCCACCCCAACCACCCACCCAAATTCCACAAAATACTCCTCAAATTTTACCAAGGAATCAAGGGCAAAGACCACCATACCAAGGAAATAACTACAAGGCACCCAATCAATTTCAACCTCAAGCAAATACCTTTTATCCACCAAATCAAGGATTTAATGCTCAACCTTTACCTTTCCAACCTCAAGGTTTTCAAGGTTATGTGCCACAAGAGTTTAACACAATGGATCTCTTACAAAAAATGAATCAAGAGAATGAAAGGAAGTTCCAAGCTATGGAGAAGAAAATGAATGACCAATTCAATAAGGTTTTAGTGGTATTAAATCAAAGACCACAAGGGGCTTTACCTTCTAACACACAAACAAACCCTAGGGCTAATGTCAATGCTATTACAACAAGGAGTGTAACAACAACAAAGGATCCTTCACCTCCTAAACCTACTATTGTTCAACCCACTTGTGCTCCTACTTGTGACAAGCCTTCTACTTCTACTCCACCTCCTCAAAATGCTCCTATTCACTCAAACACACCTTCTCAACCACCTCATACTTCTCCTTTACCTTCCATACTTCCCAATGAAGAAGCTAACAAAGACAAATCTTCCACCACAACACCTATTACACCTACACCAAAGCCTACTCTTCCATATCCTTCAAGGTTGAAAAAAGACAAGTTAAAGAACAAGGATGACATCCAAGTCTCCAATTTCTTAAGGATGTTCAAGCAACTCAACATCAACATATCTTTTGCGGAAGCTCTTGCTTATATGCCAAAGTTTGCTAAGATGTTCAAGGATTTGCTCTCAAACAAAGAAAAATTGGTTGATTTGCCCAACACATCACTTAATGAAAATTGTTCCGCGGTGTTACTTAAAACCTTACCAACAAAACTTGGAGATCCGGGGCGCTTCTTGATACCTTGTAATTTTCCCGGCGTTGAAAAATGCATGGCTTTAGCGGATTTAGGGGCGAGCATAAACCTCATGCCTTTATCGGTTTGGAAACAACTATCTCTTCCCGAGCTCACTCCCACTAGGATGACTCTTGAACTAGCCAACCGAACCATAGCTCACCCCGTAGGTATAGCGGAAGATGTGTTTGTAGGTGTGGATAAGTTTACCTTTCTGGCCGACTTTGTAGTGGTCGATTATGACATGGATCCTAGAGTGCCTTTGATTGTTGGTAGACCGTTTTTGAGAACGGGTCGTACCTTGATAGATGTGGCGGAAGGAGAATTAATTATGAGAGTAGAAGATGAGAGAGTGGTGTTTAAGTTAGGGAAAGTTTGTGATAGAAAAGAGGTTAAGGAGTCTAGACCTTGTGAGACTATTAACATTGTGGATGTGCTAGATGAAGTGTGTAATGAACATTTTCATGATGCTTGTAAGAGTGCTAGTGATGAGATACCCCATGTTGAAACCGTGGCCTCAATTGCTCCCTCTTTAACACCTTTTGGAGAGAGTGATTTCCTCTTGGAGGAATTTGAGTCCAACTTTCTTGGTGATGATGATTCTCCCATTAATTGGGAAGAAGATATTCTTACAATCCAAAAGTTGCTCAATGAGGACCCTATTCCTTCTTCTATTCCATAAGAGATTACCATTGAGGAACCTTCCCTAGTAAAACCTTCCATAGAGAGTCCACCTCCCATTGAACTTAAGGAGCTTCCATCCCACTTAGAATATGCTTTCTTAGAAGGAAAAGACCAATTACTGGTGATTATTGCTAAAGAATTGAAAGAGGATGAGAAAGAGCAACTTATTGAAGTTCTTAAGAAACATAAGAAAGCTTTAGCATGGAAAATATCCGACATAAGGGGAATTGATCCACATTTTTGTACTCACAAAATCCTTATGGAGGATGATTATAAACCCGCCATTTAAAACCAAAGGAGAGTTAACCCAAAAATCCATGAGGTTATTAAGAAAGAAGTGATTAAACTCTTAGATGCGGGTATGATTTACCCCATTTCCGACTCTCCATGGGTTAGCCCGGTTCATTGTGTTCCAAAGAAGGGTGGAATCACCGTGGTGCCTAATGAGAACAATGAGCTTATTCCCACGAGACTTGTGACCGGTTGGAGAGTTTGCATTGATTATAGAAAACTCAATGAGGCAACTAGGAAAGACCATTTCCCACTTCCCTTTATGGATCAAATGCTTGAACGCTTAGCGGGAAATGAGTACTATTGTTTTCTTGATGGCTTTTCGGGTTATTTCCAAATACCCATTGACCCTAAGGATCAAGAAAATACCACATTCACTTGTCCCTACGGTACATTTGCTTACAAGAGGATGCCTTTTGGCTTATGTAATGCACCGGGGACGTTTCAAAGGTGCATGATGGCGATTTTCCATGACATGATAGAGCAAACCATGGAGGTTTTTATGGATGACTTTTCCGAATTTGGACACTCCTTTAGCTCATGTCTCAACAATCTTGAGAGAATGCTTAAGCGTTGTGAGGAAACACGTTTGGTGCTTAATTGGGAGAAATGTCACTTTATGGTGAAGGAGGGGATTGTTTTAGGACACAAGATATCCAATAAGGGATTAGAAGTTGATAGAGCTAAAATTGATGTGATTGCTAAGCTTCCCCCACCCACCTCGGTTAAAGGTGTGAGGAGTTTCTTAGGTCATGCGGGATTTTATAGGCGCTTTATACAAGATTTTTCTAAGATAGCTAGACCGATGACTCACCTCTTGGAGAAAGAGGCTCCTTTCATTTTTGATCAAGCTTGTTTAGACTCTTTTGAGACTCTTAAGGAAAAATTAACTAAGGCTCCCGTTTTGGTTTCTCCAAATTGGGAATTACCTTTTGAGCTTATGTGTGACGCTAGTGATTATGCGGTGGGGGCCGTCTTAGGACAAAGAGTTAATAAACATTTTCAACCTATACACTATGCGAGTAAAACCATGACCGGTGCACAACTTCATTACACTACCACGGAAAAAGAGTTGCTTGCTATAGTATATGCTTTTGAGAAGTTTAGACCATATCTTGTGCTTTCCAAAACCATAGTGTATACGGATCATTCCGCTCTCAAGTATCTTATGACAAAACAAGATGCTAAGCCTAGGCTTTTGAGATGGGTTTTGTTGCTTCAAGAGTTTAAGATAGAGATTCGTGATAAGAAAGGGGCCGAGAATTTAGCGGCGGATCATTTGAGTAGACTTGAGCATCCTTTTCAAGGAGATTTCCCACATCAAGAAATCAATGAATCTTTTCCATTAGAGGAGCTCATGTCTATCTCTTCCCAAGAGGATGCCATACCTTGGTTTGCGGATATCGCAAACTATCTTGTGGGCAATGTGCTTATTGAGGGTCTTACTTATCAACAAAAGAAAAAGTTTCTTAAGGAAGTTAAGTATTACTTTTGGGATGATCCATATCTTTTTAGGCAATGTGCGGACCAAATCATTCGACGGTGTGTAGATGGGCCCGAGGCATTTAAGATCTTAGAGGCGTGTCATAAAGGACCTACGGGTGGACATTTTGGGCCTAACTACACCGCCAAGAAAGTCTTTGATTCGGGTTACTATTGGCCTTCCATTTACAAAGATGCCCAAGAGATGGTGAAATTTTGTGATGTTTGTCAAAGACAAGGAAAAATTACACAACGTGATGAGATGCCACAAAATTTTATCCAAGAGTGTGAGATATTTGATGTATGGGGAATAGATTTCATGGGACCTTTTCCATCCTCTAAGGGAAACAAGTATATACTTGTGGCGGTGGATTATGTGTCCAAATGGGTGGAGGCTAAAGCCTTACCTACCAATGATGCTAGAGTGGTTGTAAAGTTTTTGAAACAATTGTTTGCTAGATTTGGTGTACCTCGGGCCATCATAAGTGATCGTGGTACGCACTTTTGCAATGATCAATTCACGAGAGTTATGAAGAAATATGGAGTGAATCATAGACTTTCTACCGCGTATCACCCTCAAACAAATGGTCAAACCGAGGTCACAAATCGTGGTTTAAAGAGGATTTTAGAGAGAACGGTGGGAGAACATCGAGCTTCTTGGTCGGATAAGCTTGATGATGCTTTGTGGGCGTTTAGGACGGCTTTTAAAACACCAATTGGTTGTACATCTTATAGGCTTGTCTATGGAAAAGCGTGCCACCTCCCATTTGAGTTAGAACATAAGGCATCTTGGGCTCTCAAGTGGGCTAACTTTGATTTAAACCAAGCCGGTTCACATAGGAAAGATCAACTCAATGAGATGGATGAGTTGAGAGCCAATGCCTATGAGAATTCTTTGCTTTACAAGGAAAAGACTAAGAAATTGCATGATGCTAAGATCAAGAATCGTGAGTTCAAAGTTGGAGAGCCGGTTCTCCTCTTTAACTCAAGATTGAAGCTTTTTGCGGGCAAGCTTAAGTCGAGATGGTCCGGTCCATTCACTATTGCTCAAGTGTTTCCATATGGAACTCTTGAGTTGTCCCAACCCGATGGTCCAAATTTTAAAGTGAATGGTCACCGTGTTAAACATTACTTTGGGGAGGACATTTCCGTTGAAATGGTCCAAGAGGTCCCCATTTTCCCCATGAATTAATTCATTGAGGGACGAGTCGAGCTAGAGACTCATTAACTCAAGCATCGTATAACTAGGTTTAGAGTGTTGTAGGTTAGAAATAAAGGCATAGACTTGGAGATAAGTGTAGGGGAGACCTTCTTTTGTCTTCATGATTGTTTGTAGGGTTGCTCACTCATTTCATGCTTTGGAGCTTATGGAGGAGGCCCTTGTATCCGGTTCACTTTGTTACTTTAGTGAATTTTCATTGACACCTTGTGCTTAAACATGATTTCACTAATAGTTGTCCTTTCCTTAACTTGGGTTAAGCAAAGTCTATTCATTGTCATAAGTGTAGGGGAAGTTTTTACACTTCCATGCTCTTAAACATTGAGGACAATGTTTAGCTTAAGTGTAGGGGGGTCTTCTATCGAAGTGACCTTACCTAGAACTTGTCATTGTCTTGCATGATAACATGGAAAAATTGAATTTTTCAAACATTTTTCAAATTTTTGATCTACTTTGGCCACCAAAAATATGCATTCATAATTTTTGCATCAATCATTTTTCATTTGCATAACACATTTGCATTGTATATATTTCTTCTTTTATTTTTCATCAAAATATATAAAAAGGAAAAAAAATATAATAAAACATGGTTTAACAAATTTAGATTTCTTTGACATATTAGGCCCGCCATGGATATTTTGACTCAACCCGAGTTTGCTTATTTTAGCATTCTCTAGCTAGTATCCTTAACCATGTAGTCCTTCATTGGTCTATTAGGCTAAGCATCCACAAATTTCATTATTTGAAATTTTAAATTTGTGGAGAATGGGAAATGATAGAGTTGAAGCAAGTGTAAAAGGGCTAGATAGACTTCATGATAATTACTTGTGGTTAAACCCTTCTCTTCTTTACCTCTATTTTCTTCGCATGTATATAATTGTTAATAAATAATCAAGTACGGTTTAAATTGGTTTGTAATCTCTCATGCATTTTTGTCCAATCATTCATGGTTGATATGAGTACGTCTTAAGATTCTAAGTTAGCACGTTTTATGTGTACTAGACTTATGTCATGCTCCATACTTAGCGGGTGTTTTTACTTTTCTTCTTTTCAAATTTCTTTGTGAGGAATAAAGAAAAATAAGAGCGGCTTATGATAAAAATGAGTGGCTAGAAAAAAAGAAAAAAAAAGAAAAGAAGAAGAAAAAAAAATAACGCAAGACTCCCAAGAGGGGCAGTGTGGTGTTAATTATAGTGACTATTGAGTTCCAATATTACCTTGACGGGTTGCGGGGATTCAATAGATTGCTCCAATCCAATATTGCCTTGACGGGTTGCGGGGTTGAAGATCCAGAGTCTCAAAAAGATGGCGGATGTAAATTATTGCGTGAGTTTTATTTTTCTTTCCTTAGCGAGTGTGTAGCTACTTATGAAAGCATGACATGAGGATTTTACACATAAGGCGAATGACTTATTACTCTTGAAACGGACTTGTATTAATTGTGAGCGGTTTTTCAAGTAATGGATGAGAGGATTACTTAGGATTAAAACCGTGCTTCCTTATTTTTGGATTTTACACTTATACTTCACACTTGAATAAATGACAAATTTGCCCACAAGCAATTTGCTCAAATAATAACCGGTTCCACATTTAATTGTCATGAATAAGTTGATGCACTTTTTACTTGTGAATACAATGATCCCATTTTTAAGCTTGGTATGGGGAAAGTGAAACTTGAGGGTGATAAATGTCCATGGTACCCAAGCCCTAATCTAAGCCATTGAATTCTTTATGAGTTATTTCCATCAAAACCATTTCAAGAAAAATCAAAAAGATATAGATAGAATTGTATTTTGTTCATTGCATTATTAAAAGTCATGATCATGCATCATCTAGTTTAGAGTAGTGTAGATGCATTTCATATGGCCAAGGTGGATTAATTATGAGGGAAATGTAAATTTGAGCTTTAATATATAATATTGCATGAGGACATGACAATGTTCAAGTGTAGGGGAATTTGATATGAGCTTAAACTCATATCCTTTTATCAATAAATAACCCTAAAACATGAAGCAAAATACCAATTTATTTGGCAAAAACAGTGTTATGTGGTATGTTTGTGTTTGTGTACACTTGTGTAGGTAAAAAGATACATTTCCAAGCAAACAAGGAAAAATCAAGCTCAAATGGATGAAAAAGACAAAGAAGGATCAAAAGTGACAAGACTTTGAAGTACAAGGACCTATCTTGACAAGTTATCAAAGTTGAAGGACTAAAGTGCAAATATTGTAAAAAGTCAAGATTCAAGTCAAAATTGGTCAACTCTCAAGTCAACTCAGTCAAAGGACCATTTTGTTCAAAGAATGAAAGTTGAAGGACTAAATATGTCAAAAGAATGAAGATTCTAGCTCAAAACAAAAATCTGCCAAGTTAAAGGACCAATTCTGCCAATATTGGAAAGATTTTCAAGTTTGATCCATGTGACAAGTTTTTCAGCCAATGAGAAGAAAGGAAGCAAGTCACACGGATTGAATATTAAATATCCACTCAGCCGGCTTACATTTATTACCCAATCCCAACAGTTCAATCCGTGTGACCAAAATTCAGCCAATTAAACACTGACACGTGGCATCTTCTTCAAGGAAAAATTTGCCAGGATCGCGTTTTAGCTACAAGCAATTTCATGGAAAGTTTTCAACACCAAACTTGATCGTTTTGAAGAGACAAACACATTGGTGCCAATCAATTAACAAATCATTCACTTAATCAAGAATCCCCAATTCCTTGTTCATACCTGCAAATGCAATATGCAGAATTCTACACGTGGCAAGCTGGGATTGGTTCTGACACGTCACCAACCCCAAAAAACTCTTCCTTCATGTCTATAAATAGCTGGCTTAGACTTCATTTATACTGGTAGCTTAAATTTGTAAAAACACATAGTTCTCAATTTCCTTTCCCTTTTCCTTCATTTCTACCCTAGCTACTCAAGAGTCTGACAAACTCTTGAGTTAGTTAGTTAGTTACTAGCTTCCAACAACCTTGTAACCGTTTTTCATTGAATAAATTTTGAATTCAAGCTTTCCCGCCAAAACTGTTCTTATCATTCCTGTTCATTTCTTGCTGCATTTGGATATTGTTGTTGCTGTTAAGTGTTTGTTATGATCATTCATTAATCATAACTGACATTGAAGGAGTTGATAGCTGTTTGATCAGAATTCAGTCCATTTCCATAGTTTTTGAAGATTTTCAAGCATGTTGATAGATTCCTGTTGAATTGTAGCTGATATTGTTGATTGATTTTCTCCTAGTGATAAGGTGGTGGTTATCACTAGGTTAAGAGAGCTCAGCGCTCCTCTTCTTCTCAAAGGATAACTTCAATAGGTTTTAAAGTTCTTGTTTCAATTCCTCTCAAAAAGTCAAATGCATGATTTCTTTTTCTAGTGTAATCTGATGGCTGCCTGATAAAGTTGTTTGTAGTTGCTGTTTGATTGATCTTTGATAGCTTGTAGCTTAATCCTGCTTGTTTGTTCTTTGATTTGGATTAGACTCTAGTTTACTGCATTAATTCAGTTACTTTTAGCTTTGGACCTTGTTTTAAGTTCTAGTGGTATTAATTGATTGCATTTAGCTGTTACACCTTTCACTTTGATCATTGAATCTAGCTTGCTATAGATTTTAACTCAGTTCTATTTCAACTTCAAATTGTCTTAACAAATTTTCATACAAATCAGTAAAGGAGTGTTTGGGTGTAGTTTAAAAAGAGTTTTCAAGCATTGAGATTTGGATTTTTAGAGTTCATTTGCAGTCATAAGGTGATAATAAGTTGTTTTAAGTCTTTTACAAGTCAAATACACAGTCAAAAAGGCAAATGGCACATAAAAAGTTTGGGTCAGTCCTATGCATTTTGGTCATCTAGAAACTTGTCATTTTGATTTGAGCAGTTCTCACTTAATCTTGGATGAAATTGCACCTAATTTGTTTCCATTTGTAGCTTACATCATATAGTTTCAGATTCTAGGAGGATTTTCTACAGTATTCCATAATCAGATAGCAATAAGCAAAAATCAGATAAGCCAACTCAACTCAAGTTTCTGTAACTTGTAAACTGAAAATCTGTATCTCCTTTTCCTATTCATAAACTTAGCAATTTTTCTTCACAAATCCCATTAAGTAGTTGAGTTACATGATTTTTGAGATTTTTAGCTTTTTGAAAAAAAGCTGGTCAACGCTTGGTCAACATAAGCCCATTTTTAGCTTAATTCAGATTCTGAGCTTATTTCTGGATGAAAAATGTTCTAGTTTGATTTCCCATTCTTTAATTCAGTTGCTTAATCAGTTTTAATAGAAAAATCAAGTTGTGACTGATTAGATTTGGCTATAGCTTATTTTGTGCTTATTGATAAGCACTCATTTGCTTATTTTTCATCTTTAGCCAATTTCCTTTGACAAGTGTAGCTTATTTTTGATTTGAAACATTTTGCAATTTGTCTCATTAAAATTGGTGGAGTATTAAGCTCAAACGAGCTTAATTTCTTGCTTATCCCGTTTTTGGTTAAAAAGTTTTGGAAATTGCCATTTAGTCCCTAGTGTTCTTAACAGTGTGAATACTTGGCTTAATTACCATGTTTTTAGGGTTTGCACTTTGTTAGTCCCTATAGTTTAAAAAGTTGTTACATTCAGTTAGATATTTGTTAGTTTGCTACACTTTTGGTTAGTTTGTTATAGAATTTGCATTTTTAATCCTTGTAGTTAACTGATTTGCACTTTTAGTCCCTAGAATTGTTAGAACTTACATTTCAAGCATTTATTTTTCATAGAATTTACAATTTCAGTCCTTTAAGTTTCATATTTTGCAATTTTGAATTTTTACTTGAATAAAAACGTGGTATTTGCAATATGTTTTACATATAAGTAGGTAATATTTTTCCGTTTTGCAAGCATTTGTTGAATTAGCAAATAGATTATCCAAGCAAGCTTTACAACCAAGAACAATTAAAAACCCGATATTGGTTGGACTTTCTATTAGTAAGAACTGAGAAAAAACGAACTGCATTATACTCAATTTCAGAGTCCATCGCAATGTTTTAACTTAACAGTTCATCGCATCCATCGCAATGATATAGAAAAAATTTCATCGCAATGAGTGAAATAATTTTTCCATCGCAATGATTCAAGCCATGTCATCCATCGCAACACAACATAACATATCGCAACATGTCTGTGTCTTTCATCGTAATGAGTCAACACAAAACCCATCGCAATAAACCACTATCCATCGCAAAGTCATCAGGAAAAATTAGGCAGCATGACGACTCATCTACCATTGCGATGGATCAAGCCACCCATCGCAATGAGACCCATCGGAATGAGTCCCATCGCAATAGATACAGCTGATAGGTGTGTAAACACCCATCCTTTTACCACTTAATTTTGGCTAAAACGAGACCAAAACACGTATTTAATATCATTTGTTTGGAATTATGCGTGGTTTTTGTGTTTATTGTGTTTTCAGAGCCAACCGGATGAATATTGAAGAAAACATGGGATTGCACGGGTTTTACTGAAGAAAAAGACTCAATATAAAGTCTATTGTCCAAGAGATGCAAAAGATTTGAAGTCATTGGGCCTATTTGACGATTTATCGAAGAAAAGGACCAAAGATGGAAGATTTACATAAGTCGAAGAAACTCAAGTCTATTAAACGAAGAAATTAAAAGACGAGTTGAATTTAATCGACGACAAATCCCGAATCAGAATCGAAAACGGAAACTTTTCTGGAAAGACGAAAAAGACAAGAAGAACGGGAGAAAGCCCACTCACTAACCAAAAGACAAGCCTATATAAAGGGTCCCCTCACACACATCCAGGAGTTAGCTTTTTGTTTTCTTCTTCCCCACTTTTCTCTCCCTGTAGTTCGTATCATCACCATCACCACTAGGGTGATTGGTGATTTTGATCTTTGTTTTTCCAATCTTGTTATTTTAATTCTTGTTTGATCTTGTTAACACATTAATCATTCAATACAAAGTCTTGTTTAATCTTTCCATTTCATCTTGTTCATCATCATCTTTATCCTCAAGTTCTTAAGTTTTTATTTTTCTTGATTTGATCTTCAAAAGTTGTTGGGATTTGAGTTTTTGTTGATGGGATTTGTAGCTTATGGTTAATAGATGCTTTGTGTTTAGTTTTATTTAAGATTTGGTGAAAAACTTGGTGATTTTTGGATTAAAACTGATTTTCCTTGTTCTTCGGGTATTATTTCTGTATCTGAGTTTCTGGGTTTCCCAGACTTCCGAACGAAGCCAAACTTCCGGATGAAGCAAAAAGTTCCGAATGAGTTTGTCAATTAAAAGTTCCGAATGAGTTTTGTTTTAAAAGTTCCGAACCAATTTTAGACTTCCGAACCAATTTCTTCCGAATCGGAACTTTGAAAAGTTCCGAACCAATTTTCGCAAAAGTTCCGAATCGAAACCACCAAAACTTCCGAACCAAGCAGAAAGTTCCGAACGAAGTCCAAAGTTCCGGATGAACTAGAATCTTCCGAACCAAGCAGAAAGTTCCGGATGAACCAAGATGTTCCGAATCAATCCAAAGTTCCGGATGAACTAGAATCTTCCGAATGAATCATTAAGTTCTGCATGAGTTAAGTTCCGAATCAAGGGTAAAAGTTCCGAATCAAATTTTCTTTTAGAGTTGCCGATTTACTGTTTCTTTACGTTTATCTCACAATTTATATTTTAACTGTAATTTGAACTTTAATTTCAATTTTAATTTTGATCTTAATTTCAATTCAAGTCTTTGTTAATTATAATTAAAGTAATTGTCTTTGATTTAAATTTTCATTTCCACTTTTTATTAGATTAGAAAACCAAACCTTTTATTTAGTAACCAAGAACAATCATTCCACTTAAGGCCGAGATCAATTCGAGAGGACTGTGAGAGAATTAGAACCCATATAAAAATTACTGTATCAAATGGCGCCGCTGCCGGCTCTTCTCGTTAAGATCAAAAGTTTTTTGTGAGAACTTGGATTTTGGGATCCGTTCCCCGTGAACGTTACTTTTTCATAAACATTTTCAAAAAATCCAAAAAAATATAAAATTTTCAAAAATACAAAAAAAAAAAAATTAAAAAACATAAAAACAAAAAATATTTTTGCTTTGCTTTTCTTTGTTCGTTCTTTTGCAGGTGTATGCGCACTCGATCCACGTCATATCAAGAGCCCGAGCCTCTCGATCACTTAGACATGGCCGGTGTACAACCTCCAAACAACAATAATAACAACAACAACCCACCTTTCAATAACATGAACAATCACAACAACAATGAGCCCCTTCCAGATAATCGTCCTATGATTGAACTACTGCAAGCTCATGTAGATGGCAACACGGACCCAATTGTTATACCACCAATTTCCGCCAACAATTTCGAGCTAAAATCAGGCTTTATCCAGATGGTCTCCGCTCAACCATTCTTGGGACGTACCATTGATGATCCACACGACCACATCAAGAGATTCTTGCAACTCACCAACACGGTCAAATTCAATGGCGTTCCACAAGAGGTTATAAGGTTACAACTTTTTCCCTTTTCTTTAGAGGGACAAGCCCGGCATTGGCTTGCTAAGGAACCGCCACAGAGTATTCTCTCGTGGACGGATTTGGAAACAAAGTTTATCAATTAATTTTTTCCACCCTCTCGTACTACCGCTTTGCGGAATGAGATCATAAATTTTGAACAAAAGTACGATGAGTCGTTCAGTGAATCTTGGGATCGTTTTAAAGATCTTTTAAGAAAATGCCCACAACATGGTTTTACCAAAGTACATCAAATCAATACTTTTTACAATGGTTTAAGCATGAGTGACCAAGATTCACTGAACAGTGCCTCGGGGGGTAATCTATTGGCTAAGACTTCCAATGCTGCTTGGGACATCATTGAGAATAAATCTCGTGTGCAAACCAAGAGTGTTAGGACCAATGTCGCTAGTGCTAGCACTAATGACAGCGACAAGCGATTGGACAAAATCACTACGCTTCTTGAATCGCTTGTCACCCACACCGTCAGCAACAACAACAGCAACAACGCCAAAAACGCTCAAGTGAACGCTGTCAGCCAACCTTGTGAGATATGCGGTGGTCCTCACTCTTACATCACTTGTACCGCCACCCAAGACTACCCTGCTGAGAATGTGAATACGGCATATGGCACCTATCCTCAACCTGCTTATCAAGCTAGACCTCAAGGTGACCGTAACTTGCTTAGCTATCGATCCAACAACTATCTTTCACCACCTGGTTTCCCTCCTACCAACCCAAACCAACAACAAAACCTTAATCGCCCTCCTCAACAACAACAACAATCTCGACAACCATATATCCCTCCTCACAAGCAGCAACAACCGCCTCAACGTAACAATCAAGTCTACCAACAACCTGCTTACCAACCACCTGTATACAACGCTCCTCCCAACCAAACCACCACTGCATTACACCAAGAGGTTGCAACCTACATGAGGACCAATGATGTGATTGTGGAAAATCTCCAACAGGAAGTGCGAAACTTGAAGGCAGACTTGGTAAAGCAAGGAAATGATTTGAGAGCCGACATGAGAAACACGTTGGATAGCCAAACTAATGATCTAAGGAACATGATGGCTAGTTTCTTCCAAGGTAATCAACCCTCTTCTTCGGGTACTCTTCCGAGTAACACCGTTGCGAATCCAAGAGGGGAGATGAAAGCAATCACCACTCGAAGTGGCAAAGGTACCAAGGAACCCGAGCTTCCTATACCTCCACCGGTGGTTGTGACTAAGGAGAACGAGTCACCTGCTCCTATTCCTCATCCTTCTCCTTCCCCAATTTCCCTACCTCTTCCTTCTACCCCTCCTCCACCCGTGGTTGTGAGTGATCCTATTCTCCCAAAGCCTTCCTCTTCTTCCAATATACCTTATCCATCTAGGTTGAGGAAAGAGAAGCAAAAGAGCAAGGATGATATTCAGGTTTCGAACTTCCTTAAAATGTTAAAACAATTGAATTTCAACATCTCCTTCGCTGAGGCTCTCACTCACATGCCCAAGTATGCGAAAATGTTTAAAGATCTTCTAAGCGACAAGGAAAAGCTCCTCGATATTGCCAACACCCAACTTAATGAGAATTCCTCTACAGTGCTCTTAAGGAAATTGCCAACCAAGCTTGGTGATCCGGGTCGTTTTCTTATCCCTTGCAATTTCCCGGGAGTAGAGAATTGCATGGCCCTAGCCGATCTAGGTGCCAGTATTAATCTCATGCCTCTAAGTGTTTGGAAGCAATTATCTCTCCCAGAGCTAGTCCCCACCAAAATGACTTTGGAATTAGCTAACCGTACGGTTGCTTATCCAGTGGGGATAGCCGAAGACGTCATTGTAGGAGTCGACAAATTCACCTTCCCTGCTGATTTTGTTGTCGTCGACTACGAGATGGACCCCCGTGTGCCACTAATTGTTGGCCGTCCATTCTTGAGGACCGGTCGCACTCTCATCGATGTTGAAGCCGGTGAGCTTATTATGAGAGTGGGTGACGATAAAGTAGTCTTCAACATGGGAAAGCTTTCTAAACAGCCTTATTCTTACGAGAGTGTTAATTGTATTGACGTTCTTGATGAGGCTTGTGAAGAACACTTCAAAGACGCTTGTAAAAGTATTCCTACCTCTCTTCCCAATGTTGAGACCGTTTCCTCTATCGACTCATCACTATCTCTATTTGGAGAAAGTGATTTCCTTTGGAAAGATTTGGAAGCCACCATGGGAGATGTGCATTTAGACAATGACGATTCTACTACCAATTGGGATGAAGATCTCAGCTTCATTGCTAACCTTCTCAAAGAAGACAATCCTTCTCCTCCATCTCCCACGGTCGTTGCTATCGATACTCCGACTTCGAATACGCCTCCCGTCGAAAATCCTCCGGATTTAGACCTTAAGGAGTTGCCGCCCCATCTCGAGTATGTATTCCTTGATGAAGAGAAGAAGTCGCCAGTCATCATTGCTAAGGATTTGAAGGATGAAGAGAAAGCCCGACTTGTCGCCGTTTTGAAAGATCATAAGAAGGCTATTGCTTGGAAGATTTCGGATATTCATGGAATTGATCCTCACTTCTGCACACACAAAATTCTCATGGAGGACGACTTTAAGCCCACAATTCAAAGCCAACGAAGGGTGAATCCAAAAATCCATGAAGTCATCAAAACAAAGGTTATCAAACTTCTTGATGCGGGTATGATTTAACCTATTTCGGATTCTCCATGGGTTAGTCCAATCCATTGTGTGCTCAAGAAGGGCGGAATAACCGTTGTTCCCAATGAACACAACGAGTTGATTTCCACTCGTCTCGTCACTGGGTGGAGAGTTTGTATAGACTACCGCAAACTCAATGATGCCACGAGAAAGGATCATTTCCCTCTACCTTTTATGGACCAAATGCTTGAACGTTTAGCCGGTAATGAATATTACTGCTTTCTTGATGGTTTCTCGGGTTATTTCCAAATACCCATCGATCCCCAAGATCAAGAGAAGACGACATTCACTTGTCCCTATGGCACATTTGCTTACAAAAGAATGCCTTTTGGCTTATGTAATGCGCCCGGGACTTTCCAAAGGTGCATGTTAGCTATCTTCCATGACATGGTTGAACAAACCATGGAAGTCTTCATGGATGATTTCTCGGTCTTCGGGGATTCTTTCTCTTCTTGCCTTGCCAATTTGGAACGTATGCTCAAGCGGTGCGAAGACACTCGCCTAGTTCTGAATTGGGAAAAATGCCATTTTATGGTAAAAGAAGGCATCGTGCTTGGACATAAAATTTCCAAAGCCAGTCTTGAAGTAGACCGTGCTAAAGTCGATGTTATCGCTAAGTTGCCTCCACCTTCAACCGTGAAGGGTGTGAGAAGTTTCCTGGGTCATGCGGGCTTCTATCGTCGATTCATCAAAGATTTTTCTCAAATCGCTCGCCCGATGACCCACCTCTTGGAAAAAGATACTCCTTTTATCTTTTCCAAAGAGTGTCTTGAAGCCTTTGACTCGCTTAAGGATAAGCTTACTAAGGCACCTGTCTTGGTTACCCCTAATTGGGAGCTGCCTTTTGAGTTGATGTGCGATGCTAGTGATTTTGCTATTGGAGCGATTCTGGGACAAAGAGTGAACAAACACTTCCAACCGATCCATTACGCTAGCAAGACAATGACAGGGGCACAATTGCATTATACGACAACCGAAAAAGAGCTTTTAGCTGTTGTCTATGCCTTTGAAAAATTTCGCCCCTATCTTGTCCTTTCCACCACAATTTTGTATACCGATCATTCTGCGTTGAAGTACTTGTTGACAAAGCAAGATTCCAAACCAAGACTTCTTCGCTGGGTTTTGCTGCTCCAGGAATTTAAAATTGAAATTCGCGATAAAAAAGGAGCTGAAAACCTAGCCGCGGATCATCTCAGCAGACTTGAGGATCCTTACCAAGGGGATCATCCGACCAAAGAAATCAATGATTCTTTTCCCTTGGAGACCTTAATGTCTATAAACTCGAAGCCAAATGAAACCCCGTGGTTTGCGGACTTTGCAAACTATTTGGCGGGTGGAATTCTCAAGGAAGGGTTGACGTCCCAACAAAAGAAAAAGTTCTTCACCGACATCAAGACTTACTTTTGGGACGACCCTTACCTATTCAAACAATGTGCCGACCTGATTATCCGCCGATGTGTTGACGGACCGGCAGCGTCGGAAATCCTTGATGCTTGCCACAAAGGACCCACCGGTGGTCACTTTGGTCCCAACTACACCGCTAAAAAAGTGTTTGATTCGGGATTTTATTGGCCCGCTATATATCGTGATGCTCACGATATGGTTAAAAAATGTGATGTTTGCCAAAAGCAAGGCAAAATCACACATAAAGATGAGATGCCTCAGAATTTCATTCAAGAGTGTGAAACCTTTGATGTTTGGGGTATCGACTTTATGGGGCCATTCCCTTCTTCAAAAGGAAACAAATACATCCTTGTAGCCGTTAACTACGTCTCCAAATAGGTTGAAGCCAAAGCTTTACCCACTAATGACGCAAGGGTGGTTTGTAACTTTTTGAAAGCTCTTTTCGCTAGATTCGGTGTGCCTCGTGCCATTATTAGTGATCGTGGGACTCATTTCTGCAATGACCAATTTGCTCGAGTCATGGCTAAGTACGGTGTAAATCATCGTCTTTCCACAGCCTACCACCCACAAACTAATGGCCAGGCTGAAATATCCAACCGAAGACTGAAGCGAATTCTTGAAAGAACTGTGGGAGAGCATCGTGCCTCATGGGCTGATAAACTTGATGATGCTTTGTGGGCTTTCCGTACTGCTTACAAGACCCCGATCGGCTGTACGCCTTATCGTCTTGTGTACGGGAAAGCGTGCCACCTCCCCATTGAGTTGGAGCACAAGGCTTATTGGGCCTTGAAGTGGGCCAATTTTGATATTAACAAAGCTGGTGACCTACGCAAGATCCAACTCAATGAGCTGAATGAACTCCGTAATGAGGCTTATGAAAATTCTTTGATCTATAAGGAAAGAACTAAGCTCATTCACGACTCTAAGATTAAAAACCGAGAGTTCCATGTTGGAGACAAAGTCTTACTCTTTAACTCTCGGTTGAAAATCTTCTCGGGAAAGCTCAAATCTCGTTGGTCCGGCCCATTCACCATTGCCCAAATTTTTCCATAAGGTACTCTCGAGCTCGCTCAACCTAATGGACTTAATTTTAAGGTGAATGGCCAACGAGTAAAGTTATACTTTGGTGAGGACACCTCTCAGGAGGTGATTCCATCCCTCACCACGTTCCCCATGAACTAATTATTGGGTCGAGTCAGGCTCGTGACTCGGTTATCAAAAACAAGCGCTCCTCGGGAGACAGCCCGAGTATCTATCCTTTATGTTTTAACCCCCTAAGTGTAGGGGGACTTCTATACATGTTTGTCTTTGTGTGGTGATGTGATTACAGGGATAAGTGCACTCTTGGAATCTTTGAAGAACCGTGCTCCCGTGTTATCCGAAATCCGGTTCTATCTCTCAACTATCGTGATTCAATTTTCTTCATACTCACATTTGAAATGATCACTTTAGTCGTCTCTTACTTAACTTGAGTTAACCAACGTGCACAATGTCATAAGTGTAGGGGAAACTTTTCCCACATGCTTAAACATTGAGGACAATGTTTATCTTAAGTGTAGGGGGGACTTCTATCGAAGTTTTAAGTGGACTTTTCCATGAAAATGCCTTCAATTAACCGGAAAATCATATTTTTCAACATTTTTCAAATTTTTTATTAACTTTGGCCATTTAGTTGTAATTTTTAATTTTTATCGTTGCTTTCATATGTATATATCCCGCAATAAAGTCAAATATTAATAAAGTGGTGTAGCTAGTTTAGAAATCTTTGACATATTAGGCCCGTTGCGTTTATTTTGACTCAACCCGAATAGACTTATCCAAGTTTATTCTAGCTAGTATCCTTAACCATGTAGACCTTAATTGGTTTATTAGGCTAAGTGTCCACGAGTCTCATTACTTGAGATTTTAAATTGTGGAGGACGAGAAATGATAGAGTCAATTATAAGTCGGTATTCTTGCACAAGCTCACTTGGTGTAATTATTTGCCTATTCTCCCATCACTTGCTAATAATTTATCTGCAATAAGTAAGGTCGTACGATTTGAAAAGTTACTTAGCTTCTAGCCCAAGATCGTTTAAAAGTTGCTCGGTAATGATAAGAGTTCATAGCCAAGGCATAACTTATGAAGCGGGGCGCGAAGATTGGCGAGTCCAAAAAGGCCCTAACAAGGCATGAGGATTCAATTTTATTGCTGAAGATCCAAAGTGATGTGAAAATCATTATTCCTAAGATCAATATGAAGGATCAAGACTCGCGAAGAAAAGCAATCAACTCCCATAAAGATCATGGAGAAGTCTATCTGAAAAGACCCTAACAAGGTATGAGGATAAATAGATCCAAGTCCGAAAAGGAGGCGGATCGTTGTATCTCAAAATCCCAAATAGAGATTGAAGAAATAATCATGAAGTCGTGGTCAACAAAGTTGGAGTACCTCTCAAAAGTCTCCAAATGAAGAAACTCTATGAACGATGAGAAGACCATTATCTCAAGTACGTCTCTCAAAATATGAAGTATGAAGTACATGCCAAATATCGGCCCGAGAAAGGTCTCAAATCGTGAACCGAGTTATGCCAAGATATGAACTTTTTGATATCCCGAGAAGCAGTTTTAAGAGATTTTTTCCTTTAGATAACTATTGATCAAATCTTCCTACTTTGCTTTCAGCCTAAATAAACTATCGAAATAAGTCCAAAAATGCATCTTCATGATCATTCTAAGACAAAAATAAAATATAAGAGATACACCTAGGAATAAGGGAGTTTAAGCATTTAATTAAGCCATGTGTGTAAATGTTTGAATTGCTAACTTATAATAACAATGATCTCGTTTTTAAGCTTAGTTTGGGGAACGTGAAACTTGAGGGTGATAAATCTTCGCAGCACCAAAGCCCTAATGTAAGTCATTGATCTCTTTGCAAAGTTATTTCCATGTAGGTATTTTCAAGTGAAAATGGTTTTCTATCCTTTTAAATTTTAATTTCTTTTAGTACTTTAAATTTTGTTCAGTAGTATTTAAATAAGGCCAAGGTTGATTAATTATGAGAAAAGTGTAAAATTGCTTTATCACTAAGCATTGCATGAGGGCATGGCAATGGTTAAGTGTAGGGGATTTGATAGGTGTGTAAACACCCAGCCTTTTACCACTTAATTCTGGATAAAACGAGACCAAAACACGTATTTAATATCATTTGTTTGGAATTATGCGTGGTTTTTGTGTTTATTGTGTTTTCAGAGCCAACCGGATGAATATTGAAGAAAACATGGGATTGCACGGGTTTTACTGAAGAAAAAGACTCAAGATAAAGTCTATTGTCCAAGAGATGCAAAAGATTTGAAGTCACTGGGCCTATTTGACGATTTATCGAAGAAAAGGACCAAAGATGGAAGATTTACATAAGTCGAAGAAACTCAAGTCTATTAAACGAAGAAATTAAAAGACGAGTTGAAATTAATCGACGACAAATCCCAAATCAGAATCGAAAACGGAAACTTTTCTGAAAAGACGAAAAAGACAAGAAGAACGGGAGAAAGCCCACTCACCAACCAAAAGACAAGCCTATATAAAGGGTCCCCTCACACACATCCAGGAGTTAGCTTTTTGTTTTCTTCTTCCCCACTTTTCTCTCCCTGTAGTTCGTATCATCACCATCACCACTAGGGTGATTGGTGATTTTGATCTTTGTTTTTCCAATCTTGTTATTTTAATTCTTGTTTGATCTTGTTAACACATTAATCATTCAATACAAAGTCTTGTTTAATCTTTCCATTTCATCTTGTTCATCATCATCTTTATCCTCAAGTTCTTAAGTTTTTATTTTTCTTGATTTGATCTTCAAAAGTTGTTGGGATTTGAGTTTTTGTTGATGGGATTTGTAGCTTATGGTTAATAGATGCTTTGTGTTTAGTTTTATTTAAGATTTGGTGAAAAACTTGGTGATTTTTGGATTAAAACTGATTTTCCTTGTTCTTCGGGTATTATTTCTGTATCTGAGTTTCTGGGTTTCCCAGACTTCCGAACGAAGCCAAACTTCCGGATGAAGCAAAAAGTTCCGAATGAGTTTGTCAATTAAAAGTTCCGAATGAGTTTTGTTTTAAAAGTTCCGAACCAATTTTAGACTTCCGAACCAATTTCTTCCGAATCGGAACTTTGAAAAGTTCCGAACCAATTTTCGCAAAAGTTCCGAATCGAAACCACCAAAACTTCCGAACCAAGCAGAAAGTTCCGAACGAAGTCCAAAGTTCCGGATGAACTAGAATCTTCCGAACCAAGCAGAAAGTTCCGGATGAACCAAGATGTTCCGAATCAATCCAAAGTTCCGGATGAACTAGAATCTTCCGAATGAATCATTAAGTTCCGCATGAGTTAAGTTCCGAATCAAGGGTAAAAGTTCCGAATCAAATTTTCTTTTAGAGTTGCCGATTTACTGTTTCTTTACGTTTATCTCACAATTTATATTTTAACTGTAATTTGAACTTTAATTTCAATTTTAATTTTGATCTTAATTTCAATTCAAGTCTTTGTTAATTATAATTAAAGTAATTGTCTTTGATTTAAATTTTCATTTCCACTTTTTATTAGATTAGAAAACCAAACCCTTTTATTTAGTAACCAAGAACAATCATTCCACTTAAGGCCGAGATCAATTCGAGAGGACTGTGAGAGAATTAGAACCCATATAAAAATTACTGTATCAACAGCCCTACCATCGGAATGTAAAAAAAACCATCGGAATAAATCCGAAAAAAGGTCGTCGCAATGAGTTCATCTGAATGAGTATCGCAATGTCCCATCTTAAAAGGTTTTTGACCAGCTTTGAAGAAACCGAAAAAAATGGTTAGGACCATATAATTTTGTCTTTATCCCCATAAAGTAAAACAGATTTGTAAAGGGACAAACACACAAAAAAACGGGTACAAAGACTGGACAAAAAATTGATTTTGATACGAGGCATGACACAGATTTGGACAATAATATCGAGACTTTTAACAGAATCAATGACTTTTAACAAAATCAAGAGATATAATAGCAAGACATGTTAAAATCTGATCAAGAATTGACTCCAAAAAGTACGAACCGATAATCTGAAAAACACCACCACACGAATCTGAATACACAACACAAACACACGGATACAAGACACCCCCGGTTAGCTCTGATACCAATTGACAAACATCAAAAAGGCACCTAAGATCGGGTGGTCGGGGATGATCAAAGAACATATATGCCATTGTTGTTCTTAGTGAGAGAAAGTTAGAGAGAGGTGAAGGAATGTTATGTGTTTTATTTCAAATGAAATGAAAAACAAGAAAAAAAAGAACAAACTTCCACACCCCCATGGAGAGTCATGGGGGTATTTATAGGCCTAACATGACTAAACTATACATACTTTACACATTAAGTCCATGCGTGTAGCAATATATATAAATCTAGTCCAACTCACGTGAAAGGCGCCAGCTTACCAAAAAGTAAGTCTAACAAATGCGCTGATTTGATTATTCGCCGATGTGTTGACGGACCGACAGCTTTAGACATTCTCGACGCTTGCCACAAAGGATCCAACGGTGGTCACTTTGGTCCCAACTTCACCGCCAAAAAAGTGTTTGACTCGGGATTTTATTGGCCCACCATTTATCGTGACGCTCACGAAATGGTTAAACATTGTGATGCTTGCCAATGACAAGGCAAGATCACACATAAAGATGAGATGCCTCAAAATTTCATACAAGAATGTGAAATCTTTGATGTATGGGGCATCGACTTTATGGGGCCATTCCCTTCATCTAAAGGAAACAAATACATCCTTGTAGCCGTAGACTACGTTTCTAAATGGGTTGAAGGAAAAGCTTTACCCACTAACGACGCAAGGGTGGTTTGTAACTTTTTGAAATAGCTATTCGCTAGATTCGGTGTGCCACGTGCTATTATTAGTGATCGCGGGACTCATTTTTGCAATGACCAACTTGCTCGAGTCATGGCTAAGTATGGTGTCCATCACCGTCTTTCCACCGCGTATCAACCACAAACTAATGGCCAAGCCGAGATCTCCAATCGAGGATTTAAGCGAATTTTGGAACGTACTATGGGAGAGCATCGTGCCTCATGGGCTGATAAACTTGATGATGCTCTGTGGGCTTTCCGTACCGCTTATAAGACCCCGATTGGTTGTACACCTTATCGTCTTGTGTACGGGAAAGCATGCCACCTCCCAATTGAGTTGGAGCACAAGGCTTATTGGGCCTTGAAATGGGCTAATTTTGATATCAACAAATCCGGTGACTTGGAAAAATCCAACTCAATGAACTTAACGAATTGCGGAATGAAGCTTATAAGAACTCATTGATCTATAAAGAGAATACCAAACTCATCCATGACTCAAAGATTAAGAACCGAGAGTTCCAAGTTGGAGACAAAGTTTTACTCTTCAACTCTCGGTTAAAAATCTTTTCGGGAAAACTCAAATCTCGTTGGTTCGGCCCATTCACCATTGCTTAAATTTTTCCATATGGTACTATTGAGCTTGCTCAAACCAATGGCCCAAATTTCAAGGTGAATGGTCAAGGAGTGAAGTTGTACTTTGGATAGGACATCTCTCCACCTTTCCCTTGATGTAGTTCGGGACCGAGTCAGGCTCATGACTCGGTTAACAAAAACAAGCGCTCCTTGGGAGGCCACCCGAGTTTCTATTCCCCCTTTCCGTTTTTCATCCTAAGTGTAGGGGGAGCTATATAGGTTTCTTGTGTTTGTATGGTGATGTGATTACAGGGATAAGTGCACTTTTGGAATCTTTGAAGAACCGTGCTTCCATGTAATCCGCAAATCCGGTTCTATCTCTCAACTATCGTGATTCAATTTTCTTCATACTCACATTTGAAATTGATCACTTTAGTTGTCTCCTCCTTAACTTGATTTAACCAACGTGCACAATGTCATAAGTGTAGGGGAGACTTTTCCCACATGCTTAAACATTGAGGACAATGTTTATATTATGTGTAGGGGAGACTTCTATTGAAGTTTTAAGTGGACTTTCCATTAAAATGTCCTCATTTTAACCGGAAAATTTGATTTTTCGACATTTTTCAAAATTTATAATCTTTTTTAGCCTAGTTGTATAGTTGTATTTTCCTTTGTTATGGTTATATTCTTTCCTTGCTAAAATAAAGTTTAATAAAGTGGTTTTAAAATTTTTCAAAGTCGTGAATATTTTGACTCAACCCGAGTTTACTTATCTAAGTTTACTCTAGCTAGTATCCTTAACGTGTTTAAGTCAAGTTTTGCTAGGCTTTTATATAGGGAACTTTTAAACGCGAAAGTCTCAACTCTCACGGGTTAAGAACTAGAACTTTTCGCAAGTTCCTATAATTGATCCTAGAGAGTCGTTTATCAAGGGAACTTTAAAATACGATTTCTAAACTTGAAAAAGTCTAAGAATTTGCAAGATCCTATAGATAACTCGAAAACCCAAAACTTTGATTTAATTGGCTAAGCATCCACGAGTCCCATTCCTTGAGATTTTAAACTGTGGAGGACGAGAGATGATAGAGTCAATTATAAGTTTGGTATTCTTTCGTGAATTTATGTGATTTAATTATAAGCCTATTCTCCCATCGCTTGCTAATAAATTTATCTGCAATAAATAAGGTTGTACGATTTGAAAAGTTACTTAGCTTCTAGCACAAGATCGTTTAAAAGTTGCTCGGTATTAATTAGAGTTCATAGCCAAGGCATAACTTATTGAAGCGGGATGCAAAGATTGGCGAGTCCGAAAAGGCCCTAACAAGGCATTAGGGCTACATTTTGTTGCTAAAGATCCAAAAGTGATGTGAAGAATCATATATCAAAAATCAATATGAAGGATCGAGACACACGACGAAAAGCAAATACTCCCTAAAGATCATGGAGAAGTCTATCCGAAAAGACCCTATCAAGGTATGAGGATAAATAGATCCAAGTCCTAAAAGGAGGCGGATCGTTGTATATTAAAGTCCAAAATAAAGATTGGAGAAAAATGAAGAAGTCGTGGTCCAAATATGAAGAATCTCTCAAAACTTCAAGTAAAGAAATTCCTATTATAAAGAGAAGACCATAAATTCAAGAACGTCTCTCAAAGATCTGAAGTATGAAGTCGCTGCCAAATATCGGTCCGAGAAAGGTCTCAAATCTTGAAGCGAGTTATGCCAAGATATGAACTTTATGAGGTCCCGAGAAGCAGTTTTAAAAGATTTTGTCCTTTAGCTAACTATTGATTAAATCGTCCCACTTTGTTTTCAGCTTAAATAACTATCGAAATAAGTCAAACAATGCATCCTCGTGATCATTTAAGACAATAATAAAATATAAGAGATACACCTAGGAATAAGGGAGTCTAAGTGAATAATTGGGCCACATGAGTTTGTGTTAGTTTGCTAACTTATAGTAACAATGATCTCGTTTTTAAGCTTGGTATGGGGAACGTGAAACTTGAGAATGATGAACATTCATGACAACCTAAAACCCCAATGTAAGTCTTTAAATTCTTTACTTGTTTTGTTCTTTTGGTTTCCTTAGTGTTTAGAATTTAATAAAGGCCTAGGTGGGTTATTTATGATGAGAAATGTAAACCTTGCTTTAAAATTAATGCATTGCATGAGGGCATTGCAATGGTTAAGTGTAGGGGATTTGATAGGTGTGAAAACATCCATCCTTTTACCACTTATTTCTTGCTAAAACGAGACGAAAACGCGTATTTAATATCATTTGTTTGGAATTATGTGTGGTTTGTGTGTTTGTTTTGTTTTCAGAGCCAACCGGATAAATATTGAAGAAAACATGGGATTGCACGGGTTTTATCGAAGAAAAAGACGAAAAGACGAAGTCTATAGTCCAAGAGATGCAGAAGATTTGAAGTCAATGGGCCTATTTGAAGATTTATCGAAGAAAAGGACCAAAGATGGAAGATTTATATATGTCAAAGAACTCAAGTCTATTAAACGAAGAAATTAAAAGACGAGTTGAATTTATTCATCGGCGAATCCTGAATCAGAATCGAAAACGTAAACTTTACTGAAAAGACGAGAAGACAAAAAGAGAGGAGAAAAGCCCACTCACCAACCAAGCCCAAGGCCTATAAATAGACCTTTCCCTTCACAATTTGAAACTAGTCTTCATTTTTCTGTTTTTCCTTCCTCCTGTTTCGTAGGAAAAAACCAACACCACTAGGGTGTTTGGTGATTTTTATTGTCCTTTGATCTTGTAAGTTTAATCTTTCCTTTTGATTGTTTAAACCTTAATCTTTCAATACAATCTTTCATTTAATCTTGTTCTTTCTTTTCTTGTTGATTCATAGTTCTAAGTTTTTATTTTGTTGATTTTGATCTTTAAAAACAAGTGGGTTTTGTGTTTTTATTGATTTGGTTTGATGCTTATCATTAGTAGATGATTAGTGGTTAGTGTGGTTTAATCTTTGGTTAGAAACTTGGTTGATTTTGGTAAAAATCGTGTTGTCATTGTTCCCCTGTTCTTCGCACTGTTTCATCAACCCAGATTCCGAACCTAGGGTTTTATTAAGATTATTCCGGATGAGCTGATCATTTCGAATGAAGGTTTCTGTTTAATTTATTCCGGATAAAGCAAGTATTACGAACGAGCACTTTTGTTTTAGATATTCCGAATCAAAGTTATTCCGGATAAAGAGTTTTATTCCAAGTCAAGCAATTTATTCCGAATAAACAAATTTATTCCGGATCAGCATTTATTCCGAACCAGTAGTTTTCTTTCATTATTCCGCATGAGCAAAAGTATTCCGAACCAACAGATTATTTCGGATGAGATGTTATTCCGAATAAACAAATTTATTCCGGATGAGTGATTATTCCGAGTGAGGATTTTATTCCGCATGAACACCAACATTCCGAACCATTGCTTTCTTTTTAATTATTTCGAACGAAGTGTATTCTGAACCAAGTCACTTTATTCCGCATGAGTTATTCCGAATAAACCAATATTCCGCATGAGCCAAATTTATTCCGCATGAACTGATTATTCTGGATCAAGCTTTTTATTCCGAGTCAGCTGATTTTCCAAGTTAAGGTATTTTACTGTTTAACTTTAATTCAAGTTTTATTTTCATTAATTGCTTTTAGCTTAACTTTATTACTTCACGCATTTACCTTTTCAGTAGAAATAGATCAAAAGCTCCCCCTTTTTAGTCACCAAGAACAACAATTCCACTTTGAACCGTGATCAATTCGAGAAGATACCGAGAACGAAACAACGAACAAATTTAATTAGGTGCGAGCAACACAAAGAAAGATCTTGCAACAAACCTTTTTATTAACACACCAAAAGTATGTTATTAAAATGATGATGATGATGTTGATCCTATTAATGAGAGATCTACCCAAGATGATGATGATGTTGATTATCATGTCGAACAACAAGTTAATGACGAATTAAAGAGCATGGAACTTGTCGGGTCTGCTGAGACAACATCATTTGTAAACACTGAACATCTCGTTACAAATGTTGATCCTAACAAAGCTACAAGTACCTTCGTGACGGTTCCAGTCACTACAGTGACCCCACCTGCCTCAACTTAACCTCCCTTAACTCTATTAACTCAACCTCTTTCAGCTTCAGTGTCAAGTACTGCTATGACCACTGTTCCTACACAACAAACACCGATAGCACCAGTATCTTTGATTCCATCATTACCGGCATTGTTCATGCTACAAGTGGAACAAAACATAAAAGCTCAACAAGAAGAGATGTATTGAAACTAGAAAAGGGGGGGTTGAATAGTTTCTCTTTGATTAGTCACCTAATTAAAATTACTTTCAAATAGGTTTGTATCAAAACTATCTTTCACTTGAAGCTAAGTTGCTTAATGATTAGATTCAATTCAAATGTATTAGCAATGGTAATAGGTAAGTATAATGATAATGAAATAAGTAAAGAGTAAGGAAAGAGACAACCTAATGACAAGACACCAAGATTTATAGTGGTTCGACAACGAGGCTCTATCCTCGTTTCTACTCCACTCCTCGAGTACACCTACTCGAGATTTACACTATATCCACAAGCTCCCTTCTTGGCGGAGAAATACTTACATCGTCGCTTACATTATTTTCCGAAACTAAGCTAAATGTCGAGACCTAATCTTTAGCTAGGACCAATCTACACAACGTTGCCTACTTCACAATTTAACGACACAAGGCTATATGTCGAGTTCTAATCTCAAGGTAGAACCAATCTTCACGACGTTGCCTACTTCACCATTTTACAACACAAGTCTATATGTCGAGTTCTAATTCAAATCTAGAACCAATCTTCACGACTCTTCACTTTGAAGCTAAATGAGAACTTCACACAACACAACTACTAATCACTCTCAAGTTTAGTAAGAACTCACAAGACACAACCACATCACTTTATAGTTTAGTGAGAACTACTACACAATCTATTACAACTCAACTAAACATATCCAAGTACACACATGTAGCTTGGATCTACACAACACAAATCCAAGCAAACACATATTCAATGGATGTACACAAAAAATCCAAGTATTCACAAATAGCTTGGATGAACACAACTAGTCCAAGTATTCATAAATACAAATGAATCAACAAAAAACAAAAAGGATAACATGATGAACATGACTAACTCATGGATTCATATTTATCACAACACTAGTGAGTGAGTGATCTTCTTATTGGACAAGGTAAAGGAGGGGATCAAGAGGATAATCATATGTAAACAAACTTAACATATTAAGTGATCATCTACTAATGATTATGCTATAGAAAAGAGAAAGGGGGCTAAGAAAAACGTCTAAGAGGGTTACTGGAAAATGAGATTTGATCCACTATTTATAGAAGACAAAGTGTAACAGCTAGCTGGGCGCGGATCCTTAACTAGACGACGGTTCCATATCGATAAAGAACCGCCTAGCTATTTAAGGTACCGCCCAGTAGAGTCCGCTTCCTTTTTTGTCTTTTAGTGGGTTAGGAATATCTAAGGTTTTTTAAACCTTCAAAGGATATTCTTATGGCATATGGAATATGCCATTTTCAAATTTACATTTTCCATTTTAATAAAACATTTTCTTAAAAAGAAGGTTTATTAAAAAATCTTTTGTCATATTAACAAAAGTAAGTTTTAAGGATAATCACTTTGATGATCACTAAGTATGATTAAGAAAAGTTGATGATATGATTATTACCTTGATGATAGTGTTAGTTAAATAATTTGTTTTATGTTTTACACTAAATGTGTTGTATATGTTGTTGTGATCAAAACTAAGAAAGATTAGTTAACACTAATAATGTTTTAGGCATTACTTGCATTAACAATCTCCCCTTTTTGATTACGACAAACTATAAACTCATTTACGTAGAAACACAAAATATAGAATTATTAACAAGTTTATCACTATCATTTCTCCCCCTTTTTCGTAGCAAAAAGGTAAGCACAAGTCTTTGAAGAAAACCAGAGTTTTCTAGTAGCTCCCCCTTGGTGGTTGCTCCCCCTTGCTTGGGGCACCAAGTGTATGAGCTATGGTGACATGTTACACAAAGGTTAGTAGAAAAGAAAGAAACACCAATGTATATATGATCACTACCTACTAAGTAACTTGAGAGGGAGAAGGAGAAGAAATCTCAAATTAGAAGCAAGTATTTGCTAAGTATGTCCAAAGAGGTAAATGACAAAATCAAAGTTCAATTGGTGGAATGGAGGTAGAAAAGAAACATTCAACCAATGAAGATGATAAATTTGTCAAGGGGTTAAAATTTAGAATTGATGGAATCACCCATAATCAATTGTAAAGATTAACCACGATCAACTCAAAAGAAAGAGAGAATGATACACAACACAAAGGTTTCATATCACATAAATATGAAAGAGACAAACAAAGTAGATAGTCATACACACAATATGAGTATCTAAAGCAAAAGATATGGAAAATAAACCACAAAGCATAAGCTATTCTAATAGTGATAATTTTCCAAGATTGCTTAAAACATAAATGACTCTAAAACAAACAAATTTTTATTTACTCCGAGAGTGCATAGTCCTTTAGTTGGGAAAATAAGACGACGAGGCATCATTCAAAGTTTTGTCCACGGGAACGAAAACTTTGAGAGGAGGTCGAGTGAGGAGGAATTCAAGAAAAATTAACTTCTCATACACATGAGCAAGTTCAATTTGTTGAAATCGACAACAAGCACACGAGGATCCATGATGCAACACAAATTTGGTTGATGGGGGAAGGCCATCACACCTAGGGTTTGGAGGTGGTAAGGAGAGTGGGTGGGAAATGTTTTCACAATGACTTGTGAGGTTTGGGAAGCTTGAAAGGTCATTGAGTTTAGGGGTGTCAAAAGGTTTTGGTGGTGGGGGAAGATTTTCCTATTCTCCGGTGATGGGGTTAATGGAGTAGGTCTCATTCCAATACTTGATTGGCGAGAAGGTGGGGTTCTTGGGTGGTTTGGATAAAGAGGGTTCATTTTTCTTGATCCAAATAGGTCGAACCGAGATCTTCGGTTTCTTGGAAAGCTTGTATGAGGAAGCTTTGGGTGAGGATATTTGTGACAATGAAATGTCAAGGTTATGAAAGGAGGAGTTAGGCATTGTTGAGGTGTGAGAATGAAATCTCAAGGTGTGGGTATAAGAAGAAAGTATACAAGGCAAAGGTTTGAAAATCAAATGTAAAGTGTCAAGGAATGTTTAGCCAAATTGAGTAAACATGGAATCTTGATAGGGGAAAGGGTGATGAAGAAAGACCAAAAACGAGCCAAAAATTGGCTTTCTGTCTGCGGTATCTTATAGGGATCGGCAGTTCCTTATCACTTAAGGAACCGCGCGACTTTAGTGAGCCGTGTGCAGTGGACTAGAAACCATGATTTTCCAGGGTTTTGAGAAAAACTAAGACTTTTTCAAAAAATTGCAAATCTTGGAATTTTACCTCTATTAGCACTAAATTATGCTAGGGTTTCATAAAAGCAACACATTCACAAAGAATGTCTTGACAAAGGGTGACAAAATATTTAGATAACATTTTGAACCAATTTTAGTCAAGTTTTAGAGGTTGTGATAGATTTAGGTCAAATTTTAATTCACAATTAAAGTTGATTAATGTGCACATAAAGATAGAAACACATAAGGCTAAGTCCATAATTCATCCTCATAAAGTTCATAGAAGGAAAGAGATACATTAAGGAAATAATGAAAAACAATGAACTAAAATAAAGATAAATTAAAACTAGGTCTTGATTAGTAGTCTTCCTTGCCTTGGTTTTTCTTGAAAAATATTTTTAAAGAAAATCACCATTCATATCCTAGGAGGAGGCATGTTAAACAAGGTGAGCAAGAAATCTTGCAACCTCATATGAAGTCCAAACATCTCCATCCTAAGGTTTTGAATGATGTAGTTATTGTAGAGGCAACATGGACAATGAGAACCATGAGATTCTAGGAATCCAAGGAAGTAAGGATCACCCATAAAGAAGGGAAGTGGAACACCCAAAATGGGAGTGTTTGAGGGAGGTGGAGGTGGAGGAGGTATGTTCTCCAAGGGTGATGTGGGTGAGTGTGGAGGTATGCTCTCCAAGGATGAAATGGGTGAGTTTGGAGGGGTAAATGGTGAAGTCACCAAGGTATCAACAAAGTCATTCACAATGGGAATGCTTTGGATGGGTTGAGGATGAGTAGTCACATCCAAGAGAGTACTTGGATTGAAGGGTGAGGATAGCTCATTCATCCTAGATTGGAATGAAGAGGAGGTAGAACCATGAGAATGGTTGGTACCATGGGTAGAGGTAGTCTTGCATGGAGCAAGAGGTGGTGAGGTTGATGAAGAGATGAGAATTGGGACAATCTCATTCTTGGGTGTGTGAAAGGGTGAAGAGTTAGGTTTGGGAATTTTAATCTTAATCTTAAGATTTTTCCTAGAAGTGGAGGTTTTGGATGAGTTTGAGATTCTTGTAGAAACCATGGTTGAAATGAGAGGTTTAAGGTTTAAGGAAGAATGGTTTGATGTGTGAAGAACATGGCTAACAAGGTGGGTTTAAAAAGGTGAGGGGATGATCCAAACTAGTAATGGGTTAAAATCATTTTATGTGAATAATGAATTTAGGTAACCTAGTTTAGGAAATGAGCAGGTTTTTGCAAAGAATCAAGCAAGGTTTACATAGATTAAGGAAAATAGTGTAAAGCAATGATTCTGTCGGATACAGTAGCCAGCGGTTCCTTATCTAGGGACGACGGTTCCTTATCAATAAGGTACCGCAGGTCGATATGGAACCGCGACCAGAGGTGTTCAAAAATGGTACTTCCTCAAACTTTGGTTAGCCCAGATTTTTACCAAAGGATTATCAAGCGAAAGTTAACTACTGACCAAAATCTAGGAAGCTAACTAACACAAAGGATGCACAAAGCTATGCAAATCGTAAATCCGATGGCATAGATAATCATTAGGATAACAATAACAAGTAATCCAAACAAGTAGAATTTAGTTAATACACAACCAAAATAAAAAAAATTGTTCAACATTACATGTTTACCAACATGTATACTTTGAAAGACTTCAAAGTCTTCATCTTCTTTTCTTGCCCAATCCGTTGATCATATTCCCCAAATACTTGAATCCCTTACTTGACTCAACCCGATGTTCATGCAATTCACCTCGAGTCCTATGATTTTCACGGTAGAGATGCTCCATATTGAGATCTTCCGGTACTTCACTAGAGGAATAATGAGGTGGAGGAGCTAAGTCTTCAAGTCCATCCACGAATGAGTTTGAGGATGGGTGGGAATTACTCGAAGAGTTGAAATGAGAACTAGAACCTATGCCATCACCATCACTGTTGGCATATAGGTGTCCTCATCATCCGACTCTTGAAAATCGGATTTTCGCGAACCTCGATCACTTCTAGGATTTCTTTCATATACCTCTTGAATATGCAACATAACCCGATGAACCGGGTGAAAGCGAGAAAGGTCGAGGTGGGGAAAGTCATGACCAACCCTTTTAAAAAGGCGAGTAAGAAGCATAGCATGGGGAAGGTTTGTTTTTGGCTTTGAAAGGGCATAATTTATTCGTCGAGCGATATAGAATGCCAAATTGTACTTGGTTGATGTAAAGATGCAACACAACATATACACCATACAAGCCGGGATATGATCTCGGTTTCCGCCAAGACAAAATACATTCTCCCTAAGGATATTTGCCCATTGGACCATAAAATCCTTAAGATCGCTTGAGAGCACTTCATAGCAATTCACATTTCGCACATTAGAATGAAGGCTTCTCACAACGTTTCCATCACGCTCTTTCGAAATGATATCAATGATAAACTCCAGATCAATTTCGGTGTGGTCATTTGGAGGTTTGTCGTAGGATTCCAAGAGAGCATCAAGTCTCCATTTATCCGTGACAAGACAAGTGCCTTCATATGGCACACCAATAATTTCACCGAAATCTTCAAGTGAGTATTGAATGATTTGATCGTTCAACAAGAATCGAATGAAGATTTCGCCATTGTATTCAAACATGGAGTAAGTGATAAAGAGTTCTAGAAGAAACAAGGGGTAAGTATCTTCTTCTATGTTGAGCAAGCAATCAAACCCCGAAAGCTCAAACATAGATTTGATATAGTCATAACCCGTTATTCCCTCATCAACAACTCTACCCTCATAGAAATTTTGAGTTGAAAGAGATGAAAAGGAGTTTCGAAGTTGAGTGGAAGCATAAGTTTGGGAAATGTTTGGCATGTATTGTCTAGTGAGTTGATGATCCTTTTGGTATTGTGAAGGCATGATTAGTACCTAAATAAACACAAGAAAATGTTTTTCTAATCACTCATATAAATAAATCAAAAATCAAAATATGAGAATGTGTTATATCAATTTCTTGACAAACAAAGGATTGAATCCATATCATTCTCATGTTCACAATGTATCTATTCCATTATTAACCAAGAACATATGAACTATGTTGGATCAACAATGGACTAGAACATTGGTTTTTCAAAACAAGGTTTTTAGGTAAGCATTTACAATGCAACTACCTATTTGTTCATGGGTTCGTCTCAATTCCATCTTTTTAACCAAAATCATTTAGCCAAAATTCGGATTTGTTCTACAAGTGGGTTTTAGTGAAATCTTAATGAATATGAACCTAAGGAATCATAGTGAAATAACCATGTCAACCCATATTCCTATTAAGGTTCTAATTCAATTTCAATTTTAAAAATCCGCAATTATGAAAGGATGAACCCTAGAACAAAATAGATGAAATTGAAAGAAAGTACTTACAATTAATTGATGTTTGATGAAGGATGAGTGAAACCTACAACTTAGAATCAATTAATTTGAGTGATTGAAGGTTTTTGAAGCTTCAACAATGGTGGAAAAGGTGGAATCCGGCGGCTGTGAGTTTTTGGGAGAGAGAGGGTTTAGTTTGAAAAAGGTTATTTGAATAAAACTGGCGCTCTGACAAACTTTACTGTCCACGGTTCCTTATCGATAGGAACCGCGGGTTTGAGCCGCCAGAGATAAAGAACCGCCTACAGAGGCTGGTTTTTATCAATAAAATACGCCAAATATATATTAAAGCTTTTAGAATATCATTGGATCATCATAACACTAAGCAATATGCCTTAATGAAGAATTACGATTTGAATCGAAATAAAAAAGAACCGAAACGGAAAAACGACTAATCGTAGCGAAAAAGCAAAGTGCAGAGAAGTCAAGGGAAGTGAATCAAGACTAAGATCAATTCTTAAGGGATTAATGACAATCTTCAAATCGTGGAGACGAAGAGCTTGTGTCATATATAGTGGTTTAAGACGTGCCTTTCCGGCGAAGTGTTAAACGGCTTTGGTAATGAATAAACACAAAGCAAATATTGATGCATAGATTAAGATCACTTTTAAATAATAGTCTTAATCTAAACCAAAATATGAGCAAGGTATTAACTCACTTTCTCTCCCACAAAGGGCCTACTAACCGTATGGGTGCAAACCATGGATATCATGCTTGATACTTTAAGCTACTACTAACTCACTCTACATCACCATAGTGAGTCAAGTATCCAAGCAATGAAGGTTTGAGAGGACAAAAGAAATGAATCACAAACCACAAACAAATGTCAAGGAAAGGATGCCAATAGCAAGCACATACTCAAGTAATGATCAAAAGAATGATCAAAGGGCGTGTGGAAGAACGAAAGCGTACCTTGGCCACAAAGAGCATTCCAATCCATAAAGGAATCAATGCAATGCCCAACAATTACTATGATGAGTACTAAGTCTTCAAGGATTAATATCATTCCCAATCATCTTGATATCATCATTTAAAGATGTTGAAGATCAATGAAGATGAGTCTTCTACAAGTGCAAGTAACTCAATCCACAACCAATTAAATGATTGATCTTCATGAGTACCTACACAAAGAAAGATGGAAACTAGTAGATACATTTCAAGAGTATATCTAAAATGCATAAAAGCTACTAATCTAAGAGGGATGCAATATTACCAATTAAAAGACCTATTTTCCAAGAAAAAATAGTTTTGACCAAAAAGAAACTTTAGTACAACTTGACCTTCTAATTTGAGGAGACAATGGATCGATCCAAGTTTTAAAGTACAATATACTTCAAAGATCTTGAGTGACCATCGCTCTGATACCAATTGTAGAAACTAGAAGGGGGGGGGGGGGGGGGGTTGAATAGTTTCTCTTCGATTAGTCACCTAATTAAAATTACTTTCAATTAGGTTTGTATCAAAACTATCTTTAATTGAAGCTAAGTTGCATAATGATTAGATTCAATTCAAATGCATTAGCAATGGTAATAGGTAAGTATAATGATAATGAAATAAGTAAAGAGTAAGGAAAGAGACAACGTAATGACAAGACACCAAGATTTATAGTGGTTCGACAACGAGGCTCTATCCTCGTTTCTACTCCACTTCTCGAGATTTCCACTATATCCACAAGCTCCCTTCTTGGTGGAGAAAGCCTTACATCGTCGCTTACATTATTTTTCGACACTAAGCTAAATGTCGAGACCTAATCTTTAGCAAGGACCAATCTACACAACGTTGCCTACTTCACAATTTAACGACACAACGATAGATGTCGAGTTCTAATCTCAAGGTAGAACCAATCTTCACGACGTTGCCTACTTCACCATTTTACGACACAAGACTAAATGTCGAGTTCTAATTCAAAGCTAGAACCAATCTTCACGACTCTTCACTTTGAAGCTAAGTGAGAACTTCACACAACACAACTACTAATCGCTTTTAAGTTTAGTGAGAACTCACAAGACACAACCACATCACTTTATAGTTTAGTGAGAACTACTACACAATCTATTACAACTCAACTAAACATATCCAAGTACACACATGTAGCTTGGATCTACGCAACACAAATCCAAGCAAACACATATGCAATGGATGTACACAACAAATCCAAGTATTCACAAATAGCTTGGATGAACACAACTAGTCTAAGTATTCATAAATACAAATGGATCAACAAAAAACAAAAAGGCTAACATGATGAACATGACTAATTCATAGATTCATCTTTATCACAACACTAGTGAGTGAGTGATCTTCTCATTGGACAAGGTAAAGGAGGGGATCAAGAGGATAATCATATGTAAACATACTTAACACATTAAGTGATCATCTACTAATGATTATGCTATAGAAAAGAGAAAGAGGGCAAAGAAAAACGTCCAAGAGGGTTACTGGAAAATGAGATTTGATCCACTATTTATAGAAGACAAAGTGTAACGGCTAGCTGGGCGCGGATCCTTAACTAGCCCGGCGAACCGCCTAGCTATTTAAGGTACTGCCCAGTAGAGTCCGCTCCCTTTTTTGTCTTTTAGTGGGGTAGGAATATTTGAGGTTTTTTAAACCTTCAAAGGATATTCTTATGGCATATGGAATATGCCATTTTCAAATTTACATTTTCCATTTTAATAAAACATTTTCTTAAAAAGAAAGTTTATTAAAAAATATTTTGTCATACTAACAAAAGTGAGTTTTAAGGATAATCACTTTGATGATCACTAAGTATGATTAAGAAAAGTTAGTGATATGATTATTACCTTGATGATAGTGTTAGTTAAATAATTTGTTTTGTGTTTTACACTAAATGTGTTGTATAGTTTGTTGTGATCAAAACTAAGAAAGATTAGTTAACACTAATAATGTTTTTAGGCATTACTTGCATTAACAAGATTGTTCGACTCAAAGAGGAGTTAGCTCGTTGACAGCAACGTGAAGAATCCACAAGAAAAGCTCAAGGAGACGCGATTGCCAAATTCAAAGAAGAGTTAGAATTATCACGAAAAGCACATGAAGAAGAACTTGCTCGAGTCAAAGAAGCTGAAGTCACCAAAAATGAAGCAACGATCAGTCGTCTTCGAGAACTAAAAAGGAAGTACCGAGAGGAGAAAGAGATTCTTTCCAAAGCTAACGAAACACTTGTTGGCTCAATTGATGAAAAGGTACAAGAATCTATCGGCACGACACTTCCTGCTCTGCGAGACGAGATGAAACAAATTGCTGCAAGCAATTTAATGATCAAGTCTTCTGATACTCAGAAGTCAGACTATCTAATTGCTCAAAGGCTCATTGATTACAAGTTGAAGATGCTCTTACATGCTCGTATGATTCAAATCGGGTCCTACTACCAAACGAAAGCTCAAATGATCCTTCACAAGGCTCTTATAAAGGCTATGGATGAAGATACTGAGATATTCAAGAAACATGGTACTGTGGTTCCTTACAACATCTTAAATAAAGAGAAGGAGGAAGAAGAATCTGACAACAATGATGATGATGATGACAATGGTGATGACGAAGGAGGTAGTGATGACAAAGGAGGTAGTGATGACGAAGGATGTAGTGATGAAGACAATGATGGTGATGATAATGATGAAGGTGAAGGCGGCGACGGTGATGGTAATAACAATGATAATGGTAGCAGTGATGATGACGAAGAAGGGGACGGTGATAAAGAGAAAAAAGGATGGAGATGAGGAAGACAAGTCTGAAAAGACAAGTCTGATGATGATGCTATGGAGGATGATGCTGCCAAAAAGGATGAACAGTTAGAAAAAGGTGACAAATCTCACAAGGATGATGTTACCAAAGATAAATCACCTCCAACAGCCAAGACACCTCCACCTCGACAGGACGACGCACCAAGAAGTTTCATGATGTAGATGCTTCTACAGCTTCATCATCTACTCCAGCAACAACCACTCCTACAATCACATATGTCCCAAATATATCTGGCCCAGTTACCGCTGCTTCAGTTACCACACCTTTAGTGCTACAATACTGTAAGAACCCGATCAACCTATATCAGATTCTCCAATACCTCACCAAGTTCAAGACATACCAGAAACTGAACCAATACCTGCTGTTGATGTTCCAGTATCTACTCAAGTTCTTGAGGTTCCAAAGTCAAGTAAACCAGCATGGGTTGATACACTCGAGGTAGATGAAAATGCACCCGAACAACCTTGTGTTATGAACGCTGTTGCACTTCGTCCATTGACAACTGCTGATGAAAATTACTTCTCTCAATTCCTCAACAATCCCATAGACTTTTCAAGATACTTGGCTTATAACTATGGGCCTAACATAACCCAAGCAATGGTTGTGCGAGGACTCAAAGATCCCACCCTCCTTGCTAGATCCAAGATCAGCAGAATGGAATACGATTACAACGCTAATGAGCTTCTGAAAGCAATGAGAACTACTCAAAGGGAAGGTCTTCATGAACCTGAAAAACCTCCTCTTCCGACAGCCGAAGATGATGATCAAATCGGACTCGACTTCTTCGTCAACAATGATCTAGAATACTTGGTCAAGGGAGCAGACACGTATGCGACCTCATTAACATTTCTAAAAGTTGCAAACTGGGAGTCGATACCTTGGATAGAAGAAAAATCCAATCGTCTCTAGGTACCGAAAGTATATTCTGAATATGATCTCTATGTTGAATTGGAAGCTTCACATTAAGACGAGCGTGTACGACAAGCTTACAATTATGCATGTCGACACAACTCAGGTTCTCAAGTCTTTTCTCTTCTCCGAATCAGAAGTATCCAAGGAGTTAGGACTCAACCCAAAATGGGCTATCACCACTTGACATAGATCAGAATTAAAAGTGTGACAATCCGTCAATTTACGATTGATATTTTATTCTTGAATATTATTTAAAAACATTATTTTGATGTTACAATATGAACTCACATATTTTTGGGAAGAAATTTGGATTTACGTCTTGGAGTAGCATCGACTACGTCTAAACCGGAGGATTCAACGTTACGTGCTTACGTTTACATACACCGTCTTTGGTGACAGTCCGACATTTCAGAAAATAAATTTATCTGTGAATATTATTTTGGAGTTTTAAATTTGTGTTGGTTCATAAACTCACAAATTTACGAGAAGAGACTAGGACTTGCAATTTTATTTTAACGTCCTTTACGATTAAACCGGAAACCTTAGGATTACGTATTTACGTTTTCGAACTCCGTTTTTGATGAAACAATTTTTATTGGATTCGTTTTGTGACGTTGATTCATAATTTATAAAAACGTTTTTCGTAAAACGACCCGAGGGCGCGCGAATCGAGGAAACTGGAATCGAGGAGTACCCGTAAATAAATGGGGATGAGACAAGTGGGACACTTGTCCCACCCCCCACTCAAACCGCCCAACTCTTCATACCAACACCCTTAGGTGTCCAAGTTTTGCTAAGTTAAGCTACACATGTAAGCTTAGCTTCCATGTGAAGCTAACTTCATCCCACTATCTCACAAAACCATTCACTCATACCACTTCCCCATTTACCACTCATGCAAACAACACAATTTCCTCTCTACTCTCTCTAGCTTGCCGTCCACTTTCACCATGAACCACCACCATTGATCAAAAATCAACCATGAAATCTCATGTTTTTCATACACATGTTGAAGCCCTTTTGAAACCCTATTGATTGGAGGTGATTATAACATCCAAGGAGGAGTATACATGGTGTCTTGGGGCTGATTTTCCACAAGGAGTATATGAAGAATGGTGTTCTTGAAGATGGTCATGGTTGTCTACAAGTTTCTCCATCAAAAACCATGTCAAAATCATAACCTACATCCACTTGGTGGTATAAAGATTGTCCTCCTCATCTTCTTGTTATTTTGATTATGTAAACATGTATTTTATTTCCTATTGTATATATTTATGATGATTATATGATGATAAAAATGTTATGTGGGGATTTGTTGTTGATAATCATGGATAAAAAGGTGAAAAACTATAAGAAACAAGGTTAAAATCTTGGTTAAATTTGTTGGCTGTATAAAACAGTAAAGAACCAAGTCATGAACTGATAAAATGATGAAGTAGAATGGATTTACAGTAAGCTATGAGTCTTGTACACATGTGAGAGTTGGCCATACAATGGAATCATAGTAATGAGTGAGATATGATCAAAACAAGTTTAGGGTATAAATCTGAAGTTACTGTTTTGGACGATTTTTAGAAAATATTTAGAAGATGATTCAACAGTAGCTATAAAGTTAAATGTAGCACATATCATGTAGTTTATGTGATAAAAATTTGAGCTTCTATCTCCATATAGAACTCAAGATATGGCAGTTTTGGTGATGATGAAGTTAAAAATCAGATTTTTGGAAATTAAAGAATAATACTATTATATAAGCACTCACATTTTAATATATAAAATGTAAAATAAAAACCCACTAACTTATAAAACTTATTTATATAAATATATATAAAAGGTTAATCAAATGGATAAATTATATAAATGGTGGTGAAATAATGTTTATAAGTAATAAAAACTATAAACTTGATTTTTACGACTTTTTCGGCTATCGCCGTGAAATTAACGTTTTTCGCCAAATAAAACTTAGACGACCAAACCCGTCTAATGTAAAGTTTATAAAAGCCATATACTGATGTATAGGTAACTAATACAAGTAAAAACCGATAAAACCCGAACTATAAGAAATATGGACATTTACGAGCTAATTAAGCATATTGGACTAATAATTGGACTAAATAAGATAAAAACTTGTAAAAAGAACTTATTGGGCTTAACCCATTTGGGCCCAACATGAAAAGTATATATACTGATAATATAGGTATAAAAGGGATAAAAACAAGTTAAAGAACTTATACAAGGCTTAATGGACTTAAAATAGGTAAAATCGGTAAAACTAGTGGACTAGTAAGACGTTACCAAGATGTAAACGCTAAAATGAGTAAACGAGAGTATGTAAACCCACTTGATCATCATATATATATATAATCATCATATGTATACATAGATGTTATTTTTAAAAAGTCATTGGACAAACGTCTAAGACCGAGTATTATTTGTCTAGGTTTCCGTGATTGAAGCACGTACCGTACGTCCGAATTGCTGATAACCCGGCTTCCCACATCAACGTGAGTTCATAGCCTCGCACTCTTTTAAATGTTTTTATAAATGTTTTATAAACCCGCGAGGGAGATAACATGTTAGTTTTATAAAATAGGACACTATTTGTCCCGATTGTTTGTTTATTGATTTTGGACCCGAATGATTGAATGACCCGATTGTATGACCCGATAAATGATTAATGGACCCGATAGATGAAATAAAATGGATTATTAAAGTTAGGTTATGTCACTAAAAGTCCCATTAGCATGAATTGTGAACTACCGGGAGTTGGTAGACGCTTATGCATTTAATAGTACTATTTGGGGACGATCACCCCAGTTCGCGCCTTGACGGTTGATCCCCGTCGTGCCACATTGATTGGTAAGCGAATTAATGTATGAGCAGATTTCCATAGCGTGACCTTTGTGACGACACGCTACTTTAGATGGGCAAAATTGGTATCGGGTTAGCTACCCGTTTTGGTTTAGTAAGGTAACAATGTCATGCGGCTTATAATAATCCAATCACCAAAATAATAATAGACGCTCCGAATTACGATGTATTGCCTGACTAGCAATACAGGGTCATACTATTGATATTATGATTGTATTTTGGTTTTCATAACCATACTCATATAACGGTTTTTATTTTCATACAACGTCATGAGACGTATTGTATGACGTTTTTACGACATTGGCTCGTATAATGATTTTTAAGGCTTTTTATAACCATATTCATATAATGGTTTTATTTAATCTATACAATGTTGCAAAACGTATTGTATGATGTTTTTAACGACAATGATTCGTATAATTATTTTTAAGGCAAATGCCTATATTACGATTTTCGATAAAGATTTGAATAAAATGACTTTGGCTATTTTATGTCCTATTAAAATGATTTGTACAAAATGATTTCAGTAATAATTTTATACTGATATTATATTGATGGATTTTATCAAACTCTATGAATTCACTCGGCGTTATCGCTGACCTTTTCTTTTAACATGTTTTATCTCAGGTACTTGAAGGTAATTCTTGGGAAGACGACAAGAATTCATGGCCCGCACCTAAACTATATTTTCCATTCAAATACTTTGTAAACCTTTGTATGAAATATAATGACTTGGGACCGATGTAACTTTGATATTTATGAATGGAAATGCTTTATTAATAAACGACGCGATTTTTATGCGTTGTCTATGATGTGAGTAATGTGCTATCCCGTAACACCAACTAGTCTTCCGCTGTATTAAGTTGTATAAATTTGGGGGTGTTACAGTTTGGTACCAGAGCTCTCGTTATAGAGAACGAAAGATTTTTAAAACCAAGGTTTTGAATAAAACATTTCAAAATCTTTTAACTATAAACATTTTTCTAAAAATGTCTAAAAATCTTTTGACTATAACGGTGCCGAAGAATTCCCGAGTTACCGACAAGGCCAGACTGAGAAGTGTTATTTTAATATATATATAACTTGGATTATATATATATATATATATATATATATATATATATATATATATATATATATATATATATATATATATATATATATATATATATATATATATATATATATATATATATATATATATATATATATATATATATATATATATATATATATATATATATATATATATATATATATATATATGATGTAATTTTATTACATGATTGTTTGATGACTATTTTGATTTTTATACGAGATATTTATACGACGTAGATTGTCACAAGTAACCCTAAATCCCCTAGTAAACTAATTGAAGCTATTCTCGTAGGAATTCTAGCTATCCTAGATCTAAACCAAGTTGTGGATATTTATGATCCCAACAAATGGTTGATATTCTTAGAAATATAGATATTAGTTGATTGTGAGTTTGAAGAAGAATTGGCGAGATTAAATCTGATATCGATGCCATGACGATCTTTCCTTATAGAGTGAAGTTTGACAAAACGTTACCACCTAGGAAGATGTCATCTGATTCGTTATCATCCAATTCTTAAATTTGAAATCGAAAGGGTGAATGTTGCACTTGAGGCTTTTATTGGAACCATTACCCAAAAGCCTCATGCCACTAATACCTTTCCGAGAAGTCTAGTTGAATGATTAAGTCATTTCATATTAATGACTCATTTGATAATTGTTGTTATAAGAGTTATAGGATTTGAAATTAATTGTTGATCATATTGAGCTTTTATTGCCTTTATAAGGCCGAAGAATAAGGTTGTAAGTATTGGATAATGAGGTAGGATATCGAATTGAGTATAAAATTGGTTGAAACTTGAATAAAGTAAAATTTAACCCATATGGAATATGAGATTATTAATTGAAGTCGTTAAGTTTTGTGATTGAATCATAAGGTTTTAATTGATTTTTGATTCGTGATTAAGTGTTGTTCCTAGGCCATTGTCCAATAACGAGGATGCCAGTGTCCAAGAAATAAATTGAAGAAATCTTCTTCTGAATTGAGACCGATGGATCTTCTGGGACATGTGGAACACCTAATGACTCTTGTAGATTAGTATTCATTGTGGTATCTTTTAAAAATCCCTAACTTAACTGAGATATCAGTTGGTAGGATGAGTTTTGGAAATTGTATGACATAGTGACACGTAATGTGTTACGGTACAATTTTGACTTGTTTGTGATTAATGAAAAAGACTACCTTTGATTGCTAAATTCTACATGTATCGGTGTTATCTATCTTTTATTGCTTCATCCTAGTGTTTGCATTAGTGATGCAACCATTGAACAAGTACTCATCTTGATTTGAGTTACGTTGTGGATTATTCTTCCTGAGTGCCATCGAGGTCATGAACCTCATGATTAATTGGCTAAGCTCATTTCCTATCATATCGTAGTTAGTTCTTGGTGAACAAGCTTTCATCACTCTTTTGCAGATCACTCATTCTTTTTATAAGATGAAACGGTATCCTTTGAGAAAAATTGAATTTTCATCACTATAAGGATTATTCATAGTGAGATTTATAAGTGATTGTTATTTGAATGAAGTTGTTTATAAAACACTTTGGAAAACTTAATTATTTCCATAACAAAGAAAATATTTGTAAATTTCTTTTTGATTCTTATTTAAGAATTAAGCATGAAAATGTTTTTACTACAAACATGGATGATAAAATTTTGACGAAGTGAGTATTGCATCGTTAATCTTGAAATTGTATATAGTTGCGCGCCTACATACAATTTGGAATGGACTATGCAAGACTGATTAGTAGTCACCATAAAACTAATGAATAAACACTACATTTTCTCTGAAGATTGTGAAAGATTATATTTTATGAGATCCGCAAGAAGGGCAAAATAGGGACATAATGTTAGAGACATCTACATGTGTGCCCGTGACCATCTATTCTTCTGAGTTGAATTTACTCATCTGTGGAAATTGTCTTATTTGACAATTGACAATTCTTTCTTTTCCAATTCTCCCGTAGTGAGATTTTTAGGAAAAGTATCTGATTATCGAGTGTTGATACTCGACTGGATGTATCGACGTCCCTATCATTTCTTTTGATTTGATTTCATTTGAATGACCTGGGTAACGATCCGAGGAGCTTTCAAATGCGTACTCAAATTATGAAAACATGGGATATATTCATATTCGTTAAATGTTTTCATCTGTATCTGATTTGAAATCCTCTCGCGTAGATTATGCGTTGACCTTACTCCTTTAATAGTAGTTGAGTCTCCTGATATCCTTGAATCTGTGAAGGATTATGAGTTATTATTAGTCTTTTGAGAAGTTCACATCTTATCGACGACAATGAAACTGGAAAGTTGATAGTGCCAGTAGAATGGATTGATTGATTATGACATGACGACATTGTCTGAATTGATGGGAACTCGAGTAGAATTCCCTAAATGATAAGATGTTGATTATCAAAAGTGATCTAAATAATTCTTGACGGATGCCCGTATCCTGCTTTTAGACTTGAGATTATACCGTGAATGGTTGTGAACTAGTTATAGATATTGTAATCTAGAAGAACTTAATGTGAAATTATTAAACGATGTTTCTGTTACCTAAAACTTTAGTAAGTATTTGTTGATGAATTACCTAGACTTTCGCCATTAAGGCAAGTTGAAATTGGTATTGATTATATTACCGGTGCTGCACTTGTGGCTTGTGCACTGTACGTCAGCACCATCTAAATTAAAGGAATTACCGTACAGCTGAGAAAGTTGTCGGAGAAAGATTTTATTCTACCAAGCCTGTCATCCTGAAGAGCTATGGTGTTATCTTTCCTTATATTTATAGATTACTGTGACTGAGTAAATTGACAATCGAAAACGATATCCATAACTCGAAATGGAATATTTGTTGGATCATTTACAAGGTTCTAGCATATGTTTTAACAATTTGATCCACGGCATGGTTATCATCAACTTCGCATCTGCGAAAAAGATTATCTATTCCAATCACTACATCCAGTACTTGTAATGAACATTATGAGTTCCATGTGATGTCCTTTGGATTGACCAATGCACATATATCATTCATAAATTTGGTGAATCACGTGTGTAGGCTGTAATTTGATAAATTCATGCTTGCGATCATTAAGGACTATTTGTTTGTTAATACGAATAATAATGAGTTAATAATTATTTATAGATTGCCCTGAACTGGCTGAACAATAAAAACATGTACCTTGAATATCTAATATGTGATTAAAGACTTAAACCTTTACATGATTTAACCGTGTGATTAATAGATAATGGAATATAAATTGACTCTTCAAAAATTAAGAGCCCTTTTAAGACTTTGGATTTTACCAAAAAGAAATGGAAATATGTTTTGACAAATGTTTTAACAAAGGATTTTAAAGGGATTATTCCCTTATACACAAACCATTTAACTAAACTTCTGTTTAGGGGTAAATGTTTGTGTATACCTCAAGACAACCTAAGAAGAATTAACGAAACTATATAACTTATTACTTGAAATTTGAAACGACAATTTTTGCTTTTCAAACTAAGAAAACTTTGACCAAAGTATAAACAAAGGTTTTTCGAACATTTACGAATCTTATTAAATATTTTCGTTAAATCAACAAAAATCTAATTAATTAAATTCAAATTCATTTTGAACATTTTATATAATTGGTCGAACTAAGAAATTTAAACTTTTAACGTTTACAATTCATAAAAATTGAATACTTAAAATTTAGTTAGTTATAATAATTATTATTTAATTAATTGTAATAATTATCGACGCTTTAAACGCCGGATTGAGAAAAACTGATAAAAAAAAATGATAAATGAAACGAAACTGAAACATAAAAGATATGAAGAAAGAATTTTGAATAAATACGGTTGTGATATTTATTTCATCAGAAAGGTGAACATAATTACTGACGCATAATATAGAAAGAATATCTGAGTGAATTGTGGACATAATAATTATATCATCATGAGAAGTGAATATAGATACCGACGCATTATGTAGAAAAGATAAAGAATCAAATAAGATATGTTCCTTAATAATGATTGTGCGAAATAAATTGCCGAACAATTTAAAAATAGCTGATGATTGTAAAAAGGATAATATAGATAATAAAAGGGGGTTCGCGGCTAATGTGAACCATTAAAATTGAGAAGCCAATAGTGTTAAGTGTTTTAAAGGCCACTTGTGGTTGCCTAAATATGGAGATTGTGAGATATAGTTATGTTGGAATTTGTAAGTATAAGTATTATATGTATGTCATTTTCGACTAAAAGTATCTTTGTTTGAAGAAGTTGTACTGATGGAAATTATGAAGGCAGACATCGCCTCATACATTAGTAAACGTCTAGCTATTGCAAAGGTCATCATCTGAATTTGATTCGATTTGGGTCATCGTCGACAGACTGACCAAATCTGCTAATATCATTCTCGTTAATGATAAATGCAAAAGAGTTATGTAAACATAGCATGCCTGTATCGATCATCTATGTCAAGATCCTCGCCTCGCATCGAATTTCTAGAGATTTGCTCAGAAATCATTGAGAACGAACCTTGATGAGAGTACTATGTACCACCCCAAATCGAAGGGACTAGGTAAAGTAACGATACAAGGTAATATAAGTGCTGTTTTGTGTTTGAATTATTGACCTTTGGTAATGAACCGTATAATCGTTTTCCTTTGAAGAGATTATCATTGATAATCATCGTATTAGGATTGAGATCGAATCTTGCTAGGATCTAAATCTTAGAGCATCTGTAAGCAGGAGTTGAGAAGAACACCCGACAAACACCCACTGTGAGTTGAACATGTCTCTTAGGTTTAAGGTTTCCTATGATGGCGAACCTATCCTTGCAAAATACCCGACCCGCGAGATCTGAAATGATTGTTGAAATTAGGATCTGATTATTGACTGCCGATAGTGGGCAGGAGGTTATGTGAATATGAAATGTAGATCTTGAAGTGCCAAATAGGTAGCGAAGTTATGCCAAAAATTTTAACCTTGGAAAAATAAATTCATGATCTGACAAATCATGGGATATAAGTCCCCGTTGTATGGGACCATTGAGACGATGTAAAAGTTGGGATTGAAAGGCATATAAGCTGGATCTACCCTAGGACTTCAAGAACCGCGTGAATTATGTTTCGTAAATCGAACTTGATGGAACATCTATCAAGTGAAATTCTGATTATTCTTAGTAAAGCTTAGATCGGCGAAAAGTTGCATTCATCAGAAACCCGTGAACATCATGGATAGAGAAAGTAAGTCAACATTTATCCTGATCTTATTCCCGTAATTATGTTTGATGAAACTCGCGTATTGTAATGAATTACACTTGTGAGAAAAGACCGAATGTGGAGGAAATAACCACATGGCTTTAACTCTATAAGAAGCGAGTAGTAAGATGATCTTTGAGGACAAAGATCCTGTTTAGGGGTAAATGCTGTGACAATCCGTCAATTTACGATTGATATTTTATTCTTGAATATTATTTAAAAACATTATTTTGATGTTACAATATGAACTCACATATTTTTGGGAAGAAATTTGGATTTACGTCTTGGAGTAGCATCGACTACGTCTAAACCAGAGGATTCAACGTTACGTGCTTACGTTTACATACACCGTCTTTGGTGACAGTCCGACATTTCAGAAAATAAATTTATCTGTGAATATTATTTTGGAGTTTTAAATTTGTGTTGGTTCATAAACTCACAAATTTACGAGAAGAGACTAGGACTTGCAATTTTATTTTAACGTCCTTTACGATTAAACCGGAAACCTTAGGATTACGTATTTACGTTTTCGAACTCCGTTTTTGATGAAACAATTTTTATTGGATTCGTTTTGTGACGTTGATTCATAATTTATAAAAACGTTTTTCGTAAAACGACCCGAGGGCGCGCGAATCGAGGAAACTGGAATCGAGGAGTACCCGTAAATAAATGGGGATGAGACAAGTGGGACACTTGTCCCACCCCCCACTCAAACCGTCCAACTCTTCATACCAACACCCTTAGGTGTCCAAGTTTTGCTAAGTTAAGCTACACATGTAAGCTTAGCTTCCATGTGAAGCTAACTTCATCCCACTATCTCACAAAACCATTCACTCATACCACTTCCCCATTTACCACTCATGCAAACAACACAATTTCCTCTCTACTCTCTCTAGCTTGCCGTCCACTTTCACCATGAACCACCACCATTGACCAAAAATCAACCATGAAATCTCATGTTTTTCATACACATGTTGAAGCCCTTTTGAAACCCTATTGATTGGAGGTGATTATAACTGGAAGTCCCTTATCAATGCGAGAAACCCTAATCTTAACTTAATCAACACAAGGTATTACTTTTCAAACGTAATCTTATTATTGTATAATAAAGAATTACAAGTGTTATGGATAACACCGTTTGATGACAATGTGTTGTGCACACTTTGAACAACAATAACCTTAACTTATGAATACAGTCGTAGCTGTTTGATTCACTAAGTTACACGCACTAATGATCTTAATATTGCAAAGTGTTAAATCTTAATGCTAGGTTACACATCCTATTTATAGTGTTACGAGTTTGACTTGAACAGTACTTGATGTCGACTACACAACTTTTACAAGTTCCCACATCAGTCACATGATGTCCTTCTATTCTTGGTAGTCTTCCATTATGCTTTAAGGAACAGTTGTCCAAAACAGTTTCCTTATTCTTCATATTCTCGAACACACAAATGGCATGTCCAAAGTGTGCTGAGAGTTATCAGGGTATTGCCACCCCTGTTAACTCTCAACCCCTCAGAGTCCCTAATACATCTTGGCTGTTATCCATCACAGCCAAGGAGTATGTCTTCAGGTAATCTTCGACTTCCCTGACAATGTCTCTGACATGGACTCCTCTGAGGTTGCTCACAGAGATTCGGATCTCTGTGAGTCTTGTGAAACTTGCCTGCCTCCTAGGCACAGGCAAGGGACTATCTATCAGCCTAATTATGTTTAAATCAATGAACAGGGAATCTAACAAGTTTAGATTCCCAACAATCTCCCCCTATTTAAACATAAATAGTGCTAGATCTAACTAAGTTAAGGTAAGTGAGTTTAACAGCTTCTTCTTACACATAATAGATCTAAACAAACATACCTCATGATTTTATTAAGACTTAAAGAAAAATTACAGGTTCATTACATAAGTTAAATAAAAGATGAAGGTAAAAGGGCTGATACTTTCTTCAATAGTCATCATTCTTGATTCTTTCTTCAGCTTCGGCCACATCTAATCTGTTATCAATTTCATCCTGCAAAGTCTTTGCAAACTTCTTGGAATACTCAGAGTTGATCTTGAGACACTTCTTGTGACAGAGCAGCTGAATAGTTGAAGCCAGGCATAGCTCATCTTCCCTCTGAAAAGCATATTGGCAGGCTTTGTTCATAAACGCCATTCCTCTTTCAGGCACTGAGTAAGTCTGACCATCAACAGGGCCAACTATACCATTAGGAAGGATCAGATCCCTGTGCATGCCATCCACACGAACATCTTCAGTAACAAAAGTTTCATCAATGATTTGGGAAATTCTTCTTCTTTTGTTGCCTGTCTTTGGGGGTCCTTGTTCGAAAAGCTGTGGTGGGGGATCAATCTTTAGTTTGGCAGCTGTTTCCTTGATCCAGTTAAACTTAGCCTTAAGAGTTTTAAGCAGAAGGAAATTCGCCTGTCCAGTCTTTTTGGCAGCTAAGGCTTCGAGTTCAAACCATTCTGATAACCCAAGTGTTTTTAACCTGAAGTCGTCAAACACATCCATATTCCCTGTTTGATTATCCCTCCATAAGATCATCTGTGGAGTATTTGTGGACTTGCGAATGGTGTATCTGAACTTGGTTATCTTGCCAGCAGCATACCTGTTGTTTACGCAGGCATCATAGTCAGTTTTGACTTTCTTTAGGGCCTCAGCGCGTTTAAGTTCCATTTCCCTCAACCTTTGTTTTTGTTTTTCTTTTTCAGGAGGTGACATCTTCCTCAGAGTGGCTTCATTTAATTCTTTGGCTGCCTTGAGCTCACTCAGTCTTTTGAATTCTTCAGCCTGTTGCTCTATTTCTTCAGGCGTTAGAGGTCTCTCATCAGAAGGTGTAAAGGTTGAAAATTGGGAAAGGTCTGTTGTGGATCCTCCTGTCTCTAGCATCGCAGCTATCTTCTTAAGTTTAGTGTCAGTATCAACTAACACTATCTCTTTACCTTTCTTTGAGACAGAGGACTCCACACTTATATTTTTCAAATCATCAGCTCTTTTGAGGAACGCTGTCTGAGCCTGATTTTGAATAGATTTTGGTAGGGAGCTCACAGTGAATTTAAGCTTCTTGGCTGCTGGTTCATCCTCATCCTCAGGTTTGCTGATGTTAACTAGGATCATGGATTTAGATGAGTCAGCGCCATCTTGTGTTTGTTGCTCCCCCTGAGTCTGATCCTCATCATCAGGTATTATAACTGGTTCGATGACTTGAAGAGGAACAGGGTTTGTTGAAGGATTGGCTGAAGATGAGGCTTGTTCAGCAGATGCAAGGCTGAGTTTAGTATTCTTCTCCCCCTCACGTTCATCCTTACTTCCCTTATGCTTGGATGAACGTGCCTGAAGTCTTCTTGCAATCTGCTCCACAGAGGCAGCCATGGCACGCTGTCTTTTTCTGGATGCCCTGGCAATCTTCAGCAATAAGTTGGCATTAGCATTGGTATTTGCCTGAACTCTCCTGACAATAAAACCAGCATGGTTGTATTGCCTGTTGCGCACTGCATTGAAGTGCCTGTTAATGACGGTTTCTTGTTCTTGGAACAATGCAGGGACAACGGAGTCAATGGCATTCTTGATTCTTGTCGAGAGATGACTTAGTCCTTGAGCCACACCTTTTCTTGTACCCTCCTGAATAGGCTCAGTGACAGCCTCAGTCACAGCCTTCTTTATTATACCTGGAAAGGTGACAGTAAAATTGTGCATCTCTGACTTGATTACATCCAACTTTCTTGACAAGCGCTCAATATCAGACTGATGGTGTACAGGCTGAAGATTCTTGATATTGAGGCTTTGTTGAGCAAAATCATCCTCCCTTGGAAATAAGTCGAAGTTAGTCTGAGAAGGATGATCAAACAAAAGGAATTCAGCTGTTGGATCATATATGGGTCTTTGGAGGACTGTTGTTACAGATGTAGCAGAGTTTTGTGTGTCAACAGCTTCCTTAAGAGGAGAAGTTTGGTTATCTTCTTTAGGAGGAGAGACTGACAGCTGGTCATCCTCATCTTCTTCCTCTTCCTCATCAAACATTCCCTCAGGGAATTCATCCTCAGGCATGGGTGTAAACTCAGCGACATAATCTTCAACAGACAGCATTTCTTCATCAGCATTGAGCACAAGTTCTTCTTCAATCTGAATGTCCTGAGTAATTGTTTCAGCCTCCTTTTCATGTACCTGAGGATCTTTGACTGGCTGTACAATTTCAGCCTGCAAGGTTGTTGAAATTAGTAACAGGGAAAATATTAAGTGAATGGTCGCCATTTCGCTGTCCCAGAGAGGCTGAGGGTGATTACTCAGCCACTCCAAAGGATAAATCCTTGGGATTCTTTTAAGTGTGAATGAAGTGTGGTTAATGGTCGCCATTCGCTGCCCCTAGGAAAGCTGAGTGTGATTATTCAGCCCCCCCAAAAGGTAAAAACCTTTGGGACTCTTTTGATTGTGAAACATATGTTGTTTAATGATCGCCATTTCGCTGCCCCTAGGAAAGCTGAGTGTGATTATTCAGCCCCCCCAAAAGGTAAAACCTTTGGGACTCTTTTAAGAGTGAAACATATGTTGTTGTTGGTCGCCTGTTACGCTGCCCCTAGGAAAGCTGAGGGTGATGATTCAGCTCCCCCTGAAAGGATAAATCCTTTGGGACTCTTTTAATGAGGGAACCAAGAGGCTGTGTGAAGTACAGCCATCAAGGTTGAGACATTCATGTATTCAGGTTGTTGTTAGCCTGAATACTGTCTAGAGGGTTCAGGGTCATCGGGGTGCTTTATAAACACAAATGAATCACTCCCTGGTGCAAAGACAGAGTGTACAGAAGTCTTAAGGAATTCTAAGTGAAATGACAGACTTCTATGGGTCGAGGATTACCCTAACTTCACCACTCTCTCCTACAGATAAATGAGAGTGGTTGCTTGTGAGCCTCTAAAAATGTACACTGATTACCTGTGAGATATCAGCTTGGTTTGGCTGGTTTCCTGTAGTCTCTGCTGACCTAGAGACACTAGACGCCTGTTGTTTGTCAGCCAAAGATTCTGTATCCACAAGAGTATCTGGACCAGAGGCGGTTTCAATCTCCTTTTCCTTGGCCTTGCTAACAGCTTTAGGTTGAGAAGAAGAGGGGATTTTCTTCTTCTTTGGCTGTTGGCCAGAAGAAGCCTTGGACTTGGTAGTGTGTTGCCCAGAGGTCAAAGACGTAGACTTGCCAGCGACACTAGAAGTATTCACCTTCTCAGAGGAAGGGAGCAAGGGCTTCTCAGCGTTGGGTACCTGATTAGCAACGTTCAGCATGTGAGCGGTCACAGGGAAATCCTCAGCTCCTATCTCCTTGTAAATGGCGCCTGTAATGCGATAGGGCTTCAGGGCTGTCAAGGCCTTGTTATGGTAGTTTTCTCCCAGCAAACTCTCAAAGATCAGGGACAAATAACGCACATAGCAGATGTTCTTTTCCCTGACCTGATTCCTTCCTTTAAGTTGTTCTACTAGGTTAGAGAAAAGAAGGCTTCCAACGTCAACATCAGCTCCCCAAATTAATCCATAAGCAATAGTCTGATGTTTGAACGACATTTGATCTTGGGATCCCTGCATGCCTCCCAGGGACTTCACAATGTGGGTGAAGAGGACACGCCACATAGGAGAAAAATACTTGATCTTCAGAGGTGCTTTAGCAAGGATGTCAGCTGGTGTGAGGGCAGGGTTAATGTCGTGACAGGGATTGAGTGTGGCCAATGCTTCCTTGACAGCCTTTTTGTCAACTGTCTTCAAGCACTCATCTCCATGTTTAAGTCCGGCCACACTGGCAAAATCAGCAAGGGAAAAGGCAAAAGGATGTTCATTGCAAGAAAGGCTAAAGGTAATGGTGTCTTCTTCAACTTCGGCAGAATACCAAAATTCCCTAAGGTATTCTTGGTAAAAGGTGGAAGGAGATTTGGTGAAGGCTTCGTTTAGGTCACAGTTTTGCATGAAGTTTACCAGATCCGAGTAGGTGTTGTTGGGTGCCTTGATCCATCCAATAGCGTTATTTGAGGCGATGATGCTCTCGTTGATCTCGAAGTTCACATTGGAGGCTTTTGGTACGGGAAACGCCATTGATGTAAGGTTGAAGGTGAATGAAAATGGCGGATGGTTGAGAGAGATAAGAGTTTTAGAGAGAGAAAAAGATTTTGAGAATGGTGGTGGGTGAGAAGAGAAAGAAGACAATATATAATCAAATATGAGTGAACAGTTATTCAACCGTATTAAATGCAAAAAGCGAAAATGACTGCTCAAGTGGGTCCCATTGACCTTTCAAAAAATTTGTCTCCTCGTTATCCGAAACTTAAATGATTAAAAAATGTGAGAATGTTTTTCGCATTTACTTGGAACGCAACTACCTAGTTACATGTGAAAAACATTTAATAAAACATTTAATATAGAATCAATCATTTAATGAACACATTTAATATCAAGCCACAGGCTTTGAAATATTTAGCATCCCTAGCTCAGCAACTAGCCTGTTGAACGTAGGTTCAGCCAAAGGCTTTGTAAAGATATCACCTAGTTGCAGCTCTGTGGGAACAAAATGCAGCTCAATATCTCCCTTCATAATATGATCCCTGATAAAATGATACCTGATATCAATGTGTTTGGTACGAGAGTGAAGAACAGGGTTGTTGGATATGGCAATGGCGCTGGTGTTGTCACAAAAGATTGGCACTTTGTCATACAAGATTTCATAGTCAGCCAATTGACTTTTCATCCAGAGCACCTGAGCACAACAGCTGGCTGCAGCGACATATTCAGCTTCAGCTGAAGACATAGCCACAGAGTTTTGCTTCTTAGCACTCCATCCAACCAATTTTCCTCCTAGGATTTGACAGCTGCCTGAAGTACTTTTCCTGTCAATACAGCATCCAGCATAATCTGAATCTGAATAGGCCTTGAGATCAAAGCCTGATTCCTTTGGATACCAGAGTCCTAGGGAAGATGTTCCTTTGAGATACCTGAAAATTCTCTTAACAGCCACTAGATGGGATTCTTTTGGGTTAGCTTGGTACCTTGCACAGAGACATGTGGAGAATTGGATGTCTGGACGACTGGCTGTTAAATACATCAGTGACCCAATCATGCCTCTATATAAAGTCTCATTGACAGAGACCCCTGACTCATCAGGGCCCAAGTCGTTGGGTGGAAGCATGGGGCATTTCACTGAAGCACAATCAGCCAAGTCATATTTTTTAAGTAAATCCTTAACATACTTTTCTTGACAAATAGAAATTCCCTTAGGACATTGTTTAATTTGAAAACCCAAAAAGTAAGTTAATTCACCCATCATGCTCATCTCATATTTCTTGGTCATTAATTTAGCAAAGCGTTTACTAAGATTGACATTTGTTGACCCAAAGATGATATCATCCACATAAATCTGCACAATGATGAAATCACTCTTGTCCTTGAAGGTAAAGAGTGTTTTATCAATAGAACCCCTGACAAATTTGTTTTCAGATAAGAAATTTGAAAGAGTTTCATACCATGCTCTTGGAGCTTGTTTCAGACCATACATTGCTTTGTGAAGTCTGTACACATGGTTGGGAAACTCGCTGCTCTCAAATCCTTCAGGTTGAGCAACATAGACTTCCTCAGCCAAATCACCATTGAGGAAGGCACTCTTTACATCCATCTGAAAGACAGTGATGTTCATATAGGCAGCATAAGCTAGAAAGATTCTGATGGCTTCAAGTCTAGCAACAGGTGCAAAAGTTTCATCATAATCAATTCCTTCAGTCTGAGAGTATCCCTGTGCTACCAATCTTGCCTTGTTCCTGATGATGTTCCCAATTTCATCCATCTTGTTTCTATAGATCCATCTAGTGCCTGTGATATTCTTTCCAGGTGGAGCTGGCACTAGTGTCCAAACCTTGTTCCTTTTGAACTGATTGATTTCTTCTTGCATAGCAGCTACCCATCCATCTTCTGTCGGAGCCTCAGCAACTCTTTTAGGTTCAATTTGAGAAAGGAATTCAGCAAATAGACATTCATTGGCTGAGGCTGACTCAGAGTCTTGGATTCGCTGTCTGGTTGTGACCCCTGCATTTGGTTCCCCAATAATGTTGACAAGAAGAATGTGTTGATCTCTTGACCACTTATTTTGAGGAGCTGGAGTTTCAAGAACAGGGGTACTTGAAGACACAGCTGGAACAATTTGAATCTCATCCTGCTGAATAGGAGGGCTTTCTTCAAAAACTACTTCAGTGTCTGATTCTTCTTCAGCCACATCAAGGGAAGCAATTTCATTATCAGCAGGAGCAACTTCAGAGTTTTGAAGAATTGGTGAGTCATTAATATCATGAGAAGGACCATCAGAGATTTGAGGTTCTTCTTCATCAAGTCCCTGAGAGGTAGGAACTTCAATGTTGTGAGTAGACAGAGGGTCAAAATCAGGAACATAAGGAGTGAGAGTGTTGGAGTGGTGATGACTGGTAGGTCTGGGTTCTGTGAACTCATCACTTGGGAAAGAAATATTTTCATTGAAATCTACTTCATCACCCCCTGTTCCTGTTCTCTGTATGACTTCATCATCTTCATTGAATCTGACATGGAAAGTTTCTTCTACTTCTTGTCTTCTGATGTTGAATACTCTGAAGGCTTTGGCTGTTGGAGAGTATCCCAAAAAGAATCCATCATCAGCCTTTTCATCAAACTTTCCAAGTTTATCCCTGTAGTTATAAATAAACACAGGGCATCCAAACACATGAAAATAGCTGACGTCTGGAGATCTTTTTCTGAAAACTTCATAGGAGGTTTTGCCATGTCTTTTGACAATGATTGATCTGTTTTGAGTATAGCAGGCAGTGTGTACAGCTTCTCCCCAAAATTGCTTTGGTAAGGCTGCACCATTTAACATAGTTCTTGCTGCTTCAATCAGAGTCCTGTTTCTTCTTTCAGCCACACCATTTTGTTCAGGAGTGCCAGCTGAAGAGAAGTTCTGTGAAATCCCTTTTTCATCACAAAATGATTCAAGTTGATGATTCTTGAATTCTGTACCATTATCACTTCTTAGAGCTTTGACTCTAACATCATTCATATTTTCCACCTGTCTGATGAAGGACATGATGGCATCAGCTGCATCACTTTTCCTTCTGAGGAAGAACACCCATGTATATCTTGAAAATTCATCAACTATGACCAAGGTGTATTTGTTGTGATTAATGGTTTGAGGTTTGACAGGTCCAAACAAGTCCATGTGAAGGAGATGTAAGCACTTGTCAATAGAGAATGATTGCCTAGTCTTGAATGAAGACCTGTGATGTTTTCCTTTTACACAGGCAGAACAAGTTTTGTCTTTGGAAAACATTACTGAAGGTAGACCAGCAACCAAGTTTTGAGTGGCTATCTTATTGATGTTCTTGAAGTTGAGATGAGATAGTCTTTTGTGCCACAGCCAGTTGACACTTTCAGAGGCTTTGGCAAGAAAACAATTTGAGCTGTCTTCAGAGCACACAGCCATGTTGATGACATAAACATCTCTCCTTCTAGGTGCAACCAGCACAACATCATTATTTTTGTTGAATATGGTTCCCTGAGTCTTAGTAAACAAAACCTTATAATCAGCATCACATAACTGGCTGATGCTAATAAGATTGTGCTTAAGACCATTCACATATGCAACCCTGGTAAATGTGATCCCATTGCAATTCACTGAGCCATATCCTTCTGTGTCACCTGAAGAGTTATCTCCAAACACCACTTTGGGACCTGGCTCCTTTGAGTATCTGTGCAGGTATTGTTGAATCCCTGTCATGTGTCTAGAACAGCCACTATCTAGATACCATACCGATTCCTTGAGATATTTCTGCACAGATACATAGAAACAGATTAGTTCCTATGGTGAACCCACTTTCCAGTGGGTTCCCTGAATTGCTTGTTAGCAACTCTTGTGTTCCTGAAAAACTTTTGGCGTTGGGATGGACAGTTCATAGTTTCATGGTTATAACTCCCACAGATATCACACCCAGGGAAGTCACCACACTCATCTGAGTGATGGTCTGTGAACCCACAGAATTTACAGGGAGGATAAGAATTGTAATTTCCCTGTTGTCTTTTGGAACTCTGTGGTCTGTCCCTAGAGGGTGTCTTAGTTCTTTTAGCTGCCATGTGTCTGTCATGATCTAAGGTCGAGTGGTGAGAATTTTTACAAACATTGCAATAAGGTTTGATTAATCTTTCCCCTTTGGGTTCACCTAGGACTGACTTAGGTTCATGAGAAGTAGAGCATTCAGCGGAAGGCTTAATGTGTTGTTTCAAGAGTTCTACTTCTTTCATAAGAGACAACAGGCGATCTTCAGTGGTGGGGTCAACCTTATTCACAGCCTTAGTAGAAACAGGCTTAAAAGCTACTTGTTTACCAGTTGGTTTAGCAGGCACACGAAAAACTTTAGCTGGAGGATTCTCAATATCTATCTTAAGTTCATCCTTAGCAGATCTAGAAGAACTGCTAGGTTCAACTCCAGAGAGTTTGGGCAAAGGTGGAAGCTCAGCCACATCTTCAGAGACTGGGTCATTAGTCAAAGAGGTGTCTGACATATGAATAGTCTCTGTAGATTTAAAGACAATGTCTTTGGGTTTGGTGATAATCCTCAGCTTTTTATGTTTAGCAGTTATATCCCTGTTTAAGTCAGCAGGCACTTCATCCCTAAGCAATTCATCTATAGTAAACCTAGCACACAGCCATTTTTCAATAACTTTGTTTAATTCAGTGACTTGGTCATTCAAAGCTATGTTTTTCAAGGTTAATCTAGCTACTTCATTTTGCAGGGATATTTTCTCTAAGTTAACCCGCCTGAGAGTATCACATTCAGCCTTAGCATTAATCATTTCAGTTTTAACAGAGTGAAACTTGTCAAGAAGGTTCTTCCTTTGTTCCTCAACAAAGTGCAAGTCAACAATGGTGTAATCAAGAACATGCTTACGTTCATCACAATCAGACATAGAAAGAAGCCTGTGTACCTTTTTCATTGTGATGTCGACCCATTGTCCTGATCTTGCATCACCTTTTCCAACAGCTGGTTCATCATCAGCTATTGCCATAAAAGCCCTGACTCTTGTGGTATCTTCTTCATCTGAAGTCAATGGTTCATCATTCCAATCATAGGTTTCAGCAACCAACCCTTTCTCAGCCTTTTTCTCACCACCTTTCTTTTTGGACATAGCTTCAATCTTCAAGTTCATCTGTTCTAACTCAGCCTTAAGTGCCTTGTACTTATTTTTGTAATCTTTCTTCTCAGTGTCTGAAGAATTGGATTGTGATGAGTTGTTATGTTGTTTGAACTTGTAGGGTTTGGATGAAGATGATGGATAAGAGGGTGAGGATGTTTTGGTGGAGGGACATTCTTTTTGAAAATGTCCAAGCTTTCCACAGGCAAAACATGTTTCTTTTGACCTGTCAGTTGGTTTGCTGGCTGATCCTACTCTTCCAGATCTTTTGTAGTATCTTCTTTGGTTGGCTAGCAATGCTCTTTCATGAAATTCTGCATTGAGGTCTGACAAGAACTCTTGGCTGCTACGAGTATCTTCTTCCATATCAGAGTCGCTGTCAATAGGATGTGTTGCAGAGATTAAAGCTTTGGAAGATGCTCCTTGGACAACAAATCTTTCAGTCTCTGATTTGTAGATAGTATCGATCAGCCCTTCTTCATAATTGTACTTTCCATAGAGCTGAGCCAGGGTATCATTTTTGATTGAGTTGTTAGCTCTCTGAGTCTGATTCATGCTCAGCCACTTTCTTGGAAGGCTGTTGACAAAGGTGGCATTGATCTCAGCTTGACCAATAGTAACATCATTCATAGCAAGGTCATTTAGAAGAATCTTCAGCCTAGTATAGGTTTGCTGAACTTTTTCACCTTCAAGAGACTTAAAGGCATTAAACTGAAGTCTGAGTGCCTGAATCTTTGTCTCTCTTGTTTCAGAGGGTCCTTCATGGCCAAGAATAAGGTCTGTCCACATCTGTTTAGCTGTGGGACATTGAATAACAGACTTCATGATATGCTTTGGAAGACAGGAAATTATGATGCTTTTGAGACGTTTATCTTGGTTTGCTAATTTCCTATCAGCAGCGGTCCATTGTTTGACAGGCTTGGGAAGAGGGTTTTCTTCAGTAGAAGTGAGTGCCATGGGGATATATGGACCATTTTCTAAAATTTCTAAGAGAAAAGGTTCAAGACCATCAAGGTATACAAGAAACTGACTCTTCCAACTGGCAAAGTCTTCTTCATCAAAGACTGGTACACTGGTTACGTGTGATCCACCTCTTGAGTCAAGAAGTTGGGGTAGATCATCGTCATTTGGTGGGGCGGTAAGTCTTGGTGAAGATGGGTTTCTGGTAGGTGAGTGTGGGCTAGAGGTTTCCGGCATGGTGGATCTTGATTATAAAACGGAGAACGATGTTTCTTGAAGGTTTTAATATCAAACACCGCTCTGATACCAATTGAAAGTCCCTTATCAATGCGAGAAACCCTAATCTTAACTTAATCAACACAAGGTATTACTTTTCAAACGTAATCTTATTATTGTATAATAAAGAATTACAAGTGTTATGGATAACACCGTTTGATGACAATGTGTTGTGCACACTGTTGGAAATACGTTTTACGTATTTATGAAGGATCGGTCGCTCCAACGATAATTATGTAATGGGCTCGTGATCTATTTACTTTATGTATGGTCCATATAGCCCACATGTAGGGTGGGCTATATATAACCCCTCCTAGCATGTTAGGAGGGGGTTGTTGATTCCACTTTCATCTAATCATATTTTCCACTTTCACTTTCTCTCTCTAATTCTCTCCCTTCTCTCCTTTCTCTCTCTAATCCTTCATCTAATTCCTTCATTTTCTTCATATTAATCAATCAATCAACTATCTAAATCCACCTAATCCATGATCTAGAATAAGCCATTAATTACGTAGACCTTCAATTGGTATCAAGAGCCTTGGTTAGTTTGGTTTATTCTTCTTTTATTTTGTTTGATTTTGGTGGGTTTTGATTTAATCATGCTTAAATCATAAAAAGTTTGTATTTTTTATAAAAAGTTTGTATTTTTTATATGTTAAATCATATCAAATCTTCAAATTAACTTACTTTTTAGATAAAAAAAAAAAATCACAAATTTTTATATAAAAATCAAATTTTTCTTATATAAAACCTTAAAAAGTTGTGTTTTTATAAAAAGTTAGTGTTTTTTATAAAAGTTTTTTGTTTTTCTCTTTTTAATTTTGTGTTTTTATAAAAAGTTTGTATTTTTTTATTTGTTTTTTATCACAAATTTAATAATCAATTTATATAAATTTTTATCAATTTTTATCCTTTTTTTATTTTTTATTTTTTTTAATCAGTTTTTATTTTAATTTTTTTAAATTGTTTTTTATTTTTTTTATCCGTTGTCTGTTATCAGTTAACAGTCTTTTTCTATATTTTTTATTATTTTAATTTTATTTTTATTTTTTAGTCTCATTTTTTTAACTGTCTTCTATCTGAATTTTCTGTCCATTTTCCTGGTCATCTGGCATTTTTTTTTGGTCCTGTCCTAACTGTCCAATCTTGTCCCAACAAATCTGATACAAAACTTCCGAATCAATTTTTAAGAAAGAACTTCAGAACCAAATAGTTCCGGATCAAGAAGTTCCGGATCAAGCAAACTTCCGAACCAAGAACTTCCGAACCAAGAACTTCCGGATCAAGCCAAAAGTTCCGGATCAAGAAGTTCCGGATCAAGAAGTTCCGGATCAAGAACTTCCGATTCGGAACTCTTCCGAATGAATGAAAAGTTCCGAATGAAACCATTTCAAACATAACGGACGAATTGGGCAAATCATCGTCTTTCAAAAAGACTCATTCCCTCGACACAGACTCCCACTTTGAATCAAAATACAAGACTCGACTCGCAAACCGGACAGACTCGACTCACTCAAACACAACAAATCCTCCCACACCACGCCAGACTTCTCATCTCTCGACAACAACAACCAATACTCTCGACCCATCCCCAAACTCCCTCACCTTACTCCCTCGACTGACAATCTCACCGACACCCTCTCACCCCGACTCGACTCTCATTGACCCACCCTCACCCTTGTCCCCATCAGACCCTCGTCCCACACCCACACTCGTTCAAAACCTCGACCCACACCCTCACAGCCCCGAATCACACCCCTCGCACCAAACAAACACAAACACAAACAAGCACCCAACCCTCTCTCTCTATCCCGACGCGACTATCACACCTCCAACAAACATCAACATCACCCTCGACCTTACACTCCACACATAACCCACACCCACACAACAAATACTAAAACTGACACCAAACAGATTCACCCATTCTCAACACCCTCATCACTCACCCAAGACCCAACACCCACAACCACAACACAAACACAAACCCACAGACTCGACTCTTCATCTACACCACACCAAACAAACAGAAAGACACTACAGATGCGAGAGAGACTCAACAAATCAAGACTAACACACGCATGCAATTAATTTAAAGAAAACCCTACCCGAGACCATTTGAATGATCTTGTTGACGAATTCTTGCTTCTTCGTTGTTAATGGGTTTAGAAAATCAGGCTATTGTGTTATTCAGATAAGAAGGGGGCGGATTTATTGTGTGTTTCTGGGATTGCTTGGAAGAGAGAGAGAGAGATTTATTAGATTGAAAGTGAGTTTTTGTGGTTTGGGAGAAGAGAAAGACAGGCGGAGGTATCTAAGTTTTTTGGTTATCTGTGTGTGTTTTTTAGTTTAGGAGAGAGAGAGTTATCACGTTTATTTAAGGGGGCGGATTAAACAAGAGAAAGTAAGTGGGGCGGTTGACAACAGTGATTGGGCCACGTGTCTGGTACACGTCTTTGACAGGCGGAGGAAACAAGGGGTTTCATAGATCCATTTATTGTTGGACCACGTGTTTTTTATGATGACGGAGGAAACAATATTGTTGAAACGTATTTAAACACAGATTTTTATTTAAAGATAAGATTTTTTACTTCCCATTTTAATTTAGTAAGATTTTTTTTTAGATTTTAAAAGTTAATTTTAAAAGTTTATTTGTTTTATTTGTTTTACTTTTATTTTTATTTTTATTTTCTAAATTTTAAGTTAACTTTTTAATTTAGTTAATTTCGAATGTTTGTCAAATAATATTTGTCATTTTTGTATTTTTGTCTACTAAATCTTGGCAAATCGTGTTGAGGCGGGTATTTTAAAAGTTACCGAGAACAAATATTTATCGGGTTAATCATTATTCTGGCCGGATTTTGAAGTCAAATTTACGAGTGAAAGTGACTGGATATATTTTTAGCAATTACGGATTTTTGATCGGGTTTTATTCATAATCTTTTGAGCCGATAACAATTTTTGAGCCGAGTCGTATTGTTCAAACCCGACAACAACAACAGCCACATCATTTTTTCCTCGATTACCAATGGAATCGTTAAAATCGACACTTAAAGAGGGAGAATCGCATCAAGTGCAAGCCAACGCTAGGGAAAGTGGTATAACTTCATTTCGAATGCTTCAGTATCATCTAGTTAATCTTTCACGGATTCAAGGAGGGAGTGAATTTGTGACAATCTTTGGACAAGATCGTCATATATTCATCGACTCAATTTTTACCGCTTTGACCCAACTCGCCGAGCAACTCAACCATGGAAACTTTAATCACTCTGCATCGGTACTTGCATATAAGGCTCTTGTGACACACCTCACGCCTTTCCTCCAATTTAATATCATCAAGCCTGAAAGTTCAATGATTTGCCAATCGTTTCTTCGAGATACACATACCGAGCTTCGAGTTTTCCGTGATACGATTTTAAAACTCATGTCATCGGTCTCGTCTTCGATATATCAAAGATCACAACTTCAGCAAGTGTATGTTAATGGAGTGCAAGACTCTTCGATGCAAGAGAATGGTCATACGGTTGACAACTTGGAGCCTAACGATGGCAAGAGCACGGATTCAGAAGGACAACATGATATCAATGGCACGTCGGGGAATGTTCACGAGATTTCTCTTGATGACACCTTACCCATTTATGACGAAGAGCCTGCAAACATGGTACAATGTAATGTGGTTTATGATGTATATGCTGATGACATGCCGCATATTGAGCATTCTGAACCTAATTATGACAAACATGGGATGGACAAGAGTGATAGAAATACCACTTATGATTCATCCGATGTGAGTCATAATGGGGGAGAAAGTGTTCAAAATGCTACAGTTCATCATGATAAATGCTTTATAACTGCCTCGTTAACTGATTCTGATTCCAAGATTAAAGAGCTCGAAACGATCGTAGCTCGGCAATCTAAAGATCTTAAGGATGCCAAACTTGAATTTTCTAAGAAAACGGACAAATTTGAAACATACTTTGAAAAACTTGAAAAGTCAAACGTTGTTCTTGAAAGAAAATTGGATCAAACTGTTCTAGATTCTAAAGCTGAAAAGGATAATCTTTTGAAACAAATTCAACTGCTTGAATCTAAGTTGGCATCCCAAGATAACGTGCTCAAAGAAAATGAAACATTAAAGGCCCAATTACAGGAAAAGGTTTTTGCTATAGCTGCGTTGAAAAACGAGTTAAGGAAAAGTAAAGGACCTAGTGTGGACACTAAGCTTGAAAAACCATCAATCTTGGGGAAACCGCCTACAAATCAGTTCGTCAGACAACCAATTGTCAGACAACCGACTGCATTTAGATCCGAGCGACCACAATCCTCGAGACCGCGGTTTGCCTCCCAAGTTGATTTGGTTCATATTATTAGACCAGTCACTCCAGCAACTAGGCCCAATGTGATCACTCCAGCTTTAGCAAGACCAAATCATATGATTGCCTCTAGTTTCCCTAAAAATACCAAGACCACGTCTAGAACTAGTTCAAATGACGTTTGCCATGAATCTAGGGAAGCTAAGCAAAAGACACATGTAAGAGATAGAAATTTCAAACCTAGTCAGATGCCTTCTAGTTTACCCAACACTGCTAACCGTAGCATGTCCAATCCTAGGAGAATCAATCAATCATCTAAGGATTCTAGATCTTACTCGGACATTAAATATGCTACTTGTAAAACATGTAGAAAATGTGTCTTTACGGCAAATCATGATGCTTGCATTAAAAAATTGCTTAATGAGGTGAACTCCCGTGCTAGACTTAAATCCCAGTGGGTCGCTAAAATCAAACCCGTTGGTAAAATGTGGCGCCCCACTGGTAGAACTTTCACTCTTGTAGGAAACGAGTGCCCTTTAACTAGGATAGTCTCCGATTCTACAAAGACTACTAGGGAGGAAATTGCAAAGGATGATACATCACTTAAGCCTGAACTCAAGATTTTCTATAAAAGGAAACGATTGCCAACTAAGACAAGTGAATCATCCCCTCATGCCACCTCTGACACAAGTAAAGCCAACTGTGAACCCCCACGTGCTTCAAAAATAGATATCTCTAACCCATGAAAAAGTATACAAACTCCTAATGAGAATGCAGGTACCAAAGTTGATGTTCCAAAAGAACGAAGCGGTCCAATCGTTGTGTACCGTTCAACTAAGGACACTCTTAGAGTTTGGTTGCTGAAGAAGCAGATATCAGAGAAACAAATGTCTCAGGGGATTCATGGTTAAGCTGCAAACAAGGACTTATAGTCACATCACAGACTATAACTCGCTCTTCAAAGAAAGGAAAGTTTATCGCCGATGGTAAACTTATCCTAACAACGAGAAATTAATTTTTCTCGGGCATGAGCTTACATCAAAAACATTCCAAGTTTTTAAGCTCATGCATAATGGTTTATCATTAAATATCAGATGGTAACCCGTTCTTCAAATACAGGAAAGTTTATCGCCGATGATAAACTTATCCTTACAACGAGAAATTAAATTTTCTCTGACACGAGCTTACATTAAAACCATTCAAAGGTTTTAAGCTCGTGTATATGACTTACAGTTAAATGTCAGACTGTAACTCGAACTTAAAATAAAGGAAAGATTATCTTTTATGATAACTTATCCTCTTAACGAGAAATTCACCTTTCTCGGTCATGAGCTTGTATTAAAACATTCGAAGTTTTAAGCTCAGAAAGGAAAGTGTATCTTTTAAATAAGAGAACTTTTCTTCATAACGAGAAATTAACCTTTCTCGGTCATGAGCTTTCCGTTAAAACAGTCAAAGTTTTCAAGCTCATGAAAAACGACTTCTAAGTAAATGTCAGCTTAGGACTCGTTCTTCAGATAAAAGGAAAGTTTATCGCCGATGATAAACTTATCCTTAACAACGAGAAGTTTACAACTTCTCGGACTTGAGCTCGTTCCTAAGATATTCCAAATCTTCAGCTCAAGTAATTGGTTTTCAAAACTTTGAACACAATTTTTCGAGAATTTCTCAAAAGGTTTTTCTAAATCTTTCAAAATTGTGTGTTCAAAAATGTTTTGATAAAAAGAGCATGTCTTCTGGAATCGATAATATTTACGAACCTAGAAATGTCATTCAATAATGACACGGGGTTGTAAATAAAGTTCGAGCAGAAGTTCAAACTTTTAAAACATGCTCAAAATGGTTTGCTATTATTTCAGATAGCAACCCGCTTTTCATAATCAAGTCAAGCATTTCACCGGAAAGCTTTGACTCAACAACGGGAATTAATTTTCTCGGGAACGTGACGAGGAGACCAGCATTCGTGAACAAGAACCATGTGAATCTTTCATATGATGTTCTCCATCATTCAGGTCCAACCTCGTACATTGCTAATCTTGTGAATTCATTATTATATATGATCTTTGCACGTAATGAATACCTTACACTTGTGTTTAAAGGTATTTAATTTACGTTTCAGCACACCCTCATTAATTTGAGGGGGAGCTTGTGTAATTCATGAAGATAATTGGACTTGCATTTTTCTTCCCAAATTTTCTTAAAATGCTATTAAATCAATTGATATTAAAAACATCGATTGGGTTAATATTTTTAATATGGGGGAGAAAATGTGATTTAATATGGGATATGATCAATCATAAATGGTTTGACTTAACGTGATAGCTCATCCCGACATGTGCGAAATGTTTTCGAATATCGTAGCATATGTTAAGGGGGAGCAAAATGGATTTGCACTTCAAAGTGGATTTCATGGTGACATACACTTACCCAAAAACATCTCTATTCACGACGGTGACGATTGTGGTGACATAAGGATGGTAGGATAGGTTAAAGTCCAATGATTTCTCTAGAACCGGAGGAATCTTCCCAAGGACATTCCATAGCTAGAAATAGTAGTCCTTAGGAAAGATGGAGAAAGATTGTGAACGTAGCTGAATGCCGACCAAGTACTTAAGTTAGCACTGGAACAATCACAACAAGGTGCTAGTTATGACGTATTGGTAAGCATTGAAGGGGTTGAAGAATGAAAAAGAATTGTAAAGATAAAGGGTGTAAAGAAAGAAGCCCTCCTTACAACTTTAGGCAGAAACCGGGTCAATACATATGCTATTGAGGTCATTTTTGCTAATGATTCTCGATATTGAAGAAAGACGTCATGGACCCAGTGATGCAATGCACAACCCTTCCCAGCTAACTCAAATATCTCTCAAAAGGTATTTGTTTTAATCACACGGAGATCAACACATTATCTATTGATTTATTCACTCCGAATAAATTGGTATTGAAAAGGTGGCACTCCTCTCCAGCCTCCGATCACTAAAAATCCAAAATGCACGATCGAGTCTAGAGCCATTTGAGATCATCATATATCTCATTAGGACACACTTTCATATTCCTTGCTTCTTCACACACTGTGAAAAGTAAGAAAGATCTTAAGAGTCCTACGCAAAATCTTCATGATCTTGCCTGAACATCCGAGTAATACGAAAGTATCTACAATGAAGATGGAAATCCTTCTTGAGCGAACATCAAAAAGCTCATGGTAGGTGACTTGTGCGATTCTTTATGAATCAAACTTGTGATAACTGGAAAGCAACAGTGGTTTAATTCTTAAATGAACTTAAACTCGTTCCAGGCCTCTTCGCATTATCATATGATCTTGCCAGAACACTCAGAGTGACTCTTTATTGATCACAGTGACGAGTGGAAATCCTTCTAGTGTTAACATCAAACAGCACTTGGTAGGTAACTTGCAAGATTCTATATGAATCAAGCTAGTGACAACTGGAAAGCAACGATGGTGCGGTTCTTAATTGAACTTCACTTGTTCCAGGAACATGAATTGACGGCTTCAAATCATGCGGATAATATTATCCAAATGATCCACTCTTTACGTTCGCAGTCAGCTTTGGACGGTCGAGTAAAGAGAACGGGTTTACCCGCGAAATCTTGTCAAGGAGGTTCTTTATTGAAACTACCTGCCACAAGTACGATATTTAATATCGTCCAACGGTCTTCACCGACTGGAGGTAAATTGCTACCGATTTAGAATGAAATGTTCAAAGCCATTTCATCCGTGTATATTGGTTTGTTGCTAACTGTTTTATGCAGCGTAACAAGAAGGTGGCATTGCGGTGTACAATCCAGAAGAAGTCGTCACCACATGCCTATACTACATACAATTAGTACTTCAACAAATTCAAGAAAGCATGAAGGTCAAGTCTTCCGCTGTATCAAACTCTGAAGCTTTCAAGAATTTAAAAGTATAAGTATGTGGAACATGAAGTCACAAAGAGGCAAATATCACAAGTGAAGAATGCACAAGGTCAAGGCAAGGAAACATGCTCAAGACTAAAGTCAAAGATCACATCAAGCATATTCACAAGAACAAGATCGAAGACTCAAGCATAGATGCTAGGTTTAAGATTTTGTAAAAAGATGTGACCTCCCTTAGGGGGAGATTGTTGGAAATACGTTTTTCCCAATAAAGTCTCGGTCACATCTTAGTTAGCATAGATCACGAGTTATAGACTATTTAGAACTTTGTAACTTGGAGCGACCTCCCTTAGGGGGAGATTGTTGGAAATACGTTTTACGTATTTATGAAGGATCGGTCGCTCCAACGATAATTATGTAATGGGCTCGTGATCTATTTACTTTATGTATGGTCCATATAGCCCACATGTAGGGTGGGCTATATATAACCCCTCCTAGCATGTTAGGAGGGGGTTGTTGATTCCACTTTCATCTAATCATATTTTCCACTTTCACTTTCTCTCTCTAATTCTCTCCCTTCTCTCCTTTCTCTCTCTAATCCTTCATCTAATTCCTTCATTTTCTTCATATTAATCAATCAATCAACCATCTAAATCCACCTAATCCATGATCTAGAATAAGCCATTAATTACGTAGACCTTCACACACTTTGAACAACAATAACCTTAACTTATGAATACAGTCGTAGCTGTTTGATTCACTAAGTTACACGCACTAATGATCTTAATATTGCAAAGTGTTAAATCTTAATGCTAGGTTACACATCCTATTTATAGTGTTACGAGTTTGACTTGAACAGTACTTGATGTCGACTACACAACTTTTACAAGTTCCCACATCAGTCACATGATGTCCTTCTATTCTTGGTAGTCTTCCATTATGCTTTAAGGAACAGTTGTCCAAAACAGTTTCCTTATTCTTCATATTCTCGAACACACAAATGGCATGTCCAAAGTGTGCTGAGAGTTATCAGGGTATTGCCACCCCTGTTAACTCTCAACCCCTCAGAGTCCCTAATACATCTTGGCTGTTATCCATCACAGCCAAGGAGTATGTCTTCAGGTAATCTTCGACTTCCCTGACAATGTCTCTGACATGGACTCCTCTGAGGTTGCTCACAGAGATTCGGATCTCTGTGAGTCTTGTGAAACTTGCCTGCCTCCTAGGCACAGGCAAGGGACTATCTATCAGCCTAATTATGTTTAAATCAATGAACAGGGAATCTAACAAGTTTAGATTCCCAACAATAACATCCAAGGAGGAGTATACATGGTGTCTTGGGGCTGATTTTCCACAAGGAGTATATGAAGAATGGTGTTCTTGAAGATGGTCATGGTTGTCTACAAGTTTCTCCATCAAAAACCATGTCAAAATCATAACCTACATCAACTTGGTGGTATAAAGATTGTCCTCCTCATCTTCTTGTTATTTTGATTATGTAAACATGTATTTTATTTCCTATTGTATATATTTATGATGATTATATGATGATAAAAATGTTATGTGAGGATTTGTTGTTGATAATCATGGATAAAAAGGTGAAAAACTATAAGAAACAAGGTTAAAATCTTGGTTAAATTTGTTGGCTGTATAAAACAGTAAAGAACCAAGTCATGAACTGATAAAATGATGAAGTAGAATGGATTTACAGTACGCTATGAGTCTTGTACACATGTGAGAGTTGTTCATACAATGGAATCATTGTAATGAGTGAGATATGATCAAAACAAGTTTAGGGTATAAATCTGAAGTTACTGTTTTGGACGATTTTTAGAAAATATTTAGAAGATGATTCAACAGTAGCTATAGAAGAGTTAAATGTAGCACATATCATTTAGTTTATGTGATAAAAATTTGAGCTTCTATCTCCATATAGAACTCAAGATATGGCAGTTTTGGTGATGATGAAGTTAAAAATCAGATTTTTGGAAATTAAAGAATAATACTATTATATAAGCACTCACATTTTAATATATAAAATGTAAAATAAAAACCCACTAACTTATAAAACTTATTTATATAAATATATATAAAAGGTTAATCAAATGGATAAATTATATAAATGGTGGTGAAATAATGTTTATAAGTAATAAAAACTATAAACTTGATTTTTACGACTTTTTCGGCTATCGCCGTGAAATTAACGTTTTTCGCCAAACAAAACTTAGACGACCAAACCCGTCTAATGTAAAGTTTATAAAAGCCATATACTGATGTATAGGTAACTAATACAAGTAAAAACCGATAAAACCCGAACTATAAGAAATATGGACATTTACGAGCTAATTAAGCATATTGGACTAATAATTGGACTAAATAAGATAAAAACTTGTAAAAAGAACTTATTGGGCTTAACCCATTTGGGCCCAACATGAAAAGTATATATACTGATAATATAGGTATAAAAGGGATAAAAACAAGTTAAAGAACTTATACCAGGCTTAATGGACTTAAAATAGGTAAAATCGGTAAAACTAGTGGACTAGTAAGACGTTACCAAGATGTAAACGCTAAAATGAGTAAACGAGAGTATGTAAACCCACTTGATCATCATATATATATATATATATATATATAATCATCATATGTATACATAGATGTTATTTTTATAAAGTCATTGGACAAACGTCTAAGACCGAGTATTATTTGTCTAGGTTTCCGTGATTGAAGCACGTACCGTACGTCCGAATTGCCGATAACCCGCCTTCCCACATCAACGTGAGTTCATAGCCTCGCACTCTTTTAAATGTTTTTATAAATGTTTTATAAACCCGCGAGGGAGATAACATGTTAGTTTTATAAAATAGGACACCATTTGTCCCGATTGTTTGTTTATTGATTTTGGACCCGAATGATTGAATGACCCGATTGTATGACCCGATAAATGATTAATGGACCCGATAGATGAAATAAAATGGATTATTAAAGTTAGGTTATGTCACTAAAAGTCCCATTAGCATGAATTGTGAACTACCGGGAGTTGGTAGACGCTTATGCATTTAATAGTACTATTTGGGGACGATCACCCCAGTTCGCGCCTTGACGGTTGATCCCCGTCGTGCCACATTGATTTGTAAGCGAATTAATGTATGAGAAGATTTCCATAGCGTGACCTTTGTGACGACACGCTACTTTAGATGGGCAAAATTGATATCGGGTTAGCTACCCGTTTTGGTTTAGTAAGGTAACAATGTCATGCGGCTTATAATAATCCAATCACCAAAATAATAATAGACGCTCCGAATTACGATGTATTGCCTGACTAGCAATACAGGGTCATACTATTGATATTATGATTGTATTTTGGTTTTCATAACCATACTCATATAACGGTTTTTATTTTCATACAACGTCATGAGACGTATTGTATGACGTTTTTACGACATTGGCTCGTATAATGATTTTTAAGGCTTTTTATAACCATATTCATATAATGGTTTTATTTAATCTATACAACGTTGCAAAACGTATTGTATGATGTTTTTAACGACAATGATTCGTATAATGATTTTTAAGGCAAATTCCTATATTACGATTTTCGATAAAGATTTGAATAAAATGACTTTGGCTATTTTATGGCCTATTAAAATGATTTGTACAAAATGATTTCAGTAATAATTTTATACTGATATTATATTGATGGATTTTATCAAACTCTATGAATTCACTCGGCGTTATCGCTGACCTTTTCTTTTAACATGTTTTATCTCAGGTACTTGAAGGTAATTCTCGGGAAGACGACAAGAATTCATGGCCCGCACCTAAACTATATTTTCCATTCAAATACTTTGTAAACCTTTGTATGAAATATAATGACTTGGGACCGATGTAACTTTGATATTTATGAATGGAAATTCTTTATTAATAAACGACGCGATTTTTATGCGTTGTCTATGATGTGAGTAATGTGCTATCCCATAACACCAACTAGTCTTCCGCTGTACTAAGTTGTATAAATTTGGGGGTGTTACAAAAAGAGATGACGATAACATCTTCACTATCTAGGAAGGAGATTTTCCACTTCTTCGTCTCAAAGATATTGAAGACATGCTGCTTCTGATAACTCGCAACACGCTCAGACATTTGAACTCTGAAGAAATCATTACCTTGAATTCAGCTCTTAGAATGTACACACGTCAAATTGTCATCAAGAAACGAGTTGAATATCTGCAATTTGGCGTGGAAAGTTATCAAAGGAAGCTGAATCTTTCTCATCCACGCACTCAAGTGTTGCCTAGGCATGCTGACAAATCTCCATATACCAGCACAACTGATCCGATTCACGACATTTTCTACTTGAATGGCCGTGGAGTGATGAAGTTCACGAGAATTCCAGAGATTCACAAATTCAGTGACCGGACTCTCAAACATATCCGGGAAAAGTTGGTGCACCTCAATGATGACAAGACTCTTCAAGAGGGGCCTATAGACTGGCACCCGGGATTTCGGCAGAGTGCCATATAACACCCCCAATTTACATTGCGCAGCGGAAAGACACAATGGGGTGTTATTCACAAACTTCATTTCACAATACTCTTTATATGACCATACAACAGTATATTTAGGAATAAATAAGGAAATAATTTAAATCAATATCTAAAACCTTCAATCCTAAGTAAAATCAGTTTAAAAATATCAGAGTAGCGTTCAGGTTCCCCAAGGATCTTAACAAATCGACAAACCTTTTACCAAAATACTGGACCATATACTATAAAATTTATGACAAACGGGAAAGAAATATGTTTTAGACCAAATTACTACAAAAGCAATCCCGCAATCCTTCTCCAGCAAGCTCCGCAATTCAACAACTTCAATACCTGAAATACATGCTTAAAATCATCAACACAAAGGTTGAGCAAGTCTATAGGTTTAATAAAACATAGTTGAACTCATCGTAAAAATCATTCACAATTGTTTAATAGCATTGTGGCCATACAATCTATTAATCAGGCATTTCATCTTATAGCAATAGCTATTGAATTGTATTAAGCTCATGACACCGACCCCTTAACTTAGTCACCCACGCCAAATGCCAGCATGACTAGAAGAATTCTAGTGCCCCTACTAGGGTATCAATTGCAAGAATACCAATTATCATTCTCGTAAAATTATCCTTCCCAGTGTTGATCCCAAACTTAGATCGATTTAGCTTTATGTATAAGAGATTAGATCAAGTAATACACTTAGAGAAACCTTTGTATATGCTTATGATAATCTAAGTGTTATGCGGAATTAACACTTAAACAAGAACACACAATGATATAAACAAACTTTCACTTTGATTAATGATATCAAACTTGCTTACAATGAAAGTAGTTTACAAACGAAAACTTATATGAAACATAAACCTAAAGGTCTTCTTTTATAGACATAAGAAGCCTTGTACAATAATCTACGTATCAGCTATTCTAGGTAAAGATAAATATAGAAAATACAATGTTGTTCCTATCATTACTAGAAGTAATCTAGAATACAATAAACGCGTAGAGTATATCTTCCCATCAGTGCTTGTCTTCAATGTATCAACGCTTGACGTTATCATGTCAACGCTTGAGCTGTCAGCGCTTGTTTTGCTCTTGTCAACGCTTGTTTTACTCATGTCAGCGCTCAAGTGATCTGGCTTTAATTTATTCCCAACAATCCTCCCCTAAACTTGATATCCACTCTTATGATCAAGTTTCTGAATAATCATTAAGAACTAGGAGGAATCTTACAAACCTTCTCATATTGGTAATGAATAAATCTGATCAAGTCTTTTGCCACGTCACTTGAATAATCAATCTCCAGCTGAGTGTCCTTCATCTTCTCCAAAATAGCCTTGGATATGAAATACTGACCATCCACAAGTAGATACTCAGCAAACTTTGTAGAACTCAAATGGTAAACACCAGCAGCTGAATATAATCTCCATTGAAGACCACTGAGGTCATCTTCAAGATCCTTCCAAATAGCAGGATCCTCATCTTTTGGTCCACACATTCTCTTGAATGTGGACCACAATTTTTTTCCATTAGCAGAAGTTGGTGCTTCAGCCTCATACTTGTCTCCAGCAACCTCCATAGGTCCACCAAGTCTTCTCTATCATAACTTGCAAACAAAGATATGAGAGTGGTGAAAGTGTGTACCTCTTTTCCATATCTGCCAATCTTCCAGAATCCACATTCATCTTCTTCATAGCTCATAATTGGATTCCTGGAAACTAGAGGTAACACTTGTACCATGTCTGAAGCTTCTAATGGTGAGAGCTTGAGGCTCTTTCTTATGACAGCTTCACTTAGATACAATGGATCCATATCTTTGGGAAACTCAAGAGAAACTCCCTTTTTCACTGGTCTGGGAACAAACATAGCTTTCTTGAGTTCCATTTCTTCTGCAAGTTCTTCTTTCCTTTCATCAGAAAGAAGTCTGAGAGTGTTTGCTTCCTGCACTCTCACCCAAATGGGATAAGCTTTGCATTCCAACTCATCAAATGTCAATGCCCTCAACTTCTGATAAGTCCATCCTACTCCATGACATATGAGCAACATGCAGTATAGCTCCCTTCAATCCCTTTTCAACTCTGAGAGAATATTACTTGCCTTGTGTTTCAAAATTACCTGGCAATCCTTCTGAACTCTGAGGAGAATCTCCAAACCCCATATTTGATCTGAAACAGTCAAGTGTGGATTCTCCATACATCTTTATTCCCAAGCATTATACATTTGAACCACCTCTGGCATATCATAGTCAACCTGCAATTTCAATTCTCTCAATTTCTCCTTGGCCAACTCATCTCCATACTCAAGTCTTTCTGGTTCTATAATCATAACACTTGAGTCTGAGCTAACTCCATCACTTCCTTCTTCTGAAGTAACCATAAATGGTGACTCTTTCACCTCCATTATATCTTGTTCCATGATTTGTGCAGCCAATCTTCTATCAAAGTCAACTTGAGCTGCATCCTTTGGAACACTCTCTTCTACCATAATACCCTTACCCTTATCTAATGGTGCAATTGTTGGTAAGGCAGATGGTGATACTTGTGCAGAAACCTCCTTGATGATGGATGATGACTGGGATACATCATCCTCATGTGCAGGTCTGTCAACGCCTAATTTTGTTCTATCAGCGCCCAAAATATTTTTGTCAGCGTCCAAATTCTCCTTGTCAACGCCCAAATTCCCTGCCTCAGCGCCTTTTGCAATCTCTTCCAACATGGATGTAAATGATAAATTCAAGTTGGTAGGAGAAACTAAGGACGTATGAAAACCTGTTTGTTTCTTCAATGTTGTAAGGGCCTCAGCAACATCCAAAGATTGACCATCATGGCTGCCCTTATGACTCAGATTTATTGGATCTTCCTCCCCTTTGGAAGATTTCTCCATACCTCTCCATGCACTTGCAGTATCCAAAACAACAATCCTCTCCCTCAATTGCTTGAGTTCAAGGCCTTGTGAGCTGACAACTTGTACTAAGTCTGCATTTTGCTTTTGCAAGCTTATGCAGACTGCCGTCAATTCCATAAGAGTCATTGGTCCCAGTCTGCCCTCTTCTAAAATGGGGATTTGACCTCCCAAGTTAGATTCATTAGGCATGGATGAGGACTTAATGATGGTGGGACTGCCTTGGCTAACTTCTAAGCCAGAACCAATAGTCCCAGCCTCATCAATATCACCAACCACACTTGTGGTGGTAGTTCTCTCTGCTACATGGCTAGGACCACCAGAGGAGAACACTCTAGTAGTCCTTTGGCGTTTCATCAACCTATATTCAGGGGGTGTGGAAGATGGAGTGGAAGAGTGGGTGGATGTGGGTTGGTTAAGGGGTGTTTGGGTTTGTGAAGGTTGTGTGTCAACGTTGGAAATAGGCACATCAACGCCAACATTGAATGTGTCAGCGTTGAAGGGATCTTGGTCAATTTGCATGTGTTCAGGTGAAGGTAATGGTTCAGGTATTGGGTCAATGTGTGGTTGGGGGTGATATGTGTGTAAACACACATCTTTTCTACCACTTAATTACAATAATAACCGGACCAAAACGTGTATTTTATCTCTTTTATTTCGGAATTATGCGTGGTTTGTGTTTTTGTTGTGATTTAGGATGAAAAGGTGAAAAGTGGAGAAAACACGGGAATTCACGGGCATTTATGGACTTTTATTGAAGAAAAACGATGAAAGACGAAGTCGAGAAGTCAAGAGTGCAAAAAGAACGGAAGTCCAAGACCAATTCTGAAGATTTATCGAAGAAAAAAAGTCAAAAGACGGAAGTTTATCAAAAGCCGAAGAACTCAAGTGTAATTTATTGAAGAATTTAAAGACGAGTCAAAGAAATCCCGAGCCAAAAGTCATTTAAGTCCAAGTTCAAAGAAGATTAAAAGAATAAAGGACTAATGATGCAATTAATGAAGATTAAAAGAAGGAGGGACTTAATCTCGCAATTAAGAAGAAATGAAGGAGGGGAGGAAGCTTCCTAATCCTCCCCTATATATAGATTAGGATGATAATTATTTTTCTTGTTGGCTAAGTGTGACAATTAGTCTTCAACCATTTACTTACCTTGCACCTTAAATTCATGTCATTTAAATACTTGTCAATTTAAATACCTTGTCTTGCACATTAAATTCCTTTAATTTCAAGTAAGTTTTCATTTAATTCTTGTCAATCTTTATTTTATCTTGTTAATCTCCTATCTACCTTTCTTGATCTTGATTTTTATGTTTATGTTTGTGTTCATGTTCATATCTTTATTTTGATCAAGTGGGTTTTTGATTATTGTGGTTAAATTTGTTTGTTTTGTTGATTTAAATTGTTTGTTTATGTTTAACTGTGGATTTGTTATTAGTTTAGCTTAATCGTTTGTTTTGATTTTTATTAATCTGTGTTAGATCTTTTGTTACTGTTATCCCTTGTTCTTCGGGGTTGTTTGTTTCTGTTTCTTTGTTCCCAGGAAAACTTCCGAACCAAGAGAAGAGAAAGCTTTCATTCGGAACTCAAAAGTTCCGGATCAAGAGTTCTTTCATTCGGAACTTCAAAGTTCAGGATCAAGGGCTTCATCCGGAAGATTTCCGGATCAGCAAAAACTTCCGAGTCAGCATTGTTCATTCGGAACTCAAAAAGTTCCGGATCAATAGACTTCATTCGGAACTCAAAAAGTTCCGGATCAAGAAGATTCATTCGGAGCTCAAAAGTTCCGGATCAACTTCAAAGTTCCGGACAAAGGACAAGTTCCGAATCAGCCAGATCTTCTGAACCAAGTTCCGGGTCAATAAGTTCCGAGTCAAGAGTGTTTCATTCGGAAGAAGTTCCGGATCAACATCTTTTTGTTCATTCGGAACTTAAAAGTTCCGGATCAAGGTCTAAGTTCCGGATCAAGCCAGTTCATTCGGAAGTTTTGAACTTTCGAATCAAGGGTTTTGAAAGGTTCTTTTTAGTTTTTCTTTTTAAGTTCTGTCTTTTATTTTCAAGCTTTATTTTTCCCGCCTTTTATTTAGTTGCACTTTAAATTTGCCTTAGCTTTATTTTTAGACTCGCCTTAGTTTAAGTTTTAGTTGCGTTTGCCTTAGTTAGTTTTAAGTTTGCGTCATTTACTTTAAGTGCCCTTTAATTTCAGTCACGTTTTTAAATACTTGCACCATTTATTTTTAATTAGACTTAGATTTAAATTACCTGCCTTTTACTTTAATTGTTTCGCACTTTTTTATTTTAAAATACTACAACGACACATTATTGTTCTACCAAAATAAAACTGAGTCACATAGAGAACCTAGATCAATTCGATTAGACCGACAAACGAACTTTAATCTTTTTAACCTGAGTAAAATCGAGTTATCAAATCGCGCCGCTGCCGGCTCTTTTCGTAAAGATTAACGGTTTTCTGTGAGAGACGCGTTGCTTTTTGGGATCCGTTCACTTGTGAGCGTTATTTTTCTTGCATAAAAAATTCAAAAAACCATAAAAATTAAAAACTGATAAAAATCCATAAAAATTAGAAATTTCAAAAACCCAAAAAGATTTTACCTTTATTGTGTATATATATTGTCTTTGTGTTTGGTTTCTTTTTCTTTTGCATTTTCAGGTGTATGCGTACTAGATCTTCTAATTATCAAGAGCCCGAGACTCAAGAAGATTTAAGTATGTCAGGTGTCAACAACAACATTCCACCGTACCTCAACAATAACAACAATGTTCTTCCACAGCCCGATCTTCGGACCATGGAGGAACTTTGTCAACCTACCATGTTTGGACGAGGAGGACCGATTGCGCCGATGCAAATCAACGCTCCTGAGTTTTCGTTGAAGCACCACATGATTCAGCAAGTACAAACAAACCCATTCCGTGGATTGCCTGATGATGATGCCAACAAACACCTCGACAAGTTCATTACAATCACCCAAAGCATGAAGTTGGCTGGTGCCACAATGGATGAACTTCGCCTACAACTCTTTCCACATACTTTATTACATCATGCCGAGAAATGGTTTGATCGTCTCCCGAAGAATTCAATTCACACTTGGGATGACATGACTCAACGCTTTTTGTCGCGCTACTTTCCACCATCCATGGTCACAAGCCTTCGCAATCAAATCAGCGGTTTCATGCAAGACCCTGATGAATCTCTTTTTGATGCTTGGGAGAGATATAATGTCTTGATCGATAGATGTCCAAACCACAACATGCTTCCCGTCACATTGATTGACACTTTCTACAACGGATTGACTTTTCGAGATCGTGATACGATTAATGCAGCCGCCGGTGGCACATTCATGAAAAGGAGACCCGAGGAGTGTAGAGAGCTTATTAAGAACATGACTACTCACCACAAAAACTGGGATTCCTCTGCTTCTTCAAGGAACAACCCGAGAGTCAATGTTTCTTCCACCTCAGCAAACCCTGATATGACCGAACTCACCCGCATGATGACTGAAATGAGCAAAAGTATTACGCTTCTCTCTTCAAACCAACAACAACAACAAGTTAAAGCGGTTGCTAATCCTTGTGAAACATGCGGCGGTCCTCACTCATACACCGATTGTCCTTCTACACAAGGAAATCCAGAAAATGTGTATGCAGCTTATGGTAATTATTCACCGGAAAATTACCAAGCTAGACAACAAGGGGATAGAAATCTGCTGAGCTACCGTTCCAACAACTACCTTTCACCCGGTTTTTCTCCTCAAAACCAAAACCCCGCCAACAACTACAATAGAAGCAACCAAATACCACCAAGAGCTTCTAATCCTTATCACCCACCCCCCCAACAAACCCCACCCAGTAATCCGGATGTTGAGGCCATCATGAGAACTCAAGGTGAGCAAATCAAGAATCTACAGAGCCAAATTATCAATCTGAAAGGAGATATCACAAAGCAAGGAAATGAGATTAGATCCGAGCTGCGAGATAACATTCAATCCTCATTCAGCAATAAAACCAATGATTTGAAGAATATGCTTGCTAGTTTCTTGCCCGCCGCTCAACCTTCTACTGCAAGTTCTCTACCTTCAAACACCGTCACCAATCCGCGAGCAAATGTGAGTGCTATTACTACGGGTAGTGGAATTACCATTGCCGATCCACCAATCTCACCCCCATCATCTACACCTCCTCCACCACCATTTATCCCTACTCCTCCTACACCTAGTATTAGTGCACCATTACCGTCTCCGCCTCGTCATGACGATGTACATAGGAAGGAACCTTCAACATCTCAACCTATACCTGCTACACCTGCACCTTCACCACCCAAACCCAATATCCCTTATCCCTCTCGTTTAGGCAAGAACAAAATGCTAACAAAGGAGGACTCCGACGTGACACGCTATGTGAAGATGATTTCTCAAATGAACTTCAACATTAGCTTTCTTGAAGCACTTGTCCACATGCCCAAATTTGTTAAAGCATTTAGGGAATTGCTTAACAAGAAGGAGAAGCTGATTGAACTCGCCAACACACGCTTAAATGAAAACTGCTCTGCAGTTATTCTTAAAGAACTTCCGGAAAAACTTGGAGATCCCGGTCGTTTTGTGTTGCCTTGCGTGTTCAACAAAACCGAAGAATTTACTGCCCTTGCTGATCTCGGGGCCAGTATTAATTTGATGCCTTTGAGTGTTTGGAAAACACTATCATTGCCCGACCTCACTCCAACAAAGATGACTCTTGAACTTGCAAACCGCACTTCGCTTACCCCGTTGGTATTGCCGAAGACGTGTTCATCAAAGTTGGCACATTTACTTTCCCGGTCGACTTTGTCGTTGTTGATTATGAAATGGACCCTCGTATTCCTTTAATACTTGGTCGGCCATTCTTGAGAACCAGACGAGCTCTAGCGGATGTGGCCGAAGGTGAGCTAATCTTAAGAGTCGGGGATGATGCACAAGTTTTCAAAATGGGGAAGCTTACAAGTACAACCTTTGCAGGCCGCGAATCAGTGAATATGATTAATGTGCTCGATGACTTTACCGTCTACGACAATCCTCTATTCGACTCTTGCATCGACAATCCACTTTTTCAAGATGATGAGGATGATTCTCTCCCTACTTTGGCAGCTTCTCCCATTTATGATTCTCCACCGGTCTTTGATGCTTATGATGATGATTCTAGCTCAGACTCGGATGATTATGATGACCTTACTTCTGAGTATCCCGATCTGCCCACGTATGATGATTTCGATGAGGCTGATACTCTTTCGAGCGATTCTTCACATGATGAAGATCCTCCGCCATCACTCGATCTTACTTTGGACTATTACTCATTTGAGGAAGACTTCTCTACGTTTCTTAACACTTACTTCCCTCATGAGAGTGATGCACCTCCTTTGGACTTTGAAGATTATCGTCTTGATCCTACTTTGGATTTGAAGCACATTCTTTCAAAGGAGAAGAAACCGGTCGACACCGAAATCCGCAGCACATATGATTTAACACCTCTTTGTCCACTTCTGAGGACGAGGTTGTGCTTCTTCGCGGATCTTCTTCACACTCTGCTGAGCCTGAGTGCTATTTTCCCTTAAAGGAAAAGGTGTTCGACCCTGGTATTGAAATCTTTAAGCCATCTCAGTATCCACCTGATGATATAAAAGGAAAAATCTTTGGAAATTTTGAAGACATGCTTGCACTTCACCCTTGCTTCCACCGTGCTCCATCGCTGCTTAAGGGAACCTTGCCTACTCTTCTTTGGCTTGCCTTGTTAGCCTTAAGCTTATTCTACTTGATGGACGAAAACTATGTCTTCGATCCTGGCGGATATGTTTCATGCTTCTTCCGTTGATAATCAAGGTCGAGTCAGGCTCACGACTCGGTTAACAAAAATCAAGCGCTTCTTGGGAGGCAACCCATGCATCTATCTTTTCGCTTTCTTTATCATAAGTGTAGGGGGGACCCGTTGGTTTGCTATTTCCTCTCCTCTACTCTCTTAATCAGGGATTCGCGCTCAATGATCCACTCTTGATGATTCTTGACGACCCGTGATTCCGTGTCCACTTCTTCCCGCTTCTATCCTAAACTCTTTTCGATTCACTATTTTATATTTTCTCAATATTAAAATAGGAATCTCTTTAGTTGTCTTTTCCTTAGCGAGATTTAAACAAAGTTTTCAATGTCCTAAGTGTAGGGGAGTTTACTCCCACACGCTTAAACATTGAGGACAATGTTTATCTTAAGTGTAGGGGGGACTTCTATCGAAGTTAAGTGGTCTTTTCCTTGTATTTGTCCTCATTTTAACCGGAAAATCAATTTTTCGACATTTTTCAAAATTTTTGATCTATTTTGGCCTATTAGTTTTTACCTTTGTATAGTCATTTGATAACTCGATTTTACTCAGGTTAAAAAGATTATAGTTCGTTTCTCGGTCTAATCGAATTGATCTAGGTTCTCTATGTGACTCAGTTTTATTTTGGTAGAACAATAATGTGTCGTTGTAGTATTTTAAAATAAAAAAGTGCGAAACAATTAAAGTAAAAGGCAGGTAATTTAAATCTAAGTCTAATTAAAAATAAATGGTGCAAGTATTTAAAAAGGTGACTGAAATTAAAGGGCACTTAAAGTAAATGACGCAAACTTAAAACTAACTAAGGCAAACGCAACTAAAACTTAAACTAAGGCGAGTCTAAAAATAAAGCTAAGGCATATTTAAAGTGCAACTAAATAAAAGGCGAGAAAAATAAAGCTTGAAAATAAAAGACAGAACTTAAAAAGAAAAACTAAAAAGAACCTTTCAAAACCCTTGATTCGGAAGTTCAAAACTTCCGAATGAACTGGCTTGATCCGGAACTTTAGACCTTGATCCGGAACTTTTAAGTTCCGAATGAACAAAAAGTTGTTGATCCGGAACTTCTTCCGAATGAAACACTCTTGACTCGGAACTTATTGACCCGGAACTTGGTTCGGAAGATCTGGCTGATTCGGAACTTGTCCTTCGTCCGAAACTTTGAAGTTGATCCGGAACTTTTGAGTTCCGAATGAATCTTCTTGATCCGGAACTTTTTGAGTTCCGAATGAAGTCTATTGATCCGGAACTTTTTGAGTTCCGAATGAACAATGCTGACTCGGAAGTTTTTGCTGATCCGGAAATCTTCCGGATGAAGCCCTTGATCCTGAACTTTGAAGTTCCGAATGAAAGAACTCTTGATCCGAAACTATTGAGTTCCGAATGAAAGCTTTCTCTTCTCTTGGTTCGGAAGTTTTCCTTGGAACAAAGAAACAGAAACAAACAACCCCGAAGACCAAGGGATAACAGTAACAACAGATCTAACACAGATTAATAAAAATCAAAACAAACGATTAAGCTAAACTAATAACAAATCCACAGTTAAACATAAACAAACAATTTAAATCACCAAAACAAACAAATTTAACCACAATAATCAAAAACCCACTTGATCAAAATAAAGATATGAACATGAACACAAACATAAACATAAAAATCAAGATCAAGAAAGGTAGATAGGAGATTAACAAGATAAAATAAAGATTGACAAGAATTAAATGAAAACTTACTTGAAATTAAAGGAATTTAATGTGCAAGACAAGGTATTTAAATTGACAAGTATTTAAATGACATGAATTTAAGGTGCAAGGTAAGTAAATGGTGGAAGACTAATTGTCACACTTAGCCAACAAGAAAAATAATTATCATCCTAATCTATATATAGGGGAGGATTAGGAAGCTTCATTCCCTCCTTCATTTCTTCTTAATTGCGAGATTAAGTCCCTCCTTCTTTTAATCTTCATTAATTGCATCATTAGTCCTTTATTCTTTTAATCTTCTTTGAACTTGGACTTAAATGACTTTTGGCTCGGGATTTCTTTGACTCGTCTTTAAATTCTTCAATAAATTAGACTTGAGTTCTTCGGCTTTTGATAAACTTCCGTCTTTTGACTTTTTTTCTTCGATAAATCTTCAGAATTGGTCTTGGACTTCCGTTCTTTTTGCACTCTTGACTTCTCGACTTCGTCTTTCATCGTTTTTCTTCAATAAAAGTCCATAAATGCCCGTGAATTCCCGTGTTTTCTCCACTTTTCTCCTTTTCATCCTAAATCACAACAAAAACACAAACCACGCATAATTCCGACATAAAAGAGATAAAATACACGTTTTGGTCCGGTTATTATTGTAATTAAGTGGTAGAAAAGATGTGTGTTTACACACATATCAAATCCCCTACACTTGACCATTGCAATGTCCTCATGCAATGCATTAGTTACAAAGCAAGATTACACTTTTCATCATAATTAATCCACGTTGGCCTTTATTAAAGAGATAGAAAATTAAAAACATACAAAATAAAGAAATCAAAAGCATACCTTGGGTTTTGGAAATGTCATGAATAATCATCATCCTCAAGTTTTCACGTTCTCCAAACCAAGCTTAAAAACGAGATCATTGTTATTATAAGTTAGTAAACTATCACGAACTCATGTGGGACAATTATTCACTTAGACTCCCTTATTCCTAGGTGTATCTCTTATATTTTATTATTGTCTTGAATGATCACGAGGATGCATTTTTGACTTATTTCAATAGTTATTAAGTCTGAAAATAAAGTGAACGATTTAATCAATTGTTAGCTAAAGGAAAAAATCTTTTAAAACTGCTTCTCGGGACCTCATAAAGTTCATATCTTGGCATAACTCGCTTCGCGATTTGAGACCTTTCTCGGACCGATATTTGGCAGCGACTTCATACTTCAAACCTTGAGAGACGTTCATGAAATTATGGTCTTCTCTTCATAATGGAAATTCTTCACTTGAAGTTTTGAGAGATTCATACTTGGACCACAACTTTTTCATTTTTCTCCAATCTTTATTTTGGACTTTGATATACAACGATCCGCCTCCTTTTATGAATTGGATCTTTTTATACTCATACCTTGTTAGGGTCTTTTCAGATACACTTCTCCATGACTTTTGGGAGTTTTTGCTTTTCGTCGTGTGTCTCGATCCTTCATATTGATTTTCGATAAATGATTCTTCACATCACTTTGGATCTTTAGCAACAAAATATAGCCCTCATGCCTTGTTAGGGCCTTTTCGGACTCGCCAATCTTCGCATCCCGCTTCAATAAGTTATGCCTTGGCTATGAAATCTAATCCATACCGAGCAACTTTTAAACGATCTTGGGCTAGAAGCTAAGTAACTTTTCAAATCGTACAACCTTATTTATTAGCAGATAAATTATTAGCAAGCGATGGGAGAATAGGCTTATAATTAACTCACATAAATTCACGAAAGAATACCGAACTTATAATTGGCTCTATCATCTCTCGTTCTCCACAGTTTAAAGTCTCAAGTAATGAGACTCGTGGATGCTTAGCCTATTAAATCAAAGTTTTGGGTTTTCGAGTCGCCTATAGGATCTTGCAAATTCTTGGACTTTTTCAAGTTTAGAAATCGCATTTTAAAGTTCCCTTGATAAACGACTCTCTAAGATCAATTATAGGAACTTGCGAAAAGTTCTTGTTCTTAACCCGTGAGAGTTAAGACTTTCGCGTTTTATAGATCCCTATATAAAAGCCTAGCAAAACTTGACTTAAACATATTAAGGATACTAGCTAGAGTAACTAAGATATGTAAACTCGGGTTGAGTCAAAAGATTCACAACGTTTGAAAATTAAAACCACTTATTAGGGGGTCTGGTTGGGGTTGAGCTGCTGCAATGACAGCAAGCATAACTTGGGTTAAGGGTAGGTCACGATGGGGTGGTGAGTTCATCTTCATAAAAATAGCTTTCTTTTGCACAGGGATCTCATAAAAATCATTATGATCCCTTGTGCAGTATCCTTGAACATCAAAAACCATTTGCAAAAATCGAGGATAAGCTAAAGTCATTTTGTTCCCCTTATTTTTACACATGCCCTCAAAAATCATTTAGAATAATTAAATTTTTGCCCAGTTGCAATACACACAATTGCACTTGCAATAGATCTATTGATCTCATTATGTGCAGTGCATTTGGGACTCAAACATTGAAGGAGGACATGTATGAGGTACTTCCAGGCTGGGGGAAACTCCTGTTTATGATACTTGTTTAGAGTACCTCATCAGGAAAAGGATATCCCAAAGCCCTTAGCCCTTGTTCTATTCATTAATGGGAAGGGTGGCTATACCATCAGCATCATCAAGATACAAGGCTTGGCATACCAAAGCCTTAGTAACCACCCAAGGTCTCCCATAAATAATAGAAGTCAATGTAGTCACTCTATTAACTGTTGAGGAACTGACAGTGTTCCAAAACTGTTTAATATGTGTGACTGGAATGAGTGGTGCATGAGAAAGAGCATACCTAAGAGGAGATGCATTCAAATACGCCACCATTTGTGTGTATTGAGGAAACAGAGTGTCATCAGCTTCAAGATACGCGATCATGTTGTGTTGAGTTCTGAACCCCAATTCCAATTCTGATGGTTTAAACTTTGGTGCCATTTTTGAAAGCTGTTAAAATGAATTGATGAAGATGAAGTTGATAAGAGAAAATTGTGTTAGACAAGAATTATAGATACCCTGTTTTAAAAATAGGAGCCAAATTTATAGGGGAAGAAAATACATGTGATTGGCCCAAAAAGAGGCATGTATTTTCAAAATATAATCATGAGAATATTGAAAAAGAAGAATTTTATCTCATGCATTAAATGAGAATTATCAACTCCCAAAATTACGGCCCAAAAATATGTCAAAAAGTAACAACTGGGTAGGACCCATTGAGTGTCAACGGTCAAAAATAACCTATCAACGCCCAACGGCTATAATCTTGTCAATGTTTGCCTAAAGCCATGTCAGCGCCTAAATTGGTCACAACAACGCTTGGAAATATACTTGTCAGCGTCCAAAAATAAAAATGGTTAAAAATGAAAAAATGACCTTAACGAAGTAATTTATCCTAGAGAAGATAACCAAAAAGCTGATAATTATTATAGGGCGGCAAGCACTGTCCAGTTATGCACACTTGCTTAAGCAAGATAGACATAACAGTCCTCTAGTGTCCCTTGCTAACCAAAACTCTTAACAACCAAGTTACCTTATAAAATTCATTGTTACTCCCAGGTAAACCCCATAACAAAATTATGCCCAAGACTCCCAACAGAACACAACCAATTCTAGGCCAAAAATGTCTTGGCAGCATGCATAGTATATCAACTTTGCATGCTACAGTGCCTCATGATTTAGTAAAACTAACTCATACTCACCTGTGGACACAATCTAGAATTGTGATAAGAGTATCATAAGGATACCCAAACATCCTAAAGGTTCCTAAAACCTCCCCTTAAATTATAATACATAAGTTGCTAAAACATGCGTGAACATAAAAATTTATGTCAAGATAGGAATTAAAAATTCCAACCATCATCCATAAATAAAAACTTGTCCAAATGCTTCTCCATTGATCCATAAGCAACTCTGTATCCAATAGTATACTGCTAACACCATCTGCAAATTTAGATTGAAAACCACAAAACTAACATTGTTGCTGACAACGCCCCGATAACACATGACAGCGTTAAGGAAAGCTTTGTCAGCGTTAGACAATTATATTGCTGACAACGTTACAAAAACACTTATCAGCGTTAAAGCATCCTTTGTCAGTGTTAGAAAAATATAGTGGAAAGTCTAAATCATCACAAGACCAATAACAATGCATCATCCTGTACATACTTTTAAAAAAATACTTCAAAACACATACTATGTGAGATTGATCATTCCAATACTTGTTACCAAGTATTGAAACATCCCAGCATCAAAAGGTTTAGTTAGTAAATCTGACACATTTTCCTCAGTGTCAACTCTATCTGGTTGTATTAAACCTTTTTCGAAACAATCTCTTATAAAATGGTGTCTAATTTCTATGTGTTTAGTTTTAGAATGATGTACAGGATTCTTAATGATGCATAAAGTGCTGTTATTGTCAACAAATATCTTGGTATGCATGAAATTATACCCATAGTCCAACAGCTGGTTCTGAATCCACAAAACTTGTCCACAACAAGCAGCTGCAGCAACATACTCAGCTTCAGTTGTAGAATTAGCCACCACTGTTTGTTTCTTGCATTGCCAAGATATCAACCTGATCCCAAGAAACTGACATCCACCAGTTGTGGATTTCCTATCAAATTTATCACCTCCATAATCACTATCTGAATAAGCAATCAACTCCAATGGTGAATCCTTTGGGTACCACAAACCAAGACCAGGATAGCATCTTATGTACCTAAAGATCCTCTTCACAGCATAAAGGTGACATTCTTTGGGAGTCACTTGATGGCGTGCACAAGCACACACAGCAAACATGATGTCAGGTCTGGAGGCTGTAAGATACATCAAGGATCCAATCATGGATCTATAGTGCCTGACATCAACATCTTTCCCATCTCTAATCTTTCCCCAAGGGTGTTCTCTATCCATAGGAGTAGTAGCCCTCTTTTCATGTGGAGAAAAGCCAAACTTCTTCAAGATCTCAGCCACATATTTATCTTGGGAGATGAAAATACCATCTTCTTTCTGCTGAACTTGTAAACCAAGAAAGAAGTTCATCTCCCCCATAGCACTCATCTTGAATTTCTCTGTCATAAGCTTGGAGAAATCCTCACTCATCTTTGGATCAGTAGACCAAAAAATGATATCATCAACATAGACCTGGACAAGCAACACATCCTTGCATTTCTTCTTTGTAAACAGTGTCTGATCTATGGTGCCCCTCTTGAATCTATTGTCCACCAAATAGGTAGACAAAGTACCATACCATGCTCTTGGGGCTTGATGAAGTCCATACATAGCCTTCTTGACTCTATACACTTTATCTGGATTCTCTGGATCCTCAAAACCTGGAGGCTGCATCACATACACCTCCTCAACAATAGTTCCATAGAGGAAGGCACTCTTGACATCCATTTGATAGACAGTGAAGCCCATGCAGGATGCATAGGCTAAAAAAATCCTTATAGTTTCAATCCTTGCAACTGGTGCAAAGACCTCCTCATTGTCTATCCCCTCCTCCTGTGTATATCCCTGAGCCACTAATCTTGCCTTGTTTCTGACCACAATGCCTCTTTCATCTCTCTTGTTCCTTAGAACCCATCTTGTCCCTATAGGTCTAACATATCTGGGACAATCAACCAGCTCCCAAACATCCTGAATTGCAAATTGGTGAAGCTCATCCTGCATTGCTTCCACCCAACTTGGTTCTTTGAGAGCATCAAATATTTTCTTGGGTTCCTGTTGTGACAGAAAACAGGCAAACAAACATGCTTGCACAAGAGGGGTATCAACCTTCTTGTGTATATTGGCAATAAACCCGCCAAGACCTTGATGAGATCTTCTAGTCTGAACTGGAGTCATAATATCACCAATGATTTGAGAAGTGGGGTGATTCTTCATAGTGGAAGTGAGAACTCCTCCTTCAAAAAGTCTGGTATCCTCAACCTCATTCTCCATGTTGCCAATATCTTCTTCATCAGACTCTCTGTTAGCCCTATATTTTATATAGTCGAACAAGAATGTAATAGGTCATCTCAGTTGTTAAATGGTCTTGTATTGTAATAGGTTAGTCGGGAAAACCGGGCTTGGACTTTAAGCTAATATTGTATAAGTTAGGGGCGTAAGCCCAAAACAAAGCCAAGCCCGGCCCAAGATGAAGCCCACAAAGTTAGGGGCCGTGGCATATATAACCCTCTTCCACATGTGGAAGAGGGTGTTGGTTCATTTCATAAAACACATAGTTTTAGTGTAAACCTTCCACTTCTCTCTCTACTCTCTCTCTCTACTTTTCTTCTATTTCTCTCTCTAATTCTTGCGTTATGGATTGAATGGGATTAACATTTGGTATCAAGAGCCTATTGTGGATAGGTGATTGAAGATTCGTGTGTTGTGTTCTTTAGTTTTTCGTGCCTATTTTGATCCAAAAACTCACGTTCAAAAAATTTTCTTGTGTTTTTATGGCTTATTCTTGATATAAATCATCTACTTACTATTGGTAGTGATTTGGTATTGTACTTTTGGATAAAAACACAAAATTTTTGGGTGCTTGATTCAATTTTAGGCTAAAAATCACGAATTTGGTGTGTTCTAGTACTATCCGAGAAAAGGGGTAATTTTGATTCCTTGGTACGATCTGACTTTGTGTTTGCCTAAACCCTTGGGGTTTCTACTTGCGATCCATAGTCACGATCCAATATTACGATCTAACTGCGATCACTAGTACGATCCAAGTTACGATCTGTGACTACAATAGCTCACTAAGATCCAAAGTACGATCCAGACTACGATTGCTTAGTACGATTGCTCAGTACGATCACAATACGATCTGGGAGTACGATCTAGCAGAGTACGATCACGGCTTCGATCAGGTTACGATCACTCAGTACGATCTATAGTGCGATCCCTCACTGCGATCACTCATCACGATCATAGAGTACTATCATCAAGTACGATCAGAGTACGATCCGATTGCGATCTAGGAGTACGACCAGAGTGCGATCAGACAACGATCATAGAGTACGATCAGAGTGCGATCAGACCACGATCATAGAGTACGATCAGAGTGCGATCAGAGTGCGATCTAAGAGTGCGATGGGTCACATTGCGATGGACAGATAAAGTTTGTTTGAGCAATTTTTAGATTTAGCCACTATCTAGACTAGTCTCGGAACATAGTTTACACGAAGATTAAAAAAAAAAAACAAAAAAAAAGAGTTAAAACATTTTAGGTCAAGTAAATTCAAATTTTTTCCCTACTAGTTTTTGGCTATTTCTAACTCAATTTCAAAATTTGGCGATACAAAATTTTTCGGCTTACCGTTTTGTGGGACTGAGGAATTTATTGTCGGACTGAAGATTCTCGGAACTCTACGAAATTTCAACCACACCTCATCACAACAAATCCACTAAGATCTGCAATTCATTCACAAGTATTCACCATGTCTAACAACAACATCAACATTGCAACTGCTAATCAAATTCGTTTGGAACAAGGTGGCAACGGTAATCCACATATGCTCACTGCCGGTTGCTACGTTCAATGGAGATCTCGTTTTCTCAGATTTCTCGACGGAAAAGAAAACCGAACTGCTCTTCGTCACTGCCTTGAGAATCCACCTCCAGTTTTTGAATTCAAACCAATTACCACACAGGCAGAGGATGGTACTTCATCAACTATACGAGCTATGGAGGATTTTGACACATGTTCTGCTGAGAAAAAGAAACTCCTCCAAGCTAAAGCTGATGCTGTAAATTTCATACTCACTGGAATTGATAACGATATCTATTCCACAGTTGATGCATGTCCTAATGCTATGGAAATGTGGAATGCAATTCATCGATTGAAGCAAGGTGAGTCAATCAATGTTTAAGATCTCGAGACTAATCTACTTTGGGAGTTTGGAAAATTCACATCTGAAGATGGTGAATCCATTGACTCATATTACTCGAGATTCTACAAAATGATGAATGAGCTTATCAGAAATCAGTGCACCATCTCCAATCATCATGCTAATGTTCAGTTTCTACTTCAACTCAAACCGGAATGGCAAAGGTTTGTGACTTTGGTCAAACAAAGGGAGGATATCAAGACTATATCTTACCACAAACTTTATGACATATTGAAACAACATCAGAATGAAGTGAATGAACTTAGGGCTGAAAAGGCAGAACGATCTGCGAACTCTATTGCTTTTGTGGCTGCTACTTCAACAAAACCCGTTCCCCGTCAACAACCACCTACTCATTCCTCAAAATCATCAAGCTCATCCACCAAACCTCTAGCTGCTGCTAAACACAAAGCAAAAGCAATTGTCCCCACTCTACCTCTAAAGTATGACACCGAGTAAGATGGAGACAGTGATGATGAACAAACTTCAAGGGACAAGAAGATTGAAGAACTCATGTCTTTACTCACTACAACTTATAAGAAGATCTAAAAACCTACCAACAACAACCTCAGATCATCATCCAATGCTAGATATAAGGAAGTTGATCATGCACCTAGGTATGATCGTGATGTTAGGTATGATAATCAGAGGACGTTGAATCAAGTTGGGGCTAGAGATACTGTAGGCACTCCGGTTGTGCAGAAGACTGGGATTCAATGCTTCAACTGTAAGGGATTTGGGCACATGGATAGGGAATGCAAGAAGCCAAAACGGGTTAAGGACTCAGGGTATCACAAGGAAAAGATGCTGCTGTGTAAGAAAGAAGAAGCAGGAATTCCACTCACAGCAGATGAAGTTGACTGGCGTGATGACACTGATGATGAAGCCGATGATCAAGAGTTGGAGGCACATTATGTGTACATGGCAAAGATTCAAGAAGTGATCCCAGAGACTGATGATACTTCTGGACCCATCTATGATTCTGAGCCACTTGAAAAGGTACCATCACATGATAACTATAATGTGTTTGCTAATGAACGACGGCATCCTGAGCAACCCGAAAGCATCAATGACACATATGTAATGGACACGGAGGATAGCAATATCTCTACGGATTCACAGCATATGTGTAATGATGACGGAAAAGCTGTTCAGGATACTGACTCGGATGAGGACCGTGATTTGCTTGCGTCTATTATTGACTCTTTAAAACGTGAAATTGATGAAAACAAAGAAGCTAATAAACGTTTGAAGCAAGCAAACGCATCCTTAGCCGAGGAGATAGACAGGCTTAAAGAGTGTGATTATGTAAAAGAAGCTGATCGACGGGTTGCAATAGCTAATGGTTTGGTATATGAACGTAAGGTGCTCAACGAACAATATTGTTCTAAAGTAACACACGATATTCATATGTCAAAACAGAAGATATCGGAACTTGAAGAACAACTGCTGCTACATAAACTCCAAATTACTGAATTGGAGTCGGTTAACAAAGAACAAACTGAGCTTTATAAAACTCGTGAAGAAAAGGATATTGAAAAAATTCTTGCTTTGGAAAAGAGAGTCGACACGTTAAACAACATTGTTTACAAAACGGGTCAGTCTATTCAAACTATGAATATGCTCAATAGAAATATGAAAACGAGTTTTGTCAAGCCTGAATATCTCAAGAAAGTTCAAAGTACCAAGCCTGCTCTTTATGATATCGGTTGTTATGTTGATAATCTTGCTCTTATGCTTTCCCCTGACTGCGACGAAATCATTCGTCAACAAGAAGAAAGTAGATCAAACTTAAGTGATTTAATAAACCTTTCTGATTCTAACAATCATATTAAGTTTGTCCCTCAAAAGGAACTTTCAAAAGAACAAAAGATGTATAATAGTGTTCCACCACCAAGTGATGAACCACAAAAGAAAGTTTCTTTAAAAAGGAGTTTCAAAAAGCAATCAATTTTGTTAGAAAAGCGAATTTTGGATGAAAAACGTAAATGGGATGAGAAAAGCAAAAGTGTTCAGCAATTTGAGTTTATAAAACAAGGGATTTTAAATTTGTACAAAGGTGTCGTCGACTATGAAAAAGTTTCTAGGGATACCATTTGGAATATTAAACATAACCCACAAGTAGAAGTCGTCATTCAACAATGTATTGTTCCAACCATTGATGATCTTTCAAAAAATGTGGAAATGTTTTATACAGCTCTCACTGAGGAAATGTTAACTGATTTAAGTTATGTTAAATCTCTTGAAGATGAAGTTGATTTTCTTCAAACTAAATTAAAGACACAAGAACACCAACTTTCTAACGAAATTGATCGACTTTCTAAGGAATACTTTTATGCTGACCATATGAATGCTATACTTGGTGTGTATACCAATCTTGATCAATATTGTCATGTAGCATGTCTTGTGTCAGAAGGACGCGAAATGTCGCAATCTTGAAGTAGAGCTTTCGAAACAAATTCAGTCATATAACAAACTTTCGAAAAGTTTTTCTCAACTAACACTCCATTTCTCTTGAACTTGCTTTACAAAAAGGTGAAAAATCTCATAATCATAAAAAGTGTCAAGAAATGTCAGCTTCTTCGTTTCGTCTACTAAATGAAAAAGATTTCGAAATAAATGATTTGAAAGCTCAGCTAAAAGAAAGGGACATAGCCATAAGTGAGTTACAGAAACTCATTGAGAAAATCAAAGGAAAGTCAGTTTTGGGTAAACCATCCGCCGTTCGTCAACCGAATGCGGTTAAATGCCCTAAATCATCTATTTTGGGACAATCCCCACAGACTTTGCCTAAGATAGAAAATGATAAGAGCACTAATGTGATAGCACCTAGAATGTATAAGATGAACACTAGGTCCACTCAAACTGGAACAACGCAGTTACCTCAGAATACTAGGAAAACTAATCAACGTGTGTCTTCTTCTACAGGACTAAATCCCACTACTAGTGTTAGCGGACCACAGCTTAAGAGCACTAGAGTTGAAGATAGAGTCATGCCTAACAATAGTCAAGGGAAGAAGAATGAAGTAGAAGATCACCGTAGGAATTTTAATTTTTCTAAGAATAAAACGTCTGTAACTGCATGTAATGACAGTTTAAATGCTAAGACCTCGAATGTTGAATTTATTTGTGTTGAATGTGGCAAATGTGTTCGTACTTTCAATCATGATGCTTGTGCTCTTAATTATAATGACATGAATACTAGAACTAGGAAGCCTATTCGTATGCCCACTAGTACTAGTGAACCCACAAGAACTTTGAACCAATCCACTGAGCAACCACTTAAGAAACTAAGTGCGTTAGAATCCACTACTCTCGTAAACAAAGCAGGTTAAAGAAGCTTTATGAGAACATGATTAGAACATGTACACGGGGGTATTCAAGATTTACACCACCCAGATACAAATGGGTACCTAAGACAACCCCCATTCTAATTGGGTCTATGAATGTTAGATTGCCTTTAGAATCTAGGTCCACTACTATTTTGGAACCCGTTTCTATCAAGGGCTCCCATTTGTCAAATGCTACATTGTCTTCTAATTCTTCTGCAGCTCGTCGAAATCATCCTATTCATAATGGACTCCGGGTGCACAAAGCACATGACGGGCAATCTCAAGCTTCTCATTAACTTCGTGGAGAAGTTTCTGGGTACGGTACGGTTTTGAAATGATCAATTTGCACCGATACTCGGATATGGAGACTTGGTTCAAGGGAATATCACTATAAAACGGGTTTATTACGTCGAGGGACTGAATCACAATTTATTCTCGGTTGGTCAATTTTGTGATGCTGATTTGGAAGTGGCTTTTCGGAAATCTACTTGCTATGTTAGAGACTACGATGGGAATGACCTTCTTACAGGTTCTCGTGGTTCTGATCTCTACACAGTAACTCTTCAAGACACATCCTCAACAAATCCAATTTGCTTAATGGCTAAAGCGTCATCATCTCAAGCATGGTTATGGCATCAACGATTGTCACATCTCAACTTTGACACCATCAACTTGCTTTCGAAGAATGATATTGTGACCGGTCATCCTAAGTTGAAATTCGTCAAAGACCATCTTTGTTCTTCATGTGAGTTGGGGAAAGCAAAACGGAAGTCTTTCAAATCAAAGACTACCCCTAGCTCAAAAGGACGATTGGAACTTCTACACATGGATTTATGTGGTCCCATGCGTGTAGAGAGTATTAACGGGAAAAAGTATATTCTAGTGATTGTTGATGATTACTCTAGATACACATGGACTTTCTTCTGAAGGTCCAAAGATGAAACACCAGAGGTTCTCAAAAACTTTCTCAAGATGATTCAACGTAATCTTCAAGCTTAAGTCTTAACCGTAAGAACGGATAGGGGTACTGAATTTTTGAACAAGAACTTGCAATCTTACTTTCAAGAAGAAGTCATCGAACATCAAACGTCTATTGCTCGAACTCCTGAACAAAACGGCGTTGTCGAAAGGCGGAACCGTACTTTGGTCGAGGCTGCTCGAACAATGCTTTCTGCTTCAAAATTACCGTTATTCTTCTGGGCTGAAGTAATTGCAAGTGCCTGTTATACTCAGAATCGTTCTCTCGTCATCCCTAGACATGAAAAGACACCTTACCACATCATCAATGGCAGGAAACCTACTGTCAAATTCTTTCACGTATTTGGATCTTTATGCTACATCCTTAAAGAGGGTGAGAATCTCGACAAGATGAAAGAAAAAGGTGATGCATGTATTTTTGTGGGGTATGCTACATTGTCGAAAGGATATCGAGTTTATAACAAGAGAACAAAGATTATTGTCGAAACAATTCATGTGAACTTTGACGAATTTCCACACATGGTACTTGATCACAACAGCTCAAGTCCCGCACCTCAATGTCAAGCTATGGCACCTACACAAAACAGTGTACGTCCCGTGCAAGAATGTCAACAAAGTACTCCTACAGCAGACTCGACGGATATGACACATATGAATGAGTTGGTCGATTTATATGATCCAATGTTTGATGAATATTACTATGGAAACAATCAAGTTATGTCAAAGCCTTACGCTGTCAATACTGCTGATGCACCATCACAAAGTCAACAAGACACAACTGCATCTACTTCAGCAACCGTTGCTCAAGAGACAATTCCAGTGGATACTCAACAAACTCAAGAAACTGTCATACAACCAACATCACCAACCGTCAATGCTGAAGGAGAAAACAACAATCAAGCAGTCGATGCACAACCTGACAATGAAGAATTTATCAATCCGTTCGGTACATCGGTACACGAAGTCGGAGAGTCTTCTACTCAACATGTTGATCCGTCCAACATGCATACATTCTACCAACCATATCCATCCACTCACCATTGGACACGTGATCATCCATTGGAGCAAGTCATTGGAAATCCTTCACAGCCGGTTCGCACACGCAGACAACTTGAAACCGATGGCGATGTGTGTATGTATGCACTCACCGTAAGTTCAACTGTACCTACAAACATCAAACAAGCCATGACTGATCATGCGTGGATTGAATCAATGCAAGATGAAATTCATCAGTTTGAACGCCTAAATGTTTGGGAACTTGTTGACCGACCCTATGGAATGTCAATTTTAGATTTCAAATGAATTTGGAAAAATAAAATGGATGAAGAACAAACCATCATCAAAAACAAATCTCGTCTTGTGGTTAAGGGATACCGTCAACAAGAAGGCATAGACTACGATGAATCATTCGCTCCAGTCGCTCGTTTGGAAGCTGTCAGGATATTCCTTGCTTATGCTGCACATAAGGGCTTCACGGTTTTTCAGATGGACGTTAAAACTGCTTTTCTCAACGGTCATTTGAATGAAGAAGTGTATGTGAATCAGCCGGAAGGATTCATCGATCCTCATCATCCTGACAAAGTCTATCGTCTCAAGAAGGCTGTATATGGACTTAAACAAGCTCCAAGGGCATGGTACGAAGAACTTTCAAACTTCTTGGTGTCCAAAGGATTCTCCAAAGGTTCTATTGATCCTACTCTCTTTACTAATAAATATGGGGATGACATAACGCTGGTGCAAGTTTATGTTGATGACATTATTTTTGGTTCTACGAACCCAAAACTTTCAAAACGTTTTGAAAAATTAATGCACAGCAGATTTGAAATGTCAATGATGGGGGAGCTAAAATTCTTTTTAGGCCTCCAGATTCATCAATCCCCACGTGGTATCTTCATTAACCAAGCTAAGTATGCTCAAGAGATACTTAAAAAGCATGGTATGACCTCATGTGCTCGCGTTGGTACACCATTGTCGACCACATCCCTAGATGCTGACTTGTACTCATATCCTGTCGATCAAACGCGATATCGCAGTATGATCGGGTCACTTATGTACCTTACAGCCAGCAGGCCTGATATTCATCATGCCACATGCTATTGTGCACGATATCAAGCCAGACCTACTCAAAAGCACCTCAAAGAGGTTAAACGGATCTTTCGGTACCTTAAGAATACCATTCACATGGGACTCTGGTATCCGAGGGAAACCGGTTTTCATCTAACGGCTTTTTCAGATTCTGATCACGCAGGTTGTCTTGATAGTCGTAAAAGCACTTCTGGTAGCATACAATTTCTAGGGGAAGACAAGCTTGTCAGCTGGTCGTCAAAGAAGCAGGATTGCACTTCGCTCTCATCAGCTGAAGCAGAATATGTGGCTCTATCCGCGTGTTGTGCTCAAGTCCTCTGGATGAGAACTCAACTCACGGATTATGGCTTCCACTTTGATAAAATACCTATGTATTGTGACTCAAAGTCGGCCATAGCCATATCTTGCAATCCGGTTCAGCACTCCCGCACCAAGCACATCGATGTCAGATATTACTTCATCAAGGAACAAGTGGAACGCGGCATCGTGGAATTATACTTTGTCAGAACTGAGTACCAGCTGGCAGACTTGTTTACAAAAGCTCTATCGAAAGATAGGTTTGCGTATCTCGTTGGCCGTCTTGGTATGAAGTATATGACTCCAGAAGACTTGGAGGTTTTGGCAAATGAAGTTGCTTGATATTCTCTCATGATAACTTCTAGGCGCATCACAGCTTAGAACTCGGACCTCAACTAAGGAAAGTTTATCTCGGACGATAACTTATCCTTCTCAACGAGAAATTCATATTCCTCGGTCATGAGCTTCTCATAAAAACATTCAAAGTTTTTAAGTTCATGAAAAACAATTTCTAAGTAAATGTCAGCTTAGAACTCGAACTTCAACTTAAGGAAAGTTTATCACGGATGATAACTTATCCTTCATAACGGGAAATTTATTTTTCTCGGTCATGAGCTAGTCACAAAACAATCAAAGTTTTGAGCTCATGAAAAACTGACCCGAAAGGGGAGTGTACGTTTCAAGTGCGCTTTCCCTAATCAATAGAAGAGAAGTCTTCTATCCTGATTATTTTAAAACCGTTGAACACAATTTTTCAAGAATTTCTCAAAAGGTTTTTCTAAATCTTTCAAAATTGTGTTTTCAACACTCCCTCCCTCATAAGTGGTTTTTATATCTCAAAATTGTCATATGTTATTTTGATCAATTTTTGAGGGGGAGCGTTTTAAAATCAAGCCTTTTAATGTTGTTGGGTACATCTCTAAAATTGTCATATTTTATGTATCCAACACATTCCGAAAATGATATGAAATTGTCAAATGTAATATATTATATCGAAAAAGGCATCTCAACTCCGTACCTCAACATATTTTGTGGTGTCGTTTTTCTAAAATTTTGTCAAATTTTGTCTCAAGACACACATATATTGTTGAGGGGGAGCGACCCGACTGAAAATGTTCCATGATTCATGCGTGCACACATGTTTCTCTCCCGTCGATTTTTTTTGGAAAATGTCATATTTTAATCAATTGGTATCTCTAATATTATATTTTTATATTAGAGATAGGGGAGAAAATGTGATTAAAATGTAATATATCGCAACAAGTGATCTTAAAGACTCAAGTGCAACTCTTTCCATCACATGCCAAACTATTTCGTATATCGATGCATGTGTGTAGGGGGAGATTTTCGGAAATGTAAAACTTTCAAGTGTTAAAAGTTTTGATTTTTATCAAACACTTTGAATGGTTTTTAATGGTTTTATGGTTACGATCTTTACCCAAAACAACCTACTATCAACGACGGAACGATGGAGTCAAAAGGTGGTTTAGGATAGGAAACTAAGTCCTATGATCCAACCAGAAACGGAGGGATCTACCCAAGGACATTCCATACCTAGAAATAGTTGTCCTTAGGAAAGATGGAGTGGAATGAAGCTGAATGCGGACCAAGTACTTAAGTTAGCACTGGAACAATCACAACAAGGTGCTAATGATGACGTATTGGTAAGCATTGAAGGAGTTGAATATTCTATGCAACTTAGGCAGAAACCGGGTCAATACATCTATTGAAGACAAGTCATCATGGACCCAGTGATGCAATGCACAACCCTTCCCAGCCATTCGAGTTTCTCTCAAAAGAAACTTGTCTCATTGTCACGGAGATCAACACGTATCTATTGACTTTCTCACTCCGAGTCAGTTAATATTGAAAAGGTGGCAGTCTGCTCCAGCCTCTGATTACAAAAGTACACTTATTGAGTCTAGAGCCAAACGAGATCTATCTATCATCTCATTAGGACACAATCGAAACCTACCCATTATCCTTGTGATATTGCCAGAACATCTGAGTGATACGATTCACAATGAAGATAGAAATCCTGCTTGAGACAGCATCAAACAAGCTCATGGTAGGTAACTTGTGCGATTCTACACGAATCAAACTTGTGAGAACTGGAAAGCAACTAAGTTTGGATTCTTAACTGATTCAAACTTGATTCCAGGTTTCTTCGCAAAATCTATGTGATCTTGCCAGAACATTCAGAGTGACACTCATTAGTGTTCACAGTGACGAATGGAAATCCTTCCAGTGTCAACATCAAACAGCACTGCGGTAGGTAACTCGCAAGATTCTCTATGAATCAAGCTTGTGACAAACTGGAAAGCAACAATGGTGCGATTCTTTTAGAATCAAACTTGTTCCAGGAAATCTGAACTGACGACTTTAATCAGACGGATAATTTATCCTTATGATTCACTCTTTACGTTCGCAGTCTGCTTTGAGACGGTCGAGTAAAGAGAACTGGCTACTACCGTCGGGAAACCCTGTCAAGGAGGTTCTTAATCGAATCTATATGATCACAGGTACGGTATTTAATACCGTTTAACGGTCTTCACCGACCGGAGGTAAAACGCTACCGAGTTAGGGTGAAATGTTCAAAGCCATTTCATCCGTGTCTATATATGTTGCTGCATATCAAGAAGGTGGCGTAGCTGTGCAACCGATGTCGATTCAGAAGTCACAAGAGCACAAGATGGTGATAATCAAGATACCTAAGAATGTAAGAATGTATTAGGTCATCTTAGTCACAAGGAGTACAGATGAAGATCTCAAGCACTCAAAGTCAAATGACAAAGGCTCAAGATAAAGATCACGAAAGCATGAAGGAACAAAGCTGTTACAAACAAGATCAAGACCAAGACACAAGACCAAAGCAGGAAGATCTCCTCTACAAGAATGTATTCACTCAACCATCTTATGCTTTTTAAGCATTTTAAGATGACCGATACATTGGGGGAGATTGTTAGCCCCTATATTTTATATAGTCGAACAAGAATGTAATAGGTCATCTCAGTTGTTAAACGGTCTTGTATTGTAATAGGTTAGTCGGGAAAACCGGGCTTGGACTTTAAGCTAATATTGTATAAGTTAGGGGCGTAAGCCCAAAACAAAGCCAAGCCCGGCCCAAGATGAAGCCCACAAAGTTAGGGGCCGTGGCATATATAACCCTCTTCCACATGTGGAAGAGGGTGTTGGTTCATTTCATAAAACACATAGTTTTAGTGTAAACCTTCCACTTCTCTCTCTACTCTCTCTCTCTACTTTTCTTCTATTTCTCTCTCTAATTCGTATGTTATGGATTGAATGGGATTAACACTCTCTTTCATCAACATGAGGATGAACCTCTTCATATATATTAGAAGGTTCACCTTGTTCAAAAATGGAAGAGAAAAGATGTGTAGAAGTGTTGTCAACACCTGAACCTTGTTTGTCAGCGCTTGGGCTGACAACGCTTAAACTGTTGTTGTCAACGTCTGAACCATCAACGTCTGAATTGGTCTTGTCAGTGCTAGATTTGCCTTTGTCAGCACCTGAAGGACCATGCATGTTTGTATCTGGTGGTACTTGAAGACCACCATTGTCTTTACCAGCAGCAGCAGCAGCAGCAAAAGCATCTGTCCAAATGGGAATTGTAACATATTCTTGTATAGGAGATGTCTTTTCTACTTGTGATCCAACCTTTTCATGAACCTGTGTACCTGAAACATCAAAAACTTGTTCCTCCACAACATTTGAAGTGACCTTCACAATGTCTAGATTAGTGACAGGCATATAATTTAAAGTTCTAGATAAAGATTCCAAGTCAAACAACCAATTAGGACCACTTTCAGGATCACTAGGTTTATTTTCTAAAAACCTAACATGTACTCTTTCAAGTATACGTTTTCTTCTTTAAGATAAACCCTATATCCCTTGCTCTACACTGAATATCCCATGAAGTAGCCTTCATCACCTTTTGCACTAAATTTACCTAAGGCATCACTAGTGTCTAAAACTACTACATGACAACCAAAAGGTCTGAGAAAACCAATATTAGGTTTTCTTCCCCAAAGTAACTCATAAGATGTTTTATTTTGAATTTTGTTAACCAATGCTCTATTTTGAACATAACAAGCTGTGTTAACAGCCTCCGCCCAAAAGGCTATAGGAAAATGAGCATCAGCCAACATTGTTCTGGCTGCTTCAATTAGGGTTCTTGTTTTCCTCTCAGCAACCCCATTTTGCTGTGGGGTTCTAGCAATACTAAATTGCCTAGTAATTCCTTTCCTGGCACAGAAATCATCTAGCTTCTTATTCCTAAATTCATCACCATTATCACTCCTAAGCATTTTAACTGCATTGCCAGACCTCTTCTCAATCTGAGTGATAAAATCAATTAGAATATCAGCTGTCACTCTTCATATGTAGAAAGAATGTCCAAGTAAACCTAGAAAAGTCATCTGTGATGACAAAGCAATATGACTTACCATTCAAACTTTCTATATTGGTTGGACCAAAGAGGTCCATGTGTAGCATATGAAGAGGTCTAGAACTAGTATGCACCTGTTTGGACTTGAATGAGACCTTGTGTTGCTTGCCTTTAAGACATGCAACACAAGAGTGGTCATTGTAGAAGGCCTTCTCAGGCAAACCATCAACCAAGCCAAGTCTCATAAGCCTATTTATATTTTTAAAATTTATGTGCCCTAGTCTCCTGTGCCACAAATTACTCTCATCTACTGAGGCTTCAGCATAAAAACAAGACATATTGTTATTCATTCTAATCCCATTCAGATTTACATTGTATATGTCTTTATGCCTAGGTGTTCTATACTCAATATATTTCTCATCAGGGATCTTATAATCCTTGCTTAACACCAAACAATCAGTATCAGTAAATAGAACTTTATTTTTGTTATCACAAACTTGTGATACACTAAAAAGATTATAATCAAGTTCTTTTACCAAAAATACGTTTTCAAAACGCAAATTCCTGGTGAGAAGGGTTCCTTTGCCTGTGATAGTACCATATCCTCCTCCAAAGTAAACCTTATCACCATCCTTAATGGGAGTGAAGTTAGTTAAGTAATCTTCCTTCCTTGTCATGTGCCTTGAGCATCCACTATCCCAATATCCATAATCATTGACCTGTCTTTGAATGCCCTGCACATAAAGAAAACAAATTAGTTTTCTTTGGGAACCCAAGTCTTAAAAGACTTGGATTCATCTGGTTGTTCAATAAGAACAGACTTAGTTCTCACAACAACCCCATTCTCATCCTTCTTAGGATGAAATAGCCAGTTAACCCCAATAGGTTTTGTAATGACCTTTGAAATGTAATTAAATCTGTTGCAAGTCATTGACATCTCATTATCATTAGGGTTTTGATCTTTCTTGGGTCTCCATGTTAATCTTGAAGAAGCTTTAGACCTCTTACCCTGTGGTTGCAAATATTTAGGTCTGGTCACGTTTCTGTCAGCGTTGGAATTGGTCTTGTCAACGCTGAAATTACCCTTGTCAGTGTTGAACCTAGGGTTTGCTACAGAAACCCATTGCCTATTAGACCAAGTGTTTGTCTTTTGAAATGGTCTTTGTCCATGAGTGTTAGACCCTCTAGTGAAGAATGGGGCAGGTCTAACAACTTGTGGACTTTGCTCCACACAAGGTTTGGGTCTGACAACGTTTGACTTCCTAACAACGTTGACTTTGTTCCTGTCAGCGCTGAATTTGTTCCTGTCAGCGCTGGCTTTGGGAGCGTTGACACACTTGTATGCCAAGTGTGAAAAGCTACCACAAGTGTAACAAGCTTTTCTAGACACAGCCTTAGGTCTAGAAGAGAAGAAGCCTGTTCCATTATTGCTAACTTGGCTCTTGGGTGACCTAGTATTCCTATACATCTCTGCATATTTAATGCTAGGTTTTCTATCAGTGTTGGAGCCAAGATCAACAGCTTTACCAGTGAGTGGGTTAGTAACCTTAATGGGTGTTGACTCATTGTGACTTTCACATAGCAAGCCACCCTTAACAAATAAGGTAGGGTTAGCTTTCTTCCATTCATTCAGGTCAGTCAACTTTTGTTGATACTCTTCAACTGGAGTGACAACTCTTGGTGGAGGAATGAATTCCTCCTCTTGGAATTCTGGCAAACCAGTCCAAGATAAGTCCTTTTGCTGGACACCATAGAAGTCACCGGCTGGTGGTGGAACCAGAGAGTAATCATTCATCCCAATCCCAGTCATGTCCTTAGAATCTCTTTGTTTACTCACACATTCTCCTAGGTTTTGTGTGGCCTTATCAAATCTTTGAATTTTAAGGCTAACATTATCTTTATTCTTAATGGCCTCATCTAGCTTAGCCTGTAACTCACCATTAACCCTTTCCATGATGTTTCTAATATCCATACTAGCATTTAACTCATGTTTTAAGATATTTATTTTATCTTTTAAGTCAAATTCCATTTTCTTGTATTCAGAAACTGTTTTCTCAGTTTGAGTGAGAGCTACTTGGTAATTAGACAGTTTGCACTTTTCAGTACTCACATCACTTAATAATCTTAACACCTCTTTGTTAAGTTTCTCAGTGTTTAACCTACAACCTTTACTACAAAAAAAATCATTGTATACCTCATTATCAGATGAAGAGGAGGAGTGTGCCATGAGAGCATATTCAACATGCTCTTCTTCTTCAACCTCAGCAACCAAAGCTTTATCCTCTTTAACATTCTTAGCCAGATAGCTCCAATCCCATCCCATATCATCAATTCCTTGAACTGAAACCATAACTTTGGAATACTGAGCTTTAACAACTTGACCTGAGGGTTTACCAGCATCAGATCTTCTAGGAGATCTGCATTCCCTCATGAAGTTCCCCATACGATAACAGTTGTAGCATTCAACTTTGGATTTATCAAATCCAGCTGTGTTTTTTGCATTGAAGGTCATCTTCTTCTTAAACCTTCTGTTCCACCTATTTGCTCTTATACTAGCAAGAGCCATGTTCAACTTAATGTCCATTACTTCCAAGTGCTCATCACTTATCTGCTCAAGTTCCTCATATGTAATCACTGAACCATTAGGCAAAGAAGCAATATAAGCACATACAGTATCCAAATCTAAACCAGCATGTTTAACTCTTGGGGAGTCACTTTTGAATGTGTCAGCGTCTGAAAAGGAGACGTTGACAGGACTTGTTCCAGCGCTGACACAAGATGATCTAGTAACTGGATGTATGAAAGAGTCCTTCTGATTGAATTGACCTTCACTATGAGAGAAAAAGGCCATGTTACTGTTGGTAGACTTGCTTCCATGCTCTAAAAGAGTTTCATCTTCCAACAACCTCAGTTTGTTGTAGATGTCATCAAACGTGGAACTCTTGTAAGTATTATTGGCAAGAATAGATCTTGCCTCAATCTTCCATGCCTCACCAAGACTTTTAAGAAAGGTAGCATTAATGTCAACATCACCAAGTTGTGTCCCCATGAAGGAAAACTTGCTTGTAATGTCAAGCAATCTGCTTCTCACACTACTCAGCTTCTCATTGGGTTGAGCCTTGAAGACAGCATAATCATGCAAAAGTTGCTTCTTCTTCTCTTCCTTAGTGTCTGCATTGCCACCATATGCAACTTCAAGAGCTTCCCAAAGGTTTTTAGCAGATTCATAGTCTCTATATTTATGCTGGTTCTCTTGTCCCAAGGAGACTTTCAGAATATTTAGGGCTTTCATGTCGACCCTTTTCTTTGCTATGTCATCAGCAGACACAGCTCTACCATCTCCAGGTTTTTCTTTCTTATATTCTTCAGAACATCCAGCAACAGCTGATCTTTGAGTAATAGCATCAGCAATCTTTTGGGCTTTATCGAATGTGTTTCCATATTCAATGATCTCATAGAGTGTGTAGTCATAGATCCCCAGATATTGCTCAAAGTTGAATTTCCACAAATCAAAGTTGGTTGCATCAAGCATGGGAATCTTGATGTTTGGTAAAGATGAGGAGGAGGAGTTTATTGCTTCAGACATGATGTTGTTAGGGTTTTTGAGAAAATTAGGGTTTTGATGATTTTTAGAGTTCTTGTGTTCTTTATGATCAAAAGTTCCTCAACAAGCTCTGATACCACTTGTTGATCCCAAACTTAGATCGATTTAGCTTTATGTATACGAGATTAGATCAAGTAATACACTTAGAGAAACCTTTGTATATGCTTATTATAATCTAAGTGTTATGCGGAATTAACACTTAAACAAGAACACACAATGATATAAACAAACTTTCACTTTGATTAATGATATCAAACTTGCTTACAATGAAAGTAGTTTACAAACAAAAACTTATATGAAACATAAACCTAAAGGTCTTCTTTTATAGACATAAGAAGCCTTGTACAATAATCTACGTATCAGCTATTCTAGGTAAAGATAAATATAGGAAATACAATGTTGTTCCTATCTTTACTAGAAGTAATCTAGAATACAATAAACGCGTAGAGTATATCTTCCCATCAGTGCTTGTCTTCAATGTATCAACGCTTGACTTTATCATGTCAACGCTTGAGCTATCGGCGCTTGTTTTGCTCTTGTCAACGCTTGTTTTACTCTTGTCAGCGCTCAAGTGATCTGGCCTTAATTTATTCCCAACACCCAGAGGTTACTCAGTGTAATGCCCTGGTCTTAGATAGGGTCGTCAGCCCAATAGTACTATCATTAGAATAAGCGGCTATTCCCAACTTACAACATCAAGTCAGAAGATAGTTAACGACTCATGAATTTTGGGACTTTTGCAATTTAGGTACTTATACAATTCAAATCAACAAAGGCAACATTCGGGTCCAACAATTACTCATGACATGTGTTCATTTTTCTTCAAATAGCATGTATCCCCCTCGCGGGTTTTAAAATCATTAAAACAGGTAGAAAGCAAGGCTATAGACTCAGCTGAAGTATTAACAGTAGTATGACGACTTTCAACGATCGATGATGCCCGGCGAACACGAAATTCACAATCTATCACAATAAAACGGGTGCCTTTAATAATACATCCAAGTAATATTTCATACTTAATAAAATGTAATAAATATCTAAAATTCAAAATCAAACTCACACCATTCTCAATTTAATAAATCCTTCTTAAGTACACTTTTATATTTTTGTTCTTTCAAAAACTGTCGATATATATATATATATATTAATCGTCCAAACTGTTTTCCTTACTTAAACACGTCAAGCTTACGGTACTAATCAGAAACCTCACTTACTATATATAGAAATACCTCCCAAAAGTTCTTTAAAAGATTTTACTATTAAAGTTCCCTGCCCGACTCATCTTCAAACTACAAAAACCGGACAGTTTTACGTCAACAGCTCATATAGTCTTTTTAACTTATTTATTTGACCCCGTTTACAAAACCAACATTCATCTTTGAAAATAGACTCAACATCCTCATGTTTATTAACATCAGTACTTGACACATTTTAAAATCCTTTTTATAGTCCCCGAGATTCGATCCAAATATCGATAAAAATTATATTCGATACTCGTCTCCCGATACACGAATAATCAAACTATCATAACTTTTCGCTCGTTTGGAGCTAGAAGCTCTACTTTATACCAAATAGAAGCTTAAGACATCCTATACAACAATATCTAGTTATTTCATATCATACTCAAACCCATATTTTTAAAAAATTAACTTTTATATTCTGGTCAAAATTACCTCTTTAAAAATCACTCAAAATCAAATTTTCACCACATTTTAACATCATTTTTATCACTATAATCATCTAAATATTACTATTTTCAATCCTAACATACTATATCATTATAGATAATCAAATCAAATAAAACCCAACTAAAATTTTCAACATGCAACAACTTAAAATAATATATAACAACAATAACACCTATATACAACAATTATTTAAGATCAAAACACAAGATTTTCATCAAGAAATGGGTTTTTATAAAAAGTTCATGTATGTAGCTAAATTTTATACCAATGTGTAGAGAATCAAAAGATAGGAATGGATCTTTGATTAGTTTTTAGAGATTCAAACTCAAAATCAAAAATCAAGGGGTCACTACAAGAAAATGAGGCTATTGTAGCATTTTAGAAGCAACACTTTTGAATTTGTTGCCTTATAGACATCAAGAATAATAAAGCAACATTTTAGTAAATAAGTGTTGCATTTAAGGATCTAACGCAACATAAATTTTTAAGTGTCGCATCTTTTATTGTTAAATGCAACACTTTATAAAAGTGTTGCCTTCTTAAATGAAAAGTTCCAACACTTTGCCTTAAAGTGCTGTAATATTTATTCAGTCATGCAACATTATGGAAAGTGTTACATAACATTTTGAAAAGTGTTGCCATTTACATACGTTTTAAACTAAAGGATTTTAAGTGTAAGATGCTTCTTATAGATTTTTATGATAATTTTCATTTATTTTGAAATAATACTTGATAAATCTAGGAGTGCTTATCTAACTATTATAAGAAAGTGATGTGGAGAGACCTTTTTTCATCATGCCTATTTTAGGTGTATCTTTTGTCATGGTATGTGAACATGGGTAAAGGCAAAACTGAACCGCGTTATACCCTGGTCGGCTCGGGTTTTTCGACTTTCGTTGCCCAGGTTTCTTTAGACAACATGAGACTGACAGGAAAAGAAAATGGAGGGAAAGTGCAACGTAACTTTTTTCAACTAAATAATAATTCAACATCACAATGGCTAGAATGAGAAAGCATAAGTTCCGTAGGTATTATAGTAGATGAAGATTGCAAAATGATTAGCCAAAATGAAAAACCCAAATTCCATAGCAATTACAAGTTCGATCCATATCATCAAAATTGAGTACGGTAGATAAAATGAGTACAATAGACAAAAAGAAAATATCGTAGCAAAAAGATGCAGCAACAAGAAACAAAGTAAGTCATCAAGTGTCAACAACACGCTCCATCAATTGCATTTGTAGCTTCGACAGTTTTTACAATCATGTGTCGTTTGAGAAGCAAGCACGAAACATATCCTTTCTAGTTAGCTCATCATTTCCAGTTAAAATTTCTGTGCAAACAAAATATAATCTCAATACATATTTTACATCAAGAGTTACACAATAAGATATAACTACCATTAGTTCTTCACGCACCCTATGCATAACCTGTTTTAGTTGTAGCTTGCAGCATGTTCTTTTTTGCGTAATTGGCATTCGCTTTTTCAGGTACTTCATAAAGTAGAAAATAAGCAGCTCAAACATTTTGTAGAAAAAGTCAATGTATGCAGACAACAAAACGTTTATATATGCAGACAAAAACCCAAACTCAAGTATAGAATGACCCGCAACCCGACCCTATATAAGTATAGAATGACCCGCAACACGACCCTATATGTTCTATTTTCCAATGAAGTGGGGACCAAAAGCAGGTTGAATAACGGGTAAAAAAATGGGTTATCTATGAAACTAGTCATCTGTTGTCCCAAACTAAGTACTTCTAGCCTGGTGGAGTACTGCTACTTGACAGGAAAATGGGGATAACGATACTTCTATTATCAGCATACCTATTATTTTTCCTATGTGTTCAGTTTCAAGTTACAGAAAGATTGCACCAAAGCAGTTCCTTTTTTTGTTCCAACTTTAATGATGAACAACTTAAAGTGCGATATATGGTTAGATACCCCCTGATGTCTAGTTTTACACAAAATAAACGAGGAAGCGTTTGGAGTTTCTTACAATGAGTTATGCCACTTTTCCTACAATCTGATTATCAGGCAGATTCACCAAAGCATTTCTTATTTGGTCCAACTTTAACGGCAGATTCACCAAAGCATTTCTTATTTGGTCCAACTTTAACGAATAATCCTGTACCATACTGTTAATCTAAAATTTAAGTGTGATATAGGGTTAGAAACCCCTAGATGTCTAGTATAAAATGAAAAACACAGGGAAGCGTTTGGAGTTTCCTAGAATGTGATATGTGATAAAATAAGTAACCATACTATTTGTGATACACATGTAATAATAATTCCTTACGGAAATAAACTAAACGCATCTGCTTTAATAAACAAATTATACATGATACCACAAACTATGATCAAATAATAAGAAGCATATCTACAAGAATAAGTATGTGGAAGCAAGTATAGTTAAATAAAATTCTCACCTGATCAATCCTTAAAGCTACGATCTGATGCAACTACATAATGGCCAGTAGAGTGTATCAATAGCTTTCTCCTAAGATATCACCGACATTTTCTTCATCTCCTGGCATCCAATCCCATAATGTGTCATCATAATCAGAATCGTCGGCTTGATCATTAACTTCCTCCGCATCGGCTAAAATTGCATTTGCATCAACGACAGTCGGAGGCATGCCATTTCTCAACAATTCAGTATCATGCTCAATAGTTTGTGCCACACATTCTAGCCTATTCTCAATAGGCTTGCACCAATACGAGTCACCGACATCTTCACTACTTTCTTCCTCTAAGTCAAAGAGATCTCTTGGAACCCTACTCACTACATAATGCAAACCATTCTGCATAGGATCTGGCACATAGAATACCTGGTGCACTTGGGAAGGCATAACAAAGGGATCATCTGAACAATATAACTTTTTAAAATTAACACAACTTAAACCAAGTTCATCTTTCTCAACTTGGTACCACTCACAGCGAAACAAAACAACTTTAAACTTTGACCAATAGTCGAGTTCGATTATTTCTAAAACTCTACCATAGTACTCAACATCACCCACAACCGGATTTTTGTCCCTCGAACTTGCAAAACTAGGAGTTGAAGCTGTAACTGAAACACCGCTATTTTGAGTCTTGCATCTATCATCACGTGATTTTGTATGAAACCTATACCCTTTGACATAGTATCCATGAAACCTCCTCGCTGTCGGACTATGGCCCTTAGCTAGCCAAAAAATATGATCTGGCACGTTATTGTATATTACTTTATCTTTCAACCATTCGGCAAATTGATGACTGTGGTTTTGTGCTCGTGCCCATCTACTTTTTCGCGGTTGGCTATCAATATATCGCTGGTGTTCACTGTATTATGTAATTCATTCACACACAAAAAAAATTAGTTTAGAAAACTTTATGTTGAGATATAAATTGTAAAGTGTAAAACAGAAGGAGGGTTTATAAACATGTTACTTACTTTATATACTCATCAATCTCTGTACAATCAGAATTGAATAAGGCGTAGCGATGTGCTTGTTCACTTAATGTTTCATCTAGAGTGAAAACCTTGCCTTTTCTTCGTTTCTTACCTCCAAAAGGATGACCTGAGTTCACAAATACTACTCCACCAAATTCATTTGTGCGAGCTAAAGAATCGAGATCTTCTCCACCCTTATTGAGTTTTGTTTTTACTCCTTCGTTCATATAACGTGAACAAAAGGTCAAACACTCTTCTATCAAGTACCCTTCAGCTATGGAACCCTCTGGTCGACTCTTGTTCCGCACATATGACTTTAACTTGCACAAGTATCTTTCCATAAAGTACATCCATCTGTACTGCACAGGTCCACCAAGCCTAACTTCATTCACCAAGTGAATAGGTAAGTGGACCATTATGTCAAAAAAGGCCGGTAAGAATATTTTTTCAAGCTCACATAGTATTTCTGTTATTTCTAGTTGTAATCGATCTAGTTCTTGGGGCTTTATAACCTTGCTGCATAAACTTCGGAAAAAATCGCCCAACCTAATTAAAGGCATTGCGACATGCTTGGGTAATGACTTCACCACTACAACTTGTAGCAAGTAATGTAATAAAATGTGAGCATCATGACTCTTGTAACCAGATATTTTCCTTTCTGAAGTACGAACACAATTCGCTATATTTGATGCACAACCATAAGACAGTTTTGCTTCCTTCAAAGAACGACAAAATATGTCTTTCTCCTTTGGAGACATAGAAAAACATGCTTTCTGAAAGATAACATGCTCATTATCGTTAGATAATTGTGGCTGTAGTCTTTCTTTTATGCCTAAATCTACAAGATCAAAGCGAGCTTTTGCATGATCCTTTGTCTTCCCATTCATGCCCAACAAAGTCCCAAGCACATTATCAAGTAAATTCTTTTCAATGTGCATCACATCAAGATTATGCGGACATGAATTAAACTGCCAGTATGGCAATTCAAAGAATATCGATCTTTTCTTCCATGGGCAAGTGCTATCATATCTTTTCTTCTGTTTCTTTCCAAAACGATTTTCAAAATCAGAGACATCTTTCAAAGCTTCAACGCCTGATAAAGGCTGTGGAGAAAGCCTTTTCTCAAATTGACCATTAAAAGCGCTCTTATTTCGTCGCCATGGGTGTTGTGCGTCTAAAAATCTCCGATGATCCATGTAGCATGTCTTCCGGCTATGTTTCAAGTATAATGAACTAGTCTCATAATTACAACATGGACATGCAAATTTTCCTTTTGTTTTCCACCCTGACAACATTGAATAACCTGGAAAATCACTAATAGTCCATGTTAAGGCTGCATACATTTTAAAGGTCACATCTCTGAACTTATCATATGTATCCAACCCGTCATTCCACAAATCCTTCAGCTCCTTAATCAAAGGTTGTAAGTAGACATCAATGTTATTACCTGGAGATTCAGGACCGGGTATTAATAAGGACAACATAAAGTATTCCGGTTTCATTGACATCCACGGAGGTAAATTGTAATTAACTAACACAACGGGCCAGGTGCTATGTGAAATGCTCATTGTTCTGAATGGATTAAACCCGTCACTAGACAACCCCAACCTCACATTTCTAGGTTCTTTGGCAAATTCATCATACCTTAAATCAAATTCCTTCCAACTTTGCCCATCTACTGGGTGTCTTAAATTTCCATCTTTGGGGCGTTTTTCTTCATGCCAGGTCATGTGTTTAGCTGTTTCTGAACACATATAAAGTCTTTGTAGCCTAGGCTTTGAAGGAAAGTGCCACACTACCTTAGCTGGAACCTTTGAACTTTTTCCGGATGGTTCATCTTTACTTTCTTTCCATTTTGAAGCGTTGCATACATGACACGTATCAGCATCTTTGTAAGTATCCCAATATAGCATGCAATCATTTGGGCACGCTGGTATCTTCTCATAATCAAGCCCCAAATCTCTTATAATACTTTTAGCTTGAGTAAAGTTAGATGGAATGTTTACTTCTGTAATTGCCTCCTTTAGGAGTTTCAGGAGCTCATCAAATGCGACATTACTAAGCCCATGAAGCGTCTTGTAGAGTAATAGCCTAATAATGAAAGATAACTTTGAAAAAGTTTTACAACCAGGAAACAACTCTTGCTTTCCCTCTTCCACAAATCTATAAAACTTTTTGGCCTCTTCATTTAGGCCCGCGTGTACATTATTATTTGTTTTCTCTAGGGTATCATGAAATCTATCATGTAATAACTCATCCATATTGTCATGCATGGTTGTATCATCTTCGATAACAGGATTAGCTCCAGCATTAATTCTTCTTTTTGGTGGGGGGGCCTCTCCATGAAAATTCCACACATAGTAGTTTCTTACAAATCCTTGTCCTATTAAGTGATCTTTTACGTCGTCTCTACTAAACCAGAAACGGTTTCTACACTGTTTGCATGGACAATGAATTTCACCTCCCCTTGCCGACTTAGCAAAGGAAGCATCAAGAAATTCATTAACTCCAGCTTCAAACTCAGGCATCCTTCTAGGGTAATACATCCATTCTCTGCCATCATTCCCCATATCTCAATGTCCTGAACAAAAATGTTAAAAATCATATTGTTAAAAATCATATTCTGGTGGGCTAAACTGTAACAGTTTCTCTTTAAAAGATGACTAAACAGTTAGTGTGCCAAATATTGTTAATTATATTCTGTTAATAATAATCTAATCCTTGTTTGGAAAGATCTTGTATATTTAATTTCACAAACATACTTTTGGCGGCATTTGACCCATTGAATACCATGGTAAGAGACTAATATTTTGAGTGCAATAACAAGTATCTATTAGAGCTAGTCATTTACATAGCCAACTAACTGAAGCGAGTACATTTACATAATGATGGAAGTTTATAGCGACAACTAATTGTAGTTAGGATATGTTGCATAAACTTGAATTGGCGAGGGTTATTGCTATTCAGTTTATGCCTGTAAAAAGAGACATTAGTTATACTTGGCGAGCGCATGGGTTAAGTATGCAGAAAGTAAGCTGTAATGGGTTTCACAATTCACATCTAACAGCAAGACATTATCTATAAGTAAGCTATATTTAACAGTAAGCCGTTGTCACATTTATTCTTTCTACCTACCGAGTGTTACATCATTTATACTTTTGCAATTCACATCTAACAGTAAGCTATAATCTTGTGATAAAATTCTGCTTATTTATATTGGAGAATTAGTATCGAAAATTTGCAATACTAGATAGAAATAAAGCAAAGATACAAAGTAAGATGTTACTTGTATTTTAGATTTCGGTCACTAATTTGACAGGGTCAGGTAGACGCATACCCATACAACAAATTAGGACATAGGTTCAACCACTTGGCTGAGATTAGGCGGCACCACACTAAAGTGCATGTGCTCACCAACCTACGCCATGAACCTCTATATTCTGTTCTTTACCAAAAAATATTTGACTAGCTCAAATACAACTTGGTTTGGTTACGATTAAGCAACAGTAGATTTATGGCAACATATTACTAATAACTCAAACTATAGCACATATTGCTAAGATTTAAGCTATGTGGCTGTTATAGAACATGGATGAATCATATGTCATGCTAATTTGGTTTAGTATCAGTTATGACTTATGACATGGCTGGAATTAGGGGTTTCATTCGGGTTATAGTGTTCTAGATATGATGGAAAGCGACGGGATATCAATAAATACATTCAACATTCAGGGTAACATTTTTTAAGTATAATTTGGTGTAGGTTTTCGCAATGTTTGAAGCGTTAATTGGACTATATACTGAAGTTGGCGCATCTTATTTCTAGGATTTTTTTGAAACTTTTGATATCATATGTATAGTGCATTAAATCTACATAGGTAGTATGGATTGGTAGAAGAAACATCAGGATTGGAGGGCCTGATGTTTCACCTAATGAGTTATAGAGCTTATCTGCTATCTACATTGGCGCCGAAATTACTGGGTAGGTGTATTTTGTTTCTTAATTATTTTTAAAAATGTAAATTTGTTCTTTTCGCAGGTTATAATTGTTTTAGTCCCCCCATGATACGAGTTTAACTTCATGTTTTATGATTATAGGTCTACACCAGTGCCTAATTTAACTTCTGATTTTATGATCCAGTTTTGTGATCATCTATTTATACTGTTAGATGAAAGTTTTCGCATATGTCACTTTTGAAGAGATGTTATTTTCTATTGGTTAATTTAATTAAAAAATATAAATGGTGATGTCATAATTCACTTTATTACCTCTTCATCAGGTACCAAATACTATACTTTTTTTAAAATTTCATAGCTTTTCTTTTTTGAGTTTCTGTATCTCTATGAATCTTCACTTCTTCAATAGGAATCTTAATAATTCTCAGATTTTTCATTCTAATATTCCTTTTATACCATGAAAATGAATAGCCTATCTATTGACTTTTCCTCTTCCCACCAACTGTTCTATGTAATGTCCATCCAAAAATTTTCTTTTTATATTTGCTTTTGTTTTCTTTAGTAGAGTAACTATAACTATCAGTTGATAAGCCTTATATTATTGTAAGTTTAATAAAAAAGGTAGGTTGTTTAACAAACTTGAGTTGAGATCTGTGCAAGGTAAGTAGAACTATTTGAGTATGTGTACATGTCTATTAGAGCAAATATGATTTCAGCTTATCATGTTAGATCTTTTAAGAGTGTATGTATGCCATATATTTATTGTTGATCCCTGACTGTGGTTTCATGGTAAGATTTGTCGCATGTTGTCCCATTGTACATAGGAATATAGGACGTTCATAATTTGGAGTTGAAATTTCTAACTTTTTCAAGTCACTAGAAGTGATGAAGCATAATATGAAAAGACGAAAACTTTTTGGTTAAAGTTTCTAACTTTTTTCATGTCAGATTAAAAAAGCCGAAATTAGAGTAAGAAAATCTTTAGGGAGATGAAACAAGCACGGACTTAAGCACAGAAAAATCAAATGTTGTAACAATTATTTATGTCAGATTACTTTCCTCTTCACTCAACTATTCATATTCACTCTAATGTTTTGCAAATATGGAGCCTAAAATCTTTCGTTTACTTGATGAATTCAACAGTAAAGAGATTAACTCGAGTCTGAAGATCAGAATTCGGATAATCAGAATGTGAAAATAGCTTTATACTGCAAATTTGATTTTAATGGATGAGAAGGTATTTTAGTTTCGTTTTTTCAAATTTTTTAACGTAATACGAGTGTCATTTTGATAATGTGTCATTTCATTATGATTTAACAGCTAAGATTTTATAAAAGTTATACTCTTTATATTGTTCATTGTACATACTGATATATTTTGTGTTTTTTGGTTCTATATGAAGATGTTGGTTGATGTGATTTTAAACTTACGGCTGTTCATTTTTTTTGGTGGGGTGATTGTATACCGTGCTTATGATGGACCAAGTGAAGTTGCAGACAAAGAGATTACCATTGAGGCATCGAGATAGGGGCAACTGCTGATGTTTTCTATATTCTTTCTGAATTTTCTCAACATTATTTTGTGAAAGGAACTCCAGGAGAAAGAGATGTGCAAATATGGTTTTAAAACACCCATGATTTACAATTTACTCAATTGAATTGTAAGTTTGGTATAGTGGTTAAGGCAAGTTACTAACCTTAATGCCCTCATATTTATGTATGTGCGTAAGCTAAGGTCTTTAATAGAGGATTACAAATTTATGTATAGCGCATAGACCGAGTTCTACTTTATATTATTGAACAATTATCATAAGTTTATTCAATTAAGCTTAGGCTTTCAATTTCATAAATTTATTGAATACAACTTATTGAAAAAGGATTTGAGAAGTCAAGTTCATGTTCACTAAACACTAAACAGATCATAAGCTACACATGTCAAACTATTTGTGTAAATAGTTATCAAATTGTAATAATATTAACAACTAACCTAATGTATAATACTCACCGAATATTTAATAACATAAATTTTGTGTAATTGCTTAATTGCAAGTTTTATCAAATGAAATTTGTTTATATTAACATTTAAAATAAAACAACTTTGACAACCCGTGTATTACACGGGTCTTGAACTAGTAGACCACAGTAAAGTTTGGAAAAAATAATATTATTATGTTAATTTAGCTTACAAATTGTGTATAATCTCTATGTAAACTTTTTGTTTATTATGTAAACAAATACTTTCATAAGACTAATACGGTTTAGCGGGTTAACCCGATAACCCAATAACAAACTATTTACAACCCTAATCCGACCCTATAAGGTTATCGGGTTTATCGGGTTGACCCGATAAACCCGATAAAATTATTTGACCCGATATAACCCGACCCTATAAGACTTTATCGGATTCGGGTCGGGTTGACCCATATGACACCCCTAGCTGGAATATACTAAAATATATCTAGGCTTACATTTATGTCGTGCAAATAATAGCTAGTAAGTAAATATTGAAAATATTAGCTAGTCTATTAAATCCAACTATGAACTTGAATTTCTAGTACTTGACACGAGGAGGAGATCTTAGTAGCAGAGTTAACTTCTAACACTTCCAACGCGAAGCTGGGTTAGCGACTGTTATTCTGTCGAAGAAGTGGCTTTCACCTATCTAGATAAGTCGCTGATTTGTTCCTACATATCCAGTAATAACCCCTATAATTCGGGTCGGGGTCACTTATAATACTTGCAGACTTAACATCTTGAACACTCACTATAGATGGATCACTTCTTGATTTAAGCATATGTAGCTTAAACACTTCTATTTTGTGTTGTAAACTATGTTGGTACAGGTTTCAAAGTTTCAAGAAACTTTTACTTTCAAGATCATGCCATAACATTCAGATACAAGACACACAGCACACACAGGCTCACTAATGCAGCAAACAAAGTTAGATTTTCATTTGTCAAAAGGTCCTAATTCCTTATTCAAAGTTGTAAAATTACAAGCAAAGGTCCTACGGAGTCTTGTTAAAGTCCCACGCACGCCTGCTCTTCGTATATAGAGGCACGATTCTTCATATAACATATAATAACATAGATTAAGTCTACAAACAATACTTTCGCACTAAAAAATAAAACTAAAAACTACAGTTTTCATTTAGACATTTCATCAAACAGTTAATATGCAAATGTGTAACAAATATAAAAACTTGATAGATGATATGAGCTTAAACTCATATCCTTTTATCAACAAATAACCCTAAAACATGAAGCAAAATACCCTTTTATATTGTAAAAAGCAGTGTTATGTGGTATGTTTGTGTTTGTGTGATCTTATGTAGGTAAAAGGATACAATTTCAAGCAAACAAGGAAAAACCAAGCTCAAATGGATGAAAAAGACAAAAGAAGATCAAAAGTGACAAGACTTTGAAGCTCAAGGACCTATCTTGACAAGTCTTGAAAGTTGAGGGACTTAAAGTGCAAATACTGCAAAGTCAAGATCCAAGTCAAACCTGGTCAAACTACAAAGTCAATCAAGTCAAAGGGTCATTTTGTTGAAGAATCAAAGTTGAAGGGCCAAAATTGTCAAAGGAATGAAGTTTCTAGCCTTAAAGAGAAATCTGCCAAGTCAAGGGACTTAATCTGCCAAGATGAGAAAGTTATGCAAGTTGGATCCATGTATATTAGCTCTAAGCCAATCAGAAACAAGAGAAAGGGTCACACGGATCAAGTAATAACTTCCCACTTACAGCCGTCACATTTAATGACCAAATCACAACAGTGTGATCCACAACACTCTCTCTCTACCAATTAAAAGCTGCCACGTGTCCTTCTCCTTCACAAGAAATATTTCCAGATCGCGTTTTTGATAGAATGCATTTCAGAAGAAAATCAAAACACCAATCTTGCTCGTCTTGAAGAGAGGAATCCAATGGTGCAACTTAATTAGCATATTATCCAATGGATCAAAAACACCCAAATGAGTTCATCACCTTCAAAGTGGGTTTGCAGAATTCCTCCACGTGTCAAGCTGTGATTGGCCCGAACACGTCACATCTCCAACAAACTCTCAAGTCTAGCCTATAAATACTTAGATTGTTCTTCATTTTCAGTAGTAGCTTAATTTTGTAAACACCTAGTTCTCTCAATTTCACTTTTCTCTTTTTCCCTCTTTTTCACCTAACAACTCAAGAGTCTGACAAACTCTTGAGTTAGTTAGTTAGTTAGAACCTTGTAACTACCTTTTGTAACTGATTTCATCAATAAAATTTCAAATTCCAGTTTTCCCGCCAAATCTTGTTCTTCAATTCCTGCTACTTTACTGCTGTTGAGTGATCCCATTGTTGCTGTTTGAAGTTTGTTATGATCATACATTGATCATAACTGACTTTGTTGAAGATTTGTTGCTGTTTGATCAAAAATTCAGTTCATTCCTAGTTTCTTGAAGTTTTCATGGCAGAATGATGAGTTGTAGCTGTTTTGGTTGTTGAATTGAGTTGATAGCTAGTGATAGGTGGTGGTATCACTAGGGCAAGAGAGCTCAGCGCTCCTCTTCTACCCAAAGGATCTCTACAATAGGTTCTAAGGCTTCTGTTTTAAGTTCCTCTAAATCAGTACTTGCATGCTCAATTCCTTAGTGTAAATTTGATGGCTGCCTGATTCTACTTGATAAGTAGTTGTTGATTGAGTGATCCTAGTGTATTGTAGCTTGTTCTTGTGCTTTTGTGTTCAGTCTTGAAGTTTTAAGCATTTTCAGTAACTTTTTAGTCCTATAGCTTAATTGAGTTCTAGTTGGTTAAGTTGCTTGATTTCAGTCTCATCAGCTTTCATTTTGATCACATAAACTAGTTTGCTATAGCTTTTTACTCAGTCTTAATCATAACTCATTTAGTCTTTGAAATAGTTTGATAAAAATCAGATAAGGTGTGTTTGGGACTAGTTGTAATTCAGTTTTCAAGTGTTGTCAATTGGTGTTTAAGTGTTCATTTCTACTCATTAGAAGGTAACAAGTAGTCCTGAGTCATTTGTAAGTCATATAATTAGTCAAAAAGGCAATTGGTTGATAAAAAGTTTGGGTCATTCCTTTAAACAGCTTTTAGTTCAAAACTTGCCAAATTCACTTGATCATTTCTTCTTCATTACTAGATCAAATTTGCTCAAACCAGTTTCTAGTTATAGCTTATAACATAATCTTTTAGTATCTAGAAGGAAATTCTACAGTTTCAAGAAATAAGCTAGAAAACAGCTTATTAGTTAAGGACTGAGCATTTTGCATTCTCTGATGTGATTACCTTACTGTTTTACTAGTTCTAATAATCCACTTCATATAAGTCCTTATTTTCTTTCACAAATCAGTTTAGAAAGGGTTGAATATCAAGTTTTGAGATTTTGAGCTTTTTCAAAAATCTGGTCAACGTTTGGTCAACATAAGCTCATTTGAGCTTATTTTCAGATATCTGGCTTATTTCTGGATGAAAATTGTTCTAATTTGATTTTCCCTTCCTCAAATCAAGAGCTTAATCAGTTTTGATCATAAAATCAAGTTGTGGATGTTTGGATTAGGCTTTAGCTTATTTTGAGCTTATTAATAAGCACTCTTTTGCTTATTTTGGACTTTTAGCCATTTTCCTTGAACACACGTTTCTTGATTTGGATTTGAAGTTGTTTGCAAGTTGTTTCAGCTTAATTGGTTGAGAAATAAGCTCAAACGAGCTTATTCTTTCTTAGTACCCGTTTTTACTTAAAAAGTTTAGTTAATTGCATTTTAGTCCCTAGAGTTCTATTCAGGTTCTAAACCTAGCTAATCTTTCTAATTTTGTGGAATTTGCAAAAGTTAGTCCCTGGAATTTGTTAGTTGTTAAAATTCAGTTTTAAAGTTTGTTAGTTTGTTTAAATTTGGTTAGTTTGTTAAAGCTTTTACAAGTTTAGTCCTTATAGTTAACTGCTTTACATTTTTAGTCCTTATAACTTTTAGGATTTACATTTTAAGCATTCTCATTTTATAGAAATTACATTTTCAGTCCTTATAGTTTTACATTTTGCATTTTAATATTTTACTTGAATAAAAATTTGGAATTTGCAATTTGTTTTACGTATAAGTAGGTTTATATTTTTCATTTTTACTTAGTGTTGTTTGAATTAGCAATAGATTACCAAGCAAGCTTGAACAACCAAAAACAATTATAAATTTGATATTGATTGGACTTTCTATTAGTTAAGAACTGAGAAAACGAACTTGCATTATACACATTTCAAATGGCGCCGCTGCCGGTTCTTTGACTACACGAGAGACTATCGATTGACGGTTTTCATTGGCTTTTGGGATCCGTTCACTTTGTGAACGTTATTTTTACGTATCATAAATCAAAAACAAATAAAAATCAAAAATATAAAAATATATAAAAACTAAAAAATTAACAAAACAATTCTTTTCCTAAAGAATTGACCAAAAAAATTAAAAAATCCAAAAAGCAATCTTTTTCCTAAGAGATTGCACCCAAAAATATATATTATTGGATTCTCTCGGTTTTTATGTACATATAGTATTTTCCTTTAAAAAAAACTCATAAATACAAAAATATTTTCCATATATTATTATAAGTATATACGTATACGTATAAGAACAATCAATCTACATATCTTCCATAAGTATTGCCGAGGCAATACACCGTGTTGAGGGGCGCTCCGGTCCTTGACACGCGTATCGATCAAACAAAATAAAGCAAGAATAGATAAATACTCTCAATAAGCAATAATTCGAAGAATACGAACATTTAAGTGAATAGAAAGGCGATGTGCTATAAAATGCCATCTAAGGGTCAATAGGTACTTAAGTGCTTCGCGCCACCTAACCCCCCGTTCACTTGGGAGTATTCTAAGAAGGAAAGCTTCATTGAGGGTCTTGCACCCAAAGTAGTATTACATATATTGTTACTTTCTTGTGGATATTTAATATCGAAACTCGAAGAGGATAATCTTATTCTTTTCAAAGTCACACGAGAGCTTCTCTCTCATTCCTCGTATTGAGTTGCATGCTCACTCGCGGGCGTGCACAAATACCGATTGGTGTACAACCTCTTCCTCCGAAAAGGAAGAAGAAGAGAAAGAGTAAGACCACCACCGTCCACCAAGCCGATCACGAGAATCGTGCTTTGTCACCACCACGAGGAGCCATGGCTGTTGATAACCGTACTTTGTTTGAACGTATGCAAACCAACATTCATGGATTTGTTAGTGCCATTAAGATTCCCGACTATCCCGCTAACACATTTGAGCTACATACATCTATGATCAATATGGTTGCTGCATCACCTTTCTATGGAAAACAAAATGAGGATCCCCATGCTCATCTTAAGAGGTTCCTTTCACTTTGCAATACCATTAAGCATAATGGGGTTCCACCGGATGTCATTAGATTGTTGTTAGTGTCATTTTCACTAGATGGGAGTGCTAAGCATTGGTTAGACACCCAACCACCCGATAGTATCACCACTTGGGAAGAGTTTACCACTAAGTTTTTGAACAAATTCTTTCCTCCACAAAAGACTATGGCTTTGAGGAATTTGATTATGGGCTTTACACAAAAACCTAGTCAATCCTTTGGCGATGCTTGGGAAGAGTATAGTGAGTTGTTGAGGCGATGCCCTAATCATGGAATGGATGATCTAAGCCAAATCAATACTTTCTATAATGGCCTTAAACCTCACCACCAAGATTCACTAAATGCTTCCGCGGGAGGGAGTATTCATTTCAAGACATACCAAGAGGCCTTGACCATTATTGAGACTAAGGCAATGGTTCAAACAAACGATCCATTTGAAGAAAGAGTTCATGTTATCCAAAACACCTCTCAAACACCTTGTGATAACCAATTCCTTAAATACCACCAAGAGATCCTTCAACAAGTCAAACAAGGACAACAAGAAATGACTCAAGAGTTAGTTCAAGCCTTGAAGAGCTTGACATTGAACAATTCCTCAAACAATGTGAATGCCATCACCATTTCTTGTGTTACTTGTGGAGGTCCTCACTCTTATGAACAATTTGACAAGGTACAAGGTTATCAAGGGGAATGCTATGCTTACCAAGAGGAACACCGTGAACACTTCAAGCCTAACATCAATCCAAATAACCTTTCTTACAAATCCCAAAACTACCTTACTCCACCCGGCTTTCCACCCCAACCACCCACCCAAATTTAACAAAATCCTCCTCAAATTTTAGCAAGGAATCAAGGGCAAAGACAACCATACCAAGGAAATAACTACAAGGCACCAAATCACTTTCAACCTCAAGCAAGTACCTTTTATCCACCAAATCAAGGATTTAACTCCCAACCTTTACCTTTTCAACCTCAAGGTTTTCAAGGTTATGTGCCACAAGAGTTAAACACAATGGATCTTTTGCAAAAGATGAATCAAGAGAATGAAAAGAAATTCCAAGCTATGGACAAGAAAATGAATGACCAATTCAATAAGCTTTTCATGGCATTAAATCAAAGACCACAAGGAGCTTTACCTTCCAACACACAAACAAATCCTAGGGCCAATGTCAATGCTATTACAACAAGGAGTGGTACAACAACAAAGGATCTTTCACCTCCTAAACCTACTATTGTTCAACCCACTTGTGCTCCTACTTGTGATAAGCCTTCTACTTCTACTCCACCTCCTCAAAGTGCTCCTATTCACTCAAACACACCTTCTCAACAACCTCATACTTCTCCTTCACCTTCCACACTTCCCAATGAAGAGGCTAACAAAGACAAATCTTCCACTACAACACCTATTCCACCTACACCCAAACCTACTCTTCCATACCCTTCAAGGTTGAAAAAGGACAAGTTAAAGAACAAAGATGACATACAAGTCTCCAATTTCTTAAGGATGTTCAAGCAACTCAATATCAACATATCCTTTGCGGAAGCTCTTGCTTATATGCCAAAGTTTGCTAAGATGTTCAAGGATTTGCTCTCAAACAAAGAAAAATTGGTTGACTTGCCCAACACATCACTTAATGAAAATTGTTCCGCGGTGTTACTTAAAACCTTACCAACAAAACTTGGAGATCCGGGGCGCTTCTTGATACCTTGTAATTTTCCCGGTGTTGAAAATTGCATGGCTTTGGCGGATTTAGGGGCAAGCATAAATCTCATGCCTTTATCGGTTTGGAAACAACTCTCTCTTCCCGAGCTCACCCCCACTAGGATGACTCTTGAACTAGCCAACCGAACCATAGCTCACCCCGTAGGTATAGCGGAAGATGTGTTTGTAGGTGTGGATAAGTTTACCTTTCCGGCCGACTTTGTAGTGGTCGATTATGACATGGATCCTAGAGTGCCTTTGATTGTTGGTAGACCGTTTTTGAGAACGGGTCGTACCTTGATAGATGTGGCGGAAGGAGAATTAATTATGAGAGTAGAGGATGAGAAAGTGGTGTTTAAGTTAGGGAAAGTTTGTGATAGAAAAGAGGTTAAGGAGTCTAGACCTTGTGAGACGATTAACATTGTGGATGTGCTAGATGAAGTGTGTAATGAACACTTTCATGATGCTTGTAAGAATGCTAGTGATGAGATTCCACATGTTGAAACCGTGGCCTCAATTGCTCCCTCTTTAACACCTTTTGGAGAGAGTGATTTCCTCTTGGAGGAATTTGAGTCCAACTTTCTTGGTGATGATGATTCTTCCATTAATTGGGAAGAAGATATTCTTACAATCCAAAAGTTGCTCAATGAGGACCCTATTCCTTCTCCTATTCCACAAGAGATTACCATTGAGGAACCTTCCATAGTGAAACCTTCCATAGAGAGTCCACCTCCCATTGAACTTAAGGAACTTCCATCCCACTTAGAATATGCTTTCTTAGAAGGAAAAGACCAATTACCGGTGATTATTGCTAAGGAATTGAAAGAGGATGAGAAGGAGCAACTTATTGAAGTCCTTAAGAAACATAAGAAAGCTTTAGCATGGAAAATATCCGACATAAGGGGAATTGATCCACATTTTTGTACTCACAAAATCCTCATGGAGGATGATTATAAACCCGCCATTCAAAACCAAAGGAGAGTTAACCCAAAAATTCATGAGGTTATTAAGAAGGAAGTGATTAAACTCTTAGATGCGGGTATGATTTACCCCATTTCCGACTCTCCATGGGTTAGCCCGGTTCATTGTGTTCCAAAGAAGGGTGGAATCACCGTGGTGCCTAATGAGAACAATGAGCTTATTCCCACGAGACTTGTAACCGGTTGGAGAGTTTGCATTGATTATAGAAAACTTAATGAGGCAACTAGGAAAGACCATTTCCCGCTTCCCTTTATGGATCAAATGCTTGAACGCTTAGCGGGAAATGAGTACTATTGTTTTCTTGATGGCTTTTCGGGTTATTTCCAAATCCCAATTGACCCTAAGGATCAAGAAAAGACCACATTCACTTGTCCATACGGTACATTTGCTTACAAGAGGATGCCTTTTGGCCTATGTAATGCACCGGGGACGTTTCAAAGGTGCATGATGGCAATTTTCCATGATATGATAGAGCAAACCATGGAGGTTTTTATGGATGACTTTTCCGTATTTGGGAACTCCTTTAGCTCTTGCCTCACCAATCTTGAGAGAATGCTTAAGCGTTGTGAGGAAACACGTTTGGTGCTTAATTGGGAGAAATGTCACTTTATGGTGAAAGAGGGGATTGTTTTAGGACACAAGATATCCAATAAGGGATTAGAAGTTGATCGTGCCAAAATTGATGTGATTGCTAAGCTTCCCCCACCCACCTCGGTTAAAGGTGTGAGGAGTTTCTTAGGTCATGCGGGTTTTTATAGGCGCTTTATACAAGATTTCTCTAAGATAGCTAGACCGATGACTCATCTCTTGGAGAAAGAGGCTCCTTTCATTTTTGACCAAGCTTGTTTAGAATCTTTTGAGACACTTAAGGAAAAATTGACAAAGGCTCCCGTTTTGGTTTCTCCAAATTGGGAATTACCTTTTGAGCTTATGTGTGACGCTAGTGATTATGCGGTGGGGGCCGTCTTAGGACAAAGAGTTAATAAGCATTTCCAACCTATACACTATGCGAGTAAAACCATGACCGGTGCACAACTTCATTACACTACCACGGAAAAAGAGTTGCTTGCTATAGTATATGCTTTTGAGAAGTTTAGACCATACCTTGTGCTTTCCAAGACCATAGTGTATACGGATCATTCCGCTCTCAAGTATCTTATGACCAAACAAGATGCTAAGCCTAGGCTTTTGAGATGGGTTTTGTTGCTTCAAGAGTTTAAGATAGAGATTCGTGATAAAAAAGGGGCCGAGAATTTAGCGGCGGATCATTTGAGTAGACTTGAGCATCCTTTTCAAGGAGATTTCCCACATCAAGAAATCAATGAATCCTTTCCATTAGAGGAGCTCATGTCTATCTCTTCCCAAGAGGATGCCACACCTTGGTTTGCGGATATTGCAAACTATCTTGTGGGCAATGTGCTTATTGAGGGTCTTACTTACCAACAAAAGAAAAAGTTTCTTAAGGAAGTTAAGTATTACTTTTGGGATGATCCATATCTTTTTAGGCAATGTGCGGACCAAATCATTAGACGGTGTGTAGATGGGCCCGAAGCATTTAAAATCTTAGAGGCATGTCATAAAGGACCTACGGGTGGACATTTTGGGCCTAACTACACCGCCAAGAAAGTCTTTGATTCGGGTTACTATTGGCCTTCCATTTACAAGGATGCTCAAGAGATGGTGAAATTTTGTGATGTTTGTCAAAGACAAGGAAAAATTACACAACGTGATGAGATGCCACAAAATTTTATCCAAGAGTGTGAGATATTTGATGTATGGGGAATAGATTTCATGGGACCTTTTCCATCCTCTAAGGGAAACAAGTATATACTTGTGGCGGTGGATTATGTGTCCAAGTGGGTGGAGGCTAAAGCCTTACCTACTAATGATGCTAGAGTGGTTGTAAAGTTCTTGAAACAATTGTTTGCTAGATTTGGTGTACCTCGGGCCATCATAAGTGATCGTGGTACGCACTTTTGTAATGATCAATTCACGAGAGTTATGAAGAAATATGGAGTGAATCATAGACTTTCTACCGCGTATCACCCTCAAACAAATGGTCAAACCGAGGTCACAAATCGTGGTTTAAAGAGAATTTTAGAGAGAACGGTGGGAGAGCATAGAGCTTCTTGGTCGGATAAGCTTGATGATGCTTTGTGGGCGTTTAGGACGGCTTTTAAGACACCAATTGGTTGTACTCCTTATAGGCTTGTCTATGGAAAAGCGTGCCACCTTCCATTTGAGTTAGAACATAAGGCATCTTGGGCTCTCAAGTGGGCTAACTTTGATTTAAACCAAGCCGGTTCACATAGGAAAGATCAAATCAATGAGATGGATGAGTTGAGAGCCAATGCCTATGAGAATTCTTTGCTATATAAGGAAAAGACTAAGAAATTGCATGATGCTAAGATTAAGAATCGTGAGTTCAAAGTTGGAGAGCCGGTTCTCCTCTTTAACTCAAGATTGAAGCTTTTTGCGGGCAAGCTTAAGTCGAGATGGTCCGGTCCATTCACTATTGCTCAAGTGTTTCCATATAGAACTCTTGAGTTGTCCCAACCCGATGGTCCAAATTTTAAAGTGAATGGTCACCGTGTTAAGCACTACTTTGGGGAGGACATTTCCGTTGAAATGGTCCAAGAGGTCCCCATTTTCCCCATGAATTAATTCATTAAGGGACGAGTCGAGCTAGAGACTCATTAACTCAAGCATCGTATAACTAGGTTAGAGTGTTGTAGGTTAGAAATAAGGGCATAGATTTGGAGATAAGTGTAGGGGAGACCTTCTTTTGTCTTCATGCTTGTTTGTAGGGTTGCTCACTCATTTCATGCTTTGGAGCTTATGGAGGAGGCCCTTGTATCCGGTTCACTTCGTTACTTTAGTGATTTTTCATTGACACGTTGTGCTTAAACTTGATTTCACTAATAGTAGTCCTTTCCTTAACTTGGGTTAAGCAAAGTCTATTCATTGTCATAAGTGTAGGGGAAGTTTTTATACTTCCATGCTCTTAAACATTGAGGACAATGTTTAGCTTAAGTGTAGGGGGGTCTTCTATCGAAGTGACCTTACCTAGAACTTGTCATTGTCTTGCATGATAACATGGAAAATTGGATTTTCAACATTTTTCAAATTTTTGATCTACTTTGGCCAACAAAAATATGCATTCATAATTTTTGCATCAATCATTTTTCATTTGCATAACACATTTGCATTGTATATATTTCTTCTTTTATTTTTCATCAAAAATATATAAAAAGGAAAAAAAAATAAAATAAAACATGGTTTTAACAAGTTTAGATTTCTTTGACATATTAGGCCCGCCATGGATATTTTGACTCAACCCGAGTTTGCTTATTTTAGCACTCTCTAGCTAGTATCCTTAACCATGTAGTCCTTCATTGGTCTATTAGGCTAAGCTTCCACCAATTTCATTCTTTGAAATTTTAAATTTGTGGAGAATGGGAAATGATAGAGTTGAAACAAGTGTAAAAGGGCTAGATAGACTTCATGGCAATTACTTGTGGCTAAACCCTTCTCTTCTTTACCTCTATTTTCTTCGCTTGTATATAATTGTTAATAAATAATCAAGTACGGTTTTAATTGGTTCGTAATCTCTTATGCATTTTTGGCTAATCATTTATGGTTGATATGAGTACGTCTTAAGATTCTAAGTTAGAACGTTTTATGTGTACTAGACTTGTGTCATGCTCCATATTTAGCGGGTGTTTTTCCTTTTCTTCTTTTCAAATTTCTTTGTGAGGAATAAAGAAAAATAAGAGCGGCTTATGAAAAAAATGAGTGGCTAGAAAAAAAAAAGAAAAAGAAAAAAAATAATGCAAGACTCCCAAGAGGGGCAGTGTGGTGTTAATTATAGTGACTATTGAGTTCCAATATTACCTTGACGGGTAGCGGGGATTCAATAGATTGCTCCAATCCAATATTACCTTGACGGGTTGCGGGGTTGAAGATCCAAAATCTCAAAAAGATGCGGATGTAAATTATTGCATGAGTTTTATTTTTCTTTTCTTAGCGAGTGTGTAGTTACTTATGAAAGCATGGCATGAGGATTTTACACATAAGGCGAATGACTTATTACTCTTAATACGGACTTATATTAATTGTGAGCGGTTTTTCAAGTAATGGATGAGAAGATTACTTAGGATTAAAACCGTCCTTCCTTATTTTTGGATTTTACATTTCTTATATTTCACACTTTAATAATGACAAATTTGCCCACAAGCAATTTGCTCAAATAATAATCGGTTCCACATTTAATTGTCATGAATAAGTTGATGCACTTTTTACTTGTGAATGCAATGATCCCATTTACTAGCTTGGTATGGGGAAAGTGAAACTTGAGGGTGATAAATGTTCATGGTATCCAAGCCCTAATCCAAGTCATTGAGTTCTTTAAGAGTTATTTCCATCAAAACCTTTTCAAGAAAAATCAAAAAGATATAGATAAGATTGTATTTTAATCCATTGCATTGTTAAAAGTCAAAATCATGCATCATCTAGTTTAGAGTAGTGTAGATGCATCTCATATGGCCAAGGTGGATTAATTATGAGGGAAATGTAAATTTTTAAGCCTTGAAAGATAATATTGCATGAGGACATGGCAATGCTCAAGTGTAGGGGAATTTGATATGAGCTTAAACTCATATCCTTTTATCAACAAATAACCCTAAAACATGAAGCAAAATACCCTTTTATATTGTAAAAAGCAGTGTTATGTGGTATGTTTGTGTTTGTGTGATCTTATGTAGGTAAAAGGATACAATTTCAAGCAAACAAGGAAAAACCAAGCTCAAATGGATGAAAAAGACAAAAGAAGATCAAAAGTGACAAGACTTTGAAGCTCAAGGACCTATCTTGACAAGTCTTGAAAGTTGAGGGACTTAAAGTGCAAATACTGCAAAGTCAAGATCCAAGTCAAACCTGGTCAAACTACAAAGTCAATCAAGTCAAAGGGTCATTTTGTTGAAGAATCAAAGTTGAAGGGCCAAAATTGTCAAAGGAATGAAGTTTCTAGCCTTAAAGAGAAATCTGCCAAGTCAAGGGACTTAATCTGCCAAGATGAGAAAGTTATGCAAGTTGGATCCATGTATATTAGCTCTAAGCCAATCAGAAACAAGAGAAAGGGTCACACGGATCAAGTAATAACTTCCCACTTACAGCCGTCACATTTAATGACCAAATCACAACAGTGTGATCCACAACACTCTCTCTCTACCAATTAAAAGCTGCCACGTGTCCTTCTCCTTCACAAGAAATATTTCCAGATCGCGTTTTTGATAGAATGCATTTCAGAAGAAAATCAAAACACCAATCTTGCTCGTCTTGAAGAGAGGAATCCAATGGTGCAACTTAATTAGCATATTATCCAATGGATCAAAAACACCCAAATGAGTTCATCACCTTCAAAGTGGGTTTGCAGAATTCCTCCACGTGTCAAGCTGTGATTGGCCCGAACACGTCACATCTCCAACAAACTCTCAAGTCTAGCCTATAAATACTTAGATTGTTCTTCATTTTCAGTAGTAGCTTAATTTTGTAAACACCTAGTTCTCTCAATTTCACTTTTCTCTTTTTCCCTCTTTTTCACCTAACAACTCAAGAGTCTGACAAACTCTTGAGTTAGTTAGTTAGTTAGAACCTTGTAACTACCTTTTGTAACTGATTTCATCAATAAAATTTCAAATTCCAGTTTTCCCGCCAAATCTTGTTCTTCAATTCCTGCTACTTTACTGCTGTTGAGTGATCCCATTGTTGCTGTTTGAAGTTTGTTATGATCATACATTGATCATAACTGACTTTGTTGAAGATTTGTTGCTGTTTGATCAAAAATTCAGTTCATTCCTAGTTTCTTGAAGTTTTCATGGCAGAATGATGAGTTGTAGCTGTTTTGGTTGTTGAATTGAGTTGATAGCTAGTGATAGGTGGTGGTATCACTAGGGCAAGAGAGCTCAGCGCTCCTCTTCTACCCAAAGGATCTCTACAATAGGTTCTAAGGCTTCTGTTTTAAGTTCCTCTAAATCAGTACTTGCATGCTCAATTCCTTAGTGTAAATTTGATGGCTGCCTGATTCTACTTGATAAGTAGTTGTTGATTGAGTGATCCTAGTGTATTGTAGCTTGTTCTTGTGCTTTTGTGTTCAGTCTTGAAGTTTTAAGCATTTTCAGTAACTTTTTAGTCCTATAGCTTAATTGAGTTCTAGTTGGTTAAGTTGCTTGATTTCAGTCTCATCAGCTTTCATTTTGATCACATAAACTAGTTTGCTATAGCTTTTTACTCAGTCTTAATCATAACTCATTTAGTCTTTGAAATAGTTTGATAAAAATCAGATAAGGTGTGTTTGGGACTAGTTGTAATTCAGTTTTCAAGTGTTGTCAATTGGTGTTTAAGTGTTCATTTCTACTCATTAGAAGGTAACAAGTAGTCCTGAGTCATTTGTAAGTCATATAATTAGTCAAAAAGGCAATTGGTTGATAAAAAGTTTGGGTCATTCCTTTAAACAGCTTTTAGTTCAAAACTTGCCAAATTCACTTGATCATTTCTTCTTCATTACTAGATCAAATTTGCTCAAACCAGTTTCTAGTTATAGCTTATAACATAATCTTTTAGTATCTAGAAGGAAATTCTACAGTTTCAAGAAATAAGCTAGAAAACAGCTTATTAGTTAAGGACTGAGCATTTTGCATTCTCTGATGTGATTAGCTTACTGTTTTACTAGTTCTAATAATCCACTTCATATAAGTCCTTATTTTCTTTCACAAATCAGTTTAGAAAGGGTTGAATATCAAGTTTTGAGATTTTGAGCTTTTTCAAAAATCTGGTCAACGTTTGGTCAACATAAGCTCATTTGAGCTTATTTTCAGATATCTGGCTTATTTCTGGATGAAAATTGTTCTAATTTGATTTTCCCTTCCTCAAATCAAGAGCTTAATCAGTTTTGATCATAAAATCAAGTTGTGGATGTTTGGATTAGGCTTTAGCTTATTTTGAGCTTATTAATAAGCACTCTTTTGCTTATTTTGGACTTTTAGCCATTTTCCTTGAACACACGTTTCTTGATTTGGATTTGAAGTTGTTTGCAAGTTGTTTCAGCTTAATTGGTTGAGAAATAAGCTCAAACGAGCTTATTCTTTCTTAGTACCCGTTTTTACTTAAAAAGTTTAGTTAATTGCATTTTAGTCCCTAGAGTTCTATTCAGGTTCTAAACCTAGCTAATCTTTCTAATTTTGTGGAATTTGCAAAAGTTAGTCCCTGGAATTTGTTAGTTGTTAAAATTCAGTTTTAAAGTTTGTTAGTTTGTTTAAATTTGGTTAGTTTGTTAAAGCTTTTACAAGTTTAGTCCTTATAGTTAACTGCTTTACATTTTTAGTCCTTATAACTTTTAGGATTTACATTTTAAGCATTCTCATTTTATAGAAATTACATTTTCAGTCCTTATAGTTTTACATTTTGCATTTTAATATTTTACTTGAATAAAAATTTGGAATTTGCAATTTGTTTTACGTATAAGTAGGTTTATATTTTTCATTTTTACTTAGTGTTGTTTGAATTAGCAATAGATTACCAAGCAAGCTTGAACAACCAAAAACAATTATAAATTTGATATTGATTGGACTTTCTATTAGTTAAGAACTGAGAAAACGAACTTGCATTATACACATTTCAATAGATCACAAGTAACAAAGAAAGAAAAACTAAGATGAAACTTACTTTGCAAACAAAATGGTCACAGGAGAGATATATGCCCAGTTTTCCTTGTTACGACGATGATTAAAGAAGATTGAAATGAAATGGTCAAACGGGGAGCAAGAATCATTCATATATGAAGGGATGGAAGTGTCGACACGAACATAAGGGTTGTGGTGTTGAATTATCATGTTTTACACGTTTGAAAGTAGTTGAGGATGGGATGAAAGAAACGTGGTTTCTAACTGTCAAGTCTGCGAGTAAATGGTGGGGAAATAATTGGCGGGGGATATAATTTTTGGCGGGGGAAATTAGCGAGTACTAACATAGGAAAGATTCTAAAATTTTAAGATATATAAGTAAAATTGGGCTATTGGATGGTGTAAGTTTTGAGGAAAAAAATGTATATACAGTATTAAAAAAAAACTAGACGATTACCCGCGCATAGCAGCGGATTTACCTAAAAACATGTAATTAATGATATGCTAATTGATTCGATGGTCGAACGCGTGACCCAATAATTGCGTAGCGATAGATAGTTAATGATTTATTAATTGACCCGATGGTCGAATTGGTAACCCGGTGACTCGTCCGGGTTGAACCGGTAGGCGAGCCTGTTCCCATAGACTCGATCGGGTTGACTCGGTGGGCGAACCCGTGTCCCGGTCGTTGAACCCGTGACCCGGTGGTCGAAACCGGTGACCCAGTGGCTCGACAGAATTGACCCGGTTGTCGAACCCGTGACCCGGTGACTCGATCGGGTTAACCCGATGGTCGAACCCGTGACTCGAAAAGATTGGCTCGATGGCCGAACCCGTTACCCGGTGACTCAATCGGCTTGGTCCGATGGTCGATCCGTGACCTGATGACTCAACCGGGTTGACCCGTTGGTGGAACCCGTGACCAAGTTACTCGACCGAATTAATCCGGTGGTGGAACCCGTGACCCGGTGACTTATGCAATTGTTTATGGTTTAATTTTTCAACATTTCTTATTTTATTTAAATTATGTGCATTTAATTTTTCAACAATTTCATAATTAATATCCAACTTCTATGCATTAAATTTTTCAACAATTCCATAGTTAAGTTATTTTTCAACATTCAAGGTTTTGGGGTTTTTCCTTTATAAGTAGTAGAGACTAGTCATATTATTTGAATCGATCCGAACCGAATTAGCAAAATTTATTTAACATATGATTAATCTTTTAGTATTAGGTTACTCAGTTCAATAACATATCAACCAAAATAAATTATCCTTACACATAATCGCACGTTTATGAATATAGCTGAACTAAACCGATTTTTATTCATTATCACTTATTTGACTAAGTTGACATAAAATTTTTATATGTGTTCATTTGACTTAGTGAACATTAAAACAATATTGATCGAATTGGGTGTTTTGTGATTATGATGTCATGGGTTGACTTAATGAGCTTATCTGATTTCGTCTTATATTTCATAATCCTCAACTTATTGGCTTATTTTTAGACTTATAAGCTCATATAAGTTTTTATATGATAATAGACTTATATAATAAGCTCATAAGTTTGCAAATGTCGAAAAAACAACACTTATGTAATATAAGCCCGAAATCAAGTAAGCCCATAAGCCCAAATATAAACCAAAACAAACACCCTTTTCATGTTCCAATAATACTTAGTTTAGAGCAATGTTTTGAATCCAGTGATCCGGACGGGTTACCGGTTGACCCGGTTTCAATCGTTACAAATACAATTTATTATATTTTTTAAAAGTTTGGGTTGACTCAGTGATCCGATGTCCGGATAACTCACTGTGTCTATCGAATCGATTTAAAAACCGGTTTTCAAAACATTGGTTTAGAGGATCAAATGTCTTATATAATTATAGTAGCTCAACATCTCTATTATTCCAAATTTGCAAGTCTCAAGTAGAGAGACTGTTGAGCACTTACTCTTTGAGTGCCTTTGGACGAGACGAGGTTTGGATAGAGCTATAATCAAGCCAAACTTTTATCAAGCAACTCGAGCTCGAGCATGGCTCGCTCAAGCCAAGCTTTTATCAAGCTCAAGCCGAAGCTCAAGCCCAAAAAATAACTCGAAATTATATCAAGCTCAAGCTTTTGATAACTCGGCTCGAGTTCTTATCAAGCTTTTTCAAGCTTTATCAAAAATATATTTTTATGAAGAATTTATATAAGCAACTAATTGTTAATTTGAGTATTAACCTAATTTTAAAGGTTAATTTTATAAATAAATAATATATTTTAGAAAGACTTTTAACTTTGATTACATTTATATTTTAGTTCTTTGTATTTTAATTAATTCTTTATTTTTGTAATTTAATTATTGCATTTACTCGGTACTTGGTGGAATACAAGTTACTCGGGTCGATCGCCCTCATCTCATGGAACATTTGGAAGTCAAGGAACAAACTCATAGTTGAACACACTCAACGTTTCCCCGCTCAAGTAATTTCGACCGTTAATGTTATGCTTCATGAAGTAGACACAAGTGTTTCAGACAACTCAAAATCTAATCCGTCAACTTGAAATGATGCATCTCAAGACAGTTCACCTAAGTGGGCCCCCTACTTCAAACACAGTGAAGCTTAATTGTGATGGAGCCTTCAAACTGAACCAAGCATCTATTAGAGTTGCAGCTCGTAATGATAAAGGATCTATGCTTTTATGTATTGGAGAAAGAGGCCTTACTTCTTCAGCACTAGCCGCCGAGCTTGTAGCTTTACGCAGAGCCTGTAATTTTCCAATGATGACATCAAAGCTTCGGCTCTACGCATGAATTTGCAATTCTCTTGGATGCCTCGTACTTGTAATCGAGTTTCTTGGCAAATCTTGCTCTCAATTCGGTTGCAAACTTTATATGTGATGCAAATTTTCCTGTAGAAATTACATTAGCGAGGAGTGATATTATGTAATTCTATGACGTTTAGCCTTTATAGTTAAAAAATAAAAAGGCCAGACCCAAAGTTTTGAAACCCAGTTTTTGAATCGACCCGGTCTTATCACCGGATCCGGGTCAACTCGGGTCACCAAAAAACCCGAAACCCGACCGTGTCTCGAGAATTTGACTGACCCGGGTTACCTCAAATCCGAAGAGTCGAAACGTGTTTCGAAAATGTGAAACCCGGGTCAAAATAACCTGTTTTTCACCAGAACCGGGTCGACCCGGGTTTGAAAACATTGCCTAGACTACGATTAGGGGTGGGAATCGGGTCAGTTCTACTCGAGTCAAGTCTATTCGGGGTGGGTCTAATTCGGGTTGAGGGTAAAAATAATTTACCCGAATACGACCCGAGTTGAACTCGGGTTAGTCGGGTTCGGTCTATTCAGGTCGGGTCTATTCGGGTCGGGTCTATTCGGATCGGTTCTACTCGAGTCAAGTCGAGTTTTGGCCTAAACGAGTCAGGCTTGTTTATTAACTGCCTGGCTCGAGCTCGAATAAAATTTTATAATCTGGCTCGAGCTCGAACTCGAATTTTTTTTTGTTCGAGCTCGAGCTCGAAGCTCGTTTACGATTTTTAACTTTTGTTTAGACTAACTTCTATTAGAACAAATATAGTTGGATAGACTCGTTTATTAACTCAAGCTCAAGCTCAAAAGCTCGTTTATGATTATTAAAATGATACTAAGACTTAATGAGTAAGCTAAAGTGTGTGTAACTTATATACTTATAGATTTATCATTAAGCTCGAATAGCTCGTTCGGCTCGTTAAGCTCGAATATCTTGTTCGGATCGTTAAGCTCGCTCGGCTCGAGACAATTAAACGAGTTTTCGAACGAGCCGAGCTTAATATTAGTTTTCAAAGCTCGGCTCGCCAAATTAAACGAACACTAATATTTGTTCGAGATCGGCTCGAGCTCGAAAGTATTAAGTTCGAACTCGAGTTAAACGAGCTCGAGCTCGAGTAGCTCGTTAAAAGCTCGACTCGTTTACACCTCTAGTTTCTCCATTTGAAATTCGAATTAGTCAAGTCGAAACGATTAATACGAATTTAATTTTGAACCTTCCTGACCCTACCCGAATATACTCGGGTCGGGTCCGATTTATTAACACCCTACACGATGCATATAAATGTATAAATACCAAAAGATAACCGTTAAACTGCTATTTCACCTCTCTTCTTCAGATAGCGATTAGAAACTCTAAACTCTATTCAGCCATGATTTCCTGAACAATTGGCAATTGAGCCTCCTTTTCATTTACTGTACACCCCATCGCCCCTATTTTTTTTCTTTCTCATATCAGATATTCTTTCTGCGAAGCCTCATATCAGTCGGAATCAAAGGTAAAACCATAGATTTAGTAATATTTTTGATCCTATGTTGTTCATTATCATGTTCAATTTGGGAAACATCTAAGGATTCAGTTTTGTTATGTAGATTTCGGTTTCTTGGGGGTTGTATATGATTGGATCATTAGATAGTTACCACTAAAGATTCTTTTGTTTTTGGGATCATTAGATGCTATTAATTTTAGTTTATTGTTGCCATTAGTACTTTGAATCTGATCTCTAAACAGAAGAGTTAACATCAAATATTAAAACTAATGAACAGATAAAATTACATTATTAAGGGGATGTTTGGATTGCTTATTTTAGGCTATATTTTAAAGGTTTATAGCTTCATCTCTTTCAAATCTCAATTTTCATTCTACTTCCGCCACCATAGCTATTACAGATACCCGTTTGCGAATAAAAATATACTTTTTTCATATAACAATCTTGGTTGTAATGACATCAACATATGAGCAGCAATAGGTTCTTTTCCAAATTACTCCAGTGCAAAATTTAGTCTGTGTACTTGAGTTTCTTTTCCAGCTCGGGTCCAGATCCAAAACCGAAAAGGTTAACTGACTCGAGAAAAGACTTATTAGACCTTGATAAGTTGAATATGATATCTTCTTAAGTACCCAATAAAGTCTCTTTTGTTATTGCTGAAGCAGTGGCGAGCTTTGATTCAGGAGTCGAGCATTCTAAAGAAGCAAGTGAAATGGCAACATTGTTTGCCTCAGAAGTCTTCGCAACTGATGCAAAAGACTCGCCAAGACTGGGATAAGCAAAAGAAGATGAGGCTCTGGATCCCTTTCCAAGCCCAAACAAGCTGACCCGTGTGAGTCCATGGCTAAAATTAGAGTTAGGAAAAAACGTGCAGTAGGTTAAATAAGAGAAGAGCAGTAAGCCTTACAAGTAGCCAATTATTTTGGTCAATTGTTGTGTAAACAAACCATATGTGTTGTTCAGGAGACTATGGAAAATGATGGTAGAGACTGGATGTATTTCCCTAGAAGGTTCCCTGAGTTTGAAATTGGAGTTAATGAATTCCTTGATGCTTCATTTTTAGTTATCTTAACCGATTTATATTCAATGTTCACTTTTTTGAAAGGAATTAACTAATGTTCTGGTTGAGTTGCAACAGGCCAATTATGGGGAGAAAAAGCAGTCAAGACCAAAGTGCACACACACCAACACATATGACTGATTATGAGATGAGTAAATTGTTGAGGGTTCAAGAAAACCAAGAACGATTAAAACAGTTAGGAATAAAAAAGATGGCTAATTCTTTGACAAGTTTAGTAGATAGCCAAAAAACAAAGAAATCGAAAAAGAAGCCGACGACCAATACTGAGAGTGATGCTAAACATTTTCATGATTTTCACGGTGAAACTGAGGCAGATAACCATGAAGTGTCTGCAACAAGTGTTGGAGCGGCCAAAAAGGTAACTAGTGTAGAGAAACATTTGATTGTAATATTTGTATACATTATTTCTCTAATAAATATTCTACTTGATAAAGCAACATCATTCACAGCAACATCGTCCACACTTTATTGCACCATTGTCCATGAACAAATATGCAAAGCACCGCATCGTTGCTCCTGATGTCTCCCGTGTCTTACCATCAGAAGAAGGTTGTGAAGGACATGACACTTTTGTTGATTCTAATGCAGCAAAAAAGAGTAGGTTACAACAACATGAGGAAGCTAATGAACGAACTAGACAATTTATTGATACAAGTGAAGCAAAAAAGAATCAATCTAGAGCAAAAGCCACCATGGGAGAACTCGTACTCAACACAAAAGGGTCACAAATGCAAAAGGGTGTGCTGAAACAGAATGCAACAAAGCCGAATTACGCTACAACAACCATCTCGAGTGGATCAAGAAGACAACTCGTTAACGAAGACGAAGAGGATGACTTAAGAGCTCAAGGTACAAATATGATATAGCAGCCCAAAACATTAAAATTAAGATAATATAGCAAAATAACAGGGCATTTGTAAACCTTTTTTTGTCATATTTACTTTTCTATGATTACAGATCTGAATAAAGGAGACAGACAAGAGTCAGGAAAGAATCAATCCAGAGCAAATGTCACCATGGGAGAACTGTTGTTAAACACAAAAGGGTCACAAATGCACAGGGGTGCGTTGAAAAAGAATGCAACAAAGACCAAATCTGCTACAACAAGCATCTCAAGTGGATCAAGGACACAACTACAACTTGTTGACGAGGATGAGGATGACTTACGACCTCAAGGTACGTATATGAATTATGATTTAGCATCCACAAACATCAAAATTAATATAATGTAGCAAGATAATAGGGCATCTGTAAACCTTTTTCCTGTCATATTTAGTTTTCTATGATTACAGATCTGAATAATGGAGACAGACAAGAGGCAGGAAAGAATCCATCAAGAGCAAATGTCACCATGGGAGAACTGTTTTTGAACACAAAAGGGTCACAAATGCACAGGGGTGCGTTGAAAAAGAATGCAACAAAGGCCAAATCTGCTACAACAAGCATCTCAAGTGGATCAAGGACACAACTACAACTTGTTGACGAGGATGAGGATGACTTAAGACCTCAAGGTACATATATGATTTAGAAGCCGCAAACATCAAAATTAATATAATATAGCAAGATAATAGGGCATCTGTAAACCTTTTTCCTGTCATATTTAGTTTTCTATGATTACAGATCTGAATAATGGAGACAGACAAGAGGTAGGAAAGAATCCATCAAGAGCAAATGTCACCATGGGAGAACTGTTGTTGAACACAAAAGGGTCACAAATGCACAGGGGTGCGCTGAAAAAGAATGCAACAAAGGCCAAATCTGCTACCACAAGCATCTCAAGTGGATCAAGGACACAATTACAACTTGTTGACGAGGATGAGGATGACTTAAGACCTCAAGGTACGTATATGATTTAGCATCCGCAAACATCAAAATTAATATAATATAGCAAGATAATAGGGCATTTGTAAACCTTTTTCCTGCCATGTTTAGTTTTCTATGATCACGCCAGATTTGATTGAAAGAAATAGAGAGGAGGTAGGCTATGAAGACGATGAGCATGAAGACATGGATGATGACCTGGGTACGTGTATCGTTTTTAGATTATTTAAATTAGTGTAATGCATAAAATTTGAATACATGGTTTAAATGTAATAACAACTAATGTACATCATTGACTACCTTAATTTATATGTTAATGAAGCTGATGGAGAATCTGTTGAAGATGATGAGAATGAAAACATAGAGGACTTTGAAAATTACAATAACGAGACAGAATCTGATGGCAGTGAGGACGAGTTTGAAGATGAGGATGCTGAACTTGAAATACTTCCAGTCACCCATTCACAAGAAGGAACAGGTTTAACATAGATACCATAGGATTGTTTTTCATTTGAACGAGTTTAACTATTAGGGAAAAGTGAGTATGAAGTTGTAATGTATGTGAGGTTAAGTAAAACTACCTCGTTTCACTACAAATATAAAATAGCTCATTTTATAGCCAAATCTCAAATGGTTTGGCAATTCCTCAGCCGGGGACGAATCGAGAGAATTTCTTCCTCACCCTAGCAGAAACAAATATAGTCATCCTTTTGGATTCTGAGAATTTCTAACTTATACTCTATACTATATCAGCATATTAGGCTGTCTATTGCCACAGGTTGGGATATATTTGGCTTTGGTCTTATGGTATAGACGTGTCACTTTTGCGGTCCATTCTTTGACTTTCCTGCATTTATCCCTTCGTGGGTCATGTTATGGTTTGTTTGGATAGTTAATATCACGTATATGGGTTGTACTATAGGAGTTGGCCCTGTTTAGTTCTCTAGGGGTCTTTCTTTCTTTTGTTTGTTTGGCTTCTTATGCATTCTTTACCAAGACCTGTCAAACTAAGCATGGTAAACATCAGTTGAGCATAATTTATCTTTGCATTCTAATTTATGTTCATCCTCTAATTTAAAGAACTGAAATGTTGAGTATATTCTAAACTCACAATTTTGGAATGAGATTTTTCTAGACAAAAGTTTTGTGTTGCAAATGTGAGACTGATTGAAACAGAGAAAAACCAAAGAAACTAAAAGAAAACCTGATTTTCAGTTTAAGAGAGGAAAAAAAGTGAAATTGTAGATAAAATGAGGTCTTTTATATTGATAGTGAAACGACATAGTTTTAATACGTTGTATACCCAAACTTATATACATTACAGCCTCAGACTCACACTCCTATCTATATTAACTTATTATATGCTTATTTTATGTCTGTTTTAGGCATCTCTACAACTAAGAAAAGAGGACCAACAATGATGCATAACATACACACGCGAGAATTCGACAAACGCGAGGTTATCATATGCAATGAATATAAACAACCTATCGGACCTTCAACCAAGGAGAACGATGTAGTAGGAAAGTTCTCTCGGTTTTTGGGTACAATAGCTCGTACTTATAGTTATTGTCATTTGACTCATAGTTCATGGCACAAAGTGCCTGATAAGGACAGAATGTGGGAGTATGTGTTGGTATATTTTTATGTTGTTATAGCCTGCTTATATGTATAAATGTTTTTCTTTTATTTTTTTACTAACATATAATTCTTTGCTTTAGGAAAAGTACATTGTGCCCGGAGAGGCTAAATCGCATGTATTGCAGTCTATTGGAGCCTTATGGAGGGGACACAAATCTAGGATTAAGAAAAAGCACTTTTTTGACCTCAAGGACAACAGCACTAGATTAAAGCAACGTCCAAAATCCATCCCAGAAAAGGATTTTATACAGTTGCTTCGCTTATGGAATACTAAAGAAGATCAGGTAATTTGGTAAATATGCATCATAATGGATGGACATTAGCAAACATGGCCCAAATGAAAGACTATACACTAGAAAAATGCCCACTGTGATGAAACCTCGGACTTGTAGACAAATTACAGACCCATAGAACCACAATCACGAGATAACCCTCTAATATTTCTTTACAATATGTATATACAGAAGCGTTCTTTAATCGCAAAGAAGCGTCGAATGTCGCAAAAAAACTTGCATACAGCTGGTCCAAAAAGTTTTGCAAGAATTCGCGAGGATATGGTAATTACTCATTGTTTTGTTCATGATATGTGCTTTTTAAGGCCCTACAACCGGTGATACTAACTTGTTGCTTTTATTTGTTGTGAATGCAGAAAAATGAAGATCCAAACAAGGAACCACCTAGCTTAACCAAAATGTTTGAGCGAACGCGTGAAAGGAAAGAAGGACATTTATATGTTGATACGTATGATGACACAGGAAAGCCCATTGTAAGATATGATATATACTTTATATATTTGATTGTACTATTAATGACTAGTAATCAGCTCACTAAACTTTTTCCCTTAATAATGAAGGAACAAATGAAGAACTACAAGGCTCTGGAAGAAGACGGAAGTGGTGAAGATGGAAGGGCATATGTCGATCCTTTTTTGGCTGTTATGAACAAAGAGTACAATGGACACCGTAGACTTTTTGGGAGGGGTGTTACAAACAAGTTAATAAAGAAGGTGAATGGGAGTGAGACATCATATTTGGTTCCAGGGGAGCTTATGGAATCTGTGAGAACTAATATAGATACTGAATTGAATCGGTTGGTTGAAATGCGAAAACAAATTGAAGATGATCATGAACAGAAGAAGCTTGAGATAGCAGAGGAACATAAACGAAATAAGGCTGAACTAGAAGACATGCGTAAAGACATTAAAGACCAACGTGAAAAATTAGTTGAAGATGCGGTCGCGAAGCTTATACAAAAGTTACCTCCTAGAGTTGTTAGGGAGTTTTTAACATGAGCTATCGTATATGTTTGTTTCAAGGTACATCCTTTTTATTCAGATTCAATACAAAGCATGCTCTAAATATATTACATGAGTAAATGTGATGGATTAGGTCCAGTTATATTTCATAGGCCGTATTGGTTTAATAAAGAAGCTATCTTGATATTAGGATGTGTAATTTTCATATGTGAGGGGTTAAGTGTTGGTATTATGTGGTTTGAAGACGTGATAATAGATAAGTTACAGAACCTGTAACACACCTAGCACACATGCAGACACATGTAGCAAACCTGTAGCATGTAGCATAAAATGTATGGGAACTTGTACAACCTGTAGCATACCTGTTGTAGCAGAACCTGTAGAAAACACTTAAGAAGTGTGTTAGTTCAGTTTTAAACGTATTCTATTAATTATAATGTTATCTTTGTAATAAGCTAGTTTAAAGACCACAAAAGTATACTTGCATTACACATTTATAACAGTTTCACTTTGGTCTACTAGGTATCATACTTCTATCTTATCAGTTTTGTTTGCCTTAAATATGTTTATATAGATATATATCACGAGTGTAAACTAACAGTATTTTCTATTGTTTTCGTCGTGGACCAGGCAGCGTCGTTTTATAGTACTTGAAGTTGCGTGTGGAGATTCGAAAAGATGAACTCAAGATGAAGTCAAGATGTCAAGCGTTATAGTTTGATTGCTTTTTCTTTTGTTCACTAGAACTTTTATGTTGGTTATCTTACATTGCAAGATACATTGCACGATTTGGTTAAAGTAACATTCCGAATGTTATTTATGGTATTTTTGTATTCCTATTGTTGAACATGAGAATGATTATTAATGTATTATTAGACCTTTTCCTTTCTGAAGAATTTGTATGATACAAATATCCCATATATTTACTAGTGTATTATGTGAAATGATGTTAGTGTCATTCATAAAGTGTGGCTTTATTTGAAAGAAAACATCTTTAAGTTGCATTTCATAAAATAAAGTGTTGCATAAGTAGTTATAATAGTGAGAAAGTGTTGCAATTTAATCTAAAAGTGTCGTAGTTTTATGAAAATGTTGCATTTTTATTTGGAAAAGTGTCACACTTAAGTAAAATAATTGTTTCATTTAGTGTAAAAAGTGTTTCACTTTTGTATATAGAGTGTTTCATTTTAGTGTATTGAGTGTTGCAATTCAGAGTCAAAGTGTTACAATTGAGTGTAAAAGTGTTGTGTTTGAGTGTAAAAAGTGTTGCACTTTATAGTATCACATTTAGTAAATATAAGCAACACATTAAAAAAGTGTTGCACATTCCAAGTAAAAGTGTTGCTTATACCTAAGGCGACGTTGCATAACGCAACACTTGATAAAGTGTCACATTATGCATAATGCAACATTTTTAACACATAATACAACACTTATCGAGTGTCACTTTAACTCCATTTTGTAGTAGTGGGTGTTTGTGTTAGGTGGAGGTTACGGAAACAATGAGCAATAGAGGGGGAGAGAGAGAAAATTCTTGGTGGAGTGTTTTTTGTGTGAAAATGTGTTTAATTTTTCCTTTTATATGGAAAAAGTTTAGGGTAGTTTTTGCCAATTGTGATTCTTGTGGACCAAAATGCAAATACTTGTTTAAAAAGCGAGAAATGACTATTTGTCACTTTCGAAAATATTTACGGGTCTCGGGATCCATAAAAATACTTCTCAAAACTTAAAACGCGCACAAAATATGATATTATATAGTCCCGACATGACTTAATACACTACAACAAAATAAAGTTAAAGCAACACCAATAAAGTGTTGTATTATGCCTTTAAAATGTTGCATTACACATAATGTGACACTTTGTCAAGTGCCGCGTTATGCAACGTCGCCTTAGGTATATGCAACACTTATATTAGATTATGCAACACTTTTTGTAAGTGTTGCCTATATATAGCAATGTGATACTTTCAAGTGCAACACTTTTAAAATAAAATGCAACGGTTTTTACACTCAAGTGCAACACTTATACATATATGCAACACTTTAGATTAAATAACAACACTTTTCATTTAAAACCACAAAACATACAACACTTTTATGTATCAAGTGCAACACTTATTGTTCTTTATCATATTAGTGCAACACTTTTTTAATGATTTGTAGCACTTTTATTTCATACAACACAAATATTGAACGATTATAATATGCAGATTTTTATATAAATTCAAAAATTCCATTCCAAAATAAAATAATCAAATACAATATGAGATATGATATTGTACTTTAACTAACGTACATAATCTAATAAAAAGATAGGTTATCTAATTAACATTCCATAAATCTTCGACCTTTTCTTTACACCCCTCCAGGTGCAGATTATTTTTTTATAAAGTAAATTGAATGAATGTATCCGGCCTGCAATACATGGAAATGGTTAAGATTACATTTTTTCTACATATCTTGAAATAAAAGATAAATACCATTAGTGAATTAGTCGTTACCCTATATACGAATGGTAGAGACTACCATTTTAGCACCACTTCAAGGTCAGCAGGCATTTCAGCTTTCAAAAGTGCAGGAGCATGACTGTCAATCTGTTTTAATAAGTAGGAAAATTGTTTAGTTACTATGACTGATATTTTGGTATTATCTGTAGAGATCATATTTTAGAACTGACACTAAACCAGTATTATGTTCATACAACAAAACAATAATTTTTAACTGAAATGTTAAATCTTTAAACAAAAAAGTGATTCACATCAACATAAACCAGTTCCATAAGTGGCACGAGTTTTACATTTTCTGTATCGAAAATAGAATGCGACGTATGATAATACAGTTATGGTATGTTTCAGTTAGTCCTATTATCTTTATCTATCCTAATTATATGCATACATACCACGGTGATATATCTAAGCGTATATATGCATCACGTAGATAAGCATAGCACCAATAACATTTAAAAAGCAAATGCTAAAAGAAACGACCAAGTCAAGAAGGTATGATGAAGGAGTAAACTCACCAAATAATATGAAATAAAATAGGGATGAGCTCGGGACCAATCCCGTCCCGAACCCGTCCTGATTTAGTGCTCTCTATTTTTTCTAGATCTAAAAAGTTATGTACCGATCCCGTTACCGAACGGGAATCGGGTATCGGTGTATCGGGATATCGGGATTTTCCTGCTTTTTCAGGAATTTGCCGATTTGGTACCGATCCCGTACCGAATTAGTGGTCCCGAATTTTTTTCACCTTATTTCGTAGTCCCGGTCCCGTACCGAACGGGATTTGGGTAATGAGAATTGGTACGGTTTAAGTTAAAAATCGGGAATAGGGTCAAAATGCTCATCCCTAAAATAAAATATTGTTCAGGTTTATATGTACAAGACCAATAACAATTAAAAATTAACCTGCATAATGTAGAGCCATAACAACAGTTGTAAATTGAGTCATTGGATGAGTTGTTATTGGTAACACGTCGATCTCTTCATAAACTCGATCTGCAACAATGAACAGAGTTCAATGAAAAATGAAATATTTCCCTTATATGATTAATACAATATATGATTAACTTATAAGGGACTAAATTACGAGACCTGGTATATCGGCACGACTACGCAATTAAGCAGACATAACATCTACTTCTTCTTGTGGAAACCTTATTGAAATAAAATACAAAAACAAAAATGCTATACATTATAAAACACCCGTCATTTCTCCCTTTCATCATGTTCCATAAAGAGAACAAATGAGAAGTTAAATGAACAAAGGAATCCATATGACCATTTCCAATGCTTTTCCCTAAATTTTAACCCGAAATCACTTAATAAAGTTCATATTAAACAAAATCTAAAAAACTGGTCATTAAACTTATTGTCCCCACATATATAATCATAATGGAAGGTAAAACTATTAAAAGCACAATGAATGGCTGACGGTATAAATGTTTTTTACCTGGTCTTGCAAAAGTGCAGATAAATCTAAGAGTTTTTCTAAGAATTGTTTAATTTCATGTACTGACAAGAAGAAGCTCTATAATTGTCGATTTCAAAGCCTTCGTAATGGTCGATTAATGGTGAATGTGTTTCTATAGTTTGTGTCTTTGTGGCAGCAAATAACCTTCAAAACTTTCTTACACTTCACTCATGAAACGGACAAATATAGTTGTATGAGGGAGAAAGACGAAATACATAAGATGTTATATAAGAAATGCCACACAGTCCGTATAAGTAGCCATCTTAATAGCAAACCCCAGATAGCCCCTTTAGTGGTGTGAGTTTAAATACTAGTAGTTTTTGACAATAACTAATTTATCAATCAAATTGAATAAACTAAATGATTGAAAACTAAATAACATTCAGCAACTTCTAACTTTACCACTAACGACAAGATTTTTTTTATTCAATTACCTAAGAGTTAGTATAGGTAAAACAAAGAGCTAGAACATCACGATACTTACTCTTACAACTATATATATCTTAAATTTGGTTTATCATTCAAGGAGTTAACTTAACTTTCCAGTTAAAGGAAATTGAGCTTGAGGATGCTGTTGTTCCACATAGTCACGACCATCATCATTTATTTTCACTTATATTTGCTCTCGACAAGACTAGTTCACTATATTTTTAAGTACATGTATAATATGTTTGTAGTTTAATCAGCTTGTGTATATGTCATATCTCTTGCCGATGATCTTAATTAAATTGTAAGGAATATTTACCATGTAGGCCAAATTGGACCATTTTGTAGATCTTCATATTGGTCAAGACTTGTCCTTGGATTAGAACCTTAAATATTGTCTTTATTCTGCAATAAAATGAATAAATTAACCGGTGAGCAATTCTATGACATCACAGACTCACAGTTTTCTGCCATATAAATATAGTCTAGAAAACATAACTCTTATAATGTCGAAAACATGCCAACTTTTTGTCTCATATAGGCTTTGGTTATAGGCAGAGAAGTTCAAATCACATCAAAGATTACCTAATGGGCGAGCAAAATAAGTGACGGGTCAAAAGTGATATGTTATGGTTAATAGTTGTATAGATGGGTGGAACCTCTGCATTTTTTATAATGCAATTAATACTTATTGTGAAAAAATGATTATAAAACATATACTATGAAAAACTATTTTACAAGGTGTATATGAGATTGTAAGCATGTGAATACACTTTAGGACTGTCAACTTGTTTATATTTAGGCGACATTTTAAAATTTTATTCAGTTTGGCCTCAGAATTATATTTTAATTGAAATTGACCCATTATCAAGTAAATGGGTGATTCTAGATACAACCTAACTTAAGATTATATTAAGGAAGATCGAGTCAACGACGTGTATGCGTGTATAGTGCAAAACATTGCGAGAATATGAAAGAAATCAAATGGTTGTGTTACAAGTGACATATTTGGGATAGAGTCGTAGAAGTCTAAGACAACAAACAAAGAACACCAAGAAACAGAATGAATGTGCAACAACAATATTTGGTGTATATATCACTTGTTGATGCTCTATAGCTTTCAATCGTAATTTTATGTAGAATAATGTATGTATATGACATATGTGTACCTGTATTACAGTTCATTGAAAATCACCACATGTAGTTTATTGGATGCCAGGAACACATAGGTTACACATTAATGGACTGCTTGATGAACTTTAAAAAGCTAAAAACTAATCTGAAACACAAAAATAAAAATGTATAAGCAGAATCCCCCAACAACACCCCAAAATTAAAACCTTAAATATATATTGAAGAAGATAAACCTTAGACATCTTTGTAGCTTAAAGGCATGGTATAAATAACTTGACCATAGTTTCACCCACTTGGATTTGATACCATGAGAACAAAATCATTGTCGAGGTTGATTATATGGTAACGACAACAACAAATAATAACATCATACATAATCAGTGTAATTGAAATAAACTGAATAAGTTCCAAGAACATGAAGATGACATCAATATACATCCATTGACTCTTTAATTAGCAATCAAACATAATAGTATAAAAAAGTATATGCCATCTATTGAAGAAGACGTACTTTTGTTACTTTGATAAGGGCTTGAGAGTAGAGAGAACAAGGTTGAAAACCGATTGTGGAGTTAAAGATCTCGTGACGAAAATCAAGGTGTGACAAACTGGCTAGATATTAACGAATGAGCGAGAAAATGGATAAATTGTTACAAAAAGTGGAGAAAGGAGAGAGAATCGGTGGATAATGGTAGAACTGATGAAACTTTCAATTATGAGTGAGAAAGAGGGAAAATTGATTTAAGGAAAAATAATTTTTGGAGGAGCGGGAGAAGTTTAATGTAATTTGACTAATTTCATTTTGGAGGGCAGAGTCAGTTTAACTTTTTTTTTATAAAAAAATCAGATGCAAGAATTGCAACACTTATTATAAAATGTTGCATTATGTCTACTAATGCAACACTTATTTTGCAAATGTTGCTTAAAGTTTTATTTCATACTAAATGTGACAATTTTAGAAAGTGTTGCTTGTAAAATGCTACATTAGCCCCATTTTGTTGTAGTGATACGACATTAAAAATAAAAACGTCAAAATATTAAACATCGACATGTCCAAAATAAAACGTAAAATTTTTGGCATCCGTTGATATCGTCATTACTAATAAACCTCGTAACTCGTCAAAACATAAAACTATAACTTCCAACTTTCATCCAAATCAAATCACAGATCGTTATGACAATCAATCTCATAAATAATTTCAAAAATATACGTAAAATATAATTAAATATAATTAAATAATGACCACGGGTTTGGGTTGTCACATCCAACCCTCCTAAAAGAGAGCGACGTCCCGGCGCTCAATCCGCCTCATACTCGCACTTCTTTACTTCTAGAGTCAACGTAACCTCTTATCCTCAAGAGATACTCACGTCTTTCACACCAGTTCAAGTCAATTCTTATGACATCATGATTGTGGTAAAAATACGACTCTTGTTTAGGGAAACAAAAGAACGTATATGAGCGGTAAGTAGCGAGTGATGATTTTAGGAAAAATCAACACTAATGACCCAATCAAATAAAAAGAGAGAAAGTTCGTTTCCTAAGGAGGTATATGTGTGTGAATTAACTTGTAATTATTTGAGATTAATATTGAGAAGATGGGGATGAAAGGGTGAAAAGACGGTTACGTTAAAATTACACTACGACGTAGAAAACGTAAACGTAAAGTCGTGAAAAACCACCCAAATTAAAATTTTTTATACTAAAACCAAAAACAAAATATATAAAAGATTAAAAAGGCTAAAAAGAGGTCTAAAATAATATAAATAAAGATAAAAATCCAACAAAGATATTTTAAAACCTTTTATTAATTAAATATTTAATTTTAAATGCTAATTAAAGCCCTAAAATTAAATACAACTAATAAAAATGCCTGAAATATGATTTTATTGAATAATTACTTAACTTATATTATTAGAAGACTAAAAAGTAATTTTCTAAAAATTAAAAGCTATTAAAACTATTTTTAAAACTCTAAAAATGATTTAAAATGATTAAAAACTAATTAAACTTAAAATAATTACAAAAATAAATCTAGAAGCTATAAAATTATTCTAAAAATGGTAAAGGTCCTAATTAATGATAAAGAACCTAAGAAAAATGAAAAAGAAATAAAAATAAAACTTTGAAATTTTAATAATAAAATAATATTAAAATAATAAGAAAAATGAAAAGTTTCTAAAATTAATTCTAAAAAATTTCTAAAATCTTAAAATATTCTAACTAAGATAAAAAAGCAAATTAAAGTTTCTAAACCCTTTTTTATAATGTTATAAAAATTATTAAAGTTTATAAAAAACCTTAAAATAATATAAAATTAAAAATTAAAGTTTATAAAACCAAAACTAGATGTAAACCTCAAAATATTGATCTAAAAGCTAAAAATTATTTTTCCTAAAAATTAAAACTCTTTTTTCTATTTTTTAAGCAATTAATAAAAAACGGATAATAAATAAATGCTAGAAAATAAATAAAGAAAAGGAAAATTTTAAAAACTAGCTAGAAAAATCTTAAATCCTATAAAGGTCCTAGGAAAAATAAAAAGAAACAAAATTGCTTAACAAATAAGCTGAAAAGATGGAAATAAGCTACGGCTTTATTCATAAGCTAGAAAGTAAAAACAGGTTAAAATGGTAATGAAATGAAAGGAAGACGTAAAAAGCTATCTAGATCAGCGGTAGAACACGTTACTCCTGAGCTGCAGGTCGCGTGTTCGAGCCCGTTGCGGGTATGCTTTTTGCAATTTTTCTTTTTTTTTTATTTTTTTTCTTTTTCAATCCAAACTGTCACCCTAATTAGCTTGTAACACAAATCAACTTCCTTTTTTTACACAAGATTTGACAAGATTCAAGTCCAATTTGTATCCAGTTTTCTCTTTGCAAGAACACAAGTCTTTGTTCTCACTTGTTTTCTTCACAGGTGGTGAAGAACTCCAAGAGGAGCTTGGAGTGCTTGTTTGGTGTTTATTGGTGGACAGGGGGGCACCCTTGTGCTCTTTGAAGCACAAGGAGTCAATGATAAGCAAAATTTAAACACCTAGCACACAAAATTTCACAAACAAATGCACTCAAAAGCACTTCAAGTTTCTGTGATCCTTTTTTAAGGTCTGGTGGTTTTTTAAGCTTAGAACTTGCACAAAATTGAGTTTCAAATGTCCAAATTATGCACACAAACTCACAAACTGATGCATAAACAATCTGCAAACCTATATCAGCCTAAGTCTTAACAGATTACAAGATCTAGCACCAAAATTCATGAAAAATAAGCAGAATAGGCCTAAGCAGATTTTTAAGCTCACTTTTTCCTTTATGACTCTTAAACTTGTTACAAAACTTCACCAAATCTACTTACCAACTAACTTGTAACCTATATCAACCTATTTCAGTGACTCTAACACGTTTTAAAATCACAAATTTCTCAAAAATTCCCCTGCAACACTTAAATCCAAACACCCCTTAAAACTTGTAAACCAAAATTTTCCAAAGTAAATCACTAACAAACTCAATCAAACTGGTTCATATAGCATCTAACATGCATATAAACACATAAAAACACAGATCAAACAGCTTTAACACACAATCTAAGCAGATTCATGCAAAATCACTTAGACTACAAATTTTCTGAAAATTTCCAAAGGAACTAGAATTTTTACCTCAAGGACTTACATCCAAGTCCTTGGTGGATGTAAACCCACCTCCTTATACACCCGGGTGTATGCAGAACCTTTGATCAAAAACAATCAACACCTGCTAAGAAAATCAAAAAGGAAAAACAAGAACAAGCACAAATATGAATATTCTGTTTTTAGTTTCTCCTTTCTTAAACTTTTCCAAAAACCTTTCAAACCTTGAAAACACGTTTCAGCAACTCTATAACACCAATCCTAATGAACCTCTAAACACAAACCCTAGAACAGATTCTCACCAAGAATTTCAAGTTTTCAAAACCTTTTTATGAAAAACCTGAAATTCTTAAAACACAAGTGATAAATGGAACTCAGAATCAGCAATCAAACTCACCAACTTTTTAATAAACATAAAAGGAATTACAATTTCTTTAAGAAAACACCAAACTTTATATTAAATTTAAAAAAAAGGATTACATGAATGATTGCCAAAAACTGGAACAAGGAAGGATGAACAGGCTCATCTCCTTTTATACTACTCTAAGAACTCTCTAGAATGTTGAAAATCAAAACCCTAATCTAAGAAAATCTCCAAAATGCCCTTTAAGTCTTCTAGATGCTTTTGAGGATTTGAGCTGTCATAATTGATCTCAATCGTCCATTTATGCGTTGGGAGGAAGCAATGAATCACCACTGTTGATTTTGGACACGTCAACATGCTTGGAGGCCAAGGTGTGATGTGATTGGGTGCACGTCTTGGGTGTGGGGTCACAAGGTGAGTGGAGAAGAGATATTTAATTGTTGGGAATGGTTTGGGGTGAGGTGAATCACACGTTTGCAAGGTTAATTGCGTTTTACCCATGTTTAAGTGAAGTAAAAATCTGGGTGGGAAGAGGGTAAACAGTAACTCTTTTTGATCCGTATTTGGGGGAAAAAAGGTGTTTGGCGCACTTCTGTGTTTGAATGTTTCAAATAGCACACATTCAGTCCTTATCCTTTGATATTTTTGGCAAACAAAGTCTTTTAGCCCTAAAAACCGGTTTCCTTTGTTAATGACTTTCATGACTTGGCAGTTTTGGCACCAAACTTTGGAAAAAGATTTCAAAGGGTTGTTTTTGCCATTTTGAGATATTTCAAGGGCTGATCTTGGACAATCTTGATCTTCAAAGGTCTTCTTTGCATCTTTGACTTCATGAGGGACCATAATTGACAAATTGATTTTGTTGAGGGACCAATCTTGTCATTTCTTCAAAGTTGAAGGACCTTTTTGCAATTTTGACAAACTTAAGGGACCAAACTTGTAATTATTAATATACAAGGGTTTTAAGTGTCATTTCTTCATTCTTGGAGGATCAATCTTGTTTGTCTTCAAATCTTCAAGGGTATTTGTTGAATATTTCATGATTAAGGCCCGGTTTCTTTGTACGGCTTCGTTTCTCGTGTCCGTTTTTCCTTGTAACTTGTGATCTTTTGTCTTTTTCACGATATCCATACCTAAAATACACAAGTAAACAAACACAAGCATATATATGGTATTTTATGACATTTTTGTGCATTTAAAGTCCGAAAAGAACGATGAGATCATGTATAAATGCCATCTCATCACTCCCCCATACTAAGCCATTGTCGTGCCCTCACGCAATGCTAGAACAAAGTATCTAAGCATCACCAAAGTTCAATTTTATTAACCTTTATTGAAAATTAAAAGACTTGCAACATACTACGAGAATGTGTAAAGACATAATGTATGATTTTCATCACCAAAAGGTGACTTTTAGGGTCAAAGAATAGAAACAAGTTAATGTCCCTTAGAGTAAACTTCGTCATCCTTGATTGTCATACATTCCATGCTAAGTGCAAAAACAAGATCATTGTTGGTACAAGTCACAATGCTAACACTACTCATATGTCCAAATTGTGTAATACTTTTTCTCCCCGCAATCCTAGTTATTATAAAAGGAAATGGGTTACTAGCATTTTTATCTATTTGTCATGGATCACAAGTGATTCATATTGACTTATTTGAGTAGTTATTAGTCCGAAAGCAAAGTAGCACGATTTGATCAATAGTTAGCCGAAGGACAAAATCTTTTAAAATGGCTTCTCGTGTATCTCCTTAAGTTCATATCTTGGCATAACTCGTTTCACGATTTGAGACCTTTCTCGGACCGATATTTGGCATGTACTTCATACTTCAAATCTTGGGAAGACGTTCTTGAAATTATGGTCTTCTCTTCGTATTTTGGAATTTCTTCACTTGACGTTTTTGAGAGATTCTTCATATAGGACCACGACTTCATCATTTTTCTTCAATCTTTACTTTGGATTTTGATATACAACAATCCGCCTCCTTTTCGGACTTGGATATATTTATCCTCATACCTTGTTAGGGTCTTTTTGGATAATCTTTCTCCATTCTTTAGGGGAGTAATTGCTTCTCGTCGTGTGTCTCGATCCTTCATATTGATTTTGGAATAATGATACTTCACATCATCTTTGGATCTTTAGCAAAAATAGAGCTCCTCATGCCTTGTTAGGGCCTTTTTGGATAATCGCCAATCTTCGCGTCCCGCTTCAATAAGTTATGCCTTGGCTATGAACTCTATTCAACCCCGAGCAACTTTTAAACGATCTTGCGCTAGAGGCTAAGTAACCTTTCAAATCGTACGACCTTACTTATTGCAATTATGATTTAATCCTAATGCATTGATCTTATGGGAAGAAAAAACCACAATTAAAAACATATGAGTTTTTGAAAGAACACTTTCATGTTCTACGTTTAGCATGATCACTTGTCTAACTCTATCATTTCTCGTTCTTCACTATATAAAGACCTCTAATTAAAGAGACTCGTGAATACTTAGCCATGCAAGTCAAAATTAAGCCAAATTTGGATTAGCTTTCATTAAGACTATATCAAATCAAAGTTTTGGGTTTTCAAGCCACCTATAGGATCTTGCACTTTCTTGGACTTTTTCAAGTTTAGAGAATGCGTTTTAAAGTTCCCTTGATAAGTGACTTTCTAGAATCAATTATAGGAACTTGCGAAAAGTTCTTGTTCTTATCCCGAATGAATTAAGACTTTCGCGTTTTAAAGCTCCCTATATAAAAGTCTAGCAAAACTTGAATTGAGCGGGTTAAGGAATGTAAGTGGCTCCAAATGCCCATCAAGTCAAAAATTAACTCTTATTCTACCCATCGGAAAATATACATTCGTGTCTTAAAAACACTTATGAAAACTAAGAAAAATTTTAAAATTTGGCCATTTTTAGCCTTATTAGCAAAACAAAACATTGAAAGTTGGAAAACGTGAGGGCGTAGCAAAGCAAGTACCTATTCACCCCCCCATACTAAAAGTAAACATTGTCCTCAAATGTTTCGAGTCTAAAGGTGGAGCACCCCCATACTAGAGACGAAGAGTCGAATGCTTAGGATCTAGCATGGAAAGGGTGATCAACAATATATCTAAAGCCGTTTATTAAGTATGCTAAAAGATAATTGTTAGAACAATAAAGGATATGTCATGGAATCGTGAAAAACTTCTTCAAACGAACGATGGAGGCTCACGTAACCGAACACGAGAGTCTTCAATCATAGATGATGATGATCTAGATATCACAATCACAAACAACCACGAGACAACGAGTTGGAAGGGTACAAGTCCCCTTATTAGTGAACATAAAAGATAAGCATGGGATCTCCCCCACGAGGCACCTCGTTTTTGATTACCGAGTCATGAGCTCGACTCGATCCCCTCAAAATGTGAACATTTAGGGAAAATCATGGTATGGTCAATTTTTGATGGGGCTTACATGATAAACAAGGCCCAAAAAGCAACCGGTATAAAGGACTAAGTCCTTAAATGATGCAAAATACCGGGGTCGAAGATGGCGTTCTCGTTTTCATTGGAAAAACAAATTAACGCCACTTCAACATGTGCCATAAACTCAAAGAGTTTGAAGAAAATAGATGAGAAGTAGAAGGGTGAGACAATTGGTAAGACAAACTTTCGAGCTACTCGAGGTAGACTCGCACCAAGCAAATAGAAAGATTTTCCATTTATTGCATCGGTGGAAGACCGAGATTTCCCTTTACATGAAATTCTGGGATCGAATATCTCGTCCTCGGTGGACAAGGATGAGGGAACATAAGGGGCTTCCCCCATACTAGAACCACACAAAGCATCGTCAAAAGGAGTAGACGAGCTTGTAGCACTCAAAACACGTGGTGATGACGGAGTTAGATTTGTAGAAAAATCAATTAAATCACATTTAAGATCTTTTCCTTTTTTATCTTTTGAACTCTCCTTATGAAAACCCTTTTTGATTATGTCGAAAATATTCGGTGTTTCTAAGATGATGTTAGTCACACTAAAAATTCTCACATTTTGAAACCGTTTTGGTTTTGGTGGTGGCAAGTTCTCAAAACGTTTATCGACGAAGAAAACCTCCCCATCGGGGCCAACATATTCATCATCCGAAAGATCTTCCGTAGAAACCGGCAACTTATCAACACTTTTCAAGAATGAATGTTCGAGGTGAGGCGAAGGATTTTTCGATTCAAGTATTGATGGTTTCTTCTTTGTAGGCTTTACACTCATAACCTCCACCGGCGGAGGAAATGGTAAATTGTTTTTGGCGACATTTCCTAAAACTCTTGGTGAAAATTCTTTGCAAACGACATTGGTTGAATCACCATGGTTTAAAGTTGCAATAGAATAGACATGAGAAAGATTGGAGTTTTGTGTTGCATTGATGACAAGTTCTTCTTCATTGAAACGAAGGGTGATTTTTCGAGCATGAACATCGATAAGTGCTCTTGATGTATCCAAAAATGAACGACCCAAAATGAGAGGAACTTTTCGATCGATAGGAATGTCTACAACGATAAAGTCAACGGGATAGTAAAACTTTCCGACTTTAACAAAAACGTCCTCGGCTACTCCACATGCCATGATCGTAGAATGATCGGCCATCTCGATTGACATGTTCGAAGGAGTAAGAGCCGGAAGCGAAAGCGATTTGAAAATCTCGAGAGGCATTAAATTAATACTAGCACCAAGATCGGCCAAGGCGTAGCATTCCTCCATATCTTGTATAGCACACGGAATCAAAAATTTACCGGGATCACCGACTTTTTGTGGTATGCGGCTAAGAAAAACCGATGAACAACTAGACGATTGTTGTAACTTCTCTTTGTTGTTTAGCATACTTTTGAAGTTTGCGGCAAATCGAGGCATCATGATAAGAGCGTCGGCAAAACTTATATTAAAATGTAGATCACGAAAAATTTTCATAAATAGCTCAAATTGATAATTGTTCCGTTCTTGTGCTTTCTCTTTGTTTCGTCTTGAAGGGTAAGGTAAAGGTGGTGTGGGTTGGTCATTAGGCAACGGCCTTGGAAACATGGGTTCCACAATTGGTATTGGTTCAACCGTAGGTGTGGTTTGAGCGGTACTTCGTGGGATTGTAATATGCTCCTTTTCGACCATCACCTCGGGTTCTTTCTCGATTTCCTTCTCCGTAGAAGTACTTGGACGAGAGATTGGTTCCTTGAAAGTTTTACCACTTCGTGTAGCAACAACCTTCAATTCTCCCCTCGGGTTGTTAATGGTATCACTAGGAAGACCACCCGAAGAAGAGGGCTTACACATGATTGCTTCAAACATCTTAGCCATTCGGTCCTCAAATTTTGATTGCCTAGCATCCGCTTTCAATAACTCTTGCTTAATCTCATGTTGTCCTAATTCCATCTTTTGTTGATTTTGTTGAAGACGTTGGACATTTCCTTCCATTTTGTTTGCATGAGTTTTAAGTTCATTAGCAAGTTCATTTTTAAGCTCGTTTTTCAACTCGGATCTTAAGCTAATCATCTCACGTTGCATATTATCAAATTTAGCATCATTTGCTTTTGTATAATCCAAAAATTCTCCTTGCAAATTTTTAGTGTGAGCATTTTGAAAACCTTGTGTAGTGTTTTGAAAATCACGGTTTTGGTTTTGATTAGAGATTTGTCCATTCCCACTTTGATAATTCCCTTTGTTGTAATTGCGTGTGTTGCCTTGGTAATTACCTTGGTTGTTGTTTCGATAATTGTTAACATTTTGGTTTGGTGGAGCTTGATTTTGGCGGGAACCTTGGCCGTTTTGGTTATAAGTTCCCGTTGCTACATAAGCACTCGAAGTGTTACCATCCGCGGTAATACACTCGGAAAGATCATGAGCTCCCCCACAAGATAAACAACTCTTAGCAACCGCTTTAACCGAAGCGGAATTGGAAGCTTCTTGAGCCTTCCAATGGGACATTAGATTAGCAAATCTATCAAAAAACCGATTTTCCTCATTAGCTTCATCATGTAAGGCGTTAATGCTACGAGAAGATTGTGACGACGATGACGAACCCATATTGGCAACACTCGGTGTGTTACGAGGGCTATAAACTTTGGATCTATTTTCAATGATTTGTAAAGCCTCATTAGTCGTCTTGCACAAAAAATTACCACCCGCGGCGGCATTCAAATAATCTCGTTCATGATCATTAAGCCCATTATAAAAAGTATCCACTTGATGCAATTCCGTAAAGTCATGGTGTGGACATTCATGTAACATCTCTTTAAATCGTTCCCATGCCATTGAAAAACTTTCATTATTACGTTGCACAAATCGTGAAATCTCATTTTTTAAGTGTGTTGTTTTAGATGGTGGAAAAAACTTGTTCACAAACTTAGAAACGAGATCGGCCCATGTCAAAATCGAATTTGGCGGTTCTTTCTTGAGCCAAATTTTTGCGGGTCCATCCAACGAATATGGAAACAACATCATCTTAATGGCGTCATGTGGAACATCCTTAAATTTGCTAGTGGCGGTGAGACGGTTGAAATTCCTAATGTGGTAATGCGGGTTGTCTTTCTCGTGACCTCTAAACTTATTTGCTTGCAACATCGACATTAAACCCGTCTTAATTTTGAAATTCTCCGCAAGGATGGCGGGAATCACAAGAGCCTCTCCAAAACCCTCGGTGGGTGCTTGTAGCAACTCCATCATAGTACGATTAGCCATGACGACTTCTTGTTCTACAATAGGTTCAACAATTGGAGGTTCTTCAACAATCAACGATCCTTGATTTGCTTGCTTTTGAAGACGTTTACGAGCTCGTTTTTCTTGATTACGAGTGATCATAAACTTCACGAAGAATGGGAGGTGAGCAAAGAAGATTCTTTTTGGTTGTTTTGTGGATTTTTCAATTTTTTTGTGTTTTTGATGATATTTAATTTTTTGGATTTTGGTGTATCTTCGTAGACAACAATCTACAAAATCTCTCCTCGAATCAAACTCTTGATTAAAGAAGCCTCAAAGGAATGAAAACGATCACGTGGAGTGAACGCCTTCGAATGACTTTAGAACTTTGGTGAAAACCAAATTGTTCAAGAGGGTTTAATCACAAAGAAAACCAAGCAAATATAGTATACGTAATAATACTTTGGGCGGCAAAACCCTCGATTAGCCTTCAATGTCAAAATACTCACAAGCAAGCGGGGAAACGAGGCGGCGCGAAGCACTTAAGAGCCTTTTTCCTTAGGGTATATTTTATAATACCCGCCTTATACCCACCTTATAGTTTGTATTTTTCAAAATCGAGCTTCACGAAAGTATTTATCTATTTTTGCCTTTTCTTTTTGTTTGAGATTCGAATACAATAATTAGGAGATCAAATCCCAATTAAGGTTGTGTTTTCACACTTTTGGAGATATTGTATATTGATTGTGATACTTAATACAATATAGTAATAATATTTGTACAAGAAAAACCAAGAAAACCGATAATACGTGTTAAGGGAGTTCCACTTAACACAAATACTTATTATGGATAATATCAAAAACAAAAGCTTCCAAATTAAAGCACAACACACCTCCCCGGCAGCGGCGGCAAAATGATTGTGGTAAAAATACGACTCTTGTTTAGGGAAACAAAAGAACGTATATGAGCGGCAAGTATCGAGTGATGATTTTAGGAAAAATCAACACTAATGACCCAATCAAATAAAAAGAGAGAAAGTTCGTTTCCCAAGGAGGTATATGTGTGTGAATTAACTTGTAATTATTTGAGATTAATATTGAGAAGAGGGATGAAAGGGTGAAAAGACGGTTACGTTAAAATTACACTACGACGTAGAAAACGTAAACGTAAAGTCGTGAAAAACTACCCAAATTAAAATTTTTATACTAAAACCAAAAACAAAATATATAAAAGATTAAAAAGGCTAAAAAGAGGTCTAAAATAATATAAATAAAGATAAAAATCCAACAAAGATATTTTAAAACCTTTTATTAATTAAATATTTAATTTTAAATGCTAATTAAAGCCCTAAAATTAAATACAACTAATAAAAATGTCTGAAATATGATTTTATTGAATAATTACTTAACTTATATTATTAGAAGACTAAAAAGTAATTTTCTAAAAATTAAAAGCTATCAAAACTATTTTTAAAACTCTAAAAATGATTTAAAATGATTAAAAACTAATTAAACTTAAAATAATTATAAAAATAAATCTAAAAGCTATAAAATTATTCTAAAAATGGTAAAGGTCCTAATTAATGATAAAGAACCTAAGAAAAATGAAAAAGAAATAAAAATAAAACTTTGAAATTTTAATAATAAAATAATATTAAAATAATAAGAAAAATGAAAAGTTTCTAAAATTAATTCTAAAAAATTTCTAAAATCTTAAAATATTCTAACTAAGATAAAAAAGCAAATTAAAGTTTCTAAACCCTTTTTTATAATGTTATAAAAATTATTAAAGTTTATAAAAAACCTTAAAATAATATAAAATTAAAAATTAAAGTTTATAAAACCAAAACTAGATGTAAACCTCAAAATATTGATCTAAAAGCTAAAAATTATTTTTCCTAAAAATTAAAACTCTTTTTTCTATTTTTTAAGCAATTAATAAAAAACGGATAATAAATAAATGCTAGAAAATAAATAAAGAAAAGGAAAATTTTAAAAACTATCTAGAAAAATCTTAAATCCTATAAAGGTCCTAGGAAAAATAAAAAGAAACAAAATTGCTTAATAAATAAGCTGAAAAGATGGAAATAAGCTACGGCTTTATTTATAAGCTAGAAAGTAAAAACAGGTTAAAATGGTAATGAAATGAAAGGAAGACGTAAAAAGCTATCTAGATCAGCGGTAGAACACGTTACTCCTGAGCTGCAGGTCACGTGTTCGAGCCCGTTGCGGGTATGCTTTTTGCAATTTTTCTTTTTTTTTATTTTTTTTCTTTTTCAATCCAAACTGTCACCCTAATTAGCTTGTAACACAAATCAACTTCCTTTTTTTACACAAGATTTGACAAGATTCAAGTCCAATTTGTATCCAGTTTTCTCTTTGCAAGAACACAAGTCTTTGTTCTCACTTGTTTTCTTCACAGGTGGTGAAGAACTCCAAGAGGAGCTTGGAGTGCTTGTTTGGTGTTTATTGGTGGACAGGGGGGCACCCTTGTGCTCTTTGAAGCACAAGGAGTCAATGATAAGCAAAATTTAAACACCTCTCACACAAAATTTCACAAACAAATGCACTCAAAAGCACTTCAAGTTTCTGTGATCCTTTTTTAAGGTCTGGTGGTTTTTTAAGCTTAGAACTTGCACAAAATTGAGTTTCAAATGTCCAAATTATGCACACAAACTCACAAACTGATGCATAAACAATCTGCAAACCTATATCAGCCTAAGTCTTAACAGATTACAAGATCTAGCACCAAAATTCATGAAAAATAAGCAGAATAGGCCTAAGCAGATTTTTAAGCTCACTTTTTCCTTTATGACTCTTAAACTTGTTACAAAACTTCACCAAATTTACTTACCAACTAACTTGTAACCTATATCAACCTATTTCAGTGACTCTAACACGTTTTAAAATCACAAATTTCTCAAAAATTCCCCTGCAACACTTAAATCCAAACACCCCTTAAAACTTGTAAACCAAAATTTTCCAAAGTAAATCACTAACAAACTCAATCAAACTGGTTCATATAGCATCTAACATGCATATAAACACATAAGAACACAGATCAAACAGCTTTAACACACAATCTAAGCAGATTCATGCAAAATCACTTAGACTACAAATTTTCTGAAATTTTCCAAAGGAACTAGAATTTTTACCTGACTACAAATTTTCTGAAAATTTCCAAAGGAACTAGAATTTTTACCTCAAGGACTTACATCCAAGTCCTTGGTGGATGTAAACCCACCTCCTTATACACCCGGGTGTATGCAGAACCTTTGATAAAAAACAATCAACACCTGCTAAGAAAATCAAAAAGGAAAAACAAGAACAAGCACAAATATGAATATTCTGTTTTTAGTTTCTCCTTTCTTAAACTTTTCCAAAAACCTTTCAAACCTTGAAAACACGTTTCAGCAACTCTATAACACCAATCCTAATGAACCTCTAAACACAAACCCTAGAACAGATTCTCACCAAGAATTTCAAGTTTTCAAAACCTTTTTATGAAAAACCTGAAATTCTTAAAACACAAGTGATAAATGGAACTCAGAATCAGCAATCAAACTCACCAACTTTTTAATAAACATAAAAGGAATTACAATTTCTTTAAGAAAACACCAAACTTTATATTAAATTTAAAAAAAAGGATTACATGAATGATTGCCAAAAACTGGAACAAGGAAGGATGAACAGGCTCATCTCCTTTTATACTACTCTAAGAACTCTCTAGAATGCTGAAAATCAAAACCCTAATCTAAGAAAATCTCCAAAATGCCCTTTAAGTCTTCTAGATGCTTTTGAGGATTTGAGCTGTCATAATTGATCTCAATCGTCCATTTATGCGTTGGGAGGAAGCAATGAATCACCACTGTTGATTTTGGACACGTCAACATGCTTGGAGGCCAAGGTGTGATGTGATTGGGTGCACGTCTTGGGTGTGGGGTCACAAGATGAGTGGAGAAGAGATGTTTAATTGTTGGGAATGGTTTGGGGTGAGGTGAATCACACGTTTGCAAGGTTAATTGCGTTTTACCCATGTTTAAGTGAAGTAAAAATCTGGGTGGGAAGAGGGTAAACAGTAACTCTTTTTGATCCGTATTTGGGGGAAAAAAGGTGTTTGGCGCACTTTTGTGTTTGAATGTTTCAAATAGCACACATTCAGTCCTTATCCTTTGATATTTTTGGCAAACAAAGTCTTTTAGCCCTAAAAACCGGTTTCCTTTGTTAATGACTTTCATGACTTGGCAGTTTTGGCACCAAACTTTGGAAAAAGATTTCAAAGGGTTGTTTTTGCCATTTTGAGATATTTCAAGGGCTGATCTTGGACAATCTTGATCTTCAAAGGTCTTCTTTTCATCTTTGACTTCATGAGGGACCATAATTGACAAATTGATTTTGTTGAGGGACCAATCTTGTCATTTCTTCAAAGTTGAAGGACCTTTTTGCAATTTTGACAAACTTAAGGGACCAAACTTGTAATTATTAATATACAAGGGTTTTAAGTGTCATTTCTTCATTCTTGGAGGATCAATCTTGTTTGTCTTCAAATCTTCAAGGGTATTTGTTGAATATTTCATGATTAAGGCCCGGTTCTTTGTACGGCTTCGTTTCTCGTGTCCGTTTTTCCTTGTAACTTGTGATCTTTTGTCTTTTTCACGATATCCATACCTAAAATACACAAGTAAACAAACACAAGCATATATATGGTATTTTATGACATTTTTGTGCATTTAAAGTCCGAAAAGAACGATGAGATCATGTATAAATGCCATCTCATCACATCACCATACAACCGAATATTACTACACTTCAACTTCCAAATTTCACCTTCTAATATGATAATATTCTTTCCTCGTTCTTACTCCTTCTGCATTACTTTCTCAGTTCCATTCCTACTTCAATACTCTGATAAATTGACCCACGACTATGTGAGTTCTCAAATTAAGATGTGCAATTATCATTGCATAAAGATTTCATCTTCACTAGGTTTCATTAGTCCTCATAGTGAAATATTTAAAGATATCATCATCCCAAGTTTCAATCATATCAACACAAATTCTAATTTCCATCGTTCCAATTATCTTTCACTATTTCCGTTGCTTTCCATAAATATGTAGTATTCTTTCTTGACTCCATTCTTTTCACTTTCTGTAAAGATCTCTAAAACTCAAAGGTCAATCTCAATCTCTGGGTTACATATATTATGTTCAAACCTTATTCAATACTCATTTCTTTATTACAGTAGTTTCTAATATTCAAAAATACATACTGTCTCTATGTCCCAAGGTTACACTCAAACTAAACACATTGAGATTATCAATAATTCTGACTAGTCACTTATATACCTCCTAAACTCATGGTAAGAAGGAATGAGCATCGGATTACGGTACCTTCCATAGTACATCATTACATCTTCCTCATATCATATATTGTTTAGACAACTCCGTTAGTCTCATATATTCAAATCTGAAATGTATAATGGTTAGATCACTTCTTGATATCGTAACACATTTTATTCCAATTTTATCAGATGTCCCCCGGAACAAAGATGTATCAATACTTCAACTTATGAAATTTCCTTCAATACTACATGCTACACTCTCAGCACTCTTAGAATAATTAAATTCTCTTTGATCTGGAAAATTCACCACTGGTCCTTGCATTCTTAACACATTCTCTGATCTAATGAAAGGAGAATTAGATAATTACAATAACCGTTTTTGTTCCACAAAAACATACATTTCAACTTTTTAATTTCAATTACTATTCTATTTCAAAATTTCTGACAATCTGTTGATCTTTTTTCTTTGGCATTCCTTTTCCATTAGTTTATCCATTCAATTCTAACTTTCTTTCCATTCCATCCATTTTGCTTATTGTTACCAATATTCCAAAAGTCTCAAGACTCAAAAGTCAATTCTCAATTACTTTAAAAATCTTATAAGCCCTTTTTCCTTCTCCTCCTTACTAAATACTCACTAGTTGATAGTGAAAGTATCCACTCTCGTCCTTCATAATCTGGAACACACTTTATAATACAAAACTATAACATATGTCATCTATAATTTACTGATTATTATTTCTCAATCTGTAGGATCTTGTTTTTCTAAGGATTAGGCATTGTGTGAATTATCTATTGAATGGATGGAGAAATGGTAGAAACTTAGAGAGAGAAAGAAGAGAGAGAAAGGAGAGAAAATGAGAAAGATGGAAATGTGATTATCAAAGTGTAAGTGAACCAACAACCCCTCCTAACATGCTAGGAGGGGGATTTATATAGCCCACCCTACATGTGGGCTATATAGGCTATATTGGATCACGGGCCCAATATCATTGGAGTGACCGATCCTTTCTAAATACGTAAAAACGTATTTCCAACAATCTCCCCCAAAGGGAGGTCACTCCAAGTTACAATGTCCTAAATAGTCTAAAGCTCGTGATCTATGCTAATAATGATGTGACCGAGACTTTCCATGGAAAAACGTATTTCAAACAATCTCCCCCAAAGGGAGGTCACACCATTTTACAAAATCTTAAACCTAGCATACTATGCTTGAGTCTTCGATCTTGTTCTTGTGAATATGCTGATGAGATCTTTGACTTTAGTCTTGAGCATGTTCTTTTGCCTTGACCTTGTGCATTCATCACTTGTGATATTCGCCTCTTCGTGACTTCATGTTCCACATACTTATACCTTTATAATTCTTGAAAGCTTCAGAGTTTGATACAGCGGAAGACTTGACCTTCAGACTTTCTTGAATTCGTTGAAGTACTGAGTGTATGCAGTATAAGCATGTGGGGACGACTTCTTCTTGGATTCCGCAACGCCACCGTCTTCAAATGCCGCAACATAAGTAGACACGAAAGAAATGGCTTTGAACATTTCATTCTAAATCGGTAGCATTTTACCTCCGGTCGGTGAAGACCGTTGGACGATATTAGATATCGTACCCGTGACGGATAGTTTCAATTAAGTAACTTCCTGACAGGATTTCGCGGGTAAACCCGTTCTCTTTATTCGACCGTCCAAAGCTGACTGCGAACATAAAGAGTGAATCATTTGGATAATAATATCCACATGATTTGAAGCCGTCAATTCATGTTCCTGGAACAAGTGAAATTCAATTAAGAACCGCACCATCGTTGCTTTCCAGTTGTCACGAGCTTGATTCGTATAGAATCTTGCAAGTTACCTACCAAGTGCTGTTTGAGGTTAACACTAGAAGGATTTCCACTCATCACCGTGAACACAAAGGTATCACTCTGATTGTTCTGGCAAGATCACTGAGATATTGCGTAGAGGCCTGGAACGTGTTTAAATTCAGTTAAGAATTAAACAGCTGTTGCTTTCCAGTTATCACAAGTTTGATTCATAAAAAATCGTACAAGTCACCTACCATGAGCTTTTTGATATTCGCTCAAGAAGGATTTCCATCTTCATTGTAAATACTTTCGTATTACTCGGATGTTCAGGCAAGATCATGAAGATTTTGCGTAGGACTCTTAAGATCTTTCTTACTTTTCACAGTGTGTGAAGAAGCAAGGAAATATGAAAGTGTGTCCTAATGAGATATTTGATGATCTCAAATGGCTCTAGACTCGATCGTGCACTTTGGATTTTAGTGATCGGAGGCTGGAGAGGAGTGCCACCTTTTCAATACCAATTTATTCGGAGTGAATAAATCAATAGATAACGTGTTGTCTCCGTGTGATTAAAACAAATATCTTTTAAGAGATATCTGAGTTGGCTGGGATGGGTTGTGCTTTGCATCACTGGGTCCATGATGTCTGTCTTCAATATCAAGAATCATTAAACAATGATCTTAATAGCATATGTATTGACCCGGTTTCTGCCTAAGTTGTAAGGAGGGCTTCTTTCTTTACACCCATTATTTTTACAATTCTTTTTCATTCTTCAACCCCTTCAATGCTTACCAATACGTCATCACTAGCACCTTGTTGTGATTGTTCCAGTGCTAACTTAAGTACTTGGTCGGCATTCAGCTACGTTCACAATCTTTCTCCATCTTTCCTAAGGACTACTATTTCTAGCTATGGAATGTCCTTGGGAAGATTCCTCCGGTTCTAGAGGAATCATTGGACTTTAACCTATCCTACCATCCTTATGTCACCACAATCTTCACTGTCGTGAATAGAGATGTTTTGGGTAAGTGTATGTCACCATGAAATCCATTTTGATAGTGCAAATCCATTTTGCTCCCCCTTAACATATGCCACGATATCCGAAAACATTTCGCACATGTCGGGATGAGCTAGCGCGTTAAGTCAAACCATTTGTGATTAATCATTTCCCATATTAAATCACATTTTCTCCCCCATATTAAAAATATTAACCCAATCGATGTTTTTAATATCAATTGATTTAATAGCATTTTAAGAAAATTTTGGGAAGAAAAATGCAAAGCCAATTATCTTCATGAATTACACAAGCTCCCCCTCAAATTAATGAGGGTGTACTTGAAACGTAAATTAAATACCTTTTAAACACAAGTGTAAGGTATTTATCATGTGCAAAGATCATATATGATAATGTATTCACAAGATTAGCAATTTATGAGGTTGGACCTGAATGATGGAGAACATCATATGAAAGAAGCACATGGTTCTTGTTCACGAATGTTGGTCGCCTCATCATGTCTGAAGTTATCTCTTTACTCCATGTGTACGATTGATATCTTTGTCTTGACACCAACATGTGAACTTGGCACTTTTAGCGTCAAAGATTATGATTGCTGGACAATTGCTCCCCCTCAATTGCTGACCCGTGTTCTATTGAAAGAGCTGTAGTCGCCGTTTGAGTAGTCGCATCGTCGAGTATGTAGATATCAATTGTAAATTGCTACGGTTGGAAGAGATGATAACTTCGAATTCTGAAGTCAAAGCTTTCCGGTGAAATGCTTGACTTCAAAGTGAAAAGCGGGTTACTATCGGAAATAATAGAAAACCATAATGGAGCATGTTTTAAATGTTTTAAACTTCTGCTAGAACTTTATTTACAACCCCGTGTCATTATTGAATGACATTTCTAGGTTCGTAAATATTATCGATTCCAGAAGACATGCTCTTTTTATCAAAACGTTTTTGAACACACAATTTTGAAAGATTTAGAAAAACCTTTTGAGAAATTCTTGAAAAATTGTGTTCAAAGTTTTGAAAAACCAATTACTTGAGCTTGAGATGTTGAATATCTTACGAAACGAGCTCAAGTCCGAGAAGTCGTAAACTTCCCGTTGTGAAGGATAAGTTTATCATCGGCGATCAACTTTCCTTTTAACTGAAGAACGAGTCCTAAGTTGACATTTACTTAGAAGTCGTTTTTCATGAGCTTGAAAACTTTGACTGTTTTAACTGAAAGCTCATGACCGAGAAATGTTAATTTCTCGTTATGAGGAAAAGTTCTCTTATTTAAAAGATACACTTTCCTTTCTGAGCTTAAAACTTCGAATGTTTTAATACAAGCTCATGACCGAGAAATATTAATTTCTCGTTATGAGGATAGGTTATCATTAATGATAAACTTTCCTTTATTTGAAATTCGAGTTACAGTCTGACATTTAACTGTAAGTCATATACACGAGCATAAAACCTTTGAATGGTTTTAGGATAAGCTCGTGTCCGAGAAAACTTAATTTCTCGTTTTGAGGGTAAGTTATCGTTGCGTAGATAAACTTCCCTGTCTCTGAAGTCCGGGTCATCGTCTGTCATTTAACGAGGAGCCATAGTGCATGAGCTTAAAAACTTGGAATGTTTTAATATAAGCTCATGCCCGAGAAAAATGAATTTCTCGTTGTTAGGATAAGTTTACCATCGGCGATAAACTTTCCTTTCTTTGAAGATCAAGTTATAGTCTGTGATGTGACTATAAGTCCTTTGTGCACTGTAAGCTTAACTGGAAATCCCCTGAGACACTTGTTTCTTAGATATCAGCTTCTTTAGCAACCAAACTCTGAGAGTGTCCTTAATTGAATGGTATACAATGATTGGACCGCTTCGTTCTTTTGGAACATCCTCTTTGGTACCTGCATTCTCATTTGGAATATGCATGCTTTGATATGGGTTAGCGATATCTATCTTAGAAGCAAGTGGGGGTTCGTAGTTTTCTTTTCTTGTGCTAGAGGTGTTCTAAGGAGATGATTCACTTGTCTTAGCTGGTAAACGTTTCCTTTTATAGAAAACCTTAAGTTCATGCTTAGGTGATGCATCCTCCTTTTCAATTTCCTCCCTTGTAGTCTTAATAGAATCGGAGACTATCCTAGTTAAAGGGCACTCGTTTTCTACAAGGGTGAAAGTTCTACCAGTGGGGCGCCACACTTTACCAATGGGTTTGATTTTGGCAACCCACTGGGATTTAAGTCTAGCACGGGAGTTCACCTCATTAAGTAGTTTTTTGATACAAGAATCATGATTTGCCGTAAAGACACATTTTCTACATGTTTTACAAGTAGCATATTTAATGTCTGAGTAAGATCTAGAATTCCTAGATGATTGATTGATGATCCTAGGATGTGACATGCTACGGTTAGCAGTGTTGGGTAAACTGGAAGGCATCTGACTAGGTTTGAAATTCCTATCTCTTACTTGTGTCTTTTGCTTAGCTTCCCTTAGACCAAAAGTATGGCGAACGTCATTTGAACTAGTTCCCGACGTATTCTTTGGACTATGTCTAGGGAAATTAGGGGCAATCATGTGATTAGGTCTTGCAAAGGCTGTTTTAGTCACATTGGGCCTAGATGGTGGAGTGACTGTTCTAGAAAGATGAACCATATCAACTTGGGAGGCAAACCGCGGTCTCGAGGATTGTGATCGCTCGGATCTAAATGCAGTAGGTTGTCTGACAGTCGGTTGTCTGACGAACTGATTTGTAGGCGGTTTCCCCAAGATTGATGGTTTTTCAAGCTTAGTGTCCACACTAGGTCCTTTAGTTTTCCGCAAATCATTTTTCAACGCAGCTATAGCAAAGACCTTTTCCTGTACCTGGGCCTTTAAGGTCTCATTTTCTTTGAACAATTCATCTTGGGATGCCAACTTAGATTCAAGCAACTTAATTTGTTTCAAAAGATTATCCTTTTCAGCTTTAGAATCTAGAACTGTTTGATCCAATTTTCGTTCAAGAACAACGTTTGACTTTTCAAGGTTTTCAAAATATGTTTCAAATTTCTCCGTTTTCTTCGAAAATTCAATTTTGGCATCCTCAAGTTATTTTGATTGGTGAGCTAAAATCATTTCAAGCTCTTTAATCCTAGAAGCAGAATTGGTTAACGTAGCAGTCATAAAGCACTTATCATGATGTTTAGCATTTTGAACACTTTCTCCCCCATTATGACTCACATCGGATGAATCAGAAGTGGTATTTCTATCACTCTTTTCCATCCCATGTTTGTCATAGTTAGGTTCAGAATGCTCAATATGCGGTATTTCATCAGCATATACATCATCAACATTACATTGTACCATGTCCGCAGGCTCTTCGTCATTAATGGGTAAGCTGTCATCAAAAGAAATCTCGTGAACATTGCCTGACGTGCCACTGGTATCATGTTGTTCTCCTGATTCCGTGCTCTTGTCATCGTTATGCTCCAAGTTGTCAACCGTATGACCATTCTCCTCTTGTATCTGCATCATAGATTCTTGCACTCCATTATCATACACTTGGTGAAGTCTGGATCTTTCATAAATCGAAGACGAAACCGATGTCATAAATTTCAACAGTTTATCACGGAAATCTTTAACATCGTTCTGTGTGTATTGAAGAAATGACCGGCATATCCCTGAATTGTCAGACTTGATGATATTGAATTGGAGGAAAGGCGTGAGTTGTGTCACAAGAGCCTGATATGCAGTTTCTGATGCAGAGTGATTAAAGTCTTCTTTGTGAAGTTGCTCAGCTAGGTGGTTCAAGTTGAGAAATAGTGACTCGATGAATGTATACTGATGTTGATCGAAGAGTGTCACAAATTCGCTTCCTCCTTGAACCCATGCAATAGTCCTAAGATGTGACTGAAGTAGTCGACATGACATTATACTATTTTCTCTAGCTGTGTCTTGCATGTGATGCAAGTCTCCCTCTTGAAATTTCGAATTCAAAGACTCCATTGAAAAAATGATCGTGATTTTAGTTGTATTCGGAATCTTACAATTCGTGAAGAAATTTCGAAAGAGCCGTAAATAACTTTTTAAATAACTTTTTCGGCATATCCACGATAGATGAGATCACACTTTTCTCGGCTCAAAAATTGTTGTCGGCTAAAACGTTGAAAAAATAAACCCGATCAAAAATTCGTAGCTACTAACAATAATTCCCGTCACTTTGACTCGTCACTTTCGTCTTCAAATCCGGCCACAAAAATTTTTAACCCGTCAAAGATATTTCCACTTTTTATTTTTTCAAAATACCCGCCTCAAAACGATGTACCAAAAACTAGTATATAAAATTAACTTAATTAAATTAAAATTAACTTTAAAATTAAAAAAAAAATTAGCTTAATAAAAAATAATGAAAAAACTAAAAATAGAAATGAAAGTATAGAAAAAAAATTAAAAATAAAAAATAAAAAATAAAAAATCTGAGAATCGTTTTAAAAAAAACTGACAGTTTTGATTTGTAAAAAAAAAATAAAAAAATAAAAAAAATATCCCCACGTGGCTAATTTCCCTAAAACGTGGCAGATGATAGGCTTGGTTAACTTTGTTTTCTCCGTCCCTTAAATAACTGCTCCTACCCTTGACTTTCGTTATACACTCCTAAAAATTCTCTCTCTCTTTGGTCAAGAAACTCTCACCATCCGTCACTTCTATCTTTATTTTCTCTCAAAAAAAATAATCACTCTTAAATCCTCTCAAACACATCGCCTCCCAAATGATCCTTCACCTTTGTTAACTAATCTCACACAACTGATCCTTTCACATACAACAGAATTTGAATGAAAAAAAAAAACCCACTTAGAAACCCACAGAATATTAAACTTCCTTATAAACTCACTTATGTTTGAATCTAAAGAAGCCCCTGACGAATTTGAATAAGAAACGACTTCAAGATCACTAAAATGATCTCGGGTAGGTTTACTTTTTAATTTTAATTGTGTGTTTGGATCGATGATGTTTTTAAAAAAAACAGAGAACAAAGATCTAGATTAAAAAGAGTCGGATTTGTGTTAGAACGAGAGTCTGTTTTGTTGGTGTTGGAGTTTGATTCGGTTTAGGTAATGTTTGGAGTCGAGGGTGTGAGGGTGTGAGTCGAGAGTGTTAGAGTGTGAGTCGAGAGTGGGTGGGTGATGTTTGTGTAAGATGAGTCGTGTTGGTTGGAGTGATATTCGAGGGTGTATGTTCGAAGGTGTTGAGGTCGAGAGGTCTGTGAGGTCTGAGTAGAAAGGTTTTGGTCGAGTCAGGTTTTACGAGAGGGTGTGGTGTTGGGATTTATGTGGTCTAGACGGGAGAGGTTGGGCTAAGGTGTGAGTGATGTGCGAGGGTCGAGGGAATAAGGTTAGGGAGTCGAGAGTTTGAGTCTGTTGTGTGGGTCGAGGGTGAGTCGTGATTTTTGGTGATTGAGACTGTCAGTTGAAAGAGTCAAAACTGTTGGTGACTGTTGATGATATCTTGTTTTTGTTGTGTTTTGGATGTTGGAGTCGAGAGTTAAGTAAATAGAAGTTCGTGAATCGAGTGTGGTTTTTGTTCGAAGGTGTCGAGTTTGGTCGAGAGTCTAGGTGTGGAGTCGAGTGTGAGGGCTTTTTATGTTGTCGAGTCTAGGTTCGAGTCCTGTTGGTTTGGTCAAAACGAGTCTAGGTAAGTTATAGTTCCATCGCAATATGTTTCATCTTCATAGCAATATCAACCACACCCACCATCGCAATATTTAAAGAACTCACCATCGTAATGTTTATCATTCTATCGCAATGTCTAGTGTTTCATCGCAAAACAGTTAACTTTCCATCGCAATATCAAAAATACTCGCCATCGGAATGTGTTCAAAAAATTTGGGCAGAGTTCTGTCTCAATGAACCTTGATCCCGTCGCAATCACGATCGCAAAGTGCAATCGCAATCAACGTCGGAATAAGGGCATCTGAAAACAAAGTGATCGCAAAGTAGAACCCGAGGGTTATTGCGATCGATATGGACAAACCTGGTGACGTTATGATCGGAATAAGGCGACTTTCTATCGAAATATGAGAAAGTGATGCATCGGAATGTTAAACCCTTTTGAGACAGAAACAGAGACAATAACTGATTGGAACAAACTAAAAAAAATTTGTAAAATAAGGACAAAATAAAATCGTGACCGAATTCAAAAATAGACAAAACAGGAACTTTTCATAGAAAATTGATAAGAATAGATAAAGATATGGATTAAAAATTTGAAAGTGGAGAAAAATGAAAGAAACTTTTTGGACGAAAGATCGGATAAAACTTTTATCAAAGATTACCAAATTAAAAGATAAAACGAGACAAAGAATAACAAAGTGGATAAAAATAGACGAAAGAAAGAAAAAATATGTAAAGGAAAGAAATTTTACCACCAAATCAATAAATAAAACGAGCTAATCCGAAGAATCAACCATGCTCTTGATACCAATTGTAGGATCTTGTTTTTCTAAGGATTAGGCATTGTGTGAATTATCTATTGAATGGATGGAGAAATGGTAGAAACTTAGAGAGAGAAAGAAGAGAGAGAAAGGAGAGAAAATGAGAAAGATGGAAATGTGATTATCAAAGTGTAAGTGAACCAACAACCCCTCCTAACATGCTAGGAGGGGGGTTTATATAGCCCACCCTACATGTGGGCTATATAGGCTATATTGGATCACGAGCCCAATATCATTGGAGTGACCGATCCTTTCTAAATACGTAAAAATGTATTTCCAACACAATCATCCTTAGGTAATCCTTAACTCCTTTCTTTTGAAATTCCCGAATGGCATTTATAAATAAGTCCTTATTATCCTTATTTTCTTTAATACTTGATTCTATAGAAGTAGTAGTTTACAATCCAAAAATAAATACCACATCGTTGAAACTCATGATCATATAATTCCCGTTATACTTTTTTATTCAAGTCAACACACTACTATTACTTCCTCTTTCCACTTGGTATTGTAATAATATCATCATCGCAACTCTATAATTCCTCAGATTCTTCCAATACTAACTATACATGCACAGAACTTCAATCTATCCTCAGCGTTCATAAACAACTTCCTTAACTAAAAAAACCAGATCTCAAAACTACAACTTAGATGTATTCTATCCATTCATGCATCTAGTTCTTCTTTGTCATCTTTATCATCGGTTCAACAATCAGTGAAAACCTCCTGATAAACCTCCGATAATACTCAGCTTACACAAAGAAATTGACAAGATTCAGTTGGTTTCATCGGTATCGGCAAAGCCTCAATCGTTTCAATCTATTCAAGACTTTCACGATCACTTCAGCCATATATAGCACATTCTAAAATGTCTACTCCAGCTAAAATTCATATCCAAAGAATTTTATACACCATTCCTCTTTCCCTAACAATTTTTCAATTGTTATTAAATACTTTCCTTTCCTTCCTTAACATCCATCAAACAAAACATCAATCATCAGTAATGGATACCGATTTCTGGGTACTCAGTTTGTTCAACCTCATAGCAATCATCTTATTCCCAAAACATCCAGCTTCTATCCTTACTTCCATTATTACTTCTCTGATGACTTACCCTTCCAGTCTAATCAGATTATCCTTATTGTCTCATCTACCAACCCTTACAATTGATCATATTACCATCCTCAACTTCCTGACAATGCCATATAACAAAATATACGATCAGATTACATAACTTCCATCACTAAGCTAACACAAAGCTTCTTTTCCCCAAGACGACAATGAACTCTACGATTCCGCAGAACAATCACAAAATACCCTCAAATACTAACTCATCTTCTTATTCCCTTCCGACTACTATTGGTAAAGCGCACATAAATTTCGACCTATTATAATTTCCTCCTACATACCTTCTCATCATTGACCAATAAAATCTTCAAATAAAAATTCCACTGATTACTTCCTGAAATAAGTACACAATGCTTAACAACATTCTAATTTAATTCTTTCCACCTTTATTTATCATATCCTATGACACTCATCCTTATCCTAGTTAACTTTCTCACAGCTCTACTTCAATTAATTGCGCGATATCTCTTAATTCCATAAGTTCAGAAAATATTCCCTTAATATATATATAGATATTAACAATCCTTCCATCGGTTAATTTCTCATTTCAACCAATCGCTAATTCTTGTTGATTTCTCGTCCTCAGGTCAACTAAAATCTAACATCTTCAAATTTCAATATATCCTCAATAACACCTCAGAATTTCAATACACCATCAATAACACCTTCAGGATTTCAATATATCATCAATAATCCCTTCAGAATTTCATTGAAATCTGATCAGAATATGCAAATTACAACACTTAAATCTCAAATCTTATTAGTATTTCCAAAATATAGGCTGTGATAGCATCAACACCCCTTTCATATTGATTTTCCATTATCTAAATAATTCCCTTATTCAATCTGTACCAAAATGAAAACATTTCATTACCATAGAAAAACTAATTCCTATACCACACTCCTTGTTATTTCTTCAGCAGCCCGACCTCCAGCTAGTCCGTACTTACGACAAGTAAATAGATAATTTCTTAAGTAGTATAAAATATATGTGGTCTACACATCATACTTCGTCTTGCTTACTGATTAACAGTAACCGCATGAATACCATCTCTTCTTATCTTAGACTGTTAAATTCCAAGTTTACCTTTTGTCAGAGGAAATAAATTCCTATTCCTTATTGTCATTCGCAACAATACTGTTCCTTTACCCTTTTCTACCACACTTAATTTCGAATCAGGATCAATCCTTAAATTACTATCTCTTTTCATCTAGCTGAACATTCCCAAATGACTATTGATATATCAAAACATCCATTAGTTACTCGAACTTATCCATATAGTTTCACCTTTCCAATTACCATTTATATTCATACGACACTCTTCACCACATCTCTTCTCATTCCTAGGAATCTAACACATAGACATCCTTTTAAATCCTGTAGAATAGCAGCTGCATCTTCAACTGGAACAACAACATCTTCAACTGGAATAGTAGTGATGAGACTGCTTTTATAAATAGTCTCATCGTCCAAAAAAGTGCTTAAAATGCATTAAATATCATCAAAATACCCATATATATGCTTGTGTATTTTAGGTACGGATATTGAGAAAATGACAAAAGATCACAAGAATCATGCAAAAACGAACACGGGAAACGAAGCCGCTCAATGAACCAAGCCCTAATGAAGACTTTCCCAAGAAAACCCTTGAAGATTTGAAGAATTATAAAGAAGGGTCCTCCAATATGGAAGAATTGACACTTTATACCCTTGTATCTTCATAATTACAAGTTTGGTCCCTAAAGTTTGTCAAAATTACAAAAAGGGCCCTCCACTTTGAAGAATTGATAAGTTTAGCCCCTCAACAAAGCTAAATTGTCAACCATTGTCCTCCACAAAGTCAAATATATCATGAAGTCCTTCAAAGTACAAGAAATTACAAGTTTGGTCCTTTGAAAGTCCCAAAATTACCAAAAGGACCCTTGACTTTCAACAATTGGCAAAAATGGTCCCTCATAAATGAAGACTTGGAAAATTCAGTCCTCCAAAATTCCAATCATACAAGTAAAGACCATAATCCATCAACAATATGCCAAATCAGTCCTTCAAAAATCACAAAATGGCAAGAATTACCCCTGAATTCACTTTGTAAAACATTTTGGGGCAAAAGTGTGAAAATGAAAAGTTGTTAAAGAAGGAAATGGGCGTTGATAGCAAGTTTGATTGAATAGATAAGAGAAGAAGAGAAGGAGGGTTATTCTTGGCCAGACAAGATACTTACCTTAACCAACCAGAAGCTGCCACCTCACCCCGCTCACCACTTCCACCAATCACCTTTCACCCTTCCTCCACATCAGATCCCACTCACCCCATTTATTAACTAAACTTAACTGATTAGTTTTAATTGGCGCCTAACACTTGGTTTAAAAACAAAAACAGATCAAACCCATGTTCTTGGCATTCATAATCCAAATTGGGTTTTTCTAAACTGCTTGAAATTATGCCACCAAAGTGTCCAGATTTATGATTAAGGTCAACATAAACACATCCAAATCCTTAAACCCTATGCCACATCATCACCCATGTCACATGTTAAACCCTTGTCCCACGTTTTGGAGAAGAAGACAAACAAGCCAAAGAGATCCAACGTCCCACAAACTTGCTTACTTTCTAAGCTTCACAAGAGCCATTGGATGCAATTCCAACAGCTATACACTCCACAAACGTCCAAGATAAAGTCACATGAGCTCAAGATTTCAAATTTCCACAAGGGTATTTCTGGAAGTCCAATGCTTAGGGTTTTCACATTTTCAGCTTTCTAGGACCATGTACACCCTCTATATAAAGGGTCTAGCTCATTACATTTATTCCGGCTTTTGGTTTTTCCTTGTTCAACAACTTGTAAATCCTGTTTTCAGTTTAATGAAATTGTGTTAAGTGTGTTGAAGAAAGACCAAGTGCCACTTATTTTTATGCTTGTTTATGTTATTTGTTCACTAAATTTGAATCTCAAAATCTGTTTTTAAGGAGTGCGCAAAAGTTTGCATTTTTCCTTCAAGCTTGATATTTTGCTAAGTTCTTGTTCAAACCTTGGAATTCTTGGGTTATAGGGCTCATCATAGCATCCTAATTGTGATATTAAGGTGTGGTGAGGCTTATAACTTGGGGATAATCAAGTGTGGGGTAACAAAGTTGCATCAATCAAGGCTTTTGAAGTTTCTGTTTTAATAATTGTGCCTCTAACCTTGTTGAATCTTAGCAGGGTTGTTTGTGGAAGCTTGTGCTTGTTCTAGCTAGCACATAAGCTCATAAATTCGTGGGTGTGGATGTACATCCATGAGGTTTGTCTTAAATCCTTGAAAATCTGATAAATATTGGAATTTTTGTGGATTTGTGCTCTATTGGTGTTCCTGTTGATTTCTTGGCTTGAATCTGCTTAGTCTTTGATAGGTGTGAAAACACCCATCCTTTTACCACTTAATTCTGGCTAAAACAAGACCAAAACGCGTATTTAATATCATTTGTTTGGAATCTGGTTTTTGTGTTTATTGTGTTTTCAGAGCCAACCGGATGGATATTGGAGAAAACATGGGATTGCACGGGATTTATCGAAGAAAAAGACTCAAGACGAAGTCTATTGTCCAAGAGATGCAAAAGATTTGAAGTCATTGTGCCTATTTGAAGATTTATCGAAGAAAAGAGCCAAAGATGGAAGATTCATATATGTCGAAGAACTCGAGTCTATTAAACAAAAGATTATAAGACGAGTTGGAATTATTCACCGACACTTCTCAAAATCCAAAGTCGGAAACGTTTAATTAATGAAACGTAAAGACTAAAGAAGAAAGAAGAAGAGAAGCCCATGAACAAAGCCCATTCACAAGCCCACAAAGCAAACGCCTATAAATAGGACTTCTCCTCACAACTTGAGAGGCTAGTTAGTTTTTAGTCATTTTCTTTCATTCGTAGCTTTGTAGGTTCTAGAGAGAGAAAGCTTAACTTTCTCTCACTAGAAAACTTTCATCTTCCTTCCTTGTTTTTAATCATAACTTCACTTTTTAAGCTTAATCTTGTTTTCATCTTCATCTTTTTCAAGTTTCTTGTTATTCGTAATCTTGTTCTCTTCATCTTTTCGTCTTTAATTTCTTCACACGGCATAAAAAGTTTATACCTTTTGTGTTTTGTGATTCGTGTGTTAAAGATTGACAAGGGTTATCATTTGCTTATTAGGTGTCTAGCTTATTTCATTTTTAATCTTCTCAAAAGTTTAATCTTACAAAAGTTACTTTACAAAATTTGCGTATTTAGTGTTTTGGAAGTTTTTCCATCTGTAGCTTCTTTTGTTCCCCTTGATATTGATCTCGTTTAGTTTTGGATAAGTGCTTATTGTGAATGCTTATTGGATTTTTAACTTATCTCATTCCATCGTAATACTTTGAGATCCATCGCAGGAGGGTTTCACTTGCTACGATTGCATTAACTACGATCTGGGTCCTTTCCCTGGTACGATCCACGCCTACGATCAGTCACTGCGATCTGGGCTGCTTCGATTGCATTGAGTGCGATCAGTTTGTTACGATCCGGAACCACGATCGCGTTGCGATCTGGTAGTACGATCGTCCCCTCCCATCGTACTAGAGAGTACGATCCATCCCTTTTGGTATCATCGCATTGAGTGCGATCTGATTACTTCTTCCGATCGCATCGAGTGTGATCGGTGAGTACGATCCATTGTGTTGTTTGGGGTACGATCGCGTTGTGATCTGGACTATTGTTTGAGTACGATCGCATTACGATCGGACTCAGGTCTGTGTTTTGTTTTTGGCTTAATTTTCAAATCTAGTTTTTCCCGCTCTTTTACTTAGTTTATTTCAAACTTGTTTTTAAGTTTTTGAATTGTTAAGTTTTAATTTCCAAGGTTGCACGCCCTTATTTGTAGTTTAATTTTAAGGCTTCTATTTTTATCAACGACAATTTTAATTACTCACATTTAGTTTAAAAAATTAGATAACCAAAATCAACCCCTTTTTAGTAACCAAGAACAACTATTCCACTTTAAACCGTGATCAATTCGAGAAGATTCCGAGATATAAATCTGAAACCCAATGAAAACCATCGTATCAGTCTTGCATGATAATGTTGTTTATATGCTAGATTGATCATTGGGTTAACTGAATCACACTTTTTCTTGTTTAAAATTTGATTTGAAAAGATAAATGGGTGTTTGGGACTACCTGTTTAAGCTTGAATCTTGTTATTGTGTTGTGGAAAGTTTGTATATATGCTTTATATATGATATATGCTTGGTTGAGAGTGTTTTGCTGCAAGTTTTTGGGTTTGAAACTTCAAATCATACAATCTGCTATAACTTGTTAGATTTAACTGTTTTTGACCTAATATTTTGGTGAAATCTAGTATTTGTGCATGCTTAGGGTTGAAAATTGTTAAAACATCATTATTATAACTTATTTGATAGATCTTGAGGTTTGATCTGGCTTATTGGTCAAATACATCAGCAAAGTGTAAAATTGCATGTGTTAGTGTTCATCAGTAACATTCATCAGCTTAGAACTTGCTTAATTCTTTGAATCATTGAAAGAAACTTGTTTAGACTTGTTCATTTGAGTTTAATATAGCTTGTGTATGCATTTGGTTGAATTTGGTTGGCTGAATTGTGCTCTAAGTGCTTTTTGAACCTAAACTGCTTATTGTTTCATGTCTGTATCATATCTGGTGCTTTATTGATTAAAAACTGTATCAATTGGGTGATTCTGTTTGTGATTTATTGATTGTTATTGACTGCTTATGATCCAAAGATCATTTGGGTGCCTTTGGGTAATCTAAATCTCAAAAAAGTTCACTAAAGACAAAAAGTCATACAGGTCAAGCAGTGGAAAAAGTTTCCACTGCTCAACACCCAAAACTAGCCCCTGCTAGTGTTAATTTGAACTCAGCTTATCAATAAGCTATTTTAGCTTATCCAGACCTACAACAACTTATTTTTTGTTATAGATCTTCATTATTTGACCCATTTGATTAGACTGGAGCTTATTGGACTTTGACTTTGACTTTTTGCTAGAAAACCAACTTATTTGACTTTTACATAAGTGCTTATTTGCTTTTTACAGCTTATTGAGTCAGCTTATTTGAAAATTTTTTGTTGATTTTGCTTATTTAAGTCATTTGAAAGCTTTAGAAACATGAATCAGCTTTTGGGGTGGCCTAGAACTCAAAAACGACTATTTTGTCGTTTTCTGTAGATTGCTTGTTGCATTTTCAGGCTTATTCCTTGGGCTTATTTCAAATTTCTTTTTACAGAAGTCTTACTTAGGACAAAAGAAGTTTGTGTGTCTAATTTGAGCTTATGGCATTGGCTTATAGCTTAATGGGCCAATAAGCCCATTAAGAATAAGCTGTTTGGTATAAGCTAGCTTATTTCACACTTTCAGCTTTTGGGCCTTTGGAAAAAGTTGTTTAAAATCAAATTTTGAGTCAAGTAGTGCTTTTTGGGCTTATTTTGGACACTTTTTTATATTGGGCTCAAATTTGGCCCAATAGTGATCTGTTTTGGGTTTAGCCCACTTTTTAGGCCCATTAAGGGTATTTAGGTAATTTCACTTTCATTTCTTAGTTATTTAGGTTAAATTAAGCTAGTTTGCAACTTTTTAGAATTTTTTATGATTTGTGGATTTTTAATAATATTTTAATATTATTTTATTGTTAAAAATTAAAAGTCTGATTTTCTAAGTTTTTATATTTTTCCTAGATTGTAGCCACTTAATTAGGAATTTTTCAACTTTCCAAATATTTTTAGGGTCTTTTAATTATTTTCTAGAATTAATTTAAGTTTTAATTGATTTTAATAGTTTTTAATTGTTTAAAAATAGTTTATAGTGGTTTTAAAATTTTGAAAAATGCTTTTTAGCTTAATTAGGGTATTTTGGAGGTTTACAAACTTTAAGATCTTGTTTTGGACTTTTTAATAGTTAATATTGATTTTTAGGGCTTTAATTAGCATTAAAAAGTCATTATTTAATTAATTAAAAGGTTTTGGCAAGTTTGGATTTTTTGTAAACTCTTAGAATATTTTTGTGGATTTTTAGTGATTTTTAGGGTAAAATTTTAATTTTGGTGCTTTTAACGGTTTTACGTGTACACCTTTTTCGTCTTAGTTTAAATCGACATCGTAACCGTCATTCTCTTCTTACCTCATTTCTATTTTTCTTTCTCACAAATATAATCACAAAGATAATCATCTCATTACACACACACTAAGCCTCCTTGAGAACGATCCTTATTTTTGGGTCATTAGTGCTTGGTGTTCCTAAACCGACACTTAACGCTTACCACTTTTGCTCTCTTTTCCTAAAGAGTAGTAAAACCACTACATTAAGCAGCATCTTCAGTCTCAGCACCTCATCTCCTCGCAGCACTATCAACTTCAAACAATCTAACAACTATTCCCACGATCATATAATCTACCCGATAGGTTGTTAACTCTGGAGACATATTTCAAGAAACTCAGTCACGTAGAATCCCACTAATGACAGAAACATGCGCTAACAACACAATACTACCTAAATTCCACAATCATCTCACAAAATAGAAGATAACAAAACACATCAAGATACTAAAGGGTAATAGTAGATTTCATCCATAAATCCGAGAAAATCGCAACAAAATCTTGTTACTACAGTCACTTACCCTTATCATCCTAAACAACAACAATAATAATAATCTATCACAATACTACCTCACAACATCTAAATAATCCAAATACAACACAACAATACATAAACTAAAATACAACAAAGATCTATCACTCCATTAATCCATAGGATGTGGTCCATCATTTTCTTCCAACTAGGCTCTCCCCTACTTCATCTTCATCTGGTCCTAACTTGCAGCACCTCCATTTTGGATCAAAACACGGCGGCTCCTCAAATCCATACCTTAAATGCGCTCCTTGACACGGAGGATCTATCATATAATGAGAATCAGCATACACCTCACTATCCTGGAACTTCCAATGCGGTCCAAGATACGGCCCAAGATGAGCTACATACTCACTTAACCTGCGAAGCCTATCTCTCTCTTCCTGATATTTCTTAAAATCAGTTCCATAACTCCTCACTTCAGCTCTAACCTCAGTTCTTCCAACTTCACTCTCAGTCCTATAGTTATCACTATCAGATTCTACAACATTTTTCTTATCATCCGTATCATCCTCATAATCTAACCATCCACCTGAATTCTTATGATTACATCCTCACTGACATTGCATACCCCGTTTACCTACAGCAAATCCCCGCCTATTGTTGTTAAGTGGTATGTCGGACATTTTCTAAAATCACAGAAAATTTAAAGGTACATAAGGTCATTATTCAAAAATATATATGCAATGCATAATTATGCAAATGCAAATAATTTACGTATGCTAAATATATATATATATGCGATGCAATGCAAATGATAATTATACAATACTCATAAAAATGAAATTATGATGAAAGCACTCCACGTCCTTTCATTAATACCAATACCTTAACTTAGTATTTACTTAATAAATACTATGGAATTCAGATCAGTTTTGAGGGATACATCTATGATAACAAAGCATAACAAAAATAAATAATCTTACCGGAGCCTTGCAGAGAACTTGCGTTGCTTTTATAAAACACTTTTGATACCAATGTTATAGTTTAGGATATTTTCAAAAATCGACCTAATTCGCTATAACTAAAGAGCTCTGGTTACCAATCTATAAAACCCCCAATTTACATTGCCCAGCGAAAATACATAACTGGGTGTTATTCACAAACTTCATTTCACAATACTCTTTATATGACCTTACAACAGTATAGTTAGGAATAAATAAGGAAATAATTTAAATCAATGTCTAAAACCTTCAATCCCAAGTAAAATCAGTTTAAAAATATCCGAGTAGCGTTCAGGTTTCCCAAGGATCTTAACAAATTGACAAACCTTTTACCAAAATACTGGACCATATACTATAAAAATTATGACAAACGGGAAAGAAATATGTTTTAGACCAAATTACTACAAAAGCAATCCCGCAATCCTTCTCCAGCAAGCTCCGCTATTCAAAAACTTCAATACCTGAAATACATGCTTAAAATCATCAAGACAAAGGTTGAGCAAGTCTATAGGTCTAATAAAACATAGTTGAACACATCGTAAAAATCATTCACAATTGTTTAATAGCATTGTGGTCATACAATCTATTAATCAGGCATTTCATCTTATAACAATAGCTATTGAATTGTATTAAGCTCATGACACCGACCCCTTAACTTAGTCACCCACGCCAAATGCCAGCATGACTAGAAGAATTCCAGTGCCCCTACTAGGGTATCAATTGCAAGAATACCAATTCTCATTCTCGTAAAATTATCCTTCCTAGAGGTTACTCAGTGTAATGCCCTGGTCTCAGATAGGTTCGTCAGCCCAATAGTAATATCATTAGAATAAGCGGCTATTCCTAACTCACAACATCAAGTCAGAAGATAGTTAACGGCTCATGAATTTAGGGACTTTTGCAATTTAGGTACTTGTACAATTCAAATCAACAAAGGCAACATTCGGGTCCAACAATTACTCATGACATGTGTTCATTTTTATTCAAATAGCATGTATCCCCTCGCGGGTTTTAAAATCATTACAACAAGTGGAAAACGAGTCTATAGACTTACCTGAAGTATTAACAATAGTATGACGACTTTCAACGATCGATGATGCCCGGCGAACACGAAATTCACAATCTATCACAATAAAACGGGTGCCTTTAATAATACATCCAAGTAATATTTCATACTTAATAAAATGAAATAAATATCTCAAAGTCAAAATCAAACTCACACCATTCTCAATTTAATAAATCCTTCTTACTTACACTTTTATAGTTTTATTCTTTCAAAAACTGTCGATATATATATATATATATATATATATATATATATATATATATATATATATATATATTAATCGTCCAAACTGTTTTCCTTACTTAAACACGTCAATAACTTACGGTACTAATTAGAAACTTCACTTACTATATATAGAAAGACCTCCCAAAAGTTGGTTAAAAGATTTTACTTTTAATGTTCCCTGCCCGACTCATCTTCAAACTACAAAAACCGGACAGTTTTACGTCAACAACTCATATAGTCTTTTTAACTTATTTATTTGACTCCGTTTACAAAACCGACATTCATCTTTGAAAATAGACTCATCATACTCATGTTTATCACTTAACATCAGTACTTGACAAATTTTAAAATCCTTTTTATAGTCCCCGAGATTCGATCCAAATATCGACAACAATTATATATTATGCCGATACTCGTCTCCCGGTACACGAATAATCTAACTATCATAACTTTTCGCTCGTTTGGAGCTAGAAGGTCTACTTTATACCAAATCGAAGCTTAAGACATCCTCTATAACAACATCTAGTTAGTTCATATCATACTCAAACTCATATTTTTCAAAAATTAACTTTCTATTCTGGTCAAAATTACCTCTTTAAAAATCACTCAAAATCAAATTTTCACCACATTTTAACATCATTTTTATCACTATAATCATCTAAATATTAATACTTTCAATCCTAACACACTATATCATTCTAGATAATCAAATCAAATAAAACCCAACTAAAAATTTCAACATGCAACAACTTAAAATAATATATAACAACAATAACACCTACATACAACAATTTTTTAAGATCAAAACACAAGATTTTCATCAAGAAATGGGTTTTTATAAAAAATTCATGCATGTAGCTAAATTTCATGCCAATGTGTAGAGAATCAAAATATAGGAATGGGTCTTTGATTAGTTTTTAGAGATTCAAACTCAAAATCAAAAATCAAGGGGTGTTTGTGTTGGGTGGAGGTGACGGAAACAATGAGCAAGAGAGAGGGAGAGACAGAAATTCTTGGTGGAGTGTTTTGTGTGTGAAAATGTGTTTAATTTTTTCTTTTACATGGAAAAAGTTAAGGGTAGTTTTTGCTAATTGTGATTCTTGTGGACCAAAATACAAATACTTGTTTAAAAAGCGGGAAATGACTATTAGTCACTTTCGAAAATATTTACGGGTCTCGGGTTTCATATAAATACTTCTCAAAACTTAAAACGCACACAAAATATGATATTATATAGTCCCGGCACGACTTAATACGACATTAAAAATAAAAACGTCAAAATATTAAATATCGACATGTCTAAAAAAACGAAAAATTTTGGGCATCCATTGATATCGTTAATAACTGATATTTTGTATATAAAAAGTTTATCGTCTCTTCTCAATTCAAATTGATTACTGGTTAATTGTGCGACTCAGTCGTCTTTTGGTGGAAAAGAAATAGATTTGTCGTTGTAGTAAATTTAAAATGCAAAACATTAAAGTAAATGACACGGTAAATAAAGCTAAAACTAATTAAAACGTAAATGGCAATAAATTTAAGACTTTAAAAGTAAATTAATTAAATGACGGGAAATTAATACTTGACAAAACGTAAATTTAAAAACTTTAAACTAAAATACTTTTAAAAAAATAAACTAAGACGACAAGTAAAAATAAAGCTAAGTAAAATTAAGACAAAACAATTAACATAAAGCTAAGTAAAAATGGCGGGAAAAATAAGTTTAAAAATTAAATTTAAAATAAAAACAATTAATTTCGCAATATATTAAAAAACTGAATTAATTTCGCAACTTTAAATAACACAAATCCGCAATTCAAAAATCTTGAAATAATTTCGCAATAAACGAATTAATTTCGCAATATCCAAATTTTGGAATAAATCCGCAATAAAAGTTACAATTTCGCAATATGAAGACTATACACAATTTCACAATATTTGCGAAATTGTGTATTAAATCCGCAATACCCAAAACGTAAAGATTCCGCAATGCTGTAGGAATGATTTCGCAATACAAGAAAGCAAGATTTCGCAATACAAAGGAAGCAAGATTTCGCAATTCCAAGGAAGCAAGATTTCACAATTCTATGAAAGGATTCAAATTCGCAATACACAATGTATTGCGAAATCGAATCAGATATTCCTAAAAACTAGGATCTCGTAGAAGGACGAAAATAAGCACTATAAACTCAACTTTTTAAGGAAAATAAGCAAAGTAAAACACCAATAAGCTAACTAAAAAGCCTAGATTAATGCTAAAACTTATAAAAACTTCAAAAACAAACCACGAAATTGGAAAAGATGCGAACTTTATGTAAAGAGTAGACGAAAAAGATTTAGATTAAAAGCACGAACCCAACACAAAGAAAGATTAAGAAAACGATTAAGATTAAAACAAACAAGAAAGGTAGAATGAGAGATTAATTAAAAAGCTTGAAGATAAAAGATTAAACAACACAAAATGAAAACTTACTTAGAATTAAAGGCAAGAATTAAAATGATAATTAAGTAAATAACAATATGAAAGTGCATGTAATTAAAGATGGAAGAACTATGTGTCAAATAGCCAACAACTCCTAATGTGTCATTAGGAGGGTATTGATTGGGAGATTAGTATGTCTTGATGCTTCCTTAGTTTTCTCGTCATTTCGTCTTTATAAACGCTTCGACTTTTTTCAACTTTGTCTCGGGATTATTTGAACTCGTCTTATAATTTCTTCATTTATTAGACTTGAGTTCTTCCACTTCATTAAACTTCCGTCTTTAGACTTTTTTCTTCGATAAATCTTCAGAATAGGCCTTGGACTTCCGTTCTTTTTGCACTCTTGACCTTTTGACTCCGTCTTTTGTCGTTTTCTTCGATAAAAGCCCGTGAAAGCCCATGTTTTCTTCCCTTTTCACATTTTGGTCCAAAATCAAAACAAAAACACAAACCACGCATAATTCCGACATTTACGACATAAAATACACGTTTTGGCTTGGTTATTATTATAATTAAGTGGTAAACGGATAAGTGTTTTCACACTTATTAATTGTCATTACTAATAATCCTCGCAACTCGTCAAAACGTAAAAATATAACTTCCAACTTTCATCCAAATCAAATCACTGATCGCTATGACAATCAATCTCGTCAAAAAAATTTCAAAAATATACGTAAAATAAAAATAAATATAATTAAATAACGACCACGGGTTTGGGTTGTCACATGCCAACTACATGATCAAGAAAATTGATGAAAAGCTAAGGGAAAGACGTCTAATGAGAAACTTATAACGATTCGTTGGTGGCAGACCGTATGGAATTCACCACAGAATGCTCGAACGATCAACATAACATGGTGATCGTATCTTTTCAGGTCAACTTCATACACTTATATTGTGAATATGAAAATACTGCGAATATTGTGCTTTTGTGGCTTGCTGTAGTGTAAAAGTATGATAGTTTTTTTCAAGAATTTCTCACGAGATTCTAAATCTTTCAAAATATATATCATACTCAAGCACTACAACTAACCCTTATTCACTTGAGGGGGAGCATTAATATGTTCTAAGGCCAACAACTGATTTGATTTTGTTACCCAAAGACCGGTTAATCCATTAATATCCAAAATATTGACGATTAACATTTTGGATAAGGGGAGAAAATGAGATTAAGGAGAATTGTAAATATATGTGGCTCAAAATGGAAAAAGGTTAATGGAAAATCCAACTTGATATGTGTTATGCATATGTTAAGGGGGAGAATTTTGTTGTCAAAAACACTGAAGGTACAAAACTTTTGATATTTATATCACAAGTACCTCAATGATTTTAAGGAATTTTCATGGTGACAAATACTTACCTAAAACACACTTAACTCATGAAGGTTGTGGTGACAAAAGGGTGGTAGGATTAGGTACTAGTCCAATGATTTTTCTAGAACCAGAGGAATCTTCCCAAGGACGATTCATTTGTTAGAAAATAGAAGTCCTTAGGAAAGATGGGGAATGGATTGTGAACGAAGCTGAATGCCAACCAAGTACTGATGCTAGCACTAGAACAATCACAACAAGGTGCTAGTGATGATGTATTGGTAAGCATTGAAGGGGTTGAAGAATGAAAAAGAAATGTAAAGATAAATGGTGTAAAGAAAGAAGCCCTCCTTACAACTTAGGCAGAAACCAGGTCAACACATTTTGAATACGACAAAGTATCATGGACCCAGTGATGTGATGCACAACCCCTCCCAGCCAACTCAAATATCTCTCAAAAGATATTTGTTTTAATTTCACGGAGTTCAACACGTTATCTATCGGCTTATTCACTCCGAATAAATTGATATTGAAAAGGTGGCAATCCTCTCCAGCCTCCGCTCACCAAAACAAAATGCACCATTGAGTCTAGAGCCACGAGATCATCAAAAGTCTCATTAGGACACAATTTTAAAAACAAGAAATATTTTTATGAGTCCTACGTAATATTCTTGTAATATTTCCAGAACATCTGAGTGATACGAAAGTATTACAATAAAGATGGAAATCCTGCTTGAGCCAACATCAAACAAGCTCATGGTAGGTGACACGTGCAGTTCTTTAAAAACTAATATTGTGATAAATGGAAAGAAACGATGGTTTGACTCTTAATTGAGATTAAACTTGTTCCAGGGCCTCTACGCAAAATCCAAGTGATCTTGCCAGAACACTTAGAGTGGCACTCTTTAGTGTTCACAGTGAAGAGTGGAAATCCTTCCAGTGTCAACATCAAACAACACTGCGGTAGGTGACAAGAAAGATTATATTATAATCAAGCTCGTGACAACTGGAAAGCAACGATGGTGAAAATCTTAATTGAAATTCACTTGTTCCAGGTTCATGAATTGACGGCTTCAATCATAAGGATATCTATTATCCAAGTGATTCACTCTTTATGTTCGCAGTCAGCTTTGGACGGTCGAATAAAGAGAACGGGTTTACCCGTGAAATCTTGTCAAGGAGATCTTTAATTAGAGCTACCTGTCACAAGTACGATATTTATTATCGTCCAATGGTCTTCACCGACCAGAGGTACAATGCTACCGAATCAGAATAAAATGTCAAAGCCATTTTATTCGTGTCTTATTATGTTGCTGCATTTGAAGATGGTGGCGTTGCGGGGTACCAGATGAAGTCGTCCTCACATACTTACTCCATCCGCATCAAATATTTCAGCAAAATTCAAGAAAGTCTGATGTGACAATCCGTCAATTTATGGTTGATATTTTATTCTCAGATATTATTTAAAAACATTATTTTAATGTTATATTATGAACTCACTTATTTTTGGGAAGAAATTTGGATTTACGTCTTGGAGTAGCATCGACTACGTCTAAACCGGAGGATTCTACGTTACGTGCTTACGTTTACATACACCGTTTTTGGTGACAGTCCGACATTTCAGAAAATAAATTTATCCGTGAATATTATTTTGGAGTTTTAAATTTGTGTTAGTTCATAAACTCACAAATTTACGAGAAGAGATTAGGACTTACGATTTTATTTTAACGTCCTGTACGACTAAACCGGAAACCCTAGGATTACGTATTTATGTTTTCGAACTCCGTTTTTGATGAGACAATTTTTATTAGATTCGTTTTGTGCCGTTGATTCATAATTTATAAAAACGTTTTTCGTAAAACGACCCGAGGGTACGCAAATCGATGAAACTATAATCGAGGAGTACCCGTAAATAAATGGGGATGAGACAAGTGGGACACTTGTCCCACCCCCACTCAAACCGGCCTAACTAAGCTACCAACACCCTTAGGTGTCCAAGTTACATGAAACTAAGTTACACATGTAACTTAGCTTCATAATTAAGCCACTTCCACCTCAAAACCACAAACCAAAACCACTTCTCATTTTGCAACTCATGCAAACAACTCATTCTCCCTCACTCTCTCTCTAATGTGCCGTCCCATATCACCCCAAAAACACCCATTTTGATCTTGATTTAACCATGAAATCCCATGTTGTTCATACACATGTTGAAGTCCTTTTGAAACCCTATTGATTGGTGGTGATTATAACATCCAAGGAGGAGTTTCCATGGAGTCTTGGGGCTGATTTTCCACAAGGTGATCATGAAGAATGGTGGTCTTAAAGATGGTCTTGGTTATCCACAAGTTTCTCCATCAAAATCCATGTCCAAATCATAACCTACATCAACTTGGTGGTATAAAGATTGTCCTTCTCATCTTCTTGTTATTTTTGATTATGTAATCTTGTATTTCTTTTACTTATGTATATGTATATGATGATGAATGATGATTAAAAATATTGTGTGGGGATTTGGTGTTGATAAACATGCTTAAAAAGATGAAAAACTATAAGAAACAAGGTTAAAATCTTGCTTAATTTAGATGGCTGTATAAAACAGTAAAGAATCATATGGTAAACTGGTAAAATGACTTGAATAGATTGATATACAGTAAGCTATGGGTCTTGTACACATGTGAGAGTTGGTCATGCAATGGAATCATTGTAATGAGTGAGATATGATCAAAACAAGTTTAGAGTACCAATCTGAGTTCACTGTTTTGGACGATTTTTAAAAAATACTTAGAAGCTAATTCAACAGTAGCTATAGTAGAGTTAAATGGAGCACATATCATGTAGTTTATGTGATAAACATTTGAGCTTCTATCTCCAAATAGAACTCTAGATATGGCAGTTTTGGTGAATATGAAAACAAAAATCAGATTTTGAGAATTAATGTTTATTATTATTATATAAGCACTCAAAATTATATTGTATAAAATGTAAAATAAAAACCCACTAACTTATGGATTTTATTTATATAAATATGTAAAAGGTTAAATAAGTGTATAAATTATAAAAATGGTAGTGGAATAACACTTATAAGTAATAAAAACTATAAACTTGATTTTTACGACTTTTTCGGCTATTACCGCAAAATTAACGTTTTTCGCCAATTAAAACTTAGACGATCAAACCCGTCTAATGTAAAGTTTTTAAAAGTCATATACTGATATATAAGTAACTAATACAAGTAAAAACCGATAAAACCCGAACTATAGGACATACGGACATTAACGAGCTAACTAAGCATATTGGACTAATAATTGGACTAAATAAGATAAACACTTATAAAAAGAACTTATTGGGCTTAACCCATTTGGGCCCATCATGGAAAGTATAGATACTGATAATATAAGTATAAAATTGATTAAAACAAGTTAAAGAACTTATAATAAGCTTATTGGACTTAAAATAGATAAATAGGTAAAACTAGTAAACTAGTAAAAAGTTACCAAAATGTAAACACTAAAATGAGTAAATGAGAATATGTAAACCCACTTGATCATCATATATATATAATCATCATATGTATACATAATTGTTATTTTTATAAAGTCATTGGACATGAGTCTAAGACGAGTATTATTTGTCTAGGTTTCCGTGATTGAAGCACGTACCGTACACCCGAATTACCGATATCCCGCCTTCCCACATCAACGTGAGTTCATAGCCTCACACTCTTTTAAATGTTTTTATGAAATGTTTTATAAACCCGCGAGGGAGATAACATGTTAGTTTTATAAAATAGGACACCATTTGTCCCGATTGTTTGTTTATTGATTTGGACCCGAATGATTGTATGACCCGATTGTATGACCCGATAAATGATTAAAGGACCCGATAGATGAAATTAAATGGATTATTAAAGTTAGGTTATGTCACTAAAAGTCCCATTAGCATGAATTGTGAACTACCGGGATTTGGTAGACGCTTATGCATATAATAGTACTATTTGGGGACGATCACCCCAGTTCGCGCCTTGACGGTTGATCCCCGTCGTGCCACATTGATTGGTAAGCGAATTTATGTATGAGAAGGTTTCCATAGCGTGACCTTTGTGACGACACGCTACTTTAGATGGGCAAATTGAGTATCGGGTTAGTTACCCGTTGTTGGTTTAGTAAGGTAACAATGTCATGCGGCTTATAATAATCCAATTAACGAAATACTACTAGATGCACTGAATTACGATGTATTGCCTGACTAGCAATACAGGGTCATAATATTGATATTATGTTCGTGTTTTGGTTTTCATAACCATATTCATATAACGGTTTTTATTTTTATACAACGTCATAAAACGTATTGTATGATGTTTTTACGACATTGGCTCGTATAATGATTTTTAAGGCAAACGCCTATATTATGATTTTTGTAGAAATGTAAATCTTGCTTATGTTTTTAGAGAGAGAAAGAGATAGAGAGATGGTGGATTACACACACACTTAGAGAGAGAAAACCAATGTTTACTATGTGTAAATAATGAAACCACACACCCTCTCCATCAAAGGAGAGGGTTTATATACCCAAGCCCATGAGATGGGCTTGGGTTTACATTAGGCTGCCGGCCCATACAATCCATGGGCTCGGTTTTGGGTTTTGTTTGATAAATGTAAATAACTAAACTACGAGCTATGACATGGACTATTTTTGGAGTGACTGATCCTTTCTAATACGTAAAAACGTATTTCCAACAATCTCCCCCTAAGGGAGGTCACTCCAAACAAGGGCGTTACCCGAGTTACAATAATGAAATAAACCTAGCATACTATGCTTGTTTTGAGCTCGTAGTCTTCGTCTTTCTTTTTCTTTTTCTTTTCTTGTGAACATGCTGATGTGATCTTTGATATCAATCTTGAGCATTAATCTCTTGCCTTGATCTCGTGCATCCATCACTTGTGATCTTCGCCTTCTTGTGACACCATGTCCCACATACTTATACCTTCGTAATTCTTGAAAGCTTCAGAATTAGATACAGCGGAAGACTTAATTTTTAGGCTTTCTTGAATTAGATGAGATATTAAGTGCATAAGGTATAAGCATGCGGGGACGACTTCTTCTTGGATTCCGCAACGCCACCGTCTTCAAATGCCGCAACATAAGTAGACACGAACGAAATGGCTTTGAACATTTCATTCTAATTCGGTAGCATTTTACCTCCGGTCGGTGAAGACCGTTGGACGATATTAGATATCGTACCCGTGACGGATAGTTTCAATTAAGTAACTTCCTGACAGGATTTCGCGAGTAAACCCGTTCTCTTTATTCGACCGTCCAAAGCTGACTGCGAACATAAAGATTGAATCATTTGGATAATAATATCCACATGATTTGAAGCCGTCAATTCATGTTCCTGGAACAAGTGAAATTCAATTAAGAACCGCACCATCATTTATTTCCTGTTTTCACGAGCATGATTCGTATAGAATCTTGCAAGTTACCTACCAAGTGCTGTTTGAGGATAACACTAGAAGGATTTCCACTCATCACTGTGAACACTAGGGTATCACTCTGAGTGTTCTGGCAAGATCACTGAGATTTTGCGTAGAGGCCTGGAACGTGTTTAAATTCAGTTAAGAATTAGACAGCTGTTGCTTTCCAGTTATCACAAGTTTGATTCATAAAGAATCGAACAAGTCACCTACCATGAGCTTTTTGATGTTCGCTCAAGAAGGATTTCCATCTTCATTGTAAATACTTTCGTATTACTCGGATGTTCAGGCAAGATCATGAAGATTTTGCGTAGGACTCTTAAAATCTTTCTTACTTTTCACAGTGTGTGAATAAGCAAGGAAATATGAAAGTGTGTCCTAATGAGATATTTGATGATCTCAAATGGCTCTAGACTCGATCGTTCATTTTAGATTTTAGTGATCGGAGGCGGGAGAGGAGTGCCACCTTTTCAATACCAATTTATTCGGAGTGAATAAATCAATAGATAATGTGTTGTCTCCGTGTGATTAAAACAAATATCTTTTAAGAGATATCTGAGTTAGCTGGGATGGGTTGTGCATTGCATCACTGGGTCCATGATGTCTATCTTTAGTATCAAGAATCATTAAAATGATCTCAGTAGCATATGTGTTGACCCGGTTTCTGCCTAATGTTGTAAGGAGGGCTTCTTTCTTTACACCCTTTATCTTTACAATTATTTTTCATTCTTCAACCCCTTCAATGCTTACCAATACGTCATAACTAGCACCTTGTTGTGATTGTTCCAGTGCTAACTTAAGTACTTGGTCTGCATTCAGCTACGTTCACAATCTTTCTCCATCTTTCCTAAGGACTACTATTTCTAACTATGGAATGTCCTTGGGAAGATTCCTCCGGTTCTGGAAGAATCATAGAACTTAACCTATCCTACAATCCTTATGTCACCACAATCTTCATCGTCGTGAAATAAATGGGTTTTGGGTAAGTATATGTCACAATGAAAATCCATTTTGATATAGCAAATCCATTTTGCTCCCCCTTAACATATGCCACGATATTCGAAAACATTTCGCACATGTCGGGATGAGCCAGCACATTAAGTTAAACCATTTGTGATAATATCCCATATTAAATCACATTTTCTCCCCCATATTAAAAATATTAACCCAATCTATGTTTTTAATATCAATTGATTTAATGAAGTTTTAACAAAGGTTTTGGAAAGAAAAATGCAAGTCCATTTTATCTTCATGATATCAAACGTATGAGATATGATACCGATTTGTAACATGATCACATATTCACCATATTAGAAAAGAATTGACAAGGTTGGACCTGATAGATGAGAACATCATATGATAAAATCAAATGGTTCTTGTCACAATATGTTGGTCGCCTCGTCACGTCTAAAGTCATCTCTTGACGCCACATGTACGATTGGTATTGTTGTCTTGACACCAACTTGTGAACTTGGCACTTTCGGCATCGAAGATTCTGAATGCTTGACAATTGCTCCCCCTCAATTGTTGACCCGTGTTCTATTGAAAGAGCTGTAGTCGTCGGTTGAGTAGTCTCATCGTCGAGTATGTAGATACCAATTGTAGATTGCTATGGTTGTAGAGATGATAGCTTCATAAAAACAAGACTTCTCTTGTTTTAACAAATAAATGCACTGAAACCTACATAGATTTGTGTTAGACCAAGTTATAAAGTAAACTTGATCCCTTACAAGGTTTTAAAGTAAACCTTGCCCGAGAAAATTAATTCCCGTTGTTAGCCAAAGCTTTCATAAGAAATACTTGACTTTAATGTGAAAACCGGGTTGCAGTCAGAAATAACTACAAGCCATAAGGGCATGTTTTATGAAATATTTACAACTTTTGTACGAACTCTATTTATGGCGCCGTGTCGATATTAATCAACATTTCTAAGGCCATAAATATTATCGTACCAAAAGACATGCCTTTGAAAAAATAAAGTAAAAATATTTTTGGATTTTTCTAGATTTTTCAATTTTTATGGTTTTTATATGGTTTTATATTTTTGTATTTTGCTTTTGTGGATAAAAATATAAACAATATATACAGATGATCACCAAGGATACGGAGAATAGTTTTACCAAGACTATTCTTTCGCTTCATCTGCTAGTTCCTTTAGAGTCTCAAGCGAGAAGGTTCTCATTCCTAGCTTGTCGGCAAAAAATTCAATTCGAGAGCGATCTAAAGCTTTCGTGAAAATATCCGCCAATTGATACTCAGATCGGACAAAGTAAAGCTCTATTACTCCATTTTCCACTTGCTCCTTGATGAAGTGGTAGCGAATGTCAATATGCTTCGACCGGGAGAATTGAACGTTGTTGCAGCATAAGGCAATTGCACTCTTGTTGTCACAGTACATCGGAATTTTGTTGAAACCTAGACCATAGTCGGTTAATTGCGATCTCATCCAAAGAATTTGAGCACAGCAACCGGACATAGCTATGTATTCTGCTTCCGTACTTGAAATTGCAGCGCTTTTCTGCCTTTTCGATGCCCAACTCGTACTACGCCTAGTATCTTGACAACCTGCGTGATCCGCATCTGCATATGCCATTAGTGCAATAGAAGAGTCCTTCGAATACCAAAGTCCCCGATTAATGGTTCCTTTAAGATTTCGAAAGATCCTTTTGACAGTAGCAAAGTGTAACTCAGTAGGCCTAGTTTGATACCTGGCACACATACATATAGCAAACTGAAGATCAGGTCGACTGGCTATGATATACAGAAGAGTACCTATCATTTCACGATACAGTGTCGGATCCACGGCAACTCCATGTGGATCTGCATCAAGCTTAGTTCGTTCCACCATTGGAGTATCCACGGGGTCGCAAGATTCCATCTTATACTTCTTAAGCGATTCAAGGGCATACTTGGATTGATTGATAAAGATGCCTCTGGGACTCTGAGATATCTGAAGACCTAAGAAGAATGATACCTTGCCCATCATTGACATCTTAAACTTGGAAGACATGAGTGTCCCAAACTCGTCGGATAAGGTTTGGGTCGTGGCTGCAAATATAATATCATCAACATATATTTGTACCGTAATCATATCCTTACCTCGTTTCTGAATGAACAGCGTGGGATCCACCTTGCCTTTAGCGAAGCCTTGCGTAATGAGAAATTGTGACGAAAGATCATACCATGCGCGAGGAGCTTGCTTCAACCCATAGAGAGCCTTCTTAAGCTTGTACACATGATTAGGATAATTAGGATTCACAAAACCATCCGGCTGTTGAACATAGACCTCTTCCTTGAGTTCACCATTAAGAAATGCCGTCTTCACATCCATCTGATAGACGATCATATTCATATGGGCTGCATATGCGAGGAATAGTCGAATAGCTTCCAAACGGGCAACAGGTGCAAAGGATTCCATAAAGTCGATGCCCAATAATTGCTTGTATCCACGAGCTACTAGTCTAGCTTTGTTCTTCAATATTCCACCTAACTCATCGAGTTTCACCTTGTAAACCCATTTCAATGTGAGTAACTGCACTTGATCCGGGCATGGGACAAGTTCCCAAACTTCAAGACGTATGAATTCGTTAAGTTCTTCTTGCATAGATTCTATCCAACATGATTGAGTAAAAGCTTGTTGCCATGTCTTAGGTTCAACTTCAGTGAGAAAAGCATCAAAGTGACAAAACATTGCACTTTCTTATAACTGACTTCGTGTGGATACCGGACGATTAGGGTCACGAATAATAGAATCTATAGGATGATCCTTTGTCCACTTGCTGTCATGTTCACGAATCCGTGGATTGGAGTAAACCGTAGTTGGAGCTTCTTTTGAGGTGGACGACCCGGCTTGATTAGAAGCGGGAATTGGTACACCAAAGAATGGAAGTTCACGCATTTGAGCAAATTCCAAATCGTGATCATCATCATCCTCTTCATCATCAATAGGCATGACATGGGTAGTTGAAACAGGTGTTGGTTGAGAATTACTTGTTGATGGTATATCTAGACCAATTGTAGGTGCAGACGTATCTGATTGTGCTTCGGTTGCTGGAGCGACAACTTCGGTTACCGGAGCTAGTACCTCAGGTTCTGGAGCAACAATGCTGGGAGGAGTAAAGAATTCATCAAAGAACGGTTGAAACAACGTATCCCATTCAGTCCTAGAAGGTGGTGTAAATGATGATGAAGTAGGGTTGTTTGGGACAAGACCAGAACTGATGTTACTGGGTCCCATTTCATGAAGTGCGGGTTCAGAGCTGCTTTGCTCAGAAGCCATTGCTGTCAGCTCGTCAAAATCAACATTCATAGTTTCAAAGATCTTGCGAGAGTTACGGTTGTAGATTCGGTATGCCTTCTTTGCGGGGGCGTAACCAATGAAAATACCAATATCAGCCTTTTGTTGAAGTTTTCCCAAATTGTCACCATCATTATTTGGATAGAAAAGAGAACCAAATACATGAAGATATGATAAATCTGGTACTTTTCCATGGAGAAGGTCATAAGGTGTTTTACCATGGCGTTTACGAATTAGTGACCGGTTTTGGGTGTACACTGCTGTAGATACTGCTTCTTCCCATAAAAACAATGGAGCCTTTGCGTAAATTAACATTGTTCGAGCAGCTTCCATAAGTGTGCTATTTCGCCTTTCAACGACACCGTTTTGTTGTGGAGTGCGTGCAACAGATGTTTCATGAGATATGCCAACTTCTTCATAATAATCATGCAAGATTTGATTCACAAATTCGGTTCCATTATCTGTACGAATGCGTCGGACAGCAGTGTTGAGACGCACTTAAATCCTCTTGAGAAATCCGATGATGAATTTAGGTGCCTCATTTTTTGCTTTAAGAAATTTCACCCATGTAAACCGAGAGTAATCATCGACAATAACGAGGATGTACTTTTTGCCACTAAGACTTTCAACACGCATTGGTCCACAAAGATCCATATGCAACAGATAAAGTTTCTCTTGGTTGGTGTCTTCTGTCTTGGGTTTGTATGATTTCTTAGTGCTTTTCCCCATTGTACACGCGGAACACAAATGATCCTTGTGAAATGATAGTTTAGGAAGACCACGAACAAGTTCGTTTTTCGCCAAGTGATTAATAGCGTCAAAGTTAAGATGAGATAACCGTCGATGCCATAACCATGACTTAGTCTTCGATGTTTTGGAGAGAAGACATACGGGAGAAGCGGCCATCATATCTTGTAGAGACAAAGTATACAGATTATTCCCTCGAGTACCTTTCAATAAATCAACCCCTTCCAAATTACGAATGAAGCAGGTATGCTCTCGAAAAGCAACTTCTAGGTTTGCATCACAAAATTGTCCCACAGAAAATAAGTTGTGACCGAGACCTTCCACATAATACACTCTCGAAATTATAACATTCCCAATATGATATTCACCATAACCCATTATCTTTGCAATATGATCATTTCCAAATCTAACCGTACCAAGAAACTTGCTGACGAAATTTCTGAGCTGAGAGCGATCTCCGGTCATATGCTTGGAGCAACCAGAGTCCAAATACCAGAGAACAATTTTGACCACCTGTTTTCAATAACAACAGTAGACAATGCATTGGAAACTATTGGTTCCAGAGTGTTAGCAGACACAGATATAGAATTATCAGAATTGCTAACATTTTTGAGACCCTTAGATTTCCTGCGTTTTCTAATGTGAGTTTTAGCACTGACAGGTTTTACTGTTCCAACTTTCTTAGGTTTTGGATTATTCGCGGGCACGACAGTGGGAGTAGACCTATTTAAAGGGCACTTGGTTCCTACGGTAGTGTCGGTGTTCCTAGTTAAAGGACACGCTTGTGTTTTGGTAGCCTTGGTACTCCTAGTTAAAGGGCACGCTTTTTTCTCTGTAGTGGGAGTGATCCTAGTTAAAGGGCACGTATTTCCTACTATAGTGAAAGTTCTACCAGTGGGGCGCCACATCCAACCAACTTGGGTTAACACTTTCCCAGTCGGTTTCCATTCTAATCCATTTTTCCGGGCATGCATCTCATTCACATGGTCAATAAGGCAAGAATCATGACGACTAGAAAACATACATTCATTGCAATTCCAACATTTCAAATTAGAATTCACACTAGGCTTAGAACGCTGCACAACCGCAGAGCCTTTAGGTTTAGCTACATGATTCTTTTTATTCAAAACAGAAATAACATTCATAGGATAGGCTTCTACTTTCTTCTTCACTTGACTACTAGATGGGAGCAAGATCCTATCATTCTTCTTGTTTCTCTTAAGCTTAGATCTTTGAGCCTTAGTAGTGGTGCTTACTCCTGTAGAAGGCAACACGGGAATATTAGAAGTTGGTTTTGATTCCGCCTTATCTTTAGTGACCAAAGTTTGAGATGGTTTAGTCCTAGGGCCCTTGTTAAGTGGTGTGACGGCTATTAGGTTCCTTTTGATTGCACTAGAGGACGATGCTGATACAGTGGCTGCGTTATCCACAACATTCTTACCTTTTAGAGTACGAAGTGTTTCCTTTAACTCAGCCAAGACCAGATTCTTATCACAAATTTGTTCCCTCAAATCAGATATTTCCATCGTCTTTCGATTCAATTGTTCAATCAATGATTGATTCTGTGTAGTGGTATCAACACATGCGGGCTTTACTGAATCGAAAAGTCGTGTATTTTTCCGCTTTAAGTTATCAAGTTTGGACAAAATCTTGGAAACTCGATTATCTAGATCAAGTTTAAAATTCTCAACGGCCTCAAGTACGTTCACACAGTTAAGCTCCTTAGATTTCTCTATGTCTATCGGCAAAGATTGAGCAACCTTGTCACTTGGCTAACGTTGTTTTGATTGTAAATTCAATCGAAAATTCTTTTCAAAGTTTGCATCATCGATATTAACACCTTCGAATGACGTTTCAAAGATTTCTTGAATAAATTGTTGCTTGCATTCAAGCGAAATACAATGTGTTTGAATCTCATCAAAACGTTTTGAAAGCGAAGAATATGAATCTTGAAGCTTTAAAAATTCAGCGTCAGATTCATGACAAGTACTATCTACCATATTATCCACAGATTCAACATTATGCATAATAGAATCATTATCAACACTTGTATTCACACAGACAGAAACTATATCATGAGACATCACTTGCTTCAGAAGCAAATCATTTTGGCGTGAAACCCGTTCTATTTTAAGTAAACTGTTTTCATAAGCATCTTCCATTTCATTGAAAACACGTCTAACTTCTTCTATTTCCAAAAACAAATCTTGATCAATATTACGAAGACAAGCTTTAACATTGTTTACAAACGGAACAATTTCATCTCGAAACGCAGCTCTAGTGTGCGCAAAGTTCCATTCACCTTCCGTTATGGCCGTGGCCGTCGTACGTTCCAAAATGACCTTGTCAAAATTGGCTAAGTGTTGGTGAACCGTATTTAAGTTAACGGACGCCTTACTTACCGGTGGAATTAACTTCGTTAAATCCTTTTTGACAAGTGTAGGAGACGTACTAGGAAGGTTTTCATTTGACAAACTTTGGGGCACAAGAACTGTTAATTCTGCTAATTCCTTTTGTAAGCGAATGCGTGTCTTTTTCGAAAATTGATCTTTGTTATGTTGATCATAATCAATTGTATGGAATTTTGAAAGCATTTTAGAATGAGTTTCATCCGCAAGTGATTGTGTCTTCTCAGTACTACGAACATAAGGTGCTTCTTTCGATTTGCCAATTATGGTCATATCATAAAGACCGGGAATATATTCCTGAGCTTGTTTTGCATAACCGGGATTAGGTGGTAAATCTTGAAGACGCTTAAGTTCAAGTTCTTTAAATGATTTAGTTAAAAGATGAACCTTTTCTGTGGAAGCGTATTGTTTTAAAAGCTGTTGTTCTTTAAATTTAAGAAGTTTGGTAGCATTAATTTCCGATTCAACCTTTTTAGACTCGAGAGTTTCAAAATCCATTTTAAGTTTCTGAAAATCATTGACAACCGACTCCTTTTCTTTTAATTCATTCAAAAGATTAGCTTTTAATGATTCTATTTCTTTCAAGTGTTCAATCTTTTCAAAACGAAATTGGTCAAATTCAGAACATGTTATTTTCTCTGCTTGAGGGACCATTTCAAAAGCTTTGACCTTTTCTTTATGCAACACAAGCTCAGTAGTTAGGGTGGAATTCGTATCTACGGATTGTCTGAGGGCCATATGCATTTGATCAATAATATGTTTAGGTACCATGACCAAATCATGTTGAGCATAAGATTCCATACCTGTCGTAGCATTTGGTTGAGGTTCACTCAAATGTGTTGGATTAGGTACCACACCATTTGAGTTACTAGTTCCCGAATGATGTTCAAGGTTGTTATTTTCATGCCCAACTTGATGTTGGTTATCATCAATATTATTAGATGTGATTGGTACCTCACTGATGACATTAGAACCGTAGTGAGAGAGATTAGCAACGAGAGCAGCTTGGGCAGAGTGAATGTCATCACAATCCGAATCATATGCGTCAAGATCATCTGCTTGATAAGCTGCATTAGAAGTGGAAACGACTGCAATGCCTTCAGTATCTGCTGCCCCTGGGTCTGCAAGAAATGCCAACTCCTCTGAATCCAAAATCTTCCCCTTACACTGAGCATCAACCAAATACATCTTCTCACGAAACCATGCATCATCCCTTCTCCTTTTCGACTGAGTGCATTCCCTAGCTATATGACCTTGTCCTCGGCAATTGTAGCAAGTCACAACCTTTTTAGGACCAATAGGACTCCCATTTCCACTAGCTTGAGAATTCACAGCTTGATTGTTCCCAGTCCTTGTAGGAGTTCCATATGAATTTTGCCTTCCCTGAATGGGTTGCACCATCACTTGACCATCTTGAACAGTGGCTTGTTGTCGAGGATTTGATGAGGTGCGGAGCTGATTGTTTGTTGGTGGAAATCCTCTAGTTGCAACAAGTTTTGACAAATAGGCTGTGAGATGGTTTAGAACATCAGCTGGCGTATCATTCGGAGTAAAGACCGGTGCTTGGATTGGTGGAAGTTCATTAGAGTAGAAAGTTTGTGCTGGTTGTGCTTCTATTGGAAAATATCCTTGCTGAGGAGTATAGCCCAATAGAGAAGTGTTGGCTTGTGATAGTGATGTCTGATATGGTGGTTGCTGTTGAAAAGATTGTTGATGAACACTTTGCTGATATTCTTGCTGTGGCATCATTGGTGGTTGATAAGATGGTTGTTGTGGTTGCTGATAGATGTGTGGTGGTGGCTGCTGCAAGTATGATGGTTGTTGATAAGTATAAGCCATGTTTGGTTAAGAAGCATACATTGCAAGTGGATCATGAACTTGAGGTGTAGACAACCGAGCCTCGATCACATGGCATTCGTGTTGTTGAAGAAAAGCTTGAAGTTGATCCACATTGGTGTTATGCAAGTCCTTAGCCAATTTAACATCCGTCACGTATTTTTTCCATTCTGGAGGAAGAGTGTTCAAATACTTGGTGTTCAATTGAAAGGTAGGAATTGCCATGCCATAGATATTGAGCTCATTCAACAATAGGGTAAATCTCAGATAGTAGTCATTGAGAGTCTCCCCTGGCACATAGGCAAACTTATCAAAAGTATCATAAAGCTTACACTCTCGTTCTTGTTTAGTTAACGAGGTGCCTTGCATTAGAACACGAATTCTATCCCATAACTCTTTGGCAACTTTATGTTTGCTGACGAGTTTGTAGACATCTGGAGGAAGGGCTTGAAGAATGATGTTTGTAGCATACTTATCACATTTATCTTGAATCTTCATATCTCCAGTCAACTCACCCGTTGTGCGAGGACGAGTGGTCGTACCTTCCGTCACTGTACCATAATCTAATGGTCCATTGAGCACCGATGCCCAAATAAGATGTCCATTCTCCTTGTTCAACATATAAAGTTCCATTCGGGAAGCCCATTCCTCATACATAGTCTTCACCAACATTGGTGGACGATTATCCGTACCCAAGAGGATGGACTTATCCATCAGAGATGTGTACTCCATTTCAATAAGTGAAGATTTACAAAGTTGATCGATCAATGAAAGAAAGTAAATGTGTTTGTTGTAGTGTGTTAAAACCGAGAAATAGTGTTAAAATCCCCTAAATTATGTCCTCGATAAACCAAAAAAACACGTTTTTGAAAAAATGTTGGATCGTACTCAGATCGTAGTGGTGATCGTACTCAGATCACAGTCGTGATCGTACTCAGATCGCAGTCGTGATCGTACTCAGATCGCAGTCGTGATCGTACTCAGATCGCAGTCGTGATCGTACTCCCTATGATCGTACTCGGATTGTAGTTGAGATCGCACTCCCTATGATCGCACTCAGATCGAACTCCCAGATCGTACCCAACGATCGTACCCTGATCGCAATCCCTTATCACAGGCAGTGATCGTAGTCTGAATGAAACCTTGATCGTACTCTACAATCGTGGTGATGGATCGTAACGAAGATCGTACTGACCAAACTTACCTTGATCGTAGTTAGATCGTAACACTAGATCGTGACTATGGATCGCAAGTAGAAACCCCCAGGGTTTATGCAAACACAAAGTCAGATCGAACTGAATACCCACTTACCTTATTTCTCAGACAGTACAATAACACAATCAAATCAAGATTCAAAGCCAAAATATGAATCAGACAACCAAAAATTTTGTGTTTTTAACCCAAATAACAATACCAAATCACTATAACAAGTAATAGGATGAAGTAAATCAAGATTAACCCATAAAAACACAAAAAAAAAAAATTCGTTCGTATGAAAATGGATCAAAAATGGCGAGAATCAAGAACACAAACATAAGAACTAAACAATCATCCCATGGCTCTTGATACCATTTGTAGAAATGTAAATCTTGCTTATGTTTTTAGAGAGAGAAAGAGATAGAGAGATGGTAGATTACACACACACTTAGAGAGAGAAAACCAATGTTTACTATGTGTAAATAATGAAATCACACACCCTCTCCATCAAAGGAGAGGGTTTATATACCCAAGCCCATGAGATGGGCTTGGGTTTACATTAGGCCGCCGGCCCATACAATCCATGGGCTCGGTTTTGGGCTTTGTTTGATAAATGTAAATAACTAAACTACGAGCTATGACATGGACTATTGTTGGAGTGACCGATCCTTTCTAATACGTAAAAACGTATTTCCAACAATTTTGATGAAGATTTGTATAAAACGACTTTGGCTATTTTATGTCTTATTACAAAGATTTGTACAAAAATGATTTTCAGTAATAATTTTATATTGATATTATATTGATGGATTTTATTAAACTCTATGAATTCACTCGGCGTTATCGCTGACCTTTTCTTTTAACATGTTTTATCTCAGGTACTTGAAGGTAATTCTCGGGAAGACAACAAGAATTCATGGCCCGCACCTAAATACTTATTTCCATTCAAATGCTTTGTAAAACCTGTATTAAATATAATGACTTGGGACCTATGTAACTTTGATATTTATGAATGGAAATGCTTTATATTAAACTACGCGATTTTTATGCGTTGTCTATGATGTGAGTAATGTGCTATCCCGTAACACCAACTAGTCTTCCACTGAACTGAGTTGTATAAATTTGGGGGTGTTACATCTGACCTAAAAGTCTCCCGCTGTATCAACTCTAAGACTTTCAAGAATTCAAAAAAGGATAGGTATGTGGGACGTGAAGTCACAAAGAGGCAAACATCACAAGAAGGCAAAGACTACACGCGAAGATGATCTCAAATTACAAGACAAGTCAAAGCCAAAAGAACATGTTGCAAGCCAAAGCTCAAAGATTATTACAACATATTCACAAGCCAAAAAATAAAAAGAAGAAAAGAGAAACAACTACGAAATCAAGAACGAAGACTTAGTATAGTATGCTAGGTTTAGAACTTTTTAATTTGGAGTGACCTCCCTTAGGGGGAGATTGTTGGAAATACGTTTTAACGTATATTAGAAGTATCGGTCACTCCAACAATATTATTAAAAGTGTTTAGCTTGTAGTTAGTTATTGTATTAAAACCAAACTAGTAACCAACCCATGAGTCTGTCCATGGGTTGTAGACCCAAGCCCATTAAGAGTGAGGGTATATAAGACCCCTTTCCTTCATGGAAAGGGGTTGGTTGTTTCATTTTTCATAATATATCATATAGTTTCTCTATACTTTCTCTCTCTACTTTCGCTCTCTACTTTCTCTCTCAAGAAACAACAACCCACTTGTTCTGATCATAGATTATCTTGATTCTACAGAAGTATATGAAGACTTTCTTTAATTGAGAAAGTTTGTTTTGTTTTGAAACTGGCCCTATGTTGCTTCCTTTTTTAACATGCTGAGCATGGTTTGTCCTTAGAATAGACAAGTAAAGGAAGACCAATAACAAGATTTTGTTTTGCCAGCAGAGTGATTGTTTTGAAATTTAGATGTGAGAGCCTCTTATGCCAGAGCCAGTTAGTGATGTTTGAAGCTCTAGCAAAGAAGCATGTATCCTAAGTAGAGTTCATGTTCATGACATAAACATCTTTGCCTCTGGGAGCAATCATCATAATTTCATGATTGGAGTTGAATATTGTACCTTTTTTGTCATCAAACAGGACTAGTTATTTTGCATCACAAAGTTGACTCATGCTGATGAGGTTATGCTTTAATCCATTGACATATGCTACCTTTGAGAAAACTATACCATTGCATTTCACTCAACCAAATACTTCAGTAGTTACTGATGAGTTATCACCAGAAACTACTTTAGGACCTGGTTCCTCCTTATACTTGTGCAGATGAATTTTGGTTCCAATCATATGCCTTGAGCAACCACTATTCAGATACCAAATAGGCTTCCTGAGATCACACTGAACAAGTTAAGGAAATGGTCATTTTTATTTTGAAACCCACCTTTGATGGGTGGGTGTTTTAGATCTGGAAGGTGTTTTAGATCTGAAAGGTCCTTTTGATGAGGATGATGATTAGGATTGCTCAGAAGATAAAGGAGAGGTTTGGACAACATTTTCTTTCTTAGCCTGAAGGGCTTCACCTCTTCTGAACCGCTCTATATGATTGTGATCAGATGTATTATGGACATTGCTTCCACATGTTTCACAACATTTGGTAATAGAGTTTAGGTTCCTAGATTTTATGCCTCTTATGAGAGAGATTACTTGATTATGTCCATGAGTGTCATTGTCATAACTTCCACAGATGTTGCATAAAAGGTAATAGTGACAATCATCTAAATGATGATTGCCTATATGAATACATGGTGGGAAAGGCATGTTTTGCTTGGAATGGGATGCCCTAGTTTTATGAGCATCAGCACTAGTTTTAGCAAGTATATACTCAGTATGTTCACAAGTATGATGGTCAGTTCTCTCTCATTTGGTACAATAAATCACTTTAAGGCAAGTTTCAGTGAGATGGTTGTTTAGAACATATAACTCACAAGCCTTTTTGAGTTGTGTATTGTATCTATAATGTGGAGAGTTTGAGGGTTCATCCCTGAATCGAGTTGGTGTTTGCTGTTTCCTGAGTTGTAATTTAATATCATTGATCTCTTGCATGACAAGAGACATTCTCTCATCTTCCTTAGTTCTAGCATTCTTCAGTTTATTTGATGGAATTAAAGAAGTAGGCCCCGTATGTGAACCTTCAGCAGTAGCTGAAGAGTTCTTTGATGTGTCAATATTGACATGCTTGGGAGCACTACTTTCGTATGTTGTGTGAGACTTGATGATTGACTGGATTGATTTTAGACCATTAGAGGGTTCAGCACCAACTAACTTCTCTCCATAGGAGGAAGTGGGGGTGCTTACTTCATTCTCTAAATCATCATCTAAGTCATCTTCAATAACCGAAGACTTAACAGGTGCTGATGAAGCATCATTTGCATGAAACTCAGGGTGAAGGATACGTTCAGTGTCATGATTTGGTAAATTCTCTTCACCTGACCTTACAATGTCAGGGATCGACCTACCATCCTCATTTGAGGCTTTGGCAAAGACAATATTACGAGAGTTGGTGTTGGAGGATCCTTCAGCACCAAGCATTTTTCTTTTTTCTGCAGGAATTTGTTCATTGATTCATTGATTAACCTTATCATAGTTTCTAAGCCATGATTTAACAATATCTTTTGCTTCTTTTACTTCAACTATCAAAGAGTTGTTTCATCAATGACTTCCGTATTTAGCTATTGAAAAGTAAGTAAATCAAGTTTAGCCTCTTTTAGCTCTATTAACTTACTTTAATGATCATCAAGTTTGATAAAAACTTTATGATATTTTTCAAGCAGGTTGTTTCTTTGTTCTTCAACAAATTTTAGAACCATACACAGGTAATAAAAGAAAAATTTAATGTCTTCCTTATCTTCTAATTCAAGAAGAGTTTGTACCTTTTTTATTGTGATATTGACCCATTCACCATTTCGAGCACTTTCTTTGGCCACAACATTAGAGTTTGACTCTTCATCATCAGCAAGTGCCATTAGCACTTTCACATTTACCATTTCATCATCATCTGAAGAGACTTCCTCTTCATCCCATTCATAAGCCTCAACAACAAGTCCCTTGTTTTTTTCTTGTTTGGTAGGCTTTGAGGAAGAGCCTTCAGTGTTGATAAGAGCCAGTCTAGCCTTGATCTCTCTATATTTTGCCTCGAAGTCTTTTGATGGCCTTAGTTCAACCCCGTTTTGCTAAAAAGAAGATGAAGCAATTTGTTTTTGTTGAAATGGAGATTGACTAGATGGTCTAGACTGAGCTGGTGAGGGATAAGAGGGAAAGGATGTTTTAGAATAACAATCCTTGGCAAAGTGACCAGGCAACCCACATTTAAAACACAGTGTCAGCTGTGGCTTTTATGGTGCTAGAGAACCTACCTCCCTTCTTAAAGAACCTTCTAGACTTGGACAGAAGATCTCTTTCATGAAATTCCTATTGAAGATCATTTAGATATTCCTCACTAGTTCTTGTTTCTTCTTCATCATCAGGACTATCTTGGTAGTCCTAAATGACAGCTTCACTAAAGAAGGCTATTGACAAGGGTGTAGCAACTGTAAGTGATTTACTCTTGCTAGAGCCCTCATAAATCCTATGAACTAGGTTTTATTCATATTTTAGTTTCCCAAAAAGACAAGCTAGATCACAATATTTAATGTGATTAGCATTTCTCAAGATTTGGCAAAAACTGAGCTACTACTTTGGCAATGCATTAACAAAAACTGTGTTGATTTCTAGTTATGAAAGTTCAACACCATCATTTACCAATTCATTCATAAGAGCTTTAGATCTGGTGAAAGTTTGAGTAAGGTTTTCCCCTTCTTTGTTTTTGAAGGTGTTGTATTGAAGATTTAAGTTCATTATTCTTTTTTCTTTCATACCAGAGGGTCCCTCATGATACAATATAAGGTCCTCCCATGTTGATTTAGTTGTCTTGCAATTCACAACAAAATTCATTTGGTCATCTAGAAGCACAGACATGATGAGACTTTTGAGACGCTGATCAAGGTTAGCAACTTTTCTCTCATCAGCAGTCCAATGTGCTTCAGGTTTTCTATTGTCCCCTGTCATGGGAACAAATGGACCATTTTCAATGATTCCAAGGAATTAGTGTCCGATTCCAACCATGTGAACAAGGAACCTTTTCTTCCAATTTGTAAAATTTGCTACCTCTAGAACAAGAGCAGCATTGAGTTGGCCACCCCTGTACTCTAGGATTTGTGGTATAACTTGAACCATGTTGGATATTGATTTTAAAACCTTAAAATGAGCAGTTTAATGAAAAAGTAAGAGTTTAATAATCAAACTGTTCTGATACCACTTGTTGGTTCCTTTTAACTCGTTACTACTTATCAACCTTAAGTAGTAGCTCGTTAGTAAGATTCAAGTGTGTTGTTTTATCAATTAATAAGAACTAAGAACATATAAAACAACAATACCAATTAACTTTTCAACGTATAGAATTTTATTAAAATTCAATAAAAATCTATAACCCACTTTGTTTGCGAAATAACAAAGTGGTTGAATGACAATGTGGGGTGATCTCCTTTACTTAAACTTTCAACCAAAGTTAAGAGTTTAAGTTCCAACCTAAACGTTCATATGCACTTTGGCTATATGGTTTGGTTGGTATTGGGAGATAAGGTTAATTAGAGATTCTATCTCTTGTAAATGGTTAACCGATTCTCTCCCAAATGCACTCCTTATATAGGCAGTAAAAAACAAGGGTTAACATTCACATGTAACTATGCAACAGTTTATCCAATGCGTGGTTGATGCCATGCTGGATAAACAGTACATAGTACAAAATAAACTAATCTAGAAAAGATAAAGGTTGTACTTATAGCTAACAATACAAGCAACCTTTTCCTACTTTGACTTAAAGTAAATCTTTTCCTGCCTAATGTAAACCTTCAAAATACTGAAGTGTCTTCAGCATTCTAGAGGAAATCGACATCATCCAGTTTGGTATTGTAAAGCCAAACTGAACTAAAAGCTCTTCTTCAGGACTTGTTCTTCAGCAACTAGACCGCCTAGTCTTTGAAGCAAAGACTTCTTTGTCTTCTAAATTCTCTGGAAGAGGAAAGTTGAACATCCTTCAGCAAAACATTCTTCATTAGGAATCTTTGTTCCTCTGGTCATGCTTGTTGGGAATTATTTGTAATGTGTCAAGTACCGTTAGTGTAAGTGTAAGTACTGTTAGTGTTTGATGAGACTACTTTTATACATAGTCTCATCATCCAAATTGGGCTTAAAATGCATAAAATATCATTAAAAATGCCAAATATATGCTTGTGTTTGTTACTTGTGTATTTTACGTACGAATATTGAGGAAATGACAAAAGATCACAAAGAACATGCAAAAACGAATACGGGAAAAGAAGCTGCACAATGAACAAGACCCAAGTGATGATTTTCCAAGAATAAACCTTAAAGATTTGAAGATTATACAAGAAGGGTCCTCCAATATTGAAGAATTGACACTTTATACACTTATATCTTCATAATTACAAGATTGGTCCCTAAAGTTTGTCAATATTGCAAAAAGGGCCCTCCACTCTGAAGAATTGGCAATTTTAGTCCCTCAACAAAACTAAAATGTCAATGTTCATCCTCCTCAAAGTCAAACATACCATGAAGGACTTCAAGTTACAAGAAATTACAAGTTTGGTCCTTTAAAAATGTCAAAATTACCAAAAGGACCCTTAACTTTGAAGAATTGGCAATAATGGTCCCTCATAAATCATGAATTGTAAAATTTAGTCCTCCAAGAAGTCAACAAGACAAGTCAAGACCATTATCAATGAAGAAAATGCCAAATTAGTCCTTCAAAAATCACGAATTGGCAAGAAATACCCCTGAAAATACTTTGGAAAAGTATTTGGGGAAAAAGTGTGAAAATGGAACTTGTATAACAAAGGAAAATGAGTTTTGGCTGTTTGAATAGCAAGTGAAAGGAGTTAAATAATTGAGGGGTTTAAGTTCGCAGACAGCCAAAGTTACCTAGGCCAACCAACACACGCCACGTGTCCCACTCACCCCATCCCACCAATCACATTCCACCAATTTACCACCTCAAATCCCACCCATAACCGGTTTAACAAACTTATTTATTAAGTTTAAAGTTGGGCGGTTAACAACTTTTCAAAACTTAATCTGGATTAAACTCAATACTATTCACCAATAACACGAATTAGGGGAATGTTTAAACCTTTGAATTAAACCCTAATTCTTTCCAGATTAGTGATTAACCTATCCCTAATCACATCCCAACCTTAAAAATGGACACCTCACCACCTCACAACCCCACACAAGATTCCCCTGCACACGTTTTTTGGGATACTGCCAAGACTTGCCAGAATATCAACAAACCTTGTTTAGCTTTGTTTCCAAGCTTCATTCTGGGCCTTTGGATGCAAATTTCACCTTGCCAACTCATACTAACAGCCAAAAATCAATCACATGTACAAGGAAGTTCAAAATCATAAAGGGCATTGGTGGAACTTCATTAGCTAGGGTTTTTAGCTTTCCTTTATACTTCTAGAATCTTTGTAGTCCTATATAAGGCACCCTTATTCATGGTTTAGTTCTTGTTCTTAGTTTTACTTTGTCAAGCCTTGTAAAGCCATTTTTCTGAAAGTAATAGAATTGTGGTATTGTGTTGTGATTGAAACTGAGTTCCATTGATTATTATTGTGTTAAGTAGTTGTATTGTCACATTTTTGTACTTAAACAAAACCTTGAACAAGTCCAAGATAGCCTATAAGCCTTTGAGTCCCTTTGTTCTTGACTGAGTTCAAGAATTTGGCATGTGCTTTGGTGAGGATTGTTCATAGAGGTGTTTCTTTAAGTGACATAAGTCACAAATCAACTAGCTTGAGAAATACTGGAGTTTGGTTATACGTTTTTATTTCAAAAATTAGTCAAGTAGTTTGCTAAGTACTTTTGGTTCAACAACTTGTAGATTGAACTTAAAGGTGATCATAGCCACCTAATATTGGTTGATTAAGGGGTGGTGAGGCCTTAAGGAAAGGTACAAGGCTTGTGAGAGCCTAAGTGTTGCAAAGATTTGGCCCTTTGTCACCTTGATTTATCTGATTTGTGCTAACCTAGGCTCAAGCCTTTGGCTAGGTCTGTTTGTTGTTCTTAGCAGGGGGAAGCTGGTGCTTGTTCTTTCTATCACCTCAGCTCATTGATTCCAAGGTATGGATGTACATCTTGGAGGTTTGTATTCTCAAAACTTCATCTTTCTGATTAAGCTTTGGTATTTTTAGTGATTTTGTGATTTTGCTGGTATAAGTGTGTTCTTGTGCCTGCAAATTGGTTCTTGATTCACTTGTGGTATGTTATGATGCTAAACTGGGCTTAAATCAATTTTGAGAAGACTTTTACTTTGTTAAAATTAAGTTTAAAAAGTTAAAAGGGTGTTTGGGATTGACTGTTGGTTCAAGTTTGTGTGATTTTGAGTTGGAATTGTGGTATTGTTTGAGAGTGTATCTGATATTGAGGTATTAGTGTTCTGATATATGCAAGTTTTGTGCCTTAAAACACTTAATCAAACATTTGGCTATAAAATCTTAAAAAGTTGTTGTTTTGCTCTGAAATTTTGTGCACACCTAGTCTTTATGTTAACCTATGGCTAACAAGTGTTAAATCTTTGATAATGCAACATATGTGTGAGATCTGAGGCCTTGAAATTGGATTTTGTGTCAATTAGATCAGCAAACTTTGTTCTTGTGTTCTTCATTGTTCATCAGTAACTGCATATGCTTGAATCTTGTTCATTTGTTGGATTTGTTGGATGAAATGTGCTAATCTGTGTTTCATTAAGTAATATTGAGCTTGTGTATGCATTAGGTGGCTTGTGGTTAGCTTATTCTAGCTTAAAAGTAGCTTATTGTCATTAGACCTACTTGTTACTCGTCTGGAACACATCTGGGCAAAGATTGAATTAACTGCACTGACTGGCTGGGTGATTTTGTGATTAATTGCTTGTTATTGACTCCTTGTGATTCACTGATCACAAGGGTGCCTTGATTGTCCAAAAATACCAAGTGAAACTCTCTAAAGAGCCAAGTCAAAAAGTCAAGGCAGTGGGAACTCCTTTCCCCTGCTTCTAGCCACTGCTAGTTATAATTGGTGTTCAACTTATTAATAAGTCATTATGGCTTATTCCAATGTGCAACAACTTATTTTTTGTAATAGGTCTTAATATTTTGAGCTTATAAGTGATTTTGGAAGTTTATAGCTTTTGGTTTTAAGTTTTTACTAGAAAACGACTATTTTGTCTTTTTCAAATTCAGCTTATTGCTTATTTCAGCTTATTAAGTGTGCTTATTGGAAATCTTTTTGTTGATTAAGCTTAGTTAAGCCATTTGTGATTTATTGCAACTTGAATCAGCTCTTGAAATAGTCTAGAACTCAAAAACGACTATTTTGTCGTTTTGTGAAGAGGGTTTTGGCTTATTTCAGGCTTATTCCTTGAGCTTATTTCAAGTTTCTTTTTGCAAATAGCTTAATTAGGTCAAGATAAGGACGTGGGTAAAATCTTAGCTTATGTCAACAGCTTATAGCTTAATGGGCCAAAAAGCCCATTAAGAATAAGCTGTTTTGAAATAAGCTAGCTTAAGCTCATTTTCAGCTTTTAGGCCTTTGGAAAATTGTGTTTAAAATCAAATTTTAAGCTTGACTGGAGCTTTTGGGCCATTTCTGAGGACTTTTTCTTATTAGGCCCAATATTAAGCCCATTAAGGATCTGTTTGGGTATTTGGCCCATTTGAAGGCCCAATAGGGGCATTTTTGTAATTTCAACTTCATTTTCTGTTTAATTACGTTAAAATAAACTAGTTTGCAACTTTTTAGATTTTTTATAAGTTTTGGATTTTTAATATAATTTTTATATTATTTTATTATTAAAAATTAAAATTTAGATTTTTCAAGTTTTTATATTTTTCTTAGGTTAAATACATTAAGTTAGGAATTTTACAATTTTTATAATATTTTTATTGTTCTTAGATTAATTTTTATAATTATTTTAAGTTTTAATAGTTTTTAATTGTTATTAAATAGCTTTTATTAATTTTAAAATTTTCAAAAATAGTTTTAAATTAAGTTAGGGTATTTTAGAGGTTTACAAAGTGATAAATCTCATTTTGAGCTTTTTATTAATTATTTTGATTTTTTTGGGCTTTACTTAGCATTAAAGAATTATTATTTAATTAAATAAAAGGTTTGGGTGGTTTTTGATTTTTTTTGTAAACTCTAATTACATTATTTAGGATTTATTGCAATTTTCTAGGAATTTTTAGGGTAATTTTTAATTTTGTCACTTTTTACGGTTTTACGTGTACGACTTTATCGACTTAGTTTAATTCGTCATCGTAACCGTCATTCATTTCTTACCTCATTTCTATTTTCTTTTCTCATAATCAATATAATCACAAAGTTAATCATCTCTCTACACAACACACTAGCCTCCTTGGGAAACGTACCTGAACCACATTGGTCATTAGTGCTTGGTTTTCCTAAACCGACACTTAATACTTTCCCTATTTTGCCCTCTTTTCCTAAACGGTAGTAAAACCACTACATCAATTTTGGCGCCGCTGCCGGGGAGGCGTCTTGTGTTTTGATTTTGAAATTGTTGTTTTTATATACTAACCATAAATAGTATTTGTATTAGTAGCACTCTACTAATACGTATTATCGGTTTTTCATTTTTTGTGTGAATATTATTAATATATTGTATACGTAGAACAATAATTTCAAAAGTACTCCAAAAGTGTGAAAACGCAACCTTGACTTGGGAGGTCATTACCCAATCATTGTATTCGAATCTCAAACAAGAAAGAAAAGGCAAAAATAGATAAATACTTTCGTGAAGTTCGATTTGGAAAAATACAAACTATAAGGTGGGTATAAGGCGGGTATTATAAAATATACCCTAAGGAAAAAGGCTCTTAAGTTCTTCGCGCCGCCTCGTTTCCCCGCTTGCTTGTGAGTATTTTGAGATTGAAAGCTAATCGAGGGTTTTGCCGCCCAAAGTATTATTAAGTATCATATATACTTTCTTGGTTTCATTTGATTAAACCCTCTTGAACGTTTTGGTGTTCCACCAACGTTCTAAAGTAATCGAAGGTGTTCACTTCACGTGATTGTTTTCATTCCTTGAGGCTTCTTTAATCAAGAGATTTGATTAAGGATGAGATTTGTAGATTTTTGTCTACTTAATACAATTCCAAAATCCAAAAAAAATAAAAAAGTAAAAACAATCAAAAATCAAAAAAAAATTGAAAAAGTTAAAAACACCAAAAAGAATCTTATTTGCTCATCCCCACGTTGTACGTGACGTTTATGTAAACTCGAAATCAAGGAAGACGTGCACGTAAACATAGAAACCGAAAGGAGTCAACACCTACTCCTAATCTTTCTAGTGAAGAGACTCCAAGTGAGGAACCTATTGTAGAACAAGGAGCTATCATGGCTAATCGTACTATGATAGAGTTGCTTCAAGCACCCACCGAGGGTTTTGGAGAGGCCATTGTGATTCCGGCCATCCTTGTGGAGAACTTCGAGATCAAGACGGGTTTAATGTCTATGCTTTAAGACAACAAGTTTCGCGAACATGAAAAAGACAACCCACATTATCACATTAGGCAATTCAATCGTCTCACCGCGACAAGCAAGTTTAAGGATGTACCCCATGATGCCTTTAAGATGATGTTGTTTCCATACTCGTTAGATGGACCCGCCAAGATATGGCTCGAGAAAGAACCCCAAATTCGATTTTGACGTGGGGTGATCTCGTTTCTAAATTCGTGAATCAATTTTTTCCACCATCTAAAACAACACATTGGAAAAACGAAATTTCACGATTTACTCAAAGGTCTAATGAAAGTTTTTCAATGGCTTGGAAAAGGTTTAAAGAAATGTTACATGAATGTCCACACCATGATTTTTCCGAATTGCATCAAATTGACACTTTTTATAATGGGCTTAATGATCATGAACGAGATTATTTAAATGCCGTCGCGGGTGGTAATTTTTTATGCAAAACGACCGAAGAGGCTTTAAAAATCATTGAGAATAGGTCTAAAGTTTATAGCCCTCGTAACACACCGAGTGTTGCCACTATGGGTTCGTCATCGTCGTCTCGTAACATGAGTGCCTTGCAAGATGAAGCAAATGAGGAGAATCGGTTTTTCGATAGGTTTTCGACTCTTATGACTCATTGGAAAGCACAAGATGCTTTGAATTACGCATCGGTTAAGGCGGTTGCCAAGAGTTGTATTTCGTGTGGTGGAGCTCATGATTTTTCCGAGTGCATTACCGCGGATGGTAACACTTCGAATGCTTATGTAGCCACGGGAACTTATAACCAAAACGGTCAAGGTTCCCGCCAAAATCAAGCTCCACAAAATCAAAATGCTAATAACTATCGAAACAATCAAAATGATGCTCAACGTAACTTCAACAAGGGTAATTATCAAAGTGGAAATGGGCAAATTTCAAACCAAAACCAAAACCGTGATTTTCAAACTTCCACACAAGGTTTTCAAAATGATCACACCAAAAATCTTCAAGGAGAATTTTTGAATTATGCTAAAGCAAACGATGCTAAGTTTGATAATATGCAACGTGAGATGGTTAGCTTAAGATCCGAGTTGAAAAACGAGCTTAAAAACGAACTTGCTAATGAACTTAAGACTCATGCTATTAAAATGGAAGGAAATGTTCAGCGTCTCCAACAAAATCAACAAAAAATGGAGCAAGGTCAACATGAGATTAAGCAAGAGTTGTTAAAAGCGGACGCTAGGCAATCTAAGTTTGAAGATCGAATGGGAAAAATGTTTGAAGCTATCATGTGTAAACCTTCTTCTTCGGGTGGTCTTCCTAGTGATACCATCATAAACCCGAAAGGAGAATTGAAGGTTATTACTACTCGTAGTGGTAAAACTTTCAAAGAACCCATTTCTCGTCCAAGTACTTCTACGGAGAAGGAAAAAGAGAAAGAACCCGAGGTGGTGGTCGAAAAGGAGAAAATTCTAAGCCCACGAAGTACCACTAAAACCACACCTACGGTTGAACCAATACCAATAGTGGAACCCGAGATTCCAAGGCCGTTGCCTATGCCCCAACCCACACCACCCTTACCTTACCCTTCAAGACGAAACAAGGAAAAGGCACAAGAACGAAATAATTATCAATTTGAACTTTTTATGAAAATGTTTCGTGACTTGCATTTTAATATAAGTTTTGCCGATGCCTTGGTCATGATGCCTCGATTTGCCGCAAACTTCAAAAGTATGTTGAATAACAAAGAGAAATTGCAAAAATCGTCTAGTTGTTCATCGGTTTTTCTTAGCCGCATACCTCAAAAAGTCGGTGATCCCGGTAAATTTTTAATCCCATGTGCAATACAAGATATGGAGGAATGCTACGCCTTGGCCGATCTTGGTGCTAGTATAAATTTGACGCCTCTTGAGATTTTTAAGTCGCTCAATCTTCCTAATCTCACTCCTTCAAGAATGTCAATCGAGATGGTCGATCATTCTACGATTCTAGCTTGTGGAGTAGCCGAGGACGTCTTCGTGAAAGTTGGAAAGTTTTACTATCCCGTGGACTTTATCGTTGTTGACATTCCCATCGATCCTAAAGTTCCTCTAATTTTAGGTCGATCATTTTTGGATACCTCGAGAGCACTTATCGATGTGCATGCTAGCAAAATCACTCTACGTTTCAATGAGGAAGAACTCATCATAAATACAACTCAAAACTCTACGCTTTCTCATGTGTATTCTATCACGTCTTTGAACAATGTTAATCCCATCAAAAACATTTGCAAAAGAATTTCAAAGAGAGTTTTAGGAGTTGGTGATAAAAACGATTTTCCGTCCCCTCCGTCGGTGGAGGTTAAGAGTGTTAAGCCTACGTCTCCAATCACGAATGATTCTTCGGATGATGAATATGTTGACCCCGATGGGGAAGTTTTCTTTGTCGACAAACGTTTTGAGAACTTACCACCACCAAAACCAAAACGGTTTTCAAATGTGAGAATTTTTAGTGTGACTAACATTGTTTTAGAAACACCAAATATTTTTGACATAATCAAGTCGGGTTTTCATAAGGAGAGTTTAAAAGATGAAAAAGGAAAAAAATTTAAATTGGATTTAAAAGATTTTTCTACAATGCTAACTCCGTCATCACCTCGTGTTTTGAGTGCTACAAGCTCGTCTTCTCCTTTTGACGGTGCTTTGTGTGGACCTAGTGTGTGGGAAGCCCCTTATGTTCCCTCCCCTTTCTCCACCGAGGACGAGATATTTGATCCCGGAATTGCTTATAATGGGAAATCTCGGTTTTCCACCGATGCAGTAGAGGGAAAATCTTTCTATTTGATTAGTGCGAGTCTACCTCGAGTAGCTCATGTTTTTTATGACTTACCCATTGTCCCACCCTTCTATTTCTTCTCATCTATTTTCTTTAAACCCTTTGGGTTTATGTTGACACATGATGAAGTGGCGTTGATTTGTTTATCCAATGAAAACGAGAACGCCATCTTCGATCCCGGTATTTTGCACCATCAAAGGACTTTGTCCTTAATACCGGTTGTTTTTGGGCCTTGTTATCATGTAAGCCCCACCAAAAATTGACCATACCATGATTATCCCTAAATGATCACATTTATGGGGGATTGGAGTCGAGCTTTTGACTCGGTTATCAAAAACAAGGTGCCTCGTGAGGGAGACCCATGATTATCCTATGTACATATTATCGCTTTCTAATGTAGTAACGTGTGGGGATTTGTGCCCTTCCAACCTTTGTTCCGTGATTGTTTGTGACTTGTGGTTTTTAGATGTTCATGATCTTCACGATTGGAGCCTCTCGTGTTCGTTTTATGGAAGCACTCGATCCTTTGCTTTGAAGAATTTCTCGATATCCATATGATATATCCTTGATTGTTCTAACCTTAGGTTTATAGCACACTTCATAAACGGCTTTAAATTTAACGGTTACACCCTTTCCATGTTAGATTAGGCATTTGACTTCGTCTCTAGTATGGGGGTTTTCCAACCCTTAGACTCGAAACATTAAGGACAATGTTTAGTTTTAGTATGGAGGTGTGAATAGATACTTGCCTTGCCAAACCTTCACGCTTTCCAAAGTTTATCTTTTTGTTTATCGTTTTATTCCAAAATAAGGCTAAAAATGGCCAAATTTTAAAATTTTCCGTATTTTTCATAAGTGTTTAAGACACGAATGTAGGTTTTCCGATGGTGAGAATAAGAGTAATTTTTGACTCGACCATGCGTGTTGAGCACTTAGCTTCGATTCCTTAACTTCACATTAGGCTAAGTCTCTTAAATGAGGACGAGAAATAATAGGGTTAATTATAAGTTATTATGCTAAACATAGAGTACTCGTATTCTTTCAAAAACTCATGTGTTCTCGTTGTTTGCTTATTCTCCCTTCGCTTGTAAATATTTTTTGCTTAATAAATATCGGCTTAGCGGTTTAGTCTTGATTGTTGGTTTCTAGTCTTTTCTAGTAGCTTCCATGTAATTAAATTGGGAAGACATTAAGGTGTCGCCAGCGTCACGGTTTTGAAGTATTGGCAACCCGAATAATCGAAAGCTTCACCCAATAATAAGATTTCAAGTGCTCACCTAAATCAAGCAAACTATTTGAAGCTCACAAGGCTGAAAAATCTATGCAAAATTGAAAGTGAATCAAGCCTTAATCTTTGAAGCTTTAAAGATCCAAAATTCGCCTTAGCATGAGGATATACGTCTTTGGCTAATAAAACCACCGATGAGGTGGATAATAAAAGGCAAGGCAAGACCGAAGTCATAATAAAAGCTTCATGGCGAAGTTGAATAAAAGATGAAGGTAAACCTATGATAATAAGGCCCTTCCGTTAGGGGGCGTATAAAAGTCTTGGTAATAAGTCTCATGTTCAAAACCGTTATAAAACCGTGTTTATCGATCCTTCTTGTTGACTTAATTTTTTGACATCGTTGTCTATTTGGGGGGGTTATTGATTTGATGGTCTTGGTTACACCGTTAGGACTCTATTTTTAGACCTAAATCTCTATTATCTCATAAGTCAAACAATGTATCCTCGTGAAACATTCAAGACATAATAAAATATAAGAGATACAACTTAGGATAATGGGAGAATAAGTACGCGATTAGGGCATATGAGTAGTGTTAGCATTACTAACTTATAATGACAATGATCTCGTTGCACGCTTGACATGGAATTGGGGTGAAAATTGAGGACGACGAAATTATTTCTAACGAATCATTCACTTGTTCTTGTTCTATGAACCTAAACGTCTCATTTTGCGATGAAAATCATACATTATGTCTAAAACGCAAGTAGTAGTAACAATAGTAGTAGAGTAGCTAGTTTATCATTCAATAAAGTGAAAAAAATGAATTTTGGAGGTGCTACGATACTTTATTCTAGCATTGCGTGAGGGCACGACAATGGTTTAGTATGGGGGAGTGATGAGACTGCTTTTTTACATAGTCTCATCGTCCAAATTAGGCTTAAAATGCATAAAATATCATTAAAAATGCCAAATATATGCTTGTGTTTGTTACTTGTGTATTTTAGGTACGGATATTGAGGAAATGACAAAAGATCACATAGAACTTGCAAAAACGAACACGGGAAAAGAAGCCGCACAATGAACCGGACCCAAGTGATGATTTTCCAAGAATAAACCTTGAAGATTTAAAGATTATACAAGAAGGGTCCTCCAATATTGAAGAATTGACACTTTATACCCTTGTATCTTCATAATTACAAGATTGGTCCCTAAAGTTTGTCAATATTGCAAAAAGGGCCCTCCACTTTGAAGAATTGGCAATTTTAGACCCTCAACAAAACTAAAATGTCAATATTCATCCTCCTCAAAGTCAAACATACCATGAAGGACTTCAAGTTACAAGAAATTACATTTGGTCCTTTAAAAATGTCAAAATTACCAAAAGGACCCTTAACTTTGAAGAATTGGCAATAATGGTCCCTCATAAATCATGACTTGTAAAATTCAGTCCTCCAAGAAGTCAATAAGACAAGTCAAGACCATTATCAATGAAGAAAATGCCAAATCATTCCTTCAAAAATCAAGAATTGGCAAGAAATACCCCTAAAAATACTTTGGAAAAGTATTTGGGGCAAAAGTGTGAAAAATGGAACTTGTATAACAAAGGAAAATGAGTTTTGGCTGTTTGAATAGCAAGTGCAAGGAGTTAAAGAACTGAGGGGTTTAACTTGGCAGACAACCAATGTTACCTAGGCCAACCAACACACGCCACGTGTCCCACTCACCCCATCCCACCAATCACATTCCACCAATTTGCCACCTCAAATCCCACCCATAACCGGTTTAACAAACTTATTTATTAAGTTTAAAATTGGGCGGTTAACAACTTTTCAAAACTTAATTTGGATTAAACTCAATACTATTCACCAAGAACACGAATTAGGGGAATGTTTAGTCCTTTGAATTAAACCCTAATTCTTTCCATACTAGTGATTAACCTATCCCTAATCACATCCCAACCTTAAAAGTGGAAACCTCACCACCTCACAACCCCACACAAGATTCTCCTTCACACATTTTTTGGGATACTTCCAAGACTTGCCAAAAGATCAACAAACCTTGTTTAGCTTTGTTTCCAAGCTTCATTCTGGGCCTTTGGATGCAAATTTCACATTGCCAACTCATACTAACAGCCAAAAATCAGTCACATGTACAAGGAAGTTCAAAATCATCAAGGGCATTTGTGGAACTTCATTAGCTAGGGTTTTCAGCTTTCCTTTATGTTTCTAGAATCTTTGTATCTCTATATAAGGCACCCTTATTCATGGTTTAGTTCTTGTTCTCAGTTTTACTTTGTCAAGCCTTGTAAAGCCATTTTTCTGAAAGTAATAGAATTGTGGTATTGTGTTGTGATTGAAACTGAGTACCATTGATTATAATTGTGTTAAGTAGTTGTATTATCACATATTTGTACTTAAACAAAACCTTGAACAAGTCCAAGATAGCCTATAAGCCTTTGAGTCCCTTTGTTCTTGACTGAGTTCAAGAATTTGGCATGTGCTTTTGTGAGGATTGTTCATTGAGGTGTTTCTTTAAGTGACATAAGTCACAAATCAACTAGCTTGAGCAATATTGGAGTTTGGTTATACGTTTTTATTTCAAAAATTAGTCAAGTAGTTTGCTAAGTACTTTTGGTTCAACAGCTTATAGATTGAACTTAAGGGTGTTCATAGCCTCCTAATCTTAGTTGATTAAGGGGTGGTGAGGCCTTAAGGAAAGGTACAAGGCTTGTGAGAGCCTAAGTGTTGCAAATATTTGACCCTTTGTCACCTTGATTTATCTGATTTGTGCTAACCTAGGCTCAAGCCTTTGGCTAGGCCTGTTTGTTGTTCTTAGCAGGGGAAGCTGGTGCTTGTTCTTGCTAGAACCTCAGCTCATTGATTCCAAGGTGTGGATGTACATCTTGGAGGTTTGTATTCTCAAAACTTCATCTTTCCGATTAAGCTTTGGTATTTTTAGTGATTTTGTGATTTTGCTGGTATAAGTGTGTTCTTGTGCCTGCAAATTGGTTCTTGATTCACTTGTGGTATGTTATGATGCTAAACTGGGCTTAAATCAATTTTGAGAAGACTTTTACTTTGTTAAAATTGAGTGTAAAAAGTTAAAAGGGTGTTTGGGATTGACTGTTGGTTCAAGTTTGTGTGATTGTGAGTTGGAATTGTGGTATTGTTTGAGTGTGTATCTGATATTGAGGTATTAGTATTTTGATATATGCAAGTTTTGTGCCTTAAAACACTTAATTAAATATTTGGCTATAAAATCTTGAAAAGTTGTTGTTTTGCTCTGAAATCTTGTGCACACCTAGTATTTATGTTAACCTAGGGCTAACAAGTGTTTAATCTTTGTTAATGCAACATATGTGAGAGATCTGAGGCCTTGAAATTGGATTTTGTGTCAATTAGATCAGCAAACTTTGTTCTTGTGTTCTTCATTGTTCATCAGTAACTGCATATGCTTGAATCTTGTTCATTTGTTGGATTTGTTGGATGAAATGTGCTAATCTGTGTTTCATTAAGTAATATTGAGCTTGTGTATGCATTAGGTGGCTTGTGGTTAGCTTATTCTAGCTTAAAAGTAGCTTATTGTCATCAGACCTGCTTGTTACTCATTTGGAACACATCTGGGCAAAGATTGAATTAATTGTACTGATTGGCTGGGTGATTTTGTGATTAATTGTTTGTTATTGAATCCTTGTGATTCACTGATCACAAGGGTGCCTTGATTGTCCAAAAATACCAAGTGAAACTCTCTAAAAAGCCAAGTTAAAAAGTCAAGGCAGTAGGAACTCCTTTCCCCTACTTCTAGCCACTGCTAGTTATAACTGGTGTTCAGCTTATTAATAAGTCATTCTGGCTTATTCCAATGTGCAAGAACTTATTTTTTGTAATAGGTCTCAATATTTTGAGCTTATAAGTGATTCTGGAAGTTTACAGCTTTTGGTTTTAAGTTTTTACTAGAAAACGACTATTTTGTCTTTTTCAAATTCAGCTTATTGCTTATTTCAGCTTATTAAGTGTGCTTATTGGAAATATTTTTTTTGATTAAGCTTAGTTAAGCCATTTGTGATTTATTGCAACTTGAATCGGCTCTTGAAATAGTCTAGAACTCAAAAACGACTATTTTGTCGTTTTGTGAAGAGGGCTTTGGCTTATTTCAGGCTTATTCCTTGAGCTTATTTCAAGTTTCTTTTTGCAAATAGCTTAATTAGGTCAAGAGAAGGACGTGGGTAAAATCTTAGCTTATGGCAACATCTTATAGCTAAATGGGCCAAAAAGCCCATTAAGAATAAGTTGTTTTGAAATAAGCTAGCTTAAGCTCATTTTCAGCTTTTGGGCCTTTGGAAAATTGTGTTTAAAATTAAATTTTAAGATTGACTGGAGCTTTTGGGCCATTTATGAGGACTTTTTCTTATTGGGCCCAATATTAAGCCCATTAAGGATCTGTTTGGGTATTTGGCCCATTTGAAGGCCCAATAGGGGCATTTTGTAATTTCAACTTCATTTTCTGTTTATTTAGGTTAAAATAAACTAGTTTGCAACTTTTTAGAATTTTTTATAAATTTTGGATTTTTAATATTATTTTAATATTATTTTATTATCAAAAACTAAAATTTAGATTTTTCAAGTTTTTATATTTTTCTTAGGTTAAATACATTAAGTTAGGAACTTTACAATTTTTAGAATATTTTTATTGTTCTTAGATTAATTTTTATAATTATTTTAAGTTTTAATAGTTTTTAAATAGCTTTTATAAATTTAAAAATTTTCAAAAATAGTTTTAAATTAAGTTAGGGTATTTTAGAGGTTTACAAATTGATAAATCTCATTTTGGGCTTTTTATTAATTATTTTGATTTTTTTGGGCTTTAATTAGCATTAAAAAATTATTATTTAATTAAATAAAAGGTTTGGGTGGTTTTTGATTTTTTTTGTAAACTCTAATTACATTATTTAGGATTTATTGCAATTTTCTAGGGACTTTTAGGGTAAATTTTTAATTTTGTCACTTTTTACGGTTTTACGTGTACGACTTTATCGACTTAGTTTAATTCGTCATCGTAACCGCCATTCATTTCTTACCTCATTTCTATTTTTTTTTTCTCATAATCAATATAATCATAAAGTTAATCATCTCTCTACACAACACACTAGCCTCCTTGGGAAACGAACCTGAACCACATTGGTCATTAGTGCTTGGTTTTCCTAAACCGACACTTAATACTTTCCCTATTTTGCCCTCTTCTCCTAAAAGGTAGTAAAATCACTACATCAATGTTGGACAATATCGTTAGTGTTAACGCGGTACATAGCAAGTACTGTTAGTGTAAGTACAAGTACTGCTATATTGGTTAGGACAAATATATCTTTGTATAAGATATGTCATAGTTATAGTTAGAGTATATCTTATGTGATATACTTAATAGTTTAGAATATTGATAAGATATCGTGTGTGATATACTTATCTTTATAGAATATTCTAAAGGTTCTGGGGTTCCTTACTCTATAAAAGGAACATAGGTATGATGAGTCTATTGTACCTCATTCAAGTCGATTAATAAGAGAATCGAATAGTTAAAAGTAATTTTGTTCTTCTTTGCTTTATAAGTTAGATTCCGTATAACTTATTTGGTTGAGTAAGAGTTCTCAAAGTGTTCTAGTTTGATTACAAACTATTATACTAATTCTTAGCATACTATAGATCCATTCAAAGGGATCAACAAGTGGTACCAGAGCTTGTTGATAAACTCTGAATAAGAAGAACACAACCCTAAAAACCCCACTCACACCAAATTCAATGTCTCAAGCCGGTGATGACCCTCACATGGAAGAAATTCCAGATCATGATCCAATACCACAAGGACAACCTCAAGTCGTGCATCCTGCACCACCACAAGGTGTTCAAGCCATAATGTTGTAGTTACTTCTACAACTACACCTTCATCCCATACTCTCTCTACTGTCAAAAGTGATAACTATGAGAAGTGGGCTATGCAGATGGAACATTACTTGAACCACACAGATCATACTCTTTGGTAGGTTATCAAGAATTGGAATACACCTAAGAAGTTGCATTGGTTACCTGATGGTACATGCTATGCTTTACATACTGTGACTGCTGAACAGGTACAAGCAGAGATCAGAGAAAGAAATGATAGAACTACTTTGGCTATTGCACTTTCAGAAGATATCTTACCTAGCTTTCATCTCTACAAGGATGCAAAGGCTATGTGGCATGCCATCAAACATAAATTTGGAGGCAATGACAAGTCTAAGAAGATGAAGAAAATTGTTTTGAAACAAGAATTTGATAACTTCTCAATTTCCAGTACTGAAAGAATCCATAGTGGTTATGGAAGGTTCAGTAAATTGCTCATGCAGTTTATGGACTAATAATTCCTAATGAAGAAGCCAATCTAAAATTCTTAAGAAGTGTTCCATAAGAATGGAAAGCAATGGCTATGCACTTCATCAAAAGGGATGATCTGGATACAACTCCTTTTGACCAACTTTATAACAATCTTAGAGTTTATGAGATGTATGTTAAATGGATTGAAGTGACCAAAGCAGCAGCAACAACAACAACAAAGTCTAACTTGGCTTTTATGTCAGAAGGAAACAACGGTCTTTACTCTCAAAATACCGTTGGTGGATCAAGCAGCGGTACTTACTTCCAAAATACGCTAGTGGATCGAGTAGCGGTAATTACTTACAAAATACCATTGGAGGACTAACAAGCAGTACTTACTCTCAAGGTACTAAAGGCAGTCCAATTACATCTCAGAATTCACAAGGAAGATCCTCACCATTGTTTAGTGACAATGATGCCTTCTGATTCTTTGCTGGACAAGACAACATACCAAGGTTAACTCTCAATGACTTATTCCAAATGGATGATGTTGATGTTAAAGAGATGGACCTCAAATGGCAAGCTGCTATGATCTCTGTAAGATCTATTAGGTTCTACAAAAAGACTGGAAAGAAGATGACTGTTGATCCTAATGAACCATTAGGATATGACAAGTGTAAAGTTGAATGCTATAACTATGGAAGGAATGGACACTTTGCAAGGGAGTGCAATAGGGATAAGGATGATAGAAGCCGTAAAAAGTCCAAGAACATCTATAGAACTAGTCCAAGAATCTCTGAAAGCTTTCCAAAAGGTGATAGCAGGAGTCCCAAAGGAACTAAATCATGGGTAACTGTAGATGGAGTGGTGACTGTAGCAGGAGCCCCAAAGGAAGAAGAAGAGCTTGGATTGATGGCTCTCTATCATGAAGATACTAAGGTAAATCCTTGTTCTAACGATTGTGTTCTTAAATTTAATAGTCTAAAAGTCGAACTTGATGAACAGTATCTGAAACTTAACGCATGTACTGTAGAAGCAAATGCTTTTAAACAGGGTGTTGCTAAGTTATAGGAAAATATAGTTTTGTATAAAAATGGTCAACAAAACTATGAAGAGAAAATTAGAATTTTGACTCTTCAAATTAGAGAAAAAGATGTGGAAATTAAAGTGATAACGACCTAATTATACATATTCAACCTATCATTATAATGCCACTTTGTCGTATAAATAAGAGCTTCCGATACTTAATATGTTGTGTTTTATATGCAAATATAAAGTTTGAAGGAGCAAAGTGAAGATATACAAAGAAGGGGCCTCAATATGCAAATAACCCAAAGTTATTGAAAGAAGATTCTGGATTGCCCAAAAGTGTGGCGCACAAACTCAGAAGTGCGGCGCACATTCTCGTCTCCAAAGTGCGGCGCACTTTCGGAGAAGTGCGGCGCACATTTGACCCCAGACAGCACTATAAATAGAGGCCATTTCCACTAGTTTTACACACACCTCTCTCTCTCTCAATACTCCTTAGCTCGAGTATTTTCTCTCTCTTAGTAAATTTTCAGTATTATCAACTTTTGGGAGATACTTGTAACGAGAGTATTCCACTCTTCGATTCTTGTAGGAACGATACAATCGTGACACTTGTGTACTTGTTTATTCAATCCAATCTAAGTATGATGTTCTCTTACTCTTTTCCAATTGTTACTTTGATTACTATGTTAGGCTAATTTATTTGTGACTATATGGGTATGTGACTATAATTAGTGATGATGCTATGATATGATCCTTTATAAATGATTTCAAGCTAATATTGTAGAACCATTTTCCCAGCTAGTTCTACAAACCATATTTTATCTAAGTTGGTTTGTTACGATAGTTTGGCATTGAGAAACGCAAATTGTTATAATAAGTTTTCTAGAACTTGTCTATGGTCATGAATCTTTGGTTGGAGAAATCCGCTTAGAAACTTGATAAAATATTGAACTTGTTGGCTACTTGTTTTGAGCTTAGTCGCTTAAATAAACATAAATCTTGAATCAACCCAAGTAAATTGTGTAAATGCCGTTTTGACGAAAAAAGATTTTCACTCTTTACCTACATAAACATATCTCGATCATTATTATCATCATCACGAATTTATACGAGCTATCCCATATTAGTCATACTTGTTATTATTGATATTACTTCAACTATTTATTTCTTCAATTATTATCTTGATTACCAAAACGAAACAAAGTCTTAGCAAACGATCCTGGCTTACCACTACAAAGCTATATTACGAACGAAAGGGTATACTTGCCCTTGTTTGTCTTCTAGTCCCTTGTTTTGTCTAAACCTTGTAATATAAATTTAAGACTTGAAAACGAACATCAAGTTTTTGGCGCCACCGCTGGGGACTTATAATCCTATTTTGTAACCAAATTCGTATAATCCTTGAAGAAATTGAACCATTGTTACTCATTTTAAACCAAAATTTTTTTCTGCAGTACATAAAGTACGCCTCACAAACCAAAATGTGCGCCGCACTTCCTGTAGCGAACCAAAGTGCGCCGCACAAAAACAAAAGTGCACCGCACATTTTCAATGAAAACAACAAATACCTTGTTGGATGCACACCTGTTCATCCAGAACACCACCAATATCACCGTTACCTGAACCTGAACGTACCCTTAACTGAAGGCTACGTAGACTTCATCGCCGTGTACCTTTAGCTAGGAGACACGAGCAACCTCAACCTCGCATAATCAACCAACCTTTTGACAAATATTTCACAAATCCTATTTCTCACCAAACTCATCAACCGTTACGAATCAATTTTGGACACCGATGATGAACCAATGTGGTCAGCCGATAGAGTTGTCGCACCAACTCTTCGCTCCGCAATCGTTTTACCTGAAATTGCAAACGATTTTGCAATCAAAGGGAACCACTTAACCCTTGTCAAAAATAACCAATTTGATGGTTGAATCAAAACCGATCCTCACAAACACATCCACGAATTTAGCGGAATTTGTAAAATGTTCAACTATGGAGAAGGACAAGCCGAAGCCGTCCAACTCATGATGTTTCCGTCATCCCTGACTGGAGAAGCCAAGTCATGGCTTGACGAACTTAACGAAGGAACCATTCGAAAATGGGAAGGTCTCAGAACTGCTTTCATTAGCTGATTCTTTCCTCCTGTCCTATTTGAAAAATTCCTTGGAGAAATCCGAAGCTTTTCTCAACAAGATCGAGAAACTCTCAATGACACATGGTTAAGAATGAAAGAACTACTCAGAAACTGCGGTCATGGACTTAAAAAAGAAGGAATAATAAAGATTTTCTATCATGGTCTTGACGATGCTACCCAAGATGCGTTGAACGCCGCAGCGGGCGGAATTTTACTTTACAAAACCCCTAACCAAGATTACCAATTATTGGATGACAAAGTCCTACTTAAGCTTGATTGGTCCAAAAATCACAAAAACAAAAACCCACGAAAAAACCGTAGCTTTTGCCGAAGGAAGCAACAACCCTACCGATACCGAGAAAATTATGGTTCGAATGGATGCCATGTCTCTTAAGATTGAAGAGATAAAACACAAAACCTTTAAACACTGTGGAGGAAACCATCCTTCTAGTGAATGTGATGACGATGACACACCCATGAAGAAGGAAGAAGAAGCCAACTTCATGAATACCTTTCGTCGAACTCGATTTTATAACGATTATCGTAATCGCGACCGCGATAATTGGAGATTAAATGATAAACCAAGTTATGATCGAGACGAAAAGAAACCCACTCAAACCGAAGAAAAAAACAACCTTGAAACCAAAATCGACAACTTTATAGAATCTCAAAGAAAAACCAACATTTTTGTTCGAGAAACATTCACTGACTTCAAAACCAAGTTCGAAACCACGACCAAAAACCACCAAGCTTCCATTCAAAACCTTGAAGCTAAATTTGATCGTTTGACCGATAAACAATCGAATCACGCTTCTGGTTCTTTACCAAGCAATACCAACCAAAATCCCAAGAACAACAACAAATATCAACCCCCACAAGCTCGTAACGAGCATGTGAATGTCGTATTCACGCAGAGTGGTTTATCTTACGAATCACCTACCAAACCTACTCAAGTTGCACCAATTGAAATTCCATTCGATAGTGATAATGAGGATGAAGCCCAACCAACCATACCAAACCAAATGAAAACCTAACACCCAAACCATATAAACCAAAAGTACCATATCCACAACGCTTACGCAAGCAAAAGATGCAAGCTAAGTATGGTAAATTCCTCGACTCAATACAAGAAGTCCGAATTAACATGCCTTTAGTCGATGTTCTGGATGGAATGCCAAATTATGGTAAATTTATCAAAGAACTTATCAAAAGCAAGCATAAGTTTGAAGAAGTTTCTTCAACTTTTCTAAATGATGAATGTTCTGCCATTGTCCAAAAGAAAGTACCACCAAAACTGGGAGATCCTGGAAGATTCCTAATCCCATGTACTTTCCCTTACTCATACTCTTGCAACGCCTTGGCCGATCTTGGCGCAAGTATCAACCTAATGACATACTCTTTTGTGACACCCCGGGTAGGGTCAAAATATGCGGAAATATCCACGGAGATTTCACTAGGGTGGATCGATAGTATATAGTCCATAGAGCATAAGATAAAGAGTTATTTAAATCAAATTACATGTTTGTTAAACAAATAAATTAAAATTGACTTAAACATGAGTAAAGGTGATTGTTTGTGTTTCCCAAATAGAACCCCTGACGAGTCCTACAATGCAGATTACTAAAATGCTTGAGACCATGCACACACCACGTACTAACTTCATGTTCCTGTGCAAAACATACTAAAGGGGTCAACATAAAGTTGGTGAATTTACAGGTTTTAACAATTAATTGATTTGGACATACATTAATCATAGAAGTAACAATGCACAAAGCATTCTTACTAAAATGTAGATTACATTTGTTTATTATTAGAAACTGAAGCTTAACCTTTCATAGTCCTCAACAGATGCGGACGTAGTGTCTTACAAAAAGACACCCATTCCAATTCCAACATGGTATACGTCTGTTGTCCCGGCCAAGGCACAATGAGCATGACTCACCCAGATGGGGATGGTCAATCCGTGATAGATCTATTTATAACATCCGGGCGATTTACAACAATTTAACAGTTCCAATAATAATCAATCATAGTCAAGTTTATACAATCTTCTTATGTCCATTAAGTGTTTTCATATTATCTTTCCCAAATGGGAAAGTTTTATCAAAAGTTTATATGAGGCTGTAAACTCACCTGGGAGTAGGCAATAGCTGTTTAATACGAATATCCAAATAAAGCTCACGCCAAAGTTATGCCTAATCAAGTAGTACAGTCTTAATAGATAGTACAAAGAACATATATGTATGCTTATTCAGATTTTAGTCAGTTCATTTATGCTACGGTATTTATCTAAATAACCGTAGTTCAAGTATCAACAATATTGATTTAAACTTATTTATATAAGTTTCATTTCTAAGTAAACATAAAATGTTTAACTATTAATATCAGTTAGCACATATAACAATCATTCAACTTACAATTAAGTTTCTTATTTAAGTAGACTTAGAATGTTCTACTTAAAATACTAGTTTACGTTCTCCGTTCAAGTTTTATAATCACTCATTTACTACTAAGTTTCATTATTAAGTAAATATAAAAATTCTACTTAATATTAGTTCACGTTCGTAGTTCATGTATTATAATCATCCATTTAAACTTATTATTAAGTTTCTTATTTTAAGTAAAAGTAAGGTGTTTTACTTACCTATTAGCATTCAATTTATCCAACGTTCATATAGTTTTTATTTTCTAAAAGTATATGAGTTTATGCATGAGTAACACATATTCATAATTATTTATACAATTATTTCCTAAAGTAAATATAAATATTTTATTTTGAAAAAATAAAATAAAATATTTTATTTAACTTTAAAGTTTCCATAAATCATTTTAACATTTATAAAATAATTTAAACTTAAGAATTTATACTTTAACTCTTTATGGTCTAGGTTTTTAATTATGTTTTATTAGAATTAAAATAGATTTTAGGGTTAGGGCTTGTTAATGTTTCAGAACTTGGCAAAACTAGTTCCTCCATATTTTAAACAAGTATAACTTTCGGATTTTACATATTTGGTACCTAGGGCTTGTTAAAGTTTCGGCTTATGGCAAATTTAGTCCCCCTAGTTATATCTAGGTTTTTTAACTTAACTAAAATTACAAAATAGCCCCTAGGGCTTCTTTAAGTTTCGGCAATTTACAAGAATGGTCCTTAGGGTTATAAAATGACAAAATAACTTTTAGAAACTTCCCAAAATGGTCCCTAGGGTTTAATTTTCCACTGATAGAATTTATTAAACCCTATACTTTTGGATAATTACATTTTCAGTCCTTGTGTTTACTAGTTCATCAAGACAAGTTTCATAAGTTATGGTTTTAGTCCTTAAGTTTCACAAATTGTCATTTTAATCCAAAAAGTTTTTATAAATCATATTTTATTATAAAAACTTTTGTTTAACATTCAAAATAGTATATGGTCTCATTAATGGGCTAAACATCTAATGGGTTAACTAGTGGGCTTAAATATATCTCAAGTCCACTAATTTATTTAAATGGGCCTTTAAATCATTTATTGGGCTTAATTACATTTTTAAGTCCTTTAATTTGTTAAATGGGCCTAAGTGTAATCTTAAGTCCATTAAGTTACTAAGATTTATCAAATGGGTTTATTGGGTCCATTAAGTTTTAGATTAACATTTCATGGACTTAAGTAGTCCATTAACACTACTTTACATTTTATGTATGTTTTAACTTAGGATATTCTTATATGTTTATTATGAGCTTATTCATATTTAGTTTTAAATTTAAAATAGAAGAATAAAACTTATAATTTGTTTTATGTGGTGTACCAAATTAGATCTAGGTGTGTTATAAGGTTGCAAGTAAGTCATAAGCACTAATAGGAGCTTATATCTCACGGCCATAATTAGTTATAGCTTATTAAGATAAGTCAAGTCTCATTTTAAGGGTTCATGTAATTTATAAGTGTTACAAAAATAGATCTAGCTATGTACACATCAAGAAAATAAGTCATAAGTCCAAAATGAGATCTAAACTATGCCTAGACCCAAAAATCAAATATAGATCCATGTACACACATATATAGCTCACGACTATATTTCTAAATCTTGGTATTTCCAAGATGGACATATTAGCTAGTGTTAAGTCTTGTAAATATTTACAAAAATACATCATGATTATCTAAGTTACATGCATGTTCCCAAGGTTACTATCATTCCAAGAAAACAATATATAGCCCACCGCTATATTGTTTTCTCCCAATATTCCCATAAGATCTATTTAGCTTATTTCATGTTTATCATGTTAAGTTAACACTTATCACTAGATCTAGGTTTATATAAGCATGCATGTACATCTAACCCATTTTAAGTCATATGTAACCCACAGCTACATTTCTACATATAAGTTATATTTTGTGATTTTTAATATTTCATTTAACATGTAACATTTCATATTCCATTATTTAAAACTTAGGAAACAAATCATATGGTCACCATTTATTTTAGCCGTGACCTTTAAGGTCATGGTTTTCATGATCTTTAAGTTACATAAGTTCATTTTATGAGATCTATGATTATTAGTTAACCATAGTCCCATAGAACAAGATTTGTAACCCATGCAACATTTAGATTTATAAAAGGTTTCATATGGTTTTCAAATCTATTTTAAAACATAGAATACAAATTATATGTTTCTTATTAAAAGATTTTAAATCATGAACATGATTTTTATAAATATGCCGTGACCTATAATGGTCATAGATTTATCAAATCTTGATTTTAACATGTTATTTACTTGTGTTTGTAGATGTATGATGATGCATGCATGAAGAAATGAAAGAACATGTAGTGTATACCTTTCTTGCCTAAAAGTACCAAGGATGATCTAGATGAACAAGGAGATTTGAGATCTACTCAAGATGATGAAGAAAACCCTAGTTATAACTAAGCCCTGACCTATAATGATTCGGCTAGGGCTTGTTTACAAGAGGAATGATGCTACCAAATGATTTGTAATCAAGATGAGACAAAGATTGAGTTGATTTAATGAATCAACTTTCGGTTTTTGTGGCTTGTAGCCGAATTGTAGAGAGAGAGATGAAGAGAGAAGTGAGATTGCATGTATGAGAATGGGAATGTGTGTGTGTTTAGGCTTAAAGAGAGAGAGAAAGAGAATGCAAAAGGCATGATTGCCTTGGTAAGAACACTTATGCCAAGTGTAGGATTTTCGGTTTCCCATGCATCTCTTCTCCTTCCACATACTCTTGGTGCCGTGTATAGCTAACCAAAAAGTGTATGGTGGGTTTGTGTTGGGCTTATGTTGGGCTTATCACAAAGGAGGGTGATGATCTTGGGCTAGTCCAAGAGCTTAAGTATACCCCTAGTTCACTTACACACATATTGTGGCTAAATACTTAGTTGTAGTATATTTTCAAATTGTCTTAAGTGTGATACACACCATGCTAGTTATAACTTCATTACTTGTTTTTCCTAGTCGTATGCTCATGGTTTTAGGTTATGAAGTTATTTTCAACAACTATGAAAGTAGAAGTATATTTATGTGATGGTCAAGTTCATATACATCTTAAGGAGATATAACACATGAATGAGTGTTCTAGGATCATTAGGTGGAAATTTATTATATTCAATCATGGTAAAATCATGGATTTTACATCTTTGTATGCTAAACTCTCTAAAAACGTTTTAAAACCCACAAAATAAGCGTTCGACTCGCGGACCGTTCTTTCCAATACCCAATAGGGATAGCTGAAAACATGCTCATATAAGTCAGAATTTTTTTTTTCATGTTGACTTTGTAATCTTAGAAATAGAAGAAGATAGCACGGTACCACTTATCCTTGGTAGACCTTTCTTAGACACAGTTGATGCTATAATTAGAGTAAAGCAAAAACAACTCAACCTTGGAGTTGGAGAAGATAGAATTTCTTTTTCTATCGACGAAGCATTGAAACACTCGTATTCTAATGACGATACTTGTTTTAGTATCGATGTCATTGAAGAAATCGTTGAAGCCGATTTCGACGCTCTTCTTGATGAAGGAAGCGAAATTTTGCATTCTATCGAAGGAACCATCCTCGAAGAAGAACTTTTTGCTGAATTTGATGACTTCATAGCAGACCATACCGATGATGAACCAATCGAAACAATTGAAGAAGAAATCGAAACCCCATTTGAAACCATAACTTTCGAAACCGAGTTCAAAGTTAAGAAATCTGTCGAAGAACCTCCTACAGATTTAGAGCCTAAACCTCTTCTTGAACATCTGGAATATGTGTTTCTTCACGAAGAAAAATTACTCCCTGTAATTATTTCATCCCAACTTTCTGAAGAACACAAAGACGATCTAATTGACATTCTCAAGAAACATAAACAAGCCTTTGCTTGGAAAACTTCTGACATTCTTGGCATATGTCCATCATTCTGCAAACACAAAATCCAACTTTTGGATAACAAGAAACCAATTGTTGAAAAACAACGAAGATTAAATCCTAACATGAAAGATGTTGTTAAAAAAGAAATCCTTAAACTCTTACACTCTTGAATAATCTACCCAATCGCCGATAGCCCATGGGTTAGTCCTATTCATTGTGTACCTAAAAAGGGAGGTATCACTGTAGTAACTAACGAAAACAACAAATTAGTACCAACACGAACCATCACCGGATGGAGAGTTTGTATTTATTATCGTAAACTAAATGATGCAACCGCGAAAGATCATGTTCCTTTACCCTTTATGGATCAAATGTTAGAAAGACTCGCAGGATCTGAATACTTTTGTTTCCTCGATGGTTTTTCTGTATACATTCAAATCCCAATCGACCCTATGGATCAAGAGAAAACCACGTTTATAGGCGCATGCCTTTTGGCCTATGCAATGCACCTACTACTTTTAAGAGGTGTATGATTACAATCTTTCACGATATGATTGAAGAATCAGTCGAAGTCTTCATGGACAATTTCTTCGTCTTTGGTAATTCTTTCGGCACATGTCTAAACAATCTCGATAAAATGTTAGCACGATGCAAAGAAGCAAATCTTGTGCTAAACTGGGAAAAATATCACTTTATGGTTAAAGAAGGAATTGTGCTAGGACACAAAGTGTCTGGAGCCGACCTTGAAGTTGACAAAGCAAAAATAGACGTGATCTCAAAACTCCCACCACCTACTAATGTTAAAGGCATTAGAAGTTTCTTAGGTCATGTCGGTTTTTACCAACGACTTGTCAAAGACTTTGCGAAAATCGCAAGACCTTTAACCCAACTTTTAGAAAAAGAAAGAACGTTTGGTTTTAACGATGAATGTCTTTCAGCATTCAAAATACTTAAAGAAAAACTTACATGCACACCCATTATTACAAGCCCCAATTGGAACCTTCCATTTGTGTTTATGTGCGATGCAAGTGAACATTCCCTTGGAGCCGTCCTTGGACAAAAAGATGGTACACAATTTCATCCCATCTATTTTGCAAGTAGAACTCTTAACACAGCCCAACAAAATTATACAATTACGGAAAAAGAACTCTTGGCTGTAGTTTACGCGATTGACAAATTTCAATCATACCTCGTATTGTCAAAAACAATAGTTTACACCGATCACTCAGGTTTAAAATACTTGTTGAAAAAGCAAGACGCCAAACCTCGTCTAATACGATGGATATTGATTTTACAAGAATTTGATTTGGAAATTAAAGATAAAAAAGGAGCTGAAAATGTTGCTTCCGATCATTTATCTCGCATAGTGAATGTTGATTCTAGCGATGATGAAATCAACGATTTTCCCGATGAGCATATAATGCAAGTAAATACTAACAATACACCATGGTTTGTAGACTTTGCAACCTATTTGGATGTAGGTATTTTACGAAAGGGAATGATGCACCAACAAAAGAAAAGATTTTTCTCTGAACTAAAAAAATACTTTTGGGACGATCCTTACTTATTTAGAATCTGTTCCGATGGAATAATCTGACGTTGTATTTCCGAATTCAAATCTAGAAAAATTCTCGATGAATGTCACTACGGACCTACTTGAGGACATTATGCCGCGAACACCACCGCTAAGAAAGTGTTCGACGCTGGCTTTTATTGGCCAACAATTATTCGTGAAGCTCATACCTTAGGGTACGACTATGTGAAGCATGTCAAAGGACTAGAAATATTTCTAAAAGAGACGAAATGCCTCTAAATAACATCCAAGTCTGCAAAATCTTTGACGTGTGGGGTATCGACTTCATGGGACCATTTCCTAAATCTTAAAAATGTGAATACATTTTAGTCGCCGTCGACTATGTATCAAAATGGGCCGAATCTCAAGCTTTACAAACAAACGATGCAAGTGTTGTTATCAAATTCTTAAAGAAATTATTTTGTCATTTTGGAATGCCAAAAGCACTAATAAGCGACAAAGGAACTCATTTCTGTAACAAACTCATGGAAAATATTAAGAAAATATATGGAGTGAACCACCGATTTTCCACATCTTACCACCCTCAAACGAGTGGCCAAGTTGAAAACACTAATAGAGCTCTCAAACGTATACTCGAAAAGACCGTTCAAAACAACCCTGCTTGTTGGTCTAAAAAACTAGAAGATGCTCTATGGGCCTTTCGTACCGCATTCAAAACACCAACTGGAACCACACCGTACAAACTGTTGTATGGAAAAACATGCCATCTGCCAATAGAAATTGAACACTATGCATAATGGGCATTTAAAAACTGCAACCCAGATCTTATTGCAGCCGGAGAAAAACGTAACTTTCAACTTCACGAGTTAGATGAATTTCGACATCACGCTTATGAAAGTTCACGATTATATAAAGAACGAACCAAAGTTTGGCATTATCGTAAATTACGACAAAGAAAAGAATTTAAAAAAGGATAAAAGTACTTCTCTTTATCTCGAAATATAAATTCAAGCAACCTAAGGTTACTTCGAGATGGACTGGACCCTATCTAGTAAAACACCAATATCCATCCGGATATGTTGAATTATACGGTCAAAACAATAGCACCTTCATAGTAAATGGACATAGACTTAAGCTCTACCATGAAGAAGAATACTGTAATGAAATCGAAGGAGAAGAAATTCCTTTCTTCTTAAAATAGATCTGTGTAACACCCCATTTGATAAATGGAATGTCATGTGTGATTATGGCGTGTCATCAAAGCATACAAGGATAAATGTCTAAACATTACATGACCATAAAAGGAAATACCGGAATCAAACATCGGTAGTCCAAAAGTAAAGCTCATCACACACAAACATAAGTACTATAAATGAAAGGAATAAACAATGTCCATGGAAAGAGTATCAAAGTATAGATAAATGAATAAAGTAAAGAAGGCTAGAAAGCTTCCAGTCCATATGCACATACGCTTAAAGTTTATGAGCGTCCCTGAGTACCTGCCGTTTTGGGAACATGAAAAAGAAAACGGCTGAGCAATACGCTCAGTGCACGGATGTACAAGTAAAGCATGAATAATATAAGCATATAAGCATGAAACAGTGGAAGATAGTAAGTCCTGAATAACCTAGTTAAGTCTTAGTAAAACTGGTTTTATATTTTGAAAAGCCTTATGTTTATCTTGTAAAAACTGTTTAATATATTTTACCATTAGCCAATATAGGTCATGAAATATCAACATGCATGAATACTTGGAGGGGTGACCTCGTCATGCAAATTAGAGGGGCTGCCTCTAATTTAATATACTGGTTTTGGGTAGGAGGGATCAGCTCCTTGTGAAGGATGCAAGGCACACACCACATTCACACTGAGTAATCTGCTAAAAACATGTAACTAGGATGCACCCATACGCCCCACATGATAAATATAATAATATGGCCAAAAGCTGAAGGGACGCCACGTGCAATCACTCCACCGTGGGGAAGTCATAACACCAGTGCCTCTAGTGTTATGGTTATGGTACCTCCATAACTAGGTGAAACTGGTCATGCATGTATATGGCTTTAGGTATTCTAATTAAACATAAGCAATCAAAACATATAAAACATATACTACGAGAAAACAGTTGGCTGCATACGGGGAATCCTAACAAGGAAAGAATGTCCATAATGAAAGGACGGAGAATCCGTACCTTATGTCCAGTGAACGAAGAAGACGAACGGAAGAAGGTCCTACTTCGGTATCACTAATGCTACATAAATACATACGTGTATAAGTATTTGATTACTAAATACGTAACTGGTTTTATATCACGTCTTAGCTTGTTTTATATGTTCATGTCATGTTTTATTGTTTTAAGCTTTATACCGTGTTTATCGTATATTCTGTCTATTCTGATTAAGTATTACTTGTATTTCATGTATTATTATACTTGTTGTGTAATAATAAGTAACTTTCTAAAAATAGCAGGTTTCCTAAAATAGAATGTTTCCAAAAATAGAAAATTACCAAAAATAGAAAGTTTCCAAAAATAGTAAGTTTCCAAAAATAGAATCTTTCCAAAAATAGAAAGTTTCCAAAAATAGAATTACTACTTAAAATATATAAGTTTCTAAAAATAGAAAGTTTCCATAAATAGATTAGCTGCCTTAAATAAATAAGTTCCTAAAAATAGAAAGTTTTCATAAATAGATATAAGCTGGTTAATTAAGATAATTATATAAGCTTAAGTGTTTTCTGATTATTATTCTAAGTCATGTGATTATATAGTATAGTTTATTAATTATTACATGTAAATTATATAAACTATAGGTTAAAGTATTTAATTAAATATAACATGGTTTTAATTAAATAAAGGTAAAATACTTAGGTTAAAAACATGTATTATTATCTATTAATAATATAACCTAAGTCATGTAAATTAATTAATTATAGTCATGGTTTTTAATAATTAATTAATTATATAGTCTAATAAATAATAAATACTTAGTTTAAAATTCATGAATTACTAATTAAATTAATAACCTAAGTCGTGTAAATTAAATTAATCATGTCATGGTTTTAATTAATTTCATTTAAGTCTAAAAAAAATAACATAACTTGTAAAAATCATAAACCTTAAAAAAATTATTCATGAGTCGGACCCGTTGACTAAAACCCATTAACCGGACCCGTAACCATCACCATAACCCGACCTAAGTCGGGTTTCCCTTACCCCTTGCTGCTGTCGTGACACCACCACCACCATACCGAGACCATATGGTCTCGTGGTGTGAGATAAGCCAAGCCGAGACCCAAATAGGGCTCGGTTAGGCGTCGGCTACAACACAAATACCCCTAAACCCTTGATTGATTTATTCCATGATTATTAACATGTTTAAAAATACTTGTTTTTAATTAGTTAATTAAAAACAATATGATTTTATGTGATTAATAAATCAAAACAAAAAAAGAAAAGGTTAAAGGTTATACCGAATACGTGAATCAAATGAGAACGAACACACAACGATCCTTGTAAAAATTCCAAGAACAAAATCAACCCAAACACCCCTTTTGGTGATCAAAACCCGGCGGCCAAAGGAGCACAAGAAGAAGAATTAGGGTTTTAATTATTTTCTTGATTTTGTGAATAATGAAACATGTTTTCCTAAATTCCCTTGTTTAGTAAAAATTACATGGGCCAAGCCCATGTTCCTTGGTATTGCCACGGGTAGGGTCCCCACTTGGGGTAACCCGTACTTTTCTCGTGTCTAAATTTAATAGTGTGTTCTCGTGTTCTTAAAATACGTGTTCTAGTTAGTTATCGATCGTGACTTAAAATATTTATTCATGTTCGTAATAAATATATATACATATGTAATATTAGTTCGTGATTAATTTACGTTCATGATTTCATGTTCGTATGGTCGTGATTATAATTATTATTGGAATAATTATCGTGTGTTCATACGTAATAAATACTTATCGTGTTATAACACGTACATAATATTTGTTATTCGTGTTCATGAAACATAAACGTGCTAAAAAAGGAAAGTTCTTATCATGTACGTACGATCTTAAGGGTACTATTCATGGTAAAAGCATGCGGGTTTTACAACTCTTCCCCCTAAAAAGAATAATTCGTCCCTGAATTATAGATAAAGTAAACTGGAAAAGAAGAACATACCCGAATTCAAAATATAAAATGAGGGTAAGAAGCCCGGATAGACTCCTCTGTTTCCCAAGTGGCTTCCCGCTCGGTATGATCCCTCCAAAGGATTTTGACGAATGGAATCGTCTTTCTTCTCATGACTCGTTCTTGTCTGTCAAGAACTCGTCCGGGTTCTTCTATGAATGTGAGATCTTCACGAATCTGTTCCAATGGATACTGAACCATGTGAAGGGGATGATACTGGTGCCCTCTGAGTAAGGACACATGAAACACATTGTGTACATGCGAAAGCTTTAGAGGTAACGCTAAACGGTAAGATACTTCACCGACTCGTTTAATGATATCAAACAGTCTGATGAAACGAGGACTGAGCTTCCCTTTAATTCCAAAACGTCTAACACCATGTGCCGGCGAAACCTTAAGGAAAACGTGATCTCCTACGTTAAAATATATGTCCCTACGATGCTTGTTTGCGTAGCTCTTCTAACGTGACCGTGTTTCTTGAAGTTTCTGCTTAGCTACTGCGACCCTCTCATTAGTCATCTCTATGATCTCTGGTCCTTCAAGTGTTCGCTCACCAACCTGATCCCAGTAGATTGGAGCGCGACACTTCCTGCCATATAACATATCGAAAGGAGCACACTTGATACTTGCGTGCCAACTGTTGTTGTATGTAAACTCCACCAAACAGATATAATCGTCCCAATCACCCGTCCATTCCAACGCACATGACCTCAACATGTCTTCCAATGTCTGAATCGTTCGCTCCGACTGCCCGTCTGTTTGAGGATGAAAAGTCGTGCTAAGCTTAAGTTGTGTACCCCAAGCTTTCTGCAGACTCTTCCAAAATCGCGAAGGGAATCGAGGATCTCTGTCTGAGACGATGCTGGATGGAGCACCGTGGAGTCTCATGATCTCCCTTCTATACGTATCGGCGAGTTTACTGACCGAATCTTCCTTGCGGATCGGTAAGAAATGAGCTGATTTGGTAAGTCGATCTACTATAACCCAAATTGCATTGTGCTTCCTCTTGGTTGGCGGAAGACCAGTAACAAAATCCATGGTGATTTTGTCCCACTTCCACTCTGGAATATCTAACAGTTGAAGGAGACCGCCAAATCGCTGATGCTCGATCTTAACCTGCTGGCAGGTAAGACATTTAGAGACGTAAGTGGAAACATCCTGTTTCATACCACTCCACCAAAAGTACTGTTTGATGACATGGTACATCTTGGTCGAACCAGGATGTATAGAGAATGGGGAGCTATGAGCTTCAGCTAATAAGGCTTCCCGGACTTCTTGATCATCAGGAACACAAAGTCTCGTGCCCTGCCATAAGATACCATCTGCATCTACTCTGAATTTTGTCTGCTTCTCCGAATTCTGAATTATCGCCAAGATTTCTCCATCATCTTTTTGAGCTTCCTTGATCTTAGAGAGTAACTCGGGTTCTACTCTAATATTAGCCCAGTAACCGTGTTGTCCACGTACCATGATTTCTATGTCCAGTCGATCCAAGTCTCTTATGATTTCTTCCTCAATTTCAATGCCGTTGATCATTCCGGACTTCCTGCTAAGTGCATCTTCTACTACATTCGCCTTGCCGGGATGATACTGCAGATTAATGTCATATTCCTTCAATAGCTCTAACCATCTCCTCTGCCTCATGTTCAATTCACGCTGAGTGAAGATATACTTCAAGATCTTGTGGTCCGTAAAAATGTCACATGATTCTCCATATAAGTAGTGCCTCCATATCTTCAATGCAAACACGACTGCAACAAGTTCCAAGTCTTGTGTAGGGTAATTTTCATCATAAGGCTTAAGCTGCCGTGAAGCGTACGCGATCACTTTCCCATGTTGCATGAGAACACAGCCAAGTCCCTTCCCCGATGCGTCACTATAGATTTGAAATCCACCCGTACCAGATGAGAGAGTAAGAATAGGTGCAGATACTAACTTTTGCTTCAGGTCTTCAAAGCTCTTCTCTCGTTCTTTAGTCCAAACGAATTTCTCCCCTTTCCGCATCAGTTTGGTCAATTGTAGCGCTAGGCGGGAAAAGTTCTCCACGAACCTACGGTAATAGCCAGCTAAGCCTAAGAAACTGCGACTTCAGTCGCTGATGTCGGCCTCGGCCACTTAGTAATAGCCTCAAGCTTCCCTGGATCCATAGTGATTCCTTCTGCTGATACAATGTGACCTAAGAATGCCACCTTGTCTAACCAGAACTCACACTTGTAGAATTTAGCATACATCTGCTTATGGCGAAGAATCTGTAGTACTGTACGAAGATGGTCTTCGTGTTCCTCCTTGGACTTTGAGAAAATCAAGATGTCATCGATGAAGACAATGACGAATTGTTTAGAAATTCATGGGAGATTCTGTTCATCAAATCCATTGGTCGGGCCAAATGGCATGACTACAAATTCGTAGTGGCCATAGCGGGTGCGAAAAGCAGTCTTGGCGATGTCCTGCTCCTTAACCCGTAGTTGGTGATAGCCTGACCTAAGATCAATCTTGGAGAAGTGTTTGGCCCCTTGGAGTTGGTCAAACAAATCATCTATACGTGGGAGTGGATACCTATTCCTGATAGTAATCTTGTTGAGCTCGCGATAGTCGATGCAATGACGCATACTGTCGTCCTTCTTCTTAACAAATAAGACCGGTGCGCCCCATGGAGATACGCTTGGTCGAATGAAACCTCTTTCTAGAAGTTCTTGCAGTTGATCCTTTAGCTCCTTTAACTCTATGGGAGCCATGCGATAAGGAGCCTTGGAAATCGGCTCAGCTCCTGGGATGAGCTCGATATTGAATTCCACTTCTCGTGCAGGAGGTATGCCCGGAAGTTCTTCTTGAAATACATCTTGGAATTCTGACACTATCGGCTGATTCTGAATTGATTAGGATTCACCATGCATGTCATGAACCGTAGCTAGATAACCCTCGCAGCCATGTGACAGTAGTGCACGTGCTTGCAGGGTTGATATGATTTATACAGACATGTCGGGTACGAACCCATTATGAATGTACTCTAGTGCATTAACATCACCGAAGATGACTCGATATGAATGGCAGTCTATGGTAGCATGATGCTTGGATAGCCAATCCATGCCCAAAATCATGTCAAAGTCATTCATGTCCAGCGGAAGTGCGTCAACAGGACGAACCTTATCGTCAAACTCTAGGGGAAGACTCCTGTAAATATGAGTGATAAGTACAGAGTCTCTCAAAGGCGTGGAAATACTGAGTCTATTCTCTAGTGGCATGGGGAGTATCCTAGCATTCTTGGCATAAGAAGTAGAAATGACCGAGTGAGTAGCACCCGTATCAAAAAGAACACATGCAGCTTGACCATACATATACAAGATTCCAGTGATGGTACCTGTAGACTTGTTGGCCTGATCACGAGATGTCGTGTAAACGCGTCTAGTGGTAGGAGGCGGCTTGGTATCAGCATGTCCCGATGTGCCCTCCATCTCGCCCTTGTGGCAGTCCTTCATGCGATGGCCAAGAAGACCACACTTGAAGCATGTGTCACTGTCGTGGCGACATGGACCTGGGTGCCTACGGTGGCAAGTAGAACAAAGAGGATGAGTATATCCTCCAGCAGGTGTCCTGACTGGCTGAGAACCTGTTAAGACATTATACGTGAGACATGATAATAGGGTACAAAGGACAATGCTGAAAATTGTAAGATTGAATACCAGTGATAGCTGGACTGCTAGGTTGTGAACCTCTCTGGTTCTGGTCCCTACCGTTCCCATGGTTCCTGGTAGAAGATTTGTTAATGTGTCAGAATTATGAGTTATAACATGAAATCATAAGAAAATGTGTAAGTATAAGGACCTGCTGCTGTTGGAGTGTCCAGCGTTGTTACGGTAATTATCATTACCGCCACGCCTATCCGTAGCAGAACGGTCGTTAGTCTGACCGTTTCCCTTGGGCTGATTAGGCTGCTGTTGAGTAGCCGGCTAAGGCCGGTCCCCAGTCTTCTGCCTGGAAGATACAATTTAAAGAGATGAAATATTTTACATATACTGAAAGAATACGGTTTGGTCACCGCTTGAATACGAATGTTTACCTCTTCTCGAGTCTCTCTGCTTCACCGAACTCATCTCTCTCCTACAACATCTCCAGCTTACGTGCTGCATCAGCCACTTGTGCTACCGTGTCCAACGGAGCACCCTCTAAGTTATTGGCAATTCTTGGAGTAAGGTCCCAACGAAAATGTTGTGCCTGCTCTTCAGTGGTGCCCGCAGATACTCTCAGGACACCGAAGAATCGAAGGAAACGTTGCATGAAGTCATTGTTGTCTTCCTCAGGTCGGTGCCTAATGGTGTAGTACTCTCTTATGAGCTGATTCCTTCCTTCCGTGGGGAAAATGCTAGGCGAGGGAGGATAGTTGTCGTTATGATGAAGGATGTCTTGCAAATCTGCATTAGCAGCTGCAACCATCTCCCGGATATTGTTTGTGTTTGCCATCTGACAGTATAACATAAAATACATGATTAAACTGATCAAAACATAAAATATATACATGAAAAAAAAAATTATACCAATAAATCATGAGAAAAATTTTATGCAGGAAAATTTGTACATGAATGCATGATGTAGTTTTATGAAAAATTTTGTATGCTCGAGGGTGAACGCCTATGGTCAGTTCACCTAAAATAAAAGAAATGGCGAGGGGACGCCTATGGGTTGGTCCCAAATTTAAAAGTTTCGATAAAACACATGCGACTAAATAGGGCCAATCATGTACCAACCATTACTTAGTCATAAACCTGCGACAATGACATATATATGTATGCATGAAAATGGTGAATGCATGAAAACCGACTGTCAGTTCTAGGAAGACCATAGTGACTACCCACTAATCACAGGTCATGTTTTGAGAGCCTACAGGTCGAAGCCTTGGCTCTGATACCATAATTGTAACACCCAATTTTGATAAATGGAATGTCACGCGTGATTATGACGTGTCATCAAAGCATCCAAGGATAAATGTCTAAACATTACATGACCATCAAAGGAAATACCGGAATCAAACATCAGTAGTCCAAAAGTAAAGCTCATCACACACAAACATAAGTACTGTAAATGAAAGGACTAAACAATGTCCATGGAAAGAGTATCAAAGTATAGATAAATGCATAAAGTAAAGAAGGCTAGAAAGCTTCCAGTCCATATGCACATACGCTTAAAGTCTACGAGCGTCCCTGAGTACCTGCCGTTTTGGGAACATGAAAAGGAAAACGGCTGAGCAATACGCTCAGTGCATGGATGTGCAAGTAAAGCCTGAATAATATAATCATATAAGAATGAAACAGCGGAAGATACTAAGTCCTGAATAACCCGGTTAAGTCTTAGTAAAACTAGTTTTATAGTTTGAAAATCCTTATGTTTATCTTGTAAAAACTGTTTAACATATTTTACCATTAGCCAATATAGGTCATGAAATATCAACGTGCATGAATACTTGGAGGGGTGACCTCGTCATGCAAATTAGAGGGGCTGCCTCTAATTTAATATACTGGTTTTGGGTAGGATGGATCAGCTCCTTGTGAAGGATGCAAGGCACACACCACATTCACACTGAGTAATCTGCTGAAAACATGTAACTAGGATGCACCCATACGCTCCACATGATAAATACAATAATATGGCCAAAAGCTGAAGGGACGCCACGAGCAATCACTCCGCCGTGGGGAAGTCATAACACTAGTGCCTCTAGTGTTATGGTTATGGTACCTCCATAACTAGGTGAAACTGGTCATGCATGTATATGGCTTTAGGTATTCTAATTAAACATAAGCAATCAAGACATATAAAACATATACTACGGGAAAACAGTTGGCTGCATACGGGGAATCCTAATAAGGAAATAATGTCCATAATGAAAGGACGGAGAATCCGTACCTTATGTCCAGTGAACGAAGAAGACGAACGGAAGAAGGTCCTACTTCGGTATCACTAATGCTACATAAATACATACGTGTATAAGTATTTGATTACTGAATACGTAACTGGTTTTATATCATGTCTTAGCTTGTTTTATATGTTCATGTCATGTTTTACTGTTTTAAGCTTTATACCGTGTTTATCGTATATTCTGTCTATTCTGATTAAGTATTACTTGTATTTCATGTATTATTATACTTGTTGTATAATAATAAGTAACTTTCTAAAAATAGCAGGTTTCCTAAAATAGAAAGTTTCCAAAAATAGAAAATTACCAAAAATAGAAAGTTTCCAAAAATATAAAGTCTCCAAAAATAGAAAGTTTCAAAAAATAGAAAGTTTCAAAAAATAGAAAGTTTCCAAAAATAGAAAGTTTCCAAAAATAGAATTACTGCTTAAAACAGATAAGTTTCTAAAAATAGAAAGTTTCCATAAATAGATTAGCCGCCTTAAATAAATAAGTTTCTAAAAATAGAAAGTATACATAAATAGATATTAGCTGGTTAGTTAAGCTAATTATATAAGGTTAAGTGTTTTCTGATTATTATTCTAAGTCGTGTGATTATATAGTGTAGTTTATTAATTATTACATGTAAATTAAATAAACTATAGGTTAAAGTATTTAATTAAATATACCATTATTTTAATTAAATAAAGGTAAAATACTTAGGATAAAAACATGTATTATTATCTATTAATAATATAAGTCATGTAAATTAATTAATTATAGTCATGGTTTTTAATAATTAATTAATTATATAGTCTAATAAATAATAAATACTTAGGTTAAAATTCATGAATTACTAATTAAATTAATAACCTAAGTCATGTAAATTAAATTAATCATGTCGTGCTTTTAATTAATTTAATCTAAGTCTAAAAAAATAACATAACTTGTAAAAATCATAAACCTTAAAAAAATGATTCATGAGCCGGACCCGTTGACTAAAACCCATGAACCAGACCCGTAACCATCGCATACCCCGACCTAAGTCGGGTTTCCCTTGCCCCTTGCTGCTGCCGTGACACCACCACGACCATACCGAGACCATATGGTCTCGGTGATGTGAGATAAGCCAAGCTGAGACCTCTATAGGGCTCGGTTAGGCGTCGGTTACAACATAAACACCCCTAAACCCTTGATTTGATTTATTCCATGATTATTAACATGTTTAAAATACTTGTTTTTAATTAGTTAATTAAAAACATCATGATTTTATGTGATTAATAAATCAAAACATAAAAAGAAAAGGTTAAAGGTTATATACCGAATACGTGAATCAAATGAGGACGAACACACAACGATCCTTGTAAAAATTCCAACATCAAAATCAACCCGAACACCCCTTTTGGTGATCAAAACCCGGCGGCCAAAGGAGCACAAGAGGAAGAATTAGGGTTTTAATTATTTTCTTGATTTTGTGAATAATGAAACATGTTTTCCTAAATTTCCTTGTTTAGTAAAAATTACATGGGCCAAGCCCATGTTCCTTTGTATTGCCGCGGGTAGGGGGCCCCACTTGGGGTAACCCGTACTTTTCTCGTGTCTAAATTTAATAGTGTGTTCTCGTGTTCTTAAAATACGTGTTCTAGTTAGTTAACGATCGTGACTTAATATATTTATTCATGTTCGTAATAAATATATATACATACGTAATATTAGTTCGTGATTAATTTACGTTCATGATTTCACGTTCGTATGTTCGTGATTCTAATTATTTTTGGAATAATTATCGTGTGTTCATACGTAATAAATATGTATCGTGTTATAACACGTACGTAATACTTGTTATTCGTGTTCATGAAACGTAAACGTGCTAAAACAGGAAAGTTCTAATCATGTACGTACGATCTTAAGGGTACGATTCATGGTAAAAGCATGTGGGTTTTACAATCCGAGTAGCCGAGTCTGGCTGAAGGCTCTAAACTTAGCGCTATTCGGAAGGCAATCCGTATTTTATCCCCACATTTTAACTTAAGTGTGGAGGAGGACCTGTAAATAAATAAAACCGTCCTTATATATATTGCATGAGTTTTGTTTTGTTTTACAGCATGCAGGAAAATAGCAAATTGGAGCTCTAAGTTGGATTTATCTCTCGAAGTCCCGCAACTTTCTACTAAGCCCCGGGAAGTTCTTGTTTCCCTTTGCATTTTTCCTATTTTTAATGTTTTATTAGTTATTACCTCGAGGACGATGTCCAACTTAAGTGTGGAGGAGGTGACAAATAGAAAAAAAAATTCTCCCATGAAATTTTTTTTGAAAATTAATAAAAATATATGTTTTGTAAATAAATAAGTTTTTAGCAAAGCAAAAATCTCATTGATTGACATTATAATTTAGCACAAAATCCATTACCCAAATATGTGAGAAAAACTTAGCCTTATAGTTCTCTATTTTGTGTGAAAGCCGATAATCTAGTATGCTTCAGAATTTGTGCTTGATCATAATTTACTAAACCGTAGTGAGGTTAATTTATATATATTTTCGAAAGGAAGCAAAATAAAATCACCCTTATATCATTTTAGCTAAGCTACACTGGCTTACTAAATATGTGGCACTCATACGCATGTGCTATATTATCCATTGTGCCAATATCCTTATATGTTATGCCTAACCACTTGTCAAGTTATAAAGTTTATGATGTTCTTTTAAAAAATGTATGAGAAAGAAAGAAGAAAAAAATAGTCAAGTATTCTAGTATAGTTTGTTCTATGACTTTGACAAAGGCATACTTTTTGATCCTACACACACATCATTTATCACGTTTTGCTTCTTTGAAAATTTATCTGGTGCTCATGCCGCAACAATTATGTTTATGTGTCATGTATAAAACTATGGTAGCTATCTATTTTATGTCCGAGCTAATTGAGTGTTACCTTACATTTACTCTTTTGTGAGTGGCATTTGTGTGAACTTAAAATCCAAAACACTATCCATGTGAGGTGCTGAAATTATTTTTTCATTTGCTTTTGCTATTCAAAAAAATTAAATAATTTTTCTATTATACTTCACAACACTTAAAAAGTATTTTTAAAATTGAACTTGTTTTCTCGCTTTGATTGCTTGAGGGCAAGCAATAGCTAAGTGTGAAGGAATTTGATAACGACCTAATTATACATATTCAACCTATCATTATAATACCACTTTGTAGTATAAATAAGAGCTTTCGATACTTAATATGTTGTGTTTTATATGCATATATAAAGTTTGAAGGAGCAAAGTGAAGATATACAAAGAAGGGGCCTCAATATGCAAATAAGCCAAAGTTATTGAAAGAAGATTTTGGATCGCCCAGAAGTGAGGCGCACAAACTCAGAAGTGCGGCGCACATTCTCGTCTCCAAAGTGCAGCGCACTTTCGGAGAAGTGCGGCGCACATTTGACCCCAGACAGCACTATAAATAGAGAGTATGACACTTTTTGGAGATACTTGTAACGAGAGTATGCCACTCTTCGATTCTTAGAGGAACGATACAATCGTGACACTTGTGTACTCGTTTATACAATCCAATCTAAGTATGATCTTCTCTTACTCTTTTCCAATGGTTACTTTGATTACTATGTTATGCTAATCTATTTGTGACTATATGGGTATGTGACTATAATTAGTGATGATGCTATGATATGATCCTTTATAAATGATTTCAAGCTAATATTGTAGAACCATTTTTCCACCTAGTTCTACAAACCATATTTTATTTAAGCTGATTTGTTACGATTTTTTGGCGTTGAGAAACGCAAATTGTTATAATAAGTTTTCTAGAACTTGTCTATGGTCATGAATCGTTGGTTGGAAAAATCCACTTAGAAACTTGATAAAATATTGAACTTGTTGGCAACTTGTTTTGAGCTTAGTCGCTTAAATAAACATAAGTCTTGAATCAACCCAAGTAAATTGTGTAAACGCCGTTTTGACGAAAAAGGATTATCACTCTTTACCTACATAAACATATCTCGATCATTATTATCATCATCACGAACTTATACGAGCTATCCCATATAAGTCATATTTGTTATTATTGATATTACTTCAACTATTTATTTATTCAATTATTATCTTGATTACCAAAACGAAACATGTAACACCCCCAAATATACACAATTCAATACAGCGGAAGAGTCGTTGGTGTTACGGGATAGCACATTACTCACATCATAGACAACGCTTAAAAATCGCGTCGTTTAATAATAAAACATTTTCCATTCATAAATATAAAATTTACATAGGTCCCAAGTTATAATATTTCATACAATTTTTACAAAAAATTTGAATGGAAATTGTTATTTAAGCGCGGGCCATAAATTCTTGTCGTCTTCCCGAGAATTACCTTCAAGTACCTGAGATAAAACATGTTAAAAGAAAAGGTCAGCGAAAACGCCGAGTGAATTCATAGAGATTAATAAAACCATTAATATATCATCGGTATATAATTATTACCGAAAATCATTTTGTACAAATCTTTGTAATAGGCCATAAAATAGCCAAAGTCATTTTATATAAATCCTTATCAAAAATATTAATATAGGCTTTTGCCTTCAAAATCGTTATACGAACCATTGTCATAAAAACATCATACAATACGTTTTATAACGTTGTATAGAGTTAAATAAAAACCGTTATATGAATATGGTTATGTAAAACCAATACACAAACATAATATCAATAATAAGACCCTGTATTGCTAGTCAGGCAATATATCATAATTCAGTGCCTATAGCAGTATTTTGTTATTTGGATTATTATAAGCCGCATGACATTGTTACCTTACTACAACAAACAACGGGTAGCTAACTCGAAACTCAGTTTGCCCATCTAAGTTAGCGTGTCGTCACAAAAATCACGCTATGGAAATCTTCTCATACATAAATTCGCTTACCAATCAATGTGGCATGACGGGGATGAACCGTCAAGGCGCGAACTGGGGTGATCGTCCCCAAATAGTAATATTATATGCATAAGCATCTACCAAATCCCGGTAATTCACAATTCATTCTAATGGGACTTTTAGTGACATAACCTAACTTTAATAATCCATTTCATTTAATTTATCAGGTCATATAATCATTCATCGGGTCATACAATCATTCGGGTCCAAATCAATAAGCAAAAAATCGGGACAAATGGTGTCATATTTTATTAAAACTAACATGTTATCTCCCTCGCGGGTTTATGAAACATTTCATAAAAACACTTAGAAGAGTGTGAGGCTATGAACTCACGTTGATGTGGGAAGGCGGTTATCGGTGATTTGGATGTATGGTACGTGCTTCAATCACGGAAACCTAGACAAATAATACTCGGTCTTAGACTCTTGTCCAATGACTTTATAAAAATAATAGCTATGTATATATATGATGATTTTATAAATATGATGATGATCAAGTGGGATTGTACATCTTTATTCACTCATTATAGTGTTATGTGTTGGTAAATTGTTATAGTAGTTTCACTAGTTTGACTTCTTCACTTGTTAAGGCCCAATAAGCCCATTATAAGTCCATTACGGATGAGACTGTATTTATACATAGTCTCATCGTCCAAATCGGGCTTAAAACTCTTGAATAATTGAAGAATGTCAAGTTTGGTCCCTTAACTTTGAAGAGTGACACTTTATACCCCTCAAATTTCCAAAAATATAAACGGGGTCCCTAAAGTTTCATGAATTATCAAGACCAGCCCTTGAGAAATGATTGAAGTTGCAATATTAGTCCTTTAATCTTCCAAAGTTACTAAAGGACTAATGGTGAAATTCACAAAGGATGAACAATGCAAATGCCGAGGACTAACGGTGAAAGGGGTAATAGACTGTTTTTGCAAAGCTGAAAAGGGGTAAGTTAACCAAGGGGACCATAATTGCCAACAAACCAAACTGTTTAACTAACCCTCCCCATTAAACTTAACCTCCCGACAACCTTATTCCCTCACCCACTCCCAAGCCGCCACATCACCCAAATTGCCACTTCACCCACCCACGTAGGATCCCACTTTCCAGTCAAATTAATTGTTAATTAGTTTCAAACTGACTAATTAATGATTAAATTAGGCGGCAAACACCTCTCTCCCATCCTAAACAGATCTAAGTTCATATGTTCATCACATAAACCCTAAAAATCCATATCCCTTGATTTTGAAAATTAAAGCCTAATCCTTTCCAAAGCTATAATTACCTTTACTCTCATCATAACCCCACCCCAAACTCAAACCCTACAACACCCAACAAACCCACATGGGGTTCCCCTGCTACGTCACTTTCGCACAAGACCCAATGGGGAGACAAAATCAACGACAATGGTTTACTGCTTTCTCCCTACGCAAATTTAAACGTCCATGATCATCCTAACAGTCCTCTTTCCAACTGACATCACATGTGGCCACATTTGATCACTTTCAAATCAGTCAAAATCAAGGGCATATCTGGAATAACTTGTATTAGGGTTTCATATTCATATTATTTTATTTTTGTTCTATAATCTTCATAGTTTATGTATAAATAGGGTGGCTTGTACCCTATTCCATTTTTGTTCCAATTTTTGTAAAAAAAACTTTTTATGATTAATGAAAATGAAAGTTCAAGTTCTTTGCAAGTTTTGAGTTCCAGCTTTATCAGCTTTTTAGTATTAATCAGCTTTAATTAATTGCAAGTCTAGTTTATTTGGTTTTCAAAATTTTTCATTTATCAAGAATTTTTAGAAAATTCGGATTATGAAGCCAAAATCCTATGGAAATGGAAGTGGAAGATGGATTTTGAGCTTCACAACCTGATTTGTAATTTGTTTTTCAAATTGGAAAGGTTTCAAGATTTGGTGGTTTCAAAAGATTTCTTTTAGAAAAAATCAGTTTCAAAAGATTTTCATATTTTCATAAGCTATAAGCTATAAGCTGACTTGATCAATTAGTCAGACTTATAGCTTATATGCCTTTATAACATGTCACTCTTGTTTGGTTTCTTTCTTGGCAGGTTCACAAAATCTCAAGTCATATAAACCTTTGAAGAACATTAGGGGTGTTTGGGACTGTAGTAGTCCCCACCCATCACTTTCTCTACATGAACATTTATCTCCCTTCTATAAGCTAGCCTTAAGCAGTGAAGACGGCATCAGCCTTATGGTATGGCTTGAACCCTTCCTTGCTATGTTTCTGCTCATTTGAATGGTTTAAATGTGAGTTGTGCTTGATATGTGTAAGTTATTTGTGGTAATCTGCTTTTTATAAGATTGTAGTTGTTCTTATTTGATTGTTGATGATTTATATGCATTATTGGGTGTTAGTAAATCTGTTTAGTTAAGTTTTAAAAGCTTTTGGTTTATAAAATTTCATTTTCAGAAATATATAGGGGTGTTTGGGATAAGAGTTTAAGCTATATAGTTGATAAGCTATTGAATTGAAATCCACCTAGACACACTTGTGTTGATAGTAGTAGTGTAAGTTGGTCATTTGTTTCAGTTTGGCATGCTTAAAACAAGTTTGCTTGATAAAAATTGGCTTAAAAATCAATAACTGCTCTTTCTGCCTTGTTTAGTGAAAACTATGCCCTCGTTTTTTCTTGCCTGCTAGATTAAGGTAGTGTCTAGGGCTTGGACTTGGTTTGTGGGGATTTGAGCAGGAATTGAGTGAGAATTGGTGAGCCAAAACTCACCAAAAGACCATTTGCAGCAGCAAATAGCCCAAGTCCACTTTTCTGATGAACAGTAACTGCATTTGGAGATTTTTGTGTGATTGGTGCTAGTAAGTTGTGTGTTTTTGTGATTAAACAGACTCCCTACACTCCACTGAGTGTAGGGGTGCCTTATTGTCCAAGAAAAAGCAGCTTAAGAAGCTTTCCTAAGCTTATTACCCACCAGACACGTTTTTTATAACTAGCAGTGGGAACTAACTTCCCACTAGTAGTGTTAAAATTGGCACTGCTATACAAGAAGACAAAACAAGTCACATGTCACTGTCATCTTTTGATTTTTTTTGTCTTTAGTGGTCAAAATTAGGATTTAAAACTTGATTATAGTTTTGTAGTTTTTCTTATTTATTTTCTGATTTTTCTATCCAATTTATTTTCTTGTTACTGTTCATTTAATATTTTTTAGATTAAATTGCAATTTTAATTACTTTTTAAGATTTTGTTTTTGTCTTTTAGTATGAAAAATTTATATTTTTCAGATTTACAAATTTTCTTAGATTTAGAAAAACATTTTAAGATTTTTACTGTTCACTTTTTTATAAATTTTTAGAATTAATTTAGTTTAATTAGGGTTTTAATTATTAACTGTTTTGTCTTTTAGTGAAAATTTTTACTTTTTTAAAACTTTTTCATTTTTTACTGTTCATTAGTATAATTTAGGATTTTTAAAATTGTTAAATTATTTTAGCATTATTTTATTATTTTTCTTATGATTATTTTAGTTTAAAAATAGTTTTTAGTGTTTTAAAAATAGAAAAATAGTTTTTTAAATTTAGGAAAAATAGTTTTTAGTCTTTAAATAATATAAGTGAGTTATTAGTTCAATAAAATAATATTTTGGGCTTTTTCTTAATTATATTTGATTTTAGGGCTTTAATTAGCATTTAAAACTGAATATTTAATTAATAAAAGGTTTTAAAATTTATTTATTGAATTTTTATTCTTATTTATATTATTTTAGACTTAGTTTAATCTTTTGATTAATTTTTAGGTTTAATTTTTAATTTCGTCACGTTTTACATATTTACGTTCGCGTTTTACGTCATTACGTCGTAGTTTAATCGTAATAGTAGCTCGTCTTTAATTTTTCTCTCTAAAACTAAAAACGTCACTAATACAAACTTTGATTTTACATATTGGCACACTTGATACACACACCTCCTTCGAGAACGAACTTGGAATTTATTCGACTTGTCGGTTTTCCTAAATCGTCGAGTTTAATACTTGCCACTCATATACGTTTTTCCTAAAACGTGTACGATTTACCTACATCAATTTTTGGCGCCGATGTCGGGGAGGTGTTTTTGTGTTGCCATTATTAGTATCGTGTTTGTGTGAGTAGTGCGTTTTTGCTTTTTAATTTTTGGAAAGCGTAAATACGTACATACTCATTTTTGTTATTTTTCCTTATTATATTATAGTATCCAAATAAATCGTGTTTAATTTTCCTAAATTAAACACACAACAATCTTTTACTATATTGTAGATATCCATTATCGTTTTCGTTTTTCTTGTGAATATATTACTATATTGTACTTACGTAGAACAATAAATATACAAGTACTCCAAAAGCGTGAAAACGCAACCTTGATTCGGGATTTCATCACTCGATCATTGTATTCGAATCTAAAGCAAAAGTTTAAAGGCAAAATAGATATCGAGAGGCTTAATTTTGATTAACACAAACTATAAGGTGGGTATAATGCGGTTGTATTTCACGACCTAAGGGAAAAAGGCTCTTAAGTGCTTAGCGTCGCCTCGTTTCCCCCGCTTGTTTGTGCGTGTTTTGAGAAAAAGGGCTAATCGAGGGTTTGTCGCCCAAGTATTATCTACGTATACTATATTTGCTTGTTTTCAAGATTAAACCCTCTTGAACGTTTTGGTGTTCCACCAACCTTCTAAAGTCATCGAGAACGTTCACTCCACGTGATTGTTTTCATTCCTTGAGGCTCCTTTAATCGAGAAGATCGATTTGAGGAGAGATTTGTAGATTTGAGTCTACGTAATACATCAAAATCCAAAAAAATTAAAAAAACAATCAAAAACCAAAAAAAAAAAATTGAAAAATCAAAAAAACCGCAAAAAGAATCTTCTTTGCTACCACCCATTCTACGCTTAGTGCATGCGGACTCGATCGAAGGATTATTCTAATTCTAGAGACGCTTCGAATCGACGCAATCATAATCGAAGGAATCGACGACGTATACGAGACTTAGAAACCGACGTTCGTAATATCGTTGTTGAAGAACCTTAGACGAGATGGCCGACAATCGTTCGATGATGGAATTGCTCCAAGCGCCCACCGAGGGTTATGGAGACGCGATCGTAATTCCCTCTATCGAAGCGGAGAATTTTGAGATTAAGAGCGGAATGCTTTCGTTAATCCAAGCTACGAAGTTTTGAGGTCGTGAAGCCGATAATCCTCACGACCATATTCGAAAGTTTGATCGTCTTTTAGCCACGAGCAAGTTTAAGAACGTCGACACCGATGTCGTTAAGCTTATGCTTTTTCTTACTCGCTCGATGGTGCCGCCAAGGATTGGTACGAGAAAGAGCCACCTAATTCGATAAATACGTGGAAGGATCTTGTCACCAAGTTCGTTAATTATTTTTTCCCACCGTCTAAGACAACGTTTTTCAAAAATGAAATTACGAAATTTGAGCAAAAACCGAATGAATCTTTTAGAGACGCGTGGGATCGTTTTAAGGAATTGCTTAGACAATGTCCTCACCATGGTTTTTCCGAGTTGCACCAAATCGATACGTTTTACAACGGACTTAATTTTCAAGAACAAGATTCGTTGAATTCCTCCGCCAGGTGGAAACTTTTTGTGTAAGACTCCGAAAGATGCATTGATAATTATCAAAAACCGATCCAAGGTTTACCAACTCCGCAACGCACCGAGTGTTGCCAATGTCGCCAATGTTAGTAGTTCTAATCGCGACAATGAGAGAGTTGATGCGAAAGTCGACAAGTTGACGAATGTGTTTACGTCTTTTCTCGTCGAAATGCAAAAGAAAGACGCTCCCGCTACGGTTAAAGCGGTTGAGGTTTCGTGTACGTTTTGTGGTGGACCTCATAATTATTACGAGTGTGCGGCTACGGATGGCCAAACGTCGAATGCGAGTGCGTTAAATGGAAACAACAATTTTCAAAATCAAAATAATGCCGGTCCATCACAACAAGGCAATTATAACCAAGGCAACAATTTTAATCAAAACTGAAACAATTTTCAAGGAAATAATCAACAAGGAAATTTTTCGAATCAAAATCAAGGTTATAATCAAGGTCAGAATTTGAATTGGCAAAATCGAGACAATAATCAAAACTCGAATTTTTCAAACAACAACAATCAAGGAAACAATTTTTCAAGTGGGAATGAAAACAATTTTCAAAGAAGTAATCAAAACCAAGGGAACTTTAATTCAAATCAAAATAGTTCGTCAAACGATTTTCAAAACTACATGAAAACGAATGAGGCTAATATGAGACGATTAGAGGGAGAAATTGGTACTTCGAAAAACGACTTTTCTAATACATTGAAATTGCAAAACACGAAGATTGAGCAAGGACAAATTGACATTAAAAAGATGTTTTCGGCCATTATGAACAAGTCCTCGGGTGCTTCGTCGAGTTTGTTACCTAGTGACACCGTAGCAAATCCGAAGGAACAATGTAAAGCCGCCTCGTCTCGTGAGAAAGGTCGTGTGATTACCCCTAACCTTGAAGAATATCGAGTTGTTCCTTATTCTCAACCCTCGACTTCTAAGACGTCTTATTGTTCTAAAGTCGATGGGGTGAACGTGGAGACCAAGGAAAAGAGTGCACACCCTTGTGTACCTCAAATTCCATCCATGGTTAAAAAAGAGAGTTTTATCGACCTAACCAAAGTAACCCTTGAAGAAACTTGTGCATCGATCCTTCTTAAAAAACCCAAAAGGCATATGCCGAGAAAGGAAGAGGATCCGGGCCAATTTCTACTACCTTGTGATTTTTCCGAGATTGAGGGATGTTTAGCCCTTTCCGATTTAGGTGCTAGCATCAATCTCATGCCTCATTCTCTTTGGAAATTGATGAGATTGCCTAGACTTACCCCCACAAACATGACAATCGAGCTTGCAAATTATACACCATTAATACCAATTGGAATAGCCGAGGATGTCTATGTCAAAGTTGGAAAGTTTATTTTTCCCGCGGATTTCGTTATATCCAATTACGAGTGTGACCCTAAATGTCCCATTATTTTAGGCCGACCATTTTTATCAACGTCTCGAACCGTAATCGACGTTCACGAGGGGAGACTTACTATGAGATATGGGGAGGATAAAATGGACTTTTTCGCGAGTAAAGCCCAAGTTTTTAATGATCATGAAAAAACCGAGGTTTCAAAACCTAATGATTCTAAATCTAATGATTTCAAAATGTTCACTTTAGCGGAAAGTATGAGGCTTAATGCATGTTTTGAAAAAATTAAGAAGAACGGTTTTAAAGATGAGGATTTTAATGATAAAGAATACGTGTACCTAATTCAAAAGGGTATGTGTAAATTTATTAATGAAAATTCACTTTGGGATGAATTCGATGAAACAAGTGAAATACCAATTCCGAAGGGCGACGTTAGTGCCATCACGACAATGACCAAAATGGACTCGTCTTCACCACCTTCGAAGGACCACGTCTTTGAGGCATCAACTTCTAACTCCATCGAAGTGCCTCCTTTGCCTAGCCCAACACCCGTTGAGGCTAAATGTTTTATCGACATCGATCCTCTCGTCTTAGAAAAGTCACCTAAGCATAGTCATTCCACTTGTAAGATCATGGTTGTGAGTGCTCACATCGACTCTTTCTTTGACGATGACGATGGGGATTTTGCCGAGATTGATCACGTACTTCGAAATCCACATGCCATTTTTTAGGATTCTCCCAAAAAGACCTATTCTCATGTGAAGTACGATGATTATGAGTTTGATCCCGAGATTGAGGAAATCATTGAACGAGAGCTAGCTCTTTTGCCTCCACTTCCACCTATGAGTGATGTCGATCTTTCCAAAATCAAGGATGAACTAAATGAGTTGGAACGTCTTATTTTCAATGATGAACCAACTCATGTGACCACCAAAAATCCAATTCTCGAGGAGTTACCTAATCAACACTTCTCAAATGAGTATTACGTTTACCACATTCATGAGGATTTAACTTATCAACAATCCCCACAAATGGATGATGGTTTCATGCTTGATCGTGATCTTTTCGAGAGAGTTTCTAAGATACTCAAGGAGGGTAATGACAAACCTTTGTTTGACAAGCCTATCTTTGATGAAGTAATCGATGAGATCGGCGTTCATGAGGATGACGAGTATGTAGACCCCGAGGGGGCAGTGTTCTTTATTGATAAACGTTTTGAGAACTTATATAATCCGCCACCCCCTCCCACCAATGACTTAAATGTGAGGATTTTTAGCGCGACTAATTTTGAATTTGACACGCCAAATATTTTTGACATTATCAAATTGGGTTTTCATAAAGAGTTTTTAAACGATGAAAAAGGAAAGGATTTTAAAAATGTTTTAAAAGATTTTTCTACAAGTTTAACTCCGTCGTCACATCGTTTTATGAGTGCTACCACCTCGTCTACTCCTTTTGACGACGGTTGGTGTGGATCTAGTGTGGGGGAAGCCCCTTATGTTCCTTCACATTTCTCCATCGAGGACGAGATTTACGATCCCGGAATTGCTTGTAAAGGGAAATCTCGGTCTTCCACCGATGCAATAAATGGAAATCTTATTCATTTGCTTGGTGTGAGTCTACCTCGAGTAGCTCATAAGTTTGACTTACCCAATGCCCCACCTTTCTACTTCTCATCTCTTTTCTTCTACCCCTTTGGGGTTTATGCAATGTTTGAAGTAGCGTTGTTTCATCTTTCATCCGAAAACGAGGACGCTATCTTTGACCCCGGTATTCGTGTATCGGGTTTTTAAAGTACTCCATGTACTTTTGGGTCTTGTTCATCATGTAAGCCCCACCAAAAATGACCATACCATGATTATACCTAAATGATCACATTTATGGGGATTCGAGTCGAGCTTTTGACTCGGTTATCAAAAACAAGCTGCCTCGTGGGGGATTCTCATGCTTATCCTTGTATATATTATTGCTTTCTTAGTTTAACGTAACGAGGGGACTTGTGCTCTTCCAACCTTTGTTCCGTAGTTGTTTGTGATTGTGATTTATTAGGTTCATCGGCATCATTGAAGCCTCTCGTGTTCGTTTTGCGGATCACTCGAGCTTCGATCGTTGCCTTTGGAGATTCCGATATCCGATGATATCCTTTTATGTTCTAACGTTAATCTTATTAGCATAATTCATAAACGGCTTTTAGGTTATTCGTTTTACCCTTTCCATGCTCGAGATTAAGCATTCGACTTCGTCTCTAGTATGGGGGTGTTTTCACCACTAGACTTGAAACATTGAGGACAATGTTTAGTTTAAGTATGGGGGGTGAGTAGATACTTCACCTTGCTTACGTCACCACGCAATCCAATATTCATCTTTTTGTTATCGTTTTATGCAAATTAAGGCTAAAAATGGCCAAATTTTAAAATTTTTCTAGTTTTTCATAAGTGTTTAAGACACGAATGTAGGTTTTCCGATGGTGAGAATAAGAGTAATTTTTGACTCGACCGTGCGTGTTGAGCACTTAGCTTCCATTCCTTAACTTTTTAGGCTAAGTCTCTTAAATGAGGACGAGAAATGATAGAGTTATTTATAAGTCTCGTAATCGTCACGATCTCATGTGTAGTAATTATTAGCTTATTCTCCCCACGCTTTTGTATAATAAATTGTTAATAAGTATTGATTTAGCGGTTTAGTCACAATTGTTGGTTTCTAATTTGTTTTAGTAGCTTCCAGGTAATTAAATTGGGAAAACATTAAGGTATCGCCAGCATCACGGTTTTGAAGTATTGGCACCCGAATAATCGAAAGCTTCACCCAATAATAAGATTTCAAGTGCTCACCTAAATTAAGCAAAAATTTGAAGCTCACAAGGCCGAAAAATCTATGACCAAATTGAATGTGAATCAAGCCTTAGTCTTTGAAGCTTTAAAGATCAAAAATTCGCTTTAGCGTGAGGATATACGTCTTTAGCTAATAAAACCACCGATGAGGCGGATAATAAAAGGCAAGGCAAGACCGAAGTCATAATAAAAGCTTCATGGCGAACTTGAATAAAAGATGGAGGTAAACCATGATAATAAAACCACCGATGATGGCGGATAATAAAAGTCATGGTAATAAGTCTCATGTTCAAAACCGTTATAAAACCGTGTTTATCGATCCTTCTTGTTGACTTAATTTTTTGACATCGTTGTCTATTGGGATGAATTATTAATTCGATGATTTTGGTTACATCGTTAAAACTCTATTTTTAGGCTTAATCTCTATTCACGCATAAGTCAATGATGTATCATCGTGATCATTAAGACAAAAATAAAATATAAGAGATACCAATTAGGAATAAGGGAGTTTAGGTGTGTAATTAACACTCATGAGATATGATTGTGTTGCTAACTTATAATAACAATGATCTCGTTACACGCTTAGCATGGAATTGAGTGAAAATCGAGGATGACGAACTTATCTTTATGAGGCATTCACGTGTTCTTATTCTATGATCCTAAAAGTCACTTAATTGTGATGAAAACAATACATTATGTCTAAAACACGTGTAGTAGTTTATTTAAGTTTATGTCTTCAATAAATGTCATCATAAAATGAATTTTCGAAGTGCTATGATACTTAATTCTAGCATTGCGTGGGGACACGGCAATGGTTTAGTATGAGGGAGTGATGAGACTGTATTTATACATAGTCTCATCATCCAAATCGGGCTTAAAACGCTTAAAATATCATCAAAATACCAAAATATATGCTTGTGTTTGTTCATTGTGTGTTTTAGGTACGGATATCATGAATTCACAAAAAGATCAAAGGAATCAAGCAAAAACGAACACGGGAAACGAAGTCGCACAAAGAACCGGACCCAAATCAAGAATTTCCAAAAATGACCTTGAAGAATTGAAGAATGTCAAGTTTGGTCCCTCAACGTTTGAAGAGTGACACTTTATACCCCTCAAATATCCAAAAATATTAGGGTCCCTAAAGTTTCATGAATTATCAAGACCAGCCCTTGAGAAATGATTGAAGTTGCAATATTAGTCCTTTAATCTTCCAAAGTTACTAAAGGACTAATGGTGAAATGCACAAAGGATAAACAATGCAAATGCCAAGGACTAACGGTGAAAGGGGTAATGGACTGTTTTTGCAAAGCTGAAAAAGGGGTAAGTTAACCAAGGGGACCATAATTGCAAACAAACCAAACTGTTTAACTAAACCTCCCCATTAAACTTAACCTCCCGACAACCTTATTCCCTCACCCACTCCCAAGCCGCCACATCACCCACCCACGTAGGATCCCACTTTCCAGTCAAATTAACTGTTAATTAGTTTCAAACAGACTAATTAATGATTAAATTAGGCGGCAAACACCTCTCTCCCATCCTAAATAGATCTAAGTGCATATGTTCATCACATAAACCCTAAAAATCCATATCCCTTAATTTTGAAAATTAAAGCCTAATCCTTTCCAAAACTATAATTACCTTTACTCTCATCATAACCCCACCCCAAACTCAAACCCTACAACACCCAACAAACCCACATGGGGTTCCCCTGCTACGTCACTTTCGCACAAGACCCCATGGGGAGACAAAATCAACGGCAATGGTTTACTACTTTCTCCCTACGCAAATTTGAACGTCCATGATCATCCTAACAGTCCTATTTCAAACTGGCATCACATGTGGCCACATTTGACCACTTTCAAATCAGTCAAAATCAAGGGCATAGCTGGAATAACTTGTATTAGGGTTTCATATTCGTATTATTTTATTTTTGTTCTAGAATCTTCATAGTTTATGTATAAATAGGGTGGCTTGTACCCTATTCCGTTTTTGTTCCAATTTTTGTAAAAAACTTTTTATGAGTAATGAAAATGGAAGTTCAAGTTCTTTGCAAGTTTTGAGTTCCAGCTTTATCAGCTTTTTAGTATTAATCAGCTTTAGTTAATTGCAAGTCTAGTTTAAAAGGTTTTCAAGATTTTTCATTTATCAAGAATTTTTAGAAAATTCGGATTATGAAGCCAAAATCCTATGGAAATGGAAGTGGAAGTTGGATTTTGAACTTCACAACCTGATTTGTAATTTGTTTTTCAAATTGGAAAGGTTTCAAGATTTGGTGGTTTCAAAAGATTTCTTTTAGAAAAAATCAGTTTCAAAAGATTTTCATATTTTCATAAGCTATAAGCTATAAGCGGACTTGATCAATAAGTCAGACTTATAGCTTATATGCCTTTGTAACAGGTCACTCTTGTTTGGTTTCTTTCTTGGCAGGTTCATAAAATCTCAAGTCATATAATCCTTTGAAGAACATTAGGGGTGTTTGGGATTGCAGTAGTCCCCACCCATCACTTTCTCTACATGAACATTTATCTCCCTTCTATAAGCTATCCTTAAGCAGTGAAGACGGCATCAGCCTTATGGTATGGCTTGAACCCTTCCTTGCTATATTTCTGCTCATTTGAATGGTTTAAATGTGAGTTGTGCTTGATATGTGTAAGTTATTTGTGGTAATCTGTTTTTTATAAGATTGTAGCTGTTCTTATTTGATTGTTGATGATTTATATGCATGATTGGGTATTAGTAAATCTGTTTAGTTAAGTTTTAAAAGCTTTTGGTTTATAAAATTTCATTTTCATAAATATATAGGGATGTTTGGGATAAGAGTTTAAGCTATATAGTTGATAAGCTATTGACTTGAAATCCACCTAGACACACTTGTGTTGATAGTAGTAGTGTAAGTTGGTCATTTGTTTCAGTTTGGCATTCTTAAAACAAGTTTTCTTGATAAAAATTGGCTAAAAAATCAGTAACTGCTCTTTCTGCCTTGTTTAGTGAAAACTATACCCTCATTTTTTGTTGCCTGCTAGTTTAAGGTAGTGTCTAGGGCTTGGACTTGGTTTGTGGGGATTTGAGCAGGAATTGAGTGAGAACTGGTGAGCCAAAACTCACAAAAAGATCATTTGAATCAGCAAATAGCCCAAGTCCACTTTTCTGATGAACAGTAACTGCATTTGGAGGTTTTTGTGTGATTTGTGCTAGTAAGTTGTGTGTTTTTGTGATTAAACAGACTCCCTACACTCCACTGAGTGTAGGGGTGCCTTATTGTCCAAGAAAAAGCAGCTTAATAAGCTTTCCTAAGCTTATTACCCACCAGACACGTTTTTTATAACTAGCAGTGGGAACCAAGTTCCCACTGGTAGAGTTAAAATTGGCACTGCTATACAAGCAGACAAAACAAGTCACATGTCACTGTCATCTTTTGATTTTTTTTGTCTTTAGTGGTCAAAATTACGATTTAAAACTTGATTTTAGTTTTGTAATTTTCTTATTTATTTTTTGCTTTTTCTATCCAATTTATTTTCTTGTTACTGTTCATTTAATATTTTTTAGATTAAATTGCAATTTTAATTACTTTTTAAGTTTCTGTTTTTGTCTTTTAGTGTGAAAAATTTATATTTTTCAGTTTTACAAATTTTCTTAGATTTAAAAAACATTTTAAGATTTTTAGTCCAAAAAGATTTCACTGTTCACTTTTTTATAAATTTTTAGAATTAATTTAGTTTAATTAGGGTTTTAATTATTAACTGTTTTGTCTTTTAGTGAAAAATTTTACTTTTTTGAAACTTTTTCTTTTTTTACTGTTCATTAGTATAACTTAGGATTTTTAAAATTCTTAAATTATTTTTAGCATTATTTTATTATTTTTATGGTTATTTTAGTTTAAAATAGTTTTTAGTGTTTTAAAAATAGAAAAATAGTTTTTAAAATTTAGGAAAAATACTTTTTAGTCTTTAAATAATATAAGTGAGTTATTAGTTCAATAAAATAATATTTTGGGCTTTTTCTTAATTATATTTGATTTTAGGGCTTTAATTAGCATTTAAAATTGAATATTGAATTAATAAAAGGTTTTAAAATTTATTTATTGAATTTTTATTCTTATTTATATTATTTTAGACTTAGTTTAATCTTTTAATTATTTTTTAGGTTTAATTTTTAATTTTGTCACGTTTTACGTATTTACATTCGCGTTTTACGTCATTACGTCGTAGTTTAATCGTAATCGTAGCTCGTCTTTAATTTTTCTCTCTACAACTAAAAACATCACTAATCCAAACTTTGATTTTACATATTGGCACACTTGATACACACACCTCCTTCGAGAACGAACTTGGAATTTATTCGACTTGTCGGTTTTCCTAAATCGTCGAGTTTAATACTTGCCACTCATATACGTTTTTCCTAAAACGTATACGATTTACCTACATCAATTACCTTATATTAATCCATTTTACACTTTTAATATCAGTCCTATACTTACATGTTAGGCCCAAGTGGGTTAAGCCCAATATGTAAGTTCATTATTGTTTAGCCAAACTTGTTGGGTTAATAGTCCAATAAGGCTATTTTGGCCCGTTAATGTCCGTATGTTATAAAGCTCGGGTTTTATCGGGTTTTACTTGTAATAGGTACTTATATATCAGTATATGAGTTATAAACAGTTTACATTAGACGGGTCCAACCATCTAAGTTTTAATTGACGAAAACGTTAATTTTACGGTTTTAGCCGAAAAGACGTAAAAATCATGTTTATAGTTTTATAACTTTTAAAACTTATCAAATTACCATTTTTATAAAATGTCCCATTTATTTATTATTGTACATACTTATATAAATGTAATATATAAGTTAGTGAGTTTTAATTTACATTTTATACTATATTTATTTGAGTGCTATTATAAATACAATTATACTTTAATTTCACAAAAATCTGATTTTTAGTTTCACTTTCACCATTTTTTTTTCATATCTTGAGTTCTACAAGGAGATAGAAGCTAATTTTTGGATGACATAAACTTCATATTATGTGCTACACATAACTTACCTTTAGCTACTGCTCAATTCAAGTCTAATTATCCCTAACAGTCCTCACAAAACAGACTATTCAGATTGATACACTAATTTTGTTTTGATCACATCTCACTCATTATAATGATTCCGTTGTATGCCCAACTCTCACATGTGTACTATACCAAATACTTACTGTATATTGATTCCAATTTGCCATTTTATCAGTTTATATTATGGTTGCTTACTGTTTTTATACAAGCAACTAATTAAGCATGATTTCACCATTTTTACATACAGTTTTCAATCTTTTTATCCAAGTTTATCAACACATGATCCCCACATAATATTTTTATCATCATTCATCATCAAATAAATATACAAAAATTAAGAAAGTAGAATATTACATAATCAAAATAACAAAAGGATAGGAAGAAAATCTCTATACCACCAAGATTGTGTAGGTTATGATCAAGGCTTGGATTTTGATGGAAAAACTTGTGATAAACCAATATCAACTTCAAGTCCACCAATCTTTATAAACTCTGTTGAGTCTTAGGATCTAGACTCATCTGGGATATGATAACAATGATTGTAAGCACAGCGGAACATAATAAAGAACACAATCAAAGTTATGAACAAGGCTTTATTATTCATAAAATACTAATAAGCTACTGACTACTAGCTCCTGGTGCCTTATAGGCTCGACACCAGGAGGAACACACACACACCTTTAGTTTACATTGTATTTGAATGGATGCTCAAAATGTGTGTCTAACCCTCTTTATATAATAGAGGGAATAGGGTTTACAAGCCAAACCCTAGCTTACTAACTAAGCTAACCTAATATTACATATTAGGTCCTTATTGTTTCTTCTGTCTTCATCTCTGCCTATAGGTTTTGTAATCATCAAATCTGTATATCCCAACAATCTTCCCCTATTTGATATTACAAAACAATGTGCATGAAGAAATAATGCTCGAACATGTCATCACGATAATAAGCTGCACATCAAACTATTCTTCCCCTTTTTGTAATCAGCAAATAGGGTCTTGTGCAACTCGTAGACGCTTCCCCTTAAGTGATGCATGTAGATGGTTAAGTATATAAACAATCATACTAACCATCTCTTGAATCTTGAACTCAGTGGCATAGATCATTTCGTCCTTTAGTATGAAAAAGACATGCTTATTACAATATCATGTAATAAAATGTCTTTGAATAATTCTTGTAGGAAATATATGCATGGCGATCACATGCAATGGCCGATAGTCTCAGTGAGCTCTGACAGATCAACCAGAAACCACTCGATGCTTATGATCATGCTAATTTTGTGATGATCATATCATGAACTGTATGGTATCATATGCCCCCCAAATATTTGTAAAAGAGCGTGTAACTGTTCCAGTTAAGAATTATAGCATAAACTGAATCACCGAAACGATCTATACCCCTCGTCAAGATGAACTCCCCCTTTTTTTTCTTTTTTTTTAAACGAACAGCAGGAACCAGCAAAACCACCAGAAGAAAACATAACGTACCAGTAGGAACGACCAGTAGTAACGACCAGTAGGAACGACCAGTAGTAACGACCAGTAGGAGCGACCAGTAGGAGCGACCAGTAGGAACGACCAGTAGGAACCGACTAGTAGGAATCCACCATGAAGGCTAAGCTTCCCCTCGATCCATGTATGCTTCCCCTGAAGAAATGCATGTCCAATCCGATAGGTACCTTGGAGTGATCACTGATGAAGAAAATCAAGTAGAACCAATTTGATGAAGAAGTGGAACCTCCTAAACTTGTGTCTTATATCATTAATACTTTGCTTTTGGCTAGGTATGAAAATATTATCGTCCGAATCTTTTCGAATTAAAAACCGGTCTTAAGTGCGACTCAATCGTCTTTTGGTGAATCAAGAGAATGGTTTGGTTGATTTGTTTTAAACTATTAGCAAGTAATTAAAGTGTCGACGAGTAAAAGGGAAGCTAAAAGATTAATTCTGAATGACGAGTGAAAATAAATGCATATAAACTTAAAGGTAAAATGGAAAAGTACTAACACACTAAATAAAACTAACACTTGGAAAATTTTCTAAAAAAACAAAAGTACTATAAGAAAGTAAGATCGAAAGAAGCCAAAACAAGCCAAAAGAGGCCCAGATCGGAATGTATTCCGATCTGGTGGTCGGAATATAGCTAAAACACCCAATCGGAATGTGGACACAAAGGGTCAATCGGAATACCCAACCAATCGGAATAAAGGGACGAGCACCAATCGGAATAATCAAAAGCAGGGCAAATCGGAATACTTAGATTACAATTCAAATCGGAATACGCAGAAAAACCACCAATCGGAATACTAAAGTGGGATCCCGTCGGAAAGTCAAATCCCTTTTCCGATTGGACTCAATCGGAAAGAGGGGTGGCTGATCGGAAAACCTCGATCGGAAAGGGGAGTTTGTTGCTGCACGGAAAAGGGACCAATCGGAAAGGGGTTTTGAACCCTTTCCTAAAATTGTGGAAATCGGAAAAGCTAGGTAATAAGCTAAAGTTATAAGCTAATACCCGAAACTTATCAATCCAAATACTTAACCGAATCAAATAAGCACTTTAATCAACTTATCTAACTCGAAATCAAACAACTTTTTAGATTAAACAATAAAAACATAAACTTTTTAATAAAACTTTTTAATAAGAAAAATAAGCTAATCATAAAAATAGGCCAATAAGCACAAAAGTCTTAAAGCTTAATCAAATGAGAACTTATGAAATGATCAAAAGATTAACTTTTTAAGAACAAAATCAATTAGAACGACACGGATCTTATGATAATCGCACCAAAATCAATATTAAATCAAAGAAAAGTAGAATGAGATTAAGAAATAAAAGCTTAAAATAGAACTTGATTAATAAAAATAAGCAATACAAAGTGTTTAATCTTTGAAAGATCAAGAAAAATATGAAATTTAGTGAGAGAAAGTTTAAGACTTTCTCTCTCTAAAACTAGAGAAAACTAAGAAAAAGTGAAAACTAGCTAAAAATCTAATCACCCTCCTAATGACTATTAGGAGGGTATTTATAGGGAAGGTGGAAGGAGTGCATGTGTTGCATCTTCTTTCTTGCTTTCTTCACGTTTTCTCGACTCGACTTTAATTCTTCGTCTTTGTCGTCTCGGGATTTGAACTTGTCTTTTGATTTTCTTTTTCTATTAAACTTAAGTTCTTCGACTTCGTTAAACTTCCGTCTTTTGACTTTTTCTTCGATAAATCTTCAGAATAGGCCTTGGACTTCCGTTCTTTTTGCACTCTTGATCTTTTGACTTCGTCTTTTCCCGTTTTCTTCGATAAAAGCCCGTGAAAGCCCGTGTTTTCTTCCTTTTTAATATTTTGGTCCTAAAACACAATAAAAACACAAACCACGCATAATTCCGACTTTTACGACATAAATCACACGTTTTGGTTTTGTTATTATTGGAAATAAGTAGTAAAAGGATAAGTGTTTTCACACTTATTAAATCCCCTACACTTGACCATTGCAATGCCCTCATGCAATGCATTAATTTTAAAGCACGGTTTACATTTTCCATCATAAATAACCCACCTTGGCCTTTATTAAATACTAAACATAAAAGATAGAAATAAGTAAAGAAATTAAAAACTTACATTGGGTTTTGGCGGTCATGAACGTTTATCATCCTCAAGTTTCACGTTCCCCATACCAAGCTTAAAAACGAGATCATTGTTATTATAAGTTAGCAAACTATCACGAACTCATGTGGGCCAATTATTCACTTAGACTCCCTTATTCCTAGGTGTATCTCTTATATTTTATTTTTGTCTTGAATGATCACGAGGATGCATTGTTTGACTTATTTCGATAGTTATTTAAGCCGAAAATAAAGTGAACGATTTAATCAATAGTTAGCTAAAGGACCAAATCTTTTAAAACTGCTTCTCGGGACCTCATAAAGTTCATATCTTGGCATAACTTGGTTCGCGATTTGAGACCTTTCTCGGGCCGATATTTGGCAGCGACTTCATACTTCGAATCTTCGAGAGACGTTCTTGAAATTATGGTCTTCTCTTCATAATAGGAATTTCTTCACTTGAAGTTTTTGAGAGATTCTTCATCTTTGGACCACGACTTCTTCATTTTTCTCCAATCTTTATTTTGGACTTTGATATACAACGATCCGCCTCCTTTTAGGACTTGGATCTATTTATCCTCATACCTTGTTAGGGTCTTTTCGGATAGACTTCTCCATGACTTTTGGGGAGTTCTTGCTTTTCGTCGTGTGTCTCGATCCTTCATATTGATTTTCGATAAATGATTCTTCACATCACTTTTGGATCTTTAGCAACAAAATGTAGCCCTCATGCCTTGTTAGGGCCTTTTCGGACTCGCCAATCTTCGCGCCCCGCTTCATAAGTTATGCCTTGGCTATGAACTCTCGTCATTACCGAGCAACTTTTAAACGATCTGGGGCTAGAAGCTAAGTAACCTTTTAAATCGTACAACCTTATTTATTGCAGATAAATTTATTAACAAGCGGAGGGAGAATAGGCTTATAATTAACTCACACAAATTCATGAAAGAATACCGAACTTATAATTGACTCTATCATCTCTCGTTCTCCACAGTTTAAAATCTCAAGGAATGAGACTCGTGGATGCTTAGCCTATTAAATCAAAGTTTTGGGTTTTCAAGTCGCCTATAGGATCTTGCAAATTCTTAGACTTTTTCAAGTTTAGAAATCGCGTTTTAAAGTTCCCTTGATAAACGACTCTCTAGGATCAATTATAGGAACTTGCGAAAAGTTCTTGTTCTTAACCCGTGAGAGTTAAGACTTTCGCGTTTTATAGCTCCCTATATAAAAGCCTAGCAAAACTTGACTTAAACATGTTAAGGATACTAGCTAGAGCAAACTTAGATAAGTAAACTCGGGTCGAGTCAAAATATTCACGACTAAGAAAAATCTAAAACCACTTTATTAAAAATTTATTCTAGCAAAGGAAACATAACAAAGGCAAATACAACTATACAACTAGGCCAAAATAGATTAAAAATTTTGAAAAATGTCGAAAAATCAAATTTTCCGGTTAAAATGAGGGCAATTTCATGGAAAAGACCACTTACTTCGATAGAAGTCCCCCCTACACTTGAGATAAACATTGTCCTCAATGTTTAAGCATGTGGGAGTAAACTCCCCTATACTTATGACATTGTGCACTTTGTTTAAATTTTGCTAAGGAAAGGACAACTAAAGTGAATTCAATGTGAACATATAGAATATGAAATATTGAATCACAAGAGTTTAGGATAGAACCGGGAAGATGGAAAACACGGTATCACGGTTCGTCAAAAGTCATCAAGATGCTCTCTGAAGCTTTAATCCCTGCACAGCACAAGAAACAAGACAACAAACATATGCGGGGCTCTCCCCTACACTTATTATGAAAGCAGTAAAGGATAGAACACGGGTTGCCTCCCGAGAAGCGCTTGTTTTTGTTTACCGAGTCCTGAGCCTGACTCGACCCAATTTTAGTTCATGGGGAACGTGGTGAGGGATGGAATCATCTCCTGAGAGATGTCCTCACCAAAGTACAGCTTCAAACGCTGGCCATTCACCTTGAAATTGGGCCCATTCGGCTGAGAAAGCTCAATGGTCCCATACGGAAAGACTTTGGCGACGGTGAATGGACCAGTCCAGCGGCTCTTCAACTTGCCAGAGAAGATCTTCAACCGAGAGTTAAAGAGTAAGACTTGATCACCAACGTGGAACTCTCGGTTCTTGATTTTAGCATCGTGGATAATCTTCGTCTTCTCCTTGTAGATCAGCGAGTTCTCATAAGCTTCATTCCTCAGTTCATTTAGCTCGTTGAGTTGAACCTTGCGATGATCACCGGCTTTGATGATGTCGAAGTTAGCCCACTTCAAGGCCCAGTGCGCCTTATGTTCTAGCTCGATGGGTAGGTGGCAGGCTTTCCCGTACACAAGACGATAAGGAGTACAACCGATCGGGGTCTTGTAAGCAGTACGGAAAGCCCACAGAGCATCATCTAACTTATCGGCCCACGCGGCGCGATGCTCTCCCACAGTACGCTCCAAAATTCTCTTCAAGCCACGATTGGAAATTTCGGCTTGCCCATTGGTTTGAGGATGATAGGCGGTGGAAAGACGGTGATTGACACCATACTTTGCCATGACTCGTGCAAATTGATCGTTGCAAAAATGAGTCCCGCGGTCACTGATAATAGCACGAGGAACGCCAAATCGAGCGAAAAGCTGCTTCAAAAAGTTCACAACCACCCTCGCATCATTCGTAGGAAGAGCCTTAGCTTCAACCCATTTAGAAACGTAGTCGACGGCGACGAGGATGTACTTGTTCCCTTTGGATGATGGAAATGGCCCATAAAGTCGATGCCCCATACGTCAAAGATTTCACATTCCTGTATGAAATTTTGAGGCATCTCATCCTTATGTGTGATCTTGCCTTGACGTTGGCAAGCATCACAATGCTTAACCATTTCGTGAGCGTCACGATAAATGGTGGGCCAGTAGAATCCTGAATCAAACACTTTCTTAGCGGTGTAGTTGGGACCAAAGTGACCACCGGTGGGTCCTTTGTGGCAAGCTTGGAGGATGTCAAAAGCTGCCGGTCCGTCAACACATCTACGAATAATCAGATCAGCACACTGTTTGAATAGATAAGGGTCATCCCAAAAGTAAGTCTTAACATCATTCTAGAACTTCTTCTTTTATTGGGATGTTAACCCTTGGATGAGAATACCACCCGCTAAGTAGTTTGCAATGTCCGCAAACCACGGGGTGCCATCAAGATTGAGATTTATAGACATTAAGGTCTCAAGGGGGAAAGAGTCATTGATCTCTTTGTTCGGATGATCCCCTTGATATGGATCCTCAAGTCTGCTCAGATGATCCGCGGCCAGGTTTTCTGCTCCCTTCTTGTCACGAATTTCAATGTTGAATTCTTGAAGGAGCAAAAGCCAGCGAAGAAGTCTTGGCTTAGAATCGTTCTTAGTCATCAAGTACTTCAACGCGGAATGGTCCGTGTATACGATGGTGGTGGATAAAACAAGATAGGGGCGGAATTTTTCAAAAGCATAGACAACAGCTAAAAGCTCTTTTTCGGTTGTCGTATAATGCAATTGAGCACCTGTCATTGTTTTGCTAGCGTAGTGGATTGGTTGGAAGTGTTTATTCACTCGTTGGCCCAAAACAGCACCAATAGCAAAATCGCTAGCATCGCACATCAATTCAAAAGGCAGCTCCCAATTAGGGGTGACCAAGACCGGTGCCTTAGTTAGCTTATCCTTAAGAAGATTAAAGGCTTCGAGACACTCATTAGAAAAGATAAAAGGAGTATCTTTTTCCAAGAGGTGGGTCATCGGGCGAGCGATTTTAGAGAAATCTTGAATGAATCGACGATAGAAGCCCGCATGACCCAGAAAACTTCTCACGCCCTTCACGGTTGAAGGTGGAGGTAATTTGGCTATGACATCTACTTTAGCACGGTCGACTTCAAGACCGGCTTTAGAGATTTTGTGTCCTAGCACAATGCCTTCTTTTACCATAAAATGGCATTTTTCCCAATTCAGAACAAGGCGAGTGTCTTCGCACCGCTTTAGCATACGTTCCAAATTGGCAAGGCAAGAAGAGAAGGAATCCCCGAAGACCGAGAAATCATCCATTAAGACTTCCATGGTTTGCTCAACCATGTCATGGAAGATAGCCAACATACACCTTTGGAAAGTCCCGGGGGCATTGCATAAGCCAAAAGGCATTCTTTTATAAGCAAATGTGCCGTAGGGACAAGTGAATGTTGTCTTCTCTTGATCTTGGGGATCGATGGGTATTTGAAAATAACCCGAGAAACCATCAAGAAAGCAGTAATATTCATTACCCGCTAAACGTTCAAGCATTTGGTCCATAAAAGGTAGAGGGAAATGATCCTTTCTCGTGGCATCATTGAGTTTGCGGTAGTCTATACAAACTCTCCACCCAGTAACGAGACGGGTAGGAATTAACTCGTTGTTTGCATTGGGAACAACGGTGATTCCGCCTTTCTTAGGCACACAATGGACTGGACTAACCTAAGGTGAATCCGAAATAGGGTAAATCATACCCGCATCAAGAAGTTTGATAACCTCTTTTTTGATGACTTCATGGATTTTAGGATTCACCCTTCGTTGGCTTTGAATTGTGGGCTTAAAGTCGTCCTCCATGAGAATTTTATGTGTGCAGAAATGAGGATCAATTCCACGGATGTCGGAGATTTTCCAAGCGATAGCTCTTTTATGCTTCTTCAACACAGCGACAAGTCGGGCTTTTTCGTCTTCTTTCAGATCCTTAGCGATGATGACCGGTAGCTTCTCGTCGTCTTCCAGAAAAACGTACTCAAGATGAGGAGGTAGGTCCTTCAGCTCAAGAGTAGGAGGATTCTCAATAGATGGTGAGACTAACGATGGATCATCATTAATCACCTCTTTAGGAGCAGGAGGAGACAGCGGGTCCTCATTGAGAAGTCTCTCAATAGTACGAATATCTTCATCCCAATTGGTGGACCTATTCTAGGTAAAGATAATAATGGAAAATACAATGTCGAGCTTATCTTTACCATACACAATAAAGAAACAAATAAACAAAAGATTCGTATGAAGATATATTCCATCAGTGCTAATCTTCAAGGCTGTCAGCGTTGACTTCTTCAATGTCAACGCTTGGCTGTCAGCGTCCAATGTCATCCTATCAGCGTTGACATTCTTCTTATCAGCGTCTAGTGAACTGACCCATATTTTATTCCCAACAAAATTATCATACTTAATATCGAGAGGACCCAAGCTAGCTTCGAAATCATCCAAGTCACTTTCTCCGAAAGGAGTCAATGCTGGATCAATTGAGGCAACGGTCTCAACATTGGGTAGAGAAGAAAGAGTGCTTTTGCAAGCATCATTAAAATGTTCTTCACAAGCCTCATCGAGAACATCAATAGCGTTAACACTCTCATATGAATAAGGTTGCTTAGAAATCTTACCCATGTTGAAGACAATTTTGTCGTCACCAACTCTCATGATTATTTCGCCTGCGGCTACATCAATAAGAGTGAGACCGGTCCTCAGGAATGGACGTCCAATGATTAATGGAACACGAGGATCCATCTCGTAGTCAACGATGACAAAATCCGTCGGGAAGGTGAATTTATCGACGCCAACAAAGACATCTTCAGCTATCCCCACTGGATAAGCAACCGTACGGTTGGCTAATTCCAAAGTCATTTTGGTGGGGACTAGCTCGGGGAGAGATAACTGCTTCCAAACACTTAAAGGCATTAAGTTTATACTGACACCTAGATCGGCTAGGGCCATGCAATTCTCTACTCCCGGGAAGTTGCAAGGAATCAAGAAGCGACCTGGATCACCAAGTTTGGTGGGCAATTTCCTTAAGAGTACTGCGGAGCAGTTCTCATTAAGTTGGGTCTGAGCAATGTCGAGAAGCTTTTCTTTATCACTTAGAAGATCTTTAAACATCTTAGCATATTTGGGCATGTGAGCGAGAGCCTCGGCAAAGGAGATGTTAAAATTCAATTGTTTAAACATTTTGAGAAAGTTTGAAACCTGAATATCATCCTTGCTCTTTTGCTTCTCTTTCCTCAACCTTGAGGGATAAGGTATATTGGATGAAGAAGAAGGCTTTAAGGGAATAGGATCACTCACAACCACGGGTGGTGGGGAAATGAGGATAGAAGGTGAAGGAGGTGAAGAAAGTTGCTCGTTTTCCTTGTTCACAATCACGGGTGGAGGTGTAGGAAGCTCGGGTTCCATATAACCTTTTCCACTACGAGTGGTGATTGCTTTCATCTCCCCTATTGGATTCGCAACGGTGTTACTTGGAAGAGTACCCGAGGCAGAGGGTTGATTACTTTGGATGAGCGAACCAATCATATCACGAAGGTGAAGAGCTTGATTGTTAATAGAGTTTTGCATGTTGGCATTAATATCATTGCTGTGTTTAGCCATGTCATTCCTTAGCTCGGCTCGAATATCGTTCCCTTGTTTTGCCATTTCTCCCTTCAAGTTGCGGACTTGACTCTGAAGATTCGTCACCAACTCCCGATTAGTCTTAATAAATGTCTCGACATCTGGATTCACTGCCATCGGTTGATTGAGAGGTGGAGCCTGGTAAGCTTGAGAATTTCCTTGAGTTGGGTATGGGTTTCTTTGGGATTGATACTGATTGTTTGCACGAGGTTGGGATGGGTTTGCAGGAGGGAAACCGGGAGGAGCAAGATAATTGTTGGAGCGATAACTTAGCAAGTTACGGCCTCCTTGAGGGCGAGCTTGATAGCCTCCCGTGGGATAAGTACCATATGCTACGTTAACGTCTTCAGAATAATTGTCGTGAGTAGAAGGACACTCATTGTAGGAATGAGGACCACCACATGTGTCACAAGAAATAGCAACGGCTTTAGCTTGTTGAGTTTGGTTAGAAGTCAAAATTTGGAGACTTTTGTTAATATCAAGAATAGCACGTTCCAAAACAGACGAGTTGGTAGTGGAAGAAGTAGACGAAACATTGACTCTCTGATTAGATCTTGAGGATGCGGAAGAATCCCAATTCTTGTGGTGAGTAGTCATGTTTTCAATCAACTCTCGACACTCCTCTGGTCTCCTTTTCATAAAAGTACCACCGGCGGCGGCATTGATCGTGTCACGATCACGAAAAGTGAGATCATTGTAGAAGGTGTCAATGAGAGTGACGGGGAGCATATTGTGATTAGGACAGCGGTCGATCAAATCATTGTAGCGTTCCCAAGCATCGAAAAGCGATTCATCATTCTCTTGCATAAATCCACTAATTTGGTTACGAAGGCTAGTGACCATGGATGGGGGAAAGTAGCGCGATAAAAAGCGTTGAGTCATGTCGTTCCACGTATGAATAGAATTCTTAGGAAGACGGTCAAACCATTTTTCGGCATGGTGAGAAAGCGAGTGTGGAAAAAGTTGGAGGCGAAGGTCATCCATAGAAACACCGGAGCACTTCATGCTTTGGGTCATGGTAATAAATTTGTCAAGGTATTTGTTGGCATCATCATCCGGAATTCCACGAAATGGGTTCGTTTGCACTTGCTGGATAATGTGATGCTTCAACGAAAACTCCTGAGCCGTGACGTGCATTGGCGCAATCGGGCCTCCGCGTCCATTCATGGTGGGTTGGCACAATTCCTCCATGGTTCGTAAATCAGGTAGAAGGACATTGTTGTTGTTGTTGTTGTTATTCAAATTGTGTTGAGGTGGGTGATTATTGTTGTTGTTAACACCAGCCATATCTAAATCTTCACGATTCTCGGGCTCAGAATAGTTCGTAGATCTAGTACGCATGCACCTGCAGAAGAAAAATATACACAAAGAGAATATCTATATAATCTTTTTGGTGCAAAACCTTTTGAAAAGAATTGCTTTTAATGATTTTTCAATGTTTTTGTATTTTTGAAGAGTTTTATATTTTTTGAATTTTTTGGAAATTTTTATAGCAAATGAAAATAACGTTCAAAGAACGGATCCCAAAATTCAATGCGTCTCTCACTAGAAACCGTTTATCTTAACGAAAAGAGCCGGCAGCGGCGCCATTTAATACTTCGCTTTTGGCTAGGTATGAAAATATTATCGTCCGAATCTTTTCGAATTCAAAACCGGTCTTAAGTGCGACTCAATCGTCTTTTGGTGAATCAAGAGAATGGTTTGGTTGATTTGTTTTAAACTATTAACAAGTAATTAAAGTGTCGACGAGTAAAAGGGAAGTTAAAAGATTAATTCTGAATGACGAGTGAAAATAAATGCATATAAACTTAAAGGTAAAATGGAAAAGTACTAACACACTAAATAAAACTAACACTTGGAAAATTTTCTAAAAATAAAAAGTACTATAAGAAAGTAAGATCGAAAGAAACCAAAACAAGCCAAAAGAGGCCCAGATCGGAATGTATTCCGATCTGGTGGTCGAAATATAGCTAAAACACCCAATCGGAATGTGGACACAAAGGGTCAATCGGAATACCCAACCAATCGGAATAAAGGGACGAGCACCAATCGGAATAATCAAAAGCAGGGCAAATCGGAATACTTAGATTACAATTCAAATCGGAATACGCAGAAAAACCACCAATCGGAATACTAAAGTGGGATCCCGTCGGAAAGTCAAATCCCTTTTCCGATTGGACTCAATCGGAAAGAGGGGTGGATGATCGGAAAGCCTCGATCGGAAAGGGGAGTTTGTTGCTGCACGGAAAAGGGACCAATCGGAAAGGGGTTTTGAACCCTTTCCTAAAATTGTGGAAATCGGAAAAGCTAGGCAATAAGCTAAAGTTATAAGCTAATACCCGAAACTTATCAATCCAAATACTTAACCGAATCAAATAAGCACTTTAATCAACTTATCTAACTCGAAATCAAACAACTTTTTAGATTAAACAATAAAAACATAAACTTTTTAATAAAACTTTTTAATAAGAAAAATAAGCTAATCATAAAAATAAGCCAATAAGCACAAAAGTCTTAAAGCTTAATCAAATGAGAACTTATGAAATGATCAAAAGATTAACTTTTTAAGCACAAAATCAATTAGAACGACATGGATCTTATGATATTCGCACCAAAATCAATCTTAAATCAAAGAAAAGTAGAATGAGATTAAGAAATAAAAGCTTAAAATAGAACTTGATTAATAAAAATAAGCAATACAAAGTGTTTAATCTTTGAAAGATCAAGAAAAAGATGAAATTTAGTGAGAGAAAGTTTAAGACTTTCTCTCTCTAAAACTAGAGAAAACTAAGAAAAAGTGAAAACTAGCTAAAAATCTAATCACCCTCCTAATGACTATTAGGAGGGTATTTATAGGGAAGGTGGAAGGAGTGCATGTGTTGCATCTTCTTTCTTGCTTTCTTCACGTTTTCTCGACTCGACTTTAATTCTTCGTCTTTGTCGTCTCGGGATTTGAACTTGTCTTTTGATTTTCTTCTTCATTAGACTTAAGTTCTTCGACTTCGTTAAACTTCCGTCTTTTGACTTTTTCTTCGATAAATCTTCAGAATAGGCCTTGGACTTCCGTTCTTTTTGCACTCTTGATCTTTTGACTTCGTCTTTTCCCGTTTTCTTCGATAAAAGCCCGTGAAAGCCCGTGTTTTCTTCCTTTTTAATATTTTGGTCCTAAAACACAATAAAAACACAAACCACGCATAATTCCGACTTTTACGACATAAATCACACGTTTTGGTCTTGTTATTATTGGAAATAAGTAGTAAAAGGATAAGTGTTTTCACACTTATTAATCATGCATTTTATCCAGTTTTTGGTACACGGGAACGGATAACCCTCACAACTATGAGCCAGCTGTTAGCTATAACAATATATTTAGTCAAAATGATATATTTTTGATCAAAATGACAAGGTGTATTGCTCACCAATAGTTTTTGGTACATGGGAACTGCTAACCTTCACAAATATGAGCCAGTTGTAAGCTGTAACAATATATTTAGTCCAAAGACAAGGTGTATTGCTCACCTAAATGCTGATATAATAAGAAACAAATTTGTGAAACTCAACCACAACATCAAATAAATAATCAAGCATCAACTTCAATGACCAGAAGGAACCATAGCTCACCAGTAAGAATGACAATAACGAAAACCTACCAGTAGCATCTCGAACCCCGTTCTTTTTGTTTTTTTTTTGTTTTTTTGTTTTTTTTTTCACATGCTGCCACACTGTCGCTAAAACTGTTGCTATTGCTGCTCTGTCACTAATTCTGTTTCTCAAGTGTCACAAAAAGGAATGGCTCCTTCCTCCCATGACCTTTTAGTGACACTTAGTCCGGTCACTAGGCTGTTGCTGTACTGTTGCAGATCTTGGTGGTACTTAAATAAAATGGACGGTAGTTAAGTAGTGAGAATGGGCAATGAACCTGTGGATGAAGCCCATATCATCTAACGCAATAGCCAGCCCAAGTCACATAAGTTTATCAGGATTAAATGTGGTGACAAGATTATTTAAAATGAGAATATATGGAATACCGAAAGTTACTGAAGCAAACCGTGTCCTCTCATAAAACCACATTCCAAACATATATTCCACAAAATCAACACCATCATTTCCTTCCACGTTTGACCATAATCCACTTCCATAAATATAGCAATTGTTTAAGAACTGACCATATCAAATATTACAAAGTGGAAAACACACGTACCATATTTGTGCAACCAAAAATCTCCGACCCCATATAACAAGTCCACCTGTTATACCACACGTTTTACCAAAACTGACCCACATAATATGGATGTGTAATATGTTTCTCAAACAGCCATATCCAAAAATATATGAGAGATCTCGAAAAATCAGGAGTCAATAACCGGTTTCAAAACTAATCCACACATCTTGACTGTTTCCATCCCATGTATCACGTTGAATAACAATCATAGCCCATAATACTCGTAGCATATATTCTTTTAGTATTGGGAGTCGATCCAAAAGAAATCAGCATCTGTGCCCCACGAACTGCATAATCCAAAAGATATGGATTAAAATGTTGACCCTACAAAGTAGCATGCTTATTCTCTTCCCATATTTTGCTGCTTCAAGTTTATCCTTGGAAAGATACGCATTACTTCCAAATATTACTCGTATCCCCATAAAATCAGGGAAAACGTGTATGCCCCCAAAATCTCGCACATATTTGTGTCCAATACTTGTTGACCCTACAAATCAGGAGCCTAATATGCAATACCCCCATGATTTTCGTAGAAACATTCAACACAGCTGAATAAAAGTGAAACAAGTATACTCCACAAAAGAGTCACCCCACGTCCATACCTTGAATTGGTTCTGCTTTATCTTGATTTTTCTTGAATATGATGCAACCTGATATGGACCACAAGTAACAGGACTTTTTCTGTCTCATGCACAAAGAAACGAACTAACAGTCTTACCCTTTTACTTTTGCACACGTCCTTTTCCTTAGCTTTTCACAATGGCTTGGACCACTGCTGTACTCAAAAATGGATAGTACCAAGCCCATATACAAGCCACAACTGACGTCCAGATCAAGTAATTGTTGGACCACTGAACATCATCAGACAAACACTAATCTGCTACAGCAGCCACAGCAAGACAAACAAGAAAACCTCCACTTGCATCTTGTTGATACGAATCAAGTGATGTCTTATGTTAATCACCTTTTTGCTTCTACTTGTTTGGACCAGAGACACACGTGACTGTATGAACATAGTATCACACCACAAACCTAAGGAAAGAACTGGTGTTACTTATGTCCTTCATTCCAAGCAGCAAGCACAATATACCGATCTAGGGTTTCATGAAAACATAAACCCTAAAACGAAAAATATTAGCAGCAATCATGTTGGCAGCAAGTATTTTCAGTCCTGCTAGGGTTCATCATTGATCAATGATCAACTCACCAAAGCTAGCAGAAACATCATCACCATCAGAAGCAACAAGGATGTGATCCAGAATTAGGGTTTCATTCTGAAACAACCATCATGATCATACGGGGTTCATTGTTGATTCAAGAATCAACTCCCCAAAACCAGTATGATCAACCAGTAGAGACACCAACAGCAACATCATATGAACAGCAGCAACAATCATCTAGGGTTTGTTGGGAAAACCCTAGATCAGCAACTTTATTATATAAAAACAGAAAATACTAACGAAAACCTTGTAGATCAACCAGATCAAGAGCCAACAAGCTCTGATACCACTTGTTGAGTCTTAGGATCTAGACTCATCTGGGATATGATAACAATGATTGTAAGCACAGCGGAACATAATAAAGAACACAATCAAAGTTATGAACAAGGCTTTCTTATTCATAAAATACTAATAAGCTACTAACTACTAGCTCCTGGTGCCTTATAGGCTTGACACCAGGAGGAACACACACACACCTTTAGTTTACATTGTATTTGAATGGATGCTCAACATGTGTGTCTAACCCTCTTTATATAATAGAGGGACTACGGTTTACAAGCCAAACCCTAGCTTACTAACTAAGCTAACCTAATATTACATATTAGGTCCTTATTGTTTCTTCTGTCTTCATCTCTGCCTATAGGTTTTGTAATCATCAAATCTGTATGTCCCAACAAACTCCTTGTGGGAAATCAGCCCTATGACACAATCAAATCACCTCCTTTGATGTTATAATGATCACCAATCAACAAGGCTTGAAAGGTTCTTCATCATATGTGTAGATAACACAAAGTATATGGCTAAAATTGATCAAATAAGGGGTGTTTGTTCTTTAAGTTGGACGGCAAAGAAGAAGAGGGTGAGAGAATTTGAGAGTGGTTTGCATGAGTTGGAATGAGAAACGGTTTAATGTTTAGTGGTTTTTTGGTTTGGTGGCTTACTTGTTAAGCTTAGTAAACAAGTGTAAACTTGTTAGTTACAAATTTTTTACCTCATGGTGTTGGTGTCCTTGTGTAGCCGTCCCATATAGTGGGGTGGGACAAGTGTATACTTGTCTCATCCCACTAATTTACGGGTATTCCTTGATTCTAGTTTCCTCGATTTGCGTGCCCTCAGGTCGTTTTACGAAAAACGTTTTTATAAATTATGAATCAACGGCACAAAGCGAATCTAATAAAAATTATCTCATAAAAAACGGAGTTCAAAAACGTAAATACGTAATCCTAAGGTTTCCGGTTTAGTCGTAAAGGACGTTAAATTATTCACGTAAGTCCTAATCTCTTCTCGTAAATTTGTGAGTTTATGAACCAACACAAATATAAAATCCCAAAACAATATTCACGGATAAATTTATTTCCTGAAATGTCGAACTGTCAACAAAACGGTGTATGTAAACGTAAGCACGTAAGGTAGTGTCCTCCGGTTTAGACGTAGTCGATGCTACTTCAAGACGTAAACCCAAATTTCTTCCTAAAAATAAGTGATTTCATAATATAATATTAAAATAATGTTTTTAAATAATACTTGAGAATAAAATATCGACCATAATTTGACGGATTGTCACAACATTTACCCCTAAACAGGATCTTTTTCCTCGAAGATCGATTTATCTTACTACTCGCTTCTTATAGAGTTAGAGCCATGTGGATATTTCCTCCACATTCTGTCTTTTCTCACAAGTGTAATTCATTACAAAACGCGAGTTTCATCAAACATAACTACGGGAATACGATCAGGCTTAATGTTGACTTACTTTCTCTATCCATGACGTTCACGGGTTTTTGATGACTGCAACTTTTCGCTGATCTAAACTTTATCAAGAAGTAATCAGATTTTCACTTGATAGACATTTTATCAAGTTCGATATATGAAACATAATTCACGCAGCCCTTGAAGTCCCAGGGTAGATCCAACTTATATGTCTTTCAAACCAACTTTTACATCATCTCAATGGTCCCATGCAACGGGGACTTATTTCCCATGATCTTTTAGATCATCAATTCATTTTTCCATGGTGAAAATTTTTGGCATAACTTTGCTACCCATCCTGTACTTCAAGATCTATATTTCGTATTCACATAACCTCCTGCCCACTACTGGCAGTCAATAATCAAATCCAAATTTCAAAAATCACTTCAGGTATCGCGGGTCGGGTATTTGTAAGGTTAGGTTGGTCATCATAGGCAACCTTAAACCTAAAAGACATGTCCAACTCACAATGGGTGTATGTCGGATGTCTTCATCCCAACTCCTGCTTACAGATGCTCTCATATTTAGATACTAACAAGATTCAATCTCGATCCTAATACGATAATTATCAATGATAATCTCTCCAAAGGAAAACGATTATACGGTTCATTACCAAAGGTCAATCATTCAAACATAAAACAAGACTTCTAGTGTTTTGTATCGTTACTTTACCTCGTCCCTTCGATTTGGGGTGGTAAAAAGTACTCTCATCAAGGTTCGTTCCCAATGACTTCTGAGCAAATCTCTAGAAATTTGATGCGAAGCGAGGATCTTGATAGAGATGATCAATACGGGTACACTATGTTCTTCAGATATAGTTACATTTAATCAGAATTGGCATGAATAGAATATTTAAACTTATGAGATTCCAACATAACTAAATCTCACAAACCTCCATATTAAGGCAACCACAAGTGGCCTTTAAAATATTTAATGCCATCGGCTTCTCAATTCTAATGGTTCACATTAGTCGCGAACCCCTTTTATTATCTATATTATCCTTTTTACAAGCATCGGCTATATTTAAATTGCTTGGGCAAATTATTTTGCACCGTTATTACTAAGGCACACATCCTAATTGATTCTTTATCCTTTCTACATGATTGTCAGTATCTACATTCACCTTTCCTGATGATATAATTATCATGACTACAATTAATCAGAAATTCTTTCTTCATATTTTCTAAGTTTTAGTTTCGTCTCAACTATTATTTTTATCAGTTTTGCTCAATCCGACGTCTAAAGTGTCGATAAACATTACAAGTAATTAAATAATAAATATTCAATTTTTATGAAACGTAAACGTAAAAATTTTAAATTTCTTAGTTCGACCAATTATATAAAAATGTTCAAAATAAATTTTGAATTTAATTAACACGATTTTTGTTGATTTATAGAAACTAATTAATAAGTTCCGTCAATGTTCGAAAAATTCTTTGTTTATACTTTGGTCAAAATTTTCTTAGTTGAAAAGCAGAAATTATCATTTCAGATTCCAAGTTATGGTTTAAACGGTTTTTCTCAATTCCTCTTAGGTTGTCTTGAGGTATACACAAACATTTACCTCTAAACAGGAGTTTAGTTAAATGATTTGGGTATAAGGGAATGATCCCTTAAAATTTCCTTTGATAAAACGTTTGTTAAAACACTTTTGGCACTTTTCTTTTCGGTATAACCCAAAGCCTTAATGGCTCTAATCTTTGAAAAGTCAATATAGATTCCATTATCTTATTAATCATACGGTCAAATAATGTAAAGGATTAAGCCTTAAATCTCATGTTAAATACTCAAGGTATAGGTTTTCATTGTTTGCCCAATTCAGGGCAGTTTATAAATAATTACAAACTCCTTCTTATTCTTATAAACAAATAGATGGTCCTTAATGATCACAAACATGAATTTATCAAATTACAGCCTACACACGTGATTCACCAAATTTATGAATACTACATGTGCATTGGTTAATCCAAGAGACATCACATGAAACTCATAATGTTCATTACAAGTTCTGGATGTAGTGATTGGAATAGATAATCTTTTTTACGGATGCGAAGTTGATGATAACCATGTCGAGGATCAAATTTTTAAAACATACGCTAGAACCTTGTAAATGATCGAACAAATCTATTATCTTTGGTAATGGATATCGATTTCGATCGTCAATTTACTTAGTTCACGGTAATCAATAAACATAAGGAATGATAACACCATAGCTCTTCATGATGACGAGCTCGGTAGAATAAAAGCTTTTTCCGACAACTCTCTCAGTTGCACGATAGTTCTTTTAATTCAGATGGTGCTGATGTATAGTGCACACGCCATAGGTGCAGCACCAGGAATATAATCAATACCAAATTCAACCTGCCTTAATGGCAAAAGTCTAGGTAATTCACCAACAAATACCTCCTAAAGTTTCAGATAAAGGAAACATCTTTTAATACATTTACTTTGAGTTCTTTCTAGATTACAAGATCTATGGTCAGTTTATAACCATTCATGGTATAACTTCAAGTCTAAAAGCAGGATATGGTCATCCATCAAGAATTATTTAGATCACTTTTGATAATCAACATCTTATCTTTTAGGGGATTTCTACACGGGTTCCCATCAATTAAGACAATGTCTTCATGTCATAATCAATAAATGCATTCTCCTGGTACTATTAACTTTCCAGTTTCATTATCGTTGATAAGATGTGAACTTCTCAAAAGACTAATAATAACTCATAATCCTTCACAAATTCAAGGATATTGGGAGGCATAACTAAGATCAAAAGAGTAATGTCAACGCATAATCTATGCGAGAGAATTTCAAATCAGATACAGACAAAAACATTAACGAATATGAGTATATCCCATGTTTTCATAAATTGAGTACGCATTCGAAAGCTCCTCGGATCGTTACCCAGGTCATTTAAATTAAATCAAATCAAAAGAAATGATAGGAAAGTCAATACATCCAGTCGGGTATCAACATTCGGTAATCAGATACATTTCCAAAGAATCTCACTACGGGGGAATTAGACAAGGAGGGGATATCAATTGTCAATGAAGACAATTTCCACAGATGATTAAATTCTATTCAGAAGAATAAATAGTACAAGCATATATGTAGGTGTCTCTAACAATATGTTCCTATTTTGCACTTCTTGCAGATCTCATAAAATTTAATCCTTCACAATCTTCAAAGAAAATTTAGTGTTTATTAATAATTTCATGGTGACTACTAATCAGCCTTGCATGGTCCCTTCCAAATTGTATGTAGGCGCGCAACTATATACAATTTTCTGATTAACTATGCAATACTCATTTCGTCAAAACTTTGTCATCATGTTTAAAATATATATATATATATAATTTCATACTTAATTCTAAAATAAGAATCAAAATGAATTTTACAGAGTTAGTCTTTGTTATGGAAACAATTAAGTTTTCCAAGGTGTTTTATAAACAACTTCATTTCGATAACGATTACTTATAAATCTCATTTTGCATAATCCTTATAGTGATGAAATTTAAATTTTCTCAAAGGATACCGTTTTAACTTATAAAAACAATGAGTGATCTACAAAAGAGTGAAGGAAAGTTGTTCACCAAGAACTAACTATAATATCATAGGAAATGAGCTTAGCCAATTAATCATGAGGTTCATGACCTCGATGGCACTCAAAAAGAATAAACCACAACGTAACTCAAATCGAGATGAGTACTTGTTCAATGGTTGCATCACTAATGCGATCATTAGGAACAAGCAAGAAAAGATAGATAACATCCATACATGTATAATTTAGCAATCAAAGGTAGTCTTTTTATTAATCACAAACAAGTCAAAATTGTACCGTAACACATTACGTGTCACTATGTCATAAAATATCAAGAACTCATCCTACCAACTGATGTCTCAGTTAAGTTAGGGATTTTTAAAAGATACTACAATGAATACTAATCTACAAGGGTCATTAAGTGTTCCACCTGTCCCAGAAGATCCATCGGTCCCAATTTAGAAGAAGATTTCTTCAATTTATTTCTTGGATACTGGGCATCCTCATCATTGGACAATGGCCTAGGAACAACACTTAACACGAATCAACAATCAATTAAAACCTTATAATTCAATCACAGAACTTAACGACTTCCTCTTAACAATCTCATATGCCACACGGGTTAAATTTTACTTTATTCAAGTTTCAACCAAATCATACTCAATGCGATATCCTACCTCATTCTAAAATACTTTCAACCTTATTCTTAGACCTTGAAAGGGCAATAAAAGCTTAATATGAACAACACTTAATTTCCAATCCTATAGCTCTTACAACAATAGTTATAAAATGAGTCACTAGTGTGATACGACTCACACATTCAATTAGACTTCTCGGAAAGGTACTAGTGGCATGAGGCTTTTGAGTAATGGTTCCAATGACAGCCTCAAGTGCAACATTCACCCTTTCGATTTCAAATTTAAGTATTGGGTGACAACGAATCAGATGACACCTTTCCAGGTGGTAACGTTTTGTCAAACTCCACTTTATAAGGAAAGATCGTCATGACATTGATATCAGATTTAATCTCGCCAATTCATCTTGAACATCACAATCAACTAATATCTACATTTCTACGAATATCAACCATTTTGTTGGGATCATTAACATCCACAACTTGGTTTAGATCTAGAATAGCTAGAATTCCTACGGGAATAGCTTCAATTGATTTGCTAGGGGAGTTAGGGTTTCTTGTGACAATCTACGTCGTATAAATACCTCGTATAAATATTAAAATAATCATCAAACAATCATATAATCAAATTACATCATATATATATATAATCCAAGTTATATATATATATATATATATATATATATATATATATATATATATATATATATATATATATATATATATATATATATATTAAAATAACACTTCTCAGTCTTGCCTTGTCGGTAACTCGGGAATTCTTCGGCACCGTTATAGTAAAAATATTTTTAGACATTTTGAGAAAAATGTTTATAGTTAAAAGATTTCGAAATGTTTTATTCAAAACCTTGGTTTTAAAAAGCTTTCGTTCTCTATAACGAGAGCTCTGTTACCAAACTGTAACACCCCCAAATATACACAATTCAATAAAGCGGTAGAGTCGTTGGTGTTACGGGATAGAAAATTACTCACATCATAGACAACGCTTAAAAATCGCGTCGTTTAATAATAAAACATTTTCCATTCATAAATATCAAATTTACATAGGTCCCAAGTCATAATATTTCATACAATTTTTAAAAAATATTTGAATGGAAATTGTTATTTAAGTGCGGGCCATGAATTCTTGTCGTCTTCCCGAGAATTACCTTCAAGTACCTGAGATAAAACATGTTAAAAGAAAAGGTCAGCGAAAACGCCGAGTGAATTCATAGAGTTTAATAAAACCATTAATATATCATCACTATATAATTATTACCGAAAATCATTTTGTACAAATCTTTGTAATAGGCCATAAAATAGCCAATGTCATTTTATACAAATCCTTATCAAAAATCATAATATAGGCTTTTGCCTTCAAAATCATTATACGAACCATTGTCGTAAAAACATCATACAATACGTTTTATAACGTTGTATAGAGTTAAATAAAAACCGTTATATAAATATGGTTATGTAAAACCAAAACACGAACATAATATCAATAATAAGACCCCGTATTGCTAGTCAGGTAATATATAGTAATTCAGTGCATATAGCAGTATTTTGTTATTTGGATTATTGTAAGCCGCATGAAATTGTTACCTTACTACAACAAACAACGGGTAGCTAACCCGAAACTCAATTTGCTCATCTAAGTTAGCTTGTCGTCACAAAAATCACGCTATGGAAATCTTCTCATACATAAATTCGCTTACCAATCAATGTGGCACGACAGGGATCAACCGTCAAGGCGCGAACTGGGGTGATCGTCCCCAAATAGTACTATTATATGCATAAGCGTCTACCAAATCTCGGTAGTTCACAATTCATGCTAATGGGACTTTTAGTGACATAACCTAACTATAAAAATCCATTTCATTTCATTTATCGGGTCATATAATCATTCATCGGGTCATACAATCATTCGGGTCCAAATCAATAAGCAAACAATCAGGACAAATGGTGTCCTATTTTATTAAAACTAACATGTTATCTCCCTAGAGGGTTTATAAAAAATTTCAAAAAAACATTTAGAAGAGTGCGAGGCTATGAACTCACGTTGATGTGGGAAGGCGGTTATCGGCGATATGGATGTACGGTACGTGCTTCAATCACGAAAACCTAGACAAATAATACTCGGTCTTAGACCCTTGTCCAATTACTTTATAAAAATAATAGCTATGTATATATATGATGATTTTATAAATATGAATATGATCAAGTCGGATTGTACATCTTTATTCACTCATTATAGTGTTATGTGTTGGTAAATTTTTATACTAGTTTCACTAGTTTGACTTCTTCACTTGTTAAGGCCCAATAAGCTCATTATAAGTCCATTACCTTATATTAATCTATTTTACACTTTTAATATCAGTCCTATACTTACATGTTAGGCCCAAGTGGGTTAAGCCCAATATGTAAGTTCATTATTGTTTAGCCAAACTTGTCGGGTTAATAGTCCAATAAGGCTATTTTGGCCCGTTAATGTCCGTATGTTATAGAGCTCGGGTTTTATCGGTTTTTACTTGTAATAGGTACTATATATCAGTATATAAGTTATAAAAAGTTTACATTAGACGGGTCCGACCATCTAAGTTTTAATTGACGAAAACGTTAATTTTACGGTTTTAGCCGAAAAGACGTAAAAATCATGTTTATAGTTTTATAACTTTTAAAACTTATCAAATTACCATTTTTATAAAATGTCCCATTTATTTATTATTGTACATACTTATATAAATTTAATATATAAGTTAGTGGGTTTTAATTTACATTTTATACTATATTTATTTGAGTGCTATTATAATACTATTATACTTTAATTTCACAAAATCTGATTTTTAGTTTAACTTTCACCATTTTTATCATATCTTGAGTTCTACAAGGAGATAGAAGCTCATTTTTGGATGACATAAACTTCATATTATGTGCTACAAATAACTTAGCATTAGCTACTGCTGTATCCAAGTCTAATTATCCCTAACAGTCCTTACAAAACAGACTATTCAGATTGATACACTAATTTTGTTTTGATCATATCTCACTCATTATAATGATTCCATTGCATATCCAACTCTCACATGTGTACAAGACCTAATACTTACTTTATATTGATTCCACTTTTCCATTTTATCAGTTTATCATATGGTTTCTTACTGTTTTTATACAGCCAACTATTTAAGCATGATTTCACCATTTTTACATATAGTTTTCAATCTTTTTATCCAAGTTTATCAACACATGATCCCAACAAAATATTTTTATCATCATTCATCATCATATACATATAAAAAATAAAGAAAATACAAGATTACATAATCAAAATAACAAAAGGATAGGAAGAACAATCTCTATACCACCAAGATTGTGTAGGTTATGATCAAGGCTTGGATTTTGATAGAAAAACTTGTGATAAACCAATATCAACTTCAAGTCCACCAATCTTTATAATCTCCTTGTGGGAAATCAGCCCTAGGACACAAGCAAATAACCTCCTTTGATGTTATAATGATCACCAATCAACAAGGCTTCAAAGGTTCTTCATCATATGTGTAGATAACACAAAGTTTATGGGTAAAATTGATCAAATGATGGGTGTTTATTCTTTAAGTTGGACGGAAAAGAAGAAGAGGGTGAGAGGATTTGAGAGTGGTTTTCATGAGTTAGAATGAGAAATGGTTTAATGTTTAGTGGTTTTGTGGTTTGGTGACTTACTTGTTAAGCTTAGTTAACAAGTGTAAACTTGTTAGTTACAAATTTGACACCTCATGGTGTTGGTGTCCTTGTGTAGCCGTCCCATATAGTGGGATGGGACAAGTGTATACTTGTCTCATCCCACTAATTTACGGGTATTCCTCGATTCTAGTTTCCTCGATTTGCGTGCCCTCGGGTCATTTTACGAAAAACGTTTTTATAAATTATGAATCAACGGCACAAAACGAATCTAATAAAAATTGTCTCATAAACAACGGAGTTCAAAAACGTAAATGCGTAATCCTAAGGTTTCTGGTTTAGTCGTAAAGGACGTTAAACTATTCACGTAAGTCCTAATCTCTTCTCGTAAATTTGTGAGTTTATGAACCAACACAAATTTAAAATCCCAAAATAATATTCACGGATAAATTTATTTCCTGAAATGTCGAGCTGTCACCAAAACGGCGTATGTAAACGTAAGCATGTAACGTAGTGTCCTCCGGTTTAGACGTAGTCGATGCTACTTCAAGACGTAAACCCAAATTTCTTCCCAAAAATAAGTGAGTTCATAATATAACATTAAAATAATGTTTTTAAACAATAGTTGAGAATAAAATATCGACCTTAATTTGACGGATTGTTACAAAACTAAGTCTCAGCGAACGATCCTAGCTTACCACTACAAAGATATATTACGAACGAAAGGGTATACTTGCCCGTGTTTGTCTAAACCTTTTAATATAAATTTAAGACTTGCAAACGAACATCATAAAGATTTTGAAAAACAACTTATGAAAGTAACAACAGAAAATGAAGTTTTAAAAGCCAGTCTTTTAATGAAAGGGAAGTGATTAATCAATGGAAAAATCCTCTAAAGGATTGGGTAAGCTGATTAATTCACAAATGGGGTATTATGATAAAACAGGCCTAGGTTATATTAAGGACCAACCTGGGATAACCTTAACTGACAAGGACTTATCAAAGGGGATTTTTGATAGTTATAATGAGTCAGTTGATACTCCTGAAAATGATAGATATGCTGAAGGAATGAAGGCATGTAGTTCCTCCACCATTATCAGGAATTTTCATGCCCCCTAATAATGATATAGGTATAGAGTTAGATGAGCCAAAAGTTGTTACTGATATTAAGTCAAATGATTCAGAATCAAACTCTAGTACCTTGACCTAAGAAAAATCTGTTGTGACCAAAAACATTATTTATCCACATTTAATGAGCAACTTTTTGTCTGAAGGACAAGTGTCTACAACTAGTTCTTCTCCCAAGCAGGTAAAAAGTCCTAGCAACTTGGGAATAAAATATAGCCAAGACACTTGGACGCTGACAAGAGGAATTTGGACGTTGATAGGAAGAAATCAAGCGTTGACAGGACAAGCGTTGACAGGAAGAAGTCAAGCGTTGATAAGAATAAGTCAAGCACTGATAGGATACTTAGTCTACACATGTTATGTTTCTAGTATGTTCCTAGTAAATATATGTTCGACAATGTATTTCTCATGTTTATCTTTACCTAAAATAGTTGATACGTAGACTCTTGTAGAAGGTTCCGTAATCTATAAAAGGAGGCCTTTAGGTTTAGTTCAATATACATTTTACACACTTTCATTGTACGCAAGTTCGATTACTCAATCAAAGTGAAAGTTTGGTTTATCTTGTTTGTGTGTTCTTGTTTAAGTATTAATTCCGCATAATACTTGAATTGTTTCATATATAACAAAGTTTCTCTACGTGTTTAACTTGATTTAATCTAGTTTACACAAGCTAAATCAATCTAAGTTTGGGATCAACAAGTGGTATCAGAGCTTGTTGAGAAACTTTGATCCAAAGAACACAATAACCCTAAATGGCCAAAAACCCTAATTTTCAAGAAAACCCTAAAAATCTATACAACATGTCTACTCCAGAGTTTAGCTCCTCCTCAAGTCATAACATAAAAAATCCTATGCTAGACCCAGACAACTTTGAGCTGTGGAAGTTAATTTTTGAGAAATACCTACAAATCCATGACCACACCCTATGGGAAATTATTGAATATGGAAACACATTTATTAAGGATGCCAAGATTCAAGCTGCTATCACTCTAAGAATAACTCCACGCTCAAGTGCTGAGGATCGAAAAGAAAAACCTGAAGATGGAAGAGCTGTCTCAGTTGAGGACATTGAAAAAAGGAGGAATGACATGAAAACTCTAAGCATCCTCAAACTTTTTTTTGGGACAAGCCAATCAGCACAAGTATAAAGGCTATGATTCTGCCAAAGATCTTTGGGCAGCCCTTAAAGTTGCTTATGGTGGTAATGATGATACTGCCTCAGAGAAAAAGAAAAAACTCTTGCATGAGTATGCTGTGTTTAAAGCTCTTCCCAATGAAAATCCAAAGTGGAGTGAGAAGCAGACTTCTTGACATTACAAGCAAGTTGTCATTTATGGGAACAATGCATGATGATGCTGATATCATCACCACTTTCCTTAAAAGTCTTGGTGATGCATGGAAGATTGAAGAAAGGTCTATGATTGCTAATAATACTCACAAAAGTTCCACTTTTGATGACGTCTACAATAAGTTGAGGATTGTAGAGAGTGAAACCCTTTTAGATCAAGGAAGCAAGTCAAACAATGGAAATATGGCCTTCTTCTCACATAGTGAAGGTCAATTTGATCAAAGAGAGTCATACATGCACCCCGTTACTGGATCACCTTGTGTCAACGTGGGATCAAGCTCTGTCAGCGCCTCACATTCAGACGCTGACACTTACAACGTTGACTCACCAAGAGTTAAGCCTGCTGGTATTTATCTGATACAGTGTATTCATACATTGCTTCATTTCCTAATGGTTTAGTGATTACATATGAGGACCTTGAGCAAATTAGTGATGAGCATTTAGAAGAGATAGACATAAAGTGGAATATGGCCCTTGCCAGCATAAGGGTCAATAGACGGAATAGAAGATTCAGGAAGAAGATGACTTTTAATGCTAAGGACACTACTAGATTTGATAAATCCAAGGTTGAGTGTTATAATTGTGATAGAATGGGACACTTTATGAGAGAGTGCAGATCTCCAATAAGATCTGATGCTGGAAAACCCTCAAGCTAAATCATTAAGGTTGAGGATACCAAAGCGATGGTTGCTATGCAAGAAATTGATGGTGTTGGCTGGGATTGGAGCTTTTTGGCCAAGGATGTGGAAGAGAACAAGGCCTTGGTTGCAGAAAAGGAGGAAGAAGAGCATGTTCACTATGCTCTCATGGCACATTCTTCATCTTCATCAGACAATGAGGTATATGATGATGTATTTTGTAGTAAGGGATGTCGTCTAAACATTGAAAAGCTTAACAAATAAGTTTTTTTAAAATTAAAATCAGATGTTTTTGATGAAAAATGCAAGTTATCTAATTATCAACTTGCTCTTACTCAAACTGAAAAGACTGTGGCTGAATATATGAAAATGAAGCTTGACCTAAAAGATCAAATCAATATTTTAACTCATGATCTAAATGCTAGTGGTGAGGTTAGGAACATCTTGGAGAGATCCAATGGTGTTATACAATCTAAGTTAGATGAGGCTATAAAAAACAAAGATAATATAGATCTAAAAATTCAAAGATTTGATAAATCTTCTCAAACCCTAGAAAAATGTGTTAGTGAACAAAGGGATTCTAGGGATATGACTGGGATTGGGATGAAAGAGTATGTTGGTGTTCCACCACCTGCTGGGAACTTCTATGGTATCCTTAGAAGGGATTTGTCTTGGACTGGTATACCAAAACTCCAAGAAGAGGAAATTATTCCTCCACTAAGAGTTCTTATTCCAGCAGAGGAATACAAGCAGAAATTGACTGATTTGGACTAATGGAAGAAAGCCAACCCTACTTTGTTTGTTAAGGGTGGAATGCTTAGTGACAACCCAAATGAGTCTACACCCATAAAAGTGACCAACCCTACAACTGGAAAGATTTTTTACCTTGGCTTAAACGTTGATAGAAAACCTAGTATTAAATATGTAGAAATGTATAGAAAACCTAGGTCACCAAAAAGTCAAGTTAGTGATAATGGGACAGGTTTCTTTTCATCTAGACCTAGAGTTATGTCGAGAAAAGCCTGTTATACTTGTGGAAGCTTTTCACATTTGGCTTATAAATGTGTCAATGCCTCAAAGGTCAACGCTGATAGAAAGTCAACCATGGTCAAACGCAAACCTTTTGTCCAGCAAAGTCCACAAGTCATTAGACCAGCCCCATTCTTTACTAAAGGGTCTAATACTTATGGAAAAAGGCCTTTTCAGAAGACCAATACATGGTCTAACAGGAAATGGGTTCCTGTAGCAAACCCTAGGTTCAACGCTGATAAAGGTAATTTCAGCGTTGCCAGGAACAATTTTAACGCTGACAGGAATGTTTCCAACGCTGCTAGACCAAGTAATGCCAAATACTTGCAACCAAAGGGAAAGGGGTCTAAAGCTTCTTTAAGCTTATCTTGGAGACCTAAACAAGACCAAAACCCTAATTCAGATGGTATTTCCATGACCTGTAATAGATTTCATTATATTTCAAAGGTCATAACAAAACCAATTGGGGTTAACTGGGTGTTTAATCCAAAAAGGGATGAACAAGGAGTTGTCATAAGGACTAAGTCTGTTCTTGTTAAACAACCAAATGAATCCAAGTTTGCTCAAGCTTGGGATCCCAAAGAAAACTATTGTTTTCTTTATGTGCAGGGCATTCAAAAGCAGGTTAATGATTATGGCTATTGGGATAGTGGATGCTCTAGGCACATAACGGGGAAGGAAGATTACTTGACAAACTTTACCCCCATTAAAGACGGTGACAAAGTATAGTTTGAAGGTGGATATGGAACTATCACTGTAAAAGGCACTCTTATCACCAACAATTTGCGTTTTGAGATCATATTTTTGGTAAAAGAACTTGATTACAATCTGTTTAGTGTATCACATGTCTGTGATAACAAAAATAAGGTTCTTTTCACTAATACTGAATGCTTGGTGTTAAGCAAAGATTTTAAAATACCTGATGAGAAATTCATTGATTATAGAACACCTAGGCATAACGACATTTATAATGTAAATCTTAATGGAATTAGGATGAACAATAATTTGTCATGTCTGTATGCTAAGGCTTCAGGTTGATGAGAGTAATCTTTGGCAAAGAAGGTTAGGGCACATTAATTTTAATAACATAGATAGACTTGTGAGATATGGTTTAGTTGATGGTTTGCCTAAAAAGGCTTTCCACAATGACCATTCTTGTGTTGCATGCCTTAAAGGCAAACATCACAAAGTCTCCTTTAAGTCTAAGCCTGTGCATTCTAGTTCTAAACCACTTCACTTATTGCATATGGACTTGTTTGGTCCAACTAATATAGAAAGCTTAAATGGTAAATCCTATTGTTTTGTCATCACTGGTGATTTTTCTAGATTTACTTGGACGTTCTTTTTGGGTTTGAAAAGTGAAACTGCTGATATTTTGATTAACTTTATTACCCAATTAGAGAAAAACACTGGGAATGAGGTTAAAATACTTAGAAGTGATAATGGTGGTGAGTTTAGAAATAAGTTGTTAGATGACTTTTGTGCCAAGAAAGGGATTACTAGACAGTTAGTATAGCTAGAACCCCACAACAAAATGGGGTAGCTGAGAGGAAGAATAGAACACTCATAGAAGCATCTAGGACTATGTTGGCTGATGCTCACTTTCCCATCACATTTTGGGTCGAGGCTGTGAATACAGCTTGTTATGTTCAGAATAGGGAATTAATCAACAAGATCCACAACAAGACACCTTATGAGCTATTTTGGAGTAGGAAACCTAATATTGGTTTTCTTAAACCCTTTGGCTGTCATGTAGTTGTTTTAGACACTAGTGATGCCTTAGGAAAGTTTAGTGCTAAAGGTGATGAAGGATACTTTATGGGTTACTCAGTGTAGAGTAGAGGATATAGGGTTTACCTTAAGAAAGAAAAACGTATACTTGAAAAGATACATGTTAGGTTTTTAGAAAGTAAACCCCGTGATCCTAAGTGTGGACCAAATTGGTTATTTCACTTGGAACCTCTATCTAGAACTTCTAACTATATACCTGTTACTAATCCAGACATTGTGAAGGTGACTTCTAATGTTGTGGAAGAACCAGTTGTTGAAATTTCAGGTATATAGGTTGACAAGGAGGTTGGATCACAAGAAGACAAATCAGCACCCATACTTGAGTATGTTACCATTCCTATATGGACAAATGCATTTGCTGCTGCTGCTGCTGGAAAGGAAAAAGGTGGTCCACAAGTATCACCAGTTGAAAACATGCATGAATCTTCAAGCGCTGATAAAGGAAAATCTGGCGCTGATAAGACAAATTCAGGCATTGATGGCTCAAACGTTTACAGCCATACTTCAGGCGTTGACAACTCTTTTGACCATTTATTCTCTTCTAGTGTTTTTGAACAAGGTGAACCTTCAAATAGACATGGAGAGGTTCATTCAGATGATGATGGAAGAGAATTTGAAGAAGATATTGGCAACTTGGAGACTAAAATTGATGACAACACAATAATTGAAGGATGAGTACTTACATCTACTATGAAGAATCACCCTTCTTCTTTAATCATAGGTGATGTGATGAATCCTGTACAAACTAGAAGGTCTCATCAGAATCATGGAGGATTTATTGCCAATATTCACAAGAAGGTTGATACCCCTCTTGTTCAAGCATGTTTGTTTTCCTGTTTTCTGTCACAACAGGAACCCAAGAAGATTTTTGATGCTCTCAAAGAACCAAGTTGGGTGGAAGCAATGCAAGATGAGCTTCACCAATTTGCTATTCAAGATGTTTGGGAGTTTGTTGATTGTCCCAGACATGTCAGACCTATTGGGACAAGATGGGTTGTTAGAAACAAAAAGGATGAGAGAGGCATTGTGGTCAGAAACAAGGCTCGTTTAGTTGCTCAAGGATATACACAAGAGGAAGGGATAGACTATGTAGAGGTTTTTGCACCTGTTTCAAGGATTGAGGCAATAAGGATTTTCCTAGCCTATGCTTCCTGCATGGGATTTATAGTCTATAAAATAGATGTGAAGAGTGCTTTTCTTTATGGCATAACTGCAGAGGAGGTTTATGTAATGTAGCCTCCTGGTTTTGAAGATTCAGAACATCCAGATAAAGTGTATAGAGTGAAGAAAGTTATGTATGGACTTGATCAAGCCCCAAGAGCATGGTATGGCACATTGTCCACCTATCTGGTGGAAAATGCATTCAAAAGGGGCACCATAGATCAGACTTTGTTTAAAAAGAAGACTGGTAAGGATTTCTTACTTGTTCAGGTTTACGTGGATGCTATTATTTTTGGCTCTTCTAGTCCAAAGATGAGTGAAGAATTTTCCAAGCTCATGACAGACAAGTTCAAGATGAGTGCAATGGGAGAGATGAACTTCTTTCTAGGGTTACAAGTTCAGCAGAAAGAAGATGGTATCTTCATCTCTCAAGACAAATATGTAGAAGAGATCTTGAAGAAGTTTGGCTTTTCTCCACATGAGAAACGGGCTAGCACACCCATGGATAGGGAACACCCTTGGGGAAAGGTTGGAGATGGAAAAGAGGTGGATGTCAGGCATTATAGGTCAATGATTAGATCATTGATGTATCTCACAGCTTCAAGACATGACATTATGTTTGTTGTGTGTGCATGTACACGCCATCAAGTGACTCCCAAAGAGTGTCATCTTCATGCTGTCAAGAGGATTTTTAGGTACCTTAGGTGCTATCCCACCTTGGGATTATGGTATCCAAAAGATTCTCCATTGGAGCTTATTGCATATTCAGACAGTGACTATGGGGGTGACAAGTTTGATAGAAAATCCACAACTGGTGGATGCCAATTTCTTGGGAGTAGGTTGATATCTTGGCAATGCAAGAAACAAACAGTGGTGGCCAATTCTACAACTGAAGAAGAGTATGTAGCTGCAGCTGCTTGTTGTGGACAAGTCTTATGGATTCAGAACCAGTTGTTGGATTATGGGTATAAATTCATGCATACCAAGATTTTTGTAGACAATAACAGTACTTTATGCATTATTGAAAATCCTATACATCACTCTAAAACAAAACACATAGAAATTAGACATCATTTTTATAAGATATTGTTTTGAAAAAGGTTTAATACAACCAGATAGGGTTGACATAGAGGAAAATGTGGTTGATTTATTAACTAAACCTTTTGATACTGGGAGATTTCAATACTTGGTAACAAGTATTGGAATGATCAATCTTACTTAATATGTGTTTTGGGGACTTATTGCAAAAGTATGTACAGGATATGCATTGTTATTGGTCTTTGTACAAAATTAGATTTTCCACTTTATTTGTCTAACGCTGACAAAGGTTATTTTAACGCTGACAAGTGTTAAATTAACGTTGTCAGCAACATGTTAGTTTTGTGGTTTTTGATCTAGTTATGCAGGCGTTGTTAGCATTGTACAAATGGATACAAAGTTGCTTATGGATTCTTGGATCATTATTGGAGCATGTTTAAGTTTATAGATGATGGTTGGAATATTTATATTCCTATCTTGACATAAATTTTTATTGCATACATTTTATTTAGCAACTTGTATATCTTATTTTAAGGGGAGGTTTAGGAAACCTTTAGGAGTTTTTGGGTATTCATATAATACTCTTATAACGATTCTAGATTGTGTCCACTGGTGAGTACGGATTATTTTACTAACTCATGAGGCACTATAGCATGCAAAGTTGATATACTATGCACGCTGCCAAGACTTTTTGGCCTAGAATTAGATGTGGTCTGTTGGGAGACTTGGGTATGATTTTTATTGGGCTTACCTGGGAAGTTAAAAATGGTTTTATGACATAACTTCACTGTTAAGAACTTTGGTTAGCAAGGGACACTTGAGGACAATTATGTCTATCTTGTTTAAGCAAGTGTGCATGATTGGACAGTTCTTGCCACCCTATAGTAATTTTCAGTCTATAGGTTATCTTCACTAGGATAAATTACTTTGTTAAGGTCCTTTTTCATTTTTATTATTTTTATTTTTGGACGTTGACAGTTTTTATTTCTAAACACTGTTAGGACCAATTTTGACGTTGACATGGCAATTTCCAATGTTGACAAGAATATAGCCATTGAGCGTTGATAGGTTATTTTTTACCGTTGACAAACATTGGGTCCTACCCAGTTGTTATTTTTGACGAAAATTTGGGCCGTAATTTTAGGAGTTGGTAACTTTTTATTAATGCACAAGATAAGTTATATCTTTTTAAGATTTTAATCATTATATTTTGAAAAATGACTGCCTCATTTTTTACCAATCACATGTGCTTACCTCTCCTATATATTTGGCTCATTCTTTTGAAACAGGGTAACTTCTTATTCTTGTCTAACTAAATTTTCACACACATTCATCTTTCATAGCATTTAACACAACTTTCTACATCAATGGCGCCTAAGTTTAAACCGAGTGATTTGGTATTGGGATTCAGGAGTCAACACGACATGGTTGCCTATTTAGAGGTTGACAACACTCTGCTTCAACAATATACTCAGATGGTGGAGTATTTAAATACATCCCCCTTAAGGTATGCACTTTCTCATGCTCCTCTTATCCTTGTCACTCATATTAAACAGTTTTGGAATACTGTCACTTCCTTAACGATTAATAATGTGAGTACATTGACTGCTACAATACATGGGCGTCCATGGGTGGTTACTGAAGCCTTGGTTCGCCAGGCTTTGCATCTTAATGATGCAGATGGTATAACCACCCTACCCCTTGGTGAGATAGAACATGGACTTCAAGCTTTGGGTTATCCTTTCCCTGAAGAGGGCACTTTAAATAACTATTCAAAACAGGAATTTCCCCTAGCTTGGAAGTACTTAATACATGTCATTCTTCAATGTTTGAGTCCAAAATGTACTGCACATAATGAAATTAACAGATCAATTGGGAGTGCAATTGTGTGTATTGCTACTGGGCAAAAATATAATTTTTCTAAAATGATTTTTGAAGGCATGTGTAAAAACAAGGGTAGCAAGATGACCCTTGCTTACCCACGATTTTTGCAAATGGTTTTTGATGCACAAAGATATTGCACCAGGGATGATGATGATTTTTATACGATCCCTGTGCAAAAGAAAGCTATTTTTGGAAAGATGAATTCACCCCCACACAGAGACTTACCCCTTACCCAAGCCATCCTTGCTGTTATTGCAGCAGTACAACCTCAACCAGACCAACAACCCCAACCAGACCCATTACCTGAACCATCACCATCACCCTAGCATATGGAAATTGACCAAGATCCCTTCAACGCCGACATGTTAAATTTTGGCGTTGACACTTCAAATCCAAACGTTGACAACCTTTTACAACACACCCAAACACCCTTTAACCTCCAAACAGAAACCCAATCCACATCATCCTCTTCATCCCCAGACTTTAAGATGGAAAAATGCCAAAGGAATACTGGAGTGTTCTTCTCTAGTGTTCCTAGCCATGTTGTAGAGAGAACCACCACCACAAGTGTGGTAGGTGACATGGGTGGGGCTAGGACTATTGGTATTAGCTTAGATGCAGGCCAAGCCAGTCCCAACATCATTAAGACCTCATCCATGCCCCATGACTCTACTTTGGGAGGTCAAATTCCCATTCTAGAGGAGGGCAGATTGGAACCCTATACATTGTTGGAATTGACGGCTGTCTACATTAGCTTGCAAAAGCAAAATGCAGACCTTGTACATACTATCTCTACACAAGGCCTTGAACTCAAGCAATTGAGGGAGAGGATTGTTATTTTGGAAGGTGCTAACCCTAGACGTGGAGTGGAGGATTCTTTAAAAGGGGAGGATGAGCAGATACATGTGAGTGACAAAGCCTCACAAGAAGGAGAATCTTTGGGTATAGTTGAAGCTCTAACAGATTTAAATAGGCAACCAGGTTTTGATGTTTCATTGGTTACCCCTACATAATTGAATTTATCTTTTATTGAGATGTTGGAGCAGTTCACAAAGACAAGCGCTGATAGGAGTAAGGTGAGCGTTAACAAGCAGGTTTTTTACGCTGACAAGCTAAGCGCAGATAGGAGTACGTTGGGCGTTGACACACAGGTTTTGGACGTTGTTAGACCTGCATGTATGGTTGATGTATTCCAGCCATCAGCTATCATCAAGGATGTGCCTACACAGGTACCATCATCATCCTTACCCACCATTGACATATCAGATAAAGGTAAAGGGATTATGGTAGAAACAAAAGTTCCCAAGGATGCAACCCAAGTAAAATTTGATTCCATGTTGGCTGCACAACTTGAAAAAGAAGAAAGGATGAAGGAGACTGCTGTTGAGAGTAATGAAAGCAGTGGTGATGAGAATTTAGATTCAAGTGTGATGTTTATTGAAGAACCAGAAAGGCTTGAATATGGTGATGAGTTGGCAAGGGAAAAGCTTGCAGAGTTGAAGAATCAGGTGGATTATGAGATGCCTGAAGTTGCTCAGATGTACTTTGCATGGGAAAATAAGGTAATGGAGAATCCAGACATGACTTTATCAGATCAAATTCGGGGTTTGGAGATTCCACTAAGATTTCAAAGGGATTGCAAGGTGATTCTAAATTATAAAGCTAGCAAAGTACTTTAACAGACCAAGACAGCAAGAAGGGAGCTCTATTACATGTTGCTCAGATGTCATTAAACATGTTGGACTTTTAGAAAGTTGCAGGGATTGTCGTTTGATAAATTGTAGTATAAGGCTTATCCTATATGGGCAAGTGTGCAACAGCAGAATACAATTAGGCTTCTTTCAGATGAAAGAAAGGAAGAACTTATAGAAGAAATGGATATCCAAAAGGCTTTGGTTACACCAAGACCATTGAAGAAAGAAGTTCCTCTTGAGTTTCTAGAAAATTTGGATAGAGTGAATCCTAATGAAGCTGTTATTAGAAAGAGTATTAAGCTCTCACCCTTGGAAGCTTCACGTATGTTAGAGGTGTTACCTCATGATTCCAAAAACCCTATAGTAAGCTATGAGGAAGATGCAAGTGGGTTTTGGATGATTGGCAGATATGGGAAGAAGGTACACAGTTTTACTACTCTTATGTCTTTGTTTGCAAGCCTGGATAGGGAAGACTTGGCAGACCTTTGGAGGTTGATTAATAAGTGTGTAAACACTTATCCTTTTGCAACAAAAATCAAGGAAAAACAAGACCTAATCATGTGTTTAATATCGTAAAAGTCGTAATTACTCGTGGTTTTGTGTTTTTGTGTTAAATAGGTACAAATGATCAAAAGGAAAGAAAACACGGGATTTCACGGTCAAATGTTGAAGAAAAGTCCAAGAAAGAGACGAAGACAAAGTCAAAAGACCAAAAGTGTGCCCAAGTTCACGAAAACCAGCTAAACCAACACGAGTTTAAATAAAAAGAATCAAGGAAGCCGAAATCGAGCTCGTCTTAGTGGATTTAACTTAATAGAGGATAATTGGGCCTTGTGGGTCCCACATTTGCTTATTGGGCCCAAAAGCCCAATAATGAATTTCAAGTACTTACTTTTGGTATAGAAGCCCAAAACAAGCCCATTTGCACATGAAAAGAGATATGGATGGGAGTCTTTTTGACAAGTATTGGGCCAAGCCCATTACATATAAAAATGGACGGATAATTCTTGGTCAAGTCAACAACAAATCTCCCAATCGTTTATTTACCATCACACACTTTTATAACTTTACCCAACCCACTTCCCTTACTCACTTTGACGTTACAAACAATGAAACCTACATTTTCCTCTCTCTCTCAAACAAATAAACAGATCCCCATTTTACCCAAACCCTAATTTACCCTAGATCGAAAGTTACCAAAGAATAAATTGGGGCTTTTTCTCTAAACGTGTGATTCACACGCACCCAATTAAATCCCCATGGATTTCGGATGAGCAAGATGGAAAATAGGTGGTCCTCCTCTCCTGACGTGGCCTCAACCCTCTATTTTGATTGGTTATGACAGCTCACACACACAAATCCACCAATCATGATCCTCCACATCATCATTTGAAGAAACACAAGAAGCACAATTCATGCCATCCTGGCAATCTGTGGCACAAGGAAGATTTTCAACCGTTTGATGAAGAATGAAGAAAGAGAAGATGAAAAGAACGGCCAAGATTTAGTTGCTTACTCTATAAGCTTCACCAAACAGGTTTATGGGGTTTTCCTATTAAAACCCCTCTCCTGTAATTCATTTGATGCACTTTTTTTATTTAATTTCTGCAGAAATTAGATTAGATTTAAATCTTCTAATTTTCTTTTCAAAATTATTGTATTTAATTTCCAATTATTAATGAAAAATTACTTTCAGTTTTAATTCGTGTTCTATTTTTATTTAAGTTAATTGCAAATTTAAATTTATGTTCTTATTTTGGAGTAATTAAATTAGAGTAAAAGTGGTAGATTAATTTCCCTACTGGAAGTTAAATAAAAAAGAAAAAAAGGGGTTCGAATAATATTGTGGTTCGTTTGGTTCTGCTTTCCGTTGGTTCGATGATGGAATTTGGTTAAGGAGGGTTTTGGTTTGATTTCATAGAGTGCTCAGGCGCACCTCTACTTCTCAACGGAAATCATCACCAGGTTCTTTCTCTTTTAATTTTTGTTTAATGTTTATTGAATCTGTTAATATTTATTTAATCTGTTTGTTAGGTTTTTATAAGCTTTAGTTTGTTTTTAGTTTCTGAATTAATCTGAGATCATTCTGTCTGATGGTTTAAGTTGACTGTTTTGAGTTAGTTAGTTTGAATCTGCTTGTTTAATTTTGTTTGGTTTATTTCGTTTGATTATTTTCTGCATTTTTTGTTACTGTTTGGATTTAGGTTTAATTCGTCTGATTATTTTCCATTTTAAAATTGATAAATCTGTTTTAGTTGATTTAGATCTAGTGTGTTTATTTAATATTTGGGATTTATCTGCTTATACTTGGACTGCTAGATTCATAATTTTATCTTGGTTTTTGTTTTGCTATGCTCAGCTTGCTAGTAGTATTTTGTTTAGTTCAATTTTTAATTTATCTGCTTATTTGGTTTCGTGTTTTTTGAATCTGCTTATTTGGCTTATTTGATTTGGTCTGCTTATTGCTTTTTGTTTTGCCAGTTATTTAGCTTATTTGGTTTTGGTGAATTTTCTGTTACTGCTTAAAATCTCAGACTCTTTTGGTCTGAGAAGTTAAATTCCAAAAAAAATATTAATAGAAAAAAATTGTCCTTGCCAAGACTCGAACCCTGGACCTCCTGTTCAGCAACCAAGCGCCGTAACCATCTTAGCTAGACTTGTTTTTGTGTTTATGTATGCATCATTTAATTAATATAGGGTAATAATTATTGGCAGTTTTAATTAAATAGTTTAATTCATAAGTTTTGTTTATTTAATTTTAATTAAAAATATTTAAATAGTTTTCTTTTATACAGTTTTTAAAAAAATAAAAAGATAAAAAAATATATTTTAATTTCTTTAATTAATTGTTTTCATTAAAAAGTCTTTATTTTAATTTAGCTTCACATAAAAATTAGTTTTAAATTTTGTTTAAGTTTTCAAAATAGTTTTTATTTAAATTAGTTTAAATTAGATTTTTTTTTAAAAATAGATTTTAATTAAGTAATTTTTAGCCTTTAAAATACCAAATACGTTTCACCAAGAACAAATTAATCCACGTAAATTAGAAATCAATTCGAGTCGAGTCAAGGAAAAACGAACATTAATTGCTTAAAAGAATTTGCACAAAATTCCCTATATTAAATTGGCGCCGCTGCCGCTTCGCTCGTTACGATTGAAGTTTTCGTGAGACGTTTGGATTTTGGGATCCGTTCCTTTTGGACTTTAATTTTCTTTCACAAAAAATCAAAATCAAAAACTTAAAAATACAAAAAAAATTAAAAAATCACAAAAGCAAATTCTTTCCTAAGATTTGCAACAAAAAAATTAAAATATACAAAAGTAATACTTTTTCCTAAAAGTATTACACCAAAAATATTACGTATTAGTGTTATTTTTCTTAGTTCGATTTCTTTCGATTTTTATTGTGAATATATATTTTTCTTAAAAAAATACAAAAAGTTTTTTTTTACTATATTATATTACGTAGAACATTAATTTATCTACTTTTTAAATAAGACCTTAGTTGGGATTTTATCACCTAACTATTGTATTCACATCCTAAACAAAATAAAAGGGCAAAATAGATAAATACTAGTAAGACGTTTGAACTCGACATATACAAACTATAAGGTGGGTATAAGGCGACGTGCTATAAAAGGCCGTCTAAGGAAAAAGGTTTGTAAGTGCTTTGTGCCACCTCGTTTCTCCGCTTGCTTGTGCGTATATTGAGAGGGACGACCGATTATTGGTTTGCCAACTCAAGTAGTAATTAAGTATATATTTTTGTAGCTTTTTAATATTGCACCTCGAGAGGGAAAATCCTTTTCCTCTCAAAGTCGACCGAGGTCACCTACCTCATTCCTTAGTTTTAATTGTATGCGCACTCGCGCGCGTACATACATACCGATTGGTGTACCAAATTCTTCCAATTCTTCCAAAAAGAAGAAGAAGAAGAAAAACAAAAAGACCGTCATTCAAGCCGATCCCGAGAATCGAGCTTTCGACAATACGATGGCAACGGATAATCGACCAATGATTGAGATTCTCCAATCTCACGTTGAAGGAAACGATGACGCGATTGTGGTGCCGGATATTGGATCAAATCATTTTGAACTTAAAACGAGTTTTATTCAAATGGTTTCCGCTACACCATTTTTAGGCCGTACTAATTATGACCCACACGCTCATATCAAACGTTTCATACAATTAGCCAACACCGTCAAATACAATGGGGTGTCACAAGAGGCCATTCGTTTACAACTCTTTCCTTTTTCCCTCGAGGGACAAGCCCGGATTTGGCTTGATAAGGAACCACCTCAAAGTATTACTACATGGATTGATTTAGAGACCAAGTTCATTAACTACTTTTTCCCACCATCACGGACCACCTCTTTAAGGAATGAAATCATTACTTTTGAACAACAATATGGGGAAACGCTTAGTGAGTCTTGGGATCGATTTAAAGAACTTTTAAGAAAATGTCCACAACACGATTTCACTAAAGTGCATAAAATTAATACGTTTTACAATGGTTTAACTCTAAATGACCAAGACTCACTTAATAGTGCCGCGGGGGGCAATATTCTTGTGAAATCAATGAACGAGGCTTGAGCCATAATTGAAAACAAGGCAAAAGTACAAACCAAGAGTGTTAGGGCCACTATGGCAAGTGCTAGTTCTAGTGAGAACGACAAGAGAATCGATAAACTTACTTCGCTTGTTGAATCAATTGCTTTACAAACCCAAGCCCTCAATGGTCAAGTGAATGCCTTGAAAGAAACTAGTGAAACGTGTGAGACTTGTGGTGGACTACATTCATATTTTAATCGTGACAAGGTTTACAATCAACAATAACAAGTTTGTGCTTATAATACCAATGCTAATGAGAGGGTTCAATTCAAACCAAATGTTGATGTTAACCATTTGTCTTATAGGAGTACTAATTATTTGGCTCCCCCGGGTTTTGTAGCTCCACAAAGACCACCCCCACCCTCCCAAAATACCCAATACCAAAATAGGAACCAAGGTCCTCAAATGGGTAATTTTCAAGGGAATGCAAATCAAGGGAATTTTAATGGTCAAAATCAAGGGTTTCAAAATAATAACCAAGGTTTTCATAATAACAACAGTTTTCAACCTCAATATCAAAACCAAGGTTTTCCTAATCAAGGGTTTAACAATTAAGGGTTTAATCAAATGAATATGCATAATACTCAAATGGACTTGGTTCTACAAAAATTGACCGAACATGAGAAAATCATGAAAGCAATGCAAGAATCTACTAGACAAATGCAAGAGTCCAACGATAAGAAATTTTTGACAATGATTCAAGCCCTTAGACCCCAAGGAGCCTTACCTTCCAATAACGAGATTAACCCTCGTGCTAATGTGAGTGCTATCAATACTCGAAGTGGAGCCACTTTAGTGGGACCTTCCATTTCTTCGCCCATAAAGGAGAGACAAGGCCCGAAGGTCATAATGAGCAATCCTTCTCCCCCTCAGGTGATTCCTCCCACTACCACTCCTAGTACTAGTTCTCCATTGCCCAAAGAGCCCAGCCCTAAGGTTGTTCAAGAAGCGAGTCCTTCTCCTTCTCAACCTTCAAAGTCTATGTCTAATATCCCTTATCCCTCTTGGTTAGACAAGGCTAAAGTGCTCACCAAAGATGACGTTCATGTTTCCAATTTTTTGAAAATGATTTCCAATGTGAATGTTAACATTAGTCTTATTGAATCACTTACTCAAATGCCAAAATTTGTGAAAATGTTTAAAGATTTGGTTAATAAGAAAGAAAAAATGGTTGAGCTCGTGAACACCCGTTTAAATGAGAATTGTTCCGTGATTCTTCTCAAAGAGCTTCCCAAAAAGCTAGGAGATCCCGGACGATTCGTGTTACCTTGCTCGTTTCCTCAAATTGATGATTGTATGGCTTTAGCGGATCTCGGTGCTAGCATCAATCTTATGCCACTTTCGGTATGGAAACGATTATCATTACCCGACCTTGTACCGACTCGCATGACTCTCGAGTTAGCTAATAGAACTCTCGCATACCCCGTTGGTATTTCCGAAGATGTTTTTGTTCGAGTTGGTACATTCACTTTTCCCATGGACTTTGTTGTTGTCGACTATGAGATGGATCCTCGTATTCCGTTAATACTTGGTAGACCGTTCTTAAGAACCGGAAAAGCTTTAGTTGATGTAGCCGAAGGCGAATTAATTCTTAGGGTTGGGAATGATCAACAAGTGTTTAAAATGGGGAAAATGGTAAATAAATCAAACGGAAAAGAATCGGTCAATATGATTGATGTGCTTAATTTTGATAATGAAGAAAGTTTTATCAATCCTTTTGAAACTAAAAAGTTTAACATTAATGATTTTGTGTTACACTCAAATCCACTTTTTGAAACTTCAAATGATAATCCACTTTTTGAAGAAAATGAGGAAACTAATTTTAGTGATGTCTTTTCTTTAAGTGATCATTCCACTTCGGATTTTGAGGATGCCCCACTCTATGACACCTATAGTGATGACACTTCTTCAAGTGATCACTTTCCTTTCGATCTTAGGGAGACACCTTTAGAGCCTCCAATCTTTGATACTCCAATCTACGATGACTATGATGATGACACTTCTTTAAGTGATCTCATTTCTTTGGGCTTTGACGAGACACCTAGTGAGCCTAATGATCTTATTATCTCTATGAGTGATTCTCCCATTCTTGAGTCTCCCTTTGACTCTTATATTCCTAAATTGGGGGTTACGACTTTTGAAAAGGATCCTCCACCCTTAGAGGTTGCCCCTATTTTAGAGGATATTTCATTTGAGGAGGATTTAGATAACTTTCTAAACTCCTATTTTCCTCACGAGGATGAGTTTTCCTATGACTCCGATGATACTTATGTTCTCACATCGAGTTTGGAAGAGGACGACTCCCCCATCTCGGATCAAAATGACATTTTGAGCTTTAATATCCACACCTTTTGTTATTTTCCCGTTAAGGAATCGGTGTTTGATCCCGGAATAGAGACTTTCGTGCTATCATTGCCATATCACCATAACACCTTTCCTCGTAAGAAACTTTTGACTAAGGCTACCCCACTCTTCTTTGACTTGCGTGATTTTACCACCTCGGGGTTTATTTCCTTTTGTGATGGAAATTATGTGTTTGACCCGAGTGGATTTTCATGGGGTATTCCTTACATAACTTTGTTTCCCCTTTATCATGGAGAGATTTTCCTTCCTTGGAAATCTCGATTTTCCCATGATTTTCCCATTTGAATGATGACATTCGGGAATTCGAGTCGAGCTAGAGACTCGTGATAAATAACTCAAGCATCGTTTAACTAGGTTAGATTTTTACCTTTACCATCCTTTCCACCTTTTTCACCTTCATCCATTTCCAACAATAAGTGTAGAGGGGAGCCAAGTAGGTTGTTTGTGTGTTGTGATGTTGTGTGCAGGGACATGTGCTTTAATGATCCACATTTGGTGTTTTTGACGCGACCCGTGTTCTCGTGTACCCGGTTCCTTCGATAAGTTTTTGCTATTGTGATTCAATCATGTATATAAATAAGACAAATAAATGTAATCACTTTAGTTGTCCTTTCCTTAGCTCGATTTTAAACAACGTACTCAATGTCCTAAGTGTAGGTGAGTTTATTCTCCCACATGCTTAAACATTGAGGACAATGTTTATATTAAGTGTAGGGGGGATTTCTATCGAATTTTAGTGGGATTTTCCAAGAATTTGACCCCATTTAACCGAAGATTTTTAATTTTTTCATCATTTTTCAAATTTTTGATCTATTTTCGCCTAGTAGTATTTCCATTTATTTTCTTTCCTTTTGTCATCGCATCTTATTTATATTTTCCATTTCAAGAATAAAGTCAAAAATAAATAAATGAATAAAATGGTCTTAACAAGTTTAGATATCTTTGATATATTAGGCCCGTCGTGAATATTTTGACTCAACCCGAGTTTACTTATCCAAGTTTACTCTAGCTAGTATCCTTAACCATATGGACTTTAATTGGTTTATTGGGCTAAGCATCCACGAGTCTCATTCTTTGAGATTTTAAATTGTGGAGAACGAGAGATGATAGAGTTGATAATAAGTTAAGGGTTTAATTCTTATTTATATGAGTTTTTGTAGCTCTTTCTTATCGCTTGTATATTTAATTGCTTAATAAATGAGGATTTTTGCGGTGTCGATTCGATATCTTAACTCTTAGCCAAATCTTTATTCTCCTTGTAATTAAAGCATGAACACAATGAGGGTGCCAGTGTTGTGGACTTCCGACTAAGGTGGCTCATAACCATTAAGTAGGAGGTACTCAGACAATGGGACCGTGGAATTTGGCCTACTATATATCATAAATAAAGAAAGAATAAGATTAAAACATGACCTCAAAGAGCCTTAGGTTGTGCGGCATGTATCACGAACCTTGTCATTAGAGCCTAAGGGTGTATGGCATGGTAAATGTTGAATAAAAATTGATCCAAAAATCAATTTCCTTGTTTATCGTTCAAGGAGCCTTAGTGTGTGGACAATAAATGAGGTGCATTTTTGCATCTTAAAGAGCCTAAGGGTATATGATGTGAACTTGCTAAACTCCACATAAAGTCTACATGTCTTTGGAGGAATAATTAATAAGTAGTACTATTGGCCAAATTTTGGGTCCGGGAATTTATTCCCCAAATCGTGTTAAATCATCCTTGATTGGGGCTTACTTTACTGACAAGGTTTTTGAGGACGAGGTTAGGTTTTGAGTGTCGGGTTTGCACCGTTTTGCCTTCATTTTTGGACTAATAATTATCAAATAAGTCAAATGAGCCTACGGGTGAATGACAATCCATAAAAGCTAGAGATACAACTTAGGACTTGGAGAAAGAGTATTACACAATTATCTTATATAAGTGGCTTTAACCTAAGAACTTATGGTAAACAATGATCTCGTTTTTAAGCGTGGTATGGGGAACGTGAAACTTGAGGGTGATTAATATTCATGACACCAAAGCCCTAATTTAAGTCTTAGATTTCTTTACGAGTTTCTTCCATCAAATAATTTCCAAGTTAATAAATTATTATAATTTTTGTTTCCTTTAAAGTTTTTATCTTTCCGTCGTAGTAATAATAGTATATCTTAATAAAGGCCATGATGGGTTAATAATGAGAAAAATGTAACTTAATGCTTTAAAACTATGCATTGCATGGGGTCATTGCAATGGTCAAGTGTAGGGGATTTAATAAGTGTGTAAACACTTATCCTTTTGCCACTAAAATCAAGGAAAAACAAGACCTAATCATGTGTTTAATATCGTAAAAGTCGGAATTACGCGTGGTTTTGTGTTTTTGTGTTAAATAGGTACAAATGATCAAAAGGAAAGAAAACACGGCATTTCACGGTCAAATGTTGAAGAAAAGTCCAAGAAAGAGACGATGACAAAGTCAAAAGACCAAAAGTGTGCCCAAGTTCACAGAAACCGGCTAAACCGACACGAGTTTAAAGAAAAAAATCAAGGAAGCCGAAATCGAGCTCGTCTTAGTGGATTTAACTTAAAAGAGGATAATTGGGCCTTGTGGGTCCCACATTTGCTTATTGGGCCTAAAAGCCCAATAATGAATTTCAAGTACTTACTTTTGGTATAGAAGCCCAAAACAAGCCCATTTTCACATGAAAAGAGATACGGATGAGAGTCTTTTTGACGAGTATTGGGCCAAGCCCATTACACATAAAAATGGACGGATAATTCTTGGTCAAGTCAACAACAAATCTCCCAATCATTTATTTACCATCACAAACTTTTATAACTTTACCCAACCCACTTCCCTTACTCACTTTGACGTTACAAACAATGAAACCTACCTTTTCCTCTCTCTCTCAAACAAATAAACAGATCCCCATTATACCCAAACCCTAATTCACCCTAGATCGAAAGTTACCAAAGAATAAATTGGGGCTTTTGCTCTAAACGTGTGATTCACACGCGCCCAATTAAATCCCCATGGATTTCGGATGAGCAAGATGGAAAATAGGTGGTCCTCCTCTCCTGACGTGGCCTCAACCCTTTATTTTGATTGGTTATGACAACTCACACACACAAATCCACCAATCATGATCCTCCACATCATCATTTGAAGAAACACAAGAATCACAATTCATGACATCCTGGCAATCCGTGGCACAAGGAAGATTTTCAGCCGTTTGATAAAGAATGAAGAAAGAGAAGATGAAAAGAACGGCCAAGATTTAGTTGCTTACTCTCTAAGCTTCACCAAACAGGTTTATGGGGTTTTCCTATAAAACCCCTCTCCTGTAATTCATTTGATGCACATTTTTATTTTTATTTAATTTCTGCAAAAATTAGATTAGATTTAAATCTTGTAATTTTCTTTTCAAAAGTATTGTATTTAATTTCCAATTATTAATGAAAAATTACTTTCAGTTTTAATTCGTGTTCTATTTTTATGTAAGTTAATTAAAAATTTAAATTTATGTTCTTATTTTGGAGTAAATAAATTATAGTAAAAGTGGTAGATTAATTTCCCTACTGGAAGTTAAATAAAAAAGAAAAAAAAGGGGTTCGAATAATATTGTGGTTCGTTTGGTTCTGCTTTCCGTTGGTTCGATGATGGAATTTGGTTAAGGAGGGTTTCGGTTTGGTTTCATAGAGTGCTTAACACACCTCTACTTCTCTACGGAAATCATCACCAGGTTCATTCTCTTTTAATTTTTGTTTAATGTTTATTGAATATCTGTTAATATTTATTTAATTTGCTTGTTAAGTTTTTATAAGCTTAAGTTTGTTTTTAGTTTCTGAATTAATCTGAGATCATTCTGTCTGATGGTTTAAGTTGACTGTTTTGAGTTAGTTAGTTTGAATCTGCTTGTTTAATTTTGTTTGATTTATTTCGTTTGTTTATTTTCTGCGTTTTTTGTTACTGTTTGGATTTAGGTTTAATTCGTCTAATTATTTTCCATTTTAAAATTGATAAATCTGTGTTAGTTGATTTAGATCTAGTGTGTTTAGTTAATATTTGGGATTTATCTGCTTATACATGGACTGCTAGATTCATAATTTTATCTTGGTTTTTGTTTTGCTATGCTCAGCTTGCTAGTAGTATTTTGTTTAGTCTAATTTTTAAGTTATCTGCTTATTTGGTTTCGTGTTTTTTTTGAATCTGCTTATTTGGCTTATTTGATTTGGTCTGCTTATTGCTTTTTGTTTTGCCAGTTATTTAGCTTATTTGGTTTTGGTGATTTTGTTGTTACTGCTTAAAATCTCAGACTCTTTTGGTCTGAGAAGTTAAATTCCAAAAAAAATATTAATAGCAAAAATTTGTCCTTGCCAAGACTCGAACCCTGGACCTCCTGTTCAGCAACCAAGCGCCATAACCATCTTAGCTAGACTTGTTTTTGTGTTTATGTATGCATCATTTAATTAATATAGGGTAATAATTATTGGCAGTTTTAATTAAATAATTTAATTCATAAGTTTTGTTTATTTAATTTTAATTAAAAATATTTAAATAGTTTTCTTTTATACAGTTTTTAAAAAAATAAAAAGATAAAAAAATATATTTTAATTTCTTTAATTAATTGTTTTCATTAAAAAATCTTTATTTTAATTTAGCTTCACATAAAAATTAGTTTTAAATTTTGTTTAAGTTTTAAAAATAGTTTTTTTTTTAATTAGTTTAAATTAGATTTTTTTTTAAAATAGATTTTAATTAAGTAATTTTTGGCTTTTAAAATACCAAATACGTTTCACCAAGAACAAATTAATCCACGTAAATTGGAAATCAATTCGAGTCGAGTCGAAGAAAAACGAACATTAATTGCTTAAAGAATTTGAACAAAATTCCCTATATTATTGATGCAGGCCAAGTATGAGACTGAAGCACCTACTTCAGTCAATGGAATAAAGAGTTGGTCAACATTCACAAGAATGTATGCACCATATGAAGAAGATCCAGTTTGGAAGGATCTTGATGATGATATCAGTAGACTTCAATGGCGTCTATATTCAGCAGCTGGTGTGTATCATTTGAGTACTACAAAGTTTTCTGAGTATCTTCTTGTGGATGTTGAATATCCTATGTCCAAAGAAGTTTTGAAGAAAATGATGTCAACACAGCTGGATATGGATTATTCAAGTGACGTTGACAAAGATTTTATTAGGTTTATTTATTTCCAGTTTAATAAGATTGGTAAGAATCCTCCTAGTACTTAGTTTTTATTAAGAAACTTGATTACTAGAGTAGATATAAAGTTTAGGGGAGGATTGTTGGGAATAAAATATAGCCAAGACACTTGGACGCTGACAAGAGGAATTTGGACGTTGATAGGAAGTAATCAAGCGTTAACAGGACAAGCGTTGACAGGAAGAAGTCAAGCGTTGATAAGAAGAAGTCAAGCACTGATAGGATACTTAGTCTACACGTTTTATGTTTCTAGTATGTTTCTAACAAAGATCTGTTCGACAATGTATTTCTCATGTTTATCTTTACCTAAAATTGCTGATACGTAGACTCTTGTACAAGGTTCCTTAATCTATAAAAGGAGGCCTTTAGATTTAGTTCAATATACGTTTTACACACTTTCATTGTACGCGAGGATTGTTGGGAATAAAATATAGCCAAGACACTTGGACGCTGACAAGAGGAATTTGGACGTTGATAGGAAGAAATAAAGCGTTGACAGGAAGAAGTCAAGCATTGATAAGAAGTAGTCAAGCACTGATAGGATACTTAGTCTACACGTTTATGTTTCTAGTATGTTTCTAGTAAAGATATGTTCGACAATGTATTTCTCATGTTTATCTTTACCTAAAATAGCTGATACGTAGACTCTTGTACAAGGTTCCTTAATCTATAAAAGGAGGCTATTAGGTTTAGTTCAATATACGTTTTACACACTTTCATTGTACGCAAGTTCGATTAATCAATCAAAGTGAAAGTTTGGTTTATCTTGTTTGTGTGTTCTTGTTTAAGTATTAATTCCGCAAAATACTTGAATTGTTTCATATATAACAAAGTTTCTCTACGTATTTAACTTGATTTAATCTTGTTTACACAAGCTAAATCGATCTAAGTTTGGGCTCAACAAGCAAGGCATTGGATAATAATGCAAAACATAATAGTAATACCAATAGGGGTGGGATAGGTTTTAAGAAAACTAAGTCAGAACAACCTTTTGGGTCTTCTTTGAGAAGAAAATAATGTTATGTTTGTGGTAGTCTAAATCATTTTATCAAAGATTTCACTTTACACGAAGATAAAATAGCAAAACAGAAGGCTGCACAAAAGGTCACAAAGAAAGGTAATATGAAAAATGCACAAGTAAATAGGCAAATGTGACTTAAAGATGACAAACTTAATTTTGATCATGCAAAAAAAGGTAAATAAGCCTCATAAGGTTAATAATGTCAAACACCCACTCTCTACCAAGGACTTTGTTCCAAGAGCAGTACTTATGAAACAAGGTCTAGTACCTTTAAAGTCTGGTAGGCCAAGTACCAGCAAGTCTAGAACTGAAAGTACTGCTAGACCAAAAGCAAGTACCGTTGGTAAAAAGTCTGGTAAACCAATGTCCCATAAATCTTCTAAGAGTATAGTTGAGAATGATAAAACACCTACAAGTAAGTCTAATAACAAACCAATGCAAATGTGGGTCCCTAAAGGAGAAAAACCATGTGTTCAAGCAAAGACTGCTAAAACATTACTTAAGTAAAAAAGGTTCAAGGACAATAAACCCACTTATATCTTTGACTATTTAACTGGAACCATGAAGTATAAGAGTGTGTGTAGACTTACTCGAAAAACTACCTATCAAACTCTTAAGTATGTAAGTCCTACAAGATCTGAGCCAAATGTGGGTTGGGTCCATGTTAAAAACTAATAAGTTTTGTGTTGTGCATGGGCATCTGATTGATGAATTGAAAGATAAAGGTATTATAGATAGTGGATGCTCAAGGCACATGACAGGGAACAAAAATTTCCTTGCTGAATTTGAAGAAATCAGAGGTGGACTAGTAGCCTTTGCTCATAGCAAAGGTAGGATCACTGGAAAAGGAAAAATCAATACAAGGAAGTTAGAATTTGAAGATGTGTTCTTTGTAAAAGAATTGAATGAATTCAATCTCTTTTATGTAACACAAATGTGTGATAAAAAGAACAAGGTTCTCTTTACGGATACAGACTGCTTGGTGCTTTCCAAGACTTTGAGATGCCAAAGGAATCTCAAGTACTACTTAAGGTACCCAGGCATGAAAATATATACACCTTTAATCTTCATACTATTACTCAAACAGGTGGCATTACATGTTTGCTGGCTAAAGCTTCTAATGATGAGTCTAATCTATGGCATAGGTGGTTAGGTCATGTGAATTTTAAGAACCTTAATAGATTGGTTAATGGAAATTTGGTTAGAGGGTTACCTAACAAATCTTTTCAAAATGATTTCACATGTACTGTGTCACACCCCCACCATGGCGGAATATGGGGTGCGACGTATGGATATCATCACAACAATAGCGTGTCTATAGAGATAACTAAATGAAATGGAAATATCATAAATGGTGACACAATGTCATGAAGATATCTCAAACAATGCGGGCGTCTAGGTAAGTAGGTAACAGGTCTACCTCTTACCAAAGACATACAATTAACAAAAAACAAACATATAGGTGTCTACAAAGTATCACTTATTCAAACATAAATAAAGACTAAGAGTAAAGGGGGTTCCTCCAAATGCAATCCTAAGCCTTCCAGCTAGCCACTCCTATTCTCACGCTTAACCACATTCTCACCTGAAAGAGACACTAAAACACGTCAACATAAAGTTGGTGAGAGTCATAGGTTTAGCCTCCAACGCCAAATCAGTTATAAGCTGCGAATAATGATAGTTGTAAAATCACACTCTTTTAGGAAAAAGAGCGTAAAATATAGGGTAAGCACGACGATTTAGGAAAACCGTGTGTAAATGACCCTAAAGTGAGTTCGTTCTCGAGGAGGCAAGTGCGTTGTGTAATGAATTGATTTTGATTTGAGATTATATTGTTGAGAAAGAGAAATAGAAATGGGGTGAGAAGAGAATGACGGTTACGAAGACGGATCGAGCTAAGACTAAAAAGGCGCTCACGTAAAACCGTAAAAAGCTACAAAATTAAAAAATTTAACCTAAAAATTAATTAAAAGCTAAACTAAGTCTAAAATAATATAAATAAGAATAAAAATCCAACAAAAATATTTTAAAACCTTTTATTAATTAAATATTCAATTTTAAATGCTAATTAAAGCCCTAAAATTAAATATAATCAACAAAATGTCCAAAATATTATTTTATTGAACAAATAACTTACTTATATTATCTAAAGACTAAAAAGTACTTTTATTAAATTTAAAAAACTATTTTTCAATTTTTAAAACACTTAAAACTATTTTTAAGCTAAAATAATTATAAAAAATAATAAAATAATGGAAAAAATAATTTGACACTTTTAAAAATCCTAATTTACTCTAAGGAACAGTAGAAAAATGAAAAAGTTTGAAAAATATTAAATTTTTCACTAAAAGACAAAACAGTTAATAATTAAAACCCTAATTAGAGTAAATTAATTCTAAAAATAAATAAAAAGTGAACAGTAAAAACTTTTTGAACTAAAAATCTTAAAATGTTTTTCTTAATCTATGAAAAATTTTATAACTGAAAAATAAATATTTTTGTCACTAAAAGACAAAAATCAGAAATTAAAAAGTAATTAAAATAGCTATTAAATGTAAAAAATATTAAATGAATAGTAATTAAAAACTAATTAAACAGAAAAATCAAAAATTAAATTAGAAAAATAATGCAATTTGTTTGAAACCCTAATTCCTAAATTTAGGCACTAAAGACAAAAAATTTCAAATCTGATAGTGACACTTTGCCACTTTTGTCTGCTAGTCAAGCAGTACCAAGAGATACACTAGCAGGGGTAACTTTTTTGCCACTACTAGTGTAAAAATAAGGTCTGGTGGATTTTTGAGCTTAGGAAAGCTTATGATTGAGTTTTGCTTGGACAATGGGGCACTCCCACAACCAGTTGGGTTGTGGAAAGTCAGTTAAACAAGAAAAAACACAAGTCTTTCACAGAAATCACACAAAAATTGCACAAGAAGTTACTGATTAAGGCTAGTATGGTATCTGATGAACAGTGACTTAAGTTACTTGCACAAAAACGAATTTTAAACACTTCAATCTTGCACACAAATCCACCAAATGACATGCAATCTATAACAAACCCTTCTTGGACCTAGAATCTAACAGTGATCAAGATTTAAAGGCCAAATTTACACTCAAGCATGCAAAAATAGGACTTACTGATTTTAGCTAGTGAATACCATTTTTTAACATGCAAACTTGTGATTTAAACACACCAAACTAACAAGAACCATACACTTATACCTAACAAACCAAAGAGAGTGAGTGTGATAGGTTGTTAACAGGTTTATACACATTTAAGCCTATTAGATCCCTAATCCCAAACACACCTTAATTTTCAGAAACTGAAAATTTTCAAACCAAATCAAGTCAAATCCAAACCAAACTGATTACAATAGCTTTTAACATGCATAATAATCCTATTAAACTCAAATCAAACCACTTAACACACATCAACAACTTTCATACATTAAATCACAAAATCACATAGGTCACTTAAAAAAACAAGGGTTCAAGACAATTTTACCTAGAGGGACCCACATCCAGGCCCCTCAATGGCTGCATTGCCATCTCCTTTCAGGCTGGGGCCGGAACTGATCGTTTTGGATGTTTAAAATGAACAAGGTGGGGACTGCAACAGTCCCAAGCACACCTTTTTTTTTACAATGGGTTGTGACTTGTAATCCTGCCAAGAAAGAAAGAAAGAACAAAAGTGACTTGGAACAAAAGCTTAGTAAGCTATAAGACTGACTTATGAGTTAAGCAGCTTATAGCTTATGAGCTTAAAACTAAAAAAAATCAGAAAAGTGAAATGTAAATTTTTGAATCAATAAACTTTGAACTCCCTTAAAATTTGGATGAAAGTTCAAATATAAGCTGAAATCAAACCCCACTCCACTTTCACTTTGTGTGGATTGATTTCAAGTTAATGAACAACTTTTCCAAACTCAATACTTAAAAACATTAAAACGATTTTCTGAAAATCTTTCTTGAATATCTCTTGAACAACAAACTCAATCCTTGAATAACAAATATGGAACTCAGATCATGCTAGGTTTTATACCAACTTTTAATAGAGAAAAAGGAATTACATTTAACAAAACACCAACTTTTATATATCAAAAAGGGATTACAAGGAAACTAGCAAAAATCTGGAACAAAAGTGCATTCACATGCGAATGCCCTTTAAATACTAAGTGATAGAACATACTAGAGACTAAAACCCTAATACATGAAATTCCTGAAAAGCCCTTTGTTTGAATTCTTGGAATCTTGGTCAAATTCGCCCATGTGATGCTTGTTGGATGATAGCTGTTTGAAAGTGATCTCATTCGTTCATTTGTGCTTGGGGACAAAGGAATTTGATCCATCCGTTGGTTTTGTCTGGTATTGGGGTTTGGGGAAAGTGACGGGTGCAGGGGAGGGCCCTACAAGACACATGGGTGTGTCTTGGTCATGGTTTTGGTGTGGGTTTTGGTGACAAAGACCCTAATTAACCATCTGGAAATAATTAAGCAAAACGCCTTTGTTTTGGGGCTGATTGGATCTGGGTAGATTAGGGTTCTTGGGGTGTTTAAGGTGGGGTTTAAACAGATTTGGGGATTAAGGATTTTAAAATTTGTGTTTTGGTGGGAAGCATTTAAATAACCAGTTAATTAGTTATTTAAAAGTAATGGAAGGTGACGTGGTTTAAGTTGGTGAGGTGGATGGAGGGTATTGGTGGGTGAGGGTGACGTGGGAGGATGATTGGTTATGGTGAGTTTGGGTGTCTGGGCAAAAACAGTCCCTATAGTCTTTTGTTATCTTCACTTTGTAAAAACAGCCATAAATCTTCATTCCTTTGTAAATAAGTTTGCCCAGTTTACACTTTCAGTCCCTTGGTTTAATTAAACTTAAGGCAAGGACTACAAATGCAATTTTATCCAATTCCAAGGGCTATTCTTGACATTTCTTCAAACTTTAAGGATTTTTCTTGTACAAATGACTTTAGGAGGGTCATTTGTGACAAGTCTTCAAAGATGAGGGACCAAACTTGACATTCTTCAATTCTTCAAGGTCCTTTTTGGAAATTCCATTCTTGGGCCCGGTTCATTGTACGGCTTCGTTTCCCGAGTTCGTTTTTGAATGATTCTTGTGATCTTTTTGTCATTTCCTCAATATCCGTACCTAAAATACACAAGCAACAAACACGAGCATATATTTGGTAGTTTTAGTGATATTTAATGCATTTTTAAGCCCGATTTGACGATGAGACTATGTATAAAAGCAGTCTCATCACTCCCCCATACTAAACCATTGCCGTGCCCTCACGCAATGCTAGAATAAAGTATCATAGCATCTCTAAAATTCATTTTATTCATTTTATTGAATGATAAACTAGCTACACTACTACTATTATTACTACTTGCGTTTTAGACATAATGTATGATTTTCATCGCAAAATGGGACGTTTAGGTTCATAGAATAAGAACACGTGAATGCTTCGTTAGAAATAATTTCATCATCCTCGATTTTCACCCCAATTCCATGCCAAGCGTGCAACGAGATCATTGTCATTATAAGTTAGTAATGCTAACACTACTCATATGCCTTGATCACGTACTTATCCTCCCATTATTCCTAAGTTGTATCTCTTATATTTTATTTTGTCTTGAATGTTTCACGAGGATACATTGTTTGACTTATGAGATAATAGAGATTTAGGTCTAAAAATAGAGTCCTAACGGTGTAACTAAGACCATCAAATCAATAACCCCTCCCAATAGACAACGATGTCAAAAAATTAAGTTGACAAGAAGAATCGATAAACACGGTTTTATAACGGTTTTGAACATGATACTTATTACCAAGACTTTTATACGCCCCCTAACGGAAGGGCCTTATTATCTTTGGTTTACCTCCATCTTTTATTCAACTTCGCCATGAAGCTTTTATTATGACTTCGGTCTTGCCTTGCCTTTTATTATCCGCCTCATCGGTGGTTTTATTAGCCACAGACGTATATCCTCACGCTAAAGCGAATTTTGGATCTTTAAAGCTTCAAAGATTAAGGCTTGATTCACTTTCAATTTTGCATAGATTTTAGGCCTTGTGGGGCTTCAAATTGTTTGCTTGATTTAGGTGAGCACTTGAAATCTTATTATTAGGTGAAGCTTTCGATTATTCGGGTGCCAATACTTCAAAATCGTGACACTGGCGATACCTTAATGTCTTCTCAATTTAATTACACGGAAGCTACTAGAAAAGACTAGAAACCCAACAATCCTAACTAAACCGCTAAGTCAATATTTATTAAGCAAAAAATATTTACATGCGAAGGGAGAATAAGCAAATAACGAGAACACATGAGTTTTTGAAAGAATACGAGTACTCTACGTTTAGCATAGTAACTTATAATTAACTCTATCATTTCTCGTCCTCATTTAAGAGACTTAGCCTAATGTGTAGTTAAGGAATCAAATCTAAGTGCTTAACACACATGGTCGAGTCAAAAATTACGCTTATTCTCGCCATCGGAAAACCTACATTCGTGTCTTAAACACTTATAAAACATGAGAAAAATTTTAAAATTAGGCCATTTTTAGCCTTATTTTGCAACAAAACGATAAACAAAAAGATAAACTTTGGAAAGCGTGAAGGTTTAGCAAGGAAAGTATCTATTCACCCCCCCCCCCATACTAAAGTTAAACATTGTCCTCAATGCTTCGAGCCTAGGGGTGCAAACACCCCCATACTAGAGACGTAGTCGAATGCCTAATCTAGCATGGAAAGGGTGTAAGCAATAAATTAATAGCCGTTTATGAAGTGTGCTAAAAACCTAAGGTTAGAACATCAAAGGATATATCATTAGGATATTGAGAAAGTATTCAAAACAATCGATCGAGTGCTCCCATAAAACGAACACGAGAGGCTCCCATCGTGAAGATCATGATCTAAAAACCACAATGCACAAACAACCACGGAACAAAGGTTGGAAGGGCACAAATCCCCTCACATTAACTACATTAGAAAGCGATAATATGTACATAGGATAAGCATGGGACTCCCCCACGAGGCTCCTCGTTTTTTATTACCGAGTCATGAGCTCGACTCGATCCCCTCAATACTAATTATCATTGGGGAAGGTGACTTGGTCGAGGTAGTTCAAGGATGGAACTTCCCCGCCAAAGTAGTGCTTCAACCTATGTCCATTCACCTTGAAGTTAGGACCATCATCTTGAGCTAGCTCGATGGTCCCATATGGAAACACTTGAGTCACGGTGAATGGACCGGACCAACGGGATTTCAACTTACCGGAAAAGATTTTTAATCTTGAATTAAAAAGCAAAACTTGATCCCCAATGTTAAAAACCCGGTTTTTAATTTTAGAATCATGCAACTTTTTAGTTTTTTCTTTATAAATCAATGAATTTTCATAAGCAATGTCTCTCAATTCATCCAATTCATTTAATTGCATTTTCCGGTGTTTTCCCGCGGTCTCCATATCATCATTACAATGCTTTAGGGCCCAATAAGCCTTGTGTTCTAACTCGATAGGCAAATGACAATTATTTCCATACACAAGCTTATAGGAAGTGCACCCAATGGGCGTCTTATGAGCGGTCCTAAAGGCCCAAAAAGCATCGTCCAACTTATCCGACCATGATTGTCGGTTTTCCCCAACGGATCTCTCCAAGATACTCTTCAACGCTTGGTTTGAAACCTCGACTTGCCCACTTGTTTATGGGTGATAAGCCGTAGAAAGCCGATGTGTAACCCCATATTTCCTTAGGACCCTTTCGAATTGGTCGTTACAAAAATGGGTTCCACGATCGCTTATGATAGCACGAGGGGTTCCAAACCGAGAAAACAAGCTTTTCAAAAACTTGACTACCACACGAGCATCATTGGTGGGCAAGGCTTTGGCCTCCACCCACTTAGATAGGTAGTCAACCGAAACGAGAATGTACTTATTACCACGAGATGATGGGAACGGCCCCATAAAGTCTATACCCCAAACGTCAAAGATCTCACACACTTGGATGATATTTTGTGGCATTTCATCTTTTTGTGAGGCTTTTCCTTGTCGTTGGCATGCATCACACGACTTCACAAGATCTTGTGCATCTCGGTAAATAGTAGGCCAAAAGAAGCCGGCATCAAACACCTTCTTAGCCGTGAGATTAGCACCGTGGTGACCACCCGTGGGTCCCTCGTGACAAGCTCTAAGGATGTTAGAAGCTTCGGTGCCAAATACACAACGTCGATGATTTGATCCGCACAAGTTCGAAACAAGTAAGGGTCGTTCCAAAAGTAGAACTTGACGTCACGAAAGAATTTTCGTTTTTCTTGAGTCGTCATACCCTTAATGATGAAGTTACCCGCATGGTAATTTGCAAAGTCCGCAAACCATGGGGTGGAAGGATCAAGCTTAGAATTTACTACACCAAGTGTCTCGAGCGGAAATGTTTCGGTGATTTCCTTGGGCTCGTAAACACTTTGGTAAGGATCTTCCAAACGAGAAAGATGATCGGCCGCTAGATTCTCGGCTCCTTTTTTGTCAACGATTTTGTGATCAAATTCTTGAAGGAGGAGAATCCAACGAAGTAATCTAGGCTTAGCATCTTGCTTTGCCATGAGATACTTGATAGCCGAATGGTCCGTATACACTATGCATTTAGCTAAGACGAGGTAAGGTCGGAACTTCTCAAATGCGTACACCACGGCAAGGAACTCCTTCTCCGTTGTAGTGTATTTTAGTTGAGCCTCGGTCATCGTCTTGCTAGCATAGTGAATAGGCAAGAAGTGCTTATCATGACGTTGCCCCAAAACGGCCCCAATAGCGTAATCACTAGCATCACACATGAGCTCAAAGGGGAGGTTCCAATTGGGAGCAACAAGAATGGGAGCTTCGGTAAGTTTCCTCTTAAGGATTTCAAAGGCTCGTACACAATCTTCGTCAAAGACAAAACGTGCCTCTTTTTCAAAAAGATGTGTAATGGGTCGAGAAATCTTCGAAAAATCCTTGATGAATCGACGATAAAAGCCCGCGTGGCCTAGGAAACTCCTAACTCCCTTAACGGTTTTAGGATGAGGTAATTTGGCGATGACGTCTACCTTAGCTTGATCTACCTCAATCCCTGCTTTCGAGACCTTGTGCCCTAAGACGATTCCACTCTTAACCATAAAATGACATTTTTCCCAATTGAGCACAAGGTTGGTTTCCTCACAATGTTTTAACATTCTCTCAAGGTTCGACAAACACGAAGTGAACGAATTACCAAACACGGAAAAGTCATCCATGAAGACTTCCATCGTCTTCTCGATCATGTCATGAAAAATAGCCATCATGCACCTTTGGAAGGTTCCCGGTGCATTACAAAGTCTGAATGGCATTCTACGATAGGCAAACGTTCCATATGGACACGTAAACGTAGTTTTTTCTTGATCACGAGGATCGATGGGAATTTGGAAGTAACCGGAAAAACCATCTAAAAACCAATAGAAATCGTTTCCCGCAAGACGCTCCAACATTTGGTCCATGAAGGGCAAGGGAAAATGGTCTTTTCGAGTGGCTTCATTCAACTTTCGATAGTCAATGCACACTCTCCATCTGGTCACGAGTCTACTGGGAATTAACTCGTTGGCATCGTTTGGCACAACGGTCATCCCTCCCTTTTTAGGGACACAATGAATAGGGCTCACCCAAGGGCTATCGGAAATAGGGTAAATCATTCCCGCGTCAAGGAGTTTAAGGAACTCCTTTTTCATGACGTCGTGAATTTTAGGGTTCACCCTCCTTTGACATTGGATTGCGGGCTTGTAATCCTCCTCCATTAATATTTTGTGAGTACAAAACTTGGGATCTATTCCCTTCATGTCGAATAACTTCCACGCAATTGCCCCTTTGTGATCCTTTAGAACATTGACAAGTGCGGTTTTTTCATCATTCGAAAGTTCCTTCGCAATAATAACCGGCAACTTGTCATCCTCCTCCAAATAGACATATTCGAGATGAGGAGGTAAATCTTTCAACTCGAGGATAGGTGGTTCCTCAAGTGAAGATTTAGGCTCGATACTAATAACCTCCTCGGGTGGAGGAAATGGGAAATCGCTAAAGAAAATCCTTGATAATCGAGAAGTCCTCATCGTTGTCGAGGTCTTCGTCATGTGGAACATTGAATTCTTCCAACGTTAAACCACCGCCTTCAAATGGAGTGAAGGTTGGTGTCGAATTATCAAGAATTGGATCTAACATAGTGGGATTGCCACTAGTTTCTTCATCACCAAAACCTAGAACTTCTTGTGAAAATTCCTCGCAAACCACGTCGATCATATCAACGAGGTTTATGGTAGCAACGGAATAAACATGAGAAAGTTGAGAATTTTGAGTTGCGTTTATAACAAGCTCCTCGTCGTTGAAACGTAAGGTGATATTTCTAGCATGGACATCGATCAAAGCCATAGACGTATCTAAAAATGAACGACCTAAAATGAGAGGAACTTGAGGATACGTGGGGATATCGACAACGATAAAGTCTACGGGATAGTAGAACTTCCCCACTTTCACAAAAATGTCTTCCGCCAATCCACATGCATGAATCGTGGAATGGTCGGCCAACTCGATAGACATTAGTGAAGGAGTAAGATTAGGAAGATTGAGCGACTCGAAGATTGCAAGTGGCATAAGTTAATGCTAGCACCAAGATCGGCCAAGGCATAGCATTCTTCCATATCTTGGATTGCACAAGGGATAAAAAATTTACCGGGATCACCGACTTTTTGAGGTATGCGATTAAGATAAACCGACGAACAACTAGACAATTGGTGCAATTTCTCCTTGTTGTTCAACATACTCTTAAAGTTAGCGGCAAATCGAGGCATCATGACCAAAGCGTCGGTGAAACTCACATTAAGGTGCAAATCATGAAACATTTTCATAAAAAGCTCAAATTGATAATTGTCGCGCTCTTGACGTTTCTCCTTTCTAAGTCTCGATGGATAGGGCAAAGGTGGTGTGGGTTGGGGCATAGTAGGCATAGCCTTTGGAATCTCGGGTTCCAATGATGGTAATGGGTCAACCGTAGGTGTGGCATGAGTGGTACTTCGTGGGATTGGGACATGCTCCTTTTGGACCACCACCTCGGGTTCTTCCTCAATTGCTTCCTCCGTAGGAGCAATTGGTTGAGGAGTCGGTTCCTTAAGTGTCTTACCACTGCGTGTGGTAATCACTTTCATCTCTCCTTTCAGGTTTACGATGGTATCACTTGGTAAACTACTCGAAGAAGAAGGTTTACACATGATAGCTTCAAACATTTTTCCCATTCGGTCTTCTAACTTAGATTGCCTAGCATCCGCTTTTAACAACTCTTGCTTAATCTCATGTTGACCTTGCTCCATTTTTTGTTGATTTTGTTGGAGTCGTTGAACATTTCCTTTCATTTTATTAGCATGAATTTTAAGTTCATTAGCAAGTTCGTTTTTAAGCTCGTTTTTCAACTCGGATCTTAAGCTAACCATTTCATGTTGCATATTGTCAAACTTAGCATCGTTTGCCTTAGCATAATTCAAAAATTCTCCTTGAAGATTTTTGGTGTGATCATTTTGAAAACCTTGTGTGGTAGTTTAAAAATCACGGTTTTGGTTTTGGTTTAAAATTTGCCCATTTCCACTTTGATAATTACCCTTGTTGTAATTACGTTGATTGCCTTGATAATTACCACCTTGATTGTTGTTTCGATAGTTATTAGCATTTTGATATGGTGGAGCTTGATTTTGGCGGGAACCTTGACCGTTTTGGTTATAAGTTCCCGTGGCTACATAAGCACTCGAAGTGTTACCATCCACGGTAATGCACTCGGAAAGATCATGAGCTCCACCACACGACAAACAACTCTTAGCAACCGCTTTAACTGAAGCGGAATTCGAAGCTTCTTGAGCTTTCCAATGGGACATAAGAGTCGAAAACCTATCGAAAAACCGATTCTCCTCATTTGCTTCATCTTATAAGGCATTAATGCTACAAGACGATGATGACAATGACGAGCCCAATTTGGCAACACTCGGTGTGTTAAGAGGGATATAAACCTTAGACCTATTTTTGATTATCACCAAAGCTTCCTCAACCGTTTTACACAAAAAATTACCACCCGCGGCGGCATTTAAATAATCTCTTTCATGATCATTAAGTCCATTGTAAAACGTGTCAATTTGATGCAAGTCGGAAAAACCGTGATGAGGACATTCAAGTAACATCTCCTTAAACCTATTCCAAGCCGTTGAAAAACTTTCATTTGATTCTTGTGAAAACTTTGAAATCTCGTTTTTCAAGTGTGTAGTCTTAGAGGGCGGAAAAAATTGGTTCACAAATTTCGAAACGAGATCCTTCCACGTCAATATAGAATTGGGTGGCTCTTTCTCTAACCAAATTTTAGCGGGCCCCGCTAAGGAACACGGTAAAAGCATCATCTTAATCGAGTCATTCGAGACATCCTTAAATTTGCAAGTAGCGGTAAGACGATTGAATTGGCGGATATGGTAGTGTGGATTGTCCTTCTCATCACCACGGAATTTGTTGTTTTGGATCATCGACAACAAACCCGTTTTCACCTCAAAATTCTCCGCAAGGATAACGGGAATCACAATAGCCTCTCCATAACCCTCGGTGGGTGCTTGAAGTAACTCCATCATAGTTCGATTCGCCATGGTTGGTGCTTCTCTTACAATGGGTTCGTCAATAGGAGACTCCTCACTAGAATGATTTGGAGTGGTTTTGTTCTTTCGTTTACGTGCACGTCTTGCTTGATTACGAGTTAGCATAAACGTCACGTACAACTAGGGGACGAGCAAAGAAGATTCTTTTTGGTGTTTTGTATTTTTCAATTTTTTTGTGGTTTTTGATTGTATTAACCTTTTTGGATCTTGTGGAATGTATTAAGTAGACACAACTCTACAAATCTCCTCCTTAGTCAAATCTCTCGATTAAAGAAGCCTCAAGGAATGAAAACGATCATGTGAAGTGAACGCCTTCGATGACTTTAGAACGTTGGTGGAACACCAAAACGTTCAAGAGGGTTTAATCAATAGAAACCAAGAAAATATATATGATACTTAATAATACTTTGGGCGGCAAAACCCTCGATTAGCTCTCAATCTCAAATTACGCACAAGCAAGCGGAGGAAACAAGGCGGCGCGAAGCACTTAAGAGCCTTTTTCCTTTAGGTTGTGAAATACAACCGCCTTATACCCACCTTATAGTTTGTATTTTTCAAAATCGAGCTTCACGAAAGTATTTATCTATTTTTGCCTTTTTCTTTGGTTTGAGATTCGAATACAATGATTGGGTAATGACCTCCCAAGTCAAGGTTGTGATTTCTCACGTATTTGGAGTACTTGTGAATTTTTTGTTCTACGTATACAATATAGTAATAGTATTTACACAAAAACCGAAAACCGATAATACGTATTAGTAGAGTGCTACTAATACAAATACTAATTATGGTTAGTATATAAAAACAACAATTCCAATCAAAACACAACACGCCTCCCCGGCAGCGGCGCCAAAATGATAGTTGTAAAATCACACTCTTTTAGGAAAAAGAGCGTAAAATATAGGGTAAGCACGACGATTTAGGAAAACCGTGTGTAAATGACCCTAAAGTGAGTTCGTTCTCGGGGAGGCAAGTGCGTTGTGTAATGAATTGATTTTGATTTGAGATTATATTGTTGAGAAAGAGAAATAGAAATGGGATGAGAAGAGAATGACGGTTACGAAGACGGATCGAGCTAAGACTAAAAAGGCGTTCACGTAAAACCGTAAAAAGCTACAAAATTAAAAATTTTAACCTAAAAATTAATTAAAAGCTAAACTAAGTCTAAAATAATATAAATAAGAATAAAAATCCAACAAAAATATTTTAAAACCTTTTATTAATTAAATATTCAATTTTAAATGCTAATTAAAGCCCTAAAATTAAATATAATCAACAAAATGTCCAAAATATTATTTTATTGAACAAATAACTTAATTATATTATCTAAAGACTAAAAAGTACTTTTCTTAAATTTAAAAAACTATTTTTCTATTTTTAAAACACTTAAAACTATTTTTAAGCTAAAACAATTATAAAAAATAATAAAATAATGCCAAAAATAATTTGACACTTTAAAAAATCCTAATTTACTCTAAGGAACAGTAGAAAAATGAAAAAGTTTGAAAAATATTAAATTTTTCACTAAAAGACAAAATAGTTAATAATTAAAACCCTAATTAAACTAAATTAATTCTAAAAAATAAATAAAAAGTGAACAGTAAAAACTTTTTGAACTAAAAATCTTAAAATGTTTTCTTAATCTATGAAAAATTTTAAAACTAAAAAATAAATATTTTTGTCACTAAAAGACAAAAATCAGAAATTAAAAAGTAATTAAAATAGCTATTAAATGTAAAAAATATTAAATGAACAGTAAATTAAGAACTAATTAAACAGAAAAATCAAAATTTAAATTAGAAAAATAATGCAATTTGTTTGAAACCCTAATTCCTAAATTTAGGCACTAAAGAAAAAAAATTTCAAATCTGATAGTGACAATTTGCCACTTTTGTCTGCTAGTCAAGCAGTACCAAGAGATACACTAGCAGGGGTAACTTTTTTCCCACTGCAAGTGTAAAAATAAGGTCTGGTGGATTTTTGAGCTTAGGAAATCTTATGATTGAGTTTTGCTTGGACAATGGGGCACTCCCACAACCAGTTGGGTTGTGGGAAGTCAGTTAAACAAGAAAAAACACAAGTCTTTCACAGAAATCGCACAAAAATTGCACAAGAAGTTACTGATTAAGGCTAGTATGGTATCTGATGAACTGTGACTTAAGTTACTTGCACAAAAACGAATTTTAAACCATTAAATCTTGCACACAAATCCACCAAATGACATGCAAGCTATTACAAACCCTTCTTGGACCTAGAATCTAACAGTGATCAAGATTTAAAGGCCAAATTTACACTCAAGCATGCAAAAATAGGACTTACTGATTTTAGCTAGTGAATACCATTTTTTAACATGCAAACTTGTGATTTAAACACACCAAACTAACAAGAACCATACACTTATACCTAACAAACCAAAGAGAGTGAGTGTGATAGGTTTTTAACAGGTTTATACACTTTTAAGCCTATTAGATCCCTAATTCCAAACACACCTTAATTTTCAGAAACTGAAAATTTTCAAACCAAATCAAGTCAAATCCAAACCAAACTGATTACAATAGCTTTTAACATGCATAATAATCCTATTAAACTCAAATAAAACCACTTAACATACATAAACAACTTTCATACATTAAATCACAAAATCACATAGGTCACTTAAAAAAACAAGGGTTCAAGGAAATTTTACCTAGAGGGACCCACATCCAGGCCCCTCAATGGCTGCATTGCCATCTCCTTTCAGGCTGGGGCCTGAGCTGATCCTTTTGGATGTTTAAAATGAACAAGGTGGGGACTGCAATAGTCCCAAGCACACCTTTTTTCTGACAATGGGTTGTGACTTGTAATCCTGCCAAGAAAGAAAGAAAGAACAAAAGTGACTTGGAACAAAAGATTAGTAAGCTATAAGACTGACTTATGAGCTTAAAACTAAAAAAAATCAGAAAAGTGAAATGTAAATTTTTGAATCAATAAACTTTGAACTCCCTTAAAATTTGGATGAAAGTTCAAATATAAGCTGAAATCAAACCCCACTCCACTTTCACTTTGTGTGGATTGATTTCAAGTTAATGAAAAACTTTTCCAAACTCAATACTTAAAAACAGTAAAACGATTTTCTGAAAATCTTTCTTGAATATCTCTTGAACAACAAACTCAATCCTTGAATAACAAATATGGAACTCAGATCATGCTAGGTTTTATACCAACTTTTAATAGAGAAAAAGGAATTACATTTAACAAAACACCAACTTTTATATATCAAAAAGGGATTACAAGAAAACTAGCAAAAATCTGGAACAAAAGTGCATTCACATGCGAATGCCCTTTAAATACTAAGTGATAGAACATACTAGAGACTAAAACCCTAATACATGAAATTCCTGAAAAGCCCTTTGTTTGAATTCTTGGAATCTTGGTCAAATTCGCCCATGTGATGCTTGCTGGATGATAGCTGTTTGAAAGTGATCTCATTCGGTCATTTGTGCTTGGGGACAAAGGAATTTGATCCATCCGTTGGTTTTGTCTGGTATTGGGGTTTGGGGAAAGTGACGGGTGCAGGGGAGGGCCCTACAAGACACATGGGTGTGTCCTGGTCATGGTTTTGGTGTGGGTTTTGGTGACAAAGACCCTAATTAACCATCTGGAAATAATTAAGCAAAACCCCATTGTTTTAGGGTTGATTGGATCTGGGTAGATTAGGGTTCTTGGGGTGTTTAAGGTGGGGTTTAATCTGATTTGGGGATTAAGGATTTTAAAATTTGTGTTTTTGTGGGAAGCATTTAAATAACCAGTTAATTAGTTATTTAAAAGTAGTGGAAGGTGACGTGGGCTAAGTTGGTGAGGTGGATGGAGGGTATTGGTGGGTGAGGGTGATGTGGGAGGATGATTGGTTATGGTGAGTTTGGGTGTCTGGGCAAAAACAGTCCCTATAGTCTTTTGTTATCTTCACTTTGTAAAAACAGCCATAAATCTTCATTCCTTTATAAATAAGTTTGCCCAGTTTACACTTTCAGTCCCTTGGTTTAATTAAACTTAAGGCAAGGACTACAAATGCAATTTTATCCAATTCCAAGGGCTATTCTTGACATTTCTTCAAACTTTAAGAATTTTTCTTGTACAAATGACTATAGGAGGGTCATTTGTGACAAGTCTTCAAAGATGAGGGACTAATAACTGAACTTGTGGTTGGTTAATAAAAAGGTTTTTGCTTGCAAGATCTCTCTTTGCGTTGCTCGTACCCAATTGATATATATCGTTGTTTCGTTCTCGGTATCTTCTCGAATCGATCACGGTCAAAAGTGGAATCGTTGTTAATGGTGACTAAAAAGGGGGAGCTTGGGTCTAAATCTACTAAACTGATAAAGACAAGTAATAAAAAAAACACTAGAGACTAGAAATGAAAATAAATCCAGACTTTAAATGAAACAGTAGAAAATACCTTATGAAAAATAAAACTGGAACTCTCTTATTCGGAATGCTTCTTGCTATGCGGAATGAACTGCTCCATTCGGAATGTTTCCCTTACTCGGAATAATTAATGCCATGCGGAACAAAGGTCTTATGCGGAATATTTTCAACCATGCGGAATGATTTGGAAATGCCCTATGCGGAATAATACTGCTATGCGGAAAACAAATCCTATTCGGAAAAAAATTGCCTTACTCGGAATAATTGGAAAATATCCTATGCGGAATAATCTGGAAATGCCCTATGCGGAAAGAATTTCTTATTCGGAATATTTGTTCTATGCGGAAAGTGTCTCTTATGCGGAATAATAAACTCTATGCGGAATATGAGGTCTTATGCGGAAAGATTGAGCTATTCGGAATATATTTTTGAGAAACCCTATTCGGAAAATCTTGGAAAGAAAGCCTTACTCGGAATAATTGAGTTATTCCGAATAGAGAAGAAAATTAGCCAATAGTCGGAATAATAGAAATGTTCCGAATAAACAAGGAAAATAACCACTACTCGGAATAATTGAGATATTCCGAATAGTCACAACCCCAGATTCCCTATTCGGAATCTGGGCGAGATCAGAAAGTGTAGCGAAGATCAGGGGAGTTAACAGAACACGAAATCAAACCAAAATCACCAAGTTTTTGATCAAAGCTTAAACCAATCTTACCACTAATCCTTTACTCATAGAAAGCTTGAATCCAAAACAACAAAATCTCAAAACCCACTTACTTTTGACAATCAAACCCAATGAATGAAACTTAAGAACTAAGAATCAAAAAGATATGAAGAACAAAATGATGGAAAGATTAAAAGATGATTTGTAATAATGAATTAAGATTCAACAACACAAGAAAAGATTAACTTACAAGATTGGAAGATAAATCAAACAAAGATTAAAACCTCTCCTTAAGGGAGATGGTTCCTAAAAACTAGGAAGAAGAATAACTGAAAAAGAAGATTCGGGATTCTTGAATGGGAGGGGTATTTATAGGCTTCTCCCTTTGTTGGTGAGTGGGCTTTCTTCCCTTCTTTTTGTCTTCTCGTCTTTTCAGAAAAGTTGACGTTTTCGATTCTGTTTCGGGATTTGTCGTCGATTAAATTCAACTCGTCTTTTAATTTCTTCGTTAAATAGACTTGAGTTTCTTCGACATGTGTAAATCTTCCGTCTTTGGTCCTTTTCTTCGATAAATCTTCAAATAGGCCCATTGACTTCAAATCTTTTGCATCTCTTGGACAATAGACTTCGTCTTCAGTCTTTTTCCTTGATAAAACCCGTGCAATCCCATGTTTTCTCCAATATTTATCCGGTTGGCTCTGAAAACATAACAAACACACAAACCACGCATAATTCCAAACAAATGACATTAAATACGCGTTTTGGTCTTGTTTTAGCAAGAAATAAGTGGTAGAAAAGATGGGTGTTTACACACCTATCAAATCCCCTACACTTAACCATTGCCATGCCCTCATGCAATGCTTAGTGATAAAGCAACATTACACTTTTCTCATAATTAATTAACCTTGGCCTTATTCAAATACTACTAAACAAAAATTAAAGCACTAAGAGAAATTTAAAGTAAACAAAAGGATAGAACATAGCTATGTGGGAATTACTCGTAAAGAGATCGAGGACTTACATTAGGGCTTTGGTGCTGCGAAGATTTATCACCCTCAAGTTTCACGTTCCCCAAACTAAGCTTAAAAACGAGATCATTGTTATTATAAGTTAGCAATTCAAACACTTACACACATGGCTTAATTAAATGCTTAAACTCCCTTATTCCTAGGTGTATCTCTTATATTTTATTTTTGTCTTAGAATGATCATGAAGATGCATTTTTGGACTTATTTCGATAGTTTATTTAGGCTGAAAGCAAAGTAGGACGATTTGATCAATAGTTAGCTAAAGGACAAAATCTCTTAAAACTGCTTCTCGGGATATCAAAAAGTTCATATCTTGGCATAACTTGGTTCGCGATTTGAGACCTTTCTCGGGCCGATATTTGGCATGTACTTCATACTTCATATCTTCGAGAGACGTTCTTGAGATAATGGTCTTCTCATCATAATAGAGTTTCTTCACTTTGGAGACTTTTGAGGGGTACTCCAACTTTGTTGACCACGACTTCATGATTATTTCTTCAATCTCTAATTGGGATTTTGAGATACAACGATCCGCCTCCTTTTCGGACTTGGATCTATTTATCCTCATACCTTGTTAGGGTCTTTTCGGATAGACTTCTCCATCATCTTTGTGGGAGTTGATTGCTTTTCGTCGTGAATCTTGATCCTTCATATTGATTTTGGGAATAATGCTTTTCACATCTCTTTTGGATCTTCAGCAATAAAATTGAATCCTCATGCCTTGTTAGGGCCTTTTCGGACTCGCCAATCTTCGCGCCCCGCTTCATAAGTTATGCCTTGGCTATGAACTCTTGTCATTACCGGGCAACTTTTAAACGATCTTGGGCTAGAAGCTAAGTAACCTTTCAAATCGTACGACCTTACTTATTGCAGATAAATTATTAGCAAGTGATGGGAGAATAGGCAAATAATTACACCAAGTGAGCTTGCACAAGAATACCGACTTATAATTGACTCTATCATTTCTCGTTCTCCACAATTTAAAATCTCAAGTAATGAGACTCGTGGACACTTAGCCTAATAAACCAATTAAGGTCTACATGGTTAAGGATACTAGCTAGAATAAACTAGAATAAGTCTATTCGGGTTGAGTCAAAATAAACGCAACGGGCCTAATATATCTAAGATATCTAAACTTGCTGAAATTATTTTATTAATTTTTGACTTTATTGCGGGGTATATACATATGAAAGTAGCGATAAAAATTTTAAAAATTACGACAATATGGCCATAGTTGATTAAAAATTTGAAAAATGTTGAAAAGTATGATTTTCCGGTTAAATGAAGGCATTTTCATGGAAAAGTCCACTTAAAACATCGATAGAAGTCCCCCCTACGCTTAAGATAAACATTGTCCTCAATGTTTAAGCATGTGGGAAGGGTCTCCTTTACACTTATGACATTGTGCACGTTGGTTAACTCAAGTGAAGGAAAAGACGACTAAAGTGATCAATTTCAAATGTGAGTATGAAGAAAATTGAATCACGATAGTTGAGAGATAGAACCGGATTTCGGATAACATGGGATCATGGTTCTTCAAAGATTCCAAGAGTGCAATAATCCCTGTAATCACATCACCATCCAAAAACAAGCAACCTATATAGCTCCCCCTACACTTATGATGAAAAACGGGAAAGGGGGATAGATACTCGGGCTGCCTCCCGAGGAGCGCTTGTTTTTGTTAACCGAGTCACGAGCCTGACTCGGTCCCAAACTAATTCAAGGAAAACGTGGTGAGGGATGGAATCATCTCCTGAGAGATGTCCTCACCAACGTACAATTTCAAACGCTGGCCATTCACCTTGAAGTTAGGCCCATTTGGTTGAGAAAGCTCAATGGTACCATAGGGAAAGACATTGGCGATGGTGAATGGACCAGACCAGCGGCTCTTCAATTTGCCTGAGAAGATCTTCAACCGAGAGTTAAAGAGTAAGACTTGATCACCAATGTTGAACTCTCGGTTCTTGATTTTAGCATCGTGGATAATCTTGGTCTTCTCCTTGTAAATTAATGAGTTCTCGTAAGCTTGATTCCTCAATTCTTGAAGCTCGTTGAGTTGAATCTTTCGAAAATCACCGGCTTTGTTGATGTCGAAGTTAGCCCACTTCAAGGCCCAGTATGCCTTATGTTCCAGCTCGATGGGGAGGTGGCAGGCTTTCCCGTACACAAGACGATAAGGTGTACAACCAATCGGCGTCTTATAGGCGGTACGGAAAGCCCACAGAGCATCATCAAGTTTATCGGCCCACGAGGCACGATGCTCTCCCACAGTACGTTCCAAAATTCTCTTCAATCCACGGTTGGATATCTCGGCTTGACCGTTGGTTTGAGGATGATAAGCGGTGGAAAGACGGTGATTGACACCATACTTAGCCATGACTCTTGCAAATTGATCGTTGCAAAAATGAGTCCCGCGGTCACTGATAATAGCACGAGGAACACCGAAACGAGCAAATAACTGTTTCAAAAAGTTCACAACCACCCTCGCATCATTCGTAGGAAGAGCCTTAGCTTCAACCCATTTAGAGACGTAGTCGACAGCGACGAGGATGTACTTGTTCCCTTTGGATGATGGAAATGGCCCCATAAAGTCGATGCCCCATACATCAAAGATTTCACATTCTTGTATGAAATTTTGAGGCATCTCATCCTTATGTGTGATCTTGCCTTGACGTTGGCAAGCATCACAATGCTTAACCATTTCGTGAGCGTCACGATAAATGGTGGGCCAATAAAATCCCGAGTCAAACACTTTTTTGGCGGTGTAGTTGGGACCAAAGTGACCACCGGTGGGTCCTTTGTGGCATGCTTGGAGAATATCAAAAGCTGCCGGTCCGTCAACACATCGACGAATGATGAGATCAGCGCATTGTTTGAATAGAAAAGGGTCCTCCCAAAAATAAGTCTTAACATCGTGCAAGAACTTTTTCTTTTGTTGGGATGTTAACCCTTGGATGAGAACACCGCCCGCTAAGTAGTTTGCAATATCGGCAAACCACGGGGTGCCATCAAGATTGGGATTTATAGACATTAAGGTCTCAAGGGGAAAAGAGTCATTGATCTCTTTGTTCGGATGGTCCCCTTGATATGGAGCCTCAAGTCTGCTCAGATGATCCGCGGCCAGGTTTTCAGCACCCTTCTTGTCACGAATTTCAATGTTGAATTCTTGAAGGAGTAAAACCCAGCGGAGAAGTCTTGGCTTAGAATCATTCTTAGTCATCAAGTACTTCAACGCGGAATGGTCCGTGTAGACGATGGTGGTGGATAAAACAAGATAGGGGCGGAATTTTTCAAAAGCATAGACAACAGCTAAAAGCTCTTTTTCGGTTGTCGTATAATGCAATTGAGCCCCCGTCATTGTTTTGCTAGCATAGTGGATTGGTTGGAAGTGTTTATTCACTCTTTGGCCCAGAACCGCACCAATAGCAAAGTCGCTAGCATCGCACATCAATTCAAAAGGCAGCTCCCAATTAGGGGTAACCAAGACCGGTGCCTTACTTAGCTTATCCTTAAGAAGATTGAAGGCTTCGAGACACTCTTTAGAAAAGATAAAAGGAGTATCTTTTTCCAAGAGGTGGGTCATCGGGCGAGCGATTTTAGAGAAATCCTGAATGAATCGTCGATAGAAGCCCGCATGACCCAGAAAACTTCTCACACCCTTCACGGTTGAAGGTGGAGGTAATTTGGCTATGACATCAACTTTAGCACGGTCGACTTCAAGACCGGCTTTAGAGATTTTGTGTCCTAACACAATGCCTTCTTTCACCATAAAATGGCATTTTTCCCAATTCAGAACAAGGCGAGTGTCTTCGCACCGCTTAAGCATACGTTCCAAATTGGCAAGACACGAAGAGAAGGAATCCCCGAAGACTGAGAAATCATCCATGAAGACTTCCATGGTTTGCTCAACCATGTCATGGAAGATAGCCAACATGCACCTTTGGAAAGTCCCGAGAGCATTGCATAAGCCAAAAGGCATCCTTTTGTAAGCAAATGTGCCATAGGGACAAGTGAATGTTGTCTTCTCTTGATCTTGGGGATCGATGGGTATTTGAAAATAACCCGAGAAACCATCCAGAAAGCAGTAATATTCATTACCCGCTAGACGTTCAAGCATTTGGTCCATAAAAGGTAGAGGGAAATGATCCTTTCTCGTGGCGTCATTGAGTTTGCGGTAGTCTATACAAACTCTCCACCCAGTAACGAGACGGGTAGGAATCAACTCGTTGTTTGCATTGGGCACAACGGTAATTCCGCCTTTCTTAGGCACACAATGGACTGGACTAACCCACGGTGAATCCGAAATAGGGTAAATCATACCCGCATCAAGAAGTTTGATAACCTCTTTTTTGATGACGTCATGGATTTTAGGATTCACCCTTCTTTGGCTTTGAATAGTGGGCTTAAAGTCGTCCTCCATGAGAATTTTATGTGTGCAAAAGTGAGGATCAATTCCACGGATGTCGGAGATTTTCCAAGCGATAGCGCGTTTATGCTGCTTCAACACAGCGACAAGTCGGGCTTTTTCGTCTTCCTTCAGATCCTTTGCGATGATGACCGGTAGCTTCTCGTCGTCTTCCAGAAAAACGTACTCAAGATGAGGAGGTAAGTCCTTAAGCTCAAGAGTAGGAGGATTCTCAATAGATGGTGAAACTAACGATGGATCATCATTAGTCACCTCTTTAGGAGTAGGAGGAGACAATGGGTCCTCATTGAGAAGTCTCTCAATAGTACGAATATCTTCATCCCAATTGGTGGACGAATTATCATACTTAATGTCGAGAGGACCCAAGCTAGCTTCGAACTCATCCAAGTCACTTTCTCCAAAAGGAGTCAATGCCGGAGCAATTGAGGCAACGGTCTCAACACTGGGTAGAGAAGAGAGAGTACTTTTGCAAGCATCATAAAAATGTTCTTCACAAGCCTTATCGAGAACATCAATAGCATTAACACTCTCATATGAATAAGGTTGCTGAGAAATCTTACCCATGTTGAAGACAATTTGATCGTCACCAACTCTCATGATTAATTCGCCCGCGGCTACATCAATGAGAGTGCGATCGGTCCTCAGGAATGGACGTCCAACGATTAATGGAACACGAGGATCCATCTCGTAGTCAACGACGACAAAATCCGCCGGGAAGGTGAATTTATCAACGCCAACAAAGACATCTTCGGCTATCCCCACTGGATAAGCAACCGTACGGTTGGCTAATTCCAAAGTCATTCGTGTGGGGACTAGCTCGGGGAGAGATAATTGCTTCCAAACACTTAAAGGCATTAAGTTTATACTGGCACCTAGATCGGCTAGGGCCATGCAATTCTCTACTCCCGGGAAATTGCAAGGAATCAAGAAGCGACCCGGATCACCAAGTTTGGTGGGCAATTTCCTTAAGAGCACTGCGGAGCAGTTCTCATTAAGTTGGGTCTGAGCAATGTCAAGAAGCTTTTCTTTATCACTTAGAAGATCTTTAAACATCTTAGCATATTTGGGCATGTGAGCGAGAGCCTCGGCAAAGGAGATGTTAAAATTCAATTGTTTAAACATTTTTAGGAAGTTTGAAACCTGAATATCATCCTTGCTCTTTTGCTTCTCTTTCCTCAACCTTGACGGATAAGGTATATTGGATGAAGAAGAAGGCTTTAAGGGGATAGGATCACTCACAACCACGGGTGGTGGGGAAATGGGGATAGAAGGTGAAGGAGGTGGAGAAAGTTGCTCTTTTTCCTTGTTCACAATCACGGGTGGAGGTGTAGGAAGCTCGGGTTCCAAATAACCTTTTCCACTACGAGTGGTGATTGCTTTCATCTCCCCTCTTGGATTTGCAACGGTATTACTCGGAAGAGTACCCGAAGAAGAGGGTTGATTACCTTGGATGAGCGAACCAATCATATCACGAAGGTGAAGAGCTTGATTATTGAAAGAGTTTTGCATGTTGGCATTAATAGCATCGCTGTGTTTGTCCATATCATTCCTTAGCTCGGCTCGAATATCGCTTCCTTGTTTCACCATGTCATTCTTCAAGTTGACAAATTGACTCTGAAGATTCGTCACCATCTCACGATTAGTCTTCATGAACAACTCGACGTCGGGATTCACTGCCATCGGTTGATTGAGAGGTGGAGCTTGGTAAGCTTGAGAATTTCCTTGAGTTGGGTAGGTGTTTCTTTGGGATGGATATTGATTTTGAGCACGAGGTTGGGATTGGTTGTTTCGGTTATAGCTTTGTTGTTGGTTTTGGTTTGCAGGAGGGAAACCAGGAGGTGCAAGATAATTGTTGGAACGATAACTTAGCAAGCTACGGTCTCCTTGAGGACGAGCTTGATAGCCTCCCGTGGGATATGTACCGTATGCCGCGTTAACGTTTTCAGAATAATTGCCTTGAGTGGAAGGACAATCATTATAAGAATGAGGACCACCACATGTGTCACAAGAAATAGCAACGGCTTTAGCTTGTTGAAAGTGGTTTGTGGCTATGGTCATGAAATTCTTGTTCATTTCAGCGAGTTGTCGAGAAATTTCAGTCATCTCAGGATTGGAAGTGGTAGAAGAAACATTTACTCTCGAGTTAGATCTTGAGGATGCGGATGAATGCCAATTCTTGTGGTGAGTAGTCATGTTTTCAATCAACTCTCGACACTCCTCTGGTCTCCTTTTCATAAAAGTACCACCGGCGGCGGCATTGATCGTGTCACGATCGCGAAAGGTGAGACCATTGTAGAAGGTATCAATGAGAGTGACGGGGAGCATATTGTGATTAGGACAGCGGTCGATCAAATCATTGTATCGTTCCCAGGCATCAAAAAGCGATTCATCATTCTCTTGCATAAATCCACTGATTTGGTTACGGAGGTTAGTGACCATGGATGGTGGGAAGTAGGGCGATAAAAAGCGTTGAGTCATGTCGTTCCACGTATGAATAGAATTCTTAGGAAGACGGTCAAACCATTTTTCGGCATGGTGAGAAAGCGAGTGAGGAAAGAGTTGGAGGCGAAGGTCATCCATGGAAACACCGGGGGATTTCATGCTTTGGGTAATGGTTATGAATTTGTCGAGGTGTTTGTTGGCATCATCATCCGGAATTCCGCGAAATGGATTCGTTTGTACTTGCTGGATCATGTGATGCTTCAACGAAAACTCCTGAGCCGTGACATGCATCGGTGCAATCGGGCCTCCACGTCCGTTCATTGTGGGTTGACATAGCTCCTCCATGGTTCGTAAATCGGGTAGATTATTCATATTTTGGTGGGGTGGGTTGTTATTGTTGTTGTTGTTTTGGGGGGGTGGAATATTGTTGTTGTTGTTGTGTACACCGGCCATGTCTAATTGTTCGAGAGTCTCGGGCTCTGAATAAGACGTGGATCGAGTACGCATACACTAAAAAGAAAATGCAAGAGAAAATATTTTTGGTTTTTATAGGTTTTATATTGTTTTTGTATTTTTGAAAATTTTATATTTTTATGGATTTTTGAAAATTTTTGTGCTTGAAAATAACGTTCCCGAAAGAACGGATCCCAAAATTCAATTTTTCTCACAAGAAACCGTTGATCCTTACGAAAAGAGCCGGCAGCGGCGCCATTTTAATAACTGAACTTGTGGTTGGTTAATAAAAAGGTTTTTGCTTGCAAGATCTCTCTTTGCGTTGCTCGTACCCAATTGATATATATCGTTGTTTCGTTCTCGGTATCTTCTCGAATCGATCACGGTCAAAAGTGGAATCGTTGTTAATGGTGACTAAAAAGGGGGAGCTTGGGTCTAAATCTACTAAACTGATAAAGACAAGTAATAAAAAAAACACTAGAGACTAGAAATGAAAATAAATCCAGACTTTAAATGAAACAGTAGAAAATACCTTATGAAAAATAAAACTGGAACTCTCTTATTCGGAATGCTTCTTGCTATGCGGAATGAACTGCTCCATTCGGAATGTTTCCCTTACTCGGAATAATTAATGCCATGCGGAACAAAGGTCTTATGCGGAATATTTTCAACCATGCGGAATGATTTGGAAATGCCCTATGCGGAATAATACTGCTATGCGGAAAACAAATCCTATTCGGAAAAAAATTGCCTTACTCGGAATAATTGGAAAATATCCTATGCGGAATAATCTGGAAATGCCCTATGCGGAAAGAATTTCTTATTCGGAATATTTGTTCTATGCGGAAAGTGTCTCTTATGCGGAATAATAAACTCTATGCGGAATATGAGGTCTTATGCGGAAAGATTGAGCTATTCGGAATATATTTTTGAGAAACCCTATTCGGAAAATCTTGGAAAGAAAGCCTTACTCGGAATAATTGAGTTATTCCGAATAGAGAAGAAAATTAGCCAATAGTCGGAATAATAGAAATGTTCCGAATAAACAAGGAAAATAACCACTACTCGGAATAATTGAGATATTCCGAATAGTCACAACCCCAGATTCCCTATTCGGAATCTGGGCGAGATCGGAAAGTGTAGCGAAGATCAGGGGAGTTAACAGAACACGAAATCAAACCAAAATCACCAAGTTTTTGATCAAAGCTTAAACCAATCTTACCACTAATTCTTTACTCATAGAAAGCTTGAATCCAAAACAACAAAATCTCAAAACCCACTTACTTTTGACAATCAAACCCAACGAATGAAACTTAAGAACTAAGAATCAAAAAGATATGAAGAACAAAATGATGGAAAGATTAAAAGATGATTTGTAATAATGAATTAAGATTCAACAACACAAGAAAAGATTAACTTACAAGATTGGAAGATAAATCAAACAAAGATTAAAACCTCTCCTTAAGGGAGATGGTTCCTAAAAACTAGGAAGAAGAATAACTGAAAAAGAAGATTCGGGATTCTTGAATGGGAGGGGTATTTATAGGCTTCTCCCTTTGTTGGTGAGTGGGCTTTCTTCCCTTCTTTTTGTCTTCTCGTCTTTTCAGAAAAGTTGACGTTTTCGATTCTGTTTCGGGATTTGTCGTCGATTAAATTCAACTCGTCTTTTAATTTCTTCGTTAAATAGACTTGAGTTTCTTCGACATGTGTAAATCTTCCGTCTTTGGTCCTTTTCTTCGATAAATCTTCAAATAGGCCCATTGACTTCAAATCTTTTGCATCTCTTGGACAATAGACTTCGTCTTCAGTCTTTTTCCTTGATAAAACCTGTGCAATCCCATGTTTTCTCCAATATTTATCCGGTTGGCTCTGAAAACATAACAAACACACAAACCACGCATAATTCCAAACAAATGACATTAAATACGCGTTTTGGTCTTGTTTTAGCAAGAAATAAGTGGTAGAAAAGATGGGTGTTTACACACCTATCAGGGACCAAACTTGACATTCTTCAATTCTTCAAGGTCCTTTTTGGAAATTCCATTCTTGGGCCCGGTTCATTGTGCGGCTTCGTTTCCCGGTTTCATTTTTGAATGATTCTTGTGATCTTTTTGTCATTTCCTCAATATCCGTACCTAAAATACACAAGCAACAAACACGAGCATATATTTGGCAGTTTTAATGATATTTAATGCATTTTAAGCCCGATTTGGACGATGAGACTATGTATAAAAGCAGTCTCATCAAATAACAACCATTAACAAAAGAGCATATGGACAATGTTCAACAATTATGTATTAACAACTAGCATTCAAGATTAACCAATCACCACAAATCCAAGGCTCCAAGCCTTACCAATAAGCAAAATTCCAAGGCTCCAAGCCTTACCAATAACCATGGTCCCATAGGCGCCCATACACCTATGAACCAATCCCAAGGCCCCGCCTTGTCAACATCCCCTTGGTACCAAGTCAAACCATAATAACTGAGACGATACGTGTCCCCCGATCCAAATCATAAACATAATCAAGAATCACATAGCAGTTAATCACATAAGTGTACACAAAATTCCATCACAAACCATAAAAACATTCACAACATTCTTTACAAAACCGTACAGTGTCTCTTCCATGCCATCTGGAAATCAAATCATAAAATTCAAATGCAAGAAACTAGAATTGATCAGAGGGTCTTACCCTAACCCATTTGTTTAGCCCTCCTCTAGATCTTTTATTTAATATATAATCTTAGTTTCATGTTCATTTGAAGTTCCAATTATACTCCTAAGTACCCTAAACATCTTAAAACATTAATTTAAACCTGACTGATTTCAAAAATGTTTTGACCTCCGACTGTTGTAACCTATTTTTGACCCACTTCCGGACCTCCAATTCAGTTTAGTTTCTTGCACTTGAAAGCCAATTCAATTACCTTTTCAGGGATATAAGATTCGAAAATTAAAAGTTTTTAAAACTTTAGATATGATCAAAACAATACACCAACAATTTTGCCTAGTTTTTAATTACGAATTTAATTGGATTAACCTAATTAATTATTCATAATTTACTTAATCACAAGCCCTAATTTAACTAATCATTATAATAACATTAATTCTCAGATTTTAATTTTTCTCTAACCTTAAATCCATCATAATTGATGTTTACATGAATTAGAAACATGATTTAGTTAATAAAAACGTAATTAAAACATGATCCTTACCTCTAATCTTCAAGGGATTGATTTTTCTTGAAAACCCTAACCTCCATTGATGTATTTTTTACCCTATAGCTGATATAAGTCGTTCATGGCCTTTACGGGTCTTATTTATATTAAAACACTTTTCCTAATCCAAATTTAAGGCTAAAACCAAAACTTTCCATATTTTCTAACCCCTTCCACCAAATTGGCCCATAACCGACCCAAATAGCTTTTTTCTTTATTTTTTTATTATTTACTGTAAATTAACTATTAATTATCATTACCTTAAATTTACTTAATTTATTTCAGCTCCTAAAACCTCCAAAACCGCTAAACCGTAAAACTAGTCAATCTACTCGTATACCGTAAAAGACGTAAAAATATACAGTTTTAAAAAACTCTTAGAATATGAAATAAACTATACAAATAAGTTCTAAATGACTTAAAACCATCCCGTAAATTATTCCCGTGACTAATTACCTCATCCGAGACCTCTTAATGCTAAACCTTAAATCGTAAAAATATGATTTTTTATAATACATATACGTATACGTAAAACCACGAAATAACACCATCTCATTTCATAGTCACTACATTGTGAGCTCATGAACATGAAATCATCACACATTGTTTCACTCACAAGGTACCCCGTACCCTAAACGATATCCAAACCACAACCTATACACACCAATTAGCACAAAAACACGTAAAGACACGTAACTTGCACAAAATAAAACTATGTGGCGAACCTCAAAACCGCGGTTGTCACATCACTCCCTCCTAATAGAAATCTCGTCCCGAGATTTACTCCTTAGGATCAAAAACACAAACAACAAATCACATGAGGATACTTGTTCAAAATGAACTCTTCTCATGTCCATGTGTACCTTAGTTCATGACTCAATATACCACATATACTAACCAACAATATTTAAATTCATTCCCAAACTCTTGACCTCACAGCCAATAAATCTCACAAATGACTCTTTGATAGAACGAAGACTCTTATTAACACAAATCCCGAATAACCATACATGCAAATACGCATTCTCAAGCAACATTTACCAATCTTAATACATGAAATATATCATGTTAATGCAATAATGACTAAAAACGTTACTTGCATTTTTCGGTCTCGCTTAGTTTTGATTACGACAATATGTAAAAACAAGCATTTACGAAAACAACGAAAAACGAATTCTTGAGTTCAAGTATTTTTCATTTTACCCATTTTCACTTAAGGTATGGATAAACAAGTACTAGCCTTAATCAAGTAATCAAGTGATTTAATCTTTTCTTAAAACTCACTTTTTATTAAATGTGACAAGTTTTTATTAAACTTTATTTTTAAGAAAATGTTTTATTAAATTAATTATTTGAAATTTGAAAATGGCATATTCTTATTTGGCTAAGAATATCCTTTCAGGATATTTTTATACCCAGATAAGACCTCCACCACTAAAGGACAAAAAGGAGCGGAGTCTAGTCCGTCGGTACCTTAGCACCTAGGCGGTACCTTATCGATAAGGTACCGCGGGCTGTGATAAGGTACCGCGGGCAGATATAGCTGTTGGCTCCTTTGTCCTTTAAATAGTGGACCATTCTTAGCTTTTCACCTCACCTCTTTTGCACATTTATTTCCAAATTCAAACCCCTTCTTTAATCACTCAAATCTTTGATCATTTGTTTGATTATTACTTGTTTAAGAAGTGAATCTTGTTCTTCCATCCCTTCCTCTCCAAGTGCAAAGAGAAGAACACTATCCTAGTGAAGTGTTGAGTCCACCACCAAAGATCCATTGAAGATCAAATTTTATACACTTGTAGTTGTGTCATAGTTGTGAAGATCCAAGTAGTTATGTCTATTTGGAAGTTGTGTATGTACTAAGTATAGTTGTGTAGATTGGTCCTAGCTACGATTAGGGCTCGACTTTTAGCTTAGAGTCGGAAATTGGTTAAGCGACGTGTACGGTTTTCTCCACCATAAGGAGCTTGTTGTGTAGTGAACTCTCGAGTAAGGAGTACTCGAGGAGTGGAGTAGGAACGAGGAGTGAGCTTCGTTGCCGAACCACTATAAATCCTTTGTGTTCGGTTTGATCATTCTTTATTCTTTATACATATACATGTGTTAGTACTACATTAGTTACACTATCATTCTTTATTCTTTGTGGATATATAATTGTTAGTATTAGTTTAGTTACACTATCATTGTTCATATTGTGCATAAGAAGATTTCACATATTTCCTCAAGCCTAAGTTTTTGAAAAAGGATTTTTTGGAAACCATATTTTAACAAGTAAATATAAGAAACTATTCAACCCCCCCTTCTAGTTTCTACAATTGGTATCAGAGCGGGTTGCTCAAGAATTTTTAAAGTATATTGTATTTTAAAACTTGAATCGATCTATGGATTCCAACAAGTACCTAGAAGGGCAATCTATGCAAAGACCACCACTTTGTAACCGATAGTTTTATTTATTGGAAAAATAGATTTGAAACTTATGTGAAATCAAAAGATTTAGATCTTTGGCATGTTATTACCAATGGTGATTTTTTACCCTTTAAATTTAATGAAGTTTCTAAAACAAAGGAATTGGTCACTTTTGACAAAGCTAATGATGATACTAAAAAGAAACTTTCAAAAAATAATGAGGCTAAAATGGTGATTTAAAATGCTTTGCCTAAGAAGGAGTATGAAAGAATTTTTATGTGTGAAACCGCTAAAGATATTTGGAACACTCTTTTAGTAACCCACCAAGGTAATATCCAAGTCAAAAAAAGTAAAATCGATCTTCTTGTCCAACAATATGAACAATTTGTCATCTTAGAAGATGAAACTATTGATAGTGCATTTGCTAGGTTTAACACCATTATTACTAGTCTAAAAGCACTTGATGAAGGTTTTTCTAGCAAGAACAATGTTAGGAAGTTTCTAAGGGCCTTACATCCAAAGTGGAGAGCAAAAGTCACGACGATTGAAGAGTCGAAAGATCTCTCAACTTTATCACTCGATGAACTCATAGGAAACTTGAAGGTTCATGAGATGATAATTTTGAAGGGCTCGGAATTAGTGAAAACCAAGAGTGAAAAGAAATCTCTTGCACTTAAAGCCAAGAAGGCACAAAGTGACCATGATAGTTCCTCGGAAAGCGATGACGAGGAGTATGCATTGGCGGTGAGAGATTTCAAGAAGTTCTTCAAGAGACGAGGTCAACACGTTAGGCAACCCAACTATGACAAGAAACCATTGTCAAAGAATCGGTTTGTCAAGAACGAAAAAGGTGATAGGAATTGCTTTAGATGTGGTGATCCAAATCACTTCATTGGTGATTATCCAAAGCCCGCTCGTGATAAGAACCACACGGCATTCGTTAGTGGCGCTTGGAGCGATAGCGGTGAAGATGATGATGACAACCCCAAAGAGGAGAAATGTCTTATGGCTCACACATCTAAAGAGGTAAATTACGAAACCGAATATTATAGCAATGATAGTTCCACTTTAGATGATATTGAATTTGAAGGAAAATATGATAGCTTACACAAACTTAGTCTTAAATTCATAGAAAAGAATAAAACCTTAAAATCAACCAAAACTAAGCTTGAAAATGAGATCAATGAACTTAGGGAGAAATTGGCTAAACTTGAGAAAAACAAAGAGGTTGATTTAGGTTGCTTAAGTTGTGAGAAACTTAAATTAAAGAATGAAGATCTCAAGAGCACCTCCATTAAATTGGAAAAGTTCATGAAAGGTACTAGTGCTCTTGATGATATGTTAAACAAACAAGTTCATTCTAAGGAAAGACTTGGTCTAGGTTTTAACTCAAATGAAGCCTCAACTAGTGAACCAAAACAAGTCAGGTTTTCACAGAAAACACCCTCTGGACGCGGTTCCACATTGTATGGCGCGGTTCCTTATCACTATGGAACCGCGGCCATAGATAAGGTACCGCGGCCAGAAGTTGAATTTTGTGAAAATTCTGAACTTTCTGAAAAATCTAAGTTAAATGAAAAACTAAAGCATCTTACTGTTAATAAGGTACAATTACCCATACTTGACGACAATGCTATTGGTAAGTTCTACAAGCCTTTAAGTAAACCTCTCATGGGAAATAGAAGTTTATCTAGACTATCCTCTACTCCACCTAGAGTACGGAAGGAGTCTAAGCCTAGAAGTAGAACGACAACGCCTATAAGAGATAATCAAAACAACTCACGACCTAGAAGTAAAACTCCAACACCTAGAAGAAATAATAATAACTCTAAACCTAGATCAAACACACCTAGGAGAAGTAATGAACAACAAAATGGTTACATGAATTACTACCCTCCTCCATTTTGTTCTCCATGGGGAATCCCCTCCTCATTCATGCATCCCAACCAAATGCAAGGGATGTTTGGAACTAACAATTTTGGACCCATGAGATATTGGGGACCAAATGTTTGATCTTGTGTGTTGTTACCTAGATATGCTTGGGAATTGATTTGGAGCCCGATGAGTGGATTAAGGATAGTGGATGTTCTAAACACATGACGGGTAATCGAAGTTTGTTCTCGCATTACAAAGCATATGATGGAGGTAACGTCACATTCGCTAGTAGTCTACGTGGTAATATCATTGGCAAAGGTACGGTTTCTCTTGACTCCATGACCATTGAAAATGTTGAGCACGTAGATAACTTAGGTTTTAACCTTTTAAGTATAGGTCAAATTTGTGATAATAAGTGTAAGGTCATCTTTTCGGAACATGACAGTGAAATCGTAAAATATGGAAAAGTCATTGGAAAAGGTGTTAGAGAGCATGGGCTTTATGTCATGAAGGTTAATAAGAAGTCAAAAGACAACATATGTCTTGCGACTATAGATGATAGTTCTACTCTTTGGCATAGGAGATTAGGTCACGCTAATATGCGTTTAATTCAATCTTTAGTCTCTAAGGAGTTGGTAAGACACCTCCCCAAGATTAAGTTTGATAGTCACTTTTGTGATGCTTGCAAAGTTGGAAAGCAAGTTCACTCAAGTCACAAAGCCAAGAATTTGGTTTTGACCTCTCGGTGCTTAGAGCTCCTACATATGGATCTCTTTGGACCTTCCGCCATACGGAGTTATGGAGGTAACCTTTATACCCTAGTTATAGTTGATGACTATTCTAGATTCACTTGGACTAGATTTTTGGCATCTAAGAATGAAGCTTTCGATCACTTCGAAATCTTTAGTCGAAGAATTCAAAATCAACTAGGATGTTCAATTGTTTCTATTAGGACGGATCATGGTAGGGAATTTGATAATGAAGTGCAATTTGGTGCCTTTTGTGAAGCTCATGGTATTACCCATAACTTCTCGGCTCCTCGCACTCCACAATCAAATGGGTTTGTTGAAAGGAAGAATAGGACTATCCAAGAGATGAATAGGACGATGTTAAACGAGCAATCTTTGCCTCAAAAGTTTTGGTGCAATGCCGTGGACACATCGACTTATATTCTCAACCGAATTCTTATTCGACCTTTCCTAGGAAAGACCCCCTATGAGATTCTTAAATGTAAGAAACCCTCATTAGAATACTTTAGGGTGTTTGGAAGCAAGTGCTTTATCCTCAACACCAAAGACTACCTTACCAAGTTTGACCTAAAGTCTTACGAAGGTATCCTTTTAGGTTATTCCCAAACTAGTAAAGCCTACATAGTCCTAAATAGAACCTCGGGGGTTATTGAAGAATCACTCAACGTAACCTTTGATGAAACCCCTCCTTCACCCAAGACACCACCATTGGTTGATGATGACTTGGATGAATTAGAAGTAGTTAAAGCCAAAGAGGTTAGAAAAATAGGAGTTGAAGACCTTAGTGTTGAAAAGGAAGTAAACATTAAGGAGTCTAGGGATCACACTCTCAATAATGTCATTGGTGACTTAAATCAAAGGACCCTAAGATCTCAAGTCCAAAACCAAAGCAACTTCTTTTGTTTTGTCTCCTTGATTGAACCAAACAATGTTAAAGAAGCTTTAACGGATGAGAGTTGGGTCATTGCGATGCAAGAAGAATTGAATCAATTTGTTGCCAATGATGTTTGGGAACTTGTTCCTCCACCTAGAAGTTCTACCATTATAGGAACCAAATGGGTATTTAGGAATAAGCTAGATGAGAATGGTGTTGTGTCTCGTAACAAGGCTAGACTTGTAGCTCAAGGCTATAATCAACAAGAAGGGATTGATTATGACGAGACATATGCACCGGTAGCTAGATTAGAATTAATTAGAATCCTTTTAGCCTACGCTTGTGCCTTAGATATTAAGCTTCAACAAATGGATGTAAAGAGTGTATTTCTTAACGGTTTGATCAATGAGGAGGTATATGTGGCTCAACCTCCCGGCTTCATTGATTTTGAGAAACCGGACCATGTTTACAAGCTTAAGAAACCGGACCAATGAAGACCCCTATGGCCTCGGATACTAAACTCACCGTAGATGATGATTGTGAGTCGATAGACAACACCAAATATAGAGGTATGATTGGTAGTTTGTTGTACCTAACGGCAAGTCGACCGCATATCATGTTTAGTGTTTGCCTTTGTGCTCGCTTCCAAGAGGCTCCCAAAACCTCTCATCTTGAAGCGGTTAAGCGTATCTTCCGATACATTAAAGGCACTATACATTTAGGATTATGGTATCCTAAAGGGACCGGCGTAGAAACCATTGTCTACGCGGACTCGGATCATGCGGGAGACTATGTGGACCGGAAAAGCACTAGTGGAGTTTGTACCTTCATGGGTTGTTTTTTAACTTCTTGGTTCTCCAAGAAACAAACCGCTCTTGCGATATCCACCACGGAAGCCGAGTATGTGAGTGCCGGAAAAGCATGCCAACAAGCTCTATGGATGAAGCAAGCGCTTGTTGATTACGGGATTTCTCATGATGATGTTCCCATCATGTGCGATAATAAAGGCGCTATAGAATCCCGTGCAACATTCGCGAACCAAACACATAGAAATTAGACACCATTTCCTTAGGGATAATGTTCAAAAGGGGAACATTACTATTGAAAAGGTGCCCTCCGAGGACAACTTAGCCGATATCTTCACTAAGCCACTTAAGAGGGAACCTTTTAATTACTTGCGTCTAGGTCTAGGATTAATGGAACATCTTCCTTAAATTCTTTTCTTCTTGTGTGTTTTCTTTTACCACTTTGGGTCCTTGAAAAATCTTCTCCTCTCCTTTTCAAAACTCTCAAAGTCTCGTTCGAAAATGGTTGAGAAATTCGTTTGACATTGTTAATTCAATCTAAAAACGATTTTTCATAGATTCTCGCTATTAATCTAGAGCTTACATAATTCATATGTATGATTCTCTCAAACATAGCAAGAACAAGATTGAATCATGGAGGATCATTGTGTCATGACTCAAGGTCTTGTCTTACACACCTCCTACATTGATTTCTTTTTATCCATGTATTTTGGTCAAATCTCTATTTGGTAAGTTTGCATATGTTTTCTTTGTCTATCTTTGCTTTTAAGCATATCCCTATGATAAGTTAGACTAGAAAAATAATATTTGCTGAAAAATCTTCCTCCAAACACCAAACCCTGCTTCTGCAGGCGGTTCCTTATGTGAACCGCGGTACCTTATTGATAAGGTACCGCCACCCTAGATAAGGAACGCCTACAGTGGCCTTCCTTTTTCGGGTTTTTGTCTGAAACTCCAGATTTGCTCCAACATTTTTGAGAATCTTTGTTTCAAACCCTTTGACCACCCCAAAAATACCCTAAGCCTTCCCTATTTAAACCATAAGCATTTTGCATTACTTCACATCCAAAATGTCTTATTCACCCAATGAAAGCCTTGAATCTCCTCCATTTTCTCCAATTGCTTTCAATCCAAACCCTCCCAAGAACACTCTTAATCACATTTCTCCTACCAAGAATGTTGATCGTGGAACTTCTTTTCTTCCACCACCACCCTTTAGTGTTCTTCCTCCTTCTCATGATAATGTCATGCACCATGGAACATATTGTCATTGAGCTACAACAAGAGTCTCCTAATCAAGCCTCCTCTTCACTTTGATTATGAGATCTCCAACAAGCCACCACCACCACCCTCCGCTATTACCTTGTCTTTCATATAAGCATTGATTGCTTATCCACAAGACTCCAAATTCAAGCAAATCTTAGAATTCTAGAATAACTAGGATTAGATTTATGCTTTTGGCTTGTTTCTTTTTCCATACTTCTTTTTATGATGTACTTTTAGTAACCTATCTTGGATCTTTATCTTTGTGTTTTCTTCTCTTTTAATTTTTTATGTGACCTATTGTTGTATATTGTTGGTTGTTTCTTTTGTTCAACTAGCCCTTCTATGTAGCTTGTCACCATATCTCGATTCCTCGGTGCCCCAAGCTAGGGGGAGTAAGCACCAAGGGGGAGTCTTTGCAAAGTCCGTTTCTTCAACACCGGATTACGCAACCTTTTTGCTTCGACAAAGGGGGAGAAATGAATAAACTCGTCTTCGAAAATCTTGTTTTTGTGTGATTGAGTTTATGTATTGTCGGAATCAAAAAGGGGGAAGATTGTTAATGCAATAATGACTAAAAACGTTACTTGCATTTTTCGGTCTCGCTTAGTTTTGATTACGACAATATGTAAAAACAAGCATTTACGAAAACAACAAAAAACGAATTCTTGAGTTCAAGTATTTTTCATTTTACCCATTTTCACTTAAGGTATGGATAAACAAGTACTAACCTTAATCAAGTGATCAAGTGATTTAATCTTTTCTTAAAACTCACTTTTTATTAAATGTGACAAGTTTTTATTAAACTTTATTTTTAAGAAAATGTTTTATTAAATTAATTATTTGAAATTTGAAAATGGCATATTCTTATTTGGCTAAGAATATCCTTTCAGGATATTTTTTATACCCAGATAAGACCTCCACCACTAAAGGACAAAAAGGAGCGGAGTCTAGTCCGTCGGTACCTTAGCACCTAGGCGGTACCTTATCGATAAGGTACCGCGGGCTGTGATAAGGTACCGCGGGCAGATATAGCCGTTGGCTCCTTTGTCCTTTAAATAGTGGACCATTCTCAGCTTTTCACCTCACCTCTTTTGCACATTTATTTCCAAATTCAAACCCCTTCTTTAATCACTCAAATCTTCGATCATTTGTTTGATTATTACTTGTTTAAGAAGTGAATCTTGTTCTTCCATCCCTTCCTCTCCAAGTGCAAAGAGAAGAACACTATCCTAGTGAAGTGTTGAGTCCACCACCAAAGATCCATTGAAGATCAAATTTTATACACTTGTAGTTGTGTCATAGTTGTGAAGATCCAAGTAGTTGTGTCTATTTGGAAGTTGTGTATGTACTAAGTATAGTTGTGTAGATTGGTCCTAGCTACGATTAGGGCTCGACTTTTAGCTTAGAGTCGGAAATTGGTTAAGCGACGTGTACGGTTTTCTCCACCATAAGGAGCTTGTTGTGTAGTGAACTCTCGAGTAAAGAGTACTCGAGGAGTGGAGTAGGAACGATGAGTGAGCTTCGTTGCCGAACCACTATAAATCCTTGGTGTTCGGTTTGATCTTTCTTTACCCTTAACTCTTTACATTCTTTATTCTTTATACATATACATGTGTTAGTACTAGATTAGTTACACTATCATTCTTTATTCTTTGTGGATATATAATTGTTAGTATTAGTTTAGTTACACTATCATTGTTCATATTGTGCATAAGAAGATTTCACATATTTCCTCAAGCCTAAGTTTTTGAAAAAGGATTTTTTGGAAACCATATTTTAACAAGTAGATATAAGAAACTATTCAACCCCCCCCCCCCTTCTAGTTTCTATATATCATGTATAACATTCAATTCCCTAGGCAATTCTATACCCATAAGATACTGGTCCAATCTTTCAAAATATCATAAATGGACCTACAAAACTCGTCATCAACTTTTCCCTTTTACCAAAACATGCCACCCATTACTATAGGTGAAATTTCCTACATAACTTTGTCACTAAACTCTAGTGATTTCCTCTTTTTCAACATATCATCTCTTGTTACTCTCATCCTTTCCACAAACACCATTGCCACATTAGTAGTCTCTTTCACGAATTTTGATCCACCATAAGGACAACTCACCCTATCCTTCCCTATAGTGCCTCAAATGGCATTCATCGACTTCTAGTATGATAACTATCATTATATGAAAACTCAGACATCGCTAAAGAGTTTCCCACATCCCTCTAAATCAGTCACCCAAGCTCTCAACACGACTCCTATAGTTGTATCAATTTCCCACTTCGTTCATCATTTTCCAATTAGCTGGATATACTCATATCCAATCATGTTCATCAACTTCCTATAGTCCATACCGCAAACTACTTAAAAATTCCAATTTCCTTCCACAAGTTACCTATGACGATATTTCACATATTGATTAGTTTATCACAACGAGGCTCTTCCAATCCAAATCAACTTATGATCTATACACATCACCAAAAGGACGGTTATCTCAGTTAGTCTATCAACTGCCATCCAAACCCATGCTACAACTACTTCCATAAAATTTGGATAGATCATTAGTAGCACCTATACACTTCTTTCTCACTTTTCTCCATGAAAGATTTTTTCCCCTGATACTCAACACTTCCTTTATACCTACACACTGTCTTACCTTCAAGGTCATAGTGCTCCTCATCTTGTCTCAGTCAGACCAAGCCCTTCGTCTCTCATGACACATCACATCTATAACTCCTCAACAATTCGATTATCGATACTAAGCCTTCCAAACAAACAGTATAGGTCAGTACCATTTCCTTTCTACACTACAACAATATTAGCATGCTTAGTGCCTTAGTCTACTCATTAGGCTATACCAAAGTTTTACCTTCGGTTCCTATCCTGACCTATTTCGTTCATGATTCGCATCTATCCACACTTCCTTCTTCTTCCTCAGCTCATGACATACATCACGATGTTATGCTTCCCGTCTTTCAAGTCATCTATACCTCAAAATTTTTCCAAGTAGCTTCACTTGTTTTTCCTCACGATCAGTTCTCCTACTCCCTCCTAATAGGGACAGACTAGAGTTTTATGTGATCCCATGCGGATCACATTCTCATCTTATACCCATATTAGTTTCCGTTTGTCTAAACTAAGCCATATTTTAAATTCTTATTCAAATCTCATACTTCTATTTTGATCTTGCACCCAACATGAGGTACTTTCAATTATCATCTTCTAGGAATACTTGGTTCTCTCCTTCCATGGTTCTTCTAATTCCTTCACTATCATGTCCAAGCAAAACTTCTCACTCAATTCATCAACTCTATAGAAATCGTTAGTGCATTGGATAATGCATAACTGTCTCTTCCAAAGATCTTTCATAACACCTTCACAAAACCGATTCTCTAATCACTTCTCCATGAACTTATTCAGCTCAGCTTCACTACTCATCCCTCGATATTGATTGCCATGAAAATTCTATCCGCGTAGTCACTCGACTCCCCTTGTTACCTCCCTGAGTTCTTAATCTCCCATGTTATGTATTAAATTCATCACGATCCACTAGTTCAGCTCTTTGTAACTCCACTCTAATACTCGATTTGTCCTTCTTCGTCACGAACCATACAGAGATTCCCATCATAGTGCTTGTCACCTTTCCAGTCCTTGCAACTTCTGTGACTCCTTTAAAATCTCTTGCTTCCTTCTAGCAGCCGACATGTAGTCCTTTCAGCTCCTTGATTCACGATGTAGCTATTCACGCACTCCTTCTCGCCTCTATGATGTTACTTAGGAACTTCACACTACCCAGTAGCCTCTAACTTCAACTCATCTACAACAATATTTCTAAAGGTACTTCAACCCCTTAATGGCTCACTCTTCCTTACTTGTTGTACTTCACCATTAATCAACCTCCTACCAATCATTCTTTCACATCCATGTTTTCCTTCACGTGTCTACTACTACCTTGCATCCATAACTATACCAATTCCCCTGCGTGTTAATCCTTCAATTAGTAGAAAATTTCTACTCTACCCTCACATCCGCTAGTACTTTCATCAATATCCTAATGGTACTTCAACCAACTTCTCATAGCATGACATCTCGTTCCCACGACCAGTCAACTAACTTTACTTATTCCTTATTCCCGTAAACAATCTAAGTTTCAAAACTCCACAAATCTTAATCATTCCTTCAACACAACCTCTAAACCAAAAATACGTCTATCTATTCTAATATCTAACCATAAGTAATGCTACCCAAATCTATCCTCTTATCCTAACGTTTCTACAACCGAATAACTAAATCAACCATGACGTGTACCAAAAGAATTCCAAACGATCGAGTCCCATAATAAATATAGGGTAAACTGAAAGATCAACCATAATGAACCCTAGCCAAAACAACTAAAAACAAAACAATGTAATCCAAAAGATTCAATGGAGTGTGACAGCAACAAAAAATTAGACTCGCCACGGTTAGTATTGCCAAATTTCGATACCTCAGAAAATTTTAAACTTTCACCCCATTTAGTTACTCCTCATAAGAACCAAACTTCAATACTACTAAAATCAATCATACTCGTTTTGAACAATAAACTAATGTTTTATCTTCATTATTTTATCGAAGATATCAACTAGTTAGTATACTACAATCTTATTCTGACCATTATCTTGTTTACCCGTATTAAACTTATTTCACTTGTTATTATGAAACCAATACATTGTTGGGAATAAAATTATCTAAGTCACTCAGACGCTGACAAAGGGATTTCGGATGCTGACAAGAAGAATTGAGGTGCTGACAAGTTGAATGCTGACAAGAAATATTGAGGCGCTGACAAAGGAAATATTAGGAAGACAAGGACTAAATCTGCCAATGATGAATTCTTCAAGCTGGTGGACAAAATATGAAGATAAGAATTCAGAATATATTCTTAATGTTTAAAAAGATTTAGTCAATAACTTATTTTCTATGTTTATCTCGTATATCTTCCTAAAATAGTTGATTCTAGCTTTTTGTACAAGGCTCCTTAGTATATAAAAGGAGGCCTTAGGGTTAGACATAAGATATCCTTTTTCACACATCTCTTCCACATATATATGTTTTACACTTTCATTGTACACAAGTTCGATTAACCAATCAAAGTGAAAGTTTGGTTTATCTGTTTGTGTGTTCTTATTCTAAGTATTAATTCCGCATAATACTTAGTTTGTTTCATATACAACAAAGTTTCTCTAAGTGTTTAACTTGATTCATTCTCGTTTGCACAAGTTAAATCGATCTAAGTTTGGGATCAACGTACATGTTTATAAAATACAGTGTTTTATTTTCATTTTATTCTATATTATTATTATTATTATTTAATAAAATCCATTTATGCTGGTTATAACTAAACTACAACACGTTTACAAGCTGTGGTGTTTTTTTATCATTACTATAATAAAATCTCCCTTTTTACTCCTTCCGTCTAGTTAAATACTTCTAAAATTTTAACTCCACTTAAGAAAAATTTTGTAAAATTTCATTACCCCTTTAAAATGTATTATCACATGTTACATAGAAAACTAATCCAATTATTTTCAAGATAATTTTTTTATAGCTTACTACCACAAACTTTAAAAAAAATATGTAAGTCACGATATCATACCATACACTTACAAATTATTTTCAAAACCGTTTTCCTATAATTAGCCACACTTATTTGTATGAAAATTTAGTATTTTTCATTAATTAAAATACATACCGGAATGTAGACACACATCAAAAGACTCAAAACGTCGTTGGAACTCCATCGAACTCCAGCACCATAAAACACGAGCAAACACAAGGTACGTTCAAGTTATAATAACTACTGAACGACCATATATCATAACTTAACACATACTAGTATATATACATCCGCATATATATACCTATTAAATCACCCAAAACATACTCGTTACCATACATGTCAAATCAATCAATCGCGTCATACACTTGTTTTTTCATACGAGTAATCACCATCTTACCACAAGGCATAAAACTCATACTAAAACCAGTCCATATCATGTGACCCCATAATCACACAACATGAGTATAACCCAAAACATATAACACACTCAAAAATAGCCATATGGTAGACAGTCGTTACATAAACCCATATATTATACATATACCCAAAAATCCACATCTCATCATATACAAGCATGTACTAACCCTCTTTCATGCAATCATACTTGAGAACCCATTGAAGTTGTGGTACTTGTATAGCTATATTGGACACCATACTTATACGATTACCCTTTCCTTAATGCACTCCCTCCTATGATGACACTTATAAGAATCAATACAACATATAACACATAAATCCATCTACTCACATAAGCTCATAACCACATAAACAATAAGGTCCATAACTCCATCTATTAAAATGACATAGTAAAACTCTTGGAATACATAAATCCATAGTCTAGCTAAACCATCATAGACAAACTCCAACACAACATCATAATCAATTATAAGTCATGTCGCCCATAAGAGTGGAAACAACTTAAAATCCTTCCTATCCACCTACTCCTAGTAACTCGAATCACCACATGATTTTTAGGGAACATGACTTAAACATCAAAAGAAAAATACTATACATTAGGTACACCAAATAACTTATCAGTTATTATGAAAGTAACTCATATATCAAAAATAAAACAGAAATTAACATGTGACTAAGTATCAACGACTATAGTTCAATCCATACTAGTGAAAACTCACAGAAAACGAATCAACAATACTCAGATTATACAATCAAAATTATACACACATATTCCTATGACGCCTATATGCAGGGATTCTTAAGCTATAGACTAGGTTACTAGACTAGGCAACCTAATTCTCTATAACCATTGTCTCTTATACCATTCTGTCACACCCCACCATGGCGGAATATGGGGTGCGACGTATGGATATCATCACAACAATAGCATGTCTATAGAGATAACTAAATGAAATGAAAATATCATAAATGGTGACACAATGTCATGAAGATATCTCAAACAATGCAGGCGTCTAGGTAAATAGGTAACATGTCTACCTCTTACCAAATTCATACAATTAACAAATAACAAACATATAGGTGTATACAAAGTATCACTTATTCAAACATAAATAAAGACTAAGAGGAAAGGGGGTTCCACTAAATTCAATCCTAAGCCTTCCAGCTAGCCACTCCTATTCTCACGTTTAACCACATTCTCACCTAAAAGAGACACTAAAACACGTCAACATAAATTTGGTGAGAGTCATAGGTTTAGACTCCAACGCCAAATCAGTTATAAGCTGTGAATAACAACCATTAACAAAAGAACATATGGACAATGTGCTACAATTATGTATTAACAACTAGAATTCAAGATTAACCAATCAACACAAATCCAAGGCTCTAAGCCTTACCAATAACCATAATTCCAAGGCTCAAAGCCTTAACAATAACCATGGTCCCATAGGCGCCCAACACCTATGAACTAATCCCAAGGCCCCGCCTTGTGAACATCCCCTTGGTACCAAGTAATAATTGTGAAAAGACTTATCCTTTTACCACTTATTTCTAATAATAACAAGACCAAAACGTGTATTTTATGTCGTAATAGTCGGAATTATGCGTGGTTTGTGTTTTTATTGTGTTTCAGGACAAAAATATGAAAAAGGAAGAACACACGGGCTTTCACGGGCTTTTATCGAAGAAAAAGACAAAATACGAAGTCAAAAGATCAAAAGTGCCAGACGAACGGAACTCAAAGGCCTATTCTGAAGATTTATCGAATAAAAAGTATAAAGACGGAAGTTTAACAAAGTCGAAGAAACAAGTCTACTAAAAGAAGAAAAATAGAAGACGAGTTCAAGTTATCATTTGACTGATCTCGAGACAAAGTCGAGAAAGACGAGAAAGAGAAAGATGGAAGGAAGCAACATACCTCCCCTCTCCTATAAATACCCTCCTAATGCTTCATTATAAGGGTGTTAGTTAGTTTTTAGTAACTTTTCATTTTTCTAGTTTTTTCATATCTTTAGAGAGAAGTAGGTATTTCTACTTTCTCTCTCTAGATTTCTTCATCTTTTCTTTCATGTTTAAGCTTTCATTTAATCTTGTATTTTGGAATCATTAATCTACAAGTTCAAGTTTAAGCTTTTCATCATTAATCTTCTTCTACCTTTCTTGATTTAGATTTGTTCTTGATCTGAAATATTAATGCATCTTGTTTAATTTTGATGTTTATGTGATTAAAATTTTTATCTTTTTATTCCTATCTAAGTTTTTATAAGATTTAAGCTTTAAGCTTGTTATGCTTTTTGGCTTATTTCGTATCTAGCTTATTGTCTTTTAAGTTTTCTTAAAAGTTTAGTCTTTTTAAAGTTTGTTTTATAAAGTTCGCTTATTTAGTATCTTAAAAGTTCTTAAATTTATGCTTGTTTTCATTTGGTTAAGATTTGAATAAGTGCTTATTCGTCTTTGCTTATTTATGCTTATTCATTTTTGCTTGTTTGCTTTTTGAATCCCATCGAACCTGTATTAAGTACCCAGTCCGATTGAGTAAGTGTGATCGCATAAACCCCTAGGGTTTCTACTTGCGATCCATTACTTCGATCACCTAGTACGATCGTTCACTACGATCACACTCATTAATCCACACCACGATCACTTTTTGCGATCGTGGGTACGATCTGTGAGTGCGATCTGTGGCTACGATTACCTTGGGTGCGATCACTTGTTACGATCGCATTGAGTGCGATCACTTATACCACGATCACTAGGCTGCGATCGATTGCTACGATCGTAGGCTACGATCACTTGGGTGCGATCGGTGGTCACGATCCAATAGTGCGATCCCTCATTTCTTGAGTACGATCCATCATTACGATCCACCACTGCGATTTACACCACGATCCATCTTGCGATCGATTGTCATGATCGTGTGTTGCGATCTAACTCTAGTTTTTGTTTATTTATCTTAGTTTTCAAACTTAAACCTTTTCCCGCATTTTTTACTTAGTGTTGTTCTTAAACAAGTTTTGTCTTAGTTTAACATTATTTTATTTTATTTTTAAAATTACTTTTTAATTACTCTAATTCCTTGCTAGTTTGCGTAAGTCTTTTAACCTTAGCTTTGTTAACTTGTCATTCTAATAGAGATAGATAATCTCAAATCTCCCCCTTTTAGTAACCAATTACAATTATTCCACCCTGAACCGTGATCAATTCGATTAGATACCGAGACGATTGAGTACACATATACATTGCTAAGCTAAAACCATTTATTAAATGGCGCCGCTGCCGGCTCTTTTCGTAAAGATTAATGGTTTTTGTGAGAAAATTTGGATTTTGGGATCCGTTCTTTTGGGAACGTTATTTTCAAGCACAAAAATTTTCAAAAAAAAATCCTTAAAAAAATATAAAATTTTCAAAAATCCAAAAACAATAAAAAAGATAAAGAACCAAAAATATTTTATTTCATTTTAGTGTATGCGTACTCGATCTACGTCTTATTCTAAGCCTGAGACTCTTAGAGGCATAGATATGGTCGGTGTGCATAACAATAATAACAACCCACCTCACAAAAACATGAACAATAATAATAACAATGGCCCACAACCCGACCTACGCACAATGAAGGAGCTTTGTCAGCAAACAATGAGCGGACGCGGAGGACCGATTGCGCCGATGCAAATCACGGCTCCTGAATTTTCGTTGAAGCATCACATGATCTAGCAAGTTCAAAACGCTTGTCCTTTTCGCGGATTACCGGATGATGATGCCAACAAACATCTTGATAATTCATAACCGTCACTTAAAGCATGAAATTGCCCAATGTTTCCATGGATTTTCTTCGCCTTCACCTTTTTCGACACACTTTATCCCACCATGCCGAAAAATGGTTTGATCGTCTTCCCAAAAACTCAATTCATACACGGAATGACATGACTCAAAAAATTTTGTCGCGCTACTTTCCACTATCCATGGTCACTAGTCTTCACAATCAAATCAGTGGATTCACTCAAGAACCTGATGAGTCGCTTTTCGATGCTTGGGAAAGTTATAATGTCTTGATCAACCGTTGTCCGAACCATAATATGCTCCCCGTTACTTTGATTGATACTTTCTACAATGGTTTAACTTTTCGTGATCGTGATACGATTAATGCTGCCGCCGGTGGTACATTCATGAAGAGAAGACCTGAGGAGTGTAGAGAGCTTATAGAGAACATGACCACTCACCACAAAAATTGGGATTCATCTACATCTTCAAGGAATAACCTGAGGGCCAATGTTTCTTCTACATCATCAAACCAAGAGATAACCGAACTTACCCGCCAAATAGCCAAGATGAACAAAAACTTCTTGACCATGGCTACAAACCAATATCAACAAGCTAAAGCTGTATCAACTTCTTGTGAGATTTGTGGAGGTTCTCATTCATACACCAATTGTCCTTCTACTCATGACAATCCGGAAAACGTGTATGCTGCTATCGGTAACTTTTCTACGGGAGGCTATCAAGCTCGTGCTCAAGGTGACCGCAATTTGCTCAGTTATCGTTCAAACAACTTCCTTTCACCACTCGGTTTTCCTCCTCAAAACCAAAACATTTTCAACCGCAACAATCAAAACCAAACTTGAGCTCCTAATCAATATCAAACCCAAAGAAACCCATATCCACCTCAAGGAAACAATCAAGTTTACCAACAACCCGCTTATCAACCACCTGCCTACCATGCTCCTCCTTCCAACCAACCCACCGTATTTAATCACGAGGTTGAAACTTACATGAGGACTAATGACGTGCTGGTGAAGAATCTTAAAAGTCAAATCATCAACTTGAAAGGAGATATGGCGAAACAAGGGAATGATCTTCGAGCCGATATGCGAAACTCTTTGAGCAGTCAAACGAATGACTTAAGGGATATGATGGCTAGTTTCTTCCCAAGTAATCAAGCCTCTGGTTCGGGTTCTCTTCCTAGTAACACCGTTGCTAGTCCAAGAGGGGAGATGAAAGCAATCACCACCCGAAGTGGCAAAGGTTTAAAGGAACCCGAGATTCCTACACCTACACCGGTGATTATGACAAAGGAGAACGAGTCCCCTTCATCGATTCCTCCACCTTTTATTTCTACCCCTCCACCACCCAAGGATGTGAGTGAGAATTCTGTTCCCAAACCTTCCTCTCAACCCGATATACCTTATCCCTCAAGTTTGAGGAAAGAGAAGTTGAAGAATAAGGATGATATTCAAGTTTCGAACTTTCTTAAAATGTTAAAACAATTGAATTTCAACATCTCCTTTGTCGAGGCTCTCGCTCACATGCCGAAATGTAGAATCTTGATAAACTATGAATCTATGAATTGGGTTGAAGTTTTCTAGAGAGAGAAACTAGAGAGAGAAAGTGAGAGAGAAACTATGTGTTTATTTCATTCAAATGAATAAAGTGAAAAACAACCACCAACCCCTTTCCATGGAGGAAAGGGGTATTTATACTTCCAAGCCTTATTTGGACTTGGGCCGGCCCATGACAAGCCCATGGGCCGGTTCTTACTTAACTAAATAAGTATTTGTTAACTACGAGCTATTTCAACATAAATAATATTGTGGAGTGACCGATACTTCTAATATACGTTAAAACGTATTTCTAACAATCTCCCCCTAAGGGAGGTCACTCCACGTTTACAAAGTTCTAAACCTAGCATACTATACTAAGTCTTGGTTCTTCAGCTCGTAGTATTTTCTTCTTTCTTTTTGTTGTGAATATTTTGATTTGATCTTTTAGGCTTTGGCTTGAGAGCATTGTTCTTTTGGCCTTTCACGTGCGATCTTTGCCTTCTTGTGAATTTTGCCTCCTCGTGACTCCATGTTCCACACACTTATGTCTTTTTGTTGAATTCTCAAAAGCTTCAGAGTTTGGTACAGCGGAAGACTTTATCTTGTACTTTCTTGAATTTTTGCTGAAGTTTGATGCAGAAAAACATAAGCATGTGGGAACGACTTCTACAGGTACACCGAAACACCACCGTCTTTAACTGGTACACAGCAACGCCACCGTCTTCAACAGGTACACAGCAACGCCACCGTCTTTAACAGGTACACAGCAACGACACGAATAAAATGGCTTTGACATTTTATTCTAATTCGGTAGCATTTTACCTCCGGTCGGTGAAGACCGTTGGACGATATTAGATATCGTACCCGTGACGGATAGTTTCAATTAAGTAACTTCCTGACAGGATTTCGCGGGTAAACCCGTTCTCTTTATTCGACCGTCCAAAGCTGACTGCGAACATAAAGAGTGAATCACTTGGATAAATTATCCTTGTGATTTGAAGCCGTCAATTCATGAAACCTGGAACAAGTGAATTTCAATTAAGATTTTCACCATCGTTGCTTTCCAGTTGTCACGAGCTCAATTCATAAAGAATCTTGCACGTCACCTACCAAGTGCTGTTTGATGTTAACACTAGAAGGATTTCCACTCGTCACTGTGATCAATAAAGAGTCACTCTGAGTGTTCTGGCAAGATCATATGATAACGCGTAGAGGCCTGGAACGAGTTTAAGTTCAATTAAGAATCAAACCACTGTTTCTTTCCAGTTTTTCACAAGATTGGTTCTAAAAGAACTGCACGTGTAACCTACCATGAGCTTGTTTGATGTTGGCTCAAGCAGGATTTCCATCTTCATTGTAATACTTGCGTATTACTCGGATGTTCTGGCAATATTACAGGAATACTGCGTAGGACTCATGAAAATCTCTTACTTTTCACAGTGTGTGAGAAAGCAAGGAATAAATGGAAAGTGTCCTAATGAGACTTTTAATGATCTCTTGGCTCTAGACTCGATAGTGCGTTTTGATTTAGTGAGCGATGGCTGGAGAGGAGTGCCACCTTTTCAATACCAGTCTATTCGGAGTGAATAAACCAATAGAGAATGTGTTGATCTCCGTGTGATTAAAACAAATACCTTTTGAGAGATATTTGAGTTAGCTGGGAAGGGTTGTGCATTGCATCACTGGGTCCATGATGTTTTTCTTCAATATCGAGAATCATTAACAAAAATGACCTCAATAGCATATGTATTGACCCGGTTTCTGCCTAAAGTTGTAAGGAGGGCTTCTTTCTTTACACCCTTTATCTTTACAATTCTTTTTAATTCTTCAACCCCTTCAATGCTTACCAATACGTCATAACTAGCACCTTGTTGTGATTGTTCCAGTGCTAGCTTAAGTACTTGGTCGGCATTCAGCTACGTTCACAATCTTTCTCCACCTTTCCTAGGACTTCTAATTCTATCTAGGGAATTGTCCTTGGGAAGATTCCATCGGCTCTGATGAATCATTGGACTAAACCTATTCCTACCACCCTTTTGTCACCACATTCGTCGTGAATTAAGCGTGTTTTGGGAAAGTATAGCCACCATGAAAAATCATTGAAAATCACCTAAAGTACTTGTGATATTAAAAGTTTTGTACCTTAGGTGCTTTGTTCATCAAAAACGCTCCCCCTTAACACGTGCTTTACACATATTAAGTTGGATAATCATTAAATCTTTTTCATCTTTTAGCCAAGTATCACTTAAGTCTCCTTAATCCCATTTTCTCCACTTATCCAAAATGTTAACCATTAATATTTGGGATATTGAATGGATTAACCGGTCTTTGGGTAAAAATGAAATCGATGTTTGGCCATAGAACATGTTAATGCTTCCCCTTAAGTTAATAAGGGATAGTTGTAGTGCTTTAGTATGATATATTTTGAAAGATTTAGAATCTCGTGAGAAATTCTTGAAAAATTATCATACCTTACCACTACATCAAGCCGTACAAGCACAATATTCACAAATATACATATTCACAATTGAAAACCAATATAAAGTGGACCTGAAATGTACGACCCATTAGATGGATCGTTGCAGTAGCTTGTGGTGCACTAAATATGGTCTACCACCAACGAATCTTTCCAAGCTCCTCATCGATCTACGTTCACGGAGCTTTTGATCAATCTTCTTGATCATATACTTCGCCATCTGCCGATAACCCTGATGCCAATCCTCGGTCATCTCTGGTAAAGTCCCACCCGAATTAAGATGATCCAACTTTCCTCTGACTTGTAGAAGAGTCCCATCACTGTACTTATAAAGCTCACCCACCCTCATAAACTTCATTAACCCTCGACTGTTCAAGTAGAAAATCCCGCAATTCGGAACAGAAATGCCTGTATAGGGACATCTATCTACATGTTGAGGTAACACTTGATTCACTGGACGGGTTAGGTTGAGCTTCCTTTGGTAGCTTTCGACTCCCAACTGAAGATCTTCAACTCGTTTCTTGATAACAACGCTTCGTGTGAACATACGAAGTGCTGTATTCAAGGCACTGATGTCTTCACGAGGAATATGCGTGAGTTGATCCCGGGTCATCATAACCAACATATCTTCGATATCCTCAAGGCGAATGATAGAAAAATCTCCCTGCTGGATTTTATATTCTCTATCATCCTCCTTTTTCAGACGAATCTCCATCAAATGATAATAGCCATTCTTGGCTTCAGTTTTCAGCCCTAAAATGCTGGAGATGCGAATATCGGATCTAACATTGCTTCCTGAATTGGCTAAGCAGCAACCCCTGTACGCCCTTCGGACTCGTTCATCCCAATGAGATGCACCTATAACAGCATACATATCATAATTACGATTTACCTTTGGGACCCAGAGTCGGTTTACCTTTTCCTCGATAAAGGGTATTGTTCCCCAGTTGGCAGCTTTCAGCAAGGTCAGGGAGGTTGCGTACTTTGATGAACCCTTGAGGAGATAAACAAGATCATTGGTGACGAAGAAGTCAAGAGCAATCTGATTATCTTGAGAAGGATCAAGTGGAGGTGGAGCTCTTTCTGATTCATGAAGACCTGGCCGTTGAACGGTATTCAGAGCTTTCAGGATCTCATCAGCATAATACTCGAACTCCATTCGGGTTAACCGGGTTTTGGCGCGAATTCTCTTATCCTTCAGCGCTCTCTTCACCAAAGACGGAGTAACCGAAGTCTTATACTCATGAGCCAGAAATGCACACAAGTCAATTGGACTGCGGATACGGAGATATAAAACATCTCTGTCAGCGTCTGTGATTGGATCATATTGCGCCGCTGCCGTGATCCAAGCCTGTGGCGGTGCAGTCTCGTCAATCTCCAACGTGTCTGCCCAGTCCCGTGTGCTTGATTCAGGAACAGTAGATTGTGGTTCTTGTTGTAGAGGAGTGGAAACGTGAACATCTGCTGGTTCTGATTCAGGCATCTCGGCAGTGTCATGAACGGGCGAGTGTTGTGCAGCTTCAGGTTCAGTTACGGACTCTGCAATCACAGGAGCAACAACAACAGAACTAACAGGGTTAGTGGTAACAGGTATAGATACAGCAATAGATGTACCGGGAATCGATGACGTCGTAGTAGCATTCACATCGTGGCGCCACTTGGATCGTCTTGATTCCGTTGAAGTTGATTTTTCCTTCTGCGCTGCATCTTTCTTAGACTTGGTTCCAGACTTAGAAGGTTTCTTTGTGCTGGCAGCCTTATCCCCTGTTTCCTGCTGGTTACCCTCATCATCCTTATCGCTATTCTCGTTGCTTCCCTTAGCACTCTCCTCATTTCCCTCACCCCCATCATCACCATCATTATCATCATCATCATCATCATCATCATCCTCATCATCCTCACCACCATCATCATCATCATCATTATCTTCTTCGTCTTCTTCTTCATCTTCTTCTTCTCTGTCACCCTCTTCTTGATCACTTCCTTCCCTTTCTTCCTCATGCAGAATGTGGTATGGTACCACACTTCCAAACGTTTTAAATAACCTATCATCCTCCATGATAGCGTCATTCAGGGATTTGTAGAGAGCCCGTTGAACCCTAGATTTATCAAAAGATCCAAGTTCCCTCATACGAGCTTTGAGGATCTTCTTCAATTCAAAATCCGTCAAGTCATAGGCAATTTTGTAGGCGGATTGAGAAGGATTGGATGACTTGATCATCAAGTTATCAGCCGCGAGTGTCTTCAACTCATCACGCAGTTTTGGCATAAGGGATTCAACGGATTCTTTCACTCTCTTCTCAATAGAAGCTTCAAGAGTTTCTTTATGCTCCTTGTAGTTATCCTTAATAGCTCGAAGTCTCGTGAGTCGTGCTTCATACCTGTCAGCTTCAGCCTTTTTGACCTGAGCAAGTTCTTCTACATGAGCTTTACGTGTCAACTCTATCTCTCCAGCGAACTTGGCTAGCATCTCTTCTTGGGCTTTCTTGGATGCCTCTTCACTTTGCACTCTTCGAAGTAGCTCTTGGCGAAGATTATCCATCTCTCTTTTTTGATTATCCGTGTGTTTATCCAACATTTCTGCCATGACGAATGCAGCCATTGAAGATGTTCCAGAGCTACTCTGGGAAGGTTGAAGAGGCTCGGTTGTTACTACGGTACTAAGGATGGGAGTTATCGATGGTGGAAGAAATGGCGTTGAAACCAGTCTGGTTGGTAAGGGTTGTATTGGTGGAGGTTGTGTTAAAGGTTGAGTAGGTACCATGATTGTAGGAGCACCAGACTCCTTTTCAACACTTGCTGAAACGGGGATGGATATCTCCTTCGAAGTAGAATACCGTTCAGGTGATCCAAACTCATAAACATCCTCTGGCTCCTCGTACTCTTCTTCAATATTTATCTGAGCACCCGAACCACTACCGCCCGTATCTCTCCTACTCCTTTCAATAGCTATCTTCATTGCTTTTCTCTCAGCCTTGTTAAGAGTAGGATCATCAACATCTTCTTCATCGTGGAGAACTAACTCATCAGCCGTACCCTTTCCTTTCTTAACTTCAGTCTTCTTCTTTTTGGCTTTGGGTTCAGGTAAAGCTGTTTGCTTCCGTCTACCTTTGCTCTTAACCGTGGTAGATGAGTCTTCACCTGCTTGAATGCTTGCTCGTTGATTCTCAATTTCTTGTAGCAAGTTCTTGTAGTCAGTAGAAGCGATAATCTCATCGGTCAGGAGATGACTGGGAATGGGACCAGGAATAACCATATTCGAATGAGTCTCCTGCCTTAAGTCTACCAAATCATCATCATCCATCGTGTGGTGACGACTACCTGCATGCTTGTCAATGGAAGCATCGTTCTCCATAAAATAATGGATGATTAGTTTTATAAACCTAGGGTACTGAAATGCTTTGGCCTTAGACTTCGTGTTGGCAAAGAGTTGGAAAACAAACTCCTCCCATAGTAATGATGCATAGTCAATACCCATACCTCTGTATAACCCATAAAACAGCTTGACGATTGGTGGACGAACAGCATCAAATCCAGTTGTTTTGGGTGTGAGACATCGGCTTAGAATCCCAAAAATAGCTTTCCATGGTTGACCAACTTTGGCAGTAATAAACTCAGACACGGTTCGTATGTCAAGACATCCAATGGCAGTGAACATTTCCATGATCTGGTCCTTAGTCGGGTTGGCTGAGAATGAAAGGTTTTTGAGTAACGGCCGAAATCCAAAGATCTTCCTGAAGTCTGACACATTAAGCGTCTGCTGCTTGTTGTCCAAGGAAAATGTGATTTTGTTCGACGTCCTCTCCTTGGTAGCCCAGAACTCGTAAAGGTAGTCATAGGGCACTGAAGCACTTCTCCTTAGCGCATGCTTGAGATGAGAGTTATCAAGTATGGCTGAACCTACCTTAAATCCATTATGGGTAGAATGAGATACCTCCTTCAAACGGAAGTTGTTTGGAAGAAACTTTAGAGTCTTGGCTTCGGCAATGGCGGTGGCTCTGGTGTCTTGTATTTGTTGTACTGTTGGGTTAGTCATAGTCGCTGCTTAAGATAAAACACAAGGTTGAAACATACAAATATGAATATCATTATGATTTTAAACCTAAGCATTGAACATATGACCTAATCCCTTAAGCTTGTAAAACACTCAAACATCTTCTATTCGGAATAAACATTTAATGTGGAATAAAGTTCTTATTCGGAAAGATCAGTCTATGCGGAATAAAATTTCTATTCGGAAAGATCTGTCTATGCGGAATAATATTTCTTATTCGGAAAGATTACTCTATGCGGAATAAAAACTCTTATTCGGAAAGATTACTCTATGCGGAATAAAGTTCTTATTCGGAAAGATCAGTCTATGCGGAATAAAATTTCTATTCGGAAAGATCTGTCTATGCGGAATAATATTTCTTATTCGGAAAGATTACTCTATGCGGAATAAAAACTCTTATTCGGAAAGATTACTCTATGCGGAATAAAAACTCTTATTCGGAAAGATTACTCTATGCGGAATAAAAACTCTTATTCGGAAAGATTAGTCTATGCGGAATAAAACTTCTATTCGGAATGTTCATTCTATGCGGAATAAGTGCCTTATTCGGAAAGATCAGTCTATGCGGAATGATTAAACACTTATGATTTTTCTAATTAAGCACGAATTCGGTTGATTCAAGTGTTCTAAAGGCCATATCCGTTCATTTTGTTCTATTCCGAAACAATCCCAGGCAAAACCCCCAATTAATTTAAACCCTAATTTTAAGCAGAAACTTAAATCGATTGATTCCAATTAAAAAGAAGTAATTAAATTGAATTGCATGAATGTTAAGCCGATTTAATACCTTTTTGAAGATCTGGATCTAGAAGATTGAATGGTTTGAGATGATTTGGTTGAATTCGTGTGGTTGTGTGTTTGTATGTTAATGGCGGCCAAGAGAAACAGAAGAATGAAGGAAGGAAGAAACGGGGGGGGGGGGGGGGGGGGGTGAGTTTCGACTTGGTCAAACTTTCACATGTTTGACATATTGTCAAATTTAACCCCTCAACTTTTCTTCTTTCTTCAATCAAAATTCTTTTTGTTTTCCAAGTTTTAATTCTTGTCATTTTTGACCCTATCTTATGTTAAATTCCCGAGCCTTAGTGATTAACCTATCTTAACACACGCACAAATCTATTCACGACAAACTTATGAGCAACAACAAGACAAGTGCCAAAGCTATCCAACCATTTAACCATTGAGCTACTTGAGTTTCCTCGAAAACTTTTGAAGATCTTTTTGATGTGAAAGATGATTTAACATTTTCTCCCCCTTAAATGATGACCCGTTTTCTATTTAAAGAGTTGTAGTCATTGTTTAACGAGGCACATGATGAAAACATTTCCAATTAATATCTTGAAAAGATTGATTCGTGGTGGCAATAAGATTTCTCTTATTTAGACAAATTAATGCACTGAGACGTACACTAACTCGTGTTAGACCAAGTTATAAAGTAAACTTGATCCCTTTGCATGATTTGGCTTGTAAATCATGCCCGAGAAAATTAATTCCCGTTGTGAGCCAACGTTTTCCAAATAAATACGTGACTTTAATATGAAAACCGGGTTGCAGTCAGAAATAACTACAAGCCATAATGGGCATGTTTTAAAAATGTACAACTTTTATACGGACTCTATTTATGGCACCGTGTCAATATTGATCGACATTTCTAAGGCCGTAAATATTACCGTACTAAAAGACATGCCCGATTTAAAAACGAAAAATATTTTCGGTTTTTCTTGATTTTATAATTTTTATGGTTTTTCTAGGTTTTATATTTTTTATGGATTTTCTTGGTTTTATATTTTTGTATTTTTCTTTTTGTGGTTTTATATATGTACGATAATATACATGATCACGAACAAAGGATACTCCGAATATTTTACCACCACTATTCAGCTGATTCTTCTGCCAACTCTTTGAGAGTCGCTGGAGTGAATGATTTCATGCCAAGCTTGTCGATCAAAAACTCGATTAGTCCTCGATCTAAGGCTTTGGTGAACATATCTGCCAGCTGATACTCAGTAGTGACAAAATACAGCTCGATCACTCCGTTCTCCACCTGCTCCTTAATGAAATGGTAGCGAATGTCTATGTGCTTGGCCCGGGAGTGTTGAACATAGTTGCAGCAAAGGGCAATGGCGCTCTTGTTGTCACAATACATCGGGATTTTGTTGAATCCCAAACCGTAGTCAGTTAATTGTGATCTCATCCAAAGGACTTGAGCACAGCAACCGGACATGGCGATGTATTCAGCCTCCGTGCTAGAAATTGCAGCGCTTTTCTGCCTTTTTGAATACCAACTGATCAATCTATCTCCAAGGAGTTGCACAGATCCAGAAGTGCTACGCCTCTTATCTTGACACCCAGCATGATCGGCATCTGCGTATGATATTAAAGCAATAGAGGAATCTTTCGGATACCATAGACCACGATGAAGTGTTCCTTTGAGATACCGAAAGATCCTTTTAACAACATGTAGGTGCTTTTCGATAGGCCGAGCCTGATACCGGGCACACATGCATACGGCAAATTGCAAATCAGGCCTGCTAGCAGTCAGATAGAGAAGGGTGCCGATCATCCCACGGTAAAGTTTTGGATCGACAATAGTCCCATTCCTATCTTCATCTAACTTGGATTTCTCCACCATTGGAGTGTCCACAGGGTCACAATTTTCAAAGTTATATTTCTTTAAGGATTCTAGAGCATATTTGGATTGATTAATAAAGATGCCTCTGGGATTCTGAGAAATTTGAAATCCTAAGAAAAATGAAATTTTTCCCATCATTGACATCTGAAAGCGTGTGGACATTATCTTCTCAAAGCGATTTGACAATTCTATGTTAGTGGCAGCAAATATTATATCATCAACATAAATTTGTACCAGAATCATGTCGTTGTCCTCCTTGAGAGTGAATAGAGTGGGGTCCACCTTGCCTTTGGAGAAGCCTTCCGAGATGAGATATGTTGATAGGAGATCGTACCACGCGCGTGGAGCTTGTTTCAACCCATAGAGAGCCTTCTTAAGCTTATACACATGATTAGGAAACTCCGTACTAACGAACCCATCCGACTGACTAACATAGACTTCTTCCCGTAGTTCACCGTTCAAAAATGCCGTCTTCACATCCATTTGATAGACGATCATGTTCATATGAGTAGCATACGCAAGGAATAGTCTAATCGCCTCCAATCTTGCTACAGGAGCAAAAGATTCTTCAAAGTCTATACCCAAGGCTTGTTTATATCCTCTAGCAACCAATCTAGCCTTATTCTTCAAGACTGCACCCATCTCATCAAGTTTAACCTTATAAACCCATAACAAAGTAAGGATGTTAGCCTTGTCAGGGAGAGGAACTAATTCCCATACTTCAAGTCTTTGAAATTCATTTAGTTCCTCTTGCATGGCTTCAATCCAAGATGATTGAGTCATAGCATGTTGCCAGTTTTTAGGTTCAACTTCGGAGAGAAATGCATCAAAGTAGAAATAGAGTGCACTCTCTTGTAGTTGATGGCGTGTAGAGACTGGTCGATCAAGATTACCAATGACATTCCTAATTGGGTGATCTTTTGTCCATTTGGTGCTATGTTTTTCAATCCTAGGTGGTCTGGAGTGAACAATAGAAGGAGCTTCTTCTGAGGTAGACGCGGCTGAAGGGTTTTCAGGTATCGCAACACCAAAGAAAGGAAGCTCTTGTAGGTGAGCATATTCCAAATCGTGATCAATAGAATCCTCTTCAACATCATTAGGCACAAGTAGGGGTGACGATTCAGGTGTAGTTTGAGAATTACTTGGTGAAGGTGCATCTGGTTCAATGTTAATTGAAGATGCATTGGATAAAGCTTCATTTGCAGGAGCAATAACTTCAGGGATTGGAGCTATCACTACAGGTGCTGGAACTTCATCATTTGGGGGATCAAAGAATTCATCAAACAACGGTTGAAACAGTTTATCCCACTCGGGCCTTGTAGGTGGTAAAAATGAGGTAGAAGTAGGATTATTGGGAACTAATCCAGAACTAATAGCACCGGTTCCCATCTCATGAAGCGCGGGTTCAGAGCTACGTTGCTCAGAAGCCATCGCTGTCAGCTCATCGAAATCTGCGTCCATAGTTTCTACGATCTTACCAAGACGACGGTTGTAAATTTGGTAGGCTTTCTTGGAGGGTGAGTAACCAATGAAAATACCTATATCGGCTTTCGGTTGAAGCTTGCCCAAGTTCTCACTATTAATGTTTGGATAACAAAGAGCACCAAACACATGAAAAAATGAAACATCGGGTTTACGGTCATGTAGAAGCTCGTAAGGTGTTTTTCCATGGCGTTTCCGAATGATAGAACGGTTTTGGGTGAAACATGCAGTAGATATGGCTTCTGCCCACAAGAACAATGGAGCGTTCGCATAAATTAGCATAGTCCTAGCAGCTTCCATAAGCGTACGATTCCGTCTTTCAACGACACCGTTTTGTTGTGGAGTGCGTGCAGCGGATGTTTCATGTGAGATACCAACTCCTTCATAGTAATCACGAAGAGTCTGGTTGACGAACTCTGTTCCATTGTCTGTACGAATACGGCGGACAGTATTATTCAAACGTACCTGAATGAATTTCAGAAAAGTGATGATAGCCTTCGGTGCTTCATCCTTTGTACGTAGAAATCTAACCAATGTAAACCTGGAGAAATCATCCACAATGACAAGAATGAATTTCTTACCGCTCACACTTTCAGTTCTCATTGGTCCACAAAGATCCATATGCAAAAGATGAAGTTTTTCTTGATTGGTGTCTTCAGCTTTGGGCTTGTATGATTTCTTGGTACTTTTCCCCCTTGAACACGCGAACATAAATGATCTTTGTGAAATTTGAGCTTTGGAAGACCACGAACTAATTCGTTTTTAGCCAGATGATTAATAGCATCAAAGTTGAGATGAGATAATCTGCGATGCCATAACCATGACTTGGTCTTAGATGCTTTAGAGAGAAGACATACTGGAGAGGCGGCCATCATGTCTTGTAAGGACAAGGTATAAAGATTTGCACCACGAGATCCCTTCAACAAATCTTTTCCTTCCAAGTTGCGGATGAAACAAGTGTGTTGTCGAAAAGCAACCTCTAGGTTGGAATCACAAAACTGTCCTACTGAGAATAAATTATGACCAAGACCTTCTACATAGTATACCCTTGAAATCGTAACATTTCCAATCTGATATTCACCATACCCCATTATCTTTGCAATATGATCATTCCCGAATTTAACCGTACCAAGAAACTTGCTGACGAAATTTCGGAGCATCGAGCGATCTCCGGTCATATGCTTTGAACAACTGGAGTCCAAATACCAGAGGATGATTTGGACCACCTGAAAATATCACCAGACGAGGACAATGTAGAGGTATCGGAATCTGAATGTTCCTTGTTATTAGCAGGTACAGATTTAATAATCTTAGATTTGCTAACTTTAGGTTTCTTAGATTTCCTAGCCTTCTTCTTCCTAGTTGGTGGTGTAGATTCTAGTTGGCTTAAATCCTGTGGTATTTCTTCACTGATAGGCACTATAGTGGGGGCTGACCTAATTAAAGGGCGTTGTTTCCATACTTTAGTGCTAGTGTGCCTAATTAAAGGACGCTCAGACCTAACCTCAATGGATGCATTCCTAGTTAAAGGGCACATTTTTCCATCTAATGTAAAGGTCCTACCAGTGGGACGCCATTGCCAGCCAACTTGGGCACGTGTTCTACCAGTTGGCTTCCATTCAAGATCATTCCTAATGGCATTCATCTCATTCACATGATCAATAAGACACAAATCATGACGTTGGGAAAACATACATTCATTACATTTCCAACATTTTAAATCAGAATTCACAAATGGTTTAGGCTTCTGCACAGGCGCAGAGCTTTTAGTCTTAACATGATTCTTTTTATTTAAAACTGAACTAACATTCCTATGGTGAGCTTCTACTTTCTTCTTTTTGGCACTACTAGTGGAGGGCTTGATCTTATCTTTCTTGAGTGGCGATCCTTTAGCCTTAGTAGTCTCTTTTAATCCTGTAGAAGGCAAAGTGGGAACATTAGCAACAGATTTTAAAGGTGCCTTACTTGATTGTGCCAATGACGGTTTTGCTCCTGGAGTCTTATTAAATGGAGTTACAGCAATGGGTCGATTAGTGAGTAGTGCAGACCCTGGTTTACCTATGTATTGCAAGTAGGCTAAGCAATATTGAACACGCTTAATATATTCATGGGCTGAATAATAGTAGCTACTTGTGGGATCTAAGGCATAAAGATCGTCTAAAATATCCCTAACAAGATCTACATGCTTAATTGCGTTCCTCATATAATCATCGTAGGTAACCGGGTTTTTCTTATGGAGCGGGTTCTTATAAAGCACTACTGACTTGGTTGTTGGAGCACTAGTGGACGGTGCAGAGTCGGTAGCTAAATTATCAACAACTTCTTGTCGGGTGAGAAGAAGTGTCTCCTTTAACTCGGCCAAAACCATGTTTTTGTCAATGAGAAGGATGTTTAAGTCAGAGATTTCCTCACACTTTTGGTTCAGTTGTTCAACATAATACTGTTGATGTGCCGTATTAAAAGCGAAGCGTTCTTCTAGTGAACCATAAAGAGCGGATAGTGTAACACCCCCAAATTTATACAACTTAGTACAGCGGAAGACTCGTTGGTGTTACGGGATAGCACATTACTCACATCATAGACAACGCATAAAAATCGCGTCGTTTAATAATAAATCATTTCCATTCATAAATATCAAAGTTACATCGGTCCCAAGTCATTATATTTCATACAAAGTTTTACAAAGTATTTGAATGGAAAATATTGTTTAAGTGCGGGCCATGAATTCTTGTCGTCTTCCCGAGAATTACCTCCAAGTAACTGAGATAAAACATGTTAAAAGAAAAGGTCAGCGATAACGCCGAGTGAATTCATAGAATTTAATAAAATCCATTGATAGTTGTAAAATCACACTTGTTTAGGAAAACAAGGCAATAATATAGGGCAAGCGTGCACGATTTAGGAAAACCGTGTGTAAATGACCCTCAATGAGGTGAGTTCGTTCTCTCGAGGAGGCTAGTGTGTTGTGTAATGAATGATTGATTATGTTTTTGATTATTAATGAGAAGAAAAGAAGAGAAAATGACGAAGACGAAAAAACTAGAGAAATAAGGCAAAAACACTATTAGAAAGTTACGACGAAGAACGTAGAAAAAACACAAAATTTAAAATTTTAATCTAAAAATTTCTAAAAATTACTAAAAACTCCCAAATAATATTCTAAGGGTTTACAAAAAATTCAAACTTGCCAAAACCTTTTAATTAATTTGATAATGACTTTTTAATGCTAATTAAAGCCCTAAAAATCACTTTTAAATATTAAAAAGCCCTAAACAAGATTTAATAGTTTGTAAACCTCAAAAATGACTTAATTAAACTAAAAACTATTTTTAAAAATTTTAAAACCAATTTAAACTATTTTTAAACTCCTAAAAACTATTAAAATGTATTAAATCTTAAATTAATTCTAAAAATTAATTGAAAAGCCTAAAAATTATTCTACAAATGGGAAAAGTCCTAATTAATGCTATAGAATCTAGGAAAAATGAAAAAGAAATAAAGATTAAACTTTTAATCTTAATGAATAAAATAATAATAAAATAATCCAAAAAATTAAAAGTTCCTAAATAAATTCTAAAAAATTCTCAAAAATCCTAAATATTCTAACTAGAAAGAAAATGTAAATTAAAGTTTCTAAAACCTCTTAATGAATTTTATATTAATTTTTAAAGTTTAATAAAAAACCTAAAATCAAATAAAATCAAAAATTAAAGTTTTTGAAAACTTTTTCACATGTAAACCTCAAAAATATATATTAAAACCTAAAAACTATTTTTTCTAAAAATTAAAAATCTTTTTGGTATTTTTTAATGACTTAATAAAAAACGTCTATTAAATAAATTCTAAAAAATAAACTAATAATGGGAAAAAAGTGAAACCAATTTAGAAAAATCAATAAAGCTATAACTTACCTAGGAAAAATAAGAAACGTAAAATAAGCTTAAAGAATAAGCTAGAATTAAGCTAAAGACCTACGGCTTATTTAATAAAAGTCAAGAGAAAAACAGGTTAAGTAAATAACAAAACCACACCCTAGTAGTCAAAGTCCCTAGGGCGCAGTGGTGAGTTGTTGGTGTGTGAGCGTGGTGACCAGGGTTCGAATCCTGAAACCCCCCCTTTTTTTGCACTTAGTTGCGCCGCAACGCTTGTGTTTTGCGCCGCAACTAGTGTTGCGAGAGTACCCTGATCTGTTGGTCCTTCAGTTGCGCCGCAACTAGGTAGGACTTGCGGCGCAATTTGTATAACGGGAGCAACTTTGGTCAGCAGCTCTTTCAGTTGCGCCGCATCTAGTAGGTCTTGCGGCGCAACGTTAATTTTTTTTTTTCTTTTTAAACTTTTTGCCAAACAACTCAGTGACACTTAATGACTTGTAAACTCAATCACATTCACTTTTATGCAAAGATTAACCCAATGACTAACAAAAAAAACGTGGACAGTACTTGAACACTTGATGAATAAGTGTGAGTGCACACTTGTGAGCCAAAAGGGATTTGGCAATGATTATGTGATGATTGCTTTGGACAAGAATGGGCACCCTTGAGCTTATTGAAGCTCAAGGAGTCAGTAACACACAAAATCAAAGCACTCAATACCACAAAACAAGCAAATCAAGCACACATAGGTCAAAACAGGCTCATGTAAAGTTTCTGTGATGAATAAGCTATAACAGTGGGCTATATGAGCTTATAACTAACACACTAGTGAACTACAAAGCTTAAAACTTAGCATACACCTACTTCAAATCATGCACAAACAAAAGCATCAACTTAAATATCCCAATACTTCACAGAAACCAAGGATCAAGCAACCAAAATATCATCAAAAACTGGCAGAATAGTGGTCATGCAAATTTGCTTAATCTTTTTACTTTAAAACCACACAAATAACTTCTAACTTGGTTCCAAATTAACTTACTAATTACTAACACCTTATCTTAACCTAAATCAAGTACCCTAACACCTTATAAAAAGCTAAATCAAGATTTATAACCTGCTAAAACTTGCATCCAAACACCCTTTTAAATCTTGAACTCAACTTTTAATACTACAAATACTTTCAAAACTCCCACAAACTGGATTATAACTACTCTATCATGCATATAAGAACAAGAGAAATCAATTCCAGTAACTTATAACACACTTAGAACACTTAATCCATAAATCACACAACTTGCTATTTTTCTGAAATTTTAAAAGGAAAAATGAAACTACCTTAGGGCTTTAACATCCTAAGCCCTAGTGACAGCTTTGTCACCTCCTTCCAACTCGGGTTGGAGCAGAACTTAATCAACAACAAACCTTAACCTGCACAAATCAAACTAACACAAGAAAACACCACTTTTCTGAATTTTCAGAAAACTTAAAACCTTGAAATCCAAATGCCTTTGAAACAAACACGTTTTGAGAACAACTTGTAATCCAGAAACCTTAAGGTGGTATTCCACTTTCACTTCCTAACACCTTTCAATTTCTGAAATTTACAAAATTTCTTCCAAAACCCTTTTTGAAAAAAAACTTGAAACACACAAAGTTTGTAATCTTGGAACTCAGCCTTAGCATATACTCAATACACAAACTTTTTAAAAACAATAAAAGGAATTATAATTGAATTACTCAAACACCAAACTTTATTTCTTTAAAAAAGGAATTACAAGAGATATTGCTAAAAGCTGGAACAAGAGGAGTGGACATGCCCATCTCCTATTTATACTACATCATGGACTATTCTAGAACTGAAAATAAAATAATACAAGTACTGGAAACCCTAATGTTTGAATTCTCAAAACTGCCCTCTCTTCTTTGACTTGATTTGGGTCAAAAGACATCCCATGTGATTGAGAGTGACTTAGGATGATCTTGGTCGTTCATATACTCCTTTGGGACCAAGTATTAAACAAGAATCGTTGATGAAGTTGTACACTTTGTTTTCTTGTTCAATTGTGGGGCAGGGGATAGCTGGATTGCCCATGTGAGTGAGAGTGACACCTTTCTGGGGATTGGGGTATGTTGAGGTTAGGGTGTATTAGGGATCTGCAAGTAATTAGGACAAACCCCTTTGTTTTGACTGACTTAGGGATTTAGGGTTCTAGGATGATGAAGATAGTTAACAGTGGTGATTAATCCTTTTTGGGGAAGAAAACTTTTTAAAAAAAGTGTTTAGTGGGAATTTTCGTTGACCATTTGACCAGGTTTAATAAACCTGGTTCATGGGTGTGGGTTTTGGACGGGTAGGTTAAGGGTTTGGGTAAGGGTATGGGTTGGTGGGTGGGTAGTGTGAGGTGTCAAAAGCTGAGTGGGTGGGTGAGTTTGGGCTTTTGGCAGATTGAGTCCCCAGGTTATCAACTTCCCTTCACTTTGTATTTAATACCCAACAGTGCCCAAATTAGCTTTGTCAACTTTTGACAATTTGTCAAAAGTGGCACAAGCTTTTCCAAAAGCTTTTCCAAGGATGTAAAATGTATATTCTTCAAATTCCAAGGACTGATCTTGTACAATCTTCAAATATTAAGGATAATACTTGTACATTTGATAATTTGAGGGTCAAATGTGACAAGTTCTTCAAAGATGAGGGGCCATTTTTGCCAATCTTCAATTCTTCAAGGGTCTTTTTGCAAAATCCAAACTTGGGCCCGGTTCATTGTGCGACTTCATTTCCCGTGTTCGTTTTTGATTGATTCTTGTGTCCTTTTGCCAATTCCTCAATATCCGTACCTAAAAATACACAAGTAACAAACACGAGCATATATTTGGCATGTTTTATGATATTTTATGCAATTTAAGGCCGATTTGGACGATGAGACCATGTATAAAAGCAGTCTCATCATCCATCAATATAATATCAGTATAAAATTATTACTGAAAATCATCTTGTACAAATCATTTTAATAGGCCATAAAATAGCCAAAGTCATTTTATACAAATCTTTATCGAAAATCATAATATAGGCATTTGCCTAAAAAAATCATTATACGAATCATTGTCGTTAAAAACACCATACAATACGTTTTGCAACGATGTATCAATTAAATAAAACCATTATATGAATATGGTTATAAAAACCAAAACACAAACATAATATCAATAGTATGACCCAGTATTGCTAGTCATGCAATACATCGAAATTCAGAGCGTCTAGTAGTATTTCGTTAGTTTTGAATTATTATAAGCCGCATGACATTGTTACCTTACTAAACCAACAACGGGTAGCTAACCCGATACCAATTTTGCCCATCTAAATTAGCGTGTCGTCACAAAGGTCACGCTATGGAAATCTTCTCATACATAAATTCGCTTACCAATCCATGTGGTACGACGGGGATCAACCGTCAAGGCGCGAACTGGGGTGATCGTCCCCAAATAGTACTATTAAATACATAAGCGTCTACCAAATCCCGGTAGTTCACAATTCATGCTAATGGGACTTTTAGTGACATAACCTAACTTTAATAATCCATTTGATTTCATCTATCGGGTCCTTTAATCATTTATCGGGTCATATAATCATTCGGGTCCAAATCAATAAACAAACAATCGGGACAAATGGTGTCCTAAGTTTATAAAAACTAACATGTTATCTCCCTCGCGGGTTTATAAAGCATTTATAAAACATTTAAAAGAGTGCGAGGCTATGAACTCACGTTGATGTGGGAAGGCGATTATCGGCGATTCGGATGTACGGTACGTGCTTCAATCACGGAAACCTAGACAAATAATAATCGGTCTTAGACGTTTGTCCAATGACTTTATAAAAATAACAAGTATGTATACATATGATTATTATATATATATATATGATGATCAAGTGGGTTTACATATTCTCGTTTAATCGTTTTAGTGTTATATGTCGATAACTTTTATATGAGTTTACTAGTTTTACCCATTTACGTGTCTTAAGTCCAATAAGCTTATTATAAGTTATTTAACTTATTTTAATCCATTTTATACCTATATTATCAGTATGTATACTTTCCAAGTTGGGCCTAAATGGGTTAAGCCCAATAATACGTTTATAAGTGTTTTAGTCCAATTTTGTTGTATTATTAGTCCAATAACGTTAATTTAGTCCGTTAACGTCCGTATGTTATATAGTTCGGGTTTTATCGGTTTTTACTTGTTATTTATGTTTATATATCAGTATATGAGTTTTATAAAGTTTACATTAGACGGGTTTGGTCGTCTAAGTTTTATTTAACAAAAACGTTAATTTTTACGGTATTAGCCGAAAAAGTCGTAAAAATCATGTTTATAGTTTTATAACTTATAAAACATATCAAGTTGCCATTTTTATAAAATGTCTACTTATTTATCATTGTACATATTTATATAAATAAAATCCAAGAGTTAGTGGGTTTTAACTTTACATTTTATACAATATAATTTTGAGTGCTTATATACTAGTATTATACTTTATTTTTCAAAAATCTGATTTTTATCTTCACTTTCACCAAAACTGCCATATCTTGAGTTCTATATGGAGATAGAAGCTCACATTTTTATCACATAAACTACATGATATGTGCTACATTTAACTCTTCTATAGTTACTGTTGAATCATCTTCTAAATATTTTCTAAAAATCGTCCAAGACAGTAACCTCAGATTTATACCCTAAACTTGTTTTGATCATATCTCACTCATTACAATGATTCCATTGCATGGCCAACTCTCACATGTGTACAAGACCCATAGCTTACTGTAAATCCATTCTACTTCATCATTTTATCAGTTTACCATATGGTTCTTTACTGTTTTTATACAGCCTATCATTTAAACAAGATTTACCCATTTTTACTTATAGTTTTTCATCTTTTTATCCATGATTATCAACAACAAATCCCCACATAACATTTTTATCATCATATAATCATCATAAATATATACAATAGGAAATAAAATACATGTTTACATAATCAAATTAACAAGAAGATGAGGAGGACAATCTTTATACCACCATGATGATGTAGGTTGATCAAAACATGGATTTTTGATGGAGAAACTTGTGCATAGCCAACACCATCTTTATGACCACCATTCTTCATGTATACCTTGTGGAAAATCAGCCCTACTACTCCATGAAAACTCCTCCTTGGATGTTATGAGCACCACCAATGAATAGGGTTTCAAAGTGGCTTCAACATATGCAAGTATAACATAGGATTTCATGGTTGAATCAAGATCAAAGGGTGTTTTGGGGTGGATATGGGATGGCATATTAGAGAGAGTGAGAGAGAGGATGAGTTGTTTGCATGGTGAGAAATGAGAAGAGTGGTATGGTTTGATGGTTTTGATATGTTAGTGGAATGTGTAGCTTAACTTATAAGCTTTGCTTACAAGTGTAAGCTAAATGGTAGAAAGTTTGCCACATCCTTGTTTTGGCCGTCCATATTGAGTGGGGTGGGGCAAGATTTATCTTGTCTCATCCCACTAATTTACGGGTACCCCTCGATTCTAGTTTCCTCGATTTGCGTGCCCTCGGGTCGTTTTACGAAAAACGTTTTTATAAATTATGAATCAACGTCACAAAACGAATCCAATAAAAATTGTCTCATCAAAAACGGAGTTCGAAAACGTAAATACGTAATTCCTAGGGTTTCCGGTTTAGTCGTAAAGGACGTTAAAATAAAATCATAAGTCCTAATCTCTTCTCGTAAATTTGTGAGTTTATGAACTAACACAAATTTAAAACTCCAAAATAATATTCACGGATAAATTTATTTTCTGAAATGTCGGACTGTCACCAAAGACGGTGTATGTAAACGTAAGCACGTAACGTTGAATCCTCCGGTTTAAACGTAGTCGATGCTACTTCAAGACGTAAATCCAAATTTCTTCCCAAAAATAAGTGAGTTCATATTGTAACATTAAAATAATGTTTTTAAATAATATTCGAGAATAAAATATCAACCATAAATTGACGGATTGTCACAGCATTTACCCCTAAACAGGATCTTTGTCCTCAAAGATCATCTTACCTTACTACTCGCTTCTTATAAAGTTAAATCCATGTGGGTATTTCCTCCACACTCGGTCTTTTCTCACAAGTGTAATCCATTATAATACGCGAGTTTCATCAAACATAACTACGGGAATAAGATCAGGCTAAATGTTGACTTACTTTCTCTATCCATGATGTTCATGGGTTTTTGATGAATGCAACTTTTCGCCGATCTAAGCTCTACTAAGAATAATCAGATTTTCACTTGATAGATATTCCATCAAGTTCGATTTACGAAACATAATTCACGCAGTTCTTGAAGTCCTAGGGTAGATCCAGCTTATATGCCTTTCAATCCCAACTTTTACATCATTTCAATGGTCCCATACAACGGGGACTTATATCCCATGATTTGTTAGATCATGAATTCATTTTTTTTCCAAGGTTAAAAATTGTGGCATAACTTCGCTACCCATTTGGCACTTCAAGATCTACATTTCACATTCACATAACCTCTTGCCCACTACCGACTGTTAATAATCAAATCCTAATTTCAACAATCATTTCAGATCTCGTGGGTCGGGTATTTTGCAAGGATAGGTTCGCCATCATGGGAAACCTTAAACCTAACAGACATGTCCAACTCACAGTGGGTGTATGTCGGGTGTCTTCGTCTCAACTCCTGCTCACAGATGCTCTAATTTCTAAATCTTAACAAGGTTCGATCTCGATCCTAATACGATGATTATCAATGATAATCTTTCCAAAGGAAAACGATTATACGGTCTATTACCAAAGGTCATTCATTCAAACATAAAATAGCACTTATATTACTTTGTATCGTTACTTTACCTCGTCCCTTCGATTTGGGGTGGTACATAGTACTCTCATCAAGGTTCGTTCTCAATGATTTCTGAGCAAATCTCTAGAAATTTGATACGAAGCGAGGATCTTGATATAGATGATCGATACAGGCATGCTATGTTTACATAACTCTTTTGCATTTATCATTAACGGGAATGATATTAGCAGATTTGGTCAGTCTGTCGACGATGAGCCAAATCGAATCAAATTCAGATGATGACCTTTGCAATAGTTAGACGTTTACTAATGTATGAGGCGATGTCTGCCTTCATAATTGCCATCAGTACAACTTCTTCAGACAAAGATACTTTTAGTCATAAATGACATAAATAGAATACTTATACTTACAAATTCCAACATAACTATATCTCACAATCCTCCATATTTAGGCAACCATAAGTGGTCTTTAAAACATTTAACGCTATCGGCTTCTAAATTTTTAATGGTTCACATTATCCGCGAACCCCTTTTTATTATCTATATTATCCTTTTTACAAACATCGTTTATTTTTATATTGTTCGGCAATTTATTTTGCACCTTCATTATTAAGGAACATGTCCTAACTGGTTCTCTATCTTTTCTACATAATGCGTCTGTATCTATATTCACTTCTTATGATGATATAATTATCATGTCCACAATTCACTCAGATATTCTTTCTATATTATACGTCAGTAATTACGTTCACCTTCCTGATGAAATTGTTATCATGTCCGTATTTATTCAAAAATCATTTCTTCACATTTTCTCTGTTTTAGTTTCGTCTCATCTATCATTTTTATCAGTTTTTCTTAATCCGACGTTTTAAGCGTCAGTAAGTATTACAAGTAATTAAAGGTTAGATATCTAAATTTTTATGATACGTAAACGTAAAATTTTAAATTTCCTAGTTCGACCAATTATATAAAATGTTCAAAATAATTTGAATTTAATTAACAAGATTTTTGTTGATTTATCGAAAATAAAAATAATTAATAAGATCCGAAAATGTTCGAGAAATCTTTGGTTATACTTTGGTCAAAATTTTCTTAGTTGAAAAGCAAAAATTGTCGTTTCAATTTTTATGTCATAGTTTAACGGTTCTACTCAATCCTTCTTAAGTCGTCTTGAAGTATACACAAACATTTACCCCTAAACAGAAGTTTAGTTAAATGGTTTGTGTATAAGGGAATAATCCCTTTAAAAATCCTTTGTTAAAACATTTGTCAAAATATATTTGCACTTTCTTTTTAGTATAACTCAAAGTCTTAAAAGGGCTCTTAATTTTTGAAGAGTCTATATGCATACATCTTACCATTATTAATCCAATGGTCATTTTATGTAAAGGATTAAGTTTTTAATCCCTAAGCGTTAATGGTTCTAATCTTTGAAAAGTCAATATAGCTTTCATTATCTATTAATCACACGGTTAAATCATGTAAATTATTGAGTCTTAAGTCTCATGTTAAATATTCAAGATACAATTTTTAATTGTTCGGCCAATTTAAGGCAGTCTATAAATAATTATTAACTCATTCTTATTCTTATATACAAACAATTGGTCCTTAATGATCTCAAGCATGAATTTATCAAATCACAGCCTACACACGTGATTCACCAAATTTATGAATACTACATGTGTATTAGTCAATCCAAACGTCACCACGTGAAACTCATAATGTTCATTACAAGTACCGGATGTAGTGATTGGAATACATAATCTTCTTCGCGGATTCGAAGTTGATAATAACCATGCCGTGGATCAAATCTTAAAAACCTTGTAAATGATCGAACAAATCTTCCATTTCGAGTTATGGATTTCTTTTTCGATTGTCAATTTACTCAGTTCACAGTAATCTATAAATATAAGGAATGATAACACCATAGCTCTTCATGATGACAGGCTTGGTATAATAAAATCTTTCTCCGACAACTCTCAGTTGTACGGTAATTCCTTTAATTTAGATGGTGCTGACGTACAGTGCACAAGCCACAGGTGCAGCACCGGGAATATAATCAATACCAAATTCAACTTGCCTTAATGGCGAAAGTCTAGGTAATTTATTAACAAATACTTACTAAAGTTTCAAATAACAGAATTATCTTTTCAATAAATTTATTTTAGGTTCTTTCTAGATTATAATATCTATGACTAATTCACAACCATTCACGATATAATTTCAAGTCTAAATGCAGGATAAAATCATCCATCAAGAATTATTTATATCACTTTTGATAATCAACATCTTATCTTTTTAGGGGAATTCTACTCGAGTTCCCATCAATTAAGACAATGTCGTCATGTCATAATCAATCAATCCATTCCACTGGTACTATCAACTTTTCAGTTTCATTGCCGTCGATAAGATGTGAACTTCTCAAAAGACTAATAATAATTCATAATCCTTCACAATCTCAAGGATATATGGAGACACAACTTTCATCTAAAGAGTAAGGTCAACGCAAAATCTACGCGAGAGAATTTCAAATCAGGTACAGACGAAAACATTTAATGAATATGAATATATTCCATGTTTTCATAATTTGAGTACGCATTCGAAAGCTCCTCGGATCGTTGCCCAGGTCATTCAAATGAAACCAAATCAAAAGAAATGATAAGAATGTCAATACATCCAGTCGGGTATCAACACTCGGTAATCAGATACTTTTCCTAAGAATCTCACTACGGGAGAATTGGACAAGAAAGAATTGTCAATTGTCAAATAAGACAATTTTCACAGATGAGTAAATTCGAATCAGAAGAATAGGTGTTACAGGCACATATGTAGGTGTCCCTAACATTATGTCCTTATTTTTACTTCTTGCAGATCTCATAAAATTTAATCTTTCACAATCTTCAAAGAAAATGTAGTGTTTATTCATTAGTTTTATGGTGACTACGAATCGGTCTTGCATAGTCCATTCCAAATTGTATGTAGGCGCGCAACTATATACAATTTCAAGATTAACGATGCAATACTCAGTTCGTCAAAATTTTATCATCATGTTTATAATAAAAACATTTTCATGCTTAATTCTTAAATAAGAATCAAAAATAAATTTACAAAGAATTTACTTGTTATGGAAATAATTAAGTTTCCAAAGCGTCTCATAAACAAATTCATTTTGATATCAATCACTTATAAATCTCACTTTGAATAATCCTTATTGTGATGAAAATTAAATTTTCTCAAAGGATACCGTTTTAACTTTATAAAATCAATGTGTGATCTGCAGAAGAATGACGAAGAGTCGTCCACCAAGAACTAACTACAATATGATAAGAAATGAGCTTTAGCCAAATAATCATGAGGTTCATGACCTTGATGGCACTCAACAAGAATAATCCACAACGTAACTCAATTCAAGATGAGTACTTGTTCAATGGTTGCATCACTAATGCGATCACTAGGATGAAGCAAGAAAAGATAGATAACATCGATACATGTAGAATTTAGCAATCAAAGGTAGTCTTTTCATTAATCACAAACAAGTCAAAATTGTACTGTAACATATTACGCGTCACTATGTCATACAATTCTCAGAACTCATCCTACCAACTGATATCTCAGTTAAGTTAGGGATTTTTAAAAGATATCACAATGAATACTAATCTACAAGAGTCATTAGGTGTTCCACTTGTCCCGGAAGATCCATCGGTCCCAATTTAGAAGAAGATTTCTTCAATTTATTTCCTGGACACTGGGCATCCTCATTATTGGACAATGGCCTAGGAACAACCCTTAACACAAACTAACAATCATTTAAAATCCTATAATTCAATCACAGAACTTAACGACTTTTATTAACAATTTCATATTCCATACGGGTGAAATTTTACTTTATTCAAGTTTCAACCAATTTTATACTCAATTCGATATCCTACCTCATTTTCCAATACTTTCAATCTTATTCTTACACCTTAATAGGGCAATAAAAGCTCGATATTATCAACACTTAATTTCCAATCCTATATCTCCTTCATCAATAGTTATCAAATGAGTCACCAGCATGAGATGACTCACACATTCAATTAGACTTCTCGGAAAGGTATTAGTGGCATGAGGCTTTTGGGTAATGGTTCCAATGACAGCCTCAAGTGCAACATTCTCCCTTTCGATTTCAATTTAAGAATTGGATGACAACGAATCAGATGACATCTTTCTAGGTGGTAACGTTTTGTCAAACTCCACTCTATAAGAAAAGATCGTCATGACATCGATATTAGATTTAATCTCGCCAATCCTTTTTCAATATCACAATCAACTAATATCTACATTTCTACGAATATCAACCATTTGTTGAGATCATAAATATCCACAACTTGGTTTAGATCTAGGATAGCTAGAATTCCTACGAGAATAGCTTCGATTAATTTACTTGGGGAATTTAGGGTACATTGTGACAATCTACGTCGTATAAATATCTCGTATAAAAATCAAAATAATCATCAAACAATCGTGTAATAAAATTACATCGTATATATAATCCAAGTTATATATATATTAAAATAACACTTCTCAGTCTAGCCTTGTCGGTAACTCGGGAATTCTTCGGCACCGTTATAGTCAAAAGATTTTTAGACATTTTTTTTTTTTAGAAAAATGTTTATAATTAAAAGATTTTGAAATGTTTTATTCAAAACCTTGGTTTTTAAAAATCTTTCGTTCTCTATAACGAGAGCTCTGGTACCAAACTGTAACACCCCCAAATTTATACAACTTAGTACAGCGGAAGACTCGTTGGTGTTACGGGATAGCACATTACTCACATCATAGACAACGCATATAAATCGCGTCGTTTAATAATAAATCATTTTCATTCATAAATATCAAAGTTACATCGGTCCCAAGTCATTATATTTCATACAAAGTTTTACAAAGTATTTGAATGGAAAATATTGTTTAAGTGCGGGCCATGAATTCTTGTCGTCTTCCCGAGAATTACCTCCAAGTACCTGAGATAAAACATGTTAAAAGAAAAGGTCAGCGATAACGCCGAGTGAATTCATAGAATTTAATAAAATCCATCAATATAATATCAGTATAAAATTATTACTGAAAATCATCTTGTACAAATCATTTTAATAGGCCATAAAATAGCCAAAGTCATTTTATACAAATCTTTATCGAAAATCATAATATAGGCATTTGCCTAAAAAAATCATTATACGAATCATTGTCGTTAAAAACACCATACAATACGTTTTGCAACGATGTATCGATTAAATAAAACCATTATATGAATATGGTTATAAAAACCAAAACACAAACATAATATCAATAGTATGACCCAGTATTGCTAGTCAGGCAATACATCGTAATTCAGAGCGTCTAGTAGTATTTTGTTAGTTTTGAATTATTATAAGCCGCATGACATTGTTACCTTACTAAACCAACAACGGGTAGCTAACCCGATACCAATTTTGCCCATCTAAAGTAGTGTGTCGTCACAAAGGTCACGCTATGGAAATCTTCTCATACATAAATTCGCTTACCAATCAATGTGGCACGACGGGGATCAACCGTCAAGGCGCGAACTGGGGTGATCGTCCCCAAATAGTACTATTAAATGCATAAGCGTCTACCAAATCCCGGTAGTTCACAATTCATGCTAATGGGACTTTTAGTGACATAACCTAACTTTAATAATCCATTTGATTTCATCTATCGGGTCCTTTAATCATTTATCGGGTCATATAATCATTCGGGTCCAAATCAATAAACAAACAATCAGGACAAATGGTGTCCTAAGTTTATAAAAACTAACATGTTATCTCCCTCGCGGGTTTATAAAGCATTTATAAAACATTTAAAATAGTGCGAGGCTAGGAACTCGCGTTGATGTGGGAAGGCGATTATCAGCGATTCGGATGTACGGTACGTGCTTCAATCACGGAAACCTAGACAAATAATAATCGGTCTTAGACGTTTGTCCAATGACTTTATAAAAATAACAAGTATGTATACATATGATGATTATATATATATATGATGATCAAGTGGGTTTACATATTCTCGTTTAATCGTTTTAGTGTTATATGTCGATAACTTTTATATGAGTTTACTAGTTTTACCCATTTACGTGTCTTAAGTCCAATAAGCTTATTATAAGTTATTTAACTTATTTTAATCCATTTTATACCTATATTATCAGTATGTATACTTTCCAAGTTGGGCCTAAATGGGTTAAGCCCAATAATAAGTTTATAAGTGTTTTAGTCCATTTTTGTTGTATTATTAGTCCAATAACGTTAATTTAGTCCGTTAACGTCCGTATGTTATATAGTTCGGGTTTTATCGGTTTTTACTTGTTATTTATGTTTATATATCAGTATATGAGTTTTATAAAGTTTACATTAGACGGGTTTGGTCGTCTAAGTTTTATTTAACAAAAACGTTAATTTTTACGGTATTAGCCGAAAAAGTCGTAAAAATCATGTTTATAGTTTTATAACTTATAAAACATATCAAGTTTCCATTTTTATAAAATGTCTACTTATTTATCATTGTACATATTTATATAAATAAAATTCAAGAGTTAGTGGGTTTTAACTTTACATTTTATACAATATAATTTTGAGTGCTTATATACTAGTATTATACTTTGTTTTTCAAAAATCTGATTTTTATCTTCACTTTCACCAAAACTGCCATATCTTGAGTTCTATATGGAGATAGAAGCTCAAATTTTTATCACATAAACTACATGATATGTGCTACATTTAACTCTTCTATAGCTACTATTGAATCATCTTCTAAATATTTTCTAAAAATCGTCCAAAACAGTAACCACAGATTTATACCCTAAACTTGTTTTGATCATATCTCACTCATTACAATGGTTCCATTGCATGGCCAACTCTCACATGTGTACAAGACCCATAGCTTACTGTAAATCCATTCTACTTCATCATTTTATCAGTTTACCATATGGTTCTTTACTGTTTTTATACAGCCTATCATTTAAACAAGATTTACCCATTTTTACTTATAGTTTTTCATCTTTTTATCCATGATTATCAACAACAAATCCCCACATAACATTTTTATCATCATATAATCATCATAAATATATATAATAGGAAATAAAATACATGTTTACATAATCAAATTAACAAGAAGATGAGGAGGACAATCTTTATACCACCATGATGATGTAGGTTGATCAAAACATGGATTTTTGATGGAGAAACTTGTGCATAGCCAACACCATCTTTATGACCACCATTCTTCATGTATACCTTGTGGAAAATCAGCCCTACTACTCCATGAAAACTCCTCCTTGGATGTTATGAGCACCACCAATCAATAGGGTTTCAAAGTGGCTTCAACATATGCAAGTATAACATAGGATTTCATGGTTGAATCAAGATCAAAGGGTGTTTTTGGGGTGGATATGGGACGGCATATTAGAGAGAGTGAGAGAGAGGATGAGTTGTTTGCATGGTGAGAAATGAGAAGAGTGGTATGGTTTGATGGTTTTGAGATGTTAGTGGAATGTGTAGCTTAACTTGTAAGCTTTGCTTACAAGTGTAAGCTAAATGGTAGAAAGTTTGCCACATCCTTGTTTTGGCCGTCCATATTGAGTGGGGTGGGGCAAGATTTATCTTGTCTCATCCCACTAATTTACGGGTACCCCTCGATTCTAGTTTCCTCGATTTGCGTGCCCTCGGGTCGTTTTACGAAAAACGTTTTTATAAATTATGAATCAACGTCACAAAACGAATCCAATAAAAATTGTCTCATCAAAAACGGAGTTCGAAAACGTAAATACGTAATTCCTAGGGTTTCCGGTTTAGTCGTAAAGGACGTTAAAATAAAATCATAAGTCCTAATCTCTTCTCGTAAATTTGTGATTTTATGAACTAACACAAATTTAAAACTCCAAAATAATATTCACGGATAAATTTATTTTCTGAAATGTCGGACTGTCACCAAAGACGGTGTATGTAAACGTAAGCACGTAACGTTGAATCCTCCGGTTTAAACGTAGTCGATGCTACTTCAAGACGTAAATCCAACTTTCTTCCCAAAAATAAGTGAGTTCATATTGTAACATTAAAATAATGTTTTTAAATAATATTCGAGAATAAAATATCAACCATAAACTGACGGATTGTCACAGATAGTCCCTGTCTTGTCCGATCCATCTCCCCTAGAACAGACGAAAGTCTAATTTCTAAGACCTGGTTTTTAGATTCTGCAGCCTCTAGTTCCAATTTTAGTGTTACATTTGATGACACATCTCTCTTCAATCTCATAATCTCTTCCTCTAATGCCTTAACTATTGCAATCATCTTGTCACTCGTCTCAACACCGTTTTCACAACTATTTGTTATCAAAAGATCCTCATTTTGAGTTTGTTGTTTTAATTCTAAAGATATACAATGTTGTTCTAGTTGATTAAAGCGTTTTGAAAGTAAATGGTAAGAATCTTGTAACTTTAAAAACTCAGCGTTAGATTCGTGACAAGAATGATTATCTACCTCATTTACAGTATCAGCAACATTTACAGAGAGATCACACTCATCATCACAAATATTCACATCATCACATTTAATCATAGCGGATGTAAGCTCATTCGAATAATTAACATTTACAGTAGTAAGCACATCACACGAGATTACTTCGGACAAGAATCGGTCATATTCGGATAAAATCTTTTCCTTTTCAATTAGTTGTAGTTCGTAAGCGGTGTCCATTTCATAAAACACTTTTTGAACTTCTCCAATTTCAAACTCAAGATTTTCCTTAAGAGATGCAAAACTTCCTTTTAGACTTTCGACAAATGGATTGATCTCATTTTTAAACACCTCGTTCATGTGTTCGAAAGCCCATTCTCCAGCGTTTAGGCCATTTGAAGTCGTACATTCCAAAATGACCTTGTCAAAATTAGTAAAGTATTGATTAATCTCTTGCAAGTTTAACCATACAGTGCTAACAGGTGGAAGATCCTTTGGAATTTCCCTAGGACCTTCCATGTTGACAAGTGTAGGAAATGTACTAGGGTTTTCTTCATTCAACATGTAGGTTGGTGTTGTAATGAGATCTTTGTCCATATGGAAGCGAATTCTAAAATCCGTTTTAGCAAGCTCCTGATTCATTTTAAAATAATCACAATCTGGATATTTTGCAGAATTGTATGACCGATTCTCATCAACTAGATCCTTATTGGTGCGATCATCGAAAATATTAATCGGGTCTAAGACCAATCCTAATTGGGTTGCATTATAAAGTCTAGGACTATGGATTAAAGCTTGTTTTGCATACCGTGGATTAGGGGGGAGGCCTTTTTGACGCGATAAGTTAACATCTCTAAACGAAGCATCAAATAAGTGCACTAGTTGAGAGGCAGCGTATTGTCTTAAAAGCAAATAATCTAGACTTCTAATCTTATTAGCAGCATTAATCTCCATTTCATTCTTCTTAGACTCGAGTAATTCAAAATCCGTTTGAAGTTTTTGAAAATTAGTGACAACTAACTCTTTTTCTTTAAGTTCATTAGAAAGATTTGCTCTTAAGTTTTCAATTTCTTGCAAATGACCCATTTGTTTGTTTCGAAAATGATCATACTCGGGATTTGTTAGAACACTAGACGAAGGCACTAATTCCAAGGTTTGAACTTTCTCGTTGCTTAAGGCAAGCTCATCAGACAAATTCTTATTCTTAGCTAGGGTTTCTAAGAGTGCAGCATTCATTTGGCTAAGTAATGTAGCAGGAACCATGACCAAATCTTGTTGAGCAGGAGTATGCGTATGCGAAATAACTCCTGGTTGTGTTTCACTCAAAGTCTGGGGACTCACATTGATATTACTATCATTGATTGTCTCCTCATTTGAAAGACTCACCACCGAAGACTCATTCAAATCAGCACTCTCTTGCACAACTTGATGTGGTTGAATACTAGCATCAGTGGTATTATCAGTGGTATTAATAAGTACCTCAGATCTCTTTTCTGGCCCTAAGCTGGAGACAGTTGCCATAAGAGCTGCCTTTGCAGATTGAAATTCATCACAGTCTGAGTCATACGCATCAAGATCATCTGCTTGGTATGTTGCATTCTGTGTGGTGACAACGTCTTGTTCAGCAATCCTTGGATCAGCAAGAAATGCAAGCTCCTCTTCATCAAGTTCCCTTCCTTGTGCCTGAGCATTCACCAAATAAATCTTCTCTGCAAACCATTGACCATCCCTTCTCCTCTTGGGTTTCTTGCAATCCCTGGACATGTGACCTTCTTCCTTGCAGTTGTAGCATGTAATCATTCTCAACTTGCCTGTGGAATTAGCCCGTGGGGGATTGTTGACCATTGGAGCAGGATTGACCGTGCGAGCATTGGTAGTTGATGTAGTAGGTCTCCCCTGATAGGGTTGAATAGGTTGAACCATTACCCTGCCATTCTTAATAGTAGCTTGTTGGCGAGAATTGGATGAATTCCTAAACTGATTGTTAGTAGGAGCTGATCCCCTAAATCCTCGTTTGCTTAATGTTTTTGTGAGATAAGCAGACATAGTGGTTAACACTTCAACTGGGTCAGTTCCTTGTTTGAACACAGGAATGGGGACTTCATCATCATCACAATACATTGCTTGGTCTTGATGAGCTGCATAATCACTAGAAGGAATACTCATGTGGTCAGGGTAGCTTGTTGGATATGCTGCATTCTCTTGATAAGAAGAATATGAAGGCTGAGCATAAGGTGCAATGCTTGCTTGGTGAGATTGTGAGGCATAGTGTGATGAAGGTGTATTAAACCGATATTGTTGCTGATGTGAGGTGGGTGGTTGCGGTAGAATCGAGTATTGGGGGAAGGTTGGTGTCATGTAAGGTGATGGATGATAGGCTTGATGTCCCAAAATATAAGGAGTGTTGTTGTGTGACAAGCTTGGTTGATTCGCCATCAAAGCTAAGGAATCAGGGTACATACCTCGAGGCGAATGGTGCATGATCACATGTTTCTCATGCTGTTGAAGAAAAGCATAGAGTTGATCCAAATTGCACTTATGCAAATCCCTGGTTAACTTAACATCGGTAATATACTCACCCCATTCAGCTTGAGGTAAAGTATTCAAAAATTTAGTGTTAACCTGGAATGGAGCAATCACGAGATTGTATACATTCAGATCATTCATGAGAGTAGTGAATCGGAAGTAATAATCGTGAAGCGTTTCCCCTGGGTTGTACGTGAATCTATCAAACAGATCATACAACTGACATTCCCTTTCTTGTTTGGTAAGAGAAGTGCCTTGTAGCAACACCTTTAAACGTTCCCATAAATCCTTTGCCACCGTATACTGACTTACCATTCGATAGATGTCATGTGGGAGAGCTTGTAGAATGGTTTGAAGAGCCTTTTCGTCTGCATCGGCAACAAGTTGTTGAGCTGGTGTAAGTTCTTCAAACTCCCTTGGTCGAGTCACATTGTTAACCACGATGGTACCATAGTCAAGTGGACCATTTAAAATTGACTTGACCATAAGCCTCCCATATACCGGTTTTCCCTTAAGGTATGACATCATCCGGCCTTGCCATGCTTCAAAAACTTCTTTGATGAGCATTGGAGGACGATTATCCGTACCCGTAATGACGGAAATATCCGTAAGTGATGTCATCTGAGGCATTACTGAATTCGGATTCATTTTGTTCACTTCAAAGAGACAAAGATTATCAGTTGATCGAGCAGTGAAGAAAGGTTGAGAATTTGTGTTGTGTTGTTGAAATCAAGATTAAATCCACTAAAGATCGTCGAAAAAACTCGGAAAAATACCCCTTGAACTTGCTATTCGGAATAATCCCTATTTAGAATAACCCTATGCTGAAAAACCCTATTCGGAATGTTCCTGCTATTCGGAATATTTTTCAATTCGGAATGTTCTATTCGGAAAGATGTCTATTCGGAATGTTGGCTATTCGGAAAGATGGGCTATTCGGAAAACTTTACTATTCGGAAATATTTTGCTATTCGGAAAAATTTCTATTCGGAAAGCTTTTTCTATGCGGAATGACTATTCGGAAAATCCTGCTATTCGGAAAACCTCCTATTCGGAATGTCTATTCGGAAAACCCTGCTATTCAGAAAACTCTCCTATTTGGAATGTCTATTCGGAAAACCTTTATGCTGAATATCTAATATTCCGAATAGAACGTCTATTCGGAATAATCTGGGAATATTAAGTTCGAGACTTTGAATAGAGCTTTAAATCCGATTTTTTGATCAAAAACCACAAAAAGTTTTATGATTTTTACCAAAATAAGCTAAACCCAATCCTTATCAATTAATCCCAATAACAAAAACACCAAAAACAACAAGATTCAAGATTGATTTTTTCTAAAGATCACTAATTGATTCAAAAACTAAAAAAACAACACAATCCTTACCTTAATTCACCCCTAGGCTCTTGATACCAAATGTAGAATCTTGATAAACTATGAATCTATGAATTGGGTTGAAGTTTTCTAGAGAGAGAAACTAGAGAGAGAAAGTGAGAGAGAAACTATGTGTTTATTTCATTCAAATGAATAAAGTGAAAAACAACCACCAACCCCTTTCCAAGGAGGAAAGGGGTATTTATACTTCCAAGCCTTATTTGGACTTGGGCCGGCCCATGACAAGCCCATGGGCCGGTTCTTACTTAACTAAATAAGTATTTGTTAACTACGAGCTATTTCAACATAAATAATATTGTGGAGTGACCGATACTTCTAATATACGTTAAAACGTATTTCTAACACGAAATATGCGAAAATGTTTAAAGATCTTCTCAGTGACAAAGAAAAGCTTCTTGATATCGCTCAGACCCAACTTAATGAGAATTGCTCCGCAGTGCTCTTAAGGAAATTACCAACCAAACATGGTTATTCAGGTCGTTTTCTCATTCCTTGCAACTTCCCTGGGGTAAAGAATTGTATGGCCCTAGCCGATCTAGGTGCTAGTATAAACTTAATGCCGTTAAGTGTTTGAAAACCATTATCTCTCCCTGAGCTAGTCCCCACTAGAAAGACCTTGAAATTAGCTAACCGTAAGGTTGCTTTTCCAGTGGGGATAGCCGAAGATGTCTTTGTCGGTGTAGACAAATTCACCTTTCCGGCGGATTTTGTTGTCGTGGATTACGAGATGGATTCTCGTGTTCCATTAATCATTGGACGTCCATTCTTGAGGACCGGTCGCACTCTCATTGATGTAGCCGCGGGCGAATTAATCATGAGAGTTGGTGACGATAAAATCGTCTTCAACATGGGTAAACTTTCTAAGAAACCTTCTGAATTCGAGAGCGTTAATTTCATTAACGTTCTTGATGAGGCTTGTGACGAGCATTTCAAAGACGTTTGTAAAAGTGGTTCTTCTTCTCTAACCATTGTTGAGACCGTTGCCTCTATTGCTCCCTCACTAACTCCATTTGGAGAAAGTGATTTCCTTTTGAAAGAATTTGAAGCAACTATAGGGGATGTGGACTTAAAATATGACGATTCTCCCACCGATTGGGAGGAAGACATTCGTACCAAGGAGAAATTTCTCAATGAGGACCATATTTCTCCACCTTCTCCTAAGGAAGTTACAATCGATGATCCGAATTTAACTAAGCCTTCCATCGAAAATCCTCTGGATTTAGAGCTTAAGGATTTACCGTCTTATCTTGAATACGTTTTCCTTGAAGACAATAAGAAGTTACCCGTCATCATCGCTAAGGACTTGAAAGAAGACGAAAAATCTCGACTTATCGACGTGCTGAAGAATCATAAGAAAGCAATTGCTGGGAAAATTTCTGACATTCGTGGAATTGATCCGAATTTTTGTACTCATAAAATTCTCATGGAAGATGACTATAAACCCGCAATCCAAAGCCAAAGAAGGGTTAATCCAAAAATTCAGGACGTCATCAAGAAAGAAGTTATCAAACTACTAGATGCCGGAATGATTTACCCTATTTCGGATTCGCCATGGGTAAGTCCCGCCCATTGTGTGCCTAAGAAAGGCGGAATAACAGTTGTTCCCAATGAAAACAACGAGTTGATTCATACTCGACTAGTCACGGGTTGGCGAGTTTGCATCGACTATCGCAAGCTCAATGATGCCACTCGTAAGGATCATTTCCCTCTTCCTTTCATGGATCAAATGCTCGAGCGTTTAGCAGGTAATGACTATTATTGCTTCTTAGACGGTTTCTCCGGGTATTTTCAAATTCCCATCGATCCTAAAGACCAAGAGAAAACCACATTCACTTGTCCTTATGGAACATTTGCTTACAAAAGAATGCCTTTTGGCTTATGCAATGCTTCTGGGACTTTCCAAAGGTGTATGATGGCTATATTCCATGACATGGTTGAAGAAGCTATGGAAGTCTTTATGGATGATTTCTCGGTCTATGGTGATTCTTTCTCTACTTGCCTTGCCAATTTAGAACGTATGCTCAAACGGTGTGAAGACACTCGTCTTGTTCTTAATTAGGAAAATGCCATTTCATGGTAAAAGAAGGTATTGTTCTTGGTCATAAAATCTCCAATGTCGGTCTTGAAGTCGACCGCGCTAAAGTCGATGTTATTGCTAGATTACCTCCACCTTCAACTGTGAAGGGTGTGAGAAGTTTCCTTGGTCATGCGGGCTTCTATCGTCGATTCATTCAAGATTTTTCTAAAATCGCTCGCCCGATGACCCACCTCATGGAAAAAGATACTCCTTTTATCTTTTCTACAGAGTGTATTGACTCTTTCAATCTTCTTAAGGATAAACTAACTAAGGCACCAGTCTTGGTTACCCCTAATTGGGAGTTACCTTTTGAATTGATGTGTGATACTAGCGATTTTGCTATTGGAGCGGTTTTGGGACAAAGAGTGAACAAACACTTCCAAACAATCCATTACGCTAGCAAGACAATGACGGGGGCTCAATTACATTACACCACTACCGAAAAGAGCTTTTAGCTGTAGTGTATGCTTTTGAAAAATTTCGCCCCTATCTTGTCCTTTCCACCACCATTGTGTATACCGATCATTCCGCGTTGAAGTACTTATTAACAAAACAAGATTCCAAGCCAAGACTTCTTCGTTGGGTTTTACTCCTACAAGAATTTAAAATTGAAATGCGTGATAAAAAGGGAGTGGAAAACCTAGCCGCGGATCATCTGAGTAGACTCGAGGATCCTTATTAAGGGGAGCTCCCAAATCAAGAGATTAATGACTCTTTTCCACTTGAGGCCTTGATGTCTATTAACTTCATTCTTGATGAAACCCCATGGTTTGCGGACATTGCAAACTATTTGGCGGGTGGAATTCTCATGGAAGGGTCAACGTCCCAACAAAAGAAAAAGTTCTTTAAAGACATTAAACACTATTTTTGGGACGACCCTTACGTTTTCAAACAACGTGCGGATCTTGTCATTCGTTGGTATGTTGATGGGCCGGCAGCTTTATTAATCTTGGAAGCTTGCCACAAATGACCTACCGGTGGTCACTTTGGTCCTAATTACACCGCGAAGAAAGTTTTCGACTCTGGATTTTATTGGCCCACCATTTATCATGACGCTCATGAAATGGTTAAACATTGTGATGCTTGCCAACGCCAAGGCAAGATCACACATAAAGATGAGATGCCTCAAAATTTCATCCAAGAATGTGAAATCTTTGACGTATGGGGCATCGACTTTATGGGGCCATTTCCATCATCTAAAGGGAACAAATACATCCTCGTAGCCATTGACTACGTATCTAAATGGGTTGAAGCAAAGGCTTTACCTACGAACGATGCGAGGGTGGTTGTGAACTTTTTGAAACAACTATTTGCTCGATTCGGTGTTCCTCGTGCTATCATCAGTGACCGCGGGACTCATTTTTGCAATGATCAATTTGCTAGAGTCATGGCCAAGTATGGTGTCAATCACCGTCTTTTTACCGCTTACCATCCCCAAAAAAATGGTCAAGCCGAGATTTCTAACCGTGGATTGAAGAGAATCTTAGAATGAACTGTGGGAGAGCATCGTGCCTCGTGGGCCGATAAGTTAGATGATGCTTTGTGGGCTTTCCTTACCGCATATAAGACACCTATTGGTTGCACTCCATATCGTCTTATGTACGGGAAGGCATGCCACCTCCCTATTGAGTTAGAACATAAGGCGTATTGGGCCTTGAAGTGGGACAATTTTGATATCAACAAAGCCGGTGATCTTCGAAAGATTCAACTCAACGAGCTAAATGAACTGAGGAATGAAGCTTATGAGAATTCATTGATTTACAGGGAGAAAACCAAGCTCATTCATGATTCTAGGATTAAGAACCGATAGTTTCATGTTGGTGATCAAGTTTTACTCTTTAACTCTCGGTTGAAAATCTTCTCAGGCAAGCTTAAGAGCCGTTGGTCTGGTCCATTCACCGTCGCCAAAGTCTTCCCCTATGGAACCATTGAGCTTTCTCAACCAAATGGGCCTAATTTTAAAGTGAATGGCCAGCGTGTGAAGTTGTACCTTGGTGAGGACATCTCTCATGAGATGATTCCATCCCTCACCACGTTTCCCTTGAATTAGTTCTAGGTCGAGTCAGGCTCGTGACTCGGTTATAAAAAACAAGCGCTTCTCGGGAGGCAACCCGTTGATCTATCCTTTTTACCCGTTTTCATAATAAGTGTAGGGGGAGCTACATTGGGTTTGTTGTCTTGTTTCTTATGATGTGCAGGGATTAAAACTTCAAAGAGCACTTTTGATGACATTTGACGACCCGTGATCCCGTGTACCCGTCTTCCCGGTTCTATCCTAAACTGTCGTGATTCAATATTTCATATCTTATATGTTCACATTGAAATCACTATAGTTGTCCGTTCCTTAGCAAGATTTAAACAAAGTGCACAATGTCCCAAGTGTAGGGAAGTTTACTCCCACATGCTTAAACATTAAGGACAATGTTTATATCAAGTGTAGGGGGGACTTCTATCGAAGTAAGTGGGCTTTTCCATTAATTTGTCCTCATTTTAACCGGAAAATTCGATTTTTTGACATTTTTCAAAATTTTCAATCTATTTTGGCCTAGTAGTTTTTCCTTTGTTGTCGTTATTTACTTTCTTTGCTAAAATAAAATTTTGAATAAAGTGGTTTTAAATTTTCAAACGTCATGAATCTTTTGACTCGACACGAGTTTAATTATCTAAGTTTACTTTAGCTAGTATCCTTAACGTGTTTAAGTCAAGTTTTGCTAGGCTTTTATATATGGAGCTTTAAAACGCGAAAGTCTTAACTCATATGGGTTAAGAACAAGAACTTTTCGCAAGTTCCTATAATTGATCCTATAAAGTCGTTTATCAAGGGAACTTTAAAATGCAAATTCTAAACTTGAAAAAGTATAAGAAGATGCAAGATCCTATAGACGACTTGAAAACCCAAAAATTTGATTTAATTGGCTAAGCATCCACGAGTCTCATTCCTTGAGATTTTAAATTGTGGAGAACGAGAGATGATAGAGTCAATTATAAGTTTGGTATTCTTTCATGAATTTATGTGAGTTGATTATAAGCTTTTTCTCCCATCGCTTGTTAATAAATATATTTGCAATAAATAAGGTTGTACGATTTGAAAACTTACTTAGCTTCTAGCCCAAGATCGTTTAAAAGTTGCTTGGTATTAATTGGAGTTCATAGCCAAGGCATAACTTATTGAAGCAGGATGCGAAGATTGGCGAGTCCGAAAAGGCCCTAACAAGGCATGAGGGCTACATTTTGTTGCTAAAGATCCTAAGTGATGTGAAGAATCATTTGTCAAAAATCAATATTAAGGATCGAGACACACGACGAAAAGCAAAAACTCCCCTAAAGATCATGGAGAAGTCTATCCGAAAAGACCCTAACAAGGTATGAGGATAAATAGATCCAAGTCCTAAAAGGAGGCGGATCATTGTATATCAAAATACAAAATAAAGATTGGAGAAAAATGAAGAAGTCGTGGTCCAAGTATGTAGAATCTCTCAAAAACTTCAAGTGAAGAAATTCCTATTATGAAGAGAAGCCCATAATTTTATGAACGTCTCTCAAGATTCGAAGTATGAAGTCGCTGCCAAATATCGGTCCGAGAAAGGTCTCAAATCGTGAAGCAATTTATGCCAAGATATGAACTTTAAGAGGTCCCGAGAAGCAGTTTTAAAACATTTTGTTCTTTAGCTAACTATTAATTAAATCGTCCTACTTTATTTTAAGCCTAAATAAACTATCGAAATAAGTCAAACAATGCATCCTCGTGATCATTTAAGACAACCATAAAATATAAGAGATACACCTAGGAATAAAGGAGTCTAAGTGAATAATTGGGCCACATGAGTTCGTGTTAGTTTGCTAACTTATAATTACAATGATCTCGTTTAGAAGCTTGGTGTGGGGAACGTGAAACATGAGGATGATAAACATTCATCACATGTCATAGCCCTAATGTAAGTCTTTGATTTCTTTACTTATTTTCTTCCTTCAAATATTTTGTATATATTTCTATCTTTTTAGTTTCCTTAGTGTTTAGTTATTAATAAAGGCCAAGGTGGGTTAATTATGATGAGAAATGTAAACCGTGGTTTGAAATTGATGCATTGCATGAGGGCATTGCAATGGTCAAGTGTAGGGGATTTAATAAGTGTGAAAACACTTAACCTTTTACCACTTATTTCCAATAATAACAAGACCAAACGTGTATTTTATGTCGTAAAAGTCGGAATTATGCGTGGTTTGTGTTTTTATTGTGTTTCAGGACAAAAATATGAAAAAGGAAGAACACACGGGCTTTCACGGGCTTTTATCGAAGAAAAAGACAAAAGACGAAGTCAAAAGACCAAAAGTGCCAGACGAACGGAAGTCAAAGGCCTATTTTGAAGATTTATCGAATAAAAAGTCAAAAGACGGAAGTTTAACAAAGTCGAAGAAACAAGTCTACTAAAAGAAGAAAAATAGAAGACGAGTTCAAGTTATCATTCGACTGATCCCGAGACAAAGTCGAGAAAGACGAGAAAGAGAAAGAAGGAAGGAAGCAACATACCTCCCCTCTCCTATAAATACCCTCCTAATGCTTCATTAGGAGGGTGTTAGTTAGTTTTTAGTCACTTTTCATTTTTCTAGTTTTTTCATATCTTTATAGAGAAGTAGGTGTTTCTACTTTCTCTCTCTAGATTTCTTCATCTTTTCTTTCATGTTTAAGCTTTCATTTAATCTTGTATTTTGGAATCATTAATCTACAAGTTCAAGTTTAAGCTTTTCATCATTAATCTTCTTCTACCTTTCTTGATTTAGATTTGTTCTTGATCTGAAATATTAATGCAACTTGTTTAATTTTGATGTTTGTGTGATTAAAAAGTTTATCTTTTTATTCCTATCTAAGTTTTTATACGGTTTAAGCTTTAAGCTTGTTATGGTTTTTGGCTTATTTCGTATCTAGCTTATTGTCTTTTAAGTTTTCTTAAAAGTTTAGTCTTTTTAATGTTTGTTTTATAAAACTCACTTATTTAGTGTCTTAAAAGTTCTTAAATTTATGCTTGTTTTCATTTGGTTAAGATTTGAATAAGTGCTTATTCGTCTTTGCTTATTTGTGCTTATTCATTTTTGCTTGTTTACTTTTTGAATCCCATCGAACCTGTATTAAGTACCCAGTCTGATTGAGTAAGTGTGATCACATAAACCCCTAGGGTTTCTACTTGCGATCCATTACTTCGATCACCTAGTACGATTGTTCACTACGATCACACTCATTAATCCACACCACGATCACTTGTTGCGGTCGTGGGTATGATCCGTGAGTGAGATCTGTGGCTACGATTACCTTGGGTGTGATCACTTGTTACGATCGCATCGAGTGCGATCACTTATACCACGATCACTAGGCTGCGATCGATTGCTACAATCGTAGGCTACGACCACTTAAGTGCGATCGATGGTCACGATCCAATAGTGCGATCCCTCATTTCTTAAGTACGATCTATCATTGCGATCCACCACTGCGATCCACACCACGATCCATCTTGTGATCGATTGTCACGATCGTGTGTTGCGATCTAACTCCAATTTTTGTTTTATTTATCTTAGTTTTCAAACTTAAACCTTTTCCCGTATTTTTTACCTAGTGTTGTTCTTAAACAAGTTTTGTCTTAGTTTAACATTATTTTATTTTAATTTTAAAATTACTTTTTAATTACTCTAATTCCGTGCTAGTTTGTGTAAGCCTTTTAACCTTAGCTTTGTTAACTTGTCATTCTAATAGAGATAGATAATCTCAAAGCTCCCCCCTTTTAGTGACCAATTACAATTATTCCACCCTAAACCGTGATCAATTCGATTAGATACCGAGACGATTGAGTACACATATACATTGCTAAGCTAAAACCATTTATTACCAAGTCAAACCATAATAACTGAGACGGTACGTGTCGCCTGATCCAAATAATAAACACAATCAAGAATCACATAGCAGTTAATCACATAAGTGTACACACAAGTCCATCACAAACCATAAAAACATTCACAGCATTCTTTACAAAACCATACAGTGTCTCTTACATCTCATCTGGAAATCAAATCATAAAAAGACATGGGACTATGAAACTCACCTGAACAAGCTTCTCCAAGTACCTGCGCTCTAGCACAAATCTAAACACACAAACGTATACAATCAAGACATGAACCACTTACCAAAATGGCTCATCAATATATGATAGATATCTAACCTTCTCCTACAACTTAACCCCGTTTATATGCCATATGAATCTCATTACACCCCTATATAAAGCCCTTAACTTAGTTTAGTTCATAACTCGTCTCGTTAACATTTAACCTAAAACAATCCCGTTTTTCATACTTCAAACTATTGGTATAACACCCCCTTAACAAATATAAAATGCCCTGTAAAAGAAACCCTATGCCCTTACATGTGTTAGCTAACTCACCCCTTTGGTCACAACCTTAAAGCTATTGTTAAGGCCTCCATATATATATATATATATATATATATATATATATATATATATATATATATATATATATATATATATATATATATATATATATATATATATATATATATATATATATATATATATATATATATATATATATATATATATATATATATATATATATATATATATATATATATATATATATATATATATATATATATATATTAGCGTTGTAACCCGCCCAACGGGCGGGGTCGTTTTTTATGTCGATCTGGATGATTTTTGGTTTGTTTGTTTTTTGATTTTTTTAGTTTGTAATTTAAACTTTAGTATATACTTGTTATAGTTTACACTAATGTAGGCTTTAAATGTAATTTAAAATGTTTATCTTTTAAAAAGTTTTTTTTTTGTCTTTTAATGTGTTTTATTGAATGAGTATAGTTCTTTATTGAAGTTGTTTATGATTTTTTTTATATATGTCAAATTACACATAAATATATGATCATAAACCAATAGAACCAAAATATGCTAAAATAAGTGAAAATATGTTTGGTATGCTTTATTGAGTCTTCGGGGTATAACAGATATAAAATGAAGCAAAAACGGTGACTTTCGGATGCGTGTCATTGATGTTTACACTTTTTTTAGATGCAAAAGAGATATTTATCGATGGTTATATTGGTTGACAGTTAGACATATAAGGTTTTGTGCGATTTAACTATTCTCTTAATTATGTTTGGGGCTAGCCCAGTAGTGGACGGATATCATCACATGCCAATCTTTTGACCTACACAAATAAACGGGTGTGCTTGTTTATGTATATATTTTTTAAAACAACGTTTGTCAATATGTTATATTAGTTGGTATTTGTACATATAGTTATTTTTTATTAAAAATATCCTAGGTTATAAAATGCTCGTTTTTAATTAAAAGAATCCTAACTTTGGTTATAAAAATTTTTTATTAAAAGGATGTTAACTTTGCTCTCATGCTAATCTTTGAATGTACAAAAATATAAAAACATTGTTTGCTTCACTTAAAGCGCTTGTTTTTTTAGCTTTTGACTACCTTGAGAAAAACAACGAAACTTGCAGATGTTTAATGGTTAATACTATCTAAAAATGCACACGTTATTTGGTAATAATGATTATGGGTTTTGTTGTCATTCTCGATCTTAATTGTTTCAAGCTGTTTTCACATTTCTTCAACGTTCACACAACGACTCATGTTACATGTGTTTTTGCTTTATCAACAACTTTACAACCAACTACTTCAAACTTTAAGGCTCACTAACATATTTTGTATCTTTAGTGACACATTATACATATAATAATACTTATTTCATCGCTAAAACAAACCCCATTGCTTCCTCCAATACTCCACTCTTTGAGGAAATATAATGTTATACATTAATTAGCACACATATAAGATTTTTTTGTGTTTGTTGCCTTATACCTATGTATATTATTAGCTCTTATACATATGTATTAAAGGTGGCAAAATAGACGGGCGGACAGGTTTAGGCTAACGGGCTAAATGAGTAACGGGCTAAATGGATAACGAATCAAAAGGGTTATTTTTAATTTTGAGCCAAACAGGCACGGGCTAAACGAGTAATGGGCTAAACGCGCACGGGCCAGACGGTCTCGGGTCAAAAGGGAAAAAACACCTTTGATATTTTCTCCCAATAAAATCTTCGTCGGTTTTTTTGCTTTCGTCCGTTTTTACGTCATCGTCTCCGTTTTTTATGTCTTTCTACGTTTTCGAACGCTTCCTACAATTTTGCTCATTTCCGTTCGTCTTTTTACGTTTTTATTCCTTATTTTACGTTATGTTCGTAATACTTACAAAACTTAATATATTTCTAGAGGAGTTGAAGTTTTATTTTAGTTTGTAACATTTTGTTCTATAAAACGTCATTTTCATAGCAAAATGTTGGAATATTCACGTTACAAACAATACAACTTTTTACTACTTTACTTTGAACTCCAAAGACTTCAAAAAATACAAGAAGAATATATTAATTATTTATTAAAACGCAAATAATCAATTACATCAATAAATCCTAAGAGCATTCACAATGCATCAAGTTATTAAAAACTTGATGCATTTATAATGCGTAAATTATTAAATGTGCAAGATTTTAACAAAAGACTTTTAGTATAACAAACTTTTACAAAAAGTTTTTCAAAAAGCTTGTTATGCAATGCAAAAACCTTGTCCATTAGCTTTTTAAAATGGTAAAAAATTTTTGATGACTTTGCCCATTGTAGATGCTAAAAGTAACAGTCTTTCTCTTTCAAACTATATAAAATGGTTTAGAGCAGTTGGAGTCGTCCTGTGGTTGGCTGATGCCATGCTATGACGCGAAAAACATCCATGGTGTAGGATTCTGTGATATGGTGTCAAGGCTCTCGCGTCGTCGACATCAGCCCATGCCATTTTTATCTTTTTTTTGAAATCAAAGGGGTATATATCCTCTATGGCAACAAAAATATTGTATGGCATCAAAAATCACCACTCCTTCTAAAAGGTTGTGTCGTATCATTTCTAGTGACATAGTTTATTTTGCTGATGTGGCATCACTTTTTGGTTATAGCACCAACTCTATTGTACAACAATTCCATGTACTCTTACAGTGATTAGATCGACCATTTTAAAAGGAAAGAAATTGCCCATCTTGGTCGGAGGAGATAAAAGATTTTGTCCATTTAGGGGGTGTTTGGGATTGTTTATTTAAAACATATTATTCATTTTAAAAATGAATAATCTGATAATCATCATTTTGAAAACGTTATTCTAGAAAATAGTGTTTGGATTTGATTATTCTGTTTGAAATTGCAATAATCAGATAATCAGTTTTTTGAGTATTTGGCAAATTTGATTATTTGATTATTTGGTAAGTAAAATGAATAAAATAAACTCCATTTTGAAAAAATGAAATAAGTATTTACGCACTTACTTTTTCAAAACTCCATTTTGAAAACTTTAAAACGCAAATAATCAATTTTCTTCATTTATTATCCAAACACTTATTTTATCTTATCAATGTTTTCAAAATGAAATAAACAAATAATCTATCATCTTTCGCAACATGTTTATAAAATCACTCATGAGAATACGTACTTTATTTCATAATGTAGCAAACTGTGTCACATTTATACGTCTATTTTATTTCCTAATATCATTTTTAATAGCTTAAATCCACCCGTAACTTAGTACTTGCAGATCCATTTGGAAGATCTGTATAGTCTTCTCTGTTTCTTGCAACGTGACTGAGTTTTATCTTTGGGCTCCAACTGCTCAGGTAACTTTACTTCTTAAATTAATACCATCTGCCACATACGTCAAAAGGGTATAAGTAGTTTTGCGTTTTGGACATAAGACTAATTATATTACTCTAAAAATAAACACATAAACTAATCAGATTGAGAAGTCTTTATTATATCTTGTGATTAGTAGCTTGGGGCGAGAGTGGGAATGTGATAATAGTTTTTCTTAAAGGCTTTGCAAACAAAACAAACTACATACCCTCTACTTGCCAATTGAGAACTCAACAAACACACCACTGAACGATTGCAAAGTAGGCCTTATCAGAACTTCTGCATCGCATGTCCCACCAGTCAAACCCACTATGTTTAACTACATTTCCCTCCTAAAGCCTCCTTCTAATTAAACATTGATGCAGCTACATCGTCACACCAAGAAAGATAATGGGAAAAAAGATAAGGACTAAACCAATTTCCATACACACCTCTGGTTGTAGAATACCAACCTTATGAATAATATCCTGCCATATTAGAGTTTGGATTGTCGCTTTGTGGTGTTTCCCAAGCTGAGCGTCAATCATGTAAGATTCTCAGAGTTGAACCGTTCAATTTTACAAAGAAGCGAATGGGCGTGGTGCTTGCTAATACTTAGTATAGTAGTGAGTTAAGACCATCTCATATGCTACTGGGGTCACCAAGCATATTCAAATGTGGCTGCTGCTCATTTTCTGTAGAGTGATGTAACATGTTCTGTTTCGTATGTCCTGTAACAAATAATGTGGGTAAAAGTGTAGTTTTATGCGAAAATTTAGAGTTGTTAGGTCTTTAGAATGTGTTGTAGATGGAAACTTGGTGCCAGTAGAACATTTAAATACAACATAAAGGTTTTGAAGTCGAGATGACTGATGATATAGGCTATCCAAATAGCCCATAATAAAATGTCAAGGCATCAAAAGACCTGCTAAAAATATGCTGCAGAAGCTATCATAAATTGCATTAGACGCTTAACCGATCCTTGAATCATTATCTATGTATTCAGTAATATGTGGCAGGATTAAAATCATCTAAAAATGTAGAATATAATTGATTTGCTCAAGGTAAATCAAAGTTATAAATTTTCTAATTAGCAATCTCTCATGCTATAATGTCTGGATGGTGAGAATCTAAACATTGATGGTAGCTCAAGTGACTAAGTTGATGATGTTGATCAGGAAGATCAAAGTGCCGGCAGGGATAATGGCTAGAGTGAAGGAGACACATTCTACTGCTCCGGAACATACCAAAGAGTATGTGCATGGACAACTGAAAAACAAATATGGTGATGCGTTTATTCGTCAAAATAATGGTAACATTGACTGTAACATTGATGTTCATTTTCATTTTTTGTTTGTTATTGCAGTTCTTTACATCAGTACGTCCAAAAGCACCCTTGCAGAAGGTGCATAGTTCAGATGCTTAAAGTAGACTCAACCCCGCCTGGTTTTGTGTTCTGCTTCAAGGTGGCAATTTGGACCAATAAGCTTATGAATTTTTTGGGTTGTGTTTTGTCTCGAACCAGTTGCCATAGGAGTATAATGAGATTAAGTACTCGTGTTGTGTGCACTTTTATATCTTGGTCACTCGCATAGTCGCGTGTGCTTTATTCTCACGAAGTTCTGAAAGTATGAATGTGTCGCATCAGTCAACCCGGTTAACTTTATCCTAAAAATATTGAAGATAACCTTAGTCGTTTTTTACATATTCCGGTTGTTCGCCAATCAGGTAACTTTTAATACACTTGTGTAGAACTTACACTTAGGGTGCTGATAAACGAATGCTATAAACTTTTTGACTGCAGGTCCTAATGATTTTGTGTCTATCCATGCTGTTAAATCAAGCTTGCGGCCTTTAGCTATGACCATGTCTACTGTCTCCATTCACGTCTTTGGGTTTCTGAGGCATGGCATGGCATTGTTTCATCCATCAGACACAGTTTTCAGGCAGGTGTCTGATGAAACCTGGAAAATAATGGACGTTATTAGTAACTCACGCATTTAATTTGGAATAAAAATGAATAGGCTGAATCTGAAACCCGATAAAAAGTTACAAAGATACTCATACTATGACTAATAATCGCTTTTGATGAAAATTGTATATGGTCTTGCCAGGTGAAGGAGTGTTTGGATCATGTCGCTACAGAAACAACGAATGTTTGAATCAAACTGGAAATGCATATATCATATGTATATGTAAACTACTTGCATAAATAAGGTATCTTTGGATAAAAAAAGCTGCAAAGTTTAGAGCAGACTGAAAAAAATGACCCAAGATGGATAAATTCTACTTGAAGACTATCATGATAATCAGGGTAAATTGTTTGGGTATAGTTAATCCAATTCTCAAGTGATGCCACAATATAATTAAAGATGTGTGCATATTCGTTCTTGCGTATATGTTTTGACCCCAAGCCGCATAATTGCACATCTTTCATGATTCTACAATCTTTTAAAACAATTGTTTTTGCTTGGAATAATTTGTGGCAAGGAAAGCTATCAAAGCATGCTTACGTTGTAATCACAAATACTACAGTGCTGATTGTACTCATAGTTCAGATCTTCTCCTCAATGGCATTGTTACCCAGAGACTGGAATACGAAAGGTGGCTACTACAGCTTTATTTATACTGATAACGGATGACAACCCACTGGTGGTATTATTGTACTGATAACAAGATAACACCCTTTATTCTGCTATAGATCTGTTGATAAACAACCAGTTTTATTTTAAGTTTAGAAGCTTTATACACAATATAATTACTTTCATTTTCATCTGACATGGAGAGTATATTAGAGGTGGCATTTTTGAGTCATTTACTATTGAATTGATCAATCTGAGTTGACTTCTATCTCAAATGGGCTAATTCAAAAAAACAAGATAAAAGCGGAGCAGGTGAATACGTTGAAAGTCACCCGTAGTCTAATTTTAGTGCTTACAACTTCCTAAATGTGCTTACAATATTATCAGAATTTCCTAATCAATATTGAAATTTAAATTTAAAATTGTCATTGTTGTGAATTCGTAGCAGCTACTCCATACGTAGCTAATCACGACTAAATTCAATCAATATCCAATCTCTTTCAACTTCCTTAGAAGATAGAACTTCGTAAATGCTTGAAAGTTGGTCACCTTTTCTATAGCATCGATCCCATGAACATACTCATCAGGTGCAACCCACCAGATGCAACATCACCAAATCCTTTGTACTCTTCTATAACTTCTTATGGATCCGCACTTTAACTTCAGCTAACATCTCATCCTCATGATTGACCAGGAAAAATGGCTTGCCTGATAAAGAAATACCCATGTAGATCTTAACTGTTAGCATTAGAGTAGCACAATGAGCAACTGAATAAACTCAGTCAATAGGATTCCCTTAACAAAAATCTAGCCTTTTAATCCATACGCTTATTAAATCCCAATTTTTTTAGAACAGAAAAACATAGCATACCTTAAATCGAACAACATGAAACTTAAGCATACTGAAAATTAAGATTGTATTTCAAGTCATGGTGCTTAACATAGTCTTTTGCGCATACACTTAAATCAAAATAAGTAGTTTGGATGTATGGTTCAAAGCACATCAAAGTATCAACTATCGATTAATTAATGTTACTTTAAAATCATAGAAAATCAGCTTGACTTTGGTACAAATTATGGAACCTGCATATCAAAAAGGTAAAAATATAGGTACTAACCTGAAGCTGATAATCGTGTAGAAAAAATACATGATTATACGCTAGTCTTTGAAACAAAATTGTTCAAGCCCTTGTCTAAAGTTACTTCAAAAAATGAATCAATCTTCACAAGCTGACTTGTCTCCCTCCTCAATTACACCCGCCCCATCACAGTTTTTTTCAGCCAGCCGTATTGATCTTCTTGTAGTGTACACACTTTGAACCGTAGACTCACAGTCCCATCACCAATACCTAGTGGACCTTGGGATCATTACATAGTGTATTCCACCAGCTCGGATCAATGATCAGACTCAGTAACTTCCTAATTTGTTGTTTAAGGTCAATGTCAAATATATCAATGGTCAGTTCTTAGCTTTGTTTATTTCCTTTCCTGAAAATGAAAGTAAGATCTATTATTACTTGATTTCAGACTGGTGGCATAAACTCTCCACTATCAGTCAAATGTTCAAATTCAATAAAGAAGTATCTAACCATCTAATAACCCCATTGATCAAGTTCACATGCTACTGCCCATGCTAGTATGTTGCTTGTGGTTATAGTCACTAAAAGTAAGTATGTGATATTCAATAATACAACATGATTTCTGTAATAAGGAGGTATAAAATTGGAGTAGCACAGCCTACAGACGGGGTTTCCTTGGTAAACTTAGAATCAAGTTAAATATTAATTAATGAGAACCACCATCCCCTGTATCCACTCCTTAGCCTTATTTTAGAAAACAAAATGACATATACCAAAATTCAGTGATAGTAACACTCGAATTAACTAATGACAAATAAATGCAATAAATGCAATGAATTCTTAGCATTTGGTCATGTTAAACCCCGCACTGTCTACCCCACTTACCATAGGTACCAACATGGTTGGCCGTTTCGGGCTTTTCCTTGTTGGCTTGTTTTGCTTGACAAATGAAATCAAATGAGTAACTAACCACCTAAAACTACATTTGCAACATCAATTTCTTCTGCACGAGTTGGTCGTAAATTTTTAGTCATACTATCGACGACACAAGTAACCACATCTGGTTTTCCAGCATGGTACACTTGTAAAGAGCCAATAATCCTAAAAATTCATTTAGCACGTGTTACGTTTTACCCATTTGAAATGTTTTGACCCGTCAAGCTTTTATGTCTCATTCTATCATACCACATTTAAAATTATAAGTAAAGGCTATTTCCAGTTTGATTTATAAGTTTCATTATGTGTAAATAACTATGCAAGTCATTGTAAAACTTGTGATACGATAATTATCATTAAATACCTCTAGAATAAAATTAAAAATTTTAACACCAGCCTATAAGTTGATATCCAATTTCAGTTTCATTTTGAAGTGACTACCCATAAAACCAACAGTCACAAATACTTAATTACTGCATTTTTTGAATGCCCAGGATTCTTTGGTAATCTAAACTTATAAAATCTCAAACACCCTATTATATTATCCCTACAATAGATTTTGCAAGACTCGGCAAAATATTGTTATCTGCGTTTTGGTTATAGGATGTGTAAAAGTGTAAAACTGCAACACAGTGAGTGACACAGTTGACTGTCCTATTTGAATTTCGAAGGTTAAACATATTACTTATAATCTGGAGATACAGTGGCCCTTGTTTTTTAGGGAAGTACGTAGGCGTGAAGGACCACAAGTCCCACAAATAGGTCTACACTCAGCCATTAAGATCTCAGAATATATATGTGCCAATCGTAAAGTGGCAAATACATATTTGACTTGCCAAGTCAAAGTATAGCAGTTAGTCTGAAGAAGGGTACATAGAAACTGATATGGATAACCACTGATATGACAAACAGCCTCAAAGGAACACCTAATTAACTTTTAACTCAAAACATTATTTCAAATACTGTTTTTTCTGATCTTGGACTGTACATGACCAAAACCTGGTATTATTAAAATCAAATCTAATTTGTGCGACTAATAACGAATATCTTAATGCATTTTCCAAATTTGTTTAGCTTCAAGTTTGAAACCTTACCTTTATCAAACTTGTTGATTCTGCTATGGGAAATATCAGTAAGAACAACACCTGATATTTATACCTTTATTAAAGGATAATTATATAGGCTGAATTAAGAATACATTTACTTCAAACTCACGAATACGTCTTTTTTATTTAGTAGCTTGTGATCTAGCACTTCTTTCCACCTATAACGAAGACTCCTGAAACCGAACAATCAAAGTCATAACAATTTGCAATTTAATTGAAATTAAAATTTTGAATGAATGATCAAGGCAGATGATTTTAGTAATATCAGGACGTTATTATATAGCATTAGATAAAAAATAGTATGCTTACCTTTTCAAGCATCTTCAAGGCTTTCTCACAGGTTCTTTCCTTGCTACTCTGTAACTGTCCCTTAAAGGTGCACTACATTATATATCATGCTTCTCTGCACTAACCCCACCGTATACTATCTGACTGCATAGAGGGGTTGCACTTCCTGCTTTTATACGCGGGTTACACTGCGCAGAAAACTATACAACCAAAAGATGGGAACATGCAACAGATGTCTCGTTTATCCATTTTTTGTGATCAACCAGATTGGCTAGAATTATGGGCTGAAATAGAACTCAGTGATGCAATCAAAAAGTCGAGACCTGAAATTGAGAATGAGAAAAAATGGTCGATGGAAGCTCAACAACCGGGACTCATTTTAGGTTCCGAAGATTCCTGGTCACCCGCGATTTCGAGCTTTTTTCTTAGGCGGTTATCGCCTATCATACAACGGTCCCAATTGATCCCATGTGTTAGGTTAAGAGCAAGATTTATTAGACTGGCTGGTCCACCGATTATACACAAGTTTTTGGATTCCATGATTCTTAGATGCCAAGAAGCCGAAGGATTGACTGCTTTGACCAATGACACTGCTTTGGTTAAAGTGACAAATCGATCAATCATTCTCGATATACCGAGTCTGTTTTGAAGGAATGGTGCGAGGAAATATTTTTCTTAGATGTGGGATTTGATCAGGATCAAACGCTAGGTCGCATAATTGAGGAGGAAGTTAATAAGCTTGTGATGATTAGAATTGAATGGGTTGAAAGAGTATCAACAGTTGTTTTTAGGGGTTTTGACTCTTGCAGTCGTGAATATATTAAAACAGGAACAATGGATGGAAAAACCTGAAGAAGGTTGGCAATGTCTAAATCCTTCATTGGGGCACTTGATTATTTCTGATCACAAGAGATTGCATAAAACAATGAATGTCAATACATATTAAAAACACAATATATATCATGGTCACCTCTGACTTCAGGTTAGTGACAATATCAACCTCAATCACACCTAGAGTATTGGCAGGTCTCTGTTACTGTGGGGAGGCCTGAAGGTAGAAAAAAATGTATTTTTAAGCAAGTAAACTAATAGGAATCAAAATATGAAAACACAATATGCTTGTAAAACCGAGAATCAGGTTGGATACCGGCACCGCCAGGCTGTTCGAGGATTTCCTATGGTTTTTCTCACATACACTTGTTTTTAGACATCTATAGAGAGAAAGAAAATCAACATAAAAATAAAAAATCATTGAAAATGATATGAACTCACCTTACTTGTGTCACTATAGGGTCAGGTTGGATATTGGCACCACTCAGGCTGTTTGAGGATTTCGTATGGTTTTTTTTATACATACACTTGTTGTTAAACATCTATAGAAAGAAAACCAACATAAAATAGAAAATCAACACTTTAATATTTTCATCCGAAATAAACAACATTTATGTAAAAATGACGGCTTTAAACTTAAGAGGGGATGATTTGACATAACCAAAGCCTGCCAAAACTGAACAAAAAAGGACAACATTGCTACATGGTAATAGTTATGACGGTAGTTTGCATACCCTTATGTCATATGTAATAGAGTCTGTTTGTACCTTGCTTTGATGGATAATTCACAGAGAAAATACCTTGCTTTAAGGATCTAGTGTGAATTGTGCTGGCTATATGCAAGGATTAAGTTATCAGTCCTAAAACAGACATTGCAACAGAGAAACTCAACTCCTGTCCTTCACAATGGTTCACCGATATAATCAGTGATATTTTCAAGCATACTCAATGAGTTTCTGAAGCATGTATATAATAATCAACTTAAATCGCACATCAGAACCAAACACACCTGAACTTTTATTTTTTATATTTATAGGTGAATCAGCAGATTGATGTAACCTAGCATTGGCTGCTGCAGTGGCCGAGTCTTCATCTTGCTTTTCTTTTGTAGCAGCAAGCCAGCAATGGAAGCCATATAAGCTTCTTGCGCCTCTTCCAAATCATCCTGCATTTTACACATCAAATTAGTCAAACAACAGATCTTGCAATTTTTTTAAACAATAGGAATGATACTTGTGCTATTTAGACTATGTCAGGAAGGTGAGCAAAGCATGCGCCTGTTGTACGGTCTCAAATACGTATAATAAAGAGTGTAATATGTCAAAAGTTATAAAGAGTGTATTTGATCAATCACAGTACCTAAGTGTTCCAGCCAACAATAGCATCATCGACCAAGACAGCTATTCCGAGTTGCCGGTTCTGTAAGCAAGCAGAATACATTTCACATATGTATTAAACTGATTAGGTGGAATTCTTTGCTGATTAATGTGACATCCGTTAATGATTACGTGGAATTTATATTGATGCGTCTAATGCTTTTATAATTTTCTTGACTGAAAAACAAATACAGATAAATCCCCTGAGAGTACATACCCAGTCGTAATAGTACGCGTTTCCAGTTAGTTGACCAGCAAGTTTATTACCCTGCTCAAATGCTTGCCACCATAAGGAACGTGCTCAACATCAATACATAACCCAAATTCACCCATTAATGTGGTACTTAATCTGACATTTTGTAGTAATGTAGTCAAGAAATCAGAATATTAGATCATAACCCAAACACACCATTCAAACTGTAGTTTACAGTTGACGGCCCGAGAGCCTTCTCTATTACTTTTCCATCTCTATATCTTTCAAGGAATAGTGTGATTTGGGATCCTTGATCTTCACTGATCGTGTATAAATCTTAAGTATCCTGCCATTTTCATGTCACTATGTATACATAGTAGAGATATTTGCTTCTATGTACCTGGTTGTTGCAAAAGAAGGAATAAAACGTGGCCGTGGTGGTGGTGACGGGTGGCCAAGATAACTCACCCATTGTTTTTTACTGCTCATTGTTCTCCTTAAAACCATTACCTGCTTAACTGTTGTCCTCATGCTCAGATGAGGCCAGGACCTCAAATGCACCAATGCACGGTTCTCAACCTCAGCTGGTTGCAGGAGGTGGTAGACCTATCCATCATTATGGGAAGTCTCAAGACGGACCTTTAGGAGGATCAAACAGATACCCAGTGAACGTATACTGTAACATGTATCATTACTATTGAAGGATTTTCCTGCAATAAAACCTAACTATTATAATCGTTCTCTAAGTAGCAAAATATTATCAAAATATTCAGAAAATTATTTTAGCCAATATTGTATGCACATAATCGAGGCGTTTGTCGGAATCATCTAATTGACCGTCATAAAGTTTACTGTCAATTTTCATTTAGTTACAAACTGCAACACATGAAATGCATTCGAGTCTCTGTGATATTTGTTCCTACCACAGAGCAAACACCCATACTTGTAAAATTACTTCGGTCACCAAAGTTAACTAATAAAATGGGCTAAAGGAATAAAATGATCATATGATTAATGAACCGAGAAACAGCAGCACGCATTATCTCACCACCCTTTCTGCGATACGACTTTGCTTTCTCAATAGCAGGGACTACACCAGCAACAACTTTCTGCTCCTCTGATATAAAATTATAAAAGCACTGACCTTGCCAATGGCCACCGCTTTGACCTTGAATACCCATTTTCAACATTAACTGCACTACATGAATGATGTTTACTTGTTAACAAAAAGGTTGCATATGGGACATAACTACAATAAATTACAGTAAGTTAGAAGAGCCAAACCTGTATCACCGCTAAAAGGAGGGTTTACTGTGGAAGGTCTTGTAACATGCTCATCCCATTTCCCTTTGTGACAGAACAGGAGAACACAAGATCTATAAAGAATGAACAACCTAGACTTATGCCTAAAATAGCTTCAATATCCTGCTTCTTTCCATTGCTCTTGTTTGACGAACATATCCAATACTGCAGCAATTACGAGAACAATTAAGAACAAACACACTTACTAAAATGCATGTATTAAGGATTTTAGTAGTAACAAAAGTTACTTCTACTGATAAAGAACATAAAGTGTACAAATTATAGTCTGATGTTGTCTTTAATTCTCATTGCTAAACTATGTTATTTAGCAGGCCACTGCCCGTAAAATCTTGAATACATATTTTCTTCTTGATCGACTCAAGATAAAAGTATGTGAACTAATTAGCATTCAGATTCAAAATGCGCATAACATAATAGCAAACCAGAATCGATAATTACACTAATACTTACATAGTAAGTAGAAACATGTTTATATACTTTATGTAGATTTTAGGTTAACCTGTGACAGTGAATGTTACACATACAAAAGAAACAGTTACCTTTATGTAGATTTATACGCCACTATTCTATTGGCACCTGCTGAAACTCCAACCACTTCAATCCTAAATACAAAAGCATACATAAAAGTAATCAAGCATAGATGTTGGGAATCTAACGTTGCAGGTCATATAACGGTACCTAAATGGGCAGGTTTATTAATAGGTAAAACATTTGTGCTGGTCGAACGGGTTAGACCTGGTTGACACAAAATACTAATATCCAATTTCTTTAATGTAGCCAAAATTTGTATGTCGAGTATCATGTTACAAAATCATTTGGATTTGGCCCCCATCAATCTATATTTCCCCTTTTTTAGTCAACTACTTTGGTCTGACTCATTAGACAAAAAACATATCCAGAAATGACGCATAAGTAAATAGATAGAAATGCTAAACATACCATAGTTGTTTCGATCCTTTCGGAGATTAAGTTGTCTTCAAGTTGTGATGCAAAACTAAAGCTAGTGGAGGAAGAACAGACACCTTGATCAATAAACAGAAATATGCGAATGAGGCCAAAATGGGAAATAATCATCAAGCACGACTTTAAGTTATGTAAAAAAGACGGCTTTAAACTTAAGAGGGGCTGATTTGACATACCCAGAGCCTACCAAAACTGCATATATTGCTGGTGATCGAGATTCTCATCTTTCTTAGAACTGCAAAAATTGAATATCGAGGACGATATAAACTATGATCAAAGTACAGTACCTCGTAAGCAATCTATCTCTAATCATATATCTCTGAGTTACAATGACGAAGGTGGTGTTTTACCAGATAGTCTGCAAATTTCTTTATAAGTTCATTACCAAAAACCTTGATACCATTATGAAACGGATTACTATCTGTGAATATAGTTGTTACTTCTTTGTAACGAATTGAAAATACCAGGTAACCTGCTAAATAAAAACCGAGGAATGAGCATATATATATATATTTGGGGATGGTTCCATAGTTTCACAACTTACTTGAATCTAAGAGTTTAGTGTTAATATGATGGAGTGCTTCGATGTGAATTCTACACTGATTATTTGCTACTACTATATAATTAGAATCAAATTCTTATGTTAGTCATGCCTACAATCAGTAAATTGAAATACTAAACAGAAAAACACGAATGAGAAAATTTTAACTCAACACTAACATCCAAAAATAATATGTTATGCTTAAAGGTAAATAATCATGTTTGAGGCATACCTTGATGGCTAAAAGACCTGACCAAAAGAAGCACGACTGATTGGTTTTATAATCTCGAAGTCATCTATAGATGTGCAATCTTTTTCTGAATGTATGGGACTGGTTTTGAGGCTACGCACAACATCATCTTCAATTGAAGCATCTTCGTCGATGGTACTTGTGATATCAGTTTATCATCATCAACCAACTCAAATAGCTACAAATAAAAGATGAAATACAACTAAATTAGTTTAAATATACTCAGAATAACATAAACAATAGCTTACATCTTTGGATGATTACCAGAAGAGCCCGATTCTCGAGCCGAACTACCACTTCCTATAGTGGGAGCAGGATCCAACGAATTATCCATAAAATACAGCTCAATCCAGGCCAGACCAGTGATCGCACCTGTAAAATACAAATAGAATAATTGGTTTACTTCTATCTAAGCACTCAGAATCATTGAAAAAGGTAAAACTGTAGGTAAAAAGGACCATTCCAAATGATTAAAAAGGTACTCATCTGTTAGTGGCTGACATCATAATTAGTAGTTAATATTTCTTAAAAACAAAGATACATACCGCATCATTCCAAATGATTATCGACATTTATTTAGAAATAAATGCATAAAATCTCATTTTTGAGATTTTAAAAACCGTTGAATGATTTTAGATAGAGAATTTTACAACAAGTTTAGGCCATTACAAATCAACCATAAGAACCATTACAAATTTATCAAAAATCTTATAGCCCTTAAGCGAACAATTTCTGAAAAGTGTTAAAATATCCTTAGGAAAAGCAAAAGATGACTTTTGCAAGTGAGAATGCAGATAGGTTAAGCAGTATTACCAAAGATCTTCTTTCAGGGATACTCTTAGTCCGGCCTACGAAATTTGATGTGTAAACTTGTTTTTTTATCCAAAAGTTGGAGATACAATTGGACGTTGGTCCACAGCCTTGACTTTGACGATAGCCACCACAACAAAAATAATGGTTATTTCTGTCACAGCAAGGTTCATCAGTCTTTATGGAGACTCTTATTTGGTCCTATCAACTTTGGGTTCCCAATAACTTCAGAAGTCAACAGGCTGACAAATGAGAGCAGTTTTGCCTTTGCCATCAGCCCCATAAAGAAGAACAAGCCAAGCCCCTTATCATTTGACCAATTTCAGTCGTCTTTGTAGTCACAACATTGACAGTCTCATTCACCTTGTGATCATAGTCCCCATCTCTCACTTGTTTAATTGCAGATGTATTATTAAAAAATATTCATTGAATGACAAAAAGCCACTTTTTAACAATCTAATTGTCAAAGCAGCGTTTTATCTTGGCGTAGTACACAAAATTTAGTAAGCATGTGTCACTTAATAAATAAGAATACATTATTGATTAACTTCAAAGCTTCGAACCATCAAAATTTGATAAGCTCAGCCAAACACCCCTAATTAATATGTCAAGGTCACATGAAACACAATAAAGATATGGAAATATGATACGGGATAGAAATCTTATTCACCTTAGGCTTCAACGCTTTTCAATCCCATACATACAGTACCCATTTCATGAGTCAATGAAAGAGCAGCATAACGTCCATGTTGCATAAGGAAAAGATCAGCATGTGGCCTTGTTGTAGCATTGACATCAGATGATAGACCACGGTCCAGCTCCAAATTAAATGCTGATATGACCTTTTCCTCACTATACTTTGAAAGGTGGGTTTTTATAGGAACTCTTTGAGGAGGTGCTGTTGAGATTAAAATATCAAACTACAAGATTATATAAGAAATAAGTGTTTAATCCACATTAAATCTCACAAACAACTATAATTATAATTATAATTAGAGATAAAAAACAAAAAACAAAAAACAAAAACAAAAACAAAAACAAAGTCATAAAATTGTTGCAGAAAGTTTTTACCAAACACTGTGTTAGCAGGGTTCCTATGTATCTGTTTGTGCACTCTCGCCTACTAATAATTCTAAATCATTAAAAGGTATACATGACGGGGTGGTTGACTTCTACCTCTTCCCCTCCGGTTCCTGATTTATAATTAAAACCAGTTATTTAAACAAATTATAAGATTTAGCGTTGTGTTTAGAGAACTCAAATAGTCGAAGATTATGTTACATGTTCTAATTTAAAAAATGAAATCCCTTTCATCTGCACGACAACATCATTAAGCCTCACCATATATCTGCAAATACAATAAACAAATATAAGATCATTAGGGTTTTGACAAAAAAAACAGACATCATTAGGGTTTGAGAAGAAGTATTGATTTATTTGTTAGGTATGTTTTTTCATATGAGCATTAGGGTTTGGATAAATCAAAAGAAACGTATCTTTAAAAACCTATATTTTAGTAATAGATTTTCATAAAATCCGAAATTGTATATGAGAAGTGATTTGAGAATATCATACGTATAAGATTGATAGTTTGTGTATGTTTTTTTATAGATGTTATTATTAAAGTTTTTGATAGGAAATCACAAATAATTAGCTAGCATAGTTGGTAAAGGTATTTGTATTTGAATCAAAGGTCACGAGATCAAATCTTGCCATGGACATGTCTTTTTAAACAAAAACCGAAATTTTCAAATTATTAAACCGGACCGGTCCAGACCCGGCTCGTCCCAGACCTTCAAAACGCAGTTTTTAAACTTCATTTCAAAACGCAATACCAAACTGTGGTTTCATATTATAATTATACCTATATATAATATAGATATATATATATATATATATATATCTCTATATTATATATAGGTATAATTATGACTTGAAATCACACCCCTAATCCCAGTCATATGTGACATGGCACCTCTAAACCAATAGAATTTAATATTTTCCTAAAAAATCTCAAAAAATTCCGAAAATTGATGTTTGAAAACACAGTTTTATAAAAGGCGGCGTTTTGATACCGCATGTATATATAATACATATAAAATTAATTTTTTTCATTATTTGCCACAGCCGGGCAAAACACACACAGAAAAACCCTAAAGCTAGCCGTCACATCTCTACAACCTACATCCTCTCCTATCATCTGCCCCCACCATTCATAAATCGTTCATTAAACCATCACCTATTAACGGAAGATCCTTATTAATCACAGAAATCTCAAAATTTGATATGGAGATAAATGATCCTTATTAAATTGAAAAAATCCTTATTAATTAGGGTTTATAAACCCTAATTGAAAAATTCCTTATCAATAATCTCAAAATTGAAAACCAAGAACATAATTTTATAAGGGTATTACACTTAACAAAGTTTATGTTTGTTATTTCCAAATAGGGTTCATACCCATATCAAATTGAAATTGGGGATTTTTTTCTCTAAATCTAGAATTTGGTTGTGGTTCACACGCATGGATTTCCTTGAGTGTATGATGTTCCTGTCCAATAGAAGAATCGATTTGGGATCTTGAAAGCAAGCAACAACTACCACCTATTATTGTTTATTTACATGACGTTAAATAGGTTGATTGGCACTTAATCATCCATCTGTCCCATTTGTATTCTCTGCAGTTAGGTTCTTGAGAAGAACGTAAAGGAGGTTTCTACAACCGGGGCTGCATTTGAGCAGCATTGACATGCATGGTCAATGCTTTGAACACATAACAATAGCAAAAAATCGAGTGTGGGCTATGGAATAGGTTAGTTGTTTTTTCTGCACATTATGCACTCAATTCTCATTATAACTAATGATTTCGGAAACGGCCCATCATTGCACTCTACTTATTTTGTCTGCTCTTTTTTTTGAATAACCTAATAGTCCATTAGTCACGACACTCATATGAACATTACCGTTACCATGTTTAACGTGTCTATTCATACTTAATGCGGTCATGTACATGTAATCATGATTTACCAAGTATATGAAGATGCAATAGTACCCGGGCCACTGCATCAAACTCTAAAGATGAGGAACCATTAAGCTTTATGTTGATTTTTTCGGTACTTGCTTAAACCAGCTCTGCTCCACCCAACATGGATGAGCAGAAACAAGCCCAAGTATATATCAGGAGCTGAATATGCAGCTGAGCAAATTGGTATGCTATGTGTTGTTATTCGCATTTAGGTTACTATTTTCAAGTTCTTTTGAGTTGTATGTTTCTTTGCAGACATAAGGGTAAAGATGAAGATAAATTTGGCATTATATTGTATAAAGGAAAAGGACCCGACACCCAGCACTTACTTACCCATACTGATTTCTAACTAGAACAGTATGTGGTACGAGTATCTAATGAGTAAACTAGAAATTTGGAACCAAAACTACATAATAAATACAGGAGTGAGCTGTAGAAATCATCCCATGTCGATATATAATTTTTATGTTTAAATAATGGTAGCTGGCTTAAACACTTTAAGCCCCATCGTTTCCTGCAACAAATGCTTTAAAAATGCCATGGCACTCTAATAAAAGTAGTGGCAAAATGTATACTCCCCAACCAGGACAAAAAAGCCTTAATGGTTTAATCTCAACCAGGAGCATCTTGACCCGTACAAAAGTCACTGTATCTTAATCAAACCCATCTTGACCCTTTACCCAACACAACCGTATGCATGTCTCTTCACCTGTATGTATATGTACATAGATTGTAAGTGACTGCATCTGCTGAGAATTATAATGATGTTGATGCAGCAGTCTAAGTTTCCATTGTTTTGATATATTTACCACAATTATCTTTGCTTAACTTTTCATGATTGCCTATACATTTAGAATTTGGAAATTCTAATAGGCTTGGCGGGTTGGGGTCAGTCGAGGCATAAACTGCAGAAAATTATTCGATTCAAGTAACGACAGATTCAAGGTTTGTGATATTCTTTTATCCTGCACGGATATAATTGTGATATTCTTTTATCTTGCACAGTTTTAATTCAGCTGTTGATTCTTACTTTTTGCGCTATGTTTGGTACAGCCAGTTCTCCAGATTACATCGATATTGGTAACTGTGACCAGCGTTCCCAGCATTGTGGTTTTCTGTTTGGGTTTGGAGAACGCTTGAAAGGAAATTCATATATAATTTATAGGCAACAGACACGTCCTCCAGCCAACGTTCTTCAACAATTGTTTGCAAATAAGCATTTTATGGACCATATTCATGCTTACAATCAAATGTTTTCCATGACGTCCTTCAAAGCTAATATCGATCACTCGGTTAACAAAGGTAGTGGACCTTATTTCTTTAAAGTTTCGGGTCAGATATACCACCAGATTGGATCTCTGTGTCCAGAAGAAAATCAGCACCTGCATTTCTTACAATTGTACAGTTACGGTAGCAAACATGAAGTTGCTAACAGGATGAGAAACTTTGGAGGATTGGATGACAGTTGGCTTGACCCTACCATTTCACAGCAGTTGATTGAGATTCTTGATGAACATAATGAATTGGCACAGCTGTTTAGAACCACGCATGATAAGTGCATGGAAAACGACGTTCCTGACTTCAAGATTAAGCTATATAACATGGGTAGTGTGCGTGGTTATGAACTTCGTTTATCCAACTGTTTTGGTGGTATAGTATTTGAAGCGCGCCCTAAATGTAAAACTGACTACGATGTTATTATTGAGTATAGGGGTGGACAGAATGGAGATAACAAAGCATGTGCTTGACTCGGAAATAACGTATGTGGGTCGCTGAACATATATGGCAGCTTAATACCCCAATTAGCTCACATGGTTAATATGTTTATTATTGGTATTTGGAAAGGTATTGCAGGCCTTTGCACCAGTCTGTAAGCAAGGCCTTAAAGGCTATTGGAAGGGTAACTTTGGTCAGGTGCTTACATCACTTACTTCATATATCTTTCTTCTTTCTTTGTCCCCGAAGAATGTTACATTACTAATTTTTACACAAACTATTGCTGGTAGTACATGTCATTACTGATGGAAAACGTTCAATATTCAGAAGATTAGATGCAGGTGCTTGTGCTGGCATGACTTCAACTTTTGTTCTCTGTTTTGTGCTAGCTGAGATATCAACAACACTAGGATGAGCGGTAAACGTTGAACCAGACTCTCAATGGCTGTGATTCAAGTTTATATGCAACAGTTTATATCGTATAAATGTTGATTTACAGGTTTTAATTGCCCTGAGTTTTACACCTTTTAGATGTTAATTTTTACACAATCTATATGTGGTTTGGTAATCAAAGAAAGGCAGTGATGTCTGGATACAGAATTTAGAACTTAGTATTTGGATAGCAGATATTTCAAAAGCTATTATATGCTGTTTTTAATAGCTTTTATATGTTGTTTGATTCAGCCACATTTCTATTAAGATATCTCATTGATTGTCCAGATCTTGGAGTGTTTAACGACAAACATTGTTGCAAGCTGGGATGTTTCAACAAATGCCGCTTCCAAGGTTCAAAGATCTCAAACCTTACCCAACAACCTGTTATCTCGAGTATAAAGGCCATAAGGATCCAGTTGCATCTATTTGTATTGACCTTACTGGTCAGCTTATTGCTTATGGTAATTTTTCTAAAACTTCTATTTTGTGGATAATTTCTATGACGCTTATAATAATTAAGTTTTAGAATACGAAAAAGTTATTGGTTCTGAAAGGTCAGTTTGTGTGTGTTATTTATCAGCTTAACGGTGTAAATTTGAATAGGAAAGTTTTGATACCTGATAAATAATGGGTGCTTTTAGTAACTTGCGCATTTAATTCAGAAAGAAAATAGGCTAAATGTGAAACCTGGTAAAACGTTATAAACAGGAGCAGGAGCAGGAGCAGGAGCAGGCATGAACATGTTGAATCATGGAAGGGGAAAAAGCTACAGGAAGAGGAACCTGCCAGAATTGCAGAATAAGAGAGGATTAAGAAGGAAGAAGTATAAAAACAAGCTGCTGAAGCTGGTTGCACTACAGAAGAAAAATAGAGAAAAAGAAGAAACTAATGCGTAAAGAGTGAACTCGTCTTTGAAACTCTGTCAACAAACGTTGTGTCTCAGCATTTGCTTAATCTTAACGATGACTAAAGATAAGGAAGGAGCTTATGTGGCTTCTTTCATTACTGGTTCGGTATGTAACTGGTCCACCAACTATAGATGTACTGTATGAGTTATTCGAGTCTTGTCATTTGAGTATTTGACTACTTTTTTTAATGTTGTTGTATGGCATAACCAGTTTCATGAGCTACAAAATCTTGCCTCATTTAAGTACCTTGATGGCCTATATGATCAACTTAAATACTAAAACAGTCATCATCCATGTTATCTCTTATAACTTCGAATATAAGTTGACACTTTATGCACCAAAAAACATACACGGACACTTTTAATCTAAATACTATATAATGTAAAGAAATGCATTAAAACAATACAACATATACATTAGTCATCACTTCTTACGAACCTAATGTAGTTTGGTAAAAAAATTATATGTATACTTTTGGAAAAATGTAACTTAAGCTTTTTGAGAACACTTACGGAACATATGATTAGTGTACGAAATTCAAATGACACGGTGTATTTAAATGTTTTAGATTATGGCATTTTATTTTTACATTGTCATACTATGCTAAGCTTATGACTTAAATATTTTCTTTAATGTTCAAATGTATTTATGTTTTGTAAAACTGAAATAGGTTTATATTTACAACATTAAGAAATGCTGGTGATGTGGATTCACTAGGTGTACTCATCAAAATTATATTTTTTTTCTTATTTGATCCGATTTTTGGTTACTGACCACATCACTAATATGTGATATCTGTATGTAGAACCTGTGGTCGGCAATATCATCCAATGGCTCAGCCCGACCTGTTTCCCCAACCAATGAAATAGATATCTGCAAGACCAGATCAGCCCAGCCAGCCATAGGCTTATATGGTTTTATGTAGCTGGTCTGTCAACAGCATACTTCTCATGAGTCGTAGCAAGGATTCTACACTGAAGGTAAAAAAGATGATTCTTTTTCTTCTAATTCTTTCAGGGGATGCTTACTATCCAATTTTTTAAGCTATTAGATGTAAACAGTATACAAGTTTCTCATTCGCGGCATGTGCCCTGATAAATTTTGAGATATGAACTACTAAACCAAATTTGTGTCACGTCAAGGAGTTTTAAAATAGTGTTAAATATGGTGTCATGCTCTTTTTTTTACATCCATCTCTGATTCTGCATTGATACAGTAGATAAGCAGATTTATTGTTGAATGGAAGAAAACTGAGTATGTTTGTGTAGCTTATTTGAGGCTGAAATGAGATTTTCACTTACCTGCAACTGAAAATGCTTGGGTTTTCTCGGTTAAAGCGTTTGTAGTTGGGCATGTCTTGGTCTAGGTCGGGTTTCGACTAACAGAAATCAAAACCGAATTTTCTGTTTTCAGGTTATGGAGGGTCATTTATTAAAAAAATTATTGGTGTCCAACTCTAAGGCTGTGTGTAGAAGCCATTGATCTCACAATGTTGGAATTATGCAATGATGATCTTCTTTTCTGTCTTTACCAAGCCGAGTGTCAAACACTGCTTCCAAGTATACGGATTCAAGCAATGTTGATGATCAGGTTGTTAAAGGCAGAAAATATGATCAGTCAGAGTTCCTGAAATGTAACATATAAAGCAATCACGTTTGATGTGAATGTTGCGCTGCGATTGAAAATAACTCATGATAATATACAAGAATGGGCTTCGGCTGATTGTATAGTAATCAATTGTACAGAAACTCCACATATAGAATCATATGCCGTAGACCCTGGAAGTAAAAGACTGTTTGTCGCTAAAAACGTCGCCTTAAAATTTATTCTTATACTTACATGTCGTTTTTGTTTTCAAAAATCATTGGACGCTGACGTATCTAACGCCATTAGTCTGAGAGGAACAAAAAGAGCGTCCTAGATTGGTCTTTTGCATAACTGTGGTGCAGAAACTAAAAGTTCTGGAAGCTAACAACAGGGGTTGCAGGGTAAGTGTTTTTCAACCAATGTTATAGGCTGATCGTTGAGTCCTTTGTGGCAATATGTTGGTTTGTGTGACTATTTTTATTTATGCTTTGGAAAGCTTGGGCCCAGATTTTGAGCGTGTCGATGAGTATGGCCTTGGCCAAAGGGATAGTTTGAAAGAAGCTGTTAGTGCCGCTATCAGTCTTCTTGGCATTCAACCCTCTTAAGGAAGTGAACTTTTTCTATTACATTCTGATGATGTGACAGTTTTCATTTTATATGACAAGATATCCTTCTGTCTTGAAATTTCTAACAAAATGAAACTATGTCATATTTTAGATGTATCAACTTTTGACACCAAAAGGCAAGCCAAGCCTTCAACTTGATTTAATTAGATTTATCAGCTCATTTTGTTTATATCCAGACCAGATGTGTGATGTGCTGGCCTAAGCCTTTAGGTGAGGCATGAAATTGCTTAACATACTATATGTCAAATGTTGCAATTGTTTTTATGGCTCATATACCTTACAGGGACTCGATTAAATCTGACATCAAGGACTATCCTCAGGTTACCTTCCTTCTTTTTATTGCTATTATTAAGAGGGTGTTTGTTTAAGCTGGCTTATTTGGTTTTGGGCTTATGTTTCACAAGCACTGGCTTATTTTAAAAGTTTTTTTAGCACTTTTTATAACATGATAATCATAAATAAGCCCTGTAGTTTCATAGTTTTTCGGAGCTTATGAAACATAAGCAAACCCTCATAAGCCATAAGCCTGTTATATATAAACTTAAACAAACACCCCCAAGCTTAAATTTTATCCTATCAATTTGTTTATAGGAAGATGTTCACAAACATGAACTTCTGTGGAGGCGTAATTTATTGCAACCAGAGTTATTCAAAGTAATATATTTATTTGGTAAGACTATGAATTTCCGTATATAACCAGGATTACCAAACACTCTTTTGTTTAACCAACAATATTACACATCCAAACACCCCTTAATGGGTTTGCCGTTTTAATTTTTTTCTTATTCTGATGTTTTTACAAGGTCCCAGAAGTTAGATCATCAAAATAATGGGGGATGGTTATGTTATTTTTACTGTTTGATTTGTAAGTTTATGGTGTCATTTGATTTTTTATAAGTATGATGTTTCCTTCTTCTAAATATTACACAGATAAGTATACAACGGATATTGAGCGGTTCAAGGGGCTGTTACTGATTGCATCAACAACCTAGCAAGGAATAATCCATTTAGGATTAGTCGTGCCTAGAATAGAACAACTGCGGCCTTGCTTGATTCTTATTTTACATGGTTCAGGTGGTATGATCATTTTTGTAAGCTTAGATAAGAAGTGAATGCGACCTTATGTATGGATGGCGGAGCCAGGAAATTTTAGGAAGGGGGGCAAATTTTTTTTTTTTGCATCAGACTAAATATAGACTGTCCACTTTTTTTAATGTAAACTTCACGTGACCATCACATATCCCCACAAAAGCTACTTACTCTTTCTATTTTATATTTATTATCTTAATCTTCTCCATCTTTTTTGAACTAATCATTTATCTTTTTCACCATTACAATCACCTTTTTTTTTAAAAGCTTCAAAATATTTTCAGTTCTTTGCATATCAAACACTGCTTTTCATTATCAGTTTGAAGAAATGCATAACTTTTAGGGACACATTCAGAAAATACCTCAAAAATTTGAAAAAATTGAACTAAATTTTTTTTTTGGAGGAGGGACACTTGCCCTCGTGCCCCCTCCATAGCTCCGCCCATATGGATCAGTGATATGATTTTATGGATGGATTGAAGGTTTTGGAACAAAGGAACAATTTTCATCATTCAATCACAGGTACTCTTGGGTTTTTGCTGGAAATTCCTTAATTAAACAAACAATAAAAGTAGCATCATGTGGTATGTTTCTTTTGATTTGTATAGCATACGTGTATGACAATCGTTCATAATGAGTAACAACTTCTGATGCAACATGTCATATGCAATAAGAGTTCGTAGCAGATATCTTAATTAACCTATTTCATTTTCGGCACAATATATTTCTTATAATATCATTTCAAGTGTCGTAATGCCATAAGTTTCATTTTACGAAAATATGTAGTTCTATTCAGGTTATACATTAAAAGCCAAAGAAAATGGTCAATGAAATAACTCACGACCTCTCCCCAGTGAGTTATATAGGTTGTATTTTTTCGTTACGTTGCAACACAATGCGAACTTGGATTGGGAAAAAATGCTGTCGGAAATAATATAAGATGTATTTTTGCTGATTTTAAAGAATTAATATTGGTCTCGAGAAATTCAAGTATATATGATATATAGTTATCTTCTGCAAAGTTGGTTTAAGTAGTGACCATGACCATGGTGATGAGCTCAGCTCAAATAGATCCAGCACCACCAGAAAGGTCTAGGTATCTCAAAAGATCTCTTTGTTATGTGGCAAATAGAACCAACTAAATGGCTAATTGAGTTTCTGTTGGTAGCCACTAGGTGGTACCTCGAAGTAATGGTAGTGTTCCTTAGCACCATAGACCATGGCTCGACTCTCATGCCACTCAGAGTGGTGGCCGTTGTTTATGTTGTGCAAAATTAGTTAAATTTGTGAATAAACATTATGTCTTGAAAAATTGAAGATTAATACCCCATGTAGCATATGCTTGGTTTCCTCGATGTGAATCCTTGACTTGGGGCCGTGGCATCTATTAATGAGATTTCACTTTGACCAAGTTCTTGGGAAGTTGCGTATTTGAATGTGCTTATAAGCCATAAACATATGCTAATAAAATCTCAATCCCAAACTTATCACAGTTTCTATAAACATAGGTTGTTCTTTTTGGGTGACAAAAATGGTCAAGTACATGTTTTTGGGATATTTGACTCGCTAAATAACCTCTTTCAAAGAGTATCAAGTAATGTTTATACCTTTTAACCTAGCTACATATTGATACTGAGATGTAAATTTTGCCAATGGTATGTGATATTTATTTTTTTATTCTGGTCGTACTTTTCTCACTGTAAACTGAAACAAGGAAGTCTTGTTGGACCTTTTTTGACCTGCTGTGATAAGAAACTATGCGAGTTGCAATACCAATCTCGGAATTGATACGAATAGCTAAGACTTTCCAACCTTCACCTTATCATATGGTTGTTGTGTTGGAAGGTAACCCGAGGATTGTGTGGTGTATGTGATAAGTTTAGAATATTGATTAGTTTATCACAAGTAGGAAAACCTCATTAGTGTAGCTCAGCCATATGAATGTATAGGTCCTTTGCTGTCACTTTGTTACATGAAATTAGTGGTATAATTACAGATTTATATATTGAGGGAAGGTTTACACTTTTAAGTATAAAGCAGTTTAGGAAGGATCCAACGCTTTCACAAGCAGACTGGAGGAAACAAATGATTGCAGGGTTGCCTAAACTCCTTGACACTATTCTGCTTTTCTATCAATCAAGCGATCAGTCACCACAAAAGAGGAACTTATGGACAAAATATTTTCAAGCCAGTTGGAAATTGTTGACCGAATTAAGGCTTTACGTTCATGGTAAAGCTTTCCAATAGTTTAACATTATGGGGCCGCATTTCCTGATTCTAAATTTAATTTACCCTATAAGAGAAGTTAATGAGCAGCTCCAGATTGGTGCAAGAGCTAGCTCCTGAATGGATTTACCAGAAAATGTCATCTGGTGGTGATCCATTATTATGGTATAAAGAAGATGCCTTTTTAGTTCATTGTGTTCTCTGTGATAAATTCATCAAATCCGCAGTGTATTGACGCGGTTTTCTCCATTTTGCAGCGTTAAGGATATTGAACCCAGAGTTGATACTGAACACAAGATTATCAGAAGCAAACTAAAGAAGTTATATCTGCTAACAATTCGCTTTAATACATGCCTAATTGATCTTCCACTGAGTTGAGGATGACTGTAGTGAAACTTGACTCCAATCCTTTTACTTGATCACGGTGTTTGAAGACAACGACATCGTCAGGTTAAATTTCGAGAATTACGTTCCCAGTTCATGTCACACACTGAGCCTTTAACTAGCCTGGTTTCTACTTGTAGTTCAACCCCCTTAGCAGGTGGGGCTTATTAGCATAGGAGTAATATTTATTATTAAAGGCATTTCTTCTACTCATTAGTTTTTTGTATTGGTTTCTATGTGAATGGTATTAGTATCCTTAATGTTAAGTAGAATGAAGATGAAAATGATTGAACGGAAACTTTAAGAAATGGTATGCGTTTTCTCAATTGTAACAAGTAGTAGTTCCATTTCCTTTTCGTCACACATAACTTCACTTTATTTTTTGAAAGATCAAAATCGAGAAGTTTGACAAATATATGTATATAAACAAATCCATAAAATGTGTAAAAGTGTAAAAGTTTGACACTCATACTATTTGTAAAGCAATTATCTGATTTTCGCAACTTTTTTTTCAGATTCTTTAAAAAAATATTTTCGGGTTTTTTAAAAAAAAAAATTGGTTTTTTTTTTTTAGTTCGATATTTTTAAAAAGCATGTCATTTGCAAGATTTTAACTTTCGGTAAAAGTTATTGTATTAGGTAATACTCATTTTAACTACATGGTACAGATTTGTTGATACGAGTTTGTAAAAGTATTGGTATATCACTACATCTTAGTAATTGATGCATTAGTAACTGATTACTAATAAAAGAATGGCTCACGACTACAGGTCTATAAAACAACATACAGTAACCATCTTTGTTATGTGAGCACCATTCCCATCACCCATTAATATAACTATCTCTAGAAACAGACAATTATTTCCAGCCGAGGATTCCCCAAATCCGACATCATCATATGGGTGGTTGTTTTCAGTAACTTACACAATTAAAGTATTATGTGATTGGGTGATATATTATTATTAACGCACTTAAAATACAACAAACAAATCTACGAGATATATACGGGGTACTATCGATACATTAAGTTGAAACCATACACCTACAAATCCATGCCCCAGATCAACTAAATTAACTCATTAAGGCTACCCAGTTGTGGTGGAGATTTGTCCCGGTCGCGACCTAGGTCGAATTCGGTCGGCCCGTTGCAGCGACCGAGTCGACAAACTTTTCCCTCTCAATTAGATCGTTCCTACGACCCACTTCTCCAACTTCCTTTCTCTTTATTCATTTTCTTTTTATTTTTTTAAATCAAATTTGTTTAGTTTAAATTAAATTTTAATTAGATAAAATTTAAAATAAATTTCCCAAATTTTATATATTAAGCTTTGTTTAATTCCTCACAACATATATTAATTTGACCATTTTTAGAGTTAGTTTTATATAATGAATTTTGCCCTCTCTATCTCTAATTAAGTCTTTTTTAATCATTTTTAGCAATATTTAAGTATAAATATTATTGTAATATTTTTTATTTTATTTAAATAATTATTTGTAAAAAAAAATTTAAAATTTAAACTAGGTCGCCTTGTTGTGACAAATAGGTCGCACTAAGTCGTAGGAGAGTAAAAACAGAAAAAATTAGGTCGTGAACTACTACCGTTGTGGGTAGCCTAAGTTTAAAACATAGCGTGAACCTTGATTTTAAAGGTAATTCAACTTACCAACGGATGACATTTTCTAGTAAATCCACAAAGTGACTTGTCACCAATCAATTTATCTTAATTAATTCTCTCTCTATCTTTTATATTTATAACTTCCAATGAATGTATGAAACATCATTTTGTAAAAAAATCATTTGTAAACATTTCGTGGTTATAGAATCCCTCATACTTAAATATACATAAAGCAAATACATTTTCTATAAATGTATATATCGGGCTATCTGTAATAAAAATAATAAACATATACTATATTGTTTGGATTTTTTTATAATTATTATACAAAATTTTAAATTTTTAGACTTTTTCTTTACAAAGTTTGGATTTTTTTAATTATATTATTTGGATTTTTAAAAAATCTCTTATTTTTAAATTCTATTGAATTTTAATTTTTTTTATAATATTTATTTAACATAAATTTAAGAATCACATTATAGCAATATATCCGTACTGTTTAGTCAGCGTGTCAACCCGATCAAGTCACTGGGTACCGGGATTGATCGTAAGGTAAACCCAATCGAGTCATCCGGTCACGGGTTCATCGTTAATAGTCCGTTCAGATAAAAAAAGACAACCCCGCCCGTTGACCACAAATAAACGTTAGTCTAGCGTAAATTATAACTAAAGTATACTAAGGTTAGATACAAATTCAAGAAAATAAAAACGCACGAACCAATAAACCATTCGAAAAAAGAAAAGAAACAAACCCGCCCGTTAAGCTGGTTACGACAATAAAAAAATAAACAACATACTAAATATGTAATTATGTGTAATTCACTCACAGTTACTTAATATGTAAATGTTTATTTTTCAATTCACATTATTCGACAGTGACGATTAGTAAAGGCCAAACCCAAACACTATCAAAGGTTCACATGCTTTTACCAACTACATTAATCTTACACGGATTGAAGATTTTCTCTTCATTCAAACGCATAAACCATTATAAATGAACGACATGCGTTGTCTCAAAAACGTTTTATGAACAAAACTCGTATTTACGAACCATAATCAACCCATTGATTTGTATACGTCCGAAGATTAACATGTGACGACCCATTCGTTTGAGTGAGCCAAGGCCTAACATTATCTTAGGTTAGTTTCCTTTTATCAAAAACAAATTATAAACCTTATATGACCAACTTCAAATAAATATAAATAAAAAGAAAAAAATAATTAAACATAAATTTAACATTACATAATCATACCCTATAACTAAAATATAATAAAAAATAAATTACCCTATAACTAAAATATAATAAAAAATTAATTAACAAAATACTAAACAAAAAACACAAAAACAAAAAACACTCTAGAACAACAAAATAAACGACCCCGCCCGTTGGGCGGGTTACGACGCTAGTATATATATATATATATATATATATATATATATATATATATATATATATATATATATATATATATATATATATATATATATATATATATATATATATATATATATATATATATATATATATATATATATATATATATATATATATATATATATATATATATATATATATATATATATATATATATATATATATATATATATATATACTTTTACTTATCCAGAATTTACTGATTTTGAACATATCAAAAGTTTGTTATGATCAGAGGGTCTTACCCTAACCCATTTGTTTAGCCCTCCTCCAGATCTTTTATTTAATATATAATCAAAGTCTCATGTTCGTTTGAAGGTCCAATTATACTCCTAAGTATCCTAAACATCTTAAAACATTAATTTAAACCCGACTGGTTTCAAAACTGCTTTGACCTTCGACTGGGGTAACCTGTTTTTGACCCACTTCCCTACCTCCAATTCAATTATAGCTTCTTGCATTTGAAAGCCAATTCAATTACCTTTTCAGGGATATAAGATTCGAAAATTAAAAGTTTGTAGAACTCCAGATATGATCAAAACAATGCACCAAAAATTCTTCCTAGTTTTTAATTATGAATTCAATTGAATTAACCTAATTAATTATTCATAATTTATATAATCACAAGCCCTAATTTATCTAATCATTATAATAAATTAATTCTCAGATTTTATTTTTTCCCTAACCCTAAATCCATCATAATTGATGTTTGCATGAATTAGAAACATGATTTAGTTAATAAAAACGTAATTAGAACATGATTTTTACCTCTAATCTTCCAGGGATTGATTTTTCTTGAAAACCCTAACCTCCATTGATGTATTTTCGACCCTATAGCTGATATAAGTCGTTCATGGCCTTTTTCTTTATTTTTTTTATTATTTACTGTAAATTAACTATTAATTATCATTACCTTAAATTTCCTTATTTTATTCTAGGTCCTAAAACCTCCAAAACCGCTAAACCGTAAAACTAGTCAATTTACGCGTATACTGTAAAAGACATAAAAATATACAGTTTTATAAAAAATCTTAGAATATGAAATAAACTATACAAATAAGTTCTAAATGACTTAAAACCATCCCGTAAATTATTCCCGTGACTAATTACCTTATCTGAGACCTCTTAATGCTAAACCTTAAATCGTAAAAATACGATTTTCTATAATACATATACGTATACGTAAAACCACGAAATAACACCATCTCATTTCATAGTCACTACCTTGTGAGCTCATGAACATGAAATCATCACACATCATTTCACTCACAAGGTACCCCTTACTCGAAACGATATCCAAACCACAACCTATACACACCAATTAGCACATAAACATGTAAAGATACGCAACTTGCACAAAATAAAACTTAGTGACGAACCTCAAAACCGCGGTTTTCACATACTGCTTGTCAAAAAGGTAAACAACATAAAGCCTATTTTAAGACCAAGACTATCAATTATGTGACTAAGCCTTTGCAACTTTTGCACATGGATTTGTTTGGTCTAGTTTCTGTTAGGAGTATTAGTCATAAGACCTTTTTCCTAGTTATAACTGATGATTATAGTAGATTCAGTTGGGTTTTCTTTTTAGCACATAAGAATGAAACCAATGAATTACTTAAGGATTTTATCACTTTAGTTGAAAAGCAGTTCACTAAACAAGTCTTAATCATTAGGACAGATAATGGGACAGAAATTAAGAATGTTGAATTTGATGAATTCTGTAGGTCTAAAGGAATCAAGAGACAATTTTGAAATCCTAGGACTCCACAACAAAATGGAGTAGCTGAAAGGAAAAATAGGACACTAATTGAGGCTGCTAGGACTATGCTAGCTGATTCTCTTTTGCCAAATACCTTTTGGGCAGAAGCAATCAATACTACACGTTATGTGTTAAATAGAGTCTTGGTAACCAAGCCTCAAAACAAAACACCTTATGAACTTTTGACTGGTGTTAAGACAACCATAAGTCATTTGAGACCTTTTGGATGTCATGTGTCTATTTTGAATACTCTTGATCATTTGGGAAGTTTGATGGAAAATTTGATTCAAGATATCAAGTAGGATATTCATTGCAAAGTAAAGCATATAGGGTTTATAACTTGGCATCTAGAAAAGTTGAAGAAATTGCCCATGTTAATTTCTTAGAAAATAAACCCAATGTCCCAGGAATAGGTTATGCCTGGATGTTTGATTTGGATTATCTAACTAACTTGGATTACTATTATGTGCAAAAATATTGTCAAACTAACAATGCATGTGAGGAGATTGGTACAATAAAGTTAGGTACTCAAGAAGGACCTCCTACATCATATTCTCAGGATGATGATGTTCATATTTATGTACCCAGTATGCCTACTGTTTCTCCTATGGTTGCCATCCCCCAACTAAAGCAACCAATGCCATCCAATGATGATTAATGAGACTGTAATTATACATAGTCTCATCATCCAAATCGGGCTTAAAACGCTTAAAATATCATCAAAATACCCCAAAATATGTTTGTGTTTGTTCATTGTGTATTTTAGGTACGGATATCGTGAAATCAACAAAAGATCATAAGAATCAAGCAAAAACGAACACGGGAAACGAAGCCGCACAAAGAACCGGACCCGAGTCATGATTTTCCATTGAAGTCCTTGAAGTTTGAAGATTTGACAAGATTGGTCCCTTATCTTTTGAATACTTGTCACTTTTGGCCCTTGTAAATACCAAATTATACAAGTATGGTCCGTAAGTTTCAAGATTATACATGTTTGGCCCTTGAAGATTAAAGAAAATACAAGTTAAGCCCTTGGAACAAGTATGCAAAAGTTTGTGTGGCCAAAATAGAAGAATGAAAACTTTGTTATAAAGGGGATAAGAGATTATGGCTGTTTATACTTTGTTTGAACAAAGTATGGAAACCTAGGGACTAAACTTGACCAGACACGAAACTACCATCCTCTAATACCCTTCTGCCACGTCACTTGGACCAGTCAACCCACCAATCACATCCCTCCCCCACTCCACCTCACCATTCCACCCACACTTTATTAAATAGATTTATTTAAATTTTTTTAAACTAACTAATTTGGTGGTAAACAGATTTTTAAACCCCTAACCTAATCAAACCCCACTATTCATTCTCCCCTAACCCACATAAACCCTAAAACGTATAAAGCACAAATCAAGAGGTTTATGGTTGATTGCTTCCAGAAACGAGATTAAACACCCACTAACAAATAACTCGTTCCCTTCACCCATGAAGTCGCACCAGTGGTCCCCTACTTCACTTGAAATAGCAATTTTTGAATCTCCCAGGCATCCAACGTCCCAAGACCAATACTTGGTCCCAAAGTTTGCAAGGAACGTTCAAGATTGCTTCTTTACAACTGGCAACAACTCAAGCATCACATGATACCATGTTTGACCAAAACTTCGGATTCAAACTTGAGGGTATTATTGGAAATCAGTTGTTAGGGTTTATACTTTCATATCAGTTCTAGATAGTTCTCTTAGTCCTATAAAGAGACCCCTCAACATGTGAGTGGGCTCTTGTTCAAGTTTTTATTTTGTAAAACTTTTTAAGAGAATGAATATTTAGAGTTTTCCTTAAATCTTTGCAAAGTTTAACTGAGTTCCATTTACTGTTTTCCTTAGTTTAATATTTACTTAATCTGAAAATCATTTAAAAGTTGATCACGTTTTACTCTTTCACAAATATTTTAGAAAATTCATTTTTCTTGAAATATTTTGGACCCAAAGTTTAAGCTTTTGAAATTATTTGACGTGACAACCGAAACTAACTACAAAAGCATGGTCTTTGTTACTTACTTTTTGTTTGGTACACTAGTGGTTTTTAAAAATTTGGCTTTCAAGGTTCTGTTCATTTTCTGTTTTACATAAGCTCTAAGCTAATAAGCCAGCTTATTCATTAAGTTGGGCTTATTATCTTAGGCTTTTCAGTGCTTCACCTTTTTCTCCTTGTTTGTTATTCTTTTTTAGGTTTACTTCAAGATATATTGGGTGGGGACTTTAGTTGTCCACCACCATCATCTCTCTACAAACAACAATCCAAAATAGCCCATGAAATCATCACCTCAAGCTAACATGGAGATGCCATATCAGCCATACTGGGGCCCAGATGTGGGTCCCACAAGGTAAATTTCCAGGGCTTGAACCCTCTTTGTTAATAGATAGGTGTATTTTATGGTGATCTTTGTGATTTGTTGATTGATTGATTACTTGTAAGTTCATTGGTGTTCTATGATTATTATTTGCCTGTTAGAATAAGATTTAGTAGGTTTTAGTTGATTTGTAATGCTTTAGCTTTGTTAATCTTATGAATCTGCCTATAAAGAGGTGTTTGGATTTGTGTATTAAAAACCTTGGGTGACACTAGGTCGCTCAATATCAGGTTAAACACACTCTAATTGATAGTAGTAGGTTATATCAGTAGGGTTCCTTAAGTTTGGTAGCATATATTTAGAGTTTGCATGTCCAAAATTGGTAAAAGTAGCTAGAAATAATCAGTAGGCTGTAACAGTTTTGTTTTGTGTTTTAAAATCTGAATACTTGTAATCAGTTATAGGTAGGTTAGGGTTAGGGGATTTTATGCTTTAGTGGCATATTGATTGAGTATTTTGCAAGTTATTCGCCTTTAAATCTTACATTTGGACCAATTGCATCAACAAATACCCACGAGACTTGCTCTTGTACATAAGTAACTAGCTTTGCCCGTTTTGAGTGCTTTATTGTTCTTGATTTGAGTGTTTCTTGCTTGCATTTGGATCCCCACACTCCACTGAGTGTGGGGGTGCCTTTTGTTTCCAAATCCATCAACAAAACAACTAAAAACAAGCAATATCGTTTTTCTGATTAATGGCAGTGGGAAAAAGTTCCCACTGCTAGTGCAACCTTTGCCACTGCTTCACTAGCAGACAAAGAGAAGTGAGGTGCCATTGTCAGTTTTTGCTTATTTTTGTCCCTAGTGGACTAAAATTACTCTTTTTCAGTAATTTTATTTTTCTTAGTTTTGTTAATTTATTTTAAAATTTTTTCATTAAGTTAAATTTTATTTTACTGTTCATTTTAATATTTTTAGCATTTATTCAATTTTATTAGTTTTATATTAAACTGTTTTTTCTTTTAGTGTAAAAAAGCTAAATTTTTCAGTGTTAAATTTTTCATAGTTTAAGTTAATTATTTTAAGGTTTCTAAGAAAAAAATTTCACTGTTCACTTTATTTATGTATTTTTTAGAATTAATTTAAGTTTAATTAGGTTTTAATTCAAATTGTTTTTGTATTATTAGGGTAAAAAGTTTTGTTTTCAATGTTTTCAATTTTTCTACTATTTAATAATATAATTTAGGATTTTTCAATCAATAAATTTTATTTTAGCATTATATTATTATTTTTCATCATTATTTTAGTTTAAAAAGTGTTTTTAGTGTTTAAAAAATAGAAAAATAGTTTCTAAAATTTAGGAAAAATACTTTTTAGGGTTTAAATAATATAAGTAAGATATTTTTTGATAAAATAATATTTTAGGTTTTTTGTTAATTATATTTAGTTTTAGGGTTTTAATTAGCTTTTAAAATTGAATATTTAATTAATAAAAGGTTTTAAAATTTATTTAATGAATTTTTATTCTTATTTATATTATTTTAGACTTAATTTTGATTTTTAAATTGTTTTTAGCTTAAAATTTAATTTCGTCGCGTTTTACGTATTTACGTCATCGTTTTTACGTTTTACGTCGTAGTTTAATTCGTCTTTTAATTTTGTTTCTCTAAAACAAAAAACGACACTAATCCAAACTTGATTTTATATTATTGGCACCATACACACACCTCCGCCGAGAACGAACTCGCACTTATTCGATTCGTCGATTTTCCTAAACCGTCGAGTTTAATACTTGCCCGCTTCATACGCGTTTTTCCTAAAACGTGTACGATTTTACCTACATCAATGATCAAGCCTCACAAGAGCTTCAGAGGATTCAAGATCAAGAGAAGAATGCTACAACTTCTAATAAGCATTCAGGAGAAGAATCTTTGGAATCACAACACTCAACAGTACATATTAAACCTAGCGGTACCTCATCTGCAAGTACTGCTAAGCCAAATTCTGCAAAGTCTGTTGATTCATTAGAAGATATTCTGCAAACAATGGACAGTGAAGATGCTTATACTAGTCCAAATGAAGGGATATTCTCTAAATATTCCTATGATGAGCAGGGTGCAGTAACTGATTTCAATAATTTGGAAACTGAAACTCCAGTCTGTAGGTCCACGTTTTCTAATGATTGTTACAAGTGTTTTCATGATCTAAATAGAGAGAGGGATATATGAAGAACTTGATATGAGCTAGAGAGAAAGGAGAGGAAAGGGGAGGTAGAGAGAGAAAGAGATATGTGATTAATGAAAATGTTAGAAACAAACAATGAGCAACCCCTCCTAACATGCTAGGAGGGGGTATATATAGCCCACCCTACATGTGGGCTATATGGACTATATGTTAATACATTGTATCACGAGCCCAATACATGAATATATCATTAGAGTGACCGATCCTTTCTAAATATGTAAAAACGTATTTCCAACAATCTCCCCCTAAGGGAGGCCACTTCAAGTTACAATGTCCTAAATAGTCTATAGCTCGTGATCTATGCTAACAATGATGTGACCGAGACTTTCCTTGGAAAAACGTATTTCCAACAATCTCCCCCTAAGGGAGGTCACACAATTTTACAAAATCTTAAACCTAGCATACTATACTTGAGTCTTCGATCTTGTTCTTGTGAATATGCTGATGAGATCTTTGACTTTAGTCTTGAGCATGTTTTCTTTCCTTGACCTTAAGCATTCATCACTTGTGATATTTGCCTCTTCGTGACTTCATGTTCCACATACTTATACTTTTATAAATTCTTGAAAGCTTCGGAGTTTGATACATCGGAAGACTTGACTTTTAGGCTTTCTTGAATTTGTTGAAGTATTAAGTGTAGAAAACATAAGCATGTGTTTATGACTTCTTCTGGATTGTACACCGCAATGCCACCTTCTTGTTACGCTGCATAAGACAGTTAGCAACAAATCATATACACGGATGAAATGGCCTTGAACATTTCATTCTAATTCGGTAGCATTTTACCTCTGGTCGGTGAAGACCGTTGGACGATATTAAATATCATACTTGTGGAAGGTAGTTTCAATTAAGAACCTCCTTGACAAGATTTCGCGGGTAAACCCGTTCTCTTTATTCGACCGTCCAAAGCTGACTACCAACATAAAGAGTGAATCATTTAGATAATATTATCCGTATGATTTGAAGCCGTCAATTCATGTTCCTGGAACAAGTGAAGTCCAATTAAGAACCGCACAATCGTTGCTTTCCAGTTGTCACAAGCTTGATTCATATAGAATCTTGCAAGTTACCTACCAAGTGCGGTTTGATGTTAACAGTAGAAGGATTTCCACTCATCACTGTGAACACTATAGAGTGTCACTCTGAGTGTTCTGGCAAGATCACTAAGATATTGCATAGAGGCCTGAAACGTGTTTAAATTCAGTTAAGAATTAAAACCACTATTGCTTTCCAGTTATCACAAGCTTGATTCATAAAGAATCGCATAAGTCACCTACCATGAGCTTTTTGATATTCGCTCAAGAAGGATTTCCATCTTCATTGTAAATACTTTCGTATTACTCGGATGTTCAGGCAAGATCATGAAGATTTTGCGTAGGACTCTTAAGATCTTTCTTACTTTTCACAGTGTGTGAAGATGCAAGGAATTATGAAAGTGTGTCCTAATGAGATATTTGATGATCTCAAAAGGCTCTAGACTCGATCGTGCATTTTGGATTCTAGTGATCGGAGGCTGGAGAGGAGTGCCACCATTTCAATACCAATTTATTCGGAGTGAGTAAATCAATAGATAATGCGTTGTCTCCGTGTGATTAAAACAAATATCTTTTGAGAGATATCTGAGTTAGCTGGGATGGGTTGTGCATTGCATCACTGGGTCCATGATGTCTTATCTTCAATATCAAGCATCATTAAAAAATGATCTCAATAGCATATGTATTGACCCGGTTTCTGCCTCAAGGTTGTAAGGAGGGCTTCTTTCTTTACACCCTTTATCATTACAATTCTTTTTCCTTCTTCAACCCCTTCAATGCTTACCAATACGTCATAACCAGCACCTTGTTGTGATTGTTCCAGTGCTAACTTAAGTACCTGGTTGGCATTCAACTACATTCACAATCTTTCTCCATCTTTCCTAAGGACTACTATTTCTATCTATGGAATGTCCTTGGGAAGATTCCTCCGGTTCTAGAGGAATCATTGGACTTTAACCTACGCTACCATCCTTATGTCACCACAATCTTCACAGTCATGAATAGAGATGTTTTAGGTAAGTGTATTGATAGGTGTGAAAACACCCATACTTTTACCACTTAATTATAATAATAACCAAGCCAAAACGTGTATTTTATGTTGTAAATGTCAGAATTATGCGTGGTTTCTATTTTTATTGTGTTTTAGGACCAAAAGATGAAAAAGTAAGAAAACGCGGGCTTTCACGGGCTTTTATCGAAGAAAACGAGAAAAGACGAAGTCAAAAGATCAAGAGTGCGAAAAGAACGGAAGTCGAAGGCCTATTCTGAAGATTTATCGAAGAAAAAGTCTAAAGACGGAAGTTTAATGAAGTCGAAGTACCAAGTCTAATTAAAGAAGAAAATTATAAGACGAGTTCAATTTATATCGACAAATCTCGAGAAGACGTCGAGAAAGACAAAGAATTTAAATCGAGTCGAGACAAGAAGAAGGAAAGAAGAAAGCATCAACACTCCTCCTCTCCTCCTATATAAACCCTCTTAATATGTCATTAGGAGGTGTTAGTCATTTTAAGAGTACATTACTTTAGGAGTAGGAGTAGATTACTTTCTCTCTCTAGATTCATTTCATGCTCTTAAGCTTTTCTTTCAAGTTTTCTTAATCTTTAAATCTTTAATCTTCATCTTATTTCAATCTTTTTACAATCATTCTCATTCTTCTCTTCTTGTTTTTAAAAAGCTATTGTCTTGTTTGATTGATCTTAAAGTTTTCATCTTTATGCTTATTTTGATAAAAGTGCTTATCTTTTTATTCTTATCATTTTTGTGTGATTCATGGTTTTAGATTATAGTGTTTATTGCTTATTTTATGTTTTCTTATTTTTAAATAAGTTAATTTGGTAGATTAATATTTTTATAAAAAGTTGATTTTAATATTTTGATTATTTAGTGTTTTTTAAAGTTTTTAAATTTTGGCTTATTTGCTTTTTTTTAAAGTTTATTTGGTTAAGTTTTTAGATAAATAAGTTAATTTGGTAGATTAATATTTTTATAAAAAGTTGATTTTTAATATTTAGTTTATTTTGTGTTTTTAAAGTTTTTAAATTGTGGCTTATTTAGTTCTTCTTAAAATCTTTTTGGTTAAAGTTTTGATAAAGTGCTTATTTGGTCTTTGCTTATTTGCATTTCATCGGATTAGGGTTTTACTTTCCGACCCTTATTCCGATTGCCATCATCGGAAAGGGGTTTGTGTATTCCGATGCATATTCAGGTACATATTCCGATAGATATTAAAATTCTATATTCCGACACGCTACAATATTTCGACAAAATCATTTGCTCTAATATTCCGATAGGACAGTTTTAACCTATATTCCGATGGAAATGTCATGCCTACCTGCATACTTCCTATTTCTTCCCGCCATTTTGAGCTGCCTGGTTGGCTGCTTGAGCAGCTTGCCTGCTAGCTTGTTTATTAAATAATATTGTTCCGTAATTGTTTAGTTTAATCTGAAAGTTGTTCCGATTTTAATTCTAGATTTTATTTGTCATTCACCCAAAGGCTCATTTGACTTTATTTGATATTATTAGTATTTTTTCCTAAGTTTAAGTTTTATCTTTTATTTAGTACCCGCTTTAGCTTTTGCCTCGTTCAGTTTTAAAGTACCCACTTAGTTTTATTTTCTCGTTTTTCATTTAGTTATTTTTATTTTTCAGTCGAAAGTTAATTTCTTTGTTTAGTTTTATTTTTATTAATTGTTTTGCTTTAATTTACGTTTTATTATTTTTTTTGCTCCTTTATTATTAGTTATTTATTTTTAGCTTATTTTTATTACGTTTCTCTCTTACCTTTTTACTTAGAAATAGATAACCAAACTTCCCTTTTTGTTAACCAAAAACAATTGAGTCGCACTTTGAACCGGAAATCAATTCGATTAGACACCGAGAAAACGAAATTTTAACCTAGCAAAAATAACAATTTCAAATGGTGCCGCTGCCGGCTCTTTTCGTGAAGATTAACAGTTTTTTGTGAGAGACGAGTTGGATTTTGGGATCCGTTCATTTTTTAACGTTATTTTTCTTGCTTAAAAACTTTTCAAAAATACTAAAAAAATTAAAAATTTCAAAAATTCAAAAACATTTGAAAAATCATAAAAAGCAATTCTTTTTCAAAGTTTTGCACCAAAAATATTCTTCTTGCTTATCTATTGTTCTTAATGAATTCGTATGTTGCTTGTGCAGGGTGTGGAACACCATTGTATGGTTTTCAAACATGTCAATGGTGTACATGTGAGCAGTGTGGAAATGATATCGACAATACACAATTTGGATTTTGTCCCTCGTGCAATTCGATTAACTCATCCTTTGCTTCTAATGCACTTACTCCACCCTCTTGCATATATTGTGGAAGCGATTCTCATTGGCATGTTTCGTGTCCGATTCGATACCCGTCTCATGACGAGCAAGAACCAGGTTACAATTATGACAATGGTAATAGCTATCTACAAGAAGCACCGGGTTTTCCTCAATACCCGTATTGCAACAATTGTGGGGGCCCTCACGATACCCTTTATTTTCAGCCGATGAATTATTATGAGCCAAATCCGTGTTCTAATTCTTTTCAACCGATGATTTATGATGCACCACATCCGTGCTATAATCCTGGTTTTCATAATTTTAAGCCCCCACATTACACCCTTGATCATCAACCTTCTTTGAATCCGAATGACGAAACACACGCCCTTATTTTGCAACTTCAAGAACCCGTGGTTCAACTAAAAGAAGCAAGGGAGAAGGAAAAGCGACAACAACAAGAGCAAGTATCTAATCTTAGTGATTATACTCCTCCTCTTATGCGTCCATACTACTATTATAATGATGACGAGGATGATATCTATGATCTCAACCCATCTTCTGAGATTACTACTCCTACTCTTGATATCCCTAATGCGTCTAAGGATAGCGATCCATCGAGTGAGATTAGTGATTTTGGTCTTGATAAATTCTTTGATGAGGTTTGTGATGCACCAAATTTTGTGAAGCCTATGTACGAGGTCGCTCTTAATGATTATTTTTCTCCATGCTATGAGAATTTCACTTTTGAAATTTCTCCTTCTCCTCCGGCCGATGAAGGCGATGTTGATTTATTCTCACCGACATACGAGAAGTTCACCACTGAACTTGGTCTTGTAGATGAGGTGGAAGACGTTATTCTTCACGACAAATTACTGAAAGTTCATCTTCTTATTGCTAAAATTGAAGCGTTGAATTCTACTCCTATTTCCTCGTCTTTACCTCCGTCTATTACTCCCGTTGAGAATAATGACACATTTATGGAAGAAATTGACATTCACTCAATACCACCGGGTATTGATGATGATGACACGGAGGGGGATATTCTTTTTGATAATTTGCTGCATGAAGATATTGTCCCAAGTCCCCCTCTCGAGCACCTTTCATCCACTCCTTTAGAGACCATTACGGAGGATGAGTGCTTTGACCCGGGAGGTGACATTGACTATTTTATGATTGATAACCTTACGGCTTTGCCGCTTTCTGAGCATCAATTGTCTTTGGGGGATCACAATTTGCTTACTTTACCCACCCCACCTCCCGTGGATCGCGACCTCACATACTTTTCGTATGTTGAGAGGACTTTTCTACCCTTCAAGACTTATCCTCCGACCTCTCCCTTATTAATGTCCTCCGGGAACGAGGACAAGGTCTTTGATCCCGGTATTACATTCGAGGCTTCCCCATGGACCATTTAATTTGGGGACGAGTCAGGCTCGTGACTCGGTTATAAAAAACAAGCGATTCTCGGGAGGCAACCCGTTGATCTATCCTTTATCCGTTTTTATAATAAGTGTAGGGGAGAGCCCCGTAAGTGTTTTTTGTTTTCTTTCTTATCATGTGCAGGGATTGGAGCTTTCAAAGACCCATTTTTGATGACTTTTGACGACCCGTGATTCTGTGTACCCGTCTTCCCGGTTCTATCCTAAACTCTCGTGATTCAATATTTCATATCTTATATGTTCACAATGAAATCACTTTAGTTGTCCTTTCCTTAGCAAGATTTAAACAACGTGCACAATGTCCTAAGTGTAGGGGAGTTTACTCCCACATGCTTAAACATTGAGGACAATGTTTATATCAAGTGTAGGGGGGACTTCTATCGAAGTAAGTGGGCTTTTCCATTAATTTGTCCTCATTTTAACCGGAAAATTTTGTTTTTCGACATTTTTCAAAATTTTTAATCTATTTTGGCCTAGTAGTTTTTCCTTTGTTATCGTTATTTACTTTCTTTGCTAAAATAAAATTTTGAATAAAGTGGTTTTAAATTTTCAAACGTCATGAATCTTTTGACTCAACTCGAGTTTACTTATCTAAGTTTACTCTAGCTAGTATCCTTAACGTGTTTAAGTCAAGTTTTGCTAGGCTTTTATATAGGGAACTTTAAAACGCGAAAGTCTTAACTCATACGGGTTAAGAACAAGAACTTTTCGCAAGTTCCTATAATTGATCCTAGAAAGTCGTTTATCAAGAGAACTTTAAAATGCAAATTCTAAACTTGAAAAAGTCTAAGAAAATGCAAGATCCTATAGACGACTTGAAAACCCCAAACTTTGATTTAATTGGCTAAGCATCCACGAGTCTCATTCCTTGAGATTTTAAATTATGGAAAACGAGAGATGATAGAGTCAATTATAAGTTTGGTATTCTTTCATGAATTTATGTGAGTTAATTATGAGCTTATTCTCCCATCGCTTGCTAATAAATTTAATTGCAATAAATAAGGTCGTACGATTTGAAAAGTTACTTAGATTCTAGCCCAAGATCGTTTAAAAGTTTCTCGGTATTAATTAGAGTTCATAGCTAAGGCATAAATTATTGAAGCGGGATGCGAAGATTGGCGAGTCCGAAAAGGCCCTAACAAGGCATGAGGGCTACATTTTGTTGCTAAAGATCCAAAAGTGATGTGAAGAATCATTTATCAAAAATCAATATTAAGGAACGAGACACACGACGAAACGCAAAAACTCCCCAAAAGATCATGGAGAAGTCTATCCGAAAAGATCCTAGCAAGGTATGAGGATAAATAGATCCAAGTCCTAAAAGGAGGCGGATCGTTGTATATCAAAGTCCAAAATAAAGATTGGAGAAAAATAAAGAAGTCGTGGTCCAAATATTAAGAATCTCTCAAAAAGTTCAAGTGAAGAAATTCCTATTATGAAGAGAATACCATTATTTCATGAATGTCTCTCAAGATTTGAAGTATGAAGTCAATGCCAAATATCGATCCGAGAAAGGTCTCAAATCGTGAAGTGGGTTATGCCAAGATATGAACTTTATGAGGTCCCAAGAAGCAGTTTTAAAAGATTTTGTCCTTTAGCTAACTATTGACTAAATCGTCCTACTTTATTTTCAGCCTAAATAACTATAGAAATAAGTCAACAATGCATCTTCGTGATCATTCAAGACAATCATAAAATAGAAGATATACACCTAGGAATAAGGGTGTCTAAGTGAATAATTGGGCCGCATGAATTTGTGTTAGTTTGCTAACTTATAATAACAATGATCTCGTTTTTAAGCTTGGTATGGGGAACGTGAAACTTGAGGGTGATAAACATTCATGACTATCCAAAGCCCAATGTAATTCTTTTATCTCTTTACTTGTTTTCTTCCTTTGAATATTTTATAATTTTTCTATCTCTTTAATGTCTTGTGTTTAATAAAGGCCAAGGTGGATTAATTATGATGGAAAATGTAAAACTTGCTTTGTAATTAATGCATTGCATGAGGGCATTGCAATAGTCAAGTGTAGGGGATTTGATAGGTGTGAAAAAACCCATCCTTTTACCACTTAATTATAATAATAACAAAGCCAAAACGTGTATTTTATGTCGTAAATGTCGGAATTATGCGTGGTTTGTGTTTTTATTGTGTTTTAGGACCAAAAGATGAAAAAGGAAGAAAACACGGGCTTTCACGGGCTTTTATCGAAGAAAATGAGAAAAGACGAAGTCAAAAGATCAAGAGTGCAAAAAGAACGGAAGTCCAAGGCCTATTCTGAAGATTTATCGAAGAAAAAGTCTAAAGACGGATGTTTAATGAAGTCGAAGAACCAAGTCTAATTAAATAAGAAAATTATAAGACGAGTTCAATTTATATCGACAAATCCCGAAACGACGTCGAGAAAGACAAAGAATTTAAATCGAGTCGAGACAAGAAGAAAGAAAGAAGAAAGCATCAACACTCCTCCTCTCCTCCTATATAAACCCTCCTAATATGTCATTAGGAGGTGTTAGTCATTTTAGGAGTAGATTAGTTTAGGAGTAGGAGTAGATTACTTTCTCTCTCTAGATTCATTTCATGTTCTTAAGCTTTTCTTTCAAGTTTTCTTAATCTTTAATCTTTAATCTTGTACTTTTTAATCTTTAATCTTCATCTTATTTAAAGCTTTTTACAATCATTCTCATTCTTCTCTTCTTGTTTTTAAAAAGTTATTGTCTTGTTTGATTAATCTTAAAGTTTTCATCTTTATGCTTATTTTGATAAAAGTGCTTATCTTTTATTCTTATCATTTTTATATGATTCATGGTTTTATATTATAGTGCTTATTGCTTATTTTATGTTTTTCTTATTTTTAAATAAGTTAATTTAGTAGATTAATATTTTTATAAAAAGTTGATTTTTAATATTTTGATTATTTAGTGTTTTTAAAAGTTTTTTAATTTTGGATTATTTGCTTTTTTTAAAGTTGAGTTGGTTAAGTTTTTAGATAAATAAGTTGATTTGGTAGATTAATATTTTTATAAAAAGTTGATTTTTATTATTTAGTTTATTTTGTGTTTTTAAAGTTTTTAAATTGTGGCTTATTTAGTTCTTCTTAAAATCTTTTTGGTTAAAGTTTTGATAAAGTGCTTATTTGGTCTTTGCTTATTTGCATTTCATCGGATTAGGGTTTTACTTTCCGACCCTTATTCCGATTGCCATCATCGGAAAGGGGTTTGTGTATTCCGATGCATATTCAGATACATATTCCGATAGATATTAAAATTCTATATTCCGACAGAATTTTGCTACAATATTCCGACAAAATCATTTGCTCTAATATTCTGATAGGACAGTTTTATACTATATTCCGATGGAAATGTCATGCCTACCTGCATGCTTCCTATTTCTTCCCGCCATTTTGAGCTGCCTGGTTGGCTGCTTGAGCAGCTTGCCTGCTAGCTTGTTTATTAAATAATATTGTTCTGTAATTTTTTAGTTAAATCTGGAAGTTGTTCCGATTTTAATTCTAGATTTTATTTGTCAGTCACCCAAAGGCTCATTTGACTTTATTTGATATTCATTAGTATTTGTTCCTAAAGTTTAAGTTTTATCTTTTATTTAGTACCCGCTTTAGCTTTTGCCTCGTTCAGTTTTAAAGTACCCACTTAGTTTTATTTTCTCCTTTTTCATTTAGTTAATTTTATTTTTCAGTCGAAAGTTAATTTCTTCGTTTAGTTTTATTTTTATTAATTGTTTTGCTTTAATTTACGTTTTATTATTTGTATTGCTCCTTTATTATTAGTTATTTGTTTTTAGCTTATTTTTATTATGTTTCGCTTTTACCTTTTTACTTAGAAATAAATAACCAAACTTCCCTTTTTGTTAACCAAAAACAATTGAGTAACACTTTGAACCAGAAATCAATTCGATTAGACACCGAAAAAACGAACTTTTAACCTAGCAAAAATCACAATTTCATGTATGTCACCATGAAATCTGATGTAGTGAGGAATGTATGTGATAATTAATACAAGGTTTTTACACCACATATCAAAATTCGTAGTCCCAAATCTTTTCGAATTGATTTCCAGTCTAAAGTGCGACTCAATCGTCTTTTGGTGAACAAGAGAATGGTTTGCTTTTGTTTATCTAATTTTAACTAAAAGCAAGTATGAAAATGTCGTTGAGTAAAATTAACGCGTTTGAGAATTAAACTAAAAGTTATTTAGAAAAAGACTTTATGTAAAACTTTAAAACTTAGAACATGTTCTATCGGAATAATGCAATTCATTTCTATCGGAATGCACCAAGTCATAACCATCGGAATACAACTAAAATAAGCCATCGGAATAGTTAATGTGAAAGTCCATCGGAATACTAGACTGAATACCCATCAGAATGCAACAATAACAATTCTATCGCAATGATGTTTGTCGGAATGTAATTAGATCGCAATGTTTCAGATCGGAATACCCCAAATACCTTTGTCGCAAAGTGGTTCAGATCGGAATGTTGTAAAGTAAATTTGGGCAGCGTTTCGTTTTAACAAGAACCTTAGTCCCGTCGGAGTATGCGATCGCAATGAGCGATCGCAATCCCAGATCGGAATAAGGGGGAAGTGACCAACCGATCGCAAAGTAGAACCCTAATGGGTTATTGCGATCAAAACAATGAAATCCGTAGGAATGTGTAGAATCCCTTGTATTGCGATGGAATGCAATACTTAATCCGAAATTGGTGGCAACCTTAAAACTCAATAAGCACAATCAATAAGCTAACTCATCCGAAACTTTATGAAATGAACTTTTAAAATGACTAAAACCTTTGTGAAATATGAAAATAAATAAGCTAAACTTGAAATAAGCCAATAAGCATAGAGAGCTTATAACTTATACGTGTAAGAGCTTATGTGTAAACAAAGAAGATTAATCCTTTAATCACGAAAACATCAAGTCATACGAATGAGATATGCAATTTGGATCAAAGATAAAGTAACCAAGAAATGTAGAAGGAGATTAAAGAACACAAAGCTTAAACTTGAACTTTTGATTAAAGTAGCTCAAATACAAAGATTAATGAAAGCTTGAAAGAAAGGAAAGATGAAAAACTTAATGAGAGAAAGTTCAGAACTTTCTCTCTCTAAAAACTAGAAAGAAAACTTGAAAACTAAAACTAGCTAAAAAAACCCCCCCTCCTAATGTGATTAGGAGGGTATTTATAGGGAAGTGGGAAGTGCATGTGTGGTGCTTCCTTCTTTCTTTTTCTTCTCGACTCGATTTAATTCATTTGTCTTTCTCGATGTCGTCTCGGGATTAATTAAACCCGTCTTAACATTTCTTTATTTATTTAGACTCGAGTTCTTCGACTTCATTAAACTTCCGTCTTTAGACTTGTTCTTCGATAAATCTTTAGAATAGGTCTTGGACATCCGTTCTTTAAGCACTCTTGATCTTTTGACTTCGTCTTTTCTCGTTTTCTTCGATAAAGGTCCATGAAAGCCCGTGTTTTCTTCATTTTTCATCTTTTGATCCTAAAACACAATAAAAACACAAACCACGCATAATTCCGACTTTTACGACATAAAATACACGTTTTGGTCTTGTTATTATTGGACATAAGTGGTAAAAGGATAAGTGTTTTCACACTTATTAAATCCCCCTACACTTGACCATTGCAATGCCCTCATGCAATGCATTAATTTTAAAGCACGGTTTACATTTTCCATTATACATAACCCACCTTGGCCTTTATTAAATACTAAACATTTTAGAGAAGATAAAAAGATAAAAAAAAAATAAGTAAAGAAATCAAAGACTTACATTGGGTTTTTGGCTGCCATGAACGTTTATCATCCTCAAGTTTCACGTTCCCCATACCAAGCTTAAAAACGAGATCATTGCTATTATAAGTTAGCAAACTAACACGAATTCATGTGGGCCAATTATTTACTTAGACTCCCTTATTCCTAGGTGTATCTCTTATATTTTATTTTTTTGTCTTGAATGATCACGAGGATGCATTGTTTGATTTATTTCGATAGTTAGTTAGGCCGAAAATAAAGTGAACGATTTAATCAATAGTTAGCTAAAGGACACAATCTTTTAAAACTGCTTCTCGGGACCTCATAAAGTTCATATCTTGGCATAACTCGATTCACGATTTGAGACCTTTCTCGGACCGATATTTGGCAGCGACTTCATACTTCGAATCTTTGAGAGACGTTCTTGAAATAATGGTCTTCTCTTTATAATAGGAATTTCTTCACTTGAACTTTTTGAGAGATTCTTCATATTTGGACCACGACTTCTTCATTTTTCTCCAATCTTTATTTTGGACTTTAATATACAACGATCCGCCTCCTTTTAGGACTTGGATCTATTTATCCTCATACCTTGTTAGGGCCTTTTTGGATAGACTTCTCCATGATCTTTAGGGGAGTATTTGCTTTTCGTCGTGTGTCTCGATCCTTCATATTGATTTTCGATAAATGATTCTTCACATCACTTTTGGATCTTTAGCAACAAAATATAGCCCTCATGCCTTGTTAGGGCCTTTTCGGACTCGCCAATCTTCGCATCCCGCTTCAATAAGTTATGCCTTGGCTATGAACTCTAATCCGTACCGAGCAACTTTTAAACGATCTTGGGCTAGAAGCTAAGTAACCTTTTAAATCGTACAACCTTATTTATTGCAGATAAATTTATTAACAAGCGAAGGGAGAATAGGCTTATAATTAACTCACATAAATTCACGAAAGAATACCAAACTTATAATTGGCTCTATCATCTCTCGTTCTCCACAGTTTAAAATCTCAAAGAATGAGACTCGTGGAGGCTTAGCCTATTAAATCAAAGTTTTGGGTTTTCGAGTCATCTATAGGATCTTGCAAATTCTTAGACTTTTTCAAGTTTAGAAATCGTATTTTAAAGTTCCCTTGATAAACGACTCTCTAGGTTCAATTATAGGAACTTGCGAAAAGTTCTTGTTCTTAACCCGTGAGGGTTAAGACTTTCGCGTTTTAAAGCTCCCTATATAAAAGCCTAGCAAAACTTGACTTAAACATGTTAAGGATACTAGCTAGAGTAAACTTAGATAAGTAAACTCGGGTTGAGTCAAAATATTCATGACTAAGAAAACTTTAAAAACCACTTTATTGAAAATTTATTCTAACAATGGAAAGAAAATAAACATAACAAAGGAAAATAAAACTATACAACTAGGCCAAAAAAGATTAAAAGTTTTGAAAAATGTCGAAAAATCAAATTTTCCGGTTAAAATGAGGGCAAATTCATGGAAAAGACCACTTACTTCGATAGAAGTCCCCCTACACTTGAGATAAACATTGTCCTCAATGTTTAAGCATGTGGGAGTAAACTCCCCTACACTTAGGACATTGTGCACTTTGTTTAAATCTTGCTAAGGAAAGGACAACTAAAGTGAATTCAATGTGGACATATAAAATATGAAATATTGAATCACGAGAGTTTAGGATAGAACCGAGAATACGGGAACACGGGATCACGGTTCGTCAAAAGTCATCAAGGAGCTCTTTGAAGCTTTAATCCCTGCACATCACAAGAAACAAGACAACAAACACATACGGGGCTCCCCCTACACTTATTATGAAAGCAGTAAAGGATAGAACACGGGTTACCTCCCGAGAAGCGCTTGTTTTTGTTCACCGAGTCACGAGCCTGACTCGACCCAAATTTAGTTCATGGGAAACGTGGTGAGGGAAGGAATCATCTCATGAGAGATGTCCTCACCAAACTACAGCTTCAAACGCTGGCCATTCACCTTGAAATTTGGCCCATTTGGCTGAGAAAGCTCAATGGTGCCATATGGAAAGACTTTGGCGACGGTGAATGGACCAGACCAACGGCTCTTCAACTTGCCAGAGAAGATCTTCAACCGAGAGTTAAAAAGTAAGACTTGATCACCAACGTGGAACTCTCGGTTCTTAATCCTTGCGTCGTGAATGATCTTGGTCTTCTCCTTGTAGATCAGTGAGTTCTCGTAAGCTTCATTCCTCAGTTCGTGGAGCTCGTTGAGTTGAATCTTGCGAAGATCACCGGCTTTGTTGATGTCGAAGTTAGTCCACTTCAAGGCCTAGTACGCCTTGTGTTCCAGCTCGATAGGGAGGTGGCATGCTTTCCCGTACACAAGACGATACAGTGTACAACCAATCGGGGTCTTATAAGTTGTACGGAAAGCCCACAGAGCATCATCTAACTTATCGTCCCACGCGGAACGATGCTCTCCCACAGTACGCTCCAAAATTCACTTCAATCCACGGTTGGAAATCTCGGCTTGCCCATTGGTTTGGGGATGATAGGTGGTGGAAAGTCGGTGATTGACACCATACTTAGCCATGACTCTTGCAAATTGATCATTGCAAAAATGAGTCCCGCGGTCACTGATTATAGCACGAGGGACACCGAATCGAGCAAATAGCTGCTTCAAAAATTTCACAACCACCCTCGCATCGTTCGTTGGGAGAGCCTTAGCTTCAACCCATTTAGAAACGTAGTCAACGGCTACGAGGATGTACTTGTTCCCTTTGGAGGATGGAAATGGCCCAATAAAGTCGATGCCCCATACGTCAAAGATTTCACATTCTTGTATGAAATTTTGAGGCATCTCATCTTTATGTGTGATCTTACCTTGGCGTTGGCAAGCATCACAATGCTTAACCATTTCGTGAGCGTCACGATAAATGGTGGGCCAATAGAATCCAGAGTCAAACACTTTCTTAGCGGTGTAGTTGGGACCAAAGTGACCACCGGTGGGTCCTTTATGGCAAGCAGCAAGGATTTGCAAAGCTGCCGGTCCATCAACACATCGACGAATGATCAGATCAGCACATTGTTTGAATAGAAAAGGGTCATCCCAAAAGTAAGTCTTAACATCATTCAAGAACCTCTTCTTTTGTTGGTATGTTAACCCTTTGATGAGAACACCACCCGCTAAGTAGTTTGCAATGTCGGCAAACCACGGGGTGTCATCAAGATTGAGATTAATAGACATTAAGGTCTCAAGGGGAAAAGAGTCATTGATCTATTTGTTCGGATGATCCCCTTGATATGGATCCTCAAATCTACTAAGATGATCCGCGGCTAGGTTTTCAGCACCCTTCTTGTCGCGAATTTCAATGTTGTATTCTTGAAGGAGTAAAACCCAGCGAAGAAGTCTTGGCTTAGAGTCGTGCTTAGTCATCAAGTACTTCAACGCAGAATGGTCCGTGTATACGATGGTGGTGGATAAAACAAGATAGGGGCGAAATTTTTCAAAAGCATAGACAACAGCTAAAAGCTCTTTTTCGGTTGTCGTATAATGCAATTGAGCCCCCGTCATTGTTTTGCTAGCATAGTTGATTGGTTGGAAGTGTTTATTCACTCTTTGGCCCAAAACCGCACCAATAGCAAAATCGCTAGCATCGCACATCAATTCAAAGGGTAGCTCCCAATTAGGGGTAACCAAGACCGGTACCTTAGTTAGCTTATCCTTAAGAAGATGGAAGGCTTCGATACACTCTTTAGAAAAGATAAAAGGAGTATCTTTTTCCAAGAGGTGGGTCATCGGGCGAGCGATTTTAGAGAAATCCTGAATGAATCGACGATAGAAGCCCGCATGACCCAGAAAACTTCTCACACCCTTCAAGGTTGAAGGTGGAGGTAATTTGGATATGACATCTACTTTAGCACGGTCGACTTCAAGACCGGCTTTAGAGATTTTGTGTCCTAGCACAATGCCTTCTTTTACCATAAAATGGCATTTTTCCCAATTCAGAACAAGGCGAGTGTCTTCGCATCGCTTAAGCATACGTTCCAAATTGGCAAGGCAAGAAGAGAAGGAATCCCCAAAGACCGAGAAATCATCCATGAAGACTTCCATGGTTTGCTCGACCATGTCATGGAAGATAGCCAACATGTACCTTTGGAAAGTCCCGGGGGCATTGCATAAGCCAAAAGGCATTCTTTTGTAAGCAAATGTGCCATAGGGACAAGTAAATGTTGTCTTTTCTTGATCTTGGGGATCGATGGGTATTTGGAAATAACCCGAGAAACCATCAAGAAAGCAGTAATATTCATTACCCGTTAAACGTTCAAGCATTTGGTCCATAAAAGGAAGAGGGAAATGATCCTTTCTCGTGGCATCATTGAGTTTACGGTAGTCTATACAAACTCTTCACCCAGTAACGAGACGTGTAGGAATCAACTCGTTGTTGGCATTGGTCACAACGGTGATTCCACCTTTCTTAGGCACACAATGGACTGGACTAACCCATGGTGAATCCGAAATAGGGTAAATCATACCCGCATCAAGAAGTTTGATAACCTCTTTTTTGATGACTTCATGGATTTTAGGATTCACCCTTCGTTGGCTTTGAATTGTGGGCTTAAAGTCGTCCTCCATGAGAATTTTATGTGTGCAAAAGTGAGGATCAATTCCGCGAATATCGGAGATTTTCCAAGCGATAGCTCTTTTATGTTTCTTCAACACGGCGATAAGTCGGGATTTTTCTTCTTCTTTCAGGTCCTTTTCGATGATGACCGGTACCTTCTGGTTTCTTCAAGGAAAACGTACTCGAGATGAGGCGGTAAGTCCTTAAGCTCAAGAGTAGGAGGATCCTCAATAGATGGTGTAACTAACGATGGATCATCATTAGGCACCTCTTTAGGAGAAGGGGGAGAAAACGGGTCTTCATTGAGAAGTCTCTCAATAGTACGAATGTCTTCATCCCAACCGGTAGAAGAATCATCATACTTAACATCGAGAGGACCCAAGCTAGCTTCGAAATCATCCAAGTCACTTTCACCAAAAGGAGTCAATGACGGAGTAATAGAGGCAACGGTCTCAACATTGGGTAGAGAAGAGAGAGTACTTTTGCAAGCATCATGAAAATGTTCTTCACAAGCCTCATCGAGAACATCAATAGCATTAACACTCTCATATGAATAAGGTTGCTTAGAAATCTTACCCATGTTGAAGACAATTTTATCGTCACCAACTCTCATGATTATTTCGCCCGCGGCTACATCAATGAGAGTGCGACCGGTCCTCAAGAAGGGACGTCCAACGATTAATGGAACACGAGGATCCATCTCGTAGTCAACGACAACAAAATCCGCCAGGAAGGTGAATTTGTCAACGCCAACGAAGACGTCTTCGGCTATCCCCAATGGATAAGCAACCGTACGGTTAGCTAATTCCAAAGTCATTTTGGTGGGGACTAGCTCGAGGAGAGATAATTGCTTCCAAACACTTAAAGGCATTAAGTTTATACTGGCACCTAGATCGGCTAGGGCCATGCAATTCTCTACTCCCGGGAAGTTGCAAGGAATCAAGAAGCGACCCAGATCACCAAGTTTGGTGGGCAATTTCCTTAAGAGAACGGCGGAGCAATTCTCATTAAGTTGGGTCTGAGCAATGTCAAGAAGCTTCTCCTTGTCACTAAGAAGATCTTTAAACATCTTCGCGTATTTAGGCATGTGAGCGAGAGCCTCGGCAAAGGAGATGTTAAAATTCAATTGTTTAAACATTTTTAGAAAGTTTGAAACTTGAATATCATCCTTGCTCTTTTGCTTCTCTTTCCTCAACCTTGAAGGATAAGGTATATTGGATGAAGAAGAAGGCTTTAGGGGAGTAGGATCACTCACAATCACGAGTGGTGGGGAAATAGGGGTGGAAGGCAAAGGAGGTGGGGAAAGTTGCTCTTTTTACTTGTTCACAATCACGGGTGGAGGTGTAGGAAGCTCGGGTTCCGTATAACCTTTTCCACTACGAGTAGTGATTGCTTTCATCTCCCCTCTTGGATTCGCAACGGTGTTACTCGGAAGAGTACCCGAAGAAGAGGGTTGATTACCTTGGAAGAGCGAACCGATCATATCACTATGTTAAGCGCTTGAGTGCTGAAAGAATCTCTCATGTCTGCACGGATCTCATTGCTTTGTTTTGCCATGTCATTCCTTAGCTCGGCTCGAATATCGTTCCCTTGTTTCGCCATTTCGCCCTTCAAGTTGACGAATTGACTCTGAAGATTCGTCACCATCTCTCGATTAGTCTTCATGAACGTCTCGACGTCTTGATTCAATGCCATCGGTTGATTGAGAGGTGGAGCTTGGTAAGCTTAAGAATTTCCTTGAGTTGGGTATGGGTTTCTTTGGGATTGATATTGATTGGTAGCACGAGGTTGGGATTGGTTGTTTCGGATATAGCTTTGTTGTTGGTTTTTAGCTCGGCTCGAATATCGTTCCCTTGTTTCGCCATTTCGCCCTTCAAGTTGACGAATTGACTCTGAAGATTCGTCACCATCTCTCGATTAGTCTTCATGAACGTCTCGACGTCTTGATTCAATGCCATCGGTTGATTGAGAGGTGGAGCTTGGTAAGCTTAAGAATTTCCTTGAGTTGGGTATGGGTTTCTTTGGGATTGATATTGATTGGTAGCACGAGGTTGGGATTGGTTGTTTCGGATATAGCTTTGTTGTTGGTTTTGGTTTGGAGGAGGGAAACCGGGTGGAGCAAGATAGTTGTTTGAATGATAACTTAGCAAGCTACGGTCTCATTGAGGACGAGCTTGATAGCCTCACGTGGGATAAGTACCGTATGCCGCGTTAACGTTTTCAGAAAAATTGCCTTGGGTAGAAGGACAATCATTGTAAGAATGAGGACCACCACATGTGTCACAAGAAATAGCAACGGCTTTAGCTTGTTGAAAGTGGTTTGTGGCCATGGTCATGAAATCCTTGTGCATACCCGCGATTTTTCAGGTAAGTTCGGTTATCTCGGGATTGGAAGTAGTAGAAGAAACATTGACTCTCGAGTTAGATCTTGAGCATGCGGATGAATCCCAATTCTTGTGGTGAGTAGTCATGTTTTCAATCAACTCTCTACACTCCTCCGGTCTCCTTTTCATAAAAGTACCACCGGCGACGGCGTTGATCGTGTCACGATCACGAAAAGTGAGACCATTGTAGAAAGTATCAATGAGAGTGACGGGGAGCATGTTATGGTTCGGACAACGGTCGATCAAGTCATTGTATCGTTCTCAAGCATCAAAGAGCGATTCGTCATTGTCTTGCATGAATCCACTAATTTGGTTACGAAGGCTTGTGACCATGGATGGTGGGAAGTAGCGCGACAAAAAGCGTTGAGTCATGTCATTCCAAGTATGAATAGAATTCTTTGGGAGACGGTCAAACCATTTTTCGGCATGGTGAGAAAGCGAGTGGGGAAATAGTTGAAGGCGAAGCTCATCCGTAGAAACACCGGGGGACTTCATGCTTTGGGTGATGGTAATGAATTTGTCGAGGTGTTTGTTGGCATCATCATCCGGAATTCCGCGAAATGGGTTAGTTTGCACTTGTTGGATCATGTGATGCTTCAACGAAAACTCCTGAGCCGTGATGTGCATCGGCGCAATCGGGCCTCCGCGTCCATTCATGGTGGGTTGACACAATTCCTCCATTGTTCGTAAATCAGGTAGGGGGACATTGTTGTTGTTGTTGTTATTGTTATTCAAAGTGGGTAGAGGTGGCTTATTATTGATGTTATGAACACCAGCCATATCTAAATCTTCACGAGTTTCGGGCTCAGAATAGTTCGAAGATCTAGTACGCATACACCTGCAGAAGAAAAATATACACAGAGAGAATATCTATATAATCTTTTTGGTGCAAAACCTTTGGAAAAGAATTGCTTTTTATGATTTTTCAATGTTTTTTGTATTTTTGAAGAATTTTATATTGTTTTTTTTTGTTTTTTGAAATTTCTTTTTTGAAGCAAGGAAAATAACGTTCAAAGAACGGATCCCAAAACTCAATGCGTCTCTCACTAGAAACCGTTAATCTTAACGAAAATAGCCAGCAGCGGCGCCATTTAATACAAGGTTTTTACACCACGTATCAAAATTCGTAGTCCCAAATCTTTTCGAATTGATTTCCAGTCTAAAGTGCGACGCAATCGTCTTTTGGTGAACAAGAGAATGGTTTGGTTTTGTTTATCTAATTTTAACTAAAAGCAAGTATGAAAATATCGTTGAGTAAAATTAACGCGTTTGAGAATTAAACTAAAAGTTATTTAGAAAAAGACTTTATGTAAAACTTTAAAACTTAAAACATGTTCTATCGGAATAATGCAATTCATTTCTATCGGAATGCACCAAGTCATAACCATCGGAATACAACTAAAATAAGCCATCGGAATAGTTAATGTGAAAGTCCATCGGAATACTATACTGAATACCCATCAGAATGCAACAATAACAATTCTATCGCAATGATGTTTGTCGGAATGTAATTAGATCGCAATGTTTCAGATCGGAATACCCCAAATACCTTTGTCGCAAAGTGGTTCAGATCGGAATGTTGTAAAGTAAATTTGGGCAGCGTTTCGTTTTAACAAGAACCGTAGTCCCGTCGGAATATGCAATCGTAATGAGCGATCGCAATCCCAGATCGGAATAAGGGGGAAGTGACCAACCGATCGCAAAGTAGAACCCTAATGTGTTATTGCGATCAAAACAATGAAATTCGTCGGAATGTGTAGAATCCCTTGTATTGCGATGGAATGCAATACTTAATCCGAAATTGGTGGCAACCTTAAAACTCAATAAGCACAATCAATAAGCTAACTCATCCGAAACTTAAACAACTCAAAAAGCTTAAATTTGATAACTTGTAAAACATGAAAGATTACAAACTTTATGAAATGAACTTTTAAAATGACTAAAACCTTTGTGAAATCCGAAAATCAATAAGCTAAACTTGTAATAAGCCAATAAGCATAGAGAGCTTATAACTTATACGTGTAAGAGCTTATGTGTAAACAAAGAAGATTAATCCTTTAATAACGAAAACATCAAGTCATACAAATGAGATATGCAATTCGGATCAAAGATAAAGTAACCAAGAAATGTAGAAGGAGATTAAAGAACACAAAGCTTAAACTTGAACTTTTGATTAAAGTAGCTCAAATACAAAGATTAATGAAAGCTTGAAAGAAAGGAAAGATGAAAAACTTAATGAGAGAAAGTTTAGAACTTTCTCTCTCTAAAAACTAGAAAGAAAACTTGAAAACTAAAACGAGATAAAAAAACCTCCATTCCTAATGTGATTAGGAGGGTATTTATAGGGAAGTGGGAAGTGCATGTGTGGTGCTTCCTTCTTTCTTTTTCTTCTCGACTGGATTTAATTCATTTGTCTTTCTCGATGTCGTCTCGGGATTAATTAAACTCGTCTTAACATTTCTTTATTTATTTAGACTCGAGTTCTTCGACTTCATTAAACTTCCGTCTTTAGACTTGTTCTTCGATAAATCTTTAGAATAGGTCTTGGACATCCGTTCTTTAAGCACTCTTGATCTTTTGACTTCGTCTTTTCTCGTTTTCTTCGATAAAGGTCCGTGAAAGCCCGTGTTTTCTTCCTTTTTCATCTTTTGATCCTAAAACACAATAAAAACACAAACCACGCATAATTCCGACTTTTACGACATAAAATACACGTTTTGGTCTTGTTATTATTGGAAATAAGTGGTAAAAGGATAAGTGTTTTCACACTTATTAATAATTAAGATACGTTATAGGGTAAAATAAAAAATTACCTTTAGGAAAAAGTAATAGACTAAAATTACCAAAGACGGATTTAAGTAAACACGATGATGAACCAAGTTCGTTGTACACGAAGATCGAGTGAATTTGAGACGTTTTGTTTCGTTTTGGACAATTGATTTGAATGCGATTCCGGTTTTAAAACTAAAATTACTCCTACGAATTTTTAATTAATTAAATCCTAAAGAGCATGAATCGTAACCCCAATATTTAATCTAAAGTCAATTATTTAAAAATTAAAGCTATATAAAAATTTAAACTATTTAAAAAAAATCTATTTAACATTAACTATTTAACTCAAATAACTTTTACACTATTTAAAAATCTTACTTAAACTAATTTAAAAACTATTTAAAATATATTAATTATTTAAACCCATTAAAAATTAACTTTTACTTTTCACTTGAACAAAGTTTTTAAACAAAATTATTAAAAACAATATTAATTTTGAAAGTAAAAAAATATTAATTTTTTTTATTCTTTTATTTTTTTATTTTTTTTATTTTAAACTAATATTTTTATTTATTATTTATACTAATTATTTTAAACTAAATAATAAAAACTTTTATTTATTTAAAGAAAATAATATTTATTATTAATTAAAAATTAAAAACGTGTGTTATAAAGCTGAAAGGTCAAAGTTACAATTGTATATTAATTACATAATGCAGAATTAAACCAACATGAGCCTTTAGCTGAGATGGTTATCACGTTGGGACTATGAATGGCAGGTCCCGAGTTCGAGACCTGCAAGTGACCAATTTTGATGTTAATTTTTTTGGATTCCAGATTATTGTTTCTCAACAAACCAAACATACCAAATTAGTCTGCTAAAATAAACAGAAATATCACATTAATCATAAAGTATAAACAAATTCAATTAATCAGTAAATACTACTCCAGAATCCACTCAGCAAAAATCAGTCAACCTTCCCTCACAATTAACCAACAGACATAATATTATCATACAGTAAAAAGACTAAGGCGACTATCTTAAAACAAGCAGATCTAAATCACGAATACTCAGATTAACGGTGAAGTTCATTCAACAGGAAATAAAAGCACGAAGCAAGACTAGTTGGCAACAAGTATTATAAGAGCAATGATGTAGCATATCTACACAATATCAGATTTAAAGACTAACACCTAAAACAATCATCAAGCAGATTAGTCAATAAACGAAAGTCAACAGTTCAACAGGCTCGTAGCAGATCATATACATACTGAATTAGAAGGATAGAAATTCAAATCCAAATAAGATTGTGCTCATATCCATTCTAACTAGAAAACATTAACGCATAAACCACCAAAGCCACGTACATTATAATCTAACATAAACACCCTAGCTTTATACAGAAAACACTCATACATCCATCTTATAAAACTAAGCAGATCAAAACAAATTCAAACATTTAACTAAACGAAACAACAAAGAATCCATGTATCATTTTATCACAAATTCAGATTAAATCTAAATAAAATATCATGAAACTTAAAGTGATTCAAACCTGACGAAGAAACCTTTGAGCAGAAGTCACGCGCTGAGCGGACTTGTTAAAGTCTTTACCAAATCAAGAACAAATCACATTTACAACGTCAAGACAGACCACCATTTAACGAACAGAAGACTTACGAATCATAGCAACATCAAGAATCGAACCGGTAACATCAAACACATTCGAATCATAACTCATTCTCGAGCCACAATAATATTTTAATAGTTTAATCAATGGACTAAACCTTTATCCCTTATTTCATCCAATATTCTTAATAAGCTATGATTTTTCATCTTATAAAAATATTACACAGTTATAATAGACTTATTAGATTCGTTTAATGAAAAAGGGATTTTGTTTACCCTTTTTATATTTCTTATTATTTTCGTTCCTCGACTCGACTCGAATTGAAAGCCAACTTTATCGTAGAGATTAATTGTTTTTGGTGACGAAAATTCTTTTTGATATTTTTACTAAACTCTACTTAATATTAAAAACTATTAAAACAATAAAACTAATTTTAAAATAAAACTTAAATCTAAATTGAAATCTAATTCATTTTAAACTAAAGATTTATAAAAAAAAACTTTAAATGAAATCTATTTTAAAATAATACCAACTTAAAAACTAATTAATTTGAAACTAAAAAGAACTTTTAAATGAAATTTTATAAAAACTATTTTAAAACGAAACTAAATCGAAAATTAATTTGAAATTCCTAAAGTAAATAAAAATTAAAATATTTTTTATCTTTTTATTATTTTATAAAAACAGATTAAAAGAAAATTTAAATAAACTTTTTAAATAAAGTAAATAAACTTTAAACTAATTTAATAAAAAAAACTGCCACTACTTAAAAGGCTATAATAATTAAATGAAAGAAAGGTAAACATAAAAAGTGTCCTAGAGCAGTGGTTGGGGCGTTTGGCCCCTGGACAGGAGGTCCAGGGTTCGAATCTGGGAAGAGACAAAATTTGCTTAATATTTTTTATGACTTTTTAATCTTTGACTTTGGACAATTAACACACAGATCAAAAGGATCTGTGGTTCCAGCAAATATCAGCATTACACAAAAAAAAACAAATAAGCAGTTAAAAATTAAATTAAGCAAATAAGAGATGAAAATAGGCAAACAATAAACAAAAATAATCAAACCCAAAAGCTGAGGCAGCAAAACCGAATAAGCAGTAAACTAAATAAGCTATCTAGATAAAGACACTTAAGCTGATAAAAGTAAACAGCAATGATATAAGGCAAATAAGCAGGAATCAGTTAAGCAGACGAAAAAGAAACAAACAAAATAAGCACAGGAAAACAATAAGCTAAGAAAAAAGAGACTAAACCAAATAAGCCAAACAGCAAAGAAAAAGCTGATAAAAGTCAATAAGCCAATAAAGCATTCAATAAAAACCTACAAGCAACCCAATAACCAAATAAGCCAAACAAGCAGATAATGCTAAACTAACTAAACCTATAAGCAGATCTTAAACATTCAGATAGAAAAAAAATCAAGCAGACACTACTACATATTAAAACAATCAAATATGCCAAATTCCAAATAAGCAATAATCCAAACATAGACTAGATAATAGCTACTTAAAATTAAATAAATGAAAAACCAAACTAAAATCCAAACAATCAACAGCTAACCAGTTGTATCAAATTTAAATAAACCTAAAGCAAATCCAATCGCAATCCAAATAAACTCAAATACCATAAGCAGATTTAAAACTAGAATATACCAAACGAAATATAACAAATAAATAAGCAGATCCTAAACAATCTGAAAACCAAACAATAGCAGCAGCTTTAAAACTAATACTACTCAAACATTAAACCAAATAAACTTAAGCAAATTTAATCAAACTAAAACATAACAATAATCTAAAAAGAAGATTAAAACCCGATTGATGAATCCGTTGAGCCGAAGGGTGGGCGCTGAACCCCCTTTGTCACAGAATCAACAACACCATCTTCGAATCAACACATCTCGAACCAACCGAACCTTAACAGTAGCTCTCGGACAAATTATTTTTATTTTTTTATTTTTTTATTTTTTTTTTTTTCTTATTTTTTTTTAATAATAATAATAACCCAACAGTAGATTAAAAAGAACAGTAATAGAGAGATTTAAATTGCCAGAAATATTGAAAAGAGCCACGAAATTAATTAAACTAATTTTTCATTAATCAGAATAAAAGAGTACAAAACTGGAATAAAGAAAATTACAAGATTAAATCCTAAATCTAATTTTACTGAAAAATTAAATCTAATTAAACCTACTCCTAAATTTAAAAAAAACTGAAAATAAATAATGAAAAGCTTTTATGATACATCTTTGTGGAGTGGGGATTTATAGGGAAATCCCTAATCTCCTTGGTGCCCAAGGCTTCAATCTTGATCGTTCCTTTTGTTTTCTCTTTCTTCATTCTCCAGATGAACGGTTGAAATTGATTTGGACCACGGATTGCCACGTTGGAAGGAATGTGAGGACCACCTTGGGTGTTTGATCCGAAAATTTGGGGGGTTTTGGTATGTTTTTATGTGAATTAAACATTGCAGTTAAAACCCCCAAATTCTTGTGGTTAATTTTTTGTGAGTAAAGATTTTAGGGTTTGAGGTAAAGGGAGGTGCCTGCGTATTTTAGGGAGAGAGGATGGAAGGTGGGTGGGTTTTTGTTTTAATTGATTGATAATGGTAAACCGTATGGGGTGAGGTGAGAAAAAGTAATATGGGTGTTGGATCGGTTTGTTTTTGACACGTGTGGGGGAAGTAACAAAATAAGAAGAGTTATAATACAGTGAGGTGAGTGTTGTGATGATAACTGTTTTTGCATCGTTCCTTATTTGAAGATAAATGGTCTAGGCCCAAACAATTTCTTCCGTCTAATATGTTTAAACAAGCCAAAATGGGCTTTGGCCCATTTAATTCTTCCATCCGTTTGCATTTGGGCTTAATTGGTCCAAGTGACTTTTAATAAGCAAAATATAATTTCAAATGGGCCATTGAGCCCATTAACCCGAATGTGGGACCCATTTATCTCGATTATCTTCGTAAATGATTTAATCCACTAAATCGAGCTCGATTTCGGTTTTCTTGAAATTATCTTCAAAACCGTGTCGGTTTACGTGAACTTGGGCACACTTTTGGTCTTTGACTTCGTCTTCGTCTCTTTTTGGACTTTTCTTCAATATTTGACCGTGAAATCCCGTGTTTTCTCTTCTTTTGATCATTTGTACCTATTTAAACACAAAAACACAAAACCACGCGTAATTCCGACTTTTAAGACATTAAACACATGATTCGGTCTTGTTTTTCCTTGATTTTAATGGCAAAAGGATAAGTGTTTTCACACTTATTAAATCCCCTACACTTGACCATTGCAATGATCCCATGCAATGCATAGTTTTAAAGCATAAGTTACATTTTTCTCATAATCAATCCATCTCGGCCTTTATTATTATTACTAAAGCTACTACGATGAAAAGATAAAAACTTTAAAAGGAGACAAGAGTTATTTTATTAACTTGAAATTATTTGATGGAAGAAACTCGTAAAGGAATCTAAGACTTGAATTAGGGCTTAGGTGTCATGAATATTAATCATCCTCAAGTTTCACGTTCCCCATACCAAGCTTAAAAACGAGATCATTGTTATTACAAGTTAGCACAACTAACACTTTGATATGAGCTTAAACTCATATCCTTTTATCAACAAATAACCCTAAAACATGAAGCAAAATACCCATTTATCTTGTAAAAAGCAGTGTTATGTGGTATGTTGTGTTTGTGTGCACTTGTGTAGGTAAGAAGATACATTTTCAAGCAAACAAGGAAAAACCAAGCTCAAATGGATGAAAAAGACAAAAGAGGATCAAAAGTGACAAGACTTTGAAGTTCAAGGACCTATCTTGACAAGTTGTGAAAGTTGAAGGACTAGAAGTGCAAATAATGGAAAGTCAAGATTCAAGTCAAACCTGGTCAAACTATCAAGTCAACTCAGTCAAAGGGCCATTTTGTACAAATTATGGAAGTTAAAGGACCAAAAATGACAAAGGAATGAAGATCCTAGCTTGAAATGGGAATCTGCCAAGTATAGGGACCAAATCTGCCAACTTTGGAAAGAAATGCAAGTTGAATCCATGTGTCAAGAGTTTAACCAATGAGAAGAGAGAAAAAAACATGACCCGGATTGCCACTTCACCCTCATTATTACCCACTACCGCCGCTTTTCATTTATTATTAAATCACAACAGTACAATCCGCAACACATGCTCTCAACGAATATTAAAACGCCACGTGTCCATCTTCTTCAAAGAAAATATTGCCAGGATCGGGATTTTTATAGAAGACGTTTCATGAGAAGTTCAAAACACCAAAGTTGCTCAATTTTGGAAGACGAATTCAATGGTGCAATCCAATTCACATATCATCCATTGAATTAAAAATGCCCAAATCAGTTCATAACCTTCAAAGTGGGATTTGCAGAATATTCCACGTGTCAAGCTATGATTGGATCTGCCACGTCACAAACCCCAACAGAATCTCCTCTCATGCCTATAAATAGCTAGGATGTACTTCATTTTCAAGTGTAGCTTAATTTTGTAAAACACATAGTTAAATTTTCCCTTTCCCTTTTTCCCTCACTTTTCCCCTAACTACTCAAGAGTCTGACAAACTCTTGAGTCAGTTAGTCAGTTGTTAGCTTGTAACCAACTTTTGTAACTGAATTCTTGCAATAAAATTCAAATTTCCTTTTCCCGCCAAATTCTGTTTCTCAAGTTCCTGTTGATTCTTGTTACTATTGGATATACTAGTTGCTGTTTGATGTTTGTTATGATTAACCAATGATCATAACTGACATTGGTGAAGTTTTGTAGCTGTTTGATCAGAATTCAAGTATCTCCATTGTTCTTGAAGATTTCATGGCAGTTTGATGATTTGCAGTTGATTGTTGATTGATTTTAGTTGATTACTAGTGATAGGTGGTGGTATCACTAGTGCAAGAGAGCTCAGCGCTCCTCTTCTTCCCAAAGGATCTCTTCATTAGGTTCTATAGCTCTTGATTTTTGTTCCTCTAAATCAGTCAATTGCATGCTCAATTCTCTAGTTTAATCTTGATGGCTGCCTGTTTTACTTGATAAGTAGTTGTTGTTTGATTGTGCTCTGAGTGATAGTAGTTCAGTTCTTGCATTCTTGTGATCTGATTTGTAGTTTCTGCATACATTCAGTTACTTGTTAGCCTCATAGCTTACTTTCAGTTCTAGCCTTGATTGTTGTTTGTTCTTAGCTTTTAAACACTTCATTTTGTCCATTGAAATTAGTTTGCTAAAGCTTTTTAATCAGTTCAAACCATTACTCAATAAGTCTTTGTTAAAATTTGTCAAAAACAGATAAAGGTGTGTTTGGGAGTAGCTTTAAATCAGTTTTCAAGTATTAGAAATTTGTGCTAAAGAGTTCATTTCTAGTCATTAGGTGTTAACAAGTAGTTCTTAGTCATTTGCAAGTGAAAATAATAGTCAAACAGGCAATTGGTTAATAAATAGTTTGGGTCATCCTTTTTATCAGCTTTGGTTTGAAAACTTGTCAATTTCATTTGCCTAGTTCTCTTTTAATCTTTGATGAAATTTCTTCAAACTTGTTTCTAGTTCTAGCTTACATCATTAACTTTCAGTTTCTAAAAGGAAAATCTACAGTTTTAGGTTATAAGCTAGAAATAAGCTTTTTAGTCCATGACTGAGCATTTGTCATTCTCTGAGACAAAGTGCTAACTGTTTTCTCAGTTCTCCTAATCTACTTCACAAAAGTCTTGATTTTCTTTCACAAATCCATTGAGTAAGTGTTGAATATGAAGTTTTGAAATTTTGAGCTTTTTCATAAAAGTTGGTCAAACTTGGTCAACATAAGCTCAAAAGAGCTTATTTCAGATTTCTCATTCATTACTGGATGAAAATGGTTCTAGTTTGATTTCCCGTTCTTGTAATCAAGTGCTTAATCAGTTTTGTCACAAAAATCAGGTTGTGACTGATTGGAATAAGCTGTAGCTTAATTTGTGCTTATTAATAAGCACTCAATTGCTTATTTTTTACTTTTAGCTAGATTCCTCAGACACACTTAGCTTAAATCGGATTTTAAGAGTTTTGCAAGTTGTTTCAGCTTATTTGGTTGAGTATTAAGCTCAAACGAGCTTATTCTTCCCTTAGTCCCGTTTTTACTTAAATCTTTAGGTTAATTGCACTTTAGTCCCTAGAAGTTTAATCAGTTTAAAAACCTAGCTAAACTTCCTAATTTTGAGGTATTTGCAAAATTCAGTCCTTTACATTTGAAAGTTGTTAGTTTTCTGTTATAAGTTTGTTGATTTGTTACTATTTGGTTAGTTAGTTATCAGTTTTACAAGTTTGGTCCTTATAGTTAACAGTTTTGCATTTTTAGTCCCTAAAGTTGTTAGAATTTAATTTTCAAGCATTTAATTTTCCTAGAATTTACACTTTCAGTCCCTTTAGTTTCAAGTTTTGCATTTTATATTTTGTTTGAATAAAAACTTGGAATTTGCAACTTGTTTTACGTATAAGTAGGTTTATATTTTTCATTTTTAAATAGTGTTGTTTGAATTAGCAATAGATTGCCAAGTAAGCTTGAACAACCAAGAACAATAATAAATCAGATATTGGTTGGACTTTCTATTAGTTAAGAACTGAGAAAACGAACTTGCATTATACACATTTCAAATGGCGCCGCTGCCGGTTCTTTGACTACACGAGAGACTATCGATTGACGGTTTTCATTGGCTTTTGGGATACGTTCATTTGGTGAACGTTATTTTTACGTATCATAAATCAAAAACAAATAAAAAAATCAAAAATATAAAAATATATAAAAAACTAAAAATTAACAAAACAATTCTTTTCCTAAAGAATTGACCAAAAAAATTAAAAAATCCAAAAAGCAATCTTTTTCCTAAGAGATTGCACCCAAAAATATATATTATTGGATTCTCTCGGTTTTTATGTACATATAGTATTTTCCTTTAAAAACTCATAAATACAAAAATATTTTCCATATATTATTATAAGTAAATACGTATACGTATAAGAACAATCAATCTACATATCTTCCATAAGTATTGCCGAGGCAATACACCGTGTTGAGGGGCGTTCCGGTCCTTGACACGCGTATCGATCAAACAAAATAAAGCAAGAATAGATAAATACTCTCAATAAGCAATAATTCGAAGAATACGAACATTTAAGTGAATAGAAAGGCGATGTGCTATAAAATGCCATCTAAGGGTCAATAGGTACTTAAGTGCTTCGCGCCACCTAACCCCCCGTTCACTTGGGAGTATTCTAAGAAGGAAAGCTTCATTGAGGGTCTTGCACCCAAAGTAGTATTACATATATTGTTATTTTCTTGTGGATATTTAATATCGAAACTCGAAGAGGATAATCCATTTCTCTTCAAAGTCACACGAGAGCTTCTCTCATTCCTCGTATTGAGTTGCATGCTCACTCGCGGGCGTGCACAAATACCGATTGGTGTACAACCTCTTCCTCCGAAAAGGAAGAAAAAGAGAAAGAGTAAGACCACCACCGTCCACCAAGCCGATCACGCGAATCGTGCTTTGTCACCACCACAAGAAGCCATGGCTATTGATAATCGTACTTTGTATGAACGTATGCAATCAAACATTCATGGATATGCTAGTGCCATTAAGATTCCCGACTTTCCCGCTAACACATTTGAGCTACATACATCTATGATCAATATGGTTGCTGCATCACCTTTCTTTGGAAAACAAAATGAGGATCCCCATGCTCACCTTAAGAGATTCCTTTCACTTTGCAACACCATTAAGCATAATGGGGTTCCACATGAGGTCATTAGATTGATGTTAGTGTCATTTTCCTTAGATGGGAGTGCTAAGCATTGGTTAGACACCCAACCACCCGATAGTATCACCACATGGGATGATTTTACCACTAAGTTTTTGAACAAATTCTTTCCTCCACAAAAGACTATGGCTTTGAGGAATTTGATTATGGGCTTTACACAAAAACCTAGTCAATCCTTTGGTGATGCTTGGGAAGAGTATAGTGAGTTGTTGAGGCGATGCCCTAACCATGGAATGGATGATCTAGGCCAAATCAATACCTTCTACAATGGCCTTAAACCTCACCACCAAGATTCACTAAATGCTTCCGCGGGAGGGAGTATTCATTTCAAGACATACCATGAGGCTTTGAACATTATTGAGACTAAGGCAATGGTTCAAACAAACGATCCATTTGAAGAAAGAGTTCATGTTATCCAAAACACTTCTCAAACACCTTGTGAACTCCAAATTCTTCAAGAGATCCTTCAAACAGTCAAACAAGGACAAGAAATGACTCAAGGCATGATTCAAGATTTTAAGAGCATGACATTGAACAATTCCTCAAATAATGTGAATGCCATCACCATTTCTTGTGTTACTTGTGGAGGCCCCCACTCTTATGAACAATGTGATAAGGTGCAAGGGTATCAAGGGGAATGCTATGCTTACCAAGAGGAACACCGTGAACACTTTAAGCCTAACATCAATCCAAACAACCTTTCTTACAAATCCCAAAATTACCTTACTCCACCCGGCTTCCCACCCCAACCACCCACCCAAATTCCACAAAATCCTCCTCAAATTTTAGCAAGGAATCAAGGGCAAAGACAACCATACCAAGGAAATAACTACAAGGCACCCAATCAATTTCAACCTCAAGCAAGTACCTTTTATCCACCAAATCAAGGATTTAACTCCCAACCTTTACCTTTCCAACCTCAAGGTTTTCAAGGTTATGTGCCACAAGAGTTAAACACAATGGATCTTTTGCAAAAGATGAATCAAGAGAATGAAAGGAAATTTCAAGCTATAGACAAGAAAATGAATGACCAATTCAATAAGCTTTTAATGGCAGTAAATCAAAGACCACAAGGGGCTTTACCTTCTAACACACAAACAAACCCTAGGGCTAATGTCAATGCTATTACCACAAGGAGTGGTACAACAACAAAGGATCCTTCACCTCCTAAACCTACTATTGTTCAACCCACTTGTGCTCCTACTTGTGATAAGCCTTCTACTTCTACTCCACCTCCTCAAAGTGCTCCTATTCACTCAAACACACCTCCTCAACCACCTCATACTTCTCCTTTACCTTCCACACTTCCCAATGAAGAGGCTAACAAAGACAAATCTTCCACCACAACACCTATTCCACCTACACCAAAACCTACTCTTCCATACCCTTCAAGGTTGAAAAAGGACAAGTTAAAGAACAAAGATGACATACAAGTCTCCAATTTCTTAAGGATGTTCAAGCAACTCAATATCAACATATCCTTTGCGGAAGCTCTTGCTTATATGCCAAAGTTTGCTAAGATGTTCAAGGATTTGCTCTCAAACAAAGAAAAATTGGTTGATTTGCCCAACACATCACTTAATGAAAATTGTTCCGCGGTGTTACTTAAAACCTTACCAACAAAACTTGGAGATCCGGGGCGCTTCTTGATACCTTGTAATTTTCCCGGTGTTGAAAATTGCATGGCTTTGGCGGATTTAGGGGCAAGCATAAATCTCATGCCTTTATCGGTTTGGAAACAACTCTCTCTTCCCGAGCTCACCCCCACTAGGATGACTCTTGAACTAGCCAACCGAACCATAGCTCACCCCGTAGGTATAGCGGAAGATGTGTTTGTAGGTGTGGATAAGTTTACCTTTCCGGCCGACTTTGTAGTGGTCGATTATGACATGGATCCTAGAGTGCCTTTGATTGTTGGTAGACCGTTTTTGAGAACGGGTCGTACCTTGATAGATGTGGCGGAAGGAGAATTAATTATGAGAGTAGAGGATGAGAAAGTGGTGTTTAAGTTAGGGAAAGTTTGTGATAGAAAAGAGGTTAAGGAGTCTAGACCTTGTGAGACTATTAACATTGTGGATGTACTAGATGAAGTGTGTAATGAACACTTTCATGATGCTTGTAAGAATGCTAGTGATGAGATTCCACATGTTGAAACCGTGGCCTCGATTGCTCCCTCTTTAACACCTTTTGGAGAGAGTGATTTCCTCTTGGAGGAATTTGAGTCCAACTTTCTTGGTGATGATGATTCTCCCATTAATTGGGAAGAATATATTCTTACAATCCAAAAGTTGCTCAATGAGGAACCTATTCCTTCACCTATTCCACAAGAGATTACCATTGAGGAACCTTCCATAGTGAAACCTTCCATAGAGAGTCCACCTCCCATTGAACTTAAGGAACTTCCATCCCACTTAGAATATGCTTTCTTAGAAGGAAAAGACCAATTACCGGTGATTATTGCTAAGGAATTGAAAGAGGATGAGAAGGAGCAACTTATTGAAGTCCTTAAGAAACATAAGAAAGCCTTAGCATGGAAAATATCCGACATAAGGGGAATTGATCCACATTTTTGTACTCATAAAATCCTTATGGAGGATGATTATAAACCCGCCATTCAAAACCAAAGGAGAGTTAACCCAAAAATTCATGAGGTTATTAAGAAGGAAGTGATTAAACTCTTAGATGCGGGTATGATTTACCCCATTTCCGACTCTCCATGGGTTAGCCCGGTTCATTGTGTTCCAAAGAAGGGTGGAATCACCGTGGTGCCTAATGAGAACAATGAGCTTATTCCTACGAGACTTGTAACCGGTTGGAGAGTTTGCATTGACTATAGAAAACTAAATGAGGCAACTAGGAAAGACCATTTCCCGCTTCCCTTTATGGATCAAATGCTTGAACGCTTAGCGGGAAATGAGTACTATTGTTTTCTTGATGGCTTTTCGAGTTATTTTCAAATACCCATTGACCCTAAGGATCAAGAAAAGACCACATTCACTTGTCCATACGGTACCTTTGCTTACAAGAGGATGCCTTTTGGCCTATGTAATGCACCGGGGACGTTTCAAAGGTGCATGATGGCGATTTTCCATGACATGATAGAGCAAACCATGGAGGTTTTTATGGATGACTTTTCCGTATTTGGGAATTCCTTTAGCTCTTGTCTCACCAATCTTGAGAGAATGCTTAAGCGTTGTGAAGAAACACGTTTGGTGCTTAATTGGGAGAAATGTCACTTTATGGTGAAAGAGGGGATTGTTTTAGGACACAAGATATCCAATAAGGGATTAGAAGTTGATCGAGCCAAAATTGATGTGATTGCTAAGCTTCCCCCACCCACCTCGGTTAAAGGTGTAAGGAGTTTCTTAGGTCATGCGGGCTTTTATAGGCGCTTTATACAAGATTTTTCTAAGATAGCTAGACCGATGACTCATCTCTTGGAGAAAGAGGCTCCTTTCATTTTTGACCAAGCTTGTTTAGAATCTTTTGAGACACTTAAGGAAAAATTGACAAAGGCTCCCGTTTTGGTTTCTCCAAATTGGGACTTACCTTTTGAGCTTATGTGTGACGCTAGTGATTATGCGGTGGGGGCCGTCTTAGGACAAAGAGTTAATAAGCATTTTCAACCTATACACTATGCGAGTAAAACCATGACCGGTGCACAACTTCATTACACTACCACGGAAAAAGAGTTGCTTGCTATAGTATATGCTTTTGAGAAGTTTAGACCATACCTTGTGCTTTCTAAGACCATAGTGTATACGGATCACTCCGCTCTCAAGTATCTTATGACAAAACAAGATGCTAAGCCTAGGCTTTTGAGATGGGTTTTGTTGCTTCAAGAGTTTAAGATAGAGATTCGTGATAAAAAAGGGGCCGAGAATTTAGCGGCGGATCATTTGAGTAGACTTGAGCATCCTTTTCAAGGAGATTTTCCACATCAAGAAATCAATGAATCCTTTCCACTAGAGGAGCTCATGTCTATCTCTTCCCAAGAGGATGCCACACCTTGGTTTGCGGATATTGCAAACTATCTTGTGGGCAATGTGCTTATTGAGGGTCTTACTTATCAACAAAAGAAAAAGTTTCTTAAGGAAGTTAAGTATTACTTTTGGGATGATCCATATCTTTTTAGGCAATGTGCGGACCAAATCATTAGACGGTGTGTAGATGGGCCCGAGGCATTTAAAATTTTAGAGGCATGTCATAAAGGACCTACGGGTGGACATTTTGGGCCTAACTACACCGCCAAGAAAGTCTTTGATTCGGGTTACTATTGGCCTTCCATTTACAAGGATGCTCAAGAGATGGTGAAATTTTGTGATGTTTGTCAAAGACAAGGAAAAATTACACAACGTGATGAGATGCCACAAAATTTTATCCAAGAGTGTGAGATATTTGATGTATGGGGAATAGATTTCATGGGACCTTTTCCATCCTCTAAGGGAAACAAGTATATACTTGTGGCGGTGGATTATGTGTCCAAGTGGGTGGAGGCTAAAGCCTTACCTACTAATGATGCTAGAGTGGTTGTGAAGTTTTTGAAACAATTGTTTGCTAGATTTGGTGTACCTCGGGCCATCATAAGTGATCGTGGTACGCACTTTTGTAATGATCAATTCACGAGAGTTATGAAGAAATATGGAGTGAATCATAGACTTTCTACCGCGTATCACCCTCAAACAAATGGTCAAACCGAGGTCACAAATCGTGGTTTAAAGAGGATTTTAGAGAGAACGGTGGGAGAGCATAGAGCTTCTTGGTCGGATAAGCTTGATGATGCTTTGTGGGCGTTTAGGACGGCTTTTAAGACACCAATTGGTTGTACTCCTTATAGGCTTGTCTATGGAAAAGCGTGCCACCTCCCATTTGAGTTAGAACATAAGGCATCTTGGGCTCTCAAGTGGGCTAACTTTGATTTAAACCAAGCTGGTTCACATAGGAAAGATCAAATCAATGAGATGGATGAGTTGAGAGCTAATGCCTATGAGAATTCTTTGCTTTACAAGGAAAAGACTAAGAAATTGCATGATGCTAAGATCAAGAATCGTGAGTTCAAAGTTGGAGAGCCGGTTCTCCTCTTTAACTCAAGATTGAAGCTTTTTGCGGGCAAGCTTAAGTCGAGATGGTCCGGTCCATTCACTATTGCTCAAGTGTTTCCATATGGAACTCTTGAGTTGTCCCAAAACGATGGTCCAAATTTTAAAGTGAATGGTCACCGTGTTAAACACTACTTTGGGGAGGACATTTCCGTCGAAATGGTCCAAGAGGTCCCCATTTTCCCCATGAATTAATTCATTGAGGGACGAGTCGAGCTAGAGACTCATTAACTCAAGCATCGTATAACTAGGTTTAGAGTGTTGTAGTTTAGCAATAAAGGCATAGATTTGGAGATAAGTGTAGGGGAGACCTTCCTTTGTCTTCTTGATTGTTTGTAGGGTTGCTCACTCATCTCATGCTTTGGAGCTTATGGAGGAGGCCCTTGTATCCGGTTCACTTCGTTACTTTAGTGATTTTTCATTGACACCTTGTGCTTAAACATGATTTCACTAATAGTAGTCCTTTCCTTAACTTGGGTTACGCAAAGTCTATTCATTGTCATAAGTGTAGGGGAGTTCACTCCAATGCTCTTAAACATTGAGGACAATGTTTAGCTTAAGTGTAGGGGGGTCTTCTATCGAAGTGACCTTACCTAGAACTTGTCATTGTCTTGCATGATAACATGAAAATTGAATTTTCAACGTTTTTCAAATTTTTGATCTACTTTGGCCACCAAAAATATGCATTCATAATTTTTGCATCAATCATTTTTCATTTGCATAACACATTTGCATTGTTTATATTCTTTTATTTTTCATCAAAATATATAAAAAGGAAAAATATAATAAAACATGGTTTTAACAAGTTTAGATTTCTTTGACATATTAGGCCCGCCATGGATATTTTGACTCAACCCGAGTTTGCTTATTTTAGCATTCTCTAGCTAGTATCCTTAACCATGTAGTCCTTCATTGGTCTATTAGGCTAAGCTTCCACCAATTTCATTCTTTGAAATTTTAAATTTGTGGAGAATGGGAAATGATAGAGTTGAAGCAAGTGTAAAAGGGCTAGATAGACTTCATGGCAATTACTTGTGGCTAAACCCTTCTCTTCTTTATCTCTATTTTCTTCGCATGTATATAATTGTTAATAAATAATCAAGTACGGTTTTAATTGGTTTGTAATCTCTTATGCATTTTTGGCTAATCATTCATGGTTGGTATGAGTACGTCTTAAGATTCTAAGTTAGCACGTTTTATGTGTACTAGACTTATGTCATGCTCCATATTTAGCGGGTGTTTTTCCTTTTCTTCTTTGCAAATTTCTTGGTGAGGAATAAAGAAAAATAAGAGCGGCTTATGAAAAAATGAGTGGCTAGAAAAAAAAAGAAAAAGAAAAAAAAAATAATGCAAGACTCCCAAGAGGGGCAGTGTGGTGTTAATTATAGTGACTATTGAGTTCCAATATTACCTTGACGGGTTGCGGGGATTCAATAGATTGCTCCAATCCAATATTACCTTGACGGGTTGCGGGGTTGAAGATCCAAAATCTCAAAAAGATGCGGATGTAAATTATTGCGTGAGTTTATTTTTCTTTCCCTAGCGAGTGTGTAGCTACTTATGAAAGCATGACATGAGGATTTTACACATAAGGCGAATGACTTATTACTCTTAATACGGACTTGTATTAATTGTGAGCGGTTTTTCAAGTAATGGATGAGAAGATTACTTAGGATTAAAACCGTGCTTCCTTATTTTTGGATTTTACACTTCTTATATTTCACACATGAATAATGACAAATTTGCCCACAAGCAATTTGCTCAATTAATAACCGGTTCCACATTTAATTGTCATGAATAAGTTGATGCACTTTTTACTTGTGAATGCAATGATCCCATTTATTAGCTTGGTATGGGGAAAGTGAAACTTGAGGGTGATAAATGTTCATGGTACCCAAGCCCTAATCCAAGTCATTGAATTCTTTATGAGTTATTTCCATCAAAACCATTTCAAGAAAAATCAAAAAGTTATAGATAGAATTGTATTTTGATTCATTGCATTGTAAAAAGTTAAAATCATGCATCATTTAGTTTAGAGTAGTATAGATGCATCTCATATGGCCAAGGTGGATTAATTATGAGGGAAATGTAAATTTTTAAGCCTTGAAATACAATATTGCATGAGGACATGGCAATGCTCAAGTGTAGGGGAATTTGATATGAGCTTAAACTCATATCCTTTTATCAACAAATAACCCTAAAACATGAAGCAAAATACCCATTTATCTTGTAAAAAGCAGTGTTATGTGGTATGTTATGTTTGTGTGCACTTGTGTAGGTAAGAAGATACACTTTCAAGCAAACAAGGAAAAACCAAGCTCAAATGGATGAAAAAGACAAAAGAGGATCAAAAGTGACAAGACTTTGAAGTTCAAGGACCTATCTTGACAAGTTGTGAAAGTTGAAGGACTAGAAGTGCAAATAATGGAAAGTCAAGATTCAAGTCAAACCTGGTCAAACTATCAAGTCAACTCAGTCAAAGGGCCATTTTGTACAAATTATGGAAGTTAAAGGACCAAAAATGACAAAGGAATGAAGATCCTAGCTTGAAATGGGAATCTGCCAAGTATAGGGACCAAATCTGCCAACTTTGGAAAGAAATGCAAGTTGAATCCATGTGTCAAGAGTTTAACCAATGAGAAGAGAGAAAAAAACATGACCCGGATTGCCACTTCACCCTCATTATTACCCACTACCGCCGCTTTTCATTTATTATTAAATCACAACAGTACAATCCGCAACACATGCTCTCAACGAATATTAAAACGCCACGTGTCCATCTTCTTCAAAGAAAATATTGCCAGGATCGGGATTTTTATAGAAGACGTTTCATGAGAAGTTCAAAACACCAAAGTTGCTCAATTTTGGAAGACGAATTCAATGGTGCAATCCAATTCACATATCATCCATTGAATTAAAAATGCCCAAATCAGTTCATAACCTTCAAAGTGGGATTTGCAGAATATTCCACGTGTCAAGCTATGATTGGATCTGCCACGTCACAAACCCCAACAGAATCTCCTCTCATGCCTATAAATAGCTAGGATGTACTTCATTTTCAAGTGTAGCTTAATTTTGTAAAACACATAGTTAAATTTTCCCTTTCCCTTTTTCCCTCACTTTTCCCCTAACTACTCAAGAGTCTGACAAACTCTTGAGTCAGTTAGTCAGTTGTTAGCTTGTAACCAACTTTTGTAACTGAATTCTTGCAATAAAATTCAAATTTCCTTTTCCCGCCAAATTCTGTTTCTCAAGTTCCTGTTGATTCTTGTTACTATTGGATATACTAGTTGCTGTTTGATGTTTGTTATGATTAACCAATGATCATAACTGACATTGGTGAAGTTTTGTAGCTGTTTGATCAGAATTCAAGTATCTCCATTGTTCTTGAAGATTTCATGGCAGTTTGATGATTTGCAGTTGATTGTTGATTGATTTTAGTTGATTACTAGTGATAGGTGGTGGTATCACTAGTGCAAGAGAGCTCAGCGCTCCTCTTCTTCCCAAAGGATCTCTTCATTAGGTTCTATAGCTCTTGATTTTTGTTCCTCTAAATCAGTCAATTGCATGCTCAATTCTCTAGTTTAATCTTGATGGCTGCCTGTTTTACTTGATAAGTAGTTGTTGTTTGATTGTGCTCTGAGTGATAGTAGTTCAGTTCTTGCATTCTTGTGATCTGATTTGTAGTTTCTGCATACATTCAGTTACTTGTTAGCCTCATAGCTTACTTTCAGTTCTAGCCTTGATTGTTGTTTGTTCTTAGCTTTTAAACACTTCATTTTGTCCATTGAAATTAGTTTGCTAAAGCTTTTTAATCAGTTCAAACCATTACTCAATAAGTCTTTGTTAAAACTTGTCAAAAACAGATAAAGGTGTGTTTGGGAGTAGCTTTAAATCAGTTTTCAAGTATTAGAAATTTGTGCTAAAGAGTTCATTTCTAGTCATTAGGTGTTAACAAGTAGTTCTTAGTCATTTGCAAGTGAAAATAATAGTCAAACAGGCAATTGGTTAATAAATAGTTTGGGTCATCCTTTTTATCAGCTTTGGTTTGAAAACTTGTCAATTTCATTTGCCTAGTTCTCTTTTAATCTTTGATGAAATTTCTTCAAACTTGTTTCTAGTTCTAGCTTACATCATTAACTTTCAGTTTCTAAAAGGAAAATCTACAGTTTTAGGTTATAAGCTAGAAATAAGCTTTTTAGTCCATGACTGAGCATTTGTCATTCTCTGAGACAAAGTGCTAACTGTTTTCTCAGTTCTCCTAATCTACTTCACAAAAGTCTTGATTTTCTTTCACAAATCCATTGAGTAAGTGTTGAATATGAAGTTTTGAAATTTTGAGCTTTTTCATAAAAGTTGGTCAAACTTGGTCAACATAAGCTCAAAAGAGCTTATTTCAGATTTCTCATTCATTACTGGATGAAAATGGTTCTAGTTTGATTTCCCGTTCTTGTAATCAAGTGCTTAATCAGTTTTGTCACAAAAATCAGGTTGTGACTGATTGGAATAAGCTGTAGCTTAATTTGTGCTTATTAATAAGCACTCAATTGCTTATTTTTTACTTTTAGCTAGATTCCTCAGACACACTTAGCTTAAATCGGATTTTAAGAGTTTTGCAAGTTGTTTCAGCTTATTTGGTTGAGTATTAAGCTCAAACGAGCTTATTCTTCCCTTAGTCCCGTTTTTACTTAAATCTTTAGGTTAATTGCACTTTAGTCCCTAGAAGTTTAATCAGTTTAAAAACCTAGCTAAACTTCCTAATTTTGAGGTATTTGCAAAATTCAGTCCTTTACATTTGAAAGTTGTTAGTTTTCTGTTATAAGTTTGTTGATTTGTTACTATTTGGTTAGTTAGTTATCAGTTTTACAAGTTTGGTCCTTATAGTTAACAGTTTTGCATTTTTAGTCCCTAAAGTTGTTAGAATTTAATTTTCAAGCATTTAATTTTCCTAGAATTTACACTTTCAGTCCCTTTAGTTTCAAGTTTTGCATTTTATATTTTGTTTGAATAAAAACTTGGAATTTGCAACTTGTTTTACGTATAAGTAGGTTTATATTTTTCATTTTTAAATAGTGTTGTTTGAATTAGCAATAGATTGCCAAGTAAGCTTGAACAACCAAGAACAATAATAAATCAGATATTGGTTGGACTTTCTATTAGTTAAGAACTGAGAAAACGAACTTGCATTATACACATTTCACACTTGCTCATGTGGTTTAGTTAATCACTTAGACCCCCTTATTCCTACGGTGTATCTCTTATATTTTATTTTTTGTCTTAAATGATCACGATGATGCATTTTTGACTTATTTCGATAATTTATTAAGGCCGAAAATAAAGTGGGACGATTTAATCAATAGTTAGCTAAAGGACAAAATCTTTTAAAACGGCTTCTCGAAACCTCATAAAGTTCATATCTTGGCATAACTTGTTTCACGATTTGAGACCTTTCTCGGACCGATATTTGGCTTGTACTTCAAACTTCAAATCTTGAGAGAAGATCTTGAAATTATGGTCTTCTCTTCATTTTGGTATACATCTTCATAAGGAGTGAAAGATGCTTCGAACGTTGACCACGACTTCTTCATTTATCCTCTTCTTTATTTAGGACTTTGATATACAACGATCCGCCTCCTTTTCGGACTTGGATCTATTTATCCTCATACCTTGTTAGGGTCTTTTTGGATAGACTTCTCCATGATCTTTAGGGGAGTAATTGCTTCTCGTCGTGTGTCTTGATCCTTCATATTGATTTGGATTAATGATCTTCACATCATCTTAGGATCTTTAGCAAAAAGTGAATCCTCATGCCTTGTTAGGGCCTTTTTGGACTCGGGTATCCTCATGCCTTGTTAGGGCCTTTTTGGATAAGCCAATCTTCGCGTCCCGTTTCAATAAGTTATGCCTTGGCTATGAACTCTAATTAATACCGAGCAACTTTTAAACGATCTTGTGCTAGAAGCTAAGTAACCTTTTAAATCGTACAACCTTATTTATTACAAATATATTTATTAACAAGTGATGGGAGAAAAAGCTCATAACTAACTCACATAAGTTAATGAAAGAATACCGAACTTATAATTAACTCTATCATCTCTCGTTCTCCACAATTTAAAATCTCAAGTAATGAGACTCGTGGATGCTTAGCCTAATAAACCAATTAAGGTCCATATGGTTAAGGATACTAGCTAGAGTAAACTTGGATAAGTAAACTCGGGTTGAGTCAAAATATTCACGACGGGCCTAATATATCAAAGACATCTAAACTTGTAAAAACCATTTTATTTATTTATTTATTTTTACTTTATTCTTGAAAATATAAATACGATGCGAAGATAAAAAGGAAAGAAAATAAATAAAAATACTACTAGGCCAAAATAGATCAAAAATTTGAAAAACGTTGAAATTTTTTTAAATTTTCCGGTTAAAATGGGGTCAAATTCATGGAAAAGGCCACTAAAATTTCGATAGAAATCCCCCCTACACTTAATATAAACATTGTCCTCAATGTTTAAGCATGTGGGAGAATAAACTCCCCTACACTTAGGACATTGAGTACGTTGTTTAAAATCGAGCTAAGGAAAGGACAACTAAAGTGATTTCATTTATTCGTTTTATTTATATACAAGTATGAATCACAATAGTTTTGATAGAACCGGGTACACGGGAACACAGGATCACGGGTTTCATCAAAAGTACCAAAAGTGGATCATCAAAGCATTTGTCCCTGCACACAATCACCACACACAAACATCCTACTCGGCTCCCCCCTACACTTATTGGTGGAACAATGGATGAAGGTGGAAAAGGATGGTAAAGGTAAAAATCTAACCTAGTTATACGATGCTTGATTTATTTATCACGAGTCTCTAGCTCGACTCGAATTCCCGAATATGATCTTTAAAATGGGGAAATCATGGAAAACCGAGATTTCCAAGGGAGGAAAATCTCTCCATGATAAAGGGTGAAACAAAGTCATATAAGGCATACCCCATGTAAATCCACCCGGGTCAAACACATAATTTCCATCACAAAAGGAAATAAACCCCGAGGTGGTACGCAAGTCATAGAAAAGTGGGGTATCCTTAGGCAAAAGACTCTTACTAGGAAGGGTAAGGTGGTATGGCAATGAAAGCACAAAAGTCTCTATTCCCGGATCAAACACCGGTTCCTTAATGGGAAAATAGCAAGAGGTGTCGATATTTAAGCTCAAAATATCATCAAAATCCATAGTGGGAAAGTCATCCTCTTCCAAACTTGATGTGAAAACATAAGTATCGTCGGAGTCATAGGAAAACTCTTCCTCATGAGGAAAATAGGTATTTAGAAAGATATCTAAATCCTCCTCAAATGGAATAACCTCTAAAGTAGGTATGATCTCTAAGAGTGGGGGATCCTCCTCAATAGTCATGACCTCTAAAATTGGAGTATAGAAGTCAAAAGGAGTCTCCATGGAAGAATCACTCATAGGGATATGAGGTGCATTAAGATCATGAAGTGGGTTATCAAAATTAATGAGATCACTTAAAGAAGTGTCATCATCGTAGGTATCAAAGATTGGGGTATCATAAATGGGTGGGTCAAAAGTGGGTGGGTCAAAAGACGAGTCCTCTAAGCCGAAGATAGTGTGATCACTTGAAGAAGTGTCATCACTATCGGTGTCATAAATAGGAGTTTCAAGAAATTGAGGCTCTAAGGAAAGGGATGAGTTTATCACAAAATCATTTTGATTAGACTTTTCAATTCCAAAAGGATTAATAAAAATCTCATCGTTATCATAATTAAGAACATCAATCATATTGACCGACTCTTTTCCATTTGATTTTGTTGTGATTTTTCCCATTTTAAAAACTTGTTGTTCATCCCTAACCCTAATAATTAACTCCCCTTCGGCTACATCAACTAAGGCTCTTCCGGACCTTAAGAATGGTCTACCAAGTATTAACGGAATACGAGGATCCATTTCATAGTCGACGACGACAAAGTCCACGGGAAAAGTGAATGTACCAACTCGAACAAAAACATCTTCGGCAATACCCACGGGGTATGCGAGACTTCGATTAGCTAACTCTAAAGTCATACAAGTCGGCACAAGGTCGGGTAATGACAATTGTTTCCAAACCGAAAGTGGCATAAGATTGATGCTAGCGCCGAGATCCGCTAAAGCCATACAATCATCGATTTGAGGAAACGAGCAAGGTAACACGAATCGTCCGGGATCTCCTAGCTTTTCGGGAAGCTCTTTGAGAAGAACCGCGGAACAATTCTCATTTAAACGGGTGTTAACGAGCTCAACCATTTTTTCCTTCTTATTGAGCAAATCTTTAAACATTTTGACAAATTTTGGCATTTGAGCAAGTGCTTCAATAAGGCTTACGTTAACATTCACATTGGAAATCATTTTCAAAAAATTAGAGACATGAATGTCATCTTTGTTGAGCACTTTAGTCTTGCCTAACCTAGATGGATAAGGAATATTAGGCTTAGGTTGAGAAGGAGAAGGACTCGCTTCTTGAACAACCGTAGGAATAGGCTCTTTCGGCAATGGAGGACTAGAACTAGGAGTGGTAGTGGGCGGAATCACCGAAGGGGGAGTAGGATTACTCATTATGACCTCCGGGCCTTGTCTCTCCTTTATGGGCGAAGAGATGGAAGGTCCCACTAAGGTGGCTCCACTTCGAGTATTGATAGCACTCACATTAGCACGAGGGTTAATCTCGGTATTTGAAGGTAAGGCTCCTTGAGGTCTAAGGGTTTGCAACATAGTCAAAAATCTCTTATCGTTGGACTCTTGCATTGCTTTCATGATTTTCTCATGTTCGGTCAATTTTTGTAGAACCAAGTCCATTTGAGGATTTTGCATGTTCATTTGATTAAACCCTTGATTAGGAAAACCTTGATTTTGAGATTGAAAATCGTTGTTATTATAAAAACCTTGATTATTATTTTGAAACCCTTGGTTTGGACCATTAAAATTCCCTTGATTAGCATTCCCTTGAAAATTACCCATTTGAGGACCTAGGTTCCTATTTTGGTATTGGGTATTTTGGGCGGGTGGGGGTGGTCTTTGTGGTGCTACAAAACCCGGGGGTGCCAAATAATTAGTACTCTTGTAAGACAAATGGTTAACATCAACATTAGGTTTAAATTGAACCCTCTCATTAGCATTAAAAGCACAAACTTGTTGTTGTTGATTATAAACCTTGTCACAATTGAAATATGAATGTGGTCCACCACAAGTCTCACATGTTTCACTATTATCTTTCACGGCATGCACATGAGTGGTGAGGGCGTCGGTTTTTAGAGCGAGTGTTTCAACAAGCGAAGTAAGTTTATCGATTCTCTTGTCACTCTCACTAGAACTAGCACTTGCCATAGTGGCCCTAACACTCTTGGTTTGCACTTTTGCCTTGTTCTCAATAATGGCCCAAGCCTCGTTCATGGTTTTCACAAGAATATTGCCCCCCGCGGCACTATTAAGTGAGTCTTGGTCATTTAGAGTCAAACCATTGTAAAACGTATTTATTTGATGCACTTTGGTGAAACCGTGTTGTGGACATTTTCTCAAAAGCTCTTCAAATCGATCCCAAGACTCACTAAAAGTTTCCCCATATTTTTGCTCAAAATTGATTATTTCATTTCTTAAAGCGGTGGTCCGTGATGGTGGGAAAAAGTAATTAATGAACTTGGTCTCTAAGTCGATCCATGTGGTAATACTTTGGGGTGGTTCCTTATCAAGCCAAATCCGGGCTTGTCCCTCAAGGGAAAAAGGAAAAAGTTGTGGGCGAACGGCCTCTTGTGGCACCCCATTGTATTTGACGGTATTAGCTAATTGGATGAATCGTTTGATATGAGCGTGTGGGTCATCATTAGTACGACCTAAAAATGGTGTAGCGGAAACCATTCGAATAAAATCCGGTTTAAGTTCAAAATGATTAGCTCCAATGGTCGGCACCACAATCGCGTCATCGTTTCCTTCAACGTGAGATTGAAGAATCTCAATCATTGGTCGATTATCCGTTGCCATCGTTATGTCGAAAGCTCGATTCTCGGGATCGGCTTGAATGACGGTCTTTTTGTTTTTCTTCTTCTTCTTTTTAGAAGAATTAGAAGTATTTGGTACACCACTCGGTATGTATGTATGCGCGCGAGTGCGCATACAATTAAAACTTTGGAATGAGGTAGGTGACCTTGGTCGACTTTGAGAGGAAAAAGATTTTCCCTCTCGAGGAGCAATATGAAAAAGCTACAAAAATATATACGTAAAATACTACTTGAGTTGGCAAACCAATAATCGGTCGTCCTTCTCAATATACGCACAAGCAAGCGGGGAAACGAGGTGGCACAAATCACTTAAAAACCTTTTTCCTTAGACGGCCTTTTATAGCGCGTCGCCTTATATACCCACCTTATAGTTTGTATATGTCGAGTTCAAACGTCTTACTAGTATTTATCTATTTTGCCCTTTTTTTCGTTATGGATTCGAATACAATAGTTAGGTGATGAAATCTCAACTAAGGCCTTATTTGATAAGTAGGTAATTTATTGTGCTACGTAATATAATATAGTAAAAGAAAAATCTTTTTGTATTTTTTAGGAAAATATATATTCACAAGAAAAACGAAAGAAATCGAATAAGAAAAATAACAATAATACGTAATATTTTTGGTGTAATACGTTTAGGAAAACGTATTACTTTTGGATTTTTTTTTTAATTTTTTTTGGTGCAATTCTTAGGAAAGAAATTGCTTTGTGGTTTTTTAATTTTTGTATTTTAAAGTTTTTGATTTTTTTTGTGTTTTTGATTTTGTGTGCAAGAAACGTAACGTTCAAGAAGAACGGATCCCAAAATCCAAACGTCTTCACGAAAAAATCGTCAATCGTACGAGCGAAGCGGCAGCGGCGCCAATTTGAAAAAGGGATTTTGTTTACCCTTTTTATATTTCTTATTATTTTCGTTCCTCGACTCGACTCGAATTGAAAGCCAACTTTATCGTAGAGATTAATTGTTTTTGGTGACGAAAATTCTTTTTGATATTTTTACTAAACTCTACTTAATATTAAAAACTATTAAAACAATAAAACTAATTTTAAAATAAAACTTAAATCTAAATTGAAATCTAATTCGTTTTAAACTAAAGATTTATAAAAAAAACTTTAAATTAAATCTATTTTAAAATAAAACCAACTTAAAAACTAATTAATTTGAAACTAAAAAGAACTTTTAAATGAAATTTTATAAAAACTATTTTAAAACGAAACTAAATCGAAAATTAATTTGAAATTCCTAAAGTAAATAAAAATTAAAATATTTTTTATCTTTTTATTATTTTATAAAAACAGATTAAAAGAAAATTTAAATAAACTTTTTAAATAAAGTAAATAAACTTTAAACTAATTTAATAAAAAAACTGCCACTACTTAAAAGGCTATAATAATTAAATGAAAGAAAGGTAAACATAAAAAGTGTCCTAGAGCAGTGGTTGGGGCGTTTGGCCCCTGGACAGGAGGTCCAGGGTTCGAATCTGGGAAGAGACAAAATTTGCTTAATATTTTTTATGACTTTTTAATCTTTGACTTTGGACAATTAACACACAGATCAAAAGGATCTGTGGTTCCAGCAAATGTCAGCATTACACAAAAAAAAACAAATAAGCAGTTAAAAATTAAATTAAGCAAATAAGAGATGAAAATAGGCAAATAATAAACAAAAATAATCAAACCCAAAAGCTGAGGCAGCAAAACCGAATAAGCAGTAAACTAAATAAGCTATCTAGATAAAGACACTTAAGCTGATAAAAGTAAACAGCAATGATATAAGGCAAATAAGCAGGAATCAGTTAAGCAGACGAAAAAGAAACAAACAAAATAAGCACAGGAAAACAATAAGCTAAGAAAAAAGAGACTAAACCAAATAAGCCAAACAGCAAAGAAAAAGCTGATAAAAGTCAATAAGCCAATAAAGCATTCAATAAAAACCTACAAGCAACCCAATAACCAAATAAGCCAAACAAGCAGATAATGCTAAACTAACTAAACCTATAAGCAGATCTTAAACATTCAGATAGAAAAAAAATCAAGCAGACACTACTACATATTAAAACAATCAAATATGCCAAATTCCAAATAAGCAATAATCCAAACATAGACTAGATAATAGCTACTTAAAATTAAATAAATGAAAAACCAAACTAAAATCCAAACAATCAACAGCTAAACAGTTGTATCAAATTTAAATAAACCTAAAGCAAATCCAATCGCAATCCAAATAAACTCAAATACCATAAGCAGATTTAAAACTAGCATATACCAAACGAAATATAACAAATAAATAAGCAGATCCTAAACAATCTGAAAACCAAACAATAGCAGCAGCTTTAAAACTAATACTACTCAAACATTAAACCAAATAAACTTAAGCAAATTTAATCAAACCAAAACATAACAATAATCTAAAAAGAAGATTAAAACCCGATTGATGAATCCGTTGAGCCGAAGGGTGGGCGTTGAACCCCCTTTGTCACAGAATCAACAACACCATCTTCGAATCAACACATCTCGAACCAACCGAACCTTAACAGTAGCTCTCGGACAAATTATTTTTTTATTTATTTTTTTTTTATTTTATTTTATTTTATTTTTTTTAATAATAATAATAACCCAACAGTAGATTAAAAAGAACAGTAATAGAGAGATTTAAATTTCCAGAAATATTGAAAAGAGCCACGAAATTAATTAAACTAATTTTTCATTAATCAGAATAAAAGAGTACAAAACTGGAATAAAGAAAATTACAAGATTAAATCCTAAATCTAATTTTACTGAAAAATTAAATCTAATTAAACCTACTCCTAAATTTCAAAAAAACTGAAAATAAATAATGAAAAGCTTTTATGATACATCTTTGTGGAGTGGGGATTTATAGGGAAATCCCTAATCTCCTTGGTGCCCAAGGCTTCAATCTTGATCGTTCTTTTTGTTTTCTCTTTCTTCATTCTTCAGATCAACGGTTGAAATTGATTTGGACCACGGATTGCCACGTTGGAAGGAATATGAGGACCACCTTGGGTGTTTGATCCGAAAATTTGGGGGGATTTGTTTGTTTTTATGTGAATTAAACATTGCAGTTAAAACCCCCAAATTCTTGTGGTTAATTTTTTGTGAGTAAAGATTTTAGGGTTTGAGGTAAAGGGAGGTGCCTGCGTATTTTAGGGAGAGAGGATGGAAGGTGGGTGGGTTTTTGTTTTAATTGATTGATAATGGTAAACCGTATGGGGTGAGGTGAGAAAAAGTAATATGGGTGTTGGATCGGTTTGTTTTTGACACGTGTGGGGGAAGTAACAAAATAAGAAGAGTTATAATACAGTGAGGTGAGTGTTGTGATGCTAACTGTTTTTGCATCTTTCCTTATTTGAAGATAAATGGGCTAGGCCCAAACAATTTCTTCCGTCTAATATGTTTAAACAGGCCAAAATGGGCTTTGGCCCATTTAATTCTTCCATCCGTTTGCATTTGGGCTTAATTGGTCCAAGTGACTTTTAATAAGCAAAATATAATTTCAAATGGGCCATTGAGCCCATTAACCCGAATGTGGGACCCATTTATCTCGATTATCTTCGTAAATGATTTAATCCACTAAATCGAGCTCGATTTCGGTTTTCTTGAAATTATCTTCAAAACCGTGTCGGTTTACGTGAACTTGGGCACACTTTTGGTCTTTGACTTCGTCTTCGTCTCTTTTTGGACTTTTCTTCAATATTTGACCGTGAAATCCCGTGTTTTCTCTTCTTTTGATCATTTGTACCTATTTAAACACAAAAACACAAAACCACGCGTAATTCCGACTTTTAAGACATTAAACACATGATTCGGTCTTGTTTTTCCTTGATTTTAGTGGCAAAAGGATAAGTGTTTTCACACTTATTATTTAAGCAAACTTTTCAACACAAAATCAAACAGTTAATTAAAGAGATTTAAGCTGTAAATAGAACTTTTATTAAATCAAATATCCATTACAACTTTTAAAAGAAAGATTACAAATTCTAAACCTAAACTATCAGTATAACATTAAAAATAAAAGAAGGGATGATTTTTCCGAAAAGAAATGTGGGTATTTATAGCAAACCCGAGAGGGTGATTTGTTGATGAAGAGCTGATCTTGGCCTTTGATTTGGTATCTCTGCTCTCTCTCTTGTCAGTTAATGATCCAAAGGCTGAGATTGGTTTACCTTCACTCGGATTGCCAACGTGGCCAATCTTGTGCTTCTTTGGAGATGAGGTGGCATGATGTGATAGGTCCTCTGACTGGTCTTCAGAATATCCACCAATCATAAGCTAGCTGTGTCGTCTCAAATGGCCACGTGGAAGCATAAAACTAAGGATCTGAGTGTAAACACGCACCCTAATCCTCCTCAATTATCTGAAAAAGCGCGTGAAATTCATTTGCCCTTTTAGTTTAGAAAACCCCTAAAGATTAGGGTTGATAACTGGTGGCTGCGTGTTCTCAGTTTTTTTATTTTTCTTCGTTCCTTTATTTTTTCTCTTGTTGTTATCAACGAATGTAAGTGGAAAGGTTTATATAAATTCACTTTCACCGTCTTTTGGGCTTGGGAATGGTCCAAGATTTTTAATTCTTCCACGTCACTTTGTTTCATTTGGGCTTTGACCCAATTTGGTTAATAATTGAATCCGTCTCATTTCTTGTATAATTGGGCTTATTTTTGGCTATGAATCCAAAAGTGAATAATACAATTTCCAATATTAGGCTTTTAGGCCCAATATATAAATGTGGGACCCACAAAGCCAAATAATCTTTATCAAATATAAATCCTCTAAAAAACAAACTCGATTTTTGACTTCTCGATCTGTACTTCAATCTTGTGTTGTTTTTGCCGGTTCTCGTGAACTTGGTACCTACACACACGAAACAAACAAAACAAGCATATACAAGGCTATATTCATAAATTTTATGCATTTTAGGCTTGTTATTTGATACAAATGATATGAGTAATTACACTTATATCAAACTCCCCCTTGCTAAGCAATTGTCATGTCCTCACGCAATGATAAAATAAAACACTAACTACACCATTATTCAACTTTTTGACACTTTATTTTGCAAAGACATATTGTATTGCTTTCATTGTTTGAAAAATAACTTTTAGGATCATAAAACTCAAATAGATTCATCGTCCCCGACTTTTCACTTTTCTATGCCAAGTGTAAAAACAAGATCATTGTCAATCATAAGCCCGAAAATTAAAACAACTCATACATGTAATTTGTGTTAAACTCAATCTCCTATTATTCCTAATTGTATCTCTAGATTTTATTGGTCATTCACCCAAAGGCTCATTTGACTTTATTTGATATTTATTAATCCAAAAATGAAGGCAAGAAAGGTGTAAACTCAACACTCAAAACCTAACCTCGACTTTAAAAACTGTTGTCACTAAAGAAAGCCCACATCAAGGATAACTTTACACGATTTGAGGGATAAATCCCCGGACCCAAAATTTGGCTAGTAGGACTACTTAAAAGCAACAATAAAACCTCCAAAGTCAATTATGACCTTATAAATGGAGTTAGCAACAATTACATCATAACACCTTGTGGCTCTTTAAGATGCAATTGTGCTCCTTATTTAAAATCCAAACCCAAAGGCTCCTTGGACAAAAATAAGGGAATTGACATTCACCATCCCATCCTATGGCTCATGATGATGAAGCAATTTTTATTAACCACGTCCCCTTGCCATACACCCTAAGGGTCTAATGAAAAGGTTAGTGCTACATGAATCCCACCCGAAGGCTCCTAGAGAACATGTTTTTATTTAGTCTTCTTATTAATATGATATTTATAGTAAGCCAAATTTCCGCAATCCCATGATCAAATTTCCGCAATTACAAGGGAAGAAAAAGAAGGAGTTACGAGTTAAGATATCAAGCCTAAACCGCTAAAAACTTCATTTATTAAGCAATTAATATTCAAGCGTGGAAAATGAATACGAGGAGATTAAATCAAACATAAAATACTTACCCAAAGAAAGAATTAACCTTAGAAACTTATGATTAAACTCTATCATCTCTTGTTCTCCATATTGTAAAATTTCAAAAATGTGAAATCAATGGATACTTAGCCTATCAAATCAAAGTTTGGGTTTTCAAGTCATCTATAGGATCTTGCATCTTCTTATACTTTTTCAAGTTTTAGAATTTGCGTTTTAAAGTTCCCTTGATAAACGACTTTCTAGGATCAATTATAGGAACTTGCGAAAAGTTCTTGTTCTTAACCCGTATGAATTAAGACTTTCGCGTTTTAAAGTTTCCTATATAAAAGCCTAGCAAAACTTAATTCAAACACGTTAAGGAAAAGCTAAGGTAAAACCCGAGTCGAGTCAAAAATTATTTTTATTTTCACCAACGGAAAGCCTATATTTGTGTCAAAAGCACTTATTTTCTTTATTAAAACTTAAAAATAACACTAAAAATTTAAAATTTTTATGAAAAATGAGAAAAACGATTACGTTTGGACACGACAAAAGCTGCCATGCTAAAATTAAACATTGTCCTTAATGTTTCCTAGCTCAAGAGCACGCAAATCTATAAGCCATTTATTAATTATGCCTCAAGATAAAACATTAGTCGATAAAAATCAAGGGATAGAGAGTGTGCCCCTTTTTGGAAATCAAAGATTGGAAGATCAAGTGGACCGGCAAAAACCGAACACTAGAGTCTTCAATGATTAGGGTCATACCTAAGATTCACAACAAAACAAAACACGAGCACGGGCTTGAAAGATCAAGTCTTATTAGTGTTAGAAAATAGAAAGAAGATAGAATGTATGGGACTCCCCGACAAGGCACCTCGTTTTTGTTAACCGAGTCATGAGCTCGACTCGATCCCCGTATTTATTGGTCCTTAGGGAAAATGGTGAAAACCGGCAAATTGGAATAAAATCCAACATAAAGCACGATGCCGGGGTCAAAGATTACATCCTCGTTGTCGGATGACAAACGAAAGGATAAAACTCCAACAGAAATCTCTAAAAAAAGATAGAAGTCACAAATTATGGAATGAATATAGCATGCTCCCCGAGATAAACTCGCACCAAGATGATCGAAATTTTTTTCAATTATTACATCGGTGAAAGGCCGATATTTCCCTAAATCAATGATTTCGGGGTCGAATACCTCGTCCTCGAAAGAGAAAGGAATGGACAACACGGAGTCATCCCCCCATGCTAATCCAAAATCATATAAAGCACATGGTAATGGTGTGGTAAAAATTTCATCCAAAGTGGAATCAACATTCTTAGCTTTAACGACCATTTCAACCTTAGAAATGTGATCAATCGGGTCATGGTACTCAATATGAGACACATGAAAAACCCGCACAATAAGATCAAAGTGGGTGGGAGGAGGAATTGGGACGAAATCATCATCAAGTAAATTCTCTAAAAAGAGAGCGTCCCCCTCCGGGTCGATTTCATCAACACACGGTGGTATCGAATCATTAGAAGTAAGAAACATGTCAATCTCCTCTATAAGTGGGTCACTATCCTCAACGGGAATAGGAGATGGAGAGAAAGGCTTGTCATTAGTCTTAGAATTTAAAGCTTCGATCTTAGAAATGAGAAGATAGACGTTTGATAACTTCTCACGAAGAATCACGTCTTCCACATCTAAATGAGTAAGTTCATCGGTGAAATTCTCAAGGATCGGAATAGTCAAATCAACCTCATTTTCCCGGTGGAAATGGGTCTAAAGGAGCAAGTTCAAAGGTGAACCTCTCAAAAATCGGATCACTATCATCCTCATTTCCCGGTGGAAATGGGTGAAGAAGAGTAGGTTTATCGGTAAACCCCTAAAAATCCGAGTCGTGAATATCATCTTTATAAGAAAGTTCATCGGAAAACTCCTCATTAGAAAATTCACTAGAAGTAGAATCATTCTCAAAATCTTCATTTCCATTACAATTTTCATCATTAGAATTGGAGAAAATCTCAAAGTGATTGGAAGAAGTAGAGTCATCAAAATGTGGCAAATCACACGTTCTATTGGAAATCCCATCGAATTCTCTTAGGTTTTTGACAAGGATTTCAACACTAGACTTTATTACTTCGTCCGATTCCGTGTCCGGAATAGTGCTAATATGCTCGTCCCCCTTGCTTAGAGTATTTTCGGGTTCCACGGTGCAAGAATCATGAATAGGAGTAATGATGTCATGAGATATTTCCTCATCATCTAGGATGGGTGAATCCTCATGCTCCTTAGCCGGCAAGATATGAAAAGGAAGTACGATTGCACTAGACGAAGGATGTAGAGCAATAAGATCTCTCAAAGAAATAGTACTATCCTCATCATCGTCAATAAGAAGAGAACACTCGAGTTCACGAGTAGCAAGATATTTTTCTTCCTCTTGAGCTTGTTCTTTCTTTCGAATTTCAATGCTTAATCCATTATAGTCTTGCGAAAGTTGTATAATCTTAAGTTTACAATCTCGTTTAAATCCCACATCAATTATTTCTCCATGAAATCTACGACTTCCCAAATCATTAGTTATATCATTAATCTCTTGATTGATTTGTCTCGTTTCAAGCAACATATCTTCAATGCTTTTTTTAACAACTTCAACATTTCTTTGATTCATTATTTGTTGGAACATTGTTTCAAGTCGTTTAAAATTCTCACTCACGAGAGAAAATTGTGAGGATTGGTCAAAACCGGAGGGAATAGAATTATAGCAACGACTAGGCTCATAAAAATTTTGATCTTTCGGTTGACAAAAAAACTCTCGTGAGGACCTCCACAATACTCACAACAAAGATGTTGTTGCGATAAACTCGGTAAATCTTGTGGATAACAATTATCATTAAAGTTTTGATGGTATCCCGGTTCTTGCTCGTAATTAAGCGAGAATCGATGCGAACAATTAATTCCAAAATGAGAATTATTTCCACAAAACTCACACGAGGGTGTATCGTATGTGGGGTGTGGAGGTGGGTAAAAATCGAGAGAATTATTCGAAAAATTCGGATTTCCACATGAAGTAGTTTTCTTACAAGAAGGACAAAATCCAACTCGTATATCGTGACGTAAATCATTTCCACAACGCTCACACGTACAACACCAACATGGTAAAAGATCATATAACGGTTCTCCACACCCTACACAATTGACGAAGGATATCATGGAAGAATTAAAAACTGGAGGGTGATGAGAAAAAGAATTAAACATGATAGAGGATTAAGAAGATTATTTTTGGTATTTTTCATAAATCAATCAAAGATTGACAAAAACAAGGAATAAGAATAATTACTATGGAAGTAAATTACCCTCGGTCGACTTTGAAACGATAGGTGAAAACCTAAACGTCTCGAGGGTCAATAAGTAAACTACAAAAATAAGATTTAATACTACTTGAGTTGGCAAACCAATAATCGGTTTTCTGATAGGTGTGAAAACACCCATCCTTTTACCACTTATTTCTTGCTAAAACGAGACCAAAACGCGTATTTAATGTCATTTGTTTGGAATTATGCGTGGTTTGTGTGTTTGTTGTGTTTTCAGAGCCAACCAGATAAATATTGAAGAAAACATGGGATTGCACGGGTTTTACCGAAGAAAAAGACGAAAAGACGAAGTCTATAATCCAAGAGATGCAAAAGATTTGAAGTCGATGGGCCTATTTGAAGATTTATCGAAGAAAAGGACCAAAGATGGAAGATTTACATATGTCGAAGAACTCAAGTCTATTAACTGAAGAAATTTAAAGACGAGTTGAATTTATTCGTCGACAAATCCCGAATCGAAATAAAAAACGTCGACTTTTCTAAAAAGACGAGAAGACAAAAAGAAAGAGAGAAAGCCCAATCACCAAACCAAGCCAAGCACTATAAATACTCCTTCCCTTCACAAATTTTAGAAGTTTTTTTCTTTTTGTTATTTTCATTTCCTAGTTCGTAGGAACCAACTCCCTTAAGGAGATTGGTGGTTTTTATTTTCTTTGATATCTTCCACAATCTTGTAAGTTTAATCTTTCCATTTTGTTTGTTGAATCTTAATCATTAATACAAGTTTCCATTTAATCTTTCTTTCTTCTCTTGCTGATTCAAAGTTCTAAGGTTTTATTTTATTGGTTTTGATCTTCAAAAGTAAGAGGGTTTTATGTTTTTGTTGTTTTGGATTGATATTTATCATAGGTAAATGATTAGTGGTTAAATTGGTTTAAGTTTTGGTTAAAAACTTGGTGGATTTGGTTTAATTCGTGATCAAAAGTTATTCCCCTGTTCTTCGCGTATGTCTGTTTCCCCAGATTCCGAATGAAGTTTTTGGGGTAAATATTCCAGATCAATGTTTTGTCATATTTATTCCGAATAAACTTATTTTTCCGCACCAGCATTCCTGTTTTAATATTCCGGATCAGCGCCTTCATCCGGAATAAACAATATTCCGGGTGAACAATATATTCCAGATCAAGCTCTTTGGTTCGGAATATCAATTATTCCGGATCAACTCTTATATTCCGGATCAAGTTTTATTCCGAGTAAACTAATTACTCCGAATCAAGCTTCTTTTCATTTTATTCCGGATAGAAATTTATTCCGGATCAAGTCCACATTCCGGATCAAGATAACATTCCGAATCAACTCATTTATTCCGGATCAGTCATTATTCCGGATCAACCATATATTTCGCATGAAGCACACATTCCGGATCAACACATATATTCCGAATCAAGATCATTCCGAATGAAGCAGTTTTTTTAGGTTATTCCGCATGAGTTGATTTATTCCGCATGAGCCAAATATTCCAAATATTCCGGATCAAGAAAACATTCTGCATCAACTGTTTTTCCAAGTTTAGGTACTTAACTGTTTACTTTTAATTCAAGTTTTATTTTCAGTATTGCTTTTCGTTTAATTTTATTACTTCTCGCATTTATCGTTTTAGTAGATATAGATCAAAGCTCCCCCTTTTTAGTCACCAATTACAACTATTTCATTTTGAACCGTGATCGATTCGAGAAGATACCGAGAACGAAACAACGACATATACAATTGAGTACGAGCAACGCAAACAAAGATCTTGCAAAATCAAACCTTTTATTATTAGCTAACCAAAAATCAGTTATTAAAATGGCGCCGCTGCCGGCACTTTTCGTAAGGATCAACGGTTTCTTGTGAGAAAAATTGGATTTTGGGATCCGTTCTTTCGGGAACGTTATTTTCAAGCACAAAAATTTTCAAAAAACCCATAAAATATAAAATTTTCAAAAATACAAAAACATTAAAAAACCTATAAAAACCAAAAGTATTTTCTCTTGCATTTTCTTTTTAGTGTATGCGTACTCGATCAACGTCTTATTCAGAGCCCGAGACTCTCGAAGATTTTGACTTGGCCGGTGTACACAACAACAACAATAATCCACCCCACCCCAACAATAATAATCCACCCCACCCCAACATGAATAATCCACCCTTACCCGACCTACGAACCATGGAGGAGTTATGCCAACCTACGATGAACGGACGTGGAGGCCCGATTGCGCCGATGCATATCACGGCTCAGGAGTTTTCGTTGAAGCATCACATGATCCAACAAGTGCAAACTAACCCATTTCGCGGAATTCCAGATAATGATGCCAACAAACACCTCGACAAATTCATTACCATCACCCAAAGCATGAAGTCGCCCGGTGTTTCTATGGATGAACTTCGCCTTCAACTATTTCCCCACTCGCTTTCTCACCATGCCGAAAAATGGTTTGACCGTCTCCTAAAGAATTCTATTCATACTTGGGACGACATGACTCAACGCTTTTTGTCGCGCTACTTCCCACCATCCATGGTCACGAGCCTTTGTAACCAAATTAGTGGATTCATGCAAGACAATGATGAATCGCTCTTTGATGCTTGGGAACGATACAATGATTTGATCGACCGTTGTCCAAATCACAACATGCTCCCCGTCACTCTCATTGATACTTTCTACAATGGTCTCACTTTTCGTGATCGTGACACGATCAACGCCGCCGCCGGTGGTACTTTTATGAAAAGGAGACTGGAGGAGTGTAGAGAGTTGATTGAAAACATGACTACTCACCACAAGAATTGGGATTCATCCGCATCTTCAAGATCTAATCAGAGAGTCAATGTTTCATCTACTTCTTCCACCATTGACATGTCCGTCATAGAACGTGCTATTCTTGATATTAACAAAAGTATCCAAATTTTGGCTTCTAACCAAACTCAACAAGCTAAAGCCGTTGCTATTTCTTGTGACACATGTGGTGGTCCTCATTCCTACAATGATTGTCCTTCCACTCAAGGCAATTTTTGTGAAAACGTCAACGCGGCATACGGTACTTATCCGACGGGAGGCTATCAAGCTTGTCCTCAAGGAGACCGTAGCTTGCTAAGTTATCGTTCAAACAACTATCTTGCTCCACCCGGTTTTCCTCCTCCAAACCAAAACCAACAACAAAGCTATAACCAAAACAACCAATCCCAACCTCGTGATAACAATCAATATCAATCCCAAAGAAACCCATACCCACCTCAAGGAAATTCTCAAGCTTACCAAGCTCCACCTCTCAATCAACCGATCACATTGAATCAAGACGTCGAGACGTTCATGAAGACTAATAGAGAGATGGTGACGAATCTTCAGAGTCAATTCGTCAACTTGAAGAATGACATGGCGAAACAAGGGAACGATATTCGAGCCGAGCTAAGGAATGACATGGCGAAACAAAGCAATTATATTCATGCAGACATGAGAGACTCTTTCAGCACTCAAGCGAACAACATACGTGATATGCTCGGTTCGCTCTTCCAAGGTAATCAACCCTCTTCTTTGGGTACTTTTCCGAGTAACACCGTTGCGAATCCAAGAGGGGAGATGAAAGCAATCACCACTCGTAGTGGAAAAGGTTATACGGAACCCGAGCTTCCTACACCCCCACCCGTGATTGTGAACAAGGAAAAAGAGCAACTTTCCTCACCTCCTTTGCCTTCTATCCCCATTCCCCCACCACCCGTGGTTGTGAGTGATCCTACTCCCCTAAAGCCTTCTTCTTCATCCGATATACCTTATCCTTCAAGGTTGAGGAAAGAGAAGCAAAAGAGCAAGGATGATATTCAAGTTTCAAACTTTCTTAAAATGTTTAAACAATTGAATTTTAACATCTCCTTTGCCGAGGCTCTCGCTCACATGCCTAAATACGCGAAGATGTTTAAAGATCTTCTTAGTGACAAGGAGAAGCTTCTTGACATTGCTCAGACCCAACTTAATGAGAATTGCTCCGCCGTTCTCTTAAGGAAATTGCCCACCAAACTTGGTGATCCAGGTCGCTTCTTAATTCCTTGCAACTTCCCGGGAGTAGAGAATTGCATGGCCCTAGCTGATCTAGGTGCCAGTATAACTTAATGCCTTTAAGTGTTTGGAAGCAATTATTCCCGAGCTAGTCCCCACCAAAATGACTTTGGAATTAGCTAACCGTACAGTTGCTTATCCAGTGGGGATAGCCAAAGACATCTTCGTTGGCGCTGACAAATTCACCTTCCCGGCGGATTTTGTTGTCGTTGACTACGAGATGGATCCTCGTGTTCCATTAATCGTTGGACGTCCCTTCTTGAGGACCGGTCGCACTCTCATTGATGTAGCCGCGGGCGAGATAATCATGAGAGTTGGTGACGATAAAATTGTCTTCAACATGGGTAAGATTTCTAAGCAACCTTATTCATATGAGAGTGTTAATGCTATTGATGTTCTCGATGAGGCTTGTGAAGAACACTTTCATGATGCTTGCAAAAGTACTCTCTCTTCTCTACCCAATGTTGAGACCGTTGCCTCAATTGCTCCGTCATTGACTCCTTTTGGAGAAAGTGACTTGGATGATTTCGAAGCTAGCTTGGGTCCTCTCGATCTTAAGCATGATGATTCTTCCATCTATTGGGGTGAAGACATTCGTACTATTGAGAAACTTCTCAATGAAGACCCGTTTTCTCTTCCTTCTCCTAAAGAGGTGACTAATGATGATCCATCGTTAGTTACACCATCTATTGAGGATCCTCCTACTCTTAAGCTTAAGGACTTACCTCCCCATCTCGAGTATGTTTTCTTAGAAGGCATTGATCAACTTCCCGTTATCATTGCTAAGGACTTAAAAGCCGATGAGAAAACTCGTCTCATTGAAGTTCTCAAGAAACATAAAAGAGCTATCGCTTGGAAAATCTCCGATCTTCGCGGAATTGATCCTCACTTTTCCACACATAAAATTCTCATGGAGGACGACTTTAAGCCCACAATTCAAAGCCAAAGAAGGGTGAATCCTAAAATACATGAAGTCATCAAAAAAGAGGTTATCAAACTTCTTGATGCGGGTATGATTTACCCTATTTCGGATTCACCATGGGTTAGTCCTGTCCATTGTGTGCCTAAGAAAGGCGGAGAGTTTGTATAGACTACCGCAAACTGAATGATGCCACGAGAAAGGATCATTTCCCTCTTCCTTTTATGGACCAAATGCTTGAACGTTTAGCGGGTAATGAATATTACTGCTTTCTAGATGGTTTCTCGGGTTATTTCCAAATACCCATCGATCCCCAAGATCAAGAGAAGACAACATTCACTTGTCCCTATGGCACATTTTCTTACAAAAGAATGCCTTTTGGCTTATGCAATGCCCCCGGGACTTTCCAAAGGTGCATGTTGGCTATCATCCATGACATGGTTGAGCAAACCATGGAAGTCTTCATGGATGATTTCTCGGTCTTTGGGAATTCCTTCTCTTCTTGCGTTGCCAATTTAGAACGTATGCTTAAGCGGTGCGAAGACACTCGCCTTGTTCTAAATTGGGAAAAATGCCATTTTATGGTAAAAGAAGGCATTGTGCTAGGACACAAAATTTCAAAAGCCGGTCTTGAAGTCGACCATGCTAAAGTGGATGTCATAGCCAAATTACCTCCACCTTCAACCGTGAAGGGTGTGAGAAGTTTTCTGGGTCATGCGGGCTTCTATCGTCGATTCATTCAGGATTTCTCTAAAATCGCTCGCCCGATGACCCACCTCTTGGAAAAAGATACTCCTTTTATCTTTTCTAAAGAGTGTATCGAAGCCTTCAATCTTCTTAAGGATAAGCTAACTAAGGCACCGGTCTTGGTTACCCCTAATTGGGAGCTACCCTTTGAGTTGATGTGCGATGCTAGCGACTTTGCTATTGGAGCGGTTTTGGGCCAAAGAGTGAATAAACACTTCCAACCAATCCATTATGCTAGCAAGAAAATGACGGGGGCTCAATTGCATTATACGACAACCGAAAAAGAGCTTTTAGCTGTTGTTTATGATTTTGAAAAATTTCGCCCCTATCTTGTTTTATCCACCACAATCGTTTACACAGACCATTCCGCGTTGAAGTACTTGATGACTAAGCACAACTCTAAGCCAAGACTTCTTCGCTGGGTTTTACTCCTTCAAGAATTCAACATTAAAATTCGTGACAAGAAGGGAGCCGAAAACCTAGCCGCGGATCATCTAAGTAGACTTGAGGATCCATATCAAGGGGATCATCCGAACAAAGAGATCAATGACTCTTTTCCCCTTGAGACCTTAATGTCTATAAATCTCAATCTGGATGACACCCCGTGGTTTTCCGACATTGCAAACTACTTAGCGAGTGGTGTTCTCATCAAAGGGTTAACATCCCAACAAAAGAAGAAGTTCTTGAATGATGTTAAGACTTACTTTTGGGATGACCCTTTTCTCTTCAAACAATGCGCTGACTTGATTATTCGCCGATGTGTTGACGGACCGGCAGCTTTAGACATTCTCGAGGCTTGCCACAAAGGACCCACCGGTGGTCACTTTGGTCCCAACTACACCGCCAAAAAGGTGTTTGACTCGGGATGTTATTGGCCCACTATTTATCGTGATGCTCACGAGATGGTTAAACATTGTGATGCTTGCCAAAAACAAGGCAAGATCACACATAAAGATGAGATGCCTCAAAATTTCATACAAGAATATGAAATCTTTGATGTATGGGGCATCGACTTTATGGGGCCATTCCCTTCTTCTAAAGGCAACAAATACATCCTTGTCGCTGTTGACTACGTTTCCAAATGGGTTGAAGCCAAAGCTTTACCCACTAACGACGCGAGGGTGGTTTGTAATTTCTTGAAACAACTGTTTGCTCGATTCGGTGTTCCTCGTGCTATAATCAGTGACCGCGGGACTCATTTTTGCAATTATCAATTTGCAAGAGTAATGGCTAAGTATGGTGTCAATCACCGTCTTTCCACCGCTTAACATCCTCAAACCAACGGTCAAGCCGAGATATCCAACCGTGGATTGAAACGTTTTTTGGAACGTACTGTGGGAGAGCATCGTGCCTCGTGGGCTGATAAACTTGATGATGCTCTGTGGGCTTTCCGTACCGCCTATAAGACACCGATTGGTTGTACACCCTATCGTCTTGTGTACGGGAAAGCCTGCCACCTCCCCATCGAGCTGGAACATAAGGCATACTGGGCCTTGAAGTGGGCTAACTTCGACATCAACAAAGCCGGTGATCTTCGCAAGATTCAACTCAACGAGCTACATGAATTGAGGAATGAAGCTTACGAGAACTCATTGATCTACAAGGAGAAGACCAAGATTATCCACGATGCTAAAATTAAGAACCGAGAGTTCCATGTTGGTGATCAAGTCTTACTTTTTAACTCTCGGTTGAAGATCTTCTCGGGCAAGTTGAAGAGCCGCTGGTCTGGTCCATTCACCATCGCCATTGTCTTTCCCTATGGCACCATTGAGCTTTCTCAGCAAAATGGGCCCAATTTTAAGGTGAATGGCCAGCGTCTGAAGTTGTACTTTGGTGAGGACATCTCTCATGAGATGATTCCATCCCTCACCATGTTCCCTTTGAATTAGTTCGGGACCGAGTCAGGCTCGTGACTCGGTTAACAAAAACAAGCGCTCCTCGGGAGGCAACCCGAGTATCTATCCCCCTTTCCCGTTTTTCATCCTAAGTGTAGGGGGAGCTATATAGGTTGCTTGTGTTTGTATGGTGATGTGATTACAGGGATACATGCACTCTTGGAATCTTTGAAGAACCGTGCTCTCATGTTATCCGCAATACCGGTTCTATCTCTCAACTATCGTGACTCAATTTTCTTCATACTCACATTTGAAATTGATCACTTTAGTTATCTCCTCCTTAACTTGATTTAACCAACGTGCACAATGTCATAAGTGTAGGGGAGACTTTTTCCACATGCTTAAACATTGAGGACAATGTTTATATTAAGTGTAGGGGAGACATCTATCGAAGTTTTAAGTGGACTTTTCCATTAAAGTGCCTTCATTTAACTAGAAAGTTCGATTTTTCGACATTTTTCAAAATTTTTAATCTATTTTGGCCTAATTGTATAGTTGCATTGTCCTTTGTTATGTTTATTTTCTCTCCTTGCTAGAATAATATTTCTATAAAGTGGTTTTAAATTTTTCAAAGTCGTGAATATTTTGACTCAACCCGAGTTTACTTATCTAAGTTTACTCTAGCTAGTATCCTTAACGTGTTTAAGTCAAGTTTTGCTAGGCTATTATATAGGGAACTTTAAAACGCAAATTCTAAACTTGAAAGAGTCTAAGAAGATGCAAGATCCTATAGACGACTCGAAAACCCAAAACTTTGATTTAATAGGCTAAGCATCCACTAGTCTCATTCCTTGAGATTTTAAACTGTGGAGAACGAGAGATGATAGAGTCAATTATAAGTTTGGTATTCTTTCATAAATTTATGTGAGTTGATTATAAGCCTATTCTCCCATCGCTTGCTAATAAATTTATCTGCAATAAATAAGGTTGTACGATTTGAAAAGTTACTTAGCTTCTAGCCCAAGATCGTTTAAAAGTTGCTCGGTATTAATTAGAGTTCATAGCCAAGGCATAACTTAATGAAGCGGGATGCGAAGATTGGCGAGTCCGAAAAGGCCCTAACAAGGCATGAGGGCTACATTTTGTTGCTAAAGATCCAAAAGTGATGTGAAGAATCATTTATCGAAAATCAATATGAAGGATCGAGACACACGACGAAAAGCAAGAACTCCCCAAAAGATCATGGAGAAATCTATCCGAAAAGACCCTAGCAAGGTATGAGGATAAAAAGATCCAAGACCTAAAAGGAGGTGGATCGTTGTATATCAAAGTCCAAAATAAAGATTGGAGAAAAATGAAAGAAGTCGTGGTCCAAAGATGAAGAATCTCTCAAAACTTCAAGTGAAGAAATTCCTATTATGAAGAAAAGACCATAATTTCAAGAACGTCTCTCAAAGATTCGAAGTATGAAGTCGCTGCCAAATATCGGTCCGAGAAACGTCTCAAATCGTTAAGCGAGTTATGCCAAGATATGAACTTTATGAGGTCCCGAGAAGCAGTTTTAAAAGATTTTATCCTTTAGCTAACTATTGATTAAATCGTCCCACTTTGTTTTCAGCCTAAATAACTATCGAAATAAGTCAAACAATGCATCCTCGTGATCATTCAAGACAAAAATAAAATATAAGAGATAAACCTAGGAATAAGGGAGTCTAAGTGAATAATTGGGCCACATGAGTTCGTGTTAGTTTGCTAACTTATAATAACAATGATCTCGTTTTTAAGCTTGGTATGGGGAACGTGAAACTTGAGAATTATGGACATTCATGACAAGGTGGGTTATTTATGATGAGAAATGTGAACCATGCTTTAAAATTGTAGCATTGCATGAGGGCATGGCAATGGTTAAGTGTAGGGGATTTGATAGGTGTGAAAACACCCATCCTTTTACCACTTATTTCTTGCTAAAACGAGACCAAAACGCGTATTTAATGTCATTTGTTTGGAATTATGCGTGGTTTGTGTGTTTGTTGTGTTTTCAGAGCCAACCGGATAAATATTGAAGAAAACATGGGATTGGACGGGTTTTATCGAAGAAAAAGACGAAAAGACGAAGTCTATAATCCAAGAGATGCAAAAGATTTGAAGTCGATGGGCCTATTTGAAGATTTATCGAAGAAAAGGACCAAAGATGGAAGATTTACATATGTCGAAGAACTCAAGTCTATTAATTGAAGAAATTTAAAGACGAGTTGAATTTATTCGTCGACAAATCCCGAATCAAAATAAAAAACGTCGACTTTTCTGAAAAGACGAGAAGACAAAAAGAAATAGAGAAAGCCCACTCACCAAACCAAGCCAAGCACTATAAATACTCCTTCCCTTCACAAATTTTAGAAGTTTTTTTCTTTCTGTTATTTTCATTTCCTAGTTCGTAGGAACCAACTCCCTTAAGGAGATTGGTGGTTTTCAGTTTCTTTGATTTCTTCCACAATCTTGCCTTTTTTTTCGTTTTGGATTCGAATACAATAGCTAGGTGATGAAATCCAAACTAAGGTCTTATTTGAAAGTAGGTAAATTTATTGTTCTACGTAATATAATATATTAATCACAAAAAACACGAAAAACGATACATACTATAATAATAGAAAAATAACAAAACTTTCTGAGGACGGAAAGGGTCTTCAAATCAATGATCAACAAATATCACAAAGACGAATCGTACACAAGATCCCCGGCAGCGGCGCCAAAATTTTTGATGTAGTGAGGAATGTATGCGATAATTAAGATACGTTATAGGGTAAAATATAAAATTACCTTTAGGAAAAAGCAATAGACTAAAATTACCAAAGACCGATTTAATTAAACACGATTAATGTAAGGATTTTACTAGTTGAAAAAGTTCGATTCTCAGTATCTTCTCAAACTAATTTCCGGTTCAAAGTACGACTCAATTGTTTTTGGTGAAAAAGAATATTTTTGGTTGTTTTAAAATAAATGTGCAAAGACGTAAAAGTAAATGGCGTAAAAGTAAATCTAACTCTACTTTAAAATAAAAGACAAGTATTTAAAAGCGTGACGGAAATTAAAAAGCACTAAAAATAAATAACGCAAACTTAAAACTATCTAAGGCAAACTTAAAACACAACTAAAACTTAAAACTAAGGCAAGGCTAAAATAAATCTAAGGCAAATAAAATTAAAGTGCAACTAAGTAAAAAGGCGGGAAAAGTAAAGCTTGAAAATTAAAGAATTAAAAACAGAAACTAAAAATAACCTGAACACAGCTTATCCGGAATAATCCTTCGTTCGGAATAAACATTCATCCGGAATGTCACCTTCGTTCGGAATGTTCTTCTTTACTCGGAATATTTACCAAAACCCTTGATCCGGAATAAATCCTTTATCCGGAATATGTCACTTATCCGGAATAAAGTCTTGATTCGGAATACTTAAGCTTGATTCGGAATGTTGCTGATCCGGAATATTTTGAATCCCCTTGATCTGGAATGTTGAAGATTCCGGATGAAGACCTTGATCCGGAATAATTAATTATTTCGAATAAAACTCCTTGATCCGGAATATATGGTATTCCGAATGAAAGGTTTGATCCGGAATGTTAAGTTATTCCGAATAAACAAGACTGATCCGGAATGTCTCCTTGATCCGGAATGTTTCTTGATCCGGAATGTTTCTTCACAAAACCTTGATTCGGAATGTGTGGTTGATCCGAAACTTGGTGTTGATCCGGAATATGTCACTTATTCCGGATGAAAGCCTTTGATTCGGAATATTCAACAAACAATCTTCACTGATTCGGAACTTTGGGCTTGATCCGGAATGTTTCCTGGGAAATAACAAGTAACAGACAAACGAAGAACACGGAGGAACAAATATAACATGAATCCACACAAGTCGAATCTAAATCAACCACAAGATTAAATCAAACTAATCAAATAACATCTACTAATCATAAACAAACAATCCAAATCAATCAAACTAACAAAACTAATCAAAATAATCAAAACCCACTTTAATCAATAAAAACTCAAAAACATAAACATGAACATAAACATAAAGATCAAAGATTAAAGAAAGGTAGATAGGAGATGAACAATAAAAATAAAGATTGACAAGAATTAAAAGGAAACTTACTTGAAATTAAAGGAATTTAAGGTGCAAGACAGGTATTTAAATTTGACAATTAAGTAAATGACATAAATTTAAATGACAAGGTAATTAAAATTGGAAGAACTAATTGTCACTATTAGCCAACAAAGGAAAATGAAATAAATCCTAATCTATTTATAGGGGAGGATTAGGAGGTGCTTAGGAAGCTTCCTCCCCTCTTTCTTCTTTTCTTAATTGCGTCATTAAGTCCTTGCTCTTCTTAATACTTTGTTAATCTTCTTAATTCTTTGACTTTAACGACTTTGTTTCGGGATTTCTTTGAACTCGTCTTGTAATTCTTCAATAAGTTAGACTTGGGTTCTTCGGCTTTTAGTAAACTTCCGTCTTTTGACTTTTTCTTCGATAAATCTTTAGAATTGGTCTTGGACTTCCGTTCTTTTTGCACTCTTGACTTCGTCTTTCGTCTTTTTCTTCGATAAAAGCCCGTGAATGCCCGTGTTTTCTCCACTTTTCACCTTTTCGTCCTAAATCACAACAAAAACACAAACCACGCATAATTCCGACATAAATGACATAAAATACACGTTTTGGCTCGGTTATTATTGTAATTAAGTGGTAAAAAGGATGGGTGTTTACACACCTATCAAATCCCCTACACTTGACCATTGCAATGTCCTCATGCAATGCATTAGTTACAAAGCACGTTTACATTTTTCATCACAATCAATCCACCTTGGCCTTTATTAAAAAGATAGAAAACTATAAACATTCAAAGTAAAGAAATCAAAAACATACCTTCGAGTTTTGGAAATGTCATGAATAATCATTATCCTCAAGTTTTCACTTTCTCCAAACCAAGCTTAAAAACGAGATCATTGTTATTATAAGTTAGCAAACTAACACGAACTCATGTGGGCCAATTATTTACTTAGACTCCCTTATTCCTAGGTGTATCTCTTATATTTTATTATTGTCTTGAATGATCACGAGGATGCATTGTTGACTTATTTCGATAGTTATTTAGGCTGAAAATAAAGTGGGACGATTTAATCAATAGTTAGCTAAAGGACAAAATCTTTTAAAACTGCTTCTCGGGACCTCATAAAGTTCATATCTTGGCATAACTAGCTTCGAGATTTGAGACCTTTCTCGGACCGATATTTGGCAGCGACTTCATACTTCAAACCTTGAGAGACGTTCATGAAATAATGGTCTTCTCTTCATAATAGGAATTTCTTCACTTGAAGTTTTGAGAGATTCTTCATACTTTGACCACGACTTCTTCATTTTTCTCCAATCTTTATTTTTGAATTTGATATACAACGATCCGCCTCCTTTTTGGACTTGGATCTATTTATCCTCATACCTTGTTAGAGCCTTTTCGGAAGACTTCTCCATGACTTTTGGGGAGTATTTGCTTTTCGTCGTATGTCTCGATCCTTCATACTGATTTTTGATAAATGATTCTTCGCATCACTTGGGATCTTTAGCAACAAAATGTAGCCCTCATGCCTTGTTAGGGCCTTTTCGGACTCGCCAATCTTCGCATCCTGCTTCAATAAGTTATGCCTTGGCTATGAACTCTAATCCATACCGAGCAACTTTTAAACGATCTTGGGCTAGAAGCTAAGTAACTTTTCAAATCGTACAACCTTATTTATTGCAGATAAATTTATTAACAAGCGATGGGAGAATAGGCTTATAATTAACTCACATAAATTCACGAAAGAATACCAAACTTATAATTAACTCTATCATCTCTCGTTCTCCACAGTTTAAAATCTCAAGGAATGAGACTCGTGGATGCTTAGCCTATTAAATCAAAGTTTTGGGTTTTCGAGTCGCCTATAGGATCTTGCAAATTCTTATACTTTTTCATATTTAGAAATCGCATTTTAAAGTTCCCTTGATAAACGACTCTCTAGGATCAATTATAGGAACTTGCGAAAAGTTCTTGTTCTTAACCCGTGAGAGTTAAGACTTTCGCGTTTTAAAGCTCCCTATATAAAAGCCTAGCAAAACTTGACTTAAAAACATTAAGGATACTAGCTAGAGTAAACTTAGATAAGTAAACTCGGGTTGAGTCAAAAGATTCACAACGTTTGAAAATTAAAACAACTTTATTAAAATTTTATTCTTGCAAAGAAGGAAAAATAACTATACAAAGGTAAAAACTAATAGGCCAAAATAGATCAAAAATTTTGAAAAATGTGGAAAAATTGATTTTCCGGTTAAAATGAGGACAAATACAAGGAAAAGGCCACTTAACTTCGATAGAAGTCCCCCTACACTTAATATAAACATTGTCCTCAATGTTTAAGCATGTGGGAGTAAACTCCCCTACACTTAGGACATTGTGCACGTTGTTTAAATCTTGCTAAGGAAGAGACAACTAACGAGATTCCTATTTTAATATTGGGAAATATAAAATAGTGAATCAAAAAGAGTTTAGGATAGAACCGGGAAGACGGGAACACGGAATCACGGGTCGTTAAAAATCATCAAGAGTGGATCATTGAGCGCTGGAATCCCTGATTAATAGAAGAGAGGAAATAGCAAACACCAACGGGTCTCCCCCTACACTTATGGTAAAAACAAAGAAAAAGATAGATAGATAGTCGGGTTGCCTCCTGAGAAGCGCTTGTTTTTGTTAACCGAGTCACGAGCCTGACTCATCCCCGAATTAAATGGTCCATGGGGAAGCCTCAAATGTAATACCGGGATCAAAGACCTTGTCCTCGTTCCCGGTTGACATCAGCAAAGGGGAGGCGGGAGGATAAGTCTTAAACGGTAGAAAGGTCCTTTCAACATACGAGAAGTATGTGAAGTCTTGATCCACGGGAGGTGGGGTGGGTAAAGGAATCACATTGTCATCCTCCAAAGACAATGGATGCTGACCAATTAGCAAATCCGTAAGGTTATCAGTCATAGAATGGTCATTGTCACCTCCCGGGTCAAAGCACTCATCCTCATTTCCCGGAGAGTGAAAATGATACATCACCCGCTTGGGCGTACATTCAGTAGGATGAGGGGGCAATATAGTATGAGAAGTAAGAGAAGAATTACCTTCCATCCGTGTCACCTGTCCAGTAGATTCAAATCTCTCCACCTCTGCTATAGAAGGGGGCATGGCTAACAAAGTATGCTCATCAATAGCAAGAGAAGCAGAGCTATCAATGTCCTCAATCCCTTCGTCAAAGAGAGGATTCACCTCACTAGATATGTAATCGTCATCAAAATCAAATAAAGGGTTCGAATAAATCTTGAAATTTTCCTTCTGAACATCTTCATCGGATAGTGACTCGTCATCACTAGAAGTAAAATCATCATCTTGATCAAAAAGAGGATTAGAGAAAGCCAAAGAATCCTCTCCCAAAGTGTTGGTGGAAGGAACATCATCAGAAGAAAGTGCATCATACTCATCGTCACTGTCAGATGTCAACTCAGATTCACTTGGAATTGGGACAAGGTTATTAGCACTAGACTTTATGAATTCGTCGGATTCCTTTGCAGGAATTGTGCTAATATCCTCATCCCTTAGGATGGTTGAATCCTTAGGCTCTAGAGCCGGCAAGTCGGGAGAAGGAATAGAATTCTCATCGTTCCATGATTGTGGTAAAATACGACTCTTGTTTAGGAAAACAAAAGAACGTATATGAGCGGTAAGTATCGAGTGATGATTTTAGGAAAAATCAACACTAATGACCCAATCACTTAAAAAGAGAGAAAGTTCGTTTCCCAAGGAGGTATATGTGTTGTGAGTTAACTTGTATTTCTTTGAGATTAATATTAAGAGAATGGGGATGAAAGGATGAAAAGACGGTTACGTTAAAATTACACTACGACGTAAAAGACTTAAAGTCGTGAAAAACTACCCAAATTAAAAATTTATACTAAGACCAAAAACAAAATCAATAATTAAAAAAAAACTAAAAAGAAGTCTAAAATAATATAAATAAAGATAAAAATCCAACAAAGATATTTTAAAACCTTTTATTAATTAAATATTTAATTTTAAATGCTAATTAAAGCCCTAAAATTAAATATAATTAATTCAAATGTCTAAAATATGATTTTATTGAATAATCACTTAACTTATATTATTAGAAGACTAAAAAGTATTTTTCTAAAAATTAAAAGCTATTAAAACTATTTTTAAAACTCTAAAAATGATTTAAAATGATTAAAAACTAATTAAACTTAAAATAATTATAAAAATAAATCTAAAAGCTATAAAAATATTCTAAAAATGGAAAAGGTCTTAATTAATGCTAAAGAATCTAGGAAAAATGAAAAATAAAGAAAAATAAAACTTTGAAATTTAATGAATAAAATAATATTAAAATATTCCTAAAAATAAAAAGTTCTCAAATAAATTCTAAAAAATTCTCAAAAATCCTAAATATTCTAACTAAGAAGAAAATGTAAATTAAAGTTTCTAAAACCTCTTAATTAATTTTATATTAATTTTTAAAGTTGCTTAAAAATCCTAAAATCTTATAAAATTAAAAATAAGCCAAATTAAAAACCTAATAAGCTGTAAACCTCAAAATATTATTTTAAAAGCTAAAAATTATTTTTCCTAAAAATTAAAACTCTTTTTTCTATTTTTTAATGCTTTTATAAAAAACGGCTAATAAATAAATTGTAGAAAATAATTAAATAAAAGGAAAAAAATGAAACCAAGCTGGAAAAATCTATAAACCTATAATGGTCCTAGGAAAATTCAAATAAGCCAAAAACAAAAAGCAAATAAGCTGGAAAATGGTAAATAAGCTACGGCTTTTATTTTAAGCTAGAAAAACAGAAACGTATTAAATAACTAATGAAAACAAACCCTAACGTAAAAAACCATCTAGATTAGCGGTAGGACACTTAACCCTCCAGCGAGAGGTCTAGTGTTCGAGTCCTGCTACGGGTGAGTTTTTGCTTTTATTTTCTTTTTTATTTTTTTCTTTGCCAATCCAATAGTGACCTTTGTAAGACTTGTAAACTGAATCCACTTCAATATTTTTGACAAGATTAAGCTCAGGTTAAGCACAAAAATGTATGCAGGTTCACTGGCAAGAACACAAGTTCTTATCTTAGTTTACAAGTTATGCAGTCCAAGAGGGCTTGGCCTGTGTGCTTACTTGGTGGATATTTTGGACAATGGGGGCACCCTTGTGCTTATTGAAGCACAAGGAGTCAATGACACACAAGAAGCAATCAATTAGCACACCAAATTCACAAAACAATGCACAAAAGGGCAAGTCAAGTTTCTGATGCACTTGTGCAGGTCTGGTGGCTGTTTAAGCTGTTTACTAGCACACAATTGAACTTCAAAGCCACAAATTAGGCATACACAATCACCAATAGATGCACAAACAATTTGCAAACCTCTAACACCCTAAGTCTCAACAGAATTCAAGAATCAAGCACAATCATGCATCAAAATTCCATGAAATTCAAGCAGAAGGTGACAATGCAGATTTTAAACACACTTTTCACTTTTTAATGCACAAACTTGCTTTCAAACTTGTCCCAATCTTACTTACTAACTAGCATGTAACATATGACAACCTTTAACAACATTCTAACACCCTTTTCAAACACATTCAAAGATTACTACCCTGCTTAAACACGTTTCCAAACACCACTTAATATTTTGAAAACCACTCTTTTTCAAATCAAATCAGTTTAAAACTCAATCAATTTAACCCTATGATCTTCTAACATGTATACAATCACATAAGAACACAGATCAAACACTTACAACAACAATAGAACACTTAATCAATCAGATCACATAAAACACACTTTTTCTGAAATTTTAAAAGGTAACAAGAAGATTACCTTAGGGCTTTACATCCAAAGCCCTAGTGGATGATTATCCACCTCCCACAGGCTGGAGGCCTGCGCTGACCAGTGATCAACAGCAATCCACAACCTGTTTAAGACAAATCAAACAAAACAAGAACAAAATACAAGCAATATTATACTGTTTTCTTTTCTTTCTTAAAACCTTCCAAATCTTTTCAAAGCTTCTTAAAACGTTTTATAACCACTAAATCACCAACTAAAACTTACCTCTTAACACCAAAACCTGTGAATCAAATCCTTACCAAGAAACTCAACTTTCAGAAACCTTTAACTAAATTTTGAAAAACAAAATCAGTTAACCAAATAACAAATGGAACTCAGAATCAAGCTTTTTCACAATACACAACTTTTAAAAACAATAAAAAGGAATTACACTTGATTAAATCAAACACCAAACTTTTATTTTCTTAAAAAGGGATTACAAGTGAAAAGCTTGAAAACTGGAACAAGGGAAATCCACAAGTCGGATTCTCCTTTTATAATGACCTAAGAACATACTAGAATCATAAAATTACAAACCCTAATACATAAAAATCTCTAAAATACCCCTAAACCTTCTAGACGTTTTTGAGAAGTTAGCTGTCCAAATTTGATCTCCACCGTTTGTTTTTGCGTTGTGATGAAGCAATAAACCTTGGTGGTTGATTTGGGACACGTCACATGCCTTGGAGCCCAAGGAGTGATGTGATTGGTGGAATGGAGAAAAGGGGGTGGGGTCCATAAGCGTGGGATTGGGGTTTTGAGGTGTGGGATGGGTTTGTGTGTGTGGGAATTAAGCGTGTGTAGGTTTAATTGAAATTTACCCAAGTATTAAGTTGGGTAATTTCTGGAGGTGTAAAAAGATGTACAGTAACTATCTTGATCCGAATTTGGGGGAAAAATGTGTTAGGCGCGTTTTTCAGTTTGAATGTTTCAACTTGACAACTTAAGCCCTTATCTTTTGAGATTTTTGGCATAAAAGGTTTTTCAGCCCTAAAATCGTTCTTCCTTTGTTAATAACTTTCCACCTTTTACATTTTTGGCACAAACCTTTTGGAAAAAGGTTTCAAAGGTAATTTTTGACATTTTTGAATATTTCAAGGGCTGTTCTTGGACAATCTTGATCTTCAAAGGTCTTCATTGTGTCTTTTCCTTTATGAGGGACCATTATTGGCAATTTGAAATTGTTGAGGGACTAATTTTGCCATTTCTTCAAAGTTAAAGGACCTTTTTGCAATTTTGACAAACTTAAGGGACCAAACTTGTAATTATTAATATACAAGGGTTTTAAGTGTCATTTCTTCATTAATGGAGGATCAATCTTGTTTGTCTTCAAGTCTTCAAGGGTATTTGTTGAAAATTCCATGATTAGGGCCCGGTTCATTGTACGGCTTCGTTTCTTGTGTCCGTTTTTCCTTGTAACTTGTGATCTTTTGTCTTTTTCACGATATCCATACCTAAAATACACAAGTAAACAAACACAAGCATATATATGGTATTTTATGACATTTTTATGCATTTAAAGCCCGAAAAGAACGATGAGATCATGTATAAATGCCATCTCATCATTCCACGAAATAGGACTCTCATCGTCATCACTATCATAATAATATGGAGGCACAAGAGGAGGAGTATAAGCATTCAGGTTAGATACTTGCTCTTGGTGCTGATCCGCTTGACATTTCTCCATGATCTTGTTGCAAGCTTCTTGAACTTTTTGAAAGTTATCAAAAAGTGTGGCCATTTGCTCAGGAGGAAGTGCACAAAGGGTTGATGATTGACGGTGGGACGTGGGGGCTCAAAGTTATACACACTGGGATGATAGCACGGAACTTTCTCAAAGACCTTCGACGGATCACAAGAAGAAGCATCGTGAGGGCCCCCACAAATATAGCACCACGAGTATGGAGAAAAACCGGTGCATCTTGAGGATAAGGATTGTCATAGACGGGAGAAGGTGAGAAATTATTGTAAGAGGAGAGGTATGAATTTGTTGAATTGCAAAATGGACAAAATCCAAATTGTGTATCGTCGATATCAAAACCACACCGCTCACAAGTACACCATTAACATGTTTGAAAACCATGCCATGGTCTCCCACACCGTACGCAAGACGAATCCATGAAGAATTATAAATAAGAGGGGTAAAGAAAAGAATTAAACATAATAGAGGATAAAGAGGAATATTTTTGGTGCAAAACGTTGAAAAAGAAATGCTTTTTATGATTTTTCAAATTTTTTTGGGATTTTTTGAAAATTTTTGACACGAAAAATAATGTTCACGAGTGAACGGATCCCAAAAAGCAACGCGTCTCTCACAGAATACCGTTAATCTTTACGAAAAGAGCCACAGCGGCGCCATTTTAATGTAAGGATTTTACTAGTTGAAAAAGTTCGATTCTCGGTATCTTCTCGAATTGATTTCCGGTTCAAAGTACGACTCAATTGTTTTTGGTGAAAAAGAATATTTTTGGTTGTTTTAAAATAAATGTGCAAAGACGTAAAAGTAAATGGAGTAAAAGTAAATCTAACTCTACTTTAAAATAAAAGACAAGTATTTAAAAGCGTGACGGAAATTAAAAAGCACTAAAAATAAATAACGCAAACTTAAAACTATCTAAGGCAAACTTAAAACGCAACTAAAACTTAAAACTAAGGCAAGGCTAAAATAAATCTAAGGCAAATAAACTTAAAGTGCAACTAAGTAAAAATGCGGGAAAAGTAAAGCTTGAAAATTAAAGAATTAAAAACAGAAACTAAAAATAACCTGAACACAGCTTATCCGGAATAATCCTTCGTTCAGAATAAACATTCATCCGGAATGTCACCTTCGTTCGGAATGTTCTTCTTTACTCGAAATATTTACCAAAACCCTTGATCCGGAATAAATCCTTTATCCGGAATATGTCACTTATCCGGAATAAAGTCTTGATTCGGAATACTTAAGCTTGATTCGGAATGTTGCTGATCCGGAATATTTTGAATCCCCTTGATCCGGAATGTTGAAGATTCCGGATGAAGACCTTGATCCGGAATAATTAATTATTCCGAATAAAACTCCTTGATCCGGAATATATGGTATTCCGAATGAAAGGTTTGATCCGGAATGTTAAGTTATTCCGTATAAACAAGACTGATCCGGAATGTCTCCTTGATCCGGAATGTTTCTTGATCCGGAATGTTTCTTCACAAAGCCTTGATTCGGAATGTGTGGTTGATCCGGAACTTGGTGTTGATCCAGAATATGTCACTTATTCCGGATGAAAGCCTTTGATTCGGAATATTCAACAAACAATCTTCACTGATTCGGAACTTTGGGCTTGATCCGGAATGTTTTCTGGGAAAGAACAGTAACAGACAAACGAAGAACACGGAGGAACAAATATAACACGAATTCACACAAATCGAATCTAAATTAACCACAAGATTAAATCAAACTAATCAAATAACATCTACTAATCATAAACAAACAATCCAAATCAATCAAACTATAAAAACTAATCAAAATAATCAAAACCCACTTTAATCAATAAAAACTCAAAAACATAAACATAAACATGAACATAAACATAAAGATCAAATATTAAAGAAAGGTAGATAGGAGATGAACAATAAAAATAAAGATTGACAAGAATTAAAAGGAAACTTACTTGAAATTAAAGGAATTTAAGGTGCAAGACAAGTATTTAAATTTGACAATTAAGTAAATGACATGAACTTAAATGACAAGGTAATTAAAATTGGAAGAACTAATTGTCACTATTAGCCAACAAAGGAAAATGAAATAAATCCTAATCTATTTATAGGGGAGGATTAGGAGGTGCTTAGGAAGCTTCCTCCCCTCTTTCTTCTTTTCTTAATTACGTCATTAAGTCCTTGCTCTTCTTAATACTTTGTTAATCTTCTTAATTATTTGACTTTAACGACTTTGTCTCGGGATTTCTTTGAACTCGTCTTGTAATTCTTCAATAAGTTAGACTTGAGTTCTTCGGCTTTTAGTAAACTTCCGTCTTTTGACTTTTTCTTCGATAAATCTTCAGAATTGGTCTTGGACTTCCGTTCTTTTTGCACTCTTGACTTCTTGACTTCGTCTTTCGTCTTTTTCTTGGATAAAAGCCCGTGAATGCCCGTGTTTTCTCCACTTTTCACCTTTTCGTCCTAAATCACAACAAAAACACAAACCACGCATAATTCCGACATAAATGACATAAAATACACGTTTTGGCTCAGTTATTATTGTAATTAAGTGGTAAAAAGGATGGGTGTTTACACACCTATCAACGATGATGAACCAAGTTCGTTGTACACGAAGATCGAGTGAATTTGAGACGTTTTGTTTCGATTTGGACAATTGATTTGAATGCGATTTCGGTTTTAAAACTAAAATTACTCCTACGAATTTTTAATTAATTAAATCCTAAAGAGCATGAATCGTAACCCCAATATTTAATCTAAAGTCAATTATTTAAAAATTAAAGCTATTTAAAAATTTAAAATATTTAAAAAAATCTATTTAACATTAACTATTTAACTAGAATAACTTTTACACTATTTAAAAATCTTATTTAAACTAATTTAAAAACTATTTAAAATCTATTAATTAATTAAACCCATTAAAAATTAACTTTTACTTTTCACTGAACAAAGTTTTTAAACAAAATTATTAAAAACAATATTAATTTTGAAAGTAATAAAATATTAGTTTTTTTTTATTTTTTTATTTTTTTATTTTTTTTATTTTAAACAAATATTTTTATTTATTATTTATACTAATTATTTTAAACTAAATAATAAAAACTTTTATTTATTTAAAGAAAATAATATTTATTATTATTTAAAAATTAAAAACGTGTGTTGTAAAGCTGAAAGTCAAAGTTACATTTGTATATTAATTACATAATGCAGAATTAAACCAACATGAGCCTTTAGCTCAGATGGTTATCACGTTGGGACTGTGAATGGCAGGTCTCGAGTTCGAGACCTGCAAGTGACCAATTTTGATGTTAATTTTTTTGGAGTCCAAATTATTGTTTCTCAACAAACCAAACAGACCAAATTAGTCTGCTAAAATAAACAGAAATAACACATTAATCATAAAGTATAAACAAATTCAATTAATCAGTAAATACTACTCTAGAATCCACTCAGCAAAAATCAGTCAACCTTCCCTCACAATTAACCAACAGTCATAATATTATCATACAGTAAAAAGACTAAGGCGACTATCTTAAAACAAGCAGATCTAAATCACGAATAGTCAAATTAACGATGAAGTTCATTCAACAAGAAATAAAAGCACGAAGCAAGACTAGTTGGCAGCAAGTATTATAAGAGCAATGATGTAGCATATCTACATAATATCAGATTTAAAGACTAACACCTAAAACAATCATCAAGCAGATTAGTCAATAAACGAAAGTCAACAGTTCAACAGGCTCGTAGCAGATCATATACATACTAAATTAGAAGGATAGAAATTCAAATCCAAATAAGATTGTGCTCATATCCATTCTAACTAGAAAACATTAACACATACATTATAATCTAACATAAACACCCTATCTTTATACAGAAAACATTCATACATCCATCTTATAAAACTAAGCAGATCCAAACAAATTCAAACATTAACTAAACGAAACAACAAAGAAAAACACACCGGATCCATTTATCATTTTATCACAAATTCAGTTTAAATCTAAATAAAATATCATGAAACTTAAAGTGATTCAAACCTGATGAAGAAACCTTTGAGCAGAAGTCACGCGCTGAGCGGACTTGTTAAAGTCTTTACCGAATCAACAACAAACCACATTTACAACGTCAAGACATACCACCATTTAACGAACAGAAGACTTACGAATCATAGCAACATCAAGAATCGAACTGGTAACATCAAACACATTCGAATCATAACTCATTCTCAAGCCACAGTAATATTTTAATAGTTTAATCAATGGACTAAACCTTTATCCCTTATTTCATCTAATATTCTTAATAAGCTATGATTTTTCAGCTTATAAAAATATTACACATTTATAATAGACTTATTAGATTCGTTTAAGCAAACTTTTCAACACAAAATCAAACAGTGAATTAAAGAGATTTAAGCTGTAAATAAAACTTTTATTAAATCAAAAATCTATTACAACTTTTAAAAGAAAGATTACAAAATCTAAATCTAAACTATCATTATAACATTAAAAGTAAAAGAAGGGATGATTTTTCAGAAAAGAAATGTGGGTATTTATAGCAAACCCGAGAGGGTGATTTGTTGATGAAGAGCTGATTTTGGCCTTTGATTTGGTATCTCTGCTCTGTCTCTTGTTAGTTAATGATCCAAAGGCCGAGATTGGTTTACCTTCACTCGGATTGCCAACGTGGCCAATCTTGTGCTTCTTTGGAGCTGAGGTGGCATGATGTGATAGGTCCTCTGACTAGTCTTCAGAATATCCACCAATAATAAGCTAGCCGTGACGTCTCAAATGGCCACATGGAAGCATAGAACTAAGGATCTGAGTTTAAACACGCGCCCTAATCCTCCTCAATTATCTGAAAAAGCGCGTGAAATTCATTTGCCCTTTGATTTGAGAAACCCCCTAAAGATTAGGGTTGATAACTGGTGGCTGCGTGTTCTCAGTTTTTTATTATTCTTCGTTCCTTTATTTTTTCTCTTGTTGTTATCAACGAATGGAAGTGGAAAGTTTTTATATAAATTCACTTTCATCGTCTTTTGGGCTTGGGAATGGTCCAAGATTTGTAATTCTTCCACGTCACTTTATTTCATTTGGGCTTTGACCCAATTTGGTTAATAATTGAATCTGTCTCATTTCTTGTATAATTGGGCTTATTTTTGGCTATGAATCCAAAAGTGAATAATACATTTTCCAATATTGGGCTTTTAGGCCCAATATATAAATATGGGACCCACAAAACCCAATAATCTTTATTAAAATTAAATCCTCTAAAAAACGAACTCGATTTTTGACTTCTCGATCGTTACTTCAGTCTTGTGTCGTTTTTGCTGGTTCTCATGAATTTGGTACCTACACACACGAAACAAACAAAACAAGCATATACAAAGCTATATTCATACATTTTATGCATTTTAGGCTTGTTATTTGATACAAATGATATGAGTAATTACACTCATATCAAAATCCATTTTTATATCCAAATCCGTTTTGCTCCCCATTTTTATATCCAAATCCATGATATGAGTAACACATGTCGGGATGAGCCAGCACATTAAGTCAAACCATTATTGATCTCAATTTAAATCACATTGTCTCCCCCATATTAAAAATATTAACCCAATCGATGTTTTTAATATCAATTGATTTAATAGCATTTTAAGAAAATTTAGGAAGAAAAATGCAAATCTAATTATCTTCATGATTTACACAAGCTCCCCCTCAAATTAATGAGGGTATACTTGAAACGTAAATAAAATGCCTTTTAAACACAAGTGTAAGGTACTTATCACGTGCAAAGATCATATAAAATAATGTATTCACAAGATTAGCAATTTACGAGGTTGGACCTGAATGATGGAGAACATCATATGATAGAATCACATGGTTCTTGTTCACGAATGTTGGTCGCCTCATCACGTCTGAAGTTATCTCTTGACACCATGTGTACGATTGATATCGTTATCTTGACACCAATTTGTGAACTCGGCACTTTCGGCATCAAAGATTCTGAACGCTTGACAATTGCTCCCCCTCAATTGTTGACCTGTGTTCTATCGAAAGAGTTGTAGTCGTCGTTTGAGTAGTCGCATCGTCGAGTATGTAGATATCAGTTGTAGATTGCTAAGGTTTGTGGAGATGATAACTTCATAAAAACAAGATTTCTCTCATTTTAACAAATAAATGCACTGAAACGTACATATATTCGTGTTAGATTGTGTTATTACGTAAACACAATCCCTTACATGGTTATAAATTAAACCATGCCCGAGAAAATTAATTCCCGTTGTTGGTCAAAGCTTTCCAGTGAAATGCTTGACTTGAATATGAAAAGCGGGTAACTATCTGAAATAATAGCAAGCCATTTTGAGCATTTTTTAAAACATTTGAACTTCTGCTCGAACTTTATTTACAACCCCATGTCATTATTGAATGACATTTCTAGTATCGTAAATATTATTGATTCCAAAAGACATGCTCTTTTTATCAAAACATTTTTGAACACATAATTTTGAAAGATTTAGAAAAACCTTTTGAGAAATTCTCGAAAAAAATTGTGTTCATTGTTTTGAAAACCAATTACTTGAGCTTAATATGTTGAATATATTACAAAACGAGCTCAAGTCCGAGAAGTTGTAAACTTCCCGTTGTGAGGATAAGTTTATCATCAGTGATAAACTTTCCTTTTAACTGAAGAACGAGTCCTAAGTTGACATTTACTTAGAAAACGTTTGCATGAGCTTGAAAACTTTTGAATGTTTTAACGGAAAGCTCATGACCGAGAAAGATGAATTTCTCGTTATGAGGAAGAGTTCTCTTATTTAAAAGATATACTTTCCTTTCTGAGCTTAAAACTTGGAATGTTTTAATACAAGCTCATGACCGAGAAAATTTAATTTCCCGTTATGAGGATAAGCTATCTTTAAAGATAAGTTTTCCTAAAATTGAAGTCCGAGTTACAGTCTGATATTTAACTGTAAGTCATTGTGCATGAGCTTAAAAACTTTGAATGTTTTTAACATTAGCTCATGCCCGAGAAAAATTAATTTCTCGTTGTAAGGATAAGTTTATCATTGGGATAAACTTTCCTTTCTTTGAATTCTGGGGCATAATCTAAAATGTGATTATACACCAATTTACACGAGCTTAAAAACCTTTGAATAGTCTGAATGTAAGCTCGTGTCCGAGAAAATTTAATTTCTCGTTAATGAGGATAAGTTTATCATCAGCGATAAACTTTCTTTTCTTAGAAGTGTGGGTTACAATCTGACATGTGACTGCAAGACATTGTGCATGAGCTTAAAAACTTCCAATGTTTTTAATATAAGCTCATGCCCTAGAAAAATGAATTTCTCGTTGTGAGGATAAGTTTATCATCGATGATAAACTTTCCTTTCCCTGGAGATCGAGTCATCGTCTGACATTTAACGATGAACCATATACACGAGCTTAAAACCTTTGAATGGTCTTAGTGTAAGCTCGTGTCCGAGAAAAATTAATTTCTCATTTTTGAGGATAAGTTTATCATCGGCGACAAACTTTCCTTTATGTGAAGATCGGGTCATCGTCTCACATTTAACGATGAGCCTTGTACACGAGCTTAAAACTTTTGAATAGTTTTAATTTTAGCTCGTGACAAGAAAATTTAATTTCTCGTTTTGAGGGTATGTTATCATTGACGAGATAAACTTCCCTTTCTTTGAAGTTCGAGTCACAGACAGTGATTTGATTGTGAGCCATTGTGCATGAGCTTAAAAAACTGGAATGTTTTTTATATAAGCTCATGCCCCAGAAAAATTAATTTTTCGTTGTAAGGATAAGTTTATCATCGGCGATAAACTTTCCTTTCTTTGATGAACGAGTTACAGTCTGTGATATGACTATAAGTCCTCGATGCAATGTAAGCTTAATTGCAAATCCCCTGAGACACTTGTTTCTCTGATATCAGTTTCTTTAGTAACCAAACTCTGAGAGTGTCCTTAGTTGAACGGTATATAAAGATCGGACCGGTTTGTTTTTGTTGATCCTTGACTTTAATACTTGCAATCTCAGTAGGAGTTTGTATGCTTTTATGTGGGTTAGCGATATCTATCTTAAAACCCTGCGGGGATTCACAGTTTTCTTTTCTAGTGCCGGAGGTGACATGAGGAAATGATTCACTTGTATTAGCTGGCAAATGATTCCTTTTATAGAAAAACTTATGTTCAGGCTTAAGTGATGTATCATCCTTTTCAATTTCCTCCCTAGTAGTCTTAGTAGAATCAGAGTCTATCCTAGTTAAAGGGCACTCGTTTCCTACAAGAGTGAAAGTCTACCAGTGGGGCGCCACATTTTACCAATGGGTTTGATTTTAGCTACCCACTGGGATTTAAGTCTAGCACGGGAGTTCACCTCATTCAGTAATTTCTGGACACAAGAATCATGATTCGCTTTAAAGACACATTTCCTACATGTTTTACAAGTAGCATATTTAATGTCCGAGTAAGATCTAGAATTCCTAGAAGATTGAATGATGCTCCTAGGATATGACATGCTACGGTTAGCAGTGTTGGATAATCTAGAAGGCATCTGACTAGGTTTAAAATTCCTATCTCTTACTTGTGTCTTTTGAATAGTTTCCCTTAGACCAAATTTATTGTAAAACCCACATGCTTTTACCATGCATAGTACCTTAAGTTCGTACGTACTAGTTAAAAACATTCCTAATATAGCATGATTACGATTACGTATTAGGAGTTTATGTATTACGTACGTGTTAGAACACGATAAGTATTTTATATGAACGATCACGTAATAATTATTTAGCAATAATTAATCACGAACATACGATCACGAGATCACGAGCGTAATTAAAACACGCGATATTATTAATTACGTATATATATTTAATACGAGCGTAATTAAATATATAAGAGTATGGTATTTACGTAACGAGAACATTTAAAACACGAACATAATTAAACGTAAACGTGTACGAAATTACAAGACACGAAAGGAGGTACGGGACCCCCACAAGGGAGTCCCTACCCGCGGCAAAAAACAAGGTAATGGGCCAAGCCCATTACCAATTTTACTAAGAGAGGGTAATAGAGTTTTTACTACTCAAATTTACTTTTACAGAAGAATTTCAAGAAAACCTAAAACCCTTCTCCTCCTCCTTCTTTGTGCCGCCACCATCAAACCACCATAGAGAGGTGATTTTGATCTTGGATCTTGTTGATTTAGTATTTGTTCGTGTTTGTTCTTCACCCTTTTGATCCACGAATACGGTAAAACCTTTTTACTTGTTTTCTATTTATTTAATCTTTTATTAATTAAGAACACGTGATGTTTTTCATAAAAACACATTAATTAAACCTAGATCTAACATGTTATGGTCATTAATTAATCAATGGGATCGATCTAAGGGGTGTTTGTTTTGGGCCGCAGGTACAACCGACCCCAAAGGGGGCTCGGTTTGTTTTAGCCGACCACCACCAAGACCTTTTTGGTCTTGGTTGGTGCGTGTGGGTCCCACGGCAGCAAGGGGGTACCCCGATTTGGTTCGGGGTACGGTGTTTGTTCATATCCGGTGCATGTTTTTAAGCTTAGATCCGGATCATGATTATGTTAGTTGTTTATGTTATAAACTTATGTTAAGAATTAAATTAATAAGATATAATTAATTTAATAACATGACTTAGGTTAACTAATTATTAATAAACATGAATTATTTTAACCTAAGTATTTTTATTATTAAGACTTATAATTAATTAATTATTTTATATACCATGGACATAATTAATTAATTAAACATGACTTAGGTTATATTATTAGTATTTAATAATACATATTTTAACCTAAGTATTTAATTTATTTAATTAAAACATGTCATACTTTAATTAAATATTATAACCTATAGTTTAATTAAATTACATGAAATAATTATTAAACTATATAATATATCATATGACTTAGAAAATAATCATGAAAATACTTAGGCTTATTTACTTAGCGTATTTAACCAGCTTATTTCTAATTATGGAAACTTTCTATTTTTAGAAACTTAATTAAATAAGGCAGCTATTTTATTTATGGAAACCAGCTATTTTTAGAAACTTATTTATTTAAGGCAGCTAATCTATTTATGGAAACTTATTTAATTAAGGCAGCTAATCTATTTATGGAAACTTTCAATTTTTAGAAACTTATCTATTTTAAGCAGTAAATCTATTTTTGGAAACTTTCTATTTTTGGAAACTTTCTATTTTTGGAAACTTTCTATTTTTGGTAACTTTCTATTTTTGGAAACTTTCTATTTTTTTTGAAACTTTCTATTTAAGGAAACCTGCTATTTTTGGAAGTTACTTATTATTACACAGTAAGTATAATAACACGTGAAATATCAGTAATACTTAATCAAAATGAACAGAATATAGGATTTAACACAGTTTAAGGCTTTAAACAGTGTAAATAGTAAGAACACATAAAATAAGCTAAGACATGATATAAAACTAGCTATGTATGTAGTAAACAGATACTTATTTCATGTACGTATTTATGTAGCACTAGTGTTTCGGAAGTAGGATTCTCGCAGTTCATCGTTCTCGTTCACTGGACATAAGGTACGGATTCCCGTCCTTTCAGTATGGACATTCTTTCCTTATTAGGATTTCCCCGTATGCAGCCAACTGTTTTCCCGTAGTATAAGTATGAGTTTGATTGCTTATGTTTAAATATGATTACCTATAGCCATATACATGCATGACCAGTTTCACCTAGTTATGGAGGTACCATAACCATAACATTAGAGGCACTGATGTTATGACTTCACCACGGCGGAGTGATTGCTCGTGGCGTCCCTTCAGCTTTTGGCCATTTATTTATATTTATCATGTGGGGCGTATGGGTGCATCCTAGTTACACGTTTTTATTCAGGATTACATGGTGAATGTGGTGTGTGCCTCGCATCCTTCACAAGGAGCTGATCCCTCCTACCCATAAAACCAGTATATTAAATTAGAGGCAACCCCTCTAATTTGCATGATGAGGTCACCCCTCCAATTATTCATGCACGGTGGATATTCATGACCTATATTGGCTAATGGTAAAATATGACAAACAGTTTTTATAAGATAAATGTAAGACTTTCAAACTATAAAACAAGTTTTATTAAGACTTAACCAGGTTACTCGGGACTTAGTTTCTTCCGCTGTTATTATGTTATATGCTTATCCTATTCATGCCTTATTGTACATCCGTGCACTGAGCGTATTGCTCAGCCGTTTTCCTTTTCTATGTTCCCAAAACGGCAGGTACTCAGGGACGCTCGTAGACACTAAGAGTACGTGCATATGGACTGGAAGCTGTCTAACCTTCTTTACATTATGCATTTCCTTTCTTTATGATACTTATGCTTTGGACATTGTTTCGTCCTTATTCCTTACTATACTATGTTTGTGTGTGATGAGCTTTACTTTTGGACTACCGATGTTTGATTCCGGTATTTTCCTTTATATGGTCAAGTAATGTTTAGACATTTTACCTTGTATGCTTTGATGACACGCCATAATTGATGTGATATTTCCATTTCCAAAATGGGGTGTTACAATTATGGTATCAGAGCCAAGGCTTCGACCTGTAGGCTCTCAAATATGACCTGTGATTAGTGGGTAGTCACTACGGTCTTCCTAGAACTGACAGTGGTTTTCATGCATTCATCATTTTTAAGCATACATATATATGTCATTGTTACAGGGTTTTTGACTAAGTAATGGTTGGTACAGGACTGGCCCTATTTAGTCGCATGTGTTTTATCGAAACTTTTAGATTTGGGACCGACCCATAGGTGTCCCCTCGATATGTCTTTTGTTTTGAGTGAACTGACCAGAGGCGTTCACTCTCGAGCATCCAAAGTTTTCATAAAACTGCATCATGCATTCATACAAAAAATTTCTTGCATAAAATTTTTTCGTGAAATTTTTAGTAGAAATTTTTTTTCATGTATATATTTTATATTTTATGTTTTGAACTGTTAATCATATGTTTTATTGTTATACTGTCAGATGGTTCTCACACACGAACAGGAGCAGCTCAATGTTGCAATTCAGGCTGCCATGCAAGCCTTGCTTCCTCAACTGAGGAATGACATCCGTGCTGAAGTTCAAGCTGCCAACAATCAGCAGCAGCACAATCAGCCACCTCCTCCTCCTCCTCCAGTGACATTAGCAGTATGGCTGGAGAGATTCAACAAGCTCCGCCCTCGAGATTTTGAGAAGACTGATAGCCCCAGCGATGCTGAAAGCTGGTTGGCTCACATTGAGAAGATCTTCAACGCTATGGCTGTGACCCCGCATACAAGGCGAGGTTGGCATGCTATCGGTTCGAAGGAGATGTACTTAACTGGTGGTTAGCTTTGATGCAATCTGAAGGTGGTGATGAGTGGGTTGCTGGTTTGACTTGGGCTCAGTTCAAGGACAGGGTGATGGAGCAGTTCTTTCCCAAGGCTGAGCAGGACAAACTCAAGAGAGAGTACCATGGGATCCGTCAGAGAGCTGGGGAGAATAGCAACGAGTTTATGCAACGCTTTCTTCGCGTGGCTGGTTTCCTTGGTGCGGCAGCAGGTACTCCAGAAGAGCAGGCACATCACTTCAGATGGGCTCTTCGCACATCGGTCGCAAACAATCTGGTGTGTGCTACGTTCAATACTTTAGCACAAGTAGCCGATGCAGCACGAAAACTGGAGATGCTGCAGGAGAGGGATGAGTTCGGGGAAGCTGAAAGACCCGACAAGAGGTAAAACCTTCATATTCAAGCGGTGATCAATCCGTATATCTTCCATATGTCAATTATTCATCTCTTTAAATGTATCTTCCAGGCAGAAAACTGGGGACCGATCTCAGCCGGCTACTCAGCAGCAGCCTCATCAGCCCAAGGGAAATGGTCAGACTAATGACCGATCTGCTACAGATAGGCGTGGCGGTAATGACAATTACCGTAACAACGCCGGGTAATCCAGCAACAGCAGGTCTTAATACTTATGAAATTTCCTATGTTTATGTTATAACTCATATTCTGACACTCTAGCAAAATTCTACCAGGAACCATGGAAACGGTAGGGACCAAAACCAGAGAGGTTCGCAGCCTAGCCGTCCAGCTATCACTGGTATTCAATCTTACTATTGTCCGCTTCGTCCTTTGTACCCAATTATTATGTCTCATGTAAAACGTTTTATCAGGTCCTCAACCAGCCAGAGCACCTGCTGGAGGATACACTCATCCTCTTTGCTCTACTTGCCACCGTAGGCACCCAGGACCATGTCGCCGTAATACTGATGCGTGCTTCAAGTGTGGTCTTCCTGGCCATATTATGAAGGATTGCCGTAAGGGCGAGATGGAGGGTACATCGGGACATGCTGATACCAAGCCGCCTCTTACTGCCGGGCGTGTCTACACGACATCTCGAGACCAGGCCAACAAGTCTACAGGTACCATCACTGGAATCTTGTATATGTATGGTCGCGCTGCATGTGTGCTTTTCGATACGGGTGCTACTCACTCGGTTATTTCTACTGCTTATGCTAAGAACATTAGGATGCCTCCCTTGCCACTAGAAAATAGGCTTACTATTTCCACGCCTTTGAGGGACTCTGTATTAATCACTCATGTATACAAGAGTCTTCCCCTAGAATTTGATGATAAGGTTCGACCTGTCGACGCACTTCCGCTGGACATGAATGACTTCGACATGATTTTGGGCATGGATTGGCTATCCAAATATCATGCTACCATAGACTGCCATTCATATCGAGTTATTTTCGGTGATGTCAATGCACCAGAGTACATCCATCATGGGTTCATACCCGGACGGTCCGTACAAATCATATCCACCCTGCAAGCGCGTGGACTACTGTCACATGGTTGCGAGGGTTATCTAGCTACGGTTCACGACATGGATGCTGAATCTCCATCGATTCAGGATCAACCTATAGTGTCGGAATTCCAAGACGTGTTTCCAGCAGAACTTCCGGGCATACCACCTGCACGAGAAGTGGAATTCAGTATCGAGCTGGTTCCAGGAGCTGAACCAATCTCCAAGGCTCCTTATCGCATGGCTCCCATAGAGCTGAAGGAGCTGAAGGATCAACTGCAAGAACTTCTCGAACGAGGTTTCATTCGACCGAGCGCATCTCCATGGGGCGCACCGGTTTTGTTTGTTAAGAAGAAGGACGGCAGTATGCGTCTTTGCATAGACTATCGCGAGCTCAACAAGATTACCATTCGGAATAGATATCCACTGCCACGCATTGACGATCTGTTTGACCAACTCCAAGGGGCCAAACACTTCTCCAAGATCGATCTTAGGTCAGGCTATCATCAGTTACGAGTCAAGGAGCAGGATATTGCTAAGACTGCCTTTCGTACTCGTTATGGCCACTACGAGTTTGTAGTTATGCCATTTGGCCTGACAAATGCTCCAGCAGTGTTCATGGATCTGATGAACAGAATCTTCCATGAATTTCTGGAAAAATTCTTCATTGTTTTCATCGATGACATCCTGATTTTCTCCAAGTCCAAGGAGGAACACGAAGACTATCTTCGTACAATACTACAGATTCTTCGCCAGAAGCAGCTGTATGCTAAATTCTCCAAGTGTGAGTTCTGGTTAGACAAGGTGGCATTCTTAGGTCACATTGTATCAGCAGAAGGAATCACTATGGATCCCCAGCGAAGGTTGAGGCCATCACTAAGTGGCCGAGGCCGACATCAGCGACGGAAGTCCGCAGTTTCTTAGGCTTAGCTGGCTATTACCGTAGGTTTGTGGAGAACTTTTCCCGCTTAGCACTACCATTGACCAAACTGATGCGGAAAGGGGAGAAATTCATCTGGACTGAAGATCGAGAGAAGAGCTTTGAAGACCTGAAGCAGAAGCTAGTATCTGCACCTATTCTTACTCTACCATCTGGTACGGGTGGATTTCAAATCTACAGCGATGCATCGGGGAAGGGACTTGGCTGTGTTCTCATGCAACATGGGAAAGTGATCGCGTACGCTTCACGGCAGCTTAAGCCTTATGAAGAGAATTACCCCACGCACGATCTGGAACTTGCTGCAGTCGTGTTTGCACTGAAGATATGGAGACACTACTTATATGGAGAATCATGTGACATTTTCACGGACCACAAGAGCTTGAAGTATATCTTCACTCAACGTGAATTGAACATAAGGCAGAGGAGATGGTTAGAGCTGTTGAAGGATTATGACATTAATCTTCAGTATCATCCCGGAAAGGCAAATGTAGTAGTAGATGCCCTTAGCAGGAAGTCCGGAATGATCAACAGCATTAGAATCAAAGAGGAAATCATAAGAGACTTGGAGCGACTAGACATCGAGATCATGGTATGTGGACAGCACGGTTACTGGGCTAATCTTAGAGTAGAACCCGAGTTACTATCTAAGATCAAGGAAGCTCAGAAGGATGACGGAGAAATATGGGAGATAATACAGAATTTGGAGAAGCAGACAGAGTTCAGAGTAGATGCAGATGGTATCGTATGGCAGGGCACTAGACTTTGTGTTCCTGATGACCAAGAACTCCGGGAAGCTTTGCTAGCAGAAGCTCATAGCTCCCCATTCTCGATACATGCTGGTTCAACCAAAATGTACCATGACATCAAGCAGTACTTTTGGTGGAGTGGTATGAAGCAGGATGTGGCCACTTACGTCTCCAAATGTCTTACCTGCCAGCAGGTTAAGATCAAGCATCAGCGATCTGGCGGTCTCCTTCAACCGTTAGACATTCCAGAGTGGAAGTGGGATAAAATCACCATGGATTTTGTTACCGGTCTTCCGCCTACCAAAAGGAAGCACGATGCAATTTGGGTTATCGTTGATCGACTTACCAAATCAGCTCATTTCTTACCGATCCGCAAGGAAGATCCGGTAAGTAAACTCGTAGATACGTACAGACGAGAGATCATGAGACAACACGGTGCACCATCCAGCATCGTCTCAGACAGAGATCCTCGATTCACTTCGCGCTTTTGGAAAAGTCTGCAGAAAGCTTGGGGTACACAACTTAAGCTTAGCACGGCCTTTCATCCTCAAACGGACGGACAGTCGGAGCGAACCACTCAGACATTGGAAGATATGTTGAGGTCATTTGTGTTGGAATGGACGGGTGATTGGGACGAATACATCTGTTTGGTGGAGTTCGCGTACAACAACAGCTGGCATGCGAGCATCAAGTGTGCTCCATTTGAGATGTTGTATGGCAGAAAGTGTCGCGCCCCAATCTGTTGGGATCAGGTTGGCGAGCGAACACTCGAAGGACCAGAAATCATAGAGATGACAAATGAGAAGATCGCAGTAGCTAGGCAGAAAATTCAGGAGGCACGGTCACGTCAAAAGAGTTACGCCGACAAGCATCGTAGGGATTTACACTTTAACGTAGGAGATCACGTCTTCCTTAAGGTTTCGCCGGCACGTGGTGTTAGACGCTTCGGGATTAAAGGGAAGCTCAGTCCTCGTTTCATCGGACCGTTTGATATCACTGAACGAGTCGGTGAAGTATCTTACCGATTGGCGTTACCTCTGCAGCTTTCGCATGTGCACAATGTATTTCATGTGTCCTTACTCAGAGGGTACCAATATCATCCCCTTCACATGGTTCAGTATCCACTGGAACAGATTCGAGAAGATCTCACTTTTATAGAAGAACCCGAACGAGTCTGACAGGCAAGAACGAGTCATGAGAAAGAAGACGATTCCATTCATCAAAATTCTATGGAGGGATCATACCGAGCGGGAAGCCACTTGGGAAACAGAGGAGTCTATCCGGACTTCTAACCCTCATTTCATATTTTGAATTCGGGTATGTTCTTCTTTTCCAGTTTATTTTATCTATAATTCGGGGACGAATTATTCTTTTTATGGGGGAAGAGTTGTAAAACCCGCATGCTTTTACCATGCATAGTACCTTAAGTTCGTACGTACTAGTTAAAAACTTTCCTAATATAGCATGATTACGATTACGTATTAGGAGTTTATGTATTACGTACGTGTTAGAACACGATAAGTATTTTATATGAACGATCACGTAATAATTATTTAGCAATAATTAATCACGAACATACGATCACGAGATCACGAGCGTAATTAAAACACGAGATATTATTAATTACGTATATATATTTAATACGAGCGTAATTAAATATATAAGAGTATGGTATTTACGTAACGAGAACATTTAAAACACGAACATAATTAAACGTAAACGTGTACGAAATTACAAGACACGAAACGAGGTACGGGACCCCCACAAGGGAGTCCCTACCCGCGGCCAAAAACAAGGTAATGGGCCAAGCCCATTACCAATTTTACTAAGAGGGGGTAAATAGAGTTTTTACTACTCAAATTTACTTTTACAGAAGAATTTCAAGAAAACCTAAAACCCTTCTCCTCCTCCTTCTTTGTGCCGCCACCATCAAACCACCATAGAGAGGTGATTTTGATCTTGGATCTTGTTGATTTAGTATTTGTTCGTGTTTGTTCTTCACCCTTTTGATCCACGAATACGGTAAAACCTTTTTACTTGTTTTCTCTTTAATTAATCTTTTATTAATTAAGAACACGTGATGTTTTTCATAAAAACACATTAATTAAACCTAGATCTAACATGTTATGGTCATTAATTAATCAATGGGATCGATCTAAGGGGTGTTTGTTTTGGGCCGCAGGTACAACCGACCCCAAAGGGGGCTCGGTTTGTTTTAGCCGACCACCACCAAGACCTTTTTGGTCTTGGTTGGTGGGTGTGGGTCCCACGGCAACAAGGGGGTACCCCGATTTGGTTCGGGGTACGGTGTTTGTTCATATCCGGTGCATGTTTTTAAGCTTAGATCCGGATCATGATTATGTTAGTTGTTTATGTTATAAACTTATATTAAGAATTAAATTAATAAGATGTAATTAATTTAATAACATGACTTAGGTTAACTAATTATTAATAAACATGAATTATTTTAACCTAAGTATTTTTATTATTAAGACTTATAATTAATTAATTATTTTATAAACCATGGATATAATTAATTAATTAAACATGACTTAGGTTATATTATTAGTATTTAATAATACATATTTTAACCTAAGTATTTAATTTATTTAATTAAAACATGTCATACTTTAATTAAATATTATAACCTATAGTTTAATTAAAGTACATGAAATAATTATTAAACTATATAATATATCATATGACTTAGAAAATAATCATGAAAATACTTAGGCTTATTTACTTAGCTTATTTAACCAGCTTATTTCTAATTATGGAAACTTTCTATTTTTAGAAACTTAATTAAATAAGGCAGCTATTTTATTTATGGAAACCAGCTATTTTTAGAAACTTATTTATTTAAGGCAGCTAATCTATTTATGGAAACTTATTTAATTAAGGCAGCTAATCTATTTATGGAAACTTTCTATTTTTAGAAACTTATCTATTTTAAGCAGTAAATCTATTTTTGGAAACTTTCTATTTTTGGAAACTTTCTATTTTTGGAAACTTTCTATTTTTGGAAACTTTCTATTTTTGGAAACTTTCTATTTTTGGTAACTTTCTATTTTTTGGAAACTTTATATTTTTTTGAAACTTTCTATTTAAGGAAACCTGCTATTTTTGGAAAGTTACTTATTATTACACAGTAAGTATAATAACACGTGAAATATCAGTAATACTAAATCAGAATGAACAGAATATAGGATTTAACACAGTTTAAGGCTTTAAACAGTGTAAATAGTAAGAACACATAAAATAAGCTAAGACATGATATAAAACCAGCTATGTATGTAGTAAGCAGATACTTATTTCATGTACGTATTTATGTAGCACTAGTGTTTCGGAAGTAGGATTCTCGCAGTTCATCGTTCTCGTTCACTGGACATAAGGTACGGATTCCCGTCCTTTCAGTATGGACATTCTTTCTTTATTAGGATTTCCCCGTATGCAGCCAACTATTTTCCCGTAGTATAAGTATGAGTTTGATTGCTTATGTTTAAATATGATTACCTATAGCCATATACATGCATGACCAGTTTCACCTAGTTATGGAGGTACCATAACCATAACATTAGAGGCACTGATGTTATGACTTCACCACGGCGGAGTGATTGCTCGTGGCGTCCCTTCAGCTTTTGGCCATTTATTTATATTTATCATGTGGGGCGTATGGGTGCATCCTAGTTACAAGTTTTTATTCAGGATTACATGGTGAATGTGGTGTGTGCCTTGCATCCTTCACAAGGAGCTGATCCCTCCTACCCATAAAACCAGTATATTAAATTAGAGGCAGCCCCTCTAATTTGCATGATGAGGTCACCCCTCCAATTATTCATGCACGGTGGATATTCATGACCTATATTGGCTAATGGTAAAATATGACAAACAGTTTTTATAAGATAAACGTAAGACTTTCAAACTATAAAACCAGTTTTATTAAGACTTAACCAGGTTACTCGGGACTTAGTTTCTTCCGCTGTTATTATGTTATATTCTTATCCTATTCATGCCTTATTGTACATCCGTGCACTGAGCGTATTGCTCAGCCGTTTTCCTTTTCTATGTTCCCAAAACGGCAGGTACTCAGGGACGCTCGTAGACACTAAGAGTACGTGCATATGGACTGGAAGCTGTCTAGCCTTCTTTACATTATGCATTTCCTTTCTTTATGATACTTATGCTTTGGACATTGTTTCGTCCTTATTCCTTACTATACTATGTTTGTGTGTGATGAGCTTTACTTTTGGACTACCGATGTTTGATCCCGGTATTTTCCTTTATATGGTCAAGTAATGTCTAGACATTTTACCTTGTATGCTTTGATGACACGCCATAATTGCTGTGATATTTCCATTTCCAAAATGGGGTGTTACATTTATGGTGAACGTCATTTGAACTTGTTCGAGACGTGTTCTTTGGACTATGTCTAGGGAGACTAGATGTAATCATGTGATTAGGTCTTGTAAAAGAAGTTTTAGTCACATTGGGCCTAGATGGTGGAGTGACTGGTCTAGAAAGATGAACCATATCAACTTGGGAGGCAAACCGCGGTCTTGAGGATTGAGGTCGCTCGGATCTAAATGCAGCCGGTTGTCTCCTGATTTGTAGGCGGTTTCCCCAAGATTGATGGTTTTTCAAGCTTAGTCTCCACACTAGTTCCTTTGGTTTTCCTCAATTCGTTTTCAACGCAGCTATAGCAAAGACCTTTTCCTGTACTTGAGCCTTTAAATCTCATTCTCTTTGAGCAATTCATCTTGGGATGCCAACTTAGATTCAAGCAACTTAATTTGTTTCAAAAGATTATCCTTTTCAGCTTTAGAATCTAGAACTGTTTGATCCAATTTTCGTTCAAGAACAACGTTTGACTTTTCAAGTTTTTCAAAATACTTTTCAAATTTGTCCGTTTTCTTTGAAAATTCAATTTTGGCATCCTCAACCTCTTTAGATTGCTGAGCTAAAATCGTTTCAAGCTCTTTAATCTTGGAATCAGAATCAGTTAACGAAGCAGTCATAGAGCATTTATCATGATGTACTATAGCATTCTGAACAATCTCTCCCCCATTATGACACACATCGGATGAATCTAAAGTTCTAAAAATATCACCCTTTTCCATCCCATGTTTGTGATAATTAGGTTCGAAATGCTCAACATGCGGTAGTTCATCGGCATAGAAATCATATACAACATTACATTGTACCATATGTGTAGGCTCTTCGTCATAAACGGGTATTGTGTCATCATAAGAGATGTCTGTAACATTCCCTGACGTGTTGTTGATGTCATGCTTAACTGTTGATTCCATGTCCTTGCAATTTTTAGCAGCCTCCAATGCGTCAATTGTATTACCATTTTCCTCTTGCATCGTAGAATCTTGCACTCCATTATCACACGCTTGCTGAAGTCGGGATTTTTCATAAATTGAAGACGAGACCGATGACAAGAGTTTCAATAGCGTACCACGAAAAACTTGAAGCTCGGTATTTGTGTCTTGAAAAAATGACTGGCAAATTGCTGAACTTTCTGGCTTGATGATATTGAATTGGAGGAAAGGCGTGATTTGTGTCACGAGAGCTTGATATGTAGATTCTGATGCAGACTGATTAAAGTCTGCTTTGTGAAGTTGCTTAGCTAGTTGGTTCAATGTGATGTGTATTGAATCAATAAATATATAACGATCGTGACCAAATAGTGTCACAAATTCGCTCCCTCCTTGAATCCATGAAAGAGTCACAAGATGAGACTGAAGTAGTTGAAATGACGTGATGCCACTTCTTCTAACGTTGTCTTGCTTGTGATGCGAGTCTCCCTCTTGAAACTTTGAATTCAACGATTCTATTAAAGTTCGATAAAGATAAGGATTAATGGTCGATCGAGCAATGAAATGAAGTAATTTTGTTGTTGTCGAATCGAAAAATAAATTCGCGGGATTTTTAGTAACCACTAAGAAACCGTAACAAATTCTTAAAGAATCTTATTTGATAAGATCGAGAAATGTTTTTGACGATTAAGCACTTTCGTACGAAAAATTAGAAATAACCGAACGCCAATTCACCCGCGTCTACTTTAACGAAAAATAAACAAAACCTTTATAAATGGAGCCAAAAACAATAAACGTGTCCCTATGGTGTAGAAATATGGAGTGAAACGTGGCCTTATGGTCTTTTGTATAAACAATGGGAGCCACGTTAAATGTCTTTTGTGAAATGATTAAAGAACAAACGTTTTGTGAAAAAACATTTTATTACGTTTTGTGAAATGTCTTTTGTGGAATCAACAATTTATGTCTTTTGTGAAATGTCTTTTAACGTTTTGTGAAATGTTTTGTATAAACGTGGAATCAACTTTTGGATAACACCAAACATCAAAACGTAACACTTGTTTCTATCTTAGCACCCACGTGGCCTTGGTCAACCTTACTTTTTTTATATTTCTTGTTTCCTTCGCCAACTTTTTCTTCCCCTATATCTCTCTCTCCTCACTCAAATCATAAAACTGCTCTTGGTTTAATATGGTACGCACAGTCTCTTGTTAAATCCGCCTTCTTCTCTATCTGTATAGCAAAACAAAAAATAAAAATAAACCTATCTCAATCTCATCATCTCAGTTAACCAAACTTTCATCTTAACACCAAATCTCATCTTATCTCTATTCAATTCGAGACCACTCTTAGCCATATGTAATCTCACTTGTAAACATCAATCCCAACCCTGAAACAGTTCATTCTTGCCCATATGTAACTCGAATCCCACACGTTTTTAGAAGAACTGATGAAGACCAGAAGATACTTGCGGCTTCTAGATCAAATCGCTGATCTCGGGTAGGTTTAATGACGTGTTTTTGTAAGGTTAAATTTTGTTGTGTTTAACAAACCGAACCAAAAGATTTTAATTGAAGTGTTAAAAACTGGTCAACGATCTGTGATGAGTCTTCTTTTTCGATCTTGTCTTGAATGAGCAGACACGAGAAAGAAGAATATGAGATCTTTTGGTTGAAATTATTGGAGTCTAGATGGTGAAAATTGGTATTGGAGTCTGGATTGGAGTCGGGTTGGTTGTCTAGGCAGTTTTGGGTCTGATTTTTAGTTGAGGCTGTGTTAGTAAGTCAAAAGTCAATTTTCTAGTCAAAAGGGAATGGTGGTCTGTGTTAGAGTCCGAGTATTGAGTCGAGGCGTTGGGTCTGTTGGTGAAATCTGTTGAGAGTTTTGTGGCGAAGATGAGTCTAAAGCTTTTCGATTCTTTGTTGACGAGATGATTTGTGATGTGTTGGTCGAGTTTAATTTCGGGTCTGTTGAGTCTGTTGGTTTTTCAGTCGAGTGAGGGTTCCAGAGATGAGTGAGTGAGGGAGTCGAGTCGAGAGTAGGTTTCGAGGCTGTTTGTTTGAGTGGAAGTTTGAGAATGAGTTCCGTTATGTTTGAATCGTGTGTGTTGTTGGTTTGGTTGAGTCTAAGTGAGTGTGGGAGTCCAAGTTACTAACGTAAAAAACTTTGCGTAAGAAAAAGCTTTCGTAACAAACCTTTCGTAACAGATTCCTTTCGTAACAAATTCTTCCTTTCGTAACAATTTCCTTTCGTAATTTGAAGGCTTTCGTAACAAAAGAAGGCTTTCGTAACTAATCAAGAAGCTTTCGTAAGAAAGTCCTTTCGTAACTATCTTGAAGCTTTCGTAACAAAGTCCTTTCGTAAGATATGAATCCTTTCGTAGAAACATGTGGACTTGTAAACTTTCGTAGAAAAAAATGGACGAAGCTTTCGAAGAAAATGAGAGTTTCTTAACAAATGAAGCTTTCATAAAAAATGAGATATTATGAAACAGTCACTTTCGTTAGAATTGTGAAATAAAGAAACTTTCCCTTTCGTAAGAATATTGAAATAAAGAAACTTTCACTTTCGTAAGAAATGTGATATAAAGAAACTTTCCCTTTCGTAAGAATATTGAAATAAAGAAACTTAAATTTTGACTTTCGTAACTTTTGATAAACCCTTCTACGAAAGAAAAGTTTCTAAAAAATCAAATTATAGGTGCAAACATAACCCACTGTTAAACGAAAAATACCCCGAAAAGCACCCAAATATCCAAAAAATTTGCAATTTTGACCAAATCAATTAACACAAATCACTACCACAACTATGTCGTCGATTTGGCTATAAACTTAAACCATAAAAACGCAAAATTTTTCAAGATTTGAGCTTTATTAAAACAAAACCCACCAAAATCAATCAAAACAAACACAAGAACAATCAATCAACCATAGCTCTTAATACTAATTGTAGGTCCACGTTTTCTAATGATTGTTACAAGTGTTGTAATGATCTAAATAGAGAGAGGGATAGATGAAGAACTTGATATGAACTAGAGAGAGAAAGGAGAGGAAAGGGGAGGTAGAGAGAGAAAGATATATGTAATTAATGAAAATGTCAGAAACAAATAATGAGTAACCCCTCATAACATGCTAGGATGGGGTATATATAACCCATCCTACATGTGGGCTATATGGGCTATATGTTAATACATTGGATCACGAGCCCAATACTTGAATATATCATTAGAGTGATCGATCCTTTCTAAATACGTAAAAACGTATTTCCAACACAGACAGTTCTATTCCTACTCATAAAGTCAATAACAACCATCCTACAACTCAAATTATTGGAGACCCAAAGTCTGTTGTGCAAACCAGAAGACAAATTCAAGCTAATACTGAAACTCATGCACTTGTGAGTTATGTCAAACAACAGCAGAGAACAAATCATAAGGATACTCAACATTGTTTCTTTGATTGGTTGTTATCACAAGTAGAGCGTAAAAACATTTCTCAAGCTCTTGATGAAGAAATTTGGGTAGATGTCATGCAAGAAGAATTAATGCAATTTGAACTACAAAAGTTTGGATTCTTGTGGATCTTCCCTCTGGAAAAAGAGTTATTGGTACTAGATGGGTTTTTAGAAATAAAAAGGATGAAAGAGGTGTTGTTGTGAGGAACAAGGCAAGGATTGTTGCTCAAGACTATAGGCAGGAAGAAGGGATAGACTATGATGAGGTTGTTGTTCCCATATTAATTCACTTCACCATGGTTGATTATATGATTAAACAAGAATTAAAGATAGAAAAATAGACAGATTCTAGAGAGAGAAAGTAGAGAGAACGTGGAGAAAACTGGGTGAAATTAGATTCAGAAAATGAAAAGCCTTACCACCCTCCTAACATGCTAGGAGGGTGCTTTTATAGTCCACCCACATGCCGGCTTTCTAATGGAATATATTGTTTTGGGTCGGGCTTGAATAAAATGCTTAGTACCTTGAGAGAGGCCTTTTAGGCTAACCATCAAGCCCGTAATGTCACGACTATTTTAACTAACTATTAAAACGTTCTAATAAATATTACAATATAAACCTATGACCGAACATTCTTGTTTGACTCAATATTTTGAGGCTAACAATCTCCCCCAATGTGAGGTCATTCCTCTTCGATATTTAGAGTTCAATGGAGATTATGAATTTCGTCATAAATGAGTCTTGAACGTGTAATAGTAGTCTTGTTCCTTCATGCTATGATCTTTGAGCATTTGTCATTGTCTTTCGACTTTGTCTTTTATCTTGAGATCTTCAAATTATCCTTGACTTGTCGTTGCCATCTTGCGATCTTGTGTCTTCATCCACATGCTCATACTTCGCACCATCTTGAAAGCTTGCTAACAATCTCAATTGAAGAGAGGTAATTCCTCTAGATTAACTGATAAGGAAGACTTTGATCATCAGAGTTGCGGAAGTTTTTAGCTTTCTTGATTTGTTGAATGTCTTTGGGCATGAGTATGAGGTTTTGAATTTTTGACTTTGCTGAGTACACCGTAACGTCACCTTCTTGAGACAAAACATAGACACGGACTGAATGACTTTGACATTCGTCCTAAATCGGTAGCGTTTTACCTCCGGTCGGTGAAGACCGTTACACGATATTAAATATCGTACCTGTGATTAGGTAGATTCAATTAAGAATCTCCTTGACAGGGTTTCGCGGCAGTACTAGCCGTTCTCTTTACTTGACCGTCTCAAAGCAAGACTGCGAACATAAAGAGTGTATCAATTGGATAAATATCCGCTTGATTATAGTCGTCGATTCAAATTCCTGGAACAAGTTTTATTCTTTAAGAATCTTACCATTGTTGCTTTCCAGTTGACACAAGCTTGATTCATAAAGAATCTTGCAAGTTACCTACCGTAGCGCTGTTTGATGTTGACGCGTCATTGTGAATATTAATGAATATCACTCTGAATGTTCTGGCAAGACCATAAAGATATTGCGTAGAAACCTGAAAGGACTTTGAATCAATTCATAATCAAACCACTGTTGCTTTTCAGTTTAAACATGTTCAATTCTAAAAGAATCTTACACATGACCTACCGCAGTGCTGTTTGATGCTAACACTGGAAGGATCATTGTGAATACTAAGTATTATCACTCTGAGTGTTCTAGCAATATCGCAAGGATATAGCATAGGACTCTCTTGATCTTCATCCGTGTGCCCTAACGAGATTTGATTGATCTCTTGGCTCTAGACTCGATTTTTGCACTTTTAGTGGTCGGAGGATGGAGCAGATGCCACCTATTCAATATCAACTAACTCGGAGTGAGTAAGTTAATAAAAGTCGTGTTGATATCTGTGAGAATAAAACAAACTTCTTTTGAGAGAAGCCTGAGTCAGCTGGGGAGGGGTTGTGCATTACATCACTGGGTCCATGATGTGTAGTCTTCATGATGTATTGACTCGGTTTCTGCCTAAGTTGTATGGAGGGCTAATTTCTTTACACCCTTTATCCTTACATTTCTTTTTCATTCTTCAACCCCTTCAATGCTTACCAAGACATCATTAATAACACCTTGTTGTGATTGTTCCAGTGTTATCATCAGTACTTAGTCGGCATTCAGCTACGTTCACATTCTACTCCATCTTTCCTAAGGACTTCTAATAATCTATTGGATTGTCCCTGGGAAGATCCCTCCGGTTCTGGTTGGATCATAGGACTTAAACCTAACCACCCTTTTGACACCAATAACTTCATGAATTAAAGATGTTGTGGGTATTTGATTTTAACCATGAGTGCTTGAGTCTTTAGGTCACATTTTAATCTCATTTTCTCCCCTATCTCTAATATATAAAATCGTTTGATATTAGAGATACCAAATTTGATTAAAATATATTTTGAAAAATAGTCTTGAAACTTTTCAGGAGAACAATGTGTTTAACTTAGCATGAATTTGGAACGCTCCCCCTCAAAAATTGATCCAATTGAATTGTCATTTTGAGGATGTGATCCACATTTCACTTTTTGAGGATGGGAGTTGTTAAAAACACAATTTTCGAAAGATTTTGAATAATCATTGAGGAATTCTTGAAAAAATTGTGTTCAACGCTTTTTGAAAAACTCTATTTCTTTTTGGCGAAAAGGTTTTTATAAAGCATAAACTTGAGTTCATAGACTTTGAATGTCTTGACGAATCCACTCAAGTGTAAGAAGATTTCTCTTCTTTTGCTGATGGTAAGGGAACTAAAGCGTACACTCCCCCGTGAATATAGATCCGGGTTGAGATCTGAAAGTGATTATAAGCCATAGTGTTGAGCTCAAAACGTTGAATATTTTGTGAAAAGCTCAACCCAAGATAGATTTCTCTACCCGTTGTTGGAAATATTGTCCAAAAGAGACAATTTCCTTTAAAAAAGATAGAAATGACATGTTTTGAAAAATATTTACAACTTTCATTCGAGCTTTATGTACACACCCCTGTCGTTATTGAGCAACATTTCTAGGCACGTCCATATTATCGATACTAAAAGACATGTCGAGAAGAATATTTTTGGATTTTCAAAGATTTTTAATTTTTAATTTTGCTTTTTTCATTAATATTTACATGTAGATGTTTGATAGATGAATCAAGCAGGCTTCTTTGCCAGAATATCCAGTTCTGCTGGAGTAAAACATCTCATACCAATTTGCCTAACTAGATACGCAAACCTCTTTTTCGAAAGAGCTTTTGTAAACAAGTCAACTAATTGGTAATCAGTTCCAACAAAGTATAGTTCAACAATACCCCTTTCAATTTGTTCCTTAATGAAGTGATACCTGACATCAATGTGCTTCGTGCGGGAATGATGTACCGGATTGCAAGAGATGGCTATGGCGGACTTTGAGTCACAGTACATATGTACTTTATCAAAGTGGAAGCCATAATCCGTGAGTTGTGTTCTCACCCATAGTACTTGAGACAACACGCAGATAGAGACACATACTCCGCTTCGACTGATGAAAGTGATGTGCAATCCTACTTCTTGGAAGACCATCCCACAAGCTTATCTTGACCTAGAAATTGTGCACCACCAGAAGTACTTTTTCGTGTATCAAGACACCCTGCATGATCAGAATCTGAATAGGCCGTTAGAAAGAAATCTGTTTCCCTCGGATACTAGAGTCACATGTGAATGGTATTCTTTAGGTATCGAAAGATCCTTTTAACCTCCTTGAGGTGCTTTTCGGTGGGTCGTGCTTGATATCTTGCACAATAACACGTAGCATGTGATATATCTGGTCGGCTTGCTGTTAAGTACATGAGGGAGCCGATCATGGAACGGTATTTCGTTTGATCTATGGCATCTCCCTCCAAATCAGCATCTAGGGATGTGGTTGATAATGGTGTCCCAACGGGGTCACATGAAGTCATACCGTGCTTTTTGATTATCTCTTGACAATACTTAGCTTGGTTGATAAAGATACCACTTTGGGATTGGTGAACTTGAATTCCTAGAAAGAATTTTAGTTCGCCCATCATTGACATTTCAAATTTGCTGTGCATTACTTTTTCAAAACATTTTGAAAGTTTTGGGTTTGTAGACCCGAAAATAATGTCATCAACCTAAATCTGCACAAGCAAACTGTGATCCCCATATTTATAAGTGAACAAAGTTAGATCAATGGAACCTTTTGAGTAACCTTTGGATACTAGAAATTTTAAGAGCTCGTCATACCACGCCTTTGGAGCTTGCTTGAGTCCATAAAGTGCTTTGTGGAGACGATACACCTTGTCAAGATAATGAGGATTGATGAATCCTTCCGGCTGTGTGACATAGACTTCTTGCTTCAAAGGACCTTAAGAAACGCCGTTTTTACGTCCATTTGATAAACGATGAATCCCTTATGTGCAACATAAGCAAGGAAAATCCCGAACGCTTCCATACGAGCTACTGGTGCAAATGATTCTTCAAAATCAATACCCTCTTTCTGGCCATACCCTTTAGCCACAAGCCTAGATTTATTCTTGATGATCGTGTTCTCTTCATCCATCTTGTTTTTCCAGATCCATCGAAGATTTAATGGTATTACATCGTATGGTATGTCAACAAGTTCCTAGACTTTAAGTCTTTCAAATTGTTGAAGTTCAGCCGTCATCGATTCAATCTAAGCGTGATCTGTCAATGCTTCTTTGATATTTGTTGGTTCAGCTGTACTCACGGTGAGTGCGAACATACAAACATCACCATCGGTTTCAAGGTGTCGTCTTGTACGAATGGGCTGTGAAGGGTTTCCAATTACTTGAACCAAAGGATGATCTCGGGTCCAATGTGTGTTGAAGGATGTCGTTGATAGAACGTATGCATATTTGACGGATCAACATGGCGAGTAGCAGACTCTACAGTTTCGTGTACCGGTGTACCGAATGGGTTGATAAATTCGTCTTCATCATATAATGCATTGTCTGCTTGATGTGTGTTCTCTAGAGCAATGACCGTAGTTGTGGATGTTGTAGGAGCGGTTGTTGATGTGATATTCTGAGGAGGGAAATCTGTATCAACCTGTGTTGAAGTAGATAAAATTGTATCCTTTTGTTGACGATGATCGGTATCATCATTCTTATCATGAGTGACAGCGAAAGACTTCGATACAACATGTTTCTCCCCCATGAAATATTCATCATACATTGGTCCATATAACATTTCCAATTGTCGTGTTGACTGTCATATCTGCTCTTGGAACATTTCCTTGAACCAGCTTTGAACTTGACGGTTCATTGCTGTGGTCTTGAGTTCCGAGTTCCGTGCGGTTGTGAACGGAACTCGTTTGTCGTTGTGGATCGGGACTTAAACTATTTTGTCCAAGTGCCATTTCTTGTAATTCATCAAATCGGATGTGAATAGTCTCGACTATCTATTTTGTTCTCTTATTGTAAACTCTATATCCCTTAGACTGAGTTGCATATCCCACAAGAATACATGCATTACCTTTCTCTTTCATCTTGTCCAGATTTTCACCATCTCGAATAATGTAACACGTACATCAAAAAACATGAAGGTGTCTGAGTGAAGGTTTTCGATCATGAATTATGTGATATGGTGTCTTTTCTTGTCTTGGGATAATTAAGGATCGGTTTTGTGTGTAGCATGCGGTTGACACGGCTTCGGCCCAAAAATATAATGGTAGTTTTGAAGCGGATAATAATGTTCGAGCAGCTTCAACCAAAGTACGGTTTCGTTTTTCAACAACGCCATTTTTTTCGGGTGTTCGAGCAATAGATGTTTCATGTTCAATTCCTTCAGCTTGAAAATAGTTTCTCAGAGTGGAATTCAAAAATTATGTGCCTCTGTCAGTACGAATCACTTTTATTTGAGCTTGAAGACCACGTTGTATCAGTTTTAGGAAGTTGATGAGAACTTCGGGTGTTTCATCCTTGGACCTCAAGAAGTGAGTCCATGTGTACCTTGAGTAATCATCGACAATTACCATAACATATTTCTTTCCATTGATACTATGAACACGCATGGGACCACACAAATCTATATGAAGAAGATCTAACCGTCCTTTAGAGCTTGGTGTAGTCTTATTTTTGAAGCTACTTCGTTTAGCTTTACAAAGCTCACAAGAAGAACAAAGATGATCTTTGATGAATTTCAAGCTTGGAAGACCTCTCACAATATCTTTCTTGGAAAGCAAGTTGATGGTATCAAAATTAAGATGAGATAAACGTTGATGCCATAACTATGCCTGATTCGTTGAAGCTTTAGCCATGAAGCAAATTAGAGTTGATGAAGTTGTGTCTTGAAGTGAAATAGTGTAGAGATCAGTACCCCTTCTACCGGTAAGTAAGTCATTCCCATCATAATCACGAACAAAACATGTCTTCTTTCTGAAAGCAACCTCCAAATCTGCATCATAGAATTGACCAACCGAGAAAAGATTGTGATTGAGCCCTTCGACGTAGTATACCCTTTTGATCGTGATATTCCCCTGAACCAAATCTCCATATCCTAGGATCGGTTCAAATTGATCATTTCCGAGTCAGACCGTACCCAGGAACTTCTCCACGAAGTTAATTAGAAGCTTGAGATTCCCCGTGATGTTCTTCGTGCATCCGGAGTCCAGTATGAAGAGAATTATTTGTATCACCTGCAGAAGAGTTAGAACACGATGGAGCATCTGTAGAAGAGTTAGAAAACGATGAATCATTAGTGTCCTTAGCAACATTTAAAGGCACACTACACTCGGTGTCACATTTTCTGTCCTAATTTTAGGCATCCATTTATATCATGGAGGACTTTGATTAGCAAACCACCATTTCCAAGACATGCTAGCGGACTCATATAATTCCCTAATTCTACTTCAAGGGTTCTTAGTGGTGGAGTCTAATGTAATACTTTACTTAGTGGGGATTGCACCAGAATGGTTCACTTTGCGTCTGGGTTTACTAGCACTAATAGGTATCGCAACTTGCTTCTTAGTTCTAGTATCTACGCCATTGAAATTATTCATAGCATACATAGAATGATTAGCATTAGCACATTTTCCAGATTTGACACAAACAAATTTCACATTCATAGCATTCAAATCATTCAAATCGTCATTACATGCGATTACAAACTTTTTATTCATAAAAACATTCAAATTCCTAGGGTGTTCTTCTACTTCCTTCATCTTCCCTTGACTCTTGTGTTTCCAGACCTTATCATTCACTTGAGTGCTCTTAAGCTGAGGCGGGCTAACACTAAGCAGTGGAGACTACTTCTGTAGTAGAAGACACACGAATATTAGTGTTTCTAGAAGTCTGAGGCGAGTGACTAACTTTGTTTGTGGGTTTAGTGGTCATTCTATACATCCCTGGTTTAATCACATTATTGTGCTTAACGCTTGGTGCTATAGTATTCCTCATAGGTTGAGTATGTGGTAACCTTTCCTTTCCATCCATCTTGGGGGCAAACACAGGTTTTGCAAACGAAGAATTTGAGAAAGCATATGGTTTTCCCAAGATAGAGGATCTATTCACTTTAGAGGCATTGGGTTGTCTAACAACAGGTTTCTTAACACTAGGTTCCACAACTTTCCCACCCATCTTAGCTACGAGTTTCTTCAACTCTGCTATTGCTATTTCTTTTTCTTGTAATTGAGCTTTCGAATTCGAAATGTCAAGACTTTTTTCGTTTAGTAATCGACATGACTCAGATAATATTACTTCAAAAGGTGTATCATTTGAAAAGCTGCCAACTTTCTTTTTCAAAGCAAGTTCAAGTGAGTGACAATGTTTTTGAAGATAATCATATCTATGTTGAAGTAACGAAAAATCTTTTTGGTCAACTTAATTCGAAATCTCAGTTTCAAGACATTCACATTCTTTAACTTGATCAAGATATTTGAATGCAACATTAGAATATTCATCAATATCAGCACAAGATGTAACATAAACACACATAATATCTTTTGAGGGACATTCGTGTAAGAGTAGATCATATGCTGTAGAAAAGTCGTCTCTTTCAGGTTGATGGTCGTTCACTTCTGTTCAAGAGATTCCACATAAATCATCAAAATTTCTTGCTTAATTAATGTTTCAGATTCCAAAATATGTTTTTGCGTTCTTTCTGCAAGTGGAATTAAAATACTTTTCACAAGCACAGTTATTTCGTGTGGAATTTCTTTGTCTCCTTTCGAAAGTTCACGTTTTTTCCAGTCATCATCAACAACCTTTTTGAAATTTTCAATGTTACTCTTGAGAATACTAAGTGCTTGCTTACTCTTGCTTACAGAAGCTTTATATGGCAAGTAGTCAATAAATTTTGAAACATTAGTTTTCTTAGTGGCAAAAGCTTGTCTCCATTTAATTCTTATTTGTTCACATTCGAAAAATATTTGCTCACGAGTTTTCTGTGTTTGCGGTTTGAAAAGACCATAAAGACTGTTTTCATAAGCATAATTATATGGTTTAACGAATTCTTTATTAACTTTTGGTCTACTCTCTTCTTCCAAATTGTTCGTCTCTTCACTATCAGGCCTAAAAACAAGGCAATCAAGATCGGTCCATTGGGACTCATCAAGATATTAGTGCTGATTCTCAGATTTAGCTTGCTCAAGGTACTTAGGATTTGCAAAACTAGGTCTATCCTTGAAAAACGAACGAGGTGATAACATTCTCATGGTTTGAATTAATTGATTCGTTTTGTAAACAATTTTCTTGTAAAAATTAATTTGAGTTTCATGTTCCACCATTTTGTCGATGTCATTCGCTTGTTTAGTTTTGAAATCCTTTTCCATCTTTTCAACCATAGCTTTCTTTTCATTAACAAGTTTAGTTTTATCCTCTTGAAAAAAACCATTTACTTGAGTTAGCTCATTGATTTTAGTGGTAGCAAGATACGTTTTGTGACGTTCAGTACTCAAAGAGGTGTTATAATTACGTTTCTCTTGTTCTAGAAGCTTAATAGTTTCGTTATATTTCTGTTGAAAATCGTCCTTTTTGACATTAATTAAACACCCTTTGTACCCCTCAATCTCATTGGTCTTTTGAAGAAGTTGAGCTCTATAGCTATCAATGGTCTCACTAGATTTTATTAGAGCAGCTTTGCATTCTTCAAAATTTTGAGTGAGCGTAGCGTTTGCCTTCTTTAATTGCTTTTGACTCTTTCTAGTTTCTTTCACATCTTTTTGTAAAGAAGCAATTAAGTTAGCAAGCGCAATACGCTCCTTGTCATCATCATACTCATTTTCATGTTGATCATCCTCAGACTCATTATTACACATGTCTATTAATCGGGTGTGGTATTGCTATCAACCGTTTTCATCATACATGTGTCATTAATGGCTTTGGGTAGATCAGAATGCTCATGAATATTACCAAACACATTATATTCCTCTTCAGTGTGTACCTTATCGATTGGCTCAGTATCAAAGATAGGACCATTGTCATCTTCAGTGACGTTGAGAACTTATTCAACCTTTACCATGTACGAGTAATGTGATTCAAGTTCTTGATCGGAGGCTTCATCATCAGTGTCATCAAGCATTGCTCCTTCCTCAGCCGACAGTTTAACCCCAGCTTCCATCTTCTTTCATAGCAGCATCTTTTCCTTATGATAGCCAGAGTCCCTAACCCGTTTCGGCTTCCTACATTCCTTTGCCATATTCCCATAGCCTTGACAACTAAAGCAATGAATCCCACTTTGCTGAACCAATTGAGTACCAACAGTTTCCCTATGCCCAACAGCAGTAGCAATCCTCTGAGTATCATACTTAGCATTTTGTCGATCATACCGTGTAGAACCCTCAACATGTGTTGGATTACGTCGATCATACCTAGGAGGACTTTCATCATGTTGAGTGTGTCATACCTTCGAGGACTCTTCACATATTGGTTCCTTGTATTTGATGATGTTCGAAGATTGTTGTTGGTGGGTTTGAAGATTTTCTTGTATGTCTTCATAATGAAATCAATTTGTTGCTTCATCTCCCTATCCTTCTAAGCTAGTTCTTCATCACTGTCCTCTTCAGATGATGGCTCAAGTGATGGTGATGGTGCTCTTGGTTCTTTGTCTCGTGATCTTATGGGAGAAGAATACTTAGATAAATTGGGGTATCTTGGTGAGGAGGATGTAGTGGAGTACCTTGGTGAAGAGGATGTAGTGGAGTATGACTTTGGAGCACGAGAGCGATGATCTTGGACGAGTTGAGTGGTAGACACCAAAGCAAGTGGATTAGCAGTCTTTGTTATCCTTTCAGCTCGAAGTTCATTCGCCTCATTCTGAAATTGTTTCAAAATGTCAAAGAGCGTGTCATAGTTGACCTCGTCTAACTTACTCTGTTGTTTCACCAAAGTTACGAACTGTGTCCACTCTGGTTGAAGTTCCTGTATAAATTGCACATTGACTTGTTGGGATTTTAGAATACTAGTTAACCATTAAGTACGAGTGCGCAGCGGAATGGATCTAGTATAACATTTATGATTAACACATAATAAAGTAATAAAAATACTAACCTTTTAGTTTAATTGATTAAATCAATTAAATGGGTCTTGATCTTGAAACTTAACGGTAAAATAACCGTCTCCACCGGTTGCTCACACATACGTCAAGTGAGCACGCTACGATGCTAGTAGTTGCTTCACAATATCTAACAACAAGTGTTATTTATCTTGCTTCAAACCGATTCGGATACCAAATGGTATTACGTCCAAATGGTTTGTAAAAGACTAACAGTAAAATAAGAATAACACTCTTATTTTAAATGTTATACGAAGGACAAAAACAGCCGCTTATGTTGACCAAGAAGAATATGTGTTTTCAGTGTTTTGTTTATAAGTTAAAGCAATAATCATACTCTCAAAAACAAAAGATATGAAGTGTATATATACATGGTTTTTCAACGTGTACTCAAAGTAAGAAAAAAACCATCTTATATCCTCTTGTCTTCATATCATTATTTTATTTAGACATTTACTTACCGACAAAGAAAACCAAATCACATATCTTACAAAATAGTCATGAAACTAAGAAAATAAAAGATTGATAAAATCAATCATTTTCTATAGAATATCTCACGGGTGATCATTTATATTTTGAGTTATCACGTACGGATTTATAGCTCAAAATATCCAGACGAGTCTTGTCTTTCTTATTTAACTTAATGGGTATAAATTAGTTTACAACGTCTAATGATTAAACTAAAAAACATTAAATATATTTCGTGAAACATATTATATATTTAATAAATATAAGCGGGTTACATATATTAAATATATAATAAACGCACTCTTCGTGTTTAAGTGTGTGCCCCCGATAGGCTCACGCATTTACCGATGGCTAAACGATCGCATATCCCTACAGCTCCCACTTGTGAGAGTTTAGACATACAGCGTCCATAATGAAACATCTAGCAACACTTCATTATAACCAGTAAATGTTGAGTTGATAGTTTCAAGAAAAATATCTCAAAAGTATACGATGGTATATGATTATAAAACTTGCTAATCATCCTTTTGTTTCGAGTACCTATTAAACCATGGATATGGATCCTAACTCATTCCATATAGTTTAATTTTAATTTCTCGTGATCGAATTAATTTAGATAGTCCAAATGTATCAAGAATCATCTTGATCACACTTTGGGTACGGCCATACAATTACCTAATTAATTCTGGAGAGGATCCAGTGGTACTTCACTACACTATATCAAGTGGAGGAACAAATTCTATATTGACTGCAAGTGTCTGTGGATGCTGCTTCACAACACTTCCAACTATAGCCTTTATGACTAACTCTTGCGAGCTAGCGTTTAACATATAATCAAGAAGCGATATTCAAACATGCACAACTTGTTTGCATCTCAAGTCTAAGGACGACTTAATCACCATTTTCGAAAACTTACTCATGACAAGGATCCAAAAGTAATATTCGAAAGTTTGAGGTGTCCAATATTCATCCTTTATGTATAACATATGAGTTTGGTGGGAACCGTCCATTATATTCAAAGAATATAACCAACACTCATATTTGTCTTAATGTAGACAATATTCCCATATTGCTAACCGACAATGGACATGTTTAGAATAATCAAATATTCAAGGATTTAAACATACAAATATAGGACAACAATAATTATATGAATGATAACAAACATCAAATATCTTTATTCATCAGAAAATAATAATTGTCTTACAATCCCAAATTATCCAAATACTAAAATAACACAGATTACATGAGACTATTAGCTGGAAGCAAACCAATGTTATGAGAAAGCATTGAATGCTTTTTAAGTTCCAAAGCCTTCGTAAAGGGGTCAGCTAAGTTGTCATCTGTGTGAACTTTCTCCAGTGTAATATCACCCAGTTCAATCACTTCTCGGAGGTAGTGAACTTTAGCACGATAATGTTTCGCACCTTTAGTGATTCCTGGTTCATTAGCCATAGTAATGGCTCCGGTATTGTCACAATACATCTTCATAGGTTCATTATTCGTGGGAACAACACCAAGCCCAGAAATAAACTTCTTAATCCAAACTGCTTCTTTAGCAGCCTCCGAAGCGGCTATATACTCAGCCTCTATAGATGAGATAGAATGGATGGTATGCTTCGAGCTTTTCCATCTTACAACACCTCCATTCATTTTGAAAACATATCCAGTCTGAGACTTCGTGTCATCAGCGTCTGTCAGATAACCAGCATCAGTGTAGCAAGCAACCCTGAGCTCTCGTTTTATATCTCCTCCATAAACCAGAAACATGTCTTTGGTATGCCTGAGATACCTCAGAATGTTCTTAACAGCAGTCCAATGATCCTCACCAGGATTTTGCTGAAAACGGCTCGTCATGTTCTGAGAGAACGCAACATCTGGTCTAGTGCATCTAACAGCATACATGATTGATCCTACTGCCGAAGCATAAGGAACTCTCTGCATGCGTTTCACCTCAGCAGGGGTAGATGCTCCTTGAGTCTTAGATAATTTTGAATCAGTTAGCATGGGAATAAAGCCACGTTTGGAATTATCCATGTTATACTTCTTCAAAATTTTATCTATGTAAGCACTTTGACCTAAACCAATTAACCGTCTTGATCTATCTCGATAGATCTTGATTCCAAGAATATATGCAGCATCTCCTAGATCTTTCATAGCGAAACACTTTCCAAGGTAAGCTTTTACACTTTGCAATGTTGGAATGTCTTTTCGCATGATTAATATGTCATCGACATAAAAGATTAGGAACACTACATTACTCCCACTAGCTTTGATATATACACATGGCTCATCGGGATTTTGAGTGAAACCAAAGTTCTTGATTTCATCATCAAATCTCTTATTCTATTGCCTTGATGCTTGCTTAAGTCCATAAATGGATCTCTGAAGCTTGCATACTCGGTTTGGATATTTAGGATTGACAAAACCTTCAGGTTGCTTCATATAGACCTCTTCGTAAAGATGTCCATTGAGGAAAGCGGTTTTAACATCCATTTGCCAAATCTCATAGTCATAGAACGCGGATATGGCTAAGAGAATCCTTATAGCTTTGATATCTGCAACAGGAGAGAAGGTTTCTTCGTAATTAACCCCATAGGTTTGAGTGAAACCCCTCGCTACATATCGAGCTTTAAAGGTGTGTACATTTCCATCCATGTCGGTCTTCTTCTTGTATAACCACTTGCCGCTAACGGTTCTAGCGTTAGGGGGAAGGTCAACTAAGATCCAGACATCATTGTCTTTCATGGATTGCATCTCCACATTCATAGCATCAAGCCAATTTTCAGATTCAGGATCTGCTAATGCAGCTTTGTAGTTAGTAGGTTCATCATGATCCCCTAACTCATGTTCCTCAACGTCAATGTATAAACACATACGGTCAAGAGCATGCCTAGTCCTTGTAGCCTTTCGAATGGGAGCTATATCACTTATAGGATCATCAATTTCTTGATCATCCTCTTCATGATCGCTAGTGTTTTCAGAAGGATGTATATCTTCATCTTGAATTACTTCAAGATCTACTAAACTCCCACTTGCTTCTTGATTCATAAGATTACTCTCTAGGAATTCAGCATTACGAGCAACAATAACCTTGTTCTCGGGTGGGTAATAGAAGGAGTAACCCATTGTTTCCTTTGGGTATCCTACAAAGATACACTTAATCGATCTGGGTTCATGTTTGTCAGGTTTATTAAGCGTATCACGCTTAACAAGAGCCTCACATCCCCAGACCTTTAAGTAAGACAACTTAGGGGATTGCCCATGCCATACTTCGTATGGAGTCTTATCAACCTTCTTAGTTGGAACCATATTGAGAATGCGTGCAGCAGACTCAAGAGCATAATCCCAAAAGGACTTTGGAAGAGTTGTTTGTGCCATCATGGAGCGAACCATATCTAGTAGGGTTCTATTTCTCCTCTCAGACACACCATTGTGTTGTGGTGTATATGGAGGAGTTCTATGGGCAATAATCTCATGCTCCTTAAGATGATCCAGAAACTCATAACTCATAAATTCACCTCCACGATCAGAACGTAGTGCCTTTATGGTTTTACCGAGTTGATTTTCTACTTCCTTTTGAAACACCTTAAATGTTTCAAACACTTCATGTTTATGCTTTAGCAAGTAAACATAACCATAACGACTATAGTCGTCAGTGAAAGTGACGAAGTAGCTTGCACCTTGTCTTGACACGGTTCTGAATAGGCCGCATACATCGGTGTGTATAAGTCCAAGCAGATCTTTAGCCCTCTCCACTTGATGTGAATAAGGTTTACGTGCCATCTTACCAGATAAACATGAAACACACTTGTCAAAGGAATCATCATCGTTTGACTTAAGCAATCCATCAATTTGTAATTGCTTAATGCGTTTTTTGCTTATGTGGCCAAGGCGACAATGCCATAAGAGTGTAGAGTCCAAGTTAGACTTAGCCCTTTTATTACTTACAACATAAATAGAACTATCGTTTGCATTAGAATCACACATATCAATTTCATATATACCATCACGAGGAATAGCACGTAAATAAAACATATTATCTTTCGAAACTGAAATTATTGAATTATTCTCAAAACGGTTAACAAAACCATCGTCATACAAACAGAAAACTGAAACAATCCCTCTAGAAATAGAAGGTGCGTAATGACAATTATTCAAAATGACTACTAGCCCACTAAGGAGAAATAATTGAAAAACACCAATGGCTTCGACAGCTGCACGATGACCATTGCCCACGTACAGGTTCAAAGCTCCTGGCTTTAGCTTCCTACTTATCCTTAGTCCCTGAGTAGTATTACAGATGTGAGTACCACAACCAGTGTCATAAACCCAAGATTTATTAGGAAAAATAAAGAGTTCTATAGTGAAGATACCTGAAGTGCTAGCTCCTTGAGATAGCTTCTTCTTCTTCTTCCACAACTCAGCGAGATACTCTGGACAGTTTCTCTTCCAATGACCAATGTCACCGCATTGGTGACAAGTGGCGTCCTTTGCAGGATTCTCTCTCTTTGGTGGAGGGGGAATCTTAGCTCTAGGAGTAAAGTTTGCTACTTTCTTCCCTTTGCCATGATTCATACCCTTCGCAGCATTAGATGGTTTAGCCTTATTAGGCTTTTGGATCCTTCCTGCCCTAATAGCATTGATAGTATTAGCAGTAGCAGGTGCAACCTTCTTTGGCAACGTCTTCTCATGTAGCTTGAGCATGGCATGCAACTCAGGTATTGTCTTCCCCAGGCCATGCATATTGTAATCTTGCACGAACCTATCATAATACTTGTTCATTGAGGCTAAGATTAGGCTAACTGCAAGTTTCAGAGACACGGGATGACCAAGACGTTCCAAATTCACTATGTAGCCCTTCATCTTTAAGACATAATAGCTCACAGATTGTCCATCCTCATGTTTACACGCGTGAAAGGCACGTGCAACATCAAGGAGTTCTTGATCCGCTTGTTCAGTAAACATGGTTTTCAACTCCTCCATCATTGACCATGCGCCATGACCCTCCAAAAGCCTTTGGAGTTCAGGGGACATAGTCATGAGCATAAGGCCAGCAATTTCTCTGGACCTTTTAACCAAAGTATGGTGGTACTCCGGGTCTTGTTGAGGACCTTCAACACCAGGAGGAAGAACCGGGAGATCAGGAATAGGTTGCTCAAGGTATTTAACCAAGTCATCAGTTTCGAGCGCTATCCGAAGAGCACGATACCAATCAACAAAGTTAGTTTCAGTCAGCTTCATTTTCTCAAGGAAAGACTTAACAACCGTGCTGTTTAAGCAAGAGGTAGAATTATTCATCTACAAAATAAAAGTTCAACGATTAGTATTTTCGATAATTACATTCTCAAAAGAATTAACTACCCAATTAATCATTATGAGACTAAGATCCTTGCTTGCACTCCCACTTAATATTAGAGGTCCGACCGTCTAATATCAAGTAGGGCAAGAGGTAAGCGTCGAGCGTTAATTACATTACAAGTGCAACTCTTAGATTTATGAGACGATTCATGAATTTTATTGTTGTAGAGTGTTTGGATGGGATTTGTCACATCTCTTTCGAGTACCATTGAACATCTTAAACGAACTTGTTCTACATGTAATAAATCATGAGTATGTTTCATCTCATCTTATGCCTCGGGTTCCGAATCTGACCGGGAACTCGACTTAAGTCGTACCAATTTAAAGCATGCAATAGTTGGCAAAGGTCTGACCAGTGGCAAAAATCGCCTTGGGTGCATGATTCGCCCTAGGTCTGACCAGATGACGAAAAACCACAACAAGTACTATTAAATTGGATGGCATAGACTTAAAAATTCCAATAGGTATCACATAAGTTTTAGAAAACAAATGTCAAAACGTGTAAAAGATGCATGCATTAAGAAAAACCTTTTGTTAACTTTTTTTTTTGGTTTTTAGGCGTGTTTACCGCGGGAAAGCATTAAAGAATGATCAAACCCTATATCCTACTCTTCACGCGCCCGAAGGCGCAAGTGCTTGGGATAATTATCACATATGTGCCGAAACATTATGTGACACGGGAAACATTAAAGATCATTCAAACCCTAGATAGCTTGACTAGAACATGTAGTGCAATAGCAAGTATATCATTAGTAAAGCAAAAAATGGTGTTGTAATTTTGAGTATTATAAACCAATTAATTTTTCAAATCACGTCGTTGAGAAGATGGTTTATAAGCCATCATTACGGTATGTAAGCCCAACTCGAGTGACAATATGATTTCGCAAAATAATTAGATTATAATAAAAACAAGTTTCATAGATCTTATGTTAATATTAAGATTTGTTCAAAAACAAGTTTTAACAAATAACACATAGCCGATTCGCAAGGAAAAATAAGTGTATTAATATGACATACTTTTAAAGCTAGTTTCGATATAAGTAGAGATCCGTTTTTATGATTTCTAGAATCTTGTATTATTGCGTTTTGCAATTCATAATGGAAAACAAATAAGCACATAAAAACATACTAGAAAGGGGTAGAAGAAGAAGACATAATCTATATGAAAGCAGTAAATCATATAAGATCCAAGATCTCAAGTGAGTCTTCCCCAATTTGAGGATCAAAGACCCTCACCAAGTTGCTAGGTACTTGGTGACGAGCATGCATCACAAACGTGATTGCTAAAGTCTTTGACGGATAAAAATAAAATTTTGTTTATTAACCAATTTAATAAACCTACCCAATTTTATTAGAACTAGATCAAGATTAAAATTTTACGGCAAGAATGCATGTTATTGCCATAGAAAATAAATAAAGCGAGTATTTAAGCGGATCTAGCGTGTTTATCTATGTGTAACCCATAAATGCCATACGATGACTCGTGATGCCACTGTTGGGATTTTAGAATACTAGTTAACCATTAACTACGAGTGCGCAGCGGAATGGATCTAGTATAACATTTATGATTAACACATAATAAAGTAATAAAAATACTAACCTTTTAGTTTAATTGATTAAATCAATTAAATGGGTCTTGATCTTGAAACTTAATGGTAAAATAACCATCTCCACCGGTTGCTCACACATACGTCAAGTGAGCACGCTACGATGCTAGTAGTTGCTTCACAATATCTAACAACAAGTGTTATTTATCTAGCTTCAAACCGATTCGGATACCAAATGGTATTACGTCCAAATCGTTTGTAAAAGACTAACAGTAAAATAAGAATAACACTCTTAATTTAAATGTTATACGAAGGACAAAAACAGCCGCTTATGTTGACCAAGAAGAATATGTGTTTTCAGTGTTTTGTTGTTAAGTTAAAGCAATAATCATACTCTAAAAAACAAATGATATGAAGTGTATATATACATGGTTTTTCAACGTGTACTCAAAGTAAGCAAAAAACCATCTTATATCATCTTGTCTTCATATCATTATTTTATTTATACATTTACTTACCAACAAAGAAAACCAAATCACATATCTTACAAAATAGTCATGAAACTAAGAAAATAAAAGATTGATAAAATCAATCATTTTCTATAGAATATCTCACGGGTGATCATATATATTTTGAGTTATCACGTACGGATTTATATCTCAAAATATCCAGACGAGTCTTGTCTTTCTTATTTAACTTAATGGGTATAAATTAGTTTACAACGTCTAACGATTAAACTAAAAAACGTTAAATATATTTCGTGAAACATATTATATATTTAATAAATATAAGCGGGTTACATATATTAAATATATAATAAACGCACTCTTCGTGTTTAAGTGTGTGCCCCCGATAGGCTCACGCATTTACCGATGGCTAAACGATCGCATATCCCTACATGACTTGCATGGTGGAGACTTGCAAATTGTTTCTTGTCATGTCATTCATCATCTTGTAGAACCATGAGTAGTATGAATCAATTGATTCCCCATCCAATGAAGTAAACTTACCAAAGTTCCAGAACAAGTTTGTTTTGACATCTTGCTTGTTAAGTAATTCTCCTTGTTGCAAGCGTTCAATGGCAAACCACATCTCTTTAGGAGTAGAGCATGCATCAACCATTGAGTAAATATCATCCCCAATCCCACTAAGAATCAAATATATTACTTCTTTCTCTGCATCAATCCAAGCACGTTTCTCTTTCGAACTGTTCTCATATATTTCCTCAATTTTTTGCTCATCGAAACCGGTCGTCGAGTCGGTTGCTGGAATTGCAGGAATGGTTATTGTAGTGAGAGTATAGGGTCATTCTTTGATGCAACGTCGAAGAACATCACCATTGGGTTTAGTGTCAAGATATCGAAGGAATCGTGATTGCCATTGTGTATATCGACCAGTCACAAGCATTGGTGATCTCTCTTTGTTACCCGCCACCATGATGTTGTTGTTTGTCACACGATATTCTTGAGTAGAATCCATGTCGAGAACTTTGAAATAGATGAAGTGAATACGGATCTTAAGTAGATGTGTTGTGATTGTTGTTGTGAGAAAAGATGTTAAAATTCCCTAAAAATGTTCTCAATAAACCAAAAATTCCAAAACAAAAAAAACATACGATTGATCTTCGGAATAGCAACAAAAACTATGAACTTCGGAATAGATGTGTTGTGATTTTAAGTAGATGTGTTGTGATTTTAAGTGTAAAAATGTGAACTTCGGAATTTTTGGATTTTGAATGTTATCTTCGGAATGATTGATCTTCGGAATAGCAACAAAAACTCTTCGCAATATACTTCCCAAGTTACTTCAGAATTCCAACAAAACCAACTTTGGAATTCCCCCAAAAACGAACATCAGAATAAGAGCAAAAAGCTACTTCAGAATAAATTCAAACACACTTCGGAATCGAAAAACCAAATCAACTTCGGAATCCCAAAAACACAAACCAACTTCGGAATCCCAAAAAAAACTTGGGACCTTCGGAATAACTGTTCTTGGGAACTTCGGAATCCCAATATCCTTAAACAACTTCGGAATATTTGACCACAAAATTCACTTCGGAATAAAATTCCACTTCCGAATAATATCAGAAAACTGACTCACTTCGGAATTATGAACTTCGTAAAAAGATCACTTCGCAATTTCAATAATTCCACTTCGCAATAATTTTACTTTGGAATAGTGGTGCACTTCGGAATACTTCAAACATTCACTTCGAAATACTTGGTTACTGGGTTACTTCGGAATACTAGTTTTGCAATAGGAACTTTGGAATAACTGACCAAAAACCACTTCGGAATATTTTAAGTATAGCACTTCGGAATCTTAAGGTTTTTACTTCTGAATATAGATGTTTTTACTTCAGGACTTTGGAATAAACAAAAACCCTTGTGACAACTTCCGAATAATCAAAAACCCTCCTTGATACTTCGGAATAACCCAATTTATTCCGAAGTTTAAGTAATCTCTTTCCGTGTTCTTCGCTTCAAAATAAACCGAATTCGTGATTTTAACCCAAAAATCGAACCAAACACCAAAAAAATTTGCAATTTTAACCACAATAACTAACCAAAATCCCTACCACAACTATGTAGGAGATTAATATGAAGATTTAGAGCCTGAAAACACCAAAAAAAATTAATTCGAGATGATTTATAGATGAAATCATATGAATCAAATTTAAAACCAAACAAACAATCACTAATCTACCCCGTGGCGATTGATACCAATTATTGTTCCCATATTAATTCACTTCACCATGGTTGATTATATGATTAAACAAGAATTAAAGATAGAAAAATAGATGGATTCTAGAGAGAAAGTAGTGAGAGAAAGTAGAGAGAACGTGGAGAAAACTAGGTGAAATTAGATTCAGAAAATGAAAAGCCTTACCACCCTCCTAACATGCTAGGAGGGTGCTTATATAGTCCACCCACATGCGGGCTTTCTAATGGACTATATTGTTTTGGGACAGGCTTGAATAAAATGCTTAGTACCTTGAAAGAGGTATTTTAAGCTAACCATCAAGCCCGTAATGTCACGACTATTTTAACTAACTATTACAACGTTCTAACAAGTATTACAATATAAACCTATGACCGAACATTCTTGTTTGACTCAATATTTCTAACAGAGGTTTTTACACCTGTGGCAAGGATAGAAGCCATTAGGTTATTTTTGGCCTTTGCATCATATATGGGTTTTATAGTCTATTAGATGGATGTGAAAAATGCCTTTCTTTATGGTACTATTTCTGAGGAGGTATATGTTTCTCAACCTCTAGGTCTTGTAGATCCTAAATTCCCCAATAGAGTCTACAAAGTTATCAAAGCACTTTATGGTCTACTTCAAGCTCCAAGGGCTTGGTATGCAACTTTATCCACTTTTCTGTTGGAACATGGATATAGGAGAGGGACCATTGACAAAACTCTCTTCAAAAAGAATGCTAAGGATATTATCCTAGTTCAAGTTTATGTTGATGACATTATTTTTTGTTCAACCAAGAAACCATGGTGTGAAGAGTTTGAATCTTTGATGAAAGGAAGATTTCAGATGAGTTCAATGGGAAAACTTACCTTCTTTTTAGGACTACAAGTCAAACAGAGGAAGGATGGAATATTTATCAGCCAAGATAAATATATTGCTGAAGTCTTAAAGAAATTTTCATGTATGGATATAAGGAGTACAAGCACACCTTTTGAAGATAAGAAATCTTTGTCAAAAGATGAACATGGTTCAAATGTTGATATTCACATATATAAGTCAATGATTGGTTCATTGATGTATCTTACAGCTTCAAGACCAGATATTATGTTTGTTGTGTGTGCATGTTCAAGGTTTTAAGTCAATCCAAAGGTGTCACATCTACATGCTGTGAAAAGGCTTTTTAAGTATCTTAAAAGTCAACCTAATTTAGGATTATGGTATCCTCGAGACTTAATATTTGATTTGGAAGCTTACTCAGATAGTGATTATGCTGGAGCCAATCATGATAGGAAATCCACAACAGGAGGTTGTCAATTCCCAGGCAGAAGACTCATATCATGGTAGTGTAAGAAGCAAACTATTGTTGTTACTTCTACAACTGAATCTGAATATGTAGTTGCTGCTCATTGCTGTGGACAAGTACTTTGGATTCAAAACCAGTTGTTAGACTATGGTTTCAACTTCATGAACACCAAGATCTACATTTAAAATGAAAGTACTATTTGTATTGTCAAGAATCCAGTCTTTCACTCCAAGACCAAGCACACTGAGATACGATATCACTTTATAAGGGGTGCCTATGACAAAAAGCTTATTCAGGTCTTGAAGATTCATACAGATAACAATGTAGCTGATTTATTAACCAAGGCATTTGATGCAAAGAGATTTGAGTTATTGGTAACACATATTGCTATGCTCAACCAATAAACTGTTGCATATGTTAAGGGGAGGTAATAGATGTATAATTTTTATGCTAATTTTTATTGTATAGTGTTTGTTTTATGTTTTTTATGTGATTGCAGGTTGATAGAATAAGATAAAAGAGTTTATAATGATAGTGGAATGCATGAACCAGTCTAATTTGTGAGGTACCGTTTTGGAACCAAGTACCGCTAGTACAAATCCAAGTACCGTGTATGTTTCATGTACCGCTACATAACCGTTGTACCGTTGAGGGTCTCTTTTGTAAATTTGGCGGTTTCTTCACGCTTGGGTTTGTTATTTACATAAATAGTAACTTCAATTATACAATTGATTCACCTAATCTTTTATTCTTATCTCTTAATTATATAACCTACTCTCTAATTTTCAATCATCAAAAATACTAATGGCTGCTCTACAAGTGATCTCTAAGCACAACCTAGTTTCTAAACTTGTTCAGAATGATGATTCTATTGGTTTTCATGAGATACTTGGGTTTCTCTCTTAAAGTCATGTTCGTTTTGCGCTTACTGTAAGTCCTGTTGTCTCTATTCCTATTGTTACGCAATTTTGGAATACTGTTGTCTTAGGTACTCGTCATAATCAACCTTGCATTAGGGCTAGGGTAAATAATTGAAATATTTATGTAACTGAGGTACTGTTAAGGGCTAGTTTAAGGCTTAATGATGATAATGGATTTAGTATGTTGAATAACACAGAGACACATGATGGCCTTGCAGCCATGGGTTATGAGGGTGGTAGGGAAAGTCTTACTTTCTTTAAAGGTTTATTTTCACCTCAATGGATTTGATTTTTCATGCCATTATTCACTGTATAATCTCAAAAAGTACAACTTTTGATCAAATCCCTACTGCTTTGACATCAGCTGGTATTTGTCTAGCAAATAACAGAGTTTTTAACTTTTAAAAATTAATTTTTGAAGGAATGAATAGGAATTTGGATGAAATTAAAAAGTTTTTGATGTATCCTAGATTCATTCAAGCTTTAGTAAATGGCCAAATCCCTAACCTACCAGAATTGACAAATACATGGGATGTTCCTACTTTTACAAACAGAACTTTCTCTTTCTTGACCAAACCAGGAAGTGCCTTTACAGGAACTATTACACCCTTATTTGCAAATATGTTAGCCCAACCAGCCAATCAAGAAGGTGAGGAACCTAGCTCAACTAGTGCTTCTAAGCAAATTCCTTCTCACCAGAGTCCCCAATCTTCTGAAGATACTCAATCTTATTCTCATAATGTTGGTGGTCAACCACATTCTAATGAAATGATCCACACATCTGCTGCTTCAATTGCTGCTAGTGGTTTACCACATGCAACAACAACAGAGGTGGTGGATGTTTCAAATTTAAATGCTTTGTGCAATAGTTTGTCCAAACAGGTACAAGTATTGCAAAAAGAGAAGCTTGCTCAGGACAAAAGAATTGCTGATTTGGAAGCCAATTTAATCAAGCTAAGGAATAAAGTAACTCCTTGTATGAGGCCAAACAGAGTAATTCAGAGAGCTGCTTTTAAGAAGCAAAGGTTCAGGAACTTCAAGAAGAAGAAACTGAATGCAACCAAACATGAGAGGAATGATGAAGAACAAGAACCTTCTTCTGATATTCATACAAGGATCTTTGGCAATGACATCAATGTTGAAGCTAATGATGCCATTGGAAACTTTGAAGATGTTGATGGCATAGAGACTAGTGGGGATACAAAATGTTTGGAGCCTACAAATATGGAGCTTCAACATGAGGAACCACAATCTGCTCATGAAGAACCACAAGATGAAGAAATGTTGGTAACTCAGCCACAACCTCAATCACCACAACTACAATGGAATAGTTTTTATGAGAAGCTAGAGGAAATCACTATCAAATTTCCTGTGTCTTCAACTCCACCTCAAAGAAAGTTTTGGTTTCATAAGAAAGAGTCTTTTCAAGTACTGTCAAGATCAAGAATGAGTGTTGAATCAGACAAGACTGAGGTGCTACAAATTGAGAAGACAACTTCAAAAGAAGGAAAAGTATCTGGAGATACTTTGGTGATTCAAGAAACAAGTGTGTCTTTTACTGGTGAAGTAAATATTATTGAAGATCCAAGTACTGTAGGCAAACTGCAACTACCGCTGGTGAAAAACCTTCACTACCTTCTTCTGTAGAAAGTCAAACTCCATCTTTTGGAGAAGATGTGACTTTAGCATAAGTACCACTTGATCTTAGGGAAAAGAGCTCAGCTGAAAAAGCAAGACAAGCAGAAGCAGAAATGAAGACACACCAAGAAATTCTTGCCAAGAAAGAAGAAGATAAAGGTAAGAAAGTTCAAGCTTCACAGCCCACTAAAGGTATTATCATTCAACAGCAATCAAATGAAGATGAAGAAAGAAGATCTTCAAGGATATTGAAGAAACTACCTAAGACAAATCCAAAGAATAAGGGAAAAAAGGTACTACAATCTGAATTTGAAGAAGAAAGTGATTTAGATGATGACATATGCAAAGTCATGAACAGATTTCAACTAGAGCATGATGAAGAAGTAGCTTTCAGATTGCAAGCACAAATGAGTGAAAAAGAGCAACAAGAAGAACTTGCAGCAAAGCAACAATTTCTTGAAGCCCAAAGAGTGCAACAAGGATGGGACATAGCAAAATATGATAGGATTCATGCTAAACTTAAGGCAAGTGAGCTTCTTGCAGAATCATTGCTAGCTGAAGAAAGGGATGCTTATGATGAATATGAAAAAGACAAGTTGATTGATGATTTGGTAAGGGAGCAATAAAGATTATTTGTAGAAAAGAGAAGAAGAGAAAGGGTTAAGCTTCCAACCACTATGCAAATCAGAATTCAGATGATGTCATATCTCAAGAAAGTTAAGTTTTTTACCCATGCTCAGTTGGTCAGAAAAACCTTTGATGAAGTAAAGGCTTTGTATGAACAACACAAGAGGACCAAGTTGAATTTTGTTGAGATTGGATCTGAAAAGGACAAGAAAGATATTGAAGATGTAAAGATGCATCTCCAACAACAAAGACAATTTGGAAGTACCCCCAGGCTTGATGCAAGTACTGCTGGACAATAAGAAGCATCTCCACCTATCAAGACTACTTATGTTAGAAAGAAGACAAGGATGACAGAAGTTTCAAAGGAAGAAGAGGTTAATCAAGAAATGGATGAGGGGAATACAACTCATGGTGTTGACAAAGTGACTGGAAATGTACAAGCAGTACATACACAGTCAACAGTACTTGAGGAAACGGTACATACTGATTTGGAGGAGGGATCAATAGAGTTTGAAAGAACCTCCAAAGGTATTAAAAGGAAAAGATCAACCAAGAAAAAGCTAGAAGCTAAGGAAAAGGTGAAGTCTATAGATCAAGATAGTGATGATGATGAAAGCTGTAGAAAGCACTAGATAGTGAACTTTGAAGATAAGTGTATTGACACAAAAATCTTTGAAAAGAAGTCAGATATCATAAGATGGACAAGTGCTATGAAACAAGGATTAGAAATTCATGGAATCACTAGATCAGATGGAACCTTTAGGATGTTCAGATTACTAGAAGAGATTCTACATATCCTTTACAGACAAGACATTCAAGACCTTAACAGGTTTGTTAAAGGTGGAAGTGAAGGTCAAGCAAAAGTCACACTATTGAGAAATGAATTGAAGTTTATGTATGAACCATACAGCAGTGATCAAAGAATATTTAAGGACTTAGAGGATCAGGTTCCTACTTACTGGAGATATTATAGATCATGTGGAATACATACTTTGGATATAAATGATATAACCTACTACATGCTTCAAGAAAAGAGATACCCTTTTGGAAGAAGATTGTTGGAAAGGATGTTAGAGAAACAGTTGGAAGTTTCAGAAGAGTCTGCTAGTGCTTTGGAGTTGATCAGAATGGTTAAACAGCAAATCAAGGATTTAGAGAAGAAGCTGAGAAAGAGCCTTAAGTGTTTGACTTTCAGTCACACTTCACAAATGGTTCTCAGTTCACCATGTCTAACACACATAAGAACTGGCTAGTCCATAAGCAAACTGTTTGTGGTAAAGACTTCTCAAATCCGTTCATAGCTGGTAGTTTACTAAATACTATATGGTTCTAAATCACCATGTTTCGAGACAAAGAGTTGGCTAGTCCTAGACAAACGGTACTAGGTAAAGACATTATCAAATTCGTTGATGGTAGACAGTTTACCAAAAAATGTAAGGTTATCCGTACACATTATTCTTTATGAATAAAGTATTGGCTATTCCAGAGTGTACGACTAACTGGTAAAGAATAAATTAAATTCGTTGATAGCGGATGATTTGCTAAAAATCATGATGCAAATACATATTGGTTTTTGTTGTTAACTGTTTTGTTTCAGGAATGAAGATGCAAGCACAAAATTATTAATTTCAGAGATGGATTGAAGAAATAATACTCAGAAGGTTTTGTCTCATCAAATCAAGAAAAGAAGTTCATGATCCAGAGTTCACAGATTTAACTCAATAAGACAAATATTGTTGTTGCATAACAAAATGAATGTTCACAAGATACAAGAAGATCATAATTTAAAGACAAAGATGATATTCATGAGATCTGAAGATTATCTTATCAAAAGAAGATCTGCATAAAAGTGTTTGTCTACATTTAGTTGGATACAAATACAAGATTACCAAGCTTAATCCAAGTTTGAAGAGAAGACTAAAGGCATGTATTTTAATACATTTAGTACAAAGAGAAACAAGAAGAAAAGAAGTTGTCATTCTTGTTTAGGGGAGGATTGTTGGGAATTATTTGTAATGTGTCAAGTACCGTTAGTGTAAGTACTGTTAGTGTTGGAAAATACCGTTAGTGTTAACGCGGTACATAGCAAGTATTGTTAGTGTAAGTACAAGTACTGCTATATTGATTAGGACGAATATATCTTTGTAAAAGATATGTTATAGTTATAGTTAGAGTATATCTTATGTGATATACTTATCTTTATAGAATATTCTAAAGGTTATAGGGTTCCTTACACTATAAAAGGAACATAGGTATGATGAGTCTATTGTACCTCATTCAAGTCGATCAATAAGAGAATCGAATAGTTAAAAGTAATTTTGTTCTTCTTTGCTTTATAAGTTAGATTCCGCATAACTTATTTGGTTGAGTAAGAGTTCTCAAAGTGTTCTAGTTTTATTACAAACTATTATACTAATTCTTAGCAGAATATAGATCCATTTAAAGGGATCAACAATGCTTCAGCAGAGTCACCTTTCTATTGAACATGAAACACTTAGGGGGATTTTATATTCAAATCCTAGAGTTGCTTCAGGGTCAGAAAATGATGACCTAACAATCCGAAAATCGGGATCTAAAAGGCATAAATCATCCAATGGACCAACATCGGAGGAGAAGCAACAGAGGAAACAAACAGCGAACCTGAAGAAAAAGAGATAACAAACATAAAAAAGAAAAGGAAAAGGAACGTTATCATCACCACTAGACAACAAAAAAAGAGAGAAAATAGAGTAACAAACCACTATCAATCCCAACAACAGAATTAGAAACAGCAGTTGTCGGACGACAACCTACACCAACGCTGATTGAGTCCCCACGAACCCTCTTCCTACTTATCTGGATAGAAGGCAACAAACCAACATCTGAATCTGTCACCAGATCCACCGGATCAACAAACCCTTCCAAAGGTGCGGTGATACCTTGAGTACGCACAAGAAGAGGAAGTTCACCAACACTCAAATGTTGGGCATGAAAACTCACGCGATGAGGTTTCATGTGTGCCACTACATCCAAAAGAGAAATATCTACAAAAATGGGAAAAAGAATAAGATACATATACAAACCTAAAGCAACAATGAAAAGTACTCAAATACCTCTTCCATTAGATTCAACAAAGACAGGATAAAAATCCCTAACAAGAGAAAGACAACGTCTGATACCAACAACACACAAAAAAGCCTTAGAATGTCGAGGATTAGGTGCAACACGACGCATCAATAAACGGATAACATCACCTACACTATAATCATAGTGCATAAGAAGCACGAGATCCTAACCCAAACCCATCTCAGACGAAGACATAGAAAACAGAACAACCGACGAATCAACAAAGAAAAAAATGGTCAGACCAATCAACGGGAGGACGTATATTATCAAAAAGGCAAAGGTAATGAGAACGTTGGCGAAATGACACCTAACCATTCTTGAAAGTATAGTGTAAAAAACGAGAAACAAACCAACGGTAGGGGTGATGTCTAAGACACGACATAAAATCTAAAAATGAGAAACCTTGAGAGAAGTCAAAGGACTCACTTGAGATTATGAAAGTGAAAGTGCCTCAAAACATCAAGAAAGAAATGGGAAAAATGGATTCAATAAGAGGCAAAATCAAAAAGCTTAGTATAGACAGCAACTTGCCCATGAGGAGCATCATGAACACGACAATCCGGACCAGCCAGGGTAGGATTAACACACGATGGAATGTGGTACTTCCTACAAAAGTCATACAAGTAACACTTAGTAAGAACCGAGTTATGCAAGTATATCACCAACATTGCAAAGACAAGAGAAGGAACAACACCTCAAAGAGTAAAAAGTCAAAAGTAGAAGATATCTGTAAAAGAAAAAACGAGAAGGGAAGCAGTAAAATTAATGGGAGGGAGATGATGAGACCACAATTATACAGTCTCATCGTCCAAAACGGGCTTAAACCACTTAATTATATCATAAAATACCGTGAACTATGTTTGTATTCGTTTGTTGTGTATTTTAGGTACGTATATCGTGAAAAAGACAAAAGATAATAAGAAACAAGCAAAAACAAACACGGGGAACGAAGCCGTACAAAGAACTGGACCCGATTGTTGATTTTCCAAGATAAGTCCCTCAAGTTTGAAGAAATTACAAGTTTGGTCCCTCAACTTTGAAGATTTGTCAAGAATAGTCTTGAAGAATCATTTGAACAAGAATAGTCCTTGAAGATTGAAGACATGGCAAGATGAGCCCTTGAAGATTCATCTAATTCCAAAACAAGTCGTTGTTTTAATTTTCAAAGTTACAAGAGCTGTTTATATAATTAGGCATAAGAAGTTACAAAGGAAATGCATAATAATCTGCCATGACTTGTTTTGACCAAAAATTGGAAGCTAAGGGTCTAAACCTCCTATTGGTATAACCCATACCCATCTTATTATTACCAAGCCCACCCATCAAACCCATCACAGCCCAAACCATATCACACCACAAGCCTAACCCATTTGACTGTTGCCAATGAGACAATATATGTATTATACTTCTTTCGCTGAGTATAGTTGTTTTGGAATGCTGTGCGTAATTCATCGAAGCTGTTGATGCTTCGATGGGGGAGCTTCTCAAACCAGTCACGCGCATTGCCAATCAAAGTCGAATTGAAAATCTGGCATAATATTGGCATCGTCCATCGTTCAATTTTAGCCTGTGTGTCAAACACCTTTAGGTGATCCTCCTGATCGCCAGATCCGTCATTGGTTTTGACGCTCACCGGCATGCGGCACTTCTTTTCCTCAGAGTAATTCCGTATACGAAGAGTGAAGGCATCCCCCCTCTCGCTACACCATGGGAGGGAGAGATCTTCCTCCTCTTCATCACGATAGTAGGTATCGCCGTAGCGTCCTTCGTTGGCTGATGGTTCAGGGGGTGGAATACCCAGGTCGGCGACGTCTGGGGTGATGATCATCTGAATCAGACCCCGAAGGGTGGTGATAGGGTTATTTCCCCCCACCTTTTGATTTATGATAAGCACTTTTGTGAGAAGGAGCTTCCTTCCCACCAGAGTTTATCCTACGCCAGACTTGTGCGGTGATTGTCCACGGGAGTTTCCAACACCTGGCGTCCAGTGGAGCCGTCAGATTTATCCCCATCTTCCTGGGCTTCTTGCAATTCTTGCATGATGTGATCCCGTATGCGCTCGAACACATTCTGTGGTCGAGGTGTTTCCTCGAAGGAAGGTTGTTCCTGAGCACGCGTCTTCCTTCCCCTCTTTCGAGCTTGAGGGGGAGTACCGTGCGCGATGCTGCCAAAGTTAAGTCTGGACTGGATATTCCTTCCCAGATTTAACCTTGCCGAGATGCCTGGCATGATTCTGTCGAAATTTTTCGTGAGTACGCGTTCGAGGTCCTCATCATCGAGTGAACCAACTTCCAGTTCTGCCTCGAACACTGGTGGCTTTTGCGGCTCCTTGGTAGGGGCCTTTGGTGCAGCTCCTGGATCGGGATTACCCGAAGTGATGGTTGGTGGTGGGGTATTATCGAGCGTGCCTTCCCCTCCGAGAGATTGAAACGTATTTCCATTACTCGGTCCTCCTGTTTGGCCACCAGAGGGCTAGGTGGAGATGATTATCCCATCACCCGCGGACTTCCGATTCCCAGGATTCGTGTTCCTTGGGTTTCCCTGAAAGTGTCCCTTCGTCACTGGGAGAGATTGAGATTGAGATTGAGTTTAGTTTAGTGTATGGGTCCCATGGATGGCGCCAACTTATTGATACAAAAGTTGGATGATCCTTGCTTGATCCAAATTAGGCTTAATTCGGATAGGTTGGGTTCCGACTCTTGCACTAAGTGGATGTCTTGCTGAGACCCTGCACACTAAAGCAACACACGTTAAGCTTACCGTGGGAATGTATCCCACGATTAGACTCCAGCGTGAGAGTAAATAATCGGTTTAGGGTTATGAATCAGTTGCAGGTTGAGTGTATGAAGAATGTGATACCTTTGTGGAACCCCTGGGGTTCCTTATATAGGCGGTGAAACCCTAATGGGTTGTCACCGATGCTTCGGCCCCAAACAAAGGATAAGTGCCATAATTAGTTTGATTGTTATCTCCTAATTATGGTTAGTGTATTTCCTCTACTTTAGGGTAAATTCCAATCCAAATAAGATTGTGATTCTGTCTAACCCTGTACCGACCGTGCTGGGCCGTGGGCTGCACACATCTATGCGACCACTGTTCATTCGAAGCCCATAGGCTTAAATGAATTTTAATCCAACCCACCAGTGATGGGCCGGATGCGGGTAGTACCTGTGGGCCGGGTTCATGACCCGGTTAGGGACTATACGTCATCATTAGTTATTAAAAAGGATCTGATGCCCGCGCGTTTCCGCGGGAGCAACGTGTCAATGTTAACGACGAATAGTGCACAATAGATCTCATGTATCTTTCCACATCAGTTTGACACACTTCCTAAAAAAGAATATTAAAACAATGAAAAGTGAAAGTATACTAAAACTTCATGATAACTGTTTGCACATCCACATGTTTGCAGCTCATGTAGACTAAGACGACAAAAACATATCAACTTGCAGACTACTGAACTTGCAGGATCTAAAAGTTAATTTACCATATCCATGAAGTTGCACGTTGTCACAAAAAAAATTGATTTGGTACCACAAAGCATACGTAAACCACTTGATTCAGAGATGAACATTAAAGTCCCAAAGAAAAATTGCAGCCCCAATGTGCATTCTGAATTTCAATGGGGTGAGGACGATTGCCCGCATTATGCACAACCTTTTACTTCTTCAGGCCGCAACCCGTCGCGTACCATGAGAACTTTGTTCGGTTGAAATGATTGATTTCTTTCTGTTCTTAGCAACGACTATTGCCACCTTATTTAAAACATGTTTGGATTCCTCCTGCACATTTACACCAATTGCAAAATTTCATTAGTTTCCTACAGTATAATTTTTCTCTTGATCTTCTACAATTTGGTGCATTTTCTTATACATAGCGAGTAGTTGATGGATTTGCTTATTGTCATAAATTCACCACCAAAAGAAACTAAGAAACTACCAAAAAGATAGTAATAACGTACAAAGAAAATCACTATGTCTCATGATAAAAGGAGCGTGAAGAAACATCAAGTATAAAGAAGCATCAAGTATTAATTATCTTGATACTGGAATGCGATACAAATCAACTTCAAATATCTATTGAATGTAAATGTATTCTCCTTATTTATTTATTACATGGTGTTTGCTTAATTCTTTATGCTTTAATAATAAGCAAGTATAAGTTACATCTATCTACTTGCCAAACTGGACTGGTCTAGTACCAAAACATCAAGTATTAGAAACTATACTAATATCTTTGCTAATACAACACTTAGCAACTATACTAATATCTTTGCTCCTAATCGAGTTCCATAACAAACATTACCTTCTTTTTGTTGATTTATGCTAATAGAAAAAAAGTGAAAAAAAATTACGTTAATGGTCGAAAGCAACAAACATGTAGAACATAACAGTGGAGGGTGTGTTTCAGATTGCTTATATGAACCAGCTAAAAAGTAAGGAGCGTAGCAACCCACCAAGTGCTTATTAACAATCTTAAAGTAAGTACACATTTGCAAATAAGTTGGCGGTTCTTGCTTATTTCAAACTTGATAATATCATTGATTTATGGTGCTTATATGATTTTTTATATGAAAATCAGTTTGTGTATTTTAATAGCATTGGCACTTTGACTTTCTAAAAAGCATTCCAAAACACTTCCTTAATGCAACCAAATGTTGTTGGTTGAATGTTTATAGTTTGCTATTTGTTTGCCTATACACCTAATAGCAAGAGGCTTTTCCCAACCAACATATGGGAATGACCAACCTAAATACACATGTCACCAACTATAGTGCCACTTCAAGTGGTCCAAGTAGAAAATATGTAAGGAAAAAATCCTGAACTCGATATGTGAAAGTAAGAATTAAGAACGACTCGCTAGTTGGTGTGTTTGAGTTCCGAATGTACCATTTGCAATCCACGGATGCCAAATTTGTAGTTGGAGTTCTTGAGCTATTATTTAGCCTAAGTAAGCTTGTTATAGGAATATAGCATGGCTGCCTTGCGACTTGAAAGAACGTGTTTAAGGTTTACATGATCTGCAGTTAAGTAGAAGAGCAACGCCATTGGTTACAGTCATAGATAACACAAACAACAAAAGGTATATAGAGTCAAAGAGCAGCTCTTGTATAGTTTTTTTTTGCTTATTAGTGTGTCTATAGTGTGAAAATTGAAAAGCATCAATTTAGAAAGCTGACTTAAAACATATGCAATCCCTAAAATGAGTATGACTTGAGGAAGGATGCAAAAACTACGCACCCACTGAAACGAATAATGCAACAATAATTTGGGCATCAAATAAATGGAAGGCTAAACCGGGAAAATATGACAATAGAAAGGAAGGATTAATATGGACACAAAACAAAATGAAAAACAAAAGGCAACATCATTGGGATAAAAGCAACATAGGTAGCAGCAATTAGGCAACAACCAAAGCAAATCATATAAGGCATAATAATGAAGACAAAAAAATAGCAGCATGAGTCAAATATTAGGTGACCAAAGATAAAAAGGATGATAGAAAAAGGAAACACAAAACGCACAAATTACCTAATCCAAATACAGTAAACAATAACAGGTTTTCCCCTTTTATCATGTCAAAAAAAATGACACAAAGAAACAAATAATCAAGGAAATAAGTGGCAAACCCAACAACTACCACAATGAAGGAACCCGAAACTCTAATTTGCAGAATAAACCTTGGTTTGAATCAGCAGCAGCAGGTTATCCTCATCTATCCTGCCAAAAAATGACCGATACAAGCAATTAAGTAAAAAAATGGGAAAACTCCAGAACAATTACAACGGTCATGTGAATCATCTAACAGTAACAATGCCAATTACCAACTACAAGAAAGGAAAAAAAGGATCAAAAAGAATCAAGAAAACCCTAATTTAACAAACCAAATCTCACCTTCGATTGAAGGCTGGAAATTTAGGCTTGAAACACTACTACAAAAAAGTCCATGGAGACTGGTCGAAAAAGGCAATAGAGACTGGTTTTGTAGGACGTCTCTATGTGGAGGATCTCCTTGCTCGAAACATAAAGAGACTGGTTTTGAAACCAGTCTCTATTAAAAGAATAGACACTGGTTATCTTCATAAAAACTAGTCTCTTTAAAGATTGGTCTCCATACTAATATCCATAAACCAGTCTTTTTAAGAGCATATAACCAGTCTTTTTATGGAGTAAAAAAATGTGTTTTTTTTTAAAAACCAGTCTCTTTTTAGTTAGTTTTTTTTAAAAAAAAAATTTGGAATTTTTATTAAATTCCAAATTTTACAAATTTAACCCTCTACAATGGAATAACATAAATACAAGAATTATATAAAAAAACTAAATTAAAGGACTTGAATTGTCATAAACAACAATTGTATGCAAATAAAGAGAACTTTATTAATTGGAAGGATTAAAATTGTCAAATACATATTTCGAATCAAATTTGTTTTTATTAAACTTGTCGCCACAATGTAAAACAAGCTCCAACAATCGCGTTCAACTCTTTCTTATCCAACGGACGCTCGTTATTCCACGGTACCTACAAGTAATTTAATCATATTAACACAATAACCTAGATAAAAGCAACATGCAAATCAGACCAACGAAGGGAATTAAAAGCTATAACATTGGCTTGTGGAAATAGTTGTTAAGGCTACTAACGGATACTAACACAACTACTATATATTATTGATACTAATTTCAGCGTATCCTTAACCTAAACTATACTAACAGCTTATCTAACTAATGTATACACGGTTTAAAAAAGACTTACTGTGTTTGGAAAGTTGTTGTTTTGATATTTCAGGACGAAGTCATGCATCCATTTCATGACGTAATATCCACACTCCCAATCTTCCGGCTGACGATTCACTATAGGAAAATCCCACTCCATAGTACCAAGGACACTAAAAAATCCATGAACATGTGTAAGTTAAATTACACAACAACAAATGTGAAATATTAAACTTTTTAAATAATACTTACGAGTTCACAAGTCCAGCGAGTCTGTAACAGTTCTCATTAGTTTGTGAATCTTTTTGCGGATTCAAAATAAAACCTTTACCATCATTGGGGCATATTATGATTAGTACATAATGCCGGCTGCATTTATTGTATACGTTTTAGGATTAGAAAAAATAACGAACAAATATAGATGATAATTAAGATGGTAAGAGATGTTACCCTTGTAGAAATGGTGCAAGATAAAAATCGTAAGAAGTCAATGCTTGAGCTAAGTAGTCCATTGTTGCAAGCTTTTCTTGAAAGCACAAATCAGCGGTAATCTTCATCGGGTTAAGGAAACCAACCTTGTTATTTGAGTAGTGGTTCCTCAACTGATACAACGACCTAGTTCAAACATACAAGGTATAAACATAAATTTATGTGATATAAAAATTCATTTGCAATGAAGTATATAATAATACATATATTAATTACCTCGAAAATAGGGTCAAGATGCCAATATCCAGTTGACTGTTTGTCAAAAGCTCAATGATGTCCGTTGCGTTTATTGAAAAGTAGAACTCCTCAGTTGCATTAAAAACCTTCTGATTAACAACAATAGTATACGGCTCAGCAATATCCTCACGGCTCATCCAATTATTATACCCATCTATCACATTCTGTGGTTTACTGAGTATATCATTTTGCAGATCGTGCAACTTCTTACGGTAGTCAGCTTTCTCATTTGCAACCTGACATAATAAACAGTAAACAAACAGTGGTTTATATCAGATTAATACTAGCTCCCTAAGAGTAAAGCACTAATATGTGAAACTGCATATTAAGGGGGTGTTTATCGCTTCCTCTTGAAACTTGGTTCTTCCGATTTTAAAACACAGTAAACCCAATACTTATATCTCACTTCTCTGTAATTGCAATAATTTTTCTGGACTTTTACCAAATACCATAAGCCATTTTGAGATACCTAAAGAGATACTAATACTACCAACTAAATTGCGTGTTTATAACCCGTTGTACCAAATTAGGAGAATTTTAGATCGCCTAATATATACAGGGGTGTTCAGTTTTGCTGCAGACTTGCACAAATCAACATAACGATATAAAAGTAAGTCTTACCCGCTCTATCGACTTTTGTTTTTTGATTGCATCTTCAGATGCTTTGTCCTTCATGTTCAATTCTTTCGGGGTAACATTAACTTTTCCCTTTTTTGATGAAGGTGCCGATTCAGGTTGAGGCACCAAACGTTTCGTTGGAACTTGTGTTACAGGTTGCTTGGGCGTTCCCTACGAATAACAATCCAACTAAGTTAGCAAATACTTAATTATGACAACTGGTAAATAAACTATCATAATACCTTATAGCGACCAATAGCAAAAATCGGCCATTGGATAAAGCCGTTCACTGCGGACTCTAAACAAGGCAGTTCATCGTCCGGCACAGGGAGCTCCATATTTTTATGGTTTTCCATAACTTTGTGAACTGCTACCTTCATGTGACCTTTTCTTAGTTTCTGAAAATGTACCATACCATTTTCAAGAATCGGATATATTGTTGCAACGGCACACATCGTTGGCTTCCCGCCTAAAGCACAACTAGGGACGTACAAGCAGCCGTATGTTTCCTCCTAAATAAAATGTATCAAGTTGTGAGAAAACAAAATAAGCAATTTAACAATTCATACACGGCTAATTACAAAACATGAAGTAGTTAACCTGTATGCATTGTATCTTAAAGACATTGTTTGAACTTCGCTGATTCTGTTCCACTTGTTCCTTCCTTACGGTGTTTGTGGCCGCATCCTAAATAAAACGTTTCAAGTAGTTAGAAAACAAAATAAGCAAATTAACAATTCATACAAGGCTAATTAGAAAATTGAAGTAGTTAACCTGTATGCATTGTTTCTTGATGACATTGTTTGAACTTGACTGATTATGTTCCCCTTGTTCCAACGCAACGCTGTTTGTGTTGGAGTTAAGACTCGACTTCAGCTCCACCGATCTTCTGACATCATCTTCCGTTGGTGATAAATTATGTTCAGCTAGAATTTTACTTCTTAATTCCTTCTCAAGTTCCGCCCTCATTTCCAACCAAAAGTCACCTGACTTTAGTTCTTCTTTCATCTGTTGGCGCACTTCATTGCGTAGCTCTTCGTTGTCTTTTGAGGTCCTCTTTTTCCTGACATATCCATCAACTCCCTTTTTATACCCTATATCACAACCGACCCCCCTGGTGCGTCCTCCATGTTCTGGTCCGAACACCTTTATGATGGCATCTACTCCCGAGTTAGATTCGTTTGAATTTTGTGATAACTCATTGGCTGCTTCTACCTACAGTACCAAAATAATGTAATTAATGTACCATAACTAGAAAACTTAGATATATGCAGTTATAGATCATATTAGATTAACAATGACACATACCAACTTCTTAGAAACATCAATTAAATGAGCAGGCAATGGCTTGATCCCATCCTTGTCTCTTGGAGCCCGGGCTAAACAGTAGTTGCTTGAACGAATATCCGGTATTAAGTGAAGTTCGGTCGCCCTTTCAGGATCATTTCGCTCCTCCTCCCACTGTTTCTCAAAACCGCGGTACCCTTTTGGTCCTACACGAGGACGAGTTATTGATTTTTGTCCTCGTGCACGGGCTTGCGCACGCAGTTTCTACACAAGTGAGTAAAACTGAATTACAAACATTTCTATATTAATAGTATAGTATAATGATAAAAAAAAAGCAGTGAAACTAACATTTTTGGCATCCGTGTTTTCATTCAGGCAGAATTGATCCCACACATCTTGCTCTATGTATGTCCATTTAGTTAACGGGGATATGTTTTTTAGCATGAATTTCGTCCTTAGTTTTGTTTTGAAAGCCTTCCACTTGATAGCACATGATAAAAGTGTCTGTTTTTTAATCAGTTTATCATTTTGTAGTATAAAATGTGCCTGATATAAACATGTTATAAGTTAATACATTAACGAAGTTAGAATATAATAGAATTAGTGATGGAGGATGCCATACCATAATATCTGACCATAAAAAGTCCTTTTGTGACGGTTTCACAGCCTTCCAGTTCTTTATGAGGATAGAAATTAGTCTCCTAGTTCGAGTGCCTGCATACTTTCCAAACAGAAATTGCCACTTTCCTACGGCTTGCCCAAATTTATTGAATTCTACAGATTCGCCATCTGGAAGATCTTGAATTTGATTGATTCCTCTGATTCTTCTTTGTGCGGGAGGGTCCTAAATTTCAAGTACAAACCGAATGATTCATGTTAATTTTTTTGTTTAGTTAAACTAGTAAAGTAGCCTTTCCAACAACTAATCAATGGGCAATCAACCAATTAATGTAAAACGGGGCAAGGCGTTGATGATTACCAAGTAACTTGCAACTAAAACACAACTTTCGAGTAACGACGCGTAGTACGCCATTAACAGATAACTTGCCCAAACTTTTGCAGCGGAAGGGTTGTTTGGAACCTGGTTTGACAGTAGCTAAACACCCCTTTTGAAGTTGAAGGGGTGTTTGGCAACTCTTTTAACAACAACCAAACAACCCTTTTTTTACACATAAACTATTTTTACGACAGTGACAGAAAGAGAATTACATACACAAATAAAAATTATGTGTGATTATGTGATTATGCCCAAGATAACCATACATCACAAAGCTGACATGTAATAAATAGTCTCAAGCTGTGACTCGACATTTATATATCAACGGGTTAATAAGTATGTGGTTTACACTTATTTCATCCAATTAACCTTGTGTTGATTTCAAAAACCCGTTTATGCCCAAGATAACCATACATCACAAAGCTGACATGTTATATACCGACTATAATTTTTTATTTTTATGGTTCATGTCTGCATAATTTTTTAGTTGCTGTCATTATGTTGAGCTCATTTTCCTTCACTAAGATCCTGGCTATAGCTATCTAAAAGTATATTGCTTTTGATTTTATATCCCTGTGAACTACCCTGGTGTACAATCATGGTGCATATATGAGAAACCACGAGCAGCCCCTAGTGCTATCTGCAACCTTTTAGGCCAATCAATTACCAGATGACGAACAGAACCACTTGGCCTACGGCCTGATGGACTATGCTTTCGGTGCAGCCAAAGGTCCAAACTCCGGTTCTCCAAGTATTCGTAAAGTATAAGCAGTATGACTATATGATACGACTATATTGTTTATTGCAATTTAGATTATGGCCATAACAAAGCATACTGTCCTAAACAACTACCTACGCAGACTATTAATAGATGTTAATTAGTATGCACCACTTTTATATATTAAGGGGGTGTTTGGTTTATCTTATAAACGGTGTTACAGCTTATTTGATTTCGGCTAATAAATAACATAAGCCTGAATATCTTGGCTTATAAGACCTAAACAAACACCCCTTAAATGTTACTTAAATCAATCAGAAACAAGAATGTGCATCTAAAGTCTAAACCTAACAACATATAAACCATAAAATCATATATAGAACAAGAAAGTATATTTAATTACAAACAAATATAGTATTATAGATAGCTATACCATCTTTGGTTGCTCGACTGAAAGTGATTTCTTTAATTCGGTGATGAGATTTGGTGATTGGTGGTTTAGGTTTAGGAATCGTGCCCTTTTTATATACCATTCTTAGGCGGGATTTGAGATAGGGATCAAGAAACAGCGGGAGAAGATGAAAAAATTGGAGGGATGTTGAATTAATTTGGAGGGCGGATTTGTAGCGATTGAAATTGAATATCGATTTGGGTATCCTGGAAATAATTTGGAGGGATGGGGAATAATTTTTGGAGGGCGGATTTGTAGCAGAAGTTGTTATGGAAATTGAGGATCTGCACAAAGAGAAGTTGTTATGGAAAGTTATGGAAAATGATATCATTTGCATTTATTTTTTAGTTTATAAGTTATAAATTAAAATTGTATTTTATTTAAATATTAAATATTAAATTTGTGTTTTTTAAAAAATTAATTGTTGTAAATAAACTAAAAAAAATATTAAATTTGTAAATAATTTCAAATTAAGTAGTTGTAAAAAAAGTATAAACAAATTAGATTCTAACCGACTTACAAGTCTAAACGAATGAGATTATCTATTGAAAAAAAAGTGATGTACTATACAAACTATACAACGCTTTCTGAAATATTAAAAAAAAACAGTTCAATTAGTTATGACTTTTATAATAATATATGAGTATTATTATCTTGAATTTTTATACGAACAATGTTTTTTCAATCTTCTTGTCCTTCTTGGTGATCGGATCTCAAGTAAATTGTATCAGAAAGAACAGGATCCGATTGAACACCAATAGAAAAAGGAGGTAGCTCGTCAAACTTATTGTAATCGTCTTCGTCAACAACATCATCGACGCCAACTATACTCCGTTTACTCTGCAGGACAATATGCCATCTCTTGTCTAGTGGGTCTTGAACATAGAATACTTGATCAACTTGTTTTGCTAAAATGAATTTCTCAGACGGATATCCATTTGTAGAGAGATTAACACACGTGAAACCGTCGTTATCAACTCTAACACCTGAATTCATATTATCGACCCATCTACACTTGAATACCGGTATAACAACCGTAGTGTAATCCAATTCCCAAATTTCTTCAATGACACCATAATATGACTCCTTTGCGATTGTTTTCCTTGATGAATTTGTCGTTGCTGCTATTACTGTCACTCCACTATTTTGAACAGTACTATTATCATCTTGTCTCTTGGTATAGAACATATATCCGTTAATGTCATAGCCTTGATATTGAAGTACACGACGTGGACGGTGCCCTAGTTGTATAACGTCTTGGTCTACATCTGAAAGACACATACCAGTTACTTTTTCTGCCAACCATTGTGAAAAATAAATTTTGTGCTCGGCTTCCAAAAACTCTTCATCTCGTCTACCAGTTTTTATTGCTAATTCCTTCATGTGCTCTTGTATGTATGGTTCAATACATGTCATGCTTTGCAATACTGTAAAATGTGCTTGTTCTAACTCTTCAGGGTTGGGATTGATATCTTTGAGCCCAATTGTCCCCACCCCTCCAAGTCTACCTTGATGTCGCGGTTGCGGAAGGCCAATATCAGCGACATCATCCATATAGTTTGTACAAAACTGAACCACTTCTTCGGCTGCATACCCTTGAATAATACTACCCTCTGGCCGATAACTGTTCCTTACATATCCTTTTAAGAATCCCATATACCTCTCAAATGGATACATATACCGTAGGAAAACAGGACCAGCAATCTTTATTTCCTCAACAATATGCGATACGAGGTGAACCATGACATCAAAGAAAGAAGGTGGAAAGTTCATCTCAAGTTGACAAAGAATAATAATAATATCACGTTGCATTTCCTCCAACTTTTCATTATCAAGAACTTTTGAATGAATCATGCTAAAAAATAGACACAACTTTGTAATTGTCTGTCGCACTTGAGGTGTCATCAATCCACGAATAGCGATTGGAATCATTTGCGTCAATAATACATGACAATCATGAGATTTCATACCAAGTAACTTCAAATCTTTCATTGATACCAAACTCTTAATGTTAGCAGAATAGCCGGACGGAACCTTTAAACCATTTAAGCATTCACAAAATGAGGTTTTCTCCGCCTTTGACAAAGTGTAACAAGCTGGAGGCAAATACATTTTTTTCCCATTCGTCTCTTGTGGTGCCAGCTCTTCTCTAATTCCCATCGCGAGCATGTCGTTTCGAGCATTTACCCCATCTTTTGTTTTTCCAGGAATATTCAATAATAACCCTAACAAGCTTTCGCAAACATTTTTCTCGATGTGCATCACATCAAGGCAATGCCGGACAATAATATGTGTCCAATACTTTAAATCCCAAAATATAGATTTTTTTTTTCCAGATACGTTTAGTAGGATGTTTAACATTTTTTCCAAAGGTAATGTCTATGTCGACAACTTGGCATAACGTAGCATATCCGTCCATACGTTTGGGCATTGATTTATCCTCCGATGTACCATCAAATAGATTTGCTTTTTTACGGTACGGGTGATGTCTGTCTAGCGCCCTTCGATGTCCCATATATATTGTTTTCCTACAATTACTCAACCACTGGGAGTGGGTTTCATTTTCACAAACAGGACATGCCTTTTGCCCTTTCGTACCATACCCCGACAAGTTACCGTACGCTGGAAAATCATTTATGGTACAATAAATCATGGCAAACAGCCGGAACCTCTCTTTTTTGTACGCATCATAGATTTCAATGCCTGTTTCCCATAAATCAATCATGTCATCAATTAGTGGACGCAAGTACACATCAATGTCATTCCCTGGTTGTTTCGGACCTTGAATTAATAATGACATCATGATGTATTTCCGTTTCATGCATAACCAAGGTGGAAGATTGTATATACATAAAAGAACAGGCCAAGTGCTGTGACGACTACTCAGGCTTCTGAATGGATTAATTCCATCTGAACAAAGTCCAAACCGTATGTTTCTGATCTCAGAACCAAATTCTTTAAAATCACGATCGATATTTTTCCATTGAGGAGAGTCAGCAACATGTCTCATTTTTCCATCAATTTTACGTTCTTCAGCATACCAACGCAACAATTTGGCATCCTTTGGGTTTGCGTATAACTTTTTCAATCTAGGTTTGACTGGAAGATACCACAAAAGTTTAGCAGGAGGACCATTCTTTGTCACATCACTATCAAGTTCCGTTAGAGGCTTATGCTTATACCTCGATGCATTACATACAGGACACTCATGTAGGTCTTTATAAGCTTTTCGGTACAATATACAATCGTTGCGACATGCGTGTATTCTTTCTACCGCCAATCCCATCGGACATGTTAGTTTTTTCGCCTGATATGTCGTAACGGGCATGTCGTTATCTGCAGGTAACGCTTCATGGAACACACCTAATAGGGCAGTAAAGCTTACATCGCTCCAATTACTTTTTGCTTTTAAGTCCAACAACCTCAGAACTAAAGAAAGTTTGGTAAACGTCTTACAACCTTCATACACTGGTTTTTCTGCATCGACAAACAATTGCTCTAATTTTTTAGCCTGCTTTTCATCAGCATTACTTTTCACGTCTTCCAACATCCCTTCCAGATTATCTCGATGGTTATCGTCATTACCAAAATTGTCATCCATATTAGAGTCCGAAACAATTGTGTCATTATCAACTTGCGGTTCTATCTCACCATGAAGTTTCCAACATGTATAATTTGTGTCAAAACCGTTCTCTATCAAATGATATCTAACTGTGGCAGACTTATCATACGACTTATTATTTCTACACCTTACACATGGACAAGATATTAGTGTTTCTCCTTTACTTTTTCGATGAGCCTCAGCACACTTGATAAATTCAGCCAACCCTTTCACATAAGCGGGAGTACAACGATCTATATTGTACATCCATGTTTCACGATTCATCTGAAAAAAAGAACACCCAAAATGTAAATTGAATTAAAACGTAAAACGTGACAAAAATTAAAAATACTCAAAAAATTACCAAAAAATTAAATTAAACAAAGAAAAATGAAAATAAGACTAAATTGAAAACCAAATTGTCCAAAAAAATTTTAATAATTTTATAATAGTTTTTAAACTTAATAAAAAACTACAAAAATAAATAAAATTAAAAATAAGCCAAAATGGAAATTTTTTTAATTGTAAACCTAAAAAATATTAAATGAAACCTAACATAATTTTTATAAAATTTTAAACTAATTTTAACTATTTTTAGTCTATTTTCGTAAAACCGAGAATTTAAATAATAATAAAAAATTAATAAAAAACGTAAAAAAATAATATTTTTAAACCAAAAAGTCCAAAACTACTTGAATAACAAAGCAAAAATGAAAAGTTAAAAAAAATGAAACATAATAAGCTGAAATAAGCTTATTAAGCTTCTAAATTATTTAATAAGCAAAACCACATAACCCCTTAAATAATAAATTGTGCAAATGAATAACAGTCAAAGACCCTAGGGCAGTTGGTTGAGGTGTTGGTGTGTGGTGTAAACGGCACAGGTTCGAGTCCTGGCCAAGATTTTTTGAAATTTTTTTTTTTTTTATAAAAACACAAACTTGCAAAAAATTAAACGTTTTTAGTTAACACCACCTAACACACATTTACTATCTCAAGTTCTCAACCACTCAGTAAACACAAATTCACATGATCAAACCGATCATTTCACACACTAAAAACACACAATACCACCGATAATTACAATCAACCTCACACTGGACAATGTCACACACACATCAATCTAATTCGATCTTTCAAAAATCAAAACTAATGTTTGGTAAGTTTACCCCTTTTTACGGTCTTATTTAGAAAGTTATGATTATATTAAGGGGTTGTTTGTTTCGGCTTATACTTGGGCTTATTTCGGCTTATATGTGTGCTTATTAGGAGGTGTTAATTTCTGCTTATATTTGGGCTTATTAGAATAAAATATATGTACAAAAATATAAACCCATGTTTGGATTTAGTAGTATATGATTTATACTTTTGAAGTAGATTTTGCTATCTAGGAAAACAGTCCACCTTTTTATTACAGAAACTAGAGTTTGCTCAAGTGCTTATCAAAAAAGTATTTCCTAGCTTAATACTGATAACTGTAGAATTCCCTTGCACAGACTTGTTCCTTAGATGTTAAGCTATTACTAGAAACTTGTTTCAAGTAATTTGGTTAAGAAATGAACAAATGGCATGGGATTGAAAGTAGCAAGTTTTCTGAATGAAAAGTATCACAGACTTTGACCCAAACTTTTTCTATACCATTTGCCTTTTTGACCTGAAATTTGACTTCAAAACCAAAGAAAATTGTTTCTACTAGCTTACTGAATATGAATAAGCAAAGCTTAACTGGTTTACCAAACTTGTACTACAAAAGCTTGATAGATCCAAACACTACTTACAAAGTCTGTGAACAATTTTAACAAAGTGAATTTGAGTAAAGGATTTAAATAAGCTAAGACTTCTATCAAGACATGTTCTATGAGTCAAATGAAGATTAATAGAACTAAAAACAAACTTGTAAATAGGCTAACACACAAAATGCACTCAAATGACTTAGACTGATGAAAATAAAGTTGAAAGCAGGTAAAAACATACTAAAGGCTACAATACTAATCACAAACTATCAAAGAAAATCAGTTACACTAAAACATATCAAATCACATTATCATAGTAGCACAGATGGTTTAGTCTAAGAATGTAGCAAGCAAACTTCACTTGAGTGGAAATTAAAACAGAAGTTAACAAACTTTTTAGCTAAAGGCCTCCGTTGATGGAGTAGATAGGCGTTGAGCCTTCTAAGATCTATTTATTTGGCATTTGAATCAACCTCATGTTTGGATTTCTGCTTATATTTGGGCTTATTAGAATAAAATATATGTACACTAATATAAACCCATGTTTGGATTTTGTAGTATATGATTTATACTTTTGAAGTAGATTTTGCTATCTAGGAAAACAGTCCACCTTTTTATTACAGAAACTAGAGTTTGCTCAAGTACTTATCAAAAAAGTATTTCCTAGCTTAATACTGAAAACTGTAGAATTCCCTTGCACAGACTTGTTCCTTAGATGTTAAGCTATAACTAGAAACTTGTTTCAAGTAATTTGGTTAAGAAATGAACAAATGGCATGGGATTGAAAGTAGCAAGTTTTCTGAATGAAAAGTATCACAGACTTTGACCCAAACTTTTTCTATACCATTTGCCTTTTTGACCTGAAATTTGACTTCAAAACCAAAGAAAACTGTTTCTACTAGCTTACTGAATATGAATAAGCAAAGCTTAACTGGTTTACCAAACTTGTACTACAAAAGCTTGAAAGATCCAAACACTACTTACAAAGTCTGTGAACAATTTTAACAAAGTGAATTTGAGTAAAGGATTTAAATAAGCTAAGACTTCTATCAAGACATGTTCTATGAGTCAAATGAAGATTAATAGAACTAAAAACAAACTTGTAAATAGGCTAACACACAAAATGCACTCAAATGACTTAGACTGATGAAAATAAAGGTGAAAGCAGGTAAAAACAGACTAAAGGCTACAATACTAATCACAAACTATCAAAGAAAATCAGTTACACTAAAACATATCAAATCAGTATTTGCAAAGTGTTTTGTGGCTTAAAACTCGTTTATTTGGCATTTGAAACTCGTTTATGCTTCCTGTTAAGTTTTTTGTTTACTAACTGGATTGAAGTTGACATTGTAGAAAAAATCGAAAAAATTTGGGAATACGTTGTAACAAATTACGGGCAGATGGATTACAGTCCACAAACGTGGAGAGTTATTGATGCGGACGTTTCAAATACATTTTCTTTTCAACGCTTCTATAAGCAAGGTATGTAATCATCAAATTATGTTTTCATTTTTAGCCTTTTTTTTGTAGTTTACATATTTTAGTACCTTTATTAACCGAATGTCTTTTATTAGGGTAGGAACCACGCACTATGACAAAAAAGTGCGCATAGTGACCGATGAAATGTGGGACTGGGGTGTTGCCAAATATGGAAAACCAAATAAGACGTGGAATCAACAGATGTTGGACAAATTTACTGAGGGTATATTCGCTGAATTTGGAGACGAAGGCACCGATTCTTCAACGAAAACCATTTCTGTTCCAATAATCTTTATCCAAGGTAGCTTTTTAAAACAGTTGGATAGAAGTTTGGACTGTTAGATTTTTAAGTATAATATCTGATGAAAAGGACTAACTATTATATTTTGGTTTTTGTAGAACCTGTTCCTGGATCTGTAAAACTCAGGGATGAAGTCTCGGATTACATCAAGGAAAAGTATGGGTGGGCAGAACAACTTTTCTGGCCACTCTCAAAATGGATACAGATAGATGAGGATGTTTCGAGTAAATTCAAAATTCCAAAAAAATTCAATTATAAAGGTTCCTTTAAACCAGGTATGTAATTTCTGACCTTCTTTTATAAAATGGTAAATCTGTTTCAACCAGTGACTGAACTAGGATTCTAGTTTTGGGTGGGCCAAATAGCAAATTAAGTCTTGACAATAAAAAATGATATATGTGTTCATCCCATTCCCAAATTTCTTGTCCATTGTCTGGCAACACTTTCTGTATTTTGGATAAAATTTGGTGTCTAGCTATTATGAATTGCAAACTTTATTTGATGGCTTTTATAGTTATAAAACATCTTTATAAGTAGCTTCGTCCATGGTTTCAACTTGGTTTTCAATATATGTTTATTAGATGATGACCAAGATGATGAACAAGCTGAAGATGAAGAAGACGAGGAATATGAAGAAGACGAGGACGATGACGAGGACAATGACGAGGACGATGACGAGGATTCTGATGATGAGACATGGAATCCCAAAAAAACTAGAAGAACATGCACTTCCAGTGGATCAACAAATAAAAAGGTTGTCAAGAGAGGTCCACCAGTGAGGCATTGCATTATTGGGTTACCATGTATCAAACCCATTGGTGTCAATGCTAACACTCAGCAGCTTAACAAGGGTAAACGAAAGATGCAAGATTAATAATCGGTGCGATCAAAACAGTGAACCAAAACAGTGACTGTGTATATAGTTAGGTGCAGCAACTTGCAATATAGGCAGTTGCAACCTAATCTTTTTTGACACCCTTTATAAAGGGTTTAGATAATATATCTTAGTTAATTATGTGCAGGTAATTGCAACGTATGTTGTTGCAATGTTATATATTTTGACACCCTTTATAAAGGGTTTAGACATGACTTTTACATTATGTAATATATTATGAATGAATGAATATCTGCGTAAAAGATATTCAATTTTGTAACTTTATATGTTAATTATAATTGCATAAAAAAAGTGAATCACAGACTTACAACAACTAAATAATAACAACTGAAGAACAAATACTTACAGGAATAATCTGTGTTGTAGTTTTTTGTATCTGTTTGCACTTTTGATGATCGACTAACAATCTGTTGTAGCACTGATGATCGACTAACAATTGTTGTAGCTAGGTAATTGGATCGACTAAAACTTGTAGGTTTATACGTCTAGAAAAATTACATATTAGGTAAATATATATAAGTTTTACACAAATTATGATTCTTAATTTTTTTATGTATTAATGGCCCTTATACTTTAATCACATATATATTTTATAATGTATAAAAATGTAATATGTTATGAAAACACGTATGTACGGTTTAGTCCTTATGATTTTAAGTTTAGAAAAAAATTAACCACAATCTATTAAAATAAAAACAAGACTGGTTTTTTAAAAACCAATGTCTTAAAATGTGTAAAAACACTGGTTTTTTTAATAAAAAATGGTCTCCATAAAACAAACACATAGAGACATGTTGTTACGTAAAAACCAGTGTCTTTAGTTTTATAAAAAAGACTGGTTGCATCTTAAAAACAGGTTTCTTTGGAATTCACATTATGGAGACTGTTTTTTTTAAAAAAAACCAGTTTTCATGCATTCCCTTCCCACCCTTTTTGGTCATAGAGACATGTTTTTTCATAACCAGTCTTTTTAAGGGGGTCTCTTTAGCCTTTTGTGTAGTAGTGAAAAGAGATAAATGAATCATATATATAGGCAGGATGAATTGCAAACAGGTGGCGAAGGATCACACCTTGCTAACCATGCAAGGAAGCCAATGCTCTGGAGTTTCTAACAGTGCCCGAGATAGTGTGCCTCACCAAAAGAAAGAGAAACTAATAAAAATGGGAATAATATCAAACAATTGAAATACTGTTCATAAGTCTCACAGAAAGTTAACACCAAACTAATATACGTTATAATTACCTTTTAAAAAATTAATTAATTAACCTAACAAGCGGGTAACGACTGGTTTATCCCCCTTTCTCGATCTAACACTCAACGGTTTACCCTTCATAACCCAGAACCCTAATCCCTTAATCCTTGTTGCTAAATCAATTCCTTCTCTAGAATAGTGATTAAAGGTACCCTAATGACAACCCCACCTCAAGATTCGATTACAGCTCAATGTAGGACCCTCACACATGGTCCGTGCTCATGTTTTGGGAATAGAGAGAAAGTTTGTGCATTTGATCAATGGCCTTTAGTAATTCCTTGCTCCCTAATGATAAATGGATGATCAAGATCACTCCTAACTGTTAGCCCTATATTTTATATAGTCGAACAAGAATGTAATAGGTTGATGAGACTGCTTTTATACATGGTCTCATCGTCCAAATCGGGATTAAAATGCATAAAATATCATTGAATATACCAAATATATGCTCGTGTTTGTTACTTGTGTATTTTTAGGTACGGATATTGAGGAAATGGCAAAAGATCACAAGAATCAGTCAAAAACGAACACGGGAAACGAAGCCGCACAATGAACCGGGCCCAAGTTTGGATTTTCCAAAAATGCCCTTGAAGAATTGAAGATTGGCAACTTTAGTCCCTCAACTTTTGAAGATTTACACTTTATACCCCTCAAATATTCAAAATTATGAATAGGGTCCCTAAAGTTTGAAGATTATACAAGATCAGCCCTTGGAAAATGAAGAATATGCATTTGAAACCCTTGTTAAAAGTTTATAAAGTTTATTTGCCAAAAGTGACAACTTGCCAAAAGTTGTCAAGAGTAAAATGGGCATTGACAGCATTTGTTACAAAGTGGAAGAAAGAAAGAACCTTGGGGGGTAATTCTACCAGACAACCAAACTTTCACATCCAACCAGACGTTGCCACGTCACAATAACCCACCCAAATACCCAATACCCATACCCTACCCACTACCAAACCTACCAACCCGGTTTAATTTATTAAACAAGTCAAAACCCCAGTCAAACCCTCCTAATTTTCCCTCCTAACACTTAATTTAAAAATCTTTTTACCCAAAACGAATCAAACCCACCCCTAATCACCCTATAAACCCTAATCTTACCCAGGCTTAATCAGATTAAGAACAAAGGGGTTTTTCCCCTATTTTTCCAGATCATTAATTTAACTCACCCTTAACAAAACCCCACACCCAGATTCCCTTCCCAACCAACCCATGTGACTGTGGGGGCCTCCCCTGCACGTCACTTTCCCCTCAAAACCCAATACCCGACCAAACCAACGCGTATGATGAAGTACTTGGACCCCAAGGAGTTTTTAACGTCCAAGATACATTCAAACATCACTGGCATTCACATGGGCACCTTTTGACCAATTTGAAGATGAAGACCCAAGGGCTTATTTGGAATTCCAGCAATTAGGGTTTAGCATTAGTTTATGTTTTCTAGATAGTTCTATCTATTTGTATAAATAGAGACGCCTGTGTCTCTATTCACTTTGTTCCAGTTTTTAGCAATCAACTCTTGTAATTCCTTTTTTTACAAATTTATAAAGTTTGGTATTTTTCCTAAAATTGTAATTCCTTTTATTGATTTTAAAAAGTTGGTGCGTGTTTGATTGCTTGACTGAGTTCTATCTTAATTGTGCAAAACACTTGTGTTTTGAAGTTTTTCAGAAAGTTTCTTATATTGGGCAAGTTTTTGGTAAAAACTTGTTCAAGGATTTGGTGTTTTCAGGTTTGAAAGTATTTGGTTGAGGTGTTTTTGAAAGATAAACATTGGAAAGGTTTTAACAAGTTTAAAGAAAAAAAGGTTTCAGAAAATCAGTTATTGCATTGTGCTTGTTTTCTTTCTTGTTTTTCTTAGCAGGTCATTGGAGATTGTTGATCAAAGACTCTACATAGGCCCGGGCCTATAAGGAGGTGGTTTTTCAACCACTAGGGACCTGGATGTAGGTCCCTTGAGGTAAAAATCTCTTTTCATTTTCATTTTTTAGTAAATTTGGTGATTTAAGTGAATCTGCATGAAACAGGTTATGTGTTTGTTTTGTTTGTTTGATTTTGCTTATTTGTTGGTTTTATGCATGATTGAAGTTGCTTAAATCAGATTGGTATAGAATTGATGTGGTTAGCTTTGTAAAAATTGCATATCAGATTTTTAAGGGGTGTTTGGATCTGCTATTTAAGTGAGAATTTTGAAAGAATTTTGTGTTTAAAACCTGTTTAATACACTCAATAGGGTAGTGTAGGTTATGTGTTAGTTTTGTTTTCATCATTGGTAGGGTTTAAGTTTATTTGTATGCTAAAAAATTTGGTAAACATAGCTTAAACAGTCAACTGCCTTGTTCCTGCTTATTTTGTGAATTTTGCCATCAAAAATTGATAATCTGCTAGGTTATAGGCTTAGGAAGGGTTTGTATTTGCTTGTTAGTCATCTAGTTGGATTGTATGCAATATTTGGGAGATTAAAATTCACTTTTTGTGCATCTAAGTCAGCAAAATGCCCCCTAGAACTGCATAAGTCATACCAGTGACTTATTTTGAACTTTTGTGCTTGATTTTGCTTAGAACTTGTTTGATTTGTGTTTGAGTTTTGACTCCTTATACTCCAAAGAGTATAAGGGTGCCTGGTTGTCCATCAAAACACCACCAATCACACAGACAAGCTCCTCTTGTCTTTACTTTCACAAGTGAAGAAAGTAAAAAGGTCATTGTGTTCATAAAGTTTTCAACTGGGCACGTTTTGGTTTCATCTTGCATTAATCTTGACCTAGTTGGATTTGTGTTTGTGTTTTTAAGAATAAAGTGTCACAGATTTGTGTTTTAAAAAGTTAAAAAAGAAAAAAAAAATAAATTGCCAAAAAGGACGTGGCCAGGACTCGAACCTGCGCCACTCCTCTCACCACACACACACGTTACCATTGCGCCCTAGGGTCTTTGACTGCTAGGGTTGCATTTGAAAAATATATAAGGTGTGTTTGTTTGGGCTTATTTAATATAAGCCGTAGCTTATTTTGGCTTTTTCAGCTTATCCATTAAGCTTATTTGCACCATTTCAATTTTCCTAGGATTGTACTTAGTTTTAGGACTTTTCTGTTTTAAAAGTATATTTTTCCCTTTATTTATTTATTTACTAGGATTATTTTTAGTTTTATTTTTAGAAAGTAGATTAAAAATAGTAAAAATAAGTTTTAACTTTTAGAAAAATAGTTTTTAGGTTTTATTTAAGTAATTTGAGGTTTACATTCCAAAAAGTTTTCAAAAAGTCTTATTTTTAATTTTATTTGATTTTAGGGTTTTATAACAACTTTAAAAATTAATATAAAATTAATAAAAAGGTTTTAGGAACTTTTAATTTGCATTTTTATCTTAGTCACATTAATTAGGATTTTTGGTAATTTTTTAGAATTATTTCATAAACTTTTTATTTTTTTGATTATTTTATTATTAAAAATTCAAAGTTATTTTTTTCTACTTTTTTCATTTTTCCTAGATTATAGACATATAATTAGGAGTTTTGTCACTTTCCAAATATTTTTAGGAATTTTCATTTATTTTTTAGAATTAATTTAAGTTTTAATAGATTTTAATAGTTTTTAAGTGTTTAAAAATAGTTTAATTTGGTTTTAAAATTTTTAAAAATACTTTTTAGCTTAATTAGGTTATTTTTGAGGTTTTCAAACTATTAGATCTTGTTTAGGGCTTTTTAATAATTAATTGTGATTTTTAGGGCTTTAATTAGCATTAAAAAGTCATTATTTAATTAATTAAAAGGTTTTAGCAAGTTTTGATTTTTTGTAAACTCTTAGAATTTTATTGTGGATTTTTAGTAAATTTTAGGAATTTTTAGGTTAAAATTTTAATTTTTGTAGTTTTACGGTTTTACGTGTTCGCCTTTTTCGTCGTAGTTTAATTCGTCTTCGTAACCGTCATTTCTTTTCCTTCTCATTTCTTCTCTTTTCTTCTTAATAAAATCATCAATCAAAATCAATTCAATTCACAACACACTAGCCTCCTCGAGAACGAACTCACTTCATTGGGTCATAACTTGTGGTTTTCCTAAATCACTCGTTAATACTTACCCTATTTACGTTCTTTTTCCTAAAAGACGTATTTCTACGACTATCATTTTTGGATAAGCATGGGTCTCCCCCACGAGGCACCTTGTTTTTGATAACCGAGTCAAAAGCTCGACTCGAATCCCCATAAATGTGATCATTTAGGGATATCATGGTGTGCTCAATTTTTGGTGGGGCTTACATGATAAACAAGGCCCAAAAACAACCGGTATAAAGGACTAAGTCCTTTGATGGTGTAAAATACCGGGATCGAAGATGGCGTTCTCGTTTTTATTGGAAAAACAAATCAACGCCACTTCAAGGTGTGCCAACAAAAACTCAAAGAGTTTCAAGAAAATAGGAGAGAAGAAATAGAAGGGTGGGACAATGGGTAAGTCATACAAACATTGAGCTACTCGAGGTAGACTCGCACCAATCAAAAGAAAAGATTTTCCATTTATTGCATCGGTGGAAGACCGAGATTTCCCTATATAAGCAATTCCAGGATCAAATATCTCGTCCTCGGTGGAGAAAGGGGAGGGAACATAAGGGGATTACCCCACACTAAGTCCACACAAAGCATCGTCAAAAGGAGAAGACGAGCTTGTAGTACTCAATACACGTGGTGATGACGGAGTTAGAGTAGTAGAAAAATATTTTAAATTCAATTCAAAATCTTTTCCTTTTTCATCTTTTAAACTCTCCTTGTGAAAACCCGATTTAATTATGTCAAAAATATTTGGTGTATCTAAAGCAATGTTAGTCACACTAAAAATTCTCACATTTTGAAATCTTTTTGGTAAAGGTGGTGGCAAGTTTTCAAAACATTTGTCAACAAAGAAAACTCCCCCATCGGGATCAACGTATTCATCATCCGAAGAATCACTCGAGATTGGAATCGTAGGCTTAACACTCTTAACCTCCACCGGCGGAGGGGACGGAACTTCATTTTTCTCAACAACTCCTAAAACTCTATTGGAAATCTTTTTGCAAATGCTTTTGATGGGATTGACATTGTACAAAGATGTGATAGAATACACATGAGAAAGAGTGGAGTTTTGGGTTGCATTAATGACGAGTTCTTCCTCATTAAAACGAAGAGTGATTTTCCTTGCATGCACATCGATAAGTGCTCTCGAGGTATCCAAAAAAGATCGACCTAAAATTAACGGAACTTTAGGATCGATGGGAATGTCAACAAAAATAAAGTCTACAGGATAGTAGAACTTTCCAACTTTCACAAAGACGTCCTCGGCAACTCCACAAGCTAGAATCGTAGAATGATCGGCCATTTCGATTGACATTCTTGAAGGAGTGAGATTTGGAAGATTGAGCGATTTAAAAATCTCAAGAGGCATCAAATTAATACTAGCACCAAGATCGGCCAAGGCATAGCATTCTTCCATGTCTTGGATAGCACATGGGATTAAAAACTTTCCAGGATCACCGACTTTTTGAGGTATGCGGCTTAGAAAAACCGAATAACAACTAGACGATTTTTGCAATTTTTCTTTGTTATTCAACATACTTTTGAAGTTCGCGGCAAATCGAGGCATCATGACTAAGGCGTCGGCAAAAGTTATATTGAAATGCAAGTCACGAAACATTTTCATAAAAAGTTCAAATTGATAATTATTTCGTTCTTGTGCCTTTTCCTTGTCTCGTCTTGAAGGGTAGGGTAAAGGTGGTGTGGGTTGGGGCATAGTAGGCATAGGCATCGGCCTTGGAATCTCGGGTTCCATTATTGGTGTGGGTTTAACCGTAGGTGTGGTTTGAGCGGTACTGCGTGGGCTTGGAATTTGCTCCTTTTCAACCACAACCTCGGGTTCTTTCTCTTTTTCCTTCTCCCTAGAAGTACTTGGACGAGAAATGGGTTCTTTGAAAGTTTTACCACTACGAGTAGTAATAACCTTCAATTCTCCTTTCGGGTTCACGATGGTATCACTAGGAAGACCACCCGAAGAAGAGGGCTTACACATGATAGCTTCAAACATTTTAGCCATATGGTCCTCAAACTTAGATTGCCTAGCATCCGCTTTTAACAACTCTTGCTTAATCTCATGTTGACCTTGCTCCATTTTTTGTTGATTTTGTTGGAGTCGTGTGACATTTCCTTCCATTTTATTAGCATGAGTTTTAAGTTCATTAGCAAGTTCGTTTTTAAGCTCGTTTTTCAACTCGGACCTTAAGCTAACCATTTCACGTTGCATGTTATCAAACTTAGCATCATTAGCCTTTGCATAATTCAAAATTTCTCCTTGAAGATTTTTGGTGTGATCATTTTGAAAACCTTGAGTCGATGTTTGAAAATCACGGTTTTGGTTTTGGTTTGAAATTTGCCCATTTCCACTTTGATAATTACCCTTGTTATAATTTCTTTGATTTCCTTGATAATTACCACCTTGGTTGTTGTTGCGATAGTTATTAGCATTTTGATTTTGTGGAGCTTGATTTTGGCGGGAACCTTGACCGATTTGGTTATAAGTTCCCGTGGCTACATAAGCATTCGAAGTGTTACCATCCGCGGTAATGCACTCGGAAAAATCATGAGCTCCACCACACGAAATACAACTCTTAGAAACCGCTTTAACCGAAGCGGAATTTGAAGCTTCTTGAGCTTTCCAATGAGACATAAGAGTCGAAAACCTATCGAAAAACCGATTCTCCTCATTTGCTTCATCTTGCAAGGCATTAATGGAACGAGATGATGACGGGCCCAAATTGGCAACACTCGGTGTGTTACGAGGGCTATAGACCTTAGACCTATTTTCTATGATTTTCAAAGCCTCATTGGTCGTTTTGTACAAAAAATTACCACCCGCTGCGGCATTTAAGTAATCTCGTTCATGATCATTAAGCCCATTATAAAAAGTGTCAATTTGATGCAATTCGGAAAAATCATGGTGTGGACATTCATGTAACATTTCTTTAAACCTTTCCCAAGCCATTGAAAAACTTTCATTAGGTCTTTGTGTAAAACGTGAAATCTCGTTTTTCAAATGTGTTATCTTAGATGGTGGAAAAAATTGATTCACAAATTTAGACACGAGATCGGCCCATGTCAAAATTGAATTCGGTGGTTCTTTCTCAAGCCATATCTTGGCGGGTCCATCTAACGAGTAGGGAAACAACATCATCTTAATGGCATATGTGGTACATCCTTAAACTTGCTTGTCGCGGTGAGACGATTAAATTGCCTAATGTGATAATGTGGGCTGTCTTTTTCGTGTCCGCGAAACTTGTTTGCTTGAAGCATAGACATTAAACCCGTTTTGATCTCAAAGTTCTCCGCAAGGATGGCGGGAATCACAATGGCCTCTCCAAAACCCTCGGTGGGTGCTTGAAGCAACTCCATCATAGTACGATTAGCCATGATAGCTTCTTGTTCTACAATAGGTTCCTCACTTGGAGACTCCTCACTAGAATGAGTTATAGTAGGAGTTTTGTTCTTTCGTCTACGTGCACGTTTTGCTTGATTACGAGTGAGCATAAACGTCACGTACAACGTGGAGACGAGCAAAGAAGATTCTTTTTGGTATTTTGTGTTTTTCAATTTTTTTTGTGGTTTTTGATGGTATTAACTTTTTTTGGAAATTGGTGAAATGTATTAAGTAGACAAAAATCTACAAACCTCCTCCTTAATCAAATCTCTCGATTAAAGAAGCCTCAAGGAATGAAAACGATCACGTGGAGTGAACGCCTTCGATGACTTTAGAACGATGGTGGAACACCAAATCGTTCAAGAGGGTTTAATCAATAGAAACCAAAAAAATATATATGATATGTAATAATACTTTGGGCGGCAAAACCCTCGATTCACTCTCAAAATCAAATACGCACAAGCAAGCGGAGGAAACGAGGCGGCGCGAAGCACTTAAGAGCCTTTTTCCTTTAGGTCGTGAAATACAACCGCCTTATACCCACCTTATAGTTTGTATTATCAAGATTAAGCTTCACGAAAGTATTTATCTAAAAAGGACGTGGCCAGGACTCGAACCTGCGCCACTCCTCTCACCACACACACACGTTACCATTGCGCCCTAGGGTCTTTGACTGCTAGGGTTGCATTTGAAAAATATATAAGGTGTGTTTGTTTGGGCTTATTTAATATAAGCCGTAGCTTATTTTGGCTTTTTCAGCTTATCCATTAAGCTTATTTGCACCATTTCAATTTTCCTAGGATTGTACTTAGTTTTAGGACTTTTCTATTTTAAAAGTATATTTTTCCCTTTATTTATTTATTTACTAGGATTATTTTTAGTTTAATTTTTAGAAAGTAGATTAAAAATAGTAAAAATAAGTTTTAATTTTTAGAAAAATAGTTTTTAGGTTTTATTTAAGTAATTTGAGGTTTACATTCCAAAAAGTTTTCAAAAAGTCTTATTTTTAATTTTATTTGATTTTAGGGTTTTATAACAACTTTAAAAATTAATATAAAATTAATAAAAAGGTTTTAGGAACTTTTAATTTGCATTTTTATCTTAGTCACATTAATTAGGATTTTTGGTAATTTTTTAGAATTATTTCATAAACTTTTTTTTTATTTTTATTATTTTATTATTATTTTATTATTAAAAATTCAAAGTTTGTTTTTTTACTTTTTTCATTTTTCCTAGATTATAGACATATAATTAGGATTTTTGTCACTTTCCAAATATTTTTAGGAATTTTCATTTATTTTTTAGAATTAATTTAAGTTTTAATAGATTTTAATAGTTTTTAAGTGTTTAAAAATAGTTAATTTGGTTTTAAAATTTTTAAAAATACTTTTTAGCTTAATTAGGTTATTTTTGAGGTTTTCAAACTATTAGATCTTGTTTAGGGCTTTTTAATAATTAATTGTGATTTTTAGGGCTTTAATTAGCATTAAAAAGTCATTATTTAATTAATTAAAAGGTTTTAGCAAGTTTTGATTTTTTGTAAACTCTTAGAATTTTATTGTGTATTTTTAGTAATTTTTAAGAATTTTTAGGTTAAAATTTTAATTTTTGTAGTTTTACGGTTTTACGTGTTCGCCTTTTTCGTCGTAGTTTAATTCGTCTTCGTAACCGTCATTTCTTTTCCTTCTCATTTCTTCTCTTTTCTTCTTAATAAAATCATCAATCAAAATCAATTCAATTCACAACACACTAGCCTCCTCGAGAACGAACTCACTTCATTGGGTCATAACTTGTGGTTTTCCTAAATCACTCGTTAATACTTACCCTATTTACGTTCTTTTTCCTAAAAGACGTATTTCTACGACTATCATAGGTCATCTTAGTCGTTAATGGTCTTGTATTGTAATAGGTTAGTCGGGTTAACCGGGCTTGGACTTTAAGTTAATATTGTATAAGTTAAGGGCGTAAGCCCAAGTGTAAGCCAAGCCCGGCCCAAGGATACTAAACCCATGGCCCATATGCCAAGGGTATATAAACCCTCTTCTATGTATGAAAGAGGATGTTGGTTCATTTTACTTTCTCTCTCTAGTAAACATAAACCTTCCACCATCTCTCTTGTTTCTCTCTCTACGTTTCTACTCTTTCTCTCTCTAGAATCTTGTGTTAAGGATTAATATGGGATTAACATTTGGTATCAAGAGCCTATAGTGGATAGGTGATTGAAGATTCGTGTGTCGTGTTCTTGATTTTTCGATGCTATTTTGATCTATATCTCACGTCCCAAATTTTTTTTTGTGTTTTTTATAGTCTATTCTTGATACAAATCATCTACATACTATTGGTAGTGATTTGGTATTGTTTCTTTGGTTAAAACGCAAAATTTTTGGGTGTTTGGATCACTTTTTAGCTCAAAATCTCGAATTGGTTGTGTTTTGTCCGAGATAGGTGCATATTCAGATCGCAATAACATTGGGGTTTTACATTGCGATACATCATTCAGAAAGGTATTCCGATCGCAATAACCTTAGGGTTTTACTTTGCGATCACACATTGTGACAATCCCTTATTCCGACCGTGAATTGCGATCGTACATTGCGATCGTGGATTCCGACGGAATTTAAGGCATATTGTGACGTTACTCTCCCAATATTGCGACAACCATATTGCGATAGAAGCACATTCCGACAGAACATTCTGACAGGACATTCCGACAGAACATTCCGACAGGATATTCTGACAGGACAGGTGACAGAACATTCCGACAGAACATTCCGACAGAACATTCCGATAGGACATTTCGACAGAACATTCTGATAGAACATTCCGACAGAACATTCCGACAGGACATTCCGACAGAACATTCCGACTGAACATTCCGAAAGAACATTCTGATGGCCATTCCGACATGTATTGCGATGGGTGACATTCCGATGGACAGATAAATTTTGTTTGAGCAATTTTTAGACTTAGCCACTATCTAGACTAGTTTCGGAACATAGTTTACACGAAGATTAAAAACATAACAAAAAATTGGTGATACAAAATTTTTCGGCTTACCGTTTTGTCGGACTGAGGAATTTATTGTTGGACTGAGAATTTTTTTTTTGAATTTTCGAAATTTTAACCACACCTCATTACAACAAATCCACTAAGATCTGCAATTCATTCACAAGTATTCACCATGTCTAACAACAACATCAACATTGCAACTGCTAATCAAATCCGTTTGGAACAAGGTGGCAACGGTAATCCACATGTGCTCACTCCCGGTTGCTAAGTTCAATGGAGATCTCCTTTTCTCAGATTTCTCGACGGAAAAGAAAACCGAACTGCTCTTCGTCACTGCCTTGAGAATCCACATCCAGTTTTTGAATTCAGACCAATTACCACACAGGCAGAGGATGGTACTTCATCAACTAAACGAGCTATGGAGGACTTTGACACATGTTCTGCCGAGAAAAAGAAACTCCTCCAAGCTGAAGCTGATGCTGTAAACTTCATACTCACTGGAATTGATAACGATATCTATTCCACAGTTGATGCATGTCCTAATGCTATGGAAATGTGGAATGCAATTCATCGATTAAAGCAAGGTGAGTCGATCAATCTTCAAGATCCCGAGACTAATCTACTTTGGGAGTTTGGAAAATTCACATCCGAAGATGGTGAATCCATTGACTCATATTACTCGAGATTCTACAAACTGATGAATGAGCTTGTCAGAAATCAGTGCACCATCTCCAATCATCATGCCAATGTTCAGTTTCTACTTCAACTCAAACCGGAATGGCAAAGGTTTGTGACTTTGGTCAAACAAAGGGAGGATATCAAGACTATATCTTACCACAAACTTTATGATATATTGAAACAACATCAGAATGAAGTGAATGAACTTAGGGCTGAAAAGGCAGAACGATCTGCAAACTCTATTGCTTTTGTGGCAGCTACTTCAACAAAACCCGTTCCCCGTCAACAACCACCTACACATTCCTCTAGGACATCAAGCTCATCCACCAAACCTCTAGCTACTGCTAGAAACAAAGCAAAAGCAATTGTCCCCACTCCACCTCCAAAGTATGACACCGAGTCAGATGGAGATAGTGATGATGAACAATCTTCAAGGGACAAGAAGATTGAAGAACTCATGTCTTTACTCACCACAACTTATAAGAAGATCTACAAACCTACCAACAACAACCTCAGATCATCATCCAATGCTAGATATAAGGAAGTTGATCATGCACCTAGGTATGATCGTGATTCTAGGTATGATAATCAGAGGGTGCCGAATCAAGTTGGGGCTAGAGATACTGTAGGCACTCCGGTTGTGCAGAAGACTGGGATTTAATGCTTCAACTGCAAGGGATTTGGGCACATGGCTAGGGAATGCAAGAAGCCAAAAAGGGTTAAGGATTCGGGATATCACAAGGAAAAGATGCTGCTGTGTAAGAAAGAGGAAGCAGGGATTCCACTCACACCAGATGTGTAGAATATTGATAACCTATGAATCTATGAAGTGGGTTGATGTTTTCTAGTGAGAGAAACTAGAGAGAGAAAGTGAGAGAATATGTGAAAGATTTTATTAATATGAATGTGTAAAATGGAACAACAACCAACCCCTTTCCTTAGTGGAAAGGGGTATTTATACTCCAAGCCTAACATTGGGCTTGGGCCGGTCCATGACAAGCCCATGGACCGGTTCTTACTTAAGTTAATAAGCAACTAATGACTATTTCCTAACTACGAGCTATTACAACATAAAACATATTGTGGAGTGACCGATACTTCTAATATACGTTAAAACGTATTTCTAACAATCTCCCCCTAAGGGAGGTCACTCCATGTTACAAAGTTCTAAACCTAGCATACTATACTAAGTCTTCGTTCTTTAGCTCGTAGTCTTTTCTTCTTTTCTTTCTTTTGTTGTGAATATGTTGATTTGATCTTTTTGGCTTTCACTTGAGAGCATTGTTCTTTGGCCTTTCACGTGCGATCTTTGCCTTTCTTGTGAACTTTGCCTCCTCGTGACTTCATGTTCCACACACTTACGTCTTTTTGTTGAATTCTCGAAAGCTTTAGAGTTTGGTACAGCGGAAGACTTCATCTTGTACTTTCTTGAATTTTTTGCTGAACTTTGTTGCAAAAGACATAAGCATGTGGGAACGACTTTTACAGGTACACCGCAACACCACCGTCTTCACTGGTACACAGCAACGCCACCGTCTTCAACAGGTACACAGCAACGCCACCGTCTTTAACAGGTACACAGCAACAACACGAATAAAATGGCTTTGAACATTTTATTCTAATTCGGTAGCATTTTACCTCCGGTCGGTGAAGACCGTTGGACGATATTAGATATCGTACCCGTGACGGATAGTTTCAATTAAGTAACTTCCTGACAGGATTTCGCGGGTAAACCCGTTCTCTTTATTCGACCGTCCAAAGCTGACTGCGAACATAAAGAGTGAATCACTTGGATAAATTATCCTTGTGATTAAAAGCCGTCAATTCATGAAACCTGGAACAAGTGAATTTCAATTAAGATTTTCACCATCGTTGCTTTCCAGTTGTCACGAGCTCAATTCATAAAGAATCTTGCACGTCACCTACCAAGTGCTGTTTGATGTTAACACTAGAAGGATTTCCACTCGTCACTGTGGTCAATAAAGAGTCACTCTGAGTGTTCTGGCAAGATCATATGATAATGCGAAGAGGCCTGGAACGAGTTTAAGTTCAATTAAGAATTAAACCACTGTTACCTTCCAGTTTTTCACAAGATTGGTTCTAAAAGAACCGCACGTGTAACCTACCATGAGCTTGTTTGATGTTGGCTCAAGCAGGATTTCCATCTTCATTGTAATACTTGCGTATTACTCGGATGTTCTGGCAATATTACAGGAATACTGCGTAGGACTCATGAAAATCTCTTACTTTTCACAGTGTGTGAGAAAGCAAGGAATAAATGGAAAGTGTCCTAATGAGACTTTTGATGATCTCTTGGCTCTAGACTCGATTGTGCGTTTTGATTTAGTGAGCGATGGCTGGAGAGGAGTGCCACCTTTTCAATACCAGTCTATTCGGAGTGAATAAACCAATAGATAACGTGTTGATCTCCGTGTGATTAAAACAAATACCTTTTGAGAGATATTTGAGTTAGCTGGGGAAGGGTTGTGCATTGCATCACTGGGTCCATGATGTCTTTCTTCAATACCGAGAATCATTAGCAAAAATGACCTCAATAGCATATGTATTGACCCGGTTTCTGCCTAAAGTTGTAAGGAGGGCTTCTTTCTTTACACCCTTTATCTTTACATTTCTTTTTCATTCTTCAACCCCTTCAATGCTTACCAATACGTCATCACTAGCACCTTGTTGTGATTGTTCCAGTGCTAGCTTAAGTACTTGGTCGGCATTCAGCTACGTTCACATTCTTTCTCCATCTTTCCTAGGACTTCTAATTCTATCTAGGGAATTGTCCTTGGGAAGATTCCATCGGTTCTGATGAATCATTGGACTAAACCTATTCCTACCACCCTTTTGTCACCACATCCGTCGTGAATTAAGCGTGTTTTGGGAAGGAATTGCCACCATGAAAAATCATTGAAAAATCACATAAGGTACTTGTGATATTGAAATCAAAAGTTTTGTACCTTAGGTGTTTTGTTCATCAAAAACGCTCCCCCTTAACACGTGCTTAACACATATTAAGTTGGATTATCATTAAGTCTTTTTCATCTTTTAGCCAAGTATCACTTAAGTCTCCTTAATCCCATTTTCTCCCCTTATCCAAAATGTTAACCATTAATATTTGGGATATTGAATGGATTAACCGGTCTTTGGGTAAAAAATGAAATCGATGTTTGGCCATAGAACAAATTATTGCTCCCCCTTAAGTTAATAAGGGATGGTTGTAGTGCTTTAGTATGATATATTTTGAAAGATTTAGAATCTCGTGAGAAATTCTTGAAAAATTATCATACCTTAACACTACAACAAGCCGTTAAAGCACATTATTCACAAATATACATATTCACAAATAATACCAATATAGAGTGACCTGAAATGTACAACCCATTAGATGGATCGTTGCAGTGTCCTGTAGTGCACTCCATATGGTCTACCACCCACGAATCTTTCCAAGCTCCTCATCAATCTACGTTCACGGAGCTTTTGATCGATCTTCTTGATCACGTACTTCGCCATCTGCCGGTAACCTGGATGCCAATCCTCTGTCATTTCTGGCAAAGTCCCACCCGAGTTCAGATGCTCCAACTTTCCTCTGACTTGTATAAGAGTTCCATCACTATACTTGTGGAGCTCCCCCACCCTCATAAACTTCATCAAACCTCGACTGTTCAAGTAGAAAATGCCGTAATTCGGGACAGAAATGCCGGTATAGGGACATCTTGCTACATGTTGAGGTAACACTTGATTCACAGGACGGGTTAAATTGAGCTTCCTCTGATAGCTTTCGACTCCCAACTGAAGATCTTCAACTCGTGTTTTGATGACAACGCTTCGTGTGAACATTCGAAGTGCTGTATTCAAAGCAATGAGGTCTTCACGAGGAATATGTGTGAGTTGATCTCGAGTCATCAGAAGCAGCATATCTTCAATATCCTCAAGGCGAATGATGGAAAAATCTCCCTGCTGGATTCTGTATTCCCTGTCATCCTCCCTTTTCAAACGAATCTCCGTCACATGATAATAGCCGTTCTTGGCTTCTGTTTTCATCCCTAAAATGCTGGAGATGCGGATATCGGATCTAACTGAGCTTCCAGAATTGACTAGGCAGCAACCCCTGTACGCCCTTCTGACTCGTTCGTCCCAATGAGATGCACCTATGACAGCATACATATCATAATTACGATTTATCTTAGGGACCCAGAGTCGATTTACCTTTTCCTCGATAAAGGGTATTGTCCCCCAGTTGGCAGCTTTCAGCAAAGTCAGGGAAGTTGCGTACTTTGATGACCCCTTCAGTAGATACACCAGATCATTGGTGACAAAGAAGTCAAGAGCAATCTGATTATCTTGATCCATTGGAGGTGGAGCTCTTTCTGATTCATGAAGACCTGGCCGTTGAACGGTATTCAGAGCCTTCAGGATCTCATCGGCATAATATTCGAACTCCATTTGGGTCAATCGGGTTTTGGCTCGAAGTCTTTTATCCTTCAGTACTTTCCTCACCAAAGATGGAGTAACCGAAGTCTTATACTCATGAGCAATAAATGCACATAAGTCAATAGGACTGCGGATACGAAGATACAAGACATCTTTGTCGGCATCGGTGATCGGATCATACTGCGCTGCTGCCGTGATCCAAGCCTGTGGTGGAGCAGTCTCGTCGATTTCCAACGTGTCCGCCCAGTCCCTTGTGCTTGGTTCAGGAATAGTAGATTGTGGGTTTTGTTGCAGAGGAGTAGAGACGTGAACATCTGCTTGTTCAGAGTCAGGCATTTCAGCAGTGTCATGGACGGGTGAGTGTTGTGCAGCTTCTGGTTCGGTTACCGATTCTGCAATCACAGGGGTAACAACAATAGAACTAACAGGGTTAGTGGTAACAGGTATTGATGCATGGATAAATGTACCAGGAATAGATGACCCTGTAGTGGCATTCACATCATGGCGCCACTTCGATCGTCTGGATTCCGTGGATGTGGATTTTTCCTTTGGTGCTGCATCTTTCTTGGATTTGGTGCCAGACTTAACCACTTTCTTTGAGCTGGCGCCCTTATCCCCTTTCTCACGCTGTTTACCTTTATCTGCATTGCTCCCCTTAACACTCTCCTGGTGACCATCACCACCATCATTACCATCATTATCATCATCATCTGCATCCTCATCATCATCATTCTCATCCTCATCCTCATCATCATTTTCATCTTCATCATCATCATTCTCATCATCATCATTCTGATCCTCATCATCCTCATCATCCTCATCATTCTTATCTTCTTCTTCTTCTTCCTCTTCTCCACCAGTACCCTCTTCTTCGTCACTCTCTTCCCTTTCTTCCTCAGGGAGAATGTGGTAGGGTACCACACTTCCAAATGTTTTGAATAACCTATCATCCTCCATGATAGCATCATTCAAGGATTTGTAGAGAGCCCGTTGAAGTCTAGACTTATCAAACGATCCAAGTTCCACCATACGAGCCTTAAGGATCTTCTTCAATTCAAAATCCGTCAAGTCATAAGCAATCTTGTAGGCGGCTTCTGAAGGATTGGATGATTTGATCATCAAGTTGTCAGCAGCAAGCGTCTTCAAATCATCACGCAGTTTAGGCATTAGGGATTCAACGGAGTCTTTCACTCTCTGCTCAATAGTAGCTTCAAGAGCGTCTTTTTGCTCTTTAAGGTCATCCTTAATAGCTTTAAGTCTTACAATTCGTGCTTTATGCCTATCAACTTCATCCTTTTTAACCTGAGCAAGTTCTTCTGCATGAGCTTTACGTGTAACTTCCATGTCTGCAGCGAACTTGGCAATCAACTCTTCTTGAGCTTTCCTTGATGCTTCTTCACTTTGAGTTCTTCTATTTAACTCTTGGTGAAGTTCATCCATTTCTCTTTTTTGATTATCCACGTGTTTATCCAACATCTCGGCCATCACTATTGCTGCCATTGCAGATGTTGCAGAGCTGCTCTGGGTTGATGGAATAGGCTCGGTTGTAACTGCGGTACTATGGATGGGCTTTATTGGTGGTGGAGGAAGTGGTGTTGAAACCGGTCTGGTTGGTATGGGTTGTGTTGGTGGAGGTTGAGTTGTTAAAGGTTGAGTAGATGCCTTTTCAATACCAGCTGAAACAGGGATTGATGGCTCCTTCGAAGTGGAGTAATGTTCAGGTGACCCAAACTCATCAACATCATCAGGTTCCATGTACTCATCCTCAACGTCTACTCTTACACCTGAACCACTACCGCCAGTATCTTTCCTGCTCCTTTGAATGGCTATCTTCATTATTTGTTTCTCAGTTTTCTCAAGAGCAGGATCAGCAATATTTTCTTCGTCACGCAGACGCATCTCATCAGCCTTACCCTTTCCCTTCTTACCCTCTGTCTTCTTCTTCTTGGTTTTGGGTTCAGGTAAATCTGTTTGCTTCCTTTTACCTTTGCTTTTAACCGTGGTAGATGAGTCTTCACCTGCTAGAAGGCTTGCTCGTTGATTCTCAATTTCTGTTAGCAAGTTCTTGTAATCATCGGATGCAATAATCTCATCGGTCAGAAGATGACTGGGAATGGGACCAGGAATAACCGTATTCGAATGAGTCTCCTGCCTTAAGTCTACCAAATCATCATCATCTATCATGTGGTGACGACTACCTGCAAGCTTGTTAATGGATGCATCGTTTTCCATAAAATAATGTATGATCAACTTAATAAACCTAGGGTACTGGTAAGTTTTAACTTTACCCTTTGTGTTAGTGAAGAGTTGAAAAGTGAACTCCTCCCACAGCAGTGATGCATAATCAATACCCATACCTTTAAACATACCATAAAACATCTTGATGATTGGTGGACGAACAACATCATACCCAGTTGTTTTGGGTGTTAAACATCGGCTTAGAATCCCAAAAATAGCTTTCCATGGTTGACCAACTTTGGCAGTAGTAAACTCAGACGGGGTTCGTATGTCAAGACATCCAATGGCGGTGAACATCTCCATGATCTGGTCCTTGGTTGGGTTGGGTGAGTATGATGGTAGACCTTTGAGAATCGGTCGAAAGCCAAAGATCTTCCTGAAGTCTGACACAGTAAGCGTCTGCTGCTTGTTGTCCAAGGAAAAAGTGATCTTGTTCGACGTCCTCTCTTTGGTAGCCCAGAACTCGTAAAGATATTCATAGGGCACCGAAGCACTTCTCCTTAGTGCATGCTTGAAATGAGATTTATCAAGCATGGCTGTACCTACCTTAAAGCCATTATGGGTAGAGTGAGATACCTCCTTCAAGCGGAAGTTGTTTGGAATAAACTTTAGAGTCTTGGCTTCAGCAATGGCGGCGGCTCTGTTGTCTTGTAGTTGTTGTACGGTAGGGTTAGTCATCGTCTCTGCTTAAGATAAAACACACAGGTTGATACAAACAAGTATGAATATCATTATGACTTTAAACCTAAGCATTGTACATATGACATAATCCCTTAAGCTTTGAAATCATTCAAACATCTTCTATTCGGAATAATCACACAATTCGGAATAATAGGTCTTATACTGAATATAAGTCCTATGCGGAACATTAGTCTATTCGGAACATATAGCCTATGCGGAAAAATATCCCTATTCTGAATAAAATACTCTATTCGGAACATTTGGTCTATGCGGAATAAATTCCCTATTCGGAACTTTTGGTCTATGCGGAATAAATTCCCTATTCGGAACTTTTGGGATATGCGGAATAAATTCCCCATTCGGAACATTTGGGCTCTGCGGAATAAATTCCCTATTCGGAACATTTGGGCCTATGCGGAATAAAGTCTCCATTCGGAACATTTGGGCCTATGCGGAATAAAGTCCTTATTCGGAACATTTTGACTTATTCGGAACATTTGCCCTATTCGGAACATTTGCCCTATTCGGAACATTTGCCCTATTCGGAACATTTGCCCTATTCGGAACATTTGCCCTATTCGGAACATTTGCCCTATTCGGAACATTTGCCCTATTCGGAACATTTGCCCTATTCGGAACATTTGCCCTATTCGGAACATTTGCCCTATTCGGAACATTTGCCCTATTCGGAACATTTGCCCTATTCGGAACATTTGCCCTATTCGGAACATTTGCCCTATTCGGAACTTTTGCCCTATGCGGAACTTTTGCCCTATGCGGAACTTTTGCCCTATGCGGAAAAACTGTTCTATTCGGAAAAACTGCTTTTATGCGGAAAGTTTTCAACACTTATACTTTCTAATTAAGCACTTAATCCGTTTGATTCAATTGATCTAAAGGCCAAAGTAGTGCAATTAAACCTATTCCGAATACAACCCAAGCAAAACCCCCAAATTAATCAACCCTAATTGAAGCAGAAATTTGATTTCGATTGTTTTTAATTTAAACAGTTAATTAACTTGATGTGCATGAATGATTAAACCGATTATATACCTTTTGTGAAGATCTGATCTAGAAGATTACTGATTGATTCGTGTTTGATTGATTTTCGTGTGTTTGTGTGGAAGGTTTGTTAATGGCGGCAAAGAATAAACAAGAACAGTGATATGAAAGAAAAGAACGGGGGGGGGGGGGGGGGGTAAACTTTGACTAGGTCAAATTTTTCCACAAGTTTAGACAAGTTGTCAACTTTGCCCCCTCAATTTTTCTTTTTGCTTCATTCAATCATTCTTTTGGTTACCAAGTTTTGATACTAGCTATTTTGACCCTATCTTATGTTAACTATTCGAGCCTTAGTGATTAACTTAACTTAACACAAGCACAATCCACAACAAACTTATAAGCAACAACAAGACATATGCCAAAGCAATCCAACCATTAACCATTAAGCTTTGTGAGTTTCCTTGAAAACTTTTGAAGATCTTTTTGATGTGAAAGATGATGAAACATTTTCTCCCCCTTAAACGATGACCCGTTTTCTATTTAAAGAGCTGTAGTCATTGTTTAACGAGGCACATGATGAAGAAATACATTTCCCAATTGATATCTTGAAAAAGTTTGATTCGTGGTGTCAATAAGATTTCTCTTATTTTAACAAATTAATGCACTGAGACGTACACAAATTCGTGTTAGACCAAGTTGTAAAGTAAACTTGATCCCTTTGCATGATTTGGCTTGTAAATCACGCCCGAGAAAATTAATTCCCGTTCTGAGCCAACGTTTTCCAAGGAAATACGTGACTTGAATATGAAAACCGGGTTGCAGTCAGAAATAACTACAAGCCATTATGGGCATGTTTTAAAAATGTACAACTTTTATACGGACTCTATTTATGGCACCGTGTCAATATTGATCGACATTTCTAAGGCCGTAAATATTACCGTACTAAAAGACATGCCCGTTTTAAACGAAAAATATTTTTGGTTTTTCTTGATTTTATAATTTTTATGGTTTTTCTAGGTTTTATATTTTTTTTTATGGTTTTACTTGGTTTTATATTTTTGTATTTTCTTTTGTGGTTTATATATTTACGATAATGTACATGATCACGAACAAAGGATACTCTGAATAGTTTACCACGACTATTCAGCTGATTCTTCTGCCAACTCTTTGAGAGTCGCTGGAGTGAATGATTTCATGCCAAGCTTGTCGATCAAAAACTCGATTCGTCCTCGATCTAAGGCTTTGGTGAACATATCCGCCAGCTGGTACTCAGTAGTGACAAAATACAGCTCGATCACTCCGTTCTCCACCTGCTCCTTAATGAAATGGTAGCGAATGTCTATGTGCTTGGCCCGGGAGTGTTGAACATAGTTGCAGCAAAGGGCAATGGCGCTCTTGTTGTCACAATACATCGGGATTTTGTTAAATCCAAGACCGTAGTCAGTTAATTGTGATCTCATCCAAAGGACTTGAGCACAACAACCGGACATGGCAATGTATTCAGCCTCCGTGCTAGAAATTGCAGCGCTTTTCTGCCTTTTTGAAGACCAACTGATCAATCTATCTCCTAGGAGTTGCACAGATCCAGAAGTGCTACGCCTCGTGTCTTGACATCCAGCATGATCGGCATCTGCGTATGATATTAAAGCAATCGAGGAATCTTTCGGATACCATAGACCACGATGAAGTGTTCCTTTTAGATACCGAAAGATCCTTTTAACTACATGTAAGTGCTTTTCGGTAGGCCGAGCCTGATACCGGGCACACATGCATAGAGCAAATTGCAAATCAGGCCTGCTAGCAGTCAGATAGAGAAGGGTGCCGATCATTCCACGGTAAAGTTTCGGATCGACAATAATCCCATCCCTATCTTCATCTAACTTGGATTTCTCCACCATTGGAGTGTCTACAGGGTCACAATTCTCAAAGTTATATTTCTTAAGAGATTCTAGAGCATATTTGGATTGATTAATAAAGATGCCTCTGGGATTCTGAGAAATCTGTAATCCTAAGAAAAATGAAATTTTTCCCATCATCGACATCTGAAAGCGTGTGGACATTATCTTCTCAAATTGTTTAGACAATTCTATGTTAGTGGCAGCAAATATTATATCATCAACATAAATTTGTACCAGAAGCATGTCGTTGCCTTCCTTGAGAGTGAATAGAGTGGGGTCCACTTTGCCTTTGGAGAAGCCTTCCGACATGAGATATGTTGACAGGAGATCATACCACGCGCGTGGAGCTTGTTTAAACCCATAAAGAGCCTTCTTAAGCTTGTACACATGGTTAGGAGACTCCGTACTGACGAACCCATCCGGTTGACTAACATAAACTTCTTCCCTTAGTTCACCGTTCAAAAATGCCGTCTTCACATCCATTTGATAGACGATCATGTTCATATGAGCAGCAAACGCAAGGAATAGTCTAATCGCCTCCAATCTAGCCACAGGAGCAAAAGATTCCTCAAAGTCTATACCCAAGGCTTGTTTATATCCTCTAGCGACCAATCTTGCTTTATTCTTCAATACCGCACCCATCTCATCAAGTTTAACCTTATAAACCCATAACAAAGTAAGGATGTTAACCTTGTCAGGGCGAGGAACCAATTCCCATACTTCAAGTCGTTTGAATTCATTTAGTTCCTCCTGCATAGCTTCAATCCAAGATGATTGGGTCATAGCCTGCTGCCAATTTTTGGGTTCAACTTCAGAGAGAAATGCATCAAAGTAGCAATAGAGTGCACTCTCTTGTAATTGATGGCGTGTAGAGACTGGTCGATCTAGATCTCCAATAACATTCCTGATTGGGTGATCTTTTGTCCATTTAGTGCTATGGTTTTCAATCCTAGGTGGTCTGGAGTGAACAATAGAAGGAGCTTCTTCTGAGGTAGACGCGGCTGAAGGGTTTTCAGGGATCGCTACACCAAAGAAAGGAAGCTCTTGCAAGTGAGCATATTCCAGGTCGTGATCAGTAGAATCCTCTTCCACATCATTAGGCACAAGTAGGGGTGATGATTCAGGTGTAGTTTGAGAATCACTTGGTGAAGGTGCATCCGGTTCAATGTGAATTGTAGATGCATTAGATAAAGGTTCATTAACTTGAGCAACCACTTCAGGTATTGGAGCAATTACTACAGGTGCTGGAACTTCATCAGTCGGGGGATCGAAGAATTCATCAAACAACGGTTGAAACAGTTTATCCCACTCGGGCCTTGATGGTGGTAAAAATGATGTAGAAGTAGGATTATTGGGAACTAATCCGGAACTGATAGCACCGGTTCCCATCTCATGAAGCGCGGGTTCAGAGCTGTGTTGCTCAGAAGCCATCGCTGTTAGCTCGTCGAAATCTGCGTCCATAGTTTCCACAATCTTGCCAAGACGACGGTTATAGATTCGGTATGCTCTTTTGGACGGTGAGTAACCAATGAAAATACCTATATCGGCTTTTGGTTGAAGCTTACCCAAGTTCTCACTATTGATGTTTGGATAACACAAAGCACCAAACACATGAAAAAATGAAACAACAGGTTTGCGGTCATGTAGAAGCTCATAAGGTGTTTTTCCATGGCGTTTCCGAACGATAGAACGGTTTTGGGTGAAACATGCAGTAGAAATAGCCTCTACCCATAAGAACAATGGAGCGTTCGCATAAATAAGCATGGTCCTAGCAGCTTCCATAAGTGTACGATTCCGTCTTTCAACGACACCGTTTTGTTGTGGAGTGCGTGCAGCGGATGTTTCATGTGATATACCAACTCATTCATAATAATCACGAAGAGTCTGGTTGACGAACTCTGTACCATTGTCTGTACGAATACGGCGGACAGTGGTATTCAAACGTACCTGAATGAACTTCAGAAAAGTGATGATAGCCTTCGGTGCTTCATCCTTTGTACGTAGAAATCTAACCCATGTAAACCTGGAAAAATCATCCACAATGACGAGAATGAATTTCTTACCGCTCACAATTTCAGTTCTCATCGGCCCACAAAGATCCATATGCAAAAGATGAAGTTTTTCTTGATTGGTGTCTTCAGCTTTGGGCTTGTAAGATTTCTTGGTGCTTTTCCCCCTTGAACACGCGGAACATAAATGATCCTTGTGAAATTTAAGCTTTGGAAGACCACGAACTAATTCGTTTTTAGCCAGATGATTAATAGCATCAAAGTTAAGATGAGATAATCTGCGATGCCATAACCATGACTTGGTCTTAGAAGCTTTAGAGAGAAGACATACTGGAGAAGCGGCCATCATGTCTTGTAAGGACAAGGTATATAGATTTGCACCACGAGATCCCTTCAACAAATCTTTTCCTTCCAAGTTGCGGATGAAACAAGTGTGTTGTCGAAAAGCAACCTCAAGGTTGGAATCACAAAACTGTCCTACTGAGAATAAGTTGTGACCAAGACCTTCTACATAGTATACCCTAGAAATCATCACGTTTCCAATCTGATATTCACCGTATCCCATAATCTTTGCTATATGATCATTCCCGAATTTAACCGTACCAAGAAACTTGCTGACGAAATTTCGGAGCATCGAGCGATTTCCGGTCATATGTTTTGAACAACCGGAGTCCAAATACCACAGGATGATTTGGACCACCTGAAAATATCACCACACAAAGACAATGTAGAGGTATCGGAATCTGAGTGTTCCTTGTTATTAGCAGGTACAGATTTAATAATCTTAGATTTGCTAACTCTAGGTTTCTTAGATTTCCTAGCCTTCTTCTTCTTAATTGGTGGTGTAGATTCTAGTTGACTCAAATCCTGAGGTATTTCTTCACTGATAGGCACTATAGTGGGGGCAGACCTAATTAAAGGGCGCTGTTTCCATACTTGAGTGCGAGTGTTCCTAACTAAAGGACGCTCAGACCTAACCTCAATGGATGCATTCCTAGTTAAAGGGCACATTTTACCATCTAGTGTAAAGGTCCTACCAGTGGGACGCCATTGCCAGCCAACTTGGGCACGAGTTCTACCCGTTGGCTTCCATTCAAGACCATTCTTAATAGCATTCATTTCATTAACGTGATCAATCAGACACAAATCATGACGCTGGGAAAACATACATTCATTACAATTCCAACAATTTAAATCAGAATTCACGAATGGTTTAGGCTGCTGCACAGGCGCAGAGCTTTTAGTCTTAACATGATTCATTTTATTTAAAACTGAACTAGCATTCCTATTGTGGACTTCTACTTTCTTCTTTGTGGCACTACTAGTGGAGGGCTTGATCTTAGCTTTCTTGAGTGGCGATCCTTTAGCCTTAGTAGTCTCTTTTAATCCTGTAGAAGGCAAAGTGGGAACATTAGCAGCAGATTTTAAAGGTGTCTTACTTGATTGTGCCAATGACGGTTTCGCTCCTGGAGTCTTATTAAATGGAGTGACAGCAATGGGCCTATTATTAAGTAGTGCAGAACCTGGTGTACCTATGTATTGCAAATAAGCCAAGCAATATTGAACTCGCTTAACATATTCATGAGCCGAATAATAGTCGCTACTTGAGGGATCTAAGGCATAAAGATCGTCTAAAATATCCCTAAGAAGATCGACATGCTTAATGGCATTCCTCATATAATCATCATAGGTAACCTGGTTTCTCTTATGAAGCGGATTCTTATAAAGCACTACTGACTTGGTTGTTGGAGCACTAGTGTGTAGGATTGTAAATCTTGCTTATGTATCTAGAGAGAGAAAGAGATAGAGAGATGGTGGATTTCACACAAAGCTAGAGAGAGAAAGTAATGTTTACTATGTGAAAAATAATGAAACCACACCCCTCTCCATCAAAGGAGAGGGTTTATATACCCAAGCCTTGTAAAGGGCTTGGGCTTACACTTTTGGGCCGGCCTACACATGTTGTAGGCTAGGCTTGGACTTGTTTGATTAATAAATAAAGTTAACTAAACTACGAGCTATTACATGGATTATCGTTGGAGTGACCGATCCTTCCTAATACGTAAAACGTATTTCCAACAATCTCCCCCTAAGGGAGGTCACTCCAAACAAGGGCGTTACCCGAGTTACAATAATGAAATAAACCCAGCATACTATGCTTGTCTTGAGCTCGTAGTCTTCGTCTTTCTTTTTCTTTTTCTTTTCTGGTGAACATGCTGATGTGATCTTTGATATCAATCTTTGAGCATTAATCTCTTGCCTTGATCTCGTGCATCCATCACTTGTGATCTTCGCCTCTTCGTGACACCATGTCCCACATACTTATACCTTCGTAATTCTTGAAAGCTTCAGAGTTCGATACAGCGGAAGACTTAACTTTTAGGCTTTCTTGAATTAGATGAGATATTAAGTGCATAAGGTATAAGCATGCGGGGACGACTTCTTCTTGGATTCCGCAACGCCACCGTCTTCAAATGCCGCAACATAAGTAGACACGAACAAAATGGCTTTGAACATTTCATTCTAAATCGGTAGCATTTTACCTCCGGTCGGTGAAGACCATTGGACGATAATAGATATCGTACCCGTGACGGATAGTTTCAGTTAAGTAACTTCCTGACAGGATTTCGCGGGTAAACCCGTTCTCTTTATTCGACCGTCCAAAGCTGACTGCGAATATAAAGAGTGAATCATTTGGATAAAGATATCCGCATGATTTGAAGCCGTCAATTCATGTTCCTGGAACAAGTGAAATTTAATTAAGAACCGCACCATCGTTGCTTTCCAGTTGTCACGAGCTTGATTCGTATAGAATCTTGCAAGTTACCTACCAAGTGCTGTTTGAGGTTAACACTAGAAGGATTTCCACTCATCACTGTGAACACTAAGGTATCACTCTGAGTGTTCTGGCAAGATCACTAAGATATTGCGTAGAGGCCTGGAACGTGTTTAAATTCAGTTAAGAATTAAACAGCTGTTGCTTTCCAGTTATCACAAGTTTGATTCATAAAGAATCGCACAAGTCACCTACCATGAGCTTTTTGATGTTCGCTCAAGAAGGATTTCCATCTTCATTGTAGATACTTTCGTATTACTCGGATGTTCAGGCAAGATCATGAAGATTTTGCGTAGGACTCATAAAATCTTTCTTACTTTTCACAGTGTGTGAAGAAGCAAGGAAATATGAAAGTGTGTCCTAGTGAGATATTTGATGATCTCAAATGGCTCTAGACTCGATCGTGCACTTTGGATTTTAGTGATCGGAGGCTGGAGAGGAGTGCCACCATTTCAATACCAATTTATTCGGACTGAATAAATCGATAGATAACGTGTTGTCTCCGTGTGATTAAAACAAATACCTTTTGAGAGATATCTGAGTTAGCTGGGATGGGTTGTGCATTGCATCACTGGGTCCATGATGTCTGTCTTCAATATCAAGATTCATTAAAATGACCTCAATAGCATATGTATTGACCCGGTTTCTGCCTAAAGTTGTAAGGAGGGCTTCTTTCTTTACACCCTTTATCTTTACAATTCTTTTTCATTCTTCAACCCCTTCAATGCTTACCAATACGTCCTAACTAGCACCTTGTTGTGATTGTTCCAGTGCTAACTTAAGTACTTGGTCGGCATTCAGCTACGTTCACATTCTTTCTCCACCTTTCCTAAGGACTACTATTTCTAGCTATGGAATGTCCTTGGGAAGATTCCTCCGGTTCTGGAAGAATCATAGGACTTAACCTATCCTACCATCCTTATGTCACCACAATCTTCATCGTCGTGAAATAAATGGGTTTTGGGTAAGTATATGTCACCATGAAAATCCATTTTGATATAGAAAATCCATTTTGCTCCCCCTTAACATATGCCACGATATTCGAAAACATTTCGCATATGTAGAGATGAGCCAGCACATTAAGTCAAACCATTTGTGATAATATCCCATATTAAATCACATTTTCTCCCCCATATTAAAAATATTAACCCAATCGATGTTTTTAATATCAATTGATTTAATGAAGTTTTAACAAAGGTTTTGGGAAGAAAAATGCAAGTCCGTTTAATCTTCATGATATCAAACTTATGAGATATGATACCGATTTGTAACATGATCACATATTCACCATATTAAAAAAGAATTGACAAGGTTGGACCTGATAGATGAGAACATCATATGATAAGATCAAATGGTTCTTGTCAGCATATATTGGTCGCCTCGTCACGTCTGAAGTCATCTCTTGACACCACATGTACGATTGGTATTGTTGTCTTGACACCAACTTGTGAACTTGGCACTTTCGGCATCGAAGATTCTGAATGCTTGACAATTGCTCCCCCTCAATTGCTGACCCGTGTTCTATTGAAAGAGCTGTAGTCGTCGGTTGAGTAGTCGCATCGTCGAGTATGTAGATACCAATTGTAGATTGCTATGGTTGTAGAGATGATAGCTTCATAAAAACAAGACTTCTCTTGTTTTAACAAATAAATGCACTGAAACGTACATTGATTTGTGTTAGACCAAGTTATAAAGTAAACTTGATCCCTTACAAGGTTTTAAAGTAAACCTTGCCCGAGAAAATTAATTCCCGTTGTGAGTCAAAGCTTTCATAAGAAATACTTGACTTTAATATGAAAACCGGGTTGCAGTCTGAAATAACTACAAGCCATATAGGCATGTTTTATGAAATATATACAAATTTTTTACGAACTCTATTTATGGCGCCGTGTCGATATTAATCAACATTTCTAAGGCCGTAAATATTATCGTACCAAAAGACATGCCTTAGAAAAATAAAGTAAAAATATTTTTGGATTTTTCTAGATTTTTCAATTTTTATGGTTTTTATAAGGTTTTATATTTTTGTATTTTTCTTTTGTGGATAAAAATATAAACAATATATACAGATGATCACCAAGGATACGGAGAATAGTTTTACCACCACTATTCTTTCGCTTCATCTGCTAGTTCCTTAAGAGTCTCAGGCGAGAAGGTTCTCATTCCTAGCTTGTCGGCCAAAAATTCAATTCGAGCGCGATCTAAAGCCTTCGTGAAAATATCCGCCAATTGATACTCAGATCGGACAAAGTAAAGCTCGATTACTCCATTTTCCACTTGCTCCTTGATGAAGTGGTAGCGAATGTCAATATGCTTCGACCGGGAGAATTGAACGTTGTTGCAGCATAAGGCAATTGCACTTTTGTTGTCGCAATACATCGGAATCTTGTTGAAACCTAGACCATAGTCGGTTAATTGCGATCTCATCCAAAGAATTTGAGCACAGCAACCGGACATAGCTATGTATTCTGCTTCTGTACTTGAAATTGCAGCGCTTTTCTGCCTTTTCGATGCCCAACTGATTAGTCGATCTCCTAGTAGTTGCAAAGTTCCACTCGTGCTACGTCTTGTATCTTGACAACCCGCGTGATCCGCATCTGCATATGCCATTAGTGCAATAGAAGAGTCCTTCGAATACCAAAGTCCCCGATTAATGGTTCCTTTAAGATATCGAAAGATCCTTTTAACAGTAGCTAAGTGTAACTCAGTAGGCCTAGTTTGATACCTGGCACACATACATATAGCAAACTGAAGATCAGGTCGACTGGCTGTGATATACAGAAGAGTACCGATCATTCCACGAAAAAGTGTCGGATCAACGGCAACTCCATGTGGATCTGCATCAAGCTTAGTTCGTTCCACCATTGGAGTATCCACGGGGTCACAAGATTCCATCTTATACTTCTTAAGCGAGTCAAGGGCATACTTGGATTGATTGATAAAGATGCCTCTGGGACTCTGAGATATCTGAAGACCTAAGAAGAATGATACCTTGCCCATCATTGACATCTTAAACTTGGAAGACATGAGTGTCCCAAACTCATCCGATAAGGTTTGGGTCGAGGCTGCAAATATAATATCATCAACATATATTTGTACCATAATCATATCTTTATCTCGTTTCTGAATGAACAGCGTGGGATCCACCTTGCCTTTAGCGAAGCCTTGCGTAATGAGGAATTGTGACAAAAGATCATACCATGCGCGAGGAGCTTGCTTCAACCCATAGAGAGCCTTCTTAAGCTTGTACACATGATTAGGATAATTAGGATTCACAAAACCATCCGGTTGTTGAACATAGACCTCTTCCTTGAGTTCACCATTAAGAAATGCCGTCTTCACATCCATCTGATAGACGACCATATATGGGCTGCATAAGCGAGGAATAGTCTAATAGCTTCCAAACGGGCAACGGGTGCAAAGGATTCCATAAAGTCGATGCCCAATAATTGCTTGTATCCACGAGCTACTAAACGAGCTTTGTTCTTCAATATTCCGCCTAACTCATCAAGTTTCACCTTGTAAACCCATTTCAAAGTGAGTAACTGCACTTGATCCGGGCATGGGACAAGTTCCCAAACATCAAGACGTATGAATTCGTTAAGTTCTTCTTGCATAGCTTCTATCCAACAGGATTGAGTAAAAGCTTGTTGCCATGTCTTAGGTTCAACTTCAGTGAGAAAAGCATCAAAGTGACAAAACAATGCACTTTCTTGTAACTGACTTCGTGTGGATACCGGACGATTAGGGTCACCAATAATAGAATCTATAGGATGATCCTTTGTCCACTTGCTGTCATGTTCACGAATCCGTGGATTGGAGTAAACTGTAGAAGGAGCTTCCTCTGAGGTGGACGACCCGGCTTGATTAGGGTCGGGAATAGATACACCAAAGAATGGAAGTTCACGCATTTGAGCGAATTCCAAATCGTGATCATCATCATCCTCTTCATCATCAATAGGCATGACATGGGTAGTTGAAACATGTGTTGGTTGAGAATTACTTGTTGAAGGTATATCTTGACCAATTGTTGGTGCAGATGTATCTGATTGTGCAACGGTTGCTGGAGCGACAACTTCGGTTACCGGAGCTATTACCTCAGGTTCTGGAGCAACAATAGTTGGAGGAGTAAAGAATTCATCAAAGAACGGTTGAAACAACGTATCCCATTCCTTCCTAGTAGGTGGTGTAAATGATGATGAAGTAGGGTTGTTTGGGACAAGACCAGAACTAATGTTACTGGGTCCCATTTCATGAAGTGCGGGTTCAGAGCTGCTTTGCTCAGAAGCCATTGCTGTCAGCTCATCAAAATCAACATTCATAGTTTCGAGGATCTTGCGAGAGTTACGGTTGAAGATTCGGTATGCCTTCTTTGCGGGGGCGTAACCAATGAAAATACCAATATCAGCCTTTGGTAGAAGTTTTCCCAAATTGTCACCATCATTATTTGGATAGCAAAGAGAACCAAATACATGAAGATATGATAAATCTGGTACTTTTCCATGGAGAAGCTCATAAGGTGTTTTACCATGGCGTTTACGAATTAGTGACCGGTTTTGGGTGTACACTGCTGTAGATACTGCTTCTGCCCATAAAAACAATGGAGCCTTTGCGTAAATTAACATCGTTCGAGCAGCTTCCATAAGTGTGCGATTTCGCCTTTCAACGACACCGTTTTGTTGTGGAGTGCGTGCAACGGATGTTTCATGAGAAATGCCAACTTCTTCATAATAATCACGCAAAATTTGATTCACAAATTCGGTTCCATTATCTGTACGAATGCGTCGGACAGTAGTGTTGAGACGCACTTGAATCATCTTGAGAAATCCGATGATGAATTTAGGTGCCTCATTCTTTGCTTTAAGAAATTTCACCCATGTAAACCGAGAGTAATCATCGACAATGACGAGGATGTACTTTTTGCCACTAAGACTTTCAACACGCATTGGCCCACAAAGATCCATATGCAAAAGATAAAGTTTCTCCTGGTTGGTGTCTTCCGTCTTGGGTTTGTAAGATTTCTTAGTGCTTTTCCCCATTGTACACGCGGAACACAAATGATCCTTGTGAAATGAAAGTTTAGGAAGACCACGAACAAGTTCGTTTTTCGCCAAGTGATTGATAGCGTCAAAGTTAAGATGAGATAACCGTCGATGCCATAACCAAGACTTAGTCTTCGATGCTTTGGAGAGAAGACATACGGGAGAAGCGGCCATCATGTCTTGAAGAGACAAAGTATACAAATTATTCCCTCGAGTACCTTTCAATAAATCAACCCCTTCCAAATTACGAATGAAGCAGGTATGCTCTCGAAAAGCAACTTCTAGGTTTGCATCACAAAATTGTCCCACAGAAAATAAGTTGTGACCGAGACCTTCCACATAATACACTCTTGAAATTATAACATTCCCAATATGATATTCACCATAACCCATTATCTTTGCAATATGATCATTTCCAAATCTAACCGTACCAAGAAACTTGCTGACGAAATTTCTGAGCTGAGAGCGATCTCCGGTCATATGCTTGGAGCAACCAGAGTCCAAATACCAGAGAACAATTTGGACCACCTGTTTTCAACAACAACAGTAGACAATGCATTGGAAACTATTGGTTCCGGATTGTTAGCAGATACAGATATAGAATTATCAGAATTGTTAACATTTTTGAGACCCTTAGATTTCCTGCGTTTTCTAATGATAGTTTTAGCACTAACAGGTTTTACTGTTCCAACTTTCTTAGGTTTTGGATTATTCGCGGGCACTACAGTGGGAGTAGACCTATTTAAAGGGCACTTGTTTCCTACAGTAGTGTCGGTGTTCCTAGTTAAAGGACACGCTTGTGTTTTGGTAGCCTTGGTACTCCTAGTTAAAGGGCACGCTTTCTTCGCTTTAGTGGGAGTGATCCTAGTCAAAGGGCACGTATTTCCTACTATAGTGAAAGTTCTACCAGTGGGGCGCCACATCCAACCAACTTGGGTTAACACTTTCCCAGTCGGTTTCCATTCTAATCCATTTTTCCGGGCATACATCTCATTCACATGGTCAATAAGGCAAGAATCATGACGACTAGAAAACATACATTCATTGCAATTCCAACATTTCAAATTAGAATTCACACTAGGCTTAGAACGCTGCACAACCGCAGAGCCTTTAGGTTTAGCTACATGATTCTTTTTATTCAAAACAGAAATAACATTCCTAGGATGGGCTTCTACTTGCTTCTTCACTTGACTACTAGATGGGGGCAAGATCCTATCATTCTTCTTGTTTCTTTTAAGCTTAGATCTTTGAGCCTTAGTAGTGGTGCTTACTCCTGTAGAAGGCAACACGGGAATATTAGAAGCTGGTTTGGATTCCGCCTTATCTTTAGTGACCAAAGTTTGAGATGGTTTAGTCTTAGGGCCCTTGTTAAGTGGTGTGACGGCTATAAGGTTCCTTTTGATTGCACTAGAGGACGATGCTGAGATAGTGGCTGCGTTATCCACAACATTCTTACCTTTTAGAGTTCGAAGTGTTTCCTTTAACTCAGCCAAGACCAGATTCTTATCACAAATTTGTTCCCTCAAATCAGATATTTCCACCGACTTTCGATTCAATTGTTCAATCAATGATTGATTCTGTGCAGTGGTATCAACACATGCGGGCTTTACTGAATCGAAGAGTCGTGTATTTTTCTGTTTTAAGTTATCAACTTTGGACAAAATCTTGGAAACTCGATTATCTAGATCAAGTTTAAAATTCTCAGCGGCCTCAAGTACGTTCACACAGTTAAGCTCCTTAGATTTCTCTATGTCTATCGGCAAAGAGTTAGCAACTTTGTCACTTGGTTGACGCTGTTTTGATTGTAAATTCATTCGAAAATTCTTTTCAAAGTTTGCATCATCGATATTAACACCTTCGAATGACGTTTCAAAGATTTCTTGAATAAATTGTTGCTTGCATTCAAGCGAAATACAATGCGTTTGAATCTCATCAAAACGTTTTGAAAGCGAAGAATATGAATCTTGAAGCTTTAAAAATTCAGCGTCAGATTCGTGACAAGTACTATCTACCACATTATCCACAGATTCAATATTATGCACAATAGAATCATTATCAACACTTGTATTCACACAGAAAGAAACTATATCATGAGACATCACTTGATTCAGAAGCAGATCATTATGGCGTGAAACCCGTTCTATTTCAAGTAAACTGTTTTCATAAGCATCTTCAATTTCATTGAAAACACGTCTAACTTCTTCTATTTCCAAAAACAAATCTTGATCAATATTACGAAGACAAGCTTTAACATTCTTTACAAACGGAACAATTTTATCTCGAAACGCAGCTCTAGTGTGCTCAAAGTTCCATTTACCTTCCGTTATGGCCGTGGCCGTCGTACGTTCCAAAATGACCTTGTCAAAATCGGCTAAGTGTTGGTGAACCGTATTTAAGTTAACGGACGCCTTACTTACCGGTGGAATTAACTTCGTTAAATCCTTTTTGACGAGTGTAGGAGACGTACTAGGAAGGTTTTCATTTGACAAACTTTGGGGCACAAGAACTGTTAATTCTGCTAATTCCTTTTGTAAGCGAATTCGTGTCTTTTTCGAAAATTGATCTTTGTTATGTTGATCATAATCAATTGTATGGAATTTTGACAGCATTTTAGAATGAGTTTCATCCCCAAGTGATTGTGTCTCCTCAGTACTACGAACAAAAGGTGATTCTTTCGATTTTCCAATTATGGTCATGTCATAAAGGCCGGGAATATATTCCTGAGCTTGTTTTGCATAACCGGGATTAGGTGGTAAATCTTGAAGACGCTTAAGTTCGAATTCTTTAAATGATTTAGTTAAAAGATGAACCTTTTCTGTGGAAGCGTATTGTTTTAAAAGCTGTTGTTCTTTGAATTTAAGAAGTTTGGTAGCATTAATTTCCGATTCAACCTTTTTAGACTCGAGAGTTTCGTAATCCATTTTAAGTTTCTGAAAATCATTGACAACCGACTCTTTTTCTTTTAATTCATTGGAAAGATTAGCTTTTAATGATTCTATTTCTTTCAAGTGTTCAATCTTTTCAAAACGAAATTGGTCAAATTCAGAACATGTTATTTTCTCTTCTTGAGGGACCATTTCAAAAGTTTTGACCTTTTCTTTATGCAACGCAAGCTCAGCAGTTAGGGTGGAATTCGTATCTACGGATTGTCTGAGGGCCATATGCATTTGATCAATAATATGTTTAGGCACCATGACCAAATCATGTTGAGCATAAGATTCCATACCCGTCGTAGCATTTGGTTGAGGTTCACTCAAATGTGTTGGATTGGGTACCACATCATTTGAGTTACTAGTCCCCGAATGCTGTTCGAGGTTGTCATTTTCATGCCCAACTTGATGTTGGTTATCATCAATATTATTAGATGTGGTTGGTACCTCACTGATGACATCAGAACCGTAGTGAGAGAGATTAGCAACGAGAGCAGCTTGGGCAGAGTGAATGTCATCACAATCCGAGTCGTATGCATCAAGATCGTCCGCTTGATAAGCTGCATTAGAAGTGGAGACGACTGCAATGCCTTCAGTATCTGCTGCCCCTGGGTCTGCAAGAAATGCTAACTCCTCTGAATCCAAAATCTTCCCCTTAGACTGAGCATCAACCAAATACATCTTCTCACGAAACCATGCATCATCCCTCCTCCTTTTCGGTTGAGTGCATTCCCTAGCCATATGACCTTGTCCTCGGCAATTGTAGCAAGTCACAACCTTTTTAGGACCACTAGGACTTCCATTTCCATTAGCTTGAGAATTCACAGCTTGATTGTTCCCAGTCCTTGTAGGAGGTCCATATGAATTTTGCCTTCCCTGAATAGGTTGCACCATCACTTGACCATCTTGAACAGTGGCTTGTTTTCGAGGATTTGATGAGGTGCGGAGCTGATTGTTTGTTGGTGGAAATCCTCTAGTTGCAACAAGTTTTGACAAGTAGGCTGTGAGATGGTTTAAAACATCAGCTGGCGTATCATTTGGTGTAAAGACCGGTGCTTCGATTGGTGGAAGTTCATTAGAGTAGAAAGCTTGTGCTGGTTGTGATTCAATTGGAAAATATCCTTGCTGAGGAGTATAGCCCAATGGAGAGGTGTTGGCTTGTGATGGTGATGTCTGATATGGTGGTTGTTGTGGAAAAGATTGTTGATGAACACCTTGTTGAAATGCTTGCTGTGGCATCACTAGTGGTGGATAAGATGGTTGCTGTGGTTGCTGATAGTCGTGTGGTGGTGTCTGCTGCAAGTATGATGGTTGCTGATAAGTATAAGCCATGTTTTGTTGAGAAGCATACATTGCAAGTGGATCATGAACTTGAGGTGTAGACAACCGAGCCTCGATCACATGGCATTCGTGTTGTTGAAGAAAGGCTTGAAGTTGATCCACATTGGTGTTATGCAAGTCCTTAGCCAATTTAACATCCGTCACGTATTTTTTCCATTCTGAAGGAAGAGTGTTCAAATACTTGGTGTTCAATTGAAAGGTAGGAATTGTCATGCCATAGATATTGAGCTCATTCAACAATAGGGTAAATCTCAGATAGTAATCATTGAGAGTCTCCCCTGGCACATAGGCAAACTTATCAAAAGTATCATAAAGCTTACACTCTCGTTCTTGTTTAGTTAACGAGGTGCCTTGCATTAGAACCCGAATTCTATCCCATAACTCTTTGGCAACCTTATGTTTGCTGACGAGTTTGTAGACATCTGGAGGAAGGGCTTGGAGAATGATGTTTGTAGCATACTTATCACATTTATCTTGAATCTTCATATCTCCAGTCAACTCACCCGTTGTGCGAGGACGAGTAGTCGTACCTTCCGTCACTGTACCATAATCTAATGGTCCATTGAGCACCGATGCCCAAATTAGATGTCCATTCTCCTTGTTCAACATATAAAGTTCCATTCGGGAAGCCCATTCCTCATACATAGTCTTCACCAACATTGGTGGACGATTATCCGTACCCGAGAGGATGGACTTATCCGTAAGAGATGTGTACTCCATTTCAATAAGTTAAGATTTACAAACTTTGATCGATCAATGAAAGAAAGTAAATGTGTTTGTTGTTGTGAGTTGAGGTCGAGAAACAATGTTAAAATCCCCTAAAATATGTTCTCAATAAACCAAAAATTCCAAGTCAAAATTACAGTCGGAATAATTTTGTTATCGGAATGTTGATCGGAATAGTGATCGGAATATCAGTCGGAATCTCCCAAATCGGAATACCTTGATCGGAATGTACCAAATCTGAATACCAATCGGAATGAGTGATCGGAATACCCAATCTGAATGCCAATCGGAATGTACCAAATCTGAATACCAACCAATCGGAATGCCGATCTGAATGCCAATCGGAATGCCCAATATGAATACCAACCAATCGGAATACCGATCTGAATGCCCAATCTGAATATCAACCAATCGGAATGTCGATCTGAATGCCAATCGGAATGCCCAATCTGAATACCAACCAATCGGAATGCCGATCTGAATAAGTAAACCCTTTTCCGATTTGACCAGATCGGAATATTTTCCACTTTTCTCGGACAAAACTCAACCAATTCGTGATTTTAAGCCAAAAAATGATCAAAACACCCAAAAATTTTGTGTTTTTAGCCAAAGTAACTATACCAAATCCCTACCACAACTATGTAGAAGATTTGTATCAAGAAAAAACCATCAAAAACACAAAAAAAAATTTTGGACGTGTGAAAATGGATCAAAAATGGCGTATGAATCAAGAACACAAACACATGAACAATACAATCATCCCATGGCTCTTGATACCATTTGTAGGATTGTAAATCTTGCTTATGTATCTAGAGAGAGAAAGAGATAGAGAGATGGTGGATTTCACACAAAGCTAGAGAGAGAAAGTAATGTTTACTATGTGAAAAATAATGAAACCACACCCCTCTCCATCAAAGGAGAGGGTTTATATACCCAAGCCTTGTAAAGGGCTTGGGCTTACACTTTTGGGCCGGCCTACACATGTTGTAGGCTAGGCTTGGACTTGTTTGATTAATAAATAAAGTTAACTAAACTACGAGCTATTACATGGATTATCGTTGGAGTGACCGATCCTTCCTAATACGTAAAACGTATTTCCAACATAGTGGACGGTGCAGAGTCGGTAGCTAAGTTATCAACAACTTCTTGTCGGGTGAGAAGAAGTGTCTCCTTTAACTCAGCCAAAACCATATTTTTGTCTATGAGCAGGATGTTCAAGTCAGAGATTTCTTCGCACTTTTGGTTCAGTTGTTCAACATAATATTGTTGCTGTGCCGCATTAAAAGCGAAGCGTTCTTCTAGTGAACCATAAAGAGCGGATAGTCCCTGCCTTGTCCGATCCATCTCCCCTAGAACAGTTGATAGTCTAATTTCTAAGACCTGGTTTTTAGACTCTGCAGCCTCTAGTTCCATTCTTAATGTTTCCTTAGATGATACCTCTCTCTTCAATCTCATGATTTCTTCCTCTAATGTCTTAACAATTGCAATCATCTTGTCACTATTCTCAACACCGTTTTCACAAACATTTGATATCAAAAGATTTTCATTTTGATTTTGTTGTTTTAATTCTAAAGATATACAATGTTGTTCTAGTTGATTAAAGCGTTGTGAAAGTAAATTGTAAGAATCTTGTAGCTTTAAAAACTCAGCGTTAGATTCGTGACAAGAATGATTTTCTACCTCATTTACAGTATCAGCAACATTTACAGAAAGATTACAAACATCATCACAAATATCCTCACAAATATTCACAGCATCACAGTTAATCATAGTGGATGTAAGCTCATTCGAATAATTAACATTTACAGTAGTAAGCACATCACACGAGATTACTTCAGACAAGAATCGGTCATATTCGGTTAAAATCTTTTCCTTTTCAATTAGTTGCAGTTCATAAGCGGTGTCCATTTCATAAAACACTTTTTGAACTTCCCCAATTTCAAACTGAAGATTTTCCTTAAGAGATGCAAAACTTCCTTTTAGACTTTCGACAAACGGATTGATCTTAGTTTTAAACACCTCGTTCATGTGTTCGAAAGCCCATTCTCCGGCGTTTAAGCCATTTGAAGTCGTACATTCCAAAATGACCTTGTCAAAGTTAGTAAAGTATCGGTTAATCTCTTTCAAGTTTAACCATACAGTGCTAACAGGTGGAAGATTCTTTGGAATTTCCTTAGGACCTTCCATGTTGACAAGTGTAGGAAATGTACTAGGGCTTTCTTCCTCTATCATGTAGGTTGGTGCTGTGATGAGATCTTTATCCATATGGAAGCGAACTCTAAAATCAGTTTTTGCAAGCTCCTTATTCATTTTAAAATAATCACAATCGGGATATTTTGCTGAATTGTATGACCGATCCTCATCAACTAGATCCTTACTTGTTTGATCATTGGGAAAAACAATGGGGTCTAAAGCCAATCCTAATTGAGTTGCATTATAAAGTCTAGGACTATGTCTTAAAGCTTGTTTTGCATACCGTGGATTAGGGGGAAGGCCTTTTAGACGTGATAAGTTAAATTCTCTAAATGAAGCATCAAATAAGTGAACTAGTTGAGAAGCAGCGTATTGTCTTAACAGCAAGTAATCTAGACTTCTAATCTTATTAGTGGCATTAATCTCCATTTCATTCTTCTTAGATTCAAGTGATTCAAAATCCGTTTGAAGTTTTTGAAAATTAGTGACCACTAACTCCTTTTCTTTAAGTTCATTAGACAGATTTGCTCTTAAGTTTTCGATCTCTTGCAAGTGACCCATTTGTTTGTTTCTAAAATGATCATATTCGAGATTTGTGAGAACACTAGACGAAGGCACTAATTCCAAAGTTTGTACTTTCTCATTGCTTAAGGCAAGCTCATCAGACAAATTCTTATTCTTAGCTAAGGTTTCTAAGAGTGCAACATTCATTTGGCTAAGTAATGTAGCAGGAACCATGACCAAATCTTGTTGAGCAGGAGTAGGCGTATGCGAACTGGGTCCCGGTTGTGATTCACTCAAAGTCTGGGGACTCACATTGATATTGCTATCATTGTTTGTCTCCTCATTTGAAGGACTCACCACCGAAGATTCATTCGAGTCAGCACTCTCTTGCACAACTTGATGTGGTTGAATACTAGCATTAGTGGTATTATCGGTGGTATTAATAAGTACCTCAGATCTCTTATCTGGCCCTAAGCTGGAGATAGTTGCCATGAGAGCAGCCTTTGCAGTTTGAAAGTCATCACAGTCGGAGTCATACGCATCAAGATCATCGGCTTGGTAAGCTGCATTCTGCGTAGTGACAACGTCTTGTTCAGCAATCCCTGGGTCAGCAAGAAATGCAAGCTCCTCTTCATCAAGTTCCCTTCCTTGCGCCTGAGCATTTACCAGATAGATCTTTTCTGCAAACCACTGTCCATCCCTTCTCCTCTTGGGTTTCTTACAATCCCTGGACATATGACCCTCTTCCTTGCAGTTGTAGCATGTAATCATTCTCAACTTGCCTGTATTAGCCCGTGGAGGATTGTTGACCATTGGAGCAGGAGCAGGATTGATCGTGCGAGCATTGGTTGAAGTGGAAGGTCTCCCCTGATATGGTTGAATTGGCTGTACCATTACCCTACCATTCTCAATTGTAGCTTGTTGGCGAGAATTGGATGAATTCCTCAACTGATTGTTGGTAGGAGCTGATCCTCTGTATCCTCGTTTGCTTAAAGTTCTTGTGAGATAAGCAGACATAGTAGTTAGCACTTCAACTGGGTCAGCTCCTTGTTGAAATACAGGAACGGGGACTTCCTCATCATCACAATACAGTGCTTGATCTGGATGAGCTGCATAATCAGTAGAAGGAATACTCATTTGATCAGGGTAACTTGTTGGATATGCTGCATTCTCTTGATAAGAAGAATATGAAGGCTGAGCATAAGGTGCAACATTTGCTGGATGAAGTTGTGAAGCATACTGTGGTGAAGATGCATTGAACCGATATTGTTGCTGATGTGAGGTGGGTGGTTGCGGTAGAATCGAGTATTGTGGGAAGGTTGGTGTCATATAAGGTGATGGATGATAGGCTTGATGACCCAAGATATAAGGTGTGTTGTTGTGTGACAAGCTTGGTTGATTCGCCATCAAAGCTAAGGAATCTGGGTACATACCGCGAGGAGAACGGTGCATAATCACATGCTTCTCATGTTGCTGAAGAAAAGCATAGATTTGATCTAAGTTGCACTTATGCAAATCCCGGGTTAACTTCACATCGGTAATATACTCACCCCATTCAGCTTGAGGTAAAGTATTCAAGAACTTGGTGTTAACCTGGAATGGAGCAATCACCATATTGTATACATTCAGATCATTCATTAGAGTAGTGAATCTGAAGTAATAATCGTGTAGTGTTTCCCCTGGGCTGTACGTGAATCTATCAAACAGATCATACAGCTGACACTCCCTTTCCTGTTTGGTGAGAGACGTTCCTTGTAACAACACCTTTAGACGTTCCCACAAATCTTTGGCAACCGTATATTGACTAACCATATGATAAATATCATGCGGAAGAGCTTGGAGAATTGTTTGAAGAGCTTTTTCATCTGCATCTGCAACAAGTTGTTGAGCTGGAGTGAGTTCTTCAAATTCTCGTGGTCGAGTCACGTCGTCAACCACAATGGTACCATAGTCGAGTGGACCATTCAAAATCGATTTGACCATAAGCCTTCCGTATGTTGGTTTTCCCTTTAGATATTGCATCATTCGACCTTGCCATGCCTCAAACACCTCTTTAATAAGCATCGGTGGACGACTATCAGTCCCCGTTATGATCGAGATATCCGTAAGAGATGTCATCTGAGGCATTAATGAACTTGGATTCATTGTGATCACTTAACAGACTCAAAGATTATCGGTTGATCGAGCAGTGAAGAAAGGTTGAGAATTTGTGTTGTGTTGGTTGAACTCAAGATTAAATCCACTAAAGATCGTCGAAAAAACTCAAATACCCCTTGAACTTGCTTATACGGAATAACCCAAAATTAGAATAACCCTATTCGGAATAACACCTATTCGGAATAATCCTATGCTGAAAATACCCTATTCGGAATAAACTCTATGCAGAATAACCCTTATGCGGAAAATCCCCTATGCGGAATATTTTCTTCAATTCGGAATATCTTGGCAATTTGGCTTATTCGGAAAACGACCTCCTATTCGGAATGATGGGCAATTCGGAATATTTCTCCTATTCGGAAAAATTTTGGCTATTCGGAAAATTGGTGTCTATTCGGAAAGAATTTTGGCTATTCGGAAAAATTGGCTATTCGGAAAAATTCTTCTATTCGGAAACTTCTGCTATTCGGAAAGATTTCTTCTATTCGGAAAGATTTCTTCTATTCGGAAAGTCTATGCGGAAAGATTTCTTCTATGCTGAAAATCCTCCTATTCGGAATCCTATTCGGAATAAACTTTCTATACTGAAAATCCTCCTATTCGGAATCCTATTCGGAAAATTCTGGAAAAATTGTTTCCGAGACTTAAAAAGAAGCTTTTAACCCCGATTTTTGATCCAAAACCACAAAAAGTTTTATGATTTTTACCAAAATAAGCTAAACCCAATCCTTATCAATCAATCCCAATAACAAAAACACCAAAAATAACAAGATTCAAGATTGATTTTTTCTAAAGATCACTAATTGTTTCAAAAACTAAAAAAGCAACACAATCCTTACCTTAAATCACCCCATAGCTCTTGATACCAAATGTAGAATATTGATAACCTATGAATCTATGAAGTGGGTTGATGTTTTCTAGTGAGAGAAACTAGAGAGAGAAAGTGAGAGAATATGTGAAAGATTTTATTAATATGAATGTGTAAAATGGAACAACAACCAACCCCTTTCCTTAGTGGAAAGGGGTATTTATACTCCAAGCCTAACATTGGGCTTGGGCCGGTCCATGACAAGCCCATGGACCGGTTCTTACTTAAGTTAATAAGCAACTAATGACTATTTCCTAACTACGAGCTATTACAACATAAAACATATTGTGGAGTGACCGATACTTCTAATATACGTTAAAACGTATTTCTAACAAGATGAAGTTGACTGGCGTGATGACACTGATGATGAAGCCGATGATCCAGAGTTAGAGGCACATTATGTGTACATGGAAAAGATTCAAGAAGTGATTCCAGAGATTGCTGAAAATTCTAGACCAATCTTCGACACTGAGCCAATTGAAAAGGTACCATCAAATGATAACTATAATGTGTTTGCTAATGAACGACGGCATCCTGAGCAACCCGAAAGCATAAATGACACATATGTAATGGACACGGAGGATAGCAATATCTCTACGGATTCACAGCATATGTGTAATGATGACGGAAATGCGACTCAGGATACTGACTCGGAAGAGGACCGTGATTTGCTTGCGTCTATTATTGATTCTTTAAAACGTGAAATTAATGAAAACAAAGAGGCTAATAAACGTCTGAAGCAAGCAAACACATCCTTAGCCGAGGAGATAGACAGGCTTAAAGAGTGTGATTATGTAAAAGAAGCTGATCGGCGAGTTGCAATAGCTAATGGTTTGGTATATGAACGTAAGGTGCTCAACGAAGAATATTGTTCTCAAGTATCACACGAAATTCATATGTCAAAACAAAAGATATCGGAACTTGAAGAACAACTGCTGCTACATAAACTCCAAATTACTGAGTTAGAGTCGGTTAACAAAGAACAAACTGAGCTTTATAAAACTCGTAAAGAAAAGGATATTGAAAAAATTCTTTCTTTGGAAAATAGAGTCGAAACGTTAAACAACGTTGTTTACAAAACGGGTCAGTCTATTCAAACCATGAATATGCTCAATAGAAATATGAAAACGAGTTTTGTCAAGCCTGAATATCTCAAGAAAGTTCAAAGTACCAAGCCTGCTCTTTATGATATCGGTTGTTATGTTGATATTCTTGCTCTTATGCTTTCCCCTGACTGCGACGAAATCATTCGTCAACAAGAAGAAAGTCGATCGAACTTAAGTGACCTAATAAACCTTTCTGACTTTGATCATTATATTAAGTTTGTTCCACAAAAAGAACTTTCCAAAGAACAAAAGATGTATAATAGAGTTCCACCACCAAGTGATGAACCCCAAAAGAAAGTTTCTTTAAAAAGGAGTTTCAAAAATCAATCAATTTTGTTAGAAAAACAAATTTCGGAAGAAAAAAGAAAATGGGATGAGAAAAGTAAAAGAGTTCAGCAATTTGAGTTTATAAAACAAGGGGTTTTAAATTTGTACGAAGGTGTCGCCGATTATAAAAAAGTTTCTAGAGATACCATTTGGAATATTAAACCTAACCCACAAGTAGAAGTCGTCATTCAACAATGCATTGTTCCAACCATTGATGATCTTTCAAAAAATGTGGAAATGTTTTATAATGCTCTCACTGAGGAAATGTTAACTGATTTAAGCTATGTCAAATCTCTTGAAGATAAAGTTTATTTTCTTCAAATTAAATCAAAGACACAATAACACCAACTTTCTAACGAAATTGATTGACTTTCTAAGGAATAATTTTATGCTGACCATATGAATGCTATACTTGGTTTGTATACCGATCTTGATCAATATTGTCATGTAGCATGTCTAGTGTCAGAATCGGACGAGAAATGTCATAATCTTGAAGTAGAGCTTTCAAAACAAATTCAGTCATATAACAAACTTTCGAAAAGTTTTTCCCAACTTGAGAAACACTCCGTTTCTCTTGAACTTGCTTTACAAAAAGGTGATAAGTCTCATAATCATAAAAAGTGTCAAGAAATGGCAGCTTCTTCGTTTCGACAATTAAATGAAAAAGGTTTCGTAATAAATGATTTGAAAGCTCAGCTACAAGAAAGGGACATAGCCATTAGTGAGTTACAAAAACTCATTGAGAAAATGAAAGGAAAGCCTGAATTGGGTAAACCATCCGTCGTTCGTCAACCGTATACGGTTAAATGCCCTAAATCATCTATTTTGGGCAAACCCCCACAGAATTTGCCTAAGCTAGGATCTGATAAGAGCACAAATGTGATAGCACCTGGAATGTATAAGATGAACACTAGGTCCACTCAAACTGGAACATCGCGGTTACCTTAGAATACTAGTAAAACTAATCAACGTGTGTCTTCTTCTACAGGAGTAACTCCCACTACTAGCGTTAGCGGACCACAACTTAAGAGCACTAGAATTAAAGATAGAGTCATGCCTAACAATAGTCAAGGGAAGAAGAAGGAAGTAGAAGATCATCGTATGAATTTTAAGTTTTCTAAGAATAAAACGTCTGTAACTGCATGTAATGACAGTTTAAATGCTAAGACCTCGAATGTTGAATTTGTTGGTGTTGAATGTGGAAAATGTGTCCGTACTTTCAATCATGATGCTTGTGCTCTTAATCATAATGGCGTGAATACTAGAACTAGGAAGCTTATTCTTGTGCCCACTAGTACTAGAAAACCCACAAGAACTTTGAACCAATCCACTGATCAACCACTTAAGAAACTAAGTGCGTTAGACTCCACTACTCTGCGCAAACAAAACAGATTAAAGAAGCTATATGAGAACATGATTAGGACATGTACACGGGGGTATTCGAGATTTACACCACCCGGATATAAATGGGTACCTAAATTAACCACTTTAGTGATTGGGTCTAGGAATATTAGCTTGCATGTAGACTTTGCATCTAGGCCCACTACTATTTTGGAACCCGTTTCTATTAAGGGCTCCCATTTGTCAAATGCTACATTGTCTTCTAATTCTTCTGTAGCTCGTCAAAATCATCCTATTCATAATAGACTCCGGGTGCACAAAGCACATGACGGGCAATCTCAAACTTCTCATTAACTTCGTGGAGAAGTTTCTGGGTATGGTGCTGTTTGGAAATGATCAGTTTGCACCGATACTTGGATATGGCGATTTGGTTCAAGGAAATCTCACTATCAAACGGGTTTATTATGTCGAGGGACTGAATCACAGTTTATTCTCGGTTGGTCAATTTTGTGATGCGGATTTGGAAGTGGCTTTTCGGAAATCTACTTGCTATGTTAGAGACTACGATGGGAATGACCTTCTTACAGGTTCTCGTGGTTCTGATCTCTTCACAGTAACTCTTCAAGACACAACTTCAACAAATCCAATTTGCTTAATGGCTAAAGCTTTATCCTCTCAAGCATGGTTATGGCATCAACGATTGTCACATCTCAACTTGACACCATCAACTTGCTTTCGAAGAATGATATTTTGACCGGTCTTCCTAAGTTAAAATTCGTCAAAGACCATCTTTGTTCTTCTTGTGAGTTGGGGAAAGCAAAACGAAAGTCTTTCAAAACAAAGACTACCCCAAGCTCAAAAGGACGATTAGAACTTCTACACATGGATTTATGTGGTCCCATGCGTGTAGAGAGTATTAACGGAAAAAAGTATATTCTCGTGATTGTTGATGATTACTCTAGATACACATGGACTTTCTTCTTAAGGTCCAAAGATGAAAACCAGAGGTTCTTAAAAACTTTCTCAGGATGATACAACGCAATATTCAAGCTCAAGTCTTAATCGTAAGAACGGATAGGGGTACTGAATTTTTGAACAAGAAATTGCAGTCTTACTTTCAAGAAGAAGGCATCGAACATCAAACGTCTATTGCTCGAACTCCTGAACAAAACAGCGTTGTCGAAAGACAGAACCGCACTTTGGTAGAGGCAGCTCGAACAATGCTTTCTGCTTCAAAATTACCACTATTCTTTTGGGCTGAAACTATTGCAACCGCCTGTTATACTTAGAATCGTTCTCTCGTCATCCCTAGACATGAAAAGACACCATACCACATCATCAATGGCAGGAAACCTACGGTTAAATTCTTTCACGTATTTGGATCTTTATGCTACATTCTTAAAGATGGTGAGAATCTCGACAAGATGAAAGGAAAAGGTGTTGCATGTATTTTGTGCGGTATGCTACATTGTCGAAAGGATATCGAGTTTACAACAAGAGAACAAAGATTATTGTCGAAACAATTCATGTGAACTTTGACGAATTACCACAAATGGTACTTGAACACAACAGCTCAAGTCCCGCTCCTCAATGTCCCGCAATGGAACCTACACAAAACAGTGTACGTCCCGTGCAAGAATGTCAAGAAAGTACCATCAATGCTAAAGGATGAAACAACAATCAAGCAATCGATGCACAACCTGACGAAGAAGAATTTATCAACCTGTTCGGTACACCGGTACGCAAAGTCGGAGAGTCTTCTACTCAACATGTTGATCCGTCCAACATGCATACATTCTACCAAAGATATCCATCCACTCACCATTGGACTCATGATCATCCATTGGAGCAAGTAATTGGAAATCCTTCACAACCGGTTCGAATACGCAAACAACTCAACACCGATGGCGATGTGTGTATGTATGCACTCAGCGTGAGTTCAACTGTACCTACAAACATCAAACAAGCCATGACTGATCATGCGTGGATTGAATCAATGCAAGACGAAATTCATCAGTTTGAACGCCTAAATGTTTGGGAACTTGTTGACAGACCTTATGGAATTTCGCTTTTAGATTTCAAATGGATTTGGAAAAACAAACTGGATGAAGAACAAACAATCATCAAAAACAAATCTCGTCTTGTGGTTAAGGGGTATCGTCAACAAGAAGGGATAGATTTCGATGAATCATTCGCTCCAGTTGCTCGTTTGGAAGCTGTTAGGATATTCCTCGCTTATGCTGCACATAAGGGCTTCACGGTTTTTCAGATGGATGTTAAAAATGCTTTTCTCAACGGTCATTTGAAGGAAGAAGTGTATATTAATCAGTCGGAAGGATTCATCGATCCTCATCATCCTTACAATGTCTATCGTCTCAGGAAGGCTGTATATGGACTTAAACAAGCTCCAAGGGCATGGTACGAAGAACTATCAAACTTCTTGGTTTCCAAAGGATTTTCCAAAGGTTCTATTGATCCTACTCTCTTTACTAATAAATATGGGGATGACATACTGCTGGTGCAAGTTTATGTTGATGACATTATTTTTGGTTCTACGAACCCAAAACTTTCAAAACGTTTTGAAAAATTAATGCACAACAGATTTGAAATGTCAATGATGGGGGAGCTAAAATTCTTTTTAGGCCTCCAGATTCATCAATCCCCAAGTGGTATCTTCATTAACCAAGCTAAGTATGCTCAATAGATACTTAAAAAGCATGGTATGACCTCATGTGCTCGCGTTGGTACACCATTGTCGAGCAAATCCCTAGACGCTGACTTGTACTCATATCCCGTAGATCAAACGCAATATCGCAGTATGATCGGGTCACTTATGTACCTTACAGCCAGCAGGCCTGATATTCATCATGCCACATGCTATTGTGTATGATATCAAGCCAGGCCTACTCAAAAGCACCTCCAAGAGGTTAAACGGATCTTTCGGTACCTTAAGAATACCATTCACATAGGACTCTGGTATCCGAAGGAAACCGGTTTTCATCTAACAGCTTTTTCAGATTCTGATCACGCAGGTTGGCTTGATAGTCGCAAAAGCACTTCTGGTAGCGTACAATTTCTAGGGGAAGACAAACTTGTGAGCTGGTCATCAAAGAAGCAGGATTGCACTTTGCTCTCATCAGCTGAAGCAGAATATGTGGCTCTATCTGCGTGTTGTGCTCAATTCCTCTAGATGAGAACTCAACTCACGGTTTATGGCTTCCACTTTGATAAAATACCTATGTATTGTGACACAAAGTCGGCCATAGCCATCTCTTGCAATCCGGTTCAACACTCCCGTACCAAGCACATCGCAGTCAGATATCACTTCATCAAGGAACAAGTGGAACGTGGTATCGTGGAATTATACTTTGTCAGAACTGAGTACCAAATAGCTGACTTGTTTACAAAAGCCCTATCTCAAAATAGGTTTCAGTATCTCGTTGGTCGTCTTGGTATGAAGTATATGACTCTGGAAGACTTGGAGGTTTTGGCAAATGAAGCTGCTTAATTTTTCTCTCATAATGACTTCTAAGCACATCACAGCTTAGGACTCGGACCTCAAATAAGGAAAGTTTATCACGGACGATAACTTATCCTTCTTAACGAGAAATTAATACTTCTCGGTCATGAGCTTCCTATAAAAACATTCAAAGTTTTTAAGTTCATGAAAAACGAACTCGTACTTCCACTTAAGGAAAGTTTATCACGGATGATAACTTATCCATCATAACGGGAAATTAATTTTTCTCGGTCATGAGCTAGTCACAAAACATTCAAAGTTTTGAGCTCATGTAAATCAGATTTTATTTTAAAACCGTTGAACATAATTTTTCAAGAATTTCTTAAAAGGTTTTTCTAAATCTTTCAAAATTGTGTGTTCAACACTCCCTTCCTCATAATAGGTTTTTATATCTCAAAATTTCATATGTTATTTTGATCAATTTTTGAGGGGGAGCGTTTTAAAATCAATCCTTTTAATGTTGTTGGGTACATCTCTAAAATTGTCATATTTTATGTATCCAACACATTCTGAAAATGATATTAAATCTGTCATATATATTATCGGTAAAGGCATCTCAACTCCGTACCTCAACATATTTTGTGGTGTCGTTTTTCCAAAATTTTGTAAAATTTTTTTCATGACACACATATATTGTTGAGGGGGAGTAACCCGACCACAAAAGTTCCATGATTCATGCGTGCACACATGATTCTCTCCCAATCGGTTTTTAGAAAATGTTATATTTTAATCAATTGGTATCTCTAATATTATATTTTTATATTAGAGATAGGGGAGAAAATGTGATTAAAATGTAATATATCGCAACATGTGATCTTAAAGACTCAAGTGCAACTCTTTCCTTCACATGATAAACTATTTCGTATATCGGCGCATGTGTGTAGGGGGAGCTTTTCGGAAATGTAAAACTTTCAAAGTGTTAAAAGTTTTGATTTTTATCAAGCACTTCGAATGGTTTTTAATGGCACTTTTATATGGTTACGATCTATACACAAAACAACCTACTATCCACGACGGAACGATTGAGCCAAAAGGTGGTTTAGGATAGGAAACTAAGTCCTATGATCCAACCAGAACCGAGGGATCTATCCAAGGACATTCCATAGCTAGAAATAGTTGTCCTTAGTAAAGATGGAGTGGAATGAAGCTGAATGCGGACCAATTACCTAAGTTAGCACTAGAACTATCACAACAAGGAGCTAATGATGACGTATTGGTAAGCATTGAAGGAGTTGAATATTCTATGCAACTTAGGTAGAAACCGGGTTAACACATCTTTTGAAGACAAGTGTCATGGACCCAGTGATGCGATGCACAACCCTTCCCCAGCCATTCTAGTTTCTCTCAAAAGAAACTTGTCTCATTGTCACGGAGATCAACACGTATCTATTGACTTTCTCACTCCGAGTCAGTTAATATTGAAAAGGTGGCAGTCTGCTCCAGCCTCCGATTACCAAATTATTGAGTGTAGAGCCAAACGAGATTTATCTATCATCTCATTAGGACACAATCGAGTCCTACGCATTATCCTTGTGATATTGCCAGAACATCTGAGTGATACGATTCACAATGAAGATGGAAATCCTGCATGAGCCAGCATCAAACAAGCTCATGGTAGGTAACTTGTGTGATTCTACACGAATCAAACTTGTGAGAACTGGAAATCAACTAAGTTTGGATTCTTAACTGATTCAAACTTGATTCCAGTTTTCTTTGCAAAATCTATGTGATCTTGCCAGAACATTCAGAGTGACACTCATTAGTGTTCACAATGACGAATGGAAATCCTTCCAGTGTCAACATCAAACAGCACTGCGGTAGGTAACTCGCAAGATTCTCTATGAATCAAGCTTGTGACAAACTGGAAAGAAACAATGGTGAGATTCTTATTGAATCAAACTTGTTCCAGGAATTCTGAATTGACGAATCTAATCAGACGGATAATTTATCCTTATGATTCACTCTTTACGTTCGCAGTCTGCTTTGAGACGGTCGAGTAAAGAGAACTGGCTACTAGCGCCGGGAAACCCTGTCAAGGAGATTCTTAATCGAATATACCCGATCATAGGTACGGTATCTAATACCGTCTAAACGGTCTTCACCGACCGAAGGTAAAACTCTACCAAGTTAGGATGAAATGTTCAAAGCCATTTTATCTGTGTCTATATATGTTGCTGCATATCAAGAAGGTGGCGTAGCTGTGTAACCGATGTCGATTCAGAAGTCACAAGAGCACAAGTTGGCGATACACAAGATACCTAAGAATGTAAGAATGTAATAGGTCATCTTAGTCACAAGGAGCACAGATGAAGATTTCAAGCACTCAAAGTCAAATGACAAAGGCTCAAGATAAAGATCACGAAAGCATGAAGGAACAAAGCTGCTACAAACAAGATCAAGACCAAGATACAAGACCAAAGCAGGAAGATCTCCTCTACAAGAATGTATTCACTCAACCATCTTATGCTTTTCATTCATTAATGGTCTTGTATTGTAATAGGTTAGTCGGATTAACCGGGCTTGGACTTTAAGCTAATATTGTATAAGTTAAGGGCGTAAGCCCAAGTGTAAGCCAAGCCCGACCCAAGGGTACTAAACCCACGGCCCATATGCCAATGGTATATAAACCCTCTTCCATGTATGGAAGAGGGTGTTGGTTCATTTACTTTCTCTCTCTAGTAAACATAAACCTTCCACCATCTCTCTTATTTCTCTCTCTACTTTTCTACTCTTTCTCTCTATAGAATCTTGTGTTATGGATTAACATGGGATTAACACTAACAACTGGCATCATTACAAGATACCACTGCCATCTTCACATGACCAAAAATTTGAAATTCGTCAAAAGGCAGAATTGGATTTTCAGCATCTAGGATTTAGTTTTTGTTTTTGATTCTAGAACCATCTATAGCTCACTATATAAGAGCATAAGGTTTATTTTATTTCTTTGTTACAGATTTTTCTTTAAAAAAATGTAATCCCTTAACAATTAATAAAAGTTGGTATTTTTCTCTTATGAAATTATAATTCCTTTTTATTAACTTGAAAGTTGGTATTTTTGTGGAAACCTTGGTTTCCGGATCTTTGAAGCTACTAGGAATGCATTATGTTCATATGATTAAATAATCAAAGCGGAACTAGAACATAACACATTAACAAGGTGTTTAGACACGAATAACATGAATTAAAACAAAAGGGATGTTCATTATATTAATAACAAACATCCACTAGACATGTATACATTGAATCCCACGTATAGTGCACACACGCTTTAGGTTTACATTGTAAATGAATTGATGAATAAAACCTAAGACCCTTGGTTCCTTTTATAGTGTAAGGATTAGGGTTTACAAGAGATAAGAATGAATAAACATGTGAATTGATGAGACTGCTTTTATACATGGTCTCATCGTCCAAATTGGGCTTTAAATGCATTAAATATCATCAAAATACCCAAATATATGCTTGTGTTTGTTGCTTGTGTATTTTAGGTACGGATATTGAGAAAATGACAAAAGATCACAAGAATCAATCAAAAACGAACACGGGAAACGAAGCCGCACGATGAACCAAGCCCTAATGAAGAATTTTCCAAAGAAAGTCCTTGAAGATTTCAAGAATTATGAAGATTGGTCCTCCAAGTTTGAAGAATTGACACTTTATACCCTTGTATCTTCATAATTACAAGTTTGGTCCCTAAAGTTTGTCAAAATTACAAAAAGGACCCTTAACTTTGAAGAATTGGCAAATTTAGTCCCTCAACAAAACTAAATTGTCAATAATGGTCCTCCAAGAAGTCAACAAACAAGTCAAAGCCTTAAAATATGAAGACATGTCAAGAACAGTCCTTGAAGAATGAAGAAATTGCATGTTTAGTCCTTGTTTCAAGTTTGGAAGTATTTGTGCCACAAATGACAACTGCCCAAAAGTTGTCATGTGTTATTTAGGCGTTGATAGCCATTTAAAACAACTTGAACAAAGAATGAAACATGAGGGGGCAAACCTGCCAGACATCTAAACCTACCCACCCAATACCAGGTTGCCATGTCACCCACTCCACTACTCACATCCTTACACCTCAACATCCTCACCACGTCAAATTCCACCCAACCCAAATAAATAACCTAATCTAATTTCCCACCAAAACAGATTATTTAAAATCTATTAACCCCAATTCGGATCTAATCACCCTTAATCCCAGATAAACCCTAGTTAATCCCCAGCATCAATTGGCCTTAAAACAAAGGGTTTTTTCCTAAATAACTCCAGATCATTGATAAAGGTTATTGTCATCACATCCCACCTCCTAAAACATCTCCCACTCAACCCATGTGACACCCCTGGCCCTCCCTGCTCAAGTCACTTTCCACAAAACCCTAGGAGGGGACAAAATGAACGATGGAGATCATATCCTTGGTCCCCAAGGACTTTTAAACGTCCATGATCACTTTCCAACAGCTGGCCAAGTACAAAGATCACATGAGGAGCATATTGACCAAGAAATCAGTCAAGAACACAAGGGCATTTTGGGATTTTCAAACCATTAGGGTTTTAGCTTGTATTTTTTATTCAAGAGTAACTAGAATGTTCTATCTAGGTCTATATAAGGAGTATGCGTATTGTGCATGACCCTTGTTCTTTTTTCTCCTTTTTCACAACTTTGTAAGTCCTGTTTTTTATGAATGAAAAAAGGTTAAAGATTGTTGATGAGAAGAAAGAGCCAGCTTTATTTTACATTGTTTTGATTGTGTTTAAGTTCCAAGTTTGTTTATTTTTCAAGTTTTTAAAATTCAGTTTGGTTTTCAAAGTTTCTGAAATTTTGATGTGGTTTGGTTAAAATCTTGTTTAAGATTTGGTTTCCAAGGTTGTTATCTGGATTTTGTAAGTGTTTTCAAAGGAAGTGTAAGTAAGCTTTGTGAGAAGGTTTTAAAAAGTTTCAAGAAAAATCAGATTTTGGTGGATATTTTGTGCTTGTTTTCATTTTCTCTTAGCAGGTTCTTAGAGATTGGTTGTTCAAGGTTCTGCATAGGCCCCAACCTATAGGAGGTGGCTAAGCTGCCACTAAGGGACCTGGATGTAGGTCCCTTAAGGTAGAATCCTTGTTGCATTTCTCATTTTTTTAGTTAAGTGTTGATTTTTCTTGAATTGTATGCAAGGTGTTTAAGTGTTGATCAGTTGGTTTGATATGCTATTGAGAGTTTTTATGCATGTTAGAACTAGTTTGATTCAGTTTGGATAGGTTTTAAATAGACTTGCTTTGTAAATTTTCATTTTCAGTCATATAAAGGGGTGTTTGGGATAAGAGTTTAGCTAGGATTTGAGATATAAATCTGGGTTAAAACTTGTTTAAAAATACTTCTAGGTGGTTTGTTATGTGTTATGTGCACTTGGATTTTAGTTTGGGAGGTTTATGAACAAAGTTGCATGATAAAATTGGTCAAATAGCAAAAATCAGTTATCTGCCTTATTTTGACTGCATTTGTGTGATTTTGCCATCAAAGCTGCTTAATCTGTTAGATCATAGGGTTATCTAGGATTATTAATCAGATTTATGCTACTTGATTAGTTTGTATGCATGATTCAAGCTTTTAAAAAACCATTTGAGTGTCAATTGAACCAGTAACTTGTTTATCAGAACCATAAGGCTTTTTCAGGAACTTGTTTGTGTTCATTTGATTTGATTTGTGTGGAGTCTTGTGTTTTACTTGTGTTTACTTGACTCCCTACACTCCAATTGAGTGTAGGGGTGCCCCATTGTCCATTAAACAGCATCAAAACTCACACAATCAAGTCCTCTTGATTGTCTTCACTTGTGAAGATTTCCACTTGTTCATCAGAAACTCAACCTTAACCTGGGCACGTTTTAGCATTAGATTGACTTAATCTTGTTTGAATTGGGTTTGTACTTGAGTTTTTGTGATTAAAAAGGTCACTGGATTGTGTTTTTAAAGTTTAAAAAAAAATACCAAAAAGGACGTGGCCAGGACTCGAACCTGCGCCACTCCTCCCACAACCAAACGTGTTAACCATTGCGCCCTAGGGACTTTGACTGATAGAGTTCATTTCAAAATCTATTTAAGGTGTGCTTGTTTGGTGGCTTATTTACATAACAGCTTTTTAATAAGCTTTTTCTAGCTTATTTCTTTAAGGTTTTCATTGTTTAGCAATTTTCTTAGGTTTGTATTAGGTTTAGGGATTTTTCTGTTTGAAAAGTATATTTTTCCCATTATTAATTAATTTATTAGGATTATTTTAAGTTTTAATTTTAAAAAGTCATTAAAAATAGAAAAAGGTAATTTAAAAATCTGAAAAAATAGTTTTTAGGTTTTTAATCATATTTTTGAGGTTTTCAGCTATTTAAGTTTTCAATTTAGCTTATTTTTGATTTTATTAGATTTTAGGGTTTTTAGCTAACTTTAAAATTTAATATAAAATTATTAGGTTTCAGAAAATTTGGATTGCATTTTTATTTTAGTTACATTATTTTAGATTTTTGGTAATTTTTTAGATTTTTTTATAAACTTTGATTTTTTTGAATATTTTAATATTATTTTATTATTAAAAATTGAAGTTTGATTTTTTTAGTTTTTATATTTTTCCTAGGTTTAGGACACTTAATTAGGAGTTTTGTCACTTTCCAAATATTTTTAGGACTTTTCAATCATTTTCTAGAATTAATTTAAGTTTTAATTGATTTTAATAGTTTTTAAGTATTTAAAAATAGTTTAATTTTGTTTTAAAATTTTAAAAAATAGTTTTTAGCTTAATTGGGACATTTTTGAGGTTTACAAACTATAAAATCTTGTTTAGGGCTTTTTAATAATTAATTGTGATTTTTAGGGCTTTAATTAGCATTAAAAAGTCATTATCTAATTAATTAAAAGGTTTTAGCAAGTTTGGATTTTTTGTAAACTCTTAGAATATTATTGGGGATTTTTAGTAATTTTTAGGAATTTTTAGGTTAAAATTTTAATTTTTGTACTATTTACGGTTTTGCGTGTTCGCATTTTTCGTCGTAGTTTAATTCGTTTTCATAACCGTCTTTCTCTTCTAACCTCATTTCTTTCTTTCTTCTCAATCATATAATCACAAACATTAATCAATTCATCACAAAACGCACTAGCCTCCTCGAGAACGAACTCACTTAGGGTCATTCACACACGGTTTTCCTAAATCGTCGTGCACACTTGCCCTATTTATTGCTCTTTTCCTAAAGGGTGGTAAAATTCTCAACATCATTTTGGCGCCGCTGCCGGGGAGGCGTGTTGTGTTTTGGTTGAACCATTGTTGTTTTTATATTAGCCATAATTAGTATTTGTATTAGTAGCACTCTACTAATACGTATTATCGGTTTTTCGTTTTTTGTGAATACTATTACTATATTGTATACGTAGAACAATAAATTTACAAGTACTCCAAATACGTGAGAAATCACAACCTTGACTTGGGAGGTCATTACCCAATCATTGTATTCGAATCTCAAACCAAAGAAAAAGGCAAAAATAGATAAATACTTTCGTGAAGCTCGATTTTGAAAAATACAAACTATAAGGTGGGTATAAGGCGGTTGTATTTCATGACCTAAAGGAAAAAGGCTCTTAAGTGCTTCGCGCCGCCTCGTTTCCTCCGCTTGCTTGTGCGTATTTTGATTTTGAAAGCTAATCGAGGGTTTTGCCGCCCAAAGTATTACTTAAGTATCATATATATTTTCTTGGTTTCTATTGATTAAACCCTCTTGAATGATTTGGTGTTCCACCATCGTTCTAAAGTCATCGAAGGCGTTCACTTCACGTGATCGTTTTCATTCCTTGAGGCTTCTTTAATCGAGAGATTTGATTAAGGAGGAGATTTGTAGATTTGTGTCTACCTAATACATTCCAAAAATCCAAAAAAAGTTAAAAACAATCAAAAACCACAAAAAAAAAAAAATTGAAAAAGTAAAAACACCAAAAAGAATCTTCTTTGCTCGCCTTCTCGTTGTACGTGACGTTTATGCAAACTCTCTCTAAAGCAAGACGTGCTCGTAAACGAAGAAACAAATCAATCACTCCTACTAGTGAGGAGTCTCCTATTGACGAACCCATTATAGTGAAAGAAGCACCCATGGCTAATCGAACTATGATGGAGTTGCTTCAAGCACCCACCGAGGGTTATGGAGAAGCGATTGTGATTCCCGCTATCCTTGCGGAGAATTTTGAGGTTAAGACGGGTTTGTTGTCCATGATTCAAAACAACAAGTTTCGAGGTGACGAAAAGGACAACCCTCATAACCACATTCGCCAATTTAATCGTCTCACCGCCACATGCAAGTTTAAGGACGTCTCAAGCGACTCGATTAAGATGATGCTTTTTCCGTATTCCTTAGCGGGGCCCGCAAAAATTTGGTTAGAGAAAGAGCCACCCAACTCTATATTGACGTGGAAGGATCTCGTTTCAAAATTCGTGAACCAATTTTTTCCGCCCTCTAAGACTACGCACTTGAAAAACGAGATTTCAAAGTTTTCACAAGAGTATAATGAGAGTTTTTCAACGGCTTGGAATAGGTTTAAGGAAATGTTGCACGAATGTCCTCATCATGGTTTTTCCGACTTGCATCAAATTGACACGTTTTACAATGGCTTGAACGATCATGAGCGTGATTATCTTAATGCCGCCGCGGGTGGTAATTTTTTGTGTAAGACGGTCGAGGAAGCATTGTTAATCATTGAGAATAGGTCTAAGGTCTATAGTCCTCGTAGCACGTCGAGTGTTCGTAATACTTCGTCTTCGCCTTCATTGTCACACACCGTTGATGCTTGCCAAATCGAGGCTAATTTGGAGAACAAGATTTTTGATAAGTTGAAAGGATTGTTAATTGAGTTTAAAGTTGGTGAACAACCCACTCCCGCTACGATTAAAGCGGTTGAGGTTTCTTGTATGTATTGTGGTGGAGCTCACGATTATTCCGAGTGCATTACCAACGGTGGTAACACTTCGAGTGCCTTCGCGGCCGCGGGAACATATAACCAAAACGGTCAAGTTCCTCGCACTAATCAATTGACTCCACCGGGTTTTCCACCAAATCAAAATGCTAACAATTATCGAAACAGTCAAGTTGGTTACCAAAGCAATCAAAGGAACAATTTCAAGGGTAATAACAACTATGGAAATCAAGGAACTAGTAGCCAATTGCAAAATCAAAACCAAAACAGTAATTTTCAAAACACGAGTCAAGGTCTTCAAAATGTTTACACAAAAGAACTTCCAATGGACTTTTTGAATTATGCCACGGCAAATGATAAGATTTTGGAAAACATTCAAGAGCAATTGGTTAGTCAAGCTAGGGACACGGCTAAAAACACCAAGGAGTTAGCTAATTTTGTGAAGGAAAATCTTAACATGAGAAATGAGTTGAAAAATGATTTTGCGAATCAAATTAGAGGTCAAAACAATAAGATTGAACAAAGTCATGCTAGGCTTGAACAAAGAATTGACCAAAAAGCCTCTAGTCAAGATTTGCAGTTTAATAGTCAAGATGCTAAGCTTAATGCAATTTTATAAGCCGTCATGGGGAACAAAGCCTCTACTTCGAGTGGTCTTCCTAGTAACACCGTTTCAAACCCGAAGGGAGAGATGAAAGTGATTACGACACGAAGTGGTAAGACACTTAAAGAACCGACTCCTCAACCAATTACTCCAACAGTGGAGGAAATTGAGGAAGAACCCGAGGTGGTGGTCGAAAAGGAGCATATCTCAAGCCCACAAAGTACCGCTCATGCCACACCTACGGTCGACCCTTTACCAACATTGGAACCCGAGATTCCAAAGGCTATGCCTACGCCCCAACCCACACCACTCTTGCCTTACCCATCAAGACTTAGGAAGGAGAAACGACAAGAGCGCGACAACTACCAATTTGAGCTTTTTATGAAAATGTTTCGTGAGTTTCACCTTAATGTGAGTTTCGCCGATGCTTTGGTCATGATGCCTCGATTTGCCGCTAACTTTAAGAGTATGTTGAACAACAAGGAGAAATTGCACCAAATGTCTAGTTGTTCGTCGGTTTATCTTAATCGCATACCTCAAAAAGTCGGTGATCCCGGTAAATTTTTGATCCCTTGTGCAATTCAAGATATGGAAGAATGCTATGCCTTGGCCGATCTTGGTGCTAGCATTAACTTGATGCCACTTTCAATCTTCAAGTCGCTCAATCTTCCTATTCTTACTCCTTCACGAGTGTCTATTGAGTTGGCCGACCATTCCACGATTCTCGCATGTGGTTTGGCGGAAGACGTTTTTGTGAAAGTGGGGAAGTTCTACTATCCCGTAGACTTTATCGTTGTTGATATCCCCACGGATCCTCAAGTTCCTCTTATTTTAGGTCGTTCGTTTTTAGATACGTATATGGCTTTAATTGATGTGCATGCTAGAAAGATCACCTTACGTTTCAACGACGAGGAACTTGTTATAAACGCAACTCAAAATTCTCAACTTTCTCATGTTTATTCCGTTGCTACCATAAACCTCGTTGATATGATCGACGTGGTTTGCGAGGAATTTTCACAAGAAGTTTTAGGGTTTGGTGATGAAGAAACTAGTGGCAATCCCACTATGTTAGATCCAATTCTTGATAATTCGACACCAACCTTTACTCCTTTTGAAGGTGGTGGTTTTACGTTGGAAGAATGTAATGTTCCACGTACTTGTGACGAAGACCTCGACAACGATGAGGACTTCTCGATTATCAAGGATTTTCTCAACGATTTCCCATTTCCTCCACCCGAGGAGGTTATGAGTATCGAGCCCAAATCTTCACTTGAGGAACCACCTATCCTCGAGTTGAAAGATTTACCTCCTCACCTCGAATATGTCTATTTGGAGGAGGACGACAAGTTGCCGGTTATTATTGCGAAGGATCTTTCGAATGATGAAAAAACCACACTTGTCGATGTTCTAAAGGATCACAAAGGGGCGATTGCGTGGAAGTTATCCGACATTAAGGGAATCGATCCCAAATTTTGTACCCATAAAATCTTAATGGAGGAGGATTTCAAGCCCACAATCCAAAGTCAAAGAAGGGTAAACCCCAAAATTCACGACGTCATCAAAAAGGAGGTCCTTAAACTCCTTGACGCGTGAATGATTTACCCTATTTCCGATAGCCCTTGGGTGAGTCCTATTCATTGTGTCCCTAAAAAGGGAGGGATGACCGTTGTGCCAAACGATGCCAATGAGTTGATTCCCACTAGACTCGTGACCGGATGGGAGAGTGTGCATTGACTATCGAAAGTTGAATGAAGCCACTCGAAAATACCATTTTCCCTTGCCCTTCATGGACCAAATGTTGGAGCGTCTTGCGGGAAACGATTTCTATTGCTTTTTAGATGGTTTTTCCGGTTACTTCCAAATTCCCATCGACCCTCGTGATAAAGAAAAAACTACGTTTACGTGTCCATATGGAACGTTTGCCTATCGTAGAATGCCATTCGGACTTTGCAATGCACCAGGAACCTTTCAAAGGTGCATGATGGCTATTTTTCATGATATGATCGAGAAGACGATGGAAGTATTCATGGATGACTTTTCCGTGTTTGGTGATTCGTTCACTTCGTGTTTGTCGAACCTTGAGAGAATGTTAAAACGTTGTGAGGAAACCAACCTTGTGCTCAATTGGGAAAATGTCATTTTATGGTTAAGAGTGGAATCGTCTTAGGGCACAAGGTCTCGAAAGCGGGGATTGAGGTAGATCAAGCTAAGGTAGTCGTCATCGCCAAATTACCTCATCCCAAAACCGTCAAGGGAGTTAGGAGTTTCCTAGGCCACGCGGGCTTTTATCGTCGATTCATCAAGGACTTTTCAAAGATTTCTCGACCTATTACACATCTTCTTGAAAAAGAGGCACGTTTTGTCTTTGACGAAGATTGTGTACGAGCCTTTGAAATCCTTAAGAGGAAACTTACCGAAGCTCCCATTCTTGTTGCTCCCAGTTGGAACCTCCCCTTTGAGCTTATGTGTGATGCTAGTGATTACGCTATTGGGGCCGTTTTGGGGCAACGTCATGATAAGCACTTCTTGCCTATTCACTATGCTAGCAAGACGATGACCGAGGCTCAACTTAAATACACTACAACGGAAAAAGAGTTCCTTGTCGTGGTGTATGCATTTGAGAAATTCCGACCTTATCTCGTCTTGACGAAATGCATAGTGTATACGGACCATTCGGCTATTAAGTATCTTATGGCAAAGCAAGATGCTAAGCCTAGATTACTTCGATGGATTCTCATCCTTCAAGAATTTGATCACACCATCGTTGACAAAAAAAGGAGCCGAGAATCTAGCGGCCGATCATCTCTCTCGTTTGGAAGATCCTCACCAAAGTGTTTACGAGCCCAAGGAAATCACCGAAACATTTCCGCTCGAGACACTTGGTGTAGTGAATTCTAAGCTTGATTCTTCCACCCCATGGTTTGCGGATTTTGTAAATTACCATGCGGGTAACTTCATCATTAAGGGTATGACGACTCAACAAAAACGAAAATTCTTTCGTGACGTCAAGTTCTACTTTTGGAACGACCCTTACTTGTTTCGAACTTGTGCGGATCAAATCATCCGACGTTGTGTATTTGGCACCGAAGCTTATAACATCCTTAGAGCTTGTCACGAGGGACCCACGGGTGGTCACCACGGTGCTAATCTCACGGCTAAGAAGGTGTTTGATGCCGGCTTCTTTTGGCCTACTATTTACCGAGATGCACAAGATCTTGTGAAGTCGTGTGATGCATGCCAACGACAAGGAAAAACCTCACAAAAAGATGAAATGCCACAAAATATCATTCAAGTATGTGAGATCTTTGACGTTTGGGGTATAGACTTTATGGGGCCGTTCCCATCATCTCGTGGTAATAAGTACATTCTCGTTGCGGTTGAATACCTTTCTAAGTGGGTGGAGGCAAAGGCCTTGCCCACCAATGATGCTCGTGTGGTAGTCAAGTTTTTGAAGCAATTGTTTTCTCGGTTTGGAACCCCTCGTGCTATCATAAGCGATCGTGGAACCCATTTTTGTAACGACCAATTTGAAAGGGTTCTAAGGAAATATGGGGTTGCACATCGGCTTTCTACGGCTTATCACCCACAAACGAGTGGGCAAGTCGAGGTTTCAAACCGAGCTTTGAAGAGGATCTTGGAGAGATCCGTTGGGGAAAACCGACAATCTTGGTCGGATAAGTTGGACGATGCTTTATGGGCCTTTAGGACCGCTCATAAGACGCCCATTGGGTGCACTCCCTATAAGCTTGTGTATGGAAATAATTGTCATTTGCCTATCGAGTTAGAACACAAGGCTTATTGGGCCCTAAAGCATTGTAATGATGATATGGAGACCGCGGGAAAACACCGGAAAATGCAATTGAATGAATTGGATGAATTGAGAGACATTGCTTATGAAAATTCATTGATTTATAAGGAAAAAACTAAAAAGTTGCATGATTCTAAAATTAAAAACCGGGTTTTTAACATTGGGGATCAAGTTTTGCTTTTTAATTCAAGATTAAAAATCTTTTTCGGTAAGTTGAAATCCCGTTGGTCCGGTCCATTCACCGTGACTCAAGTGTTTCCTTATGGGACCATCGAGCTAGCTCAAGATGATGGTCCTAACTTCAAGGTGAATGGACATAGGTTGAAGCACTACTTTGGCGGGGAAGTTCCATCCTTGAACTACCTCGACCAAGTCACCTTCCCCAATGATAATTAATATTGAGGGGATCGAGTCGAGCTCATGACTCGGTAATAAAAAACGAGGTGCCTCGTGGGGGAGTCCCATGCTTATCTTATGTACATATTATCGCTTTCTAATGTAGCTTACGTGTGGGGATTTGTGCCCTTCCAACCTTTGTTTCGTGGTTGTTTGTGAATTGTGGTTTTTAGATCATGATCTTCACGATTGGAGCCTCTCGTGTTCGTTTTACTCGAGCTTCGATCGTTGCTTTGAAGAATTTCTCGATACCCATATGATATATCCTTTGATGTTCTAACCTTAGGTTTATAGCACACTTCATAAACGGCTTTAAATTTAACGGTTACACCCTTTCCATGCTAGATTAGGCATTCGACTACGTCTCTAGTATGGGGGTGTTTGCACCCCTAGACTCGAAACATTGAGGACAATGTTTAACTTTAGTATGGGGGGGGGGGGGTGAATAGATACTTGCCTTGCCAAACCTTCACGCAATCCAAAATTTCATCTTTTTGTTATCGTTTTGTTGCAAATAAGGCTAAAAAAGGCCAAATTTTAAAATTTTTCTCATGTTTTATAAGTGTTTGAAGACACGAATGTAGATTTTCCGATGGCGAGAATAAGAGTAATTTTTTACTCGACCGTGCGTGTTGAGCACTTAGCTTTGGTTCCTTAACTACACATTAGGCTAAGTCTCTTAAATGAGGACGAGAAATGATAGAGTTAAATATAAGTTACTATGCTAAACGTAGAGTACTCGTATTCTTTCAAAAACTCATGTGTTCTCGTTGTTTGCTTATTCTCCCTTCGCATATAAATATATATATTTTTTTTTTGCTTAATAAATATTGACTTAGCGGTTTAGTTAGGATTGTTGGGTTTCTAGTCTTTTCTAGTAGCTTCCTTGTAATTAAATTGGGAAGACATTAAGGTATCGCCAGCGTCACGGTTTTGAAGTATTGGCACCCGAATAATCGAAAGCTTCACCCAATAATAAGATTTCAAGTGCTCACCTAAATCTAGCAAACAATTTGAAGCCCCACAAGGCCTAAAATCTATGCAAAACTGAAAGTGAATCCAGCCTTAATCTTCGAAGCTTTAAAGATCCAAAATTCGCCTTAGCGTGAGGATATACGTCTTTGGCTAATAAAACCACCGATGAGGCGGATAATAAAAGGCAAGGCAAGACCGAAGTCATAATAAAAGCTGCATGGAGAAGTTGAATAAAAGATGGAGGTAAACCAAAGATAATAAAGCCCTTCCGTTAGGGGGCATATAAAAGTCTTGGTAATAAGTCTCATGTTCAAAACCGTTATAAAACCGTGTTTATCGATCCTTCTTGTCAACTTAATTTTTTAACATCGTTGTCTATTAGGAGGGGTTATTGATTTGATGGTCTTAGTTACACCGTTAGGACTCTATTTTTAGACCTAAATCTCTATTATCGCATAAGTCAAACAATGTATCCTCGTGAAACATTTAAGACATCATAAAATATAAGAGATACAACTTAGGAATAATGGGAGGATAAGTACGTGATTGGGGCATATGAGTAGTGTTAGCATTACTAACTTATAATGACAATGATCTCGTTGCACGCTTGGCATGGAATTAGGGTGAAAATCGAGGACGATGAAATTATTTCTAACGAAGCATTCACGTGTTCTTATTCTATGAACCTAAACGTCCCATTTTGCGATGAAAATCATACATTATGTCTAAAACGCAAGTAGTAGTAGTGTAGCTAGTTTATCATTCCAATAAAGTGAATAAAATTGAATTTTGGAGGTGCTACGATACTTAATTCTAGCATTGCGTGAGGGCACGGCAATGGTTTAGTATGGGGGAGTGATGAGACTGCTTTTATACATGGTCTCATCGTCCAAATTGGGCTTTAAATGCATTAAATATCATCAAAATACCCAAATATATGCTTGTGTTTGTTTCTTGTGTAATTTAGGTACGGATATTGAGAAAATGACAAAAGATCACAAGAATCAATCAAAAACGAACACGGGAAACGAAGCCGCACGATGAACCAAGCCCTAATGAAGAATTTTCCAAAGAAAGTCCTTGAAGATTTGAAGAATTATGAAGATTGGTCCTCCAAGTTTGAAGAATTGAAACTTTATACCCTTGTATCTTCATAATTACAAGTTTGGTCCCTAAAGTTTGTCAAAATTACAAAAAGGACCCTTAACTTTGAAGAATTGGCAAATTTAGTCCCTCAACAAAACTAAATTGTCAATAATGGTCCTCCAAGAAGTCAACAAATAAGTCAAAGCCTTAAAATATGAAGACATGTCAAGAACAGTCCTTGAAGAATGAAGAAATTGCATGTTTAGTCCTTGTTTCAAGTTTGGAAGTATTTGTGCCACAAATGACAACTGCCCAAAAGTTGTCATGTGTTATTTAGGCGTTGATAGCCATTTAAAACAACTTGAACAAAGAATGAAACATGAGGGGGCAAACCTGCCAGACATCTAAACCTACCCACCCAATACCAGGTTGCCATGTCACCCACTCCACCACTCACATCCTTACACCTCAACATCCTCACCACGTCAGATTCCACCCAACCCAATTAAATAACCTAATCTAATTTCCCACCAAAACAGATTATTTAAAATCCATTAACCCCAATTCGGATCTAGTCACCCTTAATCCCAGATAAACCCTAGTTAATCCCCAGCATCAATTGGCCTTAAAACAAAGGGTTTTTTCCTAAATAACTCCAGATCATTGATTAAGGTTATTGTCATCACATCCCACCTCCTAAAACATCTCCCACTCAACCCATGTGACACCCCTGGCCCTCCCTGCTCAAGTCACTTTCCACAAAACCCTAGGAGGGGACAAAATGAACGATGGAGATCATATCCTTGGTCCCCAAGGACTTTTAAACGTCCATGATCACTTTCCAACAGCTGGCCAAGTACAAAGATCACATGAGGAGAATATTGACCAAGAAATCAGTCAAGAACACAAGGGCATTTTGGGATTTTCAAACCATTAGGGTTTTAGCTTGTATTTTTTATTCAAGAGTAACTAGAATGTTCTATCTAGGTCTATATAAGGAGTATGCGTATTGTGCATGACCCTTGTTCTTTTTTCTCCTTTTTCACAACTTTGTAAGTCCTGTTTTTTATGAATGAAAAAAGGTTAAATATTGTTGATGAGAAGAAAGAGCCAGCTTTATTTTACATTGTTTTGATTGTGTTTAAGTTCCAAGTTTGTTTATTTTTCAAGTTTTTAAAATTCAGTTTGGTTTTCAAAGTTTCTGAAATTTTGATGTGGTTTGGTTAAAATCTTGTTTAAGATTTGGTTTCCAAGGTTGTTATCTGGATTTTGTAAGTGTTTTCAAAGGAAGTGTAAGTAAGCTTTGTGAGAAGGTTTTAAAAAGTTTCAAGAAAAATCAGATTTTGGTGGATATTTTGTGCTTGTTTTCATTTTCTCTTAGAAGGTTCTTAGAGATTGGTTGTTCAAGGTTCTGCATAGGCCCCAGCCTATAGGAGGTGGCTAAGCTGCCACTAAGGGACCTGGATGTAGGTCCCTTAAGGTAGAATCCTTGTTGCATTTCTCATTTTTTTAGTTAAGTGTTGATTTTGCTTGAATTGTATGCAAGGTGTTTAAGTGTTGATCAGTTGGTTTGATATGCTATTGAGAGTTTTTATGCATGTTAGAACTAGTTTGATTCAGTTTGGATAGGTTTTAAGTAGACTTGCTTTGTAAATTTTCATTTTCAGTCATATAAAGGGGTGTTTGGGATAAGAGTTTAGCTAGGATTTGAGATATAAATCTGGGTTAAAACTTGTTTAAAAATACTTCTAGGTTGTTTGTTATGTGTTATGTGCACTTGGATTTTAGTTTGGGAGGTTTATGAACAAAGTTGCATGATAAAATTGGTCAAATAGCAAAAATCAGTTATCTGCCTTATTTTGACTGCATTTGTGTGATTTTGCCATCAAAGATGCTTAATCTGTTAGATCATAGGGTTATCTAGGATTATTAATCAGATTTATGCTACTTGATTAGTTTGTATGCATGATTCAAGCTTTTAAAAAACCATTTGAGTGTCAATTGAACCAGTAACTTGTTTATCAGAACCATAAGGCTTTTTCAGGAACTTGTTTGTGTTCATTTGATTTGATTTGTGTGGAGTCTTGTGTTTTACTTGTGTTTACTTGACTCCCTACACTCCAATTGAGTGTAGGGGTGCCCCATTGTCCATTAAACAACATCAAAACTCACACAATCAAGTCCTCTTGATTGTCTTCACTTGTGAAGATTTCCACTTGTTCATCAGAAACTCAACCTTAACCTGGGCACGTTTTAGCATTGGATTGACTTAATCTTGTTTGAATTAGGTTTGTACTTGAGTTTTTGTGATTAAAAAGGTCACTGGATTGTGTTTTTAAAGTTTTAAAAAAATACCATAAAGGACGTGGCCAGGACTCGAACTTGCGCCACTCCTCCCACAACCAAACGTGTTAACCATTGCGCCCTAGGGACTTTGACTGATAGAGTTCATTTCAAAATCAATTTAAGGTGTGCTTGTTTGGTGGCTTATTTACATAACAGCTTTTTAATAAGCTTTTTCTAGCTTATTTCTTTAAGGTTTTCATTGTTTAGCAATTTTCTTAGGTTTGTATTAGGTTTAGGGATTTTTCTATTTGAAAAGTATATTTTTCCCATTATTAATTAATTTATTAGGATTATTTTAAGTTTTAATTTTAAAAAGTCATTAAAAATAGAAAAAGGTAATTTAAAAATCTAAAAAAAATAGTTTTTAGGGTTTTATATATTTTTGAGGTTTTCAGCTACTTAAGTTTTCAAGTTAGCTTATTTTTTATTTTATTGGATTTTAGGGTTTTTAGCTAACTTTAAAATTTAATATAAAATAATTAAATAGGTTTCAGAAAATTTGAATTGCATTTTTATTTTAGTTACATTATTTTAGATTTTTGGTAATTTTTTAGATTTTTTTTATAAACTTTGATTTTTTTTGAATATTTTAATATTATTTTATTATTAAAAATTGAAGTTTGATTTTTTTAGTTTTTACATTTTTCCTAGGTTTAGGACACTTAATTAGGAGTTTTTTCACTTTCCAAATATTTTTAGGACTTTTCAATCATTTTCTAGAATTAATTTAAGTTTTAATTGATTTTAATAGTTTTTAAGTATTTAAAAATAGTTTAATTTGGTTTTAAAATTTTTAAAAATAGTTTTTAGCTTAATTGGGACATTTTTGAGGTTTACAAACTATAAAATCTTGTTTAGGGCTTTTTAATAATTAATTGTGATTTTTAGGGCTTTAATTAGCATTAAAAAGTCATTATCTAATTAATTAAAAGGTTTTAGCAAGTTTGGATTTTTTGTAAACTCTTAGAATATTATTGGGGATTTTCAGTAATTTTTAGGTTAAAATTTTAATTTTTGTACTATTTACGGTTTTGCGTGTTCGCCTTTTTCGTCGTAGTTTAATTCGTTTTCATAACCGTCTTTCTCTTCTAACCTCATTTCTTTCTTTCTTGTCAATCATATAATCACAAACATTAATCAATTCATCACACAACGCACTAGCCTCCTCGAGAACGAACTCACTTAGGGTCATTCACACACGGTTTTCCTAAATCGTCGTGCACACTTGCCCTATTTATTGCTCTTTTCCTAAAGGGTGGTAAAATTCTCAACATCATGAATCTTCTATTTAAATAACTGTATACAAAATATATCCTGCATATATATCCAAATAGAATCTTCTAAAAGCTTCTTTGTCTACGTTTTGTCAATGCTTGAATTGCATGTGACAATGCTTGAATTGCTCTTGACAATGCTTGCTTCCATCAACGCCTAATTTGTTCTTGTCAACGCCTGGAATACTCTTGTCAACGCTTAGACAATTACCTTCATGTTTTCTTCGTTTTTGAGTTTCTGCCACATCAACTTTTTGACCCAACAATCTTCCCCTAGTTGATAGTGGCAAAACTCTATGTGTATCTCTTGTAAGCTGTACATGATCTTCAAATTGCTTCCCCTCAAGTGTAGCACGTATTTCTTCCCCTTTTTGTCACATCAACAGGGAAGTAAACAGTGTATGCAATCTTTTAAGATTCTCCAAATGTAGCTCTATGTAATGATCTTGAAGAAAACTTAATATAATATTTTTGATGTAGAAGTAGAATAACCCAACCTTGTGTTCCATGTCTTGTACTATCCATGTGATGAAAAACTTATACAAATGACTAAATATAAGTAGACCTCGATCCCTTGTCAATATTCTCATCCTTTGTGAGACACTGAGCACGATAATGTAACTCCTTCAAGTGTTATGACAAGTCTTCATCACCAACCATGTAAAGCACGAACAAGTTACCTTTAAAGTCGCTAGTGCATGACTTTAAGATATGATAGAACACAAACTCGCGAAAATCTTCTGCAATCATCAAACTTACCATAAGAATTCTTCCCCTTAAGCTAACCCCTCTTCATGAACACTTTTCATTACCTCATGAATTGTTGTTAACTCGCTTTAAGATCATTAATTCCGTTTAAAAATATCCGAGCCATAAATATCAACATGATATTCTAAATTAAAACGGAGATTACATGTACCTTCGTGTGTAATTACCACCTTTTTGTGTGCTCAAAACGTACCAATTTTCTCAAACAGCAGCAATCCCTGTGTTGTCCAACATCCTCCTTTATCCAACATCTTTGGCAGATGTATTGTTCGATATCGGACAATACCTATCAGCGCTTGGATTATCATATATCGGACAACACTGTCAACGCTGTCAGCGTTGACTTATTCCGTCAGCGTCAAAATATTACTTGTCAGCGTCAACTCCACTCTTGTCAGCGTCTCTTTCTGCTGACGTCATCTAGGGCAACAAATCTTTTTTATAGCAACGAATCAGTAACAAAATAACTTTCATCTTTGCTCCATATTACCAGCTATCAAAATATATCTAAGGATTATCATAATCCCCTAAAAACTCAGCAAAAATCATGCAGCAAATAAAATACCATTGCAACAGTCCACTTCTTGTAGCAACATCAGATCAGTTTAATATTTTCCCTGTGATAGCGTGTGAACACATGAATTTTCCTCCAATAAAAAACGAGTGTTCCAATCCTTTAGTAACATATTACTTTCATGTGAACATATGATTTTAACTAATCATATTTGAAGCACTGTGTGAACAGAATCTTTGATTAAATTAGTGTGAATACAACTTATGCTCAAAAACAAATCACGTTCGTTATATTTGAAATTCATTCCTTAATCCTCGTAGGCCACCATTTTTTTATTCAAATTATACGCTCAATCCTCTTGACCTTGTCAAACCAGCAATGTAGCAAGAATATTATACCCAAGTGAACTGTAAATCAGCTGCATACATACTCCCTTTATCATTGGCTGCCAAAAACATACTGATCATCACAACAACTTTTTATACAACCTAGGGTTTATTCATAAAAACCCTAAAATTCTTTCCACAGCAACCAACTTCCAATATAATTTTCAAGCTTAGAATTGCACAAAGTTGTTCACGTGAAAAGCAATACAGTATATAACATACCTTCGACTTGTTCACAGCTTTTCCAATTCTAGTATCACATATGCGTTATAACAGCCACAAATCACATATTTTCTGCTTTTTATGTTGATCTAGGGTTTTGTGGAACCCTAGTTCATGATTTCATGTGAAAAAGCAAAAACATTAATACCTTTTACAGTGAACTTCGACCTTGAATAATGACTTCATTAGGGCTCAAATCAAAAATCCCTTCGGTGAGATTCTAGACACATGTGCCAAGAATCTACAGTTCAAAAATCACGATGATCCAACGGTTAACGAAGGAGAGATCGTGTTTTGAACATGGCTGTCCACAGAAAACTGCATATGATGACTGCTGACTTTGACGCTTAATAACTTTTTCCTGTGGATAAAACTCGACAATCCCTCCGGTGGATGTTTAGATATATGTATGTAGAACACACATATAAAATTTTGTGACGATCCAAAGGTTCAATCAAAAGTTATGACCTTCTGAATACTGCTGCGCACATAAAATCGCCCAGAAAAACCCTAGACGGATTTTTCTTCCTTTTACCATACACGAACACCTTGTTGGTCCTAGCATCACGAGCCACGAGGTTCTGATACCAATTGTGGAAACCTTGGTTTCCGGATCTTTGAAGCTACTAGGAATGCATTATGTTCATATGATTAAATAATCAAAGCGGAACTAGAACATAACACATTAACAAGGTGTTTAGGCACGAATAACATGAATTAAAACAAAAGGGATGTTCATTATATTAATAACAAACATCCACTAGACGTGTATACATTGAATCTCACGTCTAGTGCACACACGCTTTAGGTTTACATTGTAAATGAATTGATGAATAAAACCTAAGACCCTTGGTTCCTTTTATAGTGTAAGGATTAGGGTTTACAAGAGATAAGAATGAATAAACATGTGAATCTTCTATTTAAATAACTATATACAGAATATATCATGCATATATATCCAAATAGAATCTTCTAAAAGCTTCTTTGTCTACGTTTTGTCAATGCTTGAATTGCATGTGACAATGCTTGAATTGCTCTTGACAATGCTTGCTTCCATCAACGCCTAATTTGTTCTTGTCCACGCCTGAAATACTCTTGTCAACGCTTAAACAATTACCTTTATGTTTTCTTCGTTTTTGAGTTTCTGCCACATCAACTTTTTGACCCAACAATTTTTCTAAGAAAATCCGAGTTCCATAGTTTTTAGTTCATGTTTGAGTTCTTGTCTTGTTCAAAAATAATTCCTTTTTTATGATTCTATAAAAAGCTGGTGTTTTGCAAGATTTTGATCCAAAAAGAAATTTTCGTTCATGTTATGAAGGTTTGTAATGTTTTGAAGATTGTATGTTAAACAAGTTCTCAAGTCTCTTTTTAGATTTTCCATAAAGTAAAAAAACTCAGATTGTTCTTGTGTGCTACTAACTAAATCAAGACTTTTTAATCTTGGTTCTTGTTTGTTTGATTTTTGTTCTATAGGTTTGTTGGAAGCTTGTGCACACGCGTGCACATAAGCTCTTAAACCTAACCCTTGAGGTGTGTTTTTTCTTACCTTTTCAATTTTCTACAAAATATTGAGTGTTCATATGATTGCTTGTTGTTGTATTGTATAATTTGTGTTAAGTTCTTGTTATAATGTGATATTGAAGTGTTCATGCTGGATCCATGGTCTGTATGTGCCATTGGTTTGAAATTTCCTTGAAAAAATCTTGATGTGGTGTTTGGGATTGAGGTCTTCTAGGTTGGTATTTAAAACCTAGGGCCTCTGTTGGCTTTGAGCATACCTATTAGGTCTATGGTAGCCTGTTTTTGGCAAAATGTGTGGTGTTTCAGTTTGAAAACTTTCTTGTGCTAGTTTGTGTTATAAACCTGCTCTTTCCTTAGATTTTTGTTTTATGATATAATTTGTTCTTTAAAGCTGAGAATGATAGGTTTGTTATGGTGTTGCTTATTATGTTTGATCTAGCTTTGTTGTAACTGTCTTGCTTGTAATCCATCTAAATAGCATACCCCATTTAATAGCTAAGTTTTGACTTACTAGATAAAATTTGGCCATACACTCTTATAATCTGCCTAGTGTTAGTGATTTCTAGGTTTGTTTGTAAATTGTTTAAAAGTTAAGAGCTTATTGTAGCTCATTTTGTTAAACAAGTCTACCAAAGTAGCATTGCATAAGCCACTGTTGGATAATAGAAAATGGGTGACTGTTTGCTTTTTTTAAGCCTGTTGTATGCTTAATTGTTATTCTATGGCTTTTTGCTATTGATTGTGGGTTATTTAGATCTTCTGTGTGCGCTTATATGAGTCCCCACTTGCAAAAATCAAGTGGGGGTGTCGTGTGATCCTAAGAAAAGCAACAATCAAAGCTACAAGCCAAGACAATCCTATGTACAGTTGAATACAAATTATTGACAAACTAGTGACATTATAAAGTGTCAAATAAAGATTGGGCGGAAAAGGAAAGGCAGGTAAAGAGTCTCGAACACCAGACCTCACATAGAGGCTAGACGCATCAACTTGACATTTAACCATCTGCACTATGCAACGTTTTTGTTTCCTCTTCCTTTTATATTTGTTTCATACTTTTGTTTATAGGGTTGTATATAAAAAATCAGTCTGTTAAAAAGAACCATAGTGTGTTTTGAACTCCTGATCAATACCAGCAGCACTTCACAGCAACACCTTCCTAACCATCTCATATGTGATTGTTTTTTTGTTGTACTTTGCAATGAGTTTTATTTAAACCCATTTTCCTCTTGAAATTATTAGTCTTAAATATATTATTTTCTAGCTTATTTGATAAGCTATTTTCTTCTTTCTATTTTTCATAGTTTTAGAATTCGTCAAATTAATTTCCTTTAAATTTTACAAATTTTTATAAAATCATAAAATACTTTTTATGCATTTTATAGATTAGATTCATTTTTAATTCATAAATAATTATTTAAAAGTCAAAAAAATTTAATTATTTTTTCTAAAATTTTCTTATATTAGTTAGGTTATTAGGAAAAATAAATTTGTCTTCGTAGAGTTTAATATTCAATAAATTGTTTGAGTGTCGCGTTTTTACTTTCGTTATTAATTTTGTGCTTTCGTTATTTGGACTTTTTAGTCCATTTGTGTTTTGAGAAGAGTTTTTTTTCTTGTTTTTAAGTCAATAAGTTTACTTTTAGTTATGTTTTTGAAAAAAAACATTAAATTTAGTCTATTTTTACTTCTCGATTCGCGCGTAACGCGTATTCGTCGTTTTTATTTTTTAGCGTAATTCGTCTTCCGTTTTCTTTTCTTTTCTCTTTCCAAAAGCGTAAATAATCAATTCAAAGACGTCTTTTAATATTGGCTTATAAACATCATACCTGCTCGAGAACGAACTCAGTTGTCGAACATTTATGTTTTTCTTAAAATGTAGTGTTTAATACTTACCTGCATTCATCGCTTTGTTTTTCCTAAAATAAAGTGTGCAAAATTACTACATCAAAATAGTGTCGCTACCGGGGAGGTGTGTTTAGCCATATTTATTATTCGTGTTTGTTTGAGTATTTACGTTTTTGACTTTTCATTTTTGGGAAGTGTTTATATCGTACATATTCCTTTTTATTTTCTACTACTATTAGACATACAAATAAATAGTGTTAGATAGAACTATATTAACACAAAATCGTTTTTGTTTTTCTTGTGAATAATATATTATATTTAGCTATAACAATTAATACACAATAATTATCCAAATACGCGAGAAATCGTACCTTAATAGTGGGTGTTCCGGTCATTATTAAGCGTATCGAATTCTAACGAAAGTCAAAGGCAAAATAGATAAATACTCTTAATTTATTTAATCTCGATAAATACAAACTATAAGGTGGGTATAAGGCGGTTGTATTTCATGACCTAAGAAAAAAGGCGCTTAAGTGCTTCACGCTGCCTCGTTTTCTTCGCTCGCTTGTGCGTATTTTGAAAGTGACGATTAATTAGGGGTTTGCCACATCAAGTATTATTAATCTAGTGAGTTTTTATATTATTGAACCCTCGAAACATTTTGGCGTTCCTCCAAGGCTTCAAAGTCGAACGAAGGTTTTTACTTCACGTGATTGCCTTCACTCCTATTGGATTCATTAATCGAGACCTTTGATTAGTGGATAGTTTTTGTAAATTAATTTCAACGTAATACACCCAAAATCCAAAAAAACTGAAAAACCAAAAACCAACAAAAAGAATCTTCTACTTTCCCCTCTATTTTCATAATTCTCTTCTTTAACCCTCTAAATCCTTTAATTCTCATAACAACGTTCTCGTTTCATCATGTCGTATGATGGTGGATATTATTTGTGTCCTTATTGTGGAGGCCCTCCCGATGGTACCAATTGTTTTAATTGTGAGGTTTATGGAGGACGCGAGGGTTATATCTATAACTCTCCCCCACGTGATCATGGTGACGAATTTCAATCATATGACCAAGATCACCCATCGTCTTCGTTTTATTCGTCGTATGATTCGTCTTATAATTGTGATGATAATCAAAATGATGAAACGAGTCATAACGCCCTTGGTAAATATATGAGACGTAATAATGAAATGTTAACCATGGTTCAAGAACAAGTGTTGACTCTTAGGGAAACTAGTAAGGAACAAATAGTAACCCTTAAGCAACTTTACAAAGAATAATTGTCAACTCAAGAGGCTAATCATATTGAGGAAATGGTTTCATTAAAAACCGAGTTGTAAACAAATATGATGCCGCTTTTAAAGAACGAGAATGTTTATTTGACCTAGATGTAGAGAGATGGGGAAAATATATTGATAAAATTGGGAAAGCTTACACTAATGAGAGAAATAAACTTCTTTTAATGATTGAGACCATAGAGAAAAAATTAGCTTCGTACGAGTCGAGTTCTTCATCGAATGATACCAATCCTAATCCCGAAGGAGAGGTTCAAATCATATCGACTCCCAATACTCGTACGCCACGTTTGGATTCCATTCTCTCGTATGTTAGATTCGTGTTACCTTCGTCATCTAATAAGAATGTAGATGAAATGAAAACGTCTACTAACGAAGTTTTCAAAATGTTTTTGAAAATAAATACCAAGAAAAACTGATAGCATACGTAGGAACGATGAACATTGTTGAGAAACCTTTGGAACCTAATTTTTCTAATGAGGATGAAATTTTCGAGGATTTTCTAAATCGATATACACCTAATATGGATGAAGAAATTCCGTTAAATGATTTTGAAAAAGAAAAATGTGATAAGGTTTTAAGGAAAATCATTGGCCCCTCGTTTCTTAAAGATGATCGAAAATTAATTCCGGAGGGACGTATTAGTAATTTTGCCAAAATGTTCGAGAACCCACGTTCGATCCCTCTGAAGTACATAGTTAAAACCGTCACGGCTAAACCGTCTCGTGACGAGCCATTCATTCCTTAACCCACACCGTGTGAGATTTTGGATTTATCATGTGAGAAGTCCGCCGATGGCCTTGCTCACATCGATACGTTTTTTGATGTCGAAGTCGAAATAACAAAGGCAAAATCTTCAATCGAAGGGCCTTCTATTCCTAGCTTCACGATGGTTGAAGCTAGTGACCCGACTATCGACGCTTTGAATTTTCGACCTCTTCCACGAGGAAGAGAAGATGTTTTTGATCCCGATGGCGATTTTCTCGAGATCAAACTTATTCTTGATGATACGCCTTCAATTCTAGAGTTTGATGATGACCGTTGCGTTAGCCCGGAGGGGGATATTTTCTTAATCGATTCACATTTTAAAAATTCCAATCCCCCTCCCGCCTTCAAGATAAATGTGAAAGTTTTTGGTGTGCCTAGAATTGATTTAGAAACACCAAATATTTTCACTTTAATCAAATTAGGTTTTCGTAATAAAGAGTTAAAAATGAAAAAGGGAAAGATTTTATAATCAAATTGAAACATGTCCGAAAGTTAACTCCATCATCACCTCGTTTAATTGAACTTACTACAAACGCGTCTACTCCTTTTGATGACGTTTTGTGTGGAGCTAGTATGGGGGACGGCCCATTGGTTTCCTCACGCTTCTCCACCGAGGACGAGATTTTTGACCCCGGTATCACGTTTAAGGGTAAATCTCGGTCTTTCACCGAAGTAGTCACTATAAAATCAATCAACACTTACGGTGCGAGTTTACCTCGAGTAACTCAATTTGTTTGCCCACCCAATGTCCCACTCTTCTCTTCTTATTCTATTTTCTTGTGTCCCTTTGGGACGACGTTGCTAGAAGTTGTGTTGTTTCGTTTATCATCCGAAAACGAAGACACGATCCCTGACACCGGTATAAAGGCTTTGCCTTTATTATCGGTTGCTTTTGATTTATGTATTTCATGTAAGACCCACTTGACCAAAACCATGTGATGTGTGGGAAAAATGTCGGTGTATTTTAATATAATACGTTATAGAGCAAATTTAGGAAATTACCTTTAAGAAAAAGTAATAGGCCAAAATAAGCTAAAGACGGATTAATTAAACACGAGAGTGATCCCGGTTCGTGGTACACAAAGAAATTGTGAATTTGAGACTTTCGTTTTGAATTGGACAATCGATTTAAATAGGTTTCGGTTTTTATCTAATTAACTCTACAAATTTTAATAAAGTGCATGAACCGTTTACTAAATTAAATCTAAAAGACGAAATTAAACTATATTATTTTAACTTTATTTATTTTTACTCTTAAACAATAAATTGTAACAAAATTATCTAAAAATATAAATTTAAAAGTAATTAGATAATTAATTTTATTTTTTTAAAACTTTATTTATTTATTCTTATTATATTTTATTTAATCTAATAATCTTTGAAAAAATTAATTAAACTATCTATTATTTAAAGTAATAACAAAAATATTAAACTTTTAAAACTAAAAAGTTAAAAAAAACATTTTAAACTAAAGATGACAGTCAAAGGAGTTTATTAAATACTTAAAATAGAAATAAACAAAAACGAGAGGTCAACCCAGTTGGTAAGGCGTTGTACCTATAACAAGCAGGTCTCGAGTTCGAGACCTACGAATGGCAATATTTTGGAGTTATTTTTTTTAGTAACAGTTAAATCAACCAAAACTTCTCATAAATTCTTATATCCGAATATATATCCAACAAGTCAAATCCAAACAATCATTAATATATGCAATGAAACAAATAAACAACAATTAAAAACTTATAACAAGATGAAGCAATAGAAAAACTTATATATCAACAGATTGAATCAGACTCAAAATTTACTACCAAATTTGCCTCAATTCTTTCATTGAACAAAACAAACTAACCAATGCAATCTATACTACTACAGTGAAATAACCTAAGTTGAGCAAAACGAAACAGGTCAACAGATTAACAATCTACAAACAAAATTTAGCAGTAAAATTTAAACAAACCCATTCTTCCATTTATTAGATTATAATCTCAACCTGCAGCAATTACCATCTCTTAACATCAATCTCAACTTAATCCAACATACAGATCCATAGCATACGGTTTATCTAGTAAAATACACATCCAGTGACAGCAGATACAAAATCAAATTCCCATAATAACAAATAAAAAAATCAAACATTATCATGAATCCATTTAATAGCTTCTAATGTGAAAGCAATAATAAATAAAAAACGATATCAATCAAAGCCTAAACACACTTGAAAACCACAATCGCTCGAATCATCATAGCAACATCTAATAAAATATTCAATTCAAACAGATTCATAAAATATCATAAACTAAATATCAGTTTATATTAAAGCAAGTAACTAAAAAAAACACATCATACAATTAAAACAGTCAGATGTTAAACATAATCTAGCAGATTCAACTAAAATTTGCCGAAAAGTATAAGAGCTTGACCATTTAATGAAGGCAACCGTTGAGACGAAGGTGAGCGCGGAGCTACCTTAGAACCGACACCCTTCGAACCACAAACCACCATTAAAACCGTTCTAAACAAAACTTCGAAACACGAACTAAGTCACCAGTATGTCTCGAACCAGTAGATTATTTCTATACCTATCTAGTGGAGATAGATATTTATCCCTAATTCCTTCTCAATAAATCACTCAAGCTATAAATTAAGCTTAAATTAATATTTCTTAGTTATAACAATAGCTATTAATAGATTTTATTGCATCAATTTTAACAAATTAAACAAACGCAGGAATAAAAGAGATTAAAACTGGATATCAACTTTTATTTCACCAAATTAAACGTTACAATACTTGAAAAAGAAAATTACAATTTTCATCTAAAAACTATCATTATAACAGTAAAGTAAAGAAGGGATGAAGAAAATACAGGGAAAAGGGGGTTTTTATATGAGAACTGAGAGGGGTGGGTTGAGGTGTTTGTTGGAGATGAGGCGATTTGAGCCTTTGGATCCTCTCTTCCTTCTTCTCTCTCTTCTCTGTTATCATTCAAGGGTTGTAAATCACCCTTCATCACACAGATTGCCAGAGTGGCAAAATGTGTGTTAGTTTGCTGCTGAGGTGGCAATAGAGGATTGGCCTCTTGTCAGGTGGCAGTAGAATCAGCCAATCATAGGCGAGATGTGACGCAACAATTAGCCACGTAGGATCCTTGTATTTGGAATTTGAGTGTAATATGCACTCCATCTTGCCCTGAATTAACTGATTTTGATGCGTGATTAACACTCGCTTGATTATTGGAGAAACCCCCAAATTTTAAGGTTCTTGAGTGGTTGCGTTGTTTTTCCCCAAATCCTTCTCTTTGCGTTTTGTTTATTTTGTTTCTTTAACTGTAACGATTGACCAAGTAAGTATATACATACTTTTCCACCGTCATATTTTATCTCTTGGGCTTTTAGAACCCAACATATAAAAACTTTCCTTCGCTTCAAATATTGTCAATTGCGCTTTGACCCAATTTGTAGAAAATACTTCAAATCGTCTCATGTTTATTAATTGGGCTTGTACCCAAAATATTTATAACACTTCAATCCGTTTATTTCTTTCTTGGGATTGTATTGGGCTTTGAACCAAAACTATGTAAATAACTTTCATAATTAGGCTTTCAAACTTTGTTAATGGGCTTTCAGGCCCCTTAAGCTCATGTGGGACCCACTCGACTTCAAACTTTTTACAAATCTGTGAATAAAACAAACTCGACTTTTGGCTCTTGAACTTTCTTCAATCTCGTGTCGATTTTTGTCGGTTTTTGTGATTTTGGTACCTACACATACGAAACAACAAAACAAGCAAATACAATATAAAATTCATATGTTTTATGCATTTTATGTCCATTTTATGATATAAATGACATGAGTAATTACACTCATATCAAATACCACCTTGCTAAGAAATTGTTGTGTCCTCATGCAATGATAAAATAAAGCTACTAACTACACATTTATTCAACTTTTGACACTTTATTTTATAAAGACATAATGTATTGCTTTCATTATTTGAGAAATAACTTTTAGGATCATAAAACTCGAATAGATTCATCGTCCTCTACTTTTCACTCTTTCCATGCCAAGTTTAACAACAAGATCATTGTCAATTATAAGTCCCAATGTTAAGACCACTCATACAAGTAATTTGTGTTAAACTCAATCTCCTTTATTCCTAGTTTTATCTCTAGATTTTAAATTTTGTCATTCACCCAAGGGCTCATTTGACTTACTAAATAATAATTAGCCCAAAAATGAAGGCAAAAACGGTGTAAACTCAACACTCAAAACCTAACCTCTACCTCAAAAACCGTTGTCACTAAAGAAAGCCCACATCAAGGATAACTTAACACGATTTTGGGAATAAATTCCCGGATCCGAAATTTGGCTAATAGGACTACTTAAAGCTACAATAATTCCTCCAAAGTCGAATATGACTATATTAATGGAGTTAGCAACATTTACATCATACACCTTGAGGCTCTTTAAGATGTAAAAGTGCTCCTTATCTATGATCCACGCCCTAAGGCTCCTTGGACATAAACAAGGGAATTGACATTCACCATTCCACCCTAAGGATCATAATGATGAAGCAATTTTTATTAAACACGTCACCATGCCATACACCCTAAGGCTCTAATGACAAGGCTAGTGCTATATGACTCCCACTCGAAGGCTCATGGAGATCATGTTTTTATTTATTCTTCCTTATTAATGATATATATATTAAGCCAAATTTCCGCAATCCCATGATCAAATATTCTAGGACGCTAACACCCTCAATGTGTTCTTACTTTAATTACAAGGAAAGAAAAAGAAGGAATTACGAATTAAGATATTAATCCTAAACCGCTAAAAACTTCATTTATTAAGAAATTAAATATTCAAGCGTAAAAAATAAAAAGGAGATAGAATCAACACAAAAATATTTATACAAGGGAGACTTAACCTTAAAACTTATGATCAACTCTTTCATCTCTTGTTCTTCATATTGTGAAATCTCAAAAATGTGAAACTAATGGATACTTAGCCTTACAAGTCTAAATTAAGACTATATTCAATGAAAGTTTTGGATTTTCAAGTCATCTATTGGATCTTGCATCTTCTTAGACTTTTTCAAATTTAGAATTTGCGTTTTAAAGTTCCTTTGATAAATGACTTTCTAGGATCAAATATAGGAACATGCGAAAAGTTCTTGTTCTTAACCCGTAAGAGTTAAGACTTTCACATTTTAAAGCTCCCTATATAAAAGTCTAGCAAAACTCGATTTAAGCATGTTAAGGAATGAGCTAAGGTAAAGACCGATCGAGTCAAAAACTATTCATATTCTCACCAACGGAAATCCTACATTTGTATAAAAAACACGTATTTTCTTTATTATAAAACAAAAAATTGACACTAAAAATATAAAATATTTATGAAAAATGAGAAAAACAATTACGTTTGAACACAACAAAAGCAAGTGCAAGCGATTATATCGACTGACTCCCCTATGCTAAAACCAAACATTTTCCTCAATGTTTCCTAGCTCAAGAGTAACACCCCCTTGCTAAAACATGAAGAGTCGAATGCGAAAGTCCTAACATGGTAAGAGTACGTAAATCTATAAGCCGTTTATTAATTATGCTTTAAGATAAAACGTTAGTCGATAAAAATCAAAGGATAGTGAGTGCCCCATTTGACAATCAAAGTATGGAAGCTCGAGTGGATCGGGCAAAAATCGAACACGAGAGTTTTCAATGATTAGGGTCATACCTAAGATTCACATCACAACAAAACACGAACACGAGCTTGAAAAGATCAAGCCTTTATTAGTGTTAGAAAATAGAAAGAAGATAGAATGTATGGGACTCTCCCACAAGGCACCTCGTTTTTGTTAAGCGAGTCATGAGCTCGACTCGATCCCCGCATTCATTGGTCCTTAGGGAAAGTTTGGAGATCCAGAACAACCTCCGTAGGTATGTCCCCTCCAAAATAGTGCTTCACTCGATGACCATTCACCTTAAAGTTAGGACCGTCTTTTTGAGCTTGCTCAACGGTGCCATAAGGGAAAACTTGTGAAATGGTGAATGGTCTGAACCTACGGGACTTAAGCTTGTCCGAGAAAATCTTAAGTCTAGAGTTGAATAAAAGGACTTGATCACCAACATTAAAAATGCGGTTTTTGATCTTAGAGTCATGAATCCTCTTAGTCTTCTCTTTATAGATCAAAGAGTTCCCATAAGCTTGATCCCTTAATTCACTTAGTTCATTCAATTGAACCTTGCGATGATCACCCGCGGTCCTCAAATCGAAGTTACAAAGTTTAAGAGCCCAATACGCCTTATGTTCGAGTTCAATTGGCAAGTGGCATGCCTTTCCGTAGACCAACCTAAATGGTGTACAACTAATTGGAGTCTTATAGGCCGTACGGAATGCCCACAATGCATCGTCCAATTTATCCGACCATGAAGTGCGATTTTCTCCTATAGAACATTCCAAAATCCTCTTAAGAGTTCGGTTTGAAACCTCCACTTGACCACTCGTTTGAGGGTGATAAGCCGTCGAAAGTCGATGAGTGACACCATATTTCTTTAGAACTTTTCAAATTGTTCATTACAAAAATGGGTCCCAATATCACTTATTATAGCCCGCGGAGTTCCAAACCTAGCTAAGAGTTATTTAAAAAATTTCAGCACAACTCGAGCATCATTAGTAGGTGATATGAGCTAGTTTAGTCATATCATTTATATCAATAAACCTTTAATAAATGCATGAAATATATGAAATTTTCCCATGTATATGCATTGTTTGTTGTTTCGTGTGTGTAGGTACCAAAGTCACGAAAACCGGCGAAAACGACACGAGAATGAAGAAAAGATCAACAAAGCCAATTCAAGTCCGTTTTTAGTGGATTTATTTTAATGAAGGACATTTGGGCTTTGTGTGTCCCACTTTTGGTTAATGGGCCCAAAAGCCCAATTGTGGAAACTAGTTATACACTTTTGGATGAAAAAGCCGATCAAAGGCCCAAATAAACAATTTTGGGACAGATCTATGTTAATGGGCCACAAGTCCATTTCTTTGTGCTTATTAATAAAACGGGAATAAAATTATTGGGCCTTAGGGTTTTGGTCAACTTAATAAACGTGATGTTTATTTATCCCTTCTTTCAAACTGTAACTCACACACACACCACATAATGTTTCGATACTTCCAAAGTTTTCACTCTCATCTCCTCCCCAACCCCAAATAAACCTACAAAAATTACTATTCCCCCAAACCCTAAAAATATAAATCAATGAATTAATTGGGGCTTTTATTTCACTCGTGTGATTCACACGAGTTAGGAATTAATTCCCATTTGTTTTCAGAAGATAGAAGGTGGAAGGCATCTTTGACGTAGCCATTTTCCCTTTTCTGATTGGTTGTGCCAGCAACAAAACCACCAATCCACCAATAATCACTCTCCACATCAGTAATCAACTAGCACAAGTAGCACAACCGATTGCCACGTTGACAATCCGTGTGACTATGGACTCGTTTCAGCCTTCAGATCAAAACAGAAAAGAGAGAGAAGAAGAAGAGAAGATCCAACGGCTGTTAATGAAACTTCATCAACACCACACCCTCTCGTCTGGCCTATAAAACCCCCCTCATAAATCAGTAATTGTATCGCATTTTTTATTTACTGTTATTATGCAGAATTAGTGGTAGGAATATTGTAATTTCCTTTTCTCAGTTTCGTAATCAAGTTTTGATTATCAATAAAAGTTTATTTGGAGTTTATAAATTTTTCGATTTCTTTACTGTTTAAATCTATATTGCAATTTATTTACTTCTTTAATCTAATTTGGTATGATAACATTGATGTTATTTAATTAAGCTAATTAATAGCTTTAGTTAAATAATTAAGTGAGATTTGGGATTAATTCTTATCCACACTAGATAAGTAAAAAGAAGTTGTTTGTTTAATCTGATGGTGGTTGATGGTTCGATTATGGTGGTAAATGGTGGTCCTGATTTGGTTTAAAAAGATTGCTCAGCGTAAATGTTCTGCCCAAAGGTTTCTTCACGAGGTTTGTTTTCATTTACGTTTCAAGTTATTAATCTGCTTTTGCTTATAAATCTGCTTATGTTAATTTGAGGTATTGATTTTATCTGTTTTTAGTTATATGCTAAATGGCTTAGGATTTAGGACTATGTTATGTTTGATGTTTGATTATGTCTGTTGGTTATTTATGGTTCATATCTGATCATTTTTAGTTATCAGCTTTACATGTTGAGTAATAACGTTGTGATACAGATTTGTGTTATATATAGCTTTAATCTGCTGAGTTGTTTTCTTTTTAATCTGATATATCATCCGACTTGTGTTACTGAATAATCTTCATTAAGTCTGCTGGAATCTGTGATTGATCTGAGTTCTGTTTACTATGAGTTGGTTAATTCATGTTTTAGTTTCAATAAGATTTAGTGGAAGTTCATTTTTGCACTGCTGAAGTTTAGATGATTTGCTAATTTGCCTTTTGCTTAGAGATTTTGCTTTAGTTCCTGATTTAGATAGGATTAATATTTGATTAGGATTTTCCGGATTGGCTTTTATTATCTAAAGGCTTTACTTGGACCCATGATGGTGCTGAGTATATGATTTATTTGATTTTGATTTATGATTGTTAATTTCTACTGCTGAATTTGACTTAACTGATAATATTGTTTTTTTCTTACTACATTTGGGTACTGAATTTTTGAAATTATGATTTTGCCTATTTGACTTGTCCGAGCGTTGTGGTTTAACTGAATTATGGATGGATTCATGTTTGTAACTGCATATTAATTAGTAGTAAACTTGTGTTATTGCTTTGTTTTAGTTTACTCCTATTAGTATAATTTGCTTATATTATTTGGTGTGATTTTGTTTAAGTAGACTGTAATTAATCAGAGTACCATACGTTTTGTGTGGTACTGGGTTATTTACTGTCAATACATAGCATTCCATTAAAAGTCACCTCTTGTGACAGTTAATTTTCATTGTCCAAAAAAAAAAATTCATCACAAAAATATTGTCACTCATGGGATTCGAACCCTTGACCTCAAGGGTGTCTGCCATTCGTGTTTACCATCTCATCTATAGCTCCTTTTGTGTTTTTATCTAGCTTTTTAAATTTATATAGTATTATTTTAAGCTGTCAGTTTTTCTTTATTTTGTTTAAATACATAGTTGTAATTTCAATTAAATCTTTATCATTTTAATTTCTTTTATAAAGTTTACAAATAAATAAAAATAAAAAAAATGTTTTATAAATTTTAGAAAGTTAATTAGTTAAGTTTTAACTAAATTCGTTTTTATATCATTTTTGTTTAAGTAGATTTAGTTTGTTAAAGTAAAAGTTAATTTTAAATTAGATTTAATTAATTTTTAGAAGTAAAATAGTTTTTTTTTTATTTTTTTAAAATAGTGTAAAAGTAATTTTACTTTAATAGATAAGCTTTAGTTTGATCTTGTTTAAATAGTTTAAATTTTAAATAGCTTTATGATGTAGCTGTTTTACCCCTCTTGAGGAAAAGGAAAGCAAAATAGTGGTAAGCGTTAAGTGTCGGTTTAGGAAAACCAAACACTAATGACCCAAAGTGGGGATCGTTCTCAAGGAGGCTTAGTGTGTGTGTAATGAAATTATTAACTTTGTGATTATATTAGTGAGAAAGAAAAATAGAAATGGGATAAGAAGAGAATGACGGCCACGATGTCGTATTACACTAAGACGACAAAGGCGTACACGTAAAACCGTAAAAAGCACCAAAATTAAAATTTTACCCTAAAAATTCTTAAAGATTACTAAAAATCCACAAAAATATTCTAAGAGTTTACAAAAAATCCAAACTTGTCAAAACCTTTTAATTAATTAAATAATGACTTTTTAATGCTAATTAAAGCCCTAAAAATCAAAATTAACTAATAAAAAGTCCTAAACAAGATCTTAAAGTTTGTAAACCTTTAAAATAACCTAATTAAGCTAAAAAAGTATTTTTAAAAATTTTAAAACCACTAAAAACTATTTTTAAACAATTAAAAACAATTAAAACTTAAATTAATTCTAGAAAATAATTAAAAGACCCTAAAAATATTTAGAATGGTGCAAAATTCCTAATTAAGTGTCTAAAATCTAGGAAAAATATAAAAACTTAGAAAATCAGACGTTTAATTTTTAACAATAAAATAATATTAAAATATTATTAAAAATCCAAAAATCATAAAAAATTCTAAAAAGTTGCAAACTAGCTAAATTTAACCTAAATAACTCAGAAATGAACTTGAAATTACCTAAATTCCCTTAATGGGCCTAAAAAGTGGGCTAAACCCAAAACAGATCACTTAATGGGCTAAATTGGGCCCAAAATGAAAAAGTGTCCAAAATAAGCCCAAAAAGCACTACTCGACTCAAAATTTGATTTTAAACAACTTTTTCCAAAGGCCCAAAAGCTGAAAGTGTGAAATAAGCTAGCTTATACCAAACAGCTTATTCTTAATGGGCTTTTTGGCCCATTAAGCTATAAGCTAATGCCATAAGCTCAAATTAGACACACAAGGTTCTTTTGTCCTAAATAAGACTTCTGTAAAAAGAAATTTGAAATAAGCCCAAAGAATAAGCCTGAAAATGCAATAAGCAATCTATAGAAAACGACAAAATAGTCGTTTTTGAGTTCTAGGCCACCCCAAGAGCTGATTCAAGTTTCTAAAGCTTTTAAATGACTTCAATAAGCTAAATCAACAAAAACGTTTTCAAATAAGCTGACTCAATAAGCTGGAAAAAGCAAATAAGCACTTATGAAAAAGTCAAATAAGTTGGTTTTCTAGCAAAAAGTCAAAGTCAAAGTCCAATAAGCTCCAGTCTAATCAAATGGGTCAAATAATGAAGATCTATCACAAAAAATAAGTTGTTGCAGGTCTGGATAAGCTAAAATAGCTTATTGATAAGCTGATGACAAATTAACACTAGGAGGGGCTAGTTCTGGGTGTTGAGCAGTGGAAACTTTTTCCACTGCTTGACTTGTTTGACTTTTTGTCTTTAGTGACTTTTTTGGAGATTCAGATTTCACAAAGGCACCCAAATGATCTTTGGATCAAAAGGAGTCAATAACAATAAAAAATCACAACCACAATCACCTAATTGATACAGTTAATTTAATAAAGCACCAGATCTAGCACAGACTTGAACAAATAAGCAGAACAGGTTCAATAAGCACTTACAGCAATATTCAGCCAGCCAAACTCAAACAAATGCATACACAAGCTATTATAAACTCAAATGAAAAAGTCTAACCAGGTTTCATGCAATGATTCAAAGTATTAAGCAAGATTCAAGCACCTTAAGTTACTGATGAACACAAGAACATGCAGTTTTACACTTTGCTGATGTATTTGACCAACAAGCCAGATTCAAACCTCAAGATCTATCACATATGTTATAATAATGATGTTTTAACAACTCTTAACCCTAAGCATGCACAAATACTAGATTTCACCAAAATCTTAGGTCAAAAACAGTTAAACTCAACAATTTATAGCAGATTGTTTGATTCAAGGTTTCAAACCCAAAAACTTGCAGCAAAACACTCTCAACCAAGCATATATCAGATATAGAGCACAAACACAAACTTTCCACAACACAATAACAAGATTTGAACTTAAACAGGTAGTCCCAAACACCCTTTTAACTTTTCAAAGCAAATTTTAAACAAGAAAAAGTGTGATTCAATTTACCCAATGATCAATCTAGCATATAAACAACATTATCATGCAAGACTAAGCAGATTTAAGCCAAGAAAACAACAAGAGCAACAGTAGAGCACAAATCCACAAAAAATCTAATTTTTATCAAATTTTCAAGGTTTCAAGACAAACCTCATGGATGTACATCCACACCCACGAATTTATGAGCTTATGTGCTAGCAAGAACAAGCACAAGCACAAGCACAAGCTTCCAATAACAACCCTGCTAAGATTCAACAAATTTAGAAGCAAAAATGAAAAACAGAAAGGTGACTTTTTGGAAAATAAACTTGATTGATGCAACCTTGTTACCCCACACTTGATTATCCCCAAGTTATAAGCCTCACAACACCTTAATACCGCAATTAGGATGCTATGATCAGCCCTATAGCCCAAGAATTCCAAGGTTTGAAAAAGAACTTAGCAAAATATCAAATTTTGATCCAATGTGTAATTTCTTACACAAGGTTTAAAAAACGTTTTAAGGTCCAATTACAGTTAACAAATATCATAAACAAGCTTAAAATAAGGTGGCACTTGGTCTTTCTTCAACAAAACTCAACACACTTTCATTAATTGAAAAGAGGATTTACAAGTAGTTGAACAAGGAAAAACCAAAAGCAGCTGAAAGACCTAATGCCTTTATATAGGCTACAATGAGACTAAGGAAGTTGAAAAATAACATAAACCCTAGTTGTGAAGTCCCCAATTTGCCCTTGCAGGTTTTGAACCTCTTGGCTTCATGTGACTGATTTTTGTTTGCTTGTTGTAGCTGGCATGTGAAAAACGTATCCAATGGCTTGTATCAAGCTTAAAAAGTAAGCTTCAATCCTAAACGTTGGATGTCTGGTAGTTTTTAGCAGTATCCTCTTTGTTTGTAGCAGGGGAATCATGTGTGGGACAAAGGAGTGATGTGGCAAGTATTTTTGAAGTTGGGTTATGATTAAAACATCATTAATCATTAATCTGGAGGTTTTCATGGCTTAATTACAACAGGATTAAAAATACCCAATTATGTTCATCACATGAATAATTGTGTGTTTGATCCGATTTTGGGTTAAAACATGTTTAAAAACATGTTAAGGCACCAGTTTTAAACTTAATTAAATAAGTTTGTTAATCCGGTGTGAGTGGAATGTGACATGGAAGAATGGGGTGTTGTGATTGGCTATGGTGAGTGAGTGGGGCACGTGGCATGAGTGGGTTGGTCTAGGTAACAATGTTGTCTGGCCAGCTTTAGTCCTTTACTTCTTTCCTTCTTGCTACATTGTTCTAAACATGCCATAATCAGATTCCCTTTGTTATTAAAGTTTTACTTTTCACACTTTTGCCCCAAATACTTTTCCAAAGTATTTTCAGGGGTATTTCTTGCCATTTTGTGATTCTTGAAGGGCTGTTTTGGCATTTTCTTCAATGGAAATGGTCTTAACTTGTATGATTTGCATTTTGGAGGACTGAAATTGCCAAGTCTTGTTTGATGAGGGACCATTTTTGCCAAATGTTGAAAGTCAGGGGTCCTTTTTGTAATTTTGGGATTTTCAAAGGACCAAACTTGTAATTTCTTGTACTTTGAAGGACTTCATGATATATTTGACTTGTGGAGGATAATGGTTGACAATTTAGCTTTGTTGAGGGGCTAAAATTGTCAATTCTTCAAAGTGGAGGGCCCTTTTTGTAATTTTGACAAACTTTAGAGACCATACTTGTAATTGTGAAGATACAAGGGTATAAAGTGTCAGTTCTTCCATATTGGAGGACCCTTCTTCATAATTCTTCAAGTCTTCAAGGGTTTTTTTTGGGAAAGTCTTCATTAGGGCTTGGTTCATTGTGCGGCTTCGTTTCCCGTGTTCGTTTTTGCATGATTCTTGTGATCTTTTGTCATTTTCTCAATATCCGTACCTAAAATACACAAGTAACAAACACAAGCATATATATGGGTATTTTGATGATATTTAATGCATTTTAAGCCGTTTTTGGACGATGAGACTATGTATAAAAGCAGTCTCATCACTCCCCCATAGTAAACCATTGTCGTGCCCTCACGCAATGCTATAATAAAGTATCGTAGCACCTCCAAAATTCATTTTTATTCACTTTATTGAACAATAAACTAGCTACACTACTACTATTTGCGTTTTAGACATAATGTATAATTTTCATCGCAAAATGGGACGTTTTGGTTCATAGAATAAGAACACGTGAATGCTTCGTTAGAAATAATTTCATCGTCCTTGATTTTCACCCCAATTCCATGCCAAGCATGCAACGAGATCATTGTCATTATAAGTTAGGAATGCTAACACTACTCATATGCCCTAATCACGTACTTATCCTCCCATTTTCCTAAGTTGTATCTCTTATATTTTATTTTGTCTTGAATGTTTCACGAGGATACATTGTTTGACTTATGCGATAATAGAGATTTAGGTCTAAAAATAGAGTCCTAACGGTATAACCAAGACCATCAAATCAATAACCCCTCCTAATAGACAACGATGTCAAAAAATTAAGTCAACAAGAAGGATCGATAAACATGGTTTTATAACGGTTTTGAACATGAGACTTATTACCAAGACTTTTATACGCCCCTAACGGAAGGGCCTTATTATCTTTAGTTTACCTCCATCTTTTATTCAACTTCGCCATGAAGCTTTTATTATGACTTCGGTCTTGCCTTGCCTTTTATTATCCACCTCATCGGTAGTTTTATTAGCCAAAGACGTATATCCTCACGCTAAGGCGAATTTTGTATCTTTAAAGCTTCGAAGATTAAGGCTTGATTCACTTTCAATTTTGCATAGATTTTTCGGCCTTGCGGGGCTTCAAATTGTTTGCTTGATTTAGGTGAGCACTTGAAATCTTATTATTAGGTGAAGCTTTTGATTATTCGGTTGCCAATACTTCAAAACTGTGACGCTGGCGATACCTTAATGTCTTCCCAATTTAATTACACGGAAGCTACTAGAAAAGACTAGAAACCCAACAATCCCAACTAAACCGCTAAGTCAATATTTATTAAGCAAAAAATATTTACATGCCAAGGGAGAATAAGCAAACAACGAGAACACATGAGTTTTTGAAAGAATACGAGTACTCTACATTTAGCATAGTAACTTATAATTAACCCTACCATTTCTCGTCCTCGTTTAAGAGACTTAGCCTAATGTGAAGTTAAGGAATCAAAGCTAAGTGCTCAACACGCACGGTCGAGTAAAAAATTACTCTTATTCTCGCCATCAGAAAACCTATATTCGTGTCTTCAAACACTTATAAAACATGAGAAAAAATTAAAAATTTGGCCATTTTAGCCTTATTTTGCAACAAAACAATAAACAAAAAGATAAACTTTAGAAAGCGTGAAGGTTTGACAAGGCAAGTATCTATTCACCCCCCCATACTAAAGTTAAACATTGTCCTCAATGTTCCGAGTCTAAGGGTGCAAACACCCCCATACTAGAGACGTAGTCGAATGCCTAATCTAGCATGGAAAGGGTGTAACCGTTAAATTTAAAGCCGTTTATGAAGTGTGATAAAAACCTAAGGTTAGAACATCAAAGGATATATCATGGATATTGAGAAAGTCTTCAAAGCAAACGATCGAGTGCTCCCATGAAACGAACACGAGAGGCTCCAATCGTGAAGATCATGATCATCTAAAGTCCACAATTCACAAACAACCACGGAACAAAGGTTGGAAGGGCACAAATCCCCACACGTTACTACATCAGAAAGCGATAATATATGCATAGGATAAGCATGGGACTCCCCCACGAGGCACCTCGTTTTTGATTACCGAGTCATGAACTCGACTCGATCCCCTCAGTGATAACTATCATTGGGGAAGGTGACCTGGTCGAGGTAGTTCAAGGATGGAACTTCCCCGCCAAAGTAGTGCTTCAACCTATGTCCATTCACCTTGAAATTGGGGCCATCATTTTAAGCTAGCTCGATGGTCCCATATGGAAAAACTTGAGTCACGGTGAATGGATCGGACCAACAGGATTTCAACTTACCGGAAAAGATTTTCAATCGAGAATTAAAAAGCAAAACTTGATCCCCAATGTTAAAAACCCGGTTTTTAATTTTAGAATCATGCAACTTTTTAGTTTTTTCTTTATAAATCAATGAATTTTCATAAACAATATCCCTTAATTCATCTAATTCATTTAATTGCATTTTTTGGTGTTTTCCCGCGGTCTCCATGTCATCATTACAATGCTTTTGGGCCCAATAAGCCTTGTGTTCCAATTCGATTGGCAAATGACAATTTTTTCCATACACAAGCTTGTAGGGAGTGCACCCAATGGGCGTCTTATGCGCGGTACTAAAGGCCCATAAAGCATCGTCCAACTTATCCGACCAAGATTGTCGGTTTTCCCCAACGGATCTCTCCAAGATCCTCTTCAACGCTCAGTTTGAAACCTCGACTTGCCCACTCGTTTATGGGTGATAAGCCGTAGAAAGCCGATGTGTAACCCCATATTTCCTTAGGACCCTTTCGAATTGGTCATTACAAAAATGGGTTCCACGATCGCTTATGATCGCACGAGGGGTTCCAAACCGAAAAAACAAGCTTTTCAAAAACATGACTACCACACGAGCATCATTGGTGGACAAAGCCTTAGCTTCCACCCACTTAGATAGGTGGTCAACCACAACGAGGATATACTTATTACCATGAGATGATGGGAACGACCCCATAAAGTCTATACCCCAAACGTCAAAGATCTCACACACTTGGATGATATTTTGTGGCATTTCATCTTTTTGTGAGGCTTTTCCTTGTCGTTGGCATGAGTCACATGACTTCACAAGATCTTGTGCATCTCGGTAAATAGTAGGCCAAAAGAAGCCGGCATCAAACACCTTCTTAGCCGTGAGATTAGCACCGTGGTGACCACCCGTGGGTCCCTCATGGCAAGCTCTAAGGATGTTAGAAGCTTCGGTGCCAAATACACAACGTCGGATGATTTGATCTGTACAAGTTCGAAACAAGTAAGGGTCATTCCAAAAGTAGAACTTGAGGTCACGAAAGAATTTTCGTTTTTCTTGAGTCGTCATACCCTTGATGATGAAGTTACCCGCATGGTAATTTGCAAAGTCCGCAAACCATGGGGTGGAAGAATCAAGCTTAGAATTCACTACACCAAGTGTCTCGAGCGAAAATGTTTCGGTGATTTCCTTGGGCTCGTAAACACTTTGGTGAGGATCTTCCAAACGAGAAAGATGATCGGCCGCTAGATTCTCGGCTCCTTTTTTGTCAACAATTTTGTGATCAAATTCTTGAAGGATGAGAATCCAACGAAGTAATCTCGGCTTTGCATCTAGTTTTGCCATAAGATACTTGATAGCCGAATGATCCGTATACACTATGCATTTCGTCAAGACGAGAAAAGTCGAAATTTCTCAAATACATACACCACGGCAAGGAACTCCTTCTCCGTTGTAGTGTATTTAAGTTGAGCCTCGGTCATCGTCTTGCTAGCATAGTGAATAGGCAAGAAGTGCTTTTCATGACGTTGCCCCAATACGACCCCAATAGAGTAATTACTAGCATCACACATGAGTTCAAAGGGGAGGTTCCAATTGGGAGCCACAAGAATGGGAGCTTCGGTAAGTTTCCTCTTAAGGATTTCAAAGGCTCATACACAATCTTCGTCAAAGACAAAACGTGCCTCTTTTGCAAGAAGATGTGTAATGGGTCGGGAGATCTTTGAAAAATCCTTGATGAATCGACGATAAAGCCCGCGTGGCCTAGGAAACTCCTAACTCCCTTAACGGTTTTGGGATGAGGTAATTTGGCGATGACGTCTACCTTAGCTTGATCTACCTCAATCCCTGCTTTCGAGACCTTGTGCCCTAAGACGATTCCACTCTTAACCATAAAATGACACTTTTCCCAGTTGAGCACAAGGTTGGTTTCCTCACAACGTTTCAACATTCTATCAAGATTCGACAAACACGAAGTGAACGAATTACCAAACACGGAAAAGTCATCCATGAAGACTTCCATCGTCTTCTCGATCATGTCATGAAAAATAGCCATCATGCACCTTGGAAAGGTTCCCGGTGCATTGCAAAGTCCGAATGGCATTCTACGATAGGCAAACGTTTCATATGGACACGTAAACGTAGTTTTTTCTTGATCACGAGGATCGATAGGGATTTGGAAGTAACCGGAAAAACCATCTAAAAAGCAATAGAAATCGTTTCCCGCAAGACGCTCTAACATTTGGTCCATGAAGGGCAAGGGAAAATGGTCTTTTCGAGTGGCTTCATTCAACTTACGATATTCAATGCACACTCTCCATCTGGTCACGAGTCTAGTGGGAATTAACTCGTTGGCATCGTTTGGCACAACGGTCATTCCTCCCTTTTTAGGGACACAATGAATAAGACTCACCCAAGGGCTATTGGAAATAGAATAAATCATTCCCGCGTCAAGGAGTTTAAGGACTTCCTTTTTGATGACGTCGTGTAATAAGTGTGAAAACACTTATCCTTTTACCACTTATTTCCAATAATAACAAGACCAAAACATGTGATTTATGTCGTAAAAGTCGGAATTATGCGTGGTTTGTGTTTTTATTGTGTTTTAGGACCAAAAGATGAACAAGGAAGAAAACACGGGCTTTCACGGGCTTTTATCGAAGAAAACGGGAAAAGACGAAGTCAAAAGATCAAGAGTGCTTAAAGAACGGATGTCCAAGACCTATTCTGAAGATTTATCGAAGAACAAGTCTAAAGACGGAAGTTTAATGAAGTCGAAGAACTCGAGTCTAAATAAATAAAGAAATGTTAAGACGAGTTTAATTAATCCCGAGACGACATCGAGAAAGACCAAAATGAATTTAATCGAGTCGAGAAGAAAAGAAAGAAGAAAGCACCACACATGCCTCCCACTTCCCTATAAATACCCTCCTAATCACATTAGGAGGGGGGTTAGCTAGTTTTTATTTTTCAAGTTTTCTTTCTAGTTTTTAGAGAGAGAAAGTCTTAAACTTTCTCTCACTAGATTTCATTCTCTCTTTTAATCTTTGAAGATTAAACATCTTGTATTGCTTATTTTTATTAATCAAGTTCCATTTTTAAGCTTTTAAATCCTTATTCTCATTCTACACTTCTTGATTTATCCTACCTTTGATCCGAATTGCATACTTCATGCGTATGATTTGATGTTTTCGTGAGTAAAGGATTTTTCTTTTTGGTTTACTCACAAGCTACTTCGTCTAAGCCATAAGCTCGTAATGCTTATTGGCTTATTTCGAGTCATAGCTTATTGATTTTCGGTTTTTCATCAAAGTTTTTAGTTATTTTAAAAGCCTTTTTCATAAAGTTCTTGATTTTATATCTTAAAAAGTTGTCGAATTTTAGCTTAATAAGTTGTTTAAGGTTTGAGTCGAATAGCTTATCAATTGTGCTTATTGCATTTTTCTTAGATTTCCACCAATTTCGGAACTGCTACCATCCATCGCAATCTTTGGGTTTGTATACATATTCCGACGGTTTACTCCACATTCCGATATCGTTATACTCATTCCGATAGCTTTTGGCTTTTGATCGCAATAACCCATTAGGGTTTTACTTTGCGATCGGTTGGATTTTCTCCCTTATTCCGATCTGGGTTGCGATCGCTTATTGCGATCGCATATTCCGACGGGATCAAGGTCTTTGATAAGACGAAGTGCTGCCCAAATTTCGACAGCATCATTCCGATGGATTCACATTGCGACAGATATATTCACAACATTCCGATGGGTAGTAAGATCATACATTCCGATGGATCCTTGTTTAATATTCCGATGGTTGAAAGTTTGGTGTATTCCGATGGACATTAATTGTTTTAATCCGATTGATTAAGTTTTCAAGTTTTCAAGTTTTACAAGCTTTAAGTTTTAAGAATTTTCATAAATTAACTTTAAGTTTAATTTTGTCAAAGCTTTAAATTTACTTAACGACACTTTAATTACTTGCTAATAGTTTAAATTAGATAAACAAACCAAACCATTCTCTTGATTCACCAAAAGACGATTGAGTCGCACTTTAGATCGGTTTTCAATTCGAAAGGATTCGGACGATAAGATTATATACCTAGCCAAAAGCGAAGTATTAAATGGCGCCGCTGCCGGCTCTTTTCGTTACGATAAACGGTTTTTAGTGAGAGACGCGTTGAATTTTGGGATCCGTTCTTTGAACGTTATTTTCATTTGCTATAAAAATTTCCAAAAAAATCCAAAAAAATATAAAACTCTTCAAAAATACAAAAACATTGAAAAATCATTAAAAGCAATTCTTTTCCAAAGGTTTTGCACCAAAAATTATATAGATATTCTCTTTGTGTATATTTTTCTTCTGCAGGTGCATGCGTACTAGATCTACGAACTATTCTGAGCCCGAGAATCGTGAAGATTTAGATATGGCTGGTGTTAATAACAACAATAATCACCCACCTCAACACAATTTAAATAACAACAACAACAACAACAACAACAACAATGTCCTTCTACCTGATTTACGAACCATGGAGGAATTGTGCCAACCCACCATGAACGGACGCGGAGGCCCGATTGCGCCAATGCACGTCACGGCTCAGGAGTTTTCGTTGAAGCATCATATGATCCAGCAAGTGCAAACGAACCCGTTTCGTGGAATTCCGGATGATGATGCCAACAAACACCTCGACAAATTCATAACCATGACCCAAAGCATGAAGTGCTCCGGTGTTTCTATGGATGACCTTCGCCTCCAACTTTTTCCACACTCGCTTTCTCACCATGCCGAAAAATGGTTTGACCGTCTTCCTAAGAATTCTATTCATACGTGGAATGACATGACTCAACGCTTTTTATCGCGCTACTTTCCCCCATCCATGGTCACTAGCCTTCGTAACCAAATTAGTGGATTTATGCAAGAGAATGATGAATCGCTTTTTGATGCTTGGGAACGCTACAATGATTTGATCGACCGCTGTCCTAATCACAATATGCTCCCCGTCACTCTCATTGACACCTTTTACAACGGTCTCACTTTTCGTGACCGTGACACGATCAATGCCGCCGCCGGTGGTACTTTTATGAAAAGGAGACCGGAAGAGTGTCGAGAGTTGATTGAAAACATGACTACTCACCACAAGAATTGGGATTCTTCCGCATCCTCAAGATCTAATCAGAGAGTCAATGTTTCATCTACTTCTTCCACCACCAACCCGTCTGTTTTGGAACGTGCTATTCTTGATATTAACAAAAGTCTCCAAATTTTGACTTCTAACCAAACTCAACAAGCTAAAGCCGTTGCTATTTCTTGTGACACATGTGGTGGTCCTCATTCCTACAATGAGTGTCCTTCTACTCACGGCAATTATTCTGAAGACGTTAACGCAGCATATGGTACTTATCCCACGGGAGGCTATCAAGCTCGCCCTCAAGGAGACCGTGGCTTGCTCAGTTATCGTTCCAACAATTATCTTGCTCCTCCCGGTTTCCCTCCTGCAAACCAAAACCAACAACAAAGCTATAACCGAAACAACCAATCCCAACCTCGTGCTCAAAATCAATATCCATCCCAAAGAAACCCATACCCAACTCAAGGAAATTCTCAAGCTCCACCTCTAAATCAACCGATGGCCGTAAATCAAGACGTCGAGACGTTCATGAAGACTAATCGTGAGATGGTGACGAATCTTCAGAGTCAATTTGTCAACTTGAAGAATGACATGGTGAAACAAGGGAGCGATATTCGAGCCGAGCTAAGGAATGACATGGCCAAACACAGCAATGATATTAATGCCAACATGCAAAACTCTTTCAATAATCAAGCTCTTCACCTTCGTGATATGATTGGTTCGCTCATCCAAAGTAATCAACCCTCTTCTTCGGGTACTCTTCCGAGTAACACCGTTGCGAATCCAAGAGGGGAGATGAAAGCAATCACCACTCGTAGTGGAAAAGGTTATATGGAACCCGAGCTTCCTACACCTCCACCCGTGATTGTGAACAAGGAAAAAGAGCAACTTTCCCCACCTCCTTCACCTTCTATCCCCATTTCCCCACCACCCGTGGTTGTGAGTGATCCTATTCCCTTAAAGCCTTCTTCTTCATGCAATATACCTTATCCTTCAAGGTTGAGGAAAGAGAAGCAAAAGAGCAAGGATGATATTCAGGTTTCAAACTTTCTAAAAATGTTTAAACAATTGAATTTTAACATCTCCTATGGCGAGGCTCTCGCTCACATGCCCAAATACGCTAAGATGTTTAAAGATCTTCTAAGTGATAAAGAGAAACTCCTTGACATTGCTCAGACCCACCTTAATGAGAATTGCTCCGCAGTGCTCTTAAGGCAATTGCCCACCAAACTTGGTGATCCGGGTCGCTTCTTGATTCCTTGCAACTTCCCGGGAGTAGAGAATTGCATGGCCCTAGCCGATCTAGGTGCCAGTATAAACTTAATGCCTTTAAGTGTTTGGAAGCAATTATCTCTCCCCGAGCTTGTCCCCACTAAAATGACTTTGGAATTAGCCAACCGTACGGTTGCTTATCCAGTGGGGATAGCCGAAGATGTCTTTGTTGGTGTCGACAAATTCACCTTCCCGACGGATTTTGTTGTCGTTGACTACGAGATGGATCCCCGTGTTCCATTAATCGTTGGACGTCCAATCCTGAGGACCGGTCGCACTCTTATTGATGTAGCCGCAGGCGAAATAATCATGAGAGTTGGTGACGATCAAATTGTCTTCAACATGGGTAAGCTTTCTAAGCAACCTTATTCATATGAGAGTGTTAACGCTATTGATGTTCTCGATGAGGCTTGTGAAGAACATTTTCATGATGCTTGCAAAAGCACTCTTTCTTCTCTACCCAATGTTGAGACCGTTGCCTCAATTGCTCCAGCATTGACTCCTTTCGGAGAAAGTGACTTGGATGATTTCGAAGCTAGCTTGGGTCCTCTCGATATTAAGTATGATAATTTGTCCACCAATTGGGATGAAGACATTCGTACTATTGAGAGACTTCTCAATGAGGACCCGTTGTCTCCTCCTTCTCCTAAAGAGGTGACTAATGATGATCCATCGTTAGTTTCACCATCTATTGAGGATCCTCCCACTCTCGAGCTTAAGGACCTACCTCCTCATCTTGAGTACGTTTTCCTGGAAGACAACGAGAAGTTACCGGTCATCATCGCAAAGGATCTGAAAGAAGACGAAAAAGCCCGACTTGTCGCTGTGTTGAAGAAGCATAAACGCGCTATCTCTTGGAAAATCTCCGACATCCGTGGAATTGATCCTCACTTTTGCACACATAAAATTCTCATGGAGGACGACTTTAAGCCCACAATTCAAAGTCAACGAAGGGTGAATCCTAAAATCCATGAAGTCATCAAAAAAGAGGTTATCAAACTTCTTGATGCGGGTATGATTTACCCTATTTCGGATTCACCATGGGTTAGTCCAGTCCATTGTGTGCCTAAGAAAGGCGGTATCACCGTTGTGCCCAATGCAAACAATGAGTTGATTCCTACCCGTCTCGTTACTGGGTGGAGAGTTTGTATAGACTACCGCAAACTCAATGATGCCACGAGAAAGGATCATTTCCCTCTACCTTTTATGGACCAAATGCTTGAACGTTTAGCGGGTAATAAATATTACTGCTTTCTTGATGGTTTCTCGGGTTATTTTCAAATACCCATCGATCCCCAAGATCAAGAGAAGACAACATTCACTTGTCCCTACGGCACATTTGCTTATAAAAGAATGCCATTTGGCTTATGCAATGCCCCCGGGACTTTCCAAAGGTGCATGTTGGCTATCTTCCATGACATGGTTGAGCAAACCATGGAAGTCTTCATGGATGATTTCTCGGTTTTCGGGGATTCCTTCTCTTCTTGCCTTGCCAATTTGGAACGTATGCTTAAGCGGTGCGAAGACACTCGCCTTGTTCTGAATTGGGAAAAATGCCATTTTATGGTAAAAGAAGGCATTGTGCTAGGACACAAAATCTCAAAAGCCGGTCTTGAAGTCGACCGTGCTAAAGTTGATGTCATAGCCAAATTACCTCCACCTTCAACCGTGTTGTCCCTTTATATGTGATGTTATAATCACACGAATTTATTAAAGAAAGGTAGAAATGAGATGAATTGTAGAGAGAGAAACTAGAGAGAGAAAAGAGAGAGAAGTGTGTGAACTTGGTGAGATTAGATTAAGAAAAGTAAGAAATACAAATGACCATCCACCCTCCTAACATGCTAGGAGGGTAGTATATATAGTCCACCCACATGCGGGCTTTAATGGACTATATATTGGGCCGGGCTTGTATTTTGGACTTTAATTAGTTTAAATCCAAGCCCGTGAATCATGACTAAATAACTACTTATTACAACGTTCTAATAAATAATACAATAGAAACCTATGACCGAACATTCTTGTTTGACTCAATATTTTGAGGCTAACAATCTCCCCCAATGTGAGGTCATTCCTCTTTGATCTTTGGATTCCAATGGAGATTTATGAATTTCGTCATAAATGAGTCTTGAACGTGTAACAGTAGTTTTGTTCCTTCATGATGTGATCTTTGAGCCTTTGTCGTTGTCTTTCGACTTTGTCTTTAAGTTTTGAGATCTTCAAATCATCCTTGACTTGTCATTGCCATCTTGCGATCTTGTGTCTTTATCCACATGCTCACACTATCAATTGTTGGATAAGTCTTTGGGCATGAATATGTGGTTGTGAATCTTTGACTTTGCTGAGTACACCGTGACGCCACCTTCTCGAGACAAAACAAATACACGGACTGAATGGCTTTGACATTCGTCCTAAATCGGTAGCGTTTTACCTCCGGTCGGTGAAGACCGTTATACGATATTAAATATCGTACCTGTGATCAGGTAGATTCAATTAAGAATCTCCTTGACAGGGTTTCGCGGCTGTACTAGCCGTTCTCTTTACTCGACCGTCTCAAAGCAAGACTGCGAACATAAAGAGTGAATCAATTGGATAAATATCCGCTTGATTAAAGTCGTCAATTCAAGTTCCTGGAACAAGTTTGATTCATAAAGAATCTTACCATTGTTGCTTTCCAGTTGACACAAGTTTGATTCATAAGAATCTCACAAGTCACCTACCGTAGCGCTGTTTGAGGTTGACGCTAGAAGGATTTCCATTCGTCACTGTGAATATTAATGAATATCACTCTGAATGTTCTGGCAAGACCATAAAGATATTGCGTAGAAACCTGAAACGAGTTTGAATCAATTCAGAATCAAACCACTGTTGCTTTTCAGTTTTGCACATGTTCAATTCATAAAGAATCTTGCATATGACCTACCGCAGTGCTGTTTGATGTTAACACTGGAAGGGATTCCACTCATCATTGTGAATACTAAGTAGTATCACTCTGAGTGTTCTAGCAATATCACAAGGATATAGCGTAGGACTCTCTTGATCTTCATCCGTGTGTCCTAACGAGATTTGATTGATCTCTTGGCTCTAGACTCGATTTGTGCACTTTTAGTGGTCGGAGGCTGGAGCAGATGCCACCTAGTCAATATCAACTATCTCGGAGTGAGAAAGTCAATAGAAGTCGTGTTGATCTCCGTGACAATAAAACAAACTTCTTTTGAGAGAAGCCTGAGTAGCTAGGAAAGGGTTGTGCTTCACATCACTGGGTCCATGATGAGTTTGTCTTCATGATGAGTTGACCCGGTTTCTGCCTAAGTTGTATGGAGGGCTTCTTTCTTTAGACCCTTTATCCTTACATTTCTTTTTCATTCTTCAACCCCTTCAATGCTTACCAAGACATCATTACTAGCACCTTGTTGTGATTGTTCCAGTGCTAGCATCAGTACTTAGTCGGCATTCAGCTACGTTCACATTCTACTCCATCTTTCCTAAGGACTTCTAATAATCTATTGGATTGTCCCTGGGAAGATCCCTCCGGTTCTGGTTGGATCATAGGACTTAAACCTAACCACCCTTTTGACACCAATAACGTCGTGAAATTAAAGATGTTGTGGGTATTTGATCGTAACCATGAAAACCACTTTAAATTCTAACAAAGTGTTTGAAAAACATTTAACACCTTGCTAGTTTTGTCATTTCAGAAAAGCTCTCCCTTCACATGTGCATCGATAATCGAAAGTGTTTCGCACATGTGGGTAAGAGTTAAAGTGCTTGAGTCTTATATATGATCACATTTTAATCACATTTTCTCCCCCTATCTCTAATATATAAAATCTTTTGATATTAGAGATACCAAATTTGATTAAAATATATTTTGAAAAATAGTCTTGAAAATCTTCGGGAGAAAGATGTGTCAATCTATGCATGAAGTTGAAATGCTCCCCCTCAAAAATTGATCCAATGGAATTGTCATTACGAGGATGTGATCCACATTAAACTTTTGAGGATAGGAGTTGTTGAACACACAATTTTTGAAAGATTTTGAATATCATTGAGAAATTCTTGAAAAAATTGTGTTCAACGCTTTTTGAAAAATCAATTCTTTTTGACGAAAAGGTTTTTCTAAAGCATAAACTTGAGTTCATAGACTTTGAATGTCTTGACGAATCCACTCAAGTGTAAGAAGATTTAACTTCTTTTGCTAAGGGTAAGAGTACAAAAGCGTACACTCCCCCGTGAATTTAGATCCGGGTTGCAATCTGAAAGTGATTACAAGCCATTGTGTTGAGCTCAAAACGTTGAATGTTTTGTGACAAGCTCAACCCAAGATAGATTGCTCTACCCGTTGTTGGAAATATTGTCCAAAATAGACAATTTCCTATTGAAAAGATAGAAATGACATGTTTTGAAAAATATTTACAACTTTCATTCGAGCTTTATGTACACACCCGTGTCGTTATTGAGCGACATTTCTAGGTACGTCCATATTATCGATACTGAAAGACATGTCGAGAAGAATATTTTTGGATTATCAAAGATTTTTTACTTTTGTATTTTGCTTTTTGATTAATATTTACAGGTAGATGTTTGATAGATGAATCAAGCAGGCTTCTTTGCCAGAACCTCCAGTTCTGCTGGAGTCAAACATCTCATACCAATTTGCCTGACTAGATACGCAAACCTCTCTTTCGAAAGAGCTTTTGTAAACAAGTCAGCTAATTGGTAATCAGTTCCAACAAAGTATAATTCAACAATACCTCTTTCAACTTGTTCCTTAATGAAGTGATATCGGACATCGATGTGCTTCGTGCGGGAATGCTGTACCGGGTTGCAGGAGATGGCTATGGCCGACTTTGAGTCACAGTACATAGGTACTTTATCAAAATGGAAGCCATAATCCGTGAGTTGTGTTCTCATCCAAAGAACTTGAGCACAACACGCAGATAGAGACACATACTCCGCTTCGGCTGATGAAAGTGACGTGCAATCCTGCTTCTTGGAAGACCATCCCACAAGCTTGTCTTGACCTAGAAATTGTGCACCACCAGAAGTACTTTTACGTGTATCAAGACACCCTGCATGATCAGAATCTGAATAGGCCGTTAGAAAGAAACCGGTTTCCCTCGGATACCAGAGTCCCATGTGAATGGTATTCTTAAGGTACCGAAAGATCCGTTTAACCTCCTTGAGGTGCTTTTCAGTGGGTCGTGCTTGATATCGGGCACAATAGCATGTAGCATGATGTATATCAGGCCTGCTTGCTGTCAAGTACATGAGGGACCCGATCATGGAACGATATCTCGTTTGATCTATGGGTAATCCCTCCAAATCAGCATCTAGGGATGTGGTTGATAATGGTGTCCCAACGGGGTCACATGATGTCATACCATGCTTTTTGATTATCTCTTGACAATACTTAGCTTGGTTAATAAAGATACCACTTGGGGATTGGTGAACTTGAATTCCTAGAAAGAATTTTAGTTCGCCCATCATAGACATTTCAAATCTGCTGTGCATTACTTTTTCAAACCATTTTGAAAGTTTTGGGTTTGTAGATCCGAAAATAATGTCATCAACATAAATTTGCACAAGCAGAATGTCATCCCCATATTTATAAGTGAACAAAGTTAGATCAATGGAACCTTTTGAGAAACCTTTGGAGACCAGAAATTTCGAGAGTTCGTCGTACCACGCCCTTGGAGCTTGCTTGAGTCCATAAAGTGCTTTGTGGAGACGATACACCTTGTCAGGATAATGAGGATTGACGAATCCTTCCGGCTGCGTGACATAAACTTCTTCCTTCAAAGGACCGTTAAGAAACGCCGTCTTTACGTCCATTTGATAAACGATGAATCCCTTATGTGCAGCATAAGCAAGGAAAATTCTGACCGCTTCCATTCGAGCTACTGGTGCAAATGATTCTTCAAAATCAATACCCTCTTTCTGTCCATACCCTTTAGCCACTAGCCTAGATTTATTCTTGATGATCGTGTTCTCTTCATCCATCTTGTTTTTCCAGATCCATCGAAGATTTAATGGTTTTACATCGTATGGTCTGTCAACAAGTTCCCAGACTTTAAGTCTTTCAAATTGTTGAATTTCATCCGTCATCGATTCAATCCAAGCATGATCATCCAAGGCTTCTTTGATGTTTTTCGGTTCGGCTGAACTCACGGCGAGTGCGAACATACAAACATCGCCATCGGTGTGAAGCTGTCGTCTTGTACGAACGGGCTGTGAAGGGTTTCCAATTACATGAACCCAAGGATGATCTCGGGTCCAATGATGTGTTGAAGGATGTCGTTGATAGAACGTATGCATATTTGACGGATCAACATGGCGAGTAGAAGACTCTCCAGTTTCGTGTACCGGTGTACCGAATGGGTTGATAAATTCGTCTTCGTCAGATAATGCATTGTCTGCTTGATTTATGTTCTCTGGAGCAATGACAGTAGTTGTGGATGTTGTAGGATCGATTGTTGAAGTAATATTCTGAGGAGGTAAATCTGCTGCAACCCGTGTTGAAGTAGATGAAGTTGTATCCGGTTGTTGACGATGATCGGAATCATCATTCATATCATGAGTGACAGCGGAAGACTTCGATACAACTTGTTTCTCCCCCGTGAAATATTCATCATACATTGGTCCATATAACATTTCCAACTCTTCAAGTGTCGTGTCCACTGTCATATCTGCTCTAGGAACATGTTCAGGAACCAGCTTTGAACTTGACGGTTCATTGCTGTGGTCTTGAGTTCCGAGTTCCGTGCGGTTGTGAACGGAAGTCGTTTGTCCTTGTGGATCGGGACTTAAACTGCTTTGTTCAAGTGCCATATTGTTGCTTACTTGTGAAACCCCTGAGACACATATTTCTCTGATATTTGTTTCTTCAGCAACCAAACTCTGAGAGTGTCTTTTGTTGAACGGTATGTATAAGGAAAACCTTTATGTGCTTGTTGAACCTTTACTTGATTACCTGCACTTTCATCAGTAGTTTGTATGCTTGCATATGTGTTAGTGATATCATTGTGAGAACCATGTGGGGGTTCACAGTGAACCTTTGTCGTGCTAGAGGGAAATATTTTTCCAGTAGGAACCCATTTAAGACCAGTTGTTTTGAAGATTCTACCTGTTTGTCTCCACTTAAGACAGGGTCTAGGAAACTTAGCTTTCTCATGCACCGCGGAAGACTTAATTGGAGAAAAACTATTTCCTTTAGGGTTCCATCTTTGAGATGCTCTAGCTGTTTGGTTCACCTTGTTCAGGACTTTAGTGATGCAATCATCATGAATGGCATTAAACACACATTTGTTACATTTCGTGCAAACAAAGTGCTTAGCATCTGAGAAGGATCTAGTGTTCCTAGGATAGGCTGATTTGGGCACATCATAGAAGGGTCTAGAATTCCTAGATGTGTGATTAGCGCTCCTAGGTTTCGGTTGGGTCCTATCTCTTGCTTGTGTCTTTATCTTAGCATCCTCTAGATAGCTTGTATGACCCGTGTCATTTGAACTTCTCCTAGGCATGTTCTTGTGGCTATTGCTAGAGTTGCTTGAATCATTCATGTGATTGGGTTTTACATAGGCAGAATATCTTAAGGAGTATCTAGATTGTGGAGTGACAGTGTTTGGCAAATTGCTACACATGTCAACTTGGGATGCAAACCTCGAGTTCGATGTTTTGGGTCGTTCAGATTTAAACGCATTCGGTTGTCTAGCAACTGAGCGGTTTCTGAATGGTTGAGTAGGAGGTTTCCCCAAGATAGACTGATTTGCTAACTTAGTATCCACACTATTTCCTTTTAGCTTCCTTAATTCATTTTTCACTGCTGTTAATGCAAAAACCTTTTCCTGAATCTGAGCTTTCAATTGCTCATTTTGTAGAAGTAATTGAGCGACACGTTGTTCTAACTTAATGTTTATATTATCAAATATGTCGTTATCAGCATTCGCGTCATTACTATCTACAGTGTCGATAGGTTGCACAGATATTCCACTTACTGAAGCAGGCGGAGGACTTGGATTTTGAGAAGCCAACTTTGATTCTAACAAATTTATTTGTTTCACAAAATGTTCTTTTTCCGCATTAGAATCTTGAATCTTACGATCTAGTTTTTGTTCAAGAACAACGTTTGCTTTTTCAAGTTTTTCAAAATAAGATTCAAATTTGTCATTTTTCTTTAAAAACTCGAGTTTGGCATCCTCAAAATCTTTTGTCTTTTGAGCTAACATAGTTTCAAGCTCATGAATCTTAGAATCAATATATTGATGATCATCATACACAGCATTTAATTGTACCTCAGCCATTGGCTCCTCATCATATATGGGTCTGATATCTGCATCATCGGTTGCTTGATCATTCCCTGAGTCGTTGCTGGTATGCTGCTTTTCTGATTCTGTCCCGCTACTTTCTGTGCCAATCGAACAAGCATCCAATGTTTGACCATCATCTACATTGCTCTCGTTCTGCTGCATTAATTTGTTATTCACCCTTCTTTCAACTTTTAGTTTATGACTTGTTCTTTCAGCAATGGACTTCCTTATAGCACTCATGTGTTGAAGAAATGTCTCCTTGAATTCTTGAACTTCTAACCGAGCATATTCAAAGAAGTATTTGTTGATGAATTCTCGATCATAGTGTACAGAGACCTGTGTATCAAGGAATTGCTGAAACTGATTCTCAAGAACCAAAACGGCATCTATGGATTCAACCTCTTGAAAGTCATCGTTTGCAAGTTGTTGTTCAAGATTATCTGCATTGAGTTGCATTGTGCTTGTGAATGTCTCAACATCTTGACTAGTTAGTGACATGAATACCCGTTTGAATCCAAGTTCGACGCGAGTGCCTTTTAAATCGTCATTTGAAATAACTTGAAGGTGTGACTGGAGTGATCTAAAGTGTGTCATGCATCGTTCTTTTGCAACCGAGATCTTGGATTTGAGTGCATGCACATCTTGTGTTACGGAATCCATAATGGGTGACACAGTTGATGAATTGTCTTTGGATCTTAAGTAGATATGGTGTGATTGGTTTGTGGTTGCAATTTCGAAAATTCCGATTTTTTCCCAGTCCGACAATAAATTCCTCAGTCCGACAAAACGGTAAGCTGAAAAAATTTGTCTTACCAAATTTTGAAATCAAGTCCGAAATAGCCAAAAACTAATAGGGAAAAATTTTGAAAAGTGAAAAATTTTGACAAAAATAACACCTAAAAATGGCCTAAAAATTTGAATTTTGGTCCGAAAATTTGAATTTTTGGTCGAAAAAATTTTCGCATCGCCAAAATTTGAAATCGAAGCTTAAATGGCCTAAAAAAGGTCTAGGAAAAAATAAATTTTAAAATGGTTTTCCCGCCAAAAAACTCTTTTTTTTTTTTTTTTTTTTTTTTTTTTTTTTTTTAATCTTCGTGTAAACGATATTACGAAACTAGTCTAGATGGTGGCTAAGTCGAAAAAATACTCGAACAAAATTTAGCTAAACAGTCATCGGAATGTCCATCGGAATGTGCCATCGGAATGTCCATCGGAATGTGCCATCGGAATGTCCATCGGAATGTGCCATCGAAATGTCCATCGGAATGTTCATCGGAATGTGGCTTAGATCGCAATGCACTGTCGGAATCCCAGATCGCAATGTACTGTCGGAATATGTTCAGATCGGAATGTGTCTCAAAATTCCCTTGAAACCGTCGGAATCCCAGATCGCAATGTACGATCGGAATGTCCAGATCGGAATAGGGTATCGGAATCCTTAGATCGCAAAGTAGAACCTAGTGGTTATTGCGATCTGACCTCAAAATACTTGTACTTTCCGATGGTTACCTTTGCTAGAATTTCGGAAAGATGAAAAACTAAGGATTTTTGAACGTTTGATCCAAGAAAGTTTGTGTTTTTAACCAAAACGAAGATACCAAGATCACTACAACATGATTAAAGAAGTTATACGAGTAAGAAACACAATCAAACACAAAAGAATCTTGAATTCGAGGAAGAAATATGGATCAAATCAAATGGATCATATGAAAAACACAACAACCAATCACAAATCTACCCCGTGGCGATTGATACCAATTGTTGTCCCATATTTGTGATGATTAAGCAATGAAGAGAGAAAGAAAATAGATGAAGAAGAGATGAATTCCTAGAGAGAGAAAGTAGTGAGAGAAAGTAGAGAGGAGATGATTAACTTGGTGAGATTAGATTAAGAAAAGTAAGAAATACAAATGACCATCCACCCTCCTAACATGCTAGGAGGGTAGTATATATAGTCCACCCACATGCGGGCTTTAATGGACTATATATTGGGCCGGGCTTGTATTTTGGACTTTAATTAGTTTAAATCCAAGCCCGTGAATCATGACTAAATAACTACTTATTACAACGTTCTAATAAATAATACAATAGAAACCTATGACCGAACATTCTTGTTTGACTCAATATTTTGAGGCTAACAAACCGTGAAGGGTGTGAGAAGTTTTCTGGGTCACGCGGGCTTCTATCTTAGATTCATTCAAGATTTCTCTAAAATCGCTCGCCCGATGACCCATCTCTTGGAAAAGGATACTCCTTTTATCTTTTCTAAAGAGTGTCTCGAAGCCTTCAATCTTCTCAAGGATAAGCTAACTAAGGCACCGGTCTTGGTTACCCCTAATTGGGAGCTGCCTTTTGAATTGATGTGCGATGCTAGCGACTTTGCTATTGGTGCGGTTCTGGGTCAACGAGTGAATAAACACTTCCAACCAATCCACTATGCTAGCAAAACAATGACAGGGGCTCAATTGCATTATACGACAACCGAAAAAGAGCTTTTAGCTGTTGTCTATGCTTTTGAGAAATTTCGCCCCTATCTTGTTTTATCCACCACCATCGTATACACGGACCATTCCGCGTTGAAGTACTTGATGACAAAGCATGATGCTAAGCCAAGACTTCTTCGCTGGGTTTTATTCCTTCAAGAATTCAACATTGAAATTCGTGACAAGAAGGGAGCCGAAAACCTGGCCGCGGATCATCTGAGTCGACTTGAGGATCCATATCAGGGGAATCATCTGAACCAAGAGATCAATGACTCTTTCCCCCTTGAGACCTTAATGTCTATAAATCTCAATCTTGATGGCACCCCGTGGTTTGCGGACATTGCAAACTATTTAGCGGGTGGTATTCTCATCCAAGGGTTAACATCGCAACAAAAGAAGAAGTTCTTGAATGATGTTAAGACTTACTTTTGGGATGACCCTTATCTATTCAAACAGTGTGCTGATCTGATTATTCGTCGATGTGTTGACGGACCGGCAGCTTTCGATATCCTCCAAGCTTGTCACAAAGGACCCACCGGTGGTCACTTTGGTCCCAACTACACCGCTAAGAAAGTGTTTGATTCTGGATTCTACTGGCCCACCATTTATCGTGACGCTCACGAAATGGTTAAGCATTGTGATCCTTGCCAACGTCAAGGCAAGATCACACATAAGGATGAGATGCCTCAAAATTTCATACAGGAATGTGAAATCTTTGATGTATGGGGCATCGACTTTATGGGGCCATTTCCATCCTCTAAAGGGAACAAGTACATCCTCGTCGCTGTCGACTACGTCTCTAAATGGGTTGAAGCTAAGGCTCTTCCTACGAATGATGCGAGGGTGGTTGTGAACTTTTTGAAGCAGCTTTTCGCTCGATTTGGCGTTCCTCGTGCTATCATCAGTGACCTCGGGACTCATTTTTGCAACGATCAATTTGCAAGAGTCATGGCTAAGTATGGTGTCAATCACCGTCTTTCCACCGCCTATCATCCCCAAACCAATGGGCAAGCCGAAATTTCCAACCGTGGCTTGAAGAGAATTTTGGAGCGTACTGTGGGAGAGCATCGCGCCGCGTGGGCTGATAAGTTAGATGATGCTCTATGGGCTTTCCGTACTGCTTACAAGACCCCGATCGGTTGTACACCTTATCGTCTTGTGTACGGGAAAGCCTGCCACCTACCCATCGAGCTGGAACATAAGGCGCACTGGGCCTTGAAGTGGGCTAACTTCGACATCAACAAAGCCGGTGATCATCGCAAGGTTCAACTCAACGAGCTAAATAAACTGAGGAATGAAGCTTATGAGAACTCGCTGATCTACAAGGAGAAGACGAAGATGATCCACGATGCTAAAATCAAGAACCGAGAGTTCCACGTTGGTGATCAAGTCTTACTCTTTAACTCTCGGTTGAAGATCTTCTCTGGCAAGTTGAAGAGCCGCTGGACTGGTCCATTCACCGTCGCCAAAGTCTTTCCGTATGGGACCATTTAGCTTTCTCAGCCGAATGGGCCCAATTTCAAGGTGAATGGCCAGCGTTTGAAGCTGTACTTTGGTGAGGACATCTCCCATGAGATGATTCCATCCCTCACCACGTTCCCCATGAACTAAAATTGGGTCGAGTCAGGCTCATGACTCGGTAAACAAAAACAAGCGCTTCTCGGGAGGCAACCCGTGTTCTATCCTTTACTGCTTTCATAATAAGTGTAGGGGGAGCCCCGCATATGTTTGTTGTCTTGTTTCTTGTGCTGTGCAGGGATTTAAGCTTCAGAGAGCATCTTGATGACTTTTGACGAACCGTGATACCGTGTTCCCATCTTCCCGGTTCTATCCTAAACTCTTGTGATTCAATATTTCATATTCTATATGTTCACGTTGAATTCACTTTAGTTGTCCTTTCCTTAGCAAGATTTAAACAAATTGCACAATGTCATAAGTGTAGGGGAGTTTACTCCCACATGCTCAAACATTGAGGACAATGTTTATCTTAAGTGTAGGGGGGACTTCTATCGAAGTAAGTGGTCTTTTCCATGAATTTGCCCTCATTTTAACCGGAAAATTTGATTTTTCGACATTTTTCAAAATTTCTAATCTATTTTGGCCTATTGTATAGTTGTATTTTCCGTTGATATGTTTATTTTCTTCCCATTGCTAGAATAAATTCTCAATAAAGTGGTTTTAGATTTTTCTTAGTCGTGAACATTTTGACTCAACCCGAGTTTACTCTAGCTAGTATCCTTAACGTGTTTAAGTCAAGTTTTGCTAGGCTTTTATATAGGGAGCTATAAAACGCGAAAGTCTTAACTCTCGCGGGTTAAGAACAAGAACTTTTCGTAAGTTCCTATAATTGATCCTAGAGAGTCGTTTATCAAGGGAACTTTAAAATGCGAATTCTAAACTTGAAAAAGTCCAAGAATTTGAAAGATCCTATAGATGACTCGAAAACCCAAAACTTTGATTTAATAGGCTAAGCATCCACGAGTCTCATTCCTTGAGATTTTAAACTGTGGAGAACGAGAGATGATAGAGTCAATTATAAGTTCGGTATTCTTTCGTGAATTTATGTGAGTTAATTATGAGCCTATTCTCCCTCCGCTTGCTAAATAATTTATCTGCCAATAAGTAAGGTTGTACGATTTGAAAGGTTACTTAGCTTCTAGCCCCAAATCGTTTAAAAGTTGCTCGGTACGGATTAGAGTTCATAGCCAAGGCATAACTTATTGAAGCGGGATGCGAAGATTGGCGAGTCCGAAAAGGCCCTAACAAGGCATGAGGGCTACATTTTGTTGCTAAAGATCCAAAAGTGATGTGAAGAATCATTTATCGAAAATCAATATGAAGGATCGAGACACACGACGAAAAGCAAAAACTCCCCAAAAGTCATGGAGAAGTCTATCCGAAAAGACCCTAACAAGGTATGAGGATAAATAGATCCAAGTCCTAAAAGGAGGCGGATCGTTGTATATCAAAGTCCAAAATAAAGATTGGAGAAAAATGAAGAAGTCGTGGTCCAAAGATGAAGAATCTCTCAAAAACTTCAAGTGAAGAAATTCCTATTATAAAGAGAAGACCATAATTTCAAGAACGTCTCTCGAAGATTCGAAGTATGAAGTCGCTGCCAAATATCGGTCCGAGAAAGGTCTCAAATCGTGAAGCGAGTTATGCCAAGATATGAACTTTATGAGGTCCCGAGAAGCAGTTTTAAAAGATTTGGTCCTTTAGCTAACTATTGATTAAATCGTGCACTTTATTTTCAGACTAAATACCTATCGAAATAAGTCAAACAATGCATCCTCATGATCATTCAAGACAAATAATAAAATATAAGAGATACCCATAGGAATAAGGGAGTCTAAGTGAATAATTGTCCCACATGAGTTCGTGATAGTTTGCTAACTTATAATAACAATGATCTCATTTTTAAGCTTGGTATGGGGAACGTGAAACTTGAGGATGATAAACGTTCATGGCCGCCAAAACCCAATGTAAGTTTTTAATTTCTTTACTTATTTCTATCCTCTATGTTTAAGTATTTAATAAAGGCCAAGGTGGGTTATTTATGATGGAAAATGTAAACCGTGCTTTAAATAATGCATTGCATGAGGGCATTGCAATGGTCAAGTGTAGGGGATTTAATAAGTGTGAAAACACTTATCCTTTTACCACTTATTTCCAATAATAACAAGACCAAAACGTGTGATTTATGTCGTAAAAGTCGGAATTATGCGTGGTTTGTGTTTTTATTGTGTTTTAGGACCAAAAGATGAACAAGGAAGAAAACACGGGCTTTCACGGGCTTTTATCGAAGAAAACGGGAAAAGACGAAGTCAAAAGATCAAGAGTGCTTAAAGAACGGATGTCCAAGACCTATTCTGAAGATTTATCGAAGAACAAGTCTAAAGACGGAAGTTTAATGAAGTCGAAGAACTCAAGTCTAAATAAATAAAGAAATGTTAAGACGAGTTTAATTAATCCCGAGACGACATCGAGAAAGACCAAAATGAATTTAATCGAGTCGAGAAGAAAAGAAAGAAGAAAGCACCACACATGCCTCCCACTTCCCTATAAATACCCTCCTAATCACATTAGGAGGGAGTTAGCTAGTTTTTATTTTTCAAGTTTTCTTTCTAGTTTTTAGAGAGAGAAAGTCTTAAACTTTCTCTCACTAGATTTCATTCTCTCTTTTAATCTTTGAAGATTAAACATCTTGTATTGCTTATTTTTATTAATCAAGTTCCATTTTTAAGCTTTTAAATCCTTATTCTCATTCTACACTTCTTGATTTATCCTACCTTTGATCCGAATTGCATACTTCATGCGTATGATTTGATGTTTTCGTGAGTAAAGGATTGTTCTTTTTGGTTTACTCACAAGCTACTTCGTCTAAGCCATAAGCTCGTAATGCTTATTGGCTTATTTCGAGTCATAGCTTATTGATTTTCGGTTTTTCATCAAAGTTTTTAGTTATTTTAAAAGCCTTTTTCATAAAGTTCTTGATTTTATATCTTAAAAAGTTGTCGAATTTTAGCTTAATAAGTTGTTTAAGGTTTGAGTCGAATAGCTTATCAATTGTGCTTATTGCATTTTTCTTAGATTTCCACCAATTTCGGAACTGCTACCATCCATCGCAATCTTAGGGTTTGTATACATATTCCGACGGTTTACTCCACATTCCGATATCGTTATACTCATTCCGATAGCTTTTGGCTTTTGATCGAAATAACCCATTAGGGTTTTACTTTGCGATCGGTTGGATTTTCCCCCTTATTCCGATCTGGGTTGCGATCGCTTATTGCGATCGCATATTCCGACGGGATCAAGGTCTTGGATAAGACGAACTGCTGCCCAAATTTCGACAGCATCATTCCGATGGATTCACATTGCGACAGATATATTCACAACATTCCGATGGGTAGTAAGATCATACATTCCGATGGATCCTTGTTTAATATTCCGATGGTTGAAAGTTTGGTGTATTCCGATGGACATTAATTGTTTTATTCCGATTGATTAAGTTTTCAAGTTTTCAAGTTTTACAAGCTTTAAGTTTTAAGAATTTTCATAAATTAACTTTAAGTTTAATTTTGTCAAAGCTTTAAATTTACTTAACGACACTTTAATTACTTGCTAATAGTTTAAATTAGATAAACAAACCAAACCATTCTCTTGATTCACCAAAAGACGATTGAGTCGCACTTTAGATCGGTTTTCAATTCGAAAGGATTCGGACGATAAGATTATATACCTAGCCAAAAGCGAAGTATTATCGTGAATTTTTGGGTTCACCCTTCTTTGACATTGGATTGCGGGCTTGTAATCCTCCTCCATTAAGATTTTGTGGGTACAAAATTTGGGATCAATCCCCTTAATGTCGGATAACTTCCAAGCAATTGCCCCTTTGTGATCCTTTAGAACATCGACAAGTGCGGTTTTTTCATCATTCGAAAGTTCCTTCGCAATAATAACCGGCAACTTATCGCCCTCCTCCAAATAGACATATTCGAGATGAGGAGGTAAATCTTTCAACTCGAGGATAGGTGGTTCCTTAAGTGAAGATTTGGGTTCGATACTCATAACCTCCTCGGGTGGAGGAAATGGGAAATCGTTAAGGAAATCCTTGATAATCGAGAAGTCCTCATCGTTGTCGAGGTCTTCGTTGAAAGTACGTGGAACATCGAATTCTTCCAACGTAAAACCACCACCTTCAAATGGAGTGAAGGTTGGTGTCGAATTATCAAGAATTGGATCTAACATAGTGGGATTGCCACTAGTTTCTTCATCACCAAAACCTAGAACTTCTTGTGAAAATTCCTCGCAAACCACGTCAATCATATCAACGAGGTTTATGGTTGCAACGGAATAAACATGAGAAATTTGAGAGTTTTGAGTTGCGTTTATAACAAGTTCCTCGTCGTTGAAAGTAAGGTGATCTTTCTAGCATGAACATCGATCAAAGCCATAGACGTATATAAAAACGAATGAACTAAAATGAGAGGAACTTGAGGATCCGCGGGAATATCAACAACGATAAAGTCTACGGGATAGTAGAACTTCCCCACTTTCACAAAAGCGTCTTCCGCCAATCCACATGCGGGAATTGTGGAATGGTCGGCCAACTCGATAGACATTAGTGAAGGAGTAATATTAGGAAGATTGAGCGACTTGAAGATTGAAAGTAGCATCAAGTTAATGCTAGCACCAAGATCGGCCAAGGCGAAGCATTCCTCCATATCTTGGATTGCACAAGGGATCAAAAATTTACCGGGATCACTGACTTTTTGAGGTATGCGATAAAGATAAACCGACGAACAACTAGACAATTGGTGCAATTTCTCCTTGTTGTTCAACATACTCTTAAAGTTAGCGGCAAATCGAGGCATCATGACCAAAGCATCGGAGAAACTCACATTAAAGTGCAAATCACGAAACATTTTCATAAAAAGCTCAAATTGGTAATTGTCGCGCTCTTGACGTTTCTCCTTTCTATGTCTCGATGGATAGGGCAAAGGTGGTGTGGGTTGAGGCATAGTAGGCATAGCCTTTGGAATCTCGGGTTGGTAAAGGGTCAACCGTAGGTGTGGCATCGGTACTTCGTGGGATTGGAACATGCTCCTTTTGGACCACCACCTCGGGTTCTTCCTCAATTTCTTCCTCCGTAGGGGCAGTTGGTTGAGGAGTCAGTTCCTTAAGTATCTTACCACTACGTGTGGTAATCACTTTCATCTCACCCTTAGGGTTTGATACGGTGTTGCTAGGAAGACTACTCGAAGATGGTTTGCACATAATTCCCTCGAACATAGATGAGATTTTATCTTCAAACTTGGATTGCCTCTTCTCGGCTTTAACCATTTCTTGTTTTATCTCATGTTGCCCTTGTTCCATTTTTTGTTGCTTTTGTTGTAACTAGTTACGGTTCCTTCCATCTTGTTGGTATGGATCTTAAGTTCATTAGCTAACTCATTTTTCAACTCTTTCTTCAAGTTGTTCTTAAACTCGGATCTTAGGCTAATGATTTATCTTTGAATATTGTCAAACCTAGCATCATTCCCATTAGCGTATTCAACAAATTCATTTGGAAGATCTTTCAACGTTTGTAAACCTTTGTTGTTGTTTTGAAAATCATTTTGATTCTTGTTTGAAACTTGATTATTAGCCCCTTGATTACCATAGTTTCCTTTGTTGAAATTGTTTCTGAAACCAACTTGATTGTTCGATAGTTGTTGTTAGCATTTTGATTTGACCCAAAACCCGGTAGAGTCAATTGATTAGAGCGGGTAACTTGACCGTTTTGGTTGTAAGTTCCCGTGGCCGCGTAGGCACTCGAAGTGTTACCACCGTTGGTAATGCACTCGGAGAAATCATGACCTCCACCACAATACATGCATGAAACCTCAACCGCTTTAGCCGTAGCGGGAGCACTTGGTTCACCAACTTTAAACTCAATCAAAAGTCCTTTTAGCTTATCAAAAATCTTGTTTTCCAAGTTTGCCTCAATTTGGCAAGCATTGATGGTAGTAGACAAAGAAGGTGAAGCCGAAGACGAAGCCTTACGAACACTAGATGTGCTACGAGGACTATACACCTTAGATCTATTCTCAATTATCACCAAAGCTTCCTCAACCGTTTTACACAAAAAATTACCACCCGGTGCAGCATTTAAATAATCCCTTTCATGATCATTAAGTCCATTGTAAAACGTGTCAATTTGATGCAAGTCGGAAAATCCATGATGAGGACATTCATGTAACATTTCCTTAAACCTATTCCAAGCCGTTGAAAAACTTTCATTAAACTCTTGTGAAAATTTTGAAATCTCGTTTTTCAAGTGCGTAGTCTTAGAGGGCGGAAAAAATTGGTTCACAAACTTAGACACGAGATCCTTCCACGTCAATATAGAATTGGGTGGCTCTTTCTCCAACCAAATTTTAGCGGGCCGCGCTAAGGAATACGGAAAAAGCATCATCTTAATCGAGTCATTCGAGACATCCTTAAACTTGCAAGTTGCGGTAAGACGATTGAATTGGCGGATATGGTTGTGTGGATTGTCCTTCTCATCACCACGGAATTTGTTGTTTTGGATCATCGACAACAAACCCGTTTTCACCTCAAAATTATCCGCAAGGATAGCGGGAATTACAATAGCCTCTCCATAACCCTCGGTGGGTGCTTGAAGTAACTCCATCATAGTTCGATTCGCCATGGTTGGTGCTTCTCTTACAATGGGTTCGTCAATAAAAGACTCCTCACTAGAAAGATTAGGAGTGGGAGTTTTGTTCTTTCGTTTACGTGCACGTCTTGCTTGATTACGAGTTAGCATAAACGTCACGTACAACGAGGGGATAAGCAAAGAAGATTCTTTTTGGTGTTTTGTATTTTTCAATTTTTTTTTGTGGTTTTTGATTGTATTAACCTTTTTGGATTTTGGTGAATGTATTAAGTAGACAAAAATCTACAAATCTCCTCCTTAATCAAAACTCTTGATTAAAGAAGCCTCAAGGAATGAAAACGATCACGTGAAGTGAACGCCTTCGATGACTTTAGAACGTTGGTGGAACACCAAAACGTTCAAGAAGGTTTAATCAATGAAACCAAGAAAGTAAATATGATACTTAGTAATACTTTGGGCGGCAAAACCCTCGATTAGCTCTCAAAATCAAATACTCACAAGCAAGCGGGGAAACGAGGCGGCGCGAAGCACTTAAGAGCCTTTTTCCTTAGGATATATTTTATAATATCCGCCTTATACCCACCTTATAGTTTGTATTTTTCAAAATTGAGCCTCACGAAAGTATTTATCTATTTTTGCCTTTTTCTTTGGTTTGAGATTCGAATACAATGATTGGGTAATGACCTCCCAATTCAAGGTTGTGATTTCTCACGTATTTGTAGTACTTGTGAATTTATTGTTCTATGTATACAATATAGTAATAGTATTCACACAAAAATCGAAAACCGATAATACGTATTAGTAGAGTGCTACTAATACAAATACTATTATGGTTAGTATATAAAAACAACAATTCTAAATCAAAACACAACACGCCTCCCCGGCAGTGGCGCCAAAATTGATGTAACGGTTTTACCCCTCTTTAGGAAAAGGAAGGCAAAATAGTGGTAAGCGTTAAGTGTCGGTTTAGAAAAACCAAGCATTAATGACCCAAAGTGGGGATCGTTCTCAAGGAGGCTTAGTGTGTGTGTAATGAAATGATTAACTTTGTGATTATATTTGTGAGAAAGAAAAATAAAAATGGGATAAGAAGAGAATGACGGTCACGATGTCGTATTACACTAAGACGACAAAGGCGTACACGTAAAACCGTAAAAAGCACCAAAATTAAAATTTTACCCTAAAAATTCCTAAAAATTACTAAAAATCCACAAAAATATTCTAAGAGTTTACAAAAAATCCAAACTTGTCAAAACCTTTTAATTAATTAAATAATGACTTTTAATGCTAATTAAAGCCCTAAAAATCAAAAATAACTAATAAAAAGTCCTAAACAAGATCTTAAAGTTTGTATACCTTTAAAATAACCTAATTAAGCTAAAAAGTATTTTTCAAAATTTTAAAACCACTAAAAACTATTTTTAAACAATTAAAAACTATTAAAATCAATTAAAACTTAAATTAATTCTAGAAAATAATTAAAAGACCCTAAAACTATTTGGAAAATTGCAAAATTCCTAACTAAGTGTCTACAATCTAGGAAAAATATAAAAACTTAGAAAATTAGACTTTTAATTTTTAACAATAAAATAATATTAAAATATTATTAAAAATCCAAAAGTCATAAAAAATTCTAAAAAGTTGCAAACTAGCTAAATTTAACCTAAATAACTCAGAAATAAACTTGAAATTACCTATATACCCTTAATGGGCCTAAAAAGTGGGCTAAACCCAAAATAGATCACTTAATGGGATAAATTGGGCCCAAAATGAAAAAGTGTCCAAAATAAGCCCAAAAAGCACTAATTGACTCAAAATTTGATTTTAAACAACTTTTTCCAAAGGCCCAAAAGCTGAAAGTGTGAAATAAGCTAGCTTATACCAAACAGTTTATTCTTAATGGGCTTTTTGGCCCATTAAGCTATAAGCTAATGCCATAAGCTAATGCCATAAGCTCAAATTAGACACACACGCTTCTTTTGTCCTAAATAAGACTTCTGTAAAAAGAAATTTGAAATAAGCCCAAAGAATAAGCCTGAAAATTCAATAAGCAATCTACAGAAAATGACAAAATAGTCGTTTTTGAGTTCTAGGCCACCCCAAGAGCTGATTCAAGTTTCTAAAGCTTTTAAATGACTTCAATAAGCTAAATCAACAAAAAGTTTTCAAAAAAGCTGACTCAATAATCTGGAAAAAGCAAATAAGCACTTATGAAAAAGTCAAATAAGTTGGGTTTCTAGCAAAAAGTCAAAGTCAAAGTCCAATAAGCTCCAGTCTAATCAAATGGGTCAAATAATGAAGATCTATCACAAAAAATAAGTTGTGCAGGCCTGGATAAGCTAAAATAGCTTATTGATAAGCTGATGACAAATTAACACTAGCAGGGGTAGTTTTTGTCTTTAGTGACTTTTTTGGAGATTCAGATTTCACAAAGGCACCCAAATGATCTTTGGATCAAAAGGAGTCAATAACAATAAAAAAATCACAACCACAATCACCCAATTGATACAGTTAATTCAATAAAGCACCAGATCTAGCACAGACTTGAACAAATAAGCAGAACAGGTTCAATAAGCACTTAGAGCAATATTCAGCCAGCCAAACTCAACCAAATGCATACACAAGCTATTATAAACTCAAATGAACAAGTCTAAACAGGTTTCATGCAATGATTCAAAGTATTAAGCAAGATTCAAGCACCTTAAGTTACTGATGAACACAAGAACATGTAGTTTTACACTTTGCTGATATATTTGACCAACAAGCCAGATTCAAACCTCAAGATCTATCACATATGTTATAATAATTATGTTTTAACAACTCTTAACCCTAAGCATGCACAAATACTAGAGTTCACCAAAATATTAGGTCAAAAACAGTTAAACTCAACAAGTTATAGCAGATTGTTTGATTCAAGGTTTCAAACCCAAAAACTAGCAGCAAAACACTCTCAACCAAGCATATATCAGATATAGAGCACAAACACAAACTTTCCACAACACAATAACAAGATTTGAACTTAAACAGGTAGTCCCAAACACCCTTTTAACTTTTCAAAGCAAATTTTAAACAGAAAAAGTGTGATTCAATTTACCCAATGATCAATCTAGCATATAAACAACATTATCATGCAAGACTAAGCAGATTTAAGCCAAGAAAACAACAAGAGCAACAGTAGAGCACAAATCCACAAAAAATCCATTTTTTATCAGATTTTCAAGGTTTCAAGACAAACCTCATGGATGTACATCCACACCCACGAATTTATGAGCTTATGTGCTAGCAAGAACAAGCACAAGCTTCCAATAACAACCCTGCTAAGATTCAACAAAGTTAGAAGCAAAAATCAAAAACAGAAAGGTGACTTTTTGGAAAATAAACTTGATTGATGCAACCTTGTTACCCCACACTTGATTATCCCCAAGTTATAAGCCTCACCACACCTTAATATCACAATTAGGATGCTATGATCAGCCCTATAGCCCAAGAATTCCAAGGTTTGAACAAGAACTTAGCAAAATATCATATTTTGATCCAATGTGTAATTTCTTACACAAGGTTTAAAAAACGTTTTAAGGTCCAATTATAGTTAACAAATATCATAAACAAGCTTAAAATAAGGTGGCACTTGGTCTTTCTTCAACAAAACTCAACACACTTTCATTAATTGAAAAGAGCATTTACAAGTAGTTGAACAAGGAAAACCAAAAGCAGCTGAAAATGTAAAGACCTAATGCCTTTATATAGGCTACAATGAGACTAAGGAAGCTGAAAAATAACATAAACCCTAGTTGTGAAGTCCCCAATTTGCCCTTGCAGGTTTTGAACTTCTTGGCTTCATGTGACTGATTTTTGTTTGCTTGTTGTAGCTGGCATGTGAAAAACATATCCAATGGCTTGTATCAAGCTTAAAAAGTAAGCTTCAATCCTAAACGTTGGATGTCTGGTGGTTTTTGGCAGTATCCTCTTTGTTTGTAGCAGGATCATGTGTGGGACAAAGGAGTGATATGGCAAGTATTTTTGAAGTTGGGTTATGATTAAAACATCATTAATCATTAATCTGGAGGTTTTCATGGCTTAATTACAACAGGATTAAAAATACCCAATTGTGTTCATCACATAAATAGTTGTGTGTTTGATCCGATTTTGGGTTAAAACATGTTTAAAAACATGTTAAGGCGCCAGTTTTAAACTTAATTAAATAAGTTTGTTAATCCGGTGTGAGTGGAATGTGACATGGAAGAATGGGGTGTTGTGATTGGCTATGGTGAGTGAGTGGGGCACGTGGCATGACTGGGTTGGTCTAGGTAACAATGTTGTCTGGCCAGCTTTAGTCCTTCACTTCTTTCCTTCTTGTTACTTTGTTCTAAACATGCCATAATCAGATTCCCTTTGTTAATAAAGTTTTACTTTTCACACTTTTGCCCCAAATACTTTTCCAAAGTATTTTCAAGGGTATTTCTTTCCATTTTGTGATTCTTGAAGGGCTGTTTTGGTATTTTCTTCAATGGTAATGGTCTTAACTTGTATGATTTGCATTTTGGAGGCCTGAAATTGCCAAGTCTTGTTTGATGAGGGACCATTTTTGCAAAATGTTGAAAGTCAAGGGTCCTTTTTGTAATTTTGGGATTTTCAAAGGACCAAACTTGTAATTTCTTGTACTTTGAAGGACTTCATGATATATTTGACTTGTGGAGGATAATGGTTGACAACTTAGCTTTGTTGAGGGGCTAAACTTGTCAATTCTTTAAAGTGGAGGGCCCTTTTTGTAATTTTGACAAACTTTAGGGACCAAACTTGTAATTATGAAGATAGAAGGGTATAAAGTGTCAATTCTTCCATATTGGAGGACCCTTCTTCATAATTCTTCAAGTCTTTAAGGGTTTTTCTTGGGAAAGTCTTCATTAGGGCTTGGTTTATTGTGCGGCTTCGTTTCCCATGTTCGTTTTTGCATGATTCTTGTGATCTTTTGTCATTTTCTCAATATCCGTACATAAAATACACAAGTAACAAAAACAAGCATATATATGGGTATTTTGATGATATTTAATGCATTTTAAGCCCTTTTTGGACGATGAGACTATGTATAAAAGCAGTCTCATCACTTTAATTTTAAATAGTTATCTTTAGATTAATTAATTCAGGAACGATTCATGCACTTAGGATTTAAATTGGTAGAATTAATTTTAGTTTTAAAAACCAAAAACAAATTCGAATCAATTGTCCAAATCAAAACAAAACGTCTCAAATTCACTCGATCTTCATGTACAACGAACTTGGTTCATCTAAGTGTTTAATTAAATCCGTCTTTGGTAATTTTAGTCTATTACTTTTTCCTAAAGGTAATTTTCTAATTTACCCTATAACGTATCTTAATTATCACATACACCATCCACGACACATCAAAAATTTTGGCGCCGCTGTCGGGGATCTTGTGTACGATTCGTCTTTGTGAGATTTGTTGATCATTGATTTGAAGACCCTTTCCGTCCTCAGAAAGTTTTGTTATTTTTATATTATTATAGTATGTATCGTTTTTCGTGTTTTTTGTGATTACTATATTATATTACGTAGAACAATAAATTTACCTGATTCCAAATAAGACCTTAGTTGGGATTTCATCACCTAGCTATTGTATTCGAATCCAAAACGAAAAAAAAGGCAAAATAGACAAATACTAATAAAAAGTTTGAACTCGATTTATACAAACTATAAGGTGGGTATAAGGCGACGTGCTATAAAAGGCCGTCTAAGGAAAAAGGTTTTTAAGTGATTTGTGCCACCTCGTTTCCCCGCTTGCTTGTGCGTATATTAACAGGGACGACCGATTATTGGTTTGCCAACTCAAGTAGTATTATATCTTATTTTTGTTGTTTACTTATTGAACCTCGAGACGTTTAGGTTTTTACCTATCGTTTCAAAGTCGATCGAGGGTAATTTACTTCCATAGTAGTTATCCTTATTCCTTGTTTTTATCGATCATTTTTGATTGAGCAATACCAAGTAAAAATACCAAAAATAATCTTCTTCTTGTCTAATTTATTTTCTTCAATCCTCTAAAATTCTCGTCACTTTGGTTTATGCAATTACGATCTTCTTGACTTTCGATTGATTACAATATGCTTGAAAATATTCCTCGTAGAAATAGAAATCGTCAACAACGAATAGTGGAACCCGAGATTCCACCTATTGTTGTAGAGATGGCCGATAACCGAACAATGGAGGAATTGCTCCGTGCACCCACCGAAGGGTATGGGGAAGCAATCGTTGTGCCGGCTATTTTTGCGGATCATTTTGAGATTAAGGCGGGTCTTTTATCGCTCATTCGTGCCGATAAATTTCGTGGCAATGAGACCGATAACCCGCATTCTCACATTCGGAATTTTCTTCGAATTACCTCGACTCTCAAGTTTAGAGATGTTCCGAATGACGCAATTAAGCTCATGCTTTTTCTGTACTCGCTCGAGGGTAACGCTAAGATTTGGTATGAGAAAGAACCACCGGGTTCGATTTTGACATGGGATGATTTAGTGTCTAAGTTCATGAATTATTTCTTTCCACCATCCAAAACAACACACTTTAAGAACGAGATCACTAGATTTGAACAAAAAGTGCATGAATCGTTTGGGGTTTCTTGGGAAATGTTTAAAGATTGGTTAAGACAATGTCGACACCACGGTTTCTCGGAATTGCACCAAATCAATACTTTTTATAATGGACTTAATATGGTTGAACAAGATTCTTTAAATGCTGTCGCGGCTGGTAATCTTTTAAGAAAAACTCCGAGAGACGCGTGGGGTATAATTGAGAATAAGTCTAGAGTGCAATATTCACGAAACACACTGGTTGTTTCCAATGTGAATTCATCTAATACCGAGATTGCTAGATTGGACTCTAAGATTGATAATGGATTTGCTACATTGTTGAATGAGATTAGGAAGAATCCTCATGGATCGATTAATAGGGTTGAGAATTTTTGTGTATCATGTGGTGGAGCAAATCCTAATTATGCTTGTTCAACCACGGGGTTTGATCAAGCTAGTGCTTTTGCCACGACGGGAACTTATGGCTCCAATGGTCAAGTTCCTCATCAAAGTCATGTTGCTCCACAGGGTTTTCCACCGGTTCAAAATAGGTACAACAATAGAAAATAATGGGAATAATTTTAACCGTGGTAACCAAGGAAATTTCAATCAAGGAAATTGGTTTAATGTTAATCAAAACAATCAAGGTTTTCACAATAACCAAAATGATTTGTTAAGCTACATTAAAACAAATGAGGCAAATTTGAAAACTTTTCAAAATAATATTCAAGGACAAATGGCAACTTTGAAAAATGAGTTTCAAAATAAGATTAAAGGGCAAAATAATAAGATTGAGCTTAATCAACAAAGACTTGAACAAAACCAAAACCGTTTTGAGCAAAGATTAGAGCAAAGTCAAAATCGTATGCAACAAAGTTTGGAACAAGGTCAAAATAAATTTCTTTCGATGTTTGAGGGATTTATGTCTAAACCATAATCTTCTTCGGGTTGCTTACCTAGTAATACCAATCCAAACCCGAAGGGAGAGCTTAAGGCCATAACCGTTTATGATGATTGTGATAATTTAGAAGAAGTTGAAGTGATTGAGTTTAATACTCCGCCTAAGGAAACTTTTCTTGATGTCACAAAGGCTACTTTAAATGTGATTAGTACCTCGGTTTTCTTTGATTTCTTTCCCGAGAAATATAAAGATCCGGGTCAATTCTTGATACCTTGTGTTTTTGATGAGCTTGGGGAATACAAAGCTCTAGCCGATCTAGGAGCTAGTATTAACGTAATGCCCTTAGCCATTTGGAAGACTCTTGACTATGAACGACTTAGGCCCACTCGAATGATCATTAAGCTCGCTAATGATACCACCACCCATCCGTTTGGTATAGCGGAAAATGTCATTGTTAAAGTGGGGGAGTTCATTTACCTTGCCGATTTTGCAATCATTGATTATGAGCCAAATCCTCGTGTGCCTATAATTTTAGGACGACCATTTTTGTGCACGGCTAATGTTATAGTTGATATGAGAGAAGAGGAGATCAAATTGTATTATGGGGATAAACATATGATTTTCAAACCGGAAAAATTCCAAGATTGGTTTCTAAGAAAGTGGAAAGTGTGAAACTTGTTAAACCTATTGAAAGTAACACAGACAAGGAATCTCTCTTGTACAAAGGTGATTTGCCAACTATGGAACCCTCATTTTGTGAAGAAGAAAAGTTAATTTCAAAGAAAGATTCTTGTTTTGTTGAATCGTGTTGTAAAATTATCTCGTCTCCACTCGAGGATGATAGTTCTAAGATTGAAAAGAAAATTGATGAATACCTTAGTGCACCATTTGATGCTAGTGACTTTGATACTGAGAATTTTGATCCCGAGAGAGATATTGCTTTAATTGAAAAATCTTTGAAAATGGACTCATTTTCACTCTCTTCGAAGGACCAAATTGATAACCCTAAGGCACAATCTTCACTTGAAGAGCCTTTGATTCCTAACTCCACACCGAGTTAGGTTAGTGACTATTCATTCGATAAGTTCGCCGATGAACTTGTTGATCCACTTCCACGGGGAAGTGAAGACGTTACCGATTTCGAAATCGAGCGTGATTCTCATGTTTTACTTACCATTCTCGAGGAATTCTCCGATGAATTTCCTTCTAATGAGAATGATGATCTTGTATCCGAGTGTGACACACTTGATACTTTGTCGGATATTTCTTGTGATGACAAGATTGATGACACTTTTTTGACCTACTCAAATCCTCTCTTTGAAGCTTCAGTGAACAATAATCCATTGTTTCAAGAGGATTTTGAGAGCATCATACTTCCTACATCTCAAAACCTTTGTGATGATGATCTTCTCTTGAAGGAGGTTGATGAGTTTCTTTATATAGACATTCCTTCGGAATTTGAGGAAGAGTCTAATTTCGGTGATGAAGATTCTTGGTTTGATCACTCGATTTATGATGATGATAATGTTGACCCGGAGGGAGAAATTACTTTTACTCCAATTATCCTTCCCACTCGCTTTGATCTTAATGTGCGGGTTTTTCATACGACTCATTTTGAGTACCATGACCCATTTGTTCACATTTATGAGAGTGATAAGGTCAACAAAGTCATGCAAGTTGATACCACTAGTGTTGAGACTTTTAACCCACCATTACCATTTGCTTTCTATGATCTTGGATTAGCATGGGGGGATGACACCGTGTTGTCTATTCCTTTCTCTCACGAGGATGAGGTATTCGATCCCGGAATCATTGATTTAGGGAAATCTCGGCCTTTCACCGATGCAATAATTGAAAGACTTTTCAATCATCTTTGTGCGAGTTTATCTCGGGGAGCATGCTATATCCATATCATGATTTGTGACTACCATCTCTTTTTAGATATTTATGTTGGAGATTTATCCTTTCGTTTGTCATCCGACAACAAGGATGTAAACTTTGACCCCGGCATCGTGCTTTATGTTGGATTTTATTCCATTATGCCGGTTTTCACCTTTTTCCATAAGGACCAATGAATGCGGGGATCGAGTCGAGCTCATGACTCGGTTAACAAAAACGAGGTGCCTTGTGGGGGAGTCTCATACATTATATCTTTTATCTATTTTCTAACACTAATAAGGCTTGATCTTTCAAGCTCGTGCTTGTGTTTTGTTGTGTTGTGAATCTTAGGTATGACCCTAATCATTGAAGACTCTCGTGTTCGGTTTTTGCCAGTCCACTTGATCTTCCAATCTTTGATTGCCAAAAAGGGGCACACTCTCTATCCTTTGATTTTTATCGACTAACGTTTTATCGTGAGGCATAATTAATAAACGACTTATAGATTTGCGTGCTCTTTCCATGTTAGGATTTTGCATTAGACTCTTCGTGTCTTAGAAAGGGGGTGTTACTCTTGAGCTAAGAAACATCGAGGACAATGTTTGGTTTTAGCATGGGGGAGTAAATCGATATAATCGCTTGCAATTGCTTTTGTTGTGTCTAAACGTAATCGTTCTTCTCATTTTTCATAAAATATTTAAATTATTAGTGTTATTTTTAAGTTTTAATAAAGAAAATAAGTGCTTTTGACACAAATGTAGGCTTTCCGTTGGTGAAAATAAAAATAGTTTTTGACTCGACTCGGTTTTTACCTTAGCTTTTCCTTAACGTATTTGAATTAAGTTTTGCTAGGCTTTTATATAGGGAGCTTTAAAACGCTAAAGTCTTAACTCATACGGGTTAAGAACAAGAACTTTTTGCAAGTTCCTATAATTGATCCTAGAAAGTCGTTTATCAAGGGAACTTTAAAACGCAAATTCTAAAACTTGAAAAAGTATAAGAAGATGCAAGATCCTATAAATGACTTGAAAACCCAAAACATTGATTTAATAGGCTAAGTATCCATTGATTTCACTTTTTTGGAATTTTACAATATAGAGAACAAGAGATGATATAGTTTAATTATAAGTTTCTAAGGTTAATTCTTCTTTGTGCAAGTATTTTTGTGTTTGATTTAATCTCCTCGTATTTATTTTTCACGCTTGAATAATAATTGCTTAATAAATGATGTTTTTAGCGGTCTAGGCTTGATATCTTAACTCGTAACTCCTTCTTTTTCTTCCATTGTAATTAAAGTGAGAACACATTAAGGGTGTCAGCGTCATGGACTTTTGATCATGGGATTGCGGAAATTTGGCTTACTATAACTATCATATTAATAAAGAAGAATAAATAAAAACATGCTCTCTAGGAGCCTTCGGGTGGGAGTCAGGTAGCACTAACCTTGTCATTAGAGCCTTAGGGTGTATGGCAAGGGGACGTGTTGAATAAAAATTGCTTCATCATCATGAGCCATAAGGTGGGATGGTGAATGGTAATTCCCTTATTTTTGTCCAAGGAGCCTTCGGGTGTGGATTTTAAATATGGAGCATAATTGCATCTTTAAGAGCCACAAGGTGATATGATGTAATTGTTTCTAACTCCATTAATAAGGTCATAATTGACTTTGGAGGTTTTATTGTTGCTTTTAAGTAGTCCTATTAGCCAAATTTCGGGTCCGGGGATTTATCCCTCAAATCATGTTAAGTTATCCTTGATGTGGGCTTTCTTTAGTGACAACGGTTTTTGAAGTCGAGGTTAGGTTTTGAGTGTTGAGTTTACACCGTTTTTGCCTTCATTTTTGGATTAATAAATATCAAATAATGTCAAATGAGCCTTTGGGTGAATGACAAATAAAATCTAGAGATACAATTAGGAATAATAGGAGATTGAGTTTAACACAAATTACTTGTATGAGTTGGTTTAATTTTAGGGCTTATGATTGACAATGATCTTATTTTTGCACTTGGCTTGGAAAAGTGAAAAGTCGAGAACGATGAATCTATTTGAGTTTTATGATCCTAAAAGTTATTTTTCAAATAATGAAAGCAATACATTATGACTTTGCAAAATAAAAGTTTCAAAAGTTGAATAATGGTGTAGTTAGTGTTTTATTTTATCATTGCGCGAGGACACGGAAATTGCTTAGCAAGGGGGAGTTTGATATGATCTATTTTAATCATATCATTTATATCAATAAACCAATAATAAATGCGTGAAATATATGAAATTTGCCTTGTATATGCATTGTTTGTTGTTTCGTGTGTGTAGGTACCAAAGTCACGAAAACCGGAAAAAACGACACGAGAATGAAGAAAAGATCAACAAAGCCAATTCAAGTCCGTTTTTAGTTGATTTATCTCAAGGAAGGACATTTTGGGCTTTGTGGGTCCCACTTTTGGTTAATGGGCCCAAAAGCCCAATTGTGGAAACTAGTTATACACTTTTGGATGAAAAAGCCCATCAAAGGCCCAAATAAACAATTTTGGGACGGATCTATGTTAATGGGCCACAAGTCCATTTCTTTGTGCTTATTAATACAACGGGAATAAAATTATTGGGCATGAGGGTTTTGGTCAACTTAATAAACGTGATGTTTATTTATCCCTTCTGTCAAACTGTAACTCACACACACACCACATAATGTTTCGATACTTCCAAATTTTTCACTCTCATCTCCTCCCCAACCCCAAATAAACCTGCAAAAATTACTATTCCCCCAAACCCTAAAAATACAAATCAATGAATAAATTGGGGCTTTTATTTCACTCGTGTGATTCACACGAGTTGGGAATTAATTCCCCTTTGTTTTCGGAAGATAGAAGGTGGAAGGCATCTTTCACGTGGCCATTTTCCCTTTTCTGATTGGTTGTGCCAGCACCAAAACCACCAATCCACCAATAATCACTCTCCACATCAGCAATCAACTAGCACAAGTATCACAACGGATTGCCACGTCGGCAATGTTTGTGACTATGGACTCGATTTAGCCTTCAGATCAAAACAGAAAAGAGAGAGAAGAATAAGAGAAGATCCAACGGCTGTTAATGAAACTTCATCAACACCACACCCTTTCGTCTGGCCTATAAAACCCCCCTCATAAATCAGTAATTGTATCCCATTTTTTATTTACTGTTATTATGCAGAATTAGTGGTAGGAATATTGTAATTTCCTTTTCTCAGTTTTGTAATCAAGTTTTGATTATCAATAAAAGTTTATTTGGAGTTTATAAATTCTTTGATTTCTTTACTGTTTAAATCTATATTGCAATTTATTTACTGCTTTAATCTAATTTGGTATGATAACATTGATGTTATTTAATTAAGCTAATTAATAGCTTTAGTTAAATAATTAAGTGAGATTTGGGGTTAATTCTTATCCCCACTGGATAAGTAAAAAGAAGCTGTTTGTTTAATCTGATGGTGGTTGATGGTTCGATTATGGTGGTAAAGGGTGGTCCTTATTTGGTTTAAAATATTGCTCAGCGCAAATCTTCTGCCCAAAGGTTTCTTCACGAGGTTTGTTTTCATTTACGTTTCAAGTTATTAATCTTCTTTTGCTTATAAATCTGCTTATGTTAATTTGAGGTATTAATTTTATCTGTTTTTTAGTTATATGCTAAACGGCTTAGGATTTAGGACTATGTTATGTTTGATGTTTGATTATGTCTGTTGGTTATTTATGGTTCATATCTGATCATTTTTAGTTATCAGCTTTACATGTTGAGTAATAATGTTGTGATACAGATTTGTGTTAATTATAGCTTTAATTTGCTGAGTTGTTTTCTTTTTAATCTGATATATCATCCGACTTGTGTTACTGAATAATCTGCATTAAGTCTGCTGGAATGTGTGATTGATCTGAGTTCTGTTTACTATGAGTTGGTTAATTCATGTTTTAGTTTCAATAAGATTTAGTGGAAGTTCATTTTTGCACTGCTGAAGTTTAGATGATCTGCTAATTTGCCTTTTGCTTGGAGATTTTGCTTTAGTTCCTGATTTAGATAGGATTGATATTTGATTAGGATTTTCTGGATTGGCTTTTATTATCTGAAGGCTTTACTTGGACCCATGATGGTGTTGAGTATATGATTTATTTGATTTTGATTTATGATTGTTAATTTCTACTGCTGAATTTGACTTAACTGATAATATTGTTTTTTTCTTACTGCATTTGGGTACTGAATTTTTGAAATTATGATTTTGCCTATTTGACTTGTCCTAGCTTTGTGGTTTAACTGAATTATGGATGGATTCATGATTGTAATTGCATATTAATTAGTAGTAAACTTGTGTTATTGCTTTGTTTTAGTTTACTGCTATTAGTATAATTTGCTTATATTATTTGGTGTGATTTTGTTTAAGTAGACTGTAATTAATCAGAGTACCATACGTTTTGTGTGGTAGTGGGTTGTTTACTGTCAATACATAGCATTCCATTAAAAGTCACCTCCCGTGACAGTTAATTTTCATTTTCCAAAAAAAAAAAAAAAAATTCATCACAAAAATATTGTCCCTAATGGGATTCGAACTCTTGACCTCAAGGGTGTCTGCCATTCGTGTTTACCATCTCATCTATAGATCCTTTTGTGTTTTTATCTAGCTTTTTAAATTTATATAGTATTATTTTAAGCAGTCAGTTTTTCTTTATTTTGTTTAAATACATAGTTGTAATTTTAATTAAATCTTTATCATTTTAATTTCTTTTATAAAGTTTACAAATAAAAAAAAAATGTTTTATAAATTTTAGAAAGTTAATTAGTTAAGTTTTAACTAAATTCGTTTTTAAATAATTTTTGTTTAAGTAGATTTAGTTTATTAAAGTAAAAGTTAATTTTGAATTAGATTTATTTATTTTTAAAAGTAAAATGTTTTTTTTAAATTTTTTTAAAATAGTGTAAAAGTAATTTTACTTTAATAGATAAGTTTTAATTTGATCTTATTTAAAGAGTTTAAATTTTAAATAGCTTTAACTTTTAAATAGTTATCTTTAGATTGATTAATTCGGGAACGATTCATGCACTTAGGATTTAAATTGGTAGAATTAATTTTAGTTTTAAAAACCGAAAACCAATTCGAATCAATTGTCCAAATCAAAACAAAACGTCTCAAATTCACTCGATCTTCGTGTACAACGAACTTGGTTCATCTAAGTGTTTAATTAAATCCGTCTTTGGTAATTTTAGTCTATTACTTTTTCCTAAATATAATTTTCTAATTTACCCTACAACGTATGTTAATTATCACATACACTATCCACGACACATCAGTAGGCAACGCCTTGGCTTCAACCCATTTAGACAAATAGTCCACGGCTATGAGAATATACTTATTTCCTTTTGATGACGGAAATGGCCCCATAAAATCGATTCCCCATACGTCAAAGATTTCACAAACTTGGATAATATTTTGGGGCATTTCATCCGTTTGTGAATTCTTTCCTTGACGTTGACAAGCATCACAAGTCTTGAGCAAGTCTTGGGCATTTCGATATATGGAAGGCCAAAAGAAACCGGCATCAAAGACTTTTTTCGCGGTGGCGTTGGCACCATGATGTCCCCCGGTGGGCCTTCATGACAAGCTTTAAGAATATCTTTAGCTTCTTTGCCAAACACACACCTACGAATCACTTGATCCGCGCATACTCGAAAAAAATAGGGTTTGTCCCAAAAATAATAAGATACGTCCTTGAAAAATTTTCGTTTTTGTTGGGACGACATACCTTTGATCACGAATTTCCCCGCATGGTAATTTGCGATGTCCGCAAACCATGGGGTACTATCATCACCACGAAAAGCAATCATACCAAGCGTCTCGAGAGGGAATGTTTCATTAATTTCTTTTTTCTCTCGATCGCTTTGGTGAGGATTATCAAGTCTAGATAGATGATCGGCCACGAGCTTCTCGGCTCCTTTTTTGTCTAGAATTTTGACATTAAATTCTTGAAGGAGGAGAATCCACCAGAGCAATCTCGGCTTTGCATCTTGTTTATTAAGAAGATATTTGATAGCCGAGTGGTTCGTATACACTATGGTTTTAGACAACACGAGGTATGGTCTAAACTTTTCAAAAGCATATACAACGGCAAATAACTCCTTTTCTGTTGTAGTATACTTGGTTTGATCATCCGTCATAGTCTTACTTGCATTGTGTATAGGCAAGAAATGTTTGGTCTTACGTTGCCCTAAAAACGCACCTACCGCGTAATCAATAGCATCACACATTATTTCAAAAGGTTTATCCCAATACGGGGCAACTAAAATTGGTGATTCGGTTAATTTCTTTTTAAGCATCTCAAAGGCTTTGATGCACTCACCGAAAAGAGGAATGGAGTCTCTTTTTCCAAAAGAAGGGTCATGGGCCGAGCTATCTTAGAGAAATCTTGGATAAAACGTCTATAGAAGCCGGCATGGCCGAGAAAACTCCTAACTCCCTTAACGGTGGTGGGTGGAGGTAATTTGGCAATCACGTCTATTTTGGCCCTATCTACCTCAATACCGGCCTTAGAGATCTTATGTCCTAAAACAATTCCTTCTTTGCACATGAAATGCCATTTTTCATAGTTAAGAACGATATTTGTTTCCTCACAACGTTGTAACATTCATTCCAAGTTAGAGAGACATGAAGTGAAAGACTCCCCAAAAACCGAGAAATCATCCATGAAGACTTCCATGGTTTTCTCAATCATATCATGAAAAATGGCCATCATACACCTTTGGAACGTCCCCGGAGCATTGCATAACCCAAAAGGCATTCTACGATAAGCAAATGTTCCATAAGGACAAGTGAATGTGGTTTTTTCTTGATCACGAGGGTCTATAGAAATTTGGAAATAGCCGGAAAATCCATCCAAAAAGCAATAGAATTCATTTTCCATTAGTCTCTCTAATATTTGATCCATAAAAGGTAATGGAAAATGATCCTTCCTAGTGGCATCAGTAAGTTTTCTATAGTAAATACAAACACGCCATCCGGTCACAAGTCTAGTAGGAATCAATACATTATCCTCATTAGTCACTACCGTCATTCCTCCTTTCTTTGGAACACAATGCACGGGCTAACCCATGGGCTATCGGAGATAGGGTAGATCATTCCGACGTTTAGAAGTTTCATAACTTCCTTTTTTATCACCTCATGAATCTTTGGATTAGCCCTTCTTTGATTTTGGATAGCGGGTTTATAATCTTCCTCCATAAAAATTTTATGGGTACAAAATTTTGGATCAATACTCTTGATGTCGGAGATTTTCCATGCAATGGCCCGTTTATGTTTCTTTAACACCTTAATAAGTTCCTTCTTTTCATTATCTTTCAATCCCTTAGCAATAATCACCGGTAATTTATCTGTTCCCTCAAGAAAAGCATACTCCAAATGAGTGGGAAGATCCTTAAGTTCTGGTTCGGGTGCTTCTTCAAGAGAAGTTTTCAACTTTGTGTCATTTTCGTTCACAACTTTAATTTCCATAGGTGGTGATTCAAAAGGATCTTCATTCAAAAATGTTTCAAGCAAGTTGATTTCCCTCCGCATCATGATAATCATCATCATACGTCGATGGCAAATCCGGTGTGCAAAGAAAAGCATCCACCTCCTCTAAGATAAAATCACTAGCCCCAAATGGAGTAAGGGGTGGAGAAGAAAGGTCAGTAATAGGATCCGATAAAGAAGGATTGCCACTTTCGGAATTAGCCAAGAATCCAAACACTTCTTGAGAATACTCTTTACAAGCAACATCAATCATTTTAACTTGATTGATTGATTCCCCGAAATGCTCATAAGGATACTTAGAAACGTGCCCGATATCAAAGGTAACGGTCTCATCATCGAAACTTAAAGTCATTTTACCACTTTTCATGTTAATTAAGGAACTAGCCGTACTAAAAGATGGTCTCCCTATAATCAACGGCACACGTGAATCTTCAGGATAATCGCAAACCACAAAATCCATCGGAAAATGAAGCTTCCCTACCTTAACAAAGACATCCTCGGCTACACCTACCGGAAGGGCGGTCGATTGATCCACAAGCTCGAGAGTCATCTTAGTAGGTGTGAGCTCGGGAAGTGATAACCTTTTCCACACAGAAAGAGGCATCAAATTAATGCTAGCACCAAGATCGGCTAATGCTAAACATTCTTTCATTTCCCGAAATTCACAAGGGATAAGAAATCTTCCGGGGTCTCCAAGCTTTTCGGGTAGCTTTTTGGTGAGAACCGCCGAACAGTTAGCATCAAGAGAATGATTAAGCTCTTCAAGATTCCCTTTATCGCTAATCAATTTCTTGAAAGTCGAAGCAAACTTAGGCATATAAAGCAATGATCCGCGAAACTAACATTAATGTGAAGGTTCTCAAACATTTTAAGAAATGTATACATTTGAGCACTGGATCTTTCGCGGAGCTTCTCTTGGTTAGGTCTCGAAGGGTAGGGTAGTGTGGGTTTAGTCTTCAGAAGCTCAGGTTCCGGAATAGGAAATTGGTCTACCTTTGGTGGATTAGGAATTTCCTTTTCTTTAACCACCTCGGGTTCTTGCTCCATTTCCCTCACCGGAGAGGTACTAACATGTGGAAGCAAAGGTCCGTCTAAAGCCTTACCACTATGTGTGGTAATAGCTTTCATCTCACCCTTCGGGTTTGGAATGGTGTTGCTAGGTAAGCCACCCGAAGAAGAGGAATGTTTGTTCATTATTGCTTCAAACATCGAAAGGATTTTGTTCTCAAACGTAGCTTGATTTCCCTCAATACGGTTTTGGTTTTGCTCTAAACGAGTTTGATTAAGCTCAATCTTGTTATTTTTCCCTTTGATCGTATTTTGAAAATCGAGTTTCAAAGTGTTCATTTGTCCTTGAAGATTATTTTGAAAAGCTTTCAAACGTGCCTCATTTGTTTTGATATAGTTTGACAAATCATTTTGATTATTGCTTTGAAAACCTTGATTGTTTTGATTGCCATGAAATCCATTTCCTTGATTAAAATTCCCTTTGTTACCACGGTTAAAATTATTCCCATTATTTCCATTGTTGTATCTATTTTGAACCGGTGGAGCAACATGGTTTTGACGAGGAGCTTGACCGTTAGGGCCATAAGTTCCCGTAGTCGCAAAAGCACTACCTTGATCAAACCTAGTGGTTGAACAAGCATAATTCGGATGTGCTCCACCACATAATCACAAAAATTCTCAACCGCAGTAATCGATCCGTGAGGATTCTTATTCAAAATCGTGTCAATCTTAGAATCCAATCTAGAAATCTCGGGATTATATGAATTCACATGAGAAACAACCGATGTGTTCCGTAAATATTGAACTCTAGACTTATTCTCAATGATACCCCACGCGTCTCTCGGAGTTTTTCTTAAAAGTTTACCACCCGCGGCGGCATTTAAAGAATCTTGTTCAACCATATTAAGTCCATTATAAAAAGTATTTATTTGGTGTAACTCCATGAAACCGTGGTGTGGACGTTTTCTTAACAAATCCTTAAACCTTTCCGAAGCATCTCCAAACGATTCATGCACTTTTTGTTCAAATATAGTTATTTCATTCTTAAAGTGAGTTGTTTTAGATGTTGGAAAGAAGTAATTCATGAACTTAGACACTAGATCGTCCCATGTCAAAATCGAACCGGTGGTTTCTTTTCATACCAACGCTTAGCGTTTCCCTCGAGCGAGTACGGAAAAAGCATGAGCTTAATCGCGTCATTCGGCACATCTCTAAACTTGAGAGTCGAGGTGATACGAAGAAAATTACGCATGTGATAATGCGGGTTATCCATCTCATTGCCTCGAAATTGGTCGGCACGAATGAGTGATAAAAGACCCGTCTTAATCTCATAATGATCCGCCAAAATAGCTGGCACACCAATTGCTTCCCCGTACCCTTCGGTGGGTGCACTTAGCAATTACTCCATTGTTCGGTTATTGGCCATATTAACAACAATAGGTGGAAGCTCGGGTTCCACTACTCGTTGTTGACGATTCCTATTCCTACGAGCAATGTTTTCAAGTCTATCGCGATTAATCAAAAGTCGATTAGAACGTAATTGCATAAACCGAAATGACGAGAATTTAGAGGGTTAAAGAAAAGAAAATAGATTAGAAGAAGAATATTTTTGGTATTTTTATTTGGTATTGTTCAATCAAAGATTGATAAAAACAAGGAGTAAGGATAATTACTATGGAAGTAAAATACTCTCGGTCGCTTTGAAACGTAGGTGAAAACCTAAACATCTCGAGGTTCAATAAGTAAACAACGACGAAAATAAAGTTTATTACTACTTGAGTTGGAAAACCAATAACCGATCGTCCCTCTCATATACACACAAGCAAGCGGGGAAACGAGGTGGCACAAAGCACTTAAAAACCTTTTTCCTTAGACAGCCTTTTATAGCTCGTCACCTTATACCCACCTTATAGTTTGTATATATCGAGTTCAAAATTTTTATTAGTATTTATCTATTTTGCCTTTATTTTTTTGTTTTGGATTCGAATACAATAGCTAGGTGATGAAATCCCAACTAAGGTTTGCGTTTTCACGCTTTTGGAAGTAGGTGAATTTATTGTTCTACATAATACAATATATTAATAACAAAAAACACAAAAAATCGATATTTATTATATATAGAAAAATAACAAAACTTTCCGAGGACGGAAAGGGTCTTAAAATCAACGATCAACAAAAATCCAAGAAAGAATCGTACACAATTTCCCCGGCATCGGCGCCAAAATTTTTGATGTGTGAGAAAAGTGTCGGTGTATATTAATATAATACATTATAGGGCAAATTTAGGAAATTACCTTTAGGAAAAGTAATAGTCCAAAATAAGCTAAAGACGGATTAATTAAACACAAGAGTGATCCCGGTTCGTTCTACACGAAGAAATTATGAATTTGAGACTTCCGTTTTGAATTGGACAATCGATTTGAATAGGTTTCGGTTTTTATCTAATTAACTCTACAAATTTTAATAAAGTGCATGAACCGTTTACTAAATTAAATCTAAAAGACGAAATGAAACTATATTATTTTAACTTTATTTATTTTTTCTCTTAAATAATAAATTGTAACAAGATTATTTAAACAATATTAAATTTAAAAGTCATTAGATAATTATTTTTATTTTTAAAACTTTATTTATTTATTCTTTTTATATTTTATTTAATCTAATAATCTTTGACCAAATTAATTAAACTATCTATTATTTAAAGTAATAACAAAAATATTAAACTTTTAAAACTAAAAAGTTAAAAAAAACATTTTAAACTAAAGATGACAGTCAAAGGAGTTTAATAAATACTTAAAATAGAAATAAACAAAAACGAGAGGTCAGCCCAGTTGGTAAGGCGTTGGACCTATAACAAGCATGTCTCGAGTTCGAGACCTGCGAATGGCAATATTTTGGAATTATTTTTTTAGTAACATTTTAATCAACCAAAAGTTCTCGTAAATTCTTATATCCGAATATATATCCAGCAAGTCAAATCCAAACAATCATTAATACAGGCAATGAAACAAATCAACAGCAATTAAAAACTTATAACAAGATGAAGCAATAGAAAAACTTCTATATCAACAGATTGAATATAACAAAATTACAAAATACATCATTCATGAATCAGACTCAAAATTTACTACAAAATTTGCCTCAATTCTTTCATTCAACGAAACAGACTAACCAATGCAATCCATACTACTGTAGTGAAATAACCTAAGTTGAGCAAAACGAAACAGGTCAATAGATTAACAATCTACAAACAAAACTTTAGCAGTAACATTAAAACAAACCCATTCTTCCATTTATCAGATTATAATCTCAACCTGCATCAATTACCATCTCTTAACATCAATCTCAACTTAATCCAACATACAGATCCATAGCATACGGTTTATTTAGCAAAATACACATCCAGTGATAGCAGATACAAAATCAAATTCCCACAATAACAGATAAAAAAAATCAAACATTATCACGAATCCATTTAACAGCTTCTAATGTGAAAGCAATAATAAATAAAAAACGATATCAATCAAAGCCTAAACACACTTGAAAACCACAATCGCTCGAATCATCATAACAACATCTAATCAAATATTTAATTAAAACAGATTCATAAAATATCATAAACTAAATATCAGTTTATATTAAAGCAAGTAACATAAAAAAAACACATCATACAATTAAAACAGTCAGACAGAAAACAAAACCTAGCAGATTCAACTAAAATTTGCAGAAAAGTATAAGAGCTTGACCATTTAATGAAGGCAACCGTTGAGACGAAGGTGAGCGCTGAGCTACCTTAGAACCGACACCCTTCGAACCACAAAACACCATTAAAACCGTTCTAAACAAAACTTCGAACCACAAACTAAGTCACCAATATGTCTCGGACCGGTAGATTATTTCTATACCTGATGTGATGGCATTTTTACATGATCTCATCGTTCTTTTCGGGCTTTAAATGCATAAAAATGTCATAAAATACCATATATATGCTTGTGTTTGTTTACTTGTGTATTTTAGGTATGGATATCATGAAAAAGACAAAAGGTTACAAGAAACAAGGAAAATAGAACACGAGAAACGAAGCCGCACAAAGAACCGGGCCCTAGTTTGTGAATTATCATAGAAAAACCCTTGAAGATTTGAAGATGTGCAAGATTGAGCCCTCATTTATGAATAAATGACACTTAATACCCTTGTATATTCTTAATTACAAGTTTGGTCCCTTAAGTTTGTCAAAATTACAAAAAGGTCCTCCAAGTTTGAAGAATTGGCAAATTTAGTCCCTCAATAATACTAAATTGTCAATAATATCCTTCATAAATTCCAAGATCCAAAGAAGCCCTTGAAGTTCAAGAATATTACACTTCTAGTCCTTATAAAATGGATTAAATATCAAAAGGACTGAAGTTGTAAATATGCCAAAGTGTTAAAAGCCCTAAAACTTTGTTTAGAAACTTTTTGTGGCCAAAACCTAAATTCTGAAACTTCAAATAACAAAGGAAACAAGTTTACTTGGAAAACAAACTTGTTATACCATATTTTCCAAAGACTGAGGGCCAAAAGTGTGCAAGTGAAACATTCAAACATAAATTGCGCCAAAGACATACACAATCCACCAAAACCGGATCAAATGGAGTTACTATTCACCCCAAGAACCCAGTTTTACCTTCACTTAAAACAAAGGGTAAAAACCAATTACCCATACCCATGCTTAATTCACACGCCCAGAAACTCACCCCACACCTAAAACCCCAATCCCCAGTCACCATGTGACCTCACCATTCAAGCTGTCCACCTATCACATCACACCTTAACCTCCAAGGAATGACACGTGGCCAAATCAACAACCCACACTCCTTGCTTGGTCACAAAGCTAAAATGAACTTCTAGGATCATTTGGACAACTCACATCAGCAAATTTGTCTAGAAGACTCAAGGGTAATTTTGAGATTTTATAGCTAGGGTTTCTCATTGTAAACTCAGCCCTTGTGGCCTATATAAGGACTCCTCAACTTGTGAGAGAGCCTTGTTTCAATTTTACTCTTTAAACATTGTAATCCCTTTTTAAATTTATAAAAGTTTGGCATTTTTAAGAAAATTGTAATTCCTTTTTATGTTTTTTAAAGTTGGTATTGTTTAAGAGTGATTTTGAGTTCCATTTGATGTTATAAAGGTGCTTTGATCTTTTGGTTAAAGCACGTTTATTGTTGGAAATACGTTTTTACGTATTTATGAAGGATCGGTCGCTCCAACGATATATTAACGTAACGGGCTCGTGATCTAGTTAGTAAACGTATAGCCCATATAGCCCACATGTAGGGTGGGCTATATATACCCCTCCTAGCATGTTAGGAGGGGTTGGTGATTCACATTTTCATAATTCAACATTTCACTTTCTCTCTCAACCTCTCCTTTCTCTCTCTACACCTTCATTCTTCTTCTCATCTCTTTTATATTATTAATCAATCAATCCACTTAATCAATCAAATCCAACATGTAGAATAAGCCAAGATTTATGTAGACCTTCAATTGGTATCAAGAGCTAAGGTTAGATTGGTTTATTCTTATTTTTTATTTTGATTGATTTTGGTGGGTTTTGATTTAATCAAGCTTTAATCTTAAAAAAGTTTGTGTTTTTATGCTTTAAATCATAGTATAATCTTTAGATTTATTTATTTTATATAAAAAAATCACAAATTTTTATATAAATATCACGGATTTTTTGTTATATATGTTCAAATCTTACAAAAGTTTGTGTTTTTATAAAAAGTTTGTGTTTTATCCTTTTAATTTTGTACTTTTGATTCAAAAAATAAACACGTTTTATCTTTCTTTTGTTTATCTTTTTGATTGAATTTTTTATTTTATCTTTTTAATTTATTTTTATTTGATAGTCAAATTTTTTTATTTTTTTATTTTAATTTTTAATTTATTTATTTTTTATTTTTATTTTTAATTTTCTAGTTTTTTTCTCCGTTGGTCCCTTTGCCTTATATCAGTCAAATCAGTCTTTTTTTTAACATAAAATTTCAGTCCAATATACTCTTCTCGAGAATCAAGATTTTCTCCGAGTGAACCTTCTTTTTCAAGAATCAGTTTTTCTTTTCTTTTCCGAGTCAACAGTTTTTCTGAGTGAACCTGTTTTTCCGAACGAAGCAAAAGATTCCGGATCAACCAGTTATTCCGGATCAACCAGTTATTCCGGATCAACAAGTTATTCCGGATCAACCAGTTATTCCGGATCAACCAGTTATTCCGGATCAACCATTTATTCCGGATCAACCATTTATTCCGGATCAACCAGTTATTCCGGATCAACCAGTTATTCCGGATAAAGAAACTCAAAAAAAAGGGAGATTCAAACATAACGGACACCACTCGAACACCCTCTGTCGAACCAAAAACCAAACACACTGAAGAGGAATCTACCATTCTCGAACTCAAAGAAGACCCTCGACTCAAACAGAAACACTCCCACACACGACATCACACACCGTACTCGACTCATCACTCCCAACATACTCCACACGACACCCACTGGACTTCATAACTCAACTCAAAACCAAACCCAAACAGACATCACTCAAACCAACTCTCGTCTCTCACCCACACCCTCGAATCTACACAGCCTCGAAACACAAACACCTCACACAAACTCGACTACCCACACCCTCAAACACAAACTCACCAACACCCTCGTAAAAACTCAAAACTCTTATTTCCAACACTCACCCATATCCGACTCAAACAAACTCTCACCCATATCCTACTCAAACAAACTCTCACCCATATCCGACTCAAACAAACTCTCGACTCAACAAATCAACACTACAACAAGGATCTCAGATTAAGTTTATGCATGCAAAGATCTTATTCAGATCTTTCCAATCCTGAAAACCCTCATCATTGATCCATGAAGGTTAATCACCCTCTTTAATATTCGAGTATCAAGATTAATTAATAACAATTATGCCATAATTAATCTTGGTCTCGTTGACACAGCAAAACAAATCAATAAAGTTCACCTACCCGAGACCCTTTATTGGATCTTGTAGCCAAATCGTCGAACAACAGGATTGTTTTGTTGAGATGAGTGATTATCTTTCTTTGTGATGATTTCAATTTTTGAGAAAGAGATTTAGGTTAGTTTAGTTTAGGGTTTGGTTGAGGAAAGAGAGAGATAGAATAGAAGAAAGGACGGAGGAAACAAGATTGGGTTTATATAACAAGGATTTGTGAAGTATTGATATTTGTGTGATTTGTGAAGAGACGGTGAGAGTTTAAAAGAGAGAGAGAGAGTCAAAGGTGGGGGGCGGAGTAAATTTAGGGTTGACTCTTTTGGGTTTGTTAAGATTAACGATTATATAGCAAAGAAAAAGGGGCGGAGATAACTATGCATGCGCCACGTATCATTTGACTAGGCCACGTTATTGGTATTAAGTTTATCAACAATTTTAATCAAACGTGATATTAACATATTTGGTTATCGTCAATATTTTTTAGTCTCGGGTTTTTTTATTTGGCCATGTGTAGTTAACATTTTTTATAGAGACACATTTTTATCATCATTTTTATATTGTTGCTATATTTGGTCCTCTTTGTATCGGGTTTATTTTATCATCGTTTGAGTCGACAATAATTTTTGAGCCGAGTAAAGAGTTATACCATCAAACGAGGATTGGGACGAAGTTTTACGGTTTTGGTTGGGGTATAAAATCTCGTAAAATCGACTTCACGATTTATTCACGACTCATAAAATCCCGAATACAACCACAATCACAATTATCTTTCATCGACATTCAATGGATTCGTTGAATTCAAAATTTCAAGAGGGAGACATGCATCACATGCAAGACACAGCTAGAGAAAGTGGCATTACTTCATTTCGAATGCTTCAGTCTCATCTTGTCACTCTTTCATGGATTCAAGGAGGGAGCGAATTTGTGACAATCTTTGGTCAAGATCGTCAGATATTCATCGACTCAATATTCACCACTTTGACCCAACTCTCCGAGCAACTCAACCGTGACAACTTTAATCACTCTGCATCGGCACTTGCATATAAGGCTCTTGTGACACAACTCACGCCTTTCCTTCAATTCAATATCATCAAGCTTGAAAGTTCAGTGATTTTCCAATCATTTCTTCGAGATACACATACCGAGCTTCGAGTTTTCCGAGATACAATTTTGAAACTCATGACATCGGTCTCGTCTTCGATTTATGAAAGATCTCTACTTCAGCAAGGGTATGATAATGGAGTGCAAGACTCTTCGATACAAGAGGAAACTGGTCATACAGTTGAAAACTTAGAGCCTAACGATGCCAAGAGCACGGAATCAGGAGGACAACATGATACCAGTGGTACGTCAGAGAATGTTCACGAGATCTTTTTTTATGACACCTTTCCCGTTTATGACGAAGAGCCTGCAAACATGGTACAATGTAATGTTGTTTATGATGTATATGCTGATGCCATGCCGCATATTGAGCATTCTGAACCTAATTATGACAAACATGGGATGGAAAAGAGTGATAGAAATACCACTTCTGATTCATCCGATGTGAGTCATAATGGGGGAGAAAGTGTTCAAAATGCTAAACATCATGATAATTGTCTTTTGACTTCTTCATTGACTGCTTCTGATTCCAAGATTAGAGAGCTCGAAACGATTGTAGCTCAACAATCAAAACATCTTGAGGATGCCAAACTTGAATTTTCCAAGAAAACGGACAAATTTGAAACATACTTTGAAAAACTTGAAAACTCAAACGTTGTTCTTGAAAGAAAATTGGATCAAAAAGTTTTAGATTCGAAAGCTGAAAAGGATAATATTTTGAAACAAATTCAGTTACTAGAGTCTAAATTGGCATCCCAAGATAGACTGCTCAAAGAAAATGAAACGTTAAAAGCTCAAATTCAGGAAAAGGTTTTTGCTATAGCTGCATTGAAAAATGAGTTAAGGAAAACTAGAGGACCTAGTGTGGACACTAAGCTTGAAAAACCATCAATCTTGGGGAAACCGCCTACAAATCAGTTCGTCAAACAACCGACTGTCAGACAACCTACTGCATTTAGATCCGAGCGACCACAATCCTCGAGACCGCGGTTTTCCTCCCAAGTTGATTTGGTTCATTTTCCTAGACCAGTCACTCCAGCAACTAGGCCCAATGTGATCAAAACAGCTTTGGCAAGACCTAATCACATGATTGCCTCTAGTTTCCCTAAATATACCAAGACCACGTCTAGAACTAGTTCAAATGACGTTTGCCATAAATCTGGTCAAAGGGAAGCTATTCAAAAGACACATGTAAGAGATAGCAATGTCCAACCTAGTCAGATGCCTTCTAGATTACCCAACACTACTAACCGTAGCATGTCATCTCCTAGGAGCATCGATCAATCATCTAGGAAATACTCGGACATTAAATATGCTACTTGTAAAACATGTAGAAAATGTGTCTTTACGGCAAATCATGATTCTTGTGTCAAGAAATTACTTAATGAGGTGAACTCCCGTGCTAGAATTAAGTCCCAGTGGATAGCTAAAATCAAACCCTTTGGTAAAGTTTGGCGCTCCACTGGTAGAACTTTCACTCTTGTAAGAAACGAGTGCCCTTTAACTAGGATAGTCTCTGATTCTACTAAGACTACTATGGAGGAAATTGATAAAGATGATACATCACTTAAGCCTAAACTTAAGGTTTTCTATAAAAGGAAATGTTTGCCAGCTAAGACAAGTGAATCATCTACTCAGGTCGCCTCTGACACAAGTAAAGCCAACTGTGAACCCCTACGTGCTTCTATAATTGATATCGCTAACCCATATCAAAGCATGCAAATTCCTAATGAGAATTCAGGTACCAAAGTTGATGTTCCAAAATAACGAAGAGGTCCAATCATTGTATACCGTTCAACTAAGGATACTCTTAGAGTTTGGTTGCTGAAGAAGCAGATATCGGAGAAACAAGTGTCTCAGGGGATTCATGGTTAAGCTTACCTCAAAGGCTTACAGTCAAATCACAGTATGTGACCCGTTCTTCAAAGAAAGGAAAGTTTATCGCCGATGATAAATTTATCCTAACAACGAGAAATTAAGTTTTCTCGGGCATGAGCTAATATTAAAAACATTCAACGTTTTTAAGCTCATGCACAAAGGCTTATAGATAAATGACAGTCTGTAACTCGCGCTTAAAAGAAAGGAAAGTTTATCGCTGATGATAAACTTATCCTAACAACAAGAAATTAATTTTTCTCGGGCATGAGCTAACATTAAAAACATTCAACGTTTTTAAGCTCGTGCACAAAGGACTTACAGTCACATCACAGACTGTAACTCGTTCATCAAAGAAAGGAAAGTTTATCGCCGATAATAAACTTATCCTAACAACGAGAAATTCATCTTTCTCGGTCATGAGCTTTACGTTAAAACATTCAAAGTTTTCAAGATCATGAAAACGACTTCTAAGTAAATGTCAACTTAGAACTTGTTCTTCAATTAAAAGGAAAGTTTATCACCGATGATGAACTTATCCTTACAACGAGAAATTAATTTTTCTCGGGCATGAGCTAATAATAAAAACATTCGAAGTTTTTAAGCTCATGCACAATGACTTACAGTTAAATGTCAGACTATAACTCGATTCAAATAAAGGAAAGATTATCTTTTATGATAACTTATCCTCATAACGAGAAATTAACATTTCTCGGTCATGAGCTTGTATTAAAACATTCGAAGTTTTAAGCTCAGAAAGGAAAGTGTATCTTTTAAATAAGAGAACTTTGCCTCATAACGAGAAATTAACCTTTCTCGGTCATGATCTTTCCGTTAAAACAGTCAAAGTTTTCAAGCTCATGAAAACGACTTCTAAGTAAATGTCAGCTTAGGACTCGTCCATCAGATAAAAGGAAAGTTTATCGCCGATGGTAACTTATCCTTAACAACGGGAAGTTTACAACTTCTCGGACTTGAGCTCGTTTTGTAAGATATTAAACATCTTAAGCTCAAGTAACTGTTTTTCAAAACGTTGAACACAATTTTTCAAGAATTTTTCAAAAGTTTTTTCTAAATCTTTCAAAATTGTGTGTTCAAAATGTTTTGATTAAAAGAGCATGTCTTCTAGAATCGATAATATTTACGAACCTAGAAATGTCATTCAATAATGACACGGGGTTGTAAATAAAGTTCGAGCAGAAGTTTAAAAGATTTAAAACATGCTCAAAATGGTTTGCTATTATTTCAGATAGTAACCCGCTTTTCACTTTGAAGTCAAGCATTTCGCCGGAAAGCTTTGACTTCAGAATCCGAAGTTATCAACTCCACAATACGAAGTTCGGTGCAATTGATATCTACATACTAGACGATGCGACTACTCAAACGACGAATACAGCTCTTTAAGTAGAACACGGGTCAACAATTGAGGGGGAGCAATTGTCAAGCGTTCAGATTATTCGATGCCGAAAGTGCCAATGTTCACAAGTTGGTGTCAAGACAACGATATCAAATTGTCCATGTGGTGTAAAGGAGAAGATAATTTCAGAAGTTACGAGGAAGACCAACATTCGTGAACAAGAACCATGTGCTTCTTTCATATGATTTTCTCCATCATTCAGGTCCAACCTCGTAAATTGCTAATCTTGTGAATACATTATCATATATCATCTTTGCACGTGATAAATACCTTACACTTGTGTTTAAAAGGTATTTAATTTACGTTTCAAGTACACCCTCATTAATTTGAGGGGGAGCTTGTGTAATTCATGAAGATAATTGGATTTGCATTTTTCTTCCCAAATTTTCTTAAAATGCTATTAAATCAGTTGATATTAAAAACATCGATTGGGTTAATATTTTTAATATGGGGGAGAAAATGTGATTTAATATGGGAAATGATTTATTACAAATGGTTTGACTTAACGTGTTAGCTCATCCCGACACGTGCGAAATGTTTTCGGATATCGTGGCATATGTTAAGGGGGAGCAAAATGGATTTGCACTTCAAAATGGATTTCATGGTGACATACACTTACCCAAAACATCTCTATTCACGACGGTGAAGATTGTGGTGACATAAGAATGGTAGGATAGGTTAAAGTCCAATGATTTCTCTAGAACCGGAGGAATCTTCCCAAGGACATTCATAGCTAGAAATAGTAGTCCTTAGGAAAGATGGAGAAAGATTGTGATCGTAGCTGAATGCCGACCAAGTACTTAAGTTAGCACTGGAACAATCACAACAAGGTGCTAGTGATGACGTATTGGTAAGCATTGAAGGGGTTGAAGAATGAAAAAGAATTGTAAAGATAAAGGGTGTAAAGAAAGAAGCCCTCCTTACAACCTTAGGTAGAAACCGGGTCAATTCATATGCTATTGAGATCATTTTTAGTGATTCTTGATATTGAAGATAGACATCATGGACCCAGTGATGCAAGGCACAACCCATCCCAGCTAACTCAGATATCTCTCAAAAGATATTTGTTTTACTCACACGGAGACAACGCATTATCTATTGATTTATTCACTCCGAATAAATTGGTATTGAAAAGGTGGCACTCCTATCCAGCCTCCGATCACTAAAATCCAAAATGCACGATCGAGTCTAGAGCCATTTGAGATCTTCAATTATCTCATTAGGACACATTTTTCATTATTCCTTGCTTGTTCACACAATGTGAAAAGTAAGAAAGATATTAAGAGTCCTACGCAAAATCTTCATGATCTTGCCTGAACATCCGTGTAATACGAAAGTATTTACAATAAAGATGGAAATCTTTCTTGAGCGAAAATCAAAAAGCTCATGGTAGGTAACTTGTGCGATTCTTTATGAATCAAACTTGTGATAACTGGAAAGAAACAGTGGTTTAATTCTTAAATGAATTTAAACACGTTCTAGGCCTCTACGCAATATCTTAGTGATCTTGCCAGAACATTCAGAGTAATACTATTAAGTATTTACAGTGATGAATGGAAATCCTTCTAGTGTTAACATCAAATAGCACTTGGTAGATAACTTGCACGATTCTATATGAATCAAGCTAGTGACAACTGGAAAGCAACGATGGTGCGGTTCTTAATTGAACTTCACTTGTTCCAGGAACATGAATTGACGGCTACAAATCATACGGATAATATTATCCAAATGATTCACTCTTTACGTTCGCAGTCAGCTTTGGACGGTCGAGTAAAGAGAACGGGTTTACCCGCGAAATCTTGTCAAGGAGGTTCTTTATTGAAACTACCTGTCACAAGTACGATATTTAATATCGTTCAACGGTCTTCACCGACCGGAGGTAAAATGCTACCAAATTAGAATGAAATGTTCAAGGCCATTTCATCCGTGTATATTGTTTGTTGCTAACTGTCTTATGCAGCGTAACAAGAAGGTGGCATTGCGGTGTACAATCCAGAAGAAGTCGTCACCACATGCTTATACTACATACGATTAGTACTTCAACAATTCAAGAAAGTCTGAAGGTCAAGTCTTCCGCTGTATCAAACTCTGAAGCTTTCAAGAATTTAAAGGTATAAGTATGTGGAACATGAAGTCACGAAGAGGCGAATGTCACAAGTGACGAATGCACAAGGTCAAGGCAAGAAAACATGCTCAAGACTTAAGTCAAAGATCACATCAAGCATATTCACAAGAACAAGATCGAAGACTCAAGCATAGATGCTAGGTTTAAGATTTTGTAAAAAGATGTGACCTCCCTTAGGGGGAGATTGTTGGAAATACGTTTTTCCCAATAAAGTCTCGGTCACATCTTAGTTAGCATAGATCACGAGATATAGACTATTTAGAACTTTGTTTCTTGGAGCGACCTCCCTTAGGGGGAGATTGTTGGAAATACGTTTTTAGGTATTTATGAAGGATCGGTCGCTCCAACGATATATTCATGTAACGGGCTCGTGATCTAGTTAGTAAACGTATAGCCCATATAGCCCACATGTAGGGTGGGCTATATATACCCCTCCTAGCATGTTAGGAGGGGTTGGTGATTCACATTTTCATAATTCAACAATTTCACTTTCTCTCTCTACCTCTCCATTCTCTCCTTTCTCTCTCTACACCTTCATTCTTCTTCTCATCTCTTTTACATTATTAATCAATCAATCCACTTAATCAATCAAATCCAACATGTAGAATAAGCCAAGATTTACGTAGACCTTCATTTATGTTTGGTAAGGTTTTCGAGTTTGAAATAATCTTGAATTCAGTAATCTATTTTCCTATTTTTCTTGTACTAACCCTTAACCATAAGCCCTAACCTCTTACAAGCTTTTTGACACCAAGCTTGTGAAGGTATTTGAGCCTTTGGTAAGTCTGTTTGTTGCCTTGTGTTGAAGATCATACATATCAAGGTCTGGTTCTACTTTGAACCATCAACAGACCTTGATCCTTCTTGTTTCAAGGACCTTGGTCACTTTCTAGCTGTTGGGAGTGGTCCAAGGAGCATAGCTGATCTCCCTAGGAAGTTGTGGGGGATATGTATAAGCTCTATTTCAGTTTCCTCTAAAAAATATCATGTTTATGTCTGTTATGAGGTTTGCCATGTGATTTGGTGTTCTTATGTTTGGGCTTTGTGTTTCATTGGTTGTATTCGTTAGTTATCACCTAGGTAATATATTTGAATCATAAAATCAGTAGGTTGTGTGTTGGAATCAAAAGTTTGTTTGATAAGGGGCTAAAATAAGGTTGTTTAGTTTTTGGGATCATAAGGCCTTGTGGCCTTGTGCCCTTGGTTCTTAGGGTTTGGATAGTCTAAACAAGTCATTTGTCACTGGTTTTGGTCCTTGGTTAAGTCTCAAGAGGTTTGGAAAAGGATTTCTAAGTTTTGGAAAAATATGAAAATATTGGTTTGAAATTGGTCAAACACATCAGATCCAATAAAATCTTTATTTGTTAGATCTAGGGTCTGAAATTTGGTTTGGTAAGAGTTTAGGTGATAAGCTATATGTGCAATATCTGTTTGTTGAATTTAGTGGCTTATTGTGGGTGCTAGAGCTTATCAAAGTTGGCTGAAGTGGTCATTTGCATCAGCAAAGTGACCACCTCTTTTTAGGCTTGCATTTGCTATTCTAGTGTATGCCTTGTTGTTTAACTGCTTGAATCTTGTTATTGTGCTGCTTGTGAGTGCTTCTTGCTATTTGGTTTGCTTATTTGATGGCTTATAAGCCAACTGGCTTATTGGCTTGAATTTGCCAAAATCTGCCAAGTTTTGGTTAAATGACCACTTGATTCACAAGGGCTCAGCCTTGAGTTCTTCACAAAAGTTGCTTAAAAGAAGCTTATAATCAATCCCTGATCATTTGGTAATATTTGATGGACTTTGAATTTTGGTCCAATAAGCACAATTTGGCTTATTTTTCAGAACTACTTATTGGTACATGAAACAACTTTAATTTTGTGATAGGTGCCATTTTTCTCATCTTAATATCATAACTGAGAAGTTACAAGTCTTTTGGTTAAGCTTTTGCTAGAAACTAGCTTATTTTGCTTTTCCAGCCAGCTTATTGGCTTCCACAGCTTATTCTACTTGACTTTTTGTGAACTTTCTTGTTGCTTATTCTTAGTTAGCTGTTTGTGAGCTTTTACAAAAAGAATCATCTTTTGAAACCCTCTAGAACTCAAACCTGACTATTTTGTCATTTAGTGAAAAAGTTCTTTTCAAAGTTCTAGCTTATTACTTGAGCTTTTTCAAAATTTCTTTTTGCAGATTGGTTTAGAATCTCAATAAGATGTTGTGTGTTCAATTAAAGCTTATGGCATTGGCTTTTAGCTTAATGGGCCAAAAGGCCCATTAAGAATAGGCTGTTGACTTATTAAGCTGTGATAAGCACATTTTCAGCTTTTGGGCCTTTAGACTTTTGTGCTTAAAATCAAATTTTAAGTCAGACTGGTGATTTTCAGCTTATTTGGTTGAGTTTGATCTTATTGGGCCAAAAAGCCCATTTAAGTGCACTGTTTTTTATTTTATCCCATTTGGGGGCCCAATAGGGGTACTTTGGTAATTTCACTTTCATTTTCTGTTTATTTAGGTTAAAATAAACTAGTTTGCAAGTTCTTTAGAATTTTTTATAATTTTTGAATTTTTAATAATATTTTAATATTATTTTATTATTAAATTTCGTTTTTCACATTTTTACAACTTTTATATTTTTCTTAGGTTACATACATTAAATTAAGATTTTTAAAACTCTTAGATTAATTTTAGCGTCATTTTCTTAATTTCTAGAATTATTTTAATATTTTAATAGTTTTGAATCATTTAAAAATAGTTTTCCTTAGTTTAAAAATTCATAAAAATAGTTTTTAGTCTTTTTAAGTCATTTTAGCGGTTTATAAAGTGAAAAAACTTTATTTGGACTTTTTAATAATTAATTGGATTTTTAGGGCTTTAATTAGCATTTAAAAATTAATATTTAATTAAATAAAAGGTTTGAAAAAGTTTTGATCATTTGTAAACTCTTAGTTTATTTTATTTGATTTTTGGTAATTTTTTATTTTAGCACTTTTTACGGTTTTTAATTTAGTCGTCGTAGTAATAATTTTCACGTATCCGTCATTCTATTTTCTCATCCCTTCTTTCTGAATATTAATCTCAAATCATTTACAAGTTTTTCACACACATATACCTCCTTGGGAAACAAACTTAATTGGGTCATTAGTGTTTGATTTTCCTAAATCATCACTTAATACTTATCGCTCATATACGCTCTTTTTCCTAAAAGACGTATTTTTACCACAATCATTTTGGCGCCGCTGCCGGGGAGGTGTGTCGTGATTAATTTTTCATTTTCTTTTTAATATTAGCCATAAATAGTATTTGTATTAGTAGAACTCTACTAATACGTATTATCGGTTTTTTTTCGTTTTTCTTGTGAAATTACTATTACTATATTCAAGAAAAAGTAAGATCGGATCGTAGTAGATCCTAAGATCATATGATCAAGATCGGGATCCTATAAGATCTTAAGCATGCAAAGATCCTACGTAAGATCCGGATCGTTTTTGGTTTACAGTGTCGTAAAATCGTAAGATCCTAAGATCAAGATCGGGATCTTAACAACCTTGCTATATTGTATTAAGTATCACAACAAAATCAAAATATCTCCAAAAGTGTGCAAACACAACCTTAATTGGGATTAGATCTCCTAATTATTGTATTCGAATCTCAAACAAAAAAAAAAGTCAAAAATAGATAAATACTTTCGTGAAACTCGATTCTGAAAAATACGAACTATAAGGTGGGTATAAGGCGGGTATTATAAAATATACCCTAAAGAAAAAGGCTCTTAAGTGCTTCGCGCCGCCTCGTTTCTTCGCTTGCTAGTGAGTATTTTGAGATGGAAATCTAATCGAGGGTTTTTCCGCCCAAAGTATTATTACGTATCATATATATTTGATTGGTTTCTTTGTGATTAAACCCTCTTGAACAAATTAGTTTTCACCAAAGTTCTAATGTCATTCGAAGGCGTTCACTCCACGTGATCGTTTTCATTATTTTGAGGCTTCTTTAATCAAGAGTTTGATTCGATGAGAGATTTGGTAGATTATTGTCTACGAATACACACAAAATCAAAAAAAAAAATTATTAAAAACAATCAAAAACACAAAAAAATTGAAAATTCACAAAACAACCAAAAAGAATCTTCTTTGCTCACCTCCCATTCTACGTCAAGTTTATGCTCACTCGTAATCAAGCAAAACGAGCTCGTAAACGTCGTCAAAGTCAAGGAAATCAAGAGCCTTTGATTGAAGAACAAACTCCAATTGTTGAACCCGTTGTAGAACCAATAGTCACCATGGCTAATCGTAATATGATGGAGTTGCTTCTAGCACCCACCGAGGGTTTTGGAGAAGCTATTGTGATTCCCGTCATCCTAGCGGAGAATTTCGAGATTAAGACGGGTTTAATGTTGATGTTGCAAGTAAATAAGTTTAGAGGTCATGAAAAAAGACAACCCGCATTACCACATAAGGAATTTTAATCGTCTCACCGCAACAAGCAAGGTTAAGGATGTTCCAGATGACGCCATTAAGATGATGTTGTTTCCATACTCGTTGGATGGACCCGCTAAAATTTGGCTCGAGAAAGCACCGCCAAATTCGATTTTCACATTGGGTGATCTCGTCTCTAAGTTTGTGAACCAATTTTTTCCACCATCTAAAACAACACATTTGAAAAATGAGATTTCAAGGTTTACACAACGTAATATTGAAAGTTTTTCAATGGCATGGGAACGATTTAAGGAAATGTTACATGAATGTCCACACCATGATTTTTCGGAATTGCATCAAATAGATACTTTTAACAATTGGCTTAATGATCATGAACGAGAATATTTGAATGCCGCCGCGGGTGGTAATTTTTTGTGCTAAACGATCGATGAGGCTTTGAAGATTATCGAGAATAGATCTAAGGTTTATAACCCTCATAACACACCGAGTGTTGCCAATATGGGTTCATCATCGTCTCATAACATTAATGCCTTACATGATGAAGCAAATGAGGAAAATTGGTTTTTCGATAGGTTTTCGACGCTTATGACACATTGGAAAGCACAAGATGCTTTGAATTCCGCATCGGTTAAAGCGGTTGAAAAGAGTTGTTTATCTTGTTGTGGAGCTCATGATCTTTCCGAGTGCATTACCGCCGGTGGTAACACTTCGAGTGCTTATGTAGCACCGGGAACTTACAACCAAAACGGCCAAGGTTCCCGCCCAAATCAAGATCCATCAAATCAAAATGCTAACAACAATCAAAATGGTGGTTATCAAGGCAATTCACGTAATTATAACAAAGGGAATTATCAAAGTGGGAATGGACAAGTTTCAAATCAAAACCAAAACCGTGATTTTCAAAACGCTACACAAGGTTTTCAAAATGCTCACAGTAAAAATCTTAATGGAGAATTTTTGGATTACGCAAAAGCAAACGATGCTAAGATTGATAATACGCAACGTGAGATGATTATCTTAAGATTCGAGTTGAAAAACGAGCTTAAAAACGAACTTGCTAATGAACTTAAGATTCATGCTAATAAAATGGAAGGAAGCGTTCAACGTCTTCAACAAAATCATCAAAAGATGGAACAAGGACAACATGAGATTAAGCAAGAGTTGTTAAAAGCGGATGCTAGGCAATCAAAAATTGAGGACCGAATGGCAAAAATGTTTGAAGCAATCATGTGTAAACCCTCTTCCTTGGGTGGTCTTCCTAGTGATACCATTTCAAACCCTAAGAGAGAAATGAAGGTTATTACTACTCGTAGTGGTAAAACTTTCAAGGAACCTATCTCTCGTCCAAGCACTTCTACAGAGAAGGAAATCGAGAAAGAGCCCAAGGTGATGGTCGAAAAGGAGCATATCACAAGCCCACGAAGTACCGCTCATACCACACCTACGGTCGAACCAATACCAATCATGGAACCTGAGATTCCAAGGTCGTTGCCTAATGTCCAACTGATGCGCGTCTTGCACTCCTAGTTTTATATTTATAAACAAGACTTATTATTTCCTTAACTACGCATACGAGCAAGTATACTCGTTCTATTGTAGCAAAGTCGGCTAAGTCTAGGTCGTCCCATGGGATTTACGCATAATCAAAATGTTGTGGTGGTGTAGGTAATAGGGTTGTCACTACCGTTACTACCGTAAGAATTAACATGGTAAAGGTAAACATAACTAAAAACAATACTTGTGTGAATTCCATTTCATCCGTAGGAGAGATAATTTGCATATATAAGCAACTACGAATCACAAATCTAAAGTATATAAATTCCATTCCATGGTATTTTCATAGAATTCATATTAACATATTGGTGAACCCTTTCGGCCTATGATCATCTATTCCAATTCATTATAATCACCATTTGCTAGAAAACATAAAGAGATAAGTTTGGTTTGAATAGGTTATTTCGACCTATACCCAAGATAAATCTTTTGACAAATTCCTTTAACCAACTCGTCAAGGTGAGTGTCAATCACCAAGAAACTAAATTGACTCATGCATAAATCTTTTGGAACATAGTTTACTTGAAATCCTTTCGACCTTTAAATCCAATAAAAAGCTATATTTCATTTGATTATCAAAACATGTTTCAAGAATTATCAACCATAAAACCCCATTTACATTATCTTGTTCATAAAACCAAACTCCCCTTTAGAATTCATGTTCATCACACAAGTATATCACACTACTCGGAATTCAAACACATTTCAACACAATTCATAACTTTCTCAAACATTCAATAGCACTTAAATTATAATGAAGATTAATCCAAGTACATGAATTTACTAATAGTTCTTCCAAAAACAAGAAATAACAAAAACAGAATTTGTAGCAATTCCAAGCCTCCAATTGACCAATGTTCCTCCACCCGAATCTCTCCTTCATGAAATTCGTCCTCCCCTTGGGAATTAACAGAGGTTTATTGTCTTTTGGGTTATATAAGTTTGGTGATTCTGACCTTTGTCAAGGGTTAGAATGATCAAAGGATGAAGCACTCTTAAACAAATGACCCTAAGGTCTAAGTTATACATGATTATGCTTGGAGAGAAGGTAATAAACTCCAGGGAGTGTTAATGGGAGGAAAATGAGAAGCCTGTCATTGATGGTGCGAGTTTATGAGTGACTCTTGCTAGACTTGACTAACAACATGCTGGTGGCAACTGATTGTGGACTTGCCGGTGGCACGGACCCCCTTGCTTGCCAGTGGCAACTGAATGCTACTTTGATGTTGGTGGCAACTGAAGGTTGGTTTGATAGATGCAAGCTAAGTGTTGCTGGTGGCAACTTAGCCATTTTCCACACTTTTCCTAATAGTCCTTCTTCTTTCTTTTCTTTCTTCTAAACTTCCCAAAACTCCTTCATTATCTTTTATTCTTCACATGAAATCTTACCCTTTCATGCTTCGTTTATTCCTTCTTCTCCAATTCGCGCTTTTTATTCTTTTATTCATGTTTCTTCGTCCTTTCTTCCTACACAATAACCGAACTTTGCACAATATTAGCAATAAAAGTCCGTTTATTACCACAAATAATACACCAATAGTGAAGATAACGCTTATTAATACATGTTGGATTTGAGCGTTATCAAATCCCCTCACACTTAAGTATTGCTCGCCCTCGAGCAAGTAAAGTTAAATCACAAATTCAAAATCTAAACATAAACTTGTTTTTGTCTCTCTAAATCTATAGAATGCTAAAGACTCAAGAAATAGTAGACATATCTTAATCCGATGGGGCGTGAGCACCCGACCATTTTATCAAAAAGGACTTTATCAATTTTGATAAAAGCAAAAATACTAACCACCAAGTGATCACTTCCATCTCTCTCATCATACTATCCTCGTCTTTCTCCAATTTTTTATTATTATTTTTTTTTCAACTTCAAGTACCACGTCTTGACACATTGGCCAATCGATACTACCATTTTACTTCTTCTACCTTCGTCTTCATAATTTATAGCTCATTGGCTATTTATAGTTTAGCTTATAGCTCATTGGCTATTTGCTTCTTTTCCACAATCCCCTCACACTTTGGATGAACATACGCTACAAAAAAAACAAAATAGAGTAGCTAATCCTTTTTTGTTGAAATAACTCATGCGAATTCAAAGTGTGTCCAACACATAAATTGTTGAAATAACTCATGTTAAAATCATTTTTATAAAATAGGTGATTAGCAACAACTTTTTTTAAAATATTTTGCCTTTTATCATCTATTCTTGCCATAATCACACAAATTTTGATCTCACTGCGGATTAATACACTACTAAAATAAAATTTTAAAATTTAACTATTTTTTTACGTTTCTTTTGAAAAGTAACTAAATTTGACAAAATAGACCATTTTTCCTATTTGACCACCCCCTCACACTTAAGTTTGACATTTTCCTCAATGATAATAAACGTACTTCAAAGTATAAGAAAATTGGAAAAATAAGGTCAAATGATACTAACGAAATATGAACCATGAACTCCATGTGGTTTTGTTGCATCATGAGTCTACAGAAACTCCATATATTTCCACCAATCTTGAATTCATATGTCAATTCCTGCAAATACTGCACTAACAAAAGAAAATTTTCTTCCAAATAAAATAAAATAAAATAAAATAACCTTTTTTTTTGAAAATAATATATTACAAACTTCACATGATATGGTGTCTTCAATCTTCCATATCTTTGTCATCATCATGAACTCCTCTTGATGATCCTCCGGCATCAAAAATTTTGAGAACAATGGAGCTACTTCCAACGTATCCACCCGTTTGTGGATCTATGTAGTCATCAATGGACACTCCTTCTCCTCCATAATTACTTTCATTCCCATAAGAATAGTGTGTGTGTGGGTGAGGATAAGGTACATACGTATATGGATATGGTGGAACATTTGGTGGCTCATAGGTTGGGTAACTATAATGTGCTTGATCCGCCAAATGGTGTAGGATTGGCACGGAATGCTCAAGGATGTAGTTGTTTCTCATGGTCATACTATCTCTCCATACCATCATCCTTTCTACCTCACTTAAACTTGCATTCTAATCTCCCCAACTACAGTTCACTCCACCCGTATCGTGCTCCTCTTCTCATTGTTCTTCTCCTTATTGTTGTAACGTCTCCGGATGCCTTAGACATTTCTTTTGCTTGTCTAACTCCCTTTCCAAAGCTCTTATATCCCAAAATTCATTTCCAACCGGCTTCGATAACTTTTTCGTAACACTGTCGTTTAAAACATCGAGCCTTATAGCTATCCAAGTCACATAATGACCTCCACATATTTCACTAACTGTTTTCAATCCTGGGGCTTTCTTATACAAGTACTCGGTAATTCCCCGTACTATATTCACTTGCCTTTCTCTACTTGCTACACTCAATAACCATAGGCCAGTTAATTGTCATCTCTCCCTAGTTCCCGATCGATGCTCAAGTTGTCCTACTATGAACCTATGTAGGATTCTCAATAGTCGATCTCTAACTGATACAAGTTTCTTAATCCCTACAGTATTTTCAGCTATGCTTGCCCAATATTCGTTTACGGGTAAAAGCTTCTTATTGGTTTCTAATCTAGAAAAGTGTAGCTCGAATAATGGATTGTCTAAATCTTCCTTATCATACAATTCTAACACCTCTCCAAACTGCGCTAGTGTAAAACACTAATTTACACCTAACAACCTAAACCAAATGCAAGGTTCATCTTTTGCATCTTTAATGTCCTTGTTGAAATAAAAAGTTGAAAATAATTTAAGACATAACTCACTATATACCTCACCTTGTATGTCTAAGGCCCTTTCGAATGAATAGTACTCAAAAGTTGCTCCCGACCTATGAGTATATGTCATTTTCAACTTCTTTCTCAAAGCTTCCTCACAATTGAACTTCCTAAGCAAGTCCCAATCAACTATTCTTGGTCTGCCAAAAGCTTTCCCTTGTAACCCCGCTAATCTTTTATTATAGGCATGGCGTTCCATTTCTCCTAATCCTCTCCATTTTAAATGTTCATAAGACACAACCCTCACCTTGTACGCTATCTCTTCATGATCATACTTACGCTCATATTTTTCGATCAATGGGTTGGGAGGCATTGTCTTCTTTTGCTTCTAAAAAAATTACAACACTTGAAATGTTAGCATGTTAGTACAACAATCAAATAAACCTATCTAACAAAATCTATTAAAACAAAATAAATTAATAAAAACAAACAAACAAAATAAATAAAATAATTTTTTTAGAGTGACTTGCCGGCGGCAAGGTAAAACAATGGGTGTTTTGCCGGCCGGCAGCCTTGTCTTTCCGGCGGCAACCCTTCCTATTTTTTTCATCTCCATTAACACTTTGTATGGTTTTCATTATTCCCGAAATGGATCAAAACATTATGAACATCATCCATTTCCAAAAATTATTTTTCTAAACAAATCAAAACTAATAACATTACACCTATAACATCAATATGTTCATCATTATAAACTAACTAATCAATCTTACATGATTAAAAACAACTAATTTGATAAAAACCCACTTGAGTTCATTATCATCTAATCAAAATTAATCTACCGTCACACTATCAATGGCTCAATTCTTAAATTCATACTACATCTTAATCTATTTTATATGATTCATGCTTAATCAATTCAATCTATCATAACAAGATTCATGAAACAAAGAAAATCAAAATCAAAATCAAAAGATGGATGTTGGATTCAATTACCTTGTTGGGTTCCATCTTAATTCATTCAAGAAAACACAAGAACTCAAAAAAAATTCTACTCTCTTTCTTTCTCCTGTGTTTTTTTATGTGTGTGTGGGGTGTTTGGGAAAATTAACCCAACTCCTCCTTATGGGTTTATATCTTCCTAAGTTCCCATATTTTCGTTTAACGGGTGTTATTCTGTCAATGACTTTTCAAAACTTTCACAATATATCTAAAATTCCTAAAAGTAAATTGAATAAAACAAAATAACTAAACAAACCAAAATTACCAAGAACCAAAAGTGTCTAAATTACCAAGTCATCAAGAAAATAACAAAAATAGTTTTTAAGGTAAAAACTGAAAATTAAAAGAAAAATCAAGCCTTTGTGATATGAGCTAAAACTCATATCAATTTATCAACAAATAACCCTAAAACATGAAGCAAAATACCAATTTATCTTGTAAAAACAGTATTATGTGGTATGTTTGTGTTTGTGTACATTTGTGTAGGTAAAAGGATGCATTTTCAAGCAAACAAGGAATAATCAAGCTTAATTTGATGAAAAAGACAAAGAAGGATCTAAAGTGACAAGACTTTGAAAGTGCAAGGACCTATCTTGACAATCTGCCAAAGATGAAGGACCAAAGTGTAAATATGTAAAAGTCAAGATCATAGTCAATTTTGGTCAACTCTCAAGTCAACTCAGTCAAAGGACCAATTTTGTTCAAGAATGAAGTTTAAAGGACCAAATATTCCAAAGAAATGAAGTTACAAGCTCAAAAAGACAATCTGCCAAAGTCAAGGGGTTAATTCTGCCTATTTTGGAAAGTTTAACAAGTGTGATCCATGTGAATAGCTAAGGACCAATAAGAAGACAAGAAAAAGAAGCCATGGATTGCCAACTCATGGCATTTAATATCCACTAGCGCCGCCCTTCATTAATGAGCCAATCATAACAGTGCAATCCGTGTGCTACTTTTACAGCCAATGAAGACTTGACACGTGGCATTTTCAAACGAACAAAAATTTCCAGGATCGATTTGGAGCTAGAGGCAATTTCATGGAATGATATAAACATCAAAATTTCTCAAAATCACAAGACGAATCCATTGGTCATAACCAATCAACATGAGATCAACTCAGCAAAGAATCCCCAATTTGAGTTCGTACCTGCAAAATCAATTAAGCAGAATTATGACACGTGGAAGTCTGGGATTGGCTCCAACACGTCACCAACCCCAACTGCTCTTCTTCCCAAGTTTATAAATAGCATACTTAGGCTTCATTTCTTGTAGTAGTTGTAAAGTGTGAAAACACACACACTTTCTTTTCCTTTCACCATTTCTAGTTTTTAGCAAAACTACTCAAGAGTTTGACACACTCTTGAGTTAGTTAGTTAGTTTGTAACCACTTAACAGCTTTGTAACCAATTTTCCATTAATAAAATTCAAATCCTTACTTTCCCGCCAAATCTCCTTACCTTCTTTACTGTTCATCTCCTACTACCATTGTTACTCTTGTTGCTGTTTTGAGTTTGTTATGATCATACCTTGATCATAACTGACTTTGTGTGAAGATTGTAGCTGTTTGTTGATTTCAGTCCAAGTTCATAGCAGATTTGAAGAATTCAAGACATTATGATGATCCTTGTTGATTTGTAGCTTTTTGATTGATTGTAGATAGTTGAATCTAGTGCTAAGGTGGTGGTTAGCACTAGACTAGAGAGTTCAGCACTCCTCTACTGCTCAAAGGTTACTACAATAGGTGCAAACGCTTCTTGTTTTGGTTCCACTCAATTGTCAAAATGTATGCTTCATTCCTAGCTAAGATCTTTGTGATTGCATGATAAAACTTGTTTAGTCTGATCTTAACTTGATTTTAGTCAGTTTGTAGCTTAAGTGTAGCTATATCTGCTCTTTGATTTGATATTTGTCTTAGTTGTTAGCTTTATTCAGTCATATTAAGCTTGCTTTACAATTTGAGTTCTAGTAGCTTTCAGTACTTGCAACTAGCTTTCACACATCTCATTTTGATCACTGATTTTGGTTTGCTATAGCTTTTTACTCAGCTTAGACTTGTACTTAAAAAGGCTTCACAAAAGTCTCCAAAAGATCAGTAATCGAGTGTTTGGCATTAGCTTGTGTAGGATTTTCAAGTATTGATTTTTGGCAAAATAGTATTCATTTTCAGTAAACAAGTGATAACTAGTAGTTTTAAACCATTTTCAAGTCAATTGTTAAGTCAAAAAGGCAAATGGCAATATAAAAAGTTTGGGTCAATTTCAGTCAGTTTTGTTCATAAAAAGTTGTCAATTTCATTTGCCTTGCATTTACTTATTTCTTAATGAAATTCCATCAAACAAGTTCTCAAATCTAGGTTATAACATGAAGTTTTTGATTCCATAAGCATTTTATACAGTTTTCAGTAATCAAGTAGGAATAAGCAAAAATCTGAACTGTTAAGCAAATGCATGTTTTTGTAAAATCCAAACTGCTTTTTCATATCTCTCAATTCTATTCATAAACTAGTCAATTTTCTTTTACAAAATCACTTAGTTAGTGCTTTTGGTTGATTTTTGAGATTTTGAGCTTTTTGAAAAAAAGCTTGGTCAACGCTGGTCCACATAAGCCAAATTTCAGCTTATTTCAGATTCCAAGCTTTTTACTGGATGATTTTTAACAAGACTTGATTTCCCGTTAATGTTTTGAGTTCATTAATTAGTTTCATTATAAAAATCCAGTTGTGCATGTCTAGATTCTCTTAGAGCTTATTTTGTGCTTATTGGAAAGTGCTTATCAGCTTATTAGCCATTTTCATCAAATTTCCTTTTACAGGTCTAGCTTATTTTTGATTTTAAGCATTTTGCAAGTGGTTTGAACAATTTTGGTTGAGAAATAAGCTCAAACGAGCTTATTTGAATTTGGAATCCGTTTTTGCTTAATATTTTCCAAAAATTGCATTTCAGTCCTTCTTGTATTAAACTCTTTTTAAACTTGGCTAAACTTACTAGTTTTTAGGGTTTACAATAATCAGATCCATTAAGTTTGAAATTTGTTCAAAATTAGTTAGTTAGTTTTGAGTTTGTTTGGAAATTGGTTAGTAGTTTGCATAGTTTACATTTTTGATCCTCATAGTTGACTGTTTTGACATTTTCAGTCCTTGTACTTGTTAGTTTTACATTTTGAGCATTTATTTTTCATAGAATTTACAATTTCAGTCCTTTTAGTGGTAAAATTTATATTTTGAATTTTACTTGAATAAATACTTGGTAATTGCACGATGTTTTACATATAAGTAGACAATATTTTTCAGTTTTGCTAGGCATTGTTTGAATTAGCAAGTAGAATATCCAAAAAATATTAACAACCAAAAACAGTTAAAAACCCGATATTGTTAGGACTTTCAATTAGCAAGAACTGAGAAAAACGAACTGCATTATACACAATTTCAAATGGCGCCGCTGCCGGTTCTTTGACTTTACGAGAGACTATCGATTGACGGTTTTCATTGGCTTTTGGGATCCGTTCACCTTGTGAACGTTATTTTTACGTATCATAAAATAAAAACAAATAAAAAATCAAAAATATAAAAATATAAAAATATATAAAAACTAAAAAATTAACAAAACAATTCTTTTCCTAAAGAATTGACCAAACAAATTAAAAAATCCAAAAAGCAATCTTTTTCCTAAGAGATTGCACCTAAAAATATATATTATTGGATTCTCTCGGTTTTTATGTACATATAGTATTTTCTCTTAAAAACTCATAAATACAAAAATATTTTCCATATATTATTATAAGTAAATATGTATACGTATAAGAACAACCAATCTACATATTCTCCATAAGTATTGCCGAGGCAATACACCGTGTTGAGGGGCGTTCCGGTCCTTGACACGTGTATCGATCAAACAAAATAAAGCAAGAATAGATAAATACTCTCAATAAGCAACAATTCGAAGAATACGAACATTTAAGTGAATAGAAAGGCGATGTGCTATAAAATGCCATCTAAGGGTCAATAGGTACTTAAGTGCTTCGCGCCACCTAACCCCCCGTTCACTTGTGGGTATTCTAAGAAGGAAGGCTTCATTGGGGGTCTTGCATCCAAGTAGTACATACATATATATTATTTTCTTGTGGATATTTCATATTGAAACTCGAAGAGGATAATCCTTTTCTCTTCAAAGTCACACGGGAGCTTCTCTCTCATTCCTCGTATTGAGTTGCATGCTCACTCGCGGGCGTGCACAAATACCGATTGGTGTACAACCTCTTCCTTCGAAAAGGAAGAAAAAGAGAAAGAGTAAGACCACCACCGTCCATCAAGCCGATCACGAGAATCGTGCTTTGATTCATCCACAACAAGAAGCCATGGCTGTCGATAATCGTTCTTTGATGGAACGTTTGCGAACCAATGTTCATGGATATGCTAGTGCTATTAGGATTCCCGACATTCCCGCAAATACATTTGAGCTAAAAACGTCTATGATTACTATGGTTTCACAAGCACCTTTCTATGGTAACAAGAATGATGATCCTCATGATCACCTTAAGAGATTCCTTTCTCTTTGCAATACCATTAAGCACAATGGAGTTCCACATGATGCTATTAAGTTGATGTTAGTGCCATTTTCACTAGAGGGACAAGCTAAGCATTGGTTAGACACTCAACCACCCGATAGTATCACCACATGGGATGGTTTCACCACTAAGTTTTTGAACAAGTTCTTTCCTCCATCTAAGACCATGGCCTTGAGAAACTTAATTATAGGCTTTCAACAAAAACCTAGTCAATCCTTTAGTGATGCTTGGGAAGAGTATAGAGAGTTATTGAGGCGATGCCCTAACCATGGATTGGATGACGTTCACCAAATCAATACTTTCTATACCGGCCTTAAATCTCACCACAAAGATTCACTCAATGCTTCCGCGGGAGGGAATATTCTTCTTAAATCCATGCAAGAGGCCGTGGACATCATTGAGACTAAAGCAATGGTTCAAACAAACTCTCAATTTGAAGAAAGGGTTCATGTTATCCAAAACACTTCTCAAACACCTTGTGATAACCAATTCCTTAAATATCACTAAGAGATCCTTCAACAATTCAAACAAGGACAACAAGAAATGACTCAAGAGATAGTTCAAGCCCTTAAGACCGTTTCATTGAACAATTCTTCAAATAATGTGAATGCCATTACTCTTTCTTGTGTAACTTGTGGAGGTCCCCATTCTTATGAACAATGTGATAAGGTGCAAGTTTATCAAGGGGAATGCTATGCTTACCAAGAGGAACATCGTGAACACTTCAAGCCAAATATCAATCCAAATAATCTTTCTTACAAGTCCCAAAACTACCTTACTCCACCGGGATTCCCACCCCAACCATCCACCCAAATTCAACAAAATCCTCCTCAAATTTTACCAAGGAATCAAGGGCAAAGACCACCTTATCAAGGAAATAACTACAAGGCACCCAATCATTTTCAACCTTAAGGAAATAACTTTTATCCACCAAATCAAGGATTTAATGCTCAACCTCCACCTTTCCAACCTCAAGTTCTTCAAGGAAATGTTTCACAAGATTAAAACACAATAGATTTTTTTCAAAAAATGAATCAAGAGAATGAAAGGAGGTTCCAAGCTATTGAGAAGAAAATGAATGACTAAATGAAACGTATAGCGGATGAACAAACCAATAGGCTTTTAATGGCTTTAAATCAAATACCACAAGGGGCTTTACCTTCCAACACACAAACAAATCCAAGGGCAAATGTCAATGCTATTACAACAAGGAGTGGAAAAACAACAAAGGATCCTTCACCTCCTAAACCTCTTATTGTTCAACCCACTTGTGCTGCTACATGTGACAAGCCTTCTACCTCTACTTCACCACCTCAAAATGCTCCCATTCACTCAAACACACCTTCTCAACCTATTCATACTTCTCCTTTACCTTCCATACTTCCCAATGAAGAAGCTAACAAAGACAAATCTTCCACTTCAACACCTATTCCACCTACACCAAAACCTACTCTTCCATATCCTTCAAGGTTGAAAAAGGACAAATTAAAGAACAAGGATGACATCCAAGTCTCAAATTTCTTAAGGATGTTCAAGCAACTCAACATCAATATATCCTTTGCGGAAGCTCTTGCTTATATGCCAAAGTTTGCTAAGATGTTCAAGGATTTACTCTCAAACAAAGAAAAATTGGTTGATTTTCCCAACACATCCCTTAATGAAAATTGTTCCGCCGTGCTACATAAAATCTTACCTACAAAACTTGGAGATCCGGGGCGCTTCTTGATACCTTGTAATTTTCCCGGTGTTGAAAATTGCATGGCTTTGGCGGATCTAGGGGCAAGCATTAACCTCATGCCTTTATCGGTTTGGAAAAACTCTCTCTTCCCGAGCTCACTCCCACTAGGATGACTCTTGAATTAGCCAACCGAACCATAGCTTACCCCGTAGGTATAGTGGAGGATGTGTTTGTAGGTGTGGATAAGTTTACGTTTCCGGCCGACTTTGTAGTGGTTGATTATGACATGGATCCTAGAGTGCCTTTGATTGTTGGTAGACCGTTTTTGAGAACGGGTCGTACTTTGATAGATGTGGCGGAAGGAGAACTAATTATGAGAGTAGAAGATGAGAGAGTGGTGTTTAAGTTAGGATTAGTTTGTGATAGGAAAGAGGTTAAGGAGTTTAGACCGTGTGAGACTATTAACATTGTTGATGTGCTAGATGAGGTGTGTGATGAACACTTTCATGATGCTTGCAAGAGTACTAGTGATGAGATGCCCCATGTTGAAACCGTAGCCTCAATTGCTCCCTCGTTAACACCTTTTGGAGAGAGTGATTTCCTCTTGGAGGAATTTGAGTCGAACTTTCTTGGTGATGATGATTCTCCCATTAATTGGGAAGAAGATATTCTTACGATCCAAAAGTTGCTCAATGAGAACCTTATTCCTTCTCCTATTCCACAAGAAGTTACCATTGAGGATCCTTCCATAGTAAAACCTTCCATAGAGAGTCCACCTCCAATTGAACTTAAGGACCTTCCATCCCACTTAGAGTATGCTTTCTTAGAGGGCAAAGACCAATTACCTGTGATCATTGCTAAAGAGTTGAAAGAGGATGAGAAAGAGCAACTTATTGAAGTCCTTAAGAAACACAAGAAAGCCTTAGCATGGAAAATATCCGACATAAGGGGAATTGATCCACATTTTTGTACACACAAAATCCTTATGGAGGATGATTATAAACCCGCCATTCAAAATCAAAGGAGAGTTAACCCAAAAATCCATGAGGTTATTAAGAAGGAAGTGATTAAACTCTTAGATGCGGGTATGATTTACCCCATTTCCGACTCTCCATGGGTTAGCCCGGTTCATTGTGTTCCAAAGAAGGGTGGAATCACCGTGGTGCCTAATGAGAACAATGAGCTTATTCCCACGAGACTTGTCACCGGTTGGAGAGTTTGTATTGATTATAGAAAACTCAATGAGGCGACTAGGAAAGATCATTTCCCACTACCTTTTATGGATCAAATGCTTGAACGCTTAGCGAGAAATGAGTACTATTGCTTTCTTGATGGCTTTTCGGGTTATTTCCAAATACCTATTGACCCTAAGGATCAAGAAAAGACCACATTCACTTGTCCCTACGGTACATTTGCTTACAAGAGGATGCCTTTTGGCTTATGTAATGCACCGGGGACGTTTCAAAGGTGCATGATGGCGATTTTCCATGTCATGATAGAGCAAACTATGGAGGTTTTTATGGATGATTTTTCGTCTTTGGAAATTCATTTACCACATGTCTCACCAATCTTGAGAAAATGCTTAAGCGTTGTGAGGAAACACGTTTAGTGCTTAATTGGGAGAAATGTCACTTTATGGTGAAAGAGGGGATTGTTTTAGGACACAAAATATCCAACAAGGGATTAGAAGTGGATCGAGCTAAAATTGATGTGATTGCTAAGCTTCCCCCACCCACCTCGGTTAAAGGTGTGAGGAGTTTCTTAGGTCATGTGGGATTTTATAGGCGCTTCATACAAGATTTTTCTAAGATAGCTAGACCGATGACTCAACTCTTGGAGAAAGAGGCTCCTTTCATTTTTAACCAAGATTGTTTGGACTCTTTTGAGACTCTTAAGGAGAAATTGACTAAGGATCCCGTTTTGGTTTCTCCAAATTGGGAATTACCTTTTGAGCTTATGTGTGACGCTAGTGATTATGCGGTGGGGGCCGTCTTAGGACAAAGAGTTAATAAGCATTTTCAACCTATACACTATGCGAGTAAAACCATGACCGGTGCACAACTTCATTACACTACCACGGAAAAAGAGTTGCTTGCTATAGTATATGCTTTTGAGAAGTTTAGACCATACCTTGTGCTCTCCAAAACCATAGTGTATACGGATCATTCCGCTCTCAAGTATCTTATGACAAAACAAGATGCTAAGCCTAGGATTTTAAGATGGGTTTTGTTGCTTCAAGAGTTTAAGATAGAAATTCGTGATAAGAAAGGGGCCGAGAATTTAGCGGCGGATCACTTGAGTAGACTTGAGCATCCTTTTCAAGGAGATTTGCCACATCAAGAAATCAATGAATCCTTTCTATTAGAGGAGCTCATGTCTATCTCTTCCCAAGAGGATGCCACTCCTTGGTTTGCGGATATCGCAAACTATCTTGTGGGCAATGTGCTTATTGAGGGTCTTACTTATCAACAAAAGAAGAAATTTCTTAAGTAAAGTACTACTTTTGGGATGATCCTTATCTTTTTAGGAAATGTGCGGACCAAATCATTAGACGGTGTGTAGATGGGCCCGAGGCATTTAAGATCTTAGAAGCGTGTCATAAAGGACCTACGAGTGGACATTTTGGGCCCAACTATACCGCCAAGAAAGTCTTTGATTCGGGTTACTATTGGCCTTCCATTTACAAAGATGCTCATGAAATGGTGAAATTTTGTGATGTGTGTCAACGACAAGGAAAAATTACGCAACGTGATGAGATGCCACAAAATTTTATTCAAGAGTGTGAGATATTTGATGTATGGGGCATTGATTTCATGGGACCTTTTCCATCCTCTAAGGGAAACAAGTATATACTTGTGGCGGTGGATTATGTGTCAAAATGGGTGGAGGCTAAAGCCTTACCTACCAATGATGCTAGAGTTGTTGTGAAGTTTTTGAAACAATTGTTTGCTAGATTTGGTGTACCTCGGGCCATCATAAGTGATCGTGGCACGCACTATTGTAATGATCAATTCACGAGAGTTATGAAGAAATATGGAGTTAATCATAGACTTTCTACCGCGTATCACCCTCAAACAAATGGTCAAACCGAGGTCACAAATCGTGGTTTAAAGAGAATTTTAGAGAGAACGGTGGGAGAGCATCGAGCTTCTTGGTCGGATAAGCTTGATGATGCTTTGTGGGCGTTTAGGACGGCTTTTAAAACACCAATTGGTTATACTCCTTATAGGCTTGTCTATGGAAAAGCGTGCCACCTCCCATTCGAGTTAGAACACAAGGCATCTTGGGCTCTCAAGTGGGCTAACTTTGATTTAAACCAAGCCGGTTCTCATAGGAAAGATCAACTCAATGAGATGGATGAATTGAGAGCCAATGCCTATGAAAATTCTTTGCTTTACAAGGAAAAGACTAAGAAATTGCATGATGCTAAGATCAAGAATCGTGAGTTCAAAGTTGGAGAGCCGGTTCTCCTCTTTAACTCAAGATTGAAAGTTTTTGCGGGCAAGCTTAAGTCAAGATGGTCCGGTCCATTCACTATTGCTCAAGTGTTTCCATATGGAACTATTGAGTTGTCACAACCCGATGGTTCAAATTTTAAAGTGAATGGTCACCGTGTTAAGCATTACTTTGGGGAGGACATTTCCGTTGAAATGGTCCAAGAGATCCCTATTTTCCCCATGAATTGATTCATTGAGGGACGAGTCGAGCTAGAGACTCATTAACTCAAGCATCGTATAACCAGGTTTAGAGTGTTGTAGGTTAGAAATAAAGGTATAGACTTGGAGATAAGTGTAGGGGAGACCTTCTTTTGTCGTCATGATTGTTTGTAGGGTTGCTCACTCATTTCATGCTTTGGAGCTTATGGAGGAGGCCCTTGTATCTGGTTCAATTCGTTACTATTGTGATTTTTCATTGACACCTTGTGCTTAAACATGATTTCACTAATAGTTGCCCTTTCCTTAACTTGGGTTAAGGAAAGTCTATTCATTGTCATAAGTGTAGGGGAAGTTTTTATACTTCCATGATCTTAAACATTGAGGACAATGTTTAGCTTAAGTGTAGGGGGTCTTCTATCGAAGTGACCTTACCTAGAACTTGTCATTGTCTTTCATGATAACATGGAAAATTAATTTTTCAAACATTTTTCAAATTTTTGATCTACTTTGGTCACCAAAAATATGCATTCATAATTTTTGCATTAATCATTTTTCTTTTGCATAACACATTTGCATTGTATATATTTCTTCTTTATGTTTCATCAAAAATATTGAAAAAGAAAAAATATAATAAAGACATGGTTTAACAAATTTAGACTTCTTTGACATATTAGGCCCGCCATGGATATTTTGACTCAACCCGAGTTTGCTTATCTTAGCATTCTCTAGCTAGTATCCTTAACCATGTAGTCCTTCATTGGTCTATTAGGCTAAGCATCCACCAATCTCATTATTTGAGATTTTAAATTTGTGGAGAATGGGAAATGATAGAGTTGAAGCAAGTGTAAAAGGGCTAGATAAACTTCATGATAATTACTTGTGGTTGTGGCTAAACCCTTCTCTTCTTTGCCTCTATTTTCTTCGCATGTATATAATCGTTAATAAATAATCAAGAACGGTTTTAATTGGTTTGTAATCTCTTATGCATTTTTGTCTAATCATTCACGATTGATATAAGTACGTCTTAAGATTCTAAGTTAGAACGTTTTATGTGTACTAGACTTATGTCATGCTTAATATTTAGCGGGTGTTTTTCCTTTTATTCTTTTCAAATTTCTTAGTGAGGAATAAAGAAAAATAAGAGCGGCTTACAAAAAAATGAGTGGCTAGAAAAAAAAAAGAAAAAAAAAAGAAAAAAAATATATATACAAGACTCCCAAGAGGGGCAGTGTGGTGTTAATTATAGTGACTATTGAGTTCCAATATTACCTTGACGGGTTGCGGGGATTCAATAGATTTCTCCAATCCAATATTACCTTGACGAGTTGCGGGGTTGAAGATCCAAAGTCTCAAAAAGATGGCGGATGTAAATTATTGCGTGAGTTTTATTTTTCTTTCCATAGCGAGTGTGTAGCTACTTATGAAAGCATGACATGAGGATTTTACACTTAAGGCGAATGACTTATTATTCTTGAAACGAACTTATATTAATTGTGAGCGGTTTTTCAAGTAATGGATGAGAGGCTTACTTAGGGTTAAAACCGTGCTTCCTTATTTTTGGATTTTACATTTCTTATACTTCACGCTTTAAATAATGACAAATTTGCCCACAAGCAATTTGCTCAAATAATAACCGGTTCCACATTTAATTGTCATGAATAAGTTGATGCACTTTTTACTTGTGAATACAATGATCCCATTTTTAAGCTTGGTATGTGGAAAGTGAAACTTGAGGGTGATAAGTGTCCATGGTACCAAAGCCCTAATCTAAGTCATTGATTTCTTTATGAGTTATTTCCATCAAAACCATTTATGAAAAAACCAAAAAGATATAGATAGAATTGTATTTTGTTCATTGCATTGTATTTTGTCAAAATCATGCATCATGTAGTTTAGAGTAGTGTAGATGCATTCCATATGGCCAAGGAGGATTAATTATGAGGAGAATGTAAAATTGTGCTTTAAAATATATAGAATTGCATGAGGACATGACAATGTTCAAGTGTAGGGGATTTGATATGAGCTAAAACTCATATCAATTTATCAACAAATAACCCTAAAACATGAAGCAAAATACCAATTTATCTTGTAAAAACAGTATTATGTGGTATGTTTGTGTTTGTGTACATTTGTGTAGGTAAAAGGATGCATTTTCAAGCAAACAAGATATAATCAAGCTTAATTTGATGAAAAAGACAAAGAAGGATCTAAAGTGACAAGACTTTGAAAGTGCAAGGACCTATCTTGACAATCTGCCAAAGATGAAGGACCAAAGTGTAAATATGTAAAAGTCAAGATCATAGTCAAATTTGGTCAACTCTCAAGTCAACTCAGTCAAATGACCAATTTTGTTCAAGAATGAAGTTTGAAGGACCAAATATGCCAAAGAAATGAAGTTACAAGCTCAAAAAGACAATCTGCCAAAGTCAAGGGGTTAATTCTGCCTATTTTGGAAAGTTTAACAAGTGTGATCCATGTGAATAGCTAAGGACCAATAAGAAGCCAGGAAAAGGAAGCCATGGATTTCCAACTCATGGCATTTAATATCCACTAGCGCCGCCCTTCATTAATGAGCCAATCATAACAGTGCAATCCGTGTGCTACTTTTACAGCCAATGAAGACTTGACACGTGGCATTTTCAAACGAACAAAAATTTCCAGGATCGATTTGGAGCTAGAGGCAATTTCATGGAATGATATAAACATCAAAATTGCTCAAAATCACAAGACTAACCCATTGGTCATAACCAATCAACATGAGATCAACTCAGCAAAGAATCCCCAATTTGAGTTCATACCTACAAAATCAATTAAGCAGAATTATGACACGTGGAAGTCTGGGATTGGCTCCAACACGTCACCAACCCCAAATGCTCTTCTTCCCAAGTTTATAAATAGCATACTTAGGCTTCATTTCTTGTAGTAGTTGTAAAGTGTGAAAACACACACACTTTCTTTTCCTTTCACCATTTCTAGTTTTTAGCAAAACTACTCAAGAGTTTGACACACTCTTGAGTTAGTTAGTTAGTTTGTAACCACTTAACAACTTTGTAACCAATTTTCGATTAATAAAATTCAAATCCTTACTTTCCCGCCAAATCTCCTTACCTTCTTTACTGTTCATCTCCTACTACCATTGTTACTCTTGTTGCTGTTTTGAGTTTGTTATGATCATACCTTGATCATAACTGACTGTGTGTGAAGATTGTAGCTGTTTGTTGATTTCAGTCCAAGTTCATAGCAAATTTGAAGAATTCAAGACATTATGATGATCCTTGTTGATTTGTAGCTGTTTGATTGATTGTAGATAGTTGAATCTAGTGCTAAGGTGGTGGTTAGCACTAGACTAGAGAGTTCAGCACTCCTCTACCGCTCAAAGGTTACTACAATAGGTGCAAACGCTTCTTGTTTTGGTTCCACTCAATTGTCAAAATGCATGCTTCATTCCTAGCTAAGATCTTTGTGATTGCATGATAAAACTTGTTTAGTCTGATCTTAACTTGATTTTAGTCAGTTTGTAGCTTAAGTGTAGCTATATCTGCTCTTTGATTTGATATTTGTCTTAGTTGTTAGCTTTATTCAGTCATATTAAGCTTGCTTTATAATTTGAGTTCTAGTAGCTTTCAGTACTTGCAACTAGCTTTCACACATCTCATTTTGATCACTGATTTTGGTTTGCTATAGCTTTTTACTCAGCTTAGACTTGTACTTAAAAAGGCTTCACAAAAGTCTCCAAAAGATCAGTAATAGAGTGTTTGGCATTAGCTTGTTTGTATTTTCAAGTATTGATTTTTGGCAAAATAGTATTCATTTTCAGTAAACAAGTGATAACTAGTAGTTTTAAACCATTTTCAAGTCAATTGTTAAGTCAAAAAGGCAAATGGCAATATAAAAAGTTTGGGTCAATTTCAGTCAGTTTTATTCATAAAAAGTTGTCAATTTCATTTCCTTGCATTTACTTGTTTCTTAATGAAATTGCATCAAACAAGTTCTCAAATCTAGGTTATAACATGAAGTTTTTGATTCCATAAGCATTTTATACAGTTTTCAGTAATCAAGTAGGAATAAGCAAAAATCTAAACTGTTAAGCAAATGCATGTTTCTGTAAAATCCAAACTGCTTTTCCATATCTCTCAATTCTATTCATAAACTAGTCAATTTTCTTTTACAAAATCACTTAGTTAGTGCTTGTGGTTTATTTTTGAGATTTTGAGCTTTTTGAAAAAAAGCTTGGTCAACGCTGGTCAACATAAGCCAAATTTCAGCTTATTTCAGATTCTAAGCTTTTTACTGGATGATTTTTAACAAGACTTGATTTCCCGTTCATGTTTTGAGTTCATTAATCAGTTTCATTATAAAAATCCAGTTGTGCATGTCTAGATTCTCTTAGAGCTTATTTTGTGCTTATTGGAAAGTGCTTATCAGCTTATTAGCCATTTTCATCAAATTTCCTTTTACAGGTCTAGCTTATTTTTTATTTTAAGCATTTTGTAAGTGGTTGAACAATTTTGGTTGAGAAATAAGCTCAAACGATCTTATTTGAATTTGGAACCCGTTTTTGCTTAATATTTTCCAAAAATTGCATTTCAGTCCTTCTTGTATTAAACTCTTTTTAAACTTGGCTAAACTTACTAGTTTTTAGGGTTTTCAATAATCAGATCCTTTAAGTTTGAAATTTGTTCAAAATTAGTTAGTTAGTTTTGAGTTTGTTTGGAAATTGGTTAGTAGTTTGCATAGTTTACATTTTTGATCCTCATAGTTGACTGTTTTGACATTTTCAGTCCTTGTACTTGTTAGTTTTACATTTTGAGCATTTATTTTTCATAGAATTTACAATTTCAGTCCTTTTAGTGGTAAAATTTATATTTTGAATTTTACTTGAATAAATACTTGGTAATTGCACGATGTTTTACATATAAGTAGACAATATTTTTCAGTTTTGCTAGGCATTGTTTGAATTAGCAAATAGAATATCCAAAAAATATTAACAACCAAAAACAGTTAAAAACCCGATATTGTTAGGACTTTCAATTAGCAAGAACTGAGAAAAACGAACTGCATTATACACAATTTCACTTTGTCTTGAATGCTTTTATTTTTTATTCCCGTGCTTCTCTAATCCATGAAGTGTTTAATGTCCAATATATCATCGGGCTTCAACTTCTTTGAGAGTTCTCTTTTGGTAGGCTTTGTCTTGAATGCTCGTGTGTACATGTTTCCACACGGTGTAGTAATTTCAATCTTTGCATGACAAAACTTGTCTCCATCTAGTCTTGTATACTTACTATCCCCATCCGGACCCCAATCGCGGTTCATTAATTACACCGATAGCGATCCCAAGAAATATGTCATCTTTTTGAAAACTAGGATGTTCTTGAAAGGATTGAAGTAGGCTTCAATAGCTAAAGCCTTTTCCATAGGATCATCACAATTAAGATATGGTGCCCCCAAAGGTCCATACAAAGGAAACCCATCGGCATCTCTTCCAACTTCAAAGCAACTCAACCACTCGTCTTCCATCTCGCTCTCGAAGTCCAAATACCAAGGCTTCGCCCTCGGTCTTGGTGCTTAGGTGTGAATCGAAATCTCGTCATTAATGGCAATCGTCCCTCGTCCTAAGTCAATAATTTCCCCACACATTTTCAGAAAAGGCCTTCCCAACAATAAGGGTAGGTCTTTGTCTTCTGGTATGTCCATAATTAGAAAATCCATGACATATGCTTGGAACCCAATTTGTACTCGGACGTTCCTTACCATACCCATAGGTTTAGTTTGTGTATTATCTGCCATGGTTAGGTTTGAAAAGTATGGCTCCGGGTTGGTCAAGCCAAGGTCTTGGTAGATAGAATATGGCATGATACTCACACTAGCCCCCGTGTCGGCTAATGCATCAAACGATGTGGTTCCATTAATGGGAATTGAGATGACGAAGTTCCCGGGGTCTTGCATCTTCTTGTGCAAACCGTGTTCAATGATTCTCTCCTTAATATAATCATAGAATTCTTTTCCTTTTAGACGAGCTTTTCCCATCTCTATCCCATCGAGCTTTTTCCAGTAACTCACATAATTTCCTAAGACTTCCAAAATTGGTTTGGATTCCTTGAGTTCTTCCTCCTTTTTGTTCAATATAATTATTATCATCTCCTTTTGTTTATTGGAGATTGGATAAGCTAAGGGCAACGGGTTGGGTACAAAGGCGGAAGGAGATCCTTCCTCTAGGTCGGCCGATGTTGGCAAGAAGTCATTTGGAGTCAACTTGCTAGCCTCCATGTTTTTGTCTCTTTTCGCCTTTCCCATCTTCACCACTTCACTTTCATCTTTAGCCTTAGGTCCATCCTCGACCAAGAACTCAATGTAATCATCTTTTTCGCCTTTGAGCTTGGTCAAGTTGACCGTCAATGTGCCTTGCTTGAAGTCCACTACACATCTCGTTTCCCACAAAAAACTTGTAAATAAAGACCACCGGTGGTTCGCCTATATCGGCGTGGTCTATGATATAAAATTATGTCAAGAACACGTAACCATGGATATTAACCCTCACATTTTGTACTACCTGTCTCCCGTACTCGGTGTAACCAACGATCATGAATCCTAACTTACGCAACATTTCTTCCGTCATGTAATTTGTCGGGTAGGTTAGATTCAATTCTACATCCCAAGCTTCTTGCTCTTCAACTTTGCATGGAATGGCAAATTGCATCAATGGTTCGGTATACGAATGATATTCGGCCCTTTTATAGACCGCTTTTTCAAAACCTTCTTCTCAGATTACTACGCTTTTGTGAGGCAATGCCTCCCACAAATCCTTCTCTTCTTGGGTCATTTCCACATGAGTGACGTTTGAGTCACACTCGTCACTTAGGTCTCCGCCTGATCCATTCAAGAACTCAGAAATTTCGCTAAGTGTGTTCATCTTTTTTAAGAATAAAACTAACAAGACAAAGTTAACAAACATTAGGGTTAGCGTTAGTTTAAAGAAAACAAAAATAATACAAATAAACATTCACCCAAATTCCTAAAACAAATAAAACAATTAAACAAACAAAATAATAAAAAAAATCTTTTTTTTGGTCTGACAACCTTGCCGGCCGGCATGGTTGTGTTGTCGGGCGGCATGGTTGTGTTGCCGGCGGCAAGGTGAAACAGTATGGCTTTTGCCGGCCGGCAGACATGTGGTGCCGGCGGCATGGGTGAAACAGTGGGTCAGTTGCCGGCCGACAGCCATGTCTTGCCTGCGGCAACTGCTCCAGTGCAGGAAATTTTTTTTTTACTTTGATTTACCATTTCTTTTTCAAAACAATTTTTTGAATTTTTATAAAAACATTGATAGTTCAGTTTTTAATACCCTTTAGGAAAAGAGAGTAATTAGGGCAAGTATTAACAAGTGATTTAGGAAAACCACAAGTAAGTGACCCAAAGTGGGGATCATTCTCATGGAGGCTAGTGTATTATGTAAGAAATGATTAATGATGTGATTCTGATTTATGAGAAAAGAAAAATAGAAAAGAGATTAGAAGAGAATGACGGTTACGATTATGAATTAAACTAAGACGATAAGTCGTGGACGTAAAACCGTAAAAAGTCACCAAAATTTAAAAATTAACCTAAAAATTCCTTGAAAATTTCAATAAATCCTAAAAAGTATAATTAAAATTTACAAAAAATCAAAAATCACTAAAACATTTTATTTAATTAATTAATAATTTTTTAATGCTAATTAAAGTCCAAAAAATCAATTTAATTAACAAAAGCCCAAAATGAGATTTTTTAACTTGTAAACCTCTAAAATGACTTAACTAAATTTAAAACTATTTTTTGAAATCTTAAAATTAATTAAAACCATTTAAAAACAATTAAAAACTGTTAAAACTCAAAATATATCTAAAAATTAATCTAATGACAATAAAATTAATCTAAAAATTGTAAAATTCCTAACTTAATGTGTTTGAACTAAGAAAAATGAAAAACTTGTAAAAATTTTAATTTTAATTTTTAATAATAAAATAATAATAAAATATTAATAAAAATCCAAAATTTATAAAAAATTCTAAAAAGATTCAAACTAGTTTATTTTAACCTAAATAAAACAGAAATGGACTTCAAATTACAAAAATACCCCTATTGGGCCTTAAAATGGGCCAAAACTCCAAACAGACCCCTTAATGGGCTTTTTATGGCCCAAAAAGAAAAATATTGTCCAAATAAGCCCAAAACTTCCTATCTGACTTAAAATTTGATTTTAAGAACAGAACTTTGAAGGCCTAAAAGCTGAAAATGTGTTTAATCTAGCTTATTTTAAAGCAGCTTATTCTGAATGGGCTTTTTGGCCCATTAAGCTATAAGTTGATGCCATAAGCTAAAATTTGACACACAAGCTTCTTTTGAGTTACCAAAGAGAACTGTAAAAAGAAAATATGAAAAAGCACATGAAATAAGCCTGAAATAGCCAAGACTCTCTTCAAAAAACGACAAAATAGTCGTTTTTGAGTTCTAGACCACCTCAACTGCTGATTCAAGTTTCAAAAGGTTTTAAATGACCTAATTAAGCAAAATAATCAAAACGTTTTTCAATAAGCACAAGCAATAAGCCAAATAAGCAATTAAGAACTTATGTAAAAGTCAACTTGATTGGTTTTCTAGTAAAAAGTCAAAGTCAAACCCTTATGAATAAGCTGTTTGATTTTTTACACTAGTAGGGGCTAGTTTTGGAGGTTGAGCAGTGGGAAAAGTTTCCACTGCTTGACATTTTTGACTTTTTGTCTTATGTGACTTTTTTGTGGATTCAGGTTCAGCAAAGGCACCCAAGTGATCAGTTAATCACAAAGAGTCAATATCAACAACAAAAACACAAATTCAATCAGCCAATGAATACGGTTTAATAAAAACATCACCAGATATGCATCAGACATGAACATTAAGCAGTTTCCATTCAATAAGCACTTTTAGCAAGAATAAGCCAGCCAAACTTCACCAAATGCATACACAAGCTATAATTAATTCAATTGAACAAATATAAACAGGTTTCATGCATTGATTCAAAGTCCAGATCAAGATTCAAGCTCAAAAATGTTACTAATGAACAAAGAACATGCAGACTTTATACTTTGCTGATATACTTGACCACAAATCCAATTTCAAACACTCAAATCTTCTTAACAGGTTATATTAAGTATGTTTAATCACTTGTTATCCCTAAGCATGCATACAAACTAAGTGTTTCCAAAATCTTAGGTCAAAACAAGCAGATTTCCAACTTTTATAGCACAATCAAGATTTTGGTGTTTTAAAACGAATAACTTGCAGCAATGAGCACTCAACCAAGCATATAACAGATACCAACTCAAACAAACAACAAACAATAACTCAATAACAACTTATGCACTTAAACATGTTAACCCAAACACCCCTTATCTTTTTCAATCCAAGATTTAAACAAGTATAAGTGTGATTCAATGTTACCCAAGCCTAATCAAACACAATAAAAGATATATTATGCAGTATCAAGCAAGATTAAGCCACAAAAATAACAAGAACAATAGTAGAACTCAAAATCACAAAATTCAAGTATTTTGACAGATTTTTGGGTTCAAAAACTCAAACCTCATGAATGTACATCCACACTCACGAATTTTTGAGCTGATGTGCCTAGCAAAACAAGGCACAAGCTTCCACAAAAAAGGTGCTAAGATTCAACAAGGTTAGAAAAATATATGAAAAATCAGAAAAGTGACAAAGCTTGATTGATGCAACCTTTGTACAAACTCTTTGATTATCCCAAACCACAAGCCTCACAACACCTTGATAACTCTTTATCATGGTGCTATGATCAACTTGTAGCCCAAAAATTCCAAAGGTGTACCAAAGACTTAGCAAAATATCAAGATTTTGGAAAAATATGCAATTTCTTGCACAAACTTTAAAAACAGGTTTTAGGATTCAAGAGACATAAACATTAATCAATAACAAGCAGTAAATAAGATTGGCACTTGGGTTTTATTCACAATATCAACTACTTCTCATTAAACATGAAGGAGGATTTGAAGAAAAGTGAACAAAGGAAAAACTAAGAGCAAGCCTCAATGTATGAGGTCCTATGCCTTTTATAGGCTACAAATGTTCTATGAAAGCTCAAAAATACATAAACCCTAATGTGTAAAGTTTCCAATGTGCCCTTGTCGAATTTGAATAACTTGAGCTCATGTGAAGGATTCTTGGCTGTATGTGTGAGGTGTAAAGGTTGGAATTTCATGCAAAGGCTCACAATGAGCTTAGAAAGAAAGCAGGATTGTGGGTGGTTGGATTTCTGGCATACATTGTCTTCATCCCCAAAAACGTATAGGGAGGGTTTATCATGTGAGCACATGAGTGACGTAGCAAGGGTTTTAGAGGTTGGGTTATATTATTAGGACCCTTAATCAATAATCTGGAAATGATTAAGTGATGAATGAATACCCAAATTTGTTCTTCATGTGAATAGTGACAAGTTTAATATGGTTTGGGTTTTAAAAGTTATGATTACCGCCAATTAATAAACTAATCAAAGATTAGTTAAAACCGGTGTGGGTGGGAAATGACATGGCAGAATAGTGGAAGGTGATTGGTGGTTTTAAGTTAATGGGGCACGTATTACAAGGTGAGTGGTCTAGGTAACTTTCTTTGTCTGCCAGTTTTATCCCTTAATCTTTCATTTCCTTTTCACTTGTAATTTAATAAGCCAAAATCCGGATTCCTTTGTTATTGAAGTTTTCTTTTTCACACTTTTGCCCCAAATACTTTTCCAAAGTATTTTCAGGGGTATTTCTTGCCATTTCTTGATATTTGAAGGACCAAACTTGTTCTTTCTTGTATTTTGAAGGTCTTCATGGCATGTTTGACTTTGAGAAGGACTAATATTGACAATTTAGTTTTGTTGAGGGACTAAATTTGCCAATTCTTCAAAGTGGAGGGCCCTTTTTGTAAATTGGACAAACTTTAAGGACCAAACTTGTAATTATGAATATACAAGGGTTTAAAGTGTTAATTCTTCAATATTGGAGGACCCATCTTGTACAATCTTCAAATCTTCAAGGGTTATTCTTGGAAAATCAACAATAGGGCTTGGTTCATTGTGCGGCTTCGTTTCCCGTGTTCGTTTTTGCTTGTTTCTTGTGATCTTTTGTCATTTTCTCAATATTTGTACCTAAAATACACAAGTAACAAACACAAGCATATATTTGGCATTTTTCATGAAATTTTATGCATATAAAGCCTGTTCTGGACGATGATACTATGTATAAAAGCAGTCTCATGACTCCCCCATACTAGACCATTGTCGTGCCCTCACGCAATGCTAGAATAAAGTATCGTAGCACCTCCAAAATTCATTTTTATTCACTTTTATGATCAACTAGCTACACTACTACTATTACTTTTATTACTTGCGTTTTAGACATAATGTATGATTTTCATCGCAAAATAGGACGTTTAGGTTTATAGAACAAGAACACGTGAATGCTTCGTTAGAAATAATTTCATCGTCCTTGATTTTTACCCCAATTCCATGCTAAGCGTGCAACGAGATAATTGTCATTATAAGTTAGTAATGCTAACACTACTCTTATGCCCTAATCACGTACTTATCCTCCCATTCTCCTAAGTTGTATCTCTTATATTTTAATTTGTCTTGAATGTTTCACGAGGATACATTTTTTGACTTATGCGATGATAGAGATTTAGGTCTAAAAATAGAGTCTTAACGGTGTAACCAAGACCATCAAATTAATAACCCCTCCTAATAGACAACGATGTCAAACAAATTAAGTCAACAAGAAGGATCGATAAACACGGTTTTGTAACGGTTTTGAATATGAGTCTTATTACCAAGAATTTTATAAGCCCCCTACCGGATGGGCCTTATTATCATAGGTTTACCTCCATCTTTTATTCAACTTCGCCATGAAGCTTTTATTATGAATTCGGTCATGCCTTGCCTTTTACTTAACCTCGCCATGGGGTGTTTATTATGGCCAAAGACGTATATCCTCACGCTAAAAGCGAATTTTGGATCTTTAAAGCTTCAAAGATTAAGGCTTGATTCACTTTTAATTTCACATAGATTTTTCGGCCTTGTGAGCTTCAAATTGTTTGCTTGATTTAGGTGAGCACTTGAAATCTTATTATTAGGTGAAGCTTTTTGATTATTCGGGTTGCCAATACTTCAAAACTGTAACGCTGACGATACCTTAATGTCTTCCCAATTTAATTACATGGAAGCTACTAGTAAAGACTAGAAACCAACAATTAAGACTAAACCGCTAAGTCAATATTTATTAAGCAAAAAGTATTTACAAGCGAAGGGAGAATAAGCAAACAATGAGAACACATGAGTTTTGGAAAGAATACGAGTACTCTACGTTTAGCATAGTAACTTATACTTAACTCTATCATTTCTCATCCTCATTTAAGAGACTTAGCCTAATATAAAGTTAAGGAATCGAAGCTAAATGCTCAACACGCACGGTCGAGTCAAAAATTACTCTTATTCTCGCCATCGGAAAACCTACATTCGTGTCTTCAAACACTTATAAAACATGAGAAAAATTTAAAATTTGGCCATTTTTAGCCTTATTTGGCAACAAAACGATAAACAAAAATATAAACTTTGGAAAGCGTGAAAGTTTGGCAAGGCAAGTATCTATTCACCCCCCATACTAAAGTTAAACATTGTCCTCAATGTTCGAGTCTAAGGGTTGGAAACCTTTATACTAGAGACGTAGTCGAATGCATAATCTAGCATGAAAAGGGTGTAACTGTTAAATTTAAAGTCGTTTATAAAGTGTGCTAAAAACATAAGGTTAGAACATAAAAGGATATATCATGGATATTGAGAAATTCTTCAAAGCAATCGATCGAGTGCTCCCATAAAACGAACACGAGAGGCTTCAATCGTGAAGATCATGATCATCTAAAAACCACATATCACAAACAACCACGGAACAAAGGTTGTAAGGGCCCAAATCCCCACACGTTACTACATTAGAAAGCGATAATATGTACATAGGATAAGCATGGGACTCCCCCACGAGGCACCTCGTTTTTGATTACCGAGTCATGAGCTCGACTCGATCTCCTCAATACTAATTATCATTGGGTAAGGTGATTTGGTCGAGGTAGTTCAAGGATGAAACTTCCCCGCCAAAGTAGTGCTTCAACCTATGTCCATTCACCTTGAAATTGAGGCCATCATTTTGAGCTAGCTCAATGGTCCCATAAGGAAATACTTGAGTCTCGGTGAATGGACCGGACCAACAGGATTTCAACTTGCCAGAAAATATTTTCTAACGACAGTTAAAAAGCAACACTTGATCTCCAATGTTAAAAACCCGGTTTTTAATTTTTGAGTCATGAAACTTTTTTGTTTTTTCTTTATAAATCAATGAATTTTCATAAGCAATGTCTCTCAATTCATCCAATTCATTTTATTGCATTTTCTGGTGTTTTCTCGCGGTCTCTATATCATCATTACAATGCTTAAGGGCCCAACAAGCTTTGTGCTAGAGTTCAATTGGCAAGTGACAATTCTTCCCATACACAAGCTTATAAGGAGTGCACCTGATGGGTGTCTTATGAGCGGTCCGAAAGGCCCATAAAGCATCGTTCAACTTATCCGACCAAGATTGTCGATTTTCCCAATCGATCTGTCCAAGATCCTTTTCAACACTCGGTTTGAAACCTCGACTTGCCTACTCGTTTGTGGGTGATAAGCCGTAGAAAGCCGATGTGTAACCCCATATTTCCTTAGGACCCTTTCGAATTGGTCGTTACAAAAATGGGTTCCACGATCACTTATGATCACACGAGGGGTTCTAAACCGAGAAAACAAGCTTTTCAAAAACTTGACTACCACACGAGCATCGTTCGTAAGCAAAGCCTTAGCTTCCACCCACTTAGATAGGTAGTCAACGGAGACAATGATGTACTTATTACCACGAAATGATGGGAACCGCCCCATAAAGTCAATGCCCCAAACGTCAAATATCTCACACACTTGGATGATATTTTGTAGCATTTCATCGTTTTGTGAGGATTTTCCTTGTCGTTGGCATGAGTCACACGACTTCACAAGTGCATGTGCATCTCGGTATATAGTAGGCCAAAAGAAAGCGGCATCAAAAACCTTTTTAGCCGTAAGATTAGCACCGTGGTGAACACCCGTGGGTCCCTCGTGACAAGCTCTAAGGATGTTAGAAGCTTCGGTACCAAAGACACAACGTTGAATAATTTGATCCGCACAAGTTCGAAACAAGTAAGGGTCGTTCCAAAAATAGAACTTGACGTCACGAAATAATTTTCGTTTTTGTTGAGTCGTCATACCTTTAATGATGAAGTTCCCCGCATGGTAATTTGCGATGTCCGCAAACCATAGGGTGGATGAATCAAGCTTAGAATTCACTACACCAAGTGTCTCGAGCAGAAATGTTTCGGTGATTTCCTTTGGCTCGTAAACACTTTGGTAAGGATCTTCCAAACGAGAAAGATGATCGGCCGCTAGATTCTCGGCTCCTTTTTTGTCAAGGATTTTGTGATCAAACTCTTGTATGAGGAGAATCCAACGAATTAATCTTGGCTTTTCATCTTGTTTAGCCATAAGATACTTGATAGCCGAATGATCCGTATACACTATGCATTTAGTCAAGACGAGATAAGGTCGAAATTTCTCATATGCATACACCACGGCAAGGAATTCCTTCTCCGTTGTAGTGTATTTTAGTTGAGCCTCGGTCATCGTCTTGCTAGCATAGTGGATAGGCAAGAAGTGTTTTTCATGATGTTTCCCCAAAACGGACCCAATAGCATAGTCACTAGCATCACACATGAGCTCAAAGGGGAGGTTCCAATTGGGAGCAACAAGAATGGGAGCTTCGGTAAGTTTCCTCTTAAGGATTTCAAAGGCTCGTACACAATCTTCGTTAAAGACAAAAGGTGCATCTTTTTCGAGGAGATGTGTAATAGGTCGAGAAATCTTTAAAAAATCCTTGATGAATCGACGATAAAAGCCCGCGTGGCCTAGGAAACTCCTAACTCCCTAACGGTTTTGGGATGAGGTAATTTGGCGATGACGTCTACCTTAGCTTGGTCTACCTCAATCCCCGCTTTCGAAACCTTTTGCCCTAAGACGATTCCACTTTTAACCATAAAATGACATTTTTCCCAATTAAACACAAGGTTGGTTTCCTCACAACACTTTAACATTCTCTCAAGATTCAACAAACACGAAGTGAACGAACAACCAAACACGGAAAAGTCATCCATGAAGACTTCCATCGTCTTCTCGATCATATCATGAAAAATAGCCATCATGCACCTTTGAAAGGTTCCCGGTGCATTGCAAAGTCCGAATGGTATTCTACGATAGGAAAACGTTCCATATGGACACGTAAACGTAGTTTTTTCTTGATCACGAGGATCGATGGGGATTTGGAAGTAACCGGAAAAACCATCTAAAAAGCTATAGAAATCGTTTCCCGTAAGACGCTCCAACATTTGATCCATGAAGGGCAAGGGAAAATGGTCTTTACGAGTGGCGTCATTCAACTTATGATAGTTAATGCACACTCTCCATCCGGTCACGAGTCTAGTTAGAATAAACTCGTTGGCATCGTTTGGCACAACGGCCATTCCTCCCTTCTTAGGGACACAATGAATAGGACTCACCCAAGGGCTATCGAAAATAGGGTAAATCATTCTCGCGTCAAGGAGTTTTAGGATTTCTTTTTTGATGACGACGTGAATTTAGGGGTTCACCCTTCTTTGACATTGGATTGTGGGTTTGTAATATTCTTCCATTAAGATTTTTTGGGTACAAAGTCTGGGATCGATCCCCTTAATGTCGGATAACTTCCACGCAATTGCCCCTTTGTGATCCTTTAGAACATCGACAAGTGCGGTTTTTTCATCATTCGAAAGATCTTTCGCAATAATAACCGACAACTTGTCGTCCTCCTCCAAAAATACATATTCAAGATGAGGAGGTAAATCTTTCAACTCGAGGATTGGTGGTTCCTCAATTGAAGATTTGGGCTCGATACTCATAACCTCCTCGGGTGGAGGAAATGGGAAATCGTTAAGAAAATCCTTGATAATCGAGAAGTCCTCATCATTGTCGAGGTCTTTGACACAAGTACGTGGAACATCGAATTCTTACAACGTAAAACCACCGCCTTCAAATGGAGTGAAGGTTGGTGTCGAGTTATCAAGAATAGGATCAAGCATAGTGGGATTGCCACTATTTTCATCATCACCAAAACCTAGAACTTCTTGTGAAAATTCCTCGCAAACAACGTCGATCATATCAACGAGGTTTATGGTCGCAACAGAATAAACATGAGAAATTGGATAATTTTTAGTTGCATGTATAACAAGTTCCTCATCGTTGAAACGTAAGGTGATCTTTCTAGCATGCACATCAATTAAAGCCATAGACGTATCTAAAAACGAACGACCTAAAATGAGACGAACTTGAGGATCCGTGGGAATATTGACAACGATAAAGTCTATCGGATAATAGAACTTTCCTATTTTCACAAAAACGTCTTCCGCCAATCCACATGCGGGAATTGTTGAATGATCGGGCAACTCGATAGACATTAGTGAAGGAGTAAGGTTAGGAAGATTGAGCGACTTGAATATTGCAAGTGGCATCAAGTTAATACTAGCACCAAGATCGGCCAAGGCATAGCATTCTTCCATATCATGGATTACACATGGAATCAAGAATTTACCGGGATCACCGACTTTTTGAGGTATGCGGTTAAGATAATCCGATGAACAACTAGACAATTGTTGCAATTTCTCCTTGTTGTTCAACATACTTTTAAAGTTAGCGGCAAATCGAGGCATCATGACCAAAGCATCGGCAAAACTCACATTAAAATGAACGTCACGAAACATTTTCATAAAATGCTTAAATTGGTAGTTATCGCGCTCTTAACGTTTCTCCTTTCTAAGTCTCGATGGATAGGGCAAAGGTGGTGTGGGTTGAGGCATAGGCATAGCCTTTGGAATCTCGGGTTCCAAATGTGGTAATGGGTCAACCGTAGGTGTGGAATGAGCGGTACTTCGTGGGATTGGGACATGCTCCTTTTCGACCACCACCTCGTGTTCTTCCTCAATTGCATCCACCGTAGGAGCAATTGGTTGAGGAGTCGGTTCCTTAAGTGTCTTACCACTTCGTGTGGTAATCACTTTCATCTCTCCCTTAGGGTTTGATATGGTGTTTCTAGGAAGACTACTCGAAGACGGTTTACACATTATAGCCTCAAACATGGAAGAAATTTTATCCTCAAACATAGATTGCCTCTTCTCGGCCTTAATAATCTCTTCTTTTATTTCATGTTGCCCTTGTTCTATTTTTTGTTGGTTTTGTTGTAACCTAGTTACATTCCCTTCCATTTTTTTTGTATGGATCTTAAGCTCATTTGCTAACTCATTTTTCAAATCCTTTTTCAAGTCATTCTTAAACTCGGATCTTAGGCTAATGATCTCTCTTTGAATATTATCAAACCTAGCATCGTTTCCATTTGCGTATTCAACAAATTCATTTGGAAGATCTTTCAAAGTTTGCAAACCTTTGTTGTTGTTTTGAAAATCATTGTTTTGATTTTTGTTTGAAACTTGATTGTTATTAGCCCCTTGATTCCCATAGTTGTTTTCTTTGTAATTGTTTTTTAAAACAACTTGATTGTTTCGATATTTGTTGTTAGCATTTTGATTGGGAGCAAAACTCGGTGGAGTAAATTGATTAGAGCGGGTAACTTGACCGTTTTGGTTGTAAGTTCCCGTGGCCGCGTAGGCACTCGAAGTGTTACCACCGTTGGTAATGCACTCGGAGAAATCATGACCTACACCACAATACATACATGAAACCTCAACCGCTTTAGCCGTAGCGGGAGCACTTTGTTCACCAACTTTGAATTCAATTAAAAGTCATTTAAGTTTATCAAATATTTTGTTTTCCAAGTTCGCCTCAATTTGGCAAGCATCAATGGTATTGGACAATGAAGGTGAAGCCAAAGACGAAGCCTTACTAACACTCGATGTGTTACGAGGACTATACACCTTAGATCTATTCTCAATTATCAACAACGCTTCCTCAACCGTTTTACACAAAAATTTACCACCCGCGGCGGCATTAAGATAATCCCTTCCATGATCATTTAAACCAGTGTAAAACGTGTCAATTTGATGCAAGTCGGAGAAACCGTAATGAGGACACTCATGTAACATTTCCTTAAACCTATTCCAAGCCGTTGAAAAACTCTCATTAAATTCTTGTGAAAATTTTGAAATCTCGTTTTTCAAATGCGTAGTCTTAGAGGGCGGGAAAAATTGGTTCACAAACTTAGAAACGAGATCCTTCCACGTCAATATAGAATTGGGTGGCTCTTTCTCTAACCAAATTTTAGCGGGCCCCGCTAAGGAATACGGAAAAAGCATCATCTTAATCGAATCATTAGCAACATCCTTAAATTTGCAAGTGGCGGTAAGACGATTGAATTGGCGGATATGGTTGTGCGGATTGTCCTTTTCATCACCACGGAATTTGTTGTTTTGGATCATCGACAACAAACCCGTTTTCACTTCAAAATTCTCCGCAAGGATGGCGGGAATAACAATAGCCTCTCCATAACCCTCGGTGGGTGCTTGAAGTAACTCCATCATAGATCGATTCGCCATGGTTGGTTCTTCTTCTACGATAGGTTCGTCAATAGGAGACTCCTCACTAGAAAGATTAGGAGTAGGTGTGGAATCCTTTCGGTTTTTAGTTTACGTGCACGTCTTGCTTGATTACGAGTAAGCATAAATGTCACGTACAACGTGGGGTTGAGCAAAGAAGATTCTTTTTGGTGTTTTTAATTTTTTCAATTTTTTTGTGGTTTTTGATTGTTTTTACTTTTTTTGGATTTTGTGATTGTATTAGGTAGCCAAAATCTACAAATCTCCTCTTTAATCAAATCTCTTGATTAAATAAGCCTCAATGAATGAAAACGATCACGTGAAGTGAACGCCTTCGATGACTTTAGAACGTTGGTGGAACACTAAAACGTTCAAGAGGGTTTAATCAAATGAAACCAAGAAAATATATATGATACTTAGACAATACTTTGGTTGGCAAACCCTCGATTAGCCCTTTTTATCTAAACACGCACAAGCAAGCGGGGAAATGAGGCGGCGCGAAGCACTTAAGAGACTTTTTCCTTAGGGTATATTTTATAATACCCGCCTTATACCCATCTTATAGTTTGTGTTTTTCAAAATTAAGCTTCACGAAAGTATTTATCTATTTTGCCTTTTCTTTCTTGTTTGAGATTCGAATACAATGATTGAGTAATGACCTCCCAATCAAGGTTGTGTTTTCACACTTTTGGAGTACTTGAATTTATTGTTCTACGTATACAATATAGTAATAGTATTCACACAAAAAACGAAAACCGATAATACGTATTAGTAGAGTGCTACTAATACAAATAGCTATTATGGCTATATAAAAACAACAATTGTTCAAATCAAAACACAACACGCCTCCCCAGCAGCGGCGCCAAAATGATAGTAGAGTTTTTACTACCCTTTAGGAAAAGAGAGTAAATAGGCCAAGTATTAACAAGTGATTTAGGAAAACCACAAGTAAGTGACCCAAAGTGGGGATCGTTCTCAAGGAGGCTAGTGTGTTGTGTAAGAAATGAATAATGATGTGATTATGATTTATGAGAAAAGAAAAATAGAAAAGAGATTAGAAGAGAATGACGGTTACGATTATGAATTAAACTAAGACGATAAGTCGTGCACGTAAAACCGTAAAAAGTCACCAAATTTAAAAATTACCCTAAAAATTACTAGAAAATTGCAATAAGTCCTAAAAAATGTAATTAGAGTTTACAGAAAATCAAAAATCACTCAAACCTTTTATTTAATTAAATAATAATTTTTTAATGCTAATTGAAGCCCAAAAAATTAATTTAATTAACAAAAGGCCCAAAATGAGATTTTTTACTTGTAAACCTCTAAAATGACTTAACTAAATTTAAAAATATTTTTGGAAATTTTAAAATTAATTAAAACTATTTAAAAATAATTAAAACTATTAAAACTTATAATAATTCTAAAAATTAATCTAATGACAATAAAATTAATCTAAAAAGTGTAAAATTCCTAACTTAATGTGTTTGAACTAAGAAAAATGAAAAACTTGTAAAAATCTAAATTTTAATTTTTAATAATAAAATAATAATAAAATATTAATAAAAATCAAAAATTTATAAAAAATCCTAAAAAGTTGCAAACTATTTTATTTTAACCTAAGTAAAATAGAAATGGACTTGAAATTACAAAAATACGCATATTGGGCCTTAAAATGGGCCAAAAGTCCAAACAGACCCCTTAATGGGCTTTTTATGGCCCAATAAGAAAAATGTTGTCCAAATAAGCCCAAAACTTCCTATCTGACTTAAATTTTGATTTTAAGAACGAAACTCTGAGGCCCAAAAGCTGAAAATGTGTTTAAGCTAGCTTATTTCAAAACAGCTTATTCTTAATGGGCTTTTTGGCCCATTAAGCTATAAGCTGATGCCATAAGCTAAAATTTGACACACAAGCTTCTTTTGAGTTACCAAAGAGATTTGTAAAAATAAAATTTGAAAAAGCACAAGAAATAAGCCTGAAATAAGCCAAGACTCTCTTCATAAAACGAAAAATAGTCGTTTTTGAGTTCTAGACCACCTCAAGTGCTGATTCAAGTTTCAAAAGGTTTTAAATGACTTAATTAAGCAAAATAATCAAAAAGTTTTCCAATAAGCACAAGTAATAAGCGAGAATAAGCAATTAGGCACTTATTTAAAAGTCAACTTGATTGGTTTTCTAGTAAAAAGTCAAAGTCAAACCGTAATAAGCTCCAGATCAAATCAATGGGTCAAATAAGGAAGATCTATCACAAAAAATAAGTTGTTGCAAGTCTGGATAAGCCAAAATGGCTTATGAATAAGCTGTTTGATGTTTTACACTAGTAGGGGCTAGTTTTGGAGGTTGAGCGGTGGGAAAAGTTCACTGGTTGACCTTTATGAGTTTTTGTCTTATGTGACTTTTTTGTGGATTCAGGTTAAGCAAAGGCACCCAAGTGATCAGTTAATCACAACGAGTCAATATTAACAACAAAAACACAAATTCAATCAGCCAATAAATACAGTTTAATCAAAACATCACCAGATATGCATCAGACATGAACATTAAGCAATTTTCACTCAATAAGCACTTTTAGCAAGAATAAGCCAGCCAAACTTCACCAAATGTATACGCGAGCTATAATTAATTCAAATGAACAAATATAAACAGGTTTCATGCATTGATTCAAAGTCTAGATCAAGATTCAAGCTCAAAAATGTTATTGATGAACAAAGAACATGCAGACTTTATACTTTGTTGATATACTTGACCACAAATATAATTTCAAACACTCAAATCTTCTTAATAGGTTATATTAAGTATGTTTAATCGCTTGCTATCCCTAAGCATGCATACAAACTAAGTGTTTCCAAAATCTTAGGTCAAAACAAGCAGATTTCCAAATTTTAGAGCACAATCAAGATTTTGATGTTTTAAAACCAATAACTTGTAGCAATGAGCACTCAACCAAGCATATAACAGATACCAACTCAAACAAACAACAAACACTAACTCAATAACAACTTATGCACTTAAACAGGTTGACCCAAACACCCCTTATCTTTTTCATTCCAAGATTTAAACAAGTATAAGTGTGGTTCAATGTTACCCAAGCCCAATCAAACACAATAACAGATATATTATGCAGTATCAAGCAAGATTAAGCCACAAAAATAACAAGAACAATAGCATAACTCAAAATCACAAAATTTAAGTGTTTTGACAGATTTTTGGGTTCAAGAACTCAAACCTCATGAATGTACATCCACACTCACGAACTTTTGAGCTGATGTGCCTAGCAAAACAAGGCACAAGCTTCCACAAACAAGCTGCTAAGACTCAACAAGGTTAGAACAAAAATATGAAAAATCAGAAAAGTGACAAAGCTTGATTTATGCAACCTTTGTACCCTGATGCGTTCTTGGTGAGTATACACAAGTTTTAAATTTATACAAGGATTACCGAGTAACCTAAGAACACACGGGCAAGTATGACCCTTTCATTTGTAGCTAGCTTGTTGTGGTAAGACAAGGTCGTTCACTGGGATTTGGTTGTTTCCGGTTGTAGAGAATCTTAGTAACAATGTGACGTTAATGGTAAAAATGGTTGTCACTCCAAAAATTACCATACAAGTAACAATTAAGCAAGTAATAACAAGTAACACGAATATGATTATTAAGCAACTAAAATGAGATGATAACAATAATATTAAAGATACTTGTTTGGTACTAGTATTCATTTTAATGGAGTGAATAGATTATCAGGTAGATAGTTAAGCAATAGCACACAAATTATAAGTGTACAATTCCAAGTCAATGGGTAATATCATAGAATTGCACATGACACGGTTTAGAATAAAGAACCCTTTCGACCTATGATCAATATAACAAACCGGTAGTTAAAGCCATTTGTGAGAAGTATGATTTTAGCCAACTTGTTCATTAGAGCCATTTCGACCAATTCTCTTGATTAAATCTTTATAAATCCATTTAACTTGTTTACTCATGGTTGTCAATCATGATACACCAAACATATATGCGCATTAACATTTGGAACAAAACATAACTAGGAATCCTTTCTACCTTTAGACTAAGTTATGGTTTACCAACAAGTTATCAAGACAAATATTAATTTAAACAAACTTATTAACAAAATCATAATTCAACAATGCAAAATAATAAACACTCCATATCCATGTTTACATTATTCCAAACAAGTATAAGAACACTACTCCATAATAATATTAATCAAGAACAAACATTCAACATATGACATAGAGTTCAACATCATGAAAGTAACAAAAGTTTACCCAAAGTATGAATACATTAAGTAAATGGAATGGAAGAATTTAAAGCAATCCTTAAGCCTTAAATTGACTACAAGTTTTGTGGTCTTTCGGGTTATGCAAATGAAATTCGTATTTGAGATTTGAGGCAGGTTTTGGAAAGGTTTGGTGAAGGTTGGTGGTGTTTTAGGTATCAAGAAACACTGTCAATAATAAGGGTAATTATCCCTTAGTGTTTGGCAAGGTTATTTTGATGATTGGAGCTCTAAAAACGTCACTTTTTGGCACACCAATATTAAATCCGGGAATGGGGACTTTCACCAAGGTTGGGAGAGTTCCCTTGGTGAATAATGAGGTTGGTTATGAGTCTGATTCAAGTGATTAAAGATATGATCTTACAATGACCCCCAAGGGTCTTATTTATAGATGAAATTAAGGCCTTGATATTCAATGCATGAACTTGGAGCCAAAGCAAATAACTTGGAGCCAAAGGTGTTCTAGAATGCTCCAAAGAAGCTTGCATGAATGTGGACACAATTTTGTCTAGACAAATGTTGGTGGCAACTTCACTCATGATGGAGGCAACTTGAACTATGTTGGAGGCAAATCAGCTCCAATGTGATGGTGGCAAGTTGGATGTGTTTTGATGGTGGTAACTTGTATTCCGCCAGTGGCAACTTCCATGCTGAGTGACTTGTGCACTTCTTGAAAACACTTGTTCTTGCACCCGAGATTGATCTTCAAAGGCTTGTAGCTAGTCGGCATTCCTTCGTATAATGCATGAATCGTCAACTATTCTTTCTTTTCTTCACTTTTCTTGTTCTTGGCTAACTAACAACACAAAACACAACTTCACACATATTTGAGCTATAAATCTCGTTAGTATAACCAAATACCATGCAAAATATACGGATAATGCTCAAGAAAATATGTTGGATTTGAGCGTTATCAAATCCCCTCACACTTAAGTTTTGCTCGTCCTCGAGCAAGGAAAAGAAAAACTTTGCTTGCCCTCAAGCAAATAAAAGTAAAAATAAAGTTAGAAACTAATAACTATGTTCTAAAAGAAATTTTTTTTTAACTTTTTTATGAAAAATTGAAAAATCTACGAAAATCTGAAAATATTTTTGGTTTTTATAAAAAATGGCTAAAGGTGTAAATCCCCTCACACTTAAGAGTTTGCTTGTCCTCAAGCAAGTAAAATAAAATATTTTTGGGACTTTATATATATATATATATATATATATATATATATATATATATATATATATATATATATATATATATATATATATATGTACGAAATTGCCAAAGGTGCAAACCCCCTCACACTTAAGAGGTTGCTTGTCCTCAAGCAAGTAAAAGAAAATATTTACCACATGGTGCATGAAAATGGTTTAGAAAAAATAAGAATCCACCAAGTACAAACAAAACTAAATGAAATGACGTGAGCACCAAGTGTAAACAATTAAAGAGGACTTTTATTTGGGTTATAAGGTTAAGGGTTTGGGGGTATGGATAAGACATGGGATATATTTTTTTTATGAGATGTGTAACAAGAATATACAAGGTAAAAGTCTAAGTCCCATGTTGCTAGTTACCGAACAAATCACTAGCCCAAAAATGATTCTGGTCACAAGCTTTATTCAACATATATCGATCAACATTACATATATCACCTCTTAGCACATTGGCTAATCGATATCTAAATATACTTCTTCTTCCTTCATCTTTGTAATTTATTATAGCTCATTGGCTATCTTGTCATCATCATTTTTTTTACTTTTTTTTCGATGAATTATTTTTTTTCTTTTTCTCTTTTCTCATCCTCCTCTTTTTTTCATTTTTTTTCTTCAACATACATAACATGCTCCCCTCACACTTCGCTTAAGCATACACCACAAAAAATACAAATAGAAGTGGCCATCTCCATCTTTGTTGGAATAGCACATACACATAGCGAAGTGTGGCAACTATAAATCATCAAAAATGATCCACCATACAATGCAACTAGCAACCCACCATTTGGACTTCGACATGGGTTAGGCTAAGGTTTACGGTTAAATATTTTTTTCCTTTTCTAGTGGATTTAATAAAAACGAAAAGATAGGCTCAACGGGTTTTCTAAGGGTATCTAGCACTAGACGCGAGTGCTAACAAAAGGGTTAATATGGGTGGTTAGCTAATCGATGCAACTAGCTAAAAATATAATTGAAAAAGGCTATTTGGGTTTTATTCCTAAGGTTGCCTCTTTGTCACGCATATACACTTATATCACACAAGTGTGATCTCACTAAAACTTATTTTTTATTTTATTTTTTTATTATTTTTTTTAATTTTATATTTTTTTTATTATATGTTTTTTTACCATGTGGACGATTATTGAAACATATTTAAATACAAACGTGTGAGAAAAACAATTAAATCCTAAGGGCAAACAAGTGTACAACTCTCCCCTTTTTTTCTTTTTTTTTTATTTATTATTTTTTATAACAAAAATTGGTTTCGTTTTCCCATTTATTTCCCCTCACACTTAAGTTTTGGATTGGACTCAATGTTAAAAATAAACTTCACAGCATGAAAAGTGAGGAAATAAATAAATAGTCAAAGAGAAACGAAACTTCCCGGGTTTAGAAATTGCAATTGATCTCCATGTGATGCAATGCTACACCATTTCGAACATAAGCTTGTGAGATCAATCGATTTCTTGATACTTCCTTCCTTCTCATGTATGCATCCTCCTCCATTACCTATTGCTGCATTTATTCAAACAAAACAAAACAAAACAAACAAACAAGCACGCAAGCACACATAGATATATAAAAACACTACTAGCAATGTACACCCCCTCACACTTAAGATATTCCAAGTTAGAAAAATACTTTGGGGTGTACATATTTATTTAAAACACACAAAATTAAACAAACACAAAATTAAAGCACGGGTTGCCTCCCAAGAAGCGCTTAATTTATTATCGAGTCGTTAGCTAGACTCTTCCCCTTGATGTTAGGACTCTTTGATGATATGGTTAAGATGGGTAACTTTGGTTGGGTGCCATTGATTTTGATAATTATCATCTTTGAACCAAAGCAATTCTCCATTTATAGTCCAAACTTTGAAAGGCTTCTTCGGCACATAATTGTCGTCCCTCTTTTTCTTTCTTCTACATCTAACGTCATTTATTGATTTCAACTCAACGTCATGAATTGACATTACATCATGTTCAAACGTCTTCTCCTTTTTGTTTGGGATATGCACGGTGCAATCCTTGGGAAAAGTTGAGTTAGAAATGATGGTGTTTGGTTTTGGCACAGTTGGAATAGGTTCTTCTTCTTCTTCCTCGATGAATACAACATCACCCTTATCACTTTCCTTTCGGATAGAGGGTAGTTTATCTCTTGTTTTGGTGTTGGTGATTTGAGGAAGGGACTTTGTACGTTGGATTTGCTTTTCGACACGATCGGTTTTTGTCTTCAAGTCTTCGATTATGGCTGTATGGTTCCGGAAGTTTAGATTGATTTGAAAATCTAAGTCAACCAAATTGTTCTTAACACGTTCGTTTTCTTCCGTTTTCCAAGCCATAAATTCTCTCATCATCTCCTCCGTTGAGGTTTCGGGTTTTTGGTGATATTATGATGAGTGTGGCGTCACATCTCGCGGTCGAGATTGAGGAATGGGACGGTTCGGGTTTAGGGTAGATAGGAATGTGAATTCCTTGAATTTTGGTCGTGATATCATCAGTGATATTCTTCGACATAATTCACTTCATGAGGTTCGCACATCGGCGTGTCATCATTCATGGTGGTTTGGGAATCGTGATCGTCTCTACGATCGTCTCGCATATCTTTTAGTTCATTCCTTATGATTAGGAATTGAGAATCGATAAGCCTAGCGAGAGCTACGAATTTCTCCATCAACACGGTGTTGATGACGTATAGTCCCCAGCCGGGTCATGAACCCGGCCCATGGGTACTACCCGTATCCGGCCCATCACAGATGGGTGGGATAATGTCATTCAGGCTTATGGGCTTGGATGAACAGTGACCGCACACATGTGTGCGGCCCACGGCCCGGTGCGGCCGACATAGGGTTAGACATAATCATATTCTGTCTAGGAATAGCTTTATCCCAATGGAGGAGGATATTCACTACCAAAATTAGAAGATAACGATCATTCTAATTCTGATAGTTATCCTTTCCTTGGGGCCGAAGTGTCAAGTGGTAGCCCACTAGGGTTCCACTGCCTATAAAAGGAACCCCCAAGGGTTCCACAAAGGTATTACGTTCTATACTCTCAACTCACATAAACCCTAATCGATTACTTACTCTCACGCTGGAGTCTAATCGTGGGAAACATTCCCACGGTAAGCCTAACGCGTGTTGTTTAGTGTGCAGGATCCCAACCAAACAATTCACTTGGTGCAGGAGCCGGAACCCAGCTAACCCGAATTAAGCCTAATTCGGGCCTAGCAAGGATCACCCAACTTTTGCATCAACAAGTTGGCGCCATCCGTGGGGCCCATTACACTAAGCTAGAACAAAAACCTCATTCTGAATTTTTCAATGACGAAGGGACACCAGCAAGCCAATCCCAGGAATACGAATCCTGGAAATCAGAAGTCCCAAGGGGAAGGGATACTCATCCCCAATCAATCACCCAGCCGCCTCGCAGGCGGACCTGGTAACCGTGGCGGCTTTCAGCCCTTGGGGGTGACGAGCACGATCTCCATGACACCCCCACCTAATTCAACCCTGGACAACCCCGACCCAGGGAGTGCGCCCAACCCTCCTAACAAGGAGCCGCGCAGACCATCGAGAGAGGAAGAGGTAGAGGTCCTACCACTCAGCGAGGAGGATCTTACTCGAGTTCTCACGCAGAACTTCGATAGGATCGTCCCGGGGATTGCGTCAAGGTTGAATCTAGGGAGGAACCTCCAATCCAGACTCAACTTTGGTGACACCGGACCAATCACCTCTTCCCAAAATCAGAGGAAAATGAGAGCTTGACCTCAGGAGCAGAGCATCTTTGAGGAAACCCCTCAACCCAGGAATGTGTTTGAGCGCATAGGAGATCGCCTCATACAGGAACTAATGCAGTCTCGAGAAGGAGGAGATAAGTCTGATGGTTCACCCGAGCGGCCAGATCGAGAGTTGGCCAGAACCGCTCGCCGTACGAGCGTGTGGGACAGGATGAACACTGGGAAGAAGGCTTCCGGTTCATCCCAAAAAAGTGGCCCCTACCCAAAGGATGGGGCACCACCACCGTCTCCAGACCCGTCAGGAGAAGACTCAGATGACCATCCGCCTAAGCGTCGCCGACCTAGGCGCACCCCTCCACCACCACCAAACAATGATGGGTATTATGGTGGCCCTTATTTCGTGATGCAGACGCGGAGGATCTTTCGCGTCCATGGTGTGAACCATGGGATGACCCTAGGCTCACCCGGCCATGGGCGGATCCCAAGGAAGACCCGTTCACCCTCCGCATACGGAACTATTCTGAGGACACCAAACGTCGCATGTCGGCGTGTGTCAAGACCTATGATGGGACTGGTGATCCGGTTGATCACCTTAAAATATTCGATACGCAGGCTAAAATTGAGCGATGGCCCATGCCTATATGGTGCCAAATGTTCAATTCAACTTTGATCGGAAATGCCCGTGACTGGTTTGAGGCACTCCCTCCACGGAGCATTGATAGTTTCACGGATCTACGTACTGCGTTTGAGAACAATTATACTCAGAGGAAGAAGTATAATAGGGATCCGGTCTCATTGGCAACTGTCAAACAACGGCCGGGGGAGTCCACAAAAGCCTTCACTGAACGCTTCAATGATGAGTGCACGTGCACAAAAACAATGTCGGAGCTCCTAAAAATCTCTGACTACATGCACGCCATAACAGACAGGGAGTTGATCAGGCGCCTCAATGACAAGCGTACAGAGAGATATGATGACCTCATGGAAAGGGTCAGAAATTTCATAGAAGGAGAAACAGCTGTTGCCGCGGCCTACCCATCCCGAGGAAATGGGTATCGGTCAAATGACCAGTCCCGGAGACAGTCGGGCGGTCAAGGCAATCAGAACAATAGCAAGGGCTCAGACTATAAGAGCCAGAGCAAAGGAGGACGACCGGACGATAAGTTCACCCCCCCTAAAGATGTCCTACCGGGAGATCTTGCTGACGGAAGGGGCGAACTTTCCAAGGCCTCCCCCAATGACCACTCCGCCGGAACGTCGGAAAGGAAATCGCTTCTGCGAATTCCATAATGACAAAGGCCACGGTACGGAGGAGTGTATCCAGCTCAAGAAGCATATTGAGTCGCTGATCAAATCAGGTAAACTCAAGCACCTAGTTAAGGATTGGAAGGATGGAAAAGACAACAACAAAAAGTACGATAAGAAGGATCCCCAAAAGGACAAGCCTTCGACAATATACATGATCCAATCCAGACAACGTCGTACGAGGCAGAAAGTTGGCCAAAAATTTTCACGCATCAGGGAAATCTCGTTCCCTCCCATCACAACAAGCGATTTGACCGATGCGCCTCTCACTATTGAGATAAGCATTGGAACACACAATGTTCGTCGCATGTATGTGGATGGAGGGTCGTCAGCAGAGGTACTGTATGAACACTGTTTTGTGCAGTTATGCCCGGAAATAAGAAGCCAATTAGTACCAGCCACGGCGCCGCTCACCGGCTTTAGTGGAGATACTATCTGGCCGATCGGGCAACTACGGCTGCTTGTAACCATTGGGAATGAGGAACACTCCACTACGGTGTGGATGAACTTTATGGTGATACGCTCACATTCTCCCTACAATGGGATCATAGGCAGACCAGGTATTTTGGCTATACGGGCGGTACGATCCACGGCGCACGGAATGATCAAATTCCCCGTTGAGGGGGGAATTGTTACCATTTACAACACAATCGTACCGGCATCCGAGTGTCACACCGTGACAACACCGGCTCCACCTGTTCCACCCAAGGATGGATCACCACCTCCCAATTGGAAGGTAGCAATTCACCCTGACTATCCGGAACAGAGGTATCCATAGGAGGGGCGCTCTCGGATAGCGGCAAAAGGGCTATGTGCCCTCTTTTAAGTGCAAACTTAGATATATTCGCATGGGAGCCAAAGCATATGACAGGCGTGCCACATGCGATAGCAGAGCATAAGCTCCAGATCCGCCAAGGGTACCAACCCGTCAAGCAAAAGAAGCGCGACCAGGCGCCTGAGCGCAGCCAAGTGATATTGGAGGAAGTACGGAAACTGGTGGATGCAGGTATCATGCGTGAGGTATACTACCACGAGTGGTTATCCAATCCGGTCATGGTCAAAAAACATGACGGAAGTTGGCGCATGTGTGTGGATTTTACGGATCTGAACAAGGCCTGCCCACAGGATTGTTACCCGTTACCAGAAATCGACTGGAAGGTGGAATCCCTATGTGGGTATCCTTTTAAATGCTTCTTGGACGCATATAAAGGATATCACCAGATCCAGATGGCGGAGGAGGATGCAGAAAAAACGGCGTTCCATACGAGTCAGGGCGTATATTGCTATACGAAAATGCCGTTTGGACTGAAGAACGCCGGTGCTACATATCAACGGCTTATGGACAAAGATTTTGAATCACAGATAGGCCACAACTTGGAGGTCTATGTGGATGACTTGGTTATAAAAAGTCACACGGAGGAGGCACTTCTCCGGGATGTCCAAGAGACATTCGACACACTGAGAAGGATTAACATGAAGTTAAATCCAAAAAAATGTATGTTTGGGGCAACAGAGGGAATGTTCCTTGGATATTTGATTGACCCAAACGGCATCAAACCTTGCCCAGAGAAGACGGACGCAGTAATACAACTGCCGTCCCCTCAGACACGGAAGGAGGTGCAATCCTTGAATGGGAAACTAGCCGGGCTGAATAGGTTCTTATCCAAATCCGCAGAGAAGTCATTACCCCTATTTAAGACACTCAAGAAGTGCATTAGGAAGGGAGAATTCCGGTGGACGAAGGAAGCCGAGGAAGCTTTCGGCCAGCTCAAACAGCATCTCGCGTCTCTCCTTATGCTAGTAGCTCCTCGGCCAAAGGAGGAACTTATTATGTATCTCTCAGCCACTCATGGCGCAATAAGCGCGGTACTCATGACAGATAGAGATACAGTGCAAACTCCGGTCTACTTTATAAGTAGAACACTACAAGGGCCGGAGCTGAATTACTCCTCTATGAAAAAATTGGTGTTAGCACTAGTGTTTGCTACAAAGCGGCTGCGCCGGTACTTTCAGGCGCACCCAATTGTGGTCATTACGGATCAGCCAATCAAGCAGGTTATTTCTAGACCGGACGTGGCAGGGAGGCTACAAAAATGGAGCATCTTATTGGGGGAGCACAATATATCTTAGAGGCCAAGGACGGCTGTGAAAGGCCAGATCTTGGCAGATTTCCTGATCGAGAAGCCGGATGAGGAAGGGCCAATAGTTAAACAAGACGAGATCCCAACAGAACCATGGGTGTTATTCACGGATGGATCTTCGTGTACGGACGGGTCCGGAGCTGGTCTCATCCTCACAAATCCAGAAGGAATGGAATTCACGTACGCCCTCCGTTTTGAGTACGACCACCAACAACGAAGCGGAATATGAAGCATTAATTGCGGGTTTAAAAATCGCCGCTAGAATGAGAGTCCGCAACCTTGAGGCCTACGTGGACTCACGGCTTGTCGCGAACCATATTCTAGGTGGATATGTGGCTAAAGAGGAAAACATGGTCAGGTACTCGGAAAAAGTCAAGTCGCTAATCGCGACTTTCAGTAAGTTTTCCATCAAGCAGGTGCCAAGGGGCGAGAACAAGAAGGCGGACGCTCTTAGCAAGATCGTATCCACAAGCTTCGCTCACTTGTCTAAACAAGTCTTGGTGGAAATACTCAAGGAGAAATCTATAACGGAAGGGGAGGTTGCTGCTATAGTTGAGGAGGATGGACCTACATGGATGACCCCGATTATCAACTATTTATCTAGTGAGACCCTTCCAGACGAGGAAAAAGCAGCACGGCGCATCAGAAGGAAGTCGCAGCATTTCGAACTTCGAGAAGGCATCCTTTACAAGCGCTCTTTCTTGCAGCCGTGGCTGCGGTGTGTTGGACCACGTCAGGCCGCTTACGTAATCAGTGACATACACGAAGCGTTGTGCGGCATGCATGCGGGTCCACGATCCGTGGTAGCTAGAGCCTTACGAACAGGATATTATTGGCCTACCATGCACAGAGACGCGCGCGACATGATTCGCAAGTGTAGTGATTGCCAAGTGCATAGGCCAGTACCGCGGCACCCGCAGCAGGAGCTTACACCTATCACGTCCCCATGGCCATTCTATAAGTGGGGAATCGACATTGCAGGACCATTTCCTATAGCTGCGGGGGGAGTTAAATTCTTGATTGTTGCGATGGACTACTTCACACGATGGATAGAGGCCAAGGCAGTCAAGTCTATCACAGGCAAACAAGTTAAGAAGTTTGTTTGGGAACATATTATGTGTCGTTTTGGTCTACCAGGAGAAATCATCTTGGACAACGGCAAGCAGTTCATGGACAACCCATTCAAAGATTGGTGTGCATCATTGAACATCAAGCAGCGCTTCGCATCTGTTAAGCATCCGCAGACAAATGGCCTTGTCGAACGGGAAAATAGAAGCTTGGGGAATGGCATCAAGGCGCGTTTGGACGAACGAAGTGGCAAATGGGTTGATGAGTTATCACATGTGCTGTGGGCACATAGGACTATGATCAAAACAGCCAACGGAGATACTCCATTTGCATTGGCTTACGGCACTGAAGCTGTTATACCAGCAGAAATAGGAATGCCTACCATCCGCACGGCGGAAGTTAATGTCGTCACGAACGACTAGCAGCTGCGAATCAACCTGGATCTGTTGGAAGAAAAAAGGGAAATATCAGCCATCAATGAGGCTAAGTCCAAGGCCAAAATGAAAGCTTATTATGACGCCAAGGTCAAGGGTGTTTCTTTTCGACCGAGAGACTATGTCTATCGTGATAACGAAACGAATCGAGCGGAGAATACAGGAAAACTGGGCCCTAAGTGGGAAGGACCGTATGAAGTCACGGAGGCCTTGGGACGAGGCGCGTACAAGTTACGTGACATGGATGGCCGCGACCTAGAGCGCACATGGAACATTTCCAATCTCAAAAGGTGCTATCTTTGAAAGCTACGGCTTCCGCATGGGTTCTTCGCTATATAGGGCTTTAATGAAGAACCATGCGGTCTATCTGTTTTGTTTTTCTTATGTTTGTTTAGTTTCCTTTCCTGTTTTTTAGGACTTGTCATCATTGTTTAAACAAAAATGTAAACGTTCTAATAAAATGCCGTGGTGCCTAGCTAGCCCACGGCTTGTTTCGTGCAAATCATTTTTTAGATTTTTTGTTAGTCGTATGAATTTTACTTATATTATAATATGCCATGTTTCATTCATATGCATTCTTTCAAATTACTGTACATGTACTATACGCCTCCAGGCGGGGTAAGAGGATTAAGTGAACCTACTAATTCAACTTGCCGCGTAAGAGGGATGCAACCCCAGCCGCACGGATCATGTATCCTTACTAGACATCTTATTCACAAGACGTTGGGGTAAGTTTCATATGCCATAGTCACACAGTGCTCCGCATAGTAAAGACGTACTTCGCATGTCTAGTAAATTATAGACTTGTATGTATTTTCTTTCTTTGTGTGTAAGACGTGACATATCATGCAGTATTGATGTACAATATTCAACACAGTCAAAATACACAAGTTTCCAAATAGATAACAAAATTGCCGTGGTCAATCACGGACTTACATACAAAATACAAATGTTGTTAGCCGTGTACATGCACGGATGAATAGAAACAACAAATATTCAGCGGTTACAAACCAGAGTGTCTGAAATGGATCATAAAGTAGGAGCATCCTACATAAGGGGGAAAAAATTACCTAGTTCCACTTATTCCTCGACCAGACACGACAACCACTCACTACTTTCTTTCCGCTTCTGGGATTGAGCCGCATTCCTCTCCAGCACCACACTTAAGGGTTCTTCATCAAGCACGATCCTGGTTACGTCCTCATATATGGGGAGAGTCAGGTGGCTGGGCGATGGAGTGAAGGAAGCACGGGAGTGACTCTCACCTTGGGAGAACGCACTAAGACTTAGCCTTTCCATGATTTCTATATTTGATGCATCTTTGGTGGCCTCCAGCTCATCCAGGAATGGATAATGCAGATCCCGCATCGCGGCCATGGAAGCAGTCATCTTGTTAGCAGCTTCAGGATTGAAGAAGGCATGTTTGGTGAAGTTTTCCCTTTTCTTGATCAGCTCTATGGCCTCGACCATTCCCTCATGACGTCCGTGGTCAATGCCATCGGACACAAGGCTTGCAAACTGTTGCACAAATTCGGGGGCCTCTAGTACCTTCGTGACGGCCAAGCGTGCTCCATGCCCTACCATCCACCTACGGCCAGCAATAGCTGCTAGTAGTTGGGGGCATAGCACGTCGTCACGCTCGGCAGTGAGGGCATCAATCATCAAATCTTTTTGGGCAAACGCCTCTTTCAGATCTTGGGTGACAGCCCTCTCATCAGCAAGCTCCCCTTGTACCTTCTCCATGCTTTGGACGGCCAGGTGCGCGTCTTCTAGTTTCTTGTTAAGCACGTATACTTGGCTGGAGTACGACTGGGCAGACGCTTCCGCTGTGGCTACCTATAAGAGATGAAACGTTAGAATATATTTCTTTTAGAAAATGGGTGGTGCGGCACGGATATGTACCTTGGTGGTCGCGGCATCTAGTTTTGACTCAAGGTTGGCCACTTGTTGGTCGTATTCATTCGCGCGGGCCGATTGCTTTTTTATGATCGCCTCGGCGCTAGCCAGTTGGGATTGGAGGTCTGCAATTTGAGCTTCATTATCCACGATCATCTTCTCCCTCCGTCCAACCTTCCTCTTAAGCGATTCCACATGCCCAAGAGCGGCTTCAAACCTTACCCTCATCGAGGTGCCCATCGCCATTTGGTGTACCAAGGCACCATTATACTCATCCGCCAAATCCGCATGGCTGAGCGCGTTCACCTCTCGCACCAAGCCTGGTGGTATGCAGTTGTTGAGGTACTCCCGGCATTCGTCAGCGTCCCTCATTCGTGATGCAGTTGTGATATTCCATATGGGGTTGAACGATTGAGGGGGGCCGGACGTTGGGAGGTCTTGGGAGGCTGTGGGTGAACCTTCTTCAAAAACAGGTCCGGACTTTGTGGCGGCCGTGTGAAGCATGGGGTTTCTTTCCACTTCTTTTCCTTTTCCCTTCTCCATTTGGGTGTTAGGGGGAGGCACGGCACCAGTTCGTTCATCCCTGTGAAACAAGTATTGGGAGACATATTAAGTGTTGCTTACAAGGAAATTTGTCATTCTTACGTGTTAGGATGGAGTCTTACATGTCATTTCTTGCTAATTCTGATGTGGTTGGGGCAATCTGAGTGACGGGATCGACATGTGCGGCCCGGATAGTCTCGGAACCCTGGGTAGTACTCCCAACAGATTGGTACAAGGGGTGGTCTTCTCGAAATTTCTTGGGAGGGGCGTTGTGTTCGCCAATCTCGGCTGAAGCAGCTTTCCTCACTCGTTTGTTTCTTTTACGGGTATGCCTGGCGACAGGCTGAGCTGTTGCTTCTTCAGTCTCCTCATCGGCTTCTTTTTCCATTTCTTCCTCTTCCTCTGAGTCCAGATTGACTTGTTGTACTTCTTCATCATCATCACCCATCATCCGGCGAAGGCTGGAGGTGGTTAAGTCAATATTATCTCCCTGCTCTTCCCTATGTGGTGAGGAGGGCCCGGCTCCTCCTTCCCTCATCCTGTTATCACCACCCTCATTGTCTCCTTGCTCTCCCTCGTCCGAGTGTGGATCTGGCACGGCTTCAAGAGCAACCGTCACGTTTCGAGTATGCTCCAGAAGGGGTAGTTCATTCTCACGGAGGGGACGGGAACCCTCCGGTACGAGCTTCGGGTCGCCCTGGCGTAAAAGTCCAAAGAAGTTCATTTCTGCCCAACACAAAACAAAATATGTTAGCCATTTATCAAATTATTGAATAAATTTTTGCGTACGGATGTTAGCCTACCTTCATCCTGCCTTCTCCAAAACACAGGATACCTATTGGACGGGCCAAAGTAATTGCGGCTAATCCCTAGCAAACATAGGAATGACTCGGGAAGACTTCTATGGAACCCGGTCCTATTCAGATCTAATTCTTGGGAATGTCGGGGGTTGTATGTACTTGTGTGCGGCTTGGGGTCGTGGGGTATTGATACAAGTGTTTTTCTATGGGTTCATGATTAAGTTCTCGGTATCTCCTCGAATTGATCACAGCCTAAAGTGGAATGATTGTTCTTGGTGACAAAAAGTGGGATTGGTTTTCTATTCTACTTAAAGGGTGAATCCATGAAGTAAATTAAGATTTAAACAAAAACAATTACTTAAATAAAACTTGAATTTAAATTAAACAATTAAATGACAAAGCAGTAAAATAAACTTACGGGAAACTAACTCTATTCGGAATAATAGTCCTACCCGGAATAAGTAGTGCTATCCGGAATAATCAACCATGCGGAATAATTGTTATTCGGAAAATGGGGCCTATGCGGAAAAACAATGCTATTCGGAATAAAGCCTTCTACTCGGAATAACTGCTCTATGCGGAATGTGTTAACCGTGCGGAATATAAGTTCAATTCGGAATAAAAAAGTCACTCGGAATAATTTGAAGCTACGCGGAATAATTGAAATATTCCGAATAAGGAATGAATTAAGGAAGGTTACTCGGTGTATATATTATTCCGAATAAGAGACAGGATAAGCCGGCTATTCGGAATATAGAAATATTCCGAATAAGGGAAAAAGAAAGAGACTATGCGGAATAACTGGAAAATTCCGAATAAAGGAAAAATCTAAGAAGACTACTCGGAATAAATTATATTCCGAATAAGAGAAAAAAGAAATGGCAATTCGGAATGTTGCTGGGAATGAAGAACAGTAGCCGAAATAGTAGAAAACAGGGGAAACGAATTTAATCCAAAATCAAGCTAAATAAGCAAAAAGGTTTTACCAAATTAATCAATAATCATCTACTAACTACAAGGATCAAATCCCAATCATAAAAACACAAATTCAACAACTTTTTAAGATCAAACTTGAACTAAATAAAAACTTAAGAACTTTGAATAAAAGATGATGATGAACAAGAGGAATGAAAAGATTAAATGAACACTTGTATTGATGATTAGGATTCAGTAAACAAAAGGAAAGGATCAAACTTACAAGATTAAAAGAACAAATCAAAGAGATGAAACCACTCCTTAATAAAGATGGTTTCCTATGAACTAGGAGAAATTAAACTGAAACTAAAAACTAGATGCCAAATTTTGTGAGGGTGATCCCTTTATATAGGCTGAGTGGTTGGTTGGTGAGTGGGCTTTCTCCCTTTCTTCTTGTCTTCTCGTCTTTTCAGAAAAGTTGACGTTTTCGATTCTGATTCGAGATTTGTCGACGATTAATTTCAACTCGTCTTTTAATTTCTTTGTTTAATAGACTTGAGTTTCTTCGACATATGCAAATCGTCCATCTTTGGTCCTTTTCTTCGATAAATCTTCAAATAGGCCCATTGACTTCAAATCTTTTGCATCTCTTGGACAATAGACTTTGTCTTTAGTCTTTTTCCTTGATAAAACCCGTGCAATCCCATGTTTTCTTCAATAATCATCTGGTTGACTCTGAAAACACAATAACCACAAAAACCACGCATAATTCCAAACAAATGATATTAAACACGCTTTTTGGTCTTGTTTTAGTAAGAAATAAGTGGTAAAAGGATGGGTATTTTCACACCTATCAAATCCCCTACACTTAACCATTGCCATGCCCTCATGCAATGCTTAGTGATAAAGCAAATTTACATTTTTCTCATAATCAATCAACCTTGGCCTTATTAACATACTACTAAACAAAAATTTAAATACTAAGAGAAATCAAAACTTTGAAGTAAATAAAAGGATGGAAATAACTTGCAAAGAGATCAAGGACTTACATTAGGGCTTTGGTGCTGCGAAGATTTATCATCCTCAAGTTTCACGTTCCCCAAACTAAGCTTAAAAACGAGATCATTGTTATTATAAATTAGCATTTCAAACACTTACACACATGGCTTAATTAAATGCTTAAACTCCCTTATTCCTAGGGTGTATCTCTTATATTTTATTTTTGTCTTAGAATGATCATGAAGATGCATTTTTGGACTTATTTCGATAGTTTATTTAGGCTGAAAGCAAAGTAGGACGATTTGATCAATAGTTAGCTAAAGGACAAAATCTCTTAAAACTGCTTCTCGGGATATCAAAAAGTTCATATCTTGGCATAACTCGGTTCACGATTTGAGACCTTTCTCGGACCGATATTTGGCATGTACTTCATACTTCATATCTTGAGAGACGTTCTTGAGATAATGGTCTTCTCATCGTAGTAGAGTTTCTTCACTTGGAGACTTTTGAGGGGTACTCCAACTTTGTTGACCACGACTTCATGATTATTTCTTCAATCTCTAATTGGGATTTTGAGATACAACGATCCGCCTCCTTTTCGGACTTGGATCTATTTATCCTCATACCTTGTTAGGGTCTTTTCGGATAGATTTCTCCATGATCTTTATGGGAGTTGATTGCTTTTCGTCGTGAGTCTTGATCCTTCATATTGATTTTAGGAATAATGCTCTTCACATCACTTTGGATCTTTAGCAATAAAATGGAATCCTCATGCCTTGTTAGGGCCTTTTCGGACTCGCTAATATTCGCGCCCCGCTTCATAAGTTATGCCTTGGCTATGAACTCTTATCATTACCGAGCAACTTTTAAACGATCTTGGGCTAGAAGCTAAGTAACTTTTCAAATCGTACGACCTTACTTATTGCAGATAAATTATTAGCAAGTGATGGGAGAATAGGCAGATAATTACACCAAGTGAGCTTGTGCAAGAATACCGACTTATAATTGACTCTATCATTTCTCGTCCTCCACAATTTAAAATCTCAAGTAATGAGACTCGTGGATGCTTAGCCTACTAAACCAATTAAGGTTTACATGGTTAAGGATACTAGCTAGAATAAACTTGGATAAGTCTATTCGGGTTGAGTCAAACTAATCGCAACGGGCCTAATATGTCAAATATTTCAAAACTAGCTACACCACTTATTAATATTTTTGACTTTATTACAGGATATATACATATGAAAGCAACGATAAAAATTTAAAAATTACGACTAAATGGCCAAAGTTAATTAAAAATTTGAAAAATGCTGAAAAAGATCATTTTCCAGTTAAATGAAGGCATTTTCATGGAAAAGTCCACTTAAAACTTCGATAGAAGTCCCCCTTACACTTAAGATAAACATTGTCATCAATGTTTAAGCATGTGGGAAAAGTCTCCCCTACACTTATGACATTGTGCACGTTGGTTAACTCAAGTTAAGGAAGAGACAACTAAAGTGATCAATTTCAAATGTGAGCATGAAGAAAATTGAATCACGATAGTTGAGAGATAGAACTGGATTTCAGATAACACAGGAGCACGGTTCTTCAAAGATTCCAAGAGTGCATTCATCCCTGTAATCACATCACCACACAAAGACAAAGAACCTATACAGGTTCCCCTACACTTAGGAGGTTAAAACATAAAAGGATAGATACTCGGGCTGCCTCCCGAGGAGCGCTTGTTTTTGATAACCGAGTCACGAGCCTGACTCGACCCAAAATTAGTTCATGGGGAACGTGGTGAGGGATGGAATCATCTCCTGAGAGATGTCCTCACCAAAGTATAACTTCACTCGTTGGCCATTCACCTTAAAATTAGGTCCATTAGGTTGAGCGAGCTCGAGAGTACCATATGGAAAAATTTGGGCAATGGTGAATGGGCCGGACCAACGAGATTTCAGCTTGCCCGAAAAGATTTTCAACCGAGAGTTAAAGAGTAAAACTTTGTCTCCAACTTGGAACTCTCGGTTCTTAATCTTGGAGTCGTGAATGAGCTTAGTCTTCTCCTTATAGATCAAAGAATTTTCATAAGCCTCATTCCGAAGTTCATTCAGCTCATTGAGTTGGATCTTGCGTAGGTCACCGGCTTTGTTGATATCAAAATTAGCCCACTTCAAGGCCCAGTAAGCCTTGTGCTCCAACTCAATGGGGAGGTGGCACGTTTTCCCGTACACGAGACGATATGGTGTACAACCAATCGGAGTCTTGTATACGGTACGAAACGCCCACAAAGCATCATCAAGTTTATCAGCCCATGATGCACGATGCTCTCCCACAGTTCTTTCCAGAATTCGCTTTAATCCTCGGTTGGATATTTCAGCCTGGCCATTAGTTTGTGGGTGGTAGGCGGTGGAAAGACGATGATTTACACCGTACTTAGCCATGACTCTTGCGAATTGGTGATTGCAAAAATGAGTCCCACGATCACTAATAATGGCACGAGGCACACCGAATCTAGCGAATAGAGATTTCAAAAAGTTACAAACCACCCTTGCGTCATTAGTAGGTAAAGCTTTGGCTTCAACCCACTTTGAAACGTAGTCAACGGCTACAAGGATGTATTTGTTTCCTTTAGATGAAGGGAATGGCCCCATAAAGTCGATACCCCAAACATCAAAGATTTCACACTCTTGAATGAAATTCTGAGGCATCTCGTCTTTATGTGTGATCGTACCTTGTTTTTGGCAAGCATCACATCGTTTAACCATCTCGTGAGCATCACGATAGATGGTGGGCCAATAAAATCCCGAATCAAACACTTTTTTGGCGGTGTAGTTGGGACCAAAGTGACCACCGGTGGGTCCTTTGTGGCAAGCGTCAAGGATTTCTAAAGCTGCCGGTCCATCAACACATCGACGAATAATCAAGTCAGCACATTGTTTAAAAAGATACGGGTCATCCCAAAATTAAGTCTTAATATCGTTAAAGAACTTCTTCTTTTTCTGGGATGTTAACCCGTCAACGAGAATTCCACCCGCCAAGTAGTTTGAAATGTCCGCAAACCACGAGGTTTCATCAGAAGTCGAGTTGATAGACATTAAGGTCTCCAGGGGAAAAGAATCATTGATTTCTTTGTTCGGATGATCCCCCTGGTAAGGATCCTCAAGTCTACTGAGATGATCCGCGGCTAGGTTTTCAGCTCCTTTTTTATCGCGAATTTCGATTTTAAATTCTTGGAGTAGTAAAACCCAGCGAAGAAGTCTTGGTTTGGAATCTTGCTTTGTCAACAAGTACTTCAACGCGGAATGATCGGTGTAAACGATTGTGGTGGAAAGGACAAGATAGGGGCGGAACTTTTCAAAAGCATAGACAACAGCTAAAAGCTCTTTTTCGGTTGTCGTGTAATGCAATTGAGCCCCAGTCATTGTCTTGCTAGCGTAATGGATTGGTTGGAAGTGTTTGTTCACTCTTTGGCCCAAAACCGCACCAATAGCAAAGTCACTAGCATCGCACATCAACTCGAAAGGCAGCTCCCAATTAGGGGTAACCAAGACGGGTGCCTTAGTTAGCTGATCCTTAAGCAAGTTGAAGGCTTCAAGGCACTCTTTGGAAAAGATAAAAGGAGTATCTTTTTCCAAGAGGTGGGTCATCGGGCGAGCGATTTGAGTAAAATCTTTGCTGAATCGATGGTAGAAGCCCGCATGACCCAGGAAACTTCTCACACCCTTCACAGTCGAAGGTGGAGGCAACTTAGCGATAACATCGACTTTAGCACGGTCTACTTCAAGACCGGCTTTGGAGATCTTGTGTCCTAGCACGATGCCCTCTTTTACCATGAAATGGCATTTTTCCCAATTCAGAACAAGGCGAGTGTCTTCGCACCGCTTAAGCATACGTTCCAAATTGGCAAGGCAAGAAGAGAAGGAATCCCCGAAGACCGAGAAATCATCCATGAAGACTTCCATGGTTTGTTCAACCATGTCATTGAAGATAGCTAACATGCACCTTTGGAAAGTCCCGGGGGCATTGCATAAGCCAAAAGGCATTCTTTTGTAAGCAAATGTGCCATAGGGACAAGTGAATGTTGTCTTCTCTTGATCTTGGGGATCGATGGGTATTTGGAAATAACCCGAGAAACCATCAAGAAAGCAGTAATATTCATTACCCGCTAAACGTTTAAGCATTTGGTCCATAAAAGGTAGAGGGAAGTGATCCTTTCTCGTGGCATCATTGAGTTTGCGGTAGTCTATACAAACTCTCCACCCAGTAACGAGACGGGTAGGAATCAACTCGTTGTTTGCATTGGGCACAACGGTGATGCCGCCTTTCTTAGGCACACAATGGACTGGACTAACCCATGGTGAATCCAAAATAGGGTAAATCATACCCGCATCAAGAAGTTTGATAACCTCTGATTTGATGACTTCATGGATTTTTGGATTCACCCTTCGTTGGCTTTGAATTGTGGGCTTAAAGTCGTCCTTCATGAGAATTTTGTGTGTGCAGAAGTGAGGATCAATTCCGCGAATATCATAAATTTTCCAAGCAATTGCCTTCTTATGATCGTTAAGCACGGCGATGAGGCGAGTTTTCTCTTCATCTTTCAAGTCCTTCGCGATAATGACGGGCGACTTCTTCTCTTCTTCAAGGAACACGTACTCGAGATGGGGCGGCAACTCCTTAAGTTCTAAATCCGGAGGATTTTCGATGGGAGGCGTTTTAAAAGTCGGAGTATCGATAGCAATAACCTTAGGAGATGGTGGAGAAAGATTTTCTTCGTTGAGAAGGTTTTCAAAGAAATGCATGTCTTCATCCCAATTGGTGGTAGAATCGTTATTTGCTAAGTTCACATCTCCCATGGTGGCTTCAAGATCTTGCCAAAACAAATCACTTTCTCCAAATAGAGACAGTGATGAATCAATAGAGGAAACGGTCTCAACATTGGGAAGAGAGGTAGGAATATTTTTACAAGCATCAATAAAGTGTTCTTCACAAGCCTCATCTAGAACGTCAATACAATTAACACTCTCGTATGAATAAGGTTGTTTAGACAACTTTCCCATGTTGAAGACGATTTTATCGTCACCCACTCTCATGATAAGCTCACCGGCTTCAACATCGATGAGAGTGCGACCGGTCCTCAAGAATGGACGACCAACAATTAATGGCACACGAGGGTCCATCTCGTAGTCGACGACGACGAAATCGGCAGGAAAAGTGAATTTGTCGACTCCTACAAAGACGTCTTCGGCTATCCCCACTGGATAAGCAACCGTACGGTTAGCTAATTCCAAAGTCATTTTGGTGGGGACTAGCTCAGGGAGAGATAATTGCTTCCAAACGCTTAGAGGCATTAGATTAATACTGGCACCTAGATCGGCTAGGGCCATGCAATTCTCTACTCCCGGGAAATTGCAAGGGATTAAGAAACGACCCGGATCACCAAGCTTGGTTGGCAATTTCCTTAAGAGCACTGCAGAGCAATTCTCATTAAGTTGGGTGTTGGCAATATCAAGAAGCTTTTCCTTGTCACTCATAAGATCTTTAAACATTTTCGCGTACTTAGGCATGTGAGCGAGAGCCTCAGCAAAGGAGATGTTGAAATTCAATTGTTTGAACATTTTAAGAAAGTTCGAAACCTGAATATCGTCCTTGCTTTTGAGCTTCTCTTTCCTCAACCTAGATGGATAAGGTATATTAGAAGAAGAGGAAGGCTTTGGGAGAATAGGATCACTCACATCCTTGGGTGGAGGAGGTGTAGAAGTAGGAGGCGGAGAAATTGGGGAAGGAGAAGGATGAGGAATAGGAACATGTGACTCGTTCTCCTTAGTCACAACCACCGGTGGAGGTATAGGAAGCTCGGGTTCCGTGGTACCTTTGCCACTGCGAGTAGTGATTGCTTTCATCTCCCCTCTTGGATTTGCAACGGTGTTACTCGGAAGAGTACCCGAAGAAGAGGGTTGATTACCTTGGAAGAAACTAGTCATCATGTTTTTAAGTCATTCGTTTGACTATCCAACGTGTTTCTCATATCAGCTCTCAGATCGTTCCCTTGTTTGACCAGGTCTGCTTTCAAGTTGAGCACCTCCCGCTGAAGATTTCCCACGATCACATCGTTAGTCCTCATGTAGGTTTCCACTTCTTGGTGTAAAGCGGTGGGTTGGTTGGGAGGAGCATTGTATGCGGGTGGTTGATAAGCAAGTTACTGGTAAACTTGGTTATTTCTTTGAGGTGGTTATGGTTGTTTGTGAGGTGGTATGTATGGTGTACGAGGTTGTTGTTGGTGTTGAGGAGGGCGATTGAGGGTTTGTTGTTGGTTTGGGTTGGTAGGAGGAAAACCGGGTGGTGAGAGATAGTTGTTGGAGCGGTAGCTAAGCAATTTACGGTCACCTTGAGGTCGAGCTTGATAAGCAGGTTGAGGATAGGTGCCATAAGCTGCATTCACATTTTTAGAAGGGTAGTCTTGGGTGGCAGTACAAGTGGTGTAAGAGTGAGGACCCCCGCATATCTCGCATGGTTGGCTAACAGCATTGACTTGAGCGTCTTTAGCGTTTCTAGCGTTGATGTTGTTGGTGTTGTTGGCGGTTTGGGTAGCAAGCGATTCAAGAAGCGCAATGATTTTGTCAAGTCGCTTATCGCTGTCACTAGTACTAGCACTAGCAACATTGGTCCGAACACTCTTGGTTTGCACACGAGACTTATTCTCAATGATATCCCAAGCAGCATTGGAAGTCTTAGCCAAAAGATTACCCCCGAGGCACTGTTTAGTGAATCTTGGTCATTCATGCTTAAACCATTGTAAAAAGTGTTAATTTGGTGCACTTTGGTAAAACCATGTTGTGGGCATTTTCTTAAAAGATCTTTAAAACGATCCCAAGATTCACTAAACGACTCATCGTACTTTTGTTCAAAATTGATAATGTCATTCCGCAAAGCGGTAGTACGAGAGGGTGGGAAAAAGTAATTGATAAACTTGGTCTCCAAATCCGTCCATGAAAGAATACTCTGTGGCGGTTCCTTAGCAAGCCAATGTCGGGCTTGTCCCTCTAAAGAAAAGGGAAAAAGTTGTAAACGGATTACCTCTTGTGGAACACCATTGAATTTGACCGTATTAGTGAGTTGCAAGAATCTCTTGATGTGGTCATGTGGATCATCAATGGTACGCCCCAAGAATGGTTGAGCAGAGACCATCTGGATAAAGCCGGATTTGAGCTCAAAGTTGTTGGCTGCAAACGCGGGTATGACAATTGGATCATTGTTGCCATCTACATGTGCTTGCAGAAGTTCAATCATCGGGCGATTATCCGGTAGAGGCTCATTGTTGTTGTTATTATTGTTGTTGAAAGGTGGGTTGTTATTGTTATTATTATTGTTTTGAGGTGGGTTATTGTTGTTGTTTTGTACACCGGCCATGTCTAAGTCTTCGAGAGGCTCGGGATCTTGATAAGACGTTGATCGTGTACGCATGCACCTGCAAAAGAACTAACAAGGCAAAAACAAAACAAAAATATTTTTGGTTTTTTATGTTTTTTAATTTTTAGGATTTTTGAAAATTTATATTTTTTAGGGTTTTTGAAATTTTTTATGAAAAAGTAACGTTCACGGTGAACGGATCCCAAAATCCAAGTTCTCACAAAAAACTGTTGATCTTAACGAGAAGAGCCGGCAGCGGCGCCATTTGATACAAGTGTTTTTCTATGGGTTCATGATTAAGTTCTCGGTATCTCCTCGAATTGATCACAGCCTAAAGTGGAATGATTGTTTTTGGTGACAAAAAGTGGGATTGGTTTTCTATTCCACTTAAAGGGTGAATCCATGAAGTAAATTAAGATTTAAACAAAAACAATTACTTAAATAAAACTTGAATTTAAATTAAACAATTAAATGAGAAAGCAGTAAAATAAACTTACGGGAAACTAACTCTATTCGGAATAATAGTCCTACCCGGAATAAGTAGTGCTATCCGGAATAATCAACCATGCGGAATAATTGTTATTCGGAAAATGGGGCCTATGCGGAAAAACAATGCTATTCGGAATAAAGCCTTCTACTCGGAATAACTGCTCTATGCGGAATGTGTTAACCATGCGGAATATAAGTTCAATTCGGAATAAAAAAGTCACTCGGTATAATTTGAAGCTACGCGGAATAATTGAAATATTCCGAATAAGGAATGAATTAAGGAAGGTTACTCGGAGTATATATTATTCCGAATAAGAGACAGGATAAGCCGGCTATTCGGAATATACAAATATTCCGAATAAGGGAAAAAGAAAGAGACTATGCGGAATAACTGGAAAATTCCGAATAAAGGAAAAATATAAGAAGACTACTCGGAATAAATTATATTCCGAATAAGAGAAAAAAGAAATGGCAATTCGGAATGCTGCTGGGAATGAAGAACAATAGCCGAAACAGTAGAAAACAGGGGAAACGAATTTAATCCAAAATCAAGCTAAATAAGCAAAAAGGTTTTACCAAATTAATCAATAATCATCTACTAACTACAAGGATCAAATCCCAATCATAAAAACACAAATTCAACAACTTTTTAAGATCAAACTTGAACTAAATAAAAACTTAAGAACTTTGAATAAAAGATGATGATGAACAAGAGGAATGAAAATATTAAATGAACACTTGTATTGATGATTAGGATTCAGTAAACAAAAGGAAAGGATCAAACTTACAAGATTAAAAGAAGAAATCAAAGAGATGAAAACCACTCCTTATGGGAGATGGTTTCCTACGAACTAGGAGAAATGAAACTGAAACTAAAAACTAGATGCCAAATTTTGTGAGGGTGATCCCTTTATATAGGCTGAGTGGTTGGTTGGTGAGTGGGCTTTCTCCCTTTCTTCTTGTCTTCTCGTCTTTTCAGAAAAGTTGACGTTTTCGATTCTGATTCGGGATTTGTCGACGATTAATTTCAACTCGTCTTTTAATTTCTTCGTTTAATAGACTTGAGTTTCTTCGACATATGCAAATCTTCCATCTTTGGTCCTTTTCTTCGATAAATCTTCAAATAGGCCCATTGACTTCAAATCTTTTGCATCTCTTGGACAATAGACTTCGTCTTTAGTCTTTTTCCTTGATAAAACCCGTGCATTCCCATGTTTTCTTCAATAATCATCCGGTTGACTCTGAAAACACAATAACCACAAAAACCACGCATAATTCCAAACAAATGATATTAAACACGCTTTTTGGTCTTGTTTTAGTAAGAAATAAGTGGTAAAAGTAAGGGTGTTTTCACACCTATCAGGTATCCTATTTCTAAAGGTGTAATCAGCTGGCCATACTACTGCGTCAATGAAAAAGTAGTGGCCATACCAGTTTTTCAATGAATCCATTGGCTTATTGTGCGATTGGGGACTGTTAGGGGATCGTTTCTTAAAAGATACCCAACCATTTACTATGTTGGGAACATAAAAGAACCGGAATAATTCTACGGTTGGGGGGATTCTCCTAGCACGGCAGAGGATATCGAATTTACTAATCTTACAGGCGCCTATACAGTGAAGCTGACTAATATGTACATCATAGTATCCTAAAAGATCTACGAGAAAATGGGTAAATGGAATGCGGTAATTGGCCGCATCAAAAAGGCGAGTGTACAGGCCAATCTTACCCACTGAAGCCTCAGTTATGAGGTCTCCGGCGCCAGGAAGTGAGGGGTGTAGGTTGGTAGGGATGAAATAGTTTGTACAAAAGTGGTTTAGTTGGTCCTGGGTCATTACATTCAGCACGGATCCAATGGTAGGGTTGTTTCTGTGAGCCATTGCTAAATAAAAAGGTAAGGGCGTGGTGTTCTAACCGGTGGAAGAAGGGATCCGTGCGTGATTGGTTCGAGCTAAGAGGAAAGCTTTAATGGCAGAAATGGAGGTTATAACTATGTGTTTCACACAGCCGTAGGGGTGGCTTATTTATAGGGTTGCCTCGTGGGTCATGACCTGTTGGATGTGTGACACGTGTTTGCCACTATTCTTGATCGTGTGGTTAGGGGGCAAGTGGCAAGTAAAACGTCAGGCGGGACCCACGGGTCACTTCTGACTCAAACGTTTGCACTGCTCAAGGTTCTGACTGTTTGCACTTTTGTCAGTCAACATGTCAGGTGAACAGTTATTAATGTCAGGATATGCGGCTCTTACGTAAGACTTGACATTTAATGTTATATTTAATTTGTTTTGATCGCCATATGCGGCTGGGATACTGATGGAATAACTTCCTAAGTCAGGTGGCCACGTGCGGCCAATACAAATTCTTGGACAACTTATCATTCCCTATTTTTTCCTTGGTACGTCCAGGGAGCATCTTGGTAGTCTAGAGGTTACGCCTATGGTTGTAACAACTAGACTGGGGGGACATGATGACGTATAGTCCCCAGCCGGGTCATGAACCCGGCCCATGGGTACTACCCGTATCCGGCCCATCACAGATGGGTGGGATAATGTCATTCAGGCTTATGGGCTTAGATGAACAGTGACCGCACACATGTGTGCGGCCCACGGCCCGGTGTGGACGACATAGGGTTAGACAGAATCATATTTTGTCTAGGAATAGCTTTATCCCAATGAAGGAGGATATTCACTACCAAAATTAGAAGATAACAATCATTCTAATTCTAATAGTTATCCTTTCCTTGGGGCCGAAGTGTCAAGTGGTAGCCCACTAGGGTTCCACTGCCTATAAAAGGAACCCCCAAGGGTTCCACAAAGGTATTACGTTCTATACTCTCAACTCACATAAACCCTAATCGATTACTTACTCTCACGCCGGAGTCTAATAGTGGGAAACATTCCCACGGTAAGCCTAACGCGTGTTGTTTAGTGTGCAGGATCCCAACCAAACGATTCACTTGGTGCAGGAGCCAGAACCCAGCTAACCCGAATTAAGCCTAATTCAGGCCTAGCAAGGATCACCCAACTTTTGCATCAACAGGTGTGATCGGAGATGAAGATATTTCCACTGGCGGAAACAACGGTTTTTGGTTTAGGATGGATATGAGAATCCTTCGAATAATCGAGCTTGATAAGGACCTTATCCTTGAGGATTTGGAGAACTTTGTTTGGATTATTATAGAGGAAGATTCCTCCGGCGTCGAGAGATACTTGAGTTGGATCGTCTAAGCCACGATAAAATGTTTCAATTATCGTTCTCTTGGTTAGATCATGTACATAACAAGCGCGAAGCATATGTTTGATTCAGATCCAAGCTTCAACGAGAGTCTCGTTATCGAGTTGGTGAAAGTTATGAATGTGTTTAAGAGACGCTTAAAGTTTGTAGATGAAAAGAATCGCCTAATAAAAGCTTTTCTTAATTCGCCCCACGAAGTAATTGTTCCTTCGTCAAGTTCATTCAACCAAGACTTAACTTCTCTGATTAACGAGAATGGGAATATCCTCAAGTTAATCGCTTCGTCTTGACTGTCACCATAATGGAAAAGGGTACCAATCTCAAGAAAATCAAGAACATGTCGGTGAGGATCGAATAGGACTTGTCCATCAAATTGGTTCTCCCGAATTATTTTCATGTGGGTACACGTGATAGTGAAATTGTTCAAAATAGGGATTTGAACAATAGAGGAACTAGGCGTTGGAGCAACGATCCTAGTGTTTGACCACATTGGTTGATCATTGAGATCAATGGTGATAACGGATAAGGAATCGGATTCGGTTTCATACGATGAGACTCCTTCAATATGGAATGGATTTTTGAATATCGTCTCGACTTCGGTGTCGAATACGTCGTCTTCGGAGGCGACAACAAAAAATTCTTTGATGAACAGTGGTTTGATGTATGGTTCAGGTGATTCAATTTCAAGGGGTACGATTGGTGTTTTATTGGATGTCTTCCTATTTTTGATTTTACGTTTAAGCTTTTGGAAAGGACGAACGAGTTGTTTTCCCCAAGAACCCCGGAGTGATTTGCAAAACGTCATAGAAAAATAAACTAAATAAAACAAATAAGACCAAAAATGTTTTTGTATATATATACTTTTTCTACTACTATTATTATTACTATTTATATTTACTAAATAAAACAACTAAAGAAACAAGAAAAATAAAGAAAAAGCAAAAAAATTATTGCACCAATCAATCGAACCAGATGGTTCAAATGACTTCGGGTTCTATCCACGGGGTTTGGGAATAAACCGGGGCGAATAGAAATACGAACGAGGAACAAAATAATTAAACGGGGCGGTTGGGTGGGTTACGAGCAAACAAGTATAATTGGTTTTAAACTCGAAGAACGGTTGTTTAAATGTAAACCCCGTATTTAAAATCCCCGAATATTAAATACGCAGTCCAAGTTATTTAAATATTACAACAAGCTAATTATTCAGAAAATAATTATCTAGTCAGGAAATTTTACGTATACATTACGTATGTAGTAATTATTTCAAAAAGAATATTACGTTTCTGAAAACTAAAACACAAGAACTAAATACGGGTATAAGCGATAAATTATGATGTCGAAAAGTAAAACGAAAACCTATGTGTACACAAAAGGGGCCGGTTTTAATTAAACAAGAATGTGTAATGGGATTTTAGGCCCAGCCTTGGCCAAAAGAAAGAAAAAACGGGGGTTGCCCCACTACTTATCACATAACAGTAACAAAAAAAAGATTAGGGTTCGTTGGTGTGGGTGACAGCCGACAAAAAAAAGGAAGATCGAGACTTGTTGGTCTTGATTCAAATACTTGTTCTACTATCACTCTCCAATCTCATAACGGTAACCTTTCCCCCTTTTCTTTTAATCTTAGTTTTAGATCAGGAATGGGTTTTAAGATTTATTCAAACGAAATTTAAAATCATGACATAATAAACAGCAATGGGGTGCCAGGTTTTTGGTACATTCAGGAAACCGAGAGTTTTTATAACTCTCGGTGGCGTGGTATGATTTACAGCCGAGACCATAAGGTCTCGATGATGTTTTTGGACCAGCCGCGAGCCAATAACCAAAACAGGGGGTAACTGGGCAGTTAGGGGGTTTTTTGTTTAATACACAGTGGGAAAAACGACTCAGCAATGGTGTTTGGTTTTTCGAACAGCAGCAACAACCCCAACCGGGGTGTTTATTTAATAAAGGGAGTGTTTGGGTTTGTAAATTAGGTGTACAACACTAACAGTGGGAACTCTGAACTAACAGTGGGAACCATGAACTAACGGTGGGAAACATAACACAAGCAGTGGGAAAACTACATTGGCAGTGGGAAAATAAACAAAACAGTGGGAACCACGAATTATTTGAATTGGTAAATTATTTTATATATGAGTTTTATAAATAAATTAATTATATTGTCCAATTTTATTAATCTAATTAATAAAATTAAATTAATTCTAGCTTTATCATTTTTATCCTATTAAAAAATTTTGACTTATAAATAATTTAATTTCAAGATATTAAATTGGAAATATTTCTAAATTAGGAAACTTTCTAATTATAACGAGTTACTCTTTATAGTAATGCCAGATTATACATTATACAATAATCAGAAATACATAGTACATTAAATCAGTAATATTTATGAACAGTCAGAATTTAGTAGATTATATACAAATTGTTATACAAGTATAAATTAAATCTAACGAAAACAGTTAAGAGCAGTAAACTATATAACATCAGTCAACTTATTTTCGCGTACGTTATTTATGTAGTAACCATGAAGTCGGATAGATCTTTCAGCTTTCAGTCTTATTTCATTACTGGACACGAGGTACGGATTTTCCGTCCTTTCAGTAAGGACTTCCTTTCTATGCATGATTAGGATTCTCCGTCTTCAGCCAAATGTTTTTCCCCAGTATATGTTTAAGCTTATCAGTAATCATGTTAATAACTAAATAAATTTCCTGAGCATTATATACAAGCATGACCAGTTTATGTACTAGTTACGGAGGTACCGTAACCATGGCACTAGAGGCACCGGTGTCGTGACCCACATGAAGGAGAGTGATATCCTGCATCATCCCTTCACGTTTTGGCCATTATTATTATCATGTCATGTGGGGCGTATGGATGCATCCTAGGCTTATCAGTTTACAAGTTATCAGGGTGAATGTGGAGTGTGCTCTACATCCTTCACATTGGAGCTGATCCCTCCACCCAGCACAGTATTTAGAGATCACCCCTCTACAGTTATTTAGAGATCACCCCTCTACAGCATGACGAGGTCACCCCTCCAGTTATTCATGCACCATTGTTACAGCACATGACCTATATAAGCTCTGGCAATTAAAATAGAGTAAATGCATGTTTTCAGATTTAACAGATAACAGTTCAGCTTTATTATTTATAAATCGGACTTTACAGATTATACACAGATTTTCGCTGCAACTTTACTTATCAGTCTTAAAGCTCCAGTATTTCATCATCTGTTTCATTTTAGTAATTCCTTATTATGCTTTATACCGTTCACTAAGTGTTATGCTCTGCCGTAGTTCCCTTTCATGTTCTAACGGCAGGTACACAAGGACGCTCTTAGGATTCTGAGAGCATGTGCATTTGGATGGAAGCTATCTAGACTTCTTACTTTATGTACTTACATTATTCTGCTTATTTGGACATTGTTTAGTCCTTTCCTTCAGTATTTTACTTTTCATGTTTTGCGCTTATGTTAGGATTGCTGATGTTTGATTCCGGTATTTCCTTTATGATTAGTTAATGTTTTAGGACATTTACCTTATGCTTTGATGACACGCCATAAATACATGTAACAGTCCACTTATCCAAGTGGGGTGTTACAATTATGGTATCAGAGCGTAAGGTTTGACCTGTAGGCTCTAAAACTTGACCTGTGACTAATGGGTAGTCACCAGGAACTTCCCGAATTTTGGCGTTGTTATCTTTCATGTTTCTCATGCATTTATTAGTCAGTTTTCTTCAATTATCAGTCAGTTTTATTAAAGTTTTTGACTAAGTAAAAGGTTGGTACAAGACTGGCCATATTTAGTCGCATGTGCTTTTCTGCGAATTTTGTTTTGGTGAAACGACCCATAGGCGTTCACCCTAGCTCGTTCAGATTTTTGTATTGGTGAACCGACCCAATGGCGTTCATCCTTACTCTTGACAGATTCATGCTTTCAGTCGAATATTACTTGGTGAACCAGTCCATATACGTTCACCAATGTTCAGATCAAATTTCGTGTTTTTTAGTTGAATGTTGTTTTGTGAACCGATCCATAGTTGTTCACCTTTGTCATATCATGACGTTTCATAAAATCTTGACAAATATGAATTAGACTACAACTAACCACATTTAGTCCCAGATTGTACATTTCTATACATGACAGTTCTCAGAAAATCTTGATAGGTATGGATCGAAACAGAATCGCCCATACTTAGTCACATGCTTCCTACTTTGAATATTGTGGATTAAACCATAACTATCCACATCAGTTGATGTTAAACCTCAGTTGATTATTCTTCTATGTTATTTGTATCAGTCAAGTTTATACTTTCACGTGAATGTCGTTTTCATGCTGACTAAGTTCATGTCTCCTTATGAGGATTATGTTTTCAGCAAGGTGATGATGTTTTCATGCTAAGATACAGAAGGGGTTACAGTTAAATCTTGTTTTCATAATAATCAGGTTTGATCTTCATCAGTCATGTCTTCATGCTGACCATTGTTGAAATTTTGTTTAATCATATTCTTGAAACTCTATACAACCAGCTTTAAGTCCACACAGAAATTACCAGGCTATCATGTTACTCATTTCAGTTTAGTTTACTACCGTTTAAATCAATTTAATTCTTTGATCATGTCAGACAAGCGACACCAGTATCGATCATCCCATAAATAAAATGTCACCAGTGCCATGTACAGTATTCCATATGTACCCCATGTACAGTGTCTCAGATATGCTCCATGCGCAGTATTCATTTTGTACTTCATGTACAGTAGTCCAGGTGTACTCCAGGTACCCTACTCCATGAATATTGCTAATCGATCCTCAATCATCACCGGCGTTACCACTTGTCGATATTCTACCAGATGCTGATGTTGTTCGTAAGTTGAAGATTTTACCAGATACTGATGCTGCTAACACTTTGAAGACCTCACAAATGCTGATTCTGCTGATACTTTGGAGATTTCGCAAGATGCAGATGTTGTTTATACTATGAAGACTCTGCCGAACAAGGACGAAAACTATAAACTTGAAATTTCCGACAAGAATAAATTTCAACCATCAGACACTACCATTCCATTCCATGCTTTTACCTTCTCAGTTTGATGTCACACTTCACTCAGCTAACCTTTCATTCAAAAGAGTGGGAACCGGAACCCAGCTGGCCACTCAGCAGAAATAGTTACATGAATCACGGTCATGATAACGACTGTCAGGAAACTGACAGTGTAACACCCTAGGCAAATCCCACATCGGCTGTGGCCAGGAGAGATCCATGGTTCATAAGATAACAGACGCCTTCTCATGACACAACGCGTTTTGTGGTCTACTGCACGTGGGGTTCTTAGGAACTGGCAGTTAAGCGTGCTCATGTCAGAGTAGTACTAGGTTGGGTGACCAGCCGGGAAGTACTTACAAGAGGGCCACAAAGCAAAGTCGTGAGCCTACAGGCAAAGCGGACAATATTGTGGTATGATTAGGCGGGATGTTAATAGTGGTATCAGAGCCACTCCTGAGCCGTTCGGGATGGTGGGGCAAACCTCATCGAGGACGATGAGTCCTGAAGGGGGGGTAATTGTAACACCCTAGGCAAATCCCACATCGGCTGTGGCCAGGAGAGATCCATGGTTCATAAGATAACAGTCGCCTTCTCATGACACAACGCGTTTTGTGGTCTACTGCACGTGGGGTTCTTAGGAACTGGCAGTTAAGCGTGCTCATGTCAGAGTAGTACTAGGTTGGGTGACCAGCCGGGAAGTACTTACAAGAGGGCCACAAAGCAAAGTCGTGAGCCTACAGGCAAAGCGGACAATATTGTGGTATGATTAGGCGGGATGTTACAAGTAGTATCAGAGCATTTGGAATGGAGCTATACAGACTTCTTATTTTATGCAGTAATTGTAACACCCTAGGCAAATCCCACATCGGCTGTGGCCAGGAGAGATCCATGGTTCATAAGATAACAGTCGCCTTCTCATGACACAACGCGTTTTGTGGTCTACTGCACGTGGGGTTCTTAGGAACTGGCAGTTAAGCGTGCTCATGTCAGAGTAGTACTAGGTTGGGTGACCAGCCGGGAAGTACTCACACGAGAGCCACAAAGCAAAGCCGTGAGCCTACAGGCAAAGCGGACAATATTGTGGTCTGAGTAGGCGAGATGTTACAGACAGGCAAAGCAGTAGTGACAACCACCATGCTTATAATTAATCAGCCAGTAACCACCGGAACTCCGGTACGGACGTGACCAGAAATACAAAGGTCAGTAGTCTAACCGGTCCGCCAATCCTAGCAGTTACCAAAATTTGTCAGCCTTCTCCAGATTCATCCACTAAAATACATGTCCAGACAACAGTCAAGACACATGTCTCAAGTATCATTTCAGAAGACACTTGTCAGGACACGAGTCAGGGTACACGTCATACGAATATCTTCTCAGGACACGAGTCAAGACTCATAATATTAGTATTGTCTTCTAAACCAGGTCCTCAATAATTCAGGGTACCCTCCAAAAAGGTATGCCGTTTTGTTATGCCACGCATAAAATCAGACCCTTACAATTCAGTTACCGCCACTTGGTATTATTCAGGTTAGACACGCAGTATTCATTCTGTGAGGTTACAGACGAACACATTCAGTGAAATTCGCCATGTTACTACACGTATTCCTATGTCAGCTTTATCTTAAATAAGATATTTACCAACCTCGGAGCCAGAAAAGACTCCACATTATCACCCATATTTATAAAGGTTTTTCCTTCAGTTAAGACGAGATTTGTCTTACTAAATCCCAAATATAGTCATTATGTTTTCTGCCTGAAAAATCAGTACAAATTGTTTCTGCCTTACAAGCGTGTGACCTATCAGTCCATAGCTACGAAGACTTTCTAGCCACCAGTTATAATCCACTTCTGAAGTTCTTAAAATTTATGATCAGCAGATTTTTCAGCATTTCCAGAAGTAATTAAGAAGGTGTTCCAGAAATCCCTTCCTAACCACGAGACAAAATTTAACATCAAGCTTGTCTCAAGGATAGAACTTGTTTTCAAAACTCTTTATTCCAAGGCTTCGGCTAAGTTAAAAGAGTTGCAACAATTGCTGCAGGAGTTATCGGAACGAGACTTTATTCGCCCTAGCGCACCACCATGAGGTGTACCGTTTCTGTCTGTCAGGAAGAAGGCTGGTAACATGAGATCATGTATCGATCACCGATATTTTGACAAGATCATCATTTTTAGTCGATGTTCATTCCACGAATAGCAGGTTTATCTGATCCGTTATGACTTCTTATATATTTTCCAGAACAATTCATGATCATGTCACCATGAGTGGTGAGAGAGACATATTATAGTCACTTTAAAAATTTGGAATTATACTTCAAAGCTCCCTAATGCTCCAGCTATAGCATGAAATTTATGAATAAATTTTTTTTATGACTTCACAGACAAAATCGTCAGTATGTACTTTGATAACATTTTGATCTTCTAAATTCTAGAGAGGTACAAGATAATCATCTTCTCATAGTTGTATAGATTCTCCGATAGGAGAAAAATTATATACGCAGCTTTCTAGATATGAATCCCAGTAGAACAAGGTGGCATTTCTGGACCACACTATTTCAGCAGAAAGGAATTTCAGACAATCCTGCAAAGGTGAAGGTCATCACCAGATGGTCACGACTAATGCCGGTGAACGAAGTACAAAATTTCTAGAATTCAGTTGGCTACTACCGTAGAAATTGTTGAAAGTTCTCATGATTAGCATTATATGGCTAAGTTTTCGCATAAAGGAGAGGACCTACACTAAATTTTGTATTCCATAAGATACTACGCTACGAGAGATCTATTTTACCCAGACTCAAAATTCTTTCATGACTAATCACTCAGATTCCACCAGAAGGTACAGTAATCCCAGGAAGAATTTTGATAGAAGCAGTATAACATAATTGATGCAACTATGTTCATATCTGGATGCCTGACATACCTCAGGTTCAAGATAGGACACCGACATGCTGCAGGAAATTCAGCAATAGGTCGTATGATTCCAAAGTATTCCATCAACAATCTTGTCAAAACGAAATTAGCGTTCGCGAATCACGCTCACGTTCATGTTCACAATCACGTGTACGTTCACATTTACGTTCACGTTTATTTTCACTATCACATTTAAGTCTCATTCGCATTATGATGTTGTTTCAGTTCATGCTTTGTGCTATCTCATGATTTAAGCTCACGTTAGCATTGGTAACATTGTTCACGTTCAAGTTCGTGTGCCATTTCGCAATACACGTTTCACGGTTTATTACCGAATACGGATACAGAAAGCTTAAGAAACCAGACTCAAGTTAGCAGAGCTTCTCCATACCCAGGCACAAATTTCACGTCTCAGGCCATATCGTTTGTCATTCCTTCCTCAGTCAGCATATGTTCATGATATGTCCTAGCATCACGTTCACAGTATGTTTCATGTATCATCGGGCACAATATAATTGATGCCCATCATTCCTCATATAATCGTGAACCACGTTCACAATTGCTCACGTAGTACGTTCACAATTGTTCACGTAGTTCGTCCATTTATACTTTCAGCAGCTTACCCAGAGATATAAATATTATCTTTTCTAGATATTTGTACGTACCGTTCCATGTATTCTACATGATATAGTTTATTCTTTCTATCAGATTCAGAGAATCCTTCTTAAGTATGAAACCAGAAACCATTCAGCATCATCAGGACAGGGTCATCAGGACCAAGATTTTTTTATTATGTTTAGACCTTTGAAGGAATCGTTTCAAGCGGGAGGCCACTCGAAACGGAGGAGTCCATCCGGACCTCTCATCACTTTTCCTTCAATAAATCCAGTTAAGTTCTTTCAGTCAGGTTACATTCCATGTCCTCTTCAGCCATGTCTCGTTCTATGTTTATGTCAGTCATGTCACGTTTATACCCTTTAGCAGCATCATGTTCTAGATCAAGGACGAATGATCCTTCAGCTTATATGTCTTTTCAGCCTTCATGCTCTTTCAGCACATATGTCCTTTCAGCGTTTACTTCGACCAGCTTAAATTACCTATAATTCGAGGACGAATTTTCCTTTTAGAGGGCAGGAATTGTAAAACCCAGTATAGTCGTATCCTTAATTCGAGGACGAATTATTTTTTTAGAGGGGAACAATTGTAAAACCCGTATTTAAAATCCCCGAATATTAAATACACAGTCCAAGTTATTTAAATATTACAACAAGCTAAGTATTCATAAAATAATTATCAAGTCAGGAAATTTTTACGTATACATTACGTATGTAGTAATTACTTCAAAAAGAGTATTACGTTTCTGAAAACTAAAACACAAGAACTAAATACGGGTATATGCGATAAATTATGATGTCAAAAAGTAAAACGAAAACCTATGCGTACACAAAAGGGGTCGGTTTTAATTAAACAAGAAAGGGTAATGGGCTTTTAGGCCCGGCCTAGGCCAAAAGAAAGAAAAAACAAGGGTTTCCCCACTACTTATCACATGACAGTAACAAAAAAAAAAGATTAGGGTTCGTTGGTGTGGGTGACTACCGACAAAAAAAAGGAAGATCGAGACTTGTTGGTCTTGATTCAAAACATAACGGTAACCTTTCCAGTATTAGATCACAAATGGGTTTTAAGATTTATTCAAATGAAATTTAAAATCATGACATAATAAACAGCAATGGGGTGCCGGGTCTTTAGTGCATTCAGGAAATCGAGAGTTTTTATAACTCTCGGTGGCGTGGTATGATTTACAACCGAGACCATAAGGTCTCAATGATGTTTTTGGACCAGCCACGAGCCAATAACCCAAACAGGGGGTAACTGGGCAGTTAGGGGGTGTTTGGTTTAATACACAATGGGAAAAACGACTCAGCAGGGGTGTTTGGTTTTTCGAACAGCAGCAACAACCCCAACCGGGGTGTTTATTTAATAAAGGGAGTGTTTGGGTTTGTAAAGTGGGTGAACAACACTAACAGTGGGAACTCTGAACTAACAGTGGGAACCATGAACTAACGGTGTGAAACATAACACGAGCAGTGGGAAAACTGCATTGGTAGTGGGAAAATAAACAAAACAGTGGGAACCACGAATTATTTGAATTGGTAAATTATTTTATAAATGAGTTTTATAAATAAATTAATTATATTGTCCAATTTTATTAATCTAATTAATAAAATGAGATTAATAAAATTAAATTAATTCTAGCTTTATCATTTTTATCCTATTGAAAACTTATGAATTATAAATAATTTAATTTAAAGATATTAAATTGGAAATATTTCTAAATTAGGAAACTTTCTAATTATAACGAGTTACTATTTATAGTAATGCCAGATTATACATTATACAGTAATCAGAAATACAGAGTACATTAAGTCAGTAATATTTATGAACAGTCATAATTTAGTAGATTATATACAAATAGTAATACAAGTATAAATTAAATCTAACGAAAACAGTTAAGAGCAGTAAAATATATAACATCAGTCAACTTATTTTCGCGTACGTTATTTATGTAGTAACCATGAAGTCGGATAGATCTTTAAGCTTTCAGTCTTATTTCATTACTGGACACGAGGTACGAATTTTCCGTCCTTTCAGTAAGGACTTCCTTTCTATGCATGATTAGGATTCTCCGTCTTCAGCCAAATGTTTTTCCCCAGTATATGTTTAAGCTTATCAGTAATCATGTTAATAATTAAAAAAATTGCATGAGCATTATATACAAGCATGACCAGTTTATGTACTAGTTACGGAGGTACCGTAACCATGGCACTAGAGGCACCGGTGTCGTGACTCACATGCAGGAGAGTGATATCCTACATCGTCCCTTCACGTTTTGGCCATTATTATTATCATGTCATGTGGGGCGTATGGATGCATCCTAGGCTTATCAGTTTACAAGTTATCAGGGTGAATGTGGTGAGTGCTCTACATCCTTCACATTGGAGTTGATCCCTCCACCCAGCACAGTATTTAGAGGTCACCCCTCTACAGTTATTTAGAGGTCACCCCTCTACAGCATGACGAGGTCACCCCTCCAGTTATTCATGCACCGTTGTTATAGCAAATGACCTATATAAGCTCTGGCAATTATAATACAGTAAATGCATGTTTTCAGATTTAACAGATAACAATTCAGCTTTATTATTTATAAATAAGACTATATATATTATACATAGATTTCCGTTGCAACTTTACTTATCAGTCTTATAGCTCCAGTATTTCATCATCTGTTTCATTTCAGTAATTCCTTATCATGCTTTATATCCGTTCACTGAGCGTTATGCTCAGCCGTAGTTCCCTTTCATGTTCTAACGGCAGGTACACCAGGACGCTCTTAGAATTCTGAGAGCATGTGTATTTAGATGGAAGCTATCCAGACTTCTTACTTTATGTACTTACATTATTCTGCTTATTTGGACATTGTTTAGTCCTTTCCTTCAGTATTTTACTTTTCATGCTTTGGGCTTATGTTTGGATTGCCGATTTTTGATTCCGGTATTTCCTTTATGGTCAGTTAATGTTTTAGGACATTTACGTTATGCTTTGATGACACGCCATAAATACATGTAACGGTTCACTTATACAAGTGGGGTGTTACATTAAACGTGTTAAAAAAATTAGGAACGGGTTTTGGGTAAGGGTCGGTTTAAATAAAAAAAATTATTGTTATTATTATTATTATTATTTTATTTTTTATGTTTCGGGACTTGCCGACAGCAAGATTGGGGTGCCGTTCGGCAAAGTGGGGACTGTTTGGGCAATGCCGGCGGCAAACAAGGGTTGTCGGGAGGCAAATCGGCTACTGTTTTGTTGTTGCCGACGGTAGAGTGGGTATGTCGGCGGCAACTTGGCTGCTATCTAAATATATTTTTTTATTTTTTTTACTTTGTAGATTTTGGCAACTAAAAACTAAGAACACTTTAAAAAAAACTTTTATGAGGTTGGTGAAATACGGACTAAAAATCTTAATGTAAACACACTTCAATTTTCTTAAAACACAATAAGCACAAAACAAATAAGCACAAAGAAGATTAAACGATACACGATATGCAACAAAGATTCAAAACATGAAAAGCACAAAACACAAATCCCCGGCAGCGGCGCCAAAAACTTGATGCGTTCTTTGTGAGTATACACAAGTTTTAAATTTATACAAGGATTACCGAGTAAGCTAAGAACAAACGGGCAAGTATGACCCTTTCGTTTGTAGCAAGCTTGTTGTGGTAAGCCGAGGTCGTTCACTGGGATTTGGGTGTTTTCGGTTGTAGAGAATCTTAGTAACAATGTAATGTTAGTGGTAAAAATGGTTGTCACTCCAAAAATTACCATACAAGTAACAATTAAGCAAGTAATAACAAGTAACACGAATATGATGATTAAGCAACTAAAATGAGATGATAACAATAATATTAAAGATACTTGATTGGTACTAGTATTCATTTCAATGGAGTGAATAGATTATCGGGTAGATAGTTAAGCAATAGTACACAAATTATAAGTGTAAAATTCCAAGTCAATGGGTAATATCATAGAATTGCACATGACACGGTTTATAATAAAGAACCCTTTCGACCTATGATCAATATAACAAACCGGTAGTTAAAGCCATTTGTGAAAAGTATGATTTTAGCCAACTTGTTCATTAGAGCCCTTTCGACCTATACTCTAGACTAAATCTTTATAAATCCATTTAACTTGTTTACTCATGGTTTTCAATCATGATACACCAAACATATATGTGCATTAACATTTGGAACAAAACATAACTAGGAATCCTTTCGACCTTTAGACTGAGTTATGGTTTACCAACAAGTTATCAAGACAAATATTAATTTAAACAAACTTATTAACAAAATCATAATTCAACATTGCAAAATAATAAACACTCCATATCCATGTTTATATTATTCCAAACAAGTATAACAACACTACTCCATAATCATATTAGTCAAGAAGAAACATTTAACATATGACATAGATTTCAACATCATGAAAGTAACAAAAGTTTACCCAAAGTATGAATACAATAAGTAAATGGAATGGAAGAATTTAGAGCAATCCTTAAGCCTCCAATTGACTACAAGTTTTGTGGTCTTTCAGGTTATGCAAATGAAATTCGTATTTGAGATTTGAGGCAGGTTTTGGAGAGGTTTGGTGAAGGTTGGTGGTGATTTAGGTATCAAGAAACACTACCAATGATAAGGGTAATGATCCCTTAGAGTTTAGCAAGGTTATTTTGATGATTGGAGATCCAAAAACGTCACTTTTTGGCACACCAATATTAAATCCCGGAATGGGGAGTTTTACCAAGGTTGGGAGAGTTCCCTTGGTGAATAATGAGGTTGGTTATGAGATTGAATCAAGTGATTCAAGAGATGATGTTACAATGACCCCCAAGGGGTCTTATTTATAGATGAAATTAAGGCCTTGGTATTCAATGGATGAACTTGGAGCCAAAGCAAATAACTTGGAGCCAAAGGTGTTCTAGAATGCTCCAAAGAAGCTTGCATGAATGTAGACACAATTTTGTCTAGACAAATGTTGGTGGCAACTTCACTCATGATGGAGGCAACTTGAACTATGTTGGAGGCAAATCAGCTCCAATGTGATGGTGGAAAGTTGGATTTGTTTTGATTGTGGTAACTTGTATTCCGCTAATGGCAACTTCCATGCTGAGTGACTTGTACACTTCTTGAAAACACTTGTTCTTGCACCCGAGATTGATCTTCAAAGGCTTGTAGCTAGTCGGGATTCCTTCGTATATGCGCGAATCGTCAATTATTCTTTCTTTTCTTCACTTTTCTTGTTCTTGGCTAACTAACAACACAAAAAACAACTTCACACATATTTGAGCTATAAAGCCCGTTAGTATAACCAAATACCATGCAAAATATACGGATAATGCTCAAGAAAATATGTTGGATTTGAGTGTTATCATACCCACTCTTTGATTATCCCTAAACCACAAGCCTCACAACACCTTGATAACTCTTTATCATGGTGCTATGATCAACTTGTAGCCCAAAAATTCCAAAGCTGTACCAAAGACTTAGCAAAATATCAAGATTTTGGAAAAATATGCAATTTCTTGCACAAACTTTAAAAACACGTTTTAGGATTAAAGAGACATAAACATTAATCAATAACAAGCAGTAAATAAGATTGGTACTTGGGTTTTCTTCACATATTCAAACACTTCTCATTAAACATGAAGGAGGATTTACAGAAAAGTGAACACAGGAAAAACCAAGAGCAAGCCTCAATGTATGAGGTCCTATGCCTTTTATAGGCTACAAATGTTCTATGAAAGCTGAAAAATACATAAACCCTAATGTGTAAAGTTCCCAATGTGCCCTTGTCGAATTTGAATAACTTGAGCTCATGTGATGGATTCTTGGCTGTATGTGTGAGGGGTAAAGGTTGAAATTTCATCCAAAGGATCACAATGAGCATAGAAAGAAAGCAGGATTGTGGGTGGTTGGATTCCTGGCATACTTTGTCTTCATCCCCAAAAACGTGTAGGGAGGGTTTATCATGTGAGCACATGAGTGACGTGGCAAGGGTTTTATAGGTTGGGTTATGTTATTAGGACCCTTAATCAATAATCTAGAAATGATTAAGGCCTAATTTCAAGTGATGAATGAATACCTAAATTTGTTCTTCATGTGAATAGTGACAAGTTTAATCTGGTTTGGGTTTTAAAAGTTATGTTTAGCGCCAATTAATAAACTAATCAAAGATTAGTTAAAACCGGTGTGGGTGGGAAATGACATGGCAGAATGGTGGAAGGTGATTTGTAACACCCCCAAATATTCATACTTTAGTTCAGTGGAAGAGTCGTTGGTGTTACGGGATAGCACATTACTCAAATCATAGACAACGCTTAAAATAGCGTCGTTTAATAATAAAGTATTTTCCATTCATGAATATCAAATTTACATAGCTCCCAAGTGATAATATTTCATACAATTTTACAAAACATTTGAATGGAAATTGTTATTTAAGTGCTGGCCATAAATTCTTGTCGTCTTCCCCGAGAATTACCTTCAAGTACCTGAGTTAAAACATGTTAAAGAAAAGGTCAGCGAAAACGCCGAGTGAATTCATAGAGTTTAATGAAATCCATTAATATATCATCGGTATAAAATTATTACCGAAAATCATTTTATACAATTCTTTGTCATAGGCCATAAAATAAGCCAAAAACTTTTTATACAAATCTTTGTTGTAAATCATACTATAGGCTTTTTCCTTCAAAACCATTATACGAACAAATGTCGTAAAAACATCATACGATATGTTTTATAACGTTGTATAGAGTTAAATAAAAACTGTTATATGAATATGGTTACGCAAAACCAAAACACGAACATAATATCAATAATCAGACCCCGCATTGCTAGTCAGGTAATATATTGTAATTCAATGCGTATAGCAGTATTTTCGTTATTGGATTATTATTAGCCGCATGACATTGCTACCTTACTATAACAAACAACGGGTAGCTAACCCGAAACTCATTTTCCAATCTAAAACAGCGTGTCGTCACAATAATCACGCTTATATAAATCTTCTCATACATAAATTCGCTTACCAATCAATGTGGCACGACGGGGATCAACCGTCAAGGCACGAACTGGGGTGATCTTCCCCAAATAGTACTATTATATGCATAAGCGTCTACCAAATCCCGGTAGTTCACAATTCATGCTAATAAGACTTTAAGTGACATAACCTAACTAATAATAATCTATTTTATTTCATTCTTCGGGTCATACAATCATTCGGGTCCATATCAATAAGCAAAAAATCGGGACAACTGGTGTCCTATTTTATTAAAACTAACATGTCATCTCCCTCTTGGGTTTATAAAACACTTCATAAAACATTTAAAAGAGTGCGAGGCTATGAACTCACGTTGATGTGGGAAGGCGGTTATCGGCGATTTGGATGTACGGTACGTGCTTCAATCACGGAAACCTAGACAAATAATACTCGTATTAGACTCTTGTCCAATGACTTTATAAAAACAATGGCTATGTATATATGATGATATCATAAGTATGATGATGATCAAGTCGGTTTTTATATCTTCATTCAACATTATAGTGTTATGTGTTAGTCAAATTTTTGACTAGTTACACTAGTTTCAATCCAATTCCATATTGAGGCCTAATAAGCCCATTAAAAGCCCATTAAGAGTTCAACTCTTTATATTAGTCCATTTATACTTTTAATATCAGGCCTTTACTCATATGTTGGTCCCAAGTGGGTTAAGCCCAATGAGTAAGTCCATTAGTGTTTATCCAAACTAGTTGGGTCAATAGTCCAATAAGGCTACTTTGGCCCATTAATGTCCATATGTTATAAAGCTCGAGGTTATCGGTTTTTACTTGTCATATGTATTTATAAATCAGTGTATGAGTTGTATAAAGTTTACATTAGACGGGGCCGACCGTCTAAGTTTTAATTGACGAAAACGTTAATTTCTCGGTTTTAGCCGAAAAGACGTAAAACTTATGTTTATAGTTTTATAACTTATAAAACTTATCAAATTGTCATATTTATAAAATGTCTCTTTTATTTATTAAAGTAAATACTTATTTATATGTAATATATAAGTTAGTGGATTTTAGGTATACATTTTATATTAGTTTTATTTGAGTGCTCATTTTATAATATATACATTTATTTTACAAATCTGATTATTATTTTCACTTTCACCATTTTTATCATACCTTGAGTTCTACAAGGAGATAGAAGCTCATTTTTGGACACCACAAACTACATGATATGTGCTACAATTAACTCAGCTTTAGCTACTGCTCAATCAACCTCTAAATGTCTCCAACAGTTCGTCCAAAACAGACTATGCAGATTTGGACTTCAATATTGTTTTGATCATATCTCACTCATTTTATGGATTACATTGAGTGGCCAACTCTCACATATGTACAAGTCACTTATATTACTTTATATTAAATTATCCAAGCTACTTTAACAAGTTATCATATAGTTCTTTACTATTTTATACAGCCTAAATTTTTAGCCATGATTTTAACATCTTTTCATGTAGATTTTAATCATTTTAACCAAATTTATCAACACAAGATCCCCACATAATATTTTTGATCATCACTCATCATCATATACATATACATAAATAAATAAAATACAAAATTACATATTCAAAGTAACAAGAGAATAGGAAGAAACAATCTCTATACCACCAAAGTGATGAAATGATGAGTTTTGATGAACAAGACTTGGTTCTTGATATCACATCTTTAACTTGGCAAATGAACTCCTTGAGATCTTCGTATGCATGAATACCTTCTTGAAAATTAGCCCCTAAACTCCATGGAAACTCATTTTCACATGTTATAACCACCTCCAATCTTCATATTTTCAATGGGTTTTCATCATATGTAAATTATGCATATGATTTATGGTTGATTTTTGATCAAATAGTGGTGTGTGTGGTGATATGGGACGTTCATAGGGAGAGAAAAGAGAGTTATGTCTGAGTTTGCATGTAGAAATGAAGGTAGTGGTTTAGTTTTGGCTAGTTTTGATGTGTAGATGGTTTTGATGCCAAACTAGGACAAGTGTCTTAGTTTGCATCTTAACTTGACACATATCATGTGTGTTGGTGAAGTGTTAGATGTCACATGTCACTACAAGAAAAGAGGGTTTTTAGGACGAAACTTTTTGGAACAATAAAAAACTGGTGCCAAATACGTGTATTTGGGACAGTTGGTACCAATGGTGCCAAAATTGTATGCATTTAGGACGACTATTAAAAACTGTTCCAAATACGTATGCATTTGGAACGGTTTCAAATAATGGTACCAAATACATGTGTATTTGGGACAATTTGAGGTAAGGGGGCCAAATACTTATGTAATTGGGATGGTTGGTACCACATCTTCCAAATTTATGTATGTGTTTGATATAATCTTTTAAACTTTATTTGATATAAAGAGCATGATATATAGATAAAAACGGTCTACATGCTTATCTTAACCACTCTTAAACGTGATCTGTCTCTTTTTGTGTAAGTCGTGTCACCTCATCATCGGATCAACACCTCGTTCCTTGCTCGTCGTTGGAAAAAAAACCCTTAATCAAGCTGACACATCATCGACGAAGTGTTGCCATCAGTTTTAATTAAATACACACACTATATATGGAAGATGGACAAACACCATCCACATTAGGTGTATTTATGCTTAGTTTTGAAATAGTAATATATGCAACTAGTGAAAACAGTGATACACAACCCTTTAATTTATGAAGATATGTACAACAAGGTCATCGTTGATTTAATAGCCAGGTGGGTCGTTTGATGTAGATGGGTCGACTAAGCGATTAAAAAACCCCTTAAGTTGGATACACAATGGAGCCTCGTCCCATTCCTAGTGGCTTGGTACCTTGAGCGGAACCTAAGTTAACATGTCATAACATCTTTAGTATTATTCGATTGCTTCGTTTTGAATGTTAATATTTTAGGTTGAACAATGAATTGATGACATCAATGTGTTGCTTCAAAACGCATAAAATCTATTTAAACACTGATATTAACATATCACGATTTTTTTTACGTTGAACCACATGCATAATTATTAGTTGTACTAGTATCACAATTACAAAATATTAAAAAAGAGAAATTTTGTATATATTTTTATATTAAACTAAAATATTAAAATAATTTTTATTATATCTAAACCCGTGCATACACGGGGGCATGGTTCTAAAAGATGCGTCTTTGGCGTCGTCAAGGAGTGATACACGACGTCCAAGTTACTAGATTACATTGGCGTTGGCTCTGAGCGTGATTCGGGGAAAGCGGGCGAAAGCGCAAAGCGTGACGAGTTTTCTTTGAAAAGTTTGAATGATTTTCTAAAATTTATAATTTTTCTCCCATCTAATATTATTTTTAATTTTAGTTTTGATTTATCAATATTCATAACTCATGTAATAATAAAATATGGAGTATATAAATTTACAAATCTATAAATATATATTATCGCTTTAAGTTACGCTTTAAAAACGAGCTCGATGCTAACTAGTTTTATAAAATCAAAAATAAATATTTCATTGGTAACGCCCAATTTTGCCTGATCTTTTCCGCTCTTCATCTTTTCTCAAGTCCGCCTAAATTTTGCCGAAAATCAAACTTTCCCTCCTTTGATTTCCCCTGATGTAATCCGCATAAATTATTTCATATCTCACTTCTTCATAGTTATCTTCACCATAAATTATTTTATATCTCCTTCTTCAATTTAATTATTCAGAAGATTATAAGCAACTTCAGATTGCAATTCACGGTAAGAATTAATTAGATCTTCAATATTATTTTATCAAAATCAAGTTGATTGGTTATGGTCATATTTTTATGTGGGTGTTAAAAAATTAAGTTGTTTGGTGGAGGGTTGAAAGATGCTCACAATGTGTTTGATGAAATGTTACAGTCTAAGAAAGAAGAACATGAAGTCAAAAAAATATATGCTTGGCTCAAAGGTAGTAATAAAAACGCATTACTTTTGGTTCGTCGTATCATAAATCTCACAATTATATTTTGGGATTTTTGCTTATTTGCAAGGGTTTTTACTTGTTGGCATAACTATCTATTATTGAAACTGATTCACTTTAACATGTATCATATACTATGGAATTAGTTTTATAATTAGTGTACGGGATGCAACAGATATATGCAGTTACGCTTAGGGGATGAACCTAATACGCGCCAAGATATTTGAAAAAGATTGGGGGTTGAAGCTCTGTGAGTTGGATAGGGTCTGGAAGAGTGGGTTGGATAGGGTCTGGAAGAGTGGGTGCGTCATTTAAGCCATATTCTTGGACCGCATCAAGAAGGCATACTACAGGAACCTAGTATTGGCTAACCTCTTGGTCGCCACTAAGGTAAATTCTTTTAAGTTAGAGTGTTTTGGCTTTGCATTATTAAACTTGTGATAACTTACTCGATTCGTTGAAATAGTTTCTATGTACAACCAAACTATCAAAGTTTTCAATCTTGATTGCATCGCTAGCCTTAACATAAAAGCCTTCTCATCACCATAACATAAAACACACAAACACCGACAAGCTCTCACCCTTTCTTATACATGTCCTTTTTTTTATCTATTTGCTTACATTTAAGTAAATGCACCATTAGTTATATTTCCCCCTTGATATATATTAGATCTAATCGTTACTTTTATATTTCTACTGATTATCAGATCATCATCTTTTCATTTCATGATTTGATTTATCTGATAAGTAGTTGTATTTGAATATTTGATTTGATCACTATGGTTCAGTTGTTTAGAATATGTGGTACTATGAAGATCATTAGACAACGTGTCCTGTGCAAATTCAATAAGTATAATGGCATTTTAGGATTTAAATATGCGTTGGTTAAGTTAAAAGGTCAATACACACTTGGTTGTTTCAGAACTGCTTTGTTGATCACTAGTTTATAATTGTTTGCCGAACACTATTTTCTGATTATTCATGTTTTTTAAATGACATTAGTTATAAAACTACTCACAAACGCAGTCCCAAACATTCTTAGTGTCTTATGAATAATGCTAAGAATTTCAACTTGATTCTACTTTTTCAAATTCAATTTTTTATGTATTAGTAGTAGTAGTATATGTGAGATCATCTAAAGTTACAAGTTGGTGATTTTAGTTTTCTTCTTTATTTGATTCAAATGGCTTCATCGATAATGTCACTCCTGTCTGGCTCTTTGTCCGCTCTTCTGTCTTAAGTCTTTGTATGGTTTCTATGTTAGTTTAAGCACATAAGTTATAATCTTCAATTATAAAGGTTTAGGTCTGAATTCAGTTCTATTCTTTTGTATTATGAGTTCTTAAATTATTGATGTTGGTTCTCTGTTGCAACTCGTACTCCTAAAATGGCTGAAGACATACTCCATCTGCCAATCAACATGATAAATTGATAACTACTTCAATATTTTTTGCCTACTACAATTTTTGTTTTATTATTTCCTTCAAACTTATGTAATTCTCATTGTGACATTCTTTAGGCGATTTATATGTGGTCATGACAAACATCACTTTTACAATTTTATCGCATTGGTGTTCATGATATCATTGCGCCTGGACCTGGTCCTAGATAAGTAAGCACCCAAAACTTGGTACCAATTTGTTCATGTATATTTTGGATTTTTTAGCTTTTAGATCGTGATATATAGTGAACACATATATTCCTAGAAACTTTTATATTAATTTTGATAAAGGCATATTCTTTTAACGTAGTAACTGTTAGCACACGACATGATTCCTACTTAGTGGTATAGCAAGAAGCAAATGTCCATGAAACATCTTAGAACTTGGTCAGATAGATGGAATACATATTTGTAATATCTTAAATCATTTCAAGCTATTTCTTTGTTTCTCAGATTATGGGACCTTACCATTCATTTGCCTTGAGACATTCTTAACAGGAACCCATTATCGAGCCTCGATCGCTTACTCCGCTGTGCAGCTTGCAAGTGCTTCTGATCGTCCATATTACATATATTAGGTACCCTGACCATTATGAAAATTTAGTGTATGGTTCATTAAAAATAAATTTATCCATTAAGTTGAAGTTATCTTGATTGTAGACATTGCATGATTGTGATTCAATCCAAGTAGTTTTCACTCCCCAAATGTTCACTCTTTCTCTCTACCATTAATCTTTTACATTCTCTCAAGGTACTTCATACTTAATGGGAATTTAGGTAGACACTGTTGTGCTAGATGGGAGTGTTGTAACCCATGGAATTTGTGTGTCTCGTATTTAGGCGGAAACAAACAGTGTGCTAGTATGCCAAAAGTAGGTAAAGCGGGTCAAATTTGGTGATGTTGGTTGACTGCAAATAACTTCTGTTTTGTAATTATATTTCAGAAAATGGCGTTGAAGAAGAGAGTGAATATTAATCCGTAAACAAAAAGGTGATCAGTCGCGGATGATCAGCTGCTTGCACAGTTATGTTTGAAGTTCAGAACTGATTTAGAGGGGTTTCAGCAACAAGATTTTTTGGTTAAGCATATTTCATTTTATTTCTACTACTATCATATTCTGTTTCAGCTACAAGTTTTAGTTTTTTTTTTTGAACGTTGCAAGTTTTAGTTATGACTTATGACTGTCATTTTAAAGACTTATTGTGTTTTACTTTATGGTATTCAAGTGTATATTAACTTTATTTATGGATGATTAATAAAATGAGTTTGTTTTATATTTTCTTTGATTGACTATATTTGTGAAAATGGTGCTAATACATGAAAGATTTCGCAAACCGTGCCAACTGGCTTTTATAATGAACGCAAAAACGTGTGAAATACGTTTGGCACAGAAAATTGAATTGTACCAAATGCTTTTGTCACGATAGATAAAAATTGTCCTAATTAATTTTGGCACTGTATTAAAACTGTGCCAAATATTCATTCAGCGCAAGAAATGAATTAGTGCCAAATACACATTTGGCACAGGATATGTAAGTGTGACGAATACCTCTTTTGGGACAGTAAATTATTAGTCGTGCCAAATACTTTAGTCATGGCACCCTAATGTTAAACCGTCCCAGGAACCGTGCCAAATACTATTTAGCACGGTTTTAACCTGACCCAATTATATTTGGCACCCTCATATTTGGGACGGAGCCAAAAGCGTGCCAAAGCCGTGCCAAATAGCATTTGGCACGGTTTTTTGAGTATTTGGTACGGTTTTCTCCTTTCCCAAATACCCCTTTTTCTTGTAGTGTGTATGGGGGTGGGCAAGTGTAAACTTTTCCCATCCCCATTAATTTACGGGTACTACTCGATTCTAGTTTCCTTGATTTGCGTGCCCTCGGGTCGTTTTACGAAAACGTTTTTATAAATTATGAATCAACAGCACAAAACAAATCTAATAAAAATTATCTCATCAAAAACGGAGTTCAAAAACGTAAATACGTAAACCTAGGGTTTCCGGTTTAGTCGTAAAGGACGTTAAATCATGAACGTAAGTCCTAATCTCTTCTCGTAAATTTGTGAGTTTATGAACCAGCACAAATATAAAATCCCAAAATAATATTCACGGATAAATTTATTTCCTGAAATGTCGGACTGTCACCAAAAACGGTGTATGTAAACGTAAGCACGTAACGTAGAGTCCTCCGGTTTAGATGTAGTCGATGCTAGTTCAAGACGTAAACCCAAACTTCTTCCCAAAAATGAGTGAGTTTATAATATAACATTAAAATAATCTTTTTAAATCATACTTGAGAATAAAATATCGACCAAAAATTGACGGATTGTCACAGCATTTACCCCTAAACAGGATCTTTGTCCTCAAAGATCGATTTATCTTACTACTCGCTTCTTATAGAGTTAGAGCCATGAGGGTATTTCCTCCACATTCGGTCTTTTCTCTTAAGTGTAAATCATTACAATACGTGAGTTTCATCAAACATAATTACGGGAATAAGATCAGGCATAAGTTGACTTACTTTCTCTATCTATGATGTTCACGGGTTTTTGATGAATGCAACTTTTTGCCGATCTAAACTTCATAAAGAAGTAACCAGATTTTCACTTGATAGACATTTTATCAAGTTCGATATACGAAACATAATTCACGCAGCCCTTGAAGTCCTAGGGTAGATCCAGCTTATATGCCTTTCAAACCAATCTTTTACATTATCTCAATGGTCCCATACAACGGGGACATGTTTCGCATGATCCTTCAGATCATTCATTCATCTTTCTATGGTGAAAATTTTTGGCATAACTTCGCTACCCATCCTGCACTTCAAGATCTACATTTCATATTCACATAACCTCCTGCCTACTACCGGCAGTCAATGATCAGATCCTAATTGCAACAATCATTTCAGGTTTCACGGGTCGGGTATTTTGTAAGGTTAGGATTGTCATCATAGGCAACCTTAAACCTAAAGGACATGTCCAACTCACAATGGGTGTATGTCGGGTGTCTTCATCCCAACTCCTGCTTACAGATGCTCTCATATTTAGACCCTCACAAGATTCGATCTCGATCCTAATACGATAATTATCAATGATAATCTCTCCAAAGGAAAACGATTATACGGTTTTTACCAAAGGTCAATTATTAAAACATAAAACAACACTTCTAGTGTTTTGTATCGTTACTTTACCTCGTCCCTTCGATTTGGGGTGGTAAACAGTACTCTCATCAAGATTCGTTCCCAATGACTTCTGAGCAAATCTCTAGAAATTCGATGCGAAGCGAGGATCTTGATAGAGATGATCGATATAGGCACACTATGTTTACACAACTCCTTTAAATACAAAAGAGTCAATTTCTTCATCGAGAATCTATCAATAATAGGAATGATATTAGCAGATTTGGTCAGTCTATCGACGATGACCCAAATCGAATCAATTCAGATGATGACCTTTGCAATAGTTAGACGTTTACTAATGTATGAGGCGATGTCTGCCTTCATGATTTTCCATCAGTACAACTTCTTCAGATAAAGATACGTTTAGTCAGAAAAGACATGAATAGAATTCTTAATCTTATGAGATTCTAATATGAATAAATCTCAAAATCTCCATATTTAGGCAACCATAAGTGGCCTTTTATACATTTAACGCCATCGGCTTCACAATTCTGATGGTTCACATTAGCCGTGAACCCCTTTTATTATCTATATTATCCTTTTTACAAGCATCGGCTATATTTTAAATTGTTCGGGCAAATTGATTTGCACCGTCATTACTAAGGAACACATCCTAATTTATTCTTTATCCTTTCTACATAACGCGTCAGTATCTACATTCACCTTTCCTAATGAAATAATTATCATGACCACAATTCACTTAGAAATTCTTTCTTCATATTTTCTAAGTTTTGGTTTCGTCTCAACTATCATCTTTATCAGTTTTGCTCAATCTGACGTCTAAAGCGTCGATAGTTATTACAAGTAATTAAATAATAATTATTTAATTTTTATGAAACGTAAACGTGAAATTTTTTAAATTTATCAGTTCGCCCAATTATAGAAAAATGTTAAGAAAAATACATTTGAATTTAATTAACACGATTTTTGTTAATTTATCGAAAATAATTAATAAGATTCGTAAATGTTTGAAAAATTCTTTGTTTATAGTTTGGTCAAAATTTTCGTAGTTAAAAAGCAAAAATTATCGTTTCAAATTTAAAGTCATGGTATAAATGGTTTCCTCAATCCCTTTTAGGTTGTCTTGAGGTATACACAAACATTTACCCATAAAGGAGTTTAGTTAAATGATTTGGGTATAAGGGAATAATCCCTTAAGAATTCCTTTGATAAAACATTTGTCAAAACTTATTTGCACCTTATTTTTGGTATAACCCAAAGTCTCAAATGGCTCTAATTTTTGAAGAGTCAATATATTCCATTATCTATTAATTACACGGTCAAATAATGTAAAGGATTAAGCCTTAAATCACATGTTAAATATTCAAGGTACAGGTTTTCATTGCTCGGTCAATTCAGGGCAGTCTATAGATGATTATTAACTCCTTCTTATTCTTATAAACAAACAAATGGTCCTTAGTGATCACAAGCATGAATTTATCAAATTACAGCCTACAAACATGGTTCACCAAATTTATGGATGCTACATTTGCATTGGTCAATCCAAACGACATAACATGAAACTCATAATGTTCATTACGAGTTCTGAATGTAGTGATTGGAATAGATAATCTGTTTCGCGGACGCGAATTTAATGATAGCCATGTCGTGGATCAAATCTTTAGAACATACGCTAGAACCTTGTAAATGATCGAACAAATCTATCATCTTGGGTAGTGGATATAGATTTTGATCGTCAATTTACCTAGTTCACGGTAATTCAACAAATATAAGGAATGATAATACCATAGAACTTCGTAGTGACGAGCTCGGTAGAATAAAAGCTTTTTCCGACAACTCTCTCAGTTGTACGGTTATTCTTTCGATTCAGATGGTGCTGAAGTACAGTGCACACGCCACGGGTGCAGCATCAGGAATATTATCAATGACAAATTCAACTTGCCTTAATGGCGAAAGTCTAGGTGATTCACCAGCAAATACCTCCTAAAGTTTCAGATAATAGAAACATCTTTTAATAATTTTACTTTAAGTTCTTTCTAAATTACAAGATCTATGATCAGTTTATAACTATTCATGGTATAATTTCAAGTCTAAATGCAGGATATGGTCATCCATCAAGAATTATTTAGATCACTTTTGATAATCAACATCTTATCTTTTAGGGGAATTCTACTCGAGTTCCCATCAATTAAGACGATGTCGTCATGTCATAATCAATCAATCCATTCTACTGGCACTATCAACTTTCCAGTTTCGTCACCGTTGATAAGATGTGAACTTCTCAAAAGTATAATAATAACTCATAATCCTTCACAAATTCAAGGATATCAGGAGACATAACTAACCTTAAAAGAGTAAGGTCAACGCATAATCTACGCGAGAGAATTTCAAATCAGATACAGACGAAAACATTAACGAATATGAATATATTCCATGTGTTTATGAATTGAGTACGCATTCGAAAGCTCCTCGTATCGTTACCCAGGTCATTCAAATGGAATCAAATCAAAAGAAATGATAGGAACGTCGATACATCCAGTCGGGTATCAACAATCGGTAATCAGATACTTTTCCAAAGAATCTTTCCATGAAAGAATAGGACAAGAAAGGGTTGTCAATTGTCAAATAAGACAATATCCACAGATTAGTAAATTCGACTCAAAAGAATAAATGGTACGGGCACATATGTAGGTGTCTTTAGCAATATGTCCCCATTTTTGCATTTCTTGCAGATCTCATGAAATATAATCTTTCGCAATCTTCAAAGAAAATTTAGTGTTTATTAATAATTTCATGGTGACTACTAATCAGCCTTGGATGACCCTTTCCAAATTGTATGTAGGCGCGCAACTATATACAATTTTAGGATTAACGTTGCAATACTCTGTTCGTCAAAACTTTGTCATCATGTTTAAAATAAAAATATTTTCATGCTTAATTCTTGAATAAGAATCAAAATGAATTTACAGAGATGTTCTTTGTTATGAAAACAATTAAGTTTTCTAAGGTGTTTCATAAACAACTTTATTTCGATAACGTTTATTTATAAGTCCCACTTTAAATAATCCATATGGTAATGAAAATTCATATTTTCTCAAGGGATACTATTTTATCTTATAAAAACAATGAGTGATCTGCAAAAGAGTGATGAAAAGTTGTTCACCAAGAACTAACTTCAATATAATAGGAAATGAGCTTAGCCAATTAATCATGAGGTTCATGACCTCGATGGCACTCAAAAAGAATAATCCACAACGTAACTCAAATCAAGATGAGTACTTGTTCAATGGTTGCATCACTTATGCGAACATTAGGATGAAGCAATAAAGGATAGATAACATTGATACATGTAGGATTTAGCAATCAGAGGTAGTCTTTTCATTTATCACAAACAATTCAAAATTGTACCGTAACACATTACGTGTCACTATGTCATACAATTCCAAGAACTAATCCTACTAACTGATGTCTCAGTTAAGTTAGGGATTATTAAAAGATGCTACAATGAATACTAATATACAAGAGTCATTAGGTGCTCCACCTGTACCGGAAGATCCATCGGTCCCAATTCAGAAGAAGATTTCTTCAATTTATTTCATGGACACTAGGCATCCTCGTTAGTGGACAATGGCCTAGGAACAACCCTTAACACAAACCAACAATCATTTAAAACCTTATAATTCAATCACAGGGCTCAACAACTTCCTCTTATCAATCTCATATTCCATACGAGTTAAATTTTACTTTATTCAAGTTTCAATCAACTTATACTCAATGCGATATCCTACCTCATTCTTCAATACTTTCAACCTTATTCTTAGACCTTTAAAGGGCAATAAAAGCTCGAGATGAACAACACTTAATTTCCAATCATATAGCTCTTACAACAATAGTTATCAAATGAGTCACTAGTATGAAATGACTCACACATTCAATTAGACTTCTAGGAAAGGTACTAGTGGCATGAGGCTTTTGGGTAAAGGCTCCAATGACAGCCTCAAGTGCAGCATTCACCCTTTCGATTTCGAATTTAAGAATTGGGAGACAACGAATCAGATGACACTTTTCCAGGTGGTAACATTTTGTCAAACTCCACTCTATAAGGAAAGATCGTCATGACATCGATATCAGATTTAATCTTGCCAATTCTTCTTTAATATCATAATCAACTAATATCAACATTTCTTTGAATATCAACCATTTTTTCAGGATCATAGATATCCACAACTTGGTTTAGAACTAGAATAGCTAGATTTCCTACAGGAATAGCTTCGATTGATTTGCTAGGGGAATCAGGGTTTCTTGTGACAATCTACGTCGTATAAATACCTCGTATAAATATTAAAATAATCATCAAACAATCATGTAATCAAATTACATCATATATATATAATCCAAGTTATATATATTAAAATAACACTTCTCCGTCTGGCCTTGTCGGTAACTCGGGAATTCTTTGGCTCCGTTATAGTCAAAAGATTTTTAGACATTTTGAGAAAAATGTTTATAGTTAAAAGATTTTGAAATGTTTTATTCAAAACCTTGGTTTTAAAAATCTTTCGTTCTCTATAACGAGAGCTCTGGTACCAAACTGTAACACCCCCAAATATCCATGCTTTAGTTCAGTGGAAGAGTCATTGGTGTTACGGGATAGCACATTACTCAAATCATAGACAATGCTTAAAATCGCGTCGTTTAATAATAAAGTATTTTCCATTTATGAATATCAAATTTACATAGGTCCCAAGTCATAGTATTTCATACAATTTTACAAAACATTTGAATGGAAATTGTTATTTAAGTGCGGGCCATAAATTCTTGTCGTCTTCCCGAGAATTACCTTCAAGTACCTGAGATAAAACATGTTAAAAGAAAAGGTCAGCGAAAACGCCGAGTGAATTCATAGAGTTTAATGAAATCCATTAATATATCATCGGTATAAAATTATTACCGAAAATCATTTTATACAATTCTTTGTCGTAGGCCATAAAATAAGCCAAAAACATTTTATACAAATTTTTGTTGTAAATCATACTATAGGCTTTTGCCTTCAAAACCATTATACGAAACAATGTCGCAAAAACATCATACAATACGTTTTATAACGTTGTATAGAATTAAATAAAAACCGTTATATGAATATGGTTATGTAAAACCAAAACACGAACATAATATCAATAATCAGACCCCGCATAGCTAGTCAGGCAATATATTGTAATTCAATACGTATAGAGTATTTTTGTTATTGGATTATTATAAGCTGCATGACATTGCTACCTTACTATAACAAACAACATGTAGCTAACCCGAAACTCATTTGCCCATCTAAAACAGCATGTCGTCACAATAATCACGCTTATATAAATCTCCTCATACATAAATTTGCTTACCAATCAATGTGGCACGACGGGGATCAACCATCAAGGCGCGAACTGGGGTGATCTTCCCCAAATAGTACTATTATATGCATAAGCGTCTACCAAATCCCGGTAGTTCACAATTCATGCTAATTGTACTTTTAGTGACATAAACTAACTAATAATAATCCATTTTATTTCATTCTTCGGGTCATATAATCATTCATCGGGTCATACAATCATTCGGGTCCATATCAATAAGCAAAAAATCGGGACAACTGGTGTCCTATTTTATTAAACTAACATGTTATCTCCCTCGCGGGTTTATAAAACACCTCACAAAACATTTAAAAGAGTGCGGGGCTATGAACTCACGTTGATGTGGGAAGGCGGTTATCGGTGATTTGGATGTACGGTACGTGCTTCAATCACGGAAACCTAGACAAATAATACTCGTCTTAGACTCTTGTCCAATGACTTTATAAAAACAATGGCTATGTATATATGATGATATCATAAGTATGATGATGATCAAGTGGGTTTTTATATCTTCATTCAACATTATAGTGTTATGTGTTAGTCAAATTTTTGACTAGTTACACTAGTTTCAATCCAATTCCATATTGAGGCCCAATAAGCCCATTAAAAGCCCATTAAGAGTTCAACTCTTTATATTAGTCCATTTATACTTTTAATATCAGGCGTTTACTCATATGTTGGGCCCAAGTGTGTTAAGCCCAATGAGTAAGTGCATTAGTGTTTATCCAAACTAGTTTGGTCAATAGTCCAATAAGGCTACTTTGGCCCGTTAATGCCCATATGTTATAAAGCTCGGGTTTTATCGTTTTTTACTTGTCATATGTACTTATACATCAGTATATGAGTTGTAAAAAGTTTACATTAGACGGGTCTGACCGTCTAAGTTTTAATTTACGAAAACGTTAATTTCTTGGTTTTAGCCGAAAAGACGTAAAACTTATGTTTATAGTTTTATAACTTATAAAACTTATCAAATTCTCATATTTATAAAATATCCCTTTTATTTATTAAATTAAATACTTATTTATATGTAATATATAAGTTAATGGTTTTAGGTATACATTTTATATTAGTTTTATTTGAATGCTCATTTTATAATATATGCATTTATTTTATAAATCTGATTATTATTTTTACTTTCACCATTTTTATCATATCTTGAGTTCTACAAGGAGGTAGAAACTCATTTTTGGACACCACAAACTAAATGATATTTGCTACAATTAACTCAGATTTAGCTACTGCTCAATCAACCTCTAAATGTCTAACAGTTCGTCCAAAACATACTATACAGATTTGGACTTCAATATTGTTTTGATCATATCTCACTCATTTTATGGATTCCATTGAGTGGCCAACTATCACATATGTATAAGTCACTTATCTTACTGTACATTAATTATCCAAGCTACTTTAACTAGTTATCATAGTTCTTTACTGTTTTATACAGCCTAAATTTTTAGCCATGATTTTAACATCCTTTCATGTAGCTTTTAATCATTTTAACCAAATTTATCAACACAAGATCCCCACATAATATTTTTGATCATCATTCATCATCATATACATATACATAAATAAATAAAATACAAGATTACATATTCAAAATAACAAGAGGATAGGAAGAAACAATCACTATACCACCAAAATGATGAAATGATGAGTTTTGATGAACAAGACTTGGTTCTTATTATCACATCTTTAACTTGGAAAATGAACTCCTTGAGATCTTCATATGCATGAATACCTTCTTGAAAATCAGCCCCTAAACTCCATGGAAACTCCTTTCACATGTTATAACCACCTCCAATCTTCATCTTTTCAATGGGTTTTCATCATATGTAAATTATACATATGATTTATGGTTGATTTTTGATCAAATGGTGGTGTGTGTGGTGATATGGGACGTTCATAGGGAGAGAAAGGAGAGTTATGTGTGAGTTTGCATGTAGAAATGAAGGTAGTGTTTTACTTTTGGCTAGTTTTGATGTGTAGATGGTTTTGATGCCAAACTAGGACAAGTGTCTTAGTTTGCATCTTAACTTGACACATATTATGTGTGTTGGTGAAGTGTTAGATGCCACATGTATGGGGGTGGGCAAGTGTAAACCTGTCCCATCCCCATTAATTTACGGGTACTCCTCGATTCTAGTTTCCTTGATTTGCGTGCCCTCGGGTCGTTTTACGAAAAACGTTTTTATAAATTATGAATCAACGGCACAAAACGAATCTAATAAAATTGTCTCATCAAAAACGGAGTTCAAAAACGTAAATACGTAAACCTAGGGTTTCCGGTTTAGTCGTAAATGACGTTAAATCATGAATGTAAGTCCTAATCTCTTCTCGTAAATTTGTGAGTTTATGAACCAGCACAAATTTAAAATCCCAAAATAATATTCACGGATAAATTTATTTCCTGAAATGTCGGACTGTCACCAAAAACGGTGTATGTAAACGTAAGCACGTAACGTAGAGTCCTCTGGTTTAGACGTAGTCGATGCTACTTCAAGACGTAAACCAAAATTTATTCACAAAAATGAGTAAGTTCATAATATAACATTAAAACAATGTTTTTAAATAATACTTGAGAATAAAATATCGACCATAAATTGACGGATTGTCACATGATTTTTGGTTTTAAGTTAATGGGTCACGTGTCACAAAGTGAGTGGTCTATGTAACTTTCTTTGTCTGCCTGTTTTAGCCCTTAATCTTTCATTTCCCTTTCACTTGTAATTTAATAAGCCAAAATCCGGATTCCTTTGTTATTGAAGTTTTTTTTTTAACACTTTTGCCCCAAATACTTTTCTAAAGTATTTTCAGGGGTATTTCTTGCTATTTCTTGATATTTGAAGGACCAAACTTGTTCTTTCTTGTATCTTGAAGGTCTTCATGCCATGTTTGACTTTGAGAAGGACTAATATTGACAATTTAGTTTTGTTGAGGGACTTAATTTTCCAATTCTTCAAAGTGGAGGGCCCTTTTTATAAAACTGACAAACTTTAAGGACCAAACTTGTAATTTTGAAATACAAGGGTTTAAAGTGTCAATTATTCAATATTGGAGGACCCTTCTTGTAAAATATTCAAATCTTCAAGGGTTATTCTTGGAAAATCAACACTAGGGCTTGGTTCATTGTGCGGCTTCGTTTCTCGTGTTCGTTTTTGCTTGTTTCTTGTGATCTTTTGTCATTTTCTCAATATCCGTACCTAAAATACACAAGTAACAAACACAAGCATATATTTGGCATTTTTCATGATATTTTATGCATTTAAAGCCCGTTTTGGACGATAAGACTATGTATAAAAGCAGTCTCATCAAACATCTTTTTGAAGCGTTTCATTAGAGGAACAAAATCAAACAAACTAAAATCAAAAAACTTTTAACCTAAACAAAATAAAGCTTAATCCAAACACTATCTAAATCGCTTTTATTCTCTTTTTGTAATTTTATGTGTATGAGTGTTCTTATGAAATTTCTAGTGCAAACATAAAGTAACATAAAACACATTTTATTCAAGCACTTTATTTAAACTATGAGATCCTAAACCTATTCTTATTCAATTTTTATTAGAACTAAAAACTAAATTTCTAACACCACTACTAATTTATAATGATTATAACATGAAAAGTAAACAAATCCCCGGCAGCGGCGCCAAAAACTTGATGCGCGTCTTGCACTCCTAGTTTTAAATTTATAAACAAGACTTATTAATTCCTTAACTACGCATACGGGCAAGTATACTCGTTCTATTGTAGCAAAGTCGGGTAAGTCTAGGTCGTCCCATGGGATTTGCGCATAATCAAAATATTGTGGTGGTGTAGGTAATAGGGTTGTCACTACCGTTACTACCGCAAGAATTAACATGGTAGATGTAAACATAACTAAAAACAATACTTGTGTGAATTCCATTTCATCCGTAGGAGAGATAATTTGCATGCAATCACAAATCTAAAGTATATAAATTCCATTCCATGGTATTTTTCATAAAATTCATATTAACAAATTGGTGTAGACAAACCCTTTCAGCCTATGATCATCTATTCCAATTCATTATAATCACCATTTGCTAGAAAACATAAAGAGATAAGTTTGGTTTGAATGGGTTCTTTCGACCTATACCGAAGATAAATCTTTTGACAAATTCCTTTAACCAACTCGTCAAGGTGAGTGTCAATCACCAAGAAACCAAATTGACTCATGCATAAATCTTTTGGGACATAGTTTACCGGAAATCCTTTCAACCTCTAAATCCAATAAAAAAACTATATTTCATTTGATTATCAAAACATGTTTCAAGAATTATCAACCATAAAAACCCATTTACATTCTCTTGTTCATAAAACCAAACTCCCCTTTAGAATTCATGTTCATCACACAAGTATATCACACTACACGGAATTCAAACACATTTCAACACAATTCATAACTTTCTCAAACATTCAATAGCACTTTATTATAATGAAGATTAATCCAAGTACAAGAATTTACCAATAGTTCTTCCAAAACAAGAAATAATAAAAACAGAATTTGTAGCAATTCCAAGCCTCCAATTGATCAATGTTCCTCCACCTGAATCTCTCCTTCACGAAATTCGTCCTCCCATTGAGAATTAACACAGGTTTATTGTCTTTTGGGTTATATAAGTTTGTTGATTCTAACCTTTGCCAAGGGTTAGAATGATCAATGGATGAAGCACTCTTAAACAAATGACCCTAAGGTCTAATTTATACACGATTATGCTTGGAGAGAAGGTAATAAACTCTAGGGAGTGTTAATGTGAGGAAAATGAGAAGCCTCTCATTGATGGTCGGAGTTTATGAGTGACTCTTGCTAGACTTCACTAACAACATGCTAGTGGCAACTGATTGTGGACTTGCTGGTGGCACGGACTTGCTTGCCGGTGGCAACTGAATGCTACTTTGATGTTGGTGGCAACTGAAGGTTGGTTTCATGGAGGAAAGCTAAGTGTTGCTGGTGGCAACTGATCCATTTTCCACACTTTTCCTTCTAGTCCTTCTTCTTTCTTTTCTTTCTTCTAAACTTCCCAAAACTCCTTCTTTATCTTTTATTCTTCACACGAAATCTTACGCTTTCATGCTTCGTTTATTCCTTCTTCTCCAATTCGCGCTTTTTATTCCTTTATTCACGTTTCTTCGTCCTTTCTTCCTACAAAACACAATAACCGAACTTTGCACAATATTAGCAATAAAAGTCCGTTTATTACCACAAATATTACACCAATAGTGAAGATAACGCTTATTAATACATGTTGGATTTGAGCGTTATCATCAACCCACACGACCCTTACCTTACCCTTCGAGACGAAACAAAGAGAAATTGCAAGAAACTAACAAACAACAAATCGAGCTTTTTATAAAAATGTTTCAACAAGTTCATTTTGATGTAAGTTTAGTCGACGCGTTGTTATACATGCCTCGTTTCGCTTCCACTTTTAAAGGTATGATGAACGATAAGGAAAAGCTTTCAAAGCTTGCTAATTGTTCTTCGGATAATCTTAACCGCATACGGGAAAAAGTTGGTGACCCCGGAAAGTTTCTCATTCCTTTTGATATACAAGATATGAAAGAATGCCTCGCCTTGGCCTATCTTGGTGCGAGCGTTAATTTGATGCCATTTTCCATTTGGAAATCACTTTTGCTTCCGGCTCTTACTCCTTCGAACATGTCTATCGAGATGGCCGATCATTCTACGATTTTAGCATGTGGAGTAGCCGAGGATGTTTTCGTACAAGTGGGGAAGTTCTACTATCCCGTTGATTTTATAGTAGTTGACATCCCCGCGGATCATCAAGTTTCTCTAATTTTAGGTCGTCCATTTTTAGACACCTCGAGATCGCTTATCGACGTTCATGCAAGAACTATTACTTTGAGATACAACGAAGAGGAACTTGTTATAAACGCTACTCAAAACTCGTCACCTTCTCATGTTTATGAAATCGCTACCATCAATCACTTCGACTTAGTTGATGTGGTTTGCGATGAGTTTTCATAAGAAGTGTTAGGTTTTTCTGATAGCTCGTCAAGTGGCAATCCCACTATTTTGGATTCGATTCTTGCTAATTCTACACCAAATCTCACTCCATTCCAAGGAGGCGGTTTTATTTCAAATGAAATCAAAAATGAAGATGAGGTAATTATTGGTAATGATACTTCTATTCCACCACTTCTTCCGCTGATGGAAGTTATGAGTGTTGAGCAAAAATCTTCGATCGAGGAACCGCCTATCCTTGAATTGAAAGATCTTCCATCTCACCTTGAATACGCATTCTTGGAAGGAGATGACAAGTTGCTGGTTATTACTGCAAAAGGTCTTGCTAATGATGAAAAGCACTTTTGAAAGTTCTAAAAGCTCATAAAGGGGCAATTGCGTGGAAAATTTCTGACATTAAGGGTATTGACCCAAAATTTTGTACTCACAAGATTTTAATGGAGGAGGACTACAAACCCGCAATTCAAAGTCAACGAAGGGTAAACCCTAAAATTCATGATGTCATCAAAAAGGAAGTTTTAAAACTCCTTGACGCGGGAATGATTTATCCTATCTCCGATAGCCCATGGGTGAGCCCAATCCATTGTGTCCCTAAAAAGGGGGGAATGACCTTTGTACCTAATGAAAACAACGAGTTAATTCCCACTCGTGTTATGACCAGTTGGAGGGTGTGTATTGACTACCGAAAGTTAAATGACGCCACTCGTAAAGACCACTTTCCTTTTCCCTTCATGGATCAAATGTTGGAGCGACTCGCGGGAAATGAATTCTATTGCTTTTTAGATGGTTTTTGCGGTTACTTTAAAATCCCTATCGACCCTCCTGATCAAGAGAAAACTACGTTTACGTGTCCTTATGGAACGTTTGCTTACCGTAGGATGCCTTTCCGACTTTGTAATGCACCGGGTACGTTTCAACGGTGTATGATGGCTATTTTTCATGATATGATCGAGAAGTCGATGGAAGTGTTTATGGATGACTTTTTGGTGTTTGTCAATTCGTTCACGTTGTGTTTATCTAATCTCGAGCGAATGTTAAAACGTTGTGAAGAAACCAACCTTGTGCTTAATTGGGAAAAATGTCATTTTATGTGTAAACAAGGAATCGTCTTAGGGCACAAGGTCTCGAAAGCGAGCATTGAGGTCGATAAAGCTAACGTAGACGTCATCGCCAAGTTACCTCATCCCAAAACCGTCAAGGGAGTTAGGAGTTTCCTAGGCCACGCGGTCTTTTATCGTCGTTTCATCAAAGACTTTTCGAAAATCTCTCGACCAATGACACACCTTCTCGAGAAGGATGCTCCTTTTAATTTCAATAAGGATTGTGTTAGAGCTTTCGAAACTCTTAAAAGGAAACTTACCGAAGCTCCCATTCTTGTTGCTCCTAATTGGGAATTACCCTTTGAAATCATGTGCGACGCAAGCGATTATGCTATAGGGGCCGTCTTAGGGAAACGTTATGAAAAGCACTTCCATCCTATCCATTATGCTACTAAGACGATGATCGAGGCTTAATTAAAGTACACCACAACGGAAAAGGAATTCCTTGCCGTGGTCTATGATTTTGAGAAATTCCGACCTTATCTCGTCTTGACTAAAAGCATCGTGTATACCGACCATTCGGCTATCAAGTATCTCTTAGCTAAGCAAGATGCTAAGCCAAGATTGCTTCGTTGGATGCTCCTCCTCCAAGAATTTGATGTCACCGTGCTTGACAAAAAAGGAGCCGAGAATCTAGTGGCCGATCATCTCTCTCGTTTCGAAGATCCTCACAAAGATGTTTTCGAGAACAAGGAAATCACCGAAACATTTCCTCTCGAGACTCTCGGTGTAGTGAATTCTAAAGACACCACCCCATGGTTTGCCGAGATTGCAAATTACCATGCGGGGAACTTCATAATCAAGGGTATGACGACACAACAAAAGAGAAAATTCGTTCGTGACGTCAAGTTCTATTTTTGGGACGACCCTTATCTCTTTCGGGTTTGTGCGGATCAACTCGTTGGACGTTGTGTTTTTGGTACCGAAGCTTCTAACATCCTTAGAGCTTGTCACGAGGGACCCACGGGTGGTCACCACGGTGCTAATCTTACGGCTAAGAAAGTGTTCGATGTCGGCTTCTTTTGGCCCACGATCTATCGTGATGCACACGCACTTGTGAAGTCGTGTGATTCCTACCAAAGTCAAGGAATATCGTCTCAACGTGATGAAATGCCGCAAAACATAATTCAAGTGTGTGAGATTTTCGAAATTTGGGGCATAGACTTTATGGGGCCATTCCCATCGTCTCATGGTAACAAGTATATCCTCGTCGCCATCGACTACCTTTCAAAGTGGGTGGAAGCTAAGGCTTTACCTACTAATGATGCTCGTGTGGTAGTAAAGTTTTCGAAGCAACTATTCTCTCGGTTTGGAACCCTCGTGCTATTATAAGCGATCGTAGAACCCATTTTTGTAATGACCAATTTGAGAAGGTCTTATAGAAATATGGAATTAATCATCGTCTTTCTACGGCTTATCACCCGCAATTGAGTGGGCAAGTCGAGGTTTCAAATCGAGCTTTGAAGAGGATTTTAGAGAGGTATATTGGAGAAAACCGTGCTTCATGGTCCGACAAACTCGATAACGCTTTATGGGCCTTTAGGACCGTGATATGAGCTTAAACTCATATCCTTTTAATAACAAATAGCCCTAAAACATGAAGCAAAATACCAATTTATTTGGCAAAAACAGTGTTATGTGGTATGTTTGTGTTTGTGTGCACTTTTGTAGGTAAAAAGATACATTTCCAAGCAAACAAGGAAAAATCAAGCTCAAATGGATGAAAAAGACAAAAGAGGATCAAAAGTGACAAGACTTTGAAGTATAAGGACCTATCTTGACAAGTTATGAAAGTTGAAGGGCTTAAAGTGCAAATAATGTAAAGTCAAGATTCAAGTCAAACTTGGTCAACTCTCAAGTCAACTCAGTCAAAGGACCATTTTTGTTCAAGGATGGAAGTTAAAGGACCAAATATGTCAAAAGAATGAAGATCCTAGCTCAAAACAACATTCTGCCAAGTACAAGGACTAGTTCTGCCAACTGATGAAAGTAATTTGAAGCTTGATCCATGTGAAGAGGAAAGAACCAATAAGATTGCAAGAAAAGTGGTACAAGGATCACCACATAAGCCCACTAGCGCCGTTTTTCATTTAATACAAAATCTGAACAGTAAAGCGCACTTTCTTTAATTCAACCAATAAGAAAGCGCCACTCCATAATCCTTTTATCCACTTTTGGATATTGATCCGTGTGACCAGATGAGAGCCAACCAGAAGATGCCACGTGTCACTTTCAAACAAGAACGAGCCCAGAACCTATTTTGAGCTACAATGCATTTCAGGCAAAGTGATTAACATGAAAGTTGCTCCATTTTGTGAGACGAATCCATATCTCATAACCAATTAAGCTGGAAGTAATTGGATCAAAAACCCCCAAATATGTTCTTGAGCCAAATTATCCAATTAGCAAGAAGATGCCACGTGGAGCTCAGAGATTGGTTCTGACACGTCACCAACTCCAACAAACTCTCCCTTTATGCCTATAAATAGCTAGATTGTACTTCATTTTCAGTTGTAGCTTAATTTTGTAAAAACAGCTAGTTCAACATTTCCTTTCCTTTTTCCCTCAATTTTCCCCTAACTACTCAAGAGCCTGACAAACTCTTGAGTCAGTTAGTTAGTTACTACCTTTGTAACAGCTTTGTAACCGTTTTTCAGTAATAAAATTCAAATTCACTTGTTCCCGCCAAATCTGTTCTTCTCATCCCAGTTCAATTCTTGCTGAATTTGGATATTGTTGTTGCTGTTGAATGTTTGTTATGATCAATCATTGATCATAACTGACATTTGTGAAGTTTGCTAGCTTGTTGATCACAATTCAGTCATTGCCTAGTTCCAATGGAGTTTTCAAGCAGTTTGATGGATTCTAGTTGATTTGTTGATTGATTCTTGTTGATTTCTAGTGATAGGTGGTGGTTATCACTAGGGCAAGAGAGCTCAGCGCTCCTCTTCTTCTCAAAGGATATCTACAATAGGTTTTAAGCTTCTTGATTTTTGTTCCACTTAACAGTCAAATGCCATGCTTACTTTCCTAGTTTAATCTAATGGCTGCATGTTATAATTGTTAGAAGTTGCTGTTTGTTTGAATTCTGGTTGCTTATAGCTTAATTCCTGCTTACTTGATCTTAGTTTTGGTTTAAGTCCTAGTTTTAGCTTATTTTCAGTCAGAATTTGGTTCTTGCATCTTAATTGGTTAAAGTTGTTCTTAGAGCTCACTTGTACTCTTAAATCAGTCCATTTGAAGTATCAAACTTGGAGTTAAAAGCATTTGAATCAGCTTAATTCAGTACTTAAAAAGCATTTGAAAAAGTTTGTAAGAAATCAGTAAAGGAGTGTTTGGGAATAGATCAAAATTAGATTTCAAGCATTGAGAATTGGAAATTTAGAGTTCATTTACAGTCCTTAAGTGTTGACAAGTTGTTTTAAGCCTTTTACAAGTCAAATGCAAGGTCAAACAGGCAAATGGCACTTGAATAGTTTGGGTCAGCTTTCATTCAGCTTTGGTCTTAAAAACTTGCCATTTTCAATTGCTTAGTTCTCATTCATAACTTGATGAAATTCCACCAAATTTGCTTTCAGATTTAGCTTATATCACATAGTTTTAGATTCCAAAAGGAATTTCTACAGTATTAGTTAATAAGCTGGGAAATAGCTTTTTGGTCCAAGCTGAGCAAAGCTCATTCTCTGTGAAAAAGTATGCTACTGTTTTCCTAGATCTTCAAATCTACTTCACAAATCTTGTGATTTTCTTTCATAAAATCATGTAGTAAGTGTCCCTAGTTAATTTCTGAAAGTTTGAGCTTTTTGCAAATTCTGGTCAACGCTTGGTCAACATAAGCTCTTTTTAGCTTAATTCAGATTTAGAGCTTATTACTGGATGAAATTCGTTCTGGTTTGATTTCCCAATCTTTAAATCAGTTGCTTTATCAGTTTCAAGAGAAAAATCAAGTTGTGGTTGATTAGATTTGGCTAGAGCTTATTTTGAGCTTATTAATAAGCACTCATTTGCTTATTTCTGACTTTTAGCTAAATTCCTTGAACACACGTAGCTTAAATGAGATTTTAAGAGTTTTGCAAGTTGTTTCATTGATTTTGGTTAAGTAATAAGCCAGAACGAGCTTATTTTCTCTTGTGTCCCGTTTTTGCTTAAAAACTTTCCAAAATTGCACTTTGGTCCTTTCATTTCTATCAGTGTTTAATTTTTGGCTAATCTTCCAAGAATTTAGGGTTTGCATTGTTTAGGTCCCTGGAATTTGGAAGTTGTTTAAATTCAGTTAGTAGTTTGTTGGTTTGTTACATTTTTGGCAAGGTTGTTATAGTTTTTGCATTTTTAATCCTTTTAGTTAACAGATTTACATTTTTAGTCCCTATAATTGTTAGAGTTTACATTTCAAGCATTTACTTTTCATAGAATTTACAATTTCAGTCCCTTTAGTTTCAAATTTTGCATTTTAAATTTTTACTTGAATAAAAACGTGGTATTTGCAATTTGTTTACATATACGTAGGTAATATTTTTCCGTTTTGCAAGCTTTTGTTGAATTAGCAATAGATTACCAAGCAAGCTTAACAACCAAGAACAATTAAAAAACCCGAAATTGGTTGGACTTTCTATTGGTTAAGAATCGAGAGAAAACGAACTGCATTATACTCAATTTCAAATGGCGCCGTTGCCGGTTCTTTGACTACACGAGAGACTATCGATTGACGGTTTTCATTGGCTTTTGGGATCCGTTCACTTTGTGAATGTTATTTTTACGTATCATAAATAAAAAACAAATAAAAAATCAAAAATATAAAAATATATAAAAACTAAAAAATTAACAAAACAATTCTTTTCCTAAAGAATTGACCAAAAAAAATTAAAGAATCCAAAAAGCAATCTTTTTCCTAAGAGATTGCACCCAAAAATATATATTATTGGATTCTCTCGGTTTTTATGTACATATAGTATTTTCCCTTAAAAATTCATAAATACAAAAATATTTTCCATATATTATTATAAGTAAATACGTATACGTATAAGAACAATCAATTTACATATCTTCCATAAGTATTGCCGAGGCAATACACCGTGTTGAGGGGCGCTCCGGTCCTTGACACGTGTATCGATCAAACAAAATAAAGCAAGAATAGATAAATACTCTCAATAAGCAACAATTAGAAGAATACGAACATTTAAGTGAATAGAAAGGCGATGTGCTATAAAATGCCATCTAAGGGTCAATAGGTACTTAAGTGCTTCGCGCCACCTAACCCCCCGTTCACTTGGGAGTATTCTAAGAAGGAAGGCTTCATTGAGGGTCTTGCACCCAAAGTAGTAAATACATATATTGTTATTTTCTTGTGGATATTTAATATTGAAACTCGAAGAGGATAATCCATTTCTCTTCAAAGTCACACGAGAGCTTCTCTCTCATTCCTCGTATTGAGTTGCATGCTCACTCGCGGGCGTGCACAAATACCGATTGGTGTACAACCTCTTCCTCCGAAAAGGAAGAAAAAGAGAAAGAGTAAGACCACCACCGTCCACCAAGCCGATCACGAGAATCGTGCTTTGACTCCACCACAAGAAGCCATGGCTATTGATAATCGTACTTTGTATGAACGTATGCAATCCAACATTCATGGATATTCTAGTGCCATTAAGATTCCCGACTTTCCCGCTAACACATTTGAGCTACATACATCTATGATCAATATGGTTGCTTTATCACCTTTCTTGGGAAAACAAAATGAGGATCCTCATGCTCACCTTAAGAGATTCCTTTCACTTTGCAATACCATTAAGCATAATGGAGTTCCACATGAGGTCATTAGATTGATGTTAGTGTCATTTTCCTTAGATGGGAGTGCTAAGCATTGGTTAGACACCCAACCACCCGATAGTATCACCACATGGGAGGGTTTTACCACTAAGTTTTTGAACAAGTTCTTTCCTCCACAAAAGACTATGGCTTTGAGGAATTTAATTATGGGCTTTACACAAAAACCTAGTCAATCCTTTAGTGATGCTTGGGAAGAGTATAGTGAGTTGTTGAGGCGATGCCCTAATCATGGATTGGATCAAGTTCATCAAATAAGTCTCTTTTATGATGGCCTTAAAGCTCACCACCAAGATTCACTCAATGCTTCCGCGGGAGGGAGTATTCTTCTTAAGACCTACCAAGAGGCTTTGGACATCATTGAGACTAAGGCAATGGTTCAAACAAACAATCCATTTGAAGAAAGGATTCATGTTATCCAAAACACTTCTCAAACTCCTTGTGACATCCAACTTCTTAAAGAGATCCTTCAACAAGTCAAACAAGGACAAGAAATGACTCACGAAATAGTTCAAAATTTTAAGAGCATGACATTGAACAATTCCTCAAATAATGTGAATGCTATCACCATTTCTTGTGTTACTTGTGGAGGTCCCCATTCTTATGAACAATGTGATAAGGTGCAAGGGTATCAAGGGGAATGTTATGCTTACCAAGAGGAACACCGTGAACACTTCAAACCTAATATCAATCCAAATAACCTTTCTTACAAATCCCAAAATTACCTTACTCCACCCGGCTTCCCACCCCAACCACCCACCCAAATTCCACAAAATCCTCCTCAAATTTTAACAAGGAATCAAGGGCAAAGACCACCATACCAAGGAAATAACTACAAGGCACCCAATCAATTTCAACCTCAAGCAAATACCTTTTATCCACCACAACAAGGATTTAATCAACCACTTCCATTTATTCCCAATCAAGCATATGCTCCAATACCAAATCAAGCTTACCCTCAAAATCCAACTCAAGGATATGGGATGCAAGAGACTCAAGAGTATGTTGACAAGAAAATGCGTGAAATTGAGAAGAGAATGAATGATCAATTGAAACGTACAATGGAGGAACAAATCAATAGGGTTTTAGTGGCGGTAACTCAAAGACCACAAGGGGCTTTACCTTCTAATACACAAACAAACCCTAGGGCCAATGTCAATGCTATTACAACAAGGAGTGGAACAACAACAAAGGATCCTTCACCTCCTAAACCTACTCTTGTTCAACCCACTTGTGCTCCTACTTGTGACAAGCCTTCTACTTCTACTCCACCTCCTCAAAATGCTCCTATTCACTCAAACACACCTCCTCAACCACCTCATACTTCTCCTTTACCTTCCACACTTCCCAATGAAGAAGCTAACAAAGACAAATCTTCCACCACAACACCTATTCCACCTACACCAAAACCTACTCTTCCATACCCTTCAAGGTTGAAAAAGGACAAATTAAAGAACAAAGATGACATCCAAGTCTCCAATTTCTTAAGGATGTTCAAGCAACTCAATATCAACATATCCTTTGCGGAAGCTCTTGCTTATATGCCAAAGTTTGCTAAGATGTTCAAGGATTTGCTCTCAAACAAATAAAAATTGGTTGATTTCCCCAACACATCACTTAATGAAAATTGTTCCGCGGTGTTACTTAAAACCTTACCAACAAAACTTGGAGATCCGGGGCGCTTCTTGATACCTTGTAATTTTCCCGGTGTTGAAAATTGCATGGCTTTGGCGGATTTAGGGGCGAGCATAAATCTCATGTCTTTATCGGTTTGGAAACAACTATCTCTTCCTGAGCTCACTCCCACTAGGATGACTCTTGAACTAGCCAACCGAACCATAGCTCACCCCGTAGGTATAGCGGAAGATGTGTTTGTAGGTGTGGATAAGTTTACCTTTCCGGCCGATTTTGTAGTGGTCGATTATGACATGGATCCTAGAGTGCCTTTGATTGTTGGTAGACCGTTTTTGAGAACGGGTCGTACCTTGATAGATGTGGCGGAAGGAGAATTAATTATGAGAGTAGAAGATGAGAGAGTGGTGTTTAAGTTAGGGAAAGTTTGTGATAGAAAAGAGGTTAAGGAGTCTAGACCTTATGAGACTATTAACATTGTGGATGTGCTAGATGAAGTGTGTAATGAACACTTTCATGATGCTTGTAAGAGTGCTAGTGATGAAATTCCCCATGTTGAAACCGTGGCCTCAATTGCTCCCTCTTTAACACCTTTTGGAGAGAGTGATTTCCTCTTGGAGGAATTTGAGTCTAACTTTCTTGGTGATGATGATTCTCCCATTAATTGGGAAGAAGATATTCTTACAATCCAAAAGTTGCTCAATGAGGACCCTATTCCTTCTTCTTTTCCACAAGAGATTACCATTGAGGAACCTTCCATAGTAAAACCTTCCATAGAGAGTCCACCTCCCATTGAACTTAAGGAACTTCCATCCCACTTAGAATATGCTTTCTTAGAAGGAAAAGACCAATTACCGGTGATTATTGCTAAAGAGTTGAAAGAGGATGAGAAAGAGAAACTTATTGAAGTCCTTAAGAAACACAAGAAAGCCTTAGCATGGAAAATATCCGACATAAGGGGAATTGATCCACATTTTTGTACTCACAAAATCCTTATGGAGGATGACTATAAACCCGCCATTCAAAACCAAAGGAGAGTTAACCCAAAAATCCATGAGGTTATTAAGAAGGAAGTGATTAAACTCTTAGATGCGGGTATGATTTACCCCATTTCCGACTCTCCATGGGTTAGCCCGGTTCATTGTGTTCCAAAGAAGGGTGGAATCACCGTGGTGCCTAATGAGAACAATGAGCTTATTCCCACGAGACTTGTGACCGGTTGGAGAGTTTGCATTGATTATAGAAAACTCAATGAGGCAACTAGGAAAGACCATTTCCCGCTTCCCTTTATGGATCAAATGCTTGAACGCTTAGCGGGAAATGAGTACTATTGTTTTCTTGATGGCTTTTCGGGTTATTTTCAAATACCCATTGACCCTAAGGATCAAGAAAAGACCACATTCACTTGTCCCTACGGTACATTTGCTTACAAGAGGATGCCTTTTGGCCTATGTAATGCACCGGGGACGTTTCAAAGGTGCATGATGGCGATTTTCCATGACATGATAGAGCAAACCATGGAGGTTTTTATGGATGATTTTTCCGTATTTGGAAGCTCCTTTAGTTCATGTCTCACCAATCTTGAGAGAATGCTTAAGCGTTGTGAGGAAACACGTTTGGTGCTTAATTGGGAGAAATGTCACTTTATGGTGAAAGAGGGGATTGTTTTAGGACACAAGATATCCAATAAGGGATTAGAAGTTGATCGAGCCAAAATTGATGTGATTGCTAAGCTTCCCCCACCCACCTCAGTTAAAGGTGTGAGGAGTTTCTTAGGTCATGCGGGATTTTATAGGCGCTTTATACAAGATTTTTCTAAGATAGCTAGACCGATGACTCATCTCTTGGAGAAAGAGGCTCCTTTCATTTTTGACCAAGCTTGTTTAGACTCTTTTGAGACTTAAGGAAAAATTAACTAAGGCTCCCGTTTTGGTTTCTCCAAATTGGGAATTACCTTTTGAGCTCATGTGTGACGCTAGTGATTATGCGGTGGGGGCCGTCTTAGGACAAAGAGTTAATAAGCATTTTCAACCTATACACTATGCGAGTAAAACCATGACCGGTGCACAACTTCATTACACTACCACGGAAAAAGAGTTGCTTGCTATAGTATATGCTTTTGAGAAGTTTAGACCATATCTTGTGCTTTCCAAGACCATAGTGTATACGGATCACTCCGCTCTCAAGTATCTTATGACAAAACAAGATGCTAAGCCTAGGCTTTTGAGATGGGTTTTGTTGCTTCAAGAGTTTAAGATAGAGATTCGTGATAAGAAAGGGGCCGAGAATTTAGCGGCGGATCATTTGAGTAGACTTGAGCATCCTTTTCAAGGAGATTTCCCACATCAAGAAATCAATGAATCCTTTCCACTAGAGGAGCTCATGTCTATCTCTTCCCAAGAGGATGCCACACCTTGGTTTGCGGATATAGCAAACTATCTTGTGGGCAATGTGCTTATTGAGGGTCTTACTTATCAACAAAAGAAAAAGTTTCTTAAGGAAGTTAAGTATTACTTTTGGGATGATCCATATCTTTTTAGGCAATGTGCGGACCAAATCATTAGACGGTGTGTAGATGGGCCCGAGGCATTTAAAATCTTAGAGGCATGTCATAAAGGACCTACGGGTGGACATTTTGGGCCTAACTACACCGCCAAGAAAGTCTTTGATTCGGGTTACTATTGGCCTTCCATTTACAAGGATGCCCAAGAGATGGTGAAATTTTGTGATGATTGTCAAAGACAAGGAAAAATTACACAACGTGATGAGATGCCACAAACTTTTATCCAAGAGTGTGAGATATTTGACGTTTGGGGAATAGATTTCATGGGACCTTTTCCATCCTCTAAGGGAAACAAGTATATACTTGTGGCGGTGGATTATGTGTCCAAGTGGGTGGAGGCTAAAGCCTTACCTACTAATGATGCTAGAGTGGTTGTAAAGTTCTTGAAACAATTGTTTGCTAGATTTGGTGTACCTCGGGCCATCATAAGTGATCGTGGTACGCACTTTTGTAATGATCAATTCACGAGAGTTATGAAGAAATATGGAGTGAATCATAGACTTTCTACCGCGTATCACCCTCAAACAAATGGTCAAACCGAGGTCACAAATCGTGGTTTAAAGAGAATCTTAGAACGTACGGTGGGAGAGCATCGAGCTTCTTGGTCCGATAAGCTTGATGATGCTTTGTGGGCGTTTAGGACGGCTTTTAAAACACCAATTGGTTGTACTCCTTATAGGCTTGTCTATGGAAAAGCGTGCCACCTCCCATTTGAGTTAGAACATAAGGCATCTTGGGCTCTCAAGTGGGCTAACTTTGATTTAAACCAAGCCGGTTCACATAGGAAAGATCAAATCAATGAGATGGATGAGTTGAGAGCCAATGCCTATGAGAATTCTTTGCTTTACAAGGAAAAGACTAAGAAATTGCATGATGCTAAGATCAAGAATCATGAGTTCAAAGTTGGAGAGCCGGTTCTCCTCTTTAACTCAAGATTGAAGCTTTTTGCGGGCAAGCTTAAGTCGCGATGGTCCGGTCCATTCACTATTGCTCAAGTGTTTCCATATGGAACTCTTGAGTTGTCCCAACCCGATGGTCCAAATTTTAAAGTGAATGGTCACCGTGTTAAACACTACTTTGGGGAGGACATTTCCGTTGAAATGGTCCAAGAGGTCCCCATTTTCCTCATGAATTAATTCATTGAGGGACGAGTCGAGCTAGAGACTCATTAACTCAAGCATCGTATAACTAGGTTTAGAGTGTTGTAGGTTAGAAATAAAGGCATAGACTTGGAGATAAGTGTAGGGGAGACCTTCTTTTGTCTTCATGTTTGTTTGTAGGGTTGCTCTCTCATCTCATGCTTTGGAGCTTATGGAGGAGGCCCTTGTATCCGGTTCACTTCGTTACTTTAGTGAATTTTCATTGACACCTTGTGCTTAAACATGATTTCACTAATAGTTGTCCTTTCCTTAACTTGGGTTAAGCAAAGTCTATTCATTGTCATAAGTGTAGGGGAAGTTTTTATACTTCCATGCTCTTAAACATTGAGGACAATGTTTAGCTTAAGTGTAGGGGGTCTTCTATCGAAGTGACCTTACCTAGAACTTGTCATTGTCTTGCATGATAACATGATAAAATTGAACTTTCAACATTTTTCAAATTTTTGATCTACTTTGGCCAACAAAAATATGCATTCATAATTTTTGCATCAATCATTTTTCATTTGCATAGCACACTTGCATTGTATATATTCTTTTATTTTTCATCAAAATAAATAAAGAGAAAAAAAAAATATAATAAAACATGGTTTTAACAAATTTAGACTTCTTTGACATATTATGCCCGCCATGGATATTTTGACTCAACCCGAGTTTGCTTATTTTAGCACTCTCTAGCTAGTATCCTTAACCATGTAGTCCTTCATTGGTCTATTAGGCTAAGCATCCACCAATCTCATTATTTGAGATTTTAAATTTGTAGAGAATGGGAAATGATAGAGTTGAAGCAAGTGTAAAAGGGCTAGATAGACTTCATGGCAATTACTTGTGGCTAAACCATTCTCTTCTTTATCTCTACTTTCTTCGCATGTATATAATTGTTATTAAATAATCAAGTACGGTTTTAATTGGTTTGTAATCTCTTATGCATTTTTGGCTAATCATTTATGGTTGATATGAGTACGTCTTAAGATTCTAAGTTAGCACGTTTTATGTGTACTAGACTTATGTCATGCTCCATATTTAGCGGGTGTTTTTCCTTTTATTCTTTTCAAATTTCTTTGTGAGGAATAAAGAAAAATAAGAGCGGCTTATAAAAAAAAAATGAGTGGCTAGAAAAAAAAAGAAAAAGAAAAAAAAATAATGCAAGACTCCCAAGAGGGGCAGTGTGGTGTTAATTATAGTGACTATTGAGTTCCAATATTACCTTGACGGGTTGCGGGGATTCAATAGATTGCTCCAATCCAATATTACCTTGACGGGTTGCGGGGTTGAAGATCCAAAGTCTCAAAAAGATGCGGATGTAAATTATTGCGTGAGTTATATTTTTCTTTCCTTAGCGAGTGTGTAGTTACTTATGAAAGCATGACATGAGGATTTTACACATAAGGCGAATGACTTATTATTCTTGAAACGGACTTGTATTAATTGTGAGCGGTTTTTCAAGTAATGGATGAGAAGATTACTTAGGATTAAAACCGTGCTTCCTTATTTTTGGATTTTACACTTCTTATACTTCACACTTGAATAATGACAAATTTGCCCACAAGCAATTTGCTCAAATAATAACCGGTTCCACATTTAATTGTCATGAATAAGTTGATGCACTTTTTACTTGTGAATGCAATGATCCCATTTTCAAGCTTGGTATGGGGAAAGTGAAACTTGAGGGTGATAAATGTCCATGGTACCAAAGCCCTAATCTAAGCCATTGAATTCTTTATGAGTTATTTCCATCAAAACCATTTCAAGAAAAATCAAAAAGATATAGATAGAATTGTATTTTGATTCATTGCATTATTAAAAGTCAAAATCATGCATCATTTAGTTTAGAGTAGCATAGATGCATCTCATATGGCCAAGGTGGATTAATTATGAGGGAAATGTAATTTTTTGAGTCTTAAAATATAATATTGCATGAGGACATGGCAATGTTCAAGTGTAGGGGAATTTGATATGAGCTTAAACTCATATCCTTTTAATAACAAATAGCCCTAAAACATGAAGCAAAATACCAATTTATTTGGCAAAAACAGTGTTATGTGGTATGTTTGTGTTTGTGTGCACTTTTGTAGGTAAAAAGATACATTTCCAAGCAAACAAGGAAAAATCAAGCTCAAATGGATGAAAAAGACAAAAGAGGATCAAAAGTGACAAGACTTTGAAGTATAAGGACCTATCTTGACAAGTTATGAAAGTTGAAGGGCTTAAAGTGCAAATAATGTAAAGTCAAGATTCAAGTCAAACTTGGTCAACTCTCAAGTCAACTCAGTCAAAGGACCATTTTTGTTCAAGGATGGAAGTTAAAGGACCAAATATGTCAAAAGAATGAAGATCCTAGCTCAAAACAACATTCTGCCAAGTACAAGGACTAGTTCTGCCAACTGATGAAAGTAATTTGAAGCTTGATCCATGTGAAGAGGAAAGAACCAATAAGATTGCAAGAAAAGTGGTACAAGGATCACCACATAAGCCCACTAGCGCCGTTTTTCATTTAATACAAAATCTGAACAGTAAAGCGCACTTTCTTTAATTCAACCAATAAGAAAGCGCCACTCCATAATCCTTTTATCCACTTTTGGATATTGATCCGTGTGACCAGAAGATGCCACGTGTCACTTTCAAACAAGAACGAGCCCAGAACCTATTTTGAGCTACAATGCATTTCAGGCAAAGTGATTAACATGAAAGTTGCTCCATTTTGTGAGACGAATCCATATCTCATAACCAATTAAGCTGGAAGTAATTGGATCAAAAACCCCCAAATATGTTCTTGAGCCAAATTATCCAATTAGCAAGAAGATGCCACGTGGAGCTCAGAGATTGGTTCTGACACGTCACCAACTCCAACAAACTCTCCCTTTATGCCTATAAATAGCTAGATTGTACTTCATTTTCAGTTGTAGCTTAATTTTGTAAAAACACCTAGTTCAACATTTCCTTTCCTTTTTCCCTCAATTTTCCCCTAACTACTCAAGAGCCTGACAAACTCTTGAGTCAGTTAGTTAGTTACTACCTTTGTAACAGCTTTGTAACCGTTTTTCAGTAATAAAATTCAAATTCACTTTTTCCCGCCAAATCTGTTCTTCTCATCCCAGTTCAATTCTTGCTGAATTTGGATATTGTTGTTGCTGTTGAATGTTTGTTATGATCAATCATTGATCATAACTGACATTTGTGAAGTTTGCTAGCTTGTTGATCACAATTCAGTCATTGCCTAGTTCCAATGGAGTTTTCAAGCAGTTTGATGGATTCTAGTTGATTTGTTGATTGATTCTTGTTGATTTCTAGTGATAGGTGGTGGTTATCACTAGGGCAAGAGAGCTCAGCGCTCCTCTTCTTCTCAAAGGATATCTACAATAGGTTTTAAGCTTCTTGATTTTTGTTCCACTTAACAGTCAAATGCCATGCTTACTTTCCTAGTTTAATCTGATGGTTGCATGTTATAATTGTTAGAAGTTGCTGTTTGTTTGAATTCTGGTTGCTTATAGCTTAATTCCTGCTTACTTGATCTTAGTTTTGGTTTAAGTCCTAGTTTTAGCTTATTTTCAGTCAGAATTTGGTTCTTGCATCTTAATTGGTTAAAGTTGTTCTTAGAGCTCACTTGTACTCTTAAATCAGTCCATTTGAAGTATCAAACTTGGAGTTAAAAGCATTTGAATCAGCTTAATTCAGTACTTAAAAAGCATTTGAAAAAGTTTGTAAGAAATCAGTAAAGGAGTGTTTGGGAATAGATCAAAATTAGATTTAAGCATTGAGAATTGGAAATTTAGAGTTCATTTACAGTCCTTAAGTGTTGACAAGTTGTTTTAAGCCTTTTACAAGTCAAATGCAAGGTCAAACAGGCAAATGGCACTTGAATAGTTTGGGTCAGCTTTCATTCAGCTTTGGTCTTAAAAACTTGCCATTTTCAATTGCTTAGTTCTCATTCATAACTTGATGAAATTCCACCAAATTTGCTTTCAGATTTAGCTTATATCACATAGTTTTAGATTCCAAAAGGAATTTCTACAGTATTAGTTAATAAGCTGGGAAATAGCTTTTTGGTCCAAGCTGAGCAAAGCTCATTCTCTGTGAAAAAGTATGCTACTGTTTTCCTAGATCTTCAAATCTACTTCACAAATCTTGTGATTTTCTTTCATAAAATCATGTAGTAAGTGTCCCTAGTTAATTTCTGAAAGTTTGAGCTTTTTGCAAATTCTGGTCAACGCTTGGTCAACATAAGCTCTTTTTAGCTTAATTCAGATTTAGAGCTTATTACTGGATGAAATTCGTTCTGGTTTGATTTCCCAATCTTTAAATCAGTTGCTTTATCAGTTTCAAGAGAAAAATCAAGTTGTGGTTGATTAGATTTGGCTAGAGCTTATTTTGAGCTTATTAATAAGCACTCATTTGCTTATTTCTGACTTTTAGCTAAATTCCTTGAACACACGTAGCTTAAATGAGATTTTAAGAGTTTTGCAAGTTGTTTCATTGATTTTGGTTAAGTAATAAGCCAGAACGAGCTTATTTTCTCTTGTGTCCCGTTTTTGCTTAAAAACTTTCCAAAATTGCACTTTGGTCCTTTCATTTCTATCAGTGTTTAATTTTTGGCTAATCTTCCAAGAATTTAGGGTTTGCATTGTTTAGGTCCCTGGAATTTGGAAGTTGTTTAAATTCAGTTAGTAGTTTGTTGGTTTGTTACATTTTTGGCAAGGTTGTTATAGTTTTTGCATTTTTAATCCTTTTAGTTAACAGATTTACATTTTTAGTCCCTATAATTGTTAGAGTTTACATTTCAAGCATTTACTTTTCATAGAATTTACAATTTCAGTCCCTTTAGTTTCAAATTTTGCATTTTAAATTTTTACTTGAATAAAAACGTGGTATTTGCAATTTGTTTACATATACGTAGGTAATATTTTTCCGTTTTGCAAGCTTTTGTTGAATTAGCAATAGATTACCAAGCAAGCTTAACAACCAAGAACAATTAAAAAACCCGAAATTGGTTGGACTTTCTATTGGTTAAGAATCGAGAGAAAACGAACTGCATTATACTCAATTTCAGACCGCTTATAAGACACCTATCGGTTGTACTCCATATAATTTGGTTTATGGAAAGAATTGTCATTTGCCCATTGAATTGGAGCATAAGGCATATTGGGTCCTTAAGCATGCAAATTATAATTTGAAGACCGCGGGAGATCACTGGAAAATACAATTAAATGAATTGGATGAATTAAGGGTCAATGCTTATGAAAATTCATTGATTTTTAAAGAAAATACTCAAGAGTTTCATGATGCAAAGATTAAAAACCGGGTTTCTAACGTTGGTGATCAAGTGTTACTTTTTAACTCTCGATTAAAGATATTTTCCGGGAAATTGAAATCTCGTTGGTCGGGTCCTTTCACCATAACACAAGTGTTTCCTTATGGGACCATCGAGCTAGCTCAAAATGATGGTCCTAACTTCAAGGTGAATGGACATAGGCTTAAGCACTACTTTGGTGGGGAAGTCCCTTCGTTAGACGACTTCGACCAAGTCACCTTCCCCAATGATAATTAGCATTCAGGGGATCGAGTCAAGCTCATGACTCGGTAATCAAAAACGAGGTGCCTCGTGGGGGAAATCCCATGATTATCCTTTTATGCTTTCTAATAAAATAATGAGAGGGGATTTGTGCCCTTCCAACTCGTTGTCTCGTGGTTGTTTGTGAATGTGTTATCTAGATCATCATCATCACGATTGAAGACTCTCGTGTTCGTTTACGTGAGCCTCGATCGTTTGCTTGAAGAGTATTTCACGAATCCATGACATATCCTTTATTGTTCTAACAATTATCTTTTAGCACAATTATAAAACGGCTTTAGATATATTGTTGATCACCCTTTCCATGCTAGATCCTAAGCATTCGACTCTTCGTCTCTAGTATGGGGGTGCTCCACCTTTAGACTCGAAACATTGAGGACAATGTTTAATTTTAGTATGGGGGGGTGAATAGATACTTGCTTTGCTACACCCTCACGTTTTCCAACTTTCAACATTTTGTTTTGTTGCTAATAAGGCTAAAAATGGCCCAAATTTAAAAATTTTCTTAGTTTTCATAAGTGTTTTTAAGACATGAATGTATATTTTCCGATGGGTAGAATAAGAGCTAATTTTTTACTTGATGGGAATTTGGAGCCCTTTACATTCCTTAACCCGCTCGAATCAAGTTTTGCTAGACTTTTATATAAGGAACTTTAAAACGCGAAAGTCTTAGCTCATTCGGGTTAAGAACAAGAACTTTTTGCAAGTTCCTATAATTGATCCTAGAAAGTCACTTATCAAGGGAACTATAAAATGCATTCTCTAAACTTGAAAAAGTCAAAGAAAGTGCAAGATCCTATAGGTGGCTTGAAAACCCAAAACTTCAATTTGATATAGTCTTGATGAAAGCTAATCCGAATTTGGCTTAATTTTGACTTGCATGGCTAAGTTTTCACGAGTCTCTTTAATTAGAGGTCTTTAAATAGTGAAGAACGAGAAATGATAGAGTTAGACAAGTGATCATGCTAAACGTAGAACATGAAAATGTTCTTTCAAAAACTCATATGTTTTTAATTATGGCTTTTTCTCCGATAAGATCAATGCATTAGGAATAAAAACAATTTCAATAAGTAAGGTCGTACAATTTGAAAGGTTACTTAGCTTCTAGAACAAGATCGTTTAAAGGTTGTTCAGGGTTGAATAGAGTTCATATCCAAGGCATAACTTATTGAAGCGGGATGCGAAGATTGGTGAAGATCCAAAAAGGCCCTTATAAGGCATGAGGAGCTCTATTTTGTTGCTAAAGATCCAAGATGATGTGAAGTATCATTGTTCCTAAATCAATATGAAGGATCGAGACACACGACGAAAAGCAATTACTCCTCTAAAGATCATGGAGAAAGTATATCCAAAAAGACCCTTACAAGGTATGAGGATAAATATATCCAAGTCCTAAAAGGAGGCGATCGTTGTATATCAAAATCCAAAATAAAGATTGAAGAAAAATGATGAAGTCGTGGTCCAAGTATGAAGAATCTCTCAAAAACGTCAAGTGAAGAAATTCCAAAATATGAAGAGAAGACCATAATTTCAAGAACGTCTTCCCAAGATTTGAAGTGTGAAGTACATGCAAAATATCGGTCCGAGAAAGGTCTCAAATCGTGAAACGAGTTATGGCAAGATATGAACTTAAGGAGATACACGAGAAGCCGTTTTAAAAGATTTTGTCCTTCGGCTAACTATCGATTAAATCGTGCTACTTTACTTTCGAACTAATAAATACTCAAATAAGTCAACATGAATCACTTGTGATCCATGACAAATAGTTAAAAAAATTCTAGAAACCCATTTCCTTTCATAATAACTAGGATTGCGGGGAGAAAAAGTATTACACAAATTGGATGTATGAGTAGTGTTAGCATTGTGACTTGTACCAGCAATGATCTCATTTTTTCAATTAGCATGGAATGTATGAAAATCAAGGATGACGAACTTTACTCTATGGGACATTCACTTGTTTCTATTCATTGACCCTAAAAGTCACACACGTGATGAAAATCATACATTATGTCTTTACACATCTTCGTAGTATTGTTGCAAGTCTTTTACTTTTCAATAAAGGGTAATAAACTTGAATTTTGGAGATGCTTTGATACTTGATTTTAGCATTGCGTGAGGGGCACGGCAATGGTTTAGTATGGGGGAGTGATGAGATGGCATTTATACATGATCTCAATCGTTCTTTTCGGGCTTTAAATGCATAAAAATGTCATAAAATACCATATATATGCTTGTGTTTGTTTACTTGTGTATTTTAGGTATGGATATCGTGAAAAGGACAAAAGATTACAAGAAACAAGAAAAAACGAACACGAAAAACGAAGCCGCACAAAGAACCGGGCCCTAGTTTGTGAATTATCAAAGAAAAACCCTTGAAGATTTGAAGATGTACAATATTGAGCCCTCACTTACGAAGAAATGACACTTAATACCCTTGTATATTCTTAGTTACAAGTTTGGTCCCTTAAGTTTGTCAAAATTACAAAAAGGTCCTCCAAGTTTGAAGAATTGGAAAATTTAGTCCCTCAACAAAACTAAATTGTCAATAATGGTCCTTCACAAAGTCCAAGATCCAAAGAAGCCCTTGAAGTTCAAGAATATTACACTTATAGTCCTTTTAAAATGGATTAAATATCAAAAGGACTAAAGTTGTAAATATGCCAAAGTGTTAAAAGCCCTAAAACTTTGTTTAGAAACTTTTTGTTGTCAAAACCTAAATTCTGAAACATCAAATAGCAAAGGAAACGAGTTTACTTGGAAAATAAACTTGTTATACCATATTTTCCAAAGACTGGGGGCCAAAAGTGTGAAAGCTAAACATTCAAACACAAATTGCGCCAAACACATACACAATCCACCGAAACCGGATTAAATGGAGTTACTATTCACCCCAAGAACCCAGTTTTACCTTCACTTAAAACAAAGGGTAAAAAACAATTACCCACACCCACGCTTAATTCACACGCCTGTTGATCCCAAACTTAGATCGATTTAGCTTTGTGTTATCGATATTAGATCAAGTATAACACGTAGAGAAACTTTGTGTATTCGACAATTTAAGTATTATGCGGAAACTAATACTCAGAACGAAGAACAAACAGAATATATGAATAGCAAAATTTCACTTTGATTAATAATAACAACGAAAGATTACAATGAAAGTGTTATGAGATATGTGGAAGAGGTGTATGTGAGATGTGTATTATGTCTAACCCTAAGGCCTCCTTTTATAGGTTTAAGGAGCCTTGTACAAAAAGCTAAGATCAACTGTTTTAGGAAGAGACATAAGATAAACATACTCAAATAACTTATTGACTAAATCTTTTAAACACTTAAGAATATATTCTGAATTCTTATCTACATATTTTGTCCACCAGCTTGAAGAATTCATCACTGGCAGATTTAGTCCTTGTCTTTGTGTTAAGATTCTTCTTGTCAGCGCCTTGATAATTCTTATCAACGTCTCATCTGTTAACGCCTCGTTTACTCTTGTCAGTGTCCAAGTTCCTCTTGTCAGCGTCTAGTGACTTAGTCAATTTTATTCCCAGCAATCCTCCCCTAAACTTGATATCTACTCTAGTAATCAAGTTTCTGAATAAAATAAAACATATTGAGAGGATTCTTACAAACATGCTCTATCCTTGAATTTGAGTATGAATAAACCTCAAAAAGTCAATCACTCAAATCACTTGTATAGTCAGCCTTCACTTGATCTTATTCATCTTCAGCACCTGTAGAGTCTTTGGAGCTTTCTTTATTACTTTTTTCACTCAAATTTGATTGCTCCTCCCCTTTTTAAGACTCCTCTCCAAGATCAATATACCAGGACAGAACTAAGAACATCCTCCTTGCATCAGCTTCTAAAACAACAAGTCTATCAGGTTAAAACAGTGATCCTTGACAATTTGTACCATTTTTGTATTATGCTTTTGCAAGCTAATACAGATTTTCGTCAATTCCATTAATGTCAAAGGTTTCATATTGTCCTCATCCATATTCGGGAAATGAATCCTCAATATTGATTCATAGGACATGGGGATGGACTTAATGACGATAAGACTGACTTGACCTGCATTAAAGCTAGTGCCAATAGTCTCAGCCATCTCCATAACACTATACACCCTTGTGAAAGTGATCTCTGCTGCTACTAGATGTCAATCACTAGGAAAAACATCTCAATGATCATTAGGCTTCCAGATATCCAAAAATTTGAAAAATGAAACGGTGATGAAACGTTTTTGGGTCTATAAAGAAGTTTATACATGACATCAACTACGATGTCATAGCATGAAATGTACTTGAGATTGTAGAAAACTTTATTTAGAACATAAACAAAGGTAATAATCCTAAGGAAATTAACTAGACTCTAATAAGCAAGAGTGACTGATGAGACTGCTTTTATACATGGTCTCATCGTCCAAATCGGGCTTAAAATGCATAAAATATCATAAAACATGCCAAATATATGCTCGTGTTTGTTACTTGTGTATTTTTAGGTACGGATATTGAGGAATTGGCAAAAGATCACAAGAATCAATCAAAAACGAAAACGGGAAACGAAGTCGCACAATGAACCGGGCCCAAGTTTGGATTTTTTAAAAAGACCCTTGAAGAATTGAAGATTGGCAAAAATGGCCCCTCATCTTTGAAGAACTTGTCACAATTGACCCTCCATTTATCAATTGTACAAGTATGGTCCTTATTATTTGAAGATATTACAAGATCAGTCCATCAAGTTTGAAGATTATACAAAAGAAACCCTTTGGAAAAGTTTTGGAAAGTTTTGTGCCACTTTTGACAAGTTGTCAAAAGTTGACAAGGCATAATTGGGCGCTGACAGCATTTAATTACAACTTGAAAGATTGTTGAAACCTTGGGGACCAAACCTGCCAAACTATTAAACCCCCACCACCACTCAGACCATGCCACGTCAACCCTACCCACCCACCAACCCAAACCCTTAACCCTACCCGTCCATTACCCATTACCCAACCCAAGTTTATTTAATAAACTGGGTCAACACCCCAGTCAAACCCCTCCTTTTCCCTCCATTAACATTTATTTAAAAACATTAATCCCCTTTTCAGATTAAAACAAACCTAATTACCCCATAAACCCTAAAACCCCACCCAGATCAATTACGTTCTAAACAAAGGGTTTTACCCTGATATGCTCCAGATCCCTAATTTACGTCACTCTCAACCAAACCCACTTCACCCAACACACCCACATGGGCTGTGGACCCCTCCCCAAGCTATCCCTGCAACGTCTCTTTCGCACCAAAACCCACACCCGACCAAACCAACACCCAGGATCACTCCCCTTGGTCCCCAAGGCTCTTTTAACGTCCAGGATTGAAGATTCCAAGCTGGCATCCAGTACATAATCACATGGGCACGATTTTGACCCATTTTCAGTCAAATCTTCAAGGGCTTTTTAGGCATTTCAGTTTGCTAGGGTTTAGTGACCTAGAATGTTCTACTTGTAGTATAAAAGGGATATGAGCCTGTTCATAAGCCCTTGTTCCAGAATTTTAGCTAATCACTTGTAATTCCTTTTTTAAGAAATAAAGTTTGGTATTTTTATAAAAAGTAATTCCTTTTATGTTTTTAAAAAGTTTGTGTGTTGTGTTTATGCTAAGTTCTGAGTTCCAATTTAAATTGTTAAAGAGTTGTTTGAGTTTTCAAAATTCAAAAGATTTTGAAAAGTGCTTTAATTTTCAGAAAGTTTAAAGGAATTGGAAAGTGAAAGTGGACTAATCCCTTTGATTTTCTGAAGTTTGAGAGGTTTTAAAACGTGTTGTTAAAGGTTTGGAAGTTTTGTGGAAGGTTTTTAAGGAAAGTAAAAGAGAAAACAATATATATACTTTGTGCTTGTTTTTTTTTTCTGTTTTTCTATTTGGCAGGTTAAAGAAGGTTGTTGATATTTGTTTCAGCACCAACCCGTGTTGGTAAGGAGGTGGATATTCATCCACTAGGACCCTTGGATGTAAGGGTTCTAAGGTAAACTCTTTTACTTTTTGTTAAATTTCAGAAAATTGGTGGTTTAAGTGATCTTGCATGATTGTTTGATATTTGTTGTTTAAAGTGTTGGATTTGTGTTCTTGTATGATGATATGCATGTTAGATGCTGTTTTGATCAGTTTGAATAGGTTTTAAGGTGTTTTGATTTGCTAAAAGTTGGTTTTCAAAATTTAACAGGGTGTTTGGAAACAGGTTTTAGCAGGGTAGAAAATCTTAGATTAAGTTTAAAAAGGTGTTAGAAAGTTTCTAGAGGAGTGAGATAGGTTTGTTGTTAGTTGTGCTTCATTTTGGTGCAAGTTTTTAGCTAATTTGTGTACTTAAAAAGAAAAAGTCAAGCTCAAATCTGCATACTCACTTTTCTGTATATTTTTCATGAAATTTGTGCATTGATTTTGAAATCTGTTAAGTTCTAGGGTGATTTAAGGTTTGATTTGGTTTGTATGCTAAGTGTTGAGTTTGTGTGCAAAAGTTGAGCATTTAAAAGTCATTAGGGTGCTAGAAATTTGCAAGTATAGTCCACCAGTCCTCATTTTTGTCTCAAGAAACTTGACATTGCCATGGTTTTCTTGATTTTGTCTTGTGTGTGAATTTGTTGCTTGCTAGTTGTTAGTTACTTGCTAGTATTGACTCCTTGTGCTCCAAAGAGCACAAGGGTGCCTTTGTTTATCAACAAACATCACCAAAATCATCACAGCCAAGTCCTCTTGGCCCAAAATTGCACAAGTGTGAACTCACACTTGTTCATCAGAAAGTCAAGCAGACTTGGGCACGTTTTGCCCATTTCCTGCCTTAATCCTTGGTTAAATCAAGTTGTTTTTGTGTTTTTGTAAGCTTCATAGTTACTGGAATCAAGTTTTTAAATTTTAAAAAAAAATAAAAATATAAACACCAAAAAGGACGTGGCCAGGACTCGAACCTGCGCCATTCCTCTCACAAACCAACGTGCTAACCATCTGCCCTAGGGTCTTTGACTGGTATACTCTTGCAAAGTCAAATACTTAAGGAGGGTTTGTTTTGGCTTATCTAAAATAAGCCGTGAGCTTTTAAGTCATTTTCAGCTTATTTATTAAGCTTTTTAGCTTCTTTTCATTTTTCCTAGGACATTTATAGATATTAGGATTTTTCTGTTTAAAAATATTATTTTTCCTTTTACTTAATTAATTTTTAGGATTATTTCTATTTTTAATTTTAGAAAGTCTTTAAAAAAATAGTGAACAGTAGTAAAAAAATACAAAAAAATAGTTTTTAGTTTTTAAAATAATATTTTGAGGTTTACAGCTTATTAGGTTTTTAATTTGGCTTATTTTTAATTTTATAAGATTTTAGGATTTTTAAGCAACTTTAAAAATTAATATAAAATTAATTAAGAGGTTTTAGAAACTTTAATTTACATTTTTGTTCTAGTTAGAATATTTAGGATTTTTGAGAATTTTTTAGAATTTATTTGAGAACTTTTAATTTTTTTGATTATTTTATTATTATTTTATTCATTAAAATAAAAAGTTTTATTTTTCTTTATTTTTCATTTTTCCTAGATTCTATAGCATTAATTAGGACCTTTTCCATTTGTAGAATAATTTTTAGGCTTTTCAATTAATTTTTAGAATTAATTTAAGATTTAATAGTTTTAATAGTTTTTTGGAGTTTAAAAATAGTTTAAATTGGTTTTAAAATTTTTAAAAATAGTTTTTAGTTTAATTAGGTCATTTTTGAGGTTTACAAACTATTAAATCTTGTTTAGGGCTTTTTAATATTTAAAAGTGATTTTTAGGGCTTTAATTAGCATTAAAAAGTCATTATTAAATTAATTAAAAGGTTTTGGCAAGTTTGGATTTTTTGTAAACTCTTAGAATATTATTTGGGATTTTTAGTAATTTTTAGGAATTTTTAGGTTAAAATTTTAAATTTTGCACTTTTTTACGTTCTACGTCGTAACTTTCTAGTAGTGTTTTTGCCTTATTTTTCTATTTTTTTTCGTCTTCGTCATTTTCTCTTCTTTTCTTCTCATTAATAATCAAAAACATAATCAATCATTCATTACACAACACACGTGCCTCCTCGAGAGAACGAACTCACCTTTAGGGTCATTTACACACGGTTTTCCTAAATCGTCGTGCTTACCCTATATTATTGCCTTGTTTTCCTAAACAAGTGTGATTTTACAACTATCATTTTTGGCGCCGCTGCCGGGGAGGCGTGTTGTGTTTTGATTGAACCACTGTTGTTTTTCTATATTAGCCATAAATATAATTGTATTAATAGCACTCTATTAATACGTATTATCGTTTTTCGGTTTTTGTGTGAATATTATTACTATATTGTATACGTAGAACAATAAATACACAAGTACTCCAAATACGTGAGCAATCACAACCTTGATTCGGGATTTCATCACTCGATCATTGTATTCGAATCTCAAACCAAAGAAAAAAGGCAAAAATAGATAAATACTTTCGTGAAGCTTGATTTTGATAATACAAACTATAAGGTGGGTATAAGGCGGTTGTATTTCACAACCTAAAGGAAAAAGGCTCTTAAGTGCTTCGCGCCGCCTCGTTTCCTCCGCTTGCTTGTGCGTATTTGATTTTGAGAGTGAATCGAAGGTTTTGCCGCCCAAAGTATTACTACATATCATATATATTTTCTTGGTTTCATATTGATTAAACCCTCTTGAACGATTTGGTGTTCCACCATCGTTCTAAAGTCATCGAAGGCGTTCACTCCACGTGATCGTTTTCATTCCTTGAGGCCTTTTTAATCAAGAGATTTGATTAGTGAGGAGATTTGTGGACTTGTTGTCTACTTAATACATTCACCAAATTCCAAAAAAAGGTTAATACAATCAAAAACCACAAAAAAATTAAAAAACACAAAATACCAAAAAGAATCTTCTTTGCTCGCCTTCTCGTTGTACGTGACGTTTATGCAAACTCGCTCTAAAGCTAGACGTGCTCGTAAACGAAGAAACAAATCACTCACTCTTTCTAGTGAGGAGTCTCCTATTGACGAACCCATTGTACGAGAAGAACCAACCATGGCGAATCGAACTATGATGGAGTTACTTCAAGCACCCACCGAGGGTTATGGAGAAGCTATTGTGATTCTCGCAATCCTTGCGGAGAATTTTGAGGTTAAGACGGGTTTGTTGTCGATGATCCAAAACAACAAATTCCGTGGTGATGAGAAGGACAATCCTCACAACCATATCCGCCAATTTAATCGTCTTACCGCCACGTGCAAATTCAAGGATGTCTCGAATGACTCAATTAAGATGATGCTTTTTCGGTATTCCTTAGCGGGGCCCGCTAAAATTTGGTTAGAGAAAGAGCCACCCAATTCTATATTGACGTGGAAGGATCTCGTTTCGAAGTTCGTGAACCAATTTTTTCCGCCCTCTAAGACTACGCATTTGAAAAATGAGATTTCTAAATTTTCACAAGAATCAAATGAAAGTTTTTCTACGGCTTGGAATAGGTTTAAGGAGATGTTACATGAATGTCCTCATCATGGTTTTTCCGATTTGCACCAAATCGACACGTTTTACAATGGACTTAACGATCATGAAAGAGATTATTTAAATGCCGCCGCGGGTGGTAATTTTTTGTGTAAAACGGTTGAAGAAGCTTTGGTCATAATCGAGAATAGGTCTAAGGTTTATAGCCCTCGTCACACACCGAGTGTTGCCAAAAGGGGCTCATCATCGTCTCAAAGTATCAATGCATTACATGATGAAGCAAATGAAGAAAACCGATTTTTCGATAGATTTGCTAACCTTATGTCCCATTGGAAGGCTCAAGAAGCTTCCAACACCGCTTCGGTTAAAGCGGTTTCTAAAAGTTGTTTGTCGTGTGGGGGAGCTCATGATCTTTCCGAGTGCATTACCGCGGATGGTAACACTTCGAATGCTTTTGTAGCCACGGGAACTTATAACCAAATCGGTCAAGGTTCACGTTCGAATCAAGCTCCACCCAATCAAAATGCTAATAATTATCGCAACAACAACAACCAAGGTGGAACTTACCAAGGAAATCAAAGAAACTATAACAAAGGTAATTACCAAAGCGGAAATGGGCAAATTTCAAACCAAAACCAAAACCGTGATTTTCAAACTAATGCCCAAGGTTTTCAAAACGATCACACCAAAAATCTTCAAGGAGAGTTTTTGAATTATGCTAAGGCTAATGATGCTAAGTTTGACAATATGCAACGTGAAATGGTTAGCTTAAGATCCGAGTTGAAAAACGAGCTTAAAAACAAACTTGCTAATGAACTTAAAACTCATGCTAATAAAATGGAAGGAAATGTCACACGACTCCAACAAAATCAACAAAAAATGGAGCAAGGACAACATGAGATTAAGCAAGAGTTGTTGAAAGCGGATGCTAGGCAATCTAAGTTTGAAGATCGAATGGCTAAAATGTTTGAAGCTATCATGTGTAAGCCCTCTTCTTCGGGTGGTCTTCCTAGTGATACCATCGTGAACCCGAAAGGAGAATTGAAGGTTATTACCACTCGTAGTGGTAAAACTTTCAAAGAACCCATTTCTCGTCCAAGTACTTCTATGGAGAAGGAAAAAGAGAAAGAACCCGAGGTTGTGGTTGGAAAGGAGCACAATACAATCCCACGAAGTACCGCTCAAACCACACCTACGGTTGAACCAATACCCATCATGGAACCCGAGATTCCAAGGCCGATGCATACACTGTTCATGCATACACTCATGCAAAAGCATGATAGACACACATGAAATCTAGAGTCCTTTGTTCACAAATGCCCCAAAGAGAAAGTTAACTCATATAAAACCTTTGCAACTCCCCAGTAACCCAAACATATACCTAAAGTCTCCCAACCGACCAAACCCAAATCTTGGTCAAATGTCTTGGCAGCATGCACAGTATATCAACTTTGCATGATACAGTGCCTCAGAAAACTAAATCGTACTTACCAGTGGATACAATCTAGAATTGTGCAAGAGTGCTCTAAAAGTACCCAAAAACCTAGAGGTTTACCTCCCCTTAACAGAATCATACAAATCATTATATGTGAAGAATCAAAATTTTATCTCAAGATAGGAATGTAAACACTCCAACCATCATAAATAAAAGTTTGCAATTCTGTATCCATCCAAATGTAGCTCCATTTTCCTGCATAGTTAGACAAAAACCACAAAAACACACCAATAGAGGCTACCCTTTCCCACAATAATGGGTATAGATAACATGTCAGTGGATAAAAATGATAACATTGGAAAGACCAACAATGCATGTTCCTTGAGCATCCACTATCCTAATATCCTTGATCATTAACCTGCTTTTGGATAGGCTGCTCAAAAAGAAAACAAATTAGTTTTCTTTGGAGATCCAAGCCTTGTCAGACTTGGATATGTCTAGTTGTTCAACTAGAGTGGTCTTATTCGTTACCACAAATCCATGTCCATCCCTTTCTGACCTAAACACCTAATTTGTTCCAATGAGACTAGTAATGACCTTCTCAAGATATTTAAATCTATTGCAAGTCATTGAAATACTAGTAAAATTAGAGTTTTTCTCTTGTTTAGGTTTCCAAGTTAAGTGGGATGATGCTTTAGACCCTTGACACTTATTAACCAAGTATCTTTGTTTATATGGTCTAAAATAAGGTCTCATACAACACTTGGAGCTGTCAGCGCTGAATTTTTTCTTATCAGCGCTGAATTTGTTCTTGTCAGCGCCTAAATTAGGGTTTGCTAAAGGAACATAATGTCTGTTTGACCAAGTGTTGGTCTTTTGAAAGGGCCTTTGTCCATGTGTATTAGCTGCCTTAGAGAAGAAAGGAGCTGGTCTAGTAGCTTGTGGTCTAGTGTGGACAAAAGTTCTATGATTGACATTGGATGACCTATTGTCAGCAAATGAATTGTATCCACTGACACAATTATAGGCCAAATGTGAAAAGCTCCCACATGAGTAACAAGCCTTTTTGGACACAAACTTAGGCTTAGACTGATAAAACCCTGTCCCATTAACACTTGCTTGGCTTTTGAGTGACCTAGGTTTCCTATACATTTCAGCATATTTAACAATAGGTTGTTTCTTAATTGGGGAGCCAAGATTAACAGCTTTTCCAGTGATGGGATTGGTTATAGTGATAGGTGTAGATACTACTGGACTCTCAATGGGTGTAGGCACAAATGGGCTCTCACTAAGCATCCTACCCTTAACAAACAAAGTGGGATTGGCCTTCTTCCACTCTTCTAGGTCAATAACCTTTTGTTGATATTCCTCAATTGGGGAAAGGACTCTAGGTGGAGGAATAAAATTCCTCTTCTTGGAGTTCTGGAATACCAATCCAAGAGAGATCCTTTCTATAGACACCATAGAAGTTTCCAGCAGGTGGTGGAACAGCCACATATGCTTTCAACCCAATCCCAGACAAATCCCTAGAATCCCTTTGTTCACTAACACATTTTTCTAGGGTTTGTGAGGCTTTATCAAATCTCTGGATTTTAAGACTTACATTATCCTTATTTTTGATAGCCTCATCTAACTTAGCCTGTAATTCAGCATTGACCCTCTCCATGATGTTTCTAATATCAGTACTAGCATTTAAATCATGTTTTAAGATATTGATTTGATCTTTTAGGTCAAAATCCATTTTCTTATACTCAGCTACAGTCTTTTCAGTTTGACTAAGAGCAATTTTATAATTAGATAACTTGCATCTTTCATTAGAAACATCTGATTTTAACTTTAAAAATTTCTTTGTTAAGTTTTTCAGTATTTATACTACAAGAAGAGTCATGACATACCTCATTATCAGAACATGAAGAAGAATTGGAACTTGAAGTAGACTTGGCCTTAACTGAAAACATCATCAGATTCTTCTTCACCTTCTTCCTTAGCCTGGTTCACCTTTCGATATTAGATTTCGTTCTTCAAATCAAAGTTCCTCAACAAGCTCTGATACCACTCGTTGATCCCAAACTTAGATCGATTTACCTTTGTGTTATCGAGATTAGATCAAGTATAACACGTAGAGAAACTTTGTGTATTCGTCAATCTAAGTATTATGCGGAAACTAATACTCAGAACGAAGAACAAACAGAATATATGAATACCAAACTTTCACTTTGATTAATAATAACAACGAAATATTACAATGAAAGTGTTATGAGATATGTGGAAGAGGTGTATGTGAGATGTGTATTATGTCTAACCCTAAGGCCTCCTTTTATAGGTTTAAGGAGCCTTGTACAAAAAGCTAAGATCAACTATTTTAGGAAGAGACATAAGATAAACATACTCAAATAACTTATTGACTAAATCTTTTAAACACTTAAGAATATATTTTGAATTCTTATCTTCATATTTTGTCCACCAGCTTGAAGAATTCATCACTGGCAGATTTAGTCCTTGTCTTTGTGTTAAGATTCTTCTTGTCAGCGCCTTGATAATTCTTATCAACGTCTCATCTGTCAACGCCTCGTTTACTCTTTTCAGCGTCCAAGTTCCTCTTGTCAGCGTCTAGTGACTTAGTCAATTTTATTCCCAACAACGCCCAGAAACTCACCCCACACCTAAAACCCCTAATCCCCACTCACCATGTGACCCCACCATTCAAGCCATCCACCTATCACATCACACCTTAACCTCCAAGGAATGACACGTGGCCAAATCAACAACCCACACTCCTTGCTTGGTCACAAAGCTAAAATCAACGTCTTGGATCATTTGTGCAGCTCACATCAACAAATTCGTCTAGAAGACTCAAGGGCAATTTTGAGATTTTATAGCTAGGGTTTCTCATTGTAAACTCAGCCCTTCTGGCCTATATAAGGACTCCTCAACTTGTGAGAGAGCCTTGTTCTAGTTTTACTCTTTAAACATTGTAATCCCTTTTTAAATTTATAAAAGTTTGGTATTATTAAGAAAATTGTAATTCCTTTTTATGTTTTTAAAAGTTGGTATTGTTTAAGAGTGATTCTGAGTTCCATTTGATGTTATAAAGGTGCTTTGATCTTTTGGTTAAAGCACATTTATGTTTGGTAAGGTTTTCAAGTTTGAAATAAGCTTGAATTCAGTAATCTGTTTTTCTATTATTTTTGTACTAACCCTTAACGATAAGCCCTAAGCTCTTACAAGCTTGTTGACACCAAGCTTGTTAAGGGATTTGAGCCTTTGGTTAGGCTGTTTGTTGCCTTGTGTTTAAGATCATACATATCAAGGTCTGGTTCTACTTTGAACCATCAGCAGACCTTGATCCTTCTTGTTTCAAGGACCTTGGTGACTCTCTAGCTGTTGAGAGTGGTCCAAGGAGCATAGCTGATCTCCCTAGGAAGTTGTGGGGGATAGGTATAAGCTCTATTTCAGTTTCCTCTAAAAAAATATCATGTTTATGTCTGTTATGAGGTTTGCCATGTGATTTGGTGTTCTTGTGTTTGTGCTTTGTGTTTCATTGGTTGTATCTGTTAGTTGTCACCTAGGTAATATATTAGAATCATTAAATCAGTAGGTTGTGTGTTGGAATCAAAAGTTTGTTTGAAAAGGGGCTAAAACAAGGTTGTTTGGTTTTTGGGATCATAAGGCCTTGTGGCCTTTTTCCCTTGGTTCTTAGGGTTTGGATAGTCTAAACAAGTCATTTGTCACTGGTTTTGGTCCTTGGTTAAGTCTCAAGAGGTTTGGAAAAGGATTTCAAAGTTTTGGAAAAATTTGAAAATATTGGTTTGAAATTGGTCAAACACATCAAATCCAATAAAATCTTTGTTTGTTGGATCTAGGGTCTGAAATTTGGTTTGGGAAGAGTTTAGGTGATAAGCTATCTGTGCAATATCTGTTTGTTGAATTTGGTGGCTTATTGTGGGTGCTAGAGCTTATCAAAGTTGGCTGAAGTGGTCATTTGCATCAGCAAAGTGACCACCTCATTTTAGGCTTGCATTTGCTATTCTAGTGTATCCCTTGTTGTTTAACTTCTTGAATCTTGTTATTATGCTTCTTGTGAGTGCTTCTTGCTATTTAGTTTGCTTATTTGCTGGCTTATAAGCCAACTGGCTTATTGGCTTGAATTTGCCAAAATCTGTCAAGTTTTGGTTAACTGACCACTTGATTCACAAGGGCTCAGCCTTGAGTTCTTCACAAAAGTTTCTTAAAACAAGCTTATAATCAATCCCTGATCATTTGGTAACATTTGGTAGACTTTGACTTTTGGTTAAATAAGCACAATTTGGCTTATTTTTCAGAACTACTTATTGGTACATGCAACAACTTTAATTTTGTGATAGGTGTCATTTTTCTCAGCTTAATATCATAATTGAGAAGTTACAAGTCTTTTGGTTAAGCTTTTGCTAGGAAACAAGCTTATTTTGCTTTTTCAGCCAGCTTATTGGCTTCCACAGCTTATTCTACTTGGATTTTTGTGAAGTTCTTGTTGATTAATCTTAGTTAAGCTATTTGTGAGCTTTTGCAAAAAGAATCAGCTTTTGAAACCCTCTAGAACTCAAACCTGACTATTTTGTCATTTAGTGAAAAAGTTCTTTTCAAAGTTCTGGCTTATTACTTGAGCTTTTTCAAAATTTCATTATGCGGATTGGTTTAGAATCTCAATAAGATGTTGTGTGTTCAATTAGAGCTTATGGCATTGGCTTTTAGCTTAATGGGCCAAAAGGCCCATTAAGAATAAGCTGTTGACTTAATAAGCTGTGATAAGCACATTTTCAGCTTTTGGCCCTTTAGACTTTTGTGCATAAAATCAAATTTTGAGTCAGACTGGTGATTTCAGCTTATTTGGTTGAGTTTGATCTTATTGGGCCAAAAAGCCCATTTAAGTGCACTGTTTTTTATTTTAGCCCATTTTGGGGGCCCAATAGGGGTACTTTGGTAATTTCATTTTCATTTTCTGTTTATTTAGGTTAAAATAAACTAGTTTGCAAGTTTTTTGAATTTTTTATATTTTTTGGATTTTTAATAATATTTTAATATTATTTTATTATTAAATTTCATTTTTCATATTTTTGCAACTTTTATATTTTTCTTAGGTTAAATACATGAAATTAAGGTTTTTAAAACTCTTAGATTAATTTTAGCATCATTTTCTTAATTTCTAGAATTATTTTAATATTTTAATAGTTTTGAATCATTTAAAAATAGTTTTTCTTAGTTTAAAAATTCATAAAAATAGTTTTTAGTCTTTTTAAGTCATTTTAGAGGTTTACAAAGTGAAAAATATTTATTTGGACTTTTTAATAATTAATTGGATTTTTAGGGATTTAATTAGCATTTAAAAAATAATATTTAATTAATTCAAAGGTTTGAAAAAGTTTTGCATTTGTAAACTCTTAGTTTATTTTATTTGATTTTTGGTAATTTTTCTTTGTTTTAGCACTTTTTACGGTTTTTAATTTTGTCGTCGTAGTAATAATTTTCACGTATCCGTCATTCTATTTTCTCATCCCTTCTTTCTCAATATTAATCTCAAATCATTTACAAGTTTTTCACACACATATACCTCCTTGGGAAACGAACTTAATTGGGTCATTAGTGTTTGATTTTCCTAAATCATCACTTAATACTTATCGCTCATATACGCTCTTTTTCCTACAAGACGTATTTTTACCACAATCAATACCTATCCAGTGAGGATAGATATTTATCCCTAATTCCTTCTCAATAAATCACTCAAGCTATAGATTAAGCTTAAATGAATATTTCTCAGTTATAACAATAGATATTAATAGATTTAAATTGCATTAGTTTTAACAAATTAAACAAACGCAGGAATAAAAGAGATTAAAACTTGAAATCAACTTTTATTCCACCAAATCAAACATTAAAATACTTGATAAAGAAAAATACAATTTTCATCTAAAACTATTATTATAACAGTAAAGTAAAGAAGGGATGAAGAAAATACAGGGAAAGGGGGGTTTTTATAGGAGAACCGAGAGGGGTGGGTTTAGGTGTTTGTTGGAGATGAGGCGATTTTAGCCTTTGGATCCTCTCTTCCTTCTTCTCTCTCTTCTCTGTTATCATCCAAGGGTTGTAAATCACCCTTCATCACACAGATTGGCAGAGTGGCAAAATGTGTGTTAGTTTGCTGCTGAGGTGGCAATAGAGGATTGGCCTCTTGTCAGGTGGCAGTAGAATCAGCCAATCATAGGCGAGATGTGACACAACAATTAGCCACGTAGGAGACTTGTGTTTGGAATCTGAGTGTAATCCATGGTCCATCTTGCCCTGAATTAACTGATTTTGATTCGTGATTAACACTCACTTAATTATTGGAGAAACCCCTAAATTTTAGGGTTCTTGAGTGGCTGCGTTTTTTTCCCCAAATCCTTCTCTTCACGTTTTGTTTATTTTGTTTCTTTGACTGAACTATTGACCAAGGAAGTATATACATACTTTTCCACCTTCATATTTTCTCTCTTGGGCTTTTAGAACCTAACATATAAAAACTTTCCTTCGTTTCATATATTGTCAATTGGACTTTGACCTAATTTGTAGAAAATACTTCAAACCGTCTCATGTTTATTAATTGGGCTTGTACCCAAAATATTTATAACACTTCAATCCGTTTATTTCTTTCTTGGGATTGTATTGGGATTTGAACCAAAAGTATGTAAATAACTTTCATAATTGGGCTTTCAAACTTTATTAATGGGCTTTCAGGACCACTAAGATCATGTGGGACCCACTTGACTTCAAACTTTTTACAAATCCGCGAATAAAACGAACTCGACTTTTGGCTCTTGAACTTTCTTCAATCTCGTGTCGATTTTTGCCGGTTCTCGTGATCTTGGTAACTACACACACGAAACAACAAAACAAGCAAATACAATACCAAATTCATATGTTTTATGCATTTTATGTCCATTTTATGATATAAATGATATGCGTAATTACACTCATATCACCATGATTATCCCTAAATGATCACATTTATGAGTATTCGAGTCGAGCTTTTGACTCGGTTATAAAAAACAAGGTGCCTTGTGGGGGAATTCTCATGCTTATCCTTGTAAATATTTTTGTCTTTTTAATTAACCTAATGAGGGGATTTGTGCCCTTCCGACCTTTGTTTCGTGGTTGTTTGTGACTTGTGTTTAATTAGGTCATTATCATCACGATTGAAGCATATCGTGTTCGTTTTACTCGAGCTTCGATCGTTTGCTTCGAAGATTTCCGATATCTGATGATATATCCTTTTATGTTCTAACAATTATCTTTTCACACACTTCATCAATGGCTTAAGATTAATTGTTATACCCTTTCCATGCTAGATCTTAAGCATTCAACTTTTCGTCTCTAGTATGGGGGTGTTCCACCCTTAGACTCGAAACATTGAGAACAATGTTTAACTTTAGTATGGGGGTGAATAGATACGCTCTCCAAAGTTTATCGTTTTGTTGCAAATAAGGCTAAAAATGGCCAAATTTTAATTTTTTTCTCATTTTTCATAAGTGTCTAAGACACGAATGTAGATTTTCCGATGGCGAGAATAAGAGTAATTTTTGACTCGACCGTGCGTGTTGAGCATTTAGCTTCGATTCCTTAACTTTTTAGGCTAAGTCTCTTAAATGAGGACGAGAAACTATAACGTTAATTATAAGTTACTATGCTAAACATAGAATACGTGTATTCTTTCAGAAACTCATGTGTCCTAATTATTTTCTTATTATCTTCTCGCTTGTATATATTTAATTTTTAATAAATATTGATTTAGCGGTTTATTCTCTATTGTAGTTTCTAATTAATTCTAATAGTTTCTATGTAATTAAATTAGAAAAACATTTGAGAATCGTCAACATCACGGTTTTGAAGTATTGGCAACCCGAATAATCGAAAGCTTCACCCAATAATAATTTTTTAAGCACCTCTTCACCTAAATCAAGAAAAAATTCGAAGCTCACATGGCCAAAAACTATATGCAAAAATTGAAAGTGAATGTCTTAAATATTGAAGCTTTAAAGATCCAAAATTACGTTTACGTTGAGGATATACATCTTTGGCCATAATAAACACCTCATGGCGAGGTTAAATAAAAGGCAAGGCAAGACCGAAGCCCGAAAAGTGGAGGTAAACCTATGATAATAAGGCCCATCCGTTAGGGGGCGTATAAAAGTCTTGGTAATAAGTCAAATGTTTAAAATCGTTATAAAACCGCGTTTATCGAATATTATTTGTTGACTTAATTTTTTGACATCGTTGTCTATTAGGAAAGGTTATTAATTCAATGATTTAGGTTACACCGTTTCGTCTCACTTTTTGGTCGTTAATCTCTTTTTACACATAAGTAAAAAATGTATCATCATGATAATTTAAGACAAAAATAAAATATAAGAGATACCAATTAGGAATAAGGGAGTCTAAGTACGTGATTCGAGCATATGAGTAGTGTTCGCATTACTAATTTATAATGACAATGATCTCGTTACACGCTTAGCATGGAATTGGGTGAAAATCGAGGACGACGCATTTATCTCTTTGAGGCACTAAAATGTTCTTATTCTATGAACCTAAAAGTCACATTTTGTGATGAAAATCATACATTATGTCTAAAACACACGTAAAAACAGTTTACTAAGTTTAAATATCAATAAAAATTCGTATGAGAATGAACTTTGGAAATGCTACGATACTTTATTCTAGCATTGCGTGAGGGCACGACAATGGTTTAGTATGGGAGAGTGATGAGACCGCAATTATACATAGTCTCATCGTCTAAAACAGGCTTAAACGCTTAATTATATCATAAAATACCGTGAAATATGCTTGTATTTGTTTGTTGTGTATTTTAGGTACGGATATCGTGAAAAAGACAAAAGATCACAAAAAACAAGCTAAAACGAACACGGCAAACGAAGATGCACAAAGAACCGGACGCAGTTGTTGATTTTCCAAGATAAGTCCCTCAAGTTTAAAGAAATTACAAGTTTGGTCCCCCAACTTTGAAGATTTGTCAAGAATGGTCCTTAAAGAATCATTTGAACAAGAATAGTCCTTGAAGATTGAATACATGGCAACATGACCCCTTGAAGATTCATCTAGTTATAAAACAAGTCCTTGTTTTATTTTTCAAAGTTACAAGGGATGTTTATGTAATTAGGCATAAGAAGTTTACAAAGGAATTGCATAATAATCTGCCATGTCTTGTTATGACCAAAAGTTGGAAGCTAAGGGACTAAACCTACCATTGCTATAACCCATACCCATCTTATTATACCGAAGCCCACCCATCAAACCTATCACAGCCCAAACCATATCACACCACAAGCCCAACCCGTTTATAGTTATTAATTACCTTTTAAAAAAATTAATTAACATAACAAGCGGGTAACAGCTTGTTTATCCCCCTTTCTCTATCTAACACCCAACTGTTCACCACTCATAACCCCAGAACCCTAATCCCTTAATACTAGTTGCTAAATCAATCCCTTCTCCAAAATAGTGATTAAGGGCACCCCAATGACAACCCGACCTCAAGATTCGACTACAACTCAATGTAGGACCCTCACACATGGTCCCCTGCTCACGTTTTGGGCATAGAGACAAAGTTTGTGCAGTTGATCAATGGGCTTTAGTAATTACTTGCTCCCCAATGATAAATGGATGATCAAGATCACTCCTAACAGCTGGCATCATCACAAGATACCACTACCATCTTCACATGACCAAAAATTTGAAATTCGTCAATGGGCAGAATTGGATTTTCAGCATCTAGGGTTTAGTTTTTGTTTTTGATTCTAGAACCATTTATATAAGAGCATAGGGTTTATTTTCTTTTTTTTGTCCTAGATTTTTCTTTAACAAAATGTAATCCCTTTTCAAGTAATAAAAGTAGGTATTTTTCTCTTATGAAATTATAGTTCCTTTTTATGTACTTAAAAGTTGGTATTTTTCTAAGAAAAACTAAGTTCCATAATTTTTAGTTCATGTTTGAGTTCTTGTCTTGTTAAAAAATAATCCCTTTTATATGATTCTATAAAAAGCTGACGTTTTGTAAGATTTTGATCCAAAAAGAAATTTCAGTTCATGTTTTGAAGGTTTGTAATGTTTTGAAGATTGTTTGTTAAACAAATTCTCAAGTCTCTTTTAATATTTTCCAAAAAGTAAAAAAAAATCATATTGTTCTTTTGTGCTACTAACTAAATCAAGATTTTTTAATCTTGGTTCTTGTTTGTTTGATTTTTGTTCTACAAGTTTGTTAGAAGCTTGTACACACGCGTGCACATAAGCTCTTAAACCCAATGGTGTGGAAGTATACCCTTGAGGTGTATTTTTCCTTACCTTTTCAATTTTCTTCAAAATATTAAGTATTCATATGATTGCTTGCTGTTGCTTTGCATAATTTGTGTTAAGTTCTTATTATAATGTGATACTGAAGTGTTCATGCTAGATTCATGTCTGTATGTGCAGTTGGTTTGAAAATTCCTTGAAATAATCTTGATATTGAAACCTTTAGGGGTGTTTGGGATGGAGGTCGTATAGGTTGGGATTTACCACCTAGGGACCTCTGTTGGCTTTGAGCATACCTATTAGGTCTATGGTAGCATGTTTTTGAAAAAACGTGTGGTGTTTTAATTTGAAAACATTGTTGTGCTATTTTTTGTTATAAACCTGCTCTTTCCTTAGATTTTGGTTTTATGATATAATTTGTTTTTTAAAGCTGAGATTGATAGGTTTGTTATGGTGCATCTCTGTGTAAAGGTACATGATAGGTGTTGCTTATTATGTTTGATCTAGCTTTGTGGTAACTGTGTTGCTTGTAATCCATCTAAATAGCATACCCCATTCAATAGCTAAGTTTTGACTTACTGGATAAAATTTGGCCATACACTTTTGTAATCTGCCTAGTGTTAGTGATTTCTAGGTTTGTTTGTGATTTTTTTAAAAGTTAAGAGCTTATTGTAGCTCATTTTGTTAAAACAAGTCTACCAAACTAGCATTGCACAAGCCACTTTAGGATAACAGAAAAATGGGTGACTGGTTGCTTTTTGTTTAAGACTGTTGTATGCTTAATTGTTATTCTATGGCTTTTTGTTGTTGCTTGTGGGTTATTTAGATCTTGTGTGTGTGCTTATATGACTCCCCACTTGCAAAAATCAAGTGGGGTTGCCTTGTGATCCCAAGAAAAGCAACAATCAAAGCTACAAGCCAATACAGTCCTTTGTACAGTTGAATTCAAATTAGTGACATGTTAATGACAGTATAAAGTGTCAAATAAAGATTAGGAGGAAGGAGAATTCATATTACGGATTAGTGACAACATAAAGTGTTATATAAATATTGGGAGGAAGGAGAGCTCATATAAAAAAACGTAGCAAAAAGGAAAGGCAGTTAAAGAGTCTCGAACACCAGACCTCACACAGAGGCCAGACACATCAAGTTGACATTTAACCATCTGCACTCTGCAACGTTTTTGTTTCCTCTTCCTTTTATATTTGTTTCATACTTTTGTTTATTGGGCTGTATAAAAAAAGTAATACCACATACCAGCAACGCTTCACAACACCACCTTCCCAACCATCTCATCTGTGATTGTTTTCTTGTTATACTTTGCAATGGGTTTTATTTAAATCCATTTTCCTCTTAAACTTATTAGTCTTAAATAGCTTATTTGATAAGCTATTTTCATCTTTCTATTTTTCATAGTCTTAGAATTCGTTAAATTAGTTTCCTTTAATTTTATAGATTTTATAAAATCATTAAATATTTTTATGCATTTTATAGATTAAATTCATTTTTAATTCACAAATAATTATTTAAAAGTTAAAAAGATTTAATTTTTTTTTATAAAATTTTCTTTTATTAGTTAGGACTTAAGAAAAATAAATTTGTCTTCGTAGAGTTTAAAATTCAATAAATTGGTTTGAGTGTCGCGTTTTTACTTTCGTTATTAATTTCATGCTTTCGTTATTTGGACTGTTTAGCCCATTTGTGTTTTGAGAAGAGTTTTTATTTTTCTTTTTTTTAAGTTAATAAGTTTATTTTTAGCTAAGTTTCGAAAAAAATATATTTTAAATTTAGTCGATTTTTACCTCTCGATTCGCGCGTAACGCGTATTCGTCGTTTTTAATTTATAGCGTAATCTGTCTTCCGTTTTCATTTCTTTTCTCTTTCCAAAAGCGTAAATAATCAACTCAAAAACGACTTTTAATATTGGCTCATAAACACCATACCTCCTCGAGAACGAACTCAATTGTCGAACATTTACGTTTTTTTCTAAAACGTAGTGTTTAATACTTACCCGCATTTGTCGCTTTGTTTTTCTGAAATAAAGTGTACAAAATTACTAAATCAGGAGACAATAACTTTAAATATATCGGCGTAACAAATAAGACACGTACACGTGGAATACGCCCACAAAAACGAACGGCCAAGATCGATGCAACCAAAGGTCATCATGAGCTGCATAAATCAACTTGGCTGGCGACCGTCATTTCAAGCATTAAATGGCAGTTAGTAGCTAACTGTAGCATGAAAGATTATCTTGGAATAAAAAATAACCACGGACACAAAAAACCGAGTGAAAGAGGCTAACACCCAGAACGCAAAAGAGGGAAGCCGGTACTAAACAGAAGTCCAACAACCTATCTGTGAACCACAAAGGGCACATAAATGTGATAAATACAAAGGTATTTGACAAAACACAAGAATCAACAATAAATAAGAAAGAGAAGGTTTAGGGGACCAAGAAAAAGTGGGTGTGTCATGCGCCTTGAGAAAATAAAACAATAAGTACGGATACAAACCCCAAGAACGAAGCCAAAAAGTCTAGCAGTCCATCCGTAGTCCACAAGAACTACTGGACTGGGAGGACTTGATGGCATGTAGCATGGATACGGCCCATTGGGCCTAAAACCATACACCAAACCTTGGGCCTACACCCAAGTACACAAAAGCCCACCACGGTGGAAAAAGCTCCAAGAGGGTCCGCTCCCAACAGGCGGAGCCGCAACGCAATGACCAGCCATACTTATGTCAGAGACCCATGCGGACAAGTCTTATAAAGATTAATCCGGATGGCACGATTTGTAACGACCCACTTTGACAAGTAGACCGTTATGTCACATTTACGGCGTGTCATCAAAGCATAATAAAGGCATATAGTCATAAAGACATAGAATACCAATAGGAAAGCCGAAATCAAACATCGGCTCCCAAAATAAGCTCAACATAAATGAAAATAAAGGAAGACTAAAGGACAAAACATATGTCCAACCAAAGCATAAGTATTAAAATGCCTAATGGAAAAAACTAAGGTAGCTCTCATCCTAAGCACATACCCGCGATGACCCGTCCTTCGGTACCTGTCGTATGAGACATGAAAAAGAAGATACGGATGAGTAATACGCTCAGTAAGTGGATATAATTACATGATAAGAATAACTAAAAATGAGTAATAAATAATGAAAGCAGCGGAAAATGTGTATGTCCTGGAAAACTTGGAAGATGTTTTAATAATAAGGGATAACTGAAAACTCTTACGTTGTATGCATGCAATATAATTTAAATTCCAATGAGCTCATATAGGTCATAACATATATCAACATGCATGAATACATAAAAGGGTGACCTCATCATGCTATTAGAGGGGTGACCACTAATAAATGCTAATGTGGGTGGAGGGATCAGCTCCAATATGATGGATGTAGAGCACACACCAACAATCACCTTGTACCTGCAAACATGTAACTAGGTTGCACGCATACGCCCCAAAATAATCATAATAATGGATCATGTAAACTAAAGTGACGCCGCAATAAATCACTCTCGTCGCGGAAGAGTCATGACACCGGTGCCTCAAGTGTCATGGTTATGGTATCTCCGTAACTAGGTGGTCATGGTCATGCATGTATATTGCTCAGGCAATTTAAAATGATACCATGGCAAACAATGAAAATTTTTATGATATGAAAACTGGGGAAAACATATGGCAGCAAACGGGGAATCCTAATCATGCATAGAAAGAGATATCCTTACTGAAGGACGGAATATCCGTACCTTATGTCCAGTAATCGATGAAAAGATGAATCGTAGAAATTATTACTTTGACTTCACTTAAGCTACATAATAAAGGACGTGTATGAGTTACTTGTCATTAATAAGTTACTTGTTGTTAGTTTATAATTACTTATTCATGACTTGAGTTACTTGTTCATGGTTTATCGTGTCTTTCTTAATGTTATATGTTTCATGTGTTCTTGATTAGTGTATTTCATATTCCTTATGTTATTATACATGATATTTCTATGATTAGTAACTTTCCAAAAATAGCAGGTTTCTATATATAGTAAGTTTCTGAAAATCGAAAGTTTCCATAAATAGTAAGTTTCCAAAAATAGTAAGTTTCCATTTTTAGTAAGTGTCAAAAAATAGAAAGTTTCCATAAATAGTAATCAATAAGCATATAATATAAGTTGAAACTAAACGAACATATTTTATGAGTCAAGATTTATTAAATAATAAAATAATAAAGTTCATTTTATTGAATAACATTAACATGTCATAATCTTATAATTAATTATGAATTAATAATGTATCATGATTTTAATTCATTATTAATTAATAATAAATCATGAATATATTTTAATAATACTTACTATAAACTTGTTAAGTTGTAACTAAATTAAAAGAAATAATAAGTTAATTTAATTAAGCCTTGATTAATTAACCACAACATGAATAAACCAGTTAATCAATTTTGCCAGTAATTAATTAAGTTAAATATTTTATAAGCCCAAAATAACGAAGCTAAAATAATAACCAACACCCCTTGTGTAACCTTCGGCTTAGCTGAGTCCCAAAACAAAGCCCACCGAGACCTAAGGTCTCGGTTGCACGAGTCAAACACCGCACCAATCACACCGGTTGTGGCTTTTGCCATTGGCTAGCTGGGACTCCCATTGGCATCTTGGTTTTTCCAACCGGCTGAACAACTTTTCGCACCGAGACCTAGGTCTCGGTTTGCCACTGCCTGACCAAAATAGCCAACGTGGCCCCTGTTGGGGTTGTGGCTGATGAAGGAAACCAGCTACCGAGCCCACCAATGGCTGCGGCTGCTTGGCTTATATTCCCACCCACAGCACCCCATGGGTGGGGTTCCTCGGTTTCCGTGTCTATATCAAATCAACCCGATTCTAATTCTTGGTTTTAATCATAATATCATACTCATACATTTAGTTAAGTGAATTCATGTTTTAAAGAATAATAATCAAAGAGAAAATTAAGATTGATGATTACCGAAAGTATATTAATTAAGGAAGAAGAACATGAATACCAACCCAAAAATCAAAGATCAAAACTCTTTCTTTTCTCCTTGTTCTTGTTAGTGCTAGCGGCCACACTGAACCCCAATTAGGGTTTCTTTAGTTTTCTTGTTTTTGTTAAAATGAAAGAATTACAAAAGGTTTTTGCTAATTAATTTGTTAACGGGTCGGGCTTTGGCCCCATTTTGTTTCTTTGAAAAAACGGCCAAAAACACCCCTTTATTTTATGTTTCATGTTGATTAAATTTCTCGTGTATCGTAATTCGTAATTTAATTCCGTGTTAAACCTAGTCATGTATTATATAATATACGTAAGTACTTGTCGCTAATTATTTAATGTACGTAATACTTGTCGTGTATTAATTATACACTCTTCGTGTTGTAATTAAAATATACGTTATTACTTTTCGTGTATTTATGATTTTTAATTCCGTGTCATGCCTTGTCATATCGTGTTTAATATACGTAGTTACTTGTCGTGATTTATTTAATTATAAAATTTTAAATTCATGGCATTTTTATGCGGGTTTTATAGCTCTTCCCCTCTAAAGAGAATTATTTGTCCTCGAATTAGAAACATAATATGGCTGAAAAGGACATACTCGGATCATGGAAGAAATGAGGATAAGAAGTCCGGATGGACTCCTTGGTTTCCCAAGTGGCTTCCCGCTCGAGATGGATCCTCCAAAGAATCTTGACGAAAAGAATAGAATATGGTTCCTCAACGTAAGATAGATCCTCACGAATCTGATCGAGTGGATAAAAAAATAACGTAAAAAGATACACGAAGCGATACTATACGAAAATAACGAATCAAGAATAATACCAGTAACCTCTGAGCAATGATACGAGAGACATATTAAGAACGTAGTACGTGAACAACTGTGAACGTGATACATGAAAAATTGTGAACGTGATACATGAACAATTATGAACGTGATACGTGAACAATTGTGAACGTGATACGTGGACATATGGTGACTCTGATATGTGAAACATATCGTGAACGTGTGATAAGTAAGGAGGTAATGCCAAACGATACGAAACGATACGTGAAACGTCTGTTTGATGATGGAAAGTTGTGTAAACTTGAGTCTGGTTTCCCAAGCTTTCTTCAACCCTTCCCAGAATAAGACGTGAAATGTGAATCGAGAGATGAAACGAGAACATGAACGCGAACAAGGTCGTGATCGTGAACCTGAGACGTAAATGTGAACGTAAATGTAAACGTAAACGTGAACGTGAACGTAAATTTCTATATGATATGATTGTTGATGGAATTTCGTAAAATCGTACGACCTCTTGTTGAAATATCCCTGTCAACTAGTTAACTACATAATTCTTACAGATATGGAGGAAACGTGCAGACTTTGTCAATGATCGGCAGCAACTCCGATAGCATCATGCCTCCTCTAAGTTGTCACATGACTCGCCGGAGAGATGGTGCCTCAAATTTTTTGCGTGCGAAAACTACGGCCATTAACTCTAAATCATGAGTAGGATAACTCCCTTCATAGGGCTTTAGCTGTCGTAAAGCATAGGTGATTACTTTCCCATGCTGTATGAGTACATATCCAAACCTTTCTAAGAACATCACTGAAGGCTGGAACCACCTGTACCAGATGGGAGAGTATGAATGATCGCAGAATTAGGCACTGCTTAAGCTATTCGAAGATCTTCTCTCGTCCGTCGTTTGAAACAATCCCTCACTCTTACGCATGACTTAATCAAGGGTACGGACAGTCGTGAGAAGCCTTCAGCAAATCTGCGGTAACATCCAGCTAACCCTAGAAACTAGGTACTTAGTCGCTGACGTCGTTTTCGGCCATTTAGTGATAGCCTAAACCTACGCCGGATCTATGTTAATTTATTCAGCTGAAACAATGAGGCCCAGGAATGCCACCTTACTCAACCAGAACTCACATTAGCATACAATTTCTCCTGTCGAAGAATCTGCAGTGCCGTTCAAAGATGATCCTCTTGTTCTCTTCTAGACTTTGAGAAGGTCATGATGTCATCAATGAATACAATAACGAACTTGTCCAAGAATTCATGGAAAACTCAATTCATTAAGTCCATAAATACAACTGGAGCATAGAGACCAAAAGGCATAACCACGAATTCATAGTGACCATAACGTGTGTGAAAAGCACTCATGAAATTGTGTTGCTCTTTCACTCACAACTGATGGTATCCTGATCATCAATCGATCTTGGAAAAGTGCTTAGCACCTTGTAGTTGATCAAATAAGGCATCAATATGTGGAAGAGATAACGATTACGAATGGTGATTTCGTTTAATTTACGGTAGTCGATACATAATCTCATGCTATCGTCCTTCTTCTTTGATAAACAGAACCGATGCACCCCATGGTGATACACTCGGGCGAATAAACCTTGTTCCAACAATTCTTGCAGCTGATCCTTCAACTCTTTTAGCTCAAAGGAAGACATGCGATAAAGAGCCGTGGAGACAGGTCTGCTCCCAGAACAAGCTCGATTCAAAACTCCACCTCGCGGATAGGAAGTATACCCGGAAACTCTTCTGGAAATACATCCAGAAACTCAGAAACAATTTCTGATCACGTATTTAAGAAACTTTAGAAATCGCGTCATAAATGGTAGCTAGAATATCTTCGTAGCCATGGGATAATAAAGCACGTGCTTGTAAAGCAGAAATAATTTGTACAAATTTTTCCTAGTAGAAAACCATTATTAAAGTATCCAAGAGCCTGAATATCGCCGATTATGACCCGATATGAATGGCAATCAATTGTAGTGCGATGTGCTGCTAACCAGTCCATACTCAGAATCATATCGAACTCGCACATGTCCAAGGGAAATGCGTTAGCTGAATGGATGTTGTCGTCAAACTGAAAGGAAAGCGTTTATACACTTGGGTGATACGAACGGCGTCTTTCACGGGCGTGGATATATGTAATACATGATCAAGAATAAAGGTTCCATATGAATACATGAAGTAAACGCGATAGATCTCACTGAATGTGGTTTGCCCACATCAAACAGAGAAAACACTGCATGTCCAAACATGAACAATGCACCTGTGATGGTACCTGAAATTTCAGTGGTCTGATTTACACATGGCACAACAGAATGGATATACCCCTTGGAGGCTACCCTGGATTACTAAGGGCCTAGTTCAGAAGATATACATGAGTCATAGTGTCTTGAAAAGATATACGTGTGACATGTGTCTTGACCGATGTCTTAACATGTGTCTTCAGAAATGTATGTGAGACATGTGTCTTGACTGATGTCTTGACATGTGTCTTGAGAAGTGAATACGAATAAATTCGAAGATTTTGGTTATAATATCAGAATTGGCAGATCGGTTGGACCGCTGACCCTTTGTATTTATGGTCACGCCCGTTACCGGAGTTTTTGTTGTTATTACCAGAGTAGTCGATATCACGGTAGTTATCACTATCGCCTTGCCTGTCAGTTCCATGACGGTTATCATTCTGACCGTGATTCATGTCACTATTCGGCTGAGTGGTCGGCTGGTACCGGTTCCCACTCTTATGCCTAGAACGACAACTGAGTGACGCATGACATATAACTGAGAAGGTAAGGACATGAGATGGGATGGAAACATCTGGTGGATGAAGTATATCTCTTTTCTGGTCGTTCCGATCTATCGCATTCGTCTTGGTCTCGGAGGATCTTCAAGTTGCGAGCAGCATCGGTACTTGAGCAACGTCGATAAGTGGGATACGCTTGAGACGATCGAGGATCAACTAAATAAAACACATGAAGTACGGTAAGTGGAATACACCTGGAGTACGGTGCATGGAGTACACCTGAAATGCGGTACATGGAGTACACATACAATACGGTACATGGAGTACACATAGTATATGGTACATGGAATACACATGGAATGTACATGAGATGATCGGTGCGAGTGTTAACCATATGACATGATTTTAAAGGAGGCAAATGATTAAAGGTTTGAAGACCAAACTGAAGAGAGCAATGTGATAGCCTAGCTATTCCAGCGTGGACATAATTCTAGTTGCATAAGAAGCACAAAAGCATGATTAAACAAAATTCAACAATGACTATCATGAAAGCATGATTAATGAAAACCAACCATGACTATCATGAAACCATAATTAAATGAAATTCGTCAATGTCTAGCATGAAAGCATAATCAACATGAAGAAATACGAAAACATAATCAACATAAGGAAGCATGAAAACATAATCATCATGAAAACATAATCAATATGAAAGTATGAAAACATAATTGACATAAAGAAACAGAAAAACATAATCAACATAGATTTAACATTGACCAGTGTGGACGACTATGGTTCAATCCACAAAATTCGAAAGAATGACAAGTGACTAAGTATGGACGACTATGGTTCAACCCGTACTAGTCAAAATTCAAATGGGAATAAACATGGGACTAAGTATGGAAGACTATGGTTCAATCCATACTAGTCAAAATTCAAAAGAAAACATCATGATTAAAACCAACAAAGTTTCTGAAAATACCAATACGTGGAAAATAACAAACGTCGGTTTAGGAAGATCCTGGTGACTACCCACTAGTCACAGGTCAAGTTTTAGATCCTAGAGGTCGAAACCAGGCCCTGATTCATAATTGTAACGACCCACTTTGACAAGTAGACCGTTATGACACATTTATGGCATGTCATCAAAACATAATAAAGGCATATGGTCATAAAGACATAGAAGACCAACAGGAGCAGGAATCAAAAATTGGGTCCCAAAATAAGTTGAACATAAATGAAAATAAAGGAAGACTAAAGGACAAAACATATGTCCAACCAAATCATAAGATTAAAATGCCTAATGGAAAAAAACTAAGGTAGCTCTCATCCTAAGCACATACCCGCGATGCCCAATGTCGTCCTTTGGTACCTGTCGTTTGAGACATGAAAAAGAAGATACGGTTGAGCAATACGCTCAGTGAACGGATATAATGACATGATAAGAATAACTGAAAATGAGTAATAAACAATGAAAGAAACGGAAAATGTGTATGTCCTAGAAAACCTGGAAGATGTTTAAATAACAAGGGATAACCAAAAAGTCTTACGTTTTATGCATGCAATATAATTTAAATGCCAATGAGCTCATATAGGTCATAACATATATCAACGTGCATGAATACATAGAGGGGTGACCTCATCATGCTATTAGAAGGGTGACCTCTAATAAATAGTAATATGGGTAGAGGGATCAGCTCCAATGTCATGGATGTAGAGCACACACCAACAATCACCTTGTACCTGAAAACATGTAACTATGATGCACCCATACGCCCCAAAATAATCATAACAATGGCCCATGTAAACTGAAAGGACGTCGCGAGAAATCACTCTCATCGCGGAAGATTCGTGACACCGGTGCCTAAAGTGTCATGGTTATGGTACCTCCATAAATAGGTGGGCATGGTCATACATGTATATAGCTCATGCAATTTAAAATGATAGCATGACAAACAATGAAAAGTTTTATGATATGAAAACTGAGGAAAACATATGGCAGCAAACAGGGAATCATAATCATGGATAGAAAGGATGTCCTTAATAAAGGACGAAATATCCGTACCTTATGTCCAGTCATCGATGAAAAGATGAACCGCGGAAAATATTACTCCAACTTCACGTAAGCTACATAATAAAGGTCGTGTATGAGTTGCTTGTTCATTAATAAGTTAATTGTTCTTATTTTTTAATTACTTGTTCATGACTTGAATGACTTGTTTATGGTTTATCGTGTATTTCTTAATGTTATATGTTTCATGTGTTCTTGATTAGTGTATTTCATGTTCCTTGTATTATTATACTTGATATTTCTATAATTAGTAACTTTCCAAAAATAGCAGGTTTCTATATATTGTAAGTTTCCGAATATAGAAAGTTTCTATAAATAGTATGTTTCCAATAATAGTAAGTTTCCATATTTAGTAAGTTTCCAAAAATAAAAAGATTCCATAAATACTAATAAGCTTGTTTAATAAGCATATAATATAAGTTGAAACTAAATGAACATATTTTATAAGTCCTGATTTATTAAATGATAAAATAATAAAGTTAATTATAATTAATAATCTTAACATGTCATAATCTTATAATTAATTATAATTAATAATGTGTCATGATTTTAATTGATTATAAATTAATAATAAATCATGAATATATTTTAATAATACTTACCATAAACTTGTTAAGTTGTAATTAAATTAAAAGCAATAATAATTTAATTTAATTAAGCCTTGATTAATTAACCAAAACATGAATAAGCCATTTAACAAATTTTGCCAATAATTAATTAAGTAAAATATTTTATAAGCCCAAAATAACAAAGCTAAAATAATAACGAACACCCCTTGTGTGACCTTAGGCTTAGCCGAGTCCCAAAACAAAGCCCACCGAGACCTAAGGTCTCGATTGAACGAGTCAAACACCGCACCAATCACACCGGCTGTGGCTTTTGCCACTGGCCAGCCGGGACTCCCAGTGGCGGCTTGTTTTTTCCCACCGCCTGAACAACTTTTCCCACCGAGACCTAGGTCTCGGTTTGCCACTACCTGACCAAAATAGCCACCGTGACCCCTATTGAAGTTGCGGCTAATGAAGTAAACCAACAACCGAGCCTACCAATGGTTGCGATTGCTTGGCTTATATTCCCACCGAGAGCACCCTATGGGAGGGGTTCTTGGTTTCCGTGTCCAAATCAAATCAACCCGATTCCAATTCTTGGTTTTAATCATAATATCATACTCATACATTTAGTTAAGTGAATTCATGTTTTAAAGAATAATAATAAAAGAGAAAATTAAGATTGATGATTACCGAAAGTATATTAATTAAAGATGAACAACACGAACACCTACCCAAAAATCAAAGATCAAAACTCTTTCTTTTCTCCTTTTTCTTGTTATTGCCGGCAGCCACACCAAACCCCAATTAGGGTTTCTTTAATTTTCTTGTTTTTGTTAAAATGAAAGAATTACAAAAGGCTTTTGCTAGTTAATTTGTTAACGGGTCGGGCTTTGGGCCTGATGAGACTGCAATTTTACATAGTCTCATCGTCCAAATCGGGCTTAAAACGCTTAAAATATCATTAAAATACCCCAAAATATGCTTGTGTTTGTTCATTGTGTGTTTTAGGTACGGATATCCTGAAATCAACAAAAGATCACAAGAATAAAGCAAAAACGAACACAGAAAACAAAGTCGTATAAAGAACCGGACCCGGACAATATTTTCCATTCAAGTCCTTGAAGTTTGAAGATTTGGCAAGATTGGTCCCTCGTCTTTTAAAGACTTATCATTTTATACCCCTGTAAAACCTCAAAATTACTTGTGGGTTCCTAAAATATCAAGTATGTGTATGAATGGTCCTTGGAATATGATGAATATGCAAGATTAGCCCTTGTAACAAGTTATGAAAAGATTTGGTGGCCAATGTAGGAAAAATGAAAGTATATTTACAAAGGATTTGCAATTTGGTTGTTTTAAACTTCATTTAGCAACACTATGGGAAGTCAGGAGGCAATGTTGGCAGACAAACAAACTACCCGCACCCAGTCATCTCCTGCCACGTCACCCACTCCTCTCCCCCCACCAATACATATCCACCACGTCATTTTTGACCACCCACCATCAGTCAAACCATTTAACCCTTTTTATAAACCTGTTTTAAAACAAAGAAAGTGGGGGAAACACGTTTTTTAAAAAAACTAATCACCCTTAACCAGATTAAACAGCCACTATTCAACCTTCATCTAGCATAAACCCTAAAATCACCAAACCTTCATATCACAAAATTAATTTACAAACTAATCCAGATCACTAATTACCAATACCCTAAACCCTTCCCCACTCCTAAAACCGACACCTCATCAATGTGGGACCCCCATGCTACTCCCTGCACCTATCACTTTCCCCCAACCCCAATGAGGAGACCAGATGACTGGTTGGATACAAATTCTTGGTTCCTACTCTTCAACAAACGGATGAGATTAAGTTTTGCAAGCTGGCAGTCCACATGCTTACACAGAGATCACATGCTACCATCTTTGACCCAAGAAATATTCAAACAGCAAGGGCATCTTAGGAATTTCTTTCTCTAGGGTTTCATGTTTTATTTTGCATTCTAGAAGCACCCATAGCCTAGTACTTAAGTTGTCAACTTGTGACAAGCTAAGTTGTTCCAGATTTTGCAAAATTTTGTAAACCTTTTTTACTAAATAATTAAAGTGGTAAATTAGCCTTGCAATTTTGTTGTGTTTTCTGAGTTCCCTTTTATTTTCTCAAGTACTTTAAATTCGTGTTAGTTAATCTTAGGTTTCACCAAAGTTTTTCTGTTCAAAAATATTTTTGTTCATAAAGAATTTGGGACCTAAGCTTTAGGCTGCTTGTTTATGCTTGGATTGACACACAAGCATAAACAAGTGCAAAAGGCTTGTTTGAATTCAGTTATTTAAAAAGGTTTCAAGTTGATTGCTTATTTCAAAGTGGTTTTCAAAAAATAAATAATATGTTTTCTTATTTTGTTGACTGAGCTTACTGTTTCAAAAAGCTACACCCACAAGCTCTTGACACCAGCTTGTGGGCTTAGCTCATTGAAGCTTGTATTTCTCTTTTCTTGGCTTTGTTATGTGTAGGTACAAAAAAGGTTCAAAAACAAGATCCCATTTCCATTTTCTTACATTTCATCAAGAAGATATTGTCACCCCTGGTTCATGCTTTTGAACCTCAACAGGGTTCTCTACTCATCTACACGTTTTTCATAAGCTCACTAAAAGGTTTCTAGAAGGCATCAGCTTGTGGTATGGGCTTGAACCCTATTAACCTTGATTTTTGAGTTTCATGTGATTTATGTGAATTTGGTGGTTTGACTATTTATGTGTTAGTTTAAGCTTGGTTATGATTATTTCAGTTCATTATGCATGATTGAGTAGGATTTAATCAGTTTGAAGTGTTTTTGATCTTTATTTCTTTGTTAAATTTTGATTTACAGTAGATTAAGGGGTGTTTGGGTTTTGGGTTTAAATAGCTTTGAGTGACACAAGGTTAGCTTAAAACCAGTCTTACACACTTAAATAGCTTGTAGTAGGTTTAATCAGTAATTGGTTTTCATTTTGGTAGGTTTAACAAGATTTTCCATGATAAAATTTTGAAAAAAAATAGTCAATTTTAATCAGTAGAGTAACTAAGATTTGATTTTTATTTTTAGATCACCAAACTTAGGAATCTGTTAAAGGTACTATTAATCTAGGACTTGGAACTTGTTAATTAAAGGTTGGTGAAATTTTGAGCACGTTTTGATGGTTTGAATCTGATTAAAATGGCCAATTAGACCAGCAAGGACTCCCAGACCTATATGCTTCATATCAAAGAGTGATTTTTGGCCCTTTTATGTGATTTGTGCATTGCATTGAGTGTTTTTATTCTTTACTTGACTCCCCACAACCCAACTGGCTGTGGGGTGCCTTTGGTTCCAAACAAAAACCAAGAACAAGCTCTTAATCAACCATTTTGTGCCCAGACTTCATTTTCTGCTTAGAGAATTGAGAAGAAGTTTCTCACTGCTAGTTACAAGTTTCCACTGCTTGCACATAAGTACAAAAGCCATAATCAGTCAACATCGATTTTTGTCTTATGTGACCAAAATTGAGTGTTTTTTATTATTTTTATTTTTCCATGTTTAGTTGATTTATTTTATGATTTTTCATAAAGTTTAATTTTAGTTATTGTTCATTTGTTATTTTTTAGATTCAAATCAATTCTAATTAGTTTTATTTAAACTGATTTTTGTATTTTAGTGCAAAAATTTAATATTTTTTAGTTTTAAAATTTTTCTTAGATTTAGAAAAATATTTTAAGATTTTTAGTTAGAAAAGTTTACTGTTCACCTTATTTTATGATTTATTAGATTTAATTTAAGTTTAAATAGTTTTTAATCCATACTATTTTGTCTTTTAGTGTAAAAAATTATATTGTTGTCAACATTTTCTATTTTTCTACTGTTAAGTATTATAAAATAGGATTTTTGAAACAATAAGTTTATTTTTAGCATTATTTTATTATTTTTAATCATTATTCTAGTTTCAAAATTGTTTTTAGCTTTTAAAATTAGAAAAAAAGTTTTAAAAATTTAGGAAAAATACTTTTTAGTTTTTAAATAATATAAGTGAGATATTAGTTTAATAAAATAATATATTGGGCTTTTTCTTAATTATATTTAGTTTTAGGGCTTTAATTAGCATTTAAAATTGAATATTTAATTAATAAAAGGTTATAATATTTATTTATTGGATTTTTGTTCTTGTTTATATTATATTAAACTTAGTTTTTGTTTTTAATTAATTTTTAGTTTAAATTTTTGTTTTCGTCGCGTTTTACGTAATTACGTCATCGTTTTACGTCATACGTCGTAGTGTAATCGTAGTCGTAGCTCGTCTTTTATTTTTCTCTCTTAAAATAAAAAATGACACTAATCCAAACTTTGATTTTATATTATTGGCACACAATTCATACACCTCCGCTGAGAACGAACTCTCACTTATTCGGTTTTACAGTTTTTTCATTAAATCGTAACGCTTAATACTTGCCGATTATACGTCTTTTTCCTAAAAGCGTATATTTACCCTACATCAATTTTGGAGCCGCTGTTGGGGAGGTGTGTTTAGTGCCTTATATATATCATGTTTGTGTGAGTAGTGCGTTTTTGCTTTTCATTTTTGGAAAGCGTATATAAAGTACATACTCATTTTTGTTATTTTTCTCTATTATACTATAATATCCAAATAAATCGTGTTTAATTTTCCTAAATTAAACACAAAATAATCTTTTACTATATTATAGATATATTGGTTTTCGTTTTTATTTGTGAATATTAATAATATATTGTATTTACGTATCACTAAACATATATAATATCTCCAAAAGCGTGAAAACGCAACCTTAAATGGGATTTCATCACTCAATTATTGTATTCGAATCCAAAGAAAAAGTTTAAAGGAAAAATAGATAAATACTTTCGTGAGGCTTAATTTTGATTAACACAAACTATAAGGTGGGTATAAGGCGTTTGTATTTCACGACCTAAGGGAAAAAGGCTCTTAAGTACTTAGCGTCGCCCGTTTCCACCGCTTGCTTGTGCGTGTTTTGAGAAAGAAGGATAATCGAGGGTTTGCCACCCATGTATTATCTACGTATACTATATTTGCTTGTTTTCAAGATTAAACCCTCTTGAACGTTTTGGTGTTCCACCAACGTTCTAAAGTCATCGAAGGCATTCACTCCACGTGATCGTTTTAATTCTTTGAGGCTCCTTTAATCGAGAAATCGATTCGAGGAGAGATTTGTAGATTTGAGTCTACGTACTACAACAAAATCCAATTTTTTTTAAGACAATCAAAAACCAAAAAAATTGAAAAAATGAAAAACCGCAAAAAGAATCTTCTTTGCTACCCCCCATTCTACGCTTAGTGCATGCGCACTCGATCGAAGGATTATTCTAATTCTCGCGAAGCTTCGAATCGACGCAATCGTAATCGAAGGAATCGACGACGTAGACGAGAATTAGAAACCGACGTTCCTAATATCGTTGTTGAAGAGACCGTAGACGAGATGGCCGATAATCGTTCGATTACGGAATTGCTCCAAGCGCCCACCGAGGGTTATGGAGACGCGATCGTAATTCCCGCTGTCGAAACGGAGAATTTTAAGATTAAGAGCGGAATGCTATCGTTAATTCAAGCTACGAAGTTTCGAGGTCGTGAAGCCGATAATCCTCACCGCCACATTTGGAATTTTGATCGTCTTTTAGCCACGAGCAAGTTTAAGAACGTCGAAACTGATGTCGTCAAGCTTATGCTTTTTCCGTACTCGCTCGATGGTGCCGCCAAGGATTGGTACGAGAAAGATCCACCTAATTCCATAATTACGTGGAAGGATCTCGTTTCCAAATTCGTTAATCATTTCTTCCCACCGTCTAAGACGACGTTTTTCGAAAACGAGATTACGAGATTTGAGCAAAAACCGAATGAACCTTTTAGAGACGCGTGGGATAGTTTTAAGGAATTGCTTAGGCAATGTCCTCACCATGGATTTTCCAAGTTGCACCAAATCGATACGTTTTACAACGGTCTTAGTTTTCAAGAACAAGATTCGTTGAATTCCGCCGTCGGTGGCAACTTTTTGTGCAAAACTTCGAAGGATGCTTTAATGATTATCGAGAATCAATCCAAGGTTTACCAACTCCGCAACACATTGAGTGTTGCCAATGTCTCCAATGTTAGTAATTCTAATCGCGACATTGAGAGGGTTGATGCGAAAGTCGATAAGTTGACGAATGTGTTCACGTCTTTTCTCATCGAAATGCAAAAGAAGGACGCTCTTGCTACGGTGAAAGCGGTTGAGGCATCGTGTACGTTTTGTGGTGGACCTCGTAATTATTACGAGTGTGCGGATACGGATGGCCAAACGTCGAGTGTTAACGCGTTGAACAACAATTTTCAAAATCAAAATAACGCGGGTCCATCACAAGGAAATTTTAATCAAGGCAACAATTTTCAAACAGAAACCATTTTCAAGGAAACAATCAATAAGAAAATTTTCCAAATCAAGGTCGTAATTTGAGTTGGCAAAATCGAGATAATAACAACAATCAAAACTCGAATTTTTTAAACAACAACAATCAAGGAAACAATTTTTCAAATGGTAATCAAGGAAATTTTCAGAGAAGTAATCAAAACCAAGGGAACTTTAATGCTAATCAAAATAGTTCGTCAAACTATTTTCAAGAATACATGAAAACGAATGAGGCTAATATGAGACGTTTAGAGGGACAAATTAGTACTTTGAAAAACGACTTTTCTAATACTTTAAAAAATCACAACACAAAGATTGAGCAAGGACAAATCGACATAAAAAAGATGTTTTTGGCTATTATGAACAAAGCCTCGGGTGCTTCATCGAGTTCGTTACCTAGTGGCACCGTTGCAAATCCAAAGGAACAATATAAAGCCGCCTCGTCTCGTGAGAAAAGTCGTGTAATTACCCCTTACCTTGATGGATTTCGAGTTGTTCCTTCTTCTCAACCCTCGACTTCTAAGACGCCTTCTTGTTCTAAAGTCGATGGGGTGAACGTCGCGACCAAGGAAAAGAGTGCACACCCTCGTGTACCTCAAATTCCATCCACGGTTCAAAAAGAGAGCTTTATCGACCTCACCAAAGTAACCCTTGGAGAAACTTGTGCATCGATCCTTCTTAAGAAACCCAAAAGGAAAATGCCGAGAAAGGAAGAGGATCCGGGCCAATTTCTATTACCTTGTAATTTTTTCGAGATTGAGGGTGTTTAGCCCTTGCCGATTTAGGTGCTAGCATCAATCTCATGCCTCATTCTCTTTGGTAATTGATGAGATTGCCTTCACTTACCCCCACGAACATGATAATCGAGCTTGCAAATTGTACGCCTTTAATACCAATTGGAATAGCCGAGGATGTCTATGTTAGAGTTGGAAAGTTTGTTTTTCCCGTGGATTTTTTCATATCCGATTACGAGTGTGATCCTAAATGTTCCATTATTTTAGGTCGACCATTTTTATCAACGGGTCGAACCATAATCGACGTCCACGAGGAGAGACTTACTATGAGATATGGGGAGGATAAAATGGAGTTTTTCGCAAATAAATCCCAAGTGTCTAATGACTATGAAAAAACCGAGGTTGCAAAACCCGATGTTTCAAATTCTAATGATTTCAAAATGTTAACTTTAGCGGAAAATATGAGGCTTGATGCATGTTTTGAAAGAATTAAAATGAACGGTTTTAAATATGACGATTTTAATGATAAAGAATACGTTTACCTAATTCAAAAGGGTATTCGTAGATTTATGGATGCAAAATCACTTTGGGATGTATTTGACGAAACAAGTGAACAACCAATTCCGAAGGGCGACGTTAGTGCCATCACGATAATGGCCTGGACTCGTCTTCACTACCTTCGAAGAACCACGTCTTTGAGGATTCAACTTCTAACTCCATCGAAGTGCCTCCATTTCCTAGCGCAACACCCGTTGAGGCTAAAGGTTTTATCGAAATCGATCCACTCATCATAGAAAAGTCACCTAAGCATAGTCATTCGACTTGTAAGACCATGGTTGTAAGTGCTCACATCGACTCTTTCTTTGACGACGACGATGGTGATTTTTCCGAGATTGATCACGTGCTTAAAAATCCACATGCCCCTTTTCATTCTCCTAAGAATTCTAACTGTGGTAAGTACGATGTTTACGAGTTCGATCCCGATATTGAGGAAATTATCGAACGAGAGCTAGCTCTTTTGCCTCCACTCCCACCTACGAGTGAGGTCGATCTTTCCAAAATCGACGATGAACTTGATGAGTTGGAACCTCTTATTTTTTACTACGAACCAACTCACGTGACCAAAAATCCCATTCTCGAGGAGTTACCTAATCAACACTCCTCATGTGAGAATGAAATTTACCACATTCCTGAGGATATAACTTATCAACAATTCCCACAAAAGAATGATGGTTTTGTGCTTGATCGTGATCTCTTTGAGAGAGTTTCTAAAATCTTACATGAGCGGAATGACAAACCGTGGTTTGACAAGCCTATCTATGATGAAGAAATCGATGAGATCGACGTTCATGAGGATGATGAGTATGTTGACCCCGACGGGGCGGTGTTCTTTGTCGATCGAGGTTTTGAAAAATTATACAATCCACCACCCCCTAACCGCGAGTTAAATGTGAGGATTTTTAGCGTGACTAATCTTGAGTTCGAAACGCCAAATATTTTCAACATAATTCAATCGGGTTTCATAAAGAGTTTGTAAACGATGAAAAAGGAAAAGATTATAAATGTGATTTAAAAGAATTTTCTACAAGTTTAACTCCGTCATCATCGCGTTTGATGAGTACTACCACCTCGTCTACTCCTTTTGACGACGGTGAGTGTGGTTTTAGTGTGGGGGAAGCCCCTTATGTTTCCTCACACTTTTCCACCAAGGACGAGATATTCAATCCCAGAATTGCTTGCTAAGGGAAATCTCGGTCTTCCACCGATGCAATAAATGGAAATTACATTCATTTTCTTGGTGTGAGTCTACCTTGAGTAGCTCATAAGTTTGCCTCACCAATTGTCCCACCCTTCTATATTCTTTCTATTTTCTTCTACCCCTTTGGGGTTCTAGTTCATGTTGGAGTGGCGTTGTTTCGTCTTTCATCCAAAACCAAGGACGCTATCTTTGACCCCGGTATACGTTTATCGGGTTTTTAAAGTACTCCATGTACTTTTGGGCATTGTTTATCATGTAAGCCCCACCAAAAATGACCAAACCATGATTATCCCTAAATGATTACATTTATGAGGATTCGAGTCGAGCTTTTTACTCGGTTATCAAAAAAAGGTGCCTCGTGGGGGATTCTCATGATTATCCTTGTAAATATTATTGTTTTCTAATCGTGTAACAAGGGGACTTGTGCTCTTCCAACCTTTGTTTTGTGGTTGTTTGTGATTGTGATTTATTAGGTTCATCGTCATCATTTAAGCCTCTCGTGTTCGTTTTATGGATCACTCGAGCTTCGATCGTTGCCTTTGGAGATTCCAATATCCGATGATATACTTTGATGTTCTAACGTTTATCATATTAGCATAATTCATAAACAGCTTTTAGGTTATTCGTTTTACCCTTTCCATGCTCGAGATTAAGCTTTCGACTTCGTCTCTAGTATGGGGGTGTTTTCACCCCTAGACTCGAAACATTGAGGACAACGTTTAGTTTTAGTATGGGGGGTAAGTAGATACTTCACCTTGCTTACGTCACCACGCAATCTAATTTTTCATCTTTTTGTTATCGTTTTGTTGCAAAATAAGGCTAAAAATAGCCAAATTTTAAAAATTTCCTAGTTTTTCATAAGTGTTTAAGACACGAATGTAGGTTTATCGATGGTGATTATAAGAGTAATTTTTGACTCGACCGTGTGTGTTGAGCACTTAGCTTCGATTCCTTAACTTTTTAGGCTAAGTCTCTTAATTGAGGACGAGAAATGATAGAGTTATTTATAGGTCTCGTAATCTTTCACGATCTCATGTGTAGTAATTATTAGCTTATTCTCCCCACGCTTTTGTTTAAATAAATGCAATAAGTAAGGTCATACGATTTAAAAGATTACTTAGCTTCTAGCCCAAGATCGTTTAAAAGTTGCTCGTGTTCGAATAGAGTTCATATCCAAGGCATAACTTATTGAAGCGAGATGCGAAGATTGACAATTTCCAAAAAGGCCCTCACAAGGCATGAGGAACTCCATTTTGTTGCTAAAGATCCAAGATGATGTGAAGTATCATTATTCCAAAATCAATATGAAGGATGAAGACACACGACGAAAGTAATATACTCCCCTAAAGATCATGGAGAAGTCTATCCAAAAAGACCCTAACAAGGTATGAGGATAAATAGATCCAAGTCCTAAAAGGAGGCGGATCGTTGTATTTAAAAATACCAAATAACGATTGAAGAAAAATGATGAAGTCGTGGTCCAAGTTTGAAGAAATTCCATATATGAAGGGAAGACCATTAATTCAAGAACGTCTTCCAAGATTTGAAGTTCTAAACACATGCCAAATATCAGTCCGAGAAAGGTCTCAAATCGTGAAACGAGTTATGCCAAGATATGAACTTAAGGAGATTACGAGAAGCCGTTTTAAAAGATTGTGTCCTTCGGCTAACTATCAATTAAATTGTGCTACTTTATTTTCGGCCTTAATAAATTATCAAAATAAGTCAATGATGTATCCTCGTGATCATTAAGACAAAAATAAATATAAGAGATACAAATTAGGAATAAGAGATTCTAGGTGCGTAATTATAAAATCCCAATTTTGGTTCCGCTCAAGTGTTCTGCATGCTACCTTCATAGATTAGATCTTATGTGTTGAACTGAATGTTTGCTTAGCGTGTTTCTAGTGTTTTGTGTTAGTTTGATAGTAGTTGAGTGATCTTGTAGCCTGAATCTTGGTTTTCTTGCTTTTAGCTTTCATTTTCATCAGATTATTAGTCATTAAGATCATTTGGTGGTTAAGTGTGTTTGCAAGCTTGATTTCAGTTCAAATATCTCTCATTTCACATATTAAACATGTCTTGATAAGAGTCATATCCTTTCTTGCTTTTGAACTAAAATTTCCTTTGTTAAAGTTTGATAACTTATTTTAAGTAGTGTTTGGATTTAATGAGTTTTGGTTGTTAGAGTTTGTTTGATTGGTTGAATTGTGTTCATTCACATTTGGTTAGCTAGAGTAAACATTTTGGTTCAGGTTTGTGGTAAAAAATTCAGTCAAAAAGGTAATTGGTTGTTAAAAGGTTTGGGTCAAAAATTTGTTTCCTTGTTCATTAGTAAACTAGCCAAATTCAATTCACTTGCATTTCTTTGTTACTGGATGGATTTGCTTCAAACCTGTTCTTAGTTGTAGTTCAACATCTGAAGTTTAAGTGTCTATAAGGAATCAATACAATTTACAAGTTTGAATGAGAATTAAGCTCTTTGATAAGCCATAGAGCATTTGCAAGTTTTTTAGATAAAGGCTAAACTGTTTTCTCATATCTCAATTTCCACTTCATAAATTTGCCATTTTTCTTTCACAAAACTTGTTGCCAACATGTCCTGAGTGGATTTTATCATTTTCAGCTTTTTGGAATTTTTGGTCAACGCTTGATCAAATAAGCTCTTTAGTGCTTAATTTCAGATTCTGGCTTATCTAGTGAACCATTTTCAGTTTTAAAATACATTCCACTCGTCTTGTTAGCTGATTAATCATATTTCACAAGAAAATTGAGTTGTGGAAGTCTGGATTTCTAGTTTGCTTATTCTTGGCTTATTAGAATAAGCTATCTTGTGATTTACAAGTTTTTAAGTTGATTCCTTGCACAAGTCTAGCTCATTTTGGATTTTAAGCACTTTAAAACAAACCAGAGTTGATTTGGTTGAGAAATAAGCTCAAACCAGCTTATTAATCTTGCTTAGCCCGTTTTTGTTAATAGTTCACATTTAATTGCACTTTGGTCCCTATTGTTTGTGACTGTTTTCATTCAGAGCTAAACTTCCTTGTTTTTAGGGTTTGCAAGTTATCAGTCCTTTTACTTTCAGTTTTTGACAAAATTAGTTAGCAAGTTTGTTAGTTTGGTTAAAAGTTGTTACTAGTTGGTTATATTTTCACATTTGGTCCTTCTAGTTTCTGAAATTTACATTTTAGGCCTTAAACTTTCATTTAGCTTACATTTCAAGATAGTTTACTTTTATGCATTTAAATTTTGAACTTTGTGAATAGTACTTGGTATTTGCAAGGTGTTCTACGGATACGTAGCCTATTATTTTCCTCTTTTTACGTGTTGATTGAATTAGACATAGATTTCCAAATACCCTTAACAACCAAGAACAATTAAAGGCTTGATATATTTAGGACTTTCAATTTCTCAAGAATCGAGAATAAACGAACTTCAAAATACTAAATTTCAAATGGCGCCGCTGCCGGTTCATGACATTACGAGATACTATTGATTGACGGCTTCGATTGGATTTTGGGATCCGTTCACCTCGTGAACGTTATTTTTACGTATCTTAAATCAAAAACATAAAAAAACCAAAAATATAAAAATATAAAAACTAAAAAATAACAAAATCAATTCTTTTCCTAAAGAATTGACCCAAAAAAATAAAAAATTCAAAAAGCAATATTTTTCCTAAGAGATTGCACCAAAAATATATATTATTGGATTTCATCGGTTTTTACGTACATGTAGTATTTTTTTTTAAAAACCAATAAATACAAAAATATTTTCTCTATATTATTATATGTAGATACGTATACGTATACAAACACTCAATACACATACTTCCATAAGTATTGCTTTTGCAATACACCGTGTTCGGGAGCGTTCCGGTCCTTGACACGTGTATCGATCAAATTTAATTAAGCAAGAATAGATAAATACTTCCAATAGGCAAGAATTCGAAGAATACAAACTACAAAGTAAATAGAAAAGGCGATGTGCTATAAAATGTCGTCTAAGGGTTAATAGGTACTTAAGTGCTTCGCGCCACCTAACCCCTCGTTTACTAGTGCGTATTCTAAGAAGGAAAGCTTGATTAGGGGTCTTGCACCCAAGTATTACTTACGTATACTATACTTTCTTGTGGAAATTACTTACTGAATCTCGAAGAGGATAATCCCTTCTTCTTCAAAGTCGAACGAGAGCTTCTCTCTCACTCCATGAATTGAGTTGCATGCTCACCCGCGGGCGTGAACAAATACCATTTGGTGTACAACCCCTTCCTCCGAAAAGGAAGAAAAGGAGAAAGAGTAAAAACAACACCGTCCATCAAGCCGATCCTGAGAATCGTGCTTTGATCATCACACAATAAGCCATGGCCACCGTTGACAATCAACCTTTGATGGATCACCTTCAATCCAATGTGAAAGGATATGCCGATGCTATTTTGATACCCGAGATTCCCGCAAATACCTTTGAGCTTAAGACATCTATGATTAGCTTGGTTTCAAACACACCATTTTTTGGGGAGACCTAGTGATAATCCACACGATCATATTAAGAAGTTTCTATCTCTTTGCAACACCATTAAGTACAATGGAGTTCCCCATGATGCCATTAAGTTGATCTTGATCCAATTTTCACTAGAGGGAAATGCCAAGTATTTGCTAGATACACAACCACCTAAGAGCATTACTACTTGGGATGATTTCACTAAGAAGTTTTTGAACAAGTTCTTTCCCCCATCTAAGACCACGGCTTTGAGAAACCTAATTATTAGATTCCAACAAAAACCTAGCCAAACCTTTAGTGATGCATGGGAAGAGTTCAAGGAGTTATTGAGAAAATGCCCCAATCATGGATTCAATGAGGTTCACCAAATCAACACTTTCTACAATGGATTAAGACCACATCATCAAGATTCCCTAAACTCCTCCGCGGGTGGGAATATTCTTTCTAAATCCATTCAAGAGGCATGGGACATTATTGATGTAAAACACGTAAAAATAAGGTCATAATTTAATTCTATTTTCAATTATTTTGAAGTATTTTATAACGTTAAATATTATTATGTTTAACGGTTTAAGTTGAAACCGATATTAAATATTATATTTTAATATTTTGACGAGCAACGAGGACTACTAGTGATCGCGATACCGACGGATGCCAAAAATTTTATATTTTATTATCGATAGTTTCGATATTTAATACTTTCGACGATATCGTTTCAATTACGTATCGAGTCGTTATGTTATTATTTTTCGTGTGCGTTTAAACTTTAAAAAAGTACAATCTAACATTTTCAGGTAGTGAAATATTTTCACATATAATATTTTGAAACTTATTTTTGTATTGGTTGACGAACTCACAATTTACGGATTTAAATTTGGGCTTACGTGCATAATTTAGCGTCCTTTACGACTAAACCGGAAACCTTAGGATTACGTATTTACGGTTTTGAACTCCGTTTTTGATGAGACAATTTTTATTGGATTCGTTTTGTGACGTTGATTCATAATTTATAAAAACGTTTTTCGTGAAACGACCCGAGGGCACGCAAATCGAGAAAACTAGAATCGAATAATACCCGTAAACTAGTGAGATGGGACAAAATACATTGTCCCACCACACTAGCTAGCTTGGATGGCACCAACATGACACCACAACCATATGTTGTGGAAACCTTGGTTTCCGGATCTTTTAAGCTACTAGGAATGCATCATGTTCATATGATTATACAATTAAAGCGGAATTAGAACACGACACATTAACAAGGTGTTTAGGCACGAGTAACATGAATTAAAACAAATGGATTGTTAACTATATTAATAATTAACAACCACTAGACGTGTATACATTGAATCTCACGTCTAGTCGACACACGCTTTAGGTTTACATTGTGAATATGAATGATATGAAAAACCTAATAACCCTTGGTTCCTTTTATAGTGTAAGGATTAGGGTTTTACAAGAGATAAGAATAAATAAACATGTGAATCTTCTATTTTAATAAACTTATGCAGAATATATCTTGTATGTTTATCTAAATAGAAGCTTCCATAAGCTTCTTGTCTACATTCTTGTCAACTCTTGAATTGCATGTAACAACTCTTGAATTGCACACGACAACTCTTAAGCCAACAACGCTGGATTAACTCTTGTCAACGCCTAAATTGGTCTTGACAACGCTTGGACAATAACTTCATGTTTTCTTCGTTTTTGAGTTTCTGCCACATCAACTTTTTGACCCAACAATCTTCCCCTAGTTGATGGTGGCAAAACTCTATGTGTATCTCTTGTAAGTTGTACATGATCTTCAGATTGCTTCCCCTCAAGTGTAGCATGTATTTCTTCCCCTTTTTGTCACATCAACAAGGAAGTAAACAATGTATGCAATCTTTGAAGATTCTCCAAATGTAGCTCTATGTAATGATCTTGAAGAACAATTAATATAATATTTTTGATGTAGAAGTAGAATAACCCAACCTTGTGTTCCATGTCTTGTACTATCCATGTGACTAAGAACTTATATCAGACCAAATATAAGTAGACCTCAATCCCTTGTCAATATTCTCATCCTATGTGAGACACTGAGCACGATAATGTAACTCTTTCAAGTGTTATGACAAGTCTTCGTCACCAACCATGTAAAGCACGAACAAGTTACCTTTAAAGTCTATGACTGGGAGTGCACGACTTTAAGATATGATAGAACACAAACTAGCGAAAATCTTCTTCAATCATCAAACTCACAATAAGAATTCTTCCCCTTAAGCTAACACCTCTTCATGAAGACCATCATTACCTCATGAATTGTTGCTAACTCACTTTAAGATCATTAATTCCGTTTAAAAATATCCGAGCCATAAATATCATCATGATATTCTAAATTAAAACGGAGATTCCATGTACCTTCGTGTGTATAATCCTCCTTTTTGTGTGCTTAAAACGTACCAATTTTCTCAAACAGCAGCAATCATTGTGTTGTCCAATATCCTCTTCTGTCCAATATCTCTATCAGTTGTATTGTCCGATATCGGACAATACCTATCAGCGTTGAAGTTCATATATCGGACGACACTGTCAACTCTATCAGCGTTGACTTATTCTGTCAGCGTCAAAATTCTTCCTGTCAGCGTCAATTTCATTCTTGTGAGCGCCTTTTTCTGCTGACGTCATCTAGGGATACTTTTCACATGAATAAACATTGTCTTCTGTTTCTGCCTGGAAGTACGAATATAGTACGTAGAAAATATGAACTGTATCATGTATAAGGCCCAGCTTAATACCAAGCCCAAACATACTCTTATAGAAACAGAAACCGCCGTCCAGTTTGTGTAGATATATCTCTCATCAATTACGCACAAACCCTAAAAATCAGGGATGTATATAACTAAGAGAAAATATAGTCCTAAAAATTAGCCACCACATACTGTATTCTTTAAACTGACGTGCCAATCATTCCTAAAAAAACAGCCCAATATCCATGCAATATACTCGACTGTTTTAAACACAATCATATCCCAAAATAATATCCTGAAAACCAGTAACTCACTTTGCAGTCATGTCTCTTTTTCCACATTTGTCATCCTAAAAATCAGGCATACTTAACGTTGACTGCTTCTTCCTGATTGGCTCACGTTTAAAATTTGCATTGATTTCCATCTTGTTTTCACGTGAATTGCTTTTGAAGACCAATGAATTAGATCGTGTGAACACAAATATTCTATATTCGTGTCATCCAATCAAAGATCTCTCATCATGTGAACACAAATATTGATCTTACGTCACACTCATTGCTATTACTCTTTGATCATGTGAACGCAAAATTGAATCTTGATCGTGTGAACACATGATATTAATATCGTGTGAACACAACAAGTTTCCACCAATGAAAAAGTCTTCACCATGTGAACAGAAAGTTATATCTCGTGTGGATACAAACTTAAATAACCGTGTGAACACAAATCCTTTAATCATGTGAACATACAACAATATGTATGAGGTCGTGTGAACAGAAACACTTTGCATCATGACAATCTGCTTTTAACTCATGCTTGAATACCAATCACTAACCATGGCATACCCAAAACACGAATTATGCTGCAAACATCCCTTTTTCTGCTATAGAAACGATCTAGGGTTTTGAGAAACCCTAAATCATTATTTTATGTAAAATCAGAAAAGTTTGTACCTTCGTTGCAGCCAACTTCGACCTCAAATATCTTTCTGATAAAAGATCAGATCGAAAATCCCTTCGGTGAGATTCTAGATACAAATGCCAAGAATCTACAGTTCAAAAATCACGAAGATCCAACGGTTAACGAAGGAGAAAACGTGTTTTGAACATGGTTGTTCACAAAAATCTGCATTCACTCCCTGCTGACTTTGACGCCTAATAACTTTTTCTTGGCGATAGATCTCGACAATCCCTCCGGTGGATATCTAGATATATGTATGTAGAACACACATATAAAATTTCGTGGCGATCCAACGGTTCAATAAAAAGTTATACCCTTCTGAATGTTGCTGCGCACACAAAAACGTCCAGAAAAACCCTAGACGGATTTTTCTTTTCTTCTCGAAACACGAACACCTTGTTGGTCCTAGCATCACGAGCCACAAGGCTCTGATACCAATTGTGGAAACCTTGGTTTCCGGATCTTTTAAGCTACTAGGAATGCATCATGTTCATATGATTATACAATTAAAGCGGGATTAGAACACGACACATTAACAAGGTGTTTAGGCACGAGTAACATGAATTAAAACAAATGGATTGTTAACTATATTAATAATTAACAACCACTAGACGTGTATACATTGAATCCCACGTCTAGTCGACACACGCTTTAGGTTTATATTGTGAATATGAATGATATGAAAAACCTAATAACCCTTGGTTCCTTTTATAGTGTAAGGATTAGGGTTTTACAAGAGATAAGAATAAATAAACATGTGAATCTTCTATTTAAATAAACTTATGCAGAATATATCTTGTATGTTTATCTAAATAGAAGCTTCCATAAGCTTCTTGTCTACATTCTTGTCAACTCTTGAATTGCATGTAACAACTCTTGAATTGCACACGACAACTCTTAAGCCAACAACGCGGGATTAACTCTTGTCAACGCCTAAATTGGTCTTGACAACGCTTGGACAATAACTTCATGTTTTCTTCGTTTTTGAGTTTCTGCCACATCAACTTTTTGACCCAACATATGTAGCATCATGTTAGCTAAACACTTACAAGTGTAAGCAAAGCTTACACCTTAAGCTTAGTTCTTTCCCACTAACTCAAAACCACTAGCAACTTTCACACATGCCATTTACTTACATGCAAAACTCTCTCGAATCCTCTCAACCACTTCACCCTTGCCGTCCACTTTGAAGCTACAAACACCCCTTTTGATCTTTTCTAGCCATAAAATACATGTTAACTAGCTCTATCATGGAGTTATCTTGAAGCCTTGATCATTAGGTAGCCATATTAACAACATTGGAGGTGATTTGCTTGTGTCCTAGGGCTGATTTCTCAACTATTGTTCTTGGTGTTTGATGATCTTGGAGTTACTTGTGGTGTTCATCAAGTTCTTGTCTTCCAAAAACAAGAAATACACTTAACTAGCTCTATCATGGAGTTATCTTGAAGCCTTGATCATTAGGTAGCCATATTAACAACATTGGAGGTGATTTGCTTGTGTCCTAGGGCTGATTTCTCAACTATTGTTCTTGGTGTTTGATGATCTTGGAGTTACTTGTGGTGTTCATCAAGTTCTTGTCTTCCAAAAACAAGAAATACACTTGGTTGGTAAAGAAGATCATCCTCTCCATTTTCTCTTGTTATTTTTGTAAACAACAAATGTATTTTATTTATTATTGTATATGTATATGATGTATATATGATGATAAAAATGTTGTGTGGGGATCAAGTGTTGATAAATATGCTTAAAAAGGTTAATAACTATAAGAAATAAGGCTAAAATCATGCTTATTTAGTTGGCTGTATAAAAACAGTATATAACTAAAACTTGAACTGATAAAATTTCATGGTATGATCCATTTACAGTAAGTACAAGATGTTATACACATGTGAGAGTTGGCCATGAAATGGAATCAATATAATGAGTGAGATATGATCAAAACAATTTGGGTGTTCTAATCTGAATAAGCAGTTTTGTAGGGACTGTTAAGGCGAGATAAACTTAAAATGAGCAGTAGCTATAACTAAGTTAAATGTAGCACATAATATGAAGAACATGTCACCCAAAAATGAGCTTCTAATTCATTATAGAACTCTAGATATGATAAAAATGGTGAACATGAAGATAAAAATTAGATTTTGAGAATTAATGTTTGTTATTATTATATAAGCACTCAAATTTTTTTGTATAAAATGTAAAATAAAAACCCACTAACTTATGAAACTTATTTATATAAATATGTAAAAGGTTAATTAAATGGATAAATTATATAAATGGTTATGGAATAATACTTATAAGTAATAAAAACTATAAACTTGATTTTTACGACTTTTTCGGCTATTACCGTAAAATTAACGTTTTTCGCCAAATAAAACTTAGACGATCAAACCCGTCTAATGTAAAGTTTTTAAAAGTCATATACTGATATATATAAGTAACTAATACAAGTAAAAACCGATAAAACTCGATATTAACGAGCTAACTAAGCATATTGGACTAATAATTGGAATAAATAAGTTAAACACTTATGAAAAGAACTTATTGAACTTAACCCATTTGGGCCCAACATGGAAAGTATAGATACTGATAATATAGGTATAAAGAGGATTAAAACAAGTTAAAGAACTTATACTAAGCTTATTGGACTTAAAATAGGTAAGTATGTAAAACTAGTAAACTAGTAAAAAGTTACCAAAACGTAAACACTAAAATGAGTAAACAAGGATATATAAAACCACTTGATCATCATCATATGTACAAAATAATCATATGTATATTGTTATTTTGATAAAAGTCATTAGACAAGAGTCTAAGACCGATTATTATTTATATAGGTTTCCGTGACCGAAGCACGCCCGTAGCCGATAATCCGCCTTTCATTATCAACGTGAGTCTATAGCCTCGCTTTATACTAGTTATTAAATGATTATAAACCCACGAGGGGGAATACATGTTTTATAAACTTAGAACACAATATTTTTATGGTATGCTTTGTCCCTCTATGAATGGACCCGTGGTTGCCTTTAAATTGCATTAAGTGATTGCCTTAGTTAAAGCCTCAATTATGGACCGTTAATTAACCTATGATGGGTTAACCGCTAGTACAATTAATAGATCTATGGGGGAAGCCGCCCCGGTTCAGTTTTTGTGGACTTGTCATAGAAGCTTAGGCCCGACCTCCACACTGTTTGAGCATATTGTATTGAGAAGTCAGGTATACGGCAATGTACCAATAATCTGGAGGTAACCGACAATTAATAAATCTCTCGTCTTATTAGACTGATATAGGAGTGTCTAAGCTCGGTTCCATGAGCTTATTGTAATTTATGCTATATACAATTATCATTGTTGATGCAAATTATTATTTGATGCTTATAAGCATGCCACAAACTTATAATCTTTGCTTGTGTTCAAATTGATTTCATAAACCTATAGATTCACTCGGCATTTTTGCTGATTGTTTTACTCACATGTATTTCAGGTAATCAAGAAGTGGAAGCTTGGAGGTCACGGGGAATGAAGTTGTGCACTGCTTTTGTTGTTCAAACTCTTTGATTTATTTATCGTTCCATTTTTAAAACAAACCAATATGTTGTTTTAACTTATCTTTTGGTAACGATTACTTGGGACTACGCTACTCTGACAAATGTTTTAGGAACGATAAATCTAAAACGTCTCTTTTCGAGTCGTTCTTTATAAATTATGTGTTGTTGTATCATTGTTTAGCACCCAAAGATGTATTCCGCTGCGTGTAAATTTGGGGGTGTTAAAATTGAGACTAAATCCATGGTGCAAACTAACACACAATTTGATAAGAGAGTCCATGTGGTGCAAGAGAGTGTTCCTCCACAATTAGAAAAGATTATCTCTCAAAAGCTTGATACTATGACCAACACACTCATGAAATTTTGTGAAATATCCTTGAACAAGAATTCCACCAATGATGTGAATGCTATTGCTCTTTCATGTGAGCCTTTTGGAGGTCCTCATTCTTACCAACAATGTGACAAGGTTCAAAGTTACCAAGGCGAATGTTATGGTTACCAAAAAGAACATAGAGAGCATTTCAAACCAAACATCAATCAAAACAATCTCTCTTACAAGTCAAATAACTACCTTGCTCCACCCGGCTTTCCACCCCAACCACCCACCCAAACTCAAAACAATCCTCCTCAATTGCTACAAAGAAATCAAGGGCCTAGGCCAATTTACCAAGGACAAACCAACTTTAAAGCACCCAATACCTTTCATAATCAAGAAAATAACTTTCAAGTCAACAACCAAGAGTTTTACAATCAACCTCCACCTTTCCAACCCCATGGTTTTCAAAGGAATGTGCCACATGATTTTAACACCATTGAGCTTCTTCACAAAATGAATCAAGAGAATGAAAGGAGGTTCCAAGCTAATGAGAAAAGAATGAGGGAAATGCATGAGGAAACAAACAAAAAGTTTATGATGCTTCTTAATCAAAGGCCACAAGGGGCTCTACCTTAAAACACACAAACAAACCCAAGGGCTAATGTCAATGCTATCACAACAAGAAGTGGAAAGAAAACTCATGATCCTTCACCACCCAAACCTACTTTGGTAAAGCCTACTATGGTTCCACCTTGTGATAAGCCAACAACATCAACACCTTCATGTTCTACAACCTCAACACCTACACCTCCTACTCCTTTAACTTCCACACCCATCAATGAAGAACCCAACAAAGAAAATCCTTTATCAACCACTCACCCTCAACCAAAACCAGCTCTCCCATATCCATCAAGATTGAGAAAGGAGAAATTGAAAAACAAGGATGATATACAAGTATCAAACTTTTTGAGGATGTTCAAACAACTAAACATAAAAATATACTTTGCGGAAGCTTTAGCCAATATGCCTAAGTTTGCTAAGATGATCAAGGAACTTCTTTCTAACAAGGAGAAATTGGTGGATTTTCCTAATGCTTCCTTAAATGAAAATTGTTCCGCGGTTTTGCTTAAGAAGTTGCCTACTAAGCTTGGATATACGGGGAGGTTTTTGATTCCTTGCAATTTCCTGGGGGTGGAAAATTGTATGGAATTAGCGGATTTAGGGGAAAGCATAAATCTCATGCCATTATCGGTTTGGAAAATACTTTCACTTCCCGAGCTCACTCCTACTAGGATGACTTTTGCGTTGGCCAACCGTACTATAGCTTATCCGGTGGGAATTACGGAGGATGTTTTTGTTGGGGTTGATAGATTTACCATTCCCACGGATTTTGTGGTGGTTGATTATGATATGGATCTGAGAGTTCCTGTAATTGTTGGTAGGCCATTTTTGAGAACGAGTCATACTCTTATCGATGTGGCGGAAGGTGAACTTACAATGAGGTTAGGAGATGAAAGAGTTGTGTTTAACATGGGAAAGTTGTCAAAGAAATCTAATGAGCCCGAAACGGTGAAGCATATTGATGTTGTTGATGAGGAGGAAACTCAAGATGATATCCTTGATGAAGTTTGTGATGAATATTTCTATGAAGCTTGCTCAAGTGGAGATTATGATCTTCCTTATGTTGAGACCATTGCCTCCATTACCTCATCCTTGGATTTTCATGAACCTCAAGAGGTTAACTTTTGTGATTTTGTGATTCATTCTAATCCTCTCTTGAAATCATTTGATAACCCACTTTTCCACCATGATGAAGACACTGATGAGGATTTTAGTGATGATGAACCTCTTCTTTGTGATACACCAAGATATGATGATTATAGTGATAATGATCTCTCCACTTGTGACTCTCTATTCATTGATGATCACACTTCCTTGAGTTTTAAGGAGTCACCAAACTTTGATATACCAATCTATGATGTTTATGGTGACGAGGAGGATTCTATCATGGATGAGAGTGATGAGTTTTTAGAGGTTGATATACCTTTTGAGTACACTCTTGGATATATTGAAGAGGAGGGGGACATACTCTTTCTAGATTCTCTATTGCATGAAGATCCTTTACCTTATTCCTTGTCCACCTCAACATTTCAAAGAGAAAAAGGAAAACAAATCATGATGGTTTCTTCAAAGAGCTTGTTGTTACCCATTACTCCACAACCTTTCTCTTACCATGTGACCTACAAGGGCGAATCTTCTAAGCAACCACCACTTGTTGTTATCCCATCAAGGAGCGGAATTTTGATCCTGATATAGAGTTTGCTAAACCATCTCAGTATCCGCCTGATGCAATAAAAGGAAAACTTGTGAGAGATTTGAGAGTATCACCTTATCACCTTTTGAAGAACATATGGGCAACCATTTGGAGAACAACACCTCACCCTTTTCATCATTGCTTGGGAAGTTAGTTTTTGGATTATGTTATAAGTGGGATGGTAATTATGTATTTGATACGGGGGGATATTTATGGAGTTTTGATAATTGAAAACTTGCTTTACCTCATCATGGAGATTTTTATTAAAAGGGCAAAAATTTTACTCTCCATGATAGGTTTTAGACACTTTTAAGTGTGGGATGAGTTGAGCTAGAGACTCCATAAATCAAGCTTGAATAACTAGGTTTAGAGTTTTTAGACTTAGAGTGTGGTAGGATAGCAATAAGGATATAGAGTTTATGAGAAGTGTAGGGGAGACCTTCCTTTTGTCTTCATGTTGTTTGTAGGGTTTCTCACTCATCACGTGCTTTGGAGCTTATGGAGGAGGCCCTTGTATCTGGTTCACTTTGTTACTATTGTGATTCTTCATAGACACATTGTGCTTTAAAAATGAATTCACTATTAGTTGATCTTTCCTTAGCTTGGGTTAAGCAAAGTCTATTCATTGTCATAAGTGTAGGGGAGTTTATACTCCCATGCTCTTAAACATTAAGGACAATGTTTAGCTTAAGTGTAGGGGGTCTTCTATCAAAGTGGCCTGGCCTAGACTTTGTCATTGACCTTCATTATAACTTGGAAAATTAAATTTTTCAAACATTTTTCAAATTTTTGATCTACTTTGGCCACCAAAAATATGCATTCATAATTTTTGCATTAAACATTTTTCATTTGCATAACACATTTGCATTGTATATATTCTTCTTTTATTTTTCATCAAAATATATAAAAAGGAAAAAATGTAATAAAGGATATGGTTTAACAAATTTAGACTTCTTTGACATATTAGGCCCGCCATGGATACTTTGACTCAACCCGAGTTTGCTTATCTAAGCTTACTCTAGCTAGTATCCTTAACCATGTAGTCCTTCATTGGTCTATTAGGCTAAGCATCCACGACTCTCATTATTTGAGACTTTGAATTTGTGGAGAATGGGAGATTATAGAGTTGAAGCAAGTATAAAAGGGATAGATAAACTTCATGATAATTTTTTGTGGCTAAACCCCTCTCTTTCTTTGCCTCTAATTTCTTCGCATGTATATATGTTAATAAATAATCAAGAACGGTTTTAATCGGTTTGTAGTCTCTTATGCATTTTTTACTAATCATTCATGGCTGGTATAAGTACGTCTTAAGATTATACGTTAGAACGTTTTATGTGTACTATACTTATGTCATGCTTAATACTTAGCGGGTATTTTTCCTTTTATTCTTTTCAACTTTCTTTGTGAGGAATAAAGAAAAATAAGAGCGGCTTGAAAAAAATGAGTGGCTAGTAGAAAAAAAATAAAAACATAGTTATACAAGACTCCCAAGAGGGGAAGTGAAGTGTTAATTATAGTGACTATTGAATTCCAGTATTACCTTGACGGGTTACGGGGATTTGATAGTTGCTCCAATCCAATATTACCTTGACGGGTTGCGGGATTGAAGATCCAAGGTCTCAAAAAGGCGGCGGATGTGAATTATTGCGTGAGTTTTATTTTTCTTTCTTTAGCGAGTGTATAGCTACTTATTAATGCATGACATAAGGATCTTACACATAAGGCGAATGACTTATTACTCTTGAGTCGGACTTATATTAATTGTGAGCGGTTTTTCAAGTAATGGATGAGAGGATTACTTAGGATTAAAATCGTGCTTCCTTATTTTTGGATTTTGTATTTCTTATACTTCACGCTTTAAATAATGACAAATTTGCTCTCAAGCAATTTGCTCAAATAATAACTGGTTCCACATTTAATTGTCATGAATAAGTTGATGAACTTTTACTTGTGAATACAATGATCCCATTTTTAATCTTGGTATGGGGAAAGTGAAACTTGAGGGTGATAAGTGTTCACGGTACCAAAAGCCCTAATCTAAGTCATTGATTTCTTTATGAGTTTTTCCATCAAAACCATTTATGAAAAATCAAAAATATATAAATAGAATTGATTTCCTTTGCATTGCATTGTACAAAATCAAAATCATGCATCATATAGTGTAGAGTAGTGTAAAAGCATTTCATATTGGCAAAGGTGGATTAATTATGAGAAAAATGTAAATTTGTGCTTTAAAATATATCATTGCATGAGGTCATGGCAATGATCAAGTGTAGGGGATTTGATATGAGCAAAATCTCATATCAATAAGTCAACGAATCACCCTAAAACACATAGAAAATACTTAACTTTTGTGCCATAAAACAGTATTATGTGGTATGTTTTGTGTTTGTGCTTTAATAGGTAACAAGGATACAATTTCAAGCAAAAAAGTGAAAATCAAGCTCATTTATGATGAAAAGACAAGAGAAGGATCAAAGATGACAAGTTATTTAAAGAAAAGGACCTATCTTGACAATGTTCAAAAGTTGAGGGGCTTAAATGCAATTTTTGAAAAGTCAAGATTAAAGTCAAACTTGGTCAACCTTTAAGTCAGTGGACTTAAATATTCAAGAACGCAAGTCAAAGGACTTAATTTGCCAAAAGAATGAAGAAAGGAGCTAAAATGAAGAATCTGTTAAAGTCAAAGGGCTGAAAGTTACAAATTTACACAAACTTTGGGTTTAATCCATGTGATAACCTTTTGGGCCAATGAGAATGCAAGAAATGAGTTATCCGGATTGCCAAATCATACGCCAGCTGGCCACTAACTCATTCTTTCATTTATTACCGAATCAAAACAGTAAAACCACTATCTCTTTATTACCCCATCAAACACTTCCACTCCATAATCCAATTATCCAAATTTGGATAATGATCCGTGTGCTCAGCTAAAACCCAATCAAATCACGCCACGTGTTATCTTCTTCAAGCAACGCGCCCAGAACTCAACAATAGCTAGAGTAGATTTCAGGCAAAGCTCAAAACATGAAAAGGACTCTAAATTAAATAAGGAATCCAGTTCTCATAACCAATTACACTGAAAGTCAATGGATCAAAAAGACCCTTTTATGTTCTTGAAGATGAATCTGCAATTAAGAAGACAAAGAAACCTGACACGCTCTCATTGGCCAAGACACGTCACACTCCCCAACAACTTATCATTTCCAGCTCTATAAATAGGAGATAGTCCCTCATTTGTAACACGTAGCTAAAAGTGTGAAAAAACACACACTTTCAATTTCTCTCTTAATCCTAGCTTAACCTTTTCAGTTACAACAGCTCTTAAGTGTTTGACACACACTTAAGAGCTTGTTAGTTAGTCAGTTAGCCTTTATTACAGTTTTTCCCTCCAAATAAATAAAACAAAAATATTCAGTTCACTTTACTCTTATACTACTTCCTTTCTACTGCAATCTTGTTGATTCTATGTGTTGCCATTTATCTTCCATGTTAAATGGATGCTTTGATGATATGTTGAAGTATTAGTAGCTATAAGTTTCACCAGGAGTTCAATTATAGTTGATTTCAAACCATTTTCCAGAATTGTAGCAGGGTTATAGATTGTTGCTGAGATTGATGATAAGGTTAATGGATTTGGGTTAATTACTGGTGTTCTAGTGTTTTCTAGAGAGCTCAGTGCTCCTCTAATCCATCAGAGGAGGCTTCTTGCTAAAAGGTTCTATAAAATCCCAATTTTGGTTCCTCTCAAGTGTTCTGCATGCTACATTCATAGATTAGATCTTATATGTTGAGATGAATGTTTGCTTAGCCTATTTCTAGTGTTATTGTGTTAGTTTGATAGTAGTTGAGTGATCTTGTAGTCTGAATCTTGGTTTACTTGCTTTTAGCTTTCATTTTCATCAGATTATTAGTCATTAAGATCATTTTGTGGTTAAGTGTGTTTGCAAGCTTGATTTCAGTTCAAATATCTCTCATTTCATATATTAAACATGTCTTTATAAGAGTCATATCCTTTCTTGCTTTTGAACTAAAATTTCCTTTGTTAAAGTTTGATAACTGATTTTAAGTAGTGTTTGGATTTAATGAGTTTTGGTTGTTAGAGTTTGTTTAATTGGTTGAATTGTGTTCATTCACATTTGGTTAACTAGAGTAAACATTTTGGTTCAGGTTTGTGGTCAAAAATTCAGTCAAAAAGGCAATTGATTGTTAAAAGGTTTGGGTCAAAAATCTGTTTCCTTGTTCATTAGTAAACTAGCCAAATTCAATTCACTTGCATTCCTTTGTTACTGGATGGATTTGCTTCAAACCTGTTCTTAGTTGTAGTTCAACATCTGAAGTTTAAGTGTCTATAAGAAATCAATACAGTTTACAATTTTGAATGAGAAATAAGCTCTTTGATAAGCCATAGAGCATTTATAATAAGTGTGTAAACACTTATCCTTTTGCCACTAAAATCAAGGAAAAACAAGACCTAATCATGTGTTTAATATCGTAAAAGTCAGAATTACGCATGGTTTTGTATTTTTGTGTGAAATAGGTACAAAAGATCAAAAGGAAAGAAAACACGGGATTTCACGTTCAATTGTTGAAGAAAAGTCCAAGAAAGAAAGACAAAGTCAAAGAACCAAAAGTGTGCCAAAGATCACGAAAACCGGCAAAATCGACACGAGTTTAAAGGAAAAAACAAGGAAGTGAAATCGAGCTCGTTTTTAGTGGATTTAATATTATTGGAGTTAATTGGGCCTTGTGGGTCCCACATTTGGGTTAATGGGCTCAAAAGCCCATTTGATGAACATGTATTACTTGCTAATGGGTTAAAAACCCATCAAGGCCCAAGATTGATAAAACATTGGACGGATGTGTGAATTGTATGGGCCAAAAGCCCAAAAATCTTAACAAGTTATGTAACATGAGGGAGTTTTGGGTTTACAAGCCCATAAGCTAACCATGGACGGTTAAAGTGAAACAAATTAACTTATTTACTTGGTCAAAGTTTATTTATTCTCACCCATTTATTTTCACACACCAAACCGTCACCCACTCTCCCCATTTACTTTCGTTACTTCTAAAGTTTTACCCTAAATAACTCACCTCTTTCCTTCTCTCCCAAAAACAAACGCAGCCACCCCCTTTTAACCTTAGATAAAAAATATTGGGGCTTTTCACAATTAACAAGCGCGTGTGAATCACACTTGGGTAATTAAATCCCTATCTTTATAGGGATGAAGATGATGGTGGTCCTCAAATCAGACGTGGCACCCTCCCTTGATCCTGATTGGTTTAAAAAACTCACCATCTCCCACTCCACCAATCATTGCAAGCCACATCACCACCAAAGAAACACAACTAGCACATATTTGTGCCACTTTGGCAATCTGTGTGAAAGAGGGCTTATTATCCACCGTTTGATCAAGAGAGAAGAAAGAATGGAAGATTCAACGGCCAAGATTCGAGATCATCATCCACAAACTTCCTCAACAAGGTTTTTGGGGTTTGCCTATAAAAAACCCCATCAAATGTGTAATCGTTCGTGCCATTTTTTTATTTTATTTTTATTTTATGCAAAAATAGATTTTAGGTTAATTGTAACTTTCTTTCAAAAGTATTGTAATTAGTTTCTATTATTAATAAAATTTTATTTAGTTTAATATTGTCTCATTTATTATTTAAAGTTTACTGCAATCTTTTCTTTAAGCTGTTTTTGTTATTAAAATTATTATTAGTTGATTTTAGCTAATAAATAGTTTGAATTAATTAATATAAATAAAAAGTGGTTGATAAATTTCCCCTACTGGGAAGTTTTATAAAACTGGTTCGATTAGTTGATGATTGTGGATTCGAGAAGGGTATTTGGATCGAATGGTGAATAAATCTGGTTCGAGTTTTGGGTGGTGTTGATTCGTTTCATAGACGGCTCAGCGCCGATCTACTGCTCAACGGTTTTCGTCACAGGTTTAATCTCTTGTTTAAATTTTCATGTTATTTAATTTTAAGTTATATGTTTGAGTTATTGTGGTTCTTCTATTTGCTCGTCTGATTGTTTAAACTGCTATATCTGATATTGTTCAGCGTTTATTTATTTGCTATTTGTTTACCTGCTGTTACTAATTGATTTTGATAAGACTGTATTTGGTAGTTTTTGTAGTTACTGTTTATTTGGAATATTTCTCTTTCGTTGCTGATAGCATATATGAGTTAGAATTTTGACTTAATCTGCTTAAACTGGTATTTGTCTGTTTAGATTTGCTTATTTTGAAGTTTAGATTCATTTGCTTATTCTCTTTTTAGGATCATTTGCTTATTTGAGTTTAGGTCTATTAAGCTGATTTGATTTCATTGAGTGTAGTTTGCTTATTTTAGTTTTGCCTTGCTGATTTTTTACTGTTTGCTTATTTTCAGTGTCAATTTGCTTATTAGATCTTTTAGCTTATTGTTTTCAGTTTTAATCTGATTATTTTCTGTTTTCAGTTTTATCTGTTTTTGGTTTGTATTGGGTTATTTGATTTTGTTTTAAGTCTGAATTTGTTTAATTGTTGTATGTGCTTATTTAGTTTTTTTTTTAGTTACTGATATTTGCTGCATAAAGCAACAGACTCAATTGGTCTGTGTGTTTCTTAAATTCCAAAAAAAAATCATTCCAATAAGGTCACTAAAAGAACTCGAACCCCTGACCTTCTGTTCAATAGCCCTACGCGTTTACCAATTGTGCTAGTTACTCTTTTGAGTTTATTTACTACCTTTTTAATTAATATAGCCCCTTAATTAACTGACAGTTTTATTAAATTAGTTTAATTACAAGTTTTAGTTAGTTAATTTTAATTAAAAAGTTTTTATATATTCACTTTTATAAAATTTAAAAAAAAATAAAAATAAAAAATAAAAACAAAAAATATTTTTATAACTTTTAGAAATTTAAATTGTTTTTTAATAAATTATTTTTTAATTAATTAATTTTTTTTATAAAAGTAGTTTTCAAATAAATTAGTTTTTAAACTTTAGTTTTTTTTAAATTAGTTTTAAATTTTCAAATAGTTTTCAAATTAGTTTAAATAGTTTTATTTTAAATAGTTTAAATAGTTTACGATTTTTTAAATAGTTTTGTTTAAATTTGTTTAATTAGAATTTTTAATAGTGAAAAAGTAGTTTTAATTAAATATTTCCTTTTTAAATAGTTTTTAATTAAATAGATTTTAGTTTTAATTACCAAACAAAGTACGTTTTTACCAAGAACAATTAATCTTGTGTTTAAATCCGATATCAATTCGAGTGAGTCGAGGAAACGATAAATTGCAAAAAAAATTCATACATTAAATTGGCGCCGCTGCCGCTTCGCTCGTTACGATTGACGATTTTTCGTGAGAAGCTTTGGATTTTGGCATCCGTTCATTTTGAACGTTATTTTTATTGTTAAAAAATCAAAAACATAAAAAAAAAATCCAAAACTTAAAAATACAAAAAAAAAAATCATCAAAAGCAAACTCTTTCCTAAGATTTGCACCAAAAAAATTAAAAAAACCCAAAAGTAATACTTTTCCTAAAGTATTACACCAAAAATATTACGTATTATTGTTATTTTTCTTATTTCGATTTCTTTCGTTTTTTTATTGTGAATATATATTTTTCTAAAAAATACAAAAAGATTTTTCTTTTACTATATTGTAGTACGTAGAACAATTAATTTACCTACTTTCAAATAAGACCTTAGTTGGGATTTCATCACCTAACTATTGTATTCGAATCCAAAACAAAAAATCAAGGCAAAATAGATAAATACTAATAAAAAGTTTGAACTCGATTTATACAAACTATAAGGTGGGTATAAGGCGACGCGCTATAAAAGGCCGTCTAAGAAAAAGGTTTTTAAGTGCTTTGTGCCACCTTGTTTCCCCGCTTGCTTGTGCGTATATTGAGAGGGACGACCGATTATTGGTTTGCCAACTCAAATAGTATTACGTATATATTTTTTGTAGCTTTTTCATATTGAACCTCGAGAGGGATAATCCCTTTCCTCTCAAATTCGACTGAGGTCTCCTACCTCATTCCTCAAGTTTAGTTGTATGCGCACTCGCGCGCGTCACACATACCGATTGGTGTACCAAATACTTCTAACTCTTCCAAAAAGAAGAAGAACAACAAAAAGACCGTCATTCAAGCCGATCCCGAGAATCGAGCTTTCGACAATACGATGGCAACGGATAACCGACCTATGATCGAGATTTTGCAATCACACGGGAGGGAAACGATGACGCTATCGTTGTCCCCGCAATTGGAGAAAATAATTTTGAAATCAAAACGGGTTTTATTCAAATGGTTTCCGCTACACCATTTTTGGGCCGTTCCCAAGATGACCCTCATGATCATATTAAGAGATTTATCCATTTGACTAATACGGTGAAATACAATTGGGTGACTCAAGAAGCAATACATTTGTTGCTCTTTCCTTTTTCCCTCGAAGGACAAGCCCAAATTTGGCTTGATAAGGAACCACCCCAAAGCATTCTTACATGGGCGGATTTAGAGACCAAGTTCATTAATTACTTTTTCCCACCATCACGGACCACCTCTTTAAGGAATGACATCATTACCTTTGAACAAAAATATGGGGAAACGTTTAGTAAGTCTTGGGACCGTTTTAAGGAGCTTTTACGAAAATGTCCACAACATGGTTTTACAAAAGTGCATCAAATCAATACGATTTACAATGGTTTAACTCTTAATGACCAAGACTAACTTAATAGTGTCGCGGGGGGCAATATTCTTGTGAAATCCATGAACGAGGCTTGGGCTATAATTGAAAACAAGGCAAAAGTACAAACCAAGAGTGTTAGGGCTACTATGGCAAGTGCTAGTACTAGTGAGAACGACAAGAGAATTGATAAGCTTACTTCGCTTGTTGAATCAATTGCTCTACAAACCGCTAACAATACCAAAGCCATCGATGGTCAAGTAAATGCATTAAAAGAGACTTGTGAAACGTGTGAGACTTTTGGTGGACCACATTCGTATTTTAATTATGATAAGGTTTACAATCAACAACAACAAGTTTATGCTTATAACACCAATGCAAATGAGAGGGTTCACTTTAAACCAAATGTTGATGTTAACCATTTGTCTTATAAGAGTACTAACTATTTGGCTCCCCCAGGTTTTGTACCTCCACAAAGACCACCCCCACCCGCCCAAAATACCCAATACCAAAATAGGAACCAAGGTCCTCAAATGGGTAATTTTCAAGGAAATTCAAATACAAGGTATTTTAATCAAAATCAAGGGAATTTTCAAGGGCAAAACCAAGGGTTTAATACTCAAAATCAAGGTTTCCCTAATCAAGGTTTTCCTAATCAAGGTTTTCCTAATCAAGGGTTTAACAATTAAGGGTATAATCAAGGGAACATGTATAATCCTCAAATGGACTTGGTTCTACAAAAATTGACCGAACATGAGAGAACTATGAAACAAATGCAAGATTCCACCGATAGGAAGTTCGTACAAATGTTGCAAGCCCTTAGACCCCAAGGAGCCTTACCTTCTAATACCGAAATTAACCCTCGTGCTAATGTGAGTGATATCACTACTAGAAGTGGAGCCACTTTAGTGGGACCTTCCATCTCTTCGCCCATAAAGGAGAGACAAGGCCCGGAGGTCATAATGAGTAATCCTACTCCCCCTTCGGTGATTCCTCCCACTACCACTCCTAGTACTAGTTCTCCGTTGCTTAATGAGCCTAACCCTGAGGTTGTTCAAGAATCGAGTCCTTCTCCTTCTCTACCTTCAACGTCTAAGCCCAATATCCCTTATCCCTCTAGGTTAGACAAGGCTAAAGTGCTCACCAAAATGACGTTCATGTTTCCAACTTTTTAAAAATGATTTCCCAAGTGAATGTTAACATTATCCTTATTGAATCACTTGCTCAAATGCCTAAATTTGTGAATATGTTCAGAGATTTGCTCAATAAGAAGGAAAAAATGGTTGAGCTCGTTAATACTCGTTTAAATAAGAATTGTTCCGCGATTCTTCTCAAAGAGCTTCCCTAAAAGCTAGGAGATCACGGACGATTCGTGTTACCTTGCTTGTTTCCTCAAATTGATGATTGTATGGCTTTAGCGGATCTTGGCGCTAGCATCAATGTTATGCCACTCTCGGTATGGAAACAATTATCATTACCCGATCTTGTACGGACTCGCATGACCCTTGAGTTAGCTAATAGAACTCTCAAATACCCCGTTGGTATTGTCGAGGATGTTTTTGTTCGAGTTGGTACATTCACTTTTCCCGTGGACTTTGTCGTCGTCGACTATGAGATGGATCCTCGTATTTCGTTAATACTTGGTAGACCATTCTTAATATCCGGAAAAGCGTTAGTTGATGTGGCCGAAGGGGAGTTAAATCTTAGGGTTAGGGATGAACAACAAGTTTTTAAAATGGGAAAAATCACAACTAAATCAAATGGAAAAGAGTCGGTCAATATGATTGATGTTCTTAATTATGATATAGAAGAGATTTTTATTAATCCTTTTGGAATTCAAAAGTATAATCAAAATGATTTTGTGATAACTTCATGCCTTCCCTTAGAGCCTCAAATTTTTAAAACTCCTATTTATGATACTTATAGTGATGACACTTCTTTAAGTGATCACACTCTCTTCGGTTTAGACGACCCACCTTTTGACCCAACCACTTTTGACCCACCCATTTTTGATCCACCAATCTTTTATACTTACGATGATGACACTTCTTTAAGTGATCTCATTATTTTTGATGACCCACCTCATGATCTTAATATACCTCATATCTCTATGAGTGATTCTTCCATTATACAGACTCCTTTTGACTTTTATACCCCAATTTTAGAAGTCATGACTTTTGAGGAGGATCCTCCACTCTTAGAGATCATTCCTACTTTAGAGGATATTCCATTTGAGGAGGATTTAGATATCTTTCTAAATACCTATTGTTAATGCAATAATGACTAAAAACGTTACTTTCATTTTTCGGTCTCGCTTAGTTTTGATTACGACAATATGTAAAAACAAGCATTTACGAAAACGACGAAAAATTCTTGAGTTCAAGTATTTTTCATTTTACCCATTTTCACTTAAGGTATGGATAAACAAGTACTAACCTTAATCAAGTGATCAAATGATTTAATCTTTCTTAAAACTCACTTTTTATTTAAGTGTGACAAGTTTTTTTTATTAAACTTTCTTTTTAAGAAAATGTTTTATTAAATTATTTATTTGAAATTTGAAAATGGCATATTCTTATTTGGCTAAGAATATCCTTTCAGGATATTTTTTATATCCAGATAAGACCTCCACCACTAAAGGACAAAAAATGGAGCGGAGTCTAGGCAGCGGTTCTCTAGCGCCTAGGCGGTTCCTTATCGATAAGGAACCGCAGGCTAAGCTAAGGAACCGCCACCAGATATAGCCATTCGCCTTCTTGTCCTATAAATAGTGGACCATTCTCAGCTTTTCAAATCACCTCTTTTGCACATTTATTTCCAAATTCAAACCCCTTCTTTAGTCACTCAAATCTTTGATCATTTGTTTGATTATAACTTGTTTAAGAAGTGAATCTTGTTCTTCCATCCCTTCCTCTCCAAGTGCAAAGAGAAGAACACTATCCTAGTGAAGTGTTGAGTCCACCACCAAAGATCCATTGAAGATCTACTTTTATACATTTGTTGTTGTGTAATAGTTGTGAAGATCCAAGTAGTTGTGTCTATTTGGAAGTTGTGTATGTACTAAGTATAGTTGTGTAGATTGGTCCTAGCTACGATTAGGGCTCGACTTTTAGCTTAGAGTCGGAAATTCGTTAAGCGACGTGTACGGTTTTCTCCACCATAAAGAGATTGCTGTGTAGTAAACTCTCGAGTAAGGAGTACTCGAGGAGTGGAGTAGGAACGAGGAGTGAGCTTCGTTGCCGAACCACTATAAATCCTTGGTGTTCGGTTTGATCTTTCTTTACCCTTAACTCTTTACATTCTTTATTCTTTATGCATATACATTTGTTACTATTAGCTTAGTTACACTATCATTCTTTATTCTTTGTGGATATATTTTTGTTAGTATTAGTTTAGTTACACTATTGTTCATATTGTGCATAAAAAGATTTCACATATTTCCTCAAGCCGAAGTTTTTGAAAAAGGATTTTTGGAAACCACATTTTAACAAGTAAATATAAGAAACTATTCAACCCCCCCCCCCTTCTAGTTTCTACAATTGGTATCAGAGCGTGGTTGCTCGAGAATTTTTAAAGTATATTGTATTTTAAAACTTGAATCGATCTATGGATTCCAACAAGTACCTAGAAGGGCAATCTATGCAAAGACCACCACTTTTTGAAATCGATAGTTTTATTTATTGGAAAAATAGATTTGAAACTTATGTGAAATCAAAAGATTTAGATCTTTGGCATGTTATTACCAATGGTGATTTTTTACCTTCTCAAAGAATCGGTTTGCCAAGAACGAAAAAGGTAATAGGAGTTGCTTTAGATGTGGTGATCCAAATCACTTCATTGGTGATTTTCCAAGGCCCGCTCGTGATAAGAACCACACGTCGTTTGTTAGTGGTGCTTGGAGCGATAGCGGTGAAGAAAATGATGACAACCCCAAGGAGGAGAAATGTCTTATAGCTCACACTTCTAAAGAGGTACATTCTGAAATCGAATATTATAGTAATGATAGCTCCACCTTAGATGATATTGAATTTGAAGGCAAATATGATAGTTTACACAAACTTAGTCTCAAATTCATAGAAAAGAACAAAACCTTAAAATCAACCAAAACTAAGCTTGAAAATGAGATCAATGAACTTAGGGAGAAATTGGCTAAACTTGAGAAAAACAAAGAGGTTGATTTAGGTTGCTTAAGTTGCGAGAAACTTAGATTAGAAAATGAAGATCTCAAGAGCACCTCCATTAAATTGGAAAAGTTCATGAAAGGTACTAGTGCTCTTGACGACATGTTAAACAAACAAGTTCATTCAAAGGAAAGACTTAGTGTAGGTTTTAACTCAAATGAAGCCTCAACTAGTGAACCAAAGCAAGTCAGGTTTTCTCAAAAAACTCCTGTTGTACGCGGTACCCGATTGTATGGGGCGGTTCCTTATCAATATGGAACCGCCGTCATAGATAAGGAACCGCGGCCAGAGGTTGATTTTGGTGAAAATCCTAAACTTTCTGATAAATCTAAGTTAGATGAAAAACCAAATCATCTTATTGTTAACAAGGTGAAATTACCCATACTTGACAACAATATCGTTGATAAGTTCTACAAGCCATTAAGTAAACCTCTCATGGGAAATAGAAGTTTATCAAGACCATCTTCTACTCCACCTAGAGTACGAAATGCGTCTAAGCCTAGAAGTAGAACAACATCTCCTAGAAAAGATAATCAAAACAATTTACGACCTAGAAGTCAAACTCCAACACCTAGAAGGAATAATAATAACTCTAAACCTAGATCAATTACACCTAGGAGAAATAATGAACAACAAAATGGTTACATGAATTACTACCCTCCTCCATTTTGTTCTCCATGGGGAATCCCCTCCTCATTCATGCATCCCAACCAAATGCAAGGGATGTTTGGAACTAACAATTTTGGACCCATGAGATATTGGGGACCAAATGTTTGATCTTGTGTGTTGTTACCTAGATATGCTTGGGAATTGATTTGGAGCCCGATGAGTGGATTAAGGATAGTGGATGTTCTAAACACATGACGGGTAATCGAAGTTTGTTCTCGCATTACAAAGCATATGATGGAGGTAACGTCACATTCGCTAGTAGTTTACATGGAAATGTCATTGGAAAAGGTATTAGAAAGCATGGGCTTTATGTTATGAAGGTCAAAAAGAAGTCAAAAGACAACATATGTCTTGCGACTATAGATGATAGTTCTACTCTTTGGCATAGGAGATTAGGTCACGCTAATATGCGTTTAATTCAATCTTTAGTCTCTAAGGAGTTGGTAAGACACCTCCCCAAGATTAAGTTTGATAGTCACTTTTGTGATGCTTGCAAAATTGGAAAGCAAGTTCACTCAAGTCACAAAGCCAAGAATTTGGTTTCGACCTCTCGGTGCTTAGAGCTCCTACATATGGATCTTTTTGGAACTTCCGCCATACGGAGTTATGGAGGTAACCTTTATACCCTAGTTATTGTTGATGACTATTCTAGATTCACTTGGACTAGATTTTTGGCATCTAAGAATGAAGCTTTCGATCACTTCGAAATCTTTAGTCGAAGAATTCAAAATCAACTAGGATGGTCAATTGTCTCTATTAGGACGGATCATGGTAGGGAATTTGACAATGAAGTGCAATTTGGTGCCTTTTGTGAAGCTCATGGTATTACCCATAACTTCTCGGCTCCTCGCACTCCACAATCAAATGGGGTAGTTGAAGGGAAGAATAGGACTCTCCAAGAGATGAGTAGGACGATGTTAAACGAGCAATCTTTACCTCAAAAGTTTTGGTGCAATGTCGTGGACACATCGACTTATATTCTCAACCGAATTCTTATTCGACCTTTCCTAGGAAAGACCCCCTATGAGATTCTTAAAGGTAAGAAACCCTCATTAGAATACTTTAGGTTGTTTGGAAGCAAGTGCTTTATCCTCAACACCAAATACTACCTTACCAAGTTTGACCCAAAGTCTTACGAAGGTATCCTTTTAGGTTATTCCCAAACTAGTAAAGCCTACATAGTCCTAAATAGAACCTCGGGGGTTATTGAAGAATCACTCAACGTAACCTTTGATGAAACCCCTCCTTCGCCCAAGACACCAACATTGGTTGATGATGACTTGGATGAATTAGAAGTAGTTAAAGCCAAAGAGGTTAGAAAAATAGGAATTGAAGACCTTAGTGTTGAAAAGGAAGTAAACATTAAGGAATCTAGGGATCATACTCTCAATAATGTCATTGGTGACTTAAATCAAAGGACCCTAAGATCTCAAGTCCAAAACCAAAGCAACTTCTTTTTTTTTGTCTCCTTGATTGAACCAAAGAATGCTAAAGAAGCTTTGACGGATGAGAGTTGGGTCATTGCAATGCAAGAAGAATTGAATCAATTCGTTGCCAATGATGTTTAGGAACTTGTTCCTCCACCTAGAAGTTCTACCATTATAGGAACCAAATAGGTATTTAGGAATAAGCTAGATGAGAATGGTGTTGTGTCTCGTAACATGGCTAGACTTGTAGCTCAAGGCTATAATCAACAAGAAGGTATTGATTATGACGAGACATATGCACCGGTAGCTAGACTAGAATCCATTAGAATTCTCTTAGCCTATGCTTGTGCCTTAGATTTTAAGCTTCAACAAATGGATGTAAATAGTGCTTTTCTCAACGGTTTGATCAATGAGGAGGTATATGTGGCTCAACCTCCCGGCTTCATTGATTTTGAGAAACCGGATCATGTTTATAAGCTTAAGAAAGCACTTTATGGACTCAAACAAGCACCCAAAGCTTGGTATGATAGACTTAAAGCGTTTCTTGTTAAACATGAGTATACCATGGGGATGGTAGACAATACACTCTTTACAAAGAAGAAAGGTTCTCACCTCATAATCGTACAAATATATGTTGATGACATTATATTTGGATCAACTTGTCAAGGATTGTGTGATGACTTTGTCAAAATCATGCATGATGAGTTTGAAATGAGTATGATGGGAGAACTCAACTTCTTTTTAGGACTCCAAATTAAACAAATGGATGATGGTATTTTCTTTAGTCAATCTAAGTACGCTAAAGAAATGCTAAAGAAATTTGGATTAGAAGAATCTAGACCAATGAAGACCCCTATGGCCTCGGATACTAAACTCACCCTAGATGATGATTGTGAGTCGATAGACAACACCAAATATAGAGGTATGATTGGTAGTTTGTTATACCTAACAACAAGTCGACCGGATATCATGTTTAGTGTTTGCCTTTGTGCTCGCTTCCAAGAGGCTCCCAAAACCTCTCACCTTGAAGCGTTTAAGCGTATCTTCCGATACATTAAAGGCACTATACATTTAGGATTATGGTATCCTAAAGGGACCGGCGTAGAAACCATTGTCTACGCGGACTCGGATCATGCGGGAGACTATGTGGACCGGAAAAGCACTAGTGGAGTTTGTACCTTCATGGGTTGTTGTTTAACTTCTTGGTTCTCCAAGAAACAAACCGCTCTTGCAATATCCACCACGGAAGCCGAGTATGTGAGTGCCGAAAAAGCATGCCAACAAGCTCTAAGGATGAAGCAATCGCTTGTTGATTACGGGATTTCTCTTCATGATGTTCCCATTATGTGCGATAATAAAGGCGCTATAGACCTTAGCAAGAATCCCGTGTAACATTCGCGAACCAAACACATAGAAATTAGACACCATTTCCTTAGGGATAATGTTCAAAAGGGGGACATTTCTATTGAGAAGGTGCCCTCCGAGGACAACTTAGCCGACATCTTCACTAAGCCACTTAAGAGGGAACCTTTTAATTACCTACGTCTAGGTCTAAGATTAATGGAACATCTTCCTTGATTTCCTTCTTTTTATAGTTTATCACTTTGAGTCTTTGAGTCTTTTAAACTCCTTTTGAAAAATCTTCTCCTATCTTTTTCAAAACTCTCAAAGTTTTCATCAAAATGGTTGAAAAATGCTTTTTTACATTGTTAATTCAATCTAAAAACGGTTTTTCATAGATTCTCGCTATTAATCTAGAGCTTACATAATTCATATGTATGTTTCTCTCAAACATAGCAAGAACAAGATAGAATCATGGAGGATCATTATGTCATGACTTAAGGTCTTGTATTACACACCTCCTACATTGATTTTTTTGTCAAATGTCTATTTGGTATGTGTGCATATGTTTTCTTTGTCTATCTTTGCTTTTAAGCATATCCCTATGATAAGTTAGACTAGAAAAATAAGATTTGCTGAGACAAAAATCTTCCACCATACACCAAACACAAGCCCCTGTAGGCGGTTCCATAAGTGAACCGCGGTTCCTTAGTGATAAGGAACCGCCGGGCATGATAAGGAACCACGTACAGCGCCTTCCTTTTTCGGGTTTTTCTCTGAAACTCCAGATTTGCTCCAACTTTTTTGAGAATCTTAGTTTCAAACCCTTTGACCACCACAAAATACCTTAAACCTTCCCTATTTAAACCTTAAGCATTTTGCCTTTCTTCACACCACAAATGTCTTATTCTCCCAATGAAAGCCTTGAATCCCCACCATTCTCTCCAATTGCTTTCAACCCAAATTCACCCAAGAACACTCTTAATCACATCTCTCCTTCTAAGAATGTTGATTGTGGAACTTCTTTGCTTCCACCACCACCCTTTAGTGTTCTTCCTCCTTCTCATGATAATGTCATGCACCATGGAACATATTGTCATTGTTGTCAATATCAACATCTTGCTATGGCACACATCTATGAGGAGTTGAGCTACATCAAGAGTCTCTTAATCAAGCCTCCTATTCACTATGATTATGAGATCTCCAACAAGCCACCACCACCACCCTCCGCAATTACCTTGTCTTTCTTATAAGCATTGGTTGCTTATCCACAAGACACCAAACTCTAGCAAATCTTACAATTCTAGAATATCTAGGATTAGATTTATGCTTTTGGCTTGTTCTTTTTCCATACAACTTTGTATGATGTTTTTTTTGTAACTTATCTTGGATCTTTATCTTTGTGTCTTTCTTCTCTTTTATTTATTTTTTTATGTGACCTATTGCTATATCTTGTTGGTTGTTTCCTTTGTTCAACTAACCCTTCTATGTAGCTTGTCACCATATCTCGATTCCTCGGTGCCCCAAGCTAGGGGAGTAAGCACCAAGGGGGAGTCTTTGCAAAGTCCGTTTCTTCAACACCGGCTTACGCAACCTTTTTGCTTCGACAAAGGGGGAGAAGTGAATAAACTCGTCTTCGAAAATCTTGTTTTTGTGTGATTGAGTTTATGTATTGTCGGAATCAAAAAGGGGGAGATTGTTAATGCAATAATGACTAAAAACGTTACTTGCATTTTTCGGTCTCGCTTAGTTTTGATTACGATAATATGTAAAAACAAACATTTACGAAAACGACGAAAAACGAATTCTTGAGTTCAAGTATTTTTCATTTTACCTATTTTCACTTAAGGTATGGATAAACAAGTACTAACCTTAATCAAGTGATCAAATGATTTAATATTTCTTAAAACTCACTTTTTATTTAAGTGTGACAATTTTTTTTATTAAGCTTTCTTTTTAAGAAAATGTTTTATTAAATTATTTATTTGAAATTTGAAAATGGCATATTCTTATTTGGCTAAGAATATCCTTTCAGGATATTTTTTATATCCAGATAAGACCTCCACCACTAAAGGACAAAAAATGGAGCGGAGTCTAGGCAGCGGTTCCTTATCGATAAGAAACCGCAGGCTGAGCTAAGGAACCGCCACCAGATATAGCCGTTGGCCTTCTTGTCCTATAAATAGTGGACCATTCTCAGCTTTTCAAATCACCTCTTTTGCACATTTATTTCCAGATTCAAACCCCTTCTTTAATCACTCAAATCTTTGATCATTTGTTTGATTATTACTTGTTTAAGAAGTGAATCTTGTTCTTCCATCCCTTCCTCTCCAAGTGCAAAGAGAAGAACACTATCCTAGTAAAGTGTTGAGTCCACCACCAAAGATCCATTGAAGATCTACTTTTATACATTTGTTGTTGTGTAATAGTTGTGAAGATCCAAGTAGTTGTGTCTATTTGGAAGTTGTGTGTGTACTAAGTATAGTTGTGTAGATTGGTCCTAGCTACGATTAGGGCTCGACTTTTAGCTTAGAGTCGGAAATTGGTTAAGCGACGTGTATGGTTTTCTCCACCATAAGGAGCTTGTTGTGTAGTAAACTCTCGAGTAAGGAGTACTCGAGGAGTGGAGTAGGAACGAGGAGTGAGCTTCGTTGCCGAACCACTATAAATCCTTGGTGTTCGGTTTGATCTTTCTTTACCCTTAACTCTTTACATTCTTTATTCTTTATGCATATAAATTTGTTAGTATTAGCTTAGTTACACTATCATTCTTTATTCTTTGTGGATATATTTTTGTTAGTATTAGTTTAGTTACACTATTGTTCATATTGTGCATAAGAAGATTTCACATATTTCCTCAAGCCTAAGTTTTTGAAAAAGGATTTTTAGAAACCACATTTTAACAAGTAAATATAAGAAACTATTCAACCCCCCCCCCCCCCCTTCTAGTTTCTACAATTGGTATCAGAGCGTGGTCGCTCAAGAATTTTTAAAGTATATTGTATTTTAAAACATTAATCGATCTATGGATTCCAACAATTACCTAGAAGGGCAATTTATGCAAAGACCACCACTTTTTGAAATCGATAGTTTTATTTATTGGAAAAATAGATTTGAAACTTATGTGAAATCAAAAGATTTAGATCTTTGGCATGTTATTACCAATGGTGATTTTTTACCTTATCAATTTAATGAAGTTTCTAAAACAAAAGAATTGGTCACTTTTGACAATGCTAATGATGATACAAAAAGGAAACTTTCAAAAAATAATGAGGCTAAAATGGTGATTTATAATGCTTTGCCTAAGAAAGAGTATGAAAGGATTTTTATGTGTGAAACCGCTAAAGATATTTGGAACACTCTTTTAGTAACCCACCAAGGTAATAGCCAAGTCAAAGAAAGCAAAATCGATCTTCTTTTCTAACAATATGAACAATTTGTCATCTTAGAAGATGAAACTATTGATAGTGCATTTGCTGGGTTTAACACCATTATTACTAGTCTAAAAGCACTTGATGAAGGTTTTTATGGCAAGAACAATGTTAGGAAGTTTCTAAGGGCTTTACATCCAAAGTGGAGAGCAAAAGTCACGGCGATTGAAGAATCGAAAGAACTCTTAACTTTATCACTCGATGAACTCATAGGAAACTTGAAGGTTCATGAGATGATAATTTTGAAGGACTCGGAATTAGTAAAAACCAAGAGTGAAAGGAAATCTCTTGCACTTAAAGCCAAGAAGGCACAAAGTGACCATGATAGTTCCTCGGAAAGCGATGACGAGGAGTATGCATTGGCGGTAAGAGATTTCAAGAAGTTCTTCAAGAGACGAGGTCAACACGTTAGGCAACCCAACAATGACAAGAAACCATTCTCAAAGAATCGGTTTACCAAGAACGAAAAAGGTGATAGGAGTTGCTTTAGATGTGGTGATCCAAATCACTTCATTGGTGATTGTCCAAGTCCCGCTCGTGATAAGAACCACACGGCGTTTGTTAGTGGTGCTTGGAGCGATAGCGGTGAAGAAAATGATGACAACCCCAAGGAGTAGAAATGTCTTATGGCTCACACTTCTAAAGACGTACATTCCGAAATCGAATATTATAGTAATGATAGCTCCACCTTAGATGATATTGAATTTGAAGGCAAATATGATAGTTTACACAAACTTAGTCTCAAATTCATAGAAAAGAACAAAACCTTAAAATCAACCAAAACTAAGCTTGAAAATGAGATCAATGAACTTAGGGAGAAATTGGCTAAACTTTAGAAAAACAAAGAGGTTGATTTAGGTTGCTTAAGTTGCGAGAAACTTAGATTAGAAAATGAAGATCTCAAGAGCACCTCCATTAAATTGGAAAAGTTCATGAAATGTACTAGTGCTCTTGACGACATGTTAAACAAACAAGTTCATTCAAAGGAAAGACTTGGTGTAGGTTTTAACTCAAATGAAGCCTCAACTAGTGAACCAAAGCAAGTCAGGTTTTCTCAAAAAATTCCTGCTGTACGCGATACCCGATTGTATGGGGCGGTTTCTTATCAATATGGAACCGTCGTCATAGATAAGGAACCGCGGCCAAAGGTTGATTTTGGTGAAAATCCTAAACTTTCTGATAAATCTAAGTTAGATGAAAAACCAAAGCATCTTATTGTTAACAAGGTGAAATTACCCATACTTGACAACAATATCGTTGATAAGTTCTACAAGCCATTAAGTAAACCTCTCATGGGAAATATAAGTTTATCAAGACCATCTTCTACTCCACCTAGAGTACGAAATGCGTCTAAGCCTGGAAGTAGAACAACATCTCCTAGAAAAGATAATCAAAACAATTCACGACCTAGAAGTAAAACTCCAACACCTAGAAGGAATAATAATAACTCTAAACCTAGATCAAATACACCTAGGAGAAATAATGAACAACAAAATGGTTACATGATTTACTACCCTCCTCCATTTTGTTCTCCATGGGGAATCCCCTCCTCATTCATACTTCCTAACCAAATGCAATGGATGTTTGGAACTAACAATTTTGGACCCATGAGATATTGGGGACCAAATGTTTGATCTTGTGTGTTGTTACCTAGATATGCTTGGGAATTGATTTGGAGCCCGATGAGTGGATTAAGGATAGTGGATGTTCTAAACACATGACGGGTAATCGAAGTTTGTTCTCGCATTACAAAGCATATGATGGAGGTAACGTCACATTCGCTAGTAGTTTACATGGAAATATCATTGGAAAAGGTATTAGAAAGCATGGGCTTTATGTTATGAAGGTCAAAAAGAAGTCAAACGACAACATATGTCTTGCGACTATAGATGATAGTTCTACTCTTTGGCATAGGAGATTAGGTCACGCTAATATGCGTTTAATTCAATCTTTAGTCTCTAAGGAGTTGGTAAGACACCTCCCCAAGATTAAGTTTGATAGTCACTTTTGTGATGCTTGCAAAATTGGAAATCAAATTCACTCAAGTCACAAAGCCATGAATTTGGTTTCGACCTCTCGGTGCTTAGAGCTCATTCGTATGGATCTTTTTGGACCTTCCGCCATACGGAGTTATGGAGGTAACCTTTATACCCTAGTTATTGTTGATGACTATTCTAGATTCACTTGGACTAGATTTTTGGAATCTAAGAATGAAGCTTTCGATCACTTCGAAATCTTTAGTCGAAGAATTCAAAATCAACTAGGATGTTCAATTGTCTCTATTAGGACGGATCATGGTAGGGAATTTGACAATGAAGTGCAATTTGGTGCCTTTTGTGAAGCTCATGGTATTACCCATAACTTCTCAGCTCCTCGCACTCCACAATCAAATGGGGTAGTTGAAAGGAAGAATAGGACTCTCCAAGAGATGAGTAGGACGATGTTAAACAAGCAATCTTTGCCTCAAAAGTTTTGGTGCAATGCCGTGGACACATCGACTTATATTCTCAACCGAATTCTTATTCGACCTTTCCTAGGAAAGACCCCCTATGAGATTCTTAAAGGTAAGAAACCCTCATTAGAATACTTTAGGGTGTTTGGAAGCAAGTGCTTTATCCTCAACACCAAAGACTACCAAGTTTGACCCAAAGTCTTACGAAGGTATCCTTTTAGGTTATTCCCAAACTAGTAAAGCCTACATAGTCCTAAATAGAACCTCGGGGGTTATTGAAGAATCACTCAACGTAACCTTTGATGAAACCCCTCCTTCGCCCAAGACACCACCATTGGTTGATGATGACTTGGATGAATTAGAAGTAGTTAAAGCCAAAGATGTTAGAAAAATAGGAATTGAAGACCTTAGTGTTGAAAAGGAAGTAAACATTAAGGAATCTAGGGATCATACTCTCAATAATGTCATTGGTGACTTAAATCAAAGGACCCTAAGATCTCAAGTCCAAAACCAAAGCAACTTCTTTTGTTTTGTCTCTTTGATTGAACCAAGGAATGTTAAAGAAGCTTTGACGGATGAGAGTTGGGTCATTGCGATGCAAGAAGAATTGAATCAATTCGTTGCCAATGATGTTTGGGAACTTGTTCATCCACCTAGAAGTTCTACCATTATAGGAACCAAATAGGTATTTAGGAATAAGCTATATGAGAATGGTGTTGTGTCTCGTAACAAGGCTAGACTTGTAGCTCAAGGCTATAATCAACAAGAAGGTATTGATTATGACAAGACATATGCACCGGTAGCTAGACTAGAATCCATTAGAATTCTCTTAGCCTATGCTTGTGCCTTAGATTTTAAGCTTCAACAAATGGATGTAAAGAGTGCTTTTCTCAATGGTTTGATCAATGAGGAGGTATATGTGGCTCAACCTCCCGGCTTCATTGATTTTGAGAAACCGGATCATGTTTACAAGCTTAAGAAAGCACTTTATGGACTCAAACAAGCACCCAAAGCTTGGTATGATAGAATTAAAGCGTTTCTTGTTAAACATGAGTATACCATGGGGATGGTAGACAATACACTCTTTACAAAGAAGAAAGGTTCTCACCTCATAATCGTACAAATATATGTTGATGACATTATATTTGGATCAACTTGTCAAGGATTGTGTGATGACTTTGCCAAAATCATGCATGATGAGTTTGAAATGAGTATGATGGGAGAACTCAACTTCTTTTTTGGACTCCAAATTAAACAAATGGATGATGGTATTTTCTTTAGTCAATCGAAGTACGCTAAAGAAATGCTAAAGAAATTTGGATTAGAAGAATCTAGACCAATGAAGACCCCTATGTCCTCGGATACTAAACTCACCGTAGATGATGATTGTGAGTCGGTAGACAACACCAAATATAGAGGTATGATTGGTAGTTTGTTATACCTAACGGCAAGTCGACCGGATATCATGTTTAGTGTTTGCCTTTGTGCTCGCTTCCAAGAGGCTCCAAAACCTCTCACCTTGAAGCGGTTAAGCGTATCTTCCGATACATTAAAGGCACTATACATTTAGGATTATGGTATCCTAAAGGGACCGGCGTAGAAACCATTGTCTACGTGGACTCGGATCATGCGGGAGACTATGTGGACCGGAAAAGCACTAGTGGAGTTTGTACCTTCATGGGTTGTTGTTTAACTTCTTGGTTCTCCAAGAAACAAATCGCTCTTGCGATATCCACCACGGAAGCCGAGTATGTGAGTGCCGGAAAAGCATGCCAACAAGCTCTATGGATGAAGCAATCGCTTGTTGATTACGGGATTTCTCTTGATGATGTTCCCATCATGTGCGATAATAAAGGCGCTATAGACCTTAGCAAGAATCCCGTGCAACATTCGCGAACCAAACACATAGAAATTAGACACCATTTCCTTATGGATAATGTTCAAAAGGGGAACATTTCTATTGAGAAGGTGCCCTCCGAGGACAACTTAGCCGACATCTTCACTAAGCCACTTAAGAGGGAACCTTTTAATTACCTACGTCTAGGTCTAGGATTAATGGAACATCTTCCTTGATTTCCTTCTTTTTATAGTTTATCACTTTGAGTCTTTGAGTCTTTTAAACTCCTTTTGAAAAATATTCTCCTATCTTTTTCAAAACTCTCAAAGTTTTCATCAAAATGGTTGAAAAATGCTTTTTTACATTGTTAATTCAATCAAAAACGGTTTTTCATAGATTCTCGCTATTAATCTAGAGCTTACATAATTCATATGTATGTTTCTCTCAAACATAGAAAGAACAAGATAGAATCATGGAGGATCATTGTGTCATGACTTAAGGTCTTGTATTACACACCTCCTACATTGATTTTTTTGTCAAATGTCTATTTGGTATGTGTGCATATGTTTTCTTTGTCTATCTTTGCTTTTAAGCATATCCCTATGATAAGTTAGACTAGAAAAATAAGATTTGCTGAGACAAAAATCTTCCACCATACACCAAACACAAGCCCCGGTAGGCGGTTCCATAAGTGAACCGCGGTTCCTTAGTGATAAGGAACCGCCGGGCATGATAAGGAACCGCGTACAACGCCTTCCTTTTATGGGTTTTTCTCTGAAACTCCAGATTTGCTCCAACATTTTTGAGAATCTTAGTTTCAAACCCTTTGACCACCCCAATGTACCTTAAACCTTCCCTATTTAAACGTTAAGCATTTTGCCTTTCTTCACACCACAAAATGTCTTATTCTCCCAATGAAAGCCTTGAATACCCACCATTCTCTCCAATTGCTTTCAACCCAAATTCACCCAAGAACACTCTTAATCACATCTCTCCTTCCAAGAATATTGATTGTGGAACTTCTTTGCTTCCACCACCACCCTTTAGTGTTCTTCCTCCTTCTCATGATAATGTCATGCACCATGGAACATATTGTCATTGTTGTCAATATCAACATCTTGCTATGGCACACATCTATGAGGAGTTGAGCTACATCAAGAGTCTCTTAATCAAGCCTCCTATTCACTATGATTATGAGATCTCCAACAAGCCACCACCACCACCCTCCGCAATTACCTTGTCTTTCTTATAAGCATTGGTTGCTTATCCACAAGACACCAAACTCTAGCAAATCTTACAATTCTAGAATAACTAGGATTAGATTTATGCTTTTGGCTTGTTTTCTTTTTCCATACAACTTTGTATGATGTTTTTTTGTAACTTATCTTGGATCTTTATCTTTGTGTCTTTCTTCTCTTTTTTTATGTGACCTATTGTATATCTTGTTGGTTGTTTCCTTTGGTCAACTAACCCTTCTATGTAGCTTGTTACCATATCTCGATTCCTCGGTGCCCCAAGCTAGGGGGACTAAGCACCAAGGGGGAGTCTTTGCAAAGTCCGTTTCTTCAATACCGGCTTACGTAACCTTTTTGCTTCGAATAAGGGGGAGAAATGAATAAACTCGTCTTCGAAAATCTTGTTTTTGTGTGATTGAGTTTATGTATTGTCGGAATCAAAAAGGGGAGATTGTTAATGCAATAATGACTAAAAACGTTACTTGCATTTTTTGGTCTCGCTTAGTTTTGATTACGACAATATGTAAAAACAAGCATTTACGAAAACGACAAAAAACGAATTCTTGAGTTCAAGTATTTTTCATTTTACCCATTTTCACTTAAGGTATGGATAAACAAGTACTAACCTTAATCAAGCGATCAAATGATTTAATCTTTCTTAAAACTCACTTTTTATTTAAGTGTGACAAGTTTTTTTATTAAACTTTCTTTTTAAGAAAATGTTTTATTAAATTATTTATTTGAAATTTGAAAATGGCATATTCTTATTTGGCTAAGAATATCCTTTCAGGATATTTTTTATATCCAGATAAGACCTCCACCACTAAAGGACAAAAAATGGAGCGGAGTCTAGGCAGTGGTTCTCTAGCGCCTAGGCGGTTCCTTATCGATAAGGAACCGCAGGCTGAGCTAAGGAACCGCCACCAGATATAGCCGTTCGCCTTCTTGTCCTATAAATAGTGGACCATTCTCAGCTTTTCAAATCACCTCTTTTGCACATTTATTTCCAGATTCAAACCCCTTCTTTAATCACTCAAATCTTTGATCATTTGTTTGATTATTACTTGTTTAAGAAGTGAATCTTGTTCTTCCATCCCTTCCTCTCCAAGTGCAAAGAGAAGAACACTATCCTAGTGAAGTGTTGAGTCCACCACCAAAGATCTATTGAAGATCTACTTTTATACATTTGTTGTTGTGTAATAGTTGTGAAGATCCAAGTAGTTGTGTCTATTTGGAAGTTGTGTATGTACTAAGTATAGTTGTGTAGATTGGTCCTAACTACGATTAGGGCTCGACTTTTAGCTTAGAGTCGGAAATTGGTTAAACGACGTGTACCGTTTTCTCCACCATAAGGAGCTTGTTGTGTAGTAAACTCTCGAGTAAGGAGTACTCGAGGAGTGGAGTAGGAACGAGGAGTGAGCTTCGTTACCGAACCACTATAAATCCTTGGTGTTCGGTTTGATCTTTCTTTACCCTTAACTCTTTACATTCTTTATTCTTTATGCATATACATTTGTTAGTATTAGCTTAGTTACACTATCATTCTTTATTCTTTGTGGATATATTTTTGTTAGTATTAGTTTAGTTACCCTATTGTTCATATTGTGCATAAGAAGATTTCACATATTTCCTCAAGCCTAAGTTTTTGAAAAAGGATTTTTGGAAACCACATTTTAACAAGTAAATATAAGAAACTATTCAACCCCCCCCCTTCTAGTTTCTACACCTATTTTCCTCACGAGGATGAGTTTTCCTATGACTCCGATGATACTTATGTTTTCACATCGAGTTTGGAAGAGGACGAGTCCCCCACTTTGGATAAAAATGACATTTTGAGCTTTAATATCCACACCTCTTGCTATTTTCTCGTTAAGTAAAAGGTGTTTGATCCCGGAATAGAGACTTTTGTGCTTTCATTGTCATATCACCATAACACATTTCCTTGTAAGAAATTTTTGACTAAGGGTACCCCACTTTTCTTTGCATTATTTGATGTTACCACCTTGGGGTTTATTTCCTTTTGTGATGGAAATTATGTGTTTGACCCGGGTGGATTTTCATGGGGTATTCCTTATTTGACTTTATTTCACCCTTTATCATGGAGAGATTTTCCTCCCTTGGAAATCTCGGTCCATGATTTTTCCCATTTGAATAATGATATTTGGGAATTCGAGTCGAGCTAGAGACTCGTGATAAATAAATCAAGCATCATTTAACTAGGTTAGATTTTTACCTATTCCACCCTTTCCACCCTTTTTCACCTTCACCCATTTCCACCAATAAGTGTAGGGGGAGCCAAGTAGGTTGATTGTGTTATGATGTTGTGCAGGGACATGTGCTTTAATGATCCACTTTTGGTGTTTTTGACACGACCCGTGATCCCGTGTTCCCGTGTACCCGGTTCTATCAAAACTATTGTGATTCATACATGTATATAAATAAGATGAATAAATGTAATCACTTTAGTTGTCTCTTCCTTAGCTCGATTTTAAACAACGTACTCAATGTCCTAAGTATAGGGGAGTTTATTCTCCCACATTCTTAAACATTGAGAACAATGTTTATATTAAGTGTAGGGGGGACTTCTATCGAATTTTAGTGGGCTTTTCCATGAATTTGACCTCATTTAATCGGAAAATTAAAAAAATTTCAACATTTTTCAAATTTTTGATCTATTTTGGCCTAGTAGTATTTCCATTTATTTTCTTTCATTTTGTCATCACATCGTATTTATATTCCATTTCAAGAATAAAGTCAAAAATAAATAAATGAATAAAATGGTTTTAACAAGTTTAGATGTCTTTGATATATTAGGCCCGTCGTGAATATTTTGACTCAACCCGAGTTTACTTATCCAACTTTACTCTAGCTAGTATCCTTAACCATATGGACCTTAATTGGTTTATTAGGATAAGCATCCACGAGTCTCATTCCTTGAGATTTTAAATTGTGAAGAACGAGAGATGATAGAGTTGATAATAAGTTTAAGGGTTAATTCTTGCTTATATGAGTTTTTGTGGCTCTTTCTCCTCGCTTGTATATTTAATTGCTTAATAAATGAGGATTTTTGCGGTGTAGATTCGATATCTTAGCTCTTAGCCAAATCTTTTATCTCCTTGTAATTAAAGCATGAACACATTGAGGGTGCCAACGTTGTGGACTTCCGACTAAGGTGGCTCATAACCACTAAGTAGGAGGTATTCAGACCATGGGACCGTGGAATTTGGCCTACTATATATATCATAAATAAAGAAAGAATAAGATTAAAACATGACCTCAAGGAGCCTTAGAGTGTGGGGCATGTAGCACGAACCTTGTCATTAGAGCCTTAGGGTGTATGGCATGGTAAGTGTTGAATAAACATTGATCAAAAAAATCAATTCCCTTGTTTATCGTTCAAGGAGCCTTAGGGTGTGGACAATAGATGAGGAGCATTTTTACATCTTAAAGAGCCTAAGGGTATATGATGTGAATTTGTTAAACTCCACATAAAGTCAACATGACTTTGGAGGAATAACTAATAAGTAGTACTATTGGCCAAATTTTGGATCCGGGAATTTATTCCCCAAATCGTGTTAAATTATCCTTGATGTGGGCTTACTTTAGTGACAACGTTTTTTAGGACGAGGTTATGTTTTGAGTGCCGGGTTTGCACCGTTTTGCCTTCATTTTTGGACTAATAATTATCAAATAAGTCAAATGAGCCTACGGGTGAATGACAATCCTTAAAAGCTAGAGATACAACTTAGGAATTGGAGAAAGAGTATTACACAATTGTCTTATATAAGTGGTTTTAACCTAAGAACTTATGGTAAACAATGATCTTGTTTTTAAGCTTGGTGTGGGGAACGTGAAACTTGAGGGTGATTAATATTCATGACACCAAAGCCCTAATTTAAGTCTTAGATTTCTTTACGAGTTTCTTCCATCAAATAATTTCCAAGTTAATAAATTGTTATAACTTTTATTTCCTTTAAAGTTTTTATATTTTCATCATAGTAGTAATAGTATATCTTAATAAAGGCAAAAACAGATTAATTATGATGAAAATGTAACTTTATGCTTTAAAACTATGCATTGCATGGGGTCATTGCAATGGTCAAGTGTAGGGGATTTAATAAGTGTGTAAACACTTATCCTTTTGCCACTAAAATCAAGGAAAAACAAGACCTAATCATGTGTTTAACATCGTAAAAGTCGGAATTACGCGTGGTTTTGTGTTTTTGTGTGAAATAGGTACAAAAGATCAAAAGGAAAGAAAACAAGGGATTTCACGGTCAATTGTTGAAGCTAAGTCCAAGAAAGAGACAAAGACAAAGTCAAATAACCAAAAATGTGCCAAAGATCACGAAAACCGGCAAAATCGACACGAGTTTAAAGGAAAAAAACAAGGAAGCCGAACTCGAGCTCGTTTTTAGTGGATTTAATATTATTGGAGTTAATTGGCCCTTGTGGGTCCTACATTTGGGTTAATGGGCTCAAATCCTATTTGATGAACATGTATTACTTGCTAATGGGTTAAAAACCTATCAAGGCCTAAGATTGATAAAACATTGGACGGATGTGTGAATTGTATGGGCCAAAAGCCCAAAAATCTTACCAAGTTATGTAACATGAGGGAGTTTTGGGTTTACAAGCCCATAAGCTAACCATGGACGGTTAAAGTGAAACAAATTCACTTATTTACTTGGTCAAAGTTTATTTATTCTCACCCATTTATTTTCACACACCAAACCGTCACCCACTCTCCCCATTTACTTTCGTTACTTCCAAAGTTTTACCCTAAATAACTCACCTCTTTCCTTCTCTCCCAAAAACAAACGCAACCATCCCCTTTTAACCCTAGATCAAAAATATTGGGGCTTTTCACAATTAACAAGCGCGTGTGAATCACGCTTGGGTAATTAAATCCCCATCTTTATAGGGATGAAGATGATGGTGGTCCTAAATCAGACGTGGCACCCTCCCTTGATCCTGATTGGTTTAAACAACTCACCATCTCCCACTCCACCAATCATTGCAAGCCACATCACCACCAAAGAAACACAACTAGCACAGATTTGTGCCACTTTGGCAATCTGTGTGAAAGAGGGCTTATTATCCACCGTTTGATCAAGAGAAAAGAAAGAATGGAAGATTCAACGGCCAAGATTCGAGATCATCATCAACAAACTTCCTCAACAAGGTTTTGGGGATTGCCTATAAAAATCCCCATCAAATGTGTAATCGTTCGTGCCATTATTTTATTTTATTTTTATTTTATGCAAAAATACATTTTAGGTTAATTGTAATTTTCTTTCAAAAGTATTGTAATCAGTTTCTGTTATTAATAAAATTTTATTTAGTTTAATCTTGTCTCATTTATTATTTAAAGTTTACTGCAATCTTTTCTTTAAGCTGTTTTTGTTATTAAAATTATTATTAGCTGATTTTAGCTAATTAATAGTTTGAATTAATTAATATAAATAAAAAGTGGTTGATAAATTTCCCCTACTGGGAAGTTTTATAAAACTGGTTCGATTAGTTGATGATTGTGGATTCGAGAAGGGTATTTGGATCGAATGGTGAATAAAGCTGGTTCGAGTTTTGGGTGGTTAATATAAGGCTTTTGACACCCTATATGAAAGTTCAAGTTCGTTATAGTTCCGAATCTTTTCGAATTGAAAACCGGTCTTAAGTGCGACTCAATCGTCTTTTGGTGAATCAAGAGAATGGTTTGGTTTGTTTATCTAATTTAAACTAATAGCAAGTAATTAAAGTGTCGTTGAGTAAATTAAAACTTTGACAAAATTAAACTTAAAGTTAATTTATGAAAGTTCTTAAACTTAAAGCTTTGAAAAACTTAAAAACTTAATCAATTGTAAGGAAACAATTCATGTTCATCGGAATACACCAATTAGCATCCATCGGAATATAACTAATAATAACCATCGGAATAGTCAAGATCAATACTATCGCAATGACCATCTATCGGGAAGCCACTATCGCAATGACCCAGATCGGAATGATGTAAAGTGCTATTGTCGCAATGTCTATCTATCGGAATGCTGTTATCGCAATGACTCTATCGAAAAATAGGCAGCACTTCGCCTTAACCAAGACCTTAAGACCCGTCGGAATATGCGATCGCAATGTGCGATCGCAACCCAGATCGGAATAAGGAGGTTAACCAACTGATCGCAAAGTAAAACCCTAATGGGTTATTGCGATCGAAAACCAAAGCTATCGGAAAGTGGATTAAACCGTCGGAATGTGTGTCAAAACCCTAAGATTGCGATGGGATGTAACAGATTCCGAAATTTGTGGCAAGAGTGAATCTCAATAAGCAAACGCAATAAGCAAATCCAAACGGAACTTAAGCAATTCACAAAGCTTAAATTTAAGACTTCTAAAACATAAAATCAAGAACTTTATGAAATGAACTTTAAACTTACTAAATCCTTTTGCAAAATCCGAGAATCAATAAGCTAAGATTCGAATAAGCCAATAAGCATTATGAGCTTATGACCTAAACGTGTAAAAGCTTGTGTGTAAACCAAAAGATCAAACCTTTATTCACGAAAAGCATCAAATCATACGAGTGAGATGTGAAATTCGGATCAAAGGTAGAGTAAATCAAGAAGTGTAGAATGAGAATAAGGATCAAAAGCTTAAAATAGAACTTTGATTAATGAAATAAGCAATACAAAAAAAGTGTTTAATCTTGAAAGATTAAAAGAAAAAGATGAACTAGTGAGAGAAAGTTTAAGACTTTCTCTCTCTAAAAACTAGAAAGAAACTTAAGAAATAAAAAACTAGCTAGCTCCCTCCTAATGTGATTAGGAGGGTATTTATAGGGGAGTGGGAGGCATGTGTGGTGCTTTCTTCTTTCTTTTTCTTCTCGACTCGATTTTAATTCTTCGTCTTTGTAGTCTCGGGATTTGAACTTGTCTTTTAATTTTCTTCTTCTATTAGACTTAAGTTCTTCGACTTCATTAAACTTCCGTCTTTTAGACTTGTTCTTCGATAAATCTCCAGAATAGGTCTTGGACATCCGTTCTTTAAGCACTCTTGATCTTTTGACTTCGTCTTTTCCCGTTTTCTTCGACAAAAGTCCGTGAAAGCCCGTGTTTTCTTCCTTTTTCATCTTTTGGTCCTAAAACACAATAAAAACACAAACCACGCATAATTCCGACTTTTACGACATAAATCACACGTTTCGGTCTTGTTATTATTGGAAATAAGTGGTAAAAGGATAAGTGTTTTCACACTTATTAAATCCCCTACACTTGACCATTGCAATGCCCTCATGCAATGCATTAATTTTAAGCACGGTTTACATTCTCCCTCATAAATAACCCATCTTGGCCTTTATTAAATACTAGACGTAAAAGATAGAAATAGGTAAAGAAATTAAAAACTTACATTGAGTTTTGGCGGCCATGAACGTTTATCATCCTCAAGTTTCACGTTCCCCATACCAAGCTTAGAAACGAGATCATTGTTATTATAAGTTAGCAAACTATCACGAACTCATGTGGGCCAATTATTCACTTAGACTCCCTTATTCCTAGGTGTATCTCTTATATTTTATTTTTGTCTTGAATGATCATGAGGATGCATTGTTTGACTTATTTCGATAGTTATTTAGTCCGAAAATAAGGTGAACGATTTAATCAATAGTTAGCTAAAGGACCAAATCTTTTAAAACTGCTTCTCGGGATATCAGAAAGTTCATATCTTGGCATAACTTGGTTCGCGATTTGAGACCTTTCTCGGGCCGATATTTGGCAGCGACTTCATACTTCGAATCTTCGAGAGACGTTCTTGAAATTATGGTCTTCTCTTCATAATAGGAATTTCTTCACTTGAAGTTTTTGAGAGATTCTTCATCTTTGGACCACGACTTCTTCATTTTTCTCCAATCTTTATTTTGGACTTTGATATACAACGATCCGCCTCCTTTTAGGACTTGGATCTATTTATCCTCATACCTTGTTAGGGTCTTTTCGGATAGACTTCTCCATGACTTTTGGGGAGTTCTTGCTTTTCGTCGTGTGTCTCGATCCTTCATATTGATTTTTGATAAATGACTCTTCACATCACTTTTGGATCTTTAGCAACAAAATGTAGCCCTCATGCCTTGTTAGGGCCTTTTTGGACTCGCCAATCTTCGCGCCCCGCTTCATAAGTTATGCCTTGGCTATGAACTCTCGTCATTACCGAGCAACTTTTAAACGATCTGGGGCTAGAAGCTAAGTAACCTTTTAAATCTTACAACCTTATTTATTAGCAGATAAATTTATTAACAAGCGGAGGAGAATAGGCTCATAATTAACTCACATAAATTCACGAAAGAATACCGAACTTATAATTGACTCTATCATCTCTCGTTCTCCACAGTTTAAAATCTCAAGGAATGAGACTCGTGGATGCTTAGCCTATTAAATCAAAGTTTTGGGTTTTTGAGACGCCTATAGGATCTTGCAATTTCTTAGACTTTTTCAAGTTTAGAAATCGCATTTTAAAGTTCCCTTGATAAACGACTCTCTAGGATCAATTATAGGAACTTGCGAAAAGTTCTTGTTCTTAACCCGTGAGAGTTAAGACTTTCGCGTTTTATAGCTCCCTATATAAAAGTCTAGCAAAACTTGACTTAAACATGTTAAGGATACTAGCTAGAGTAAACTTAGGCAAGTAAACTCGGGTTGAGTCAAAATGTTCACGACTAAGAAAAATCTAAAACCACTTTATTAAAAATTTATTCTAGCAAAGGAAACATATCAAAGGCAAATACAACTATACAACTAGGCCAAAATAGATTAAAAATTTTGAAAAATGTCGAAAAATCAAATTTTCTGGTTAAAATGAGGACAAATTCATGGAAAAGACCACTTACTTCGATAGAAGTCCCCCCTACACTTGAGATAAACATTGTCCTCAATGTTTAAGCATGTGGGAGTAAACTCCCCTACACTTAGGACATTGTGCACTTTGTTTAAATCTTGCTAAGGAAAGGACAACTAAAGTGAATTCAATGTGAACATATAGAATATGAAATATTGAATCACAAGAGTTTAGGATAGAACCGGGAAGATAGGAAACATGGTATCACGGTTCGTCAAAAGTCATCAAGATGCTCTCTGAAGCTTAAATCCCTGCACAGCACAAGAAACAAGACAACAAACATATGCGGGGCTCCCCCTACACTTATTATGAAAGCAGTAAAGGATAGAACACGGGTTGCCTCCCGAGAAGCGCTTGTTTTTGTTCACCGAGTCATGAGCCTGACTCGTCCCAAGTTTAGTTCATGGGAAACGTGGTGAGGGATGGAATCATCTCTTGAGAGATGTCCTCACCAAAGTACAGCTTTAAACGCTGGCCATTCACCTTGAAATTGGGCCCATTTGGCTGAGAAAGCTCAATGGTCCCATACGGAAAGACTTTGGCGACGGTGAATGGGCCAGACCAGCGGCTCTTCAACTTGCCAGAGAAGATCTTCAACCGAGAGTTAAAGAGTAAGACTTGATCACCAACGTGGAACTCTCGGTTCTTGATTTTAGCATCGTGGATCATCTTTGTCTTCTCCTTGTAGATCAGCGAGTTCTCATAAGCTTCATTCCTTAGTTCATTTAGCTCGTTGAGTTGAACCTTGCGATGATCACCGGCTTTGATGATGTCGAAGTTAGCCCATTTCAAGGCCTAGTGCGCCTTGTGTTCCAGCTCGATGGGTAGGTGGCAAGCTTTCCCGTACACAAGACGATAGGGTGTACAACCGATCGGGGTCTTGTAAGCAGTACGGAAAGCCCACAGAGCATCATCTAACTTATCGGCCCACGCGGCACGATGCTCTCCCACAGTACGCTCCAATATTCTCTTCAAGCCACGATTGGAAATTTCGGCTTGCCCATTGGTTTGGGGATGATAGGCGGTGGAAAGACGGTGATTGACACCATACTTTGCCATGACTCGTGCAAATTGATCGTTGCAAAAATGAGTCCCGCGGTCACTGATGATAGCACGAGGAACGCCAAATCGAGCGAAAAGCTGCTTCAAAAAGTTCACAACCACCCTCGCATCATTCGTAGGAAGAGCCTTAGCTTCAACCCATTTAGAGACGTAGTCGACGGCGACGAGGATGTACTTGTTCCCTTTGGATGATGGAAATGGCCCCATAAAGTCGATGCCCCATACATCAAAGATTTCACATTCCTGTATGAAATTTTGAGGCATCTCATCCTTATGTGTGATCTTGCCTTGACGTTGGCAAGCATCACAATGCTTAACCATTTCGTGAGCGTCACGATAAATGGTGGGCCAGTAGAATCCAGAATCAAACACTTTCTTAGCGGTGTAGTTGGGACCAAAGTGACCACCGGTGGGTCCTTTGTGGCAAGCTTGGAGGATGTCAAAAGCTGTCGGTCCGTCAACACATCGACGAATAATCAGATCAGCACACTGTTTGAATAGATAAGGGTCATCCCAAAAGTAAGTCTTAACATCGTTCAAGAACTTCTTCTTTTGTTGGGATGTTAACCCTTGGATGAGAATACCACCCGCTAAGTAGTTTGCAATATCTGCAAACCACGGGGTGCCATCAAGATTGAGATTTAAAGACATTAGAGTCTCCAGGGGGAAAGAGTCATTGATCTCTTTGTTCGGATGATCCCCCTGATATGGATCCTCAAGTCGACTCAAATGATCCGCGGCCAGGTTTTCGGCTCCCTTCTTGTCACGAATTTCAATGTTGAATTCTTGAAGGAGCAAAACCCAGCGAAGAAGTCTTGGCTTAGAATCGTTCTTAGTCATCAAGTACTTCAACGCGGAATGGTCCGTGTATACGATGGTGGTGGATAAAACAAGATAAGGGCGAAATTTCTCAAAAGCATAGACAACAGCTAAAAGCTCTTTTTCGGTTGTCGTATAATGCAATTGAGCCCCCGTCATTGTTTTGCTAGCATAGTGGATTGGTTGGAAGTGTTTATTCACTCTTTGGCCCAAAACCGCACCAATAGCAAAATCGCTAGCATCGCACATCAATTCAAAGGGCAGCTCCCAATTAGGGGTAACCAAGACCGGTGCCTTAGTGAGCTTATCCTTGAGAAGATTGAAGGCTTCGAGACACTCTTTAGAAAAGATAAAAGGAGTATCTTTTTCTAAGAGGTGGGTCATCGGGCGAGCGATTTTAGAGAAATCCTGAATGAATCTTCGATAGAAGCCCGCATGACCCAGAAAACTTCTCACACCCTTCAAGGTTGAAGGTGGAGGTAATTTGGCTATGACATCAACTTTAGCACGGTCAACTTCAAGACCGGCTTTAGAGATTTTGTGTCCTAGCACAATGCCTTCTTTTACCATAAAATGGCATTTTTCCCAATTCAGAACAAGACGAGTGTCTTCGCACCGCTTAAGCATACGTTCCAAATTGGCAAGGCAAGCAGAGAAGGAATCCCCGAAGACCGAGAAATCATCCATGAAGACTTCCATGGTTTGCTCAACCATGTCATGGAAGATAGCCAACATGCACCTTTGGAAAGTCCCGGGGGCATTGCATAAGCCAAAAGGCATTCGTTTATAAGCAAATGTGCCGTAGGGACAAGTGAATGTTGTCTTCTCTTGATCTTGGGGATCGATGGGTATTTGAAAATAACCCGAAAAACCATCAAGAAAGCAGTAATATTCATTACCGGCTAATCGTTCAAGCATTTGGTCCATGAAAGGTAGAGGGAAATGATCCTTTCTCGTGGCATCATTGAGTTTGCGGTAGTCTATACAAACTCTCCACCCAGTAACGAGACGGGTAGGAATCAACTCGTTGTGTGCATTGGGCACAACGGTGATACCACCTTTCTTAGGCACACAATGGACTGGACTTACCCACGGTGAATCCGAAATAGGGTAAATCATACCCGCATCAAGAAGTTTGATAACTTCTTTTTTGATGACTTCATGTATTTTTGGATTCACCCTTCGTTGGCTTTGAATAGTGGGCTTGAAGTCGTCCTCCATGAGAATTTTGTGTGTGCAGAAGTGAGGATCAATTCCACGAATATCCGAGATTTTCCATGCAATAGCCTTCTTGTGAGCTTTTAACACAACAACGAGGCGAGTCTTCTCTTCATCTTTCAAATCCGTTGCAATAATGACGGGCGACTTCTTGTTGTCGTCAAGGAACACGTACTCGAGATGTGGCGGCAACTCCTTAAATTCCAAATCCGGAGGATTTTCGACGGGAGGCGTTGTCAAAGTCGGAGTATCGATAGCAATGACCATGGGAGATGGAGGCGAAGGATTGGCTTCGGTGAGAAGATTGTCAAAGAAACTCATGTCTTCATCCCCCTCGGTGGGAGAATCATTAGTAGCTAAATTCACATCTCCCATGGTATCTTCAAGATTGTTCCAGAATAAATCACCATCTCCAAATAGAGACAACGATGAATCAATGGAGGACACGGTCTCAATAGTGGGAAGAGAGGTAGGAATACTTTTGCAAGCATCATTAAAGTGTTCTTCACAAGCCTCATCAAGAACGTCAATACAATTAACGCTCTCATATGAATAAGGCTGTTTAGACAACTTTCCCATGTTGAAGACTACTTTGTCGTCACCCACTCTCATGATAAGCTCTCCGGCTTCAACATCAATAAGAGTGCGACCGGTCCTAAGGAATGGACGACCAACAATAAGTGGCACACGGGGGTCCATCTCGTAGTCGACGACAACAAAATCTGCAGGGAAGGTGAATTTGTCGACTCCTACAATAACGTCTTCGGCTATCCCCATTGGATAAGCAACCGTACGGTTGGCCAATTCCAAAGTCATTTTAGTGGGGACTAGCTCTGGGAGAGATAATTGCTTCCAAACACTTAGAGGCATGAGATTAATACTGGCACCTAGATCGGCTAGGGCCATGCAATTCTCTACTCCCGGGAAATTGCAAGGGATAAGAAAACGACCCGGATCACCAAGCTTGATTGGTAATTTCCTTAAGAGCACTGCAGAGCAGTTCTCATTAAGTTGGGTGTTGGCAATGTCGAGGAGCTTTTCCTTGTCGCTCAGAAGGTCTTTAAACATTTTAGCGTATTTGGGCATGTGAGCGAGAGCCTCGGCAAAGGAGATGTTAAAATTCAATTGTTTGAACATTTTAAGGAAGTTCGAAACCTGAATATCATCCTTGCTCTTTTGCTTCTCTTTCCTCAACCTTGAAGGATAAGGTATATTGGATGAAGAAGAAGGCTTTAGGGGAATAGGATCACTCACAACCACGGGTGGTGGGGAAATGGGGATAGAAGGTGAAGGAGGTGAAGAAAGTTGCTCTTTTTCCTTGTTCACAATCACGGGTGGAGGTGTAGGAAGCTCGGGTTCCATATAACCTTTTCCACTGCGAGTGGTGATTGCTTTCATCTCCCCTCTTGGGTTCGCAACGGTATTACTCGGAAGAGTACCCGAAGAAGAGGGTTGATTACTTTGGATGAGCGAACCAATCATATCACGAAGGTGAAGAGCTTGATTGTTAAAAGAGTTTTGCATGTTGGCATTAATATCATTGCTGTGTTTGGTCATGTCATTCCTTAGCTCGGCTCGTATATCGCTCCCTTGTTTCACCATGTCATTCTTCAAGTTGACAAATTGACTCTGAAGATTCGTTACCAACTCACGATTGGTCTTCATGAATGTCTCGACGTCTGAACTTACTGCCATCGGTTGATTGAGAGGTGGAGCTTGGTAAGCTTGAGAATTTCCTTGAGTTGGGTATGGGTTTCTTTGGGATTGATACTGATTTGGAGCACGAGGTTGGGATTGGTTGTTGCGGTTGTAGCTTTGTTGTTGGTTTTGGTTTGCAGGAGGAAAACCGGGAGGAGCAAGATAATTGTTGGATCGATAACTTAGCAAGCCACGGTCTCCTTGAGGTCGAGCTTGATAGCCTCCCGTGGAATAAGTGCCGTAAGCTGCGTTAACGTTTTCAGGATAATTGCCTTGGGTAGAAGGACAATCATTATAAGAGTGAGGGCCACCACATGTGTCACAAGAAATAGCAACAGCTTTAGCTTGTTGAAAGTGGTTTGTGGCCATGGCCATGAAATTCTTGTTCATTTCAGCGAGTTGTCGAGAAATTTCAGACATTTCAGGATTGGAGGTAGTAGAAGAAACATTTACTCTCGAGTTAGATCTTGAGGATGCGGATGAATCCCAATTCTTGTGGTGAGTAGTCATGTTTTCGATCAACTCTCGACACTCCTCCGGTCTCCTTTTCATAAAAGTACCACCGGCGGCGGCATTGATCGTGTCACGATCACGAAAGGTGAGACCATTGTAGAAGGTGTCAATGAGAGTGACGGGGAGCATATTGTGATTAGGACAGCGGTCGATCAAATCATTGTAACGTTCCCAAGCATCGAAAAGCGATTCATCATTCTCTTGCATAAATCCACTGATTTGGTTACGAAGGCTAGTGACCATGGATGGGGGAAAGTAGCGCGACAAAAAGCGTTGAGTCATGTCGTTCCACGTATGAATAGAATTCTTAGGAAGACGGTCAAACCATTTTTCGGCATGGTGAGAAAGCGAGTGTGGAAAAAGTTGAAGTCGAAGGTCATCCATAGAAACACCGGGGCACTTCATGCTTTGGGTAATGGTAATGAATTTGTCGATGTGTTTGTTGGCATCATCATCCGGAATTCCACGAAACGGGTTCGTTTGCACTTGTTGTATCATATGATGCTTCAACGAAAACTCCTGAGCCGTGACATGCATTGGCGCAATCGGACCTCCGCGTCCATTCATGGTGGGTTGGCACAATTCCTCCATGGTTCGTAAATCAGGTAGAAGGACATTGTTGTTGTTGTTGTTGTTATTCAAATTATTTTGAGGTGGGTGATTATTGTTGTTGTTAACACCAGCCATATCTAAATCTTCAAGAGTCTCGGGCTCAGAATAGTTGGAAGATCTAGTACGCATGCACCTGCAGACAAGAAATATCTATATAATATTTTTGGTTTTTATAGGTTTTTTTACTGTTTTTGTATTTTTGAAGAGTTTTATATTTTTTATGGATTTTTGGAAATTTTAATAGCAATGAAAATAACGTTCAAAGAACGGATCCCAAAATTCAATGCGTCTCTCACTAGAGACCGTTTATCTTAACGAAAAGAGCCGGCAGCGGCGCCATTTAATATAAGGCTTTTGACACCCTATATGAAAGTTCAAGTTCGTTATAGTTCCGAATCTTTTCGAATTGAAAACCGGTCTTAAGTGCGACTTAATCGTCTTTTGGTGAATCAAGAGAATGGTTTGGTTTGTTTATCTAATTTAAACTAATAGCAAGTAATTAAAGTGTCGTTGAGTAAATTAAAACTTTGACAAAATTAAACTTAAAGTTAATTTATGAAAGTTCTTAAAACTTAAAGCTTTGAAAAACTTAAAAACTTAAAAACTTAATCAATTGTAAGGAAACAATTCATGTTCATCGGAATACACCAATTAGCATCCATCGGAATATAACTAATAATAACCATCGGAATAGTCAAGATCAATACTATCGCAATGACCATCTATCGGGAAGCCACTATCGCAATGACCCAGATCGGAATGATGTAAAGTGCTATTGTCGCAATGTCTATCTATCGGAATGCTGTTATCGCAATGACTCTATCGAAAAATGGGCAGCACTTCGCCTTAACCAAGACCTTAAGACCCGTCGGAATATGCGATCGCAATGTGCGATCGCAACCCAGATCGGAATAAGGAGGTTAACCAACTGATCGCAAAGTAAAACCCTAATGGGTTATTGCGATCGAAAACCAAAGCTATCGGAAAGTGGATTAAACCGTCGGAATGTGTGTCAAAACCCTAAGATTGCGATGGGATGTAACAGATTCCGAAATTTGTGGCAAGAGTGAATCTCAATAAGCAAACGCAATAAGCAAATCCAAACGGAACTTAAGCAATTCACAAAGCTTAAATTTAAGACTTCTAAAACATAAAATCAAGAACTTTATGAAATGAACTTTAAACTTACTAAATCCTTTTGCAAAATCCGAGAATCAATAAGCTAAGATTCGAATAAGCCAATAAGCATTATGAGCTTATGACCTAAACGTGTAAAAGCTTGTGTGTAAACCAAAAGATCAAACCTTTATTCACGAAAAGCATCAAATCATACGAGTGAGATGTGAAATTCGGATCAAAGGTAGAGTAAATCAAGAAGTGTAGAATGAGAATAAGGATCAAAAGCTTAAAATAGAACTTTGATTAATGAAATAAGCAATACAAAAAAAGTGTTTAATCTTGAAAGATTAAAAGAAAAAGATGAACTAGTGAGAGAAAGTTTAAGACTTTCTCTCTCTAAAAACTAGAAAGAAACTTAAGAAATAAAAAACTAGCTAGCTCCCTCCTAATGTGATTAGGAGGGTATTTATAGGGGAGTGGGAGGCATGTGTGGTGCTTTCTTCTTTCTTTTTCTTCTCGACTCGATTTTAATTCTTCGTCTTTGTAGTCTCGGGATTTGAACTTGTCTTTTAATTTTCTTCTTCTATTAGACTTAAGTTCTTCGACTTCATTAAACTTCCGTCTTTTAGACTTGTTCTTCGATAAATCTCCAGAATAGGTCTTGGACATCCGTTCTTTAAGCACTCTTGATCTTTTGACTTCGTCTTTTCCCGTTTTCTTCGACAAAAGCCCGTGAAAGCCCGTGTTTTCTTCCTTTTTCATCTTTTGGTCCTAAAACACAATAAAAACACAAACCACGCATAATTCCGACTTGTACGACATAAATCACACGTTTCGGTCTTGTTATTATTGGAAATAAGTGGTAAAAGGATAAGTGTTTTCACACTTATTAGTGGTGTTGATTCGTTTCATAGACGGCTCAGCGCCGATCTACTGCTCAACGGTTTTCGTCACAGGTTTAATCTCTTGTTTAAATTTTCATGTTATTTAATTTTAAGTTATATGTTTGAGTTATTGTGGTTCTTCTATTTGCTCGTCTGATTGTTTAAACTGCTATATCTGATATTGTTCAGCGTTTATTTATTTGCTATTTGTTTACCTGCTGTTACTAATTGATTTTGATAAGACTGTATTTGGTAGTTTTTGTAGTTACTGTTTATTTGGAATGTTTCTCTTTCGTTGCTGATAGCATATATGAGTTAGAATTTTGACTTAATCTGCTTAAACTGGTATTTATCTGTTTAGATTTGCTTATTTTTAAGTTTAGATTCATTTGCTTATTCTCTTTTTAGGATCATTTGCTTATTTGAGTTTAGGTCTTTTAAGCTGATTTGATTTCATTGAGTGTAGTTTGCTTATTATAGTTTTGCCTTGCTGATTTTTTTACTGTTTGCTTATTTTCAGTATCAATTTGCTTATTAGATCTTTTAGCTTATTGTTTTCAGTTTTTATCTGATTATTTTCTGTTTTCAGTTTTATCTGTTTTTGGTTTGTATTGGGTTGTTTGATTTTGTTTTATGTCTGGATTTGTTTAATTGCTGTCTGTGCTTATTTAGTTTTTTTTAGTTGCTGATATTTGCTGCATAAAGCAACAGACTCAATTGGTCTGTGTGTTTCTTAAATTCCAAAAAAACAAATCATTCCAATAAGGTCACTAACGGGACTCGAACCCCTGACCTTCTGTTCAATAACCCTACGCGTTTACCAATTGTGCTAGTTACTCTTTTGAGTTTATTTACTACCTTTTTAATTAATATAGCCCTTTAATTAACTGACAGTTTTATTAAATTAGTTTAATTACAAGTTTTAGTTAGTTAATTTTAATTAAAAAGTTTTTATATATTTACTTTTATAAAATTTAAAAATAAATAAATAAATAAATAAAATAAAAACAAAAAATATTTTTATAACTTTTAGAAATTCAAATTGTTTTTTAATAAATTAGTTTTTAATTAATTAGTTTTTTTTATAAAAGTAGTTTTCAAATAAATTAGTTTTTTAACTTTTAGTTTTTTTAAATTAGTTTTAAATTTTCAAATAGTTTTCAAATTAGTTTAAATAGTTTTATTTTAAATAGTTTAAATAGTTTATGATTTTTAAATAGTTTTGTTTAAATTTGTTTAATTAGTATTTTTAATAGTTAAAAAGTAGTTTTAATTAAATATTTCCTTTTTAAATAGTTTTTAATTAAATAGATTTTAGTTTTAATTACCAAACAAAGTACATTTTTACCAAGAACAATTAATCTTGTGTTTAAATCCGATATCAATTCGAGTGAGTCGGGGAAACTATAAATTGCAAAAAAAATTCATACATTAATTTGCAAGTTTCTGAGATAAAGGTTAAACTGTTTTCTTATATCTCAATTTCCACTTCATAAATTTGCCATTTTTCTTTCACAAAACTTGTTGCCAACATGTCCTGAGTGGATTTTATCATTTTCAGCTTTTTGGAATTTTTGGTCAACGCTTGGTCAAATAAGCTCTTTAGTGCTTAATTTCAGATTCTGGCTTATCTAGTGAACCATTTTCAGTTTTAAAAGACATTCCATTCGTCTTGTTAGCTGATTAATCATATTTCACAAGAAAATTGAGTTGTGGAAGTGTGGATTTCTAGTTTGCTTATTCTTGGCTTATTAGAATAAGTTATCTTGTGATTTACAAGTTTTTAAGCTGATTCCTTGCACAAGTCTAGCTTATTTTGGATTTTAAGCACTTTAAAACAAACCAGAGTTGATTTGGTTGAGAAATAATCTCAAACCAGCTTATTAATCTTGCTTAGCCCGTTTTTGTTAATAGTTCACATTTAATTACACTTTGGTCCCTATTGTTTGTAATTGTTTTCATTAAGAGCTAAACTTCCTTGTTTTTAGGGTTTGCAAGTTATAAGTCCTTTACTTTCAGTTTTTGACAAAATTAGTTAGCAAGTTTGTTAGTTTGGTTAAAAGTTGTTACTAGTTGGTTATATTTTCACATTTGGTCCTTCTAGTTTCTAAAATTTACATTTTAGCCCTTAAACTTTCATTTAGCTTACATTTCAAGCAAGTTTACTTTTATGATTTTAATTTTGAACTTTGTGAATAGTACTTGGTATTTGCAAGGTGTTTTACGGATACGTAGCCTATTATTTTCCTCTTTTTACGTGTTGATTGAATTAGACATAGATTTCCAAATACCCTTAACAACCAAGAACAATTAAAGGCTTGATATTTTTAGGACTTTCAATTTGTCAAGAATCAAGAATAAACGAACTTTAAAATACTAAATTTCAGTAACGATGAACGGTATGTGAGATATTTAATTTTTTAAAATAAGTTTTTTTGTTACATGACAAAAATGGGTGGTTGTGATTGTTTGATTGAGTTTATGCTAAACTAAGAGGGCTAGGTATGGTTGAGTCATGGAGTTCACGCCGTGGGCAAAAAATTGTGCCACGTTAGCTTTTTTTCACTTAACACCAAAACACCCCATAACCCACCAAACCCCCTTCCTGATTAACATTAAAATTCTAGTTTTATAATGGCCCCACTTTGAATAAAAAGCTAATAGAAATGTTTTTTAAGAAAATAAAAATTAAAAGCCCACGGCTCGAGCCCATAACACGAGCCACGATACAGGTGGTTACGCCATGAGCTCGCGTTATGGGCCATAACGTTGGCTGGTAGTTGCCAGCCAAAACTCCATAACTCAGCTCACGATGTGGTTGGCTCAAGCCATGGATTTACATTATGGTGACCAGTCACGCCATGACTTACTGTACCGTGTGCTCTAAGGGGACGTTTGGTACGAGTGTATCACATGGAATGGAAACACAATAGAGAATGGAATGGTCAAGAAAGAGAATAAACTTGGGAAAGAAAAACACGTCCCATTGTTTGATACAACCAAAGAATCGACAAAAAAATGCGTTAGTGTACTGATTATCATGTTTAGTATGATAAGAGAATGGAAACAAAGTAGCTAAAATAATTTAAAAAATCTACTCGAACAATAAGGTAACTAATTATCATTTGCTTTCAACATATTTAAGATACAGAATACACCTCCATCGGAAAAAGAATCAATAAACATCATTGATCATCCTCTTTTTGCTTAAAATATCAAACTATATTGACATTCTAGTGTTAATTTTCATCTTTTTCCAATTCAAGAAGGCCAAACAGATGAACATGATCATGTATGATGAAATAACGAGTTGACCACCATGACAATATTAATTTTTCCAGTTGACTAGCTTCAGTGAACATCACAATTGATCAATTTGTTGCATAAATATACAATTAAAAGGATCATGACCAATAAAGTATAATTATCGTAACCATAGATTAGAGTGATGTCACACCGAAATATAGGGGGCTTTAAAAAGTGACAAGAACCAATGATGAAAGTTAGTCGAAGAAGATCTAGATGAGTTTCAATCTATGGAGATAAAAACTTTTTAGGGCTTCTTTAATTTTCCACAATTGTGACACCATGTGCCACGCACATGTTTTGTAATTTATAGCCCCACATCTTTTAATAGGCTATCTGATTCTCACTTAGAATGGAACGTGTAAATGCTTGTGCCTAATTTCTTCATTCTCAGTATTCCCCGCTTTCTTTAAGAATGAAACGGGTGGAAAGAGAATGCTATTTGATTCTCTAATTTGATTCCTCGTGTATAACAAACAAAATAATGGGCTCTCACTTCCTTTCCAAGCATTCATTTCCATCGTACCAAACATGCCCTAAGGCCCCGTTTGGTTCGTTGTAATTAGATGTAATTTGATGTAATTGTAATTCAATTACATCACATAACCTGTTTGGTTCACAGAATGAGGGGAATGTAATTCACTTTACATTACATATGGTGTTTGGTATACTACCTAATTGTAATTGGGACATTACAATTACATCAAATGATTTATTTCAAATTACATAGGAACTTGGATGGAATGTTTTGAATTACGTCGTAATTCGTAATTTTATACTTTAAACCACTATTATTATTATTAATTATTAATAATCAACTTTATTATTATTATTATTATTATTATAATTATATTATTATTATCTTAAAATAATATAATAATAAAAAATTTTATTTTTATTATTATATTATTATATTAAAATAATATAATAAAAATAAACTTATTTTTATTATTATATAATAAAAAATTAAAAAGTAATAATAATAATTTTTTTATTATTAATTACTATTATTTATTATTATTTTTATATTTTTATTTATAAATTTATAAATTTTTAATTTTTATATTTTTTTTAAATTTTGAATTTATTTTATATAATATTTATTTATTATTAATTTATTTAATTTATTTTTTAATTTATATTATTTTCATTATTATTTTTTATAATTTTATAATTTTATATTTTCAGTAAATATTTTTATTTTTTAATTATTGTTATTACTATGTATTTTAATATTTTATTAATATAAATATTTCTTATTATTATACTTTTGAAATATTAAAATAATATAAATTATTATTATTTTATTTTAATAAAAAATAAAACTTTTATTAAATTATATTTTTTATTAAATTAATATTTTTTATTAAAATAATAATTTTTATTAAAATGATAACTTTTACTAAAAAAATAATTTTTATTAAAATAATAATTTTTATTAAAATAACAAGTTTGTAGAAACTAGAAGGGGAGGGGGGGTTGAATAGTTTCTAATATTTACTTGTTAAATGATGGTTTTCAAAAAAATCCTTTTTCTCAAAAACTTAGACTTAAGGAAATAAGTGAAATCTTCTTATGCACAATATGAACAATGATAGTGAAATTTAAGACTAATACTAACTAATATATATGCACAAAGAATAAAGAATGTAAAGAGTTAAGGGTAAAGAAAGATCAAACCAAACACCAATGATTTATAGTGGTTCGGCAACGAAGCTCACTCCTCGTTCCTACTCCACACTTCGAGTACTCCTTACTCGAGAGTTCACTACACAACAAGCTCCTTATGATGGAGAAAACCGTACACGTCGCTTAACCAATTTTCGACTCTAAGCTAAAAAGTCGAGCCCTAATCGTAGCTAGGACCAATCTACACAACTATACTTAGTACATACACAACTTCCAAGTAGACACAACTACTTGGATCTTCACAACTATTACACAACAACAAATGTATAAAATTTGATCTTCAAAGGATCTTTGGTGGTGGACTCAACACTTCACAATGATAGTGTTCTTCTCTTTGCACTTGAAGAGGAAGGGATGGAAGAGATAGATTCACTTCTAAACAAGTAGTAATCAATCAAATGATCAAGGATTTGAGTGATTTAAGAAGTATGTTTGAATCTGGAAATTTGTGTGCAAAAGAGGTAAGTTGAAAATCTGAGAAAGGTCCACTATTTATAGGACAAAGGACCAACGGCTATATATGCCCGCGGTTCCTTATCTTAGCCGGCGGTACCTTATAGATAAGGAACCGCCTAGGCGCTAAGGAACCGCTAGACTAGACTCCGCTCCTTTTTTGTCCTTTAGTGGTGGAGGTCATATCTGATTATAAAAATATCCAGAAAGGATATTCCAAATCAAAAGGGAATATGCCATTTTCAAATTTTCAAATATTTAATTTAATAAAACATTTTCTTAAAAAGAAAGTTTAATTAAAAACTTGTCACACTTAATAAAAAGTGAGTTTTAAGAAAAGATTAAATCACTTGATCACTTGATTAAGGTTAGTACTTATATTATTCATACCTTAAGTGAAAATGGGTAAAATGAAAAATACTTGAACTCAAGAATTCGTTTTTCGTTGTTTTCGTAAATGCTTGTTTTTACATATTGTCGTAATCAAAACTAAGCGAGACCGAAAAATGAAAGTAACGCTTTTAGGCATTATTGCATTAACAATCTCCCCCTTTTTTATTACGACAATACATAAACTCAATCACACAAAAAACAAGATTTTCGAAGACGAGTTTATTCATTTCTCCCCCTTTGTCGAAGCAAAAAGGTTGCACAAGTCGGTGTTGAAGAGACGGACTTTGCAAAGACTCCCCTTTGGTGCTTACTCCGCCTTGCTTGGGGTACCGAGGAATCGAGATATGGTGACAAGCTACATAGAAGGGTTAGCTGAACAAAAGAGACAACCAACAAGAGATAGCTATAGGTCACAAAAAAAATTAAAAAGAGAAGAGAACACAAAGACTAAGATCCAAGTGAAGTCATATAAAATAAAAAGAGTCATACAAAGATGTATGAAAGAGGAAACAAGCCAAAAGCATAAATCTAATCCTAGTTAATCTAGAAGTCTAAGATTTGCTTGAATAAAGTGTCTTGTGGATAAGCAACCAATGCTTATATGAAAGACAAGGTAGTGGCGGAATGTGGTGGTGGTGGCTTGGTGGAGATCTCATAATCAAAGTGAAGAGGAGGCTTGATTAAGAGACTCTTGATGTAGCTCAACTCCTCATAGATGTGTGCCATAGCAAGATGTTGATATTGACAACAATGAAAATATGTCACATGGTGCATGACATTATCATGAGAAGGAGGATGAACACTAAAGGGTGGTGGTGGAAGAAAAGATGTTCCACAATCAAAATTCTTGGTAGGAGAGATGTGATTAAGAGTGTTCTTGGGTGAATTGGGATTGAAAGCAATTGGGGAGAATGGAGGAGAATCAAGGCTTTCATTAGGAGAGTAAGACATTTTGGGATGAGAAGTAAGGCAAAATGCTTATGGTTTAATAGGGAAGGCTCAAGGTATTTTTGGGGTGGTCAAAGGGTTGAAGCAAAGATTCTCAAAAATGTTGGAACAAATTTGGAATTTCAGAAATACCCGAAAAAAGAGGAAGCACTGTACGCGGTTCCTTATTGCTTCCGGCGGTTCCTTATTGATAAGGGACCGCGGTTCATATATGGAACCACCTACAGTGGTTGAGTTTTGGTGGTGAAGGAAGATTTTTCAGCAAATCTTATTTTTTTAGTCTAACTTATCATAGGGATATGCTTAAAAGCAAAGATAGACAAAGAGAACACATACTAACTCACCAAATAGGGGTTGACCACAATACATGGATTTTAAAAATCGATGTAGGAGGTGTGTAAGACAAGACCTTAAGTCATGACACAATGATCCTCCATGATTCTATCTTGTTCTTGATATGTTTGAGACAATCAAACATATGAATTATGTAAGCTCGAGATTAATAGCAAGAATCTATGAAAAATGTTTTTAGATTGAATTAACAATGTCAAAACATTTCTTGACCATTTTCGAAAGAGACTTTGAGGATTTTGACAAGGAGAAGAGAAGATTTTCAAGAAGAGTTTAGGAGACTCAAAGATTCAAAGTGATAAAAGACTCAAAGGAAAGTAAGAGACTCAATAAAGGGAAAGCAATTAAGGAATATGTTCCATTAATCCTAGACCTAGACGCAAGTAATAAAAAGGTTCCCTCTTAAGTGGCTTAGTGAAGATGTCGACTAAGTTATCCTTGGAGGGTACCTTCTCAATTGAAATGTTCCCCTTTTGAACATTATCCCTAAGAAAATGGTGACGAATTTCAATGTGCTTGGTTCGCGAGTGTTGCACGGGATTCTTGCTAAGGTCTATGGCGCCTTTATTGTCGCACATGATGGGAACATCATCAAGAAGAATCCCGTAATCAACAAGCGCTTGCTTCATCCATAGAGCTTGTTGGCATGCTTTTCCGGCACTCACATACTCGGCTTCCGTGGTGGATATTGCAAGAGCGGTTTGTTTCTTGGAGAACCAAGAAGTTAAACAACAACCCATGAAGGTACAAACACCACTAGTGCTTTTCCGGTCCACATAGTCTCCCGCATGATCCGAGTCCGCGTAGACAATGTTTTCTACGCCGGTCCCTTTAGGATACCATAATCCTAAATGTATAGTGCCCTTAATGTATCGGAAGATACGCTTAACCGCTTCAAGGTGAGAGGTTTTGGGAGCCTCTTGGAAGCGAGCACAAAGGCAAACACTAAACATGATATCCGGTCGACTTTCCGTTAGGTACAACAAACTACCAATCATACCTCTATATTTGGTGTTTTCTACCGACTCACAATCATCATCTACGGTGAGTTTAGTATCTGAGGCCATTGGGGTCTTCATTGGTCTAGATTCTTCTAATCCAAATTTCTTTAGCATTTCTTTAGCGTACTTAGATTGACTAAAGAAAATACCATCGTCCATTTGTTTAATTTGGAGTCCTAAAAAGAAGTTAAGTTCTCCCATCATACTCATTTCAAACTCATCATGCATGATTTTGGCAAAGTCATCACATAATTTTTGACAAGTTGAGCCAAATATAATGTCATCAACATATATTTGCACAATTATGAGGTGAGAACCTTTCTTCTTTGTAAAGAGAGTGTTGTCTACCATTCCCATGGTATACTCATGTTTAACAAGAAACGCTTTAAGTCTATCATACCAAGCTTTGGGTTCTTGTATAAGACCATAAAGTGCCTTCTTAAGCTTGTAAACATGATCTGGTTTCTCAAAATCAATGAAGCCAGGAGGTTGAGCCACATATACCTCCTCATTGATCAAACCGTTAAGAAATGCACTCTTTACATCCATTTGTTGAAGTTTAATATCTAAGGCACAAGCGTAGGCTAAAAGGATTCTAACGGATTCTAATCTAGCTACCGGTGCATATGTCTCGTCATAATCAATCCCTTCTTGTTGATTATAGCCTTGTGCTACAAGTCTAGCTTTGTTACGAGACACAACACCATTCTCATCTAGCTTATTCCTATATACCAATTTGGTTCCTATAATGGTAGAACTTCTAGGTGGAGGAACAAGTTCCCAAACATCATTAGCAAAGAATTGATTCAATTCTTCTTGCATCGCAATGACCCAACTCTCATCCGTCAAAGCTTCTTTAACATTCTTTAGTTCAATCAAGGAGAAGAAACAAAAGAAGTTACTTTGGTTTTGGACTTGAGATCTTAGGGTCCTTTGATTTAAGTCACCAATGATATTATTGAGAGTATGATCCTTAGACTCCTTAATGTTTACTTCCTTTTCAACACTAAGGTCTTCAACTCCTATTTTTCTAACCTCTTTGGCTCTAACAACTTCTACTTCATCCAAGTCATCATCAACCAATGGTGGTGTCTTGGTTAAAGGAGGGGTTTCATCAAAAGTCACGTTAAGTGATTCTTCAATTACGCCAGAGGTTCTATTGAGGACTATGTAGGCTTTGCTAGTTTGGGAATAACCTAAAAAGATACCTTCGTAAGACTTTGGGTCGAACTTGGTAAGGTAGTCTTTGGTGTTGAGGATAAAGCACTTGCTTCCAAACACCCTAAAGTATTCCAATGAGGGTTTCTTACCTTTAAGAATCTCATAGGGGGTCTTTCCTAGGAAAGATCGAATAAGAATTTGGTTGAGAATATAAGTCGATGTGTCCACGGCATTGCACCAAAACTTTTGAGGCAAATATTGCTCGTTTAACATCGTCCTACTCATCTCTTGGATGGTCCTATTCTTCCTTTCAACTACCCCATATTATTATGGAGTGCAAGGAGCCGAGAAGTTATGGGTAATACAATCAGATTCACAAAAGGCACCAAATTGCACTTCATTATCAAATTCCCTACCATGATCCGTCCTAATAGAGACAATTGGACACCCTAGTTGATTTTGAATTCTTCGACTAAAGATTTAGAAATGATCGAAAGCTTCATTCTTAGATGCCAAAAATCTATTCCAAGTGAATCTAGAGTAGTCATCAACTATAACTAGGGTATAAAGGTTACCTCCATAACTCCGTATGGCGGTAGGTCCAAAGAGATCCATATGTAGGAGTTCTAAGCACCGAGAGGTTGAAACCAAATTCTTGGCTTTGTGACTTGAGTGAAATTGCTTTCCAACTTTGTAAGCATCACAAAAGTGACTATCAAACTTCATCTTTGGGAGGTGTCTTACCAACTCCTTAGAGACTAAAGATTGAATTAAACACATATTAGTGTGACCTAATCTCCTATGCCAAAGAGTAGAACTATCATCTATAGTCGCAAGACATATGTTGTCTTTTGACTTCTTATTAACCTTCATGACATAAAGCCCATGCTTTCTAACACCTTTTCCAATGACTTTTCCATCTTTTACGATTTCACTATCATTTTCCGAAAAGATGACCTTACACTTATTGTCATAAATTTGACCTATGCTTAAAAGGTTAAACCTTAAATTATCTACGTGCTTGATAGGTGTGAAAACACCCATCATTTTACCACTTAATTCTGGCTAAAACGAGACCAAAACGCGTCTTTAATATCATTTGTTTGGAATTATGCGTGGTTTTTGTGTTTATTGTGATTTCAGAGCCAACCGGATGGATAATGGAGAAAACATGGGATTGCACGGGTTTTATGGAAGAAAAAGACTCAAGACGAAGTCTATTGTCCAAGAGATGCAAAAGATTTGAAGTCACTGGGCCTATTTGAAGATTTATCGAAGAAAAGGACCAAAGATGGAAGATTCACATATGTCGAAGAAACTCAAGTCTAATAAACGAAGAAATTAAAAGACGAGTTGAATTTAATCGACGACAAATCCCGAATCAGAATCGAAAACATCAACTTTTCTGAAAAGACGAGTAGACAAGAAGAACGGGAGAAAGCCCACTCACCAACCAAAGAGAACACCTATATAAAGAATTCCCTTCACACTTTTCATGAAGTTTTTTTTATTCCTTTTTTCTCTCCTTTTCTGTTCGTAGGCATCACCAACACCATTAGGGTGTTTGGTGATTTTGATTCTTGTTTTCCAATCTTGTAGTTTAATCTTTGTCTTTTGATTGTTTAAACATTAATCTATCAATTTAATCCTTCATTTCATCTTATTCATCTTCATCTTTTTGATTCAAAGTTAAAATTATTATTTGGTTGATTTTGATTTTTAAAAGTTATTGGGTTTTATGTTTTTATTGATGGGATTTGATGTTTATGGTTAGTAGATGATTAGGCATTAGTTTTGGTTAAGTTTTGGTTAAACACTTGGTGAATTTTGGATTGAAATCGTATTCCCCTGTTTCTCTGTCTCCTACTGTTCTTGAGTTTTTCTAGGTTCCGAACGAGCACAAAAGTTCTGAATGAAGTGTTTTAAAAGTTCCGAATGAATGGTTTTTCGAAAGTTCCGAATCAGTTTAAAAGTTCCGAATGAAAGTCTTTAAAAGTTCCGAATAAACTTCCGAATAAACTTCTGAAAAAAGTTCCGAATGAAAGTGTTTAAAAGTTCTGAATCAATTTTGTTAAAAAGTTCTGAATAAAGTTCCGAATAAACTTCCGAATAAACTTCCGAAAAAAGTTCCGAATGAAAGTGTTTAAAAGTTCTGAATCAATTTTGTTAAAAAGTTCCGAATAAACTTCCGAACCAATCCAAAATCTTCCGAATCAATCTTTTGCAAAAGTTCCGAATCAAGACTTCCGAATCAAGCTAGTTCACTCGGAAGACTTCCGAATCAAGGAGTTCATCCGGAAGAGTTCCGGATCAAGAAGTTCCGAACCAGAGGGTTCATTCGGAAGAGTTCCGAACCAAACTTCCGGATCAAGGGTAAAGTAGAAACTTCCGAATCAATTTCCTTTTGAGTATTTCGAATCAATTTTCTTTTGAGTTAAGTGATATTTACTGTTTCTCTTTTTTAATACTTAAATTTTTAATACTTAAATTTTAATTCAAGTTTTATTAATTGCTATTAAATTAATTGTTTTTAGCTTATTCTTATCACTTTATGCTTTTAATCCTTTTAGTAGAATATAAAATCCAAACCCCCTTTTTAGTAACCAAGAACAATCTTTCCACTTTGAGCTGTAATCAATTCGAGAGGATACCGAGATCTAATCTGAACCCATACAAAATCAGTGTATCAAATGGCGCCGCTGCCGGCTCTTCTCGTTAAGATCAACAGTTTTTTGTGAGAACTTGGATTTTGGGATCCGTTCCCCGTGAACGTTACTTTTTCATAAAAAAATTTCAAAAATCCTAAAAAATATAAAATTTTCAAAAATACAAAAAAAAATTTAAAAACATAAAAACCAAAAATATTTCTGCTTTGTTTTTGCCTTGTTAGTTCTTTTGCAGGTGCATGCGTACACGATCAACGTCTTATCAAGAGCCCGAGCCTCTCGAAGACTTAGACATGGCCGGTGTACAAAACAACAACAATAACCCACCTCAAAACAATAATAATAACAATAACAATCCACCTTTCAACAACAATAATAACAACAACAACAACAACAATGAGCCTCTGCCGGATAATCGGCCGATGATTGAACTTCTGCAAGCACATGTAGATGGTAACAATGATCCAATTGTCATACCCGCGATTGTAGCCAACAATTTTGAGCTCAAATCCGGCTTTATCCAGATGGTCTCTGCTCAACCATTCTTGGGGCGTACCATTGATGATCCGCATGACCACATCAAGAGATTCTTGGAACTCACCAATACGGTCAAATTCAATGGTGTTCCACAAGAGGTAATCCGTTTACAACTTTTTCCCTTTTCTTTAGAGGGACAAGCCCGGCATTGGCTTGCTAAGGAACCGCCACAGAGTATTCTTACGTGGACGGATTTGGAGACCAAGGTTATCAACTACTTTTTCCCACCCTCTCGTACTACCGCTTTGCGGAATGAAATTATCAATTTTGAACAAAAGTACGATGAGTCGTTTAGTGAATCTTGGGACCGTTTCAAAGACCTTTTGAGAAAATGCCCACAACATGGTTTTACCAAAGTGCACCAAATTAATACTTTTTATAATGGTTTAAACATGAATGACCAAGATTCACTAAACAGTGCCTCGGGGGGTAATCTTTTGGCTAAGACTTCCAATGCTGCTTGGGATATCATTGAGAATAAGTCTCGTGTGCCAACCAAGAGTGTTCGGACCAATGTCGCTAGTGCTAGTACTAGTGACAGCGATAAGCGACTTGACAAAATCACTGCGCTTCTTGAATCGCTTGCTACCCAAACCGCCAGCAACACCAACAGCATCAACGCTAAAAACACTAAAGACGCTCAAGTCAATGCTGTTAGCCAACCATGTGAGATATGCGGGGGTCCTCACTCTTACACCACTTGCACTACCACCCAAGACTACCCTTCTGAAAATGTGAATGCAGCTTATGGCACCTATCCTCAACCCGCTTATCAAGCTCGTCCTCAAGGTGACCGCAACCTGCTTAGCTACCGTTCGAACAACTATCTCTCACCACCCGGTTTTACTCCTAACAACCCAAACCAACAACAAAACCTCAACCGCCCTCCTCAACAACAACAACAACCTCGTACACCATACATACCACCTCACAAACAACCATATCCACCTCAAAGAAACAACCAAGTTTACCAGCAACCTGCTTATCAACCACCCGCATACAATGCTCCTCCCAACCAACCCACCGCTTTACACCAAGAAGTGGAAACCTACATGAGGACTAATGATGTGATCGTGGTAAATCTTCAGCGGGAAGTGCTCAACTTGAAAGCAGACCTGGTGAAACAAGGGAACGATCTGAGAGCTGATATGAGAAACACTTTGGATAGTCAAACAAATGACTTAAAAAACATGATGGCTAGTTCTTCCAAGGTAATCAACCCTCTTCTTCGGGTACTCTTCCGAGTAACACCGTTGCGAATCCAAGAGGGGAGATGAAAGCAATCACCACTCGCAGTGGCAAAGGTACCAAGGAACCCGAGCTTCCTATACCTCCACCGGTGATTGTGACTAAGGAGAACGAGTCACCCGCTCCTATTCCTCAACCTTCTACTTCCCCAATTTCTCCACCTCTTACTTCTATCCCTCCTCCACCCAAGGATGTGAGTGATCCTTCGATCCCAAAGAGTTCCTCTTCTTCCAATGTACCTTATCCATCAAGGTTGAGGAAAGAGAAGCTCAAAAGCAAGGATGATATTCAAGTTTCGAACTTTCTAAAAATGTTTAAACAATTGAATTTTAACATCTCCTTCGCTGAGGCTCTCGCTCACATGCCCAAATACACGAAAATGTTCAAAGATCTTCTTAGCGACAAGGAGAAGCTTCTTGATATTGCTAACACCCAACTTAATGAGAATTGCTCTGCAGTGCTCTTAAGGAAATTGCCAACCAAGCTTGGTGATCCGGGTCGTTTCTTAATCCCTTGTAACTTCCAGGGAGTAGAGAATTGCATGGCTCTAGCCGATCTAGGTGCCAGTATTAACTTAATGCCCTTAAGCGTTTGGAAGCAATTATCTCTCCCTGAGCTAGTCCCCACCAAAATGACTTTGGAATTAGCTAACCGTACGGTTGCTTATTCAGTGGGGATAGCCGAAGACGTCTTTGTAGGAGTCGACAAATTCACTTTTCCTGCCGATTTCGTTGTCGTTGACTACGACATGGACCCCTCGTGTGTCATTGATCGTTGGTCGTCCATTCTTGAGGACCGGACGCACTCTCATCGATGTTGTAGCTGGTGAGCTTATCATGAGAGTGGGTGACGATAAAATTGTCTTCAACATGGGAAAGCTTTCTAAATAGCCTTATTCATACGAGAGTGTTAATTGTATTGACGTTCTTGATGAGGCTTGTGAAGAACACTTCAAAGATGCTTGCAAAAGTATTCCTACCTCTCTTCCTAATGTTGAGACCGTTTCCTCTATCGATTCATCACAATCTCTATTTGGAGAAAGTGATTTCCTTTGGAAAGATTTGGAAGCCACCATGGGAGATGCGAACTTATCTAATGACGATTCTACCACCAATTGGGATGAAGATCTCCGCCTCATTGAAACCCTTCTCAAAGAAGACAATATTTCTCCACCATCTCCCACGGTTATTGCTATCGATGCTCCGACTTTGAAAACGCCTCCCATCGAAAATCCTCCGGATTTAGAACTTAAGGAGTTGTCGCCCCATCTCGAGTACGTGTTCCTTGAAGAAGAGAAGAAGTCGCCCGTCATTATCGCGAAGGACTTGAAAGATGAAGAAAAAACTCGCCTCATCACCGTGCTTAAAGATCATAAGAAGGCAATTGCTTGGAAAATTTCTGACATCCGCGGAATTGATCCGAACTTTTGTACTCACAAGATTCTCATGGAAGATGACTTTAAACCCACAATCCAGAGCCAAAGAAGGGTTAATCCTCGCATTCATGACGTCATCAAACAAGAGGTTATCAAACTTCTTGATGCCGGCTTGATTTACCCTATCTCGGATTCGCCATGGGTAAGTCCCGTCCATTGTGTGCCCAAGAAGGGCGGAATAACCGTTGTTTCTAATGAACACAACGAGTTGATTCCCACTCGTCTAGTTACTGGGTGGAGAGTTTGTATTGATTATCGCAAGCTCAATGATGCCACGAGAAAAGATCACTTTCCTCTTCCCTTCATGGATCTAATGCTCGAGCGTCTAGCGGGTAATGATTATTACTGCTTCTTAGACGGTTTCTCCGGGTACTTTCAAATTCCCATCGATCCCAAGGACCAAGAAAAGACCACATTCACTTGTCCTTATGGAACATTCGCTTACAAACGTATGCCTTTTGGTTTATGCAATGCTCCTGGGACGTTCCAAAGGTGTATGATGGCTATATTCCATGACATGGTGGAAGACACTATGGAAGTATTCATGGATGATTTCTCGGTTTATGACGATTCTTTCTCTGCTTGCCTTGCCAATTTAGAACGTATGCTTCAGCGGTGTGAAGACACTCGCCTTGTTCTTAATTGAGAAAAATGCCATTTCATGGTAAAAGAGGGCATCGTGCTAGGACACAAGATCTCCAAAGCCGGTCTTGAAGTGGACCGTGCTAAAGTCGATGTTATTTCTAAGTTGCCTCCACCTTCAACCGTGAATGTGAGAAGTTTCCTTGGTCATGCGGGCTTCTACCGTCGCTTTATCAAAGATTTTTCTAAAATCGCTTGCCCGATGACCCACCTCTTGGAAAAAGATACTCCTTTTATCTTTTCTAACGAGTGTCTTGAAGCCTTCAACTTGCTTAAGGATAAGCTTACTAAGGCACCGGTCTTGGTTACCCCTAATTGGGAGCTGCCTTTCGAGTTGATGTGCGATGCTAGTGACTATGCTATTGGTGCGGTTTTGGGCCAAAGAGTGAACAAACACTTCCAACCGATCCATTACGCTAGCAAGACAATGACGGGGGCTCAATTGCATTACACGACAACCGAAAAAGAGCTTTTAGCTGTTGTCTATGCCTTTGAAAAGTTCCGCCCCTATCTTGTCCTTTCTACCACAATCGTTTACACCGATCATTCCGCGTTGAAGTACTTGTTGACTAAACAAGATTCCAAACCAATACTTCTTCGCTGGGTTTTGCTACTCCAAGAATTTAAAATCGAAATTCGCGATAAAAAAGGAGCTGAAAACCTAGCCGCGGATCATTGATAGGTGTGTAAACACCCATCTTTTCTACCACTTAACTACACTAATAACCGGACCAAAACGTGTATTTTATGTCTTTTATGTCGGAATTATGCGTGGTTTGTGTTTTTGTTGTGATTTAGGATGAAAAGGTGAAAAATGGATAAAACACGGACATTCACGGGCATTTATGGACTTTTATTGAAGAAAAGGATAAAAGACGAAGTCAAGAAGTCAAGAGTGCAAAAAGAACGGAAGTCCAAGACCAATTCTGAAGATTTATCGAAGAAAAAGTCAAAAGATGGAAGTTTATCAAAAGCCGAAGAATTCAAGTCTATTTTATTGAAGAATTTAAAGACGAGTTCAAAGAAATCCCGAAGCTAAAAGTCCTTTAAGTCTACATTTAATGAAGATTAAAGAAGAAGGGACTAAGTATGCAATTAAGGAAGCTTCCTAAGCAAGTTTTAGCCTTCCCTATAAATAGACTAGATTAGTTATCATTTCACTGTTGTTGGCTAAGTGTGACAATTAGCTCTTCCACCATTTTAAATACTTGTCATTTACATTAATTGTCAATTTAATTACCTTGTCTTGCACCTTAAATTCATTTAATTTCAAGTAAGTTTCCTTTTAATTATTGTTAATCTTTACTTTATCTTGTCAATCTCTCTTCTACCTTTCTTATTCTTTGATTTATGGTGTTTATGTTCATGTTCATGCTTTTATTTTGATCCAAAAGTGTTTTTGATTATTATGGTTAAAGTTGTTTAATTTCATGTTTTTGATTGACTGTTGATGCTAATTCATTGGTTCGTTACTGTTTTTATTAATACGTGTGTTTGATTTTGGTTAAAATTGTTATTATTCCTGCTGCTACTGTTTCCTTGTTCTTCGGATGTGTTTTGCCTGTTTCTGATCTTTCCAGATAAGTCCCGAATCAAGGAAGTGGAAAGTGTTCATTCGGAACTTCTAAAGTTCCGAATCAAAGCTTCATCCGGAAGATTAAACTTGTTCATTCGGAAGTCAAAACTTCCGAACCAAGACTCTTCATTCGGAAGTCCGAAACTTCCGAACCAAACATACTCATTCGGAACTTCCAAAGTTCCGAATCAAGGGTTTCATCCGGAACTTTTCAAAAGTTCCGAATCAACTCAAAGTTCCGAATCTAGGGCCAAAGTTCCGAATCAAGGCTGTTCATTCGGAAGTCAAATACTTCCGAATCAAGGTTGTTCATTCGGAACTTTAAACTTCCGAACCAAGGGAAATCTTCCGAATCAAGGGGTTCATCCGGAATGTTCCGAACCAAGGAGTGACCAAAGACTTCCGAATCAAGGTAACAAGTGAGAGTTCCGAATCAGCAAGTTCCGAACGAAGGATTGTTTTGGATAAGTGACATATTCAGACTAATTTGTTCCGGATCAAGGATTTTAGTAATATTCCAAGTAAAGAAGATTCATTTCAACCAAAGGTGACATTTAAGTTGAGTGATTATTCCAAACGAAGGTTTATTCTAGATGAGCTGTATTCAGGTTCTTATTAGCTTTTGTCTTTGATTTTTATTTTCAAGCTTTATTTTTCTTGCCTTTTTATTTAATTGCACTTTTAGATTATTTGCCTTAGTTTTAGTCGCACTTTAAGTTTGCCCTAGATAGATTTAAGTTTACGTCATTTTACTTTAGAGCCCTTTAATTTTAGTCACGTTTTTAAATACTTGCACTTTACTTTAATTAGACTTAGATTTACTTTAAGAGCACTTTTACTTTTAAGTATTTGCATTTAAATTTAAAATCACCCAAAAATATTCTTTCTCACTAAAGATCAACTAAGTCACACATAGAGAGCTAAGATCAATTCGTTAAGATACCGAGAACAATAATTGAACCTAGTGAAAACCTAGTTATCAATCATCTCAGTAGACTTGAGGATCCTTATCAAGGGGATCATCCGAACAAAGAAATCAATGATTCTTTTCCCCTGGAGACCTTAATGTCTATCAACTCGACTGCTGATGAAACCCCGTGGTTTGCGGACATTGCAAACTACTTGGCGGGTGGAATTCTCGTTGACGGGTTAACATCCCAACAAAAGAAAAAGTTCTTCAAAGACATTCAGACTTACTTTTGGGATGACCCGTATCTATTCAAGCAATGTGCTGATTTGATTATTCGCCGATGTGTTGATGGACCGGCAGCTTTAGAAATCCTTGACGCTTGCCACAAAGGACCCACCGGTGGTCACTTTGGTCCCAACTACACCGCCAAAAAAGTGTTTGACTCGGGATTTTAATTGCCCACCATCTACCGTGATGCTCACGAGATGGTTAAACGATGTGATGCTTGCCAAAAACAAGGCAAGATCACACATAAAGACGAGATGCCTCAGAATTTCATTCAAGAATGTGAAATATTTGATGTTTGGGGTATCGACTTTATGGGGCCATTCCCTTCATCTAAAGGAAACAAATACATCCTTGTAGCCGTTGACTACGTTTCAAAGTGGGTTGAAGCCAAAGCTTTACCTACTAATGACGCAAGGGTGGTTTGTAACTTTTTAAAGTCATTATTCGCTAGATTCGGTGTGCCTCGTGCTATTATTAGTGATCGCGAGACTCATTTTTGCAACGACCAATTTGCTAGAGTCATTGCTAAGTATGGTGTAAATCATCGTCTTTCCACCGCCTACCACCCACAAACTAATGGCCAGGCTGAAATCTCTAACCAAGGATTAAAGCGAATTCTGGAAAGAACCGTGGGAGAGCATCGTGCCTCATGGGCTGATAAACTTGATGATGCTTTGTGGGCTTTTCGTACCGCATATAAGACTCCGATTGGTTGTACACCATATCGTCTCGTGTACGGGAAAGCGTGCCACCTCCCCATTGAGTTGGAGCACAAGGCTTACTGGGCCTTGAAGTGGGCTAATTTTGATATCAACAAAGCCGGTAACCTACGCAAGATCCAACTCAATGAGCTGAATGAACTCCGGAATGAGGCTTATGAAAACTCTTTGATCTATAAGGAGAAGACTAAGCTCATTCACGACTCTAAGATTAAGAACCGAGAGTTCCAAGTTGGAGACAAAGTTTTACTCTTCAACTCTCGGTTGAAAATCTTCTCGGGCAAGCTGAAATCTCGTTGGTCCGGCCCCTTCACCATTGCCCAAATTTTTCCATATGGTACTCTCGAGCTCGCTCATCCTAATGGACCTAATTTTAAGGTGAATGGCCAACGAGTGAAGTTGTACTTTGGTGAGGACATCTCTCATGAGATGATTCCATCCCTCACCACGTTCCCCATAAACTAATTTTGGGCCGAGTCATGCTCGTGACTCGGTTATCAAAAACAAGCGCTCCTCGGAAGGCAGCCCGAGTATCTATCCTTTTCTGTTTTAACCTCCTTAGTGTAGGGGGGCCTATATAGGTGTTTGTGTGGTGATGTGATTACAGGGATGAATGCACTCTTGGAATGTTTGAAGAACCGTGCCCCCGTGTTATCCGAAATCTGGTTCTATCTCTCAACTATCGTGATTTAATTAGACTTAGATTTACTTTAAGAGCACTTTTACTTTTAAGTATTTGCATTTAAATTTAAAATCACCCAAAAATATTCTTTCTCACTAAAGATCAACTAAGTCACACATAGAGAGCTAAGATCAATTCGTTAAGATACCGAGAACAATAATTGAACCTAGTGAAAACCTAGTTATCAAATGGCGCCGATGCCGGCTCTTTACGTTAAGATCAACAGTTTTCTGTACTAGACACGTTGCTTTTTGGGATCCGTTCACTTGTGAGCGTTATTTTTCTTGTATAAAAATTCAAAAATCATAAAAATTGAAAACTGAAAAAAAAAAAAAAAAAAAAAAAAAAAAAAAAAAAAAAAAAAAACATAAAAATTAAAAATTTCCAAAATCCAAAAAGATTTTATCTTTATTGTGTATATATATTGCCTTTGCGTTTGGTTTCTTTTTCTTTTACATTTTCAGGTGTATGCGTACTAGATCTTCTAACTATCAAGAGCCCGAGCCTCAAGAAGATTTAGATATGTCAGGTGTTAACAACAATAATCAACTACCGCACCTCAACAATAATAACAATAACAACAATGCTCCTCCACAGCCCGATCTTCGGACCATGGAGGAACTTTGTCAACCAACAATGTTTGGACGAGGAGGACCGATTGCGCCGATGCAAATCAACGCTCCTGAGTTTTCGTTGAAGCACCACATGATTCAGCAAGTACAAACAAACCCATTTAGAGGATTGCCTGATGATGATGCCAACAAACACCTCGACAAGTTCATTACAATCACCCAAAGCATGAAGTTGCCTGGTGCCACGATGGATGTTCTCCGCCTACAACTCTTCCCGCATACTTTATCGCATCATGCCGAGAAATGGTTTGATCGTCTCCCGAAGAATTCTATTCACACTTGGGATGATATGACTCAACGCTTTCTTTCGCGCTACTTTCCACCATCCATGGTCACAAGCCTTCGCAATCAGATCAGCGGTTTCATGCAAGATCCCGATGAATCTCTTTTTGATGCATGGGAGAGATATAATGTCTTGATCGACCGATGTCCAAACCACAACATGCTTCCGGTCACCTTGATCGATACTTTCTACAACGGATTGACTTTTCGAGATCGTGATACGATCAATGCAGCCGCCGGTGGCACATTCATGAAAAGGAGACCCGAGGAGTGTAGAGAGTTAATAGAGAACATGACTACTCATCATAAGAACTGGGATTCCTCTGCTTCTTCTAGAAACAACACGAGAGTCAATGTTTCTTCTACCTCAGCAAACCCTGAGATGACCGAACTCACCCGCATGATGGCTGAAATGAGCAAAAGTATTACGCTTCTCGCTTCAAATCAACAACAACAACAAGTTAAAGCGGTTGCTAATCTTTGTGAAACATGTGGCGGTCCTCACTCATACACCGATTGTCCTTCGACACAAGGAAATCCGGAAAATGTGTATGCAGCTTACGGTAATTATTCACCGGAAAATTACCAAGCTAGACAACAAGGGGATAGAAATCTGCTGAGCTACCGTTCAAACAATTACCTTTCACCCGGTTTTTCTCCTCAAAACCAAAATCCCGCCAACAACTACAATAGAAGCAACCAAATTCCACCTCGTGCTTCTAACCCTTATCAACCACCCACCCAACAACACCCAACCATTAACCCCGATGTTGACACAATCATGAGAACTCAAGGTGAGCAAATCAAGAATCTACAGAGCCAGATTATTAATTTGAAAGGAGATATATTAAAGCAAGGTAATGACATCAGAAATGAGGTTCGTGAAAACCTTCAATCCTCCTTCATCACTCAAACAACTGAATTAAAGAATCTATTGGCTAGTTTCTTGCCCGAAGCTCAACCTTCTTCTTCTTCTTCGGGTTCTCTACCTTCAAATACCGTCACTAATCCGCGAGCTAATGTGAGTGCTATAACTACGCGTAGTGGACTTACCATTGTCGATCCACCGACCCCACCACCATCATCTACCCCACCACCATGTATCTCTACTCCTCCTACACCTAGTAATAGTGCACCATTACCGTCTCCACCTCGTCATGACGATGTATCTCGGAAGGACCCTTCAACATCACAACCGTCACCAACTACACCTCCACCCAATCCTTATCAGCCCAGAATCCCATACCCTTCTCGCATAGGCAAGACCAACGAGCTAACCAAGAATGACTGTAATGTAATGAAATATGTGGATATGCTATCCAAAATGACCATCAACATTAGCCTTGTTGAAGCACTTTGCCACATGCCGAAATTCGTTAAAGCATTCAAGGACTTGCTTAGCAAGAAGGAGAAGTTGCTTGAACTCGCCAACACACGCTTAAATGAAAACTGCTCTGCAGTCCTTCTTAAAGAACTTCCGGAAAAGCTTGGAGATCCCGGTCGTTTTGTGTTGTCTTGCTTATTCAACAAAACTGAAGAATTTACTGCCCTTGCTGATCTCGGGGCTAGTATTAATCTTATGCCACTCAGTGTTTGGAAAACACTATCATTGCCCGATCTCATTCCTACAAAGATGACTCTCGAACTTGCAAACCGCACTCTCGCTTACCCCGTTGGTATAGCCGAAGACGTGTTTATCAAAGTTGGCACATTTACCTTCCCGGTCGATTTTGTCGTAGTTGATTATGAAATGGACCCTCGTATTCCTCTAATACTTGGTCGGCCATTCTTGAGAACCGGACGTGCTTTAATAGATGTGGCCGAAGGCGAGTTAATCTTACGAGTCGGGGATGATTCTAAAATTTTTAAAATGGGGAAGCTTACAGGTAGATCCTTTGGAGGCCGAGAATCAGTAAATATGATAAATGTGCTCGATGACTTTACCGTCTATGACAATCCTCTATTCGAGTCTTCCACTGATAATCCACTCTTTGAAGATAATGTGGATGATTCTCTCCCTACTTTGGACGCTTCTCCCATTTTTGATTCTCCACCGGTCTTTGATGCTTATGAAGATGATAATTCTAGCTCAGATTCGGATGATTTTGATTGTACTTCTGAGTATCCTGAGCTGCCCACTTTCGATGATTTCGATGAGGCTGATACTCTATCGAGCGATTCTTCACATGATGAAGATCCTCCACCATCACTCGATCCTACTTTGGACGATTATTCATTTGAGGAAGATTTCTCTGAATTTCTCAACACATACTTCCCTCATGAGAGTGATGCTCCTCCTTTGGATTTTGAAGATTATCGCCTTGATCCTACTTTGGATTTGAAGAGCATTTTGTCAAAGGAGAAGAAACCGGTCGACACCGAAATCCGTTGCACGTATGATTTGACACCTCTGTGTCCCACTTCTGAGGACGAGGTTGTGCTTCTTTGCGGATCTTCTTCCCACTCGGCTGAGCCTGAGTGTTATTTTCCCCTGAAGGAAAGGGTGTTCGATCCCGGTATCGAAGTCTTTAAGCCATCTCAGTATCCACCTGATGAAATAAAAGGAAATATCTTTGGAAATTTTGAAGACATGCTTGCTCCACTTCAACTTTGCTTCCACCGTGCTCCGTCGCTGCTTAAGGGAACCTTGCCATTTCTCTTTTGGCTTGCCTTGTTCGCCTTAAGCTCTTGCTTATTGATGGATGAAAACTATGTCTTTGATCCTGGTGGATATTTCTCATGCTACTTCCGTTGATGATCAAGGTCGAGTCAGGCTCACGACTCGGTTAACAAAAACCAAGCGCTTCTTGGGAGGCAACCCATGTATCTATCTTTCCGCTTTCTTTACCATAAGTGTAGGGGGGACCCCCTTGGATTGCTATTTCCTCTCCTCACTTCTTAATCAGGGATTCGAGCTTCAATGATCCACTCTTGATGATTCTTGACGACCCGTGATTCCGTGTTCTACTTCTTCCCGGTTCTATCCTAAACTCTTTTCGATTCACTATTTTATATTGTCTCAATATTAAAATAGGAATCTCTTTAGTTGTCTCTTCCTTAGCAAGATTTAAACAACGTGCACAATGTCCTAAGTGTAGGGGAGCTTACTCCCACATGCTTAAACATTGAGGACAATGTTTATCTTAAGTGTAGGGGGGACTTCTATCGAAGTTAAGTGGTCTTTTCCTTGTTTTTGTCCTCATTTTAACCGGAAAATCAATTTTTCGACATTTTTCAAAATTTTTGATCTATTTCGGCCTATTAGTTTTTCCCTTTTGTATAGATATTTTCTTTCTTTGCTAGAATAAATGTTTAATAAGTGGTTTTAATTTTCAAACGTTGTGAATCTTTTGACTCAATCCGAGTTTACTCTAGCTAGTATCCTTAACGTGTTTAAGTCAAGTTTTGCTAGGCTTTTATATAGGGAGCTATAAAACGCGAAAGTCTTAACTCTCACGAGTTAAGAACAAGAACTTTTCGCAAGTTCCTATAATTGGTCCTAGAGAGTCGTTTATCAAGGGAACTTTAAGATGCGATTTCTAAACTTGAAAGAGTCTAAGAATTTGCAAAGATCCTATGGGCGACTCGAAAACCCAAAACTTTGATTTAATAGGCTAAGTATCCACGAGTCTCATTACTTGAGATTTTAAACTGTGGAGAACGAGAGATGATAGAGCCAATTATAAGTTCGGTATTCTTTCATGAATTTATGTGAGTTAATTATGAGCCTATTCTCCCATCGCTTGCTAATAATTTATTTGCTAATAAATAAGGTTGTACGATTTGAAAAGTTACTTAGCTTCTAGCCCCAGATCGTTTAAAAGTTGCTCGGTAATGACGAGAGTTCATAGCCAAGGCATAACTTATGAAGCGGGGCGCGAAGATTGGCGAGTCCAAAAAGGCCCTAACAAGGCATGAGGGCTATGTTTTGTTGCTAAAGATCCAAAAGTGATGTGAAGAATCATTTATCGAAAATCAATATGAAGGATCGAGACTCACGACGTAAAGCAAAACTCCCCAAAAGTCATGGAGAAGTGTATCCGAAAAGACCCTAACAAGGTATGAGGATAAATAGATCCAAGTCATAAAAGGAGGCGGATCGTTGTATATCAAAGTCCAAAATAAAGATTGGAGAAAAATGAAGAAGTCGTGGTCCATATATGAAGAATCTCTCAAAAATTCCAAGTGAAGAAATTCTAATTATGAAGAGAAGACCATTATTTCATGAACGTCTCTCAAGATTTGAAGTATGAAGTCGCTGCCAAATATCGGCCCGAGAAAGGTCTCAAATCGCGAACCAAGTTATGCCAAGATATGAACTTTTTGATATCCCGAGAAGCAGTTTTAAAAGATTTGGTCCTTTAGCTAACTATTGATTAAATCGTGCACTTTATTTTCAGACTAAATAACTATCGAAATAAGTCAAACAATGCATCTTCGTGATCATTCAAGACAACAATAAAATATAAGAGATACCCGTAGGAATAAGGGAGTCTAAGTGAGTAATTGGCCCACATGAGTTCGTGTTAGTTTACTAACTTATAATAACAATGATCTCGTTTTTAAGCTTGGTTTGGAGAAAGTGAAAACTTGAGGATGATGATTATTCATAACATTTTCAAAACCCAAGGTATGCTTTTGATTTCTTTATCTTGTATGTTTTTAATTTTCTATCTCTTTAATAAAGGCCAACGTGGATTGATTATGATGAAAAGTGTAATCTTGCTTTGTAACTAATGCATTGCATGAGGACATTGCAATGGTCAAGTGTAGGGGATTTGATAGGTGTGTAAACACCCATCTTTTCTACCACTTAACTACACTAATAACCGGACCAAAACGTGTATTTTATGTCTTTTATGTCGGAATTATGCGTGGTTTGTGTTTTTGTTGTGATTTAGGATGAAAAGGTGAAAAATGGATAAAACACGGACATTCACGGGCATTTATGGACTTTTATTGAAGAAAAGGATAAAAGACGAAGTCAAGAAGTCAAGAGTGCAAAAAGAACGGAAGTCCAAGACCAATTCTGAAGATTTATCGAAGAAAAAGTCAAAAGATGGAAGTTTATCAAAAGCCGAAGAATTCAAGTCTATTTTATTGAAGAATTTAAAGACGAGTTCAAAGAAATCCCGAAGCTAAAAGTCCTTTAAGTCTACATTTAATGAAGATTAAAGAAGAAGGGACTAAGTATGCAATTAAGGAAGCTTCCTAAGCAAGTTTTAGCCTTCCCTATAAATAGACTAGATTAGTTATCATTTCACTGTTGTTGGCTAAGTGTGACAATTAGCTCTTCCACCATTTTAAATACTTGTCATTTACATTAATTGTCAATTTAATTACCTTGTCTTGCACCTTAAATTCATTTAATTTCAAGTAAGTTTCCTTTTAATTATTGTTAATCTTTACTTTATCTTGTCAATCTCTCTTCTACCTTTCTTATTCTTTGATTTATGGTGTTTATGTTCATGTTCATGCTTTTATTTTGATCCAAAAGTGTTTTTGATTATTATGGTTAAAGTTGTTTAATTTCATGTTTTTGATTGACTGTTGATGCTAATTCATTGGTTCGTTACTGTTTTTATTAATACGTGTGTTTGATTTTGGTTAAAATTGTTATTATTCCTGCTGCTACTGTTTCCTTGTTCTTCGGATGTGTTTTGCCTGTTTCTGATCTTTCCAGATAAGTCCCGAATCAAGGAAGTGGAAAGTGTTCATTCGGAACTTCTAAAGTTCCGAATCAAAGCTTCATCCGGAAGATTAAACTTGTTCATTCGGAAGTCAAAACTTCCGAACCAAGACTCTTCATTCGGAAGTCCGAAACTTCCGAACCAAACATACTCATTCGGAACTTCCAAAGTTCCGAATCAAGGGTTTCATCCGGAACTTTTCAAAAGTTCCGAATCAACTCAAAGTTCCGAATCTAGGGCCAAAGTTCCGAATCAAGGTTGTTCATTCGGAAGTCAAATACTTCCGAATCAAGGTTGTTCATTCGGAACTTTAAACTTCCGAACCAAGGGAAATCTTCCGAATCAAGGGGTTCATCCGGAATGTTCCGAACCAAGGAGTGACCAAAGACTTCCGAATCAAGGTAACAAGTGAGAGTTCCGAATCAGCAAGTTCCGAACGAAGGATTGTTTTGGATAAGTGACATATTCAGACTAATTTGTTCCGGATCAAGGATTTTAGTAATATTCCAAGTAAAGAAGATTCATTTCAACCAAAGGTGACATTTAAGTTGAGTGATTATTCCAAACGAAGGTTTATTCTAGATGAGCTGTATTCAGGTTCTTATTAGCTTTTGTCTTTGATTTTTATTTTCAAGCTTTATTTTTCTTGCCTTTTTATTTAATTGCACTTTTAGATTATTTGCCTTAGTTTTAGTCGCACTTTAAGTTTGCCCTAGATAGATTTAAGTTTACGTCATTTTACTTTAGAGCCCTTTAATTTTAGTCACGTTTTTAAATACTTGCACTTTACTTTAATTAGACTTAGATTTACTTTAAGAGCACTTTTACTTTTAAGTATTTGCATTTAAATTTAAAATCACCCAAAAATATTCTTTCTCACTAAAGATCAACTAAGTCACACATAGAGAGCTAAGATCAATTCGTTAAGATACCGAGAACAATAATTGAACCTAGTGAAAACCTAGTTATCAATCATCTCAGTAGACTTGAGGATCCTTATCAAGGGGATCATCCGAACAAAGAAATCAATGATTCTTTTCCCCTGGAGACCTTAATGTCTATCAACTCGACTGCTGATGAAACCCCGTGGTTTGCGGACATTGCAAACTACTTGGCGGGTGGAATTCTCGTTGACGGGTTAACATCCCAACAAAAGAAAAAGTTCTTCAAAGACATTCAGACTTACTTTTGGGATGACCCGTATCTATTCAAGCAATGTGCTGATTTGATTATTCGCCGATGTGTTGATGGACCGGCAGCTTTAGAAATCCTTGACGCTTGCCACAAAGGACCCACCGGTGGTCACTTTGGTCCCAACTACACCGCCAAAAAAGTGTTTGACTCGGGATTTTAATTGCCCACCATCTACCGTGATGCTCACGAGATGGTTAAACGATGTGATGCTTGCCAAAAACAAGGCAAGATCACACATAAAGACGAGATGCCTCAGAATTTCATTCAAGAATGTGAAATATTTGATGTTTGGGGTATCGACTTTATGGGGCCATTCCCTTCATCTAAAGGAAACAAATACATCCTTGTAGCCGTTGACTACGTTTCAAAGTGGGTTGAAGCCAAAGCTTTACCTACTAATGACGCAAGGGTGGTTTGTAACTTTTTAAAGTCATTATTCGCTAGATTCGGTGTGCCTCGTGCTATTATTAGTGATCGCGAGACTCATTTTTGCAACGACCAATTTGCTAGAGTCATTGCTAAGTATGGTGTAAATCATCGTCTTTCCACCGCCTACCACCCACAAACTAATGGCCAGGCTGAAATCTCTAACCAAGGATTAAAGCGAATTCTGGAAAGAACCGTGGGAGAGCATCGTGCCTCATGGGCTGATAAACTTGATGATGCTTTGTGGGCTTTTCGTACCGCATATAAGACTCCGATTGGTTGTACACCATATCGTCTCGTGTACGGGAAAGCGTGCCACCTCCCCATTGAGTTGGAGCACAAGGCTTACTGGGCCTTGAAGTGGGCTAATTTTGATATCAACAAAGCCGGTAACCTACGCAAGATCCAACTCAATGAGCTGAATGAACTCCGGAATGAGGCTTATGAAAACTCTTTGATCTATAAGGAGAAGACTAAGCTCATTCACGACTCTAAGATTAAGAACCGAGAGTTCCAAGTTGGAGACAAAGTTTTACTCTTCAACTCTCGGTTGAAAATCTTCTCGGGCAAGCTGAAATCTCGTTGGTCCGGCCCCTTCACCATTGCCCAAATTTTTCCATATGGTACTCTCGAGCTCGCTCATCCTAATGGACCTAATTTTAAGGTGAATGGCCAACGAGTGAAGTTGTACTTTGGTGAGGACATCTCTCATGAGATGATTCCATCCCTCACCACGTTCCCCATAAACTAATTTTGGGCCGAGTCATGCTCGTGACTCGGTTATCAAAAACAAGCGCTCCTCGGAAGGCAGCCCGAGTATCTATCCTTTTCTGTTTTAACCTCCTTAGTGTAGGGGGGCCTATATAGGTGTTTGTGTGGTGATGTGATTACAGGGATGAATGCACTCTTGGAATGTTTGAAGAACCGTGCCCCCGTGTTATCCGAAATCTGGTTCTATCTCTCAACTATCGTGATTCAATTTTCTTCATACTCACATTTGAAATTGATCACTTTAGTCGTCTCTTCCTTAACTTGATTTAACCAACGTGCACAATGTCATAAGTGTAGGGGAGACTTTTCCCACATGCTTAAACATTGAGGATAATGTTTATCTTAAGTGTAGGGGGACTTCTATCGAAGTTTTAAGTGGACTTTTCCATGAAAATGCCTTCATTTAACCGGAAAATCATCTTTTTCAACATTTTTCAAATTTTTAATTAACTTTGGCCATTTAGTCGTAATTTTTAAATTTTTATCGTTGCTTTCATATGTATATATCCCGCAATAAAGTCAAAAATATTAATAAAGTGGTGTAGCTAGTTTAGAAGTCTTTGACATATTAGGCCCGTTGTGATTATTTTGACTCAACCCGAATAGACTTATCTAAGTTTATTCTAGCTAGTATCCTTAACCATGTAGACCTTAATTGGTTTATTAGGCTAAGCATCCACGAGTCTCATTACTTGAGATTTTAAATTGTGGAGAACGAGAAATGATAGAGTCAATTATAAGTCGGTATTCATGCACAAGCTCACTTGGTGTAATTATTTGCCTTTTCTCCCATCACTTGCTAATAAATTATCTGCAATAAGTAAGGTCGTACGATTTGAAAAGTTACTTAGCTTCTAGCCCAAGATCGTTTAAAAGTTGCTCGGTAATGATAAGAGTTCATAGCCAAGGCATAACTTATGAAGCGGGGCGCGAAGATTGGCGAGTCCGAAAAGGCCCTAACAAGGCATGCGGATTCAATCTTATTGCTAAAGATCCAAGGTGATGTGAAAAGCATTATTCCCAAAATTAATATGAAGGATCAAGACTCACGACGAAAAGCAATCAACTCCCATAAAGATCATGGAGAAGTCTATCCGAAAAGACCCTAACAAGGTATGAGGATAAATAGATCCAAGTCCGAAAAGGAGGCGGATCGTTGTATCTGAAAATCCCCATTAGAGATTGAAGAAATAATCATGAAGTCGTGGTCAACAAAGTTGGAGTACCCCTCAAAAGTCTCCAAGTGAAGAAACTCTATTAACGATGAGAGGACCATTATCTCAAGCACGTCTCTCAAGATATGAAGTATGAAGTACATGCCAAATATCGGCCCGAGAAAGGTCTCAAATCGTGAACCGAGTTATGCCAAGATATGAACTTTTTGATATCCCGAGAAGCAGTTTTAAGAGATTTTGTCCTTTAGCTAACTATTGATCAAATCGTCCTACATTGCTTTCAGCCTAAATAAACTATCGAAATAAGTCCAAAAATGCATCTTCATGATCATTCTAAGACAAAAATAAAATATAAGAGATACGCCTAGGAATAAGGGAGTTTAAGCATATAATTAAGCCATGTGTGTAAGTGTTTGATTTGCTAACTTATAATAACAATGATCTCGTTTTTAAGCTTAGTTTGGGGAACGTGAAACTTGAGGGTGAAAAATCTTCGCAGCACCGAAGCCCTAATGTAAGTCCTTGATCTCTTTGCAAGTTATTTCCATATAGCTATTTTCAAGTGAAAATGGTTTTCTATCCTTTTGTTTACTTTAAAGATTTTAATTTCTCTTAGTACCTTAATTTTTGTTTAGTAGTATTTTAATAAGGCCAAGTTTGATTGATTATGAGAAAAGTGTAAATTTGCTTTATCACTAAGCATTGCATGAGGGCATGGCAATGGTTAAGTGTAGGGGATTTGATAGGTGTGAAAACACCCATCCTTTTACCACTTAATTCTGGCTAAAACGAGACCAAAACGCGTATTTAATATCATTTGTTTGGAATTATGCGTGGTTTTTGTGTTTATTGTGATTTCAGAGCCAACCGGATGGATAATGGAGAAAACATGGGATTGCACGGGTTTTATGGAAGAAAAAGACTCAAGACGAAGTCTATTGTCCAAGAGATGCAAAAGATTTGAAGTCACTAGGCCTATTTGAAGATTTATCGAAGAAAAGGACCAAAGATGGAAGATTCACATATGTCGAAGAAACTCAAGTCTAATAAACGAAGAAATTAAAAGACGAGTTGAATTTAATCGACGACAAATCCCGAATCAGAATCGAAAACGTCAACTTTTCTGAAAAGACGAGAAGACAAGAAGAACGGGAGAAAGCCCACTCACCAACCAAAGAGAACACCTATATAAAGAATTCCCTTCACACTTTTCATGAAGTTTTTTTTTATTCCTTTTTTCTCTCCTTTTCTGTTCGTAGGCATCACCAACACCATTAGGGTGTTTGGTGATTTTGATTCTTGTTTTTCCAATCTTGTAGTTTAATCTTTGTCTTTTGATTGTTTAAACATTAATCTATCAATTTAATCCTTCATTTCATCTTGTTCATCTTCATCTTTTTGATTCAAAGTTAAAATTATTATTTGGTTGATTTTGATTTTTAAAAGTTATTGGGTTTTATGTTTTTATTGATGGGATTTGATGTTTATGGTTAGTAGATGATTAGGCGTTAGTTTTGTTTAAGTTTTGGTTAAACACTTGGTGAATTTTGGATTGAAATCGTATTCCCCTGTTTCTCTGTCTCCTACTGTTCTTGAGTTTTTCCAGGTTCCGAACGAGCACAAAAGTTCCGAATGAAGTCTTTTAAAAGTTCCGAATGAATGGTTTTTCGAAAGTTCCGAATCAGTTTAAAAGTTCCGAATGAAAGTCTTTAAAAGTTCCGAATAAACTTCCGAATAAACTTCCGAAAAAAGTTCCGAATGAAAGTGTTTAAAAGTTCCGAATCAATTTTGTTAAAAAGTTCCGAATAAAGTTCCGAATAAACTTCCGAATAAACTTCCGAAAAAAGTTCCGAATGAAAGTGTTTAAAAGTTCCGAATCAATTTTGTTAAAAAGTTCCGAATAAAGTTCCGAATAAAGTTCCGAATAAACTTCCGAACCAACCCAAAATCTTCCGAATCAATCTTTTGCAAAAGTTCCGGATCAAGACTTCCGAATCAAGCTAGTTCACTCGGAAGACTTCCGAATCAAGGAGTTCATCCGGAAGAGTTCCGGATCAAGAAGTTCCGAACCAGAGGGTTCATTCGGAAGAGTTCCGAACCAAACTTCCGGATCAAGGGTAAAGTAGAAACTTCCGAATCAATTTTCTTTTGAGTATTTCGAATCAATTTTCTTTTGAGTTAAGTGATATTTACTGTTTCTTTTTTTTAATACTTAAATTTTAATACTTAAATTTTAATTCAAGTTTTATTAATTGCTATTAAATTAATTGTTTTTAGCTTATTCTTATCACTTTATGCTTTTAATCCTTTTAGTAGAATAGAAAATCCAAACCCCCTTTTTAGTAACCAAGAACAATCTTTCCACTTTGAGCTGTAATCAATTCGAGAGGATACCGAGATCTAATCTGAACCCATACAAAATCAGTGTATCAGTGCTCAACATTTTCAATAGTCATGGGGTCAAGAGAAACCGTATCTTTGCCAATGATATTACCACGTAGACTACTAGCGAATGTAACGTTACCTCCATCATATGCTTTGTACCGTGAGAACAAACTTCGATTACCCGTCATGTGTTTAGAACAACCACTATCCTTAATCCACTCGTCGGGTTCCAAATCAATTCCCAAGCATATCTAGGTAACAACATACACGATCAAACATTTGGTCCCCAATATCTCATGGGTCCAAAATTGTTAGTTCCAAACATCCCTTGCATTTGGTTGGGATGCATGAATGGAGGAGGGTTTCCCCATGGGGAACAAAAGGGAGGAGGATAATAATTCATATAACCATTTTGTTGTTTATTATTTCTCCTAGGTGTATTTGATCTTGGTTTAGAGTTATGGTCATTCCTTCTAGGTGTTGGAGTTTTACTTCTAGGTCGTGAATTGTTTGACTATCTCTTATAGGTGTTGTCGTTCTACTTCTAGGCCTAGACTCATTCCGTACTCTTGGTGGAGTAGAAGATGGTCTTGATAAACTTGTATTTCCCATTAGAGGTTTACTCAAAGGCTTATAGAACTTATCAACGACATTGTCGTCAAGTATGGGTAATTTCACTTTGTTAACAATAAGATGCTTAGGATGTTCACCTAAATTTGACTTTTCAGAAAGTTCAGAATTTTCATCAAAAATACTTTCTGGCCGCGGTACCTTATCTATGGCGGCGGTTCCATAGTGATAAGGAACTGCCCCATACAGTTTGGGACCGCGTACAGCAAATAGTTTTTCTGAAAATCGGACTTGTTTAGGTTCACTAGTTGATGCTTCATTTGAGTTAAAACCTACACCAAGTCTTTCCTTAGAATGAATTTGTTTGTTTAACATATCATCAAGAGCACTAGTACCTTTCATGAACTTTTCCAGTTTAATGAAGGTGCTCTTCAGATCTTCATTCTCTAACCTAAGTTTCTCACAACTTAAGCAACCTATATCAACTTCTTTATTTTTCTCAAGCTTGGCTAATTTTTCCCTAAGTTCATTAATCTCATTTTCAAGCTTAGTTCTAGTTGATTTTAGTGTTTTGTTCTTTTCTATTAATTTAAGGCTAAGTTTGTGTAAATTGTCATATTGGCCTTCTAATTCAATATCATCTAAGGTGGAGCTATCATTGCTATAATATTCGGTTTCGGAATGTACCTCTTTAGAAGTGTGAGCCATGAGACATTTCTCCTCTTTGGGGTTGTCATCAACGTCTTCACCGCTATCGCTCCAAGAACCACTAACGAATGCCGTGTGATTCTTATCTCGTGAAGGCTTTGGACACTCACTAATTAAATGATTTTGATCACCACATCTAAAGCAATTCCTATAACCTTTTTCATTCTTGGCAAACCGATTCTTTGAGAATGGTTTCTTATCATTGTTGGGTTGCCTCACGTGTTGACCTCGTCTTTTGAAGAACCTCTTGAAATCTCTCACCGCCAATGCATACTCCTCGTCATCACTATCCGAGGAACTATCATGATCGCTTTATGCCTTTTTGGCTTTGAGTACAAGAGACGTCCTTTCACTCTTGGTTTTCACCAATTCCTTAGTCCTTCAAAATTATCATCTCATGAACCTTCAAGTTGCCTATGAGTTCATCGAGTGATAACGTTGAGAGATCTTTCGATTCTTCGATCGCCGTGACTTTTGCTCTCCACTTCGGATGTAAGGCCCTTAGAAACTTCCTAACATTGTTCTTGCTAGAAAAACCTTCATCAAGTGCTTTTAGACTAGTAATAATAGTGTTAAATCTAGCAAAAGTACTATCAATAGCTTCATCTTCTAGGATGATAAATTGTTCATATTGTTGGACAAGAAGATCGATTTTGCTTTCTTTGACTTGGCTATTACCTTGGTGGGTTACTAAAAGAGTGTTCCAAATATCTTTAGTGGTTTCACACATAAAAATCCTTTCATACTCTTTCTTAGGTAAAGCATTATAAATCACCATTTTAGCCTCATTATTTCTCGAAAGTTTCTTTTTAGTATCGTCATTAGCTTTGTCAAAAGTAAACAATTCCTTTGTTTTAGAAACTTCATTAAATTGATAAGGTAAAAAATCACCATTGGTAATAACATGCCATAGATCTAAATCTTTTGATTTCACATAAGTCTCAAATCTATTTTTCCAATAAATAAAACTATCGGTTTCAAAAAGTGGTGGTCTTTGCATATATTGCCCTTCTAGGTACTTGTTGGAATCCATAGATCGATTCAAATTTTTAAAATACAATATACTTTAAAAATACTTGAGCAACCCGCTCTGATAACAATTGTAGAAACTAGAAGGGGGGGGGGGGGGGGGGGGTTGAATAGTTTCTAATATTTACTTGTTAAATGATGGTTTTCAAAAAAATCCTTTTTCTCAAAAACTTAGACTTAAAGAAATAAGTGAAATCTTCTTATGCACAATATGAACAATGATAGTGTAATTTAAGACTAATACTAACTAATATATATGCACAAAGAATAAAGAATGTAAAGAGTTAAGGGTAAAGAAAGATCAAACCAAACACCAAGGATTTATAGTGGTTCGGCAACGAAGCTCACTCCTCGTTCCTACTCCACTCCTCGAGTACTCCTTACTCGAGAGTTCACTACACAACAAGCTCCTTATGGTGGAGAAAACCGTACACGTCGCTTAACCAATTTCCGACTCTAAGCAAGTCGAGCCCTAATCATAGCTAGGACCAATCTACACAACTATACTTAGTACATACACAACTTCCAAATTGACACAATTACTTGGATCTTCACAACTATTACACAACAACAATGTATAAAATTTGATCTTCAAAGGATTTTTGGTGGTGGACTCAACACTTCACAATGATAGTGTTCTTCTCTTTACCCTTGCAGAGGAAGGGATGGATGAGATAGATTCACTTCTAAACAAGTAGTAATCAATCAAATGATCAAGGATTTGAGTGATATAAGAAGTATGTTTGAATCTGGAAATTTGTGTGCAAAAGAGGTAAGTTGAAAATCTGAGAAAGGTCCACTATTTATAGGACAAAGGGCCAACGGCTATATCTGCCCGCGGTTCCTTATCTTAGCCAGCGGTACCTTATCGATAAGGAACCGCCGGACTAGACTCCGCTCCCTTTTTTGTCCTTTAGTGGTGGAGGTCATATCTGATTATAAAAATATCCAGAAAGGATATTCCAAATCAAAAGGGAATATGTCATTTTCAAATTTTCAAATATTTAATTTAATAAAACATTTTCTTAAAAATAAAGTTTAATTAAAAACTTGTCACACTTAATAAAAAGTGAGTTTTAAGAAAAGATTAAATCACTTGATCACTTGATTAAGGTTAGTACTTGTTTATTCATACCTTAAGTGAAAACGGGTAAAATGAAAAATACTTGAACTCAAGAATTTGTTTTTCGCTGTTTTCGTAAATGCTTGTTTTTACATATTGTTGTAATCAAAACTAAGTGAGACCGAAAAATGCAAGTAACGTTTTTAGGCATTATTGCATTAACAAAGTTTATTTTATTTTAAATTATTTATGTTTTTATTATTCTATTTTATTTTAACTATTATTTTTTATCATTTTTTATGTTTTATAAAAAAAGTTGAATTACATTACGGTCAGACTCAACCAAACACATCTCAGATTTTATTCATTATAATTCCACAATATTACAATTCCAAAACATTCTTATTTTTTCAATTACAATTAAATCAAATTATAGTTCCTTCCAAAGATTACAATTCTTTTAAAAACATTCTGCTAACCAAACGGGCCTAAGGGTTTATATTTATTGTCATGATGTTTTATTTGCTTTTGAAAATTTCCTTTTCACGTTATTTAGAATTCTCCCAAATCAATGCTTTTTTAAGCCAAAAATCTTTTTAAATAACGAACCAGTTGATCCAACGGTTTCTATTACATAGTGATTACTACGCTCCTCTTTTCCGCGCGTACAAGCTGTTTTTGAGGCTTTAAAATGTCTTTTTGCTTTTACCCTTCTAGTTCAAGTAATGTTCCATATAATACCCTTATGGATTTTTTTATTGTTCATTTTTCATCTAGACTTTCCCAAGTTACTTTTGGAAATAAGGATGGATGATAAATTCTTCTTTTCTTTAAGACAAAGCTTGTTTAACACTCGGTATATAGAACAATGAATATGACACAAGTTCAGTTGGGTCAGGAATATACCTCCTTGTTTTTATATGCTAAAAATGTTAGGGCCTGAAGGGACAGTTTTAATAATATGAGATCTGAAGGTACCTACATTAGGAAAAAGTTTAACTACTAGTACATGCTTTTTCTAGTCATCAAATGCACATTACAAATGTGGACTGCATAAAATATGATTACTATCACAAGAAAAGTTTAAATGCATTCTTCTTTTTCTCGTAAGAACAAATTCTTATTATTTATTTTAGGTTTAAGTTAAAATCGGAGATTAATATAAGATTTTAAAAAAATGCAAAAAGACTATTTTTAAAAATCAAACGAAGAGACTAATGTTTTAACTTTTTCGAACTAATTTTTTATTAATGATAGTATTTCACTGGTGAAAAACAATGTAATATTAATTGTGATATTTCATTGTGTTATCACTATTAATTTCATTGTTTTTTTTCACTAATACAATATTACACTGATAAAATTTTTCGTTAAATTTACAACTTTAGTCTTCCGCCGATATTTTGCAATTTTTGGAAAAAAATGACTCTTTCGTATTTCTTTTATACAATTTAATTTTAGGTAATAAATGATGAAGATTAATCCTTTAAATTGTTACTCACTTCGTCCCAAAATTACTGTCCTCCGACAAAAACACACAGTTTAAGAAAAGTACTCAATCCGTCCCATATTTATTGTCCTAATTGTTATTTTAATTTGTTCCAAAATATTGTCCAGGCAAATAAGAATTCTAAATTAATTAATTTTCACTTTTACTCATATCATTAATTTCTTACAAGAAAACTATTAATGTATTCAAAAGGTATGTTTGTCTTTTAAAGCATAAAATATCTATATTCATTGAATATATCATAAAACACAAAAAATTTGTTGGAGGACAATTAAAATGAGATGGATGAAGTATATTAATTACAGCTTTCTCTCTTATGTTTTTTAATACAATGATAATTTTACCCTTAGATAATTAATTAAATCTTTTTTAAAGTTTGTAATCATATTTTTAAATAAGAATAATATCGTAAACTTTACCAAACATCCATATTTATTTTTAATAGTGAAAAGTTAAATTAGATTGGATTAAAAAGAAAAAAAAGACTATTATTTTAAGATCAAAGAATTATTAAAAAGCAAAATAAGTCTAACTCATTACATCACCATATACGCGTATAAATTCATATGACCAATATATGATTTTCACCTTTTATTTCGTTTTCTCTCAAAAATTTCAGCTTTCGAGTTTCATCAAGTCACTTGTAAGTTTTTTTTTTCTTCATTCTTTTGCTGTATGAGTTTCATATTAATATGTTTCAATCTATCGACATTTTCAGTACATAGTTTTTCAATAGCTCTAGACTCTAGTTACGATTTTATACATGGATATGAACGATCTCTCAGAAAAATATGAACGACAATTCTGCAAATTATGTACTTGTTAGTTTCTATATGAGTTATGTAAAAATATATAACGTTTGAGCTAAAGTTTTTAATTGTTTTTAGATAATCATCATATCTATATTAAACGAAAATAGAATTCCAACTATTATTAATATCATGTTAAATAACAAACGAACAACAAACTATGCTGTTAGCGACTTTTAAATTAAAAAGTTAATCATATGAAAAGCAACATCTGTAAAAACCGTATACAATTTTTATTGTTCAAATTGTATTATATTTTGTATGGTTTCGACCTTAAACGTGTATTAAAGTACATGTCAATTACACGTTAATTACTAATTGTGCTGCAGGTACGTTATTTATCTTTAGAATATTTTCACATTGCTCTTATAAAGAGTCACGCTAAGCTTCGAAATAAAATGTACTGTAATTATTTATTTTTGGTAAACATATACTTCCTCCGTTTATAATAAGTGTTCATTTTAATTTTTTTCGGTTTTCCTTATTCAACTTTGAACATAAATATCTTTACTTGTATTATATAATACAAGATGAAAAATATGGATTAGTATAGGCAATTCCTCTTATAATTTAATGCTATTAATTAATAATGAAATCATTTAAAACCTTTCTAATACATTCCGTATTAGATTAGTAGGGTATTCGCGCAATGCAGCGGTGTGTAGCATGTAATAGTGCTGAGCAAAATAGCCCGAAAATCGAACCGAATAACCCAGCCGAACTGAATTGGCCGAAACCAAACCAATCATTTTCTGTTCGATTTTTTATTTTGTATATTTGTGTCGGTTTTGCTCGGTTCGGTTTGGTTTCAAGTTAAAAACATGAAAAATACGCCTAAACTACATATTCGATTCGGTTTCGGTTTTGCTCGATATAATTCTGTTCGATTTTCGGTTCGAGTTTTTTCAAAATCGGTTTTCGGTTCGTTTCGATTTTATTCGATTCGGTTCAATTTTGAACCGATGCTCAACACTATTCTGTAATCATATTTTTGGTGAACGGTATTTTTTGATTACATGTTTTTTATACCAACTTTACGCTAGATGAAAAATTTAGTAAATAAATTTATTGTTAGCCATTTAATATTAATTTTTCAAATTTTAAATATTTTTAAACAAGTTTTTATTAAATTAATAATAAAGATAATTATAATGACATCAGTTAATTTAAGTTTTCTAACTAGTTTTGTATTAGCTTGTATAATATGTATATGAATTTGTCTTACTCAAATACTAATATAATTATTTAAATTTTTACCATAAATAGCTTGTACAATATACATATAAATATACCTGATACACACTTTTCAAAATTAGTTGTTAGCATTAAAGTTAGTAATTCAAAATTGATGCCTTTAATTAATGTTGAAAGCTTTTTCGCAAATGTTTTCTGAAAATGATGAAGTGATTCAAGTTTTGTCATTGGAGAGAAGGTATCACGGCTTGAAATCTTTCGTCGATCCTAAGTAAAGGCTCGCCGAGCCTCGTCGAGCCACGTTGCCACACTCACCTCTTCTTCGCTGTTACAATTTTGGAAAACCGAAATCTGAACGACAAGGAGAGAGGTGTATCTTCTTCTTATTTTTCCTTTTTTTATTCATTCTTCCATTTTTTTCTTCTTTTTGGTTAAAATTTTAACGAGGAGTGTGTTTTTAATAAGAGTGTGTGTTTACTAGTAACTGAGGAAGAAGAGAGAGGCCGAGAGGAGAGTGGGGAGATGTTGGTGGAGGGATAAGGATGAGAATATGTTTTTTTTAATATATTTTTTTTATATTGTTTATTTAGTTATATTTATAATTTTTATCGTATTTTTTTTGCTAAAACTGTTCATTTTTATAATTTTTTAAAATGTTTTTAGTTTATGATTATATTTTTATTTCCGTAGTGTATTTTTATTTAAGGATTTGTAATTTTAATTTTAATGAAATGATTTAAATTTGTGTGAAAATGAAAAAAAGAAAAATAAAAGATTGTGGTGGAGCCAAAGTGATGAGGGGTTGGGTGTGTTGTGAGTAAAAAAAGTATTTTTGTTAGCTGTGCTGGTGTGACGTGACACTGAGTTGACAGCTGACTAGGTAAAATTTTGAAATCTTATCCCTCTCTCTTATTACATCGTCAAATTATACAAATTTCTTTTTTATCATATCTTATTACATTGAAGATGAATTGATTGATAGGGTTCGTTTGGTTTGAAATTGGGTTTTATTTTAAATGTGGGTTTATAAAGTGAGTGATTTTGAATTGAATATTATTAATTATTAAATAAAAAATAATATTTGATTTATTAAAAGTTTAGAATTTTTTGAGTTTAGGATTTAATGGAAGATAAGGGTTCGTTTGATTTGAGATCGAGTTTTACTTTATATTTAGGTTTATAAAACAGAAGGTTTAGGGTTGAATAAAATTTAAATTTAAGGTAAGTTTTAAAGAAAGAAAGTATATTTATTTATTTAATTTTATATTTATTTACATACCAAACAATATGTTTTAAATTTAACCTATAATTAAAGTTTAAAACCACTGTACCAAACCGCCCTTGTCTTTTGTTAGTTATCCTTTTTATAATGGAAAAATGATAAAGTAAAAAAATTGACAAAAGGATAAGAAATATGTAAAAGCACTTTTAGTAGCCGTTTGGTTCGCGAAATATTTTTTTATGTAATTGTAATTTGTGAAAGGAATTGTAATGTGTATTGTTGAAATATATAAATGTGTTTGGTTAGTAAATATTAATGTAATTGAGTATAAAATAATAAAATATATAAATGGGTATATTAATTGAAGGATAAAGAAATATAATATTAAATTAAAAAGTTGGTAAGAGTTTATAAAATATAATATATATTAAGTTATTTTTATAGATAAGTGTGATTTCTTTGTAATTTAAGCTTTAGATCACAATATTGATGTAATTGGGATTACAACAAAATGGTGGGGCCAATGTAATTTACACAATTGCAATTACACCCATTTATCAACCAAACAGCATAAGTAATTGTAATTCGAATTACAATTACACTAAATTACATCGAATTCGGCGAATCAAAACCTTTAGGCCCCGTTTGGTTCACTTATTTTGTTGTAATTTGATAGAATGTAATTTGAATTTTAATTTCATAAAGTGTTTGGTTAATAATGGGTGTAATTGTAATATAGTATTTTAAATTACAATAGACCCACCTAAGTGATGTAATATGAATTACATATGTATAATAGAGGAATGTTTAGAAGTACAAAGAAATTGTTTATTTAAATAAATAACCCATTCAACACTATATGCATGTCATATTTTTTTAATTTAAATTATAATTTATTCACATTACAATTTCTAATTATCAATGTTTTGAAAACCGGGTCAATGATTGACCCGGTCGTGCCTCCGGGTCGTCGGGTCACCGGGTCAACCGGTTCGACCGCCAGACCAACCCGGTTTTACACTACTAAAGGAAAATACCCCACTAGTTACAAACATCCAAACACTCTTCCATCCTACCATATTTCAAGTTTCAGTAACCTGCAAATGAACGCCTTTTTTTCCATTTGCTTCGATAATTAACCAAGCTTTTATCTAAATCTGAGTGAGGTTCAATTGATACATATCCAACACCATCATCAAAAAAAAAAAAATCATCAAACTTTTGGAATATAATTATATAAAGAAATATAAAGAGAGAAAATTACCTTCATCAAGTACAATGGGATTTACTTGGAATTTTTTCAATAGAATGTGATGATTTTGGGTACATGACGGTTGTGGTAAGGTATGATATGAAAAAGTATGACTAGGGTAAGTGTTTAATTTTTCAAAATAATAGAAAAAAAAACCCGGCCGGAATTTTCTACCCGGGTTAACCCGGTTTTTCAAAAACCCACCGGTTCGAACCGGGTCTCATATTGTTAGAAAACCGGGTTATTTTAACCCGTTTTTTAAGCCGGATCCGGTTCAACCGGCTCACTCGGCCGGGTTGAACCGGGTTTCAAAACATTGCTAATTACATTACATTTTATTAACCAAACACATATAATATTTTAATAATTCAAATTACAATTCATCCACATTACAATTCTTTTTATAAATTACAATTACATCATAAATATTCAATGAACCAAACAGGGCATTAAGAACAAATTTGAGGATATTGGAGGATATTCAACATTCTAATATCCCATTGGGGGATATTCAAAATATTTACATTCTAATATCCCCAAATATTGTGTTTGGTAAGACCAACTAAGGAATTTAAAATTTCTCGAATTCCCAAAGTAGAGGATATTAGAATTCCCCAAAAAAAGTGGGAAATTTTAATTTACTTGGAAATTAATTTTTATAAACTTTTTTAGTCGTTATTATACGGGTTATATGTTTATATAAAAATTCTAAAATAAAAAAATTATATAAATTTTTTTTATAAAATTTATATAAATTTTAAATAAAATTTTATATCAATTTTTATAAAATTTATAGAATTTTTTATAAAAATATATATAAATTTTATAAAAAAATTATTTAAATTTTTTATAAAATTTATACAATTTAATGAATTTTTTTTAAATTTATATAAATTTTTTTAATAAATTTATATAATTTTTCTTTAAAAAATTTAATAATTTCTTTTATAAAGTTTTTATAAATTGTATATAAATATTTTTAGAAAATTTATATAAATTCTTTATAAAAATTTTGTATAACTTTTTAATAAAATTTAATATTTTTTTAATAAATATTTATATAAGTTTTTTAAAATTTTATGATTTTTTTACAAAATTTATATTAACTTTTTATAATATTTATATAAATATTTTGAGAAAATTTATATTTATTAAATTTATATTTTTTATAAAATTTATATAATTTTTCTACTAAAAATTTATATAAATTGTTTATAAAATATAAATTTTTTATAATATTTATATAATTTTCACAAATTTATATAAAAAGTGAAAATTTGATTTTTACTCTTTTAAATAGATAATTTATATAAAAAATATTTATTCATTAACTGGTTAAAATCAAAATCAAGACTTCAAAATATTATAAACTTTTGCGAATCAAACAGGCGTAAGCATTTTAAATTCTAAAATTTTAAATTATGAGGAATTTTAAAATGCTAGAATTTAGAATTTTAGAATTTTAAAATCTTGAACCAAATGGCCCTTTATAGTTTTTTTTTATCAGCTTGACACTAAACATGTGTAGTACGTTTTATATAAATAGTTGATCAAACCTTTAACCATTAGACAAACAAATTATACCGTCTCAACAAACATCTTATGATATTTTAATTCTTCCATATACTTGTAATGAATTATTATTCTTTTTATTTTCTTGTTTTTTTCTTTCGCATAACATATTACAATTTACATGTTATTCAGTACTAGTACGGACGTTCGAACACTACACAACTGTATGTATAAAAATTGGTATAAATAATTGTGAGTTTGTTATTTAATGCGGAGCAGTTTGATTCCTGTCAGCTTCTAGTATGTCAATTTACATCTATATATAAAGATAAATTTCAATCTATTTTTATGACAAAAGTTAATTATAACTAGCTAATTTTGTCAAACACAAAATAAATGATCCAAGTATTTCAAAAATTGAATACTACCCGTTCGTTGTTGTTTTATATTGTTTCTCTAATTTATAATTGACCAAACTTTTTGATGGATATATATACTTGTAGGAAAGCATGGGACGACATTATGAAAAAGCCATTGCAGTTTTCCTCTTTTGTTCACTGGTGATGTATCCTTGCATGATCCTTTCTGCTTCAACTGATGGTTACTTAAGAATTAAATTAAAAAAACTGAAACAAAACGACGCTAGTCGTGTTTTTTCAACGTTGAGTCCATCCTTGAGGCTGGAGCATGAAGATAACTCCAGTGGATCCAATGGGTTAGATATCATATGGTTAAAGAACTCAATGGACACCCAATACTATGGCGAGATTGGCGTTGGCACCCCACCTCAGACCTTCACTGTTGTTTTTGATACCGGTAGCTCTAATCTTTGGGTGCCATCGTCCAAGTGTTACTTTTCGGTGAGTTTTATGTTTATTTAGATGTAGATTTGTTAGTTGCGCATGCTTGCTTAACGGTTCCGTATTTTACGTGCAGATGGCGTGCTACGTTCATCCAAGATATAGCTCCCGAATGTCAACTACATACAAGAGAAATGGTAATTAGTTAATCATCAACCATTCTGAATTCGTACATGAATAGTATCTGTTGTGTTGTATTACTTGTGTTTGACTAGTAACTTACAGGAAAATCTACTTCAATTGAGTATGGTAGTGGATCAATATCGGGATACTTTAGCAAAGACGACGTTAAAGTTGGTGATTTGGTTATCAAGGACCAAGTGAGTATATATATATATCTAGGAAGGGGTATGTTATTAATACCCTTTGGGACAAAAAAGTACAAAAAAACACTTGCAATACCCCCTTTTTGTCCCCCAATTACTGTACAACACAGTTTTCTACCAGTTTTTTTTCCGTATTTTTTGACAGTTTACTGATTTTGACATATTAAACTTTATATTTTTTATTATGCACTTTCTGTTTCACAGTTTTATAACAAAAACAAAATTATAAAAATTAAAAAAAAAAATAATAAAAATAAAAAAAATAAAAAAACTAGGAGGGGTATTGGAATAAATTTAAGGGGTATTAATAACCACCCCCATCTAGGAATTATATAGTATGTGTTATCTTTGGGTACCCCTACCCCACTCAAAAAGTACACTATTTGTGTATTTTTTATCTCACAGGTTTTTTTTCTAGACAGTTTTTTTATCAGTTTTTGTTCCGTATTTTTGACCGTTTAACAGTTTTAACCTATTAAACTTTATTTTTTTGATTCCGTATTTTTTGATTCACAGTTTTATAACAAAACTAAAATATAAAAATAAAAAAAATAAAAAAGTAAAAAATCAAGAGGGTATATATGGGACTTTCGGGGGTCTTTATAACCTGACCCGTTATCTTTATCCACATGTTTTACTTTATATGGTCAGGAGTTTATCGAGGCAACCAGGGAGCCCGGATCTGTATTTGTGGCAGGAAAGTTTGACGGCATACTTGGACTTGGATTCAAAGAGATATATGTTGGAAATGATACCCCAGTCTGGTACGTCTATTCCTCAAGGCAAAAAAAAAAAAATGAAGAAATACAAATAATTTTCTATAATATACAAATAACTTTACTATAATGAACAGGGACAATATGATGAAACAAGGTCTAGTTAAGGATCCATTATTCTCATTTTGGTTGAACCGTCGTGCCAATGAAAAAAACAGAGGTGAAATCGTATTTGGTGGTATCGATCCCAAGCATCACGAGGGTAACCATACTTTTGTTCCGGTTACAGTAAAGGGTTATTGGCAGGTTTGTTAATCTACCCATCATGCTTCTTGTTTGAAAGGTAATAGTTTAATTATCTTTAATCTTTGATCTTTTTTGCTCCATGATAGTTCAATTTCGAGGATGTTCTTATCAATGGAAAATCAATGGGTATGCTTTCTTCTTGTTTCGAATAACATTGATAAATTACTCGTACTATACAGTCTCATTTGTTTTCTGTTATGATTCTACTCTTTAACAACCATATAGATCAACCAATAAATTATCGTGACCTGAAAAAACCTACAATCGTATTCATACAAAGCACTCTCTACTCACATGACCGGTATGATTAGTTTAGTTACCTGAACGTGTGATTGGCATCAAAGTAAACTTGCTGAATTATACTAGTCGCTTAGTTTATTGGCTTGATTGGATGGCAAAAATGAGTGTCAATGAACAAGGTTCTAGTTTTTCTAAATTTGGTGAATAACAAAGCAAAATACTATTAGTGAAACCACAAAACTGAAGGTTTTACATGTTTTAATATTTTTCACTTTGATTTGTTTTCTTTGCACAGGATTCTGTCAAAATGGTTGTTCTGCCATCGCTGACTCAGGAACTTCTCTGATAACAGGCCCAACAGTATGCATGAAATGAACTTTCATTTTGTTCCTTTTGTGTTTTAGTAATCACGGTGAATACATTTAGTTATGTAATTTTTACATGCAGTCTATTATCAACGAGATTAATAATGCCATTGGAGTTGAGAGCTTGGCCACTCCTAGATCCAAGTCAGCTGTTAGACGATACGATAAAATGATACAAGATCCTTTTTCTGACAAGGTGGATAGCAAAATGTTTTATAAAATGTTTAATTCATGTTTTATTATCGTTATTTATGGAAACTAACAAGGTTATAAAATCGCAGCTAAATGAACGACATATTGGTGCCATGGAAGACTCATTTGATGGTTGTCCAAACATTGAGTCTATGCCCAATATTTCTTTTACCATTGGTGGCAAAGATTTTGTTCTATCACCAAATGAGGTACTCTTTTAGCATAATTTCTTATAACTCAACTAAAGCCTCTGGTGCATCAAACGACTATGTACCTTTTTTGATGGTGTTTGTAGTACCTTGTTAATTTCAGTGAGGGTGATCTCACTAGTTGTGCTAGCGGCTTCATGCCGTTGGATGCTCCATCTCCACTATGGTATGTTTGTACATATATGTACATGCTGTGGCATGGTTTTAGCACTATCCAAGGCCAATTTGAACCCACTTATTTAGAATACAATCAAACGAATCAAAGATACACTACTAAACACATTAGTCAGACCTATGAGAACTATAAATCACTTGATGCATGAGATTTACCAAAAACCATTTGATCGTGCCTAATCTCTTAATCTGTATTACTTACAATGAACTGAAACAAGGAACCGTAGCTTTTGCCTAGTATTGGTACTGATTGTTTAGAATATTCTGTGAGGTAACATTTGATTTCATATTTCAGGATCTTAGGAGATGTTTTCATGGGGAGTTACCACACTGTATTTGATTATGGAAATTTGAGAGTTGGATTCGCTAAGGCAGTGTAGCATAAACGACACATCTTAGTGAGCTGGTTGCGCTTGATTCATATTTTCTCATCAAACTAATATGTTTTTTTTATAGTAAAAGGTTCATAACCGGTGAATAACTTTGAGTATATGAAGAGTGGTAACGGGTCACTCTTAAAAAACCAAAAATTAACTACTCCGTACATGTTTTGATCATACGTAAAACATGAAATCCACAAACATGTCGAAAATCCTAGAGAACTAAACAAAAACTAAAACATGGAGCACAGGTTCTCTAGAAATACACGACCAGTTAACCTCCATCCACAGTACTATTAGGCAGCTTCCAGATATCCCTCATCTTAGAAACTTGCAAGGTATTCGTGAACTTGATGAGAATTTGAGCCTGACAAAGTTGTAATTTATATAGGTGTATTGCTATTTGAGACAAACGAAATGACATTAAGCATAAAATGTAAAGACGTACCGTAAATCTTTTGATCGTTTAGATTCAAGGAAACACAAATAAAGAAAATGTTGAGGTGTGTGATGCTCACACTTTCCTTAAGACAGATTCGTTATTTCCACGCTGCTTGAGAATCGTGGACGTCGAACTCACAGGATACAACAATAACGGATAACCCGTTAGCATAAACGAGTTATCAAAGCGAACCAAAATACATGTCTTCCCTCTATTACGAACCGGATACACAAGAATATGAATGATAACAAAAAGGAGAGGAGTGTGTTGTGTTTCTTGGTACTTTCGGTGTATGGAAATGGGAGGACAGCTCCCAATTTATAATGATTAGGGATGGAAGAAAAACGGTCATACTTAATTAATCTAACTAATGGATTATTAACACATAGTTAATATGAACGTTATTATTTGACCAAATTTTAAACTTGGTCTTAACACTCATTAGTACCATGTTTGATGACCCATCAATTGTCATTCAAATCTTATTGTCCATAATTTCCAACAATCCTCTACATGAATAAAATTGATAAAGGGAACAAATTTCAACGACTTGATTTTGTAATAGAGTTTTGCAGTTGATATTTGCATAGGATAGGTAGGTGTTACCCTTTGAACCTTCCCTCGTGAAATATACTTAGCCTCCTATCAGCCAGTAGAACTTGATTTCTTTGAACTGTCTACTGTTTATGTAGACGACAATATATTTTCACACAAATATCTCCTTGACACATTTTGGTTCTCATAGTTATGTTCGTTTTGGTCATGAACATTAGCCTGGTTCTGTAAGAGCTTTTAATAACCGTGTCCCCATAATTCCCTTCGAAGCGAACCCACTTCTCTCTCACATTGGTGATTCTCTATTAATCATTAAAAGCCATATGCTTAACCTCATATTGTCACTTTCATAAGAATGAACTAGGAATTTTACTAACTCCCTTAAATTAATATGGAGTTTATTACTCCCCACAGTGACCTCAGTTTATACAAGTAGGTTGTCCTATTGAACCCAGATCTTGGGATCTCCAGTCAGCTTTAGTCTCATTCCTCTTCACGACTTTGTAACTATCTCTCTTGTTGGACTTCCATAAGAGGATCCACAATGTTATTCTATGACTTCATATTGTCAATTGTGATAACTCACGTTGAGAGTAGTTGTCGTATGACACACCGTTACAAATTATGATATTTGGTTATGCCAAGTCCGAATGATTATCATAATGTAAAAACTAGCATTTTAAGCCACGTTGGTGTGTCATCTTTTAATTAGTCATTTTTACATCATGTCTTAGTATATATATAAAGATAAATACAATTACATTCCAAACCTCACTATATTATATCTACATAAGATATAACCAAAACGTAGTGGTAATTTGTAGAGTGTATTGATTGTAGGTAAAAATATAAGCTTTTAGGAAAAAGACGTATAAAGCGGGCAAGTATTAATCGATACGATTTAGGAAAACCGTAAAGACGAATAAGTGCGAGTTCGTTCTCGGCGGAGGTGTGTATATGTTAGCCAATTATATAAAATCAAAGTTTGGATTAGTGTTGTTCTTGGGGTATGAGAAGAGAAAAATTAAAGACGAGTTACACTATGACGTAAAACGTAAAAACGATGACGTAAATACGTCAAACGCGACGAAATTAAAAATTAAAGCTAAAAGTTATTTAAAAATTAAAACTAAATCTAAAATAATATAAATAAGAATAAAAATTCAATAAATAAATTTTAAAACCTTTTATTAATTAAATATTCAATTTTAAATGCTCATTAAAGCCCTAAAATTAAATATAATTAAGAAAAAGCCCAAAATATTATTTTATCAAACAAATATCTTACTTATAATAATTAAACACTAAAAAGTATTTTTCATAAATTTTAGAAACTATTTTTCTATTTTTTAAATGCTAAAAATACTTTTTAAACTAAAATAATGATAAAAATAATAAAATAATGATAAAATTAATTTTACTTTTTCAAAAATCCTATTTTGTGTTACTAAACAGTAGAAAAATGAAAAAGTTTAGAAAAAATAATTTTTATCACTAAAAGACAAAACAATTTTAATTAAAAACCTAATTTAACTTAAATTAATTCAAATAAATAAATAAATAAATAAAGTGAACAGTGAATTTTCTATTTTAAAATCTTAAAATAAAATACTAAAACTAAGAAAATTTTTAAAACTGAAAAATAATACTTTTTTACACTAAAAGACAAAAACAGATTGTATTAAAACTAATTAAAACTTAAGTTAAATCTAGAAAATACAAATGAACAGTAAAATAAAAATTAACTCAGTGAAAAATATTAAAATACAATAACCAAACAGGGAAAAATTAAAACCATGAAAAATACTCAAAAATTTGCACTAAAGAAGAAAAAATGGCAAGAACTAATGTTGACACCTCAAAAGGTTTTGTCCTTTAGCAGGTCAGTGGCAAGGTTTGCACTAGAAGTGGGAACTTTTTCCCACTGCTTGGTCACAGAAAAGAACTAAGTGGCGTTTTAGAGCTATTCTGTTTGTGTTGTTTGGAACCACGGGCACCCCCACAACTAGTTGGGTTGTGGGGAGTCACAGCAAGCAAAAAACACAGATCAAACACAAAGATTCACACAAAACGAGGCAATTTATGTTACTGTATCACAGAAAAGTTCATTGGGCAAGTTTTGCTGATCTATTGTGCACTTAGACGAATTTCAACACACCAAAACTTAGTCAAATTACTACCAAATCACTATTAACTAACATGCAACCCTAGATTATCATTAAGTCTAACAATGAACAAGATTCCAAGTGATAAACATCAAAATTGAACCTAGTCTAACCTACTGAATGTTCTATGCAGTATTTTAGCAAAGTTTCAACAAGAAAACCTGAGTTATGCTTCCAAACTCAAACCAGTAGTGAGACTACCCTAACACTAACAAAGAGAGTGAGTTTAAGCTGATTCAACCCTACTTCTAATATTACTTAAGGCCTCAGTCAGTTAAACCAAACACCCCTTTAATAAGCTGTTAACAAGATTTTCAAAGCAAATAACTAAATTATCACTAACTAATCCTTGCAAGCAGTTTAAATAAGCATTAAATACTAAAAGAACCTAAATAAAACCATTACAAGGCAAAAAGCATCAACATGAACTAAGCATCCTAAATTCACAAATCAACAGGTAACTAAGGGAGTTCAACAAGGTACCTTGCTCAACTTGTTCAAGCTGAGTTCACACCCTGGATACCACCAGCTCAGTGTAGCTTTTGAGTGAAAGGAGGGGAGCTTATGGCTTATGTTGCTGAATATAGAGAAAAAGATGGTGGTGAGACTACCATAGTCAAACACCACCCAATATTTCTTCAATAAAAAATTAGCACCTGAAAAAGAATAACAAACAACCCACCCAAAAACTGAAGGCAAAAGTTGTGTTGTCAAGACAACTTTTGCTTGTAGCTTATGGAGTTGGGTTTAGTACACAATTGAATAAAAACAAAAAAATATGTCAAAAGCTGATTTTGAACACAACTTTTAGACACTACTTGAAACAAATGTTTACCAACAAAAGATGTAGACATGATAATAACAAGGTTATTACAACCTTTGTGTATGTTTGATTATCAAACAACCACACACAACTGCTATACTAGCCTTGGGTCCCAATTTCTTTGAACAATTTTTGAACACAAATTTTGGTGAACTAAAATTAACTAGTGCATAATATATAAAAGAGATGGAATTAAAACAACAAGTTCAACTAATGAAAATCAAATTAAGCAAAACTTTTAATTTCATTTAAATAGTCAAAGAAAAAGTTTTACAAAAATCTAGAACAAGAGGGCATCCACAGGTTGGAGCCTCTCTTTATACTACAAACGAGAAGGTTTTAGTGCTACAAAACCCTAATCATACGAATTCCTAAACTACCCTCAAGTTTGAATATGGTCTTGGTCAAAAGCTGTCTTTACGTGAAGCTTGTTGGATGGCAGCTTGAATTTTCAATCTTGGAACGTTCATTTGTTCTTTGGGAGCAAGGAAGGCATATAAGACGTTGATTGGACTGTAAAGATTCGAATATTACTCAAAATAGTGAACCAGGGGAACCATGTGGGGCCTCTTTGAGTCACGGAGAGTGGGTTTTTGAGGTGGGGTTGGGTTTAACATGGGGTTAATCATGGATCTGCTAAGTATTAGCCGAAACCACTATGGTTTGAATGTAATTCGGGTTTAGGGTTCATGAGGTGTGAGGGTGATTAAATAGTTAGTTTATGGTTAAAGGTTTAAAACCTGTTTCCCACGTTTTTAGTTATTAAACAGATTTGGTTTAAATAAAAAGTGGGTGGAAAAGTGATGTGGTGGGTATTGTTGAGGTGGTGGATGGTGATTGGGTGGTGGGGTGACATGCCATGTTTTAGTTGGTTGATGAAGTCTCATTGTCTGCCAATTTAAGTCCTTATATTCCCAAGTACTTGCTATACCAAGTTTAAACAGCCAATATTTAAATTCCCTTTATAACCAAGTTTACTTTTTCAAACTTTTGGCACAAATACTTTTGTAAAGTTATTTCAAGGACCATATATGCATAATATGCATTCTTCAAGGGTTTTTCATGTATTTTCTTGAAACTCAAGGACCATACTTGTAACTTTTGAGATTTACAAGGGTCAAAAGTGACAAGTCTTCAAAAGATGAGGGACCATTCTTGCCAATCTTCAAAACTTCAAGGACTTCAATGGAAATTCATGATTCGGGTCCGGTTCTTTGTGCGGCTTCGTTTCCCGTGTTCGTTTTTTCTTGATTCTTGTGATCTTTTATTGATTTCACAATATCCGTACCTAAAATACACAATGAACAAACACAAACATATTTTGGGGTATTTTGATGATTTTTTAAGCGTTTTAAGCCCGATTTGGACGATGAGACTATGTATAATTGCAGTCTCATCACTCCCATACTAAACCATTGCCGTGTCCCCAGGAAATGCTAGAATTAAGTATCATAGCACTTCCGAAATTCATTTTATGGTGACATTTATTGAAACGTAAACTTAAATAAACTACTACACGTGTTTTAGACATAATGTAATATTTCATCACGATTAAGTGACTTTTAGGGTCAAAGAATAAGAACACGTGGATGCCTCATAGAGATAAGTTCGTCATCCTCGATTTTCACTCAATTCCATGCTAAGCGTGTAACGAGATCATTGTCATCATAAGTTAGCAACACAATCATTACTCATGAGTGTTAATTACGTACTTAGACTCCCTTATTCCTAATTGGTATCTCTTATATTTTATTTTTGTCTTAATGATCACGAGGATACATCATTGACTTATTTCGATATTTTATTAAGGCCGAAAATAAAATAGGACGATTTAATTAATAGTTAGCTAAAGGACACGATCTTTTAAAACGGCTTCTCGTAATTTCCTAAAGTTCATATCTTGGCATAACTCGTTTCACGATTTGAGACCTTTCTCGGATCGATATTTGGCATGTGTTTCGAACTTCAAATCTTGGAAGACGTTCTTGAAATAATGGTCTTCTCTTCATATATGGAATTTCTTCAAACTTGGACCACGACTTCATCATTTTTCTTCAATCTTTATTTGGGATTTTGATATACAACGATCTTTCTGACTTGGATATATTTATCCTCATACCTTGTTAGGGTCTTTTTTGATAGACTTCTACATGATCTTTAGGGGAGTATATTGCTTCTCGTCGTGTGTCTCGATCCTTCATATTGATTTTGGAATAATGATACTTCACATCATCTTGGATCTTTAGCAACAAAATGGAGTTCCTCATGCCTTGTGAGGGCCTTTTTGGAACTTTGCCAATCTTCGCATCCCGCTTCAATAAGTTATGCCTCAGCTATGAACTCTATTCGAACACGAGCAACTTTTAAACGATCTTGGGCTAGAAGCTAAGTAACCTTTTAAATCGTACGACCTTACTTATTGCATTTATTTAAATAAAAGCGTAGGGAGAATAAGATAATAATTACTACACATGATATCGTGAAAGATTACGTAACTTATAATTAACTCTATCATTTCTCGTCCTCATTTAAGAGACTTAGCCTAAAAAGTTAAGGAATCGAAGCTAAGTGCTCAACACGCACGGTCGAGTAAAAAATACTCTTATTCTCACCATCGAAAAACCTACATTCGTGTATTAAACACTAATGAAAAACAAGAAAAATATTAAAATTTGGCCATTTTTAGCCTTATTTTGCATAAAACGATAACAAAAAGATGAAAATTGGATTGCGTGGTGACGTAAGCAAGGTGAAGTATCTACTCACCCCAATACTAAAACTAAACATTGTCCTCAATGTTTCGAGTCTAGGGGTGAAACACCCCCATACTAGAGACGTACTCGAATGCTTAATCAGAGCATAGAAAGGGTAAAACGAATAACCTAAAAGCCGTTTATGAGTTATGCTAATAAGATAATCGTTAGAACATAAAAGTATATCATCGGATATCGGAATCTCCAAAGGCAACGATCGAAGCTCGAGTGATCTGTAAAACGAATACGAGAGGCTTCAATGATGACGATGAACCTAATGAATCACAATCACAAACAACCACGGAACAAAGGTTGGAAGAGCACAAGTCCCCTTATTACACTATTAGAAAACGATAGTATTTACAAGGATAAGCATGAGAATCCCCCACGAGGCACCTTGTTTTTGATCAAAAGCTCGACTTGAATCCCCATAAATGTGATCATTTAGGGATAGTCATGGTTTGGTCATTTTTAGTGGGGCTTACATGATAAACAATGCCCAAAAGCAAACAGTACTAAGGACTAAGTCCTTTGATGATGCAAAATACCAGGATCGAAGATGGCGTCCTCGTTTTCATGGTATAAACGAACCAACGCCACTTCAACACGTGCTAAAACATCAAAGAGGTCAAAGAAAAGAGATGAGAAATAGAAGGGTGGGACAATGGGTGGGGCACTAAAACCATGAGTTACTCGAGTTAGACTCACACCAAGCAAATAGATAAGTTTTCCATTTATTGCATCGGTGGAAGACCAAGATTTTCCTTTACAAGCAATTCCAGGATCGAATATCTCGTCCTCGGTGGAGAAATATGAGGGAACATAAGGGCTTCCCCCATACTAAAACCACACACACCATCGTCAAAAGGAGTAGACGAGGTGGTAGTACTCATAAAACGCGGTGATGATGGAGTTAAACGTGTAGAAAATTCTTTTAAATCACTTTTAAAATCTTTTCATTTTTCATCGTTTAAAAACTCTTTATGAAAACCCGATTTGATGATGTTGAAAATATTTGGCGTTTCAAACTCAACATTAGTCACGCTAAAAATCCTCACATTTAAGTCGCGGTTAGGGGGTGGTGGATTGTATAAGTTCTCAAAACGTTGATCAACAAAGAACACCGCCCCCTCGGGGTCAACATATTCATCATCCTCATGAACGTCGATCTCTTAGATTTCTTCATCGTAAATAGGCTTATCGAACCAAAGTTCTTCATAATCCTCATTAATGATATTTAAAATTTCTCGAAGAGATCACGATCAAGCACAAAATCATCATTCATAAAGGAGGAGTGTTGATTAGGTAACTCCTCATGAATGTGATAAACGTCATTATCATTTGAGGAGTATTGATTAGGTAACTCCTCAAGAATGGGATTTTGGGTCACGTGAGTTGGTTCGTCATAAAAAATAAGACGTTCCAACTCATCAAGTTCATCCTCGATTATGGAAAGATCAACCTCCCTAGTAGGTGGAAGTGGAGGCAAAAGAGCAAGCTCTTGTTCGATAATTTCCTCAATCTCGGGATCAAACTCATAATCATCGTACTTACCACGTAAAGAGGTCTTTTTAGGAGAATCCTCAAAAATGGCATGTGGATTTTTTAACACGTGATCAATCTTGGCAAAATTGCCATCATCATCGACAAAGAAAGAGTCGATGTGATCACTCACAACCATGGTCTTACAAGCCCTAGGGCTATGCTTAGGTGATTTGTCAAGGACGAGAGGATCAATGTCGATGAAACCTTTAGCCTCAACGGGTATTGGGCTAGGAAATAGAGGCACTTCAATGGATTTAGAAGTTGAAGCCTCAAAGACGTGGTCCTTCGAAGGTGGTGAAGACAAGTCCATTTTTGTCATTGTCGTGATGGCACTAACGTCACCCTTTGGAATTGGTTGTTCACTTATTTCACCGAATAAATCCCAACATGATTTTTCATCCGTAAATCTACGAATACCCTTTTGAATTAAGAACACGTATTCTTTATCATTAAAATCGTCATCTTTAAAACCGTTCATTTTAATTCTTTCAAAACATGCATCAAGCCTCATATTTTCCGCTAAAGTTAACATTTTGAAATCATTAGAATTTGAAACATCGGGTTTTGAAACCTCGGTTTTATCGTGATCATTTGAAACTTGGGATTTATTCGTGAAAAAGTCCATTTGTTCCTCCCCATATCTCATAGTAAGTTTCCCACCGTGGACGTCGATTACGGCTCGAGCCGTCGATAAAAAGGGTCGACCTAAAATAATGGGACATTTAGGATCACACTCATAATCGGATATGACGAAGTCCGCGGGAAAATCAAAATTTACAATCCTAACATAGTATCCTCGGCTATTACAATTGGTTCTAAAGGTGTACAATTTTCTAGCTCGATTGTCTAGCTCGATTGTCTAGCTCGATTGTCATCAATTTCCAAAGAGAATGAGGCATGAGATTGATGCTAGCACCTAAGTCGGCAAGGACTAAACATCCCTCAATCTCGAAAAAATCACAAGGTAATTGAAATTGGCCCAGATCCTCTTCCTTTCTCAGGATATGCCTTTTGGGTTTTTTAAGAAGGATCGATGCACAAGTTTCTTCAAGGGTTACTTGGGTAAGGTCGTTAAAGCTCTCTTTTTGAACCGTGGATGGAATTCAAGGTACACGAGAGTGTGCACTCTTTTCCTTGGTCGCCACGTTCACCCCATCGACTTTAGCACATGAAGGCGTCTTAGAAGTCGAGGGTTGAGAAGAAGGAACAACTCTAAATCCATTAAGGTTAGGGGTAATCACACGACTTTTCTCACGAGACGAGGCGGCTTTACATTGTTCTTTCGGATTTGCAATGGTGTCACTAGGTAACGAACTCGATGACGCACCCGAGGCCTTGTTCATAATGACCAAAAATATCTTTTTAACATCGATTTGTCCTTGCTCAATCTTCGTGTTTTGATTTTTCAAAGTATTGGAAAAGTCATTTATCAAAGTACCAATTTGTCCCTCTGATCGTCTCATATTAGCCTCATTCGTTTTTATGTATTCTTGAAAATCATTTGACGAATTATTTTGATTTGCATTAAAGTTACCTTGGTTTTGATTATTTATTTGAAAATTCCCTTGATTACCATTTGAAAAATTGTTTCCTTGATTGTTGTTGTTTGAAAATTCGAGTTTTGATTGTTGTCATTATCTCGATTTTGCCAACTCAAATTCCGACCTTGATTATAACCTTGATTTGAAAAATTCCCTTGTTGATTATTTCCTTAAAAATTGTTACGGTTTTGATTAAAATTGTTGCCTTGGTTATAATTGCCTTGTGATGGACCCACGTTGTTTTAATTTTGAAAATTATTGTTTAACGCGTTAACACTCGACGTTTGGCCATCCGTAGCCGCACACTCGTAATAATTATGAGGTCCACCACACAACGTACACGATGCCTCAACCGCTTTCACCGTAGCAGGATCGTCTTTCTTTTGCATCTCGATTAAGAACGACGTAAACACATTCGTTAACTTGTCGACTTTCGCATCAACCCTCTCAATGTCGCGATTAGAATTACTAACATTGGCGACATTGGCAACACTCGGTGCATTGCGGAGTTGGTAAACCTTGGATCGATTCTCGATAATCATTAATGCATCTTTCGGAGTTTTACACAAAAAGTTGCCACCGGCGGCGGAATTCAATGAATCTTGTTCTTGAAAACTAAGACCGTTGTAAAACGTATCGATTTGGTGCAACTCGGAAAATCCATGGTGAGGACATTTCCTAAGCAATTCCTTAAAACGATCCCACGCGTCTCTAAAAGATTCATTCGGTTTTTGCTCATATCTCGTAATATCGTTTTTGAAAAACGTCGTCTTAGGCAGTGGGAAAAAATGATTAACGAATTTGGAAACGAGATCCTTCCACGTAATTATGGAATTAGGTGACTCTTTCTCGTACCAATCCTTGGCGGCACCATTGAGCGAGTACGGAAAAAGCATAAGCTTGACGACATCTGTGTCGACGTTCTTAAACTTGCTCGTGGCCGAAAGACGATCAAAATTCCGAATGTGATCGTGAGGATTATCCGCCTCACGACCTCGAAACTCCGTAGCTTGTATCAACGACAACATTCCGCTCTTATCTCAAAATTCTCCGCTTCGATAGCGGGAATTACGATCGCGTCTCCATAATCCTCGGTGGGTGCTTGGAGCAATTCCATCATCGAACGATTGTCGGCCATCTCGTCTACGGTCTCTTCAACAACGATAATAGGAACGTCGGTTTATAATTCTCATCTATGTCGTCGATTCCTTCAATTTTGATCGCGTCGATCCGAAGCGTCACTAGAATTAGAATAATCCTTCGATCGAGTGCGCATGCACTAAACGTAGAATAGGGGTAGCAAAGATGATTCTTTTTGGGGTTTTTCTTTTGTTCAATTTTTTTGGGTTTTTGATTATTTTTTAATTTTTTTTGGATTTTTTGTGTTTTACGTAGACTCAAATCTACAAATCTCTCTTCGAATCAATTTCTCGATTAAAGGAGCCTCAAGGAATGAAAACGATCATGTGGAGTGAACGCCTTCGATGACTTTAGAACGTTGGTGGAATACCAAAACGTTCAAGAGGGTTTAATCTTGAAAACAAGCAAATATATATGATACGTAGATAATACTTGGGCGACAAATCCTCGATTAGCCCTCTTTCTCAAAACACGCACAAGCAAGCGGGGGAAACGAGGCGGCGCTAAGCACTTAAGAGTCCCTTAGGTCGTGAAATACAACCGCCTTATACCCACCTCATAGTTTGTGTTAATCAAAATTAAGCCTCACGAAAGTATTTATCTATTTTGCCCCTAAACTTTTGCTTTGGATTCAAATGTAATAATTGAGTGATGAAATCCTAATTAAGGTTGCGTTTTCACGCTTTTGGAGATATTGTAAATTTATTGTGATACGTAAATACAATATATTAATAATATTCACAAGAAAAACGAAAACCAATATATCTACAATATAGTAAAATGATTGTTTTCTGTTTAGTTTAGGAAAATTGAACACGTTTTATTTGGATATTATAATATAATAGAGAAAATTAACAAAAATGAGTATGTATGATGTTTACGCTTTCAAAAAATGAAAAGCAAAAACACACTACTTACACAAATACGATATATATATGGCTATACACCTCCCCGGCAACGGCGCCAAAATGATTGTAGGTAAAAAATATACGCTTTTAGGAAAAAGACGTATAAAGCGGGCAAGTATTAATCGATATGATTTAGAAAAACCGTAAAGACGAATAAGTGTGAGTTCGTTCTCGGCGGAGGTGTGTATATGTTAGCCAATTATATAAAATCAAAGTTTGGATTAGTTTCGTTTTTGGGGTATGAGAAGAGAAAAAATAAATACGAGTTACACTACGATTACACTACGACGTAAAACGTAAAAACGATGACGTAAATACGTAAAATGCGACGAAATTAAAAATTAAAGCTAAAAATTATTTAAAAATTAAAACTAAATCTAAAATAATATAAATAAGGATAAAAATTCAATAAATAAATTTTAAAACATTTTATTAATTAAATATTCAATTTTAAATGCTAATTAAAGCCCTAAAATTAAATATAATTTAGAAAAAGCCCAAAATATTATTTTAGCAAACAAATATCTTACTTATATTAATTAAACACAAAAAAATATTTTTCCTAAATTTTAGAAACTATTTTTCTATTTTTTAAATGCTAAAAACACTTTTTAAACTAAAATAATGATAAAAAATAATTAAATAATGCTAAAATTAGTTTTACTTTTTCAAAAATCCTATTTTGTATTACTAAACAGTAGAAAAATGAAAAAGTATAGAAAAATTAATTTTTATCACTAAAAGACAAAACAGTTTTAATTAAAAACCTAATTTAACTTAAATTAATTCAAAAAAATAAATAAATAAAGTGAACATCGAATTTTCTATTTTAAAAATCTTAAAATAAAATACTGAAACTTAGAAAATTTTTAAAACAGAAAACTAATACTCTTTTGCACTAAAAGACAAAAACAGATTGTATTAAAACTAATTAAAACTTAAATTAAATCTAAAAAATACAAATGAATAGTAAAATAAAAATTAACTCAGTGAAAAATCTTAAAATAAAATAACCAAACAGGGAAAAATTAAAAGCATGAAAAATACTCAAAAGTTTGCACTAAAGACGAAAAAATGGCAAAGAACTGATGTTGACACCTCAAAAGGTTTTGTCCTTTAGCAGGTCAGTGGCAAGGTTTGCACAAGCAGTGGGAACTTTTTCCCACTGCTTGGTCACAGAAAAGAACTAAGTGGCATTTTAGAGCTATTCTGTTGGTGTTGTTTGGAACCAAGGGCACCCCCACAACCAGTTTGGTTGTGGGGAATCACAGCAAGCAAAAAACATAGATCAAACACAAAGATTCACACAAAACGAGGCAATTTATGTTACTATATCACAGAAAAGTGCATTGGGCAAGTTTTGTTGATCTATTGTGCACTTAGACGAATTTCAACACACCAAAACTTAGTCAAATCACTACCAAATCACTATTAACTAACATGCAACCTTAGATTATCATTAAGTCTAACAATGAACAAGATTCCAAGTGATACACATCAAAATCGAACCTAGTCTAACCTACTGAATGTTCTATGTAGTATTTTAGCAAAGTTTCAACAAGAAAACCTGAGTTATGCTTCCAACTCAAAACTAATAGTGAGACTACCCTAACAATAACAAAGAGAGTGAGTTTAAGCTGATTCAATCCTACTTCTAATATTACTTAAGGCCTTAATCAGTTAAACCAAACACCCCAATAAGCTGTTAACAAGATTTTCAAAGCAAATAACTAAATTATCACTAACTAATCCTTGCAAGCAGTTTAAACAAGCATTAAATACTAAAAGAACCTAAATAAAACCATTACAAGGCAACAAGCATCAACATGAACTAAGCATCCTAAATTCACAAATCAACAGGTAACTAAGGGAGTTCAACAAGGTACCTTACTCAACTTGTTCAAGCTGAGTTCACACCCTGGATACCACCAGCTCAGTGTAGCTTTTGAGTGCAAGGAGGGGAGCTTATGGCTTATGTTGCTGAAGGTAGAGAAAAAGATGGTGGTGAGACTACCAAAGTCAAACACCACCCAATATGTCTTCAATAAAAAATAGCACCTGAAAAAGAATAACAAACAACCCATACCCAAAAACTGAGGGCAAAAGCTGTGGTGTCAAGACAACTTTTCCTTGTAGCTTATGGAGTTGGGGTTAGTACACAATTGAATAAAACCAAAGAAATCTGTCAAAAGCTGATTTTGAACACAAAACTTTTAGACACTACTTGAAACGAATGTTTATGAACCAAAGATGTAGACAGGAAAATAACAAGGTTATTACAACCTTTGTGTATTTTTATTGTCAGGCAACCACACACAACTGCTATACTAGCCTTGGGTCCCAATTTCTTTGAACAATTTTTGAACAAAAATTTTGGTGAACTAAAATTAACCAGTGCATAAAATATAAAAGAGATGGAATTAAAACAACAAGTTTAACTAATGGAACTTAAATTAAGCAAAAAATTTAATTTCATTTAACTTGTCAAAGAAAATGTTTTACAAAAATCTGGAACAAGAGGGCATCTACAGGTTGGAGCCTCTCTTTATACTACAAAGGAGAAGGTTCTAGTGCTACAAAACCCTAATCATACGAATTCCTAAACTACCCTCAAGTTTGAATATGGTCTTGGTCAAAAGCTGTCTTCACGTGAAGCTTGTTGGATGCCAGCTTGAATTTTCAATCTTGGAACGTTCATTTGTGCTTTGGAAGCAAGGAAGGCATATAAGACGTTGATTGGACTATAGAGATTCGAATATTACTCAAAATAGTGAACCAGGGGAACCATGTGGGGCCTCTTTGAGTCACGGGGAGTGGGTTTTTAAGGTGGGGTTGGGTTTAGCATGGGGTTAATCATGGATCTGCTAAGTATTAGCCAAAACCCCTATGGTTTGAATGTAATTCGGGTTTAGGGATCATGAGATGTGAGGATGATTAAATAGTTAGTTTAATCTTGGTTAAAGGTTTAAAACCTGTTTCCCACGTTTTTAGATATTAAACAAATTTAACTTAAATAAAAAGTGGGTGGAAAAGTGACGTGGTGGGTATGGTTGAGGTGGTGGATGGTGATTGGGTGGTGGGGTGACATGACATGTTTTGGTTAGTTGATGAAGTTTCATTGTCAGCCCATTTAAGTCCTTATATTCCCAAGTACTTGCTATACCAAGTTTAAACAACCAATATTCAAATTCCCTTTATAACCAAATTTACTTTTTCAAAGTTTTGGCACAAATACTTTTGTAAAGTTATTTCAAGGACCATATATGCATAATATGCATTCTTCAAGGGCTTTTCTTGTATTTTCTTGAAACTCAAGGACCATACTTGTAACTTTTGAGATTTACAAGGGTCAAAAGTGACAAGTCTTCAAAAGATGAGGGACCATTCTTGCCAATCTTCATAACATCAAGGACTCCAATGGAAATTCATGATTCGGGTCCGGTTCTTTGTGCGGCTTCGTTTCCCGTGTTCGTTTTTGCTTGATTCTTGTGATCTTTTGTTTATTTCACGATATCTGTTAGAAATACGTTTTTAACGTATATTTAGAAGTATCGGTCACTCCACAATATTATTAATATTGTATAGCTCGTAGTTAATATTTGCTTATTTAGTTAAGTAAAAACCGGCCCATGGGCTTGTCATGGGTCGGCCCAAGCCCATTAGTGGCTTGGATATAAATACCCCTTTCCACCATGAAAAGGGGTTGGTTGTTGGTTTTGTTTCACTTTCATTTGAATAAAGAAAACACATATTTCTCTCTCACTTTCTCTCACTACTTTCTCTCTCTAGAAACCTTCAACCCACCTTATTGATTCATAAGATTATCCATATTCTTCAATTGGTATCAAGAGCCATGGGGTGATTTAAGGTAAGGATTTGTGTTGTTTTTTAGTTTTTGAGTGTATTAGTGATTTTTAGGAAAATCAACCTTGAATCTTGTAATTTTTGGTGTTTTTGTTGTTGGGATTAGTTGATAAGTATTGGGTTTAGCTTATTTTGGTAGAAATCATAAAACTTTTTGTGGTTTTTGATCAAAAAATCGAGTTTTGATTCGTTTAAAGAGCTCGTTCTTGGTCTCGAAGTGTTTTTCCAGATTTATTCCGAATAACAGACTATTCCGAACAAAGCAAAAGATTCCGGATAAGCAAGTTATTCCGGATAGCAAGTTATTCCGTATAGCAAGTTATTCCGGATAGCAAGATATTCCGTATAGCAACTTATTCCGTATACCCAGTTATTCCGAATAGCAACTTATTCCGTATAGCCAGTTATTCCGAATAGCAACTTATTCCGTTTAGCCAGTTATTCCGAATAGCAGCTTATTCCGTATAGCCAGTTATTCCGAATAGCAACTTATTCCGTATAGCCAGTTATTCCGAATAGCAGCTTATTCCATAAAGCCAGTTATTCCGAATAGCAACTTATTCCGTATAGCAAGTTATTCCGGATAAGCAAGTTATTCCGGATAAGCAAGTTATTCCGAATCAAGGTAATTATTCCGAATCAAGATCTTTTTCACATTAAGGTATTTATTCCGAATCAACTTAATTATTCCGGATCAAGGGGTATTTTACGAGTTTTTTCGACGATTTTTAGTGGATTTAGTCTTGGCTTCTTACACACTCTTTACTTTAACAACACAACACAATTCACAACCTTACTTCACTGCTCGATCAACCGATAATCTTTGATTCTTAAAAGTGATTAAAATGAATCCGAATTCATTAATGCCTCAAATGACATCACTTACGGATATTTCCGTCATTACGGGAACGGATAATCGCCCTACAATGCTCATTAAAGAAGTCTTTGAAGCATGGCAAGGCCGTATAATGTCATACATTAAGGGAAAACCGACATATGGGAGGCTTATGGTCAAGTCAATTCTAAATGGTCCACTTGATTATGGTACCATCGTTGTTAACAATGTGACTCGACCACGGGAGTTTGAAGAACTTACACCAGCTCAACAACTTATTGCCGATGCAGACGAAAAGGCTCTTCAAACCATTCTCCAAGCTCTTCCACATGACATCTATCGAATGGTAAGTCAATATACGGTTACAAAGGATTTATGGGAACGTCTAAAGGTTTTGCTACAAGGTACGTCTCTTACTAAACAAGAACGGGAATGTCAGTTGTATGATCTGTTTGATAGGTTCACGTACAGTCCAGGGGAAACGCTTCACGACTACTACTTCAGATTCACTACTCTCATGAATGATTTGAATGTATATAATCTCGTGATTGCTCCATTCCAGGTTAACACCAAGTTTTTGAATACTTTACCTCAAGCCGCATGGGGTGAGTATATTACTGATGTTAAGTTAACTAGGGATTTGCATAAGTGCAATTTGGATCAACTCTATGCTTTTCTCCAGCAGCATGAGAAGCACGTGATCATGCACCGTTCGCCTCGAGGCATGTACCCTGATTCTTTAGCTTTGATGGCAAATCAACCAAGCTTGTCATACAACAACACTCCTTATATCATGGGACACCAAGCCTATCATCCATCACCGTACATGACTCCAAGCTTCCCCCAATATTCGATTCTACCGCAACCACCCACCTCACATCAGCAACAATATCGGTTTAATGCACCTTCGTCTCAGAGAGAACCACAAGCATCACAATATGCCTCACAAACTCTCCCATATTCACCAGCAAGCATTGCACCTTATGCTCAGTCATCATACTCTTCTTATCAAGAAAATGCAGCATATCCATCAAGCTATTCTGGCCACATGAGTATTCCTTCTAGTGCTTATGCTGCTCAACAAGACCAAGCAATGTATTGTGATAATGATGAAGTTCCCATTCCTGAATTCAAACAAGGAACTTACCCAATTGAAGTGTTAGCCACTATGTCTGCTTATCTCACAAGGACATTGAGAAAACGAGGATTTAGAGGACCAGCTCCTACTAACAATCAGTTGAGGAGTTCATCCAATTCTCGACAACAAGCTACCATTGAGAATGGCAGAGTAATGGTTCAACCTATTCAACCTTATCAGGGGAGACCCACTACATCAACCACCAATGCACGCATGGTCAATCCTGCTCCAATGGTCAACACTCCTCCACGGGCTAATTCTACAGGTAAGTTGAGAATGATTACATGCTACAACTGTAAGGAAGAAGGTCACATGTCCAGGGATTGCACAAAACCCAAGAGGAGAAGGGATGGTCAATGGTTTGCAGAGAAGATTTATTTAGTGAACGCTCAGGCACAAGGACATGAACTTGATGAAGAGGAGCTTGCATTTCTTGCTGATCCAGGGATTGCGGAACAAGAAGTTCTCACTACACAGAATGCAGCATACCAAGCAGATGATCTGGATGCTTATGATTCAGACTGTGATGATCTTCAATCTGCTCAGGCAGCTCTTATGGCAACTATCTCTAGCTTTGGGTCAGATAAAATATCTAAGGTACTTACTAATACCACTGATACTAGTATTCAACCACATCAAGTTGGGCAAGAGGGTGCTGATCCGAATGAGTCTTCGGTGGTGTGTCTTTCAAATGAGGAGACAATCAATGATAGTAATATCAATGTGAGTCCCCAGACTTTGAGTGAATCACAACCGGGAGCCATTTCGCATACGCACATTCTTGCTCAACAAGATTTGGTCATGGTTCCTGCAAAATTACTTAGCCAAATGAATACTGCACTCTTAGAAACCCTAGCTAAGAATAAGAATTTGTCTGCTGAGCTTGCCTTGTGCAACGAAAAAGTTCAAACTTTGGAATTAGTTCCTTCGTCCAATGTTCTAACAAATCCCGAATATGATCATTTTCGAAACAAACAAATGGGTCATTTGCAAGAAATTGAAACCTTAAGAGCAGATCTTTCCAACGAACTTAAAGAAAAAGAGTTAGTGGTCACTAATTTTCACAAACTTCAAACGGATTTTGAATTACTCGAGTCTAAAAAGAATGAAATGGAAATTAATGCGGCTAATAAGATTAGAAGTTTAGATTATTTGCTTTTAAGACAATACGCTGCCTCTCAACTAGTGCACTTATTTGACGCATCATTTAGAGAGTTTAACTTATCGCGTCAAAAAGACCTTCCCCCTAACCCACGGTATGCAAGACAAGCTTTTATCTATAGTCCAAGACTTTATAATGCAACCCAATTAGGATTGGTCTTAGATCCGATTGTTATTATCGAGGATCGCACAAATAAGGATCTAGTTGATGAGAATCGGTAATACAACTTTGCAAAATATCCCCAGTGTAATTATTTTAAAATGAATCAGGAGCTTGCAAAAACGGACTTTAGAATTCGCTTCCATATTGATAAAGATCTCATCACAGCACCAACCTACATGTTAAATGAAGAAAACCCTAGTACACTTCCTACACTTGTCAAAATGGAAGAACCTAAGGAAATTCCAAAGGATCTTCCACCTGTTAGCACTGTATGGATAAACTTGCAAGAGATTAATCAATACTTTGCTTGTTTTGATAAGGTCATCCGGGAATGTACGACTTCAAATGGTCTAAACGCCGGAGAATGGGCTTTCGAACACATGAACGAGGTGTTTAAGAATGAGATCAATCCGTTTGTCGAAAGTCTAAAAGGAAGTTTTGCATCTCTTTCAGAAAATCTCGAGTTTGAAATTAAAAAAGTTCAAAAAGTGTTTTATTAAATGGACACCGCTTACGAACTACAATTAATTGAAAAGGAAAAGATTTTATCCGAATATGACCGATTCGTGTCCCAAGTAATTTCGTGTGATGTGCTTACTACTGTGAATGTTAATTATTCGAATGAGCTTACATCTGCTATGAATAACTGTGATGCTGTGAATATATGTGATGATGTGCATGATCTCTCTGTAAATGTTGCTGATACTATAAATGAGGTAGATAATCATTCTTTTCACGAGTCTAACGCTGAATTTTTAAAGCTTCAAGATTCTTACAATTTACTTACAAAACGCTTTAATCAACTTGAACAACATTGTATATCTTTAGAATTAAAACAACAAACTCAAAATGAGGATCTTTTGATAACAAATGGTTCTGAAAACAGTGTTGAGACGAGTGACAAGATGATTGAGATAGTTAAGGCATTAGAGGAAGAGATTATGAGATTAAAGAGAGATGTGTCATCGAATGAAACACTAAAATTAGAACTAGAGGCTGCAGAGTCTAAAAACCAGGACTTAGAAATTAGACTTTCGTCTATTCTAGGGGAGATGGATCGGGCAAGACAGGGACTATCCGCTCTTTATGGTTCAACAGAAGAACGCTTAGCTTTTAATGCAGCACAGCAACAATCTTATGTTGAACAACTGAACCAAAAGTGTGAGGAGATCTCTGACTTAAATATCTAGCTCATTGACAAAAACATGGTTTTGGCCGAGTTAAAGGAGACACTTCTTCTCACCCGACAAGAAGTTGTTAATAACTTAGCTACCAACTTTGCACCGTCCTCTAGTGCTCCATCAACCAATTCAGTAGTGATCTATAAGAACCCGTGCCATAAGCAAAATCCGGATACTTACGATGTTTATATAATGAATGCAATTAAGCACGTGGACCTTGTTAGGGATATTTTAGATGATTTGTATGCGTTAGATCCCTCAAGCAGTTACTATTATTCAGCGCATGCATATATTCAGCGAGTTCAATATTGCTTAGCATATTTGCAATATATAGGTAGACCAGGTTCTATACTACTCACTAATTGACCCATTGCTGTAACTCTATTCAATAAGACCCCAGGAGCAAAACCGTCATAGGCACCATCAACTAAGGCACCTTTAAAATCTGTTGCTAATGTTCCCACTTTGCCTTCTACAGGATTAAAAGAGTCTACTAAGGCTAAAGGATCGCCACTCAAGAAAGATAAGATCAAGCCCTCCACTAGTAGTACCATCAAGAAGAAAGTAGAAGCTCACCCTAGGAATGTTATGTCAGATTTAAATAAAAAGAATCATGTTGCTAAGACTAAAAGCTCTGCGCCTGTGCAGAAGCCTAAACCATTTGTGAATTCTAATTTGAAATGTTGGAATTGTAATGAATGCATGTTTTCCCAACGTCATGATTTGTGTCTTATTGATCATGTGAATGAAATGAATGCCATTAGGAATGATTTTGAATGGAAGCCAACTGGGAGAACTCGTACCCAAGTTTGATGGCAATGGCGTCCCACTGGTAGGACCTTTACATTAGATGGAAAAATGTGCCCTTTAACTAGGAATGCATCCATTGAGGTTAGGTCTCAGCGTCCTTTAGTTAGGCACACTAGCACTAAAGTATGGAAACCGCGCCCTTTAATTAGGTCAGCCCCCACTATAGTGCCTATCAGTGAAGAAATACCTCAGGATTTAAGCCAACTTGAATCTACACCACCAACTAGGAAGAAGGCTAGGAAATCTAAGAAACCTAAAGTTAGCAAATCTAAGATCATTAAATCTGTACCTGCTAATAACAAGGAACATTCAGATTCCAAAACCTATACATTGTCCTCGTCTGGTGATATTTTCAGGTGGTCCAAATCATCCTCTGGTATTTGGACTCCGGTTGCTCAAAGCATATGACCGGAGATCGCTCGATGCTCCAAAATTTCGTCAGCAAGTTTCTTGGAACGGTTAAATTCGGTAATGATCATATTGCAAAGACAATGGGGTATGGTGAATATCAGATTGGAAACATTACGATTTCAAGGGTATACTATGTAGAAGGTCTTGGTCATAATTTATTTTCAGTAGGAAAATTCTGTGATTCCAACCTAGAGGTTGCTTTTCGACAACATACTTGTTTCATCCGCAACTTGGAAGGAAAAGACTTGTTGAAGGGGTCTCGTGGTGCAAATATTTATACTTTGTCCCTACAAGACATGATGGCCGCCTCTCCAGTATGTCTTCTCTCCAAAGCATCTAAGATCAAGTCATGGTTATGGCATCGCAGATTATCTCATCTCAACTTTGATGCTATTAATCATTTGGCTAAAAATGAATTAGTTCGTGGTCTTCCAAAGCTCAAATTTCACAAGGACCATTTATGTTCCGCGTGTTCAAGGGGGAAAAGCACCAAGAAATCATACAAGCCCAAAGCTGAAGACACCAATCAAGAAAAACTTCATCTTTTGCATATGGATCTTTGTGGGCCAATGCGAACCGAAAGTGTGAGCGGTAAGAAATTCATCCTTGTTATTGTGGATGATTTCTCCAGGTTTACATGGGTTAGATTTCTACGTACAAAGGATGAAGCACCGAAGGCTATCATCACTTTTCTGAAATTCATTCAGGTACGTTTAAATACTACTGTCTTCCGTACTCGTACAAATAATGGAACAGAGTTCGTCAACCAGACTCTTCGTGATTACTATGAAGAAGTTGGTATTTCACATGAAACATCCGCTGCACGTACTCCACAACAAAACGGTGTCGTTGAAAGACGAAATCGTACGCTTATGGAAGCTGCTAGGACTATGCTGATTTATGCGAACGCTCCATTATTCTTGTGGGCAGAAGCTGTATCTACTGCATGTTTCACCCAAAACCGCTCTATCATTCGAAAACGCCATGGAAAAACACCTTACGAGCTTCTACATGATCATAAACCCGATGTTTCATTCTTTCATGTGTTTGGTGCTCTTTATTATCCAAACATTAATAGTGAGAACTTGGGAAAACTTCAACCGAAAGCCGATATAGGTATTTTCATTGGTTACTCACCCTCCAAGAAAGCATACCGAATTCACAACCGTCGTCTTGGTAAGATAGTAGAAACTATGGACGCAGATTTTGATGAGCTGACAGCGATGGCTTTAGAGCAACGCAGCTCTAAACCCGCGCTTCATGAGATGGGAACCGGTGCTATTAGTTCCGGATTAGTTCCCAGTAATCCTACTTCTACATCATTTTTACCACCTACAAGGCCCGAGTGGGATAAACTATTTCAACCGTTGTTTGATGAATTCTTTGATCCCCCAAGTGATGAAGTTCCAGCACCTGTAGTGATAGCTCCAATCCCTGAAGTTGTTGCTCAAGCTAATGAAGCTTTATCAAATGCATCTTCAATTAACATTGAACCGGATGCACCTCTACCAAGTAATTCTCAAACTACACCTGAATCGTCACCCTTACTTGTGCCTAATGATGTTGCAGAGGATTCTATTGATCACGATTTGGAATATGCTCATCTACAAGAGCTTCCATTCTTTGGTATACCGATACCTGAAAATCCTTCAGCCACGTCTACCTCAGAAGAAGCTCCTACAATCGTTCACTCCAGACCACCACGGATTGAAAATCACAACACCAAATGGACAAAAGATCACCCAATTAGGAATATTATTGGAGGTCTCGATCGACCAGTCTCGACACGCCATCAATTACAAGAGAGTGCACTCTATTGCTATTTTGATGCATTTCTCTCCGAAGTTGAACCTAAAAACTGGCAACATGCTATGACTCAATCATCTTGGATTGAAGCCATGCAAGAGGAACTAAATGAATTCCAAAGACTTAAAGTATGGGAATTAGTTCCTCTCCCTGACAAGGTAAACATCCTTACTTTGTTGTAGGTTTATAAGGTTAAACTCGATGAGATGGGTGGAGTCTTGAAGAATAAGGCTAGATTGGTTGCTAGAGGATACAAACAAGCCTTGGGTATCGACTTTGAAGAATCTTTTGCTCCTGTTGCAAGATTGGAGGCTATTAGACTATTCCTTGCGTATGCTGCTCATATGAACATGATCGTCTATCAAATGGATGTGAAGACGGCATTTTTGAATGGTGAACTAAGGGAAGAAGTCTATGTTAGTCAACCGGATGGGTTCGTTAGCACGGAGTTTCCTAACCATGTGTACAAGCTTAAGAAGGCTCTCTATGGGTTGAAATAGGCTCCACGCGCGTGGTATGATCTCCTTTCAACATATCTCATTTCGGAAGGCTTCTCCAAAGGCAAGGTGGACCCCACTCTATTCACTCTCAAGGAGGACAACGACATGATACTGGTACAAATTTATGTTGATGATATAATATTTGCTGCCTCTAACATAGAATTGTCAAACCGCTTTGAGAAGATAATGTCCACACGCTTTCAGATGTCAATGATGGGAAAAATTTCATTTTTCTTAGGATTACAAATTTCTCAGAATCACAGAGGCATCTTTATTAATCAATCCAAATATGCTCTAGAATCATTAAAGAAATATAACTTTGAAAATTGTGACCCCGTGGACACTCCAATGGTGGAGAAATCCAAGTTAGATGAAGATAGGAATGGGATTATTGTCGATCCGAAACTCTACCGAGGCATGATCGGCACCCTTCTCTATCTGACTGCTAGCAGGCCTGATCTGCAATTTGCCGTATGCATGTGTGCCCGGTATCAGGCTCGGCCTACCGAAAAGCACCTACATGCTGTTAAAAGGATCTTTCGGCATCTCAAAGGAACACTTCATCGTGGTCTATGGTATCCGAAAGATTCCTCTATTTCTTTAATATCATATGCAGATGCCGATCATGCTGGGTGTCAAGACACGAGGCGTAGCACTTCTGGGTCTGTGCAACTCCTTGGAGACAGATTGATTAGTTGGTCTTCAAAAAGGCAGAAAAGCGCTACAATTTCTAGCACGGAGGCTGAATACATTGCCATGTCTGGTTGTTGTGCTCAAGTCCTTTGGATGATATCACAACTAACTGACTACGGTTTGGGATTCAACAAAATCCCGATGTTTTGTGACAACAAGAGCGCCATTGCCCTTTGCTGCAACTACGTTCAACACTCCCGGGAAAAGGACATCGACATTCGCTACCATTTCATTAAAGAGCAAGTGGAAAACGGAGTGATCGAGCTGTATTTTGTCACTACTGAGTATCAGCTGGCAGATATGTTCACAAAAGCCTTAGATCAAGGACGAATCGAGTTTTTGATCGAAAAGCTTGGCATGAAATCCTTCTCTCTAGCGACTCTCAAAGAGTTGGCAGAAGAATCAGAAGAATAGTGGTGGTAAACTATTCATGCGTATCCTTTGTTTGTGATCATGTATATTATCGTATATATATAAACCACAAAAAGAAAAATACAAAAATATAAACCAAGAAAAACCATAAAAAATATAAAACCAAGAAAAACCATAAAAAATATAAAATCAAGAAAATCCAAAAATATTTTTCGTTTTTTAAATCGGGCATGTCTTTTAGTACGGTAATATTTACGGCTTTAGAAATGTCGATCAATATTGACACGGCACCATAAATAGAGTCCGTATAAAAGTTGTACATTTTTAAAACATGCCCATTATGGCTTGTAGTTATTTCATACTGCAACCCGTTTTTCGCATTAAAGTCACGTATTTCCTTGGAAAACGTTGGCTCACAACGGGAATTAATTTTCTCGGGCATGATTTACAAGCCAAATCATGCAAAGGGATCAAGTTTACTTTATAACTTGGTCTAACACGAGTTAGTGTACGTCTCAGTGCATTAATTTGTCAAAATAAGAGAAATCTTATTGCCACCACGAATCAGTCTTTTCAAGACATTAATTGGAAAATGTTTTCATCAACATGTGCCTCGTTAAACAATGACTACATCTCTTTAAATAGAAAACGGGTCATCGTTTAAGGGGGAGAAAATATTAAATCGTCTTCGTCATCAGAAAGGTCTTCAAAAGTTTTCGAGGAAAATTAATTGGCTAAATGGTTAATGATTGGACTTGCTTTAGAATACGACTTGTGCTTGTTCGTGATTTATTGTGAGTTTTTAGGTCTTGGTTATTTGCTAATAGGATGCGATGTTTAAGTTGTGTGAGGGCTAGAACAGTTAATACAACGAGATAGGACTAACGAGTGTTAATTAGGTTAACGGTTGTTTACCTAAGAGTATTTAACTAAAAGAGAAAACAAAAAGAAAAGTTAAGGAACTTTAAGCGTCAAAGAATGAAAAGTGCAGGGGTTAAAAGTGAAAAAGGGTAAAATGTGTAAAAATTTGACCTAAGTCAAACTTCCACCCCCGTCTCTTTCTTTCTTATCCCTTTTTTCTGTAACCGCCATTAACAAAACACAAAAAAACACACTCAAGCTTTAAACTCGCGTTTTTCTTGTTCTCCATTTCGTTTCATTCGATTAATAAGGTACATACGTGGTATTAATTCATCTAATTCATTGCTAATTCCCTTAATTAACTCGATTGAATCAAATTGCTCTAATTAGGGTTTCTGCCTAATTTAGGCCTTAATTGATTAGGGTTTTAGGTGGGTTTGGCTCGAATTAGCATTAGAACGATGTTTGTTGCCTTTAGAATACCTTAAAACACACGAATGCTAGATTAATCCATTTTAGAATGCGTTTAAGATCATTCCGAATGAGCATGTTTTTAAGGGTATTCCGGATGAACGACCTATTCCGAATGAGCAAGTGTATGGCAAAAATATTCCGGATAGACCTGTTATTCCAAATAGACCTGTTATTCCGGATAGACCTGTTATTCCGGATAGACCTGTTATTCCGGATAGACCTGTTATTCCGGATAGTCCTGTTATTCCGGATAGTCCTGTTATTCCGGATAGACCTGTTATTCCGGATAGACCTGTTATTCCGGATAGACCAGTTTATTCCGGATAGACCAGTTTATTCCGGATAGACCAGATTATTCCGGATAGACCAGTTTATTCCGGATAGACCAGTTTATTCCGGATAGACAAGTTTATTCCGGATAGACCAGTTTATTCCGGATAGACCAGTTTATTCCGGATAGACCAGTTTATTCCGGATAGACCAGTTTATTCCGGAAGGACCAATTTATTCCGGGTAGACCAATTTATTCCGTGTAGACCACTTTATTCCGGGTAGACCTGTTTATTCCGGATAGACATGTTTATTCCGGATAGACCTGTTTATTCCGGATAGATGATTATTCCGGATAGACCAATTTATTCCGAATTAAATGTTTATTCCGAATGAAGGATGTTTGAGTGTTTTAAAAGCTTAAGGGATTATGTCATATGTATAATGCTTAGGTATAAATTCATAATGATATTCATATCTGTATGTATCAACTTTTATGTTTTATCTTAAGCAGAAACAATGACTAACCCAACCGTGCAACAAATACAAGACTCTAGAGCAGCAGCCATTACCGAGGCCAAAACCCTCAAGTTCATTCCAAACAACTACCGGTTGAAGGAGGTCTCTCATTCCACTCATAATGGATTCAAGGTAGGTTCAGCCGTTCTTGACAATTCTCACTTCAAGAATGCGCTAAGGGATAGTGCTTCGGTGCCCTTCGACTACATGTACGAATTCTGGGCAACCAAAGAGAAGACGTCAAACAAGATCAAATTCTTCCTGGACAACAAGCAACAGACTCTCACCGTGTTAGACTTCCGCAAGATCTTTGGTTTTAGGGAGTCACCTAAAGGAACAACATTCTCAGCGAACCCGACCAAGAACGAGCTCATGGATATGTTCTCTACTATTGGATGTGCGGACTTACGAATAGTGTCCGATTTTACCACAGCCAAAGTGGGTCAACCTTGGAGAGTGACTTTTGGTATTCTCAGCCGATGTCTCACACCCAAAACGACTGGGTATGATGCTGTGCGTCCGCCAATCGTCAAGATGTTCTATGGTATGTTCAAAGGTATGGGTATTGATTATGCATCATTGTTGTGGGAAGAGTTTATTTTTCAACTCTTCACATACACGAAGACTAAGGCTAAAGGTTACCAGTACCCTAGGTTCATAAAGCTAATCATACATTATTTTATGGAAAACGATGCGTCTATTGATAAGCGTGCAGGTAGCCGTCACCACACAATGGATGCTAAAGATCTGGTGGACTTAAGGCAAGAAACTCACTCCAATGTTGTTATCCCTGGTCCTTTTCCCAGTTATCTACTGACAGATAAGATTATCGCTTCTGCTGATTACAAGAACATGCTACGAGAAATTGAGAATCAACGAGCAAGCATTCAAGCAGGAGAAGACTCGTCTACCACGGTTAAGAGTAAAGGTAAACGCAAGCAAACAGCTTTACCTGAACCCAAAACCAAGAAGAAAAAGACTGTGGCTAAGAAGGGTAAGAGCACGGCTGACGAGCTTGTTCTTCACGATGAAGAAGATATTGATGACGATCCTACTCTCGAGCTAACTCAAAAGACTGAGAAAAATTTAATGAAGATGGCTATTGAAAAGAGTAGGAGAGACACGGGCGGTAGTGGTTCGGGTGCACAGATGGATGTTGAAGAAGAATACGAGGAACCACATGATATTAATGAGTTTGGATCACCCGAACGTTACTCAGCATCGAAAGAGACATCCATTGCTGATACAGCAAGTGTTGAGAAGGAGTCCGGTGCTACAACAATCATTGTGACTACACAGCCTCTCGTAACTCAACCTCCACCAATCCAACCCTTACCAATACGACCGGTGTCAACACCACTACCTTTCCTTCCACCTCCAACAACTTCCATCCTCAGTACTGTAATCACAACCGAGCCTCTTCAACCATCCCAGAGTAGCTCTGTACCATCTTCAATGGCTGCATTCGTAATGGCAGAAATGTTGGATAAACACACGGACAGTCAAAGAAAAGAGATGGATAAACTTCGAGAAGAGCTATTTCGACGAGTGCAAAGTGAAGAGGCATCCAAGAAAGCCCAAGACGATATGATAGCTAAGTTCACTACAGAGATGGAATTGACACGTAAAGCTCATGCAGAAGAACTTGCTCAGGTCAAACAGGCTGAAGCTGAAAAGAATGAAGCACGACTTACAAGACTTCGAGCTATAAAGGATAAATATAAGGAGCAGAAAGAATTACTTGAAGCTTCTATTTTAGAGAGAGTGAATGAATCTGTTGAGGCCCTTATGCCAAAGCTGCGTGATGAGATGAGGAAACTTGCGGCTGATAACTTGATGATCAAGTCATCCAACCCTTCCGAATCCGCCTACAAAATTGCATATGACTTAACGGATTTTGAATTAAAGAAGATCCTCAAAGCTCACATGAAGGAAGTTGGATCTTTTGACAAGTCTAAAATTCAGCGGACACTCTACAAAGCACTCAATGAAGCTATATTGGAGGATGATCGGTTGTTTAAGACGTTTGGAAGTGTGGTACCTTATCACATCTTGGATGAGGAGGAAAAGGAAGATAGTGAGCAGGAGGACAGTGATGGTGAAGAAGAGGGTGATGGTGAAGATGATGATGATGATGGTGATGATGATGATGGTGATGATGATGAGGGTGATGATGATGATGGTGATGGTGGTGATCAAAATGAGGAGAGTGATAAGGGTAGCAACGGGGATGATGATGAGGATGATGGTGGTAAACATGATCAGCCTGAAACGGGGGACAAGGTTGCCAGCAAAAAGAAACCATCCAAGTCTGGTACCAAGTCTCAGAAAGATGCTGCCCGAAAGGAAAAGTCCACCTCTACGGAGTCAGGACGAACCAAGTGGCGCCATGATGTGAATGCTGCTACTGCGTCATCGATTCCCGGTACATCTGTTTCTGTTTCTATACATGTTACCACTAATCCTGTTAGTTCTTTTGTTGCTCCTGTGATTTGCAGAATCACTAACTGAACCTGAATCTGCACAACACTCGCCTGTTCATGATACCACCGAAATGCCTGAATCAGAACCAACAAGTGTTCATGTCTCTACTCCTCTACAAATAGAACCATAATCTACTGTTCCCGAGTCAAGCACACGGGACTGGGCGGATACATTGGAGATTGATGAAACTGCACCGCCACAAGCTTGGATCACGACAGCTGCTAAATATGATCCAATCACAGACGCTGATAGATATGTTCTATATCTCCGTATCCGTAGTCCGATAGACTTGTGTGCATTTTTGGCTCATGAGTTCAAATCTTCGGTCACTCCGTCTTTGGTGAAGAGAGCGCTAAAGGACAAGAGAATTCACGCAAAAACCAGGTTAAGCCGCATGGAGTACGAGTATTATGCTGACAAGGTCCTGAAAGCTCTCAATACCGTTCAAAGGCCAGGCCTTCATGAGTCAGAAAGAGCTCCACCTCCACTTGATCCCTCTCAAGATAATCAAATTGCTCTTGACTTCTTTGTCACCTATGATCTTGATTATCTCCTCAAAGGATCATCCAAGTACGCAACCTCCCTGACCTTGTTGAAAGCCGCTAATTGGGGGACTATACCCTGGATCGAGGAAAAGGTAAACCGACTCTGTGTTCCAAAGGTAAACCGTAATTATGATATGTATGCTGCTATAGGAGCATCACATTGGGACGAGCGAGTCCGAAGGGCGTACAGAGGTTGCTGTGTTAGCCTCAAAATATTGAGCCAAACAAGAATGCTCGGTCATATGTTTATTATGTATCGTATTTTAGAACGTTGTAATAGGTAGTATATTAGTCGTGTAATTACGGGCTTAACTTTAAGCTAAGGTTCATTAATAAGTAACCAAAGCCCAAAAGGAAAGCCCGGCCCATGATCATATAGCCCATTAAGCTACATGTAAGCAAAGGCTATATAAACCCTTCCTAGCATGTTAGGAAGGGTGTTGGTTCATTTGTATTCTCACTTCTCAATCTAATATTCCACAAGTTCCAACCATTTTCTCTCTACTTTCTCTCACTACTTTCTCTCTCTAGAATTCTTCTAATATCTACCTTTCTTTCTTTAATTCGTGTATTACAATCATCATATAAAAGGGACAACAATTGGTATCAATCGCCATGGGGTAGTTTTGTGATTGGTTGTTGTGTTTTCATATGATTCGTGTGATTTAATCCATAAATCATCTCGAATTTGATTTTTTTTTTGTGTTTTTCGTGTTCTATCTCTTGCTACAAATCTTCTATATACTTGTAGAGATTTGGTTGTTTTGGTTTGGTTAAAAACACGATCTTGTTGCCTAAAAGTTGCTAAATTTGTTGCCTAAAAGTTGCTAAAATCGTTGCCTAAAAAGTTGGAAAAAGGTCCCTTATTGCGACAGCTACAATTTCGGAAAAGGTAAGTACAGTTTCGATCGCAATAACCCTAAGGTTTTACTTTGCGATCAGTATTGCGATAGCCCCCTTATTCCGATCTGGACATTCCGATCGTTATTGCGATCTGGATTGCGACGGATTTAAGGCAATCTTGAAACGTTACTCTGCCCACATTGCGACAGCCACATTGCGATAGGTACACATTCCGATCTGGGATTTCGATAGGTACACATTGCGATCTGCACATTCCGATCTAAGGATTCCAACAGGTGCACATTGCGATCTAAAGGACATTCCGATCTAAGCAACATTCCGATGGGCATTCCGATGGCACATTCCGATGGACATTCCGATGACATGTTTAGCTAAATTTTTGTTTGAGTATTTTTTAGACTTAGCCACCATCTAGACTAGTTTCGGAATATCGTTTACACGAAGATCAAAAAAAAAAAAAAAAAAGTTTTTTGGCGGGAAACCCAAGTAAAATTTATTTTTTCCTATACCATTTTTAGGCCATTTAAGCTTTAATTTCAAATTTTGGTGATGCGAAAATTTTTTTGACCAAAAATTCAAATTTTCGGACCAAAATTTAAATTTTTAGGCCATTTTTAGGTTTTATTTTTCGTTAAAATTTTCATTTTTCAAACTTTTTCCTTACTAGTTATTGGCTATTTCTAACTCGTTTTCAAAATTTGGTTATTCAAAATTTTTCGGTTTACCGTTTTAGTCGGACTGAGGAATTTATAGTCGGACTGAGAAAAATTTCAAATTTTCGGAATTTCAACAACAACACAATCACAACAAATCTACATAAGATCCATTCTCAATTCATCAACTGAGACACCATCATCATGGAAACGAGCAATGCGTGTTCAGACAGAGAAGAACGAGAGATGCAACTACAAGAACACGTCCTTAAACAACGTTGTATGCAAGCTTTCAGTGATCTTAAAACGAATCTAAAACGTCTAGAAAGAGAGACCTTCTCGTACAATCCTTTGTATATGCGTGCTTTTCATTCCTTTTTCGGAAATGATCATCGCACGTTCACTTATGACTTAAGAGACCACTTGAAGAATCTTGAGAATGAATTACTCAACAAAAACCTTCATGAGACAAATTCCAAGAATGCCTTCAAAACACTCAGAACACCGTTTCAACCATTCAGAGATTTGAGTCAGAAGTTCGAGATGCAAATCAACACTTCAAAGACTACACTACAATGGAAGCAAAATCATTCAGAGATTTGATATTTGGAAACATGGAATCAATTGAAAGGCTTTTGGATGAACGCCTACTTCATGCAAAAGACATGATCAAGAAGATGAATAACACAAGGCTGAAAATGCAAGAGTGCACAGTGGCAAAGATTCATGTCGTGGATACGAGTCCAATCTCAACTGTAAGTAACAAGACAATATCGAATAATGCAACTGACAGCTGCAGAACAGGGAAAACAACGCATGGTGAGCAGAATGAACATAACAGCTCAGGGAAAGACAACAGCAGCTCTGACAAACAACACATCGACTCTGAGAATGTCATCAGCAATACACCTTCCTATGATAATGGTCCTGTTTACGATTCTGAGCCATTAGAAGAGGTACACAATGCTGAATTTAATGTGTTTGCCAATGCCAATACGCATGAGCATAGTGATCAATCAACAAACCTTATTGACACATGTATGACAGAAAAGGTTGATAGCAATACCACACCAAATTCATTGGACATGTGCAATAATGAGTTTGAGGATGATCAACATACAAATGAGTATGATGATGAGGAGCGTGTCGCGCTTGCTAATTTAATTGCTAGTTTACAAAAAGATGTCAATGAAACTAGAAAAAGTCAAAAGCAATTAAAGAAGGCAAACGCAGCGCTCACTCAAAACTTTGAAGAATGCAAAGCCGCTCTAATTAAATCTAATGAGACCCTTGAAAGTAATAGGGCTGAGCTTCTTCAAAAGACCAAAGAGCTTGAGAGGTACAAGGTCAGTACGTTAAAAAGTCAAAAGGACGATTTTGAAAACAAATATAATACAACTCTTGAGTTATTAGCCAAAGAGAAGCGGCAATATAATGTTTTCCTAATGGATGAACGTCAAAAAACGTACCTTGCCAATACCAAAGTTAATGAACTTGAACAAAAGCTCTCTATGACCACTACTGATTCTGCTAAAATTCTTGAGGATAAGAAACAAGAGGTAGATGCGTTAAAACAAGACTTCAAAAGTAGATATGATAAAGAAACTGAAAAGGTAACGAAATTAGAAGCACAAGTCGAATTTTTGAAGAATGTTGTTTATAAAACGCATGATTCTATTCAATCTGTTAGAATGCTAGCACCTCCATCGATGTTTAAGGGTCAAGCTAGCTTTGCAAGTCCTGAGTACCTTGCCAAAGCTCAAGCTGCGAACCCGTGTCTTTATCTTGATGAGACTGAAAGGACAGATCTTGATTGCATGCCTGTTAGTGCCAATATTGAAGACACTGCCCTTTGGGATGATGATAGTCAACCACTTGTCAATAAGGAGTTTGTGAAACCATATAATTATGCTTATGAGAATAGTCTTTATGGTCCTTTTAACAAACAAACTCAAAAAACTCGTGAGGAAGTGTTTCTAGAATGCAAACAAAAGAGAATTCAATGGAAGAAAGCATTTGCCCCTAAGAAATCTAATGTTTACTGATGAGACTGTATTTATACATAGTCTCATCGTCCAAATCGGGCTTAAAACGCTTAAAATGTCATCAAAATACCCAAAATATGCCTGTGTTTGTTCATTGTGTATTTCAGGTACGGATATCGTGAATTCACCAAAAGATCAAAGGAATCAAGCAAAAACGAACACGGGAAACGAAGCCGCACAAAGAACCGGACCCGAATCATGAATTTCATTTGAAGTCCTTGAAAGATTGAAGATTGGCAAGTTTGGTCCCTCAATTATTGAAGACTTGTCACTTTAGGCCCTTGCAAATCTCAAAAATTGCAAAATTGGTCCTTAAGTTTCAAGATATGTCAAGACTAGTCCTTGAAAGAATCAACATATGCATATTTAGTCCTTTATTCAAGTTTACATGGCACAAGGACTAAAACTGCCAAGCTGCCAAACTATTTAACAAAGGGAACTTTTGTTTTTGCTGATTAATTACAACTTGAAGATATTTTGGGAGTATGGGGGCCAAACATGGACAAAACAAACCCATATCCACATTTAACCCAACCATACCCGTTTTTACCCACCCATATCCACCTTTATACCCGACCAAGCCCAAACCCAAGCCCTAGTCAAACAACCCAGTCAACTCCACTTAAACTTTTTTAAACGGGATTAATTAAATTAAAAACAGGAGGGAAACAGGGACTGTTCACCCATCTCCCCTAATTTACCCCTAATCCACCTTATAAACCCTAATCTAATTGGGGTAGAAAGCAAAGGGGTTTTACCCCATATTTTCCAGATCGCTAATAAACCCTCCACTCACCAAAACCCACCTACCAAAACACCACCCCGTGACTTCCTTGTGGGTCCCCCGTCCTCCCCTGTTGGTTCATAAATGGCAAAACTCGAATATCTTGACTTCATCAACGGCTCCAATACATTCCTTGGCCCCAAAGGAGTTTTGAACGCCCCAGATCATCCCTTAACAGCTGGCTATCAAGGACAATCACATGTGAGCAGATTTGACGAATTTGACCAAGGGCATAAGAGGAAAATCAGTTAGCTAGGGTTTATTTGATTCTAGTATGTTCTATCTTCATGTATAAAAGGGGTGCTTGTACCCCTTTCTTAGTTTGTTCCAGTCTTTGTAAAAAAATTTTATTTGAATGAATATTTAAAGTGTTTGGTAAAAATTTTGCAAAACTGTGTTCCCTTTATTTAATCTGTTTTAGTATAAATAATTTTAATTCTTGCACTTAAAATAGGTATCAATCACTTGGTCCAATATCAGTTGGTCACAAGTTGTTGAGAACCAAGGGTTTAAGCTTGAATGCATGAGCCTGGTTTGACAAACCAAGCCCAAGCAAGAGCTTAGACTCTTGTCATTTGTTTCTGTTTTGGTATTCTTGATTTCAAAAGAGCAAAGGCTGTGTTCCATATATTTTCAGAGTAAGTGGGTCATTTTTCTTGTTTACTGTTTATTGGACTGTTCCAAAAGCTCATACACAAGCTTGCTTGACAAACAAGCTTGTGCATAAGCTTCTTGGCAGCTTCTTGTTTGGTTTTCTTAGCAGGTAACAAGGAGGTTGGTGATTAGGCTGCTAAAAACTGCACCTCTCATTTCATTCCCTTTTTATTGGTTGAAGACATTTGTTACCCCGGTTCAGCTGTTGAACCACAACGGGGCTCTCTACACTTCCTATAGTCCTAACCATCCAGAAAGCTTCTTGAAAGCTGGTGGCATCCACCCCTCAAAAGGTGTGAACTCCCTTTCAAATTTTTTTTTCTTGTTGAGTATGTGCTATGTGGTTTGTATGTTCTTGGTGTGAAATTGATTGCTAGTAAGTTGTGTTGTTAAGTGATGAGTTAATATGCATGTTTAGATCAGTTTTAATCAGTTTAGTCAAGTTTTCTATGGCATTGGTTTGTTAAATTTTCATTTTAGGAAATTAAAGGGGTGTTTGGGTCTGCTCATCAAGATAGGTAATTGGTATATATTTGTCTTGAAAACAGCTTAAACACACTTCATTGGTTGGTTCAAGTATAAAGCAGTCAAAAGTTTTTAGTTTCATAGGCTTTAAATAGATTTGCATGCCCACTTTTTGGTATAAATCAGTAAGCTTAATTTTCTGCCTCATTTTAAGGATTTGTGTTTTCTGAATCTTGAATTTAGTTAGATTAGGTGTTAATCTAGGAATATATTCAGGCTATATGTGATTTGACAAGTTTTTGAGCAAGTTTGTTGCATTTGAAATCTGTTTAATTGCCAAAAAGATCAGTACTGTTCATCCAGCAACATCAAACCATATCAGCAACTACATTCTGCCTATTTGTGTGTTTTTCTTGCATTGGACTTGTGTTTTTTTTGCTTTATATTGACTCCCTACACTCCACTGAGTGTAGGGGTGCCTTTGTTGCCAATTAATTCCAAGTAACAAGGAAGTTACAAGCCTCAAAAGGCTCAGACCTGTTTTTTTACACAAGCAGTGGGAACTCCTTTCCCACTGCTAGCTTAGCTGTTCCCACTGCCTAGCTAAAAGACAGAAACCAAAGAAAGTGTCACTATCAATCTTAACTTTTTTGTCTTTTGTGACCTAAATTAGGAATTAGGGTTTGATTCTTTTTGCAATATTTTTCATTTTTAATTTCTGATTTTTTAGTATAATTTAATTTTAGGTTACTGTTCATTTGCTATTTTTAGATTAAAGTGCTATTTTAATTACTTTTTAATTAATCTGTTTTTGTCTTTTAGTGGTAAAAATATATATTTTTCAGATTTAAAATTTTTCATAGATTTAGAAAATTAGTTTAAGATTTTTAGTTTAAAAATTAGTTACTGTTCACCTTTTTAATTATTTTTTATAATTAAATTAAGTTAATTAGGGTTTATTTTATAAACTGTTTTGTCTTTTAGTGAAAAATTTTATATTTTTCAAACTCTTTTATTTTTATACTGTTCATTAGAGTATTTTAGGATTTTTAAAATTGTTAGATTAATTTTGTCATTATTTAATTATTTTTTATGATTATTTTAATTTAAAAATAGTTTTTAGTGATTAAAAAATAGAAAAATAGTTTTTAAAATTCAAGAAAAATAGTTTTTAGTCTTTAAATAATATAAGTTAGTTATTAGTTCAATATTTTGGGCATTTTGTTAATTATATTTAATTTTTGGGCTTTAATTAGCATTAAAAATTGAATATTTAATTAATAAAAGGTTTTAAAATATATTTGTTGGATTTTTATTCTTATTTATATTATTTAAGACTTAGTTTAAAATTTTAATTAATTTTTAGGTTTTAATTTTAATTTCGTCACGTTTTACGTATTTACGTTCGCGTTTTACGTTGATTCGTCGTAGTTTAAACGTAGTCGTAGCTCGTCTTTTATTTTTCTCTCTTTGAACCAAAAACGTCACTAATCCAAACATTGTTATTTTATATATTGGCACATTAATTCACACACCTCCTTCGAGAACGAACCCGCATTTATTCGGTTTTACGTTTTTCCTAAAGCGTAGAACTTAATACTTGCCGCTTTTATACGTTGTTTTCCTAAACACGTATATCATTTTCTACATCAATTTTTGGCGCCGCTGCCGGGGAGGTGTTTAGTGTGCCATTACTATTAGTATCGTGTTTGTGTGAGTAGTGCGTTTTTGCTTTTCATTTTTTGGAAAGCGTGAATATCGTACATACTCATTTTTGTTATTTTTTATCTATTATAGTATAATATCCAAATAAATCGTGTTTAATTTTCCTAAATTAAACACCAATCAATCTTTACTATATTGTAGATATATTGGTTTTCGTTTTTATTGTGAATATTATTATTATTACTATATTGTACTACGTAAGAACAATAAATATACAAGGACTCCAAAAGCGTGAAAACGCAACCTTGATTCGGGATTTCATCACTCGATCATTGTATTCGAATCTAAAGCAAAAGTTTAAAGGCAAAATAGATAAATACTTTCGTGAGGCTTAATTTCAATTAACACAAACTATAAGGTGGGTATAAGGCGGTTGTATTTCACGACCTAAAGGAAAAAGGCTCTTAAGTGCTTCGCGCCGCCTCGTTTCCTCCGCTTGCTTGTGCGTGTTTTGAGAAAGAGGGCTAATCGAGGGTTTGCCGCCCAAGTATTATCTACGTATATTATATTTGCTTGTGTTTTCAAGATTAAACCTTCTTGAACGTTTTGGTGTTCCACCAACGTTCTAAAGTCATCGAGAACGTTCACTCCACGTGATCGTTTTCATTCTTTGAGGCTCCTTTAATCGAGAAAATCGATTCGAGGGGAGATTTGTAGATTTGTGTCTACGTAATACATTCAAAAATCCAAAAAAATTAAAAAACCAATCAAAAACCAAAAAAATTGAAAAAATCAAAAAAGCCGCAAAAAGAATCTTCTTTGCTACCACCCATTCTACGCTTAGTGCATGCGCACTCGATCGAAGGATTGTTCCAATTCTAGTGAAGCTTCGAATCGACGCAATCGTAATCGAAGGAATCGACGACGTAGACGAGAATTAGAAACCGACGTTCCTAATATCGTTGTTGAAGAAACCGTAGAGGAGATGGCCGACAATCGTTCTATGATGGAATTGCTCCAAGCGCCCACCGAGGGTTATGGAGACGCGATCGTAATTCCCGCTATCGAGGCGGAGAATTTTGAGATCAAAAGCGGAATGCTTTCGTTGATCCAAGCTACGAAGTTTCGAGGTCGTGAAGCCGATAATCCTCACGACCATATTCGGAATTTTGATCGTCTTTTGGATGTGCGGACTTACGAATAGTGTCCGATTTTACCACAGCCAAAGTGGGTCAACCTTGGAGAGTGACTTTTGGTATTCTCAGCCGATGTCTCACACCCAAAACGACTGGGTATGATGCTGTGCGTCCGCCAATCGTCAAGATGTTCTATGGTATGTTCAAAGGTATGGGTATTGATTATGCATCATTGTTGTGGGAAGAGTTTATTTTTCAACTCTTCACAAACACGAAGACTAAGGCTAAAAGTTACCAGTACCCTAGGTTCATAAAGCTAATCATACATTATTTTATGGAAAACGATGCGTCTATTGATAAGCGTGCAGGTAGCCGTCACCACACAATGGATGCTAAAGATCTGGTGGACTTAAGGCAAGAAACTCACTCCAATGTTGTTATCCCTGGTCCTTTTCCCAGTTATCTACTGACAGATAAGATTATCGCTTCTGCTGATTACAAGAACATGCTACGAGAAATTGAGAATCAACGAGCAAGCATTCAAGCAGGAGAAGACTCGTCTACCACGGTTAAGAGTAAAGGTAAACGCAAGCAAACAGCTTTACCTGAACCCAAAACCAAGAAGAAAAAGACTGTGGCTAAGAAGGGTAAGAGCACGGCTGACGAGCTTGTTCTTCACGATGAAGAAGATATTGATGACGATCCTACTCTCGAGCTAACTCAAAAGACTGAGAAAAAGTTAATGAAGATGGCTATTGAAAAGAGTAGGAGAGACACGGGCGGTAGTGGTTCGGGTGCACAGATGGATGTTGAAGAAGAATACGAGGAACCACATGATATTAATGAGTTTGGATCACCCGAACGTTACTCAGCATCGAAAGAGACATCCATTGCTGATACAGCAAGTGTTGAGAAGGAGTCCGGTGCTACAACAATCATTGTGACTACACAGCCTCTCGTAACTCAACCTCCACCAATCCAACCCTTACCAATACGACCGGTGTCAACACCACTACCTTTCCTTCCACCTCCAACAACTTCCATCCTCAGTACTGTAATCACAACCGAGCCTCTTCAACCATCCCAGAGTAGCTCTGTACCATCTTCAATGGCTGCATTCGTAATGGCAGAAATGTTGGATAAACACACGGACAGTCAAAGAAAAGAGATGGATAAACTTCGAGAAGAGCTATTTCGACGAGTGCAAAGTGAAGAGGCATCCAAGAAAGCCCAAGACGATATGATAGCTAAGTTCACTACAGAGATGGAATTGACACGTAAAGCTCATGCAGAAGAACTTGCTCAGGTCAAACAGGCTGAAGCTGAAAAGAATGAAGCACGACTTACAAGACTTCGAGCTATAAAGGATAAATATAAGGAGCAGAAAGAATTACTTGAAGCTTCTATTTTAGAGAGAGTGAATGAATCTGTTGAGGCCCTTATGCCAAAGCTGCGTGATGAGATGAGGAAACTTGCGGCTGATAACTTGATGATCAAGTCATCCAACCCTTCCGAATCCGCCTACAAAATTGCATATGACTTAACGGATTTTGAATTAAAGAAGATCCTCAAAGCTCACATGAAGGAAGTTGGATCTTTTGACAAGTCTAAAATTCAGCGGACACTCTACAAAGCACTCAATGAAGCTATCTTGGAGGATGATCGGTTGTTTAAGACGTTTGGAAGTGTGGTACCTTATCACATCTTGGATGAGGAGGAAAAGGAAGATAGTGAGCAGGAGGACAGTGATGGTGAAGAAGAGGGTGATGGTGAAGATGATGATGATGATGGTGATGATGATGATGGTGATGATGATGAGGGTGATGATGATGATGGTGATGGTGGTGATCAAAATGAGGAGAGTGATAAGGGTAGCAACGGGGATGATGATGAGGATGATGGTGGTAAACATGATCAGCCTGAAACGGGGGACAAGGTTGCCAGCAAAAAGAAACCATCCAAGTCTGGTACCAAGTCTCAGAAAGATGCTGCCCGAAAGGAAAAGTCCACCTCTACGGAGTCAGGACGAACCAAGTGGCGCCATGATGTGAATGCTGCTACTGCGTCATCGATTCCCGGTACATCTGTTTCTGTTTCTATACATGTTACCACTAATCCTGTTAGTTCTTTTGTTGCTCCTGTGATTTGCAGAATCACTAACTGAACCTGAATCTGCACAACACTCGCCTGTTCATGATACCACCGAAATGCCTGAATCAGAACCAACAAGTGTTCATGTCTCTACTCCTCTACAAATAGAACCATAATCTACTGTTCCCGAGTCAAGCACACGGGACTGGGCGGATACATTGGAGATTGATGAAACTGCACCGCCACAAGCTTGGATCACGACAGCTGCTAAATATGATCCAATCACAGACGCTGATAGATATGTTCTATATCTCCGTATCCGTAGTCCGATAGACTTGTGTGCATTTTTGGCTCATGAGTTCAAATATTCGGTCACTCCGTCTTTGGTGAAGAGAGCGCTAAAGGACAAGAGAATTCACGCAAAAACCAGGTTAAGCCGCATGGAGTACGAGTATTATGCTGACAAGGTCCTGAAAGCTCTCAATACCGTTCAAAGGCCAGGCCTTCATGAGTCAGAAAGAGCTCCACCTCCACTTGATCCCTCTCAAGATAATCAAATTGCTCTTGACTTCTTTGTCACCTATGATCTTGATTATCTCCTCAAAGGATCATCCAAGTACGCAACCTCCCTGACCTTGTTGAAAGCCGCTAATTGGGGGACTATACCCTGGATCGAGGAAAAGGTAAACCGACTCTGTGTTCCAAAGGTAAACCGTAATTATGATATGTATGCTGCTATAGGAGCATCACATTGGGACGAGCGAGTCCGAAGGGCGTACAGAGGTTGCTGTGTTAGCCTCAAAATATTGAGCCAAACAAGAATGCTCGGTCATATGTTTATTATGTATCGTATTTTAGAACGTTGTAATAGGTAGTATATTAGTCGTGTAATTACGGGCTTAACTTTAAGCTAAGGTTCATTAATAAGTAACCAAAGCCCAAAAGGAAAGCCCGGCCCATGATCATATAGCCCATTAAGCTACATGTAAGCAAAGGCTATATAAACCCTTCCTAGCATGTTAGGAAGGGTGTTGGTTCATTTGTATTCTCACTTCTCAATCTAATATTCCACAAGTTCCAACCATTTTCTCTCTACTTTCTCTCAGTACTTTCTCTCTCTAGAATTCTTCTAATATCTACCTTTCTTTCTTTAATTCGTGTATTACACTCATCATATAAAAGGGACAACAATTGGTATCAATCGCCATGGGGTAGTTTTGTGATTGGTTGTTGTGTTTTCATATGATTCGTGTGATTTAATCCATAAATCATCTCGAATTTGATTTTTTTTTTGTGTTTTTCGTGTTCTATCTCTTGCTACAAATCTTCTATATACTTGTAGAGATTTGGTTGTTTTGGTTTGGTTAAAAACACGATCTTGTTGCCTAAAAGTTGCTAAATTTGTTGCCTAAAAGTTGCTAAAATCGTTGCCTAAAAAGTTGGAAAAAGGTCCCTTATTGCGACAGCTACAATTTCGGAAAAGGTAAGTACAGTTTCGATCGCAATAACCCTAAGGTTTTACTTTGCGATCAGTATTGCGATAGCCCCCTTATTCCGATCTGGACATTCCGATCGTTATTGCGATCTGGATTGCGACGGATTTAAGGCAATCTTGAAACGTTACTCTGCCCACATTGCGACAGCCACATTGCGATAGGTACACATTCCGATCTGGGATTTCGATAGGTACACATTGCGATCTGCACATTCCGATCTAAGGATTCCAACAGGTGCACATTGCGATCTAAAGGACATTCCGATCTAAGCAACATTCCGATGGGCATTCCGATGGCACATTCCGATGGACATTCCGATGACATGTTTAGCTAAATTTTTGTTTGAGTATTTTTTAGACTTAGCCACCATCTAGACTAGTTTCGGAATATCGTTTACACGAAGATCAAAAAAAAAAAAAAAAAAGTTTTTTGGCGGGAAACCCAAGTAAAATTTATTTTTTCCTATACCATTTTTAGGCCATTTAAGCTTTAATTTCAAATTTTGGTGATGCGAAAATTTTTTTGACCAAAAATTCAAATTTTCGGACCAAAATTTAAATTTTTAGGCCATTTTTAGGTTTTATTTTTCGTTAAAATTTTCATTTTTCAAACTTTTTCCTTACTAGTTATTGGCTATTTCTAACTCGTTTTCAAAATTTGGTTATTCAAAATTTTTCGGTTTACCGTTTTAGTCGGACTGAGGAATTTATAGTCGGACTGAGAAAAATTTCAAATTTTCGGAATTTCAACAACAACACAATCACAACAAATCTACATAAGATCCATTCTCAATTCATCAACTGAGACACCATCATCATGGAAACGAGCAATGCGTGTTCAGACAGAGAAGAACGAGAGATGCAACTACAAGAACAAGTCCTTAAACAACGTTGTATGCAAGCTTTCAGTGATCTTAAAACGAATCTAAAACGTCTAGAAAGAGAGACCTTCTCGTACAATCCTTTGTATATGCGTGCTTTTCATTCCTTTTTCGGAAATGATCATCGCACGTTCACTTATGACTTAAGAGACCACTTGAAGAATCTTGAGAATGAATTACTCAACAAAAACCTTCATGAGACAAATTCCAAGAATGCCTTCAAAACACTCAGAACACCGTTTCAACCATTCAGAGATTTGAGTCAGAAGTTCGAGATGCAAATCAACACTTCAAAGACTACACTACAATGGAAGCAAAATCATTCAGAGATTTGATATTTGGAAACATGGAATCAATTGAAAGGCTTTTGGATGAACGCCTACTTCATGCAAAAGACATGATCAAGAAGATGAATAACACAAGGCTGAAAATGCAAGAGTGCACAGTGGCAAAGATTCATGTCGTGGATACGAGTCCAATCTCAACTGTAAGTAACATGACAATATCGAATAATGCAACTGACAGCTGCAGAACAGGGAAAACAACGCATGGTGAGCAGAATGAACATAACAGCTCAGGGAAAGACAACAGCAGCTCTGACAAACAACACATCGACTCTGAGAATGTCATCAGCAATACACCTTCCTATGATAATGGTCCTGTTTACGATTCTGAGCCATTAGAAGAGGTACACAATGCTGAATTTAATGTGTTTGCCAATGCCAATACGCATGAGCATAGTGATCAATCAACAAACCTTATTGACACATGTATGACAGAAAAGGTTGATAGCAATACCACACCAAATTCATTGGACATGTGCAATAATGAGTTTGAGGATGATCAACATACAAATGAGTATGATGATGAGGAGCGTGTCGCGCTTGCTAATTTAATTGCTAGTTTACAAAAAGATGTCAATGAAACTAGAAAAAGTCAAAAGCAATTAAAGAAGGCAAACGCAGCGCTCACTCAAAACTTTGAAGAATGCAAAGCCGCTCTAATTAAATCTAATGAGACCCTTGAAAGTAATAGGGCTGAGCTTCTTCAAAAGACCAAAGAGCTTGAGAGGTACAAGGTCAGTACGTTAAAAAGTCAAAAGGACGATTTTGAAAACAAATATAATACAACTCTTGAGTTATTAGCCAAAGAGAAGCGGCAATATAATGTTTTCCTAATGGATGAACGTCAAAAAACGTACCTTGCCAATACCAAAGTTAATGAACTTGAACAAAAGCTCTCTATGACCACTACTGATTCTGCTAAAATTCTTGAGGATAAGAAACAAGAGGTAGATGCGTTAAAACAAGACTTCAAAAGTAGATATGATAAAGAAACTGAAAAGGTAACGAAATTAGAAGCACAAGTCGAATTTTTGAAGAATGTTGTTTATAAAACGCATGATTCTATTCAATCTGTTAGAATGCTAGCACCTCCATCGATGTTTAAGGGTCAAGCTAGCTTTGCAAGTCCTGAGTACCTTGCCAAAGCTCAAGCTGCGAACCCGTGTCTTTATCTTGATGAGACTGAAAGGACAGATCTTGATTGCATGCCTGTTAGTGCCAATATTGAAGACACTGCCCTTTGGGATGATGATAGTCAACCACTTGTCAATAAGGAGTTTGTGAAACCATATAATTATGCTTATGAGAATAGTCTTTATGGTCCTTTTAACAAACAAACTCAAAAAACTCGTGAGGAAGTGTTTCTAGAATGCAAACAAAAGAGAATTCAATGGAAGAAAGCATTTGCCCCTAAGAAATCTAATGTTTACTGATGAGACTGTATTTATACATAGTCTCATCGTCCAAATCGGGCTTAAAACGCTTAAAATGTCATCAAAATACCCAAAATATGCCTGTGTTTGTTCATTGTGTATTTCAGGTACGGATATCGTGAATTCACCAAAAGATCAAGGAATCAAGCAAAAACGAACACGGGAAACGAAGCCGCACAAAGAACCGGACCCGAATCATGAATTTCATTTGAAGTCCTTGAAAGATTGAAGATTGGCAAGTTTGGTCCCTCAATTATTGAAGACTTGTCACTTTAGGCCCTTGCAAATCTCAAAAATTGCAAAATTGGTCCTTAAGTTTCAAGATATGTCAAGACTAGTCCTTGAAAGAATCAACATATGCATATTTAGTCCTTTATTCAAGTTTACATGGCACAAGGACTAAAACTGCCAAGCTGCCAAACTATTTAACAAAGGGAACTTTTGTTTTTGCTGATTAATTACAACTTGAAGATATTTTGGGAGTATGGGGGCCAAACATGGACAAAACAAACCCATATCCACATTTAACCCAACCATACCCGTTTTTACCCACCCATATCCACCTTTATACCCGACCAAGCCCAAACCCAAGCCCTAGTCAAACAACCCAGTCAACTCCACTTAAACTTTTTTAAACGGGATTAATTAAATTAAAAACAGGAGGGAAACAGGGACTGTTCACCCATCTCCCCTAATTTACCCCTAATCCACCTTATAAACCCTAATCTAATTGGGGTAGAAAGCAAAGGGGTTTTACCCCATATTTTCCAGATCGCTAATAAACCCTCCACTCACCAAAACCCACCTACCAAAACACCACCCCGTGACTTCCTTGTGGGTCCCCCGTCCTCCCCTGTTGGTTCATAAATGGCAAAACTCGAATATCTTGACTTCATCAACGGCTCCAATACATTCCTTGGCCCCAAAGGAGTTTTGAACGCCCCAGATCATCCCTTAACAGCTGGCTATCAAGGACAATCACATGTGAGCAGATTTGACGAATTTGACCAAGGGCATAAGAGGAAAATCAGTTAGCTAGGGTTTATTTGATTCTAGTATGTTCTATCTTCATGTATAAAAGGGGTGCTTGTACCCCTTTCTTAGTTTGTTCCAGTCTTTGTAAAAAAATTTTATTTGAATGAATATTTAAAGTGTTTGGTAAAAATTTTGCAAAACTGTGTTCCCTTTATTTAATCTGTTTTAGTATAAATAATTTTAATTCTTGCACTTAAAATAGGTATCAATCACTTGGTCCAATATCAGTTGGTCACAAGTTGTTGAGAACCAAGGGTTTAAGCTTGAATGCATGAGCCTGGTTTGACAAACCAAGCCCAAGCAAGAGCTTAGACTCTTGTCATTTGTTTCTGTTTTGGTATTCTTGATTTCAAAAGAGCAAAGGCTGTGTTCCATATATTTTCAGAGTAAGTGGGTCATTTTTCTTGTTTACTGTTTATTGGACTGTTCCAAAAGCTCATACACAAGCTTGCTTGACAAACAAGCTTGTGCATAAGCTTCTTGGCAGCTTCTTGTTTGGTTTTCTTAGCAGGTAACAAGGAGGTTGGTGATTAGGCTGCTAAAAACTGCACCTCTCATTTCATTCCCTTTTTATTGGTTGAAGACATTTGTTACCCCGGTTCAGCTGTTGAACCACAACGGGGCTCTCTACACTTCCTATAGTCCTAACCATCCAGAAAGCTTCTTGAAAGCTGGTGGCATCCACCCCTCAAAAGGTGTGAACTCCCTTTCAAAATTTTTTTTCTTGTTGAGTATGTGCTATGTGGTTTGTATGTTCTTGGTGTGAAATTGATTGCTAGTAAGTTGTGTTGTTAAGTGATGAGTTAATATGCATGTTTAGATCAGTTTTAATCAGTTTAGTCAAGTTTTCTATGGCATTGGTTTGTTAAATTTTCATTTTAGGAAATTAAAGGGGTGTTTGGGTCTGCTCATCAAGATAGGTAATTGGTATATATTTGTCTTGAAAACAGCTTAAACACACTTCATTGGTTGGTTCAAGTATAAAGCAGTCAAAAGTTTTTAGTTTCATAGGCTTTAAATAGATTTGCATGCCCACTTTTTGGTATAAATCAGTAAGCTTAATTTTCTGCCTCATTTTAAGGATTTGTGTTTTCTGAATCTTGAATTTAGTTAGATTAGGTGTTAATCTAGGAATATATTCAGGCTATATGTGATTTGACAAGTTTTTGAGCAAGTTTGTTGCATTTGAAATCTGTTTAATTGCCAAAAAGATCAGTACTGTTCATCCAGCAACATCAAACCATATCAGCAACTACATTCTGCCTATTTCTGTGTTTTTCTTGCATTGGACTTGTGTTTTTTTTGCTTTATATTGACTCCCTACACTCCACTGAGTGTAGGGGTGCCTTTGTTGCCAATTAATTCCAAGTAACAAGGAAGTTACAAGCCTCAAAAGGCTCAGAGCTGTTTTTTTACACAAGCAGTGGGAACTCCTTTCCCACTGCTAGCTTAGCTGTTCCCACTGCCTAGCTAAAAGACAGAAACCAAAGAAAGTGTCACTATCAATCTTAACTTTTTTGTCTTTTGTGACCTAAATTAGGAATTAGGGTTTGATTCTTTTTGCAATATTTTTCATTTTTAATTTCTGATTTTTTAGTATAATTTAATTTTAGGTTACTGTTCATTTGCTATTTTTAGATTAAAGTGCTATTTTAATTACTTTTTAATTAATCTGTTTTTGTCTTTTAGTGGTAAAAATATATATTTTTCAGATTTAAAATTTTTCATAGATTTAGAAAATTAGTTTAAGATTTTTAGTTTAAAAATTAGTTACTGTTCACCTTTTTAATTATTTTTTATAATTAAATTAAGTTAATTAGGGTTTATTTTATAAACTGTTTTGTCTTTTAGTGAAAAATTTTATATTTTTCAAACTCTTTTATTTTTATACTGTTCATTAGAGTATTTTAGGATTTTTAAAATTGTTAGATTAATTTTGTCATTATTTAATTATTTTTTATGATTATTTTAATTTAAAAATAGTTTTTAGTGATTAAAAAATAGAAAAATAGTTTTTAAAATTCAAGAAAAATAGTTTTTAGTCTTTAAATAATATAAGTTAGTTATTAGTTCAATATTTTGGGCATTTTGTTAATTATATTTAATTTTTGGGCTTTAATTAGCATTAAAAATTGAATATTTAATTAATAAAAGGTTTTAAAATATATTTGTTGGATTTTTATTCTTATTTATATTATTTAAGACTTAGTTTAAAATTTTAATTAATTTTTAGGTTTTAATTTTAATTTCGTCACGTTTTACGTATTTACGTTCGCGTTTTACGTTGATTCGTCGTAGTTTAAACGTAGTCGTAGCTCGTCTTTTATTTTTCTCTCTTTGAACCAAAAACATCACTAATCCAAACATTGTTATTTTATATATTGGCACATTAATTCACACACCTCCTTCGAGAACGAACCCGCATTTATTCGGTTTTACGTTTTTCCTAAAGCGTAGAACTTAATACTTGCCGCTTTTATACGTTGTTTTCCTAAACACGTATATCATTTTCTACATCAATTTTTGGCGCCGCTGCCGGGGAGGTGTTTAGTGTGCCATTACTATTAGTATCGTGTTTGTGTGAGTAGTGCGTTTTTGCTTTTCATTTTTTGGAAAGCGTGAATATCGTACATACTCATTTTTGTTATTTTTTATCTATTATAGTATAATATCCAAATAAATCGTGTTTAATTTTCCTAAATTAAACACCAATCAATCTTTACTATATTGTAGATATATTGGTTTTCGTTTTTATTGTGAATATTATTATTATTACTATATTGTACTACGTAAGAACAATAAATATACAAGGACTCCAAAAGCGTGAAAACGCAACCTTGATTCGGGATTTCATCACTCGATCATTGTATTCGAATCTAAAGCAAAAGTTTAAAGGCAAAATAGATAAATACTTTCGTGAGGCTTAATTTCAATTAACACAAACTATAAGGTGGGTATAAGGCGGTTGTATTTCACGACCTAAAGGAAAAAGGCTCTTAAGTGCTTCGCGCCGCCTCGTTTCCTCCGCTTGCTTGTGCGTGTTTTGAGAAAGAGGGCTAATCGAGGGTTTGCCGCCCAAGTATTATCTACGTATATTATATTTGCTTGTGTTTTCAAGATTAAACCTTCTTGAACGTTTTGGTGTTCCACCAACGTTCTAAAGTCATCGAGAACGTTCACTCCACGTGATCGTTTTCATTCTTTGAGGCTCCTTTAATCGAGAAAATCGATTCGAGGGGAGATTTGTAGATTTGTGTCTACGTAATACATTCAAAAATCCAAAAAAATTAAAAAACCAATCAAAAACCAAAAAAATTGAAAAAATCAAAAAAGCCGCAAAAAGAATCTTCTTTGCTACCACCCATTCTACGCTTAGTGCATGCGCACTCGATCGAAGGATTGTTCCAATTCTAGTGAAGCTTCGAATCGACGCAATCGTAATCGAAGGAATCGACGACGTAGACGAGAATTAGAAACCGACGTTCCTAATATCGTTGTTGAAGAAACCGTAGAGGAGATGGCCGACAATCGTTCTATGATGGAATTGCTCCAAGCGCCCACCGAGGGTTATGGAGACGCGATCGTAATTCCCGCTATCGAGGCGGAGAATTTTGAGATCAAAAGCGGAATGCTTTCGTTGATCCAAGCTACGAAGTTTCGAGGTCGTGAAGCCGATAATCCTCACGACCATATTCGGAATTTTGATCGTCTTTTGGCCACGAGCAAGTTTAAGAACGTCGACACCGATGTCGTCAAGCTTATGCTTTTTCCATACTCGCTCGATGGTGCCGCCAAGGATTGGTACGAGAAAGAGCCACCTAATTCCATAGTTACGTGGAAGGATCTCGTTTCCAAGTTCGTTAATTATTTTTTCCCACCGTCTAAGACAACGTTTTTCAAAAACGAGATTACAAAATTTGAGCAAAAATCGAATGAATCTTTTAGAGACGCGTGGGATCGTTTTAAGGAATTGCTTAGGCAATGTCCTCACCATGGTTTTTCTGAGTTGCACCAAATCGATACGTTTTACAACGGTCTTAATTTTCACGAACAAGACTCGTTGAATTCCGCCGCCGGTGGCAACTTTTTGTGTAAAACTCCGAGAGAAGCTTTGATAATTATCGAAAACCGATCCAAGGTTTACCAACTCCGCAACGCACCGAGTGTTGCCAATGTCGCCAATGTTAGTAGTTCTAATCGCGACATTGAGAGGGTTGATGCAAAAGTCGACAAGCTTACGAATGTGTTCACGTCTTATCTCATTGAGATGCAAAAGAAAGACGCTCCCGCTACGGTGAAAGCGGTTGAGGTTTCATGTACGTTTTGTGGTGGACCTCATAATTATTACGAGTGTGCGGCTACGGATGGCCAAACGTCGAATGTGAGTGCGTTAAACAACAATTTTTCTAATCAAAATCAAAATAACGCCGGTCCATCACAACAAGGAAATTATAACCAAGGCAACAATTTTCAAAATCGAAACAATTTTCAAGGAAACAATCAACAAGGAAATTTTTCGAATCAAAATCAAGGAGGTTATAATCAAGGTCGTAATATAACTTGGCAAAATAGAGATAACAATCAAGGAAACAATTTTTCAAATGGTAATCAAGGAAATTTTCAAAGAAGTAATCAAAACCAAGGGAACTTTAATTCAAATCAAAATAGTTCGTCAAACGATTTTCAAAATTACATGAAAACGAATGAGGCTAATATGAGACGATTAGATGGAGAAATTGGTACTTTGAAAAACGATTTTTCTAATACTTTGAAATTGCAAAACACGAAGATTGAGCAAGGGCAAATTGATATTAAAAAGATGTTTTCGGCTATAATGAACAAAGCCTCGGGTTCGTCATCGAGTTCGTTACCTAGTGACACCGTTGCTAATCCGAAAGAACAATGTAAAGCCGCCTCGTCTCGTGAGAAAGGTCGTGTGATTACCCCTAACCTTGAAGGATTCCGTGTTGTTTATCCCTCTCAACCCTCGACTTCTAAGACGTCTTCTTGTTCTAAAGTCGATGGGGTGAACGTGGCGACCAAGGAAAGAAGTGCACACCCTCGTGTACCTCAAATTCCATCTACGGTTCAAAAAGAGAGCTTTGTCGACCTTACCAAAGTAACCCTTGAAGAAACTTGTGCTTCAATCCTTCTTAAAAAACCCAAAAGGCGTATGCCGAGAAAGGAAAAGGATCCGGGCCAATTTCTACTACCTTGTGATTTTTCCGAGATTGAGGGATGTTTAGCCCTTGCCGATTTAGGTGCTAGCATCAATCTCATGCCTCATTCTCTTTGGAAATTGATGAGATTGCCTTCGCTTACCCCCACAAACATGACAATCGAGCTTGCAAATTGTACACCTTTAATACCAATTGGAATAGCCGAGGATGTCTATGTTAGGATTGGAAAGTTTGTTTTTCCCGCGGATTTCGTTATATCCGATTACGAGTGTGACCCTAAATGTCCCATTATTTTAGGCCGACCATTCTTATCGACGGCTAGAACCGTAATCGACGTTCACGAGGGGAGACTTACTATGAGATATGGGGATGAGAAAATAGACTTTTTCGCTAGAAAATCCCAAGGATTTTATGAGAATGAAAAAACCGAGGTTTCAAAACCTAATGATTCAAATTCTAATGATTTCAAAATGTTTACTTTAGCGGAAAGAATGAAGCTTGATGCATGTTTTGAAAGAATTAAGAAAAACGGTTTTAAAGATGATGATTTTAATGATAAAGAATACGTGTACCTCATTCAAAAGGGTATGTGTAAATTTATGGATGAAAACTCACTTTGGGATGTTTTTAGCGAAACAAGTGAAACACCAATTCCGAAGGGTGACGTTAATGCTATCACGACAATGACCAAAATGGATTCGTCTTCACCACCTTCGAAGGACCATGACTTTGAGGCTTCAACTTCTAACTCCATCGAAGTGCCTCCTTTGCCTAGCCCAACACCCGTTGAGGCTAAAGGGTTTATTGACATCGATCCTCTCGTCTTAGAAAAGTCACCTAAGCATAGCCCTAGTGCTTGTAAGTCCATGGTTGTGAGTGCTCACATCGACTCTTTCTTTGACGATGACGATGGCGATTTTGCCGAGCTTGATCACGTACTTCGACATCCACATGCTATTTTTGATTCTCCTAAGAAGAAACATGTGAAGTACGATGATTATGAGTTTGATCCCGAGATTGAGGAAATTATTGAACGAGAGCTAGCTCTTATGCCTTCACTTCCACCTACAAGTGAGGTCGACCTTTCCAAAATCGAGGATGAACTAAATGAGTTGGAACGTCTTATTTTCGATGACGAACCAACTCATGTGACCACCAAAAATCCCATTCTCGAGGAGTTACCTTATCAACACTCCTCATTTGAGAATGACGTTTACCACATTCGTGAGGATCTAACTTATCAACGATCCCCACAAAAGAATGATGGTTTCGTGCTTGATTGTGATCTTTTCGAGAGAGTTTCTAAGATACTCAAGGAGGGGAATGACAAACCGTGGTTTGACAAGCCTATCTTTGATGAAGAAATCGATGAGATCGACGTTCATGAGGATGACGAGTATGTAGACCCCGAGGGGGCGGTGTTCTTTATTGACAAACGTTTTGAGAACTTATATAATCCGCCACCCCCTCCCACCAATGACTTAAATGTGAGGATTTTTAGCGCGACTAATTTTGAATTTGACACGCCAAATATTTTCGACATTATTCAATCGGGTTTTCATAAAGAGTTTAAAAACGATGAAAAAGGAAAAGATTTTAAAAATGTTTTAAAAGATTTTTCTACATGTTTAACTCCGTCATCACATCGTGTTATGAGTGCTACCACCTCGTCTACTCCTTTTGACGATGGTTGGTGTGGATCTAGTGTGGGGGAAGCCCCAAATGTTCCCTCCCATTTCTCCACCGAGGACGAGATTTACGATCCCGGAATTGCTTGTAAAGGGAAATCTCGGTCTTCCACCGATGCAATAAATGGAAAATCTTTTCGTTTGCTTGGTGTGAGTCTACCTCGAGTAGCTCATTTTAGTGACTTACCCATTGCCCCACCTTTCTACTTCTTATCTCTTTTCTTCTACCCCATTGGGGTTTGTGTTGAAGTAGCGTTGTTTCGTCTTTCATCCGAAAACGAGGACGCTATCTTTGACCCCGGTATACGTTTATCGGGTTTTTAAAGTACTCCTTGTACTTTTGGGCCTTGTTTATCATGTAAGTCCCACCAAAAATGACCAAACCAAGATTATCCCTAAATGATCACATTTATGGGGATTCGAGTCGAGCTTTTGACTCGGTTATCAAAAACAAGGTGCCTCGTGGGGGATTCTCATGCTTATCCTTGTAAATATTATCGCTTTCTTAGTTAATGTAACGAGGGGACTTGTGCTCTTCCTACCTTTGTTTCGTGGTTGTTTGTGATTGTGATCTATTAGGTTCATCGTCATCATTGAAGCCTCTCGTGTTCGTTTTACAGATCACTCGAGCTTCGATCGTTGCCTTTGGAGATTCCGATATCCGATGATATCCTTTTATGTTCTAACGTTTATCTTATTAGCATAATTCATAAACGGCTTTTAGGTTATTCGTTTTACCCTTTCCATGCTCGAGATTAAGCATTCGACTTCGTCTCTAGTATGGGGGTGTTTACACCCCTAGACTCGAAACATTGAGGACAATGTTTAGTTTTAGTATGGGGGGGTGAGTAGATACTTCACCTTGCTTACGTCACCACGCAATCCAATATTCATCTTTTTGTTATCGTTTTGTTGTAAATAAGGCTAAAAATGGCCAAATTTTAAAATTTTTCGTATTTTTCATAAGTGTTTAAGACACGAATGTAGGTTTTCCGATGGTGAGAACGAGAGTAATTTTTGACTCGACCGTGCGTGTTGAGCACTTAGCTTCGATTCCTTAATTTTTAGGCTAAGTCTCTTAAATGAGGACGAGAAATGATAGAGTTATTTATAAGTCTCGTAATCGTCACGATCTTATGTGTAGTAATTATTAGCTTATTCTCCCAACGCTTTTGCATAATAAATTGTTAATAAATATTGATTTGGCGGTTTAGTCACTATTGTTGGGTTTCTAATTTGTTTTGGTAGCTTCCATGTAATTAAATTGGGAAAACATTAAGGTATCGCCAGCGTCACGGTTTTGAAGTATTGGCACCCGAATAATCGAAAGCTTCACCTAACAATAAGATTTCAAGTGCTCACCTAAATTAAGCAAAAATTTGAAGCTCACAAGGCCGAAAAATCTATGCCCAAATTGAAAGTGAATTAAGCCTTAATCTTCGAAGCTTTAAAGATCCAAAATTCGCTTTAGCATGAGGATATACGTCTTTGGCTAATAAAACCACCGATGAGGCGGATAATAAAAGGCAAGGCAAGACCGAAGTCATAATAAAAGCTTCATGGCGAAGTTGAATAAAAGATGGAGGTAAACCAAAGATAATAAGGCCCTTCCGTTAGGGGGCGTATAAAAGTCTTGGTAATAAGTCTCATGTTCAAAACCGTTATAAAACCGTGTTTATCGATCCTTCTTGTTGACTTAATTTTTTAACATCGTTGTCTATTGGGATGAATTATTGATTTGATGATTTTGGTTACACCGTTAAAACTCTATTTTTAGACTTAATCTCTATTCACGCATAAGTCGATGATGTATCCTCGTGATCATTAAGACAAAATAAAATATAAGAGATACCAAGTAGGAATAAGGGAGTTTAGGTTCGTAATTAACACTCATGAGATGTGTTCGTGTTGCTAACTTATAATAACAATGATCTCGTTACACGCTTAGCATGGAATTGGGTGAAAATCGAGGACGACGAAATTATTTCTAACGAAGCATTCACGTGTTCTTGTTCTATGATCCTAAAAGTCACATTCTCGTGATGAAAACAATACATTATGTCTAAAACACGTGTAGTAGTTTATTTAAATTTATGTCTTGAATAAATGTCATCATAAAATGAATTTTGGAAGTGCTATGATACTTAATTCTAGCATTACGTGGGGACACGGCAATGGTTTAGTATGGGGGAGTGATGAGACTTTATTTATACATAGTCTCATCGTCCAAATCGGGCTTAAAACGCTTAAAATGTCATCAAAATACCCAAAATATGCCTGTGTTTGTTCATTGTGTATTTCAGGTACGGATATCGTGAATTCACCAAAAGATCAAAGGAATCAAGCAAAAACGAACACGGGAAACGAAGCCGCACAAAGAACCGGACCCGAATCATGAATTTCATTTGAAGTCCTTGAAAGATTGAAGATTGGCAAGTTTGGTCCCTCAATTATTGAAGACTTGTCACTTTAGGCCCTTGCAAATCTCAAAAATTGCAAAATTGGTCCTTAAGTTTCAAGATATGTCAAGACTAGTCCTTGAAAGAATCAACATATGCATATTTAGTCCTTTATTCAAGTTTACATGGCACAAGGACTAAAACTGCCAAGCTGCCAAACTATTTAACAAAGGGAACTTTTGTTTTTGCTGATTAATTACAACTTGAAGATATTTTGGGAGTATGGGGGCCAAACATGGACAAAACAAACCCATATCCACATTTAACCCAACCATACCCGTTTTTACCCACCCATATCCACCTTTATACCCGACCAAGCCCAAACCCAAGCCCTAGTCAAACAACCCAGTCAACTCCACTTAAACTTTTTTAAACGGGATTAATTAAATTAAAAACAGGAGGGAAACAGGGACTGTTCACCCATCTCCCCTAATTTACCCCTAATCCACCTTATAAACCCTAATCTAATTGGGGTAGAAAGCAAAGGGGTTTTACCCCATATTTTCCAGATCGCTAATAAACCCTCCACTCACCAAAACCCACCTACCAAAACACCACCCCGTGACTTCCTTGTGGGTCCCCCGTCCTCCCCTGTTGGTTCATAAATGGCAAAACTCGAATATCTTGACTTCATCAACGGCTCCAATACATTCCTTGGCCCCAAAGGAGTTTTGAACACCCCAGATCATCCCTTAACAGCTGGCTATCAAGGACAATCACATGTGAGCAGATTTGACGAATTTGACCAAGGGCATAAGAGGAAAATCAGTTAGCTAGGGTTTATTTGATTCTAGTATGTTCTATCTTCATGTATAAAAGGGGTGCTTGTACCCCTTTCTTAGTTTGTTCCAGTCTTTGTAAAAAAATTTTATTTGAATGAATATTTAAAGTGTTTGGTAAAAATTTTGCAAAACTGTGTTCCCTTTATTTAATCTGTTTTAGTATAAATAATTTTAATTCTTGCACTTAAAATAGGTATCAATCACTTGGTCCAATATCAGTTGGTCACAAGTTGTTGAGAACCAAGGGTTTAAGCTTGAATGCATGAGCCTGGTTTGACAAACCAAGCCCAAGCAAGAGCTTAGACTCTTGTCATTTGTTTCTGTTTTGGTATTCTTGATTTCAAAAGAGCAAAGGCTGTGTTCCATATATTTTCAGAGTAAGTGGGTCATTTTTCTTGTTTACTGTTTATTGGACTGTTCCAAAAGCTCATACACAAGCTTGCTTGACAAACAAGCTTGTGCATAAGCTTCTTGGCAGCTTCTTGTTTGGTTTTCTTAGCAGGTAACAAGGAGGTTGGTGATTAGGCTGCTAAAAACTGCACCTCTCATTTCATTCCCTTTTTATTGGTTGAAGACATTTGTTACCCCGGTTCAGCTGTTGAACCACAACGGGGCTCTCTACACTTCCTATAGTCCTAACCATCCAGAAAGCTTCTTGAAAGCTGGTGGCATCCACCCCTCAAAAGGTGTGAACTCCCTTTCAAATTTTTTTTTCTTGTTGAGTATGTGCTATGTGGTTTGTATGTTCTTGGTGTGAAATTGATTGCTAGTAAGTTGTGTTGTTAAGTGATGAGTTAATATGCATGTTTAGATCAGTTTTAATCAGTTTAGTCAAGTTTTCTATGGCATTGGTTTGTTAAATTTTCATTTTAGGAAATTAAAGGGGTGTTTGGGTCTGCTCATCAAGATAGGTAATTGGTATATATTTGTCTTGAAAACAGCTTAAACACACTTCATTGGTTGGTTCAAGTATAAAGCAGTCAAAAGTTTTTAGTTTCATAGGCTTTAAATAGATTTGCATGCCCACTTTTTGGTATAAATCAGTAAGCTTAATTTTCTGCCTCATTTTAAGGATTTGTGTTTTCTGAATCTTGAATTTAGTTAGATTAGGTGTTAATCTAGGAATATATTCAGGCTATATGTGATTTGACAAGTTTTTGAGCAAGTTTGTTGCATTTGAAATCTGTTTAATTGCCAAAAAGATCAGTACTGTTCATCCAGCAACATCAAACCATATCAGCAACTACATTCTGCCTGTTTGTGTGTTTTTCTTGCATTGGACTTGTGTTTTTTTTGCTTTATATTGACTCCCTACACTCCACTGAGTGTAGGGGTGCCTTTGTTGCCAATTAATTCCAAGTAACAAGGAAGTTACAAGCCTCAAAAGGCTCAGACCTGTTTTTTTACACAAGCAGTGGGAACTCCTTTCCCACTGCTAGCTTAGCTGTTCCACTGCCTAGCTAAAAGACAGAAACCAAAGAAAGTGTCACTATCAATCTTAACTTTTTTGTCTTTTGTGACCTAAATTAGGAATTAGGGTTTGATTCTTTTTGCAATATTTTTCATTTTTAATTTCTGATTTTTTAGTATAATTTAATTTTAGGTTACTGTTCATTTGCTATTTTTAGATTAAAGTGCTATTTTAATTACTTTTTAATTAATCTGTTTTTGTCTTTTAGTGGTAAAAATATATATTTTTCAGATTTAAAATTTTTCATAGATTTAGAAAATTAGTTTAAGATTTTTAGTTTAAAAATTAGTTACTGTTCACCTTTTTAATTATTTTTTATAATTAAATTAAGTTAATTAGGGTTTATTTTATAAACTGTTTTGTCTTTTAGTGAAAAATTTTATATTTTTCAAACTCTTTTATTTTTCTACTGTTCATTAGAGTATTTTAGGATTTTTAAAATTGTTAGATTAATATTGTCATTATTTAATTATTTTTTATGATTATTTTAATTTAAAAATAGTTTTTAGTGATTAAAAAATAGAAAAATAGTTTTTAAAATTCAAGAAAAATAGTTTTTAGTCTTTAAATAATATAAGTTAGTTATTAGTTCAATAAATTAATATTTTGGGCATTTTGTTAATTATATTTAATTTTTGGGCTTTAATTAGCATTAAAAATTGAATATTTAATTAATAAAAGGTTTTAAAATATATTTGTTGGATTTTTATTCTTATTTATATTATTTAAGACTTAGTTTAAAATTTTAATTAATTTTTAGGTTTTAATTTTAATTTCGTCACGTTTTACGTATTTACGTTCGCGTTTTACGTTGATTCGTCGTAGTTTAAACGTAGTCGTAGCTCGTCTTTTATTTTTCTCTCTTTGAACCAAAAACGTCACTAATCCAAACATTGTTATTTTATATATTGGCACATTAATTCACACACCTCCTTCGAGAACGAACCCGCATTTATTCGGTTTTACGTTTTTCCTAAAGCGTAGAACTTAATACTTGCCACTTTTATACGTTGTTTTCCTAAACACGTATATCATTTTCTACATCATTTACAAATACATAAACTACCTTCCTCTAGATGAATCTAAAAGCAAGAGTAGGAAAACATTAGGTATTCTTAAACACCACATAGATAATGTTAAATCTATTGTTGAAAGAGACTGGGCAAAACGTGAAAATGCTGAGTGGACACGTCCGATTCCTCAAGATATTACCTTGCTTGTGAAAGAACTCTTAATTCCAAACACGGCATTGATTAAAGAAACTGTCCTTCAACTTGAGGAGTTCATTCGGACTGAAATGTTTGATGACTTAAAATATGTTGAATCTCTTGAGAAACGCATTGATGATCTTCAAATGGAGAAGTCTGATTTCTTAGATGAATATGATTTACTCTTGCACGAATGCGTTTCTAAAGATGTTATGTGTGCTTATTTTATATCTTGTGCTGATATTGATGAATATTCTGAAGTTGCATGCCAATATCTTGATAAGAGCAAAGAATGTGAACGTCTTGAAATTGAGCTTTCGAAACGTAAAGAAAATGTTGACAAAAAGGCTTTTGAGTTACTTCAACACAAAACTGATTTCCTTCAAAAACATTGTCATTCTCTTGAACTTGCTTTACAAAAAGACGTTGGTAGTTTTCCACATGATAATAAATTGCAAGAAAAACTTTCCCAAACGTTTCGAGAAATGAATGAACAGAATTTGGAAATTAAAGGGTTGAAAGCTCAATTACAAGACAGGGACAGAGCGATACGCCTGAACGATTTGGAAAACAAAGGAATACAAGTACTTTCGTGAATCCCAAATTCCCTGTATGTCCCACTTGCAAAAAGGGCATTCAAAATGGAAATCATGACCATTGCATTTTGCAATACCTCTATGAGGTCAAATCTCGTTCCTTTGAACGGAGATCGAATACAGAATCCCATAAGACAACAAGGAGATATAAACCCGTCGTAAAGAAAAGCAACCACACCAAATCTGAAACGTAGATTCAACAAGGACATAGTTTCTCTCCAAAGAAGTCTTCCGCTGTGCAAGAGAAAGCTACTCCTAAATCTAGTCTTCAGTGGAAACCAACGGGTCGGATCTTCACAGAAGTTGGTCTTAAGTGGATTCCAATAGAGAAGAGTGATAACACCTGCACCAGCACTAATGCTACTGTTCTACACGCTGAAAAGGAATTTGTTACTCCTAATTCTAGTATTTGTGCAAATTCTTCTTCTGTGATTGCAGGTACAACAGCGGATTCTGAACCCACTTCTCCTTCTTCAAAGGGTTCCAATTCTGTATATTCAATATCACCTCCTTCTGTTGTACAAAAGTCTATTTTGGATTATTTTCGAAAAAATTGAGAAAACACAAAAATATAATAAAATGTAAATATCATTAGAAAAACAAAATAAAAAATGGAAAAACTTTCAAAAGACCAAAAATATTCTTTTCGACATGTCTTTCAGTATCGATAATATGGACGTACCTAGAAATGTCGCTCAATAACGACAGGGTGTGTACATAAAGCTCGAATGAAAGTTGTAAATAGTTTTCAAAACATGTCATTTCAATGATTTACAATTACCTCAGATTGTGACTCGTACTTCAAAGAAAGGAAAGTTGATCACGATGATTACTTATCCTCAACAACGGGAAAATAAAATTTCTCGGTCATGAGCTATCGATAAAAACATTCAAAGTTTTTAAGCTCATGTAAACGACTTACAGTTAAATGTCAGACTGTAACTCGAACTTCAAAGAAAGGAAAGTGTATCTTTAAAGATGACTTATCCTATCCAACGGGTAGAGCAATCTATCTTGGGTTGAGCTTGTCACAAAACATTCAACGTTTTGAGCTCAACACAATGGCTTGTAATTACTTTCAGATTGCAACCCGGAACTATATTCACGGGGGAGTGTACGATTTCGTGCTCTTACCCTTAGCAAAAGAAGTTAAATCTTCTTACACTTGAGTGGATTCGTCAAGACATTCAAAGTCTATGAACTCAAGTTTATGCTTTAGAAAAACCTTTCGACAAAAAGAATTGATTTTTCAAAAAGCGTTGAACACAATTTTTTCAAGAATTTTTCAATGATATTCAAAATCTTTCAAAAATTATGTGTTCAACAACTCCCATCCTCAAAAAGAGAAATGTGGATCATATCCTTACAATGACAATTCAATTGGATCAATTTTTGAGGGGGAGCATTTTAACTTCATGCAAAAGATTAACACATCTTTCTCCCAAGATTTCAAGACTATTTTTTCAAAATATATTTTAATCAAATTTGGTATCTCTAATATCAAAAGATTTTATATATTAGAGATAGGGGGAGAAAATGTGATTAAAATGTGATCTAATATAAGACTCAAGCACTTTAACTCTTACCTACATGTGCGAAACACTTTCGATTATCGATGCACATGTGAAGGGGGAGCATTTCTGAAACGACAAAACTAGCAAGGTGTTAAATGTTTTTCAAACACTTTGTTAGAATTTAAAGTGGTTTTCATGGTTACGATCAAATACCCACAACATCTTTAATTCACGACGTTATTGGTGTCAAAAGGGTGGTTAGGTTTAAGTCCTATGATCCAACCAGAACCGGAGGGATCTTCCCAGGGACAATCCAATAGATTATTAGAAGTCCTTAGGAAAGATGGAGTAGAATGTGAACGTAGCTGAATGCCGACTAAGTACTGATGATAGCACTGGAACAATCACAACAAGGTGCTATTAATGATGTCTTGGTAAGCATTGAAGGGGTTGAAGAATGAAAAAGAAATGTAAGGATAAAGGGTCTAAAGAAAGAAGCCCTCCATACAACTTAGGCAGAAACCGGGTCAACCCATCATGAAGACAAACTCATCATGGACCCAGTGATGTATGCACAACCCTTTCCTAGCTACTCAGGCTTCTCTCAAAAGAAGTTTGTTTTATTGTCACGGAGAACAACATGACTTCTATTGACATTCTCACTCCGAGATAGTTGATATTGAATAGGTGGCATCTGCTCCAGCCTTCGACCACTAAAAGCGCACAAATCGAGTCTAGAGCCAAGAGATCAATCAAATCTCGTTAGGACACACGGATGAAGATCAAGAGAGTCCTACGCTATATCCTTGTGATATTGCTAGAACACTCAGAGTGATACTACTTAGTATACACAATGATGAGTGGAAATCCTTCCAGTGTTAACATCAAACAGCACTGCGGTAGGTCATATGCAAGATTCTTTATGAATTGAACATGTGCAAAACTGAAAAGCAACAGTGGTTTGATTCTTAATTGATTCAAACTCGTTTTAGGTTTCTACGCAATATCTTTATGGTCTTGCCAGAACATTCAGAGTGATATTTATTAATATTCACAGTGACGAATGGAAATCCTTCTAGCGTCAACATCAAACAACGCTACGGTAGGTAACTTGCGAGATTCTTATGAATCAAGCTTGTGTCAACTGGAAAGCAACAATGGTAAGATTCTTAATGAATCAAACTTGTTCCAGGAATTTGAATTGACGAATTTAATCAAGCGGATATTTATCCAATTGATTCACTCTTTATGTTCGCAGTCTTGCTTTGAGACGGTCGAGTAAAGAGAACGGCTAGTACAGCCGCGAAACCCTGTCAAGGAGATTCTTAATTGAATCTACCTGATCACAGGTACAATATTTAATATCGTATAACGGTCTTCACCGACCGGAGGTAAAACGCTACCGATTTAGGACGAATGTCAAAGCCATTCTGTCCATGTCTATGTTTTGTCTCGAGAAGGTGGCGTCACGGTGTACTCATCAAAGTCAACGATTCAGAAACCACATACTCATGCCTAAAGACATATTCAACAATTAATAGTGTGAGCATGTGAATGAAGACACAAGATCGCAAGATGGCAAAGACAAGTCAAGGATGATTTGAAGATCTCAAGCCTAAAGACAAAGTCGAAAGACAACGACAAAGGCTCAAAGATCACAGCATGAAGGAACAAGACTACGATTACACGTTCAAGACTCATTTATGGCGAGATTAGTAATCTCTACAAATTTCCTAAATGACCAAGGTTTATGACCTCTCATTGGGGGAGATTGTTAGCCTCAAAATATTGAGCTGCTCGGTCATATGTTTATTATGTATCGTATTTTAGAACGTTGTAATAGGTAGTATATTAGTCGTGTAATTACGGGCTTAACTTTAAGCTAAGGTTCATTAATAAGTAACCAAAGCCCAAAAGGAAAGCCCGACCCATGATCATATAGCCCATTAAGCTACATGTAAGCAAAGGCTATATAAACCCTTCCTAGCATGTTAGGAAGGGTGTTGGTTCATTTGTATTCTCACTTCTCAATCTAATATTCCACAAGTTCCAACCATTTTCTCTCTACTTTCTCTCACTACTTTCTCTCTCTAGAATTCTTCTAATATCTACCTTTCTTTCTTTAATTCGTGTATTACAATCATCATATAAAAGGGACAACATGCTGCTTAGCCAACTCAGGTAATATTGTCAAATCCGATATTCGCATCTCAAGTATTTTGGGACTGAAAACTGAAGCCAAGAATGGCTATCATCATGTGACGGAGATTCGTCTAAAAAGGGAGGATGACAGAGAATACACGATACAGCAGGGAGATTTTTCTATCATTCGCCTTGAAGATATCGAAGACATGTTGCTTATGATGACCCGTGATCAACTTACCCATCTTACTCGTGAAGAAATCATTGCCTTGAATACAGCACTTCGTATGTTCACACGAAGCATTGTTATCAAGAAACGAGTTGAAGATCTTCATTTGGGAGTTGAAAGCTACCAAAGGAAGCTTAACATGACCCGTCCAATGAATCAAGTTCCACCTCAACATGTCAAAAGATGTCCCTATACCGGCATTACCGTTCCGATGTACGGGATTTTCTACATGAACAGTCGTGGGATCATGAAGTTTATGAGGGTAGGTGAACTTCATAAATACAGTGATGGGACTCTCATATACGTCAGAGGAAAATTGGAGCATCTTAATTCTGGTGGGTCATTACCAGAAATGATTGAGGATTGGCATCCGGGTTATCGGCAAATGGCGACATATGTGATCAAGAAGATTGATGAAAAGCTCCGGGAACGTAGATTGATGAGGAGCTTAGAAATATTCGTTGGTGGTAGACCATATGGAGTGCACCAGAAGTTACTGCAACGATCCATCTAATGGATCGTACATCTAAGGTATACTCTATATTGGTTTTAATTGTGAATATGTAAATTTTGTGAATATTGTGCTTTTATGGCTTGATGTAGTGTTAAGGTATGATAATTTTTCAAGAATTTCTCACGAGATTCTAAATCTTTCAAAATATATCATACTAAAGCACTACAACTAACCCTTATTAATTTAAGGGGGAGCATTAATATGTTCGATGGCCAAACATTGATTTCATTTTTACCCAAAGACCGGTTAATCTATTTAATATCCCAAATATTAATGGTTAAAATTTTGGATAAGGGGAGAAAATGGGATTAAGGAGACTTAAATGATACTTGGCTAAAAGATGAAAAAGACTTAACGATAATCCAACTTAATATGTGTAAAGCACGTGTTAAGGGGGAGCGTTTTTGATGAACAAAACACTTAAGGTACAAAACTCTTGATTTCAATATCACAAGTACCTTAAGTGATTTTCAAGGATTTTTCATGGTGACTATACTTTCCCAAAACACGCTTTATTCACGACGGATGTGGTGACAAAAGGGTGGTAGGAATAGGTATTAGTCCAATGATTCATCAGAGCCGATGGAATCTTCCCAAGGATAATTCCCTAGATATAATTAGAAGTCCTAGGAAAGATGGAGAAAGATTGTGAACGTAGCAGAGTACCGACTAATTACTGATGCTAGCACTGGAACAATCACAACAAGGTGCTAGTAATGATGTATTGGTAAGTACTGAAGGGGTTGAAGAATGAAAAAGAAATGTAAAGATAAAGGGTGTAAAGAAAGAAGCCCTCCTTACAACTTTAGGCAGAAACCGGGTCAATACATATGCTATTGAGATCATTTGTTAATGATTCTCGATATTGAAGAAAGACATCATGGACCCAGTGATGCAATGCACAACCCTTCCCAGCTAACTCAAATATCTCTCAAAAGGTATTTCTTTTAATCACACGGAGATCAACACGTTATCTATTGGTTTATTCACTCCGAATAGACTGATATTGAAAAGGTGGCACTCCTCTCCAGCCATCGCTCACTAAAACAAAACGCACTATCGAGTCTAGAGCCACGAGATCATCAAAAGTCTCATTAGGACACTTTCCATTTATTCCTTGCTTTCTCACACACTGTGAAAAGTAAGAGATTTTTATGAGTCCTACGCAGTATTCTTGTAATATTGCCAGAACATCCGAGTAATACGCAAGTATTACAATGAAGATGGAAATCCTGCTTCAGCCAACATCAAACAAGCTCATGGTAGGTTACACGTGCGGTTCTATAAGAACCAATCTTGTGAAAAACTGGAAAGAAACAGTAGTTTAATTCTTAATTGAACTTAAACTCGTTCCAGGCCTCTACGCATTATCATATGATCTTGCCAGAACACTCAGAGTGACACTCTTTAGTGTTCACAGTGACGAGTGGAAATCCTTCTAGTGTTAACATCAAACAGCACTTGGTAGGTGACGTGCAAGATTCTTTATGAATTAAGCTCGTGATAACTGGAAAGCAACGATGGTGAAAATCTTAATTGAAATTCACTTGTTCCAGGTTTCATGAATTGACGGCTTCAATCAAAAGGATAATTTATCCAAGTGATTCACTCTTTATGCTCGCAGTCAAGCTTAGTGATCGTCGAATAAAGAGAACGGGTTTACCCGCGAAATCCTGTCAGGAAGTTACTTAATTGAAACTATCCGTCACAGGTACGATATCTAATATCGTCCAACGGTCTTCACCGACCGGAGGTAAAACGCTATTGATTTAGAATGAAATGTTCTAAGCCATTTCATTCGTGTCTTATCATGTTGCTGCGAAGACAGTGGCGTTGCGGTGTACCAACTGAAGTCGTTCCCACATGCTTATGTTTTTCTGCATCAAAGTTCAGCAAAATTCAAGAAAGTACAAAATGAAGTCTTCCGCTGTACCAAACTCTGAAGCTTTCAAGAATTCAACAAAAGACATAAGTGTGTGGAACATGGAGTCACGAGGAAGCAAGATTCACAAGAAGGCAAAGATCGCACGTGATTGGTCAAAAGAACAATGCTCTCAAGACAAAGCCTAAAAGATCAAATCAACATATTCACAACAAAAAGAAAAGAAGAAAAGACTACGAGCTGAAGAACGAAGACTTAGTATAGTATGCTAGGTTTAGAACTGTGTAACGTGGAGTGACCTCCCTTAGGGGGAGATTGTTAGAAATACGTATTTAACGTATATTTAGAAGTATCGGTCACTCCACAATATTATTAATGTTGTATAGCTCGTAGTTAATATTTGCTTATCTAGTTAAGTAAAAACCAGCCCATGGGCTTGTCATGGGTCGGCCCAAGCCCATTAGTGGTTTGGATATAAATACCCCTTTCCACCATGGAAAGGGGTTGGTTGTTGGTTTTGTTTCACTTTCATTTGAATAAAGAAAACACATATTTCTCTCTCACTTTCTCTCACTACTTCTCTCTAGAAACCTTCAACCCACCTTATTGATTCATAAGATTATCCATATTCTTCAATATCCGTACCTAAAATACACAATGAACAAACACAAGCATATTTTGGGGTATTTTGATGATATTTTATTTGTTTTAAGCCCGATTTGGACGATGAGAATATGTATAATTACAGTCTCATCATGTATACACAACCACTCATTAGTTTGGAATCAAATGGTCAACACGACCGTTAATTACTCATAAAAAATTGTTAGATTTTCATTAGATTAAAACTGTAACAATTGTACTTCTAGTTATTCTTGAGTATTCCAAATGGGCAACACTTGCAACTCTGGTTTGCATAGATTTTGATTGGTGTCTTTTGAACTCTATCTTGGCCGGAATCCCTAATAACTGGATTTTACTCCGTTAAAAAGTTCGTTGAAATCGGTCTAATCGAATTGATTACTAGTTAAATGTGCGACTTAGTCGTCTTTTGGTGAAAAGAAATATTTTTGGTCGAAGTAGTAAAATTAAATTGCGAAAATTTAAAGTAAATGGTAAAGTAAATAAAGCTAATAGTAATTAAGAAGTAATTGTGCAAAATTTAAAAACCTTAAAAGTAAATTAATTTAAATACGAGAAATTAAAACTTGACGAAAAGTAAATTTGACAATTTTAATAAAAATGCAAACTTGGAATTTAAAATAAAATAAAACTCAACCTGTTGGAATACCTACCGTCGGAATCCTGTCGGAAAAACCTATCGGAATGATCCGTCGGAATAAGTAGCAAAGTATCGGAATGTAAGCTTACCACATCTATCGGAATACAATCGGAAAGTAACTATCGGAATATGGTCGGAATCACCTGTTGGAATGAAGGACACCAAAACCTTATCAGAACACCGATCGGAATATCGATCGGAATCCCAAAACCCTTTTCCGATAGAAGTGTCGGAATAATGGTCGGAATACAAAACCCCAATCCGATGGAAACCTTCGGAATGACTGAAACCCTTTTCCGATGGTTGGAGATACGTAAATAAGCAAAATTAAAAATAATCTATAAACCAAATAAGCACTTATCTAAAAACTTAACCTAAACACGTATAAGAAAAAGCTAATAAGCCAAAATTTTAAATTTTTTTAAAAACACTAAATAATAAAAATATTTAAAAACAACTTTTTATAAAATAACTTTTAAAAACACTTAATTAAATTTAAGAAAGACACAAATAAGCTATAAAATCAATAATCCAACACAATAAAAAACATAAAAACATAACAATTAATCAAATAAGCATAACAATAAGCACATAAACATAAAGATTAAGCAAAACAAGAAGGGTAGAATGAGAGATTAATAATAAAAACTTGATTAAAATAAGATTCAACAATTAAAAGTAAAAGCAAGAATTAAAGAACTTACAAATTTAAGGTGCAAGACAAGGAAATTAAATGAGAATTAAGTAAATGACATGAAATTAAATGGTGGAAGAACTATGTGTCAAATAGCCAACACCTCCTAATGTGTCATTAGGAGGGTATTTATAGGAGATTAGGGAGGTTAGCATGTGTTGCTCCTTTCTTCATTCTCTCGTCTTTTCGTCTTCTAAATTCTTCGACTTTTTTGACTTTGTCTCGGGATTAATTGAACTCGTCTTATAATTTCTTCATTTATTAGACTTGAGTTCTTCGACTTCATTAAACTTCCGCCTTTAGACTTTTTCTTTGATAAATCTTCAAGATAGGCCTTGGACTTCTGTTCTTTTTGCACTCTTGATCTTTTGACTTCGTCTTTTGTCTTTATCTTCGATAAAAACCCGAGAAAGCCCGTGTTTTCTTCCCTTTTCACATTTTGGTCCTAAATCACAACAAAAACACAAACCATGCATAACTCCGACATATACGACATAAAATACACGTTTTGGCTTAGTTATTATTATAATTAAGTAGTAAAAGGATAAGTGTTTTCACACTTATTAAATCCCTTACACTTGACCATTGCAATGCCCTCATGCAATGCATTAGTTACAAAGCAAGATTTATATTTTCCATCATAATTAACCTACCTTGGCCTTTATTCAACATAAGACATTAGGGAAACTAAAAGAGATAGAAAATTACAAAATATTTAAAGGAAGAAAAAAAAGTAAAAAGATCAAAGACTTACCTTAGGGTTTTGGAATGTCATGAATGTTTATCACCCTCAAGTTTCACGTTCCCCATACCAAGCTTAAAAAACGAGATCATTGTTATTATAAGTTAGCAAACTAACACAAACTCATGTGGCCCAATTATTCACTTAGACTCCCTTATTCTTAGGTGTATCTCTTATATTTTATGGTTGTCTTGAATGACCACGAGGATGCATTGTTGACTTATTTCGATAGTTTATTAGGGCTGAAAATAAAGTAGGACGATTTAATCAATAGTTAGCTAAAGAACAAAATCTTTTAAAACTGCTCCTCGGGACCTCAAAAAGTTGATATCTTGGCACAACTCGCTTCACTATTTGAGACCTTTCTCGGACCAATATTTGGCAGTGACTTCATACTTCGAATCTTGAGAGACGTTCATGAAATAATGGTCTTCTCTTCATAAAAGGAATTTCTTCACTTGAAGTTTTGAGAGATTCTTCATACTTGGACCACGACTTCTTCATTTTTCTCCAATCTTTATTTGGGATTTTGATATACAACGATCCACCTCCTTTTAGGACTTGGATCTATTTATTCTCATACCTTGTTAGGGTTTTTTTGGATAGACTTCTCCATGATCTTTAGGGGAGTATTTGCTTTTCGTCGTGTGTCTCGATCCTTCATATTGATTTTTGATAAATGATTCTTCACATCACTTGGGATCTTTAGCAACAAAATGTAGCCCTCATGCCTTGTTAGGGCCTTTTCGGACTCGCCAATCTTCGCATCCCGCTTTAATAAGTTATGCCTTGGCTATGAACTCTAATTAATACCGAGCAACTTTTAAACGATCTTAGGCTAGAAGCTAAGTAATTTTTCAAATCGTACAACCTTATTTATTGCAAATATATTTATTAGAAAGCGATGGGAGAAAAAGCTTATAATCAACTCACATCAATTCACGAAAGAATACCAAACTTATAATTGACTCTATCATCTCTCGTTCTCCACAATTTAAAATCTCAAGGAATGAGACTCGTGGATGCTTAGCCAATTAAATCAAAGTTTTGGGTTTTCAAGTCGTCTATAGGATCTTGCAACTTCTTAGACTTTTTCAAGTTTAGAGTTTGCATTTTAAAGTTCCCTTGATAAACGACTTTCTAGGATCAATTATAGGAACTTGCGAAAAGTTCTTGTTCTTAACCTGTGAGAGTTAAGACTTTCGCGTTTTAAAGTTCCCTATATAAAAACCTAGCAAAAGTTGACTCAAACACGTTAAGGATACTAGCTAGAGTAAACTTAGATAAGTAAACTCGGGTTGAGTCAAAAGATTCATGACGTTGAAAAATTAAAACCACTTTATTAAAAATTTTATTCTAGCAAGGAAAGTAGATAACAATAATAAAGGAAAATACTTTTATACTACTAGGCCAAAATAGATTAAAATTTTGAAAAATGTCAAAAAATTAAATTTTCCGGTTAAAATGAGGACAAATACAAGGAAAAGCCCACTTAACTTCAATAGAAGTCCCCCTACACTTAATATAAATATTGTCCTCAATGTTTAAGCATGTGGGAGTAACCTCCCCTACACTTAGGACATTGTGCACTTTGTTTAAATTTCGCTAAAGAAGAGACAACTAAAGTGATTCCTATTTTAATATTGAAGGATATAAATTAGAGAATCAAAATAGTCTAGGATATAACCGGGAAGACGGATACACGGAATCACGGGTCGTCAAAAGTCATCAAAAGTGAATCTTTGAAGCTCGAATCCCTGGACATGACAAGAAAGAAAACAACAAACACATACTAGGGTCTCCCCCTACACTTATTATAAAAACAAAAGAAAAAGGATAGATACTCGGGTTGCCTCCCGAGAAGCGCTTGTTTTTTATAACCGAGTCGTGAGCCTGACTCGACCTTAATTAGCATGGTAAGAAGCTTAAAACACATCCACCGGGATCAAAAACATGGTTTTCATCCATCAAGTAGCACAAGCTTAAGGCGAACAAGGCAAGCCAAAGAAGAGTAGGCAAGGTTCTCTTAAGAAGAGATTGAGCACGGTGGTAGAGACTGTGATGAAGTGCAAGCATATCTCCATAAGTTCCAAAAATCTTTCCTTTTATTTCATCAGATGGATACTGAGATGGCTTAAAAATTGCAATACCGGGATCAAACACCTTTTCCTTTAGGGGAAAATAACACCCAGGCTCAGTAGACCTTGAAGAGGATCCGCTCATAAACCTCACAATCTCATCCTCAGAAGGTGGATAGAGAGGTGTCAAAATATAAGTACTGCGGATAGTGGTGTCTTCCGGCTTCTTCTCCTTTGAAACGGGTTTCTTCATATCCGAAGGAGGATAAAGACCAAAATCAAAGTCCAAAGGAGGAGAATCATTCTCATTGGGGAAGTATGTATTGAGAAAAGTAGCAAAATCTTCCTCAAATGTGTAATTATCCAAAGTATCAATAGTGTTTGGTGGAGGATCTTCATCAAAAGTAGGAGTAAGGTCATCATGAGAAGAATCACTCGAGAGAGTATCAACATCATCAAAATCATCATATGTTGGTATGTCTTTATACTCTGAAATGAAAGCAGCATAATCATCCCCATCGGAACTAGAATCATCATCATAGTCATCATAGATCGGTGGAGAAGCATAAATTGGTGGGGGATCCAAATTGGGGAGGGAATCATTAGAATCATCCACATTGTCTTAGAACGGTGGATTATCATGGCAAGACTCGAAAAGAGGTTTATCATATACAACAAAATCATCAAGCTTTATACTTTCCAAAGTAATAGTAAGCTCTTCTTGAAGCACATTAATCATTTTCGCCGGTTCTTTTCCGTTTGACTTACTTGTAATCTTCCCCATTTTAAAAACTTGAGCATCATCATCGACTAGAGCTTTTCCGGTTCTCAAAAATGGCGGTCCAAGTATTAACGGAATACGAGGGTCCATTTCATAATCAACAACAACAAAATCGACCGGAAAAGTAAAAGTACCAACTTTAATAAACACATCTTTGGCAATACCAACGGGGTAAGCAAGAGTGCGATTCGCTAGCTCAAGAGTCATCTTTATTGGAGTAAGGTCAGGTAATGATAGTGTTTTCCAAACACTTAAAGGCATCAAATTTATACTTGCCCTGAGATCGGCTAAGGTAGTAAATTCTTCAACTTTGTTAAAAATGCATGGCAACACGAAACGACCCGGATCTCCAAGTTTTTCCGGAATTTCTTTAAGAATGACTGCAGAACAGTTTTCATTTAAGCGTGTGTTGACAAACTTAGCCATCTTTTCCTTCTTGTTAAGCAATTCCTTGAATGCTTTGACGAATTTCGGCATTTGGACTAGTGCTTCAACGAGGCTAATGTTGAAGTTCATTTGTGATATCATCTTCAGAAAAGAAGTGATTTGAGCATCCTCTTTAGTAAGCAATTTGCTCTTGTCTAACCGAGAAGGATAAGGGATGGTGGGTTTAGGTGGTGTAGGTGTAGCAGGTAAAGGTTGAGATGTTGAAGGTTTAAAGGTGGAAGGTGGGGTTGGTGAAGGGTTTTTCTTGGTTACTTCTTCATGCATAGGTGGAGAGGGTAATGGATAACTAATACTAAGCGTGGAAGTAGGCGGGATAAATGGTGGTGGAGGTTGTGTAGATGGAGTAACGGGGAGAGGGGTAGATGGTCCTACTAAGGTTGCTCCACTGTGTGTAGTAATAGCACTCACATTCGCTCTTGGGTTGGTGACGGTATTAGAAGGAAGAGAGCCCGAAGTAGAGGGTTGAGTACTTGGGAAGAAACTAGTCAGCATATTCTTTAAATCATTTGTTTGATTGCTAAAAGAGGTTTGCATATCATGTCAGAGCTCGGATCGAATATCATTCCCTTGCTTAGTGATATCTCCTTTCAAGTTGATGATTTGGCTTTGCAGATTCTTAACTAGCTCTCCTTGGGTCCTCATAAAAGCTTCAACATCATGATTAATGGGTGGTGCTTGTTGATCGGGTGGGTGATAACGATTAGAAGCTCAAGGTGGGTTTGGGTTGCTTCTATTGTAGTTTTTGGGTTGTGGTTTTGAGGAGAAAAACCGGGTAAAAGAAAGTTGTTAGAATGGTAACTTAGCAAGTTACGATCACCTTGAGGTCGGGCTTGGTAGCTTTCCGTTGAATAGTTACCGTGAGCCGCATACACGTTTTCCGGATTGTCATGAGTAGAAGGACAATCAGTGTATGAATGAGGACCGCCGCAGATCTCACAAGAAAGTGCTACAGCTTTAACTTGTTGTTGTTGATTTGTTGCCAAGAGTTGAATACTTTTGTTCGTTTCGGCCATCATGCGGGTGAATTCGGTCATCTCGGTGTGTGATAAGGTAGGAGAAACATTGACTCTCGGGTTATTCCTTGAAGATGCGGATGAATCCCAATTTTTGTGATGAGTAGTCATGTTCTCGATAAGCTCTCTACACTCCTCGGGTCCTCTTTTCATAAATGTGCCACCGGCGGCTGCATTAATCGTATCACGATCACGAAAAGTTAAACCGTTGTAGAAAGTATCAATTAAGGTGACGGGGAGCATGTTGTGGTTTGGACATCGATCGATCAAAACATTATATCGTTCCCAAGCATCGAAAAGTGATTCATCAGTTTCTTGAGTGAATCCACTAATTTGATTCCGAAGGCTCGTGACCATGGATGGTGGAAAGTAACGCGACAAAAATCGTTGAGTCATCTCGTCCCAAGTATGAATTGAATTCTTCGGAAGAAGATCAAACCATTTTTCGGCATGGTGGGATAAGGTGTGTGGAAATAGGTGAAGGCGAAGAAAATCCATAGTAACACCGGGAAACTTCATGCTTTGAGTAACGGTAATGAATTTGTCGAGGTGTTTGTTGGCATCATCATCCGGTAATCCGCGAAATGGACAAGTGTTTTGAACTTGTTGGATCATGTGATGCTTCAACGAAAACTCTGGAGCCGTGATTTGCATCAGCACAGTCGGTCCTCCTCGTCCGTTCATGGTTGGCTGACAAAGCTCCTCCATCGTTCGAAGGTCGGGTTGTAGGCCATTGTTGTTATTATTCATGTTGGGGTTAGGTGGGTTATTGTTGTTGTGCACACCAGCCATATCTAAATCTTCAAGAGTCTCGGGCTCAGAATAAGATGAAGATCTAGTACGCATACACCTGCAAAAGAAAAAGAAAAAGAAACCAAAGAAATAGAGAATATATATGTACTTGTAAAAATAAAAATAAAATCTTTTTGGTGCAAAACTTTGAAAAAGAAATGCTTTTTATAAGTTTTTTAATGTTTTTGTATTTTTGAAATTTTTGAAATTTTTATGGATTTCTGAAAATTTTTGAGCAAGAAAAATAACGTTCACGAGTGAACGGATCCCAAAATCCAACGCGTCTCTCACAATAAACCGTTAATCTTTACGAAAAGAGCCGGCAACGGCGACATTTTAATAACTGGATTTTACTACGTTAAAAAGTTCGTTGAAATCGGTCTAATCGAATTGATTACTGGTTAAATGTGCGACTCAGTCGTCTTTTGGTGAAAAGAAATATTTTTGGTCGAAGTAGTAAAATTAAATTGCGAAACTTTAAAGTAAATGGTAAAGTAAATAAAGCTAAAAGTAATTAAGAAGTAATTGTGCAAAATTTAAAAACCTTAAAAGTAAATTAATTTAAATTCGAGAAATTAAAACTTGACGAAAAGTAAATTTGACAATTTTAATAAAAAAACAAACTTGGAATTTAAAATAAAATAAAACTCAAACTGTCGGAATACCTACCGTCGGAATCCTGTCGGAAAAACCTATCGGAATGATCTGTCGGAATAAGTAGCAAAGTATCGAAATGTAAGCTTACCACATCTATCGGAATACAATCAGAAAGTAACTATCAGAATATGGTCGGAATCACCTGTCGGAATGAAGGACACCAAAACCTTATCGAAATACCGATCGGAATATCGATTGGAATCCCAAAACCCTTTTCCGATAGAATTATTGGAATTATGGTCGGAATAAAAAACCCCAATCCGATGGAAACCGTCAGAATGACTGAAACCCTTTTCCGATGGTTAGAGATACGTAAATAAGCAAAATTAAAAATAAGCTATAAACCAAATAAGCACTTATCTAAAAACTTAACCTAAACACGTATAAGAAAAAGTTAATAAGCCAAAATTTAAAAACTTTTTAAAAACACTAAATAATAAAAATATTTAAAAACAACTTTTTATAAAATAACTTTTAAAAACACTTAATTAAATTTAAGAAAGACACAAATAAGCTATAAAATCAATAATCCAACACAATCAAAAACATAAAAACATAACAATTAATCAAATAAGCATAACAATAAGCACATAAACATAAAGATTTTGCAAAACAAGAAGGGTAGAATGAGAGATTAATAATAAAAACTTGATTAAAAATAAGATTCAACAATTAAAAGTAAAAGAAAGAATTAAAGAACTTACAAATTTAAGGTGCAAGACAAGGAAATTAAATGACAATTAAGTAAATGACATGAAATTAAATGGTAGAAGAACTATGTTTCAAATAGCCAACACCTCCTAATGTGTCATTAGGAGGGTATTTATAGGAGATTAGGGAGGTTAGCATGTGTTGATCCTTTCTTCCTTCTCTCGTCTTTTCGTCTTCTAAATTCTTCGACTTTTTCGACTTTGTCTCGGGATTAAATGAGCTCGTCTTATAATTTCTTCATTTATTAGACTTGAGTTCTTCGACTTCATTAAACTTCCGTCTTTAGACCTTTTCTTCGATAAATCTTCAAGATAGGCCTTGGACTTCCGTTCTTTTTGCACTCTTGATCTTTTGACTTCGTATTTTGTCTTTATCTTCGATAAAAACCTGAGAAAGCCCGTGTTTTCTTCCCTTTTCACATTTTGGTCCTAAATCGCAACAAAAACACAAACCACGCATAACTCCGAAATTTACGACATAAAATACACGTTTTGGCTTGGTTATTATTATAATTAAGTGGTAAAAGGATAAGTGTTTTCACACTTATTAATCCCCCACATTGAACATATCTCAAGAATCTTGTGGAAAGGATTATTCCTTTCAACTTCAATCTCGTTTAGAGAGCAAAATTTCTCTAATATTATCTTTGAATCAACCACATATAGCAAGGTATCTTTTAATCATAAAAAAGATAATAAAATATATACACATGCATTTATATTTCCTCTACTTATTTGTTTATACAAAAGATCACATTACAAAGTATCAAAGTTAATGTGCTCGTATTCCTTCCAACTAAAAGAATAGAAGACTTAGTCAATTTTGTCATTACACAAGTTACACACTTATGTTTATAACCACTTAGGAAATTGGATATGTTTTATAAATGTTAATTATAATGCGCGTTTATAATTAACAAAGCAATGTCTAACATGCTATATACCATGAAACACATAGTTTCATTTGATTTCTTATAAGAGATCCCACATCTCTTGCCCTAAACATGTCCTCTTTTGACAAAATCAATCTAAGGGACTCAGATTGTCCACAGATAATAAACATTGAAGAGTCTAATGTGTATCACACATATACACCACATTATGCGTCTTCAATCTTTTTATTATATCCTTGCTCACATAGAGCTTCATCTCAATCTTAAACCACGACTAGTGAAGGAATATCCTTACGTTAAATTTAATAGATTGACACAAATATCAAACTTATTAAATTATACTCATGGGGTCAACGACACTGACCTCATATCTATTGGCGTTAAGCCATTTAATGTTTCCCATATGAAATCCACAATTTTCATGTCATATTCTTGATACTCTACACACTACAAAAGTGTGGTAATCAAGTAAAACCAAACAAGGAAGTAATAACTCTTCCATAATGACAATATGGCTCATAACACATTTATCATATAGTGATGAATCCCACAAGATTCAACAAAGCAAACAATGACAAAATATAGATGTAAGTTTTTAAGCAAACTTTTTATCCATTAACATTATATAAAATATTACTTTGCAATCATATGATTCACTCTTTTATGTAGAAACTTTAAATAATTTTTAATTTCTTATCTAGTCATTGAAAAATATTTAGTTCAAAATTCTTCCGTTTACAATGAGAAAAACATTTTCTCGTGACAATAAATTTTGGACAACCTGTTCCAAATAGAAAAATGTCTATATGATACATTCATTAAAATTAAAGTTTTCGAAAATCAAGTTTAATTGCACACAAAAATTTGAGTACGAAACTCATTTGTTTACTATGCGATGAACGCATTATCTAACGAGTGCACGACCAGACTGCAAACATAAAGAGTGAATAATTTGGATAAATTTTCCACATGATTGAAGTCGTCAATTGAAATTCCTGGAACAATTTTCATTCATTTAAGAATCGCACCATCGTTACTTTCCAGTTGTCATGAGCTTGATTCATGTTGAGTCTTGCAAGTTACCTACCACAGTGTTGTTTGATGTTAACTCTATACCCAAGCTTTCATCCTTCAAAGTTACTTGTGTGATTGTGTTAAGTGTTACCTATACAATCACCATTATTATACCCATTCATCAACTACTTGTGTAATAGGTTGGTTAGTATTTTAGTCCTCAAATACATAGTGTTAAGGGAGTTGTTGTACCCATGTAAAGAATACGACATCATAGTTTAGGTGTCGGTAAAGATTGTAAGCGACGTGTAAGGGTTTGTCCACAGGTATAAAGAAGGTTGTTGACTAGTGAAAGTCAAACTCTCGAGTGGATACTCGAGGAGTGGAAGTAAGGGCAAGATAAATGAGATCTTGCTAGACTAAACCACTATAAATCATTTGTGCATTGTGGTTTGATTTACTCTTTCTCTATCTCTGTTACATACTCAATCATAATTGATCTATATTCTCACTAATCACATATAAAGTTTCAAATAACTAAAACTAAACGGTAAAACTATTCAACCCCCCTTCTAGTTTTCCACACTATCAATAAAGCTCTGGGACAAACAATTCCGAATGTAAGCGTCCATTTGCCTTACTCTATTTTCTCTTATGGACATATTTATGTTGTGTTGTTTAGAGGGATATCTCGTTCAACTACCAAGGTATTAGTGAAATCTGTCAAAGAGTCTGGTAAAGAAGGAGTTTGCACCTCAGATGTTAGGTACTAAGAAGTTTTACACTACGAGTAACATCCGTTGTCAGATTTTATCTCATCATTGATGTAATGTTTCACTTTTAGTTTTACTAAATGCTTTGTATATGTTGTTTGATACATGCTTATTTGAGACTTAACTTAAAGTTGAATTATTGTATGACAAGTCACTTTCAATTACAATTTGATCTTTTCACAATATAACATTTCGTAACTTATCTATTGCTAGGCAAATTTTGTCACTATATACGAAAAATAAATAAATGAAGTAATAATGATGAATACATAAGTTTAATTTAATTTAATATCACAATAATATTTGTGCGTTTATTATTATGAGAACTTTATTAAGCAAAAATGTTTTATCCTTGTAATAATAGTAATGATATTACAACACTTAGAACTACAATACTGTTGGGATTTAAGATACTACGTTAACCAGTAACGCTATGAGTACAAGCGGATATGGATCTAGTTTGGCACGTATGATTAACACATATAATTAAAACATAAAAAGGTAAAAGAAAACTAACCTTTGTAGACCAAAAAAAATGAAACTTAGTGATTAAATTCTCACCTATATGGTTGCTCACACAAACACGTCAACCAAGTACGTTCGGAATGCTAGCCGTACTTCACGTATACCCAAACACCAAGTGTCAAAAACTCGATCCAGAACCAAAAACCAAAATAGCCTAAAACTGCTTTGTTGTCCGAGATATAAGATTCACCCAAGAACCTTTCCCTTTGTTGCAAGATATCAGACAACACTGTCCGATCTGTACAGGTGCGTTTTGTCCGAGAACGATAAAAAAGATCCAAAAAGCTTCAATAAGTTGTTTCATCTTAATAGCCTGTAAAACTTTGATTAAGCACTTGTTTTAGCTAACTTAGGATTGAATCTAAGTTACTAAAACACTTTGGATTGAATAGCAATGCAAGTAACAAGTTATTGATCAATCGATTTAAACTTATAAACCCTAATTGGATTTATAACCATAAACCAATTAAAGAGAAAAGAATGACAAAGATTTTGTGATTGTTTAGTGATGAATTTCGTATATAACGAGCAGGGGTTAGGGTGTTTATATACCCTTTACACCCTAGTTTGATCAAGCTCAAAAATAAGTTTATCGTTATCACAAACACTTCCAACACTTATCACAACTCCTTTCTATCTTATCTCATCATATAATGAATGTAGACACTCTCTAGAACCTTCTTTGCAGCTTGATAACTAGTTAGGACACAAAGAAGTTCATGTCTTAATCGTGTATGTCTTAACGGTTTACAATAAAAGCTTTACGTTAAATATGAACGTACTCTAAGCGTTTAAAGTGTGTTCCCCTAATAGGCTCACACATTTCTAGTCGTATATGCTTTAATGCATTCACATTATCCCGACAGCTCCCACTTGGGAATGGATTAGCAAATAGTACATATACCAACGACGGAAACGTCTTGCATCACTCACATTCGTTATTTAACTAGAAATTTCTGAGATTTAAGTTTCAAAAAATATCCTTAGTAGCATGGTCATTTATGTCTTTCTATAGTCATCCCTTTGTCATAGATACTCTTAAACCATGGATATGGATCCTAACCCATTCTATATAGTTTAATCATTTAGATTCTAGTTATAAAATTCAATTCAGATATACCAAATGTAAACAAGAATCATCTTGCATTACCCTTTGGGTTCGTCTAAAGATCTATCTGATTAATTTTGGATAGGGCCCGGTAGTATCATTCTGCACTTATCAAGTGGAGTAATAAGTTCTATTTTGACTGCAAGTTTTATGGATGCTGCTTCACAACATTTCCAACTATAGCCTTTATAAATACCTTATTCAGGATAACGTTTAACTTATTATCAAGAAATGATATCCACACATGCACCAACTTGTTTTCATCTCAAGTCTAAGAATGACTTAATAACCATTTTGATACATTACTCTTGACAAGGATCCAAAAGTAATATTCGAAGATTTGGGGTATCCAATATGCATCTCTTGTGAATAACAGGGTTTGGTGGGAACAATCCATATATTCAAAAATTATAACTAATACTCACATTTTCCTTACATAACAATATTCCCATATTGTTAACCGACAATGGACAAATTTAGAACGATAGAATCATTCAATGGTTAAACATGCAAATATATAAGATAACAATTATTATATGAATGAATAAAAAATACCAAGTATCTTTATTCATCATAAAGTAAAAATTATCTTACAATCCTAATTATCCAAATACTAAAACAGATATGCATGAATCTACTTAGCAAGTTGAAGTCCAATATTTCCAACATTCTCAAATCTCTCTTTAAAAGATAGCTAAATAGTTATCTGAGTAAACTTTCCGAATATCAGTTTCAAATTTCACATATAATGAGGAATTTGAAATATATGACGAGTGTCTTGTCACATATGCCCATACTATTGTAAGAGTCATAGTATGGAGATGTCGTCATACCTTGTATAAGATATTGAATTCAACGACATACTGACAGTCATTTTTACAGTTTCTTAAAATGCAAAGTATTCTCATTCTTTAATGTGTAATGAAACTATGCTCTTAGTGGAGCATATTTGGTTAGTATATTTATCATAGATGATGAAATCCTACCTTAACTAAGATAAAGTATCCTCTAGCATGAGTGTACATAAACAACATTATGCCTTATATTATTTGTAAACATTCGTTTTAACAATCATCTAAATATTCTCAGTTAGATATTGTTGTTGTTAGCTCATCTTTCTCTTATGAAAAGGTAACAACTAGTCACATACACAATGTAATACATACATGATAATTCCTTAGTTAAAACTCACGGTTTCCATCCATGTAATTATTCAAAGTGAAATACACCATTTAAGACTAGGTTCAATGATATAATGCATTTGTGTTAGAATTTATTTCCACATACGTCTATTCCAAATAAACATGTTTTACAAGTTGGTTTCTCCTATTCCCTAAAATCCAAGTGAAGTTTCATTCCAAGCTCAAGGATCAATATCTAGCTTAAATGAAATGATATCTTCAATATGTTATACAACATATGAATTTTAATGAAAACATAGTGCTCCCACTTAATGTCAGATGTATTTAGGAGTTATCTTAATTCAACAAACATTATATTGTAATTAAATTTACGATATTAGATCCTAGATGCATGATTCAATCCATACTTGGTTTATTTTATCTTGTATACTTCATAAAGAATATGCAAACTCATAACCCTTTTGATTACACATCCTCCTCGCAAAAGGTAATTATAAAGAAAAGAGTTATAAGACCTAATTGTCATATTCCATATACAAGGAAACATGTATGACAATTAATTATCTTTATTTGATTAACGTGTGTAGGAAAGAAAGATTTGATCACAAACAATGGATTGAGTATGATTAAAAACTTCTTATTATAATCCATACATTGACATGTATACACATGTTTTTCCTTGTGAGCCTTTCTTCAAAAGAAACTCATTCTAACCTCTCAAGTTTACTTATTAAGGTGAAATATCAATCAAACTCAAATAATTGATTTCCCTTTTAAGGACTACATCTTATCATTCATAATTCTAAGACATTAATCAAATTCAAGATGTGATAAAGTACCTTAGAAGTTAGCAAACTTACATTAATCTATTAACTTGTATTCCTCAAAATTGATATTAAAAATATCAATCAAGTGATGAGGCATCCTTGTAGATTTATGAATGGGAGTAACATTTACTTCTGGTTTGACATTTCCATGTTCAACCTTAGTATGACATTAGCAGTGGATTTAGAAGGTTATGTATTTTGTTCTTTCATATCTTCAAGATTTGTTGATGCTCCCACTTACTTTTGTAAGTAGAGATTAATCTCTAAATACTAAGTATTTAAGCAACAATAATTGCTTCTTAATTTTGGGAAACTACAAAACACATTTCAAGTTCTCATCTCTAGCTTGTTAATAATATGCTTCATAAGATTTTAACAAATTTGAGAACTTTAATCAAGACATATTGGGATTCTATCCAGAAACCATTTAACTGAAAACCTTAGAAAAGGTATGTGTTACATCTAGCTATGAGGAACACCAAAACTACAATCATCAAGCTAGGAAGTGTAGAAAAATAAAAAAACCCAAAAGGTTTTAGGATTCGAATGGTTGAGTGAAAAAACCCAAAATCCATAAGGTTTGGGTTTTCCATCGTGGGTTGTCTTGAATACCTTCTAGGTTTAAATCATATTGAGTGTATACATGACACACACAATTTTCTAACCTTGATTGATTATAGAGGTAGAGACGTTAAAGTTATCATGAAACAAACAATTTGAACATAGTTTGTTTCACCATGTTAGACATACCATAATAATGTGGTACTCTACAAGTATTAGAATTGTGAGACTACATTAGAATCTCATAGATAACTTAATTCTCTTTCGATCAAATACTTGACAATTTGGTAGTGAAAAAATGCCTACTTAGTATTTTAAAACCCAGTGCATGTTATTATGTATATTTCTTAGACAATTTAAGAGCCAGTGTTCACAAGAAGATAGAAGAGTTCAAGAATTATATCTTCATGTGTTTACAAGAAAACATAACATGCCTATTATACATTTTAAGTCTTTAAAAAATTCAAGGACATGTTTATGTGTTTACAAGAAGACATAAAAATTATACTACATACTTTATGTTATAAATCATTGACATAACAATCATTCAAAGATCTTATAATTACGTCTTAACAAGAAAACATAATTATACTAACTAAAGTAATCGTGAACGAAAAACTCTTGAGTTCTATAGTAATTTCAAGTTAATTTTATAGCTCTAAATTATGATTATTGTAACTTAACCATTATTATATTGACTAAGACATGTAGTCAAATGTTGAAGTAGTTTTACACTATATCATGACATTTGAAAGTAGTAGGACAACAAACATCTAGTGTGTTTAAGTCCTAGTAGAATTATTAGCTATCTTACCTTGCGATCAAGAGAAACCATTAATATGTTGTTCCTTGCACACACTTTGATATTTCTCCCACTTGTGTAAGGTGCAACATCATATTATGAAGACAACCAACACAACACGTGCTTGATTATGTGAAAAATATGATAATGTCATAGATATTACAAGTAGATTCAGAACCATAACTTTAATAAGGAATTGTGGATTTTTAGGCCTTAGATAACATTTCGAAAATGGACACTTAGAAAGACAACATGTTATCTAATAAAAAACAATTTTTCTTTAAGCAGTGGTTATTCATATTCGGAAAGTAGTGAAATATTTCAAAGCAAGTTTGAAATAATATGGGTGACTAACAAGGAAATAAATCTCGTAGCTCCCACTAAAATGGACAAAATTACATGGATGTCATTTCAGCAATAATATAAGCAATGCTCCCACTGGATTTATCAACATTATAAATGTAACATCACCAGTTGAAAAACCATATCAATTTATTTACTTTCTAATTCTCTTAGAATTCCTACAGGTAACAATGTACTTAGGTTATTGAATAGAGTATATGAAGTTCTACTTATTTAGGTGTGGGACTAGCCATTCATGCTTTTAGTTAACTTGAATGTTAGCATGAAATTCCTCCTTTATCGTCTGCATAGCCACAAGGGTGTTTAGCACTTTAAGGAATAACTAGAGTACAAGAAATATACCTAGCGAGAATGCTATCAATTTCTTTATTCGTTGCGATTTAAACTCATACATCGTGACAAGTGAAAGATACATTTATTTTGGTAGATATAGACAAAAGTACTCTAGTTACAGAAAATATGCTTTCAAAACTTTCAGAACCGAAAGAGCGTAATGAAAAATTAAAAGTGAGTTTCAATATAATGAATAATAATTCATTTATAATCCTATCTTGTTATTGTCACTAATGAGAAGAGATAGCAGTAAGCCTCACTTTTTCTTATCAGGAAAAGAGACTATGTTTATCCTATGATAAAACAAACTTTTATTTACAAACTATGTTGAAATAACACAATTAATTAGAACATAGAAAGTTCAATTAAGTATTATAGATAAGTAAATTCTTAATAGAACTAAATACCCAATTAATTACTAATAAGACTAAGATCCAACTTGTCCTCCCACTCATTATTAGGAGGTCTGACAAACTAATAACAAAATGGGGCAAGAGGTAAGCGTCGAGCGTTAATTGCAATACAAGTGGAACTCTTAGTTTTATGAGATGATTCATGAACTATTTTGTAGAGTGTTTGAAAGGGATGTCTTCACAACTCTTACGAGTACCATATACATCTCTAGCAAACTTGTTCTAGAATAATTAGATCATTAGCATGTTTTATCTCATCTTATGCCTCGGGTTCAAGATCTGACCAGGAACTCGATTTAAGTCGTACCAATATAAAAGCTTGCATCTATTAACATTAGTATGGCCTATGGAAAAATTTGCCTTGGGTTGGAATTCACCCTAGGTCTTACCAGATGATAAAAACCAAATGCAAGTGCTATTAGATTGGATGACATAGACTTAAAATCACAAGTAGGTATGCACATAGATGTGCTAAAAGTCGTGTACAAAGAAGCATGCAAAACAGCTTTGTAACACTATGTTAAAAAACCTTTAGTAATGACACTGTAGTGATCATCATAGTTCACGGTAACTCCAATCGAACTCACAAAGAAGCGGAGAATCAGGTCAGCGCTAAAGCATATTAAAAACTTGAATTCTTTAGGAATGTTGACCACTCCCCCTTATACCCCTCTTATAGCTTGTTCTAGTGGATGAACCATGCGTCCTATGTGTCCATAACATCCAGTTTTTAATTTCATGAAAACTTATTTCAATAGTAATTAGGTTTCTCAATTTTACAAAAACTAATTTTCCACGAATCAAATAATAGGTCACATTGAGCATGTTATTTAGGCGTGTAAATTAAGAAATTATTAATATCATCTTGTTTAAATATTAGTGCATATTTTATTTAGTTTTAAGCATGTAAACGTGTAGGCTAAAACAAATAAACACATAGAAAATATAATACAAAAACATAACATTAAAAAAACATATAATTACGAGTACTCTTGCGAGTCTTGTCCAATTGAAGAACCAAAGACTCCCTCTTGATAACCAAGCGCAGCCACATGTAAAATTGATTGCGTAAGTCTTTTGGCTGGATTAAAAACAAAATAATCAGGCAAGCTTAATTAACTTTTAATTATTAATCTATTTTTCTATTAACAGGTAATAATTTATTCGTGTGTATCTAGATATTTATTGATAATTCTATGACAAGTATTGCATATAGTTGTCATAAATATAAATAACAAATAAATAAAATCAGATTTCATGCAGCCCTAACGTGTTTAATAATTGTGTAACAATAACACACCAAACGAATTGGCTCTGATAACACTGTTGGGATTTAAGATACTACGTTAACCATTAAAACTACGAGTACGCAACAGATATGGATCTAGTTTGGCACGCATGATTAACACATATAACTAAAACGTAACAAGGTAAAAGAAACTAACCTTTGTAGACCACAACAAATGAAACTTAGTGATTAAATTATCACCTCTATGGTTTCTCACACAAATATGTCAACCAAGTACGTTCGGAATGCTAGCCGCACTTCACGTATACCTAAACACCAAGTGTCAAAAACCCGATCCAGAACCAAAAACCAAAACAGCCTAAAACTGCTTTGTTGTCCGAGATATAAGCTTCACCCAATAACCTTTCCCTTTGTTGTAAGATATCAGACAACACTGTTTCTGATCTGCACAGGTGTGTTTTGCCCGAGAACGATCAGAAAGCTCCAAAAAGCTTCAATAAGCTATTTCATCTTAACAGCCTGTAAACCTTTGATTAAGCACTTGTTTTAGCTAACTTAGGATTGAATCTAAGTTACTAAAACACCTTGGATTGAATAGCAATGAAAGTATCAAGTTATTGATCAATCAATTTAAATTTATAAACCCTAATTGGATTTATAACCCTAAACCAATTGAAGAGAAAAGAATGACAGAGATTTTGTGATTGTTTAGTGATGATTTTTGTGTATAATGAGAAGGGGTAAAGGTGTTTATATACCGATAAATCTTAAAACCAAGTTTATCTTTATTATAATCACTTCCAACACTTATCACAACTCTTTTTCTCTCTTATCTCATCATACAATGAATGTAGACACTCTCTAGAACCTTCTTTGCAACTGGATAACTAGTTAGGACACAAAGAAGTTCACATCTTAATCGTGTATGTCTTAACGGTTTATAATAAAAGCTTTACGTGAAATATAAACGTACTATAAGTGTTTAACGTGTGTGCCCCCAATAGGCTCACACATTTCTAGTCGTATATTCTTTAATGCATTTACATTATCTCGACAAATACTAAGTATTCAATATCTCTATATTAATTCAAAGTAAAACAAAAAAAATCAAATTACCTACTATATTAACTTAAATATTAAATACCAAACCATACTTTAATACCAACTCATAATTTAAGAACGTTTTTAGTAAAAAATTTTAAAAATTTATAATTACATCGTAGTATTAATTTAGAAACTTTATACCTATTCTCATTATGTAAAATTCTTATTAAGTTTTATAGACATCATATATAATGAACTAAATTTAATTATAAAAAAATGTAGAATTATAAATCTTTTCATGTCAGACAAACATAAAAATTGTTCAACAATCAATTAATTCACTATGTGTTTGGATGCCCTAACTATGATCTCCATGCATCAACATTTCTCCCCATTGCTTGATGATCCATAGATAGGGATCCCACCTCCATTCTTGATCAATCGCGAACTGTCTCTGAGCATCAGTTGGACAAAACCCACTCCACAAGATTTGAGAAAAAAAAGTGACCAAACTAAAAGCAAGCCTTCTTATGAAGGGGGACTGGATAAACCAATAGCGTCACTGACCTTTGGAGACTATGCTACATTGCTTCAAGAGTCGGAGGATGAACTCCAAGGGCTCAGTGACTATGATGAAATGGTTGAGGCTGGAGATGATATGGACACTACTGAAACACAAGCTCCTCCTAAACCAACCCAGACCCCTTAGTCCCCTCCATTCTCAGACATTCCACCCTCCCATGAAGCTCAAAAAATGCCCTCCCCTAAGGCATCCCTACAAAAGTAGCCCCCCTTAAGGCGTCAACACAAAAGCCTTCCCATGGGGCAGACCTTGATACCTCTTCATTGGGGACTCAGACTGAGGTTTTGAAATCTGATTTTGATGATAGCAAGCCTATCACTAAGAAGGTATTATATGAGACCCTCAGGGGCGTCTTCAAACATCTCTATAAGTACCTTAAGGAAGACATCTCTCAGAAATAGATGGATCTCTCTACTAAAGCCACCACAACACATGATGAATTCAGAGTGTATGGTGATCATTTTGGTGAGGCTGAGAAGAAATTGAGGGTCCTGGTTGATAATCAAATGGAGTTCATCAGTGAGGTAAACACAAGCCATGAGGCTCAGGAGAAGAAACTGATATCTGAACAAGGCTTTACCTATTATTAAGGCTAATGTATCTCTGAAGGCTAACTTGGATGGACTTGTCTCTAGCACCAATGAGTCCACTTCTAAAGTGAGTTAGCTCTTGGAAAATCTCAAGGATGATAGGCTATCTGAGGTCTTTACTAGGCTTGCAGCTCATTAGACTGACCTTCAAGCTGTCAAGTCTAAATATGATGCCATTTACGAGGATGTGAACATGGATCCTGAGGCTAAATTTCAGATCAGTAAGCAGCCAAGGGATACATCTCCAATGCTGCAAATCTTTCAAAAATTGCTCAAAGTCAGAAGGATTCTGATATTCCTAGTCCCAGGACTCAGATTGCTACCATGGAGACTACTCAGTCGACCATTCAAACGGATGCAAAGTCTATTAAACCGGATACTCAGTCTATGGAGCAAATGTCACTGAAATGTTTCAAAAATTTAAAGGTATAAAAACTCCCTCTCCCTCAGGACCTTCTCATGTACCAAAACTTGGAATTAGTCAGGCTGATCCTTCAACTTATGAGGGGGAGAATGAAGCACAAAAGCTCTTAACATGGGAAAACCCTCTTCTCAACCTGAGGGGGAGCATGAGCAAATGATCACTGAACAAACCAAGGAACCTAAAATACCAAACCCAACACCACTAAATACCATTCCACCTACCCCTGAATAAAATATCCCTGAGTCCTCTTTGCCAAAAGTGGATAAAGGGAAAGGGATTTCTAATGAAGCTCAGGAACCACCCAAGAAGTTAGTAAAGGTTTCAAGGGAATTAAGGCTTGATCCTGATGCTCCAAATCTAGTCCCTTATGAGATTAATGGGAAAATGTACAAGATGACAGCTGAACAAATTTAGGAGTACTTGGATCGAATGGAGAAGGCTAATACTAGTGATTAACACCCCATTTTGATAAATGGAATATCACAGGATAATTATGGCGTGTCATCAAAGCATGCAAGGTAATATGTACAAACATACATGACCAAAAGGGAAAACCGGAATCAAACATTGGTTCCCAAACATAAGCCCAAAACATAAATAAAGTAAATGAATTGAGAAGGACAAAACAGGTGTCCAAATAAGTATACGTATAAGAAGGAAAAAGGAGAAGAAGTCTAAGGTAGCTTCCATCCTATGCACGTCCTCCAAATGCTCAAGTCTGTCCATGGGTACCTGCCATTTTGGGACATGGAAAGGAAAGTAACAGCTGAGCAATACGCTCAGTGAACGGCTATAATGACAATGACATGATATCATAAACATAAGTAAAGAATGAAATGAAAGTATGAAATGATAGTGCAACGGAATAATGTAAGTCCTGAAAAACATGGTTTAAGCTTATAAGACTGGTTTTATATTTTTGATGACTTATGTTTAATTTGTACTGAAAATTGTATTTTAAATATGCCTGGAGCCCATATAGATCATGTCATATCAACGTGCATGAATACTTAGAGGAGTGACCTCGTCATGCAGTTAGAGGTGCTGCCTCTAATTAATATATAAAATGAGTGGTGGGATCAGCTCCTGTAACGGATGTAAGGAACACATACAAGTTACCATGAAATCATACTACTTATTCTAGGATGCACCCATTCGCCACACATGATAATAATAACATAGGCCAAATACTATTAAGAGACGCTCCGAGCAATCACACTCACCGCAGAAGAGTCATAACACCGATGCCTCCAGTGCTATGGTTATGGAACCCCCATAACTAGGTAAAACTGGCATGCATATATATAGCTCAGGCAATCTAAAATAATCATACATATACTGATGTGTTTACGAAACTTAAACTACTAGGGAAAACAGATGACTGCAAACGTGGAATCCTAATATAGGAAGAAAGATGTCCTTACTGAAGGACGGAATATCCGTATCTTATGTCCAGTAATGAAGGATGAAAACGAAAGTGGAAGATCACTCCGACTTGATGATAGCTACATAATAAAAACGGACGTGTATGAGTTGTCTGATTAACTTATACTTAACTAATTGTTAGTTTACTAGATGTGTTCTTAACTTGTTTTACTTGTTCTTGACTTGTTTTAAGTGTTCTTAACTTATGTTACTGATTCATGTTAAATCATGTGTTTTCCTAACATCTCATGTGTTCTGATTAGTGTATTCCATGTTTTATGTGCTATAGTACTTGTTATAACATAATGAGTAACTTTCTAAAAATAGCAGGTTTCTATATATAGTAACTTTTCAAAATTAGCAAGTTTCCATAATTAGCATGTTTCTATAAATAGCATGTTACCATATTTAATATGTTCCCATAAATAATATATTACCATATATAATATATTTCCATAAATAATAATAAACATATTAATTAATATAAACGATATAACATATAGTTTTAATAAGCTAATAATATGTCATGTATAATTATATTGTAAAGTTTAACAATTAATAAATACTTAGTCTAAACTTATAAGTATTAATTGGTAATAATGTTACATGATATCATAAGTATTTACTAATTAATAATAATCCATGATTTAATAATTAAACTTAACCTTAAAATGATATAAACTAATTAAGCTAAGTTTTAATTAATTTAAAGCACATAAATAATTAAATTAATAATTATTTAATCACAAGTTTTATTTAAATGACATGAACATAATTAAACCATGGTTTTTATTTAAATAAAACTATATCATAAGTCTTGCATATTAACTAATTTAATTAACATGTTTTAATTAAACTAATTAAATAAACTAAATACATGTTCTATTTACTTAGCCAAATACCCCTTTACTTGTACTTAAACCATAAACCAAACGCCCCTTAACTGCCGTTTATTAAAAATCAAACACCCCCTGCTGTGAGTCCCAAAACCCCCACCGACAGCAGTGGCCCAACCACTGTCTGCCGTGGGTTCCCACTGGCCTAAGCCAGTTCCTGCTGCCAGTTAATTCTATCCACTGCCATGTAACTATAACCCACCGAGAGCAATATAGTTCTCGGTTCCCACTGATTCTAACCAAACCACCCCTGCTGGGGTGTTTGGGTTTGCGACTGGCAGTTCAACAATCACGACCGCAGCTAATAAGGTTGCGACTGGCTGAAAAACCTTTACCACCGATACCAAACTTGGTCTCGGTTTGCGTGATTCCAACATAAAACAGACCTGAATCCCCCTTCTTGTTAACTCTTGATTACTAACATGTTTACATATGTTTTAAAGATCCAGATTACTACGCATAAATTATTAACAAGGATTAAAGATCAAAACATACCTAATTCGTGTTTACGATTTAGGAATATAACGCGAACCAAACCTGGTTTCTTGGATCACTACCTACGATTGTTCTTCTTGTTTTTGCGACAAAAGTCGACAACATAGGAAGAAGGAAAAAAACGATCATGTGTTATTATTAGGGTTTCTAGTGGATTATATCTAAAATAAAAACATGCTCCCCCGTCTTATTACTGTTTTAAGGTCGATCTAGGCTGTCTATTGGGCCACGACCCATTCTCCTTTTATTTTTGGGCCCTTAACTATCCATAACAAACACACACACATTTTGGTTTGTTCTAACTTCGTGTTTAATTAAATACTTACGTGTGTTTGTGTCTTCAATGTCGTGTTTGTATTCTGATCACGTTTATAAGTACTATATGTAAATACGTGTCGTGTATTAATAATATATAAATATATGAAAATTACAACTAAGATTAAATTAATATATATAATACCCATATTAAATGTTCATGCTTTGTCATATATTAATAAATCGAAAAGTTTTAATTTACACGTAATTTCATGTAATTAATGTTCTAGGGATTTTAAAGCGGGTTTGACAACTCTTCCCCTCTAAAAAGAACAATTCGTCCTCGAATTAGAGATACGATACTTTGTAAGGAACATGGACCTGACGTGACTGAAGAGGACATGAAACGTGACGTTACTGAAGATAACATATCTGACTTACGGACAAAAAAGAGGATAAAAGTCCGGATGGACCCTTCCGTTTCAAGTGGCTTCCCGCTCAGGACGTTTCCTCTAAAAGATCTTGATAACGGTAATAATCATGGTCTTCATGAGCTTGACTTGATGATACATAAAAGTTTCTGGTTCATCAACCTAAGATAGATTCCTCATGAATCTGATCGAGTGCATAAGAAATAACATGCAAGGATACATGAAATGGTATGATACAAATTATCCTGGAAATGACATTAGTAATCCCTGAGCAATGATGCGTAAGACATATTGAAGTGTAGTACGTGAATAATTGTGAACGTGATACTTGAACAATTGTGAACGTGATACGTGGAGATATGGTGAATGAAATATGAGAACATATGGTGAACGAGAATGCGTGCAACACATCGTGAACGTAATATGAGAGACTTAGGGTGGACATGATATGTGAAACATATCGTGAACGTGGAATAACTGAGGAGGTAACGCCAAACGATACAAGATGAGACGCAAAATATAACGTGAAACGTCCGTCTGAGAATGGAAAGTTTATTGAACTAAAGCCTGGTCTCCCAAGCTTCCTACAAAACTTTCCAGAACGAAAATGTGAAAAGTAAATCGTAAGCTAGAATACGATCATGAACATGAACAGAGTCATGAACGTGATTGAAAGCCAATCATAAAATGAAAAATGGATATAAACGTGAACAACGTCGTGAACGCTAACGTGAGTCGTAACTCGCGAACTGAAATAGTCATAGGGACGTGAACATAAATAATGAACGCGAACCTGAACCTTTATATGATCTGATAGCTGAAAGAGTGCCGTGTAATCGTACGATCATCGGCTGGAAGATATCTGATAATCTGCTACTACGTACTCCTTTCGGATGAAAGAAAACGTGTAGGCTAGGTTAAATGGTATAACGACGATTCAGAAATTCTAAAAGTTGGAATGACCGCAACGTGTTGGCGTTCTATCTTAACCTGCTGGTAAGACAGACATTTAGATCTGAACGTAACTGTATCTTGTTTCATAGAAACTGGATACATAGAAGTTCGGAACACCATGAGTCTTTGTAAACTAGACTTCTCTTAGTGTAGGATCCTCTGGAACCCATAATTTAGTGTAGGATTCTCTCTTTTATGCGTAAGCTGAGTCATGGTAAGACTAACCATGAGAATCACTGTGATTCAACGTGTCACTGTAATAAATACGAATTTGTACTAGAAAATTTCAGGGTGGAATTTCTTCTGTCGTAGCGTTTGTAACATAGTGCGAAAATGGTCTTCATGCTCTTCTCTAGACTTAGAGAAAATCAAGATGTCATCAAAGAAATAAAATTGTTGTCCCATATTATTTAGATGATTAAAAAAGAAAGGTAGATAAAAGATAGATGAATTCTAGAGAGAGAAAGTAGTGAGAGAAAGTAGAGAGAATGGTTGGAACTTTTGGAGGATTTAGATTAGAGAAATGAAAAATGAAAATGACCAACACCCTTCCTAACATGCTAGGAAGGGTATATATAGTCCACCCACATGCGGGCTTACTTATGGACTATATTCTAATGGGCCGAGCTTTCCTTTTAGGCTTTAGTTACTTATGAATGAACTTTAGCCTAAAGTTAAGCCCGTATAATACGAATAATCTACTACCTATTACAATGTTCTAATATGCGATACATAATTAACATATGACCGAGCATTCTTGTTTGACTCAATATTTTGAGGCTAACAATCTCCCACAATGAGAGGTCATTACCCTTTATGAGAGGTCATTACCCTTTGTCATTTGGAGATTTGTAGAGATTACTAATCTCACCATAAATGAGTCTTGAACGTGTAATAGTAGTCTTGTTTCTTCATGCTGTGATCTTTGAGCCTTTGTCGTTGTCTTTCGACTTTGTCTTTTTGATCTTGAGATCTTCAAATCATCCTTGACTTGTCTTAGCCATCTTGAGATCTTGTGTCTTCATCCACATGCTCACGCTATTAATTGTCGAATATGTCTTTAGGCATGAGTATGTGGCTTTGAATCTTTGACTTTGCTGAGTACACCGTGACACCACCTTCTCGAGACAAAACATAGACACGGACTGAATGGCTTTGACATTCATCCTAAATCGGTAGCGTTTTACCTCCGGTCGGTGAAGACCGTTATACGATATTAAATATCGTACTTGTGATTAGGTGATTCAATTAAGAATCTCCTTGACAGGGTTTCGCGGCAGTACTAGCCGTTCTCTTTACTCGACCGTCTCAAAGCAAGACTACGAACATAAAGAGCGAATCAATTGGATAAATATCCGCTTGAATTCAAATTCCCGGAACAAGTTTGATTCATTAAGAATCTTACCATTGTTGCTTTCCAATTGACACAAGCTTGATTCATAAGAATCTCGCAAGTTACCTACCGTACCGCTGTTTGATGTTGACGCTAGAAGGATTTCCATTCGTCACTGTGAATATTAATGAATATCACTCTGAATGTTCTGGCAAGACCATAAAGATATTGCGTAGAAACCTGAAACGAGTTTGAATCAATTCAGAATCAAACCACTGTTGCTTTTCAGTTTTACACATGTTTAATTCATAAAGAATCTTGCATATGACCTAGCGCAGTGCTGTTTAATGTTAACACTGGAAGGATTTCCACTCATCATTATGAATACTAAGTAGTATCACTCTGAGTGTTCTAGAAATATCGTAAGGATATAGCGTAGGACTCTCTTGTTCGTCATCTGTGTGTCGTAACGAGATTTGATTGATCTCTGGGCTCTAGACTCGATTTGTGCACTTTAGTGGTTGGAGGCTGGAGCAGATGCCACCTATTCAATATCAACTATCTCGGAGTGAGAAAGTCAATAGAAGTCATGTTGTTCTCCGTTACAATAAAACAAACTTCTTTTAAGAGAAGCCTGAGTAGCTTGGAAAGGGTTGTGCACTGCATCACTGGGTCCATGATGAGTTTGTCTTCATGATGTGTTAACCCGGTTTCTGCCTAAGTTGTATGGAGGGCTTTTTTCTTTACACCCTTTATCCTTACATTTCTTTTTCATTCTTCAACCCCTTCAATGCTTACCAAGACATCATTAATAGCACCTTGTTGTGATTGTTCCAGTGCTATCATCAGTACTTAGTTGGCATTCAGCTACGTTCACATTCTACTCCATATTTCCTAAGGACTTCTAATAATCTATTGGATTATCCTTGGGAAGATCCCTCCAGTTCTGGTTTGATCATAAGACTTAAACCTAACCACCCTTTTGACACCAATAACGTCGTGAATTAAAGATGTTGTGGGTATTTGATCGTAACCATGAAAACCACTTCAAATGTCTAACAAGGTGTTTGAAAAACATTTAACACCTTGATAGTTTTGTCGTTTCAAAAATGCTCCCGCTTCACATGCGCATCGATAATCGAAAGCGTTTCACACATGTAGGTAAGAGTTAAAGTGCTTGAGTCTTAAATAGGATATAACCCCATTTTCTCCCCCTATCTCTAATATATAAAATCTTTTGATATTAGAGATACCAAATTTGATTAAAATATATTTTGAAAAATAGTCTTGAAAAATCTTCGGGAGAAATATGTGTCAATCTTTTGCATGAAGTTGAAATGCTCCGCCTCAAAAATTGATCCAATTGAATTGTCATTGTGAGGATTTGATCCACATTTCACTTTTTGAGGATGGGAGTTGTTGAACACACAATTTTTGAAAGATTTTGAATAATCATTGAAAAATTCTTGAAAAAATTGTGTTCAACGCTTTTTGAAAAATCCTATTTCTTTTTGGCGAAACGGTTTTTCTAAAGCATAACCTTGAGTTCATAGACTTTGAATGTCTTGACAAATCCACTCAAGTGTAAGAAGATTTCTCTTCTTTTGCTGAGGGTAAGTTCACTAAAACGTACACTCCCCCGTGAATATAGATCCAGGTTGTAATCTGAACGTGATTACAAGCCATGGTGTTGAGCTCAAAACGTTGAATGTTTTGTGACAAGCTCAACCCGAGATAGATTGCTCTACCTGTTATGTGGAAATATTGTCCAAAATAGACATTTTCCTTTATTATAAGTAGAAATGACATGTTTTGAAAAATATTTACAACTTTCATTCGAGATTTATGTACACACCCGTGTCGTTATTGAGTGACATTTCTAGGCACATCCATATTATCGATACTGAAAGACATGCCGAGAAGAATATTTTTGGATTTTAAAAGATTTTTAATTTTGTGTTTTGTTTTTATATGTTTTATATTTTTGTATTTTGCTTTTTCAAAGATATTTACAAGATGTTTGATAGATAAATCAAGCACGCACCTTTGCCAGAATCTCCAAGTCTGCTGGAGTCAAACATCTCATACCAATTTGCCTAACGAGGTACTCAAACCTATCTTTCGACAGAGCTTTCGTAAACAAGTCGGCAAATTGGTAATCCGTTCCAACAAAGTATAGTTCAACGATACCTCTTTCAACTTGTTCCTTTATGAAGTGGTATCTGACATCGATGTGCTTCGTGCGGGAATGCTGTACCAGATTGCAGGAGATGGCTATGGTCGACTTTGAGTCACAGTACATAGGTACTTTATCAAAGTGGAAGCCATAATCCGTGAGTTGTGTTCTCATCCAAAGAACTTGAGCACAACACGCAGATAGAGACACATACTCCGCTTCGGCTGATGAAAGTGACGTGCAATCCTGCTTCTTAGAAGACCATCCCACAAGCTTATCTTGACCTAGAAATTGTGCACCACCAGAAGTACTTTTTCGTGTATCAAGACACCCTGCATGATCAGAATCTGAATAGGCTGTTAGAAAGAAACCGGTTTCCCTCGGATACCAGAGTCCCAAATGAATGGTATTCTTGAGGTACCGAAAGATCCGTTTAACCTCCTTGAGGTGATTTTCAGTGGGTCGTGCTTGATATCGTACACAATAACACGTAGCATGTGAAATATCAGGTCTCCTTGCTGTCAAGTACATGAGGGAACCGATCATGGAACGATATCTCGTTTGATCTGTGGCATTTCCCTCCAAGTCAGCATCTGGCGATGTGCTTGATAATGGTGTCCCAACGGGGTCACATGAAGTCATACCATGTTTTTTGATTATCTCTTGACAATACTTAGCTTGGTTTATAAAGATACCACTTGGGGATTGGTGAACTTGAATTCCTAGAAAGAATTTTAGTTCGCCCATCATTGACATTTCAAATTTGTTGTGCATGACTTTTTCAAACCATTTTGAAAGTTTTGGGTTTGTAGACCCGAAAATAATGTCATCAACATAAATCTGCACAAGCAAAATGTCATCCCCATATTTATAAGTGAACAGAGTTAGATCAATGGAACCTTTTGAGAAACCTTTGGATACTAGAAATTTTGAGAGCTCATCGTACCACGCCCTTGGATCTTGCTTGAGTCCATATAGTGCCTTGTAGAGACGATACACAATGTCAGGATAATGAGGATTGACGAATCCTTCTGGCTACGTGACATAGACTTCTTCCTTCAAAGGACCGTTAAGAAATGCCGTCTTTACATCCATGTGATAGACAGTGAATCCCTTATGTGCAACATAAGCAAGGAAAATCCTGACCGCTTCCATACGAGCAACTGGTGCAAATGATTCGTCAAAATCAATTCCGTCTTTCTGGCCATACCCCTTAGCCACTAGCCTAGCTTTGTTCTTGATGATCGTGTTTTCTTCATCCATCTTATTTTTCCAGATCCAATGAAGATTTAAAGGAATCACATCGTATGGTCTGTCAACAAGTTCCCAGACTTTAAGTCTTTCAAGTTGTTGAAGTTCATCCGTCATCGATTCAATCCAAGCATGATCAGCCATGGCTTCTTTCATATTTTTCGGTTCAACTGTGCTCACGGTGAGTGCGAACATACAAACATCGCCATCGGTGGCTAGTTGTCGTCTTCTACGAATAGGCTATGAAGGGTTTCCAATTACTTGAACCAAAGGATGTTCTCGGGTCCAATGATGTATTGAAGGATGTCGTTGATAGAACGTATGCATATTAGACGGATCAATATGGCGAGTAGAAGACTCTCCAGTTTCGTGTACTGGTGTACCGAATGGGTTGTGAAAATCGTCATCGTCAGATAATGCATCATCTGCTTGATTTGTGTTCTCTGGAGCAATGACAGTAGTTGTGGATGTTGTAGGATCGATTGTTGAAGTGATATTCCGAGGAGGTAAATCTGCAGCAACCCATGTTGAAGTAGATGAAGTTGTATCCTTTTGTTGACGATGATCGGTATCATCATTCTTATCATGAGTGACAGCGGAAGACTTTGATAAAACATGTTTCTCCCCCGTGAAATATTCATCAAACATTGGTCCATATAACATTTCCAACTCTTCAAGTGTCTTGTCCACTGTCATATCTGCTCTAGGAACATATTCAGGAACCAGCTTTGAACTTGACGGTTCATTGCTGTGGTCTTGAGTTCCGAGTTCCATGTGGTTGTGCACAAAAGTCTTTTGTCTTTGTGGATCAGGACTTAAACTGTTTTGTTCAAGTGTCATTTCTTGCAATTCATCAAATCTGATATGAATAGTTTCGAGTATCAATTTTTTTTCTCTTGTTGTACACTCCGTATCCCTTAGACTGAGTTGCATATCCCACAAGAATGCATGCATCACATTTCTCTTTCATCTTGTCCAGAGTTGCACCATCTCGAATAATGTAACACGTACATCCAAAAACATGAAGGTGTTTGAGTGAAGGTTTGCGATCATTAATTATGTGATATGGTGTCTTTTCGTGTCTTAGGATAATTAAGGAACGGTTTTGTGTGTAACATGCGGTTGATACGGCTTCAGCCCAAAAGAATAGTGGTAGTTTTGAAGCAGATAATAATGTTCGAGCAGCCTCAACTAAAGTACGGTTTCGTCTTTCAACAACACCGTTTTGTTCAGGTGTTCTAGTGTTGTTCCCATTTAATCCATAACACAAAATTCTTAGAGAGAGAAAGAGGAGAAAAGTAGAGAGAGAGAGTAGAGAGAGAAGTAGAAGGTTTACACTAAAACTATGTGTTTAATGAAATGAACCAACACCCTCTTTCACATGTGAAAGAGGGTTATATACCCTTGGCCTTTTGGGCCGTGGGCTTTGTTTCCTTGGGCCGGGCTTGGCTTTGCTTTGGGCTTACGCCCCTAACTTATACAATATTAGCTTAAAGTCCAAGCCCGGTTTTCCCGACTAACCTATTACAATACAAGACCATTTAACGACTAAGATGACCTATTACATTCTTGTTCGACTATATAAAATATAGGGCTAACAATCTCCCCCAATGTATCGGTCGTCTTAAAATGCTTAAAAAGCATAAGATGGTTGAGTGAATACATTCTTGTAGAGGAGATCTTCCTTCTTTGGTCTTGTATCTTGATCTTGATCTTGTTTGTAACAACTTTGTTCCTTCATGCTTTCGTGATCTTTATCTTGAGCCTTTGTCATTTGACTTTGAGTGCTTGAGATCTTCATCTGTACTCCTTGTGACTAAGATGACCTATTACATTCTTACATTCTTAGGTATCTTGATTATCGCCATCTTGTGCTCTTGTTACTTCTGAATCGACATCGGTTACACAGCTACGCCACCTTCTTGATATGCAGCAACACATATAGACACGGATAAAATGGCTTTGAACATTTCATCCTAACTCGGTAGCGTTTTACCTCCGGTCGGTGAAGACCGTTAAACGGTATTAAAATACCGTACCTGTGATCAGGTAGATTCGATTAAGAACCTCCTTGACAGGGTATCCCGGCGGTAGTAGCCAGTTCTCTTTACTCGACCGTCTCAAAGCAGACTGCGAACGTAAAGAGTGAATCATAAGGATAAATTATCCGTCTGATTAGAGTCGTCAATTCAGATTTCCTGGAACAAGTTTGATTCTAAAAGAATCGCACCATTGTTGCTTTCCAGTTTGTCACAAGCTTGATTCATAGAGAATCTTGCGAGTTACCTACCGCAGTGCTGTTTGATGTTGACACTGGAAGGATTTCCATTCGTCACTGTGAACACTAATGAGTGTCACTCTGAATGTTCTGGCAAGATCACATGGATTTTGCGAAGAAACCTGGAATCAAGTTTGAATCAATTAAGAATCGAAACTTAGTTTCTTTCCAGTTCTCACAAGTTTGATTCGTGTAGAATCGCACAAGTTACCTACCATGAGCTTGTTTAATGCTGGCTCAAGCAGGATTTCCATCTTCATTGTGAATCGTATCACTCAGATGTTCTGGCAATATCACAAGGATAATGCGTAGGACTCGATTGTGTCCTAATGAGATGATAAATTGATCTCGTTTGGCTCTAGACTCAATAAGTGCATTTTTGGTAATCGGAGGCTGGAGCAGACTGCCACCTTTTCAATATTAACTGACTCGGAGTGAGAAAGTCAATAGATACGTGTTGATCTCCGTGACAATGAGACAAGTTTCTTTTGAGAGAAACTCGAATGGCTGGGGAAGGGTTGTGCATCGCATCACTGGGTCCATGACACTTGTCTTCAAAAGATGTGTTAACCCGGTTTCTACCTAAGTTGCATAGAATATTCAACTCCTTCAATGCTTACCAATACGTCATCATTAGCACCTTGTTGTGATTGTTCCAGTGCTAACTTAAGTACTTGGTCCGCATTCAGCTTCATTCCACTCCCTCTTTCCTAAGGACAACTATTTCTAGCTATGGAATGTCCTTGGGTAGATCCCTCCGGTTCTGGTTGGATCATAGGACTTAGTTTCCTATCCTAAACCACCTTTTGACTCCATCGTTCCGTCGTGGATAGTAGGTTGTTTTGGGTATAGATCATAACCATAAACCATTGAAAACCATTCAAAGTGCTTGATAAAAATCAAAACTTTTACCACTTTGAAAGTTTTATCTTTTCGAAAAGCTCCCCTACACACATGCATCGATATACGAAATAGTTTGGCATGTGAAGGAAAGAGTTGCACTTGAGTCTTTAAGATCACATGTTGCGATATATTACATTTTAATCACATTTTCTCCCCCTATCTCTAATATAAAAATATAATATTAGAGATACCAATTGATTAAAATATGACATTTTACGAAAAATCGACGGGAGAGAAACATGTGTGCACGCATGAATCATGGAACATTTTCAGTCGGGTCGCTCCCCCTCAGCAATATATGTGTGTCTTGAGACAAAATTTGACAAAATTTTAGAAAAACGACACCACAAAATATGTTGAGGTCCGGAGTTGAGATGCCTTTTCCGATATAATATATTACATTTGACAATTTCATATCATTTTCAGAATGTGTTGGATACATAAAATATGACAATTTTAGAGATGTACCCAACAACATTAAAAGGCTTGATTTTAAAACGCTCCCCCTCAAAAATTAATCAAAAATAACATATGACATTTTTAGATATAAAAACCTATTATGAGGAAGGGAGTGTTGAACACACAATTTTGAAAGATTTAGAAAAACCTTTTGAGAAGTTCTTGAAAAATTGTGTTCAACGGTTTTAAAATAATCAGGATAGAAGACTTCTCTTCTATTGATTAGGGAAAGCGCACTGAAATGTACACTCCCCTTTCGGGTCCGTTTTTCATGAGCTCAAAACTTTGATTGTTTTGTGACTAGCTCATGACCGAGAAAAATAAATTTCCCGTTGTGAAGGATAAGTTATCATCCGTGATAAACTTTCCTTAAGTTAAAGTTCGAGTTCTAAGCTGACATTTACTTAGAAATCATTTTCATGAACTTAAAAACTTTGAATGTTTTTATGAGAAGCTCATGACCGAGAAAGATGAATTTCTCGTTGAGAAGGATAAGTTATCGTCCGAGATAAACTTTCCTTAGTTGAGGTCCGAGTTCTAAGCTGTGATGCGCCTAGAAGTCATAGTGAGAGAATATCAAGCAGCTTCATTTGCCAAAACCTCCAAGTCTTCTGGAGTCATATACTTCATACCAAGACGGCCAACGAGATACGCAAACCTATCTTTCGATAGAGCTTTTGTAAACAAGTCTTCCAGCTGGTACTCAGTTCTGACAAAGTATAATTCCACGATGCCGCGTTCCACTTGTTCCTTGATGAAGTGATATCTGACATCGATGTGCTTGGTGCGGGAGTGTTGAACCGGATTGCAAGATATGGCTATGGCCGACTTTGAGTCACAATACATAGGTATTTTATCAAAGTGGAAGACATAATCCGTGAGTTGAGTTCTCATCCAGAGGACTTGAGCACAACACGCGGATAGAGCCACATATTCTGCTTCAGCTGATGAGAGCGAAGTGCAATCCTGCTTCTTTGACGACCAACTGACAAGCTTGTCTTCCCCTAGAAATTGTATGCTACCAGAAGTGCTTTTACGACTATCAAGACAACCTGCGTGATCAGAATCTGAAAAAGCCGTTAGATGAAAACCGGTTTCCCTCGGATACCAGAGTCCCATGTGAATGGTATTCTTAAGGTACCGAAAGATCCGTTTAACCTCTTTGAGGTGCTTTTGAGTAGGTCTGGCTTGATATCGTGCACAATAGCATGTGGCATGATGAATATCAGGCCTGCTGGCTGTAAGGTACATAAGTGACCCGATCATACTGCGATATCGCGTTTGATCTACTGGATATGAGTACAAGTCAGCGTCTAGGGATGTGGTCGACAATGGTGTTCCAACGCGAGCACATGAGGTCATACCATGCTTTTTAAGTATCTCTTGAGCATACTTAGCTTGGTTAATGAAGATACCACGTGGGGATTGATGAATCTGGAGGCCTAAAAAGAATTTTAGCTCCCCCATCATTGACATTTCAAATCTGCTGTGCATTAATTTTTCAAAACGTTTTGAAAGTTTTGGGTTCGTAGAACCAAAAATAATGTCATCAACATAAACTTGCACCAGCATTATGTCATCCCCATATATATTAGTAAACAGAGTAGGATCAATAGAACCTTTGGAGAATCCTTTGGATACCAAGAAGTTTGAAAGTTCTTCGTACCATGCCCTTGGAGCTTGTTTAAGTCCATATACAGCCTTCTTGAGACGATAGACTTTGTCAGGATGATGAGGATCGACGAATCCTTCCGGCTGATTCACATACACTTCTTCCTTCAAATGACCGTTGAGAAAAGCAGTTTTAACGTCCATCTGAAAAACCGTGAAGCCCTTATGTGCAGCATAAGCAAGGAATATCCTGACTGCTTCCAAACGAGCGACTGGAGCGAATGATTCATCGAAATCTATCCCTTCTTGTTGACGATACCCCTTAACCACAAGACGAGATTTGTTTTTGATGATGGTTTGTTCTTCATCCAGTTTGTTTTTCCAGATCCATTTGAAATCTAAAATTGACATTCCATAGGGCCGGTCAACAAGTTCCCAAACATTTAGGCGTTCAAACTGATGAATTTCGTCTTGCATTGATTCAATCCACGCATGATCAGTCATGGCTTGTTTGATGTTTGTTGGTACAGTTGAACTCACGGTGAGTGCATACATACACACATCGCCATCGGTTTCGAGTTGTCTGCGTGTTCGAACCGGTTGTGAAGGATTTCCAATGACTTGCTCCAATGGATGATCACGTGTCCAATGGTGAGTGGATGGATATGGTTGGTAGAATATATGCATGTTGGACGGATCAACATGTTGAGTAGAAGACTCTCCGACTTCGTGTACCGGTGTACCGAACGGATTGATAAATTCTTCATCGTCAGGTTGTGCATCGACTGCTTGATTGTTGTTTCCTCCTTCAACATTGACGGTTGGTGATGTTGGTTGTATGACAGTTTCTTGAGTTTGTTGAGTATCCACTGGAATTGTCTCTTGAGCAACGGTTGCTGAAGTAGAGGCAGTTGTGTCTTGTTGATTTTGTTCAGGTGCATCAGCAGTATTGACAGCGGAAGGCTTTGACACAACTTGATTGTTTCCATAGTAATATTCATCAAACATAGGATCATATAAGTCAACCAACTCATTCATATGTGTCGTATCCGTCGAGTCTGCTGTAGGAGTACTTTGTTGACATTCTTGCACGGGACGTACACTGTTTTGTGTAGGTGCCATGGTTGGACATTGAGGTGCGGGACTTGAGCTGTTGTGATCAAGTACCATTTGTGGCAATTCGTCAAAGTTCACATGAATTGTTTCGACAATGATCTTTGTTCTCTTGTTATAGACCCGATATCCTTTCGACAATGTCGCATACCCCACAAAAATACATGCATCACCTTTTTCTTTCATCTTGTCGAGATTCTCACCGTCTTTAAGAATGTAGCATAAAGATCCAAATACGTGAAAGAATTTGACAGTAGGTTTCCTGCCATTGATGATGTGGTAAGGTGTCTTTTCATGTCTAGGGATAACGAGAGAACGATTCTGAGTATAACAGGCAGTTGCAATTGCTTCAGCCCAGAAGAATAGTGGTAATTTTGAAGCAGAAAGCATTGTTCGAGCAGCCTCAACCAAAGTACGGTTCCGCCTTTCGACAACGCCGTTTTGTTCAGGAGTTCGAGCAATAGACGTTTGATGTTCGATGCCTTCTTCTTGAAAGTAAGATTGCAAGTTCTTGTTTAAAAATTCAGTACCCCTATCCGTTCTTACGGTTAAGACTTGAGCTTGAAGATTGCGTTGTATCATCTTGAGAAAGTTTTTGAGAACCTTTGGTGTTTCATCTTTGGACCTTAAGAAGAAAGTCCATGTGTATCTAGAGTAATCATCAACAATCACGAGAATATACTTTTTCCCGTTGATACTCTCTACACGCATGGGACCACATAAATCCATGTGTAGAAGTTCCAATCTTCCTTTTGAGCTTGGGGTAGTCTTTGATTTGAAAGACTTTCGTTTTGCTTTCCCCAACTCACAAGAAGAACAAAGATGGTCTTTGACGAATTTTAACTTAGGAAGACCGGTCACAATATCATTCTTCGAAAGCAGGTTGATGGTGTCAAAGTTGAGATGTGACAATCGTTGATGCCATAACCATGCTTGAGATGATGACGCTTTAGCCATTAAGCAAATTGGATTTGTTGAAGATGTGTCTTGAAGAGTTACTGTGTAGAGATCAGAACCACGAGAGCCTGTAAGAAGGTCATTCCCATCGTAGTCTCTAACATAGCAAGTAGATTTCCGAAAAGCCACTTCCAAATCCGCATCACAAAATTGACCAACCGAGAATAAATTGTGATTCAGTCCCTCGACGTAATAAACCCGTTTTATAGTGATATTCCCTTGAACCAAGTCTCCATATCCGAGTATCGGTGCAAATTGATCATTTCCAAACCGTACCGTACCCAGAAACTTCTCCACGAAGTTAATGAGAAGCTTGAGATTGCCCGTCATGTGCTTTGTGCACCCGGAGTCCATTATGAATAGGATGAGTTCGATGAGCTGCAGAAGATTAGAAGACAATGTAGCATTTGACAAATGGGATCCCTTGATAGAGACGGGTTCCAAAATAGTAGTGGGCCTAGATGCAAAGTCTACAGGCAAGCTGATATTCCTAGACCCAATCACTAAAGTGGTTAACTTAGGTACCCATTTGTATCCAGGTGGTGTATATCTCGAATACCCCCGTGTACATGTCCTAATCATGTTCTCATAAAGCTTCTTTAACCTGCTTTGTTTACGTAGAGTAGTGGATTCTAACGCACTTAGTTTCTTAAGTGGTTGCTCAGTGGATTGGTTCAAAGTTCTTGTGGGTTTACTAGTACTAGTGGGCATACGAATAGGCTTCCTAGTTCTAGTATTCACGCCATTATAATTAAGAGCACAAGCATCATGATTGAAAGTACGAACACATTTGCCACATTCAACACAAACAAATTCAACATTCGAGGTCTTAGCATTTAAACTGTCATTACATGCAGTTACAGACGTTTTATTCTTAGAAAACTTAAAATTCCTACGGTGGTCTTCTACTTCCAACTTCTTTCCTTGACTGTTGTTAGGCATGACCTTATCTTGCATTCTATTGCTCTTAAGCTGCGGTCCGCTAACGCTAGTAGTGGGGATTACTCCTATAGAAGAAGACACACGTTGATTAGTTTTCTTAATATTCTGAGGTAACCGCGATGTTCCAGTTTGAGTGGGCTTAGTGTTCATCTTATACATTCCAGGTGCTATCACATTAGTGCTCTTATCATTTCCTTTCTTAGGCAAAGTCTGTGGGTATTGTCCCAAAATAGATGATTTAGGGCATTTAACCGCATTCGGTTGACGAACGATGGATGGTTTACACAAAACAGACTTTCCTTTGATTTTCTCAATGAGTTTCTGTAACTCATTTATGGCTATGTCCCTTTCTTTTAGCTGAGCTTTCAAATCTTTTGTTTCGAAATCTTTTTCATTCAGTAGACGAAACGAAGAAGCTGACATTTCTTGACACTTTTTATGATTATGAGATTTTTCACCTTTTTGTAAAGAAAGTTCAAGAGAAATGGAGTGTTTCTCAAGTTGAGAAAAACTTTTCGAAAGTTTGTTATATGACTGAATTTGTTTCAAAAGCTCTACTTCAAGATTGCGACATTTCGCGTCCGATTCTGACACAAGACATGCTACATGACAATATTGATCAAGATCGGTATACACACCAAGTATAGCATTCATATGGTCAGCATAAAAATATTCCTTAGAAAGTCGATCAATTTCGTTAGAAAGTTGGTGTTCTTGTGTCGTTAATTTAATTTGAAGAAAATCAACTTCATCTTCAAGAGATTTGACATAGCTTAAATCAGTTAACATTTCCTCAGTGAGAGCTTTATAAAACATTTCCACATTTTTTGAAAGATCATCAATGGTTGGAACAATGCATTGTTGAATGACGACTTCTACTTGTGGGTTAGGTTTAATATTCCAAATGGTATCCCTAGAAACTTTTTCATAGTCGACGACACCTTTGTACAAATTTAAAACCCCTTGTTTTATAAACTCAAATTGCTGAACACTTTTGCTTTTCTCATCCCATTTACGTTTTTCATCCAAAATTCGCTTTTCTAACAAAATTGATTGTTTTTTGAAACTCCTTTTTAAAGAAACTTTCTTTTGTGGTTCATCACTTGGTGGTGGAACACTATTATACATCTTTTGTTCTTTTGAAAGTTCTTTTTGAGGGATAAACTTAATATGATTGTTAGAATCAGAAAGGTTTATTAAATCACTTAAGTTTGATCGACTTTCTTCTTGATGACGACTGATTTCGTCGCAGTCAGGGGAAAGCATAAGAGCAAGATTATCAACATAACAACCGATATCATAAAGAGCAGGCTTGGTACTTTGAGCTTTCTTGAGATATTCAGGCTTGACAAAACTCGTTTTCATATTTCTATTGAGCATATTCATAGTTTGAATAGACTGACCCGTTTTGTAAACAATGTTGTTTAACGTGTCGACTCTCTTTTCCAAAGCAAGAATTTTTTCAATATCCTTTTCTTCACGAGTTTTATAAAGCTTAGTTTGTTCTTTGTTAACCGACTCTAATTCAGTAATTTGGAGTTTATGTAGCAGCAGTTGTTCTTCAAGTTCCGATATCTTCTGTTTTGACATATGAATTTCGTGTGTTACTTCAGAACAATATTGTTCGTTGAGCACCTTACGTTCATATACCAAACCATTAGCTATTGCAACTCGTCGATCAGCTTCTTTTACATAATCACACTCTTTAAGCCTGTCTATCTCCTCGGCTAAGGATGTGTTTGCTTGCTTCAAACGTTTATTAGCTTCTTTGTTTTCATCAATTTCACGTTTTAAAGAATTAATAATAGACGCAAGCAAATCACGGTCCTCATCCGAGTCAGTATCCTGAACAGCTTTTCTGTCATCATTACACATATGCTGTGAATCCGTAGAGATATTGCTATCCTCCGTGTCCATTACATATGTGTCATTGATGCTTTCGGGTTGCTCAGGATGCCGTCGTTCATTAGCAAATACATTATAGTTATCATGTGATGGTACCTTTTCAAGTGGCTCAGAATCATAGATGGGTCCAGAACTATCATCAGTCTCTAGGATCACTTCTTGAATCTTTGCCATGTACACATAATGTGCCTCTAACTCTTGATCATCGGCTTCATCATCAGTGTCATCACGCCAGTCAACTTCATCTGCTGTGAGTGGAATTCCTGCTTCTTCTTTCTTGCACAGCAACATCTTTTCCTTGTGATATCCCGAATCCTTAACCCGTTTTGGCTTCTTACATTCCCTAGCCATGTGCCCAAATCCCTTGCAGTTGAAGCATTGAGTCCCAGTCTTCTGCACCACCGGAGTGCCTACAGTATCTCTAGCCCCAACTTGATTCAGCATCCTCTGATTATCATACCTAGCATCACGATCATACCTAGGTGCATGATCAACTTCCTTATATCTAGCATTGGATGATGATCTGAGGTTGTTGTTGGTAGGTTTGTAGATCTTCTTATAAGTTGTGGTGAGTAAAGACATGAGTTCTTCAATCTTCTTGTCCCTTGAAGTTTGTTCATCATCATTGTCTCCATCTGACTCGGTGTCATACTTTGGAGGTGGAGGGGGGACAATTGCTTTTGCTTTGTGTTTAGCAGTAGCTAGAGGTTTGGTGGATGAGCTTGATGACTTCGAGGAATGATTAGGTGGTTGTTGACGAGGAACGGGTTTTGTTGAAGTAGCAGCCACAAAAGCAATAGAATTAGCAGACCGTTCTGCCTTTTCAGCCCTTAGTTCATTCACTTCATTTTGATGTTGTTTCAAGATATCATAAAGTTTGTGGTAAGATATAGTCTTGATATCCTCCCTTTGTTTGACCAAAGTCACAAACCTTTGCCATTCCGGTTTGAGTTGAAGTAGAAACTGAACATTGGCATGATGATTGGAGATGGTGCACTGATTTCTGACAAGCTCATTCATCATTTTGTAGAATCTCGAGTAATATGAGTCAATGGATTCACCATCTTCAGATGTGAATTTTCCAAACTCCCAAAGTAGATTAGTCTCGAGATCTTGAACATTGATTGACTCACCTTGCTTCAATCGATGAATTGCATTCCACATTTCCATAGCATTAGGACATGCATCAACTGTGGAATAGATATCGTTATCAATTCCAGTGAGTATGAAATTTACAGCATCAGCTTCAGCTTGGAGGAGTTTCTTTTTCTCAGCAGAACATGTGTCAAAATCCTCCATAGCTCGTATAGTTGATGAAGTACCATCCTCTGCCTGTGTTGTAATTGGTTTGAATTCAAAAACTGGAGGTGGGTTCTCAAGGCAGTGACGAAGAGCAGTTCGGTTTTCTTTTCCATCGAGAAATCTGAGAAAACGAGATCTCCATTGAACGTAGCAACCGGCAGTGAGCACAAGTGGGTTACCGTTGCCACCTTGTTCCAAACGAATTTGATTAGCAGTTGCAATGTTGATGTTGTTGTTAGACATTGTGAATACTTGTGGATGAATTGCAGATCTTAGTGGATTTGTTTTGATGATGTGTGGTTAAAATTGAAATTCCGAAAATTCAAAAAATTTTCTCAGTCCGACAATAAATTCCTCAGTCTGACAAAACGGTAAGCCGAAAAATTTTGTATCGCCAAATTTTGAATTTGAGTTAGAAATAGCCAAAAACTAGTAGGGAAAAAATTTGAATTTACTTGACCTAAAAATTTTAACTTTTTTTTTTTTAATCTTCGTGTAAACTACGTTCCGAAACTAGTCTAGATAGTGGCTAAGTCTAAAAATTACTCAAACAAAATACCCATCGGAATGTCCATCGGAATACTTATCGGAATGTCCAGATCGGAATGTCCAGATCGGAATGCTCAATCGGAATGCTCAATCGCAATGCTCAGATCGCAATGCTCAGATCGTAATGTCCAGATCGTAATGTCCAGATCGGAAAGCCTGTCGGAATACTCAGATCGCAAAGCCTATCGGAATACTCAGATCGCAAAGCCTATCGGAATGTCCAGATCGCAATGTGGCTGTCAAAATTCAAGCAGAGTAGCGACTTAATATACTTCCTTATACCCGTCGGAATCCAGATCGCAAAGTACGATCGGAATGTCCAGATCGGAATAAGTAATAAAAAACCCACGTATCGCAATGTAGAACCAAAACCCTTTCCGATGGTGATGGTTATTGCGATGGAAGCCCAAGTACAATTTGTACTTTCCGATGGAAGTTTCTGCTAGAATTTCGGAATGAAGAAAAACAAGAAATTTCGCAACTTTTGATCCAAAAAATTTGTGTTTTAGCCAAAACCAAGATACCTAAATCACTACTACTAGTATGTAGATGATTTGTATCAAGAAAAGACCATAAAAACACAAAAAAAAGATATGGGACGTGAGATATGGATCAAAAAGGCCACGAAAATTCAAGAACACCACACACGAATCTTCAATCACCTATCCACTATAGGCTCTTGATACCAAATGTTGTTCCCATTTAATCCATAACACAAAACTCTTAGAGAGAGAAAGAGGAGAAAAGTAGAGAGAGAGAGTAGAGAGAGAAGTGGAAGGTTTACACTAAAACTATGTGTTTAATGAAATGAACCAACACCCTCTTTCACATGTGAAAGAGGGTTATATACCCTTGGCCTTTTGGGCCGTGGGCTTTGTTTCCTTGGGCCGGGCTTGGCTTTGCTTTGGGCTTACGCCCCTAACTTATACAATATTAGCTTAAAGTCCAAGCCCGGTTTTCCCGACTAACCTATTACAATACAAGACCTTTTAACGACTAAGATGACCTATTACATTCTTGTTCGACTATATAAAATATAGGGCTAACATCTAGCAATATATGTTTCGTGTTCAATCCCTTCGGCTTCAAAATACTTCTTCAGAGTTGAATTCAAGAGTTCTGTGCCTCTGTCAGTACGTACCACTTTTACTTGAGCTTGAAGACCACGTTGTATCAGCTTAAGGAAGTTAATGAGAACCTCAGGTGTTTCATCCTTGGACCGTAAGAAGAGGGTCCACGTGTACCTTGAGTAGTCATCGACAATTACCATAACATATTTTTTCCCATTGATGGTTTGAACACGCATGGGACCACACAGATCTATATGAAGAAGATCTAACCGTCCTTTAGAGCTTGGTGTAGTCTTTGTCTTGAAACTACTCCGTTTAGCTTTACAAAGCTCATAAGAAGAACAAAGATGATCTTTGAATAATTTCAAGTTAGGAAGGCCTCACACAATATCTTTCTTAGAAAGCAAGTTGATGGTATCAAAGTTAAGATGAGATAAACGTTTATGCCATAACCAAGCTTGAGTCGTTCAAGCTTTAGCCATGAAACAGATTGGGGTTGAAGATGTGGAGTCTTGTAGTGAAATAGTGTAGAGATCAGTACCCCGTGAACCGGTAAGTAAGTCATTCCCATCATAATCACGAACAAAATATGTCTTCTTTCTAAAAGCACCCTCCAAATCCGCATCACAGAATTGACAAACCGAGAAAAGATTGTGATTGAGCCCTTCGACGTAGTAAACGGATGAGATGGCATTTATACATGATCTCATCGTTCTTTTCGGGCTTTAAATGCATAAAATGTCATAAAAATACCATATATATACTTGTGTTTGTTTACTTGTGTATTTTAGGTATTGATATCGTGAAAAAGACAAAAGATCACAAGAAACAAGGAGAAACGAACACGAGAAACGAAGCCGTACAATGAACCGGGCCCTAGTTATGGATTTACCAAAGAAAAACCCTTGAAGACTTGAAGATGTACAATATTGATCCCTCATCTATGAAGAAATGACACTTAATACCCTTGTATATTAATAATTACAAGTTTGGTCCCTTAAGTTTGTCAAAATTACAAAAAGGTCCTTCAACTTTGAAGATTTGGCAAGTTTAGTCCCTCAACAATTCTAAATTGTCAATAATAGTCCTTCATTAAGTCCAAGATCCAAAGAAGCCCTTGAAGTTCAAGAATATTACACTTCTAGTCCTTTAAAAATGAATTAAACATCAAAAGGACTAAAGTTGTAATTATGCCAAAGTGAAATAAGCCCTAAATCCTTTTTCCTAAACTTTTTGTGGCCAAAACCTAAAATCAGAAACTTGTCTAACAAAGGAAAACGAGTTAACAAGTCTGAAAATCCTTCTATACCACTTTTACCAAAAACAAAGGACCAAAAGTGCCAATACCCAAAGTTTAAACTCCTATAAACGCGGGTAACACTTACTGTAGCAAAATTACCACACCAAGAACACCTTTTTATCCAGGTTTAAAAACGATGAAAACAAAGGGGAAATTAAAGTTAGCTACACCCACGTGTGATTCCCCTCACCTCAGTCACATCCCACAACAAAAACCTCAACTTCCACTACCAAAGAAACCCCACAAGAGCCAACCACATGGTGACACTTGACAAGGATCTCTGACATGGAAAAATCAAAGGCACACAATCATTCCTTGGTCACCAAGAAGTAAATTGATGCCCAAGATTTCTCCTCACAGACTGTCAACACTCAACTGCATTCTGGAAGCTTCATAAGGACATTTTAGGGATTTTCATAGCTTTAGGGTTTGTGTAAAGTGCCAAATTCATGGCCTATAAAAGGACCCCCAACCTATGGTGAGGCCTTTGTTCCAAATTTTAGCTATCTTCTTTGTAATCCCTTTTTATGAAATAAAATTTGAATTTCTGAAAATCTTAATTCTCTTTTGTTATCTATAAAAGTTTGGTGTCTGAATAGCTAGGATCTGAGTTCCATTTTATCATTTTTTGGTTTTTGAGGAAAGGTTTTATGGATTAAAACTCTTGTTTTCAAAAAATCAGATTTCATAGTTTATTGTTCATCTTTGGTGTTTGTTGTTCTTAGTAGGTACAAGGAAGCTGGTGCTTGTTTGCTAGCACCTAAGCTCAAACAATCCAAGGTGTGGATGTACATCTTGGAGGTTTGCATCTCTAATCCTTTTTCATTTTTCTGAATTTTGTTTAATTTTTGGGTGAATCTGCATATTTGATTGTGAATCTGTAAATTTGTGGTTGATTTGTGTTTCTGAGGTTGGATTGTTATTGCTAGGGCTGTTTTGATCTTGGATTGAAGGTTAAATAACAACAATCCTTTGGAAAATTGAGAAATCAGATTCCAAAGGGGTGTTTGGGTTAACTGATTTTCAAGATTCAAGGCAACCTTTGTGGTTGTTTTTTGTTCTTTTGTGTTGGTATCTGTTTTTCTGGTGTAAGGGGTTGGTTATCTGCATGTTTTGAGGGTTTGAACACCTAAATCAATCAAGGGGTCACAAAATCAGTTTTACTTGGTAATATTGGCTAAAACTTTGGGGACACCTAGATCTAAGGGTAGACTAGGGTTAACAAGTGCTAATTTTAAGTTAATACAACCAGGGAAATGGATTTGAGGGCTTGGAATTGGATTGGTGGTCAAATAGATCAGCAAAAGGATTTTGGATAATCACCTTTGTTAATCTGTAACTCTTTGTGCTTGAATCTGCTTATTTAATTTGATCTAGTGCTTGAAACAAGTTTGATTGTACTTCTTGGACTTTATTATAGCTTGTGTATGCATATGGTTCAATTTGGCTGGCTTATTCATGCTTAATCTGCTTATTTGTTCATAACTGCTTATTTTCAAGGTCTGTGGCATATCTGTGAACTGTTTGCTTATTCTATGCTTATTGAGTGAACCAAATTGTGATTTGTTGATTGATATTGACTCCTTGTGATCCACTGATTACAAGGGTGCCTTTGTTTTCATTTGAATCCAACTGGATCTCTCTAAAAAAGCAAGTCAAATAGTCAAAGCAGTGGGAACTCCTTTCCCCTGCTGCTAGCCACTGCTAGTGTTATTTCAACTGGAACTTATCTATAAGCTGTTCTAGCTTATTTAAACCTGCAACAACTTTGGATTTGTAATAGGTGTCACTTATTTGACCCATTTGTTCATTCTGGAGCATTTGAGGGGTTGACTTTGAGGTTTGACTAGAAAACCAATAACTTTGACTTTTACATAAGTACTTATCAGCTTATTCAGCTTATTTGGCTTGACTTATTGAACTTTTCTTTTTTGATTTGTCTTAATTAAGTCATTTAGAGTCTTTTGCAACTTATTTGAAGGTCTGAGGTGGTCTAGAACTCTAAGTCGACTATTTTGTCTTTTAGTGAAATTCTACTTGCTTATTTCTGGCTTATTGGGTTTTCTTTTTCAAAATTTATTTTCACAGATCTCTTAGGCATCTCAAAAGAAGGTTGTGTGTCTAATCTAAGCTTATGGCATTGGCTTATTGCTTAATGGGCTTATTGGCCCAATAAGGATAAGCTGTTATACCAATAAGCTTTGATAAGCTCAAAACCAGCTTTTGGGCCTGCAGACTTTTGTGTTCAGAATAAAATTCTGAGTCAGATAGGGCTTTTCCAGGTCATTTGGGCCTTGTTGAACTTTTTGGGCCATTAAGCCCATTAGTTTGGACTGTTTTCATTCTCAGCCCATTTGGGGGCCCATTAGGGGTAATTTGGAAAACTTCACTTGCTTTTTCTGATTTTTTAGGTTAAAATAAACTAGTTTGCAAGTTTTTAGAATTTTTTATGATTTTTGGATTTTTAATAATATTTTAATATTATTTTATTATTAAATTTCAATTTTCACATTTTAGCACTTTTTATATTTTTCTTATGTCTAATACATTAACATAGGATTTTTTCAGCTTTTAGATTAATTTTATCATCATTTTTCTAATTTCTAGAATTATTTTAAGTTTTTATAGTTTTTAATCATTTTAAGTAGTTTTAATTAGTTTAAAAATTTATAAAATAGTTTTATTCTTATTTAGTCATTTTAGAGCTTTACAAAGTGAAAAATCTTTATTTGGGCTTTTTAATAATTACTTTGATTTTTAGGGCTTTAATTAGCATTTAAAAATTAATATTTAATTAATTAAGAGGTTTGAAAAAGTTTTAATCATTAGTAAACTCTTAGTCTATTTAATTTGATTTTTGGTAATTTTTTGGGAATTTTTAGAATTTTTTTTTATTTTAGCTCTTTTTTACGGTTTTTAATTTAGTCGTCGTAGTAATAATTTTCACGTATCCGTCATTCTATTTTCTCATCCCCTTCTTTCACAAATATTAATCTCAAATATCATTATATTTTAGTCACACACAAATACCTCCTTGGGAAACGGACTTAATTGCGTCATTAACACTTGATTTTCCTAAATCATTTGTTTAATACTTACCGCTCATATACGCTCTTTTTCCTAAAAGACGTATTTTTACCATAATCATTTTGGCGCCGCTGCCGGGGAGGTGTGTCGTGATTAATTTGTCATTTTTTTTAATAGTAACCATAAATAGTATTTGTATTAGTAGAACTCTACTAATACGTATTATCGGTTTTTTTCGTTTTTCTTGTGAAATTATTATTACTATATTGTATTAAGTATCACAACAAATACAAAATATCTCCAAAAGTGTGAAAACACAACCTTAATTGGGATTTGATCTCCTAATTATTGTATTCGAATCTCAAACAAAAAGAAAAAGGCAAAAATAGATAAATACTTTCGTGAAGCTCGATTTTGAAAAATACAAACTATAAGGTGGGTATAAGGCGGGTATTATAAAATATACCCTAAGGAAAAAGGCTCTTAAGTTCTTCGCCCCGCCTCGTTTCCCCGCTTGCTTGTGAGTATTTTGAGATTGAAAGGTAATCGAGGGTTTTTCCGCCCAAAGTATTATTACGTATCATATTTATTTGCTTGGTTTCTTTGTGATTAAACCCTCTTGAACAATTTGGTTTTCACCAAAGTTCTAAAGTCATTCGAAGGCGTTCACTCCACGTGATCGTTTTCATTCTTTTGAGGCTTCTTTAATCAAGAGTTTGATTCGAGGAGGGATTTGGTAGATTGTTGTCTACGAAGATACACAAAATCCAAAAAAAAATTTAAAACAATCAAAAACACAAAAAAATTGAAAATCCATAAAACACCCAAAAAGAATCTTCTTTACTCACCTCCCATTCTACGTCATGTTTATGCTAACTCGTAATCAAGCAAAACGAGCTCGTAAACGTCGTCAAAGTCAAGGAAATCAAGAGCCTTTGATTGAAGAGCAAACTCCAATTGTCGAACCCGTTGTAGAACCAATAGTCGCCATGGCTAATCGTACTATGATGGAGTTGCTTCAAGCACCCACCGAGGGTTTTGGAGAAGCTATCATGATTCCCGCCATCCTTGCGGAGAATTTCTAGATTAAGACGGGTTTAATGTCGATGTTGCAAGCAAATAAGTTTAGAGGTCATGAAAAACACAACCCGCATTACCACATAAGGAATTTTAATCGTCTCACTGCAACAAGCAAGTTTAAGGATGTTCCACATGACGCCATTAAGATGATGTTGTTTCCATACTCGTTAGATGGACCCGCTAAAATTTGGCTCGAGAAAGAACCGCCAAATTCGATTTTGACATGGGGTGATCTCGTCTCTAAATTTGTGAACCAATTTTTTCCACCATCTAAAACAACACATTTGAAAAATGAGATTTCAAGGTTTACACAACGTAATAATGAAAGTTTTTCAATGGCATGGGAACGATTTAAGGAAATGTTACATGAATGTCCACACCATGATTTTTCGGAATTGCATCAAATAGATACTTTTTACAATGGGCTTAATGATCATGAACAAGATTATTTGAATGCCGCAGCGGGTGGTAATTTTTTGTGCAAAATGACCGATGAAGCTTTAAAGATTATCGAGAACAGATCTAATGTTTATAACCCTCGTAACACACCAAGTGTTGCTAATATGGGTTCGTCATCATTGTCATCGTCTCGTCACATTAATGCCTTAAATGATGAAGCAAATGAGGAAAATCGGTTTTTCGATATGTTTTCGACGCTTATGACACATTGGAAAGCACAAGATGCTTTGAATTCCGCATCAGTTAAAGCGGTTGAAAAGAGTTGTTTATCTTGTGGTGGAGCTCATGATCTTTCCCAGTGCATTACCGTCAGTGGTAACACTTCGAGTGCTTACATAGCAACGGGAACTTACAACCAAAACGGCCAAGGTTCCCGCCCAAATCAAGCTCCACCAAATCAAAATGCTAACAACTATCGAAACAACAATCAAAAGGGTGGGTATCAAGGCAATTCATGTAATTACAACTAAGGGAATTATCAAAGTGGGAATGGATAAGTTTCAAATCAAAACCAAAACCGTGATTTTCAAACTACTACACAAGGTTTTCAATATGATCACACCAAAAATCTTCAAGGAGAATTTTTGAATTATGCTAAAGAAAACGATGCTAAGTTTGATAACATGCAACGTGAGATGATTAGCTTAAGATCCAAGTTGAAAAACGAACTTAAAAACGAACTCGCTAATGAACTTAAGACTCATGATAATAAAATGGAAGGAAACGTTCAACGTCTTCAACAAAATCAACAAAAGATGGAACAAGGACAACATGAGATTAAGCAAGAATTGTTATGCTAGGCAATCAAAATTTGAAGACCGAGTGGCAAAAATGTTTGAAGCAATCATGTGTAAACCCTCTTCCTCGGGTGGTCTTCCTAGTGATACCATTGCAAACCCGAAGGGAGAAATGAAGGTTATTACTACCCGTAGTGGTAAAACTTTCAAGGAACCAATCTCTCGTCCAAGTACTTCTACGGAGAAGGAAATCGAGAAAGAGCCCGAGGTGATGGTCGAAAAGGAGCATATCACAAGCCCACGAAGTACCGCTCATGCCACACCTACGGTTGAACCAATACCAATCATGGAACCCGAGATTCCAAGGCCATTCCCTAATGTCCAACCCACACCACCCTTACCTTACCCTTCGAGACGAAACAAAGAGAAATTGCAAGAACGTAACAAACAACAAATCAAGTTTTTTATAAAAATGTTTCAACAAGTTCATTTTGATGTAATTTTAGCCGACGCGTTGTTATACATGCCTCGTTTCGCTTCCACTTTTAAAAGTATGATGAATGATAAGGAAAAGATTTCAAAGCTTGCTAATTGTTCTTCGGTTTATCTTAATCGCATACCGGAAAAAGGTGGTGACCCCGGATAGTTTCTCATTCCTTGTGATATACAAGATATGAAATAATGCCTCGCCTTGGCCGATCTTGGTGCGAGCATTAATTTGATGCCATTTTCCATTTGGAAATCGCTTTCGCTTCCGGCTCTTACTCCTTCGAACATGTCTATCGAGATGGCCGATCATTCTACGATTTTAGCATGTGGAGTAGCCGAGGATGTTTTCGTGAAAGTGAGGAAGTTATACTATCCCGTTGACGTTATAGTAGTTGACATCCCCGTGGATCCTCAAGTTCCTCTAATTTTAGGTCTTCCAAGAATGCAATCGCTACCATCAATCACATCGACTTAGTTAATGTGGTTTGCGATGAGTTTTCACAAGAAGTGTTAGGTTTTTCCGATAGCTCGTCAAGTGGCAATCCCACTATTTTGGATCCGATTCTTGCTAATTCTACACCAAATCTCACTCTATTCCAAGGAGGCGATTTTACTTCAATGAAATCGACAATGAAGATGAGGTGATTCTTGGTAATCTTCTATTCCACCATTTCTTTCGCCGATGGAAGTTATGAGTGTTGAGCAAAAATCTTCATACGAGGAACCGCCTATCCTTGAATTGAAAGATCTTCCATCTCACCTTGAATACGCATTCTTGGAAGGTGATGATAAGTTGCCGGTTATTATTGCAAAAGATCTTGCTAATGATGAAAAAACCGCGCTCTTGAAAGTTCTTAAAGCTCATAAAGGGGCAATTGCGTGGAAAATTTCCGACATTAAGGGTATTGACCCAAAATTTTGTACTCACAAAATTTTAATGGAGGAGGACTATAAACCCGCAATTCAAAGTCAAAGAAGGGTAAACCCCAAAATTCACGATGTCATAAAAAAGGAAGTCTTAAAACTCCTTGACGCGGGAATGATTTATCCTATCTCCGATAGCACATGGGTGAGCCCAATCCATTGTGTCCCTAAAAAGGGAGGAATGACCGTTGTGCCCAATGAAAACAACGAGTTAATTCCCACTCGTGTTGTGACTGGTTGGAGGGTGTGTATTGACTACCAAAAGTTAAATGACGCCACTCGTAAAGACCACTTTCCTTTGCCCTTCATGGATCAAATGTTGGAGCGACTCGCGGGAAATGATTTCTATTGCTTTTTAGATGGTTTTTCCGGTTACTTTCAAATCCCTATTGACCCTCGTGATCAAGAGAAAACTACGTTTACGTGTCCTTATGGAACGTTTGCTTATTGTAGGATGCCTTTCTGACTTTGCAATGCACCGGGTACGTTTCAACGGTGTATGATGGCTATTTTTCATGATATGATCGAGAAGTCGCTGGAAGTGTTTATGGATGACTTTTTGGTGTTTGGCAATTTGTTCTTTTCGGGCTTTAAATGCATGATCTCATCGTTCTTTTAGGGCTTTAAATGCATAAAATGTCATAAAATTACCATATATATATATGCTTGTGTTTGTTTCCTGTTGTATTTTAGGTATGGATATCGTGAAAAAGACAAAAGATCACAAGAAACAAGGAAAAACGAACACGAGAAACGAAGCCGTACAATGAACCGGGCCCTAGTTATGGATTTATCAAAGAAAAACCCTTGAATACTTGAAGATATACAAGATTTATCCTTCATCTTTGAATAAATGACACTTAATACCCTTGTATATTAATAATTACAAGTTTGGTCCCTTAAGTTTGTCAAAATTACAAAAAGGTCCTTCAACTTTGAAGATTTGGCAAGTTTAGTCCCTCAACAATTCTAAATTGTCAATAATAGTCCTTCATTAGGTCCAAGATCCAAAGAAGCCCTTGAAGTTCAAGAATATTACACTTCTAGTCCTTTAAAAATGAATTAAACATCAAAAGGACTAAAGTTGTAATTATGCCAAAGTGAAATAAGCCCTAAATCCTTTTTCCTAAACTTTTTGTGGCCAAAACCTAAAATCAGAAACTTGTCTAACAAAGGAAAACGAGTTAACAAGTCTAAAAAACCTTCTATACCACTTTTACCAAAAACAAAGGACCAAAAGTGCCAATACCCAAAGTTTAAACTCCTATAAACGCGGGTAACACTTACTGTAGCAAAATTACCACACCAAGAACACCTTTTTACCCAGGTTTAAAAACGATTAAAACAAAGGGGAAGTTAAAGTTAACTACACCACATGTGATTCACCTCACCTCAGTCACATCTCACAACAAAAATCTCAACTTCCACTACCAAAAAAACCCCACAAGAGCCAACCACATGGCGACACTTGGCAAGGATCTCTGACATGGCAAATTCAAAGGCACACAATCATTCCTTGGTCACCAAGAAGTAAATTGACGCCCAAGATTTCTCCTCACAGCCTGTGAACACTCAACTGTATTCTGGAAGCTTCATAAGGACATTTTAGAGATTTTCATAGCATTAGGGTTTGTGTAAAGTGCCAAATTCATGGCCTATAAAAGGACCCCCAACCTGTGGTGAGGCCTTTGTTCCAGATTTTAGCTATCTTCTTTGTAATCCCTTTTTATGAAATAAAATTTGAATTTCTGAAAATCTTAATTCTCTTTTGTTACTTATAAAGTTTGGTGTCTGAATAGCTAAGATCTGAGTTCCATTTTATCATTTGTTGGTTTTTGAGGAAAGGTTTTATGGATTAAAACTCTTGTTTTCAAAAAATCAGATTTCATAGTTTATTGTTCATCTTTGGTGTTTTTTGTTCTTAGTAGGTACAAGGAAGCTAGTGCTTGTTTTGCTAGCACCTAAGCTCAAACAATCCAAGGTGTGGATGTACATCTTGTAGGTTTGCATCTCTAATCCTTTTTCATTTTTCTGAATTTTGTTTAATTTTAGGGTGAATCTGCATATTTGATTGTGAATCTGTGAACTTGTGGTTGATTTTTGTTTCTAAGGTTGGATTGTTATTGCTAGGGCTGTTTTGATCTTGGATTGAAGGTTAAATCACAACAATCCTTTGGAAAATTGAGAAATCAGATTCCAAAAGGGTTATTGGGTTACTGGTTTTTCAAGATTCAAGGCAACCTTTGTGGTTGTTTTTGGTTCTTTTGTGTTGGTATCTGTTTATCTGGTGTAAAGGGTTGGTTATCTGCAAGTTTTGAGGGTTTGAACACCTAAATCAATCAAGGGGTCACAAAATCAGTTTTACTTGGTAATATTGGCTAACATTTTGGGGACACCTAGATTTAAGGGTAGACTAGGGTTCACAAGTGCTAAATTTAAGTTAATACAACCAGGGAAAGGGATTTGAGGGCTTGAAATTAGATTGGTGGTCAAATAGACCAGCAAAAGGATTTTGGATAACCACCTTTGCTAATCAGTAACTCTTTGTGCTTGAATCTGCTTATTTACTTTGATCCAGTGCTTGAAACAAGTTTGATTATGTTTATTGGACTTTATTATAGCTTGTGTATGCATATGGTTCAATTTTGCTGGCTTATTCATGCTTAATCTGCTTATTTGTTCATAACTACTTATTTTCAAGGTCTATGGCATATCTGTGAACTGTTTGCTTATTCTGTGCTTATTGAGTGAACCAAATTGTGATTTGTTGATTGATATTGACTTTTTGTGATCCACTGATTACAAGGGTTCCTTTGTTTTCATTTGAATCCAACTGGATCTCTCTAAAAAAGCAAGTCAAATAGTCAAAGCAGTGGGAACTCCTTTCCCTGCTGCTAGCCACTGCTAGTGTTATTTCAACTAGTACGTATCAATAAGTTGTTCTAGCTTATTTAAACCTGCAACAACTTTGGATTTGTAATAGGTGTCACTTATTTGACCTATTTGTTTATTCTGGAGCATTTGATGGGTTGACTTTGAGGTTTGACTAGAAAACCAATAGTTTTGACTTTTACGTAAGTGCTTATCAGCTTATTCAGCTTATTTGGCTTGGCTTATTGAACTTTTCTTTGTTGATTTGTCTTAATTAAGTCATTTATAGTCTTTTGCAACTTATTTGAAAGTCTGAGGTGGTCTAGAACTCTAAGTCGACTATTTTGTCTTTATGTGAAATTCTACTTTGCTTATTTCTGGCTTATTAGGTTTGCTTTTTCAAATTTTTTTTCACAGATCTCTTAGGCATCTCAAAAGAAGGTTGTGTGTCTAATCTAAGCTAATGGCATTGGCTTATTGCTTAATGGGCTTATTGGCCCAATAAGGATAAGCTGTTATACTAATAAGCTACGATATGCTCAAAACCAGCTTTTGGGCCTTCAGAGTTTTGTGTTCAGAATAAAATTTTGAGTCGGATAGGGCTTTTCCAGGTCATTTGGGCCTTGTTGAACTTTTTGGGCCATTAAGCCCATTAGTTTGGACTGTTTTCATTTTCAGCCCATTTGGGGGCCTATTATGGGTAATTTGGTAATTTCACTTTCATTTTCTGATTATTTAGGTTAAAATAAACTAGTTTGTAAGTTTTTAGATTTTTTTATGATTTTTGGATTTTTAATAATATTTTAATATTATTTTATTATTAAATTTAATTTTCACATTTTAGCACTTTTTATATTTTTCTTAGGTCTAATACATTAAAATAAGATCTTTGCAACTCTTAGATTAATTTTATCATCATTTTTCTAGTTTCTAGAATTATTTTAAGTTTTTAATATTTTTTAATCATTTAAATAGTTTTAATTAGTTTAAAACTTTATAAAAATAGTTTTTATTCTTATTTAGTCATTTTAGAGGTTTACAAAGTGAAAAATCTTTATTTGGGATTTTTAATAATTACTTTGATTTTTAGGGCTTTAATTAGCATTTAAAAATTAATATTTAATTAATAAAAAGGTTTGAAAAAGTTTTGATCATTAGTAAACTCTTAGTTTATTTAATTTGATTTTTGGTAATTTTTTGGGAATTTTTAGAATTTTTTTTAGAGGAACACTACATCCACTCAAAGTTTACAAATTTTTTTCACACAATAAGTTGTCAAGATTTTGATTGGTTTATTCAAAAGTAAGAGAGAGAAATAAAAACACAAATCACCAATCAAATCATTGACATGTCATTGTGTGGAATTATTTGTGTAAAATTTGAGTGGGTCTAGTATTTCTCTTTTTTTATTTTAGCTCTTTTTTACGGTTTTTAGGGTGTGTTTGGTACATCACTATCGGAATCATTCAATCACAATCACACCCATTGCAAATGTTTGGTTACTCATTTCAAAAATCAAATCATACAATCATATCCATAGATCTATTGAAGAGGAAAATGGTACCTATGAGAACTCATTCCATTGGAACCTTTTACACTGCTTTTTTTTTCTATCATAAATTTATCATCTTTTTCTTCCCTTTTTTTATTGGGTCATTTAGTCATTGACTATTAACTAAGCTACCCTCGTATTTTTTTTCTTCTTGCGGATCAATATAGTATTGGAAAGTGTTTTCATGTCATTTTTATTTTTTGCTTTGTTGTTTGACTATATCTCAACCTTGTCAAAAATCATGATACGCATGGCTCCCTGTTGTTTGTTTTGAATTTGTAAGTGTAACCTTTGTTATGATATTAATCTCCATCGTTAGCCCATCATGCTAATTTGTATTTGATAACTTTTTTTTTTGAATCCTACAATGAGTGTAAATAATTAAATCTGATATTTTTGGTTTACTTATATAAAACGTTAGATGACAATGAGGCTATTTTAGGTTGTTTGTTTTTAGTAATAATGAAATTTCATTTAGGAATTAAAGTGAATAAAAAGAAGAAAATGGTGTAATGTTGAATGAAGAAGATGATGTTTTATTTTATTTTATAAAATAATTCGTTTAAATAGAGATAGATATGGGTCCTACACAAGTGTAATTGTGGTTGATTCCATTAATAAGTGATATATGCCAAATAATGTTTTTCAGTTAATGATAGTTATTCACATTCCATACTTTAATCAATCACATACCCATTGTGATTCCTATATATATACCAAACGGCCCCTTAATTTAGTCGTCGTAGTAATAATTTTCACGTATCCGTCATTCTATTTTCTCATCCCCTTCTTTCTCAAATATTAATCTTAAATATCATTACATTTTAGTCACACACATATACCTCCTTGGGAAACGAACTTAATTGGGTCATTAACACTTGATTTTCCTAAATCATTTGTTTAATACTTACCGCTCATATACGCTCTTTTTCCTAAAAGACGTATTTTTACCACAATCATAAACCCTTTTGATTCTTATATTCCCCTGAACCAAATCACCATATCCTAGGATCGGTGCAAATTGATCATTTCTGAATCAGACCGTACGCAGGAACTTCTCCACGGAGTTAATTAGAAGCTTGAGATTCCCCATCATGTGCTTCGTGCATCCGGAGTCCAGTATGAAGAGAATTATCTTGATCACCTGCAGAAGAATTAGAACACGATGGAGCATTTGCTAAACTGGATTCCATGTTAGTTGTGATTTCCGATTCATTAGTTTCCCTAATTTCATCACTTAGAGGCACACTAACGCACATAGTCACATTTTCTGTCCTAACCTTAGGCATCCATTTATATCCTGGAGGACATTCATTAGCAAACCACCATTTCCAAGACTTTCTAGCAGACTCATATAATTCCCTAATTCTGCTGCTAGGGTTCTTAGTGGTGGAGTCTGATGCAATACTTTTCTTAGGGGGGGTTGCACCAGAATGCTTCACTTTGCGTTTGAGTTTTCTAGCACTAATAGGCATCGCAGTTTGCTTCTTAGTTCTAGTAGCTACGCTTTTGACATTATTCGAAACACACATAGCATGATTGGCATTAGCATACTTTCCACATTTCACACAAACAAACTTAACATTCAAAGCATTCAAAGTTGAATCATTCAAATCGTCATTACACGCGATTACAGACGTTTTATTCTTAGAAACATTGAAAATCCTAGGGTGGTCTTCTACTGTCTTCATCTTCCCTTGACTTTTGTGTTACCAAACCTTTTCATTCATGCAAGTGCTCTTAAGCTGGGGCCGGCTAACATTATCAGTGGGGACTACTCCGGTAGTAATAGACACACGTCTATTAGTGTTTCTAGAAGTCTGAGGTGATTGACTTTCTTTGTTGTGTGTAGGTGTACTGGCCAATCTATACATCCCTGCTTTAACCACATTTGTGTTCTTAATGCTTTGTGATCGAATATGTGTTTTGGGAGTGTTTTGTGTTAACCTATCCTTCCCATCCGTCTTGGGGGCAAACGCAGGTTTTACAAATGTAGAATTAGAGAAAACAGATGGTTTTCCCAAGACAGAGGGTCTATTCACTTTTTGCGCATTGGGTTGTCTTACAACAGGTTTCTTAACACTAGGTTCCACAATTTTCCCACCCATCTTAGCAACGAGTTTCTTCAACTCTGCTATCGCTATTTCCCTGTCTTGTAACTGAGCTTTCAACCCTTTAATTTCCATACTCTTTTCATTCATTTCACGAAACGTTTTGGAATGTTTTTCTTGCAAGTTATTATCATGTGGAAAACTACCAACGTCTTTTTGCAAAGCAAGTTCAAGAGAATGACAATGTTTTTGAAGGAAATCCGTTTTGTGTTGAAGTAACTCAAAAGCCTTTTATCAACATTTTCTTTACGTTTCGAAAGCTCAAGTTCAAGATGCTCACATTCTTTGGTTTTATCAAGATATTTGCATGCAACATCAGAATATTCATCGATATCAGCACATGATTGAAGAGTAACACACAAAATATCTTTTGAGAGACATTCTTCTAAGAGTAGATCATATTCGTTTGAAAAATGATTTGTCATTTTGAAGTTCATCAATTTCTTTTTCAAGAGACTCAACATATTTCAAATCATCAAACATTTCAGACCGAATCAAATTTTCAAACTCAATAACATGTTCTTTTATTATCTTCGTATTTGGTATTAAAAGTTCTTTCACAAGCACAACTATGTCGTGAGGAATCTTGGTTTTCCACTTATCATTTTGACATTTTTCCCAATCGCTTTCAACAATTGATTGAACATTATCAATGTGGTGTTTAAGAAAACCAAGTCTTTTTCTACTTTTTCTTTTAGAAGCATCAAGAGGCAAATAGTTAATATATTTAAAAACATTAGTTTTCCTCTTCGTGGCAAAAGCTTTTTTCCATTGAATTCTTCTTTGTTTGCATTCTGAAAACAATTCCTCACAAGACTTCTGTTTTTGTGGAGTGAAAAGACCATAAAGACTGTTTTCATAAGCATAGTTATATGGTTTCACAAAATCTTTATTGACCGGTGATCTACTCTCTTCATCCCAAAAGGATGTCTCTTCATTATCGAGGCTACCTACAGGGCAATCATGATCGGTCCATTCGGACTCGTCAAGATATAAATGGGGGTTCGCAGCTTGAGCTTGTTCGAGGTACTTGGGGGTGGCAAAGCTAGGTTGACCCTTAAAAAACGACCGAGGTGTTATCATTTTAACGGTTTGAATAGAGTCATGCGTTTTATAAACAACTTTTTTCAAAAAATCGACTTGTTCTTCGAGATCCTTTACTTTTTTAGTATCTTTGCCTTGTCTATTTTTGAAATCTTGTTTTAATGTTTCAACCTCTTGTTTCTTCTCGTCAAGAATTTTAGCAGAATCGGTGGTATTCATAGAAAGCCTCTGTTCAAGTTCATTAACTTTTGTTGTGACAAGGTACGTTTTTTGACGTTCATCACTTAATAATACATTGAATTGACGTTTTCCTTAGTTAACAAAGCAAGAGATTTGTTGTATTTATTTTCAAAATCGTCCTTTTTGACACTGATGAAACGACTTTTGTACCCCTCAAGCTCTGTGGTCTTTTGAAGAAGCTCAACCCTATAACTATCAATAGTCTCACTAGATTTTATAAGAGCAGCTTTGCATTCTTCAAAGTTTTGAGTGAGCGCTGCATTTGCCTTCTTTAATTGATTTTGACTCTTTCTATTTTGATTGACATCTTTTTATAAACTAGCAACTAAATTAGCAAGCGGGACACGCTCCTCGTCATCATACTCATTTGCATGTTGATCATCCTCAAACTCATTATTGCATATGTATGATGAATCGGGTGTGGTATTGCTATCAACCGTTTCCATCATACACGCTTCAGTAATTGTTGTTGGTAGATCACTATGCTCATGTGTATCACCAAACACATTATATTCATCATCATGTTGTACCTTATCAATTGGCTCGGTATTAAAGATAAGACCATTGTCATCTTCAGTGACGTTAAGGACCTCATAAATCTTTGCCATGTATGAATAATGTGCCTCGAGTTCTTGATCGGAGAGTTCATCATCTGTGTCGTCAAGAATTTCTCCTTCCTCAGCTGATAACTTGATTCCAGCTTCCATTTTCTTGTATAGCAGCATCTTTTCCTTATGATGACCATAATCTTTAACCCTCTTTGGCTGCCTGCATTCCCTAGCCAAATGCCCAAAACCTCTGCAGTTAAAATAGTGAATCCCACTTTGTTGCACAACTTGAGTACCAACAGTTTCCCTATTTCCAACAACAGCAGCCACCCTCTGATTATCATACTTAGGTTGTCGATCATACTTTGGAGGACTCTCATCACGTCTTCGTGTGTCATAACTTGGAGGACTCTGTACATAGGTGTTCCTCGGGTTTGAAGATGTTCGAAGGTTGTTGTTGGCGGGTTTGTTGATTTTCCTGTATTGCTTCATAATGAAAGCCATTTGTTACTTGAATTCCCTATCTTTTTGAGCTAGTTCTTCATCACTGTCTTCTTCGGATGATTTCTCAGGTGTGTGTGATGGTGCTCTTGCAACTTATTTGCCTCGGGATCGTGTTGGAGCATGTGACTTGGAGACAGTGGATGATTGTGGTGATGATGATTGAGTAGACTAGGTCTTTGAAGTACGAGAGTGATAATCTGGGTAATGTTGAGTGGTAGACACCAAAGCAAGTGGATTGGAAACCTTTGCAACTCGTTCAGCTCGAAGTTCATTTGTCTCATTTTGAAATTGTTTCAAAATGTCAAAGAGCTTGTGATATGAAACTTCGTCTAACTTTTGTTGTTGTTTCACCAAGGTGACAAACCGTGTCCACTCTGGTTGAAGTTGCTGTAGAAATTGGACATTGACTTGCATGGTGGAAGCTTTCAAGTTGTTTCGGGTCATATCATTCATCATTTTGTAGAATCGGGAGTAATAAGAATCAATTGATTCCCCATCCTTTGATGTAAACTTGCCAAAGTTCCAAAACATCTTAGTTTTCACATCTTGTTTGTTAAGTGATTCACCTTGTTGGAATCTTTCAATAGCCGTCCACATTTCTTGAGCAGTAAGGCATGCATCAACCGTGGAATAAATATTATCTACAATTCCACTGAGAATTAAGTAGATTGCTTCCTTCTCAGCATCAAACCAAGCACGGTTCTCTGGTGTGAGGTCGTTCCTCTTTTCATCACGTTCATAAGCTGGTTGTTCTTCAGTAGTGTTTATGGCTGGTACTCTGGGAACTTGAATCCTTGAGAGTTTATAGGGTCCTTCCAAAATACATTGCCTTAAAGCATCACCGTCAGGTTTTGTGTCAAGATAACATAGAAAACGGGATTGCCATTGATCATATCGACCCGACACAAGCATTGGTGGTATCTCTTTGTTACCTGCCACAATGATGTTGTTGTTCGTGACATGATATTCTGGAGTAGAATCCATATCGATATTCTCTGAAATGATGAAGTGAATATGGATCTTAAGTAGATGTTATAGTGATTGATTTGTGGATGAAATTCCGAAAATTCCGATTTTTTCTCAGTTTGCAATAAATTCCTCAGTCCGACAAAACGGTAGGCTGGAAAAATTTTGTATCGCCAAATTTTGAAATTGAGTTAGAAATAGCCAAAAACTAGTAGGGAAAAAATTTGATTTTACTTGACCTATGTTCCGGGACTAGTCTAGATAGTGGTTAAGTCTAAAAAATACTCAAACAAAATTTAACCAAACATATCTCAATGTCCCATCGCAATGTTGTCCCATCGCAATGTCTGTCGCAATGACCTGTCGCAATGTCTGTCGCAGTGACCTGTCGCAATGTCCTATCGCAATGACCTATCACAATGACCTATCGCAATGTCTATCGCAATGACCTGTCGCAATGTCCTGTCGCAATGTCAAACTTCAAACCTGTCGCAATATTGAAAAACAAAACCAATAGCAATCTGAATCGCAATCTCGATCGCAATGATAAACCCTAGTCTATTGCAATGGAAGACAAGGTATTTCTGTCGCAATATGGGTACTTTTCCGAAACTTTAGGTCAAAAATGAGATTTTTGCCTAGAAAAACATGATTTTAACCAAACCAAAACACCCAAATCCCTACCACAACTATGTAGGAGATAGATATCAAGATTTAGAGCACGGAAAACACAAAAAGAGTTTGAAACCGAGATGATTTATTGATTAAATCATGCGAATCAAGTACAATAACAACAACCAATCACAAATCTACCCCGTGGCGATTGATACCAATTGTTGTCCCATATTATTTAGATGATTAAACAAGAAAGGTAGATAAAAGATAGATGAATTCTAGAGAGAGAAAGTAGTGAGAGAAAGTAGAGAGAATGGTTGGAACTTTTGGAGGATTAGATTAGAGAGATGAAAAATGAAAATGACCAACACCCTTCCTAACATGCTAGGAAGGGTATATATAGTCCACCCACATGCGGGCTTGCTTATGGACTATATTCCAATGGGCCGGGCTTTCCTTTTGGGCTTTAGTTACTTATGAATGAACTTTAGCCTAAAGTTAAGCCCGTATAATACGACTAATCTACTACCTATTACAACGTTCTAATATACAATACATAATTAACATATGACCGAGCATTCTTGTTTGACTCAATATTTTGAGGCTAACAAAAATGAACCCGTTTATGAGTTCGTGGAACTCAATTCATCAAATCTATCAATGCTGCTGGAGCATTCGTGAGACCAACACAAAAATAATGAATTTAGCATGACCAAATCGTGTACGAATGGTAGTCATGGAAATGCCCTGCTCTTTTATTCGTCACTGTTGGCAGCATGATCATGAATCGATCTTGAATAAGTGCTTAGCACCCTGTAGTTGATCGTATGCGTTGTAAAACCCGTATGCTTTTACCATGAATAGTACACTTAGTAAACGTAAGTACATATAAAAACTTTCCTTGTATATCATGAACACGTGTCACGATTATTAATTACAGAACTTACGTATGTGTTATTACACGATAAGTATTAAGTACATGATAATACACGATATATATTAAGTATAATAATTATAATCACGAACGCATGATCACGAACATTTATGAACACGATAATTATTACGTATAATAATTATAACACGACTATTATAACACGATATGTATACGAACTATAGATAACACGAACATTTAGCACGAAATATGACGAATTTTTTTTTTTTGGTAATGGGTTACCCCGGTAAATATATTAACCAAAAAATAATGTTAAGTACACAGGAATGTGGCCGAAGGACCACATTAACCTCAAGCAAAGGCTTGGAAACTAGTGCTTATGACATGCCATAAACACACTACATATATCAAATGACATAGACTACATCATAAACTAATCATCGAACAGATGAACACCAGCAGAATGAAGTCTTGAAACAAAGAAAACACCCCACCACTCCAACAGCACGCCCATGGAAAAAAAGGATCCACATGAGGCCGCCTCCTTAAAAACCTTCTCGAGAAAAACCCAATGGGAAAAACCCCAAGAAGGAAAAAAGAGTACGGCCCTCATACACTAACACCACCATGAGAAACGCATATACTAGGCAATCTCCACCGATCCAACAAGGACTTGGAACGGTGATAGGTGTGAAAACACCCATCCTTTTACCACTTATTTCTTACTAAAACAAGACCAAAACGCGTGTTTAATATCATTTGTTTGGAATTATGCGTGGTTTTTGTGTTTATTGTGTTTTCAGAGTCAACTGGATGATTATTGAAGAAAACATGGGATTGCACTGGTTTTATCAAGGAAAAAGACTAAAGACGAAGTCTATTGTCCAAGAGATGCAAAAGATTTGAAGTCAATGGGCCTATTTGAAGATTTATCGAAGAAAAGGACCAAAGATGGAAGATTTACATATGTCGAAGAAACTCGAGTCTATTAAACGAAGAAATTAAAAGACGAGTTGAATTTAATGGTCGACAAATCCCGAATCAGAATCGAAAACGTCAACTTTTCTGAAAAGACGAGAAGACAAGAAGAAAGGGAGAAAGCCCACTCACCAACCAACCACTTAGCCTATATAAGGGAATCACCCTCACAATTTTTGGCATCTAGTTTTTTCTTTCTGTTACTCTTTTCCTAGTTCGTAGGAAGCCATCTCCCTTAAGGAGTGGTTTTTCATCTTCTTTGATTTCTTCTTTTAATCTTGTAAGTTTGATCCCTTCCTTTTGTTTTATTGAATCTAAATCATTATCAATTCAAGTTTTCATTTAATCTTTTCATTCCTCTTGTTCATCATCATCTTTTTATTGCAAGTTCTTATTTAGTTGAGTTTTGATCTTAAAAAGTTGTTGAATTTGTGTTTTTATGATTGGGATTTGATCCTTATAGTTAATAGATGATTTGTGGTTAATTCGGTTAAACCTTTTTGTTTACTTGGATTGATTTTTATCAAATTCGTGATCCCCTGTTCTTACGATTTGTTGTTACTGTTCTTCTTCCCAGACATTCCGAATAGTCATCTTTCTTCTTCCCCTATTCGGAACTTTCATTTATTCCGCATAGCCTGATTTCCCTTTCCTTTATTCGGAATATTTCCATATTCCGGATAACTCTAGTATTCCACATAAGCTTGATTTTCCGCATGGTCATATTTATTCCGCATGGTCACAATATTCCGGATAGCCCCAATTATTCCGCGTAGAGCATGTTATTCCGTATAATCTCATTATTCCGAGTAGGCGTCTATTCCGCATAAGGGTTGTTATTCCGCATAGACAAAAATATTCCGAGTAAGATCATTATTCCGCATAGGTCATTGTTCCGAATAGCTTCAATATTCCGAATAGCTCTTTTCTTCAGTAAGATTATTTTTCTGTTTTATCATTTAATCATTTATATTTACTGCAAGTTTAATTTCATTACTTCATTCATTTATCTTACAATAGAATAGAAAACCAAATCCACTTTTTGTCACCAAAAACAAATCATTCCACTTAGAGCTGTGATCAATTCGAGAGGATACCGAGAACTTAATCTGAACCAAACCAATTAACTTGTATCAAATGGCGCCGCTGCCGGCTCTTCCCGTTAAGATCAACAGTTTTTTGTGAGAACTTGTATTTTGGGATCCGTTCCCCGTGAACGTTACTTTTTCATAAAAATTTTTAAAAATCCTAAAAATTAAAAAACATAAAAACCAAAAATATTTTTGCTTTGTTTTTTCCTTGTTAGTTCTTTTGCAGGTGCATGCGTACACGATCAACGTCTTATCAAGAGCCCGAGCCTCTCGAAGACTTAGACATGGCCGGTGTACAAAACAACAACAATAACCCACCTCAAAACAATAATAATAACAATAACCATCCACCTTTCAACAACAATAATAACAACAACAATGAGCCTCTACCGGATAATCGCCCGATGATTGAACTTCTGCAAGCACATGTAGATGGTAACAATGATCCAATTGTGATACCCGCGATTGCAGCCAACAACTTTGAGCTCAAATCCGGCTTTATCCAGATGGTCTCTGCTCAACCATTCTTGGGGCGTACCATTGATGATCCACATGACCACATCAAGAGATTCTTGCAACTCACCAATACGGTCAAATTCAATGGTGTTCCACAAGAGGTAATCCGTTTACAACTTTTTCCCTTTTCTTTAGAGGGACAAGCCCGGCATTGGCTTGCTAAGGAACCGCCACAGAGTATTCTTTCGTGGACGGATTTGGAGACCAAGTTTATCAATTACTTTTTCCCACCCTCTCGTACTACCGCTTTGCGGAATGAAATTATCAATTTTGAACAAAAGTACGATGAGTCGTTTAGTGAATCTTGGGACCGTTTCAAAGACATTTTGAGAAAATGCCCACAACATGGTTTTACCAAAGGGCACCAAATTAACACTTTTTATAATGGTTTACACATGAATGACCAAGATTCACTAAACAGTGCCTCGGGGGGTAATCTTTTGGCTAAGACTTCCAATGCTGCTTGGGATATCATTGAGAATAAGTCTCGTGTGTAAACCAAGAGTGTTCGGACCAATGTCGCTAGTGCTAGTACTAGTGACAAGGATAAGCGACTTGACAAAATCACTGCGCTTCTTGAATCGCTTGCTACCCAAACCGCTAGCAACACCAACAGCATCAACGCCAGAAATGCTAAAGACGCTCAAGTCAATGCTGTCAGCCAACCATGTGAAATATGCGGGGGTCCTCACTCTTACACCACTTGTACCGCCACCCAATACTACCCTTCTGAGAATGTGAATGCAGCATATGGCACCTATCCTTAACCCGCTTATCAAGCTCGTCCTCAAGGTGACCGCAACTTGCTTAGCTACCGCTCTAACAACTATCTCTCACCACCTGGTTTTCCTCCTAATAACCCAAACCAACAACAAAGCCTCAATCGCCCTCCTCAACAACAACAACAATCTCGTGGACCTTACATACCACCTCACAAACAACAACAACCACCTCAAAGAAACAACCAAGTTTACCAGCAACCTGCTTATCAACCACCCACATACAATGCTCCTCCCAACCAACCTAACGCTTTACACCAAGAAGTGGAAACCTACATGAGGACTAACGATGTGATCATGGGAAATATTCAGCGCGAAGTGCTCAACTTGAAAGCAGACCTGGTGAAACAAGGGAACGATCTGAGAGCTGACATGAGAAACACGTTGGATAGTCAAACGAATGACTTAAAGAACATGATGGCTAGTTTCTTCCAAGGTAATCAACCCTCTTCTTCGGGTACTCTTCTGAGTAACACCGTTGCGAATCCAAGAGGGGAGATGAAAGCAATCACCACTCGCAGTGGCAAAGGTACCAAGGAACCCGAGCTTCCTATACCTCCACCGATGATTGTGACTAAGGAGAACGAATTGTTGATCCCAAACTTAGATCGATTAGCTTTGTGTATACGAGATTAGATCAAGTAATACACGTAGAGAAACCTTTGTATATGCTTATGAATCTAAGTGTTATGCGGAATTTAACACTTAAACAAGAACACACAATGATATAACCAAACTTTCACTTTGATTATCAATATCAAACTTGCTTACAATGAAAGTAGTTTACGAATGAAAACTTATATCAAACATTAACCTAAAGGTCTTCTTTTATAGACATAAGAAGCCTTGTACAATAATCTACGTATCAGCTATTCTAGGTAAAGATAAATATAGAAAATACAATGTTGTTCATATCTTTACTAGAACTATTCTAGAATACAATAAACACGTAGAGTATATCTTCCTATCAGTGCTTGTCTTCAATGTGTCAACGCTTGACTTTATCTTGTCAACGCTTGAGCTATCAGCGCTTGTTTTGTTCTTGTCAACGCTTGTATTACTCTTGTCAGCGCCCAAGTTATCTGGCCTTAATTTATTCCCAACAATCCTCCCCTAAACTTGATATCCACTCTTATGATCAAGTTTCTGAATAAGCATTAAGAACTAGGAGGAATCTTACAAACCTTCTCATATTGGTAATGAATAAATCTAATCAAATCTTTTGCCACGTCACTTGAATAATCTATCTCCAGCTGAGTGTCCTTCATCTTCTCCAAAATAGCTTTGGATATGAAATACTGACCATCCACAAGCAGATACTCAGCAAACTTTGTAGAACTCAAATGGTATACACCAGCAGCTGAATATAACCTCCATTGAAGACCACTGAGGTCATCTTCAAGATCCTTCCAAATAGCAGGATCCTCATCTATTGGTCCACACATTCTTTTGAATGTGGTCCAAAGTTTTATTCCATTAGCTGAAGTTGGTGCTTCAGCCTCATACTTGGTCTCCAGCAACCTCCAAAGGTCCACCAAGTCTTCTCTATCACAACTTGCAAACAAAGATATGAGAGTGGTAAAAGTGTGTACCTCCTTGCCAAATCTGCCAATCTTCCAGAACCCACATTCATCTTCTTCATAGCTCACAATTGGGTTCCTGGAATCTAATGGTAACACTTGCACCATATCTGAAGCCTCTAAAGGTGAGAGCTTGAGGCTCTTTCTGATGACAGCTTCACTTGGATATAGTGGATCCATATCTTTGGGAAACTCAAATGAAATTCCCTTCTTCACTGGCCTGGGAACAATCATAGCTTTCTTGATTTCCATTTCTTCTGCAAGTTCCCCCTTTCTTTCATCTGAAAGAAGTCTAAGAGTGTTTGCTTCCTGCACTCTCACCCAAATGGGATAAGCCCTGTTTTCCAACTCATCAAATGTCAAAGCCTTCAACTTCTGATATGTCCATCCAACTCCATGACATCTGAGCAACATAAAGTAGAGCTCCCTTCTATCCCTTTTCAACTCTGCAGAGAATATTACTTGCCTTGTGTTTCAAAATTACCTGGCAATCCTTCTGAACTCTAAGTAGAATCTCCAAACCCCATATTTGATCTGAAACGGTCAAGTCTGGATTCTCCATGCACCTTTCTTCCCAAGCATTGTACATTTGAACCACCTCTGGCATGTCAAAGTCAACCTGCAATTTCAATTCTCTCAGCTTCTCCTTAGCCAACTCATCCCCATACTCAAGTATTTCTAGTTTTGTTATCATCACACTTGAGTCTGAGCTAGCTCCATCACTTCCTTCTTCAGAAGTCACAACAAATGGTGACTTTTCCTTTTCATCCTGTTCCATGATTTGTGCAGCCAATCTTCTATCAAATTCAACTTGAGCTGCATCCTTTGGAACAATCTCCTCTACCATTATACCCTTACCCTTATCTGATGGTGCAATGGTTGGTAAGGTAGATGGTAATACCTGAGTAGAAACCTCCTTGATGATAGATGATGACTGGGATACATCACCTTCATGTGCAGGTTTGTCAACGCCCAAATTTGTCCTATCAGCGCCCAAAATACTTCTATCAGCGTCCGAATTTTCCTTGTCAACGCTCAAATATCTTCCCTCAGCGCCTTGTGTAACCTCTCTCAATATAGTTGTAAATGATAAATTTAAGTTGGTGGGAGAGACTAAGGACGTATCAAAACCTGTTTGTTTCTTCAAAGTTGTAAGGGCCTCAGCAACATCCATTGATTGACCATCATGACTGCCCTTATCACTTAGATTTATTGGATCTTCCTCCCGTTTGGAAGATTCCTCCATACCCCTCCTTGCACCAGCACTCTCCAAAACAACAATCCTCTCCCTCAATTGCTTGAGTTCAAGGCCTTGTGAGCTGACAACTTGTACTAAGTCTGCATTTTGCCTTTGCAAGCTAATGCAGACTGCCGTCAATTCCATAAGAGTCACTGGTTCCAGTCTGCCCTCTTCTAAAATGGGGATTTGACCTCCCAAGTCAGATTCATTGGGCATGGATGAGGACTTAATGATGGTGGGACTTCCTTGGCCAACATCTAAGCCAGAACCAATAGTCCCAGCCTCATCCAGGTCACCAGCCACACTTGTGGTGGTGGTTCTCTCTGCTACATGGCTAGGACGACCAGAGGAGAACACTCCAGCAGTCCTTTGGCGTTTCATCAACCTATATTCAGGGGGTGTGGAAGATGGTGTGGAAGAATGGGTGGATGTGGGTTGGTTAAGGGGTGTTTGGGTTTGTGAAGGTTGTGTGTCAGCGTTGGAAATAGGCACATCAACGCCAACATTGAGTGTGTCAGCGTTGAAGGATTCTGAGTCAATTTGCATTTGTTCAGGTGAAGGTAAAGGTTCAGGAATTGGTTCAAGTTGTGGTTGAGGGTCAATTTGAGGTTGGGGGTCTGGTTGGGGTTGTGCTGCTGCAATAACAGCAAGCATGGCTTGGGTTAAAGGAAGGTCACGATGGGGTGGTGAGTTCATCTTCATAAAAATAGATTTCCTTTGCTCAGGGATCTTATAAAAATCATTATGATCCCTTGAGCAGTAACCTTGAACATCAAAAACCATTTGTAGAAAACGGGGATAAGCTAAAGTCATTTTTGTCCCCTTGTTTTTACACATGCCCTCAAAAATCATTTTAGAATAATTAAACTGTTGCCCTGTTGCAATGCACACAATAGCACTGGCAATGGATCTATTGATCTTATTGTGTGCAGTACATTTGGGACTCAAACATTGAAGGAGGACATGTATGAGGTACTTCCAGGCTGGGGGAAATTCCTGCTTATGATACTTGTTGAGAGTACCTTCATCAGGAAAAGGATATCCCAAAGCCCTAAGCCCTTGTTCTATTTCATTTATGGGAAGAGTGGCTATACCATCAACATCATCAAGATGCAAGGCTTGGCGTACCAAAGCCGCAGTAACCACCCAAGGTCTCCCATGAACAATAGAAGTCAATGTGGTCACTCTATTAACTGTTGAGGAACTGACAGTGTTCCAAAACTGCTTAATATGTGTGTCTGGAATGAGCGGTGCATGAGAAAGAGCATACCTTAATGGGGATGCATTCAAATACGCCACCATTTGTGTGTATTGAGGAAACAGAGTATCATCAGCTTCAAGATATTCAATCATGTTGTGTTGAGACCTGAACCCCAATTCCAATTCTTATGGTTTAAACTTGGGTGCCATTGATGAAAGCTGTTAATTTGAAGTGAAGAAGATGAAATTGATAAGAGAAAAATGTGTTAGACAAGAATTATAGATACCCTGTTTAAAATAGGAGCCAAATTTATAGGAGAAGTAGATGCAAGTGATAGGCCCAAAAATAGGCAAGTATTTTCAAAAATCAATATTGAAAATATTGAAAAAGTTATAAGTTATCTCATGCATTAAATGAAAGTAACAACTCCTAAAATTACGGCTCAAAAATATGTCAAAAAGTAACAACTGGGTAGGTCCCATGGAGTGTCAACGGTCAAAAATAACCTATCAACGCCCAACGGCTATAATCTTGTCAACGTTTGCCTATAGCCATGTCAGCGTCTAATTTGGTCACAACAACGCTTGGAAAATTCTTGTCAGCGTCCAAAAATAAAAATGTTTTAAAAATGAAAAATGACCTTAACAAGTAATTTATCCTAGAGAAGATAACCAAAAGCTGATAATTATTATAGGGCGGCAAGCACAGTCCAGTTATGCACACTTGCATAAGCAAGATAGACATAACAGTCCTCTAGTGTCCCTTGCTAACCAAAACTCTTAACAACCAAGTTACCTTATAAAATCCTTGTTACTCCCAGGTAAATCCCATAACAAAATCATTCCCAAGTCTCCCAACAGACCACAACCAATTCTAGGCCAAATATGTCTTGGTAGCATGCATAGTATATCAACTTTGCATGCTACAGTGCCTCATGATTTAGTAGAAACTAACTCATACTCACCTGTGGACACAATCTAGAATTGTGATAAGAGTATCATATGGATACCCAAACATCCTAAAGGTTCCTAAAACCTCCCCTTAAACTATGATACAAAAGTTTGCTAAAATCATGCATGAACATAAAAAATTTATGTCAAGATAGGAATGAAACATTCCAACCATCATCCATAAATAAAAACTTGTCCAAATGCTTCTCCATTGATCCATAACCAACTCTGTATCCAATGGTATACTGCTAACACCATCTGCACATTTAGATTGAAAACCAAAAAACTAACATTGTTGCTGACAACGCCCCGATAACACATAACAGCGTTGAGGGAAGCTTTGTCAGCGTTAGACAATTATATTGCTGACAACGTCGCAAAAACACTTATCAGCGTTCAAGCAACCTTTGTCAGTGTTAGAAAAATATAGTGGAAAATCTAAATTATCAATAAGACCAATAACAATGCATCATCCTGTACATACTTTTACAAAAAGACTCCAAAACACATATTATGTGAGATTGACCATTCCAATACTTGTTACCAAGTATTGAAATCTCCCAGCATCAAAAGATTTAGTTAATAAATCTGACACATTTTCCTCAGTGTCAACCCTATCTGGTTGTATTAAACCTTTCTCAAAGCAATCTCTTATAAAATGGTGTCTAATTTCTATGTGTTTAGTTTTAGAATGATGTACAGGATTCTTAATGATGCATAAAGTACTATTATTGTCAACAAATATCTTGGTATGCATGAAATTATACCCATAGTCCAACAGCTGGTTCTGAATCCACAAAACTTGACCACAACAAGCAGCTGCAGCCACATATTCAGCTTCAGTTGTAGAATTAGCCACCACTGTTTGTTTCTTGCATTGCCAAGAGATCAACCTGCTCCCAAGAAACTGACATCCACCAGTTGTGGATTTCCTATCAAATTTATCACCTCCATAATCACTATCTGAATATGCAATCAGCTCCAATGGGGAATCCTTTGGGTACCACAAACCAAGACTAGGATAGCATCTTAGGTACCTAAAGATCCTCTTCACAGCATAAAGGTGACATTCTTTGGGAGTCACTTGATGGCGTACACAAGCACACACAACAAACATGATGTCAGGTCTGGAGGCAGTAAGATACATCAAGGATCCAATCATGGATCTATAGTGCCTGACATCAACATCTTTCCCATCTCCAATTTTTCCCCAAGGGTGTTCTCTATACATAGGAGTAGTAGCCCTCTTTTCATGTGGAGAAAAGCCAAACTTCTTCAAGATTTCAGCCACATATTTGTCCTGGGAGATGAAGATACCATCTTCTTTCTGCTGAACTTGTAAACCAAGAAAGAAGTTCATCTCCCCCATAGCACTCATCTTGAATTTGTCTGTCATAAGCTTGGAGAAATCCTCACTCATCTTTGGATCAGTAGACCCAAAAATGATATCATCAACATAGACCTGCACAAGCAACACATCCTTGCCCTTCTTCTTTGTAAATAGTGTCTGATCTATGGTGCCCCTCTTGAATCCATTGTCCACCAAATAGGTAGACAGAGTACCATACCATGCTCTAGGGGCTTGATGAAGGCCATACATAGCCTTTTGACTCTATACACTTTATCTGGATGCTCTGGATCCTCAAAACCAGGAGGTTGCATTACATATACTTCCTCAACAATGGTGCCATAGAGAAAGGCACGCTTGACATCCATTTGATAGACTGTGAAGCCCATGCAGGAGGCATAGGCTAGAAAAATCCTAATAGCTTCAATCCTTGCAACTGGTGCAAAGACCTCCTCATAGTCTATCCCCTCCTCTTTTGTATAACCTTGAGCCACTAACCTTGCCTTGTTTCTGACCACAATGCCTCTGTCATCTATTTTGTTCCTTAGAACCCATCTTGTCCCTATAGGTCTGATATATCTAGGACAATCAACCAGCTCCCAAACATCCTGAATTGCAAATTGGTGAAGCTCATCCTGCATTGCTTCCACCCAACTTGGTTCTTTGAGAGCATCAAATATTTTCTTGGGTTCTTCTTGTGACAGAAAACATGCAAACAAACATGCTTGCACAAGAGGGGTATCAACCTTCTTGTGTATATTGGCAATAAACCCACCAAGACCTTGATGAGATCTTCTAGTCTAAACTGGAGTCATAACATCACCAATGATCTGGGAAGGGGGTGATTCTTCATTGTAGAAGTGAGAACTCCTCTTTCAAAAAGTCTGGTGTCCTCAACCTCATGCTCCAAGTTGCCAATATCTTCTTCATCAGACTCTCTTAAATCAACATAAGGATGACCTTCTTCATATGTATTGGAAGGTTCACCTTGTTCAAAAGTGGAAGAGAAAAGATGTGCAAAGGTGTTGTCAACGTCTGAACCTTGTTTGTCAGCGCTTAGGCTAACAACGCTTGAACTGTTGTTGTCAACGTCTGAATTTGTCTTGTCAGTGCTAGATTTGCCTTTGTCAGCGCCTGAAGGACCATGCATGTTTGTATCTGGTGGTACTTGGAAACCACCATTATCTTGTCCAACAACAGCAGCAGCAAAAGCATCTGTCCAAATAGGAATGGTAACATATTCTAGGATAGGAGATGTCTTTTCTGCTTGTGATCCAACCCTTTTATGAACCTGTGTACCTCAAACATCAACAACTTGTTCTTCCACAACATTTGAAGTTACCTTCACAATGTCTGGATTAGTGACAGGCATATAGTTTAAAGTTCTAGATAGGGGTTCCAAGTCAAACAACCAATTAGGACCACTTTCAGGATCACTAGGCTTATTCTCTAAAAACCTAACATGTACTCTTTCAAGTATACGTTTTTCTTCCTTAAGATAAACCCTATATCCTTTGCTCTGCATTGAATACCCCATGAAGTAACCCTCATCACCTTTTGCACTAAATTTCCCTAAGGCATCACTAGTGTCTAAAACAACTACATGACAACCAAAAGGTCTGAGAAAACCAATATTAGGTTTTCTACCCCAAAGTAACTCATAAGGTGTTTTGTTCTGAATTTTGTTAACCAATGCTCTATTTTGCACATAGCAAGCTGTATTAACAGCCTCAGCCCAAAAGGCTATTAGAAAGTGAGCATCAGCCAACATTGTTCTGGCTGCTTCAATTAGGGTTCTATTTTTCCTCTCAGCAACCCCATTTTGTTGTGGGGTTCTAGCAATGCTAAATTGCCTAGTAATTCCTTTCCTGGCACAGAAATCATCTAGCTTCTTATTCCTAAATTGTCCACCATTATCACTCCTAAGCATTTTAACCTCATTGCCAGACCTCTTCTCAATCTGAGTGATAAAATCAATTAGTATATCAGCTGTGTCACTCTTCATAGCAAGAAAGAATGTCCAAGTAAACCTAGAAAAGTCATATGTGATGACAAAACAATATGAGTTACCATTCAAAATTTCTATATTGGTTGGACCAAAGAGGTCCATGTGTAGCATATGAAGAGGTCTAGAACTAGTGTGCACCTGTTTGGACTTGAATGAGACCTTGTGCTGCTTGCCTTTAAGACATGCAACACAAGAGTGGTCATTGTGGAAGGCCTTCTCAGGCAAACCATCAACTAAACCAAGTCTCACAAGTCTATTTATATTTTTAAAATTTATGTGCCCTAGTCTCCTGTGCCACAAATTACACTCATCTACTGAGGCCTTAGCATAAAAACAAGACATATTATTATTCATTTTAATCCCATTCAAATTAAAATTATATATGTCCTTATGCCTAGGTGTTCTATACTCAATATATTTCTCATCAGGGATCTTAAAATCCTTGCTTAACACCAAACACTCAGTATCAGTAAAAAGAACTTTATTTTTGTTATCACAAACTTGTGATACACTAAACAGGTTGTAATCAAGTTCTTTTACCAGGAAGACGTTCTCAAAACGTAGATTCTTGGTGAGAAGGGTTCCTTTGCCTGTGATAGTACCATATCCGCCTCCAAAGTATACCTTATCACCATCTTTAATAGGAGTGAAGTTCGTCAGATAGTCTTCCTTCCCTGTCATGTGCCTTGAGCATCCACTATCCCAATATCCATAATCATTGACCTGTCTTTGAATGCCCTGCACATAAAGAAAACAAATTAGTTTTCTTTTGGGAACCCAAGTCTTAAAAGACTTGGATTCATCTGGTTGTTCAATAAGAACAGACTTAGTTCTCACAACAACCCCATTCTCATCCTTCTTAGGATGAAATACCCAGTTAACCCTAATAGGTTTTGTAATGACCTTGGAAATGTAATTAAATATATTACAAGTCATTGAAATCCCATTTTCATTAGGGTTTTGATCTTTCTTGGGTCTCCATGTTAAGCTTGAAGAAGCTTTAGACCCCTTACCTTGTGGTTGCAAATATTTAGGTCTGGTCACGTTTCTGTCAGCGTTAGAATTTGTCCTGTCAACGCTGAAATTACCCTTGTCAGCGTTGAACCTAGGGTTTGCTACAGAAACCCATTGCTTATTTGACCAGGTGTTTGTCTTTTGAAATTGTCTTTGTCCATGAGTGTTAGACCCTCTAGTAAAGAATGGGGCAGGTCTAATCACTTGTGGACTTTGCTGCACACAAGGTTTGGGTCTGACAACGTTTGACTTTCTAACAACGTTGACTTTGTTCCTGTCAGCGCTGTATTTGGGAGCGTTGACACACTTGTAAGCCAAATGTGAAAAGCTACCACAAGTGTAACATGCTTTCTTAGACACAACCTTAGGTCTAGAAGAGAAGAAACCTGTTCCATGATTGCTAACTTGGCTCTTGGGTGGCCTAGTATTCCTATTCATCTCTGCATATTTAATGGTAGGTCTTCTAACAGTATTTGAGCCTAGGTCAACAGCTTTTCCAGTGATTGGGTTAGTAACTTTAATGGGTGGTGACTCATTAGGACTTTCACATAGCAAGCCACCCTTGACAAATAAAGTAGGGTTAGCCTTCTTCCACTCATTCAGGTCATTCAGTTTTTGTTGATACTCTTCAACTGGAGTGACAACTCTTGGTGGAGGAATGAATTCCTCCTCTTGGAGTTCTGGCAAACCAGTCCAAGATAAGTCCCTTTGTTGGACACCATAGAAGTCACCAGCTGGTGGTGGAACCAAAGAGTAATCATTCATCCCAATTCCAGTCAGGTCCTTAGGATCCCTTTGTTTACCCACACAGTCTCCTAGGGTTTGGGTGGCTCTATCAAATCTTTGAATTTTAAGGCCAACATTATCTTTATTCTTAATGGCCTCATCTAACTTAGCCTGTATTTCACCATTAACCCTTTCCATGATGTTTCTAATATCCATACTAGCCTCTAACTCATGTTTTAAAATATTGATTTTATCTTTTAAATCAAATTCCATTTTCTTGTATTCAGAAATAGTTTTCTCAGTTTCAGTGAGAGCTAGTTGGTAATTAGACAATTTACATATTTCAGTACTCATATCATCTAATAATCTTAACACCTCTTTGTTAAGTCTTTCAGTATTTAACCTACAACCTTTGCTACAAAAAGCGTCATCATATACCTCATTATCAGATGAAGAGGAGGAGTGTGCCATGAGAGCATATTCAACATGCTCTTCTTCTTCAATATCAGCAACCAAAGCTTTATCCTCTTCAACATTCTTAGCCAAATAGCTCCAATCCCATCCCATACCATCAATTCCTTGAACTGCAACCATGGCTTTGGAATCATGAGCTTTAACAATCTGACTTGAGGGTTTACCAGCATCAGATCTTCTAGGAGATCTGCATTCCCTCATGAAGTGCCCCATACGATGGCAGTTGTAGCATTCAACCTTGGATTTGTCAAATCCAGCTGTGTCTTTAGCATTGAAGGTCATTTTCTTCTTAAACCTTCTGTTCCACCTATTTTCTCTTATACTAGCAAGAGCCATGTTCCACTTGATGTCCATCTCTTCCAAGTGCTCATCACTTATCTGCTCAAGGTCCTCATATGTAATCACTGAACCATTGGGCAAAGAAGCAATGTAAGCACAAACAGTATCCAAATTCAAACCAGCAGGTGTAACTCTTGGGGAGTCATTCTTGAATGTGTCAGCGTCTGAATAGGAGACGTTGACAGGACTTGTTCCAGCGCTGACATATGATGATCCAGTAACTGGATGCATGTAAGAGTCCTTCTGATTGAATTGACCTTCACTATGAGAGAAGAAGGCCATGTTGCTGTTGGTAGATTTGCTTCCATGTTCTAAAAGAGTTTCATCTTCTAACAGCCTTAGTTTATTGTAGATGTCATCAAACGAGGAGCTCTTGTAAGTATTGTTGGCAAGAATAGATCTTGCCTCAATCTTCCATGCCTCACCAAGACTTTTAAGAAAGGTAGCATTAATGTCAACATCACCAACTTGTGTCCCCATGAAGGACAACTTGCTTGTAATGTCAAGCAATCTGCTTCTCACACTACCCAGTTTCTCATTGGGTTGAGCTTTGAAGACAGTATAGTCATGCATGAGTTGCTTTTTCTTTTCTTTCTTAGTATCTGCATTACCACCATGTGTAACTTCAAGAGCTTCCCAAAGGTCTTTAGCAGATTCATAGCTTCTGTATTTATGCTGATTCTCTTGTCCCAAAGAGAGCTTCAGAATATTTAGGGTTTTCATGTCAACCCTTCTCTTTGTTATGTCTTCAGCAGACACAGCTCTACCATCATCAGGTTTTTCCCTCTTGTCAGCTTCTGAACATCCAACAACAGCTGTTCTTGCAGAAATGGCATTAAGAATCTTTTGAGCCTTATTGAATGTGTTTCCATATTCAATAACCTCCCAGAGTGTGTAGTCATAGATCCCCAGATATTGTTCAAAGTTGAACTTCCACTGATCAAAGTTGGTTGCATCAAGCATAGGAATCTTGATGTTTGGTAAAGGTGAGGAGGAAGAGTTGGTGATTTCTGGAGTTGACATGATGTTGTTAGGGTTTTTGAGAAAATTAGGGTTTTGATGATTTCTAGGGTTCTTGTGTTCTTTAAGATCAAAAGTTTCTCAACAAGCTCTGATACCACTTGTTGATCCCAAACTTAGATCGATTAGCTTTGTGTATACGAGATTAGATCAAGTAATACACGTACAGAAACCTTTGTATATGCTTATGAATCTAAGTGTTATGCGGAATTTAACACTTAAACAAGAACACACAATGATATAAACAAACTTTCACTTTGATTATCAATATCAAACTTGCTTACAATGAAAGTAGTTTACGAATGAAAACTTATATAAAACTTATATCAAACATTAACCTAAAGGTCTTCTTTTATAGACATAAGAAGCCTTGTACAATAATCTACGTATCAGCTATTCTTGGTAAAGATAAATATAGAAAATACAATGTTGTTCATATCTTTACTAGAACTATTCTAGAATACAATAAACGCGTAGAGTATATCTTCCTATCAGTGCTTGTCTTCAATGTGTCAACGCTTGACTTTATCTTGTCAACGCTTGAGCTATCAGCGCTTGTTTTGTTCTTGTCAACGCTTGTATTACTCTTGTCAGCGCCCAAGTGATCTGGCCTTAATTTATTCCCAACACGAATCACCTGCTCCTATTCCTCATCCTTCTACTTCCCCAATTTCTCCACCTCTTACTTCTACCCCTCCTCCACCCAAGGATGTGAGTGATCCTATTCTCCCAAAGCCTTCCTCTTCTTCCGAAATACCTTATCCCTCAAGGTTGCGGAAAGAGAAGCTCAAAAGCAAGGACGATATTCAGGTTTCGAACTTTCTTAAAATGTTTAAACAACTGAATTTCAATATCTCCTTCGTTGAGGCTCTCGCTCACATGCCTAAGTACGCGAATATGTTCAAAGATCTTCTTAGTGACAAGGAGAAGCTTCTTGATATCGCTAACACCCAACTTAATGAGAATTGCTCTGCAGTACTCTTAAGGAAATTGCCAACCAAGCTTGGTGATCCGGGTCGTTTCTTAATCCCTTGCAACTTCCCGGGAGTAGAGAATTGCATGGCCCTAGCCGATCTAGGTGCCAGTATCAATCTAATGCCTCTAAGCGTTTGGAAGCAATTATCTCTCCCTGAGCTAGTCCCCACCAAAATGACTTTGGAATTGGCTAACCGTACGGTTGCTTATCCAGTGGGGATAGCCGAAGACGTCTTTGTAGGAGTCGACAAATTCACTTTTCCTGCCGATTTCGTCGTCATCGACTACGAGATGGACCCTCGTGTTCCCTTGATCGTGGGTCGTCCATTCCTGAGGACCGGTCGCACTCTCATCGATGTTGAAGCCGGTGAGCTTATCATGAGAGTGGGTGACGATAAAATCGTCTTCAACATGGGAAAGTTGTCTAAACAACCTTATTCATACGAGAGTGTTAATTGTATTGACGTTCTGGATGAGGCTTGTGAAGAACACTTTAATGATGCTTGTAAAAATATTCCTACCTCTCTTCCCAATGTTGAAACCGTTTCCTCTATTGATTCATCAATGTCTCTATTCGGAGAAAGTGAGTTGTTTTGGAAAGATCTTGAAACCACCATGGGAGATGTGAACTTAGCAAAAGACGATTCTCCCACCAATTGGGATGAAGACATGCATTTCTTTGATAACCTTCTCAACGAAGACAATCTTTCTCCACCATCTCCCAAGGTTATTGCTATCGATGCTCCGACTTTGAAAACGCCTCCCATCGAAAATCCTCCGGATTTAGAACTTTAGGAGTTTCCGCCCCATCTCGAGTACGTGTTCCTTGAAGAAGAGAAGAAGTCGCCCGTCATTATTGCGAAGGACTTGAACGATGAAGAAAAAACTCGCCTCATCGCCGTGCTTAAAGATCATAAGAAGGCAATTGCTTGGAAAATTTCCGATATCCGCGGAATTGATCCGAACTTTTGTACTCACAAGATTCTCATGGAAGATGACTTTAAACCCGCAATCCAGAGCCAAAGAAGGGTTAATCCTAAAATTCATGACGTCATCAAACAAGAGGTTATCAAACTTCTTGATGCCGGCTTGATTTACCCTATTTCGGATTCACCGTGGGTAAGTCCCGTCCATTGTGTGCCCAAGAAGGGCGGAATAACCGTTGTTTCCAATGAACACAACGAGTTGATTCCCACACGTCTCGTTACTGGGTGGAGAGTTTGTATTGATTATCGCAAGCTCAATGATGCCACGAGAAAAGATCACTTTCCTCTTCCCTTCATGGATCAAATGCTCGAGCGTCTAGCTGGTAATGACTATTACTGCTTCTTAGACGGTTTCTCCAGGTATTTTCAAATTCCCATCGATCCCAAGGACCAAGAAAAGACCACATTCACTTGTCCCTATGGAACATTTTCTTACAAACGCATGCCTTTTGGTTTATGCAATGCTCCTGGGACGTTCCAAAGGTGTATGATGGCTATCTTTCATGACATGGTTGAAGAAACTATGGAAGTATTCATGGATGATTTTTCGGTCTATGGCGATTCGTTCTCTGCTTGCCTTGCCAATTTAGAACGTATGCTTAAGCGGTGTGAAGACACTCGCCTTATTCTTAATTGGGAAAAATGCCATTTCATGGTAAAAGAGGGCATCGTGCTAGGACACAAGATCTCCAAAGCCGGTCTTGAAGTAGACTTTGCTAAAGTCGATGTTATCTCTAAGTTGCCTCCACCTTCAACCGTGAAGGGTGTGAGAAGTTTTCTGGGTCATGCGGGCTTCTACCGTCGATTCATCAAAGATTTTTCTCAAATCGCTCGCCCGATGACCCACCTCTTGGAAAAAGATACTCCTTTTATCTTTTCCAAAGAGTGTCTTGAAGCCTTCAACTCGCTTAAGGATAAGCTAACTAAGGCACCCGTCTTGGTTACCCCTAATTGGGAGCTTCCCTTTGAGTTGATGTGCGATGCTAGTGATTTTGCTATTGGAGCGGTTCTGGGACAAAGAGTGAACAAACACTTCCAACCGATCCATTACGCTAGCAAGACAATGACGGGGGCTCAATTGCATTACACGACAACCGCAAAAGAGCTTTTAGCTGTTGTCTATGCCTTTGAAAAGTTCCGCCCCTATCTTGTCCTTTCCACCACAATCGTTTACACCGATCATTCCGCGTTGAAGTACTTGTTGACAAAGCAAGATTCCAAACCAAGACTTCTTCGCTGGGTTTTGCTTCTCCAAGAATTTAAAATCGAAATTCGCGATAAAAAAGGAGCTGAAAACCTAGCCGCGGATCATCTCAGTAGACTTGAGGATCCTTACCAAGGGGATCATCCGAACAAAGAACTCAATGATTCTTTCCCATGGAAACCTTAATGTCTATCAACTCGACTACTGATGAAACCCCGTGGTTTGCGGACATTGCAAACTACTTGGCGGGTGGAATTCTCGTTGACGGACTAACATCACAACAAAAGAAGAAGTTCTTCAAAGACATTAAGACTTACTTTTGGGATGACCCGTATCTATTCAAACAATGTGCTGATTTGATCATTCGCCGATGTGTTGATGGACCGGCAGCTTTAGAAATCCTTAACGCTTGCCACAAAGGACCCACCGGTGGTCACTTTGGTCCCAACTACACCGCCAAAAAAGTGTTTGACTCGGGTTTTTATTGGCCCACCATCTATCATGACGCTCACGAGATGGTTAAACGTTGTGATGCTTGCCAAAAACAAGGCAAGATCACACATAAAGATGAGATGCCTCAAAATTTCATACAAGAATGTGAAATCTTTGATGTATGGGGTATCGACTTTATGGGGTCATTCCCTTCCTCTAAAGGAAACAAATACATCCTTGTAGCCGTTGACTACGTTTCAAAGTGGGTTGAAGCCAAAGCTTTACCTACTAATGACGCAAGGGTGGTTTGTAACTTTTTGAAATCTCTATTCGCTAGATTCGGTGTGCCTCGTGCCATTATTAGTGATCGCCGGACTCATTTTTGCAATGACCAATTCGCAAGAGTCATGGCTAAGTATGGTGTAAATCATCGTCTTTCCACCGCCTACCACCCACAAACTAATGGCCAGGCTGAAATCTCTAACCGAGGATTAAAGCGAATTCTGGAAAGAACTGTGGGAGAGCATCGTGCCTCATGGGCTGATAAACTTGATGATGCTTTGTGGGCTTTTCGTACCGCTTACAAGACTCCGATTGGTTGTACACCATATCGTCTCGTGTACGGGAAAGCGTGCCACCTCCCCATTGAGTTGGAACACAAGGCTTACTGGGCCTTGAAGTGGGCTAATTTCGATATCAACAAAGCCGGTGACCTACGTAAGATCCAACTCAATGAGCTGAATGAACTCCGTAATTAGGCTTATGAAAATTCTTTGATCTATAAGGAAAAGACTAAGCTCATTCACGACTCTAAGATTAAAAACCGAGAGTTCCAAGTTGGAGACAAAGTTTTACTCTTTAACTCTCGGTTGAAAATCTTTTCGGGCAAGATGAAATCTCGTTGGTCCGGCCCATTCACCATTGCCCAAATTTTTCCATATGGTACTCTCGAGCTCGCTCAACCTAATGGACCTAATTTTAAGGTGAATGGCCAACGAGTAAAGTTGTACTTTGTGAGGACATCTCTTAGGAGATGATTCCATCCCTCACCACGTTTCCCATGAACTAATTTTGGGTCGAGTCAGGCTCGTGACTCGGTTATCAAAAACAAGCGCTCCTCGGGAGGCAACCCGAGTATCTATCCTTTTCCGTTTAACCTCCTAAGTGTAAGGGGACCTATATAGGTGTTTATCTTTGTGTGGTGATGTGATTACAGGGATGAATGCACTCTTGGAACCTTCGAAGAACCGTGCTCCCGTGTTATCCGAAATCCGGTTCTATCTCTCAACTATCGTGATTCAATTTTCTTCATACTCACATTTGAAATTGATCACGTTAGTCGTCTCTTCCTTAACTTGATTTAACCAACGTGCACAATGTCATAAGTGTAGGGGAGATTTTTCCCACATGCTTAAACATTGAGGACAATGTTTATCTTAAGTGTAGGGGGGACTTCTATCGAAGTTTTAAGTGGACTTTTCCATGAAAATGCCTTCATTTAACCGGAAAATCATCTTTTTCAACATTTTTCAAATTTTTAATTAACTTTGGCCATTTAGTCGTAATTTTTAAATTTTTATCATTGCTTTCGTATGTATATGTCCCGCAATAAAGTCAAAAGTATTAATAAAGTGGTGTAGCTAGTTTAGAAATCTTTGACATATTAGGCCCGTTGCGATTATTTTGACTCAACCCGAATAGACTTATCCAAGATTATTCTAGCTAGTATCCTTAACCATGTAGACCTTAATTGGTTTATTAGGCTAAGTATCCACGAATCTCATTACTTGAGATTTTAAATTGTGGAGAACGAGAAATGATAGAGTCAATTATAAGTCGGTATTCTTGCACAAGCTCACTTGGTGTAATTATTTTGCCTATTCTCCCATCACTTGCTAATAATTTATCTGCAATAAGTAAGGTCGTACGATTTGAAAAAGTTACTTAGCTTCTAGACCAAGATCGTTTAAAAGTTGCTCGGTAATGATAAGAGTTCATAGCCAAGGCATAACTTATGAAGCGGGGCGCGAAGATTGGCGAGTCCAAAAAGGCCCTAACAAGGCATGAGGACTCAATCTTATTGCTAAAGATCCAAGGTGATGTGAAAAACATTATTCCCAAAATCAATATGAAGGATCAAGACTCACGACGAAAAGCAATCAACTCCCGTAAAGATCATGGAGAAGTCTATCCGAAAAGACCCTAACAAGGTATGAGGATAAATAGATCCAAGTCCGAAAAGGAGGCGGATCGTTGTATCTCAAAATCCCAATTAGAGATTGAATAAATAATCATGGAGTCATGGTCAACAAAGTTGGAGTACCTCTCAAAAGTCTCCAAGTGAAGAAACTCTATTAACGATGAGAAGACCGTTATCTCAAGCACGTCTCTCAAGATATGAAGTATGAAGTACATGCCAAATATCGGCCCGAGAAAGGTCTCAAACCGTGAACCGAGTTATGCCAAGATATGAACTTTTTGATATCCCGAGAAGCAGTTTTAAGAGATTTTGTCCTTTAGCTAACTATTGATCAAATCGTCCTACTTTGCTTTCAGCCTAAATAAACTATCGAAATAAGTCCAAAAATGCATCTTCATGATCATTCTAAGACAAAAATAAAATATAAGAGATACACCTAGGAATAAGGGAGTTTAAGCATATAGTTAAGCCATGTGTGTAAGTGTTTGATTTGCTAACTTATAATAACAATGATCTCGTTTTTAAGCTTAGTTTGGGGAACGTGAAACATGAGGGTGATAAATCTTCGCAGCACCAAAGCCCTAATGTAAGTCCTTGATCTCTTTGCAAGTTATTTCCATGTAGCTATTTTCAAGTGAAAATGGTTTTCTATCCTTTTGTTTACTTTAAAGTTTTAATTTTTCTTAGTACTTTAATTTTTGTTTAGTAGTATGTTAATAAGGCCAAGGTTGATTGATTATGAGAAAAATGTAAATTTGCTTTATCACTAAGCATTGCATGAGGGCATGGCAATGGTTAAGTGTAGGGGATTTGATAGGTGTGAAAACACCCATCCTTTTACCACTTATTTCTTACTAAAACAAGACCAAAACGCGTGTTTAATATCATTTGTTTGGAATTATGCGTGGTTTTTGTGTTTATTGTGTTTTCAGAGTCAACCGGATGATTATTGAAGAAAACATGGGATTGCACTGGTTTTATCAAGGAAAAAGACTAAAGACGAAGTCTATTGTCCAAGAGATGCAAAAGATTTGAAGTCAATGGGCCTATTTGAAGATTTATCGAAGAAAAGGACCAAAGATGGAAGATTTACATATGTCGAAGAAACTCGAGTCTATTAAACGAAGAAATTAAAAGACGAGTTGAATTTAATCGTCGACAAATCCCGAATCAGAATCGAAAACGTCAACTTTTCTGAAAAGACGAGAAGACAAGAAGAAAGGGAGAAAGCCCACTCACCAACCAACCACTTAGCCTATATAAGGGAATCACCCTCACAATTTTTGGCATCTAGTTTTTTCTTTCTGTTACTCTTTTCCTAGTTCGTAGGAAGCCATCTCCCTTAAGGAGTGGTTTTTCATCTTCTTTGATTTCTTCTTTTAATCTTGTAAGTTTGATCCCTTCCTTTTGTTTTATTGAATCTAAATCATTATCAATTCAAGTTTTCATTTAATCTTTTCATTCCTCTTGTTCATCATCATCTTTTTATTGCAAGTTCTTAAGTTCTTATTTAGTTGAGTTTTGATCTTAAAAAGTTGTTGAATTTGTGTTTTTATGATTGGGATTTGATCCTTATAGTTAATAGATGGTTTGTGGTTAATTCGGTTAAACCTTTTTGTTTACTTGGATTGATTTTTATCAAATTCGTGATCCCCTGTTCTTACGATTTGCTGTTACTGTTCTTCTTCCCAGACATTCCGAATAGTCATCTTTCTTCTTCCCCTATTCGGAACTTTCATTTATTCCGCATAGCCTGATTTCCCTTTCCTTTATTCGGAATATTTCCATATTCCGGATAACTCTAGTATTCCGCATAAGCTTGATTTTCCGCATGGTCATATTTATTCCGCATGGTCACAATATTCCGGATAGCCCCAATTATTCCGCGTAGAGCATGTTATTTCGTATAATCTCATTATTCCGAGTAGGCGTTTATTCCGCATAAGGGTTGTTATTCCGCATAGACAAAAATATTCCGAGTAAGATCATTATTCCGCATAGGTCATTGTTCCGAATAGCTTCAATATTCCGAATAGCTCTTTTCTTCAGTAAGATTATTTTTCTGTTTTATCATTTAATCATTTATATTTACTGCAAGTTTAATTTCATTACTTCATTCATTTATCTTTCAATAGAATAGAAAACCAAATCCACTTTTTGTCACCAAAAACAAATCATTCCACTTAGAGCTGTGATCAATTCGAGAGGATACCGAGAACTTAATCTGAACCAAACCAATTAACTTGTAACAAACGGTCACTAACCTTCTTAAATCTGAAGGTGACAAGCTTTAGTCGAATAGTATCACAAATCAACACCACAACTTGATCAACATTCCTCGTTGCCCTCTGAACAAACGAGAATTCTATTCAGCCCATAAGAAATAAGAAGTCGCAGCCACGACCATTCGGCCAATAATGCTAATCACAGATCGAGCCTTCGAAATAGGGGATACATAGGCAAAGATGTCCGCAAATCTTGGAGGTACAGATCCCATATCAGCCAACTCCCGAACATTACACCAAACATGCGAAGAGAAAGAACACTAAAAAAATAAGTGTGAATGGGAATCCGCAACCGCCCCACACAATGGACACCGCAAAGTAGCAGTATCCACGTTAAGGCCTACATCCCAATGCCTCAATCTGTCTTGAGTCTTTAGTTTACCCTGTACCATAAGCCACATATGAACTGCATGTCTAGGGATACAATGCGCAAACCACACAACATGGTACCACTAAACAGCCTCTGAATGAGTACGAATAGAGTCCCAAACCCTAGCCATAGAAAATGGGTGTAGGGCGCCCGTAGTATCACGCCACATAATAACATCCTCAAGATCATCCTGGAGAGCCGGAACAGGCAAAGAATCTAACAAAGGATAACATTCAGGCCAATTTGGAGGCCATTGCCAAGCGCCATTAGAAATAAGGTCACGAACCGAATCAGCAAGAGTAAAACCCGACCGAATAATATTGCGAACAGTAATAACATTCCGGAGAGGACAAATCTCCGCCCATCGATCAAACCACATAGACGTAGAAGAACCGCTAGAAATATTATGCCAAATAAACGGCCGTACACGCGGCCGAATCATAAGTAATTTTCGCCAACCCCAACTCATTTCACCAATAGCCGGAACATCCCAGAAGATCCTCCCATTAAGTTTATACGAATGAATCCATTGAACCCATAGAGACTCCTTCCGAGTAATAACACACCAAATATGCGAAGTCATAAGAGCAGTATTAAAGTCTACCAGGTTACGAATCCCCAGGCCACCCTCACGTTGTGGCAAACAAACCAGCTCTCAAGCAACCTTGGCTTTACCCCGTTTCAAAGGTCCTTGGAACCATAAAAACCACACATAAGTTGATCCAATTCCGATATGATCCGGGCAGGAAGAATAAAGACAGAAGCCCAGTAAATATGCATAGAAGAAAGAACTGAGCGAATAAGTTGTAACCTACCTACCAAAGAAAGATACTTATTCCGCCAATCATTAACCCTGCTCTCCAACTTTTCCACAAGGACTTTACAGTCCCTATAAAGAAGTCGAGAAGATATAAGTGGTACACCCAAATATCGAACGGGGAGCTGCCCTTCAGCAAACGGCAACAGATTAAGAGTACTAGTGTTCACCGTAGGAGAAACATTACAGAAGAACACAGTACTCTTAGGGATACTAGGAACAAGGCCAGAAACATTCTTAAACTCATCCAAAGCATCCATAATAATACGTACCGACTGAAGATGACCATGCGTAAACAAGAATAAGTCATCTGCAAAACAAAGGTTAACAATAGAATTCTTCTCACACCGATAGTGATAATAAAATTCCTCAGCATCACGCACACGTTTCGTCAAAATAAGCATTAACACCTCCATGACAAGAGTGAATAAGTAAGGTGACAACGGATCCCCTTGACGCAACCCTCTTTTACCACGAAACCAGCCATGAATATTCCCGTTAATACAAATAGAATACGACATAGACGTAACACACACCATAATCCATTCAACCATAGTATGAAGAAACCCGAATCCAATCAGAACAGAACGAAGGAAACCCTAATCAACGGTATCATATGCTTTCTGAATATCAACCTTAAAAGAACACCTGGGCGGCCCACTTCGTCTATGATAGTTACGCATAAGCTCTTGAGTTAGAAGTATATTATCCGATATTCGTCGACCCGGAACAAAAGCAGATTGATTAATACTAACTAAATCACCAAGATCATCCTTGATACGATTAGCAATAATCTTACTAATGCACTTAAAAAGCACATTATATAGGACGATAGTCAATAATGTTTGCAGGAGTAGACACTTTCGGAATCAAAGCAATAAGAGTATGGTTAATTTCCTTAAGTAATTTACCATTAGCGAAAAACTCCCGAATAGCACAAATAACTTCGCCACCAACAATATCCCAAGCCTTCTTAAAAAATGCAGCCGTGAAACCATCTGGACCTGGGCTTTATCATCACCCATAGAGAACATAGCCCCTTTAATTTCATCATCCGAAACAACCCGTATCATAGCATTAGCTTTCTAAGCATCCAAAATACTAGTAAACAAGTTATGACTATCAAGCGGTACAATCATACCTTCCAACCCCAGAAATTGTTCATAGTGTGTGACAAAAGCATTTGGAACATCATTACCTTCATGAATAGCATTAGAACCATCCATGACCATGTCAATGCGATTCCTAGCACACTTACTTTTAACAACACGATGAAAATAGGCCATGTTAGAATCACCCTCATGAAGCCAGTGAATCTTAGATTTTTGTCTCAAGAATCGTTCTTCATCAAGTGTAGCCTCCTTAAACGTAAGGAGATAATGCGCATGAATCTCCCGCAGTTCAGGATCATTAGGGTCACGATCAATAGCTTGCTGCACCACATCAAGATCCAACCAAATACGCTTAGCCCGTTCATGCAGATTGCCATGCTCATAGAGAAGCTTACGAAACGGAGATTTAAGACCCTTAAGACGCTTAACAACTCTAAACATATCACATCCCTGAATATACAAATTCCAGCCATTCGCAACAATGCACCGAAACCCTTCTTTAGAAACCAAAAAGTTTGAAAACTTAAAAGGTTTAGGTTTAGGTCTACTAACCGCAGGAATTCGAAGCACACAAGGAGAATGATACGAAATCCTATAAGGTTGGAAGACAGCAAGGGAGTTAGGGAATGCGTCAATATATGCGATATTGCACATAACACAATCTATCTTTTTTAGAATACCATCACCACCCATAGGCTTCTGATTCCATGTGAAATGTAACCCCATAGCATTAACATCTATTACTTCCATCTGTTGAAAACATTCTTTAAACTCACGCATAGCAATATTCGGCTCATAGCCACCACACGAATGATCCTCCAGATTGAGTGCAGTATTAAAATCCCCAAGCAACACCCACGGTTTATCACGCATAAACGTGGCATGTACCACTAAATTAGACCATAGAATACGCCTATCAACATAGTTATTAGCGGCATACACAAAGGAACAAAATATTGTTTTAGAATCAGCTCTAGTGTTAACTTGACAATGAACAACTTGGGGAGTTTGCGCCATCACCATAACATCAACAACATCATCATTCCAACCAAGAATGATCCTAGTGCCTTTGGAACAAAGACCACCATTAGACGTCCAATTCCACCTACTACACACCTTTCGACAAGTATCATAAACAACAGAAACATCCACATGAGACTCCAGAACAGCACATACACTAAGATTATTCTCATTAACCACCTGACGAACCTCCTTTTGTTTAGGGGCGCGATTCAAACCCCTAATATTCCATGAAGCCATACTAAACATTAGAAACATTTAGAACAGGAGTGCTTGCCCCTGAAGTGGAATTATTAAACAGATTCGCAGTTTCATCATACACCATCTCAACAACCTCATCATCATCTAACTCCTCCCCCCCTCTTTAAGACTAGATAATGACTCATATAAATTATAAGTGGAAACTGGAGTCGAAGTAGGAAATGACTTATCTCCAAAATTACTGCTCGAGGTAGTAGCAAAAGGAGAAGGCATAGCAGAACTAGAGACCGTAGTAGTCTCCTTAATACTAGAGTCACCCCGAACACCTTTACCTTTTACAGACGATGTAGCAGCTGGGGCCTTGGGACGAAACTTAACACCCTTTGGGATATTCATTCCTGGACGATTCTGCTGTGCATTCATATTCCCAGTCCCTTTATTACGCTTATGATTATAAACCATTTTAAAACCATCCGTAGGAGCTGCCACATTTGTAGGAGCAATAACCCTCTTAGGACATTGTTCACAAGAATGCCCAAACGTTTTACATGTTACACACCGAGGAGGTTTCCATTCATATTCCACTCTAATAGTCTCTTTCATAAAACCATCTCCAACTAACGAAGGAATTCCAATAGTAAGAGACTCCTTGAGTTCATTCTCTGCATCAATCTCAACCAAACATCGAGCAAAACTACTCCTACCCCAAGAGTCGTTACACATAGTAGCAGTAAACGAATCAAGCATAATAGGTTTACCTACAAAGGAGGCAATCAAACTAATCCCATCTTCCTCAAACACCTGTATAGGAACATCATGAAACTTAACCCATCCACGACCCTCCCTCCAAAACAGCCTCTAAACCAGCATTAGTATCAAATTTAAAGAAAAAGAATCCCTTATCATTCATCATGATCTTTTTAAGACCATGTTTCGTCCAATTATTACGTACATAATATTCAACGACAGGGAATGCCATTCGCTTACCAAGGAAATAGCCAAACAGCGTGTGCTCAAAGCGACTACTAACCTTTTCAACCACCTTACGAGGGATAGAAATATTAACACCATCAAAAACCTGTTCTCCAACTAAATGTCGAAAATTAACACCACCCTTCGACACAGACGAAGCACCAGCTGCATTAGCATAGGAAGACGGAGTAGCATTAACCTCAACGGAATGCACAATAGACGAATCAATACTAGACACATTAACTGTAGCATTAATGTAACACCCCCAAATTTATACAACTCAATACAGCGGAAGACTAGTTGGTGTTATGGGATAGCACATTACTCACATCATAGACAACGCTTAAAAGTCGCGTCGTTTTAATAATAAAGCGTTTCCATTCATAAATATCAAAGTTACATAGGTCGCAAGTCATTTGTATTTAATACAGATTTTACAAAGCATTTGAATGGAAATAAGTATTTAGGTGCGGGCCATGAATTCTTGTTGTCTTCCCGAGAATTACCTTCAAGTACCTGAGATAAAACATGTTAAAAGAAAAGGTCAGCGATAACGCCGAGTGAATTCATAGAGTTTAATAAAATCCATCAATATAATATCAGTATAAAAATTATTACTGAAAATCATTTTTGTACAAATCATTTTAATAGGCCATAAAATAGCCAAAGTCATTTTATACAAATCTTCATCAAAATCATAATATAGGCGTTTGCCTTAAAAATCATTATACGAGCCAATGTCGTAAAAACATCATACAATACGTCTTATGACGTTGTATGAAAATAAAAACCGTTATATGAAAATGGTTATGAAAACCAAAACACGAACATAATATCAATAGTATGACCCCGTATTGCTAGTCAGGCAATACATCGTAATTCGGTGCGTCTAGTAGTATTTCGTTAGTTAGATTATTATAAGCCGCATGACATTGTTACCTTACTAAACCAAACAACGGGTAGCTAACCCGATACTCAATTTTCCCATCTAAAGTAGCGTGTCGTCACAAGGTCACGCTATGGAAATCTTCTCATACATAAATTCGCTTACCAATCAATGTGGCACGACGGGGATCAACCGTCAAGGCGCGAACTGGAGTGATCGTCCCCAAATAGTACTATTATATGCATAAGCGTCTACCAAATCCCGGTAGTTCACAATTCATGCTAATGGGACTTTTAGTGACATAACCTAACTTTAATAATCCATTTAATTTCATCTATCGGGTCCTTTAATCATATATCGGGTCATATAATCGGGTCATACAATCATTCGGGTCCAAATCAATAAACAAACAATCGGGACAAATGGTGTCCTATTTTATAAAAATTACATGTTATCTCCCTCGCGGGTTTATAAAACATTTCATAAAAACATTTAAAAGAGTGTGAGGCTATGAACTCACGTTGATGTGGGAAGACGATTATCGGCGATTTTGATGTACGGTACGTGCTTCAATCACGAAAACCTAGACAAATAATACTCGTCTTAGACTCCTGTCCAATGACTTTATAAAATTAACAATTATGTATACATATGATGATTATATATATATGATGATTAAGTGGGTTTACATATTCTCTTTTACTCATTTTACTGTTTACGTATTGGTATCTTCTTACTAGTTTACTAGTTTTACCTATTTACGTGTTTTAAGTCCAATAAACTTATTATAAGTTCTTTAACTTGTATTAATCCATGTTATACTTATATTATCAGTATCTACACTTTACAAGTTCGGCCTAAATGAGTTAAGTCCAATAAATAAGTTTATAAGTGTTTTAGTCCATTTTGTTGTATTATTTGTCCAATAACGTTAATTTAGCCCATTAATGTCCGTAGGTTATATAGTTCGGGTTTTATCGATTTTTACTTGTTATATATGTTTATATATCAGTATATTAGTTTTATAAAGTTTACATTAGACGGGTCCAACCGTCTAAGTTTTATTTAGCAAAAACGTTAATTTTACGGTAATAGCCGAAAAAGTCGTAAAAATTATGTTTATAGTTTTATAACTTATATAACTTAACAAGTTACCATTTTTATAAAATGTCCAATTATTTATCCTTATACATATTTATATAAATGTATTATATAAGTTAGTGGGTTTTATTTCACATTTTATACTATTTTTATTTGAGTGCTTATATAATATTATTATACTTTAATTTCCAAAATCTGATTTTTATTTTCATGTTCACCAAAACTGCCATATCTAGAGTTCTATATGGAGATAGAAGCTCAAATGTTTATGACATAAACTACATGATATGTGCTCCATTTAACTCTTCTATAGCTACTGTTGAATAATCTTCTAAGTATTTTCTAAAAATCGTCCAAAACAGTGAACTCAGATTTGTACTTTAAACTTGTTTTGATCATATCTCACTAATTACAATGATTCCATTGCATGACCAACTCTCACATGTGTACAAGACCCATAGCTTACTGTAAATTGATTCTACTTCATCATTTTATCAGTCTAACATGTGGTTAGTTACTGTTTTTATACAGCCTACCATTTAAACAAGATTTACCCATTTTACATGTAGTTTGTCCATCTTTTTAAGCATGTTTATCAACACCAAATCCCCACACAATATTTTTAATCATCATTCATCATCATATACATATACATAAGTAAAAGAAATACAAGATTACATAATCAAAAATAACAAGAGGATGAGGAGGACAATCTTTATACCACCAAGTTGATGTAGGTTGTGATTTGGACATGGATTTTGATAGAGAAACTTGTGAATAATCAAGACCATCTTCAAGACCACCATTCTTTATGAAAACCTTGTGGAAAATCAGCCCTTGACTCCATAGAAAACTCCTTGCTATTTGTTAAAATCACCTCCAATCAACAAGTCTTCAATAGGTTTCAATCTTATGCAAGTTAAACATAAGATTTAGGGTAGAAAATTTGATGAATATGGTGGTGGTAGTGGTAGTATGGACGGCACACATAGAGAAGAAGAGAGAAAATGGTGGTTTTTGCATGAGAGAAATGGGATAAGTGGTTTAGCAAATGGGTTTTGTTAGGCTAGTGGGATGTGTAAGCTTCATTGTGAAGCTAAGTTACATGTGTAACTTAGTTTCATGTAACTTTGACACCTAAGGGTGTTGTGGCCGGTTATAGTGGGGGTGGGACAAGTGTCCCACTTGTCTCATCCCCATTTATTTAAGGGTACTCATCCATTCCAGTTTCCTCGATTTGCGTGCCCTCGGATCGTTTTACGAAAAACGTTTTTATAAAATATGAATCAACGTCACAAAACGAATCCAATAAAAATTGTCTCATCAAAAACGGAGTTCGAAAACGTAAATACGTAATCCTAAGGTTTTCGGTTTAGTCGTAAAGGACGTTAAAATAAAATCGTAAGTCCTAGTCTCTTCTCGTAAATTTGTGAGTTTATGAACCAACACAAATTTAAAACTCCAAAATAATATTTACGGATAAATTTATTTTCTGAAATGTCGGACTGTCACCAAAACGGTGTATGTAAACGTAAGCACGTAACGTAGAATCCTCCGGTTTAGACGTAGTCGATGCTACTTCAAGACGTAAATCCAAATTTCTTCCCAAAAATAAGTAAGTTCATCAAATATTATTTTCAAATAAATATTGAGAATAAAATATTGACCATAAATTGACGGATTGTCACAGCATTTACCCCTAAACAGGATCTTTGTCCTCAAAGATCATCTTACTACTCGCTTCTTATAGAGTTAAAGCCATGTGGGTATTTCCTCCACATTCGGTCTTTTCTCACAAGTGCAATTCATTACAATACGCGAGTTCTATCAAACATAACTACGGGAATAAGATCTGGCTTAATGTTGACTTACTTTCTCTATCCATGATGTTCACGGGTTTTTGATGAATGCAACTTTTTGCCGATCTAAACTTTACTAAGAACAATCAGATTTTCACTTGATAGATATTCCATCAAGTTCGATTTACGAAACATAATTCACGCAGTTCTTGAAGTCCTAGGGTAGATCCAGCTTATATGCCTTTCAAACCAATCTTTTACATCATCTCAATGGTCCCATACAACGGGGACTTATATCCCATGATTTGTCAGATCATTAATTCATTTCTCCAAGGTTAAATTTTTTTTGGCATAACTTCGCTACCCATCTGGCACTTCAAGATCTACATTTCATATTCACATAACCTCTTGCCCACTACCGGCAGTCAACAATCAGATCCTAATTTCAATAATCATTTCAGATCTCGCGGGTTGAATATTTTGTAAGATTAGGTTCGCCATCATAGGAAACCTTAAACCTAAAAGACATGTCCAACTCACAATAGATGTATGTCGGGTGTCTTCATCCCAACTCCGGCTTATAAATGCTCTAATATTTAGATCCTAACAAGATTCAATCTCGATCCTAATACGATGATTATCAATGATAATCCTTCCAAGGGAAAACGATTATACGGTTCATTACCAAAGGTCAATCGTTCAAACATTAAGCAACACTTATATTACTTTGCATCGTTACTTTACCTCGTCCCTTCGATTGGGGTGGTACATAGTACTCTCATCAAGATTCGTTACAATGACTTCTGAGCAAATCTCTAGAAATTCGATGCGAAGCGAGGATCTTGATATAGATGTTCGATATCGGCACACTATGTTTACATAACTCTTTTGCATTTATCATTAACGTGAATGATATTAGCAGATTTGGTCAGTCTGTCAACGATGACCCAAATCGAATCAAATTCAGATGATGACCTTTGCAATAGCTAGACGTTAACTAATGTATGGGGCGATGTCTGCCTTCATAATTTGTCATTAGTACAACTTCTTTAGACAAAGATACTTTTAGTCAGAAATGACATAAATAGAATACTTATACTTACAAGTTCCCAACATAACTAAATCTCACAATCCTCCATATTTAGGCAACCACAAGTGGCCTTTAAAACATTTAACGCTGTCGGCTTCTCAATTTTAATGGTTCACATTAGCCGCGAACCACTTTTTATTATCTATATTATCCTTTTTACAAACATCGTTCATATTTAAATTGTTCAGCAATTTATTTTGCATCGTCATTACTAAGGAATACATCCTAATTGGTTCTTTATATTTTCTACATAATGTGTCAGTAATTACGTTCACCTTTCTTCATATTTTCTAAGTTTCAGTTTCGTTTCAGCTATCATTTTTATCAGTTTTGCTTAATCCGACGTTTAAAGCGTCGATAATTATTACAACTAATTAAATAATAAATATTTAATTTTTGTGAAACATAACGTAAAATTTTTAATTCTTCTTAGTTCGATCAATTTATAAAAATGTTCAAAATAAATTTGAATTTAATTAATACGATCTTTGTTGATTTATCAAAAATAATTAATAGGATTCGTAAATATTCGAAAAATCTTTGTTTATATTTTGGTCAAAATTTTCTTAGTTGAAAAGCAAAAAGTGTCGTTTCAAATTTCAAGTCATGGTTTAAATGGTTTCCTCAATCCTTCTTAGGTTATCTTGAGGTATACACAAACATTTACCCCTAAACAGAAGTTTAGTTAAGTGGTTTGTGTATAAGGGAATAATCCCTTAAAATCCTTTGTTAAAACATTTGTCAAAATATATTTGCACTTTCTTTTTAGTATAACTCAAAGTCTTAAATGACTTCTAAATTTTGAAGAGTCAATTTATATTCCATTATCTATTAATCAGACGGTCAAATAATGTAAAGGATTAAGTCTTAAGTCACATGTTAATTATTCAAGGTACAGGTTTTCATTGTTCGGCAATTTAAGGCAGTCTATAACTAATTATTAACTCATTCTTATTCTTATAAATAAATAAATAAATGGTCCTTAATGATCACGAGCATGAATTTATCAAATTACAGCCTACACACGTGATTCACCAAATTTATGAATGCTACATGTGTATTAGTCAATCCAAACGTCACCACGTGAAACGCATAATGTTCATTAAAAGTAGCGGATGTAGTGATTTGAATATATAATCTTTTTCGCAGATGCGAAGTTGATGATAACCATGCCATGTATCGAATCTTTAAAACATATGCTAGAACCTTGTAAATGATCGAACAAATCTTCCATTTCGAGTTATGGATATCGTTTTCGATTGTCAATTTACTCAGTTCACAGTAATTAATAAATACAAGGAATGATAACACCATGGCTCTTCATGATGACGAGCTTGGTAGAATAAAATCTTTCTCCGTCAAATCTCTCAGTTGTACGATAATTCCTTTTATTTCGGATGGTGCTGACGTACAGTGCACAAGCCACAGGTGCAGCACCAGAAATATAATCAATACCAATTTTAATCTGCCTTAATGGCAAAAGTCTAGGTGATTCACCAATAAATACCTCCTAAAGTTTCAGATAACATAAACACCTTTTAATACATACATATTAGGTTCCTTCTAGATTATAATATCTTATGACTAATTCACAATCATTCATGGTATAATTTTAAGTCTAAATACAGGATATGGCCATCCATTAGGAATTATTTATATCACTTTTGATAATCAACATCTTATCTTTTTAGGGGAATTCTACTCGAGTTCCCATCAATTAAGACAATGTCGTCATGTCATAATCAATCAATTCATTCTACTGGCACTTTCAACTTTTCAGTTTCATTACCGTCGATAAGATGTGAACTTCTCAAAAGACTAATTATAACTCATAATTCTTCACAAATTCAGGGATATCTGGAGACACAACTACGATTAAAAGAGTAAGGTCAACGCATAATCTAGGCGAGAGAATTTCAAATCAGATATAGATGAAAACATTTAACGAATATGAATATATCCCATGTTTTCATAATTTGAGTACGCACTCGAAAGCTCCTCGGATCGTTACCCAGGTCATTCAAATGAAATCAAATCAAAAGAAATGATAGGAACGTCGATATATCCAGTCGGGTATCAACACTCGGTAATCAGTTTTTTTTCCTATGAATCTCACTACAGGATAATTGGACAAGAAAGAATTGTCAATTGTCAAATAAGACAATTTCCATAGATCAGTAAATTCGACTCAGAAGAATAGATGCTACATGCACATATGTAGGTGTCCCTAACACTATGTCCCTATTTTTCACTTCTTGCAGATCTCATAAAATTTTATCTTTCACAATCTTCAAAGAAAATGTTGTGTTTATTAATCGGTTTTATGGTGACTACTATTCTGCCTTGCATGGTCCATTCCAAATTGTATGTAGGCGCGCAACTATATACAATTTCAAGATTAACGATGTAATACTCAGTTCGTCAAAACTTTACCATCATGTTTATAATAAAAACATTTACATGCTTAATTCTTAAATAAGAATCAAAATAAATTTACAAAGATTTTCCTTGTTATGAAAACAATTAAGTTTTCCAAGGTGTTTTATAAACAACTTCATTTCGATAACAATCACTTATAAATCTCACTTTGAATAATCCTTATAGTGATGAAAATTAAATTTTCTCAAAGGATACCGTTTTAACTTTATAAAAACAATGTGTGATCTGCAAAAGAGTGACGAAGAGTTGTTCACCAAGAACTAACTACAATATGATAGGAAATGAGCTTTAGCCAAATAATCATGAGGTTCATGATCTTGATGGCACTCTAAAAGAATAATTCACAACGTAACTCAATCAATATGAGTACTTGTTCAATGGTTGCATCACTAATGCGAACATTAGGATGAAGCAATAAAAGATAGATAACATCGATACATGTAGAATTTAGCAATCAAAAGTAGTCTTTTTCATTAATCACAAACAAGTCAAAATTGTACCGTAACACATTACGTGTCACTATGTCATACAATTCTCAGAACTCATCCTACCAACTGATGTCACAGTTAAGTTAGAGATTATTTTTAAAAGATACCACAATGAATACTAATCTACAAGAGTCATTAGGTATCCCACCTGTCCCGGAAGATCCATCGGTCCCAATTTAGAAGAAGATTTCTTCAATTTATTTCTTGGACACTGGGCATCCTCATTAGTGGACAATGGCCTAGGAACAACCCTTAACACAAACTAACAATCATTTAAAACCTTATAATTCAATCACAGAACTTAACAACTTCCTCTTAACAATCTCATATTCCATACAACTTAAATTTTACTTTATTCAAGTTTCAACCAACTTATACTCAATGCGATATCCTACCTCATTCTCCAATACTTTCAACCTTATTTATAAACCTTAATAGGGCAATAAAAGCTCGATATGAGTCAACACTTAATTTCCAATCCTATAGCTCTTTCAACAACTATTATCAAATGAGTCACTAGTATGAGATGACTCATACATTCAATTAGACTTCTCGGAAAGGTATTTGTGGCATGAGGCTTTTGGGTAATGGTTCCAATGACAGCCTCAAGTGCAACATTCACTCTTTCGATTTTGATTTAAGAATTGGATGACAACGAATCAGATGACATCTTTCTAGGTGGTAACATTTTGTCAAACTCCACTCTATAAGAAAAGATCGTCATGACATCGATATCAGTGTTAATCTCGCAATTCTTCTTCAATATCACAATCAACTAATATCTACATTTCTACGAATATCAACCATTTGTTGGGATCATAAATATCCGCAACTTGGTTTAGATCTAGGATAGCTAGAATTCCTACGAGAATAGCTTAGATTAATTTACTAGGGGATTTAGGGTACATTGTGACAATCTACGTTGTATCAATAACTCGTATAAATATCAAAATAATCATCAAACAATCATGTAATAAAATTACATCATATATATAATCCAAGTTATATATATATTAAAATAACACTTCTCAGTCTGGCCTTGTCGGTAACTCGGGAATTCTTCGGCACCGTTATAGTCAAAAGATTTTTAGACATTTTTAGAAAAATGTTTATAGTTAAAATATTTTGAAATGTTTTATTCAAAACCTTGGTTTTAAAAATCTTTCGTTCTCTATAACGAGAGCTCTGGTACCAAACTGTAACACCCCCAAATTTATACAACTCAATACAGCGGAAGACTAGTTAGTGTTACGGGATAGCACATTACTCACATCATAGACAACGCTTAAAAGTCGCGTCGTTTTAATAATAAAGCATTTCCATTCATATATATCAAAGTTACATAGGTCCCAAGTCATTTGTATTTAATACAGGTTTTACAAAGCATTTGAATGGAAATAAGTATTTAGGTGCGGGCCATGAATTCTTGTTGTCTTCCCGAGAATTACCTTCAAGTACCTGAGATAAAACATGTTAAAAGAAAATGTCAGCGATAACGCCGAGTGAATTCATAGAGTTTAATAAAATCCATCAATATAATATCAGTATAAAAATTATTACTGAAAATCATTTTTGTACATATCTTTTTAATAAGCCATAAAATAGCCAAAGTCATTTTATACAAATCTTCATCGAAATCATAATATAGGCGTTTGCCTTAAAAATCATTATACGAGCCAATGTCGTAAAAACATCATACAATACGTCTTATGACATTGTATGAAAATAAAAACCGTTATATGAAAATAGTTATGAAAACCAAAACACGAACATAATATCACTAGTATGACCCCGTATTGCTAGTCAGGCAATACATCGTAATTCGGTGCGTCTAGTAGTATTTCGTTAGTTGGATTATTATAAGCCGCATGACATTGTTACCTTACTAAACCAAACAACGGGTAGCTAACCCGATACTCAATTTGCCCATCTAAAGTAGCGTGTCGTCAAAAAGGTCACGCTATGGAAATCTTTTCATACATAAATTCGCTTACCAATCAATATGGCACGACGGGGATCAACCGTCAAGGCGCGAACTGGGGTGATCGTCCCCAAATAGTACTATTATATGCATAAGCGTCTAACAAATCCCGGTAGTTCACAATTCATGCTAATGGGACTTTTAGTGACATAACCTAACTTTAATAATCCATTTAATTTCATCTATCGGGTCCTTTAATCATTTATCGGGTCATACAATCGGGTCATACAATCATTCGGGTCCAAATCAATAAACAAACAATCGGGACAAACGGTGTCCTATTTTATAAAAACTAACATGTTATCTCCCTCGTGGGTTTATAAAACATTTCATAAAAACATTTAAAAGAGTGTGAGGCTATGAACTCACATTGATGTGGGAAGCCGATTATCGGCGATTTGGATGTACGGTACGTGCTTCAATCACGGAAACCTAGACAAATAATACTCGTCTTAGACTCTTGTCCAATGACTTTATAAAATTAACAATTATGTATACATATGATGATTATATATATATGATGATTAAGTGGGTTTACATATTCTCTTTTACTCATTTTACTGTTTACGTATTGGTATCTTCTTACTAGTTTACTAGTTTACTAGTTTTACCTATTTACGTGTTTTAAGTCCAATAAACTTATTATAAGTTCTTTTACTTTTATTAATCCATGTTATACTTATATTATCAGTATCTACACTTTACAGGTTGGGCCTAAATGGGTTAAGCCCAATAAATAAGTTTATAAGTGTTTTAGTCCATTTTGTTGTATTATTTGTCCAATAACGTTAATTTAGCCCGTTAATGTCCGTAGGTTATATAGTTCGGGTTTTATCGGTTTTTAATTGTTACATATGTTTATATATCAGTATATTAGTTTTATAAAGTTTACATTAGACGGGTCCAACCGTCTAAGTTTTATTTAGCAAAAACGTTAATTTTACGGTAATAGCCGAAAAATTCGTAAAAATCATGTTTATAGTTTTATAACTTATAAAACTTAACAAGTTACCATTTTTATAAAATGTCCACTTATTTATCCTTATACATATTTATATAAATGTATTATATAAGTTAGTGGGTTTTATTTCATATTTTATACTATTTTTATTTGAGTGCTTATATAATATTATTATACTTTAATTTCCAAAATCTGATTTTTATTTTCATGTTCACCAAAACTGCCATATCTAGAGTTCTATATGGACATAGAAGCTCAAATTTTTATGACATAAACTACATGATATGTGCTCCATTTAACTCTTCTATAGCTAATGTTGAATCATCTTCTAAGTTGTTTCTAAAAATCGTCCAAAACAGTGAACTCAGATTTGTACTTTAAACTTGTTTTGATCATATCTCACTCATTACAATGATTCCATTGCATGGCCAACTCTCACATGTGTACAGGAACCATAGATTACTGTAAATTGATTCTACTTCATCATTTTATCAGTCTAACATGTGGTTAGTTACTGTTTTTATACAACCTACCATTTAAACTAGATTTACCTATTTTACATGTAGTTTGTCCATATTTTTAAGCATGTTTATCAACACCAAATCCCCACACAATATTTTTAATCATCATTCATCATCATATACATATACATAAGTAAAAGAAATACAAGATTACATAATCAAAAATAACAAGAGGATGAGGAGGACAATCTTTATACCACCAAATTGATGTAGGTTGTGATTTGGACATGGATTTTGATGAAGAAACTTGTGAATAATCAAGACCATCTTCAAGACCACCATTCTTTATGAACACCTTGTGGAAAATAAGCCCTTGACTCCATAGAAAACTCCTTGCTATTTGTTAAAATCACCTCCAATCAACAAGTCTTCAATAGGTTTCAATCTTATGCAAGTTAAACATAAGATTTAGGGTAGAAAATTTGATGAATATGGTGGTGGTAGTGGTAGTATGGACGACACACATAGAGAAGAAGAGAGAAAATGGTGGTTTTTACATGAGATAAATGGGATAAGTGGTTTAGCAAATGGGTTTTGTTAGGCTAGTGGGATGTGTAAGCTTCATTGTGAAGCTAAGCTACATGTGTAACTTAGTTTCATGTAACTTTGACACCTAAGGATGTTGTGGCCGGTTATAGTGGGGGTGGGACAAGTGTCCCACTTGTCTCATCCCCATTTATTTACGGGTACTCCTCGATTCCAGTTTCCTCGATTTGCGTGCCCTCGGGTCGTTTTACGAAAAACGTTTTTATAAATTATGAATCAACGTCACAAAACGAATCCAATAAAAATTGTCTCATCAAAAACGGAGTTCGAAAACGTAAATACGTAATCCTAAGGTTTCCGGTTTAGTCGTAAAGGACGTTAAAATAAAATCGTAAGTCCTAGTCTCTTCTCGTAAATTTGTGAGTTTAAGAACCAACACAAATGTAAAACTCCAAAATAATATTTACGGATAAATTTATTTTCTGAAAGGTCGGACTGTCACCAAAATGGTGTATGTAAACGTAAGCACGTAACGTAGAATCCTCCGGTTTAGACGTAGTCGATGCTACTTCAAGACGTAAATCCAAATTTCTTCCCAAAAATAAGTGAGTTCATAAAATAATATTTTCAAATAAATATTGAGAATAAAATATTGACCATAAATTGACGGATTGTCACAATTAACCCTAGGAGGTTGCTACGGCTTAGGACCAACAACCCCAATAATAGGATTAGTGCCTCCCGTTAAACCCATAGTCGAAGTAACTCCACCCGTGTAAACACTCGCACTAGTAACTCATCCAAAGAAGGACCCTTACTTACACTCGTAGTTGTAGGCACAGGACCCGCGCCAAAAATCTCATTATAATCCCTAGTATTCTCCATAGTAGTAACAGGACTCATTGCACCAGTCGAAACCCTAGAATTCGATTCCAAACCTTCAACACTAGTGCTGCGTCCAGCCAAACCAGCAACATTGGAACCACTCGAGTATGAAGCAACACTAGAGACCCCCACATTATCCCCGGACACATGCGCCATAGGATCATTAATGCTAGCATTAGGAACCCTAGAATCCAAATGTGGTCTAGACGGTTCATTAACAGTTGCAGAATTAGGGTTTTCCAAAACCCTAGTCGACGTACGTTGTTTACTGCAGCCAGTAAACCCAGGCTCCATAATCGAAACCCTAACACCCTAAAAACGAATAGCTCCAAACAAAACCCAAGAAAAAACCAACGAAACAAATACTAACACCAAGTCCTCGTCAACTAGATCGTGATGGATAAATAGGCACAAAAGAACCGACAGTAGCAATGAAAATAAAGGAAACAATGATGAACAGATCGCTAGAAAAAACGAAAATAACCCTTAAAAACGATTAGATCTAATCTTAATGAAACATCAACCTAATTAGAACAATGTTTAATCTCAATAATCAAACGATTAGCAGACAAACACAAATATTAGAAGGTATCCAGGTGAAAAAGAAGGAGAAAAAATCGCATGAAAAGAAGAGGAGATATTTTCTTCCGCCATTAATGTTTTTAGGTTTTTTTTGACGAAAAATTAAAACGAGAGAACACATAAATTACTTAAACATGGAAAAGGCACATGTTGGCCTTGTGGGCCTTGGTAGCCGCGGACAAGGGAGACAAGGAGGGGGCCCCAGCCCATTTTTGGTTTAACTAAAGGAAACTAAAAACACAGAGTTTATCATAACATAATTTTTACAGAAAAATTAAAAACCCTAGCTCCCTTGAACCCCATAGCCGCGGCACACACATTGATAAGTGTGAAAACACTCATCAATAATGATCCAAAACCCACTTAAAACACAGTCAAATACATTATATTTAACTGAAAATTATCAGAATCACGTGGGTATTTGTGTTTCATGTGTTTTCAGGTAAAAAGATACATTTTGGAGCAAAGACACGTTTTCAAAGGATTTTTATGAATAAAAGACGAAGAAAAGGATGAAAGAGCTTTCGAGGACTGTACTTGCCATTATTTACCGAGATCGAGGGCTTAAAGTGTAACTTTCATTAGACAAAGGACGAAATGGAAATTTGCTTAAAAGTTTTGAAACACATTTGATAAAGAGAACAAATTAAAGGACTAAAAAGAGAAACAATGGGAAAGTTTATTTAACTTGGTCAAATGACCAAGTCATGGTCAAACTCAGACACACACGTCTTTCTCCTTCGTCTACAAACAAGAGAGAGAAAAAAAAAACAAAACGTCCCATCTCTTTCCACCACCATTTACCTGCAACTCGATTTTAAGAGAGATTCACAAGGTTTTAGATGAAGATTATAACAGCAAAAATGATCCTCATCGCATCCTCTTCAAGAAGATATTGATTAATTAGACCAAGATGGAAGATTGAAGAAACGCCCATATGGATGTGAAGAACCCTAAATGATCGAACCTCGTATTAAACACGTGGCATCAAGGGATTGGATAGCACATGTCATCAACACCTCTTCTCCTCTCTCAAACGCCTATAAATAGAAGACGAAGAGCTCATTTTCAGCGGCTAGCTTAGGTGTAGTTTACACACACATTAGTTTAGCTCTTAGGAGTAGATTAGTTAAACTCTTGTAACTAATTTCTGTTAATCAGTTTTCCAAGCTTTAAATCAGTTTGTAACCGAATTAGTTTTCCGCCATTAATGAAAGTCTAAATTTCAGCTTCTCAATCTTTGAGCTTTCTCAACTCTTCCATTTTTCTATTGTTTTTCTGCTTGATCGTAGGGTTCTAAAAATGATGATATGATTTTAAGTTTTCTAACTATTTGATGTGATTGTTATGAATTAGAGTATTTGCTTTGTTCTCATCCATTGATACAGTTCAATAGCCAGTTCTATGTTTGGTTAAGAGAGACTCAACGGTTATTCTTCGAGTTTTCTCTATGTTCTTCTATCTTTCTGTCAAGAATTTTTAGTTTGGAGATACTGATATGTTGGATCATGATTAGCTTATCGATCGATCATAGTGAACTGTTCAGTTTATGGTTTTGATCGGTTCATAATTAGCTTATTAGTTGATGGTTTCAAATTCAGTGTCCAGGATTGTTAAACAGTTAATTAGCTTTGGAATTTTTTTCATTAATAAGCGAAACTTGGTTTCTGGTTTAAGAAGTATCTTTTCCTTCAAAAGTATTTTCAATAAATAAGTAGTTCATAGCTAATGAGTTTTTATTGCATGATCTATAAGCTTTGAGTTTATTTCCTTAATCCTGTTCATAAGCTCCTAAGCTCAAAGCTTATGAGCGATAACAAGTTGTTGTGAGTTTTTGTTATGCAGATTACAAATACTGGTTCGTAGATCGATGATTTTAGTTCAGCATTCAGTTTAGTGTAGCGTCGATAGCGGACAGGATTGGTTGAGCAGCTGGTAGTGATTCGATAGACGATTCTGTATACTCGAGAGTTCAGATTACTGATTCGATAGATAATTTGATAGCGGTCTGGTTCGAGTTAGATAACAATCACGTCAACGGAGGCCTGGAAGTAACGGTTAAGCGCGTTTAATTTTTCTGCATAATGTAGTATAAGCTGTAGTTAGTGTAATCGTAGTGTAATACTTTGCGTTGTTGATTGAACTGCTCACATATTACATTCAGGATACTTTGTTTTTTCGATTGCAGCCTATTAGTATTTTGTTTAATTTCAGTAACCTGTGTTTGGCAATAGGATTTTGAGGTTAAACTAATTCAATTTTGTATAAGATTTCAGTTAGGATAGAAGTAATATAGAGTGTAGGTTTGATTTTGAAGTTGAGTTGTGTTGTCAAAGCTTCATAACTCAGTAGGGTTAAGTGATTTACTTAGTTACTCAAATAGTCAAAGAAGAGAATAGTCATAGAGGGTAAAAAATGAATTTTACTTGAAACCTGTAATCATCTAGTTTTATACATTTGATATAGAGGTGAAATGTCGTAGAAGACTGAACTTGAGTTATTTGAGTTTACTATATGGCCACTCTAATCTGTTTGTAGCACCCACGATTTTATTTCTATAGTCTTTGTAGACAATATTAGTTAATGTGTATTGGTTGTGAGAAATATTCAAACCAACAATTACCTTATGTTCTAGATTCGTTTTCACAATAAAAGTTTGGTAATGTACACATTTAGATCTCTCGTTAATATTTGTTACACTATTAGTTGTTGGATTAGTCAAGTTGTTAGATGGGCTAGTAGAACACTTGTTGGGTGGGTCTTATTGAAATTAGATTAGCCGATTACTTTGCGAAAGTATAATTGAAGTGATTTTGGTTGTCGTGTATTCTTTGCTAGAATGAATTAGATAAGACATTTAAGTATTTTGCCATTTAGTGTTAGAATTAGATATTAGCGTTATCTGAATTCTATAATAATAGTTTAGCTAATTGCCATTAATTAGGCCCAATGCATTTACATAATATAATACTAGAATATAATAATAGATTTAATTTTTGTTTTGCATGCCAAGTAGTATAAAACACCAAATAACGTTCTTTTAACCATAAACAATTAAGTCAAGCTTGAAAACGTTAAATCAATTCGATAAGACCGAGAGAAAAATGAACTAAAAAGACAAACATTACACATCAAGAAAAGGAGGCATTCGTTTTTTATTTTTGATCTTTGGTTATTGGTTCATGTTCATATTATTTTCCATCACGTACTGGGGTAAAACATTAAACCTTGATCTTTAATTCTTTTATTTAAATATGTGCTTATGATAGATCTTTAAAAACTAGTGATAAAAACATGTTTGGAATTAAAGTATTTTTACAAGGATAATTAAGTTAATTAACATGCTAATAATAATTAATTTAATTTAATCATGGGCTTAGGTTAATATTATTTATGAAATAATGCATGTTTTAACCTAAGTATTTATTTATTTAATTTAGACTATAGTATCAATTAATTATTAAGACATGGAATATAATTTATTAATAAACATGACGTAGGTTATAATTAATATAATATTAATAGATGTTTAACCTAAGTATTTTATACACCTTAATTTAATTAAATCATGCTTATATTTAATTAAATCATATAACATATAGTTTATTTAATTAACATGATATTATTAATAAACTATATTATAATCACATGACTTATGTTATTTAACTAGTAAACTTAAGCTTATATTAGTAGCTTATTAATCCAGCTTAATATGGAAACTTTCTAATTCAGGAAACTTACTATTTTTGGAAACTTTCTATTTTTGGAAACTGATCTATTTTAAGAAGGTAATCTGATTTTAGAAACTTTTTATTTTTGGAAACTTTCTATTTTTGGAAGCTTTCTATTTTAGGAAACCTACTATTTTTAGAAAGTTACTTATTATTACACAATAAGTATAATAATACCAGAAATACAAGTAATACTTAATCAGAATACATAGAATACATGATAAACACAACATAACATTAAAATTAGTAAAACAAGACGAGAACATATAAAACAAGCTAAGACATGATATAATCAGTTACGTACTCAGTCAACAGAATACCTATACATGTACCCTATTTTATGTAGCATTAGTAAGATCGAAGTAGGACTTTCCTTCTTTCGTCTTCTTCGTTCACTGGACATAAGGTACGGATTTCCCGTCCCTTCAGTATGGACATTCTTTCCTTATTAGGATTCCCTGTTTGCAGCCAACTTTTTTCCTATTATTGTTTTATATGTTTGGTTACTTATGTTAGTTAAGAGCCTAAGCCATATACATGCATGACCAATGTCACCTAGTTATGGAGGTACCATAACCATAACACTGGAGGCACCATTGTTATGACTTCCCCACGGCGAAGTGATTGCTCGTGTCGTCCCTTTTCAATTTTGGCCATTATCTTATATTGTCATATGGGGCGTATGGGTGCATACTAGTTACATGTTTACCAGTAATACTAGAGTGAATGGGATGTGTGCCTTGCATCCTTCACTAGGATTTGATCACTTCTACCTAGACTATTTAATTAGAGGCAACCCCTCTAATTGCATGACGAGGTCTTCTCTCCAAGTATTCATGCACGGTGGAACCTCATGACCTATATGGGCTATTGGCTAATTAATACAGATTTTACATAAAAACATAAGTCTTTTCAAACTATAAAACCAGTTTTATGAACATGATACCAGGTTACTTAGGACTTATATTATTCTGCTGCTATTAGTCTTTATGCTTATGCTATACTTGTATATCTGTGCACTGAGCGTTATACTCAGACGTTTTCCTTTCATGTTCCCAAATGGAAGGTACTCAAGGGCGCTCGTAGACTTTAAGCGTACGTGCATATGGATTGGAAGCTATCTAGCCTTCTCTACTTTATGCATTTCATCAAACATTTTGCTACTTATTTCTTTGGACATTGTTTAGTCCTTTTCTTTTACAGTACTTATGTTTGTGTGTGATGAGCTTATACTTGGGGTACCGATGTTTGTTTCCGGTATTTCCTTTCATGGTCATTTAATGTTTTTAAGACATTTACCTTGTTTGCTTTGATGACACGCCATAATCACGCGTGACATTCCATTTACCAAAATGGGATGTTACAATTATGGTATCAGAGCCAAGGCTTCGACTTGTAGGCTCTCAAAACATGACCTTTGATTAGTGGGTCGTCATTATTGTCTTCCTAGAACTGACAGTCGGTTTTCATGCATTCATTGTTTTCATGCATTTATGTCATATGTCATTATCGCAGGTTTATAACTAAGTAATGGTTGGTACAGGACTGGCCCTATTTAGTCGCATGTGCTTTTATCGAAACTTTTAATTTTGGGACCGACCCATAGGCCTCCCCTCGATATGTCTTTTGTTTTGGGTGAACTGACCACAGGCGTTTACCCTCGCGCATATAAAAGTTTTATAACTGTATCATGCATTCATACACCATTTTCATGCATAAAATTTTTCTCATGATTTATTGGCATAATTTTTTTCATATATATTATGTTTTATCAGTTTAATCATGCATTTTGTTTTATACTGTCAGATGGTTCTCACACGCGAGCAGGAATAACTCAATTCAGCAATTCAGGCTGCAGTGCAGGCCATGCTTCCTCAGCTAAGGAACAACATCAGGGCCGAGGTGTTAGTTGCCAACAATCAGCACCAAAACCAGCATCCTAATCCTCCTCCTCCTCCAGCAACACTAGTCACATGGCTGGAGAGATTCAACAAGCAACGTCCTCGATCCTTCGAGAGAACTGACAACCCCAGTGAGGCTGAAAGCTGGTTAGCTCATATCAAGAAGATATTTGATGCAATGGGCTACGACCTCATCTTCAAGTCGAGGTTGGCCTGTTACAAGTTCGAAGGTGATGTACTGGGATGGTTGAAGGCAGTGAAGCAGTCAGAGGGTGGTGACAATTGGTTGGCTGGCTTGACTTGGGCTCAGTTCAGGGAGTTAGTGATGGGATAGTTCTTCCTCAAGGCTGAGCAAGGCAAGCTGAAGAGGGAGTACCACGGGATCAAGAAGAGAGCTAGGGAGAACATCAACGAGTTCATGCAACACTTTCTTCTTTTGGCTGGTTTTCTTGGCGCAACAGCAAGTACTGTCGAAGAGCAAGCATACCACTTTCGTTGGGCTCTTCGTACATCGGTCGCAATAAAAGTTTGGTAATGTACACATTTAGATCTCTCGTTAATATTTGTTACACTATTAGTTGTTGGATTAGTCAAGTTGTTAGATGGGCTAGTAGAACACTTGTTGGGTCGTCTTATTGAAATTAGATTAGTCGATTACTTTGCGAAAGTAAAATTGAAGTGATTTTGGTTGTCGTGTATTCTATGCTAGAATGAATTAGATAAGACATTTAAGTATTTTGCCATTTAGTGTTAGAATTAGATATTAGCCACTTACGTTATCTGAATTCTATAATAGTAGTTTGTTAATAGTAGTTTAGCTAATTGTCATTAATTAGGCCCAGTGCATTTACATAATATAATACTAGAATATAATAATAGAATTAATTTTTGTTTTGCATGCCAAGTAGTATCAAAATACCAAATAACGTTCTTTTAACCAAAAACAATTAAGTCAAGCTTGAAAACGTTAAATCAATTCGATAAGACCGAGAGAAAAATGAACTAAAAAGACAAACATTAAATGGCGCCGCTGCCGGTTCTTTTCGTGAAGATTAACAGTTTCGAGTGAGACGACTGGATTTTGGGATCCGTTCATTTTGTGAACGTTATTTTTACGTATTATAAATCAAAAATATAAAAAAAATCAGAAAGATAAAAATATAAAAATAAAAAATCACAAAATCAATTCTTTTCCTAAAGAATTGAAACAAAAAAAATAAAAAATTCAAAAAGCAATCTTTTTCCTAAGAGATTGCACCCAAAAATATATATTATTGGATTCTCTCGGTTTTTATGTACATATAGTATTTTCTCTTAAAAACTCATAAATACAAAAATATTTTCCACATATTATTATAAGTAAATACGTATACGTATAAGAACAACCAATTCACATATTCTCCATAAGTATTGCCAAGGCAATACACCGTGTTGAGGGGTGTTCCGGTCCTTGACACGTGTATCGATCAAACAAAATAAAGCAAGAATAGATAAATACTTCCAATAAGCAACAATTCGAAGAATACAAACAATTAAGTGAATAGAAAGGCGATGTGCTATAAAATGCCATCTAAGGGTCAATAGGTACTTAAGTGCTTCGCGCCACCTAACCCCCCGTTCACTAGTGCGTATTCTAAGAAGGAAGGCTTTATTGGGGGTCTTGCACCCAAGTAGTAATTACATATATTATATTTTCTTGTGGATATTAATTATTGCACCTCGAGGGAGATAATCTCTTCTCCTTCACAAGTCGACCGAGAGCTTATCTCTCACTCCTTGAGTTTACTTACACGTGTACTCGCACACGTGTAAACATACCACCTTTGGTGTATTACTTCCTTCCCCGAGGAAGCTTTTAAACGTCATTTACTTGTATATACATTCGGCCACCTTGTTACACATGGATACTCGTTCCATGTTGGATATTTTGCAACAACGATCCGCCAATGTTAATTATTCGCCTTGTTCGACTTGTGGTGGTCCACACGATACTTATTTATGTGATCAAAACAATGGCTATTATGGGGAGGGATATGCTTATAATGGAACCGAGAACCCTAATTTTCGACCTAACACTCAAATGGACTACACTTGTAATGACTATATGGGATATTCCGGTTTTTCATTACAAAATCCACCATCATTTCATGATCAACCCTTTGATGAGCAATACCAAAACCAAGAATTTTCAAATTATGGAGGTTTTCAAAATAATGATAATTTTCAAGACTGTAATCAAGAAACCTTTCATAATCAAGGATATAATCAAGGGCTTTACCAAGGGAATATGCAAAATGAATCTCAAATTCTTGAATTCCTTGCTAAGATGCATCAAGATAATGAGAGGAGATTTCAAGAGAGTGAAAGGAAACTTGAAGAATGGTACGAGGAAACTAATCAAAGATTCATGCTCCTTTTACAATCTTATCCAACTCAAAGTGCTTTACCATGTGATATTGAGCCATCTTTGAGAGTTGATGATAAGGATGATACTATTAGTGATGAATATCGTGAAACATGTGAAGAAGAATATCTTGCTACTTGTGCTCGTAGGACTTATCCATTCATTTATGACGATGATGACGATCCTCCGATTTGTATGTGAAGGTCTACGTTTTCTTAGGATTTAGTAATCTTTGATTTATCTATTGATTGGAATGGAGATGGAGGATGAAGGAGATGAAGAAGATGAGAGTGTAGAGAGAGAAAGGAGAGAAAAGAGAAGAGTAGAGAGAGAAAGAGTGTTTATTAAAATGAAAGATGAGAAAATGAAAGAACCACCCCTCCTAACATGCTAGGAGGGGGTATATATAGCCCACCCAACATGTGGGCTATATGGACTATATTTTTTACAAACTGGATCACAAGCCTATTACTTGAATATATTATTGGAGTGACCGATCCTTTCTAAATACGTAAAAACGTATTTCCAACAATATCCCCCTAAGGGAGGTCACTCCAAGTTACAATGTCCTAAATAGTATATAGCTCGTGATCTATGCTAATAATGATGTGACGAGACTTTCCTTGGAAAAACGTATTTCCAACAATCTCCCCCTAAGGGAGGTCACACCATTTTACAAAATCTTAAACCTAGCATACTATGCTTGAGTCTTCGATCTTGTTCTTGTGAATATTCTTGATGTGATCTTTGAATTTAGTCTTGAGCATGTTTCCTTGCCTTGACCTTGTGTATTCTTCACTTGTGATATTTGACTCTTTGTGGCTTCATGTTCCACATACTTATACGTTTAAATTCTTGAAAGCTTCAGAGTTTGATACAGCGGAAGACTTGACCTTCAGACTTTCTTGAATTTGTTGAAGTACTAAGTGTATGTAGTATAAGCATGTGGTGACGACTTCTTCTGGATTGTATACCGCAATGCCACCTTCTTGTTACGCTGCATAAGACAGTTAGCAACAAAACATATACACGGATGAAATGGACTTGAACATTTCATTCTAATTCGGTAGCATTTTACCTCCGGTCGGTGAAGACCGTTGGACGATATAAAATATCGTACTTGTGACAGGTAGTTTCAATTAAGAACCTCCTTGACAAGATTTCGCGGGTAAACCCGTTCTCTTTATTCGACCGTCCAAAGCTGACTGCGAACATAAAGAGTGAATCATTTGGATAATAATATCCGCATGATTTGAAGCCGTCAATTCATGTTCCTGGAACAAGTGAAGTTCAATTAAGAACCGCACCATCGTTGCTTTCCAGTTGTCACGAGCTTGATTCGTATAGAATCTTGCAAGTTACCTACCAAGTACTGTTTGAGGTTAACACTAGAAGGATTTCCACTCATCACTGTGAACACTATAGATTGTCACTATGAGTGTTCTGGCAAGATCACTAAGATATTGCGTAGAGGCCTGGAACGTGTTTAAGTTCAGTTAAGAATTAAACCACTGTTGCTTTCCAGTTATCACAAGTTTGATTCATAAAGAATCGCACAAGTCACCTACCATGAGCTTTTTGATATTCGCTCAAGAAGGATTTCCATCTTCATTGTAGATACTTTCGTATTACTCGGATGTTCAGGCAAGATCATGAAGATTTTGCGTAGGACTCTTAAGAACTTTCTTACTTTTCACAGTGTGTGAAGAAGCAAGGAATTATGAAAGTGTGTCCTAATGAGATATATGATGATCTCAAATGGCTCTAGACTCGATCGTGCATTTTGGATTTTAGTGATCGGAGGCTGGAGAGGAGTGCCACCTTTTCAATACCAATTTATTCAGAGTGAATAAATCAATAGATAATGTGTTGTCTCCGTGTGATTAAAACAAATATCTTTTGAGAGATATCTGAGTTAGCTGGGATGGGTTGTGCCTTGCATCACTGGGTCCATGATGTCTATCTTCAATATCGAGAATCATAAATGATCTCAATAGCATATGAATTGACCCGGTTTCTGCCTAAGTTGTAAGGAAGGCTTCTTTCTTTACACCATTTATCTTTACAATTCTTTTTCATTCTTCAACCCCTTCAATGCTTACCAATACGTCATCACTAGCACCTTGTTGTGATTGTTCCAGTGCTAACTTAAGTACTTGTTCGGCATTCAGCTACATTCATAATCTTTCTCCATCTTTCCTAAGGACTACTATTTCTAGCTATGGAATGTCCTTGGGACGATTCCTCCGGTTCTAGAGAAACCATTGGAATTTAACCTATCCTACCATCCTTATGTCACCACAATCTTCACCGTCGTGAATAGAGATGTTTTGGGTAAGTGTATGTCACCATGAAATCCATTTCCATTTTGAAGTGCAAATCCATTTTGCTCCCCCTTAACATATGCCACGATATCCGAAAACATTTCACACATGTCGGGATGAGCTAACACGTTAAGTCAAACCATTTGTGATTAATCATTTCCCATATTAAATCACATTTTCTCCCCCATATTAAAAATATTAACCCAATCTATGTTTTTAATATCAATTGATTTAATAGCATTTTAAGAAAATTTGGGAAGAAAAATGCAAATCCAATTATCTTCATGAATTACACAAGCTCTCCCTCAAATTAATGAGGGTGTACTTTAAACGTAAATTAAATACCTTTTAAACACAAGTGTAAGGTATTTATCACGTGCAAAGATCATATATGATAATGAATTCACAATATTAGTAATTTACGAGGTTGTACCTGAATGATGGAGAACATCATATGAAAGAAGCACATGGTTCTTGTTCACGAATGTTGGTCTTCCTCGTAACTTCTGAAATTATCTTCCCCTTTACACCACATGAACAGTTGATATCGTTGTCTTGACACCAACTTGTGAACTATGGCACTTTCGGCATCGAAGATTCTGAATGCTGGACAATTGCTCCCCCTCAATTGTTGACCCGTGTTCTACTTAAAGAGTTGTAGTCGTCGTTTGAGTAGTCGCATCTTCTAGTATGTAGATATCAATTGCAACAAACTTCGGATTGTGGAGTTGATAACTTCGGATTTTGAAGTCAAAGCTTTCCAGTGAAATGCTTGACTTCAATGTGAAAATCAGGTTACTATCGGAAATAATAGCAAACCATATGGAGCATGTTTTAAATCTTTTAAACTTCTGCTCGAACTTTATATACAACCCCGTGTCATTATTGAATGACATTTCTAGGTTCGTAAATATTATCGATTCCAGAAGAGATGCTCTTTTTATCAAAACATTTTTGAACACACAATTTTGAAAGATTTAGAAAAACCTTTTGAGAAATTCTTGAAAAATTGTGTTCAAAGTTTTGAAAACCAATTACTTGAGCTTAAGATTTGGAATATCTTAGGAAAGCTCAAGTCCGAGAAGTTGTAAACTTCTCGTTGTAAGGATAAGTTACCATCGGCGATAACCTTTCCTTTTATCTGAAGAACGAGTCCTAAGCTGACATTTACTTAGAAGTCGTTTTCATGAGCTTGAAAACTTTGACTGTTTTAACGGAAAGCTCATGACCGAGAAAGGTTAATTTCTCGTTATGAGGAAAAGTTCTCTTATTTAAAAGATACACTTTCCTTTCTGAGCTTAAAACATCGAATGTTTTAATACAAGCTCATGACCGAGAAAATTGAATTTCTCGTTATGAGGATAAGGTATCATTAATGATAATCTTTCCTTTATTTGAAGTTCGAGTTACAGTCTGACATTTAACTGTAAGTCATTGTGCATGAGCTTAAAAACTTCGAATGTTTTTAATATTAGCTCATGCCCGAGAAAACTTAATTTCTCGTTGTTAGGATAAGTTTATCATCGACGATAATCTCTCCTTTCTTTGAAGCACGGGTTACCATCTGATAATTAATGATAAACCATTGTGCATGAGCTTAAAAACTTCGAATGTTTTTAATATTAGCTCATGCCCGAGAAAACTTAATTTCTCGTTGTAAGGATAAGTTTATCATCGGCGATAAACTTTCCTGCCTTTGAAGAGCGGGTTATAGACTGTCATTTATCTATAAGCCTTTATGCATGAGCTTAAAAACTTGGAATGTTTTTTATATAAGCTCATGCCCGAGAAAACTGAATTTCTCGTTTTTAGGATAAGTTTATCATCGGCGATAAAGTTTCCTTTCTTTGAAGCACGGGGCACAGACTGTGATTTGAATGTGATCCTTGATACATTAAGCTTAACCATGAATCCCCTGAGACACTTGTTTCTCTGATATCTGCTTCTTCAGCAACCAAACTCTGAGAGTATCCTTTGTTGAACGGTATACAAAGATTGGACCGCTTCATTCTTTTGGAACATCAACTTTGGGACCTGCATTCTCATTAGGAATTTGCATGCTTTTACATGGGTTAGCGATATCAATTATAGAAGCACGTGGGGGTTCACAGTTGGCTTTACTTGTGTCAGAGGCGACCTGAGTAGATGATTCACTTATCTTAGCTGGCAAACGTTTCCTTTTATAGAAAACCTTAAGTTTAGGCTTGAGTGAAGTATCATCTTTATCAATTTCCACCCTAGTAGTCTTAGTAGAATCAGAGACTATCCTAGTTAAAGGGCACTCGTTTCCTACAAGAGTGAAAGTTCTACCAGTGGGGCGCCAAACTTTACCAAAGGGTTTGATTTTAGCTATCCACTGGGACTTAATTCTAGCACGGGAGTTCACCTCATCAAGTAATTTCTTGACACAAGAATCATGATTTGCCGTAAAGACACATTTTCTACATGTTTTACATGTAGCATATTTAATGTCCGAGTAAGATCTAGAATCCCTAGATGATCGATTGATGCTCCTAGGATTGGACATGCTACGGTTAGCAGTGTTGGGTAAACTAGAAGGCATCTGACTAGGTTTGAAATTCCTATCTCTTACTTGTGTATTTTGAATAGCTTCCCTTTGACCAAAATCATGGCGCACATCATTTGAACTAGTTCTATACGTATTCTTTGAACTATTCTTAGAGAAACTAGAGGCAATCATATGATTTGGTCTTGCTAAAGCTGTTATGGTCACATAGGGCCTAGTTGCTGGAGTGACTGGTCTAGAAAGATGAACCAAATCAACTTGGGAGGCAAACCGCGTTCTCGAGGATTATGGTCGCTCAGATCTAAATGTAGTAGGTTGTCTGACAATCGGTTGTCTGACGAACTGATTTGTAGGCGGTTTCCCCAAGATTGATGGTTTTTCAAGCTTAGTGTCCACACTAGGTCCTCTAGTTTTCCTTAACTCGTTTTTCAACGCAGCTATAGCAAAAACCTTTTTCTGAACTTGGGCTTTTAACGTTTCATTTTCTTTGAGCAATCTATCTTGGGATGCCAATTTAGACTCTAGTAACTGAATTTGTTTCAAAAGATTATCCTTTTCAGCTTTCGAATCTAATACTTTTTGATCCAATTTTCTTTCAAGAACAACGTTTGACTTTTCAAGTTTTTCAAAGTATGTTTCAAATTTGTCCGTTTTCTTAGAAAATTCAAGTTTGGCATCCTCAAGATCTTTTGATTGTTGAGCTACAATCGTTTCGAGCTCTCTAATCTTGGAATCAGAAGCAGTCAATGAAGCAGTTATAAGACAATTATCATGATGTTTAGCATTTTGAACACTTTCACCCCATTATGACTCACATCAGATGAATCAAAAGTGGTATTTCTATCACTCTTTTCCATCCCATGTTTGTCATAATTAGGTTCAGAATGCTCAATATGCGGCATGTCATCAGCATATACATCATAAACAACATTACATTGTACCATGTTTGTCGGCTCTTCGTCATAAACGGGTATGGTGTCATCAAGAGATATCTCGTGAACATTCCCCGACGTGCCACTGGTATCATGTTGTCCTCCTGATTCTGTGCTCTTACCATCGTTATGCTCCACGTTGTCAACCGTATGACCATTCTCCTCTTGCATCTGCGTCATTGATTCTTGCACTCCATTATCATATACTTGCTGAAGTTGTGATCTTTGATAAATCGAAGATGAGACCGATGTCATGAGTTTCAATATTGTATCACGGAAAACTCGAAGCTCGGTATGTGTATCTCGAAGAAATGATTGGCAAATCACTGAACTTTCAGACGTGATGATATTGAATTGGAGGAAAGGCGTGAGTTGTGTCACAAGAGTCTTATATGCAAGTGCGGATGCAGAGTGATTAAAGTAATCATGGTTGAGTTGCTCGGCGAGTTAGGTCAAAGTGGTGAATATTGAGTCGATGAATATATGACGATCTTGACCAAAGATTTTCACAAATTCGCTCCCTCCTTGAATCCTCGAAAGTGTGACAAGATGAGACTGAAGTAGTTGAAATAAAGTGATGCCATTTTCACTAACTTTGTCTTGCATTTTATGTACTTCTCCCTTTTGACATGTTGAATCGAATGAATCCATTGAATATTCGATAACAAATGATTGTGGATATAACAACACCAACAAAAGATCCGTAGTAAATCTAAAAAATAATAATCCTCGATTGATGATGGAACTCTTTTCTCGGCTCAACAATTTTTATTGGCTCAAATGTTGATAAAATAAACCCGATCAAAAATCCGTTTTCTCTAAAAAAAATAAATCCCGTCACTTTGACTCGTCACTTTTGTCGTCAAATCCGGCCACAATAACTTTTAACCCGTCAAATATTTTACCACTATGGTTTTCGTGAAATACCCGCCTCAACACGATGTACCAAAATCAAATATATCGATTGATAAAAATACAAAATTAACAAAACTAACAAATCATTTTTAAAAATATAGAAATACAAAATGTTACCTTAACTTTAAATTTTTTTTACTTAACTTAACATAGAAAATAAAAAAATAAAAATAAAAATAGAATAAAAATAAAACTAAAAAATCTGATATTATTATTATTATTATTATTATGATTTTAAAAGAAAATTTAAAATAGGATTTGTGACTTAGATTTGCCTAATACGTGGACCAAAGACACACAACACACCAAAGGGAACTCACCACACACGTGGCTGTCACCACTCAAATAATCTTTGTTATCTCAGCCTAATTAGATATATATATATAAACCTAATCTTAACACTCCTCCGTCCTTTTTTCTTTATGCAAATCTCACCTCCCTCTCTCCTCAACTAACCAACCTAATCTCTCTCTCTCAGATAGACCCAAATCTAACAACTTCAGTTCCTCCGTCCCTTAATTTACTTTTTATCAATCTCAGCCACCAAAAAAAATTGAAAGCATCACCAATCAAACCATGAACACAGCAAACGCACCTAGGTCTGATGATTAACCCACGAAGGAAGAAGTCTTGACTTCAAGATCTTTAATATAAGGTCTCGGGTAAGGTTATTGATCGTCTAATCATATTTTCTATCATCTGTCGAGTCTTTCTTGTGATGTTTTTCTTTGATTTTTGTCTCCAATGAAACAAAGTTTGATTAATAACATAAATGTTATTAGTCTTACTTTATCTTCGAAAATCAAAAGAAAAAACAAAATCTGAGATCAATTTATATGTTTTGAGTGTCTTTGTCGAGGCTGATTATGAGTCAGGTTTTGAGTGAGACTAGTCTTGTGTGAGTGAGTCGAGTCAATGTTGCGGGGACGAGGCAGGTTGGTGAGTCGTGAAACGAGGGAAGTCGAGTCAGGTTCTTGGTTTTGAGTCGAGAGAGTGTTTGATGTTCGAGGGTCAGAAAGAGGGTTGAGGGATTCTCGAGGGTCTTTAGACGAGTTCGAGAGAGTCGAGGGTGTTGGTTTGTGAAGGTATGTGGGTGCAGTCGGGTAAGAGAGCGGAGTGGTTTTGGGTTTGGTTTTAGGCTGTCGAGATTGAGGTCGAGGGTGAGGGTGTGGTTTGGTTCGAGGGTTGGGTTATACGAGAGGGTGAGTTGGGTATTAATTGCGAGTTAGAGTGTGAGTCCGAGAGTTTAGGGATTGCTTGTTTGTCAGTCGAGAGTGAGTTTGAGTGTTGTGTTTTTTACGAGGTGAGTAGATAAGACGAGGTGAGTGTTGGAGTCGAAAATGGGTGAGGGAGTCGAGTCTGTTTTTGTGTTGATGTTTTGGTTCATGCGGAATGTTTTTGCAAAACAAAGTTCATCCGGAATAATTTAAGTTTTGGTTCATGCAGAATGTTTTTGCAAAACAAAGTTCATCCGGAATAATTGAAGTTTTGGTTCATGCGGAATGTTTTTGCAAAACAAAGTTCATCCGGAATAATTTAAGTTTTGGTTCATGCGGAATGTTTTTGCAAAACAAAGTTCATCCGGAATAATTTAAGTTTTGGTTCATGCGGAATGTTTTTGCAAAGTTAGTTCATCCGGAATAACTTTTCGTTCGGAATAAACTGTTTGTTCGGAAAAAAAAATAAACTTTGTGGCTTATCCGGAAAAACAAGAAAAGGAAACAGAAAGTTGAAACGGATGGATCAAAACATGAGGCTTTTGACAGATTTGGACAGATTGGTTGGACAAAATGGACTGAATGGACAAAAAAAGATAGAAACAAGAAATAAAAACTAATAAAACAAAAGAAAAATAAAATAAAATAAAAAATAAAAAAATATAAAATATTAAAACACTGATGATAGTGGAAAGATGATGGACATATTTGATACGATTAATAAAAATTGATGATTTTGAAATAGATGATTTAGAAAAATGATAAAAAAAACTATTTGGACATGTTTTAAAAGAACTGATTGCATAGATTTGAAAGAAAAAAAAAATGAGACGAAAGATTCCATAAAAAATAAAAAAAAATTATAACAAGAAAATCAAATAGATAAAAACGCAAATCCTAAGATTTAACCATGGCTCTTGATACCAATTGAAGGTCTACGTTTTCTTAGGATTTAGTAATCTTTGATTTATCTATTGATTGGAATGGAGATGGAGGATGAAGGAGATGAAGAAGATGAGAGTGTAAAGAGAGAAAGGAGAGAAAAGAGAAGAGTAGAGAGAGAAAGAGTGTTTATTAAAATGAAAGATGAGAAAATGAAAGAACCACCCCTCCTAACATGCTAGGAGGGGGTATATATAGCCCACCCTACATGTGGGCTATATGGACTATATTGTTTACAAACTAGATCACAAGCCTATTACTTGAATATATTATTAGAGTGACCGATCCTTTCTAAATACGTAAAAACGTATTTCCAACAGTATTACACTTAATGATGACACACCTTCATCACCTTTACCTCACGTGGAACCCACCGACTCTTTAAACATGGGGTACGAGCCTCTTAGCACTAATACAAATACCGATTTGGATGAATTAACCTCTTCTAGTGTTGAGAATCTTATCCCAATCCAAAGAGAGCTTGAGGGTGTTTCCAATGAACCATGTAATGAGCTTTGTATTCATACCTCTTCTCCTCATGATCACATTGTGATTTCATCACATGTTGACCTTCATGCTACTAGTAGTGATTTTGGTGACTTTGATCTTGATGAATTGTTCAAAGAAAGGGATAATGAGATTGAGGAAGAGTTTGTGAAAGACTTGCCACAAATAGAGGATGATGATTGTGATTCTAGTGATGCATCTTATGCTATATCATCCGATGACTTGTCTTGTCAAGATAACATTCCTAATTTGGATGAAGAGTTTGCTCCTATAGGAAACGTGGATCCTTCTCCTCTCCCATCTTATGATTCTTGTGATGAAACCTTTGATGATATTTTTGATAGTGATGAATCCTTTACTTCTGATGATGATGACTCCATTTCTTCTATGACTCCTTCATCTATTCCTCTAAGTGATTTTGTGATACATTCAAATCCTCTTTTTGAGACATGTTTTGATAACCCACTTTTTGAGGAGTGTGAAGAACCTAATAATGACTCTATAGAATAAGAACCCTTGATTGATCATCCTTCACTGGTTTTTGAGGATACACCTATTGATTTTCATGATCATATCATCCCTTTGAGTGATTCTCTCATTAATACACCTCCTTTTGAGCCTTATGTTCCCACCCTCCCACCCTTGAAGTTGGTTATTGATGAAGATCCTTTCCTCTTAGAGATTGATACTTTTTCATCTAAGGCACCTTTAGAACCCAAAACCTTTGATATGGACTTTTTTATGGAGATTGATACCACCATAGAGGATACTCTTGCACATTTTGATATAGAGGTCAACGATAGTGTTTCTAATTTGGAAGAGGAGGTTCATCTTATTACTACATTGCTTTTTAGGAACATAGAGCCCACACCTCCTCCACAAGACACTATTAATTTTGATCCTCCTTTCACTATGCCTTCTATGGAAGATTACCCACCTCTTGATGACGATGACGAGCCAAACATGGACATAATTGTTATGAATGTTTTGATTCCTACACCTTCATTGTCTCATGATGCTTTGATCACTAAGGGGGAATCTTATATGGTTGATATGAGCTCATCTTCTTATTTTCCCATGATGGGAAAGGTTTTGATCCTGGGATACATAAATTTGAGACACCTTGGTTTTCATCTACTCCACTTAAGAGTGTGATTCCGATTGATATGGGCTTCTTGTATGAGCTTACTTTGGTGATGCTACCTACTTTGGAGTTGTTCACATGTCGAGGTGGAAACTATGTATTTGATCATGGGGTGCTTCCTATATGAGATATTTTTTATGTTGGACAAACTTGAGACACGTTGGACTGTTCCATTTATCGAGGCAGATATTGTAAATCTTATAGTAAATGGAAACGTGCTAAGTTTGACTGTATCATGTGAGATGTGCTTCAAAGTGGATATCCTTTATTCTCCATGATTGTTTCCTCAAGGACAACTTAATTTGGGGCCGAGTCGAGCTAGCGTGTAACACCCCCAAATTTATACAACTCAATACAGCGGAAGACTAGTTGGTGTTATGGGATAGCACATTACTCACATCATAGACAACGCATAAAAATCGGGTCATTTATTTATAAACCATTTCCATTCAATAATATCAAAGTTACATTGGTCCCAAGTCATTATATTTCATACAAATTTTTACAAAGTAAATGAATGGAAAATATAATTTAGGTGCGGGCCATGAATTCTTGTCGTCTTCCCGAGAATTACCTTCAAGTACCTGAGATAAAACATGTTAAAAGAAAAGGTCAGCGATAACGCCGAGTGAATTCAGAGTTTAATAAATTCCATCAATATAACTTTGGTATAAAATTAGTACCAAAAATCATTTCGTACAAATCATTGTAATAGGCCATAAAATAGCCAAAATCATTTTATACAAATCTTTATCAAAATCATAATATAGGCATTTGCCTTAAAAATCATTAAACGAGCCAATGTCGTAAAAACATCATACAATACGTCTTATAACGTTGTATGAAAAATAAAAACCGTTATATGAATATGGTTATGAAAAATCATTATACGAGCCAATGTCGTAAAAACATCATACAATACGTCTTATGACGTTGTATGAAAATAAAAACCGTTATATGAATATGGTTACGAAAACCAAAACACAAACATAATATCAATAGTATGACCCCGTATTGCTAGTCAGGCAATACTTCGCAATTCGGTGCGTCTAATAGTATTTCGTTAGTTTTGTATTATTATAAGCCGCATGACATTGTTACCTTACTAAACCAACAACGGGTAGCTAACCCGATACAAATTTTGCCCATCTAAAGTAGCGTGTCGTCACAAAGGTCACACTATGGAAATCTTCTCATACATAAATTCGCTTACCAATCAATGTGGCACGACGGGGATCAACCGTCAAGGCGCGAACTGGGGTGACCGTCCCCAAATAGTACTATTAAATGCATAAGCGTCTACCAACTCCCGGTAGTTCACAATTCATGCTAATGGGACTTTTAGTGACATAACCTAACTTTAATAATCCATTTTATTTCATCTATCGGGTCAATTAATCATTTATCGGGTCATACAATCGGGTCATTCAATCATTCGGGTCCAAAATCAATAAACAAACAATCGGGACAAATGGTGTCCTATTTTATAAAAACTAACATGTTATCTCCCTCGCGGGTTTATAAAACATTTCATAAAAACATTTAAAAGAGTGCGAGGCTATGAACTCACGTTGATATGGGAAAGCGGGTTATCGGCAACTCGGACGTACGGTACGTGCTTCAATCACGGAAACCTAGACAAATAATACTCGGTCTTAGACTCATGTCCAATGAATTTATAAAAATAACAATTATTTATACATATGATGATTATTTATATATGATGATCAAGTGGGTTTACATATTCTTATTTACTCATTTTTGTGTTATGTGTCGATAACTTTTGTACTAGTTTTCTCGTTTTACCTATTTACGTGTTTTAGGTCCAATAAGCCTATTGTAAGTTCTTAACTTGTATTAATCCTTGTTATACTTACATTATCAGTATCTAGACTTTACAAGTTGGGCCTAAATGGTTTAAGCCCAATAAGTTCTTTTTAGGAGTGTTTATCTTATTTAGTCCAATTATTAGCCCAAGTATTAGTCCAAGTATTAGTCCAATATGTTTACTTAGCTCGTTAATGTCCGTATGCCCTATAGTTCGGGTTTTATCGGTTTTTACTTGTTATACATGTCTATATATCAGTATATAAGTTTTATAAAGTTTTCATTAGACGGGTCCAACCATCTAGGTTTTATTTAACAAAAACGTTAATTTTACGGTATTAGCCGAAAAAGTCGTAAAAATCATGTTTATAGTTTTTATAACTTATAAAACATAACAAGTTACCATTTTTATAAAATGTCCATTTATTTATCATTGTACATATTTATATAAATAAAATCCAAGAGTTAGTGGGTTTTAACTTTACATTTTATACAATATAATTTTGAGTGCTTATATAATAGTATTATACTTTATTTTCCAAAATCTGATTTTTATCTTCACTTTTACCAAAACTGCCATATCTTGAGTTCTATATGGAGATAGAAGCTCAAATTTTTATCACATAAACTACATGATATGTTCTACATTTAACTCTTCTATAGCTACTGTTGAATCATCTTCTAAATATTTTCTAAAAATCGTCCAAAACAGTGAACTCAGATTTGTACCTTAAACTTGTTTTGATCATATCTCACTCATTACAATGATTCCGTTGCATGGCCAACTCTCACATGTGTACAAGACATATAGCTTACTGTAAATGGATTCTACTTCATCATTTTATCAGTCCATGACCTGTTTCTTTACTGTTTTGTACAGCCATCACTTTTAAGCAAGATTTTAGCCTTGTTCTTTATAGATTTTCACCTTTTTAATCATGTTTATCAACACCAAATCCCCACATAACATTTTTATCATCATATAATCATCATATACATATACAATAAGAAATAAAATACATGTTTACATAATCAAAATAACAAGAAGATGAGGAGGACAATCTTTATACCACCAAGTTGATGTAGGTTATGAGTTTGACATGATTTGGATGGAGAAACTTGTGCATAGCCAAGACCATCTTCAAGACCACCATTCTTCATGTATACCTTGTGGAAAATCAGCCTCAAGACACTATGAAAACTCCTCCATGGATGTTATAATCACCACCATTCAAGAGAGCTTCAAGAGGGCTTCAACATATGTAGAAATAACATAGGATTCCATGGTTAATTTTTGATCAAAATGGTGTTTGTGGGTGAGGATGGGACGACACAAAATGGAGAGTAGAGAGGATTTGTGTGGTATTGCATGGTGGAAAATGAGACTAGTTGTTTAGGTTGATGGTTTTGATAAGTAGTAAGCTTACATTGGAAGCAAAGTGGACAAGTGTTAACTTAGCTTACAAAATGTGGTGTGGTGGTGTTGTGTGGCTTATTTAGGCCGGTTTTGAGTGGGGGTGGGACAAGTGTCCCACTTGTCTCATCCCCATTTATTTACGGGTACTCCTCGATTCTAGTTTCCTCGATTTGCGTGCCCTCGGGTCGTTTTACGAAAAACGTTTTTATAATTTATGAATCAACGTCACAAAACGAATCCAATAAAAATTGTCTCATCAAAAACGGAGTTCAAAAACGTAAATACGTAATCCTAAGGTTTCCTGTTTAGTCGTAAAGGACGTTAAAATAAAATCGTAAGTCCTAATCTCTTCTCGTAAATTTGTGAGTTTATGAACTAACACAAATTTAAAACTTCAAAATAATATTCACGGATAAATTTATTTTCTGAAATATCGGACTGTCACCAAAGACGGTGTATGTAAACGTAAGCACGTAACGTTGAATCCTCCGATTTAGACGTAGTCGATGCTACTCCAAGACGTAAATCCAAATTTCTTCCCAAAAATATGTGAGTTCATATTGTAACATTAAAATAATGTTTTTAAATAATATTCGAGAATAAAATATCAACCATAAATTAACGGATTGTCACAGCATTTACCCCTAAACAGGATCTTTGTCCTCAAAGATCATCTTACCTTACTACTCGCTTCTTATATAGTTAAAGCCATGTGGGTATCTCCTCCACATTCGGTCTTTTCTCACAAGTGCAATTCATTTCAATAAGCGAGTTTCATCAAACATAACTACGGGAATAAGATCAGGCTAAATGTTGACTTAATTTCTCTATCCATGATGTTCAGGGATTTCTGATGAATGCAACTTTTCGCCGATCTAAGCTTTACTAAGAACAATCAGATTTTTACTTGATAGATATTCCATCAAGTTTGATTTACGAAACAAAATTCATGCAGTCCTTGAAGTCCTAGGGTAGATCCAGCTTATATGCCTTTCAATCCCAACTTTTACATCATCTCAATGGTCCCATACAACGGGGACTTATATCTCATGATTTGTCAGATCATGAATTCATTTTTCCAAGGTTAAAAATTGTGGCATAACTTCGCTACCCATTTGGCACTTCAAGATCTACTTTTCATATTCACATATCCTCTTGCCCACTACCGGCAGTCAATAATCAGATCCTAATTTCAACAATCATTTCAGATCTCGCGGGTCGGGTATTTTGCAAGGATAGGTTCGCCATCATAGGAAACCTTAAGCCTAAAAGACATGTCCAACTCACAGTGGGTGTATGTCGGATGTCTCCATCTCAACTCTTGCTTACAGATGCTCTAATTTCTAAATCTTAACAAGATTCGATCTCGATCCTAATACGATAGTTATAAATGATAATATCTCCAAAGGAAAACGATTATACGGTTTATTACCAAAGGTCAATCATTCAAACATAGAACAACGCTTATAGTATTTTGTATCGTTACTTTACCTCGTCCCTTCGATTAGGGTGGTACATAGTACTCTCATCAAGGTTCGTTCTCAATGATTTCTGAGCAAATCTCTAGAAATTCGATGCGAAGCGAGGATCTTGATATAGATGTTCGATACATGCACACTATGTTTACATAACTCTTTTGCATTTATCATTAACAGGAATGATATCAGCAGATTTGGTCAGTCTGTCGACGATGACCCAAATCGAATCAAATTCAGATGATGACCTTTGCAATATCTAAACGTTTACTAATGTATGAGGCGATGTCTGCCTTCCTAATTTGTCATCAGTACAACTTCTTTAGACAAAGATACTTTTAGTCATAAATGACATAAATAGAATACTTATACTTACAAATTCCTACATAACTATATCTCACAATCTCCATATTTAGGCAACCACAAGTGGCCTTTAAAACATTCAGCGCTATCGGCTTCTCAATTTTTAATGGTTCATATTAGCCGCGAACCCCTTTTTATTATCTATATTATCTCTTTTTACAATCATCGGCTATTTTTAAATTGTTCGGCAATTTATTTCTCACAATCATTATTAAGGAACATGTCCTAATTGTTTCTTTATCCTTTTTATATAATATGTCAGTATCTATATTATTCTCATGATGATGTAATTATCATGTCCACAATTCACTCAGATATTCTTTCTATATTATGCGTCAGTAATTACGTTTACTTTCCTGATGAAATAAATATCATAACTGTATTTATTCAAAATTATTTCTTCATATCTTCTATGTTTTTGTTTCGTCTTTACTATCATTTTTATCCGTTTTACTCCATCCGACGTTTAAAGCGTCGATAATTATTACAACTAATTAAATAATAAATTTTCAATTCTTATGAAATGTAAACATAAAGATTTAAATTTCTTAGTTCGACCAATTATATAAAATGTTAAAAATAAATTTGAATTAACAAGATTTTTGTTGATTTATCGAAAATATTTAATAAGATTCGTAAATGTTCGAGAAAAACCTTTGTTTAGACTTTGGTCAAAGTTTTCTTAGTTGAAAAGTAAAAATTGTCGTTTCAATTTTTAAGTCATGGTTTAAATGTTTTCCTCAATTCCGCTTAGGTTATCTTGAGGTATATACGAACATTTACCCCTAAACAGGAGTTCAGTTAAATGTTCTGGGTATAAGGGAATAATCCCTTAAAAATCCTTTGTTAAAACATTTGTCAAAATATATTTGTACTTTCTTTTTAGTATAACTCAAAGTCTTAAAAGGGCTCTTAATTTTTTTTTGAAGAGTCAATATATTCCATTATCTATTAATCACACAGTTAAATCATGTAAAGGATTAAGTCTTAAGTCATATGTTAAATATTTAAGGTACAGGTTTTCACTACTCGGCCAATTCAGGGCAGTCTATAACTAATTGTTAACTCATTCTTATTCTTATAAACAAACAAATGGTCCTTAATGATCACGAGCATGAATTTATCAAATTACAGCCTACACACGAGATTCACCAAATTTATGAATACTACATGTGCATTAGTCAATCCAAACGACATCACGTGAAACTCATAATGTTCATTACAAGTAACGGATGTAGTGATTGGAATAGATAATATTCTTCGCGGACGCGAAGTTGATAATAACCATACCGTGGATCAAATCTTTAAAACATACGCTAGAACCTTGTAAATGATCGAACAAATCTTCCATTTCGAGTTATGGATATTGGTTTCGATTGTCAATTTACTCAGTTTACAGTAATCTATAAATATAAGGAATGATAACACCATAGCTCTTCAGGATGACAGGCTTGGTAAAATAAAATCTTTCTCCGACAACTCTCTCAGTTGTACGGTAATTCCTTTAATTTAGATGGTGCTGTCGTATAATGCATATGCCACAGGTGCAGCACCGAGAATAAAATCAATACCAAATTCAATCTTGCCTTAATGGCAAAAGTCTAGGTAATTCATCAACAAATACCTCCTAAAGTTTCAGATAACATAAACATCTTTTAATACATTCATATTAGGTTCTTCTAGATTACAATATCTATAACTAGTTCATAACCATTCACGGTAAAATTTTAAGTCTAAATGCAGGATATGATCATCCATCAAGAATTATTTAGATCATTTTTGATAATCAACATCTTATCATTTAGGGGAATTCTACTCGAGTTCCCATCAATTAAGACAATTTTGTCATGTCATAATCAATCAATCCATTCTACTGGCACTGTCAACTTTCCAGTTTCATTATCGTTGATAAGATGTGAACTTCTCAAACGACTAATAATAATTCATAATCCTTCATAAATTTAAGGATATATGGAGACACAACTAACCTTAAAAGAGTAAGGTTAACGCATAATCTACGCGGAAGAATTTCAAATCAGATACAGACGAAAACATTTAATGAATATGAATATATCACATGTTTTCATAATTTGAGTACGCATTCGAAAGCTCCTCGGATCGTTACCCAGGTCATTCAAATGAATTCAAATCATAAGAAATGATAGGAACGTCGATACATCCAGTCGGGTATCAACACTCGGTAATCAGATACTTTTCCTAAGAATCTCACTACGGGAGAATTGGACAAGAAAGAATTGTCAATTGTCAAATAAGACAATTTCCACAGATGAGTAAATTTGACTCAGAAGAATAGATGCTACAGACACATATGTAGGTGTCCCTAACACTATGTCCCTATTTTTCACTTCTTGCAGATCTCATAAAATTTAATTTTTCACAATCTTCAATGAAAATGTAGTGTTTATTCATTAGTTTTATGGTGACTACTAATCAATCTTGCATAGTCCATTCCAAATTGTATGTAGGCGCGCAACTATATACAATTTCAAGATTAACGATGCAATACTCAGTTCGTCAGAACTTTATCATCATGTTTATAATAAAAACATTTACATGCTTAACTCTTAAATAATAATCAAAATAAATTTACAAAGATTTTCTTTGTTATGGAAATAATTAAGTTTCCAAAGCGTCTCATAAACAACTTCATTTTGATATCAATCACTTATAAATCTCACTTTGAATAATCCTTATAGTGATGAAAATTAAATTTTCTCAAAGGATACCGTTTTAACTTTATAAAAACAATGTGTGATCTGCAAAGGAGTGATGAAGAGTGGTTCACCAAGAACTAACTATGATATGATAGGAAATGAGCTTAGCCAATTAATCATGAGGTTCATGACCTCGATGGCACTCACGAAGAATGATTCACAACGTAACTCAAATCAAGATGAGTACTTGTTCAATGGTTGCATCACTAATGCGAGCATTAGGAACAAACAAGAAAGGATAGATAACATCGATACATGTAGAATTTAGTAATCAAAGGTAGTCTTTTCATTAATCACAAACAAGTCAAATTGTACCGTAACACATTACGTGTCACTATGTCATACAATTCTCAAAACTCATCCTACCAACTGATGTCTTAGTTAAGTTAGGGATTTTTAAAAGATACCACAATGAATACTAATCTACAAGAGTCATTAGGTGTTCCACATGTCCCGGAAGATCCATCGGTCCCAATTCAGAAGAAGATTTCTTCAATTTATTTCCTGGACACTGGGCATCCTCGTCATTGGACAATGGTCTAGGAACAACCCTTAACACAAACCTACAATCAATTAAAACCCTATAATTCAATCACAAGACTCAACAACTTCCTCTTATCAATCTCATATTCCATACAGGTTAAGTTTTACTTTATTCAAGTTTTAACCAATTTATACTCAATTCGATATCCTACTTCATTTTCCAATTCTTTCATCTTTATTCTTAGGCCTTAAAAGGGCAATAAAAGCTTGATATGAATCAATACTTAATTTCCAATCCTATAGCTCTTACAACAACAATTATCAAATGAGTCACTAGTATGAGATGACTCATACATTCAATTAGACTTCTCGGAAAGGTATTAGTGGCATGAGGCTTTTGGGTACTGGTTCCAATGACAGCCTCAAGTGCAACATTCACCCCTTTCGATTTCAATTTAAGAATTGTATGACAACGAATCAGATGACATCTTTCCAGGTGATAACGTTTTGTCAAACTCCACTCTATAAGGAAAGATCGTCATGACATCGATATCAGTTTTAATCTCGCCAATTCTTTCTTAATATCACAATCAACTAATATCTACATTTCTACGAATATCAAACATTTTGTTGGTATCATAGATATCCAAAACTTGGTTTAGATCTAGGATAGCTAGAATTCCTACGTGAATAGCTTCGATTAATTTACTAGGGGATTTAGGGTTACTTGTGACAATCTACGTCGTATAAATACCTCGTATAAATATCAAAATAATCATCAAACATTCATGTAATAAAATTACATCATATATATATATTCCAAGTTATATATATATAAAAATAACACTTCTCAGTCTGGCCTTGTCGGTAACTCGGGAATTCTTCGGCACCGTTATAGTCAAAAGATTTTTTTTTTTAGACATTTTTAGAACAATGTTTATAGTTAAAAGATTTTGAAATGTTTTATTCAAAACCTTGGTTTTAAAAATCTTTCGTTCTCTATAACGAAAGCTCTGGTACCAAACTGTAACACCCCAAATTTATACAACTCAATACAGCGGAAGACTAGTTGGTGTTACGGGATAGCACATTACTCACATCATAGACAACGCATAAAAATCGCGTCGTTTATTTATAAAGCATTTCCATTCAATAATATCAAAGTTACATTGGTCCCAAGTTATTATATTTCATACAAAGTTTTACAAAGTAATTGAATGGAAAATATAATTTAGGTGCGGGCCATGAATTCTTGTCGTCTTCCCGAGAATTACCTTCAAGTACCTGAGATAAAACATGTTAAAAGAAAAGGTCAGCGATAACGCCGAGTGAATTCATAGAGTTTAATAAATTCCATCAATATAACTTTGTTATAAAATTAGTACCAAAAATCATTTCGTACAAATCATTGTAATAGGCCATAAAATAGCCAAAATCATTTTATACAAATCTTTATCAAAATCATAATATAGGCATTTGCCTTAAAAATCATTAAACGAGCCAATGTCGTAAAAACATCATACAATACGTCTTATAACGTTGTATGAAAAATAAAAACCGTTATATGAATATGGTTATGAAAAATCATTATACGAGCCAATGTCGTAAAAATATCATACAATACGTCTTATGACGTTGTATAAAAATAAAAACCGTTATATGAATATGGTTACGAAAACCAAAACACAAACATAATATCAATTGTATGACCCCGTATTGCTAGTCAGGCAATACTTCGCAATTCGGTGCGTCTAATAGTATTTCGTTAGTTTTGGATTATTATAAGCCGCATGACATTGTTACCTTACTAAACCAACAACGGGTAGCTAACCCGATACAAATTTTGCCCATCTAAAGTAGCGTGTCGTCACAAAGGTCACGCTATGGAAATCTTCTCATACATAAATTCGCTTACCAATCAATGTGGCACGACGGGGATCAACCGTCAAGGCGCGAACTGGGGTGATCGTCCCCAAATAGTACTATTAAATGCATAAGCGTCTACCAACTCCCGGTAGTTCACAATTCATGCTAATGGGACTTTTAGTGACATAACCTAACTTTAATAATCAATTTTATTTCATCTATCGGGTCCATTAATCATTTATCGGGTCATACAATCGGGTCATTCAATCATTCGGGTCCAAAATCAATAAACAAACAATCGGGACAAATGGTGTCCTATTTTATAAAAACTAACATGTTATCTCCCTCGCGGGTTTATAAAACATTTCATAAAAACATTTAAAAGAGTGCGAGGCTATGAACTCACGTTGATATGGGAAAGCGGGTTATCGGCAACTCGGACGTACGGTACGTGCTTCAATCACGGAAACCTAGACAAATAATACTCGGTCTTAGACTCATGTCCAATGAATTTATAAAAATAACAATTATGTATACATATGATGATTATTTATATATGATGATCAAGTGGGTTTACATATTCTCATTTACTCATTTTTTTGTTATGTGTCGATAACTTTTGTACTAGTTTTCTCGTTTTACCTATTTACGTGTTTTAGGTCCAATAAGCCTATTGTAAGTTCTTAACTTGTATTAATCCTTGTTATACTTACATTATCAGTATCTAGACTTTACAAGTTGGGCCTAAATGGGTTAAGCCCAATAAGTTCTTTTTAGGAGTGTTTATCTTATTTAGTCCAATTATTAGCCCAAGTATTAGTCCAAGTATTAGTCCAATATGTTTACTTAGCTCGTTAATGTCCGTATGCCCTATACTTCGGGTTTTATCGGTTTTTACTTGTTATACATGTCTATATATCAGTATATAAGTTTTATAAAGTTTTCATTAGATGGGTCCAACCATCTAGGTTTTATTTAACAAAAACGTTAATTTTACGGTATTAGCCGAAAAAGTCGTAAAAATCATGTTTATAGTTTTTATAACTTATAAAACATAACAAGTTACCATTTTTATAAAATGTCCACTTATTTATCATTGTACATATTTATATAAATAAAATTCAAGAGTTAGTGGGTTTTAACTTTACATTTTATACAATATAATTTTGAGTGCTTATATAATAGTATTATACTTTATTTTCCAAAATCTGATTTTTATCTTCACTTTCACCAAAACTGTCATATCTTGAGTTCTATATGGAGATAGAAGCTCAAATTTTTATCACATAAACTACATGATATGTGCTACATTTAACACTTCTATAGCTACTGTTGAATCATCTTCTAAATATTTTCTAAAAATCGTCCAAAACAGTGAACTCAGATTTGTACCTTAAACTTGTTTTGATCATATCTCACTCATTACAATGATTCCATTGCATGGCCAACTCTCACATGTGTACAAGACATATAGCTTACTGTAAATGGATTCTACTTCATCATTTTATCAGTCCATGACCTGTTTCTTTACTGTTTTGCACAGCCATCACTTTTAAGCAAGATTTTAGCCTTGTTCTTTTTAGATTTTCACCTTTTTAATCATGTTTATCAACACCAAATCCCCACATAACATTTTTATCATCATATAATCATCATATACATATACAATAAGAAATAAAATACATGTTTACATAATCAAAATAACAAGAAGATGAGGAGGACAATCTTTATACCACCAAGTTGATGTAGGTTATGAGTTTGACATGGATTTGGATGGAGAAACTTGTGCATAGCCAAGACCATCTTCAAGACCACCATTCTTCATGTATACCTTGTGGAAAATCAGCCTCAAGACACTATGAAAACTCCTCCATGGATGTTATAATCACCACCATTCAAGAGAGCTTCAAGAGGGCTTCAACATATGTAGAAATAACATAGGATTCCATGGTTAATTTTTGATCAAAATGGTGTTTGTGGGTGAGGATGGGACGGCACAAAATGGAGAGTAGAGAGGATTTGTGTGGTATTGCATGGTGGAAAATGAGACTAGTTGTTTAGGTTGATGGTTTTGATAAGTAGTAAGCTTACATTGTAAGCAAAGTGGACAAGTGTTAACTTAGCTTACAAAATGTGGTGTGGTGGTGTTGTGTGGCTTATTTAGGCCGGTTTTGAGTGGGGGTGGAACAAGTGTCCCACTTGTCTCATCCCCATTTATTTACGGGTACTCCTCGATTCTAGTTTCCTCGATTTGCGTGCCCTCGGGTCGTTTTACGAAAAACGTTTTTATAATTTATGAATCAACGTCACAAAACAAATCCAATAAAAATTGTCTCATCAAAAACGGAGTTCAAAAACGTAAATACGTAATCCTAAGTTTTCCGGTTTAGTCGTAAAGGACGTTAAAATAAAATCGTATGTCCTAATCTCTTCTCGTAAATTTGTGAGTTTATGAACTAACACAAATTTAAAACTTCAAAATAATATTCACGGATAAATTTATTTTCTGAAATGTCGGACTGTCACCAAAGACGGTGTATGTAAACGTAAGCACGTAACGTTGAATCCTCCGGTTTAGACGTAGTCGATGCTACTCCAAGACGTAAATCCAAATTTCTTCCCAAAAATATGTGAGTTAATATTGTAACATTAAAATAATGTTTTTAAATAATATTCGAGAATAAAATATCAGCCATACATTGACGGATTGTCACATAGCGACTTAGGGTTAAAAAACTCAAGCAATGAATAACTAGGTTAGAAAACGTAGAGTAGATCTAAATAGGTTAGGTTTAACTAAAAGGATGTTATAGTAGAGTTGAAGTGGAGGGGTGGCCTTTCTTCGTCTTTTGGCGTTTGTTTCAAGGGTTGCTCTCTCACATTTCATGCTTGGAGCTTATGGAGGAGGCCCGTGTATCTGGTTCACTTCGATTAGTTTTTGCTATCGTGATATTCAAAACACTTGTGCTTAAGATGTATACCCTTTAGTTGTCTCTTCCTTAGCTTGATTTAAGCAAAGTATGCAATGTAATAAGTGTAGGGGAGTTTACTCCAATACTCTTAAACATTGTGGACACTGTTTATCTTAAGTGTAGGGGAGACTTCTATCGAAGTGACCTTACCTAGAACTTGTCATTGATCTTCATGATAACTTGGAAAATTAACTTTTCAAACATTTTTCAAATTTTTGATCTACTTTGGCCACCAAAAATATGCATTAATAGTTTTTGCATTAATCATTTTTAATTTGCATAACACATTTGCATTGTATATATTTCTTCTTTTTCATCAAAAATATATATAAAAAAATATATATATAATAAAAACATGGTTTAACAAATTTAGACTTCTTTGACATATTAGGCCCGCCATGGATATTTTGACTCAACCCGAGTTTACTTATCTTAGCATAGCTAGTATCCTTAACCATGTAGTCCTTCATTGGTCTATTAGGCTAAGCATCCACCAATCTCATTCTTTGAGATTTTAAATTTGTGGAGAATGAGAAATGATAGAGTTGAAGCAAGTATAAAAGGGCTAGATAAACTTCATGATAATTACTTGTGGCTAAACCCTTCTCTTCTTTACCTCTATTTTCTTCGCAAGTATATATGTTAATAAATAATCAGGAACGGTTTTAATTGGTTTGTAGTCTCTTATGCATTTTTGTCTAATCATTCATGGTTGGTATAAGTACGTCTTAAGATTCTAAGTTAGAACGTTTTATGTGTACTAGACTTATGTCATGCTTAATACTTAGCGGGTGTTTTTCCTTTTATTCTTTTCAACTTTCTTTGTGAGGAATAAAGAAAAATAAGAGCGGCTTATAAAAAAATGAGTGGCTAGAAAAAAAAAGAAAAAAAAAGAGAAAAAGAAAAAAAAAATTATACAAGACTCCCAAGAGGGGCAGTGAAGTGTTAATTATAGTAACTATTAGATTCCAATATTACCTTGAAGGGTTGCGGGGATTTAATAGTTGCTCCAGTACAATATTACCTTGACGGGTTGCGGGGTTGAAGATCCAAAGTCTTAAAAAGATGGCGGATGTAAATTATTGCGTGAGTTTTATTTTTCTTTCCTTAGCGAGTGTGTAGCTACTTATTAATGCATGACATGAGGATTTTACACATAAGGCGAATGACTAATTACTCCTGAAACGGACTTATATTAATTGTGAGCGGTTTTTCAAGTAATGGATGAGAGGATTACTTAGGATTAAAACCGTGCTTCCTTATTTTTGGATTTTACATTTCTTATACTTCACGCTTCAAATAATGACAAATTTGCTCTCAAGCAATTTGCTCAAATAATAACCGGTTCCACATTTAATTGTCATGAATAAGTTGATGCACTTTTTACTCGTGAATACAATGATCCCATTTTTAAGCTTCGTATGGGGAAAGTGAAACTTGAGGGTGATAAGTGTCCATGGTACCAAAGCCCTAATCTAAGTCATTGATTTCTTTATTAGTTATTTCCATCAAAACCATTTCAAGAAAATCCAAAAATATATAAATAAGATTGCTTTCTTTGCATTGCATTGTAAATATTTAAAATCATTCATCATGTAGTATAGTTTAGTTTATTAAATCATAAAATGGCCAAGGTGGGTTAATTATGAGAAAAGTGCACTCTAGAGCTTTAAAATGCTGTATTATATGAGGTCATGGCAATGGTCAAGTGGAGGGGAGTTGATAAGTGTGAAAACACTCATCAATAATGATCCAAAACCCACTAAAAACACAGTCAAATACATTATATTTAACTGAAAATTATCAGAATCACGTGGGTATTTGTGTTTCATGTGTTTTCAGGTAAAAAGATACATTTTGGAGCAAAGACACGTTTTCAAAGGACTTTTATGAATAAAAGACGAAGAAAAGGATGTAAGAGCTTTCGAGGACTGTACTTGCCATTATTTACCGAGATCGAGGGCTTAAAGTGTAACTTTCATTAGACAAAGGATGAAATGGAAATTTGCTTAAAAGTTTTGAAACACATTTGATAAAGAGAACAATTTAAAGGACTAAAAAGAGAAACAATGGGAAAGTTTATTTAACTTGGTCAAATGACCAAGTCATGGTCAAATGCAGACACACGCGTATTTCTCCTTCGTCTACAAACAAGAGAGAGAAAAAAAACAAAACGTCCCATCTCTTTCCACCACCATTTACCTGCAACTCGATTTTAAGAGAGATTCACAAGGTTTTAGATGAAGATTATAACAGCAAAAATGATCCTCATCGCATCCTCTTCAAGAAGATATTGATTAATTTGACCAAGATGGAAGATTGAAGAAACGCCCAATTGGATGTGAAGAACCCTAAATGATCAAACCTCGTATTAAACACGTGGAATCAAGGGATTGGATAGCACACGTCATCAACACCTCTTCTCCTCTCTTAAACGCCTATAAATAGAAGACGAAGAGCTCATTTTCAGCGGCTAGCTTAGGTGAAGTTTACACACACATTAGTTTAGCTCTTAGGAGTAGATTAGTTAAACTCTTGTAACTACTTTATGTTAATCAGTTTTCCAAGCTTTAAATCAGTTTGTAACCGAATTAGTTTTCCGCCATTAATAAAAGTCTAAAATTTCAGCTTCTCAATCTTTGAGCTTTCTCAACTCTTCCATTTTTCTATTGTTTTTCTGCTTGATCGTAGGGTTCTAAAAATGATGATATGATTTTAAGTTTTCTAACTATTTGATGTGATTGTTATGAATTCGAGTATTAGCTTTGTTCTCATCCATTGATACAGTTCAATAGCCAGTTCTATGTTTTGTTAAGAGAGACTCAACGGTTATTCTTCGAGTTTTCTCTATGTTCTTCTATCTTTCTGTCAAGAATTTTTAGTTTGGAGATACTGATACGTTGGATCATGATTAGCTTATCGATTGATCATAGTGAACTGTTCAGTTTATGGTTTTGATCGGTTCATAATTTTCTTATTAGTTGATGGTTTCAAATTCAGTGTCCGGGATTGTTAAACAGTTAATTAGCTTTGCAATTTTTTTCATTAATAAGCGAAACTTGGTTTATGGTTTAAGAAGTATCTTTTCCTTCAAAAGTATTTTCAATAAATAAGAAGTTCATAGCTAATGAGTTTTTATTGCATGATCTATAAGATTTGAGTTTCTTTCCTTAATCCTGTTCATAAGCTCCTAAGCTCAAAGCTTATGAGCGATATCAAGTTGTTGTGAGTTTTTGTTATGCAGATTACAAATACTGGTTCGTAGATCGATGATTTTAGTTCAGCATTCAGTTTAGTGTAGCGTTGATAGCGGACAGGATTGGTTGAGCAGCTGGTAGTGATTCGATAGAAGATTCTGTGTACTCGAGAGTTCAGATTACTGATTCGATAGATAATTTGATAGCGGTCTGGTTCGAGTTAGATAGCAATCACGTCAACGGAGGCCTGGAAGTAACGGTTAAGCGCGTTTAATTTTTCTGCATAATGTAGTATAAGCTGTAGTTAGTGTAATCGTAGTGTAATACTTTGTGTTGTTGATTGAACTGCTCACATATTACATTCAGGATACTTTGTTTTTTCGATTGCAGCCTATTAGTATTTTGTTCAATTTCAGTAACCTGTGTTTGGCAATAGGATTTTGAGGTTAAACTAATTGAATTTTGTATAAGATTTCAGTTAGGATAGAAGTAATATAGAGTGTAGGTTTGATTTTGAAGTTGAGTTGTGTTGTCAAAGCTTCATAACTCAGTAGGGTTAAGTGATTTACTTAGTTACTCAAATAGTCAAAGAAGAGAATAGTCATAGAGGGTAAAAAATAAATTTTACTTGAAACCTGTAATCATCTAGTTTTATACATTTGATATAGAGGTGAAATGTCGTAGAAGACTGAACTTGAGTTATTTGAGTTTACTATATGGCCACTCTAATCTGTTTGTAGCACCCACGATTTTATTTCTATAGTCTTTGTAGACAATATTAGTTAATGTGTATTGGTTGTGAGAAATATTCAAACCAACAATTACCTTATGTTCTAGATTCGTTTTCACAATAAAAGTTTGGTAATGTACACATTTAGATCTCTCGTTAATATTTGCTACACTATTAGTTGTTGGATTAGTCAAGTTGTTAGATGGGCTAGTAGAACACTTGTTGGGTCGTCTTATTGAAATTAGATTAGTCGATTACTTTGCGAAAGTATAATTGAAGTGATTTTGGTTGTCGTGTATTCTTTGCTAGAATGAATTAGATAAGACATTTAAGTATTTTGCCATTTAGTGTTAGAATTAGATATTAGCCACTTACGTTATCTGAATTCTATAATAATAGTTTAGCTAATTGTCATTAATTAGGCCCAATGCATTTACATAATATAATATTAGAATATAATAATAGATTTAATTTTTGTTTTGCATGCCAAGTAGTATAAAATACCAAATAACGTTCTTTTAACCATAAACAATTAAGTCAAGCTTGAAAACGTTAAATCAATTCGATAAGACCGAGAGAAAAACGAACTAAAAAGACAAACATTACACATCAAGAAAAGGAGGCATTCGTTTTTTATTTTTGATCTTTGGTTATTGGTTCATGTTCATGTTATTTTCCATCACGTACTGGGGTAAAACATTAAACCTTGATCTTTAATTCTTTTATTTAAATATGTGCTTATGATAGATCTTTAAAAACTAGTGATAAAAACATGTTTGGAATTAAAGCATTTTTACAAGGATAATTAAGTTAATTAACATGCTAATAATAATTAATTTAATTTAATCATGGGCTTAGGTTAATATTATTTATGAAATAATGCATGTTTTAACCTAAGTATTTATTTATTTAATTTAGACTATAGTATTAATTAATTATTAAGACATGGAATATAATTAATTAATAAACATGACGTAGGTTATAATTAATATAATATTAATACATGTTTAACCTAAGTATTTTATACACCTTAATTTAATTAAATCATGCTTATATTTAATTAAATCATATAACATATAGTTTATTTAATTAACATGATATTATTAATAAACTATATTATAATCACATGACTTATGTTATTTAACTAGTAAACTTAAGCTTATATTAGTAGCTTATTAATCCAGCTTAATATGGAAACTTTCTAATTCAGGAAACTTACTATTTTTGGAAACTTTCTATTTTTGGAAACTGATCTATTTTAAGAAGGTAATCTGATTTTAGAAACTTTTTATTTTTGGAAACTTTCTATTTTTGGAAGCTTTCTATTTTAGGAAACCTGCTATTTTTAGAAAGTTACTTATTATTACACAATAAGTATAATAATACCAGAAATACAAGTAATACTTAATCAGAATACATAGAATACATGATAAACACAACATAACATTAAAATTAGTAAAACAAGACGAGAACATATAAAACAAGCTAAGACATGATATAATCAGTTACGTACTCAGTCAACAGAATACCTATACATGTACCCTATTTTATGTAGCATTAGTAAGATCGAAGTAGGACTTTCCTTCTTTCGTCTTCTTCGTTCACTGGACATAAGGTACGGATTTCCCATCCCTTCAGTATGGACATTCTTTTGTTGATCCCAAACTTAGATCGATTAAGCTTGTGTAAACGAGATTGAATCAAGTAATACACGTAGAGAAACTTTTGTATATGCTTTATGAAGTAATCTAAGTGTTATGCGGAATTTAACACTTAGAACAACGAACAAAACAAAGTAAAGCAAACTTTCACTTTGATTAATAATATCAATGAATGATTACAATGAAAGTGTTATGAGATATGTGGAAGAGGTGTGTGAAAAGATGTATGTGAGATGTGTCTTATGTCTAACCCTAAGGCCTCCTTTTATAGGTTTAAGGAGCCTTGTACAAAAAGCTAAGATCAACTATTTTAGGAAGAGACATAAGATAAACATAATCAAATAACTTATTGACTAAATCTTTTTAAACATTAAGAATATATTCTGAATTCTTATCTTCATATTTTGTCTACCAGCTTGAAGAATTTATCATTGGCAGATTTAGTCCTTGTCTTTGTCTTTAAGATTCTTCTTGTCAACGCCTTGATAATTCTTATCAGCGTCTCACCTGTCAGCGCCCCGTTTACTCTTGTCAGCGTCCAATTTCCTCTTGTCAGCGTTCCAGTGACTTAGCTAATTTTATTCCCAACAATCCTCCCCTAAACTTGATATCTACTCTAGTAATCAAGTTTCTGAATAAAATAAAACATATAGAGAGGATTCTTACAAATATACTTATCCCTGAATTTGAGTAATAATAAATCTCGAAAAGTCAATCACTCAAATCACTTGTATAGTTAGCCTTCACTTGGTCTTAATCATCTTCAGCACATGTAGAGTCTTTGGAGCTTTCTTTATTACTTTTGTCACTCAAATTCGATTGCTCCTCCCCTTTTTAAGACTCTTCTCCAAGATCAATATACAAGGACGGAATCAAGAACATCCTCCTTACATCAGCTTCCAAAATAACAATCCTTGACAATTTGTACCATTTATGTATTATGCTTTTACAAGCTAATACAGATTTTCGTCAATTCCATTAATGTCAAAGGTTTCATACTGTCCTCATTCACATTCGGGAAATGAATCCTCAATGTTGATTCATAGGACATGGGGATGGACTTACTGATGATAAGACTGACTTGACTTGCATTAAAGCTAGTGCCAATAGTCTCAGCCATCTCCATAACACAATACACCCTTGTGAAAGTGATCTCTACTGCTACTAGATGTCAATCACTAGGAAAAACATCTCAATGATCATTAGGCTTCCAGATATCCAAAAATTTGAAAAATGAAAGGGTGATGAAACGTTTTGGGTCTATAAAGAAGTTTATAAATGACACCAGCTAAGATGTCATAGCATAAAATGGACTTGAGAATGGAAAACTTTAGTTAGAACATAAACAAAGGTAATAATCCTAAGAAAATTAACTAGTCTCTAATAAGCAAGAGTGACAAACACTGTTCATGCATGCAAAAGTATGATAGACACACATGAACTCTAGAGTCCTTTGTTCACAAATGCCCCAAAGAGAAAGTTAACTCATATAAAACCTTTGCAACTCCCCAAGTAAGCCCAAAAATATATCTAACCCAAGTCACCCATACGACCACACCCAATTCTAGGTCAAAAGTCTTGGCAGCATGCATGTTTAAATAAAAACGTACATGCTACAGTGCCTCGAGGTTTACAAATTCCAACAATTCCATAAGGAAAAGTCTTCACTATTTCTAACCCCCACTCACCAGTGGACACAATCTAGAATTGTGATAAGAGCATTCTAAGAATACCCAAAAACCTAAAGGTTTACCTCCCGTTAACAGAAGCATACAAATCATTATGTGTGAAGAAGCAAAATTTTATCTCAAGATAGGAATGTAAACACTCCAACCATCATAAATAAAAGTTTGCAATTCTGTATCCATCCAAATGTAGCTCCACTTTCCTGCATAGTTAGACAAAAACCACAAAAACACACCAATAGAGGCTACCCTTTCCCACAATAATGGGTAGAGATAACATATCAGTGGATAAAAATATTAACAGTGGAAAGACCAACAATGCATGTTCCTTGAGCATCCACTATCCCAATATCCTTGATCATTAACCTGCTTTTGGATAGGCTGCTCAAAAAGAAAACAAATTAGTTTTCTTTGGAGATCCAAGCCTTGTCAGACTTCGATCTGTCTAGTTGTTCAACTAGAGTGGTATTATTCTTTACCATAAATGCCTGCTCATCCCTTTGTGACCTAAGCACCCAACTTGTTCCAATGAGACTAGTAATGACCTTCTCAAGATATTTAAATCTATTACAAGTCATTGAAATACCATTAAAACTAGAGTTTTGCTCTTGTTTAGGTTTCCAAGTTAAGTAGGATGATGCTTCAGACCCTTGACCCTTATTAACCAAGTATCTTTGTTTATATGGTCTAAAATAAGGTCTCATACCAAACTTGGAGCTGTCAGCGCTGCATTTGTTCCTGTCAGCGTTGAACTTGTTCCTGTCAGCGCTGAATTTTTTCTTATCAGCGCTGAATTTTTTCTTATCAGCGCCCAAATTAGGGTTTGCTATAGGAACATACTGCCTGTTTGACCAAGTGTTGGTCTTTTGAAAGGGCCTTTGTCCATGGGTGTTAGCTGCCTTAGAGAAGAAAGGAGCTGGTCTAGTAGCCTGTGGTCTAGTGTGGACAAAAGGTCTATGGTTAACATTGGATGACCTATTGTCAACGAATGAATTGTATCCACTCACACAATTATAGGCCAAATGTGAGAAGCTCCGACATGAGTAACAAGCCTTTTTGGACACAAACTTAGGCTTAGACTGATAAAACCTTGTCCCATTAACACTTTCTTGGCTTTTGAGTGACCTAGGTTTCCTATACATTTCAGCATATTTAACACTAGGTTGTTTCTTAATTGGGGAGCCAAGATTAACAGCTTTTCCAGTGATGGGATTGGTCACAGTGATAGGTTTAGATACTACTGGACTCTCAATGGGTGTAGGCACGAATGGACTCTCACTAAGCATCCCACCCTTAATAAACAAAGTGGGGTTAGCCTTCTTCCATTCTTCTAGGTCAGTAACCTTTTGTTGATATTCCTCAAATGGGGAAAGAACTCTAGGTGGAGGAATAAATTCTTCTTCTTGGAGTTCTGGAATACCAGTCCAAGAGAGATCCTTTCTATGGACACCATAGAAGTCCCCAGCAGGTGGTGGAACGGCAACATATTCTTTCAACCCAATCCCAGACATATCCTTAGAATCCCTTTGTTTATTAACACATTCTCCTAGGGTTTGTGTGGCCTTATCAAATCTCTGAATTTTAAGACTCACATTGTCTTTATTCTTATTAGCCTCATCTAACTTAGCTATTAAATCAACATTAACCCTATTCACGATATCGTTAATATCATTACTTTGATTTAACTCATGTTTTAAGATATTTATTTTATCTTTTAAATCAAACTCCATTTTCTTATACTCAGAAACAGTCTTTTTAGTTTGAACAAGTGCCACTTGATAATTAGATAACGTGCATCTTACGTCTGAAAGATCTGATTTTAATTTTAAAATCTCTTTATTAAGTTTTTTAGTATTTATCCTACAAGAAGAGTCATCACATACCTCATTATCAGAATTGGAACTTGTGGAACTTGAAGTAGACGTGGCCTTAACTGAAAACATCATCAAATTCTTCTTCACCTTCTTCCTTAGCCTGGTTCACCTCACAATATTGGATCTCGTTCTTCAAATCAAAGTTTCTCAACAAGCTCTGATACCACTTGTTGATCCCAAACTTAGATCGATTAAGCTTGTGTAAACGAGATTGAATCAAGTAATACACATAGAGAAACTTTTGTATATGCTTTATGAAGTAATCTAAGTGTTATGCGGAATTTAACACTTAGAACAACGAACAAAACAAAGTAAAGCAAACTTTCACTTTGATTAATAATATCAATGAATGATTACAATGAAAGTGTTATGAGATATGTGGAAGAGGTGTGTGAAAAGATGTATGTGAGATGTGTCTTATGTCTAACCCTAAGGCCTCCTTTTATAGGTTTAAGGAGCCTTGTACAAAAAGCTAAGATCAACTATTTTAGGAAGAGACATAAGATAAACATAATCAAATAACTTATTGACTAAATCTTTTTAAACATTAAGAATATATTCTGAATTCTTATCTTCATATTTTGTCCACCAGCTTGAAGAATTCATCATTGGCATATTTAGTCCTTGTCTTTATCTTTAAGATTCTTCTTGTCAACGCCTTGATAATTCTTATCAGCGTCTCACCTGTCAGCGCCCCGTTTACTCTTGTCAGCGTCCAATTTCCTCTTGTCAGCGTTCCAGTGACTTAGCTAATTTTATTCCCAACATCTTTCCTTATTAGGATTCCCTGTTTGCAGCCAACTTTTTTCCTATTATTGTTTTATATGTTTGATTACTTATGTTAGTTAAGAGCCTAAGCCATATACATGCATGACCAATGTCACCTAGTTATGGAGGTACCATAACCATAACACTAGAGGCACCATTGTTATGACTTCCCCACGGCGAAGTGATTGCTCATGTCGTCCCTTTTCAATTTTGGCCATTATATTATATTATCATATGGGGCGTATGGGTGCATACTAGTTACATGTTTACCAGTAATACTAGAGTGAATGGGATGTGTGCCTTGCATCCTTCACTAGGATTTGATCCCTTCTACCTAGACTATTTAATTAGAGGCAACCCCTCTAATTGCATGACGAGGTCTTCTCTCCAAGTATTCATGCACGGTGGAACCTCATGACCTATATGGGCTATTGGCTAATTAATACAGATTTTACATAAAAACATAAGTCTTTTCAAACTATAAAACCAGTTTTATGAACATGATACCAGGTTACTTAGGACTTATATTATTCTGCTGCTATTAGTCTTTATGCTTATGCTATACTTGTATATCTGTGCACTGAGCGTTATACTCAGACGTTTTCCTTTCATGTTCCCAAACGGAAGGTACTCAAGGGCGCTCGTAGACTTTAAGCGTACGTGCATATGGATTGGAAGCTATCTAGCCTTCTCTACTTTATGCATTTCATCATACATTTTGCTACTTATTTCTTTGGACATTGTTTAGTCCTTTTCTTTTACAGTACTTATGTTTGTGTGTGATGAGCTTATACTTGGGGTACCGATGTTTGTTTCCGGTATTTCCTTTCATGGTCATTTAATGTTTTTAAGACATTTACCTTGTTTGCTTTGATGACACGCCATAATCACGCGTGACATTCCATTTACCAAAATGGGATGTTACAATTATGGTATCAGAGCCAAGGCTTCGACCTGTAGGCTCTCAAAACATGACCTTTGATTAGTGGGTCGTCATTATTGTCTTCCTAGAACTGACAGTCGGTTTTCATGCATTCATTGTTTTCATGCATTTATGTCATATATCATTGTCGCAGGTTTATAACTAAGTAATGGTTGGTACAGGACTGGCCCTATTTAGTCGCATGTGCTTTTATCGAAACTTTTAATTTTGGGACCGACCCATAGGCCTCCCCTCGATATGTCTTTTGTTTTGGGTGAACTGACCACAGGCGTTTACCCTCGCGCATATAAAAGTTTTATAACTGTATCATGCATTCATACACTATTTTCATGCATAAAATTTTTCTCATGATTTATTGGCATAATTTTTTTTCATGTATATATATTATGTTTTATCAGTTTAATCATGCATTTTGTTTTATACTGTCAGATGGTTCTCACACGCGAGCAGGAATAACTCAATTCAGCAATTCAGGCTGCAGTGCAGGCCATGCTTCCTCAGCTAAGGAACAACATCAGGGCCGAGGTGTTAGTTGCCAACAATCAGCACCAAAACCAGCATCCTAATCCTCCTCCTCCTCCAGCAACACTAGTCACATGGCTGGAGAGATTCAACAAGCAACGTCCTCGATCCTTCGAGAAAACTGACAACCCCAGTGAGGCTGAAAGCTGGTTAGCTCATATCAAGAAGATATTTGATGCAATGGGCTACGTCCTCGTCTTCAAGTCGAGGTTGGCCTGTTACAAGTTCGAAGGTGATGTACTGGGATGGTTGAAGGCAGTGAAGCAGTCAGAGGGAGGTGACAATTGGTTGGCTGGCTTGACTTGGGCTCAGTTCAGGGAGTTAGTGATGGGATAGTTCTTCTTCAAGGCTGAGCAAGGCAAGCTGAAGAGGGAGTACCACGGGATCAAGAAGAGAGCTAGGGAGAACATCAACGAGTTCATGCAACACTTTCTTCTTTTGGCTGGTTTTCTTGGCGCAACAGCAAGTACTGTCGAAGAGCAAGCATACCACTTTCGTTGGGCTCTTCGTACATCGGTCGCCAATAACTTGGTGTGTGCTACCTTCAACATGGTGGCACAAGTAGCCGATGCAGCACGTGAGCTGGAGATGTTGCAGGAGAGAGGAATTCGGTGAAGCAGAGAGACCCGAGAAGAGGTATTTGTTCGTCACTCAGCGGTGACCATTTCAATTCATTATGTACTATCCAATATTTATCTTTCTCTTTAAACTGCATCTTTCAGGCAAAAGATTGGGGACCGGTCTCAACCGGCTACTCAGCAACAGCCTACTCAGCCTAAGGATAACGGTCAGACCCAAGACCGTTCTGCTACGGATAGACGTGGCGGTAATGATAATTATAGTAACAACTATGGAAACTCCAACAGCAGAAGGTCCCAAAACTCACTCATTTCTTATGTTACACGTTTATGATTCATAATTCTAACACCTTAACATCTTATGCCAGGAATCATGGTAATGGAAGGGAGCAGGACCGCAGAGGTTCACAGCCTAACCGTACGGCTATCACTGGTATTATGTCTTATTTACGATTTTATGCATTGTCCTTTTTGTACCCATAAACCATGTCTCATGTGTACTTTCCTGAACAGGCTCCCATCCAGCGAGGGCATCTGTTGGAGGGTATACTCACCCTGTCTACACTACCTGCAACCGTAGGCACCCAGGGCCATGTCTTCGCGACAGCGATGCTTGCTTCAAGTGTGGCCATACTGGTCATCGCATGAAGGACTGTCATAAGGGTATGATAGAGGGCACATCTGGACATTCCGAATCCAAGCCACCTCCTACTACTAGGCGGGTGTACACGACTTCTCACAATCAGGCCAACAAATCTACAGGTACCATCACTGGAATCTTGTATATGTATGGTCAAGCTGCATGTGTTTTATTTGACACGGGTGCTACTCACTCGGTCATTTCTACTGCTTATGCCATGAATGTTAGGATATCCCGTATGCCATTAGAGAATGTATTAAACATTTCTTCGCCTTTAAGAGACTCTGTATGCATAACCCACGGGTACAAGAGCCTTCCCCTAGAGTTTGACGACAAGATTCGTCCTTTGGATATGTGCGATTTTGACATGATATTAGGCATGGACTGGCTATCCAAACATCACGCCACCATTGACTGCCATTCATATCGGATCATCTTCGGTGATGTAAATGCACCAGAGTACATTCAAAACGGTTTCGTACCCGGAAGGTCTGTACAAATAATTTCGACCTTACAAGCACGTGCACTACTATCACATGGTTGTGAGGGCTATCTTGCTACTGTTCATGATATGGAGGCTGAATCTCCATCTATCCAGAATCAGCTGATCGTGTCAGATTTTCCAGACGTGTTTCCAAAAGAACTTCCAGGAATACCACCTGCTCGTGAAGTGGAGTTTAATATTAAGCTCATCCCAGGAGCTGAGCCAATTTCCAAGGCTCCTTACCGCATGGCTCCCATTGAGATGAAGGAGTTAAAGGAACAACTGCAGGAATTGTTGGAACGCGGTTTCATTCGACCTAGTGCTTCTCCATGGGGCGCACCTGTTCTATTCGTTAATAAGAAGGATGGCAGCACGCGTCTGTGCATAGATTATCGTGAGCTTAACAAGATCACCATCAGGAATAGATATCCGTTGTCACGCATTGATGACCTGTTTGACCAACTCCAAGGGGCCAAACATTTCTCCAAGATTGATCTGAGGTCGGGCTATCATCAGTTATGGGTTAAAGAGAAGGACATCACCAAGACTCCTTTGCGTACACGCTATGGGCACTAAAAATTCGTAGTCATGCCTTTTTGCCTTACCAATGCTCCAACTATTTTCATGGATCTGATGAACCGTATCTTCCATGAGTTCCTGGACAAGTTCGTCATTGTCTTCATTGACGACATTTTCATTTTCTCTAAGCCAAATGAGGAACACGAAGACCATCTTCGTACTGTACTACAAATACTTCGCTAGAAGTAGCTGTATGCTAAATTCTCCAAGTGTGAGTTCTGGTTAGACAAAGTGGCATTCCTAGGCCACATTCTATCAGCAGAAGGAATAACCATGGACCCAACAAAGGTTGAGGCTATTACCAAGTGGCCAAGACCGACATCAGCGACTGAAGTTCGCAGTTTCCTAGGCTTAGCTGGTTACTACCGTAGGTTCGTAGAGAACTTTTCCCGTTTAGCACTACTATTGACCAAAATGATGCGGAAATGGGAGTAATAAGTGTGAAAACACTTATCCTTTTGCCACTAAAATCAAGGAAAAACAAGACCTAATCATGTGTATTATATCATAAATGTCGGAATTACGCGTGGTTTTGTGTTCATGTGTTAAAATAGGTACAAATGATCAAAAGGAAAGAAAACACGAGATTTCACGGTCAAATGTTGAAGAAAAGTCAAGAAAGAGACGAAGACAAAGTCAAAAGACCAAGAGTGTGCCCAAGTTCACGAAAAACGGCCAAACCGACACGTTTTTGAAGAAACAATCAAAGAAGCCGAATTCAAGTTCGTTTCTAGCGGATTAAATCTTTTTGAAAATATTCGAGCTTTGTGGGTCCCAATTTGGGTAAATGGGCCTAAAAGCCCATTTGGGGAAATGCATCTTTTCACAATTGATCAAATGGCCCAAAACTATAAAAGCCCAAATTTATGCATATAAATAGGACTGTTAAGAGAAGATTTGGGCCAGGCCCAAAGATTGCAAAAAAAAAGAATTGAAACGAAAGAAGTAAATGTGTATTTACTTTGGCTCTTGACCGGTCAACCCCTTCATTTCCTCACCTCACTCATTTAATAATCCCTACACCCTCACAACCGTTTTTTCCCAAATAAATAAAGAAAACATTCATTTTTTTTATCTCCCACGTGTTCTACCCACACGTTTTATCCAGCCCTTACCATGCACCCTATTAACACACGATTTAAGCCCAAACACTTACACAAAATGAAAGATTTTTATTTTACCCCACCCCCCATTAACTTTCGTTACAACCTAAGTTTACCAACACTGTTCTTTCATCTCCCCCAAATGCAGTCACCCCTTTTACAAACCCTAATTATTTACCCATAAAAAATTACCACGAAATTTTGGGGCTTTTTACATAGATGATTAATTCACACCAAAACAAATTAATTCCCCCATTTTTTCGCAGCAAACACCCACTAGTGGTCCTCCCATCAAATCCAACGTGGCAACAATCCTTCTTTTGATTTGTGGGAATACCTCACCATTACTAATCCACCAATCAAACCACACTACGCTGGAAATCCGTGTGGGAAGGATGATCTCTGTCGTTGATTCAAGAGAAGAGAGTGAAAGAAGAAATCAACGATCAAGATTCAAGAACGTGGGCACCAAGATTAGGGTTTGCCTATATAACCCTCACACATCATGTAAAGGAGGAAAGCTTTTCATTATTTTTTTCTTTCAGTTTTTTTTAATTAATTAGGAGTAGGGTAATTTCGTATTTAATTTTTGCAAAAATAGATTAGGATTATTGTATTTTTAAATTTCAGTTAATGTAATGATTTAATTTTATTAATGAAAAGTTGATTTTTGTTTAATTAATCTCGTCTTTAAATTCTGTCAAGTTTCATTGAATCTGCCTTAATCTTTTTATATCACTGTTAATTTCATTCGAAAAAAAAAATACAAAGACAATAAAAGGGTTACTGTTTGACTGAGCTATTGTTCCTGCTTTGGTGCTCGGATTAGGGTTGGAATCAAGATGATGAAGATGTCGATGATGTTTCGGTGAGGCGTTTGATTCGGATCACAAGGTGGCTCAGCGCCAACCTTCATCCCAACGGGTTTCGTCATCGGGTTCTTATCTAAATCTCATTTTTAGTTTCAGTTTTTAGTATTTTTTTAATTTTTATTTGCCTGTTTGGATTGAGTATTACTGTTAAGATTTTTAGTTTGTTTTGTATCTGCTTAAGTTTTATTTGATTATAGATAGTTGTTAATCTGCTTAATATTAGATTTTATTTGTTTGGATTTAGATTGTTTGAATCTGTTATTCCTTATCTGCTTAGTCGGTTATAAGCTTTATTTTGTTTGAACTTTGATTGTTTCGGTTTGGTTTATAGCTTATTTAAATTTGCTTATTTCTAGTAGTTGCTTATTCGGTTTTTAGTTGCTTTTAGGATTGTTAGTTTTCTTTTGTAGACTGCTTATTTGATTTTGCTTATGGTATGCTCTATTTATCTGCTTAGTTTAACTGCTCTTTCGGCTTATGTTAAGTTAGTTTCGTATTGCTTATTTTTGCCAGTATTAGCTTATTTGATTATTCATCGTCGAATTCTAGCTTATTTAGTTTACTGATTTTGCTATTTGGTTCGTTACTGTTTGATTTTGCTGCTTAGTAAACAGACTCTTTTGGTCTGTTTTGCTTTTTAAGTCCAAAAAATTAATTTGCGAAAATTTGGTCACTAGTGGGTTTCGAACCCCTGACCTCTCGCATCACAAACCATCAACCCAACCATCTCATCTATCCACTCTTTTGTGTTTTATCTCCAGCCTTTAAATTAATATAGGTTTTTTATTAGTGTCAGATTTCATTAAAATAGTTTAACACATGTTTTATGTTTTATTTAAATTTTAATTAAAAAGTATCTTAAAAAAGTTTTACTTTAAGTTCAGTTTTAAAAAAAAATAAATAAATAAAATAAAAAGATAAAAAAAATTATTATTTTCTTTAAATTTCTTTTATAATTTTAAATTAGTTTTAATTTACTTTTATTTTCAAAATAGTTTTATTTTATTTCTAGCTTTAAAAATTATTTTTCGTCATATTAGTTTTTTTTTCATAAAATTTAGTTTTTATGTTAAAATTGTTTTTATTTAAATTAGTTAAATTAGATTTTTAAAATTATATTATCAAGTTTTTATTGTTAAATAGATCTTAATTAAATAGTTTTAGTCTAAAATTTCAAATACGTTTTACCAAGAAAAAATTAGTCCCACATTAATTGAAAATCAATTCGAGTCGAGTCGAGGAAAAACGAACATTAATTGCTTAAATTTGGATTAACAAAAATCCTAGTTTCAAATGGCGCCGCTGCCGCTTCGCTCGTACGATTGACGATTTTTCGTGAAAACGTTTGGATTTAGGGATCCGTTCTCTTTGAACGTTACGTTTCTTGCAACAAAATCAAAAACACAAAAAAATCAAAAATTTAAAAATACAAAAAAATTAAAAAATCACAAAAGCAATTTCTTTCCTAAGATTTGCACCAAAAAAATTAAAAAAAATCAAAACGTAATACTTTTTCCTAAAAGTATTACACCAAAAATATTACGTATTAGTGTTAATTTTTATTTCGATTTCTTTCGATTTTTCTTGTGAATATATATTTTTCTAAAAAATACAAAAAGATTTTTTCTTTTACTATAGTATATTACGTAGCACAATAATTTACCTACTTTTCAAATAAGCCTTAGTTGGGATTTCATCACCTAACTATTGTAGTCGAATCCTAAACGAAATAAAAAGGGAAAATAGATAAATACTAGTAAGACGTTTGAACTCGACATATACAAACTATAAGGTGGGTATAAGGCGACGCGCTATAAAAGGCCGTCTAAGGAAAAAGGTTTTTAAGTGCTTTGTGCCACCTCGTTTCCCCGCTTGCTTGTGCGTATATTGAGAGGGACGACCGATTATTGGTTTGCCAACTCAAGTAGTAATTAAGTATATATTTTTGTAAGCTTTTTCATATTGCTCCTCGAGAAGGAAAATCCTTTTCCTCTCAAAGTCGACCGATGTCACCTACCTCATACCAAATTTTTAATTGTATGCGCACTCGCGCGCGTACATACATACCAAGTGGTGTACCAAATACTTCTAATTCTTCCAAAGAGAAGAAGAAGAAAAACAAAAAGACCGTCATTCAAGCCGATCCCGAGAATCGAGCTTTCGACATAACGATGGCAACGGATAATCGACCAATGATTGAGATTCTTCAATCTCACGTTGAAGGAAACGATGACGCGATTGTGGTGCCGACCATTGGAGCTAATCATTTTGAACTTAAACCGGATTTTATTCAAATGGTTTCCGCTACACCATTTTTAGGCCGTACTAATGATGACCCACACGCTCATATCAAACGTTTCATCCAATTAGCTAATACCGTCAAATACAATAGGGTGCCACAAGAGGCCGTTGGCCTACAACTTTTTCCTTTTTCCCTCGAGGGACAAGCCCGGAATTGTATTGATAAGGAACCACCCCAAAGTATTACAACATGGATCGACTTAGAGACCAAGTTCATTAATTACTTTTTCCCACCATCACGGACTACGACTTTAAGGAATGAAATCATTACTTTTGAGCAAAAATATGGGGAAACTTTTAGTGAGTCTTGGGATCGATTTAAAGAGCTTTTGAGAAAATGTCCACAACATGGTTTCACTAAAGTGCATCAAATTAACACGTTTTACAATGGTTTAACTCTAAATGACCAAGACTCACTTAATAGTGCCGCGGGGGGCAATATTCTTGTGAAAACCATGAACGAGGCTTGGGCCATTATTGAGAACAAGGCAAAAGTGCAAACTAAGAGTGTTCGGACTACAATAGCTAGTGCTAGTGATAATGAGGTGAATAATCAAATTAAGAAACTTACTTCGCTTGTTGAAACACTCGCTCTAAAAACCGACGCCCTCACTACACATGTGCATGTCGTGAAAGATAATAGTGAAACGTGTGAGACTTGTGGTGGACCACATTCATATTTCAATTGTGACAAGGTTTATAATCAATAACAATAAGTTTGTGCTTTTAATGCTAATGAAAGGGTTCCATTTAAACCTAATGTTGATGTTAACCATTTGTCTTACAATAGTACTAATTATTTGGCTCCCCCGGGTTTTGTAGCACCTCAAAGACCACCCCCACCCGCCCAAAATACCTAATACCAAAATAGGAACCAAGGTCCTCAAATGGGTAATTTTCAAGGGAATGCTAATCAAGGGAATTTTAATGGTCAAAATCAAGGTTTTCAAAATAATAACCAAGGTTTTTATAATAACAACGGTTTTCAATCTCAATATCAAAACCAAGCTTTTCCTAATCAAGGGGTTAACAATCAAGGGTTCAATCAAATGAATATTCAAAACCCTCAAATAGACTTGGTTCTATAAAAATTGACCGAACATGAGAAAATCATGAAAGCTATGCAAGAGTCTACTAGACAAATGCAAGAGTCCAACGATAAGAGATTTTTGACTATGTTGCAAACCCTTAGACCCCAAGGTGCCTTACCATCCAATACCGAGATTAACCCTCGTGCTAATGTGAGTGCTATCAATACTCGAAGTGGAGCCAATTTAGTGGGACCTTCCATCTCTTCGCCCATAAAAGAGAGATAAGGCCCGGAGGTCATAATGAGTAATCCTACTCCCCCTCCGGTGATTCCTCCCACTACCACTCCTAGTTCTAGTCCTCCATTGCCAAAAGAGCCTATCCCTACGGTTGTTCAAGAAGTGAGTCCTTCTCCTTCTCAACCTTCAAATTCTAAGCCTAATATTCCTTATCCATCTAGGTTAGGCAAGACTAAAGTGCTCACCAAAGATGACGTTCATGTCTCTAACTTTTTGAAAATGATTTCCAATGTGAATGTTAACGTAAGCCTTATTGAAGCACTTGCTCAAATTCCAAAATTTGTGAAAAAGTTTAAAGATTTGCTTAATAAGAAAGAAAAAATGGTTGAGCTCGTGAACACCCGTTTAAATGAGAATTGTTCCGCGGTTCTTCTCAAAGAGCTTCCCGAAAAGCTAGGAGATCCCGGACGATTCGTGTTACCTTGCTCGTTTCCTCAAATCGATGATTGCATGGCTTTAGCGGATCTCGGCGCTAGCATCAATCTTATGCCACTTTCAGTTTGGAAACAATTGTCATTACCCGACCTTGTACCGACTCGTATGACTTTAGAGTTAGCTAATCGAACTCTCGCATACCCCGTTGGTATTGCCGAAGATGTTTTTGTTAGAGTTGGTACATTTACTTTTCCCGTGGACTTTGTCGTCGTCGACTATGAGATGGATCCTCGTATTCCGTTAATACTTGGTAGACCATTCTTAAGGTCCGGAAGAGCCTTAGTTGATGTAGCCGAAGGGGAGTTAATTCTTAGGGTTCGGGATGAACAACAAGTTTTTAAAATGGGAAAAATCACAACCAAATCAAATGGAAAAGAGTCGGTCAATATGATTGATGTTCTTAATTATGACAATGAAGAGATTTTCATTAATCCTTTTAGAATTGAAAAGTCTAATCAAAATGATTTTGTGATAAATTCATCCCTTCCCTTAGAGCCTCAAATTTTTGAAACTCCTATTTACGACACCTATAGTGATGACACTTCTTCAAGTGATCACACTATCTTCGGCTTAGACGACTCGTCTTTTGACCCACCCACTTTAGACCCACCCATCTATGATTTACCAATCTTTGATAATTACGATGATGACACTTCTTTAAGTGATCTCATTAACTTTGTTGACCCACCCCATGATCTTAATGCACCTCATATCTCTATGAGTGATTCGTCCATGGAGACTCCTTTTGACTTCTATACTCCAATTTTAGAAGTCATGACTTATGAGGAGGATCCTCCACTCTTAGAGATCATACCTAATTTAGAGGTTATTCCATTTGAGGAGGATTTAGATATCTTTCTAAATACCTATTTTCCTCATGAGGAAGAGTTTTCCTATGACTCCGACGATACTTATGTTTTCACATCAAGTTTGGAAGAGGATGACCTTCCCACTTTGGATTTTGACGACATTTTGAGCTTAAATGTCGACACCTCTTGCTATTTTCCCATTAAGGAACCGGTGTTCGATCCCGGAATAGAAACTTTTGTGCTTTCATTGCCATACCACCTTATCTTTCCTTGTAAGACACTTTTGCCTAAGGATACCCCACTTTTCTATGACTTGCGTACCACCTCGGGGTTTATTTCCTTTTGTGATGGAAATTATGTGTTTGACCCGGGTGGGATTTTATGGGGTATGCCTTGTATGACTTTGTTTCACCTTTATCATGGAGAGATGTTCCTCCCTTGGAAATCTCGGTTTTCCATGATTTTCCCATTTGAATGATGATATTCAGGAATTCGAGTCGAGCTAGAGACTCGTGATGAAAAATCAAGCATCGTATAACTAGGTTAGATTGTTACCTTTTCCATCCTTTCACCCATTTTCACCAATAAGTGTAGGGGGAGCCAAGTAGGTTGTTTGTTTGTGTTGTGATGTTGTGTGCAGGGACATGTGCTTAATGATCCACTTTTGGTATTTTCGACGCAACCCGTGTTCCCGTGTTACCCGTGTACCCGTTTCCTTCGATAAGTTTTTGCTATTGTGATTCAATCATGTATATAAATAAAACAAATAAATGCAATCACTTTAGTTGTCCTTTCCTTAGCTCGATTTTAAACAACGTACTCAATGTCCTAAGTGTAGGGGAGTTTATTCTCCCAAATGCTTAAACATTGAGGGCAATGTTTATATTAAGTGTAGGGGGACTTCTATCGAATTTTAGTGGGCTTTTCCATGAATTTGACCCCATTTAACCGGAAAATTTAAAAAAATTTCAACGTTTTTCAAATTTTTGATCTATTTTGGCCAAGTAGTATTTTTATTTTTATTTATATTCTTTCCTTTTATTATCGCATCGCAATAATTTCCATTTCAAGAATAAAGTCAAAAATTAAATAAATAAATAAAATGGTTTTAATAAGTTTAGATGTCTTTGATATATTAGGCCCGTCGTGAATATTTTGACTCAACCCGAGTTTACTTATCTAAGTTTACTCTAGCTAGTATCCTTAACCATATGGACCTTAATTGGTTTATTAGGCTAAGCATCCACGAGTCTCAGTACTTGAGATTTTAAATTGAGGAGAACGAGAGATGATAGAGTTAATTATAAGTTTGGTATTCTTTCATTAACTTATGTGAGTTAATTATGAGCTTTTTCTCCCATCACTTGTTAATAAATATATTTGCAATAAATAAGGTTGTACGATTTGAAAAGTTACTTAGCTTCTAGCACAAGATCGTTTAAAAGTTGCTCGGTATTAATTAGAGTTCATAGCCAAGGCATAACTTATTGAAGCGGGACGCGAATATTGGCTTATCCAAAAAGGCCCTAACAAGGCATGAGGATACCCGAGTCCAAAAAGGCCCTCACAAGCATGAGGATTCACTTTTTTTTGCTAAAGATCCTAAGATGACGTGAAGATCATTAATCCAAATCAATATGATGGATCTAGACACACGACGAGAAGCAATTACTCCCCTAAAGATCATGGAGAAGTCTATCCAAAAAGACCCTAACAAGGTATGAGGATAAATAGATCCAAGTCCGAAAAGGAGGCGGATCGTTGTATATCAAAATCCTAAATAAAGAAGAGGATAAATGAAGAAGTCGTGGTCAACGTTTGAAGCATCTTTCACTCCTAATAAAGATATATACCAAAATGAAGAGAAGACCATAATTTCAAGATCGTCTCTCAAGATTTGAAGTTTGAAGTACAAGCCAAATATCGGTCCGAGAAAGGTCTCAAATCGTGAAACGAGTTATGCCAAGATATGAACTTTATGAGGTTTCGAGAAGCCGTTTTAAAAGATTTTGTCCTTTAGCTAACTATTGATTAAATCGTCCCACTTTATTTTCGGCTTTAATAAATTATCGGAATAAGTCAAAAATGCATCCTCGTGATCATTCAAGAGGAAAATAAAATAAGAGATACACCGTAGGAATAAGGGGGTCTAAGTGATTAATTAAACCACATGAGTAAGTGTTAGTTGTGCTAACTTGTAATAACAATGATCTCGTTTTTAAGCTTGGTATGGGGAACGTGAAACTTAAGGATGATTAATATTCATGACACCAAAGCCCTAATTCAAGTCTTATATTTCTTTACAAGTTTCTTCCATCAAATAAATTTCAAGTGAATAAAATTGTTATCACTTTTGTTTCCTTTAAAGTTCTTATCTTTCCGTCGTAGTAATAATAGTATATTAATAAAGGTCGAGATGGATTAATTATGAGAAAAATGTAACTTATGCTTTAAAATAATACATTGCATGGGGTCATTGCAATGGTCAAGTGTAGGGGATTTAATAAGTGTGAAAACACTTATCCTTTTGCGACTAAAATCAAGGAAAAACAAGACCTAATCATGTGTTTTATATCATAAATGTCGGAATTACGCGTGGTTTTGTGTTCTTGTGTTAAAATAGGTACAAATGATCAAAAGGAAAGAAAACACGAGATTTCACGGTCAAATGTTGAAGAAAAGTCAAGAAAGAGACGAAGACAAAGTCAAAAGACCAAGAGTGTGCCCAAGTTCACGAAAAACGGCCAAACCGACACGTTTTTGAAGAAACAATCAAAGAAGCCGAATTCAAGTTCGTTTCTAGCGGATTAAATCTTTTTGAAAATATTCGAGCTTTGTGGTTCCCAATTTGGGTAAATGGGCCTAAAAGCCCATTTGGGGAAATGCATCTTTTCACAATTGATCAAATGGCCCAAAACTATAAAAGCCCAAATTTATGCATATAAATAGGACTGTTAAGAGAAGATTTGGGCCAGGCCCAAAGATTGCAAAAAAAAAAGAATTGAAACGAAAGAATTAAATGTGTATTTACTTTGGCTCTTGACCGGTCAACCCCTTCATTTCCTCACCTCACTCATTTAATAATCCCTACACCCTCACAACTGTTTTTTCCCAAATAAATAAAGAAAACATTCATTTTTTTATCTCCCACGTGTTCTACCCACACGTTTTATCCAGCCCTTACCATGCACCCTATTAACACACGATTTAAGCCCAAACACTTACACAAAATAAAAGATTTTTATTTTACCCCACCCCCCATTAACTTTCGTTACAACCTAATTTTACCAACACTGTTCTTTCATCTCCCCCAAATGCAGTCACCCCTTTACAAACCCTAATTATTTACCCATCAAAAATTACCACGAAATTTTGGGGCTTTTTACATAGATGATTAATTCACACCAAAACAAATTAATTCCCCCATTTTTTCGCAGCAAACACCCACTAGTGGTCCTCCCATCAAATCCAACGTGGCAACAATCCTTCTTTTGATTGGTGGGAACACCTCACCATTACTAATCCACCAATCAAACCACACCACACTGGAAATCCGTGTGGGAAGGATGATCTCTGCCGTTGATTCAAGAGAAGAGAGAGAAAGAAGAAATCAACGATCAAGATTCAAGAACGTGGGCACCAAGATTAGGGTTTGCCTATATAACCCTCACACATCATGTAAAGGAGGAAAGCTTTTCATTATTTTTTTTCTTTCAGTTTTTTTTAATTAATTAGGAGTAGGGTAATTTCGTATTTAATTTTTGCAAAAATAGATTAGGATTATTGTATTTTTAAATTTCAGTTAATGTAATGATTTATTTTAATTAATAAAAAGTTGATTTTTGTTTAATTAATCTCGTCTTTAAATTCTGTCAAGTTTCATTGAATCTGCCTTAATCTTTTTATATCACTGTTAATTTCATTCGAAAAAAATATATAAAAAAAATACAAAGACAATAAAAGGGTTACTGTTTGACCGAACTACTGTTCCTGCTTTGGTTCTCGGATTGGGGTTGGAATCAAGATGATGAAGATGTCGATGATGTTTCGGTGAGGCGTTCGATTCGGATCACAAGGTGGCTCAGCGCCAACCTTCATCCCAACGGGTTTCGTCATCGGGTTCTTATCTAAATCTCATTTTTAGTTTCAGTTTTTAGTATTTGTTTAATTTTTATTTGCCTGTTTGGATTGAGTATTACTGTTAAGATTTTTAGTTTGTTTTGTATCTGCTTAAGTTTTATTTGATTATAGATAGTTGTTAATCTGCTTAATATTAGATTTTATTTGTTTGGATTTAGATTGTTTGAATCTGTTATTCCTTGTCTGCTTAGTCGGTTATAAGCTTTATTTTGTTTGAACTTTGATTGTTTCGGTTTGGTTTATAGCTTATTTAAATTTGCTTATTTCTAGTAGTTGCTTATTCGGTTTTTAGTTGCTTTTAGGATTGTTAGTTTTCTTTTGTAGACTGCTTATTTGATTTTGCTTATGGTATGCTCTATTTATCTGCTTAGTTTAACTGCTCTTTCGGCTTATGTTGAGTTAGTTTCGTATTGCTTATTTTGCCAGTATTAGCTTATTTGATTATTCATCGTCGATTTCTAGCTTATTTAGTTTACTGATTTTGCTATTTGGTTCGTTACTGTTTGGTTTTGCTGCTCAGTAAACAGACTCTTTTGGTCTGTTTTGCTTTTTAAGTCCAAAAAATTAATTTGCGAAAATTTGGTCACTGGTGGGTTTCGAACCCCTGACCTCTCGCATCACAAACAATCAACCCAACCATCTCATCTATCCACTCTTTTGTGTTTTATCTCCAGCCTTTAAATTAATATAGTTTTTTTATTAGTGTCAGATTTCATTAAAATAGTTTAACACATGTTTTATGTTTTATTTAAATTTTAATTAAAAAGTATTTTAAAAAAGTTTTACTTTAAGTTCAGTTTAAAAAAAAAGATAAAAAAATTATTATTTTCGTTAAATTTCTTTTATAATTTTAAATTAGTTTTAATTTACTTTTATTTTCAAAATATTTTTATTTTATTTCTAGCTTTAAAAATTAGTTTTCGTCAAATTAGTTTTTTTCATAAAATTTAGTTTTTATTTTAAAATTGTTTTTATTTAAATTAGTTAAATTAGATTTTTAAAATTAGATTATCAAGTTTTTATTGTTAAATAAATCTTAATTAAATAGTTTTAGTCTAAAATTTCAAATATGTTTTACCAAGAACAAATTAGTCCCACATTAATTGAAAATCAATTTGAGTCGAGTCGAGGAAAAACGAACATTAATTGCTTAAATTTGGATTAACAAAAATCCTAGTTTCAGGGAGAAATTCGTCTGGACTGAAGAAAGAAAGAAGAGCTTTGAAGACCTAAAGCAGAAGCTAGCATCTACTCCGATTCTTACTCTCCCATCTGGTACAGGTGGATTTCAAATCTACAGTGATGCTTCAGGGAATGGACTTGGATGCGTTCTCATGCAACATGGGAAAGTGATTGCTTACGCATCACGGCAGCTTAAGCCTTATGAGGAGAACTACCCTACGCATGACTTGGAACTTGCAGCAGTCGTGTTTGCATTGAAGATATGGAGGCACTACTTGTATGGAGAATCATGTGATATCTTCACAGATCACAAGAGCCTGAAATACATCTTCACTTAACGTGAACTGAACATGAGACAGAGAAGATGGTTAGAGCTATTGAAGGATTATGACATTAATCTGCAGTATCATCCCGACAAGGCGAATGTAGTGATAGATGCACTTAGTAGGAAGTCTGGTATGATCAATGATATTAAGATTGAGGAAGAGATTATAAGGGACTTGGAGCTACTAGACATTGAGATCATGATACGTGGACATCACGGTTATTGCGCTAATCTTAGAGTGGAACCTTAATTGATCTCTAGGATCAAGGAAGCTCAGAAGGATGATGGTGAAATTTGGGCGATCATTCGGAACTTAGAGCAACAGACGGAGTTTCGGTTGGATGACGACGGTATCTTATGGCAGGGCACCAGACTTTGTGTTCGTGAAGATCTTGCACTTAGGGAAGCGTTATTAGCTGAAGCTCATAGCTCCCTATTCTCCATTCATCCTGGTTCGACCAAGATGTACCACGACATCAAACAGTACTTTTGGTGGAGTGGTATGAAACAGGATGTTGCTACTTATGTCTCTAAATGTCTGACCTGCCTGCAGGTTAAGATCGAGTATCAACGGTCTAGTGGTCTACTACAACCGTTAGGTATTCCAAAGTGCAAGTGGGACAAGATCACCATGTATTTTTTTACTGGTCTTCCGTAGACAAAGAGGAGACATGATGCGATTTGGGTTATCGTTGATCGACTTACTAAGTCAACTCATTTCTTACCGATCCGCAAGGATGATCCGGTCAGCAAACTCGCCGATACTTACAAGAAGGAGATCATGAGAATTCATGGTGCTCCATCCAGTATCGTCTCGGACAGAGATCCTCGGTTCACTTCGCGATTTTAGAAGAGTCTGTAGAAAGCTTGGGGTACAAAACTTAAGCTTAACACGGATTTTCATCCCCAAACAGACGGACAATCGGAGCGAACAATTCAGACATTAGAAGACATGCTCCGAGGATGTGCATTGGAGTGGACAGTAGATCGGGATGATTATATATATTTAGTAGAGTTTGCATACAACAACAGTTGGAACGCCAACATCAAGTGTGCACCATTCAAGATGTTGTATGGCAGGAAGTGTCACGCCCCAATCTGTTGGGATCAGGTTGGTGAGCGAACACTCGAAGGACCGGAGATGATAAAGTTGACCAACGAGAGGGTCGCTGTAGCTAAGCAGAAATTGAAGGAAGCTCGTACACATCAAAAGAGTTATGCCGACAAGCATCGTAGAGACTTACGTTTCAACGTAGGAGATCATGTCTTTCTTAAGGTATCACCGGCACGTGGTGTTAGACGTTTTGGAATCAAAGGGAAATCAGTCCTCGATTCATCGGACCGTTTGATATCATCGAGCGAGCCGGTGAAGTATCTTATCGCTTAGCGTTACCTCTGCAGCTTTCTCAAGTTCATGACGTTTTCCATGTGTCCTTACTTAGAGGGTACGATTATCATCCCCTTCAAATGGTTCAGTATCCACTAGAACAGATTCGTTAAGATCTTACCTTCATAGAGGAACCCGAGCGAGTTCTTGACAGACAAGAATGAGTCATGAGGAAGAAGTCGATTCCATTCGTCAAAATCCTTTGGAGGGATCATACCGAGCGGGAAGCCACTTGGGAAACAGAGGAGTCTATCCGGGCTTCTTACCCTCGTTTCATGTTTTGAATTCAGGTATGTTCCTCTTAGATTACTTTATCTATAATTCAGGGACGAATTATTCTTTTTAGGGGGAAGAGTTGTAAAACCCGCATGCTTTTACCATGAACAGTACACTTAGTAAACATACATACACATAAAGACTTTCCTTATATAGCATGAACACGTGTCACGATTATTAATTACAGAAATTACGTACGTGTTATTACACGATAAGTATTAAGTACGTGATAATACACGATAATTATTAAGTATAATAATTAATTTTCACGAACATTTATGAACACGATAATTATTACGTATAATAAATATAACACGACTATTAGAACACGATATGTATACGAAGTATAGATAACACGAACATTAAGCACGCACTATGACGAAAAAATAAATCGAACGAACACGTAAATTACTTAAACATGGAAAAGGCACGGGTTGGCCTTGTGGGCCTTGGTAGCCGCGGACAAAGGAGAAAACGAGGGGGCCCAATCCCATTTTTGGTTTAACTAAAGGAAACTAAACATACAGAGTTTATCATAACATAATTGTTACAGAAAAATTTAAAACCCTAGCTCCCTTGAACCCCATAGCCGCGGCACACACATCAAGACAAGGAGGCATTCGTTTTTTATTTTTGATCTTTGGTTATTGGTTCGTGTTCGTGTTATTTTCCATCACGTTTGGGGTAAAACATTAAACCTTGATCTTTAATTCTTTTATTTAATTATGTGCTTATGATAGATCTTTAAAAACTAGTGATAAAAACATGTTTAGATATAAAGTAAATCATGGGAGGGTTTTTGTTTGGGTTTGTGTGTGGTTTGGCAGCCAACCGAGAGCTCAAAGCTCTCGGTGTCCCTTTTTAGCCACAACCGAGAACCCATAAGGGGCTCGGTGTGGGTCTCGGCGCAACAGCAGGCACCACCGGCTTAAGCCGGTGGCTGCTTGGTTCGAGCAGTGGGAACATCGAAGGCAGCATAGGGAAACCACCGACCTGCACCGGTGGGATCTTTGTGCTGGCAGTGTGTAGCCATGGCGCGGAAGCGGCAACAGCCGCCGCTGTTGGCAGCGCAGCCACCAGCCGTCACCACAGCCGTGGCTGTGGGTGGTGGTTGGTGTCAGGTTTTGGTTTTGTCTTGGGTTTTGGGCTCGGGTTTATTTACAAGTTATTTTTACAAGGATAATTAAGTTAATTAACATGCGAATAATAATTAATTTAATTTAATCATTTTAACACCCCCAAATTACATTGCGAAGCGGAAATACACATTTGGGTGCTAAACTCAAACTTCAATACACAAAACACTTTAAACGATCTCAAAATAATACATTTGAAATATAAAAGGATATAATTTAATCATTGTCTAAAACCTTCTATCTCAAGTAAAACAATTTTAGAAATATCAGAGTAACATTTAGGTCCCCCAAAGATCACGACCAGTCAAAAAACATTTTTACCAAATACATGACCATACATTATAAATTTTATAACCAAAGGGAAAGAAATCAGCTTTAGACCCAATCACTACAAAAGCAACCCGCAATCCTTCTCTAGCAAGCTCCGCCATCAATCAACTTCAATAACCTTAAATACATGCTTAAAATAATCAACACAACGGTTGAGCGAGCTTATAGGTTTATCAAATCATCATTTGAACACAAGACAAAATTCAATCATGATCATTTAATAGAATTGCGCGCATACAATCTATTATTCAGGCATTCTGGCTTATAGCAATAGTTATAGAATTGTATTAAGCTCATGACACCAACCCCTTAACTTAGTCACCCACGCCTAAAGCCAGCATGACTATATGAATTCCAATGCCCCTACTAGGGTATCAATTGCAAGTATACCACATTCTTATTCTCGTAAATTATCCTTCCCAGAGGTTACTCAACGTAAAGCCCCGGTCTCAGATAGGGTCGTCAGCCCAATAATACTATCATTTGAATAAGCGGCTATTCCCAACTCAGAACATCAAGTTAGAACATAGTTAACGGCTCATGAATTTAGGGACTTTTGCAATTTAGGTACTTATACAATTCAAGGCAACATCAGGCAAAAACAGGCAACATTCGGGTCCAAACAATCAATCATGACTTGTGTTCATTTTATTTTAAAATAACATGTATCCCCCTCGCGAGTTTTAAAATCATTCAAAACAAGTACAAAGCGAGGCTATAGACTCACCTTGAGTAATAGCAGTAGCAAGACGACCTTCGACGATAGCTGATGCCCGATAAACACAAAAACCGCAACCTATCAAATAAGGCGCGTTCATTAATAATAGACTCGAATATAACCCATACATAATAACATCAAACTCAAAATCAAAATATTACAACAAATCCAAAAGAAAACAATACAAGTGATACTTATTACTTCCTTCTATATGTTTACTCTATTAGTCTATTCTTTCGATAAAAATCTGCCGGTACATATCAAATGTACGAGCTCATTTACCCCACTTAAACACGTCAAATATTTATGATACTACTCCGAAATCTCACTTAATATCTATAGAAAGTCCTCTTTAAATCCCATCAAAAGATTTTACTATAAAAGTTCCCTGCCCGGCACATCTTTAAACTACAAAAACCGGACAGTTTTACAACACCGACTCATACAACCATTTTGACTATTCTAAACAATCCCGTTTACAAATCCGACACTTGAGTTTAAAAATAGACTCACAATAGTTTTAGAACCTAACTTAAGACCTTGACAATTTTTACAACTCAATCAAAAGTCCCCGAGATTCGATCCAAATATCAACAACAACCTCGGATTGTGTCGATACTCGTCTCCTGGTACACGAAAAATCAAACTATCATAACTTGTCACTCGTCTCGAAGCTAACGAAATTCTCTACAACCCTATGCGATTATTTTAACCATTTTCAAACAGTAAGATACCCAAAAATTTCCTTTTACCCACTGATCTAATTTACCCTCTAAAATCTCCCACAAAATCATATTTTTGATCAATTCTAACAACTTTTCTCATCATCCTACACCCCTAATATCAACATATCTTAACCCTATCACTTGTATCAATCATAAAAATAAAAACCCCAAAATCAAAATCAAGTTTCTTCACAAAAATAACATGATCTAAGCTAGATCATAACTATATAAACACATGCATACTCACACCAACCCTTGTTCATAACCAAAATAAAAAACATATTGCATGTGTATAAAAATCATACCAATAGAATCCCCTTTAAATTCTAGAGATGGGTCTTGTGTTAGTTTTGGTCTAATCATGTTAGAAATCATCAAAGTCTAAGGATTGAAGGTGTTGGAGCTCACGGCATAGAGGAGAAAGAAAGAGAGAGTGGAATTTTTGTTTAACAAGTTTTTACTATGTGTTGTTAGGTGTAATTTTTGGTTTATATATGGTGGGTGGAAGGCTAGTTTTGCCAATCTGGTATAGTTTTGGTCCAAAATGCAATAAGATAGTTTAAAGGGTAGAAAATGTAAATTGTCAATTTTGAAAATATTTACAAGGCTCGGGTTTCGTAAAAAATACTTTTCAAAAGTTAAAACGCACTCAACATATGATAATAATATGATCCCGGTTCGACTTAATACTCAATTAAAAATAAAGACGTCAAAATATAAACATCGAATCAACAAATAATAAAACGTAAAATCGCAGGCATCCGTCGATATCGTGATCACTAATAATCCTCGCAATCAATAAAAAGGTAAAAATAAGACTTCCAAAAACGGTTTTAAATCAAATCACCGACCGTCATATCATTCAAACTCATCAAAAATTTAAAAATTATTCGTAAAATAATATTAAATAGTGACCTCGGGTTCGGGTTATAACATCCTACCCTCCTAAAAGAGAGAGACGTCCTCGGCGCTCGGCCCTTCTTATACTCATATTCCATACTTCTAGGACAAAAGAGAACTCCTTTCCTTAAAGAAATCCTCATGCTTCCTTCACGAATTCAGATCCACTCTTAGAATTCTTGTATCTTCACAATATAATTCTTACTATGCTTCAATCTCTTAAGAACTCTTCATAATTCTCCCTATGGAAATCAACTTATCTTCTAGTTGAATACTTTCCTTTTTGTTCCCAAAACAAATTTCACCCTTCATAACGACACCTTAAGCATAACCACGTTTCCCAATTTCAAACTCCATCGATTTCCTTCGATTGCCAACATAACTCTTCAGAAAACTCCTTGTTACTAATAAACGATCCTTAACCTATACAATCTCATCAGTATTTTCCAACATCAGTTCTAGTTTAGTCATTCAATTCCACCTACATTTCTACAATGCACCGAAAACCTAACTTACGTCCATAACTCACGATCTTTAACCTTCACAACTTGAAGTTCTTTATGGACCTTCAAACAGTACAACTTCATTACTAGCATGACAATCATTGTCGTATAAGAATTTTGTAACACCCCCAAATTTATACAACTCAATAGACTCGTTGGTGTTACAGGATAACACATTACTCACATCATAGACAACGCTTAAAAATCGCGTCGTTTAATAATAAAGCATTTCCATTCATAAATATCAAATTTTACATAGGTCCCAAGTCCTTGTATTTCATACAAGTTTTACAAAGCATTTGAATGGAAATTATTATTTAAGTGCGGGCCATGAATTCTTGTTGTCTTCCCGAGAATTACCTTTAAGTACCTGAGATAAAACATGTTAAAAGAAAAGGTCAGCGAAAACACCGAGTGAATTCATAGAGTTTAATGAAATCCATCAATATAACATCGGTATAAAATTATTACCAAAAATCATTTTGTACAAATCATTTTAATAGGTCATAAAAGAGCCAAAGTCATTTTATACAAATCCTTATCAAAATCATAATATAGGCTTTCGCCTTCAAAATCATTATACGAACCATTGTCGTTAAAAACATCATACAATACGTTTTATAACATTGTATAGATTAAATAAAAACCGTTATATGAATATGGTTATATAAAACCAAAACACGAACATAATATCACTGATAAGACCCTGTATTGCTAGTCAGGCAATATATCGTAATTCAATGCTTAAAGCAGTATTTCGTTAATTGGATTATTATAAGCCGCATGACATTGTTACCTTACTATAACCAACAACGGGTAGCTAACCTGATACTCAATTTGCCCATCTAAGTTAGCGTGTCGTCACAATAATCACGCTATGGAAATCTTCTCATACATAAATTCGCTTACCAATCAATGTGGCACGACGGGGATCAACCGTCAATGCGTGAACTGGGGTGATCGTCCCCAAATAGTAATATTATATGCATAAGCGTCTACCAAATCCCGGTAGTTCACAATTCATGCTAATGGGACTTTTAGTGACATAACCTAACTTTAATAATCCATTTCATTTCATCTATCGGGTCATTTAATCATTCATCGGGTCATACAATCATTCGGGTCCAAATCAATAAACAGACAATCGGGACAAATGGTGTCCTATTTTATAAAAACTAACATGTTATCTCCCTCGCGGGTTTATAAAAAATTTCATAAAAACATTTAAAAGAGTGCGAGGCTATGAACTCACGTTGATGTGGGAAAGCGGGTTATCGGCAATTCGGATGTACGGTACGTGCTTCAATTACGGAAACCTAGATAAATAATACTCGTCTTAGACTTTTGTCCAATGACTTTATAAAAATATCAATTATGTATAAATATGATGATTGTATACATATGATGATGATCAAGTGGGTTTATACATTCTCATTTACTCCTTTTAGTGTTATGTGATGATACTTTTATACTAGTTTACTAGTTTTACCTATTTACATGTTTTCGGTCCAATAAGCCTATTATAAGTCCATTAACTTGTATTAATCCGTTTTATACTTTTATTATCAGTATTATACTTTACATGTTGGGCCCAAGTGGGTTAAGCCCAATAAGTATGTTTATAAGTGTTTTACCAAATTAGTCGGGTTTATTGTCCATTAAGGCTACTTTGGCCCGTTAATGTCTATATGTTGTAAAGCTCAGGTTTTATCGGTTTTTACTTGTTATATATGTTTATACATCAGTATGTGAGTTTATAAAAGTTTACATTAGACGGGTCCAACCGTCTAAGTTTTATTTAACAAAAACGTTAATATTTCGGTTTTAGCCGAAAAGACGTAAAAATCATGTTTATAATTTTTATAACTTATAAAACTTACCAAACAACCATTTTTATAAAATGTCCATTTATTTATCCTTATACATATTTATATAAATGTATATATAAGTTAGTGTGTTTTAATTCACATTTTATACTATATTTATTTGAGTGCTTATATAATAATATTAAACTTTAATTTCACAAAATCAGTCCTAAATTTTAAGTTTATTAAAATGTCCATATCTAGAGTTCTATATGGATATAGGACCTCAATTGTTTATCACAGAAACTAAATGATATGTGCTTCATTTCATTCCTTTATAGCTACTGATGAATCAACCTCAAAGTATTTTAATAAATTCGTCCTAAACAGTATAGACAGATTTGCACTCTAAACTTGTTTTGATCATATCTCACTCATTTTTATGATTCCATTGTATGGCCAACTCTCACATGTGTACAAGACTCATAGCTTACTGTATATTAATTTATCCAAGCCATTTTATCAGTTTATCATAAGATTCTTTACTGTTCTATACAGCCTCCTAATTTAGCCATGATTTTAACCTTGTTACTTATGGTTTTCCATCTTTTTAACCATATTTATAACACCAAATCCCCACACAATACTTTTATCATCATATATTCATCATATACATATACAATAGGAAAGAAAATACATGATTACATAATCAAAATAACAAGAGGATGGGAAGAACAATCTTTATACCACCAAGATGATGTAGGTTGTGATTAAGACATGGATTTTGATCACACAACTTGTGATAAATCAACATCAATCTTCAAGGCCACCAATACTTGTAAACTTCATGTAGAAATCATCCCTTGGACATCACCAAATCTTCTCCTTGGATGTTAAAATCACCACCAATCAATAGAGCTTCAAGAGGGCATCATCATATGTATGAATAACATAGGATTTCATGGTTAAATCAAGAACCAAATGGGTGTTTATGGTGCATATGGGACAAATTTTTAGAGAGAGAGGAGAGGAGAGGATGAGAGTGGTATTGCATGTGTGTTTTGTGTGTAAATGGTATAAGAAAAATGGTTTTGGTGGTTTTATATAAAGTTATACATGTGTACTAGCTTCACATGGAAGCTTTGACACATCATTGATGTGGTGTAGCATTCTTGGCCGTCCCATTTGTGGGGTGGGCAAGTGTAAAACTTGTCCCATCCCACTAATTTACGGGTACTCCTCGATTCTAGTTTCCTCGATTTGCATGCCCTCGGTTCGTTTTACGAAAAACGTTTTATGAATTATGAATCAACGGCACAAAACGAATCTAATAAAAATTGTCTCATCAAAAACGGAGTTCGAAAACATAAATACGTAAACCTAAGGTTTCCGGTTTAGTCGTAAAGGACGTTAAATTAAAATCCTAAGTCCTAATCCCTTCTTGTAAATTTGTGAGTTTATGAACCAACTCAAAATTAAAATCCCAAAATAATATTCACGGATAAATTTATTTTCTGAAATGTCGGACTGTCACCAAAACGGTGTATGTAAACGTAAGCACGTAACATAGAATCCTCCGATTTAGACGTAGTCGATGCTACTTCAAGACGTAAATCCAAATTTCTTCCCAGAAATAAGTGAGTTCATAATATAACATTAAAATAATTGTAACACCCCCAATTTCATGTCATAGCAGCGGAAGGGTCATTGGGTGTTACTATCATGGTTCAACCTCAATATCATAGGAAACGCCTCAACATGAGTCGTTTTAACAAAACATACGTCCATTCATTTGTTTAAAGATAAAACAGTTTACACACGGTCCCAAATAGTTTTAAGTTTACACAACCAACCAAACAATAAAAGTTTCTTAGAATGGACATAGTTTAGTAAAGCGGGCCAAAACATTTTAATTTAGCAAGCTGCGTGAAACCGCCTTCCTTGAGTGCCTTCATCATGGACCTGAGATAAAACATGCTATAAAGTCAACAAAAATGTTGAGTGAATCTATAGAGTTTAAATTTAAATAAACGAACACAAGTATTCTGAATAAACCTTCCGTGGTTGACAATCATGTGGATCAGACATAATTATCGTTGTTATTTCTATTTGCCTCGTGAAATTGAACGTTAACATATATATTTCAGCCCAACACACCTAGCCAAGTGCGTATATTTCTCTTATACAATTGCATCCGATGTTTCATTACTGGTGCATCACAACACCACGCGAGAGCTACTCGCGACCGGACTGGGTGTCACCCCGATAGATCTATCCCATAGTATTAGCGTTCCTTTCGATTAACAATTCACGATTCATGGGTCTTTTAAGGCTAAAACAAACTTATATAACAACTTTCATCTAAGCATACAATCGGGTCCTTTGTGTTCAGTTTTAAAAGAATGAGGGTTTACCACAACTTCTCGTTGTACCCTTCATTTATAATAATGTTTTTCCAATAATAAGGGTTTCCACAACTTCTCGTCGTACCCCTTTTTATTTTAATAAAACAAGCATGTTATCCCCCTCGCGGGTTTTATAAAACAAGTAAACATGTAAAGCGAGGCTATAGACTCACCTTGGTACGATAGTAGTGACGTGACGATCGCCGACGATTTGTGATGCCCGTTAAACACGAAGACCGCAACCTACCAAATAAGGTGCGTTCGTTAATAAACGACTCAAGTATAAATAATACTTAAATAATATGAAAGTCAATTTCGTAAAACCATGAAAATCCAGAAAAATAACAAAAATATAAGCATACTACTATACTCTTTTGTTCAACACTTATTCTTTTTAAAACTTACACCCTTGACATTGACCGTCATAAGACGCCAAGTCAACGCAAGTCAAACCATCATTTTACTTCCCTCGCACCAGTAGCTAAGTCATTTATATAATGACTTAACACTCGAGTAAGTCACTATGTCCAATAGTGAATACTCAACTCACGCCATACAAGTATTGAACTACGTGTCCAAAATACCACTCAGCATGTACACTCCAAATGTACACACCAATCTAACCTATCTAGACATGTCCGATTTCGACGAAACTTGGTGACAAACTCACACATAATATGAATAAGACTCAGTTTAAATTTCATTCAAAAATATTACTTCTAAGACCTTCTGCCCGACACACCTTCGTGTTGCAAAAACCGGACAGTTTTACGCCTTTGACTTGTAAAACCATTTTGACTTATCTAAACTATTCCGTTTGCAAAACCGACACTCGGGTTTGAAAATAGACTCATGACCTGGGGTTTATCAACTTACATCAGCCCTTGAACATTTTTAAAACTCATTTTATAGTCCCCGAGATTCGTTCCAAATATCGACAATAATTTTCGGATTGTGCCGATACCCGTCTCCCGGTACACAAATACTAAAAGTAGCATAACTTTTCGCTCGTAATGAGTTAGAAGCTCTACTTTAGCTCAATTCGAAGCTAATGAAATTCTCTACGACCCTATCTTATTAGTTTACCAAGTTTACCACAGTAACAATTTCAAAAACGGACTTAAAGTTACTGCCTAAAATAGACTATCTAAAAATCATACCAAAACAATTTTTCGACCCATTCCAACAATCCCTATAGTCCTAATATGACCCTAATATCATACTAACACAACTAATTAACCCATAACATCCTCAAATTTAATCTTACAAAAATAAAATATATAAAAATCTTACATGCAACCAAAACCCACTATGAATATAATAATATTAACACCATTCATCACCATCAAAGTGGATCAAACATGGTGTTCATCATCAAAAATTGAAATAAAAATTTAGTGAATGCATGTGAAAAAAAATTATACCAATAGATAGCTTATCAAATTTCCAAGATGGGTCTTGTTTTAGTTTTTGAAGAATCAAAGTAGAAAATCAAAAATCTTGAGGGATTGTGGGTGAGGGGTGGACGGTTTGGGATGAACAAAGGGAGAGAGATCTGAGTTTTTGTTTAAAATGAATTTTTAAATAAAATAAGTTAGTGGAATTTCCTTATATAGTGGGGTGAGGGTACTTTTTGTCAAAAGTGCATTCTTTTGGTCCAAAAGTGTAAGTAACTAGTTTACAAGGTAGAAAATGTAATTTGTAAATTTTTAAAAATATTTACGGGGCTCGGGTTTCGTAAAAATACTTTTCGAAAGTTAAAACGCTTGAAAATATAATAATAAAGCTTCGACACGACTTAAAACGCAATTAAATCGAAAACGTCGAAAATATAAAATATCGAGACATTCGATAATAAAACGTAAATTTTTGGGCATCCGTCGGTATCGCGATCACTAATAGTTATCGTCGTTCGTTAAAACGTAAAATACAAGAAATAAAGATTAAATATAATAAAAATCATTTTCATGATTATTTGAGAATATAATATCGATACCTAACATATTCCTTGTCGGTTTTCATCTAATCGACATTCTTACGCTAGTTTCAAGTCATAACCTTCTCGATTAGTCGATAAATTAAAATTTCTCATTATAGTAAACACGTAATACGTAATAGTCGAGATTAAAATAACGACCTGAAATTGACGGGTTGTCACATCATCCCCACCAAATTAGGATCTTCGCCCTCGAAGATCAACTTGCGTTCTTGCCCGATCGCTTGTTGAAATCAAAGAGATGAGGGTAATTCTTCCACATTTGGTCTTCTCGTTCCCAAGTAAACTCTGGTCCTCTTCGAGAGTTCCATCGAACTTTGACAATAGGTATTCGGCTTTGCTTCAGTTGCTTGACCTCGCGATCCATGATCTCGACCGGTTCTTCAATAAAGTGCAACTTCTTATCAACCTTAACCTCGTCTAACGGTATAACGAGTTCGTTATCGGATAAACACTTCTTCAGATTCGACACGTGAAAAGTGTTATGAATTCCATACAGTTCTTGTGGTAGTTCAAGTTGGTATGCCACGGGTCCTACTCTAGATGTAACCTTAAATGGTCCGATATAACGAGGACTTAACTTCCCACGTTTTCCAAATCGTACAACACCTTTCCATGGTGATACCTTTAGCATAACCTTATCTCCCACGTTAAACTCCAATGGTTTTCTTCTCACATCCGCATAACTCTTCTGTCGGCTTCGAGCAGACAACAACCTATTCTTAATTTGCACAATCATATCCGTCGTCTCTCTAATCAAATCTGGTCCAGTGAGTTGGGCGTCACCAACCTCACTCCAGCTAACGGGTGATCTACACTTTCTCCCATACAGTGCTTCAAAAGGTGCAGCTTTAATACTCGCGTGATAACTGTTATTGTACGAGAATTCGGCCAAATGTAAGTGCTTATCCCAGCTACTTCCAAAGTCTATCACACAAGCACGTAGCATATCCTCCAAAGTTTGAATTGTTCTTTTGCTTTGCCCATCAGTTTGTGGATGATAGGCTGTGCTCATATCCAAATTGGTTCCTAATGACTTTTGAAGTGATCTCCAAAATCCAGAAGCAAAACGACTATCTCTATCGGAAATGATTGAAATAGGAACACCATGCTTGCACACGATTTCCTTCAGATAAATATCGGCGAGTTTCTCCAATCCGAACCTCTCGTTGATTGGAATAAAATGAGCGGATTTAGTTAAACGATCGACAATAACCCAAATTGCATCGAACCCAGACGGTGTCCTTGGGAGTTTTGTGATGAAGTCCATCGTAATTCGCTCCCATTTCCAGACTGGAATTTCAGGTTGGACAAGTAATCCTGACGGCTTCTGATATTCAGCTTTTACTTTTGCACATGTTAAGCATTTCGCGACGTATGTTGCAATATCAGCTTTCATATTCGGCCACCAGTATAACTTTTTCAAGTCTTGGTACATTTTGTCCGATCCAGGATGAATAGAATACTTGGACTTATGAGATTCTAACATAATCAAGTCTCTCAGTCCACCACATAATGGTAACCAAATTCGACCTTTCAAACATCTGATACCATCGGGTCGCGTCTCAAATGTTTCACCGTCTCCCCTAAATCTTTCGGCAGCAATATTTTCCTTCTTGCACGCTTCGACTTGTGCGTTCCGAATCTGCTCAGGTAAGTTATTATGAACTGTCACTACCAAAGCACACACTCGAATCGGTTTCTCCCTTTCCTTTCGACTTAACGCGTCAGCTACTACGTTCGCCTTTCCTGGATGATAACGAATTTCGCAGTCGTAATCACTCAATAGTTCAACCCATCGACGTTACCTCATATTCAGCTCCTTTTGATCCAATATGTATTGTAGGCTTTTATGATCAGTGAATACTGTACACTTCGTACCATACAGATAATGTCTCCAAATTCGCAGAGCAAAAACCACAGCGCCCAATTCCAAGTCATGGGTAGTGTAGTTCTCCTCATTCTTCCTTAATTGTCTAGAGGCATATGCGATCACCTTTTCACGTTGCATGAGAACAGCACCATATCCTCGAAGAGATGCATCGCAATAAACAACAAAGTCTTCACTTCCTTCAGGTAATGATAAAATCGGCGCACTACAGAGTTTCATCTTCAGGGTTTGGAAAGCTTCTTCTTCATCATCGCCCCATACATACGGTTTATTCTTCTGAGTCAGCTTCGTTAATGGTTTCGATATCAAAGAGAATCCTTCAATAAACCTTCGGTAATAACCAGCCAGACCTAGAAATTGTCGCACTTCAGTTGGAGTAGTCGGAGCACTCCAATTCTTGATGGCTTCGATCTTTGCAGGATCAACATGTACTCCACTCTTATCAACCACGTGTCCAAGAAATTGTACAGAATTAAGCCAAAAATCACACTTTGAGAACTTAGCGTATAACTTTTCGTTCTTCAACAAGTTCAAGATAATCCTTAAGTGTTCGGCATGCTCTTCATTGCTCTTGGAGTAGATTAGAATATCATCTATGAAAACGATCACGAATTTATCAAGATACGGCTTACAAATGCGATTCATTAAGTCCATGAATACAGCAGGTGCATTAGTCAAACCAAAAGGCATAACCAGAAACTCATAATGACCATAACGATTTCTAAACGCCGTAATAGGAATATCTTCCTCACGTATGCGAAGTTGATGGTAACCAGAACGAAGATCAATCTTGGAGAAAACACGAGAACCTTGAAGTTGATCGAATAAATCATCAATTCTTGGAAGCGGATAACGATTCTTGATCGTTAGCTTATTCAACTCTCGGTAGTCAATACACATACGAAACGAACCATCTTTCTTCTTAACGAATAAGACAGGAGCTCCCCAAGGTGACGAACTCGGTCGTATAAAACCCTTATCAGATAGCTCTTGTAATTGCACAGATAACTCCTTCAGCTCGGATGGGGCTAAACGATATGGCGCACGAGCCACGGGTGCAGCACCAGGAATTAGGTCAATTTGGAATTCTACTTGCCTTGGAGGAGGAAGTCCAGGCAAATCTTCCGGAAACACTTCAGGAAAGTCACGGATAACAGGTACATCTTCAGCACGTTTCTCATTCGATTCTTTCTCCACTACTTTAGCTAGGAATAACTCACAGCCTCTTTCGATATACTTACGAGCCTTAATACACGAAACGATTTTCAGTCGTGAATTACGTTGATCACCTTCGATAACCATGGTCTTGTCGTCTAAAGGAATCCTAACTTTCTTTTCTCCACACAAGATAGACGCGTTATACTTGGATAACCAATCCATTCCGATAATAACATCAAAACATCCCAATTCAACAATCATCAAGTCTATCTTAAAAATACGGTTCTGAAGATTAAGAGAACATCCTAGGAGCGCACGATTGGTACTCACTAATTTACCATCAGCTAGTTCTACCTCATAACTCGCGTCTAATTCGACCGGTTTGATATCAATTAAGGTACTAAAACTTGTAGACACAAAGCTTTTGTCCGCACCAGAATCAAATAAAGCTGTAGCATAACGGTTGTTCAGTAAAAACGTACCAGTGACAACTTTCGGGTTTTGCTTCGCTTCGGCTTCTCCCAATTGATAAACTTTTCCTTGGTTATCTCCACCACGTGCATTCTTTGGAGGTTGAGGGCATTGGTTCCTCATGTGTCCTTTACTTTGGCAGTTAAAGCACGTCACTCCCTTCTTTCCTGGTCCCCAACAGTCTTCAGTCTTGTGACCTAACTTGTTGCACTTTCCACACTTAGCACATTCACCAGTATGAGACTTCTTGCAGCGTTGACATCTGGTTCCCTTATCAGCAGTTGCAGCTTCAGTCATCGCATTAGCGTTACCCCTCCTTCGGTTTTGATTTCTGTTGTGAGATTGACGGTTATCACCACGATCATCATTGTCATTTTCAGCTCTTCTTTTGCTGCCTTCAGAAACACCATCAGCCTTATCTTGGATGATTTGACCCATTAGTTGGTAAGCCATACGAACAGCTTCATCAATGTTGGCAGGTTTAGATGAGGTCACATCCCCACGGATGTTGGTAGATAAGCCTCGAATATACTGCTCCACCTTTAAGTATCCTGGGTTAACTTTGTTCGGACAAAGTAGAGCAAGTTCATGGAATCTGTTTGTGTATCCATCGATGTCGGTACCCTTCAGTCTCAGCTGATATAATTCCTGTTCTAACCTTTGAATAACACTCCTTGGACAGAATTCCTCAGTCATCCACCCTCTTACTTCCACCCAAGGTGTAGCGTAAGCAGCATCCATACCCATTGATGCCATTCTTCCATTCCACCAGGTTAATGCTCGCCCTTGAAGAGTAGCAGAGGCAAACATTACTTTATCTCCTTCCTCACTTCCACTAAATCGAAACACGGATTCTAATTTCTCAAACCATTGCATTAACCCAACAGCGCCTTCAGTACCCTTAAAAGTTGGAGGTTTGCATTTCATGAACGAGGTATTAATTACACTTCTTGTTTTCAGGAATCACTGGTCTATCCGCATCACCAGTTCCAGCACCAGTAACGCCAGTTCCAGTAGCGCCAGCTCCAGTAGCGCCAGCTCCAGTAGCGCCAGCTCCAGTAGCGCCAGCTCCAGTAGCACCAGCTCCAGTGTTGCCAGCTCCAGTGTTGCCAGCTCCAGTATCGCCAGCTCCAGTGTTGCCAGCTCCAGTAGCACCAGCTCTAGTGTTGCCAGCTCCAGTATCGCCAGCTCCACCAGATCCACCAGCTCCACCAGATCCACCAGCTCCACCGGATCCACCAGCTCCACCGGATCCGCCAGATCCTCCAGCTCCATTATTCAAGTTTGCCATAAATGCATTCATAGATATCTAAAATTGATCAGCTACTATAGCACGTAACTGAGTCTCAGTCAACTGTTTAGGCGGCATAATCCTGTTACACAATTCACATCAAAATGAGTATTCATTCAACGCTTGTGATAACAAAACATGAATAACACAGAATAAGAATAGATAGGTGAAAAGAAACAAGAATGGATGATAGAACGAAGAATAAAATTTAGACAAGGAACGAAGATTCACGAGGAATGAGTCAAAAGACAGGGATTTCTATTGTGACAATCGGCGTCGTTTGTAAATCACGTATTAGTATTATAATAATCAAATAATAGACATTTATAAATAAATAAATGTAATCCATTATGCTTTAAGCATAATTAAGAATTAAATATGTATAACATATATATATACTTTGCTTGTTCTCGTCCATTGGCAACTCGGAGGTTTCGCTTGCAGATGTTATAGTCAAAAGATTTCAAAATTTTATTTTTGGAAAATCTTTTCGTTCTCTATAACTTGAGCTCTGATACCAATCTGTAACACCCCCAATTTCATGTCATAGCAGTGGAAGGGTCATTGGGTGTTACTATCATGGTTCAACCTCAATATCATAGGAAACGCCTCAAAATGAGTCGTTTTAACAAAACATACGTCCATTCATTTGTTTAAAGATAAAACAGTTTACACACGGTCCCAAATAGTTTTAATTTTACACAACCAACCAAACAATAAAAGTTTCTTAGAATGGACATAGTTTAGTAAAGCGGGCCAAAACATTTTAATTTAGCAAGCTGCGTGAAACCGCCTTCCTTGAGTGCCTTCATCATGGACCTGAGATAAAACATGCTATAAAGTCAACAAAAATGTTGAGTGAATCTATAGAGTTTAAATTTAAATAAACGAACACAAGTATTCTGAATAAACCTTCCGTGGTTGACAATCATGTGGATCAGACATAATTATCGTTGTTATTTCTATTTTCCTCGTGAAATTGAACGTTAACATATATATTTCAGCCCAACACACCTAGCCAAGTGCGTATATTTCTCTTATACAATTGCATCCGATGTTTCATTACTGGTGCATCACAACACCACGCGAGAGCTACTCGCGACCGGACTGGGTGTCACCCCGATAGATCTATCCCATAGTATTAGCGTTCCTTTCGATTAACAATTCACGATTCATGGGTCTTTTAAGGCTAAAACAAACTTATATAACAACTTTCATCTAAGCATACAATCGGGTCCTTTGTGTCCAGTTTTAAAAGAATGAGGGTTTACCACAACTTCTCGTTGTACCCTTCATTTATAATAATGTTTTTCCAATAATAAGGGTTTCCACAACTTCTCGTCGTACCCCTTTTTATTTTAATAAAACAAGCATGTTATACCCCTCGCGGGTTTTATAAAACAAGTAAACATGTAAAGCGAGGCTATAGACTCACCTTGGTACGATAGTAGTGACGTGACGATCGCCGACGATTTGTGATGCCCGTTAAACACGAAGACCGCAACCTACCAAATAAGGTGCGTTCGTTAATAAACGACTCAAGTATAAATAATACTTAAATAATATGAAAGTCAATTTCGTAAAACCATGAAAATCCAGAAAAATAACAAAAATATAAGCATACTACTATACTCTTTTGTTCAACACTTATTCTTTTTAAAACTTACACCCTTGACATTGACCGTCATAAGACGCCAAGTCAACGCAAGTCAAACCATCATTTTACTTCCCTCGCACCAGTAGCTAAGTCATTTATATAATGACTTAACACTCGAGTAAGTCACTATGTCCAATAGTGAATACTCAACTCACGCCATACAAGTATTGAACTACGTGTCCAAAATACCACTCAGCATGTACACTCCAAATGTACACACCAATCTAACCTATCTAGACATGTCCGATTTCGACGAAACTTGGTGACAAACTCACACATAATATGAATAAGACTCAGTTTAAATTTCATTCAAAAATATTACTTCTAAGACCTTCTGCCCGACACACCTTCGTGTTGCAAAAACCGGACAGTTTTACGCCTTTGACTTGTAAAACCATTTTGACTTATCTAAACTATTCCGTTTGCAAGACCGACACTCGGGTTTGAAAATAGACTCATGACCTGAGGTTTATCAACTTACAACAGCCCTTGAACATTTTTAAAACTCATTTTATAGTCCCCGAGATTCGTTCCAAATATCGACAACAATTTTCGGATTGTGCCGATACCCGTCTCCCGGTACACAAATACTAAAAGTAGCATAACTTTTCGCTCGTAATGAGTTAGAAGCTCTACTTTAGCTCAATTCGAAGCTAATGAAATTCTCTACGACCCTATCTTATTAGTTTACCAAGTTTACCACAGTAACAATTTCAAAAACGGACTTAAAGTTACTGCCTAAAATAGACTATCTAAAAATCATACCAAAACAATTTTTCGACCCATTCCAACAATCCCTATAGTCCTAATATGACCCTAATATCATACTAACACAACTAATTAACCCATAACATCCTCAAATTTAATCTTACAAAAATAAAATATATAAAAATCTTACATGCAACCAAAACCCACTATGAATATAATAATATTAACACCATTCATCACCATAAAAGTGGATCAAACATGGTGTTCATCATCAAAAATTGAAATAAAAATTTAGTGAATGCATGTGAAAAAAAATTATACCAATAGATAGCTTATCAAATTTCCAAGATGGGTCTTGTTTTAGTTTTTGAAGAATCAAAGTAGAAAATCAAAAATCTTGAGGGATTGTGGGTGAGGGGTGGACGGTTTGGGATGAACAAAGGGAGAGAGATTTGAGTTTTTGTTTAAAATGAATTTTTAAATAAAATAAGTTAGTGGAATTTCCTTATATAGTGGGGTGAGGGTACTTTTTGTCAAAAGTGCATTCTTTTGGCCCAAAAGTGTAAGTAACTAGTTTACAAGGTAGAAAATGTAATTTGTAAATTTTTAAAAATATTTACGGGGCTCGGGTTTCGTAAAAATACTTTTCGAAAGTTAAAACGCTTGAAAATATAATAATAAAGCTTCGACACGACTTAAAACGCAATTAAATCGAAAACGTCGAAAATATACAATATCGAGACATTCGATAATAAAACGTAAATTTTTGGGCATCCGTCGGTATCGCGATCACTAATAGTTATCGTCATTCGTTAAAACGTAAAATACAAGAAATAAAGATTAAATATAATAAAAATCATTTTCATGATTATTTGAGAATATAATATCGATACCTAACATATTCCTTGTCGGTTTTCATCTAATCGACATTCTTACGCTAGTTTCAAGTCATAACCTTCTCGGTTAGTCGATAAATTAAAATTTCTCATTATAGTAAACACGTAATACGTAATAGTCGAGATTAAAATAACGACCTGAAATTGACGGGTTGTCACAATAATGTTTTTAAATAATATTTGAGAATAAAATATAAACCATAAATTGACGGATTCTCACAGCATTTACCCCTAAACAGGATCTTTGTCCTCAAAGATCATCTTATCTTACTACTCACTTATTATAGAGTTAAAGCCATGTGGGCATTTCCTCCACATTCGGTCTTTTCTCACAAGTGTAATTCATTACAATATGCGAGTTTCATCAAACATAACTATGGGAATAAGATCAGGCTTATTGTTGACTTACTTTCTCTATCCATGATGTTCACGGGTTTTTGATGAATGCAACTTTTCGCCGATCTAAACTTTATCAAGAAGAATTCAGATTTTCACTTGATAGATATTTATCAAGTTCGATTTGCGAAACATAATTTACGCAGACCTTGAAGTCATAGGGTAGATCCAGCTTATATGCCTTTCAAACCAACTTTTACATCATCTCAATGGTCCCATGCAACGGGGACTTATTTCCCATGATCTTTCAGATCTTCAATTCATCTTTCTATGGTGAAAATTTTTGACATAACTTCGCTACCCATCCTGCACTTCAAGATCTACATTTCATATTCACATTACCTCCTGCCTACTATCGGCAGTCAATAATCAGATCCTAATTTCAACAATCATTTCAGGTCTCGCGGGTCGGGTATTTTGCAAGGTTAGGTTCGCCATCATAGGAAACCTTAAACCTAAAAGACATGTCCAACTCACAGTGGGTGTATGTCGGGTGTCTTCATCCTAACTCCTGCTTACAGATGCTCTTATATATAGATCCTAATAAGATTCGAATTCGATCCAAAATAATGATTATCAATGATAATCTCTACAAAGGAAAGCGATTACACGGTTCATTACCAAAGGTCAATCATTCAAACATAAAACAAGACTTCTAGTGTTTTGTATCGTTACTTTACCTCGTCCATTTGATTTGGGGTGGTAAACAATACTCTCATCAAGGTTCGTTCCCAATGACTTCTGAGCAAATCTCTAGAAATTCGATGTGAAGCGAGGATCTTGATAAAGATGTTCGGTACAGGCACACTATGTTTACATAACTCCTTTAAATACAAAAGAGTCAATTTCTTCATCAAGAATCTAGCATTATCATTAACGGGAATGATATTAGTAGATTTGGTCAGCCTGTCGACGATGACCCAAATCGAATCAAATTCAGATGATGACCTTTGCAATAGTTAGACGTTTACTAATGTATGAGGCGATGTCTGCCTTCATAATTTTCCATCAGTACAACTTCTTCAGACAAAGATACTTTTAATCAGAAATGACAGGAATAAAATACTTATACTTACAGGATTTCAACATAACTAAATCTCAAAATCTCCATATTTAGACAACCACAAGTGGCCTTTACAACATTCAACGCCATCGGCTTCTCAATTCTAATGGTTCACATTAGCCGCGAACCCCTTTTTATAAACATCGTTTATTTTTATATTGTTCGGAGATTTATTTTGCACAGTCATTATTAAGAAACACATCCTAATTGATTCTTTATCCTTCCTATATAATGTGTCAGTAATTACGTTCACTTTCCTAGATGGAATAAATATCATGACCGTATTTATTCGAAAATTCTTTCTTCACATTTCCTAAGTCTTAGTTCTATCTCAACTATTGTTTTTATCAGTTTTGCTCAATCCGACGTTTAAAGCGTCGATAATTATTACAAGTAATTAAATAATAAATATTCAATTTTTATGAAACGTAAACGTAAAAATTTTAAATTTCATAGTCCGTCCAATTATATAAAAATGTTCAAAAAAATTTTGAATTTAATTAACACGATTTTTGTTGATTTATCGAAAATAACTAATAAGATTCGTAAACGTTCGAAAAATCTTTGGTTATACTTTGGTCAAAATTTTCTTAGTTGAAAAGCAAAAAGTGTCGTTTCAAATTTAAAGTCATGGTTTAAATGGTTTCCTCAATTCCTCTTAGGTTGTGTTGAGGTATACACGAACATTTACCCCTAAACAGGAGTTTAGTTAAATGTTCTGGGTATAAGGGAATAATCCCTCAAAAGTTCTTTTCGATAAAACATTTGTCAAAACACATTTGCACTTTCTTTTTGGTAAAACCCAAAGTCTTAAAAGAGCTCTAAATTTTTGAAGAGTCAATATAGATTCCATGATCTTATTAATCACACGGTCAAATAATGTAAAGGATTAAGCCGTTAATCACATGTTAATTATTCATGGTACAAGTTTTCATTGTTCGGCCAATTTAGGGCAGTCTATAAGTAATTATTAACTCATTCTTATTCTTATAAACAAACAGATGGTTCTTAATGGTCACAAGCATGAATTTATCAAATTACAGCCTTCACACGTGATTCACCAATATTATGGATGCTATTGGTCAATCCAAACGACACAACATGAAACTCATAATGTTTATTACAAGTTATGGATGTAGTGATTGGAATAGATAATCCTTTTCGCGGACGCGAAGTTGATGATAACCATGCTGAGGATAAAATTTCTGAATATACGCTAGAACCTTGTAAATGATCGAACAAATCTATCATCTTGGGTAGTGGATATCGATTTCGATCGTTAATTTACTTAGTTCGCGGTAATCAGTAAACATAAGGAATGATAACACCATAGCTCTTCTTGATGACGAACTTGGTAGAATAAAATCTTTCCCTGACAACTCTCTCAGTTGTACGGTAAGTCGTTTAATCCAGAGGGTGCTGATGTACAGTGCACACGCCACAGGTGCAGCACCAGGAATATAATCAATACCAAATTCAACTTGCCTTAATGGCGAAAGTCTAGGTAATTCACCAGCAAATACCTCCTAAAGTTTCAGATAACAGAGACATCTTTTAACAAATTTATTTTAAGTTCTTTCTAGATTACAAGATCTATGACTAGTTTCTAACCATTCATGGTATACTTTAAGTCTAAAAGCAGGATACAGCCACCTATCGGGAATTATTTAAATCACTTTTGATAATCATCATCTTATCTTTTAGGGGAATACTACTCGAGTTCCCATCATTTAAGACAATGTCGTCATGTCATAATCAATCAATTCATTCTAATCGCACTACCAACTTTTCAGTTTTATTATCGTCGATAAGATGTGAACTTCTCAAAAGACTAATAATAACTCATAATCCTTCACAATTTCAAGGATATCAGGAGACATAACTAACCTTAAAAAGAGTAAGGTTAACGCATAATCTATGCGAGAGAATTTCAAATCAGATACCGACGAAAACATTTAACGAATATGAATATATCCCATGTTTTCATAATTTGAGTACGCATTCGAAAACTCCTCGGATCGTTACCCAGGTCATTCAAATGAAATCAAATCAAAAGAAATGATAGGAACGTCGATACATCCAGTCAGGTATCAACACTCGGTAATCAGATACTTTTCCTTAGAATCTCACTACGGGAGAATTGGACAAGAAAGAATTGTCAATTGTCAAATAAGACAATTTCCACAGATGAGTAAATTCGACTCAGAAGAATAGATGCTACAGGCACATATGTAGGTGTTCCTAACACTATGTCCCTATTTTTCACTTCTTGCAGATCTCATAAAATTTAATCTTTCATAATCTTTAAAGAAAATGTAGTGTTTATTAATCAGTTTTATGGTGACTACTAATCAGCCTTGCATGGTCCATTCCAAATTGTATGTAGGCGCGCAACTATATACAAGTTCAAGAATAACGATGCAATACTCAGTTCGTCAAAATTTATCATCATGTTTATAATAAAAACATTTTCATGCTTAATTCTTAAATAAGAATCAAGAATAAATTTACAAAGAATTTCTTTGTTATGAAAACAGTTAAGTTTTTCAAGGTGTTTTATAAACAACCTCATTTCGATAACGATTATTTATAAGTCTCACTTTAAATAATCCATATGGTGATGAAAACCCAATTTTCCTCAAGGGATACTGTTTTAACTTATAAAAACAATTAGTGATCTGCAAAAGAGTGATGAAAAGTTGTTCACCAAGAACTAACTACAATATGCTAGGAAATGAGCTTAGCCAAATAATCATGAGGTTCATGACCTTTATGGCACTAAAAAAGAATAATCCACAACGTAACTCAATTCGAGATGAGTACTTGTTCAATGGTTGCATCGCTAATGCGAACATTAGGGTGAAGCAATAAAAGATAGATGACATCGATACATGTAGAATATAGCAATCAAAGGTAGTCTTTTCATTAATCACAAACAAGTCAGAATTGTACCGTAACACATTACGTGTCACTATGTCATACAATTCCAAAAACTCATCCTACCAACTGATATCTCAGTTAAGTTAGGGATTATTAAAAGATACCACAATGAATACTAATCTACAAGAGTCATTAGGTGTTCCACATGTCACGAAAGATCTATCGGTCTCAATTCAGAAGAAGATTTCTTCGATTTATTTATTGGACACTGGGCATCCTTGTTAGTGGACAATGGCTTAGGAACAACCCTTAACACAAACAAACAATATTTAAAACCTTATAACTCAATCACAGAACTTAACGATTTCCTCTTATTAATCTTATATTCCATACGGTTTAAATTTTTACTTTATTCAAGTTTCAATTAACTTATACTCAAGGCGATATCCTACCTCATTTTCCAATACTTTCAACCTTATTCATAAACCTTAAAAGGGCAATAAAAGCTCGATATGATCAACACTTAATTTCCAATCCTATAGCTCTTACAACAATAGTTATCAAATGAGTCACTATTATGAAATGACTCACACATTCAATTAGACTTCTCGGAAAGGTACTAGTGGCATGAGGCTTTTGGGTAATGGTTCCAATGACAGCCTCAAGTGCAACATTCACCCTTTCGATTTCAATTTAAGAATTGGATGACGACGAATCAGATGACATCTTTCTAGGTGGTAACGTTTTGTCAAACTTCACTCTATAAGGAAAGATCGTCATGACATCGATATCAGATTTAATCTTGCCAATTCTTCTTTAATATCATAATCAACTACTATCAACATTTCTACGAATATCAACCATTTTGTTGGGATCATAAATATCCAAAACTTGGTTTATATCTGGAATAGCTAGAATTTCCTACAGGAATAGCTTCGATTTATTTGCTAGGGAAGTTAGGGTTTCTTGTGACAATCTCCGTCGTATAAATACCTCGTATAAATATCAAAATAATCATCAAACAATCATGTAATAAAATTACATCATATATATATATATATAAATATATATATATATATATATATATATATATATATATATATATATATATATATATATATATATATATATATATATATATATATATATATATATATATATATATATATATATATATATATATATATATATATATATATATATATATATATATATATATATATATATATATATATATATATATATATATATATATATATATATATATATATATATATATATATATATATATATATATATATATATATATATATATATATATATTTATATATAATCCAAGTTATATATATATTAAAATAACACTTCTCAGTCTGGCCTTGTCGGTAACTCAGAAATTCTTCGTCACCGTTATAGTCAAAATATTTTTAGACATTTTTAGAAAAATGTTTATAATTAAAAGATTTTGAAATGTTTAATTCAAAACCTTGGTTTTAAAAATCTTTCGTTCTCTATAACGAGAGCTCTGGTACCAAACTGTAACACCCCCAAATTTATAAAACTCAATACAGCGGAAGACTCGTTGGTGTTACGGGATAGCACATTACTCACATCATAGACAACGCTTAAAAATCGCGTCGTTTAATAATAAAGCATTTCCATTCATAAATATCAAATTTTACATAGATCCCAAGTCCTTGTATTTCATACAAGTTTTACAAAGCATTTGAATGGAAATTATTCTTTAAGTGCGGGCCATGAATTCTTGTTGTCTTCCTGAGAATTACCTTCAAGTACCTGAGATAAAACATGTTAAAAGAAAAGGTCAGCGAAAACTCCGAGTGAATTCATAGCGTTTAATGAAATCCATCAATATAACATCGGTATAAAATTATTACCGAAAATCATTTTATACAAATCATTTTAATAGGCCATAAAATAGCCAAAGTCATTTTATACAAATCCTTATCAAAATCATAATATAGGCTTTCGCCTTCAAAATCATTATACGAACCATTGTCGTTAAAAACATCATACAATACGTTTTATAACGTTGTATAGATTAAATAAAAACCGTTATATGAATATTTTTATATAAAACCAAAACACGAACATAATATCAATGATAAGACCCTGTATTGCTAGTCAGTCAATATATCGTAATTCAATGCTTAAAGCAGTATTTCGTTAATTGGATTATCATAAGTCGCGTGACATTGTTACCTTACTATAACCAACAACGGGTAGCTTACCCGATACTCAATTTGCCCATCTAAGTTAGCGTGTCGTCACAATAATCACGCTATGGAAATCTTCTGATACATAAATTCGCTTACCAATCAATGTGGCACGACGGGGATCAACTGTCAAGGCGTGAACTAGGGTGATGGTCCCAAATAGTACTATTATATGCATAAGCGTCTACCAAGTCCCGGTAGTTCACAATTCATGCTAATGGGACTTTTAGTGGCATAACCTAACTTTAATAATCCATTTCATTTCATCTATCGGGTCATTTAATCATTCATCGGGTCAAACAATCATTCGGGTCCAAATCAATAAACAGACAATCGGGACAAATGGTGTCCTATTTTATAAAAACTAACATGTTATCTCCCTCGCGGGTTTATAAAACATTTCATAAAAACATTTAAAAGAGTGCGAGGCTATGAACTCACGTTGATGTGGGAAAGCAGGTTATCGGCAATTCGGATGTACGGTACGTGCTTCAATCATGAAAACCTAGATAAATAATACTCGTCTTAAACTTTTGTCCAATGACTTTATAAAAATATCAATTATGTATACATATGATGATTTTATACATATGATGATGATCAAGTGGGTTTATACATTCTCATTTACTCCTTTTAGTGTTATGTGTTGATAACTTTTATACTAGTTTACTAGTTTTACCTATTTACATGTTTTAGGTCCAATAAGCCTATTATAAGTCCATTAACTTGTATTAATACATTTTATACTTTTATTATAAGTATTATACATTACATGTTGGGTCCAAGTGGGTTAAGCCCAATAAGTAAGTTTATAAGTGTTTTACTAAATTAGTCGGGTTTATTGTCCATTAAGGCTACTTTGGCCCGCTAATGTCTATATGTTGTAAAGCTCGGGTTTTATCGGTGTTTACTTGTTATATATGTTTATACATCAGTATGTGAGTTTATAAAAGTTTACATTAGACGGGTCCAACCGTCTAAGTTTTATTTAACAAAAACGTTAATATTTCGGTTTTAGCCGAAAAGACGTAAAAATCATGTTTATAATTTTTATAACTTATAAAACTTACCAAACTACCATTTTTATAAAATGTCCATTTATTTATCCTTATACATATTTATATAAATGTAATATATAAGTTAGTGGGTTTTAATTCACATTTTATACTATATTTATTTGAGTGCTTATATAATAATATTAAACTTTAATTTCACAAAATCAGTCCTAAATTTTAAGTTTACTAAAATGTCCATATCTAGAGTTCTATATGGATATAGGACCTCAAATGTTTATCACAGAAACTAAATGATATGTGCTTCATTTCATTCCTTTATAGCTACTGATGAATCAACCTCTAAGTATTTTAATAAATTCGTCCAAAACAGTATAGGCAGATTTGCACTCTAAACTTGTTTTGATCATATCTCACTCATTTTTATGATTCCATTGTATGGCCAACTCTCACATGTGTACAAGACTAATAGCTTACTTTATATTAATTTGTCCAAGCCATTTTATCAGTTTATCATAAGATTCTTTACTGTTCTATACAGCCTCCTAATTTAGCCATGATTTTAACCTTGTTACTTATGGTTTTCCGTCTTTTTAACCGTATTTATCAACACCAAATCCCCACACAATACTTTTATCATCATATATTAATCATATACATATACAATAGGAAAGAAAATACATGATTACATAATCAAAATAACAAGAGGATGGGAAGAACAATCTTTATACCACCAAGATGATGTAGGTTGTGATTAAGACATGGATTTTGATCACACAACTTGTGATAAATCAACATCAATCTTCAAGGCCACTAATACTTGTAAACTTCATGTAGAAATAAGTCCTTGGACATCACCAAATCTTCTCCTTGGATGTTAAAATCACCACCAATCAATAGAGCTTCAAGAGGGCATCATCATCATATGTATGAATAACATAGGATTTCATGGTTAAATCAAGATCAAAATGGGTGTTTATGGTGCATATGGGACGAATTTTTAGAGAGAGAGGAGAGGAGAGGATGAGAGTGGTATTGCATGTGTGTTTTGTGTGTAAATGGTATAAGAAAAATGGTTTTGGTGGTTTTATGTAAAGTTATACATGTGTGCTAGCTTCACATGGAAGCTTTGACACATCATTGATGTGGTGTTGCATTCTTGGTCGTCCCATTTGTGGGGTGGGCAAGTGTAAAACTTGTCCCATCCCACTAATTTACGGGTACTCCTCGATTCTGGTTTCCTCGATTTTCGTGCCCTCGGGTCGTTTTACGAAAAACGTTTTTATAAATTATGAATCAACGGCACAAAACGAATCTAATAAAAATTGTCTCATCAAAAACGGAGTTCAAAAACGTAAATACGTAAACCTAAGGTTTCCGGTTTAGTCGTAAAGAACGTACACTAAAATCGTAAGTCCTAATCCCTTCTCGTAAATTTGTGAGTTTATGAACCAACTCAAAATTAAAATCCCAAAATAATATTCACGGATAAATTTATTTTCTGAAATGTCGGACTGTCACCAAAACGGTGTATGTAAACATAAGCACGTAACGTAGAATCCTCCGATTTAGACGTAGTCGATGCTACTTCAAGACGTAAATCCAAATTTCTTCCCAAAAATAAGTGAGTTCATAATGTAACATTAAAATAATGTTTTTAAATAATATTTGAGAATAAAATATAAACCATAAATTGACGGATTGTCACAAATTTCCAACAATTCTTAAGTCAATCACACACACACAAGTATACCGTTCAATGTTGAAATCGTCCTTTCACTCTGTCCATCATTCTCTGTGTAACACACAGTACTCAACTCAACTTTCACCCTTACTCAAACCAGAACGTATCGATTACTTGACTTGTGAGATTCCTTCATCACTAAGTCTCACTCTCTCAACTCAGGTATGTTAGGAGTGCTCAATATACCATGTCTCACTTGACTTTACAAAAAAATCCTTTCCATAAGTTTGACAAAATGTTGAAACCACTTACCTTGATATTTTTCTCAAATCAGACCACTAACTTAAAATATCAATATCCTTTCTATCAAATCCACACTTCTTGTCATCACCAAAACTCAAATCCTAGAGGCTTTTTCCTTTTTCTTCCTGATAAGTGCATCATCTACCACATTCGCCTTTCCCGGATGGTAGCAAATCTCGTAGTCATAATCACTCAGAGTCATAACCATCAACATACTCAAGTACTCGAAATATATATAACTGGTGATCCTCTACTCATTTCCTTTATCATCCCAAGAAATTTATTATGAAGCAAACTCTTATGATCCTTAAGTAGTACACACTTGATTCCATACAAGTAATATTTCCTACAATCTCAAGAAAAACATCACAACTACATAACCCTTACGAAACACATCTCAACCAACTATAAATCATTCAGATCTTTCCAACCATGACAACATCAATGCAGAACAAGACTTACCCTTTAGTGTTCAGAATGTAGCTTCCTCATTTGATAAAGATCAGATCTCGAAATTTACAAATTTAGATGTATAAGTGGGACTCACACATCCAATTCTTCTTAGTCAGCATAATCAATGGTTCAACAATCAGTGAAAACCTTTCGATAAACCTTCGATAATACACCACTTAGACCAAGGAATTAACATATTTCCATCGGCGTCATTGGTACCGACCAATCCTTAATCGTTTCAATCTTGGTAAGATCTTCACGAATACCTTTGTTTTCAATCAACTGCCTTAGAAAACGCAAATATTTCAACCAACATTCACACATAGGGAATTTTACATACAGATTCTCTTTTTCCAATCATTCCAAAATTGTCCTCATATGCTACTTATGTTCCTCCTTTCCTCTTGGAATAAAAGAGAATATCGTCAATAGATACAATGACTAACTCATCAAGTATAACTTACACACATGATTCACCAAGTTCATGAATACGTCAGATGCGTTCGTCAATTCCATAAACATCACTTGAAACTTAAAGTAACCACATCAAGAACAAAAAAACAGGAATATCTTCTTCCCTAACTCTCAATTATACTAACCAGACTTCAAAGCGATCTATGAGTACACACTGGATCCTTAGAATTTTGGTCAAATATCGTCAATACTCGGCAGTGGATACCGATTCTTGGCAGTTAATTTGCTAACTCACGATAGTCGATACACATCCGAAACGATTCATCCTTCTTGACAAACAACACAGACGATCATCACTGTAACGAAACTTAATCTAATACATCCTTTATTCATCTATTCTCGCAAATGATCGGATAACCCCTTCTACTCTGACGGTGCAAAATGATAAGGCGTACAAATACTACTCAACGAAACGCAGAAGCACTACACAATGAAACGCAGGAGCACTACACCTATCGTTTACAACACTCAATCGACACGAATTTCACTTCACGAGACGGCATAAACTCTGAAAAACTTCATGAAAAACCTTAGAATTCTATCGAATCATTAACAGATCTCCCAACTTCTCCTCAACTACCCAATCACTAATTACCTGAGCTAGGAATACATCATATCCCTCTTCCACATACTTCCTCATCTCCAAACAAGATACTTATCAAACGGAAAGTTCACTCATCACCTTTCACAGTCAACACTCAGCTTCTTAGCAAAATCGAAACCAATAGCTATCAATTTATGGTGAAGATTGGTTCAATCTCAAGCATCAGCACTACGCACAACTAACCAGTTCATACCAATAATCTACATCCAAAGATCCCAACTCTTTGAGCATCAAGTCGATACTAAACACCTACTTTCCTAAATTCAAGGAACACACTCTTAGTATAGAACTAATACTAGTAACCCTTCCATCGGTTATCTCCACATCATAGTTAATTGTCATTCTTACTAATTCTCCATTGATAAAACAACTGAATCTTTACATTTCTATAGTTTCTACCTGATATAAAATCAAACAACATACTAACATAAAGAACATCAAATAAGAATATACCATTTACAACGTTCAGACCTTAAGGTTTGTCAGCGTCATTCAAACGTAAGCTGGAGCCGCATCATTCCTATCTTGTCAATTTCCTTTCCTTGGACAATTCCCTTGCCTATGTCCTTCCTCACCACAACGAAAACATATCACAACTCCAGGGGTACTAATTCCAGTGACTAATCCTCTTGTCCTACTCTTAGCAGCTTTATGACCAGATTGTCCTAACTCTAGTTACAAATGTGGAAAATTACCTACATGGTATAGAGTACAGCAAACACACTTGAGATTTATCTTGCTTCCAGACATAGTGGCAGTATGAATTTCCTCATTCCTTCCATAATTTAAATGCTGATTTCGGTTCAATCTTTGGTTATTGTTATTAAGGTAATACCCACGATTCTGACCTTGATTCTGGTAGGACTGAGCAGATTCCCACTTTCTCTTATTGTTTCCAACAATGCTATCTTTCCTATCTTGCACTTTCACGTCCATTAAATCATGCCCCATCTGAACAGCTTCACCGAAAGATTTAGGTTTTGAAGAAATAGTCTCACCCTTGATGATACTAGACATCCTTTAATGTATTGTTTCATCTTTTATAGTCATTCACAAAAGTATCAGGACATAGCAAATATAGCTCAGAAAACCTCTTTGTATAAGCAGTAATATTATCGTTTCTTATTACTAAGTGTCTCAATTTGTATTCCAACTGTCCTAGTACCTCCTCAGGGCAAAACCTAGCTGTCAATAGTCCTTTAGTCACTGTCCATGTCCTGCCATTAGTCACAACCAATCCTAAAGTAGTCACTTGGTTATTCTACCATCTTAGTATACCATCCTGAAATGTAGCTGCATCAAATTTCACCTTATTAGTTTTTGAACACCCACTAATCTCAAAAGTACTCTCTTTCTTATCAATCCATCTATGTAATTCTAATGCACCACCAGTACCACAATACTACGTAGTATCGCACTTCTTATAACTAACATACGTACATTCTTTTGAACATGCATAACAGCAACAACACTACCATTTGGATCAACAGCATCATCGTTATTCTTAGCAGCATCATCATTATTCTTAGCAACATTAACTTCAACACTATTATCTCCAGCACAACTAACTCCGGCATCTTGATTTCCTGCAGCACGATCAGCTTTAAGTGTTGTAGCAATAGCTCGCTCAATCATAGTGTTAACAGTAGCAGTTTTTAGCTTTGACGACATATTTCAAGACACTTAGTCACGTGGTGATCCACTAATGACAGAAATATGATTCCCCTACTCCTTCTTCTATCATCACAGAAGAAAGAAACGTGATAAGTATACACATCAAAATAAAAGAAGGATTTCTTAATCGGGATATCTCATGGATACTACATGCACGAACAACACAAACTACAATGGTTCATCAACCAAAACTCAAAAGAGTTAATAAAGGCACCTCATAGATCATGAGGGTAATTTAGATTGTGTTGAGGATACAACAAGACAGTGGCAATGTCTGTCACTACAATCATTTATCGAACAAACTTAAAAGATAATAAGTTTCATCATAATGCTACGACACAAGGTTTAAATAAGTTCGATCACAAAAAGAAAATAATATACAAAGAAATCTATTACGCGATTAGTTCCTTAGACATTAGCTCCTCATCCTCCTTATCATTGTTGTTAGTTTCATCATACTCGTCTATTACCCCTTTGGACCTCAAAGTCAAATCGTGACATGATGGCACTTCACTTTCAAAATTCAAATACTCATCCCTACATGGTAGATTAATCACCAGGCAAATCTTACTACGACTTTTAACATTCCTAAACTTCCAAGCTTGACTCAAAGTTGATCTCACATGAGAATCCCACTCACTCATCCTTTCAAACGCTACCTATCTCTCTTAAAACCTTTCAATTCAAGCACACAAGTTTATCACAATGGAACTAAGACTAACAACCTCATCCATCTTCCAAGTCCTAAAAAACTCAAATCTCCACATACCAAATACAACCTTTAAAACAACTTTCCTTTCACATCAACCTTCTAATCACATGAGTTTCAACCACGTACCTCTCATACATCAACCGATCAAACTTTCTCATTCCCGATACAAGTCGCAAGAATTCAGTTGTAAAATTGTTCATCATCTGGTCTATTGTCCTAGACCCTCGGCGGTATATAAGATCATTATTTAAAATTATATACATATGCATTGCATAAAGAAAATTACGATAACAAGTACTCAACGTACTTTCAACAATATCAATACATCATCAATACATCATCATAGTATTTACTTAATAAATACTCTAAAAATCATTTCAGTTATAAGGGAAACATCTAACTATAAAACAATACAAAACAAATAATCTTACCGGAGCCTTGTGGGGAAGTTGCGTGCTTTTGTAAAATATTTTCGACACCAAAGTTATAGTTTAGGACATTTTTCAAAATTGACCTAATTCGCTATAACTAAAAGCTCTGATTACCAATCTTTAACACCCCCAAATTACATTGCGTAGCGGAAATACACATTTGGGTGCTAAACTCAGACTTCATTACACAAAACACTTTAAACGATCTCAAAATGATACGTTTGAATTATAAAAGGATATAATTTAACCATTGTCTAAAACCTTCGATCCCAAGTAAAACAATTTTAGAAATATCAGAGTAACATTTAGGTCCCCCAAAGATATCGACCAGTCAACAAACATTTTGACCAAATACATGACCATACATTATAAATTTTATAACCAAAGGGAAATAAATCAGCTTTAGACCCAATCACTACAAAAGCAACCCACAATCCTTCTCCAGCAAGCTCCGCCATCAGTCAACTTCAATCACTTGAAATACATGCTTAAAATCATCAACACAACGGTTGAGCGAGTCTATAGGTTTATCAAATCATCATTTGAACACAAGAGAAAAATCAATCATGATCATTTAATAGAATTGTGCGCATACAATCTATTATTCAGGCATTCTGGCTTATAGCAATAGCTATAGAGTTGTATTAAGCTCATGACACCGACCCCTTAACTTAGTCACCCACGCCTAAAGACGACATGACTATATGAATTCCAGTTCCCCTACTAGGATATCAATTGCAAGTATACCACATTCTTATTCTCGTAAATTATCCTTCCCAGAGGTTACTCAGCGTAAAGCCCGGGTCTTAGATAGGGTCGTCAACCCAATAGTACTATCATTTGAATAAGCGGCTATTCCTAACTCACAACATCAAGTCAGAACATAGTTAACGGCTCATGAATTTAGGGACTTTTGCAATTTAGGTACTTATACAATTCAAGACAACATCAGGCATCAACAGGCAACATTCGGGTCCAAACAATCAATCATGAGTTGCGTTCATTTAATTTTAAAATAGCATGTATCCCCCTCGCGGGTTTTAAAATCATTCAAAACAAGTACAAAGCGAGGCTATAGACTCACCTTGAGTAATAGAAGTAGAAAGACGACCTTCGACGATAGTTGATGCCCGATAAACACAAAAACCGCAACCTATCAAACAAGGCGCGTTCATTAATAATAGACTCGAATATAACCCATACATAATAACATCAAACTCAAAATCATAATATTACAACAAAGCCGAAAGAAAACAATACAAGTGATACTCATTACTTCCTTCTATATGTTTACTCTATTAGTCTATTCATTCGATAAAAATCTGCCGGTACATACCAAATGTACAAGCTCATTTACCTCACTTAAACACGTCAAATATTTATGATAATACTCAGAGATCTCACTTACTATCTATAGAAAGTCCTCTTAAAAGACCATCAAAAGATTTTACTATTAAATTTCCCTGCCCAACACATCTTTAAACTACAAAAAACGGACAGTTTTACGTCACCAACTCATATAACCATTTTGACCATTCTAAACAATCCCGTTTACAAATCCGACACTTGAGTTTAAAAATAAACTCACAACCCTAGGTTTAGAACCTAACATAACACCTTCAACATTTTTACAACTCATTCTATAGTCCGTGAGATACGATCCAAATATCGACAACAACTCCGGATTGTGTCGATACTCGTCTCCTGGTACACGAAAAATCAAACTATCATAACTTCTCGCTCGTTTGGATCTAGAAGCTCTACTTTATATCAAATCGAAGCTAAAGAAATTATCTACAACCCTATGCTATTAGTTTAACCATTTTGAAACAGTAAGATACACAAAAATTGCCTTTTACCCACTGATCTAATTTACCCTCTAAAATCTCCCACAAAATCATATTTTTGATCAATTCTAACAACTTTTCTCATCATCCTATACCCCTAATATCAACATATCTTAACCCTCATTTGTATCAATCATAAAAATAAAAACCCCAAAATCAAAATCAAGTTTCTTCACAAAAACAACATGATCTAAGCTAGATCATAACTATATAAACACATGCATACTCACACCAACTCTTGTTCATAACCAAAATCAAAAATATATTGCATGTGTATAAAAATCATACCAATAGAATCCCCTTTGAATTCTAGAGATGGGTCTTGTGTTAGTTTTGGACTGATCATGTTAGATATCATTAAAAATCTAAGGATTGAAGGTGTTGGAGCTCACGGCATGTTGGAGAAAGAAAGAGAGAGTGAAATTTTTGGTTAACAAGTTTTTACTATGTGTTGTTAGGTGGAATTTTTGGTTTATATATGGTGGGTGGAGGGCTAGTTTTGCCAATTTAGTATAATTTCGTCCAAAATGCAATAAGAAAGTTTAAAGGGCAGAAAATGTAAATTGTCGATTTTGAAAATATTTACAAGGCTCGGGTTTCGTAAAAAAATACTTTTCAAAAGTTAAAATACACTCAAAATATGATAATAATATGATCCCCGTTCGACTTAATACGCAATTAAAAATAAAAACGTCAAAATATAAAAATCGAAACAACAAATAATAAAACGTAAAATCTCAGGCATCCGTCGATATCGTGATCAGTAGTAATCATCGCAATTAGTAAAAAGGTAAAAATAAGACTTCCAACATCGGTTTTAAATCAAACCACCGACCGTCATATCATTCAAACTCATCAAAAATTTCAAAATTATTCGTAAAATAATATTAAATAATGACCTCGGGTTCGGGTTATCAAAATCATGGACTTAGGTTAATTATTATTTATGAAATAATGCATGTTTTAACATAAGTATTTATTTATTCAATTTAGACTATAGTATTAATTAATTATTAAGACATGAAATATAATTAATTAATAAACATGACTTAGGTTATAATTAATAAAATATTAATACATGTTTAACCTAATTATTTTATACACCTTAATTTAATTAATCATGATTATATTTAATTAAATCATATAACCTATAGTTTATTTAATTAACATGATATTATTAATAAACTATATTATAATCACATGACATATGTTATTTAACCAGTAAACTTAAGCTTATATTACTAGCTTATTAATCCAACTTAATTCTAAATATGAAAACTTTCTAATTCAGGAAAATTACTATTTTTGGAAACTTTCTATTTTTAGAAACTGATATATTTTAAGAAGTTAATCTATTTTTGGAAACTTTCTATTTTTGGAAAATTTCTATTATAGGAAACCTGCTATTTTTAGAAAGTTACTTATTATTACACAACAAGTATAATAATACAAGAAATACAAGTAATACTTAATCAAAATACATAGAATACATGATAAACACAACATAACATTAAAATTAGTAAAACAAGACAAGAACATATAAAACAAGCTAAGACATGATATAATCAGTTACGTACTCAGTAAACAAAATACATATACATGTACCCTATTTTATATAGCATTAGTGAGATCAAAGTAGGACTTTCATTCTTTCGTCTTCTTCGTTCACTGGACATAAGGTACGGATTTTCCGTCCTTTCAGTATGGACATTCTTTCCTTATTAGGATTCCCCGTTTGCAGCCTAATGTTTTCCCAGTATTGTTTTATATGTTTGATTACTTATGTTAGTTAAGAGCCTAAGCCATATACATGCATGACCAGTGTCACCTAGTTATGGAGGTACCATAACCATAACACTGGAGGCACCAGTGTTATGACTTCCCCACGGCGAAGTGATTGCTCGTGGCGTCCCTTTTCAGTTTTGGCCATTATATTATATTATCATGTGGGGTGTATGGGTGCATCCTAGTTACATGTTTACCAGTAATACCAGAATGAATGCGATGTGTGCCTTGCATCCTTCACTAGGAGTTGATCCCTCCTACCCAGACTATTTAATTAGAGGCAACCCCTCTAATTGCATGACGAGGTCTCCTGATTTAATGAGATTTTTTGTGTGTGTGTTGTTCTCGATTCAATTCTAATTGATCACGGTTTAGGGTGGAATTGTTGTTCTTGGTAAACAAAGAAATTGGTCGTTGATTATCTATTTTAAACTAAAAATGCAAACTTTAAAATAAATGACAAAATAATGAAAGCGATAAATGATTAAAACTTAAATGAAAGACTTAAACTTGAAATTAAACTAAGATAAAACAATTTAAAATAAAACTAAGTGAAAATGTTTAAAAATAAAGCTAAGTAAAATGGCGGGAAAAGAAAATTTGAAAATTAAATTGGGACAAAAATGATTCAAATTCGCAATACCAAATTTGGTACAATTCCGCAATCATAAAAACAAATAATTCCACAATATGCTAAAAAAACAAATAATTCCACAATGCCTAAGAATGTATAATTCCGCAATGCTTAAAAAGGGTATAATTTCGCAATGTTGAAATGGAATAATTCCGCAATATTGGAAATTGATATGATTTCGCAATATATAAAAACATATAATTTCGCAATGCACAAAAGGATATGATTTCACAATGTCACTAAAGATACAATTCCGCAATGTCACAATACATTCGATTTCGCAATACTGAAAAGGGTATGATTTCGCAATATTGAAAACTCAACAATTCCGCAATCCAAAATGGATTCAATTTCGCAATGCAGAAGGTGACACAATTCCGCAATATACAAGCTATTGCAAAATTGAATCAGATTTTCCTAAAAAAGTGGATCTCGGAAAAGGACGAATTTAAGCAATATTTTCGCAACTTTTTAAGGACAATAAGCCAACAAAAATACCAATAAGCTAACCAGAACTTCTAGACGAATGATAAAACTTGTAAAACCTTAAAACACGAATCAAGAAACACAAAAAGCAAGGAACTTTATGTAACGTGTAGAAGATGAGATGAAATAGATGAAGAACTAGATGGATGATGAAGAAAATAAACAAAGATGATGAAAGATGATGTAGTTGTTTTTGCTACCCTTTAGGAAAAGAGCAACAAAAGTGGCAAGTATTAAGTGTCGATTTAGGAAAACCAAGCACTAATGACCAATTAAGTTCGTTCTCAAGGAGGCTAGTGTGTTATGTGTGTAATGATATGGATTAATTTGTGATTATATTTGAGAAAGAAAAAATAGAAAAGGGATTAGAAAAGAATAACGGTTATGAAGACGGATTAAACTAAGTCTAAAAAGGCGTACACGTAAAGTCGTAAAAACCACCAAAATTAAAATTTTAACCTAAAAATTTCTAAAAAAATACCAAAATTCCCTAATAATATTCTAAGAGTTTACAAAAAATCAAAACTTGCAAAAACCTTTTAATTAATTAGATAATGACTTTTTAATGCTAATTAAAGCCCTAAAAATCAAAATTAATTATTAAAAAGCCCTAAACAATATTTTAAAGTTTGTAAACCTCAAAAATACTCTAATTAAGCTAAAAACTATTTTTCAAAATTTTAAAACCAATTAAAACTATTTTTAAACAATTAAAAACTCCTAAAATCAATTAAATCTTAAATTAATTCTAGAAAATAATTGAAAAGTCCTAAAAATATTTGGAAAGTGACAAAACTCCTAATTAAGTGTCCTTAACCTAGGAAAAATGTAAAAACCTAAAAAATCAGACTTTTAATTTTTAATAATAAAATAATATTAAAAATCCAAAAATTATAAAAAATTCTAAAAACTTGCAAACTAGCTTAATTTAACCCTAATAACTCATAAATGAAAGTGAAATTACCTAAATACCCCTATTGGGCCTAGAAAATGGGCCAAACCCAAAACAGTCCCTTATTGGGCTTAATTAAGGCCCAATAAGAAAAAGTGTTCAAAATAAGCCCAAAAAGCACAGGTTGACTCAAAATTTGATTTTAAACAACTTTTTCCAAAGGCCCAAAAGCTGAAAATGTGAAATAAGCCAACTTATAATAAGCAGCTTATTCTTAATGGGCTTTTGAGCCCATTAAGCCATAAGCTGATGCCATAAGCTAAAATTTAACACACAAGCTTCTTTTGACCTAACAAAGACTTCTGCAAAAAGAATTTTCAAATAAGCCCACTTAATAAGCCAGAAACAGTTCACAAACTTATTCACAAAACGACAAAATAGTCGTTTTTATGATCTAGACCACCTCAGAAGCTGATTCAAGTTGCAAAATGTTTCTTATGACAAGACTAAGCTTAATAATCAAAAACCTACTCAATAAGCACACTCAATAAGCTGGAAAATCAAATAAGCACTTATGTTAAAAGTCAAATAAGTTGGTTTTCTAGTAAAAAGTCAAAGTCAAAGTCCAATAAGCTCCAGTCTACTTAAATGGGTCAAATAATGAAGATCTATCACAAAAAATAAGTTGTTGCAAGTCAGAATAAGCTAGAATAGCTTATTGATAAGCTGATGACAAAATTGCACTAGCAGGGGCTAGTTTTGGATGTTGAGCAGTGGAAACTTTTTCCAATGCTTGACTATTTTGACTTTTTGTCTTTAGTGACTTTTTCTTGGATTCAGATTTCACAAAGGCACCCAAATGATCTTTAGATCAAAAGGAGTCAATCACAATCAAAATAACACAATCACTAACACCCAATTGATACAGTTTAATCAATCATTCATCAGACATGATACAGACATGAACAATAAGCAGTTAAGCACTTATGAGCAGTTTTAGCACAAATCAGCCAGCCAAATTCAACCAAATGCACACACAAGCTATAATAAACTCCAATAAGCAAGTCTAAACAGGTTTCATGCACTGGTTCAAAGAATTAAGCAAGATTCAAGCAATGAAAGTTACTGATGAACACTAACACATGCAGTTTCTACTTTTGCTGATGTATTTGACACACAAGCCAATTTCAACACTCCAAATCTTTCAAACATGTTATATTAATGATGATTTAACAGATTTTATCCCTAAACATGCATAAACTCTAGGTTTTCCCAAAATTTTAGGTCAAAAATCAGTCAACTCAACAAGATATAGCAATTTGTTTGATTCAAGGTTTCAAACTCAGAAACTTGCAGCAAAACACTCTCAAACAAAGGTATAGCAGATACAAAGCATAAACAACACAAACTAACAACACAATAACAAGATGCAAGCACAAACCAGTAGACCCAAACACCCCTTTAACTTTTCCAAATCAAAATTTTCAAAAGCAAAGTGAGATTTCAGGCCAACCAAGCATCAATTAACACTCAAACAAGTAAGATAAACAGATTCAAGCAAGAACAAGCCACAAAATTCACAAGAACACAAGTTTCATACAAATATCACCAAAAATCACAATTTAAGCAGATTTTGAGATTAAGTATGCAAACCTCATGGATGTACATCCACACCCACGAATTTTGAGCTTATGTGCTAGCAAGAACAAGCACAAGCTTCCACAATAAGCCTGCTAAGATTGAACAAGGGTTAAGCACAATATCATAAAAATCAGAAACTTTGGAAAACTTGATTGATGCAAACTTGTTACCCCACACTTGATTATCCCCAAGTTATAAGCCTCACCACAGCTTAACCAACTCAGTTAGGATGCTATGATCAGCCCTATAGCCCAACAATTCCAAGATTGGAACAAGACTTAGAAAAATATCAAGAAAATGAGGAAATATGCAAACTTTTGCACACTCCTCTTTTGAAAACAGGTTTTGAACTTCAAGAACTAACAAGCATATAACAAATGAAAGCAGTAAATAAGATTGGCCAATGACTTTTCTTCAAGATTTCAAACTCAATTTCATTAAACTTGAAAATGGGATTTACAGAAACTTGAACAAGGAAAAATCAAAAGCAAAGACTAAATGTTGGAACCCTAAGCCTTTATATAGGCATACAATGAGCTACTAGAAAGCATAAAAACATTGCCCTAATGTTGCTGAAGTACCCAAAATGCCCTCTTGAAGTTTGAATGTCTTGGCTTCATGTGACAAATTCTTGGACGTTTGTGGAGTAGATAGCTGTTGAAAAGTTGATCAATGGTCTCAAATAAGCTTAAGTTTGAAGCTTTGTTGTGGGACGTTGGATCCTCTTTACTGTTTTGTCTTCTTCTCCAAGAGGTGGGACAAGGTTGTTTCATGTGACTAAGAGAGTGAGGTGGCAGTTCTTTTGAGAGTTGGGATGTGATTAGGCTCACCTTAATCACTAATCTGCACAATTTTGTGGTTTAATTTTGGCTAAATAAAAAATCCCTAATTGTGTTCTTGGCAAATAGTTTCTTGTTTGATCCGGATTAAGAAGTGATTAAATTTTAAAAAGTTGTTAAGGCGCCAAAGATTTAAAATTAATAAACAGGTGAGTGGAGTGTGACATGGAGGAAGGGAGTGTTGTGATTGGTGGAGGTGGTGAGTGGGGTGAGGTGGCACAAGCTGGTTGGTTAAGGTAAGTTTCATGTCTGGCCCCTTTTAGTCCCTTGATTCCTTTCTTCTTATCTTTTCAGTTGAAAACTCTATCAATGCCCATTTATGCCTTGACAACTTTTGCACACTTTGCATTTTTGGCCCAAAACTTTTACAAAGTGAATTCAGGGGTATTTCTTGCCATTTTTGAATTCTTCAAGGGCTGGTTTGGTATTTTCTTCAATGGTAATGGTCTAGACTTGTATAATTGACATTTTGGAGGACTGAAATTGCCAAGTCTTGATGATTGAGGGACCATTTTTGCCAATTGTTGAAAGTTGAGGGCCTTTGTGTAATTTTGGAATTTTCAAAGGACCAAACTTGTCATTTCTTGTACTTTGAAGGACTTAATGATGTATTTGACTTTGTGGATGATATTGGTTGACAATTTAGCTTTGTTGAGGGGCTAAACTTGCCAAATCTTCAAAGTGGAGGGCCCTTTTTGTAATTTTGACAAACTTTAAGGACCAAACTTGTAATTATGAGGATATAAGGGTATAAAGTGTCAATTCTTAATAATTGGGGGACCCTTCTTCATAATTCTTCAAATCTTCAAGGGTTGATCTTGGGAAAGTCTTCATTAGGGCTTGGTTCATTGTGCGGCTTTGTTTCCCGTGTTCGTTTTTGCATGATTCTTGTGATCTTTTGTCATTTTCTCAATATCCGTACCTAAAATACACAAGCAACAAACACAAGCATATATTTGGGTATTTTGATGATATTTAATGCATTTTAAGCCCTATTTGGAAGATGAGACTATGTATAAAAGCAGTCTCATCACTCCCCCATACTAAACCATTGCCGTGCCCTCACGCAATGCTAGAATAAAGTATCAAAGCATCTCCAAAATTCATTTTATTCACTTTATTGAACGATAAACTAGCTACACTACTACTATTACTACTACTTGCGTTATAGACATAATGTATGATTTTCATCGCAAAATGGGACGTTTAGGTTCATAGAATAAGAACACGTGAATGCTTCGTTAGAAATAATTTCGTCGTTCTCGATTTTCACCCTAATTCCATGCCAAGCGTGCAACGAGATCATTGTCATTATAAGTTAGTAATGCTAACACTACTCATATGCCCCAATCACGTACTTATCCTCCCATTATTCCTAAGTTGTATCTCTTATATTTTATGATGTCTTAAATGTTTCACGAGGATACATTGTTTGACTTATGCGATAATAGAGATTTAGGTCTAAAAATAGAGTCCTAACGGTGTAACTAAGACCATCAAATCAATAACCCCTCCTAATAGACAACGATGTTAAAAAATTAAGTCAACAAGAAGGATCGATAAACACGGTTTTATAACGGTTTTGAACATGAGACTTATTACCAAGACTTTTATACGCCCCCTAACGGAAGGGCCTTATTATCTTTGGTTTACCTCCATCTTTTATTCAACTTCGCCATGAAGCTTTTATTATGACTTCGGTCTTGCCTTGCCTTTTATTATCCGCCTCATCGGTGGTTTTATTAGCCAAAGACGTATATCCTCACGCTTAAAGCGAATTTTGGATCTTTAATGCTTCGAAGATTAAGGCTTGATTCACTTTCATTTTTGCATAGATTTTTCGGCCTTGTGGGGCTTCAAATTGTTTGCTTGATTTAGGTGAGCACTTGAAATCTTATTATTAGGTGAAGCTTTTGATTATTGGGGTGCCAATACTTCAAAACCGTGACGCTGGCGATACCTTAATGTCTTCCCAATTTAATTACACGGAAGCTACTAGAAAAGACTAGAAACCCAACAATCCTAACTAAACCGCTAAGTCAATATTTATTAAGCAAAAAATATTTACATGCGAAGGGAGAATAAGCAAACAACGAGAACACATGAGTTTTTGAAAGAATACGAGTACTCTACGTTTAGCATAGTAACTTATAATTAACTCTATCATTTCTCGTCCTCATTTAAGAGACTTAGCCTAATGTGTAGTTAAGGAATCAAAGCTAAGTGCTCAACACGCACGGTCGAGTCAAAAATTACTCTTATTCTCGCCATCGGAAAATCTACATTCGTGTCTTCAAACACTTATAAAACATGAGAAAAATTTAAAATTTTGGCCATTTTTAGCCTTATTTTGCAACAAAACGATAAACAAAAAGATAAACTTTGGAAAGCGTGAAGGTTTGGCAAGGCAAGTATCTATTCACCCCCCCCCCCCCCATACTAAAGTTAAACATTGTCCTCAATGTTTCGAGTCTAGGGGTGCAAACACCCCCATACTAGAGACGTAGTCGAATGCCTAATCTAGCATGGAAAGGGTGTAACCATTAAATTTAAAGCCGTTTATGAAGTGTGCTAAAAACCTAAGGTTAGAACATCAAGGATATATCATGGATATTGAGAAATGTCTCCAAAGCAAACGATCGAATGCTCCCATAAAACGAACACGAGACGCTCCAATCGTGAAGATCATGATCTAAAAACCACAATTCAGAAACAACCACGAAACAAAGGTTGGAAGGGCACAAATCCCCACACGTAAGCTACATTAGAAAGCAATAATATGTACATAGGATAAGCATGGGACTCCCCCACGAGGCACCTCGTTTTTTATTACCGAGTCATGAGCTCGACTCGATCCCCTCAATACTAATTATCATTGGGGAAGGTGACTTGGTCGAGGTAGTTCAAGGATGGAACTTCCCCACCAAAGTAGTGCTTCAACCTATGTCCATTCACCTTGAAGTTAGGACCATCATCTTGAGCTAGCTCGATGGTCCCATACGGAAACACTTGAGTCACGGTGAATGGACCGGACCAACGGGATTTCAATTTACCGGAAAAGATTTTCAATCTTGAATTAAAAAGTAAAACTTGATCCCCAATGTTAAAAACCCGGTTTTTAAATTTTGAATCATGCAACTTTTTAGTTTTTTCTTTGTAAATCAATGAATTTTCATAAGCAATATTCCTCAATTCATCTAATTCATTCAATTGCATTTTCCGGTGTTTTCCCGCGGTCTCCATATCATCATTACAATGCTTTAGGGCCCAATAAGCCTTGTCTTCTAACTCGATAGGCAAATGACAATTCTTTCCATACACAAGCTTATAAGGAGTGCACCCAATGGGCGTCTTATGAGCGGTCCTAAAGGCCCATAAAGCATCGTCCAACTTATCCGACCAAGTTTGTCGGTTTTCTCCCACGGATCCCTCCAAAATCCTCTTCAAAGCTCAGTTTGAAACCTCGACTTGCCCACTCGTTTGTGGGTGATAAGCCGTAGAAAGCCGATGTGTAACCCCATATTTCCTTAGAACCCTTTCAAATTGGTCGTTACAAAAATGGGTTCCACGATCGCTTATGATAGCACGAGGGTTTCCAAACCGAGAAAACAATTGCTTCAAAAACTTGACTACCACACGAGCATCATTGGTGGGCAAGGCCTTGGCCTCCACCCACTTAGAAAGGTAGTCAACCGCAACGAGAATGTACTTATTACCACGAGATGATGGGAACGGCCCCATAAAGTCTATGCCCCAAACGTCAAAGATCTCACACACTTGGATGATATTTTGTGGCATTTCATCTTTTTGTGAGGCTTTTCCTTGTCGTTGGCATGCATCACACGACTTCACAAGATCTTGTGCATCTCGGTAAATAGTAGGCCAAAAGAAGCCGGCATCAAACACCTTTTTAGCCGTGAGATTAGCACCGTGGTGACCACCCGTGGGTCCCTCATGGCAAGCTCTAAGGATGTTAGAAGCTTCGGTGCCAAATACACAACGTCGGATGATTTGATCCGCACAAGTTCGAAACAAGTAAGGGTCGTTCCAAAAGTAGAACTTGACGTCACGAAAGAATTTTCGTTTTTCTTGAGTCGTGATACCTTAATGATGAAGTTACCCGCATGGTAATTTGCAAAGTCCGCAAACCATGGGGTGGAAGGATCAAGCTTAGAATTCACTACACCAAGTGTTTCAAGCGGAAATGTTTCGGTGATTTCCTTGGGCTCGTAAACACTTTGGTGAGGATCTTCCAAACGAGAGAGATGATCGGCCGCTAGATTCTCGGCTACTTTTTGGTCAACGATTTTGTGATCAAATTCTTGAAGGAGGAGAATCCAACGAAGTAATCTAGGCTTAGCATCTTGCTTTGTCATAAGATACTTAATAGCCGAATGGTCCGTATACACTATGCATTTTGTCAAGACGAGATAAGGTCGGAATTTCTCAAATGCATACACCACGGCAAGGAACTCCTTTTCCGTTGTAGTGTATTTAAGTTGAGCCTCGGTCATCGTCTTGCTAGCATAGTGAATAGGCAAGAAGTGCTTATCATGACGTTGCCCCAAAACGGCCCCTATAGCGTAATCACTAGCATCACACATGAGCTCAAAGGGGAGGTTCCAATTGGGAGCAACAAGAACGGGAGCTTCGGTAAGTTTCCTCTTAAGGATTTCAAAGGCTCGTACACAATCTTCGTCAAAGACAAAACGTGCCTCTTTTCAAGAAGATGTGTAATGGGTCGAGAAATCTTCGAAAAATCCTTGATGAATCGTCGATAAAAGCCCGCGTGGCCTAGGAAACTCCTAACTCCCTTAACGGTTTTGGGATGAGGTAATTTGGCGATGACGTCTACCTTAGCTTGATCTACCTCAATCCCCGCTTTCGAGACCTTGTGCCCTAAGACGATTCCACTCTTAACCATAAAATGACATTTTTCCCAATTGAGCACAAGGTTGGTTTCCTCACAACGTTTCAACATTCTCTCTAGATTCGACAAACACGAAGTAAAAGAATCACCAAACACGGAAAAGTCATCCATGAAGACTTCCATCATCTTCTCGATCATATCATGAAAAATAGCCATCATGCACCTTTGAAAGGTTCCCGGTGCATTACAAAGTCCGAATGGCATTTTACGATAGGCAAACGTTCCATATGGACACGTAAACGTAGTTTTTTCTTGATCACGAGGATCGATGGGAATTTGGAAGTAACCGGAAAAACCATCTAAAAAGCAATAGAAATCGTTTCCCGCAAGACGCTCCAACATTTGGTCCATGAAGGGCAAGGGAAAATGCTCTTTTCGAGTGGCTTCATTCAACTTTCGATAGTCAATGCACACTCTCCATCCGGTCACGAGTCTAGTGGGAATCAACTCGTTGGCATCGTTTGGCACAACGGTCATTCCTCCCTTTTTAGGGACACAATGAATAGGACTCACCCAAGGGCTATCGGAAATAGGGTAAATCATTCCCGCGTTAAGGAGTTTAAGGACCTCCTTTTTGATGACGTCGTAAATTTTGGGGTTCACCCTCCTTTGACATTAGATTGTGGGCTTGAAATCCTCCTCCATTAAGATTTTGTGGGTACAAAATTTGGGATCGATCCCTTTAATGTCGGATAACTTCCACGCAATCGCCCTCTTGTGGTCCTTTAGAACATCGACAAGTGCGGTTTTTTCATCATTCGAAAGATCCTTCGCAATAATAACCGGCAACTTGTCGTCCTCCTCCAAATAGACATATTCGAGGTGAGGAGGTAAATCTTTCAACTCGAGGATAGGTGGTTCCTCAAGTGAAGATTTGGGCTCGATACTCATAACCTCCTCGGGTGGAGGAAATGGGAAATCGTTAAGAAAATCCTTGATAATCGAGAAGTCCTCATCGTTGTCGAGGTCTTCGTCACAAGTCCGTGGAACATTTCATTCTTCCAACGTAAAACCACCACCTTCAAATGGAGTGAAGGTTGGTGTTGAATTATCAAGAATTGGATCTAACATAGTGGGATTGCCACTAGTTTCTTCATCACCAAAACCTAGAACTTCTTGTGAAAGTTCCTCGCAAACCACGTCAATCATATCAACGAGGTTTATGGTTACAACGGAATAAACATGAGAAATTTGAGAGTTTTGAGTTGCGTTTATAACAAGTTCCTCGTCGTTGAAACGTAAGGTGATCTTTCTAGCATGAACATCAATCAAAGCCATAGACGTATCTAAAAACGAACGACCTAAAATAAGAGGAACTTGAGGATCCGTGGGGATATCAACAACGATAAAGTCTACGGGATAGTAGAACTTCCCCACTTTCACAAAAACGTCTTCCGCCAAACCACATGCGGGAATCGTGGAATGGTCGGCCAACTTGATAGACATTAGTGAAGGAGTAAGATTAGGAAGATTGAGCGACTTGAAGATTGCAAGTGGCATCAAGACTGAAATTGCCAAGTCTTGATGATTGAGGGACCATTTTTGCCAATTGTTGAAAGTTGAGGGCCTTTGTGTAATTTTGGAATTTTCAAAGGACCAAACTTGTCATTTCTTGTACTTTGAAGGACTTAATGATGTATTTGACTTTGTGGATGATATTGGTTGACAATTTAGCTTTGTTGAGGGGCTAAACTTGCCAAATCTTCAAAGTGGAGGGCCCTTTTTGTAATTTTGACAAACTTTAGGGACCAAACTTGTAATTATGAGGATATAAGGGTATAAAGTGTCAATTCTTAATAATTGGGGGACCCTTCTTCATAATTCTTCAAATCTTCAAGGGTTGATCTTGGGAAAGTCTTCATTAGGGCTTGGTTCATTGTGCGGCTTTGTTTCCCGTGTTCGTTTTTGCATGATTCTTGTGATCTTTTGTCATTTTCTCAATATCCGTACCTAAAATACACAAGCAACAAACACAAGCATATATTTGGGTATTTTGATGATATTTAATGCATTTTAAGCCCTATTTGGAAGATGAGACTATGTATAAAAGCAGTCTCATCACTCCCCCATACTAAACCATTGCCGTGCCCTCACGCAATGCTAGAATAAAGTATCAAAGCATCTCCAAAATTCATTTTATTCACTTTATTGAACGATAAACTAGCTACACTACTACTATTACTACTACTTGCGTTATAGACATAATGTATGATTTTCATCGCAAAATGGGACGTTTAGGTTCATAGAATAAGAACACGTGAATGCTTCGTTAGAAATAATTTCGTCGTTCTCGATTTTCACCCTAATTCCATGCCAAGCGTGCAACGAGATCATTGTCATTATAAGTTAGTAATGCTAACACTACTCATATGCCCCAATCACGTACTTATCCTCCCATTATTCCTAAGTTGTATCTCTTATATTTTATGATGTCTTAAATGTTTCACGAGGATACATTGTTTGACTTATGCGATAATAGAGATTTAGGTCTAAAAATAGAGTCCTAACGGTGTAACTAAGACCATCAAATCAATAACCCCTCCTAATAGACAACGATGTTAAAAAATTAAGTCAACAAGAAGGATCGATAAACACGGTTTTATAACGGTTTTGAACATGAGACTTATTACCAAGACTTTTATACGCCCCCTAACGGAAGGGCCTTATTATCTTTGGTTTACCTCCATCTTTTATTCAACTTCGCCATGAAGCTTTTATTATGACTTCGGTCTTGCCTTGCCTTTTATTATCCGCCTCATCGGTGGTTTTATTAGCCAAAGACGTATATCCTCACGCTTAAAGCGAATTTTGGATCTTTAATGCTTCGAAGATTAAGGCTTGATTCACTTTCATTTTTGCATAGATTTTTCGGCCTTGTGGGGCTTCAAATTGTTTGCTTGATTTAGGTGAGCACTTGAAATCTTATTATTAGGTGAAGCTTTTGATTATTGGGGTGCCAATACTTCAAAACCGTGACGCTGGCGATACCTTAATGTCTTCCCAATTTAATTACACGGAAGCTACTAGAAAAGACTAGAAACCCAACAATCCTAACTAAACCGCTAAGTCAATATTTATTAAGCAAAAAATATTTACATGCGAAGGGAGAATAAGCAAACAACGAGAACACATGAGTTTTTGAAAGAATACGAGTACTCTACGTTTAGCATAGTAACTTATAATTAACTCTATCATTTCTCGTCCTCATTTAAGAGACTTAGCCTAATGTGTAGTTAAGGAATCAAAGCTAAGTGCTCAACACGCACGGTCGAGTCAAAAATTACTCTTATTCTCGCCATCGGAAAATCTACATTCGTGTCTTCAAACACTTATAAAACATGAGAAAAATTTAAAATTTTGGCCATTTTTAGCCTTATTTTGCAACAAAACGATAAACAAAAAGATAAACTTTGGAAAGCGTGAAGGTTTGGCAAGGCAAGTATCTATTCACCCCCCCCCCATACTAAAGTTAAACATTGTCCTCAATGTTTCGAGTCTAGGGGTGCAAACACCCCCATACTAGAGACGTAGTCGAATGCCTAATCTAGCATGGAAAGGGTGTAACCATTAAATTTAAAGCCGTTTATGAAGTGTGCTAAAAACCTAAGGTTAGAACATCAAGGATATATCATGGATATTGAGAAATGTCTCCAAAGCAAACGATCGAATGCTCCCATAAAACGAACACGAGACGCTCCAATCGTGAAGATCATGATCTAAAAACCACAATTCAGAAACAACCACGAAACAAAGGTTGGAAGGGCACAAATCCCCACACGTAAGCTACATTAGAAAGCAATAATATGTACATAGGATAAGCATGGGACTCCCCCACGAGGCACCTCGTTTTTTATTACCGAGTCATGAGCTCGACTCGATCCCCTCAATACTAATTATCATTGGGGAAGGTGACTTGGTCGAGGTAGTTCAAGGATGGAACTTCCCCACCAAAGTAGTGCTTCAACCTATGTCCATTCACCTTGAAGTTAGGACCATCATCTTGAGCTAGCTCGATGGTCCCATACGGAAACACTTGAGTCACGGTGAATGGACCGGACCAACGGGATTTCAATTTACCGGAAAAGATTTTCAATCTTGAATTAAAAAGTAAAACTTGATCCCCAATGTTAAAAACCCGGTTTTTAAATTTTGAATCATGCAACTTTTTAGTTTTTTCTTTGTAAATCAATGAATTTTCATAAGCAATATTCCTCAATTCATCTAATTCATTCAATTGCATTTTCCGGTGTTTTCCCGCGGTCTCCATATCATCATTACAATGCTTTAGGGCCCAATAAGCCTTGTCTTCTAACTCGATAGGCAAATGACAATTCTTTCCATACACAAGCTTATAAGGAGTGCACCCAATGGGCGTCTTATGAGCGGTCCTAAAGGCCCATAAAGCATCGTCCAACTTATCCGACCAAGTTTGTCGGTTTTCTCCCACGGATCCCTCCAAAATCCTCTTCAAAGCTCAGTTTGAAACCTCGACTTGCCCACTCGTTTGTGGGTGATAAGCCGTAGAAAGCCGATGTGTAACCCCATATTTCCTTAGAACCCTTTCAAATTGGTCGTTACAAAAATGGGTTCCACGATCGCTTATGATAGCACGAGGGTTTCCAAACCGAGAAAACAATTGCTTCAAAAACTTGACTACCACACGAGCATCATTGGTGGGCAAGGCCTTGGCCTCCACCCACTTAGAAAGGTAGTCAACCGCAACGAGAATGTACTTATTACCACGAGATGATGGGAACGGCCCCATAAAGTCTATGCCCCAAACGTCAAAGATCTCACACACTTGGATGATATTTTGTGGCATTTCATCTTTTTGTGAGGCTTTTCCTTGTCGTTGGCATGCATCACACGACTTCACAAGATCTTGTGCATCTCGGTAAATAGTAGGCCAAAAGAAGCCGGCATCAAACACCTTTTTAGCCGTGAGATTAGCACCGTGGTGACCACCCGTGGGTCCCTCATGGCAAGCTCTAAGGATGTTAGAAGCTTCGGTGCCAAATACACAACGTCGGATGATTTGATCCGCACAAGTTCGAAACAAGTAAGGGTCGTTCCAAAAGTAGAACTTGACGTTACGAAAGAATTTTCGTTTTTCTTGAGTCGTGATACCTTAATGATGAAGTTACCCGCATGGTAATTTGCAAAGTCCGCAAACCATGGGGTGGAAGGATCAAGCTTAGAATTCACTACACCAAGTGTTTCAAGCGGAAATGTTTCGGTGATTTCCTTGGGCTCGTAAACACTTTGGTGAGGATCTTCCAAACGAGAGAGATGATCGGCCGCTAGATTCTCGGCTACTTTTTGGTCAACGATTTTGTGATCAAATTCTTGAAGGAGGAGAATCCAACGAAGTAATCTAGGCTTAGCATCTTGCTTTGTCATAAGATACTTAATAGCCGAATGGTCCGTATACACTATGCATTTTGTCAAGACGAGATAAGGTCAGAATTTCTCAAATGCATACACCACGGCAAGGAACTCCTTTTCCGTTGTAGTGTATTTAAGTTGAGCCTCGGTCATCGTCTTGCTAGCATTGTGAATAGGCAAGAAGTGCTTATCATGACGTTGCCCCAAAACGGCCCCTATAGCGTAATCACTAGCATCACACATGAGCTCAAAGGGGAGGTTCCAATTGGGAGCAACAAGAACGGGAGCTTCGGTAAGTTTCCTCTTAAGGATTTCAAAGGCTCGTACACAATCTTCGTCAAAGACAAAACGTGCCTCTTTTTCAAGAAGATGTGTAATGGGTCGAGAAATCTTCGAAAAATCCTTGATGAATCGTCGATAAAAGCCCGCGTGGCCTAGGAAACTCCTAACTCCCTTAACGGTTTTGGGATGAGGTAATTTGGCGATGACGTCTACCTTAGCTTGATCTACCTCAATCCCCGCTTTCGAGACCTTGTGCCCTAAGACGATTCCACTCTTAACCATAAAATGACATTTTTCCCAATTGAGCACAAGGTTGGTTTCCTCACAACGTTTCAACATTCTCTCTAGATTCGACAAACACAAAGTAAAAGAATCACCAAACACGGAAAAGTCATCCATGAAGACTTCCATCATCTTCTCGATCATATCATGAAAAATAGCCATCATGCACCTTTGAAAGGTTCCCGGTGCATTACAAAGTCCGAATGGCATTCTACGATAGGCAAACGTTCCATATGGACACGTAAACGTAGTTTTTTCTTGATCACGAGGATCGATGGGAATTTGGAAGTAACCGGAAAAACCATCTAAAAAGCAATAGAAATCGTTTCCCGCAAGACGCTCCAACATTTGGTCCATGAAGGGCAAGGGAAAATGCTCTTTTCGAGTGGCTTCATTCAACTTTCGATAGTCAATGCACACTCTCCATCCGGTCACGAGTCTAGTGGGAATCAACTCGTTGGCATCGTTTGGCACAACGGTCATTCCTCCCTTTTTAGGGACACAATGAATAGGACTCACCCAAGGGCTATCGGAAATAGGGTAAATCATTCCCGCGTTAAGGAGTTTAAGGACCTCCTTTTTGATGACGTCGTAAATTTTGGGGTTCACCCTCCTTTGACTTTAGATTGTGGGCTTGAAATCCTCCTCCATTAAGATTTTGTGGGTACAAAATTTGGGATCGATCCCTTTAATGTCGGATAACTTCCACGCAATCGCCCTCTTGTGGTCCTTTAGAACATCGACAAGTGCGGTTTTTTCATCATTCGAAAGATCCTTCGCAATAATAACCGGCAACTTGTCGTCCTCCTCCAAATAGACATATTCGAGGTGAGGAGGTAAATCTTTCAACTCGAGGATAGGTGGTTCCTCAAGTGAAGATTTGGGCTCGATACTCATAACCTCCTCGGGTGGAGGAAATGGGAAATCGTTAAGAAAATCCTTGATAATCGAGAAGTCCTCATCGTTGTCGAGGTCTTCGTCACAAGTCCGTGGAACATTTCATTCTTCCAACGTAAAACCACCACCTTCAAATGGAGTGAAGGTTGGTGTTGAATTATCAAGAATTGGATTTAACATAGTGGGATTGCCACTAGTTTCTTCATCACCAAAACCTAGAACTTCTTGTGAAAGTTCCTCGCAAACCACGTCAATCATATCAACGAGGTTTATGGTTACAACGGAATAAACATGAGAAATTTGAGAGTTTTGAGTTGCGTTTATAACAAGTTCCTCGTCGTTGAAACGTAAGGTGATCTTTCTAGCATGAACATCAATCAAAGCCATAGACGTATCTAAAAACGAACGACCTAAAATAAGAGGAACTTGAGGATCCGTGGGGATATCAACAACGATAAAGTCTACGGGATAGTAGAACTTCCCCACTTTCACAAAAACGTCTTCCGCCAAACCACATGCGGGAATCGTGGAATGGTCGGCCAACTTGATAGACATTAGTGAAGGAGTAAGATTAGGAAGATTGAGCGACTTGAAGATTGCAAGTGGCATCAAATTAATGCTAGCACCAAGATCGGCCAAGGCGAAGCATTCTTCCATATCTTGAATTGCACAAGGGATCAAAAATTTACCGGGATCACCGACTTTTTGAGGTATGCGATTAAGATAAACCGACGAACAACTAGACAATTGGTGCAATTTCTCCTTGTTGTTCAACATACTCTTAAAGTTAGCGGCAAATCGAGGCATCATGACCAAAGCATCGGCGAAACTCACATTAAGGTGCAAATCACGAAACATTTTCATAAAAAGCTCAAATTGGTAATTGTCGCGCTCTTGACGTTTCTCCTTCCTAAGTCTCGATGGATAGGGCAAAGGTGGTGTGGGTTGAGGCATAGTAGGCATAGCCTTTGGAATCTCGGGTTCCAATGATGGTAATGGGTCGACCGTAGGTGTGGCATGAGCGGTACTTCGTGGGATTGGGACATGCTCCTTTTGGACCACCACCTCGGGTTCTTCCTCAATTGCTTCCTCCGTAGGAGAAATTGGTTGAGGAGTCGGCTCCTTAAGTGTCTTACCACTACGTGTGGTAATTACTTTTATCTCACCCTTAGGGTTGGATATGGTGTTGCTAGGAAGACCACTTGACAACGGTTTACACATTATTGCCTCAAACATAGACGAGATTTTATCTTCAAAATTAGATTGCCTCAATACGGCTTCGGTTTGCCTTTTTCGGCCTTAATCATCTCTTGTTTAATATCATGTTGCCCTTGTTCCATCTTTTGTTGGTTTTGTTGCAACCTAGTGACATTTCCTTCCATCTTGTTGGTGTGGATTTTAAGTTCATTAGCTAACTCATTTTTCAACTCTTTCTTCAAGTCGTTCTTAAACTCGGATCTTAGGCTAATGATTTCTCTTTGTATGTTGTCAAACCTAGCATCATTCCCACTAGCATATTCAACAAACTCACTTGGAAGATCTTTCAATGTTTGCAAACTTTTGTTGTTATTTTGAAAATCATTTTTGTTTGAAACTTGATTATTAGCCCCTTGATTCCCATAGTTTCCACCAACTTGATTGTTGCGATAGTTGTTGTTAGCATTTTGATTTGAACCAAAACCCGGTGGAGTCATTTGATTAGAGCGGGAAACTTGACCGTTTTGGTTGTAATTTCCCGTGGCCGCGAAGGCACTCGAAGTGTTACCACCGTTGGTAATGCACTCGGAGAAATCATGACCTCCACCACAATACATGCAAGAAACCTAAACCGCTTTAGCCGTAGCGGGAGCACTTGGTTCACCAACTTTAAACTCAATAAAAAGTCCTTTCAACTTATCAAAAATCTTGTTTTCCAAGTTCGCCTCAATTTGGCAAGTATCGATGGTATTAGACAAAGAAGGTGAAGCCGAAGACGAATCCTTACGAACACTAGACGTGCTACGAGGACTATACACCTTAGATCTATTTTTAATTATCACCAAAGCTTCCTCAACCGTTTTACATAAAAAATTACCACCCGCGGCGGCATTCAAATAATCTCTTTCATGATCATTAAGTCCATTGTAAAACGTGTCGATTTGATGCAAATCGGAAAAACCGTGATGAGGACATTCATGTAACATTTCCTTAAACCTATTCCAAGCCGTTGAAAAACTTTCATTAAATTCTTGTGAAAACTTTGAGATCTCGTTTTTCAAGTGCGTAGTCTTAGAGGCGGAAAAAATTGGTTCACAAACTTAGACACGAGATCCATCCACGTCAATATAGAATTGGGTGGCTCTTTCTCTAACCAAATTTTAGCGGGCCCCGCTAAGGAATACGGAAAAAACATCATCTTAATCGAGTCGTTAGAGACATCCTTAAACTTGCAAGTAGCGGTAAGACGATTGAATTGGCGGATATGGTTGTGTGGATTGTCCTTCTCATCAGCACGGAATTTGTTGTTTTGAATCATAGACAACAAACCCGTCTTAACCTCAAAATTCTCCGCAAGGATAGCGGGAATCACAATAGCCTCTCCATAACCCTCGGTGGGTGCTTGAAGTAACTCCATCATAGTTCGATTCGCCATGGTTGGTGCTTCTCTTACAATGGGTTCGTCAATAGGAGACTCCTCACTAGAATTGTTGGGAGTGGGAGTTTTGTTCTTTCGTTTACGTGCACGTCTTGCTTGATTTCGAGTTAGCATAAACGTCACGTACAACGAGGGGACGAGCAAAGAAGATTCTTTTTGGTGTTTTGTATTTTTCAATTTTTTTGTGGTTTTTGATTGTATTAACCTTTTTGGAACTTGGTGAAATTCATTAAGTAGACACGAATCTACAAATCTCCTCCTTCATCAAATCTCTCGATTAAAGAAGCTTCAAAGAATGAAAACGATCACGTGGAGTGAACGCCTTCGATGACTTTAGAACGATGGTGGAACACCAAATCGTTCAAGAGGGTTTAATCAATGAAAACCAAGAAAATATATATGATACTTAGTAATACTTTGGGCGGCAAAACCCTCGATTAGCTCTCACAATCAAGTCTCACAAGCAAGCGGGGAAACGAGGCGGCGCGAAGCACTTAAGAGCCTTTTTCCTTAGGATATATTTTATAATATCCGCCTTATACCCACCTTATAGTTTGTATTATCAAGATTAAGCTTCACGAAAGTATTTATCTATTTTTGCCTTTTTCTTTGGTTTGAGATTCGAATACAATGATTGGGTAATGACCTCCCAAGTCAAGGTTGTGATTTCTCACGTATTTGGAGTACTTGTGAATTTATTGTTCTACGTATACAATATATTAATAATATTCACACAAAAACCGAAAACCGATAATACGTATTAGTAGAGTGCTACTAATACAAATACTAATTATGGTTAGTATAAAAACAACAATGCCAAATCAAAACACAACACGCCTCCCCGGCAGCGGCGCCAAAAATGATGTAGTTGTTTTTGCTACCCTTTAGGAAAAGAGCAACAAAAGTGGCAAGTATTAAGTGTCGGTTTAGGAAAATCAAGCACTAATGACCAATTAAGTTCGTTCTCAAGGAGGCTAGTGTGTTATGTGTGTAATGATATGTATTAATTTGTGATTATATTTGAGAAAGAAAAAATAGAAAAGGGATTAGAAAAGAATAACGGTTATGAAGACGGATTAAACTAAGTCTAAAAAGGCGTACACGTAAAGTCGTAAAAACCACCAAAATTAAAATTTTAACCTAAAAATTTCTAAAAAATTACCAAAATTCCCTAATAATATTCTAAGAGTTTACAAAAAATCAAAACTTGCAAAAACCTTTTAATTAATTAGATAATGACTTTTTAATGCTAATTAAAGCCCTAAAAATCAAAATTAATTATTAAAAAGCCCTAAACAAGATTTTAAAGTTTGTAAACCTCAAAAATACTCTAATTAAGCTAAAAACTATTTTTCAAAATTTTAAAACCAATTAAACTATTTTTAAACAATTAAAAACTCCTAAAATCAATTAAATCTTAAATTAATTCTAGAAAATAATTGAAAAGTCCTAAAAATATTTGGAAAGTGACAAAACTCCTAATTAAGTGTCCTTAACCTAGGAAAAATGTAAAAACCTAAAAAATCAGACTTTTAATTTTTAATAATAAAATAATATTAAAATAATATTAAAAATCCAAAAATTATAAAAAATTCTAAAAACTTGCAAACTAGCTTAATTTAACCCTAATAACTCAGAAATGAAAGTGGAATTACCTAAATACCCCTATTGGGCCTAGAAAATGGGCCAAACCCAAAACAGTCCCTTATTGGGCTTAATTAAGGCCCAACAAGAAAAAGTGTTCAAAATAAGCCCAAAAAGCACAGGTTGACTCAAAATTTGATTTTAAACAACTTTTTCCAAAGGCCCAAAAGCTGAAAATGTGAAATAGGCCAACTTATAATAAGCAGCTTATTCTTAATGGGCTTTTGAGCCCATTAAGCCATAAGCTGATGCCATAAGCTAAAATTTAACACACAAGCTTCTTTTGACCTAACAAAGACTTCTGCAAAAAGAATTTTCAAATAAGCCCACTTAATAAGCCAGAAACAGTTCACAAACTTATTCACAAAACGACAAAATAGTCGTTTTTATGATCTAGACCACCTCAGAAGCTGATTCAAGTTGCAAAATGTTTCTTATGACAAGACTAAGCTTAATAATCAAAAACCTACTCAATAAGCACACTCAATAAGCTGGAAAATCAAATAAGCACTTATGTTAAAAGTCAAATAAGTTGGTTTTCTAGTAAAAAGTCAAAGTCAAAGTCCAATAAGCTCCAGTCTACTTAAATGGGTCAAATAATGAAGATATATCACAAAAAATAAGTTGTTGCAAGTCAGAATAAGCTAGAATAGCTTATTGATAAGCTGATGACAAAATTGCACTAGCAGGGGCTAGTTTGGATGTTGAGCAGTGGAAACTTTTTCCACTGCTTGACTATTTTGAATTTTTGTCTTTAGTGACTTTTTCTTGGATTCAGATTTCACAAAGGCACCCAAATGATCTTTGGATCAAAAGGAGTCAATCACAATCAAAATAACACAATCACTAACACCCAATTGATACAGTTTAATCAATCATTCATCAGACATGATACAGACATGAACAATAAGCAGTTAAGCACTTATGAGCAGTTTTAGCACAATGCAGCCAGCCAAATTCAACCAAATGCACACACAAGCTATAATAAACTCCAATAAGCAAGTCTAAACAGGTTTCATGCACTGGTTCAAAGAATTAAGCAAGATTCAAGCAATGAAAGTTACTGATGAACACTAACACATGCAGTTTCTACTTTTGCTGATGTATTTGACACACAAGCCAATTTCAACACTCCAAATCTTTCAAACATGTTATATTAATGATGATTTAACAGATTTTATCCCTAAACATGCATAAACTCTAGGTTTTCCCAAAATTTTAGGTCAAAAATCAGTCAACTCAACAAGATATAGCAGTTTGTTTGATTCAAGGTTTCAAACTCAGAAACTTGCAGCAAAACACTCTCAAACAAAGGTATAGCAGATACAAATCATAAACAACACAAACTAACAACACAATAACAAGATGCAAGCACAAACCAGTAGACCCAAACACCCCTTTAACTTTTCCAAATCAAAATTTTCAAAAGCAAAGTGAGATTTCAGGCCAACCAAGCATCAATTAACACTCAAACAAGTAAGATAAACAGATTCAAGCAAGAACAAGCCACAAAATTCACAAGAACACAAGTTTCATACAAATATCACCAAAAATCACAATTTAAGCAGATTTTGAGATTAAGTATGTAAACCTCATGGATGTACATCCACACCCACGAATTTTGAGCTTATGTGCTAGCAAGAACAAGCACAAGCTTCCACAATAAGCCTGCTAAGATTGAACAAGGGTTAAGCACAATATCATAAAAATCAGAAACTTTGGAAAACTTGATTGATGCGAACTTGTTACCCCACACTTGATTATCCCCAAGTTATAAGCCTCACCACACCTTAACCAACTCAGTTAGGATGCTATGATCAGCCCTATAGCCCAAGAATTCCAAGATTGGAACAAGACGTAGCAAAATATCAAGAAAATGAGGAAATATGCAAACTTTTGCACACTCCTCTTTTGGAAACAGGTTTTGAACTTCAAGAACTAACAAGCATATAACAAATGAAAGCAGTAAATAAGATTGGCCAATGACTTTTCTTCAAGATTTCAAACTCAGTTTCATTAAACTTGAAAATGGGATTTACAGAAACTTGAACAAGGAAAAATCAAAAGCAAAGACTAAATGTTGGAACCCTAAGCCTTTATATAGGCATACAATGAGCTACTAGAAAGCATAAAAACGTTGCCCTAATGTTGCTGAAGTCCCCAAAATGCCCTCTTGAAGTTTGAATGTCTTGGCTTCATGTGACAAATTCTTGGACGTTTGTGGAGTAGATAGCTGTTGAAAAGTTGATCAATGGTCTCAAATAAGCTTAAGTTTGAAGCTTTGTTGTGGGACGTTGGATCCTCTCTACTGTTTTGTCTTCTTCTCCAAGAGGTGGGACAAGGTTGTTTCATGTGACTAAGAGAGTGAGGTGGCAGTTCTTTTGAGAGGTGGGATGTGATTAGGCTCACCTTAATCACTAATCTGCACAATTTTGGGGTTTAATTTTGGCTAAATCAAAAATCCCTAATTGTGTTCTTGGCAAATAGTTTCTTGTTTGATCCGGATTAAGAAGTGATTAACTTTTAAAAAGTTGTTAAGGCGCCAAAGATTTAAAATTAATAAACAGGTGAGTGGAGTGTTACATGGAGGAAGGGAGTGTTGTGATTGGTGGAGGTGGTGAGTGGGGTGAGGTGGCACAAGCTGGATGGTTAAGGTAAGTTTCATGTCTGACCCCTTTTAGTCCCTTGATTCCTTTCTTCTTGTCTTTTCAGTTGAAAACTCTATCAACGACCATTTATGCCTTGACAACTTTTGCACACTTTGCATTTTTGGCCCAAAACTTTTACAAAGTGAATTCAGGGGTATTTCTTGCCATTTTTGAATTCTTCAAGGGCTGGTTTGGTATTTTCTTCAATGATAATGGTCTAGACTTGTATAATTTACATTTTGGAGGACTGAAATTGCCAAGTTTTGATGATTGAGGGACCATTTTTGCCAATTGTTGAAAGTTGAGGGTCCTTTGTGTAATTTTGGAACTTTCAAAGGACCAAACTTGTCATTTCTTGTACTTTGAAGGACTTCATGATGTATTTGACTTTGTGGATGATATTGGTTGACAATTTAGCTTTGTTGAGGGGCTAAACTTGCCAAATCTTCAAAGTGGAGGGCCCTTTTTGTAATTTTGACAAACTTTAGGGACCAAACTTGTAATTATGAGGATATAAGGGTATAAAGTGTCAATTCTTCATAATTGGAGGACCCTTCTTCATAATTCTTCAAATCTTCAAGGGTTGATCTTGGGAAAGTCTTCATTAGGCCTTGGTTCATTGTGCGGCTTTGTTTCCCGTGTTCGTTTTTGCATGATTCTTGTGATCTTTTGTCATTTTCTCAATATCCGTACCTAAAATACACAAGCAACAAACACAAGCATATATTTGGGTATTTTGATGATATTTAATGCATTTTAAGCCCTATTTGGAAGATGAGACTATGTATAAAAGTAGTCTCATCAAAAGATTAAGACCAAAACAAAGATTACACTTGAAAAAAAAAGATTAGATTAAAGCAAGAAAAAGAAAACAGAGATGAAGTTTTCATAGTGAGAGAAAGTAAACACTTTCTCTCTCTAAAACTAGAAACTACTAAAAAATGACTAACTCAAAAAAATAACTAACACTAATGACACATTAGGAGGGTATTTATAAGGGAAAGGGAGGTGAGTTGGTGAGATGCTTTCTTCTTTCTTTTTCTTTGTCTTCTCGTCTTTTAATTTAAATTTGACGTTCTCGACTTTGGCTCGGGATTTGTCGAATGATAAAATGAACTTGTCTTCTAATTTTCTTCTTTTAGTTGACTTGGTTCTTCGACTTTGTTAAACTTCCGTCTTTAGACTTTTTCTACGATAAATCTTGAGAATAGGCCTTTGACTTCCGTTCTTCTTGCACTTTTGATCTTTTGACTTCGTCTTTTGTCTTTTTCTTTGATAAAAGCCCGTGAAAGCCTGTGTTTTCTTCCTTTTTCATATTTTTGTCCTAAAACACAACAAAAACACAAACCACGCATAATTCCGACTTTTACGACATAAAATACACGTTTTGGCTTGGTTTATCCTTGTAGTAAGTGGTAAAAGGATAAGTGTTCTCACACTTATTAAATCCCCTACACTTGACCATTGCAATGCCCTCATGCAATGCATTAATTTCAAAGCACAATTTACATTTTTCATCATAATTAACCTATCTTGGCCTTTATTAAATACTAGATAACAAGGAAACTAAAAAAGATAGAAAATTAAAAAATGCTTGAAAGAAGAACAAGTAAAGAGATCAAAGACTTATATTAGGACTTTGGTTGTCATGAATGTTCATCACTCTCAAGTTTCACGTTCCCCATACCAAGCTTAAAAACGAGATCATTGTTATTATAAGTTAGTAAGCTAACACTCACTCATGTGGCCCAATAATTCACTTAGACTCCCTTATTCCTAGGTGCATCTCTTATATTTTATTGTTGTCTTGAATGATCACGAGGATGCATTTTTTACTTATTGCGATAGTTTATTTAGGCCGAAAATAAAGTAGGATGATTTAATCCATAGTTAGCTAAAGGATAAAATCTTTTAAAACTGCTTCTCAAAACCTCATAAAATTCATATCTTGGCATAACTCGTTTCGCGATTTGAGACCTTTCTCGGACCGATATTTGGCATTGACTTCATACTTCAAATCTTGAGAGATGTTCTTGAAATGATGGTCTTCTCTTCATAATAGGAATTTCTTCACTTGAAGTTTTTGAGAGATTCTTCAAACTTGGACCTCGACTTCTTCATTTTTCTCCAATCTTTAATTGGGATTTTGATATACAACGATCCGCCTCCATTTAGGACTTGGATCTATTTATCCTCATACCTTGTTAGGGTCTTTTCGGATAGACTTCTCCATGATCTTTAGGGGAGTATTTGCTTTCGTCGTGTGTCTTGATCCTTCATATTGATTTTTGATAAATGATTCTTCACATCACTTTGGATCTTTAGCAATAAAATGTAGCCCTCATGCCTTGTTAGGGACTTTTCGGACTTGCCAATGTTCGCATCCCGCTTCAATAAGTTATGCCTTGTGATGAGACTGCTTTTATACATAGTCTCATCGTCTAAAATGGGCTTAAAATGCATTAAATATCATTAAAAATGCCAAATATATGCTTGTGTTTGTTGCTTGTGTATTTTAGGTACAGATATTGAGGAAATGACAAAAGATCACAAGAATCATGCAAAAACAAACACGGGAAACGAAGCCACACAATGAACCATGCCCTAATGAAGAATTTTCCAAGAAATCCCTTGAAGATTTGAAGATTTATGAAGAAGGGTCCTCCAATATTGAAGAATTGACACTTTAAACCCTTGTATATTCATAATTATAAGATTGGTCCCTAAAGTTTGTCAAAACTACAAAAGGGCCCTCCACTTTGAAGAATTGGAAAATTTAGTCCCTCAACAAAACTAAATTGTCAATATTAGTCCTCCAAGAAGTCAACAAACAAGTCAAGACCTTGAAGAATGAAGAAAATGCCAAAATCAGTCCTTCAAATATCATGAATTGGCAAAACTAGTCCTTGGAATAACTTTTCAAAAGTTATTGTGGCCAAAATAGGAGTTTACAAACTTGTAAAACAAAGGAATTGGAGATATGAGCTGTTTATTCTAAAGTGACAAGAAAAGGGAATTTCAGGGGCTAAAATGGCCAGACAACCATTCTCATACCCACCACTCACACCTCGCCACCTCACCTTTGACTTTTGAACCACCAATCACACTCACTCCATCCTCCACGTCACCTTCCACCATCTATTTATTAACTGATTAATCAGTTAAATAATCCTTCCCTCCATAAAAAAAATATTTAAACTAAATCCACCCCCAAACTAGATTAAACCCACCCCTAATCCCCTCATAAACCGTAATTAAACCCAGGTTCAATCACGACAAAAACAAAGGGGTTTTGTTTATACTTTTCCAGATTATTAATTAACCACTCACTAAACCCATCCCACACCAAAAATATGATCCCAACCAACCCATGTGAGCAGTAGGGACCTCCCCTGCTGCGTCACTTTCATCCCCAAACCTAAAAATCGACAAAACAAACGGTTGGATGCATTTCCTTGTCCCCAAAGGAGTTTTAAACGCTCAAGATCATCACAAGCATCTGTCAATCACGTGAAGAATCTTTTGACCAAGAATCAAGTCAAATCTCAAGGGAATTTTCGGATTTCTATAGCATTAGGGTTACTCATTCTTGTTTTCTTGAAATTTCAGTAAAGTAGTATAAATATGGGTGTCATGTACCCATATTTCTTTGTTCCAGAATTTGCACTTTCTTGTAATTCCTTTTTGTTTTAAATAAAAGTGGGTATTTTATCAAAATTGTAATTCCTTTTTATTATCAAAAGTTGGTATTTATTGATGCAATATTCTGAGTTCCATAATTCATCTATTGATTTTTAAGTTCAAGTTTTTAAAAAATTATAATTCGTTTTTCATATGGTTGAAAAGTGGTGTCTTTTTAAAACTTGCTCCTATAATATGGTTTCAAAAGTTGTTGAAGTTGTTTGAACTTCATATATCAAAAGGTTTTGATATATTAAGTTTGTGAAAGTTTCTGTGTATCAAGATTTTGTTTGTCAAAATTTGGTCCACAAACCTGTTTTCTAAGATTTTGTCAAAAATCTTTGGTCATTTCTGTTTATTAACAGCTTAAGGTCATAAGCTCATCAATAAGCTCATTGACACTGAGCTTATTGATCAACTTATTGGCCTAGTCTTTCTCTTGGGTTGTTGTTTTGTGTAGGAAAAAGAGTATAAAACAAGGCCATTACCATACATTGCACTTTTTGAAGATATTGTCTATCCTAGGTTCCTTCTTTGGACTCCTACAACAGGCTTTCTCTACCGTTCTTAAGCTCAAATAAGCTCATTAATCAGCCCTTTGGAAAGCAATAGCATAGGTAACAAGCTTGAACCATTTGGCTGTTTTTATGTGAGTTTTATATGAGTTTGTATGAAGATTGGTGATAACTTGTTCTTGTGCTATTTTTTTGGTTTGATTGTGTATCTTAGGGGTTTATATGCATGTTAGAAGTGGATTGAATCAATTTGGTTAAGTTTTGATCTAATTTGGTTTGTAAAAGTTTGTTTTTCAGAAATATAGGGGTGTTTGGGTCTGTGTTTTAAGTTAAAATTGTGCTAAGTTTTTAGCTTAAAAACTTGCTAGACACACTTGTATTGGTAACATAGGGTCATTTGCAGTCTTGGTTTTCAGTTTTGATAGGATTAGAGTAATATGCATCTTTTTCTTGGTAAACTCAAGTAGAAAACTAGTAAGACCCTTTTCTGTTTGTTTTAGTATAATTGGTACCTTTTAATATTGTTAGTTGTTAGCTAATCTGATAATTTAGGGTTCCTGGATAGAATTGAATAGTTTGGTTGGATATTTAAGCAATATTTCTAGGGTTGGAATACGTTTTGGTGTCAATTGCATCAGAAAAGTGTGCTTAGACGACCATAACATATCGGCAACTGAATTGGGATCTTTGTGTTAAGATTTTGTGAACTACTTGTGTCTTTTTTAGCTTATTGTGACTCCCTACACTCAACTGAGTGAAGGGGTTCCCCCTTGTCCAAAAACACCAAAAAATCACCAAGATCTAGCACATTTGTTCTAATTTTCACAAGTGAAGAAACTGGTTTTTGGTTCATTCGTCACTGTAGCAAGTTTATTAAAACTGGGCACGTTTTTGGTCCTAACTAGCTTAAAATTCGTTGAATTCAGCTTTTGTTTGAGTTTTGGAGTTGGCTTAAGTACCAGTTTGTGTTTGGACTAAAAGAAAAATAAAAAAAAAATTTCAAAAAGGACGTGGCCAGGACTCGAACCTGCGCCACTCCTCTCACACACCAACGCGTTTACCATATGCCCTAGGGTCTTTGACTGGTAACCCTTTGCATCATTAATTATTTAAGGTGTGCTTGTTTTTAGCTTATTCAACCATTCAACTTAATAATAAGCTGATTCCAGCTTATTTATTATATCTTTTTACAACTTTTCATTTTTCCTGCATTATAGACTTAGTTTAGGACTTTTTAATTTAAAGATCTTATTTTTCACGTTTGTATTTAATTTTATATGATTATTTTTAGTTTTAATTTTAGTAAGTAATTAAAAATAGGAAAAAGTGTTTTAAAAATTTGGAAAAATAGCTTTTAAGTTTTAATTTAGTATTTTGAGGTTTACATCCATTAAAGTTTTCAAATTGACTTATTTTTTATTTTATTTTATTTTAGGGGTTTTAGTTAACTTTAAAAATTAATATAAAATTATTAAAAAGGTTTTGGAAACTTTTGTTTTCATTTTTATCTTAGTTACATTTTTCTTGACTTTAGGTAATTTTTAGAATTGTTTTATAAACATTGGATTTTTAATATTATTTTATTATTATTTTATTATTAAAAATTAAAAGTTAGTTTTTTCTAGTTTTTCCATTTTTCCTAGTTCAAATACACAAAGTTAGGAATTTTACAACTTTTTGAATATTTATATTGTCCTTAGATTTATTTTTATAATTATTTTAAGTTTAAATAGTTTTTAATTGTTTTTATATAGTTTTTATTAATTTAAAAAATTTCAAAAAATATTTATAATTGAGTTAGGGTATTTTAGAGGTTTACAAAGTGATAAATCTCATTTTGGGCTTTTTATTTATTAGTTTGATTTTTTGGGCTTTAATTAGCATTAAAAAATGATTAATTAATTAATTAAAAGGTTTGAGTGAATTTTGATTTTTTTATAAACTCTTAATACATTATTTAGGATTTATTGCAATTTTCTAGTAATTTTTAGAGTAAATTTTTAATTTTGGTACTTTTTACGGTTTTACGTGTGCGACCCTTTCGTCTTTGTTTAATCCGTCATCGTAACCGTCATTCTCTTCTTACCTCATTTCTCTTTTCTTTTCTCAAAAATATAATCACAAATTAATCATCTCATCACACACACACCAAGCCTCCTTGAGAACGATCCCCACTTTGGGTCATAACTCGTGGTTTTCCTAAATCACTTGTTAATACTTACCCTAATTACGCTTTGTTTTCCTAAACAAGTGTATTTTTACTACCATCATTTTGGCGCCGCTGCCGGGGAGGCGTGTTGTGTTTTGATTGGCAATTGTTGTTTTTATATACTAACCATAATAGTATTTGTATTAGTAGCACTCTACTAATACGTATTATCGGTTTTTCGTTTTGTGTGAATACTATTACTATATTGTATATGTAGAACAATAAATTCACAAGTACTCCAAAAGTGTGACAACACAACCTTGACTTGGGAGGTCATTACCCAATCATTGTATTCGAATCTCAAACCAAAAGAAAAAGGCAAAACTAGATAAATACTTTCGTGAAGCTCGATTTTGAAAATACAAACTATAAGGTGGGTATAAGGCGGGTATTATAAAATATACCCTAAGGAAAAAGGCTCTTAAGTGCTTCGAGCCGCCTCGTCTCCCCGCTTGCTTGTGAGTATTTGATTTTGAGAGCTAATCAAGGGTTTTGCCTCCTAAAGTATTATTAAGTATCATATATACTCTCTTGGTTTCATTTGATTAAACCCTCTTGAACGTTTTGGTGTTCCACCAATGTTCTAAAGTCATCGAAGGCGTTCACTTCACGTGATCATTTTCATTCCTTGAGGCTTATTTAATCAAGAGATTTGATTAAGGAGGTGATTTGTAGATTTTTGTCTACTTAATACAATTCCAAAATCCAAAAAAAAGTAAACACAATCAAAAACCACAAAAAATTGAAAAAGTTAAAAACACCAAAAAGAATCTTCTTTGCTCATCCCCACGTTGTACGCGATGTTTATGCTTACTCGTAATCAAGAAAAACGTGCACGTAAACGTAGAAACCGAAAGGAGTCAACACATACTCCTAATCTTTCTAGTGAAGAGAATCCAAGTGAGGAACCTATTGTAGAACAAGAAGCTATCATGGCTAACCGTACTATGATGGAATTGCTTCAAGCACCCACCGAGAGTTTTGGAGAGGCCATTGTGATTCCCGCCATCCTTGCGGAGAACTTCGAGATCAAGACGGGTTTAATGTCTATGCTTCAAGCCAACAAGTTTCACGGACACGAAAAAGACAACCCACATTATCAAATTAGGCAATTTAATCGTCTCACCGCGACAAGCAAGTTTAAGGATGTACACACGATGCCATTAAGATGATGTTGTTTCCATACTCGTTAGATGGACCTGCCAAGATATGACTCGAGAAAGAACCCCCAAATTCGATTTTGACGTGGGGTGATCTCGTTTCTAACTTTGTGAATCAATTTTTTCCACCATCTAAAACAACACATTTAAAAAACGAGATTTCACGATTTACACAAAGATCTAATGAAAGTTTTTCAGTGGCTTGGGAAAGGTTTAAAGAAATGTTACATGAATGTCCACACCATGATTTTTCCGAATTGCATCAAATTGATACTTTTTATAATGGGCTTAATGATCATAAACGAGATTACTTAAATGCCGCCGCGGGTGGTAATTTTTTGTACAAAACGACCGATGAGGCTTTGAAAATCATTGAAAATAGGTCTAAAGTGTATAACCCTCGTAACACACCAAGTGTTGCCACTATGGGTTCGTCATCGTCTTCTCGTAACATGAGTGCCTTGAAAGATGAAGCAAATGAGAAGAATCGGTTTTTCGATAGGTCTTCGACTCTTATGACTCATTGGAAAGCACAAGATGCTTTGAATTCCGCATCGGTTAAGGCGGTTGCCAGGAGTTGTATTTCGTGTGGTGGAGCTCATGATTTTTCCGAGTGCATTACCGCGGATGGTAACACTTCGAATGCTTATGTAGCCACGGGAACTTATAACCAAAACGGTCAAGGTTCCCGCCAAATCAAGCTCCACAAAATCAAAATGCTAACAAATATCAAAACAACAATCAAAGTGGTGCTTACCAAGGGAATCAACGTAACTACAACAGGGTAATTATCAAAATGGAAATGGGCAAATTTCAAACCAAAACCAAAACCGTGATTTTCAAACTACTACACAAGGTTTTCAAAATGATCACACCAAAAATCTTCTAGGAGAATTTTTGAATTATGCTAAAGCAAACGATGCTATGTTTGATAATATGCAACGTGAGATGGTTAGCCTAAGATCCGAGTTGAAAAACGAGCTTAAAAACGAACTTGCTAATGAACTTAAGACTCATGCTAATAAAATGGAAGGAAATGTTCAACGTCTCCAACAAAATAAACAAAAAATGGAGCAAGGTCAACATGAAATTAAGCAAGAGTTGTTAAAAGCGGATGCTAGGCAATCTAAGTTTGAAGATCGAATGGGAAAAATGTTTGAAGCTATCATGTGTAAACCTTCTTCTTCGGGTGGTCTTCGTATTGATACCATCGTAAACTCGAAAAGAGAATTGAAGGTTATTACTACTCTTAGTGGTAAAACTTTCGAAGAACCCATTTCTCGTCCAAGTACTTCTACGGAGAAAGAAAAAGAGAAAGAACCAGAGGTGGTGGTCGAAAAGGAGCAAATTCCAAGCCCACGAAGTACCACTCAAACCACACCTACGTTTGAACCAATACCAATAGTGGAACCCGAGATTCCAAGGCCATTGCCTATGCCCCAACCCACACCACCCTTACCTTACCCTTCAAGACGAAACAAGGAAAAGGCACAAGAACGAAATAATTATCAATTTGAACTTTTTATGAAAATGTTTCATGATTTGCACTTTAATGTGAGTTTTGCCGATGCTTTGGTCATGATGCCTAGATTTGCCGCAAACTTCAAATGTATGTTGAATAACAAAGAGAAATTGGAAAAGTCGTCTAGTTGTTCTTCGGTTTTTCTTAGCCGCATACCTCAAAAAGTCGGTGATCCCGGTAAATTTTTAATCCCATGTGCAATACAAGATATGGAGAATGCTACGCCTTGGCCGATCTTGGTGCTAGTATAAATTTGATGCCTCTTGAGATTTTTAAGTCGCTCAATATTCCTAATCTCACTCCTTCAAAAATGTCAATCGAGATGGCTGATCATTCTACGATTCTAGCTTGTGGAGTAGCCGAGGACGTCTTCGTGAAAGTTGGAAAGTTATACTATCCCGTGGACTTTATCGTTGTTGACATTCCCATCGATCTTAAAGTACCTCTAATTTTAGGTCGATCATTTTTGGATACCTCGAGAGCACTTATCGATGTGCATGCTAGGAAAATCACTCTACGTTTCAATGAGGAAGAACTCGTCATAAATGCAACTCAAAACTCTACACTTTCTCATGTGTATTCTATCACGTCTTTGAACAATGTTAATCCCATAAAAAACATTTGCAAAAGAGTTTCAAAGAGAGTTTTAGGAGTTGATGATAAAAACGATTTTCCGTCCCCTCCGCCGGTGGAGGTTAAGAGTGTTAAGCCTACGTTTCCAATCACGAATGATTCTTCGGATGATGAATATGTTGACCCCGATGGGGAAGTTTTCTTTGTTGACAACGTTTTGAGAACTTACCACCAAAGCCAAAACGGTTTTCAAATGTGAGTATTTTTAGTGTGACTAACATTGTTTTAGAAACGCCAAATATTTTTGACATAATCAAGTCGGGTTTTCATAAGGAGAGTTTAAAAGATGAAAAAGGAAAAAAATAAATTGGATTTAAAAGATTTTTCTACAATGCTAACTCCGTCATCACCTCGTGTTTTGAGTGCTACAAGCTCGTCTTCTCTTTTTGACGATGCTTTGTGTGGAATTAGTGTGGGGGAAGCCCCTTATGTTCCCTCCCCTTTCTCCACCGAGGACGAGATATTTGATCCCGGAATTGCTTATAAAGGGAAATCTCGGTCTTCCACCGATGCAATAAATGGAAAATCTTTCTATTTGATTGGTGCGAGTCTACCTCGAGCAGCTCATGGTTTTTATGACTTACCCATTGTCCCACCCTTCTATTTCTTCTCATCTATTTTCTTTAAACCCTTTGGGTTTATGTTGGCACATGATGAAGTGGCATTGATTTGTTTTCCAATGAAAACAAGAACGCCATCTTCGATCCCGGTATTTTGCATCATCTAAGGACTTGGTCCTTAGTACCGGTTGTTTTTGGGCCTTGTTTATCATGTAAGCCCCACCAAAATTTGACCATACCATGATTATCCCTAAATGATCAAATTTATTGGGGATTCGAGTCGAGCTTTTGACTCGGCTATCAAAAGCAAGGTGCCTCGTGGGGGAGACCCATGCTTATCCATGTACATATTAATGCTTTCTAATTAGTTTAATGTGAGGGGATTTGTGCTCTTCCAACCTTTGTTCCGTGGTTGTTTGTGAATTTTGGATTCTAGATGATCATGATCTTCACAATTGGAGCCTCTCGTGTTCGTTTTATGGGAGCACTCGATCGTTTACTTTGAAGACTTTCTCAATATCCATGATATATCCTTTGATGTTCTAACCTTAGGTTTATAGCACACTTCATAAACGGCTTTAAATTTAACGGTTACACCCTTTCCATGCTAGATTAGGCATTCGACGACGTCTCTAGTATGGGGGTGTTTTGCACCCCTAGACTCGAAACATTGAGGACAATGTTTAACTTTAGTATGGGGGGTTGAATAGATACTTGCCTTGCCAAACCTTCACTCTTTCCAAAGTTTATCTTTTTGTTTATCGTTTTGTTGCAAAATAAGGCTAAAAATGGTCAAATTTTAAAAAATTTCTCATGTTTTATAAGTGTTTGAAGACACAAATGTAGGTTTTCCGATTGCGAGAATAAGAGTAATTTTTGACTCGACCGTGCGTGTTGAGCACTTAGCTTTGATTCCTTAACTTCACATTAGGCTAAGTCTCTTAAATGAGGACGAGAAATGATAGGGTTAATTATAAGTTACTATGCTAAACGTAGAGTACTCGTATTCTTTCAAAAACTCATGTGTTCTCGTTATTTGCTTATTCTCCCTTCGCTTGTAAATATTTTTTGCTTAATAAATATTGACCTAGCGGTTTAGTCTTGATTGTTGGTTTATAGTCTTTTCTAGTAGCTTCCGTGTAATTAAATTGGGAAGACATTAAGGTATCGCCCGCGTCACGGTTTTGAAGTATTGGCAACCCGAATAATCGAAAGCTTCACCCAATAATAAGATTTCAAGTGCTCACCTAAATCAAGAAAACAATTTGAAGATCACAAGGCCCAAAAATCTATGCAAAATTGAAAGTGAATCAAGCCTTAATCATTGAAGCTTTAAAGATCCAAAATTCGCCCTTGCGTGAGGATATACGTCTTTGGCTAATAAAACTACCGATGAGGTGGATAATAAAAGGCAAGGCAAGACCGAAGTCATAATAAAAGCTTCATGGCGAAGTTGAATAAAAGATGGAGGTAAACCAAAGATAATAAGGCCCTTCCGTTAGGGGGCGTATAAAAGTCTTGGTAATAAGTCTCATGTTCAAAACCGTTATAAAACCGTGTTTATCGATCCTTCTTGTTGACTTAATTTTTTGACATCGTTGTCAATTAGGAGGGGCTATTAATTTGATGGTCTTGGTTACACCGTTAGCCCTCTATTTTTAGACCTAAATCTCTATTATCGCATAAGTCAAACAATGTATCCTCGTGAAACATTCAAGACAAAATAAAACATAAGAGATACAACTTACGAAATTGGGAGGATAAGTACGTGATTAGGGCATATGAGTAGTGTTCGCATTACTAACTTATAATGACTATGATCTCGTTGCACGCTTGGCATAGAATTGGGGTGAAAATCGAGGACCACTAAATTATTTCTAACGAAGCATTCACGTGTTCTTATTCTATGAATCTAAGCGTCCCATTTTGCGATGAAAATCATACATTATGTCTAAAACACAAGTAGAAGTAATAGTAGTAGTGTAGCTAGTTTATCGTTCAATAAAAGTGAATAAAATTGAAGTTTGGAGGTACTACGATACTTTATTCTAGCATTGCGTGAGGGCACGACAATGGTTTAGTATGGGGGAGTGATGAGACTGCTTTTATACATAGTCTCATCGTCCAAAATGGGCTTAAAATGCATTAAATATCATTAAAAATGCCAAATATATGCTTGTGTTTGTTGCTTGTGTATTTTAGGTACGGATATTGAGGAAATGACAAAAGATCACAAGAATCCTGCAAAAACGAACACGGGAAACGAAGACGCACAATGAACCATGCCCTAATGAAGAATTTTCCAAGAAAACCCTTGAAGATTTGAAGATTTATGAAGAAGGGTCCTCCAATATTGAAGAATTGACACTTTAAACCCTTTTTATTCATAATTACAAGATTAGTCCCTAAAGTTTGTCAAAATTACAAAAAGGGCCCTCCACTTTGAAGAATTGGCAAATTTAGTCCCTCAACAAAACTAAATTGTCAATATTAGTCCTCCAAGAAGTCAACAAACAAGTCAAGACCTTGAAGAATGAAGAAAATGCCAAAATCAGTCCTTCAAATATCATGAATTGGCAAAACTAGTCCTTGGAATAACTTTTCAAAAGTTATTGTGGCCAAAATGGGAGTTTGCAAACTTGTAAAACAAAGGAATTGGAGATATGAGCTGTTTATTCTAAAGTGACAAGAAAAGGGAATTTCAGGGGCCAAAATGGCCAGACAACCATTCTCATACCCACCACTCACACCTCGCCACCTCACCTTTGACTTTTGACCCACCAATCACACTCACTCCATCCTCTAGGTCACCTTCCACCATCTATTTATTAACTGATTAATCAATTAAATAATCCTTCCCTCCATAAAAAAATATTTAAACTAAATCCACCCCCAAACTAGATTAAACCCACCCCTAATCCCCTCATAAACCCTAATTAAACCCAGGTTCAATCACGACAAAAACAAAGGGGTTTTGTTTATACTTTTCCAGATTATTAATTAACAACTCACTAAACCCATCCCACACCAAAACTATGATCCCAACCAGCCCATGTGAGTAGTAGGGACCTCCCCTGCTGTGTCACTTTCATCCCCAAGCCCAAAAATCGACAAAACAAACGGTTGGATGCATTTCCTTGTCCCCAAAGGAGTTTTAAACGCTCAAGATCATCACAAGCAACTGTCAATCACGTGAAGAATCTTTTGACCAAGAATCAAGTCAAATATCAAGGGCATTTTCGGATTTTTATAGCATTAGGGTTACTCATTCTTGTTTTCTAGAAATTTCAGTAAAGTAGTATAAATATGGGTGTCATGTACCCATATTTCTTTGTTCCAGAATTTGCACTTTCTTGTAATTCCTTTTTGTTTTAAATAAAAGTTGGTATTTTATCAAAATTGTAATCCCTTTTTATTATCAAAAGTTGGTATTTATTGATGCAATATTCTGAGTTCCATAATTCATCTGTTGATTTTTAAGTTCAAGTTTTTAAAAAATTATAATTCGTTTTTCATATGGTTGAAAAGTGGTATCTTTTTAAAACTTGCTCCTATAATCTGGTTTCAAAAGTTGTTGAAGTTGTTTGAACTTCATATATCAAAATGTTTTGATATATTAAGTTTGTGAAAGTTTCTGTGTATCAAGATTTTGTTTGTCAAAATTTGGTCCACAAACCTGTTTTCTAAGATTTTGTCAAAAATATTTGGTCATTTCTGTTTATTAACAGCTTAAGGTCATAAGCTCATCAATAAGCTCATTGACACTGAGCTTATTGATCAACTTATTGGCCTAGTCTTTCTCTTGGGTTGTTGTTTTGTGTAGGAAAAAGAGTATAAAACAAGGCCATTACCATACATTGCACTTTTTGAAGATATTGTCTAGCCTAGGGTCCTTCTTTGGACTCCTACAACAGGCTTTCTCTACTGTTCTTAAGCTCAAATAAGCCCATTAATCAGCCCTTTAGAAAGCAATAGCATAGGTAACAAGCTTGAACCATTTGGCTGTTTTTATGTGAGTTTTATATGAGTTTGTATGAAGATTGGTGATAACTTGTTCGTGTGCTGTTTTTTTGGTTTGATTGTGTATCTTAGGGGTTTATATGCATGTTAGAAGTGGATTGAATCAATTTGGTTATGTTTTGATCTAATTTGGTTTGTAAAAATTTGTTTTTCAGAAATATAGGGGTGTTTGGGTCTGTGTTTTAAGTTAAAATTGTGCTAAGTTTTTGGCTTAAAAACTAGCTAGACACACTTGTATTGGTAACATAGGGTCATTTGTAGTCTTGGTTTTCAATTTTGATAGGATTAGAGTAATATGCATGTTTTTCTTGGTAAACTCAAGTAGAAAATCAGCAAGCCCCCTTTTCTGTTTGTTTTAGTATAATTGGTACCTTTTAATCTTGTTAGTTGTTAACTAATCTCATAATTTAGGGTTGCAGGCTAGAATTGAATTGTTTGGTTGGATATTTAAGCAAGATTTCTAGGGTTGGAATACGTTTTGGTGTCAATTGCATCAGAAAAGTGTGCTTAGACCACCATAACATATCAGCAACTGAATTGGGATCTTTGTGTTAAGATTTTGTGAACTAGTTGTGTTTTTTTAGCTTATTGTGACTCCCTACACTCAACTGAGTGTAGGGGTTCCCCCCTTGTCAAAAAACACAGAGAAGTCACCAAGATCTAGCACATTTGTTCTAATTTTCACAAGTGAAAAAACTGGTTTTTGGTTCATTCGTCACTGTAGCAAGTTTATTAAAACTGGACACGTTTTTGGTCCTAACTAGCTTAAAAATTGTTGAATTCAGCTTTTGTTTGAGTTTTGGAGTTGGCTTAAGTACCAGTTTGTGTTTGGACTAAAAGAAAAATAAAAAAAAAATTCAAAAAGGGCGCGGCCAGGACTCGAACTTGCACCACTCCTCTCACACACCAACGCGTTTACCATCTGCCCTAGTGTCTTTGACTGGTAACCCTTTGCATCATTAATTATTTAAGGTGTGCTTGTTTTTAGCTTATTCAACCATTCAGCTTAATAATAAGCTTATTCCAACTTATTTATTATAGCTTTTTACCACTTTTCATTTTCCCTGCATTATAGACTTAGTTTAGGACTTTTTAATTTAAAAATCTTATTTTTCACGTTTGTATTTAATTTTATATGATTATTTTTAGTTTTAATTTTAGAAAGTAATTAAAAAATAGGAAAAAGTGTTTTAAAAATTTGGAAAAATAGTTTTTAAGTTTTAATTTAGTATTTTGAGGTTTACATCCATTAAAGTTTTCAAATTGAGTTATTTTTTATTTTATTTATTTTTAGGGGTTTTAATTAAATTTAAAAATTAGTATAAAATTATTAAAAAGGTTTTGGAAACTTTTGTTTGCGTTTTTATCTTAGTTACATTTTTCTTGATTTTAGGTAATTTTTTAGAATTTTTTATAAACTTTGGATTTTTAATATTATTTTATTATTATTTTATTATTAAAAATTAAAAGTTAGTTTTTTCTAGTTTTTTCATTTTTCCTAGTTCAAATTGTTAACATCATAAGATTCAAGCTAACAAGAGGTGATCCGGAGGTCGGGAGGATAAAAGAAATGTTTAGACATTTTTAGAGAGAGAAAGTAAAGCTTGAATGTAGTGTGTGTATTTAGAGAGAGAAAGGGAAATACACAAATAAGAAGAATCTGCACCCCTCCATGGAAGTATGGAGGGGTATATATAGGCTAAACAAGAGGTCACTTTGACAACATGTCAATAGTAGTCCCTCCATGTTTTGCCTATCTGAATCAAATGTAATTCCGTAAATGGCGCTCACATTTTAGGGCTAACAATCTTCCCCCAATGGGAGACATACGAAATTACTTACAATGTTCCTAACAAGTAAAAATACAACAAAATAAAGTCTTCCAAGGCGCTTCCAATGCTGAGGATGTCTATAATTCTTCTGGTCTTCATAACTTGTACCTCAGCTTGAATCCTCTTTGTCTTTGCTTGTTGTGGAACAATTGTAATATGCATGATTTGGATTAACTTCCCCCCAATTCATGCAGCATGTATTTAAAAAACTTTCTTCATTGACTTCTTTTTGACGAAGTTTCTGAATCAGCTTCCCCCCAAACCAATATCTGTATCTTAAGCAGATTCTGACACTTTGATGTAGTTTGAACAATCTTCTAGCTCATCCGTTTAAGTGCACAGCGGAAATTTGTAGAAGAACCACACCAAATAACACTGCTTCTATACTGTTTCATGTCGTTTATGTTTTGGTGATAATCCGTTTGGGGTAACATGCAGGAAATCAAAAACAATTCTTCTCACGCCTGCAGAATACTTCATAAAAATCATATAAAGTAAGTAGATACCATTCCATGTACACTACTTCCCCTGGAAGTTGATCCGATTACTTCAAAGTACACGATCTTCCCCCATGATGATTTCGAACTCTCGGAAGCATCATTATCGTGGACGTCCATATACTCGAGAAGCTCTAAGTCTTAAGCAAATGTCTTGAAAAGTTTTGAAATTCATTGAGAAACTTTGAAAAATTTTGCTTAGACTATGAAGTACCATTGTCGTTATAAAGCTCATAAATATCTCGTGAGAATTGATTGCTGATTCCATCTCTCTCTGTCTAACATACCAACCTCGAATTCATTCGGCTATTTGTTGTGACCACATGTGAAGTAAACTCGATATTCCAAACTTGAAACTGAAGTACAATCCCCTAAATTTTTTACTTAAGCTTGCACTTATGTCGATGGAAGAACGGTGCAGAAACAAGTCTCTTATACCTCTTGAAGTTATCCACACGAGAAACTGCGTGTGACACCCAAAAATGATAGTAATCCATGTCGTCGACCATCCACCCCTTGACAGTGGAAACTAGATAATTCAAGTCTCGATCATAAGTTTTATCGCCCAAGCAAGTCATCAATCGATAGACTGGGTTTGAAGAAAAGGGGTAGAAAAATAGAAGGAAGGTTCGATGATGAAATAAGTAGACGCCTTCATGAAATCCCACTTCAACTTCAAATAAAGGATACCAAATCCACTTCGTGATCACTTGTCTTTGTAGCACCAAAACTAGCCGTTGTCATTAAAGTGAATCTTATATCGGATCGTTTTAGCGTTAAGTGTTTTGTTTGCTTTGGTGTTGTGTTGTGAATGTCGTTAACTAGAACAAATTATGTAATGAATTGTCATTAAAGAACAAAATTTGTCTAGATAACTTGTCGATTAAGCCCAATGTCAGTCATATGCCCAACTGATGCGCGGATCGACCTCACCGACCTCCGGATCACTTTCGAAAATATTGGGTTTTAAACCAATAATTTTCTTTGTCAATTAAGCACTTTCGATCGAGACATAACGAATACCCGACTTATCAATGATATCATCATAGCCAATTAAATTATAACCTGGTAAACTCCAAAGCATATTCGTCCCATTCATAAAAATCACTATACTCGACCCAAAATAATTTGGTCAAATAACTCGTCTGAATACAATTTCTTGGCCCCATCAAATATGAGCCCCACGAATAGTAGTAAGTCGGCACATTTTATCAATAGACAGCTCAAATGGCATCACAAATTTTTTTCCTTCGATGTTTAAGGTTCAAGCTAGCTTTGCAAGTCCTGAGTACCTTGCCAAAGCTCAAGCTGCGAACCCGCATCTTTATCTTGATGTGACTGAAAGGACAGATCTTGATTGCATGCCTGTTAGTGTCGATAGTGAAGAGACTGCCCTTTGGGATGCTGATAGTCAACCACTTGTTAATAAGGAGTTTGTGAAACCATATAATTATGCTTATGAGAATAGTCTTTATGGCATGTTCAACAAACAAACTCAGAAAACTCGTGAGGAAGTGTTCCTAGAATGCAAACAAAAGAGAATTCAGTGGAAGAAAGCATTTGCCCCTAAGAAATCTAATGTTTACAAATACATAAACTACCTCCCTCTAGATGAATCTAAAAGCAAGAGTAGGAAAACATTAGGTATTCTTAAACACCACATAGATAATGTTAAATCTATTGTTGAAAGAGACTGGTCAAAACATGAAAATGATAAGTGGACACGTCCGATTCCTCAAGATATTACCTTGCTTGTGAAAGAACTCTTAATTCCTAACACGGCGTTGATTAAAGAAACTGTTCTTCAACTTGAGGAGTTCATTCGAACTGAAATGTATGACGATTTAAAATATGTTGAATCTCTTTAGAAACACATTGAAGATCTTCAAATAGAGAAGACTGACTTTTCAGATGAATATGATTTACTATTGCAAGAATGTGTTTCTAACGATGTTATGTGTGCTTATTTTACATCTTCTGCTGATATTGATGAATATTCTAAAGTTGCATGCCAGTATCTTGATAAAAGCAAAGAATGTGAACGTCTTGAAATTGAGCTTTCGAAACGTAAAGAAAATGTTGACAAAAAGGCTTTTGAGTTACTTCAACACAAAATTAATTTCCTTCAAAAACATTGTCATTCACTTGAACTTGCTTTGCAAAAAGACGTTGGTAGTTTTCCACACGATAATAAATTGCAAGAAAAACTTTCCCAAACATTTCGAGAAATGAATGAACAGAATTTGGAAATTAAAGGGTTGAAAGCTCAGTTACAAGACAAGGACAGAGCGATAGCAGAGTTGCAGAAACTCATTGCTAAAATGAGTGGGAAAATCGTGGAACCTAGCATTAAGAAACATGTTGTTAGACAACCCAATGCTTCTAAGGTGAATAGATCCTCTATCTTAGGAAAACCATCTGCTTTATCAAATTCCTCGTTTGCAAAACCTGTGTTTTCCCCCAAGATGGATGGAAAGGAAAGGTTACCACAAAATCAACCCATAAGGAATACTATAGCACCAAGCATTAAGCACAATAATGTGATTAAACTAGGGATGTATAGAATGCCCACTAAGCCCACAAACAAAGATACTCACTCGCATCAGACTCCTAGAAACACTAATATTCGTGTGTCTTCTACTACAGGAATAGTCTCCACTACTAGTGTTAGCCAGCCTCAGCTTAAGAGCACTCAAGTGAATGATAAGGTCTGGAAACACAAGAATCAAGGGAAGATGAAGGAAGTAGAAGCACACCCTAGGAATTTGAATGTTTTCAAGAATAAAAAGTCTGTAATCGCATGTAATGACGATTTGAATGCTGTGAATGCTTTGAATGCTATGAATGTGAAATTTGTTTGTGTCAAATGTGGAAAGTGTGCTAATGCTAATCATTCTATGTGTGCTATGAATAAAGTCAAAGGCGTAGATACTAGAACTAAGAAGCAAGTTGCAATGCCTATTAGAGCTAGTCAACCCAAACGCAAAATGAACCATTCTGGTGCCACCCCCACTAAGAAGAGTAATGCGTCAGACTCCACCACTAGGAACCCTAGAAGCAAAATTAAGGAATTATATGAGTCTGCTAGTAAGTCTTGGAAATGGTGGTTTGCTAATCAATGTCTTCCCGGATATAAATGGATGCCAAAAGCTAGGACAGAAAATGTGAAAACGAGTGTTAGTTTGACTTTAAATGTTGATAAGGACACTAATGATTCTACTATCACAACTACTGTGGTATCCAATTTAGAAATTGCTCTATCGTGTTCTAACTCTTCTGCAGGTGATACAAATAATTTTCTTCATACTGGACTCTGGATGCACGAAGCACATGACGGGGAATCTGTAGCTTCTACTTAACTTCGTGGAGAAGTTCCTGGGTACGGTCTGATTCGGAAATGATCAATTTGCACCAATCCTAGGATATGGAGATTTGGTTCAGGGAAATATCACGATAAAAAGGGTATACTACGTCGAAGGGCTCAATCACAATCTTTTCTCGGTTGGTCAATTCTGTGATGCGGATTTGGAATTTGCTTTTAGAAAGAAGACATGTTTTGTTCGTGATTATGATGGGAATGACTTACTTACCGGTACACGGGGTACTGATCTTTACACAATTTCACTTCAAGACACAACTTCATCAACTCCAATTTGCTTCATGGCTAAAGCTTCAACGACTCAGGCATGGTTATGGCATCAACGTCTTTCTCATCTCAACTTTGATACCATTAACTTGCTTTCCAAGAAAGATATCGTGAGAGGCCTTCCAAGCTTGAAATTCATCAAAGATCATCTTGTTCTTCTTGTGAACTTTGTAAAGCTAAACGAAGTAGCTTCAAAACAAAGACCACACCAAGCTCTAAAGGACGGTTAGATCTTCTTCACATGGATCTGTGTGGTCCTATGCGTGTTCAGAGTATCAATGGAAAGAAATATATTCTGGTAATAGTCGATGATTACTCAAGGTACACATGGACTCACTTCTTGAGGTCCAAGGATGAATCACCCGACGTTCTCATCAGCTTCCTTAAATTGATACAACGTGGTCTTCAAGCTAAAGTTAAAGTGGTTCGTACTGATAAAGGTACAGAATTTTTTAATTCAAAACTGAAAAACTTTTTTGAAGCCGAAGGGATTGAACATGAAACATCTATTGCTCGAACACCCGAACAAAACGGAGTTGTTGAAAGACGAAACCGTACTTTAGTTGAGGCTGCTCGAACATTATTATCCGCGTCAAAACTTCCACTGTACTTTTGGGCCGAAGCCGTGTCAACCACATGCTACACACAAAACCGCTCCTTAATTATCCCAAGACACGAAAAGACACCATATCACATAATTCATGATCGAAAACCTTCACTCAAACACCTTCATATTTTTTGATGTACTTGTTACATTATTCGAGATGGTGAGATTTTGGATAAAATGAAAGAGAAAGGTGATGCATGTATTCTTGTGGGATATGCAACTCAGTCTAAGGGGTATAGAGTGTACAACAAGAGAACAAAATTGATTGTCGAGACTATTCACATTCGATTTGATGAATTACAAGAAATGGCACTTGAACAAAACAGTTTGAGTCCCGATCTACAATGATAAACGACTTCCGTTCACAACCGCACGGAACTCGGAACTCAAGATCACAACAATGAACCCTTAAGTTCAACGCTGGTTCCAAAACATGTTCCTAGAGCTGATATGACAGTCGACACGATAATTGAAGAGTTGGAAATGTTATATGGACCAATGTATGATGAATATTTCACGGGGGAGAAACAAGTTGTATCGAAGTCTTCCGCTGTCACTCATGATAAGAATTATGATACCGATCATCGTCAACAACCGGATACAACTTCATCTACATCAACACGGGTTGCTGCAGATTTACCTTCTCAGAATATCACTTCAACAATTGATCCTACAACATTCACAACTACTGTCATTGCTCCAAACACAAATCAAGCAGACGATGCATTATCTGATGAAGACAAATTTATCAACCCATTTGGTACACCGGTATACGAAACTGGAGAGTCTTCTACTCGCCATGTTGATCCGTCAAATATGCATACGTTTTATCAACGACATCCTTCAACACATCATTGGACCCGAGATCATCCTCTGGTTCACGTAATTGGAAACCCTTCACAGCCCGTTCGTACAAGACGACAGCTTGAAACCGATGGCGATGTTTGTATGTTCGCACTCGCCGTGAGTACTGCTGAACCGAAAAACATCAAAGAAGCCATAGCTGATCATGCTTGGATTGAATCGATGACGGATGAACTTCAACAATTTGAAAGACTTAAAGTCTGGGAACTTGTTGACAGACCATACGATGTAACACCATTAAATCTTCGATGGATCTGGAAAAACAAGATGGATGAAGAGAACACGATCATCAAGAACAAATCTAGGCTTGTGGCTAAAGGGTATGGACAGAAAGAGGGTATTAATTTTGAAGAATCATTTGCACCAGTAGCTCGAATGGAAGCGGTCAGGATTTTCCTTGCTTATGTTGCACATAAGGGATTCATCGTTTATCAAATGGACGTAAAGACGGCGTTTCTTAACGATCCTTTGAAGGAAGAAGTTTATGTCACGTAGCCGGAAGGATTCGTCAATCCTCATTATCCTGACAAGGTGTATCGTCTCCACAAAGAACTTTATGGACTCAAGTAAGCTCCAAGGGCGTGGTACGACGAGCTCTCGAAATTTCTGGTCTCCAAAGGTTTCTCAAAAGGTTCCATTGATTTAACTTTGTTCACTTATAAATATGGGGATGACATTTTGCTTGTGCAAATTTATGTTGATGACATTATTTTCGGGTCTACAAACCCAAAACTTTCAAAATGGTTTGAAAAAGTAATGCACAGCAGATTTGAAATGTCTATGATGGGCGAACTAAAATTCTTTCTAGGAATTCAAGTTCACCAATCCCCAAGTGGTATATTCATTAACCAAGCTATGTATTGTGAAGAGATAATCACAAAGCATGGTATGACATCATGTGACCCCATTGGGACACCATTATCAACCACATCCCTAGATGCTGATTTGGAGGGATTAGCCATAGATCGGGTCCTTCATGTACTTGACAGCAAGCAGACCTGATATTCATCATGTTACATGTTATTGTGCATGATATCAAGCACGACCCACTAAAAAGCACCTCAAGGAGGTTAAACGGATCTTTCGGTACCTTAAGAATACCATTCACATGGGACTCTGGTATCCGAGGGAAACCGGTTTCTTTCTAACGGCCAATTCAGATTCTGATCATGCAGGGTGTCTTGATACACGTAAAAGTACTTCTGGTGGTGCACAATTTCTAGGTCAAGACAAGCTTGTGGGATGGTCTTCCAAGAAGCAGGATTGCACGTCACTTTCATCAGCCGAAGCGGAGTATGTGTCTCTATCTGCGTGTTGTGCTCAAGTTCTTTGGATGAGAACACAACTCACGGATTATGGCTTCCATTTTGATAAAGTACCTATGTACTGTGACTCAAAGTCGGCCATAGCCATCTCCTGCAATCCGGTTCAGCATTCCCGCACGAAGCACATTGATGTCAGATATCACTTCATTAAGGAACAAGTTGAAAGAGGTATTGTTGAATTATACTTTGTTGGAACTGATTACCAATTAGCTAACCTGTTTACAAAAGCTCTTTCGAAAGAGAGGTTTGCGTATCTAGTTAGGCAAATTGGTATGCGATGTTTGACTCCAGCAGAACTGGAGGTTCTGGCAAAGAAGCCTTCTTGATTCATCTATCAAACATCTACCTGTAAATATTATTCAAAAAGCAAAATACAAAATTAAAAAATCTTTGATAATCCAAAAATATTCTTCTCGACATGTCTTTCAGTATCGATAATATGGACGTACCTAGAAATGTCGCTCAATAACGACACGGGTGTGTACATAAAGCTCGAATGAAAGTTGTAAATATTTTTCAAAACATGTCATTTCTATCTTTTCAAAAGGAAATTGTCTATTTTGGACAATATTTCCAACAACGGGTAGAGCAATCTATCTTGGGTTGAGCTTGTCACAAAACATTCAACGTTTTGAGCTCAACACAATGGCTTGTAATCACTTTCAGATTGCAACCCGGATCTAAATTCACGGGGGAGTGTACGCTTTTGTACTCTTACCCTTAGCAAAAGAAGTTAAATCTTCTTACACTTGAGTGGATTTGTCAAGACATTCAAAGTCTATGAACTCAAGTTTATGCTTTAGAAAAACCTTTTCGTCAAAAAGAATTGATTTTTCAAAAAGCGTTGAACACAAGTTTTTCAAGTATTTCTCAATGATATTCAAAATCTTTCAAAAATTGTGTGTTCAACAACTCCTATCCTCAAAAGTTTAATGTGGATCAAATCCTCGTAATGACAATTCCATTGGATCAATTTTTGAGGGGGAGCAATTCAACTTCATACAAAAGATTAACACATCTTTCTCCCGAAGATTTTCAAGACTATTTTCCAAAATATATTTTAATCAAATTTGGTATCTCTAATATCAAAAGATTTTATATATTAGAGATAGGGGAGAAAATGTGATTAAAATGTGATCTAAGATAAGACTCAAGCACTTTAACTCTTACCTACATGTGCGAAACACTTTTGATTATCGATGCACATGTCAAGGGGGAGCATTTCTGAAACGACAAAACTATCAAGGTGTTAAATGTTTTTCAAACACTTTGTTAGAATTTAAAGTGGTTTTCATGGTTACGATCAAATACCCACAACATCTTTAATTCACGACGTTATTGGTGTCAAAAGGGTGGTTAGGTTTAAGTCCTATGATCCAACCAGAACCGGAGGGATCTTCCCAGGGACAATCCAATAGATTATTAGAAGTCCTTGGCAAAGATGGAGTAGAATGTGAACGTAGCTGAATGCCGACTAAGTACTGATGATAGCACTGGAACAATCACAACAAGGTGCTATTAATGATGTCTTGGTAAGCATTGAAGGGGTTGAAGAATGAAAAAGAATTGTAAGGATAATGGGTCTAAAGAAAGAAGCCCTCCATACAACTTAGGCAGAAACCGGGTCAACTCATCATGAAGACAAACTCATCATGGACCCAGTGATGTGAAGCACAACCCTTTCCTAGCTACTCAGGCATCTCTCAAAAGAAGTTTGTTTTATTGTCACGGAGACCAACACGATTTCTATTGACTTTCTCACTCCGAGATAGTTGATATTGAATAGGTGGCATCTGCTCCAGCCTCCGACCACCAAAAGTGCACAAATCGAGTCTAGATCCAAGAGATCAATCAAATCTCGTTAGGACACACGGATGAAGATCAAGAGAGTCCTACGCTATATCTTTGCGATATTGCTAGAACACTCAGAGTGATACTACTTAGTATTCACAATGATGAGTGGAAATCCTTCCAGTGTTAACATCAAACAGCACTGCGGTAGGTCATATGCAAGATTCTTTATGAATTGAACATATGTAAAACTGAAAAGCAACAGTGGTTTGATTCTGAATTGATTCAAACTCGTTTCAGGTTTCTACGCAATATCTTTATGGTCTTGCCAGAACATTCAGAGTGATATTTATTAATATTCACAGTGACGAATGGAAATCCTTCTAGCGTCAACATCAAACAACGCTACGGTAGGTAACTTGTGAGATTCTTATGAATCAAACTTGTGTCAACTGGAAAGCAACAATGGTAAGATTCTTAATGAATCAAACTTGTTCCAGGAATTTGAATTGACGACTTTAATCAAGCGGATATTTATCCAATTGATTCACTCTTTATGTTCGCAGTCTTGTTTTGAGACGGTCGAGTAAAGAGAACGGCTAGTACAGCCGCGAAACCCTGTCAAGGAGATTCTTAATTAAATCTACCTAATCACAGGTACGGTATTTAATATCGTATAACGGTCTTCACCGACCGGAGGTAAAACGATACCGATTTAGGACGAATGTCAAAGCCATTCAGTCCGTGTCCATGTTTTGTCTCGAGAAGGTGGCGTCACGGTGTACTCAGCAAAGTCAAAGATTCAAAACCACATATTCATGCCCAAAGACTTATTCGACAATTAATAGTGTGAGCATGTGGATAAAGACACAAGATCGCAAGATGGCAAAGACAAGTCAAGAATGATTTGAAGATCTCAAGACTAAAAGACAAAGTCGAAAGACGACAACAATGGCTCAAAGATCATAGCATGAAGGAACAAAACTACTGTTACACGTTCAAGGTTCATTTATGACGAGATTCGCAATCTCCTTTGATCTTCAAATATCAAAAGGGTATGACCTCACATTGGGGGAGATTGTTAGCCTCAAAATATTGAGTCAAACAAGAATGCTCGGTCATAGGTTATTATTGTAACATTAGTTAGAACGTTGTAATAGGTAGTTAATTAGTCGTGTTTTACGGGCTTGGATTTAAACTAATTAAAGTATAAAAGACAAGCCTGGCCTAATATATAGTACATTAAAGCTCGCATGTGGGTGGACTATATATACTACCCTCCTAGCATGTTAGGAGGGTCGGTTGTTCATTTTTCTCATTTCTAATCTAATATTCCCAAAGTTAATCCTCTCCTCCTCTCTACTTTCTCTCACTACTTTCTCTCTCTAGGAATTCATCTCTTCTTCATCTCATATCTACCTTTCTTTCTTCCTTACTTAATCATCACAAATATAAAGGGACAACACAAATACACAAAGTTAGGAATTTTACAACTTTTAGAATATTTTTATTTTCCTTAGATTTATTTTTATAATTATTTTAATTTTAAATAGTTTTTAATTGTTTTTAAATAGTTTTTATTAATTTAAAATTTTTCAAAAAATAGATATAAATAAGTTAGGGTATTTTAGAGGTTTACAATGTGATAAATCTCATTTTGCGCTTTTTATTAATTAATTTGATTTTTTGGGCTTTAATTAGCATTAAAAAAATATTATTTAATTAATTAAAAGGTTTGAGTGAATTTTGATTTTTTTTGTAAACTCTTAATACATTATTTAGGATTTATTTCAATTTTCTAGGAATTTTTAGAGTAAATTTTTAATTTTGGTATTTTTTACGGTTTTACGTGTGCGGCCCTTTCGTCTTAGTTTAATCCGTCATCGTAACCGTCATTCTCTTATTACCTTATTTCTCTTTTCTTTTCTCAAAAATATAATCACAAATTAATCATCTCATCACACACACACCAAGCCTCCTTGAGAACGATCCCCACTTTGGGTCATAACTTGTGGTTTTCCTAAATCACTTGTTAATACTTACCCTAATTACGCTTTGTTTTCCTAAACAAGTGTATTTTTACTACCATCGCCTTGGCTATGAACTCTAATTAATCCTGAGTAACTTTTAAACGATCTTGTGCTAGAAGCTAAGTAACTTTTCAAATCGTACGACCTTACTTATTGCAATTAAATTTATTAACAAGCGATGGGAGAAAAAGCTCATAATTAACTCACATAAATTCATGAAAGAATACCAAACTTATAATTGACTCTATCATCTCTCGTTCTCTACAATTTAAAATCTCAAGGAATGAGACTCGTGGATGATTAGCCAATTAAATCAAAGTTTTGAGTTTTTAAGTCATCTATAGGATCTTGCAACTTCTTAGACTTTTTCAAGTTTAGAATTCGCATTTTAAAGTTCCCTTGATAAACGACTTTCTAGGATCAATTATAGGAACTTGCGAAAGGTTCTTGATCTTAACCCGTAGGAGTTAAGACTTTCGCGTTTTAAAGTTCCCTATATAAAAGCCTAGCAAAACTTGACTTAAACACGTTAAGGATACTAGCTAGAGTAAACTTGGATAAGTAAACTCGGGTTGAGTCAAAAGATTGATGACAGGCCTAATATATCAAAGATATTTGAACTTATTAAAACTATTTTATTCCTTTATTTTTGAAATGGAATATATACATACGATGCAATAACAGTAAATAATTTGAAGAATACTACTAGGCCAAAATAGATCAAAAATTTTGAGAAATGTCGAAAAATTAGATTTTCCGGTTAAAATGGGGACAATCATGGAAAAGCCCACTTAACTTTGATAGAAGTCTCCCCTACACTTGATATAAACATTGTCCTCAATGTTTAAGCATGTGGGAGTAAACTCACCTACACTTAGGACATTGTGCACTTTGTTTAAATCTTGCTAAGGAAGAGACAACTATAGTGATTTCAATGTGAACATATAAGATATGAAATATTGAATCACAAGAGTTTAGGATAGAACCGGCAAGACGGATACACGGGATCACAGGTCGTCAAATATCACTAAAAGTGGCTCTTTGAAAGCTTGAATCCCCGCACATCATAAGAAACAAGACAACAAACACTAACGGGGCTCCCCCCACACTTAGGATGAAAACAGGTAAAAAGGATAGATCATCGGGTTGCCTCCTGAGAAGCGCTTGTTTTTGTTAACCGAGTCACGAGCCTGACTCGACCCAGAACTAATTCAAGGGAAACGTGGTGAGGGATGGAATCATCTCATGGGAGATGTCCTCACCAAAGTACAATGATGTGATGAGGAAACATCGATGTATTTTAATGATATACGATATAGGACAACTTTAGGCAATCACCTTTAGGAAAAGATAATAAGCCATAAATAAGTCGAAGACGGATATGATTAAACACGTTGATGTTCCAAGTTCGTTGTACACGAAGATCGAGTAAATTTGAGACGTTTTGTTTCGATTTTGACAATTGATTTGAATGGGTTTTCGGTTTTTAAACTAAAATTACTTCTACCAATTTTTAAATTAATTAAATCCTAAGTGCATGAATCGTTCCCCATTATTAAAATCTAATAGACAATTATTTAAAATATGAAACTATTTAAACTATTTAAAAATTAAACTATTTAAAATAAAAATATTTAAAATAAAACTATTTAAAATTTACTCTAAATCTAAATTTTAATTAAACCAATTAAAAGTAACTTTTGAAGAAAATCTATTTTTGAAACTACTATATTTAAAAACTAATTTTTTATAAAAATCAAATTTAATTAAAATCTAATTTATTACAAAACTAATTTTTAATAACTAATTAAATCTATAAAATTAAAAAAACATTTTTTATTATGTTTTGAAACTTTTATTCTTTTTAAACTTTATAAAGGTAAAAATATTAATTAGAATTTACTTTGATGAAAACCTAAATTTAACTCTCTACTTAAAACTTACAGCTAGATTAAATGAAACTATATTAAAAATGGAAGCTGTAGTTAAAAAAAAACAAGTATCTAGCATAGTTGGTGAAGACGTTTGGCCTGTGACAAAGAGGTCACAGGTTCGAATCCCTTTAAAGACATTTTTGGAGATTATTATTTTTGACAATGAAACACAAATCAGAAGTCACAGGAGTGAACTTCTTTGAATAAGTTTTGTAGGACTGATAGGAAATCAGCTTTGAACAATCAGATTAGTCGAATCTGATGGCATTTACTTTCACAAAAATATCAACAGCTTGCAAATTAACAGCAAGAAAACCAAATGCAAAGTGAACTTAATATATCAGCAACTCATAATATCAGTAAACCAAAACTTCTATCATCATAAGAAAACTAAAAAGCAAGCTAGAATTATATCAGCACAACCTAGACATTTAGCAGGCAACTAAATTTCAGCAAATAAGTAATATCAGCAGAATAAAACATGTATCAGCAATATAAGAAACCAACAAACTTCAGCAGACAATAATAACAGCCAAAAAATTCCATTACAGTTTCAAGTCAATGCAAACTTATAATCAGACTTTAAAAGCAAAGTATCAGCCAAGAAAATAAACCTTTTTTTAAGTCTATTAATCAATATCAAACCAAATTATATAACTAAATCTGCTTAAAAATCTCACTTAGACAGATTCAGATATAATCGAACCCCTTATAACATATTTAAACTTACTAACATTAAAAACTTAATTCTAAACAGATATATCACTTGCACGGTATTACCCAAAACTCCTATAAAACAGATCTATTATCAAATTAAAAACGACATTACAACCCTAATCTATCTAACAATCACTCCACTTAAATCATCTAACAAATTCATTTAAAGTAAAAATAAACCACTTAAAAATAATAAAAAGTCTTAAAACCTTTTGTAGATAGCCGTTGTGAAGAAGAGTTGCGCTGAGCAATCTTGTCTAACACACCACCATTAACCTCCATTCGAATCATCACCATTCGTCACCATCAAACCAACAACATCAAACCATCTTCGAACCAGTTTTTTTTATAAACTTCCAGTGGGTAAGTTTATTCCCAATATTTATTTTTTACTTATTTAAATAAAAGTATTAATTAGTTTCATCAAATAATCTCAATCATTATCATATCAAATAAATTTAAAAATTAAACGTGCAATAATTGGTTTTGAACAGAAAATTAACAACGAATTAAACCGATCAAAAATCACTTTTATTACTAAACATTGAAGATTACAATACTTTAAGAAAAAAACATTACAAGATTAATCCTAAAACTAATTTAACATAATAACTTTAAAAATAAAATTGGATATGAAATTACAGGAAATAGGGGGTTTTTATATCCAAACCCCCAAGGCCCTTGGTGGAGTTTGTTGAGCAGAAACTATCATCTCGTCCGTCCAATCCATCTTTTCTATTTCTTCTCTTGATCTTGTGGCTGAGATAACACCCCTTGCACACGGATTGCCAACGTGTCAATGGGTTGTTCATCCAATCATATGGAAGGAAAAGGCCACATCACTAATAAGTCCTCCATCATCAAGCTCTGAAATAATTGGGGATTTACTTTGAGTGTGTGTGTTGTACTTTATATTGATAAGAAAAGCCCCAATTATTGATTATTAGATCTAGGATTTGTGGAGGTGGTTTTTGACTGTATTTGTTTTCTAGATTGTAATGCGAGAGAAGGGTTTATTGTTTATATCGAAAATAAATAAAAGGTGTGGTAAGTTACGTTTGACCGAAAGTGATATTTATTCATTTTAACCCTCCAAGTAGAAACTATATGGGCCCAAAATCTTTTCATCTCAAAACTTTCCATGTAAATTGTTGTCAATTTGGGCTTTTGACCCAAGTTTCTCAATCCGTTCCATAATAGAATGCTTTGTATTGGGCTTGTGGTTTTAAAAGAAGATAAATTGTTTCACAAATGGGCTTTTAAGCCCATTTATCCAAATGTGGGTCCCACAAGGCCCAATTAACCTCCTTTAAGTTAAATCCACTAAAAACAAACTCGATTTTAGCTTCTTTGATCTTTTCTTCAATCTCGTGTCGTTTTTGCCGGTTTTCACGAACTTCGATACCTACACACATCAAACGACAAACAAACATATACAAGGTAATATTGAAAAATTTTATGCATTTATTGTTTGTTTTATGATATAATTGATATGACTAAACTCACTCATATCAAACTCCCCCTTGCTAAGAAATTGCTGTGTCCTCACGCAATGATAAAATAAAACTACTAACTACACTTTTATTCAACTTTTAACATTTTATTTTGCAAAGACATAATGTATAACTTTCATTATTGAAAAATAACTTTTAGGATCATAAAACTCAAATAGATTCATCGTCCTTAACTTTTCACTTTTCCATGCCAAGTTTAAAAACAAGATCATTGTCAATCATAAGCCCCAGAATTAAAACAACTCATACAAGTAATTTGTGTTAAACTCAATCTCCTTTTATTCCTAATTGTATCTCTAGATTTTATTTGTCATTCACCCAAAGGCTCATTTGACTTATTTGATATTTATTAATCTAAAAATGAAGGCAAAAACGGTGTAAACTCAACACTCAAAACCTAACCTCGACCACTAAAGAAAGCCCACGCCAAGGATAACTTAACACGATTTGAGGGATAAATCCCCGGACCCGAAATTTGGCTAATAGTACTACTTAGAAGCAACAATAAAACCTCCAAAGTCAATTATGACCTTATTAATGGAGTTAGCAACAATTACATCATATCACCTTGTGGCACTTTAAGATGCAATTGTGCTCCTTATTTAAAATCCACACCCGAAGGCTCCTTGGACAAAAATAAGGGAATTGACATTCACCATCCCACCTTATGGCTCATGATGATGAAGCAATTTTTGTTAAACACGTCCCCGTTCCATACACCCTAAGGCTTAAATGACAAGGTGAGTGCTACATGACTCCCACCCGAAGGCTCATAGAGAACATGTTTTTATTTATTTTTCTTATTATTATGATATGTATAGTAAGCCAAATTTCCGCAATCCCATGATCAAAAGTCCATGACGTTGACACCCTTAATGTGTTCTCACTTTAATTACAAGGGAAGAAAAAGAAGGAGTTATGAATTAAGATATTAAGCCTAAACCGCTAGAAACTTCATTTATTAAGCAATTAATTATTCAAGCGTGAAAAATAAATACAAGGAGATTAAATCAAACACAAAAATACTTACACAAAGAAGAGTTAACTTTAGAAACTTATGATTAAACTATATCATATCTTGTTCTCCATATTGTAAAATTTTAAAAAAATGTGAAATCAATGGATACTTAGCCTATTAAATCAAAGTTTTGGGTTTTCAAGTCATCTATAAGATCTTGCATCTTCTTATACTTTTTCAAGTTTTAGAGTTTGCGTTTTAAAGTTCCCTTGATAAAAGACTTCCTAGGATCAATTATAGGAACTTGCGAAAAGTTCTCGTCTTAAACCCGTATGAGTTAAGACTTTCGCATTTTAAAGTTCCCTATATAAAAGCCTAGCAAAACTTGATTCAAATACGTTATGGAAAAAGCTAAGGTAAAATCCGATTCGAGTCAAAAACTATTTTTAATTTCACCAACGGAAAGCCTACATTCGTATCAAAAGCACTTATTTTCTTTATTAAAATTTAAAATAACACTAAAAATTTAAACTTTTTATGAAAAACGAGAAAAACGATTACGTTTAGAACACGACAAATGCAATTTCAAGCGATTATATCGATTGACTCCCCCATGATAAAACCAAACATTGTACTCAATGTTTCTTAGCTCAAGAGTAACACCCCCTTGCTAAAACACGAAGAGTCTAATGCAAAATCCTAACATGGAAAGAGCACGCAAATCTATAAGCCGTTTATTAATTATGCCTCAAGATAAAACGTTAGTCGATAAAAATCAAAGGATAGAGAGTGTGCCTCTTTTGGAAATCAAGTATGGAAGATCAAGTGGACCGGCAAAGACCAAACACGAGAGTCTTCAATGATTAGGGTCATACCTAAGATTCATAACACAACAAAACACGAGCACGAGCTTGAAAGATCAAGCCTTATTAGTGTTAGAAAATAGAAAGAAGATAGAATGTTTGTGACTCCCCAACAAGGCACCTCATTTTTGTTCACCGAGTCATGAGCTCGACTCGATCCCCGCATTCATTAATCCTTAGGGAAAATGGTGAAAACCGGCATAATGTAATAAATTACAACATAAAGCACGACGTCGGGGTCAAAGATTACATCCTCGTTGTCGGATAACAAACGAGAGAATAAAACTCCAAAATAAATCTCTAAAAAGAGATGGTAGTCATAAATTATGGAATGGATATAGCACGCTCCCCAAGATAAACTCGCACCAAGTTGATTGAAATATCTTTCAATTATTGCATCGGTGAAAGGCCGAGATTTCCCTACATCTACGATTCCGGGGTCGGATACCTCGTCCTCGGGAGAGAAAGGAATAGACAACACGGTGTCATCCCCCCATGCTAATCCAAGATCATATAAAGCACATGGTAATGGTGGGATAAAAGTCTCAACAATGATGGTATCAACTTGTATGACTTTGTTGACCTTATCACTCTTATGAATGTGAACAAAGGGGTCATGGTACTCAAAATGAGTCGCATGAAAAACCCGCACATTAAGATCAAATCGAGTGGGAAGGATAATTGGAATAAAGGTAATTTCTCCCACGGGTCAACATTATCATCATCATAAATCGGGTGATCAAACCAAAGATTTTCATAACCGTCATTAGACTCTTCCTCAAATTCCGAAGGAATGTCTATATAAAGAAACTCATCAACCTCCTTCAAGAGAAGTTCATCATCACAAGGGTTGTGAGACGTAGGAAGTATGATGCTCTCAAAATCCTCTTGAAACAATGGATTATTGTCCATTGAAGCTTCAATGAGAGGATTTGAGTAGGTCACAAAAGTGTCATCAATCTTGTCATCACAAGAAATATCCGACAAAGTATCAAGTTCATCATTCTTATTAGAAGGAAGTTCATCAGATAATTCCTCGAGAATGGTAGGTAAAACATGAGAATCACGCTCGATTTCGAAATCGGTAACGTCTTCACTTCCCCGTGGAAGTGGATCAACAAGTTCATCGGCGAACTTATCGAATGAATCGTCACTAACCTCACTCGGTATGAAGTTAGGAATCAAAGTCTCTTCAAATGAACATTGTGCCTTAGGATCATCAATTTGGTCCTTTGTAGAGAATGAAAATGAGTCCATTTTCAATGATTTTTCAATTAAAGCAATATCTCTCTCGGGATCAAAATTCTCACAATCAAACTCACTAGGATCAAATGGTGCACTAAGGTATTCATCAATTTCCTTTTCAATCTTAGAACTATCATCCTCGTGTGGATTGAGTGGAGACGAGATAATATTACAACATGATTCAACAAAACAAGCATCTTTCTTTGAAATTAACTTTTCTTCTTCACAAAATGAGGGTTCCATAGTTGGCAAATCACCTTTGTAAAAGAGAGATTCCTTGTTTGTGTTACTTTCAAAAGGTTTAACAAGTTTCACACATTCCACTTTCTTAGAAACAAATCTTGGAATTTTTTCTAGTTTGAAAATAATATGTTTATCCCCATAAAACAATTTTATCTCCTCTTCCCTCATATCAACTATAACTTGAGCCGTGTACAAAAATGGTCGTCCTAAAATGATAACCACGTGAGGATTGGTCTCATAATCAACGATTGCAAAATCGGCAAGGTAAATGAACTCTCCCACTTTAGTAATGACATTTTCCGCTATACCAACCGAATGGGTGGTGGTACCATTAGCAACCTCAATGATCATTCGAGTGGGACTAAGTGGTTAATATTCAAGAGTCTTCCAAAAGGCTAAGGGCATTAAGTTAATGCTAGCTCCTAGATCGGCAAGAGCTTTGCATTCCCCAAGCTCATCAAAAACACAAGGTATCAAGAATTTACCCGGATCTTTATATTTCTCGGGAAAGAAATCAAAGAAAACCGAGGAACTAATCACATTTAAAGTATCCTTGGTAACATCAAGGAAGGTCTCTTTAGGTGTAATATAAAGCTCAATCACTCTTTCTAAATTATCATCATCATAAGCGGTGATAGCCTTAAGCTCTCCCTTCGAGTTTGGAATGGTATTGCTAGGTAAGCAACCTGAAGAAGAGGATGGTTTAGATATAAATCCCTCAAACATCGAAAGCAATTTGTTTTGACGTTGTTCCAAACTTTGTTGCATACGATTTTGACTTTGCTCTAAACTTTTTTCAAAACGATTTTGGTTTTGCTCAAGTCTTTGTTGGTTAAGCTCAATCTTGTTATTTTGCCCTTTAATCGTATTTTGAAACTCATTTTTCAAAGTTGCCATTTGTCCTTGAATATTGTTTTGAAAAGCTTTCAAATTTGCCTCATTTGTTTTGATGTAGCTTGACAAATCATTTTGGTTATTGTGAAAACCTTGATTGTTTTGATTAGCATTAAACCCATTTCCTTGATTGAAATTTCCTTGGTTACCACGGTTAAAATTATTCCCATTGTTTCCATTTTTGTACCTATTTTGAACCGGTGGAATACCCGGTGGAGCAACATGATTTTGACGAGGAACTTGACCGTTAGGGCCATAAGTTCTCGTCGCGGCAAAAGCACTAGCTTGATCAAACCCCGTGGTTGAACAAGCATAATTCGGATGTGCTCCACCACATGATACACAAAAATTCTCAACCATATTAATCGATCCATGAGGATTCTTCCTAATCTCATTCAAAATCGTGTCAATCTTAGAGTCCAATCTAGCAATCTCGGTATTAGATGAATTCACATTGGAAACAACCGGTGTGTTTCGTGAATATTGCACTCTAGACTTATTCTCAATTATACCCCACGCGTCTCTCGGAGTTTTACTTAATATATTACCACCCGTGGCGGCATTTAAAGGATCTTGTTCAACCATATTAAGACCATTATAAAAAGTATTGATTGGGTGAAATTCCGAGAAACCTTGGTGTGGACATTGTCTTAACAAATCTTTAAACCTTTCCCAAGCAACCCCAAACGTTTCATGCAGTTTTTGTTCAAATCTAGTGATCTCGTTCTTAAAGTGTGTTGTTTTGGATGGTGGAAAGAAATAATTCATGAACTTAGACACTAAACCATCCCATGATAAAATCGAACCCGGTGGTACTTTCTCATACCAACGCTTAGCATTCCCCTCGAGTGAGTACGGAAAAAGCATGAGCTTAATCGCGTCATTCGGCACATCTCTAAACTTGAGAGTCGAGGTAATACGAAGAAAATTCCGAATATGAGAGTGAGGGTTATCGTTCTCATTGCCACGAAATTGGTCGGCACGAATGAGCGATAAAAGTCCCGTCTTAATCTCAAAATGATCCGCCGAAATAGCCGGCACAACGATTGCTTCCCCATACCCTTCGGTGGGTGCACGGAGCAATTCCTCCATTGTTCGGTTATCGGCCATCTCTACAACAATAGGTGGAAGCTCGGGTTCCACTATTCGTTGTTGACGATTTCTATTTCTACGAGGAATATTTTTAAGCCTATTTAAATCAATCAAAAGTCGAGAAGATCGTAATTGCATAAACCAAAGTAACAAAAATTTTAGAGGGTTGAAGAAAAGAAATTAGACAAGAAGAAGATTATTTTTGGTATTTTTATTTTGGTATTACTCAATCAAAAATATTGATAAAAAACAAGGAACAAGGATAATTACTATGGAAGTAATCTATCCTCTGTCAACTTTGAAACGATAGGTGAAAACCTAACCCCCTCGAGGTTCAATAAGTAAACTACAAAAATTAGTGTTATGGTATAACACTACTTGAGTTGGCAAACCAATAATCAGTCGTCCCTCTCAATATACGCACAAGCGAGCGTGGAAACGAGGTGGCACAAAGAACTTAAAAACCTTTTTCCTTAGACGGCCTTTTATAGCACGTCGCCTTATACCCACCTTATAGTTTGTATAAATCGAGTTCAAACTTTTTATTAGTATTTATCTATTTTGCCTTTTTTCGTTTTGGATTCGAATACAATAGCTTGGCGATGAAATCCCACCTAAGGTCTTATTTGGAAGTAGGTAAATTTATTGTTCTACGTAATATAATATAATAATCACAAAAAACACAAAAAACGATACATACTATAATAATAGAAAAATAACAAAACTTTCCTAGGACGGAAAGGGTCTTCAAATCAACGATCTACAAATCTCAACAAGACGAATCGTACACAAGATCCCCGGCAGCGGCGCCAAAATTTTGATGTGATGAGGAAACGTCGATGTATTTTAATGATATACGATATAGGACAAATTTAGGCAATTACCTTTAGGAAAAGGTAATAAGCCATAAATAAGTCGAAGACGGATATGATGAAACACGTTAATGATCCAAGTTCGTTGTACACGAAGATCGAGTGAATTTGAGACATTTTGTTTCGATTTGGACAATTGATTTGAATGAGTTTTCAGTTTTTAAACTAAAATTACTTCTACCAATTTTTAAATTAATTAAATCCTAAGTGCATGAATCGTTCTCAATTATTAAAATCTAATAGACAATTATTTAAAATATGAAACTATTTAAACTATTTAAAAACTAAACTATTTAAAATTAAACTATTTAAAATTTACTCTTAATCTAAATTTTAATTAAATCAATTAAAAGTAACTTTTAAAGAAAATGTATTTTTACAACTACTATATTTAAAAACTAATTTTTTATAAAAATCTAATTTAATTAAAATATAATTTATTACAAAACTAATTTGTAATAACTAAGTAGATCTATAAAATTAATAAAACATTTTTTTTATTATGTTTTGAAACTTTTATTCTTTTTAAACTTTATAAAAGTAAAAATATTAATTAGAATTTACTTTGATGAAAACCTAAATTTAACTCTCTACTTAAAACTTACAGCAAGATTAAATGAAACTATATTAAAAATGGAAGCTGTAGTTAAACACAAACAAGTATCTAGCATAGTTGGTTAAGATGTTTGGCCTGTGACCAAGAGGTCACAAGTTCGAATCCCTTTAGAGACATTTTTGGAGATTATTATTTTTGACAATGAAACGCAAATCAGAAGTCACAGGAGTGAACTTCTTTGAATAAGTTTTGTAGAACTGATAGGAAATCAGCTTTGAACAATTAGATTAGTCGAATCTGATGGCATTTGCTTTCACAAAAATATAAACAACTTGCAAATTAACATCAAGAAAACCAAATGCAAAGTGAACTTAATATATCAGCAACTCATAATATCAGTAAACCAAAACTTCTATTAGCATAAGAAAAATAAAAAGCAAGCTATAATTATATCAGCAGAACCTAGACATTTAGCAGGCAACTAAATTTTAGCAAATAAGTAATATCAGTAGAATAAAATATGTATCAGCAACATAAGAAACCCACAAACTTCAGCAGACAATAATAACAGCCAAAAAACTTCCATTACAGTTTCAAGTCAATGCAAACTTATAATCAGACTTTAAAAGCAAAATATCAGTCAAGAAAATAAACCTTTTTTATGTCTATTACTCAATATCAAACCAAATTATATAACTAAATCTGCTTAAAAATCTCACTTAGACAGATTCAAATATAATAAAACCCCTTATAACAGATTTAAACTTACTAACATTAAAAACTTAATTCTAAATAGATATATCACCTGCACAGTATCACCCAAAACTCCTATAAAACAGATCTACTATCAAATTAAAAACGACATTACATCCCTAATCTATCTAACAATCACTCCACTTAAATCATCTAACAGATTCATTTAAAGTAAAAATAACCACTTAAAAATAATAAAACGTCTTAAGACCTTTTGTAGATAGCCGTTGTTAAGAAGAGTTGCGCTGAGCAATCTTGTCTAACACACCACCATTAACCTCCATTCGAACCATCACCATTCGTCACCATCGAACCAACAACATCAAACCATCTTCGAACCAGTTTTTTTTATAAACTTCCAGTGGGGAAGTTTATTCCTAATATTTAATTTTTTATTATAAAACTATTAATTAGTTTCAACAAATAATCTCAATCATTATCATATCAAATCAATTTAAAAATTAAACGTGCAATAATTGGTCTTGAACAGAAAATACACAACGAATTAAACCGATCAAAAATCACTTTTATTACTAAACATTGAAGATTACAATACTTTAAGAAAGAAACATTACAAGATTAATCCTAAAACTAATTTAACATAATAACTTAAAAAATAAAATTGGATATGAAATTACAGGAAATAGGGGGGTTTTATAGCCAAACCCCCAAGGCTCTTGGTGGAGTTTTTATAATAATTAACATTTTTTATTATGTTTTGAAACTTTTATTCTTTTTAAAATTTATAAAAGTAAAAATATTAATTAGAATTTACTTTGATGAAAACCTAAATATAACTCTCTACTTAAAACTTACAGCTAGATTAAATGAAACTATATTAAAAATGGAAGCTGTAGTTAAACAAAAACAAGTATCTAGCATAGTTGGTTAAGACGTTTGGCCTGTGACCAAGAGGTCACAGTTTCGAATCCCTTTAGACACATTTTTGGAGATTATTATTTTTGACAATGAAACGCAAATCAGAAGTCACAGGAGTGAACTTATTTGAATAAGTTTTGTAGGACTGATAGGAAATAAGCTTTGAACAATCAGATTAATCGAATCTGATGGCATTTACTTTCACAAAAATATCAACAGCTTGCAAATTAACAGCAAGAAAACCAAATGCAAAGTGAACTTAATAAATCAGCAACTCATAATATCAGTAAACCAAAACTTCTATCATCATAAGAAAACTAAAAAGCAAGCTAGAATTATATCAGCAGAACCTAGACATTTAGCAGGCAACTAAATTTCAGCAAATAAGTAATATCAGCAGAATAAAACATGTATCAGCAATATAAGAAACCAACAAACTTCAGCAGACAATAATAACAGCCAAAAAATTCCATTATAGTTTCAAGTCAATGCAAACTTATAATCAGACTTTAAAAGAAAAATATCAGCCAAGAAAATAAACCTTTTTTTAAGTCTATTAATCAATATCAAACCAAATTATATAACTAAATCTGCTTAAAAATCTCAGTTAGACAGATTCAGATATAATCAAACCCCTTATAACAGATTTAAACTTACTAACATTAAAAACTTAATTCAAAACAGATATATCACTTTCACGGTATTACCCAAAACTCCTATAAAACAAATCTATTATCAAATTAAAAACGACATTACAACCCTAATCTATCTAACAATCACTCCACTTAAATAATCTAACAGATTCATTTAAAGTAAAAATAAACCACTTAAAAATAATAAAAAGTCTTAAAACCTTTTGTAGATAGCCATTGTGAAGAAGAGTTGCACTGAGCAATCTTGTCTAACACACCACCATTAACCTCTATTCGAATCATCACATTTCGTCACCATCAAACCAACAACATCAAACCATCTTCGAACCAGTTTTTATATAAACTTCCAGTGGGGAAGTTTATTCCCAATATTTATTTTTTAATTATATAAATAAAATTATTAATTAGTTTCATCAAATAATCTCAATCATTATCATATTAATTAAATTTAAAAATTAAACGTGCAATAATTAGTTTTGAACAGAAAATAAACAACGAATTAAACCGATCAAAAATCTCTTTTATTAATAAACATTGAAGATTACAATACTTTAAGAAAGAAACATTACAAGATTAATCCTAAAACTAATTTAACATAATAACTTTAAGAATAAAATTGGATATGAAATTACAGGAAATAGGGGGGTTTTTATAGCCAAACCCCCAAGGCCCTTGGTGGAGTTTGTTGAGCAGAAACTATCATCTCGTCCGTCCAATCCATCTTTTCTCTTTCTTTTCTTGATCTTGTGGCTGAGATAACACCCCTTGCACACGGATTGCCAATGTGTCAAGGGGTTGTGCTAGTTGTGCTAGTTTAAATGTGCGGTGGCCTTTCCTTATTGGTGGATTTAAGGGGGATGAGGTGGTTCATCCAATCATATGCAAGGAAAAGGCCATGTCACTAATAAGTCATCCATCATCAAGCTCCGAAATAATTGGGGATTTATTTTGAGCGCGTGTGTTGTACTTGCTATTGATAAGAAAAGCCCCAATTATTGATTATTAGATCTAGGATTTGTGGAGTTGGTTTTTGACTGTATTTGTTTTCTAGATTGTAATGAGAGAGAAGGGTTTATTGTTTATATCGAAAATAAATAAAAGGTGTGGTAAGTTACGTTTGACCGAAAGTGATATTTATTCACTTTAACCGTCCAAGTAGAAACTATATGGGCCCAAAATATTTTCGTCTCAAAACTTTCCATGTAAATTGTTGTCAATTTGGGCTTTTGGCCCAAGTTTCTCAATCCGTTCCATAGTAGAATGCTTTGTATTGGGCTTGTGGTTTTAAAAGAAGATAAATTGTTTTACAAATGGGCTTTTAAGCCCATTTATCCAAATGTGGGTCCCACAAGGCCCAATTAACCTCCTTTAAGTTAATTCCACTAAAAACAAACTCCATTTTGGCTTCTTTGATCTTTTCTTCAATCTCGTGTCGTTTTTTCCGGTTTTCACGAACTTCGGTACCTACACACATCAAACGACAAACAAACGTATACAAGGCAATATTGATAAATTTTATGCATTTATTGTTTGTTTTATGATATAATTGAGATGAGTAAACTCACTCATATCAAACTCCCCCTTGCTAAGAAATTGCCATGTCCTCACGCAATGATAAAATAAAACTACTAACTACACTTTTATTCAACTTTTAACATTTTATTTTGCAAAGATATAATGTATAACTTTCATTATTGAAAAATAACTTTTAGGATCATAAAACTAAAAAAGATTCATCGTCCTCGACTTTTCACTTTTCCATGCCAAGTTTAAAAACAAGATCATTGTCAATCATAAGCCCCAAAATTAAAACAACTCATACAAGTGAAATTGTGTATAATGCAGTTCGTTTTTCTCAGTTCTTGCTAATTGAAAGTCCTAACAATATCGAGTTTTTAACTGTTTTTGGTTGTTAATATTTTTTTGGATATTCTATTTGCTAATTCAAACAAAGCCTTGCAAAAATGAAAAATATTATCTACTTATATGTAAAACATCGTGCAATTACAAAGTTTTTATTCAAGTAAATTCTAAATGTAAATTTTAAAACTAAAAGGACTGAAAATGTAAATTCTAGGAAAATTAAATGCTTAAAATGTAAAACTAACAAGTAAAAGGACTGAAATTGACAAAACAGTTAACCAAAAGGATCAAATATGTAAACAATGTAACAAACTAACCAAATTGTAACAAATTCCAAAAATACCAACTGAATTTTAACAACTTTTGAAAGTTAAAGGACCTGTTATTTGAAAACCCTAAAAACTCTCAAGTTTAGCCAAGATTAGAAACAGTTTAATACAAGGAGGACCTAAGTGCAATTTTAGAAAGATTTTAAGCAAGAACGGGTTCTAGATAAAAATAAGTTCGTTTGAGCTTATTTCTCAACCAAAATCAATCAAACAAATTGCAAAATGCTTAGAATTCAAAATAAGCTAGACCTGTAAGAGGATTTTGGGTAAAAATGACTTATAAGCCAATAAGCACTTCCCAATAAGCACAAAATAAGCTCTAGGAAAATCTGGACATGCACAATTAGATTTTTGTACTAAAACTGATTAAAGAGCTTAAAATATGAACGGGAAATCAAGTCCTATCAAAAATCATCAAGAAATAAGCTTGAAAATTGAACTAAGCTGAATTTGGCTTATGTTGACCAAGCGTTGACCAAGATTTTTTTCAAAAAGCTAAAAATCTCAAAAATCATCCACCAACACCTACTAAGTGATATTGTAAAATAAAATTGCCAGGTTTGTGAAGTGGATTAAGAGATTTGAAAAAGCTGTTTTGATTTATAGAAACTTGCCTTTCCTCAAGTGTTCAGAATTTTGCTTATTTCTATCTGCTTAATGGAAACTGTACAAAAAGCTTATGGACTTTGAAACTTCATAATGTGACCTACAAATGAGAACTGGTTTGGCAAGATTTCATCAAGAATTCAACAAATGCAAGCCAAATGAATTTGACAACTTTTTAGAGCAAATCTGACTAAAAATGGACCCAAACTTTTTACATGCCAATTGCCTCTTTGACTTTAAATTTGACTTGAAAAGGACTCAAAACACTTAGTTATCACCTTGTGACTGGAAATGAACATTAACTTGCCAAAAACCAACACTTGAGAATCAAAAACCAGTTAAAGCCAAACACTCATTAACTGAACTTTAAGGAAATATTGAGCATGACATAAGTCTAGTACACATAAAACGTTCTAACTTAGAATCTTAAGACGTACTCATACCAACCATGAATGATTAGACAAAAATGCATAAGAGATTACAAACCAATTAAAACCGTTCTTGATTATTTATTAACAATTATATACATGCGAAGAAAATAGAGGTAAAGAAGAGAAGGGTTTAGCCACAAGTAATTATCATGAAGTTTATCTAGCCCTTTTATACTTGCTTCAACTCTATCATTTCCCATTCTCCACAAATTTAAAATCTCAAATAATGAGATTGGTGGATGCTTAGCCTAATAGACCAATTAAGGACTACATGGTTAAGGATACTAGCTAGAGAATGCTAAGATAAGCAAACTCGGGTTGAGTCAAAATATCCATGGCGGGCCTAATATGTCAAAGAAGTCTAAACTTGTTAAAACCATGTTTTATTATATTTTTCTTTTTATATATTTTTGATGAAAAATAAAAGGAGAATATATACAATGCAAATGTGTTATGCAAAATGATTGATGCAAAAATTATGAATGCATATTTTTGGTGGCCAAAGTAGATCAAAATATTGAAAAATGTTGAAAAATCAATTTTCCATGTTATCATGCAAGACAGTGACAAGTTCTAGGTAAGGTCACTTCGATAGAAGACCCCCTACACTTAAGCTAAACATTGTCCTCAATGTTTAAGAGCATGGAAGTATAAAGACTTCCCCTACACTTATGACAATGAATAGACTTTGCTTAACCCAAGTTAAGGAAAGGACAACTATTAGTGAAATCATGTTTAAGCACAAGGTGTCAATGAAAAATCACTATAGTAACGAAGTGAACCGGATACAAGGGCCTCCTCCATAAGCTCCAAAGCATGAAATGAGTGAGCAACCCTACAAACAATCATGAAGACAAAAGAAGGTCTCCCCTACACTTATCTCCAAGTATCTACCTTTATTTCTAACCTACAACACTCTAAACCTAGTTATACGATGCTTGAGTTAATGAGTCTCTAGCTCGACTCGTCCCTCAATGAATCAATTCATTGGGAAAATGGGGATCTCTTGGACCATTTCAACGGAAATGTCCTCCCCAAAGTAATGCTTAACACGGTGACCATTCACTTTAGAATTTGGACCATCGGGTTGTGACAACTCAATAGTTCCATATGGAAACACTTGAGCAATAGTGAATGGACCGGACCATCTTGACTTAAGCTTGCCCGCAAAAAGTTTCAACCTTGAGTTAAAGAGGAGAACCGGCTCTCCAACTTTGAACTATCGATTCTTGATCTTAGCATCATGCAATTTCTTAGTCTTTTCCTTGTAAAGCAAAGAATTTTCATAGGCATTGGCTCTCAATTCATCCATCTCATTGAGTTGATCTTTCCTATGGGCACCAGCTTGGTTTAAATCAAAGTTAGCCCACTTGAGAGCCCAAGATGCCTTGTGTTCTAACTCAAATGGGAGGTGGCACGCTTTTCCATAGACAAGCCTATAAGGAGTACAACCGATTGGTGTTTTAAAAGCCGTCCTAAACGCCCACAAAGCATCATCAAGCTTATCCGACCAAGAAGCTCGATGCTCTCCCACCGTTCTCTCTAAAATTCTCTTTAAACCACGATTTGTGACCTCGGTTTGACCATTTGTTTGAGGGTGATACGCGGTAGAAAGTCTATGATTAACTCCATATTTCTTCATAACTCTCGTGAATTGATCATTACAAAAGTGCGTACCACGATCACTTATGAAGGCCCGAGGTACACCAAATCTAGCAAATAATTGTTTCAAAAACTTCACAACAACTCTAGCATCATTGGTAGGTAAGGCTTTAGCCTCCACCCATTTTGACACATAATCCACCGCCACAAGTATATACTTGTTTCCCTTAGAGGATGGAAAAGGTCCCATGAAATCAATTCCCCACACATCAAATATCTCACACTCTTGGATAAATTTTTGTGGCATCTCATCACGTTGCGTAATTTTTCCTTGTCTTTGACACACATCACAAAATTTCACCATTTCATGGGCATCTTTGTAAATGGAAGGCCAATAGTAACCCGAATCAAAGACTTTCTTGGCGGTATAGTTGGGCCCAAAATGTCCACCCGTAGGTCCTTTATGACACGCTTCTAAGATCTTAAATGCCTCGGGCCCATCTACACACCGTCTAATGATTTGGTCCGCACATTGCCTAAAAAGATAAGGATCATCCCAAAAGTAGTACTTAACTTCCTTAAGAAACTTCTTCTTTTGTTGATAAGTAAGACCCTCAATAAGCACATTGCCCACAAGATAGTTTGCGATATCCGCAAACCAAGGAGTGGCATCCTCTTGGGAAGAGATAGACATGAGCTCCTCTCATGGAAAGGATTCATTGATTTCTTGATGTGGTAAATCTCCTTGAAAAGGATGCTCGAGTCTACTCAAGTGATCCGCCGCTAAATTCTCGGCCCCTTTCTTATCACGAATTTCTATCTTAAACTCTTGAAGCAACAAAACCCATCTCAAAAGCCTAGGCTTAGCATCTTGTTTTGTCATAAGATACTTGAGAGCGGAATGATCCGTATACACTATGGTTTTGGAGAGCACAAGGTATGGTCTAAACTTCTCAAAAGCATATACTATAGCAAGCAACTCTTTTTCCGTGGTAGTGTAATGAAGTTGTGCACCGGTCATGGTTTTACTCGCATAGTGTATAGGTTGAAAATGCTTATTAACTCTTTGTCCTAAGACGGCCCCCACCGCATAATCACTAGCGTCACACATAAGCTCAAAAGGTAATTCCTAATTTGGAGAAACCAAAACGGGAGCCTTAGTCAATTTCTCCTTAAGAGTCTCAAAAGAGTCCAAACAATCTTGGTTAAAAATGAAAGGAGCCTCTTTCTCCAAGAGGTGAGTCATCGGTCTAGCTATCTTAGAAAAATCTTGTATAAAGCGCCTATAAAATCCCGCATGACCTAAGAAACTCCTCACACCTTTAACTGATGTGGGTGGGGGAAGCTTAGCAATCACATCAATTTTAGCTCGATCCACTTCTAATCCCTTATTGGATATTTTGTGTCCTAAAACAATCCCCTCTTTCACCATAAAGTGACATTTCTCCCAATTAAGCACTAAACGTGTTTCCTCACAACGCTTAAGCATTCTCTCAAGATTGGTGAGACATGAGGTAAATGAATTTCCAAAGACGGAAAAATCATCCATAAAAACCTCCATGGTTTGCTCTATCATGTCATGGAAAATCGCCATCATGCACCTTTGAAACGTCCCCGGTGCATTACATAGGCCAAAAGGCATCATCTTGTAAGCAAATGTACTGTAGGGACAAGTGAATGTGGTCTTTTCTTGATCCTTAGGGTCAATGGGTATTTGGAAATAACCCGAAAAGCCATCAAGAAAGCAATAGTACTCATTTCCCGCTAAGCGTTCAAGCATTTGATCCATAAAAGGTAATGGGAAATGGTCTTTCCTAGTTGCCTCATTGAGTTTTCTATAATCAATACAAACTCTCTAACCGGTCACAAGTCTCGTGGGAATAAGCTCATTGTTCTCATTAGGCACCACGGTGATTCCACCCTTCTTTGGCACACAATGAACCGGGCTAACCCATGGAGAGTCGGAAATGGGGTAAATCATACCCGCATCTAAGAGTTTAATCACTTCCTTCTTAATAACCTCATGGATTTTTGGGTTAACTCTCCTTTGATTTTGAATGGCGGGTTTATAGTCATCCTCCATAAGGATTTTGTGTGTACAAAAATGTGGATCAGTTCCCCTTATGTCGGATATTTTCCATGCTAAGGCTTTCTTGTGTTTCTTAAGGACTTCAATAAGTTGCTCCTTCTCATCCTCTTTCAACTCTTTAGCAATGATCACAGGTAATTGGTCTTTTCCCTCTAAGAAAGCATACTCTAAGTGGGATGGAAGGTCCTTAAGTTCAATAGAAGGTGGACTCTCTATGGAAGGTTTTACTATGGAAGGTTCCTCAATGGTAACTTCTTGTGGAATAGGAGAAGGCATAGGGTCCTCATTGAGCAACTTTTGGATTGTAAGAATATCTTCTTCCCAATTAATGGGAGAATCATCATCACCAAGAAAGTTTGACTCAAATTCCTCCAAGAGGAAATCACTCTCTCCAAAAGGTGTTAAAGAGGGAGCAATTGAGGCCACGGTTTCAATATGGGGCATCTCATCACTAGTACTCTTACAAGCATCATGAAAGTGTTCGTCACACACCTCATCTAACACATCAACAATGTTAATAGTCTCATAAGGTCTAGACTCCTTAACCTCTTTCCTATCACAAACTTTCCCTAACTTAAACACCACTCTCTCATCTTCTACTCTCATAATTAGTTCTCCTTCCGCCACATCTATCAAAGTACGACCCATTCTCAAAAACGGTCTACCAACAATCAAAGGCACTCTAGGATCCATGTCATAATCAACCACTACAAAGTCGGTCGGAAACATAAACTTATCCACACCTACAAACACATCCTCCGCTATACCTACGGGGTAAGCTATGGTTCGGTTGGCTAACTCAAGAGTCATCCTAGTGGGAGTGAGCTCGGGAAGAGAGAGTTTTTTCCAAACCGATAAAGGCATGAGGTTTATGCTTGCCCCTAGATCCGCCAAAGCCATGCAATTTTCAACACCGGGAAAATTACAAGGTATCAAGAAGCGCCCCAGATCTCCAAGTTTTGTTGGTAAGGTTTTAAGTAGCACGGCGGAACAATTTTCATTAAGGGATGTGTTGGGCAAATCAACCAATTTTTCTTTGTTGGAGAGTAAATCCTTGAACATCTTAGCAAACTTTGGCATATAAGCAAGAGCTTCCGCAAAGGATATATTGATGTTGAGTTGCTTGAACATCCTTAAGAAATTGGAGACTTGGATGTCATCCTTGTTCTTTAACTTGTCCTTTTTCAACCTTGAAGGATATAGAAGAGTAGGTTTTGGTGTAGGTGGAATAGGTGTTGTGGTGGAAGATTTGTCTTTGTTAGCTTCTTCATTGGGAAGTGTGGAAGGTAAAGGAGAAGTATGAATAGGTTGAGAAGGTGTGTTTGAGTGAATGGGAGCATTTTGAGGAGGTGAAGTAGAGGTAGAAGGCTTGTCACAAGTAGGAGCACAAGTGGGTTGAACAATAGGAGGTTTAGGAGGTGAAGGATCCTTTGTTGTTTTTCTACTCCTTGTTGTAATAGCATTGACATTTGCCCTTGGATTTGTTTGTGTGTTGGAAGGTAAAGCCCCTTGTGGTCTTTGATTTAATGCCATTAAAAGCCTATTGGTTTGTTCATCCGCTATACGTTTCATTTGGTCATTCATTCTCTTCTCAATTTCACGCATTTTCTTGTCAACATACTCTTGAGTCTCTTGCATCCCATATCCTTGAGTTTGAAGTTGAGGGTAAGCTTGATTTGGTATTGGAGCATATCCTTGATTGGGGAAAAATGGAAGTGGTTGATTAAATCCTTGATGTGGTGGATAAAAGGTATTTCCTTGATGTTGAACATTGTTGGGTGCCTTGTAGTTATTTCCTTGGTAAGGTGGTCTTTGCCCTTGATTCCTTGGTAAAATTTGAGGAGGATTTTGTTGAATTTGGGTGGGTGGTTGGGTGGGGAATCCCGGTGGAGTAAGATAGTTTTGGGACTTGTAAGAAAGGTTATTTGGATTGATATTTGGCTTGAAGTGTTCACGATGTTCCTCTTGGTAAGCATAGCATTCCCCTTGATAAACTTGCACCTTATCACATTGTTCATAAGAATGGGGACCTCCACAAGTTACACAAGAAAGAGTAATGGCATTCACATTATTCGAAGAATTGTTCAATGACATGGTCTTAAGAGCTTGAAGCATTTCTTGTTGTACCTTCAAATTCCTCTCACTATCTCTATCCATCTTTTGAATGATCTCTTGTTGATACTTGAGGAGTTGGTTATCACAAGGTGTTTGAGAATTCTTTTGGATAACATGAACCCTTTCTTCAAATTGATTGTTTGTTTGAACCATTGCTTTAGTCTCAATGATGTCCAAGGCCTCTTGCACGGATTTAAGAAGAATATTCCCTCCCGCGGAAGCATTGAGTGAATCTTGGTGGTGAGGTTTAAGGCCATCATAGAAGGTATTGATTTGGTGAACATCATCCAATCCATGGTTAGGGCATCGCCTCAATAACTCTCTATACTCTTCCCAAGCATCACTAAAGGATTGACTAGGTTTTTGTTGAAAGCCTATAATTAAGGTCCTCAAGGCCATGGTCTTAGATGGAGGAAAGAACTTGTTCAAAAACTTAGTGGTGAAACCATCCCATGTGGTGATACTATCGGGTGGTTGGTGTCTAACCAATGCTTAGCTTGTCCCTCAAGTGAAAATGGCACTAACGTCAACTTAATAGCATCATGTGGAACTCCATTTTGCTTAATGGTATTGCAAAGAGAAAGGAATCTCTTAAGGTGATCATGAGGATCATCATTCTTGTTACCATAGAAAGGTGATTGTGAAACCATAGTAATCATAGTCGTTTTTAGCTCAAATGTATTTGCGGGATTGTCAGGAATCCTAATAGCACTAGCATATCCATGAACATTGGTTTGCATACGTTCCATCAAAGAACGATTATCAACAGCCATGGCTTCTTGTGGTGGAGGAGTCAAAGCACGATTCTCGTGATCGGCTTGATGGACGGTGGTGGTCTTACTCTTTCTCTTTTTCTTCCTTTTCGGAGGAAGAGGTTGTACACCAATCGGTATTTGTGCACGCCCGCGAGTGAGCATGCAACTCAATACGAGGAATGAGAGAGAAGCACTCGTGTGACTTTGAAGAGAAATGGATTATCCTTTTCGAGTTTCAATATTAATTATCCACAAGAAAATAACAATATATGTATGTACTACTTGGGTGCAAGACCCCCAATGAAGCATTCCTTCTTAGAATACTCACAAGTGAACGGGGGGTTAGGTGGCGTGAAGCACTTAAGTACCTATTGACCCTTAGATGGCATTTTTATAGCACATCGCCTTTCTATTCACTTAAATGTTCGTATTCTTCGAATTGTTGCTTATTGAGAGTATTTATCTATTCTTGCTTTATTTTGTTTGATCGATACACGTGTCAAGGACCGGAACGCCCCTCAACACGGTGTATTGCCTTGGCAATACTTATGGAGAATATGTAGATTGGTTGTTCTTATACGTATACTTATTTACTTATAATAATATATGGAAAATATTTTTGTATTTATGAGTTTTTTAAGAGAAAATACTATATGTACATAAAAACCGAGAGAATCCAATAATATATATTTTTGGGTGCAATATCTTAGGAAAAAGATTGCTTTTTGGATTTTTTAATTTGTTTGGTCAATTCTTTAGGAAAAGAATTGTTTTGTTAATTTTTTAGTTTTTATATATTTTTATTTTTTTTATTTTTTTTATTTTTTTTTATTTATGATACGTAAAAATAACGTTCACAAGGTGAACGGATCCCAAAAGCCAATGAAAACCATCAATCTATAGTCTCTCGTAAAGTCAAAGAACCGGCAGCGGCGCCATTTAAAATTGTGTATAATGCAGTTCGTTTTTCTCAGTTCTTGCTAATTGAAAGTCCTAACAATATCGGGTTTTTAACTGTTTTTGGTTGTTAATATTTTTTGGATATTCTATTTGCTAATTCAAACAAAGCCTTGCAAAATTGAAAAATATTATCTACTTATATGTAAAACATCGTGCAATTACCAAGTTTTTATTCAAGTAAATTCAAAATGTAAATTTTAAAACTAAAAGGACTGAAAATGTAAATTCTAGGAAAACTAAATGCTTAAAATGTAAAACTAACAAGTAAAAGGACTGAAATTGACAAAACAGTTAACCAAAAGGATCGAATATGTAAACAATGTAACAAACTAACCAAATTGTAACAAATTCCAAAAATACCAACTGAATTTTAACAACTTTTGAAAGTTAAAGGACCTGTTATTTGAAAACCATAAAAACTCTCAAGTTTAGCCAAGATTAGAAACAGTTTAATACAAGGAGGACCTAAGTGCAATTTTAGAAAGATTTTAAGCAAAAACGGGTTCTAGACAAAAATAAGCTCGTTTGAGCTTATTTCTCAACCAAAATCAATCAAACAAATTGCAAAATGCTTAGAATTCAAAATAAGCTAGACCTGTAAGAGGATTTTGGCTAAAAATGACTTATAAGCCAATAAGCACTTCCCAATAAGCACAAAATAAGCTCTAGGAAAATCTGGACATGCACAATTAGATTTTTGTACTAAAACTGATTAAAGAGCTTAAAACATGAACGGGAAATCAAGTCCTATCAAAAATCATCAAGAAATAAGCTTGAAAATTGAATTAAGCGGAATTTGGCTTATGTTGACCAAGCGTTGACCAAGATTTTTTCAAAAAGCTGAAAATCTCAAAAATCATCCACCAACACCTACTAAGTGATATTGTAAAATAAAATTGCCAGGTTTGTGAAGTGGATTAAGAGATCTGAAAAAGCTGTTTTGATTTACAAAAACTTGCCTTTCCTCAAGTGTTCAGAATTTTGCTTATTTCTATCTGCTTAATGAAAACTGTACAAAAAGCTTATGGACTTTGAAACTTCATAATGTGACCTACAAATGAGAACTGGTTTGGCAAGATTTCATCAAGAATTCAACAAATGCAAGCCAAATGAATTTGACAACTTTTTAGAGCAAATCTGACTGAAAATGGACCCAAACTTTTTACATGCCAATTGCCTCTTTGACTTTAAATTTGACTTGAAAAGGACTCAAAACACTTAGTTATCACCTTGTGACTGGAAATGAACATTAACTTGCCAAAAACCAACACTTGAAAATCAAAAACCAGTTAAAGCCAAACACTCATTAACTGAACTTTAAGGAAATTTTGTGAAGACTTTATGAGTTTAAGCTTGAACTGAATGAAGACCTATAGCAAACCAAACTTAGTGATCAAAATGAAATGTTTAAAAGCTATAAACAAGAAATGAAGGCAACTAGAACTCAATTAAGGTAACAAGGCTAAAAATGACTGTATTAAGCTACAAACTAGAATACAATCCAAATCAATAAGCAGATAAGCAACACTTAGACCACAAACTACTAGAATCAAGTAGAGATCAATCTAAACAAGTTTTATCATGCATTCAACAAGGATTAAAGCTAGGAATTTAGCATGCAATTTGACAATTTGAGTGGAACCAAAACAAGAACTTTTTAACCTTGTGAAGAAACCTTTGAGCAGTAGAGGAGTGCTGAACTCTCTAGTCTAGTGCTAACCACCACCTTAGAACTAGATTAACCTATCTACAATCAACAAACAGCTACTCATCAACTAGAATCATCATTTTGGCTTGAATTCATCACTTATGCTATGATCTTGAACTGAAGTCAATCAAACAGCTACTATCTTCCTTCAAAGTCAGTTATGATCCATGAATGATCATAACAAACTCAATTCAGCAACAAAAGTATCAATGGAAGCAAGGAATGAACAGTAAAGATGATGAGAAGATTTGGCGGGAAAAGTTGAATTTGAATTTTATTAATGGAAATTGGTTACAAAGCTGTTGAAAAGGTAACTAACTGACTAACTAACTCAAGAGTGTGTCAAACTCTTGAGTAGTTTAGCTAAAAAGGGAAAATGATGAGAGGAAAAGTAAAAGTGTGTGTTTTTCACACTTACAACTACACAACAAGAAATGAAGACTAAACAGCTATTTATAGGCTTGAGAAGGAGGTCAGTTGGGGTTGGTGACGTATTGGGACCAATCCCAGGTCTCCACGTGTCGAAATTCTGCTCCTTTGAATTTGCAGGTATGAACTTGAATTGGGGTTTCTTGATTGAGTTGATTACATGTTAATTGATCATGACCAATGGATTCGTCTCTCAAAAATAAGCAATTTTGATGTTTATAACTTTCCATGAAATCCACTCTAGCTCCAAAACGATCCTGGGAATTTTTGCTCGTTTGAAAATGACACGTGTCAAGCTTTGAATGGCTGAAACTAGTGCACACGGATTGCACTGTTGGGATACGCTCATTAAATGATGGCGACTGTAGTGGGAAATTAATGCAGTTATTTGGCAATCCATGTGCTTGTTTTGCTGTCTTCTCATTGGTCCATAGCTATTTCACATGGATCACTTGTATTATCTTTCCATATATGGTAGAAATCACCCCTTAACTTTGGCAGATTGCATTTAAAGGCTAGCAGCTTCATTTCTTTGGCATTTTTAGTCCTTCAACTTTCATTCTTGAACAAAATTGGTCCTTTGACTGAGTTGACTTGAATGTTGACCTTGTTTGACTATGATCTTGACTTTTTACAATATTTACACTTTGGTCCTTCATCTTTGGCAGTTTGTCAAGATAGGTCCTTATACTTCAAAGTCTTGTCACTTTTGATCCTTCTTTGTATTTTTCATCAAATTAAGCTTGATTATTCCTTGTTTGCTTGAAAATGCATCCTTTTACCTACACAAGTGTACACAAACACAAACATACCACATAATACTGTTTTTACAAGATAAATTGGTATTTTGCTTCATGTTTTAGGGTTATTTGTTGATAAATTGATATGAGTTTTAGCTCATATCAACAAGTAATTTGTGTTAAACTCAATCTCCTATTATTCCTAATTGTATCTCTAGATTTTATTTGTCATTCACCCAAAGGCTCATTTGACTTATTTGATATTTATTAATCTAAATATGAAGGCAAAAACGGTGTAATCTCCTATTATTCCTAATTGTATCTCTAGATTTTATTTGTCATTCACCCAAAGGCTCATTTGACTTATTTGATATTTATTAATCTAAATATGAAGGCAAAAACGGTGTAAACTCAACACTCAAAACCTAACCTCGACTTCAAAAACCTTTTTCACTAAAGAAAGCTCACACCAAGGATAACTTAACACGCCTTGAGGGATAAATCCCCGGACCCGAAATTTGGCTAATAGGACTACATAAAATGCAAAAATAAAACCTCCAAAGTCAATTATGACCTTATTAATGGAGTTAGCAACAATTACATTATATCACCTTGTGGCACTTTAAGATGCAATTGTGCTCCTTATTTAAAATCCACACCCGAAGGTTCCTTGGACAAAAATAAGGGAATTGACATTCACCATCCCACCTTATGGCTCATGATGATGAAGCAATTTTTATTAAACACGTCCCCATGCCATACACCCTAAGGCTTAAATGACAAGGTGAGTGCTACATGACTCCCACCCGAAGGCTCATAGAGAACATGTTTTTATTTATTTTTCTTATTATTATGATATGTATAGTAAGCCAAATTTCCGCAATCCCATGATCAAAAGTCCATGACGCTGACACCCTTAATATGTTCTCACTTTAATTACAAGGGAAGAAAAAGAAGGAATTATGAGTTAAGATATTAATCCTAAACCGCTAAAAACTTCATTTATTAAGCAATTAATTATTCAAGCGTGAAAAATAAATATAAGGAGATTAAATCAAACACAAAAATACTTACACAAATAAAAGTTAACTTTAGAAACTTATGATTAAAGTATATCATCTCTTGTTATCCATATAGTAAAATTTTAAAAAATGTGAAATCAATGGATACTTAGCCTATTAAATCAAAGTTTTGGGTTTTCAAGTCATCTATAGGATCTTGCATCTTCTTATACTTTTTCAAGTTTTAGAGTTTGCGTTCTAAAGTTCCCTTGATAAAAGACTTCCTAGGATCAATTATAGGAACTTGCGAAAAGTTCTCGTTCTTAAACCCGTATGAGTTAAGACTTTTGCATTTTAAAGTTCCCTATATAAAAGCCTATCAAAACTTGATTCAAATACGTTAAGGAAAAAGCTAAGGTAAAAACCGAGTCGAGTCAAAAACTATTTTTATTTTCACCAATGGAAAGCCTACATTCGTGTCAAAAGCACTTATTTTCTTTATTAAAATTTAAAATAACACTAAAAATATAAAAATTTTATGAAAAACGAGAAAACGATTACGTTTAGAACACGACAAAAGCAATTTCAAGCGATTATATCGATTGACACCCCCATGCTAAAACCAAACATTGTACTCAATGTTTCTTAGCTCAAGAGTAACACCCCCTTGCTAAAACACGAAGAGTCTAATGCAAAATCCTAACATGGAAAGAGCACGCAAATCTATAAGCCGTTTATTAATTATGCCTCATGATAAAACGTTAGTCGATAAAAATCAAAGGATAGAGAGTGTGCCTCTTTTGGAAATCAAGTATGGAAGATCAAGTGGACCGGCAAAAACCAAACACGAGAGTCTTCAATGATTAGGGTCATACCTAAGATTCATAACACAACAAAACACGAGCACGAGCTTGAAAGATCAAGCCTTATTAGTGTTAGAAAATAGAAAGAAGATAGAATGTATGTGACTCCCCAACAAGGCACCTCGTTTTTGTTCACCGAGTTATGAGCTCGACTCGATCCCCGCATTCATTAGTCCTTAGGGAAAATGGTGAAAACCGACATAATGGAATAAATTACAACATAAAGCACGATGTCGGGGTCAAAGATTACATCCTCGTTGTCGGATAACAAACGAAAGGATAAAACTCCAAAATAAATCTCTAAAACGAGATGGTAGTCATAAATTATGGAATGGATATAGCACGCTCCCCGAGATAAACTCGCACCAAGATGATCAAAAAATCTTTCAATTATTGCATCGGTGAAAGGCCGAGATTTCCCTAAATCTACGATTCCTGGGTCGAATACCTCGTCCTCGGGAGAGAAAGGAATAGACAACACGGTGTCGTCCCCCCATGCTAATCCAATATCATATAAAGCACATGGTAATGGTGGGATAAAAGTCTCAACAATGGTGGTATCAACTTGTATGACTTTGTTGACCTTATCACTCTTATGAATGTGAACAAAGGGGTCATGGTACTCAAAATGAGTCGCATGAAAAACCCGCACATTAAGATCAAATCGAGTGGGAAGGATAATTGGAATAAAGGTAATTTCTCCCTCCGGGTCAACATTATCATCATCATAAATCGGGTGATCAAACCAAAGATTTTCATCACCGTTATTAGACTCTTCCTCAAATTCCGAAGGAATGTCTATATAAAGAAACTCATCAACCTCCTTCAAGAGAAGTTCATCATCACAAGGGTTGTGAGACGTAGGAAGTATGATGCTCTCAAAATCCTCTTGAAACAATGGATTATTGTTCATTGAAGCTTCAATGAGAGGATTTGAGTAGGTCACAAAAGTGTCATCAATCTTGTCATCACAAGAAATATCCGACAAAGTATCAAGTTCATCATTCTCATTAGAAGGAAGTTCATCGGATAATTCCTCGAGAATGGTAGGTAAAACATGAGAATCACGCTCGATTTCAAAATCGATAACGTCTTCACTTCCCCGTGGAAGTGGATCAACAAGTTCATCGGCGAACTTATCGAATGAATCGTCACTAACCTCACTCGGTATGAAGTTAGGAATCAAAGGCTCTTCAAATGAACATTGTGCCTTAGGATCATCAATTTGGTCCTTCGTATAGAATGAAAATGAGTCCATTTTCAATGATTTTTCAATTAAAGCAATATATCTCTCGGGATCAAAATTCTCACAATCAAACTCACTAGGATCAAATGGTGCACTAAGGTATTCATCAATTTCCTTTTCAATCTTAGAACTATCATCCTCGTGTGGATTGAGTGGAGACGAGATAATATTACAACATGATTCAACAAAACAAGAATCTTTCTTTGAAATTAACTTTTCTTCTTCACAAAATGAGGGTTCCATAGTTGGCAAATCACCTTTGTAAAAGAGAGATTCCTTGTTTGTGTTACTTTCAAAAGGTTTAACAAGTTTCACACATTCCACTTTCTTAGAAACAAATCTTGGAATTTTTTCTAGTTTGAAAATAATATGTTTATCCCCATAAAACAATTTTATCTCCTCTTCCCTCATATCAACTATAACTTGAGCCGTGTACAAAAATGGTCGTCCTAAAATGATAACCACGCGAGGATTGGTCTCATAATCAACGATTGCAAAATCGGCAAGGTAAATGAACTCTCCCACTTTAGTAATGACATTTTCCGCTATACCAACCGAATGGGTGGTGGTACCATTAGCAACCTCAATGATCATTCGAGTGGGACTAAGTGGTTAATATTCAAGAGTCTTCCAAAAGGCTAAGGGCATTAAGTTAATGCTAGCTCCTAGATCGGCTAGAGCTTTGCATTCCCCAAGCTCATCAAAAACACAAGGTATCAAGAATTTACCCGTATCTTTATATTTCTCGGGAAAGAAATCAAAGAAAACCGAGGAACTAAAGTAGCCTTGGTAACATCAAGGAAGGTCTCTTTAGGTGTAATATAAAGCTCAATCACTCTTTCTAAATTGTCATCATCATAAGCAGTGATAGCCTTAAGCTCTCCCTTCGAGTTTGGAATGGTATTGCTAGGTAAGCAACCTGAAGAAGAGGATGGTTTAGATATAAATCCCTCAAACATCGAAAGCAATTTGTTTTGATGTTGTTCCAAACTTTGTTGCATACGATTTTGACTTTGCTCTAAAATTTTTTCAAAACGGTTTTGGTTTTGCTCAAGTCTTTGTTGGTTAAGCTCAATCTTGTTATTCGGCACATCTCTAAACTTGAGAGTCGAGGTAATACGAAGAAAATTCCGAATGTGAGAGTGTGGGTTATCGTTCTCATTGCCACGATATTGGTCGGCACGAATGAGCGATAAAAGTCTCGTCTTAATCTCAAAATGATCCGCCAAAATAGCCGGCACAACGATTGCTTCCCCATACCCTTCGGTGGGTACACGGAGAAATTCCTCCATTTTTCGTTTATCGGCCATCTCTACAACAATAGGTGGAAGCTCGGGTTCCACTATTCGTTGTTGACGATTTCTATTTCTACGAGGAATATTTTCAAGCCTATTTAAATCAATCAAAAGTCGAGAAGATCGTAATTGCATAAACCAAAGTAACAAGAATTTTAGAGGGTTGAAGAAAAGAAATTATACAAGAAGAAGATTATTTTTGGTATTTTTATTTTGGTATTACTCAATCAAAAAGATTGATAAAAAACAAGGAACAAGGATAATTACTATGGAAGTAATCTATCCTCGGTCGACTTTGAAACGATAGGTGAAAACCTAACCGCCTCGAGGTTCAATAAGTAAACTACAAAATAAGGTATAATACTACTTGAGTTGGAAAACCAATAATCGGTCGTCCCTCTCAATATACGCACAAGCGAGCGGGGAAACGAGGTGGCACAAAGAACTTAAAAACCTTTTTCCTTAGACGGCCTTTTATAGCACGTCGCCTTATACCCACCTTATAGTTTGTATAAATCGAGTTCAAACTTTTTATTAGTATTTATCTGTTTTGCCTTTTTTTTCGTTTTGGATTCGAATACAATAGCTTGGCGATGAAATCCCACCTAAGGTCTTATTTGGAAGTAGGTAAATTTATTGTTCTACGTAATATAATATAATAATCACAAAAAACACGAAAAACGATACATACTATAATAATAGAAAAATAACAAAACTTTCCAAGGACGGAATGGGTCTTCAAATCAACGATCAACAAATCTCAACAAGACGAATCGTACACAAGATCCCCGGCAGCGACGCCAAAATTTTGATGTGATGAGGAAACGTCAATGTATTTTAATGATATACAATATAGGACAAATTTAGGCAATTACCTTTAGGAAAAGGTAATAAGACATAAATAAGTCGAAGACGGATATGATTAAACACGTTGATGATCCAAGTTCGTTGTACACGAAGATCCAGTGAATTTGAGACGTTTTGTTTCGATTTGGACAATTGATTTGAATGGGTTTTCAGTTTTTAAACTAAAATTACTTCTACCAATTTTTAAATTAATTAAATCTTACGTGCATGAATCGTTCCCCATTATTAAAATCTAATAGACAATTATTTAAAATATGAAACTATTTAAACTATTTAAAAATTAAACTATTTAAAATAAAACTATTTAAAATAAACTATTTAAAATTTACTCTTAATCTAAATTTTAATTAAATCAAGAAAAAATTTCATGTTTGGTCCCTACTGTTTACACCAAACATCAAGTTTGGTCCCTATCTCAAACTAAGTGCACAGATCGTCCCTATCGTTTACGCTTTTGATCAAGAATGGTCCCTATCTTGGATGGGAGTTAGTTTTGCCTATTAACTTTTAGAAATAGAAGGGTATTTTCGTCTTTTCATATTTTTTTCTTATATTTATTTCTTTTTTTCTTTTTCTCCTCATATACCTCTTTCTCTTTCACAAGAATTCTCTCAGACCAAACTCATTCGCACATACCACGTGTCTAACTAGATACGTGTTCTACACACACATAATTCTAATAGAAATTACCCACCGTACATTTTATAGACATTGTTTTCCTGAAGCTTATTCTAAAAGCTTTTGTTCAACATCTATCCATTAAATTCATTTTTTGGGTTGGTAAAAAATTCAACGACACAAACAAATCGGAAATACATCCAGAAAGGTTAAAATCCATTATAAAGGTTAGGTGCCCACTTTTTTGCTAATTGCTTTTAGTGATTTTGGGTTTTGTTTTCTTTCATGTTTTGCAGGTGCCTGCCGCCGCACTAACGCCTTCACACATTCGCACCCGCGCATACAAACCCATTAAAAGTGGGGGAAATTAGATGTGACATTTCCAGAAAGAGTCGCCCCTTTCTTTTTGTATCCAGCCTGTCAAGATCCATCGTAGGCACCATTATTCTTTTTCAGCTTCTAACAACACCATCACCATCCCCAAATCTTATAATGGATACTTCTGGTAATGGTGATCGAGAATCACAACTCTCCACCCTCATCTAGTATCCATTCACCAAATCAAACCTACGAAAAAAAACAAACCGTAAATGGTTCAAAAATGGATTTGGTGGCAGATCGGTGGGTGTGGTGGATGTGGTTTCCAAACAGTGGTGGTAAATCAAGAGGTTTATCAACGATTTTTGGTGAGGGTGGTTGCTTATCAAGAAAGGCTTATGAACATGGGCATCAAATGAGACAGAGATTGAGGTGATAATAGATCTAGGTTTTGTATGTTATAGAAATGTGATCTTGTTTGAATCGGTGGTGGAGGTGATAATAGTGGAGGCGTCGTTATGGCGTTTGATGATTAAAGGGTATGTGGATAATGGTGATGCAGGTGCGGGTTTGGTGTTGTTTGGTCAGATGAAGGAGCTTGGGTTGAGTCCAGATGGGAGACTTTTAGGTTGGTTTTTTTTTGCGTGTGATGGCCGGTTGGTTCGGTTCAAGAATGTTGGTGGCGGCGGCCGGAGATGGCCGGATGACGGCCGGAAAGTGAAAAGCGGCTGGAGGTGAAGAGGGTGAGAGTATATAGTTTGCTAGGGTTTTGTGTGTGGGATGATATATATGGAAATGATACAGATCTTGATTTGTTTTTTTTAAAGATCTTGGACCATTTTTTTTTGGAAATGAAAAATCAAATCTTGTGCAGGAGAAAGAGAAGAAAGAGAGATGTGAAAAAGAGAGAGATAAAAAAAACTTAAAATATTTATTGAGTTTTTATTTAATGAAATCGAAAAGACAAAAATACCCTTCAAATAATTACACTTAACAGGCAAAACTAACTCCCATCCAAGATAGGGACCATTCTTGATCCAAAGTGTAAACGATAGGGACGATCTGTGCACTTAGTTTGAGATAGGGACTAAACTTGATGTTTGGTGTAAACGATAGGGACCAAACATGAAATTTTTTCTTAAATCAATTAAAAGTAACTTTTAAAGAAAATCTATTTTTAAAACTACTATATTTAAAAACTAATTTTTTATAAAAATCTAATTTAATTAAAATCTAATTTATTACAAAACTAATTTTTTAATAACTAATTAAATCTATAAAATTAATAAAACATTTTTTATTATGTTTTGAAACTTTTATTCTTTTTAAACTTTATAAAAGTAAAAATATTAATTAGAATTTACTTTGATGAAAACCTAAATTTAACTCTCTACTTAAAACTTACAGCTAGATTAAATGAAACTATATTAAAAATGGAAGTTGTAGTTAAACACAAACAAGTATCTAGCATAGTTGGTTAAGATGTTTGGCCTGTGACCAAGAGGTCACAAGTTCGAATCCCTTTAGAGACATTTTTGGAGATTATTATTTTTGACAATGAAACGCAAATTAGAAGTCACAGGAGTGAACTTATTTGAATAAGTTTTGTAGGACTGATAGGAAATCAGCTTTGAACAATCAAATTAGTCGAATCTGATGGCATTTACTTTCACAAAAATATCAACAGCTTGCAAATTAACTGCAAGAAAACCAAATGCAAAGTGAACTTAATATATCAGCAACTCATAATATCAGTAAACCAAAACTTCTATTAGCATAAGAAAACTAAAAAGCAAGCTATAATTATATCAGCAGAACCTAGACATTTAGCAGGCAACTAAATTTCAGCAAATAAGTAATATCAGCAGAATAAAACATGTATCAGCAATATAAGAAACCCACAAACTTCAGTAGACAATAATAACAGCCAAAAAACTTCCATTACAGTTTCAAGTCAATGCAAACTTATAACCAGACTTTAAAAGCAAAATATCAGTCAAGAAAATAAACCTTTTTTAAGTCTACTACTCAATATCAAACCAAATTATATAACTAAATCTGCTTAAAAATCTCACTTAGACAGATTCAGATATAATAAAACCCCTTATAACAGATTTAAACTTACTAACATTAAAAACTTAATTCTAAACAGATATATCACTTGCACAGTATCACCCAAAACTCCTATAAAACAGATCTATTATCATATTAAAAACGACATTACATCCCTAATCTATCTAACAATCACTCCACTTAAATCGTCTAACAGATTCATTTAAAGTAAAAATAACAACTTAAAAATAATAAAACGTCTTAAAACCTTTTGTAGATAGCTGTTGTGAAGAAGAGTTGCGCTGAGCAATCTTGTCTAACACACCACCATTAACCTCCATTCGAACCATTACCATTCGTCACCATCGAACCAACAACATCAAACCATCTTCGAACCAGTTTTTTTATAAACTTTCAGTGGGGAAGTTTATTCCCAATATTTATTTTTTAATTATTTAAATAAAACTATTAATTAGTTTCATCAAATAATCTCAATCATTATCATATCAAATCAATTTAAAAATTAAACGTGCAATAATTGGTCTTGAACAGAAAATAAACAACGAATTAAACCGATCAAAAATCACTTTTATTACTAAACATTGAAGATTACAATACTTTAAGAAAGAAACATTACAAGATTAATCCTAAAACTAATTTAACATAATAACTTTAAAATTAGATATGAAATTACAGGAAGTAGGGGGGTTTTTATAGCCAAACCCCCAAGGTCCTTGGTGGAGTTTGTTGAGCAGAAACTATCATCTCGTCCGTTCAATCCATCTTTTCTCTTTCTTCTCTTGATCTTGTGGCTGAGATAACACCCCTTGCATACGGATTGCCAACGTGTCAAGGGGTTATGCTAGTTGTGCTAGTTTAAATGTGAGGTGGCCTTTCCTTATTGGTGGATTTGAGGGGGATGAGGTGGTTCATCCAATCATATGCAAGGAAAAGGCCACGTCACTAATAAGTCCTCCATCATCAAGCTTAGAAATAATTGGGGATTTATTTTGAGCGCTTGTGTTGTACTTGCTATTGATAAGAAAAGCCCCAATTATTGATTATTAGATCTAGGGTTTGTGGAGGTGGTTTTTGACTGTATTTGTTTTCTAGATTGTAACGAGAGAGAAGGTGTTTCTTGTTTATATCGAAAATAAATAAAAGGTGTGTGTAAGTTACGTTTGACCGAAAGTGATATTTATTCACTTTAACCGTCCAAGTAGAAACTAAATGGGCCCAAAGTCTTTTCGTCTTAAAACTTTCCTTGTAAATTATTGTCAATTTGGGTTTTTGGCCCAAGTTTCTCAATCCATTCCATAGTAGAATGCTTTGTATTAGGCTTGTGGTTTTAAAAGAAGATAAATTGTTTCACAAATGGCTTTTAAGCCCATTTATCCAAATGTGGGTCCCACAAGGCCCAATTAACCTCCTTTAAGTTAAATCCACTAAAAACGAACTCGATTTTGGCTTCTTTGATCTTTTCTTCAATCTCGTGTCGTTTTTGCCGGTTTTCGCGAACTTCGGTACCTACACACATCAAACGACAAACAAACGTATACAAGGCCATATTGATACATTTTATGCATTTATTGTTTGTTTTATGATATAATTGATATGAGTAAACTCACTCATATCATACAACTTATCACGCTGGCCATTCACTTTAAAGTTTGGCCCATTCGGTTGAGAAAGCTCAATGGTGCCATAAGGGAAGACTTTAGCGACGGTGAATAGACCAGACCAACGGCTCTTAAGCTTTCCAGAAAAGATTTTCAACCGAGAGTTAAAGAGTAAAACTTGATCACCAATTTTTGAACTCTCAGTTTTTGATCTTAGAATCATGAATGAGCTTGGTTTTATCCTTGTAGATCAATGAATTCTCATAAGCCTCATTTCTCAGTTCATTGAGTTCATTGAGTTGGATTTTCCTAAGATCACCGGCTTTGTTGATATCAAAATTAGCCCATTTCAAGGCCCAATAAGCCTTATGCTCCAAGTCAATGGGGATGTGGCAAGCCTTTCCGTACACAAGACGATATGGAGTGCAACCAATAGGTGTCTTATATGCGGTACGGAAAGCCCGCAAAGCTTCATCTAACTTATCGGCCCACGGGGCACGATGCTCTCCCACAGTACGCTCTAAGATTCGCTTAAGTCCACGGTTAGAGATCTCGGCTTGACCATTAGTTTATGGATGATACGCGGTGGAAAGACGTTGATTGACACCATACTTAGCCATGACTCGCACAAATTGATCATTGCAAAAATGAGTCCCGCGATCACTAATGATAGCACGAGGAACACCGAATCGAGCAAATAATTGTTTCAGAAAGTTCAGAACCACCCTCGCATCGTTCGTAGGTAAAGCCTTTGCTTCAACCTATTTTGATACGTAGTCAACGGCTACAAGGATGTACTTGTTCGCTTTAGATGATGGAAATGTCCCCATAAAGTCGATGCCCCATACGTCAAAGATTTCACATTCTTGGATGAAATTTTGAGACATCTCATATTTATGTGTGATCTTGCCTTGTCTTTGGCAAGCATCACAATGTTGAACCATTTCGTGTGCATCACGATAAATGGTGGGCCAATAGAATCCGGAGTCGAAAACTTTCTTCGCGGTAAAGTTAGGACCAAATTGACCATCGGTTGGTCCTTTGTGGCAAGCTTCCAAGATTTGTAAATCTGCTGGCCCGTCAACACACAGACGAAGGATCAAGTCAGCACATTGTTTGAAGAGATAAGGGTCGTCCCAATAGTAAGTTTCACATCCTTGAAAAATTTCTTCTTTTGTTGGAACGATAACCCTTCGATGAGAATTCCACTCGCCAGATAGTTTGCGATGTCCGCAAACCATGGGGTATCATCAAGATTGGAATTAATAGACATTAAGGCCCAAGGGGAAAAGATTCATTAATCTCTTGATTTGGAAGTTCCCCTTGATAAGGATCCTCGTGTCTACTAAGATGATCCGCGGCTAGGTTTTCCGCTCACTTTTTATCGCGAATTTCAATTTTGAATTCTTGAAGGAGTATAACCAAACGAAGAAGTCTTGGTTTAGAATCTTGTTTTGTTAATAAGTACTTCAACGTGTAATGATCGGTGTACACAATGGTGGTGGAAAGGACAAGATAGGGGCGGAATTTCTCAAAAGCATATACAACGGCTAAAAGCTCTTTTTTGGTTGTAGTGTAATGCAATTGAGCCCCCGTCATTATCTTGCTAGCGTAATGGATTGGTTGGAAATGTTTGTTAATTCTTTGTCCCAAAACCGCTCTAATAGCAAAGTCGCTAGCATCACACAATAATTCAAAAGGTAACTCCTAATTAGGGGTAACTAAGACCGGTGCCTTAGTTAATTTATCCTTAAGAAGATTGAAAGATTTGATACACTCTTTAGAAAAGATAAAAGGAGTATCTTTTTCCAAGAGGTGGGTCATCGGGTGAGCAATCTTAGATAAATCTTGAATGAATCGACGATAGAAGCCCGCATGACCAAGAAAACTTCTCACACCCTTTACGGTTGAAGGAGGAGGTAATTTAGCAATCACATCAACTTTAGCACGGTCGACTTTAAGACCGGCTTTGGAAATTTTATGTCCAAGAACAATGCCTTCTTTTACCATGAAATGGCATTTTTCCCAATAAAGAACGAGACGAGTGTCTTCACACCGTTTAAGCATACGTTCTAAATTGGCAAGGAAAGATGAGAAAGAATCACCATAGACCGAAAAATCGTCCATAAAGACTTCCATAGTTTCTTCAACCATGTCATGGAATATAGCCATCATACACCTTTGGAAAGTCCCAGGAGTATTGCATAAGCTGAAAGGCATTCTTTTGTAAGCAAATGTTCCATAAGGACAAGTGAATGTGGTTTTCTCTTGGTCTTTTAGATCGATGGGAATTTGGAAATACCCGGAGAAGCCGTCTAAGAAGCAATAGTAGTCATTACCCGCTAAACGCTCGAGCATTTGATCCATGAAAGGAAGAGGAAAATGATCCTTGCGAGTGGCATCATTGAGCTTGTGATAATCTATGCAAACTCGCCAACCCGTGACAAGTCGAGTAGGAATCAACTCGTTATTTTCATTGGGAACAACGGTTATTCCACCTTTCTTAGGCACACAATGGACGGGACTAACGCATGGCGAATCCGAAATAGGGTAAATCATTCCGGCATCGAGAAGTTTGACAACTTCTTCCTTGATGACATCATGAATTTTTGGATTAACCCTTCTTTGGCTTTGGATTGCGAGTTTAAAGTCATCTTCCATGAGAGTTTTATGAGTGCAAAAGTTAGAATCAATTCCGAGGATATCGGAAATTTTCCAAGTAATTGCTTTCTTATGATTTTTGAGCACATCGATAAGTCTAGATTTTTCATCCTCTTGTAAGTCCTTTGCAATGATGACGGGTAACTTCTTATTGTCTTCTAGGAAAACATATTTGAGATGAGACGGTAAATCCTTAAGCTCTAAATCAGGAGGATTTTCGATGGAAGGCTTAGTCAAATTCGGATCATCGTTTGTAATTTCCATATGGGAAGGTGGAGAAATATGGTCCTCATTGAGAAGTTTCTCAATGGTACGAATGTCTTCATCCCAATCGGAGGGATAATCGCCATATTTTAAATCCACATCCCCTAAAGTTGCTTCAAATTCTTTCAAAAGAAAATCACTTTCTCCAAATGGAGTCAATGAGGGAGCAATAGATGCAACGGTCTCAACAATGGGTAGAGAAGAAAAACCACTTTAAAAAGCGTATTTGAAATGTTCTTCACAAGCCTCATCAAGTAAGTCAATGAAATTAACGCTCTCGTGTTCATAAGGTTGCTTAGAAAGTTTACCCATGTTGAAGACGATTTTATCGTCACCAACTCTCATGATTAATTCGCCCGCGGCGACATCAATAAGAGTGCGACCGGTCCTCAAGAATGGACGTCCAACGATTATTGGAACAAAGGGATCCATCTCGTAGTCAACGACAACAAAATCCGCCATAAAGGTGAATTTGTCGACACCGACGAAGACATGTTCGGCTATCCCCACCTGATAAGCAATCGTACGGTTAGCTAACTCCAATGTCATTCGTGTGGGGACTAGCTCGGGTAGAGATAATTGTTTCCAAACTCTTAAAGGCATTAAGTTGATACTAGCACGTAGATCGGCTAGGGCCATACAATTCTCTACCTCGGGAAAGTTGCAATGAATGAGAAAGCGACCCGGATCACCAAGTTTGGTTGGTAATTTCCTTAAGAGAACCACGGAGCAATTCTTATTAAGTTGGGTCTGAGCAATATCAAGGAGTTTTTCCTTATCACTTAGAAGATCTTTGAACATCTTAGCATATTTAGGCATGTCAGCGAGAGCCTCGGCAAAAGAGATGTTGAAATTTAATTGTTTAAACATTTTAAAAAAGTTTGAAACTTGAATATCATCCTTGTTCTTCAACTTCTCTTTCCTCAACCTTGAAGGATAAGGTATGTCGGGTTGAGAGGAAGGCTTTGGAATGGAATTCTCACTCACATCCTTGGGTGTTGGAGGGGTAGAAGTAGAAGGTGGAGGAATTAGTGAAGGGGGCTCGTTATCCTTTGTCACAATCACCGGAGGAGGTTTAGGAATCTCGGGTTCCTTATAACCTTTTCCACTTCGGGTGGTGATTGCTTTCATCTCCCCTCTTGGATTAGCAACGATGTTACTCAGAAGAGAACCCGAAGCAGAGGGTTGATTACTTTGGAAGAAACTAGCCATCATATCCCTTAATTCAATCGTTTGATTACTTAAAGAGTTTCGTAAGTCATTCCTAAGCTCGGCTCGAAGATCATTCCCTTGTTTAGCCATGTCACCTTTCAAGTTAATAATTTGGCTTTGAAGATTCTTCACCAGCGCGTCATTAGTCCTCATGTAAGTTTCAACCTCTTGATTATATGTCGTGGGTTGGTTGGGAGGAGGAACTTGGTACGCAGGTGGTTGATAGGTGGATTGTTGGTAAACTTGATTATTTCCTTGAGGTGGATATGGGTTTCTTTGGGTTTGATATTGATTAGGAGCTCGAGGTTGGTTTTGATTGTTGCAAGTGAAGTTGTTTTGGTTTTGAGGAGGAAAACCGGGTGGTGAAAGAAAGTTGTTTGAACGATAACTTAGCAAATTGCGGTCACTTTGAGGACGTGCTTGATAGCCTCCCGTGGAAAAATCACCGTTAGCCGCATACACGTTTTCCGGGTTGTCAGGAGTAGAAGGACAATCGGTGTATGAATGAGAACCACCGCAAATCTCACAAGAAGGTGTTACAACTTTAACTTGTTGAAATTGGTTCGTAGCCATGGTTAAGAAATTTTTGTTCATCTCGGCTATTTGGAGGGAGAGTTCGGTTAACTCGGAGTTTGATGAGATAGAAGAAATATTGACTCTCGGATTATTTCTTGAAGATGCGGATGAATCCAAATTTTTGTGATGAGTGGTCATGTTCTCTATAAGCTCTCTACACTCCTCGGGTCTTCTCTTCATAAACATACCACCGACTGCGGCATTAATCTTATCACGATCACAAAAAGTTAAACCATTGTAGAAAGTATCAATGAGAGTGACGGGGAACATATTATGATTGGGACAACGATCGATCAAGACATTATAATGTTCCCAAGCATCGAAAAGCGACTCATCGGGTTCTTGAGTGAAACCACTGATTTGATTACGAAGACTAGTGACCATGGATGGTGTAAAGTAGCGCGAAAAAATTTTTTGGGTCATCTCGTCCCAAGTATGAATTGAGTTTTTAGGAAGACGATGAAACCATTTTTCAGCATGATGGGATAAAGTGTGTGGAAAAAGATGAAGGCGAAGAAAATCCATGGAAACACTGGGCAATTTCATGCTTTGAGTGACGGTTATGAATTTACCGAGGTGTTTGTTGGCATCATCATCCAGTAATCCGTGAAATGGGCAAGCATTTTGAACTTGTTGGATCATGTGATGCTTCAACTAAAATTCGGGTGCCGTGATTTGCATCGGCGCAATCGGTCCTCCACGTCTATTGATAGTTGGTTGACATAGCTTCTCCATCGTACGAAGGTCGGGTTGAGGAGTATGGTTGTTATTATTCATGTTGGGGTGAGGTGGATTGTTATTATTATGCACACCGGCCATATCTAAGTCTCTACGAGTCTCGGGCTCAGAATAAGACGAAGATCGAGTACCCATACACTAAAAATGAAAAACAATATTTTTGATTTTTTTATCTTTTTTATTTTTTTTTGGATTTTTGAAAATTTTATATTTTTTTAGGATTTTTTTGAAAATTTGTATGCTTGAAAATAACGTTCCCAAAAGAACGGATCCCAAAATCCAGTTTTTCTCACTAAAAACCGTTAATCTTTACGAAAAGAGCCGGCATCGGCGCCATTTGATTTACTGAGATTTTGTGTGTGTGTGTGTTGTTCTCGATTCAATTCAAATTGATCACGGTTTAGGGTGGAATTATTGTTCTTGGTAAACAAAGAAATTGGTCGTTGATTATCTATTTTAAACTAAAAATGCAAACTTAAAATAAATGACAAAATAATGAAAGCGATAAATGATTAAAACTTAAATTAAAGACTTAAACGAAATAAAAAAGGAAATTAAAGTAATTAAAAACTTGATTAAAAGTAAATTTGAAAACTTAAAACTTAATAAAAATGTAAACTTGAAATTAAACTAAGATAAAACAATTTAAAATAAAACTAAGTGAAAATGTTTAAAATAAAGCTAAGTAAAATGGCGGGAAAAGAAAATTTAAAAATTAAATTGGGACAAAAATGATTCAAATTCGCAATACCAAATTTGGTACAATTCCGCAATCATAAAAACAAATAATTCCGCAATATGCTAAAAAACAAATAATTCCGCAATGCCTAAGAATGTATAATTGCGCAATGCTTAAAAGGGTATAATTTCGCAATGTTGAAATGGAATAATTCCGCAATATGGAAATTATATGATTTCACAATATATCAAAACATATAATTTCGCAATGCACAAAAGGATATGATTTCGCAATGTCACCAAAGATACAATTCCGCAATGTCACAATACATTCGATTTCGCAATACTTAAAAGGGTATGATTTCGCAATATTGAAAAATCAACAATTCCGCAATCCAAAATGGATTCAATTTCGCAATGCATAAGGTGACACAATTCCGCAGTATACAAGATATTGCAAAATTGAATCAGATTTTCCTAAAAAAGGGGATCTCGGAAAAGGACAAATTTAAGCAATATTTTCGCAACTTTTTAAGGACAATAAGCCAACAAAAATACCAATAAGCTAACCACAACTTCTAGACGAATGATAAAACTTGTAAAACCTTAAAACACGAATCAAGAAACATGAAAAGCAAGGAACTTTATGTAACGTGTAGAAGATGAGATGAAATAGATGAAGAACTAGATGGATGATGAAAAAATAAACAAAGATGATGAAAGATTAAGATCAAAACAAAGATTAAACTAGAAAAAGAAAAGATTAGATTAAAGCAAGAAAAAGAAAACATAGATGAAGTTTTCCTAGTGAGAGAAAGTAAACACTTTTTCTCTCTAAAACTAGACTCTACTAAAAAAATGACTAACTTAAAAAAATAACTAACACCCTCCTAATGACACATTAGGAGGGTATTTATAGGGGAAAGGGAGGTGTGTTGGTGAGATGCTTTCTTCTTTCTTTTTCTTTGTATTCTCGTCTTTTAATTTAGATTTGACGTTCTCGACTTTAACTCGGGATTTGTCGAATGATAAATGAACTTGTCTTCTAATTTTCTTCTTTTAGTAGACTTGGTTCTTCGACTTCGTTAAACTTCAGTCTTTAGACTTTTTCTTCGATAAATCTTCAAAATAGGCCTTTGACTTCCGTTCTTCTTGCACTTTTGATCTTTTGACTTCGTCTTTTGTCTTTTTCTTCGATAAAAGCCCGTGAAAGCCCGTGTTTTCTTCCTTTTTCATATTTTTGTCCTAAAACACAACAAAAACACAGACCACGCATAATTCGGACTTTTACGACATAAAATACACGTTTTGGCTTGGTTTATCCTTGTAGTAAGTGGTAAAAGGATAAGTGTTTTCACACTTATTATCTCCCCTCCAAGTATTCATGCACGGTGGAACCTCATGACCTGTATGGGCTATTGGCTAATTAATACATATTTTATATAAAAACATAAGTCTTTTCAAACTATAAAACCAGTTTTATGAACATGATACCAGGTTACTTAGGACTTATATTATTCCGCTGCTATTAGTCTTTATGCTTATGTTATTCCATGCTATACTTGTATATCCGTGCACTGAGCGTTATGCTCAACCATTTTCCTTTCATGTTCCCAAACGGTTGGTACTCAAGGGCGCTCGTAGACTTAAAGCGTACGTGCATGTGCATATGGATTGGAAGCTATCTAGCCTTCTCTACTTTATGCATTTCATCATACATTTTGCTACTTATTTCTTTGGACATTGTTTAGTCCTTTTCCTTTACAGTACTTATGTTTGTGTGTGATGAGCTTATACTTGGGGTACCGACGTTTGTTTCCGGTATTTCCTTTCATGGTCATTTAATGTTTTTAAGACATTTACCTTGTATGCTTTGATGACACGCCATAATCATGCGTGACATTCCATTTACCAAAATGGGGTGTTACATACGTCGTCAATACGTGGAGGAGAATAACGGTTATGAAGGGTGATTTGTTTAAATCGACGATAGTCGACACATAATCTCATGTTACCGTCCTTCTCCTTGAAGGTTCTTCTGTAATTTATATGGGAAGATTTTAGAATAATCGACTGGTTATGCATAAAAGGAACTTCAGTAGTCGTGTCAAAAATGGTAGCTAGAAAACTTTCGCAGCCATGGGCTAACAAAATACGTGCTTGTAAAGCATAGATAATTTGTACAGATTTTCCTGATGGAAAACCATGCTCAACTATATTCAGGAGCCTGAACATTACTGTACATAATCTGATATAAATGCCGACCAGTCGTAGCATGGTGTGTTGTTCATAGTCCAAATTAGAATGATATTAACTCGCATATGTCTGAGATAAGTGCGTTTGCATATTGGATCTTATCATTAGACTGAAGGAAAAACCTTCGTATACATGGGTGATAAGAATGGAGTCCTTTATGGTCATGGATATATGAAATATGAAATCAAGAAATGAAAGTGTCATGAAGCAAGCGGGACAGATCTCAGTGAATGTGTTTTGCCTGTCTCATGCAAAATGAATGTTGTGTGTCCAAACACGAATAATACGCCGGTGTTGGTACTGAAATTCTTGTGGCCTGATTAATACATGGCACAACAAAATAGATATACCCCTTGGAGGGTACCCTGAATTTTCTTAGCGCTATTTCAGAAGATAGACGTGGGTCATGTGTCTTGACTCGTGTCTTGGTAAAATATGCTCATGACATGTGTCTTGACTGATGTCTTGACATGTGTCTTCAGAAAATATACATGAGACATGTGTCTTGACTGATGTCTTGACATGTGTCTCGAGGTGTGAAACGAATAAAATTGAAACTCTTAGGTTATCATGCCAGAATTAGGGGATCGGTTGGACTACTGACCCTTTATATTTCTGATCACGTCCGTGACCAGTGTTGTGTTGTGATTGCTAGGATAGTTGCTGTCACAGTAGTGGTTACTATCATCTTGTCTGTAAGTTCATGACAAGTCATTCTCATGATGGTGATTCATGTAACTATTCAGTTGAGTGGCCGACTGGTACCGGTTCTCACTCATATGATTGAAAAGACAACTGTGTTGGGAATAAATTATGGGTCAGTTCACTAAACGCTGATAAGAAGAATTCAAGCGCTGATAGGATGACATTGGACGCTGACAGCCAAGCGTTGACACTTGAAGAAGTCAACGCTGACAGCCTTGAAGATTAGCACTGATGGAATATATCTTCATACGAATCTTTTTGTTTATTTGTTTCTTTATTTGTGTATGGTAAAGATAAGCTCGACATTGTATTTTCCATTATTATCTTTACCTAGAATAGTTGATTCGTAGCTTATTGTACAAGACTTCTTATTCTATAAAAGAAGATCTTTTAGGTTAATGTTAATAATCAGTTATCATAAGTTTTCACAAGTTAAACCTCTTTCATTGTAATCAAGTTCGTTCATTCTAATACAAGTGAAAGTTTGTTTAACATCTTTGTGTTTTAGATTAAGTGTTAATTCCGCATAACACTTAGTTACTTTATTCATAAGCAAAGGTTTCTCTACGTGTATTACTTGATCCAATCTCGTATACACAAAGCTTAATCGATCTAAGTTTGGGATCAACAAGTGGTATCAGAGCTTGTTGAGAAACTTTTGATCTTTAAGTAACGCAAGAACCCTAAAACACCAAAAACCCTAAAAAAACCCTAAATTTCTCAAAACCCTAAAAACATCATGTCTGGCACAGATCAACCTGCTGCTTTGCTACAAAACAACTCCACAAATCCTAGTATCAAAATTCCCATGTTTGATGCCAGGAACTTCGAGCTTTGGAAGTCTAATTTTGAGCAATATATAGCTATTCATGACTACACTCTTTGGGAGATTGTTGAATATGGGAACACATTCGACAAAGCGCAAAAGATTGCTAATGCTATTGCCACAAGGATAGTTGTTCCTAATTGTCCTGAAGCTGATAAGAAGGAAAAGCCTGGAGATGGAAGAGCTGTATCTGCTGAAGATATAGCCAAGAAAAGGGTGGACATGAAAATCTTGAACATCATGAAACACGCCCTAGGTCATGAGAATCAGCACAAGTACAAACGCTTTGAGTCTGCAAAAGAGCTTTGGGAAGCTCTTGAAGTAGCACATGGTGGCAATGCTGACACAAAAGAAGAAAAGAAGAAGCAACTCATGCATGAGTATGCTGTCTTTAAGGCTCAACCCAATGAGAATCTCAGCAGTGTGAGAAGTAGACTGCTTGACATCACAAGTCAACTTTCCTTCATGGGAACACAGATTGATGACCCTGACTTGAATGCTACTTTTCTCAAAAGCCTTGGTGATGTATGGAAGATTGAGACAAGATCCATTCTTGTCAATAACACCCACAAGACTTCCAGGTTTGATGACATCTTCAACAAACTAAGACTGTTGGAGAATGAATGGCTTTTGGAGAGTGATAATAAATCTTCCAGTAGCAACATGGCCTTCTTCTCACAAAGTGAAGGCCAATTTGATTCCATGAACTCTTATGGACATCCAGTCACTGGATCTCAATGTGTCAACGCTGGATCACAGTCTGTCAGTGCTGGATCATATCCTGTCAACGCTTTATACTCAAGCGCTGACACTCACAACTTTGGCGCTGATAGAATTAAACCTGCTGGTTTAGATCTAGATACTGTGTGTGCATTCATAGCTTCTTTGCCTAGTGATTCAAGGATTACATATGAAGATCTTGAGCAGATAAGTGATGAGCAATTGGAAGAGATGGACATCAAGTGGACTATGGCTCTTGTAAGTTTAAGAGCAAACAGGTTTAATAAAAGGTTCAAGAAGAAGATGACCTTTAATGCTAAGGATGTTGCTGGATTTGACAAATCCAAAGTTGAGTGCTACAATTGTCATCGGATGGGGCACTTTATGAGGGAATGTAGATCTCCAAGAAGATCTGATGCTGGTAAGCCTTCAAGCCAAATGGTTAAGAGCCAAGATCCCAAGGCCATGGTTGTTGTTCAACAAATTGATGGTGTTGGAGGATGGGACTGGAGCTGGAACTTTATGGCTAAGGATGAGGAAGAGGACAGAGCCCTGGTTGCTAAAGTTAAAGAAGAGCATGTTGAATATGCTCTCATGGCACATTCCTCCTCTTCATCAGACAATGAGGTATATGATGATGCTTTCTGTTCTAAGGGTTGTCGTTTAAATACTGAAAAACTAAATCAAGAGATAGTAAAATTATTAGATGAGGCAAGTGCTGAAAGATGCAAAGTATCTAATTATCAAATTGCTCTTACCCAATCAGAAAAGACAGTAGCTGAGTATAAGAAAATGGAGTTTGATTTAAAGGATAAAATAAATATCTTAAATCATGAGTTACATCAAAGTAAAGAAATTCAGGATATCATAAACAGGGTTAATCTTGATTTGATAGCTCAGTTAGATGAGGCTAACAAAAATAAAGATAATGTGAGTCTTAAAATTCAGAGATTTGATAAGGCCACACAATCCCTAAGAGAGTGTGTTAGTAAACAAAGAGACTCTAAGGACATGAGTGGGATTGGGATGAAAGATTATACTGGTGTTCCACCACCAGCTGGGGATTTCTATGGTGTCCAATCAAAGGACTTATCTTGGACTGGCTTGCCAGAACTCCAAGAGAAGGAATTCATTCCTCCACCTAGAGTGACTTCCCCAGTTGAAGAATACAAACAAAAACTGACTGACCTAGATGAGTGGAAGAAAGCTAACCACACTTTGTTTGTTAAGGGAGGGTTGTTGTGTGAAAGTCCAAATGAGCCCACACCAATCAAGAGCCATGATCCTACACCTATTAAAATCACACACCCAACCACTGGCAAAGCTGTTGACCTTGGCCCACAAACTGTTAGAAAACCTAGTGTTAAGTATGCAGAGATGTATAGAAATACTAGGTCACCAAAAAGCCAAGTTAGTAACCATGGAACAGGCTTCTTTGCTTCTAGACCTAGGACTATGTCTAGAAAAGCTTGTTACTCATGTGGTAGCTTTTCACATTTGGCATACAAATGTGTCAACGCTTCCAATGTCAACGCTGATAGGAACCATTTCAGCGCTGACAAAAGTCAACATAGGTCAAACACTGTCAGACCCAATACCTTTGTGAATAAAAGTTCACAAGTTGTTAGACCACCCCCATTCTTTTCTAGAGGGTCTAACACACAAGGCCTAAGACCTTTCCAAAAGTCAAACACTTGGTCCAATAGGCAATGGGTTCCTGTAGCAAACCCTAGGTTCAACGCTGATAAAGGCAATCGGGGCGCTGAGAAGAACAATTTCAGCGCTGACAGACACACTGCCAAACCTAGGTATTTGCAACCACAGGGAAATAGGTCTAAAGCTTCTACTAGCTTAACATGGAGACCAAAACAAGACCAAAACTCTAATTCTACTGGTGTTTCTATGACATGCAACAGGTTTCATTATATTTCAAAGGCCATGTCAACACCAGTTGGGGTTAATTGGGAATTTCATTCAAAAAGGGATGAAAATGGGGTTGTTATGAGAACCAAGTCTGTTCTTGTTGAACAACCAGATGAATCCAAGTCTTCCAAGGCTTGGGTTCCCAAAGAAAACTAATGTGTTTTCTTTATGTGCAGGGCATTCAGAAGAAGATCAATGATTATGGATATTGGGATAGTGGATGCTCAAGGCACATGACAGGAAAGGAAGACTATCTGACAAACTTCACTCCTGTTCAAGATGGTGATAAGGTATACTTTGGAGGGGGCTATGGCACCATCACAGGAAAAGGAACCCTTATTACCAATAATCTACGTTTTGAGAATGTCTTCCTGGTAAAAGAACTGGATTATAATTTGTTTAGTGTATCACAAGTGTGTGATAACAAAAATAAGGTTCTTTTCACAGATACTGAGTGCTTGGTGTTAAGCAAAGATTACAAGCTCCCTGAGGAGAAATACATAGAATTTAGAACACCAAGGCATAAAGACATATATAATGTGAATCTTAATGGAATTAAGATGAATAATAAAATGATGTCATGTTTTTATGCTAAAGCCTCAGTAGATGAAAGTAATCTTTGGCAGAGGAGATTAGGGCACATTAACTTTAAAAATATCAATAGACTTGTGAGGCTTGGTTTAGTTGATGGTTTGCCTGAAAAGGCTTTCCACAATGACCACTCTTGTGTTGCATGTCTTAAGGGCAAGCAGCACAAGGTCTCATTCAAATCTAAACAGGTGCACTCTAGTTCTAGACCACTTCACTTATTGCATATGGACCTCTTTGGTCCAACTAATATAGAAAGTGTGAAGGGTAAATCATATTGTTTTGTTATCACTGATGATTTTTCCAGGTTTACATGGACTTTCTTTTTAGCTAAGAAAAGTGAAACTGCCCAAAGTCTGATTAATTTCATTACCCAGATTGAGAAGAAGAATGGTAATGAGGTCAAAATTATTAGAAGTGACAATGGGGGTGAGTTTAGAAATCAGTTGTTAGATGATTTTTGTGCCAAGAAAGGGATTACTAGGCAGTTTAGCATAGCTAGAACCCCACAGCAAAATGGGGTTGCTGAAAGGAAGAACAGAACCCTAATTGAAGCAGCCAGAACCATGTTGGCTGATGCCCACTTTCCTATAGCCTTTTGGGCTGAAGCTGTTAACACAGCTTGTTATGTTCAAAATAGGGCATTGGTCAACAAAATACATAATAAGACACCTTATGAGTTACTTTGGGGAAGGAAGCCAAATATTGGCTTTCTCAAGCCTTTTGGTTGTCATGTAGTTGTTTTAGAAACTAGTGAAGCCCTAGGTAAATTTGATTCAAAAGGTGATGAAGGCTACTTCATGGGTTATTCAGTGCAGAGCAAAGGATATAGGGTTTACATTAAAAAGGAAAAACGTATACTTGAAAAAGTACATGTTAGGTTTTTAGAAAGTAAACCTAGTGATCCTGAAAGTGGTCCAAATTGGTTGTTTGACTTGGAACCTTTATCTAGAGCTTTAAATTATATGCCTGTTACTGATCCAGACATTGTGAAGGTAACTTCAAGTGTTTTGGAAAAGAGAATTGGTAATGTTTCAGGTATACAGGTTGCTAAGAAGGATGGACCACCAGCAGTTGAGTCATCTCCCATACAAGAATATGTTACACTTCCTATATGGACAGACGAGTATTATGCTGCTGCTGCTGCTGCTAGAAAAGATAATGGTGGTTTCCAAATACCACCAAATACAAACATGCATGGTTCTTCAGGCGCTGACAAAGGGAAATCAAGCGCTGACAAGAGCAATTCAGACGTTGATGGCTCAGACGCTGACAACAACAGTTCAAGCGCTGTTAGCCCAAGCGCTGACAAACAAGGTTCAGACTTTGATGACACCTTTGCACATCTTTTCTCTTCACATTTTGAACAAGGTGGACCTTCCAATGTCCATGAAGAGATTCCTGTTGATCAAAGAGAGTCTGATGAAGAAGATATTGGCAACATGGAGCGTGAAGTTGAGGACACCAGACTTTTTGAAGGAGGAGTTCTCACTTCCACAGCAAAGGATCACCCCTCATCTCAGATCATTGGTGATGTTATGGCTCTAGTTCAGACAAGAAGATCCCATCAAAATCTTGGTGGATTTATTGCCAATATACACAAGAAGGTTGATACCCCTCTTGTACAAGCATGTTTGTTTGCATGTTTTCTGTCACAAGAAGAACCCAAGAAGATTTTTGATGCTCTCAAAGAACCTAGTTGGGTGGAAGCAATGCAGGATGAGCTTCACCAATTTGCTATACAGGATGTTTGGGAGCTGGTTGATTGTCCTAGATATGTGAGACCAATTGGGACAAGATGGGTTCTAAGGAACAAGAAAGATGAAAGGGGTATTGTGGTCAGAAACAAGGCACGTTTGGTAGCTCAGGGATATACACAAGAGGAAGGAATAGATTATGAAGAGGTCTTTGCTCCTGTTGCAAGAATTGAAGCTATAAGAATTTTCTTAGCTTATGCCTCTTGTATGAACTTCACTGTTTATCAAATGGATGTGAAGAGTGCTTTCCTCTATGGGACAATTGTTGAGGAGGTATACGTTATGCAACCTCCTGGTTTTGAAGATCCTGAGAATCCAGACAAGGTTTATAGAGTGAAGAAAGCTATGTATGGACTTCATCAGGCCCCAAGAGCATGGTATGGTACATTGTCCACTTACTTGGTGGAAAATGGTTTTAAAAGGGGCACCATAGATCAGACATTGTTCACAAAGAAGAAAGGTAAGGATGTCTTACTTGTTCAGGTCTATGTTGATGATATCATTTTTGGATCTACCAATCCAAAGATGAGTGAAGACTTTTCCAAGCTTATGACAGATAAGTTCAAGATGAGTGCAATGGGTGAGATGAACTTCTTTCTAGGTTTACAAGTTCAGCAGAAAGAAGATGGTATCTTCATCTCCCAAGACAAATATGTAGCTGAAATCTTGAAGAAATATGGTTTTTCTCCACATGAAAAGAGTGCTTCCACTCCTATAGATAGGGAAAACCCTTGGGGAAAAATTGGAGCTGGAAAGGATGTGGATGTTAGGCACTATAGATCAATGATTGGTTCATTGATGTATCTTACAGCCTCAAGACCTGACATCATGTTTGCTGTGTGTGCTTGTGCACGCCATCAAGTGACTCCCAAAGAATGTCACCTTTTTGCTGTGAAAAGAATTTTTAGGTACCTAAGATGTTATCCAGATCTTGGCTTATGGTACCCAAAAGATTCTCCATTGGAGCTTATTGCATATTCAGACAGTGACTATGGTGGTGACAAGTTTGATAGGAAATCCACAACTGGTGGATGTCAATTTCTTGGGAGTAGATTGATATCTTGGCAATGCAAGAAACAAACAGTGGTGGCAAACTCTACAACTGAAGCAGAATATGTAGTTGCAGCTGCTTGTTGTGGACAAGTCTTATGGATTCAGAACCAGCTGTTGGATTATGGGTATAATTTCATGCATACCAAGATTTTTGTAGACAATAACAGTACTTTATGCATTATTAAAAATCCTGTACATCATTCTAAAACCAAACACATAGAAATTAGACATCATTTTATAAGAGATTGCTTTGAGAAAGGTTTAATACAACCAGATAGGGTAGCCACAGAAGATAATGTGGCTGATTTATTAACTAAACCTTTTGATACTGGAAGATTTCAATATTTGGTAACAAATATTGGAATGGTTAATCTCACTTAATATGTGTTTTGGAACCTTCTTGTAAAAGTATGTACAGGATAATGCATTGTTATTGGTCTTTGTGATGATTTAGATTTTTCCACTTTATTTTTCTAACGCTGACAAAGGTAAATGTAACGCTGATAAGTGTTATTTTGCCGTTGTTAGAGATATTATTGTCTAACGCTGACAAGAGTTCCTTCAACGCTGATACGTGTTGTCGGGACGCTGTCAGCAACAAATGTTAGTTTTGTGGTTTTCAATCTAAATGTGTAGGTGGTGGTAGCTTTATGCCATTGGATACAGAGTTGCTTATGGATCTTTGAAGAGCTATTTGGACATGTTTTTGTTTATGGATGATGGTTGGAATATTTATATTCCTATCTTGACATAAATTTTTAATGTTCATATATATTTTGAGAAACTCATGTATCATAGTTTAAGGGGAGGTTTAAGGAACCTTTAGGACTTTTGGGTATTCTTATAATACTCTCATCACAATTCTAGATTGTGTCCACAGGTGAGTATGGGTTAGTTTTACTAAACCATGAGGCACTGTAGCATGCAAAGTTGACAAACTATGCATGCTGCCAAGACATTTTTGGCCTAGAATTGGTTGTGGTCTGATGGGAGACTTGGGAATAGTTTTGTTATGGGTTTACCTGGGAGTTACAAAGAATTTTATGAAATAACTTTGTTGGTAAGTATTTTGGTTAGCAAGGGACACTAGAGGACATTTGTGTCTATCTTGCTTAAGCAAGTGTGCATAAATGGACAGTGCTTGCCGCCCAGTAATTATTATCAACTTGTAAGATATTTCCCTTAGGATAAATTACTTTGTTAAGGTCTTTTTCTTTTTAAAAATTTTTTAGACGCTGACAAGTTTTTCTCCAAACGCTGTTACGTCCAATCGTGACGCTGACAAGGCTTTAGGCAAACGCTGACAAGAAAATATAGTCGTTGGGCGTTGATGGGCTATTTTTGACCGTTGACACCTAGTGGGCCCTACCCAGTTGTTATTTTTGACTAATCTTTGGCCGTAATTTTGGGGAGTTGTTACTTTTAATTAATGCATGAGATAAGTTATATTTGCTTCAATATTTTCATCATTGCTCTTTGAATATAACTGCCTCATTTTTTACCAATCCAAATCATGCATCTCTCCTATAAATTTGGCTAACCTTTTTGTTCTGGGTATTCATATTTTCTTGTCTAACATTTTTCTCCTAGATTTTTCCCATATCACATAACCTCAACAGCTTTAAACATGGCACCAAAGTTCGACTCAGCCAATCTGATATTGGAGTTCAAGAGCCAACATAATATGATAGCTTACTTGGCCGCTGATAATGATTTGTTCCCTCAGTATTCACAAATGGTGGCATTTTTAAATGCATCCTCAATAAGGTATGCACTTTCTCATGCACCCTTAGTCCCTGTCACACACATTAGACAGTTTTGGAACAATGTTAGTTCCACAACAGCTAATGGAGTGACCACATTAACATCTACTGTTCATGGAAGAACATGGGTGGTCACTGAAGCCTTGGTTCGCCAAGCTTTGCGTCTTGATGACGCTGATGGTGTGACTACTCTTGCCGTTGCAACAATAGAACAAGGTCTTAGGGAATTGGGTTATCCTATTCCTGCTGGTAAATCTTTAAATAAATATCATAAGCAGGAATTTCCCTCTGACTGGAAATATTTGATACATGTCCTTCTTCAATGCTTAAGTCCAAAATGTACTGCTTTTAATGAAATAAACAGGTCAATTGCAAGTGCTTTGGTTTGTATGTCACGTGGGCTTAAGTATAATTTTTTAAAAATGATTTTTGAAGGGATGTGTAAAAATAAGGGAAGTAAAATGACTTTGGCTTATCCAAGATTTTTGCAAATGGTGTTTGATTTACAAGAATATTGTACTAGGGATCATGACACTTTTTATGAGATCCCTAAGCAAAAGAAAACCATTTTTGACAAGATGAGCTCCACAAACAGATCCATACCTCTCCCCCAAGCCATGCTTGAAGTAATTCAGGCTGCTCAACCACAACCAGACCCTGCACCTCAAATTGAGCCTATCCTTGAACCATTACCTTCCCCTGATCACATGGACGTTGACCAACCCAATGTCAACGCTGACACTCAAAATGTTGGCGCTGACACAGCCAATCTCAACGCTGATGACATCCCTGAACAATCCCAAACACCCCTTAACCAACCAACATCAACACAATCTACCTCGTCTTCTACCCCATTACAATCTAGGTTGAATAAACGCCAAAGGACTACTGGAGTGTTCTCCTCTAGTGGTCCTAGCCTTGTTGCAGAGAGAACCACCTCCACAAGTGTGGCTGGTGCCATGGATGAGGCTGGGGCTATTGACACAGGCTTAGAAGCTGGTCAAGACAGTCCCAACATCATTAAGACCTCATCCACGCCCTATGATTCTATTTTGGGAGGTCAAATCCCCATTCTAGCTGAGGGCAGATTGGAACCTATGACATTGATTGAATTGACGGCTGCTGTCATTAGCTTGCAAAAGCAAAATGTCAGCCTTGTACAAATTGTCAATAATCAGGGCCGTGAACTCCAAGTATTGAGGGAGCGGGTAACTGTTTTAGAGAATCCAAGTAGCAGGAGTAGGATGGAGGAATCTTCCAAAGGGGAGGATGAAGAGGATGAGCTGATTCATACAGCCAGTGAGAAGAGTTCACAATTTAGTGAATCTTTAAATGTTGCTGAAGCATTCACCAACTTGAAGAAGCACCCAATTATTGATACATCCAAGGTAACTCCATTGAACTTGGAAGGATCTTTCACAGCAACAATAGGCGCTGATACAGGTTTGAACGCTGACACATCCAGCGCTGACAAAGGTAATCGGGGCGCTGATAAAGGTAACTTGAACGCTGACAAAGTTGCAGGTGGTGTTGATGTATTCCAGTCATCAGCAATCATCAAAGATGTGTCCACACAGGTTTCTTCTTCTACCTTACCTATTATTGATCCAAAAGACAAGGGTAAGGGGATTCTGGTTGAAGAAGATGTTCCAAAGAAAGATGCAGCACAAATTGCATTTGATGAACAGTTGGCTGCACAACTTTTGGAAAGAGATTTGAAGAGGAGTGGTAGATCACCATTTGTTGCCACTTCTGAGAGTGAGGAAGAGAGTGGTGATGAAAAAGAAGGAGATAGCTCAGATTCAAGTGTTCAAATTATTGAAGATCCAGAAAGACTTGAATATGGGGATGAGTTAGCAAAGGAAAGATTGAGTGATTTGAAGAATCAGATTGATTGGGACCTTCCAGAAATCACCAAAATGTACCATGCTTGGGAAGACAAGGTTATGGACAACCCAGGGATGAGTTTGTCAGATCAAATTTGGGGGTTGGAAGTTCTTCTCAGGGTACAAGATGATATAAAGGTGATTTTGAGGTTTAATGCACAAGAGGTCAAGACTTGGCTTAAAAGAGATAGAAGGCAGTTGTATTATAAATTGCTTAGATGCCATCAACCTAGATGGACATACAAGAAGTTGCTGGCTTTATCTTTTGAGGAGCTAGAGTATAGGGCACATCCTATTTGGAGGAGTGTGCAAGAAAATAATGTCTACCAGTTTCTTTCAGAAGAAAGGAAACAAGAGCTTGCTGAGGAAATGCAGATTCAAAAGGAGATGAGGATTGCTCAAAGACCAGTAAAGAAAGGAGATCCTCTCCAATTTCCCAAAGATATGGATGTGTATTATCCAACTGAAAGTGTCATAAGGAAGCATCTCAAGCTTTCTCCATTGGAAGCTTTAGATTTGGTTAATGTAGTACCTCTAGATGACAGAAATCCAATCATTAGTTTTGATGAAGATGAGTGTGGATTTTGGAAGATTGGCAGGTTTGGAAAGGAGCTGAAGCACCTACTTCAGCAAATGGAATAAGACTATGGCACACATTTTTGACTTTGTGTGGTCCAAAGGAAGCAGATCCTGCCATATGGAAGGATCTTGAAGATGATCTCAGTAATCTTCATTGGAGGCTTTATTCTACTTGTGGTGTGTTTCATTTGAGCTCTACAAAGTTTTCAGAGTATCTACTTGTGGATGCTAACTATTTCTTGTCCAAAGAAGTATTGGAGAAGATGAAGGAGACACCCTTGGAGATTGATTATACTAGTGACGTGGCCAAGGACTTGATTAGATATGTTTATCACCAACATAAGAAGTTTTTGCAAGATTCCTCCTAAGCCTTAAGTTTTTTATTCAGAAACTTGATCATTGGAATAGATATCAAGTTTAGGGGAGGATTGTTGGGAATAAATTATGGGTCAGTTCACTAAACGCTGATAAGAAGAATTCAAGCGCTGATAGGATGACATTGGACGCTGACAGCCAAGCGTTGACACTTGAAGAAGTCAACGCTGACAGCCTTGAAGATTAGCACTGATGGAATATATCTTCATACGAATCTTTTTGTTTATTTGTTTCTTTATTTGTGTATGGTAAAGATAAGCTCGACATTGTATTTTCCATTATTATCTTTACCTAGAATAGTTGATTCGTAGCTTATTGTACAAGACTTCTTATTCTATAAAAGAAGATCTTTTAGGTTAATGTTAATAATCAGTTATCATAAGTTTTCACAAGTTAAACCTCTTTCATTGTAATCAAGTTCGTTCATTCTAATACAAGTGAAAGTTTGTTTAACATCTTTGTGTTTTAGATTAAGTGTTAATTCCGCATAACACTTAGTTACTTTATTCATAAGCAAAGGTTTCTCTACGTGTATTACTTGATCCAATCTCGTATACACAAAGCTTAATCGATCTAAGTTTGGGATCAACAAACTGAATGACGTGTGATATATAACTAAAAGGTAGGGACATGGATTGTGATGGAAATCATCTGGTGGTGAAGCATCTTCTCGTCCGATCGCTTTAATCTAACACCTTTGTCTTCATCTTGTAGGATATCCAGGTTGTGAACAACATTAGTATCTCGTAGCGTCTCCAAATAATCAGCAGCATCAACATTTAGTAACATCTCCCAGTTATGAGCGGCATCAGCATCTTGTAGAATATCAACAAGTGGAATACGCTTGAGATGATTTAGAATCGACTAGCGAATACTCGTGGAGTATTGTAAGTGAAATACACATGGATTATGGTACGTTTAATACACATTGGATACGGTACATGGAGTACACATGGAATGCACATGAAATGATCGGTATGGAGTCGATCATCTGACATGATTTTAAAGGAAACTAATTGGTTAAACGGTTAGAAAAATGAACTGGAATGAGCATCATGATAGCCTAGCAATTGCAGCTTAGACATCATTCTGGTTGCGTAGAGAAAATGCTAAAAGTGTGGTTAAACGAAATTCATCGATGATCTGCATGAAAGCATGATTAATGAAAACCAACCACGACTGTCATGAAAACAGGATTAAATGAAATCCCTCAATCTCTTGCATGAAAGCATAATCAACATGATGAAAGCATAATCAACATAAGAGACGTAAGACATAATCAGCATGAAGACGAAATCATCATGAAGAAACATGGAACAAAATTAACATGAAGAAGCATAAAACATAATCAACATGAAAACAAAGTTAACCATGATAGTATGAAAACTTACTTGACATAAGGAAACATAACAAATAAATGAGGGGACATGAAAGAAATATAACTGTAACGAAATGAAATCCAAAACATCGCTGGTGTGGACGACCATGGGTCGGTTCACAAAATAAAACTGACATGAGTAAGGATGAACGCCTACGGGTCGGTTTACCAAAACAAAATTGACATGGCAAGGGTGAACGTTTATGGGTCGGTTCACCAAAACAAAATTCGAATGAAAAGCACATGCGACTAAATATGGCCAGTCCTGTACCAACCATTACTTAGTCAAAATACCTACAACAATAATACATGAAAATAAATAAGTGAAAATCAACTGTCAAAACTTAACAAAAAACGTATGACCAAGTATGAACTACGGTGGTTCATTCCATATTAGTCAAAGTTCTTAAGGAATATCATGCATAAAACAATGACATGTAACTAAGTATGGATGACGGTTGTTCAATCCATATTAGTAAAACAATTCCGAGGAAAACATAATGGTTAAAACATCAAGGTGCTGAAAATATCAATACGTGGAATACCAAGCGTCGGCTTAGGAAGCTCCTGGTGACTACCCACTAGTCACAGGTAGAGTTTTAGAGCCTACAGGTCGAAACCTATCTCTGATACCATAATTGTAACTGATAGTAGAGTTTTACTACTCTTTAGGAAAAGAGAGCAAATAGGGTAAGTAATGAATACGACGATTTAGGAAAACCGTGTACAAATGACCCTAAGATGAGTTCGTTCTCAAGGAGGCTAGTGTGTTATGTGTGTAATGACTTGGATTAGATTTGTGATTATATTGTTGAGAAAGAAAAATAGAAATGAGATTAGAAGAGAATGACGGTTACGAACACGGATTAAACTAAGTCGAAAAAGGTGTACACGTAAAATCGTAAAAAGTACCAAAATTAAAATTTTACCCTAAAAATTCCTAAAAATTACCAAAAATCCACAATAATATTCTAAGAGTTTACAAAAAATCCAAACTTTCCAAAACCTTTTAATTAATCAGATAATGACTTTTTAATGCTAATTAAAGCCCTAAAAATCAAAATTAATTATTAAAAAGTCCCAAACAAGATCTTAAAGTTTGTAAACCTCAAAAATAATCTAATTAAGCTAAAAAGTATTTTTCAAAATTTTAAAACCAATAAAAACTATTTTTAAACAATTAAAAACTACTAAAATCAATTAAAACTTAAATTAATTCTAGAAAATAATTAAAAGACTCTAAAAATATTTGGAAAGTTGAAAAAATCCTAATTAAGTGTTTAGAACCTAGGAAAAATATAAAAACTTAGAAAATCAGACTTTTAATTTTTAACAATAAAATAATATTAATATAATATTAAAAATCCAAAAATCATAAAAAATTCTAAAAACTTGCAAACTAGCTTAATTTAACCTAAATAACTCAGAAATGAAAGTGAAATTACCTAAATACCCTTAATGGGCCTAGAAAATGGGCTAAACCCAAAACAGTACCTTATTGGGCCAAATTTGGGCCCAATAACAAAAAGTGCTCAAAATAAGCCCAAAAAGCACTGGTTGACTCAAAATTTGATTTTAAACAACTTTTTCCAAAAGCCCAAAAGCTGAAAGTGTGAAATAAGCTAGCTTATACCAAACAGCTTATTCTTAATGGGCTTTTTGGCCCATTAAGCTATAAGCCAATGCCATAAGCTGAAATTAAACACACAAGCTTCTTTTGTCCTAAATAAGACTTCTGCAAAAATAAATTTGAAATAAGCCCAAGGAATAAGCCTGAAAATGCAATAAGCAATCTACAGAAAATGACAAAATAGTCGTTTTTGAGTTCTAGGCCACCCCAAGTGCTGATTCAAGTTCCTAAAGCTTTTAAATGACTTAATTAAGCAAAATCAACAAAGAGTTTTTAAATAAGCTGACTCAATAAGCTGGAAAAAGCAAATAAGCACTTATGTAAAAGTCAAATAAGTTGGTTTTCTCTCTAACTTCTCTCTAAAAACTTCTCTCTAAAAACCCTAGAGCATTTTATTAAGAAATCATTGATTAATTTTTGATCCAACCATGGGATCATGAATTTTATTATAGATCCTTAATCTCCTATTCTTTATACACATTTTCATATAAGATTTCTCCACAAAATCTTTCCTATTCATCTATTTTAAATCAATTTTATTACTTTTTATCACTTTTTTTCCCACCTTAAACCGTTTCATTAAACCTCCTTCTTGAACCTTAATCCTTTCCTTATTCTTTCCTTAACCCTCTTTTTTTACCATGTATCATGTCTAATCAACCAGTTAATCCTATGGTTGATCCGGTGGATTCTGTTGAACCACCTCTGGTGGGTTCTGTTGGACCACCACCGGTGGGTTCTTTTGTGCCACCGCCAAAGAGATCCGGGAGGTCATTGAAGCCAGTGAAGACAACTAGGAATATGAATCCTAGCTCAGGTAATACCATGAAATATGTGGATAAGGATTTTTTAGATCATACTGAAGGTATTGTTGTTAAAAAAGGGGTGAGTACCCGTTCTAGTATTAAGACTGGGGATTTGGGTAGTGTTGTTGATGATATGGATATTGTGAATGAGGTGGTAGTTGAGAAAGGTGATAAAAATGTCTCAGTACACTCAGGGGAGGATACTGAAATGTTTTGGGGTTCTAGTGGTGATGGTGATAAGGGGAGTAGTACTAGTTTAGGTGTTAAAGATGTTAAGGAAAACATAAATATAGATGAGGCCAAGGGAGTAAGTGATACCAGTGTTAAGAGTAAGAAGGTGAATGTTGTTAAGAATATTGTTAGAAATTTGGATAAGGGTGGCCAAAATTTGGCTAGTGATAAGAGCTCCCCTATGCTGGTTCCATTTGCTGAAAATCCCGTGTTTAATCCTAAGGTCAATAATGGTAGCAAGCCTAGGAGTCCACCAAAGGTTAGTTTTAGTGAAGAGAAAAGACCAGGGATGTTTAAGGTTGATACTGTGGATGCCAATAAGGGAATAAATTCGGTGAGTAATTTTGAGGTTGGTGAAGGAAGCGGTGTGAAGGACGAACAGATGAAGGATAGTAATGGTAGCAATGAGAAGAAGTTTTCGTTTGCTAATGTTGTAACAGGTGAGAAAGGGATTGGTAATAACAAGCTTAGATATATAGATGGAATGGTGAATAGTAAAGGGAAGAAGGTTGTCGAAATGGACCCGGTGGTGGTTGAAGGTAGTTCTAAGTGGAGCAGAACTTTAATAGGGCATTTTGTGGGATTCCAAATGCCTCATAGAGAGTTGTTAGGAAATTTACGTAGAATGTGGAGGCAATTTCATTTTAAGGATGTTATGATGAACAATAGTGGCCTTTATTTCTGTAATTTTGACTCGATTGATGGTATGCAAGCTGTGGTGGAGAGTGGTCCTTGGTTAGTGGATAATAAACCGTTTTATGTTCAGAAATGGGAACCGGGAATCTGTATGTCTAAACCGGAGCTCACTAAAGTTTCAGTATGGGCAAAGATTTTTAATGTTCCGTTGGAAGCATGGAATGTAGAAGGGATAAGTCGTATTGCTAGCAGAATTGGCGCTCCAATTATTATGGATAGAATAACTACGGAAATGTGTGAAAAAACCTATGGTAGAGCTAGTTTTGCTAGAGTGATGGTGGAAGTGGATTCTACTAAGGATCTGGTTTATGAAGTAGAGATTTATTATAAGAGTCTGGAGCGGTCTATGATTTTGGAGGTTGAGTATCCTTGGAGACTCCCGGTTTGTGAACATTGTAAGGTGTTTGGTCATACTATCAAGAGCTGTCAGGCTAAAGTAGGGGAGGTGGATTCTAATGTTACAAATGCTGCGAGGGTGACTAGAAACATTAATGTGGACAATATGAATGGTGATGGTTGGAGGGATGTGGTTAACAGAAGAGGTGGCTATAGTAGAGGAGGATTTAGTAATGCAGGAAGAGGGTCATTTGGTGGTGGTAGAGGTAATGCTGGTAGTAATGGTGGAAGAGGAAGCGGTGTAGCTAGGCAGTATGTTCCAGCGACTAAGAATGCTCAACCTAGTGTTAGCGTTAAACAGGTGGTTCAAGAAACTAAAGTTGAGACGGTTAATCCAGTTAATGAAGCTAAGAAGAGGGAGGAGGTATCAAGTGCTAAGAAACCTAGTCTAAATGGAAATCCTAAAAGTAATAGTGTGATTAAGGAGGTTGCTACAGGTAATAGGTTTGAGGCTTTGGGTGTTGATGAAACTAATAAGGAAAATGAGAAGTGGAAGAAGTTTTGTATGAGAATTGATATTTTGTGTAATGAGGGGTTTGTTATTTCAAAAGAGGAAAAGAGTAAATGTTCGGCTAGGGAGATGGAGTATTTTTTGAGTAAGGAGAACAGTATGAAGGTAGATGCTAATTCTCAGGATAGCATTCTTAAAAGCAAGATTGAAAGTCTTCAAGATAGGATTGTAGCTGCTAATGATGGACTTCATGAAAATGCTACTAGGATTGCTAAAAAGAGGATAGTGGATGAATGTGGAGGTAAAAAGAATAATGTTGCGTATACCAAGTTTTATGAGCAAGCTATAAAGAAAGAGACAGATAAAGTGAATATGATGGAATGGGAAAGAGATAAGCTTAAGGTGGATTTGTTTATTTATTTAGGTACGCCTTTGACTGATGAGGTTAAAGCCACGTGGTCAGAGGATATGCTTGAATATTACAATGATGCCCTAGAGAATATCTATAATGATAGGATTAATGGACACTATAATGATGTAGAGGGTGTTTCAAACGCTACTGCAGAGTTTGTGTCAAAGGATGAAGTTAGTAATATTCATGATGTAACTATGGCAGAAATGCAAGGGGGTGTGGCTGCGGATTCTTCTAGTTTCCAATGATTGGTAAAATTGTAGTGTGGAATGTACAAGGGTTGAATAGTACCCTTATGCAAAAAGAAGTGAAGGATTTTATTACTGAAAATCATGTTAGTATGTTTGGTATTGTAGAATCTAGGCTAAGAAAGAAATCTGTTAAATCTGTTTGTAATGAGGTGTTTGGAAATTGGTCATGGGTTTCTAATTCGATAGATAGCAGAAAGGGTTGTAGGATCATTGTGGGTTGGGATCCTTTGGCTGTGAATGCGAGGTTGGTTTCTCACATTGACCAGGTTATTCATTTTGAGGTATTTTTCGTTAATGATCAAAATAAGTTTTTCGTTTCTTTCGTTTATGGTGAGATTTTGGAGAAGTACCGTAAGCTTTTGTGGAAAAACTTAGTGGATTATAAAGCGGATATTGGTGATGCCCCTTGGATTTTACTTGGGGATTTTAATGTTATGTTATCTTTTGAAGAGAGTTCTAACTGTTATAATTCTAGAGTCGGGGGTATGGATGAATTTCGAGACTGTGTTCGTACTCTTGAGGTTGAAGATGTGTGTAGCAGCGGTATGTTTTACACTTGGATCGAGAAGCGTAATGACCCAAACAGTGGTATTCTTAGGAAACTAGATAGGGTCATGGTTAATGAGAGTTTCACTCTTATGTTTAGAAGATGTTTTGCTCATTTCATGCCATACTTGTCATCGGATCATTGTCCAGCTCTTGTTACTTTTCCTCATGTGACTAGTTTGAAGCCGAGATCATTCAGGTTCATGAATTGTTTGGCTGAGAAGGAGGGTTTTATTGATAGGGTCAAGGATAATTGGTTTGTTGATGTTAGAGGCTTTCATATGTTTGTGTTGGCCAAAAGATTGAAGAATATGAAGAAGCATTTGAGAAGATTTAATAGAGAAAACGGGAATGTTTTTGATAAAGTTAAAGTGCTTAAAGATGAATTGAAGGATGTGCAGAAAAGGCTTGATCAAGAACCTCTTAATCCGTCTCTGAGAGAAGAAGAGAGGATCTTTTCTAAAGCATATCATGATGCTGTCCTTGATGAAGAACGTATTCTTAGACAGAAGACAAAGGTTTAATGGCTTAGAGAAGGAGACAATAACACGGCATATTTCTATAAGCTTCTTAAAGGCAAGAAGAGTAGGAGCAGAATTGAAGCTGTTTGTGATGATGAAGGTCATGCCTACTATGGGTGTGATATCTATGATCGTTTTGTAGACCATTACAAAAAGTTCTTCAAGAAGGATGATGTTGTTTTCCAGATTGAAGATGTTGATAATTTGTTCACCAAGAAGCTTGATTCTTTGGTGGCTGAGCACATGATCAGACCCGTGTCAGATGAGGAAATCAAGATTGCTATGTTTGGGATTAAGGATGATAAAGCCGCAGGCCCGGATGGTTATACTTCCAATTTTTTTAAGAAAGCGTGGAGTATTGTTGGACCGGATGTTCGTAATGCTGTGAAGGAGTTCTTTGTGTCAGGCAAATTACTAGGTGAGCTTAATACTAATCTCATTACTCTTATACCTAAGCTGAAAGTTTCTAGGAAGTTTTCGGACTATAGACCAATTGCTTGTAGTAATGTGGTTTACAAATGTCTTAGCAAGGTTTTAACTAATAGGCTTAAAGAGGGCCTTGATAGCCTTATAGATAGTAATCAGTGCGCTTTTGTTCCGGGAAGGCATATAAGTGATAATATTCTGATTATGCAAGAGCTAATGGTGGGATATGATAATTCTACTAGTTCTAAGAATTGTGCGTTTAAGGTGGATATTAAAAAAGCCTATGACACTGTCAATTGGGATTTCCTTAAGACTATTTTAGCTAAGTTTGGATTCCATAACACTATGATCAATTGGATTATGGTTTGCTTAACGACTGCTTCATTCTCTTTATGCATTAATGGAGAAGTTCATGGCTTTTTTAAGAGTGGTAGAGGTCTAAGACAGGGCGATCCAATATCACCCTATCTTTTTACCCTAGTCATGGAGGTTTTAAACCTTATGATTAAGAAGCATATTAGGCTGGATAATAGGTTTAAGTTTCATTCCAGCTGCAAGGAGCTTAACTTGACACACCTCTGTTTTGCGGATGATTTGTTATTGCTTTGTCATCCTGATGAAATCTCTGCTAGCATTCTTAGGAGGGGGTTGGATGAGTTTAGTATGTGCTCTGGTTTATACCCAAGTATGGAGAAGAGCACTGCTTATTTTAGTAATGTTCCAACTGATATTAAGATGAGAATTGGGCTTGCCCTTCCATTTGCTGAGGGAAATCTTCCCATAAGATATCTGGGAGTTCCTATGGTGACCAAAAAGCTTTGTAATAGGGACTGTATGATTTTGGTTGATAAGATCAAGTGCAGGATTTTGGACTGGAAAAACAAGTATCTCTCTTATGCAGGTAAGTTGCAATTGATTTCCTCTGTTCTTTCTTCTTTGGGCGTTTATTGGGCTTCGATGTTTGTTTTGCCAAAACATATTTGTGATAGCATTGATAAAGTGTTGAGAACTTTTTATGGGGTTTTAATGAGGGTAGGAAGGGGTTCACTAGCGTAGCTTGGAAAGATATATGTAGGCCAAAGTTTCAAGGTGGTCTCGGGCTAAAGTCGACTAGGAGTATGAATGATAGTCTTATGACTAAACATTTGTGGAATGTTTTTAGTAGGAAAGATTCGTTATGGGTGAAGTGGGTCAACAACTATAGGCTTAAGGGTAACAGTATATGGACCTGTCCGATTAAGAGTCATGCCTCTTGGTCTTGGAGGCATATCCTTATGCTAAGAGATAAAATAAAAGGTTTTGTTGGAGTTAAGATTGGGGACGGTAAAGATTGTTTTTTATGGATTGATAAATGGCACGAAAAAGGCTTGCTTTGTGATGTTATTTCTGATGTGCTTAAAATATCCAGTGGTTATAATATTAAAGACAAAGTGGCAGATAGAATTAGTGGAAACTGTTGGTCTTGGCCTCGTGATTGGAATAGGAGGGATAGGACTTCTCTTAATTTTGAAGTTCCCGCCCTTAATGATAACAGGGATGTTGCTATTTGGTATAATAAGAAGATGGTGGCTACTAATTTTAGTGTGAGAGAAGTTAGTAAAGTATTGAGACATGATGATCCGAAAGTGTTATGGTCTGAGCATGTTTGGTTTCCTCAGTGTATCCCTCGGCACTCTTTTATTTTGTGGCTTGCGGTTAGAGAAAGGCTTAAAACTCAGGATAGATTATCCAAATGGTTTCATGTTGACATGGTTATGTGTCCATTGTGTAATACTGTGTTAGAAACAGCCCCTCACTTGTTCTTTGATTGTGTCTTCTCTAGATGTATTTGGGACAAGATGAAAGTGCTTTCTAAATTAGATGATCTCTCTTATGTATGGGCTAAAGTGGTGTCGGGTGTGTGTATTAGGAAAGCTAATAGGTCAGTTTGGAGTATTATCCAAAGACTAGTCTTGGGTGCTACTGTCTACTTCATATGGCAAGAGAGAAATGCAAGACTCTTTGCTAAAACTTCTAGACCTGTTGAAGCTTTGATTAGTATTGTTGTGAGTGAGGTCAGACTGAAACTTCTTGGTCTAAAGTTTAATTGGTCTACTGATATTCATATTGCTGCAAGTTTATGGAATCTCCCTGGTCTTATAGCTAAAGATGGGAGTGATGGTGTGACTGACATGGATATCGATGATAGGTAGCTCTTTCATTTTTATGGTCTACTGCATGCTGATGAGAGGCCTGCAGGTTTGTTTGCTTTTGTTTGGTGTTTCGTGTTTCTTTCAGGTTGGCTTCTTTCTGTGGTGGAATGAGGGATTCCAAGATGATGGTTTAGAGTGTGGTGCAACTAGGTTATTATCATGTTTGCTGCTGCGTCTTCAGGTGGTAAGGAAGGTATGAGCCTCTGTTGTACTCTTTTTTCCCTTTCTTGGTTTCCCACAGGGTTTTACTTGAAAGGGTTTTTTAAGGAGGCAATTTGGTTCATACTGCTACTCTGGCACTTCCTTTGAAGATTTTGTACTCCAGCTTCGTTGCAGGTTGTCCATTGCCTGTTTTCCATTTATTATTTAGTCTTGGAAAGTGTCCTATGGGGGATGGATTGGTCTATTTTGGATGCTTCCTTTTGGATTGATTCAAGTAGATCATGTATTATGAAGTAGGCCTTTCTTTTGACTAAATAGTTGGAATTGGTTGTCCAATGGAGTGTAATGTTTTGTGTTAGTTATAGTCTAGGTTTCAAGTTCTTGTTTTTACTTGTATTCCTTAGACTGTATCTAGTATTTGTATTATGAGCTTGGGTTTTGTCCAATGCCATATGCTTTTTGTTCATGCCTTAGTCTGTTAACAAGGGATGTGTCCTTGTTGATTTATTCTTTGTGCTTTTTGTATCAAACTTGGCTACTTGCCCTTTCTCTCTTTATAAAATTTACCATTTAGAGTCAAATAAGTTGGTTTTCAAGCAAAAAGTCAAAGTCAAAGTCTGATAAGCTCCAGTTTACTCAAATGGGTCAAATAATGAAGATCTATCACAAAAAATAAGTTGTTGCAAGTCTGGATAAGCTAGAATATATTATTGATAAGCTGAGTCAATTTTACACTAGCAGGGGCTAGTTTTGAGTGTTGAGCAGTGGAAACTTTTTCCACTGCTTAACTTGTTTGACTTTTTGTCTTTAGTGACTTTTTTGAAGATTCAGATTACACAAAGGCACCCAAATGATCTTTTGATCAAAAGGAGTCAAGAACAATCAAAATAACACAATCACAAACACCCAATTGATACAGTTTAATCAATAAAGTCCCAGATATGATACAGACATGAACAATTAAGCAGTTGAGCACTTATAAGCAGTTTTAGCACAAATCAGCCAGCCAAATCCAACCAAATGCATACACAAGCTATATTAAACTCAAATAAGCAAGTCTAAACAGGTTTCATGCAATGATTCAAAGAATTAAGCAAGATTCAAGCCAATGAATGTTACTGATGAACACTAACACATGCAGTTTTACACTTTGCTGATGTATTTGACACACAAGCCAGATTCAACACCTCAAAACTTTCAAACATGTTACAATGACTTTGTTTAAACCATTTTTAGCCCTAAGCATGCATACACACTAAGTGTTCCCAAAATCCTAGGTCAAAACAGGCAATAACAAAGGTTCTATAGCAGATTGTTTGATTCAAGGCTTCAAACCCAAAAACTTGCAGCAAAACACTCTGAACAAGGCATATATCATATACCAAGCACAAACAATACCTTCTAACAACACAATACCAAATTGCAATCACAAACAGGTAGACCCAAACACCCCTTTATCTTTTCAAAATCAAATTTTTCAAAGGAAAAGTGAGATTCAAGACCACCCAAGCTCAGATAAATACAATAACAAGTAAGATTAACATATTCAAGCAGATTTAAGCAGATTTAAGCTATAAAATTCACAAGAACACAAGCCACATACAAATATCACCAAAAATCAAGATTTTAAGCAGATTTTAGGATTGAGTATGCAAACCTCATGGATGTACATCCACACCCACGAATTTATGAGCTTATGTACTAGAAAGAACAAGTACAAGCTTCCAATAACACCCCTGCAAAGAATTAACAAGGTTAGAAGCACAAGTATAAAATCAGAAACTTGAAAAATTCTTGATTGATGCAACTCTTTTCCTCCACACTTGATTATCCCCAAGTTATAAGCCTCACCACACCTTAATCAACACAATTAGGATGCTATGATCAGTCCTATAACCCAAGAATTCCAAGATAGACCAAGAACTTAGCAAAATATCAAGAAAATGAAGAAAATGTGCAAAATTTTGCACACTCCTCTTTTTGAAAACATGTTTTTAATTCAAATTCAGTAAACTAAGAACATAAACAAGTAATAATAAGATGGCACTTGGTCTTTCTTCAAAACACTTAACTCAAATTTCATAAAACTGAAAAGGGATTTACAAGTGCTTGAACAAGGAAAAACCAAAAGCAACTGCAAATGTTGGGTCCTAAGGCCTTTATATAGGCTACATTGAACTACTAGAAAGCATAAAAACGTAGCCCTAATGTTGATGAAGTCCCCAAAATGCCCTTTGAAGATTTGAATATCTTGAGGATCATGTGATGTTTTCTTGGCTGGTTGTATGATTTGACAAGGGTGAATTGCATCCAAAGGATCAAATTGAGCTTAGAAAGTAAGCAGCAATCCTACACGTTGGATGGCTGGCAAGTTTTTGTCTTCTTCCCTTTTGACGTAGCAGGGGAGGCCCCATGCAGCATGTGGGTTGGTGGGGTGCCAAGTTTAAGGGTTGGGTTGTGATTAGGAGACTACTAATCAAGATTCTAGAGGTTTTTAGGGCTTAATTACAAGTAATTAAGAAGTCCCTAATTGTGTTCATACGATGAACAGTCCATGTTTTGATTTGATTTTAGGTTTTAAAAAGTGTTTAGCGCCATTTAATAAACTAATCAGGATTAGTTTAAAAGCTGGTATAAGTGGGAAATGACATGGCGTGTTTAAGAGTTGTGATTGGTGGAGAGGTGGTAGTGGGGCACGTGTCACCCTACTACTGGTTAAGGTAAGTATCCTGTCTAGCCACAATTACCCCCTCTTCTTCTTTCCTTCTTTCACTTTGTAACTTAAACCCAAAAATCTGATTCCCTTTGTATTTAAACTTTCACTTTTCACACTTTTGCCCCAAATACTTTTCCAAAGTATTTTCAGGGGTATTTCTTGCCATTTTTGAACTCTTCAAGGGCTGATTTGGCATTTTGATGATGGATAATGGTCTTGACTTGTATGTTGAGCATTTTGGAGGACTGAAATTGTCAAGTCTTGTTTGATGAGGGACCATTCTTGCCAAATGTTGAAAGTTAAGGGTCCTTTTTGTAATTTTGGGATTTTCAAAGGACCAAACTTGTAATTTCTTGTACTTTAAAGGGCTTCATGATGGTTTTGACTTTGTGGAGGATATTGGTTGACAATTTAGCTTTGTTGAGGGGCTAAACTTGCCAATTCTTCAAAGTGGAGGGCCCTTTTGTAATTTTGACAAACTTTAGGGACCAAACTTGTAATTATGAGGATACAAGGGTATAAAGTGTCAATTCTTCTATATTGGAGGACCCTTCTTCATAATTCTTCAAATCTTCAAGGGTTAATATTGGGAAAGTCTTCATTAGGGCTTGGTTCATTGTGCGGTTTTGTTACCCGTGTTCGTTTTTGTATGATTCTTGTGATCTTTTGTCATTTTCTCAATATCCGTACCTAAAATACACAAGTAACAAACACAAGCATATATATGGGTATTTTGATGATATTTAATGCATTTTAAGCCCTATTTGGAAGATTAGACTATGTATAAAAGCAGTCTCATCACTCCCCCATACTAAACCATTGTCGTGCCCTCACGCAATGCTAGAATAAAGTATCGTAGCATCTCCAAAATTCATTTTTATTCACTTTATTGAACGATAAACTAGCTACACTACTACTATTGCTACTACTACTTGCGTTTTAGACATAATGTATGATTTTCATCACAAAATGGGACGTTTAGGTTCATAGAATAAGAACACGTGAATGCTTCGTTAGAAATAATTTCATCGTCCTCGATTTTCACCCCAATTCCATGCCAAGCGTGCAACGAGATCATTGTCATTATAAGTTAGTAATGCTAACACTACTCATATGCCCTAATCACGTACTTATCCTCCCATTATTCCTAAGTTGTATCTCTTATATTTTATATTGTCTTGAATGTTTCACGAGGATACATTGTTTGACTTATGCGATATTAGAGATTTAGGTCTAAAAATAGAGTCCTAACGGTGTAACCAAGACCATCAAATCAATAACCCCTCCTAATAGACAACGATGTCAAAAAATTAAGTTGACAAGAAGAATCGATAAACACGGTTTTATAACGGTTTTGAACATGAGACTTATTACCAAGACTTTTATACGCCCCCTAACGGAAGGGCCTTATTATCTTTGGTTTACCTCCATCTTTTATTCAACTTCGCCATGAAGCTTTTATTATGACTTCGGTCTTGCCTTGCCTTTTATTATCCACCTCATCGGTAGTTTTATTAGCCAAAGACGTATATCCTCACGCTAAGGCGAATTTTGGATCTTTAAAGCTTCGAAGATTAAGGCTTGATTCACTTTCAATTTTGCATAGATTTTTCGGCCTTGTGGGGCGTCAAATTGTTTGCTTAATTTAGGTGAGCACTTGAAATCTTATTATTGGGTGAAACTTTTGATTATTAGGGTGCCAATACTTCAAAACCGTGACGCTGGCGATACCTTAATGTCTTCCCAATTTAATTACACGGAAGCTACTAGAAAAGACTAGAAACCCAACAATCCCAACTAAACCGCTAAGTCAATATTTATTAAGCAAAAAATATTTACATGCGAAGGGAGAATAAGCAAACAACGAGAACACATGAGTTTTTGAAAGAATACGAGTACTCTACGTTTAGCATAGTAACTTATAATTAACCCTATCATTTCTCGTCCTCATTTAAGAGACTTAGCCTAATGTGTAGTTAAGGAACCAAAGCTAAGTGCTCAACACGCACGGTCGAGTCAAAAATTACTCTTATTCTCGCCATCGGAAAACCTACATTCGTGTCTTCAAACACTTATAAAACATGAGAAAAATTTTAAAATTTGGCCATTTTTTGCCTTATTTTGCAACAAAACGATAAACAAAAAGATAAACTTTGGAAAACGTGAAGGTTTGGTAAGGCAAGTATCTATTTAACCCCCCATACTAAAGTTAAACATTGTCCTCAATGTTTCGAGTCCAGGGGTGCAAACACCCCCATACTAGAGACGTAGTCGAATGCCTAATCTAGCATGGAAAGGGTGCAACCAATAAATTAATAGCCGTTTATGAAGTGTGCTAAAAACCTATGGTTAGAACATCAAAGGATATATCATGGATATTGAGAAAGTCTTCAAAGCAAACGATCGAGTGCTCCCATAAAACGAACACGAGGCGCTCCAATCATGAAGATCATGATCATCTAAAGTCCACAATTCACAAACAACCATGGAACAAAGGTTGGAAGGGCACAAATCCCCACACGTTAACTACATTAGAAAGCGATAATATGTACATAGGATAAGCATGGGACTCCCCCACGAGGATCCTCGTTTTTGATTACCGAGTCATGAGCTCGACTCGATCCCCTCAACACTAATTATCATTGGGGAAGGTGACTTGGTCGAGGTAGTTCAAGGATGGAACTTCCCCGCCAAAGTAGTGCTTAAACCTATGTCCATTCACCTTGAAGTTAGGACCATCATATTGAGCTAGCTCGATGGTCCCATACGGAAACACTTGAGTCACGGTGAATGGACCGGACCAACGGGATTTCAACTTACCGGAAAAGATTTTCAAGCGAGAATTAAAAAGCAAAACTTGATCCCCAATGTTAAAAAACCGGTTTTTAATTTTAGAATCATGCAAATTTTTAGTTTTTTCCTTATAAATCAATGAATTTTTATAAGCAATGTCTCTCAATTCATCCAATTCATTTAATTTCATTTTCCGGTGTTTTCTCGCGGTCTCCATATCATCATTACAATGCTTTAGGGCCCAATAGGCCTTGTGTTCTAACTCAATAGGCAAATGACAATTCTTTCCATACACAAGCTTATAGGGAGTCCACCCAATGGGCGTCTTATGAGCGGTCCTAAAGGCCCATAAAGCATCGTCCAACTTATCTGACCACAATTGTCGGTTTTCCCCAACGGACCTCTCCAAGATCCTCTTCAACGCTCGGTTTGAAACCTCGACTTGCCCACTCGTTTGTGGGTGATAAGCCGTAGAAAGCCGATGTGTAACCCCATATTTCCTTAGGACCCTTTCGAATTGGTCGTTACAAAAATGGGTTTCACGATCGCTTATGATCGCACGAGGGGTTCCAAACCGAGAAAACAAGCTTTTCAAAAACTTGACTACCACACGAGCATCATTGGTGGGCAAGGCTTTGGCCTCCACCCACTTAGATAGGTAGTCAACCGCAACGAGAATGTACTTATTACCACGAGATGATGGGAACGGCCCCATAAAGTCAATACCCCAAACGTCAAAGATCTCACACACTTGGATGATGTTTTGTGGCATCTCATCATTTTGTGAGGCTTTTCCTTGTCGTTGGCATGAATCACAAGACTTCACAAGATCTTGTGCATCTCGGTAAATAGTAGGCCAAAAGAAGCCGGCATCAAACACCTTTTTAGCTGTGAGATTAGCACCGTGGTGACCACCCGTGGGTCCCTCATGACAAGCTCTAAGGACGTTAGAAGCTTCAGTGCCAAATACACAACGTCGGATGATTTGATCCGCACAAGTTTGAAACAAGTAAGGGTCGTTCCAAAAGTAGAACTTGACGTCACGAAAGAATTTTCATTTTTCTTGAGTCGTCATACCCTTAATGATGAAGTTACCCGCATGGTAATTTGCAAAATCCGCAAACCATGGGGTGGAAGAATCAAGCTTAGAATTCACTACACTAAGTGTCTCGAGCGGAAATGTTTCGGTGATTTCCTTGGGCTCATAAACCCTTTGGTTAGGATCTTCCAAACGAGAAAGATGATCGGCCGCTAGATTCTCGGCTCCTTTTTTGTTAACGATGGTGTGACCAAATTCTTGGAGGAGGAGAATTCAATGAAGTAATCTAGGCTTAGCATCTTGCTTTGCCATGAGATACTTTATAGCCGAATGATCCGTATATACTATGCATTTAGCTAAGACGAGATAAGGTCGGAACTTCTCAAATGCATACACCACGACAAGAAACTCCTTTTTCGTTGTAGTGTATTTTAGTTGAGCCTCGGTCATCGTCTTGCTAGCATAGTGAATAGGCAAGAAGTGCTTATCATGACGTTGCCCTAAAACGGCCCCAATAGCGTAATCACTAGCATCACACATGAGCTCAAAGGGGAGGTTCCAATTGGGAGCAACAAGAACGGGAGCTTCGGTAAGTTTCCTCTTAAGGATTTCAAAGGCTCGTACACAATCTTCGTCAAAGACAAAACGTGCCTCTTTTTCAAGAAGATGTGTAATGGGTCGAGAGATCTTTGAAAAATCCTTGATGAATCGACGATAAAAGCCCGCGTGGCCTAGGAAACTCCTAACTCCCTTAACGGTTTTGGGATGAGGTAATTTGGCGATGACGTCTACCTTAGCTTGATCTACCTCAATCCCCGCTTTCGAGACCTTGTGCCCTAAGACGATTCCACTCTTAACCATAAAATGACACTTTTCCCAATTGAGCACAAGGTTGGTTTCCTCACAACGTTTCAACATTCTCTCAAGGTTCGACAAAAACGAAGTGAACAAATTACCAAACACGGAAAAGTCATCCATGAAGACTTCCATCGTCTTCTCGATCATATCATGAAAAATAGCCATCATGCACCTTTGAAAGGTTCCTGGTGCATTGCAAAGTCCAATGGCATTCTACGATAGGCAAATGTTCCATATGGACAAGTAAACGTAGTTTTTTCTTGATCACGAGGATCGATGGGAATTTGGAAGTAACCGGAAAAACCATCTAAAAAGCAATAGAAATCGTTTCCCGTAAGACGCTCCAACATTTGTTCCATGAAGGGTAAGGGAAAATGGTCTTTTCGAGTGGCTTCATTCAACTTACGATAGTCAATGCACACTCTCCATCCGGTCACGAGTCTCGTGGGAATTAACTCGTTGGCATCGTTTGGCACAACGGTCATCCCTCCCTTTTTAGGGACACAATGAATAGGACTCACCCAAGGGATATCAGAAATAGGGTAAATCATTCCCGCGTCAAGGAGTTTAAGGACCTCCTTTTTTATGACGTCGTGAATTTTGGGGTTCACCCTTCTTTGACATTGGATTGTGGGCTTGTAATCCTCCTCCATTAAGATTTTGTGGGTACAAAACATGGGATCGATTCCCTTAATGTCGGATAACTTCCACGCAATTACCCCTTTGTGATACTTTAGAACATCGACAAGGGCGGTTTTTTCATCATTCGAAAGTTCCTTCGCAATAATAACCGACAACTTGTCGTCCTCCTCCAAATAGACATATTCGAGATGAGGAGGTAAATCTTTCAACTCAAGGATAGGTGGTTCCTCAAGTGAAGATTTGGGCTCGATACTCATAACCTCCTCGGGTGGAGGAAATGGGAAATCGTTAATAAAATCCTTGATAATCGAGAAGTCCTCATCGTTGTCGAGGTATTCATTACAAGTACGTGGAACATCGATTTCTTCCAACGTAAAACCACCACCTTCAAATGGAGTGAAGGTTGGTGTCGAATTATCAAGAATTGGATCTAACATAGTGGGATTGCCACTAGTTTCTTCATCACCAAAACCTAGAACTTCTTGTGAAAATTCCTCGTAAACCACGTCAATCATATCAACGAGGTTTATGGTTGCAACGGAATAAACATGAGAAATTTGAGAGTTTTGAGTTGCGTTTATAACAAGTTCTTCGTCGTTGAAACGTAAGGTGATCTTTCTAGCATGAACATCGATCAAAGCCATAGACGTATCTAAAAACGAACGACCTAAAATGAGAGGAACTTGAGGATCCGTGGGGATATCAAAAACGATAAAGTCTACGGGATAGTAGAACTTCCTCACTTTCACAAAAACGTCTTCCGCCAAACCACATGCGGGAATCGTGGAATGGTCGGCCAACTCGATAGACATTAGTGAAGGAGTAAGATTAGGAAGATTAAGCGACTTGAAGATTTCAAGTGGCATCAAGTTAATGCTAGCACCAAGATCGGCCAAGGTGAAGCATTCCTCCATATCTTGGATTGCACAAGGAATCAAGAATTTACCGGGATCACCGACTTTTTGAGGTGTGCGATTAAGATAAACCGACGAACAACTAGACAATTGGTGCAATTTCTCCTTGTTGTTCAACATACTCTTAAAGTTAGAGGCAAATCGAGGCATCATGACCAAAGCATCGGCGAAACTCACATTAAAGTGCAAATCACGAAACATTTTCATAAAAAGCTCAAATTGATAATTGTCGCGCTCTTGACGTTTCTCCTTCCTAAGTCTCGATGGGTAGGGCAAAGGTGGTGTGGGTTGAGGCATAGTAGGTATAGCCTTTGGAATCTCGGGTTCCAATGATGGTAATGGGTCAACCGTAGGTGTGGCATGAGCGGTACTTCTGGGATTGGGACATGCTCCTTTTGGACCACCACCTCGGGTTCTTCCTCAATTACTTCCTCCGTAGGAGCAATTGGTTGAGGAGTCGGTTCCTTAAGTGTCTTACCACTACGTGTGGTAATCACTTTCATCTCACCCTTAGGGTTGGATACGGTGTTGCTAGGAAGACTACTCGAAGACGGTTTACACATTATTGCCTCAAACATAGACGAGATTTTATCTTCAAACACGGATTGCCTCTTCTCGGCTTTAATCATTTCTTGTTTAATCTCGTGTTGCCCTTGTTCCATTTTTTGTTGGTTTTGTTGTAACCTAGTGACATTTCCTTCCATCTTGTTGGTGTGGATTTTAAGTTCATTAGCTAACTCATTTTTCAACTCTTTCTTCAAGTCGTTCTTAAACTCGGATCTTAGGCTAATGATTTCTCTTTGAATATTGTCAAACCTATCATCATTCCCACTAGCGTATTCAACAAACTCACTTGGAAGATCTTTCAATGTTTGCAAACCCTTGTTGTTGTTTTGAAAATCCTTTTGATTTTTGTTTGAAACTTGATTATTAGCCCCTTGATTCCCATAGTTTCCCTTGTTGTGATTGTTTTTGAAACCAACTTGATTGTTGTGATAGTTGTTGTTAGCATTTTGATTTGAACCAAAACCCGGTGGAGTCAATTGATTAGAGCGGGAAACTTGACCGTTTTGGTTGTAATTTCCCGTGGCCACGAAGGCACTCGAAGTGTTACCACCGTTGGTAATGCACTCGGAGAAATCATGACCTCCACCACAATACATGCAAGAAACCTCAACCGCTTTAGTCGTAGCGGGAGCACTTTGTTCACCAACTTTAAACTCAATCAAAAGTCCTTTTAGCTTATCAAAAATCTTGTTTTCCAAGTTTGCCTCAATTTGGCAAGCATCGATGGAAGTAGACAAAGAAGGTGAAGCCGAAGACGAAGCCTTACGAACACTAGATGTGCTACGAGGGCTATACACCTTAGATCTATTCTCAATTATCACCAAAGCTTCCTCAACCGTTTTACACAAAAAATTACCACCCGCGGCGGCATTCAAATAATCCCTTTCATGATCATTAAGTCCATTGTAAAACGTGTCAATTTGATGCAAGTCGGAAAAACCGTGATGAGGACATGCATGTAACATTTCCTTAAACCTATTCCAAGCCGTTGAAAAACTTTCATTAAATTCTTGTGAAAACTTTGAAATCTCGTTTTTCAAGTGCGTAGTCTTAGAGGGCGGAAAAAATTGGTTCACAAACTTAGACACGAGATCCTTCCACGTCAATATAGAATTGGGTGGCTCTTTCTCTAACCAAATTTTAGCGGGCCCCGCTAAGGAATACGGAAAAAGCATCATCTTAATCGAGTCATTCGAGACATCCTTAAACTTGCAAGTGGCGGTAAGACGATTGAATTGGCGGATATGGTTGTGTGGATTGTCCTTCTCATCACCACGGAATTTGTTGTTTTGGATCATCGACAACAAACCCGTTTTCACCTCAAAATTCTCCGCAAGGATAGCGGGAATCACAATAGCCTCTCCATAACCCTCGGTGGGTGCTTGAAGTAACTCCATCATAGTTCGATTCTCCATGGTTGGTGCTTCTCTTACAATGGGTTCGTCAATAGGAGACTCCTCACTAGAAAGATTGGGAGTGGGAGTTTTGTTCTTTCGTTTACGTGCACGTCTTGCTTGATTACGAGTTAGAATAAACGTCACGTACAAGAGGGGACGAGCAAAGAAGATTCTTTTTGGTGTTTTGTATTTTTCAATTTTTTTTGTGGTTTTTGATTGTATTAACCTTTTTGGATCTTGGTGAATGTATTAAGTAGACACAAATCTACAAATCTCCTCCTTAATCAAATATCTTGATAAAAGAAGCCTCAAGGAATGAAAACGATCACGTGAAGTGAACGCCTTCGATGGCTTTAGAACGTTGGTGGAACACCAAAACGTTCAAGAGGGTTTAATCAATGGAAACCAAGAAAATATATATATACTTAGTAATACTATGGGCGGCAAAACCCTCGATTAGCTCTCAAAATCAAATACTCACAAGCAAGCGGGGAAACGAGGCGGCGCGAAGCACTTAAGAGCCTTTTCCCTTAGGATATATTTTATAATATCCGCCTTATACCCACTGATAGGTGTGTAAACACCCATCCTTTTACCACTTAATTCGGGCTAAAACAAGACCAAAACACGTATTTAATATCATTTGTTTGGAATTATGCGTGGTTTTTGTGTTTATTGTGATTTCAGAGCTAACCGGATGAATATTAAAGAAAACATGGGATTGCACGGGTTTTATCAAGGAAAAAGACTGAAGACGAAGTCTATTGTCCAAGAGATGCAAAAGATTTGAAGTCACTAGGCCTATTCGAAGATTTATCGAAGAAAAGGACTAAAGACGGAAGATTTTCATAAGTCAAAGAAACTCAAGTCTATTTAACGAAGAAATTAAAAGACGAGTTGGATTTAATCGACAACAAATCCCGAATCAGAATCGAAAACGTCAACTTTTCTGAAAAGACGAGAAGACAAGAAGAAAGGGAGAAAGCCCACTCACCAACCAACCACTAGGAGTATAAATAGAAACTCCCTTCACACATTGGAGAGTTAGTTTTTCATTTTTCCTTTTTCCAGGCTTTGTAGTTCGTCCCATCACCAACTCCATTAGGGAGTTTGGTGATTTTCATCTTTTTCTTTTCATCTTGTAATCATTGATCATTAACCTTGTTACTCTTCCATTAATCAATCCATTCCATCTTTCTATTTATCTTGTTCTTCATCATAATTTTTTTTATTGCAAGTTCTCAAGTTCTTATTTGATTCTAGTCCGATCTTAAAAAGTTGTTGATTTAGTGTTTTTATTGGTGGGATTTGTTCCTTATGGTATGTTGATGATTATTGGTTAGTTTGGTTAAACCTTTTTAAGTATTTGATTTGATTTTGGATTTTTGATTGAGTTCCCCGTTCGTGTCTGCTGCTACTGTTCTTCAACCCCAGGTATTCCGAATAGACCATTTTGTGTTCCCTTATTCGGAACTTTTCAATTATTCCGAATAGGGGTGTTCTCGGTTCCTTATTCGGAACTTTTATAACTTTCCGCATAGCCATTTGTTGTTTCTCTATTCGGAACATTTTTCCGAATAGCCTTGTTTTTATAATATTCCGAATAGCCTTTTTTCTGTTTCCCTATTCGGAACATTTTCCGAATAGCCTTTTTTCTGTTTCCCTATTCGGAACATTTTCCGAATAGCCTTTTTCTGTTTCCCTATTCGGAACATTTTCCGAATAGCTTTAATATTCAGAATAGCAATTTTAATTTTTCCTTATTCGGAATATTTTCCGAATAGCCTTTTTTCCGAATAGCATAATATTCCGAGTAGGGGTTACTTTCCGCATAGACTGGTTTTTCCGAGTAGAGCAATTTTTCCGCATAGAGCTTTTTCCGAATCATACAATTTATTCCGCATAGAGCAACATTCCGCATAAGGGTTATTTTCAGCATAGGGCATTTTTCAGTAAGAGTATTTTTCTGCCTTATCATTTAACTGCTTTTATCTACTGTTTCCAGCTTTAATCTTTATTCACTTCATATATTTAGAATAGAAAACCAAATTCACTTTTTGTCACCAAGAACAATCATTCCACTTTTAACTGAGATCAATTCGAGAGGATCGCGAGAATTCTGAACCTAGCAAAATCATTGTATCAAATGGCGCCGCTGCCGGCTCCTCTCGTTAAGATCAAAAGTTTTTTGTAGAACTTGGATTTTGGGATCCGTTCCCCGTGAACGTTACTTTTTCCTAAAAATTTTCAAAAACACAAAAAAATATAAAATTTTCAAAAATCCTAAAAAAGTAAAAAACATAAAAACCAAAAATATTTTTGCCTTGTTTTTCTTTGTTCGTTCTTTTGCAGGTGTATGCGCACTCGATCCACGTCTTATCAAGAGCCCGAGCCTCTCGATAACTTAGACATGGCTAGTGTACAAAACAACAATAACATACCACCTCCGAACAACAATAATAACAACAACAACCCGCCTTTCAACAACATGAATAACAACAACAATGAGCCACTTCCGGATAATCGGCCAATGATTGAATTGCTGCAAGCTCATGTTGATGGCAACACGGATCCAATTGTTATACCACCAATTGCCGCCAACAATTTCGAGCTAAAGTCAGGCTTTATCCAGATGGTATCAGCTCAACCGTTCTTGGGACGCACCATTGATGACCCACATGACCACATCAAGAGATTTCTACAACTCACCAACAGGGTCAAGTTCAATGGAGTTTCGCAAGAAGTGATAAGGTTACAACTTTTTCCCTTTTCTTTAGAGGGACAAGCCCGACATTGGCTTGCTAAGGAACCGCCACAGAGTATTCTCTCGTGGACGGATTTGGAAACAAAGTTCATCAATTACTTTTTTCCACCCTCTCGTACTACCGCTTTGCGGAATGAGATTATAAACTTTGAACAAAAGTACGATGAGTCATTCAGTGAATCTTGGGATCGTTTTAAAGATCTTTTAAGAAAATGCCCACAACATGGTTTTACCAAAGTACATCAAATTAATACTTTTTACAATGGTTTAAGCATGAATGATCAAGATTCACTGAATAGTGCCTCAGGGGGTAATTTATTGGCTAAGACTTCCAATGCTGCTTGGGACATCATTGAGAACAAATCTCGTGTTCAAACCAAGAGTGTTAGGACCAATGTTGCTAGTGCTAGCACTAATGACAGCGACAAGCGATTAGACAAAATCACCACGCTTCTTGAATCGCTTGTCACACATACCGTCAGCAACAACAACAGCAACAACGCTAAGAACACACAAGTCAACGCTGTCAGCCAACCTTGTGAGATATGCGGTGGTCCCCACTCCTACACAACTTGTACCGCTACCCAAGATTACCCTGCTGAGAATGTGAATGCGGCATATGGCACCTATCAACAACCCGCTTATCAAGCAAAACCTCAAGGTGACCGTAACTTGCTTAGCTACCGCAACAACAACTATCTTTCACCACCTGGCTTTCCTCCTGCCAACCAAACACAACAACAAAACCTCAACCGCCCTCCTCAACAACAACAACCTCGACAACCATACATTCCACCTCACAAGCAGCAACAACCTCCTCAAAGAAGCAATCAAGTCTACCAACAACCTGCTTACCAACCACCTGCATACAATGCTCCTCCCAACCAACCCACCGCTCTTCACCAAGAAGTGGAAACTTATATGAGGACTAACGATGCGATAGTGGGAAATCTTCAGAGAGAAGTGCTCAACCTGAAAGCCGACTTGGTCAAGCAAGGAAATGATTTGAGAGCCGATATGCGAAACACGTTGGATAGCCAGACGAATGACTTGAGGAACATGATGGCTAGTTTCTTCCAAAGTAGTCAACCCTCTTCTTCGGGTACTCTTCCGAGTAACACCGTTGCGAACCCAAGAGGGGAGATGAAAGCAATCACCACTCGAAGTGGTAAAGGTACAAAGGAACCCGAGCTTCCTATACCCCCACCGGTGGTTGTGACTAAGGAGAACGAGTCGCCTGCTCCTATTCCTCCTCCTTCTCCTTCCCCAATTTCTCCACCTCTTCTTCCTACCCCTCCTCCACCCGTGGTTGTGAGTGACCCTATTCCCCTAAAGCCTTCATCTTCTTCCAATATACCTTATCCTTCAAGGTTGAGGAAAGAGAAGCAAAAGAGCAAGGATGATATTCAGGTTTCTAACTTTCTTAAAATGTTTAAACAACTGAATTTCAATATCTCCTTCGCTGAGGCTCTCGCTCACATGCCCAAATATGCTAAAATGTTTAAAGATCTTTTGAGCGACAAGGAAAAGCTCCTCGACATTGCCAACACCCAACTTAATGAGAACTGCTCTGCAGTGCTCTTAAGGAAATTGCCAATCAAGCTTGGTGATCCGGGTCGTTTTCTTATCCCTTGCAATTTCCCGGGAGTAGAGAATTGCATGGCCCTAGCCGATCTAGGTGCCAGTATTAATCTCATGCCTCTAAGTGTTTGGAAGCAATTATCTCTCCCAGAGCTAGTCCCCACCAAGATGACTTTGGAATTGGCCAACCGTACGGTTGCTTATCCAGTGGGGATAGCCGAAGATGTCATTGTAGGAGTCGACAAATTCACCTTCCCTGCTGATTTTGTTGTCGTCGACTACGAGATGGACCCCCGTGTGCCACTTATTGTTGGTCGTCCATTCCTTAGGACCGGTCGCACTCTCATTGATGTTGAAGCCGGTGAGCTTATCATGAGAGTGGGTGACGACAAAGTAGTCTTCAACATGGGTAAGTTGTCTAAACAGCCTTATTCATATGAGAGCGTTAATTGTATTGACGTTCTTGATGAGGCTTGTGAAGAACACTTTAATGATGCTTGCAAAAGTATTCCTACCTCTCTTCCCACTGTTGAGACCGTGTCCTCTATTGATTCATCGTTGTCTCTATTTGGAGATAGTGATTTATTCTGGAACAATCTTGAAGCTACCATGGGAGATGCGAATTTAGCTACTAATGATTCTCCCACCGAGGGGGATGAAGACATGAGTTTCTTTGACAATCTTCTCACCGAAGACAATCCTTCGCCTCCATCTCCCACGGTTATTGCTATCGACGCCACGACTTTGAAAACGCCTCCCGTCGAAAATCCTCCGGATTTGGAACTTAAGGAGTTGCCGCCACATCTCGAGTATGTGTTCCTTGACGACAACAAGAAGTCGCCCGTCATTATTGCGAAGGATTTGAAAGATGAAGAGAAGTCTCGCCTCGTTGCTGTGTTGAAAGATCATAAGAAGGCTATCGCTTGGAAGATTTCCGATATTCGTGGAATTGATCCTCACTTCTGCACACACAAAATTCTCATGGAGGACGACTTCAAGCCCACTATTCAAAGCCAACGAAGGGTGAATCCAAAAATACATGAAGTCATCAAAACAGAGGTTATCAAACTTCTTGATGCGGGTATGATTTACCCTATTTCGGATTCCCCATGGGTTAGTCCAATCCACTGTGTGCCCAAAAAGGGCGGAATAACCGTTGTTCCCAATGAACACAACGAGTTGATTCCCACTCGTCTCGTTACTGGGTGGAGAGTTTGTATAGAGTACCGCAAACTCAATGATGCCACGAGAAAGGATCATTTCCCTCTACCTTTCATGGACCAAATGCTTGAACGATTAGCCGGTAATGAATATTACTGCTTTTTGGATGGTTTCTCGGGTTATTTCCAAATACCCATCGATCCCCAAGATCAAGAGAAGACTACATTCACCTGTCCCTATGGCACTTTCGCTTACAAAAGAATGCCTTTTGGCTTATGTAATGCGCCAGGGACGTTCCAAAGGTGTATGTTAGCTATCTTCCATGACATGGTTGAACAAACCATGGAAGTCTTCATGGATGATTTTTCGGTCTTCGGGGATTCCTTCTCTGCTTGCCTTGCCAATTTAGAACGTATGCTAAAGCGGTGCGAAGACACTCGCCTTGTTCTAAATTGGGAAAAATGCCATTTCATGGTAAAAGAAGGCGTCGTGCTTGGACATAAGATTTCGAAAGCCGGTCTTGAAGTAGACCGTGCTAAAGTTGACGTTATAGCAAAGTTGCCTCCACCTTCCACTGTGAAGGGTGTGAGAAGTTTCTTGGGTCATGCGGGCTTCTACCGTCGATTTATCAAAGACTTTTCTCAAATCGCTCGCCCGATGACCCACCTCTTGGAAAAAGATACTCCATTTATCTTCTCCCAAGAGTGCCTTGAAGCCTTTAACTCACTTAAGGATAAGCTAACTAAGGCACCCGTCTTGGTTACCCCTAATTGGGAGCTGCCCTTTGAGTTGATGTGCGATGCTAGCGATTTTGCTATTGGAGCGGTTCTTGGACAAAGAGTGAACAAACACTTCCAACCGATCCATTACGCTAGCAAGACAATGACAGGGGCACAATTGCATTATACGACAACTGAAAAAGAGCTTTTAGCCGTTGTCTATGCTTTTGAAAAATTCCGCCCCTATCTTGTCCTTTCCACCACCATTGTGTACACCGATCATTCCGCGCTGAAGTACTTGTTGACAAAGCAAGATTCCAAACCAAGACTTCTTCGCTGGGTTTTGCTGCTCCAGGAATTTAAAATCGACATCCGCGATAAAAAAGGAGCAGAAAACCTAGCCGCGGATCATCTCAGTAGACTTGAGGATCCATACCAAGGGGATCATCCGACCAAAGAAATCAATGATTCTTTTCCCTTGGAGACCTTAATGTCTATAAACTCGAAGCCGAATGAAACCCCGTGGTTTGCGGACTTTGCAAACTATTTGGCGGGTGGAATTCTCAAGGAAGGGTTGACGTCCCAGCAAAAGAAGAAGTTCTTTACCGATATCAAGACTTACTTTTGGGACGACCCTTACCTATTCAAACAATGTGCTGATCTGATAATTCGCCGATGTGTTGATGGACCGGCAGCGTCGGACATCCTTGATGCTTGCCACAAAGGACCCACCGGTGGTCACTTTGGTCCCAACTACACTGCTAAGAAAGTGTTTGATTCGGGATTTTATTGGCCCTCCATATACCGTGACGCTCACGATATGGTCAAAAGATGTGATGTTTGCCAAAAGCAAGGCAAAATCACACATAAAGACGAGATGCCTCAGAATTTCATTCAAGAGTGTGAAATTTTTGATGTTTGGGGTATCGACTTTATGGGGCCATTCCCTTCATCTAAAGGAAACAAATACATCCTTGTAGCCGTTGACTACGTTTCAAAGTGGGTTGAAGCCAAAGCTTTGCCTACTAATGACGCACGGGTGGTTTGTAACTTTTTGAAAGCTCTTTTCGCTAGATTCGGTGTGCCTCGTGCCATTATTAGTGATCGTGGGACTCATTTCTGCAATGACCAATTTGCTCGAGTCATGGCTAAGTACGGTGTAAACCATCGTCTTTCCACAGCCTACCACCCACAAACTAATGGCCAGGCCGAAATATCCAACCGAGGACTGAAGCGAATTTTGGAAAGAACCGTGGGAGAGCATCGTGCCGCATGGGCTGATAAACTCGATGATGCTTTGTGGGCTTTCCGTACTGCTTACAAGACCCCGATCGGCTGTACGCCTTATCGTCTTGTGTACGGGAAAGCGTGCCACCTCCCCATTGAGTTGGAGCACAAGGCTTATTGGGCCTTGAAGTGGGCTAATTTTGATATAAACAAAGCCGGTGACCTACGCAAGATCCAACTCAATGAGCTGAATGAACTCCGGAATGAGGCTTATGAAAATTCTTTGATCTATAAGGAAAGAACTAAGCTCATTCACGACTCCAAGATCAAAAACCGAGAGTTCCATGTTGGAGACAAAGTCTTACTTTTTAACTCTCGGTTGAAAATCTTTTCGGGCAAGCTCAAATCTCGTTGGTCCGGCCCATTCACCATCGCCCAAATTTTTCCATATGGTACTCTCGAGCTCGCTCAACCTAATGGACCGAATTTTAAGGTGAATGGCCAACGAGTGAAGTTGTACTTTGGTGAGGACACCTCTCAGGAGGTGATTCCATCCCTCACCACGTTCCCCATAAACTGAATTTGGGTCGAGTCAGGCTCGTGACTCGGTTATCAAAAACAAGCGCTCCTCGGGAGGCAGCCCGAGTATCTATCCCTTTAACCCCCTAAGTGTAGGGGAGGACCTATTTTGGTCATTTGTGTTTGTGTGGTGATGTGCTTACAGGGATTACTGCAATCTTGGACATCTTTGAAGAACCGTGTTCCCATGTTATCCGAAATCCGGTTCTATCTCTCAACTATCGTGATTCAATTTTCTTCATACTCACATTTGAAATTGATCACTTTAGTCGTCTCTTCCTTAACTTGAGTTAACCAACGTGCACAATGTCATAAGTGTAGGGGAGACTTTTCCCACATGCTTAAACATTGAGGACAATGTTTATCTTAAGTGTAGGGGAGACTTCTATCGAAGTTTTAAGTGGACTTTTCCATGAAAATGCCTTCAATTAACCGGAAAATCCTATTTTTCAGCATTTTTCAAATTTTTTATTAACCTTGGCCATTTAGTCGTAATTTTTAAAATTTTATCGTTGCTTTCATATGTATATATCCCGCAATAAAGTCAAATTTTAATATAGTGTTGTAGCTAGTTTAGATATCTTTGACATATTAGGCCCGTTGCGTTTATTTTGACTCAACCCGAATAGACTTATCCTAGTTTATTCTAGCTAGTATCCTTAACCATGTAGGCCTTAATTGGTTTATTAGGCTAAGTGTCCACGAGTCTCATTACTTGAGATTTTAAATTGTGGAGGACGAGAAATGATAGAGTCAATTATAAGTCGGTATTCTTGCGCAAGCTCACTTGGTGTAATTATTTGCCTATTCTCCCATCACTTGCTAATAATTTATCTGCAATAAGTAAGGTCTTACGATTTGAAAAGTTACTTAGCTTCTAGCCCAAGATCGTTTAAAAGTTGCTCGGTAATGATAAGAGTTCATAGCCAAGGCATAACTTATGAAGCGGGGCGCGAAGATTGGCGAGTCCGAAAAGGCCCTAACAAGGCATGAGGATTCAATTTTATTGCTGAAGATCCAAAGTGATGTGAAAAGCATTATTCCTTAAGTCTATATGAAGGATCAAGACTCACGACGAAAAGCAATCAACTCCCATAAAGATCATGGAGAAGTCTATCCGAAAAGACCCTAACAAGGTATGAGGATAAATAGATCCAAGTCCGAAAAGGAGGCGGATCGTTGTATCTCAAAATCCCAATTAGAGATTGAAGAAATAATCATGAAGTCGTGGTCAACAAAGTTGGAGTACCCCTCAAAAGTCTCCAAGTGAAGAAACTCTATTATGATGAGAAGACCATTATCTCAAGAACGTCTCTCGAAGATATGAAGTATGAAGTACATGTCAAATATCGGCCCGAGAAAGGTCTCAAATCGTGAACCAAGTTATGCCAAGATATGAACTTTTTGATATCCCGAGAAGCAGTTTTAAGAGATTTTGTCCTTTAGCTAACTATTGATCAAATCGTCCTACTTTGCTTTCAGCCCTAATAAACTATCGAAATAAGTCCAAAAATGCATCTTCATGATCATTCTAAGACAAAAATAAAATATAAGAGATACAACTAGGAATAAGGGAGTTTAAGCATTTAATTAAGCCATGTGTGTAAGTGTTTGATTTACTAACTTATAATAACAATGATCTCGTTTTTAAGCTTAGTTTGGGGAACGTGAAACTTGAGGGTGATAAATCTTCGCAACACCAAAGCCCTAATGTAAGTCTTTGATTTCTATACAAGTAATTTCATTTCTTTTTGTTTATCTTAAAGTTTTTATTTCTCTTAGTTATTTAATTCTTAATTAGTAGTATTTGAATAAGGCCAAGGTTGATTAATTATGAGAAAAATGTAAAATTGCTTTATCACTAAGCATTGCATGAGGGCATGGCAATGGTTAAGTGTAGGGGATTTGATAGGTGTGTAAACACCCATCCTTTTACCACTTAATTCGGGCTAAAACAAGACCAAAACACGTATTTAATATCATTTGTTTGGAATTATGCGTGGTTTTTGTGTTTATTGTGATTTCAGAGCTAACCGGATGAATATTAAAGAAAACATGGGATTGCACGGGTTTTATCAAGGAAAAAGACTGAAGACAAAGTCTATTGTCCAAGAGATGCAAAAGATTTGAAGTCACTAGGCCTATTCGAAGATTTATCGAAGAAAAGGACTAAAGATGGAAGATTTTCATAAGTCAAAGAAACTCAAGTCTATTTAACGAAGAAATTAAAAGACGAGTTGGATTTAATCGACAACAAATCCCGAATCAGAATCGAAAACGTCAACTTTTCTGAAAAGACGAGAAGACAAGAAGAAAGGGAGAAAGCCCACTCACCAACCAACCACTAGGAGTATAAATAGAAACTCCCTTCACACATTGGAGAGTTAGTTTTTCATTTTTCCTTTTTCCAGGCTTTGTAGTTCGTCCCATCACCAACTCCATTAGGGAGTTTGGTGATTTTCATCTTTTTCTTTTCATCTTGTAATCATTGATCATTAACCTTGTTACTCTTCCATTAATCAATCCATTCCATCTTTCTATTTATCTTGTTCTTCATCATAATTTTTTTTATTGCAAGTTCTCAAGTTCTTATTTGATTCTAGTCCGATCTTAAAAAGTTGTTGATTTAGTGTTTTTATTGGTGGGATTTGTTCCTTATGGTATGTTGATGATTATTGGTTAGTTTGGTTAAACCTTTTTAAGTATTTGATTTGATTTTGGATTTTTGATTGAGTTCCCCGTTCGTGTCTGCTGCTACTGTTCTTCAACCCCAGGTATTCCGAATAGACCATTTTGTGTTCCCTTATTCGGAACTTTTCAATTATTCCGAATAGGGGTGTTCTCGGTTCCTTATTCGGAACTTTTATAACTTTCCGCATAGCCATTTGTTGTTTCTCTATTCGGAACATTTTTCCGAATAGCCTTGTTTTTATAATATTCCGAATAGCCTTTTTTCTGTTTCCCTATTCGGAACATTTTCCGAATAGCCTTTTTTCTGTTTCCCTATTCGGAACATTTTCCGAATAGCCTTTTTCTGTTTCCCTATTCGGAACATTTTCCGAATAGCTTTAATATTCAGAATAGCAATTTTAATTTTTCCTTATTCGGAATATTTTCCGAATAGCCTTTTTTCCGAATAGCATAATATTCCGAGTAGGGGTTACTTTCCGCATAGACTGGTTTTTCCGAGTAGAGCAATTTTTCCGCATAGAGCTTTTTCCGAATCATACAATTTATTCCGCATAGAGCAACATTCCGCATAAGGGTTATTTTCAGCATAGGGCATTTTTCAGTAAGAGTATTTTTCTGCCTTATCATTTAACTGCTTTTATCTACTGTTTCCAGCTTTAATCTTTATTCACTTCATATATTTAGAATAGAAAACCAAATTCACTTTTTGTCACCAAGAACAATCATTCCACTTTTAACTGAGATCAATTCGAGAGGATCGCGAGAATTCTGAACCTAGCAAAATCATTGTATCACCCACCTTATAGTTTGTATTTTTCAAGATTGAGCTTCACGAAAGTATTTATCTATTTTTGCCTTTTTCTTTGGTTTGAGATTCGAATACAATGATTGGGTAATGACCTCCCAAGTCAAGGTTGTGATTTCTCACGTATTTGGAGTACTTGTGAATTCATTGTTCTACGTATACACTATAGTAATAGTATTCACACAAAAACCGAAAACCGATAATACGTATTAGTAGAGTGCTACTAATACAAATACTATTCATGGTTAGTATATATAAAAACAACAATTCCAATCAAAACACAACACGCCTTCCCGGCAGCGGCGCCAAAAATGATAGTAGAGTTTTACTACTCTTTAGGAAAAGAGAGCAAATAGGGTAAGTAATGAATACGACGATTTAGGAAAACCGTGTACAAATGACCCTAAGATGAGTTCGTTCTCAAGGAGGCTAGTGTGTTATGTGTGTAATGACTTGGATTAGATTTGTGATTATATTGTTGAGAAAGAAAAATAGAAATGAGATTAGAAGAGAATGACGGTTACGAAGATGGATTAAACTAAGTCGAAAAAGGTGTACACGTAAAATCGTAAAAAGTACCAAAATTAAAATTTTACCCTAAAAATTCCTAAAAATTACCAAAAATCCACAATAATATTCTAAGAGTTTACAAAAAATCCAAACTTTCCAAAACCTTTTAATTAATTAGATAATGACTTTTTAATGCTAATTAAAGCCCTAAAAATCAAAATTAATTATTAAAAAGTCCCAAACAAGATCTTAAAGTTTGTAAACCTCAAAAATAATCTAATTAAGCTAAAAAGTATTTTTCAAAATTTTAAAACCAATAAAAACTATTTTTAAACAATTAAAAACTACTAAAATCAATTAAAACTTAAATTAATTCTAGAAAATAATTAAAAGACTCTAAAAATATTTGGAAATTGCAAAAATCCCAATTAAGTGTTTAGAACCTAGGAAAAATATAAAAACTTAGAAAATCAGAATTTTAATTTTTAACAATAAAATAATATTAAAAATCCAAAAATCATAAAAAATTCTAAAAACTTGCAAACTAGCTTAATTTAACCTAAATAACTCAGAAATGAAAGTGAATTTACCTAAATACCCTTAATGGGCCTAGAAAATGGGCTAAACCCAAAACAGTACCTTATTGGGCCAAATTTGGGCCCAATAACAAAAATGTTCAAAATAAGCCCAAAAAGCACTGGTTGACTCAAAATTTGATTTTAAACAACTTTTTCCAAAGGCCCAAAAGCTGAAAGTGTGAAATAAGCTAACTTATACCAAACAGCTTATTTTTAATGGGCTTTTTGGCCCATTAAGCTATAAGCCAATGCCATGAGCTGAAATTAAACACACAAGCTTCTTTTGTCCTAAATAAGACTTTTGCAAATAGAAATTTGAAATAAGCCCAAGGAATAAGCCTGAAAATGCAATAAGCAATCTACAGAAAACGACAAAATAGTCGTTTTTGAGTTCTAGGCCACCCCAAGTGCTGATTCAAGTTCCTAAAGCTTTTAAATAACTTAATTAAGCAAAATCAACAAAGAGTTTTCAAATAAGCTGACTCAATAAGCTGGAAAAAGTAAATAAGCACTTATGTAAAAGTCAAATAAGTTGGTTTTCTAGCAAAAAGTCAAATTCAAAGTCTGATAAGCTCCAGTTTACTCAAATGGGTCAAATAATGAAGATCTATCACAAAAAATAAGTTGTTGCAAGTCTAGATAAGCTAGAATAGCTTATTGATAAGCTGAGTTCAATTTTACACTAGCAGGGGCTAGTTTTGAGTGTTGAGCAGTGGAAACTTTTTCCACTGCTTGACTTGTTTGACTTTTTGTTTTTAGTGACTTTTTTGGAGATTCAGATTACACAAAGGCACCCAAATGATCTTTGGATCAAAAGGAGTCAAGAACAATCAAAATAACACAATCACAAACACCCAATTGATACAGTTTAATCAATAAAGTCCCAGATATGATACAGACATGAACAATTAAGCAGTTGAGCACTTATAAGCAGTTTTAGCACAAATCAGCCAGCCAAATTCAACCAAATGCATACACAAGCTATATTAAACTCAAATAAGCAAGTCTAAACAGGTTTCATGCAATGATTCAAAGAATTAAGCAAGATTCAAGCGAATGAATGTTACTGATGAACACTAACACATGCAGTTTTACACTTTGCTGATGTATTTGACACACAAGCCAGATTCAACACCTCAAATCTTTCAAACAGGTTACAATGACTTTGTTTAAACCACTTTTAGCCCTAAGCATGCATACACACTAAGTGTTCCCAAAATCCTAGGTCAAAACAGGCAATAACAAATGTTCTATAGCAGATTGTTTGATTCAAGGCTTCAAACCCAAAAACTTGCAGCAAAACACTCTCAACAAGGCATATATCAGATACCAAGCACAAACAATACCTTCTAACAACACAATACCAAATTGCAATCATAAACAGGTAGACCCAAACACCCCTTTATCTTTTCAAAATCAAAATTTTCAAAGGAAAAGTGAGATTCAAGACCACCCAAGCTCAAATAAACACAATAACAAGTAAGATTAACAGATTCAAGCAGATTTAAGCTATAAAATTCACAAGAACACAAGCCACATACAAATATCACCAAAAATCAAGATTTTAAGCATATTTTAGGATTGAGTATGCAAACCTCATGGATGTACATCCACACCCACGAATTTATGAGCTTATGTACTAGCAAGAACAAGTACAAGCTTCCAATAACACCCCTGCTAAGAATTAACAAGGTTAGAAGCACAAGTATAAAATCAGAAACTTGAAAAATTCTTGATTGATGCAACTCTTGTCCTCCACACTTGATTATCCCCAAGTTATAAGCCTCACCACACCTTAATCAACACAATTAGGATGCTATGATCAGTCCTATAACACAAGAATTCCAAGATAGACCAAGAACTTAGCAAAATATCAAGAAAATGAAGAAAATGTGCAAACTTTTGCACACTCCTCTTTTTGAAAACAGGTTTTTAATTCAAATTCAGTAAACTAAGAACATAAACAAGCAATAATAAGATGGCACTTGGTCTTTCTTCAAAACACTTAACTCAAATTTCATAAAACTGAAAAGGGATTTACAAGTGCTTGAACAAGGAAAAACCAAAAGCAACTGCAAATGTTGGGTCCTAAGGCCTTTATATAGGCTACATTGAACTACTAGAAAGCATAAAAACGTAGCCCTAATGTTGATGAAGTCCCCAAAATGCCCTTTGAAGGTTTGAATATCTTGAGGATCATGTGATGTTTTCTTGGCTGGTTGTGTGAGTTGGCAAGGGTGAATTGCATCCAAAGGCTCAAATTGAGCTTAGAAAGTAAGCAGCAATCCTACACGTTGGATGGCTGGCAAGTTTTTGTCTTCTTCCCTTTTGACGTAGCAGGGGAGGCCCCATGTAGCATGTGGGTTGGTGGGGTGCCAAGTTTAAGGGCTGGGTTGTGATTAGGAGACTACTAATCAAGATTCTGGAGGTTTTTAGGGCTTATTTACAAGTAATTAAGAAGTCCCTAATTGTGTTCATACGATGAACAGTCCATGTTTTGATTTGTTTTTGGGTTTTAAAAAGTGTTTAGCGCCATTTAATAAACTAATCAGGATTAGTTTAAAAGCTGGTATAAGTGGGAAATGACATGGCGTGTTTAAGAGTTGTGATTGGTGGAGAGGTGGTAGTGGGGCACGTGTCACCCCACTACTGGTTAAGGTAAGTATCATGTCTAGCCACAATTACCCCCTCTTCTTCTTTCCTTCTTTCACTTTGTAAATTAAACCCAAAAATCTGATTCTCTTTGTATTTAAACTTTCACTTTTCACACTTTTGCCCCAAATACTTTTCCAAAGTATTTTCAGGGGTATTTCTTGCCATTTTTGAATTCTTCAAGGGCTGATTTGGCATTTTGATGATGGATAATGGTCTTGACTTGTATGTTGAGCATTTTGGAGGACTGAAATTGTCAAGTCTTGTTTGATGAGGGACCATTCTTGCCAAATGTTGAAAGTTAAGGGTCCTTTTTGTAATTTTGGGATTTTCAAAGGACCAAACTTGTAATTTCTTGTACTTTGAAGGGCTTTATGATGGTTTTGACTTTGTGGAGGATATTGGTTGACAATTTAGCTTTGTTGAGGGGCTAAACTTTCCAATTCTTCAAAGTGGAGGGCCCTTTTTGTAATTTTGACAAACTTTAGGGACCAAACTTGTAATTATGAGGATACAAGGGTATAAAGTGTCAATTCTTCTATATTGGAGGACCCTTCTTCATAATTCTTCAAATCTTCAAGGGTTAATCTTGGGAAAGTCTTCATTAGGGCTTGGTTCATTGTGCGGCTTCGTTACCTGTGTTCGTTTTTGTATGATTCATGTGATCTTTTGTCATTTTCTCAATATCCGTACCTAAAATACACAAGTAACAAACAGAAGCATATATATGGGTATTTTGATGATATTTAATGCATTTTAAGCCCTATTTGGAAGATGAGACTATGTATAAAAGCAGTCTCATCAGTAACACCCCATTTTGATAAATGGAATATCACAGGAAAATTATGGCGTGTCATCAAAGCATGCTAGGTAATATGTACAAACATACATGACCAAAAGGGAACACCGGAATCAAACATCGGTTCCCAAACATAAGCCCAAAACATAAATAAAGTAAATGAATTGAGAAGGACAAAACATGTGTCCAAATAAGCATAAGTATAAGAAGGCAAAAGGAGAAGAAGTCTAAGGCAACTTCCATCCTATGCACGTCCTCTAAATGCTCAAGTCTGTCCATGGGTACCTGCCGTTTTGGGACATGGAAAGGAAAGTAATGGCTGAGCAATACGCTCAATGAACGGATATAATGGCAATGACATGATAGCATAAACATAAGTAAAGAATGAAATGAAAGTATGAAATGATAGTGCAGCAGAATAATGTAAGTCCTGGAAAACATGGCTTAAGCTTATAAGACTGGTTTTATATTTCTGAAAAGACTTATGTTTAATTTGTACTGAAAACTGTATTTTAAATATGCCCAGAGCCCATATAGATCATGTTATATCAACGTGCATGAATACTTAGAAGGGTAATGTTGGGTCAAGATTTGACCCAATTGTTTTTCACAAGTATTTGAATATAAAATAGCTGCTGAAGACCTGAAGAATTGCTGAAGACATCTTCAGAATTTGCTGAAGACACATGAGCACCAGGTCCAGCACCAGTTCTAGCTGAAGACAATTCAGCACAACACTTCCAGAGTACTTTGAAGACAAAGTCTTCACCTTCAGTAGTTGATGCGAATCAGCATCTGAAGGACAGACCTAAATGAAGTTACCTTTCAGTTCAGCTTGGAGTGACAAACCGAGCTAAATGATGTTCATCTAACTCTAGAAAACAAGAGTGGTTACTTGTACAGCCAATAAGAAAGTCAAAAGTATTATTTACTTTTGGAAGCTTTAGTTTCTTTCCCTATAAATAGATAGGTTGTATGTAGAGTTAGATAAGTTTTTCATTTCACATAATAAACAAAGTGTAGTGTTAGGAATTCTTCCTCTCTTGTTCATCAAGAGAGAACCCTTGTCATCCAACCACTTTGTTTCCGCAAACAAAGTGGGTTTTAGATTCTTTATTTGATTCTAATAAAAGTTTATACCATAAAAAGTACAAGAAGATGTTATTAGTAGTTAACTGGTCATTCGTGCAAAGATTCACGATTCTAGGACCCAACAATTAGTATCAGAGCGGATGGATTATTCTTATGATCCAGATCCGTTCAAATTAACTGTTAATAGCATTGGAGCATGGTTAAAATTTATGGTTGTGAGTCAAAACTGCTACTGCTTATGAAGCGTATGCACTTTTGAGGGAGAGAGAAACCATAAATGTTGAAGAAACCTGCCCTGAATATCTTATCCAAAACAAAAAACCCAAAACCACAAAAAAACACAGATCCTACATCCTCAAAAATCACGTCACTCATCCCAATTCATCAACACATAAAAAATCCAAATCGTTGTCACTTATTGAATACCATCATATGAACCAAAAAAAGAAACGTGAATCAAATCCATATGATTCAAGAATCATCAACAAAACTCACAACCCATACAGATCCATTCATAAAAACCACATCGGTATGTTAATACCAAAACCCACATCATGATCCAAAAACCCAGATCTAAAAAATCCTATTGTAGATTGATTATTGTTGAAGTGATGTGTACTAAGATTATAATGGTTTAAGTATGGGCTGGGATTCGAGTTGAATTCAAGATTGATGTTACAATTCGAGTTTATTTATAGTAGAAAATCCATGTTGTGATGGTGATGTGATGATGTGATGATGTTTCGTCGGTGGAGTAGAAAATCCATGTTGTGGCGGCGCTGGTTAATGAATCAGTGGTAAGGGTCGATGTGATGTTTCGTCGGTGGTTTTTGTAAGACCACGAGAACGAGTACCCAAAAATAGTGTAAATGTGTTGTGGTCGGCGTTAGTAGAAAATGATTTGGTGTATGAGCTCAGCTTAAACTGAAGAGCAGAAAATGATTGTTCAGTTTTATATGCCGAGAGCGCTGGGTGCTAATGAAAAGCATCAGCTTTATAAAAAACTGATGAAAAAGGTTGTGTGTTCAGCAGCTCCACGTGAAGAAAGATGGGCTACTGATGTAAAAAAAGGGAGTATAAAATACTCCACGTGGGTGGGTGAGGCAGGTGCAGCTTTAAAGAAAATCTTTTCAAGTGATAAAAATTGATTTTAAGAAAAATCAATTTGTTTGTTCAGTATAAGAAAACTGACGAAGAGAATATGGGGGAGTTGCTCAAAAGCCTAGGTCTAAAAGTATACTGAGGCCCATCAGTCTAAACTGAACCCCCTTAACAAAGTTTCAGCAAAACCGAACCTTTAGATGAACAAGTCCAAAAAACTGAAGAAATACTTCAGTGGATGAACCACCTCAGATTCTGGACCCCCTTCCAGCACAGACTGGACCCTCCAACGAATACTGAACCTCCCCTTCATCACCACTGATGAACCCTCCAGCAGACTGAACCCTCATCAGGTTCTGACCCTCCAGCAAGGCTGGACTGAACCCATCAGTTAGAATTGACCCCCCCCCCCCTTCAGTTTCTGAACCTCCCGCAAATCTGGACCCTCCTTCAACATGTCCGGACGAATCCTCATCAAATTGGACCTCCAGCAAGAAATGAGGAACCCCTTCAGCACTAAACCTGAACCACCAGCAGTGACTGAACCTTCAGCAAGATCTAAAGCTCAAATAGAAGTTTGAAACTGAAGGTGAACCTCCAACATTGTGGACGAACCTTCAGCATGTCCTGACTGAACATTCAGCAGGTAAGAACTTGTTAACTCCTGATGCTATCATTTTATTATTCAATTATTAGTGTAAACATTTAAAAATTGCTGAAGATATGCAATTTTTGAGGGAGAGAAATACACTAATATTTACAAAAAAAAGCATCAGGAGTAACAAAACCACGGTTTATTCAGCAAATGCTATAAGAACAAACCATAAACCAAAACCGATCTTTACAACAAAACACTTTCCAAACCTTACAAAAGAAACAACCTGAAGATGGAGCGGGTGTGTTTGTAAAACGCTATGGTATTGGGTGTGTCGAGGAAGTGATGTATTGGATGCGGTGTATGATGATGTTCTTGTCAAAAGAATGAAGATGGTTGATAGAGGTTAGTGTTTGATCAGCATTAAAAATAGCTGGCGAATAGTTTGAAAAAATGGTTATGTTTGATCAGGTTGTGGAATTGCTCAAGGTAGGTTGTTTAGTGTATACTCAGTGATTGATCACCACTGCTATCCTCTCAAACAACATCGATTGAAAACTTCCAGGTACCTAAATGTTGAACCACTGAACCATCAAACCTTTACTAACCCAAGTTGCTGTACTTATTGAAACTCTAAACCTTACACCAGAATGTGACTTCAAAAAAATAGGTCATTGATGTTATTGTTTCATGTTTTAGAGTTTACTTTCTTGCAACTACAAAAACAAAGAATATTTACACATTTGTTTATCATTTTATTCTTTGTAACATCAGAAGGTGAGAAGAAGTTGTATTTGCTCACTCACATTTGATGGATTTCACTTAGGTTATTCTTATGTCTAAATAGGGGGAGATTGTTGGACTAGGATTTGAACAACAAATAGACTAAGTATATGTACTGAGTGAAAAACACTCAGTTTGTCATCTTCAAGATTTAAGCTTCAGTGACCAAAGATGGTCAGCGGACAAAGAAGACTTGAACAAAGAAGACGACAACTCGGGCTATTTTTATATCCAAATAGGGAGAGATTGTTGGATCAAGATTTGACCAATTGTTCCTCACAAGTATTTGAATTTGAATATAAAATAGCTGCTGAAGACCTGAAGAATTGCTGAAGACATCTTCGGAATTTGCTGAAGACACATGAGCACCAGGTCCAGCACCAGTTCTAGCTGAAGACAATTCAACACAGCACTTCCAGAGTACTTTGAAGACAAAGTCTTCACCTTCAGTAGTTGATGCGAATCATCATCTGAAGGACATACCTGAATGAAGTTGCCTTTCAGTTCAGCTTGGAGTGACAAACCAAGCTGAATGATGTTCATCTAACTCTAGAATACAACCTGAAGATATTGGTGGGAACTTGCTAGAAGACAAGAGTACAAGAGTGGTTACTTGTACAACCAACAAGAAAGTCAAAAGTATTATTTACTTTTATACTATGATGGGAAAGAACACATGGGAGCACATGGGTGCACATGGGGCTTTTGCTTTATTGAAAGCTTCCTTTGGAAGCTTTAGTTTCTTTCCCTATAAATAGATAGGTTGTATGTAGAGTTAGATACGTTTTCCATTTCACATAAAACACAAAGTGTAGTGTTAAGAATTCTTCCTCTCTTGTTCATCAAGAGAGAACCCTTTTCATTCAACCACTTTGTTTCCGCAAACAACGTGGGTTATAGATTCTTTATTTGTTTCTAATAAAAGTATATACGTTGAAAAGTACAAGAATATGTTATTAGTAGTTAATTGGTCAATCGTGCAAAGATTCACGATTCTAGGACCCAACAGGTAACCTCGTCATGCAATTAGAGGGGATTAATATATAAAATGAGTGGATGGATCATCTCTTGTAATGGATGCAAGGCACACACCACAGTTACCATGAAATCATACTACTTGTTCTAGGATGCACCCATTCACCACACATGATAATAATAACATAGGCCAAATAATGTAAAGGGATGCTGCGAGCAATCACTCTCACCACAGAAGAGTCATAACACCGGTGCCTCCAGTGCTATGGTTATGGAACCCCCATAACTAGGTGAAACTGGCATGCATGTATATAGCTCAAGCAATCTAAAATAATTATACATATAAAGATGTGTTTAAGACAGTTAAACTACTGGAGAAAACAAATGGCTGTAAACGGGGAATCCTAATATAGGAAAAAGATTTCCTTACTAAACGACAAAATATCCGTACCTTATGTCCAGTAATGAAGGATGAAAACTGTTAGAAATACGTTTTTACGTATATTAGAAGTATCGGTCACTCCACAATATTATTAATGTTGTAATAGCTCATAGTTAACAAATAGTTAATAGTTACTTATTTAGTTAAGTAAGAACCGGTCCATGGGCTTGTCATGGGCCGGCCCAAGTCCATTAGTGACTTGGAAGTATAAATACCCCTTTCCTCCTTGGAAAGGGGTTGGTTGTTGAACATTTCTCATTTTCCACTTAATGAAATAACACATAGTTTTCTCTCACTTTCTCTCTCTAGTTTCTCTCTCTAGAAAACATCAACCCACTTCATAGATTCATAGGTTATCAAGATTTTACATTTGGTATCAGAGCAATGGGGTGATTTAAGGTAATGATTTGTGTGGTTTTTTAGTTTTTGATTGTATTAGTGTTCTTTAAGAAGATCCATCTTGATTCTTGGTGTTTTTGGTGTTTTTGTGATTGGGATTAGTAGATAAGTATTAGTTGTTACTTATTATTGTAGAAATCACAAAACTTTTTGGGTTATTTGGTAAAAATCTGGGTTTAATCTTCATTTTTATTGATCGACTGTTCATCGTACAAGTTTCTGATTACCCAGCAAAAGTTCCGAACCAAAAAGTTCCGGATCAACCAAAGTTCCGAACGAAAAAGTTCCGAACCAAAAAGTTCCGGATCAACCAAAGTTCCGGATCAACAAAAGTTCCGAACCAAAAGTTCCGAACGAAAAGTTCCGGATCAACAAAAGTTCCGGATCAAGGAAGTTCCGAACCAAAAGTTCCGGATCAAGGAAAGTTCCGGATCAAGGAAGTTCCGAACCAAAAGTTCCGGATCAAGGAAAGTTCCGGATCAAGGAAGTTCCGAACCAAAAGTTCCGGATCAAGGAAAGTTCCAGATCAAGGAGAAAGTTCCGGATCAAGAAAAGTTCCGGATCAAGGGAAAAGTTCCGGATCAAGGGAAAGTTCCGGATCAAGACTTCCGAACCAAAAGTTACGAATCAAGGTATTTCCAAGCCAAAATCTTCCGAATCAAACTTCCGAATCAACAAAAAGTTCCGAATCAAGGGTTATTTTACTTGTTTTTTCGACGATTTTTTAGAGGATTTAATCTTGGTTTCTTACAACAAAAACTCAACACAATTCACAAGCTTTACTTCACTGCTCGATCAACCGATAATCTTTGTCTCTTTGAAGTTAACAAAATGAATCCGAATTCAGTAATGCCTCAGATGACATCCCTTACGGATATTTCCGTCATTACGGGAACGGATAATCGCCCGCCAATGCTCATCAAAGAAGTTTTTGAAGCATGGCAAGGCCGGATGATGTCTTACCTTAAGGGAAAACCGGTTTATAGGAGGCTTATGGTTAAGTCAATTTTAAATGGTCCACTTGACTATGGTACCATCGTGGTTAACAACGTGACTCGACCAAGAGAATTTGAAGAACTCACACCAGCTCAACAACTTGTTGCATATGCAGACGAAAAGGCTCTTCAAACCATTCTCCAAGCTCTTCCACATGACATCTATCGGATGGTAAGTCAGTATACGGTGGCAAAGGATTTATGGGAACGTCTTAAGGTGTTGCTACAAGGTACGTCCCTTACCAAACAGGAAAGGGAATGTCAGTTGTATGATCTGTTTGATAGATTCACGTACAACCCAGGTGAAACGCTTCACGATTATTACTTCAGATTCACCACTCTCATGAATGATCTGAATGTATACAATCTCGTGATTGCTCCATTCCAGGTTAACACCAAATTCTTGAATACTTTACCTCAAACTGAATGGGGTGAGTATATTACCGATGTTAAGTTAACCAGGGATTTGCATAAGTGCAATTTGGATCAACTCTATGCTTTCCTTCAGCAGCATGAGAAACATGTGATCATGCACCGTTCGCCTCGAGGTATGTACCCTGATTCATTAGCTTTGATGGCGAATCAACCAAGCTTGTCTCACAACAACACTCCTTATATCTTGGGACATCAAGCCTATCATCCATCACCTTACATGACACCAACCTTCCCCCAATACTCGATTCTACCGCAACCACCCACCTCACATCAGCAACAATATCGGTTTAGTGCACCTTCATCACAATATGCTACACAACCTCACCCAGCAAGTATTGCACCTTATGCTCAATCTTCATATTCTTCTTATCAAGAGAATGCAGCATATCCAACAAGCTACCCTGATCAAATGAGTATTCCTTCTAGTGATTATGCAGCTCATCAAGACCAAGCAATGTACTGTGATGATGAGGAAGTCCCCATTCCTGTATTCAAACAAGGTGCTGACCCAGTTGAAGTGTTAACCACTATGTCTGCTTATCTCACAAGGACTTTAAGCAAAAGAGGATTTAGGGGATCAGCTCCTACCAACAATCAGTTGCGGAATTCATCCAATTCTCGCCAACAAGCTACTATTGAGAATGGCAGGGTAATGGTTCAACCTATTCAACCATATCAGGGTAGACCTACCACATCAACTACCAATGCTCGCACGGTCAATACTGCTCCAATGGTCAATCCTGCTCCACGGGCTAATTCCACAGGCAAGTTGAGAATGATTACATGCTACAACTGCAAGGAAGAAGGACACATGTCCAGAGATTGTAAGAAACCCAAGAGGAGAAGGGATGGACAATGGTTTGCAGAGAAGATCTATCTGGTGAATGCTCAGGCACAAGGAAGGGAACTTGATGAAGAGGAGCTTGCATTTCTTGCTGATCCAGGGATTGCTGAACAAGACACTGTCACCACACAGAATGCAGCATACCAAGCAGATGATCTCGATGCGTATGACTCAGACTGTGATGAATTTCAATCTGCAAAGGCTGCTCTCATGGCAACTATCTCCAGCTTAGGGCCAGAAAAGAGATCTGAGGTACTTATTAATACCACCGATAATACCACTAATGCTAGTATTCAACCACATCAAGTTGTGCAAGAGAGTGCTGATTCGAATGAGTCTTCAGTGGTGAGTCTTTCAAATGAGGAGACAATCAATGATAGCAATATCAATGTGAGTCCCCAGACTTTGAGTGAATCACAACCGGGAGCCATTTCGCATACGCCTACCCCTGCTCAACAAGATTTGGTCATGGTTCCTGCTACATTACTTAGCCAAATGAATGCTGCACTCTTAGAAACCCTAGCTAAGAATAAGAATTTGTCTGATGAGCTTGCCTTAAGCAACGAGAAAGTTCAAACTTTGGAATTAGTGCCTTCGTCTAGTGTTCTAACAAATCCCGAATATGATCACTTTCGAAACAAACAAATGGGTCACTTGCAAGAAATTGAAAACTTAAGAGCAAATCTGTCTAATGAACTTAAAGAAAAGGAGTTAGTGGTCACTAATTTTCAAAAACTTCAAACGGATTTTGAATCACTCGAGTCTAAGAAGAATGAAATGGAGATTAATGCTACTAATAAGATTAGAAGTCTAGATTATTTGCTTTTAAGACAATACGCTGCTTCTCAACTAGTGCACTTATTTGATGCTTCGTTTAGAGAATTTAACTTATCACGTCAAAAAGGCCTTCCCCCTAACCCACGGTATGCAAAACAAGCTTTAAGACATAGTCCTAGACTTTATAATGCAACCCAATTAGGATTGGTCTTAGACCCGATTGTTATTTTCGATGATCGAACAAGTAAGGATTTAGTTGATGAGGATCGGTCATACAATTCTGCAAAATATCCCGAGTGTGATTATTTTAAAATGAATAAGGAGCTTGCAAAAACGGATTTTAGAATTCGCTTCCATATGGACAAAGATCTCATCACAGCACCAACCTACATGTTAGAGGAAGAAAACCCTAGTACATTTCCTACACTTGTCAACATGGAAGGTCCTAAGGAAATTCCAAAGAATCTTCCACCTGTTAGCACTGTATGGTTAAACTTGCAAGAGATTAATCAATACTTTACTAATTTTGACAAGGTCATTTTGGAATGTACGACTTCAAATGGCTTAAACGCCGGAGAATGGGCTTTCGAACACATGAACGAGGTGTTTAAAAATGAGATCAATCCGTTTGTCGAAAGTCTAAAAGGAAGTTTTGCATCTCTTAAGGAAAATCTTGTGTTTGAAATTGGTGAAGTTCAAAAAGTGTTTTATGAAATGGACACCGCTTACGAACTACAACTAATTGAAAAAGAAAAGATTTTAACCGAATATGACCGATTCTTGTCTGCAGTAATCTCGTGTGATGTGCTTACTACTGTAAATGTTAATTATTCGAATGAGCTTACATCCGCTATGATTAATTGTGATGCTGTGCATATATGTGATGATGTTTGTGATCTCTCTGTAAATGTTGCTGATACTGTAAATGAGGTAGATAATCATTCTTGTCACGAATCTAACGCTGAGTTTTTAAAGCTACAAGATTCTTACAATTTACTTTCAAAACGCTTTAATCAACTAGAACAACATTGTATATCTTTAGAACTGAAACAACAAACTCAAAATGAGGATATTTTGATAACAAATAGTTGTGAAAACGGTGTTGAGACGAGTGACAAGATGATTGCAATTGTTAAGGCATTAGAGGAAGAGATTATGAGTTTGAAGAGAGATGTGTCATCAAATGAAACACTAAAATTGGAACTAGAGGCTGCAGAGTCTAAAAACCAGGTCTTAGAAATTAGACTTTCGTCTGTTCTAGGGGAGATGGATCGGACAAGACAGGGACTATCCGCTCTTTATGGTTCACTAGAAGAACGCTTCGCTTTTAATGCGGCACAACAACAATCTTATGTTGAACAACTGAACCAAAAGTGTGAGGAAATCTCTGACTTAAACATCCTGCTCATTGACAAAAACATGGTTTTGGCCGAGTTAAAGGAGACACTTCTTCTCACCCGACAAGAAGTTGTTGATAACTTAGCTACCGACTCTGCACCGTCCACTAGTGCCCCAACAACCAAGTCAGTAGTGCTTTATAAGAACCCGCTTCATAAGAGAAACCCGGTTACCTACGATGATTATATGAGGAATGCCATTAAGCATGTAGATCTTGTTAGGGATATATTAGACGATCTTTATGCCTTAGATCCCTCAAGTAGCTACTATTATTCGGCTCATGAATATATTAAGCGAGTTCAATATTGCTTAGCATATCTGCAATACATAGGTAAACCAGGCTCTACACTACTTACTAATAGGCCCATTGCTGTAACTCCATTCAATAAGACTCTAGGAGCAAAACCGTCACTGGCACAATCAAGTAAGGCACCTTTAAAATCTGTTGCTAATGTTCCCACTTTGCCTTCTACAAGATTAAAAGAGACTACTAAGGCTAAAGGATCGCCACTCAAGAAAGATAAGATCAAGCCCTCCACTAGTAGTACCAACAAGAAGAACGTAGAAGCTCACCATAGGAATGCTAGTTCAGTTTTAAATAAAAAGAATCATGTTAAGACTAAAAGCTCTGCGCCTGTGCAGAAGCCTAAACCATTCGTGAATTCTAATTTGAATTGTTGGAATTGTAATGAATGTATGTTTTCCGAACATCATGATTTGTGTCTTATTGATCATGTGAATGAAATGAATGCCATTAGGAATGGTCTTGAATGGAAGCCAACGGGTAGAACTCGTGCCCAAGTTGGTTGGCAATGGCGTCCCACTGGTAGGACCTTTACATTAGATGGAAAAATGTGCCCTTTAACTAGGAATGCATCCGTTGAGGTTAGGTCTGAGCGTCCTTTAGTTAGGCACACTCGCACTCAAGTATGGAAACAGCGCCCTTTAATTAGGTCAGCTCCCACTATAGTGCCTATCAGTGAAGAAATACCTCAGGATTTAAGCCAACTAGAATCTACACCACCAACTAGGAAGAAGAAGGCTAGGAAATCTAAGAAACCTAGAGTTAGCAAATCTAAGATTATTAAATCTGTACCTGCTAATAACAAGGAACACTCAGATTCCGATACCTCTACATTGTCTTCGTGTGGTGATATTTTCAGGTGGTCCAAATCATCCTGTGGTATTTGGACTGCGGTTGTTCAAAGCATATGACCGGAGATCGCTCGATGCTCCGAAATTTCGTCAGCAAGTTTCTTGGTACGGTTAAATTCGGTAATGATCATATAGCAAAGATAATGGGGTATGGTGAATATCAGATTGGAAACGTTACGATTTCAAGGGTATACTATGTAGAAGGTCTTGGTCATAACTTATTGTCAGTAGGACAGTTTTGTGATTCCAACCTAGAGGTTGCTTTTCGATAACACACTTGTTTCATCCGCAACTTGGAAGGAAAAGATTTGTTGAAGGGATCTCGTGGTGCAAATCTTTATACGTTGTCTCTACAAGACATGATGGCCGCCTCTCCAGTATGTCTTCTCTCTAAAGCATCTAAGACCAAGTCATGGTTATGGCATCGCAGATTATCTCATCTTAACTTTGATGCTATTAATCATCTGGCTAAAAACGAATTAGTTCGTGGTCTTCCAAAGCTCAAATTTCACAAGGACCATTTATGTTCCGCGTGTTCAAGGGGGAAAAGTACCAAGAAATCATACAGGCCCAAAGCTGAAGACACCAATCAAGAAAAACTTCATCTTTTGCATATGGATCTTTGTGGGCCAATGAGAACTGAAAGTGTGAGCGGTAAGAAATTAATTCTGGTTATTGTGGATGATTTCTCCAGGTTTACATGGGTTAGATTTCTACGTACAAAGGATGAAGCACCGAAGGCTATCATCACTTTTCTGAAATTCATTCAGGTATGTTTGAATACTACTGTCCGCCGTATTCGTACAGACAATGGAACAGAGTTCGTCAACCAGACTCTTCGTGATTACTATGAGGGAGTTGGTATCTCACATGAAACATCCACTACACGCACTCCACAACAAAACGGTGTCGTTGAAAGACGGAATCGTACGCTTATGGAAGCTGCTAGGACTATGCTAATTTATGCGAACGCTCTATTGTTCTTGTGGGCAGAAGCTATATCTACTGCATGTTTCACCCAAAACCGTTCTATCATTCGGAAACGCCATGGAAAAACACCTTACGAGCTTCTACATGATCGTAAACCCGATGTTTCATTCTTTCATGTGTTTGGTGCTCTTTGTTATCCAAACATTAATAGTGAGAACTTGGGCAAGCTTCAACCGAAAGCCGATATAGGTATTTTCATTGGTTACTCACCGTCCAAGAAAGCATACCGAATTTACAACCGTCGTTTTGGCAAGATTGTAGAAACTATGGACGCAGATTTCGATGAGCTGACAGCGATGGCTTCTGAGCAACACAGCTCTGAACCCGCGCTTCATGAGATGGGAACCGGTGCTATCAGTTCCGGATTAATTCCCAATAATCCTACTTCTACATCATTTTTACCACCAACAAGGCCCGAGTGGGATAAACTGTTTCAACCATTGTTTGATGAATTCTTCGATCCCCCGACTGATGAAGTTCCAGCACCTGTAGTGATCGCTCCAATCCCTGAAGTGGTTGCTCAAGCTAATGAACCTTTATCTAATGCATCTTCAATTAACATTGAACCGGATGCACCTTTACCAAGTGATTCTCAAACTACACCTGAATCATCACCCCTACTTGTGCCTAATGATGTGGAAGAGGATTCTACTGATCACGATTTGGAATATGCTCACTTAAAAGATCTTCCTTTCTTTGGTATACCGTTCCCTGAAAACCCTTCAGCCGCGTCTACCTCAGAAGAAGCTCCTTCTATTGTTCACTCCAGACCACCTAGGATTGAAAATCATAGCACCAAATGGACAAAAGATCACCCAATTAGGAATGTCATTGGAGATCTAGATCGACCAGTCTCTACACGCCATCAATTACAAGAGAGTGCACTCTATTGCTACTTTGATGCATTTCTCTCTGAAGTTGAACCTAAAAATTGGCAGCAGGCTATGACTCAATCATCTTGGATTGAAGCTATGCAGGAGGAACTAAATGAATTCCAACGACTTGAAGTATGGGAATTGGTTCCTCTCCCTGACAAGGTTAACATCCTTACTTTGTTATGGGTTTATAAGGTTAAACTCAATGAGATGGGTGCAGTATTGAAGAATAAGGCTAGATTGGTCGCTAGAGGATATAAACAAGCTTTGGGTATAGACTTTGAAGAATCTTTTGCTCCTGTGGCAAGATTGGAGGCTATTAGACTATTCCTTGCGTATGCTGCTCATATGAATATGATCGTCTATCAAATGGACGTGAAGACGGCATTTTTGAACGGTGAACTAAGGGAAGAGGTCTATGTTCGTCAGCCGGATGGGTTCGTTAGCACGGAGTTTCCTAATCATGTGTACAAGCTTAAGAAGGCTCTCTATGGGTTGAAACAAGCTCCACGCGCGTGGTACGATCTCCTTTCAACATATCTCATCTCGGAAGGCTTCTCCAAAGGCAAGGTGGACCCCACTCTATTCACTCTCAAGGAGGACAACGACATGATTCTGGTACAAATTTATGTTGATGATATAATATTTGCTGCCACTAACATAGAATTGTCAAATCGCTTTGAGAAGATAATGTCCACACGCTTTCAGATGTCGATGATGGGAAAAATTTCATTTTTCTTAGGATTACAGATTTCTCAAAATCCCAGAGGCATCTTTATTAATCAATCCAAATATGCTCTTGAATCTTTAAAGAAATATAACTTTGAAAATTGTGACCCCGTGGACACTCCAATGGTGGAGAAATCCAAGTTAGATGAAGATAGGAATGGGACTATTGTCGATCCAAAACTTTACCGTGGAATGATCGGCACCCTTCTCTATCTGACTGCTAGCAGGCCTGATTTGCAATTTGCTGTATGCATGTGTGCCCGGTATCAGGCTCGGCCTACCGAAAAGCACCTACATGTTGTGAAAAGGATCTTTCGGTATCTAAAAGGAACACTTCATCGTGGTCTATGGTATCCGAAAGATTCCTCTATTGCTTTAATATCATAAGCAAATGCCGATCATGCTGGATGTCAAGACACGAGGCGTAACACTTCTGGATCTGTGCAACTCCTTGGAGATAGATTGATCAGTTGGTCTTCAAAAAGGCAGAAAAGCGCTGCAATTTCTAGCACGGAGGCTGAATACATCGCCATGTCCGGTTGTTGTGCTCAAGTCCTTTGGATGAGATCACAATTAACTGACTACGGTTTGGGATTCAACAAAATCCCGATGTATTGTGACAACAAGAGCGCCATTGCCCTTTGCTGCAACTATGTTCAACACTCCCGGGCCAAGCACATAGACATTCGCTACCATTTCATTAAGGAGCAGGTGGAGAACGGAGTGATCGAGCTGTATTTTGTCACTACTGAGTACCAGCTGGCGGATATGTTCACCAAAGCCTTAGATCGAGGACGAATCGAGTTTTTGATCGACAAGCTTGGCATGAAATCATTCACTCCAGCGACTCTCAAAGAGTTGGCAGAAGAATCAGCTGAATAGTCGTGGTAAACTATTCAGAGTATCCTTTGTTCGTGATCATGTATATTATCGTAAATATATAAACCACAAAAGAAAAATACAAAAATATAAAACCAACAAAAATCATAAAAAATATAAAACCTAGAAAAACCATAAAAATTATAAAATCCAGAAAAACCAAAAATATTTTTCGTTTTTTAATCGGGCATGTCTTTTAGTACGGTAATATTTACGGCCTTAGAAATGTCGATCAATATTGACACGGTGCCATAAATAGAGTCCGTATAAAAGTTGTACATTTTTAAAACATGCCCATAATGGCTTGTAGTTATTTCAGACTGCAACCCGGTTTTCATATTAAAGTCACGTATTTCCTTAGAAAACGTTGGCTCACAACGGGAATTAATTTTCTCGGGCATGATTTACAAGCCAAATCATGCAAAGGGATCAAGTTTACTTTACAACTTGGTCTAACACGAATTTCTGTACGTCTCAGTGCATTAATTTGTTATAATAAGAGAAATCTTATTGACACCACGAATCAATCTTTTTCAAGACATCAATTGGAAATGCTTTCATCAATATTTGACTCTTTAAACAATGACTACAGCTCTTTAAATAGAAAACGGGTCATCGTTTAAGGGGGAGAAAATATTAAATCATCTTCGTCATTAAATTGATTTTCAAAAGTGATTGTAGAAAATTAATGGCTAAATGGTAAATGAGTGGTATTGCTTTAGAAAACGACTTGTGCTCGTTCAATGTGATAGGACTTGCTTTAGATTTTGGAGATTTGCAAATAGGTTGCGATTGCTAAGTTGTGTGAAAGTTAATAGTGGCTAAGTTTAACAATGGTTAGAAAAAATGAAAAGTGATAAACCAAAAAGGAAAAGGAGTGAAAATGTAGGGTAAAAAGTGACATTTTGAGAAAGTTGTCAAAATTTTGACCTAAGTCAAAACTTAACCCCCCCCCCCCCCCCCCGTCCACTTTACTGTTTCACTGTTTCTTCATTTCTTGCCGCCATTAAACACACACACAAGCTTACAAAACTTACGTCTCAATCATCCAAATCTGTTCCATTCGATCTTAGAAGGTAATTACATCAAAATTTAAACTTATAATTCGTCAAATTCATCATCTAAATCTTGTTAATTGATTCGGGTAGTAAACTTTATCAGATTTAGGGTTTATTTGCCTATTTAGGATTAATTGTTTAAGATTTTTGGTGGGTTTTGCTCGGAATAGCTTTAGATGATGTGGTGTTGCCTTAGATTGCTTTAAATCTCACAAACGCGCTTAGAATTAATCATCATAGCTACGTTTGCAAAGTTCCGGATGAACATGGATATAAACTTCCGAATGAAGGAATTTTCTGAAAAACTTCCGAATGAAGGAAAGTTCCGAACGAACTTCCGAATGAAGGAAGTTCCGAATGAAGGACTTCCGAATGAAGGAAGTTCCGAATGAAGGACTTACGAATGAAGAAGTTCCGAATGAAGAACTTCCGAATGAAGAAGTTCCGAATGAAGAACTTCCGAATGAAGAACTTCCGAATGAAGGACTTCCGAATGAAGAAGTTCCGAATGAAGAAGTTCCGAATGAAGAAGTTCCGAATGAAGAAGTTCCGAATGAAGAACTTCCGAATGAAGAAGTTCCGAATGAAGGACTTCCGAATGAAGAAGTTCTGAATGAAGGACTTCCGAATGAAGAAGTTCCGAATGAAGGACTTCCGAATGAAGAAGTTTCGAATGAAGAACTTCCGAATGAAGAAGTTCCGAATGAAGGACTTCCGAATGAAGAAGTTCCGAATGAAGAACTTCCGAATGAAGAAGTTCCGAATGAAGGAATGTTCCGGATGAAGAAGTTCCGAATGAAGGAAAGTTCCGGATGAAGAGTTGTTTGATTGATAGTATTTGCATGCTATAAGTACTTGTTGAATTATGTTGTTGAAATATGTTATGCTTAGATATAAGAATGATACATATCTATATATGTTTTTGTGCATCAACCTTTCATGTCTTATCTTAAGCAGATACAATGACTAATCCAACAGTACAAGCAATCCAAGACTCTAGAGAAGCCGCAATTGCCGAAGCACGAACACTCAAGTTCATACCAAACAACCACCGGCTAAAACCAGTCTCAAAATCCACTCACCATGGTTTCAAAGTCGCCATAGCAATTCTTGATCAATCTCATTTCAAGAATGCCTTAAGGAGTACTGCCTCGGTGCCTTATGATTATATGTATGAGTTTTGGGCTACCAAGGAAATCACTTCAAACAAGATCACCTTCACTCTCGACAACAAGCAGCAGACAATTAAGGTTTCAGACTTCCGTAAGATATTTGGCATCCGGGATTCACCCAAAGGTATGGTATTTTCGAGGGATCCTACTAAAGACGAACTCATGGAGTTATTCGATGCTATTGGATGTCCTGACATACGAGTTGCGTCTGAGTTTACCACTGCTAAAGTAGGACAACCTTGGAGAGCATTGTTGGGTATTCTCAGTAGATGTCTTACACCAAAACAAGTGGGCATGATGCTTTGCGCAGTCCAATAATGAACATCTTCCATGGGATGTACAAAGGCGCAAATGCAGATTATGCTTTATTGTTATGGGAAGAATTCACCTTTCAACTCTTCCATAACAAGAAGCTGAAGACTAATTTCTTTGCTTACCCTCGGTTTATCAAGCTTATCATTAACTATTGTATGAAGAATGATGTTACAATTGATAGGCGTGCAGCAAGTCGTCATCACACTGAAGAGGCTGATCATATTGTGGACTTAAGGCATGAAGGACCATCTGGTGGTGTGATTCCTGGTCCTATTCCCGATTACCTTCTGACGGATAGAATTAAAGGTTCTGCTGATTACAAACTACTGCAACTAGAAATCAAGAAGTTAAAAGCAAACCTTCAGACTGGAGAAGACTCGTCTACTACGGTCAAGAGTAAAGGTAAACGCAAGCAACCAGCTGCGTTACCTGAACCCGAAACCAAGAAGAAGAAGACTGAGGTTAAGAAGGGAAAGGGTAAGGCTGATGAGATGGTTCTACGTGACGAAGAAGATGTTGTTGATCCTACTCTTGACAAGACGGAGAGAAAAATGATGAAGATAGCTATTGAAAGGAGTAGGAAAGATACGGGCGGTAGTGGTTCAGGTGCAAGGATAAATATTGAAGAAGAGTATGAGGAGCCAGAGGATATTGATCAGTTTGGGTCACCTGAACGGTATTCTACTTCGAAGGAGCCATCAATCCCTGTTTCAGCAAGTGTTGAAAAGGAGTCCGGTGCTCCTACAATCATGGTGTCTACTCAACCGTTAGTAACTCAACCTATAGCAACTCAACCTCCAACAATACAACCCTTACCAACCAGACTGACTTCAACACCATTCCTTCCACCACCAATAACTCCCATCCTTAGTACCGTAGTAACAACCGAGCCTCTTTAATCAACCCAGAGCAGCTCTGCAACATCTACAATGGCTGCATTGGTGATGGCCGAAATGTTGGATAAACATACGGATAATCACAAAAGAGAAATGGATGAACTTCGCCAAGAGCTACATAGACGAGCTCAAAGTGAAGAAGCATCTAGGAAAGCCCAAGAAGAGATGCTTGCTAAGTTCGCTACAGATATGGAATTGACGCGAAAAGCTCATGCAGAAGAACTAGCTCAGGTTAAACAGGCTGAGGCTGATAAGCATGCTGCACGTATCACTAGACTTCAAGCGATGAGGGATAGATACAAGGAGCAGAAAGAAGCACTTGAAGCTTCTGTTGAAGAGAGAGTAAAAGAATCCGTTGAATCTATTATGCCAAAACTGCGTGATGAGTTGAAGACACTCGCGGCTGATAATTTGATGATCAAGTCATCCAATCCTTCTGAATCCGCCTACAAAATTGCTTATGACTTGACGGATTTTGAATTGAAGAAGATCCTAAAAGCTCGAATGGGGAACTTGGATCGTTTGATAAATCTAGGATTCAAAGGGCTCTCTACAAATCCCTGAATGACGCTATCATGGAGGATGATAGGTTATTTAAAACGTTTGGAAGTGTGGTAGCATACCACATTCTACCTGAGGAAGAAAGGGAAGAAAGTGAAGAAGAAGAGGGTACTGGTAAAGATGAAGGTGGAGAAGAAGAAGAAGAAGAAAAGGATGATGAAGATGACGATGATGGTGATGATGATGAGGATGAGGATGATGATGATGATGATGATAATGGCGATGATGGTGGTGATGGTAATGAGGAGAGTGCTAGGGGGAGCAATGAGGATAACGATGAGGATGATGATGGGGGTAAACAGCCAAAAGAGGGAGATAAGGTTACCAGCTCCAAGAAACTTGCTAAGTCTGGAACCAAGTCCAAGAAAGATGCAGCGCAGAAGGACAAATCAACATCAACGGAATCAAGACGATCTAAGTGGCGCCACGATGTGAATGCTACTACAGCTTCATCGATTCCCGGTACTTCTATTGCTGTATCTATACCTGTTACCACTAACCCTATTAGTCCTGTTGTTGTTGCTCCTGTGATTGCAGAATCAGTAACGGAACCTGAAGCTGCCAACACTCACCCGTTCATGACACCGCCGAGATGCCTGAATCAGAACCAGCAGATGTTCGCGTTTCTACTCCTCTACAACAAGCATACCAATCTACGGTTCCTGAACCAAGCACACGAGACTGGGCAGACACGTTGGAGATTGACGAGACTGCACCGCCACAGGCTTGGATCACGGCAGCGGCGCAATATGATCCAAGCACGGACGCTGACAGAGATGTTCTATATCTCCGTATCCGTAGTCCGATTGACTTGTGTGCATTTCTTGCTCATGAGTATAAGACTTCGGTTACTCCGTCTTTGGTGAAGAAAGCACTTAAGGATAAAAGACTTCGCGCCAAAACCAGGTTAACCCGAATGGAGTTCGAGTACTATGCTGATGAGATCCTGAAAGCTCTGAATACCGTTCAACGGCCAGGTCTTCATGATTCAGAAAGGGCTCCACCTCCACTTGATCCTACTCAAGATAATCAGATTGCTCTCGACTTCTTTGTCACCTATGATCTTGAGTATCTTCTGAAGGGTTCATCAACGTACGCAACCTCCTTGACCTTGCTGAAAGCTGCCAACTGGGGGACAATACCCTGGATCAAGGAAAAGGTAAACAGACTCTGGGTCCCAAGAGTAACTCGTAATTATGATATGTATGCTGTCATAGGTGCATCTCATTGGGACGAACGAGTCCGAAGGGCGTACAGGGGTTGCTGCCTAGTCAATTCTGGAAGCAACGTTAGATCCGATATCCGCATCTCCAGTATTTTAGGGCTGAAAACTGAAGCCAAGAATGGCTATTATCATGTGACGGAGATTCGTTTGAAAAGGGAGGATGACAGAGAATACAAAATCCAGCAGGGAGATTTTTCTATCATTCGTCTCGAGGATATTGAAGATATGTTGCTTCTGATGACCCGTGATCAACTCACACATATTCCTCGTGAAGACCTCATTGCCTTGAATACAGCACTTCGTATGTTCACACGAAGCGTTGTTATCAAGAAACGAGTTGAAGATCTTCAGTTGGGAGTCGAAAGTTACCAGAGGAAGCTTAACCTAACCCGTCCAGTGAATCAAGTGTTACCTCAACATGTCAACAGATGTCCCTATACCGGCATTTCTGTTCCGAATTGTGGGATTTTCTACTTGAATAGTCGAGGATTGATGAAGTTTATGAGGGTGGGTGAGCTTTATAAGTACAGTGATGGGACTCTCATCTACGTCAGAGGAAAGTTGGATCATCTCAATTCGGGTGGGACTTTGCCAGAGATGACTGAGGATTGGCATCAGGGTTATCGGCAGATGGCGAAGTATGTGATCAAGAAGATCGACCAAAAGCTCCGTGAACGTAGATTGATGAGGAGCTTGGAAAGATTCGCTGGTGGTAGACCATATTTAGTGCACCACAAGCTACTGCAACGATCCATTTAATGGGTCGTACATTTCAGGTCCACTTTATATTGGTTTTCAATTGTGAATATGTATATTTGTGAATATTGTGCTTGTACGGCTTGATGTAGTGTTAAAGTATGATAATTTTTCAAGAATTTCTCACGAGATTCTAAATCTTTCAAAATATATCATACTAAAAGCACTACAAATATCCCTTATTAATTTAAGGGGGAGCATGAACATGTTCTATGGCCAAACATCGATTTCATTTTTACCCAAAGACCGGTTAATCCATTCAATATCCCAAATATTAATGGTTAACATTTTGGATAAGGGGAGAAAATGGGATTAAGGAGATTTAAATGATACTTGGCTAAAAGATGAAAAAGACTTAACGATTATCCAACTTAATATGTGTAAAGCACGTGTTAAGGGGGAGCGTTTTTGATGATCAAAAACACCTAAGGTACGAAACTTTTGATTTCAATATCACAAGTACTTTAGGTGATTTTCAATGAATTTTCATGGTGGTAATTCCTTCCCAAAACACGCTTAATTCACGACGAATGTGGTGACAAAAGGGTGGTAGGAATAGGTTTAGTCCAATGATTCATCAGAGCCGATGGAATCTTCCCAAGGACAATTCCCTAGATAGAATTAGAGTCCTAGGAAAGTTGGAGAAAGATTATGAACGTAGCTGAATGCCGACCAAGTACTTAAGCTAGCACTGGAACAATCACAACAAGGTGCTAGTAATGACGTATTGGTAAGCATTGAAGGGGTTGAAGAATGAAAAAGAATTGTAAAGATAAAGGGTGTAAAGAAAGAAGCCCTCCTTACAACTTTAGGCAGAAACTGGGTCAACACATATGCTATTGAGGTCATTTTTGTTAATGATTCTCGATATTGAAGAAAGACGTCATGGACCCAGTGATGCAATGCACAACCCTTCCCAGCTAACTCAAATATCTCTCAAAAGGTATTTGTTTTAATCACACGGAGATCAACATGTTATCTATTGGTTTATTCACTCCGAATAGACTGGTATTGAAAAGGTGGCACTCCTCTCCAGCCATCGCTCACTAAATCAAAACGCACAATCGAGTCTAGAGCCAAGAGATCATCAAAAGTCTCATTAGGACACTTTCCATTTATTCCTTGCTTTCTCACACACTGTGAAAAGTAAGAGATTTTCATGAGTCCTACGCAATGTTCCTGTAATATTGCCAGAACATCCGATTAATACGTAAAAATTACAATGAAGATGGAAATCCTGCTTGAGCCAACATCAAACAAGCTCATGGTAGGTTACACGTGCGGTTCTTTTAGAACCAATCTTGTGAAAAACTGGAAAGAAACAGTGGTTTAATTCTTAATTGAACTTAAACTCGTTCCAGGCCTCTACGCATTATCATATGATCTTGCCAGAACACTCTGAGTGACTCTTTATTGATCACAGTGACGAGTGGAAATCCTTCTAGTGTTAACATCAAACAGCACTTGGTAGGTGACGTGCAAGATTCTTTATGAATTGAGCTCGTGACAACTGAAAAGCAACGATGGTGAAAATCTTAATTGAAATTCACTTGTTCCAGGTTTCATGAATTGACGGCTTCAAATCACAAGGATAATTTATCCAAGTGATTCACTCTTTATGTTCGCAGTCAACTTTGGACGGTCGAATAAAGAGAACGGGTTTACCCGCGAAATCCTGTCAGGAAGTTACTTAATTGAAACTATCCGTCACGGGTACGATATCTAATATCGTCCAACGGTCTTCACCGACCGGAGGTAAAATGCTACCGAATTAGAATAAAATGTTCAAAGCCATTTTATTCGTGTCGTTGTTGTGTACCTGTTAAAGACGATGGCGTTGCTGTGTACCTGTTGAAGACGGTGGCGTTGCTGTGTACCAGTGAAGACGGTGGTGTTGTGGTGTACCTGTAGAAGTCGTTCCCACATGGTTATGTTTTTCTGCATCAAAGGTTAGCAAAAATTCAAGAAAGTACAAGATAAAGTCTTCCGCTGTACCAAACTCTGAAACTTTCGAGAATTTAACAAAAAGACATAAGTGCGTGGAACATGGAGTCACGAGGAGGCAAAATTCACAAGAAGGCAAAGATCGCACGTGAAAGGCCAAAAGAACAATGCTCTCAAGCCAAAGCCTAAAAGATCAAACCAACATATTCACAACAACAAAAAGAAAAGGAAGAAAAGACTACGAGCTAAAGAACGAAGACTTAGTATAGTATGCTAGGTTTAGAACTTTGTAACGTGGAGTGACCTCCCTTAGGGGGAGATTGTTAGAAATACGTTTTTATGTATATTAGAAGTATCGGTCACTCCACAATATTATTAATGTTGTAATAGCTCGTAGTTAACAAATAGTTAATAGTTACTTATTTAGTTAAGTAAGAACCGGTCCATGGGCTTGTCATGGGTCGGCCCAAGTCCATTAGTGACTTGGAAGTATAAATACCCCTTTCCTCCTTGGAAAGGGGTTGGTTGTTAAACATTTCTCATTTTCCACTTAATGAAATAACACATAGTTTTCTCTCACTTTCTCTCTCTAGTTTCTCTCTCTAGAAAACATCAACCCACTTCATAGATTCATAGGTTATCAAGATTCTACAAAAACGAAAGTGGAAGATCACTCTAACTTGACGATAGCTACATAATAAAAAAGGAAGTGTATGAGTTGTCTGGTTAACTTATACTTAACTGATTGTTAGTTTACTGGATGTGTTCTTAACTTGTTTTTGTCTTGTTTTAAGTGTTCTTAACTTATGTTACTGATTCATGTTAAAACATGTGTTTCCCTAACATTTCATGTGTTATGATTAGTGTATTCAATGTTTTATGTGCTACAGTACTTGTTATAACATAATGAGTAAGTTTCTAAAAATAGTAGGTTTCTATATATAGTAACTTTCCAAAAATAGCAAGTTTCCATAATTAGCATGTTTCTATAAATAGCATGTTACCATATTTAATATGTTCCCATAAATAATATATTACAATATATAATATATTTCCATAAATAATAATAAACATATTAATTAATGAAACGATATAACATATAGTTTTAATAACCTTATAATATGTCATGTATAATTATATTGTAAAGTTTAACAATTAATAAATACTTAGTCTAAAGGTATATGTATTAATTGGTAATAATGTTACATGATATCATAAGTATTTACTAATTAATAATAATCCATGATTTAATAATTAAACATTACTTTAAATGATATAAATTAATTAAGCTAAGTTTTAATTAACTTAAAGCACATGAATAAATAAATTAATTATTATTTAATCACAAATTTTGTTTAAATAACATGAACATAATTAAACCATGGTTTTTATTTAAATAAAACTATATCCTAAGTCTTGCATATTAACTAATTTAATTAACATGTTTTAATTAAACTAATTAAATAAACTAAATACATGTTCTATTTACTTAGCCAAACACCCCTTTACTTGTCCTTAAACCTTAAATCAAACGCCCCTTAACAACCCTTTATTCAGAATCAAACACCCCCTGTTGTGAGTCCCAAAACCCCCACCGACAGCAGTGGCCCAACCACTGTCTGCCGTGGGTTCTCACTGGCCTAAGCCAGTTCCTGCTGCCAGTTAATTCTACCCACTACCGTGTAACTATTACCCACCAAGAGAAATATAGCTCTCGGTTCCTACTGATTCTAACCAAACCACCCCTGCTGGGGTGTTTGGGTTTGCGACTGGCAGTTTAACAATCACCATAGCACCTAATAAGGTTGCGGCTGGTTGAAAAACCTTTACCACAGAGACCAATTTGGTCTCGGTTTGCGTGATTCCAACATAAAATAGACCCGAACCCTCCCTTCTTGTTAAATCTTGATTACTAACATGTTTACATATGTTTTAAAGATCCAGATTACTACGCATAAATTATTAACAAGGATTAAAGATCAAAACATACCTAATGCGTGTTTAGGGTTTAGGAATATAACATGAACCAAGGTTTCCTAGATCACTACCCACGACTGTTCTCCATGTTTTTGTGACAAAATTCGACGGTAGAGGAAGAAGGAAAAAACGATCATGTGTTGTTATTAGGGTTTCTAGTGGATTATGTGTAAAACCCGCATGCTTTTACCATGAATAGTACCCATTAGATCGTACGTCCTAGATTAAACTTTCCTTTTATAGTATGGTCACATTCACGTGCTAGCATTTTAAGTATTACATACGTGTATGAACACGATAAGTATGGATTACGTAGGAACACACGATAATTATCCAAATAATAATTATAATCATGAACGTAATTTAATCACGAGAAGATATTATGTACGTATTTATATATTTATTATGAACACGAATAAATATATAATATCTCGAGCGATAACTAATTAGATCACGTAAACTACGTAACACGTAAACACGAACATTTAACACGATTAATATTATTACGTATATTTAATTAACGCGACAAGAAATCACAAATATAATAATTACGTCTAAACACGTCTAACGATAACTATGAAAATACCACATATTAAATACATGATCACGAGAAACGTTTTAACGAGTCGCGTATTAATTAAAATAAATGAACTAAGTGGGTTCGGGCTTTTGGACAAGAAAGTGAGGGAAGGCAAGTGGGCCGTGGCCCAATGAAAGATCCAAACCGACCCCTATATTTATAAAACGGGGGGGGGGGGCTGTTTGTTTTTTTTGTTCTCTTCTTTTTCTGCCGACACAAACAAACAAATATAGTAAACCCTAAAGTTTGAAATCCAGCCGTCACTTTATTTCTTCCCTTCTTCTTTCTGCCGACGGGTTTTAGTCACCAAGGACCAAGAAAACGGCCATGTGATCTACTGCAAGAATGAGGATTCAAATTCGGGTTTCCCTTAAACCCTAAACAAGTAAGTGAAAAACCCTAGTCTCGTTTTTATTTCTTTTTCCTTTGCTAATTAATCAAGAACATGAATCTTTAAAACGTTAAACAAGAGGGATTAAAGGAAGGGTGTTTGTTTTGGCCAGTTCACACATGACTCTAGGTCTCGGTGGTATTTTTTTCCCCAGCCGCAACCCTTATTAAGGGTGTTGGCTGTTTTGTTCTGTCGGGGGCAGCCTCGAACAAGCAGGGGGAACCACTGGCTACGGCCAGTGGTGCTGTTGTTCAGACGGTGGGAACCGAGAGCTTATGCTCTCGGTGGGACAATTATAACCAGCAGGGGAAACGAACCACTGACGGGGGTATCACCACCACTGTCGGTGGGATTTTGGGCAGGAAAAGGGGTGTTTGGCAAACCGTTTTAGAACAGGCTAAGGGTGTGTTTGGCAGTCAGATTAGTAAAAACAATTAGAGGGCTGTTTGGTTCGTGTTATAGGTAAACATAATATGATTTTTACGTTTAAATTAATAAGACACGGATTCGGTTTTCGATGCTTTTAATAATATAATACATGGTTACGGGTTATTATTTTAAAAGTTAATTAACTTTACATGCTTATTAATTTTTACAAGGTAATTCAATTAATAAATAATGACGTATTATTACAAGATTAATTAAATTAATTTAACATGCTAGATTATTAATTTAATTAAAACATGGACTTAGGTTTTATTATTAATTAATAATACATGATTTTAACCTAAGTAATTATTTATTTTAAATTAGACTAAGTAATTAATTAATTATTAAAACCATGACTTATAATTAATTAATTCTCATGACTTAGGTTATATTAATATAATTGTTAATACATGTTTTAACCTAAGTAATTATATCTTATTTAATTAAATCACATTATATTTAATTAAATACTTTTAACCTATAGTTTATTTAAATTACATGAAATAATTCGTAAACTATACATTATATCATTATGACTTAGGAAATAATCCGGAAAACACTTAGCTTATATTATTAGCTTATTAACCAGCTTATTTCTATTTATGGAAACTTTCTATTTTTAGAAACTTATTTAATTAAGGCAGCTAATCTATTTATGGAAACTCTCTATTTTTAGAAACTTATTTATTTTAAGCAGTAATTCTATTTAAAGAAACTTTCTATTTTTGGTAACTCTTTATTTTTGGAAACTTTCTATTTTAGGAAGCCTGCTATTTTTAAGAAGTTACTTATTATTACACAGCGAGTACAATAATACAAGAAATGCAAGTAATACTTAAACAGAATATCCAGAATACACGATAAATACAGTATAACGTTAAAATCAGTAAAACATGACATGAACATATAAAATAAGCTAAGACATAACAATTAACCAGTTACGTACTCAGTGATCATATACTTATACACGTATGTATTTATGTAGCATTAGTGATACCGGAGTAGGACTCTTTTTCGTTCGTCTTCTTCGTTCACTGGACATAAGGTACGGATTCCCGTCCTTTCAGTATGGACATTCTTTCCTTATTAGGATTTCCCCGTATGCAGCCAACTGTTTTCCCGTAGTATAAGTATGAGTTTGATTGCTTATGTTTTAAATATGATTACCTATAGCCATATACATGCATGACCAGTTTCACCTAGTTATGGAGGTACCATAACCATGACATTAGAGGCACTGATGTTATGACATCACCACGGAGGAGTGATTGCTCGTGGCGTCCCTTCAGCTTTTGGCCATTTATTTATATTTATCATGTGGGGCGTATGGGTGCATCCTAGTTACATGTTTTATTCAGGATTTCATGGTGAATGTGGTGTGTGCCTTGCATCCTTCACAAGGAGCTGATCCCTCCTACCCAAAAACCAGTATATTAGATTAGAGGCAGCCCCTCTAATTTGCATGATGAGGTCACCCCTCCAATTATTCATGCACGGTGGATTTTCATGACCTATATTGGCTAATGGTAAAATATGTTAAACAGTTTTCATAAGATAAACAAAAGGCTTTTCAAACTATAAAACCAATTTTATGAACATGTTCCAGGTTTTCCAGGACTTATACATTTCCGCTGCTATTAAGTCTCTATTATGTTTTAGTCACTTATACTATGTCTATATCCGTGCACTGAGCGTTTTTCTCAGCCGTTACTTTCCTTTCCATGTCCCAAAACGGCAGGTACCCTAGGAGAGACTCGAGCATTTGGAGGACGTGCATAGGATGGAAGCTGCTAGAGACTTCTTTTCCTTTTACCTTCATATATTTATGCTTGTGTAGTCTTTCATTCATTTCTTTTGCTTTATTATGTTTTGGGCTTATGTTTGGGAACCGATTTTTGATTCCGGTTATCCCTATGGTCATGTAATGTTTTATACATTTATCCTTGTATGCTTTGATGACACGCCATAATTACGCGTGACATTCCATTATCAAAATGGGGTGTTACAATTATGGTATCAGAGCCAAGGCTTCGACCTGTAGGCTCTAAAACTCGACATGTGACTAGTGGGTAGTCACCAGGAGCTTCCTAAGCCAACGTCTGTTATTCTACGTATTGATGTTTTCAGCGCATTGCTGTTTTAACCATAATGTTTTCAGCACCTTGAGGTTTTAACCTTGATGTTTTCATCGATACTGTTTTGCTAATATGGATGGACAACCGTCATTCATATTTAGTTATGTGTCATTGTTTCATGCATAATGTTCCTCGTGAACAGTGGCTATGTGGACTGAACCCCAATAGTTCATAATTAGTCACATAAATTTTTTTCTGATAAGTTTTGACATATGAATTTCATTTATGTTTCATGTATCATTGTTGCAGGGATTATGACTAAGTAATGGTTGGTACAGGACTGGCCCTATTTAGTCGCATGTGCTTTTATCGAAACTTTTAACTTTGGGACCGACCAATAGGCGTCCCCTCGCCATGTCTTTTGTTTTGGGAACCGACCCATGGGCGTTCCCTCACACATATAAAGGTTTTATAAACTACACTACGCATTCATGCACTGTTTTTCATGCATACAATTTTTCTCATGATTTAAATTGGCATAAATTTTTTTTCATGTCCCCTCATAAGTTATTATGTTTTTATGTCAAGTATGTTTTCGTACTGTCATGGTTAACTTCAGTTTCATGCTGATTATGTTATACACTTCTTCGTGATAGATGGTTTCATGTTTCTTCATGATAACTCCGTCTTCATGTTGATTATGTTTTACGCCTCTTTTGTTATTTACGCTGTCCTACAAGACATTGTTAGATTTCATTGAATCCTGCTTTCATGATAGTCATGGTTGGTCTTCATTGATCATGCTGTCAGGAAAATCATCGTTAAATTTTGTGTAACCACACTTTAACGTTTCCGTTACAACCAGAATGATGTCTATGCTAATACTGCCAGGTTATCATTATGGTCTTCCTAACCGGTTTAACCGATATACTTTCCTAAAATCATGACAAATGATCGACCCCATACCGATCATTTCATGTGCATTCCACGTGTACTCCACGTACCGTATTTCATGTGTATTACACGTACCTTAATCCATGTATATTCCACTTGCAATACTTCACGAGTATTCGCTGGTCGATTCTGAATCACCTCAGGCGTATTTTCAATTGTTGATATTCTACAAGATTGCTGATGCCGCTCATAACTGGGAGATGTTACTAAAGATTGACGCTGCTGACGTTCGGAGACGCTACGAGATGCGGATGCTGTTCACAACCTGGAGATCCTACAAGACGAAGACAAAGGCGTCGGAGCAAAGCAATTGGACGAGAAGATGCTTCACCATCAGATGATTCTCATCAATCATTGCCCGTAATTCTTAGTTACATGTCACACGTCATTTGGTTGTCATTTCAGCCATATGAGTGCAAACCGGTACCAGCCGGCCACTCAGCTGAATAGTACATGAATCACGGTCATGAGAATGATCATCATGGAACTGACAGACAGGACGATAGTAACCACTACTATGACAACAACTATCCTAGAAATCGCAACCGAGGCTCCGGCCGCGGACGTGATCAAAATACAAATGATCAGTAGTCCAACCGATCCGCCAATTCTGGCATAATAACCTAATATTTGTAGTTCTATTTGTTTCACATCTCGAGACACATGTCAAGACATCAGTCAAGACACATGTCTCACGTATACTTTCGGAAGACACATGTCAAGACATCAGTCAAGACACATGTCTCACGTATACCTCCTGAAGACACATGTCAAGACACCAGTCAAGACATATGTCATGCTTATAATTCCAAGAAACGAGTCAAGACACATGACTCACGTCCAACTATGGAACATTTCTAAGAAATTCAGGGTACCCTCCAAGGGTATATCCATTTTGTTGTGCCATGTATTAAGCAAGCCACAAGAATTTCAATACCATTACTGGCGCATCAGTGAGAACTGTCACGTTGCCGATGTCACTTTCATTCTTGTAACCATAAATCATTGATTCATGACCATGAAGGACGCCTTTCGTATTCCCATGTATACGAGGGTTTTCCTTCAGCTTAATGATGAGATCCAAGTTGCTAACGCATTTCCTCGGACAAACACGAGATGAATTCTATCCTAATTATGGACTATGAACAGCACACCATGCTACGATTCATAATTATGTACAATAATGTTCAGGCTCCTGAACACATTCAGCTTGATTTTCCATCGGGAAAATCTGTACAAATTATCTATGCTTACAAGCATGTGCGTTGTTAGCCATGGTCGCCAAATTTTTCTAGCTGTCAGTAAGACACGATCACTTAAATCTTTTACGCATAGCCAGTTGATTATTCCAAAGTCTTCCTACATTCCAGAAGAATCTACAGGGAGAAGGATGGTATCATGAGATTATGTGTCGACTACCGTTGACTAAAACAAATCACCATTCATGATCGTTATTCTCCTCCACGTATTGACGACATGTCCAATCAACCGTATAGTGTTAATCACTTTCCCAAGATCGAACTCATGATCATGCTGCCAACAGTGACGAGTGAAAAAGCAGGACATGTCCGTGACTGCTATTCGCGCACGACTTGGTCATGCTAGATTTATGATGTTGGAATTAGTCTCATCTACGCTCCAACGACATTATAAAAATGAGTTTCCATGAACTCATAGCAAATTCATCAGTGTTTTCAGTAATACGTTCATATCTTCATACCTATTATACAAATAGGTTAAGATAGGACACCAACAGACTGAGATGTTTTCATCATCTGAAATTGTGAATTGAAATGGGACAAGATCTCCACGGATTTAGTTACCAGATTTCAGCAAACTCAGAAGAAGCATGATGCTATCTGGGTTATTGTCAACAGTTTGATCATGTCTGCAGAATCCTTACATCCGTACGGATTTCAGAACCAACAGATTGATCGAACATGTTCCAGCCAGGACTCATCCGATCACTTGGCAACCCCTCAGTTATCGGGTGAGACAAATATTCACAATTGTGCTCCTTATATACTTCACGTCTTCATTCTAATTCCACGACTTGCTTTCGCGCTCGCGTTAATGACACTATTCACGTTCATGATCGTATCTGGGCTTACGATTTTACGTTCATTTTATTCTGGGAAGTTTTTCAAGAACTTGAGAGACCAGACCCAAGTTTAGTATAACTCTCCATCATCAGATAGACTTTTCTCGTCATATTCTACGTCTCACCTTGTAGCGTTTGGCGTTACCGCCATTATATTCTATGATCACGATATGTTTCACATGTCATGGTCATTCCACGTTCCTCATATCATGATCAAGATATGTCACCATGTATCATGGATCACAATATGTTTACTTATACTACACTCGCCATATCTCCACGTAGCACGTTCAAAATTTTTCACGTATCACGTTCAAAATTTTTCACGTACTACGTTTCTTTATGTCTCGCGCATCGTTTCTAGTAACAGTTAAGTCAGATTGTCTTTCATCGTAACGTTTCAGTTACCCTTGCACGTTAACTCTTATTTTCCTCGATCGAATTTAGGGGATCTACATTCCGTAGATAACCAAGAATTTCTTCGGATTCCAAGTCAAAGTCAGGAGGACCAAGATTTATCTTTAGTGTTAAGATCTTCTGAAGGAACCGTTCCAAGAGGGAGGCCACTTGGAAACGGACAAGTTCATCTGGACTTTTATCCGTTTTTCTCTTATCAATTAGATATGTCCTTTCAGTCACGTCATGTTCCATGTCCTTTCAAGACATGTCACGTTCCGCGTTCCTTCTGCCAGCTCACCTACACGTTCATTTATCTTACATACCCTCTTAGTTTGATTCGGGCATGTTCCTCTTTCAGTACGTTATCTATAATTCGGGGACGAATTATTCTTTTTAGGGGGGAAGAGTTGTAAAACCCGCATGCTTTTACCATGAATAGTACCCATTAGATCGTACGTCCTAGATTAAACTTTCCTTTTATAGTATGGTCACATTCACGTGCTAGCATTTTAAGTATTACATACGTGTATGAACACGATAAGTATGGATTACGTAGGAACACACGATAATTATTCAAATAATAATTATAATCATGAACGTAATTTAATCACGAGAAGATATTATGTACGTATTTATATATTTATTATGAACACGAATAAATATATAATATCTCGAGCGATAACTAATTAGATCACGTAAACTACGTAACACGTAAACACGAACATTTAACACGATTAATATTATTACGTATATTTAATTAACGCGAAAGAAATCACAAATATAATAATTACGCCTAAACACGTCTAACAATAACTATGAAAATACCACATATTAAATATATGATCACGAGAAACGTTTTAACGAGTCGCGTATTAATTAAAATAAATGAACTAAGTGGGTTCGGGCTTTTGGACAAGAAAGTGAGGGAAGGCAAGTGGGCCGTGGCCCAATGAAAGATCCAAACCGACCCCTATATTTATAAAACGGGGGGGGGGGGGGGGGGGGGGGGCTGTTTGTTTTTTTTTTGTTCTCTTCTTTTTCTGTCGACACAAACAAACAAATACAATAAACCCTAAAGTTTGAAATCCAGTCGTCACTTTATTTCTTCCCTTCTTCTTTCTGCCGACGGGTTTTTGTCACCAAGGACCAAGAAAACGGTCATGTGATCTACTGCAAGAATGAGGATTCAAATTCGTGTTTCCCTTAAACCCTAAACAAGTAAGTGAAAAACCCTAGTCTCATTTTTATTTCTTTTTCCTTTGCTAATTAATCAAGAACATGAATCTTTAAAACGTTAAACAAGAAGGATTAAAGGAAGGGTGTTTGTTTTGGCCAGTTCACACAAACCGAGACCACTCTAGGTCTCGGTGGTATTTTTTTCCCCAGCCGTAACCCTTATTAAGGGTGTTGGCTGTTTTGTTCTGTCGGGGGCAACCTCGAACAAGCAGGGGGAACCACTGGCTACGGCCAGTGGTGCTGTTGTTCAGACGGTGGGAACCGAGAGCTTATGCTCTCGGTGGGACAATTATAACCAGCAGGGGAAACGAACCACTGACAGGGGTATCACCACCACTGTCGGTGGGATTTTGGGCAGGAAAAGGGGTGTTTGGCAAACCGTTTTAGAACAGGCTAAGGGTGTGTTTGGCAGTCAGATTAGTAAAAACAATTAGAGGGCTGTTTGGTTCGTGTTATAGGTAAACATAATACGAGTTTTACGTTTAAATAAATAAGACACGGATTCGGTTTTCGATGCTTTTAATAATATAATACATGGTTACGGGTTATTATTTTAAAAGTTAATTAACTTTACATGCTTATTAAGTTTTACAAGGTAATTCAATTAATAAATAATGACGTATTATTACAAGATTAATTAAATTAATTTAACATGCTAGATTATTAATTTAATTAAAACATGGACTTAGGTTTTATTATTAATTAATAATACATGATTTTAACCTAAGTAATTATTTATTTTAAATTAGACTAAGTAATTAATTAATTATTAAAACCGTGACTTATAATTAATTAATTCTCATGACTTAGGTTATATTAATATAATTGTTAATACATGTTTTAACCTAAGTAATTATATCTTATTTAATTAAATCACATTATATTTAATTAAATACTTTTAACCTATAGTTTATTTAAATTACATGAAATAATTCGTAAACTATACATTATATCATTATGACTTAGGAAATAATCCGGAAAACATTTAGCTTATATTACTAGCTTATTAACCAGCTTATTTCTATTTATGGAAACTTTCTATTTTTAGAAACTTATTTAATTAAGGCAGCTAATCTATTTATGGAAACTCTCTATTTTTAGAAACTTATTTATTTTAAGCAGTAATTCTATTTAAAGAAACTTTCTATTTTTGGTAACTATTTATTTTTGGAAACTTTCTATTTTAGGAAGCCTGCTATTTTTAGGAAGTTACTTATTATTACACAGCGAGTACAATAATACAAGAAATGCAAGTAATACTTAAACAGAATATCCAGAATACACGATAAATACAGTATAACGTTAAAATCAGTAAAACATGACATGAACATATAAAATAAGCTAAGACATAACAATTAACCAGTTACGTACTCAGTGATCATATACTTATACACGTATGTATTTATGTAGCATTAGTGATACCGGAGTAGGACTCTTTTCCGTTCGTCTTCTTCGTTCACTGGACATAAGGTACGGATTCCCGTCCTTTCAGTATGGACATTCTTTCCTTATTAGGATTTCCCCGTATGCAACCAACTGTTTTCTCGTAGTATAAGTATGAGTTTGATTGCTTATGTTTTAAATATGATTACCTATATCCATATACATGCATGACCAGTTTCACCTAGTTATGGAGGTACCATAACCATGACATTAGAGGCATTGATATTATGACTTCACCACGGCGGAGTGATTGCTCGTGGCGTCCCTTCAGCTTTTGGCCATTTATTTATATTTATCATGTGGGGCGTATGGGTGCATCCTAGTTACATGTTTTATTCAGGATTTCATGGTGAATGTGGTGTGTGCCTTGCATCCTTCACAAGGAGCTGATCCCTCCTACGCAAAAACCAGTACACTAGATTAAAGGCAGCCCCTCTAATTTGCATGATGAGGTCACCCCTCCAATTATTCATGCACGGTGGATTTTCATGACCTATATTGGCTAATAGTAAAATATGTTAAACAGTTTTCATAAGATAAACATAAGGCTTTTCAAACTATAAAACCAATTTTATGAACATGTTTCAGGTTTTCCAGGACTTATACATTTACGCTGCTATTAAGTCTCTATTATGTTTTAGTCACTTATACTATGTCTATATCCGTACACTGAGCGTTTTGCTCAGCCGTTACTTTCCTTTCCATGTCCCAAAACGGCAGGTACCCTAGGAGAGACTCGAGCATTTAGAGGACATGCATAAGATGGAAGCTGCTAGAGACTTCTTTTCCTTTTACCTTCATATATTTATGCTTGTGTAGTCTTTCATTCATTTCTTTTGCTTTATTATGTTTTGGGCTTATGTTTGGGAACCGATGTTTGATTCCGGTTATCCCTATGGTCATGTAATGTTTTATACATTTATCCTTGTATGCTTTGATGACACGCCATAATTACGCGTGACATTCCATTATCAAAATGGGGTGTTACATTATGTCTAAAATAAAAACATGCTCCCCCGTCTTATTATTGTTTAAGGCCGGTCTAGGCTGTCTATTGGGCCACGACCCATTCTCCTTTTCTTTTTGGGCCCTTAACTGTCCATAACAAACACACACACATTTTGGTTTGTTCTAACTTCGTGTTTAATTAAATACTTACGCATGTTCGTGTCTCCAGTGTCATGTTTGTATTCTGATCACGTTTATAAGTACTATACGTAAATACGTGTCGTATATTAATAATATATTAATATACGAAAATTACTTGTAAGATTAAATTAATCTACGTAATACCCATATTAAATGTTCGTGTCGTGTGTCGTATATAAATAAATGAAAAGTTATAATTTACACGTAATATCATGTAACTAATGTTCTAGGGATTTTAAAGCGGGTTTTACAAGTGAGGCTACAAGAGCTGAAATCCTCAGGGTGTCTATTGAGTTTGTGAAAGAAGTTGGTGGTGATCCAAAGGAACTTCTAAGTATGGCTGGCGGACAAGAGTTTATCAGAAATCAGGAAGAAGAACTCAAAGCCATTTAGGATGCCATGATAAAGAAACAACAAAAACGAAGTTCACAATTAAAGAAGTTGTTTGATCAATACATCTGGATTACCACTCAAAGGAGAAAGGTTGAGCCCATCACTAACATTCAAATCATCCTACACACTAAACCAGTCTCGATATATGTGTTTAGAAACAATGATGAAAGAAACATTGAAGTAATGAAGACATTCTCGTTTGGAGATTTTAGACTCAGTTAATGGGATGAAATGGGAAGGATCCTCGGGACCAAAGCAAACAAGTGTGTTCCTGAATGCTTAACTCACTTAGTAAGCGATATGCGAGACTAAAGCAAGTAACAGATCTCTACATGAGAATGTCCCCTTTGTGAACAACATCGGGATTGAAGAACTTGAGTGGGAAATCTTCTTAATTAACAAATTTAATGATCATGTATTTCCAAAGGATGAGTGACATTGATAAGTGCGACACTGAGGGACTACTTATATACTTGGTCATGGCTAGACAACTGCAAACTAAGGAAAACAAAAGGTTTGCAATCAATGTAAGAGAAATGATATCAAGGAGGCCTGGCAAAGAGAAAGTGTTGAGCTCCTCAAGAGTGAAGAGAGAATCAATGAAAGCCTGAGTGCTATGTTATCTTCTGTTTCAAGTTTTCATGTAATAGACTGTTAAGTCTTTGTAATGATGAATAAAAATATGTACTTGTTTAAAACAAGACTATTCGTCAGTATATTAGTCAGTATGAGAAGAAGCCTCTTTGCTCACTTATTACAAAATAGACTTAGTCATATTTTATATAAGATATAGGAAGATTGTTAGGTCAGCCTTGTACACATTGATCTCACTGATGGATAATTATGTACAAGGTGATATTTCTGATGGATTTGAATATCAATTCGCCTAAATACATTGTTTAACCTTGAACATTATGAAGTAACTGAGTGAACAGTCTGTAAAACCCACATAAAATATATGAATGCATTAAATACACGAAAACACGGATTTATTAAAACTTTATATTTAATTAATACACGAAACGTATCATGAATATTTAATGTATAACTCCAAGTATTACGTATATTATTATTTACTATTTACAAGTATTTACGTACACTAAATAAAATACGACAAGAGTTAACACGAGTTAAAACACAAACACTCGTCACGAATAATAATACACGGTAATTAATAAAAATAGAAAACGAAATATATACTATAGGGGTGTTTGGTGGCCGGTTACAAGAGAGATAAGAGAGGGCCCATGGTCCAGACCGTTAAGCAAGTACATGTAAAAAAACATTCTAGGAAAAAAACAATTACAAGTTTTATCAAAAATTAGAAAACCCTACCTTGGTTCTCCTCTTTGGTTGCCGGATACACACAAGAAAAAGGGAGGGGGAAAAGCTAATTGTGATCTTTGATTTGTACGGGATTAGTTCGTGTTCATAAATCCCTAATCATTGCACGATTTGGTATCCCTAAACCTTAATCTTTTATTTTTTTTCTTTTATCCATGATCATTTAATTAGATCTATGAACACATGTATAAACATGATTAAAACATGTATTTAAACAAGTCTAAAACCGGGATTTGGTTCAGGTTGTCATGGGAACCGAGAGCCAAAGGCTCTCGGTGGTGTTTGTTCTCGGCAAACCGCATCCTATAAGGGGCGGTGGCTGTTTTCTCTTTGTCGGTCGTGTTGTAAATACGTTTTTACGTATTTAGAAGGATCGGTCACTCTAATAATATATTATTTAGTAGCTCGTAGTTTAGTTTTATTATTAATCAAACAAGGCTAAGCCAATCCTACAACATGTGTAGACCGGCGGCCCAATGTCAAGCCCAAGCCCATCATATGGCTTGGATATATAAACCCTCTCCTTAGTTGGAGAGGGTGTGGTTCACATTTGATTTCACATAGTGAAAAGGTGTTTTCTTTCACTTTCTCTCTCTAAAAGTGTGTGTGTTATCACCATCTATCTCTCACTACTCACTCTTTAGTATAAGCAAGATTTACAATATCCTACATATGGTATCAAGAGCCATGGGATGATTGTCTTGTTTATGTGTTTGTTTTGGTATTGATTCGTGTTATTTTGATCCATATAGCTTGCGTCCAAAACTTTTTTGTGTTTTTTTGCGGTTTAATATTTTCCAATATCATCTACATAGTTGTGGTAGTGATTTGGGATATTGATTTGGGTCTGTAGAAACTAGAAGGGGGGTTGAATAGTTTCTTATATTTACTTGTTAAATGATGGTTTTCAAAAAAAAATCCTTTTTCTCAAAAAGTTAGACTTAAGGAAATAAGTGAAATCTTCTTATGCACAATTTGAACAATGATAGTGTGATTTAAAACTAATACTAACTAATATATATGCACAAAGAATAAAGAATGTAAAGAGTTAAGGGTAAAGAAAGATCAAACCAAACACCAAGGATTTATAGTGGTTCGGCAACGAAGCTCACTCCTCGTTCCTACTCCACTCCTCGAGTACTCCTTACTCGAGAGTTCACTACACAACAAGCTCCTTATGGTGGAGAAAACCGTACACGTCGCTTAACTAATTTTCTACTCTAAGCTAAAAGTCGAGCCCTAATTGTAGCTAGGACCAATCTACACAACTATACTTAGTACATACACAACTTCCAAATAGACACAACTACTTGGATCTTCACAACTATTACACAACAATAAATGTATAAAATTTGATCTTCAAAGAATCTTTGGTGGTGGACTCAACACTTCACAATGATAGTGTTCTTCTCTTTGCACTTGAAGAGGAAGGGATGGATGAGATAGATTCACTTCTAAACAAGTAGTAATCAATCAAATGATCAAGGATTTGAGTGATTTAAGAAGTATGTTTGAATCTAGAAATTTGTGTGCAAAAGAGGTGGATTGAAAATCTGAGAAAGGTCCACTATTTATAGGACAAAGGGCCAACGACTATATTGCCTGCGGTTCCTTATCTTAGCCGGCGGTACCTTATCGATAAGGAACCGCCTAGGCGCTAAGGAACCGCCGGACTAGACTCCGCTCCCTTTTTGTCCTTTAGTGGTGGAGGTCATATCTCATTATAAAAATATTCAGAAAGGATATTCCAAATCAAAAGGGAATATGCCATTTTCAAATTTTCAAATATTTAGTTTAATAAAACATTTTCTTAAAAAGAAAGTTTAATTAAAAACTTATCACACTTAATAATAAGTGAGTTTTAAGAAAAGATTAAATCACTTGATCACTTGATTAAGGTTAGTACTTGTTTATTCATACCTTAAGTGAAAATGGGTAAAATGAAAAATACTTGAACTCAAAAATTCGTTTTTCGTTGTTTTCGTAAATGCTTGTTTTTACATATTGTCGTAATCAAAACTAAGCGAGATCGAAAAATGCAGGTAACGTTTTTAGGCATTATTGCATTAACAATCTCCCCCTTTTTGATTCCGACAATACATAAACTCAATCACACAAAAAACAAGATTTTCGAAGACGAGTTTATTCATTTCTCCCCCTTTGTCGAAGCAAAAAGGTTGCACAAGTCGGTGTTGAAGAGATGGACTTTGCAAAGACTCCCCCTTGGTGCTTACTCCCCCTTGCTTGGGGCACCGAGGAATCGAGATATGGTGACAAGCTACATAGAAGGGTTAGTTGAACAAAAGAAAAAACCAACAAGATATAGCTAAAGGTCACACAAAAAGAATAAAAAAAGAGAAGAATACACAAAGATTAAGATCCAAGTGAAGTCATATAAAATAAAAAGAGTCATACAAAGATGTATGAAAGAGAAAACAAGCCAAAAGCATAAATCTAATCCTGGTTAATCTAGAATTCTAAGATTTGCTTGAATAAGGTGTCTTGGGATAAGCAACCAATGCTTATATGAAAGACAAGGTAGTGGCGGAATGTGGTGGTGGTGGCTTGGTGGAGATCTCATAATCAAAGTGAAGAGGAGCCTTGATTAAGAGACTCTTGATGTAGCTCAACTCCTCATAGATGTGTGCCATAGCAAGATGTTGATATTGACAACAATGACAATATGTCCCATGGTGCATGACATTATCATGAGAAGGAGGAAGAACACTAAAGGGTGGTGGTGGAAGAAAATATGTTCCACAATCAACATTCTTGGTAGGAGAGATGTGATTAAGAGTGTTCTTGGGTGAATTTGAATTGAAAGTGTTCTTGGGTGAGTTGGGATTGAAAGCAATCGGGGAGAATGGAGGAGAATCAAGGCTTTCATTTGGAGAGTAAGACATTTTGGGATGTGAAGTAAGGCAAAATGCTTATGGTTTAATAGGGAAGGCTCAAGGTATTTTTGGGGTGGTCAAGGGGTTGTAGCAAAGATTCTCAAAAATGTTGGAACAAATTTGGAATTTCAGAAATACCCGAAAAAAGAGGAAGCACTGTACGCGGTTCATTATTGCTTCCGGCGGTTCCTTATTGTTAAGGGACATCGGTTCATATATGGAACCGCCTACAGTGGTTGAGTTTTGGTGGTGAAGGAAGATTTTTCAGTAAATCTTATTTTTCTAGTCTAACTTATCATAGGGATATGCTTAAGAGCAAAGATAGACAAAGAGAACACATACTAACTCACCAAATAGGGATTGACCAAAATACATGGATTTAAAAATCGATATAGGAGGTGTGTAAGACAAGACCTTAAGTCATGACACAATGATCCTCCATGATTCTATCTTGTTCTTGCTATGTTTGAGAGAATCATACATATGAATTATGTAAGCTCGAGATTAATAGCAAGAATATATGAAAAACGTTTTTAGATTGAATTAACAATGTCAAAACATTTCTTAACCATTTTCGAAAGAGACTTTGAGGATTTTGAAAAGGAGAAGAGAAGATTTTTAAGAAGAGTTTAGGAGACTCAAAGACTCAAAGTGATAAAAGACTCAAAGGAAAGTAAGAGACTCAATAAAAGGAAAGCAATTAAGGAATATGTTCCATTAATCCTAGACCTAGACGCAAGTAATTAAAAGGTTCCCTCTTAAGTGGCTTAGTGAAGATGTCGGCTAAGTTATCCTCGGAGGGTACCTTCTGAATTGAAATGTTCCCCTTTTGAACATTATCCCTTAGAAAATGGTGACGAATTTCTATGTGCTTGGTTCGCGAATTTTACACGGATTCTTGCTAAGGTCTATAGCACCCTTATTGTCACACATGATGGGAACATCATTAAGACAAATCCCGTAATCAAAAAGCGCTTGCTTCATCCATAGAGCTTGTTGGCATGCTTTTCCGGCACTCACATACTCGGCTTCCGTGGTGGATATCGCAAGAGCGGTTTGTTTCTTGGAGAACCAAGAAGTTAAACAACAACCCATGAAGGTACAAACACCACTAGTGCTTTTCCGGTCCACATAGTCTCCCGCATGATCCGAGTCCACGTAGACAATGGTTTCTACGCCGGTCCCTTTAGGATACCATAATCCTAAATTTATAGTGCCCTTAATGTATCGGAAGATACGCTTAACCGCTTCAAGGTGAGAGGTTTTAGGAGCCTCTTGGAAGCGAGCACAAAGGCAAACACTAAACATGATATCCGGTCGACTTGCCGTTAGGTACAACAAACTACCAATCATACCTCTATATTTGGTGTTGTCTACCGACTCACAATCATCATCTACGGTGAGTTTAGTATCCGAGGCCATTGGGGTCTTCATTGGTCTAGATTCTTCTAATCCAAATTTCTTTAGCATTTTTTTAGCGTACTTAGATTGACTAAAGAAAATACAATCGTCCATTTGTTTAATTTGGAGTCCTAAAAAGAAGTTAAGTTCTCCCATCATACTCATTTCAAACTCATCATGAATGATTTTGGCAAAGTCATCACATAATTCTTGACAAGTTGAGCCAAATATAATGTCATCAACATATATTTGTACGATTATGAGGTGGGAACCTTTCTTCTTTATAAAGAGAGTGTTGTGTACCATTCCCATGGTATACTCATGTTTAACAAGAAACTCTTTAAGTCTATCATACCAAATTGTACTTCATTATCAAATTCCCTACCATGATCCGTCCTAATAGAGACAATTAGACATCCTAGTTGATTTTGAATTCTTCGATTAAAGATTCCGAAATGATCGAAAGCTTCATTCTTGGATGCCAAAAATCTAGTCCAAGTGAATCTATAATAGTCATCAACTATAACTAGGTTATAAAGGTTACCTCCATAACTCCGTATGGCGGTAGGTCCAAAGAGATCCATATGTAGGAGTTCTAAGCACCGAGAGGTTAAAACCAAATTCTTGGCTTTGTGACTTGAGTGAACTTGCTTTCCAACTTTGCAAGCATCACAAAAGTGACAATCAAACTTCATCTTGGGGAGATGTCTTATCAACTCCTTAGAGACTAAAGATTGAATTAGACACATATTAGCGTGACCTAATCTCCTATGCCAAAGAGTAGAACTATCATCTATAGTCGCAAGACATATGTTGTCTTTTGACTTCTTATTGACCTTCATGACATAAAGCCCATGCTTTCTAACACCTTTTCCAATAACCTTTCCATCTTTTACGATTTCACTATCATTTTCCGAAAAGATGACCTTACACTTATTGTCACAAATTTGACCTATGCTTAAAAGGTTAAACCCTAAATTGTCTACGTGCTCAACATTTTCAATACTCATGGTGTAGGATCGTGTTTTCTAAGGATTAGGCATGTTATGGATTAATCTATTGAGATGGATGGAGAAGTGGAAGAACTTAGAGAGAGAAAGGTGGAGAGATAAAGGAGAGAAAGAAGAAGAAAGATTGATTATGTGAAATGTGTGTGAAATACAAAGTGACCAACCCCTCCTAACATGCTAGGAGGGGGTATATATAGCCCACCCTACATGTGGGCTATATGGGCTATATTGGATCACGAGCCCAATATCATTGGAGTGACCGATCCTTTCTAAATACGTAAAAACGTATTTCCAACAATCTCCCCCAAAGGGAGGTCACTCCAAGTTACAATGTCCTAAATAGTATATAGCCCGTGATCTATGCTAATAATGATGTGACCGAGACTTTCCTTGGAAAAACGTATTTCCAACAATCTCCCCCTAAGGGAGGTCACACCATTTTATAAAATCTTAAACCTAGCATACTATGCTTGAGTCTTCGATCTTGTTCTTGTGAATATGCTGATGAGATCTTTGACTTTAGTCTTGAGCATGTTCTCTTGCCTTGACCTTGTGGATTCATCACTTGTGATATTTGCCTCCTTGTGACTTCATGTTCCACATACTTATACTTTTATAAATTCTTGAAAGCTTCAGAGTTTGATACAGCGGAAGACTTGACTTTTAGACTTTCTTGAATTTGATGAAGTATTAAGTGCATATAGTATAAGCATGTGGTGATGACTTCTTCTGGATTGTACACCGCAATGCCACCTTCTTGTTACGCTGCATAAGACAATTAGCAACAAAACATATACACGGATGAAATGGCCTTGAACATTTCATTCTAATTCGGTAGCATTTTACCTCCGGTCGGTGAAGACCGTTGAACGATATTAACTATCGTACTTGTGGCAGGTAGTTTCAATTAAGAACCTCCTTAACAACATTTCGTGGGTAAACCCGTTCTCTTTATTCGACCGTCCAAAGCTGACTGCGAACATAAAGAGTGAATCATTTGGATAATAATATCCGCATGATTTGAAGCCATCAATTCATGTTTCTGGAACAAGTGAAATTCAATTAAGAACCGCACCATTGTTGCTTTCTAGTTGTCACGAGCTTGATTCGTATAGAATCTTGCAAGTTACCTACCAAGTACTGTTTGAGGTTAACACTAGAAGGATTTCCACTCATCACTGTGAACACTAAGGTATCACTCTGAGTGTTCTGGCAAGATCGCTAAGATATTGCGTAGAGGCCTGGAACGTGTTTAAATTCATTTAAGAATTAAACCACTGTTGCTTTCCAGTTATCACAAGTTTGATTCATAAAGAAACGCACAAGTCACCTACCATGAGTTTTTTGATATTCGCTCAAGAAGGATTTCCATCTTCATTGTAAATACTTTCGTATTACTCGGATGTTCAGGCAAGATCATGAAGATTTTGCGTAGGACTCTTAAGATCTTTCTTACTTTTCACAGTGTGTGAAGAAGCAAGGAATTATGAAAGTGTGTCCTAATGAGATATTTGATGATCTCAAATGGCTCTAGACTCGATCGTGCATTTTTGATTTTTAGTGATCGGAGGCTGGAGAGGAGTGCCACCATTTCAATACCAATTTATTCGGAGTGAATAAATCAATAGATAACGTGTTGTCTCCGTGTGATTAAAACAAATATCTTTTAAGAGATATCTGAGTTAGCTGGGATGGGTTGTACCTTGCATCACTGGGTCCATGATGTCTGTCTTCGATATCAAGAATCATTAAACAATGATCTTAATAGCATATTTATTGACCCGGTTTCTGCCTAAGGTTGTAAGGAGGGCTTCTTTCTTTACACCCTTTATCTTTACAATTCTTTTACATTTTTCAACCCCTTCAATGCTTACCAGTACGTCATAACTAGCACCTTGTTGTGATTGTTCCAGTGCTAACTTAAGTACTTGGTCGGCATTCAGCTACGTTCATAATCTTTCTCCATCTTTCCTAAGGACTACTATTTCTAGCTATGGAATGTCCTTGGGAAGATTCCTCTGATTCTAGAGGAATCATTGGACTTTAACCTATCCTACCATCCTTATGTCACCACAATCTTCACCGTCGTGTATAGAGATGTTTTGGGTAAGTGTATGTCACCATGAGATCCATTTTGAAGTGCAAATCCATTTTGCTCCCCCTTAACATATGCCACGATATCCGAAAACATTTCGCACATGTCGGGATGAGCTAGCACGTTTAGTCAAACCATTTGTGATTAATCATTTCCCATAATAAATCACATTTTCTCCCCCATATTAAAAATATTAACCCAGTCGATGTTTTTAATATCAATTGATTTAATAGCATTTTAAGAAAATTTGGGAAGAAAAATGAAAATCCAATTATCTTCATGAATTACACAAGCTCCCCCCAATTTAATGAGGGTGTACTTGAAACGTAAATTAAATACCTTTTAAACACTAGTGTAAGGTATTTATCACGTGCAAAGATCATATATGATAATGTATTCACAAGATTAGCAATTTACTAGGTTGGACCTGAATGATGGAGAACATCATATGAAAGATTCACATGGTTCTTGTTCACGAATGTTGGTCACCTCGTCACGTCTGAAGTTATCTCCCATGACTCCATGTGTATGATGGATATCGTTGTCTTGACACCAATATGTGATCTTGTGTAACACCCCACTTGGATAAGTGGACCGTTATATGTATTTATGGCGTGTCATCAAAGCATAAGGTAAATGTCCTAAAACATTAACTGACCATAAAGGAGTACCGGAGTCAAACATCGGTAATCCAAACATAAGCTCAAAACATGAAAAGTAAAATACTGAAGGAAAGGACTAAACAATGTCCAAAAGCAGAATAATGTAAGAAATGCATAAAGTAAGAAGTCTGGATAGCTTCCGTCCAAACGTACATGCTCTCAGAATCCTAAGAGCGTCCTGGGGTACCTGCCGTTAGAACATGAAAGGAACTACGGCTGAGCATAACGCTCAGTGAACGGATATAAGCATGATAAGAATACACTGAATGAGACAGGCGATAGAATACTGAAGCTGTAAGACTGATATGTAACATGTGGTAGAACTCTGCATAAAATCTGAGCAATCTGGTTCATATATACTGATACTGAAATATAACTATTAATTCTGAAAACATGCATTTACTGTATTTTATTTGCCAGAGCTTATATAGGTCACGTGCTGTAACAACCGTGCATGAATAACTGGAGGGGTGACCTCATCATGCTGTAGAGGGGTGACCTCTAAATAACTGTGCTGGGTGGAGGGATCAGCTCCAATGTGAAGGATGTAGAGCACACACCACATTCACCCTGATAAACATGAAACACTTATAAGCCTAGGATGCATCCATACGCCCCACTAAAACATACATATAAAAATGGCCAAACTGAACATGAGTGGGACGATGCAGGATATCACTCTCCTGTATGTGAGTCACGACACCGGTGCCTCTAGTGCCGTGGTTACGGTACCTCCGTAACTAGTACATAAACTGGTCGTGCTTGTATATAACGCTCAGGCAATTCTATTTAGTTATTATCATGATTACTGATAACTTTAACATATACTGGGGAAAAACATTCGGCTGAAGATGGGAAATCCTAATCATGCATATAAAGGAAGTCCTTACTGAAAGGACGGGAAATCCGTACCTCGTGTCCAGTACTGAAATAAGACTGAAAGCTGACGGATCGAATCTGACTTCACGGATACTACATAAATAAGGGATGCGAAAATAAGTTGTCTGATCACTGTTTACAATTACTGACTCTTATCTGTTCTTGGTTTGATTCCAAACTGTCTTTGTATTATAATACTATAAAATCTGATAAATCTGAATGTTCTGTATTATTTATGATAGGTGTATTCTTGTAATTCTGATTACCGTATGATATGTATTTCTAATTTTTACGATCTTACTAAAAATAGTAACCTGTCATACATAGAAAGTTTCCTGATTTAGAAAATATTTCTAATTTAATATCTTTGAATTTAAATCATTAATAAATCATATGTTTTTAAATAGGATAAACAATCAAGCGAGAAATCAATATAACTTTACTAATTAAATGATTTAAAATAACAAATATGTTTAACTTTATTTTTATAATATAAAAACTTATTATAAAATGATTTACCGATTCGAATAATTCGTGGTTCCCACTGTTTTGTTTGTTTTCCCACTGCCAAAGCAGTTTTCCCACTGCTAATGCAGTTTTCCCACTGCTAGTATACGGTTCCCACTGTTACTCTTTGTGTTCCCACTGCTATTGATCTTGTTTCCACCGTTTGTCTAAGTTCCCACTGTTTGTTGTTTAGTTCCCCCCGTTTTGCAATCCCAAACAGCCCCCTGCTGGAACTGCAGTCCCAAACACCCCTGCTGGAACTGCAGTCCCAAACGCACCCTGCTGCGTTCTGTTTGGTCGCTGCAGTCGCCCCAAAAAAAAACCACCAGCGCACCCTTGAGGTCGCGACTGGTCCCGAAAACAAAACAGACCGAGACCCTTTGTGGGCTCGGCTACCACCAAAATCCCACCGAGCCAACACCCTTGATGGTTGCTGTTGTCTGCCGACGCACCAAGACCACCACCCAACACCTATGCGGGTCGCGGCTGGCAGTAGAATCACCACACCGAGACCAATTGGTCTCGGTTTTGCCCTGACTTCACCAAAACCCGACGCCCCTGTTTGGGTCGTGAATAAACAAGCAGAAAAAAAAAATATGATTGGAATTATCTTGGTTCGCGTGAAATAAAAATCAGATTATATCTTTTTGTCTTTGTCTTTTTCTGGCGGCACTCACAACCCTAATCTTCCTTTCTTTTTTTTGTTACTGATGTGACAAAAGGGGGGCTCCTCTATTTTCTTGTAGTAAAATGGGCCTAGCCCAAATTTTCTTTCCCTTTTTTAATTTTTTTTACAAACCGGCCCTTTTTACTTTCCTTTTATTTATTTATTTTTTTTTTTTATACTTGTATACTTTATTCTCTCGCGTTTTTGTTTCTGAAATGCGATAATTATTTTTCGTATAATAACACATACGTAATATATTCTGAAACTTAATAATTATTTTCTGAATAATTATTCGTTTGTAATCTTTAAATAAACAGAGACTACGCGTATTTACTATTACTGTTTAATTATTTCTGTAAAATAAATAATACATATGTAATATTTCTGAACTCAATAATTATTTTCTAAATAATTATTTTACTGTCGTATTTAATTTCTGCGTTTTATCTCTGTCTAATAATTAATACTTATATAGTTTATTAATATTAAACCGCGTATTTAAATATTCTGATTTTTAAATACGGGTTTTACATCTTGGCACTCTCGGCATCAAGGATTCTGAATGCTGGACAATTGCTCCCCCTCAATTGTTGACCCGTGTTCTATTGAAAGAGCTGTAGTCACCGTTTGAGTAGTGGCATCGTCGAGTATGTAGATATCAATTGTAAATTGCTACGGTTGGTGGAGATGATAACGTCATAAAAACAAGATTTCTCTTGTTTTAACAAATAAATGCACTGACACGTCCATAAATTCGTTTTAGATTGTGTTATTGCGTAAACACAATCCCTTACATGGTTATAAAGTAAACCATGCCCGAGAAAATTAATTCCCATTGTTGAGTGAAAGCTTTCCGGTGAAATGCTTGACTTTAATATGAAAAGCGGGTTACTATCTGAAATAATAGCAAGCCATTTTGAGCATGTTTTAAATCATTTGAACTTCTGCTCGAACTTTATTTACAACCCCGTGTCATTATTGAATGACATTTCTAGTATCATAAATATTATCGATTCCAGAAGACATACTCTTTTTATCAAAACATTTTTGAACACATGATGAGACTGCTTTTATACATAGTCTCATCATCCAAATAGGGCCTAAAATACATTAAATATCATCAAAATACCCATATATATGCTTGTGTTAGTTGCTTGTGTATTTTAGGTACGGATATTGAGAAAATGACAAAAGATCACAAGAATCATACAAAAACGAACACGGGAAACGAAGCCGCACAATGAACCAAGCACTAATGAAGAATTTCCCCAAGAAAACCTTGAATATTTGAAGAATTATGAAGAAGGGCCCTCCAATATGGAAGAATTGACACTTTATACCCTTGTATCTTCATAATTACAAGATTGGTCCCTAAAGTTTGTCAAAATTGCAAAAAGGGCCCTCCACTTTGAAGATTTGGCAAGTTTAGCCCCTCAACAAAGCTAAATTGTCAACCATTATCCTCCACAAAGTCAAAAACATCATGAAGTCCTTCAAAGTACAAGAAATTACAAGATTGGTCCTTTGAAAATCCCAAATTTACAAAAAGGACCCTTAACTTTCAACATTTGGCAAAAATGGTCCCTCAATCATTATGACTTGGCAAATCCATTCCTCCAAAATATCAAACATGCAAGTCAAGACCATTATCCATCAACAAAATGCCAAATCAGCCCTTCAAGTATCACAAAATGGTAAGAAATACCCCTGAAAATACTTTGGAAAAGTATTTGGGGCAAAAGTGTGAAAATTGAAAGTTAATTTACAAAGGGATTTGAGTTTTAGCCTGATTTATACAAAGTGGAAAGAGTTACAAAGACAAGGGGTATTATTTGGCCAGACATCATACTTACCTAAACCAACCAGGAGCTGCCACGTGCCCCACTTTCTCCCTTCCACCAATCACATGCCTCCCTGCTTCCACCTCACCATCCACTCACACCAGACTTAACAAACTTAATTTATTAAGTTTAATTAAGGCGCTAAACACCCATTTAAAAAACAAAACGGATTAAAAACATGTTCTTGATGTTCTTGGTGCAAATTAGGCATTTGCTAATTACCAACAATTAAACCCCCATATGGTGCAGATTTGTGATTAAGGGTTTTGTTAACACATCCCAAACCTTAAACAAGACACCCCACCAACCCACATGTTGCATGGGACCTCCCCTGCTACGTCAAAGAGGAACAAGACAAAGAGAGCCAGCAATCCAACGTTCCACAATTATGCTTGCATCCTAAGCTTCATTCAAGCCTTTGGATCACCTTTTTACTTGCCAGCTGCCACTAAACAACAAGAAGAGTCACATGATTCAAACAAGCTTCAAGGGCATTTTTGGAAGATCACAGCTAGGGTTTACGTTTTCCTTTGCATTTCTAGATACATTGTATGCCTATATAAAGGCCCTAGGACTTTACATTTCAGCTTCTTTTGGTTTTTCCTTGTTCAAGCACTTGTAAATCCTGTTTTCATATTAATGAAATTGTGTTAAGTGTGTTGAAGAAAGACCAAGTGCCATCTTATTTTATGCTTGTTTATGTTATTTGTTCACTGATTTTGAATCTAAAAACCTATTTTTAAGGAGAGTGCAAAAGTTTGCATTTTACCTTTAAGCTTGATATTTTGCTAAGTTCTTGTTTCAACCTTGGAATTCTTGGGTTATAGGGCTGATCATAGCATCCTAATTGTGATAATTAAGGTGTGGTGAGGCTTATAACTTGGGGATAATCAAGTGTGGGGTAACAAGGTTGCATTAATCAAGGCTTTTTAAGTTTCTGATTTTGATATTGTGCTACTTACCTTGTTGAATCTTAGCAGGAGTGTTATTGGAAGCTTGTACTTGTTCTTGCTAGTACATAAGCTCATAAATTCGTGGGTGTGGATGTACATCCATGAGGTTTGCATACTTAATCCTAAAATCTGCTTAAATCTTGATTTTTGGTGATACTTGTATGTGACTTGTGTTCTTGTGAATTTTGTGGCTTAAAACTGCTTGAATCTGTTCATCTTAGTTGTTATTGTGTTAATCAGCACTTGGGTGGTCTAAAATCTCACTTTTTCTTGTTTAAATTTGGATTTGAAAAGATTAAGGGGTGTTTGGGATTACCTGTTTGTGATTGAATCTTGTTATTGTGTTTGTGGAAGATAGTATTTGTGCTCTATATCTGATATACACTTGTTTGAGAGTGTTTTGCTGCAAGTTTTGTGGTTTGAAACCTTGAATCAAAGATTGTGCTATAACTTATTGAGTTTGACTGTTTTTGACCTAAAATTTTGAAAAAACCTAGAGTTTATGCATGTTTAGGGATAAAAGCTGTTTAAACATCATTAATATAACATACTTGATAGATCTGAGGTGTTGAATCTAGCTTGTGTGTCAAATACATCAGCAAAGTGAAAAACTGCTTGTGTTAGTGTTCATCAGTAACATTCATTAGCTTGAATCTTGCTTAATTCTTTGAATCATTGCATGAAACCTGTTTAGACTTGCTTATTTGAGTTTAATATAGCTTGTGTATGCATTTGGTTGAATTTGGCTGGCTGATTTGTGCTAAAATTGCTTTTTGAACCTAAACTGCTTACTTGTTCATGTCTGTGCAACATCTGGTACTTTATTGATTAAACTGTATCAATTGGGTGATTGTGTTTGTGATCTTTTGATTGTTATTGACTCCTTTTGATCCAAAGATCATTTGGGTGCCTTTGTGTAAACTGAATCTCCAAAAAGTTCACTAAAGACAAAAAAGTCTATAAGTCAAGCAGTGGAAAAAGTTTCCACTGCTCAACACCCAAAACTAGCCCCTGCTAGTGTAAAACTGAACTCAGCTTATCAATAAGCTATTTTAGCTTATCCAGACTTGCAACAACTTATTGTTTGTGATAGATCTTCATTATTTGACCCATTTGACTAGACTGGAGCTTATTGGACTTTGACTTTGACTTTTTACTAGAAAACCAACTTATTTGACTTTTACATAAGTGCTTATTTGCTTTTTCTAGCTTATTGAGTCAGCTTATATGAAAACTCTTTGTTGATTTTTCTTAATTAAGTCATTTAAAAGCTATAGAAACTTGAATCAGCACTTGGGGTGGCCTAGAACTCAAAAACGACTATTTTGTCGTTTTCTGTAGATTGCTTATTGCATTTTCAAGCTTATTCCTTGGGCTTATTTCAAATTTCTTTTTACAGAAGTCTTATTTAGGACAAAAGAAGCTTGTGTGTCTAATTTCAGCTTATGGCATTGGCTTATAGCTTAATGGGTCAAAAAGCCCATTAAGAATAAGCTGTTTGGTATAAGCTAGCTTATTTCACACTTTCAGCTTTGGGCCTTTGGAAAAAGTTGTTTAAAATCAAATTTTGAGTCAAGTAGTTTTTTTTGGGCTTATTTTGGACACTTTTTTTTATATTGGGCTCAATTTTGGCCCAATTAGGATCTGTTTTGGGTTTAGCCCATTTTCCTGGCCCATTAAGGGTATTTAGGTAAATTCACTTTCATTTCTGAGTTATTTAGGTTAAATTAAGCTAGTTTGCAAGTTTTTAGAATTTTCTATGATTTTTGGATTTTTAATAATTTTTTAATATTATTTTATTGTTAAAAATTAAAAGTCTGATTTTCTAAGTTTTTATATTTTTCCTAGATTGTATACACTTAATTAGGAATTTTGAAACTTTCCAAATATTTTTAGGGTCTTTTAATTATTTTCTAGAATTAATTTAAATTTTAATTGATTTTAGTAGTTTTTAATTGTTTAAAAATGGTTTTTAGAGGTTTTAAAATTTTGAAAAATACCTTTTAGCTTAATTAGGGTACTTTTGAGGTTTACAAACTTTAAGATCTTGTTTTGGACTTTTTAATAGTTAATAGTGATTTTTAGGGCTTTAATTAGCATTAAAAAGTGATTATTTAATTAATTAAAAGGTTTTGGTAAGTTTGGATTTTTTGTAAACTCTTAGAATATTTTTGTGGATTTTTAGTGATTTTTGGTAATTTTTAGGGTAAAATTTTAATTTTAGTGCTTTTTTACAGTTTACGTGTACACCTTTTTCGTCTTAGTTTAATCCGTCTTCGTAACCGTCATTCTCTTCCAATCTCATTTCTATTTTTCTTTCTCAAAAATATAATCACAAAGATAATCAATTCATTACACACACACTAAGCCTCCTTGAGAACGATTCCCCACTTTGGGTCATAACTTGTGATTTTCCTAAACTACTTGTTAATACTTGCCCTAATTGCCTTGTTTTCCTAAACAAGTGCTAATTTACAACTATCATTTTGGAGCCGCTGCCGGGGAGGCGTGTTTTGTTTTGATTTGGAATTGTTGTTTTTATATACTAACCATAAATAGTATTTGTATTTGTAGCACTCTACTAATACGTATTATCGGTTTTCGGTTTTTGTGTGAATACTATTACTATAGTGTATACGTAGAACAATAAATTCACAAGTACTCCAAATACGTGAGAAATCACAACCTTGACTTGGGAGGTCATTACCCAATCATTGTATTCGAATCTCAAACCAAAGAAAAAGGCAAAAATAGATAAATACTTTTGTGAAGCTCAATCTTGAAAAATACAAACTATAAGGTGGGTATAAGGCGGATATTATAAAATATATCCTAAGGAAAAAGGCTCTTAAGTGCTTCGCGCCACCTCGTTTCCCGGCTTGCTTGTGAGTATTTGATTTTGAGAGCTAATCGAGGGTTTTGCCGCCCAAAGTATTACTAAGTATCATATATATTTTCTTGGTTTCATTGATTAAACCCTCTTGAACGTTTTGGTGTTCCACCAACATTCTAAAGTCATCAAAGGCGTTCACTTCACGTGATCGTTTTCATTCCTTGAGGCTTCTTTAATCAAGAGATTTGATTAAGGAGGAGATTTGTAGATTTGTGTCTACTTAATACATTCACCATAATCCAAAAAGGTTAATACAATCAAAAACCACAAAAAAATTGAAAAATAAAAAACACCAAAAAGAATCTTCTTTGCTCGTCCCCTCGTTGTACGTGACGTTTATGCTAACTCATAATCAAGCAAGACGTGCACGTAAACAAAAGAACAAAACTCCCACTCCCAATCTTTCTAGTGAGGAGTCTCCTATTGACGAACCCATTGTAAGAGAAGCACCAACCATGGCAAATCGAACTATGATGGAGTTACTTCAAGCATCCACCGAGGGTTATGGAGAGGCTATTGTGATTCCCGCTATCCTTGTGGAGAATTTTGAGGTGAAAACGGGTTTGTTTTCGATGATCCAAAACAACAAATTCCGTGGTGATGAGAAGGACAATCCACACAACCATATCCGCTAATTCAATCGTCTTACCGCCACTTGCAAGTTTAAGGATGTCTCGAATGACTCGATTAAGATGATTCTTTTTCCGTATTCCTTAGCGGGGCCCGCTAAAATTTGGTTAGAGAAAGAGCCACCCAATTCTATATTGACGTGGAAGGATCTCGTGTCTAAGTTTGTGAACCAATTTTTTCCGCCCTCTAAGACTACGCACTTAGAAAACGAGATTTCAAAATTTTCACAAGAGTTTAATGAAAGTTTTTCAACGGCTTGGAATAGGTTTAAGGAAATGTTACATGAATGTCCTCATCACGGTTTTTCCGACTTGCATCAAATTGACACGTTTTACAATGGACTTAATGATCATGAAAGAGATTATTTGAATGCCGCCGCGGGTGGTAATTTTTTGTGTAAAACGATTGAGGAAGCTTTGGTGATAATTGAGAATAGATCTAAGGTGTATAGTCCTCGTAGCACGTCTAGTGTTCGTAAGGCTTCGTCTTCGGCTTCACCTTCTTTGTCTACTACCATCGATGCTTGCCAAATTGAGGCGAACTTGGAAAACAAGATTTTTGATAAGCTAAAAGGACTTTTGATTGAGTTTAAAGTTGGTGAACCAAGTGCTCCCGCTACGGCTAAAGTGGTTGAGGTTTCATGCATGTATTGTGGTGGAGGTCATGATTTCTTCGAGTGCATTACCAACGGTGGTAACACTTCGAGTGCCTTCGCGACCACGGGAAATTACAACCAAAACGGTCAAGTTTCCCGCTCCAATCAATTGACTCCACCGGGTTTTGGTTCAAATCAAAATGCTAACAACAACTATCGCAACAATCAAGTTGGTTTCAAAAACAATTTCAACAAGGGAAACTATCGTAATCAAGGGGCTAATAATCAAGTTTCAAACAAAAATCAAAATGATTTTCAAAACAACAACAAACGTTTGAAAATATTGAAAGATCTTCCAAATGAATTTGTTGAATACGCTAATGGGAATGATGATAGGTTTGACAATATTTAAAGAGAAATCATTAGCCTAAGATCCGAGTTTAAGAACGACTTGAAGAAGGAGTTGAAAAATGAGTTAGCTAATGAACTTAAGATCCATACCAACAAGATGGAAAGAAATGTCACAAGGTTACAACAAAACCAACAAAAAATGGAACAAGGGCAACATGAGATTAAACAAGAAATGATTAAAGTCGAGAAGAGGCAATCCGTGTTTGAAGATAAAATCTCGTCTATGTTTGAGGCAATAATGTGTGAACCGTCTTTGAGTAGTCTTCCTAGCAATACTGTATCCAACCCTAAGGGTGAGATGAAAGTGATTACCACACGTAGTGGTAAGACACTTAAGGAACTGACTCCTCAACCAATTTCTCCTACGGAGGAAGCAATTGAGGAAGAACCCGAGGTGGTGGTCCAAAAGGAGCATGTCCCAATCCCACGAAGTACCGCTCATACCACACCTACGGTTGACCCATTACCAATATTGGAACCCGAGATTCCAAAGGCTATGCCTACTATGCCTCAACCCACACCACCTTTGCCCTATCCATCGAGACTTAGGAAGGAAAAACGTCAAGAGCGCGACAACTATCTATTTGAGCTTTTTATGAAAATGTTTCGTGATTTGCACTTTAATGTGAGTTTCGCCGATGCTTTGGTCATGATGCCTCAATTTGCCGCTAACTTTAAGAGTATGTTGAACAACAAGGAGAAATTTCACCAATTGTCTAGTTGTTCGTCGGTTTATCTTAATCGCATACCTCAAAAAGTCGGTGATCCCGGTAAATTTTTGATCCCTTGTGCAATTCAAGATATGGAGAAATGCTTCGCCTTGGCCGATCTTGGTTCTAGCATTAACTTGATGCCACTTGCAATCTTCAAGTTGCTCAATCTTCCTAATCTTATTCCTTCACTAATGTCCATCGAGTTGGCCGACCATTCCACGATTCGCGCATGTGGTTTGGCGGAAGACGTTTTTGTGAAAGTGGGGAAGTTCTACTATCCCGTAGACTTTATTGTTTTTGATATCCCCACGGATCCTCAAGTTCATCTCATTTTAGGTCATTCGTTTTTAGAAACGTCTATGGCTTTGATCGATGTTCATGCTAGAAAGATCACCTTACGTTTCAACGACGAGGAACTTGTTATAAACGCAACTCAAAACTCTCAAATTTCTCATGTTTATTCCGTTGCAACCATAAACCTCGTTGATATGATCGACGTGGTTTGCGAGGAATTTTCACAAGAAGTTCTAGGTTTTGGTGATGAAGAAACTAGTGGCAATCCCACTATGTTAGATCCAATTCTTGATAATTCGACACCAACCTTCACTCCATTTGAAGGTGGTGGTTTTACGTTGGAAGAATTCGATGTTCCACGTACTTGTAACGAAGACCTCGACAACGATGAGGACTTCTCGATTATCAAGGATTTTCTTAACGATTTCCCATTTCCTCCACCCGAGGAGGTTATGAGTATCGAGCCCAAATCTTCACTTGAGGAACCACCTATCCTCGAGTTGAAAGATTTACCTCCTCATCTCGAATATGTCTATTTGGAGGAGGACGATAAGTTGCCGGTTATTATTACGAAGGAACTTTCGAATGATGAAAAAACCGCACTTGTCGATGTTCTAAAGGATCACAAAGGGGCAATTGCGTGGAAGTTATCCGACATTAAGGGAATCGATCCCAAATTTTGTACTCACAAAATCTTAATGGAGGAGGATTACAAGCCCGCAATACAATGTCAAAGGAGGGTGAATCCCAAAATTCATGATGTCATTAAAAAGGAGGTCCTTAAACTCCTTGACGCTGGATTAATTTACCCTATTTCCGATAGCCCTTGGTGAGTCCTATTCATTGTGTCCCTAAGAAGGGAGGAATGACCGTTGTGCCAAACGATGCCAACGAGTTGATTCCCACTAGACTCGTGACCGGATGGAGAGTGTGCATTGACTATCGAAAGTTGAATGAAGCCACTCGAAAAGACCATTTTCCCTTGCCCTTCATGGACCAAATGTTGGAGCGTCTTGCGGGAAACGATTTCTATTGCTTTTTAGATTGTTTTTCCGGTTACTTCCAAATTCCCATCGATCCTCGTGATCAAGAAAAACTACGTTTACGTGTCCATATGGAACGTTTGCCTATCGTAGAATGCCATTCGGACTTTGCAATGCACCGGGAACCTTTCAAAGGTGCATGATGGCTATTTTTCATGATATGATCGAGAAGACGATGGAAGTCTTCATGGATGACTTTTCCGTATTTGGTAATTCGTTCACTTCGTGTTTGTCGAATCTCGAGAGAATGTTGAAATGTTGTGAGGAAACCAACCTTGTGCTCAATTGGGAAAAGTGTCATTTTATGGTTAAGAGTGGAATCGTCTTAGGGCACAAGGTCTCGAAAGCGGGGATTGAGGTAGATCAAGCTAAGGTAGACGTCATCGCCAAATTACCTTATCCCAAAACCGTTAAGGGAGTTAGGAGTTTCCTAGGCCACGCGGGCTTTTATCGTCGATTCATCTAGGATTTTTCAAAGATCTCTCGAACCATTACACATCTTCTTGAAAAAGAGGCACGTTTTGTCTTTGACGAAGATTGTGTACGAGCCTTTGAAATCCTTAAGAGGAAACTTACCGAAGCTCCCATTCTTGTTGCTCCCAATTGGAACCTCCCCTTTGAGCTCATGTGTGATGCTAGTGATTACGCTATTGGGGCCGTTTTGGGGCAACGTCATGATAAGCACTTCTTGCCTATTCACTATGCTAGCAAGACGATGACCGAGGCTCAACTAAAATACACTACAACGGAGAAGGAATTCCTTGCCGTGGTGTATGCATTTGAGAAGTTCCGACCTTATCTCGTCTTAGCGAAATGCATAGTGTATACGGATCATTCGGCTATCAAGTATCTCATGGCAAAGCAAGATGCTAAGCCTAGATTACTTTGTTGGATTCTCCTCCTTCAAGAATTTGACCACAAAATTGTTGACAAAAAAGGAGCCGAGAATCTAGCGGCCGATCATCTTTCTCGTTTGGAAGATCCTCACCAAAGTGTTTACGAGCCCAAGGAAATCACCGAAACATTCCTGCTCGAGACACTTGGTAGTAAATTCTAAGCTTGATTCTTCCACTCCATGGTTTGCGGACTTTGCAAATTACCATGCGGGTAACTTCATCATCAAGGGTATGACGACTCAAGAAAGACGAAAATTCTTTCGTGACGTCAAGTTCTACTTTTGGAACGACCCTTACTTGTTTCGAACTTGTGCGGATCAAATCATCTGACGTTGTGTATTTGGCACCGAAGCTTATAATATCCTTAGAGCTTGCCATGAGGGACCCACGGGTGGTCACCACGGTGCTAATCTCACGGCTAAAAAGGTGTTTGATGCCGGCTTCTTTTGGCCTACTATTTACCGAGATGCACAAGATCTTGTGAAGTCATGTGATTCATGCCAACGACAAGGAAAAGCCTCACAAAAAGATGAAATGCCACAAAATATCATCCAAGTGTGTGAGATCTTTGACGTTTGGGGTATAGACTTTATGGGGCCGTTCCCATCATCTCGTGGTAAAAAGTATATCCTCGTTTCGGTTGAATACCTATCTAAGTGGGTGGAAGCTAAGGCTTTGCCCACCAATGATGCTCGTGTGGTAGTCAAGTTCTTGAAAAGCTTGTTTTCTCGGTTTGGAACCCCTCGTGCGATCATAAGCGATCGTGGAACCCATTTTTGTAACGACCAATTCGAAAGGGTCCTAAGGAAATATGGGGTTACACATCGGCTTTCTACGACTTATCACCCACAAACGAGTGGGCAAGTCGAGGTTTCAAACCGAGCTTTGAAGAGGATCTTGGAGAGATCCGTTGGGGAAAACCGACAATCTTGGTCGGATAAGTTGGACGATGCTTTATGGGCCTTTAGGACCGCTCATAAGACGCCCATTGGGTGCACTCCCTATAAGCTTGTGTATGGTAAGAATTGTCATTTGCCTATCGAATTAGAACACAAGGCTTATTGGGCCCTAAAGCATTGTAATGATGATATGGAGACCGCGGGAAAACACCGGAAAATGCAATTAAATGAATTGGATGAATTGAGAGACATTGCTTATGAAAATTCATTGATTTTGTTGGGTCAAAAAGTTGATGTGGCAGAAACTCAAAAACGAAGAAAACATGAATATATTGTTTAAGCGTTGTCAAGAGCAATTCAAGCGTTGACAAGAACAAACTAAGCGTTGTTGGCTCAAGAGTTGTCGAGTGCAATCTAAGCATTGTTACATGCAATTTAAGAGTTGATAGAAACGTAGACAAGAAGCTTATGGAAGCTTCTATTTAGATAAACATGCAAGATATATTCTGCATAAGTTTATTTAAATAGAAGATTTACTTGTTTATTTGTTATTATCTCTTGTAAACCCTAATCCTTATACTATAAAAGGAACCAAGGGTCTTAGGTTTTATTCATCAATTCATTCACAATGTAAACCTAAAGCGTGTGTCGACTAGACGTGGGATTCAATGTATACACGTCTAGTGGTTGTTTATTATTAATATAATGAGCAACCCATTTGTTTTAATTCATGTTCTTGTTCCCCAAACACCTTGTTAATGGTTGTTGTTCTAATTCCGCTTTGATTATGTTAAACATATGAACAATGATCATTCCTAGTAGCTTCAAAGATCCGGAAACCAAGGTTTCCACAGTTGGTATCAGAGCCTTGTGGCTCGTGATGCTAGGACCAACAAGGTGTTCGTGTATGGTGAAAAGAAGAAAAATCCGTCTAGGGTTTTTTGGACGTTTTTGTGTGCACAACAGTATTCAGAAGGTCATAACTTTTGATTGAACCGTTGGATCGTCGCGAAATTTTTTATGTGTGATCTTCATACATATATCTAAACATCCACCAGAAGGATTGTTCTGTTTATCCCTCAATCAAAAGTTATTAGGCGTCAAAGTTGGCTGCAGGGAAGATGTTCATGATTTCTGTTTTGCTATTAGTATCAAACTAGGGTTTCTACAAACCCTAGATCAATTCAAAACAGAAAAGGAATGTTTTCAGCAGATCATAGGTACGGGTATTGATTTGCAGCAGCATGGATTGAAGCATTTGTTATGCTCATTAGTTTGGATCATCATGGTTTTCATTATACCGAATTAGGGTTTTCATAACCCTAGAATATGTGATCTTTATAGATCATCCATCATGAATGAAGACCAGCAGCAGATGAAAATTCTATGGCGATTTGTCATATTCTTCAAGGTTATAAACGTACAGATTAAATGCTGCTCTTTTTATTCTCTCGATGTGATTAGGAACGGGAATATGGTGTTCGTACAGTATTCAGGAGAGATATTTGATTTCCTAATTAATCATGGGAATGAATTGGAGGTGATGTCAAACAAGCGTGTAAGATGGCTAATATTTAGGAATACCTATCCTTTGATCAGAATCCTTATTTTGGACGTGGGCTGCAATCAAGAATATGGTTTACTTATTTAAATATTGGCAAAATTGTCAGTTATCCAAAATAAACAGATTCTGTTCACACGATGCTTCATATTAGGGTTCAAGATTTTGGACGTTATTTGCTGCGTGACTATTAGTTTATTCTTGGACGTAATATCTCATTTGGTGGGCTGGTTATTATCATTACGTAAGAAAGTGCAAAAGTGGTCACATAAGGTAATTTTATGTATCCACTATTCTATTTTATAGCCGATGTCAAGAGTGACGTAGCCCTAGAAGTTTTCAGTATTTAAAAAGGCGCTGATATGGATGAAGTAAACGCTGACAGACTTAAAATTGACGCTGACAGAATAAGTCAACGCTGACAGCGTTGACAGTGTTGTCCGATATATGTTAATCCAAACGCTGACATGTATTTTCCGATATCGGATAATACATCTGATGAAGATCTTGGATACAATAGGATGTTGGACAACACAAGGATAGCTGCTGTTTGAGAAAATTAGTACATTTTGAGCACACAAAAAGGAGGAAATTACACACGAATGTACATGGAATCTCCATTCTTATATAGAATATCAAGTTGATATTTATGGCTCGGATATTTTTAAACGGAATTAATGATCTTAAAGCGAGTTAGCAACAATTCGTAAGGTAATGAAGGTCTTCATGAAGAGGTGTTAGCTTAAGGGGAAGAATTCTTATGGTAAGTTTGATGTTTGAAGAAGATTTTCGCAAGTTTGTGTTCTATCGTATCTTAAAGTCATGCACTTCCAGCCACTGACTTTAAAGGTAACTTGTTTGTGCTTACATGGTTACTGATGGAGTGATACAAGATTTAGAAATATGTGATTTTTCTTATGGTTCTCTATGCACATATTTTCTATCACTTGAAGGAGTTACATTATCGTGCTCAGTGTCTCACAAAGGATGAGGATTTTTGTATCAGCCACATACTTCATCACATCATCGTACAAGATATGGAACATAGGTTTGGGTTACTCTACTTCTACATCAAAAATATTATATTAATTGTTCTTCAAGATCATTACAAAGAGCTACATTTGGAGAATCTTCAACATTGCATACATTGTTTACTTCCCTGTTGATGTGACAAAAAGGGGAAGATACACATGCTACACTTGAGGGGAAGCAATTTGAAGATCATGTACAAATTACAAGAGATACACATAGAGTTTTGCCGACATCAACTAGGGGAAGATTGTTGGGTCAAAAAGTTGATGTGGCAGAAACTCAAAAACGAAGAAAACATGAAGATATTGTCTAAGCGTTGTGAAGAGCAATTCAAGCGTTGACAAGAACAAACTAAGCGTTGTTGGCTCAAGAGTTGTCGTGTGCAATCTAAGCATTGCTACATGCAATTTAAGAGTTGATAGAAACGTAGACAAGAAGCTTATGGAAGCTTCTATTTAGATAAACATGCAAGATATATTCTGCATAAGTTTATTTAAATAGAAGATTTACTTGTTTATTTGTTATTATCTCTTGTAAACCCTAATCCTTATACTATAAAAGGAACCAAGGGTCTTAGGTTTTATTCATCAATTCATTCACAATGTAAACCTAAAGCGTGTGTCGACTAGACGTAGGATTCAATGTATACACGTCTAGTGGTTGTTTATTATTAATATAATGAGCAACCCATTTGTTTTAATTCATGTTCTTGTTCCCCAAACACCTTGTTAATGGTTGTTGTTCTAATTCCGCTTTGATTATGTTAATCATATGAACAATGATCATTCCTAGTAGCTTCAAAGATCCGGAAACCAAGGTTTCCACAGATTTATAAAGAAAAAACTAAAAAGTTGCATGATTCTAAAATTAAAAATCGGGGTTTTAAAATTGGGGATCAAGTTTTGCTTTTTAATTCTCGCTTGAAAATCTTTTCCGGTAAGTTGAAATCCCGTTGGTCCGGTCCATTCACCGTGACTCAAGTGTTTCCGTATGGGACCATCGATCTAGCTCAAGATGATGGTCCTAACTTTAAGGTGAATGGACATAGGTTGAAGCACTACTTTGGCGGGGAAGTTCCATCCTTGAACTACCTCGACCAAGTCACTTTCCCCAATGATAATTTGTAGAATATTGATAATCTTGTTAATCTATGAAGTGGGTTGAAGATTCCTAGAGAGAGAAACTAGTGAGAGAAAGTGAGAGAGAACTATGTGTTTTTCATTAAAATGATAAAATAGAATAATCAACAACCAACCCCTTTCCATGGTGGAAAGGGGTATTTATATCCAAGCCACTATTGGGCTTGGGCCGACCCATGACAAGCCCATGGGTCGGTTTCTTACTTAACTAAATAAGTACTCATTAACTACGAGCTATTACAACATTAATAATATTGTGGAGTGACCGATACTTCTAATATACGTTAAAACGTATTTCTAACAATCTCCCCCTAAGGGAGGTCACTCCACGTTACAAAGTTCTAAACCTAGCATACTATACTAAGTCTTCGTTCTTTAGCTCGTAGTCTTTTCTTCTTTCTTTTTGTTGTGAATATGTTGATTTGATCTTTTAGGCTTTGGCTTGAGAGCATTGTTCTTTTGACCAATCACGTGCGATCTTTGCCTTCTTGTGAATCTTGCCTCCTCGTGACTCCATGTTCCACACACTTATGTCTTTTTGTTTAATTCTCGAAAGATTCAGAGTTTGGTACAGCGGAAGACTTCATTTTGCACTTTCTTGAATTTTGCTGAACTTTGATGCAGAAAAACATAAGCATGTGGGAACGACTTCAGCTGGTACACCGCAACGCCACCGTCTTCGCAGCAACATGATAAGACACGAATGAAATGGCTTAGAACGTTTCATTCTAAATTGGTAGTGTTTTACCTCCGGTCGGTGAAGACCGTTGGACGATATTAGATATCGTACTTGTGACGGATAGTTTCAATTAAGTAACTTCCTGACAGGATTTCGCGGGTAAACCCGTTCTCTTTATTCGACGATCACTAAGCTTGACTGCGAACATAAAGAGTGAATCACTTGGATAAATTATCCTTGTGATTGAAGCCGTCAATTCATGAAACCTGGAACAAGTGAATTTCAGTTAAGATTTTCACCATCGTTGCTTTCCAGTTATCACGAGCTTAATTCATCAAGAATCTTGCACGTCACCTACCAAGTGCTGTTTGATGTTAACACTAGAAGGATTTCCACTCGTCACTATGATCAATAAAGAGTCACTCTGAGTGTTCTGGCAAGATCATATGATAATGCGTAGAGGCCTGGAACGAGTTTAAGTTCAATTAAGAATTAAACTACTGTTTCTTTCTAGTTTTTCACAAGATTGGTTCTTAAAGAACTGCACGTGTAACCTACCATGAGCTTGTTTGATGTTGGCTCAAGCAGGATTTCCATCTTCATTGTAATACTTGCGTATTACTCGGATGTTCTGGCAATATTACAAGAATACTGCGTAGGACTCATAAAAATCTCTTACTTTTCACAGTGTGTGAGAAAGCAAGGAATAAATGGAAAGTGTCCTAATGAGACTTTTGATGATCTCGTGGCTCTAGACTCGATAGTGCATTTTGATTTAGTGAGCGATGGCTGGAGAGGAGTGCCACCTTTTCAATATCAGTCTATTCGGAGTGAATAAACCAATAGATAACGTGTTGATCTCCGTGTGATTAAAACAAATACCTTTTGAGAGATATTTGAGTTAGCTAGGAAGGGTTGTGCATTGCATCACTGGGTCCATGATGTCTTTCTTCAATATCGAGAATCATTAATCAATGATCTCAATAGCATATGTATTGACCCGGTTTCTGCCTAAAGTTGTAAGGAGGGCTTCTTTCTTTACACCCTTTATCTTTACAATTCTTTTTCATTCTTCAACCCCTTCAATGCTTACCAATACGTCATAACTAGCACCTTGTTGTGATTGTTCCAGTGCTAGCTTAAGTACTTGGTCGGCATTCAGCTACGTTCACAATCTTTCTCCAACTTTCCTAGGACTTCTAATTCTATCTAGGGAATTGTCCTTGGGAAGATTCCATCGGCTCTGATGAATCATTGGACTAAACCTATTACTACCACCCTTTTGTCACCACATTCGTCGTGAATTAAGCGTGTTTTGGGAAAGTATAGCCACCATGAAAAATCCTTGAAAATCACTTAAGGTACTTGTGATATTGAAATCAAAAGTTTTGTACCTTAGGTGTTTTGTTCATAAAAAATGCTCCCCCTTAACAAGTGCTGTACACATATTAAGTTGGATTATCGTTAAGTCTTTTTCATCTTTTAGCCAAGTATCATTTAAGTCTCCTTAATCCCATTTTTCTCCCCTTATCCAAAATGTTAACCATTAATATTTGGGATATTTAATGGATTAACCGGTCTTTGGGTAAAAATGAAATCGATGTTTGGCCATAGAACATGTTAATGCTCCCCCTTAATTTAATAAGGGATAGTTGTAGTGCTTTAGTATGATATATTTTGAAAGATTTAGAATCTCGTGAGAAATTCTTGAAAAATTATCATACCGTAACACTACATCAAGCCGAAAAAGCACAATATTCACAAATTTATATATTCACAATTAAAAACCAATATAGAGTAGACCTGAGATGTACGAACCATTAGATGGATCGTTGCAGTAACTTGTGGTGCACTCCATATGGTCTACCACCAACGAATCTTTCTAAGCTCCTCATCAATCTACTTTCACGGAGCTTTTGATCAATCTTCTTGATCACATATTTCGCCATTTGCTGATAACCCTGATGCCAGTCCTCGGTCATCTCTGGTAAAGACCCACCCGAATTAAGATGCTCCAATTTTCCTCTGACGTATATGAGAGTCCCATCACTGTACTTATAAAGCTCACCTACCCTCATAAACTTCATTATCCCTCGACTGTTCAAGTAGAAAATCGTGTAACTCGGAACAGTAATGCCGGTATAGGGACATCTTGTGACATGTTGAGGTAGAACTTGATTCATTGGACGGGTTAGGTTAAGCTTCCTTTGGTTGCTTTCAACTCCCAATTGAAGATCTTCAACTCGTTTCTTGATAACAATGCTTCGTGTGAACATACGAAGTGCTATATTCAAGGCAATGATTTCTTCACGAGTAAGATGGGTGAGTTGATCACGGGTCATCATAAGCAACATGTCTTCGATATCTGCAAGGCGAATGATAGAAAAATCTCCCTGCTGTATTATGTATTCTCTGTCATCCTCCCTTTTTAGACGAATCTCCGTCACATGATGATAGCCGTTCTTGGCTTCAGTTTTCAGTCCCAAAATGCTGGAGATGCGAATATCGGATCTAACGTTGCTTCCTGAATTGGCTAAGCAGCAACCTCTGTACGCCCTTCGGACTCGTTCGTCCCAATGTGATGCACATATAACAGCATACATATCATAATTACGAGTTACCTTTGGGACCCAGAGTCGGTTTACCTTTTCCTCGATCTAGGGTATTGTCCCCCAGTTAGCAGCTTTCAGCAAGGTCAGGGAGGTTGCGTACTTTGATGAACCCTTGAGGAGATAATCAAGATCATAGGTGACGAAGAAGTCGAGAGCAATTTGATTATCTTGAGAAGGATCAAGTGGAGGTGGAGCTCTTTCTGATTCATGGAGGCCTGGCCTTTGAACGGTGTTAAGAGCTTTCAGGACCTCGTCAACATAATACTCGTACTCCATGCGGCTTAACCTGGTTTTGGCGCGAATTCTCTTATCCTTTAGCGCTCTCTTCACCAAAGACGGAGTGACCGAAGATTTATACTCATGAGCCAGAAATGCACACAAGTCAATCGGACTACGGATACGAAGATATAGAACATCTCTGTCAGCGTCTGTGATTGGATCATATTTAGCAGCTGCCGTGATCCAAGCTTGTGGCGGTGCAGTTTCATCAATCTCCAATGTGTCCGCCCAGTCCCGTGTGCTTGACTCGGGAACAGTAGATTGTGGTTCTTGTTGCAGAGGAGTAGAGACATGAACATCTGCTGGTTCTGATTCAGGCATCTCGGCGGTGTCATGAACAGGCGAGTATTGTGCAGATTCAGGTTCAGTTACTGATTCTGCAATCACAGGAGCAACAAAAGAACTAACAGGATTAGTGGTAACAGGTATAGAAACAACAACAGATGTACCGGAATCGATGACGCCGTAGTAGCATTCACATCATGGCGCCACTTGGATCGTCTTGATTCCGTTGAGGTGGATTTTTCCTTTTGCGCAACATCCTTCTGAGACTTGGTACCAGACTTAGATGGTTTCTTTGTGCTGGCAACCTTGTCCCCGTTTCAGGCTGTTTACCATCATCATCCTCATCGTCATCCTCGTTGCTTCCCTTAGCACTTTCCTCATTTCGATCACCACCATTACCACCATCATCATCATCATCATCCTCATCATCATCATCATCATCGTCACCATCATCATCATCTCCTTCTTCTTCTTCTTCTTCTTCTTCTTCTTCCCCGTTACCCTCTTCTTGTTCACTATCTTCCTTTTCCTCTTCAGGCAAAATGTGGTAAGGTACCACACTTCCAAACATTTTAAACAACCGACCATCCTCCATGATAGCTTCATTCAGTGATTTGTAGAGTGTCCGTTTAACTTTAGACTTATCAAAAGATCCAACTTCCCTCATGCGAGCTTTGAGGATCTTCTTTAATTCAAAATCCGTCAAGTCATATGCAATTTTGTAGGCGGATTCGGAAGGATTGGACGACTTAATCATCAAATTATCAGCCGCGAGTTTCTTCATCTCATCACGCAGTTTTGGCATAAGGGACTCAACGGATTCTTTCACTCTCTCTTCAATAGAAGCTTCAAGTGTATCTTTCTGCTCCTTGTATTTATCCTTCATAGCTCGAAGTCTCGTGATTCTTGCTTCATACTTATCAGCTTCAGCCTGTTTGACCTGAGCAAGTTCTTCTGCATGAGCTTTACGTGTCAACTCCATCTCTGCAGCGAACTTAGCTAGCATCTCTTCTTGGGCTTTCTTAGATGCTTCTTCACTTTGAACTTGTCTAAGTAGCTCTTGGCAAAGATTATCCATCTCTTTTCTTTGATTATCCGTGTGTTTATCCAAGAGTTCTGCCATTACAAATGCAGCCATTGAAGATGATGCAGAGCTACTCTGGGTTGGTTGAAGAGGCTCGGTTGTGACTACAGTACCGAGGATGGGAGTTATTGGAGGTGGAAGGAATGGTGTTGGTACCGGTCGGGTTGGTAAGGGCTGAATTGGTGGAGGTTGAGTTACTAAAGGCTGGGTAGGTACCATGATTGTAGGGGCACCGGACTCCTTTTCAACACTTGCTGAAACAGCAATGGATGTCTCCTTCGAAGTAAAATACCGTTCAGGTGATCCAAACTCATCAATATCATCTGGCTCCTGGTACTCTTCTTCAATATTCATCTGTGCACCCGAACCACTACCGCCCGTGTCTCTCCTACTCTTTTCAATAGCTATCTTCATTAATTTTCTCTCAGTCTTGTCAAGAGTAGGATCGATATCAACATCTTCTTCGTCGTGAAGAACGAACTCATCAGCCGTGCTCTTTCCCTTCTTAGCCTCAGTCTTCTTCTTCTTGGTTTCGGGTTCAGATAAATCAGCTGGTTGCTTGCGTTTACGTTTTACTCTTAACCGTAGTAGACGAGTCTTCTCCTGTCTGAAGGCTTGTTTTTAGCTTCTTGATTTCTAGTAGCAGTAGTTTGTAATCAGCAGAAGCTTTAATTTTATCCGTCAGAAGATAATCGGGAATAGGACCAGGAATAACAGCACTAGATGGTCCTTCATGCCTTAGATCCACAGTGTGATCAGCCTCTTCAGTGTGATGACGACTTGCTGCATGCTTATCAATAGAGACATCATTCTTCATAAAATAATTAGTAATAAGCTTGATTAACCGAGGGTAAGGAAAGAAATTAGTCTTCAGCTTCTTATTTTGGAAGAGTTGAAAGTTAAATTCTTCCCACATCAATAATGCATAATCTGCATTTGAGCCTTTGTACATTCCATAGAAGATGTTCATAATTGGACCACGCAAAGCATCATGCCCACTTGTTTTAGGTGTAAGACATCTACTGAGAATACCCAAGATTGCTCTCCAAGGTTGACCCACTTTAGCGGTGGTAAACTCAGACACAACTCGTATGTCAGGACAGCCAAGAGCATCGAACATCTCCATGAGTTCGTCTTTGGTAGGATCCCTTGAAAATGACATACCTTTGGGTGTATCCCGTATTCCAAATATCTTGCGGAAGTCTGAAACGGTAAGTGTCTGCTGCTTGTTGTCGAGAGAGAAGGTGATCTTGTTTGAAGTACTTTCCTTGGTAGCCCAGAATTCATACATGTAGTCATATGGCACCGAAGCAGTACTCCTTAACGCATTCTTGAAGTGAGACTGATCAAGGATTGCTATGGCGACTTTGAATCCATGGTGAGTAGATTTTGAAACTTGCTTCAGCCGGTAATTGTTTGGTATGAACTTGAGAGCTCTTGCTTCGGCAATTGCGGCTGCTCTAGCATCTTGGAGTTCTTGTACTGTTGGATTAGTCATCGTGTCTGCTTAAGATAAGACATAAAAGGTTGATACACAAAAAATATATAGATATATATCATTATGACTTCTAAGCATAACACATTTCAACAAGTAATTATAACAAGAAAACAACTATCAATCCAACAACCCTTCATTCGGAACTCTTCATCCGGTACTCTTCATTCAGAACTCTTCATTCGGAACTCTTCATCTGGAACTCCTTCATTCGTAACTCTTCATTCGGAAGTTCTTCATTCGGAACTCTTCATCCGGAACTCCTTCATTCGGAACTCTTCATTCGGAAGTTCGTTCAGAACTCTTCATTCGGAAGTTCGTTCGGAACTCTTCATTCGGAAGTTCGTTCGGAACTCTTCATTCGGAAGTTCATCCGGAACTCCTTCATTCGGAAGTTCGTTCGGAACTCCTTCATTCGGAAGTTCATCCGGAACTCCTTCATTCGGAAGTTCGTTCGGAACTCCTTCATTCGGAAGTTCATCCGGAACTCCTTCATTCGGAAGTTCATCAGGAACTCCTTCATTCGGAAGTTCGTTCGGAACTCCTTCATTCGGAAGTTCATCCGGAACTCCTTCATTCGGAAGTTCATCCGGAACTCCTTCATTCGGAAGTTCATCCGGAACTCCTTCATTCGGAAGTTCGTTCGGAACTCCTTCATTCGGAAGTTCGTTCGGAACTTCATTCGGAAGTTTGTTCGGAACTTCGTTCGGAAGTTCACTAGCCATGTTCATTCGGAAGTTCACAAATCGTCCCCCATGAAAGATTATTCTAAACGCATGTGTGAGATTTAAGGCAATCTAAGGCAACTAAACACATTCTAATGCTAATCCGCATAAAACCCAACAAAAACCCCTAATTAATTAACCCTAAATTAAACACAAACCCTAATTGGATTTAATCTGATTAATCGAATCAATTAACTGGATTAAAGAATGAATTAGTCAAATTAGAAATTAAAAAATTGATGTTTGTACCTTTTAGATCGAATGAAACGGATTGTGTGATTAGAAACGAGAGTTTTGTGAAAGCTTGAGTGTGTGTATGTGTGTGTTAATGGCGGCAAAATGAAACAGTGAAGAAGAAAAACAAAAAGCACGGGGGGGTTTGGTTTTGACTTAGGTCAAATTTTAACAAATTTCACACTTAATCATTTTAAGTCCCTATACTTTTCTTTTCTTTTCCTTTTTAGTTGATAACTTCATTTAGGCTAACATTCGTTAAGTTACTTAACAATCGTTAATCCTATCTCAATGTAATAACTATTCTAGCCCGCACACAACTTACACACTGTATCCTAATTAGCGGAATTCCAAGATCTAAAGTAAGTCGTATCTCATTGAGCGAGCACCAGTCGTATTCTAAAGCAAGACCACTCATAAACCATTTAGCCAATTAATTTTTCCACAAACACTTTTGAAAATCGTTTTGATGACGAAGATGATTTAATATTTCCCCCCCCCCTTAAACGATGACCCGCTTTCTATTTAAAGAGCTGTAGTCATTGTTTAAAGAGTCAAATATTGATGAAAAACATTTTCAATTAACTTCTTGAAAAGATTGATTCGTGGTGGCAATAAGATTTCTCTTATTTTGACAAATTAATGCACTGAGACGTACACTAACTCGTGTTAGACCAAGTTGTAAAGTAAACTTGATCCCTTTGCATGATTTGGCTTGTAAATCATGCCCGAGAAAATTAATTCCCGTTGTGAGCCAACGTTTTCCAAGGAAATACGTGACTTTAATGCGAAAAACGGGTTGCAGTCTGAAATAACTACAAGCCATAATGGACATGTTTTAAAAAATGTACAACTTTTATACGGACTCTATTTATGGCGCCGTGTCAATATTGATCGACATTTCTAAAGCCGTAAATATTACCGTACTAAAAGACATGCCCGATTTAAAAAAAACGAAAAATATTTTTGGTTTTTATTGATTTTATAATTTTTATGGTTTTTGTAGGTTTTATATTTTTTATGGTTTTTCTTGGTTTTATATTTTTGTATTTTTCTTTTTGTGGTTTATATATATACGATAATATACATGATCACGAACAAAGGATACGCCTGAATAGTTTACCACCACTATTCAGCTGATTCTTCTGCCAATTCTTTGAGAGTCGCTGGAGAGAATGATTTCATGCCAAGCTTGTCGATCAAAAACTCGATTCGTCCTCGATCTAAGGCTTTGGTGAACATATTTGCCAGCTGATACTCAGTGGTGACAAAATACAGCTCGATCACTCCGTTCTCCACCTTCTCTTTAATGAAATGGTAGCGAATGTCTATGTGCTTTGTCCGGGAGTGTTGAACGTAGTTGCAGCAAAGGGCAATGGCGCTCTTGTTGTCACAATACATCGGGATTTTGTTGAATCCCAAACTGTAGTCAGTTAGTTGTGATCTCATCCAAAGGACTTGAGCACAACAACCGGACATGGCGATGTATTCAGCCTCCGTGCTAGAAATTGCAGCGCTTTTCTGCCTTTTTGAAGACCAACTAATCAATCTGTCTCCACGGAGTTGCACAGACTCAGAAGTGCTACGCCTCGTGTCTTGACACCCAGCATGATCGGCATCTGCGTATGATATTAAAGCAATGGAGGAATCTTTCGGATACCATAGACCACGATGAAGTGTTCCTTTGAGATACTGAAAGATCCTTTTAACAACGTGTAGGTGCTTTTCGGTAGGCCGAGCCTGATACCGGGCACACATGCATACGGTAAATTGCAAATCAGGCCTGCTAGCAGTCAAATAGAGAAGGGTGCCGATCATCCCACGGTAAAGTTTTGGATCGACAATAATCCCATTCCTATCTTCATCTAACTTGGATTTCTCCACCATTGGAGTGTCCACGAGGTCACAATTTTCAAAGTTATATTTCTTTAAAGATTCTAGAGCATATTTGGATTGATTAATAAAGATGCCTCTAGGATTCTGAGAAATTTGTAATCCTAAGAAAAATGAATTTTTTTCCCATCATTGACATCTGAAAGCGTGTGGACATTATCTTCTCAAAGCGTTTTGACAATTCTATGTTAGAGGCAGCAAATATTATATCATCAACATAAATTTGTACCAGAATCATGTCGTTGTCCTCCTTGAGAGTGAATAGAGTGGGGTCCACCTTGCCTTTGGAGAAGCCTTCCGAAATGAGATATGTTGAAAGGAGATCATACCATGTACGTGGAGCTTGTTTCAACCCATAGAGAGCCTTCTTAAGCTTGTACACATGATTAGGAAATTCCGTGCTAACGAACCCATCCGGCTGACTAACATAGACTTCTTCCCTTAGTTCACCATTCAAAAATGCCGTCTTCACATCCATTTGATAGACGATCATGTTCATATGAGCAGCATACGCAAGGAATAGTCTAATAGCCTCCAATCTTGCAATAGGAGCAAAAGATTCTTCAAAGTCGATACCCAAGGCTTGTTTGTATCCTCTAGCAACCAATCTAGCCTTATTCTTCAAGACTGCACCCATCTCATCGAGTTTAACCTTATAAACCCACAACAAAGTAAGGATGTTAACCTTGTCAGGGAGAGGAACTAATTCCCATACTTCAAGTCTTTGGAATTTATTTAGTTCCTCCTGCATGGCTTCAATCCAAGATGATTGAGTCATAGCCTGTTGCCAATTTTTAGGTTCAACTTCGGAGAGAAATGCATCAAAATAGCAATAGAGTGCACTCTCTTGTAATTGATGGCGTGTAGAGACTGGTCGATCGAGACTTCCAATGACATTCCTAATTGGGTGATCTTTTGTCCATTTGGTGCTATGTTTTTCAATCCGAGGTGGTCTGGAATGAACAATTGAAGGAGCTTCTTTTGAGGTAGACGCGGCTGAAGGGTTTTCAGGTATCGGTACACCAAAGAAAGGAAGCTCTTGTAGGTGAGCATATTCCAAATCGTGATCAATAGAATCCTCTTCAACATCATTAGGCACAAGTAAGGGTGACGATTCAGGTGTAGTTTGAGAATCACTTGGTAGAGGTGCATCCGGTTCAATGTTAATTGAAGATGCATTAGATAAAGATTCATTAGCTTGAGCAACAACTTCAGGGATTGGAGCTATCACTACAGGTGCTGGAACTTCATCATTTGGGATATCAAAGAATTCATCAAACAACGGTTGAAACAGTTTATCCCACTCGGGCCTTGTAGGTGGTAAAAATGATGTAGAAGTAGGATTATTGGGAACTAATCCGGAACTAATAGCACCGGTTCCCATCTCGTGAAGCGCGGGTTCAGAGCTGCGTTGCTCAGAAGCCATCGCTGTCAGCTCATAAAAATCTGCGTCCATAGTTTCTACAATCTTACCAAGACGACGGTTGTAAATTCGGTATGCTTTCTTGGAGGGTGAGTAACCAATGAAAATACCTATATCGGCTTTCGGTTGAAGTTTGCCCAAGTTCTCACTGTTAATGTTTGGATAACAAAGAGCACCAAACACATGAAAGAATGAAACATCGGGTTTACGATCATGTAGAAGCTCGTAAGGTGTTTTTCCATGGCGTTTCCGAATGATAGAGCACTTTTGGGTGAAACATGCAGTAGATACAGCTTCTGCCCACAAGAACAATGGAGCGTTCGCATAAATCAGCATAGTCCTAGCAGCTTCCATAAGCGTACGATTCCGTCTTTCAACGACACCGTTTTGTTGTGGAGTACGTGCAGCGGATGTTTCATGTGAGATACCAACTTCTTCATAGTAATCACGAAGAGTCTGGTTGACGAACTCTGTTCCATTATCTGTACGAATACGGCGGACAGTAGTATTTAAACGTACCTGAATGAATTTCAGAAAAGTGATGATAGCCTTCGGTGCTTCATCCTTTGTACGTAGAAATCTAACCCATGTAAACCTGGAGAAATCATCCACAATAACAAGGATGAATTTCTTACCGCTCACACTTTCGGTTCGCATTGGCCCACAAAGATCCATATGCAAAAGATGAAGTTTTTCTTGATTGGTGTCTTCAGCTTTGGGCTTGTATGATTTCTTGGTACTTTTCCCCCTTGAACACGCGGAACATAAATGGTCCTTGTGAAATTTGAGCTTTGGAAGACCACGAACTAATTCGTTTTTAGCCAAATGATTAATAGCATCAAAGTTTAGATGAGATAATCTGCGATGCCATAACCATGACTTGGTCTTAGATGCTTTAGAGAGAAGACATACTGGAGAGGCGGCCATCATGTCTTGTAAGGACAAAGTATAAAGATTTGCACCACGAGACCCCTTCAACAAATCTTTTCCTTCCAAGTTACGGATGAAACAAGTATGTTGTCGAAAAGCAACCTCTAGGTTGGAATCACAAAACTGTCCTACTGAAAATAAATTATGACCAAGACCTTCTACATAGTATACCCTTAAAATCGTAACATTTCCAATCTGATATTCACCATACCCCATTATCTTTGCAATATGATCATTACCGAATTTAACCGTTCCAAGAAACTTTCTGACGAAATTTCGGAGCATCGAGCGATCTCCGGTCATATGCTTTGAACAACCGGAGTCCAAATACCAGAGGATGATTTGGACCACCTGAAAATATCACCAGACGAGGACAATGTATAGGTTTCGGAATCTGAATGTTCCTTGTTATTAGCAGGTACAGATTTAATAATCTTAGATTTGCTAACTCTAGGTTTCTTAGATTTCCTAGCCTTCTTCCTAGTTGGTGGTGTAGATTCTAGTTGGCTTAAATCCTGAGGTATTTCTTCACTGATAGGCACTATAGTGGGAGCTGACCTAATTAAAGGGCGCAGTTTCCATACTGTAGTGCTAGTGTTCCTAACTAAAGGACGCTGAGACCTAACCTCAATGGATGCATTCCTAGTTAAAGGGCACATTTTTCCATCTAATGTAAAGGTCCTACCAGTGGGACGCCATTGCCATCCAACTTGGGTACGAGTTCGCCCAGTTGGCTTCCATTCCAGATCATTCCTAATAGCATTCATTTCATTCACATGATCAATAAGACACAAATCATGACGTTGGGAAAACATGCATTCATTACAATTCCAACATTTCAAATTAGAATTCACAAATGGTTTAGGCTTCTGCACAGGCGCAGAGCTTTTAGTCTTAACATGATTCTTTTTATTTAAATCTGAACTGATATTCCTAGTGTGAGCTTCTACTTTCTTCTTGATGGTACTACTAGTGGAGGGCTTGATCTTATCTTTCTTGAGTGGCGATCCTTTAGCCTTAGTAGACTCTTTTAATCCTGTAGAAGGCAAAGCGGGAACATTAGCAACAGATTTTAAAGGTGCCTTACTTGATGGTGCCAATGACGGTTTTGCTCCTGGGGTCTTATTGAATGGAGTTACAGCAATGGGTCGATTAGTGAGTAGTGCAGAACCCGGTTTACCTATGTATTGCAAATATGCTAAGCAATATTGAACTCGCTTAATATATTCATGAGCTGAATAAAAGTAACTGCTTGAGGGATCTAACGCATATAAATCATCTAAAATATCCCTAACAAGATCTACATGCTTAATTGCATTCCTCATATAATCATCGTAGGTAACCGGGTTTTTCTTATGGAGCGGGTTCTTATAAAGCACTACTGACTTGGTTGTTGGAGCACTAGAGGACGGTGCAAAGTTGGTAGCTAAGTTATTAACAGCTTCTTGTCGGGTGAGAAGAAGTGTCTCCTTTAACTCGGCCAAAACCATGTTTTTATCAATGAGCTGGATATTTAAGTCAGAGATTTCCTCACATTTTTGGTTCAATTGTTCAACATAAGATTGTTGCTGTGCCGCATCTAAAGCGAAGCGTTCTTCTAGTGAACCATAAAGTTTGGACATTCCCTGTCTTGCACGATCCATCTCCCCTAGAATAGACGAAAGTCTAATTTCTAAGTCCTGGTTTTTAGACTCTGCAGCCTCTAGTTCCAATTTTAATGTTTCATTTGATGACACATCTCTCTTTAATCTCATAATCTCTTCCTCTAATGCCTTAACTATTGCAATCATCTTGTCACTCGTCTCAACACTGTTTTCACAACCATTTGTTATCAAAAGATCCTCATTTTGAGTTTGTTGTTTTAATTCTAAAGATATACAATGTTGTTCAAGTTGATTAAAGCGTTTTGAAAGTAAATTGTAAGAATCTTGAAGCTTTAAAAATTCAGCGTTAGATTCATGACAAGAATGATTATCTACCTCATTTACAGTATCAACAACATTTACAGAGAGATCACACACATCATCACATATATTCACAGCATCACATTTAATCATAGCGGATGTAAGCTCATTCGAATAATTAACATTCACAGTAGTAAGCACATCACACGAAATTACTTGGGACAAGAATCGGTCATATTCGGATAAAATCTTTTCCTTTTCAATTAATTGTAGTTCGTAAGTGGTGTCCATTTCATAAAACACTTTTTGAACTTCTGCAATTTCAAACTCAAGATTTTCCGAAAGAGATGCAAAACTTCCTTTTAGACTTTCGACAAACGGATTGATCTCATTCTTAAACACCTCGTTCATGTGTTCGAAAGCCCATTCTCCGGCGTTTAGGCCATTTGAAGTCGTACATTCCAAAATGACCTTGTCAAAACTAGCAAAGTATTGATTAATCTCTTGCAAGTTTAACCATACAGTGCTAACAGGTGGAAGATCCTTTAGAATTTCCTTAGGTCCTTCCATTTTGACAAGTGTAGGAAGTGTACTAGGGTTTTCTTCATGTAACATGTAGGTTGGTGCTGTGATGAGATCTTTATCCATATGGAAGCGAATTCTAAAATCCGTTTTTGCAAGCTCCTGATTCATTTTAAAATAATCACACTCGGGATATTTTGAAAAGTTATATGACCGATTCTCATCAACTAGATCCTTATTTGTGCGATCATCGAAAATAACAATTGGGTCTAAGACCAATCCTAATTGGGTTGCATTATAAAGTCTTGGACTATGGATTAAAGCTTGTTTTGCATACCGTGGGTTAGGGGGAAGGCCTTTTTGACGTGATAAGTTAAATTCTCTAAACGAAGCATCAAATAAGTGCACTAGTTGAGAGGCAGCGTATTGTCTTAAAAGCAAATAATCTAAACTTCTAATCTTATTAGTCGCATTAATTTCCATTTCATTCTTTTTAGACTCGAGTAACTCAAAATCCGTTTGAAGTTTGTGAAAATTAGTGACCACTAACTCTTTTTCTTTAAGTTCGTTAGAAAGATTTGCTCTTAAGGTTTCAATTTCTTGCAAATGACTCATTTGTTTGTTTCGAAAATGATCATATTCGGGATTTGTTAGAACAGTGGACGAAGGAACTAATTCTAAAGTTTGAACCTTTTCGTTGCACAAAGCAAGCTCAGCAGACAAATTCTTATTCTTAGCTAGGGTTTCTAAGAGTGCAGTATTCATTTGGCTAAGTAATGTAGCATGAACCATGACCAAATCTTGTTGAGCAGGAATATGCGTATGCGAAATGGCTCCCGGTTGTGATTCACTCATAGTCTGGGGACTGTTGATCCCAAACTTAGATCGATTAGCTTTGTGTATACGAGATTAGATCAAGTATAACACGTAGAGAAACCTTTGTTATATGCTTTGTGAATCTAAGTGTTATGCGGAATTTAACACTTAAACAAGAACACAAGATGTAAACAAAACTTTCACTTTGATTATGAATGTCGAACTTGCTTACAATGAAAGATGTTTACGAATGAAAACTTATATAAAACTTGATACTAAACATTAATCTAAAGGCCTTCTTTTATAGACTAAGAAGCCTTGTACAATAAGCTACGTATCAACTATTCTAGGTAAAGATAAACATATAAAATACATTGTCGTTTCTATCCTTACTAGAAGTATTCTAGAATATAATAAACGTGTAGCTTATATCTTCCATCAGTGCTTGTCTTCAATCTATCAACGCTTGACTTTAACTTGTCAACGCTTGGGCTGTCAGCGCTCACTTTGTTCTTGTCAACGCTTGAGTTGTTCTTGTCAGCACTCAAGTGATCTGGCCTTAATTTATTCCCAAAAATCCTCCCCTAAACTTGATATCCACTCTTATGATCAAGTTTCTGAATAAGCATTAAGAACTTGGAGGAGTCTGACAAACCTTCTCATATTGGTAATAAATAAATCTGATCAAATTCTTTGCCACGTCACTTGTATAATCTATCTCCAGCTGAGTGTCCTTCATCTTTTCCAAAACAGCCTTGGATATGAAATATTGAGCATCCACAAGTAAATACTCAGCAAACTTTGTAGAACTCAAATGGTATACACCAGCAGCTGAATATAACCTCCATTGACGACCACTGAGGTCATCTTCAAGATCCTTCCATATTTCAGGATCTTCCTCATTTGTCCCACACATTCTTTTGAATGTGGTCCAAAGTTTTATTCCATTAGCTGAAGTTGGTGCTTTAGCCTCATACTTGGTCTCCAGCAACCTCCAAAGGTCCACTAAGTCTTCTCTATCACAACTTGCAAATAAAGATATGAGAGTGGTAAAAGTGTGTACCTCCTTGCCAAATCTGCCAATCTTCCAGAATCCACATTCATCCTCATCATAACTCACAATTGGATTCCTGGAATCTAATGGTAACACTTGCACCATATCTGAAGCTTCTAATGGGGAGAGCTTGAGGCTCTTTCTAATAACTGCTTCACTTGGATATAGTGGATTCATATCTTTTGGAAATTCAAGTGTAAATCCCTTCTTCACTGGCCTGGGAATTATCATAGCTTTCTTGATTTCCATCTCTTCTGCAAGTTGCTCCTTTCTTTCATCTGAAAGAAGTCTGTAAGTGTTCTCTTCCTGCACTTTCACCCAAATAGGATAGGCCCTATGTTCCAACTCATCAAATGTCAAAGCCTTTAACTTCTGATGTGTCCATCCAACTCTATGACATCTGAGCAACATAAAGTAGAGCTCCCTTCTATCCTTTTTCAACTCAGAGAGAATATTACTTGCCTTGTGCTTCAAAATCACCTTACAATCCTTCTGAACTCTAAGAAGAAGCTCCAAACCCCATATTTGATCTGAAATGGTCAAGTCTGGATTATCCATACAGCTTTCTTCCCAAGAATTGTACATCTGAACCACCTCTGGCATGTCAAAGTCAACCTGCAACTTTAAATCTCTCAACTTTTCCCTAGCAAGCTCATCACCATACTCAAGCCTTTCTGGTTCTATAATCATCACACTTGAGTCTGAGCTAGCTTCATCACTTTCTTCTTCAGAAGTCACAACAAATGGTGACTTTTCTTTTTCACCTTGTTCCATCAATTGTTTAGCCAATCTTCTATCAAATTCAACTTGGGCTGCATTCTTTGGAACAATTTCTTCTACCAATTTACCCTTACCCTTATCTGATGGTGCAATGGTTGGTAAGGTAGATGGTAATACCTGAGTAGGAACTTCCTTGATGATAGATGATGACTGGAATACATCACCTTCATGTGCAGATCTGTCAACGCCCAAATTTCCTCTATCAGCGCCCAAAATACTTCTATCAGCGTCCAAATTTGTCTTGTCAACGCTCAAATATTTTCCCTCAGCGCCTTGTGTAACCTCTATCAACATAGCTGTAAATGATAAATTTAGATTGGTTGGAGAGATTAAGGACGTATCAAAACCTGTTTGTTCCTTCAAAGTAGTAAGAGCTTCAGCAACATCCATTGATTGACCATCTTGACTGCTCTTATCACTCAGATTTCTTTGATCTTCCTCCCCTTTGGAAGACTCCTCCATTCCCCTCCTAGCATGATCACTCTCTAAAACAACAATCCTCTCCCTCAATTCCTTGAGTTCAAGGCCTTGTGAGCTGACAATTTGTACTAAGTCTGCATTTTGCTTTTGCAAGCTAATGCAGACTGCCGTCAATTCCAAAATAGTCATTGGTTCCAGTCTGCCCTCTTCTGAAATGGGGATTTGACCTCCCAAGTCAGGTTCATTGGGCATGGATGAGGACTTAAGTATGGTAGGACTGCCTTGGCCAGCTTCTAAGCCAGAACCAATAGTCCCAGCCTCATCCAGGTCACCAGCCACACTTGTGGTGGTGGTTCTCTCTGCTTCATGGCTAGGACCACCAGAGGAGAACACTCCAGTAGTCCTTTGGCGTTTGATCAACCTATATTCAGGTGGTGTGGAAGATGGTGTGGAAGAATGGGTAGATGTGGGTTGGTTAAGGGGTGTTTGGGATTGTGATGGTTGGGTGTTAGCGTTGGAAATAGGCACATCAACGCCAACATTTGATGTGTCAGCGTCAAAGGGTTCTTGGTCTATTTGCATTTGTTCAGGTGAGGGTAAAGGTTCAGGAATAGGTTCAAGTTGTGGTTGAGGGTCAATTTGAGGTTGGGGGTCTGGTTGGGGTTGTGCTGCTGCAATAACAGCAAGCATGGCTGGGGTTAAAGGTAAGTCTCTATGAGGTGGTGAATTCATCTTTGTAAAAATAGCTTTCTTTTGTTCAGGGATTTTATAAAAATCATTGTGATCCCTTGAACAATATCTTTGATCATCAAAAATCATTTGCAGAAAACGGGGATAAGCTAAAGTCATTTTTGTCCCCTTGTTTTTACACATCCCTTCAAAAATCATTTTAGAATAGTTATATTTTTGCCCTGTTGCAATGCACACAATAGCAGTTGCAATGGATCTATTGATCTCATTGTGTGCAGTACATTTGGGACTCAAACATTGAAGGAGAATGTGAATGAGGTACTTCCAGGCTAGGGGAAATTCCTGCTTATGGTACTTATTAAGAGTACCTTCATCAGGAATAGGATATCCCAAAGCCCTAAGCCCTTGTTCTATTTCATTTATGGGAAGGATGGTTATACCATCAGCATCATCAAGATGCAAGACCTGGCGTACCAAGGCCTCAGTAACCACCCAAGACCTCCCATGAACAATAGAAGTTAATTTGGTCACTCCATTAACTGTTGAGGAACTAACAGTGTTCCAAAACTGCATAATGTGTGTGACTGGAATGAGTGGTGCATGAGAAAGAGCATACCTTAAGGGGGATGCGTTCAAATACGCCACCATTTGTGTGTATTGAGGAAACAAATCATTATCAGCAACAAGATAAGCAATCATGTTGTGTTGAGACTTGAACCCCAAATCCAATTCTGCTGAGTTAAACCTTGGTGCCATTGATGAAAGCTGTTAATTTGAAGTGTAGAAGATGAAGGTTGATAAGAGAAAAGTGTTAGAAAAGAATTATAGATACCCTGTTTTAAAATAGGATCCAAATTTATAGGAGATAAAGAATGCATGTGATTGGCCCAAAAATAGGCAAAGATTTTCAAAAACTAATCATGAAAATATTGAAAAAGTTATAAGTTATCTCATGCATTTAATGAAAGTAACAACTCCTAAAATTACGGCTTGAAAATATGTCAAAAAGTAACAACTGGGTAGGTCCCATTGAGTGTCAACGGTCAAATATAACCTATCAACGCCCAACGGCTATAATCTTGTCAACGTTCGCCTAAAGCCATGTCAGCGTCCAATTTGGTCACAACAACGCTTGGAAATTTCTTGTCAGCGTCCAAAAATAAAATTGTTTTAAAAAGTGAAAAATGACCTTAACAAGTAATTTATCCTAGAGAAGATAACCAAAAACTGATAATTATTATAGGGCGGCAAGCACTGTCCAGTTATGCACACTTGCATAAGCAAGATAGACATAACAGTCCTCTAGTGTCCCTTGCTAACCAAAAGTCTTAACAACCATGTTACCTTATAAAATCCTTGTTACTCCCAAGTAAATCCCATATCAAAATCATTCCCAAGTCTCCCAACAGACCACAACCAATTCTAGGCCAAAAATGACTTGGCAGCATGCAAAGTTGATATACTATGCATGCTACAGTGCCTCATGGTTTAGTAAAACTAACCCATACTCACCTGTGGACACAATCTAGAATTGTGATAAGAGTATCATATGGATACCCAAAAATCCTAAAGGTTCCTAAAACCTCCCCTTAAACTATGATACAAAAAGTTTGCTAAAATCATGCATGAACATAAAAAATTTATGTCAAGATAGGAATGAAACATTCCAACCATCATCCATAAATAAAAACTTGTCCAAATGCTCCTCCTTTTATCCATAAGCAACTCTGTATCCAATGGTATACTGCTAACACCATCTGCACATTTAGATTAAAAACCACAAAACTAACATTGTTGCTGACAACGCCCCGATAACACACAACAGCGTTGAAGGAAGCTTTGTCAGCGTTAGACAATTATATTGCTGACAACGTTGCAAAAACACTTATCAGTGTTCAAACAACCTTTGTCAGTGTTAGAAAAATATAGTGGAAAATCTAAATCATCAAGAAGACCAATAATAATAATGCATCATCCTGTACATACTTTTACAAAAAGAATCCAAAACACATATTTAAGTGAGATTAACCATTCCAATACTTGTTACCAAGTATTGAAATCTTCCAGTATCAAAAGGTTTAGTTAATAAATCTGACACATTTTCCTCAGTGTCAACCCTATCTGGTTGTATTAAACCTTTCTCAAAGCAATCTCTTATAAAATGGTGTCTAATTTCTATGTGTTTAGTTTTAGAATGATGCACAGGATTCTTAATGATGCATAAAGTACTATTATTGTCAACAAATATCTTAGTATGCATGAAATTATACCCATAATCCAACAGCTGGTTCTGAATCCACAACACTTGACCACAACATGCTGCTGCAGCCACATACTCTGCTTCAGTTGTAGAGTTAGCCACCACTGTTTGTTTCTTGCATTGCTAAGATATTAATCTGCTCCCAAGAAACTGACATCCACCAGTTGTGGATTTCCTATCAAACTTGTCACCTCCATAATCACTATCTGAATATGCAATCAGCTCCAATGGTGAATCCTTTGGGTACCACAAACCAAGACCAGGGAAACATCTTAGGTACCTAAAGATCCTCTTCACAGCATAAAGGTGACATTCTTTGGGAGTCACTTGATGACGTGCACAAGCACATACAGCAAACATGATATCAGGTCTGGAAGCAGTAAGATACATCAAGGATCCAATCATGGATCTATAATGCCTGACATCAACATATTTCCCATCTCCAATCTTTCCCCAAGGGTGTTCTCTATCCATAGGAGTAGAAGCCCTCTTTTCATGTGGAGAAAAGCCAAACTTCTTCAAGATTTCAGCAACATATTTGTCCTGGGAGATGAAAATACCATCTTCTTTCTGCTGAACTTGTAAACCAAGAAAGAAGTTCATCTCCCCCATAGCACTCATCTTGAATTTGTCTGTCATAAGCTTGGAGAAATCCTCACTCATCTTTGGATCAGTAGACGCAAAAATGATATCATCAATATAGACCTGCACAAGCAACACATCTTTGCCTTTCTTCTTTGTAAATAGTGTCTGATCTATGGTGCCCCTCTTGAATCCATTGTCCACCAAATATGTAGACAAAGTACCATACCATGCTCTAGGGGCTTGATGAAGGCCATACATAGCCTTTTTGACTCTATACACTTTATCTGGATGCCCTGGATCCTCAAAACCAGGAGGTTGCATGACATAAACTTCCTCAACAATGGTGCCATACAAGAATGCACTCTTCACATCCATTTGATAGACTGTGAAGCCCATGCAAGATGCATAGGCTAGAAAAATCCTAATAGCTTCAATCCTTGCAACTGGTGCAAAGACTTCCTCATAGTCTATCCCCTCCTCTTGTGTATAACCTTGAGCCACTAACCTTGCCTTGTTTCTGACCACAATACCTCTTTCATCTCTTTTGTTCCTGAGAACCCATCTTGTCCCTATAGGTCTGACATATCTAGGACAATCAACCAGATCCCAAACATCCTGAATTGCAAATTGGTGAAGCTCATCCTGCATTGCTTCCACCCAACTTGGTTCTTTGAGAGCATCAAATATCTTCTTGGGTTCTTCTTGTGACAGAAAACATGCAAACAAACATGCTTGCACAAGAGGGGTATCAACCTTCTTGTGTATATTGGCAATAAATCCACCAAGACCTTGATGGGATCTTCTTGTCTGAACTGGAGTCATAACATCACCAATGATCTGAGATGGGGGGTGATTCTTCATTGTGGAAGTGAGAACCCCTCCTTCAAAAAGTCTGGTGTCCTCAACCTCATGCTCCATGTTGCCAATATCTTCTTCATCAGACTCTCTTTGAGCAACAGGAATCTCTTCATGAACATTGGAAGGTCCACCTTGTTCAAAACTAGAAGAGAAAAGATGCCCATAAGTGTTGTCAACGTTTGAATCTTGGTTGTCAGCGTCAGGGCTGACAACGCTTGAAATGTTGTTGTCAACGTCTGAATTGGTCTTGTCAGCGCTAGATTTGCCTTTGTCAGCGCCTGAAGAACCATGCATGTTTGTATCTGGTGGGATTTGGAGACCACCATTATCTTGTCCAACAGCAGCAGCAACAGCAAAAGCATCTGTCCAAATGGGAATTGTGACATATTCAAATGTAGGAGATGCCTTTTCTGCTTGTGATCCAACCTTCTCATGAACCTGTGTACCTGAAACATCAACAACTTGTTCCTCCACAACATTTGAAGTTACCTTCACAATGTCTGGATTAGTGACAGGCATATAATTTAAAGTTCTAGATAAAGGTTCCAAATCAAACAACCAATTAGGACCACTTTCAGGATCACTAGGTTTATTCTCTAAGAACCTAACATGTACTCTTTCAACAATACGTTTGTCCTCTTTAAGACAAACCCTATAACCCTTGCTCTGCACTGAATACCCCATGAAGTAACCTTCATCACCTTTTGCACTAAATTTCCCTAAGGCATCACTAGTGTCCAAAACTACTACATGACAACCAAAAGGTCTGAGAAAACCAATATTAGGTTTTCTTCCCCAAAGTAACTCATAAGGTGTTTTGTTCTGAATTTTGTTAACCAATGCTCTATTTTGCACATAGCATGCTGTATTAACAGCCTCAGCCCAAAAGGCTATGGGAAAGTGAGCATCAGCCAACATTGTTCTGGCTGCTTCAATTAGGGTTCTATTTTTCCTTTCAGCAACCCCATTTTGTTGTGGGGTTCTAGCAATACTGAATTGCCTAGTAATTCCCTTCCTGGCACAAAAATCATCTAGCTTCTTGTTCCTAAATTCTCCACCATTATCACTCCTAAGCATCTTAACCTCATTGCCAGACCTTTTCTCAATTTGAGTGATAAATTCAATAAGAACATCAGCTGTGTCACTCTTCATAGCTAGAAAGAATGTCCAAGTAAACCTAGAAAAGTCATCAGTGACAACAAAACAATATGACTTGCCATTCAAACTTTCTATATTAGTTGGACCAAAGAGGTCCATGTGAAGCATATGAAGAGGTCTGGAACTAGTATGCACCTGCTTGGACTTGAATGAGACCTTGTGCTGCTTGCCTTTAAGACATGCAACACAAGAGTGGTCATTGTGGAAGGCCTTCTCAGGCAAACCATCAACTAAACCAAGCCTCACAAGTCTATTTATATTTTTAAAATTTATGTGCCCTAGTCTCCTGTGCCACAAATTACTTTCATCTACTGAGGCCTTAGCATAAAAACCAGACATATTTGCATTCACTTTAATCCCATTTAAATTCACATTATATATGTCCTTATGCCTAGGTGTTCTATACTCAATGTACTTCTCATCAGGGATCTTAAAATCCTTTCTTAACACCAAACACTCAGTATCAGTGAAAAGAACCTTATTTTTGTTATCACACACTTGTGATACACTAAACAGATTATAATCCAGTTCTTTTACCAGGAAGACATTCTCAAAACGTAGATTATTGGTGAGAAGGGTTCCTTTGCCTGTAATGGTGCCGTAGCCCCCTCCAAAGTATACCTTATCACCATCTTTAATAGGAGTGAAGTTCGTCAGATAGTCTTCCTTTCCTGTCATGTGCCTTGAGCATCCACTATCCCAATATCCATAATCATTGATCTGTCTCTGAATGCCCTGCACATAAAGAAAACAAATTAGTTTTCTTTGGGAACCCAAGTCTCAGAAGACTTGGATTCATCTGGTTGTTCAATAAGAACAGACTTAGTTCTCACAACAACCCCATTCTCATCCTTTTTAGGATGAAAAACCCAGTTAACCCCAATTAGTTGTGTAATGACCTTTGAAATGTAATTAAACCTATTGTAAGTCATTGAAATTCCATTATTATTAGGGTTTCGATCTTTCTTGGGTCTCCATGTTAAGCTTGAAGAAGCTTTAGACCCCTTACCTTGTGGTTGCAAATATTTAGGTCTGGTCACGTTTCTGTCAGCGTTAGATTTTGTCCTGTCAACGCTGAAATTACCCTTGTCAGCGTTGAACCTAGGGTTTGCTACAGGAACCCATTGCCTATTTGACCAGGTGTTTGTCTTTTGAAAAGGTCTTTGTCCATGAGTGTTAGACCTTCTAGAGAAGAATGGGGCAGGTCTAATCACTTGTGGACTTTGCTGCACACAAGGTCTGGGTCTGACAACGTTTGACTTCCTAACAACGTTGACTTTCTTCCTATCAGCGCTGAAATTGTTCCTATCAGCGCTGGCTTTGGGAGCGTTGACACACTTGTATGCCAAATGTGAAAAGCTACCACAAGTATAACAGGCTTTCTTAGACACACTCTTAGGTCTAGAAGCGAAGAAACCTGTTCCATGATTGTTAACTTGGCTCTTGGGTGACCTATTATTTCTATACATCTCTGCATATTTAATGGTAGGTCTTCTAACAGTGTTGGAGCCTAGGTCAACAGCTTTACTAGTAACTGGGTGAGTAACCTTAATGGGTGGTGATTCATTGGGACTTTCACATAGCAAACCTCCCTTAACAAATAAAGTAGGGTTAGCTTTCTTCCACTCATTTAGGTCAGTCAGTTTTTGTTGATACTCTTCCACTGGAGTGACAACTCTTGGTGGAGGAATGAATTCCTCTTCTTGGCATTCTGGTATACCAGTCCAAGATAAATCCTTTTTAAGGACACCATAGAAGTCACCAGCTGGTGGTGGAACCAGAGAGTAATCATTCATCCCAATCCCAGTCATGTCCTTGGGATCCCTTTGTTTAGCTACACAGTCTCCTAGGGTTTGGGTGGCTCTATCAAATCTTTGAATCTTGAGGTCAACATTATCTTTATTCTTAATGGCCTCATCTAACTTAGCCTGTAGGTCTCTATTGACCTTTGTCATGATATTTCTAATATCCATACTACCCTCTAGCTCATGTTTTAAGATATTTATCTTATCTTTTAAATCAAATTCCATTTTCTTGTATTCAGAAACGGTTTTCTCAGTTTCAGTAAGAGCTAGTTGGTAATTGGACAATTTACACCTTTCAGTGCTCATATCATCTTTTAGTTTTAACACCTCTTTGTTAAGTCTATCAGTGTTTAACCTACAACCTTTGCTACAAAAAGCATCGTCATATACCTCATTATCAGATGAAGAGGAGGAGTGTGCCATGAGAGCATATTCAACATGCTCTTCTTCTTCAATATCAGCAATCAAGGCTTTGTCCTCTTCAGCATCCTTAGCCAGATAGCTCCAATCCCATCCAGTACCATCAATTCCTTGAACTGCAACCATGGCTTTGGAATCTTGAGCTTTAACAACCTGACTTGAGGGTTTACCAGCATCAGATCTTCTAGGAGATCTGCATTCCCTCATGAAGTGCCCCATACGATGACAGTTGTAGCATTCAACTTTGGATTTATCAAATCCAGCAGTGTCTTTAGCATTGAAGGTCATCTTCTTCTTGAACCTTCTATTCCACCTATTTGCTCTTATACTAGCAAGAGCCATGTTCCACTTGATGTCCATCTCTTCCAAGTGTTCATCACTTATCTGCTCAAGGTCCTCATATGTAATCACTGAACCATTGGGCAAAGAAGCAATGTAAGCACACACAATATCCAAATCCAAACCAGCAGGTTTAACTCTTGGGCAGTCATTCATGAATGTGTCAGCGTCTGAAAAGGAGACGTTGACAGGACTTGTTCCAGTGCTGACAAATGATGATCCAGTAACTGGATGCATAAAAGAGTCCTTCTGATTGAATTGACCTTCACTATGAGAGAAGAAGGCCATGTTGCTGGTGCTAGCTTTGCTTCCATGTGCTGAAAGAGTTTCATCTTCCAACAGTCTTAGTTTGTTGTAGATGTCATCAAACGAAGAGCTCTTGTAAGTATTATTGGCAAGAATAGATCTTGCCTCAATCTTCCATGCCTCACCAAGACTTTTCAGAAAGGTAGCATTGGTGTCAACATCACCAACTTGTGTCCCCTTGAAGGACAACTTGCTTGTGATGTCAAGCAATCTGCTTCTCACACTACTTAGTTTCTCATTGGGCTGAGCTTTGAAGACAGCATAATCATGCAGAAGTTGCTTTTTCTTTTCTTCCTTAGTGTCTGCATTACCACCATAGGCAACTTCAATTGCTTCCCAAAGATCCTTAGCAGATTTATAGCCTCTATATTTGTGCTGATTTTCTTGTCCTAAAGAAACTTTCAGTATATTTAGGGCTTTCATATCAACCCTTTTCTTTGCAATATCTTCAGCACCTACAGCTCTACCATCTCCAGGTTTTTCTTTCTTATCTTTATCAGGACATCCTTCAACAGCTGATCTTGCCGTAATGGCATCCTGAATCTTTTGAGCCTTATTGAATGAGTTTCCATATTCAATAATCTCCCAGAGTGTGTAATCAAAGATCCCCAGATATTGTTCAAAGTTGAACTTCCATAAGTCAAAGTTGGTTGCATCAAGCATGGGAATCTTGATGTTTGGTAAGGGTGAAGAGGAGGAGGTTATTACTTCAGACATGATGTTGTTTTTGGTGTTTTTAGAAAATTAGGGTTTTGGTGTTCGTGTATCGTTCTGGTGTTCTTCAAAGATCAAAAGTTCCTCAACAAGCTCTGATACCACTTGTTGATCCCAAACTTAGATCGATTAGCTTTGTGTATACGAGATTAGATCAAGTATAACACGTAGAGAAACCTTTGTTATATGCTTTGTGAATCTAAGTGTTATGCGGAATTTAACACTTAAACAAGAACACAAGATGTAAACAAAACTTTCACTTTGATTATGAATGTCGAACTTGCTTACAATGAAAGATGTTTACGAATGAAAACTTATATAAAACTTGATACTAAACATTAATCTAAAGGCCTTCTTTTATAGACTAAGAAGCCTTGTACAATAAGCTACGTATCAACTATTCTAGGTAGAGATAAACATAGAAAATACATTGTCGTTTATATCCTTACTAGAAGTATTCTAGAATATAATAAACGTGTAGCTTATATCTTCCATCAGCGCTTTTCTTCAATCTATCAACGCTTGACTTTAACTTGTCAACGCTTGGGCTGTCAGCGCTCACTTTGTTCTTGTCAACGCTTGAGTTGTTCTTGTCAGCGCTCAAGTGATCTGGCCTTAATTTATTCCCAACAGGGACTCACATTGATATTACTATCATTTATTGTCTCCTTATTTGAAAGACTCACCACCGAAGACTCATTCGGATCAGCACCCTCTTGCCCAACTTGATGTGGTTGAATACTAGTATCAGTGGTATTATCAGTGGTATTAGTAAGTACCTCAAATATTTTTTCTGGCCCTAAGCTAGAGATAGTTGCCATAAGAGCTGCCTGTGCAGATTGAAGTTCATCACAATCTGAATCATAAGCATCAAGATCATCTGCTTGGTATGCTGCATTCTGTGTGGTGACAACGTCTTGTTCAGCAATCCCTGGATCAGCAAGAAATGCAAGCTCCTCTTCATCAAGTTCCCTTCCTTGTGCCTGAGCGTTCACCAGATAAATCTTCTCTGCAAACCATTGACCATCCCTTCTCCTCTTGGGTTTTTTGCAATCCCTAGACATGTGACCTTCTTCCTTACAGCTGTAGCATGTAATCATTCTCAACTTGCCTGTGGAATTAGCCCGTGGAGGAGTGTTGACCATTGGAGCAGGATTAACCGTGCGTGTATTGTTGGTTGATGTAGTAGGTCTCCCCTGATAAGGTTGAATAGGTTGAACCATTACCCTGCCATTCTCAATAGTAGCTTGTTGGCGAGAATTAGATGAATTCCTCAGCTGATTGTTAGTAGGAGCTGGTCCTCTAAATCCTCGTTTGCTTAAAGTCCTTGTGAGATAAGCAGACATAGTGGCTAACACTTCAACTGGGTCAGTTCCTTGTTTGAATTCAGGAATGGGGACTTCATCATTATCACAATACAGTGCTTGGTCTTGTTGAGCTGCATAAGCACTAGAAGGAATACTCATGTGGTCAGAGTAGCTTGATGGATATGCTGCATTTTCTTGATAAGAAGAATATGATGACTGAGCATAAGGTGCAATGCCTGCTGGTGAATATGGGTGAGGTTGTGAAGCATATTGTGATGCTTGTGGTTCTCTCTGAGATGAAGGTGCATTAAACCGATATTAATGCTAATGCAATGCCTGCTGGTGAATATGGGTGGGTGGTTACGGTAGAATCGAATATTAGGGGAAGCTTGGAGTCAGGTACGGTGATGGGTGATAGGCTTGGTGTCCCATGATATAAGGAGTGTTGTTGTACGACAAGCTTGGTTGATTCGTCATCAAAGCTAAAGAATCAGGGTACATACCTCGAGGCGAACGGTGCATGATCACGTGTTTCTCATGCTGCTGAAGAAATGCATAGAGTTGATCCAAATTGTACTTATGCAAATCCCTGGTTAACTTAACATCGGTAATATACTCACCCCATTCAGCTTGAGGTAAAGTATTCAAAAACTTGGTGTTAACCTGGAATGGAGCAATCACGAGGTTGTATACATTCAGATCATTCATGAGAGTAGTGAATCTGAAGTAATAGTCGTGAAGCGTTTCCCCTGGGCTGTACGTGAATCTATCAAACAGATCATACAACTGACATTCCCTTTCATGTTTGGTAAGAGACGTACCTTGTAGCAACACCTTTAGACGTTCCCATAAATCCTTTGCAACCGTATATTGACTTACCATTCGATAGATGTCATGTGGAAGAGCTTGGAGAATGGTTTGAAGAGCCTTTTCGTCTGCATCGACAACAAGTTGTTGAGCTGGTGTAAGTTCTTCAAACTCCTGTGGTCGAGTCACATTGTTAACCACTATGGTACCATAATCAAGTGGACCATTTAGAATTGACTTGACCATAAGCCTCCCATATGTCGGTTTTCCCTTAATGTATGACATCATACGGCCTTGCCATGCTTCAAAGACTTCTTTAATGAGCATTGGAGGGCGATTATCCGTTCCCGTAATGACGGAAATATCCGTAAGTGATGTCATTTGAGGCATTAATGAATTCGGATTCATTTTGATCACTTCAAAGAGACAAAGATTATCGGTTGATCGAGCAGTGAAGTAAAGTTTGTGAGTTGTGTTGAGCTATTGTGTAAGAAACCAAGATTAAATCCTCTAAAAAAAATCGTCGAAAAAACAAGTAAAATATCCCCTTTTCAGAACAATTGTTGATTCGGAAGTGTTGATTCGGAAGAATTTGGCTCGGAACTCCTTGATCTGGAACTTTTGGTTCGGAAGATTTGATCCGGAACTTTCCTTGATCCGGAACTTTTGATTCGGAAGAACTGATTCGGAACTTTCCTTGATCCGTAACTTTTGGTTCGGAAGACTTGATCCGGAACTTTCCTTGATCTGGAACTTTTGATTCGGAAGAACTGAGTCGGAACTTTCCTTGATCCGGAACTTTCCTTGATCCGGAACTTTTGGTTCGGAAGATTTGATTCGCAACTTTCCTTGATCCGGAACTTTTTGATCCGGAACTTTCCTTGATCCGGAACTTTTTGATCCGGAACTTTTTGATCCGGAACTTTCCTTGATCCGGAACTTTTTGATCCGGAACTTTTTGATCCAGAACTTTTGGTTCAGAACTTTGCTGGGAAACAGAAACTGGTTCGTGTAACAGTCGATCAAATAAATGAAGAACAAACCCAAAATTTTTACCAAATTACCCAAAAAGTTTTGTGATTTCTACTAAAATATGTAAAACCCAAGACTTATCTACTAATCCCAATCAATAAAATCACCAAAAACTTTAAGAATCAAGATAAATCTTCTTAAAGAACACTAATACAATCAAAAACTAAATAACAACACAAATCATTACCTTAAATCACCCCATAGCTCTTGATACCAAATGTAGAATATTGATAATCTTGTTAATCTATGAAGTGGGTTGAAGATTCCTAGAGAGAGAAACTAGTGAGAGAAAGTGAGAGAGAACTATGTGTTTTTCATTAAAATGATAAAATAGAATAATCAACAACCAACCCCTTTCCATGGTGGAAAGGGGTATTTATATCCAAGCCACTATTGGGCTTGGGCCGACCCATGACAAGCCCATGGGTCGGTTTCTTACTTAACTAAATAAGTACTCATTAACTACGAGCTATTACAACATTAATAATATTGCAGAGTGACCGATACTTCTAATATACGTTAAAATGTATTTCTAACATAATTAGTATTGAGGGGATCGAGTCGAGCTCATGACTCGGTAATCAAAAAAGAGGTGCCTCGTGGGGGAGTCCCATGCTTATCCTATGTACATATTATCGCTTTCTAATGTAGTTAACGTGTGGGGATTTGTGCCCTTCCAACCTTTGTTCCGTGGTTGTTTGTGAATTGTGGACTTTAGAAGATCATGATCTTCACGATTGGAGCCTCTCGTGTTCGTTTTATGGGAACACTCGATCATTTGCCTTGAAGACTTTCTCAATATCCATGATATATCCTTTTGATGTTCTAACCTTAGGTTATTAGCACATTTCATAAACGGCTATTGATTTATTGGTTTCACCCTTTCCATGCTAGATTAGGCATTCGAATACGTCTCTAGTATGGGGGTGTTTGCACCCCTAGACTCGAAACATTGAGGACAATGTTTAACTTTAGTATGGGGGGGGTGAATAGATACTTGCCTTGCTAAACCTTCACGCTTTCCAAAGTTTATCTTTTTGTTTATCGTTTTGTTGCAAAATAAGGCTAAAAATGGCCAAATTTTATTTTTTTGTCATGTTTTATAAGTGTTTGAAGACACGAATGTAGGTTTCCGATGGCGAGAATAAGAGTAACTTTTTACTCGACCGTGCATGTTGGGCACTTAGCTTTGGTTCCTTAACTTCACGTTAGGCTAAGTCTCTTAAATAAGGACGAGAAATGATAGGGTTAATTATAAGTTACTATGCTAAACGTAGAGTACTCGTATTCTTTCAAAAACTCATGTGTTCTCGTTGTTTGCTTATTCTCCCTTCGCATGTAAATATTTTTTGCTTAATAAATATCGACTTAGCGGTTTAGTTGGGATTGTTGGGTTTCTAATCTTTTCTAGTAGCTTCAGAGTAATTAAATTGGGAAGACATTAAGGTATCGCCAGCGTCACGATTTTGAAGTATTGGCACCCTAATAATCAAAAGCTTCACCCAATAATAAGATTTCAAGTGCTCACTAAATCAAGCAAACAATTTGAAGCCCCACAAGGCCGAAAAATCTATGCAAAATTGAAAGTGAATCAAGCCTTAATCTTCGAAGCTTTAAAGATCCAAAATTCGCCTTAGCGTGAGGATATACGTCTTTGGCTAATAAAACTACCGATGAGGTGGATAATAAAAGGCAAGGCAAGACCGAAGTCATAATAAAAGCTTCATGGCGAAATTGAATAAAAGATGGAGGTAAACCAAAGATAATAAGGCCCTTCCATTAGGGGGCGTATAAAAGTCTTGGTAATAAGTCTCATGTTCAAAACCGTTATAAAACCGTGTTTATCGATTCTTCTTGTCAACTTAATTTTTTGACATCGTTGTCTATTGGGAGGGGTTATTGATTTGATGGTCTTGGTTACACCGTTAGGACTCTATTTTTAGACCTAAATCTCTATTATCGCATAAGTCAAACAATGGATCCTCGTGAAACATTCAAGACAATATAAAATATATGAGATACCACTTAGGAATAATGGGAGGATAAGTACGTGATTAGGGCATATGAGTAGTGTTAGAATTACAAACTTATAATGACAATGATCTCGTTGCACGCTTGGCATGGAATTGGGGTGAAAATCGAGGACGATGAAATTATTTCTAACGAAGCATTCACGTGTTCTTATTCTATGAACCTAAACGTCTCATTTTGCGATGAAAATCATACATTATGTCTAAAACGCAAGTTGTAGCAATAGTAATAGAGTAGCTAGTTTATCGTTCAATAAAGTAAATAAAAATGAATTTTGGAGATGCTACGATACTTTATTCTAGCATTGCGTGAGGGCACGGCAATGGTTTAGTATGGGGGAGTTGTTATTCCCATTCAATCCATAACACAAGATTCTTAGAGAGAGAAAGAGGAGAAAAGTAGAGAGAGAGAGTAGAGAGAGAAATGGAAGGTTTACTCTAAAACTATGTGTTTTATGAAATGAACCAACACCCTCTTTCACATGTGAAAGAGGGTTATATACCCACGAACCAATGGGCTTTCCATGGGCCGTGGGTTTGTGACTTGGGCCGGGCTTGGCTTAGTCTTGGGCTTACGCCCCTAACTTAGACAATATTAGCTTAAAGTCTAAGCCCGGTTTTCTCGACTAACCTATTACAATACAAGACCTTTTAACGACTAAAATGACCTATTACATTCTTGTTCGACTATATAAAATATAGGGCTAACAATCTCCCCCAATGTATCGGTCATCTTAAAATGCTTAAAAAACATAAGATGGTTGAGTGAATACATTCTTGTAGAGGAGATCTTCCTGCTTTGGTCTTGTATCTTGGTCTTGATCTTGTTTGTAACAGCTTTGTTCCTTCATGCTTTCGTGATCTTTATCTTGAGCCTTTGTCATTTGACTTTGAGTGCGTGAGATCTTCATATGTAATCCTTGTGACTAAGATGACCTATTACATTCTTACATTCTTAGGTATCTTGGTTATCGCCATCTTGTTCTCTTGTGACTTCTGAATCGACATCGGTATCACAGCTACGCCACCTTCTTGATATGCAGCAACATATATAGACACGGATAAAATGGCTTTGAACATTTCATCCTAACTCGGTAGCGTTTTACCTCCGGTTGGTGAAGACCGTTAAACGGTATTAAATACCGTACCTGTGATCAGATAGATTCGATTAAGAACCTCCTTGACAGGGTTTCCCGGCGGTAGTAGCCAGTTCTCTTTACTCGACCGTCTCAAAGCAGACTGCGAACGTAAAGAGTGAATCATAAGGATAAATTATCCGTCTGATTAGAGTCGTCAATTCAGATTTCCTGGAACAAGTTTGATTCTAAAAGAATCGCACCATTGTTGCTTTCCAGTTTGTCACAAGCTTGATTCATAGAGAATCTTGCGAGTTACCTACCGCAGTGCTGTTTGATGTTGACACTGGAAGGATTTCCATTCGTCACTGTGAACACTAATGAGTGTCACTCTGAATGTTCTGGCAAGATCACATGGATTTTGCGAAGAAACCTGGAATCAAGTTTGAATCAATTAAGAATCCAAACTTAGTTGCTTTCCAGTTCTCACAAGTTTGATTCGTGTAAAATCGCATAAGTTACCTACCATGAGCTTGTTTGATGTTGGCTCAAGCAGGATTTCCATCTTCATTGTGAATCGTATCACTCAGATGTTCTGGCAATATCACAAGGATAATGCGTAGGACTCGATTGTGTCCTAATGAGATGATAAATTGATCTCGTTTGGCTCTAGACTCAATAAGTGCATTTTGGTAATCGGAGGCTGGAGCAGACTGCCACCTTTTCAATATTAACTGACTCAGAGTGAGAAAGTCAATAGATATGTGTTGATCTCCGTGACAATGAGACAAGCTTCTTTTGAGAGAAACTCGAATGGCTGGGAAGGGTTGTGCATTGCATCACTGGGTCCATGATGACTTGCCTTCAATAGATGTATTGACCTGGTTTCTGCCTAAGTTGCATAGAATATTCAACTCCTTCAATGCTTACCAATACGTTATCATTAGTACCTTGTTGTGATTGTTCCAGTGCTAACTTAAGTACTTGGTCCACATTCAGCTTCATTCCACTCCATCTTTCCTAAGGACAACTATTTCTAGCTATGGAATGTCCTTGGGTAGATCCCTCCGGTTCTGGTTGGATCATAGGACTTAGTTTCCTATCCTAAACCACCTTTTGACTCCATCATTCCGTCTTGGATAGTAGGTTGTTTTGGGTATAGATCGTAACCATAAAACCATTGAAAACCATTCAAAGTGTTTGATAAAAATCAAAACTTTTAACACTTTGAAAGTTTTACATTTCCGAAAAGCTCCCCCTACACACATGCATCGATATACGAAATAGTTTGGCATGTGAAGGAAAGAGTTGCACTTGAGTCTTTCAGATCACATGTTGCGATATATTACATTTTAATCACATTTTCTCCCCCTATCTCTAATATAAAAATATAATATTAGAGATACCAATTGATTAAAATATGACATTTTCCGAGAAATCGATGGGAGAGAAACATGTGTGCACGCATGAATCATGGAACATTTTCAGTCGGGTCGCTCCCCCTCAACAATATATGTGTGTCTTGAGACAAAATTTGACAAAATTTTAGAAAAACGACACCACAAAATATGTTGAGGTACGGAGTTGAGATGCCTTTTCTGATATAATATATTACATTTGACAATTTCATATTATTTTCGGAATGTGTTGGATACACAAAATATGACAATTTTAGAGACGTACCCAACAACATTAAAAGGCTTGAATTTAAAACGCTCCCCCTCAAAAATTGATCAAAATAACATATGAAAATTTTGAGATATAAAAACCACTTATGAGGAAGGGAGTGTTGAACACAAAATTTTGAAAGATTTAGAAAAACCTTTTGAGAAATTCTTGAAAAATTGTGTTCAACGGTTTTAAAATAATCAGGATAGAAGACTTCTCTTCTATTGAATAGGGAAAGCACACTGAAACGTACACTCCCCTTTCGGTTCCGTTTTTCATGAGCTCAAAACTTTGATTGTTTTGTGACTAGCTCATGACCGAGAAAAGTAAATTTCTCGTTGTGAAGGATAAGTTATCATCCGTGATAAACTTTCCTTAAGTTGAAGTTCGAGTTCTAAGCTGACATTTACTTAGAAATCGTTTTTCATGAACTTAAAAACTTTGAATGTTTTTATGAGAAGCTCATGACCGAGAAATATGAATTTCTCGTTGAGAAGGATAAGTTATCGTCCGAGATAAACTTTCCTTAGTTGAGGTCCGAGTTCTAAGCTGTGATGCGCCTAGAAGTCATTGTGAGAGAATATCAAGCAGCTTCATTTGCCAAAAACCTCCAAGTCTTCTGGAGTCATATACTTCATACCAAGACGGCCAACGAGATACGCAAACCTATCTTTCGATAGAGCTTTTGTAAACAAGTCTGCCAGCTGGTACTCAGTTCTGACAAAGTATAATTCCACGATGCCGCGTTCCACTTGTTCCTTGATGAAGTGATATCTGACATCGATGTGCTTGGTGCGGGAGTGCTGAACCGGATTGCAAGATATGGCTATGGCCGACTTTGAGTCACAATACATAGGTATTTTATCAAAGTGGAAGCCATAATCCGTGAGTTGAGTTCTCATCCAGAGGACTTGAGCACAACACGCGGATAGAGCCACATATTCTGCTTCAGCTGATGAGAGTGAAGTGTAATCCTGCTTCTTTGACGACCAGCTGACAAGCTTGTCTTCCCCTAGAAATTGTATGCTACCAGAAGTGCTTTTACGACTATCAAGACAACCTGCGTGATCAGAATCTGAAAAAGCCGTTAGATGAAAACCGGTTTCCCTCGGATACCAGAGTCCCATGTGAATGGTATTCTTAAGGTACCGAAAGATCCGTTTAACCTCTTTGAGGTGCTTTTGAGTAGGTCTGGCTTGATATCGTGCACAATAGCATGTGGCATGATGAATATCAGGCCTGCTGGCTGTAAGGTACATAAGTGACCCGATCATACTGCGATATCGCGTTTGATCTACGGGATATGAGTACAAGTCAGCGTCTAGGGATGTGGTCGACAATGGTGTACCAACGCGAGCACATGAGGTCATACCATGCTTTTTAAGTATCTCTTGAGCATACTTAGCTTGGTTAATGAATATACCACGTGGGGATTGATGAATATGGAGGCCTAAAAAGAATTTTAGCTCCCCCATCATTGACATTCAAATCTGCTGTGCATTAATTTTTCAAAACGTTTTGAAAGTTTTGGGTTCGTAGAACCAAAAATAATATCATCAACATAAACTTGCACCAGCATTATGTCATCCCCATATTTATTAGTAAAGAGAGTAGGATCAATAGAACCTTTGGAGAATCCTTTGGACACCAAGAAGTTTGAAAGTTCTTCGTACCATGCCCTTGGAGCTTGTTTAAGTCTATATACAGCCTTCTTGAGACGATAGACTTTGTCAGGATGATGAGGATCGATGAATCCTTCCGGCTGATTCACATACACTTCTTCCTTCAAATGACCGTTGAGAAAAGCTGTTTTAACGTCCATCTGAAAAACCGTGAAGCCCTTATGTGCAGCATAAGCAAGGAATATCCTGACTGCTTCCAAACGAGCGACTGGAGCGAATGATTCATCGTAGTCTATGCCTTCTTGTTGACGGTATCCCTTAACCACAAGACGAGATTTGTTTTTGATGATGGTTTGTTCTTCATCCAGTTTGTTTTTCCAAATCCATTTGAAATCTAAAATTGACATTCCATATGGTCGGTCAACAAGTTCCCAAACATTTAGGCGTTCAAACTGATGAATTTCGTCTTGCATTGATTCAATCCACGCATGATCAGTCATGGCTTGTTTGATGTTTGTAGGTACAGTTGAACTCACGGTGAGTGCATACATACACACATCGCCATCGGTTTTGAGTTGTCTGCGTGTTCGAACCGGTTGTGAAGGATTTCCAATGACTTGCTCCAATGGATGATCACGTGTCCAATGGTGAGTGGATGGATATGGTTGGTAGAATGTATGCATGTTGGACGGATCAACATGTTGAGTAGTAGACTCTCCGACTTCGTGTACCGGTGTACCGAACGGATTGATAAATTCTTCACCGTCAGGTTGTGCATCGACTGGTTGATTGTTGTTACCTCCTGCAGCATTGACAGTTGGTGATGTTGGTTGTATGACTGTTTCTGGAGTTTGTTGAGTATCTAATGGAATATTCTCTTGAGCAACGGTTGCTGAAGTAGAGGCAGTTGTGTCTTTTTGACTTTGTTCGGGTGCATCAGTAGTGGTGACAGCGGAAGGCTTTGACATAACTTGATTGTTTCCATGGTAATATTCATCAAACATTGGATCATATAAATCAACCAACTCACTCATTTGTGTCGTATCCGTCGAGTTTGCTGTAGGAGTGTTTTCTTGACATTCTTGCACGGGACGTACACTGTTGTGTGTAGGTGCCATTGCTGGACATTGAGGTGCGGGACTTGAGCTGTTGTGATCAAGTACCATCTGTGGCAATTCGTCAAAGTTCACATGAATTGTTTCGACAATGATCTTTGTTCTCTTGTTATAGACCCGATATCCTTTCGACAATGTCGCATACCCCACAAAAATACATGCATCACCTTTTTCTTTAATCTTGTCGAGATTCTCACCGTCTTTAAGAATGTAGCATAAAGATCCAAATACGTGAAAGAATTTGACAGTAGGTTTCCTGCCATTGATGATGTGGTAAGGTGTCTTTTCATGTCTAGGGATAACGAGAGAACGATTCTGAGTATAACAGGCAGTTGCAATTGCTTCAGCCCAGAAGAATAGTGGTAATTTTGAAGCAGAAAGCATTGTTCGAGCAGCCTCAACCAAAGTACGGTTCCGCCTTTCGACAACGCCGTTTTGTTCAGGAGTTCGAGCAATGGACGTTTGATGTTCGATGCCTTCTTCTTGAAAGTAAGATTGTAAGTTCTTGTTCAAAACTTCAGTACCCCTATCCGTTCTTACGGTTAAGACTTGAGCTTGAAGATTGCGTTGTATCATCTTGAGAAAGTTTTTGAGAACCTCTGGTGTTTCATCTTTGGACCTTAAGAAGAAAGTCCATGTGCATCTAGAATAATCATCAACAATCACTAGAATATACTTTTTCCCGTTAATACTCTCTACACGCATGGGACCACATAAATCCATGTGTAGAAGTTCCAATCGTCCTTTTGAGCTTGGGGTAGTCTTTGTTTTGAAAGACTTCCGTTTTGCTTTCCCCAACTCATAAGAAGAACAAAGATGGTCTTTGACGAATTTCAACTTAGGAAGACCTGTCACAATATCATTCTTCGAAAGCAAGTTGATGGTGTCAAAGTTGAGATGTGACAATCGTTGATGCCATAACCATGCTTGAGATGGTGAAGCTTTAGCCATTAAGCAAATTGGATTTGTTGAAGATGTGTCTTGAAGAGTTACTGTGTAGAGATCAGAACCACGAGAACCTGTAAGAAGGTCATTCCCATCGTAGTCTCTAACATAACAAGTAGATTTCCGAAAAGCCACTTCCAAATCCGCATCACAAAATTGACCAACAGAGAATAAATTGTGATTCAGTCCCTCGACGTAATAAACCCGTTTTATAGTGATATTCCCTTGAACCAAGTCTCCATATCCGAGAATCGGTGCAAATTGATCATTTCCAAACCGTACCGTACCCAGAAACTTCTCCACGAAGTTAATGAGAAGCTTGAGATTGCCCGTCATGTGCTTTGTGCACCCGGAGTCCATTATGAATAGGATGAGTTCGACGAGCTTTTCAAGTGGCTCAGAATCATAGATGGGTCCAGAAGTATCATCAGTCTCTGGGATCACTTCTTGAATCTTTGCTATGTACACATAATGTGCCTCTAACTCTTGATCATCGGCTTCATCATCAGTGTCATCACGCCAGTCAACTTCATCTGCTGTGAGTGGAATTCCTGCTTCTTCTTTCTTGCACAGCAACATCTTTTCCTTGTGATATCCCGAATCCTTAACCCGTTTTGGCTTCTTACATTCCCTAGCCATGTGCCCAAATCCCTTGCAGTTGAAGCATTGAATCCCAGTCTTCTGCACCACCGGAGTGCCTAAAGTATCTCTAGCCCCAACTTGATTCAGCATCCTCTGATTATCATACCTAGCATCACGATCATACCTAGGTGCATGATCAACTTCCTTATATCTAGCATTGGATGATGATCTGAGGTTGTTGTTGGTAGGTTTGTAGATCTTCTTATAAGTTGTGGTGAGTAAAGACATGAGTTCTTCAATCTTCTTGTCCCTTGAAGTTTGTTCATCATCACTGTCTCCATCTGACTCGGTGTCATACTTTGGAGGTGGAGTGGGGACAATTGCTTTTTCTTTGTGTTTAGAAGCAGCTAGAGGTTTGGTGGATGAGCTTGATGACTTCGAGGAATGATTAGGTGGTTGTGGACGAGGAACGGGTTTTGTTGAAGTAGCAGCCACAAAAGCAATAGAATTAGCAGACCGTTATGCCTTTTCAGCCCTTAGTTCATTCACTTCATTTTGATGTTGTTTCAAGATATCATAAAGTTTGTGGTAAGATATAGTCTTGATATCCTCCCTTTGTTTGACCAAAGTCACAAACCTTTTCCATTCCGGTTTGAGTTGAAGTAGAAACTGAACATTGGCATGATGATTGGAGATGGTGCACTGATTTCTGACAAGCTCATTCATCATTTTGTAGAATCTCGAGTAATATGAGTCAATGGATTCACCATCTTCAGATATCAATTTTCCAAACTCCCAAAGTAGATTAGTCTCGAGATCTTGAACATTGATTGACTCACCTTGCTTCAATCGATGAATTGCATTCCACATTTCCATAGCATTAGGACATGCATCAACTGTGGAATAGATATCGTTATCAATTCCAGTGAGTATGAAATTTACAGCATCAGCTTCAGCTTGGAGGAGTTTCTTTTTCTCAACAGAACATGTGTCAAAATCCTCCATAGCTCGTATAGTTGATGAAGTACCATCCTCTGCCTGTGTTGTAATTGGTTTGAATTCAAAAACTGGAGGTGGGTTCTCAAGGCAGTGACGAAGAGCAGTTCGGTTTTCTTTTCCATCGAGAAATCTGAGAAAACGAGATCTCCATTGAACGTAGCAACCGGCAGTGAGCACAGGTGGGTTACCGTTGCCACCTTGTTCCAAACGAATTTGATTAGCAGTTGCAATGTTGATGTTGTTGTTAGACATGGTGAATACTTGTGGATGAATGGCAGATCTTAGTGGATTTGTTGTGATGATGTGTGGTTAAAATTGAAATTCCGAAAAATTCAAAAATTCTTTTCTCAGCCCGACAATAAATTTCTCAGTCTGACAAAACGGTAAGCCGAAAAAATTTTGTAACGCCAAATTTTGAATTTGAGTTAGAAATAGCCAAAAACTAGTAGGGAAAAAATTTGAATTTACTTGACCTAAAAATTTTAACTCTTTTTTTTTTTTTTTTTTTAATCTTCGTGTAAACTACGTTCCGAAACTAGTCTAGATAGTGGCTAAGTCTAAAAATTACACAAACAAAATACCCATCGGAATGTCCATCGGAATACTTATCGGAATGTCCAGATCGGAATGTCCAGATCGGAATGCTCAATCGGAATGCTCAATCGCAATGCTCAGATCGCAATGCTCAGATCGTAATGTCCAGATCGTAATGTCCAGATCGGAAAGCCTGTCGGAATACTCAGATCGTAAAGCCTATCGGAATACTCAGATCGCAAAGCCTATCGGAATACTCAGATCGCAAAGCCTATCGGAATGTCCAGATCGCAATGTGGCTGTCAAAATTCAAGCAGAGTAACGACTTAAAATACTTCCTTATACCCGTCGGAATCCAGATCGCAAAGAACGATCGGAATGTCCAGATCGGAATAAGTAATGAAATCCACGTATCGCAATGTAGAACCAAAACCCTTTCCGATGGTGATGGTTATTGCGATGGAAGCCCACTTTTCAGTTGTACTTTCCGATGGTAACAGTTGCTTGAATTTCGGAATGAAGAGAAACAAGAAATTTCGCAACTTTTGATCCAAAAAATTTGTGTTTTAGCCAAAACCAAGATACCCAAATCACTACTACTAGTATGTAGATGATTCGTATCAAGAAAAGACCATAAAAACACAAAAAGAAAAAATGGGACGTGAGATATGGATCAAAAAGGCCACGAAAAATCAAGAACACCACACACGAATCTTCAATCACCTATCCACTATAGGCTCTTGATACCAAATGTTATTCCCATTCAATCCATAACACAAGATTCTTAGAGAGAGAAAGAGGAGAAAAGTAGAGAGAGAGAGTAGAGAGAGAAATGGAAGGTTTACTCTAAAACTATGTGTTTTATGAAATGAACCAACACCCTCTTTCACATGTGAAAGAGGGTTATATACCCACGAACCAATGGGCTTTCCATGGGCCGTGGGTTTGTGACTTGGGCCGGGCTTGGCTTAGTCTTGGGCTTACGCCCCTAACTTAGACAATATTAGCTTAAAGTCCAAGCCCGGTTTTCCCGACTAACCTATTACAATACAAGACCTTTTAACGACTAAGATGACCTATTACATTCTTGTTCGACTATATAAAATATAGGGCTAACAGGAGTGATGAGACTGCTTTTATACATAGTCTCATCGTCCAAATAGGGCCTAAAACACATTAAATATCATCAAAATACCCATATATATGCTTGTGTTTGTTGCTTGTGTATTTTAGGTACGGATATTGAGAAAATGACAAAAGATCATAAGAATCATACAAAAACGAACACGGGAAACGAAGCCGCACAATGAACCAAGCCCTAATGAAGATTTTTCCCAAGAAAACCTTGAAGATTTGAAGAATTATGAAGAAGGGCCCTCCAATATGGAAGAATTGACACTTTATACCCTTGTATCTTCATAATTACAAGATTGGTCCCTAAAGTTTGTCAAAATTGCAAAAAGGGCCCTCCACTTTGAAGATTTGGCAAGTTTAGCCCCTCAACAAAGCTAAATTGTCAACCATTATCCTCCACAAAGTCAAAAACATCATGAAGTCCTTCAAAGTACAAGAAATTACAAGATTGGTCCTTTGAAAATCCCAAAATTACAAAAAGGACCCTTAACTTTCAACATTTGGCAAAAATGGTCCCTCAATCATTATGACTTGGCAAATTCAGTCCTCCAAAATATCAAACATGCAAGTCAAGACCATTATCCATCAACAAAATGCCAAATCAGCCCTTCAAGTATCACAAAATGGCAAGAAATACACCTGAAAATACTTTGGAAAAGTATTTGGGGCAAAAGTGTGAAAATTGAAAGTTTAATTACAAAGGGATTTGAGTTTTAGCCTGATTTATACAAAGTGGAAAGAGTTACAAAGACAAGGGGTATTATTTGGCCAGACATCATACTTACCTAAACCAACCAGGAGCTGCCACGTGCCCCACTTTCTCCCTTCCACCAATCACATGCCTCCCTGCTTCCACCTCACCATCCACTCACACCAGACTTAACAAACTTAATTTATTAAGTTTAATTAAGTCGCTAAACACCCATTTAAAAAACAAAACAGATTAAAAACATGTTCTTGGTGTTCTTGGTGCAAATTAGGCATTTGCTAATTACCAACAATTAAACCCCCATATGGTGCAGATTTGTGATTAAGGGTCTTGTTAACACATCCCAAACCTTAAACAAGACACCCCACCAACCCACATGTTGCATGGGACCTCCCCTGCTACGTCAAAGAGGAACAAGACAAAGAGAGCCATCAATCCAACGTTCCACAATTGTGCTTGCATCCTAAGCTTCATTCAAGCCTTTGGATCACCTTTTTACTTGCCAGCTGCCACTAAACAACAAGAAGAGTCACATGATTCAAACAAGCTTCAAGGGCATTTTTGGAAGATCACAGCTAGGGTTTACGATTTCCTTTGCATTTCTAGATACATTGTATGCCTATATAAAGGCCCTAGGACTTTACATTTCAGCTGCTTTTGGTTTTTCCTTGTTCAAGCACTTGTAAATCCTGTTTTCATATTAATGAAATTATGTTAAGTGTGTTGAAGAAAGACCAAGTGCCATCTTATTTTATGCTTGTTTATGTTATTTGTTCACTGATTTTGAATCAAAAAACCTGTTTTTAAGGAGAGTGCAAAAGTTTGCATTTTTCCTTCAAGCTTGATATTTTGCTAAGTTCTTGTTTCAACCTTGGAATTCTTGGGTTATAGGGCTGATCATAGCATCCTAATTGTGATAATTAAGGTGTGGTGAGGCTTATAACTTGGGGATAATCAAGTGTGGGGTAACAAGGTTGCATTAATCAAGGCTTTTTAAGTTTCTGATTTTGATATTGTGCTACTTACCTTGTTGAATCTTAGCAGGAGTGTTATTGGAAGCTTGTACTTGTTCTTGCTAGTACATAAGCTCATAAATTCGTGGGTGTGGATGTACATCCATGAGGTTTGCATACTTAATCCTAAAATCTGATTAAATCTTGATTTTTGGTGATATTTGTATGTGACTTTTGTTCTTGTGAATTTTGTGGCTTAAAACTGCTTGAATCTGTTCATCTTAGTTGTTATTGTGTTAATCAGCACTTGGGTGGTCTAAAATCTCACTTTTTCTTGTTTAAATTTGGATTTGAAAAGATAAAGGGGTGTTTGGGATTACGTGTTTGTGATTGAATCTTGTTATTGTGTTTGTGGAAGTTAGTATTTGTGCTCTATATCTGATATACACTTGTTTGAGAGTGTTTTGCTGCAAGTTTTGTGGTTTGAAACCTTGAATCAAAGATTGTGCTATAACTTATTCAGTTTGACTGTTTTTGACCTAAAATTTTGGGAAAACCTAGAGTTTATGCATGTTTAGGGATAAAAGTTGTTTAAACATCATTAATATAACATAATTGATAGATCTGAGGTGTTGAATTTGGCTTGTGTGTCAAATACATCAGCAAAGTGAAAAATTGGTTGTGTTAGTGTTCATCAGTAACATTCATTAGCTTGAATCTTGCTTAATTCTTTGAACCATTGCATGAAACCTGTTTAGACTTGCTTATTTGAGTTTAATATAGCTTGTGTATGCATTTGGTTGAATTTGGCTGGCTGATTTGTGCTAAAATTGCTTTTTGAACCTAAATTGCTTACTTGTTCATGTCTGTGCAACATCTGGTACTTTATTGATTAAACTGTATCAATTGGGTGATTGTGTTTGTGATCTTTTGATTGTTATTGACTCCTTTTGATCCAAAGATCATTTGGGCGCCTTTGTGTAAACTGAATCTCCAAAAAGTTCACTAAAGACAAAAAAGTCTATAAGTCAAGCAGTGGAAAAAGTTTCCACTTCTCAACACCCAAAACTAGCCCCTGCTAGTGTAAAACTGAACTCAGCTTATCAATAAGCTATTTTATCTTATCCAGACTTGCAACAACTTATTTTTTGTGATAGATCTTCATTATTTGACCCATTTGACTAGACTGGAGCTTATTGGACTTTGACTTTGACTTTTTACTAGAAAACCAACTTATTTGACTTTTACATAAGTGCTTATTTGCTTTTTTCAGCTTATTGAGTCAGCTTATCTGAAAACCCTTTGTTGATTTTGCTTAATTAAGTCATTTAAAAGCTATAGAAACTTGAATCAGCACTTGGGGTGGCCTAGAACTCAAAAACGACTATTTTGTCGTTTTTTGTAGATTGCTTATTGCATTTTCAGGCTTATTCCTTGGGCTTATTTCAAATTTCTTTTTACAGAAGTCTTACTTAGGACAAAAGAAGCTTGTGTGTCTAATTTCAGCTTATGGCATTGGCTTATAGCTTAATGGGCGAAAAAGCCCATTAAGAATAAGCTGTTTGGTCTAAGCTAGCTTATTTCACACTTTCAGCTTTTGGGCCTTTGGAAAAAGTTGTTTAAAATCAAATTTTGAGTCAAGTAGTGCTTTTTGGGCTTATTTTGGACACTTTTTTATATTGGGCTCAATTTTGGCCCAATTAGGATCTGTTTTGGGTTTAGCCCATTTTCCTGGCCCATTAAGGGTATTTAGGTAATTTTACTTTCATTTCTGAGTTATTTAGGTTAAATTAAGCTAGTTTACAAGTTTTTAGAATTTTTATGATTTTTGGATTTTTAATAATTTTTTAATATTATTTTATTGTTAAAAATTAAAAGTCTGCTTTCCTAAGTTTTTATATTTTTCCTAGATTATATACACTTAATTAGGAATTTTGCAACTTTCCAAATATTTTTAGGGTCTTTTAATTATTTTCTAGAATTAATTTAAGTTTTAATTGATTTTTGTAGTTTTTAATTGTTTAAAAATAGTTTTTAGAGGTTTTAAAATTTTGAAAAATACCTTTTAGCTTAATTAGGGTATTTTTGAGGTTTACAAACTTTAACATCTTGTTTTGGACTTTTTAATAGTTAATAGTGATTTTTAGGGCTTTAATTAGCATTAACAAGTCATTATTTAATTAATTAAAAGGTTTTGGCAAGTTTGGATTTTTTGTAAACTCTTAGAATATTTTTGTGGATTTTTAGTGATTTTTGGTAATTTTTAGGGTAAAATTTTAATTTTAGTGCTTTTTTACAGTTTTACGTGTACACCTTTTTCGTCTTAGTTTAATCCGTCTTCGTAACCGTCATTCTCTTCTAATCTCATTTCTATTTTTCTTTCTCAAAAATATAATCACAAAGATAATCAATTCATTATACACACACTAAGCCTCCTTGAGAACGATTCCCCACTTTGGGTCATAACTTGTGATTTTCCTAGACTACTTGTTAATACTTGTCCTAATTGCCTTGTTTTCCTAAACAAGTGCTAATTTACAACTATCAACACACAATTTTGAAAGATTTAGAAAAACCTTTTGAGAAATTCTCGAAAAATTGTGTTCATTGTTTTGAAAACCAACTACTTGAGCTGAAGATGTTGAATATCTTATAAAACGAGCTCAAGTCCGAGAAGTTGTAAGCTTCCCGTTGTGAGGATAAGTTTATCATCAGCGATAAACTTTCCTATTAACTGAAGAGCGAGTCCTAAGTTGACATTTACTTAGAAGTCGTTTTCATGAGCTTGAAAAACTTTGAATGTTTTAACGGAAAGCTCATGACCGAGAAAGGTAAATTTCTCATTATGAGGAAAAGCTCTCTTATTTAAAAGATTCACTTTCCTTTCTGAGCTTAAAACTTGGAATATTTTAATACAAGCTCATGACCGATTAATTTCCCGTTACGAGGATAAGCTATCTTTAAAGATAAGCTTTCCTAAATATGAATTCCAAGTTACAGTATGATATTTAACTGTAAGTCATTGTGCATGAGCTTAAAAACTTCGAATGTTTTTAATATTAGCTCATGCCCGAGAAAAATTAGTTTCTCATTGTAAGGATAAGTTTATCATCGACGATAAACTTTCCTTTTAATTGAAGAACGAGTTCTAAGTTGACATTTACTTAGAAGTCGTTTTCATGAGCTTGAAAAACTTTGAATGTTTTAACGTAAAGCTCATGACCGGGAAAGATGAATTTCTCGTTAAGAAGAAAAGTTCTCTTATTTAAAAAATACACTTTTCTTTATGAGCTTAAAACTTGGAATGTTTTAATACAAGCTCATGACTGAGAGAAATTAATTTCTCGTTTCGAGGATAAGTTATCTTTAAAGAAATTCTTTCCTAAAATTGAAGTTCGAGTTACAGTCTGATATTTAATTGTAAATCATTTTTACACGAGCTTATAACCGTTGAATAGTTTTAAAGTAAGCTCGTGTCCGAGAAAATTTAATTTCTCGTTTTTGAGGATAAGTTTATCATCGGCGATAAACTTTCCTTTATTTGAAAATCGGGTCATCATCTGATATTTAATGATGAGCCTTATACACGAGCTTAAAACCTTTGAATGGTTTTTAGGATAAGCTCGTGTCCAAGAAAACTTAATTTCTCGTTAAGAGGGTAAGTTATCGTTGCGCAGATAAACTTCCCTGTCTCTGAAGTCCGGGTCATCGTCTGTCATTTAACAAGGAGCCATATACATGAGCTTAAAACCGTTGAATAGTTTTAATGAAAGCTCGTGTCTGAGAAAAATTAATTTCTCGTTTTGAGGGTAAGTTATCGTTGCGTAGATAGACTTCCCTTTCTCTGAAGATCCGGTCACTGACTATAATTTGACTGTGAGCCATTGTGCATGAGCTTAAAAACTTCAAATGTTTTTAATATTAGCTCATGCACGAGAAAAATTAATTTCTCGTTATGAGGATAAGTTTATCATCGGCGATAAACTTTCCTTTCTTTGATGTACGAGTTACAGACTGTAATGTGACTGTAAGTCCTATACACGAGCTTAAAACCTTGGAATAGTTTTAATGTAAGCTCGTGTCCGAGAAAATTTAATTTCTCGTTTTAAGGATAAGTCATCATCGGGATGAACTTTCCTGTCTTTTGAGAGCGAGTTACAGTCTGTTATGTGACTGTAAGTCATATACATGAGCTTAAAACCTTGGAATAGTTTTAATGTAAGCTCGTGTTCGAGAAAATTTAATTTCTCGTTTTGAGGATAAGTCATCATCGGGATGAACTTTCCTGTCTTTTGAGAGCGAGTTACAGTTCGTTATGTGACTGTAAGTCATATACACGAGCTTAAAACCTTGGAATAGTTTTAATGTAAGCTCGTGTCCGAGAAAATTTAATTTCTCGTTTTGAGGATAAGTCATCATCGGGATGAACTTTCCTGTCTTTTGAGAGCGAGTTACAGTCTGTTATGTGACTGTAAGTCATATACACGAGCTTAAAACCTTGTAATAGTTTTAATGTAAGCTCGTGTCCGAGAAAATTTAATTTCTCGTTTTGAGGATAAGTCATCATCGGGATGAACTTTCCTGTCTTTTGAGAGCGAGTTACAGTCTGTTATATGACTGTAAGTCATTGTGCATGATCTTAAAAACTTCGAATGTTTCTATTATTAGCTCATGCCCGAGAAAAATTAATTACTCGTTGTAAGGATAAGTTTATCATCGACGATAAACTTTCCTTTTAACTGAAGAGCGAGCTCTAAGTTGACATTTACTCAGAAGTCGTTTTCATGAGCTTGAAAAACTTTGAATGTTTTAACGTAAAGCTCATGACCGAGAAAGATAAATTTCTCGTTAAGAAGAAAAGTTCTCTTATTTAAAAGATACACTTTTCTGAGCTTAAAACTTGGAATGTTTTAATACAAGCTCATGACCGAGAAAAATTAATTTCTCGTTACAAGGATAAGCTATCTTTAAATATAAGCTTTCCTAAAATTAAAGTCCGAGTTACAGTCTGATATTTTAACTGTAAGTCATTCTGCATGAGCTTAAAAACTTCGAATGTTTTTAATATTAGCTCATGCCCGAGAAAAATTAATTTCTCGTTGTAAGGATAAGTTTATCATCGGTGATAAACTTTCCTTTCTTTGAAGTCTGGGGCATAATCTAAAATATAATTATACGCCATTTACAAGAGCTTAAAACTTTTGAATAGTTTTAATGTAAGATCACGTCCGAGAAAATTTAATTTCTCGTTAATGAGGATAAGTTTATCATCGGCGATAAACTTTCCTTTATTTGAAGATCGGGTCATCATCTGATATTTAATGATGAGCCTTATACACGAGCTTAAAACTTTTTGAATAGTTTTAAATTTAGCTCGTGTCCGAGAAAAATTAATTTCTCGTTTTGTGTGTAAGTTATCGTTGACGAGATAAACTTCCCTTTCTCTGAAGTCCGGGTCATCGTCTGTCATTTAACGAGGAGCCATTGTGCATGAGCTTAAAAACTTGGAATGTTTTTGATATAAGCTCATGCCCGAGATAAATTAATTTCTCGTTGGTAGGATAAGTTTACCATCGGCGATAAACTTTCCTTTCTTTGAAGATCGAGTTATAGTCTGTGATGTGACTATAAGTCCTTGTACACCGTATGCTTAACAGCAAATCCCCTGAGACACTTGTTTCTTATCAGCTTCTTCAGCAACCAAACTCTGAGAGTGTCCTTAATTGAATGGTATACAATGATTGAACCGCTTCGGTCTTTTGGAACATCCTCTTTGGTACCTGCATTCTCATTTGGAATTTGCATGCTTTGATATGGGTTAGCGATATCTATCTTAGAAGCAAGTGGGGGTTCACAGTTTTCTTTTCTTGTGCTAGAGGTGACCTGAGGAGCTGATTCACTTGTCTTAGCTGGTAAACGTTTCCTTTATAGAAAACCTTAAGTTCAGACTTAAGTGATGTATCCCCCTTTTCAATTTCCTCCCTAGTAGTCTTAGTAGAATCAGAGACTATCCTAGTTAAAGGGCACTAGTTTCCTACAATAGTGAAAGTTCTACCAGTGGGGCGCCACATTTTACCAATGGGTTTGATTTTAGCAACCCACTGGGATTTAAGTCTAGCACGCGAGTTCACCTCATTAAGTAATTTTTTGATACAAGAATCATGATTGGCTTTAAAGACACATTTCCTACATGTTTTACAAGTAGCATATTTAATGTCCGAGTAAGATCTAGAATTCCTAGATGATTGATTGATGCTCCTAGGAAGTGAGATGCTACGGTTAGCAGTGTTGGGTAAACTGGGAGGCATCTGACTAGGTTTGAAATTCCTATCTCTTACTTGTGTCTTTTGCTTAGCTTCCCTTAGAACAAATGTATGGCGAACGTCATTTGAAATAGTTTGAGACGTGTTCTTTGGACTATGTCTAGGGAGACTAGAGGCAATCATGTGATTAGGTCTTGCAGAAGCTATTTTAGTCACATTGGGCCTAGATAGTGGGTTGACTGGTCTAGAAAGATGAACCATATCAACTTGGGAGGCAAACCGCGGTCTCGAGGATTTTGATCGCTCGGATCTAAATGCAGTCGGTTGTTGAATGAACTAATTTGTAGGCGGTTTCCCCAGGATTGATGGTTTTCCAAGCTTAGTGTCCACACTAGTTCCTTTAGTTTTCCTTAATTCATTTCTCAAAGCAGCTATAGCAAAAACCTTTTCCTGTACTTGAGCCTTTAAAGTCTCATTCTCTTTGAGCAAGTTATCTTGGGACGCCAATTTAGATTCAAGCAACTTAATTTGTTTCAAAAGATTATCCTTTTCAGCTTTAGAATCTAGAACAGTTTGATCCAATTTTCGTTCAAGAACAACGTTTGACTTTTCATGTTTTTCAAAATATGTTTCAAATTTCTCCGTTTTCTTTGAAAATTCAATTTTGGCATCCTCAAGCTCTTCGGATTGCTGAGCTAAAATCGTTTCAAGCTCTTTAATCCTAGAATCAGACTTATTTAAAGAAGCAGTCATAGGACACTTATAATTATGTTTAGCATTTTGAACACTTTCTCCCCCATTATGACTCACATCAGATGAATCAGAAGTGGAATCACCCTTTTCCATCCCATGTTGGTCATAGGTGGGTTCTGAGTTCTCAACATGCTGTAGATCATTGTGAGATTCAGTATTCAATTGTACCTCAACTATTGGCTCTTCGTCATGCATACTTGAGTCACGTTGTCGTGATGCAATGACGCTGCTATCATCGGTAACCAATGAGGTCTCCTTTGAGTCATCCGTAAGACCATTTTTCTCCTGTGTCATCTGCATCGTAGATTCTTCTATTCCACTAGTATGCTCTAGTTGAAGTTGTGACTTTTCATAAATCGAAAGTGCAATAGATTTCATGAACTCGATCAATCTATCCCTAAAGTCTTTAACTTCGATTTGTGTGTCTTCAAGGAATGACTGACAGATCATTGAAGCTTCAACCTTGGCAGGATCAAATTGAAAGAACCTCGAAAAATGTTGCACTAGAACTTGAAGTGAATGTGAGGATTCAATTTGATTAATGTCTTCTTTGTATATTTGTTCTAGTAGGTGGTTCAATTTGAGGAGCATTGGGTGGATGAAAATGGTACGATCTTGACCGAAGAGTGTCACAAATCCGCTTCCTTCTTTAAGTAGTGAGATGTTCGACAGATGTGACCGAAGTAGTCGAAATAAAGTCATTCTACTATCTCTCGCTTTAACTTTCATTTGATGCGATTCTCCCTCTTGAAAAGTCGAATTCAAAGATTCCATTGAATTTCGATGTAAAATGACGGTAAGTATTTTGAAGAAAAATAAATATAATCCCCTAAGTGTGAATACTCGAGAACTCAAAATCTCTTAAATACGAAACAATGATGATCAAATAAGAGACACGTCTTTCTGACACGACACTTAGGCAAATTTATTCCTAAACAACTTAATATCAAATTTTAGTCCAAAATAAAATAAAACAAATTTAACTCAAAAATTTGGATAAAATTATTAAGTTACTCCATCGCCCCCACTCACCTAAAAAATTTGACACCAAAATTTTGACACAAAAATTTGACACTAGTGGGAGTAAAATTTGACAGACACGTCTTAAATACCCACACACGACTCAAATTGTGTAAATAATGTGAGAATTAACACAATACTCAAACGTGTACCTTCGTCCTAATTAATCTTGACAAATAAAATCGCTTCCACTATTAGACCACTTAAAAGCACGTACCTTTTTACACGTCCTAGTGACTTTTCTTGCAATGTGTTAATGTGTTATAACTTTAGAAGAAAACAAATATACTCCCAAACTAAGTAAGAAACCAACTGCAATCCTTATATCCCCAAAACATATTGATCTCAAAATAAAAACAGAGTATTTTAAGAAATTTAAATAGCCTTGTTTACTCCGTCAATACTGAAACGTGTAATCATAGTGGTACACGTGGCCAAGAAAATAACCAATACCCTAGATATAAAACTCCTCCCCTAAAAAATAGGTCTAGTTAAACCTAATCTCAAATTGCTCCGCCCCACACCTCTTCTTTTTCTCTCAGTCACTATCAACTTCCTTCCCAAAAAAAACTTATCCTCACCTAATCCTCTCTCATATATTCCTCCGCCCCTAAATAAATATGAAAAACCAGAACTTTAAATCCAACGTTTTTCAACTCACGTTTTAATGTCTAAGCTCATGAGAAAAACATATCGAATATGTATGAATCATATGAAAAAGCCATGATCCAGAACGATTTCGTCTTCAAGACCTGTTAGGGTCTCGGGTAGGTAGAGATTGATTGTTGCATGTTAATTTTGTGTTGATTTTAAATAGATATACAGATTGAGTCTAACATATGTGTTATACTCGATTCTTGGTATGTTTCGAATATTAAAAAAACGGGTGAAAACCCAACACCGATCGACGAAGATTATATTTTGAACCTACAAGATCTTTTTAAAAAAATCTTTGAAAGTGTTACAAATTTGAGATTGGCTATGATTTAAATTTTCTTGGGTTTGAGTCAAGTGATAAAATGAGACGGGGATTTAGAGTGATGGAGTCAGTGTTTGATTTGAGATGAGTCTGGTCTGTGTCGTTTGTTTGGTCGAAAAGATTATGTTTGGTTTGTGGTGTCAAGAGTGAGGGTGAGGGATTCGAGAGTGGTTGGAGTCGAGAGTGTTGTATTCGAGAGTGAGGGTGAGGGATTCGAAGGAATGTTTGTTTGAGTTTTGTTAGGAGACTGTTGTCGAGAGGTTTCTGAGAGAGTCGAGAGATGGTTTCTTGAGTGAGGATTCGAGAGTGTTGGTCGTCAAGTGAGAGTGTAAGAGTCGAGAGTGTTGTGGGTCTGATGAGAGTGTTGTGGGTCTGATGAGAGTTTGAAGTCGAGGGTAAGGGTGAGTCTTGTTTGTTTGGTTTGGTGTAAGAGTCGAGAGTTTTGTTTGTTTTTGAAGTCAATCGTAGTCTAAAAGTTTGTCCATCGCAGTCATATCAACACACCATCGCAGTCGAAACAAAAACTCCATCGCAACGAGTCATCGAGGTCTATGATCGCACTTGTGATCGTAACTTTGATCGCACTCAGATCGTAACTAGGATCGTAACTAGGATCGCACTTCGATCGCACTTCGATCGCAGCTTCGATCGCACTCGTGATCGTAACTAGGATCGCAGTGGAGATCGTAGTGGGGATCGAAGAAAAGTGATCGTGACTTTGGATCGCAAGTAGAAACCCCCAGGGTTTATGCGATCACAAAAAATCAGATCGTAGCCAAAAAAAATTATATGTTGCCTGATTCTTGATAAAAAAAATGTTGGATTGCCACAAGAAAAATATGCTCAGAAAGAGTTGATACAGAAAAATTTGATATAGTTGATGAAAAAATATTATGCTGAATCCAAGACCAAAAGGTGATAAAAAGTTTTGACAGATTGGACAAAAAAAAATTTACTATGTAAAAAAAATAAACTAAAAGTTTACCATCAACTTGAGTCGACTCATTTTGACAGATTGGACCAAAAGTTTAAGATAAGGAGTTGTGACAAAAGTTTAAGATAAAGAGTTGTGACAGATTGGACCAAAGTTTACTATAAAAAATTGAGATAAAATTGAAAATAAAATTGAAAATAAAAGAAACGAGAAAGAAAAAAAATAAAATTGTGAAAGATGAAAATATTTACCACCAAATCAATAGATAAATACACGCAAATCCAAAGAATCAACCAAAGCTCTTGATACCAATTGTAGGATCGTGTTTTCTAAGGATTACGCATGTTATGGATTAATCTATTGAGATGGATGGAGAAGTGGAAGAACTTAGAGAGAGAAAGGTGGAGAGAGAAAGGAGAGAAAGAAGAAAAAAGAGTGATTATGTGAAATGTGTGTGAAATACAAAGTGACCAACCCCTCTTAACATGCTAGGAGGGGGTATATATAGCTCACCCTACATGTGGGCTATATGGGCTATATTGGATCACGCGCCCAATATCATTGGAGTGACCGATCCTTTCTAAATACGTAAAAACGTATTTCCAACACATGGAGTCAAGAGAAACCGTACCTTTGCCAATGCTATTACCACGTAGACTAATAGTGAATGTGACGTTACCTCCATCATATGGTTTGTACCGTGAGAACAAACTTCGATTACCCGTCATGTGTTTAGAACAACCACTATCCTTAATCCACTCGTCGGGTTCCAAATCAATTCCCAAGCATATCTAGGTAACAACATACACGATCAAACATTTGGTCCCCAATATCTCATGGGTCCAAAATTGTTAGTTCCAAACATCCCTTTCATTTGGTTGGGATGCATGAATGGAGGAGGGTTTCCCCATGGGGAACAAAAGGGAGGAGGATAATAATTCATATAACCATTTTGTTGTTTATCATTTCTCCTAGGTGTATTTGATCTTGGTTTAGAGTTATGGTCGTTCCTTCTAGGTGTTGGAATTTTACTTCTAGGCCGTGAATTGTTTTGACTATCTCTTCTAGGTGTTGTCGTTCTACTTCTAGGCCTAGACTCATTCCGTACTCTTGGTGGAGTAGAAGATGGCCTTGATAAACTTCTATTTCCCATTAGAGGTTTACTCAAAGGCTTATAGAACTTATCAATGGCATTGTCGTCAAGTATGGGTAATTTCACTTTGTTAACAATAAGATGCTTAGGATGTTCACCTAAATTTGACTTTTCAGAAAGTTCAGGATTTTCATCAAAAATATTTTCTGTCCGCGGTACCTTATCTATGGCGGCGGTTCCATGTCGATAAGGAACCGCCCCATACAGTTTGGGACCGCATACAGCAGATAGTTTTTCTGAAAATCGGACTTGTTTCGGTTCACTAGTTGATGCTTCATCTAAGTTAAAACCTACACCAAGTCTTTCCTTAGAATGAATTAGTTTGTTTAACATGTCATCAAGAGCACTAGTACCTTTCATGAACTTTTCCAGTTTAATAGAGGTGCTCTTGAGATCTTTATTCTCTAACCTAAGTTTCTCACAGCTTAAGAAACCTATATCAACTTCTTTATTTTTCTCAAGCTTGTCTAATTTTTCCCTAAGTTCATTAATCTTATTTTCAAGCTTAGTTTTAGTTGATTTTAGTGTTTTGTTCTTTTCTACGAATTTAAGGCTAAGTTTGTGTAAATTGTCATATTGGCCTTCTAATTCAATATCGTCTAAGGTGGAGCTATCATTGCTATAATATTCCGTTTCAGAATGTACCTCTTTAGAAGTGTGAGCCATGAGACATTTCTCCTTTTTGGGGTTGTCATCAACATCTTCACCACTATCGCTCCAAGAACCACTAACGAATGCCGTGTGATTCTTATCGCGTGAAGGCTTTGGACACTTATTAATGAAATGATTTGGATCACCACATCTAAAGCAATTCCTATCACCCTTTTCGTTCTTGTCAAACCTATTCTTTAAGAATGGTTTCTTGTCATTGTTGGGTTGCCTCACGTGTTGACCTCGTCTTTTAAAGAACCTCTTGAAATCTCTCACCGCCAATGCATACTCCTCGTCATCACTATCCGAGGACCTACCATGATCGCTTTGTGCCTTCTTTGCTTTGAGTGCAAGAGACTTCCTTTCACTCTTGGTCTTCACCAATTCCGAGTCCTTCAAAATTATCATCTCATGAACCTTCAAGTTGCCTATGAGTTCATCGAGTGATAAAGTTGAGAGATCTTTCGATTCTTCGATCGCCGTGACTTTTGCTCTCCACTTCGGATGTAAGGCCCTTAGAAAATTCCTAACATTGTTCTTGCTAGAAAAACCTTCATCAAGTGATTTTAGACTAGTAATAATAGTGTTAAATCTAGCAAAAGCACTATCAATAGCTTCATCTTCTAAGATGACAAATTGTTCATATTGTTGGACAAGAAGATCGATTTTGCTTTCTTTGACTTGGCTATTACCTTGGTGGGTTACTAAAAGAGTGTTCCAAATATCTTTAGCGGTTTCACACATACAAATCATTTCATACTCTTTCTTAGGCAAAGCATTATAAATCACCATTTTAGCCTCATTATTTTTCGAAAGTTTCTTTTTATTATCATCATTAGCTTTGTCAAAAGTGACCAATTCCTTTGTTTTTGAAACTTCATTAAATTGATAAGGTAAAAAATCATCATTGGTAATAACATGCCAAAGATCTAAATCTTTTGATTTCACATAAGTCTCAAATCTATTTTTCCAATAAATAAAGCTATCGGTTCCAAAAAGTGGTGGTCATTGCATAGATTGCCCTTCTAGGTACTCGTTAGAATACATAGATCGATTCAAGTTTTAAAATACAATATACTTTAAAAATACTTGAGCAACCCGCTCTAATACCAATTGTAGAAACTAGAAGGAGGGGGGGGGGGGGGGTTGAATAGTTTCTTATATTTACTTCTTAAATGATTGTTTTCAAAAAAATCCTTTTTCTCAAAAAGTTAGACTTAAGGAAATAAGTGAAATCTTCTTATGCACAATATGAACAATGATAGTGTGATTTAAAACTAATACTAACTAATATATATGCACAAAGAATAAAGAATGTAAAGAGTTAAGGGTAAAGAAAGATCAAACCAAATACCAAGGATTTATAGTGGTTCGGCAACGAAGCTCACACCTCGTTGCTACTCCACTCCTCGAGTACTCCTTACTCGAGAGTTCACTACACAACAAGCTCCTTATGGTGGAGAAAACCGTACACGTCGCTTAACCAATTTTCGACTCTAAGCTAAAAGTCGAGCCCTAATCGTAGCTAGGACCAATCTACACAACTATACTTAGTACATACACAACTTCCAAATAGACACAACTACTTGGATCTTCACAACTATTACACAACAACAATTGTATAAAATTTGATCTTCAAAGAATCTTTGGTGGTGGACTCAACACTTCATAATGATAGTGTTCTTCTCTTTGCACTTGAAGAGGAAGGGATGGATGAGATAGATTCACTTCTAAACAAGTAGTAATCAATCAAATGATCAAGGATTTGAGTGATTTAAGAAGTATGTTTGAATCTAGAAATTTCTGTGCAAAAGAGGTGGATTGAAAATCTGAGAAAGGTCAACTATTTATAGGACAAAGGGCCAACGGCTATATCTGCCTGCGGTTCCTTATCTTAGCCGGTGGTACCTTATCGATAAGGAACCGCCTAGGCGCAAAGGAACCGCCAGACTAGACTCCGCTCCCTTTTTGTCCTTTAGTGGTGGAGGTCATATCTGATTATAAAAATATCCAGAAAGGATATTCTTAATCAAAAGGGAATATGCCATTTTCAAATTTTCAAATATTTAATTTAATAAAACATTTTCTTAAAAAGAAAGTTTAATTAAAAAATTGTCACACTTAATAAAAAGTGATTTTTAAGAAAAGATGAAATCACTTGATCACTTGATTAAGGTTAGTACTTGTTTATTCATACCTTAAGTGAAAACGGGTAAAATGAAAAATACTTGAACTCAAGAATTCGTTTTTCGTTGTTTTCGTAAATGCTTTTTTTTACATATTGTCGTAATCAAAACTAAGCGAGACCGAAAAATGCAAGTAACGTTTTTAGGCATTATTGCATTAACAGGGTCAAAAACACAAAACTTTTTGAAGTTTTGGCTTGATTTTGGAGCAAAATCTCGAACAAAGTGAACTTTCATCCGAGATCCACTTTTTTAGGAAATGTCCCAAAATCTCGCAATAATCTACATTATTCCGGGATTTTAAACCCTAATTATTCCGAGATCTTTCCATAATCTTGCAATATTCTCAATATACCGAGATCTTTGGTTATTGCGAGATCTTCAAGTTTTTGCGAAATCTTTGGTTATTTCGAGATCTTCAAGTTTTTGCGAGATCTTTGGTTATTGCGAGATCTTTAAGTTATTGTGAGATCTTTGGTTATTGCGAGATCTTCAAGTTTTTGCGAGATCTTTGGTTACTGCGAGATCTTCAAGTTTTACCAAGATCTTTGGTTATTGCGAGATCTTCAACCTTTTGCGAAATCTTTGGTTATTATGAAACTTACTCAGGAATCTTCAGTTATTCCGAGATCTTCAATTATTCCGAAATCTTGCATTCTTCTGAGATTTGACATTATTCCGAGATCTTATATATTGCGGAATCTTCACAAATATTCTGAGATTTTCAAAAAACATGATTTGACATTATCGTGGGTTATTTGGCCTTGCAATTTTTGGTTTCTCAAGAAGACATTGTTAAGGGATTCCAACAACGTTTCTCGACTTCAACACATGAACTTTGGATAATTACGGTTTAATCGGTGGTTTGTAAAATCCCGTGATTTTATTTCTCGGTTTCTCCATGATTAGTAAAACTCTGTATATTCTTCAACAAGCACATTTACTTTCTCTCATTGTTCGATCAACATTTCTAAATCTTCACTTATTGAAATGGAGTATACTTCTCTTATGGATAAGTCCATCGTCTCGGGTACGGATAATCATCCACCAATGTTGGTGAAGGCAATGTACGAGGATTGGGCATCTAGAATGGAAATTTATATGTTGAATAAAGGAAACGGACATCTCATTTGGGCATCGGTTCTAAATAGACCATTAGTTTATGGTACCGTGACGGAAGGTGCAGTTACTCGTCCTCGCACAACGGGCGAATTGACTGGAGATGCTAAGGTTCAAGATAAGTGTGACAAACAAGCTACAAACATCATTCTCCAAGCCCTTCCTCCAGATGTCTACAAACTCTTGAGTAAACATAAAGTTTCCAATGAGTTTTGGGATAGAATTCGTGTTGTAATGCAAGGCACCTTGTTAACTAAACAAAAACGAGAGTGTAAGCTATATGATAGGTTTGATAAGTTTGTATATGTCCTCGGGGAGACTCTCAATGATTAATATTTGAGATTCACTCTATTGATGATTAATCTCAACATTTATGGCATGGCAATTCCGACATTTTAGTTAAACACCAAGTATTTGAACACTCTTCCTTCTGAATAGAGCAAGTACGTGACGACTGTTAAATTAGCTAAGGATTTGCATCAAACCAACGTGAATCAACTTCAAGCTTTTCTTCAACAACAAGAATGCTACGTGATTGAGGCTCGGTTGTCAACACCTCAAATCCATGATCCACATGCCATGATTGCTTCTCCTCAAATGACTTCTCCACAAAACTTGGCATATTCTTATCAACAACCGTCATATATGCAGCAACCACTACACACATATCAGCAACCATCTTATCAACTACCAATGATGCCACATCAAGCATTTCAACAACAAAGTGTTCTTCAACACCCTTATCCACATCAACCATCACATCAGGCATCACAAATTGAGTATATTGAAGTTTGTTTTCTCTCGATTCTTGACCAATTGAAAGTCCTAAAAATCTCAAGTTTATAATTGTTCTTGGTTGATAGGGTATTTGGATATTCTATGTCTATTTCAATTAACAAGTAAAAAAAAATGAAAAATACTAAGCTATGTATCCGTAAAACACTTAGCAAATTCCAAATAATATTCACAAAAGTTCAAATTGTAAAAACATGAAAGTAAAGTGCTTGAAATGTAACGTAATTGAAAGTATAAGGCTTGAAATGTAAAATTTAGAAAGTAAAAGGACCAGAAATGTAAAATCCAACAACTTGTAACAAACTTTAACAAACTTCTAAAACTGCCTAACTGAAATTGACAAAAACTGAAAGTTAAGGGGTTGTAAACTTGCAAAACCCTAATTACTTGAAAAATTATCACTGAATGAAAGCAATTAAGAACTAGAAGGACCAAGATGCAATTATTATGAACATTTCAACAAAAACGGGTATAGGCAAATGAATAAGCTCGTTAGAGCTTAATAATGAACCAAATAAGCTCCAACTTGTTTCAAAATGACTAAAATGAAAAGTTAGCTAGGTAAACTAAATGAATCAGCTTAAAAAACAAGTAAAACTCGAATTAGCTTATTCTAATAAGCCAACAATAAGCAAACTGACATTCCATACTCTTATTGAATTAGCTTATTCAATTGGAGTAGGGAATGTCTTTCAAATTTGAAAATGATTCACTGGATAAGCTGGAAAATGATTTTAAGCTAGAAAGTGATTATTTGACCAAGTTTGACCAAAAATATGAAAAACCTGAAAAGTTCACAAACTACTCAAGACATGTTTTAGACAAGGTTTATGAAAGAAAATTAGAACATTTATTAAGTAGAAATGGATATCCAAGAAAACAGTCAAGCTTCTATTACATGAACTTGAGTTTGGTCTGTGACTTATTAAAAAGCTAATTCCTAGCTTAAAACTGAGAACTATGTAATTTCATTTAACAGACTTGAACTATGGATGTTAAACTTAAATTGAGAATTGGTTTCAAGCAAAATAGTTGAGAAATGAGTAAATGGCATGTGATTAAAATAAGCAAGTTTTCTGAATGAAAATGTTCACAAAACTTGACCCAAACCTTTATTATACCATTTGCTTTTTTGACCAATATTTTGACCAAAAAAACTGAACAGTTGAGTTATCACTATGTTACCAAATGTAAACAAGTTAATTTCAACTGGATTAACCAACTTGAATCACAAGAACTAGATAGATCTAAACACCAGTTATCAAAACTGTGAATAACTTTTACAAAGTAGATTTCAGTAAGAAAGTGATCCAGGCTATGATTGATATCTGAACTTGTTTATAAAGTGAAATGAAAGTAAACTTGACTGATTTTAGGCTTATTAACAGACTACTTCACAAGATGCATTCAAAGAACTAATGACTAATGAATATCAAAGATGAAAACAAGTAGATGTAGAATTAAGGTATAAGACTACTCAAATTATATCAAGATATCACAATTACACTAAACCAGATCGAATCACATGATCATAGAAGCAATTAGTATTTACTATAAGAATTTAGTATGCAAACTTCAATTGAGTGGAACCTAAAAAAGAATCCTGAAACCTTTTAGCTAGAATCCTCCATTGATGGAGTAGTGTGGCGCTGAGCCAACTAAGATCTACAAGAACACCACCAATACTGTAACACCCCCAAATTTATACAATTTAGTTCAGCGGAAGACTAGTTGGTGTTACGGGATAGCACATTACTCACATCATAGATAACGCTTAAAAGTCGCGTCGTTTTAATAATAAAGCATTTCCATTCATAAATATCAAAGTTACATAGGTCCCAAGTCATTGTATTTCATACAAGTTTTACAAAGAATTTGAATGGAAATAATTAATTAAGTGTGGGCCATGAATTCTTGTCGTCTTCCCGAGAATTACCTTCAAGTACCTGAGATAAAACATGTTAAAAGAAAAGGTCAGCGATAACGCCGAGTGAATTCATAGAGTTTAATAAAACCATTAATATAACATCGGTATAAAATTATTACCGGAAATCATTTTGTACAAATCTTTGTAGTAGGCCATAAAATAGCCAAAGTCATTTTATACAAATCCTTATCAAAATCATAATATAGGCATTTGCCTTAAAAATCATTATACGAACCATTGTCGTAAAAACATCATCCAATACGTTTTACAACGTTGTATAGATTAAATAAATACCGTTATATGAATATGGTTATATAAAACCAAAACACGAACGTAATATCAATAGTAAGACCCTGTATTGCTAGTCAGGCAATATATCGCAATTCAATGCTTAAAGCAGTATTTCGCTAATTGGATTATTATAAGCCGCGTGACATTGTTACCGTACTAAACCAAACAACGAGTAGCTAACCCGATACTCAATTTGCCCATCTAAATTAGCGTGTCATCACAATAATCACGCTTTTGTAAATCTTCTCATACATAAATTCGCTTACCAATCAATGTGGCACGACGGGGATCAACCGTCAAGGCACGAACTGGGGTGATCGTCCCCAAATAGTACTAATATATGCATAAGCGTCTACCAAATCCCGGTAGTTCACAATTCATGCTAATGGGACTTTTAGTGACATAACCTAACTTTAATAATCCATTTTATTTCATCTATCGGGTCATTTAATCATTCATCGGGTCATGCAATCATTCGGGTCCAAATCAATAAACAAACAATTGGGACAACTAGTGTCCTATTTCATAAAAACTAACATGTTATATCCCTCGCGGGTTTATAAAACATTTCATAAAACATTTAAAAGAGTGCGAGGCTATGAACTCACGTTGATGTGGGAAGGCGGTTATCGGCGATTTGGATGTACGATACGTGCTTCAATCACGGAAACCTAGACAAATAATACTCGTCTTAGACTCTTGTCCAATGACTTTATAAAAATAACAATTATGTATACATATGATGATTTTATACATATGATGATGATCAAGTGGGATTATATACTCTTATTTACTCATTTTTGAGTTTATGTGTTGGTAACTTCTTACTAGTTTACTAGTTTTACCTATTTACATGTTTTAAGTCCAATAAGCTAATTATAAGTTATTTAACTTGTATTAATCCATTTTATATTTGTATTATCAGTATTTATACTTTACATGTTGGTCCCAAATGGGTTAAGCCCAATAAATAAGTTTATAAGTGTTTTAGCCCATTTTGTTGTATTATTAGTCCAATAACGTTAACTTAGCCCGTTAATGTCCGTATGTTATATAGTTCGGGTTTTATCGGTTTTTACTTGTTATATATGTTTATATATCAGTATATGAGTTTATAAAAGTTTACATTAGACGGGTTCGACCGTCTAAGTTTTATTTAACAAAAACGTTAATTTTACGTTAATAGCCGAAAAGTCGTAAAAATCATGTTTATAGTTTTATAACTTATAAAACTTATCAAACTACCATTTTTATAAAATGTCCATTTATTTATCCTTATACATATTTTTATAAATGTATTGTATAAGTTAGTGGGTTTTAATTCACATTCTATACTATTTTTATTTGAGTGCTTATATAATACTATTATACTTTAATTTCCAAAATCTGATTTTTACTTTCATGTTTACCAAAACAGCCATATCTAGAGTTCTATATGGAGATAGAAGCTCATATTTTTATGACATAAACTACATGATATGTGCTCCATTTAACTCTACTATAGCTACTGTTGAATCAACATCTAAGTATTTTCTAAAAATCGTCTAAAACAGTGAACTCAGATTTGTACTCTAAACTTGTTTTGATCATATCTCACTCATTATAATGATTCCATTGCATGTCCAACTCTCACATTTGTATGACATCTTATACTTACTGTATATTATTTCCACTTTGCCATTTTATCAGTTTAACATGTGGTTAGTTACTGTTTTTATACAGCCTACCATTTAAGCAAGTTTTTGCCTTGTTTCTTATAGTTTTTCATCTTTTTAATCATATTTATCAACACCAAATCCCCACACAATACTTTTATCATCATATAATCATCATATACATATACAATAGGAAAGAAAAAACATGATTACATAATAAAAATTAAAAAGAGGATAGGAAGAACAATCTTTATACCACCATTAGTGATGAAAAGATGAGATTTTTGATGAACAAGACTTGGTTCTTGTTATCAAATCTTCAACTTTAGCAAGGAAACTTCTTGGGTACTTTGGATAGATGAACACCTCCATGAATGCAGCCCTTTAACCTCATGAAAACTCCTTTTCATAGGTTAAGATCACCTCCAATCTTCATATCTTCAAAGGGTTTTCATCATATGTGTGAATAACACCAGTTTTAGTGGTTGAAAATTGATCAAAAGGGGTGTTTAAGGTGAGGATGGGACGAATTTTAGAGAGAGGGAGGAGTGTTGTGTTGTTTTTGCATGTAAGAAATGAGTTAGTTGTTTAGAGATGGTGGTTTTGATGCATAGTTGCTTACTTTATAAGCTTAGGACAAGTGTAAGTAACTAAGTTACTTACAACTTGACACCTCTTTGGTGTTGGCTCACACTTGGCCATCCCATATAGTGGGGTGGGGAAAGTGTAAACTTGTCTCATCCCACTAATTTACGGGTAATCCTCGATTCTAGTTTCCTCGATTTGCGTGCCCTCGGGTCGTTTTACGAAAAACGTTTTTATAAATTATGAATCAACGGCACAAAACGAATCTAATAAAAATTGTCTCATCAAAAACGGAGTTCAAAAACGTAAATACGTAATCCTAAGGTTTCCGGTTTAATCGTAAAGGACGTTAAATTATAACCGTAAGTCCTAATCTCTTCTCGTAAATTTGTGAGTTTATGAACCAACACAAATTTAAAATCCCAAAATAATATTCACGGATAAATTTATTTTCTGAAATGTCGGACTGTCACCAAAAATGGTGTATGTAAACGTAAGCACGTAACGTAGAATCCTCCGGTTTAGACGTAGTCGATGCTACTTCAAGACGTAAATCCGAATTTCTTCCCAGAAATAAGTGAGTTCATAATATAACATTAAAATAATGTTTTTAAATAATATTTGAGAATAAAATATAAACCATAAATTGACGGATTGTCACAGTATTTACCCCTAAACAGGATCTTTGTCCTCAAAGATCATCTTACCTTACTACTCGCTTCTTATAGAGTTAAAAGCCATGTGGGTATTTCCTCCACATTCGGTCTTTTCTCACAAGTGTAATTCATTACAATACGCGAGTTTCATCAAACATAACTACGGGAATAAGATCAGGCTTAATGTCGACTTACTTTCTCTATCCATGATGTTCATGGGTTTTGATGAATGCAACTTTTCCCGATCTAAACTTTATCAAGAAGAATTCAGATTTTCACTTGATAGATATTTATCAAGTTCGATTTACGAAACATAATTCACGCATCTCTTGAAGTCCTAGGGTAGATCCAGCTTATATGCCTTTCAAACCAATCTTTTACATCATCTCAATGGTCCCATACAACGGGGACTTATATCCCATGATCTTTCAGATCATCAATTCATTTTTCCATAGTTAAATATTTTGGCATAACTTCGCTACCCATCTGGTACTTCAAGATCTACATTTCATATTCACATAACCTCCTGCCCACTACCGGCAGTCATTAATCAGATCCTAATTTCAACAATCAATTCAGGTCTCGTGGGTCGGGTATTTTGTAAGGTTAGGTTCGTCATCATAGGTAACCTTAAACCTAAAAGACATGTCCAACTCACAACGGGTGTATGTCGGGTGTCTTCATCTCAACTCCTGCTTACAGATGCTCTAATTTTTAAATCTTAACAAGATTCGATCTCGATCCTAATACGATAGTTGTCAATGATAATCTCTCCAAAGGAAAATGATTATGCGGTTTATTACCAAAGGTCAATCATTCAAGCATAAAACAACACTTATAGCATTTTGTATCGTTACTTTACCTCGTCCCTTTGATTGGGATGGTACGCAGTACTCTCATCAAGATTCGTTCTCAACGACTTCTGAGCAAATCTCTAGAAATTCGATGCGAAGAGAGGATCTTGATATAGATGATCGATACAGGCACACCATGTTTACATAACTCCTTGAAATACAAAAGAGTCTATTTCTTCATCAAGAATCTATCATTAACAGGAATGACATTAGCAGATTTGGTCAGTCTGTCGACGATGACCCAATTCGAATCAAATTCAGATGATGACCTTTGCAATAACTAGACGTTTACTAATGTATGAGGCAATGTTTGCCTTCATAATTTACCATCAGTACAACTTCTTCAGATAAGATACACTTAGTCAAAAATGACATGAATAGAATACATAAACTTATGAGATTCTAATATGACTAAATCTCAAAATCTCCATATTTAGGCACCCATAAGCGACCTTTTATACATTTAACGCCATAGGCTTCTCAAATCTAATGGTTCACATTAGCCGCGAAACCCTTTTTATTATCTATATTATCCTTCTTACAATCATCGGCTATTTTTAAATTGTTCGGCAATTTATTTTGCACCTTCATTATTAAGGAACACATCTTAATTGATTTTTTTTATCCTTTCTATATTATGTGTCAGTATCTATATTCATCTCCCCTGACGAAATAATTATCATGTCCGAATTCATTCAAAGTTTCTTTCTTCATATTTTCTAAGTTTTAGTTTCGTCTCAACTATTATTTTTATCAGTTATGCACAATCTGACGTTTAAAGCGTCGATAAGTATTACTAGTAATTAAATAATAAATATTAAGTTTTTATGAAACGTAAACGTTAAAAGTTTAAATTTCTTAGTTCGATCAATTATAGTAAAATGTTCAAAACAAATTTGAATTTAATTAACAAAATTTTTGTTGATTTATCGGAAATAATTAGTAAGATCCGTAAATGTTCGAAAAACCTTTGTTTATTCTTTGATAGAAATTTTCTTAGTTGAAAAGCAAAAATTGTCGTTTCAAATCTTTAAGTCATGGTTTAAATGGTTTTCTCAATCCCTCTTAGGTTGTCTTGAGGTATACACAAACATTTACCCCTAAACAGGAGTTTAGTTAAATGTTCTGGGTATAAGGGAATAATCCCTTAAAAGTTCTTTTTGATAAAACATTTGTCAAAACATATTTGCACTTTCTTTTTGGTAAAACCCAAAGTCTCAAATGGCTCAAATTTTTAAAGAGTCAATATAGATTCCATTATTTATTAATCACACGGTCAAATAATGTAAAGGATTTAGTCTTTAATCACATGTTAAATATTTAAGGTATAGGTTTTCACTACTCGGCCAATTCAGGACAGTCTATAAATAATTATTAACTCCTTCCTATTCTTACAAACAAACAGATGGTCCTTAATGATCACAAGCATGGATTTATCAAATTACAGCCTACACACGAGATTCACCAAATTATGGATGCTACATGTGTATTAGTCCATCCAAACGATATCACGTGAAACTAATAATGTTCATCACAAGTTCTGGATGTAGTAATTGGAATAGATAATCTTTTCACGGACGCGAAGTTGATGATAACCATGCCGTGAATCAAATTTTCGAATATACGCTAGAACCTTGTAAATGATCGAACAAATCTATCATCTTGGGTAGTGGATATAGATTTTAATCGTCAATTTACTTAGTTCACGGTAATTAATAAACATAAGAAATGATAACACCATAGCTCTTCCTGATGACGAGCTCGGTAGAATAAAATCTTTCTTCCGACAACTCTCTCAGTTGTACGGTAATTCCTTTAATTCAGATGATGCTGACGTACAGTGCACAAGCCAAAGGTGCAGCACCGGGAACATAATCAATACCAATTTCAACTTGCCTTAATGGCAAAAGTCTAGGTAATTCATCAACAAATACTTATATAAGTTTCAGATAACATGAACATATTTTTTTTACATTTACTTTAAGTTCATTCTAGATTATAATATCTATGACTAGTTCATAACCATTCACGGTATATTTTCAAGTCTAAATGCAGGATATGGTCACCCATCAAGAATTATTTAGATAACTTTTGATAATCAACATCTTATCATTTAGGGGAATATTACTCGATTTCCCATCAATTAAGACAATGTCGTTATGTCATAATCAATCAATCCATTCTACTGGCACTATCAACTTTCCAGTTTCATTGCCGTCGATAAGATATGAATTTCTCAAAAGACTAATAATAATTCATAATCTTTCACAAATTCAAGGATATATGGCGACACAACTACAATTAAAAGAGTAAGGTCAACGCATAATCTACGCGAGAGAATTTCAAATCAGATACAGGCGAAAACATTTAATGAATATGAATATATCCCATGTTTTCATAATTTGAGTACGCATTCGAAAGCTCCTCGAATCGTTACCCAGGTCATTCAAATGAAATATAATCAAAAGAAATGATAGGAACGTCGATACATCCAATCGGGTATCAACACTCGATAATCAGATACTTTTCCTAAGAATCTCACTACGGGAGAATTGGACAAGAAAGAATTGTCAATTGTCAAATAAGACAATTTCCACAGATGAGTAAATTCGACTCAGAAGAATAGATGCTACAGGCACATATGTAGGTGTCCCTAACACTATGTCCCTATTTTTCACTTCTTGCAGATCTCATAAAATTTAATCTTTCACAATCTTCAAAGAAAATGTAGTGTTTATTCATTAATTTTATGGTGACTACTAATCAGCCTTGCATTGTCCATTCCAAATTGTATGTAGGCGCACAACTATATACAATTTCAAGATTAACGATGCAATACTCAGTTCGTCAAAATTTTATCATCATGTTTATAATAAAAACATTTTCATGCTTTGATTCTTAAATAAGAATCAAGAATAATATTACAAAGATTTTCTTTGTTATGAAAACAATTAAGTTTTCCAAGGTGTTTTATAAACAACTTCATTTCGATAACGATTATTTATAAGTCTCACATTAAATAATCCATATGGTGATGAAAATTCAATTTTTCTCAAGGGATACTGTTTTATCTTATAAAAACAATGAGTGATCTACAAAAGAGTGATGAAAGCTTGTTCACCAAGGACTAACTACAATATGATAGGAAATGAGCTTTAGCCAAATAATCATGAGGTTCATGACCTCGATGGTACTCAGGAATAAAAAGAGAATAATCCACAACGTAACTCAAATCGAGATGAGTACTTGTTCAATGGTTGCATCACTAATTCAATCATTAGGATGAAGCAATAAAAGATAGATAACATCGATACATGTAGGATTTAGCAATCAAATGTAGTCTTTTCATTAATCACAAACAAGTCAGAATTGTACCGTAACACATTGTGTGTCACTATGTCATACAATTCCAAGAACTCATCCTACCAACTGATGTCTCAGTTAAGTTAGGGATTTTTAAAAGATACCACAATGAATACTAATCTACAAGAGTCAATAGGTGTTCCACCTGTCCCTGAAGATCCATCGGTCCCAACTCAGAAGAAGATTTCTTCAATTTATTTCTTGGACACTGGGCATCCTCGTTAGTGGACAATGGCTTAGGAACAACCCTTAACACGAACTAACAATCATTTAAAACCTTATAATTCAATCACAGAACTTAACGACTTCCTCTTAACAATCTCATATTCCATATGGGTTAAATTTTATTTCATTCAAGTTTCAATCAACTTATACTTAATTCGGTATCCTACCTCATTCTCCAATACTTTCAACCTTATTCTTAGACCTTAATAGGGCAATAAAAGCTCGATATGAATCAACACTTAATTTCCAATCCTATATCTCTTACATCAATAGTTACCAAATGAGTCACTAGTATGAAATGACTCGATCATTCAATTAGACTTCTCGGAAAGGTACTAGTGGCATGAAGCTTTTGGGTAATGGTTCCAATGACAGCCTCAAGTGCAACATTCACCCTTTCGATTTCAAATTTAAGAATTGGGTGACAACGAATCATATGACATCTTTTTAGGTGGTAACGTTTTGTCAACTCCACTCTATAAGGAAAGATCGTCATGACATCGATATCAGATTTAATTTCGCCAACTCTTTATCAACATCACAATCAACTAATATCAACGTTTCTACGAATATCAACCATTTTGTTGGGATCATAAATATCCACAACTTGGTTTAGATCTAGGATAGCTAGAATTCCTACGAGAATAGCTTCGATTAATTTACTAGGGGATTTAGGGTTTCTTGTGACAATCTACGTCGTATAAATACCTCGTATAAATATCAAAATAATCATCAAACAATCATGTAATAAAATTACATCATATATATATATATATATATATAATCCAAGTTATATATATATTAAAATAACAATTCTCAGTCTGGCCTTGTCGGTAACTCGGGAATTCTTCGGCACCGTTATAGTCAAAAGATTTTTAGACATTTTTAGAAAAATGTTTATAGTTAAAAGATTTTGAAATGTTTTATTAAAAACCTTAGTTTTAAAAATCTTTCGTTCTCTATAACGAGAGCTCTGGTACCAAACTGTAACAACCTCAAATTTATACAATTAAGTTAAGTGGAAGACGAGTTGGTGTTACGGGATAGCACATTACTCACATCATAGACAACGCTTAAAAGTCACGTCGTTTTAATAATAAAGCATTTCCATTCATAAATATCAAAGTTACATAGGTCCCAAGTCATTGTATTTCATATAATTTTTACAAAGAATTTGAATGGAAATAATTAATTAAGTGCGGGCCATGAATTCTTGTCGTCTTCCCGAGAATTACCTTCAAGTACCTGAGATAAAACATGTTAAAAGAAAAGGTCAGCGATAACGCCGAGTGAATTCATAGAGTTTAATAAAACCATTAATATAACATCGGTATAAAATTATTACCGGAAATCATTTTGTACAAATCAGTGTAATAGGCCATAAAATAGCCAAAGTCATTTTATACAAATCCTTATCAAAATCATAATATAGGCATTTGCCTTAAAAATCATTATACGAACCATTGTCGTAAAAACATCATACAATACGTTTTACAACGTTGTATAGATTAAATAAAAACCGTCATATGAATATGGTTATATAAAACTAAAACACGAACGTAATATCAATAGTAAGACCCTGTATTGCTAGTCAGGCAATATATCGCAATTCAATGCTTAAAGCAGTATTTCGTTAATTGGATTATTATAAGCCGCATGACATTGTTACCTTACTAAACCAAACAACGGGTAGCTAACCGGATACTCAATTTGCCCATCTAAATTAGCGTGTCGTCACAATAATCACGCTTGTGTAAATCTTCTCATACATAAATTCGCTTACCAATCAATGTGGCACGACGGGGATCAACCGTCAAGGCGCGAACTGGGGTGATCGTCCCCAAATAGTACTATTATATGCATAAGCGTCTACCAAATCCCGGTAGTTCACAATTCATGCTAATGGGACTTTCAGTGACATAACCTAACTTTAATAATCCATTTTATTTCATCTATCGGGTCATTTAATCATTCATCGGGTCATACAATCATTCGGGTCCAAATCAATAAACAAACAATTGGGACAACTAGTGTCCTATTTCATAAAAACTAACATGTTATATCCCTCGCGAGTTTATAAAACATTTCATAAAACATTTAAAAGAGTGCGAGGCTATGAACTCACGTTGATGTGGGAAGGCTGTTATCGGCGATTTGGATGTATGGTACGTGCTTCAATCACGGAAACCTAGACAAATAATACTCGTCTTAGACTCTTGTCCAATGACTTTATAAAAATAACAATTATGTATACATATGATGATTTTATACATATGATGATGATCAAGTAGGATTATATACTCCTATTTACTCATTTTTGAGTTTATGTGTTGGTAACTTCTTACTAGTTTACTAGTTTTACCTATTTACAAGTTTTAAGTCCAATAAGCTTATTATAAGTTCTTTAACTTGTATTAATCCATTTTATATTTGTATTATCAGTATTTATACTTTACATGTTGGGCCCAAATGGGTTAAGCCCAATAAATAAGTTTATAAGTGTTTTAGCCCATTTTGTTGTATTATTAGTCCAATAACGTTAACTTAGCCCGTTAATGTCCGTATGTTATATAGTTAGGGTTTTATTGGTTTTTAATTGTTATATATGTTTATATATCAGTATATGAGTTTATAAAAGTTTACATTAGACGGGTCCGACCGTCTAAGTTTTATTTAACAAAAACGTTAATTTTACGGTAATAGCCGAAAAGTCGTAAAAATCATGTTTATAGTTTTATGACTTATAAAACTTATCAAACTACCATTTTTATAAATCGTCCATTTATTTATCCTTATACATATTTTTATAAATGTATTGTATAAGTTAGTGGGTTTTAATTCACATTTTATACTATTTTTATTTGAGTGCTTATATAATACTATTATACTTTAATTTCCAAAATCTGATTTTTACTTTCATGTTCACCAAAACAGCCATATCTAGAGTTCTATATGGAGATAGAAGCTCAAATTTTTATGACATAAACTAAATGATATGTTCTCCATTTAACTCTACTATAGCTACTGTTGAATCAGCCTCTAAGTATTTTCTAAAAATCGTCTAAAATAGTAAACTCAGATTTGTACTCTAAACTTGTTTTGATCATATCTCACTCATTATAATGGTTCCATTGCATGGCCAACTCTCAAATGTGTATGACATCTTATACTTACTGTATTTTATTTCCACTTTGCCATTTTATCAGTCTAACATGTGGTTAGTTACTATTTTTATACAGCCTACAATTTAAGCCAGATTTTAGCCTTGTTTCTTATAGTTTTTCATCTTTTTAATCATATTTATCAACACCAAATCCCCACACAATACTTTTATCATCATATAATAATCATATACATATAAAATAGGAAAGAAAATACATGATTACATAATCAAAATTAACAAGAGGATAGGAAGAACAATCTTTATACCACCATTAGTGATGAAAAGATGAGATTTTTGATGAACAAGACTTGGTTCTTGTTATCAAATCTTCAACTTTAGCAAGGAAACTTCTTGGGTACTTTGGATAGATGAACACCTCCATGAATTCAGCCCTTTAACCTCATGAAAACTCCTTTTCATAGGTTAAGATCACCTCCAATCTTCATATCTTCAAAGGGTTTCCATCATTTGTGTGAATAACACAAGTTTTAGTGGTTGAAAATTGATCAAATGGGGTGTTTAAGGTGAGGATGGGACGAATTTTAGAGAGAGGGAGGAGTGTTGTGTTGTTTTTGCATGTAAGAAATGAGTTAGTTGTTTAGAGATGGTGGTTTTGATGCATAGTTGCTTACTTTGTAAGCTTAGGACAAGTGTAAGTAACTAAGTTACTTACAACTTGACACCTCTTTGGTGTTGGCTCACACTTGGCCATCCCATATAGTGGGGTGGGGCAAGTGTAAACTTGTCTCATCCCACTAATTTACGGGTATTCCTCGATTCTAGTTTCCTCGATTCTAGTTTCCTCGATTTGCGTGCCCTCGGGTCGTTTTACGAAAAACGTTTTTATAAATTATGAATCAACGGCACAAAACGAATCTAATAAAAATTGTCTCATCAAAAACGGAGTTCAAAAACGTAAATACGTAATCCTAAGGTTTCCGGTTTAGTCGTAAAGGACGTTAAATTATAATCGTAAGTCCTAATCTCTTCTCGTAAATTTGTGAGTTTATGAACCAACACAAATTTAAAATCCCAAAATAATATTCACGGATAAAGTTATTTTCTGAAATGTCAGACTGTCACCAAAAACGGTGTATGTAAACGTAAGCACGTAACGTAGAATCCTCCCGTTTAGACGTAGTCGATGCTACTTCAAGACGTAAATCCAAATTTCTTCCCAGAAATAAGTGAGTTCATAATATAACATTAAAATAATGTTTTTAAATAATATTTGAGAATAAAATATAAACCATTAATTGACAGATTGTCACAAATACACCACCAATTACCCAATTCATCACCTCCATAAGCTCTTTTTGAACCAAATCAACAAGTTCTACTACAAACTGCTACTCAGGTACTGTATTGAACTGCTAGGATGAAATGAACATGAATAGCTCCCAAAAACGTCTCAAAAGCAATTCGTTGATCAATGATGATCAATAACATCACAATAGAACAACAGTTAAGCAGGATTGAGTATAGGAAATGAAGATGAGAATATGAAACTTAATATGTTTGTTCTTTTATTGATTTAGGAGGGAAAAGTAGTTACAACTGTATAACTAACTCTATAACTAACTCTCAAGTGTGTGTCAAACACTTGAGAGAAGTTAACCAACTGAATGAAGAACAAATTTGAGAGGAAAAACTATAAGTGTGTGTTTTTGCACACTTAGCTACTCAATGAAAATGAAGGTACAATATGCTATTTATAGAAGTTGATGATGATATGTTGGGGTAGTCTGACGTGTCTCAACCAATGGGGAGATGCCAGGTGTCACAATCTGGTGAATTGTAGATTTCACTCTAAGAACACCAAAGGGGTTTTCTTATTCATCCACTTTCAGTTTAATTGAGCTTTATAGTTGGATTCTTCTCTTCATTCCGAGTGTTTTTCATGTAGAAAGTGTTTTATGAAATGCATTGTAGCTCAAAATCGTTCCTGAGCTTGTTGATAGTTAACGTTGACATGTGGCATGTTTTCATTGGCCCATAGTGTAGCACACGGATCATTATCCATTTTGGATAATTGATATATTGCATGGCAACTTGTGATTGTGTAGAAAGAGCTGAGTGCGTTCCACTATTCTTCGCTTTGTATATTTAATGAGAATGTGAGGTGGCAGGCTAGCTGGCAATCCGCACCCTTAAATTCTTGCATTTTGATTGGTTCCCAAGTTAAGACACAGATCAATACCAAACTTGATGCATTTTTGACACTTTCAGCCCTTGTCTTTAGCAGATTATCAAAATGAGCTCCTTTCTTCATTCCAATGGCATATTTGGTCCTTTGACTTGTAATCTTGATTATTTGACTCCCTTGACTTGGTTGACTTGAAGTTTGACCAAGTTTGACTTTGATCTTGACTTTTTCCAAACTTTGCATTTAAGTCCCTCATCTTTTGATTACTGTCAAGATAGGTCCTTCAACTTCAAATAACTTGTCATCTTTGATCCTTCTTTTGTCTTTTCATCATAAATGAGCTTGATTTCCTCTTGTTGGCTTGAAATTGTATCCTTGTTAAGTATTTAAGCACAAACATAAAATATACCACATAATACTGCTTTATAGCACAAAAGTTAGGTATTTTATATGTGTTTTAGGGTGATTTGTTGATTAATTGATATGAGATTTTGCTCATATCAAATCCCATACACTTGATCATTGTCATGACCTCATGCAATGCTATATTTTAAAGTACAAATTTACATTTTCCTCATAATTAACCCACCTTCGCCAATATAGAATGTTTTTACACTACTCTACACTATATGATGCATGATTTTGATTTTGTACAATGCAATGCAAAGAAGAACAATTCTATTTATATATTTTTGATTTTTTCATAAATGGTTTTGATGGAGAAACTCATAAAGAAATCAATGACTTAAATTAGGGCTTTCGTACCATGGACACTTATCACTCTCAAGTTTCACTTTCCCCATACCAAGCTTAAAAATGGGATCATTGTATTCACAAGTAAAAAGTGCATCAACTTATTGATAAAAAAATTAAATGTGGAACCAGTTATTATTTGAGCAAATTGCTTGAAGGCAAATTTGTCATTATTTGAAGCGTGAAATATAAGAAATGTAAAATCCAAAAATAAGGAAGCACGGTTTTAATCCTAAGTAATCCTCTCATCCATTACATGAAAAACCGCTCATAATTAATATAAGTTCGTTTCAAGAGTAATAAGTAATTCGCCTTATGTGTAAAATCCTCATGTCATGTATTAATAAGTAGCTACACACTCGCTAAGGAAAGAAAAATAAAACTCACGCAATAATTTACATCCTCCGCCTTTTTGAGACTTTTGATCTTCAATCCCGCAACCCGTCAAGGTAATACTGGATTGGAGCAAATATTAAATCCTCGCAACCCGTCAAGATAATATTGGAATCTAGTAGTTACTATAATTAACACTTCACTGCCCCTCTTGGGAGTCTTATAATTATCTTTTTTCTTTTCTTTTTTTTTCTTTTTCTTTTTTTTCTAGCCACTCATTTTTTTGTAAGCAGCTCTTATTTTTCTTTATTCCTCACAAAAAAATTTGAAAAGAATAAAAGGAAAAACACCCGCTAATTATTAAGCATGACATAAGTCTAATACACATAAAACGTTGTAACTTCGAATCTTAAGACGTACTTATACCAACCATGAATGATTAGACAAAATTGCATAAGAGCTTACAAACCAATTAAAACCGTTCTTGATTATTTATTAACATATATACATGCAAAGAAAATAGAGGTAAAGAAGAGAAGGTTTTAGCCACAAGTAATTATCATGAAGTTTATCTAGCCCTTTTATACTTGCTTCAACTCTATCATCTCCCATTCTCCACAAATTTAAAATCTCAAATAATGAGAGTGGTGGACGCTTAGCCTAATAGACCAATGAAGGACTACATGGTTAAGGATACTAGCTAGAGAATGCTTGGATAAGCAAACTCGGGTTGAGTCAAAGTATCCATGATGGGCCTAATATGTCAAAGCAGTCTAAACTTGTTAAACCATGTTCTTATTATATATTTTTTCTTTTTCACTTTTTCATAAAAAATGAAAGAAGAAATATATAAAAATGCAAATGTGATATGCAAATGAAAAATGTTTAATGAAAAAATTATGAATGCATATTTTTAGTGGCCAAAGTAGATAAAAAATTTGAAAAATGTTTGAAAAATTAATTTCCAAGTTATCATGAAGGTCAATGACAAAGTCTAGGTAAGGTCACTTCGATAGAAGACCCCCCTACACATAAGCTAAACATTGTCCTTAATGTTTAAGAGCATGGAAGTATAAACTTCCCCTACCCTTATGACAATGAATAGACTTTGCTTAACCCAAGCTAAGGAAAGATCAACTATGGTGAATTCATTTTTAAGCACAATATGTCTATGAAGAATCACAATAGTAACCAAGTGAACCTGATACAAGGGCCTCCTCCATAAGCTCCAAAGCACGAGATGAGTAAGCCACCCTACAAACAACATGAAGACAAAAGGAAGGTCTCCCTTACACTTCTCATCAACTTTCCATCCTTATTTCTAACCTACAACAATCTAAGTATAAAACCTCTAAACCTAGTTATTCAAGCTTGATTTAAGGAGTCTCTAGCTCGACTCATCCCACACTTAAAAGTGTCTAAAACCTATCATGGAGAAGAAATGTTTTGCCCTTTTTAAGAAAAATCTCCATGATGAGGTAAAGAAAGTTTTCAATTATCAAAACTCCATAAATATTCCCCTGGATCAAATACATAATTACCATCCCACTTATAACACAATTCAACAACTAACTTCCCAAGCGATGGTGAAAAGGATGAGGTGTTTTTCTCCAAAATGGTTGCCCATATGTTCTTCAAAAGGTGATAAGGTGATACTCTCAAATCTTTCACAACTTTTCCTTTTGTTGCATCAGGCAGATACTGAGATGGTTTAGAAAAATCTATACCTGGATCAAAAATCCGTTCCTTGATGGGAAAAACAAGTGGTGGTTGCCTTAGAAGATTCTCCCTTGTAGGTCACATGGTGAGAGAAAGGGTGTGGAGTAAAAGGTAACAACAAGCTCTTTGAAGGCACCATCATGACTTGTTTTCCTTTATCTCTTTGAAAGGTTGAGGTGGACAAAGAAGAAGGTAAAGGATCCTCATGCAATAGAGATTCTAGAAAGAGTATGTCCCCTCCTTATCAATATAACCAAGAGTGTACTCAAAAGGGATATCAACCTCTAAAAACTCATCACTCTCATCTATGATAGAATCTTCCTCATCACCATAAACATCATAGATTGGACGATCAAAAATTGGTGATTCCTCAAAACCCAAGGAAGTGTGATCATCAATGAATGGAGAGTCACAAGTGGAGAGCTCATCATCACTATAATCATCATATGTTGATGTATCACAAAAAGAAGAGATTCTTCATTACTAAGATCCTCATTGGTGTCTTCATCATGGTGAAAAAGTAGGTTATCATATGAGGTTTCAAAGAGAGGATTGGAATGAATCACAAAATCACCAAAGTTAAGCTCTAGAGGTTCATGAAAATCCAAGGATGAGGTAATGGAAGAAATGGTCTCAACATAAGGTAGATCATAATCTCCACTTGAGCAAGCTTCATAAAAATATTCATCATAAACTTCATCAAGGATATCATCTTGAGTTTCCTCCTCATGCGCAACATAAATATGCTTCACCACTCCCGGCTCATTAGATTTCCCCATGTTAAACACAACTGTCTCATCTCCTACCCTCATTGTAAGTTATCCTTTCGCCACATCTATAAGAGTTAGACCCATTCTCAAAAATGGCCTACCAACAATCAAAGGAACTCTCGGATCCATATCATAATCAAATACTACAAAGTCCGCGGGAAAGGTAAATCTATCAACCCCAACAAAAACATCCTCCGCAATTCCCACCGGATACGCTATAGTACGGTTGGCCAACTCAAGAGTCATCTTAGTAAGAGTGAGCTCGGGAAGTGAAAGTATTTTCAAAACCGATAATGGCATGAGATTTATGCTTGCTCCTAAATCCGCTAATGCCATGCAATTTTCCACACCCGGAAAATTGCAAGGAATCAAAAACCTCCCCGGATCTCCAAGCTTAGTAGGCAACTTCTTAAGCAAAACCGTGGAGTAATTTTCATTTAAGAAAGCATTAGACAAATCCACCAATTTCTCCTTGTTAGAAAGTAAGTCCTTGATTATCTTAGCAAACTTAGGCATATTTTCTAAGGCTTCCGCAAAAGGAGATGTTTATGTTGAGTTGCTTGAACATCCTCAAAAAGTTTGATACTTGTATATCATCCTTGTTCTTAAGCTTTTCCTTTCTCAATCTTGATGGATAAGGGAGACTTGGTTTTGGTTGTGGTTGAGTGGTTGATGAAGGATTTTCTTTGATGGGTACTTCATGAGTAGGTGTGGAAGGTAAAGGAGAAGTAGAAGAACTTGAGGATGGTGAACTAGATGTAGAAGGCTTATCACAATAAGGAATCATAGTACGCTTTACCAAAGTAGGTTTGGGTGGTGAAGGATCATGAGTTTTCTTTCCACTTCTTGTTGTGATAGCATTGACATTAGCCCTCGGGTTTGTTTGTGTTAGAGGGTAAAGCCCCTTGTGGTCTTTGATTAAATGCCATCAAAAGCCTCTTAGTTTGCTCCTCCATTGTAAATTTCATTTGCTCTTGGATTCTCTTCTCACTTTCACGAATTCTCCTCTCAACATACTCATGATTATCATGTAACCCATATCCTTGATTTTGAACTTGAGGGTATCCTTGATTTAGGAAGGGTGGTGGTGGGTTAAATCCTTGATTGGGTGGATGAAGGTTATTTCCTTGATTTTGAAAGTTGTTGGGTGCTTTATAGTTTTTCCCTTGATATTGTGGCCTTGGACCTTGGTTCATTTGTAACAATTGAGGGGGATTGGGTTGATTAAGGGTGGGTGGATGGGGTGGGCATCCCGGTGGAGCAAGGTAATTTTGAGACTTGTAAGAAAGGTTGTTTCGATTGATGTTGGGTTTGAAATGTTCTATATGTTCTTCTTGGTAAGCATAACACTCAACTTGCTAACCTTGAACTTTGTCACATTGTTGATAGGAATGGGGACCTCCACAAGTCTCACATGAAAGAGCAATAGCATGTACATCATTGCTGGAATTGTTCAAGGAAAGGCCCTTAATAGTTTGGATTAATTCTTAATTTGACTTAAGATGCATCTCTTGATTCCTATCAATTTTTTGGAGTATCTCTTGGTAACACTTGATGAATTGATTATCACAATGTGTTTGAGAACTATCTTGTATAACATGAACCCTTTCATCAAATTGTGTGTTAGTTTGCACCATTTATTTGGTCTCAATAATGTCCCAAGCGTCTTGAATGGATTTAGCAAGAATATTTCCACCCGCGGAAGCATTGAGTGAATCTTGGTGATGAGGTCTTAATCCATTATAGAAAGTATTGATTTGGTGAACGTCATCGAATCCATGATTTGGGCATTTTCTCAGTAACTCCTTGAACTCCTCCCAACCATCACTAAAGGTTTGACTCGGTTTTTGTTGAAAGCCTATAATTAAGTTTCTCAAAGCCGTGGTCATAGATGGAGGAAATAACTTGTTCAAAAACTTCTTAGTGAAGCCATCCCAAGTAGTAATGCTCTCGGGTGGTTGTGTATCTAATCAATACTTTGCATTTCCATCTAGTGAAAATTGTATCAATATCAACTTAATGACATCATAGGGAACTCCATTGTACTTAATAGTGTTGCAAAGAGCAAGAAACTTCTTAAGGTGATCATCTGGATAATCATAGATGTCTTAAGCTCAAAGGTGTTTGCGGGAATACCGGGTATCTTAATAGCATCAGCATATCCTTGCACATTGGATTGCAAGTGCTCCATCAAAGGTCGAGTGTCAACGCCGGCCATGGCTTCTTGTTGTGTGTGGATCAAAGTACGATTCTCGGGATCGGCTTGATGGACGGTGGTGTTTTTACTCTTTATCTTTTTCTTCCTTTTGGGAGGAAGGGGTGTTGATCCCAAACTTAGATCGATTAGCTTTGTGTATACGAGATTAGATCAAGTAATACACGTAGAGAAACTTTGTGTATTCAACAATCTAAGTATTATGCGGGAACTAATACTCAGAATGAAGAACAAACAGAATATATGAATACCAAACTTTCACTTTAATTAATAATAACAATGAAAGATTACAATGAAAGTGTTATGAGATATGTTGAAGAGATGTGTGAAAAAGATGTATGTGAGATGTGTCTTATGTCTAACCCTAAGGCCTCCTTTTATAGGTTTAAGGAGCCTTGTACAAAAAGCTAAGATCAACTATTTTAGGAAGAGACACAAGATAAACATACTCAAATAAAATATTGACTAAATCTTTTTAAACATTAAGAATATATTCTGAATTCTTATCTTCATATTTTGTCCACCAGCTTGAAGAATTCATCATTGACAGATTTAGTCCTTGTCTTTATGTTAAGATTCTTCTCGTCAGCGTCTTGATAATTCTTATCAGCGTCTCATCTGTCAACGCCCTGTTTACTCTTGTCAGCGTCCAAGTTCCTCTTGTCAGCGTCTAGGGACTTGGTCAATTTTATTCCCAACAATCCCCCCGTAAACTTGATATCTATTCTAGTAATCAAGTTTATGAATAAAATAAAACATACAGAGAGGATTCTTACAAACATACTTATCCCTGAATTTGAGTAATAATAAATCTCGAAAAGTCAATCACTCAAATCACTTGTATAGTCAGCCTTCACTTAGTCTTAATCATCTTCAACACCTGTAGAGTCTTTGGAGCTTTCTTTATTACTTTTCTCACTCAAATTCGATTGCTCCTCCCCTTTTTAAGACTCCTCTCCAAGATCAATATACAAGGACGGAACCAAGAACGTCCTCCTTGCATCAGCTTCCAAAACAACAAGTCTATCAGTTCAAAACAGTGATCCTTGACAATTTGTACCATTTCTGTATTATGCTTTTACAAGCTAATACAGATTTTCATCAATTCCATTAATGTCAAAGGTTTCATACTGTCCTCATCCACATTCGGGAAATGAATCCTCAATGTTGATTCATAGGACATGGGGATGGACTTACTGATGATAAGACTGACTTGACCTGCATTAAAGCTAGTGCCAATAGTCTCAGCCATCTCCATAACACTATACACCCTTGTGAAAGTGATCTCTGCTGCTACTAGATGTCAATCACTAGGAAAAACATCTCAATGATCATTAGGCTTCCAGATATCCAAAAAAAATTTGAAAAATGTAAGGGTGATGAAACATTTTGGGTCTATAAAGAAGTTTAAAAATGACATCAGCTAAGATGGCATAGCATAAAATGTACTTGAGAATGCATAAAACCTTAGTTAAAACACAAACAAAGGTAATAATCCTAAGGAAATTAACTAGTCTAATAAGCAAGAATGACAAACACTGTTCATGCATACACTCATGCAAAAGCATGATAGACACACATGAACTCTAGAGTCCTTTGTTCACAAATGCCCCAAAGAGAAATTTAACTCATATAAAACCTTTGCAACTCCCCAAGTAAGCCCAAAAATATATCTACCCCAAGTCACCCATACGACCACACCCAATTCTAGGTCAAAAGTCTTGGCAGCATGCATGCAAAATAAATTACGTGCATGCTACAGTGCCTCGAGGTTTAGAAATTCCAACAATTTCATAAGAAAAGATCCTTCATTATTTCTAACCCCCACTCACCAGTGGACACAATCTAGAATTGTGCAAGAGTGCTCTAAGAGTACCCAAAAACCTAAAGGTTTACCTCCCCTTAACAAAAGCATACAAATCATTATATGTGAAGAAGCAAAATTTTATCTCAAGATAGGAATGTAAACACTCCAACCATCATAAATAAATTTTGCAACATTGTATCCATCCAAATGTAGCTCCACATTCCTGCATAGTTAGACAAAAACCACAAAAACACACACTAACAGAGGCTACCCTATCCCATGAAAATGAATAGAGATAACATGTCAGTGGATAAAAATAATATCAGCGGAAAGACCAACAATGCATGTTCCTTGAGCATCCAATGTCTCAATATCCTTGATCATTAACCTGCTTTTGGATAGGCTGCTCAAAAAGAAAACAAATTAGTTTTCTTTGGAGATCCAAGTCTTGTCAGACTTGGATCTATCTAGTTGTTCAACTAGAGTGGTATTATTCTTTGCCACAAATCCCTGTTCATCCCTTTGTGACCTAAACACCCCATTTGTTCCAATGAGACTAGTAATGACCTTCTCAAGATATTTAAATCTATTCCAAGTCATTGAAATACCATTAAAATTAGAGTTTTGCTCTTGTTTAGGTTTCCATGTTAAGTGGGATGATGCTTCAGACCCTTGACCCTTATTAACCAAGTATCTTTGTTTATATGGTCTAAAATAAGGTCTCATACCAAACTTGGAGCTGTCAGCGCTGCATTTGTGCCTGTCAGCGTTGAGTTTGTTCCTGTCAGCGCTGAATTTGTTCTTGTCAGCGCTGAATGTGTTCCTATCAGCGCCCAAATTAGGGTTTGCTACAGGAACATGCTGTCTGTTTAACCAAGTGTTGGTCTTTTGAAAGGGCCTTTGTCCATGGGTATTAGCTGCCTTAGAGAAGAAAGGAGCTGGTCTATTGTGGACAAAAGGTCTATGGTTGACATTGGATGACCTACTGTCAGCGAATGAATTATATCCACTCACACAATTATAGGCCAAATGTGAGAAGCTCCCACATGAGTAACAAGCCTTTTTGGACACAAACTTAGACTTAGACTGATAAAACCCTGTCCCATTAACACTTTCTTGGCTTCTGAATGACCTAGGTTTCCTATACATTTCAGCGTATTTAACACTAGGTTGTTTCTTAATTGGGGAGCCAAGATTAACAACTTTTCTAGTGATGGGATTTGTCACAGTTATAGGTGTAGATACAACTGGACTCTCAATGGGTGTAGGCACAAATGGACTCTCACTAAGTATCCCACCTTTAACAAATAAAGTGGGGTTGGCCTTTTTCCACTCTTCTAGGTCAATAACCTTTTGTTGATATTCCTCAACTGGGGAAAGAACTCTAGATGGAGGAATAAATTCCTCTTCTTGGAGTTCTGGAATACCAGTCAAAGAGAGATCTTTTCTATGGACACCATAGAAGTCCCCAGCAGGTGGTGGAACGGAAACATATTCTTTCAACCCAATCCCAGACATATCCTTAGAATCCCTTTGTTTATTAACACATTCTCCTAGGGTTTGTGTGGCCTTATCAAATCTCTGAATTTTAAGACTCACATTGTCTTTATTCTTATTAGCCTCATCTAACTTAGCTATTAAATCAACATTAACCCTATTCACGATATCGTTAATATCATTACTTTGATTTAACTCATGTTTTATGATATTTATTTTATCTTTTAAATCAAACTCTATTTTCTTATACTCAGAAACAGTCTTTTCAGTTTGAACAAGTGCCACTTGATAATTAGATAACGTGCATCTTACGTCTGAAAGATCTGATTTTAGTTTTAAAATCTCTTTATTAAGTTTTTCAGTATTTATCCTACAAGAAGAGTCATCACATACCTCATTATCAGAATTGGAACTTGTGGAACTTGAAGTAGACGTGGCCTTAACTGAAAACATCATCAAATTCTTCTTCATCTTCTTCCTTAGCCTGGTTCACCTCACAATAGTGGATCTCGTTCTTCAAATCAAAATTTCTCAACAAGCTCTGATACCATTTGTTGATCCCAAACTTAGATCGATTAGCTTTGTGTATACGAGATTAGATCAAGTAATACACGTAGAGAAACTTTGTGTATTCAACAATCTAAGTATTATGCGGAAACTAATACTCAGAACGAAGAACAAACAGAATATATGAATACCAAACTTTCACTTTAATTAATAATAACAATGAAAGATTACAATGAAAGTGTTATGAGATATGTGGAAGAGATGTGTGAAAAAGATGTATGTGAGATGTGTCTTATGTCTAACCCTAAGGCCTCCTTTTATAGGTTTAAGGAGCCTTGTACAAAAAGCTAAGATCAACTATTTTAGGAAGAGACACAAGATAAACATACTCAAATAAATTATTGACTAAATCTTTTTAAACATTAAGAATATATTCTGAATTCTTATCTTCATATTTTGTCCACCAGCTTGAAGAATTCATCATTGACAGATTTAGTCCTTGTCTTTATGTTAAGATTCTTCTCGTCAGCGTCTTGATAATTCTTATCAGCGTCTCATCTGTCAACGCCCTGTTTACTCTTGTCAGCGTCCAAGTTCCTCTTGTCAGCGTCTAGGGACTTGGTCAATTTTATTCCCAACAAGGGGTTGTACACAAAATGGTATTTGTGCACGCCCGCGAGTGAGCATGCAACTCAATACAAAGAGTGAGAGAGAAGCTCTCGTTCGACTTTGAAGAAGAAGGGATTATCCTCTTCGAGATTCAATATGAAATATCCACAAGAAAGTATAATATATGTAATTACTACTTGGGTGCAAGACCCCCCAATCAAGCCTTCCTTCTTAGAATACGCACTAGTGGACGAGGGGGTTAGGTGACGCGAAGCAGTTAAGTACCTATTAACCCTTAGATGGCATTTTATAGCACATCGCCTTTCTATTCACTCTGTAGTTTGTATTCTTCGAATTATTGCCTATTGGAAGTATTATCTATTCTTGCTTAATTAAATTTGATCGATACCACGTGTCAAGGACCAGAACGCTCCCTAACACGGTGTATTGCAAAAGCAATATTTATGGAGATATGTGTATTGATTGTTCGTATACGTATACGTATCTACATATAATAATATAGAGAAAATATTTTTGTATTTATTGGGTTTTTTAAAGAAAATACTATATGTACGTAAAAACCGAGGAAATCCAATAATATATATTTTTGGTTGCAATCTCTTAGGAAAAAGATTGCTTTTTGAATCTTTTATTTTTTTGGTCAATTATTTAGGAAAAGAATTGATTTTGTTATTTTTTAAGTTTTTATATTTTTATATTTTTGATTTTTTTATGTTTTTAATTTATGATACGTAAAAATAACGTTCACGGGGTGAACGGATCCCAAAATCCAATGAAAACCGTCAATCAATAGTCTCTCGTAAAGTCAAAGAACCGGCAACGGCGTCATTTGAAATTGAGTATATTGAAGTTCGTTTTCTCTCGATTCTTGACCAATTGAAAGTCCTAAAAATCTCATGTTTATAATTGTTCTTGGTTGATAGGGTATTTGGATATTCTTTGTCTATTTCAATTAACAAGTAAAATAAGTGAAAAATATTAAGCTATGTATCCGTAAAACACTTAGCGAATTCCAAATAATATTCACAAAAGTTCAAATTGTAAAAACATGAAAGTAAAGTGCTTGAAATGTAAAGTAATTGAAAGTATAAGGCTTGAAATGTAAAATTCAGAAAGTAAAAGGACCAGAAATGTAAAATCCAACAACTTGTGATAAACTTTAACAAACTTCTAAAAATGCCTAACTGAAATTGACAAAAACTAAAAGTTAAGGGGTTGTAAACTTGTAAAACCCTAATTACTTGTAAAATTATCACTGAATGAAAGCAATTAAGAACTAGAAGGAACAAGATGCAATTATTATGAACTTTCCAACAAAAACGGGTATAAGCAAAGGAATAAGCTCGTTAGAGCTTAATAATGAACCAAATAAGCTCCAAATTGTTTCAAAATGCTTAAAATGAAAAGTTAGCTAGGTAAACTAAAGGAATCATCTTAAAAAACAAGTAAAACTCGAATTAGCTTATTATAATAAGCCAACAATAAGAAAACTAGGAAACCAGACATCCACAATCAGATTTTTATGCTAAATCTTGTTAAACAGCTATATAGGAGTATGGAATGCCTTTCAAATTTGAAAATGATTCACTGGATAAGCTGGAAAATGATTTTAAGCTAGAAAGTGCTTATTTGACCAAGTTTGACCAAAAATATGAAAAAGCTGAAATGTTCACAAACTACTCAAGACATGTTTTAAACAAGGTTTATGAAAGAAAATTAGAACATTTATGAAGTAGAAATGGATATCCAAGAAAACAGTCAAGCTTCTATTACAGGAACTTGAGTTTGGTCTGTGACTTATTAAAAAGCTGATTCCTAGCTTAAACTAAGAACTGTGTAATTTCTTTTAACAGACTTGAACTATGGATGTTAAAATTCAATTGAGAATTGGTTTCAAGCAAAATAGTTGAGAAATGAGTAAATGGCATGTGATTGAAATAAGCAAGTTTTCTGATTTAAAATGTTCACAAACCTTGACCCAAACCTTTTTTATACCAAATCCTTTTTGACCAATATTTTGACCAAAAAAACAGAACAATTGAGTTATCACTAAGTTACCAAATGTAAACAAGCTAATTTCAAATGGATTAACAAACTTGAATCACAAGAACTAGACAGATCCAAACACTAGTTATCAAAACTGTGAGGAACTTTTACGAAGCAGATTTCAGTAAGAAAGTGATCCAGACTATGACTGATATTTGAACTTGTTTATAAAGTGAAATGAAAGTAAACTTGACTGCTTTTAGGCTTATTAACAGACTACTTCACAAGATGCATTCAAAGAACTAATGACTGATGAATATCAAAGCTAAAAACAAGTAGATGTAGAATTAAGGTATAAGACTACTCAAATTATATCAAGATATCACAATTACACTAAATCAGATCTAACCACATGATCATAGCAGCAATTAGTATTTACTCTAAGAATTTAGCATGCAAACTTCAATTGAGTGGAACCTAAAAACAGAATCTTGAAACCTTTTAGCTAGAAGCCTCCATTGATGGAGTAGTGTGGCGCTGAGCATACTAAGATCTACAAGAAAACCACCAATACACCACCATTAACCCAATTCATCACCTCCATAACCTCTTTTTGAACCAAATCAACAAGTTTTGCTACAAACTGCTACTCATGTACTGGATTGAACTGCTAGGATGAAATGAACATGAATAGCTCCCAAAAACGTCTCAAAAGCAATTCATTGATCAATGATGATCAATAACATCACAATAGAACAACAGTTAAGCAGGATTGAGTATAGGAAATGAAGATGAGAATATAAAACTGAATATTTTTGTGCTTTAATTGATTTAGGAGGGAAAAGTAATTACAATTGTTTAACTAACTCTATAACTAACTGAATGAAGAACAAATTTGAGAGGAAAAACTATAAGTGGTTGTTTTTGCACACTTAGCTACTCAATGAAAATGAAGGTACAATATGCTATTTATAGAAATTGATGATGATATGTTGGGGTAGTCTGACGTGTCTCAATCAATGGGGAGATGCCAGGTGTCACAATCTGGTGAATTATAGATTTCACTCCAAGAACACCAAAGGGGTTTTCTTATTCATCCACTTTCAGTTTAATTGAGCTTTATAGTTGGATTTGTCTCTTCATTCCGAGTGTTTTTCATGTAGAAAGTGTTTTATGAAATGCATTGTAGCTCAAAATCGTTCCTGGGCTTGTTGATAGTTAACGTTGACACGTGGCATGTTTTCATTGGCCCATAGTGTAGCACACTGATCATTATCCATTTTGGATAATTGATATATTGCATGGCAGCTTGTGATTGGGTAGAAAGAGCTGAGTGCGTTCCACTGTTCTTGGCTTTGTATATTTAATTAGAATGTGAGGTGGCAGGCTAGCTGGTAATCCGCACCCTTAAATTCTTGCATTTTGATTGGTTCCCAAGTTAAGACACGGATCAATACCAAACTTGATGCATTTTTGACACTTTCAGCCCTTGTCTTTAGCAGATTATCAAAATGAGCTCCTTTCTTTATTCCAATGGCAAATTTGGTCCTTTGACTTGTAATCTTGCTTATTTGAGTCCCTTGACTTGGTTGACTTGAAGTTTGACCAAGTTTGACTTTGATCTTGACTTTTTCCAAACTTTGCATTTAAGTCCCTCAACTTTTGAATATTGTCAAGATAGGTCCTTCATCTTCAAGTGACTTGTCATCTTTGATCCTTATTTTTTCTTTTCATCATAAATGAGCTTCATTTCCTCTTGTTTGCTTGAAATTGTATCCTTGTTACCTATTTAAGCACAAACACAAAATATACCACATAATACTACTTTATAGCCCAAAAGTTAGGTATTTTATATGTGTTTTAGGGTGATTTGTTGATTAATTGATATGAGATTTTGCTCATATCAATCACCATTACAAGCTATCACTTCTCCAATGGGCAATACTCTTCAGCAAGGATATTTTACAATTTAAGCACCACAAGCACAAGTCTTTTTGTAACACCCCCATTTTACATTGACACAGCGGAATAATATTTTTAGGGGTATTACTTCATGATATGATAGCACAATAATAGAAAAAAACTCAAAAGAGCATTTAGATAAACTTTATTTATTCTTTTTAAATGATCATTCAAAATCAGATATTTTCAATAAAACAACTGTACATACTCTGTACATCATAGGTTCTCGAGATCTAGAAAATAGGTTTGGATGACAAAAACTTCCAAGACTATATCTCTCCATATCATCAGTATGATGCTCCATGCTATCAACTTTAATACCTGAAATATATGCTTAATGTCAACACGAATGTTGAGTGAATCCATAGGTTTAAAATCATTTTGAATACAAGATCCTTGTTAGCCTCAAAATATTGAGTCAAACAAGAATGTTCGGTCATAGGTTTTTATTGAAATATTAATTAGAACATTGTAACAGATATTTAAAATAGTTGTGACATTACGGGCTTGATGGTTAGCTTAGAAGGCCTCTTTCAAGGTACTAAGCATTTATTCAAGCCCGACCCAAAACAATATAGTCCATTAGAGAGCCCGCATGTGGGTGGACTATATAAGCACCCTCCTAGCATGTTAGGAGGGTGGATGATCTCATTATTCTTAATCTAATTTCATAAGTTAATCATCTCTCTCTACTTTCTCTCACTACTTTCTCTCTCTAAAATTCATATCTTTTGCATCTCATTTCTTTAATCTATCATCATATTATTAGGGACAACAATTGGTATCAATCGCCATAGGGTAGATTCGTGTTTAGTTTGTGATTATCATTTTTGATTTCGTGTGATTTTTATCTTAAAATCATCTCGTATCAAAAAAATTTGTGTTTTTGAGCTTAAAATCTTCATACAAATTGCCTACAAAGTTGTGGTAGAAATTTGTGTTCCTCTTTTTTGGTGATTTCCACGAAAAAATTGGAAGTTTTGGCTTGATTTTTGGGTAAAAAAATTCGTCATTTTTAGTTTTTGGTTAATCAATTTGGAATCTGTGTTTTATTTCAGTCGGGAAAATAGGTGAGAGACTTGTTTTCTGAACTAGGTGAGAAACTTGTTATCCGAACTAGGTGAGAAGTGTATTCCGAATTAGGTGGGAAAAAGTATGTATTCCGAATTAGTACCAGGTTTGGATTCCGGATTGAGTGTGGATCTGTGTATTCCGAACTAGGTCAGTGATTAACAGATTCCGAACTAGATCATTCCATCACATATTTCGAACTAGGTTTTGATCACATATTCCGAACTAGGTTTTGATCACATATTCCGAACTAGGTTTTGATCACATATTCCGAACTAGGTTTTGATCACATATTCCGAACTAGGTTTTGATCACATATTCCGAACTAGGTTTTTGATCACATATTTCGAATTAGGTGTTGAATACATATTCCGAACTAGGTGTGCATCACGGATTCCAGATTAAGTGCAGAACTATTGGATTCCAGATTAAGTGCAGAACTTGGATTCCGAATTAGCATAAGATCAGATTCCGGATTAGGTGTGGATCTTGGATTCCGAACTATGTGCAAAAAAGTATTCCGCATAAGGTCAAGCTCAGTGAATCCGAATTATATATAGGTTCACGGATTCTGAATTAGGTTGAGTTCATTGGATTCCGAATTGCTCTTTGAAGATTTATTCCGACTTATTCTAAAATTTTCAAAAACGTGATTTTGAAAATTTTTAACATCGTGTGATTTTTCGCTTAAGAATTTTTGGTTTCATACGAAGACATTGTTTGGGGTTTTCACACTATTTCTTGAAGTTTCAAACACAATCTACTCACAACAACATCTACTTAAGATCCTATTCACTTCACTTCATTCTTGTGATGGATTCTACTACTGAATATCGTGTTATTAATAACAACATCATGGTGGCGGGTAACAAAGAGAGACCACCAATTCTTTTAACTGGTAGATATGCACAATGGCAATCACAATTCCTTCGATATCTAGACACCAAACCCAATGGTGATGTTCTTCGACGTTGCATTAAAGAAGGACCTTATACTCCCACTACAATCACCATTCCTACAATTCCAGCAACCGACTCGACGACCGGTTCCGATGAGCAAACAATTGAGGAAACATATGAGAACACTTCGAAAGAGAAACGTGCTTGGATTGATGCAGAAAAAGAAGCATTCTATTTGATTTTAAGTGGGATTGGGGATGATATTTACTCAACGGTTGATGCATGTTCTACTGCTAAAGAGATGTGGTTTGCCATTGAACGCTTGCAACAAGGTGAATCACTTAACAAGCAAGATGTCAAAACTAACTTGTTCTGGAACTTTGGTAAATTACTTCCTTGGATGGGGAATGAATTGATTCATATTACTCAAGGTTCTACAAGATGATGAATGACATGACAAGAAACAATTTGAAAGTATCCACCATGCAAGTGAATGTGCAATTTCTACAACAACTTAAACCTGAGTGGACACGATTTGTAACTTTGGTGAAACAAAAAAGTAAGTTAGACGAGGTCAACTACCACACGCTCTTTGACATTTTGAAACAATTTCAGAATGAGGCAAATGAACTTCGAGCTGAAAGGATAGCAAAGACTGCTAATCCACTTGCTTTGGTGTCTACCACTCAACACACTCAAGATCATCGCTCTCATGCTCCAAAGTCATACTCCACTACATCATCCTCACCAAGATACTCCACTTCATCTAAGTATTCTGCTCCCACACGATCACGAGACAAAGAACCAAGAGCACCATCACCATCACCTGAGCCATCCTCTGAAGAGGACAGTGATGAAGAACTTGCTCAGAAGGATAAGGAGATGAAGCAACAAATTGCTTTCATTATGAAGATCTACAAGAAAATCTTCAAACCCACCAACAACAATCTTCGAACATCATCAAATACAAGAAACCAATATGTTGAGAGTCCTCGAAGGTATGACACACGTCAACGTGATGAAAGTCCTCCTAGGTATGATCGACGTAATCCAACACATGTTGAGGATTCTGCTCGGTATGATTGACAAACTGCTAAGTATGATGCTCAAAGGATTGCTACTGCTGCTAGGAATAGGGAAACTGTTGTTACTCAAGTGGTTCAACAAAGTGGGATTCAATGCTTTAATTGTCAAGGCTATGGGCATATGGCAAAGGAATGTAGGAAGCCGAAACAGGTTAGAGACTCTGGCTATCATAAGGAAAAGATGCTACTTTGCAAGAAGATGGAAGCTGGGGTTAAATTGTCGGCTGAGGAAGGAGCAATGCTTGATGATATTGATGATGAAGCCTCAGATCAAGAACTTGAAGCACATTACTCGTACATGGAAAATGTTGAAGAAGTTCTCAACGTCACTGAAGATGACAATGGTCCTATCTTTGACACTGAGCCAATCGATAAGGTACACACTGAAGAGGAATATAATGTGTTTGGTAATATTCGTGAGCGTTCTGAGCTACCCAAAGCCATTAATGACACATGTATGATGGAAACGGTTGATAGAAATACCACACCCGATTCATCAGACATGTGCAATAATGACTCAGAGGATGATCAACATGCAAATGAGTATGATGATGAAGAGGAGCGTATTGCGCTTGCTAACTTAATTGATTCTTTACAAAAAGATGTCAAAGAAACTAGAAAGAGTCAAAAGAAATTAAAGAAGGCAAACGCTACGCTCACTCAAAATTTTGAAGAATGCAAAGCTGCTCTAATTAAATCTAGTGAGACCATTGATAGCTATAGAGCTCAACTTCTTCAAAAGACCAATGAGGTTGAGGGATACAAAGGGTGTTTAATTAATGTTAAAAAGGACGATTTACAAGAGAAATATAACGAAACTCTTAAGCTTCTTGAACAAGAGAAACATAATTATAACACCTCTTTGAGTACTGAACGTCACAAAACGTATCTTGCAACCACTAAAGTCAATGAGCTAACTTAAGTAAATGGTTTTCTTCAAGAGGATAAAACTAAACTTGTTAATGAAAAGAAAGCAGTGGTTGAAAAGATGGAAAAGGATTTCAAAACTAAACAAGTGAATGACATCGACAAAATGGTGGAACTGGAAACTCAACTTGATTTTTACAAGAAAATTGTTTACAAAACTAATCAATCAATTCAAACCATGAGAATGTTGGCACCTCGTTTGTTTTTCAAGGATAGACCTAGTTTTGCAAATCCTAAGTACCTTGAACATGCTCAATCTGAGAATCAGCACTTATATCTTGATGAGTCCCAATGGACCGATCTTGATTGTCTTGTTGTTAGGCCCGATAGTGAAGAGACACACGATTTGGAAGAAGAGAGTAGACCAAAAGTTAATAAAGAATTTGTTAAACCATATAATTATGCTTATGAAAATAGTATTTATGGTCTTTTCAAACCGCAAACACAAAAAACTCGTGAGCAAATATTTTTCGAATGTGAACAAATAAGAATTAAATGGAGACAAGCTTTTGCCACTAAGAAAACTAATGTTTCAAAATTTATTGACTATTTGCCATATAAAGCTTCTGTAAGCAAGAGTAAGCAAGCACCTAGTATTCTAAAGAGTAACATTTAAAATTTCAAAAAGGTTGTTGATGATGACTGGAAAAAACGTGAACTTTTGAAAGTAGACAAAGAAATTCCTCACGATATAACTGTGCTTGTGAAAAGTATTTTGATTCCGCTTGTGGAAAGAACGCAAAAACATATTTTGGAATTTGAAACACTAATTAAGCAAGAAATGTTTGATGATTTGAAATATGTGGAATCTCTTGAACAAGAAGTGAACGACCATCAACCTGAAAGAAACGAGTTTTCTACAGCATATGATCTACTCTTACATGAATGTCTCTCAAAAGATATTATTTGTGCTTATGTTACATCTTGTGCTGATATTGATGAATATTCTGATGTTGCATGCAAATATCTTGATCAAGTTAAAAATTGTGAACGTCTTGAAACTGAGCTTTCGAATAAAGTTGACCAAAAAGAGTTTTCGTTACTTCAACATAGATATGATTATCTTCAAAAACATTATCACTCACTTGAACTTGCTTTGCAAAAGAAAGTTGGCAGCTTTTCAAATGATACATCTTTAGAAGTAAATTATCTGAGTCATGTCGATTATTAAACGAAAAAAGTCTTGATATTTCGGATTTGAAAACTCAGTTACAAGAAAAAGACATAGCAATAGCAGAGTTGAAGAAACTCGTTGCTAAGATGGGTGGGAAAGTTGTGGAACCTAGCGTTAAGCAACCTGTTGTTAGACAACCCAATGTCTCTAGGGTGAATAGATCCTCTATCTTGGGAAAACCATCTGCTTTCTCAAATTCTTCGTTTGCAAAACCTGTGTTTCCCCCAAGATGGATGGAAAGGAAAGGTTACCACATACTCAACCCATAAGGAATGCTATAGCACCAAGCGTTAAGCACAATAATGTGATTAAACCAGGGATGTATAGAATGACCACTAAACCCACAAACCAAGTTAGTCACTCACCTCAGACTTCTAGAAACACTAATATTCGTGTGTCTTCTACTACAGGAGTAGTCTCCACTGCTAATGTTAGCCGGCCTCAGCTTAAGAGAACTCAAGTGAATGATAAGGTCTGGAAACACAAGAGTCAAGGGAAGATGAAGAAAGTAGAAGAACACCCTAGGAGTTTGAATATTTTTAAGAATAAAAAGTTTGTAATCGCATGTAATGACGATTTTAATGATTTGAATGATTTGAATGATTTGAATGATTTGAATGATTTGAATGATTTGAATGCTATAAATGTGAACTTTGTTTGTGTCAATTGTGTAAAGTGTGCTAATGCTAATCATTCTATGTGTGCTATGAATAATGTCAAAGGCGTAGAAAGTAGAACTAAGAAGCAAGTTGCGATTCCTATTAGTGCTAGTAAACCCAAACACAAAGTAAACCATTCTGGTGTAGCCCCCACTGAGAAAATTAATGCATCAGACTCCACCACTAAGAACCCTAGAAGCAGAATTAAGGAATTATATGAGTCTGCTAGCAAGTCTTGGAAATGGTGGTTTTCTAATAAATGTCCTCCAAGATATAAATGGATGCCTAAAGTTAGGACAGAAAATGTGACAATGAGTGTTAGTATGCCTTTAAATGTTGCTAAGGACACTAATGATTCGACAATCACAACTACTGTGGTATCCAATTTAGCAAATGCTCCATCGTGTTCTAACTCTTCTACAGGTGATACAAATAATTCTATTCATACTGGACTCCGGATGCACGAAGCACATGACGGGGAATCTCAAGCTTCTAATTAACTTCGTGGAGAAGTTCCTGGGTACGGTCTGATTCGGAAATGATCAATTTGCACCGATCCTAGGATATGGATATTTGGTTCAGGGAAATATAACGATAAAAAGGGTATACTACGATGGAAATCCATGAAGATCCTAATAGTCAAGCCTACATAGTGGATCGTGAAGTCGCAAAGAGGATGCTCAAACCGGGGCTGGATCGAACTCTTTCTGAAGTGTGGGGCGAACGACGACCTCTGTTTATACTCTTTAAAATGGCGCTCTCATATTGAGAAATTCTGTCTAGTGGCGGTCGTCCCTATGTATTACATATCCTACTCGGAAGACCATGGTAATACGTTAAGCTTTGTTCTCTTGCAAAGCGGCGAGCTATAGCTATTTAGAAGGGCTCAATCACAATCTTTTCTCGGTTGGTCAATTCTGTGATGTGGATTTGGAGGTTGCTTTCAGGAAGAAGACATGTTTTGTTCGTGATTATGATGGAAATGTTTTACTTACCAGTACACGGGGTACTGATCTCTACACTATTTCACTTTAAGACACAACTTCTACAACTCCAATTTGCTTCATGGCTAAAGCTTCAACGACTCAGGCATGGTTATGGCATCAACGTTTATCTCATCTTAATTTTGATACCATCAACTTGCTTTCCAAGAAAAATATTGTGAGAGGCCTTCCAAGTTTGAAATTCATCAAAGATCATCTTTGTTCTTCTTGTGAGCTTTGTAAAGCTAAACGAAGAAGCTTCAAAACAGAGACTACACCCAGCTCTAAAGGACGGTTAGATCTTCTTCATATAGATTTGTATGGTCCAATGCATGTTCATAGTATCAATGGGAAGAAATATGTTATGGTAATTATCGATGATTACTCAAGGTACACATGGACTCACTTCTTGAGGTCCAAGGATGAAACACCCGATGTTCTTATCAGCTTCCTTAAACTGATACAACGTGGTCTTCAAGCTCAAGTTAAAGTGGTTCATACTGACAGAGGTACAAAATTTTTGAATTCAAATCTGAGAAACTACTTTGAAGCCGAAGGAATTGAACATGAAACATCTATTGCTCGAACACCCGAACAAAACGGCGTTGTTGAAAGACGAAACCGTACTTTAGTTGAGGCTGCTCGAACATTATTATCCGCTTCAAAACTTCCATTATACTTTTGGGCCGAAGCCGTGTCAACCGCATGCTACACACAAAACCGCTCCTTAATTATCCCAAGACACGAAAAGACACCATATCACATAATTCATGATCGAAAACCTTCACTCAAACACCTTCACGTTTTTGGATGTACTTGTTACATAATACGAGATGGTGAAAATTTGGATAAGATGAAAGAGAAAGGTGATGCATGTATTCTTGTGGGATATGCAACTCAGTCTAAGGGGTATAGACTATATAACAAGAGAACAAAATTGATAGTCGAGACTATTCACATCCGATTTGATGAATTACAAGAAATGGCACTTGAACAAAACAATTTAAGTCCCGAATCACAACGACAAACGACTTCCGTTCACAACCGCACGGAACTCGGAATTCAAGACCACCACAATGAACCGTCAAGTTCAACGCTGGTTCAAGGAAATGTTCTAAGAGCAGATATGACAGTCAACACGACACTTGAATTGTTGGAAATGTTATATGGACCAATGTATGATGAATATTTCACGGGGGAGAAACAAGTTGTATCGAAGTCTTCCGCTGTCACTCATGATAAGAATGATGATATCGATCATCGTCAACAAAAGGATACAACTTAATCTACTTCAACACGGGTTGCTGCAGATTTACCTCCTCAAAATATCACATCAGCAACCGCTCCTACAACATCCACAACTACTGTCATTGCTCCAGAGAACACAAATCAAGCAGACAATGCATTATCTGACGAAGACGAATTTATCAACCCATTCAGTACACCGGTACATGAAACTAGAGAGTCTTCTACTCGCCATGTTGATCCGTCAAATATGCATACGTTCTATCAACGACATCCTTTAACACATCATTGGACCCGAGATCATCCTTTGGTTCAAGTAATTGGAAACCCTTCACAGCCTATTCGCACAAGACGACAGCTTAACACCGATGGCGATGTTTGTATGTTCGCACTCGCCGTGAGTTTAGCTGAACCGAAAAACATCAAAGAAGCCATGGCTGATCATGCTTGGATTGAATCGATGACGGATGAAATTCAACAATTGGAAAGACTTAAAGTCTGGGAACTTGTTGACAGACCATACGATGTTATACCATTAAATCTTTGATGGATCTGGAAAAACAAGATGGATGAAGAGAACACGATCATCAAGAATAAATCTAGGCTAGTAGCTAAAGGGTATGGACAGAAAGAGGGTATTGATTTTGAAGAATCATTTGCACCCGTAGCTCGAATGGAAGCGGGAAGGATTTTCCTTGCTTATGTTGCACATAAGGGATTCATTGTCTATCAAATGGACGTAAAGACGGCCTTTCTTAACGGTCCTTCGCAGGAAGAAGTTTATGTCACGCAGCCGAAAGGATTCGTCAATCCTCATTATCCTGACATGGTGTATCGTCTCCAAAAAGCACTTTATTGACTCAAGCAAGCTCCAAGGGCATGGTACGACGAGCTCTCGAAATTTCTGGTCTCCAAAGGTTTCTCAAAAGGTTCCATTGATCTAACCTTGTTTACTTATTAATATGGGGATGACATTTTGCTTGTGTAGATTTATGTTGATGACATTATTTTCGGGTCTACAAACCCAAAACTTTCAAAATGGTTTGAAAAAGTAATGCACATCAAATTTGAAATGTCTATGATGGGCGAACTAAAGTTCTTTCTAGGAATTCAAGTTCACCAATCCCCAAGTAGTATCTTTATTAACCAAGCTAAGTATTGTCAAGAGATAATCAAAAAGCATGGTATGACCTCATGTGACCCAGTTGGGACACCATTATCAACCACATCCCTAGATGCTGATTTTGAGGGAAATGTCATAGATCAAACGAGATATCGTTCCATGATCGGCTCCCTCATGTACTTAACAGCAAGCTGACCAGATATATCGCATGCTACTTGTTATTGTGAACGATATCAAGAACGACCCACTGAAAAGCACCTCAAGGAGGTTAAACGGATCTTTTGGTACCTTAAGAATACTATTCACATGGGACTCTGGTATCCGAGGGAAACCTGTTTCTTTCTAACGGCCTATTCAGATTCTGATCGTGTAGGGTGTCTTGATACACGAAAAAGTACTTCTGGTGGTGCACAATTTCTAGGTCAAGATAAGCTTGTGGGATGGTCTTCCAAGAAGCAGGATTGCACATCATTATCATCAGCCGAAGTAGAGTATGTGTCTCTATCTGCGTGTTGTGCTCAAGTTCTTTGGATGAGAACACAACTCACGGATTATGGCTTCCACTTTGATAAAGTAACTATGTACTGTGACTCAAAGTCCGCCATAGCCATCTCCTACAATCCGGTACAACATTCCCGCACGAATCACATTGATGTCAGATATCACTTCATTAAGGAACAATTTGAAAAGGGTATCGTTGAATTATACTTTGTTGGAACTAATTACCAATTAGCTGACTTGTTTACAAAAGCTCTTTCGAAAGAGAGGTTTGCGTATCTTGTTAGGCAAAATGGTATGAGATGTTTGACTCCAGCAGAACTGGAGATTCTGGCAAAGAAGCCTGCTTGATTCATCTATCAAACATCTACATGTAAATATTAATGAAAAAGAAAAATACAAAATGAAAAATCTTTGAAAATCTAAAAATATTCTTCTCGACATGTCTTTCAGTATCGATAATATGGACGTACCTAGAAATGTCGCTCAATAACGACACGGGTGTGTACATAAAGCTCGAATGAAAGTTGTATATATTTTTCAAAACATGTCATTTCTATCTTTTATAAAGGAAATTGTTTCTTTTGGACAATATTTCCAACAACGGGTAGAGCAATCTATCTCGGGTTGAGCTTGTCACAAAACATTCAACATTATGAGCTCAACACAATGGCTTGTAATCACTTTCAGATTGCAACCCGGATCTAAACTCACGGGGGAGTGTATGCTTTCGTGCCCTTACCCTTAGCAAAAGAAGTTAAATCTTCTTACACTTGAGTGGATTCGTCAAGACATTCAAAGTCTAGGAACTCAAGTTTATGCTTTAGAAAAACCTTTTCGCCAAAAAGAATTGATTTTTCAAAAAGCGTTGAACAGAATTTTTTCAAGAATTTCTCAATGATATTCAAAATCTTTCAAAAATTGTGTGTTCAACAACTCCTATCCTCAAAAGTTTAATATGGATCATATCCTCGTAATGACAATTCCATTGGATCAACTTTTGAGGGGGAGCGTTCCAAATTCATGCTATGGTTGACACATTTTTCTCCCGAAAGTTTTTCAAGGCTATTTTTCACAATATATTTTAATCAAATTTGGTATCTCTAATATCAATCGATTTTATATATTAGAGCTAGGGGAGAAAATGTGATTAAAATGTGATCTAAAGACTAAAGCACTCATGGTTACGATCAAATACCCACAACATCTTTAATTCACGACGTTATTGGTGTCAAAAGGGTGGTTAGGTTTAAGTCCTATGATCCAACCAGAACTAGAGGGATCTTCCCAGGGACAATCCACTAGATTATTAGAAGTCCTTAGGAAAGATGGAGTAGAATGTGAACGTAGCTGAATGCCGACTAAGTACTGATGCTAGCACTGGAACAATCACAACAAGGTGCTAGTAATGATGTCTTGGTTAGCATTAAAGGGGTTGAAGAATGAAAAAGAAATGTAAGGATAAAGGGTGTAAACAAAGAAGCCCTCCATACAACTTAGGCAGAAACCGGGTCAACAAATCATGAAGACGACACATCATGGACCCAATGATATAATGCACAACCTCTCCCCAGCTGACTCAGGCTTCTCTCAAAAGAAGTTTGTTTTATTGTCACGGAGATCAACATGACTTCTATTGACTTTCTCACTCCAAGATAGTTGATATTGAATATGTTGATCCCAAACTTAGATCAATTTAGCTTTGTGTATACGAGATTAGATCAAGTTATACACATAGAGAAACTTTGTTTATGTATAAAGTAATCTAAGTGTTATGCGGAATTAACACTTAAACAAGAACACACAAAGATGTAAACAAACTTTAACTTGATTGATAATAACAAACTTGCTTACAATAAAAGTGTTTAACGTATGAAAAACTTATTATTAAACATTAACCTAAAGGTCTTCTTTTATAGACATAAGAAGCCTTGTACAATAATCTACGTATCAACTATTCTAGGTAAAGATAATTATAGAAAATACAATGTTGAACTTATCTTTACTAGAAACAAACTAGAAACAATATACGCGTAGACTAAATCTTTCCATCAGTGCTTGTCTTCAATCTATCAACGCTTGACTTCTTCTTGTCAACGCTTTATCTGTCAGCGTTTGTTTTCTTCCTATCAACGCTTGTTTTCCTCTTGTCAGAGCTCAAGTGGACTGGCTATATTTTATTCCTAACAATCCTCCCCTAAACTTGATATCTACTCTAGTAATCAAGTTTCTAAAGAAACATTAAGAACTAGGAGGAATCTTGCAACACTTATCATATTGGTAATAAATATGTCTGATCAAATCTTTGGCCACGTGACTTGAATAATCAATCTCCAGCTGTGTTGTCTTCATCTTCTCCAAAACTTCTTTGGACATGGAATACTGACCATCTACAAGTAGATACTCAGCAAACTTTGTAGAACTCAAATAATATACACCAGCAGCTGAATACAAACGCCATTGAAGACCACTGAGGTCATCTTCAAGATCCTTCCAAACAGCAGGATCTTCATCTCTTGGTCCACACATTCTCTTGAATGTTGACCAGAGTTTTATTGCATTGACTGAAGTAGGAGCTTCAGTCTCATACTTGGCCTCTAACAAGCTCCAAAGGTCTACCAAGTCTTCTCTATTAACACTTGCAAAAAGAGATATGAGTGTAGTAAAAGTGTGTACCTCTTTCCCATACCTGCCAATCTTCCAAAACCCACATTCATCTTCTTCATAGCTTATAATAGTGTGACAACCCTAGGTTTTGGATTTGTCACTTGGTCTTACTTTTAGGTTATTTTATGTGTGACTACTTGATTTTTGTGCTTACGTGTTTATTTTGTGTGAACGAGGTTGGTGTGATTATCGTTTATGAGTATAGAGTACTGATAAGTAAATCGAGGAACGGTTATTTCATGTTCATGAGCTCACAAGTGGTGACTATGAAATGAAAATGGTGATATTGTGGTGTTTACGTATACGTATATGTATTATAGTAATAGTGTATTTTTTTTAGGATTTACGGTTTAGCATTTAGACGTCTCGAATGAGGTAATTAGTCATATGAATATTTTTCGGGATGGTTTTAGGTCATTTAGGACTTAATTATAAAGTTTATTTCAAAATTTGAGATTTTTTATAAAAGTGTATATTTTACGTCTTTTACGGTAAAACACGTAAATTTGACTAGTTTTACGGTTTTGAGGTTTTGGGAGTTTTAAGAGCTGAAAAAATTAAGGTAAATTAAGGTAATATTAATAAGATATTAATTAACAATAAAAAGAAAAAAAAATAAAGAAAAAAACGAAATTAGGGGTGTTTGGGTCGGTTTAGAAGAGAAAAAAAAAGGAAAAAAGGAAAAGATTTATGGTAAGTGGTAATTGGGTTGGCCTAGGATTCACCCATACCCTATATAATGTATATACTAAACCAAATTCATTATTTTTCTCCTGGAGATGAAGGAAATTTGTGAGTCTTATAAGAAATTAGGGTTCTTCATAAAATTTGGGGGTTTTCATAAATCCAAGGTAAATCTTAAAATCCCTTTTTAATTAAATTGTTTTTATATTTTCTTTAATAATCTTGTGATGGATTTAGGTTAGGGTTTAATATAAAAACAGTAAATTAATTTTTTATTAATCATAATATGATGATTACATAAATTAGGGCTTGTAATTAGAGGGATTAGGGTTAATTAATGAGGTTGATTTTGTTAAACCCGCTTTTAAAAACTGGGCAGATTTTTGAGTCAATTGTTTTGATCATATCGGGAGTTCTAGGAACATTCAAGATGCGATCCAAGTACCCCTGGAAAGATATTTGAAGTGGCTTTCCAATGCAAGAAACGAGAACTAAATTGGAGGTAGGGAAGTGGGTCAAAAACAGGTTACAACAGTCGTAGGACAAAACAGTTTCGAATTCAGCCTGTTTTCTTTTTAAGTTTTGGGTTGTTTGGGGTACTTAGCGTTGCATTGGGATCTTCTCACGAACGTGAGAGATGGTTTATATATTTTAGTAAGTATCTGCACTTGGGCTAAGGTTGTGGTTTAGGGTAAGACCCCTTAATGGTAACAAACCTTTAGTACGTTTAAAATCAGGAAATCTGGAATGACAAAAGTAGATATATGTATATCGGGGCCTTAACAGTAGTTTTAAGGTTAGGGCAAGTGGGAGGTGTTAGCCAACATATGTAAAGGTATGAATATTCTATTTACAGAAACCATGGGTATGTTTAAGTGGACATTTGACTTAACGTTTTGAGACTTAAAAACTGGGACTGTTTTGTGTAAAATATAAACGGGATAGTTATTAAACTTAACCAAGTTAAGGACTTGTTAAGGAAGGGTAATGGGGTGATTAGAGCTTGTCAATGAGGTAAATATGTGGGAATAGGCTAGATGTACATCATAGGTTAATGAGCTATCTTAGTGATTGGTTCGTGTATTAATTTCGTGTTTTTGGTTTGTTAGTTTGTTGCTAGTGCAAGGACTTGTGAAGAAGCTATCAGGTGAGTTTCATAGTCCCATGTTTACTATTGATTTTGACTTCCAGATGGGATGGAAGAGACACTGTGTTGAATTATTTTCTAAATTAATGCTGTGAATGTTTTAAGGTTTGAGATGGACTTGTGTGTACATTTATGTGATTAACTGCTATGTGATTCTTATTTGTGTGTGATCTGGATTGGAAAGGTACATAGGTGTATGGGCGCCTATAGGACCTATGGTTAATGATAAGGCGTGATGCCTTGGAAATTGTGATTGTTGGTAAGGCGTGATGCCTTGGAAATTGTAATTGTTGGTAAGGCGGTGATGCCTTGGAAATTGTGATTGTTGGTAAGGCTTGATGCCTTGGAAATTGTGATTGTTGGTAAGGTGTGATGCCTTGGAAATTGTGATTGTTGGTAAGGCGTGATGCCTCGGAAATTGTGATTGTTGGTAAGGCGTGATGCCTTGGAAATTGTGATTGTTGGTAAGGCGTGATGCCTTGGAATTGTAATGATTGATTTAACTTGAATGCTAGTTGCTAGTACATGATTGTAGTGCATTGTCCATATGTTTATTGGTTTATGGTATTCACAGCTTATGACTTGTCTTGTGTTGGAGTCTAAACCTATGACTCTCACCAACTTTATGTTGACGTGTTTTAGTGTCTCTTTCAGGTGATACTATGGTTAAGCATCAGAACATAAGTGGCTAGGATTGGAGAAGCTTAGGAATGCATATAGAAGGAGAATCCCCGTTTCCTTCTTAGTTTTATTTGATTGTTCATTTTAATAAGTGATACTATTGGTACCTATATGATTGTTTGTTTGTGTTATTTGTTTGTCTTGGGTAAGAGGTAGGACTGTTACCTACTTACCTAGACTCATGCATTGTTGAGATATTGTCATGACATTTGTGTCACCATTTTATGACATTTCTTATATCATTTAGTTATCTCTATAGACACGCTATTGTTGTGATGATATCCATACGTCGTGCCCCATATTCCGCCATGGTGGGGTGTGACAGAATGGTATCAGAGACAATGGTTATAGAGAATTAGGTTGCCTAGTTGTGTAGCCTAGTCTATAGCTTAAGGGTCCCTGCATATAGGTGTCATAGGAGTATATGTGCATTTTATAATAATTGATGTGTTTGGATGTTATTTATTGCGATATTTTGACTAGTATGAATTGAACCATAGTAAGTTCATACTTAACTACATGTTATTTTCTTTACGAGTTTTGATTAGTGTGGGTGGAACCATGGTCGTATACGCTAGTCATTGTTGGATTTCGCTTAATTATGTTTTCATGTTCTTTATACATTTTGAATTTTGTCTACGCTGGTTCAGCTGGACTACGAGTTTATGTGTTTCGTGCATTGGCTATGTTATTTTAATACATGGGGTTTTGGATCTTATCTTGTGTGGTTATGTGCTTGTGAGTTGTTTGATTATGTGTTATGTGTAGTATTAATTTCTTATAAGTGTCATCATAGGAGGGAGTACATTGGTGAAAGGGAACATGTATAATTATGGAGGCCTACATAATTATATATGTGCCACAACACCACTGGACTTTCAAGTATGATTGCATGAAAGAGAGTTAATACATGCTTGTATAGTATATGTTGGATGGATTTGAGTGTATGTACGCTTATGCCTATGTATGTAAAATTATTTTCTACTTACCGGTTGTATTCTTGGGATGGTTGCTAGCTCGTTTCTCTTTGAGATGTTCAACTTCTGTATTAGCGCATTTCTCGGGTCCTCATTTCACGTGTTTGTTTGTACGGTACTTTTGGCGTGAAGGATTTTGAGATGGTGGAGATTTCTTTTTGGGGTAACGATGTCTTTTGTTTCGAGTTATACATGGTAAAAAAAATAGAACTTGCAAATTGAAAAAAAAAATAATTGTTGGTAGTCGATGAAATAAGGAAGTGTCGGGATCATGTTTCAAATAAGGTGGAATATAAATTCTTTAACATATAAGCATGACTCGTTTATTTTAAAATATTTTTGTTTTGATCACCTAAAGTTATTGTTTTTTAGTTAGAAATTTTTTTTATTAAATTAAATATGTTAAAGTCATGTATTTAATCATATGATGGGTGAGAGTTTTAATTTTCTGGAATTAAAATAAATTAGGGTTTAAAATCGTTTTTTGGTATAAATCGGAGAAGGCAGAAACTGTCGCTAAACTGTCAAAATATGTCGCTAACTGTCAGAAACTGTCGCTAATGCCTAGGCAGATTTTGAGAAAAATCGTTTTGGTCATAACTTATTCGTTTTTAAAGCTTTTTGAGTGATTCAAAAGCCTAAAATTATGTAATCGGAACGTACTTTTCGAATATTCAGAAAGTTTGGTAATTAGATGTCAGTAGCTTGGTCTAATTAATTGTGCAAGTGTCGAGTTCAAGGTTAATTTTCGGACAACATTGATTAAACTTGTGTTTTGGGTATTTTGTGGTAATGAACACTTGGAGGGTTAACGTAGAGATGAGTTGGGATGGAATGTGAGAGTTCTTTAGACTTTAGAATACGTGGTTATATTGGATGAGTTTTGATTTATGGTATTTATGAGTAAGACTAAAATCGGGATGACAGTTTTAAACCCGTCGAGTTATGTGATGGCTCCTAACTTGGTTTCAAGACAGTTCTTGTTTGATGAGTTGCGAGATTTAGTTAGGTTGGTTACATAACTTTATGGTTTTGATAAGTTTCCTCGCGGACGGTTAAGGCTCATGTCTTGTTGGTTGAGATTATTTTAGTATAAACTGAGTTCACGTTTGAACGTGGAGGTTTTATCGGGGATATGTATCCTCGTTGGTTTGCTGAGAATAAGTTAGAGTTTGGGAGTAAATCTCGGGACGAGATTTCTATTAGGAGGGAGTGATGTGACAACCCTAGGTTTTGGATTTGTCACTTGGTCTTACTTTTAGGTTATTTTATGTGTGACTACTTGATTTTTGTGCTTACGTGTTTATTTTGTGTGAACGAGGTTGGTATGATTATCGTTTATGAGTATAGAGTACTGATAAGTAAATCGAGGAACGGTTATTTCATGTTCATGAGCTCACAAGTGGTGACTATGAAATGAAAATGGTGATATTGTGGTGTTTACGTATACGTATAAGTATTATAGTAATAGTGTATTTTTTTTAGGATTTACGGTTTAGCATTTAGAGGTCTCGAATGAGGTAATTAGTCATATGAAAATTTTTCGGGATGGTTTTAGGTCATTTAGGACTTAATTATAAAGTTTATTTCAAAATTTGAGATTTTTTATAAAAGTGTATATTTTACGTCTTTTACGGTAAAACGCGTAAATTTGACTAGTTTTACGGTTTTGAGATTTTGGGAGTTTTAAGAGCTAAAAAAATTAAGGTAAATTAAGGTAATATTAATAAGATATTAATTAAAAATAAAAATAAAAAAAAACTAATGAAAAAAACGAAATTAGGGGTGTTTGGGTCGGTTTAGAAGAGAAAAAAAAGGAAAAAAGGAAAAGATTTATGGTAAGTGGTAATTGGGTTGGACTAGGATTCACCCATACCCTATATAATGTATATACTAAACCAAATTCATTATTTTTCTCCTGGAGATGAAGGAAATTTGTGAGTCATATAAGAAATTAGGGTTCTTCATAAAATTTGGGGGTTTTCATAAATCCAAGGTAAATCTTCAAATCCCTTTTTAATTAATTTGTTTTTATGTTTTCTTTAATAATCTTATGATGGATTTAGGTTAGGGTTTAATATAAAAACAGTAAATTAATGTTGTATTAATCATAATATGATGATTACATTAATTAGGGCTTGTAATTAGAGGGATTAGGGTTAATTAATGAGGTTGATTTTGTTAAACCCGTTTTTAAAAACTGGGCAGATTTTTGAGTCAATTGTTTTGATCATATCGGGAGTTCTAGGAAGATTCAAGATGCGATCCAAGTACCCCTGGAAAGATACTTAAAGTGGCTTTCCAGTGCAAGACAGTTTCGAATTCAGCCTGTTTTCTTTTTAAGTTTTGGGTTGTTTGGGGTACTTAAGGTTGCATTGGGATCTTCTCACGAACGTGAGAGATGGTTTATATATTGTAGTAAGTATCTGAACTTGGGCCAAGGTTGTGGTTTAGGGTAAGACCCCTTAATGGTAACAAACGTTTAGTACATTTAAAATCAGGAAATCTGGAATGACAAAAGTAGATATATGTATATCGGGGCCTTAACAGTAGCTTTAAGGTTAGGGTAAGTGGGAGGTGTTAGCCAACATATGTAAGGGTATGAATATTCTATTTACAGAAACCATGGGTATGTTTAAGTGGACATTTGACTTAAAGTTTTGAGACTTAAAAACTGGGACTGTTTTGTGTAAAATATGAACGTGATAGTTATTAAACTTAACCAAGCTAAGGACTTGTTAAGGAAGGGTAATGGGGTGATTAGAGCTTGTCAATGAGGTAAATATGTGGGAATAGGCTAGATGTACATCATAGGTTAATGGGCCATCTTAGTGATTGGTTCGTGTATTAATTTCGTGTTTTTGGTTTGTTAGTTTGTTGCTAGTGCAAGGACTTGTGAAGAAGCTATCAGGTGAGTTTCATAGTCCCATTTTTACTATTGATTTTGACTTCCAGATGGGATGGAAGAGACACTGTGTTGAATTATTTTCTAAATTAATGCTGTGAATGTTTTAAGGTTTGAGATGGACTTGTGTGTACATTTATGTGATTAACTGCTATTGAAGGTCTACGATATCTTAGGATTGTGCAATATATGGATTGGATCTATTGATAAGATGGAGGAGATGGGGAAGAAGGAGATGATGTGTAGAGGGAGAAAGGAGAGAAAAGAAAAGTAGAGAGAGAAAAGTTGATTTGATAAATGAAAAATGAGAAATGTAAAGAACCACCCCTTCTAACATGCTAGGAGGGGTATATATAGACCACCCTACATGTGGGCTATATGGGCTATACTGATTACAAATGGATCACGAGCCCAATACTAGAATATATCTTTGGAGTGACCGATCCTTTCTAAATACGTAAAAACGTATTTCCAACAATCTCCCCCTAAGGGAGGTCACTCCAAGTTACAATGTCCTAAATAGTCTATAGCTCGTGATCTATGCTAATAATGATGTGACCGAGACTTTCTTTGGGAAAACGTATTTCCAACAATCTCCCCCTAAGGGAGGTCACACCATTTTACAAAAATCTTAAACCTAGCATCTATGCTTGAGTCTTCGATCTTGTTCTTGTGAATATGCTTGATGTGATCTTTGACTTTAGTCTTGAGCATGTTTCCTTGCCTTGACCTTGTGCATTCATAACTTGTGATATTCGCCTCTTCGTGACATCATGTTCCACATACTTATACCTTTAAATTCTTGAAAGCTTCAGAGTTTGATACAGCGGAAGACTTGACCTTCAGACTTCCTTGAATTTGTTGAAGTACTAAGTGTATGTAGTATAAGCATGTGGTGACGACTTCGTCTGGATTATACACCGCAATGCCACCTTCTTGTTACGCTGCATAAGACAGTTAGCAACAAACCATATACACGGATGAAATGGCCTTGAACATTTCATTCTAATTCGGTAGCATTTTACCTCCGGTCGGTGAAGACCGTTGGACGATATTAAATATCGTACTTGTGGCAGGTAGTTTCAATAAAGAACCTCCTTGACAAGATTTCGCGGGTAAACCCGTTCTCTTTACTCGACCGTCCAAAGCTGACTGCGAACGTAAAGAGTGAATCATTTGGATAATATTATCCGCATGATTTGAAGCCGTCAATTCATGTTCCTGGAACAAGTGAAATTCAATTAAGAACCGCACCATCGTTGCTTTCCAGTTGTCACGAGCTTGATTCGTATAGAATCTTGCAAGTTACCTACCAAGTGCTGTTTGATGTTAACACTAGAAGGATTTCCATTCGTCACTGTAACTACTTAATAGTATTACTCTAAATGTTCTGGCAAGATCACTAAGATATTGCGTAGAGGCCTGGAACGTGTTTAAATTCATTTAAGAGTTTAAACCACTGTTGCTTTCCAGTTATCACAAGTTTGATTCATAAAGAATCGCACAAGCACCTACCATGAGCTTTTTGACGTTCGCTCAAGAAGGATTTCCATCTTCATTGTAAATACTTTCGTATTACTCGGATGTTCAGGCAAGATCATGAAGATTTTGCGTAGGACTCTTAAGAACTTTCTTACTTTTCACAATGTGTGAAGGAGCAAGGAAATATGAAAGTGTGTCCTAATGAGATATTTGATGATCTCAAATGGCTCTAGACTCGATCGTGCATTTTGGATTTTAGTGATCGGAGGCTGGAGAGGAGTGCTGTGAGAACCCGTACTTTCCCAACATTATTTTATTCTTTTTATTCGTGCTTCTTGAATTTTTCCAACGTATTACGTTTTCTTGTATCGCTATATGTAAATCCTGAGATTTTTAAATTATATTTTTTTTAAGTATTTTTCTGATCATCGATAAATACTTTGTATGGAATTATAAATTTTCATTTTATTTTTCCATATTTATTTTAAATCGATGTTTTTGATTTAAAATCACCCGTGTGCGTTTTACAACGAGTTTATTCAAATCAATGTACAACGAGAATTCCTAGTGATCGCGATACCGATGGATGCCCAAAATTTTACGTTTATTTATCGATTGTTTCGATAATTAATATTTTCGACGATTTAGTTTTAATTACGTATTAAGTCGTGTCGGGAAATCATATAATCATTTTTATGATGCATTGTAACTTTTGAAAAAGTATTTTTACGAAACCCGAGCCCCGTAAATGTTTTTAATATTTACCAATAACCATTTTCTACCTTTTAAAACTATTAATTGTTTTTAAGTCCACAAGTTTTAAAGTTTACAAAACTAGTCCTTCCACTTACTACCACTATATAAACATTTTCTTTTCATCTTTCTCCACTCAAACACACATCTAGCAAAAAAAAACACACTCTCCTCCCACCTCTCATTTATGCCACCACCTTCACCACCATCAACCACCACCATCCATCATGATTCATCCAAAACAAAAATTAGACCACACCTTGTAATTCAATTGTGGTTCTTTTGATACCAAAATCTTGTACATGCATCAAGGTTTTCAAGACTTTAAAATTTCATGGTTATATGATGAGTTAATCATCATGTATGTGTTGCTTTTGGTAAGTTTATCATGTTTTGATCCTTAAAAGTCTTGTTTTTAATCTTTGATTTTTGTTAGATTTTTCATACAAGTGTTTTTAGGAGTGTTTGGTTGATGGGTATGATAGTATAGTGATCCTAGGGGTATGGGAATGATTGGTTTTGAGTGAAAAATTGATTTGACATGTTTTCTAGAAAGGCAATTTGGGACAGCAGCCTTAAACAGTATGTTTCGTGGGTTTAATGTCTGTGAAAGACTGAGATTATTTGAAATTCTTGTAGAGTTTTCCGAGACGGTCGTTTTGGTATAAGATAGAGCTTATAACTCATTACGAGTCAAAAGTTATGCTAGTTTTAGTTTTTCGTGTACCGGGAGACGCAAGTCGGCACAATCCGAAATTGTGGCTGATTTTGGGACGACTCTCCGGGACTTTAGGCTTGGTTAGATAGTTGATACTACTGATTTTCAAAGTTTACAAACTGAGTTTGATGAGTCTAGTAGTGGTTTCAAAATACGGATTGTCGGGTTAGTACTTTTAAAGTGGTCCAAACGGTTTTACAAAACAAGTGTACAAATCTGTCCTAAAATTTGGAGTCGTGTAAAGCGTCAAGCTGATGGATTTTAAAGTGTGAACTTTGGCTCAAATTTTGGTGAGGTCTTATACAGGTTATAAGTGACCTTGACACCAATTTTCATGTAAAACGGACATGTCTAGATAGGGTAGATCGGTGTGTACATTCGGGGTGTACTTGCTGATTTTTATTTTGGACACGTAGTTCAAATGCTTGTGTTGCGTGAGTTTGAGTGTTCACCATCGGACATGGTGACTTACTCAAGTGCTTAGTCATTATATAAATGACTTAGCTACTGGTCCAAATAAGGGTAAAGGATAGTTTGACTTGTGTTGACTTGGCGTCGTATGACGAGTCATTTTCAAGTGTTCGAGTGTTATAACGAGTAACGTTGGATAAATGGATTCTTTTGATTCGTGTCAATGGTTTTGAAACGTGTATACTTTGAAAACATTTGAGTCATGTTACATTTGGTATATATATCGATATTGAGTTCGAGTCTTAACGCGCGCCTTATTGTGATAGGTTACGGTTTTCGTGTTTTCCCCGGGCATCCATATCGTCGGTGATCGTCTCACTACCTTGTTTCTACTCAGTTGTTGAGTACCGTGATTGACTTAACACGTGGCTAAGGGCCACGAAATTTCTAAGGATCAAGGAGGAGGAATTGTTTAATTTGCGTGTTTGGATTAATTCCTACTTGTTATGAAGGTATAGTCACTCCTAGCATTTTAGTTTTGATGTTACTAGTACTTTGATTCTTTTTATTCATGAATTTTGAATTCTTTGGGTGAAACCCACTGAGATTATAGATACTTAGGGCATATTAGGACTTAGGACACTTGCGTGGCGATTTGGTATAGCCTAAGTGTTGCTTGATTGAGGTTAGGTAGCTAAATGGAGTTGTTTTTGTAGTATGGAAATCACCACAGAAACAAACATGTCATGGCAAAATTTTCTTAAACATATGACCTTGTTTTTATTTGAAAAATGGATACCCACTGATGTGATTAGTATGTGTTGAGTTGGATGGAAACCGGAAGTGTCCGGATGAGTCCGAAACGGTCGTTTTACTAAACTAGGTCAAATCTGAATGTTATGCTTAAAACGTGGGTAAATTGACTTGGGTAAAAAGGATTAATTTATGATTTTATGACTTTTTACAGTAGCTACAAATATAATAAAACTTCTCTTTTTGGTTTCGTGTCAAAATCTTTTACCGACTGTGATTTATGCTTAATCAACCGTAAGGTACGAAAGACGTTTACAACTTTCTGTTTTGATAGTCTGTCACTAAAAGTGCATTTCCCGTTGATTGAAAATAGTTCTATGGCTGTTCTTTCCCAACTTTTAAAGGTAAGAGAAATACCTATACATGTCAAGAAATTTCACCTCCTGTACAATTATAGATTTTTAGATATGACCAAATCTTCACAGCCTTTTTCAGAAAACTGAATGCAGTCCCTTGTTTTGGTTTTTCAAACCGAGTCTTAAACGTGTTCGGAACCCACACATAAATGCTTGGACCATCATACAAGGTTGATATTAGGTTATTACAGTAGGTTCAAGGTGTTGGGTCAAAATTTTAACTTAAGCTTAGGTCTCGCCATCGCACGCAAGTTACCTAGTCATACTATGTCCCACCACTTCTAAAACATTATTGCTTCATTGAACGCATTCTTATTACGCGTCACCATTGCATAGGTCCGTGAAGACTTCTTTTTGCTCAGCCCCTTTTACCTTGTGATTACTTACTAAAGGTGAGTTCATAGCCCCTTTTACTTGCACAATGTTTCTAAATGCGGGGTGAGATTTTACATGGTGGAACACATCCATTTAAAACTGTATACTATCCAGAACGTGTATGCTATTCAGACTTGTATGCTTTCCAACAGTTTTCATAGATATTATTGCTTATAGTTAATAGCCTTAAGTTTCCTCTCTTGATCATGAACCGTTAATTGTCCCGTATGCTTTGCGCTAAGCGCGAATGTTGTGGGTGGATCCATCGGGATTGACAATCCCCGTCCCGATTACCTTGACGCACTTACATTTGTTTATACTTGAGTATTTAGGCTGAATACTCCCTAGAGGAACTTACTTTGAGTTAAGCTTCGGTTCATGAACTAAACAGCAATAATATTGGTTTCAGACTATGGTTAATGATCATAACCATTTTCTCTATTTGCTTGTTTTACAAATGAATGCTTGTGTTCCACACCTTTACTACTAAACCTATGAATTTCACTCAACTTTGTGTTGACGATTTTACATGTTTAATCTCAGGTATTATTATTTAGCTTTGCTTGGATGGGAGCCCGCAGGATATTATCGCAGCTTGGAGATTTCTGTGATGCTTTTAAAAGACTGGTTTTAGTATAAACTGTCAGAAATTTATTATATCTTTTGGGCAACTTTATGTTATAAATCATGATGAAATAATATATCTTTCCGCATATAAAACTCTGGGACCTATGTTTAAAACTCTAATCATTTATGATGTGATGTATATGCTTTTATTACGTCAGCTTTGTGTCAACTGTAATTCATTGTTTCTTGTACTATGACGTGTTACCCCCTCGTTGCCTAGTTGTTCCATGTCAGATTTTGGGGGTCTCACAGATTGGTATCAGAGCTATGGTTATAGGGAACTGAGTCGTTTTTCAAAACTTAGTCTATAACCGAAAGTTCAAATATTTTATTGTTTCTAAGTGTCAAACACAGAATTTGCCATTGCTGTTCGACATCATCGCGGGTAACTCTCTAATCCTTATTATTTACTTTTAATTATCGTTGTAGTATTTCATCTCTTGATTACATTTTGAAATATTACTTTACGCTAATGACGATAATTACTATGTCTTTTCAAAGCCTATGTGCTTCATGAATTATCATTGAATGTTACTGTGATTACATCTGCCTATACTGTATTTCTTGAATTCTTGTTCTTGTGAATTGATCTTATTGTAATGATATTATATCGTTATGACGTACTTGTATTCAGAGCGCGTATGCTGCCGACTTTTCATACTTATTTTTCTGAGTACTATTGCTATTTCATTTATGCGTGATACGACTGACTTTATATGCTCGTTCGGTTTGAACCGTCTGTTTTTCTTGACTCGTTGATACGTGTTGTGCATACTATCGCGATACCATTGTTCGGGATTGAATAAGTGTTGTTTTCGATGAACTTCTGATTTTCATTCTACTACCGTGTGTGTTGCTTTCATTGTTTATTTCCCTTAAAATATCTACTTAGATACGCAGATTTTCTTTCTGACCATTCATAATTGAATGTCTAGTCTATAGACTATTGTGTAGCTCAATGTGTCTCCCAGAAAGACTAAAGGACATCGTGTGAGTCTCACATCTCGAAGAATTCGTTGAATCAGTGCTGAATAATATTGTGGGTTTTCATAATCTTGATTTACCTTTACGCCACCGTTTTACGCGACACTTGTACATGGATTACATCTTACTTCATTGACCATTCTACGTTTCGATTTCAACTTAGAACATCCGTTGTACCTTGAACACATAATCGTCATTTATTATGTGATGATTGTTTGGAATACGATCCTACTTGTATCCTCCCTTTTCATTGAACCTCCTCGCTCCAGGAATGCCACTTGTTATTGTCCCGTTTCTTTCTCGATATATCTTGTGATTTTGGAAATAATGCCACCAAGAGACCTTTCTGCATTGCATCTTGCAGCCGAAGACACAGATGATATGCGTCGTTTTTTTTATGTCTCCGATTATCATTGGCATTCTTGAACCATTTCTATACTATGTTTTCTTTACATGACTAATTATACAGTTTACCTTCTTTTGTCTTTATGGAATCCACAAGTCCTATGTGTACATTAATTTTGAGTTATCATGAAATTTGGATTTAATTTCAAGCTGTGTCGAAAAATATACTTTGTACAGAAACTTTACAGGAAGTTTAACAGTGTCGAGAAAATATTTTTATAACTTTAGACATAAAAATATATATATTTCTACATGTTGAGACGTCCGTTTAGGACATAAAATTTGACCATTAAATTTTAAAATCGAGCAAGTTACGCTCATTTGAGATTGTAAAATCTAAGAAGTTAATTTCTGAATAATGCTAAAATATCATTTTGTTAACAGATTTAATGATAGGGCATTTTCGTCCATTTTTATTCCGTTTCAAGTCTCGGGTAAAACTAGAAAGTTGTTCAAAACATTGTTTTACATCGAAATGCATTAGACTTTGAGTCTTAGAATATCGTTTAGTGAGTTAATTGGTCTAGTCAAACCCAAAGGTCAAAACTAATAAAAGTTAAAAACATGGATTGAAGCGTTTTTGAGTTCGTTGAGCTCGTAAAACTTTAACTAATGATATTTTGCAAACTAAAAACAAGGATTGCGTTTGAATAAGTATAAAATAGTAACTTTGTGTTCGGTCATACATGCACATAGATCTTGAACTTTTGAAATTCGGTAACTTCCCAATATAAAAACTTTTCAGTGTGATTGTACTATTTGTTAACTGATACCCTACTTTCTTAAAAGTATATTTTTGTCAAATAAATTACGATGTGCACATACGGATTCCTTATTCCTTCTTTTATTTATGACTTATTTGTCATTCCATTGTCTTTCTTTGCTTCTATCGTACCACTGATTTGGACCGAGATTTGAAGATCTTTCTTTCATATCGTTTGTTATCATCTTGACACGTGTCTCCTGACGATTTCGGCTAAACCTCTTGAAACCTAATCACCTTGTAACCATTTTATTGGTTGTATTGAACTACTCCTTACTTCCTTCTTGTAACCCACTCGCTACTTTATAAACTATTGTCATGTTACCATACAACTCAAACTGGTCTGGTTTACGAATCATTTTTAAAAAAAAAGGTTTCATTTGGGCTTTCTTAAATAATTGAATGCTATCTTATAAAATTAACTTATATTAATTTTACAATGTATTTTCACAAATTGTTCTAATACGGTCTTATAAAGAACCCTTGTAACTATACGAATTGTCGATTTAAAACAGTTAGCCAGTAACTTATTAGCAAATAGTTTCATAAACTATTTTGATTTCTGTTTTTACAAATGGCATTATATGCATATTTTAAATCATATGATATGTAATATTGGTTGACGAAGCTGAGCATCGCATTGCTAGTCCTGAATTATGCATGGCCTGATCACCTATGCCTAATTTAGAAGGAACCATGCAAGGCCAAATAGTAGTCACCTTAAATATTTAACCAAGAATCAACTTTTTAATTATGTTTCTTAAAAAGTTAGATAAATATAAGTTTTGAAAACTTTTACTTCTTGTGCGAGTAACAACAGTTCGCGACATACACCTATGAACTCTTATCCTTTCTTGAACAAAATACATGCCTCAAGCACAGATTTCTTTACTCAATGATCCTTGCTTTACTTGTTACCTCATCATCCTCATGATACAATTTTCGTTACCATTTGCCTAAATTCTTACCATTGATACCCGACTTGAAAGTTTCAACGTTGCTATGCTCCTACATCTATTGACCATCTCTATCTATTTTGGTAGACCTTCGAAACGTCTCTGGATGCGATTAGTGATTTATGACTGGACGTGAACGATGATTACGTGTAATTGCCATGATATGTGTTAAGATACTATCGTCTTGAAATTTCATTTGTGTGAATCATGTGTTGATTTCGCCTTTCATTGCTAATGTTGTTCATCTTACTAGAACTTATCTCAATTGACTTCTTAAGAATTTTCTTTGATTCGAAAATTCGTTGTGTGGCTTTTCCCTTTCGATCGTATTTCGACCACCGAGAACTTAATAAGCCGTTATTGGTGACGCCAACCGCACTCGTGAATTAATCCTGCTATAATCCTTGTTTCTTATTATTTTTATTATTGACGTGACTATTCTACCACGTTTGTTAAGAATTGATACGACTTCCGTCTTATTCCTTTGTATATTGCTCGCATACAGATTGTTGACCTTTATATGATTCACATTCGTTGCTGTCTTGTCACCTTTTGAAAACCAGAAACTGTTACGTGTTTATCGTTTGATATCTTAAACACTTTCTTTAATTTCTAAAAAAAAAAATTATTATTAATTTTTAAGAACATTTTATACATTTTATCAAATGTTTAAATTACCAAAATAACTGTTTCAAGTTAATTATCGGATCTATATATCCTCTTTGGTAAATTTACCTAATGTTTCAAAGGATATCAAGCTGTATCTTTTAAATTATTTGATTATATCATACTTTATTGCCAACCTAATGAAATTATTTAAATTAATTTATAATTTCTAACAATGATTCAAAATAACTTGGAAAAAAAAATCTGAATTTTCTCTAATGCTGACGATAAACCCGAGTTTTAACGATAATTTAATACAGTCATCCAAAAGTTCTTAAGCCGATAAGGATAACTATCTTGAACTGTTCTACTTTTGCTTTGAAAATACTGATCAAGAAAAAGATATAGCAACAGCTTACTCCCTAAATATAGATAGTTTGATTTTAAATCACTACACCTTGTGAAATTTTCTTTTAATCAAGGAAATACATAAACTTAGTTTTAAAGTAATACCAAAATCCTAGACAACTGATTGTGACAACTTGTATTTTAAATGATCATATGTTATTCATTTTTCCCTTCTATTTCTCTTGTAAATAGATTCTTACGTTTTAAGATTTTCACGTTTTACAGTTGCACGATTTGCGACCCCTTGTTGATTTACAATCTTGGTTCATTTTATCGCACCTTGCCTGTTTAAGCGATTCTTGTGTTCATTCTTGTTAGTTTATCGCACGTATTTCCAACAACTCTATCTCTCAATGTATCTCCGTATTGAAAAATCGTTATCCTAATCCAAGACTGAAAAGTTATACGGGAGTTAAGAAACTGAAGCATAGTGAATTCTAACCGTTAAGATTCATCATGGTACGGAAGTTTACCTGGGAAGCAATGAATTTTATTCTACACTTTGTACCTCCTCTTGTTTACATCTTCTACTGTTTTCAGGAGAACTCTGGGGACAAGAGTTCCTTTAGGGGGGAAGACTGTGAGAACCCGTACTTTCCCAACATTATTTTATTCTTTTTATTCGTGCTTCTTGAATTTTTCCAACGTATTACGTTTTCTTGTATCGCTATATGTAAATCCTGAGATTTTTAAATTATATTTTTTTAAGTATTTTTCTGATCATCGATAAATACTTTGTATGGAATTATAAATTTTCATTTTATTTTTCCATATTTATTTTAAATCGATGTTTTTGATTTAAAATCACCCGTGTGCGTTTTACAACGAGTTTATTCAAATCAATGTACAACGAGAATTCCTAGTGATCGCGATACCGACGGATGCCCAAAATTTTACGTTTATTTATCGATTGTTTCGATAATTAATATTTTCGACGATTTAGTTTAATTACGTATTAAGTCGTGTCGGGAAATCATATAATCATTTTTATGATGCATTGTAACTTTTGAAAAAGTATTTTTACGAAACCCGAGCCCCGTAAATGTTTTTAATATTTACCAATAACCATTTTCTACCTTTTAAAACTATTAATTGTTTTTAAGTCCACAAGTTTTAAAGTTTACAAAACTAGTCCTTCCACTTACTACCACTATATAAACATTTTCTTTTCATCTTTCTCCACTCAAACACACATCTAGCAAAAAAAAAACACACTCTCCTCCCACCTCTCATTTATGCCACCACCTTCACCACCATCAACCACCACCATCCATCATGATTCATCCAAAACAAAAATTAGTCCACACCTTGTAATTCAATTGTGGTTCTTTTGATACCAAAATCTTGTACATGCATCAAGGTTTTCAAGACTTTAAAATTTCATGGTTATATGATGAGTTAATCATCATGTATGTGTTGCTTTTGGTAAGTTTATCATGTTTTGATCCTTAAAAGTCTTGTTTTTAATCTTTGATTTTTGTTAGATTTTTCATACAAGTGTTTTTAGGAGTGTTTGGTTGATGGGTATGATAGTATAGTGATCCTAGGGGTATGGGAATGATTGGTTTTGAGTGAAAAATTGATTTGACATGTTTTCTAGAAAGGCAATTTGGGACAGCAGCCTTAAACAGTATGTTTCGTGGGTTTAATGTCTGTGAAAGACTGAGATTATTTGAAATTCTTGTAGAATTTTCCGAGACGGTCGTTTTGGTATAAGATAGAGCTTATAACTCATTACGAGTCAAAAGTTATGCTAGTTTTAGTTTTTCGTGTACCGGGAGACGCAAGTCGGCACAATCCGAAATTGTGGCTGATTTTGGGACGACTCTCGGGGACTTTAGGCTTGGTTAGATAGTTGATACTACTGATCTTCAAAGTTTACAAACTGAGTTTGATGAGTCTAGTAGTGGTTTCAAAATACGGATTGTCGGGTTAGTACTTTTAAAGTGGTCCAAACGGTTTTACAAAACAAGTGTACAAATCTGTCCTAAAATTTGGAGTCGAGTAAAGCGTCAAGCTGATGGATTTTAAAGTGTGAACTTTGGCTCAAATTTTGGTGAGGTCTTATACAGGTTATAAGTGACCTTGACACCAATTTTCATGTAAAACGGACATGTCTAGATAGGGTAGATCGGTGTGTACATTCGGGGTGTACTTGCTGATTTTTATTTTGGACACGTAGTTCAAATGCTTGTGTTGCGTGAGTTTGAGTGTTCACCATCGGACATGGTGACTTACTCAAGTGCTTAGTCATTATATAAATGACTTAGCTACTGGTCCAAATAAGGGTAAAGGATAGTTTGACTTGTGTTGACTTGGCGTCGTATGACGAGTCATTTTCAAGTGTTCGAGTGTTATAACGAGTAACGTTGGATAAATGGATTCTTTTGATTCGTGTCAATGGTTTTGAAACATGTATACTTTGAAAACATTTGAGTCATGTTACATTTGGTATATATATCGATACTGAGTTCGAGTCTTAACGCGCGCCTTATTGTGATAGGTTACGGTTTTCGTGTTTTCCCCGGGCATCCATATCGTCGGTGATCGTCTCACTACCTTGTTTCTACTCAGTTGCTGAGTACCGTGATTGACTTAACACGTGGCTAAGGGCCACGAAATTTCTAAGGATCAAGGAGGAGGAATTGTTTAATTTGCGTGTTTGGATTAATTCCTACTTGTTATGAAGGTATAGTCACTCCTAGCATTTTAGTTTTGATGTTACTAGTACTTTGATTCTTTTTATTCATGAATTTTGAATTCCTTGGGTGAAACCCACTGAGATTATAGATACTTAGGACATATTAGGACTTAGGACACTTGCGTGGCGATTTGGTATAGCCTAAGTGTTGCTTGATTGAGGTTAGGTAGCTAAATGGAGTTGTTTTTGTAGTATGGAAATCACCACAGAAACAAACAGGTCATGGCAAAATTTTCTTAAACATATGACCGTGTTTTTATTTGAAAAATGGATACCCACTGATGTGATTAGTATGTGTTGAGTTGGATGGAAACGGAAAGTGTCCGGATGAGTCCGAAACGGTCGTTTTACTAAACTAGGTCAAATCTGAATGTTATGCTTAAAACGTGGGTAAATTGACTTGGGTAAAAAGGATTAATTTATGATTTTATGACTTTTTACAGTAGCTACAAATATAATAAAACTTCTCTTTTTGGTTTCGTGTAAAAATCTTTTACCGATTGTGATTTATGCTTAATCAACCGTAAGGTACGAAAGACGTTTACAACTTTCTGTTTTGATAGTCTGTCACTAAAAGTGCATTTCCCGTTGATTGAAAATAGTTCTAGGGTTGTTCTTTCCCAACTTTTAAAGGTAAGAGAAATACCTATACATGTCAAGAAATTTCACCTCCTGTACAATTATAGATTTTTAGATATGACCAAATCTTCACAGCCTTTTTCAGAAAACTGAATGCAGTCCCTTGTTTTGGTTTTTCAAACCGAGTCTTAAACATGTTCGGAACCCACACATAAATGCTTGGACCATCATACAAGGTTGATATTAGGTTATTACAGTAGGTTCAAGGTGTTGGGTCAAAATTTTAACTTAATCTTAGGTCTCGCCATCGCACGCAAGTTACCTAGTCATACTATGTCCCACCACTTCTAAAACGTTATTGCTTCATTGAACGCATTCTTATTACGCGTCACCATTGCATAGGTCCGTGAAGACTTCTTTTTGCTCAGCCCCTTTTACCTTGTGATTACTTACTAAAGGTGAGTTCATAGCCCCTTTTACTTGCACAATGTTTCTAAATGCAGGGTGAGATTTTACATGGTGGAACACATCCATTTAAAACTGTATACTATCCAGAACTTGTATGCTATTCAGACTTGTATGCTTTCCAACAGTTTTCATAGATATTATTGCTTATAGTTAATAGCCTTAAGTTTCCTCTCTTGATCATGAACCGTTAATTGTCCCGTATGCTTTGCGCTAAGCGCGAATGTTGTGGGTGGATCCATCGGGTTGACAATCCCCGTCCCGATTACCTTGACGCACTTACATTTGTTTATACTTGAGTATTTAGGCTGAATACTCCCTAGAGGAACTTACTTTGAGTTAAGCTTCGGTTCATGAACTAAACAGCAATAATATTGGTTTCAGACTATGGTTAATGATCATAACCATTTTCTCTATTTGCTTGTTTTACAAATGAATGCTTGTGTTCCACACCTTTACTGCTAAACCTATGAATTTCACTCAACTTTGTGTTGACGATTTTACATGTTTAATCTCAGGTATTATTATTTAGCTTTGCTTGGATGGGAGCCCGCAGGATATTATCGCAGCTTGGAGATTTCTGTGATGCTTTTAAAAGACTGGTTTTAGTATAAACTGTCAGAAATTTATTATATCTTTTGGGCAACTTTATGTTATAAATCATGATGAAATAATATATCTTTCCGCATATAAAACTCTGGGACCTATGTTTAAAACTCTGATCATTTATGATGTGATGTATATGCTTTTATTACGTCAGCTTTGTGTCAACTGTAATTCATTGTTTCTTGTACTATGACGTGTTACCCCCTCGTTGCCTAGTTGTTCCATGTCAGATTTTGGGGGTCTCACAAGTGCCACCTTTTCAATACCAATTTATTCAGAGTGAATAAATCAATAGATAATGTGTTGTCTCCGTGTGATTAAAACAAATATCTTTTGAGCGATATCTGAGTTAGCTGGGATGGGTTGTGCCTTGCATCACTGGGTCCATGATGTCTATCTTCAATATCGAGAATCATAAATGATCTCAATAGCATATGAATTGACCCGATTTCTGCCTAAGTTGTAAGGAGGGCTACTTTCTTTACACCCTTTATCTTTAAAATTCTTTTTCATTCTTCAACCCCTTCAATGCTTACCAATACGTCATAACTAGCACCTTGTTGTGATTGTTCCAGTGCTAACTTAAGTACTTGGTCGGCATTCAGCTACGTTCACAATCTTTCTCCATCTTTTCTAAGGACTACTATTTCTAGCTATGGAATGTCCTTGGGAAGATTCCTTCGGTTCTAGAGAAATCATTGGACTTTAACCTATCCTACCATCCTTATGTCACCACAATCTTCATCGTCGTGAAATAAATGGGTTGCGGGTAAGTATAAATCACCATGAAATCCATTTTTATATCCAAATCTATTTTTCTCCCCCTTAACATATGCCACGATATTCGAAAACATTTCGCACATGTCGGGATGAGCCAGCACATTAAGTCAAACCATTATTGATCTCAATATTAAATCACATTTTCTCCCCCATATTAAAAATATTAAACCAATCGATGTTTTTAATATTAATTGATTTAATAGTATTTTAAGAGAATTTGGGAAGAAAAATGCAAATCCAATTATCTTCATGAATTACACAAGCTCCCCCTCAAATTAATGAGGGTGTACTTGAAACGTAAATTAAATACCTTTTAAACACAAGTGTAAGGTATTTATCACGTGCAAAGATCATATATGATAATGAATTCACAATATTAGCAATTTACGAGGTTGGACCTGAATGATGAAGAACATCATATGAAAGAAACACATGGTTCTTGTTCACGAATGTTGGTCTTCCTCGTAACTTCTGAAATTATCTTCCCCTTTACACCACATGGACAACTGATATCGTTGTCTTGACACCAACTTGTGAACTATGGCACTTTCGGCATCGAAGATTCTGAATGCTGGACGATTGCTCCCCCTCAATTGTTGACCCGTGTTCTACTTAAAGAGCTGTAGTCGTCGTTTGAGCAGTCGCATCGTCTAGTATGTAGATATCAATTGCAACGAACTTCGGATTGTGGAGTTGATAACTTCGGATTTTGAAGTCAAAGCTTTCCGGTGAAATGCTTGACTTCAATGTGAAAAGCGGGTTACTATCGAAAATAATAGCAAACCATTTTAAGCATGTTTTAAATCATTTAAACTTCTGCTCGAACTTTATTTACAACCCCGTATCATTATTGAATGACATTTCTAGGTTCGTAAATATTATCGATTCCAGAAGACATGCTCTTTTTATCAAAACATTTTGAACACACAGTTTTGAAAGATTTAGAAAAATCTTTTGAAAAAATTCTTGAAAAATTGTGTTCAAAGTTTTGAAAAACAATTACTTGAACTTAAGATGTTGAATATCTTACAAAACGAGCTCAAGTCCGAGAAGTTGTAAACTTCCCGTTGTTAAGGATAAGTTACCATCGGCGATAAACTTTCCTTTTATCTGAAGGATGAGTCCTAAGCTTCCATTTACTTAGAAGTCGTTTTTCATGAGCTTGAAAACTTTGACTGTTTTAACAGAAAGTTCATGACCGAGAAAGGTGAATTTCTCGTTATGAGGAAAAGTTCTCTTATTTAAAAGATACACTTTCCTTTCTGAGCTTAAAACTTCGAATGTTTTAATACAAGCTCATGACCGAGAAAGGTGAATTTCTCGTTAAGAGGATAAGTTATCATAAAAGATAATCTTTCCTTTATTTTAAGTTCGAGTTACAGTCTGACATTTAACTGTAAGTCATTGTGCATGAGCTTAAAAACTTCGAATGTTTTTAATATTAGCTCATGCCCGAGAAAAATTAATTTCTCGTTGTAAGGATAAGTTTATCATCGGCGATAAACTTTCCTTTATTTGAAGAGCGGGTTATAGACTGTCATTTATCTATAAGCCTTATACACGAGCTTAAAACCGTTGAATGGTTTTAGTGTAAGCTCGTGTCCGATAAAACATAATTTCTCGTTGTGAGGGTAAGTTATCGTTGACGAGATAAGCTTCCCTTTCTCTGAAGTTCGGGTCACAGACTGTGATTTGAATGTGAGCCATTGTGCATGAGCTTAAAAACGTTGAATGCTTTTAATATTAGCTCATGCCCGAGAAAACTTAATTTCTCGTTATTAGGATAAGTTTACCATCGGCGATAAACTTTCCTTTCTTTGAAGATCGAGTTATAGTCTGTGATGTGACTATAAGTCCTCTTTACATTAAGCTTAACCATGAATCCCCTGAGACACTTGTTTCTCTGATATCTGCTTCTTCAACAACCAAACTTTGAGAGTGTCCTTAGTTGAACGGTACACAACGGTTGGACCACTTCGTTCTTTTGGAACATCAACTTTGGTACCTGTAATCTCATTAGGAATTTGCATGCTTTGACGTGGGTTAGCGATATCAATTATAGAAGCACATGGGGGTTAACAATTGGCTTTACTTGTGTCAGAGGTGGCCTGAGGGGATGATTCACTTATCTTAATTGGCAAACGTTTCCTTTTATCGAAAACTTTAAGTTCAGGCTTAAGTGATGTATCATCCTTTTCAATTTCCTCCCTAGCAGTCTTAGTAGAGTCGGAGATTATCCTAGTTAAAGGGCACTCGTTTCCTACAAGAGTGAAAGTTCTACCAGTGGGGCGCCACATTTTACCAATGGGTTTGATTTTTGCAACCCACTGGGATTTAAGTCTAGCACGGGAGTTCACCTCATTAAGCAATTTTTTGATACAAGAGTCATGATTTTCCGTAAAGACACATTTTTTACATGTTTTACAAGTAGCATATTTAATGTTCGAGTAATTCCTAGATGATTGATCGATGCTCCTAGGAGACGTCATGCTACGGTTAGCAGTGTTGGGTAATCTAGAAGGCATCTGACTAGGTTGGACATTGCTATCTCTTACATGTGTCTTTTGAATAACTTCCTTTTGACCAAAATCATGGTGCACATCAGTTGAACTAGTTCTAGACGTGTTCATTGAACTATTCTTAGAGAAACTAGGGGCAATCATGTGATGAGGTCTTGCTAAAACTGATTTAGTCACATTAGGCCTAGTTGGTGGAGTGATTGTTCTAGAAATATGACCCAAATCAACTTGGGAGGCAAACCGCGGTCTCGAGGATTGTGGTCGCTCGGATCTAAATGCAGTAGGTTGTCTGGCAATCGGTTGTCTGACGAACTGATTTGTAGGCGGTTTCCCCAAGATTGATGGTTTTTCAAGCTTAGTGTCCACACTAGGTCCTCTATTTTTCCTTAACTCGTTTTTCAACGCAGCTATAGCAAACACCTTTTCCTGAACTTGGGCTTTTAACGTTTCATTTTCTTTGAGCAATCTATCTTGGGATGCCAATTTAGACTCTAGTAACTGAATTTGTTTCAAAAGATTATCCTTTTCAGCTTTCGAATCTAAAACTTTTTGATCCAATTTTCTTTCAAGAACAACGTTTGACTTTTCAAGTTTTTCAAAGTATGTTTCAAATTTGTCCGTTTTCTTAGAAAATTCAAGTTTGGCATCCTCAAGATCTTTTGATTGTTGAGCTACAATCGTTTCGAGCTCTCTAATCTTGGAATCAGAAGCAGTCAATGAAGCACTTATAATACAATTATCATGATGTACTATAGCATTCTGAACAATCTCTCCCCCATTATGACTTACATCGGATGAATCAGAAGTGGTATTTCTATCACTCTTTTCCATCCCATGTTTGTCATAATTAGGTTCAGAATGCTCAATATGCGGCATGTCATCAGCATATACATCATAAACAACATTACATTGTACCATGTTTGCAGGCTCTGCGTCATAAATGGGTAAAGTGTCATCAAGAGAAATCTCGTGAACATTCCCCGACGTGCCACTGGTATCATGTTGTCCTCCTGATTTCGTGCTCTTACCATCGTTATGCTCCAAGTTGTCAACCGTATGATCAATCTCCTCTTGCATCTACGTCATTGATTCATGCACTCCATTATCATTCACTTGCTGAAGTTGTGATCTTTGATAAATCGAAGACGAGACCGATGTCATGAGTTTCAATATTGTATCACGGAAAACTCGAAGCTCTGTATGTGTATCTCGAAGAAAAGATTGGCAAATCACTGAACTTTCAGACTTGATGATATTGTATTGGAGGAAAGGCGTGAGTTGTGTCACAAGAGTCTTATAAGCAAGTGCCGATGCAGAGTGATTGAAGTTTTCATTGTTGAGTTGCTCAGCGAGTTGGGTCAAAGTGGTGAATATTGAGTCGATGAATATATGACGATCTTGTCCAAAGATGGTCACAAATTCGCTCCCTCCTTGAATCCCCGAAAGAGTGACAAGATGAGACTGAAGCATTCGAAATGAAGTTAGACCACTTTCTCTAGCGGTGTCTTGCATGTGATGCACGTCTCCCTCTTGAAATTTCGAATTCAACGAATCCATTGATGGTTGATGAAAGGTAAGTGGCAACGGGAAAATATAATTCGACGAGAAATTGATGTCTCGGGTTTTGACAAACCAACGAAAGATCCGTAATAGTTCTTGGAGAAAACTTTGATTGGTGATATAAAATGATGCGTGAGATCCTCTAAATTTGTCTGAAGTGTAACTCTTTGTAAAATAAAAACCCGAGAGATTGCGTTGTCGTTTAATCACTTTCGTTTGAAAAGTACAAAAATACCCGAGTTCTTCCAATAACAATACCCGTAAATTATTTTAATACCCAATTAAAATACCCGTAAATTACTTTAAAGAAAGCAAATAATAAATAAAAAAAAATCACTAAAAAGGTAAAAATTAAACTAAGCATCCAGTCTCAAAAAGATTTATATAAAAAATAACAAAAATCCGAGTATATAAAGAATTAACATGCTTTGTTTACTCCGTCTGTCAAAACACGTGTATCCACTTAACACAACACGTGGCCAACCACTAACTCGTTTTATTCGCCCCTTAAATATCTCTCCTTCTCTCTTTAACTGTGTACCACACACATTTAATCCCCACCTTGGTTCCTCCGTCCATATCTCTCTCTCTTCTCAAAACAAAAAACACACTTGTCACAAACCACATCTAGCCGAATATGTCTCTCCAACACATATTTCACAACCTACTTTCAGCAACCAAACTCAAAGCCAATAACTGATCTATACCCCAATCTCAAAGCCAATCACTGATCTCAACCGACTCGTTTCTTTCTATCTCGAATGGTAATGGTAAACCCACGAATGAAGAACAATCGAAGATTTTGGCTTCAAGGTCACTTGAATGATCTCAGGTAGGTATAATTGATTATGCATGTGTTGGTAAACGAAATATAGTGAGTTGATTATAGCAAGAGATGTTATAAATCATTCATATAATTCGTATATTAAGTGTGGGATATACCCAACACATATCAATGATGATTTGTTGTTCAATGATTATTTGACGAAGAGCGAATCTGAGATGAAGTGTCGAGAGGTTGTTTTAGTCTGATCTGGGTCTTGTGTCGAGTCGAGTGAACTGGGTTGGGGTGGGGGGAAAGAGGGTCTTGTTTTGTTGAGATGTGTCGAGGGTGAGTTGGTCGAGAGTGGTGTTGAGATGAGACGAGGGTGAGTGTCGAGAGTATTGTGAGGGTGTGAGGGTCGAGAGTGAAAGGTTGAGGGTAATGATTCGAGTCTGTTTTTGGTTTTCGTTGAGAGTTGTCGAGTCCAGTCCCGTTATGTTTGAATAGATCCTATACGGAATAAATCCTATACGGAATAAATCCTTATACGGAATAAATCCCTATACGGAATAAATCCCTATACGGAATAAATCCCTATACGGAATAAATCCCTATACGGAATAAATCCCTATACGGAATAATCTGTTATACGGAATAAACGACTATACGGAATAAACGACTATACGGAATAAATTGGCTTATCCGTATAGGAATAAATTGGCTTACCCGAGACTCGACTATACGGAAGAAACTGATATGAAAACTGATAGTTTTGGACAGTTGGTTGGACAAAAAGAGGACAAAATTAAAGATGATAAATTAAATGTATTAAAAAAACTGATAAAAAAATTGATTAATTTAAAATTGATAAAAATCTGATAAATAAAAAAAATAGATAGATCCAAAAAAATGATAACTAGTGATGTGAAAAAGACTGAATAATTTGCAAAATTTCAACACGACCCAAAAAGAAACTTTGTAAAATTGGAAAAAAACTTTATAAAAAATTGATAAAATTGATAAATAACTTTATAAAATAGATAGACAAAAAGATTGAAGACTTTATAAAATTGATACAACTTTATAAAATTGATACAACTTTATAAAATTGATAAAATAAAAATAAAAAATGATAAAGGATGAGAAAAAATTAGAAAAGAAAAGATTTTTACCACCAAATCAAAAGATAAAAAATGCAAATCCTAAGATTTAACCATGGCTCTGATACCAATTGAAGGTCTACGATATCTTAAGATTGTGCAATATATGGATTGGATCTATTGATAAGATGGAGGAGATGGGGAAGAAGGAGATGATGTGTAGAGGGAGAAAGGAGAGAAAAGAAAAGTAGAGAGAGAAAAGTTGATTTGATAAATGAAAAATGAGAAATGTAAAGAACCACCCCTCCGAACATGCTAGGAGGGGTATATATAGCCCACCCTACATGTGGGCTATATGGGCTATACTGATTACAAATGGATCACGAGCCCAATACTAGAATATATCTTTGGAGTGACCGATCCTTTCTAAATACGTAAAAACGTATTTCCAACAGCTATGTGATTCTTGTTTGTGTGTGATCTGGATTGGAAAGGTACATAGGTGTATGGGCGCCTATGGGACCTATGGTTAATGATAAGGCGTGATGCCTTGGAAATTGTGATTGTTGGTAAGGCGTGATGCCTTGGATATTGTGATTGTTGGTAAGGCGTGATGCCTTGGAAATTGTGATTGTTGGTAAGGCGTGATGCCTTGGAAATTGTGATTGTTAGTAAGGCGTGATGCCTTGGAAATTGTGATTGTTGGTAAGGCGTGATGCCTTGGAAATTGTGATTGTTGGTAAGGCGTGATGCCTTGGAATTGTAATGATTGATTTAACTTGAATGCTAGTTGCTAGTACATGATTGTAGCGCATTGTCCATATGTTTATTGGTTTATGGTATTCACAGCTTATGACTTGTCTTGTGTTGGAGTCTAAACCTATGACTCTCACCAACTTTATGTTGACGTGTTTTAGTGTCTCTTTCAGGTGATACTATGGTTAAGCATGAGAACATAAGTGGCTAGGATTGGAGAAGCTTAGGAATTCATATAGAAGGAGAATCCCCATTTCCTTCTTAGTTTTATTTGATTGTTCATTTTAATAAGTGATACTGTTGCCACCTATATGATTGTTTGTTTGTGTTATTTGTTTGTCTTGGGTAAGAGGTAGGACTGTTACCTACTTACCTAGACTACTGCATTGTTGAGATATTGTCATGACATTTGTGTCACCATTTTATGACATTTCTTATATCATTTAGTTATCTCTATAGACACGCTATTGTTATGATGATATCCATACGTCGTGCCCCATATTCCGCCATGGTGGGGTGTGACAAATAGGGTTTCTGGAATCAAAAGGTAACACTTGCACAATATCTAAAGCTTCCAATGGTGAGAGCTTGATGCTCCTTCTTATAACAGCTTCACTTGGCACCAATCTATCCATATCTTTAGGAAAACTCAAGAGGAACTCCCTTCTTCAAAGGTCTGGGAACAATCATTTCCTTCTTAAGCTCCATCTCTTCTGCAAGTTCTTCTTTCCTTTCATCAGAAAGAAGTCTTAGAGTGTTCTCTTCCTGCACTCTAGCCCAAATGGGATAAGCCTTGTACTCCAACTCTTCAAAGGATAACCCAATCAATTTCTTATAGGTCCATCCTGTTCCATGACATCTGAGTAGCATGTAGTACAACTCCCTTCTATCCCTTTTCAGCATTGAGAGAATATTGTTAGCTTTGTGTTTCAGAATTACCTTGCAGTCTTTTTGTACTCTTAGAAGAATCTCCAAACCCCATATTTGGTCTGAAATGGTCAAATGTGGATTCTCCATACACCTATCTTCCCAAGCATGGTACATCTGAACAACTTCTGGCATATCAAAATCTACTTGTAATTTCAACTCATTCAGCTTCTCTCTTGCCAATTCATCACCATACTCAAGTCTTTCTGGTTGTTCTATTATCATCACACTTGAGTCTGAACTAGCTTCATCACTTCCCTCTTGTTCTTATGAAGTGACAACAAAAGGTGATTCACCAATCTTCTTTCTTTCTTGTTCCACAATTTGTGCAGCCAACCTTCTATCAAACTCAACCTGTCTTGCATCTTTTGGAACATCTACTTCTACAATTTTTCCTTTACTCTTATCTAGTGGATCAATGATGGGTAAGGAAGATGGTAATACCTGTGAAGATACTTCTTTGATGATGGATGATGACTAGAATACATCAACCTCATCTGCAGGTCTGTCAACGCTCAAGTTCCTTGTGTCAGCGCCCAAATTACTCATGTCAGTGCTCAAACTTTGCTTGTCAACGTCCAACTTACTTGTCTCAGCGCCTTTTGTAATTCCTCCAACATAGCTGTAAAAGACAAGTTTAAGTTTTTAGGAGTAACTAGAGACGTATCAAAACCTGGCTATTTCTTCAACTCAGTAAGGGCCTCAGCAACACCCAAAGATTCACCATCATGGGAGCCCTTATCACTCACATTTATCTGCTCATCCTCCCCTTTGGAAGATTCCTCCATCCCACGCCTTGTGCTAGCATTCTCCAAAATAACAATCCTCTCCCTCAATTGCCTGAGTTCAAGGCCTTGTGTACTGACAATATGTACCAAGTCTGCATTTTGCTTTTGCAAGCTAATGTAGACAACCGTCAATTTTATTAATGTCATTGGTTCCAATCTGCACTCCTCTAAAATGGGTATTTGACCTCCCAAGTTAGATTCATGGGGCATGGATGAGGTCTTAAAGATGTTAGGACTGTCTTGGCCTGCATCTAAGCCAGAACCAATAGTCCCAGCCTCATCCATAGCACCAACCACACTTGTAGTGGTGGTTCTCTCTGCTACATGGCTAGGACCCCCTAGAGGAGAACACTTTAGTAGTCCTTTGGCGTTTTTGCAACCTATATTGTGGTGGGGTAGAAGATGATGTGGATTGGGTGGATGTGGGTTGGTTAAGGGGTGTTTGGGTTTGTGAAGGAATGGGGTCAGCGTCGGGATTAGGTGTGTCAACGCCAACATTTAAAGTGTCAGCGTCAAAGGATTCTTGGTCAATTTGCATGTGCTGTGGTGAAGGTAAAGGTTCAGGTATTGGGTCAAGTTGTGGTTGTGGGTCTTGTTGGGGTTGTGTTGCTTCAATAACAGCAATCATAGCTGGGGTGAGGGGTAAGTCACGGTGAGGGGGTGAGTTTATCTTTGTAAAAATAGCTTTCTTTTGCATAGGGATCTCATAAAAACCATCATGAGCCCTTGTGCAGTAATTTTGGACATCAAAAACCATTTGTAAAAATCTGGGATAAGCTAATGTCATTTTACTTCCTTTTTTTTACACATGCCCTCAAAAATCATTTTTGAATAATTAAACTTTTGCCCAGTAGCAATGCACACAATAGCACTAGCAATGGATCTATTAATCTCATTGTGTGCAGTACACTTGGGACTCAAACATTGCAAGAGGACATGTATTAGGTACTTCCAGGCTGGGGGAAACTCCTGTTTATGATATTTGTTTAAAGTTCCCTCATCAGGGAAATGATAACTCAAAGCCCTTAGTCCTTGTTCTATTTCATGAATGGGAAGGGTGGTTATACCATATGCATAATAAAGATGCAAAGCTTGGCGAACTAAGGCTTCAGTAACCACCCATGTACGCCCATGAACAATAGATGATAATGTAGTCACTCTATTAACTGTTAAGGAACTTACAGTGTTCCAAAACTGTTTAATATATGTGACAGAGATGAGAGGAGCATGAGAAAGAGAATACCTAAGGGGGGATGCATTCAAATACACCACCATCTGGGTGTATTGGGGAAACAGAGTGTCATCAGCGTCCAAATATGCTATCATGTTGTGTTGACTCCTGAATCCCAATACCAAATCACTTGGTTTAAATTTTGGTGCCATTGTTGAAAGCTGTTTGAATAATTGATAAAGATGAAGTATAGGAGAAAATTGTTAGACAAGAATGATAGGTACCCTGTATAAAAATAGGAGCCAAATATATAGGAGAGAAATATGCATGTGATTGGTAAAAAATGAGGCAACTATTTTCAAAATACAATCATGAAAATATTGAAAAGAAAATAAGTTATCTCATGAATTAATTAAAAGTTATCTTCTCCCAAAATTACGCCCCCAAAAGTTGTCAAAAAGTTGTGAGGTAGGTCCCAATGAGTGTCAACGGTAAAAAATAACCCATCAACGCCCAACGGCTATATTCTTGTCAACGTTTGCCAAAGCCATGTTAGCGTTTAAATTGGTCACAACAACGCTTGGAAAAATACTTGTCAGCGTCCTAAAATAAAAATATGAAAAATGAAAAAGGACCTTAACAAAGTAATTTGTCCTAGTGAAGATAACCTATATGTTGATAATTATTATAGGGCGGTAAGCACTGTCCAGTTATGCACACTTGCTTATGCAAGATAGACATAAAAGTCCTCTAGTGTCCCTTGCTAACCAAAACTCTTAACAACTAAGTTATCTCATAAAATTCCTTGTTACTCCCAGGTAAAACCCATGATAAAATCATTTCCAAGTGTCCCAACAGACCACAACCAATTCTAGGCCAAAAATGTCTTTGCAGCATGCATAGTATATCAACTTTGCATGCTACAGTGCCTCATGATTTAGTAAAACTAACTTGTTGGAAATACGTTTTACGTATTAAGAAGGATCGGTCACTCCAACGATAGTCCATCTAATAGCTCGTAGTTTAGTTACTTTCACTTTATTAAACAAACCAAGACAAGCCTAGCCTACAACGGCCCAAACGTATAAACCCAAGCCCATTCCAAGGCTTGGGTATATAAACCCTCTCCTTAGATGGAGAGGGTGTGTGGTTTCATAATTTACACATAGTTCTTCTTATTTTCTCTCTCTAGCTTTGTGTGAAATCCACCATCTCTCTATCTCTTTCTCTTTCTAAAAACATAAACAAGATTTACATATCTACAAATGGTATCAAGAGCCATGGGATGATTGCTTAGTTTTTGTGTTTTTGTTCTTGGATTACACGGCTATTTTTGATCCGATTTCAAAAGTACCAAAATTTTTTTTGTGTTTTTTATGGTTTGATCTTGATACAAATCATCTACATAGTTGTGGTAGTGATTTGATATTGTTACTTTGGTTAAAAACACAACATTTTTGGGTGTTTGTGTAACACACCCAAATATATACAACTCAATACAGCGGAAAACTCGTTGGTGTTTCGGGATAGCACATTACTCACATCATAGACAACGCATAAAAATCGCGTCTTTTAATAATAAATCATTTCCATTCATAAATATCAAAGTTACATAGGTCCCAAGTCATTGTATTTAATACAGGTTTTACAAAACATTTGAATGGAAATTATAATTTAAGTGCGGGCCATGAATTCTTGTTGGCTTCCGGAGAATTACCTTCAAGTACCTGAGATAAAACATGTTAAAAGAAAAGGTCAGCGATAACGCCGAGTGAATTCATAGAGTTTAATAAAATCCATCAATATAACATAGGTATAAAATTATTATCGAAAATCATTTTGTACAAATCATTGTAATAGGCCATAAAATAGCCAAAATCATTTTATACAAATCTTTATAAAAATCATAATATAGGCATTTGCCTTAAAAATCATTATACGAGCCAATGTCGTAAAAACACCATACAATGCGTCTTATGACGTTGTATGAAAATAAAAACCGTTATATGAATATGGTTATGAAAACCAAAACAGGAACATAATATCAATAGTATGACTCCGTATTGCTAGTAAGGCAATACGTCGTAATTCGGAGCGTCTAGTAGTATTTTGTTAATTTGGATTATTATAAGCCGCATGACATTGTTACCTTACTAAACCAACAACGGGTAGTTAACCCGATACTCAATTTTCCCATCTAAAGTAGCATGTCGTCACAAAGGTCACGCTATGGAAATCTTCTCATACATAAATTCGCTTACCAATCAATGTGGCACGACGGGGATCAACCGTCAAGGCGCGAACTGGGGTGATCACCCCCAAATAGTACTATTATATGCATAAGCGTCCACCAATCCCGGTAGTTAACAATTCATGCTAATGGGACTTTTAGTGACATAACCTAACTTTAATAATCCATTTGATTTCATCTATCGGGTCCTTTAATCATTTATCGGGTCTTACAATCGGGTCATACAATCATTCGGGTCCAAATCAATAAACAAACAATTGGGACAAATGGTGTCCTATTATATAAAAACAAACAATCGCGGGTTTATAAAACATTTCATAAAAACATTTAAAAGAGTGCGAGGCTATGAACTCACGTTGATGTGGGAAGGCGGGTTATCGGCAATTCGGACGTACGGTACGTGCTTCAATCATGGAAACCTAGACAAATAATACTCGTCTTAGACTCATGTACAATGACTTTATAAAAATAACAATTATGTATACATATGATGATTATATATATATGATGATCAAGTGGGTTTATATATTCTCGTTTACTCATTTTAGTGTTATGTGTCGGTAACTTTTATACTAATTTACTAGTTTTACCTATTTATACGTTTTAAGTCCAATAAACTTATTATAAGTTCTTTAACTTGTTTTAATCCATTTTATACTTATATTATCAGTATTTAAATTTTACAAGTTGGGCCCAAATGGGTTAAGCCCAATAAGTTCTTTTTATAAGAGTTTAACTTATTTAGTCCAATTATTAGTCCAATATGTTTACTTAGCTCGTTAATGTCCGTATGTCCTATAGTTCGGGTTTTATCGGTTTTTACTTGTATTAGTTACTTATATATCAGTATATGACTTTTAAAAACTTTACATTAGACGGGTTTGATCGTCTAAGTTTTAATTGGCGAAAAACGTTTTTATAAATTACGAATCAACGGCCCAAAACGAATCTAATAAAAATTGTTTCATCAAAAACGGAGTTCGAAAACGTAAATACGTAATCCTAAGGTTTCCGGTTTAGTCGTAAAGGACGTTAAATTAAAATCGTAAGTCCTAATCTCTTTTCGTAAATTTGTGAGTTTATGAACTAACACAAATTTAAAACTCCACAATAATATTCGCGAATTTATTTTCTTAAATGTCGGACTGTCACCAAAGACGGTGTATGTAAACGTAAGCACGTAACGTTGAATCCTCCGGTTTAGACGTAGTCGACGCTACTTCAAGACGTAAATCCAAATTACTTCCCAAAAATAAGTGAGTTCATATTGTAACATTAAAATAATGTTTTCAAATAAATATTGAGAATAAAATATCGATCATAAATTGACGGATTGTCACAGTTTGGATCAATTTTTGGCTTAAAATCACGAATTTGGTGTGTTTTGTCCGAGAAAAGTGGAAAAAATCATGCACTGTTTGTACTATTGCGACAGCTCCCATCGCAATATCTAGGGTTTTAGTATTGCGATCCGTATTGCGACTGATATTGCGATTGGATTTCCTTTTGTCACATTGCGATCCATATTGCGATAGGCATTGCGATTGGAGTTCATTTTTGTGATATTGCGACAGGATATTGCGACAGGTATTGCGACAGGGGTATTGCGACAGGTATTGCGACAGGGGCATTGCGATTGGACATTGCGATTGACATTGCGACTGGACATTGCGATTGGACATTGCGATTGGACATTGCGATTGGACATTGCGATTGGACATTGCGATTGGACATTGCGATTGGACATTGCGATTGGACATTGCGACAACATTACCTTTAGCATTGCGATAGGACAACAAGTATTCCGATATTTTTTCAAAAACGTGTTTTTGAAAATTTTTATCTTGGAATTTTTTGGTTTATCGAGAACATAATTTAGGGGATTTTAACATTATTTCTCGGTTTCTACACACAACAACAAACACATTTTCTTTCTTTCATTGATCGATCAACTTTGTAAATCTTCACTTATTGAAATGGAGTACACATCTCTTACAGATAAGTCCATCCTCTCGGGTACGGATAATCGTCCACCAATGTTTGTGAAGACTATGTATGAGGAATGGGCTTCCCGAATGGAACTTTATATGTTGAACAAGGAGAATGGACATCTAATTTGGGCATCGATGCTCAAAGGACCATTAGATTATGGTACAGTGACGTAAGGTACGACTACTCGTCCTCGCACAACGGGTGAGTTGACTGGAGATATGAAGATTCAAGATAAATGTGATAAGTATGATACAAACATCATTCTCCAAGCCCTTCCTCCAGATGTCTACAAACTCGTCAGCAAACATAAAGTTGCCAAAGAGTTATGGGATAGAATTCGTGTTCTAATGCAAGGCACCTCATTAACCAAACAAGAACGAGAGTGTAAGCTTTATGATACTTTTGATAAGTTTGCCTATGTGCCAGGGGAGACTCTCAATGACTACTATCTGAGATTTACCCTATTGTTGAATGAGCTTAATATCTATGGCATGGCAATTCCTACCTTTCAATTGAACACCAAGTATTTGAACACTCTTCCTCCAGAATGGAAAAAATACGTGACGGATGTTAAATTGGCTAAGGACTTGCATAACACCAATGTGGATCAACTTCAAGCTTTTCTTCAACAACACGAATGCCATGTGATCGAGGCTCGGTTGTCTACACCTCAAGTTCATGATCCACTTGCAATGTATGCTTCTCAACAAAACATGGCTTATACTTATCAACAACCATCATACTTGCAGCAATCACCACCACACACCTATCAGCAACCATCTTATCAACCACCAGTGATGCCACAACAAGCATTTCAACAAGGTGTTCATCAAAAATCTGTTCCGCAGCAACCACCATATCAGACATCACCATCACAAGCCAACACTTCTCCTATGGGCTATACTCCTCAGCAAGGATATTTTCCTATAGAAGCACAACCAGCACAAACTTTCTACTCTAATGAACTTCCACCAATCCAAGCACCGGTCTTTACTCCAAATGATACGCCAGCTGATGTTCTAAACCATCTCACAGCCTACTTGTCAAAACTTGTTGCAACTAGAGGATTTCCACCAACAAACAATCAGCTCCGCACCTCATCAAATCCTCGACAACAAGCCACTGTTCAAGATGGTCAAGTGACGGTGCAACCTATTCAGGGAAGGCAAAATTCATATGGACCTCCTACAAGGACTGGGAACAATCAAGCTGTGAACTCTCAAGCTAGTGGGAATGGGAGTCCTATTGGTCCGAAGAGGGTTGTGACTTGATACAATTGCCTAGGACAAGGTCATATGGCTAGGGAATGCACTCAGCCGAAAAGGAGGAGGGATGATGCATGGTTTCGTGAGAAGATGTATTTGGTAGATGCTTAGTCTAAGGGGAAGATTTTGGATTCAGAGGAGTTAGCATTTCTTGCAGACCCAGGGGAAGCAGATACTGAAGGCATTGCAGTCATTTCTACTTCTAATGCAGCTTATCAAGCGGACGATCTTGATGAATACGATTCGGATTGTGATGACATTCACTCTGCCCAAGCTGCTCTCGTTGCTAATCTCTCTCACTACGGTTCTGATGTCGTCAGTGAGGCACCAACCACATCTAATAATCTTGATGATAACCAACATCAAGTTGGGCATGAAAATGACAATCTCGAACAGCATTCGGGAACTAGTAACTCAAATGATGTGGTACCCAATCCTACACATTTGAGTGAACCTCAACCAAATGCTACGACGGGTATGGAATCTTATGCTCAACATGATTTGGTCATGGTACCTAAACATATTATTGATCAAATGCATATGGCCCTCAGACAATCCGTAGATACAAATTCCACCCTAACTGCTGAGCTTGCGTTGCATAAAGAAAAGGTCAAAGCTTTTGAAATGGTCCCTCAAGCTGAGAAAATAACATGTTCTGAATTTGACCACTTTCGTTTTGAAAAGATTGAACACTTGAAAGAAATCGAATCATTAAAAGCTAATCTTTCTAATGAATTAAAAGAGAAGGAGTCGGTTGTCAATGATTTTCAGAAACTTAAAATGGATTTCGAAACTCTCGAGTCTAAAAAGGTTGAATCAGAAATTAATGCTACCAAACTTCTTAAATTCAAGGAACAACAGCTTTTAAAACAATACGCTTCCACAGAAAAGGTACATCTTTTAACTAAATCATTTAAAGAACTTGAACTTAAGCGTCTTCAAGATTTACCACCTAATCCCGGTTATGCAAAACAAGCTCAGGAATATATTCCCGGTCTTTATGATATGACCATAATTGGCAAATCGAAAGAAGCACCTTTTGTTTGAAGTACTGAGGAGACACAATCACTTGCGGATGAAACTCATTCTAAAATGCTTTCAAAATTCCATACAATTGATTATGATCTACATAACAAAGATCAATTTTCGAAAAAGACAAGCATTCGCTTACAAAAGGAATTAGCAGAATTGATAGTTCTTGTGCCCCAAAGTTTGTCAAATGAAAACCTTCCTAGTACGTCTCCTACACTTGTTAAAATAGATTTAACGAAGTTAATACCACCGGTAAGTAAGGCGTCCGTTAACTTAAATGCGGTACACCAACACTTAGCCGATTTTGACAAGGTCATTTTGGAACGTACGACGGCTTCGGCTATAACGGAAGGTGAATGGAACTTTGAGCACACTAGAGCTGCGTTCCGAAATGAAATTGTTCCGTTTGTAGACAATGTTAAGGCTTGTCTTAATCTTGATCAAGATTTGTTTTTGGAAATAGAAGAAGTTAGACATGTTTTCAATGAAATGGATTTGCTTCTGAAGCAAGTGATGTCTCATGATATAGTTTCTGTCTGTGTGAATAAAAGTGTTGATAATGATTCTATTGTGCATAATGTTGAATCTGTGGATAGTGTGGTAGATAGTACTTGTCACAAATCTGACGCTGAATTTTTAAAGCTTCAAGATTCATATTCATCGCTTTCAAAACGTTTTGATGAGATTCAAACACATTGTATTTCGCTTGAATGCAAGCAACAATTTATTCAAGAAATCTTTGAAACGTCATTCGAAGGTGTTAATATCGATGATGCAAATTTTGAAAACAATTTTCGATTGAACTTATAATCAAAACAGCGTCAGCCACGTGACAAAGTTGCTAAATCTTTGCCGATAGAAATAGAGAAATCTAAGGAGCTTAACTATGTGAACGTACTTGAGGCCGTTGAGAATTTTACACTTGATCTAGATAATCGAGTTTCAAAGATTTTGTCCAAAGTTGATAACTTAAAACAGAAAAATACACGACTCTTCGATTCAGTAAAGCCCGCATGTGCTAATACCACTGCACATAATCAATCGTTGATTGAACAATTGAATCAAAAGTCGGTGGAAATATCTGATTTGAGGGAACAAATTTGTGAAAAAAATCTGGTCTTGGCTGAGTTAAAGGAAACACTTCGTACTCTAAAAGGTAAGAATGTTGTGGATAACGCAGCCACTGTCTCAGCATCATCCTCTAGTGCAATCAAAAGTAACCTTATAGCCGTCACACCACTTAACAAGGGCCCTAGGACTAAACCATCTCAAACTTTGGTCACTAAAGATAAGGCGGAATCAAAACCAGCTTCTAATATTCCCGTGTTGCCTTCTACAGGAGTAAGCACCCGTACTAAGGCTCAAAGATCTATGCTTAAAAGAAACAAGAAGAATGATAGGATCTTGCCCCCATCTGGTAGTCAAGTGAAGAAGAAAGTAGAAGCCCATCCTAGGAATGTTATTTCTGTTTTGAATAAAAAGAATCATGTAGCTAAACCTAAAGGCTCTGCGGTTGTGCAGCGTTCTAAGCCTAGTGTGAATTCTAATTTGAAATGTTGGACTTGCAATGAATGTATGTTTTCTAGTCGTCATGATTCTTGCCTTATTGACCATGTGAATGAGATGCATGCCCGGAAAAATGGATTAGAATGGAAACCGACTGGGAAAGTGTTAAACCAAGTTGGTTGGATGTGGCGCCCCACTGGTAGAACTTTCACTATAGTAGGAAATATTTGCCCTTTGACTAGGATCACTCCCACTACAACGAAGAAAGCGTGCCTTTTAACTAGGAGTACCAAGGCTACCAAAACACAAGCGTGTCCTTTAACTAGGAACACCAACACTACTGTAGGAACTAAGTGCCCTTTAAATAGGTCTACTCCCACTCTAGTGCCCGCGAATACTCCAAAACCTAAGAAAGTTGGAACAGTAAAACCTGTTAGTGTTAAGACACACATTAGAAAACGCAGGAAATCTAAGGGTCACAAACATGTTAGCAATTCTGATAATCTTATATCTGTATCTGCTAACACTCAGGAACCAATAGTTTCCAATGCATTGTCTACTGTTGTTGTTGAAAACAGGTGGTCCAAATTGTTCTCTGGTATTTGGACTCTGGTTGCTCCAAGCATATGACCGGAGATCGCTCTCAGCTCAGAAATTTCGTCAGCAAGTTTCTTGGTACGGTTCGATTTGGAAATGATCATATTGCAAAGATAATAGGTTACGGTGAATATCATATTGGGAATGTTATAATTTCGAGAGTGTATTATGTGGAAGATCCCGGTCACAACTTATTTTATGTGGGACAATTTTGTGATGCAAACCTAGAAGTCGCTTTTCGAGAGCATACCTGCTTCATTCGTAATTTGGAAGGGGTTGATTTATTGAAAGGTACTCGAGGGAATAATTTGTATACTTTGTCTCTACAAGACATGATGGCCGCTTCTCCCGTATGTCTTCTCTCCAAAGCATCAAAGACTAAGTCATGGTTATGGCATCGACGGTTATCTCATCTTAACTTTGACGCTATTAATCATTTGGCGGAAAACGAACTTGTTCGTGGTCTTCCTAAACTTTCATTTCACAAGGATCATTTATGTTCCGCGTGTACAATGGGGAAAAGCACTAAGAAATCTTACAAACCCAAGACGGAAGACACCAACCAAGAGAAACTTTATCTGTTGCATATGGATCTTTGTGGGCCAATGCGTGTTGAAAGTCTTAGTGGCAAAAAGTACATCCTCGTCATTGTCGATGATTACTCTCGGTTTAAATGGGTCAAATTTCTTAAAGCAAAAAATGAGGCACCTAAATTCATTATCGGATTTCTCAAGATGATTCAAGTGCGTCTCAACACTACTATCCGACGCATTCGTACAGATAATGGAAACGAATTTGTAAATCAAATTTTGCGTGATTACTATGAAGAAGATGACATTTCTCATGAAACATCCGTTGCTCGCACTCCACAACAAAACGGTGTCGTTGAAAGGCGAAATCGCACACTTATGGAAGCTGCTCGAACGATGTTAATTTACGCAAAGGCTCCATTGTTTTTATGGGCAGAAGTAGTATCTACAGCAGTGTAAACCCAAAACCGGTCACTAATTCGTAAACGCCATGGTAAAACACCTTATGAGCTTCTCCATGGAAAAGTACCAGATTTATCATATCTTCATGTATTTGGTTCTCTTTGTTATCCAAATAATGATGGTGACAATTTGGGAAAACTTCAACCAAAGGCTGATATCGGTATTTTCATTAGTTATGCACCCGCAAAGAAGGCATACCGAATCTACAACCGTAACTCTCGCAAGATCCTCGAAACTATGAATGTTGATTTTGATGAGCTGACAGCAATGGCTTCTGAGAAAAGCAGCTATGAACCCGCACTTCATGAAATGGGACCCAGTAACATTAGTTCTGGTCTTGTCCCAAACATCCCTACTTCATCATCATTTACACCACCTTCTAGGACTGAATGGGATATGTTGTTTCAACCGTTCTTTAATGAATTCTTTACTCCTACAACTATTGTTGCTCCAGAACCTGAGGTAATAGCTCCGGTACCCGAAGTTGTCGCTCCAGCAACCGTTGCACAATCAGACACATCTGCACCTACACTTGGTCAAGATATACCCTCAACAAGTAATTCTCAACCAACACCTGTTTCAACTACCCACGTCATGCCTATTGATGATGAAGAGGATGATGATGATCACGATTTGGAATTCGCTCAAATGCGTGAACTTCCATTCTTTGGTGTATCAATTCCCGACCCTAATCAAGCCGGGTCGTCCACCTCAGAGGAAGCTCCTTCTACAGTTTACTCCAATCCACAGATTCGTGAACATGACAGCAAGTGGACAATGGATCATCCTATAGATTCTATTATTGGTGACCCTAATCGTCCGGTATCCACACGAAGTCAGTTACAAGAAAGTGCAATGTTTTGTCACTTTGATGATTTTCTCACTGAAGTTGAACCTAAGACATGGCAACAAGCTTTTACTCAATCATGTTGGATAGAAGCTATGCAAGAAGAACTTAATGAATTTATACGTCTTGAAGTATGGGAACTTGTCCCATGCCCGGATCAAGTGCAGTTACTCACTTTGAAATGGGTTTACAAGGTGAAACTCGATGAGTTAGGCGGAATATTGAAGAACAAAGCTCGACTAGTAGCTCGTGGATACAAGCAATTATTGGGCATCGACTTTATGGAATCCTTTGCACCTGTTTCCCGTTTGCAAGCTATTAGACTATTCCTCGCTTATACAGCCCACATGAATATGATCGTCTATCAGATGGATGTGAAGACGGCATTTCTTAATGGTGAAATCAAGGAAGAGGTCTATGTACAACAGCCGGATGGTTTTGTGAATCCTAAATATCCTAATCATGTGTACAAGCTTTAGAAGGCCCTCTATGGGTTGAAGCAAGCTCCACGCGCATGGTATGATCTATTGTCACAATTCCTCATTACGCAAGGCTTCGCTAAAGGCAAGGTGGATCCCACGTTGTTCATTCAGAAACGAGGTAAAGATATGATTATGGTACAAATATATGTTGATGATATTATATTTGCAGCCTCGACCCAAACCTTATCGGATGACTTTGGGACACTCATGTCTTCCAAGTTTAAGATGTCAATGATGGGCAAGGTATCATTCTTCTTAGGTCTTCAGATATCTCAGAGTCCTAGAGGCATCTTTATCAATCAATCCAAGTATGCCCTTGAATCACTTAAGAAGTACAAGATGGAATCTTGCGACCCCGTGGACACTCCAATGGTGGAAAAAAACTAAGCTTGATGTAGATCCACATGGAATTGCCGTTGAGCCGACACTTTATCGTAGAATGATAGGTACTCTTCTGTATATCACAGCTAGTCAACCTGATCTTCAGTTTGCTATATGTATGTGTGCCAGGTATCAAACTAGGCCTACTGAGTTACACTTAGCTATTGTTAAAAGGATCTTTCGATATCTTAAAGGAACCATTAATCGGGGACTTTGGTATTCGAAGGACTCTTCTATTGCACTAATGGCATATGCAGATGTGGATCACGCGGGTTGTCAAGATACAAGGCGTAGCACGAGTGGAACTTTGCAACTACTAGGAGATCGACTAATCAGTTGGGCATCGAAAAGGCAGAAAAGCGCTGCAATCTCAAGTACGGAAGAAGAATACATAGCTATGTCCGGTTGCTGTGCTCAAATTCTTTGGATGAGATCGTAATTAACCGACTATGGTCTAGGTTTCAACAGAATTCCGATGTACTGTGACAACAAGAGTGCAATTGCCTTATGCTGCAACAATGTTCAATTCTCCCGGTCGAAGCATATTGATATCCGCTACCACTTCATCAAGGAGCAAGTGGAAAATGGAGTAATCGAGCTTTACTTTGTCCGATCTGAGTATCAATTGGCGGATATTTTCACGAAGGCTTTAGATCGTGCTCGAATTGAATTTTTGGCCGACAAGCTAGGAATGAGAACTTTTGTCGCTTGAGACTCTAAAGGAACTGGCAGATGAAGCGAAAGAATAGTGGTGGTAAAACTATTCTCCGTATCCTTGGTGATCATCTGTATATATTTTATATTTTTATCCACAAAAGCAAAATACAAAAATATAAAACCATATAAAAACCATAAAAATTAAAAAATATAGAAAAATCCAAAAATATTTTTACTTTATTTTTTAAAGGCATGTCTTTTGGTACGATAATATTTACGGCCTTAGAAATGTTGATTAATATTGACACGGCGCCATAAATAGAGTTCGTACAAAAGTTGTAAATATTTCCTAAAACATGCCTAAATGGCATGTAGTTATTTCAGACTACAACCCGGTTTTCACATTAAAGTCAAGTATTTCTTATGAAAGCTTTGGCTAACAACGGGAATTCATTTTCTCGGGCAAGGTTTACTTTAAAACCTTGTAAGGGATCAATTTTACTTTATAACTTGGTCTAACACAAATCAATGTACGCCTCAGTGCATTTATTTGTTAAAACAAGAAAAGTCTTGTTTTTATGAAGCTATCATCTCTACAACTATAGCAATCTACAATTGGTATCTACATACTCGACGATGCGATTACTCAAACGACGACTACAACTCTTTCAATAGAACACGGGTCAACAATTGAGGGGGAGCAAGTGTCAAGCATTCAGAATCTTTGATGCCGAACGTGCCAAGCTCACTAACTGGTGTCAAGACAACAATACCAATCGTACACATGGTGTCAAGAGATGACTTCAGACGTGACGAGGCGACCAACATATGCTGACAAGAACCATTTGATCTTATCATATGATGTTCTGATCAGTCAGGTCCAACCTTGTCAATTCTTTTTTAATATGGTGAATATGTGATCATGTTACAAAACGATATCATATCTCATGCGTTTGGTATCATGAAGATAAAACGGACTTGCATTTTTCTTCCCAAAACCTTTGTTAAAACTTCATTAAATCAATTGATATTAAAAACATCGATTGAGTTAATATTTTTTATATGGGGGAGAAAATGTGATTTAATATGGGATATTATCACAAATGGTTTGACTTAATGTGCTGGCTCATCCCGACATATGTGAAATGTTTTCGAAGATCGTGGCATATGTTAAGGGGGAGAAAAATGGATTTGCATATCAAAAATGGATTTCATGGTGATTTATACTCACCCAAAACCTATTTATTTCACGACGATGAAGATTGTGGTGACATAAGGATGGTAGGATAGGTTAAGTTGTAACACCCCCAAATTTATACAATTCAATACAGCGGAAGACTAGTTGGTGTTACGGGATAGCACGTTACTCACATCATAGAACACGCTTAAAATTCGCGGCGTTTTAATAATAAAGCATTTCCATTCATAAATATCAAAGTTACATAGGTCCCAAGTCATAATATTTCATACATGTTTTACAAAGAATTTGAATGGAAATTATTATTTAGGTGCGGGCCATGAATTCTTGTTGTCTTCCCGAGAATTACCTTCAAGTACCTGAGATAAAACATGTTAAAAGAAAAGGTCAGTGATAACGCCGAGTGAATTCATAGAGTTTAATAGATTCCATCAATACAACTTAGGTATAAAATTATTACCAAAAATCATTTCGTACAAATCATTGTAATAGGCCATAAAATAACCAATGTCATTTTTATACAAATCCTTATCAAAAATCATAATATAGGCATTTGCCTTAAAAATCATTATACGAGCCAATGTCGTAAAAACATCATACAATACGTCTTATGACGTTGTATAAAGTTAAATAAAAACCGTTATATGAATATAGTTATGAAAAACCAAAACACGAACATAATATCAATAGTATGACCCTGTATTGCTAGTCAGGCAATACATCGTAATTCGGTGCATATAGTAGTATTTCGTTAATTGGATTATTATAAGCCGCATGACATTGTTACCTTACTAAACCAAACAACGGGTAGCTAGCCCGAAACTCAATTTGCCCATCTAAATTAGCGTGTCGTCACAAAGGTCACGCTATGGAAGTCTTCTCATACATAAATTCGCTTACCAATCAATGTGGCACGACGGGGATCAACCGTCAAGGTGCGAACTGGGGTGATCGTCCCAAAATAGTACTATTATATACATAAGCGTCTACCAAATCCCGGTAGTTCACAATTCATGCTAATGGGACTTTTAGTGACATAACCTAACTTTAATAATCCATTTAATTTCATCTATCGGGTCATTTAATCATTTATCGGGTCATACAATCGGGTCATACAATCAGTCGGGTCAAATCAATAAACAAACAATCGGGAAAAATGGTGTCCTATTTTATAAAAACTAACATGTTATCTCCCTCGCGGGTTTATAAAACATTTCATAAAAACATTTATAATAGTGTGAGGCTATGAACTCACGTTGATGTGGGAAGGCGATTATCGGCGATTTGGATGTACGGTACGTGCCTCAATCACGGAAACCTAGACAAATAATGCTCGTCTTAGACTCTTGTCCAATGAATTTATAAAAATAAAAATTATGTATACATATGTAGATTTTATACATATGATGATGATAAAGTGGGGTTATATACTCTTATTTACTCATTTTTGAGTTTATGTATTGGTAACTTCTTACTAGTTTACTAGTTTTACCAATTTACGTGTTTTAGGTCCAATAAGCCTATTATAAGTTCATTAACTTGTATTAATCCATTTCATGCTTGTATTATCAGTATTTATACTTTACATGTTGGGCCCAAATGGGTTAATCCCAATAAATAAGTTTATAAGTGTTTTAGCCCATTTTGTTGTATTATTAGTCCAATACCGTTAACTTAGCCCGTTAATGGCCGTATGTTTTATAGTTCGGGTTTTATCGGTTTTTACTTGTTATATATGTTTATATATCAGTATATGAGTTTCTAAAAGTTTACATTAGACGGGTCCAACCGTCTAAGTTTTATTTAACAAAAACGTTAATTTTACGGTAATAGCCGAAAAAGTCGTAAAAATCATGTTTATAGTTTTTATAACTTATAAATCTTATTCAACTACCATTTTTATAAAGTGTTCATTTGTTTAACCTTATACATATTTATGTAAATGAAATTTATAAGTTAGTAGGTTTCAATTCACATTTTATACTATAATAGTTTGAGTGCTTATATAATACTATTAAACATTAATTCTTCAAAATCTGATTTTTAGTTTCATCTTCACCATTTTTATCATATCTTGAGTTCTATAAGGAGATAGAAGCTCATTTTTGGATGGCATAAACTTCATATTATGTTCTACAAATAAGTTAGCTATATCTACTGCTCATTCCATGTTTAACTATCCTTAACAGTCCCTACAAAACAGACTATTCAGATTGGTACACTCATCTTGTTTTGATCATATCTCACTCATTTTGATGATTCCATCGCATGGCCAACTCTCACATGTGTATAACACCTAAAACTTACTGTATATTGATTCTACTTTACCATTTTATCAGTTTAACATTTGGTTACTTACTGTTTTTATACAGCCATCACATTTAAGCAAGATTTTAACCATTTTACCTATGGTTTTCCATCTTTTTAACCATGTTTATCAAATCTATCAACACCAAATCCCCACATAATATTTTTAATCATTATTCATCATCATATACATATACATAAATAAAGAAATTACAATATTACATAATCAAAATAACAAGAGGATAGGAAGAACAATCTTTATACCACCATTAGTGATGAAAAGATAAGATTTTTGATGAACAAGACTTGGTTATTGTTATCAAATCTTCAACTTTAGCAAGGAAACTTCTTGGGTCCTTTGGATAGATGAACACCTCCATGAATTCAGCCCTTTAACCTCATGAAAACTCCTTTTCATCGGTTAAGATCACCTCCAATCTTCATATCTTCAAAGGATTTCCATCATATGTGTGAATAACACAAGTTTTAGTGGTTGAAAATTGATCAAATAGGGTGTTTAAGGTGAGGATGGGACGAATTTTAGAGAGAGGGAGGAGTGTTGTGTGGTTTTTGCATGTAAGAAATGAGTTAGTTGTTTAGAGATTGTGGTTTTGATGCATAGTTGCTTACTTTGTAAGCTTAGGACAAGTGTAAGTAACTAAGTTACTTACAAGTTGACACCTCTTTGGTGTTGGCTCACACTTGGCCATCCCTTTTGAGTAGGGTGGGATAAACTTGTTTTGTCCCATCTCGCTAATTTACGGGTATTCCTCGATTCTAGTTTCCTCGATTTGCGTGCCCTCGGGTCGTTTTACGAAAAATGTTTTTATAAATTAGGAATCAACGGCACAAAACGAATCTAGTAAATACGTAATCCTAAGGTTTCCGGTTTAGTCGTAAAGGACGTTAAATTATAATCGTAAGTCCTAATCTCTTCTCGTAAATTTGTGAGTTTATGAACCAACACAAATTTAAAATTCCAAAATAATATTCACGGATAAATCTATTTTCTGAAATGTCGGACTGTCACCAACAACGGTGTATGTAAACGTAAGCACGTAACGTAGAATCCTCCGGTTTAGACTTAGTCGATGCTACTTCAAAACGTAAATCCAATTTTCTTACCAAAAATAAGTGAGTTCATAATATAACATTAAAATAATGTTTTTAAATAATATCTGAGAATAAAATATCAACCATAAATAGACGGATTGTCACAGCATTTACCCCTAAACAGGATCTTTGTCCTCAAAGATCATCTTACCTTACTACTCGCTTCTTATAGAGTTAAAGCCATGTGGGTATTTCCTCCACATTCGGTCTTTTCTCACAAGTGTAATTCATTACAATACGCGAGTTTCATCAAACATAACTACATGAATAAGATCAGGCTTAATGTTGACTTACTTTCTCTATCCATGATGTTCACGGGTTTTTGATGAATGCAACTTTTCGCCGATCTAAACTTTACTAAGAAACAATCAGATTCTCACTTGATAGACATTTCATCAAGTTCGATATACGAAAAATAATTCACGCAGCTCTTGAAGTCCTAGGGTAGATCCAGCTTATATGCCTTTCAAACCAAATGTTTTACATCATCTCAATGGTCCCATACAACGGGGACTTATATCCCATTAATTCATTTTTCCAAGGTTAAAATTTTTGGCATAAATTCGCTACCCATCTGGCACTTCAAGATCTACATTTCATATTCACATAACCTCCTGCCCACTATCGGCAGTCAATAATCAAATCCTAATTTCAACAATCATTTCAGGTCTCGTGGGTCGAGTATTTTGTAAGGTTAGGTTCGCCATCATAGGAAACCTTAAACCTAAAAGACATGTCCAACTCACAATGGGTGTATGTCGGGTGTTTTCATCTTAAATCCGACTTACAAATGCTCTAACATATATCCTAACAAGATTCTATCTCGATCCTAATACGAAAATTATCAATGATAATCCCTCCAAAGGAAAAAGATTTTAAAGTTTATTACCAAAGGTCAATCATTCAAGCATAAAACAATACTTATAGTATTTTGTATCGTTGCTTTACCTCGTCCCTTCGATTGGGGTGGTACACAGCACTCTCATCAAGATTCGTTCTCAATAACTTCTGAGCAAATCTCTAGAAATTCAATGCGAAGCGAGGGTCTTGATAGAGATGTTCGATACAGGCACACCATGTTTACACAACTCCTTTAAATACAAAAGAGTCAATTTCTTCATCAAGAATCTATCATTAACAGGAATGATATTAGAAGATTTGGTCAGTCTGTCGACGATGACCCAAATCGAATCAAATTCAGATGATGACCTTTGTAATAGCTAGACGTTTACTAATGTATGAGGCGGTGTCTGCCTTCATAATTTGTCATTAGTACATCTTCTTCTGATAATGATACATTAAATCAGTAATGACAGGAATAGAATACTTATACTTACGAGATTTCAACATAACTATATCTCACAATCCTCCATTTTTAGGCAATCCTAAAGTGGCCTGTTATACATTTAATGCCATTGGCTTCTCAATTCTAATGGTTCATATTAGCTGTGAAACCTTTCACTATTTATATTATCCTGCTTACAAACATCAGCTATTTTTAAATTGTTCGGCAATTTATTTTGCACCGTCATTACTAAGGAACACATCCTAATCGGTTCTTTATATTTTCTACATAATGTGTCAGTAATTACGTTCACCTTTCTTCATATTTTCTAAGTTTCAGTTTAGTTTCAACTATCATTTTTATCAGTTTTGCTTAATCCGACGTTTAAAGCGTCGATAATTATTACAACTAATTAAATAATAAATATTTAATTTTTATGAAGCATGACGCAAAAATTTTAATTTTCTTAGTTCGGCCAATTATAAAAATGTTCAAAATAAATTTGAATTTAATTAACATGATTTTTTTTGTTGATTTATAAAAAATGATTAAAATATTTAATAAGATCCGTAATGTTTGAAAAATCTTTGATTATACTTTGGTCAAAATTTTCTTAGTTGAAAAGCGTAAATTCATAGTTTCAAATTTCAGATCATGGTTTAAATGGTTTCCTTAATCCCTCTTAGGTTGTCTTGAGGTATACACAAACATTTACCCCTAAACAGGAGTTTAGTTAAATTTATAGGGTATAAGGGAATAATCCCTTAAAAATCCTTTTTTAAAACATTTATCAAAACATATTTCCATTTTCTTTGTGGTAAAACCCAAAGTCTTAAAAGGGCTCTTAATTTTTGAAGAGTCAATATATTCTATTATCTATTAATCACATGGTCAGTTAATATAAAGGATTAAGTCTTTAATCATATGTTAAATATTCAAGGTACAGGTTTTTATTGTTCGGTCAATTCAGGGCAATCTATAAATAATTATTAACTCATTCTTATTCTTATAAACAAACAAATAGTCCTTAATGATCGCAAGCATGAATTTATCAAATTACAGCCTACACACGTGATTCACCAAATTTATGAATGCTACACGTGTATTAGTCAATCCAAACGTCATCACGTGAAACTCATAATGTTCCTTACAAGTACCGGATGTAGTGATTGGAATACATAATCCTTTTCGCAGATGTGAAGTTGATGATAACCATGCCGTGAATCAAATCTTTAAAACATACGCTAGAACCTCGTAAATGATCGAACAAATCTTCCATTTCGAGTTATGGATATTGTTTTCGATTGTCAATTTACTCAGTTCACAGTAATCTATAAATATAAGGAATGATAACACCATAGCTCTTCATGATGACGAGCTCGGTAGAATAAAATCTTTCTCCGACAACTCTCTCAGTTGTACGGTAATTCCTTTTAATTCAGATGGCGCTGACGTACAGTGCACATGCCACAAGTGCAACACCGGGAATATAATCAATACCAATTTCAATCTGCCTTAATGGAAAAAGTCTAGGTAATTCACCAATAAATACCTCCTAAAGTTTCAGATAACATCTTTTAATAAATTCATATTAGGTTCTTCTAGATTATAATATCTATGACTAGTTCATAACCATTCATGGTATAATTTCAAGTCTAAATGCAGGATATGATCATCCATCAAGAATTATTTAAATAACTTTTGATAATCAACATCTTATCTTTTAGGGGAATTCTACTCGAGTTCCCATCAATTAAGACAGTGTCGTCATGTCATAATCAATCAATTCATTCTACTGGCACTATCAACTTTTCAGTTTTATTGCCGTCGATAAGATGTGAACTTCTCAAAAGACTAATAATAACTCATAATCCTTTACAAATTCAAGGATATATGGAGACATAACTAACCTTAAAAGAGTAAGGTCAACGCATAATCTACGCGAGAGAATTTCAAATCAGATACAGACGAAAACATTTAATGAATATGAATATAACCCATGTTTTCATAATTTGAGTACGCATTCGAAAGCTCCTTGGATCGTTACCCAGGTCATTCAAATGAAATATAATCAAAAGAAATGATAGGAACGTCGATACATCCAATCGGGTATCAACACTCGGTAATCAGATACTTTTCCTAAGAATCTTACTACGGAAGAATTGGACAAGAAAGAATTGTCAATTGTCAAATAAGACAATTTCCACAGATGAGTAAATTCGACTCGGAAAAATAAATGCTACAGGCACATATGTAGGTTTCCCTAACACTATGTCCTTATTTTTCACTTCTTGCAGATCTCTTAAAATTTAATCTTTCACAATCTTCAAAGAAAATTTAGTGTTTATTAATCAGTTTTATGGTGACTACAAATCAGCCTTGCATGGTCCATTCCAAATTGTATGTAGGCGCGCAACTATATACAATTTCAAGATTAACGATGCAATACTCAGTTCGTCAAAATTTTATAATCATGTTTATAATGAAAACATTTTCATGCTTAATTCTTAAATAAGAATCAAGAATAAATTTACAAAGATTTTCTTTGTTAATTAGGTTTTCCAAGGTGTTTTATAAACAACTTCATTTCGATAATCATTATTTATAAGTCTCACTTTAAATAATCCATAAGGTGATGAAAACCCAATTTTTCTCGAGGGATACTGTTTTAACTTATAGAAACAAATAGTGATCTGCAAAGGAGTGATGAAAACTTGTTCACCAATAACTAACCACAATATAATAGGAAATGAGCATAGCCAATTAATTATGAGGTTCATGACCTCGATGGCACTCAAAAGAGAATAATTCACAACGTAACTCAATTCGAGATGAGTACTTGTTCAATGGCTATATCACTAATGCGAACATTAGGAACAAGCAAGAAAAGATAGATAACATCGATACATGTAGAATTTAGCAATCAAAGGTAGTCTTTTCATTAATCACAAACAAGTCAAATTGTACCGTAACACATTATGTGTCACTATGTCATTCAATTCCAAGATCTCATCCTACCAACTGATGTCTCAGTTAAGTTAGGGATTATTTTTAAAAGATACCACAATGAATACTAATCTACAAGAGTCATTAGGTGTTCCACATGTCCCGGAAGATCCATCGGTCCCTATTCAGAAGAAGATTTCTTCAATTTATTTCTTGGACACTGGGCATCCTCGTTAGTGGACAATGGCCTAGTTACAACCCTTAACACGAACTAACAATCATTTAAAACCAAATAATTCCATCACAGATCTTAATGACTTCCTCTTAACAATCTCATATTCCATACGGGTTAAACTTTACTTTATTCAAGTTTCAACCAACTTATACTCAATGCGATATCCTACCTCATTCTCCAATACTTTCATCCTTATTCTTACACCTTTAAAGGGAAATATAAGTTCGATATTATCAATACTTAATTTCCAATCCTATATCTCTTACAACAATAGTTATCAAATGAGTCACTAGTATGAAATGACTCATATATTCAATTAGACTTCTCGGAAAGGTACTAGTGGCATGAGGCTTTTGGGTAATGGTTCTAATGACAGCCTCAAGTGAAACATTCACCCTTTTGATTTCAATTTAAGAATTAGATGACAACGAATCAGATGACATCTTTCTAGGTGGTAACGTTTTGTCAAACTCCACTCTATAAGGAAAGATCGTCATGGCATCGATATCAGATTTAATCTCGCCAATTCTTCTTTAATATCATAATCAACTAATATCTACATTTCTACGAATATCAACCATTTGTTGGGATCATAAATATCCACAACTTGATTTAGATCTAGGATAGCTAGAATTCCTACGAGAATAGCTTCGATTAATTTACTAGGGGATTTAGGGTTCCTTGTGACAATCTACGTCGTATAAATACCTCGTATAAATATCAAAATAATCATCAAACAATCATGTAATCAAATTACATCATATATATATATATATATATATATATATATATATATATATATATATATATATATATATATATATATATATATATATATATATATATATATATATATATATATAATCTAAGTTATATATATATTAAAATAACACTTCTCAGTCTGGCCTTGTCGGTAACTCGGGAATTCTTCGGCACCGTTATAGTCAAAAGATTTTTAGACATTTTTAGAAAAATGTTTATAGTTAAAAGATTTTGAAATGTTTTATTCAAAACCTTAGTTTTAAAAATCTTTCGTTCTCTATAACCAGAGCTCTGATACCAAACTATAACACCCCCAAATTTATACAATTCAATACAGCGGAAGACTAGTTGGTGTTACGGGATAGCACATTACTCACATCATAGACAACGCTTAAAATTCGCGTCGTTTTAATAATAAAGCATTTCCATTCATAAATATCAAAGTTACATAGGTCCCAAGTCATAATATTTCATACATGTTTTACAAAGAATTTGAATGGAAATTATTATTTAGGTGCGGGCCATGAATTCTTGTTGTCTTCCCGAGAATTACCTTCAAGTACCTGAGATAAAACATGTTAAAAGAAAAGGTCAGCGATAACGCCGAGTGAATTCATAGAGTTTAATAGATTCCATCAATATAACTTAGGTATAAAATTATTACAAAAAATCATTTCGTACAAATCATTGTAATAGGCCATAAAATAACCAAAGTCATTTTTATACAAATCCTTATCGAAAATCATAATATAGGCATTTGCCTTAAAAATCATTATACGAGCCAATGTCGTAAAAACATCATACAATACGTCTTATGACGTTGTATAAAGTTAAATAAAAACCGTTATATGAATATGGTTATGAAAAACCAAAACACGAACATAATATCAATAGTATGACCCTGTATTGCTAGTCAGGCAATACATCGTAATTCGGTGCGTATAGTAGTATTTCGTTAATTGGATTATTATAAGCCGCATGACATTGTTACCTTACTAAACCAAACAACGGGTAGCTAGCCCGAAACTCAATTTGCCCATCTAAATTAGCGTGTCGTCACAAAGGTCACGCTATGGAAGTCTTCTCATACATAAATTCGCTTACCAATCAATGTGGCACGACGGGGATCAACCGTCAAGGCGCGAACTGGGATGATCGTCCCCAAATAGTACTATTATATGCATAAGCGTTTACCAAATCCCGGTAGTTCACAATTCATGCTAATGGGACTTTTAGTGACATAACCTAACTTTAATAATCCATTTAATTTCATCTATCGGGTCATTTAATCATTTATCAGGTCATACAATCGGGTCATACAATCAGTCGGGTCAAATCAATAAACAAACAATCGGGAAAAATGGTGTCCTATTTTATAAAAAATAACATGTTATCTCCCTCACGGGTTTATAAAACATTTATAATACTGTGAGGCTATGAACTCACGTTGATGTGGGAAGGCGATTATCGGCGATTTGGATGTACGGTACGTGCCTCAATCACGGAAACCTAGACAAATAATACTCGTCTTAGACTCTTGTCCAATGAATTTATAAAAATAACAATTATGTATACATATGATGATTTTATACATATGATGATGATAAAGTGGGTTTATATACTCTTATTTACTCATTTTTGAGTTTATGTATTGGTAACTTCTTACTAGTTTACTAGTTTTACCTATTTACGTGTTTTAGGTCCAATAAGCCTATTATAAGTTCATTAACTTGTATTAATCCATTTAATACTTGTATTATCAGTATTTATACTTTACATGTTGGGCCCAAATGGGTTAAGCCCAATAAATAAGTTTATAAGTGTTTTAGCCCATTTTGTTGTATTAATAGTCGAATACCGTTAACTTAGCCCGTTAATGGCCGTATGTTTTATAGTTCGGGTTTTATCGGTTTTTACTTGTTATATATGTTTATATATCAGTATATGAGTTTCTAAAAGTTTACATTAGACGGGTCCAACCGTCTAAGTTTTATTTAACAAAAACGTTAATTTTACGGTAATAGCCGAAAAAGTCGTAAAAATCATGTTTATAGTTTTTATAACTTATAAATCTTATTCAACTACCATTTTTATAAAGTGTCCATTTATTTAACCTTATACATATTTATGTAAATAAAATTTATAAGTTAGTGGGTTTCAATTCACATTTTATACTATATTAGTTTGAGTGCTTATATAATACTATTAAACATTAATTCTTCAAAATCTGATTTTTAGTTTCATCTTCACCATTTTTATCATATCTGGAGTTCTATAAGGAGATAGAAGCTCATTTTTGGATGGCATAAACTTCATATTATGTGCTACAAATAAGTTAGTTATATCTACTGCTCATTCCATATTTAACTATCCTTAACAGTCCCTACAAAACAGACTATTCAGATTGGTACACTCATCTTGTTTTGATCATATCTCACTCATTTTGATGATTCCATTGCATGGCCAACTATCACATGTGTATAACACCTAAAAGTTACTGTATATTGATTATACTTTGCCATTTTATCAGTTTAACATTTGGTTACTTACTGTTTTTATACAGCCATCACATTTAAGCAAGATTTTAACCATTTTACCTATGGTTTTCCATCTTTTTAACCATGTTTATCAAATCTATCAACACCAAATCTCCACATAATATTTTTAATCATTATTCATCATCATATACATATACATAAATAAAGAAATTACAATATTAAATAATCAAAATAACAAGAGGATAGGAAGAACAATCTTTATACCACCATTAGTGATGAAAAGATAAGATTTTTGATGAACAAGACTTGGTTCTTGTTATCAAATCTTCAACTTTAGCAAGGAAACTTCTTGGGTCCTTTGGATAGATGAACACCTCCATGAATTCAGCCCTTTAACCTCATGAAAACTCTTTTTCATAGGTTAAGATCACCTCCAATCTTCATATCTTCAAAGGATTTCCATCATATGTGTGAATAACACAAGTTTTAGTGGTTGAAAATTGATCAAATGGGGTGTTTAAGGTCGGATGGGACGAATTTTAGAGAGAGGGAGGAGTGTTGTGTGGTTTTTGCATGTAAGAAATGAGTTAGTTGTTTAGAGATGGTGGTTTTGATGCATAGTTGCTTACTTTGTAAGCTTAGGACAAGTGTAAGTAACTAAGTTACTTACAAGTTGACACCTCTTTGGTGTTGGCTCACACTTGGCCATCCCTTTTGAGTAGGGTGGGATAAACTTGTTTTGTCCCATCCCGCTAATTTACGGGTATTCCTCGATTCTAGTTTCCTCGATTTGCGCGCCCTCGGGTCGTTTTACGAAAAACGTTTTTATAAATTATGAATCAACGGCACAAAACGAATCTAATAAAAATTGTCTTATCAAAAACGGAGTTCAAAAACGTAAATACGTAATCCTAAGGTTTCCGGTTTAGTCGTAAAGGACGTTAAATTATAATCGTAAGTCCTAATCTCTTCTCGTAAATTTGTGAGTTTATGAACCAACACAAATTTAAAATTCCAAAATAATATTCACGGATAAATCTATTTTCTGAAATGTCGGACTGTCACCAACAACGGTGTATGTAAACGTAAGCACGTAACGTAGAATCCTCTGGTTTAGAGTTAGTCGATGCTACTTCAAGACGTAAATCCAAATTTCTTACCAAAAATAAGTGAGTTCATAATATAACATTAAAATAATGTTTTTAAATAATATCTGAGAATAAAATATCAACCATAAATTGACGGATTGTCATATAAGTCCTATGATTCTTCCAGAACCGGAGGAATCTTCCCAAGGACATTCCATAGCTAGAAATAGTAGTCCTTAGGAAAGATGGAGAAAGATTGTGAATGTAGCTGAATGCCGACCTAGTACTTAAGTTAGCACTGGAACAATCACAACAAGGTGCTAGTTATGACGTATTGGTAAGCATTAAAGGGTTTGAAGAATGAAAAAGAATTGTAAAGATAAAGGGTGTAAAGAAAGAAGCCCTCCTTACAACCTTAGGCAGAAACCGGGTCAACACATATGCTATTGAGATCATTTTAATGATGCTCGATATTGAAGATAGACATCATGGACCCAGTGATGCAATGCACAACCCATCCCAACTAACTCAGATATCTCTTAAAAGATATTTGTTTTAATCACACGGAGACAACACGTTATCTATCTATTTATTCACTCCGAATAAATTGGTATTGAAATGGTGGCACTCCTCTCCAGCCTCCGATCACTAAAATCCAAAATGCACGATCGAGTCTAGAGCCATTTGAGATCATCAAATATCTCATTAGGACACACTTTCATATTTCCTTGCTTCTTCACACACTGTGAAAAGTAAGAAAGATTTTAAGAGTCCTACGCAAAATCTTCATGATCTTGCCTGAACATCCGAGTAATACGAAAGTATTTACAATGAAGATGGAAATCCTTCTTGAGCGAATATCAAAAAGCTCATGGTAGGTGACTTGTGCGATTCTTTATGAATCAAACTTGTGATAACTGGAAAGCAACAGTGGTTTAATTCTTAAATGAATTTAAACACGTTCCAGGCCTCTACGCAATATCTTAGTGATCTTGCCAGAACACTCAGAGTGATACCTTAGTGTTCACAGTGATGAGTGGAAATCCTTCTAGTGTTAACCTCAAACAGCACTTGGTAGGTAACTTGCAAGATTCTATACGAATCAAGCTCCTGACAACTGGAAAGCAACGATGGTGCGGTTCTTAATTGAATTTCACTTGTTCCAGGAAATATGAATTGACGGCTTCAAATCATGCGGATATTATTATCCAAATGATTCACTCTTTATGTTCGCAGTCAGCTTTGGACGGTCGAATAAAGAGAACGGGTTTACCCGCGAAATCCTGTCAGGAAGTTACTTAATTGAAACTATCCGTCACGGGTACGATATCTAATATCGTCCAACGGTCTTCACCGACCGGAGGTAAAATGCTACCGAATTATAATGAAATGTTCAAAGCCATTTCGTTCGTGTCTACTTATGTTGCGGCATTTGAAGACGGTGGCGTTGCGGGATCCAAGAAGAAGTCGTCCCCGCATGCTTATACTTTATTTACTTAATATCTTATCTAATTCTAGAAAGCCTAAAAGTTAAGTCTTCCGCTGTATTGAACTCTGAATCTTTCAAGAATTATAAAGGTATAAGTATGTGGGACATGGTGTCACGAAGAGGCGAAGATCACAAGTGATGGATGCACGAGATCAAGGCAAGAGATTAATGCTCAAGATTGATATCAAAGATCACATCAGCATGTTCACCAGAAAAGAAAAAGGAAAAGGAAGACGAAGACTACGAGCTCAAGACAAGCATATGTAGAAATGTAAATCTTGCTTATGTTTTTAGAGAGAGAAAGAGATAGAGAGATGGTGGATTTCACACAAAGCTAGAGAGAGAAAATAAGAACAACTATGTGTAAATTATGAAACCACACACCCTCTCCATCAAAGGAGAGGGTTTATATACCCAAGCCCATGAGATGGGCTTGGGTTTACATTAGGCCGCCGGCCCATACATTTCATGGGCTCAGTTTTGGGCTTTGTTTAATAAATGTAAATAACTAAACTACGAGCTATAACATGGACTATTGTTGGAGTGACCGATCTTTTCTAATACGTAAAACGTATTTCCAACAATCTCCCCCTAAGGGAGGTCACTCCAAACAAGGGCGTTACCCGAGTTACAATAATGAAATAGACCTAGCATACTATGCTTGTTTTGAGCTCGTAGTCTTCGTCTTTCTTTTCTTTTTCTTTTCTGGTGAACATGCTGATGTGATCTTTGATATCAATCTTTTGCATTAATCTCTTGCCTTGATCTTGTTCATCCATCACTTGTGATCTTCGCCTCTTCGTGACCTCACGTCCCACATACTTATACCTTAGTAATTCTTGAAAGCTTCAGAGTTCGATACAGCGGAAGACTTAACTTTTAGGCTTTCTTGAATTAGATGAAGTATTAAGTGCATAAAGTATAAGCATGCGGGGATGACTTCTTCTCGGATTCCGCAACGCCACCGTCTTCAAATGCCGCACCATAAGTAGACACAAACGAAATGGCTTTGAACATTTCATTCTAAATCGGTAGCATTTTACCTCCAGTCGGTGAAGATCGTTGGACGATATTAGATATCGTACCCGTGACGGATAGTTTCAATTAAGTAACTTCCTGACAGGATTTCGCGAGTAAACCCGTTCTCTTTATTCGACCGTCCAAAGCTGACTGCGAACATAAAGAGTGAATCATTTGGATAATAATATCCGTATGATTTGAAGCCGTCAATTCATGTTCCTGGAACAAGTGAAATTCAATTAAGAACCGCACCATCGTTGCTTTCCAGTTGTCACGAGCTTGATTCGTATAGAATCTTCCAAGTTACCTACCAAGTGCTGTTTGAGGTTAACACTGGAAGGATTTCCACTCATCACTATAAACACTAAGGTATCACTCTGAGTGTTCTGGCAAGATCACTGAGATTTTGCGTAGAGGCCTGGAACGTGTTTAAATTCAGTTAAGAATTAAACAACTGTTGCTTTCCAGTTATCACAAGTTTGATTCATAAAGAATCGCACAAGTCACCTACCATGAGCTTTTTGATATTCGTTCAAGAAGGATTTCCATCTTCATTGTAAATACTTTCGTACTACTCGGATGTTCAAGCAAGATCATGAAGATTTTGCGTAGGACTCTTAAAATCTTTCTTACATTTCACAGTGTGTGAAGAAGCAAGGAAACATGAAAGTGTGTCCTAATGAGATTGTTGATGATCTCAAATGGCTCTAGACTCGATCGTGTATTTTGGATTTTAGTGATCGGAGGCTGGAGAGGAGTGCCACCATTTCAATACCAATTTATTCGGAGTGAATAAATCAATAGATAACGTGTTGTCTCCATGTGATTAAAACAAATATCTTTTAAGAGATATCTGAGTTAGCTGGGATGTGTTGTGCATTGCATCACTGGGTCCATGATGTATGTCTTCAATATCAAGAATCATTAAACAATGATCTTAATAGCATATGTATTGACCCGGTTTCTGCCTAAAGTTGTAAGGATGGCTTCTTTCTTTACACCCTTTATCTTTACAATTCTTTTTCATTCTTCAACCCCTTCAATGCTTACCAATACGTCATAACTAGCACCTTGTTGTGATTGTTCCAGTGCTAACTTAAGTACTTGGTCGGCATTCAGCTACGTTCACAATCTTTCTCCATCTTTCCTAAGGACTACTATTTCTAGCTATGGAATGTCCTTGGGAATATTCCTCCGGTTCTGGAAGAATCATAGGACTTAACCTATCCTACCATCCTTATGTCACCACAATCTTCATCGTCGTGAAATAAATGGGTTTTGGGTAAGTATATGTCACCATGAATATCCATTTTGATATAGCAAATCCATTTTGCTCCCACTTAATATATGCCACGATATTCGAAAACATTTCGCACATGTCGGGATGAGCCAGCACATTAAGTCAAACCATTTGTGATGATATCCCATATTAAATCACATTTTCTGCCCCATATTAAAAAAATTAACCCAATCGATGTTTTTAATATCAATTGATTTAATGAAGTTTTAACAAAGTTTTTGGGAAGAAAAATGCAAGTCCATTTACCTTCATGATATCAAACGTATGAGATATGATATCGATTTGTAACATGATCACATATTCACCATATTAGAAAAGAATTGACAAGGTTGGAACTGATAGATGAGAACATCATATGATAATATCAAATGGTTCTTGTCAGCATATGTTGGTCGCCTCGTCACATCTGAAGTCATCTCTTGACACCACATGTACGATTGGTATTGTTGTCTTGACACCAGTTAGTGAGCTTGGCATGTTCTGCATCGAAGATTCTGAATGCTTGACAATTGCTCCCCCTCAATTGTTGACCCGTGTTCTATTGAAAGAGCTGTATCGTCGGTTGAGTAGTCGCATCGTCGAGGATGTAGATACCAAGTGTAAATTGCTATGGTTGTAGAGATGATAGCTTCATAAAAACAAGACTTCTCTTGTTTTAACAAATAAATGCACTGAAACGTACATATATTTGTGTTAGACCAAGTTATAAAGTAAACTTGATCCCTTACAAGGTTTTAACGTAAACCTTGCCCGAGAAAGTTAATTCCTGTTGTGAGCCAAAGCTTTCATAAGAAATACTTGACTTTAATATGAAAACCGGGTTGCAGTCAGAAATAACTACAAGCCATTTTGGCATGTTTTATGAAATATTTACAACTTTTGTACGAACTCTATTAATGGCGCCGTGTCAATATTAATCAACATTTCTAAGGCCGTAAATATTATCGTACCAAAAGACATGTCTTTGAAAAATAAAGTAAAAATATTTTTGGATTTTTCTAGATTTTTCTTGATTTTTTCAATTTTTATGGTTTTTATATGGTTTTATATTTTTATATTTTGCTTTTGTGGATAAAGATATAAACAATATATACAAATGATCACCAAGGATACGGAGAATAGTTTTACCACCACTATTCTTTCGCTTCATCTGCTAGTTCCTTTAGAGTCTCAGGCGAGAAAGTTCTCATTCCTAGCTTGTCGGACAAAAATTCAATTCGAGCGCGATCTAAAGCCTTCGTGAAAATATCCGCCAATTGATACTCAGATCGGACAAAGTAAAGCTCGATCACTCCATTTTCCACTTGCTCCTTGATGAAGTGGTAGTGAATGTCAATATGCTTCGACCGGGAGAATTGAACATTGTTGCAGCATAAGGCAATTGCACTTTTGTTGTCGCAGTACATCGGAATCTTGTTGAAACCTAGACCATAGTCGGTTAATTGCGATCTCATCCAAAGAATTTGAGCACAGCAACCGGACATAGCTATGTATTCTGCTTCCGTACTTGAAATTGCAGCGCTTTTCTTCCTTTTCGATGCCCAACTGATTAATCGATCTCCTAGTAGTTGCAATGTTCCACTCGTGCTACGCCTTGTGTCTTGACAACCCGCGTGATCCGCATCAAGAAACTTGCTGACGAAATTTCTGAGCTGAGAGCGATCTCCGGTCATATGCTTGGAGCAACTAGAGTCCAAATACCAGAGAACAATTTGGACCACCTGTGTTCAACAACAACAGTAGACAATGCATTGGAAACTATTGGTTCCAGAGTGTTAGCAGATACAGATATAGAATTATCAGAATTGCTAACATTTTTGAGACCCTTAGATTTCCTTTTTTTTCTAATGATAGTTTTAGCACTAACAGGTTTTACTATTCCAACTTTCTTAGGTTTTGGATTATTCACGGGCACTACAGTGGGAGTAGACCTATTTAAAGGGCACTTAGTTCCTACAGTATTGTCGGTGTTCCTAGTTAAAGGACACGCTTGTGTTTTGGTATCCTTGGTACTCCTAGTTAAAGGGCACGCTTTCTTCGCTTTAGTGGGAGTGATCCTAGTTAAAGGGCACGTATTTCCTACTATAGTGAAAGTTCTACCAGTGGGGCGCCACATCCAGCCAACTTGGGTTAACACTTGCCCAGTCGGTTTCCATTCTAATCCATTTTTCCGGGCATACATCTCATTCACATGGTCAATAAGGCAAGAATCATGACGACTAGAAAACATACATTCATTGCAATTCCAACATTTCAAATTAGAATTCACACTAGGCTTAGAACGCTGCACAACCGCAGAGCCTTTAGGTTTAGCTACATGATTCTTTTTATTCAAAACAGAAATAACATTCCTAGGATGGGCTTCTACGTTCTTCTTCACTTGACTACTAGATGGGGGCAAGATCCTATCATTCTTCTTGTTTCTCTTAAGCTTAGATCTTTGAGCCTTAGTAGTGGTGCTTACTCCTGTAGAAGGCAACACGGGAATATTAGAAGCTGGTTTTGATTCCGCCTTATCTTTAGTGACCAAAGTTTGAGATGGTTTAGTCCTAGGGCCCTTGTTAAGTGGTGTGACGGCTATAAGGTTCCTTTTGATTGCACTAGAGGACGGTGCTGAGACAATGACTGCGTTATCCACAACATTCTTACCTTTTAGAGTACGAAGTGTTTCCTTTAACTCAGCCACGACCAGATTCTTATCACAAATTTGTTCTCTCAAATCAGATATTTCCATCGACTTTCGATTCAATTGTTCAATCAATGATTGATTCTGTGCAGTGGTATCAACACATGCGGGCTTTATTGAATCGAAGAGTCGTGTATTTTTCTGTATTAAGTTATCAACTTTGGACAAAATCTTGGAAACTCGATTATCCAGATCAAGTTTAAAATTCTCAGCGGCCTCAAGTACGTTCACACAGTTAAGCTCCTTAGATTTCTCTATTTCTATCGGCAAAGATGTAGCAACTTTGTCCCTTGGCTGACGCTGTTTCGATTGTAAATTCAATCGAAAATTCTTTTCAAAGTTTGCATCATCGATATTAACACCTTCGAATGACGTTTCAAAGATTTATTGAATAAATTGTTGCTTGCATTCAAGCGAAATACAATGTGTTTGAATCTCATCAAAACTTTTTGAAGCGAAGAATATGAATCTTGAAGCTTTAAAAATTCAGCGTCAGATTCGTGACAAGTACTATCTACCACAGTATCCACAGATTCAACATTATGCACAATAGAATCATCATCAACACTTTTATTCACACAGACGGAAACTATATCATGAGACATCAGTTGCTTCAGAAGATGATCATTTTGGCGTGAAACCCGTTCTATTTCAATTAAACTGTTTTCAAAAGCATCTTCCATTTCATTGACAACACGTCTAGCTTCTTCTATTTCCAAAAACAAATCTTGATCAAGATTACTAAGAAAAGCCTTAACATTGTCTACAAACGGAACAATTTCATTTCGGAACGCAGCTCTAGTGTGCTCAAATTTCCATTCACCTTCCGTTATGGCCGAAGCCGTCGTACGTTCCAAAATGACCTTGTCAAAATCGGCTAAGTGTTGGTGAACCGCATTTAAGTTAACGGACGCCTTGCTTACCGGTGGAATTAACTTTGTTAAATCCGTTTTGACAAGTGTAGGAGACGTACTAGGAAGGTTTTCATTTGACAAACTTTGGGGCACAAGAACTGTCAATTCTGCTAATTCCTTTTGTAAGCGAATGCTGTCTTTTTCAAAAACTGATCTTTGTTATGTTGATCATAATCAATTGTATGGAATTTTGAAAGCATTTTAGAATGAGTTTCATCCACAAGTGATTGTGTCTCCTCAGTACTACAAACAAAAGGTGCTTCTTTCGATTTGCCAATTATGGTCATATCATAAAGACCGGGAATAAATTCCTGAGCTTGTTTTGCATAACCGGGATTAGGTGGTAAATCTTGAAGACGTTTAAGTTCGAGTTCTTTAAATTATTTAGTTGAAAGATGAACCTTTTCTATGGAAGTGTATTGTTTTAAAAGCTGTTGTTCCTTGAATTTAAGAAGTTTGGTAGCATTAATTTCTGATTCAACCTTTTTAGACTCGAGAGTTTCGAAATCCATTTTAAGTTTCTGAAAATCATTGACAACCGACTCCTTTTCTTTTAATTCATTAGAAAGATTAGCTTTTAATGATTCTATTTCTTTCAAGTGTTCAATCTTTTCAAAACGAAATTGGTCAAATTCAGAACATGTTATTTTCTCTGCTTGAGGGACCATTTCAAAAGTTTTGACCTTTTCTTTATGCAACGCAAGCTCAGCAGTTAGGGCGGAGTTGGTATCTACGGATTGTCTGAGGGCCATATGCATTTGATCAATAATATGTTTAGGCACCATGACCAAATCATGTTGAGCATAAGATTCCATACCCATCATAGCATTTGGTTGAGGTTCACTCAAATGTGTAGCGTTGGGTACCACATCATTTGAGTTACTAGTTCCCGAATGCTGTTCGAGGTTGTCATTTTCATGCCCAACTTGATGTTGGTTAGCATCAATATTATTAGATGTGGTTGGTACCTCACTGACGACATCAGAACCGTAGTGAGAGAGATTAGCAACAAGAGCAGCTTGGGCAGAGTGAATGTCATCACAATCCGAATCATATGCATCAAGATCATCAGCTTGATAAGCGACATTAGAAGTGGAAACGACTGGAATGCCTTCAGTATCTGCTGCCCCTGGGTCTACAAGAAATGCTAACTCCTCTGAATCCAAGATCTTCCCCTTAGACTGAGCATCAACCAAATACATCTTCTCACGAAACCATGCATCATCCCTTATCCTCCTCGGTAGAGTGCATTCCCTAGCCATATGACCTTGTCCTCGGCAATTGTAGCAAGTCACAACCTTTTTAGGACAATAGGACTTCCATTTCCACTAGCTTGAGAAGTCACAGCTTGATTGTTCCCAGTCCTTGTAGGAGGTCCATATGAATTTTGCCTTCCCTGAATAGGTTGCACCGTCACTTGACCATCTTGAACAGTGGCTTGTTGTTGAGGATTTGAAGAGGTGCGGAGCTGATTGTTTGTTGGTGGAAATCCTCTAGTTGCAACAAGTTTTGACAAGTAAGCAGTGAGATGGTTTAGTACATCAGCTGGCGTATCATTTGGAGTAAAGACCGGTGCTTGGATTGGTGGAAGTTCATTAGAGTAGAAAGCTTGTGATGGTGATGTCTGATATGGTGGTTGTTGTGGAAAAGATGGTTGATGAACACTTTGTTGATATGCTTGTTGTGGCATCATTGGTGGTTGATAAGATAGTTGCTGTGGTTGCTGATAGTTGTGTGGTGGTGGCTGCTGCAAGTATGATGGTTGCTGATAAGTATAAGCCATGTTTTGTTGAGAAGCATACATTGCAAGTGGATCATGAACTTGAGGTGTAGACAATCGAGCCTCGATCACATGGCATTCGTGTTTTTGAAGAAAGGCTTGAAGTTGATCCACATTGGTGTTATGCAAGTCCTTAGCCAATTTAACATCCGTCACGTATTTTATCCATTATGGAGGAAGAGTGTTCAAATACTTGGTGTTCAATTGAAAGGTAGGAATTGCCATGCCATAGATATTAAGCTCATTCAACAATAGGGTAAATCTCAGATAGTAATCATTGAGAGTCTCCCCTGGCCCATAGGCAAACTTATCAAAAGTATCATAAAGCTTACACTCTCGTTCTTGTTTAGTTAACGAGGTGCCTTGCATGAGAACACGAATTCTATCCCATAACTCTTTGGCAACTTTATGTTTGTTGACGAGTTTGTAGACATCTGGAGGAAGGGCTTGGAGAATGATGTTTGTAGCATACTTATCACATTTATCTTGAATCTTTATATCTCCAGTCAATTCACCCGTTGTACGGGGACGAGTAGTTGTACCTTCTGTCACAGTACCATAATCTAATGGTCCATTGAGCACCGATGCCCAAATAAGATGTCCGTTCTCCTTGTTCAACATGTAAAGTTCCATTCGGGAAGTCCAATCCTCGTACATAGACTTCTCCAACATTGGTGGACGATTATCCGTACCCGAGAGGATGGACTTATCCGTAAGAGATGTGTACTCCATTTCGATAAGTTAAGATTTACAAACTTGATCGATCAATGAAGGAAAGTAAATGTGTTTGTTGTAGTGTGTTAAAACCGGGAAATAATGTTAAAATCCCCTAAATTATGTTCTCAATAAACCAAAAATTCCAAGATGAAATTGCACACGAACGTTTTTAAAAAAAATGTTGGATCGTACTCAGATCGTACCCGTGGATCGCACCATATGATCGTATTCAGATCGCACTCCTTGATCGTACCCAACGATCGTACTCTGATCGCAACGAGTGATCGCACTCACTATGATCGTACACAACGATCGTGCTCTGATCGCAACGAGTGATCGCACTCACTAAGATCGCACTCAGATCGGACTCCCAGATCGTATTGCGATTATACTCCCCTATCCTAGTCAGTGATCGTATTCTGATCGTATCCTTGATCGTACTAAGTTAGCGTATTGAAGAGATCGCACTCTGATCGGATTGAAGGATCGTACTGAGGATCGTAGTGAGCAATCGAAGTCAAGATCGTAACTTGGATCGTACTAATGATCGCAGTTAGATCGGAACAACAGATCGTGACGATGGATCGCAAGTAGAAACCCCCAGGGTTTATGTAAACACAAAGTCAGATCGTACTGGATACCAACTTACCTTTTTTCTCGGACAGTACACGAACACAAACAATTCAAGATTCTAAGCCAAAAAATGAATCAAACAACCAAAAAATTTGTGTTTTTAACCCAAATAACAATACCAAATCACTATAACAAGTAATAAGATGAAGTAAATCAAGATTAACCCATAAAAACACAACAAAAAAAATTTGGTTCGTGTGAAAATAGATCAAAAATGGCGAGAGAATCAAGAACATAACCACAAGAATTAAACAATCATCCCATGGCTCTTGATAACATTTGTAGAAATGTAAATCTTGCTTATGTTTTTAGAGAGAGAAAGAGATAGAGAGATGGTGGATTTCACACAAAGCTAGAGAGAGAAAATAAGAAGAACTATGTGTAAATCATGAAACCACACACCCTCTCCATCAAAGGAGAGGGTTTATATACCCAAGCCCATGAGATGGGCTTGGGTTTACATTAGGCCGCCGGCCCATACATTTCATGGGCTCGGTTTTGGGCTTTTTTTAATAAATGTAAATAACTAAACTACGAGCTATAACATGGACTATTGTTGGAGTGACCGATCCTTTCTAATACGTAAAACGTATTTCCAACAGCATAGTATGCTAGGTTTATCTTATTATTGTAACTCGGGTAACGCCCTTGTTTGGAGTGACCTCCCTTAGGGGGAGATTGTTGGAAATACATTTTACGTATTAAGAAGGATCGGTCACTCCAACGATAGTCCATGTAATAGCTCGTAGTTTAGTTACTTTCACTTTATTAAACAAACCAAGACAAGCCTAGCCTACAACATGTGTAGGCCGGCCCAAACGTATAAACCCAAGCCCATTACAAGGCTTGGGTATATAAACCCTCTCCTTAGATGCAGAGGGTGTGTGGTTTCATAATTTACACATAGTTCTTCTTATTTTCTCTCTCTAGCTTTGTGTGAAATCCACCATCTCTCTATCTCTTTCTCTCTCTAAAAACATAAACAAGATTTACATATCTACATAACTCATACTCACCTGTGGTCACAATCTAGAATTGTGATAAGAGTATCATAAGAATACCCAAAAGTCCTAAAGGTTCCTAAAACCTCCCTTTAAACTGTGATACATATGTTGCTAAAAAATATGCATGAATATAAAAATTTATGTCAAGATAGGAATATAAATATTCCAACCATCATCCATAAATAAAAAAAACATGCTCAAATGTTTCTCCAAGGATCCATAAGCAACTCTGTATCCAATGGTATAATGCTAACACCACCTGCACATTTAGATTAAAAACCACAAAACTAACATTGTTGCTGACAACGTCCCGATAACACTTGTCAGCGTTAAGGAAACCTTTGTCAGCGTTAGACAAATATATTGCTGACAACGTCACAATAACACTTATTAGCGTTAAGGTAACCTTTGTCAGTGTTAGAAAAATATAGTGGAAAATCTAAATCCTCAAAAGACCAATAACAATGCATTATCCTGTACATACTTTTACAATAAGACCCCAAAACACATATTATGTGAGATTGATCATCCCAATACTTGTTACCAAGTATTGAAACCATCCAGCATCAAAAGGTTTAGTCAATAAATCAGACACATTTTCTTCTGTGTCAACCCTATCTGGTTGTATTAAACCCTTTTCAAAACAATCTCTTATAAAATGATGTCTAATTTCTATGTGTTTAGTTTTAGAATGATGTACAGGATTCTTAATAATGCATAAAGTGCTGTTATTGTCAACAAATATCTTGGTATGCATGAAATTATACCCATAATCCAACAGCTGGTTCAGAATCCATAAGACTTGTCCACAACAAGCAGCTGCAGCAACATACTCTGCTTCAGTTGTAGAATTGGCCACCACTGTTTGTTTCTTGCATTGCCAAGATATCAACCTACTCCCAAGAAACTGACATCCACCAGTTATGGATTTTCTATCAAACTTATCACCACCATAGTCACTGTCTGAATAAGCAATAAGATCCAATGGTGAATCTTTAGGATACCACAAGCCAAGATCTGGATAACATCTAAGGTACCTAAAGATTCTCTTTACAGCATAAAGGTGACATTCTTTGGGAGTCACTTGATGGCGTGCACATGCACACACAGCAAACATGATGTCAGGTCTGGAGGCTATGAGATACATCAATGAACCAATCATTGATCTATAGTGCCTGACATCCACATCTTTTCCATCACCAACTTTTCCCCAAGGGTGTTCTCTATCCATAGGAGTAGTAGCCCTCTTTTCATGTAGAGAAAAGCCAAACTTCTTCAAGATCTCTGCCACATATTTATCCTGGGAGATGAAGATACCATCTTCTTTCTGTTGAACTTGTAACCCTAGAAAGAAGTTCATCTCCCCCATTGCACTCATCTTGAATTTTTCTGTCATAAGCTTGGAAAAGTCCTCACTCATCTTTGGATTAGTAGATCCAAAGATGATATCATCAACATAAACCTGAACAAGTAAGACATCCTTATCAGCCTTCTTTGTAAACAATGTCTAGTCTATGGTGCCCCTTTTGAATCCATTTTCCACCAAATAAGTGGACAATGTACCATACCATGCTCTTGGGGCTTGATGAAGTCCATACATAGCCTTTTTGACTCTATACACCTTGTCTGGATTCTCTGGATCTTCAAAACCAGGAGGTTGCATCACATACACCTCCTCAACAATTGTTCCATAGAGGAAGGCACTCTTCACATCCATTTGATAGACAGTGAAGCCCATGCAGGAAGCATAGGCTAGAAATATCCTTATAGCTTCAATCCTTGCAACTGGTGCAAAGACCTCCTCATAATCTATCCCTTCCTCTTGTGTATATCACTGAGCCACTAAACCTGCCTTGTTTCTGACCACAATGCCTCTTTCATCTTTCTTGTTTCTAAGAACCCATCTTGTCCCAATAGGTCTGACATATCTGGGACAATCAACCAGCTCCCAAACATCCTGAATTGCAAATTGGTGAAGCTCATCCTGCATTGCTTCCACCCAACTTGGTTCTTTGAGAGCATCAAAGATCTTCTTGGGTTCCTGTTGTGACAGAAAACAGGCAAACAAACATGCTTGCACAAGAGGGGTATCAACCTTCTTCTGTATATTGGCAATAAATCCACCAAGATTTTGATGAGATCTCCTAGTCTGAACAGGAGTCATGATATCACCAATGATTTGAGAAGTAGGGTGATTCTTCATAGTGGAAGTAATAACTCCTCCTTCAACAAGTCTGTTGTCCTCAATCTCATTCTCCAAGTGGCCAATATCTTCTTCAGACTCTCTTCCATCAACATTAGTATGATCTTCTTCATATAAATTTGAAGGTTCACCTTGTTCAAAATTGGAAGAGAAGATATGCCCAAAAGTGTTGTCAACGCCTGAACCAAGATTGTCAGCGTTTGGATTATCAACGCCTGAAATGTTGTTGTCAACGTTTGAGCCATCAACGCCTGAATTTGTCCTGTTACCGCCAGATTTGCCTTTGTCAGCGCCTGAAGGACCATGCAGGTTGTTAACTGGTGGTACTTGGGGACCACCATTTTCTTTTCCAGCAGCAGCAGCAAAAGCATCTGTCCATATGGGGATAGTGACATACTCTTGTATGGGAGGTGCCTTGTCTGCTTGTGATCCAACCTCTTCATTAACCTGTGTACCTTAAACATCAACAACTTGTTCTTCTACAACATTTGAATTTACCTTCACAATGTCTGGATTAGTAACAGGCATATAATTTAAAGTCCTAGATAGAAGTTCCAATTCAAACAACCAATTTGGACCACTTTCAGGATCACTAGGTTTACTTTCTAAAAACCTAACATGTACTCTTTCAAATATACGTTTTTCCTTCTTAAGGTAAACCCTATATCCCTTACTCTGCACTGAATAACCCATGAAGTAACCTTCATCACCTTTTGCACTAAATTTACCTAAGGCATCACTAGTATCTAATACAACTACATGACAACCAAAAGGTTTAAGAAAACCAATATTAGCTTTCCTTCCCCAAAGTAACTCATAAGGTGTTTTGTTCTGTATCTTGTTGACCAATGCTCTATTTTGAACATAACAAGCTGTATTCACAGCCTCAACCCAAAAAGCTATGGGAAAGTGAGCATCAGCCAACATAGTCTTGGATGCTTCAATTAGGGTTCTATTCTTTCTCTCAGCAACCCCATATTGTTGTGGGGTTCTGGCAACACTAAACTGCCTAGTAATCCCTTTCTTGGCACAAAAATCATCTAACAGTTTATTTCTAAACTCACCACCATTATCACTCCTAAGCATTTTAACTTCATTACCAGTCTTCTTCTCTATCTGAGTGATAAAGTCAATTAAAGTTTCAGTAGTGTCACTTTTCATAGCTAAAAAGAAAGTCCAAGTAAACCTAGAAAAGTCATCAGTGATGACAAAGCAGTATGATTTACCATTCAAACTCTCTATATTAGTTGGACCAAATAGGTCCATATGCAGCAAGTGAAGTGGTTTAGATCTAGAGTGCACCTGTTTAGACTTAAATGAGACCTTGTGCTGCTTGCCTTTAAGGCATGCAACACAAGAGTGGTCATTGTGGAAAGCCTTTTCAGGGAAACCATCAACCAAGCCAAGTCTCACAAGCCTGTTTATATTCTTAAAGTTTATGTGCCCTAGTCTCTTGTGCCATAGATTACTCTCATCTACTGAAGCATTAGCATAAAAACATGACATATTATTATTCATCCTAATTCCATTAAGATTCACAGTATAGATGTCTTTATGTCTAGGTGTTCTATAGTCAATATATTTCTCATCTGGGATTTTATAATCCTTGCTTAACACCAAGCATTCAGTATCAGTAAACAGAACTTTATTTTTGTTATCACAAACTTATGATACACTTAAAAGATTGTAATCAAGTTCCTTTACCAGAAACACGTTCTCAAAACGCAAGTTCTTGGTGAGAAGATTTCCTTTGCCTGTGATAGTTCCATATCCGCCTCCAAAGTAAACCTTATCACCATCCTTAATGGGAGTGAAGTTAGTTAAGTAATCTTCCTTCCCAATCATGTGCCTAGAGCATCCACTGTCCCAATATCCATAATCATTGACCTGTTTTTGAATGCCCTGCACATAAAGAAAACAAATTAGTTTTCTTTGGGAACCCAAGCCTTAGCAGACTTAGATTCATCTAGTTGTTCAATAAGAACAAACTTAGTTCTCATAACAACCCCTTGTTCATCCCTTTTTGGATGAAATACCCAGTTAACCCCAATAGGTTTTGTAATGACCTTTGAAATATAATTAAATCTGTTGCAGATCATTGAAATCCCATCAGAATTAGGGATTTGATCTTGCTTAGGTCTCCATGTCAAGCTAGAAGAAGCTTTAGACCTTTTTCCATGTGGTTGCAAATATTTAGGTCTGGCAACGTTTCTGTCAGCGTTGGATTTGGTCTTGTCAACGCTGAAATTACCCTTGTCAGCGTTGAACCTAGGGTTTGCTACAGAAACCCATTTCCTATTAGACCAAGTATTAGTCTTTTGAAATGGTCTTTGTCCATGAGTGTTTGACCCTCTAGTGAAGAATGGGGCTGGTCTAACAACTTGTGGACTTTGCTCCACAAAGGTTTTGGGTCTGACAACGTTTGACTTTTTAACAGCGTTGACCTTGGAAGCGTTGACACACTTATATGCTAAATGTGAAAAGCTACCACAAGTGTAACAGGCTTTTCTAGACACAACCCTAGGTCTAGAAGAAAAGAAACCTGTTCCATCATTACTTACTTGGCTTTTAGGTGACCTAGTATTCCTATACATTTCTACATACTTAATGCTAGGTTTTCTAACAGTGTTTGAGCCAAGGTCAACTGTCTTGCCAGTGATTGGGTTTGTTACCTTAATAGGGGTAGACTCATTAGGACTTTCACACAACAAGCCACCCTTAACAAACAAGGTAGGGTTGGCTTTCTTCCATTCATTCAAGTCAGTCAACTTTTGTCTATACTCTTCAACTGGGTTAATGACTATTGGTGGAGGAATAAATTCCTCCTCTTGGAGCTCTAGTAAACCAGTCCAAGATAGGTCCTTTCTTTGGACACCATAGAAGTCCCCAACTGGTGGTGGAACAATAGTATAGTCTTTCATCCCAATCCCAGTCATGTCCTTAGGATCCTTTTGTTTATTAACACATTCTCCTAGGGTTTGTGAGGCCTTATCAAATCTCTGAATTTTAAGGTCAACATTATCCTTATTCTTGATAGCCTCATCTAACTTAGCCTGTATATCAGCATTGACCCTTTCCATGATGTTTCTAATATCATTACTAGTATTTAAAGCATGTTTTAAGATATTAATTTTATCTTTTAGATCAAATTCCATTTTCTTGTACTCCTCAATTGTCCTTTCAGTTTGAATGAGAGTAATTTGATAGTTAGACAACTTGCATCTCTCAGTACTCACATCACTTAACAATCTTAAAATCTCGTTGTTATGTTTTTCAGTATTTAAACGACAACCCTTACTACAAAAAGCATCATCGTATACCTCATTATCTGATGAAGAGGAGGAGTGTGCCATTAGAGCATATTGAACATGCTCTTCTTCTTCTATCTCAGCAACCAAAGCTTTATCCTCTTCCCCATCCTTAGCCAAATATCTCCAATCCCATCCAATACCATCAATTTCTTGCACTGCAACCATGGCCTTAGGATCCTGAGCCTTAACAATTTGGCTTGAGGGTTTGCCAGCATCAGATCTTCGTGGAGATCTGCATTCCCTCATGAAGTGACCCATACGATGACAATTGTAGCACTCAACCTTGGATTTGTCAAATCCAGCAGTTTCCTTTGCATTAAAGGTCATCTTCTTTTTAAACATTCTATTCCACCTGTTTGCTCTTATACTAGCAAGAGCCATGTTCCACTTAATATCCATCTCCTCCAGGTGCTCATCACTTATTTTCTCAAGGTCCTCATATGTAATTACTGAACCATTGGGCAAAGAAGCAATGTATGCACACACAGTATCCAAATCCAAACCAGCAGGCTTAACTCTTGGAGAATCACTTTTGTATGTGTCAGCGTCTGAATGTGAGGCGTTGACAGGATATGTTCCAGCGTTGACACATGTTGATCCAGTAACTGGGTGCATGTAAGAGTCCTTCTGATCAAATTGGCCTTCACTATGTGAGAAGAAGGCCATGTTGCAATTAGTAGACTTACTTCCATGCTCCAAAAGAGTTTCATCCTCCAACAGCCTCAGTTTGTTGTAGATATCATCAAAAGTAGAACTTTTGTGAGTGTTATTGGCAAGAATAGATCTTGCCTCAATCTTCCACGCATCACCAAGGCTTTTAAGAAAAGTGTCAATAATGTCAACATCACCAACTTGTGTCCCCATGAAGGACAGCTTGCTTGTAATGTCAAGTAGTCTGCTTCTCACACTGCTAAGTTTCTCATATGGTTGAGCCTTGAAAACAGCATACTCATGCATGAGTTGCTTCTTCTTCTCTTCCTTAGTATCATCATTGCCACCATATGCAACTTCAAGAGCTGCCCAAAGGTCTTTTGCAGATTCATAACCTCTGTATTTATGTTGGTTTTCTTGTCCCAAAGAGAGTTTCAAAATGTTTAGGGTTTTCATATCAACCCTTCTCTTTGCTATGTCTTCAGCAGACACAGCTCTACCATCACCAGGTTATTCTTTCTTATCTGCTTCTGGACATCCAGCAACAACAGTTCTTGCAGCAATGGCATTAGCAATCTTTTCAGCTTTATTAAATGTGTTTCCATATTCAATAATCTCCCAGAGAGTGTAGTCATAGATTCCCAGATATTGCTCAAAGTTGAACTTCCATAGCTCAAAGTTGTTTGCATCAAGCATGGGAATCTTGATGCTAGGGTTTAAGGAGGAGGGGTTTACTTCTGGATTGGACATGATGTTTTTAGGGTTTTGTGAAAATTAGGGTTTTGGTGATTTTAGTGTTCTTGTGTTCTTTAAGATCAAAAGTTTCTCAACAAGCTCTGATACCACTTGTTGATCCCAAACTTAGATCGATTTAGCTTTGTGTATACGAGATTAGATCAAGTTATACACGTAGAGAAACGTTGTTTATGTATAAAGTAATCTAACTGTTATGCGGAATTAACACTTAAACAAGAACACACAAAGATGTAAACAAACTTTCACTTGATTGATAATAACAAACTTGCTTACAATGAAAGTTTTTAACGTATGAAAAACTTATTATTAAACATTAACCTAAAGGTCTTCTTTTATAGACATAAGAAGCCTTGTACAATAATCTACATGTCAACTATTCTAGGTAAAGATAATTATAGAAAATACAATGTTGAACTTATCTTTACTAGAAACAAACTAGAAACAATATACGCGTAGACTAAATCTTTCCATCATGCTTGTCTTCAATCTATCAACGCTTGACTTCTTCTGTCAACGCTTGATCTGTCAGCGTTTGTTTTCTTCCTATCAACGCTTGTTTTCCTCTTGTCAGCGCTCAAGTGGACTGGCTATATTTTATTCCCAACAGAATAGGTGGCATCTGCTCCAGCCTCCGACCACTAAAAGTGCACAAATCGAGTCTAGAGCCAAGAGATCAATCAAATCTCGTTAGGACACACGGATGACGATCAAGAGAGTCCTACGCTGTATCCTTGTGATATTGCTAGAACACTCAGAGTGATACTATTTAGTATTCACAATGATGAGTGGAAATCCTTTCAGTGTTAACATCAAACAGCACTACGGTAGGTCATGTGTAAGATTCTTTATGAATTGAACACATGTAAAACTGAAAAGCAACAGTGGTTTGTTTCTTAATCGATTCAAACTCGTTTCAAGTTTCTACACAATATCTTTATGGTCTTGCCAGAACATTCAGAGTGATATTTATTAATATTCACAGTGATGAATGGAAATCCTTCTAGCGTCAACATCAAACAGCGCTACGGTAGGTAACTTGCGAGATTCTTATGAATCAAGCTTGTGTCAACTGGAAAGCAACAATGGTAAGATTCTTAATGAATCAAACTTGTTCCAGGAATATGAATTGACGACTTTAATCAAGCGGATATTTATCCAATTGATTCACTCTTTATGTTCACAGTCTTGTTTTGAGACGGTCGAATAAAGAGAACGGCTAGTACAGCCGCGAAACCCTGTCAAGGAGATTCTTAATTGAATATACCTAATCACAGGTACGATATTTAATTTCGTGTAATGGTCTTCACCGACTGGAGGTAAAACGCTACCGATTTAGGACGAATGTCAAAGCCATTCAGTCCGTGTCTATGTTTTGTCTCAAGAAGGTGACGTTACGGTGTACTCAGCAAAGTCAAAGATTCAAAACCACATACTCATGCCAAAAGACATTCAACAATCAAGAAAGTTAAAGACTTTCGTAACTCTGACGATTAAAATCTTCCTTAACAATTAATGTAGAGGAATGACCTCTATTCAAAGGAGATTGTTAGCAAACTTTCAAGATGGTGCGAAGTATGAGCATGTGGATAAAGACACAAGATCGAAAGATGGCAAAGACAAGTCAAGGATAATTTGAAGATCTCAAGATAAAAGACAAAGTCAAAAGACAATGACAAAGGCTCAAAGATCACAGCATGAAGGAACAACACTACTATTACACGTTCAAGACTCATTTATGACAAAATTCATAATCTCCATTGAACTCCAAATATCGAAGAGGAATGACCTCACATTGGGGGAGATTGTTAGCCTCAAAATATTGAGTCAAACAAGAATGTTCGGTCATAGGTTTTTATTGTAATATTAATTAGAATGTTTTAATAGATAGTTAAAATAGTCGTGACATTACGGGCTTGATGGTTAGCTTAAAAGGCCTCTTTCAACGTACTAAGCATTTATTCAAGCCCGGCCCAAAACAATATAGTCCATTAGAGAGCCCGCATGTGGGTGGACTATATAAGCACCCTCCTAGCAGTTAGGAGAGTGGATGATCTCATTATTCTTAATCTAATTTCACAAGTTAATCATTTCTCTCTACTTTATCTCACTAATTTCTCTCTCTAAAATTCATATATTTTCAATCTCATTTCTTTAATCTATCATCATATTATTAGGGACAACAATCCTTTTTCCTGAGCTACGTTGTTATTTGCTCGTAAGTTTAAATAATAAATAACTCAGTTGCACTAAGCTTATGATACCGCGACTAGACATAAAAATAAACACTTTTCCCTTATGAGGAAGTCTGCCAAACTATCCTGTATAGCAACATAAAGTATGCCTGTTTTACCACTGAGGTTCTAGCAAGTGCGACTTGCCCAGACAGGAGATGTCAGTCTCTAATAGTACTATTTATGATATACACGCTCATTCCTAGAAATTATTAACGGTTCATAATTAAAAAGGGACTTTCATGGGCAGCAATAAACATAGTGTCAATGAACATATCTGAGAAGCATACCCAAATACTTGTATTCCATTTTACCATATATTCCCTTCACGAGTTTTCAAATCATTTGAAAGTAGCTAACTTTAGTGAGGGTATGAACTCACCTTATGTCCAGTAATCTTGTCAGGTTATGTCACACAAAACAACTTGAGCTAACAAACAAGAACTTGGTCTCACACCAACCTGGTTTAATACATTTGGTATCATATTAAGGATTTGATAATAGGTTCAACATTCTTGCGTATTAGTTATGCATTCTTTAATTTTATTTAAAGTGATAGTATTGTATCATTGTTCGGGCCATCATACTCAGAATCCATTCTATAAACGTTTGAGGTGCGAGGGCACATTAAATCGTAAACCCAACCACTCAGTCAGAACGTAATATCGACATGGAACATCTTTGGACAAAGTTCCCTACTAACATGACAGATAGTAATATAGGTACGTTCTTTGATATTCACATCTTTTATCCTTTAGTTTCATAATTGGCAAAAATAGTCCTTATACTTTATAATAATTTAGAAAATAGGTTTTATCATATAGTTTTTATCCATATAGTTTCCTTAATGACAAAAATGATCCTTTAAGTTTATAATTGAAGAATAATTACCTTCTTAGCATATAAATTATAAGTTTAGCATATTACACTTTTAGCCCTTAAAGCATATAGTTTTATAATTTATAATTTACACCTTCAAATATTAACCTTAGGGTTTAAAACTTTGCAATTTTTATACTTATAGTTTATATTTTCACAAAATGACACTTTTATCTCAGAAAGGCCTATAGTTTTAAAAATGACAGTTTTAGTCCCTAGACTTGTAAAAATCATATAAAAAGTTCAAAAATACATCAAATGATCTAGGAACTTAAAAAAAGTTACAAAACACATTTATAATCATAATAACAATGTTTATACAGAATTATAGCTTTTGAAATGGGTTTTACTCATTATTTCATGTAAAATACAAAACTATGGTTTTAAGATATCTTTAACTTATAACTTTCATTTAAATTGATGAAATGACTTAGTTTCTTTTAGGTTATATTTTAACATCATTTAAACATTATAAAAAGTCTCATATATCATTATAACAAGATCAAAGCTTGGTTAACATAGATATTACCTAGGTGGCTCTAAAATGGCTCCTTGTGACTTCTTATGAACACAACTTGCTATCAAAGATTCAAGAGCATCAATAGCTACCTTCTTGACCTGGTTTCTGGTCTTATGGGATGTCCTAAGACGAATATAGAGGTGGAAATGGAGAATGGGTAGGAGATACTAAGAGAACAGGGTGCGAGTTCCAAATGAAGACTATACGCCTCTATTTATACTTGTAGCAAGACTTAGCCTCCAAGTTCTGGCCTAGGAGGTGTAAGATATTTAGGATACTGAATAAGGAAGGCTATGGAAGTCTATTCAAGCCTAGGTGATGAGTGTGTAAGCTAGTCTGATCAAATCTTCTATATGTGGCTAAAAATACTACACGGCTAGATTAGGATGAGAATGGTGATGTGTAGCAAGAAAGGAGGTGATGCACCTGCTTGTAGGCACTTCTAAAGTATCTTAGGACTTATAAATATCTGGTTTTCAAACTTTTAATGGAGGTAAATGGTTTAAAATTGAGTTTTGGAGCGAAAATACAAAACCAGGTTTTAAAACTAGGGCTTGTAACTTATGGTTTGTGTTTTTGGTGATTAAGGACTTAGGAATGTGATTAGTGAATTATTAAGGCTTAATTAGGGTTTATAAATTCTATTTAAGAAATTAGGGTCATTGGTTTGAAATTTAACAAAGGTTTGATGTGAAAATCGGATGTATACTTATGTAGATTAGGGTTTCCTAATAATCTAGGGTTAAATCTTAGTAAAAAGCTTTATCCTTCAATTAGCTACTGATGTAAACTTATATTAGGTCCTAGAAACTGTTTTTTAAGTGTCCAAAGAGTTATTATACTTGAATGGTTTAGTTTAGGTAAACATGTCTAAAGAGTGAAAATACCTATTTTGACCTAATTTACAAGTCATGCATTAAAATCTTGTATCTTGTGCATTAAGATACTTGTATATTGTCTTAACATAATCTTATAACCTTAATTAAGTCTTATGAGTGTTTGTAGACTTGTCCTAAAAGACTAGGTTTTGATTCCATTTAGATTTCTTAATATAAGGGTTTCTATATCATTAAGCCTAATGACTTTCTATTTTGAGTAATTAGGTTTTATATCTTTATGAATACTTATTCTAGGGTTTATATTATTTGGGGTTTATGAATTATATGTTTTCTACATTCTTAGTTTAAGGGTTACATAGGTTTGCCATATTATAGGGATAATTAAGGGAGCTTAAGATCCTATGCTTTGATAACTTGTACATTATGCTTTATTAACTAGTACCTTAACTTGATACAAATGAATTACTTTAATTTGATACTTAGTTGAGCTTTATAATTTGTGGAAAAATATTAGGTTCTATTTCATTGTATAATGGATTTTATATGCTAATCTTAGTTTTAGGTCACTTTCTTGTAATTAGCTTGTGATTAGTGAATATTAGTACATTGTGACTGCTTATCTCTTCTTTATATAGTAGATTAGAGTTAGTATATTGTATTTATCATAGATACATAGTTTATTTATAATCACATTGCTTGAAACATTATTTTTAAAGGTTTCTAGGTGATGATCTAGACTATTATGTATACTTATTTGTACTTTAGCTTTGTATGGTTTATACTTATTGTTCTTGGATAACTTTATACCTTTATATGATATGTATGTTACTCAATTGTAATCCTTGATTACTTGTTATATGTATTGTGTATTCATATTCTCATAATCCTTAAGTTTACAACCTATTATAAGGATCTTATGGTTTCTAAGGGAATTTAGGGTATCCTTGTTATACTTGAGATGTTCTTACATGTTAAATTACTTTTAGAACTTACACTTAATGTATATATTGTATTTTACAACATATAGGGATATGCTGATATGATAGTTTAGGGTGTGAGAAGCAGTTCATTCTACCAAGTAATATACAAAAAGCAAAAATTTCTAGTGGCTTTTCCACTTCCATTCAATCATAGTACATATCACACTTGTGAATTTTATGGGTTGTCATAGCCTCTTCCCCTTAAAGAAATCTTGTCCCGAGATTATAACCATAACATAGTGTATCAAAAGGGAAGATGTAGTTCTCGTGTTTAAAAATTTCTTCTAATATTCTATTGATAGGTGTGTAAACACCCATCCTTTTTACCACTTAATTACAATAATAACCGGGCCAAAACGTGTATTTTATGTCTTTTATGTCGGAATTATGTGTGGTTTGTGTTTTTGGTGTGATTTAGGACAAAAAGGTGAAAAGTTGAGAAAACACGGGCATTCACGGGCTTTTATCGAAGAAAAAGACGAAAGACGAAGTCAAGAAGTCAAGAGTGCAAAAAGAACGGAAGTCCAAGACCAATTCTGAAGATTTATCGAAGAAAAAGTCAAAAGACGGAAGTTTACTAAAAGCCGAAGTACTCAAGTCTTATTTATTGAAGAATTAAAAGACGAGTTCAAAGAAATCCCGAGCCAAAAGTCATTAAAGTCCAAGATTAAAGAAGATTCAAAGGCTTAAGGACTAATGGTGCAATTAATAAAAGATTAAGAAGAGAAGGACCTAATGATGAAATTAAGAATAAAGGAAGGAGGGGAGGAAGCTTCCTAAGAACCCTTTAATCCTCCCCTATAAATAGTCGTTAGATAAATCATTTTCATTTTCTTGGCTAGAGTGACACTAGTTCTTCCATCTTTAATTTTTGCACATTTACTTTTCATGTCAATTTAAATACATTGTCTTGCACTTTTAATACCTTTTAATTCCAAGTAAGTGTTCTTTAATTTTGTTGCTTTTATCTTCATTTACCTTTGATCAAGTTTCTTATCATCATTCTCCTTCTACTTTTCTTCTTTTTGGTTCATCCAAATTTCGGATTAAGCAAGTTTTTGCTTAATATCTTTGGTTATTTTACTAAAAAGTTTATCTTTTTACTTTTATCTAAGTTTGTGTATGAGATAATCTATAAGTTTGACAATCTTATTGGCTTGTTTCATACTTAGCTTATTTGTTTTTAAGTTTTCTAAAAATTTTAGTCTTTCTAAAAGTTTGCTTATTTAGTTTGTTTAATTCGTGCTTTGAAAAGGTATTTAAAGTTTTGCTCATTGTATTAGTCTTCTTATTGTTCTTGGTTTAGTTTTTGAAATTTTCTTATTGTTAAAATTCTTATTTAGTTTAGCTTATTTGCTTATTGGATTCCTTTGTTCCGTTCTGTAAGGTTTCTGCTTGGTACGATCCAACAAATGCGATCGCATAAACCCTTAGGGTTTCTACTTACGATCCATTGTTGCGATCAAGGACTAGGATCACAACTCGATCACACTCCATAATCCCCACCACGATCACTCACTGCGATCGTGGGTAAGATCATAGAGTGCGATCGCTTGGTCACGATCACCCACTACGATCCACTTTGTTGCGATCGTGGTGGAGTACGATCCATAGAGTACGACCACCACCTTTTGTTTCCATCGCATTGAAGTGCGATCGTGGGCTACGATCACCAAGTGTGATCTAGACTGCGATCAAGCTACGATCTGGGTGCGATCCAACCACCTTTGTTGGTTGCGATCGTAGTACGATCAGACTCATTTTCTTTTTTTGTTTTTATTTTGAATTTTGATTTCCCGCCCTTTTTTACTTGATTTATTTTTAAGGTTACATTTTAATACTTTGTTAAATTTAATTTTCGTCTCACTTAATTTTAAGTCATTTAATTTATTTACTTTTCAAAGTTTAAATATTGTGCCATTTAAATTTAATTAGTTTAGATTTAATTAAGTGCCATTTACTTTTAGTCTCGCTTTAAATTCCCGTCATTTATTTTAAGTTAGATTTTAGATTTACCTTAATTGTTTTTGCACTTTTAATATACTACAACGACACAACTATTTGTTTCCACCAAAGAACGACTGAGTCGCATAGTTAACCAGGATCAATTCGTATATATCAATGAATAAAGCTTTTAGTGTTGTTATCTACTCTTTAATCAATCTCTTATATTAGAGCTATAGCGAAAATGGACACTTATGAAGCGTTAATTTATATACTAACCACTTAGATTGTAATGAAATCTATAAAGATTACAAAAATAAGTGTAAATCATACCGCTTAATCAGGTAAATCCTCCTTAATTTCAAAATACGAAGGTAAATGTAATTATTTATGAGTTTCTTGGATAAAACTCAAGTCAATAAGTCACAGCTCAATTCAAACTCTTGAATTGATTATCGTATCTTCAGAATCAATTTGGACAATGGGGAAAACATCTTACCAAAGTTTAATACTGTTTTATATGGTGTAGCTTCTCATTCCTCTTGAGAAAGTAATTGTGATTATTCTTGGTAAAGATTTTTCACAAATCATTATTTTAATCCAGTAGACAGCTAATAGTTACTTCTTATTGCACTATAAAGCTCTATTTATATAATACCTTCATTGGATAAGTACAATTCCAGATAATATAATGCATACACGGAGTATGAAATTCTAATATCTGGATAGTTCTCCCTTACATTAATCCATGGGTATAAAGGGTAATATTCTTTTGAGTGTATTCATTAGATATTGGCACTTTATGTCAATAGACTATTGTGGGTATAACCTTGTTAAAGTTTCCATATCCTTTCTGGAATACAATTGACAATGATCTAGATGGTGTCATGTCTTTTATCTTAAGGAATAAGTTTTTCATTACTTGTTCTTACCTATTTTTCATAAAGAAAATTTAGGTTAAACATGATTCAGATTTCGAAATTCCATTAAGACATAAGTTGAATATTTAGTCCAAAGATGGTCAAATACATATAATTCTAAATACATATAATAAAAATGAGTTGTTTTGTTAGATAATGAAGTAAGATAACACAATAATACTCAAGAGATGAATTCAAAAACTCATAGATTTTTATTGATAATACTTACGTATGTTTATAACACCTATTTATTTACAAAATATGACAATCTTAGGAAAGTCTAAAAATTCGCCTTGCTCCAACAATATCGTGTTCGATGACCTATCTTGAAGCAATTCTGAAACTTAACGTAACAATGTCCTTTGTGATGCAGTAGGCACTTCACACAAAGAGGAAGATGTATTTAGTTTTTTGTTTGGGGATGTTAACTAAGTTGGGATTTGGGTAATATTGGTTAGGAAAATAGGGATCATTGGAAAAATTTAGGGGATTGGGTTTAGTTTCAGCAGATTCTTCTTCTTCTTCTTTTTCTTCTGTGCTAAATTTATGTTTAAGGGTATTTGATTCTTCCACGGGATTGTGGCAGATTATGATCCATCCATTTCTGAGAAATTTTAATGGCTTCTTCTAAACTGTGGGGTTTAGAAATACTAATCATTCTCCTAAATCCTTAGGGAAATCTTTTGATAAAAGCTTTCATCATTCTTTGGGAATTAGTGATAGGATAAAATTCTGCTAACTCTTGAAGTTTTCCCAAATAGGCTTTGAGATCAATTCCTTGTGTTACTAGATAGCAAAATTCCTTTTTCACTTTCTCGATTTCTGTTGAAGGATAATATCGTGTCATTAGGAGGCACTTAAAATCCAACCACTTCATCTTATAGGATTCTTCTAAACCAAGAAGTTGAGTATAGTAATTCCACCACAATAATGCTTCATTAGTTAGGGTACTAATAGAAAGCTTTACTTAACGATCCTCAGTACAACCACCTTGGGAGAAAATTGTTTCAGTCCTCTCAATCCAATAGGTAATACCAATAGCATCTTCACTTCATGGAATTTATATAACTGGCTAGTTATATAGTATTCCGCTAGATTAGTATTCCGTACTATTTTGAAGGTTGGTATTTTCAAAGCTGCAGCAATGCCATCGTCAATTGTTCGCTAAAGTCCTTCGGGAGTTAGGGTAGAAGATATCGATGTCCTTACATGTGTCATTCTGAAATTAGAAGACAAAATTTTTTGAAATTTAGATATACTTGTCTATTAAGCTTTTGTCATATGCGTATACATACAACGCTTTACGAGCTATTTTTTTTCAAAAATTTAAAGACATACCATCAAAAATTTTTAGGGAATAGGTTTATAGGGCTTACATAACTAGTAACTTGTCTTAAGTTTCCTAAGTTATTCGTTCTTTATTTAGATTAATACTTTCTTTAACCAAATAGACTTGAGATGTCCTTTTTAGTTTAAGATAATATCTTTCTTTTGCTATCTTTTAAACACTTATACTTTGTCAAGTATTTATCTTTTCTAGAATGATATGCAAATAAAGGAAAGAAAAACTTTTATTTATTAACAATCCACTTTGCTGACAAGCAAGCTTCTTTGTTACATAAAAGTAAAAACCAAAAGCTAAAATATTTACAAAGCTTTTAGAGAAGCTAAATTATTTTTGATCTAGTTTACTCCTTCTTTTTAAGATCTTTGATTATGGCTGTAGAAATGCTATTTAGGATCCGGTGGTCTAATGTGGTGGAAAGTGGTGGTGGAAGCCATTGTTAAACTTAGAGAGAGAGAAGAGAGGTTAGATGTGTGTGAAATGAATAGAAAATGTATTAACTTCAAAAGTGACACAACCAACACCCCTCCTTGGAAGCTAAGGAGGGGTATATATAGCCACACACGACATGCTTAACAGTACAAGAACCTAGTCTAGTCTAAACGTGTGTGACTATGATAACTAATGGGAATTCTTAAATGTCGTCACATAAAGTGAGTTTCCAACAATCTTCCCCCATGGGACGACGTGTAGAATTCCTTACAATATTTTTTCCTAACAAGTACATAATGATAAGAACAAGAGCTTTCATGAAGCGTCCAATGCTGATGATGTCTTCTGAGGCCTTTGACTTCAAAACGACTCATCTTTAACTTGTAGTAGAAATACTGTAACGGCACGAGCTAAGTAACCCATACACTTCTGGTTAAGGAGAAGCTTCTGAATTAGCTTCCCCCTAATTCATGCCACATAAACTTGATGTAGAAGCTTTTTAAATAGCTTCCCCCTAAATCGACAATCCTCGTAAGCAACTTGAAAGTTTGGGGTACACCAAGTAGATCAACACCTTCTCTTCTCACGCTTGAATAATTCTTCTGAATTTTTCTTCCCCCTGAGAGTTCAAGTTATGCATACCAGAAAGAATCAAGACATTTCTTCCCCCACATGGTTGAAGAAAATAAACCAATCCCCATTATGAAGCTCAAACACTGAAGTGGACACTTTATCCCATTCATGAAGTTGAATCGTAACACCAGAGTCAATTAAGTCCCGGAAATGCACATATCTTCTTCCGGAGATGCACCAGAGTCAATTAAGTCCCGGGAATGCATATAGGATAATGATGATGTTTAATTGCAACAATCAAACAATTAAACCTCGAATCAGTAGTGTACCGTTTGGAGATTGATAACGACACGAGTTAAAACACTGATTTTCTCTGCGGCTATGACAAATGTCATCCCGGAATGTCTTCAAGTCAAAAGAAGGTATGAAGTTCATCATGTGTACTCGTTGTGCGTTCAATGTGTCTTCTTCTTCCCCCTTGATGGTTTCGAAACTCGGAACCATCAATAAATTGTACGTACATGAACCTGAAATCTCGTGAGAATAATAAATAAGTTTAATTATATTCGGTGAGAATCAGCTGTTGATTGAAAATCTCTTCTCATAAACTCTCCATGACCATCTTTACCAACCCACTTGAAGGCAATTTGAAGTGACCACTGATGGAATGAACCAGATACATCAAACATGAAACTGAATAAGAATCCTTCGATCTTGTGACTTAAGCTTGCACTATTGTTGAATGAAGAACGGTGGATAAAATTTTAAGTGCCCAATGCATCACTAAAGATGTCTATAAGCACAACCCCTCTTGAAATTATCCACGTCGACTATGCGCGTGACACTGAGTACAACAAAGTAACCCCTTTGAGTGATAGTTATCCGAGTCATCAACCATCCACCCCGAACCCGGAAACCAGATAACCAAGTCTTCATTCTAAGATGAAGCACGAACAAGTTATCTATTGAAAGATAAAATAAATACACGCCTTCGAAAAATTCGTCTCCGTCTTCAAATAATTAATATCCGATCCACAAAAAAATCTGTAGTCACTCAAAACCGCCCAAATTTCTTGGTCTCGTCTAAAAAAATTCTGTCACATTTGTCTCGTCACATATTCTCGTCACTTTGTCACTTTGTCACGTTACTTTTGTCACGTCATTTTTGTCTCGACCCGATGACGACCGAATTAAAACTTTAATACACATCAAAATTAATTTTTAAAAAATTTGTGTGTAAGTGTTATAAAAACACACGGTTTTAAAACATTGAATTTAAAAAATGTGAATCCATGATCCATCACATGTTTTATTTCAATCCGTGTGAACTCATGGCCCAATCCAAACACCAAAATGAAACCCGGTCCATGACCTGTCTACAACCCGGTCCAAACAAGTCACATTGTTATGTCCGCCTTTTTATTTACTGGCCACGTGGTTCAATACCCGATCCATTGAAGTAAGTTAGGTACATAACTCATACCCTAATTTCACTCTCAGATTATACCTAATCTTTGCACCTAGAAACTTCCGCCCCTGATTTTTCTCTCTCACCTAACTCCTCCATCTTCGCAACCCTAAACCCATTTCAATCTCCTCAATATTTTCATCACAGTTAAATAATCTAATCCCATCAATCATATATAAACCAAAATCAGAATCCCACATGATATGATATGAAACCATCCACTAATTCATATCAATCAATCAATCTTCAATCTATTGTAACTTAAGATGGTAAATTCGAAAGAAAGATGACATGCATGTGGCTGTAAGATCTAAAACGATCTCAGGTAGGTATCTATGTTTAATTGCATGATGGTTTTGAGATGAATCGAAGCAAAGATTGGTTTTAAACAGTCTTGTTGAAAACCTTTCTTATTATTCGAACAGTAAATGGGTAGAACCCAATATAAAATATATGATGATATTAAGTCAAACATACTCGGTCTTAATAGATCTTTGTAAGTTTGAACAAATCTGAGATTAAAAATGTTTTTTTTTTTGATTGAGTTTAGATTGGAGATAGGTGTCGATGGGTTAGGGATTAGTTTTGGAGTTGAGGCGGTATAAGGATGGATTAGAGTCAAACTCAGTGAGTTACCTGAGTCAACTCGGTAATGACCGAGTTGACTCGGTTTGAGATGGGTCGGTTTTGTTACAGCTTACGTTTTTGGTCTCGGGTCAAGTGTTAAATAAGTCAAGTCGTCGCAATGAGTCTTTTTGTAAACAAAAAAATGCATCGCAATATCTGAACAACCCATCGCAAAGTCAACCGCCTCATTGCGATGGTACCCATTGCGATGGTACCCATCGCAATGGTACCCATCGCAATATAAAACATCCATCGCAATGTTGCAAGTAATCGGGCAGCATGACGTCTTGGCTGAGCCATTGCGACAGACCCGACTACCCATCGCAATGTGACTCATCGGAATGAGTCCATCGCAATGGGTAAGTCAAGCCCATCGGAATGTGTGAAAAACCATTCCATCGCAATCCATGCGATTGTACCGTGAAGATAAATCCAAAAGGGGTCCTTTTTTCCTGAAAATCCAGGACTGATTTCTGGGCAGATTTCTGGCAAATCTTGGTTTTTCACCATCAGCAGCAACTTGACCATGATATAAATTTGACCATGTTAGACCAGAGATGAAACCGAGACTCATAAAGATTATAATATCCAAAGACATGTGACTTGGACGATTGGACAATACATAATGATATGATAACCAACTGTTTAGACAAAACAAAAGCATGACGTGACAAAAAAATTTTGAGATAATGGACAAAAATTAATATAAAACGAGACCCAAGAAATAGATTAAACCACCAAATCGAGAATATAATCACGATCCAAGGATGGAACCGTGGCTCTGATGCCAAATGTAGAAATGCTATTTAGGATCCGGTGGTCTAATGTGGTGGAAAGTGGTGGTGGAAGCCATTGTTAAACTTAGAGAGAGAGAAGAGAGGTTAGATGTGTGTGAAATGAATAGAAAATGTATTAACTTCAAAAGTGACACAACCAACACCCCTCCTTGGAAGCTAAGGAGGGGTATATATAGCCACACACGACATGCTTAACAGTACAAGAACCTAGTCTAGTCTAAACGTGTGTGACTATGATAACTAATGGGAATTCTTAAATGTCGTCACATAAAGTGAGTTTCCAACAGTGGCTAAAAGTCCTTTTATATTGTCTTGATGTCGTACTTGAATATCTTCAATAAGCTTCGCCATTGTTGCCATTCTTACTCGTGTTAAGGTAATTTCCTCATCATGCAACCTCTGGTTATTTCGTAACTCCTAATTCTCATTACTCATTGTCATCAAATCCTTTTCCATAGTTTCCATTTCCTCTTTCATTATCGTCTTTCCATACTCAAATCTTTCAATTTCATATTCCAGATCTTCAATACGTTTGGGAGGTACTTTACTAAAATAGTTGAACATATTCTCCATTTATTCTACAAATATGTTTTGGGTATTTGGGATATTATTGGAAGCTTGGGATGAAGGAGTTTGACACTACGGAATAGGTACATTTTCATTATTTGGTTGGGATTATTTTCTGGAGATAAAGGGTTAGGATAATTATTATAATTAGCAGAAAGGGCTAGTACTAAGGGTTCAGGTAAATTCATAAGGTAAATATTTTCTGGATTCGAATCTGATATGATGATGGGATGAAAATAGGAAGACATAATTTTGAAGACTTCGATAAAATAAATTACTTATATTAGTATTTAATATTATATTATTTACACATACCATCATTTAAACACATAATGATATTACTAGAAATCTTTAAACGTCACTTACAACTTTTGCAGCAGCATGATTTTGTTGCGGAGACTTCACTTGGAGTTTATTTAAGAATATCAATTATAGTCAAGATTTTAATCTCTTAGTTCTCTATAACTATAGCTCTGATGCCACTCTGTACACCCCCATTTTACCTAGACGCAACGGAATAATATTTTAGGGGTATTACTTCATCATATGAAAGCACAATACAAAAAAAACAACTCAAAAGAGCGTTTAGATAAACTTTATTTATTCTTTATAAATTATCATTCAAAATCAGTGATTTTCAATAAAAAAACTGTACATACACTATACATCACAAGTTCCCGAGATCTAGAAAATAGGTTTGATGACAAAAAATTCCAAGACTATATATCTCCACGTCATCAGTATGCTGCTCCATGCTATCAATTTCAATACCTGAAATATATGCTTAATGTCAACACGAATGTTGAGTGAATCCATAGGTTTAAAAATCATTTTGAATACAAGATCCTTTTTCCTGAGCTATGTTGTTCTTTGCTCGTAAGTTTAAATAATAAATGAGTCAGTAGCACAAAGCTTATGATACCGTGACTAGACATAAAAACCAACACTTTGCCCTTATGAGTAAGTCTGCCAAACTATCCTGTATAGCAACATAAAGTATGCATGTTTGACCACTGAGGTGCTAGCAAGTGCGACTTACCCAGACAGGAGATGTCAGTCTCCAATAGTACTATTTACGATATTCACGCTCATTCCTAGAAATGATTAGCGGTTCATAATTAAAAAGGGACATTCATAGGCAGCAGTAAACATAGTGTCAATGAACATATTTGAGAAGCATACCAAAAATACTTATATTCCAGTTTAGCATATATTCCCCTCATGGGTTTTCAAATCATTTGAATGTTGCTAACTTTATTAAGGCTATGAACTCACCTTATGTCAAATAATCTTGTCAGGTTTATGTCACACAGAACAACCTGAGCTAACAAACAAGAACTTGGTCTCACACCAACTTGGTTTAACACATTTGGTATAATATTAAGTCTTTTATTATGGGTTCAACATTCTTTTGTATTACTTATGCGTTCTTTAACTTTATTTAAAGTGATAGTATTGTATCATTGTTCGGGCCATCATACTCACAAGCCATTCTATAAACATTTGAGAAGCGAGGGCACTTTTAATCGTAAATCCAACCACTCAGTCAGAACGTAATATCGAGATAGAAAATCTATGTACAAAGTTCCCTACTAACATGTGATCGACGTCGAAATGCCGGTAAAAAATAACCTAATTACCTTATAGTAGATAGGGTAAGCGGGTATCCAATCCACGAGGAATATGTGGTTCTAGTTTTAGTTTTGGGGTGATCACTGATCAATAAATTTTTTGGTTTTGTAAACTAACGACTAAAATAATATTGATAATAATAATTATTAAACTAATAATAAAGTTAGAAAAATAAAATAAGGATGTAAACAACTAATAGAAAAATGCAATCCCTTCCAGCTCCTAATATTTATAGTTGATTAAACTTATGGATTATCGAAACTTTTCAGTTCGTTTATGTTTATTAATGACTCTCATAATAAATCTTATATTAATCCAACCAATAATTATGTTTTAATAATTTATTTAGGTACAACTTATGTTGATTATACGACCATCTTTTTCTTTAGCTAAATAGAATAAGTATGAATCGTTAACTAACTATAAATTGTCTTGCACAAATAATTAAACATAATATTAAGTCAATAAAAATAATTTATAAATAAATCATAAATCAATGTAATAAAAATATAATAATCTAAAAGTGATGATCAAACCATAAATAACGTTACCGGAAGGAATTACAACAAAATTAGCCGGACATCGCGGTGTACCCGACCCACTTTATATCAACCACAATCATCTTAATGAATCTTACAATCAATCAATGTGACGAATTGTCTTCCAATCAATCACCAAATTCGGCGGCTGATATTAATCCTCCAAAGTGACATTCAATGTTTGTTTTTTTTCCTCTTTGCGATATATGTCACTTTCCTCCCTATGTCCTCTTTTTCTTTTTCCACCCTATGTTGAAAAGACAATCGGCTGTATATTGTTTTTCTTTGTCAGAGAATGCCAAAAAGTATGGTCCCCTTTTTGTTTTGACATGCGCCCCCTTTTATTCTTTTTCCACTCTTCCACTTTTTCGAGATTTGTCCACATATCCGAATATATATACTTGAGTCGGTTGTGTGAATGGGCTTTTGGGACAAGTTGATTTTATTTATTATTTTTTTTCTTTTGGACTATAATAACTTTGGACCAAGTAAAAATAACCCAACGCCAATAAATGCTCAAACGAAGACTGGACAAATAAAAGATGACCGAAAATATTATGACGCGCTAAAATCTTTTTCTTCAATATTTCTTCTTCATTTATCGGCGCTCAAAATGTCTTTTCTCCAAAAATTTAATTAAGCGGCCATTTTATTACATTCCGCTCGTAACCTACATAATCACAAAACACTCTAAAAGTACATGTATAACGAAAAATAAATATATAATTATGCTAAATTAACATGCTATTAGGTGTATGTAAAATAAACCAATCAAACCCCCTCAAACTTAACCTTTACTCTGTCTCAGAGTAAAAATAAAATAAAAAATATACAAGCATGTTAATTTCATAATTTTTAATCATATCATTGAAATTCTATCAAAAAGATCAAATTCAACCTACTACACTAATAACCCCCCCTACATGACAAATAATCCAAAATGATTACCAATATTTTTGTCCTTCTTAAACGCTTAGTATAACTATTCTCATTGATTCCATTAACTTTATGTTTCATATAATTAACCATGTGTCCAACGTACCTAATGCACACCTATAATAAATCTGAACATTAATCTAAAACAAGAGGTGAGAATATCATACACCTTTTATAACATTGGAGTTTTTATACCATAAGAGCACATCATAAGCCATCATACTTTACCTTACTTACTTTCACCTTTTTTTCTTTCTTTTTTTTCTCTTTTTATTTCTTTTTTCGCATTTTTTTCCACCTTTTTTTCACCTCGCACATAAGCTATTTTTTTAGCCATTCGGGACCGTTTCTTATACAAGTCATCCCGAACGCTTTATACACTCCTTTTAAGGTTGATATAAAAACCAATCATTCAGAAAAATGAATATCTATCCTATAGGGCATACTAAGACACATTGGCGCATGGGAACCGGTTAATTTAGCCCGTTTTAATTAAATGGGAACAACTATACTTCGTGCCAACCTGTACATCACATGATGGAGTTATCTACCACATAGTCTAATTATACAATGCACTAAATTAAACTAATCTTCCTAATTTTATTAGAACAATACAAGGATTGGGTTATTTCACATAAAATTGTCTCAGCTAAGTGTAATGCTATCCATCATAAAAATTGGCGTCTGACCCATGCTAACAATTAATGTATCAGCTTGCGCGGCTGACGAATCAGATAAGCAAGCCCAGCATATGACTACCACCAATAATTATGAAATTTTTCCAACTCTTTTCTAAGGCCACCGTGCGCGGGCGGCGAGCCGAATAAGATCAATTTCAATTGTCCTAACCCAACTATTACATGACTATATTTCATATTATTTATTCAATTTTCTACTCGATCTAAGCAAAGGTAAGTAAAGGGAATTTAACCAGCGTGGTTTGATCATCTAAATTATACATATGCCTAACTACATGCAAACAATCAAATCAATATAACAACCAAATTATACAATGGAATCGGGTGCACCTGATAATTATGGCCAAATCCTCTAGCTTGCTCCAATAAATCATCCACAAGCTAATCTTTATAATCTGCAAACACTCAACAAACGTATATGTAGAAGAAACTTCCACATCTAATTAGCACAAGACTCTTATAATGTGATTAAATTTTCTTAAAAATTTACAATTTTTTTCTAAAAATCACATTTTTACCCATTTTGACCAAAATTTCACACAAAAAAATGTAACACATGTGCCACCCCCTCAACTTAAAGCATTGCATTGCCCTTAATGTAAAAACTTTAAATTGAAATTTTGGTTAAAATCAATTTGACAAACTCACAAAAAAACAAAAACCTAACTCACTTTTGTAGGGATCACGGTTGCATTTAGCGTATGCAACAAGCCTTTAAACCACTCGGTAGCCCGACTTGACGAGTTTTGTCTCGTGAGGGTTTGTAGTGAACACACCCACAAAGTTTTAAACAAACACAAAAATAAGATAATAAAATGCAAAAGAAAATACATACACTACAAACCACAAACCACGGGTGGCCTCCCGCGAAGCGCTAAGTTTACAGTCTTCAGCCAGACATAACTCATATGAGCCATTGAGACAGTTAGAGTGGTTCCAAGTAAACCCATCCACCGTTTCCATCTGATCACTCTCCAACTCAACATACAGCTTCAAACGATGTCCATTAACTTTAAAAGGCTCTCCACCCACCATATTTTTTATTTCAATGGCTCAGTGTGGAGAGACGTGAGTCACAATGTGGGGTACAAGAGTTGCATTAATCAAGGATTTGTCACTTTACTGTTTTTATATTTTTTTGCTTCTAACTTTGTTGAATCTTGGCAGAAGTGTGTGTGGAAGCTTGTGCATGTTCTTGCCAGCACATAAGCTCAAAATTCGTGGGTGTGGATGTACATCCATGAGGTTTGAACCTTTCTACCTTAAATCTGCTTAAAATCTTGATTTTTGGTGATTTTGTGTGTTGCTTGTGTTCTTGCTGAATTTATGGTTTAATCTTGCTTAATACTCCATATTACATCTGTTTATGTGTTTGATTGGGCTTGGGTAACCTTGGAATAACTTATACTTGTTTAAATTTGATTTGAAAAAGGTAAGGGGTGTTTGGGATTACCTGTTTAAGATCATAGATTGCTATTGTGTTGTTAGAAAGTTTGTGTTTATGCTTTGTATCTGCTATTCACTTGGTTGAGTGCTAGTTTCTGCAAGTTATTAGCTTTTAAACCTTGAATCTAAGATTGTGCTAAATCTCACTTGTTTTGACTGATTTTGACCTAATATTTTGGTAGTACCTAGAGTATATGCATTCTTAGGGTTAAAAATTGTTAAATCATAATTTATAAAACCTGATAACAAGATTTGAGTGTTTGAATTTGGCTTGTTGGTCAAGTGTATCAGTAAAGTGAAAAATCTGCTTGCTAGTGTTCATCAGTAACTTTTGGTGCTTGAATCTTGATCTAGACCTTGAACCATTGAATGAAACCTATTTAAATCTGTTCATTTGAATTTATTAAAGATTGTGTATGCATTTGGTGCAATTTGGCTGGCTGATTTTTGCCAAAACTGCTTATTGAGTGAAATCTGCTTATTGTTCATGTCTGTGACTGATCTAGTGATCTTTTGAATTAACTGTACTAATTGGCTGACTGTGATTGTGTTTTTGTGATTGTTATTGACTACTTATGATTAACTGATCATTTGGGTGCCTTTGTGAAACTTGAATCCACAAAAAAGTCATATAAGACAAAAAGTCAAGAAAGTCAAGCAGTGGGAAAAGTTCCCACTGCTCAACACCCATAACTAGCCCCTGCTAGTGTAATTTTTCATTCAGCTTATTTATATGCCAAATTGGCTTATCCAGACTTGCAACAACTTATTTTTTGTGATCAATCTTCCTCATTTGACCCATTTATTTGAACTGGAGCTTATCAGACCTTGGCTTTGACTTTTTGCTAGAAAACTCATAAGGATGACTTTAAATTAAGTGCTTATCTACTTATTCCAGCTTATTGAGTGTGCTTATTGAAAATCTTTTTGTTGATTAAGCTTAGTTAAGTAATTTAAAAGCTTTTAAAACTTGAATCAGCTCTTGGGGTGGCCTAGAACTCGAAAATGACTATTTTGTCGTTTTGTGAAGATAGCTTTTAGCTTATTCAGGCTTATTCCTTGTGCTTATTTCAAATTTATTTTTACAGATATCTTAAGTAGCTCAAAATAAGCTTGTGTGTCGAATTTTAGCTTATGGCATCAGCTTATAGCTTAATGGGCCAAAAAGCCCAATAAGAATAAGCTGCTTTGAAATAAGCTCGTTTAAGCTTTCAGAGTTTTATTTTTAAAATCAAATTTTAAGTCGGACTGGAAGTTTTGGGCTTATTTGGTTGACTTTTTCTTATTGGGCCAAAATTAAGCCCATTAAGGGACTGTTTTGTCTTTTAGCCCATTTCTAGGCCCATTAGGGGTATTTTGTAATTTCAACTTCATTTCTGTGTTTATTAAGTTAAAATAAGCTAGTTTGCAACTTTTTATAATTTTTTATAAATTTTGGATTTTTAATATTATTTTATTATTATTTTATTATTAAAAATTGAAATTAATATTTTTCAAGTTTTTATATTTTTCTTATGTTAAATACATTAAATTAGGAATTTTACAATTTTTAGAATATTTTTATTGTCATTAGATTAATTTTTAGAGTTATTTTAAGTTTAAATAGTTTTTAATTGTTTTTAAATAGTTTTTATTAATTTTAAAATTTTAAAAAAATTGTTTTAAATTAAGTTAAGTCATTTTAGAGGTTTACAATTGAAAAAATCTCATTTTGAGCTTTTTGTTAATTAAATTGATTTTTTGGGCTTTAATTAGCATTAAAACATTATTATTTAATTAAATAAAAGGTTTGAGTGATTTTTGATTTTTTGTAAACTCTAATTACATTATTTAGGATTTATTGCAATTTTCTAGGAATTTTTAGGGTAAATTTATAATTTTGTCACTTTTTATGGTTTTACGTGTACGACTTTTCGTCTTAGTGTAATTAACAATCGTATCCGTCATTCTCTTCTTATCTCATTTCTATTTTCTTTTCTCATAAATATAATCACAAACCATTAATCAATTCTTAACACAACGCACTTGCCTCCTTAGGAAACGAACTTGAACCACATTGGTCATTAGTGCTTGGTTTTCCTAAACCGATACTTAATACTTTCCCTATTTTGCTCTCTTTTCCTAAAGAGTGGTAAAAGCACTACATCATTTTGGCGCCGCTGCCGGGGTGGCGTGTTGTGTTTTGATTTGGAAAATGTTGTTTTTTATATATAGCCATAATATCTATTTGTATTAGTAGCACTCTACTAATACGTATTATCGGTTTTCGTTTTTTGTGTGAATATTATTACTATATTGTATACGTAGAACAATAAATTCACAAGTACTCCAAAAGTGTGAAAACACAAACTTGATTGGGAGGTCATTACTCAATCATTGTATTCGAATCTCAAACAAGAAATCAAAGGCAAAATAGATAAATACTTTCGTGAAGCTTGATTTTGAAAAACACAAACTATAAGGTGGGTATAAGGCGGGTATTATAAAATATACCCTAAAGAGAAAGGCTCTTAAGTGCTTCACGCCGCCTCGTCTCCCCGCTTGCTTGTGCGTGTTTCGATAAAAAGGGTTAATCGAGGGTTTGCCAACCAAAGTATTATCAAAGTATCATATATATTCTCTTGGTTTCAATTGATTAAACCCTCTTGAACGTTTTGGTGTTCCACCAACGTTCTAAAGTCATCGAAGGCGTTCACTTCACATGATTGTTTTCATTCCTTGAGGCTTCTTTAATAAAGAGATTTGATTAAGGAGGAGATTTGTAGATTTTGGTCTACTTAATACAATCACAAAAATCCAAAAAAAGTAAAAACAATCAAAAACCACAAAAAAATTAAAATTGGAAAAATACAAAACACCAATAAGAATGTTCTTTGCTCATCCCCACGTTGTACGTGACGTTTATGCAAACTCGCAACCAAGCAAGACGTGCACGTAAACGTAGAAACCGAAAGGAGTCAACACCTACTCCTAATCTTTCTAGTGAGGAGTCTCCTGTTGACGAACCTATCGTAAGAGAAGAACCAACCATGGCGAATCGAACTTTGATGGAGTTACTTCAAGCACCCACCAAGGGTTATGGAGAGGCTATTGTGATTCCCGCTATCCTTGCGGAGAAGTTTGAAGTGAAAACGGGTTTGTTGTCGATGATCCAAAACAACAAATTCCGTGGTGATGAAAAGGACAACCGGCACAACCATATCCGCCAATTCAATCGTCTTACTGCCACTTGCAAATTTAAGGATGTTGCTAATGACTCGATTAAGGTGATGCTTTTTCCGTATTCCTTAGCGGGGCCCGCTAAAATTTGGTTAGAGAAAGAGCCACCCAATTTTATATTGACGTGGAGGGATCTAGTTTTTAAGTTTGTGAACCAGTTTTTCCCGCCCTCTAAGACTACGCATTTGAAAAACGATATTTCAAGATTTTCACAAGAATTTAATGAGAGTTTTTCAACGGCTTGGAATAGGTTTAAGAAAATGTTACATGAGTGTCCTCATCACGGTTTTTCTGACTTGCATCAATTTGACACGTTTTACAATGGACTTAATGATCATGAAAGGGATTATCTAAATGCCGCCGCGGGTGGTAATTTTTTGTGTAAAACGGTTGAGGAAGCGTTGTTGATAATTGAGAATAGATCTAAGGTGTATAGTCCTCGTAACACATCGAGTGTTCGTAAGGCTTCGTCTTCGGCTTCACCTGCTTTGTCTAACACCATCGATGCTTGCCAAATTGAGGCGAACTTGGAAAACAAAATCTTTGATAAGCTTAAAGGAATTTTAATTGAATTCAAAGTTGGAGAACAAAGTGCTCCCGCTACGGCTAAAGTGGTTGAGTTTTCATGTATGTATTTTGGTGGAGGTCATGATTTCTCCGAGTGCATTACCAACGGTGGTAACACTTCGAGTGCCTACGCGGCCACGGGAACTTACAACCAAAACGGTCAAGTTACCCGCTCTAATCAATTGACTCCACCGGGTTTTGCTCCTAATCAAAATGCTAACTACAGCTATCGAAACAATCAAGTTGGTTTTAAAAGCAATTACAAATGAAACTATGGGAAACAAGGGGCTAATAATCAAGTTTCAAACAAAAATCAAAACAATGATTATCAAAACAACAACAAGGGTTTGCAAACTTTGAAAGATCTTCCAAATGAATTTGTTGAATACGCTAATGGAAACGATGCTAGGTTTGACAACATTCAAAGAGAAATCATTAGCCTAAGATCCGAGTTTTAGAACGACTTGAAGAAGGAGTTGAAAAACGAGTTAGCAAATGAGCTTAAAATCCATACAAACAAAATGGAAGGAAATGTAACTAGGTTACAACAAAACCAACAAAAAATGAAACAAGGACAACATGAAATAAAACAAGAGATGATTAAGTCTGAGAAGAGGCAATCCATGTTTGAGGACAAAATTTCATCTATGTTTGAGGCTATTATGTGCAAACCGTCTTCGAGTAGTCTTCCTAGTAACACCATATCAAACCCTAAGGGAGAGATGAAAGTAATCACCACACGTAGTGGTAAGACACTTAAGGAACTGACTCCTCAACCAGTTGCTCCTACGGAGGATGCAATTGAGGAAGAACCCGAGGTGGTGGTCGAAAAGGAGCATGTTCCAATCCCACGAAGTACCGCTCATGTCACACCTACGGTTGACCCATTACCACATTTGGAACCCGAGATTCCAAAGGCTATGCCTATGCCTCAACCCACACCACCTTTGCCCTATCCATCGAGACTTAGAAAGGAGAAACGTCAAGAGCGCGATAATTATCAATTTGATCTTTTTATGAATATTTTTCGTGACGTTCATTTTAATGTGAGTTTTGCCGATGCTTTGGTCATGATGCCTCGATTCGCCGGTAACTTTAAGAGTATGTTGAACAACAAGGAGAAATTGCAACAATTGTCTAGTTGTTCATCGGTTTATCTTAACCGCATACCTCAAAAAGTCAGTGATCCCGGTAAATTCTTGATTCCTTGTGCAATCCAAGATATGGAAGAATGTTATGCCTTGGCCGATCTTGGTGCTAGTATTAATTTGATGCCACTTGCAATCTTCAAGTCGCTCAATCTTCCTAATCTTAATCCTTCACTACTGTCTATTGATTTGGCCGACCATTCCACGATTCCCGCATGTCGATTGGCGGAAGACGTTTTTGTGAAAGTGGGAAAGTTCTATTATCCGGTAGACTTTATCGTTGTCGATGTTCCCACGGATCCTCAAGTTCCTCTCATGTTAGGTCGTTCGTTTTTAGATACGTCTATGGCTTTATTTGATGTTCATGCTAAAAAGATCACCTTACGTTTCAACGACGAGGAACTTGTTATAAATGAAACTCAAAATTATCAAATTTCTCATGTTTATTCCGTTGCAACCGTAAAACTCTTTGACATGATTGACGTTGTTTGCGAGGAATTTTCACAAGAAGTTTTAGGTTTTGGTGATGATGAAAATAGTGGCAATCCCACTATGTTAGATCCCATTCTTGATAAGTCGACACCAACCTTCACTCCATTTGAAGGTGGTGCTTTTACGTTGGAAGAATTCGATGTTCCACGTACTTGTGACGAAGACCTCGACAATGATGAGGACTTCTCGATTATCAAGGATTTTCTTAACGATTTCCCATTTCCTCCACCCGAGGAGGTTATGAGTATCGAGCCTGAATCTTCAATTGAGGAACCACCTATCCTCGAGTTGAAAGATTTACCTCCTCATCTCGAATATGTCTTTTTGGAGGAGGACGAGAAGTTGCCGGTTATTATTGCGAAAGATCTTTCGGATGATGAAAAAACCGCACTTGTCGATGTTCTAAAGGATCACAAAGGGGCTATTGCGTGGAAGTTATCCGACATTAAGGGGATAAATCCCAAATTTTGTACCCACAAATCTTAATGGAGGAGGATTATAAACCCGCAATCCAATGTCAAAGGAGGGTGAACCCCAAAATTCACGACGTCATCAAAAAGGAAGTCATAAAACTCCTTGACGCGGGAATGATTTACCCTATTTACGATAGCCCTTGGGTGAGTCCTATCCATTGTGTCCCTAAAAAGGGAGGAATGACCGTTGTGCCAAATGATGCCAACGAGTTAATTCCCACTAGACTCGTGAACGGATGGAGAGTGTGCATTGACTATCATAAGTTGAATGAAGCCACTCGAAAAGACCATTTTCCCTTACCCTTCATGGACCAAATGTTGGAGCGTCTTGCGGGAAACGATTTATATTGCTTTTTAGATGGTTTTTCCGGTTACTTTCAAATCCTCATCGATCCTCGTGATCAAGAAAAAACTACGTTTACGTGACCATATGGAACGTTTGTCTATCATAGAATGCCATTCGGACTTTGCAATGCACCGGGAACCTTTCAAAGGTGCATGATGGCTATTTTTCATGATATGATAGAGAAGACGATGGAAGTCTTCATGGATGACTTTTCCGTGTTTGGTTGTTCGTTCACTTCGTGTTTGTCGAATCTTGAGAGAATGTTGAAGCGTTGTGAGGAAACCAACCTTGTGCTAAATTGGGAAAAATGTCATTTTATGGTTAAAAGTGGAATCATCTTAGGGCACAAGGTTTCGAAAGCGGGGATTGAGGTAGATCAAGCTAAGGTAGACGTCATCGCCAAATTACCTCATCCCGAAACCGTTAAGGGAGTTAGGAGTTTCCTAGGCCACGCGGGCTTTTATCGCCGATTCATCAAGGATTTTTCAAAGATCTCTCGACCTATTACACATCTCCTTGAAAAAGATGCACGTTTTGTCTTTGACGAAAATTGTGTACGAGCCTTTGAAATCCTTAAGAGGAAACTTACCGAAGCTCCCATTCTTGTTGCTCCCAATTGGAACCTCCCCTTTGAGCTCATGTGTGATGCTAGTGACTACGCTATTAGGGCCGTATTGGGGCAACGTCATAAAAACACTTCTTTCCTATTCACTATGCTAGCAAGACGATGACCGAGGCTCAACTAAAATACACTACAACGGAAAAGGAGTTCCTTGCCGTGGTGTATGCATTTGAGAAATTCCGACCTTATCTCGTCTTGACCAAATGCATAGTGTATACGGATCATTCGGCTATCAAGTATCTTATGGCTAAACAAGATGCAAAGCCAAGATTACTTCGTTGGATTCTCCTCCTTCAAGAATTTGATCACAAAATAGTTGACAAAAAAGGAGCCGAGAATCTAGCGACCGATCATCTTTCTCGTTTGGAAGATCCTCACCAAAGTGTTTACAGCCCAAGGAAATCACTGAAACATTTCCGCTCGAGACACTTGGTGTACTGAATTCTAAGCTTGATTATTCTACCCCATAGTTTGCGGACATCGCAAATTACCATGCGGGCAACTTCATCATCAAGGGTATGACGACTCAAGAAAAACGAAAATTCTTTCGTGACGTCAAGTTTTATTTTTGAAACGACCCTTACTTGTTTCGAACTTGTGCCGATCAAATTATTCGACGTTGTGTCTTTGGTACCGAAGCTTCTAACATCCTTAGAGCTTGTCACGAGGGACCCACGGGTGGTCACCATGGTGCTAATCTCACGGCTAAGAAGGTTTTTGATGCCTGTTTCTTTTGGCCTACTATTTACCGAGATGCACATGAACTTGTGAAGTCGTGTGACTCATGCTAACGACAAGAAAAAGCCTCACAAAAAGATGAAATGCCACAAAATATCTTTGATTGTGGTAAAATACACCTCTTTTAGGAAAAGGAGGGTAAAAACGGTAAGTATCGAGTGATGATTTAGGAAAATCAACACTAATGACCCTTAATGGTGTGAAAGTTCGTTTCCCAAGGAGGTATATGTGTGTGACTAAGATGTTCAAGATTTGTGATTAATATTTGGTTTAGGAGGGGATTAGAAAAGAAGATGACGAAAACGTAAAAATAAAAATTAACAAAAAATCACTACTAGAAAGTTAAAACGTAGAAGCTTAAAAATCACAAAAATAAAAATAAATTCTAAAAATTAACAAAAATTCAACAAAAATCAAATATAATAAACTAAGAGTTTACCAATGATCAAAACTTTTTCAAACCTTTTAAATAATTAAATATTCAATTTTTAAATACTAATTAAAGCCCTAAAAATCAAATAAATTATCCAAAAGCCCAAATAAAGATTTTTCAATTGGTAAACTTCTAAAATGACTTAAAAAGATTAAAAACTATTTTTAGAAATTTTAAAACTAATAAAAACTATTTAAAATGATTTAAAAACTATTAAAACTTAAAATAATTATAAAAATTATTCTAAAAGTGATAAAATTATTCTAAATGTTGCTAAATTCCTATTTTAATGTATTTAACCTTAAAAAATGTAAATAGTTGGAAAAAGTGAAATTTCAAAAATAATAATAAAATAATAATAAAATAATATTAAAAATCCAAAATTTGTAAAAAATTCTAAAAACTTGCAAACTAGCTTATTTTAACCTAAATAATCAGAAGATCAAAGTGAAATTACCAAAATACCCCTAATGGGCCCACAAATGGGCCAAATATAAATTCAGTCAACACAAATGGGCTTTTGGGCCCAAAAAGTCAAACTTGGCCCAATTGACTTGGAAAAGCCCTATCTGACTTAAAATTCAATTCTAAGAACAAAACTCTAAAGGCCCAAAAGCTGAAAATGTGCTTATCACAGCTTATTGAACACAAAGCTTATTCTTATTGGGCTTTTCAGCCCATTAAGCCATAAGCTAATGCCATAAGCTCTAATTTGACACACAACCCTCTTTTAGGATGCTTAAGAGATCTGTTAAAAGAAATTTACAAAAAGCTCACTCAATAAGCCAGAAAATAGAAAAGCAAAAATCCACAAAACGACAAAATAGTCGTTTTTGAGAAATAATGCACCTCAGGACTTGATTCAACTTGCAAAAGCTTTCAAATGGACTCAATAAGCAAAACCAATCAACAAAAATCCAATAAGCACAACCAATAAGCCAGAATAAGCACAAATGAACTTATGTAAAAGTCAAAGGAGTTGGTTTTCTAGTCAAACCTAAAAGTTAACCACCCAAATGCTCCAGTATGAACAAATGGGTCAAAATATGAGCACCTATTACAAAAACAAAGTTGTTGCTGGTTGGAATAAGCTATTATAGCTTATTGATAAGCTGACACAAAATTTGCACTAGCATTGGTAACTAGCAGGGGAAAGGAGTTCCCACTACTTTGACTAATTGACCAAGCTTTTATGAGAGTTCTGGTTTGATTCAATTGGAAACAAAGGCACCCTTGTGATCAGTGAACCACAAGGAGTCAATAGCAACAATAAAATCACAAAATGATCCACACAATAAGCCACAATAAGCCAAATAGTTACCAGATATGCTCCAGATATGCAAATAAGCAGTTAAGCACTTAATAAGCAGATTTAAGCAAAATAAGCCAACCAAACTTAACCAGATGCATACACAAGATATATAAACTAAGAATAAACACAAAGAAACAAGAATCAAACACTGAATCAAAGTAAATAACAAGATCAAAGCATAAAAAGTTTCTGATGAACAATGAACAATATGCAGACATGTTTTGCTGATATACTTGACACTTGATCCAATTTCAAGCCTCAAATCCTTCTTCCCTGGTGTGATTAACTATGATTTAGCACTTGTTAGCCCTAACCTATGCTTAGATCTAGGTGTCCTTAAAATCCTAGCCAATTTTACCAAGTTATGAAGATTTTATAGCCAAAACAAGAATCTATGTGATCAAACCTACAAAACCTGCAAACAGATGATCATAAGCACCCAAACAACAGATACCAACACTTGCTAACAACACACAAGCACTTAACAAGCCATAATCCAAACTTATGCAGTAATCCCAAACACCCTTTTAAAATTTGAATTCACAAATTTTCAAAGGCTTATGAAGATTCAACCCACAAATCAGATCAATAACACCTCAATAACATCAAACCAAGCCAAATAAACAATATTTAACCACAATAACACAGATTCAAGCATAAATCCACAAAAATCACAAATAATCAGAAACTTGAAGAGAAAATGAAAAGGGAAGAAGATGCAAACCTCCAAGACCTACATCCAGGCCTTGGATTGTTTGAGCTGAGGTACTAGCAAAACAAGTACCAGCTTCTAAGCTGCTAAGAAGAACAAACCACAAGGTGAGATCAAAAATAATGCCAACTTTATGATTTTTGATGCACAAGCTTTATCACTTAAAACCTTGCCTCAAAAACCTTCAAACAAGATAATGGAACTCAGATTTTAGCTTCTCAAACACCAAACTTTTATAAATAACAGATTAGAACTCAAAATTTTAAGAAATTCAAACTTTATTTCATAAAAAGGAATTACAAAGATTAAAAGCTAAAATCTGGAACAAAGGGACTCTCACATGTTGAGGTCTCCTTTTATAGGCAAATGCCCTTGAGTCTTCTAGATCATTTGATGGAATGAGCTGTTCAAATTCATCTTGGACGTTCATTTCAGCTTTGTTATGAAGCAATGATCCTTGGCTGTTGATTTGGCTACGTCATTTTACTTGAAGGCCAAGTTGTGTTTTCATTGGTTAAGGAGGTTGAGTGTGGGGTCCAGGGAGTAGTGGGAGTGAGGGTTTGTGTGTGGGATGGGATTCTGCATGTGTGAATCACACGTGGGTATGGGTAATTTGGATTTACCCTTTGGTTTAAGTGAGATGGTAACTGGGTTCTTGGGGTGAATAGTAAAGTTTTTGATCCGTTTTTGTAGGGGTGGAAAGGTGTTTGGCGCAATAAACATTTAAATGTTTATTTTGCCCATATTTGGCCCTTGTGTTTTCAGAAAACATGTATAAAACGTTTTTCAGCCACAAAGTTCTATTCCCTTTGTTAAATAGTTTCACACTTTGGCAGTTTTGGCACAATACTTTTCCAAAAGGCAAACAAGGGTTGTTTTTGATATTTTGAGATATTTCAAGGGCTGATCTTGGACATTCTTGATCTTCAAAGGTCTTCATTGTATCTTTGACTTCATGAGGGACCATTATTGGCAATTTTGATTTGTTGAGGGACTAATCTTGCCATTTCTTCAAAGTTGAAGGACCTTTTGTGTAATTTTGACAAACTTAAGGGACCAAACTTGTAATTATGAATATACAAGGGTTTTAAGTGTCATTTCTTCAATAAATGAGGATCAATCTTGTTTGTCTTCAAGTCTTCAAGGGTATTTGTTGAGAATTTCCATGATTAGGGCCCGGTTCTTTGTACGGCTTCGTTTCTCGTGTCTGTTTTTCCTTGTAACTTGTGATCTTTTGTCTTTTTCACGATATCCATACCTAAAATACACAAGTAAACAAACACAAGCATATATATGGTATTTTATGACATTTTTATGCATTTAAAGCCCGAAAAGAACGATGAGATCATGTATAAATGCCATCTCATCACTCCCCCATACTAAGCCATTGACGTACCCTCACGCGATGCTAGAATAAAGTATCTAAGCATTACCAAAGTTCGATTTTATTAACCTTTATTGAAGAGTAAAAGACTTGCAACATACTACGAAGATGTTTAAAGACATAATGTATGATTTTCATCACAAAAAGTGACTTTTAGGGTCAAAGAATAGAAACAAGTAAATGTCCCTTAGAGTAAACTTTGTCATCCTTGATTGTCATACATTCCATGCTAAGTGCAAAAACGAGATCATTGTTGGTACAAGTCACAATGCTAACACTACTCATACGTCCAAATTGTGTAATACTTTTTCTCCCCGCAATCCTAGTTATTATAAAAGGAAATGGGTTGCTAGCATTTTTTATCTATTTGTCATGGATCACAAGTGATTCATATTGACTTATTTTGAGTAGTTATTAGTCCGAAAGCAAAGTAGCACCATTTGATCAATAGTTAGCCGAAGGACAAAATCTTTTAAAACGGCTTCTCGTGTATCTCCTTAAGTTCATATCTTGGCATAACTCGTTTCACGATTTGAGACCTTTCTCGGACCGATATTTGGCATGTACTTCATACTTCAAATCTTGGGAAGACGTTCTTGAAATATGGTCTTCTCTTCATATATTTGGAATTTCTTCACTTGACGTTTTTGAGAGATTCTTCATATTAGACCACGACTTCATCATTTTTCTTCAATCTTTACTTTGGATTTTGATATACAACGATCCGCCTCCTTTTCGGACTTGGATATATTTATCCTCATACCTTGTTAGGGTCTTTTTGGATAGACTTTCTCCATTCTTTAGGGGAGTAATTGCTTCTCGTCGTGTGTCTCGATCCTTCATATTGATTTAGGAATAATGATACTTCACATCATCTTTGGATCTTTAGCAAAAATAGAGCTCCTCATGCCTTGTTAGGGCCTTTTTGGATAATCGCCAATCTTCGCGTCCCGCTTCAATAAGTTATGCCTTGGCTATGAACTCTATTCAACCCTGAGCAACTTTTAAACGATCTTGCGCTAGAGGCTAAGTAACTTTTCAAATCGTACGACCTTACTTATTGCAATTATGATTTATTCCTAATGCATTGATCTTATGGGAAGAAAAAGCCACAATTAAAAACATATGAGTTTTTGAAAGAACATTTTCATGTTCTACGTTTAGCATGATCACTTGTCTAACTCTATCATTTCTCGTTCTTCACTATATAAAGACCTCTAATTAAAGAGACTCGTGAATACTTAGCCATGCAAGTCAAAATTAAGCCAAATTTGGATTAGCTTTCATTAAGTCTATATCAAATCAAAGTTTTGGCTTTTCAAGCCACCTATAGGATCTTGCACTTTCTTAGACTTTTTCAAGTTTAGAGAATGCGTTTTATAGTTCCCTTGAATAGTGACTTTCTAGAATCAATTATAGGAACTTGCGAAAAGTTCTTGTTCTTAACCCGTATGAATTAAGACTTTCGCGTTTTAAAGCTCCCTATATAAAAGTCTAGAAAAACTTGAATTGAGCGGGTTAAGGAATGTAAATGGCTCCAAATGCCAATCAAGTCAAAAAATTAACTCTTATTCTACCCATCGGAAAATATACATTCGTGTCTTAAAAACACTTATGAAAACTAAGAAAAATTTAAAATTTGGCCTTTTTAGCCTTATTAGCAAAACAAAACATTGAAAGTTTGGAAAGCGTGAGGGCGTAGCAAAGCAAGTACCTATTCACCCCCCCATACTAAAAGTAAACATTGTCCTCAATGTTTCGAGTCTAAAGGTGGAGCACCCCCATACTAGAGACGAAGAGTCGAATGCTTAGGATCTAGCATGGAAAGGGTGATCAACAATATATCTAAAGCTGTTTATTAAGTATGCTAAAAGATAATTGTTAGAACAATAAAGGATATGTCATGGATTCGTGAAAAACTTCTTCAAACGAACGATGGAGGCTCACGTAAACGAACACGAGAGTCTTCAATCGAAGATGATGATGATGATCTAGATAACACAATCACAAACAACCACGAGACAACGAGTTGAAAGGGTACAAGTCCCCTTATTAGTGAATAGTGAGCATAAAAGATAAGCATGGGATCTCCCCCACGAGGCACCTCGTTTTTGATTACCAAGTCATGAGCTCGACTCGATCCCCTAAAAATGTGAACATTTAGGGAAAAACATGGTATGGTCAATTTTTGATGGGGCTTACATGATTAACAAGGCCCAAAAAGTAACCGGTAATAAGGACTAAGTCCTTAAATGGTGCAAAATACCGGGGTCGAAGATGGCGTTCTCGTTTTCATTGGAAAAACAATTAAACGCCACTTCAACATGTGCCATAAACTCAAAGAGTTTGAAGAAAAGAGAAGAGAAGTAGAAGGGTGGGACAATTGGTAAGACAAACGTTTGAGCTACTCGAGGTAGACTCGCACCAAGCAAATATATATAGTTTCCATTTATTGCATCGGTGGAAGACCGAGATTTCCCTTTACATGAAATTCCGGGATCGAAGATCTCGTCCTCGGTGGACAAGGATGAGGGAATATAAGGAGCTTCCCCCATACTAAAACCACACAAAGCATCGTCAAAAGGAGTAGACGAGCTTGTAGCACTCAAAACACGTGGTGATGACGGAGTTAGATTTGTAGAAAAATCAATTAAATCACATTTAAATTCTTTTCCTTTTTTATCTTTTACACTCTCCTTATGAAAACCCTTTTTGATTATGTCGAAAATATTCGGTGTTTCTAAGACGATGTTAGTCACACTAAAAATTCTCACATTTGTAAACCGTTTTGGTTTTGGTGGTGGCAAGTTCTCAAAACGTTTATCGACGAAGAAAACCTCCCCATCGGGGTCAACATATTCATCATCCGAAAGATCTTCCGTAGAAACCGGCAACTTATCAACACTTTTCAAGAATGAATGTTCGAGGTGAGGCGAAGGATTTTTCGATTCAAGTATTGACGGTTTCTTCTTTGTAGGCTTTACACTCATAACCTCCACCGGTGGAGGAAATGGTAAATTTTTTTTGGCGACATTTCCTAAAACTCTTGGTGAAAATTCTTTGCAAACGACGTTGGTTGAATCACCATGGTTTAAAGTTGCAATAGAATAGACATGAGAAAGATTGGAATTTTGTGTTGCATTGATGACAAGTTCTTCCTCATTGAAGCGAAGGGTGATTTTTCGAGCATGAACATCGATAAGTGCTCTTGATGTATCCAAAAATAAACGTCCCAAAATGAGAGGAACTTTTCAATCGATAGGAATGTCTACAACGATAAAGTCAACGGGATAGTAAAACTTTCCGACTTTAACGAAAACGTCCTCGGCTACTCCACATGCTAAAATCGTAGAATGATCGGCCATCTCGATTGACATGTTCGAAGGAGTGAGAGCCGGAAGTGAAAGCGATTTGAAAATCTCAAGAGGATTAAATTAATACTAGCACCAAGATCAGCCAAGGCGTAGCATTCCTCCATATCTTGAATAGCACACGGAATCAAAAATTTACCGGGATCACCGACTTTTTGTGGTATGCGGCTAAGAAAAACCGATGAACAACTAGACGATTGTTGTAACTTCTCTTTGTTGTTCAACATACTTTTGAAGTTTGCGGCGAATCGAGGCATCATGATAAGAGCGTCGGCAAAACTTATGTTAAAATGCATATCACGAAACATCTTCATAAATAGCTCAAATTGATAATTGTTCCGTTCTTGTGCTTTCTCTTTGTTACGTCTCGAAGGGTAGGGTAAAGGTGGTGTGGGTTGGTCATTAGGCAACGGCCTTGGAAACTCGGGTTCCACAATTGGTATTGGTTCAACCGTAGGTGTGGTATGAGCGGTACTTCGTGGGATTGTAATGTGCTCCTTTTCGACCATCACCTCGGGTTCTTTCTCGATTTCCTTCTCCGTAGAAGTACTTGGACGAGAGATTGGTTCCTTGAAAGTTTTACCACTTCGTGTAGTAATAACCTTCATTTCTCCCCTCGGGTTGTTAATGGTATCACTAGGAAGACCACCCGAGGAAGAGGGTTTACACATGATTGCTTCAAACATCTTAGCCATTCGGTCCTCAAATTTTGATTGCCTAGCATCCGCTTTTAATAATTCTTGCTTAATCTCATGTTGTCCTAATTCAATCTTTTGTTGATTTTGTTGAAGACGTTGGACATTTCCTTCCATTTTGTTTGCATGAGTTTTAAGTTCATTAGCAAGTTCATTTTTAGCTCGTTTTTCAACTCGGATCTTAAGCTAATCATCTCACGTTGCATGTTATCAAATTTAGCATCATTTGCTTTTGCATAATCCAAAAATTCTCCTTGCAAATTTTTAGTGTGAGCCTTTTGAAAACCTTGTGTAGTGTTTTGAAAATCACGGTTTTGGTTTTGATTAGAAATTTGTCCATTCCCACTTTGATAATTCCCTTTGTTGTAATTGCGTGTGTTGCCTTGGTAATTACCTTGGTTGTTGTTTCGATAATTGTTAACATTTTGGTTTGGTGGAGCTTGATTTTGGCGGGAACCTTGACCGTTTTGGTTGTAAGTTCCCGTTGCTACATAAGCACTCGAAGTGTTACCATCCGCGGTAATGCACTCGGAAAGATCATGAGCTCCTCCACAAGATAAAAAACTCTTAGCAACCGCTTTAACCGAAGCGGAATTGGAAGCTTCTTGAGCCTTCCAATGGGACATTAGATTAGCAAATCTATCAAAAAACCGATTTTCCTCATTAGCTTCATCATGTAAGGCGTTAATGCTACGAGACGATTGTGACGAAGATGACGAACCCATATTGGCAACACTCGGTGTGTTACGAGGGTTATAAACCTTAGATCTATTTTCAATGATTTGTAAAGCCTCATTTGTCGTCTTGCACAAAAAATTACCACCCGCGGCGACATTCAAATAATCTCGTTCATGATCATTAAGCCCATTATAAAAAGTATCCACTTGATGCAATTCCGTAAAATCATGGTGTGGACATTCATGTAATATTTCTTTAAATCGTTCCCATGCCATTGAAAAACTTTCATTATTTCTTTGCACAAATCGTGAAATCTCATTTTTCAAGTGTGTTGTTTTAGATGGTGGAAAAAACTTGTTCACAAATTTAGAAACGAGATCGGCCCATGTCAAAATCGAATTTGGCGGTTCTTCTCGAGCCAAATTTTTGCGGGTCCATCCAACGAGTATGGAAACAACATCATCTTAATGGCGTCATGTGGAACATCCTTAAATTTGCTAGTGGCGGTGAGACGGTTAAAATTCCTAATGTGGTAATGCGGGTTGTCTTTCTCGTGACCTTTAAACTTATTTGCTTGCAACATCGACATTAAACCCGTCTTAATTTCGAAATTCTCCGCAAGGATGGCGGGAATCACAATAGCCTCTCCAAAACCCTCGGTGGGTGCTTGTAGCAACTCCATCATAGTACGATTAGCCATGATGACTTCTTGTTCTACAATAGGTTCAACAATTGGAGGTTGTTCAACAATCAACGTTTCTTGATTGGCTTGCTTTTGAAGACGTTTACGAGCTCGTTTTGCTTGATTACGAGTGATCATAAACTTCACGAAGAATGGGAGGTGAACAAAGAAGATTCTTTTTGGGTGTTTTGTGAATTTTCAATTTTTTTGTGTTTTTGATGATATTTAATTTTTTTGGATTTTGGTGTATCTTCGTAGACAACAATCTACAAAATCTCTCCTCGAATCAAACTCTTGATTAAAGAAGCCTCAAAGGAATGAAAACGATCACGTGGAGTGAACGTCTTCCAATGACTTTAGAACTTTGGTGAAAACCAAATTGTTCAAGAAACCAAGCAAATATACTATACGTAATAATACTTTGGGCGGCAAAACCCTCGATTAGCCTTCAATCTCAAAATACTCACAAGCAAGCGGGGAAACGAGGTGGCGCGAAGCACTTAAGAGCCTTTTTCCTTAGGGTATATTTTATAATACCCGCCTTATACCCACCTTATAGTTTGTATCTTTCAAAATCGAGCTTCACGAAAGTATTTATCTATTTTTGCCTTTTTCTTTTTGTTTGAGATTCGAATACAATAATTGAGTGATGAAATCCCAATTAAGGTTGTGTTTTCACACTTTTGGAGATATTGTAAATTTATTGTGATACTTAATACAATATAGTAATAATATTTGTACAAGAAAAACCAAGAAAACCGATAATACGTATTAGTAGAGTTCTACTAATACAAATACTATTTGGCTAATATTAAAAACAACAATGCAAATTAATCACGACACACCTCCCCGGCAGCGTCACCAAAATTGATTGTGGTAAAATACACCTCTTTTAGGAAAAGGAGGGTAAAAGCGGTAAGTATCGAGTGATGATTTAGGAAAATCAACACTAATGACCCTTAATGGTGTGAAAGTTCGTTTCCCAAGGAGGTATATGTGTGTGACTAAGATGTTCAAGATTTGTGATTAATATTTGGTTTAGAAGGGGATTAGAAAAGAAGATGACGAAAACGTAAAAATAAAAATTAACAAAAAATCACTACTAGAAAGTTAAAACGTAGAAGCTTAAAAATCACAAAAATAAAAATAAATTCTAAAAATTAACAAAAATTCACCAAAAATCAAATATAATAAACTAAGAGTTTACCAATGATCAAAACTTTTTCAAACCTTTTAAATAATTAAATATTCAATTTTTAAATGCTAATTAAAGCCCTAAAAATCAAATAAATTATCAAAAAGCCCAAATAAAGATTTTTCAATTGGTAAACTTCTAAAATGACTTAAAAAGATTAAAAACTATTTTTAGAAATTTTAAAACTAATAAAAACTATTTAAAATGATTTAAAAACTATTAAAACTTAAAATAATTATAAAAATTATTCTAAAAGTGATAAAATTATTCTAAATGTTGCTAAATTCCTATTTTAATGTATTTAACCTAAAAAAATGTAAAAAGTTGGAAAAAGTGAAATTTCAAAAATAATAATAAAATAATAATAAAATAATATTAAAAATCCAAAATTTGTAAAAAATTCTAAAAACTTGCAAACTAGCTTATTTTAACCTAAATAATCAGAAGATCAAAGTGAAATTACCAAAATACCCCTAATGGGCCCTCAAATGGGCCAAATCCAAATTCAGTCAACACAAATGGGCTTTTGGGCCCAAAAAGTCAAACTTGGCCCAATTGACTTGGAAAAGCCCTATCTGACTTAAAATTCAATTCTAAGAACAAAACTCTAAAGGCCCAAAAGCTGAAAATGTGCTTATCACAGCTTATTGAACACAAAGCTTATTCTTATTGGGCTTTTCAGCCCATTAAGCCATAAGCTAATGCCATAAGCTCTAATTTGACACACAACCCTCTTTTAGGATGCTTAAGAGATCTGTCAAAAGAAATTTCCAAAAAGCTCACTCAATAAGCCAGAAAATAGAAAAGCAAAAATCCACAAAACGCCAAAATAGTCGTTTTTGAGAAATAATGCACCTCAGGACTAGATTCAACTTGCAAAAGCTTTCAAATGGACTCAATAAGCAAAATCAATCAACAAAAATCCAATAAGCACAACCAATAAGCCAGAATAAGCACAAATGAACTTATGTAAAAGTCAAAGGAGTTGGTTTTCTAGTCAAACCTAAAAGTCAACCACCCAAATGCTCCAGTATGAACAAATGGGTCAAAATATGAGCACCTATTACAAAACCAAAGTTGTTGCTGGTTGGAATAAGCTATTATAGCTTATTGATAAGCTGACACAAAATTTGCACTAGCAGTGGTAACTAGCAGGGGAAAGGAGTTCCCACTGCTTTGACTAATTGACCAAGCTTTTATGAGAGTTCTGGTTTGATTCAATTGGAAACAAAGACACCCTTGTGATCCGTGAACCACAAGGAGTTAATAGCAACAATAAAATCACAAAATGATCCACACAATAAGCCACAATAAGCTAAACAGTTACCAGATATGCTCCAGATATGCAAATAAGCAGTTAAGCACTTAATAAGCAGATTTAAGCAAAATAAGCCAACCAAACTTAACCAGATGCATACACAAGCTATATAAACTAAGAATAAACACAAAGCAACAAGTATCAAACACTGAATCAAAGTAAATAACAAGATCAAAGCATAAAAAGTTTCTGATGAACAATGAACAATATGCAGATAAGTTTTGCTGATATACTTGACACTTGATCCAACTTCAAGCCTCAAATCCTTCTTCCCTGGTGTGATTAACTATGATTTAGCACTTGTTAGCCCTAACCTATGCTTAGATCTAGGTGTCCTCAAAATCCTAGCCAATTTTACCAAGTTATGAAGATTTTATAGCCAAAACAAGAATCTATGTGATCAAACCTACAAAACCTGCAAACAGATGATCATAAGCACCCAAACAACAGATACCAACACTTGCTAACAACACACAAGCACTTAACAAGCCACAATCCAAACTTATGCAGTAATCCCAAACACCCTTTTAAAATTTGAATTCACAAATTTTCAAAGGCTTATGAAGATTCAACCCACAAATTAGATCAATAACACCTCAATAACATCAAACCAAGCCAAATCAACAATATTCAACCACAATAACACAGATTCAAGCATAAATCCACAAAAATCACAAATAATCAGAAACTTAAAGAGAAAATGAAAAGGGAAGAAGATGTAAAACTCCAAGACCTACATCCAGGCCTTGGATTGTTTGAGCTGAGGTACTATCAAAACAAGTACCAGCTTCCAAGCTGCTAAGAAGAACAAACCACAAGGTGAGATAAAAAATAATGCCAACTTTCTGATTTTTGATGCACAAGCTTTATCACTTAAAACCTTGCCTCAAAAACCTTCAAACAAGATAATGGAACTCAGATTTTAGCTTCTCAAACACCAAACTTTTATAAATAACAGATTAGAACACAAAATTTTAAGAAATTCAAACTTTATTTCATAAAAAGGAATTACAAAGATTAAAAGCTAAAATCTGGAACAAAGGGACTCTCACATGTTGAGGTCTCCTTTTATAGGCAAATGCTTGGCTAAACACTATTCACAAACCCTAGAACTGAATTTCCTATTATGCCCTTGAGTCTTCTAGATCATTTGATGGAATGAGCTATTCAAATTCATCTTGGACGTTCATTTCAGCTTTGTTATGAAGCAATGATCCTTGGCTGTTGATTTGGCCACGTCATTTTACTTGAAGGCCAAGTTGTGTTTTCATTGGTTAAGGAGGTTGAGTGTGGGGTCCAGGGAGTAGTGGGAGTGAGGGTTTTGTGTGTGGGATGGGATTCTGCATGTGTGAATCACACGTGGGTATGGGTAATTTGGATTTACCCTTTGGTTTAAGTGAGATGGTAACTGGGTTCTTGGGGTGAATAGTAAAGTTTTTGATCCGTTTTTGTAAGGGTGGAAAGGTGTTTGGCGCAATAAAAATTTGAATGTTTATTTTGCCCATATTTGGCCCTTGTGTTTTCAGAAAACATGTATAAAACGTTTTTCAGCCACAAAGTTCTATTCCCTTTGTTAAATAGTTTCACACTTTGGCAATTTTGGCACAATACTTTTCCAAAAGGCAAACAAGGGTTGTTTTTGATATTTTGATATTTCCAAAAGGCAAACTTGTAATTATGAATATACAAGGGTTTTAAGTGTCATTTCTTCAATAAATGAGGATCAATCTTGTTTGTCTTCAAGTCTTCAAGGGTATTTGTTGAGAATTTCCATGATTAGGGCCCGGTTCTTTGTACGGCTTCGTTTCTCGTGTCCGTTTTTCCTTGTAACTTGTGATATTTTGTCTTTTTCACGATATCCATACCTAAAATACACAAGTAAACAAACACAAGCATATATATGGTATTTTATGACATTTTTATGCATTTAAAGCCCGAAAAGAACGATGAGATCATGTATAAATGCCATCTCATCACTCCCCCATACTAAGCCATTGCCGTGCCCTCACGCAATGCTAGAATAAAGTATCTAAGCATTACCAAAGTTCAATTTTATTAACCTTTATTGAAGAGTAAAAGACTTGCAACATACTACGAAGATGTGTAAAGACATAATGTATGATTTTCATCACAAAAAGTGACTTTTAGGGTCAAAGAATAGAAACAAGTAAATGTCCCTTAGAGTAAACTTTGTCATCCTTGATTGTCATACATTCCATGCTAAGTGCAAAAACGAGATCATTGTTGGTACAAGTCACAATGCTAACACTACTCATACGTCCAAATTGTGTAATACTTTTTCTCCCCGCAATCCTAGTTATTATAAAAGGAAATGGGTTGCTAGCATTTTTTATCTATTTGTCATGGATCACAAGTGATTCATATTGACTTATTTTGAGTAGTTATTAGTCCGAAAGCAAAGTAGCACGATTTGATCAATAGTTAGCAGAAGGACAAAATCTTTTAAAACGGCTTCTCGTGTATCTCCTTAAGTTCATATCTTGGCATAACTCGTTTCACGATTTGAGACCTTTCTCGGACCGATATTTGGCATGTACTTCATACTTCAAATCTTGGGAAGACGTTCTTGAAATTATGGTCTTCTCTTCATATATTTGGAATTTCTTCACTTGACGTTTTTGAGAGATTCTTCATATTGGACCACGACTTCATCATTTTTCTTCAATCTGTACTTTGGATTTTGATATACAACGATCCGCCTCCTTTTCGGACTTGGATATATTTATCCTCATACCTTGTTAGGGTCTTTTTGGATAGACTTTCTCCATTCTTTAGGGGAGTAATTGCTTCTCGTCGTGTGTCTCGATCCTTCATATTGATTTAGGAATAATGATACTTCACATCATCTTTGGATCTTTAGCAAAAATAGAGCTCCTCATGCCTTGTTAGGGCCTTTTTGGATAATCGCCAATCTTCGCGTCCTGCTTCAATAAGTTATGCCTTGGCTATGAACTCTATTCAACCCTGAGCAACTTTTAAACGATCTTGCGCTAGAGGCTAAGTAACTTTTCAAATCGTACGACCTTACTTATTGCAATTATGATTTATTCCTAATGCATTGATCTTATGGGAAGAAAAAGCCACAATTAAAAACATATGAGTTTTTGAAAGAACATTTTCATGTTCTACGTTTAGCATGATCACTTGTCTAACTCTATCATTTCTCGTTCTTCACTATATAAAGACCTCTAATTAAAGAGACTCGTGAATACTTAGCCATGCAAGTCAAAATTAAGCCAAATTTGGATTAGCTTTCATTAAGTCTATATCAAATCAAAGTTTTGGGTTTTCAAGCCACCTATAGGATCTTGCACTTTCTTGGACTTTTTCATGTTTAGAGAATGCGTTTTATAGTTCCCTTGATAAGTGACTTTCTAGAATCAATTATAGGAACTTGCGAAAAGTTCTTGTTCTTAACCCGTATGAATTAAGACTTTCGTGTTTTAAAGCTCCCTATATAAAAGTCTAGCAAAACTTGAATTGAGCGGGTTAAGGAATGTAAATGGCTCCAAATGCCCATCAAGTCAAAAAATTAACTCTTATTCTACCCATCGGAAAATATACATTCGTGTCTTAAAAACACTTATGAAAACTAAGAAAAATTTAAAATTTGGCATTTTTAGCCTTATTAGCAAAACAAAACATTGAAAGTTTGGAAAGCGTGAGGGCGTAGCAAAGCAAGTACCTATTCACCCCCCTATACTAAAAGTAAACATTGTCCTCAATGTTTCGAGTCTAAAGGTGGAGCACCCCCATACTAGAGACGAAGAGTCGAATGCTTAGGATCTAGCATGGAAAGGGTGATCAACAATATATCTAAAGCCGTTTATTAAGTATGCTAAAAGATAATTGTTAGAACAATTAAGGATATGTCATGGATTCGTGAAAAACTTCTTCAAACGAACGATGGAGGCTCACGTAAACGAACACGAGAGTCTTCAATCGAAGATGATGATGATGATCTAGATAACACAATCACAAACAACCACGAGACAACGAGTTGAAAGGGTACAAGTCCCCTTATTAGTGAAAAGTGAGCATAAAAGATAAGCATGGGATCTCCCCCACGAGGCACCTCGTTTTTGATTACCGAGTCATGAGCTCGACTCGATCCCCTCAAAATGTGAACATTTAGGGAAAAACATGGTATGGTCAATTTTTGATGGGGCTTACATGATTAACAAGGCCCAAAAAGTAACCGGTAATAAGGACTAAGTCCTTAAATGGTGCAAAATACCGGGGTCGAAGATGGCGTTCTCGTTTTCATTGGAAAAACAATTAAACGCCACTTCAACATGTGCCATAAACTCAAAGAGTTTGAAGAAAAGAGAAGAGAAGTAGAAGGGTGGGACAATTGGTAAGACAAACGTCTAAGCTACTCGAGGTAGACTCGCACCAAGCAAATAGATATAGTTTCCATTTATTGCATCGGTGGAAGACCGAGATTTCCCTTTACATGAAATTCCGGGATCGAAGATCTCGTCCTCGGTGGACAAGGATGAGGGAATATAAGGAGCTTCCCCCATACTAAAACCACACAAAGCATCGTCAAAAGGAGTAGACGAGCTTGTAGCACTCAAAACACGTGGTGATGACGGAGTTAGATTTGTAGAAAAATCAATTAAATCACATTTAAAATATTTTCCTTTTTTATCTTTTACACTCTCCTTATGAAAACCCTTTTTGATTATGTCGAAAATATTCGGTGTTTCTAAGACGATGTTAGTCACACTAAAAATTCTCACATTTGTAAACATTTTTGGTTTTGGTGGTGGCAAGTTCTTAAAATGTTTATCGACGAAGAAAACCTCCCCATCGGGGTCAACATATTCATCATCCGAAAGATCTTCCATAGAAACCGGCAACTTATCAACACTTTTCAAGAATGAATGTTCGAGGTGAGGCGAAGGATTTTTCGATTCAAGTATTGACGGTTTCTTCTTTGTAGGCTTTACACTCATAACCTCCACCGGCGGAGGAAATGGTAAATTGTTTTTGGCGACATTTCCTAAAACTCTTGGTGAAAATTCTTTGCAAACGACGTTGGTTGAATCACCATGGTTTAAAGTTGCAATAGAATAGACATGAGAAAGATTGGAATTTTGTGTTGCATTGATGACAAGTTCTTCCTCATTGAAGCGAAGGGTTATTTTTCGAGCATGAACATCGATAAGTGCTCTTGATGTATCCAAAAATAAACGTCCCAAAATGAGAGGAACTTTTCGATCGATAGGAATGTCTACAACGATAAAGTCAACGGGATAGTAAAACTTTCCGACTTTAACGAAAACGTCCTCGGCTACTCCACATGCTAAAATCGTAGAATGATCGGCCATCTCGATTGACATGTTCGAAGGAGTGAGAGCCGGAAGTGAAAGCGATTTGAAAATCTCAAGAGGCATTAAATTAATACTAGCACCAAGATCGGCCAAGGCGTAGCATTCCTCCATATCTTGAATAGCACACGGAATCAAAAATTTACCGGGATCACCGACTTTTTGTGGTATGCGGCTAAGAAAAACCGATGAACAACTAGACGATTGTTGTAACTTCTCTTTGTTGTTTAACATACTTTTGAAGTTTGCGGCGAATCGAGGCATCATGATAAGAGCGTCGGCAAAACTTATGTTAAAATGCATATCACGAAACATCTTCATAAATAGCTCAAATTGATAATTGTTCCGTTCTTGTGCTTTCTCTTTGTTACGTCTCGAAGGGTAGGGTAAAGGTGGTGTGGGTTGGTCATTAGGCAACGGCCTTGGAAACTCGGGTTCCACAATTGGTATTGGTTCAACCGTAGGTGTGGTATGAGCGGTACTTCGTGGGATTGTAATGTGCTCCTTTTCGACCATCACCTCGGGTTCTTTCTCGATTTCCTTCTCCGTAGAAGTACTTGGACGAGAGATTGGTTCCTTGAAAGTTTTACCACTTCGTGTAGTAATAACCTTCATTTCTCCCCTCGGGTTGTTAATGGTATCACTAGGAAGACCACCCGAGGAAGAGGGTTTACACATGATTGCTTCAAACATCTTAGCCATTCGGTCCTCAAATTTTGATTGCCTAGCATCCTCTTTTAATAATTCTTGCTTAATCTCATGTTGTCCTAATTCAATCTTTTGTTGATTTTGTTGAAGACGTTGGACATTTCCTTCCATTTTGTTTGCATGAGTTTTAAGTTCATTAGCAAGTTCATTTTTAGCTCGTTTTTCAACTCGGATCTTAAGCTAATCATCTCACGTTGCATGTTATCAAATTTATCATCATTTGCTTTTGCATAATCCAAAAATTCTCCTTGCAAATTTTTAGTGTGAGCCTTTTGAAAACCTTGTGTAGTGTTTTGAAAATCACGGTTTTGGTTTTGATTAGAAATTTGTCCATTCCCACTATGATAATTCCCTTTGTTGTAATTGCGTGTGTTGCCTTGGTAATTACCTTGGTTGTTGTTTCGATAATTGTTAACATTTTGGTTTGGTGGAGCTTGATTTTGGCGGGAACCTTGACCGTTTTGGTTGTAAGTTCCCGTTGCTACATAAGCACTCGAAGTGTTACCATCCGCGGTAATGCACTCGGAAAGATCATGAGCTCCTCCACAAGATAAACAACTCTTAGCAACCGCTTTAACCGAAGCGGAATTGGAAGCTTCTTGAGCCTTCCAATGGGACATTAGATTAGCAAATCTATCAAAAAACCGATTTTCCTCATTAGCTTCATCATGTAAGGCGTTAATGCTACGAGACGATTGTGACGAAGATGACGAACCCATATTGGCAACACTCGGTGTGTTACGAGGGTTATAAACCTTAGATCTATTTTCAATGATTTGTAAAGCCGCATTTGTCGTCTTGCACAAAAAATTACCACCCGCGGCGGCATTCAAATAATCTCGTTCATGATCATTAAGCCCATTATAAAAAGTATCCACTTGATGCAATTCCGTAAAATCATGGTGTGGACATTCATGTAACATTTCTTTAAATCGTTCCCATGCCATTGAAAAACTTTCATTATTTCTTTGCACAAATCGTGAAATCTCATTTTTCAAGTGTGTTGTTTTAGATGGTGGAAAAAACTTGTTCACAACTTTAGAAACGAGATCGGCCCATGTCAAAATCGAATTTGGCGGTTCTTTCTCGAGCCAAATTTTTGCGGGTCCATCCAACGAGTATGGAAACAACATCATCTTAATGGCGTCATGTGGAACATCCTTAAATTTGCTAGTGGCGGTGAGACGGTTAAAATTCTTAATGTGGTAATGCGGGTTGTCTTTCTCGTGACCTCTAAACTTATTTGCTTGCAACATCGACATTAAACCTGTCTTAATTTCGAAATTCTCCGCAAGGATGGCGGGAATCACAATAGCCTCTCCAAAACCCTCGGTGGGTGCTTGTAGCAACTCCATCATAGTACGATTAGCCATGACGACTTCTTGTTCTACAATAGGTTCAACAATTGGAGGTTGTTCAACAATCAACGTTTCTTGATTGGCTTGCTTTTGAAGACGTTTACGAGCTCGTTTTGCTTGATTACGAGTGATCATAAACTTCACGAAGAATGGGAGGTGAACAAAGAAGATTCTTTTTGTGTGTTTTGTGAATTTTCAATTTTTTTGTGTTTTTGATGATATTTATTTTTTTTGGATTTTGGTGTATCTTCGTAGACAACAATCTACAAAATCTCTCCTCGAATCAAACTCTTGATTAAAGAAGCCTCAAAGGAATGAAAACGATCACGTGGAGTGAACGTCTTCCAATGACTTTAGAACTTTGGTGAAAACCAAATTGTTCAAGAGGGTTTAATCACAAAGAAACCAAGCAAATATACTATACGTAATAATACTTTGGGCGGCAAAACCCTCGATTAGCCTTCAATCTCAAAATACTCACAAGCAAGCGGGGAAACGAGGCGGCGCGAAGCACTTAAGAGCCTTTTTCCTTAGGGTATATTTTATAATACCCGCCTTATACCCACCTTATAGTTTGTATCTTTCAAAATCGAGCTTCACGAAAGTATTTATCTATTTTTGCCTTTTTCTTTTTGTTTGAGATTCGAATACAATAATTGAGTGATGAAATCCCAATTAAGGTTGTGTTTTCACACTTTTGGAGATATTGTAAATTTATTGTGATACTTAATACAATATAGTAATAATATTTGTACAAGAAAAACCAAGAAAACCGATAATACGTATTAGTAGAGTTCTACTAATACAAATACTATTTGGTTAATATTAAAAACAACAATGCAAATTAATCACGACACAACTCCCCGGCAGCGGCGCCAAAATTGATTGTGGTAAAATACACCTCTTTTAGGAAAAGGAGGGTAAAAGCGGTAAGTATCGAGTGATGATTTAGGAAAATCAACACTAATGACCCTTAATGGTGTGAAAGTTCGTTTCCCAAGGAGGTATATGTGTGTGACTAAGATGTTCAAGATTTGTGATTAATATTTGGTTTAGAAGGGGATTAGAAAAGAAGATGACGAAAACATAAAAATAAAAATTAACAAAAAATCACTACTAGAAAGTTAAAACGTAGAAGCTTAAAAATCACAAAAATAAAAATAAATTCTAAAAATTAACAAAAATTCACCAAAAATCAAATATAATAAACTAAGAGTTTACCAATGATCAAAACTTTTTCAAACCTTATAATAATTAAATATTCAATTTTTAAATGCTAATTAAAGCCCTAAAAATCAAATAAATTATCAAAAAGCCCAAATAAAGATTTTTCAATTGGTAAACTTCTAAAATGACTTAAAAAGATTAAAAACTATTTTTAGAAATTTTAAAACTAATAAAAACTATTTAAAATGATTTAAAAACTATTAAAATTTAAAATAATTATAAAAATTATTCTAAAAGTGATAAAATTATTCTAAATGTTGCTAAATTCTATTTTAATGTATTTAACCTAAAAAAAATGTAAAAAGTTGGAAAAAGTGAAATTTCAAAAATAATAATAAAATAATAATAAAATAATATTAAAAATCCAAAATTTGTAAAAAATTCTAAAAACTTGCAAACTAGCTTATTTTAACCTAAATAATCAGAATATCAAAGTGAAGTTACCAAAATACCCCTAATGGGCCCTCAAATGGGCCAAATCCAAATTCTGTCAACACAAATGGGCTTTTGGGCCCAAAAATTCAAACTTGGCCCAATTGACTTGGAAAAGCCCTATCTGACTTAAAATTCAATTCTAAGAACAAAACTCTAAAGGCCCAAAAGCTGAAAATGTGCTTATCACAGCTTATTGAACACAAAGCTTATTCTTATTGGGCTTTTCAGCCCATTAAGCCATAAGCTAATGCCATAAGCTCTAATTTGACACACAACCCTCTTTTAGGATGCTTAAGAGATCTGTCAAAAGAAATTTCCAAAAAGCTCACTCAATAAGCCAGAAAATAGAAAAGCAAAAATCCACAAAACGACAAAATAGTCGTTTTTGAGAAATAATGCACCTCAGGACTTGATTCAACTTGCAAAAGCTTTCAAATGGACTCAATAAGCAAAATCAATCAACAAAAATCCAATAAGCACAACCAATAAGCCAGAATAAGCACAAATGAACTTATGTAAAAGTCAAAGGAGTTGGTTTTCTAGTCAAACCTAAAAGTCAACCACCCAAATGCTCCAGTATGAACAAATGGGTCAAAATATGAGCACCTATTACAAAAACAAAGTTGTTGCTGGTTGGAATAAGCTATTATAGCTTATTGATAAGCGGACACAAAATTTGCACTAGCAGTGGTAACTAGCAGGGGAAAGGAGTTCCCACTGCTTTGACTAATTGACCATGCTTTTATGAGAGTTCTGGTTTGATTCAATTGGAAACAAAGGCACCCTTGTGATCAGTGAACCACAAGGAGTCAATAGCAACAATAAAATCACAAAATGATCCACACAATAAGCCACAATAAGCCAAACAGTTACCAGATATGCTCCAGATATGCAAATAAGCAGTTAAGCACTTAATAAGAAGATTTAAGCAAAATAAGCCAACCAAACTTAACCAGATGCATACACAAGCTATATAAACTAAGAATAAACACAAAGCAACAAGAATCAAACACTGAATCAAAGTAAATAACAAGATCAAAGTGATATTAGGATTTTTACTCGTTGAAAGTTCGTTTTCTCGGAATCTTCTCGAATTGATTTCCGGTTAATTGTGTGAGATTAGTTGTTCTTGGTGAAACAAATATTTTTGGTTTTGGTAAAATAAATGAGCAAGACTTAATAATAAATGACGAGAAATTAAAACAAGTTAAAATGTAAACGGTGCGATATTTAAAACTTTTGAAAATAAATGACGAGAAATGAAAGGACGTAAAATTAAAATTTAACAAAAAGTAAATGACGCAAATAAAAACTTAAACTAAAAGAAACGAGAATAAAAATCCAAATAAATAAAAAGACGGGAAGAATAAAACTTGAAATTAAAAGAAGAAAACTTAAAAATAAAAATAGAAAGGACCTTGATTCGGAAGTTTAAAACTTCCGAATGAATGCAATTGAGTCGGAACATCAAAACTTCCGGATGGATGACCTTGACTCGGAACATCAAAACTTCCGGATGAAGGACCTTGACTCGGAACATCAAAACTTCCGGATGAAGGACCTTGACTCGGAACATCAAAACTTCCGGATGAAGGTTCCTTGACTCGGAACTTCCAAACTTCCGAATGAAGGACCTTCAAAACTTCCGAATGAAGGTTCCTTGACTCGGAATTTCCAAACTTCCGAATGAAGGTTCCTTGACTCGGAACTTCAGACTTCCGAATGAAGGCTTGATCCGGAACTCTTAAAGTTCCGAATGAACAAGTTTCTTCTCTTTGAATCTGGGAAAAACAGAAACAGATGCAACGAACCCGAAGAACATGGGATATACAGTAACAACAATTTATCCTTAAATTAATCAAAATCAAACGAAGGATTAAACCAAAACGACCAATAAACATCAACTAACAATAATCAATCAAAACAAATCAACTAAACTAACAAACATAACCAAATTAATCAAAACCCACTTGATCAAAATCATAAAAACTCAAGAACATGAACAATCAAGATAAAGAACAAATCAAACAAGAAAGGAAGAAGATGATGAATTAAAAGTTTGATTAAAAAGTAAAGATCCAATAACAAAAACTTAAACACAAATTAATCTAGAGAGAGAAAGTATAAGTTTAGAGAGAGAAACTACCTACTCCTAATCTAATCCTAAAACTAACCAACCCTCTCACATGTTGTGAGGGTGGTATTTATAGGAGAGGGGAGTGGTTGGTGGCTTCCTCTTTCTTTCTATCTTGGTCCTCAGTCTTTCAGTCTTCTCAAATTCTTCGACTTCTAAGACTTCGTCTCGGGATTTCTTTGAACTCGTCTTGTAATTTCTTCATAATTTAAACCTGAGTTCTTCGGCTTTTTAGTAAACTTCCGTCTTTTGACTTTTTCTTCGATAAATCTTCAGAATTGGTCTTGGACTTCCGTTCTTTTTCCACTCTTGATCTTTCAACTTCGTCTTTTGTCTTTTTATTCAATAAAAGCCCGTGAAAGCCGTGTTTTCTCCACTTTTCACCTTCTCGACCCTGAAACACAATAAAAACACAAACCACGCATAATTCCGCCATTTACGACATAAAATATACGTTTAGGTCCCGTTTTAATGTAATTAAGTGGTAGAAAAGATGGGTGTTTTCACACCTATCAAATCCCCTACACTTAACCATTGCAATGCCCTCATGCAATGCTTAGTGATAAAGCAAGGTTTACACTTTCCATCATAATCAACCTACCTTGGCCTTTATTAAACAACTAAGGAAAATCAAAAAGATAGAAAATAACAAGATGCAACAAGGAAGAAACATGTAAAGAAATCTAAGACTTACATTAGGGCTTGTGTGTCATGAATGTTTATCACCCTCAAGTTTCACGTTCCCCATGCCAAGCTTAAAAACAAGATCATTGTTAGTACAGGTTAGCATAACAAACATTTACTCATGCGGTTCAATTACTCACTTAAACTCCCTTATTCCTATGGGTATCTCTTATATTTTATTGATGTCTTGAATGATCACGAGGATGCATTGTTGACTTATTTCGATAATTTATTTAGGCTGAAAGCAAAGTAGGACGATTTGATCAATAGTTAGCTAAAGGACAAAATCTCTTAAAACTGCTTCTCGGGATATCAAAAAGTTCATATCTTGGCATAACTCGGTTCACGATTTGAGACCTTTCTCGGGCCGATGTTTGGCATGTACTTCATACTTCATATCTTCGAGAGACGTTCTTGAGATAATGGTCTTCTCATCATAATAGAGTTTCTTCACTTGGAGACTTTTGAGAGGTACTCCAACTTTGTTGACCACGACTTCATGATTATTTCTTCAATCTCTATTTGGGATTTCGAGATACAACGACCCGCCTCCTTTTCGGACTTGGATCTATTTATCCTCATACCTTGTTAGGGTCTTTTCGGATAGACTTCTCCATGATCTTTATGGGAGTTGATTGCTTTTCGTCGTGAGTCTTGATCCTTCATATTGATTTTAGGAATAATGCTTTTCACATCACTTGGATCTTCAGCAATAAAATTGAATCCTCATGCCTTGTTAGGGCCTTTTCGGACTCGCCAATCTTCGCGCCCCGCTTCATAAGTTATGCCTTGGCTATGAACTCTCGTCATTACCGAGCAACTTTTAAACGATCTTGGGCTAGAAGCTAAGTAACTTTTCAAATCGTACGACCTTACTTATTGCAGATAATTTATTAGCAAGTGATGGGAGAAAAAGATCATAATTAACTCACATAAGTTAATGAGAGAATACCAAACTTGTAACCAACTCTATCATTTCTCGTTCTCCATAATTTAAAATCTCAAGGAATGAGATTCGTGGATGCTTAGCCTAATAAACCAATTAAGGTCTACATGGTTAAGGATACTAGCTAGAGTGAACTTTGGATAAGTAAACTCGGGTTGAGTCAAAATATTCACAACGGGCCTAATATATCTAAGATATCTAAACTTGTTAAAACCATTTTATTAAAATAAGAGAAAAACAGCACAAATAAAGGGAACTACAACTAGGCCAAAATAGATTAAAAAATTTTAAAAATGTCGAAAAATTGATTTTCCGGTTAAAATGAGGGAAAATACAAGGAAAAGACCACTTAACTTCGATAGAAGTCCCCCCTACACTTAAAATAAACATTGTCCTCAATGTTTAAGCATGTGGGAGTAAACTCCCCTACACTTAGGACATTGTGCACTTTGTCTAAATCTCGTTAAGGGAAAGACAACTAAAGAGATTCCTATTTTAATATTGAGAAATATAAAATAGTGAATCGAAAAGAGTTTAGGATAGAACCGGGAAGAAGGGAACACGGAATCACGGTTCGTCAAAGGTCATCAAGAGTGTGACTTTGAAGCTCTAATCCCTGCATATGATAAGAAAGAGAACAAGAAACACCAACGGGGCTCCCCCTACACTTATGGTGAAAACAGGAAAGATAGATAGATAATTGGGTTGCCTCCCAAAAAGCGCTTGTTTTTGTTGACCGAGTCACGAGCCTGACTCGTCCCCGAATTAATTGGTCCATGGGGAAGCCTCGAATGTGATACCGGGATCAAAGACCTTGTCCTCGTTCCCGGTTGACATCGACAAAGGAGAGGCAGGGGGATAAGTCTTGACAGGGAGAAAGGTCCTTTCAACATACGTATAGTATGTGAAGTCAAGATCCATGGGAGGTTGGTTGGGTATAGTAAGCACATTGTCATCCCCCAAAGACAATGGATGCTGAGCAAACGGCAAAGCCGTATTGTTATCAATCATAGCATAATCAATGTCACCTCCCGGATCAAAACACTCATCCTCATTTCCTGGTGTAAAACGAGTGGAGTAAAAGTGATACATCACCCGCTTGGGTGTGTACGTGGGAGGATGAGGTGGTAATATAATATGAGAAGTATGAGAACAATTACCTTCCACCTGTGTTCCTTTTTCAGTAGATTCACATCTTTCCACCTCTGGAATAGAAGGTGTAGTGTCATCGTGTAATAAATCCTCTAGAAAAAGTATATCTCCATCCACATCAGCATACCCGGATGTGTATTCCACGGATGTATCAATAGCAAGAAACTCATCGATCTCAGGAATGTGAAAGTTGTCATCACTAAGGAGTGAAGTATTTTGCTTTAGAAATTCCTCCTCGTCGAAAATAACCTCAATATCGTCATCACTCTCCTCATTATTTATAGGGCCAATAATATGCTCAGGGATATGGGTACTCGTCTGATCTTGCTGCTGTAAAAATGACTCCATACAAGTTTGCAGTGTGTGTAAAAGCTCTTTTGATTGCGCTTGAAAAGCTGTAGCAAGATCGACAATTGGTTCTTGGGAACTCATCCCGTGACGAGGCTGATGATCGAGTGAGTGAGGTGGGGGCTCATAGTGTTGAAAACCTGAATTATAGCAAGGTTGTGGCTCATAGTTGTTCATCGGTTGGGAATAATTAGAAACCGGGTTTGGTTCATAATAATCCATAGGTGTAGAAAACTGAAGATCCGGATTTTGCTCATAATAATTCATTGGTTGACAATTATAGGTATCGTGAGGACCCCCACAGTTGTTGCAAACCGGGTGTGGAGAAAAATCAGGTGCGGCTTGTGGATAGCTATTGTCATTGTCATAAATGTACCCCGGTTCTTGCCCATGACCATACGGGTATCGAACCGGGCACGAAACATGCCAATGAGAATCGCTTCCACAATAGATGCACGGGGGAACAGGAAGTAGGTTCAAAAAGTACGAATTAGTCGAGTTGCACAAAGGACAAAATCCGGATTGTGTGTAGTCGATATCGTTTCCGCACCGCTCACATGTGCACCATTGGCAAGAGTTGTCCCCAGATAATTGTTTCCCACACCGGACGCAATGGACATAAAAATCCATGAAGAAAGATAGATAAGCAAGAAGAATATTTTTGGTGCAAAACTTTGAAAAAGAAATGCTTTTTATGATTTTTCAAATGTTTTTGGATTTTTGAAAATTTTTGACAAGAAAAATAACGTTCACAAGTGAACGGATCCCAAAAGCCAACGCTTCACTCACAAAAAACCTTCGATCTTCACGGAAAGACCCGGCAGCGGCGCCATTTGATATTAGGATTTTTACTCGTTGAAAGTTCGTTTTCTCAGAATCTTCTCGAATTGATTTCCGGTTAATTGTGTGAGATTAGTTGTTCTTGGTGAAACAAATATTTTTGGTTTTGGTAAAATAAATGAGCAAGACTTAATAATAAATGACGAGAAGTTAAAACAAGTTAAAATGTAAACGGTGCGATATTTAAAACTTTTGAAAATAAATGACGAGAAATGAAAGGACGTAAAATTAAAATTTAACAAAAAGTAAATGACGCAAATAAAAACTTAAACTAAAAGAAACGAGAATAAAAATCCAAATAAATAAAAAGATGGGAAGAATAAAACTTGAAATTAAAAGAAGAAAACTTAAAAATAAAAATAGAAAGAACCTTGATTCGGAAGTTTAAAACTTCCGAATGAATGCAATTGAGTCGGAACATCAAAACTTCCGGATGGATGACCTTGACTCGGAACATCAAAACTTCTGGATGAAGGACCTTGACTCGGAACATCAAAACATCCGGATGAAGGACCTTGAATCGGAACATCAAAACTTCCGGATGAAGGTTCCTTGACTCGGAACTTCCAAACTTCCGAATGAAGGACCTTCAAAACTTCCGAATGAAGGTTCCTTGACTCGGAATTTCCAAACTTCCGAATGAAGGTTCCTTGACTCGGAACTTCAGACTTCCGAATGAAGGCTTGATCCGGAACTCTTAAAGTTCCGAATGAACAAGTTTCTTCTCTTTGAATCTGGGAAAAACAGAAACAGATGCAACGAACCCGAAGAACATGGGATATACAGTAACAACAATTTATCCTTAAATTAATCAAAATCAAACGAACGATTAAACCAAAACGACCAATAAACATCAACTAACAATAATCAATCAAAACAAATCAACTAAACTAACAAACATAACCAAATTAATCAAAACCCACTTGATCAAAATCATAAAAACTCAAGAACATGAACAATCAAGATAAAGAACAAATCAAACAAGAAAGGAAGAAGATGATGAATTAAAAGTTTGATTAAAAATTAAAGATCCAATAACAAAAACTTAAACACAAATTAATCTAGAGAGAGAAAGTATAAGTTTAGAGAGAGAAACTACCTACTCCTAATCTAATCCTAAAACTAACCAACCCTCTCACATGTTGTGAGGGTGGTATTTATAGGAGAGGGGAGTGGTTGGTGGCTTCCTCTTTCTTTCTATCTTGGTCCTCAGTCTTTCAGTCTTCTCAAATTCTTCGACTTCTAAGACTTCGTCTCGGGATTTCTTTGAACTCGTCTTGTAATTTCTTCATAATTTAAACCTGAGTTCTTCGGCTTTTTAGTAAACTTCCGTCTTTTGACTTTTTGTTCGATAAATCTTCAGAATTGGTCTTGGACTTCCGTTCTTTTTCCACTCTTGATCTTTCAACTTCGTCTTTTGTCTTTTTCTTCAATAAAAGCCCGTGAAAGCCGTGTTTTCTCCACTTTTCACCTTCTCGACCCTGAAACACAATAAAAACACAAACCACGCATAATTCCGCCATTTACGACATAAAATATACGTTTAGGTCCCGTTTTAATGTAATTAAGTGGTAGAAAAGATGGGTGTTTTCACACCTATCACAAAGCATAAAAAGTTTCTGATGAACAATGAACAATATGCAGACAAGTTTTGCTGATATACTTAACACTTGATCCAATTTCAAGCCTCAAATCCTTCTTCCTTGGTGTGATTAACTATGATTTAGCGCTTGTTAGCCCTAACCTATGCTTAGATCTAGGTGTCCTCAAAATCCTAGCCAATTTTACCAAGTTATGAAGATTTTATAGCCAAAACAAGAATCTATGTGATCAAACCTACAAAACCTGCAAACAGATGATCATAAGCACCCAAACAACAGATACCAACACTTGCTAACAACACACAAGCACTTAACAAGCCACAATAATGCCAACTTTCTGATTTTTGATGCACAAGCTTTATCACTTAAAACCTTGCCTCAAAAACCTTCAAACAAGATAATGGAACTCAGATTTTAGCTTCTCAAACACCAAACTTTTATAAATAACAGATTAGAACTCAAAATTTTAAGAAATTCAAACTTTATTTCATAAAAAGGTATTACAAAGATTAAAAGCTAAAATCTGGAACAAAGGGACTCTCACATGTTGAGGTCTCCTTTTATAGGCAAATGCCCTTGAGTCTTCTAGATCATTAGATGGAATGAGCTGTTCAAATTCATCTTGGACGTTCATTTCAGCTTTGTTATGAAGCAATGATCCTTGGCTGTTGATTTGGCCACGTCATTTTACTTGAAGGCCAAGTTGTGTTTTCATTGGTTAAGGAGGTTGAGTGTGGGGTCCAGGGAGTAGTGGGAGTGAGGGTTTTGTGTGTGGGATGGGATTCTGCATGTGTGAATCACACGTGGGTATGGGTAATTTGGATTTACCCTTTGGTTTAAGTGAGATGGTAACTGGGTTCTTGGGGTGAATAGTAAAGTTTTTGATCCGTTTTTGTAGGGGTGGAAAGGTGTTTGGCGCAATAAACATTTGAATGTTTATTTTGCCCATATTTGGCCCTTGTGTTTTCAGAAAACATGTATAAAACGTTTTTCAGCCACAAAGTTCTATTCCCTTTGTTAAATAGTTTCACACTTTGGCAGTTTTGGCACAATACTTTTCCAAAAGGCAAACAAGGGTTGTTTTTGATATTTTGAGATATTTCAAGGGCTGATCTTGGACATTCTTGATCTTCAAAGGTCTTCATTGTATCTTTGACTTCATGAGGGACCATTATTGGCAATTTTGATTTGTTGAGGGACTAATCTTGCCATTTCTTCAAAGTTGAAGGACCTTTTGTGTAATTTTGACAAACTTAAGGGACCAAACTTGTAATTATGAATATACAAGGGTTTTAAGTGTCATTTCTTCAATAAATGAGGATCAATCTTGTTTGTCTTCAAGTCTTCAAGGGTCACTGTTGAGAATTTCCATGATTAGGGCCCGGTTCTTTGTACGGCTTCGTTTCTCGTGTCCGTTTTTCCTTGTAACTTGTGATATTTTGTCTTTTTCACGATATCCACACCTAAAATACACAAGTAAACAAACACAAGCATATATATGGTATTTTATGACATTTTTATGCATTTAAAGCCCGAAAAGAACGATGAGATCATGTATAAATGCCATCTCATCAATCTTCCAAGTGTGTGAGATCTTTGACGTTTGGGGCATTGACTTTATGGGGCCGTTCCCATCATCTCGTGGTAATAAATACATCCTTGTCGCCGTTGACTACCTATCTAAGTGGGTGGAAGCTAAGGCTTTTCCCACCAATGATGCTCGTGTGGTAGTCAAGTTTTTGAAAAGCTTGTTTTCTCGGTTTGGAACCCCTCGTGCGATCATAAGCGATCGTGGAACCCATTTTTGTAACGACCAATTCGAAAGGGTCCTAAGGAAATATGGGGTTACACATCGGATTTCTATGGCTTATCACCCACAAACGAGTGGGCAAGTCGAGGTTTCAAACCGAGCTTTGAAGAGGATCTTGGAGAGATTTATTGGGAAAAACCAACAATCTTGGTCGGATAAGTTGGACGATGCTTTAAGGGCCTTTAGGACCGCTCATAAGACGCCCATCGGGTTCACTCCCTATGATCTTGTGTATGGGAAGATTTGTCATTTTCTAATTGAACTTGAAGACAAAGCTTATTGGGCCCTAAAGCATTGTAATGATGATATGGAGACCGCGGGAAAACACCAGAAAATGCAATTAAATGAATTGGATGAATTAAGGGATATTGCTTATGAAAGTTCATTGATTTATAAAGAAAAGAACAAAAAGTTGCATGATTCAAAAATTAAAAACCGGGTTTTTAACATTGGGGATCAAGTGTTGCTTTTTAACTCACGATTGAAAATCTTTTCCGGTAAATTGAAATCCCGTTGGTCGGGTCCATTCACCGTGACTCAAGTTTTTCCATATGGGACCATCGAGCTAGCTCAAAATGGTGGCCCCAATTTCAAGGTGAATGGACATAGGTTGAAGCACTACTTTGGCGGGGAAGTTCCATCCTTGAACTACCTCGACCAAATCACCTTCCCCAATGATAGTTAGTATTGAGGGGATCGAGTCGAGCTCATGACTCGGTAATAAAAAACGAGGTACCTTGTGGGGGAGTCCCATGCTTATCCTATGTACATATTATCGCTTTCTAATGTAGTAACGTGTGGGGATTTGTGCCCTTCCAACCTTTGTTCCGTGGTTTTTTGCGAATTGTGGTTTTTAGATGATCATGATCTTCACGATTAGAGCCTCTCGTGTTCGTTTTATGGGAGCACTCGATCGTTTACTTTGAAGACTTTCTCAATATCCATGATATATCCTTTGATGTTCTAACCTTAGGTTTATAGCACACTTTATAAACGGCTTTAAATTTAACGGTTACACCCTTTCCATGCTAGTTTAATCGTTCGACTACGTCTCTAGTATGAGGGGATGTTTAACATTAGTATGGGGGAGATGGTGAATAGATACTTGACTTGCCAAGCCTTCACGCTTTATAAAGTTTATCTTTTTGTTTATCGTTTTGTTGCAAAATAAGGCTAAAAATGGCCAAATTTTAAAAATTTTCTCATGTTTTATAAGTGTTTGAAGACACGAATGTAGGATTTCTGATGGCGAGAATAAGAGTAATTTTTGACTCGACCGTGCGTGTTGAGCACTTAGATTTGATTTCTTAACTTATATTAGGCTAAGTCTCTTAAATGAGGACGAGAAATGATAGAGTTAATTATAAGTTACTATGCTAAACGTAGAGTACTCGTATTCTTTCAAAAACTCATGTGTTCTCGTTGTTTGCTTATTCTCCCTTCGCTTGTAAATATTTTTTGCTTAATAAATATTGACTTAGCGGTTTATTCTTGATTGTTGGTTTCTAGTCTTTCATAGTAGCTTCCGTGTAATTAAATTGGGAAGACATTAAGGTATCGACAGTGTCACGGTTTTGAAGTATTGGCAACCCGAATAATCGAAAGCTTCACCCAATAATAAGATTTCAAGTGCTCACCTAAATCAAGCAAACAATTTGAAGCTCACAAGGCCGAAAAATCTATGCAAAATTGAAAGTGAATCAAGCCTTAATCTTTGAAGCTTTAAAGATCCAAAATTCGCCTTAGCGTGAGGATATACGTCTTTGGCCATAATAAAACCACCGATGAGGCGGATAATAAAAGGCAAGGCAAGACCGAAGTCATAATAAAAGCTTCATGGCGAAGTTGAATAAAAGATGGAGGTAAACCTATGATAATAAGGCCCTTCCGTTAGGGGGCGTATAAAAGTCTTGGTAAAAGTCTCATGTTCAAAACCGTTATAAAATCGTGTTTATCGATCCTTCTTGTTGACTTAAATTTTTTACATCGTTGTCTATTAGGAGGGGTTATTAATTTAATGGTCTTGGTTACACCGTTAGGACTCTATTTTTAGACCTAAATCTCTATTATCACATAAGTCAAACAATGTATCCTCGTGAAACATTCAAGACAAAATAAAATATAAGAGATACAACTTAGGAAAATGGGAGGATAAGTACGTGATTAGGGTATATGAGTAGTGTTAGCATTACTAACTTATAGTAACAATGATCTCGTTGCACATTTAGCATGGAATTGGGGTGAAAATCGAGGACGATGAAATTATCTCTAACGAAGCATTCACGTGTTCTTATTCTATGAACCTAAACGTCCCATTTGTGATGAAAATCATACATTATGTCTAAAACGCAAGTAGTAGAAGTAATAGTAGTAGTGTAGCTAGTTTATCATTCAATAAAAGTGAATTTAAGTGAACTTTGGAGGTGCTACGATACTTTATTCTAGCATTGCGTGAGGGCACGGCAATGGTTTAGTATGGGGGAGTGATGAGACTACTTTTATACATAGTCTCATCGTCCAAAAAGGGCTTTAAATGCATTAAATATCATGAAAATGGCCAAATATATGCTTGTGTTTGTTACTTGTGTATTTTAGGTACGGATATTGAGAAAATGACAAAAGATCACAAGAATCATGCAAAAACGAACACGGGAAACGAAGCCGCACAATGAACCAAGCCCTAATGAAGATTTTCCAAGAATAACCCTTGAAGATTTGAAGATTATGCAAGAAGGGTCCTCCAATATTGAAGAATTGACACTTTAGACCCTTGTATCTTCATAATTACAAGATTGGTCCCTAAAGTTTGTCAAAATTACAAAAGGGACCCTTAACTTTGAAGAAATGGCAAAAATGGTCCCTCATAAATCATGACTTGTCAATTTCAGTCCTTCAAGAAGTCAACCATACAAGTCAAGACCATTAACTATAAATAAAATGCCAAATCAGCCATTCAAGAATCAAGAATTGGCAAGAAATACCACTGCAAATACTTTGGAAAAGTATTTGGGTCAAAAGTGCGAAGTTGGAAACTTCATTAACAAAGGAAAACGAATTTTGGGTTGTTTTATTTGCATGTGACAAGAGAAATAGAAATGAGGGGTTATTTATGGCAAACAGCAAACTTACCTTAACCAGGAATGGGGTGACAAGTGCCCCACTACCACTTTTTCACCAATCACCATCCCCCATTCAGCCACCTCACCATCCACTCATAACTAACTTAACAAACCCGGTTTAACTTACTTAATTAAGTTTAAATAAGGGCGCCTAACACCTTTTTAAATCCTAAACCGGATGAAACACCACTATTCATCCCAAGAACATAAATTGGGTATTTGTGTTTTAGTAAAAATTAACCCACCATATTATCTAGAATTGTGATTAAGGTGATGTTAATCATATCACAAAACTTAAACTTGCCACCTCAACAACACCCAAGTCACATGATAAACCTCCTTCACACGGTTTTGAAGAAAATGCCAAAATATGCCAGGAAATCTACCACTCACATACAGCTTTCATCTTAAGCTTCTTTGTGAGCCTTTGATCACAATTCACCTTTGCCAACTCACATATACAGCCAAATTTAGTCACATGATCCTCAAAATATTCAAACTTTCAAAGTGAATTTTGGGGACTTCATCAAGCTTAGGGTTACGTTTTTATGCATTCAATAGATAGTTTGTAGCCTATATAAAGGCATTAGGGTTTCACTTTGAGACCTGCTCTTGAATTTTTCCTAGTTCCCAATTCTGTAAATCTCATATTCATATTAATGAAGTGTGTTTGAAATTTGTGAATAAAAGTCAAGTGCCAACCTTATTATCTGTTTCTTAATGTTACATGTTTACTAAACCTGAATCTCAAAACTTTTTCATAAGCTTTGTGCAAGAAATTGCTCAAAGTCTTAAATCTTGATATTTTGCTAAGATCTTAGTACACCTTGGAATTTTTGGGCTATAAGTTGATCATAGCACCCTGATATTGTGATATCAAGGTGTTGTGAGGCTTATAACTTAAGGATAATCAAGTGTGGGGTACAAGAGTTGCATTAATTAAGGATTTGTCACTCTACTGTTTCTATATTTTTTGCTTGTAACTTTGTTGAATCTTAGCAGAAGTGTGTGTGGAAGCTTGTGCTTGTTCTTGCTAGCACATAAGCTCAAAATTCGCGGGTGTGGATGTACATCCAAGAAGTTTGAACCTTTCTACCTTAAATCTGCTTAAAATCTTGATTTTTGGTGATTTTGTGTGTTGCTTGTGTTCTTGCTGAATTTATGGTTTAATTTTGCTTAATACTGCATATTACATCTGTTTATGTGTTTGATTGGGCTTGGGTAACCTTGGAATACACTTATACTTGTTTAAATTTGATTTGAAAAAGATAAGGTGTAAAACCCGCATGCTTTTACCATGAATAGTACTCGTAGGATCGTACGTACTAGTTAAAAACCTTCCTTATATAGTATGATCACATTCACGTGCTATTATTTAAGTAGTAAATACGGGTATAAACATGATAAGTATCGATTACGTACGAACACATGATAAGTATTTAACATTAATTAATCACGAACGTAATTAAAACGCGAACTAATATTAATTACGTATATAGATATATATTTATTATGAACACGAATAAATATATTGAGTCACGATTGGACTAATTAAATTACGTAAACTACGTAACACGTAATCACGGACATTTAAACGAGTATAATTATTATGTATATTTAATCTAACACGACAAGAAATTATATACGTAATAATTACGTTTAACACGGGTAATTATAACTAAGAAATTTACGACATTAAAACATGTTACACATAATGTGTTCGTGGCGCGAAATAATAAAAGAAGGAAAGCATAATATTATTTGGGGCTGTTTTTGACAAAGTAGAAAAGAGAACGACTTGGGCTCAAAGCCCAAGTGTGTTAGGATGCGTGTGAATAAAAACAGACGGGAGGGGTTTTGTTTTGCTTTCTTTCTGCCGACACAAACAAACAAACGAACACCGAAACCCTAAAAAGATTAACAAGCCGCCAGTGAATTCTCCCTTCTCGTTTCTTCTTTGCCGCGACCTACACCAATGAAAACAGGAAGATTGGATCGATGGTTGATCCTAGAAGATCAAGAAAGTCGTTTGTTTTGATACCCTAAACCCTAACACGAACACAAGGTAAGAAAACCCTAATTCGGTTTTTATTCTTCTTTTAAATTGATCTTAAATCTGATTTTAAAAGGGGTTTTAAAACACGTTCAAGGGGTAAATAATGAGGGGGGGTCGTGTTTGGTTTGCTGTGGTGGTTTGGCACACAAACCGAGAGTCAAGAGACTCTCGGTGACATTTTTTCCACCAGCCGCAACCCTAATTAGGGTTTTGGCTTGGTTTGCTCAGGCAGGGAAACAACGAACTAGCAGGGGGAAAAACCACTGGCTGCGCCAGTGGTGAATTTGTTCTAACGGTGGGAAACGGCTACTGCCAGTGGAAACAACCCAACTGCCAGGGGGTAGCGGGCAGTTAAGGGTGTGTCTGGCAGTGGGTGTTTAATTGGTTTAAGGATGTGTTTGGTTAACAGATTATTAACTTTAAGGGGCTGTTTGGTTCGGCTTATGTAAATTACATAACACGGGTTTCACGTTTAAAACTAATAAGACACGGGTTCGGTTTTCAACGTATTTTAATAAAATAATAATACATGAGTACGTGCTATTATTTTTACAAATTAATTAGCTTTACATGTTTATTTTATTTTACAAGGTAAATTAAATTAATAAAACCAGACTTATTATTACAAGATTATTTATTTCAAGTTAATTAAATTAATTTAACATGCTATATAATTTTATTTAATTAAAACATGGACTTAGGTTATTATTAATAATTAATAATACATGATCTAACCTAAGTATTTTGATCTAGTTAATTTAGGCTATAGTAATTAATTATTAAAACCATGACCTATAATTAATTAATTCTCATGACTTAGGTTATATTAATATAATTAATAATGCATGTTTTAACCTAAGTATTTATATCTTTATTTAATTAAATCACATTATATTTAATTAAATACCTTTAACCTATAGTTTAATTAAAATACATGAAATAACTATTAAACTATACATTATATAGTATGACTTAAGAAATAAGCATGAAAACACTTAAGCTTATTTATTAGCTTATTTAACCAGCTTATATCTATTTATGGAAACTTTCTATTTTTAGAAACTTATCTATTTTAAGCAGTAATTCTATTTTTGGAAACTTTCTATTTTTGGAAACTTTTTGTTTTTGGAAACTTTCTATTTTTGGAAACTTTCTATTTTTGGTAACTTTCTATTTTTGGAAACCTTCTATTTTAGGAAACCTGCTATTTTTGGAAAGTTACTTATTATTACACAGTAAGTATAATAATACATGAAATACCTGAAATACTTAATCAGATTAATCAGAATATAAGATAAACACAGATTAAAGCTTAAAAACAGTAAAACATGACTTAAACATATAAAATAAGCTAAACATAACATTTAACCAGTTACGTACTCAGTGATCATATACTTATACCCGTATGTATTTATGTAGCATTAGTGATACCGGAGTAGGACTCTTTTCCGTTTGTCTTCTTCGTTCACTAGACATAAGGTACGGATTCCCGTCCTTTCAGTATGGACATTCTTTCCTTATTAGGATTCCCCGTATGCAGCCAACTGTTTTCCCGTAGTATAAGTATGAGTTTGATTGCTTATGTTTTAAATATGATTACCTATAGCCATATACATGCATGACCAGTTTCACCTAGTTATGGAGGTACCATAACCATAACATTAGAGGCACTGATGTTATGACTTCACCACGGCGGAGTGATTGCTCGTGGCGTCCCTTCAACTTTTGGCCATTTATTTATATTTATCATGTGGGGCGTATGGGTGCATCCTAGTTACATGTTTTATTCAGGATTTCATGGTGAATGCGGTGTGTGCCTTGCATCCTTCACAAGGAGTTGATCCCTCCTACCCAATAACCAGTATATTAAATTAGAGGCATCCCCTCTAATTTGCATGATGAGGTCACCCCTCCAAGTATTCATGCACGGTGGATTTTCATGACCTATATTGGCTAATGGTAAAGTATGTTAAACCGTTTTCATAAGATAAATATAAGGCTTTTCAAGCTATAAAACCAGTTTTATGAACATGTTCCAGGTTTTCCAGGACTTATACATTTCCGCTGCTATTAAGTCTTTATTATGCTTAGTCATTCATACTATGTCTATATCCGTGCACTGAGCATTTTGCTCAGCCGTTACTTTCCTTTCCATGTCCCAAAACGGCAGGTACCCTAGGAAAGATTCGAGCATTTGGAGGACGTGCATAGGATGGAAGCTGCTAGAGACTTCTTTTCCTTTTGCCTTCATATATTTATGCTTGTGTAGTCTTTCATTCATTTCTTTTTATTTATTATGTTTTGGGCTTATGTTTGGGAACTGATGTTTGATTCCGGTTATCCCTATGGTCATGTAATGTTTTATACATTTATCCTTGTATGCTTTGATGACACGCCATAATTTCGCGTGACATTCCATTATCAAATGGGGTGTTACAATTATGGTATCAGAGCCAAGGCTTCGACCTGTAGGCTCTAAAACTCGACCTGTGACTAGTGGGTAGTCACCAGGAGCTTCCTAAGCCAACGTCTGTTATTCTACGTATTGATGTTTTCAGCGCATTGTTGTTTTAACCATGATGTTTTCAGCACCTTGAGGTTTTAACCTTGATGTTTTCATCGATATTGTTTTGCTAATATGAATGGACAACCGTCATTCATATTTAGTTATGTGTCATTGTTTCATGCATAATGTTCCTCGTGAACTGTGGCTATGTGGACTGAACCCCAGTAGTTCATAATTAGTCACATAAAATTTTTTTTCTGATAAGTTTTGACATATGAGTTTCATTTATTTATGTTTCATGTATCATTGTTGCAGGGATTACGACTAAGTAATGGTTGGTACAGGACTGGCCCTATTTAGTCGCATGTGCTTTTATCGAAACTTTTAACTTTGGGACCGACCCATAGGCATCCCCTCGCCATGTCTTTTGTTTTGGAACCGACCCATAGGCGTTCCCTCGCACATATAAAGGTTTTATAAACTACATTACGCATTCATGAACTGTTTTTCGTGCATGAAATTTTTCTCATGATTTAAATTGGCATAATTTTTTTTTCTTTTTTTTTCATGTCCCCTCATAAGTTATTATGTTTTTATGTCAAGTATGTTTTCATACTGTCATGGTTAACTTCAGTTTCATGCTGATTATGTTATACACTTCTTCGTGATAGATGGTTTCATGTTTCTTCATGATAATTCCGTCTTCATGTTGATTATGTTTTACGTCTCTTTTGTTATTTACATTGTCCCGCGAGACATTGTTGGATTTCATTGAATTCTGCTTTCATGATAGTCATGGTTGGTTTTCATTGATCATGCTGTCAGGCAAATCATTGTTGAATTTTGTGTAACCACACTTTAGCGTTTCTCTATGCAACCAGAATGAGGTATATATTGGCATTGCCAGGCTATCATGATGGTTTTCCTAACCGTTTAAATGATATACTTTCTTTAGATCATGATAAATGATCGACCCCATACCGATCATTTCATGTGCATTCAACGTGTACTCCATGTACAGTATTCCATGTGTATTACACGTACCTAAATCCATGTGTTTTTCACTTGCGATACTGCACGAATATTCGCTAGTCGATTCTGAATCACCTCAGGCGTATTTTCAATTGCTGATGTTCTACAAGATTGTTGATGCCGCTCATAACTGGGAGATGTTACTAAAGGTTGATGCTGCTGACGTTCGGAGATGCTACGAGATGCGAATGCTGTTCACAACCTGGAGATCCTACAAGACGAAGACAAAAGCGTCGGAGCAAAGCAATTGGACGAGAAGATGCTTCACCATCAGACGATTTCCATCAATCATTGTCCCTAATTCTTAGTTACATGTCATACGTCATTCAGCTGTCATTTCAGCCATATGAGTGCAAACCGGTACCAGCCGGCCACTCAGTTGAATAGTTACATGAATCACGGTCATGAGAATGATCGTCATGGAACTGACAGATAGGACGATAGTAACCACTACTATGACAGAAACTATCCTAGAAATTGCAACCGAGGCTCCGGCCGCGGACGTGATCAGACATACAAATGATCAGTAGTCCAACCGTTCCGCCAATTCTGGCATAATAATCTTATATTGTAGTTATATTTGTTTCACATCTCGAGACACATGTCAAGACATCAGTCAAGACACATGTCTCACGTATACTTTCTGAAGACACATGTCAAGACACCAGTCAAGACATATGTCATGCTTATAGTTCCAAGACACGAGTCAAGACACATGACTCACGTCCATCTATGGAACATTTCTAAGAAATTCAGGGTACCCTTCAAGGGTATATCCATTTTGTTGTGCCATGTATTAATCAGGCCACAAGAATTTCAATACCATTATCGGCGTATCAGTGAGAACTGTCATGTTGCCGATGTCACTTTCATTCTTTCACCATACTTCATATATTCATGACCATGAAGGACGCCTTTCGTATTCCCACGTATACGAAGGTTTTCCTTCAGCTTAATGATGAGATCCAAGCTTCTAACGCATTCCCTCGGACAGACGCGAGATGAATTTTATCCTAATTATGTACTATGAACAGCACACCATGCTAAGATTCATAATTATGTACAGAAATGTTCAGGCTCCTGAATACATTCAGCTTGATTTTCCATCAGGAAAATCGGTACAAATTATCTGTGCTTACAAGCATGTGCGTTGTTAGCCATGGTCGCTAAAATTTTCTAGCTGTAGTAAGACACGGCCACTTAAGTCTTTTACGCATAGCCAGTTGATTATTCCAAAATCTTCCCATACATCCCAGAAGAACTTACAAGGAGAAGGACGGTACCATGAGATTATGTGTCGACTACCGTCGACTTAAATGAATCACCATTCATGACCGTTATTCTCCTCCACGTATTGACAACATGTCCAATCGACCCTATAGTGTTAATTACGTTCCCAAGATCGAACTCATGATCATGCTGCCAACAGTGACGAAGGAAACAGCAGGACATGTCCATGACTGCTATTCGTGCACGACTTGGTCATGCTAGATTTATGATTTTGGTTTAGTCTCATCAATGCTCCAACGGCATTATAGGAATGAGTTTCCATGAAATCATAGCAAATTCATCAGTGTTTTCAGGGTTACGTTCATATCTTCATACCTGTTATACAAACAAGTTAAGATAGGACACCAACAGACTGAGACGTTTTCATCATCTGAAATTGTAAATTGAAATGGGACAAGATCTCCACGGATTTTGGTTACCAGTTTAACGTAAACTCAGAAGAGGCATGATGCTATCTGTTTATTACACAGAGTTTGATCAAGTCTACGGAATCCTTACATCCGTTAGGATTTTAGAACCAACAGATTGATCAGACATGTTCCAGCCAAGGCTCATCCGACCACTTGGTAATCCCTCAGCTATCGGGTCAGACAAAGATTCGCAATTGTACTCTTTATTTACTTCACGTCCTTGTTCTAATTCCACGCCTTGCTTTCGCGCTCGCGTTCATGACACTATTCACGTCCAAGATCGTATCTTGGCTTACAATTTTACGTTCATTTTTTTATTCTGGGGAAGTTTTGCAAGAACTTGGGAGACCAGACCCAAGTTCAGTATAACTGCCTATCCTCAGATAGACGTTTCTCGTCATAATCTATGTCTCACCTTCTAGCGTTTTTCGTTACCGTCATTATATGATATGATCACGATATGTTTCACATGTCATGTTCATTCCACGTTCCTCATATCATAATCATGATATGTTACACGTATCAGGGATCACGATATGTTTACTCATACTACACTCGCCATATCTCCACGTAGCACGTTCAAAATTTTTCACGTATCACCTTCAAAATTTTTCACGTACTACGTTTCTTTATGTCTCGTGCATCGTTTTAGCTAACAGTTAAGTTGGATTGTTTAGCACCATAATGTTTCAGTTACTCTTACACGTTAATTCTTATTCCTCGATCGAATTTAGGGGATCTACCTTACGTTGATAACCAAGAACTCCTTCGTATTCCAAGTCAAGGTCAGGAGGACCAAGACTTATCATTCGTGTCAAGATCTTATAATAACCGTTCCAAGAGGGAAGCCACTGGGAAACGGACAAGTTCATCCGGACTCCTTATCCGTTTTCTCTTATCAATCAGATATGTCCTTTCAGCCACGTCACGTTCCATGTCCTTTTAAGACATGTCAAGTTCCGCGTTCTTTCTGCTAGGTCACCTGCACATTAATTGATCTTACATACCCTCTCAGTTTGATCCGGGTATGTTTCTCGTTCAGTTACGTTATCTATAATTCGGGGACGAATTATTCTTTTTAGGGGGGAAGAGTTGTAAAACCCGCATGCTTTTACCATGAATAGTACCAGTAGGATCGTACGTACTAGTTAAAAACCTTCCTTATATAGTATGATCACATTCACGTGCTATTATTTAAGAAGTACATACGGGTATAAACATGATAAGTATCGATTACGTACGAACACATGATAAGTATTTAACATTAATTAATCACGAACGTAATTAAAACGCGAACTAATATTAATTACGTATATAGATATATATTTATTATGAACACGAATAAATATATTGAGTCACGATTGGAAACTAATTAAATTACGTAAACTACGTAACACGTGATCACGGACATTTAAACGAGTATAATTATTATGTATATTTAATCTAACACGACAAGAAATTATATACGTAATAATTACGTTTAACATGGGTAATTATAACTAAGAAACTTACGACATTAAAACATGTTACACATAATGTGTTCGTGGCGCGAAATAATAAAAGAAGGAAAGCATAATATTATTTGGGGCTGTTTTTGACAAAGTAGAAAAGAGAAGGACTTGGGCTCAAAGCCCAAGTGTGTTAGGATGCGTGTGAATAAAAACAGACGGGAGGGGTTTTTGTTTTGCTTTCTTTCTGCCGACACAAACAAACAAACGAACACCGAAACCCTAAAAAGATTAACAAGCCGCCAGTGAATTCTCCCTTCTCGTTTCTTCTTTATCGCGACCTACACCAAGGAAAACAGGAAGATTGGATCGATGGTTGATCCTAGAAGATCAAGAAAGTCGTTTGTTTTGATACCCTAAACCCTAACACGAACACAAGGTAAGAAAACCCTAATTCGGTTTTTATTCTTCTTTTAAATTGATCTTAAATCTGATTTTAAAAGGGGTTTTAAAACACTTTCAAGGGGTAAATAATGAGGGGGGGTCGTTTTTGGTTTGCTGTGGTGGTTTGGCACACAAACCGAGAGTCAAGAGACTCTCGGTGACATTTTTTCCACCAGCCGCAACCCAAATTAGGGTTTTGGCTTGGTTTGCTCAGGCAGGGGAAACAACGAACTAGCAGGAGGAAAAACCACTGGCTGCGCCAGTGGTGAATTTGTTCTAACGGTGGGAAACGGCTACTGCCAGTGGAAACAACCCAACTGCCAGGGGGTAGCGGGCAGTAAAGGGTGTGTTTGGCAGTGGGTGTTTAATTGGTTTAAGGATGTGTTTGGTTAACAGATTATTAACTTTAAGGGGCTATTTGGTTCGACTTATGTAAATTACATAACACGGGTTTCACGTTTAAAACTAATAAGACACGGGTTCGGTTTTCAACGCATTTTAATAAAATAATAATACATGAGTACGTGCTATTATTTTTACAAATTAATTAGCTTTACATGTTTATTTTATTTTACAAGGTAAATTAAATAAATAAAACCCGACTTATTATTACAAGATTATTTATTTCAAGTTAATTAAATTAATTTAACATGCTATATAATTTAATTTAATTAAAACATGGAATTAGGTTATTATTAATAATTAATAATACATGATCTAACCTAAGTATTTTGATCTAGTTAATTTAGGCTATAGTAATTAATTAATTATTAAAATCATGACCTATAATTAATTAATTCTCATGACTTAGGTTATATTAATATAATTAATAATGCATGTTTTAACCTAAGTATTTATATCTTTATTTAATTAAATCATATTATATTTAATTAAATGCCTTTAACCTATAGTTTAATTAAAATACATGAAATAACTATTAAACTATACATTATATAGTATGACTTAAGAAATAAGCATGAAAACACTTAAGCTTATTTATTAGCTTATTTAACCAGCTTATATCTATTTATGGAAACTTTCTATTTTTAGAAACTTATCTATTTTAAGCAGTAATTCTATTTTTGGAAACTTTCTATTTTTGGAAACTTTTTGTTTTTGGAAACTTTCTATTTTTGGAAACTTTCTATTTTTGGTAACTTTCTATTTTTGGAAACCTTCTATTTTAGGAAACCTGCTATTTTTGGAAAGTTACTTATTATTACACAGTAAGTATAATAATACATGAAATACCTGAAATACTTAATCAGATTAATCAGAATATAAGATAAACACAGATTAAAGCTTAAAAACAGTAAAACATGACTTAAACATATAAAATAAGCTAAACATAACATTTAACCAGTTACGTACTCAGTGATCATATACTTATACCCGTATGTATTTATGTAGCATTAGTGATACCGGAGTAGGACTCTTTTCCGTTTGTCTTATTCGTTCACTGGACATAAGGTACGGATTCCCGTCCTTTCAGTATGGACATTCTTTCCTTATTAGGATTCCCCGTATGCAGCCAACTGTTTTCCCGTAGTATAAGTATGAGTTTGATTGCTTATGTTTTAAATATGATTACCTATAGCCATATACATGCATGACCAGTTTCACCTAGTTATGGAGGTACCATAACCATAACATTAGAGGCACTGATGTTATGACTTCACCACGGCGGAGTGATTGCTCGTGGCGTCCCTTCAACTTTTGGCCATTTATTTATATTTATCATGTGGGGCGTATGGGTGCATCCTAGTTACATGTTTTATTCAGGATTTCATGGTGAATGCGGTGTGTGCCTTGCATCCTTCACAAGGAGTTGATCCCTCCAACCCAATAATCAGTATATTAAATTAGAGGCAGCCCCTCTAATTTGCATGATGAGGTCACCCCTCCAAGTATTCATGCACGGTGGATTTTCATGACCTATATTGGCTAATGGTAAAGTATGTTAAACCGTTTTCATAAGATAAATATAAGGCTTTTCAAGCTATAAAACCAGTTTTATGAACATGTTCCAGGTTTTCCAAGACTTATACATTTCCGCTGCTATTAAGTCTTTATTATGCTTAGTCATTCATACTATGTCTATATCCGTGCACTGAGCATTTTGCTCAGCCGTTACTTTCCTTTCCATGTCCCAAAACGGCAGGTACCCTAGGAAAGATTCGAGCATTTGGAGGACGTGCATAGGATGGAAGCTGCTAGAGACTTCTTTTCCTTTTGCCTTCATATATTTATGCTTGTGTAGTCTTTCATTCATTTCTTTTGCTTTATTATGTTTTGGGCTTATGTTTGGGAACCGATGTTTGATTCCGGTTATCCCTATGGTCATGTAATGTTTTATACATTTATCCTTGTATGCTTTGATGACACGCCATAATTACGCGTGACATTCCTTTATCAAATGGGGTGTTACATAAGGGGTGTTTGAGATTACCTGTTTAAGATCATTGATTGCTATTGTGTTGTTAGAAAGTTTGTGTTTATGCTTGTATCTGTTATTCACTTGGTTGAGTGCTAGTTTCTGCAAGTTATTAGCTTTTAAACCTTGAATCCAACATTGTGTTATATCTCACTTGTTTTGACTGATTTTGACCTAAGATTTTGGTAGTACCTAGAGTATATGCATGCTTAGGGTTAAAAATTGTTATATCATAGTTTATATAGCCTGATAACAAGATTTGAGTGTTTGAATTTGGCTTGTTGGTCAAGTGTATTAGCAAAGTGAAAAATCTGCTTGCTAGTGTTCATCAGTAACTTTTTGGTGCTTGAATCTTGATCTAGACCTTGAACCATTGCATGAAACCTGTTTAAATCTGTTCATTTGAATTTATTAAAGCTTGTGTATGCATTTGGTTCATTTTGGCTGGCTGATTTTTGCTAAAACTGTTTATTGAGTGAAATCTGCTTATTGTTCATGTCTGTGACTGATCTGGTGATCTTTTGAATTAACTGTACAAATTGGCTTATTTTGATTGTGTTTTTGTGATTGTTATTGACTCCTTATGATTAGCTGATCATTTGGGTGCCTTTGTGAAACTTGAATCCACAAAAAAGTCATATAAGACAAAAAGTCAAGAAAGTCAAGCAGTGGGAAAAGTTCCCACTGCTTAACACCCAAAACTAGCCCCTGCTTGTGTAATTTTTCATTCAGCTTATTTATAAGCTAAATTGGCTTATCCAGACTTGCAACAACTTATTTTTTGTGATCAATCTTCCTCATTTGACCCATTTATTTGAACTGGAGCTTATCAGACCTTGGCTTTGACTTTTGGCTAGAAAACTCATAAGGATGACTTTAAATTAAGTGCTTATCTGCTTATTTCAGCTTATTGGGTGTGCTTATTGAAAAATGTTTTATTGATTAAGCTTAGTTAAGTCATTTAAAAGCTTTTGAAACTTGAATCAGCTCTTGGGGTGGCCTAGAACTCGAAAACGACTATTTTTTCGTTTTGTGAAGATAGCTTTTAGCTTATTCAGGCTTATTCCTTGTGCTTATTTCAAAATTCTTTTTACAAATCTATTAAGTAACTCAAAAGAAGCTTGTGTGTCGAATTTTAGCTTATGGCATCAGCTTATAGCTTAATGGGCCAAAAAGCCCATTAAGAATAAGCTGCTATGAAATAAGCTAGCTTAAACACATTTTCAGCTTTTGGGCCTTCAGAGTTTTGTTTTTAAAATCAAATTTTGAGTCAGACTGAAAGTTTTGGGCTTATTTGGTTGACTGTTTCTTATTGGGCCAAAATTAAGCCTATTAAGGGACTGTTTTGTCTTTTAGCCAATTTCTAGGCCCATTATGGGTATTTTTGTAATTTCAACTTCATTTATGTGGTTATTAGGTTAAAATAAGCTAGTTTGCAACTTTTTAGAATTTTTATAAAATTTGGATTTTTAATATTATTTTATTATTATTTTATTATTAAAAATTAAAATTTAGATTTTTCAAGTTTTTATATTTTTCTTAGGTTAAATACATTAAATTAGGAATTTTACAATTTTTAGAATATTTTTATTTTCATTAGATTAATTTTTAGAATTATTTTAAGTTTAAATAGTTTTTAATTTTTTTAAATAGTTTTTATTAATTTTAAAATTTTCAAAAATAGTTTTAAATTAAGTTAAGTCATTTTAGAGGTTTACAATTGAAAAAATCTCATTTTGGGATTTTTGTAAATTAAACTGATTTTTAGGCTTTAATTAGCATTAAAAAATTATTATTTAATTAAATAAAAGGTTTGAGTGATTTTTTATTTTTTTGTAAACTCTAATTACATTGTTTAGGATTTATTGCAGTTTTCTAGGAATTTTTAGGGTAAAATTTTAATTTTGTCACTTTTTATGGTTTTACGTGTACGGCTTTTCGTCTTAGTGTAATTCAGAATCGTATCGGTCATTCTCTTCTTATGTCATTTCTATTTTCTTTTCTCATAAATATAATCACAAACAATTAATCAATTCTTAACACAACGCACTTGCCTCCTTGGGAAACGAAATTGAACCACATTGGTAATTAGTGCTTGGTTTTCCTAAACCGACACTTAATACTTTCCCTATTTTGCTCTCTTTTCCTAAAGAGTGGTAAAAGCACTACATCAGTAGATGAGCTACCACATGTTCTATGGGCACATAGGACCATGATTAAAACAGCCAATGGGGACACTGTATTTGCGCTGGCCTACGGGACTGAAGCTGTTATACCAGCAGAAATTAGAATGTCGACCATCCGCACGACAGAGGTTAATGTTGTCACGAACGACGAGCAGCTCCGGATTAACCTGGACTTGTTGGAGGAAAAAAGAGAAATAGCGGCTATCAATGAGGCCAAGTCCAAGGCACGGATGAAGGCTTATTATGACGCCAAGGTTAAAGGTGTCCCCTTTCGATCGGGAGATTTTGTTTATCGTGCCAACGAGGCAAGTCGAGCGAAGAATGCCGGAAAATTGGGCCCCAAGTGGGAAGGGCCGTATGAGGTTACAGAAGCCTTAGGACGGGGCACGTACAAGTTGCGTGACATGGATGGCCGCGACCTGGAACGCACATGGAATATCTGCAATCTTAAAAGGTGCTATCTTTGAAAGGCTACGGCCTCCGCATGGACACTTCGCTTTAGTTGGCTTCAATGAAGATCCATGTATTCTCTTTTGTTTTGTTTTTTATGCTTTCTAGGTTCCATTTGTTTTTAGGATTTCCCATTCTTGTCAAAACAAAAATCGTAAGCGTTCTAATAAAATGTCGTGGTGCCTAGCTAGCTCCACGACTCGTTCTTGTGCAAATTATTGTCATGTCTTTTAGATTCTATGTGCAAATTATTATCGTATAGATTTAGTTGTTATTTATATAATGTGATATCTCTTATTCATATGCATTCATTCAAAACCGTACATGTACAATTCTCCTCCAGGCGGGGTAAGAGGATTAAGTGAACCTAATAATTAAACTTGTCGTATAAGAGGGATGCAACCCCAGTGACGTGGATCATGTATCCTTACTAGACACCTTCTTTACAAGACATTGTAATAAGTTTCCATATGCCACACCCATGTAGTGCTTTGCATGGTAAAGACGCACGCCGCACGTCTAGTAAAATATATACTTGGTTTTATTTTGGGTAAGACGTGACATGTCATGCAATATAGATACATGATATCTAAAGAAAATAAACAAGTTTAAAATTCAAAACACAAAGTAGCCGTGTTCATCACGGACTTACATAAATATAACGAGTTATAACAATATTGTCAGTTCTAGCCGTGTACATACACGGACGAATAAAGGCACAAATGTTTACAATGTAAATTACAGAGGAGGTAAGAACTCTCCTATCTCTCTCTTCCCTTCTGCAATCAAGGCACGGAGGACCTCACCGCGAGCATCTTTGCCACCCTGTGCCCTGGTCATATTAGCATCCAAAGCCTCAGCTAAAAGCTTCTCACCTTTCATCACCTTCGAAACAGAGTCGTAGGTGGGTAGGGTCAGTTGGATGGGATCAGCTCTGAGCTTGGACATTATCACCTCATTGGGAGCATCCTTCAGCGACTCCAGATCGTCTAGGAATGGGTGCTGGATTTCCCCAAGGGCGGCCATAGAGGCGGTCATCTTATCTTCAGCTAGAGGGTTATGGTAGGCGTGTTGGGTAATGTCTTCCTTCTTGCTTATCAGCTCCACAGCTTTGATCAAACCCTCGTTCCTACCACGGTCAATGTCGTCCGACACAACATCCACAAAAGCCTGCAACAAGTAAGGAGCCTCCGTTACCTTGCTCACGGCAAGCCGCATCCCCTGGCCAACCATCCATCTACGCCCGGCTATGGCCGTAAGCAAGGGAGGGCACAACACTTCGGCGCAGTCCGTTGCTATCTTGCTCAGTTCTCCCTCCGCTACAGCAGCTCGCTCTTCCATGATAGTCTGCGCATGGGTAAGTTCGTCCTTAAGCGTATCGCGTTCTTGAGCAATGGTGAAGGCTTGTACTGTTATGGCTTTAGTGGCGGCTTCGGCTGCGGATACCTATAAATAATACTTGGAATTACAACAAAACGATATGGGTCTTATGTGAACAAATGAGTATCAATATAAGCATGTACCTTCTCATTGGATGTAGCTAGGAGGGCCTCCAGTTGAGCAATGCGTTCCTTGTGTGCATTGGCGTGGTGGGCTTGTTCCTTGACTGTTGATTCCGCTACAACTAAAGCTGTCTGCAGGGATGTGATAGTCTTCTCATGCTTTTCCACCAGTTCCTCTCGGCGAGTAATCTTCCTTTCAGCACGGCTCGTGTTGGCCAAGGCTCCTTCCAGGCGGCGATGTAGGGCCGCAGCAATTGTCACCTGGTGCGCTGAGGATACATCAAACTGCTCCAGCAGCGTCTCGTGCTAGAGTTCATCCAAGTCTTGTGCCAACACTAGAGGAGTGATGTGATCCATAAATTCTCTGCACTCGAACTCCGCCTCTAATCTTGTTAAGCTGGATAAGTTCTAGGCTGGGCGAAGGTTGGTGTCAGGTCCCTCAGGACGTGTCTCCTCTTCATGAGTTACGGTAGGGGATGGAGGTCTCAGTGATATCACGGGTGAGGGTTCCCTTTCCACCTCCTTCTCCTGAGCTACTATCGACGGGTACGCCCTGTTATTAGAACACACTTATTAGTTTTTGTTTGTAGATTATATCTTGTGGAGTATTGATTAGTACTTACGTAGTGCCAATCACGGGTTCCGTGGTAGTAGGAGCCAAGGCATTCACAGGGGTTGCCTTCCAGACTTGATCATCAACATGCAGCGAAGGGTTGCCTTGGGCCGTAGAGGCACTGCTTCCTTCTTGGAACTGCGGGTGGTCCTTCCTTAGTTTCTTTGGGGGAGCATTATGTGACCCTGCCTCAGCCTCTAGGTTTTTCGCTACCTTCCTTGTGGTCTTGCGCTTTCTAGATTTGGGCTTTGATGGCTGAGGGGATCCGGAATCATGTATTGTTTCATCTTCTTCACCGGTGCGATTGATAGATGGATCGGTAAGTTGTTCTTCTTCATCTTGGTGCGGTACGACATTCTCCAACAGCAGCTCCTCACCATCTTCGTTGTGGAAATCTAGGGGGACTTTTGGATCACGGGCTCTTCCTCATCCGACCGTTGCTCGGTTGTTTCTTCCAGAGGGATGGTCATGTTGACGGTGGCCTCTAGTAAGGGGGGTTCACCTTCTTTCAGTGGTCGATATCCTTGTGGAACTTTGCTTTGATCGCCTTGGCGTAATAAGCCGAACAGCTTCATCTCTGCGGATATTTGCATACATACGGGTTAGTAATTTCACAAGTAATGTAGGACATGTTCCCATCTAAAGTATAGAAGACCTACCCTGCCTATGCTCGGTCAGAAAGCACAGATATCTATCCTCCCCCATAGTAATAGCGGCTGATCCCTACTAAGAAGAGGAAGTGCTCCGGCAGACCCCTATGGAATTCTGATTTTCAAATCCTTACTACTATAGTCCTTGGATTTGGGAGGATAATCGACGGGTACTCTGGTTTTGAGAACAAAAGGGGTGGGGAATACTTTCTCATCTACGAAAAAATAGTGGTCGTACAAAATCATAAGGGAATCTAAGGGTTTCTTATAAGTCATGGGGGCGGTCGCGGATCGTTTCTTGAACGATAGCCACCCATTCACCATTTGGGGGGAGTAAAAAACCCTAAATAGATTCACGGTCGGGGTTACCTCACATGTATAGCAGGTAATCTCAAACTGGTTGATCTTACATCCAACTTTTGTATCAACATTAATTACGTACAATCACATATTTAATCTAAACGTTGTGTAATTATTTATTCAGATAATAAATAATACTATTAAATCAAGTATTAAGAAAACATTATTTATTTAGGAAATAAATAAGTCACATCAGAAAATATTCACGAGGATAAATATACGAACACGAAGAAATATTTAAAAATCCACGAATATTCAATTCACACAGTCTCGGTTTTAATTAAGATCATAACGTAATTTATTTATTCAGGAGATAATTATTCAATATTACGTACTTATTTAGTTTCAGTAAAATTAAGTAAATACATGACGGCGTTTTAAAACACGAACACGCTATTTATATAATTTTAAACAAAGCTAAACGAAAACGAAATCTTGTGGATTTATTTGGGCTGCGTTTTATAAAATATATAACAAGAAGGAGAAGGTGGGCTTTTGAGCTGATCCAATAGGATGAAAAGAAATATACGGGAGTTTTCCACGCCCCTTTTTGTCAGACGATTAAACAAAAAAAGACGAGCTAGGGTATGGTTATGCCGCAAGTCTGAAATCAAATAAAAAAAAGACGGTTGGAACTGATGATTTGGATTAGGGCTCATATATGCTATTTATTCAAATCAAGGATCGGTAATCATTGTTTTCCCTTTTTTTTATATCATCACGAATGTATGTTAAAACAAGGCGAATCATAGGTGTCGGGTTTCGTTTGATTCATGGAACCCGAGACCATAAGGTCTTGGTGGTGTTACTGTTGCCCAGCCGCGAACAGAAAACCCAAACAGGGTGCGTTTGGGGCTGCAGTCCCAGAAAGGGGGTGTTTGGGATTAGCAGAAAATAAGGGTGCGTTTGTGTTTATAAATAAAAGTAGAAAATTATAAAATAAGCAGTGGGAATAAATTAAACCAACAGTGGGAACGTGGGTTTCCGGCAGTGGGAAAAAACAGACAGAAAAATGGAGGTTTTGGTTTAAGATTGGCGACAGTTTTCTGTGACACTTTTTCTGTCACAGAATTGCTTTTCAGACAGTTTTTAAACAGCAGTTTTAGCGACACTTTTAGTGACTCAGATTCTATCGCAAATTCATATAGGCAGATTTAATTATAGTTTGTTGATTTGTTTAGTGCGACCAAAATGGGGTATCTCGCTAGGCTCGGGACATAATTATAATAAATAAAATGAAGATTTTAATATTATACCTTTTTAATCTAATTGTTTTATAAATGTTTAAAATATATTTTAAATGAGTTAAATTAAAATAGTGTATAATATTTTAAAGGGTATAATTTTATTGTATGAATAAAATTATTTTAGAAACTATATTATATAGAAAACCTTATATTTCAACGTGATGCTTATTATAGCCTCATATTAACGTCAAAACAGGTTCGTAACATAATTATTAGTAAGTCATTATTATATTGGAAAGAATTAATATAAATGCAGTTTTGTCAGTTAATATTCGATCAGATCGTCAGAAATAAAATAAATATATAAGCAGCTAATAAAATCAGTAAATTAAAGATCAGATCACGTATTCCCGTCTATTATTATTGTAGCTTCCATGAAGCCCGGGTAGTGTTCGTTCAGTCTTCCTTCAGTCAGTTACTGGACACGAGGTACGAATTTTCTGTCCTTTAGTAGGGACTTTCTTTCTATGTATGAATAGGATTTCCCCGTCTGCAGCCAAATGTTTTTCCCCAGTACATGTTTTAAGCTGATCGATAATCATGTTAATAACTAAGATATTGCCTGAGCATTATATACAAGCATGACCAGTTTATGTACTAGTTACGGAGGTACCATAACCATGGCACTAGAGGCACCGGTGTCGTGACTCACAAGCATGAGAGTGATATCCTGCATCGTTCCACTCATGTTCAGTTTGGCCAATTTATCAGTATGTTTAGTGGGGCGTATGGATGCATCCTAGGCTTATCAGTTTACATGTTATCAGAGTGAATGTGGTGTGTGCTCTACATCCTTCACATTGGCGTTTATCCCAAAACCTAGCACAGTATTTAGAGGTCACCCCTCTACAGTTATTTAGAGGTCACCCCTCTACAGCATGATGAGGTCACCCCTCCAGTTATTCATGCACCGTTGTTACAGCACATGACCTATATAAGCTCTGGCAATTAAAATACAGTAAATGCATGTTTTCAAATTTAACAGATAACAGTTCAGCTTTATTATTTATAAATCAGACTTTACAGATTATGCACAGATTTCCGCTGCAACTTTAAATATCAGTCTTACAGCTCCAGTATTTTATCATCTGTTTCATTTCAGTAGTTCCTTATCATGCTTTATATCCGTTCACTGAGCGTTATGCTGAGCCATAGTTCTTTCAAGTTCTAACGGCAGGTACACCAGGACGCTCTTAGGATTCTGATGATATGTGCATTGAAAGAAGCTATCCGTACTTCTTACTTTAGGCACTTCTTACATTATTCTGCTTATTTGGACATTGTTTAGTCCTTTCCTTCAGTATTTTACTTTTCATGATTTGAGCTTATGTTTGGATTACCGATGTGTGATTCCGGTATTTCCTTTATGGTCAGTTAATGTTTTAGGACATTTACCTTATGCTTTGATGACACGCCATAAATACACGTAACGGTCCACTTATCCAAGTGAGGTGTTACAATTATGGTATTAGAGCTATAGGTTCGACCTGTAGACTCTAAAACTTGACCTGTGACTAGTGGGTAGTCACCAGGAACTTCCCAGATTTTGGCATTGTTATCTTTCATGTTTTCATGCATTTATCAGTCAGTTATCAGTCGGTTTTCTTAAAGTTTTTTACTAAGTAAATGGTTGGTACATGACTGGCCATATTTAGTCGCATGTGCTTTTACTCGAAACTTTTGTATTGATGAACCGACTCATAGGCGTTCATCCTTACTCATGTTAGATTTCTGGTTTTAGTTGAATATTAATTGGTGAACCAACCATAAACATTCACCAGTGTTCAGGTCAAAATTCATGTTTTCAGCCGATAATTGTTTTGTGAACCGACCCAAAAGCGTTCACCTTTGTTCATATCATGATCCTCGATTAAAATTTTGACTAGTATGGTTTGGACTACAGCCGTCCATATTTAGTCCCAGATTATGAATTCTTATACATGACAGTTCTCATAGAATTTTTACAAGTATGATTCAAACGAGAATTGCCCATACTTAGTCACATGTTTTTTCCTTGAATCTTGTGGATTAAACCGCAGCCATCCACATCAGTTAAGGTTAAACCTCAGTTGGTCATACTCTTATGTTCTTTGTATCAATCCAGTTTCACAATCTCAAGCCGATGTCGCCTTCAGGCGGATTCAGTTTCATTGATTCCTTACAAGGATTATGTTTTCAGTAGAATAATAATGTTTCATGTTAAGATACAGAAGGATTAAAATAAAATCTTGTTTTCATAATAAATAATGTTTGTTCTTCATCAGTCATGTCTTCATGCTGACCATTGTTGAAACTCTGTTTAATCGTATTCTCGAACCTTTATACAACCAGCATTAAGTCTACGCAGGAATTACCAGGCTATCATGTTACTCATTTCAGTTCAATCTACTACCGTTTAAATCATTTTATTTCTTTGATCATGTTAGACAATTGATACCAGTATCGATCATCCCATAAAATTTCCACCAGTGGCATGTACAGTATTTCATGTGTACTCTATGTATAGTGTCTCAGATATGCTCCATGTGCAGTATTCATTTTCTACTTCATGTACAGTAGTCTAGGTGTACTCCATGTACCCTACTCCATGGGTATTGCTAATCGATCCTCAATCATCTCAGGCGTTTTCACTTGTCGATATTCTACCAGGTGCTGATGCTGCTCGTGAGTTGAAGATTTTACCAGATGCTGATGCTGCTAACACTTTGAAGACCTCACAAATGCTGATGCTGCTGATACTTTGGAGATTTCTCAAGATGCTGATGCTGTTTATACTATGAAGACTCTGTAGAACAAGTACGAAAACTATAAGTTTGAATTTTCTGACAAGAATAAATTTCAACCATCAGACACTACCATTCCATTCCATGCTTTTACCTTCTCAGCTAGATATCACACTACACTCAGCTAACCGTTCATTCAGAAAAGTAGGAACCGGAACTCAGTCGGCCACTCAACAGAATAGTTACATGAATCACGGTCATGATAATGACCGTCATAAATTGACAGACAAAGCAGTAATGACAACCATCGTGCTTATAATTAATCAGTCAGTAACCATCGGAACTCCGGAATGGACATGACCAGAAATACAGAGGTCAATAGTCTAACCGGTCCGCCAATCCTAGCAGTTTCTAGAACTTCTTAACCTTATTCAGATTCACCATTAAAATACATATCCAGACAACAGTTAAGACACAGGTCTCATGTATCATTTCGGAAGACGCATATCAGGACACCAATCATGGTACACGTCATACGAATATCTTCTCAGAGTACGAGTCAGAACTCATAACTATGTATGTTTGCTAAATCAGGCTCTCGGAAATTCAAGGTACCCTCCAGGGGAGTATACCATTTTTGTCATGACACGCCTAAATCAGATAATTAAAAATTCAGTTACCACTACTAGAGTATTATTCAGATTAAACACGCCGAGTTCATTCTGTAAGGTTACAGACAAACATATTCAGCAAAATTTGCCATGTTTGCTAAATTATTCATATGTCAGCTTTATCTAAATCAGAAATTATCTACCTTACAGCCAGAAAAGAATCCACAGTACACAACGTATTTATGAAGGGTTTCAGTTCAGTTAACGACGAGATCCGTCTTACTAGATCCCAAATATATTCTTTATATTTCGGCCAGAAAATCAATACAAATTTTTTCTGCCTTAAGTACGTGAATTCTCAGTCCATGGCTACGAAGACTTATAACTATCAGTTATACAGTTACTTCTGAAACTCTTTAAATTCATGATCAGCAAATTACCACAAAGTTTTCCAAAGGTCATTGTAGAAGGTTTCCAGAAATTCATTCCTAACCACGAGATAGAGTTTAACATCGAGCTTGTCTCAACGACGGAAACTGTTTTCAGAACTCTTTGTCACAGGACTTCAGCTGAGTTAAAATAGTTGCAGCATTTGCTGCAAGAGTTACCGGAACAAGGCTGTATTCGCCCTAACCCGCACCACTAGGAGGTGTACCGTTTTTGTCTATCAGAAAGAAGGCCGGTAACATGAGATCATGTATCGATCACCTAAAATTTACAAGATCGCCATTCATAAAACGATACTCATTCCACGAATAAGAGGTTACCTGACCTGATACGATATCCTAAATATTTTCCACAACAATTCACAACCGTGACACCAGTAGTGGTGAGAGAAGAACTTGATGTTTTCCAAACTGTTGTTGCACATATGGCAGTCTCTCTAAAAATTTTGATTTTATACTTCTGAGCTCCCTAATGCTCCAGCTATGTTATGAAATTTATGAATAAATTTTTTCCATGACTAGTCAACCACATTTCCACTAAGATGTCCCATAATCGGGCAGAATTTTAATAGAAGAATTATCACACAATTTGTAGCTATGTTCATATCTAGATGCCTGACATACCTCAAGTTCAAGATATAACGCCGTCATGTTAGTGAATTACTACAATCCTTAGAAATTTCGGAAGAGAAATGAGAAGAAATTTCATGAAATCATTATCAGTAACCACAGACTTAGAAAAAGTATGATACTATCTAAGTCATCGTCATCCATGTAATCAACCTGCGCGTTTTCTTTCATCCGAAAGGATTACGCAGTAGCAGATCTGTAGGAAGTTCAACAATAAATCTTAAAACTTCAAGGTATTCCATCGACCATCATACATGACGAAATTCATGTTCACGATCACGTGTACGTTCGCGTTCACTTTATGTTTACGTTCACTCTCACGGTTGTGTCTCACGCTCGCATTTTGATATTGTTTCAGTCCATATTTTTGCTAATCTCATGATTTAAATTCACATTCGCATTCATTAAATTCTTCACGTTCAAGTTCGTGTTCCATCTCACGATACGCATTTCATAGTTTATTATCGAATACGGTTACATGCAGCTTGAGAAACCAGACACAAGTTTAGCACAATTTTTTCCATGCTCAGGCAGACGTATCACATCTCAGGCCGTATTGTTTGGTATTTTTTCCTCAGTCAGCATATATTCACGATAGCATCACGTCCATAGTATGTTTCATGTATCATCGTGCACAATATATTACATGCCTAGCATTTCTCATATAATCGTGAACCACGTTCATAATTGCTCTCGTAGCACGTTCACAATTGTTCACGTAGTGTATCCCTACATATTTTCAGCAGCTTGCTCAGAGATAAATGTTATCTTTTCGGAATATTTGTACGTACCGTTTCATGTATCCTACATGTTATAGCTTATTCGTTCTATCAGATTCAGAAAATCCATCTTAAGTATGGAACCAGAAACTGTTCAGCATCATCAGGACCAAAATTTTTATTATGTTTAGACCTTTGAAGGAATTGTTTCGAGTGGGAGGCCACTCGAAACGGAGGAGTCCATCCGGACCTCTCATCATTTTCCTTCAATAAATCCAGTTAAGTTCTTTCAGCCATGTTACGTTCCATGTCCTCTTCAGCCATGTCACGTTCAATGTTACTTCAGTTAGGTCATGTTTATACCTTTTCAGTAGCATCATATTCTAAATCAAGGACGAATGATCCTTTAGCTTATATGTCTTTTCAGCCTTCATGCTCTTTCAACACGTATGTCCTTTCAGCTTTTATAACTTCACCAGCTTATTACCTTTAATTCGAGGACGAATTTCTCCTTTTTAGAGGGGAAGAATTGTTAAACCACAGCATTGTCGTGTCTCTAATTCGAGATTGAATTATTTTTTAGAGGGGAAGAGTTGTAAAACCCGCTTATAAAGTCCACGAACATTAATTACATATAATCACAGATTTAATCTAAACACTATTCAGATAATACATAATACTATTAAATCAAGTCTTACGAAAACATTATTTATTCAGGAAATAAATAAGTCACATCAGAATATATTCACGAGGATAAATATACGAACACGAAGCAATGTTTAAAAATCCACGAATATTCAATTCACACAGTTTCAGTTTTAATTAAGATCATAACGTAATTTATTTATTCAGGAGATAATTATTCAATATTACGTACTTATTTAGTTTCAGTAAAATTAAGTAAATACATGACGGGGTTTTAAAACACGAACACGCTATTTATATGACTTTAAACAAAGCTAAACGAAAAAGAAATCTTGTGGATTTATTTGGGCTGCTTTAAAAAAAATAACAAGAAGGAGAAGGTGGCCTTTTGAGCCGATCCAATAGGATGAAAAAAAATATACGGGAGTTTTCCCCACCCCTTTTGGTCAGACGATTAAACAAAAAAAAAAGACGAGCTAGGGTATGGTTATGCCGCAAGTCTGAAATCAAAGAAAAAAAGACGGTTGGAACTGATGATTTGGATTAGGGCTCATGTATGCTATCTATTCCAATCAAGGTTCGGTAATCATTGTTTTCGTTTTTTTAATTATATCATCACGAATGTATGTTAAAACAAGGCGAATCATAGGTGTCGGGTTTCGTTTGATTCATAGAACACGAGACCATAAGGTCTCGGTGGTGTTACTGTTGTCCAGCAGCGAACAGAAAACCCAAACAGGGTGCGTTTGGGGCTGCAGTCCCAGAAAGGGGGTGTTTGGGATTAGCAGAAAATAAGGGTGCGTTCGGGTTTATAAATAACAGTAGAAAATTAAAAAATAAGCAGTGGGAATAATTTAAACCAACAGTGGGAACGTGGGTTTCTGGCAGTGGGGAAAAAACAGACAGAAAAATGGAGGCTTTGTTTTAAGATTAGCGACAGTTTTCTGTGACACTTTTTCTGTCACAGAATTGCTTTTCAGACTGTTTTTAAACAGTAGTTTTAGCGACACTTTTAGTGACTCGGATTTTGTCGCAAATTCATATAGGCAGATTTAATTATAGTTTGTTGATTTGTTTAGTGCGACCGAGATGGGGTATCTCAGTAGGCTCGGGACATAATTATAATAAATAAAATGAAGATTTTTATATTATACCTTTTTAATCTAATTGTTTTATGAATGTTTAAAATATATTTTAAATGAGTTAAATTAAAATAGTGTATAATATTTTAAAGGGTATAATTTTATTATATGAATAAAATTATTTTAGAAATTATATTATATAGAAAACCTTATATTTCAACGGGATGCTTATTATAGCCATATATTAACGTCAAAACAGGTTCGTAAAATAATTATTAGTAAGTCGTTATTATATTGGAAAGAATTAATATAAATGCAGTTTTGTCGGTTAATATTCGATCAGAATGTCAGAAATAAAAAAATAGATAAGAAGCTAATAAAATCAGTAAATTAAAGATCAGATCACTTATTCCCGTCTATTATTATTGTAGCTTCCGTGAAGCCCGTGTAGTGTCCGTTCAGTCTTCATTCAGTCAGTTACTGGACACGAGGTACGGATTTTCCGTCCTTCAGTAAGGACTTTCTTTCTATGCATGAATAGGATTTCCCCGTCTGTAGCCAAATGTTTTTCCCCAGTATATGTTTTAAGCTGATCAGTAATCATGTTAATAACTAAGATATTGCCTGAGCATTATATACAAGCATGACCAGTTTATGTACTAGTTACGGAGGTACCGTAACCATGGCACTAGAGGCACCGGTGTCGTGACGCACATGTAGGAGAGTGATATCCTGCATCCTCCCACTCATGTTCAGTTTGGCCATTTTATAAGTATGTTTAGTGGGGCGTATGGATTCATCCTAGGTTTATCAGTTTACAAGTTATCAGGGTGAATGTGGTGTGTGCTCTACATCCTTCACATTGGAGCTGATCCCTCTACCCATCACAGTATTTAGAGGTCACCCCTCTACAGTTATTTAGAGGTAACCCCTCTACAGCATGATGAGGTCACCCCTCCAGTTATTCATGCACCGTTGTTACATCACATGACCTATATACGCTCTGGCAATTAAAATACAGTAAATGCATGTTTTCAGATTTAACAGATAACAGTTCAACTTTATTATTTATAAATCAGACTTTACAGATTATGCAAAGATTTCCACTGCAACTTTACTTATCAGTCTTACAGCTCCAGTATTTTATCATCTGTTTCCTTTCAGTAGTTCCTTATCATGCTTTATATCCGTTCACTGAGCGTTATGCTCAGCCGTAGTTCTTTCATGTTTTAACGACAGGTACACCAGGACCCTCTAAGGATTCTGATGATATGTGCATTGAAAGAAGCTATCCGAACTTCTTACTTTATGCACTTCTTACATTATTCTGCTTATTTGGACATTGTTTAGTCCTTTCGTTCAGTATTTTACTTTTCATGTTTTGTGCTTATGTTTGGATTACCGATGTTTAGTTCTGGTATTTCCTTTCTGGTCAGTTGTTGGAAATACGTTTTTCCAAGGAAAGTCCTGGTCACATCATTGTTAGCATAGATCACGAGCTATAGACTATTTAGGACATTGTACCTTGGTGTGACCTCCCTTTGGGGGAGATTGTTGGAAATACGTTTTTACGTATTTAGAAAGGATCGGTCACTCCAATAATATTGGGCTCGTCATCCAATATAGCCCATATATCCCACATGTAGGGTGGGCTATATAAACCCCCCTCCTAGCATGTTAGGAGGGGTTGAACATTTTCATTTTATGAATTCCATTTTTTCTTATTCCTCTCCTTTCTCTCTCTTCTTTCTCTCTCTAAGTTCCATTTCTTCCATCATTCAATAGATTAACCATACAATGCCTAATCCTTAGAAAAACACGATCCTACAATTGGTATCAAGAGCTTGGTTGATTCATCGGATTAGCGTGTTTTTATCTATTGATTTGGTAAATTTTATTTTATTTTCTATCTATTTGTTTTTTCTTTTTCCGATACTCTATCTTTTTTATATAAATCTTTCTTATCCTAAAAAATCTCATTTTTATTGTTTTTTATAAACACAAGTTGTTTATATCTGTCACAACAGTCACAATATATCAAAATTTCAAGTCACAAGTTTTTATTTTTATTGTTTTTTAAAAAACTGTCTCAAGTTTTTTTTTATGTGTTTTTTGTCTAAAAAGTCAAAAGTCTCAGTTTTTTTATCAATTTTTTGTATCCATCTGTATCACTGTTTTGAAAATTTTCCCGTCGGAAAAGGGTTTTAATTATTCCGATAAGTCATTCCGACATCATTCCGACAAGGCTTTCAGATGGTATTCCGATTGATGTCATTCCGACAGCTTTGAAGTTAGCACTTTCCGACAGATCTCTTTCTTACACATTCCGATACTTTTTCCGATAGATATTCCGATGGTTGATTCCGATAAGTATTCCGATGGTTTTTTTGATTTAACATTCCGATGGTTTTCATGTTTTGATATTCTGATGGAAACGTAAGTTGGTTTCGACTCGACAGACGCAAAAACCTCACTCTTGACTCAATCTTAGACCAACCCACAACTCAAACCTCTCATCTACTCCAACACAACAACTCTCGCCAACCCAAAAGCCTCGACTCTCGACTCCAACTCTCACTCGAACGTACACAGACCCACGAAAAACCAACACAACACTCGTCTCATTTCAAACCAAAACCACACTCAACATCAACACCACCCTCACAGACTCGAAATACCCAAACTCAGCCTCGAACTCAAATCTCTCGATCAAAATCAAACCAAAAAACCTCAACAGACTCCTCTCTCGACACAATCAATTCAAAACCAAAACCAACACCAAAACAAGACTCATAGACCTGACTCGAAACAGACTCCAACAAACACAACACCCTCATCAGACACTGAAAACCAAATCTTTTGCTGCTCAACTAACTCGACTCTTCACTCACACAACAAAGGATCTCAGATTTGTTCAACAAGAGTACAGATCTATAAAGATCTTGATTATATGAACATTAATCACCATTGATCTATATTGAAAGTTTAACCTTCTTTCAATTTTCTAATTCAAAAGTAAAATCAGGAACAAGAGTGTTCTGATCTTTTCGCTTTTCATTCGATCTGTTGAAATAAAACACATGTAATTACTTACCCAAAACCCTTCAACATATTCTGAAGCTTTGTCTTTCTAACTGTGGTCGTGCTCGAGTAGACACAAACAATTATGTATTTAGTGCTTACGATTCAGGTTTGAAAGAAGATTAGTATTTGGGTTGAGTTTTGCATGAATCAATTAAATGGATCTTATTTGGAGGCAACGATGATAACAAAGTACTGGGAAAAGCGGCTGACATTGACGAAAGTGAGTAGGTTAAGTTTGACCTAAGACTTTGTGGCCATTTAAAATCCTTATGGTGGATCAGGTTTTATTATGATGGGACCAAGTTATACTAATGAAGTTGGACTGTGTGGATAACATATATCACTCAAAGATCTATTGAATTTACTAGGCTGAGTGATTAGATTAAAAGTGGGACGTGAGATTTTTTTTGGGAAAGTTGGTATTTAATAGGCGGAAGTTACAAAGCGTGAGCGGGCTTAAAGTTAGCCACGTTTTTAGGGTGGGAACACGTGGCTAGGATCATATCACATAAATTTTGTTAGTAAACCGATATATATATCCGATTCTTCTTATTTTTTATTTTTTGTTTTTTTGTTTTTGTTTTTTCAATTTTAGTTAAGTAAATTATTTAAGTTAAGTTTACTTTTTACATTTTTCTATTTTTCAAGTTAATTTTTTTTAGTTAAATTTATTTTGTATATTTTATCACTTGATATCCTTGGAATCGTGTTGAGGCGGGTATTTTGAAAGAATCAAAGTGGTAAAATCTTTGACGGGTTAAAAGTTTTTGTGGCCGGATTTGAAGACAAAATTGACGAGTCAAAGTGATGGGATTTATTTTTAGTGGCTACGGATTTTTGATAGGGCATTATTATTTGGAATTGAAGACGGATTTTTCATCAATCACTAATTCTTAACGTCATTGTTCATTCAATGGATTCGTTGAATTTGCCATCTAAAGACGGGGATTCGCATCAAATGAAAGTTAAAGCTAGAGAAAGTAGAATGACTTTATTTCGACCACTTCGGTCGCATCTGTCGAACATTTCTCTACTTAAAGAAGGAAGCGGTTTTGTGACACTCTTCGGTCAAAATCGTACCATTTTCGTCCACTAAATGCTCCTCAAAGTTAACCAACTACTAGAGCAGATCAAAAAAGAAGACATTAATCAAATTGAATCCTCACATTCACTTCAAGTTCTAGTGCAACATTTTTCGAGGTTCTTTCAATTTGATCCTGCCAAGGTTGAAGCTTCAATGATCTGCCAGTCATTCCTTGAAGACACAAAAATTGAAGTTAAAGACTTTAGGGATAGATTGCTCGAGTTCATGAAATCTATTGCACTTTCGATTTATGCAAATTCACAACTTCAACCAGAGCATACTAGTGGAATACAAGAATCTACGATGCATATGACACAACATAAAAATGGTCTTACGGATGACTCAATGGAGACCGCCTTGGTTAACGATGATAGCAGCGTCATTGCATCACGACAACGTGACTCAAGCATGCATGACGAAGAGCCAATAGTTGAGGTACAATTGAATACTGAATCTCACAATGATCTACAACATGTTGGGAACTCAGAACCCACCTATGACCAACATGGGATGGAAAAGGGTGATTCCACTTTTGATTCATCCGATGTGCATCATAATGGGGAAGAGAATGATCAAAATGCTAAAAATCATGATATATGCCTTATGACTGCTTCATTAACCAACTCTGCTTCTAGGATTGAAGAGCTTGAAATGATTTTAGCTCAGCAATTAAAAGAGCTTGAGGATGCCAAAATAGAATTTTCTAAGAGAACTGACAAGTTTGAAACATATTTTGAAAAACTTGAAAAGTCAAACGTTGTTCTTGAACGAAAATTAGATCAAACAGTTCTAGATTCTAAAGCTGAAAAGGATAATCTTTTGAAACAAATTAAGTTGCTTGAATCTAAATTGGCATCCCAAGATAACTTGCTCAAAGAGAATGAGATTTTAAAGGCTCAAGTACAGGAAAAGGTCTTTGCTATAGCTTCATTTAAAAACGAATTGAGGAAAACTAAAGGAACTAGTGTGGACACTAAGCTTGAAAAACCATCAATCTTGGGGAAACCGCCTAAAAATCAGTTCATTCGACAACCGACTGCATTTAGATCCGAGCGATCACAATCCTCGAGACCGCGGTTTGCCTCCCAAGTTGATATGGTTTATCTTTCTAGACCAGTCACTCCACTATCTAGGCCCAATGTGACTAAAACAACTTTTGCAAGACCTAATCACATGATTGCCTCTAGTTTCGCTAGACATAGTCCAAAGAACACGTCTCAAACTAGTTCAAATGACGTTCGCCATACATTTGATCTAAGGGAAGCTAAGCAAAAGACACAAGTAAGAGATAGGAATTTCAAACCTAGTCAGATGCCTTCTAGATTACCCAACACAGCTAACCGTAGCATGTCAAATCCTAGGAGAATCAATCAATCGTCCAGGAATTCTAGATCTTACACGGAAATTAAATATGCTACTTGTAAAACATGTAGAAAATGTGTCTTTACGGCAAATCATGATTCTTGTATCAAGAAATTACTTAATGAGGTGAACTCTCGTGCTAGACTTAAATCCCAGTGGGTTGCTAAAATTAAACCCATTGGTAAAATGTGGCGCCCCACTGGTAGAACTTTTACTATTGTAGGTAACGAGTGCCCTGTAACTAGGATAGTCTCTGATTCTACTAAGACTACTAAGGAGGAAATTGAAAAGGAGGATACATCACTTAAGCATGAACTTAAGGTTTTCTATAAAAGGAAACGTTTACCAGCTAAGACAAGTGAATCATCTCCTCAGGTCACCTCTAGCACAAGAAAAGAAAACTGTGAACCCCCACTTGCTTCTAAGATAGATATCGCTAACCCATATCAAAGCATGCAAATTCCAAATGAGAATGCAGGTACCAAAGAGGATGTTCCAAAAGAACGAAGCGGTCCAATCATTCTATACAATTCAATTAAGGACACTCTCAGAGTTTGGTTGCTGAAGAAGATGATATCTAAGAAACAAGTGTCTCAGGGGATTTGCAGTTAAGCTTACAGTGTACAAATGACTTACAGTCACATAACAGAATGTAACTCGCCCTCGGACACGAGCTTCCGTTAAAACTATTCAAAGGTTTTAAGTTCGTGTAAAAAGACTTATAGTCACATCACAGACTATAACTCGATCTTCAAAGAAGGGAAAGTTTATCGCCGATGATAAACTTATCCTAACAACGATAAATCAATTTTTCTCGGGCATGAGCTTATATCAAAAAACATTCCAAGTTTTTAAGCTCATGCACTTTGGCTTACATTCAAATCACAGTCTGTGACCCGAACTTCAGAGAAAGGGAAGTTTATCTTGGCAACGATAACTTACCCTCAAAACGAGAAATTAATTTTTCTCGGACACAAGCTTTACATTAAAACCATTCAAAGGTTTTTAGCTCGTGTACATGGCTCCTCGTTAAATGACAGACGATTACCCGGACTTCAGAGACAGGGAAGTTTATCTACGCAACGATAACTTACCCTCAAAACAAGAAATTAAGTTTTCTCGGACACGAGCTTATCCTAAAACCATTCAAAGGTTTTAAGCTCGTAATATAAGGCTCTTCATTAAATATCAGATGATGACCCGATCTTCAAATAAAGGAAAGTTTATCGCCGATGATAAACTTATCCTCATTAACGAGAAATTAAATTTTCTCGGACGCGAGCTTACATTAAAACTATTCAAAAGTTTTAAGCTCGTGTATATGGCGTATAATCACATTTCAGATTATGCCCCAGACCTCAAAGAAAGGAAAGTTTATCACCGATGATAAACTTATCCTTACAACGAGAAATTAATTTTTCTCGGGCATGAGCTAATATTAAAAATATTCGAAGTTTTTAAGCTCATGCACAATGACTTACAGTTAAACATCAGACTGTAACTTGGACTTCAATTTTAGGAAAGCTTATCTTTAAAGATAGCTTATCCTCGTAACGGGAAATTAAATTTTCTCGGTCATGAGCTTGTATTAAAACATTCCAGGTTTTAAGCTCAGAAAGGAAAGTGAATCTTTTAAATAAGAGAACTTTTCCTCATAACAAGAAATTCACCTTTCTCGGTCATGAGCTTTACGTTAAAACATTCAAAATTTTTCAAGCTCATGAAAACGACTTCTAAGTAAATGTCAACTTAGGACTCGTTCTTTAGTTAAAAGTAAAGTTTATCGCCGATGATAAACTTATCCTTAACAACAGGAAGTTTACAACTTCTCGGACTTGAGCTCGTTTTGTAAGATATTCAACATCTTAAGCTCAAGTAATTGGTTTTCAAAACGTTGAAGACAATTTTTCGAGAATTTCTCAAAAACGGTTTTTCTAAATCCTTCAAAATTGTGTGTTCAAAAAATGTTTTGATAAAAAGAGCATGTCTTCTGGAATCGATAATATTTACGATACTAGAAATGTCATTCAATAATGACAAAGGGTTATAAATAAAGTTCGAGAAGAAGTTCAAACTTTTAAAACATGCTCAAAATGGCTTGCTATTATTTCCGATAGTAACCCGCTTTTCATATTAAAGTCAATTATTTCACCGAAAAGCTTTGACTCAACAACGGGAATTAATTTTCTCGGGCATGGTTTACTTTACAAACATGTAAGGGATTGTGATTACTTTATAACACAATCTAACACGGATATATGTACGTGTCAGTGCATTTATTTGTTAAAACAAGAGAAATCTTGTTTTTATGAAGTTATCATCTCCACCAACCGTAGCAATTTACATTTGATATCTACATACTCGACGATGTGACTACTCAAACAGTGACTACAGCTCTTTCAATAGAACACGGGTCAACAATTGAGGGGGAGCAATTGTCCAGCATTCATAATCTTTGACGCCGAAAGTGCCAAGTTCACATGTTGGTGTCAAGACAACGATATCAATCAAATGGAGTCAACAGATAACTTCAGACGTGATGAGGCGACCAACATTCGTGAACAAGAACCATGTGCTTCTTTCATATGATGTTCTCCATCATTCAGGTCCAACCTCATAAATCGCTAATCTTGTGAATACATTATCATATATGATCTTTACACGTGATAAATACCTTACACTTGTGTTTAAAAGGTATTTAATTTACGTTTCAAGTACACCCTCATTAATTTGAGGGGGAGCTTGTGTAATTCATGAAGATACTTGGCTTTGCATTTTTCTTCCCAAATTTTCTTAAAATGCTATTAAATCAATTGATATTAAAAACATGGATTTGGTTAATATTTTTAATATGGGGAGAAAATGTGATTTAATATGGGAAATGATTAATCACAAATGGTTTGACTTAACGTGCTAGCTCATCCCGACATGTGCAAAATGTTTTCGGATATCGTGGCATATGTTAAGGGGGAGCAAAATTGGATTTGCACTTCAAAATGGATTTCATGGTGATATTCACTTACCCAAAACATCTCTATTCACGACGGTGAAGATTGTGGTGACATAAGGATGGTAGGATAGGTTAAAGTCCAATGATTCCTCTTGAACCGGAGGAATCTTCCCAAGGACATTCCTTAGCTAGAAATAGTAGTCCTTAGGAAAGATGGTGAAAGATTGTGAACGTAGCTGAATGCCGACCAAGTACTTAAGTTAGCACTGGAACAATCACAACAAGGTGCTAGTTATGACATATTGGTAAGTATTGAAGAGGTTGAAGAATGAAAAAGAATTGTAAAGATAAAGGGTGTAAAGAAAGAAGCCCTCCTTACAACTTAGGCAGAAACTTGGTCAATACATATGCTATTAAGATCATTGTTTAATGATTCTTGATATTGAAGACAGACATCATGGACCCAGTGATGCAAGGCACAACCCATCCTAGCTAACTCAGATATCTCTTAAAAGATATTTGTTTTAATCACACGGAGACAACACGCTATCTATTGATTTATTCACTCCGAAAAAATTGGTATTGAAATGGTGGCACTCATCTCCAGCCTCTGATCACTAAAAATCCAAAATGCACGATTGAGTCTAGAGCCATTTGAGATCATCAAATATCTCATTAGGACACACTTTCATATTTCCTTGCTTCTTCACACACTGTGAAAAGTAAGAAAGATCCTAAGAGTCCTACGCAAAATCTTCATGATCTTGCCTGAACATCCGAGTAATACGAAAGTATTTACAATGAAGATGGAAATCCTTCTTTAGCGAATATCAAAAAGCTCATGGTAGGTGACTTGTGCGATTCTTTATGAATCAAACTTGTGATGACTGGAAAGCAACAGTGGTTTAATTTGTTAAATGAATTTAAACACGTTCCAAGCCTCTACGCAATATCTCAGTGATCTTGCCAGAACACTCAGAGTGATACCTTAGTGTTCACAATGATGAGTGGAAATCCTTCCAGTGTTAACCTCAAACAACACTTGGTAGGTAACTTGCAAGATTCTATACGAATCAAGCTCGTGACAACTGGAAAGCAACGATGGTGCGGTTCTTAATTGAATTTCACTTGTTCCAGGAACATGAATTGATGGCTTCAAATCATACGGATATTATTATCCAAATGATTCACTCTTTATGTTCGCAGTTAGCTTTGGACGGTCGAATAAAGAGAACGGGTTTACCCGCGAAATCTTGTCAAGGAGGTTCTTAATTGAAACTACATGCCACAAGTACGATATTTTATATCGTCCAACGGTCTTCACCGACCAGAGGCAAAATGCTACCGAAATAGAATGAAATGTTCAAGGCCATTTCATCCGTGTATATGTTTTGTTGCTAACTGTCTTATGCAGCGTAACAAGAAGGTGGCATTGCGGTGCACAATCCAGAAGAAGTTGTCACCACATGCTTATACTGTATGCACTTAATACTTCAAAAAATTCAAGAAAATCTAAAAGTCAAGTCTTCCGCTGTATCAAACTCTGAAGCTTTCAAGAAATCATAAAAGTATAAGTATATGGAACATGAAGTCACGAGGAGGCAAATATCACAAGTGATGAATGCACAAGGTCAAGGCAAGGAAACATGCTCAAGACTAAAGTCAAAGATCACATCAAGCATATTCACAAGAACAAGATCGAAGACTCAAGCATAGTATGCTAGGTTTAAGATTTTGTAAAATGATGTGACCTCCCTTTGGGGGAGATTGTTGGAAATACGTTTTTCCAAGGAAAGTCTCGGTCACATCATTGTTAGCATAGATCACGAGCTATAGACTATTTAGGACATTGTAACTTGGAGTGACCTCCCTTTGGGGGAGATTGTTGGAAATACGTTTTTACGTATTTAGAAAGGATCGGTCACTCCAATAATATTGGGCTCGTGATCCAATATAGCCCATATAGCCCACATGTAGGGTGGGCTATATAAACCCCCCTCCTAGCATGTTAAGAGGGGTTGAACATTTTCATTTTATGAATTCCATTTTTTTCTTATTCCTCTCCTTTCTCTCTCTTCTTTCTCTCTCTAAGTTCCATTTCTTCCATCATTCAATAGATTAACCATACAATGCCTAATCCTTAGAAAAACACGATCCTACATCAGTTAATGTTTTAGGACATTTACCTTATGATTTGATGACACGCCATAAATACACGTAACGGTCCACTTATCCAAGTGGGGTGTTACAACTACATTTTCTGACCCTTTTTTATCCTAGATTTCTAGATTAAATTCCTGTAAAAGCAAAATCCACCTAAGCAACCTCAGTTTTGTCTCTTTCTTAGTCAACAAATGTCTTAAGGCACTATGATCTGAAAATACTATCACCTTAGAATGCCCTCAAATATATGACCTAAACTTATCAAGAGCAAAAACCATGGCTAGCAACTCTTTTTCAGTAGTGGTGTAATTCATTTGAGCTTCTAAAAAAGGCTTACTAGAATAAAAGATTACAACGGGTTTCTTATCGACCCGTTGTCCCAAAACCACCCCAGCGGCATAATCACTCACATCACACATGATCTCGAAAGGCTTCGACCAATCAGATGATTGTAGAATAGGGGCTTCAACAAGCTTTTGCTTAAGCATGTTGAATGCATTAAGACATGATTCATTAAAGTCAAAGCGTGCATCTTTTAATATTAAATTACAACGAGGCTTTGATATTGCACTAAAATCTTTAATAAATCGCCTATAGAACCCGGCATGACCAAGAAAAGATCGCACACCTTTGATGGTAGTGGGAGGAGGAAGGGTTGAAATTACTTGAACTTTGGCACGGTCAACCTCAAATCCTTTTTAAGACACAACATGCCCTAATACAATTCCCTTTCGAACCATGAAATGGCTCTTCTCCCAAATAAGCACCAAATTAGTTTGGGTGCATCTTTTTAACACGCTTTCAAGCTGATCAAGGCAGCTTTCAAAAGACTAACCAAAGATGGAGAAATCATCCATAAATATCTCTACGGATTCTCCAACCATGTCAGAAAAGATACTCATCATGCATCGCTGAAAGGTAGCGGGTGCATTACATAGGCCAAAAGGCATTCTTCGAAATGCAAACGTCCCATAAGGACATGTAAACGTAGTTTTGGACTTGTCATCAGGATGGATGAGTATTTGATTATAACCAGAGTACCCATCCAGGAAGCAATAGAACTTCTTACCAAAAAGCTTCTCAAATATTTGATCAATGAAAGGTAGTGCGAAATGATCCTTCGATGGGGCATTATTAAGCTTACGATTATCTATGCAAAGTCTCTACCCAGTAACTGGTCAGGTGGTAAGTTTTTCCCCACTCTCGGTTACCACAACGGTGATTCCGGCCTTTTTAGGCACCGTTTGAGTGGGACTTACCCATTTACTGTCTGAGATGGGATAGATGATACCAGCATCTAAACATTTAAGAACTTCCGTCTTCACCACCTCTTTCATATTAGGATTCAGACGCCTTTGCGCATCTCTTGCTGGCTTAATATCTGGGTCCGTAACTATTCGATGCATACATAATGAAGGGCTGATCCCTTTCAAGTCTACAATCGTCCATCCCACTGCTGCTTTGTACTTTGAAAGCACTTTTAGAAGTGCTTCCTCTTGTGATTCAGAAAGATCAGAAGCAACAATAACGAGTAACGTATTGTTAGGACCTATAAAAGCATATTTGAGATTGGATGGAAAAGGTTTTAGTTCAAGAGTTGGAGGCACCTCTAAAGATGGCTTCGTGGCCGTGTAAAAAGTAGAAGGAAAGGGCTCCACCTTATAAGACCAAGGTGGTTTTTGATGGTCCAAAGAACTGACCAAACACTCTTGAATCTCTTGTACTTTGGCAACATCAAGAATCTCCTCATTCTCACTAGTTAGATATAATTCCAAAGGATCATCCTTAAGCATACAGGGTGCATGCTTTTGAACTTCCTCGTCGATCACATCTACTTGGTAACATTCATTCATTGTAGGAGAATTCATAGAATTAAACACATTCAGTCTTATCTTCTTATTACCGAATGCAACATCCATGGCACCAGTTCAACAATTAATCCTAGCATCTATCGTGGCTAAGAATGGGCGCCCAAGAATAATAGTTGGTTAAACATCCTTGTATTATGACTCGGTGTCCATAAAAAAGAAGTCAACTGGGTAATAGAAGTCATCAACTTTCACAATAACATCCTCTAAGATACCTCTAGGAATTTTGGTAACATTCCTATTTGGTAACATTCATTCATTGTAGGAGAATTCATAGAATTAAACACATTCAGTCTTATCTTCTTATTACCGAATCCAATATCCATGGCACCAGCTCGACAATTAATCCTAGCATCTATCGTAGCTAAGAATGGGCGCCCAAGAATAATAGTTGGTTGTACATCCTTGTATTGTGACTCTGTGTCCATAACAAAGAAGTCAACTGGGTAATAGAAGTCATCAACTTTCACAATAACATCCTCTAAGATACCTATAGGAATTTTGGTAGATCGATCAGCTTAGGAAATAATGGTGTCTGTCTTACGAAGACTTCCTAACTCATACTTATTGATCAAACTAGCAGGAAGGATGTTGATACTAGCACCAAGATCAAGGAGCGCCTTCTTAATGGCAATATTTCCGACTACAACTAAAACCAATGGTGCTCCAGGATCTTTGAATTTAGAAGGAAGAGAGCTAGATAAGACCGCACTAACATGCTTAGTTAGGTTAATATTTTTAGGCAAAGACGCCTTCAGCTTCCTCTTCTAGGTACACAAGTCCTTTAAAACTTGGCATAAGCAGGAATTTGCTTGATAGAATAAATAAGGGGGAAATTGATTTTAACTTGCTTGAAAGTCTCCCACATATCCTCAGCATGAGGACCCTTTTTAGCTAACCTTACAGATGTCGATTTTTCTAAAGCCGTAGGGTAAGGTGTGCTGGACACACCACCCTACCCAAGTTCGGGAGATTAGTAGCTTTAGGATTTTGTGTTGTTGGTGTAGGAAAATCATTTAACAAATCATTTACCAACTCATAACCGGACTTAACATTATCAGAATTTTCACCTTCAACAGTAATTTCGTCATCAGTAATGAAATCCTCGACGTCAGGAGAATTTGGAATTCCCTTGTCATTGTTGTAGATTTTTGCATTTCGTAGATATGTCACCATATTCACGTGCTCATTTCCGTTTTTCTTGTGTGCGGGATTCATGGTGGGGTAGCTCGATAGCTTTCCCTCATCTCTTTTGTTTAATTGATCCGCCAATTGACCAACTTGTCTCTCAAGAGCTGCAATAGATTTGGTAGTGGTCTCGTGTCTTTGATTGGTGACATCAAATTTCTTATTGATCTCTTGATTGTTGGTAGACAATGAATCCATAAGCCTATCAAACTTTTGGTCAAGGTTCAAGAGACGGTTATCATCTTGCCCTTGGCCCTGATTCGGATATTGTTGTTGTAGCTTATGATAGTAATAAGTGTGAAAACACTTATCCTTTTACCAGTTATTTCCAATAATAACAAGACCAAAACGTGTAATTTATGTCGTAAAAGTCGGAATTATGTGTGGTTTGTGTTTTTATTATGTTTTAGGACCAAAAGATGAAAAAGGAAGAAAAACACGGGGTTTCACGGGCTTTTATCGAAGAAAACGGGAAAAGACGAAGTCAAAAGATCAAGAGTGCAAAAAGAATGGAAGTCCAAAGCCAATTCTGAAGATTTATCGAAGAAAAAGTCTAAAGACGGAAGTTTAATAAAGTCGAAGAACTCAAGTCTAAATTAAAGAAGAAAATTATCAAGACAAGTTCAAATCCCGAGACGACATCGAGAAAAGAAAAAGAATTAAGTCGAGTCGAGAAGACGTGAAGAAAGAAAGAAAGAAGAAGCAACACATGCACTCCTTCCATTTTTCCCTATAAATACCCTCCTAATACACATTCCTAATACAGATTAGGAGGGTAGTTAGTCTTTAGTTTTTTTAGTTTTCATTTGTCATTTTTTTCTTTCTAGTTTTAGAGAGAGAAAGTTCTAAACTTTCTCTCACTAAGTTTCATCTTTTCTTTTAATCTTTCAAGATTAAACATTTGTGTATTGCTTATTTCATTAATCAAGTTCTAGTTAAGCTTTTAATCCTTAATCTTATTCTACCTTTCTTTGATTTTTAGATTGATTTTGGTGCGAATCACATTAATTCCGTGTTGATCTTAATGGTTTTGTGCTTAAAAAGTTAATCTTTTTGTTCCTACATAAGCTTTCATTTGATTAAGCTTTAAGATTCTTGTGCTTATTGGCTTATTTACATGATTAGCTTATTTACTTTTTAAAATTTTTCTTAAAAAGTTCATCTTTTTATGATTTGATTTAAAGGTTTGCTTATTTTATGTTTAGATAAGTTGTTGATTGTGCTTATTTAGTATATATCACTTTTGATTCGTGGTAGTTTTGGGTATTAGCTTATTCATCATAGCTTATTACCTAGCTTATTTCGGATCCCATATAAATCGGAAAGGGTCTAAACCCTTTCCGATCGCAGCTTATTCCGACCAAGCACCATCCCCCTTATTCCGATTGGTAAATCGGAAAAGGGTTTCTGTTTTTCGATCAGCACCCACCATTCCGATCGTAGTGATCGGATTAGGGATTATAGATTCTGACGACAAGTTTTGACACATTCCGATCTGGCCCCTTTGTTGAATATTCCGATTAGAGGTTTTGCATAATATTCCGATTGTATACTTTATCCCACATTCCGATTTAAGTTGTTTTCAACATTCCGATTTGGATCCCTTGTTTATTATTCCGACGGGTGAACTAGTGATATTCCGATTGAGTGGTTTTTGGTGGACATTCCGAACGTGCAAATTGTATACATTCCGATCAACAGATCAGAATATATTCCGATCTGGACACTTTTTGGACATTCCGATTGCCTCACTTTCCGACCACATATTCCGATCAGAGTTACATCTTGCTTTCTGATGGTTTTAGTTTCTTATTTTTACAAAAGTTTCTAAGTGTTAGTTTTATTTAGTGTTCAAGTATCTTTCTAATATTGCCTTCAAGTTTTCTAGCATTTATTCTTAACTTGTTATTCTTAGTTTAATCTTTAAACTTCTACTTTACTCAACGTCACTTACTTATTTGCTATTAGTTTAAAATAGATAATCAACCAAACCATTCTCTTGTTCACCAAAAGACAATTGAGTCGCACTTTAGACCGGTAATCAATTCGAAAAGTTCGGACGATAAAGATTTTATACTTGGCTAAAAACCGAGTATTAAATGGCGCCGCTACTGGCTCTTTTCGTTAAGATTAACGGTTTCTAGTGAGAGACGCATTGAATTTTGGGATCCGTTCTTTGAACGTTATTTTCCTTGCTTCAAAAACTTTCAAAAACCATAAAAAAATATAAAATTCTTCAAAAATACAAAAACATTAAAAAATCATAAAAAGCAATTCTTTTGCAAAGGTTTTGCACCAAAAATATTAGATAGATATTCTCTCTGTGTATATTTTTCTTCTGTAGGTGTATGCGTACTAGATCTTCGAACTATTCTGAGCCCGAGACTCGTGAAGATTTAGATATGGCTGGTGTTAATAACAACAATAATAACCCACCTCTACCCAATTTGAATAATAACAACAACAACAACAACAACAACAACAATGTCCCCCTACCTGATTTACGAACAATGGAGGAATTGTGTCAACCCACCATGAACGGACGCGGAGGCCCGATTGCGCCGATGCACGTCACGGCTCAGGAATTTTTGTTGAAGCATCACATGATCCAACAAGTGCAAACTAACCCATTTCGCGGAATTCCAGATGATGATGCCAACAAACACCTCGACAAATTCATTACCATCACCCAAAGCATGAAGTCCCCCGGTGTTTCTATGGATGACCTTCGCCTTCAACTATTTCCCTACTTTCTTTCTCACAATGCCGAAAAATGGTTTGACCATCTCCCAAAAAATTCTATTCATACTTGGAATGACATGACTCAACGCTTTTTGTCGCGCTACTTCACACCATCCATGGTCAAGAGCCTTCGTAACCAAATTAGTGGATTCATGCAAGACAATGATGAATCACTCTTTGATGCTTGGGAACGATACAATGATTTGATCGACCGCTGTCCAAATCACAACATGCTCCCCGTTACTCTCATTGATACTTTCTACAATGGTCTCACTTTTCGTGATCGTGACACGATCAATGCCGCCGCCGGTGGTACTTTTATGAAAAGGAGACCGGAGGAGTGTCGAGAGTTGATTGAAAACATGACTACTCACCACAAGAATTGGGATTCATCCGCATCCTCAAGATCTAACCCGAGAGTCAATGTTTATTCTACTACTTCCAATCCTGAGATGACTGAAATTTCTCGACAACTCGCTGAGACGAACAAGGATTTCATGACCATGGCCACAAACCACTTTCAACAAGCTAAAGCCGTTGCTATTTCTTGTGACACATGTGGTGGTCCTCATTCTTACAATGATTGTCCTTCTACCCAAGGCAATTTTTCTGAAAACGTTAACGCAGCATACGGTACTTATCCCACGGGAAGCTATTAAGCTCGCCCTCAAGGAGACCGTAGCTTGCTAAGTTATCGTTCAAACAATTATCTTGCTCCACCCGGATTCCCTCCTCCCAACCACAACCAACAACAAAGCTATAACCGAAACAACCAATCCCAAACTCGTGCTACGAATCAATATCAATCCCAAAGAAACCCATACCCAAATCCAGGAAATTCTCAAGCTTACCAAGCTCCACCTCTCAATCAACCGATGGCATTGAATCAAGACGTCGAGACGTTCATGAAGACTAATCGAGAGATGGTGACAAATCTTCATAGTCAATTTGTCAACTTGAAGAATGATATGGCAAAACAAGGGAGCGATATTCGAGCCGATCTGAGGAATGACATGGCAAAACAAAGCAATGAAATTCGTGCAGACATCAGAGACTCTTTCAGCACTCAAGCGCTTAACATTCGTGATATGATTGGTTTGCTCATCCAAGGTAATCAACCCTCTTCTTTGGGTACTCTTCCGAGTAACACCGTTGCGAATCCAAGAGGGGAGATGAAAGCAATCACCACTCGTAGTAGAAAAGGTTATACGGAACCCGAGCTTCCTACACCTCCACCCGTGATTGTGAACAAGGAAAAAGAGCAACTTTCCCCACCTCCTTTGCCTTCTACCCCCATTTCCCCACCACCCGTGGTTGTGAGTGATCCTACTCCCCTAAAGCCTTCTTCTTCATCCAATATACCTTATCCTTCAAGGTTGAGGAAAGAGAAGCAAAAGAGCAAGGATGATATTCAAGTTTCAAACTTTCTAAAAATGTTCAAACAATTGAATTTTAACATCTCCTTTGCTGAGGCTCTCGCTCACATGCCCAAAGACGCGAAAATGTTTAAAGATCTTCTTAGTGACAAGGAGAAGCTTCTTGACATTGCTCAGACCCAACTTAATGAGAATTGCTCCGCCGTTCTCTTAAGGAAATTGCCCACCAAACTTGGTGATCCGGGTCGCTTCTTGATTCCTTGCAACTTCCCAGGAGTAGAGAATTGCATGGCCCTAGCCGATCTAGGTGCCAGTATAAACTTAATCCCTTTAAGTGTTTGGAAGCAATTATCTCTCCCCGAGCTAGTCCCTACCAAAATGACTTTGGAATTAACTAACTGTACGGTTGCTTATCCAGTGGGGATAGCCGAAGATGTCTTTGTTGGTGTTGACAAATTCACCTTCCTAGCATATTTTGTCGTCGTTGATTACGAGATGGAACCTCGTGTTCCATTAATCGTTGGACGTCCCTTCTTGAGGACCGGTCGCACTCTCATTGATGTAGCCGCGGGCGAAATAATCATGAGAGTTGGTGACGATAAAATTGTCTTCAATATGGGTAAGATTTCTAAGCAACCTTATTCATATGAGAGTGTTAATGCTATTGATTCTCGATGAGGCTTGTGAAGAACATTTTCATGATGCTTGCAAAAGTACTCTCTCTTCTCTACCCACTGTTGAGATTGTTTCCTCAATTGCTCCAGCATTGACTCCTTTTGGAGAAAGTGACTTAGATGATTTCGAAGCTAGCTTGGGTCCTCTCGATATTAAGTATGATAATTCTTCCACTGATTGGGATGAAGATATTCGTACTATTGAGAGACTTCTCAATGAAGACCCGTTTTCTCCTCCTTCTCCTAAAGACGTGACTAATGATGATCCATCGTTAGTTTCACCATCTATTGAGGATCCTCCTACTCTTGAGCTTAAGGACCTACCTCCTCATCTTGAGTACGTTTTCCTTGAAGACAACGAGAAGTTACCGGTCATCATCGCAAAGGACCTGAAAGAAGAAGAAAAAGCCCGACTTATCGCCGTGTTGAAGAAGCATAAAAGAGCTATCGCTTGGAAAATCTCCGACATTCCCGGAATTGATCCTCACTTTTGCACAAATAAAATTCTCATGGAGGATGACTTTAAGCCCACAATTCAAAGCCAACGAAGGGTGAATCCTAAAATCCATGAAGTCATCAAAAAAGAGGTTATCAAACTTCTTGATGCGGGTATGATTTACCCTATTTCGGATTCACCATGGGTTAGTCCAGTCCATTGTGTGCCTAAGAAAGGCGGAATCACCATTGTGCCCAATCAAAACAACGAGTTGATTCCCACCCGTCTCGTTACTGGGTGGAGAGTTTGTATATACTACCGCAAACTCAATGATGCCACGAGAAAGGATCATTTCCCTCTACCCTTTATGGACCAAATGCTTGAACGTTTAGTGGGTAATGAATATTACTGCTTTCTTGATGGTTTCACGGGTTATTTCCAAATACCCATCGATCCCCAAGATCAAGAGAAGACAACATTCACTTGTCCCTATGGCACATTTGCTTACAAAAGAATGCCTTTTGGCTTATGCAATGCCACCGAGACTTTCCAAAGGTGCATGTTGGCTATCTTCCAAGACATGGTTGAGCAAACCATGGAAGTCTTCATGGATGATTTCTCGGTCTTTGGGGATTCCTTCTCTTCTTTCCTTGCCAATTTGGAACGTATGCTTAAGCGGTGCGAAGACACTCGCCTTGTTCTGAATTGGGAAAAATGCCATTTTATGGTAAAAGAAGGCATTGTGCTAGGACACAAAATCTCTAATGCCGGTCTTGAAGTCGACCGTGCTAAAGTGGATGTCATAGCCAAATTACCTCCACCTTCAACCGTGAAGGGTATGAGAAGTTTTCTGGGTCATGCGGGCTTCTATCGTCGATTCATTCATGATTTCTCTAAAATCGCTCGCCCGATGACCCACCTCTTGGAAAAAGATACTCCTTTTATCTTTTATAAAGAGTGTATCGACGCCTTCAATCTTCTTAAGGATAAGCTAACTAAGGCACCGGTCTTGGTTACCCCTAATTGGGAGCTACCCTTTGAATTGATGTGCCATGCTAGCGACTTTTCTATTGGTGCGGTTTTGGGTCAAAGAGTGAATAAACACTTCCAACCAATCCACTATTCTAGCAAAACAATGACGGGGGCTCAATTGCATTATACGACAACCGAAAAAGAGCTTTTAGCTGTTGTCTATGCTTTTGAAAAATTTCGCCCCTATCTTGTTTTATCCACCACCATCGTATACACGGACCATTCCGCGTTGAAGTACTTGATGACTAAACACGACTCTAAGCCAAGACTTCTCCGCTGGGTTTTACTCCTTCAAGGATTCAACATTGAAATTCGTGACAAGAAGGGTGCTGAAAACCTAGCCGCGGATCATCTGAGCAGACTTGAGGATCCATATCAAGGGGATCATCCGAACAAAGAGATCAATGACTCTTTACCCCTTGGAACCTTAATGTCTATAAATCTCAATCTTGATGACACCCCGTGGTTTGCCGACATTGCAAACTACTTAGCGGGTGGTATTCTCATCAAAGGGTTAACATCCCAACAAAAGAAGAAGTTCTTCAATGATGTTAAGAGTTACTTTTGGGATGACCCTTTTCTATTCAAACAACGTGCTGATCTGATCATTCGTCGATGTGTTGACGGACCGACAGCTTTTGACATTCTCCAGGCTTGCCACAAAGGACCCACCGGTGGTCACTTTGGTCCCAACTACACCGCTAAGAAAGTGTTTGATTCTGGATTCTATTGGCCCACCATTTATCGTGACGCTCACGAAATGGTTAAGCATTGTGATGCTTGCCAACGCCAAGGTAAGATCACACATAAAGATGAGATGCCTCAAAATTTCATACAAGAATGTGAAATCTTTGACGTATGGGCATCGACTTTATGGGGCCATTTCCATCCTCCAAAGGGAACAAGTATATCCTCGTAGCCGTTGATTACGTTTCTAAATGGTTTTAAGCCAAGGCTCTCCCTACGAACGATGCGAGGGTGGTTGTGAACTTTTTGAAGCAGCTTTTCTCTCGATTCGGCGTTCCTCGTGCTATTATCAGTGATCGCGGGACTCATTTTTGCAATGATCAATTTGCAAGAGTCATGGCTAAGTATGGTGTTAATCATCGTCTTTCCACCGCCTGTCATCCCCAAACCAATGGGCAAGCCGAGATATCCAACCGTGGATTGAAGCGAATTTTGGAGCGTACTGTGGGAGAGCATCGTGCTGCGTGGGCCGATAAGTTAGATGATGCTCTGTGGGCTTTCCGCACTGCTTATAAGACCCCGATCGGGTGTACACCTTATCGTCTTGTGTACGGGAAAGCATGCCACCTCCCCATCAAGCTGGAACATAAGGCGCACTGGGCCTTGAAGTGGGCTAACTTCGACATCAACAAAGCCGGTGATCATCGCAAGATTCAACTCAACGAGCTCAACGAACTGAGGAATGAAGCTTACGAGAACTCACTGATCTACAAGAAGAAGACCAAGATCATTCATGACGCAAGGATTAAGAACCTAGAGTTACTCGTTGGTGATCAAGTTCTACTCTTTAACTCTCGGTTGAAGATCTTCTCTGGCAAGTTGAAGAGCCGCTGGTCTGGTCCATTCGTCGTCGCCAAAGTCTTTCCATATGGGACCATTGAGCTTTCTCAGCCTAATGGGCACAATTTCAAGGTGAATGGACAGCGTTTGAAGCTGTACTTTTGTGAGGACATCTCTCATGAGATGATTCCATCCCTCACCACGTTTCCCACGAACTAAATTGGTCGAGTCAGGCTCGTGACTCAGTGAACAAAAACAAGCGCTTCTCGGGAGGCAACCCGTGATTTATCCTTTACTTCTTTCATAATAAGTGCAGGGGGAGCCCCGTATGTGTTTTGTTGTCTTGTTTCTTGTGATGTGCAGGGATTAAAACATCAAAGATCCACTCTTGATGACTTTTGACGAACCGTAATACCGTGTTCCTATCTTCCTGGTTCTATCCTAAACTCTTGTGATTCAATATTTCATATTTTATATGTTCACATTGAATTCACTTTAGTTGTCCTTTCCTTAGCAAGATTTAAACAAAGTGCACAATGTCATAAGTGTAGGGGAGTTTACTCCCACATGCTTAAACATTGAGGACAATGTTTATCTTAAGTGTAGGGGGGACTTCTATCGAAGTAAGTGGTATTTTCCATGATTTTGCCCTCATTTTAACCGGAAAATTTGATTTTTCGACATTTTTCAAAATTTTTAATCTATTTTGGCCTAGTTGTATAGTTGTATTTTCCTTTATTATGTTTATTTCCTTTCCATTGCTAGAATAAATTTCCAATAAAGTGGTTTTAAATTTTTCTTAGTCGTGAATATTTTGACTCAACCCGAGTTTACATATCTAAGTTTACTCTAGCTAGTATCCTTAACGTGTTTAAGTCAAGTTTTGCTAGGCTTTTATATAGGGAGCTATAAAACGCGAAAGTCTTAACTCTCACGGGTTAAGAACAAGAACTTTTCGCAAGTTCCTATAATTGATCCTAGAGAGTCGTTTGTCAATGGAACTTTAAAATGCGAATTCTAAACTTGAAAAAGTCTAAGAATTTGCAAGATCATATAGGCGACTCGAAAACCCAAAACTTTGATTTAATAGGCTAAGCATCCACGAGTCTCATTCCTTGAGATTTTAAACTGTGGAGAACGAGAGATGATAGAGTCAATTATAAGTGTGGTATTCTTTCGTGAATTTATGTGAGTTAATTATAAGCCTATTCTCCCTTCGCTTGTTAATAAATTTATCTGCAATAAATAAGGTTGTACGATTTAAAAGGTTACTTAGCTTCTAGCCCAAGATCGTTTAAAAGTTGCTCGATACAGATTAGAGTTCATAGCCAAGGCATAACTTATTGAAGCGGGATGCGAAGATTGGCGAGTCCGAAAAGGCCCTAACAAGGCATGAGGGCTACATTTTGTTACTAAAGATCCAAAAGTGATGGGTGAAGAATCATTTATCGAAAATCAATATGAAGGATCGAGACACATGACGAAAAGCAAATACTCCCCTAAAGATCATGGATAAGTCTATCCAACAAGGCCCTAACAAGGTATGAGATAAATAGATCCAAGTCCTAAAAGGAGGCGGATCGTTGTATATCAAAGTCCAAAATAAAGATTGGAGAAAAATGAAGAAGTCGTGGTCCATTTATGAATAATCTCTCAAAACTTCAAGTGAAGAAATTCCTATTATGAAGAGAAGACCATAATTTCAAGAACGTATCTCAAAGATTTGAAGTATGAAGTCGCTGCCAAATATCGGTCCGAGAAAGGTCTCAAATCGTGAAGCGAGTTATGCCAAGATATGAACTTTATGAGGTCCCGAGAAGCAGTTTTAAAAGATTTTGTCCTTTAGCTAACTATTGATTAAATCATTCACTTTATTTTCGGCTTAAATAACTATCGAAATAAGTCAAACAATGCATCCTCGTGATCATTCAAGACAAAAATAAAATATAAGAAATACACCTAGGAATAAGGGACTCTAAGTGAATAATTGGCCCACATGAATTCGTGATTGGTTTGCTAACTTATAATAACAATGATCTCGTTTTTAAGCTTGGTATGGGGAACGTGAAACTTGAGGTTGATAAACGTTCATGGCAGCCAAAACCCAATGTAAGTCTTTGATTTCTTTACTTATTTTTATCTTTTTATCTTTCATATTTAGTATTTAATAAAGGGCAAGGTGGGTTATTTATGATGGAAAATGTAAACTGTGCTTTAAATTTAATGCATTGCATGAGGGCATTGCAATGGTCAAGTGTAGGGGATTTAATAAGTGTGAAAACACTTATCCTTTTACCACTTATTTCCAATAATAACAAGACCAAAACGTGTAATTTATGTCGTAAAAGTCAAAATTATGCGTGGTTTGTGTTTTTATTGTGTTTTAGGACCAAAAGATGAAAAAGGAAGAAAAACACGGGTTTTCACGGGCTTTTATCAAAGAAAACGGGAAAAGACGAAGTCAAAAGATCAAGAGTGCAAAAAGAACGGAAGTCCAAAGCCAATTCTGAAGATTTATCGAAGAAAAAGTCTAAAGAAGGAAGTTTAATAAAGTCGAAGAACTCAAGTCTAAATTAAAGAAGAAAATTATCAAGACAAGTTCAAATCCCGAGACGACATCGAGAAAAGACAAAGAATTAAGTCGAGTCGACAAGACATGAAGAAAGAAAGAAAGAAGAAGCAACACATGCACTCCTTCCATTTTTCCCTATAAATACCCTCCTAATACACATTAGCAGGGTAGTTAGTCTTTAGTTTTTTTAGTTTTCATTTGTCATTTTTTTCATTCTAGTTTTAGAGAGAGAAAGTTCTAAACTTTCTCTCACTAAGTTTCATCTTTTCTTTTAATCTTTCAAGATTAAACATTTGTGTATTGCTTATTTCATTAATCAAGTTCTAGTTAAGCTTTTAATCCTTAATCTCATTCTACCTTTCTTTTATTTTTAGATTGATTTTGGTACGAATCACATTAAATCCGTGTTGATCTTAATGGTTTTGTGCTTAAAAAGTTAATCTTTTTGTTCCTACATAAGCTTTCATTTGATTAAGCTTTAATATTCTTGTGCTTATTGGCTTATTTACATGATTAGCTTATTTACTTTTTAAAAGTTTTCTTAAAAAGTTCATATTTTTATGATTTGATTTAAAGGTTTGCTTATTTTATGTTTAGATAAGTTGTTGATTGTGCTTATTTAGTATATATCACTTTTGATTCGTGGTTGTTTTGGGTATTAGCTTATTCATCATAGCTTATTGCCTAGCTTATTTCGGATCCCATATAAATCGGAAAGGGTCTAAACCCCTTTCCGATCGCAGCTTATTCCGACCAAGCACCATCCCCCTTATTCCGATTGGTAAATCGGAAAAGGGTTTCTGTTTTCCGATCAGCACCCATCATTCCGATCGTAGTGATCGGATTAGGGATTATAGATTCCGACGGCAAGCTTTGACACATTCCGATCTGGCCCCTTTGTTGAATATTCTGATTAGAGGTTTTGCATAATATTCCGATTGTATACTTTATCCCACATTCCGATTTAAGTTGTTTTCAACATTCCGATTTGGATCCCTTTTTTATTATTCCGACGGGTGAACTGGTGATATTCTGATTGAGTGGTTTTTGGTGGATATTCCGACGGTGCAAATTGTATACATTCTGATCAACAGATCGGAATATATTCCGATCTGGACACTTTTTGGACATTCCGATTGCCTCACTTTCCGACCACGTATTCCGATCAGAGTTACATCTTGCTTTCCGATGGTTCTAGTTTCTTATTTTTACAAAAGTTTCTAAGTGTTAGTTTTATTTAGTGTTCAAGTATCTTTCTAATATTGCCTTCAAGTTTTCTAGCATTTATTCTTAACTTGTTATTCTTAGTATAATCTTTAAACTTCTACTTTACTCAACGACACTTACTTATTTGCTATTAGTTTAAAATAGATAATCAACCAAACCATTCTCTTGTTCACCAAAAGACAATTGAGTCGCACTTTAGACCGGTAATCAATTCGAAAAGTTCGGACGATAAAGATTTCATACTTGGATAAAAACCGAGTATTAGATAGTAAGAATTTTGTTGGAAGTTAGATAAATCGCCACCCTCATACCTTGGTTTGTAACCATAGTGTTGTTGTTGGGCATTATTAGAGCGATTGTCTTCATCTTTCCAACGGAAGCTGGGGTGATTGCGCCATCCAGGATTGTAACTTTCGGAGAATGGGTCATCTCGTAGACGACCTCCATAGACTCCATTCACCTCCTCATTTGGTGGCGTCCCCCAAATTTGACAATTATCGGCTGAATGACTTGGATCACCACACATTGAACACCCACTATGCGACACATTTGACACATTTGGAACACCTTTTCCCTGATTTTTCAACAAAAGATCAACTTTCTTACTTAACTTGCTAATTTCAGAATTTGTGCCACGTTGGTTAGATACAGAATTGGCGGAAGATGGGTTGTTGTTTCGATCCACTTAAGCTTGGGTCTTGGAACCTTTGCTTAGTTTTTCAAAAAACTCCCATTCTTCCTCCATAGGTCACGAGAAAAACATACCCCCACTCGTAGCCATCACAAATTGTTGGTTGTTATAATCCAACCCGTCATAGAAGACTTTGACAAGCTCCCATTTTGGAACATCATGATGAGGGCAAGTTCTTAATAACTCCTTAAGTCTACTAAATGCTTCATGAAACCGCTCGCCTGGGATTTGACGAAAGGATTTAATCTTATTTCTAATGGCAGCAGTTTTACTTATAGAATAAAATTCCTCGAGAAAAGCAGCTTGCATTTCAGACCAGGAGTTAATACTACCTGGCTCAAGAGATGAGAACCAGTCCTTAGCTTGATCTTTAAGAGAAAAAGGAAAAAGGCGAAGTCTTACCTCATCCTTGGTAATGTTATTAACATGATGTGTGTCAGCAATTGAGAAGAACTCTCGCGGATGTGCGTATGCCTCCTCACGACCTCTAAACACTAGAAAAATTGCTATGAGGTTCGGCTGAATCTTGAAGTTACTTGTAACCCCTTTTTCCGGATTCGGATAAACGATAGGCGAGGGATCCTCGAAGATCCCCGGCCTGTAATAAGAATAAACACCCCGTGGTGGGGATTCTTCTCCGCTACTATCTCCGCTAGCATCTCCTCCAACATCCTCATCACCTGGCATTTCAGCGAAAAGCTCTGCTAAACCTGAAAAATCAAGATTAGTAGAAAACTGTCGAAACGCTTTCCTCCTCAAGCGTGCACTTTTCTCAACCTCGGGATCGTAAGATAACGGTGATGTACGTCCCGATTTACGTGTGCGCATACACTAACCTGCACACTCACATGAAACAAAACAAAACAAACAAAACAAAACAAGCAAAACAAGAAAAAAAAATCTTTTTATATTTTTTATTTATTTTAAAAAAATATTAACAAAAACTTAAACAAAAGCTCACTATTCCCCGGCAGCGGCGCCAAATTTTGATCGATGTCGAAGTGCCGGTCAAAAATAACCTAATTACCTTATACTAGATAGGGTAAGCGGGTATCAAATCTACGAGTAATATGTGGTTTTAGTTTAAGCTTTGGGGTGATCACTGATCAATAAAAGTTTTAGTTTTGAAATCTAACGACTAAAATACTCTTGATAATAAAAATACTGATTAAAAAATTAAAATAATTATTAAACTAATAATAAAGCTAGAAAAATAAAATAAGGTTGTAAACAATTAAAGAAAAATGCAATCCCTTCCAGCTCCTAATATTTATGGTTGATCAAACTTATTGATTATCGAAACTTTTCAGTTCGTTTACAAAGATTATTTCGACTTAATATGAATGAATTAAATTTGGCACTTATTATGTTTATCAATGACTCTCGATTATAAATCTTATATTAATCCAACCAATAATTATGTTTTAATAATTTATTTAGGTACAACTTATGTTGATTATACGACCATCTTTTTCTTTAGCTAAATAGCATAATTATGAATCGCTAACTAACTATAAATTGTCTTGCACAAAAAATTAAACATGATATTGAATCAATAAAAATAATTTATAAATAAATCATAAATCAATGTAATAAAAATATAATAATCCAAAAGTGATGATCAACCCACAAATAAAGTTACAGGAAGGAATTACAACAAAATTAGTCGGACATCGCGGTGTACCTGACCCACTTTATATCAACCACCATCATCTTAATGAATCTTCCAATCAATCAATGTGACGAATTGTCTTCCAATCAATCACCAAATCCGGAGGCTGATATTAATCCTCCAAAGTGACAATCAATGTTTTTTTTTCTTTCCTCTTTGCGATATATGTCACTTTCCTCCCTGTGTCCTCTTTTTCTTTTTCACTCTATGTTGAAAAGATAATCGGCTATGTATTGTTTTTCTTTGTCAGAGAATGCCAAAAGGTATGGTCCCCTTTTTTGTTTTGATATACGCCCCCTTTTATTCTTTTTCCACTCTGCCACTTTTCGAGATTTGTCCACATATCCGAATATATATACTTGAGTCGGTTGTGTGAATGGGCTTTTGGGCCAAGTTGATTTTATTTATTATTTTTTTTCTTTTGTACTACAATAACTTTGGCCCAAATAAAAATAACCCAACGCCAATAATTGCTCAAACAAAGCCCGGGCAAATAAAAGATGACCGAAAATATTGCGACGCGCTCAAATCTTTTTCTTCAATATTTCTTCTTCATTTACCGGGGCTCACATTGTCTTTTCTCCAAAAAGTTAATTAAGCGACCATTTTATTCCATTTCGCTCGTAACCTACATAATCACAAAACACACTAAAAGTACATGTATAACGAAAAATAAATATAGAATTATGCTAAATTAACATGCTATTAGGTGTATACAAAATACACCAATTAACATGATACATATTAATATAGGTATGTTCTTTTATATTCACATCTTTTATCATTTACTTTCATAATTGGCAAAAATAGTCCTTATACTTTATAATAATTTAGAAAATAGGTTTATCATATAGTTTTTATCTATATAGTTTCATTAATGACAAAGATGATCCTTTAAGTTTATAATTTAAGAATAATTACCTTTTAGCATATAATTTATAAGTTTAGCATATTTATACTTTTGACCCTCATAGTATATAGTTTTATAATTTATATTTTATACCTTCAAATATTACCCTTAGGGTTTAAAACTTTGAAATATTGATCCTTATAGTTTATATTCTCACAAAATGACTCTTTTAGCTCAGAAAGGTTTATAATTTCCAAAATGACAGTTTTAGTCCCTAGACTTGTAAAAATCATATAACAAGTTAAAATTACACCAAATGATCTAGGAACTTCAAAAAAGTTTCAAAACACATTTATAATCATAATAACAATATTTCTACAGAATTATAGCTTTTTAAATGGGGTTTTACTCATTATTTCATGTAAAATAAAAAACTAAGGTTTTAAGATAGCTTTAACTTATAACTTCCATTTAAATTGATGAAATGAGTTAGTTTCTTTTAGAATATCTTTCTGACATCATTTAAACATTATAACAAGTATCATATATGATTATAACAAGATAAAAGCTTGGTTAACATAGAGATTACCTAGGTGGCTCCAAAATGGATCCTTATGACTTCTTATGAACACAACTTGCTATCAAAGCTACAAGAGATTCAATGGCTACCTTCTTGACCTGGTTACTAGTTTTATGGGATTTCCTAAGACGTATATTGAGGTTGAAATGGAGAATGGGTAGGAGATACTAAGAAAACGCGGTGCGAGTTTCAAATGAAGACTATACGCCTCTATTTATACTTGTAGCAAGACTTAGACTCCAAGTTCTGGCCTAGGACGTGTAATACAGATAGGATACTGGCAAAGGAAGGCTATGAAAGTCTAATTCATGTCTAGGTGATGAGTGTGTAAGCTAGTTTGATCAAATATTCCATATGTGGTTAAAAATACTACACGGCTAGATTAGGATAAGAATGGTGATGTATAGCAAGCAAGGAGGTGATGCACCTGCTTGTAGGCACTTATAAAATATCTTAGGACTTATAAATATCTGTTTTTCAAACTTGAAATTGAGGGAAATGGTTTGAAATTGAGTTTTAGAGGGAAAATACAAAACCGGGTTTTAAAACTAGGGCTTGTAACTTATGGTTTGTGTTTTTGGTGATTAAGGACTTAGGAATGTGATTATTGAATGATTAAGGATTAATTAGTGTTTAGAAATTCTATTTAAGAGATTTGGGTCCTTGGTTTGAAGTTTAACAAAGGTTTGATGTGAAAATAGGAAGTATACTTATGTAGATTAGGGTTTCCTAATGATCTAGGGTTAAATCTTAGTAAAATGATTTATCCTTCAATTATCTACTAATGTAAACTTAATTTAGGTCTTAGACATTTTTTTATGTTTCCAAAGAGTTCTTACACTTGGTTTAATGGTTTAGTTTAGGTAAATATGTCTAAAGAGTAAAAATACCTATTTTGACCTAATTTACATGTCCTGTATTAAAATCTTGTACCTTGTGTATTAAGATACTTTTATATTGCCTTAACATAATCTAATAACCTTAATGAAGTCTTATGAGTGTATTTAGACTTGTCCTAAAAGACTAGGTTATGATTCCATGTATATTTCTTAATATAAGGGTTTCTATATCATTAAGCCTAATGACTTTCTATTTTGGGTAATTAGGGTTTATATCTTTATGTATACTTTTCTAGGGTTTATATGATATGTTTATGACTTCTATTGTTTCTATATTCTTAGTTTAAGGGTTTACATAGGTTTACTATATTCTAGGGATAATTAAGGGAGCTTAACATCCTATGCTTTGATAACTTGTACATTATGATTTATTAACTTGTAACTTAACTTGATACAAATATATTACTTTAATATGATACTTAGTTGAGTTTTATAATTTATGGAAAAATATTAGGTTCTAATTCATTGTAGAATGGATTTTATATGCTAATCTTAGTTTTAGGTCATTTTCTTGTAATTAGCTTGTGATTAGTGAATATTAGTACTTTGTGATTGCTTATCTCTTCTTTATATAGTAGATTAGAATTAGTATATTGTATTTATCATAGATACATAGTTTTGTATAATTACATTGCTTGAAACATTATTTTTAAAGGTTTCTAGTTGATGATCTAGACTATTATGTATACTTAATTGTACTTTAGCTTTGTATGGTTTATACTTACTGTTCTTGGATAACTTTATACCTTTATATGATATGTATGTTACTCAATTGTAATCCTTGATTACTTGTTATATGTATTGTGTATTCATATTCTCATAATCCTTAAGTTTACAACCTATTATAAGGATCTTAGGGTTTCTAAGGGAATTTAGGGTATCCTTGTTATACTTAAGATGTTCTTAATTGTTAAATCACTTTTAGAAATTACACTTATTGTATATATTATATTTTACAACATATAGGAATATGCTTATATGATAGTTTAGGGTTCGAGAAGCAGTTCATTCTACCAAGTAATATACAAAAAGCAAAAATTTCTAGTGGCTTTTCCACTTCCATTCAATCATATTACATATCACACTTGTGAATTTTATGGGTTATCATACTTTTATTCCAATGAACTTCCACCAATTCAAGCACCGGTCTTTACTAAAAATAATACGCCAACTGATGTCTTGAACCATCTTACTGCCTAATTGTCAAAACTTGTTGCAACTAGAGGTTTTCCACCAACGAACAATCAGCTCCGCACTTTTTTAAATACTCGCCAATAAGCCACTTTTCAAGATGCTCAAGTGACGGTGCAATCTATTCAAGAAAGGCAAAACTCATATGGACTAACTACAAGGACCGTGATTGCTCAAGCTGTGAATTCTCAAGGTAGTAGAAATGGAAGTCTCATTGCTTAATACAAGGCTTTTGCCAGTATAAAAACAATAAAAGTTCGTTGTGTTGGTATCCTTGAATTGATAACTGGTTAACTATGCGACTCAGCTGTCTTTGGTGGAAACAAATGTTGTGTCGTTGTAGTAAAAATAAAAATGTGCAAAAACTTTAATGTAAATGACAGTAATATAAATCTAAATCTAATTGAAAATAACTGACAAGAAATTAAAGCGTGAAGAAAAGTAAATGGCACTAAAAGTAAATGACGCAAACTTAAAACTACCCTAAAGGCAAACTTAAAACGCAACTAAAACTTAAACTAAGGCAAGGCTTAAAATAAATCTAAGGCAAGTAATCTTAAAGTTCAACTAAGTAAAAAGGCGGGAAAAGTAAAGCTTAAAAATAAAAACTCAAACTTAAAAACATAAACTTAAGATAAACTAAAAATACCTCACTTGGAATAATTACTCGTTCGGAATAATCAAAATAAAACACTCATTCGGAAAAATTGGCTCATCCGGAATAATCACTCCTTCATCCGGAATATAAGCTCATCCGGAATATTGATTCATCCGGAATATGTCACTTATCCGGAATAAATCCTTCACTCGGAATAATGCTTCACCCGGAATAAAAGCTTGATGCGGAATAAATCCTTCACTCGGAATGTGTCACTGATTCGGAATAATTTATTATTCTGAATAAACAACCTTGGTCCGGAATGTTCCAAATGAAGACCCTTGATCCGGAATGTTCCGAATGAAGACCCTTGATCCGGAATACAAGTATTCCGAATGAACTCCTTTGATTCGGAATAAACTGCTGAAATACTTGATTCGGAATATTCCGAATGAACTTCCTTGATTCGGAATATATCTTTGGTTCGGAATGTTTTCTTCACTCGGAATATGTTGCTGATCCTGAATATCAAACTGATCCGGAATATGTCACTTATTCGGAAAAAGTCCTTTATTCGGAATATTCAACAAACAACCTTCGTTCGGAATAACAGTTGATCCGGAATAAACTAGAATACACCCTTCGTTCGGAATGTTCTTACTTGGTTCGGAATATCCTGGAAAACAGAAAGAACGAAGACCACGGAGGACAAAAATAACACGAATCTAAACAAAATCAAGCAAATCAAACCAAAAGATTAAGTAAAACTAATCAATAAACATCTACTAATCATAAACAAACAATCCAAATCAATAAAACTAACAATCAAACATTAACAAAATCAAAACCCACTTGATTAAATCAATAAAATTTAAAGAACATGAACATAAACAATAAGCATAAAGATTAAAGATTGACAAGAAAGGTAGATAGGAGATGGACAATAAAAGTAAAGATTAACAACAATTAAAAGGACACTTACTTAAAATTAAAGGTATTTAAGGTGCAAGACAATTAAGTAAATGACATGTATTTAAATGTGCAAAAATTAGAATGGAAGAACTAGTGTCACTCTAGCCAACAAAATGAAATGAAATGAACTAAGGCCTATTTATAGGATGATTAGGGAGGTGCTTAGAGGAAGCTTCCTCCCCTATTTCTTCTTTCTTTAATTGTCATTAAGTCCTTAATCTTCTTAATTATTTGACTTTAACGACTTTGTCTCGGGATTTCTACTCTCGTCTTGTAATTTCTTCAATAAATTAGACTTGAGTTCTTCGGCTTTTGGTAAACTTCCGTCTTTTGACTTTTTCTTCGATAAATCTTCAGAATTGGTCTTGGACTTCCGTTCTTTTTGCACTCTTGATTTCTTGACTTCGTCTTTTGTCTTTTTCTCTGATAAAAGCCCATGAATGCCCGTGTTTTCTCCCCTTTTTCACATTTTCGTCCTAAATCACAACAAAAACACAAACCACGTATAATTCCGACATTTACGACATAAAATACACGTTTTAGCCCGGTTATTATTGTAATTAAATGGTAAAAGGATGGGTGTTTACACACCTATTAAATTCCCCACACTTGACCATTGCAATGTCCTCATGCAATGCATTAGTTACAAAGCACGATTACACTTTTCATCATTATCAATCCACATTGGCCTTTATTAAAGAGATAGAAAATAACAAAACAAGTAAAGAAATCAAAGACATACCTTATGGTTTTGGAAATGTCATGAATAATCATCATCCTCAAGTTTTCACATTCTCCATACCAAGCTTAAAAACGAGATCATTGTTATTATAAGTTAGCAAACTAACACGAACTCATGTGGGCCAATTATTTACTTAGACTCCCTTATTCCTAGGTGTATCTCTTATATTTTATTGTTGTCTTGAATGATCACGAGGATGCATTGTTGACTTATTTCGATAGTTATTAAGGCTGAAAATAAAGTGGGACGATTTAATCAATAGTTAGCTAAAGGACAAAATCTTTTAAAACTGCTTCTCGGGACCTCAAAAAGTTCATATCTTGGCATAACTCGCTTCACGATTTGAGACCTTTCTCGGACCGACATTTGGCGCTTCATACTTTAAATCTTGAGAGACGTTCATGAAATAATGGTCTTCTCTTCATAATAGGAATTTCTTCACTTGAAGTTTTGAGAGATTCTTCATACTTGGACCACGACTTCTTCATTTTTCTCCAATCTTTATTTGTGATTTTGATATACAACGATCCGCCTCCTTTTTGGACTTGGATCTATTTATCCTCATACCTTGTTAGGGCCTTTTTGGATAGACTTCTCCATGATCTTTACGGGAGTATTTGCTTTTCGTCGTGTGTCTCGATCCTTCATATTGATTTTTGATAAACGATTCTTCACATCACTTTGGATCTTTAGCAACAAAATATAGCCATCATGCCTTGTTAGGACCTTTTTGGACTCGCCAATCTTCGCATCCCGCTTCAATAAGTTATGCATTGGCTATGAACTCTAATCATTACCGAGCAACTTTTAAACGATCTTCGGCTAGAAGCTAAGTAACTTTTCAAATCGTAAAACCTTATTTATTGAAGATGAATTTATTAGCAAGCGATGGAAGAATAGGCTTATAATTAACTCACATAAATTTACAAAAGGATACCAAACTTATAATAGACTATATCATCTCTCGTCTTCCACAATTTAAAATCTCAAGGAATGAGACTCGTGGATGCTTAGCCCAATAAATCAAAGTTTTGGGTTTTTGAGTCGCCTATAGGATCTTGCAAACTCTTAGACTTTTTCAAGTTTGGAAATCGCATTTTAAAGTTCCCTTGATAAATGACTCTCTAGGATCAATTATAGGAACTTGCGAAAAGTTCTTGTTCTTAACCCGTGAGAGTTAAGACTTCCGTGTTTTATAGCTCCCTATATAAAAGCCTATCAAAACTTGACTTAAACACGTTAAGGATACTAGCTAGAGTAAACTTAGATAAGTAAACTCGGGTTGAGTCAAAAGATTCACAACGTTTAAAAATTAAAACCACTTTATTAAAATTTATTCTAGTAAAGAAAGAAAATAACTATACAAAGGGAAAAACTAATAGGCCAAAATAGATCAAAATTTTTGAAAAATGTCAAAAAAATGGTTTTCCGGTTAAAATGAGGACAAATACAAGGAAAAGACCACTTAACTTCGATAGAAGTCACCCCTACACTTGATATAAACATTGTCCTCAGTGTTTAAGCATGTGGGAGTAAACTCCCCTACACTTAGGACATTGTGCACGTTATTTAAATCTTGCTAAGGAAGAGACAACTAAAGAGATTCCTATTTTAATATTGAGAAATATAAAATAGTGAATCGAAAAGAGTTTAGGATAGAACCGGGAAGACGGAAACACGGAATCACGGGTCGTCAAAAATGATCAAGAGTGGATCATTGAACGCTCAAATCCCTGAATATGAGAAGAGAGGAGATAGCAAACACCAACGAGTCTCTCCTACACTTAGGCTAAAGATAGCCAAAAGATAGATACATGGGTTGCCTCCCAAGAAGCGCTTGATTTTTGTTCACCGAGCCGTGAGCCTGACTCGACCTTGATTAGCATAGGAAGAAGCATGAAAAACATCCATCGGGATCAAATACATAGTTTTCGTCCATCAAATAGCACAAGCTTAAGGCGAACAAGGCAAGCCAAAGAAGCGTAGGAAAAGTTCCCTTAAGCAAAGATGGAGCACGGTGGTAGCAAGGGTGAAGAGGTGCAAGAATATCTTCATAAGTTCCAAAAATCTTTCCTTTTATTTCATCAGATGGATACTGAGATGGCTGAAGAATATTGATACCGGGGTCGAACACCTTTTCCTTTAGGGGAAAATAGCACTCAGGCTCAGCAGAATGTGAAGAAGATCCGCGAAGAAAAGGCACAGCCTCGTCCTCAGAAGGTGGACAAAGAGGTGTCAAAACATACGTGCTGCGGATGTTGGTGTCGTCCGGTTTCTTCTCCTTTGAAAGAATTTTCTTCAAATCCGAAGTAGGATCAAGACCATAATCATCAAAGTCTAAAGGAGGGGCATCACTCTCATGAGGGAAGTATGTATTAAGAAAAGTAGAAAAGTCTTCCTCAAATGAGTAGTCATCCAAAGTAGGATCAAGCATGGATGGCGGAGGATCTTCATCATTAGAAGAATCACTCGAAAGAGTATCGGCCTCATCAAAATCATCATAAGTGGGCATGTCAGGATACTCGGAAGTAAAATCATCATAATAATCTCCATTAGAACTAGAATTATCATCATAAGCATCATAGATCGGTGGAGAATCATATATGGGTGAAGGTTCCAAATTGGAGAGAGAATCATCCACATCCTCTTGAAAAAGTGAATTATCATTGCAAGAATCGAATAGCGGATTGTCGTAGACGACAAAATCATCAAGCACATTAATCATATTCGCTGATTCTCTTCCATAGGATTTGCTTGTAAGCTTCCCCATTTCAAAAACTTGTGCATCATCCCCGACTCTTAAGATGAGTTCACACTTATCCACATCTATTAAAGCTCGACCGGTTCTCAAAAATGGGCGTCCAAGTATTAACGGAATACGAGGGTCCATTTCATAATCAACAACGACAAAGTCGACCGGAAAAGTGAATGTGCCAACTTTAATGAACACATCTTCGGCAATACCAACGGGGTAAGCGAGAGTGCGATTTGCAAGCTCAAGAGTCATTCTCGTTGGTGTAAGGTCGGGCAATGATAACTTTTTCCAAACACTTAAAGGCATCAAATTTATACTTGCCCCGAGATCGGCTAAGGCAGTAAATTTGTCGGTTTGGTTAAAAGTACAAGGTAGCCTAAAACGACCGGGATCTCCAAATTTCTCCGGAAGTTCTTTAAGAAGGACGGTAGAAAAATTTTCATTCAATCGAGTATTAACAAACTCGGCCATCTTCTCCTTCTTATTAAGTAATTCCTTAAACATCTTGACAAATTGTGGCATTTGAGCAAGAGCTTCAACAAGGGTAAAGGTGACTTTCATGCCGGCAATATATTCCAAAAAGTAAGCAACTTGAATGTCATTCTTAGTCAAAATTATAGCCTTGTTGAGTCAAGAAGGGTAAGGAATGTTGGGGTTGGGTGGTGGAGTTGGTGACGGTTGAGATGTTGAAGGGTTCTTCTTAGGTACTTCGTCATGAAGAGGCGGAGACGGTGATGGTTGACTAATACTAGGTGTGGGAGTAGTAGGGATAAATGGTGGTGGAGGAGGTGTAGATGGTGTAACTGGGGGTGGGATAGATGGTCCTACTAAAGTAACTCCACTACGGGTAGTAATAGCACTCACATTCGCTCGCGGATTGGTGACGGTGTTTGAAGGTAGAGAGCCCGAAGTAGAGGGTTGAGTAGTGGGTAAGAAACTAGCCAGCATATTCTTCAAATCATTCGTTTGATTGCTGAAGGAGGATTGTATATCATTTCGAAGCTCGGATCTAATGTCATTCCCTTGCTTGGTGATGTCCCCTTTCAAATTGATAATTTGGCTCTGCAGATTCTTAATTTGCTCTCCTTCGGTTCTCATTAAGGCTTCAACATCTTGATTCATTGGTGGGGCTTGTTGAGCGGGTGGGTGATAAGGATTAGAAGCTCGAGGTAGGATTTGGTTGCTTCTATTGTAGTTGTTGTTGGGGTTTTGGTTTTGAGGAGAAAAACCGGGTGAAAGGTAGTTGTTTGACCGGTAACTTAGCAAATTTCGATCCCCTTGAGGCCGGGCTTGGTAATTTTCTGGTGAATAATTACCATAAGCTGCATACACGTTCTCCGGATTTCCTTGAGTAGAAGGACAATCAGTGTATGAGTGAGGACCGCCGCATGTCTCAAAAGGATTGGCTACCGCTTTAACTTGTTGTTGGTTTGAAGCGATGAGCAATATATTTTTGTTCATTTCGGCCATCATGCGGGTGAATTCGGTCATGTCGGGGTTTGCTGAAGTAGAAGAAACATTGACTCTCGGGTTGTTCCTTGAAGAAGCGGAGGAATCCCAGTTTTTGTGATGAGTAGTCATGTTCTCAATAAGTTCCCTACACTCCTCGGGTCTTCTTTTCATAAATGTGCCACCGGCGACTGCATTAATCGTATCACGATCACGAAAAGTCAAACCGTTGTAGAAAGTATCAATCAAGGTAACGGGAAGCATGTTGTGGTTTGGACAACGATCGATCAAAACATTATATCTTTCCCAAGAATCAAAGAGACATTCATCGGGTTCTTGCATGAAACCGTTGATTTGATTTCGAAGGCTCGTGACCATGGATGGTGGGAAGTAGCGCGACAAAAATCGTTGAGTCATGTCATCCCAAGAATGAATGGAATTCTTCGGGAGACGATCAAACCATTTCTCGGCGTGGTGTGATAAAGTATGTGGAAAGAGTTGAAGGCGAAGGACATCCATTGTGGCACCAGGCAACTTCATGCTTTGAGTAATAGTAATGAATTTGTCGAGGTGTTTGTTGGCATCATCATCAGGCATTCCTCGGAATGGATTAGTTTGCACCTGCTGTATCATGTGATGCTTCAACGAAAACTCCGGAGCCGTGATTTGCATCGACGCAATCGGTCCTCCTCGTCCAAACATGGTGGGTTGACAAAGCTCCTCCATTGTCCGAAGATCGGGCTGTGGAAGAACATTGTTGTTTTTATTGTTGAGGTGCGGTGGATTATTGTTGTTGTTCAAACCTGCCATAGCTAAATCTTCACGAGTCTCGGGCTCTTGATAAGTTGAAGATCTAGTACGCATACAACTGCAAATGCAAAAGAAAAGATACCAAACACAAAGAGAATATATATACACTATAAAGATAATAAAATCTTTTCGGATTTTTGAAAATTTTTAATTTTTATGGATTTTTTTGAAATTTTTAAGCAAGAAAAATAACGCTCACGAATGAACGGATCCCAAAAAGCAACGCGTCTCTCACAGAAAACCGTTAATCTTTACGAAAAGAGCCGGCAGCGGCGCCATTTGATAAACTCGTCCGGAATAATTCTTCTTCACTCGGAATATTGCTTCATGCGGAATAAATGGCTCATCCGGAATATTACTTCATTCGGAACAAATGTCTCATCCGGAATAACTCTTTATTCGGAATAAAAGCTTCACTCGGAATAATTGATTATTCCGAATAAAAGACCTTGACTCGGAATATTTACTATTCCGAATGAATGCCCTTGATCCGGAATATATGATATTCCGCATGAAGACCCTTGATTCGGAACAAACAGCTTGATTCGGAATATTCCGAATGAACGACCCTTGATCCGGAATATTTCTTTGGTTCGCAATATGGCACTGATCCGGAATATCCTGGGAAAAACAGTAACGAAGAACACGGGACAAAAAAGAAACGAATCTAGACAATAACTAATCAAAATCAACCAAAAGATTAAACAAGACTAATCACAAATGATCTAATAACAATAACCTATCAATCCAAATCAACAAAACTAACAAATATAACCAAATCAATCAAAACCCACTTGATTAAATCAATAAAATTTAAAGAACATGAACATAAACAATAAGCATAAAGATTAAAGATTGACAAGAAAGGTAAATAGGAGATGAACAATAAAAGTAAAGATTAACAACAATTAAAAGGAAACTTACTTGAAATTAAAGGTATTTAAGGTGCAAGACAATTAAGTAAATGACATGTATTTAAATGTGCAAAAATTAGAATGGAAGAACTAGTGTCACTCTAGCCAACAAAATGAAATGAAATGAACTAAGGCCTATTTATAGGAGGATTAGGGAGGTGCTTAGAGGAAGCTTCCTCCCCTCTTTCTTCTTTCTTTAATTGTCATTAAGTCCTTAATCTTCTTAATTCTTTGACTTTAACGACTTTGTCTCGGGATTTCTACTCTCATCTTGTAATTTCTTCAATAAATTAGACTTGAGTTCTTCGGCTTTTGGTAAACTTCAGTCTTTTTACTTTTTCTTTGATAAATCTTCAGAATTGGTCTTGGACTTCCGTTCTTTTTGCACTCTTGATTTCTTGACTTCGTATTTTGTCTTTTTCTTCGATAAAAGCCCGTGAATGCCCGTGTTTTCTCCCCTTTTCACATTTTTGTCCTAAATCACAACAAAAACACAAACCACGCATAATTCCGACATTTACGACATAAAATACACGTTTTGGCCCGGTTATTGTTGTAATTAAGTGGTAAAAGGATGGGTGTTTACACACCTATCATTGGTCCTCAAAAGGTTGTGACTTGCTATAATTGTCGAGGACAAGGTCATATGGCTAGGCAATGCACTCAGACAAAAAGGAGAAGGGATGCAACATGGTTTCAGGAGAAGATGTATTTGGTCGATGCTCAATCTAAAGGCACTACTAAAAAATGAACCTAAAGCAACAGTCAACAAGTGTTATATTAGGCCTTCAAAGTGCTACATAATGGGTAATGCGAAACTTTTTGAAGTGCTGCATTAGGCAACGTCGCCTTAGGTTTAAAGCAACACTTTTAATAGAGAACGTAACACTTTTTAGAAGTGTTGAATTAATTTATCAAATGAAACACTTGAACTGCAACACTTTTGAGACTCAAACACAACACTTTTTTAACCCAAACTCAACACTTTTACACTACCTACAACACTTCCATATAATGAACCAAGCTATGACAACACTTATATTCATCAAATACAACACTCTAGTTTTTTTCTATATAAGTGCAACACTCTACAACATCTATTGCTGCACTTTGATTCCATTTATAGATATTGCGTACCAATAAATTAAAATGCTATACACAGTACACTTCAAGCTTGTATGATATGCAGTTTAAATGGGGTAATAATACTTAAATTCTCATATTTTGCATAAAACTCATCACATTTGGTAAAATATTTTGCATTATAAATGTGTACAATGTCAAATTAACTACTTAGTATATTACAATAGTTGGTTCAAAAAGATTTCTATGTACATTCATAGAAATAATGGAACTATCCTCGTAAGTCTCTATCCAGCCAATATAGCCTTCAAATACACCATATCAATATAGCCTGGGACATACGAAAATGAGGAATATTGTCAGAATTTTTAATAATAGTTAAACTAGCCTATAAACCCATGATAAATCATGGGTGACTTATAGAATGTTGGAAAACAAAAGTTCAAATAGGTGATAGTTGTTTTTTAGGCCTATGCATCGTCAATAAACACAAGTTCGGGATCAACAAAAATTTACTTTTACTTTCTAGTTTTCCTCCACAAGTATTAAGTAAACATCATGCACAAGAACTCAATCAAGATAAAGTATCAGGCATCAATCACTACATTCTAGATTCTAACTCAGTGGGCACGATCGCATGGTTGTTCTGCGCAACTGATTGTGATCGCATAGTTAACCTCCTACAGATACATTAAGTAATAAAAAAATCACTGAACTCGAAGGAGGTCAGAAACACTTTATGTCAATCTTTTATAAAAATATAATAAAATGGATTACCTAATATTAGATGACGATCATGCACATCTCTCCTGATATCGATGAATAGAAAAACAACAATAGGCAAAATAACCGCGTAAATCTGTAAAAGAAAATAATATCATAACAATTTTCACTAATTTGTATAGTAAATATGAAAAGAAGAAAAAGAAACTCATAGGAACGGGCCAAGAGGGAACAATGTTTTCTTTAAGCGGATATTTAAGGTCGATCATCATATCTTTTCCTACAAAGCGATAGAATGGATCTATGACATTTAGACCAGCCTCAATGATGGCAAGTAGTATTAATATAAGCCAATCATGCATATGAGTTCTGGCCACCATTCTTTCTTGAGACCAGCCTCTACCTTGTGGCCCCTGTTATGATGAAGATATGATCAAATGTAGAATAGATGCTATGCTAGTGCTTATTTAGGGGGTGATCTACGAGAAAACGTTAACTTTTGAATCTATGATGGAAACAGGGGGCAAAAGGTGATCCACTACTACAAAAAAGCTCATAGAACTTTGTTGAAAATGGCCATAAATCCCGGTTTTTCATGAGGGCTCAAAAGGGGAGGGACTCTATGTGAAACGCAAATAGAGCCCTGTTTTAAAAACGGGCTCTATTAGTAGTTATAGTGCCCTGTTTTCTCTTTACCAACTGATGTAGTGTTTTCGTACACGTTTTAGGAAAAACGCGTATGAGCGCAAGTATTAAGCGATACGCTTTAGGAAAAACGTAAAACCGAATAAATGCGGGTTCGTTCTCGAAGGAGGTGTGTGGATTAATGTGCCAATATATAAAATCAAAGTTTGGATTAGTGTCGTTTTTGGTTTCAAGAGAGAAAAATAAAAGACGAGTCTACGTTTAAACTACGACGAATTAACGTAAAACGCGAACGTAAATACGTAAAACGTGATGAAAATAAAAATTAAACCTAAAAATTATTTAAAGATTAAACTAAGTCTAAAATAATATAAATAAGAATAAAAATCTAATAAATATATTTTTAAAACCTTTTATTAATTAAATATTCAATTTTAAATGCTAATTAAAGCCCTAAAATTAAATATAATTAACAAAACGCCCAAAATATTATTTTATTGAACTAATAAATCTCTTATATTATTTAAAGACTAAAAACTATTTTTCCTAAATTTTTAAAAATATTTTTATATTTTTAAATCACTAAAAAATATTTTTAAATTAAAATAATTATAAAAAATAATAAAATAATGCTAAAAATAATTTGACAATTTTAAAAATCCTAGTTTATACTAAAGAATAGTATAAAATTGAGAATGTTTGAAAAAATTAAAAATTTTCACTAAAAGACAAAATAGTTATAAATAGAACCTAATTAAACTAAATTTAATTCTACAAATTACTTAAAAATATGAACAGTAAAATATTTTTAAACTAAAAATCTTAAACTATTTTTCTTAAACTAGGAAAATTTTTAAAACTGAAAAATAATAAATTTCTGCACTAAAAGACAAAAAACAGTTAATTAAAAATTAATTAAAAATGCAATTAAATCTAGAAAATAGAAAATGAACAGTGACAAGAAAATAAACTTTATAGAAAAATCAAAAATAAAATAAGAAAAATAACAAAATTGAAATCAAGAAAAAAATCTTAAAAAAGTTCACTAAGGAAAAAATTAGAAGAATCTGATAGTGACACTTTAGTGGATTTTTGTCCTTTCCCTCAGCAGTGGAAACACTAAAGCAATCAGTGGGAACTTTGTTCCCACTGCTTTGCACAGACAGAAAAAAGAGAGAAGGCTTGAGTGGATTTTGAGCCGTTGTGGCTTGTTTCTTTTGGAACAATAGGCACCCCCACACTCATGGAAGTGTGGGGAGTTAGATGAAGCACACAAACAACACAGTCTAAGCAGATAATCACACAAAACGGGTCAAAAACAGGTTACTGTATACAGAAAATAGGGTCTGAGTGATAGCTTGCTGGTTCAAATGGTTGTCTAGTGGATTTAAGTCCACTCTAGCTATCAATGAATCACCCCAAACTGAAAACCAACAAAGGGCAAACCTATCCTAACAAGATAACTAGCTATGGTCAATAATTCAACATCTAACATACAAGAAACTCCTACCAATTGTAAGCTACTGATGAACTACACAGGTTTTACCAAAATTTCTGTAAGTCCCTAATCAATGCTAGAAACCCTAATCTTAACTTAATCAACACAAGGTATTACTTTTCAAACGTAATCTTATTATTGTATAATAAAGAATTACAAGTGTTATGGATAACACCGTTTGATGACAATGTGTTGTGCACACTTTGAACAACAATAAACCCTAACTTATGAATACAGTCGTAGCTGTTTGATTCACTAAGTTATACGCACTAATGTTCTTAATATCTCAAAGTGTTGAACATTAATGCATGGATACACATCCTATTTATAGTGTTACGAGTTTGACTTAAACAGTACTTGATGTCGACTACACAAGCTTTTACAAGTTCCCACATCAGTCACATGATGTCCTTCTATTCTTGGTAGTCTTCCATTATGCTTTAAGGAACAGTTGTCAAAAACAGTTTCCTTATTCTTCATAGTCTCGAACACAAATGGCATGTCCAAAGTGTGCTGAGAGTTATCAGGGTTTTGCCACCCCTGTTAACTCTCAACCCCTCAGAGTCCCTAATACATCTTGGCTGTTATCCATCACAGCCAAGGAGTATGTCTTCAGGTAATCTTCGACTTCCCTGACAATGTCTCTGACATGGACTCCTCTGAGGTTGCTCACAGAGACTTGGATCTCTGTGAGTCTTGCGAAACTTGCCTGCCTCCTAGGCACAGGCAAGGGACTATCTATCAGCCTAATTATGTTTAAATCAATGATCAGGGAATCTAACAAGTTTAGATTCCCAACAATCTCCCCCTATTTAAACATAAATAATGCTAGATCTAACTAAGTTAAGGTAAGTGAGTTTAACAGCTTCTTCTTACACATAACAGATCTAAACAAACATACCTCATGATTTTATTAAGACTTAAAGAAAAATACAAGTTCATTTCATAAGTAAAATAAAAGATGAAGGTAAAAAGGGCTGACACCATCTTCAATAGTCATCATTTTTGATTCTTTCTTCAGCTTCGGCCACATCTAATCTGTTATCAATTTCATCCTGCAAAGTCTTTGCAAACTTCTTGGAATACTCTGTGTTGATCTTGAGACACTTCTTGTGACAGAGTAGCTGAATAGTTGAAGCCAGGCACAACTCATCTTCCCTCTGCAAAGCATACTGGCAAGCCTTGTTCATAAATGCCATTCCTCTTTCAGGCACTGAGTATGTCTGACCATCAACAGGGCCAACAATACCATTTGGAAGGATCAAATCCCTGTGCATACCATCCACACGAACATCTTCAGTAACAAAAGTTTCATCAACAATTTGTGAAATTCTTCTTCTTTTGTTGCCTGTCTTTGGGGGTTCTTGTTCGAAAAGCTGTGGTAGGGGATCAATCTTGAGTTTGGCAGCTGTTTCCTTGATCCAGTTAAACTTAGCCTTAAGAGTTTTAAGCAGAAGGAAATTTGCCTGTCCAGACTTTTTGGCAGCTAAGGCTTCGAGTTCAAACCATTTTGATAACCCAAGTGTCTTTAACCTGAAGTTGTCAAACACATCCATATTCCTCTGTTGGTTTTCCCTCCATAAGATCATATGTGGGGTGTTTGTTGATTTGCGAATGGTGTATTTAAACTTGGTTATCTTGCCAGCAGCATACCTGTTGTTCACGCAGGCATCATAGTCAGCTTTGACTTTCTTTAAGGCCTCAACGCGTTTTAGTTCCATTTCCCTCAACCTTTGTTTTTGTTTTTCCCTTTCAGGTGGTGTCATCTTTCTCAGAGTAGCTTTATTTAATTCTTTGGCTGTCTTGAGCTCATTTAGTCTTTTGAATTCTTCAGCCTGTTGCTCTATTTCTTCAGGAGTTAAAGGACTCTCATCGGAAGGTGTAAAGGTTGAAAAGTGGGAAAGGTCTGTGGTGGATCCTCCTGTCTCTAGCATCGCAGCTATCTTCTTAAGTTTGGTGTCAGTATCAACCAAAACTATCTCCTTTCCTTTCTTTGAGACAGAGGACTCCACACTTATGTTTTTCAAATCATCAGCTCTTTTGAGAAACGCTGTCTGAGCCTGAGTTTGAATAGATTTTGGGAGAGAGCTCACAGTGAATTTTAGTTTCTTGGCCGCTGGCTCATCATCATCCTCAGGCTTGCTGATGTTAACTAAGATCATGGATTTAGATGAGTCAGCTCCATCTTGTGTTTGTTGCTCCCCCTGAGTATCATCCTCATCATCAGGTACTATAACTGGTGTGATGACTTGTAGAGGAACAGGTGTAGTTGAGGGATTGGCTGATGATGAGCCTTGTTCAGCAGATGCAAGGCTGAGTGTAGTATTCTTCTCCCCCTCACGTTCATCCTTACTTCCCTGATGCTTGGATGAACGTGCCTGAAAACGTCTTGCAATCTGCTCCACAGAGGCAGCCATGGCACGTTGTCTTTTTCTTGAAGCCCTGGCAATCTTCAGCAAGAGGTTGGCATTGGCATTAGTATTTGCCTGAACACGCCTGACAATAAAGGTAGCATGGTTGTATTGCCTGTTGCGAACCGCATTGAAGTGCCTGTTCAAGGTGTTTTCTTGTGCATGAAACATAGCAGGGACAACTGAGTCAATGGCATCCTTGATTCGTGTTGAGAGATGACTGAGTCCCTGGGCCACACCTTTTCTTGCACCCTCCTGAATTGGCTCAGTGACAGCCTCAGTCACAGCCTTCTTTATGATGCCTGGAAATGTGACAGTAAAATTGTGCATCTCTGACTTGATCACATCCAGCTTCCTTGATAAGCGCTCAATATCAGATTGATGATGTACGGGCTGAAGATTCTTGATATTGAGGCTTTGCTGAGCAAAATCATCCCCCCTTGGAATTAAGTCAAAGTTGGTCTGGGCTGGATGATCAAACATGAGGAATTCGGCTGTTGGATCATATGTTGGTGTTTGGAAGACTGTTGTTGCAGATGTAGCAGAGTTTGGAGTGTCAACAGCTTCCTTGAGAGGAGAAGTCTTGTCATCAGCTGGTGTGGACACAGCTATATCTTTAGGAGGAGAGGCTGACAGCTGGTCATCCTCTTCTTCTTCATCCTCTTCATCAAACATTCCCTCAGGGAATTCATCTTCAGGCATGGGCTCAAACTCAGAGACATAATCTTCTACTGAGAACATTTCTTCATCAGCATTGAGCACAGGTTCTTCTTCATTTGGATTGTCCTGAGTCATTGTTTCAGCCTCCTTTTCGTATACCTGAGATTCTTTGACTGGCTGTACAATTTCAGCCTGCAAGTTTGTTGTAATTAGTAACAGGGAAAAATATAAGGGGAATGGTCGCCATTTCGTTGTCCCAGAGAGGCTGAGGGTGATTACTCAGCCACTCCAAAGGATAAATCCTTGGGATTCTTTTAAGTGTGAATGAAGTGTGGTTAATGGTCGCCATTCGCTGCCCCTAGGAAAGCTGAGTGTGATTATTCAGCCCCCCCCCCCAAAAGGTAAAAAAACCTTTGGGACTCTTTTGATTGTGAAACATATGTTGTTTAATGATCGCCAGTCGCTGCCCCTAGGAAAGCTGAGTGTGATTATTCAGCCCCCCCCAAAAGGTAAAACCTTTGGGACTCTTTTAAGAGTGAAACATATGTTGTTGTAGGTCGCCTGTTACGCTGCCCCTAGGAAAGCTGAGGGTGATGATTCAGCTCCCCCTGAAAGGATAAATCCTTTGGGACTCTTTTAAGGAGGGAACCAAGAGGCTGTGTGAAGTACAGCTGATCAAGGTTGAGACATTAATGTATTCAGGTTGTTGTTAGCCTGAATACTGTCTAGAGGGTTCAGGGTCATCGGGGTGCTTTATAAACACAAATGCATCATTCCCTGGTGCAAAGACAGGGTGTACAGAAGTCTTAAAGTATTCTAAGTGTAATGACAGACTTCTATGGGTCGAGGATTACCCTAACTTCACCACTCTCTCCTACAGACAAATGAGAGTGGTTGCTTGTGAACCTCTAAAAATGTACACTGATTACCTGTGAGATATCAGCTTGGTTTGGCTGGTTTCCTGTTGTCTCTGCTGACCTAGAGATACTAGACGCCTGTTGTTTGTCAGCCAAAGATTCTGAATCCACAAGAGTATCTGGACCAGAGGCGGTGTCAATCTTCTTTTCCTTGGCCTTACTAACAGCTTTGGAGTGGGAAGAAGAGGGGATTTTCTTCTTCTTTGGCTGTTGGCCAGATGAAGCCTTGGACTTAGTAGTGTGCTACCCAGAGGTCAAAGACATAGACTTGCCAGCGACACTAGAAGTATTCACCTTCTCAGAGGAAGGGAGCAAGGGCTTCTCAGCGTTAGGTACCTGGTTGGCCACATTCAGCATGTGTGCGGTGACAGGGATATCCTCAGCTCCTATTTCCTTGTAGATGGCGCCAGTGATGCGATAGGGCATAAGGGCAGTCAAAGCCTTGTTGTGGTAATTTTCTCCCAGCAAACTCTCAAAGATCAGGGACAGGAAGCGCACATAACAGATGTTCTTTTCCCTGACCTGATTCCTTCCCTTCAGTTGTTCTACCAGGTTTGAGAATAGGATGCTTCCAACGTCAACATCAGCTCCCCAGATTAATCCATACGCAATAGCCTGATGATTAGACGACATCTGATCCTGTGATCCCTGCATTCCTCCCAGGGACTTCACAATGTGGGTGAAGAGGACACGCCACATAGGGGTGAAATACTTAATCTTCAGAGGGGATTTGGTGAGGACTTCAGCTGGTGTAAGGGCAGGATTAACATCATGACAAGGGTTTAGTGTGGCCAGGGCTTCCTTGACAGCCTTTTTGTCAACAGTCTTTAAGCATTCATCTCCATGTTTTAGTCCGGCCACACTAGAAAAGTCTTTAAGGGAAAAGGCAAAAGGATGTTCATTGCATGAGAGGCTAAATGTAATGGTGTCTTCTACTACTTCAGCAGAATACCAGAATTCCCTAAGGTATTCTTGGTAAAAAGTGGATGGAGATTTGGTGAAGGCTTCATTTAGGTCACAATTCTGCATGAAATTTACCAGATCTGAATAGGTGCTGTTTGGTGCCTTAATCCATCCAATGGCGTTGTTGGAGGCGATGATGCTCTCGTTGATCTCGAAGTTCACATTGGAGGCTTTTGGAACGGGAAACGCCATTGATTTGAGGTTGAAGGTGAATGAAAATGGCGGATGGTTGAGAGAGATAAGAATTTAGAGAGAGAAGTAGATTTTTAGAATGGTGGTGGGTGAGAAGAGAAAGAAGACAATATATATTCAAACTTAAGTGAACAGTTATTCAACCGTATTAAATGCAAGGTGCGAAAATGACTGCTCAAGTGGGTCCCCTTGACCTTTCAAAAAGTTTGTCTCCTCGTTATCCGAAAAATAAATGATTAAATATTTGAGAATGTTTTTTGCATTTACTTGGAAAGTAACTACCTAGTTTCATGTGAAAAACAATTAATATAGAATCAATCATTTAATGAACACATTTAATATCAAGCCACAGGCTTTGAGATATTGAGCATCCCTAGCTCAGCAACTAGCCTGTTGAACGAAGGTTCAGCCAAAGGCTTTGTAAATATATCAGCTAGTTGCAGCTCTGTGGGAACAAAATGCAGCTCAATATCTCCCTTCATTATATGATCTCTGATAAAATGATACATGATATCAATGTGTTTGGTGCGAGAGTGAAGAACAGGGTTGTTGGATATGGCAATGGCACTGGTGTTGTCACAAAAGATTGGTAGTTTGTCATACAAGATTTCATAGTCAGCCAATTGACTTTTCATCCAGAGCACCTGAGCACAACAGCTGGCTGCAGCGACATATTCTGCTTCAGCTGAAGACATAGCCATAGAGTTTTGCTTCTTAGCACTCCATCCAACCAATTTTCCTCCTAGGATTTGACAGCTGCCTGAAGTACTTTTCCTGTCAATACAGCATCCAGCATAATCTGAATCTGAATAGGCCTTGAGATCAAAGCCTGATTCCTTTGGATACCATAGACCTAGGGATGGTGTTCCTTTGAGATACCTGAAAATTCTCTTAACAGCCACTAGATGGGATTCTTTTGGGTTAGCTTGGTACCTTGCACAGAGACATGTGGAGAATTGGATATCTGGACGACTGGCTGTTAGATACATCAGTGACCCAATCATGCCTCTACATAAAGTCTCATTGACAGAGACCCCTGACTCATCAGGGCCCAAGTTGTTGGGTGGTAGCATGGGGCATTTCACTGATGCACAATCAGCTAAGTCATATTTTTTAAGTAAATCCTTAACATACTTTTCTTGACAAATAGAAATTCCCTTAGGACATTGTTTAATTTGAAAGCCCAAAAAGTAAGTTAATTCACCCATCATACTCATCTCAAATTTCTTGGTCATTAATTTAGCAAAACGTTTACTAAGATTGACATTTGTTGACCCAAAGATGATATCATCCACATAAATCTGCACAATGATGAAATCACTCTTGTCCTTGAAGGTAAAGAGTGTTTTATCAATAGAACCCCTGATAAATTTATTTTCAGATAAGAAATTTGAAAGAGTTTCATACCATGCTCTTGGAGCTTGTTTCAGACCATACATTGCCTTGTGAAGTCTGTACACATGGTTGGGAAACTCGCTGTTCTCAAATCCTTCAGGTTGTGCAACATAGACTTCCTCAGCCAAATCACCATTGAGGAAGGCACTCTTTACATCCATATGATACACAGTGATGTTCATATAGGCAGCATAAGCAAGAAAGATTCTGATGGCCTCAAGTCTAGCAACAGGTGCAAAAGTTTCATCATAATCAATTCCTTCAGTCTGAGAGAACCCCTGTGCTACCAGTCTTGCCTTGTTCCTAATGATGTTCCCAATTTCATCCATCTTATTTCTATAGATCCATCTAGTGCCTGTGATATTCTTTCCAGGTGGAGCTGGCACTAGTGTCCATACTTTGTTCCTTTTGAACTGATTGATTTCTTCTTGCATAGCAGCTACCCATCCTTCTTCTACCAGAGCCTCAGCTACTCTTTTAGGTTCAATTTGTGAAAGAAATTCAGCAAATAGACATTCATTGGCTGAGGCTGACTCTGAGTCTTGGATTCGCTGTCTGGTTGTGACCCCTGCATTTGGTTCCCCAATAATGTTGACAAGAAGAATGTGTTGATCTCTTGACCACTTATTTTGAGGAGCTGGGGATTCAAGAACAGGGGTACTTGAGGGCACAGCTGGTACAATTTGAGTCTCATCCTGCTGACTAGGAGGGCTTTCTTCAAAGACTATTTCAGTGTCAGAGTCTTCTTCAGCCATATCAAAGGAAGCTATTTCATTATCAGCAGGAGAATCTTCAGAGATTTGAAGAATTTGTGAGTCATCAATATCATGAGAAGGACCATCAGAGATTTGAGGTTCTTCTTCATCAAGTTCCTGAGAGGTAGGAACTTCTATGTTGTGAGTAGTAGAGGGTCAAAAGCAGGAACATAAGGAGTGAGAGTGTTGGAGTGGTGATGACTGGTAGGTCTGGGTTCTGTGAACTCATCACTTGTGAAAGAAATATTTTCATTAAAATCTACTTCATCGCCCTCTGTTCATGTCCTCTGTATGACTTCATCATCTTCATTGAATCTGACATGGAAAGTTTCTTCTACTTCTTGTCTTCTGATGTTGAATACTCTGAAGGCTTTGGCTGTTGGAGAGTATCCCAAAAAGAAACCATCATCAGCTTTTTCATCAAACTTTCCAAGTTTATCCCTGTAGTTATAAATAAACATAGGGCATCCAAACACATGAAAATAGCTGACGTCTGGAGATCTTTTTCTGAAAACTTCATAGGAGGTTTTGCCATGTCTTTTGACAATGATTGATCTGTTTTGAGTGTAGCAGGCAGTGTGTACAGCTTCTCCCCAAAATTGCTTTGGTAAGGCTGCACCATTTAACATAGTTCTTGCTTCTTCAATCAGAGTCCTGTTTCTTCTTTCAGCCACACCATTTTGTTCTGGAGTGCCAGCTGAAGAGAAGTTCTGAGAAATCCCTTTTTCATCACAAAATGATTCAAGTTGATGATTCTTTAATTCTGTACCATTATCACTTCTTAGAGCTTTGACTCTAACATCATTCATATTTTCAACCTGTCTAATGAAGGACATGATGGTTTCAGCTGCATCACTTTTCCTTCTGAGGAAGAACACCCATGTATATCTTGAAAATTCATCAACTATGACCAAGGTGTATTTGTTGTGATTAATGGTTTGAGGTTTGACAGGCCCAAACAAGTCCATGTGAAGGAGATGTAAGCAGTTGTCAATAGAGAATGATTGCCTAGTCTTGAATGAAGACCTGTGATGTTTTCCTTTGACACAGGCAGAACAAGTTTTGTCTTTGGAAAACATTACTGAAGGTAGACCTGCAACTAAGTTTTGAGTGGCTATCTTATTGATGTTCTTGAAGTTGAGATGAGACAGTCTTTTGTGCCACAGCCAGTTGACACTTTCAGAGGCTTTGGCAAGAAAACAATTTGAACTGTCTTCAGAGCACACAACCATGTTGATGACATAAACATCTCTCCTTCTAGGTGCAACCAGCACAACATCATTGTTTTTGTTGAATATGGTTCCCTGAGTCTTAGTAAACAAAACCTTATAGTCAGCATCACATAATTGGCTGATGCTAATAAGATTGTGTTTAAGACCATTCACATATGCAACCCTGGTAAATGTGATCCCATTGCAATTCACTGAGCCATATCCTTCTGTGTCACCTGAAGAGTTATCTCCAAACACCACTTTGGGACCTGGCTCCTTTGAGTATCTGTGCAGGTATTGTTGAATCCCTGTCATGTGTCTAGAACAGCCACTATCTAGATACCATACCGATTCCTTGAGATATTTCTGCACAGATACATAGAAACAGATTAGTTCCTATGGTGAACCCACTTTCCAGTGGGTTCCCTGAATTGCTTGTTAGCAACTCTTGTGTTCCTGAAAAACTTTTGGCGTTGGGATGGACAGTTCATTGTTTCATGGTTATAACTCCCACAGATATCACACCCAGGGAAGTCACCACACTCGTCTGAGTGATGGTCTGTGAACCCACAGAATTTACAGGGAGGATAAGATTTGTAATTTCCCTGTTGTCTTTTGGAACTCTGTGGTCTGTCCCTAGAGGGTGTCTGAGCTCTTTTAGTTGCCATGTGTCTGTCATGATCTAAGGTCGAATGGTGAGAATTTTTACAAACATTGCAATAAGGTTTGATTAACCTTTCCCCTTTGGGTTCACCTAGGACTGACTTAGGTTCATGAGAAGTAGAGCATTCAGTGGAAGGCTTAATGTGTTGTTTCAAGAGTTCTACTTCTTTCATAAGAGACAACAGGCGATCTTCAGTGGTGGGGTCAACCTTATTCACAGCTTTAGTAGTAACAGGCTTAAAAGCTACTTGTTTACCAGTTTGTTTAGCAGGCACACGAAAAACTTTGGCTGGAGGATTCTCAATATCTGTCCTAAGTTCGTCCTTAGCAGATCTAGAAGAACTGCTAGGTTCAACTCCAGAGAGTTTGGGCAAAGGTGGTAGCTCAGCCACATCTTCAGAGACAGGGTCATTAGTCAAAGAGGTATCTGACATATGAATAGTCTCTGTAGATGTAAAGACAATGTCTTTGGGTTTGGTGAGAATCCTCAGCTTTTTATTCTTAGCAGTTATATCCCTGTTTAAGTCAGCAGGCACTTCATCCCTAAGCAATTCATCAATAGTAAACCTAGCACACAGCCATTTTTCAATAATCTTGTTCAATTCAGTGACTTGATCATTTAAAGCTATGTTTTTCAAGGTTAATCTAGTTACTTCATTTTGCAGGGATATTTTCTCTAAGTTAACCCGCCTGAGAGTTTCACATTCAGCCTTAGCATTTATCATTTCAGATTTAACAGAGTGAAACTTATCAAGTAGGTTCTTTCTTTGTTCCTCAACAAAGTGCAAATCAACAATGGTGTAATCAAGGACATGCTTACGTTCATCACTATCAGACATAGATAAAAGCCTGTGTACCTTTTTCATTGTGATGTCAACCCATTGTCCTGATCTTGCATCACCTTTTCCAACAGCTGGTTCATCCTCAGCTATCGCCATAAAAGCCCTGACTCTTGTGGTGTCTTCTTCATATGAAGTCAATGGTTCATCATTCCAATCATAAGTTTCAGCAACCAACCCTTTCTCTGTCTTTTTCTCACCACCTTTCTTTTTGGACATAGCTTCAATCTTCAAGTTCATTCGTTCTAACTCAGCTTTAAGTGCCTTGTACTTATTTTTGAAATCTTTCTTCTCAGTGTCTGAAGAATTGGATTGAGATGAGTTGTTATGTTGTTTGAACTTGTAGGGTTTTGATGAAGATGATGGATAAGAGGATGAGGATGTCTTGGTGGAGGGACATTCTTTTTGATAATGTCCAAGCTTTCCATAGGCAAAACATGTTTCTTTTGACCTGTCAGTTGGTTTGCTAGCTGATCCTACTCTTCCAGATCTTTTGTAGTATCTTCTTTGGTTGGCTAGCAGTGCTCTTTCATGGAATTCTGCATTGAGGTCTGACAAGAAGTCTTGGCTGCTACGGGTATCTTCTTCAATATCAGAATCGCTGTCATGAGGATGTGTTGCAGAGATCAAAGCTTTGGAAGATGCTCCTTGGACTACAAATCTTTCAGTCTCTGATTTGTAGATAGTATCGATCAGCCCTTCTTCATAATTGTACTTACCATAGAGCTGAGCAAGGGTATCATTTTTGATTGAGTTGTTAGCTCTCTGAGTCTGATTCATGCTCAGCCACTTTCTTGGAAGGCTGTTGACAAAAGTAGCATTGATCTCAACTTGACCAATAGTGACATCATTCATAGCCAGGTCATTTAGAAGAATCTTCAGCCTAGTATAGGTTTGCTGAACCTTTTCACCTTCAAGTGACTTAAAGGCATTAAACTGAAGTCTGAGTGCCTGAATCTTTGTCTCTCTTGTTTCAGAGGGTCCTTCATGGCCAAGAATGAGGTCTGTCCACATTTGTTTAGCTGTGGGACACTGAATGACAGACTTCATGATATGCTTGGGAAGACAGGAAATTATGATGCTTTTGAGACGTTTATCTTGGTTTGCTAATTTCCTATCAGCTGAAGTCCATTGTTTGACATGTTTGGGAAGAGGGTTTTCTTCAGTGGATGTAAGTGCCATGGGAATATATGGACCATTTTCTAAAATTTCTAAGAGAAAAGGTTCAAGTCCATCAAGGTATACAAGAAATTGACTCTTCCAACTGGCAAAGTCTTCTTCATCAAAGACTGGTACACTGGTTACGTGTGATCCACCTCTTGAGTCAAGAAGTTGGGGTAGATCATCGTCATTTGCTGGAGGGTTAAGTCTTGGTGAAGATGGGTTTGCGGAAGGTGATTGTGGGCTAGAAGTTTCCGGCATGGTGGATCTTGATTATAAAACTGAGAACGATGTTTCTTGAAGGTTTTAATATCAAACACCGCTCTGATACCAATTGTAAGTCCCTAATCAATGCTAGAAACCCTAATCTTAACTTAATCAACACAAGATATTACTTTTCAAACGTAATCTTATTATTGTATAATAAAGAATTACAAGTGTTATGGATAACACCGTTTGATGACAATGTGTTGTGCACACATTGATCAACAATAAACCCTAACTTATGAATACAGTCGTAGCTGTTTGATTCACTAAGTTATATGCACTAATGTTCTTAATATCTCAAAGTGTTGAACATTAATGCATGGATACACATCCTATTTATAGTGTTACGAGTTTGACTTAAACAGTACTTGATGTCGACTACACAAGCTTTTACAAGTTCCCACATCAGTCACATGATGTCCTTCTATTCTTGGTAGTCTTCCATTATGCTTTAAGGAACAGTTGTCAAAAACAGTTTCCTTATTCTTCATAGTCTCGAACACACAAATGGCATGTCCAAAGTGTGCTGAGAGTTATCAGGGTATTGCCACCCCTGTTAACTCTCAACCCCTCAGAGTCCCTAATACATCTTGGCTGTTATCCATCACAGCCAAGGAGTATGTCTTCAGGTAATCTTCGACTTCCCTGACAATGTCTCTGACATGGACTCCTCTGAGGTTGCTCACAGAGACTTGGATCTCTGTGAGTCTTGCGAAACTTGCCTGCCTCCTAGGCACAGGCAAGGGACTATCTATCAGCCTAATTATGTTTAAATCAATGATCAGGGAATCTAACAAGTTTAGATTCCTAACAATTTCAATATGCAAACTCTTTTAAAACCCTGATTTTCTTCTAATCAATTACTCAAAACACCTAACACTAACTAATTAGGTATGTTAGGCTCTATTTTACCTTGGTTGTTTGTCAACTCAATCCAAAATTCAATAAACCAAACACCCCTTTACATAAACAGAAATGGATATCATAAACAAAGAAATGCTATAAACAGAAAAAATATGAAAGCAACATTCAAATAATCACTCAAACAACAAAATAAGCAAGGAGCAGTAAAGTAAATAAGCCACAATAGCATGAGCAGTCAAGAATAAGCCATAGCAGAAAAGTTGAAATAATAAAGAAAAGGAACTTGAAACTTACATTGGGTCCAAGATCAACAACCTCTAACCAATCTTACTATAAGTACTAGTACCCCCCTTTTTTAACTCATTCACACCCAAACCACAGCTTATACCATCAGCTTAATCCAGCTTATCCAATTACGCCATACCCCCAGGAACTTTAAGATATGAACTTGGAACTAAGCTTCGTATATCAAAAGAACACCAGTCTTCTTGTTGGTCCACGAATCTTGTGCAAACATCGAATCAATAAGAAACTATGAAGAACATTTGCACAATTAAACCAATTTACTAACTAATAACACAAGCTTGTACTTTTCATCGTATGTATATCTTATTAATAATGAATCAACAAATATACATGACTTGCCCGGTTGTTTGCAGAACAACAACCGGGCGATGAATGACAAACTAAACTCCCATGTTCATAGCTAGCTAAGCTTATGCAACAATGGGAGGATGAAACCCTAAACCACTAAAGTATTACATGTTTGTTTCTGTGGGTGGGAATCATTGACTATTCTATTACAATGACCACATATATATAGTGGGAGTGTGAAGCTTCCTTGAGAAGCTTTACTAAAGTACAAGTAACCACCTTGTACTTTGTTGTCTTCATCTTTTGCACCTTTGACAAAGTAAGCCTTCCTCTTGAACCATTGTCTTCATTGCTAATAAGACATGTGCCCACTAATACATAAGACACTTATTCAGGTCTTCTTAACATCTTCAGGTCTTGTAATCAGTAATAGTCTTGAGGAGTTAGTAAGCTATTATGTCATCACTTACTAACTCCATCATCCTTGATTCTTTGCACACTTACTGAGATCCGCCTCAGCTAATGACGAGTCTATATCGTAGACTCTAAAGAATGACACACTGAACTTATAACATACATAAGTTCAGTGACTAACACTACTTAGGATACTTTACATCCAAATCCTGTGCAAGGGACAAATCAGGCACTGAATTGACTCAACAATCTCCCCCTATTTGGATAGAAAAGTAGCCTAAGTTAAATAGCAGTAAGTGAGCATAAAGGCTTCTTCTTACATACTAAGATACAACAAAGTGACATAAAAAATAATAACAATCTTCTGATCCTTTGTTGTTGTAGTTGTGACAAGTGCTCAAACTTTACACCAGAACTTCATCATCATCATGTGAAGTCTCTGATGAACATCTTCAGGGAATTGGGTTATGTTGGTGTTTCAGAGGCTCGTTCCAAACAGTGGTGATCAAACACGGCTAGAAAACATTACTCCAAAATACTAAGCACCCAAGTATACAATCAAATCCCAGAACACTTGATCACTTATTTGATGTTGACATACATCAGATGTACACAAACTCTTCTACCCCGTAACCAACTTCTTTCAATCGATAAAACCTCTAACCTGTTCAAACACAATACCAATACCAGCTTCATCATTACTTTCTTCAAACATTCACCAGATACCCGTCGATGCCTATTTAAGGAATGTGATGGATTTTTTTTAGTGATGCTCCTGGATGAAATTTGGATTTTTTTGTATGTGATTGTTTTTGTTTTGTTGTGGTGTGAGAGGTTGTATGGTAGTGACAGGGTGGTTGTGTTGTATGTATGGTGATGATATAACTTTGAGCTTCATCAGTAGGGTGTGCCTTCATCAGGGGTGTGACTCTCTCCCCCTCAAAAAATACTTCCCAAAAGTAATTTTTGAAGTCACTGCACGCTTATATTATTCACCATTTCAGGGATTGAATCCCTTTATCGAATTGCTTTGATACTAAGGTTTGAACCTTAGATTTTGAGGGTGTTTGAATACCCTTGTGTGTGGTCTCTGGTGGAAATCCAGAGACTTAACCAACTTAGCTGGTTCTATAGTTTTTGGCAAACTATCAGCCATCAACGGATTTGATGATTCTTTACCGGTTAGCCGTTTAACTCCGGAATAGCCAATTCTTTCTTGTTGGTTAGACATGGTGAATTGATGATCATTTGTTGGTGTGGTGGTGAAACCGAAACTTGGTGAACTTTCAGCCTGTGGCTATCCTGTTCAGGGAACTGTGATACTTTAGCCTTAAGGCAAGGAGATTCTTCCTATCTGTTCCGACTTTACTCGGATTGGCTTTAAGTTTATAACTTAAGAGCTGTTGTGTAAAACTTAAGCTTCTGATGTTGTAAAAAAACTTCTGACTTTTAACTTTTAAAATCACTTAACCTTTGAAATCTCTTTTTGATAAAAAGTTTAAGTATGAAAAATAAGTCTTTGAAATATTTTAAGCAACATATGGGTACTTGAGGTCCAGAGGTCTCTGGTTACACGTCTGATGGTGTAAGCTCTAATGGTGACCTCTGATGGTGCGAGCACTGGTGGCTATCTCTGATAGGTGCGAGCTCTGATGGTGACATCTGATGATGATGGGTGTGACCTCTGATGGTTACACCTCTGATGGTTACACATCTGATGCGATGAGGACCTCTGGTGGGTGCAGCCTCTTGGGTGTAAAGTACTAACCAAGTACTAACCTCTGGTGGTGGGAAAGAGACGAGGTTATGATGGTTGTATGGGACTGCTGGAGGTATACAAATAGCCCAAATCTCGTCTTCTTTCTTTTCCTTGGTTTGAGGTAATGACATGTACCTGATTGACCAAGTCCTGAATGAGGCTTCAGGCTATGTGAAGATGACATGATTCATTGCTGTACTTTGATTACAGTAAGTATCTTCTATCTTTATCGTGAGAAAATATTTCCTGAGTGACCAAGTCCTTCAGCATGTGAAGGCTCTGAAGATAGAATCTTTATCTAGCTGTGGCTGTTTGGCTGAGGGTTTAGCTGCCTCTGTTGACTTTAGCTGATAAAGAGGTCAGTTGACTAGGTTGGAGGAGTTGAGAGATTGTAGAGTTCAGAAAGAGGATGGGGATGAATGAATATTTTTTTTTTTTTTTTTGGTTTTGTGAAGGTGTTTGTGGGGTTGAATGGATACAGGTAGGTATATCAATGTTGCATATAGATCACAGCTACGTGTATGTCACAACGGCATCTATATCACAGCGGTGTGTAGATGTCCGTGTTTCTCTCCCCCTTAAAATATGCAGCTTTAACAGCATCTTTTGACTGCGATTATCCTCTTATCACATCAACCAAAAAAGGTGTACAACGCGCCTCAACTCATTTGAGTTTTGGATAAAAATCCACCAACATACCAAGTATCTGGAGTATTCATCATCAGATACCTCAAACTTTTTAAGTTTGGACGTCTCAGCTACAGCTTTTAACCTGAAGAAATGTTTTGGTTTACTGAAGGAAATCAAGTATAAAACTACCTGAAGAAGAGTTCTCTTCAGCGAACTCTTGGGGTTCAGAGACATCGGGTTGGTGGTACAATGGATGTGAGACCTCTGGGTTCTCGACCTCTGGGCTCTCAACCTTTGGGGAAGCATCGACCCCTGAGGTTCTATCATAATAAATCATAACACCTGAAGAATCAGCGATCTTTGTGGGTCATGGGATTTAAGTATAGCGACTTAGAAGAAAAAAGAGTTTGCTGTGAGGGATCATAGCTTCAGCGACCTGACCCCTGAATATTTTTCTGCTCGCTGTGAGAGTTCAACATCAGAGATCAAGTGTTGGCATTTTTTTTATCACAGCCAAATGTAATAGTGAAAAATGTTGCATCAGGTTGTTGTGGTATCAATGGCTATGGCTGTGGGTTTAGAACGGGCTGTTGGGTTGTCTAGAGTGGGTTATCTCCTCATTCACATCTTGATACTTCATTTGTTGAAGTATATTAATCTTTATCAGCCTTTGGTGCACCCCACAAAAATCTCCCCTTGTGTTTATAACCTCTGTGTCTTACCAAAACGTAGCGGCTGGGGTTCAGCGGCTAGGTAGTCAACTGTTGGGTTGTCAACTATTAGGCTGTGTTTTCATACCTCTTCATACCTCTGAGGCTGTTGGGACAACGTCTTGAATTTTGTTGGGGTACATGTTCAGCCTGGGGTAGAGGTCTAGCTGTGGATGTGGTCTATGTAAGGGTTAGCATCTGAATCAAGAGAGTCAGCTGATCATAGTTAAGGATCAGTTGGTGACATATCAGCTTCTTTGATGTATTGTCGACTCCCTGTAGTCGTCTCATCTAACCCCTGTGGTTTTGTAAGTATAAACAAACGCCTGTTGTGGTTCTTGATGTCTCTTTGAGGCTGAGGTGTTCTACACAGAGCCTGTGTGAGTGTTGACCTCTGTTGTTGTTTGTTCAAACACCTTATGTTCATTGGTTCACTTACCTGTTGACAAGGGTTCGCTGTTGGGGGTTCGTTGGATAGGTTCAGGGTTTTATATCAGCAAACAGTGGTCGGCTGGCTGGGAGTTCAGCGACCGGTTCACAGGGGTCCTATGACGTAGGAGTCGCTGACCTGGGGTGTCAAACATCTATGGCAGGTCCACAGGTTCAGCTTGCTCTGGGGGTTCAGAGACAATTTACTCTTTTAAAGAGTTTGTTGGGTAAGATCTTCCAACGACCGGGGGTTCAGGGACAGGGGTCGCTGATGAAGGGTTCGGATCTGCTGAGGGGGTCACAGCGGTTTAGGGTTCAGATATTGCTGGAGGGACCAGAGAGTGAAGAATGGGACATGGGTCGGGAGAAAAGGTTTAGGGGATTGGGGAGTTCGCTGACTTAAATGTATTTGACCTGGGGTCAGCGGTCTGCAAAGGTTAAGAGACCTCTGTCACTTGAAGTCCAAAAAATAAAAATAAAAGAATCCAACGTAGTTGTCTTATCAGCTAGTCAACTCATGAGTTCGACGTGGTCTTTAATTCATCCTGTCACAGACTTTAATTTCCACGATGCCTTCACATCCATCTTTTGTTCCTCCATAAAAGCCCTCATCATCTCTAGCTTCTAAGCTTGTCGTTATCTATTAGCTTTATCAGCTTATCTATGAAGCTCAATATTGACCTCACCCGAACAGTTTATCAGCTTCTTTGAAGCTCGATATCAATATACAAACTTTTCACACTTAAGACAAGCGTTCACCCAGCAACTTCTGTGCTTGGGGTTCAATGACCATTAGTTTTATCAGCTTAATTTTTTTTTTAGCTGATACAATTGCCACCACAGCCACATCCATTCAGCGGCATCAATCATTAATCCTTCAGCATCAGTTCAGCCGTTTCATCACATCAACCACTTCTCACCCGTTGGTGTGAATGGGAGAGTTTTGAGCTTCACAAACTGATGAGTTTTGAGCTTCACAAACTGATGGTACACCAAAAACACTCATCAACCGAAACACTCAACAATAAGAAACACTGATAGTATTTTTATCAGTTAGTCTTTCTTTTTCCATCACTAATGGACCCATATATCAGCTGCTTCTTTAGATTGAGTTTACCTTCTCTCATTTAAATTCTTAGTCGATCTTCATATCGACTCAAGAATAACCAAACCTCTGACTTTTTAGCTAGTCAACTCATCATCCCATTTGCTTCTCTTTTTTTGGTCAGCTTATTTTTGGAGTCAATGCTGACTAAGATGGAGCTCCAACACTTTATGTTTAGCTAATAATTTTTGGCATCTTAAAAACTTAAGATAAACAACTTCATGAGTACCCGGTCAACTTTTTATCAGTCCAGCATACCCGTTCAGACATCACCACAGACAATTATCATCATGAGTAATATATCTTTTTATCAAATCCAATTCCAACAATAAATCCCCAAATGAAGCTCTTAAAATCAAAACGTCATTTCCCTTATACCCCACATCATCATTCTTCACCGTAACTTCTACCTTTCTCAATCCATCTTCTCTTTCAACAAACCACATCAATCAAATACCAATCACCCCAACTAAAGATCTTTATATCGAAGAGAAACCAGAAACTCTCGAAAACATTAAACGAAACACTCGATTCTTTAAATAAAACAACGATTCCTGTGGCCACTAGGAATAATTCGTTCAAGATATATCGACATGCCTTTTTTGTATGCAAGATTTCAGGAGGTCTTGATGTTTTCTCATTTCGAGGGTTTCAATAGATCTAGGTGGTATTAAGGATAATTTTTGTGTGAATCTGGTATTGTTGTGGGTTTCGTTATTAAACGATGGTTTTGTTCATGAATAGTGATGATTGATTTTATTTTTTTTAAACGTGAGGGAGATTTGTGAAGGGATTTGGTTGGTGTAGATCTCCACATTTGTTTTGGGAATTTGTGTGTAAGACGGTGATGGAATATAGATGAGTTTGTTAAATGAGTGACGGTGAGATTGAGAGAAAAGGAGAATAAGAAAGTGTTAATTAGGAAAAGAAAGTGACGTTTGTGGGTTGGTGTTAAGATATGTTTTTGGCTGACACGTGAATTGGGTGGGGAGTGGGGAGTATAGGATAAGATTTTAGGTGGTGGTGGGTAGGTAGATTAAATAGCATTGTATTATTTCTTTCTTAAAAATTGCACAGACTGCATTAGCAGTAGCAGTTTTTTTTAATCAACACTGAAATTTGACGATTTAAATATGTTATTAGCAGTCATATACTGAACGGATCTGGATAGTAAATTAATCCAACCCGCTCTGATACCAATTGTTGGTCCACGAATCTTGTGCAAACATCGAATCAATAAGAAACTATAAAGAACATTTGCACAATTAAACCAATTTACTAACTAATAACACAAGCTTGTACTATTCATCGTATGTATATCTTATTAATAATGAATCAACAAATATACATGACTTGCCCGGTTGTTTGCGGAACAACAACCGGGCGATGAATGACAAACTAAACTCCCATGTTCATAGCTAGCTAAGCTTATGCAACAATGGGAGGATGAAACCCTAAACCACTAAAGTATTACATGTTTGTTTCTGTGGGTGGGAATCATTGACTTTCTATTACAATGACCACATATATATAGTGGGAGTGTGAAGCTTCCTTGAGAAGCTTTACTAAAGTACAAGTAACCACCTTGTACTTTGTTGTCTTCATCTTTTGCACCTTTGACAAAGTAAGCCTTCCTCTTGAACCATTGTCTTCATTGCTAATAAGACATGTGCCCACTAATACATAAGACACTTCTTCAGGTCTTCTTAACATCTTCAGGTCTTGTAATCAGTAATAGTCTTGAGGAGTTAGTAAGCTATTATGTCATCACTTACTAACTCCATCATCCTTGATTCTTTGCACACTTACTGAGATCCGCCTCAGCTAATGACGAGTCTATATCGTAGACTCTAAAGAACTCTAAAGAATGACACACTGAACTTATAACATACGTAAGTTCAGTGACTAACACTACTTAGGATACTTTACATCCAAATCCTGTGCAAGGGACAAATCAGGCACTGAATTGACCCAACACTTCTTGTAACAAATATCTTAGGCAGCTCAACCTTCAACTTCACCTTACCTTTTTCTCAACTATCAATAACTGTAAGAACTTAAGTTACCAGCTTATGCTTAAAAGCTTTAAGCTACTTACCAAAGGCTTGAAACACAAAAAGAGAACATCTTCATGGAACCAAACTTCCTTCTCATAAACGTGAACCAACAGAAAGTAAATGATCCTAACAAGCACACATTCAAGCTTTTATGTCAAAAGAGCTTGAATGTAGCTTATGCTACAGTAACATCACAAAAGAAACTTGCTTGTGTGATAAATGAACTTGGAAATGGGACTTTTGCAAAGTAAATTAAGATGACTTGTATGTAATGACTGGAAATTTAAAAGATTGCAAGAAAACTAAAATGGAACTCAATTAAATTCAAATTCGTCTATTACAAAATTTGGATAAAAATTGGAACAAAAAGTAAAACTGCTACTACTGCCCTATTTATACAAGAACAATGAAGATCAACAAACCCTAGCCCTAATTTTTGAATGTACAAAAATGCCCTTGGATCTTTAAAGATTATGCCAGTCTTGATTCTTTGGTTTGAATAATCTTGAGTAAATAAACGAACCATGTGATATTGCCTTGGAGTTTTGTTGAGTATCCAGCTGTTATGAATTGATCTTGATCGTTGGTACAAAGCTTTGGGACCAAGTATGAAACAAGAACCGTTGATAATCTGCCATGATTCAAAATTTTCCAAATATGTTGAATCAGGGGAACATCGTAGGGGACCCACTTGTAATGGGGAGTGCGTTTTGAGTGTGACAATGGAGTGAGGGGACCTTTAATCGAGGTTCTGGAAGTGCCCATACAATACCCCTTTGATTTAAATGATTACTTGGATTAGGGTTCTAATGAGGATTAGAGGAGGTGATGGTGAGCAGTATATGTTTCCCTCCCTTAAAAATATTATTAAAACGAGTTTTTAAAAAAGGTTAGTGGGGGTTTGACATGTTTAATAAACCGGGTATTGGTAGTGGGTTTTGTGACGTGGCAGGATGTGATAGGAGGGATGGGTTTGTGTGTCTTGGCAAAAAAGGTCCCCCATATTCCAAAATCTGTAACTTGTAGATCATGAATAAGAACTATAAATGTCATTCTTCTTTATCTTCAAGGACCAATTATGACAAGTCTTCAAAGTTAAGGGACCATTCTTGCCAATCTTCAATTCTTCAAGGGTATTTTTGGAAATTCCATTCTTGGGCCCGGTTCTTTGTGCGGCTTCGTTTCCCGTGTTCGTTTTTGCTTCATTCTTGTAATCTTTTGTTGAATTCACGATATCCGTACCTGAAATACACAATGAACAAATACAAGCACATTTTTAGGTATTTTGATGATATTTTAATCGTTTTAAGCCCGATTTGGACGATGAGACTATGTATAATTACAGTCTCATCACTCCCACATACTAAACCATTACTGTGTCCCCACGCAATGCTAGAATTAAGTATCATAGCACTTCCAAAATTCATTTTATGATGACTATTATTGATGACATAAACTTAAATAAACTACTACACGCGTTTTAGACATAATGTATTGTTTTCATCACGATTAAGTGACTTTTGGGATCATATAACAAGAACACGTGAATGCTTCGTTAGAAATAATTTCGTCGTCCTCGATTTTCACCCAATTCCATCCTAAGCGTGTAACGAGATCATTGTTATTATAAGTTAGCAACACGATCACTTCTTATGAGTGTTAATTACGAACCTAAACTCGCTTATTCCTAATTGTTATCTCTTATATTTTATTTTTGTCTTAATGATCACGAGGATGCATCATTGACTTATGCGTGAATAGAGATTAAGTCTAAAAATAGAGTCTTAACGGTGTAACCAAAATCATTAAATTAATAATTCATCCCAATAGACAACGATGTCAAAAAATTATGTCAACAAGAAGGATCGATAAACACGGTTTTATAACAGTTTTGAACATGAGACTTATTACCAAGACTTTTATACGCCCCCTAACGGAAGGGCCTTATTATCATTGGTTTACCTCCATTTTTTATTCAACTTCGCCATGAAGCTTTTATTATGACTTCGGTCTTGCCTTGCCTTTTATTATCCGCCTCATCAGTGGTTTTATTAGCCAAAGACGTATATCCTCACGCTAAGGCGAATTTTGGATCTTTAAAGCTTCAAAGATTAAGGCTTGATTCACTTTCAATTTGGGCATAGATTTTTCGGCCTTGTCACCTTCAAATTTTTGCTTAATTTAGGTGAGCACTTGAAATCTTATTATTAGGTGAAGCTTTCAATTATTCGGGTGCCAATACTTCAAAACCGTGACGCTGGCGATACCTTAATGTTTTCCTAATTTAATTACATGGAAGCTACTAAAACAAATTAAAACCAAAAATAGTGACTAAACCGCCAAATCAATATTTATTAACAATTTATTATGCAAAAGCGTGGGGAGAATAACCTAATAATCACTACACATGAGATTTTGACGATTACGAGACTTATAAATAACTCTATCATTTCTCGTCCTCATTTAAGAGACTTAGCCTAAAAAGTTAAGGAATCGAAGCTAAGTGCTCAACACGCACGGTCGAGTCAAACATTACTCTTATTCTCACCATCAGAAAACCTACATTCGTGTCTTAAACACTTATGAAAACTAGAAAAATTTTAAAATTTGGCCATTTTTAGCCTTATTTGCAACAAAACGATAGCAAAAAGATGAAATTTTGGATTGTGTGGTGACGTAAGCAAGGTGAAGTATCTACTCACCCCCCATACTAAAACTAAACATTGTCCTCAATGTTTCGAGTCTAGGGGTGAAAACACCCCCATACTAGAGACGAAGTCGAATGCTTAATCTCGAGCATGGAAAGGGTAAAACGAATAACCTAAAAGCCGTTTATGAATTATGCTAATAAGATAAACGTTAGAACATAAAAGGATATCATCGGATATCGGAATCTCCAAAGGCAACGATCGAAGCTCGAGTGATCCGTAAAACGAACACGAGAGGCTTCAATGATGACGATGAACCTAATAGATCATATTCACAAACAACCACGAAACAAAGGTTGGAAGAGAACAAGTCCCCTCGTTACATTAAACTAAGAAAGCAGTAATATTTACAAGGATAAGCATGAGAATCCCCCACGAGGCACCTTGTTTTTAATAATCGAGTTAAAAGCTCGACTCGAATCCCCATAAATGTGATCATTTAGGGATAATCTTGGTATGGTCATTTTTGGTGGGGCTTACATGATAAACAATGCCCAAAATCAACCGGTATAAAAGACTAAGTCCTTTGACGATGCAAAATACCGGGATCGAAGATGGCGTCCTCGTTGTCATGGGATAAACGAAACAACGCCACTTCAACATGTGCTAGAACCCTAGAGGGGTAGAAGAAAAGAGATGAGAAGTAGAAAGGTGGGGCAATGGGTAAATCAAACTTATGAGCTACTCGAGGTAGACTCACACCAAGCAAATGAATATGATTTCTATTTATTGCACCGGTGGAAGACCGAGATTTCCCTTTACAAGCAATTCCGGGATCGTAAATCTCGTCCTCGGTGGAGAAATGTGAGGGAACATTTGGGGCTTCCCCCACACTAGATCCACACCAACCATCGTCAAAAGGAGTAGACGAGGTGGTAGCACTCATAAAACGCGGTGATGACGGAGTTAAACTTGTAGAAAAATCTTTTAAAACATTTTTAAAATCTTTTCCTTTTTCATCGTTTAAAAACTCTTTATGAAAACCCGAATTTATAATGTCAAAAATATTTGGCGTGTCAAATTCATAATTAGTCGCACTAAAAATCCTCACATTTAATTCGCGGTTAGGGGGTGGTGGATTATATAAGTTCTCAAAACGTCGATCAATAAAGAACACCGCCCCCTCGGTGTCTACATACTCGTCATCTTCATGAACGTCGATCTCATCGATTTCTTCGTCATAGATAGGCTTGTCAAACCATGGTTTAACATTCCCCTCTTTTATGATTTTAGAAACTCTCTCGAAGAGATCACGATCAAGCACGAAACCATCATTCTTTTATGGGGATCGTTGATAAGTTAGATCCTCACAAATGTGGTAAACGTCATTCTCAAATGAGGAGTGTTTATAAGGTAACTCCTCGAGAATGGGACTTGTGTCTATAGCGAGAAATTCATCGACCTCCTTAAAGAATACTTCATCATCACAATCGTGAAACAAAGGAGGATCGATGATGTGGTCATCAACGTTCTCGAATTCATCATAAAAATGGGATTATGATTATTAATAGGTTCGTATACGGAATTCGAGTACATTGTGAAAGTGTCGTCATTCTCATTATCATAAGAAATTTCCGACATGAGATCGTCCTCTTCATTTGAAGATTTATCAAAGGGTAAATCCTCGAATATGGATGGCGGATTAGCAAGTATATGCTCGATCTCGGCAAAATCACCATCGCCATCAAAGAAAGTGTCGATGTGAGCAAGTTCTCGAGTGGATTTCTCGAGAGTCACAACCATGGTCTTACAAGCCCTTGGGCTATGCTTAGGTGACATTTCTATGATGGGTGAGATTGCATTGGGTTGGGCCACTTCCTTAGCCTTAATGGATTTGGGGCTAGGAGTGGGAGGCACTTCAATGGGTTTAGAAGTATGGGCCTCAAAGTCATGGTCCTTCGAAGTTGGTGAAGACGAGCCCATATTGGTCTTTGTCGTGATGGCACTAACGTCACCCTTCGGAATTGGTGTTTCACTTGTTTCACTAAATATATCCCAAAGTGATTTTTCATCCATAAATTTACGCATCCCCTTTTGAATTAGGTACACATATTCTCTATCATTAAAATCATCATCTTTAAAACCGTTCTTCTTAATTCTTTCAAAACATGCGTCAAGCCTCATATTTTCCGCTAAAGTTAACATTTTGAAATCATTAGGTTTAGAAACATTAGGTTTTGAAGCCTCGGTTTTTTCATTGTCATTAAACACTTGGGATTTACTCGTGAAAAAGTCCATTTTATCCTCCCCATATCTCATAGTAAACCTCCCCTCGTGAACGTCGATTACGGTTCGAGCCGTCGATAAGAATGGTCGGCCTAAAATAATGGGACATTTAGGGTCACACTCTTAGTCGGATATAACGAAATCCGCGAGAAAAACAAACTTTCCAATTTTGACATAGACATCCTCGGCTATTCCAATTGGTATAAGTGGAGTATAATTTGCAAGCTCGATTGTCATGTTCGTGGGGGTAAGTCTAGGCAATCTCATCAATTTCCATAGAGAATGAGGCATAAGATTGATGCTAGCACCTAAGTCGGCTAGGGCTAAACATCCCTCAATCTCGTAAAAATCAAAAGGTAATAGAAATTGGCCCGGATCCTCTTCCTTTCTCGGCATACGCCTTTTGGGTTTTTTAAGAAGGATCGATGCACAAGTTTCTTCAAGGGTTACTTTGGTGAGGTCGATGAAGCTCTCTTTTTGAACCATGGATGGAATTTGAGGTACACGAGGGTGTGCACTCTTTTCCTTGGTCGCCACGTTCACCCCATCGACTTTAGAACAATAAGACGTCTTAGAAGTCGAGGGTTGTGGAGAAGGAACAACTCTAAATCCATCAAGGGTAGGGGTAATCACACGACCTTTTCCAATAGACGAGGCGGCTTCACATTGTTCCTTCGGATTGGGTACGGTGTTACTAGGTAACGTACTCGAAGATGAACTCGCTTGATTGCTCATGATTTCCGAAAACATCTTTTTAATCTCACTTTGACCTTGTTCAATTTTATTATTTTGACCTTTCAAAGTGTTGGAAAATTCGGTTCTCAAAGTACCAATTTGTCCCTCTAATCGTCTCATATTAGCCTCATTCATTTTCATATAATTTTGAAAATCGTTTGACGAACTATTTTGATTAGCATTAAAGTTCCCTTGGTTTTGATTACTTCTTTGAAAATTCCCTTGATTACCATTTGAAAAATTGTTTCCTTGATTAGCGTTGTTTTGAAAACTCGAGTTTTGGTTGTTGTTGTTATCTCGGTTTTGCCAACTTAAATTACGACCTTGATTATAACCTCCTTGATTCGAAAAATTTCCTTGTTGATTATTTCCTTGAAAATTGTTTCGGTTTTGATTAAAATTGTTGCCTTGTTATTATTTCCTTGTTGTGATGGACCGGCGTTATTTTGATTTTGATTAGAAAAATTGTTGTTTAACGCACTCACATTCGACGTTTGGCCATCCGTAGCCGCACACTCGTAATAATTATGAGGTCCACCATAAAACGTACACGAAACCTCAACCGCTTTCACCGTAGCGGGAGCGTCTTTCTTTTGCATCTCAATGAGAAAAGACGTAAACACATTCGTCAACTTATCGACTTTCGCATCAACTCTCTCAATGTCGCGATTAGAACTACTAACATTGGCGACATTGGCAACACTCGGTGCGTTGCGGAGTTGGTAAACCTTGGATCAATTCTCGATAATCATTAAGGCGTCTTTCGGAGTTTTGCACAAAAAGTTGCCACCGGCGGCGGAATTCAACGAATCTTGTTCTTGAAAACTAAGACCGTTGTAAAACGTATCGATTTGGTGCAACTCGGAAAATCCATGGTGAGGACATTCCCTAAGCAATTCCTTAAAACGATCCCACACGTCTCTAAAAGATTCATTCGATTTTTGCTCAAATCTCGTAATTTCATTTTTGAAAAACGTCGTCTTAGACGGTGGGAAAAAATGATTAACGAATTTGGAAACGAGATCCTTCCACGTAATTATGGAATTAGGTGGCTCTTTCTCGTACCAATCCTTGGCGGCACCATCGAGCGAGTACGAAAAAAGCATAAGCTTGACGACATCAGCGTCGACGTTATTAAACTTGCTCGTGGCCAAAAGACGATCAAAATTCCGAATATGGTCGTGAGGATTATCGGCTTCACGACCTCGAAACTTCGTAGCTTGGATTAACGAAAGCATTCCGCTCTTAATCTCAAAATTCTCCGCTTCGATAGTGGGAATTACGATCGCGTCTCCATAACCCTCGGTGGGCGCTTGGAGCAATTCCATCATCGAACGGTTGTCGGCCATTTCCTCTACGGTCTCTTCAACAATGATATTAGGAACGTTGGTTTCTAATTCTCGTCTACGTCGTCGATTCCTACGATTGCGTCGATTCGAAGCTTCGCTAGAATTGGAATAATCCTTCGATCGAGTGTGCATGCACTAAGCGTAGAATGGGTGGTAGCAAAGAAGATTCTTTTTGGGGTTTTTCGATTTTTCAATTTTTTTGGCTTTTGATTGTTTTTTAATTTTTTTGGATTTTTGAATGTATTACGTAGACACAAACCTACAAATCTCCCCTCGAATCGATTTCTCGCTTAAAGGAGCCTCAAAGAATGAAATCACGTGGAGTGAACGCCTTCGATGACTTTAGAACGTTGGTGGAACACCAAAACGTTCAAGAGGGTTTAATCTTGAAAACAAGCAAATATAATATACATAGATAATACTTGGGCGGCAAACCCTCGATTGGCCCTCTTTCTCAAAACACGCACAAGCAAGCGGGGGAAACGAGGCGGCGCTAAGCACTTAAGAGCCTTGTTCCCTTAGGTCGTGAAATACAACCGCCTTATACCCACCTTATAGTTTGTGTTAATTGAAATTAAGCCTCACGAAAGTATTTATCTATTTTTCCTTTAAACTTTTGCTTTAGATTCGAATACAATGATCGAGTGATGAAATCCCGAATCAAGGTTGCGTTTTCACGCTTTTGGAGTACTTGTATATTTATTGTTCTTACGTAAATACAACATAGTAATAATATATTCACAAGAAAAACGAAAACCAATATATCTACAATATAGTAAAATGATTGATTTGTGTTTAATTTAGGAAAATTAAACTCGATTTATTTGGATATTATACTATAATAGAGAAAAATAACAAAAATGAGTATGTGCGATATGTACGCTTTCCAAAAATTGAAAAGCAAAAACGCACTACTCACACAAACACGATACTAATATTGGCACACTAAACACCTCCCCGGCAGCGGCGCCAAAAAATGATGTAGTGTTTTCGTACACGTTTTAGGAAAAACGCGTATGAGCGGCAAGTATTAAGTTATACGCTTTAGGAAAAACGTAAAACCAAATAAATGCGGGTTCGTTCTCGAAGGAGGTGTGTGGATTAATGTGCCAATATATAAAATCAAAGTTTGGATTAGTGTCGTTTTTGGTTTGAAGAGAGAAAAATAAAAGACGAGTTACGACTACGTTTAAACTACGACGAATTAACGTAAAACGCGAACGTAAATACGTAAAACGTGACGAAAATAAACATGAAACATAAAAATTATTTAAAGATTAAACTAAGTCTAAAATAATATAAATAAGAATAAAAATCCAATAAATATATTTTTAAAACCTTTTATTAATTAAATATTCAATTTTAAATGCTAATTAAAGCCCTAAAATTAAATATAATTAACAAAACGCCAAAAATATTATTTTATTGAACTAATAAATCACTTATATTATTTAAAGACTAAAAACTATTTTTCCTAAATTTTTAAAACTATTTTTCAATTTTTAAATCACTAAAAACTATTTTTAAATTAAAATAATCATAAAAATAATAAAATAATGCTAAAAATAATTTGACAATTTTAAAAATCCTAATTTATACTAAATAACAGTAGAAAATTGAAAAAGTTTGAAAAAAGTAAAATTTTTCACTAAAAGACAAAACAGTTATAAATAAAACCTAATTAAACTAAATTTAATTCTACAAATTACTTAAAAATATGAACAATAAAATATTTTTAAACTAAAAATCTTAAACTATTTTTCTTAAACTAGGAAAATTTTTAAAACTGAAAAATAATAAATTTTTGCACTAAAAGACAAAAAACAGTTAATTAAAAATTAATTAAAAATGCAATTAAATCTAGAAAATAGAAAATGAACAATGACAAGAAAATAATCTTTATAGAAAAATAAAAAATAAAATAAGAAAAATAACAAAATTGAAATCAAGAAAAAAATCTTAAAAAAGTTCACTAAGGACAAAATTAGAAGAATCTGATAGTGACACTTTAGTGGATTTTTGTCCTTTCTCTCAGCAGTGGAAACACTAAAGCAGTCAGTGGAAACTTTGTTCCCACTGCTTTGCATAGACAGAAAAAAGAGAGAAGGCTTGAGTGGGTTTTGAGCCGTTGTGGCTTGTTTCTTTTGGAACAATAGGCACCCCCACACTCATGGAAGTGTGGGGAGTCAGATGAAGCACACAAACAACACAGTCTAAGCAGATAATCACACAAAACGGGTCAAAAACAGGTTACTGTATACAAAAAATAGGGTCTGAGTGATAGCTTGCTGGTTCAAATGGTTGTCTAGTGGATTTAAGTCCACTCTAGCTATCAATGAATCACCCCAAACTGAAAACCAACAAAGGGCAAACCTATCCTAACAAGATAACTAGCTATGGTCAATAATTCAACATCTAACACACAAGAAACTCCTACCAATTGTAAGCTACTGATGAACTAGACAGGTTTTACCAAAATTTCAATATGCAAACTCTTTTAAAACCCTGATTTTCTTCTAATCAATTACTCAAAACACCTAATACTAACTAATTAGGTATGTTAGGCTCTATTTTACCTTGGTTGTTTGTCACCTCAATCCAAAATTCAATAAACCAAACACCCCTTTACATAAACAGAAATGGATATCATAAACAATGAAATGCTATAAACAGAAAAAAATATGAAAGCAACATTCAAATAATCACTCAAACAACAAAATAAGCAAGGAGCAGTAAAGTAAATAAGCCACAATAGCATGAGCAGTCAAGAATAAGCCATAGCAGAAAAGTTGAAATAATAAAGAAAAGGAACTTGAAACTTACATTGGGTCCAAGATCAGCAACCTCTAACCAATTTTACTATAAGTACTAGTACCCCCCTTTTTTAACTCATTCACACCCAAACCACAGCTTATACCATCAGCTTAATCCAGCTTATCCAATTACGCCATACCCCCAGGAACTTTAAGATATGAACTTGGAACTAAGCTTCGTATATCAAAAGAACACCAGTCTTCTTGTAACAAATATCTTAGGTAGCTCAACCTTCAACTTCACCTTACCTTTTTATCAACTATCAATAACTGTAAAAACTTAAGTTACCAGCTTATGCTTAAAAGCTTTAAGCTACTTACCAAAGGCTTGAAACACAAAAGAGAACATCTTCATGGAACCAAACTTCCTTCTCATAAATGTGAACCAACAGAAAGTAAATGATCCTAACAAGCACACATTCAAGCTTTTATGTCAAAAGAGCTTGAGTGTAGCTTATGCTACAGTAACATCACAAAAGAAACTTGCTTGTGTGATAAATGAACTTGGAAATGGGACTTTTGCAAAGTAAATTAAGATGACTTGTATGTAAATGACTGGAAATTTAAAAGATTGCAAGAAAACTAAAATGGAACTCAATTAAATTCAAATTTGTCTATTACAAAATTTGGATAAAAATTGGAACAAAAAGTAAAATTGCTACTACTGCCCTATTTATACAAGAACAATGAAGATCAACAAACCCTAGCCCTAATTTCTGAATGTACAAAAATGCCCTTGGATCTTTAAAGAATATGCCAGTCTTGATTCTTTGGTTTGAATAATCTTGAGTAAAAAAACGAACCATGTGATCTTGCCTTGGAGTTTTGTTGAGTATCCAGCTGTTATGATTTGATCTTGATCGTTGGTACAAAGCTTTGGGACCAAGTATGAAACAAGAACCGTTGATAATCTGCCATGATTAAAATTTTTCCAAATATGTTGAATCAGGGGAACATCGTAGGGGACCCACTTGTAATGGGGAGTGCGTTTTGAGTGTGACAATGGAGTGAGGGGACCTTTAATCGAGGTTCTGGAAGTGCCCATACAATACCCCTTTGATTTAAATGATTACTTGGATTAGGGTTCTAATGGGAATTAGGGGAGGTGATGGTGAGCAGTATATGTTTCCCTCCCTTAAAAATTATTATTAAAACGAGTTTTTAAAAAAGGTTAGTGGGGGTTTGACCTGTTAAATAAATCGGGTATTGGTAGTGGGTTTTGTGACGTGGCAGGATGTGATAGGAGGGGTGGTTTGTGTGTCTTGGCAAAAGAGGTCCCCCCATATTCCAAAATATGTCATATAAGTTTCAATCAGCACAAAACTCCCATTTCCATTGTAAAGACTTAGGGCTATTTGCATTTTTAATCCTTGTAACTTGTAGATCATGAATAAGGACTATAAATGTCATTCTTCTTTATCTTCAAGGACCAATTATGACAAGTCTTCAAAGTTGAGGGACCATTCTTGCCAATCTTCAATTCTTCAAGGGTATTTTTGGAAATTCCATTCCTGGGCCCGATTCTTTGTGCGGCTTCGTTTCCCGTGTTCGTTTTTGCTTCATTCTTGTAATATTTTGGTGAATTCACGATATCCGTACCTGAAATACACAATGAACAAATACAAGCACATTTTTGGGTATTTTGATGATATTTTAATCGTTTTAAGCCCGATTTGGATGATGAGACTATGTATAATTACAGTCTCATCACCAACATAGCTCTATTTGGAAAAAAAGTTTAGAAAAAATAAGCAATGTTGATGTTTTCTCTTTACCAACATGGCTCTTTCCTGTTGTTATGTAGGTGAAAAGAAACCAAATCGGCAACTTCTTCACTTTTATACTTCAAACAATTCAAAGTGCAAGTGAAACTGTAATGAACGAAATACTAAAATCAAAACTCTTACAATTTTCACCACATTTAAAGGAGCAATTAGTGCTTTTGTAATACGTTTAGAGCCAAAGCGTTAAGCAATTTGTATGAACATTGCAGAAGTGTGGTAGCTTTAATACCACAACTTAAGAAGTTCGTTCCAAACAAACACGTATGAATCATGCGATATATACACTTCTTAGTATTTAACATGGACGTAGCACGACTATTTTAACTGCCTAAACCACATTGAAGTACCAAACATATATTTGGTTATCATTACTAATAGCGAGCTTAACAAGATCATAACCAATTAACCATATACATTAATAATCTTTCTATCTTTACTCAAATTATTCAACGTAAAGCATACAAGAGTAGTATCATAGAAGCTTAGCAACAAACTCATTACTAAGTAACTCTTATGGTTGTGAACTCATGATAAATAAAAACAAGAAAGGTTAATATTCATATACATAGGAACTAATAATTTGTCAATATTGCTAAAGAAACAAGTTGCGTCAAATCATAAATTTCTCAAAATTAGGCGGTAAACCAAACTTAGCTGTTGAAAAAGGTTTGTAACTGTATGTGTATCCCATTTAACTACAGCCCATCAGAAAACTAAGAGAGTTACCTTCCCATTGTAACTTCCGTAAGTGGTTCATGTTCGTGCCTATCACCCCTAGAAATTCATTGACCTCAGTCAGCAAAATCCCATCTTCGTTGTATTATACAATAAAAGAAGATAGGGAAAATTAAAGTGTGGCCAATTCGATGAATTACTTTAGTTTATAGTCAAATACTGAACTAATTAACACACTTATTCGATTTACCAACTTTATTTTCATTCAGTAAACTCTTATAAAGATTATCATGACACGTTTAACCTCTCATCCCATATTCAAGGCAAACAATCATAAGTACCTGGGTATACATGTATAGAGAGTAGCGTTCAAGTCATCTTAGTCCTATGCTTTCATTCTTGCTGATCTACCAAATATAGATGACATGTTTCCAAACGTAAGTTTATCTCCTGTATATACCATTAATGAGCAGAGAAAACTGGTAAGTCTCATCATACTAGGCAACTCTTTAGTCGAGCTGATGCTAAATTGAAACAAAAATAATCTTAAAACTTTATGGGTGCTGCATAAAGAGTTTGAATTCTTCACTTCTTTGTCAAGGTAACAACACATGTTTAAGAAGTAACTTACATATAGTGTACTGACTGCATATATGGTATCTTACATATAAGATGGTTGCACTTCAATAACTGTCCAGTGAACTATATTTCCATGCCTCATGTTCTCTGATATGAATAAAAAAGGCAATTAGAGATGAAATGCTAACAATAATGTAATTTACATGACTACCATGTATAACTTTAGAGAACTATACTTCCATTACCATGATGTTTGACCAAAACTTTCACTGTGGAATCTAGCAACGTTCTTAGCAAGGATTGGGCGAATGACATGTCACTTTTCAATCAAGCTAAATGTAACCCACTCATTCGTGAATGACTGTCGTCTACAAAAAGTTTGGCAAATGATATAAGCTTGCTAAAACTGTAATCGCTAAATGCTTTTGAAAATTAAAAAACGTTCTACTAAACATAAACTTTTGATATCGATCTATAGATAGTATTGGGCTCCTAGAAAGCTCTAAATCATATTTATAAACAGATGGATGCCTAAATGCATCTCATATTATAAAATTGGTTGCACAAGTTGATTAAAATAATGTAAATGAAAGAACCACCTAAATGGGAGACCATAATCAAACATTTGAGATCAAATATATACAAGATTACATAATTACATTTAACACAAACAGGTGGTAGTAAGTTCTATAGTGTACAAAGCCCATATGTACAGTTGTACAACTTGATTAACTTCAAACTAAGATTTAAAACCAAATCATTTGTTTCAATTAGATCCCTAATTATATAATCAAATTAAAATTTGGATTTAAACTTATATAACTATGCATAAATAAAAAAAATGAAAACCTTGAAAATCAATAAACAAATTTCACACTTAACACAAACGACCCTATATGCAATCGAGTTTAAAACCACCATTAATGATGGCACTGGAGGATTTAATAGTTCGAACAAACAACCAATTAATTAACACATCAAAACCTGGAGTTTATGATTAAATGGATGTTTGATAAGAAACAGAGTAAACAAAGGGCTTTACGGATTTAGGGGGTGTTTGGTTAAGCTGATGAGTTTGGCTTAGGCTTATATTATATAAGCCATGATGGCTTATATATGATAAGCTTATAAGCTTATGTTTAGTGTTTGGTTTAGCTTACCAAATTTAATAAGCTAAAATGACAAAAAAAAAGTATATGCATATTAAATGATATGGTTATTAAATGTGGGCATAAATGTCTTTTTATATATTATTACTATATAAGCCTTAAAAGCCACACATTTTGGACTAACCAAAAACCTCATATATAAGCTTATAAGCCTATTTATATAAGCTTAACCAAACACTTAGTTTCAACTTATAAGCTTATATAAGCTAATAAGCTTATAAGCCCACTATATAAGATAAAACAAACACCCCCTTAACTGTGTTAGAGTCTGATGGCATTAGCGGTACAAATTATGCAACTCTACCTGAGGTGTAATCGTTAATGCGATCTGGGAAACATCTAAATACCTTTTTGTCACCCTAAAAGCCAATATATATGTCCCTAATTTAATAACTCAGATTATGATAAACAATGAATAAAATTAAATATAAAAGAATAAAATATGAGACTAAATTTACCTTGATCTTTGGCTTCTTTACCTTTGGGTGACTTGTTTACTTTTCTTCGTTCCTGGTGCCTATAAAGATATTTACATCCACACGAGGTGAAATCATAATCACATTGCTATAAGCAGCCAAATTCGTTACAAATATGGGTGACCATTCACAATAGATGAAGATCTTCTGTAACACTCTCCTATTCAAAAGAAGTGTTCGTTAAAACAAACGAAATTAACAAAGTGAGGTTTCCACGTTGAAAGTTATAAAGTTGTATATAACTTTCCATCTTATATCTGGTTGCAACAAACTGATAATCAGACCCATCGTTAAAACAAACCTAACGTTAAGCTAGTTGCCACCTTTAAAAATATAAAATTTCCATCTTATATCCGGTTGCAACAAAATGATAATCAGACCAAGAACAATAGAAAGTTCAACCGAGATGTAATATACACATGTACACAAATATATAACGGACATACCAATACAACCCATGCAAAACACCCTTATGAAGTTTGCAATATGACATACCCAAAACTGATACTCTAACCAAACACCTTTTTAACCATAATCAGTGAATCAGCACACCCTTTTGGTCATAAACATTTACCAAGAATTTAGTGGATTCAAATACCCCTCTCAGGCGCAGATCCACCAATTCGTCCCAAAGATGAACTTAAAAATGCGATCAAGAAACTTGGTTACAATATGGGTAACAAAAATAAATCCAAACTCAATTATTCACAATTTGATTAATATTCTGTATACCAAAGATCTAGGTTCTACAAACCCCAATCTACATCTAATCTTAAATTGTAAACGTAATATATGAATAAACCATTGAATAAGTATATATAGACAAGTATAACATGTAAAATTAGGCGATTTGCATAATAAATCCCTAATTTTGGAATACTGGTTTCTAATTTCATCTGCAAATAATTGGGAAAAGGTACATAGGTAATTAGACGCAAGAAGTTCTAGCTAATACAGTAAAAAACGAATAAGATGTTTACATACCTTGTCACCGGAGGATTGCGAACAAACTCAAGAAGAAGTAGGTTAATTGAAAAAAAATATATTGCAAAAAAGAAAGAAAAAAAAGAATAATCATATCGTTTATCTTCAAGTGAAAAAGGGGCGGGTTTTAATTTTGAGTAAAAAAAGGGGCGGATTTATATTTCGTGTATAAAAGATGGGCGGGAAACTAGAATAAAGCAAAATTTTCATGATTTTTTTAAACGTGTTTGGTTATGTTGTTGAACTGCAGCACTTTATTAAAAGTGTTGTTTTTTATATCAATATGCAACACTTATTTTAAAAATGTTGCTTTTTCATTAATTTTATAAAACATGCAACACATTTATAAAGTGTTGCTTCTAAAATGTTGCATTAGGCTTATTTTCTTGTAGTGAGGAAATATTTTGGATTCAGAGGAATTAGCATTTCTTGCAGACCCAGGGGCAGCAGATAATGAAGGCATTGCAGTCGTCTCTACTTCTAATGCAACATATTAAGTAGATTATCTTGATGCATATAATTCGGATTGTGATGAAATTCACTCAGCCTAAGCTGCTCTCGTTGCTAATCTCTCTCACTACGGTTCCAATGTCGTCAGTGAGGTACCAACCACAACCAATATTCTTCATGATAATCCACATCAAGTTAGGCATGAAAATAACGACCCCGAACAGCCTACGGTAAATAGTAACTCAAATGATGTGGTATCCAATCCTACACATTTGAGTGAACTTCAACCAAATGCTACGACGGGTATGGAATCGTATGCTCAACATGATTTGGTAATGGTGCCTAAACATATCATTGATAACATGAATGTGGCTTTCTGACAAATCGTATATATGAATGCCAATCTAACCGTTGAGCTTGCGTTGTATAAGGAAAAGGTTAAAATTCTTGAAATGGTCCCTCAAGCAGATAAAATAACTTATTCTAAATATGACCAACTTCGTTTTGAAAGAATAGAACGCTTAAATAAAATTGAAACATTAAGAGCTAATCTTTCAAATGAATTAAAGGAAAAAGAGTAGGTTGTCAATAATTTTCAAAAAGTTCAAACGGAATTCAAAACTCTCGAGTCAAAAAAGTTTGAATCGGAAATTGATGCTACCAAACTTCTTAAATTTAAGGAACAACAACTTTTAAAACAATATGCTTCCACATAAAAATTTCATTTATTAACCAACTCATTACAAGAACTAGAACTCAAGCGTCTTCAAGATTTACCACCTTATCTAGGATGCAAAACAAGCTCAGCAACATATTCCTAGTCTTTATGATGCGACCCTAATTGGTAAATCAAAAGAGGCTCCTTTATGTTTGGGATGATGATAAAACGATGTCACTTGTGAGAGAAACTTGATTAAAAATGCTTTCGAAAAATCGTAACAAATTTGATTATGTAAAGCATAACAAAGAACAATTTGATTTTAAGACCCGCTTTAGACTACAAAAAGAATTAGCTCAATTATCAGCTTGTTTGCCCCAAAGCTTGTCAAACGAAAACCTTTCTAGTACGTCTCCTACACTTGTCAAAAAGGACTTAACTAAGTTAATTCCACCGGTAAGTAAGGTGTCTACTAGCTTAAATGCGTTGCACCAACACTTTGCCGATTTCGACAAGGTCATTAAGGAATGTATGACGAGTTCGACCATCACGGAAGGTGAATGGAATTTTGAACACAATAGAGCTGTGTTTCGAGACGAAATAATTTCGTTTGTGGACAATATTAAAGAGTGTTTTAGCAATCTTGATCAATATTTGGTTTTGGAAATAAATGAAGTTCAACGAGTTTTCAATGAGATGGACAATGCTTATGAAAACGATTTAGTTGAAAACGAACGAATTTTACGCCAAAATGATCAACTTCTGAAGCAAGTGATGTCGCATGATATTGTATCCGTTTGCCTGAATAGTAGTGTTGATAATGATTCTATTGTGCATAATGTTGAATCGTGGATAATGTGATCGATATTAATTGTAACAAATCTGACGCTAAATTTTTAAAGCTTCAAGATTCCTATAATTCGCTTTCAAAACGTTTTGATGAGATTCAAAAACATTGTATTTCTCTTGAACGTAAACAACAATTTATTCCAGAGATTTTTGAAACGTCATTCGAAGGTGTTAATATAGATGATTTAACACCCCCAATTTACATTGCGCAACGGAAATACACAATTGGGTGCTAAACACAAGTATCATCACACAATGTATATTGAACGACTCAAAAAGAGATGTTTACTGATGAGACCGCAATTATACATGGTCTCGTCGTCCAAAACGGGCTTAAAACACTAAAATATATCATAAAATACCAGAAAATATACGTGTATTTGTTTGTTGTGTGTTTTAGCTATGGATATCGAGAATGTGACAAAAAGATCACAAGAAACAAAGAAAAACGAACATGGGAAACGAAGCCGCACAATGAACCAGACCCGAATGATGATTTTCCAAAAATAGTCCCTCAACTTTGAAGAAATGACAAGTTTGGTCCTCCAAGTTTGAAGATTTGTCAACATTAGTCCTTGAAGAATCCTCTTATTACAAGAAATACCCCTTAAGATTTAAATTTTAACATTATTGGACCTTGAAGATCTAAATAATTGCAATATTAGTCCTTATTCCATGATGATAAAATAAGAAGGACTAAAAATGTAATTACCCTAAAGAAGTTATAAAAGGGGAATGAGCATATTTTCTGGCCAAACTTAGATTGAAAGGTATTTGGAAAAAGGGGGTATTTTCTGCCAAAACACAAACTCCAAACCCACCACTCACAACCTTACAAGTCATCCCCATCCACTAATAAACCCATTTACCCACAATTTGACCCAAACCTAAACCCATTTTTATGTTTTGACCCGCCAGCACATCCCAACCCACTAACCTTAATTATATTATTAAAACCCTTTTCAAAATCATTTTTTAATATCATCAGGCGGTTAACATATTACTCCCAAAACAAGTTAATCAAAACCCCTCCTATGCTTAACATAAACCCTAATTTCCCCATTTTGATTTACCCAAAATTAATCAACAAAAATCTCCAGATCTCTAATTTCCCTTAACGTAATCCTAATCCCACACTTATATTCCTTCCCCCAACAACCCCATGTGACCCCCCAATGGTCCCCTGACCCAAAATGCAAGCAAACAAAAGTGGCCACAAAGAATCTACGACTCAGGCATCAAACTTGGTCCCAAAGGATTGTTCAACGACTTGGATTACTCCACAACAGCTGGCAACATCTTTTTTTCATCAGTGATCACATGGGCACTCTTGACCCAATTGTGAATTTCAAAATCACAAGGTCATTGTTGGAATTAACTACATTAGGGTTTGCATTTTTCTTCTTTCTTCTAGAATTTGTAAGCCTACTATATAAAGGCATTAGGTGTTAGCTTTTAGGCTTGTTCCAGATTTTCTCAAAAAAAGTGTAATCCTTTTTTAATGTAATAAAAGTTAATTATAAATCCTTTTCTATTAATTAAAAGTTGGTTTTTACTTGAGATTAATCTGAGTTCCATTTTATCTATTTGAAAGTTGTTCTTGTGGTTCATGTTTGAAAAGGTTTTCAAAAGAATGAAGAAAAAATTCAGAAAGTTGTTATATTCTTGTTGTTACTGTTTATGTTGTTGTTCTTAGCAGGTTGTTTGTGGAAGCGTGTGACTGTTTCGCTGTCACATAAGCTCAAAAATCTAGGGCATGGATGTATGCCCTAGAGTTTTTCTCTCTTGTTCTCCTTTTTATTTTTCTGTCAAAAAAATATATGTATGATTTGGTGATTTTGTGGTCAAATTTGTTTGATTTAAGTTTGAAATCTGTTATCTGTATGGTGTGTGGTCATAATCAGTTGGAATATAGTTAGTTTGTGGGTTCGTTATCAAATTTCTTTGACAAATTTCGATTTTAGACTTAAAAGGGTTGTTTGGGAGAGTGTGTCTTGTGGGTAGTAAGAGACCCTCACGGCTAGCTAAATTATGCATTCCTTAGATAAGTATTAGTTGACTAGTTTTTGACAATAGATTGAGTGTTTTGGTGTGAAAGTTTGTTTTTCATGTTTTGATAAAAAGCTGTTAGTGGGTAATATTTTTGGGTAGTTTTACGTTTAAATTGATGGCTGTGAGTTTGATACCTTGTGAATCTGTTAGTGTTAGGCCTTGGCTAAGTCGATTTATCACTATTTGGGATTTTCAACTTTGCATCGATCTTTCAAACATTATGTGTTAATTTATCTTATTTCCAAGATTTTGTTGTCTTCTATATCAGTAGGTATAGGTTTAAGCCGTGGTTTGCTTGTAGCGTGATTAGTTGTTATAGGGTTTGCTTCTTGTATTTCCCTGTTGTGAATGTGTTTGTGTTTTGAGGGTTACAGTAACTGTGCACTAAAGAGCAACCAAGAAAAGAAACAATTGCCCACTGTCTTCCTGTTTGAATTGCACTCACTGCAATAACTTAACAGTCCAAAGCCCCATATTGCTTTCGCAGTTAGTTGTTGTGTTCAGTTGTGGTTTTTATATTTGTATATGTGTTTTGTTCTTGTTGTTCTTGGCCGTGCATCATAGAGTAACAAGAAAACATAGAAATCCATAAGAAAGTGTAAAGAGTACGGCTTGTTTTTTTTTCTTGACTGTGAGCATAAGCACTATTGGTGTGCTGCGGTTTGAACAACAGCAACCACAAAGAAAAAGAAACAGAGAGTGTTCCTGCTGATGCAATTTGGGTCCGCTGTACAAACTTTAGCAACTAATTCGTGGTATGTATTTGTGTATTGGATAGCGTGTTTGTGAGTGTGTCCAGTGTTATTGTGCCTGCATACCAACAGTGGCCACGAAAAGTAAAAAAACAAAAGGTGTGAACCTTCTTTTGTTTAAACTTAGTTGTAGTTGTCATTGGGTGCAAAGTCTATTTAGCCTTGCTGTCATATCTGTCCATACCAACAGAACCCATAAAACCCCAAGTTTCTGTCAATCTAACTAAGTGTCGCGTGATATGATATTAGGTAAGTGAATCCAAACAGCAAGTCAGTGTATACAAGAGAAACCAAAAATTAAGCATCTGCTTGATTTACTCTTTTTAAAGTGTGAACACCAAGAAAACAAAACGAGAAAAATCAGTAAAGTGGCATGGTGTTGTTTTTTTTCTTAGATGTAAACTAATCCTTCAAATTTTTGGTGTTATTTGTCGTTAAGATTGCGTGGTTGTATCTTGTTTTATGTTGTTATTAACTGTGCATACCAAGCATACAAGAAATCGAAAAGTTCACTAAGGGAGTGTTTTGGGATTGTGAACAGCTTGCTTGGCTTTGGTTGTTAACTGAGCATATTTAAGCCCAAATCTTAGGAAGAGGTCGTATTCTTGGTTTTGATTGTGATTTGCAAAGTTTCTGAAATCTGTAATTTTCTTGGTTAATTTGTGTGTTTTGATTTGTGTTTAGCGCTTTCTGTTTTTTGTTCATAGCCTGTGTATTAATACCTATCCAAGAAAAAGAAAAAAAAGTAAAAAAAAGAGAGAACAAAGGAATAGAGGTCTTCTTGTTTTTGCTCCTTGATGTGCACTCACAGCCTAAGATCTTAGGCGTGTTAGGTGTTTAGTGTTTAGGTTTTGAGTTTGTGTGTTGGAAGTGATTGTGCAACCAAGTGAAAACCAAAGAAAAACTTTGCTCTTGTAAGTTTCTGTTAACCAATGTGTGGCGTGAATTCGAACTTGGATTTTTTTAGTGCGATTTAAGGAATTGTGTTTGTATTGTGACTGTACATACATAACAAACCAACAAAACCATAGTTACCAAAAGGGGAAACCATAAAAAAGAAAAAAGGACTGCTGTTATGGTGCATTAACTGTACACAAGGGCCAAACTATGGGTTAAATCGTAGTATTAAGGGACTGTGATCATGTTTGTGTTTATGTGGCTGTGTAACAAACACACCAGTCCTGCATAACCAAAGAGTAGGTTGTTGGCCAAAACCAACAGCAGCCATACCTAAGAGAAAGTAATTAGGCATGTGTATGTTTCTTTTTTTTTCTTTTTTTGTCTTTACTATGCATTACAAATCTTTGATTTGTGGCAGGAATCCGTGATTGTGTCTTTTGGTTTGTTGTTAGAAGTTATTGTACATCATAGGAACCCAAAATAAAAGAAAAAAATATATTTCAAAAAAGCTATATGGCCTGGGCTCGAACCCCCAACCCCTCGCTGGGGGAGTTAGGGGTTTACCAGTGTTCCATATGCTCTTTTCTTTTAACCCTCCAATTTGCATAATATTTAAAGCCTTCTTCTTTTTAGCTCATATTAATAAGTTGTAGCCTAATAAGCTGTCTTGGGCTTATCTCGTTTTCTTTTTGCCTCTTTTACATTTTTCCCTAGTAGCATATATAGTTTAGGATTTTTTAGTTTATATTTTATATTTTTCTCATTTATAAATTAATTTTAATCATTATTTTGCTTTTTAAATTTGTAAACTATTTAGAAATAGAACAAGTAAGTTTAAAATTTTCAAAAAATATTTTTTAGTTCTTAAATGTATTTTGAGGTATACAAATAAAAAAGTTTGAATTTTGTCTTTATATTAGTTATTTTATTTTTTAGGATTTTTAATTAACTTTAAAATTTTATATAAATTAATTTAAAAGTTTTCAAATTTTTTGGTTTTCGTAATTTTCTTAGTTAGACTTTTTAGAGATTTTTTAGTGATTTTTAATTATTTTTTAGTCAAAAGTTTTCGTTTGGTCGCGTTTTCACGTTCGCGCGTTTTTGTCCGTTTTGAGCGTAATCTGTCTTTTCCTTTTTCTTTTCTTTCTTTCCAATAACGTAACAACTCGATTAAATAACGTATATATTTCTGGCTAAACACCATACCTCCTCGAGAACGAACTCAACGTCGAGTATTCGCGTTTTTCACAAAACGTGATACTTAATACTTACCCGCTTTTGTCGCTTTGTTTTTCCTAAAATAAAGTGTACAAAAATACCACATCAACAAATGGCGCCGCTGCCGGGGAGGTGTGTTTAGCCATATTTATTTATCATGTTTGTTTGAGTGTTTACGTTTTTATCGTAAATACTTCTTTTTATTTTTCTATACTATTAGCCATACAAATAAATAGTGTTAAATTGAACTCAATTAACACAAAATCGTTTTCTAGTTTTTATTGTGCATAATATATTTTATTTACGTAGAACAATTAACACACAATAATTATCCAAATACGCGAGAAATCGCACCTCAATAGTTGAGCGTTCCGGTCAATATTGTTGTATCGAATTCAAACAAAAATCAAAGGGAAAAATAGATAATTACTCGTAAAAGATTCGATCTCAATTGTTACAAACTATAAGGTGGGTATAAGGCGGGTGTTATAAAATACACCTTAAAGAAAAAGGCTCTTAAGTGCTTCGCGCCGCCTCATTTCTCCGCTTGCTTGTGCGTATCGGTTTAGTGACGATTGATTATGGGTTTGCCACATCAAGTATTATTAATCTATTTTTGTGAGTTTTAATTATTGAACCTCGAAACGTTTTGGCGCTCCGTCAACGTTTCGAAGTCGACGAGGGTTTTTACTTCACGTAATTACCTTCATTCTTCTTGGATTCATTAATCGAGACCTTTGATTAGTGGATAATATTGTAGATTAATTTCTACGTAATACACCAAAATTCCAAAAAAATTAAAAAACCAAAAACACAAAAAGATTCTTCGATTTTTCCCTCTATTTTCATAATTCTTTTTCTCAACCCCTCTAAATTTTAATTCGTCATGGATTTTCATTGCCTAGGTTGCGGGAGACGAAAGTTTGGTTCCGTGACTTGTCCATGGTGTGTATGCGAAAGGCGCGAAGATTATATCAACTATGCAATATTTAGGTCTTGTCCATCGTGTAATCCGACCAATTGTTTGTATACTAACGAAGAAAGTCTTATCCATTGCCGATATTTTGGAAGCCCTTCCCATTGGCACGATGAGTGTCCAATTCAATACCCAAATGGTCACAATCACGAGCCAAATCTGAATTTCGTTGACCAATATTCGCAATACTCACCGTCGTGCGAGAATTGTGGAAGCGAACCTCACTATGGGTACGATTGTCAATCGATGAACCAAAATACGTATTTCGAAAATCAATTTTCCGGTTTTGACGAATCACACGACATGGGTTACAATTACGACAATGGGGGTGGTTATCCATACGACGAACCGGATTTTTCTCAAAATCCGTGTTGCGACAATTGTGGGGGGCCTCACGATACTTATTCTTGCCAACCAACAAATTATGATGAACACAATTCATTATATAATTCCGGTTTTGATAATTTTGAGGCCCCACCATACAATCTCGATCCTCAAAATTCCCATGAGCCAGATCCATGTTACAATTCCGATTTTGACCAATCATCTCCACAACATGTTTTTGATGATGATCTCGATTGTAGCCGCAGTGACGAAAGTTCTAATCGCATCGATGAACGATTTGAGAGGCTCTATCAACCAATTATGGAAAGAAATGATAACCCAATTGTTGAAGAGGTTGAAAAGAGCATCGAAGATGAGGAAAAGAGGGTGTCAACGAACGAGGTTTTTGAAAATGTTTTCAAAAATAAACAACAAGAAAAACTCGTAGCACGTGTTGGAACGATGAATGTTAAACCTTTGGAACCTAATTTTTTTTAATGAAGATGAAATTGTCAAATATTTTCAAAATCAAACTACACCAAATTTTGACGAAGAAAGTCCGTTAAGTGATTTTGAAAAAGAAGAAATTTATAAGGTTTTAAGGTGAATCGTTGACCCCTCGATTTTTGAAGATGATCAAAATTTAATTCCGGAGGGATTCGTTACTAATATTTCTACGTCTTTTGAGAACCCGCATTGGATCCCTTCGAAGAACCAATTTGAAACCATCAACGCTACAACGTCTCGTGACGAGCCTTTTACTCATAATCCCACACTGTGTGAGATTAAGGATTTATCATGTGAGAAGTCCGTCGATGGCCTTGCTCACATTGATACGTTTTTCGACACCGATGTCGAAACCACTAAGGCAAAATCTTCAAATGAAGAGCCATTTACTCCTATACCCACTACGGAAACCGATGCCTCTCTAAGTATGGGGGTGACGAATCTTAGCACTAATCCTAGTGTCGAGATCCCTATTCCAATCCAAAGTGATCCTACGGCTTACTCCGAAGATGAGCTAAGTGATTTTTCTCTCGATTAATTTTTCCACGAAGATTTAAACGAGGCAAATCAGAATAGTGAGTGTGAATCGGTTTCTTGTGATGATGTCTCTCCCATTGACACTTCGGGGAGAGAATCAACGACTTTTTCGAACCCTCTTTTCAATGACGATGATTTATCCGCTAGTGATAACGAGTCACTAATCGACGAGGACGTTCAAAATACCGATTTTAAAATCTTTTCGAACCCTTTATTCGAATTTGAGGACGCATTCATTTTTGGTGACGTAAATCCTCTCTTTGATGAGACGTTCGAGGACATCGAGAGTGCAGATTCTAAGGATCTTAAACTCGATGAGCCGGATTTGCTAGTCACCCGCTCGAAGTCTCATACGGTTGAGATCTCTCTTTCTACGTGTGACGTTTCCATTCTCGAGGGGTTCACCGATGGACCGCCTCTCGATGAGAATGAGGACTTTAGTGAGGCTTTTGCCTTCGATCCGGGGGGGAATTTTGAAACTCCTATTTTGATTAATTTTGATCTAAAACTTAGATCGACTTAGCTTGTGTAAACAAGATTATATCAAGTTATACACGTAGAGAAACTTTTTTTATGTATGAAACAATTTATGTGTTATGCGGAATTAACACTTAAACAATAACACAAACAGATGTAAAACAAACTTTCACTTGATTGATAATAATGAACTTGCTTACAATGAAAGTGTTTAACGTATGAAAACTTATATTGAAACATAACCTAAAGGTCTTCTTTTATAGACATAAGAATCCTTGTACAAGAGTCTACGTATCAACTATTCTAGGTAAAGATAATTATAAAAAATACAATGTTGATCCTATCTTTACTAGAAACAAACTAGAAACATAATACGCGTAGACCATATCTTTCTATCAGTGCTTGTCTTCAACCTATCAACGCTTGACTTCTTCTTGTCAATGCTTGATCTGTCAGCGTTTGTTTTCTTCTTATCCCAACGCTTGTTTTCCTCTTGGCTACATTTTATTCCCAACAATCCTCCCCTAAACTTGATATCTACTCTAGTAATCAAGTTTCTGAATAAAAAATAAGAACTAGGAGGAATCTTACAAATCTTATCATATTGGTAATAAACATGTGTGATCAAATCTTTGGCCACGTCACTCGAATAGTCAATCTCCAGCGGTGTTGTCTTCATCTTCTCCAAAACTTCTTTGGACATGGAATACTGACCATCTACAAGAAGATACTCAGCAAACTTTGTAGAGCTCAAATAATACACACCAGCAGCTGAATACAAACGCCATTGAAGACCACTGAGATCATCCTCAAGATCCTTCCAAACACTAGGATCTTCTTCTTTTGGTCCACACATTCTCTTAAATGTTGACCAAAGTTTTATTCCATTGACTAAAGTATGAGCTTCAGTCTCATACTTGGCCTCCAATAACCTCCAAAGGTCTACCAAGTCTTCTCTATCCACACTTTCAAAGAGAGACACAAGAGTAGTAAATATGTGTACCTCTTTCCCATACCTGCCAATCTTCCAAAACCCACTTGCATCTTCTTCATAGCTTATGATAGGGTTTCTGGCATCAAGAGGTAACACTTGTACCATATCTGAAGCTTCTATGGGTGAGAGCTTGATGCTCCTTCTTATAACAGCTTCACTGGGCTTCAATTTATCCATATCTTTAGGAAACTCAAGAGGAACTACCTTATTCAAGGTCTTGGAACAATCATTGCCTTCTTAAGCTCCATCTCTTCTACAAGTTATTCTTTCCTTTCATCTGAAAGAAGTCTGATAGTATTCATTTCCTGCACTTTTGGCCAAATGGGATAAGCCTTATACTCCAATTCTTTAAAGGATAATCCCAACAATTTCTTATAGGTCCATCCTGTTCCATGACATCTGAGTAGCATGTAGTAAAGTTCCCTTCTATCCCTCTTTAGCAGTGAGAGAACATTTCTAGCTTTGTGTTTCAAAATTACCTTGCAGTCTTTTTGAACTCTTAGAAGAATCTCCAAACCCCAAATTTGGTCTGAAATAGTCAAATCTGGATTCTCTATACACCTATTCTCCCAAGCATGGTACATCTGAACAACTTCTGGCATATCAAAATCTACTTGCAATTTCAACTCTCTAAGCTTCTCTCTTGCCAAATCATCACCATATTCAAGTCTTTCTAGTTGTTCTATTATCATCACACTTGAATCTGAACTTGCTTCATCACTTCCTTCTTGTTCCTCTGAAGTGACAACAAATGGTGATTCACCAACCTTCTTCCTTTCTTGTTCCATAAGTTGTGCAGCCAACCTTGAATCAAACTCTACTTGTGCTGCATTCTTAGGAACTTCTACTTCTACCATGATTCCTTTACCCTTATCTAATGGATCAATGATGGGTAAGGATGATGGTAATACCTGTGAAGATACTTCTTTGATGATAGCTGATGACTGGAATACATCAACCTCATCTGTAGGTCTGTCAACGCTCAAATTCCTTGTGTCAGCGCCCAATTTGCTCATGTCAGCGCTTAGTGTGTCAAATTTTGCTTGTCAACGCCCAAATTACTTGTCTCAGTGCCTCTTGTAAATTGCTCCAACATAGCTGTAAAAGACAAGTTTAAATTGGTAGGAGTAACCAGAGATGTGTCAAAACCTGGTTGCTTCTTCAATTCCGTGAGGGCTTCAGCAACACCCAAAGATTCACCATCATGTGAGCCCTTATCACTCACATTAATCTGCTCATCCTCCTTTTTGGAAGATTCCTTCATCCCATGCCTAGTGCTAGCATTCTCCAAAATGACAATCCTCTCCCTCAATTGCTTGAGTTCAAGGCCTTGTGTACTGACAATGTGTACCAAGTCTGCATTTTTCTTTTGCAAGCTAATGCAGACAGCCGTCAATTCCATCAATGTGTATGGTTCCAATCTGCCCTCCTCTAAAATGGGTATTTGACCTCCCAAGTTAGAGTCATGGGGCATGGATGAGGTCTTAAAGATGTTAGGACTGTCTTGGCCTATATCTAAGCCAGAACCAATAGTCCCAGCCTCATCCATAGCACCAACCACACTTGTGGTGGTGGTTCTCTCTGCTACATGGCTAGTACCACTAAAGGAGAACACTCCAGTAGTCCTTTGGAGTTTTTGCAACCTATATTGTGGTAGGGTAGAAGATGATGTAGATTGGGTGGATGTGGGAAGGTGAAGGGGTGTTTGGGTCTTTGAAGGAAAGGTGTCAACGTCTGGATTACTTGTGTCAACGCCAACATTTAAGGTGTCAGCGTCATAGGGTTCTTGGTCAAGTTCCATGTGTTGAGGTGAAGGCAAAGGTTCTTGTATTGGGTCGAGTTGTGGTTGTGGATCTGGTTGGGGTTGTGCTGCTGCAATAACAGCAAGCATAGCTGGGTTGAGGGGTAATTCATGGTGAGGGGGTGAATTCATCTTGGTAAAAATAGCTTTCTTTTGCACAGGGATCTCATAAAAGTCATCATGATACCTTGTGCAGTAATTTTGCACATCAAAAACCATTTGCAAAAATCTGGGATAAGCTAAAGTCATCTTATTCCCTTTGTTTTTACACATGCCATCAAAAATCATTTTTGAATAATTAAACTTTTGCCCATTTGCAATGCACACAGTTGCACTAGCAATTGATCTATTAATTTCATTGTGTGCAGTACACTTGGGACTCAAACATTGTAAGATGACATGTATGAGGTACTTCCAGGCTGGGGGAAACTCTTGTTTATGATATTTGTTTAAAGTACCCTCATCAGGGAAAGGATACCCCAAAGCCCGAAGTCCTTGTTCTATTTCATGTATGGGAAGAGTGGTTATACCATCTGCATCATCAAGATGCAAAGCCTGGCGAACCAAGGCTTCAGTAACCACCCAAGTACGCCCATGAACAATAGATGATAATGTAGTCACATTATTAACTTTTGAGGAACTAACAGTGTTCCAAAACTGTTTAATATGGGTGACAGAGATAAGGGGAGCATGAGAAAGAGCATACCTAATGGGGGATGCATTCAAATACACCACCATCTGGGTGTATTGGAGAAACAGAGTATCATCCGCGTCCAAATATGCAATCATGTTGTGTTGACTCCTGAATCCCAATACCAAGTCACTTGGTTTAAACTTTGGTGCCATTATTGAAGAAAGCTGTTTGTGAATGATTTAGAAAGATGAATTATAGGAGAAAATTATTAGACAAGAATATAAGATACCTTGTTTAAAAATAGGAGCCAAATATATAGGAGAGATAGGTGCATGTGATTGGTAAAAAATGAGGCAACTATTTTCAAAATATAATGATGAAAATATTGAAAAGAAAATAAGTTATCTCATGCATTAATTAAAAGTTATCTGCTCCCAAAATTACGGCCCCAAATTTCGTCAAAAAGTAACAACTGGGTAGGTCCCAATGAGTGTCAACGGTCAAAAATAACCCATCAACTCCCAATGGCTATATTCTTGTCAACGTTTGCCAAAGCCATGTCAGCGTCTAAATTGGTCATAACAACGCTTGGAAAAATAACTTGTCAGCGTCAAAAAATAAAAGTAATAAAAATGAAAAAGGAGCTTAACAAAGTAATTTATCCTAGTGAAGATAACCTATAAGTTGATAATTATTATAGGGCGGCAAGCACTGTCCAGTTATGCAAACTTACTTATGCAAGATAGACATAACAGTCCTCTAGTGTCCCTTGCTAACCAAAACTCTTAACAACTAAGTTATCTCATAAAATTCCTTGTAACTCCCAGGTAAAACCCATCATAAATCATTCCCAAGTCTCCCAACAGACCACATCCAATTTTAGGACAAAAATGTCTTGGCAGCATCCATAGTATATCAACTTTGCATGCTACAGTGCCTCATGATTTAGTAAACTAACTCATACTAGCCTGTGGACACAATCTAGAATTGTGATAAGAGTATTATAAGAATACTCAAAAGTCCTAAAGGTTCCTAAAACCTCCCCTTAAACTGTGATACATATGTTGCCCAAAAATATGCATGAAGATAAAAATTTATGTCAAGATAGGAATATAAATATTCCAACCATCATCCATAAAAAAAAACATGCTCAAATGATTCTCCAAGGATCCATAAGCAACTCTGTGTCCAATGGTACAATACTAACACCACCTGCACACTTAGATTAAAAACCATAAAACTAACATTGTTGCTGACAACGCCACGAAAACACTTGTTAGCGTTAAGGTAACCTTTGTCAGCGTTAGAAAAATATAGTGGAAAATCTAACTTCAAAAGACCAATAACAATGCATTATCCTGTACATACTTTAACATTAAGACCCCAAAACACATATTATGTGAGATTGATCATTCCAATACTTGTTACCAAGTATTGAAACCTTCAAGCATCAAAAGGTTTAGTTAATAAATCAGACACATTTTCTTCTGTGTCAACCCTATCTGGCTGTATTAAACCCTTTTCATAACAATCCCTTATAAAATGGTGTCTAATTTCTATGTCTTTTGTTTTAGAATGATGTACATGATTTTTAATAATGCATAAAGTGATGTTATTGTCAACAAAAATCTTGGTATGCATGAAATTATACCCATAATCCAACAGCTGGTTCTGAATCTATAAGACTTGTCCACAACAAGCAGCTGCAGCTACATACTCTGCTTCAGTTTTAGAATTGGCCACCACTATTTGTTTCTTGCATTGCCAAGATATCAACCTACTCCCAAGAAACTGACATCCACCAGTTGTGGATTTTCAATCAAATTTATCACCACCATAGTCACTGTTTGAATATGCAATAAGCTCCAATGGTGAATCTTTTGGGTACTACAAGCCAAGATTTGGATAACATCTAAGGTACCTAAAGATTCGCTTGACAGCATAAAGGTGACATTCTTTGGGAGTCACTTGATGGCGTGTACATGCACACACAACAAACATAATGTCAGGTCTTGAGGCTGTGTGATACATCAATGAACCAATCATTGATCTATAGTGCCTGACATCCACTTCTTTTCCATCTCCAACTTTTCCCCAAGGGTGTTCTCTATCCATAGGAGTAGTAGCCCTCTTTTCATTGGAGAAAAGCCAAACTTCTTCAAGATCTCTGCTACATACTTATCCTGAGAGATGAAGATACCATCTTCTTTCTGCTGAACTTGTAACCCTAGAAAGAAGTTCATCTCCCCTATTGCACTCATCTTGAATTTGTCTGCCATAAGCTTGGAAAAGTCTTCACTCATCTTTGGATTGGTGGAGCCAAAGATGATATCATCCACATAAACCTGAACAAGTAAGACATCCTTACCAGCCTTCTTTGTAAATAATGTATGGTCTATGGTGCCCCTTTTGAATCCATTTTCCACCAGATAAGTGGACAATGTGCCATACCATGCTCTTGGGGCTTGATGAAGTCCATACATAGCTTTCTTGACTCTATACACCTTGTCTGGATTTTCTGGATCTTCAAAACCAGGAGGCTGCATAACATACACCTCCTCAACAATTTTGCCATACAGAAAAGCACTCTTCACATCCATTTGATAGACAGTGAAGCCCATGCAGGAAGCATAGGCTAGAAATATCCTTATAGCCTCAGTCCTTGCAACTGGTGCAAAGACCTCCTCATAGTCTATCCCTTCCTCTTGTGTATATCCCTGAGCCACTAAACGTGCCTTGTTTCTGACCACAATGCCTCTTTCATCTTTCTTGTTTCTTAGAACCCACCCTGTCCCAATAGGTCTGACATATCTGGGACAATCAACCAGCTCCCAAACATCTTGAATAGCAAATTGGTGAAGCTCATCCTGCATTGCTTCCACCCAACTTGGTTCTTTGAGAGCATCAAAAATCTTCTTGGGTTCCTGTTGCGACAGAAAACAGGCAAACAAACATGCTTGAACAAGAGGGGTATCAACCTTCTTGTATATATTGGCAATAAATCCTCCAAGACTCTGATGAGATCTTCTAGTCTGAACAGGAGACATGACATCCCCAATAATTTGAAAAGTGGGGGTGATTCTTCATAGTAGAAGTAAGAACTCCTCACTCAAAAAGTCTATTGTCTTCAATCACATCATCTAAGTTACCAATATCTTCTTCAGACTCTCTTCCATCAATATTAGTATGAACCTCTTCACTTCTACTTGAAGGTTCACCTTGTTCAAAATTTGAAGAGAAAATATGATCAAAAGAGTTGTCAACGCCTGAAGCAAGGTTGTCAGCGTTTGATCCATCAACGCCTGAATTTGTGTTGTCAATGTTTGAGCCATCAACACCTGAATTTGTCCTGTCAGCGCCAAATTTTCCTTTGTCAGCGCCTAAAGGACCATGCATGTTGTTAACTGGTGATACTTGGGGTCCACCTTTTTCCTTTCCAATAGCAGCAGTAGCAAAAGCATCTATCCATATGGGAATTTTAACATACTCATGTATGGGAGATGACTTGTCTGCTTGTGATCCAACCTCTTCATTAACCTGTGTACCTGAAACATCAACAACTGGTTCTTCCACAGCACTTGAAGTTACCTTCACAATGTCTGGATTAGTAACAGGCAAATAATTCAAAGTCCTAGATAGAAGTTCCAAGTCAAACAACCAATTTGGACCACTTTCAGGATCATTAGGTTTACTCTCTAAAAACCTAACATGTACTTTTTCAAGTATACGTTTTTTCTTCTTAAGGTAAACCCTATATCCTTTGCTCTGCACTGAATAACCCATGAAATATCCTTCATCACCTTTAGCACTAAATTTACCTAAGGCATCACTAGTATCTAAGACAACTACATGACAGCAAAAAGCTTTAAGAAAACTAATATTAGGTTTCCTTCCCCAAAGCAACTCATAAGGTGTTTTGTTATGTATCTTGTTGACCAATGCTTTATTCTGAACATAACAAGATGTATTCACAGCCTCAGCCCAAAAAGCTATGGGAAAGTGAGCATCAGCCAACATAGTCCTGGCTGTTTCAATTAGGGTTCTATTCTTTCTCTCAGCAACCTTATTTTGCTGTGGGGTTCTGGCAACACTAAACTGCCTAGTAATCCCTTTCTTGGCACAAAAATCATCCAATAGTTTATTTCTAAACTCACCACCATTATCACTTCTAAGCATTTTAACTTCATTCCCAGTTTTCTTCTCAATCTGATTATAAAGTTAATTAAAGTATCAGCAGTGTCACTTTTCATGGCTAAAAAGAATGTAACACCCCATTTTGATAAATGGAATGTCACGCGTAATTATGGCGTGTCATCAAAGCATGCAAGGTAATATGTACTAAACATACATGACCATAGGGAAAAACCGGAATCAAACATCGGTTCCCAACATAAGCCCAAAACATAAATAAAGTAAATGAACAAAAAGGAAGACTACACAAGCATAAATATGAAGGCAAGAGGAGAAGGAATCAAAGGTAGCTCCCATCCTATGCGTGTCCTCCAAATGCTCCAGTCAGTCCTTAAGCACCTGCCGTTTTGGGACATGGAAAGGAAAGTAACGGCTGAGCAAAACGCTCAGTGCACGGATATAGACATAGTATGAATGACTAAAACATAATAAAGACTTAATAGCAGCGTAAATGTATAAGTCCTGGAAAACCTGGAACATGTTCATAAAACTGGTTTTATAGTTTGAAAAGCCTTATGTTTATCTTATGAAAACTGTTTAGCATATTTTACCATTAGCCAATATAGGTCATGAAAATCCACCGTGCATGAATACTTGGAGGGGGACCTCATCAATGAAATTAGAGGGGTTGCCTCTAATTTAATATACTGGTTTTGGGTAGGAGGGATCAGCTCCTTGTGAAGGATGCAAGGAACACACCACATTCACACTGAGTAATATGCTTGAAAACATGTAACTAGGATGCACCCATACGCCCCACATGATAAATATAATAATATGGCCAAAAGCTGAAGGGACGCCATGAGCAATCACTCCGCCATGGTGAAGTCATAACATCAATGCCTCTAATGTTATGGTTATGGTACCTCCATAACTAGGTGAAACTGGTCATGCATGTATATAGCTATAGGTATTCTAAATTAAACATAAGCAAGTCAAACATATAAACTTATACTACGGGAGAACATTTGGCTGCATACAGGGAATCCTAATAAGGAAAGAATGTCCATACTAAAAGGACGGGAATCCGTACCTTATGTCCAGTGAACGAAGAAGACGAACTGAGAGGAATCCTACTTCCGTATCACTAATGCTACATGAATACATACGTGAATAAGTATCTGACTACTAAATACGTAACTGGTTTTATATCATGTCTTAGCTTATTTTATATGTTCATATCATGTTTCACTGTTTAAAGCCTTAAACTGTGTTTATCTTATATTCTGTCTATTCTGATTAAGTATTTCTGGTATTTCATGTATTATTATACTTACTGTGTAATAATAAGTAACTTTCCAAAAATAGCAGGTTTCTTAAGATAGAAAGTTTCCAAAAATAGAAAGTTACCAAAAATAGAAAGTTTCCAAAAATAGAAAGTTACCAAAAATAGAAAGTTTCCAAAAATAGAAAGTTTCCAAAAATAGAAAGTTTCCAAAAATAGAAAGTTTCCAAAAATAGAATTACTGCTAAAAATAGATAAGTTTCTTAAAATAGAAAGTTTCCATAAATAGATCAGCTGCCTTAATTAAATAAGTTTCCAAAAATAGATTAGCTGCCTGAATTAAATAAGTTTCTAAAAATAGAAAGTTTCCATAAATAGATTAGCTGCCTTAATTAAATAAGTTTCTAAAAATAGAAAGTTTCCATAATTAGATATAAACTAGTTAAATAAGCTAAGTATATAAGCCTAAGTGTTTTTTTGATTATTTTCTAAGTCATAATGATATAATGTATAGTTTATTAATTATTTCATGTAATTTAAATAAACTATAGGTTAAAAGTATTTAATTAAAATATATCATGTTTTTAATTAAATAAAGTTAAATACTTAGGTTAAAACATGTATTATTATTTATTAATAATATTACCTAAGTCATGTTAATTAATTAATTATAACCATGGTTTTTAAATAATTAATTAATTATAAGTCTAAAAATATAAAATACTTAGGTTAATAATTCCATGATCTAATAATTAAATTATAACCTAAGTCATGTTATTAAATTAATCATGTCATACTTATTAATTTAATTTTAACATATGGTTATATAAATTTTTTTTTAACATAAACTGTGAACCGGATCTTGACTAGAAACCATGAACCGGACATGAAATCGACACCATACCCCGAACCACTTCGGGGTTCTCCTTGTCTTGCTGCTGCCGTGGGACCCACACCACCCAACCGGGACCATATGGTCTCGGTGGTGGTCGAGTAGCCAAACCGAGACCCCCTTGGGGTTCGGTTTAGGCGCCGGCCAAACAAACACCCCTAATAACATCCCTTTTTGATTTACCCAATAACCATTTTCATGTTAGATCTATGTTTTTAATTAGGTTTTTAAAACATCTTGTTCTTATTTAATTATTAGATCAAATCAAAATGAAAAGGGTAAAAAGAATATACCGAATGCGTGGATCTAAACGAGGATGAACAAACACGAACACTTGCACCAAAAACCAAGATCAAAATCAAATAAACACCCTCCTTAGTGTGTTTATGTGTGGCGGCCAAAAGAAGAAGAAGAAGAGAAGGAGAAAACTTTTTAGGGTTTTTGGTGTTTTCCTTTAAAGTGAAAAATGACCAAAATCTTTCCTAATTCCTTGTTTTAGTAAAAATTGATTGGCTAAGCCCATCTTCCCTCCCTAATTTCGTGGTATGGGGCCCACATGGGGTATCCCATACATTTCCCGAGTCTAAATATTATAGTGTGTTCCCGTGCGTTCTCGTGTTCGTAATTTACGTGTTTTAATTAGTTATCGACCGTGACTTAATATTTTATTCGTGTTCGTAATAAATATATATACGTAATTAATATTAGCTCGTGATTTAATTACGTTCATGATTTCATGATCGCATGTTCGTGATTAATTATTGTTTTAATAATTATTGCGTGTTCGTGCGTAATAAATACTTATCGTGTTCTAACACGTACGTAATACGTAAAATCCTAACACGTAAACGTAATCGTACTATAAAAGGAAAGTTTTAATCTAGTATGTACGATCTTAAGGGTACTATTCATGGTAAAAGCATGCGGGTTTTACAACTCTTCCCCCCTAAAAAGAATAATGCGTCCCCGAATTAAAGATAACGTAACTGAAAGAGAAACATACCCGAATCAAACTGAGAGGGTATGTAAGATTAATGAACGTACAGGTGACATGGTAGAAGGAACGTGGAACGTGACATGTCTTGAAAGGACATGGAACGTGACGTGACTGAAAGGACATATCTAATTGATGAGAGAAAACGGATAAAAGTCCGGATGAACTTGTCCGTTTCCAAGTGGCTTCCCTCTTGGAACGGTTCCTTCAGAAGATCTTGACACTAATGATAAATCTTGGTCCTCCTGACCTTGACTTGAAATACGAAGAAGTTCTTGGTTATCAATGTAAGGTAGATCCCCTAAATTTGATCGAAGGAATAAGAATTAACGTGTAAGGCAATTGAAACGTTATCGTGCAAAACACTCTAACTTAACTGTTAATTAGCAACGATGTGCGAGACATAAGGAAACGTAGTACGTAAAAAATTTTGAACGTAATACGTGAAAAATTTTGAACGTGATACGTGGAGTTATGATGAGTGTAATATGAGTAAACATATCGTAATCCATGATACGTGTAACATATCTTGATCATGATATGAGGAACGTGGAATGAACATGACATGTGAAACATATCATGGACATAGAATATAATGGCGGTAACGTCAAACGCTACAAGGTGAGACATAGAATATGACGGGAAACGTCTATCTGAGGATAGGGAGTTATACTAAACTTGGGTTTGGTCTCTCAAGTTCTTGCAAAACTTCCCAGAATGAGAAAAATAACGTAAAATCGTAAGCCAAGATACCATCATGAATGTGAATGGTGTCATGAACGCGAGCGCGAAAGCAAGTCGTGAAAGTAGAACAAGGACGTGTAGTAAATAAGGAGCACAATTATGAATATTTGTCTGACCCGATAACTGAGGAATTGCCAAGTGATCGGATGAGCCTTGGTTGGAACATGTCCGATCAATCTGTTGGTTCTGTAATCCTTGCGGATGTAAGGATTCTGCAGACTTGATCAAACTGTTTGCAATAACCCAGATAGCATCATGCTTCTTCTGAGTTTGCGTTAATCTAGTAACCAAAATCCGTGGAGATCTTGTCCCTTTTCAATTCACAATTTCAGATGATGGAAACATCCCATTTTGTTGGTGTCCTATCTTAACCTGTTGGTATGTCAGGTACCTAGATATGAACGTAACTGTATCTTGCTTCGTAGAAATTCATACATAGGAGTTTGCGAAACTCTGAGTCTCTGAATCTAGACTTCTCCTAGCGTAGGATTTTCTAGAACACCTAATGTAGTCTAGGGTTCTCTCCTTTACGCATAAGCTGAGTCATGGTAAGATTAACCGTAGGAAGCCATGTGATTCAGCGTGTCACTGTAATCAAACAGAATTGATATTGGAAAATTTATAGGGTAAAATTTCTCTTGTCGAAGAATTGGCAACATAGTGCAGATATGGTCTTCCTGTTCTTCTCTAGGCTTAAAGGAAATCAGGTTATCCTCGATGAAAACACTGATGAATTTTCTATGAGTTCATGGAAACTCATTCTTATAATGTCGTTGGAGCATTTATGAGACTAATTCAAAATCATAAATCTAGCATGACCAAGTCGTGTACGAATAGCAGTCATCGCCATGTCGTGCTCTTTCACTCGTCACTGTTGGAAGCATGATCATGAGTTCAATCTTGGAAAGGTGATTAACACCATAAGGTCGATTGGACATGTTGTCAATACGTGGAGGAGAATAACGGTCATGAATGGTGATTTGTTTAAAAATCGACGGTAGTCGACACATAATCTTATGTTACCGTCCTTCTCCTTGAAGGTTCTTCTGGAGTGTAAGGAACGATTTTGGAATAATCCGTTGGTTATGCGTAAAAGGACTTTAGTATTCGTGTGTTACTGACAACTAGAAAATCTTAGCAATCATGGCTAACAAAGCACGTGCTTGGAAATCATAGATAATTTGTACAGATTTTCCTGATGGAAAAGTTAAGCTGAAGGTATTCAGGAGCCTGAACATTACTGTACATAATTATGAATCGTAGCATGGTGTGCTGTTCCTAGTCCATAATTAGGATAAAATTCATCTCGTGTCTGTCCGAGGAAATGCGTTAGCAACTTAGATTTCATCATTAAGCTGAAGGAAAACCTTCGTATACGTGGGAATACGAAAGGCGTCCTTCATGGTCATGAATCTACGAGCTATGGTTACAAGAAATGAAAGTGTCATCGTGAAACTTGATAGTTCCCATTGATGCGCCGGTAATGGTACTGAAATTCTTGTGGTCTGATTAATACATGGCACAACATAATGGATATACCCTTGGAGGGTACCCTGAGTTTCTTAGAAATGTTCCATAGTTGGACATGAGTCATGCGTCTTGACTCTTGTCTTGGAACTATAAGCATGACATATGTCTTGACTGGTGTCTTGACGTGTGTCTTCAGAAGTATACGTGAGACATGTGTCTTGACTGATGTCTTGACATGTGTCTCGAGACGTAAAACAATAGAATTACAATAGTAGGTTATTATGCCAGACTTGGCGGATCGGTTGGACTACTGATCCTTTGTATGTCTGATCACGTCCGCGGCTGGAGCCTCGGTTGTGATTTCTAGGATAGTTTCTGTCATAGTAGTGGTTACCATCGTCCTGTCTGTCAGTTCCATGATGGTAATTCTCATGACCGTGATTCATGTAACTATTCAGCTGAGTGGCCGGTTGGTACCGGTTTGCACTTATATGGCTGAAATGACATCCGAATGACGTGTGACATGTAACTAAGAATTAGGGACAATGATTGATGGAAATTGTCTGATGGTGAAGCATCTTCTCGTCCAATTGCTTTGCTCCGACGCCTTTGTCTTTGTCTAGTAGGATCTCCAGATTGTGAACAGCATCCGCATCTCGTAGCGTCTCCGAACCTCAGCAGCATCAACCTTTAATAACATCTCCAAGTTATGAGCGGCATCAGCAATCTTGTAGAATATTAGCAATAGAAAATATGCCTGAGGTGATTCAGAATCGACTAGCGAATACTCGTGAAGTATTGCAAGTGGAATATACATGGATTAAGGTACGTGTAATACACATGAAATACGGTACATGGAGTATACGTGGAATGCACATGAAATGATCGGTATGGGGTCGATCATTTGTCATGATTTAAGGAAAGTATATCGGTTAAACGATTAGGAAAACCATCATGATAACCTGGCAGTATTAGCATAGACATCATTCTGGTTGTAACGGAAACGTTAAAGTGTGGTTACACAAAATTCAACGATGATTTGCCTGACAGCATGATCAATGAAAACCAACCATGACTATCATGAAAGCAGGATTCAATGAAATCTAACAATGTCTTGCAGGACAACGTAAATAACAAAAGAGGCGTAAGACATAATCAACATGAAGACAGAATTATCATGAAGAAACATGAAACCATCTATCATGAAGAAGTGTATAACATAATCAGCATGAAACTGAAGTTAACCATGACAGTATGAAAACATACTTGACATAAAAACATAGTAACTTATGAGGGGACATGAAAAAAAATTTATGCCAATTTAAATCATGAGAAAAATTTTATGCATGAAAAACAGTGCATGAATGCGTGATGTAGTTTATAAAAACCGTTATATGTGCGAGGGGACGCCTATGGGTTGGTCCCAAAACAAAAGACATGGGTAGGGGACGCCTATGGGTCGGTCCCAAAGTTAAAAGTTTCGATAAAAGCACATGCGACTAAATAGGGCCAGTCCTGTACCAACCATTACTTAGTCATAATCCCTGCAACAATGATACATGAAACATAAATAAATGAAACTCATCTGTCAAAACTTATCAGAAAAAAATTTATGTGACTAATTATGAACTATTGAAGTTCATTCCACATAGTCACGGTTCACGAGGAACGTCATGCATGAAACAATGACACATTACTAAATATGAATGACGGTTGTCCATCCATATTAGTACAACATAATCGATGAAAACATCAAGGTTAAAACCTCAAGGTGCTAAAAACATCATGGTTAAAACAACAATGCGCTGAAAACATCAATACGTAGAATAACAAACGTTGGCTTAGGAAGTTTCTGGTGACTACCCACTAGTCACATGTCGAGTTTTAGAGTCTACAGGTCGAAGCCTTAGCTCTGATACAATAACTGTAACACCCCATTTTGATAAATGGAATGTCACGCGTAAATATGGCGTGTCATCAAAGCATGCAAGGTAATGTGTACTAAACCTACATGACCATAGGGAAAAACCGGAATCAAACATCAGTTCCCAACATAAGCCCAAAACATAAATAAAGTAAATGAACAAAAAGGAAGACTACACAAGCATAAATATGAAGGCAAGAGGAGAAGGAATCTAAGGTAGCTCCCATCCTATGCGTATCCTCCAAATGTTCCAGTCAGTCCTTAAGTACCTGCCATTTTGGGAAATGGAAAGGAAAGTAACGGCTGAGCAAAATGTTCAGTGCACGGATATAGACATAGTATGAATGACTAAAACATAATAAAGACTTAATAGCAGCGGAAATGTATAAGTCTTTAAAAACCTGGAACATGTTCATAAAACTGGTTTTATAGTTTGAAAAGCCTTATGTTTATCTTATGAAAACTGTTTAGCATATTTTACCATTAGCCAATATAGGTCATGAAAATCCACCGTGCATGAATACTTGGAGGGGTGACCTAATCATGCAAATTAGAGGGGTTGCCTCTAATTTAATATACTGGTTTTGGGTAGGAGGGATCAGCTCCTTGTGAAGGATGCAAGGCACACACCACATTCACACTGAGTAATCTGCTTGAAAACATGTAACTAGGATGCACCCATACGCCCCACATGATAAATATAATAATATGGCCAAAAGCTGAAGGGACGCCACGAGCAATCACTCCGCTGTGGTGAAGTCATAACATCAATGCCTCTAATGTTATGGTTATGGTACCTCCATAACTAGGTGAAACTGGTCATGCATGTATATAGCTATAGGTATTCTAAATTAAATATAAGCAAGTCAAACATATAAACTTATACTACGGGAGAACATTTGGCTGCATACGGGGAATCCTAATAAGGAAAGAATGTCCATACTGAAAGGACGGGAATCCGTACAGTGAACGAAGAAGACAAACTGAGAGGAATCCTACTTCCGTATCACTAATGCTACATGAATACATACGTGAATAAGTATCTGACTACTAAATACGTAACTGGTTTTATATCATGTCTTAGCTTATTTTATATGTTCATATCATGTTTCACTGTTTAAAGCCTTAAACTGTGTTTATCGTATATTTTGTCTATTCTGATTAAGTATTTATGGTATTTCATGTATTATTATGCTTACTGTGTAATAATAAGTAACTTTCCAAAAACAGCAGGTTTCCTAAAATAGAAAGTTTCCAAAAATAGAAAGTTACCAAAAATAGAAAGTTTCCAAAAATAGAATGTTACAAAAAATAGAAAGTTTCCAAAAATAGAAAGTTTCCAAAAATAGAAAGTTTCCAAAAATAGAATTACTGCTAAAAATAGATAAGTTTCTAAAAATAGAAAGTTTCCATAAATAGATCAGCTACCTTATTTAAATAAGTTTCCATAAATAGATTAGCTGCCTGAATTAAATAAGTTTCTAAAAATAGAAAGTTTCCATAAATATATTAGTTGCCTTAATTAAATAAGTTTCTAAAAATAGAAAGTTTACATAATTAGATATAAACTGGTTAAATAAGCTAAGTATATAAGCCTAAGTTTTTTTCTGATTATTTTCTAAGTCATAATGATATAATGTATAGTTTATTAATTATTTCATGTAATTTAAATAAACTATAGGTTAAAAGTATTTAATTAAAATATATCATGTTTTTAATTAAATAAAGTTAAATACTTAGGTTAAAACATGTATTATTATTTATTAATAATATAACCTAAGTCATGTTAATTAATTAATTATAACCATAGTTTTTAAATAATTAATTAATTATAAGTCTAAAAATATAAAATACTTAGGTTAAAAATTTCATGATCTAATAATTAAATTATAACCTAAGTCATGTTATAAATTAATCATATCATACTTATTAATTTAATTTTAACATATGGTTATATAAAAAAGATAATCTTAACATAAACTGTGAACCGGATCTTGACTAAAAACCATGAACCGGACATGAAATCGACACCATACCCCGAACCACTTCGGGGTTCTCCTTGTCTTGCTGCTGCCGTGGGACCCACACCACCCAACCGGGACCATATGGTCTCGGTGGTGGTCGAGTAGCCAAACCGAGACCCCCTTGGGGTTCGGTTTAGGCGCCGGCCAAACAAACACCCCTAAAAACATCCCTTTTTTATTTACCCAATAACCATTTTCATGTAAGATCTATGTTTTTAATTAGGTTTTTAAAACATCTTGTTCTTATTTAATTATTAGATCAAATCAAAAAGAAAAGGGTAAAAAGAATATACCGAATGCGTGGATCTAAACGAGGATGAACAAACACGAACACTTGCACCAAAAACCAAGATCAAAATCAAATAAACACCCTCCTTGGTGTGTTTATGTGTGGCGGCCAAAAGAAGAAGAAGAGGAGAAGGAGAAAACTTTTTAGGATTTTTGGTGTTTTCCTTTAAAGTGAAAAATGACCAAAATCTTTCCTAATTCCTTGTTTTAGTAAAAATTGATTGGCTAAGCCCATCTTCCCTCCCTAATTTCGTGGTATGGGGCCCACATGGGGTAACCCATACATTTCCCGAGTCTAAATATTATAGTGTGTTCCCGTGCGTTCTCGTGTTCGTAATTTACGTGTTTTAATTAGTTATCGATCGTGACTTAATATATTTATTCGTGTTCGTAATAAATATATAATACCTAATTAATATTAGCTCGTGATTTAATTACGTTCATGATTTCATGATCGCATGTTCGTGATTAATTATTGTTTAAATAATTATTGCGGGTTTCGTGCGTAATAAATACTTATCGTGTTCTAACACGTACGTAATACGTAAAATCCTAACACGTAAACGTAATCGTACTATAAAAGGAAAGTTTTAATCTAGTACGTACGATCTTAAGGGTACTATTCATGGTAAAACATGCGGGTTTTACAAAGAAAGTCCAAGTAAACCTTGAAAAGTCATATGTGATGACAAAGCAGTATGATTTACCATTCAAGATTTCTATATTAGTTGGACCAAACAGGTCCATATGCAGCAAGTGAAGTGGTTTAGAACTAGAGTACACCTGTTTAGACTTAAATAAGACCTTGTGCTGCTTGCCTTTAAGGCATGCAACACAAGAGTGGTCATTGTGGAAAGCCTTTTCAGGCAAACCATCAACCAAACCAAGTCTCACGAGTCTGTTTATATTCTTAAAGTTAATGTGCCCTAGTCTCCTGTGCCATAGATTACTCTCATCAACTGAAGCTTTAGCATAAAAACATGACATATTATCATTCATCCTAATACCATTAAGATTCACATTATAAATGTCCTTATGCCTAGGTGTTCTATAGTCAATAAAATTCTCATCTGGTATTTTAAAATCCTTGCTCAACACCAAGCATTCAGTATTATTAAAAAGAACCTTATTTTTGTTATCACAAACTTGTGGTACACTAAAAAGATTGTAATCAAGTTCTTTTACCAGAAACACGTTTTCAAAACGCAAGTTCTTGGTCAGAAGAGTTCCTTTTCCTGTGATAGTTCCATATCCGCCTCCAAAGTAAACTTTATCACCATCCTTAATGGGAGTGAAGTTAGTGAGATAATCTTCCTTCCCAGTCATGTGCCTAGAGCATCTACTATCCCAATATCCATAATCATTCACCTGTTTTTGAATGCCCTGCACATAAAGAAAAGAAATTAGCTTTCTTTGGGAACCCAAGCCTGAGCAGACTTGGATTCATCTGGTTATTCAACAAGAACAGACTTAGTTCTTATAACAACCCCTTGTTCATCCCTTTTTGGATGAAATACCCAGTTAACCCCAATTGGTTTTGTGATGACCTTTGAAATATAATTAAATCTGTTGCAGGTCATAGAAATCCCATTAGAATTAGGGTTTTGATCTTGCTTAGGTCTCCATGTCAAGCTAGAAGAAGCTTTAGACCCCTTTCCCTGTTGTTGCAAATATTTAGGTCTGGCAACGTTTCTGTCAGCGTTTGATTTGGTCTTGTCAATGCTGAAATTACCCTTATCAGCGTTGAACCTAGGGTTTGCTACAGGAACCCATTGCCTATTAGACCATGTATTGGTCTTTTGAAAAGGTCTTTGTCCATGAGTTTTAGACCCTTTGGTAAAGAATGGGGATGGTCTAACAACTTGTGGACTTTGCTCCACAAAAGTTTTGGGTCTAACAGTGTTTGACCTTTTGACAGCGTTGACCTTGGAAGCGTTGACACACTTATAGGCGAAATGTGAAAAGCTACCACAAGTGTAACATGTTTTTCTAGACATAACTCTAGGTCTAGAAGAAAAGAAACCTGTTCCATTATCACTAACTTGGCTTTTGGTGACCTAGTATTCCTATACATTTCTGCATACTTAATGCTAGGTTTTCTAACAGTGTTTGAACCAAGGTCAACAGTCTTGCCAGTGATTGGGTTTGTGACTTTGATAGGGGTCGACTCATTTGGACTATCACAAAGCATGCCACCCTTGACAAACAAGGTAGGGTTGGGTTTCTTCTATTCATTCAAATCAGTCAACTTTTGCCTATACTCTTCAACTGGGGTAAGGACTCTTGGTGGAGGAATAAATTCATCTTCTTGGAGTTCTGGTAAACTAGTCCAAGATAAGTCCTTTCTTTGGACACCATAGAAGTCCTCAGCTGGTGGTGGAACACCAGAATAGTCTTTCATCCCAATCCCAGTCTTGTCTCTAGGATCCCTCTGTTTATTAACACATTCTCCTAGGGTTTGTAAGGCCTTATCAAATCTCTGAATTTTAAGGTCGACATTATCCTTATTCTTGATAGCCTCATCTAACTTAGCCTGTAATTCAGCATTGACCCTTTCCATGATGTTTCTAACATCATTACTAGCATTTAAATCATGTTTTAAGATATTTATTTTATCTTTTAGGTCAAGCTCCATTTTCTTATACTCAGAAACTGTCTTTTCAGTTTGAGTGAGAGCTATTTGATAGTTAGACAACTTGCATCTCTGAGTACTCACATCTCTTAACAATCTTAAAACCTCTTTGTTAAGTTTTTCAGTATTTAAACGACAACCCTTACTACAAAAAGCATCATCATATACCTCATTTTCTGATGAAGATGAGGAGTGTGCCATGAGAGCATATTGGACATGCTCTTCTTCTTCTATCTCAACAACCAAAGCTTTATCCTCTTCCTCATCCTTAGCCAAATAGCTCCAATCCCATCCAATACCATCAATCTCTTGCACTGCTACCATGGCCTTAGGATCCTGAGCCTTAACAATTTGGCTTGAGGGTTTTCCAACATCAGATCTTCTTGGAGATCTGCATTCTCTCATAAAATGCCCCATACGATGACAATTGTAGCACTCAACCTTGGATTTATCAAATCCAGCAGTGTCCTTTGCATTAAAGGTCATCTTCTTCTTGAACCTTCTATTCCACCTGTTTGATCTTATACTAGCAAGAGCCATGTTCCACTTTATATCCATCTCCTCCAAGTGCTCATCACTTATTTGCTCAAGGTCCTCATATGTAATCACTGAACCATTGGGAAATGAAGCAATGTATGCACACACAGTATCATGATCCAAACCAGCAAGCTTAACTCTTGGTGAGTCAATTTTGTACGTGTCAGCGTCTGAATGTGAGGCGTTGACAGGATATGATCCAGCGTTGACACATGATGATCCAGTAACTGGGTGCATGTATAAATCCTTCTGATCACATTGACCTTCACTATGTGAGAAGAAGGCCATGTTACTATTGGTAGACTTACTTCCATGCTCCAAAAGAGTTTCATTCTACAACAGCCTCAGTTTGTTGTATATATCATCAAAAGTATAACTTTTGTGAGTGTTATTGGCAATTATAGATCTTGCCTTAATCTTCCATGCATCACCAAGGCTTTTAAGAAAAGTGGCAATAATGTCAACATCACCAATTACTGTCCCTATGAAGGACAACTTGCTTGTAATGTCAAGCAGCCTGCTTCTCACACTGCTAAGCTTCTCATTAGGTTGAGCCTTAAAAACAGCATACTCATGCAAGAGTTGCTTCTTCTTCTCTTCCTTAGTATCAGCATTACCACCATAGGCAACTTCAAGGGCTGCCCAAAGGTCTTTTGCAGACTCATAACCTCTGTATTTGTGCTGATTTTCTTGTCCGAAAGAAAGTTTCAGAATGCTTAGGGTTTTCATATCAACCCTTTTCTTTGCTATGTCATCAACAGACACAACTCTACCATCGTTAGGTTTTTCTTTCTTATCTTCTTCAGAACATCCTTGAACAGCTGATCTTGTAGCAATGGCATCTGCAATCTTTTGAGATTTATTGAATGTGTTTTCATATTCAATAATCTCCCAGAGAGTGTAGTCATGGATTTGTAGATATTGCTCAAAGTAGAACTTCCATAGCTCAAAATTGTTTGCATCTAGCATGGGAATCTTGATGTTGTGGTTTGAGGAGGAGGAGTTTACTTCTGGAGTGGATATGAGTTTTTAGGGTTTTGTGAAAATTAGGGTTTTGGTGATTTTAGGGTTCTTGTGTTCTTTTAGATCAAAGTTTCTCAAAAAGCTCTGATACCACTTTTTGATCCCAAACTTAGATCGATTTAGCTTGTGTAAACGAGATTAGATCAAGTTATACACGTAGAGAAACTTTGTTTATGTATGAAACAATTTAAGTGTTATGCGGAATTAACACTTAAACAAGAACACAAATAGATGTAAAACAAACTTTCACTTGATTGATAATAACGAACTTGCTTACAATGAAAGTGTTTAACGTATGAAAACTTATATTGAAACATAACCTAAAGGTCTTCTTTTATAGACATAAGAAGCCTTGTACAAGAGTCTACGTATCAACTTTTCTAGGTAAAGATAATTATAGAAAATACTATGTTGATCCTATCTTTACTAGAAACAAACTAGAAACATAATACGCGTAGACCATATCTTTCTATCAGTGCTTGTCTTCAACCTATCAACGCTTGACTTCTTCTTGTCAACGCTTGATCTGTCAGCGTTTGTTTTCTTCTTATCAACGCTTGTTTTCCTCTTGTCAGCGCTCAAGTGGACTGGCTACTCTTTATTCCCAACAATTAATTCTCTTTCAATTTTACCTTCGTTTCAAAGTATACCAACCCATCCCCTCGGATATGATGAATTTTCATATGTTGTAAGGAGTTTTCTTCCTTACAAGACATATCCTCCGGTTTTGTGTATTTTATTTTCAACAAAATGTGAGGATACGATCTTCGATCCCGGTATAAAGGCATTGCCTTTATTCGTGGTTTCTTTTGGGCCTTGATTACATGTAAGTCCCACCAAAAATAACCGAACCATGATTATCCCTAAATGATCACATTTATGGGGATTTGAGTCGAGCTTTTGACTCGGTTATCAAAAACAAGGTGCCTCCTGGGGGAGTCTCATGCTTATCCTTGTAAATACTTATACTTATCTAATTATCCTAATGAGGAGATTTGTTCCCTTCCAACCTTTGTTCCGTGGTTGTTTGTGCATTGTGGTTTTTAAATGATCATTATCTTCACGATTGGAGCCTCTCGTGTTCGTTTTACGTGAGCACTCGATTGTTTCCTTTGAATAATTTCTCGATATTCAAATGATATATCCTTTGATGTTCTAACCTTAGGTTTTTTAGCACACTTTATAAACGGCAATTGATTTAATGGTTCCACCCTTTCCATGCTAGATTAAGCATTCGACTTCGTCTCTAGTATGGGGGTATTCTACCCTTAGACTCGAAACATTAAGGACAATGTTTAACTTTAGTATGGGGGGTGAATAGGTACTTGCCTTGCCAAATTTTAAATGGCCAAATTTTAGAATCTTTCTCATGTTTCATAAGTGTTTGAAGACACGAATGTAGATTTTCCGATGGCGAGAATAAGAGTAATTTTTTACTCGATCGTGCGTGTTGAACACTTATCTTCGATTCCTTAACTTATATTAGGCTAAGTCTCTTAAATGAGGATGAGAAATGATAGCGTTAATTATAAGTTACTATGCTAAACGTAGAGTACTCGTATCCTTTCAAAAAATCATGTGTTCTAATTGTTTTCTTTGTCTCCCTTCGATTGTATATATATATTTTGCTAATAAGTATTGGCTTAGCGGTTTAGTCTTGATTGTTGGTTTCTAGTCTTTTCTAGTAGCTTCCATGTAATTAAATTAGGAAAATATTAAGGTATCGCCAGCGTCACGGTTTTGAAGTATTGGTAACCCAAATAATCGAAAGCTTCACCCAGTAATAAGATTTCAAGTGCTCACCTAAATTAAGCAAAAATTCGAAGATCACAAGGCCGAAAAATCTATTGCCAAATTGAAAGTGATTAAGCCTTAATCTTTGAAGCTTTAAAGATCCAAAACTCGCTTTAGCGTGAGGATATACGTCTTTGGCCATAATAAACACCTCATGGCGAGGTTAAATAAAAGACAAGACAAGACCGGATTCATAATAAAAGCTCCATGGCGGATTTGAATAAAAGATGGAGGTAAACCTATGATAATAAGGCCCATCCGTTAGGGGGCGTATAAAAGTCTTGGTAATAAGTCTCATGTTCAAAACCGTTATAAAACCGTGTTTATTGATCCTTCTTGTTGACTTAATTTTTTGACATCATTGTCTATTAGGGGGGGTTATTAATTCGATGGTCTTGGTTACACCGTTATGACTCTATTTTTGGACCTTAATCTCTATCATCGCATAAGTAAAAATCTTATCCTCGTGAAACATTCAAAACAAAAATAAAATATAAGAGATACCACTTAGGATTAAGGGAGCCTAAGTACGTGATTAGGGCATATGAGTAGTGTTAGCATTACTAACTTATAATGACGATGATCTCGTTACATGCTTGGCATGGAATTGGGTAAAAATCGAGGACGACGAAATTATTTCTAACGAAGCATTCACGTGTTCTTGTTCTATGAACCTAAACGTCCCATTTTGCGATGAAAATCATACATTATGTCTAAGACGCAAGTAGTAGTAGTAAGTTTAACTTTCAATAAAAGTCCATAAAAATGAATTTTGGAGGTGCTACGATACTTTATTCTAGCATTTCATGGGGGCACGACAATGGTTTAGTATGGGGGAGTGATGAGAGCGCAATTATACATGGTCTCATCGTCCAAAACGGGCTTAAAACGCTAAAATATATCATAAAATACCACAAAATATACGTGTATTCGTTTGTTGTGTGTTTTAGGTATGGATATCAAGAATGAGACAAAAAGATCACAAGAAACAAAGAAAAACGAACACGGGAAATAAAGCCGCACAATGAACCAGACCCGAATGATGATTTTCCAAAAATAGTCCATCAACTTTGAAGAAATGACAAGTTTGGTCCTCTAAGTTTGAAGGTTTGTCAACATTAGTCCTTGAAGAATCCTCTTCTTACAAGAAATGCCCCTCAAGATTTAAATTGTAACATTATTGGCCCTTGAAGATCTAAATAATTGCAATATTAGTCCTTATTCCATGATGATAAAACAAGAAACACTAAAAATGTAATTACCCTACAGAAGTTATAATAGGGGAATGAGCATATTTTCTGGCCAAACTTAGTTTGAAAGGTATTTGGAAAAAAGGGGTATTTTCTACCAAAACACAAACTCCAAACCCACCACTCACAACCTTATACGTCATCCTCACCCACTAATAAACCCATTTACCCACAATTTGACCCAAACCTAAACCCATTTTTATGTTTTGACCCGCCAGCACATCCCAACCCACTAACCTTAATTATATTATTAAAACCCTTTTCGAAATCATTTTTTAATATAATTAGGCGGTTAACATATTACTCACAAAACAAGTTGATCCAAACCCCTCCTGTGCTTAACATAAACCCTAATTTCCCCATTTTGATTTACCCAAAATTAATCAACAAAAATCTCCAGATCTCTAATTTCCCTTAACCTAATCCTAAGCCCACCCTTAGATTCCTTCCCCCAACAACCCCATGTGACCCCCCAATGGTCCCCTGACCCTAAAATATAAGCAAACAAAAGTGGCCATAGAGAATCTACGACTCAGGCATCAAACTTGGTCCCAAAGGATTGTTCAACGACTTGGATTACTCCACAACAGCTGGCAACATCCCTTTCTTCCTCAGTGATCACATGGGCACTCTTGACCCAATTGTGAATTTCAAAATCACAAGGGCATTGTTGGAATTAACTACATTAGGGTTTGCATTTTTCTTCTTTCTTCTAGAATTTGTAAGCCTAGTATATAAAGGCATTAGGTGTTAGCTTTTAGGCTTGTTCCATATTTTATAAAAAAAAGTGTAATCCTTTTTTAATGTAATAAAAGTTGGTTTTTCGGTTGAGAATTATAATTCCTTTTCTATTAATTAAAATTTGGTTTTTGCTTGAAATTAATTTGAGTTCCATTTTATCTATTTGAAAGTTGTTCTTGTGGTTCATGTTTGAAAAGGTTTTCAAAAGAACTAAGAAAAAATTCAGAAAGTTGTTATATTCTTGTTGTTACTGTTTATGTTGTTGTTCTTAGCAGGTTGTTTGTGGAAGCTTATGACTGTTTCGCTGTCACATAAGCTCGAAAATCTAGGGCATGGATGTATTCCCTAGAGTTTTGCTCTCTTGTTCTCTTTTTTATTTTTCTGTCAAAAAAATGTATGTATGATTTGGTGATTTTGTGGTCAAATTTGTTTAATTTATGTTTGAAATCTGTTATTTGTATGGCGTGTGGTCATAATCAGTTGGAATATAGTTAGTTTGTGGGTTCGTTATCAAATTTCTTTGAAAATTTTCGATTTTAGAATTAAAAGGGGTGTTTGGGAGAGTGTGTCTTGTGGGTAATAAGAGACCCTCACCGCTAGCTAAATTCTGCATTCCTTAGATAAGTCTTATTGGACTAGTTTTTCACAATAGATTGGGTGTTTTGGTATGAAAGTTTGCTTTTCATGTTTTGATAAAAAGCTGTTAGTGGGTAATACTTTTGGGTAGTTTTACGTTTAATTTGATGGCTGTGAGTTTGAAACCTAGTGAATCTGTTAGTGTTAGGCCTTGGCTAAGTCGATTTATCAATATTTGGGATTTTCAACTTTGCATCGATCTTTCAAACATTCTGTGTTAATTTGTCTTATTTCCATGTTTTTGTTGTCTTCTATATCCGTAGGTATAGGGTTAAGCTATGGTTTGCTTGTAGTGATTAGTTGTTATAGGTTTTGCTTCTTGTATTTCCGTGTTGTGAATGTGTTTGTGTTTTGAGGGTTACAGTCACTGTGCACTAAAGAGCACCAAGAAAAGAAACAATTGCCCACTGTCTTCTAGTTTGAGTTGCACTCACTGCAATAGCTTAACAGTCCGCAGCCCCATATTGCTTTCGCAGTTGGTTGTTGTGTTCAGTTGTGGTTTTTATATTCGTATATGTGTTTTGTTCTTGTTGTTCTTGGTCGTGCATCATAGAGTAACAAGCAAAAATAGAAATCCATAAGAAAGTGTAAAGAGTACGGCTTGTTTGTTTTTCTTGACTGTGAGCATAAGCACTATTGGTGCGCTGTAGTTTGAACGAACAACAACCACAAAAAAAAAGAATCAGAGAGTGTGCCTGCTGATGCAATTTGGGTCCGTTGTACAAACTTTAGCAACTAATTCGTGGTATGTATTTGTGTATTGGATAGCGCGTTTGTAAGTGTGTCCAGTGTTATTGCGCCTGCGTACCAACAATGACCAAGAAAAGTAAAAAAAAAGTGTGAACCTTCTTTTGTTTAAACTTAGATGTAGTTGTCATTGGGTGCAAAGTCTATTTAACCTTTCTGTCATATCTGTCCATACCAACAGAACCCATAAAACCCCAAGTTTCTGTCAATCTAACTAAGTGTCGCGTGATTTGATATTAGGATTATGTTTTGGATTTGGTTAAGTTCGTTGGTTTGTTGTTCTAGGTAAGTGAATCCAAACAGCAAGTCAGTGTATACAAGAGAAACCAAAAATTAAGCATCTGCTTGATTTACTCTTTTTAAAGTGTGAACACCAAGAAAACAAAACGAGAAAAATCAGTAAAGTGGCCTGGTATTTTTTTTTGTTCTTAGCTGTAAACTAATCCTTCAAATTTTTGGTCTTATTTGTCGTTAAGATTGCATGGTTGTATCTTGTTTTATCTTGTTATTAAGTGTGCATACCAAGCATACAAGAAATCGAAAAGTTCACTAAGGGAGTGTTTTGGGATTGTGAACAGCTTGCTTGGCTTTGGTTGTTAACTGAGCATATTTAAGCCCAAATCTTAGGAACAGGTCGTATTCTTGGTTTTGATTGTGATTTGCAAAGTTTCTGAAATATGGAATTTTCTTGGTTAATTTTTGTGTTTTGATTTGTGTTTAGCGTTTTCTCTTTTTGGTTCATAGCCTGTGTATTAATACCTATCCAAGAAAAAGAAGAAAAAGTAAAAGAACAAAGGAATAGAGGTCTGCTTGTTTTTGTTCCTTGTTGTGCACTCACAGCCTAAGATCTTAGTCGTGTTAGGTGTTTAGTGTTTAGGTTTTGAGTTTGTGTGTTGGCAGTGATTGTGTAATCAAGTGAAAACCAAAGAAAAACTTTGCTCCTGTAAGTTTCTGTTAACCAATGTGTGGCGTGAATTCGAACTTGGATTTTGTTAGTGTGATTCAAGGAATTGTGTTTGTATTGTGACTGTGCATACATAACAAACCAACAAAACCATAGTTACCAAAAGGGGAAACCATAAAAAAGAAAAAAGGACTGATGTTATGGTGCATTAACTGTACACAAGGGCCAAACTATGGGTTAAATCGTAGTATTAAGGGATTGTGATCGTGTTTGTGTTTATGTGGCTGTGTAACAAACACACCAGTCCTGCATAACCAAAGAATAGGTTGTTGGGCCAAAATCAACAGCAGCCATACCCAAGAGAAAGTAATTAGGCCTGTGTATTTTTCTTTTTTTTTTCTTTTTTTGTCCTTACTGTGCATCACAAATCTTAGATTTGTGGTAGGAATCAGTGTTTGTGTGTTTTGGTTTGTTGTTAGAAGTTATTGTACATCATAGGAACCTAAAAGAAAAGAAAAAAAATATATTGCAAAAAAGCTATATGGCCTGGGCTCGAACCCCCGACCCCTCGTTGGGGGAGTATGGGGTTTACCAGTGATCCACATGCTCTTTTCTGTTAACCCTCCAATTTGCATAATATTTAAAGCCTTCTTCTTTTTAGCTCATATTAATAAGTTGTAGCCTAATAAGCTGTCTTGGGCTTATCTCGTTTTCTTTTTGCCTCTTTTACATTTTTCCCTAGTAGCATATATAGTTTAGGATTTTTTTGTTTATATTTTATATTTTTCTCGTTTATGAATTAATTTTAATCATTATTTTACTTTTTAAATTTGTAAACTCTTTAAAAGATAGAAAAAGTAAGTTTAAAATTTTCAAAAATATTTTTTAGTTTTTAGATAATGTATTTGATGTTTACAAATAAAAAAGTTTGAATTTTGTATTTTTATTAGTTATTTTATTTTTAGGATTTATAATTAACTTTAAAATTTTATATAAATTAATTTAAAAGTTTTCAAATTTTTTGGCTTTTGTAATATTCTTAGTTAGACTTTTTAGAGTTTTTTTAGTGATTTTTAATTATTTTTTAGTCGAAAGTTTTCGTTTGGTCGCGTTTTCACGTTCGCGCGTTTTTGTCCGTTTTGAGCGTAATCCGTCTTTTCCTTTTTCTTTTCTTTCTTTCCAAAAACGTAACAACTCGAATAAATAACTTATATACTTTTGGCTAAACACCATACCATCTTCGAGAATGAACTCAACGACGAGTATTCGCGTTTTTCACAAAACGTGATACTTAATACTTACCCGCTTTTGTCGCTTTGTTTTTCCTAAAATGAAGTGTACAAAAATACCACATCATTTACACATAAAATATAAATAAGATCTCACACATTGTCTAAAACATAATTTTCATCCCATAATGTACTAAAACAACACCAGAGTAAATCGTTTAGTCCCCACGGATCTCGACCATCAAACCACCAGTTTTAATACAGTACACAAACATTAGACAAATTGTTCAACAGTAAAAGGAAAGAAATTGTTTTAGACTATTAACACTTCAAAAGCTAACCTACAACATCCACAGCAATGCTCCTGTAATCAATCACCTTCCATTACCTGAAACATACATGCTTAAACGAGTCAACAATAATGTTGAGAGAGTCCATAGATTTACAAATCACATTTGAACACAAGAGTAAAATCAATCATAATCATTTTATAGAATTATCGTGCACACAATCTATATCAAGGCAACTCATCTTACAGCTGAAACTATACAATTTTATTTAAGCTCATGACACCGACCCCTTAACCAATTAGTCACCCATGCCAAATGCCAGCATGACTAGATAAAACCATTTCCCCTCTAGGGTATTAGTTTCTAGATATATACCCAAATCCCATTCTGTTAAATTATCCTTCCCAGAGGTTACTCAACGTAAAGCACTGGTCTCAGATAGGGTGGTTAACCCAGTACTACTACCATTTGAATAAGCGGTTATTCCTAACTCACAACATCAAGTCAGAACATAGTTAACGGTTGAAATTAGGGTCTTTAGCAACAAGGTTCTCAATACAATTCAAGGCAACATATTCAACATTCGGGTCCAAACAATTAATCATGACTTGTGTTCATTTATTTTCAAATAGCATGTATCTCCCTCGCGGGTATTAAAACATTTATTAGCTAGCATGAAAAGAGAGGCTACAGACTCACCTTAGTATAAGAGACCTAGCGAGATGATCGTCGATGATAACTGACGCCCTTCAAACACGAGAACTGCAACCTATCAAATAAGGCGTGTTCATTAATAATAGATTCAAGAAATAAACTATACATCATAACATCAAACTCAAAATCATAAAATCACGACAAACTCGAAAGAAAACGATACAAGTGATATTATTATACTCTTCTACACATTTACTTTATTAGTCTATACTTTCGATAAAAATCTGTTGGCACATACAAAATGTACTAGCTCATTTACCCCACTTAGACACGTCAAAAGTTTATGAAACGACTCGAGGAACTCACTTATTATCAATAGAAATTCTTCCAAAAAATTATCAAAATATTTTACTTCTAAGTCTCCCTGCCCGACACATCTTTGTACTACAAGAACCGGACAGTTTTACGTTATCGATTCAGACAACCATTTTAACTTCTATAAACGACTCCATTTACAAAACCGACACTTAGATTTGAAAATAGACTCACAACCTAGGTTTTACATCATTAAACCAGCCCTTGACACATTTCAAAACTCATTCTATAGTCCCCGAGATTCGATCCAAATATCGACAATAATTACATATTGTGTCGATAGTCGTCTCCCAGTACACGAATAATCAAGCTATCATAACATCTCGCTTAATTGGAGTTAGAAGCTCTACTTACGCCAAAACGAAGATAATCAAAATCTCCATAACTCTATCTCATTAGTTTAACCATTTTCTTAATATAAGGCATCAAAAAACAGCCTTAAACCCACTACCCCAATTATCTCCTAAAATCTTACATGAAATCATATTTTTGATCAGTTTCAACCACTTTTAACATCATCCTAAACCCCTAATAACAACATATCTTAATCCTAACACTTGTATCAATCATCAAAACAAAAACCCCAAAAATCAAAAACAAGTTATTAGCAAAAACAACATGATCATCACTTGATCATCACCAAATAACACATGCATGATCATCTAGCTATCCTACCAACCCTATCTCTTAACAAAAAATAAAAATTCATGCATGTTGGAGATTTTAACATTAATATGTGTATAGTTGAAGTTCGTTTTTCTCAGTTCTTAACAAATTGAAAGTCCTAACAAGATCGAGTTTTTAATTGCTTTTGGTTGGTAAAGTATTTGGATATTCTATAGCTAATTCAAACAAAGCCTTGCTAAAATTAAAAATACAGTCTACTTACACGTAAAACAAAGTGCACAAACCAAGTTTTTATTCAAGTAAAATGCTAAAATGTAAATTCTACAAACTATAAGGACTGAAAATGTAAATTCAATGAAAATTAAATGCTTAAAATACAAAGTCAACAAGTCTAGGGAATATTTATGCTAAAACAGTTAACTATATGGACTAAATGTGAAAATTATCCAAACAAAGTAACTAAATTTTAACTAACTTGAAAACTGAATAACCACTTTTAAACAAACTTGAAAATGCAAGGACTGAACTTTTGAAAACCATAATTACTTTGAAGATTAGCCTATTATGGAAATTGTTTAATACCAAAAGGACCAAAGTGCAATTTCTAAGATTTTTTAACCAAAAACGGGTTAAGGACAATTATAAGCCCGTTTGAGCTCGTTTCTTAACCAAATAAGCTCAAACCAATTTCAAACGTCTTAAAATAAAAAATAAGCTAGACCTGTCAAAGGAATTAAGCTAAAACTGCCTAGAACTCTGATAAGCAAATCCAAATAAGCTCGAAATAAGCTAACTGATAAGCTACTCATGCACAACTTGATTTTATTAAAGAAACTTGTTAAACAGCTCAATAGAAGAACGGGAAATCTTGTTTCAAGGAAAATGATCAAGTAATAAGCTCTAAAAATGAAAATAAGCTGAAATGAGCTTAAGTTGACTTTTGTTGACCAGATTTTTCAAAAAGCTCAAATTCTCAAAAACCTACTCAGGAACACTTTCTCAATTGATTTGTCAAAGAAAATTAACAAGTTTCTGAAGTGGAAATTGAGATATGAGAAATCAGTCCATGTTTTTATCACAGGGAAATGCAATTGCTCAAGTGCTTAATAAAGTGCTTATTACTCACTCAAAACTAGATACTGTATAATTTCCTTCTACACACTAAAACTTCATTTATTGAGTGATGATATAAAGCTGGTTTGAAAGAATTTCATCTAAGATTAAAGAAATGCCAAGCAATTGAAAATCACTACTTTTTGAAAATTTTCTTAACAAGAACTGACCCAAACCTTTTTGTGTACCAATTGCCTGTTTGACTAATTTCTTGAATAGAAAATGATTAAAATGTTTATGCTATGACTATATGACTTAAAATGAACCAGAATTTTCCAATTACTAATACTTAACAAACAACTTGTAGACTAATCCCAAACACTACTTTTCTGATCTTGAACAAACTTTTATGAAGAGATTTTAGGCAATTGGCTAAGCTGAGTGAAAAACAATATCAGAACAAGTTTATTGGCTAGAATGAAATGCAAATGAACTAGTTACAAACAGTTTAACAAGCTAAGACTCAAAATGACTTGTTAAGCTAATATGACTGATTAAGCTAAAAAACAGGACAACAATAAGGCTACTCAAACACTGAAATCAGATCAAATACAAGCTAAACATACTTTATCATGCAGACAAATAGGAATTAGCTAGGAATTAAGCATGCAACCAACACTTGAGTGGAACAAGAACTTAGGAATTGAAACCTTTTAGCTTAGGCCTCCATTGGGGAGTAGAGAAGCGCTGAGCTTTCTAAGCTAGTGCTAACCACCACCTTAGCACTAGAATACACCAAACATCTACTAATCAGCAGCACAATCACCATAATCTCCATTGTTAAGCTTGAAACCTTCAAAATCAACTAGAACTGGACTGGAATGAACTGAACAGGATCAACAGCTACAAATCTTCTCAATTAGCTAATCATGATCAAATAGTGATCATAACTAACTAGAACAGCCACAGAATAACAATATGCAGGATACGAACAGTAGAATAGCAGTGAAGAATTTGGAGGGAAAATTGAACTTTTATTGATTATGGATGAAAAGTGGTTACAAGATTAGTTACAACTACCTAATAGACTCTCAAAAGGTTGTCAAGCTTTTGAGAGTTGTTAACTACAACTATGAACTGAATTAAGAGAGAGAGCTAAAATTCCAGTGTGTGTGTTTTCACACTAGCTACATTACAAGAAATGAAGGCTAATCTAGGGTATTTATAGACTATAGATGTGAAGTAGTTGGGGATTGTGACGTGTCAGAACCAATCAAAAGCTTCCACGTGGACAATTGTGCTTAACTGAATTTTGTAGGTGAAGAACACTTTTGGGGATTTTTGATTGAGATGATTTCTTGTTAATTGAGTTGTATGGTTGTATTCCTCTCTAAAAAACGATCACTTTTCATGTTTATATCATCTTCTGAAACGCAACCTAGCTCAATCCCGTTCCTGGCAAATTTTGTTGAAGAAGATGACACGTGGCAGATTCTTATTGGGCAAGAGATTATCACACGGATCGTTATCCAAGTTGGATAAAAGGAATTATTGCATGGCTTAAAATGATTGATGGAGAAGGTGTGAGTGCAAAATACTGTTAAGATTTGGCTATTTATTGCTGGCGGCGCTAGTGGCCAGGTGTCACTGATGTGGCAATCCATGTTTATTTATTCCTTGCTTCCCATTGGTTGATGGCCTCAAACCCGGATCAAGCACAATATGACTTTCCAAAATTGGCATAAATGGCCCTTGTACTTGGCAGTTTTGTGATTTAAGCTATAATCTTCATTTCTTTGACAATTTCAGCCCTTCCACTTGCATTTTTAAACATTTAAGCCCTTTGACTTGATTCACTTGAGAGTTGACCTGATTTGACTTTGATCTTGACTTTGACAAATTAACACTTTTGGTCCTTCATCTTTGGCAGATTGTCAAGATAGGTCCTTTGTCTTCAAAGTCTTGTCACTTTTGATCCTTCTTTGTCTTTTTCATCCAATTAAGCTTGAGTTTTCCTTTGTTTGCTTGAAATTATATCCTTCTTACCTATTTACACACAAACACAAAACATATCACATAATTTCACTTTATAGCACAAAGTTTAGGTATTTTTCTTGTGTTTTAGGGTGATTTGTTGATAAATTGATATGAGTTTTTGCTCATATCAAATCCCCTACACTTGAACATTGTCATGTCCTTATGCAATGCTATATTTTAAAGCATAAGTTTACATTTTCCTCATAATTAATCCTCCTTGGCCATTATGGAATGCATCTATACTACTCTACACTATATGATGCATGATTTTGATTTTGAACAATGCAATGCAAAATAAACAATTCTACTTATATCTTTTTGGATTTTCTTGAAATGGTTTGATGGAAATAACTCATAAAGAATCCAATGACTTGGATTAGGGCTTGGGTACCATGGATACTTATCACCCTCAAGTTTCACTTTCCCCATACCAAGCTTAAAAATGGGATCATTGTATTCACAAGTAAAAAGTGCATCAACTTATTCATGACAATTAAATGTGGAACCGGTTATTATTTGAGCAAATTGCTTGTGAGCAAATTTGTCAGTTATTTCAAGTGTGAAGTATAAGAAATGCAAAATCCAAAAATAAGGAAGCACGGTTTCAATTCTAAGTAATCCTCTCATCCATTACTTGAAAAACCGCTCACAATTAATATAATGTTGTTTCAAGTGTAATAAGTCATTCGCCTTATGTGTAAAATGCTCATGTCATGCTTTCATAAGTAGCTACACACTCGCTAAGGAAAGAAAAATAAAACTCACGCAATAATTTACATCCGCCATCTTTTTGAGACTTTGGATCTTCAACCCCGCAACCCGTCAAGGTAATATTGGATTGGAGCAATCTATTGAATCCCCGCAACCCGTCAAGGTAATATTGGAATTCAATAGTCATTCTAATTGACACCACACTGCCCCTCTTGGGAGTCTTGTATATATATTTTCTTCTTTTTTTTTCTTTTTTTTTTCTAGCCACTCATTTTTTTCATAAGCCGCTCTTATTTTTCTTTATTCCTCACTAAGAAAGTTTAAAAGAATAAAAGGAAAAACACCCACTAAATATTAAGCATGACATAAGTCTAGTACACATAAAACGTTCTAACTTAAAATCTTAAGACGTACTTATATCAACCATGAATGATTAGACAAAAATGCATAAAAGATTACAAACCAATTAAAACCGTTCTTGATTATTTATTAACATATATACATGCGAAGAAAATAAAGGTAAAGAAGAGAAGGGTTTAGCCACAAGTAATTATCATGAAGTTTATCTAGCCCTTTTATACTTGCTTCAACTCTATCATTTCCCATTCTCCACAAATTTAAAATCTCAAATAATGAGATTGGTGGATGCTTAGCCTAATAGACCAATGAAGGACTATATGGTTAAGGATACTAGCTAGAGAGTGCTAAGATAAGCAAACTCGGGTTGAGTCAAAATATCCATGGCAGGCCTAATATGTCAAAGAAGTCTAAATTTGTTAAACCATGTTTTTATTATATTTTTTTCCTTTTTATATCTTTTTGATGAAAAATAAAAGAAAAGATATATACAATGCAAATGTGTTATGCAAATGAAAAATGATTGATGCAAAAATTATGAATGCATATTTTTGGTGGCCAAAGTAAATCAAAAATTTGAAAAAAGTTTGAAAAATTAATTTTCCAAGTTATCATGAAGGACAATGACAAGTTCTAGGTAAGGTCACTTCGATAGAAGACCCCCTACACTTAAGCTAAACATTGTCCTCAATGTTTAAGAGCATGGAAGTATAAAAACTTCCCCTACACTTATGACAATGAATAGACTTTGCTTAACCCAAGTTAAGGAAAGGACAACTATTGGTAAATTCATGTTTAAGCACAAGGTGTCAATGAAAGATCACAATAGTAACAAAGTGAACCAGATACAAGGGTCTCCTCCATAAGCTCCAAAGCATGAAATGAGTGAGCAACCCTACAAACAACATTAAGACAAAAAAGGTCTCCCCTACACTTATCTCTAGTTCTATACCCTTATTGCTAACCTACAACACTCTAAACCTAGTTATACGATGCTTGAGTTAAGGAGTCTCTAGCTCGACTCGTCCCACACTTTAAAAGTGTCTAAAACCTATCATGGAGAAGAATTTTTTTTCCCTTTTTAAGAAAAATCTCCATGATGAGGTAAAACGAGTTTTCAATGATCAAAACTCCATAAATATCCCCCAGGATCAAATACATAATTACCATCCCACTTATAACACAAATCCACAACTAACTTCCCAAGCAATGGTGAAAAGAGTGAGGTGTTGTTCTCCAAAATGGTGGCCCATATGGTCTCCAAAAGGTAATAAGGTGATTCTCTCAAATCTTTCACAAGTTTTCCTTTTGTTGCATCAGGTGGATACTGAGATAGTTTAGCAAGCTCTATGCCAGGATCAAAAATCCGTTCCTTGATGGGAAAACAACAAGTGTTGGTTGCCTTAGAAGATTCTCCTTTGTAGTTCACATGGTGAGAGAAAAAGTGTGGAGGCATGGGTAACAACAAGCTCTTGGAAGGAACCATCATGACGTGTTTTCCTTTATCAATTAAAAGGGTTGAAGTGGACAAGTAAATAGGTAAAGGATCTTCATGCAAAAGAGATTCTAGATATAGTATGTCCCCCTCCTCATCAAGATAACCAAGAGTGTACTCAAAATATATATCCTCCGCTAAAAACTCATCACTCTCACCCATTATAGAATCCGCCTCATCACCATAAACATCATAGATTGGTCTATCAAAAAGTGGTGATTCCTCAAACCCAAAGGAAGTGTGATCATCAACAAATGGAGAGTCACAAGTAGAAAGCTCATCATCACTATAATCATCATATGTTGGTGATTCACAAAGAAGAGATTCTTCATCACTAAAGTCCTCACGATTATGGTTATCATTGTGGAAAAGTGGATTGTCATATGAGGTTTCAAAGAGAGGATTGGAATAGATCACAAAATCACCAAAGTTAAGCTCTTGAGATTCATGAAAATCCAAGGATGAAGTAATGGAAGCTATGGTCTCAACATGAGGTAAATCATAATCTCCACTTGAGCAAGCTTCATAAAAATATTCATCACATACTTCATCAAGGATATCATCATGAGTTTCCTCCTCATTCACAATATCAATATGTTTTACCGCTTCGGGTTCATTAGACTTCTTAGACAACTTCCCCATGTTAAACACAACTCTCTCATCTCCTACCCGCATTGTAAGTTCACCTTCCGCCACATCTATTAGAGTTCGACCCGTTCTCAAAAATGGCCTACCAACAATCAAAGGTACTCTAGGATCCATATCATAATCAACCACCACAAAATCCGCAGGAAAAGTAAATCTATCAACCCCAACAAAAACATCCTCCGCAATTCCCACCGGATAAGCTATATTACGGTTGGCCAACTCAAGAGTCATCTTAGTAGGAGTGAGCTCGAGAAGTGAAAGTTTCTTCCAAACCGATAATGGCATAAGATTTATGCTTGCTCCTAAATCCGCTAAAGCCATATAATTTTCCACCCCCGGGAAATTGCACGGAATCAAAAACCTCCCCGGATCTCTAAGATTAGTAGGCAACTTCTTAAGCAAAACCGCGGAGCAATTTTCATTCAAGGAAGCATTAGGCAAATCCAACAATCTCTCCTTGTTAGAAAGTAAGTCCTTAATCATCTTAGCAAACTTAGGCATATTGGCTAAAGCTTCCGCAAAGGAGATATTTATGTTAAGTTGCTTGAACATCCTCAAAAAGTTTGAAACTTGGATATCATCCTTATTCTTAAGCTTTTCTTTTCTCAATCGTGATGGGTAAGGAAGACTTGGTTTTGGTTGTGGTTGAGTGGTTGATGAAGGATTTTCCTTATTGAGTTCTTCATGAGTAGGTGTGGAAGTGGGAGAAATGGGAGAACTTGAGGATGGTGAACTAGATGTAGAAGGCTTGTCACATGTAGGAACAAAAGTGGGTGGAACAATAGGAGTTTTAGGAGGTGAAGGATCCTTTGTTGTCTTTCCACTTCTCGTTGTAATAGCATTGACATTTGCTCTTGGATTTGTTTGTGTGTTAGATGGTAAAGCTCCTTGTGGTCTTTGATTATAAAGCATCATAAACTTCTTATTTGATTCTTCATGCATTTCTCACATTCTTTTCTCATTAGCTTGGAACCTCCTTTCATTCTCTTGATTCATTTTGTGAAGAAGCTCAATTGTGTTATAATCTTGTGGAACATTTCCTTGAAAACCTTGGGGTTGGAAAGGTGGAGGTTGATTGTAAAACCCTTGATTGTTACCTTGAAAGGTATTTCCTTGATTGTTAAAGGTATTTTGTGGTCTATAGTTATTCCCTTGGTAAGGTGGTCTTTGAACTTGATTCCTTTGTAACACTTGAGGAGGATTTTGTTGAATTTGGGTGGGTGGTTGGGGTGGAAATCCCGGTGGAGTAAGGTAATTTTGGGACTTGTAAGAAAGGTTATTGGGATTGATATTTGGCTTGAAGTGTTCAGGATGTTCCTCTTGGTAAGCATAACATTCCCCTTGATAACCTTGCACCTTATCACATTGTTCATAGGAATGGGGACCTCCACAAGTCACACAAGAAAGAGTAATGGCATGCACATCATTTGAGGAATGATTTCCCAAAGAAAGCTTCATCAAGTCATTCATCATTGTTTCTTTCATCTTTTGAGAATTTCGCATGAATGTTTGACTTTCCTTTTGAGCTTGAGTAAATGCTTGCATGCATGAAATGAGTTGAGTCTCCAATGGATTAGAACTTCCTTCTTGAATGACATGGACTCTTTCATCAAATTATGTGTTGGTTTGAACCATTGCTTTGGTCTCAATAATATCCCAAGCCTCTTGAATTGATTTAAGAAGAATATTCCCTCCCACGGAAGCATTGAGTGAGTCTTGGTGATGAGGTTTAAGGCCATTGTAGAAAGTATTGATTTGGTGAACTTCATCCAATCCATGGTTAGGGCATCTCCTCAATAACTCTCTAAACTCCTCCCAAGCATCACTAAAGGTTTGACTAGGTTTTTGTTGAAAGCCTATAATTAAGTTCCTCAAAGCCGTGGTCTTAGATGGGGGAAAGAACTTGTTCAAAAACTTAGTAGTGAAACCATTCCATGTGGTGATACTATCGGGTGGTTGTGTGTCTAACCAATGCTTAGCGGGTCCCTCTAGTGAAAATTACACCAATATCAACTTAATGGCATCATGGGGAACTCCATTGTACTTAATGGTATTGCAAAGAGCAAGGAATCTCTTAAGGTGATCATGAGGATTATCATTCTTGTTACCATAGAAAGGTGTGTTTGAAACCAAGTTAATCATAGCCGTTTTTAGCTCAAATGAATTTGCGGGAATATCGGGTATCTTGATAGCATCGGCATATCCGTGAACATTGGATTGCAAACGTTCCATCAAAGAACGAGTATCAACTCTAGCCATGGCTTCTTGTTGTGGATGAATCAAAGCACGATTCTCGTGATCGGCTTGATGGACGGTGGTGTTCCTACTCTTTCTCTTTTTCTTCCTTTTCGGAGGAAGGGGTTGTACACCAATCGGTATTTGGGCACGCCCGCGAGTGAGCATGCAACTCAATATGAGGAATGAGAGAGAAGCTCTCGTGTGACTTTGAAGAGAAAAGGATTATCCCCTTCGAGTTTCAATATGAAATATCCACAAGAAAATAATAATATATGTATGTACTACTTGGGTGCAAGACCCCCAATGAAGCCTTCCTTATTAGAATACTCACAAGTGAACGGGGGGTTAGGTGGCGCGAAGTACTTAAGAACCTATTGACCCTTAGATGGCATTTTATAGCACATCGCCTTTCTATTCACTTAATTGTTTGTATTCTTCGAATTGTTGCTTATTGGAAGTATTTATCTATTCTTGCTTTATTTTGTTTGATCGATACACGTGTCAAGGACTGGAACGCCCCTCAACAAGATGTATTGCCTAGGCAATACTTATGGAGAATATGTGAATTGGTTGTTCTTATACGTATACGTATTTACTTATAATAATATATGGAAAATATTTTTGTATTTATGGACTTTTCAGAGAAAATACTATATGTACATAAAAACCGAGAGAATCCAATAATATATATTTTGGGTGCAATCTCTTAGGAAAAAGATTGCTTTTTGGATTTTTTAATTTGTTTGGTCAATTCTTTAGGAAAAGAATTGTTTTGTTAATTTTTTAGTTTTTATATATTTTTATATTTTTTGATTTTTTATTTGTATTTTATTTATGATACGTAAAAATAACGTTGACTAGGTGAACGGATCCCAAAAGCCAATGAAAACCGTCAATCGATAGTCTCTCGTAAAGTCAAAGAACCGGCAGCGGCGCCATTTTAATATGTGTATAGTTGAAGTTCGTTTTTCTCAGTTCTTAACAAATTGAAAGTCCTAACAAGATCGAGTTTTTAATTGTTTTTGGTTGGTAAAGTATTTGGATATTCTATACTAATTCAAACAAAGCCTTGCTAAAATGAAAAATACAGTCTACTTATACGTAAAACAAAGTGCACAAACCAAGTTTTTATTCAAGTAAAATGCTAAAATGTAAATTCTACAAACTATAAGGACTGAAAATGTAAATTCAATGAAAATTAAATGCTAAAAATACAAAGTCAACAAGTCTAGGGACTATTTATGCTAAAACAGTTAACTATATGGATTAAATGTGAAAATTATCCAAACAAAGTAACTAAATTTTAACTAACTTGAAAACTGAATAACCACTTTTAAACAAACTTGAAAATGCAAGGACTAAACTTTTGAAAACCCTAATTACTTTGAAGATTAGCCTATTATGGAAACTGTTTAATACCAAAAGGACCAAAGTGCAATTTCCAAGAGTTTTTAACCAAAAACGGGTTAAGGACAATTATAAGCCCGTTTGAGCTCGTTTCTTAACCAAATAAGCTCAAACCAATTTCAAACGTCTTAAAATAAAAAATAAGCTAGACCTGTCAAAGGAATTAAGCTAAAACTGCCTAGAACTCTGATAAGCAAATCCAAATAAGCTCAAAATAAGCTAATTGATAAGCTACTCATGCACAACTTGATTTTATTAAAGAAACTTGTTAAACAGCTCAAAAGAAAAACGGGAAATCTTGTTTCAAGGAAAATGATCAAGTAATAAGCTCTAAATTTGAAAATAAGCTGAAATGAGCTTAAGTTGACTTTTGTTGACCAGATTTTTCAAAAAGCTCAAATTCTCAAAACCTAATCAGGAACACTTTCTCAATTGATTTGTGAAAGAAAATTAACAAGTTTCTGAAGTGGAAATTGAGATATGAGAAATCAGTCCATGTTTTTATCACAGGGAAATGCAATTGCTCAAGTGCTTAATAAAGTGCTTATTACTCACTCAAAACTAGATACTGTATAATTTCCTTCTACACACTAAAACTTCATATATTGTGTGATGATTAAAAGCTGGTTTAAAAGAATTTCATCTAAGATTAAAGAAATGCCAAGCAATTGAAAATCACTACTTTCTGAAATTTTTCTTAACAAGAACTGACCCAAACCTTTTTGTGTATCAATTGCCTGTTTGACTAATTTCTTGACTAGAAAATGACTGAAATGTTTATGCTATGACTATATGACTTAAAATGAACCAGAATTTGCCAATTACTAACACTTAACAAACAACTTGTAGACTAATCCCAAACACCACTTTTCTGATCTTGAGCAAACTTTTATGAAGAGATTTTAGGCAATTGGCTAAGCTCAGTGAAAAACAATATCAGAACAAGTTTATTGGCTAGAATGAAATGCAAATGAACTAGTTACAAACAGTTTAACAAGCTAAGACTCAAAATAACTTGTTAAGCTAATATGACTGATTAAGCTGAAAAACAGGACAAGTGAAAGACTAATAAGCAAGTTTAAACTACAATAAGGCTACTCAAACACTGAAATCAGATCAAATACAAGCTAAACACACTTTATCATGCAAACAAATAGGAATTAGCTAGGAATTAAGCATGCAACCAACACTTGAGTGGAACAAGAACTTAGGACTTGAAACCTTTTAGCTTAGGCCTCCATTGGGGAGTAGAGAAGCGCTGAGCTTTCTAAGCTAGTGCTAACCACCAACTTAGCACTAGAATACACCAAACATCTACTAATCAGCAGCTACAATCACCATAATCTCCATTGTTAAGATTGAAACCTTCAAAATCAACTAGAACTGGACTGGAATGAACTGAACAAGATCAACAACTACAAATCTTCTCAATTAGCTAATCATGATCAAATAGTGATCATAACTAACTAGAACAGCCATAGAGTAACAATATGCAGGATAGGAACAGTAGAATAGCAGTGAAGAATTTGGAGGGAAAATTGAACTTTTATTGATTATGGATGAAAAGTGGTTACAAGATTAGTTACAACTACCTAACAGACTCTCAAAAGGTTGTCAAGCTTTTGAGAGTTGTTAACTACAACTATGAACTGAATTAAGAGAGAGAGCTAAAATTCTAGTGTGTGTGCTTTCACACTAGCTACGTTACAAGAAATGAAGGCTAATCTAGGGTATTTATAGACTGTAGATGTGAAGTAGTTGGGGATTGTGACGTGTTAGAACCAATCAAAAGTTTCCACGTGGACAATTGTGCTTAACTGAATTTTGCAGGTGAAGAACACTTTTGGGGATTTTCGATTGAGATGATTTCTTGTTAATTGAGTTGTATGGTTTTATTCCTCTCTCAAAAACGATCACTTTTCATGTTTATATCATCTTCTGAAACGCATCCTAGCTCAATCCCGTTCCTGGCAAATTTTGTTGAAGAAGATGACACGTGGCAGATTCTTATTGGGCAAGAGATTATCACACGGATTGTTATCCAAGTTGGATAAAAGGAATTATTGCATGGCTTAATATGATTGGTGGAGAAGGTGTGAGTGCAGAATACTGTTAAGATTTGGCTATTTATTGCTGGCGGCGCTAGTGGCCAGGTGTCACTGATGTGGCAATCCATGTTTATTTATTCCTTGCTTCCCATTGGTTGATGGCCTCAAACACGGATCCAGCACAATATGACTTTCCAAAAATGGCATAAATGGCCCTTGTACTTGGCAGTTTTGTGATTTAAGCTATAATCTTCATTTCTTTGACAATTTCAGTCCTTTCACTTGCATTTTTAAACATTTAAGCCCTTTGACTTGATTCACTTGAGAGTTGACCAGATTCGACTTTGATCTTGACTTTGACAAATTAACACTTTTGGTCCTTCATCTTTGGCAGATTGTCAAGATAGGTCCTTTGTCTTCAAAGTCTTGTCACTTTTGATCCTTCTTTGTCTTTTACATCCAATTAACCTTGATTTTTCCTTTGTTTGCTTGAAATTATATCCTTCTTACCTATTTTCACACAAACACAAAACATACCACATAATTTCGCTTTATAGCACAAAGTTTAGGTATTTTTCTTGTGTTTTAGGGTGATTTGTTGATAAATTGATATGAGTTTTTGCTCATATTAAATCCCCTACACTTGAACATTGTCATGTCCTCATGCAATGCTATATTTTAAAGCATAAGTTTACATTTTCCTCATAATTAATCCTCCTTGGCCATTATGGAATGCATCTACACTACTCTATACTATATGATGCATGATTTTGATTTTGAACAATGCAATGCAAAATAAACAATTCTACTTATATCTTTTTGGATTTTCTTGAAATGGTTTGATAGAAATAACTCATAAAGAATCCAATGACTTGGATTAGGGCTTAGGTACCATGGATACTTATCACCCTCAAGTTTCACTTTCCCCATACCAAGCTTAAAAATGGGATCATTGTATTCACAAGTAAAAAGTGCATCAACTTATTCATGAAAATTAAATGTGGAACCGGTTATTATTTGAGCAAATTGCTTGTGGGCAAAATTTTCATTTATTTCAAGTGTGAAGTATAAGAAATGCAAATTCCGAAAATAAGGAAGCACGGTTTCAATCCTAAGTAATCCTCTCATCCATTACTTGAAAAACCGCTCACAATTAATATAAGTCTGTTTCAAGTGTAATAAGCCATTCGCCTTATGTGTAAAATCCTCATGTCATGCTTTCATAAGTAGCTACACACTCGCTAAGGAAAGAAAAATAAAACTCACGCAATAATTTACATCCGCCATCTTTTTGAGACTTTGGATCTTCAACCCCGCAACCCGTCAAGGTAATATTGGATTGGAGCAATCTATTGAATCCCCGCAACCCATCATGGTAATATTAGAACTCAATAGTCATTATAATTAACACCACACTGCTCCTCTTGGGAGTCTTGTATATATATTTTCTTCTTTTTTTTTCTTTTTTTTTTCTAGCCACTCATTTTTTTTCATAAGCTGCTCTTATTTTTCTTTATTCCTCACTAAGAAAGTTTAAATGAATAAAAGGAAAACCACCCGCTAAATATTAAGCATGACATAAGTCTAGTACACATAAAACGTTCTAACTTAGAATCTTAAGACGTACTTATATCAACCGTGAATGATTAGACAAACATGCATAAGAGATTACAAACCAATTAAAACCGTTCTTGATTATTTATTAACATATATACATGTGAAGAAAATAGAGGTAAAGAAGAGAAGGGTTTAGCCACAAGTAATTATCATGAAGTTTATCTAGCCCTTTTATACTTGCTTCAACTCTATCATTTCCCATTCTCCACAAATTTAAAATCTCAAATAATGAGATTGGTGGATGCTTAGCCTAATAGACCAATGAAGGACTACATGGTTAAGGATACTAGCTAGAGAGTGCTAAGATAAGCAAACTCGGGTTGAGTCAAAATATCCATGGCGGGCCTAATATGTCAAAGAAGTCTAAATTTGTTAAACTATGTTTTTATTATATTTTTTCCTTTTTATATCTTTTTGATGAAAAATAAAAGAAGAGATATATACAATGCAAATGTGTTATGCAAATGAAAAATGATTGATGCAAAAATTATGAATGCATATTTTTGGTGGCCAAAGTAAATCAAAAATTTGAAAAAAGTTTGAAAAATTAATTTTCCAAGCTATCATGAAGGACAATGACAAGTTCTAGGTAAGGTCACTTCGATAGAAGACCCCCCTACACTTAAGCTAAAGATTGTCCTCAATGTTTAAGAGCATGGAAGTATAAAAACTTCCCCTACACTTATGACAATGAATAGACTTTGCTTAACCCAAGTTAAGGAAAGGACAACTATTGGTAAATTCATGTTTAAGCACAAGGTGTCAATGAAAGATCACAATAGTAACGAAGTGAACCGGATAGAAGGGTCTCCTCCATAAGCTCCAAAGCATGAAATGAGTGAGCAACCCTACAAACAACATTAAGACAAAAAAAGGTCTCCCCTACACTTATCTCCAATTCTATACCCTTATTGCTAACCTACAACACTCTAAACCTAGTTATACGATGCTTGAGTTAAGGAGTCTCTAGCTCGACTCGTCCCACACTTTAAAAGTGTCTAAAACCTATCATGGAGAAGAAATTTTTTTTTCCTTTTTAAGAAAAATCTCCATGATGAGGTAAAACAAGTTTTCAATGATCAAAACTCCATAAATATCCCCCAGGATCAAATACATAATTACCATCCCACTTATAACACAAATCTACAACTAACTTCCCAAGCAATGGTGAAAAGAGTGAGGTGTTGTTCTCCAAAATGGTGGCCCATATGGTCTCCAAAAGGTAATAAGGTGATGCTCTCAAATCTTTCACAAGTTTTCCTTTTGTTGCATCAGGTGGATACTGAGATAGTTTAGCAAGCTCTATGCCAGGATCAAAAATCCGTTCCTTGATGGGAAAACAACAAGTGTTGGTTGCCTTAGAAGATTCTCCTTTGTAGTTCACATGGTGAGAGAAAAACTGTGGAGGCATGGGTAACAACAAGCTCTTGGAAGGAACCATCATGACGTGTTTTCCTTAATCAATTAAAAGGGTTGAAGTGGACAAGGAAATAGGTAAAGGATCTTCATGCAAAAGAGATTCTAGATATAGTATGTCCCCCTCCTCATCAAGATAACCAAGAGTGTACTCAAAATATATATCCTCCGCTAAAAGCTCATCACTCTCATCCATTATAGAATCCGCCTCATCACCATAAACATCATAGATTGGTCTATCAAAAATTGGTGATTCCTCAAAACCCAAGGAAGTGTGATCATCAACAAATGGGGAGTCACAAGTAGAAAGCTCATCATCACTATAATCATCATATGTTGGTGATTCACAAAGAAGAGATTCTTCATCACTAAAGTCCTCACGATTATGGTTACCATTGTGGAAAAGTGGATTGTCATATGAGGTTTCAAAGAGAGGATTGGAATAGATCACAAAATCACCAAAGTTAAGCTTTTGAGATTCATGAAAATCCAAGGATGAAGTAATGGAAGCTATGGTCTCAACATGAGGTAAATCATAATCTCCACTTGAGCAAGCTTCATAAAAATATTCATCACATACTTCATCAAGGATATCATCATGAGTTTCCTCCTCATTCACAATATCAATATGTTTTACCGCTTCGGGTTCATTAGACTTCTTAGACAACTTCCCCATGTTAAACACAACTCTCTCATCTCCTACCCGCATTGTAAGTTCACCTTCCGCCACATCTATTAGAGTTCGACCCGTTCTCAAAAATGGCCTACCAACAATCAAAGGTACTCTAGGATCCATATCATAATCAACCACCACAAAATCGGCGGGAAAAGTAAATCTATCAACCCCAACAAAAACATCCTCCGCAATTCCCACCGGATAAGCTATAGTACGGTTGGCCAACTCAAGAGTCATCTTAGTAGGAGTGAGCTCGGGAAGTGAAAGTTTCTTCCAATCCGATAATGGCATAAGATTTATGCTTGCTCCTAAATCCGCTAAACCCATACAATTTTCCACCCCCGGGAAATTGCACGGAATCAAAAACCTCACCGGATCTCCAAGCTTAGTAGGCAACTTCTTAAGCAAAACCGCGGAGCAAATTTCATTCAAGGAAGCATTAGGCAAATGCACCAATCTCTCCTTGTTAGAAAGTAAGTCCTTAATCATCTTAGCAAACTTAGGCATATTGGCTAAAGCTTCCGCAAAGGAGATATTTATGTTAAGTTGCTTGAACATCCTCAAAAAGTTTGAAACTTGGATATCATCCTTATTCTTAAGCTATTTGATAGGTGTGTAAACACCCATCTTTTCTACCACTTAATTACAATAATAACCGGACCAAAACGTGTATTTTATGTCTTTTATGTCGGAATTATGCGTGGTTTGTGTTTTTGTTGTGATTTAGGATGAAAAGGTGAAAAGTGGAGAAAACACGGACATTCACGGGCATTTACGGACTTTTATTGAAGAAAAGGATGAAAGACGAAGTCAAGAAGTCAAAAGTGCAAAAAGAACGGAAGTCCACGACCAATTCTGAAGATTTATCGAAGAAAAAGTCAAAAGACGGAAGTTTATCAAAAGCCGAAGAATTCAAGTCTATTTTATTGAAGAATATAAAGACAAGTTCGAAGAAATCCCGAAGCCAAAAGTCCTTTAAGTCCAAGTTTAAAGAAGATTAGAAGAAAAGGACTAATGACGCAATTAATGAAGATTAATAAAAGGAGGGACTTAAGCTTGTAATTAAGAAGAAATGAAAGAGGGGAGGAAGCTTCCTAATCCTCCCCTATAAATAGACCATTAGTGTGTTCATTTATTCTTGTTGGCTAAGTGTGACAATTAGACCTTCCACCATTTAATTACCTTGTCATTTACTTTTCTTGTCAAATTTAAATACCTTATCTTGCACCTTAAATTCATTTAATTTCAAGTAAGTTTTCATTTAATTATTGTCAATCTTTACTTTATCTTGTCAATCTCTTATCTACCTTTCTTAATCTTTGATTTATGTGTTTGTGTTTATGTTTATGTTCATGCTTTTATTTTGATCCAAGTGGTTTTTGATTATTTTGGTTAAAGTTGTTTGATTTCGTGTTTTAAATAGTTTGTTGATGTTACTGTTGATTTGTTGTTATTTTTATTAGATCGTTTGTGTTAATTTTGGTTAATTTGTGTTTAAATCTGCTGTTACTGTATTCCCTTGTTCTTCGGGAAAGTTTTTTTTGTTTCTGATCTTTCCAGGAATTCTTCCGAACCAAGTAGGAGGGAAAGTGCTCATTCGGAACTCCGGAAGATTTTGGGATAAGCAAAACTTCCGAGTCAAGCTGTTCATCCGGAACATTCAAAGTTCCGGACGAAGGGAAACTTCCGACTCAAGCTCTGCTCATTTAGAACTAAAAAGTTCCGGATCAACTTACTTCATTCGGAACTTAAAAAGTTTCGGATCAAGGAGACTCATTCGGAACTTCAAAAGTTCCGAATCAAGGGGCTTCATTCGGAAGTCACCATAGTTCCGAACCAAGGGCTGTTCATTCGGAACTTAAAAGTTCCGAATAAACTTCCGAATCAAGGGGCTAGTTCCGGGTCAGTGTTTGTTCATTCGGAAGTTTTAAACTTCCGAATCAAGGAGGTTCATTCGGAAACTTCCGAATCAAGGGTGACCAAATAGTTCCGAATAAACTTCCGAATCAAGGGGCTAGTTACGGGTCAGTGTTTGTTCATTCGGAAGTTTTAAACTTCCGAATCAAGGAGGTTCATTCGGAAACTTCCGAATCAAGGGAGACCAAATAGTTCCGAATCAAGGCAAGATTTGAAAGTTCTGAATCAGTAAAGTTCCGAACGAAGTATTGTTTTGGATAAGTGACATATTAAGATCAATTTGTTTCGGATCAAGGATTTTGGCAATATTCCAAGCGAAGAAGAATCATTTCAACCGAAGGTGACATTCCGGACGAGTGATTGTTCCAAACGAAGGTTTATTCCGAATGAGTTGTATTCAGGTTCTTATTAGTTTTTGTCTTTGATTTTTATTTTCAAACTTTATTTTTCCCGCCTTTATTTTAATTGCACTTTGAGATTATTAGCCTTAGCTTTATTTTAGTTTTGCCTTAGTTTAAGTTTTAGTTGCGTTTTAAGTTTGCCTTAGTTAGCTTTAAGTTTGCGTCATTTACTTTAGTGCCCTTTAATTTCTGTCACGTTTTTAATACCTGCACTTTTACTTTAATTAGACTTAGATTTACGTTAAGAGCCCATTTACTTTAATTGTTTCGCACTTTTTAAAACACTACAACGATACATCTTTGTTTCACCAAAAACAATAGAGTCACACATTAAACACAAGTTTTTCAATTCGAAGAGACACACGACAAAGAATCTTTTTAACCTGAGTAAAACCTAGTTATCAAATGGCGCCGCTGCCGGCTCTTTTCGTTAAGATTGACGGTTTTTTGTGAGAGACACGTTGCTTTTTGGGATCCGCTCACTTGTGAACGTTATTTTTCCTGCCTAAAAAATTCAAAAAATTATAAAATTAAAAATTGATAAAAAACCATAAAAATTAAAAATTTCAAAAATCCAAAAAGATATTATTTTTATTGTGTATATATATTGTCTTTGTGTTTGGTTTCTTTTTCTTTTGCATTTTCAGGTGTATGCGTACTAGATCTTCTAATTATCAAGAGCCCGAGCCTCAACAAGATTTAGATATGGCAGGTGTCAACAACAACATTCACCGCACCTCAATAATAATAATAATAACAACAATGCTCTTCCACAGCCCGATCTTCGGACCATGGAGGAACTTTGTCAACCAACCATGTTTGGACGAGGAGGACCGATTGCGCCGATGCAAATCAACGCTCCTGAGTTTTCGTTGAAGCACCACATGATTCAACAAGTACAAACAAACCCATTTAGAGGATTGCCTGATGATGATGCCAACAAACACCTCGACAAGTTCATTACAATCACCCAAAGCATGAAGTTGCCTGGGGTCACAATGGATGTACTCCGCCTACAACTCTTCCCACATACTTTATCGCATCATGCCGAGAAATGGTTTGATCGTCTCCCGAAGAATTCTATTCACACTTGGGATGATATGACTCAACGCTTTTTGTCGCGCTACTTTCCACCATCCATGGTCACAAGCCTTCGCAATCAGATCAGCGGTTTCATGCAAGATCCCGATGAATCTCTTTTTGACGCTTGGGAGAGATATAATGTCTTGATCGATAGATGTCCAAACCACAACATGCTCCATGTGACCCTAATTGATACTTTCTACAACGGATTGACTTTTCGAGATCGTGATACGATTAATGCAGCCGCCGGTGGCACATTCATGAAAAGGAGACCCGAGGAGTGTAGAGTGTTAACTGAAAACATGACTACTCATCATAAGAACTGGGATTCCTCTTCTTCTTCTTCTAGGAACAACCCGAGAGTCAATGTTTCCTCCACCTCAGCAAACCCTGAGATGACCGAACTCACCCGCATGATGGCTGAAATGAGCAAAAGTATTACGCTTCTCGCTTCAAATCAACAACAACAACAAGTTAAAACGGTTGCTAATCCTTGTGAAACATGTGGCGGTCCTCACTCATACACCGATTGTCCTTCGACACAAGGAAATCCAGAAAATGTGTATGCTGCTTATGGTAATTATTCACCGGAAAATTACCAAGCTAGACAACAAGGGGATAGAAGTCTGCTGAGCTACCGATCTAACAACTACCTTTCACCCGGTTTTTCTCCTCAAAACCAAAACCCCGCCAGCAACTATAATAGAAGCAACCAAATCCCACCAAGAGCTTCTAACCCTTATCAACCACCCACCCAACAACACCCACCCATTAATCCCGATGTTGATGCCATCATGAGAACTCAAGGTGAGCAAATCAAGAATCTACAGAGCCAAATAATCAATTTGAAAGGAGATATCCTGAAGCAAGGTAATGACATCAGAACCGAGGTTCATGATAATATTCAATCCTCCTTCATCACTCAAACGACTGAATTAAAGACTCTATTGGCTAGTTTCTTGCCCGAAGCTCAACCTTCTTCTTCTTCGGGTTCTCTACCTTCAAACACCGTCCCCAATCCGCGAGCTAATGTGAGTGCTATAACTACGCGTAGTGGAATTACCATTGTCAATCCACCTAGCCCACCACCATCATCTACACCTCCTCCACCACCATATATCCCTACTCCTCCTACACCTAGTGTTAGTACACCATTACTCTCTCCGCCTCGTCATGACGATGTATCTCAGAAGGACCCTTCAACATCACAACCTTCACCAACTACACCTTCACCGTCTCCCTATCAACCCAGAATCCCATACCCTTCTCGCATAGGCAAGACCAACGAGCTAACCAAGAATGACTCTCAAATAACAAAATATATCAATATGATTTCTCAAATGGGTTTCAGCATTAGTTTTCTTGAAGCACTTGTCCACATGCCCAAATTTGTTAAAGCATTTAAGGACTTGCTTAACAAGAAGGAGAAGCTGATTGAACTCGCCAACACACGCTTAAATGAAAACTGCTCTGCAGTCATTCTTAAAGAACTTCCGGAAAAACTAGGGGATCCCGGTCGTTTTGTGTTGCCTTGCGTGTTCAACAAAACTGAAGAATTTACTACCCTTGCTGATCTCGGGGCTAGTATTAATCTGATGCCTTTGAGTGTTTGGAAAACAATATCATTACCCGATCTCATTCCAACAAAGATGACTCTCGAACTTGCTAATCGCACTCTCGCTTACCCCGTTGGTATAGCCGAAGACGTATTCATTCAAGTTGGCGCATTTAATTTCCCGGTCGATTTTGTCGTAGTTGATTATGAAATGGACCCTCGTATTCCTTTAATACTTGGTCGGCCATTTTTGAGATCCGGACGTGCTTTAGTAGATGTGGTCGAAGGTGAGTTAATCTTAAGAGTCGGGAATGCCTCACAAAATTTCAAAATAGGGACGCCTACAGACAAATCCTTTGGAGGCCGAGAATCAGTGAATATGATTAATGTGCTCGATGACTTTACCGTCTATGACAATCCTCTATTCGATTCTTCTATCGATAATCCACTCTTTGAAGATAATGTGGATGATTCTCACTCCACTTTGGAAGCTCCTCCCTTTTATGCGTCTTCACGGGTCTTCGATGCTTATGATGATGATGATTCTAGCTCAGATTCGGATGATTTTGATTGTACTTCTGAGTATCCCGAGCTGCCCACTTTCGATGATTTCGATGAGGCCGATACTCTCTCGAGCGATTCTTCACATGATGAAGATCCTCCGCCATCACTCGATCCTACTTTGGACGATTATTCATTTGAGGAAGATTTCTCTGAATTTCTCAAAACTTACTTCCCTCATGAGAGTGATGCACCTCCTTATGACTTTGAAGATTATCGTCTTGATCCTACCTTGGATTTGAAGAGCATTCTGTCAAAGGAGAAGAAACCGATCGACACCGAAATCCGTTGCACATACGATTTGCCACCTCTTTGTCCTTCTTCTGAGGACGAGGTTGTGCTTCTTTGCGGATCTTCTTCACACTCGGCTGAGCCTGAGTGCTATTTTCCCTTAAAGGAAAAGGTGTTCGACCCCGGTATTGAAGTCTTTAAGCCATCTCAGTATCCACCTGATGAAATAAAAGGAAAAATCTTTGGACCCATTGAAGACATGCTTGCACCACTTCAACCTTGCTTCTACCATGCTCCATCGCTGCTTAAGGGAACCCTGCCACTTCTTCTTTGGCTTGCCTTGTTCGCCTTAAGCTTGTGCTATTTGATGGACGAAAACTATGTCTTTGATCCTGGTGGATATATTTCATGCTTCTTCCGTTGATGATCAAGGTCGAGTCAGGCTCACGACTCGGTAAACAAAAACCAAGCGCTTCTTGGGAGGCAACCCATGTATCTATCTTTTCGCTTTCTTTACCATAAGTGTAGGGGGGACCCTTTGGTTTGCTATTTCCTCTCCTCACTTCTTAATCAGGGATTCGAGCTTCAATGATCCACTCTTGATGATTCTTGACGACCCGTGATTCCATGTTCTACTTCTTCCCGGTTCTATCCTAAACTCTTTTCGATTCAGTATATTATATTTTCTCAATATTAAAATAGGAATCTCTTTAGTTGTCTTTTCCTTAGCGAGATTTAAACAACGTGCACAATGTCCTAAGTGTCAGGAGTTTACTCCCACATGCTTAAACATTGAGGACAATGTTTATCTTAAGTGTAGGGGGGACTTCTATCGAAGTTAAGTGGTCTTTTCCTTGTATTTGTCCTCATTTTAACCGGAAAATAAATTTTTCGACATTTTTCAAAATTTTTGATCTATTTTGGCCTATTAGTTTTTATCTTTGTATAGTTATTTTCTTCCTTTGCTAGAATAAATCTTTGAATAAGTGGTTTTAGTTTTCAAACGTTGTGAATCTTTTGACTCAACCCGAGTTTACTCTAGCTAGTATCCTTAACATGTTTAAGTCAAGTTTTGCTAGACCTTTATTTAGGGAGCTATAAAACGCGAAAGTCTTAACTCTCACGGGTTAAGAACAAGAACTTTTCGCAAGTTCCTATAATTGATCCTAGAGAGTCGTTTATGAAGGGAACTTTAAAATGCGATTTCTAAAACTTGAAAAAGTCTAAGAATTTGCAAGATCCTATAGGCGACTCGAAAACCCAAAACTTTGATTTAATATGCTAAGCATCCACGAGTCTCATTACTTGAGATTTTAAACTGTGAAGAACGAGAGATGATAGAGCCAATTATAAGTCCGGTATTCTTTCGTGAATTTATGTGAGTTAATTATGAGCCTATTCTCCCATCGCTTGCTAATAATTTATCTGCTAATAAATAAGGTTGTACGATTTGAAAAGTTACTTAGCTTCTAGCCCCAGATCGTTTAAAAGTTGCTCGGTATGGATTAGAGTTCATAGCCAAGGCATAACTTATTGAAGCGGGACGCGAAGATTGGCGAGTCCGAAAAGGCCCTAACAAGGCATGAGGGCTATATTTTGTTGCTAAAGATCCAAAGTGATGTGAAGAATCATTTATCGAAAATCAATATGAAGGATCGAGACACACGACGTAAAGCAAAACTCCCCAAAAGTCATGGAGAAGTGTATCCGAAAAGACCCTAACAAGGTATGAGGATAAATAGATCCAAGTCATAAAAGGAGGCGGATCGTTGTATATCAAAGTCTAAAATAAAGATTGGAGAAAAATGAAGAAGTCGTGGTCCATGTATGAATCTCTCAAAACTTCAAGTGACGAAATTCCTGTATGAAGAGAAGACCATTATTTCATGAACGTCTCTCAAAGATTTGAAGTATGAAGTCGCTGCCAAATATCGGTCCGAGAAAGGTCTCAAATCGCGAAGCGAGTTATGCCAAGATATGAACTTTATGAGGTCCCGAGAAGCAGTTTTAAAAGATTTGGTCCTTTAGCTAACTATTGATTAAATCGTTCGCTTTATTTTTCAGACTTAATAAATACCGAAATAAGTCAAAAATGCATCCTTGTGATCATTCAAGACAAATAATAAAATATAAGAGATACCCCTAGGAATAAGGGAGTCTAAGTGAATAATTGGCCCACATGAATTCGTGTTAGTTTACTAACTTATAATAACAATGATCTCGTTTTTTAGCTTGGTTTGGAGAAAGTGAAAACTTGAGGATGATGATTATTCATGACATTTCCAAAACCCAAGGTATGCTTTTGATATCTTTATTTTGCATGATTTTAATTTTCTATCTCTTTAATAAAGGCCAACGTGGATTGATTATGATGAAAAGTGTAATCTTGCTTTGTAACTAATGCATTGCATGAGGACATTGCAATGGTCAAGTGTAGGGGATTTGATAGGTATGTAAACACCCATCTTTTCTACCACTTAATTACAATAATAACCGGACCAAAACGTGTATTTTATGTCTTTTATGTCGGAATTATGCGTGGTTTGTGTTTTTGTTGTGATTTAGGACGAAAAGGTGAAAAGTGGAGAAAACACGGACATTCACGGGCATTTACGGACTTTTATTGAAGAAAAGGATGAAAGACGAAGTCAAGAAGTCAAAAGTGCAAAAAGAACGGAAGTCCACGACCAATTCTGAAGATTTATCGAAGAAAAAGTCAAAAGACGGAAGTTTATCAAAAGCCGAAGAATTCAAGTCTATTTTATTGAAGAATATAAAGACAAGTTCGAAGAAATCCCGAAGCCAAAAGTCCCTTAAGTCCAAGTTTAAAGAAGATTAGAAGAAAAGGACTAATGACGCAATTAATGAAGATTAATAAAAGGAGGGACTTAAGCTTGTAATTAAGAAGAAATGAAAGAGGGGAGGAAGCTTCCTAACCCTCCCCTATAAATAGACCATTAGTGTGTTCATTTATTCTTGTTGGCTAAGTGTGACAATTAGACCTTCCACCATTTAATTACCTTGTCATTTACTTTTCTTGTCAAATTTAAATACTTTGTCTTGCACCTTAAATTCATTTAATTTCAAGTAAGTTTTCATTTAATTATTGTCAATCTTTACTTTATCTTGTAAATCTCTTATCTACCTTTCTTAATCTTTGATTTATGTGTTTATGTTTATGTTCATGTTCATGCTTTTATTTTGATCCAAGTGGTTTTTGATTATTTTGGTTAAAGTTGTTTGATTTCGTGTTTTAAATAGTTTGTTGATGTTACTGTTGATTCGTTGTTATTTTTATTAGATCGTTTGTGTTAATTTTGGTTAATTTGTGTTTAAATCTGCTGTTACTGTATTCCCTTGTTCTTCGGGAAAGTTTGTTTTGTTTCTGATCTTTCCAGGAATTCTTCCGAACCAAGTAGGAGGGAAAGTGCTCATTCGGAACTCCAAAGTTCCGAATCAAGGGTTCATCCGGAAGATTTTGGGATAAGCAAAACTTCCGAGTCAAGCTGTTCATCCGGAACATTCAAAGTTCCGGACGAAGGGAAACTTCCGACTCAAGCTCTGCTCATTTGGAACTAAAAAGTTCCGGATCAACTTACTTCATTCGGAACTTAAAAAGTTCCGGATCAAGGAGACTCATTCGGAACTTCAAAAGTTCCGAATCAAGGGGCTTCATTCGGAAGTCACCATAGTTCTGAACCAAGGGCTATTTATTCGGAACTTAAAAGTTCCGAATAAACTTCCGAATCAAGGGGCTAGTTCCGGGTCAGTGTTTGTTCATTCGGAAGTTTTAAACTTCCGAATCAAGGAGGTTCATTCGGAAACTTCCGAATCAAGGGTGACCAAATAGTTCCGAATAAACTTCCGAATCAAGGGGCTAGTTCCGGGTCAGTGTTTGTTCATTCGGAAGTTTTAAACTTCCGAATCAAGGAGGTTCATTCGGAAACTTCCGAATCAAGGGTGACCAAATAGTTCCGAATCAAGGCAAGATTTGAAAGTTCCGAATCAGTAAAGTTCCGAACGAAGGATTGTTTTGGATAAGTGACATATTCAGATCAATTTGTTCCGGATCAAGGATTTTGGCAATATTCCAAGCGAAGAAGAATCATTTCAACCGAAGGTGATATTCCGGACGAGTGATTGTTCCAAACGAAGGTTTATTCCGAATGAGCTGTATTCAGGTTCTTATTAGTTTTTGTCTTTGATTTTTATTTTCAAGCTTTATTTTTCCCGCCTTTATTTTAATTGCACTTTGAGATTATTAGCCTTAGCTTTATTTTAGTTTTGCCTTAGTTTAAGTTTTAGTTGCGTTTTAAGTTTGCCTTAGTTAGCTTTAAGTTTGCGTCATTTACTTTAGTGCCCTTTAATTTCTGTCACGTTTTTAATACCTGCACTTTTACTTTAATTAGACTTAGATTTACGTTAAGAGCCCATTTACTTTAATTGTTTCGCACTTTTTAAAACACTACAACGATACATCTTTGTTTCACCAAAAACAATAGAGTCACACATTAAACACAAGTTTTTCAATTCGAAGAGACACACGACAAAGAATCTTTTTAACCTGAGTAAAACCTAGTTATCACTTTTCTTTTTCTCAATCGTGATGGGTAACGAAGACTTGGTTTTGCTTGTGGTTGAGTGGTTGATGAAGGATTTTCCTTATTGAGTTCTTCATGAGTAGGTGTGGAAGTGGGAGAAATGGGAGAACTTGAGGATGGTGAACTAGATGTAGAAGGCTTGTCACATGTAGGAACAAAAGTGGGTGGAACAATAGGAGTTTTAAGAGGTGAAGGATCCTTTGTTGTCTTTCCACTTCTCGTTGTAATAGAATTGACATTTGCTCTTGGATTTGTTTGTGTGTTAGATGGTAAAGCTCCTTTTGGTCTTTGATTATAAAGCATCATAAACTTCTTATTTGATTCTTCATGCATTTCTCACATTCTTTTCTCATTAGCTTGGAACCTCCTTTCATTCTCTTGATTCATTTTGTGAAGAAGCTCAATTGTGTTATAATCTTGTGGAACATTTCCTTGAAAACCTTGGGGTTGGAAAGGTGGAGGTTGATTGTAAAACCCTTGATTGTTACCTTGAAAGGTATTTCCTTGATTGTTAAAGGTATTTGGTGGTCTATAGTTATTCCCTTGGTAAGGTGGTCTTTGACCTTGATTCCTTTGTAACACTTGAGGAGGATTTTGTTGAATTTGGGTGGGTGGTTGGGGTGGGAATCCCGGTGGAGTAAGGTAATTTTGGTACTTGTAAGAAAGGTTATTGGGATTGATATTTGGCTTGAAGTGTTCACGATGTTCCTCTTGGTAAGCATAACATTCCCCTTGATAACCTTGCACCTTATCATATTGTTCATAGGAATGGGGACCTCCACAAGTCACACAAGAAAGAGTAATGGCATGCACATCATTTGAGGAATGATTTCCCAAAGAAAGCTTCATCAAGTCATTCATCATTGTTTCTTGCATCTTTTGAGAATTTTGCATGATTGTTTGACTTTCCTTTTGAGCTTGAGTAAATGCTTGCATGCATGAAATGAGTTGAGTCTCCAATGGATTAGAACTTCCTTCTTGAATGACATGGACTCTTTCATTAAATTGTGTGTTGGTTTGAACCATTTCTTTGGTCTTAATAATATCCCAAGCCTCTTGAATGGATTTAAGAAGAATATTACCTCCCGCGGAAGCATTGAGTGAGTCTTGGTGATGAGGTTTAAGGCCATTGTAGAAAGTATTGATTTGGTGAACTTCATCCAATCCATGGTTAGGGCATCTCCTCAATAACTCTCTAAACTCCTCCCAAACATCACTAAAGGTTTGACTAGGTTTTTGTTGAAAGCCTATAATTAAGTACCTCAAAGCCGTGGTCTTAGATGGGGGAAAGAACTTGTTCCAAAACTTAGTAGTGAAACCATACCATGTGGTGATACTATCGGGTGGTTGTGTGTCTAACCAATGCTTAGCGGGTCCCTCTAGTGAAATATGCACCAATATCAACTTAATGGCATCATGGGGAACTCCATTGTACTTAATGGTATTGCAAAGAGCAAGGAATCTCTTAAGGTAATCATGAGGATTATCATTCTTGTTACCATAGAAAGGTGTGTTTGAAACCAAGTTAATCATAGCCCTTTTTAGCTCAAATGAATTTGCGGGAATATCGGGTATCTTGATAGCATCGGCATATCCGTGAACATTGGATTGCAAACGTTCCATCAAAGAACGAGTATCAACTCTAGCCATGGCTTCTTGTTGTGGATGAATCAAAGAACGATTCTCGTGTACACCAATAGGTATTTGTGCACGCCCGCGAGTGAGCATGCAACTCAATATGAGGAATGAGAGAGAAGCTCTCGTGTGACTTTGAAGAGAAAAGAATTATCCCCTTCGAGTTTCAATATGAAATATCCACAAGAAAATAATAATATATGTATGTACTACTTGGGTGCAAGACCCCCAATGAAGCCTTCCTTATTAGAATACTCACAAGTGAACGGGGGGTTAGGTGGCGCGAAGCACTTAAGTACCTATTGACCCTTAGATGGCATTTTATAGCAGATCGCCTTTCTATTCACTTAATTGTTTGTATTCTTCGAATTGTTGCTTATTGGAAGTATTTATCTATTCTTGCTTTATTTTGTTTGATCGATACACGTGTCAAGGACTGGAACGCCCCTCAACACGATGTATTGCCTAGGCAATACTTATGGAGAATATGTGAATTGGTTGTTCTTATACGTATACGTATTTACTTATAATAATATATGGAAAATATTTTTGTATTTATGGATTTTTCAGAGAAAATACTATATGTACATAAAAACCGAGAGAATCCAATAATATATATTTTGGGTGCAATCTCTTAGGAAAAAGATTGCTTTTTGGATTTTTTAATTTGTTTGGTCAATTCTTTAGGAAAAGAATTGTTTTGTTAATTTTTTAGTTTTTATATATTTTTATATTTTTTGATTTTTTATTTGTATTTTATTTATGATACGTAAAAATAATGTTGACTAGGTGAACGGATCCCAAATTCCAATGAAAACCGTCAATCGATAGTCTCTCGTAAAGTCAAAGAACCGGCAGCGGCGCCATTTTAATATGTGTATAGTTGAAGTTCGTTTTTCTCAGTTCTTAACAAATTGAAAGTCCTAACAAGATCGAGTTTTTAATTGTTTTTGGTTGGTAAAGTATTTGGATATTCTATAGCTAATTCAAACAAAGCCTTGCTAAAATGAAAAATACAGTCTACTTATACGTAAAACAAAGTGCACAAACCAAGATTTTATTCAAGTAAAATGCTAAAATGTAAATTCTACAAACTATAAGGACTGAGAATGTAAATTCAATGAAAATTAAATGCTAAAAATACAAAGTCAACAAGTTTAGGGACTATTTATGCTAAAACAGTTAACTATATGGACTAAATGTGAAAATTATCCAAACAAAGTTACTAAATTTTAACTAACTTGAAAACTGAATAACCACTTTTAAACAAACTTGAAAATGCAAGGACTGAACTTTTGAAAACCCTAATTACTTTGAAGATTAGCCTATTATGGAAAGTGTTTAATACCAAAAGGACCAAAGTGCAATTTCCAAGAGTTTTTAACCAAAAACGGGTTAAGGACAATTATAAGCCCGTTTGAGCTCGTTTCTTAACCAAATAACCTCAAACCAATTTCAAACGTCTTAAAATCAAAAATAAGCTAGACCTCTCAAAGGAATTAAGCTAAAACTGCCTAGAACTCTGATAAGCAAATCCAAATAAGCTCAAAATAAGCGAACTAATAAGCTACTCATGCACAACTTGATTTTATTAAAGAAACTTGTTAAATAGCTCAAAAGAAGAACGGGAAATCTTGTTTCAAGGAAAATGATCAAGTAATAAGCTCTAAAATTGAAAATAAGCTGAAATGAGCTTAAGTGGACTTTTGTTGACCAGATTTTTCAAAAAGCTCAAATTCTCAAAACCAACTCAGGAACACTTTCTCAATTGATTTGTGAAAGAAAATTAACAAGTTTCTGAAGTGGAAATTGAGATATGAGAAATCAGTCCATATTTTTATCACAGGGAAATGCAATTGCTCAAGTGCTTAATAAAGTGCTTATTACTCACTCAAACCTAGATACTGTATAATTTCCTTCTACACACTAAAACTTCATATATTGTGTGATGATTAAAAGCTGGTTTGAAAGAATTTCATCTAAGATTAAAGAAATGCCAAGCAATTGAAAATCACTACTTTCTGAAAATTTTCTTAACAAGAACCCAAACCTTTCAGTGTACCAATTGCCTGTTTGACTAATTTCTTGACTAGAAAATGACTGAAATGTTTATGCTATGACTATATGACTTAAAATGAACCAGAATTTGCCAATTACTAACACTTAACAAACAACTTGTAGACTAATCCCAAACACCACTTTTCTGATCTTGAACAAACTTTTATGAAGAGATTTTAGGCAATTGGCTAAGCTGAGTGAAAAACAATATCAGAGCAAGTTTATTGGCTATAATGAAATGCAAATGAACTAGTTACAAACAGTTTAACAAGCTAAGACTCAAAATGACTTGTTAAGCTAATATGACTGATTAAGCTGAAAAACAAGACAAGTGAAAGACTAATAAGCAAGTTTAAACTACAATAAGGCTACTCAAACACTGAAATCAGATCAAATACAAGCTAAACACACTTTATCATGCAGACAAATAGGAATTAGCTAGGAATTAAGCATGCAACCAACACTTGAGTGGAACAAGAACTTAGGACTTGAAACCTTTTAGCTTAGGCCTCCATTGGGGAGTAGAGAAGCGCTGAGCTTTCTAAGCTAGTGCTAACCACCACCTTAGCACTAGAATACACCAAACATCTACAAATCAACAGCTACAATCACCATAATCTCCATTGTTAAGCTTGAAACCTTCAAAATCAACTAGAACTGGACTGGAATGAACTGAACATGATCAACAGCTACAAATCTTCTCAATTAGCTAATCATGATCAAATAGTGATCATAACTAACTAGAACAGCAACAGAGTAACAATATGCAGGATAGGAACAGTAGAATAGCAGTGAAGAATTTGGAGGGAAAATTGAACTTTTATTGATTATGGATGAAAAGTGGTTACAAGATTAGTTACAACTACCTAATAGACTCTCAAAAGGTTGTCAAGCTTTTGAGAGTTGTTAACTACAACTATGAACTGAATTAAGAGAGAGAGCTAAAATTCAAGTGTGTGTGTTTTCACACTAGCTACATTACAAGAAATGAAGGCTAATCTAGGGTATTTATAGACTGCAGATGTGAAGTAGTTGGGGATTGTGACGTGTAAGAACCAATCAAATGCATCCACGTGGACAATTTTGCTTAACTGAATTTTGCAGGTGAAGAACACTTTTGGGGATTTTTGATTGAGATGATTTATTGTTAATTGAGTTGTATGGTTGTATTCCTCTCTAAAAAAACGATCACTTTTCATGTTTATATCATTTTCTGAAACACATCCTAGCTCAATCCCGTTCCTGGCAAATTTTGTTTAAGAAGATGACACGTGGCAGATTCTTATTGGGCAAGAGATTATCACACGGATCGTTATCCAAGTTGGATAAAAGGAATTATTGCATGGCTTAATATGATTGGTGGAGAAGGTGTGAGTGCAGAATACTGTTAAGATTTGGCTATTTATTGCTGGCAACGCTAGTGGCCAGGTGTCACTGATGTGGCAATCTATGTTTATTTATTCCTTGCTTCCCATTGGTTGATGGCCTCAAACACGGATCAAACACAATATGACTTTCCAAAAATGGCATAAATGGCCCTTGTACTTGGCAGTTTTGTGAAGCTATAATCTTCATTTCTTTGACAATTTCAGTCCTTCCACTTGCATTTTTAAACATTTAAGCCCTTTGACTTGATTCACTTGAGAGTTGACCAGATTTGACTTTGATCTTGACTTTGACAAATTAACACTTTTGGTCCTTCATCTTTGGCAGATTGTCAAGATAGGTCCTTTGTCTTCAAAGTCTTGTCACTTTTGATCCTTCTTTGTCTTTTTCATCCAATTAAGCTTGATTTTTCCTTTGTTTGCTTGAAATTATATCCTTCTTACCTATTTGCACACAAACACAAAACATACCACATAATTCCGCTTTATAGCACAAAGTTTAGGTATTTTTCTTGTGTTTTAGGGTGATTTGTTGATAAATTGGTATGAGTTTTTGCTCATATCAAACATCATTAGAATCACCTTGAAATTATAAGATAGGGACTTGTTTTGTTTTTAACTAGATCAAAGTAAAAAATCAAACCAAAATTCGTTTATGGTGGTGTGTAAGGTGACGGTAAGAAAAAGGGGAGGAGGAGGTGGGATAAAAACTTTTCTCACTTGATTACTATGTGTAAAATGGTAGGTAAGAGATTATATATGGTGGTGTAAGGGTCTCTTTTGCCAATTTTGTATAGTTTTGGTCCAAAATGAAAATAGTTTGCTAAAAAGCGAGAAATGACTATTAGTCAATTTTGAAAATATTCACGAGGCTCGGGTTTCATAAAAATACTTCTCAAAAGTTAAAACGTATCTCAAATATAATAATATCGTCTCCCGACTCGACTTAACACGTCATTAAAAAGAAAATATCAAAAACAACAAACATCAAACAATCGACAATAAAAAAATAAAATATTGGGCATCCGTCGACATCACGCTTGCTAATAATCCTTATTCTAATTAAAGACAAAATATAAGTCTCCTAAAATTGATTTAAACTTAAACCATCAAAAAAACATTCAAGCTCATAAAAAATTTCAAAAATAGTCGTAAAATAAGATTCGGCAATGTCCTTGGTTTCAGGTTATCACATCCCCTCCTTCTTAAAGAGAGCGACGTCTCGGCGTTTACCCCTCTCTAAAAAATGAGGATACTTATCATTAAATAAGTCCTCACGTTCCCAGGTAAACTCAGGTGTTACGTCTAGAATTCCATCGTACTTTCACAATTGGAATCCTACTATGCTTTAATCTTTTAACTTCCCTATCCATAATTTCTACAGGTTCCTCTATAAAATGCAACTTATCATCAAGTTGAATTTCCTCTAATGGAATCACCGAATCCCTTTCTGCTAAACACTTCTTCAGATTAGACACATGGAAAGTGTTATGAATAGCCCTAAGTTCATCAGGCAATTCTAACTTATAGGCAACCAATCCAACCCTTTGAATAATCTTAAAAGGTCCAATAAATCTCGGGCTTAACTTTCCTCTCTTTCCTAAACGAATCACTCCCTTCCATGGCGATACCTTCAGCATAACCATGTCTCCTACTTCAAATTCTAACGGTTTCTTTCTATTATCAGCATAACTCTTTTGTCTACTTCTGGCAGATAACAAACGCTTCTTAATTTGCACAATCTTCTCAGTTGTTTCAAAAATCATTTCAGGTCTAGTCAATTGACTCACTCCTACATCACTCCAACAAACTGGAGACCTACACCTACGTCCATACAGAGCTTTAAATGGTGCGAATTAATTCTAGCATGATAACTATTGTTATACGAAAACTCCACCAATGGCAAATGTTTATCCCGACTATTTCCAAAATCAATCACACACGCTCGAAGCATATCCTCTAATGTTTGAATCGTCCTTTCACTTTGTCCGCCAATTTTAGATGATATGATGTACTTAAACTTAACTCCGTTCCCATCGCTTTTTGTAGAGATTTCCAAAACTATGAGGTAAACCTACTATCACGATCTGAAATTATTGACAAAGGCACACCATGTCGACAAACAATCTCCTTCACATACACTGTCGTCAATCTTTCCATACTATTAGTCTTCTTCATTGGTAAAAAGTGAGCAAACTTTGTCAATCTATCTACAATCACCCATATCATATCACAACCACTAGAAGTCCTTGGCAAACCTGTCACAAAATCCAATAGTAATTTTCTCCCATTTCCACTAAGGAATTTCAGGTTGCACCAATAATCAAGACGGCTTCTTATGTTCAGCCTTCACTTTCGCACAAGTTAAACACTTATTAACGTACAGGGCTATATCTGCTTTAATATTTGGCCACCAATATACTTTCTCAAGGTCTTGATACATCTTTTCCGCTCCAGTATGTATTGAATACTTGGACTTATGAGATTCATTCATCACTAAATCTCGCACTGCTAATTCACCTCCCTCAGACAGACACAATGGTAACCAAATCCTATTCCCAAAATATCTCATTACATTCGGCCTTACTACAAACAACAGTTTTAACATTCTACCCAGATTCTCTGCCTCAACATTCTCTTTCTTCAAACCATTATCTTGGGCTTTCAATATCACTTTGTCAAATCAACACTTTCCATCATTACCAAACCTTTAACTCTAAAGACTTCTCTTTTTCCTTTCTACTAAGTGCATCAGCTACCACATTCGCTTTACCAGGGTGGTAACGAATCTCGCAGTCATAATCACTCAGCAATTCTACCGATCTCCTTTGTCTCATATTCAATTCCTTTTGATCCAAAATGTGTTGCAGATTCTTATGATCAGTGAAAAAACACACTTGGTTCCATACAAGTAGTGTCTCCGCAGCATCAAATCAAAAATCTCAGCTCCAAGTTCTAAATCATGATTAGTGTAATTCTCTTCATGCTTCCTTAGTTGTCTCGACGCATAAGCTATCACTTTCTCCCTTTGCATCAACGCAGCTCCAAATCCCTAATGAGACGCGTCACAATACACTACAAAATCTTCAGATCCTTCAGGCAAAGACAAAATTGGAGCAGAACACAATTTATCCTTCAGCGTATTAAATGCAGCTTCCTCTTCTAAACCCCATTCAAACACTCGAGTCTTTTCAGTAAGCTTGGTCAATGGTTTAGCAATTAGTGAAAACTTCTCGATAACCCTTATATAATACCCAGCTAGACCAAGAAATTTGCGAACTTCAGTCAGCGTCGTTGGTACCGACCAATCCTTGATAGCCTCAATCTTAGCAGGATCTACACGAACACCTTCACTGTCAATCACGTGCCCCATAAATTGCACTGATTTCAACCAAAACTCACATTTAGAGAACTTCGCATACATCTTCTCATTCTTTAACAACTCCAAAATTACCTTTTAATGCTTCTCATGTTCTTCATCACTCTTGGAATAAATGAGAATATCATCAATGAATACGATAACAAACTCATCCAAATACGGCTTGCACACACGATTCATCAAGTCCATGAATACGGCAGGCGCATTCGTTAATCCAAAAGGCGTCACTTGAAATTCAAAATGTCTATATCGAGTACGGAAAGTTGTTATATGAATATCTTCTTCCCTAACTCTCAGTTGATGATACCCCAGACCTTAAATAGATCTTCGAGTATACACTTGACCCTTGCAACTGATCAAACAAATCATCAATCCTCAGAAATGGATACTGATTCTTGATAGTCAGTTTGTTAAGGTCCCGATAATCAATACACATTCGAAACGATCCATCTTTCTTCTTAACAAAAAAACAGGAGCACCCCATGGCAACAAACTCGGCCTAATAAATCGCTTATCCATCAATTCCTTCAATTGATCAGATAATTCCTTCATCTCAAATGGCGTTAAACGATACGGTGCACGAGCAACCGGCGCAGCTCCCGGCACTAAGTCAATACGGAACTCAACTTCACGATGCGGCGGTAATCCCGATAATTCTGCAGGAAAAACTTCAGGGTACTCTCTAATCACAGGCACATCCTCTAGTTTCCTCTAGTTTACACCATCACTAGTTATCTGAGCAAGAAACACATCAAAACCAACTTCCAAATACCTCGTCATCTTCAAACACGAAAGAACTCTCAAACGAGAAGTACACTCATCACCCTTCACAGTCAATACCCTATTCCTTAGCGGTATCTAAACTAATTTCTCTCCACAAACAATCACTACACCATTCGTAACTAACCAATCTATACCGACAATCACGTCAAAATATCCTAATTCTATGGGCATCAAATCAATACTAAACATATAATTCCCTAACTTCAAGGAACAACATTTCAGTACAGAACTAGTGCTAACAACCTTACCATCAGCTAACTCTACATTATAACTAGTTGTCAATCTTACTGGTTCTCTATCCAATAGCTGACTGAATCTAACATCTATGAAACTTCTATCAGATCCAGAATCAAATAACACACTATCATAACAAGCATCGAGTAAGAACATACCAGTCACCACATTCGGACCTTGAGGTTTGTTAGCATCTCCCACGACATAGGCTGGAGTAGCATTCCCATCAGCAACAACAGCAACATTGCCTCCTTGTCGAGCACCAACCCTCGGACAGTTTCCTTGCTGATGTGCACGGCCTCCAAATCCAAAACAATTAATCACTTTGACAGCATTGGCTTCAGTGGCCACACCCTTGTTCCTACAGTCTGTCGCTTTATGTCCGACCTTCCCATACTTGTTGCAAGTAGTTGGACAATTTCTAATATGATACAGACTGCATCGACCACACTTTGGGTTTACTTTGTTACCTTGGGGCCCAGTAGCAACACGAACACCATCATTCCTTCTCAAGTTGTATTGTTGATTTCTATTCGGTCCTTGGTTATTATTGTTCCGATAACCTCCTCTATTCTACCCTTGATTAGACTATGCAGCTTCCCATTTTCTTTTATTCCCATCAGCAATACTATCCTTCTTATCTTGCAGCTTAACGCCCATCAAAGCATGAGCCATCTGAACAGCTTCATCAAAAGTTTTGGGTTTTGACGAAGTAGTCTCTCCCTTGATATTGTCGGGTAAACCTCTGATATACTGAGTCATCTTCTTTCGATCATCAGCAAAAGCATAAGGACATAACAAACACAAATCAGAAAACCTCTTCGTAAAGCAACAATATCATTATTCCTCAGCACCAAATGTCTCAATTCATCCTCCAACTGACCTAACTCTTCCTCAGAACAAAACTTAGCAGTTAACAATCCCTTGGTCACAGTCCATGTTCTTGCATTAGCTTCACCCAAACCTATAGTAGATACCTGACTATTCCACCAGCTTAAAGCATCATCTTGAAATGTAGCTGCAACAAACTTTACCTTATTGGCTTCTAAACATCCACTGATTTCAAAAGTACTTTCAACCTTCTCAATCCACGTTCTTATTTCCAAAGCACAACCAGTACCACGAAATTGGGTAGGTCCACATTTCATGAAACTAGCATATGAACACTCTTTCTGAACTTGCTGAACAATAGCATTACCTCCAACTTGACCAGCAGCATTTCCTCCAACTGGCTCATCAGCATTACCTCCCACTACATCAGCAGCATTCCTATTGTCAGTCTCTTGGTTCCTCGCAGCATGTTCGGCTTACAGTGCTCTAGCAATAGCTTGCTCAATCATATTGCTCACAGTAGCAGTTGTCAATTTTGGCGGCATGTTTAGGGAACTAATCAAACAGCGATTCACTAGTGACAAGAAAATACCATCGAACTCCTTCATGTGTCATCAACGAAGAAAATGAAACAAAGTAAGTATTCATATCAAGATAAGAAGAAGGATTTATCTATCAAGACGTATCGTGGATACTTCATGTACAAACAACACAGTCCACAATGATTCATTAACCAAATCACAAAAGAACTAAAAAGACAAATCATAAATCATGAAGGTAATTTGGATTGCATTTGAAAATTTCCACAAAATCGTGACAAGTAATGTCACTACAACCTTTCATCACGTCAAACTTAAAAAGTTATTAAGTTTCATCACGACACTACATTACCAGTCTAAATAAGTTCTATTACAGCAAGGATAATAAGGATAACGTGAAGAAACTAATCACGCGGGGATCCACGTTGCTTCTTATATATCAGTTCGTCATCACTACTGCTATCTTCCTCCTCAGACTCCTCTTCTACTTTCTCCTTTCCCTTGCGACTTGTTCCTTCACACGGCTTCACCAACATTTGAGTATCAACACGACTCGGCACATCACGGATTATCACACCCTGACTTGGATAGGACCTCACTGGAAAATCCCACACATTTACCCTTGCATTACTTTCTTGCTCCCCGTCAAACCTTTCAAATTGGGCACTCAGATTCAGCACCATCGATCGCAGACTAGCAACTTCATCCATTTCCCTAGCTCTAACATACTCTGACCTCCTCACACTAGAAACAAACTTGCCAAACTACTTCTCGTTCTGCTTAAATCTTTTGATCATACGGGTTTCAACTACATACATTTCAAACATAGACTAATCAAACTTTTTAAGAGACCAATAAATATCTTCATAGGATCTAGGACCTGGACATTAAACCTTAGCTATGTTTCATGGATAGATCAGGCACTAGCAGCATTACTTGATTCCGCAGGGAAATCATCTCTAGCATGGGAAATCCTAGGTAAACTGCTCATATAAGTATCACAAGTAGTCATAGAAGAACGTACAACGGGTCTCTGACAACTCTGAACAGTCGGTGGCATAACATTAGCTCTCTACACATAACTACCTTGGATCACTTCGGGCTCAGTCTGTCCTACTGCATCAAGAGCAAGCCCATCATCCAGATACTCATAAGGCTCCTCGTCATCACTAGCACCAAAATTATCTACTTCCCCATCTCCTACTATATCATTCATCTCAATCCAATCATCGTCACATGGTATATCAGCAATTTTCTATAATTATAGGGATTCGAGGATACTTAAGGTCATTGTTAAAAGTTATATATGCAATTCATGAGCATGCAAATGTTATATGTATGACATGATATGCAATGCAATGCAAATGATGTTTATGCAATGCTCGTAAAAAGAAAATATGATAATGTCAAGCACTCAGCCCACTTTTAATAACATCAATATAATATCATAGTATTTACTTAATAAATACTCGGGAATTCATTTCAGTTCTAAGGGATACATCTAAAATACAAAACAAAACTAAAAGTGATCTTACCGGAGCGTTGTAGAGAAGTTGTGTGCTTTTGAAAAATAAATACTTTCGACACCAAAGTTATAGTTTAGGACATTTTTTGTAACACCCCCAAATTTATACAACTCAATACAGCGGAAGACTCGTTGGTGTTACGGGATAGCACATTACTCACATCATAGACAACGCCTAAAAATCACGTCGTTTAATAATAAATCATTTCCATTCATAATCATCAAAGTTACATCGGTCCCAAGTCATTACATTTCATACAAAAGTTTTACAAAGTGTTTGAATGGAAAAATATTGTTTAAGTGCGGGCCATGAATTCTTGTCGTCTTCCCGAGAATTACCTTCAAGTACCTGAGATAGGACATGTTAAAAGAAAAGGTCAGCGATAACGCCGAGTGAATTCATAGAGTTTGATAAAATCCATCAATATAATATCAGTATAAAATTATTACTGAAATCATTTTGTACAAATCATTTTAATAGGCCATAAAATAGCCAAAGTCGTTTTATACAAATACTTATCGAAAATCATAATATAGGCATTTGCCCTAAAAAATCATTATACGAATCATCGTCGTTAAAAACACCATACAATACGTTTTGCAACGTTGTATAGATTAAATAAAACCGTTATATGAATATGGTTATAAAAAGCCTTAAAAATCATTATACGAGCCAATGTCGTAAATACGTCATACAATACGTTTTATGACGTTGTATAAAATCAAATAAAAACCGTTATGTGAATATGGTTATGAAAACCAAAACACAAACATAATATCAATAGTATGACCCTGTATTGCTAGTCAGGCAATACATCGTAATTCGAAGCGTCTAGTAGTATTTCGTTAGTTTTGGATTGTTATAAGCCGCATGACATTGTTACCTTACTAAACCAACAACGGGTAGCTAACCCGATACCAATTTCGCCCATCTAAAGTAGCGTGTCGTCACAAAGGTCACGCTATGGAAATCTTCTCATACATAAATTCGCTTACCAATCAATGTGGCACGACGGGGATCAACCGTCAAGGCGCGAACTGGGGTGATCGTCCCCAAATAGTACTATTAAATGCATAAGCGTCTACCAACTCCCGGTAGTTCACAATTCATGCTAATGGGACTTTTAGTGACATAACCTAACTTTAATAATCCATTTTTATTTCATCTATTGGGTCCTTTAATCATTTATCGGGTCATACAATCGGGTCATTCAATCATTCGGGTCCAAAATCAATAAACAAACAATCGGGACAAATGGTGTCCTATTTTATAAAAACTAACATGTTATCTCCCTCGCGGGTTTATAAAACATTTATAAAAACATTTAAAAGAGTGCGAGGCTATGAACTCACGTTGATGTGGGAAGGCGGGTTATTGATAATTCGGACGTACGGTACGTGCTTCAATCACGGAAACCTAGACAAATAATAATCGGTCTTAGACGTTTGTCCAATGACTTTATAAAAATATCAATTATGTATACATATGATGATTATATATATATATGATGATCAAGTGGGTTTACATATTCTCGTTTACTCATTTTAGTGTTATATGTCGATAACTTTTATACTAGTTTTCTCGTTTTACCTATTTACGTGTTTTATGTTCAATAAACTTATTACAAGTTCTTTAACTTGTTTTTTAATCCATTTTGTACTTATATTATCAGTATTTATACTTTCCATGTTGGGCCCAAATGGGTTAAGCCCAATAAGTTCTTTTTACAAGTTTTTATCTTATTTAGTCCAATTATTAGTCCAATAACGTTAATTTAGTCCGTTAACGTCCGTATGTCCTATAGTTCGGGTTTTATCGGTTTTTACTTGTTATACATGTCTATATATCAGTATATAAGTTTTATAAAGTTTACATTAGACGGGTCCAAACATCTAAGTTTTATTTAACAAAAACGTTAATTTTACGGTATTAGCCGAAAAAGTCGTAAAAATCATGTTTATAGTTTTATAACTTATAAAACTTAACAAGTTACCATTTTTATAAAATGTCCACTTATTTAACCTTTAACATATTTATATAAATAAAATTCATGAGTTAGTGGGTTTTAACTTTACATTTTATACAATATAATTTTGAGTGCTTATATAATAGTATTATACTTTATTTTTCAAAAATCTGATTTTTATCTTCACTTTCACCAAAACTGCCATATCTTGAGTTCTATATGGAGATAGAAGCTCAAATTTTTATCACATAAACTAAATAATATGTGCTACATTTAACTCTTCTATAGCTACTGTTGAATCATCTTCTAAGTATTTTCTAAAAATCGTCCAAAACAGTGAACTCAGATTTATACCTTAAACTTGTTTTGATCATATCTCACTCATTACAATGATTCTATTGCATGGCCAACTCTCACATGTGTACAAGACATATAGCTTACTGTAAATGGATTCTACTTCATTATTTTATCAGTCCATGACCTGTTTCTTTACTGTTTTATACAGCCATGTAATTTAAGCAAGATTTTAACCTTGTTTCTTATGGTTTTTCACCTTTTTAATCATGTTTATCAACACCAAATCCCCACATAACATTTTTATCATCATATACATATACAATAGAAAATAAAATACATGTTTACATAATCAAATTAACAAGAAGATGAGGAGGACAATCTTTATACCACCAAGTTGATGTAGGTTATGAGTTTGACATGGATTTGGATGGAGAAACTTGTGCATAACCAAGACCATCTTCAAGACCACCATTCTTCATGTATACCTTGTGGAAAATCAGCCTCAAGACACTATGAAAACTCCTCCATGGATGTTATAATCACCACCATTCAAGAGAGCTTCAAGAGGGCTTCAACATATGTGTAAATAACACATGATTTTGTGGTTGGAATTGATCAAGTGAAGGTGTTTTGTGATGAGGATGGGATGAACTAGAGAGAGAGTTGAGAGGATTTTGAGGGTGGTTTTGCATGGTGAAATGGTAGAAATGAGATAGTTTGATGGTTTTGAGTTAGTAGCTAGCTTAATGTGTAAGCTAGTTACATGTGTAAGTTATTAACTTAGAAACTTGCCACCAAATTGGTGTGTTGTACATAATGTTGCCGTCCCATGTAAGCTAGTGGGGTGGGACAATGTATTTTGTCCCATCTCACTAGTTTACGGGTATTTCTCGATTCTAGTTTCCTCGATTTGCGTGCCCTCGGGTCGTTTTACGAAAAACGTTTTTATAAATTATGAATCAACGTCACAAAACGAATCCAATAAAAATTGTTTCATCAAAAACAGAGTTTGAAAACGTAAATACGTAATCCTAAGGTTTCCGGTTTAGTCGTAAAGGACGTTAAAATTAAATCTTAAGTCCTAATCTTTTCTCGTAAATTTGTGAGTTTATGAACCAACTCAAATTTAAAACACTAAAATAATATTCACTGATAAATTTATTTTCTGAAATGCCGGACTGTCACCAAAGATGGTGTATGTAAACGTAAGCACGTAACGTAGAATCCTCCGGTTTAAACGTAGTCGATGCTACTTCAAGACGTAAATCCAAATTTCTTCCCAAAAATAAGTGAGTTCATATTGTAACATTAAAATAATATTTTCAAATAATATTTGAGAATAAAATATCAACCATAAATTGACGGATTGTCACATTTTTTAAAATCGACCTAGTTCTCTATAACTTGTAGACCTGTTACCAATCTTTAACACACCTAATTTACATTGCACAACAGAAATACACAATTGGGTGCTAAACACAAGTATCATCACACAAGGTATATTGAACGACTCAAAAAGAGACGTTTACACATAAAATACAAATAAGATTTCACACATTGTCTAAAACATAACTTTCATCCCATGATGTATTAAAACAACACTAGAGTAAAGAATTTAGTCTCCATGGTTCTCGACCATCAAACCACAAGTTTTAGTATAATACACAAACATTAGACAAATTGTTCAACAGTAAAAGGAAAGAAATTGTTTTAGACCATAACATTTCAAAAGCTAACCCACAACATCCACAGCAATGCTCCGCCATCAATCACCTTCGATTACCTGTAACACATGCTTAAACGAGTCGACAACAATGTTGAGCGAGTCCATAGGTTTTACAAATCACATTTGAACACAAGAGTAAATTCAATCATAATCATTTTATAGAATTGTCGTACACACAATCTATATCAAGGCAACTCATTTTATAGCCGAAACTATACAATTGTATTTAAGCTCATGACACCGACCCCTTAACCAATTAGTCACCCACGCCAAATGCCAGCATGACTAGATAAAACCATTTCCCCTCTAAGGTATTAGTTGCTAGATATATACCCAAATCTCATTCTCGTAAATTATCCTTCCTAGAGGTTACTCAACGTAAAGCCCTGGTCTCAGATAGGGTGGTTAGCTCAGTAGTACTACCATTTGAATAAGCGGCTATTCCCAACTCACAACATCAAGTCAGAACATAGTTAACGATTCATGAAATTAGGGTCTTTAGCAACAAGGTACTCAATATAATTCAAGGCAACATAGGAAACATTCGGGTCACAGACATGTCTATTTCACCGAGACTCTCTCTGAGGCAGTGCCCAGATCGTTACGCCTTTCATGCGGGTCGACCAAACAATTAATCATGACTTGTGTTCCTTTATTTTCAAATAGCATGTATCCTACTCGCGGGTATTAAAACATTTAGTAGCTAGCATGAAAAGCGAGGCTATAGACTCACCTTAGTATAAGAGACCTAGTGAGATGATCGTCGATGATAAGTGATGCCCTTCAAACACGAGAACCGCAATCTATCAAATAAGGCGCATTCATTAATAATAGACTCGAGAAATAAACTATACATCATACCATCAAACACAAAGTCATAAAATCATGACAAACTCGAAAGAAAACGATACAAGTGATACTATCATACTCTTCTACACATTTACTTTATTACTCTCTACTTTCGATAAAAATCTGCCGGCACATAGCAAATGTACTAGCTCATTTACCCCACTTAGACACGTCAAAAGTTTATGAAACGACTCGAGGAACTCACTTACTATCTATAGAAAGTCCTCCAAAAAATTTGTCAAAATATTTTACTTCTAAGTCTCCCTGTCTGACACATATCTGTACTACAAAAACTGGACAGTTTTACGCCATCGATTCATACAACATTTTAACTTCTATAAACGACTCCCTTTACAAAACCGACACTTAGGTTTGAAAAAAGACTCACAACCTAGGGTTTACATCTTTAAAACAGCCCTTGACTCATTTCAAAACTCATTCTATAGTCCCCGATATTCGATCCAAATATCGACAACAATTACATAATGTGTCGATACTCGTCTTCCGGTACACGAATAATCAGACAATCATAATTTCTCGCTCGTTTGGAGTTAGAAGCTCTACTTTACGCCAAAACGAAGATAATCAAAATCTCCATAACTCTGTATTATTAGATTAACCATTTTCAAAACATAAGGCGTCCAAAAACAGCCTTGAACCTACTGCCCTAATTTATCTCCTAAAATCTTACATGAAATCATATTTTTGATCAATTTCAACCACTTTTATCATCATCCTAAACTCCTAATAACAACATATCTTAATCCTAACACTTGTATCAATCATCAAAACAAAAACCTCAAAAATCAAAAACAAGTTTTTAGCCAAAACAACATGATCATCACTTGATCATCACCAAATAACACATGCATGATCATGTAGCTATCCTACCAACCCTAATTCTTAACAAAAAAAATCAAACTTCATGCATGTTGGAGATTTTATCATCATTATAATCACCTTGAAATTCTAAGATAGGGACTTGTTTTGTTTTTAACTAGATCAAAGTAAAAATCAAAACAAAATTGGTTTGTGGTGGTGTGTAGGGCGATGTTAAGAAAAAGGGGAGGAGGAGGTGGGATAAAAACTTTTCTCACTTGATTACTATGTGTAAAAATGGTAGGTAAGAGTTTATATATGATGGTGTAAGGGTCTATTTTGCCAATTTTGCATAGTTGTGGTTCAAAATGAAAATAGTTAGTTAAAAATCGGGAAATGACTATTAGTCAATTTTGAAAATATTCACGAGGATCGGGTTTCATAAAAATAATTCTCAAAAGTTAAAACTAGCTCAAATATAATAATATCGTCTCCCGACTCGAATTAACACGTCATTAAAAAGAAAACATCGAAAACGATAAACATCGAACAATCGACAATAAAACGTAAAATATTGGGCATCCGTCGACATCACGCTTGCTAATACTCCTTATTCTAATTAAATACAAAATATAAGTCTCCTAACATCGGTTTAAACTTAAACCATCAAAAGCAAAAATCATTCAAGCTCATCAAAAATTTCAAAAATAGTCGTAAAATAAGATTAGGCAATGACCTCGGTTTCAGGTTATCACAGATGATCCACATTTTCTAAAGATTTTTTGATTGAATTTACAATCAAAACAGCGTCAGCCAAGTGACAGGTTGCTAAATCATTGCCAATAGATATAGAGAAATCTAAGGGTATGCATCGTGTGAACATACTAGAGGCCGCTGAGAAATTTTAAACTTGATCTAGATAATTAAGTTTCCAAGATTTTGTCCAAACTTGATAATTTAAAACAGAAAAATACATAACTCTTCGATTCAATAAAGCCCACATGTGCTAATACCACTGCACAGACTTAATCATTGATTGAACGATTAAATCGAAAGTCTGCGGAAATATCTGATTTGAGGGAACAAATTGGTGATAAAAATTTGGCATTGGCTAAGTTAAAGGAAACACTTTGTACCCTAAAAGGTAAGAATGTTGGGGATAACATAGCCACCGTCTCAGCATCGTACTTTAGTGAAATCAAAAGGAATCTCATCTCCGCCACACCACTTAACAAGGGCCCTGGACTAAACCATCTCAACCATTGGTCACAAAAGATAAGGCAGAGTCAAAACCAGCCCCTAATGTTCCCATGTTGCTTTCTTCAAGAGTAAACACCACTACTAAGTCTCATAGATCCAATCTTAAAGGAAATACAAAGAAAGATATGATCTTGCCCTCATCTGGTAGTCAAGTGAAGAAGAATGTAGAAGCCCACCCTAGGAATGTTATTTCTGTTTTGAATAAAAAGAATCATGTAACTAATCCTAAAGGCTCTGCGGTTGTGCAGCGTTCTAAGCCTACTATGAATTCTAATTTGAAATGTTAGAATTTCAATGAATGTATGTTTTCTAGTCGTCATGATTATTGCCTTATTGACCATATAAATGAGATGTATGCCCGAAAGCACAATTTAGAATTGAAACCGACTGGGAAAGTCTTAACCCAAGTCGCATGGATGTAGCGTCCCACTGTTAGAACTTTCACCATAGTAGGAAATTTGTGCCCTTTAACTAGAATCACTCCCACTAAAGCGAAGAAAGTATGCCCTTTAACTAGGAGTACCAAGGCTACCAAAACAAAAGCGTGTCCTTTAACTAGGAACACCAACACTAGTGTAGGAACCAAGTGCCCTTTAAATAGGTCTACTCCCACTATAGTGCTCGCTAATAATCCAAAACCTCAGGAAGTTGGAACAATAAAACCTGTTATTGGTAAAACTCACATTAGAAAACGTCGGAAAGCTAAGGATGACACAAATGTTAGTAATTCTGATATTAATATATATGTATCTACTAACACTCTAGAACCCATAGTTTCCAATGCATTGTCTACTGTTGTTGTTGAGAACAGGTTGTCCAAATTGTTCTCTAGTATTTGGACTCTGGTTGCTCCAAGCATATGAGCGGAGATCGCTCTCAACTCAGAAATCTCGTCAGCAAGTTTCTTGGTACTGTTCGATTCAGAAATGATCATATTGCATAGATAATGGGTTACAGTGAATATCATATTGGGAATGTTACAATTTCAAGAGTGTATTATGTGGAAGGTCTCGGTCACAACTTATTTTCTGTGGGACAATTTTGTGATTCAAACCTAGAAGTTGCTTTTCGAGAACATACATGCTTCATTCGTAATTTAGAAGGGGTTGATTTATTGAAAGGTACTCGAGGGAATAATTTGTATACGTTGTCTCTACAAGACATGATGGTATCTTCTCCGGTATGTCTTCTCTCCAAAGCATCTAAGACTAAGTCATGGTTACGCTTATCTCATTTTAACTTTGATGCTATCAGTCATTTGGCAAAAAAGAACTTGTTCGTGGTATTCCTAAACTTAAATTTCACAAGGATCATTTATGTTCCGCGTGTTCAATGGGGAAAAGCACTAAGAAATCATACAAATTCAAGACTGAAGACACCAACCAAGAGAAACTTTATTTGTTGCATATGGATCTTTGTGAGCCAATGCATGTCGAAAGTCTTAGTAGTAAAAAGTACATACTCATTATTGTGGATGATTACTCTCGGTTTACATGGGTGAAATTTTGGCGAACAAAATATGAGGCACCTAGATTCATCATCGGATTTCTCATGATGATTCAAGTGCGTCTCGATACTACTGTCCGACACATTCGTACAAATAATGGATCCGAATTTGTTAATCAAACTTTGTGTAGTTATTATAAAGAAGTTGGCATATCTCATGAAACATCCGTTGCTCACACTCCACAAAAAAAACGGCGTCGTTCAAAGGCGAAATCGATCACTTATGGAAGCTGCTCAAACGATGTTAATTTATGCAAACGCTCCATTGTTTTTATGGGCAGAAGTAGTTTCTATAGTAGTTTACACCCAAAACCGATCACTAATTCGAAAACAGCATGGTAAAACACCTTATGAGCTTCTACATGGAAATGTACCAGATTTATCATACCTTCATGCATTTGGTTCTCTTTGCTATCCAAATAATGATGGTAACAATTTGGGAAAACTTCAACCAAAGGCTGATATTGGTATTTTCATTGGTTATGCACCCACAAAGAAGGCATTCTGAATCTACAATCGTAATTCTCGCAAGATCCTCAAAACTATGAATGTTGATTTTGATGAGCTGACAACAATGGATTCTGAGAAAAGCAGCTCTAACCCCATACTTCATGAAATGGGACTCAGTAACATTAGGTCTATTCATGTCCCAAACAACCCTTCTTCATCATCATTTACACAACCTACAAGGAATAAGTGAGATGCGTTATTTCAACCGTTCTTTGATGAATTCTTTACTCCTCCAAGTATTGTTGCTCTAGAACCTGCAATAATAGCTTCGGTTACCGAAGTTGTAGCTCCAGCATACGAAGCACAATCAGATGTGTCTACAACAACAATTGGTCAAGATACACATTCAACGAGTAATTCTCAACCAACAGATGTACCAACTACCCATGTCATGCCTATTGATGATGAAGAGGATGATGATGATCACGACCTAGAATTAACTCAAATACGTGAACACCATTCTTTGGTGTCCCAATTCTCGACCCTAATTAAGTTAGGACACCCACCTAAGAGGAAGCTCCTACTACGGTTTACTCCAATCCACGGATTCGTGAACATGACAGCAAGTGGACAAAGGATCATCTTATAGATTCTATTATTGGTGACCCTAATCGTCCAGTATCCACACGAAGTAGATTACAAGAGAGTGCATTGTTTTATCATTTTGATGCTTTTCTTAGTGAAGTTAAACCTAAGACGTGGCAACAAGCTTTTACTCAATCACATTGGATTGAAGCTATGCAAGAAGAACTTAATGAATTTATACGTCTTGATGTATAGGAACTTGTCCCATGCCTGGATCAAGTGAAATTACTCACTTTGAAATGGGTTTACAAGGTAAAACTCGACGAATTAGGTGGAATATTGAAGAACAAAGCTCGACTAGTAGCTCGTGGATTCAAGCAACTATTGGGCATCAACTTTATGGAATCCTTTGCACCCGTTGCCGGTTTGGAAGCTATTAAACTATTCCTCGCTTATGCAGCCTATATGAATATGATTGTCTATCAGATGGATGTGAAGACGGCATTTCTTAATGGTGAAATCAAGGAAGAGGTCTATGTTAAACAGCCGGATGGTTTTGTGAATTCTAAATATCCTAATCACGTGTACAAGCTTAAGAAGGCTCTTTATGGGTTGAAGCAAGCTCTACGCGCGTGGTATGATCTATTGTCACAGTTCCTCATTACGCAAGGCTTCGCTAAAGGCAAGGTGGATCCCACGTTGTTCATTCAGAAACAAGGGAAAGACATTATTATGGTACAAATATACTTTGATGATATTATATTTGCTGCCTCGACCCAAACCTTATCAGATGAGTTTGGGACGCTCATGTCTTCAAAGTTTTAGATGTCAATGATGGGCAAGGTATCATTTTTCTTAGGTCTTCAAATATCTCAAAGTCCTAGAGGCATCTTTATCAACCAATCTAAGTATGCCCTTGAATCTCTTAAGAAATATAAGATGGAATCTTGCGACCCCGTGGACACTCCTATGGTAGAAATAACTAAGCTAGATGCAGATCCAACTGGGATTCCGATTGATCCTACACTTTATCATGGTATGATCGGTACCCTATTGTATATTATAGCTAGCAGGCCTGACCTTCAGTTCTCAATCTGTATGTGTGCTCGGTATCAAACGAGGCCTACTGAGTTACACTTAGCTGCCGTTAAAAGGATTTTTCGATATCTTAAAGGAACCGTTAATCGGGGACTTTGGTACTCGAAGGACTCCTCAATTGCACTAATGGCATATGCAGATACAGACCACGAGGAATGTCAAGATACCTAATAACTAGAATTTATTAAAGTTGAAATCGTCTCGACTCGATTCAAATTGACAACGGTTAATATGCGACTCGGTTGTTCTTGGTGGATTAAAGAAAAATGTCGTTGAGCTATTTTAATTAAAAATTAAAACTTTTAAAAGTATTGACAAAATATAAAAGAAATAAAGTAAATTTAAAAATTAATAAAATGTAAACTTTAAAGATTAAAACTTTATAAAAATTGAACTTGAAAATTAAACTAAGACAAAACAATTTAAAATGAAGCTAAGTAAAAATGGCGGGAAAAATAAAAGTTTGAAAATTAGTCGGAAACCAAAACAAAACTTAAGTCGAAATACAAAATTCTTACCTAATTCGGAACCTAACAATTTAACACAATCCGGAATCAAGAACAACACACAATTCGGAATCTAAGTACTTAACCTAATCTGGAATGGATGAAATGAACACAATCCGGAATGTCTACTTTTCTCACAATCCGGAATGTCTAAGTTTGCACACAAATTGGAATCCTTGTTCCTAATACAATCTGGAACCTGAGTTCCTTATGCAATTTGGAATGTGTAAATTTGGATTCATCCGAAATGTGCAAATATCCAACCTAATCCGGAATTATGTTTTCCAATGTAATCCGGAATATGTGTTTGACACACAATCCGGAATAGCTGAATTTCTAAAGTAGTTCGGAATATTAAGTTGCATGCAATTCGGAATGAGGGTTTTAAGAACCCGGATTAAGAAAATAAGCTAAAAACTAATAAGCACTTAACCAAAACTTAAACCAAACTAATTTTAAGAAAAAACTAATAAGACACAAATCAAAAACTTTAAAAACACTAAATAATCTAAATATTAAATATCAACTATTTAAAAGATTAAACTATTAAAAACACTTAATTAAAAATAAGAAAAACACACAAAAATCAAATAGCATAATAAGCTAAAACAATCAAACATATGAAAAACAATAAGAACAATGGAATAAGCACTCAATCAAATAAGCAATAACATCAAACGAACTACATGATTATGAAAACTAAACAATAGATTTAAGAACAAGAAAGGTAGAATGAGAATGATTATGAAAAGCTTGAAATTAAGATGAAGATTAAAGATTCAAATACAAGATTAAGATGAAAAATCTTGAAAACTTGAAAGTATGTCTAGAGAGAGAAACTAATTTAATCTACTCTTAAAACTTAAATAAAACTATCTAACTAATTATCTAACTAACCACCTCCTAATGAAGGATTAGGGGGGTATTTATAGGAGGATGGGAAGGTGTTGTTGCTTCCTTCTTTCTCTGTGTCTTTTCGTCTTTTAATTTCTTTGTCTTTCTCGACTTTGTCTTGGGATTTGTCGAATGATAAAATGAACTTGTCTTCTAATTTTCTTCTATTATTAGACTTGGTTCTTCGACTTCGTTAAACTTCCGTCTTTAGTATTTTTCTTCGATAAATCTTTAGAATAAGCCTTTGACTTCCGTTCTTTTTGCACTCTTGATCTTTTGACTTCGTCTTTTGTCTTTTTCTTTGTAAAAAGCCGTGAAAGCCCGTGTTTTCTTCCTTTTTCATATTTTGGTCCTAAAACACAAACAAACACAAACCACGCATAATTCCGCCTTTTACGACATTAAATACACGTTTTGGTCTTGTTTTTATTATAATTAAGTGGTGAAAGGATAAGTGTTTTCACACTTATTAAATCCCTACACATGACCATTGCAATGCCCTCATGCAATGCATTAGTTACAAAGCAAGATTTACATTTTCCATCATAATTAACCCACCTTGGCCTTTATTAAACACTAGACACTAAGGAAAATTAAAAAGATAGAAAGTTACAAAATATTTGAAGGAAGAAACAAGTAAAGAAATCTAATACTTACATTAGGGCTTTTGTGTCATGAATGTTTATCACCCTCAAGTTTCACGCTCCCCATACCAAGCTTAAAAACGAGATCATTGTTATTATAAGTTAGTAAAGTTAACACTCACTCATGTGGCTTAATTGTATACTTAGACCCCCCTTATTCCTAGGTGTATCTCTTATATTTTATTGTTGTCTTGAATGATCACGAGGATGCATTGTTGACTTATTGCGATAGTTTATTTAGGCTGAAATAAAATAGGACGATTTAATCAATAGTTAGCAAAAGGACAAAATCTTTTAAAACTGCTTCTCGAAACCTCATAAAGTTCATATCTTGGCATAACTCGTTTCATGATTTGAGACCTTTCTCGGACCGATATTTGGCATTGACTTCATACTTCGAATCTTAAGAGACGTTCTTGAAATAATGGTCTTCTCTTTATAATAGGAATTTCTTCACTTGAAGTTTTTGAGAGATTCTTCAAACTTGGACCAGGACTTCTTCATTTTTCTCCAATCTTTATTTGGGATTTTGATATACAACGATCCGCCTCCTTTTAGGACTTGGATCTATTTATCCTCATACCTTGTTAGGGTCTTTTCGGATAGACTTCTCCATTATCTTTATGGGAGTAATTGCTTCTCGTCGTGTCTCTCGATCCTTCATATTGATTTTTGATAAATGATTCCTCACATCACTTTGGATCTTTAGCAAAAAAATGTAGCCCTCATGCCTTGTTAGGGCCTTTTCGGACTCGCCAATCTCCGCATACCGCTTCAATAAGTTATGCCTTGGCTATGAACTCTAATTAATACCGAGCAACTTTTAAACGATCTTGTGCTAGAAGCTAAGTAACTTTTCAAATCGTACGACCTTACTTATTGTTGTCCCTCGTATATGTGATGTTATACACGAATTAAAGAAGAAAGAAAGGAAGAAATGAGAAGAATTCTAGAGAGAGAAAGTAGTGAGAGAAAGTAGAGAGAAAAATGGTTGGTGAAACTTGTGGAATATTAGATTAGAGAAAATGAAATGACCAACACCCTTCCTAACATGCTAGGAAGGGTTTATATAGCCTTTACTTACATGTAGCTTAATGGGCTTTATGATCATGGGCCGGGCTTTCCTTTTGGGCTTTGGTTACTTATTAATGAACCTTAGCTTAAAGTTAAGCCCGTAATAACACGACTAATATACTACCTATTACAACGTTCTAAAATACGATACATAATAAACATATGACCGAGCATTCTTGTTTGGCTCAATATTTTGAGGCTAACAATCTCCCCCAATGAGAGGTCATAAACCTTGGTCATTTAGGAAATTTGTAGAGATTACTAATCTCGCCATAAATGAGTCTTGAACGTGTAATCGTAGTCTTGTTCCTTCATGCTGTGATCTTTGAGCCTTTGTCGTTGTCTTTCGACTTTGTCTTTAAGCTTGAGATCTTCAAATCATCCTTGACTTGTCTTTGCCATCTTGCGATCTTGTGTCTTCATCCACATGCTCACACTATTAATTGTTAAATATGTCTTTAGGCATGAGTATGTGGTTTCTGAATCATTGACTTTGCTGTGTACACCGTGACGCCACCTTCTCGAGACAAAACATAGACACGGACAGAATGGCTTTGACATTCGTCCTAAATCGGTAGCGTTTTACCTCCGGTCGGTGAAGACCGTTATACGATATCAAATATCGTACCTGTGATCAGGTAGATTCAATTAAGAATCTCCTTGACAGGGTTTCGCGGCTGTACTAGCCGTTCTCTTTACTCGACCGTCTCAAAGCAAGACTGCGAACATAAAGAGTGAATCAATTGGATAGATATCCGCTTGATTAAAGTCGTCAATTCAAATTCCTGGAACAAGTGTGATTCGTAAAGAATCTTACCATTGTTGCTTTCCAGTTGACACAAGTTTGATTCATAAGAATCTCACAAGTCACCTACCGTAGCGCTGTTTGATGTTGACGCTAGAAGGATTTCCATTCGTCATTGTGGATATTAATGAATATCACTCTAAATGTTCTGGCAAGACCATAAAGATATTGCGTAGAAACCTGAAACGAGTTTGAATCAATTCAGAATCAAACCACTGTTGCTTTTCAGTTTTGCACATGTTCAATTCATAAAGAATCTTGCATATGACCTACCGCAGTGCTGTTTGATGTTAACACTGGAAGGATTTCCACTCATCATTGTGAATACTAAGTAGTATCACTCTGAGTGTTCTAGCAATATCACAAGGATATAGCGTAGGACTCTCTTGATCTTCATCCGTGTGTCCTAACGAGATTTGATTGATCTCTTGGCTCTAGACTCTATTTGTGCACTTTTAGTGGTCGGAGGCCGGAGCAGATGCCACCTATTCAATATCAACTATCTCGGAGTGAGAAAGTCAATAGAAGTTGTGTTAATCTACGTGACAATAAAACAAACTTCTTTTGAGAGAAGCCTGAGTAGCTAGGAAAGGGTTGTGCTTCACATCACTGGGTCCATGATGAGTTTGTCTTCATGATGAGTTGACCCGGTTTCTGCCTAAGTTGTATGGAGGGCTTCTTTCTTTACACCCTTTATCCTTACATTTCTTTTTCATTCTTCAACCCCTTCAATGCTTACCAAGACATCATTACTAGCACCTTGTTGTGATTGTTCCAGTGCTAGCATCAGTACTTAGTCGGCATTCAGCTACGTTCACATTCTACTCCATCTTTCCTAAGGACTTCTAATAATCTATTGGATTGTCCCTGGGAAGATCCCTCCGGTTCTGGTTGGATCATAGGACTTAAACCTAACCACCCTTTTGACACCAATAACGTCGTGAATTAAAGATGTTGTGGGTATTTGATCGTAACCATGAAAACCACTTTAAATTCTAACAAAGTGTTTGAAAAACATTTAACACCTTGCTAGTTTTGTCGTTTCAGAAATGCTCCCCCTTCACATGTGCATCGATAATCGAAAGTGTTTCGCACATGTAGGTAAGAGTTAAAGTGCTTGAGTCTTATATTAGATCACATTTTAATCACATTTTCTCCCCCTATCTCTAATATATAAAATCTTTTGATATTAGAGATACCAAATTTGATTAAAATATATTCTGAAAAATAGTCTTGAAAATCTTTGGGAGAAAGATGTGTCAGTCTATGCATGAAGTTGAAATGCTTCCCCTCAAAAATTGATCCAATTGAATTGTCATTATGAGGATATGATCCACATTTCGCTTTTTGAGGATGGGAGTTGTTGAACACACAATTTTTGAAAGATTTTGAATATCATTGAAAAATTCTTGAAAAAATTGTGTTCAACGCTTTTTGAAAAATCAATTCTTTTTGTCGAATGTCTTGACGAATCCACTCAAGTGTAAGAAGATTTAACTTCTTTTGCTAAGGGTAAGAGCACGAAATCGTACACTCCCCCGTGAATATCGGTCCGGGTTGCAATCTGAAAGTGATTACAAGCCATTGTGTTGAGCTCAAAACGTTGAATGTTTTGTGACAAGCTCAACCCGTGATAGATTGCTCTACCCGTTGTTTGGAAATATTTGTCCAAAATAGACAATTTCCTTTATTAAAAGAAGAAATGACATGTTTTGAAAAATATTTACAACTTTCATTCGAGCTTTATGTACACACCCGTGTCGTTATTGAGCGACATTTCTAGGCACGTCCATATTATCGATACTGAAAGACATGTCGAGAAGAATATTTTTGGATTATGAAAGATTTTTAATTTTGTGTTTTGCTTTTATGTGTTTTATATTTTTGTATTTTGCTTTTTCAAAGATATTTACAAGTTGATGTTTGATAGATAGATCAAGCAGGCACCTTTGCCAGAATCTACAGGTCTGCTGGAGTCAAACATCTCATACCAATTTGCCTAACGAGGTACTCAAACCTATCTTTCGACAGAGCTTTTGTAAACAAGTCGGCTAATTGGTAATTCGTTCCAACAAAGTATAGTTCAACGATACCTCTTTCAACTTGTTCCTTTATGAAGTGATATCGGACATCAATGTGCTTCGTGCGGGAATGCTGTACTGGATTGCAGGAGATGGCTATGGCCGACTTTGAGTCACAGTACATAGGTACTTTATCAAAGTGGAAGCCATAATCCGTGAGTTGTGTTCTCATCCATAGAACTTGGGCACAACACGCAGATAGAGACACATACTCCGCTTCGGCTGATGAAAGTGACGTGCAATCCTGCTTCTTGGAAGACCATCCCACAAGCTTATCTTGTCCTAGAAATTGTGCACCACCAGAAGTACTTTTACGTGTATCAAGACACCCTGCATGATCAGAATCTGAATAGGCCGTTAGAAAGAAACCGGTTTCCCTCGGATACCAGAGTCCCATGTGAATGGTATTCTTGAGGTACCGAAAGATCCGTTTAACCTCCTTGAGGTGCTTTTCAGTAGGTCGTGCTTGATATCGTGCACAATAGCATGTAGCATGATGAATATCAGGTCTGCTTGCTGTCAAGTACATGAGGGACCCGATCATGGAACGATATCTCGTTTGATCTATGGGTAATCCCTCCAAGTCAGCATCTAGGGATGTGGTTGATAATGGTGTCCCAACGGGGTCACATGAAGTCATACCATGCTTTTTGATTATCTCTTGACAATACTTAGCTTGGTTTATAAAGATACCACTTGGGGATTGGTGAACTTGAATTCCTAGAAAGAATTTTAGTTCGCCCATCATTGACATTTCAAATTTGCTGTACATTACTTTTTCAAACCATTTTGAAAGTTTTGGGTTTGTAGACCCAAAAATAATGTCATCAACATAAATTTGCACAAGCAAAATGTCATCCCCATATTTATAAGTGAACAAAGTTAAATCAATGGAACCTTTTGAGAAACCTTTGGATACCAGAAATTCTGAGAGCTCGTCGTACCACGCCCTTGGAGCTTGCTTGAGTCCATAAAGTGCTTTGTGGAGACGATACACCTTGTCAGGATAATGAGGATTGACGAATCCTTCCGGCTGCGTGACATAGACTTCTTCCTTCAAAGGACCGTTAAGAAATGTCGTCTTTACGTCCATTTGATAGACAGTGAATCCCTTATGTGCAGCATAAGCAAGAAAAATCATGATTGCTTCCATCCGAGCAACTGGTGCAAATGATTCATCAAAATCAATTCCCTCTTTCTGGCCATACCCCTTAGCCACTAGCCTAGCTTTGTTCTTGATGATCGTGTTTTCTTCATCCATCTTGTTTTTCCAGATCCAACGAAGATTTAAAGGAGTCACATCGTGTGGTCTGTCAACAAGTTCCCAGACTTTAAGTCTTTCAAATTGTTGAAGTTCATCCGTCATCGATTCAATCCAAGCATGATCAGCCATGGCTTCTTTGATGTTTTTCGGTTCAGCCGTACTCACGGCGAGTGCGAACATACAAACATCGCCATCAGTTGCTAGTTGTCGTCTTGTACGAACAGGCTGTGAAGGGTTTCCAATTACGTGAACCAAAGGATGATCTCGGGTCCAATGATGTGTTGACGGATGTCGTTGATAGAACGTATGCATATTTGACGGATCAACATGGCGAGTAGAAGACTCTCCAGTTTCGTGTACCGATGTACCGAATGGGTTGTGAAAATCGTCATCGTCAGATAATGCACCGTCTGCTTGATTTGTGTTCTCTGGAGCAATGACAGTAGTTGTGGATGTTGTAGGATCGATTGTTGAAGTGATATTCTGAGGAGGTAAATCTACAACAACCCGTGTTGAAGTAGATGAAGTTGTATCCTTTTGTTGATGATGATCGGTATCATCATTCGTATCATGAGTGACAGCGGAAGACTTCGATGCAACTTGTTTCTCCCCCGTGAAATATTCATCATACATAGGTCCATATAACATTTCCAACTCTTCAAGTGTCGTGTCCACTGTCATATCTGCTCTAGGAACATGTTCAGGAACCAGCTTTGAACTTGACGGTTCATTGTTGTGGTCTTGAGTTCCGAGTTCCGTGCGGTTGTGAACGGAAGTCGTTTGTCGTTGTGGATCGGGACTTAAACTGTTTTGTTCAAGTGCCATTTCTTGCAATTCATCAAATCTGATATGAATAGTCTCGACTATCAATTTTGTTCTCTTGTTGTACACTCTGTATCCCTTAGATTGAGTTGCATATCCCACTAAAATGCATGCATCACCTTTCTCTTTCATCTTGTCCAAATTTTCACCATCTCGAATAATGTAACACGTACATCCAAAAACGTGAAGGTGTTTGAGTGAAGGTTTGCGATCATTAATTATGTGATATGGTGTCTTTTCGTGTCTTGGGATAACTAAGGAGCGGTTTTGTGTGTAGCATGCGGTTGACACGGCTTTGGCCCAAAAGTATAGTGGAAGTTTTGAAGCGGATAATAATGTTCGAGCAGCCTCAACTAAAGTACGGTTTCGTCTTTCAACAACGCCGTTTTGTTCGGGTGTTCGAGCAATAGATGTTTCATGTTCAATTCCCTCGGCTTCAAAATAGTTTCTTAGTTGTGAATTCAAAAATTCTGTACCTCTGTCAGTACGAATCACTTTAACTTGAGCTTGAAGACCACGTTGTATCACTTTAAGGAAGCTGATGAGAACATCGGGTGTTTCATCCTTGGACCTCAAGAAGTGAGTCCAGGTGTACCTTGAGTAGTCATCGACAATTACCATAACGTATTTCTTCCCATTGATACTTTGAACACGCATGGGACCACACAAATCTATATGAAGAAGATCTAACCGTCCTTTAGAGCTCGGTGTAGTCTTTGTCTTGAAACTACTCCGTTTAGCTTTACAAAGCTCACAAGAAGAACAAAGATGATCTTTGATGAATTTCAAGTTAGGAAGGCCTCGCACAATATCTTTCTTAGAAAGCAAGTTGATGGTATCGAAGTTAAGATGAGATAAACGTTGATGCCATAACCAAGCTTGAGTCGTTGAAGCTTTAGCCATGAAACAGATTGGAGTTGAAGATGTGGAGTCTTGTAGTGAAATAGTGTAGAGATCAGTACCCCGTGTTCCGGTAAGTAAGTCATTCCCATCATAATCACGAACAAAACATGTCTTCTTTCTAAAAGCAACCTCCAAATCCGCATCACAGAATTGACCAACCGAGAAAAGATTATGATTGAGCCCTTCGACATAGTAAACCCTTTTGATAGTAATATTCCCCTGAACCAAGTCTCCATATCCTAGGATCGGTGCAAATTGATCATTTCCGAATCGGACCGTACCCAGGAACTTCTCCACGAAGTTAATTAGAATCTTGAGATTCCCCGTCATGTGCTTCATGCATCCGGAGTCCATTATGAAGAGAATTACTTCGATCACCTGCAGAAGAATTAGAACACGATGGAGCATTTGCTAAATTGGATTCCATGTTAGTTGTGATTTCCGATTCATTAGTTTCCCTAGTTTCATCACTTAGAGGCACACTAACGCTCGTAGTCACATTTTCTGTCCTAACCTTAGGCATCCATTTATATCCTGGAGGACATTGATTAGCAAACCACCATTTCCAAGGCTTGCTAGCAGACTCATATAATTCTCTAATTCTGCTTCTAGGGTTCTTAGTGGTGGAGTCTGATGCAATACTTTTCTTAGGGGGGTTGCACCAGAATGGTTCACTTTGCGTTTGGGTTTTCTAGCACTAATAGGCATCACAGTTTGCTTCTTAGTTCTAGTTTCTACGCCTTTGACATTATTCGAAACACACATAGCATGATTAGCATTAGCACACTTTCCACATTTCACACAAACAAACTTAACTTTCATAGCATTCAAAGTCGAATCATTCAAATCGTCATTACACGCGATTACAGACGTTTTATTCTTAGAAACATTGAAAATCCTAGGGTGGTCTTCTACTTGCTTCATCTTCCCTTGACTTTTGTTTTGCCAGACCTTTTCATTCATGCGAGTGCTCTTAAGCTGGGGCCGGCTAACACTAGCAGTGGGGACTACTCCTGTAGTAAAAGACACACGTCTATTAGTGTTTCTAGAAGTCTGAGGTGATTGACTTTCTTTGTTTTGTGTGGGTTTAGTGGTCAATCTATACATCCCTGGTTTAACCACATTAGTGTTCTTAATGCTTTGTGATTGAATATTTGTTTTGAGAGTGTTTTGTGGTAACCTATCCTTCCCATCCGTCTTGGGGGCAAACGCAGGTTTTGCAAATGCAGAATTAGAGAAAATAGATGGTTTTCCCAAGACAGAGGGTCTAGTCACTTTTTGAGCATTGGGTTGTCTCACAACAGGTTTCTTAACACTAGGTTCCACAATCTTCCCACCCATCTTAGCAATGAGTTTCTGCAACTCTGCTATCGCTCTGTCCCTGTCTTGTAACTGAGCTTTCAACCCTTTAATTTCCAAATTCTGTTCGTTCATTTCTCGAAACGTTTGGGAAAGTTTTTCTTGCAATTTATTATCATGTGGAAAACTACCAACGTCTTTTTGCAAAGCAAGTTCAAGAGAATGACAATGTTTTTGAAGGAAATCAGTTTTGTGTTGAAGTAACTCAAAAGCCTTTTTATCAACATTTTCTTTATGTTTCGAAAGCTCAAGTTCAAGACGCTCACACTTTTTGATTTTATCAAGATATTTGCATGCAACATCAGAATATTCATCGATATCAACACAAGATTGAAGAGTAACACACAAAATATCTTTGGAGAGACATTCTTCTAAGAGTAGATCATATTCGTTTGAAAATTATAATTTGTCATTTTGAAGGTCATCAATTGCTTTTTCAAGAGACTCAATATATTTCAAATCATCAAACATTTCAGACTGAATTAAATTTTCAAACTCAAGAACATGTTCTTTTATTATCTTCGTGTTTGGTATTAAAAGTTCTTTCACAAGCACAGTTATGTCGTGAGGAATCTCGGTTTTCCACTTATCCTTTTGACGTTTCTCCCAATCGCTTTCAACAATTGATTGAACATTATTAACGTGGTGTTTAAGAAACCTAAGTATTTTTCTACTTTTGCTTTTAGAAGCATCTAGAGGCAAATAGTTAATATATTTAAAAACATTAGTTTTCCTCTTAGTGGCAAAAGCTTTTTTCCATTGAATTCTTTTTTGTTTGCTTTCTAAAAATAATTCCTCACGAGACTTCTGTTTTTGTGGAGTGAAAAGACCATAAAGACTGTTTTCATAAGCATAGTTATATGGTTTCACAAAATCTTTATTGACCGGTGATCTACTCTCCTCATCCCAAAGGGACGTCTCTTCACTATCGAGGTTAGCTACAGGGCAATCATGATTGGTCCATTCGGACTCGTCAAGGTATAAATGGGGGTTTGCAGCTTGAGCTTGTTCGAGGTACTTGGGGGTGGCAAAGCTAGGTTGACCCTTGAAAAACGACCGAGGTGCTATCATTCTTACGGTTTAAATAGAGTCATGTGTATTATAAACAACTTTTTTCAAAAAATCGACTTGTTCTTCGAGATCCTTTACTTTTTCAGTATCTTTGGTTTGTCTATTTTTGAAATCTTGTTTTAATGTTTCAACCTCTTGTTTCTTCTCGTCAAGAATTTTAGCAGAATCGGTGGTGTTCATAGAAAGCCTTTGTTCAAGTTCATTAACTTTTGTTGTGGCAAGATACGTTTTTTGACGTTCATCACTTAATAAAACATTAAATTGACGTTTTTCTTTAGTTAACAAAGCAAGAGCTTCATTGTATTTATTTTCAAAATCGTCCTTTTTAACGTTGATGACACGACTTTTGTACCCCTCAAGCTCGTTGGTCTTTTGAAGAAGCTCAGCCCTATAACTATCAATAGTCTCACTAGATTTTATAAGAGCGACTTTGCATTCTTCAAAGTTTTGAGTGAGCGCTGCGTTTGCCTTCTTTAATTGCTTTTGATTCTTTCTATTTTCATTGACATCTTTTTGTAAACTAGCAATTAAATTAGCAAGCGCGACACGCTCCTCGTCATCATACTCATTTGCATGTTGATCATCCTCAAACCCATTATTGCACATGTCTGATGAATCGGGTGTGGTATTGCTATCAACCGTTTCCATCATACACGTGTCAGTAATTGTTGTTGGTAGATCACTATGCTCATGTGTATCACCAAACACATTATATTCAGCATTATCTTGTACCTTATCAATTAGCTCTGTATCAAAGATAGGACCATTGTCATCTTCAGTGACGTTAAGGACCTCATGAATCTTTGCCATGTATGAATAATGTGCCTCGAGTTCTTGGTCGGAGAGTTCATCATCTGTGTCGTCAAGCATTTCTCCTTCCTCAGCTGATAACTTGATTCCAGCTTCCATTTTCTTGCACAACAACGTCTTTTCCTTATGATAACCATAATCTTTAACCCTCTTTGGCTGCCTGCATTCCTTGGCCAAATGCCCAAAACCTCTGCAGTTAAAACACTGAATCCCACTTTGTTGCACAACTTGAGTACCAACAGTTTCCCTATTTCCAACAACAGTAGCCACCCTCTGATTATCATACTTAGGTTGTCGATCATACTTTGGAGGACTCTCAACACGTCTTCGTGTGTCATACCTTGGAGGACTCTGTGCATGGGTGTTCCTCGAGTTTGAAGATGTTCGAAGGTTGTTGTTGGTGGGTTTGTAGATTTTCTTATATTGCTTCATAACGAAAGCCATTTGTTGCTTGAATTCCCTATCCCGTTGAGCTACTTCTTCATCACTGTCTTCTTCGGATGATTGCTCAGGTATGGGTGATGGTGCTCTTGCAACTTCTTTTCCTCGGGATCGTGTTGGAACATGTGACTTGGAGACAATGGATGATCGTGGTGATGATGATTGAGTAGAGTAGGTCTTTGAAGTACGGGAGTGATATTCTGGGTAATGTTGAATGGTAGACACCAAAGCAAGTGGATTGGAAATCTTTGCAACTCGTTCAGCTCGAAGTTCATTTGCCTCATTTTGAAATTGTTTCAAGATGTCAAAGAGCTTGTGATATGAAACTTCGTCTAACTTTTGTTGTTGTTTGACCAAGGTGACAAACCGTGTCCACTCTGGTTGAAGTTGCTGTAGAAATTGGACATTGACTTGCATGGTGGAAACTTGCAAGTTGTTTCGGGTCATATCATTCATCATCTTGTAGAATCGGGAGTAATAAGAATCAATTGATTCCCCATCCTTTGATGTAAACTTGCCAAAGTTCCAAAACATCTTGGTTTTCACATCTTGTTTGTTAAGTGATTCACCTTGTTGCAATCTTTCAATGGCCGTCCACATTTCTTGAGCAGTAGGACATGCGTCAACCGTAGAGTAAATTTCATCTCCAATGCCACTGAGAATTAAGTAGATTGCTTCCTTCTCTGCATCAAACCACGCACGATTCTCTGGGGTGAGGTCGGTCCTCTTCTCATCACGTTCATATGCGGGTTGTGCATCACTCGTGTCTGTGGCTGGTACTGCAGGAACTTGAATCCTTGAGAGTTTATAGGGTCCTTCCAAAATACATTGCCTTAAAGCATCACCGTTAGGTTTTGTGTCAAGGTAACGTATAAAACGGGATTGCCATTGATCATATCGACCCGACACAAGCATTGGTGGTCTTTCCTTGTTACCTGCCACCATTATGTTGTTGTTCGTCACACGGTATTCGGCAGTAGAATCCATCTCAATATTCTCTGAAATGATGAATCGAATGTGGATCTTAAGTAGTTGTGTTGTGATTGTTTGGTTGTTGAAATTCCGAAAATTGCGATTTTTTTTTTTTTTTTTTTTATTTTAATCTTCGTGTAAACTACGTTCCGAAACTAGTCTAGATGGTGGCTAAGTCTAAAAAATACTCAAACAAAATTTAGCTAAACATGTCATCGGAATGTCCATCGGAATGTGCCATCAGAATGCCCATCGGAATGTCCTTTAGATCGCAATGTACTGTCGAAATGTTCAGATCGGATTGTCCTTTAGATCGCAATGAATGTGTACCTATCGAAATCCCAGATCGCAATGCCATATCGCAATCCCGGATCGGAATGTGGCTGTCGCAATGTGGGCAGAGTAACGTTTCAAGATTGCCTTAAATCCGTCGCAATCCAGATCGCAATAACGATCGGAATGTTCAGATCGGAATAAGGGGCTATCGCAATACTGATCGCAAAGTAAAACCCTAGGGTTATTGCGATCGAAACCGTACTTACCTTTCCGAAATTCTAGCTGTCGCAATAAGGGACTTTTTTCCAACTTTTTAGGCAACGATTTTAGCAACTTTTAGGCAACAAATTTAGCAACTTTTAGGCAACAAGATCGTGTTTTTAACCAAACCAAAACAACCAAATCTCTACAACAAGTATATAGAAGATTTGTAGCAAGAGAAAGAACACGAAAAACACAAAAAAATTCGAATTCGAGATGATTTATGGATTAAATCACACGAATCATATGAAAACACAACAACCAATCACAAAACTACTCCATGGCGATTGATACCAATTGTTGTCCCTCGTATATGTGATGTTATACACGAATTAAAGAAGAAAGAAAGGAAGAAATGAGAAGAATTCTAGAGAGAGAAAGTAGTGAGAGAAAGTAGAGAGAAAAATGGTTGGTGAAACTTGTGGAATATTAGATTAGAGAAAATGAAATGACCAACACCCTTCCTAACATGCTAGGAAGGGTTTATATAGCCTTTACTTACATGTAGCTTAATGGGCTTTATGATCATGGGCCGGGCTTTCCTTTTGGGCTTTGGTTACTTATTAATGAACCTTAGCTTAAAGTTAAGCCCGTAATAACACGACTAATATACTACCTATTACAACGTTCTAAAATACGATACATAATAAACATATGACCGAGCATTCTTGTTTGGCTCAATATTTTGAGGCTAACACTTATTGCAATTATTTATTAACAAGCGATGGGAGAAAAAGCTCATAATTAACTCACATAAATTCATGAAAGCATACAAAACTTATAATTGGCTCTATCATCTCTCGTTCCCCACAATTTAAAATCTCAAGGAATGAGACTCGTGGATGCTTAGCCTATAAAATCAATGTTTTGGGTTTTCAAGTCATCTATAGGATCTTGCAACTTCTTAGACTTTTTCAAGTTTAGAATTTGCATTTTAAAGATCCCTTGATAAATGAAGTTCGAGGATCAATTATAGGAACTTGCGAAAAGTTCTTGTTCTTAAACCCGTATGAGTTAAGACTTACGCGTTTTAAAGTTCCCTATATAAAAGTCTAGCAAAACTTGATTTAAACGCGTTAAGGATACTAGCTAGAGTAAACTCAAATAAGTAAACTCGGGTTGAGTCAAAAGATTCATGACGGGCCTAATATATCAAAGACATCTAAAATCATTAAAACCATTAAAGAAAATAACAATAACAAAGAAAAATACTAATAGGCCAAAATAGATCAAAATTTTTGAAAAATGTCGAAAAATCAATTTTCCGGTTAAAATGAGGACATATTCATGGAAAACCCACTTAACTTTGATAGAAGTCCACCCTACACTTAATATAAACATTGTCCTCAATGTCTACGCATGTGGGAGTAAACTCCCCTACACTTAGGACAACTGTGCACTGATAGGTGTGGAAACACCCATCCTTTTACCACTTAAAACAATTAAAAACGAGACCATAACGTGTATTTTATGTCGTAAATGTCAGAATTATGCGTGGTTTGTGTTTTTGTTGTGTTTTAGGATCAAAATATGAAAAAGGAAGAAAACACGGGCTTTCACGGGCTTTTATCAAAGAAAAAGTCTAAAGACGGAAGTTTTAACGAAGTCGAAGAACCAAGTCTTTTAAAAGAAGAAATTATAAGACGAGTGATAGTAGTAAAAACACGTGTTTAGGAAACCAACGTATAATGGGCAAGTATTAAACTTGACGATTTATGAAAACCGACAAGTCGAATAAATGTGGGTTCGTTCTCGAAGGAGGTGTGTGAATTAAGTGTGCCAATATGTAAAATCAAAGTTTGGATTAGTGAAGTTTTTGGTTTAAGAGAGAAAAATTAAAGACGAGCTACGATTACGATTAAACTACGACGAGTGACGTAAAACGCGAACGTAAATACGTAAAACGTGACAAAATTAAAAATTAAACTTAAAAATTAATTAAAAATTAAAACTAAGTCTAAAATAATATAAATAAGAATAAAAATTCAACAAATAAATTTTAAAACCTTTTATTAATTAAATATTCAATTTTAAATGCTAATTAACGCCCTAAAATAAAATATAATTAAGAGAAAGCCCAAAATATTATTTTATTGAACAAATAACACACTTATATTATTTAAAGACTAAAAAGTATTTTTCCTAAATTTTAAATACTATTTTTCTATTTTTAAAACACTAAAAACAATTTTTAAACTAAAATAATGATTAAAAATATTAAAATAATGCTAAAATTAATTTGACTATTTCAAAAATGCTAAATTATATTACTAAACAGTAGAAAATTAGAAAAAGTTTGAAACAAAACTTTTTTACACTAAATGACAAAACAGATTATAATTTAAAACTAATTAAACTAAAATTAATTCTAAAAAATACTTAAAAAGGTGAACAGTAAAATCTTTTTAAACTAAAAATCTTAAAATCTTTTTCTAAATCTAATAAAATTTTTAAAACTAAAAAAAAATTAAACTTTTGCACTAAAATACATAAAAAAGTAATTAAAAACTAATTAAAAATACAATTTAATCTAAAAAATAATAAATGAACAGTAACTGAAATATAAACTTCATAGAAAATTCAGAAATAAAATAAGAAAAATAACAAAATTAAAATCACTGAAAAAGACCAAAAAATGGTCACTAAAGACAAAAACTAAAAATCTGATAGTGACACTTTGTCCAGTTTTGTCTTTTTCCCAAGCAGTGGGAACTTTGTAACTAGCAGGGGGAACTTGGTTCCCACTGTTTTAATAGAAAATCGTATCTTGTGATGTTAGTGCTATGGACTTGTTGATTACTTGGTTTTATGTGGATCCAAAGGCACCCCCACAACCAGTTGGGTTGTGGGGAGTCAAATAAACAAGAAAAATAGCAAGTAGTTAACAAGAATCACACACAACAAGCCAAAATCAGTTACTGGATGCACAAGTAAGGGTATGTGAGTGTTTGCTGATGTAATGTGCAAATGGGTGAGTTTTGGTTGACCAAAACTCACTCACTTCACTCTCAAACTTTAACCAAACACTTATAATACCTAAATGACCAGAATACCTAACAACCTACAAGATTTGGATTCAAAATTCACTAGAACAAATCAGTTATGAGACTTACTGATTTTCATCCAATTTTAACACATGCAAACCTTTTATAGCCTACAATACTGAAACAAACTTACTGATAAACATCTAAACCCATGAATTAAGTGTGTATGGACTGATTTTAAGCCAAGAACATGTCAAACCCTAAGCCTAATAGTCAGAACCAAATACCCCTTACTTTTCTGAAAATGGATTTTAACAAATCAAATACATTTAAGTCCTACCCAAAATTATTGATAACTATTTAAACATGCACACAAAGCCTAAAGAAGCATAATTAAGCAAGAAAAACAACAAATGAACAGGACATACTCAACATCATACAAAATCAGAAAAATATCACATAGAACTTCACTTATTTAAAGGGTTTAAGCCATTTTACCTCGTATGGTTATCATCCAACCATACAAAGGCCAGCTGAGGCCTTCTCCAAATAAGTTGGGGCTTATGCTTGGCTTAATGAAGTTACTGATGTAGAGAAAGGACTAATATCTTCAAAAAAATGAACATGAAATGGGTGGGATTCTCTTGATGCCTTTTGGTACCTACACAACACCACAAAACAAGGAACAAACTACAAGTTTGAATCAGCTTAATACCAAAAAGCTTGTCAGGCTTATTGGTATAGGCTTAATCAAACATTAAGGACAAAAGCTTTTTGTAAGAACCTTTAAAACTGAAATTTTGAAACACCTTAAAAACTTGACAGAAACTTAACATAAGACTTGTATTAATATCTTGAATCCACTTTCACTTCCTCAAGATAATTAATCCAAGCTTATGAAACACTTTTCCAAAGAACACATAAACTGATTTTCTGAAAATCTGTTAAGATGAAAACGTCTTAAACCTTTTAACTAAATTAGCAAATAACTGAAAATAGATTACACTAAGAAAGCTGTTAAAATAGAACACAATATTTTGTAAATAACTTAAATTTTTATTTTCATTAATAATAAAAGTTTTTTTACAAAATATTGGAACAAAAAGCTTGTTACAAGTCGACATAGCTTTATATTGGGAATGAAAGAACAATATAGAATGCTGAATAAAAAAATTTCTAAACATAAACCCTAATGAACTGGAAATCCGAAAATGCCCTTGGAAAGTTATTCAAACTTGGTCAAAATCGTGCATCATGTGATTGACAATTGTAACTTCAATCTTGAACGTTAAATGAACCTTTGGGACCAAGGAAAAAGATCCATCCACTCATCTTGTCCCCTTTTCGGGTTTGGGTGAAAGTGACGCAGTAGGGGAGGGGACCAGGGATCACATGGTTGTGTTGGGGTCACGTTTTTGAGTGGGTTTGGGTTGAGGTGGACAAGAATTAGGGTTATGTAAAGTTTAAGGGATTAACCCTTTGATTTGGGTTAATTGAGTGTTAGGGTTTATGGGTGGGGATGAATAAACAGGGATGGTTTTGATGGGATTAGGGGTTAATCAAATTTTAAATTGTTGTTTGCCTCCAATAATGTTAACTGTTTTAATAAATCAGTTAAAAATGGGAAATGGAGTATGACGTGTAGGGAGGGGGCGTAGCTGATTGGATGGTGTGGAGTGGGAGGTGACGTGTCAGTGTGGGAGTGGGTGATGGGAGTTATGTTGTCTGGGAAAAAGTAGCCCCCTTCCTTTCTTTCTTTGTTCACTTCATAATAAACAGCCCAAAAGTTATAAACCCCTTGTAACCAAGTTTTTGTTTTCAAAAAATTGGCCACAAAATCTTTCTTAAACATGAACCAAGGGCTTTTTATGCATTAATTGCATTCTTCAAGGGCCAATCATGACATGTCTTCAAACTTCAAGGATGTATCTTGTACAAAATAGTGGAGGGTTATTTCTGATAAGTCTTCAAAGATGAGGGACCAAAGTTGACAATTCTTTAGTCTTCAAGGGTTTTTTTGGAAATTCATTACTCGGGTCCGGTTTTTTGTGCGGCTTCGTTTCCCGTGTTCGTTTTTGCTTGATTCTTGTGATCTTTTGTTGAATTCACGATATTCGTACCTAAATGACACAATGAACAAACACAAGCACATTTTGGGTAATTTGATGATATTTTAAGCGTTTTAAGCCCGATTTGGACGATGAGACTATGTATAATTGCAGTCTCATCACTCCCCCATACTAAACCATTGCCGTGTCCCCATGCAATGCTAGAATAAAGTATCATATCACTTCCAAAATTCATTTTATGATGACATTTATTGAAGACATAAACTTTAAATAACTACTACACGTGTTTTAGATGTAATGTATTGTTTTCATCACGATTAAGTGACCTTTAGGATCATAGAACAAGAACACGTGAATGCTTTGTTAGAAATAATTTCGTCGTCCTCGATTTTCACCCAATTCCATGCTAAGCGTGTAACGAGATCATTGTTATCATAAGTTAGCAACACGATCATATCTCATGAGTGTTAATTACGAACCTAAACTCCCTTATTCCTACTTGGTATCTCTTATATTTTATTTTGTCTTAATGATCACGAGGATACATCATTGACTTATGCGTGAATAGAGATTAAGTCTAAAAATAGAGTCTTAACGGTGTAACCAAAATCATCGAATTAATAATTCACCCTAATAGACAACGATGTCAAAAAAATTAATAAGAAGGATCGATAAACACGATTTTACAACGGTATTGAACATGAGACTTATTACCAAGACTTTTATACGCCCCCTAACGGAAGGGCCTTATTATCATAGGTTTACCTCCATCTTTTATTCAACTCCGCCATGGAGCTTTTATTATGACTTCCGTCTTGTCTTGCCTTTTATTTAACCTCGCCATGAGGTGTTTATTATGGCCAAAGACGTATATCCTCACACTAAAGCGAATTTTGGATCTTTAAAGCTTCAAAGATTATGGCTTGATTCACTTTCAATTTAGGCATAGATTTTTCGGCCTTGTGAGCTTCGAATTTTTGCTTAATTTAGGTGAGCACTTGAAATCTTATTATTAGGTGAAGCTTTCGATTATTCGGGTGCCAATGCTTCAAAACCGTGACACTGGCGATACCTTAATGTTTTCCCAATTTAATTACATGGAATCTACTAAAACAAATTAGAAACCAACAATAGTGACTAAACCGCTATATCAATATTTATTAACAATTTATTATACAAAAGCATGGGGAGAATAAGCTAATAATTACTACACATGAGATCGTGAACGATTACGAGTCTTATAAATAACTTTATCATTTCTCGTCCTCATTTAAGAGACTTAGCCTAAAAAGTTAAGGAATCGAAGCTAAGTGCTCAACACACACGGTCGAGTCAAAAATAAATCTTATTCTCACCATCGGAAAACCTACATTCGTGTCTTAAACACTTATGAAAAACAAGAAAAAATTTAAAATTTGGCCATTTTTAGCCTTATTTTGTAACAAAACGATAACAAAAAGATGAATATTGGATTGCGTGATGATGTGAGCAAGGTGAAGTATCTACTCACCCCCCCCCCCCCCTTACTAAAACTAAACATTGTCCTTAATGTTTCGAGTCTAGGGGTGAAAACACCCCCATACTAGAGACGAAGTCGAATGCTTAATCTCGAGCATGGAAAGGGTAAAACGAATAACCTAAAAGCCGTTTATGAATTATGCTAATAAGATAAACGTTAGAACATATAAGGATATCATCAGATATCGGAATATCCAAAGACAACGATCAAAGCTCGAGTGATTCGTAAAACGAACACGAGAGGCTTCAATGATGACGATGAACCTAATGAATCACAATCACAAACAACCACGGAACAAAGGTGGGAAGGCACATGTACCCTCATTACACTATTAGAAAGCAATAATATATACAAGGATAAGCATGAGAATCCCCCACGAGGCACCTTGTTTTTTATAACCGAGTCAAAAGCTCGACTCGAATCCCTATAAATGTGATCATTTAGGGATAATCATGGTATGGTCATTTTTGGTGGGGCTTACATGACAAACAATGCCCAAAACTACGTGGAGTACTTTAAAAACCCGATACACGTATACCAGGGTCAAAGATAGCATCTTCGTTTTAGGATGAAAGACGAAACAACGCTACTTCAACCGATAGTAAAACCCCAAAGGGGTAGAAGAAAAGAGTTAAGAAGTAGAAAGATGGGGCAATGGGTAAGTCACTAAAACAATGAGCTACTCGAGGTAGACTCACACCAAGCAAATAGATAATATTTCCATTTATTGCATCGGTGGAAGACCGAGATTTCCCTTTACAAGAAATTCTGGGATCGTAAATCTCGTCCTCGGTGGAGAAATGTGAGGGAACATAAGGGGCTTCCCCCACACTAGATCCACACACACCATCGTCAAAAGGAGTAGACGAGGTGGTAGCACTCATAAAATGCGGTGATGACGGAGTTAAACTTTTAGAAAAATCTTTTAAAACATTTTTAAAATCTTTTCCTTTTTCATCGTTTAAAAACTCTATGAAAACCCGAATGAATAATGTCGAAAATATTTAGCGTGTCAAATTCAAAATTAATCGCGCTAAAAATTCTCACATTTAAGTCATTTGCGGGGGGGGGGGGGGGGTGGCGGATTATATAAGTTCTCAAAACGTCGATCAATAAAGAACACCGCCCCCTCGGGGTCTACATACTCGTCATCCTCATAAACGTCGATCTCATCGATTTCTTCATCAAAGATAGGCTTGTCAAACCAAGGTTTTTCATTCCCCTCCTTAAGTATCTTAGAAACTCTCTCGAAAAGATCACGATCAAGCACGAAACCATCATTCATTTGTGGGGATTGTTGATAAGTTAAATCCTCACGAATGTGGTAAACGTAATTCTCATTTGATGAGTGTTGATTAGGTAACTCCTTGAGAATTAGATTTTGGGTGGTCACATGAGTTGGTTCGTCATCGAAAATAAGACTTTCCAACTCATTTAGTTCATCCTTGATTTTGGAAAGATCGACCTCACTTGTAGGTGGAAGTGGAGGCAAAAGAGTTAGCTCTCGTTCAATGATTTCCTCAATCTCGGGATCAAACTCGTAATCATCGTACTTCACACGAGAAGAGGTATTTTTAGGAGAATCCTCAAAAATGGCATGTGGATTTTGAAGTACGTGATTAATTTCGGCAAAATCACCATCGTCATCATCAAAGAAATAGTCGATGTGAGCACTCACAACCATGGTCTTACAAGTCGAATGACTATGCTTAGGTGACTTTTCTAAAACGAGAGGATCAATGTAGATAAAACCTTTCGCCTCAAGGGTTGTTGGGCTAGGAATAGGAGGCACTTTGATAGAGTTAGAAGTTGAAGCCTCAAAGACGTGGTCCTTCGAAGGTGGTGAAGACGAGTCCATTTTGGTCATTGTTGTGATGGCACTAACGTCGCCATTCGGAATTGTTGTGTCACTTGTTTCATCGAATACATCCCTAAGTGATTTTTCATTCATGAATTTACACATACCCTTTTGAATTAGGTACACGTATTCTTTACCGTTAAAATCTTCATCTTTAAACCCGTTATTTTTATTTCTTTCAAAACATGCATTAAGCCTCATACTTTCCGCTAAAGTGAACATTTTGAAATCATTAGGTTTAGAAACATTAGGTTTTGAAACCTCGGTTTTTTCATTATCATTAAACACTTGGGATTTACTCGTGAAAAAGTCCATTTTATCCTCCCCATATCTCATAGTAAGTCTCCCCTCGTGAACGTCGATTACGGTTCGAGCCGTCGATAAAAATGGTCGGCCTAAAATAATGGGACATTTAGGGTCACACTCGTAATCGGATATAACGAAATCCGCGGGAAAAACAAACTTTCCAACTCTAACATAGACATCCTCGGCTATTCCAATTGGTATAAGTAGAGTACAATTTGCAAGCTCGATTGTCATGTTCGTGGGGGTAAGATTAGGCAATCTCATCAATTTCCAAAGAGAATGAGGCATGAGATTGATGCTAGCACCTATATCGGCAAGGGCTAAACATCTCTCAATATCGGAAAAATCACAAGGTAATAGAAATTGGCTCGGATCCTCTTCCTTTCTTGGCATATGCCTTTTGGATTTTTTAAGAAGGATCGATGCGCAAGTTTCTTCAAGGGTTACTTTGGTAAGGTCGATAAAACTCTCTTTTTGAACCGTGGATGGAATTTGAGGTACACTAGGGTGTGCACTCTTTTCCTTGGTTGCCACGTTCACCCCATTGACTTTAGAACAATAAGACGTCTTAGAAGTCGAGGGCTGAGAAGAAGGAACAACTCGAAATCCATCAAGGTAAGGGGTAATCACATGACCTTTCTCACGAGACGAGGCGGCTTTACATTGTTCCTTCGGATTAGCAATGGTGTCACTAGGTAACGAACTCGACGAAGCATCCAAGGCTTTGTTCATAATAGCCGAAAACATCTTTTTTATGTCAATTTGTCCTTGCTCAATCTTCGTGTTTTGCAATTTCAAAGTATTAGTAAAGTCGTTTTTCAATGTACCAATTTCTCCCTCTAATCGTCTCATATTAGCCTCATTCGTTTTCATGTAACTTTGAAAATCGTTTGACGAACTATTTTGAATTGAATTAAAGTTCCCTTGGTTTTTGATTGTTTCTTTGAAAATTCCCTTGATTACCATTTGAAAAATTGTTACCTTGATTGTTGTTGTTTGAAAATTCGAGTTTTGGTTGTTGTTGTTAACTCGGTATTGCCAAGTTCAAATTTTGACCTTGATTATAACCTTGATTTTGATTCGAAAAATTTCCTTGTTGATTATTTCCTTGAAAATTGTTTCGGTTTTGATTAAAATTGTTGCCTTGGTTATAATTGCCTTGTTGTGATGGAACCGAGTTATTTTGATTAGAAAAATTGTTGTTTAACGCACTCACATTCGATGTTTGGCCATCCGTAGCCGCACACTCGTAATAATTATGAGGTCCACCAAAAAACGCACACGAAACCTCAACCGCTTTCACCGTAGCGGGAGCGTCTTTCTTTTGCATTTCGACGAGAGACGTAAACACATTCGTTAGCTTGTCGACTTTTGCATCAACCCTCTCAATGTCTCGATTAGAACTACTAACATTGGCGACATTGGCAACACTCGGTGCATTTCGGAGTTGGTAAACCTTGGATCGATTTTCGATAATCATCAATGCATCTTTCGGAGTCTTACACAAAAAGTTGCCACCGGCGGCGGAATTCAACGAATCTTGTTCTTGAAAATGAAGACCGTTGTAAAACGTATCGATTTGGTGCAACTCGGAAAATCCATGGTGAGGAAATTTCCTAAGGAATTCCTTAAAACGATCCCACGCGTCTCTAAAAGATTCATTCGGTTTTTGCTCAAATTTCGTAATTTAATTTTTTAAAAACGTTGTCTTAGACGGTGGGAAAAAATAATTAACGAACTTGGAGACGAGATCCTTCCACGTATTTATCGAATTAGGTGGCTCTTTCTCGTACCAATCCTTGGCGGCACCATCGAGCGAGTACGGAAAAAGCATAAGCCTGACGACATCGGTGTCGACGTTCTTAAACTTGCTCGTGGCTAAAAGACGATCAAAATTCCGAATGTGGTCGTGAGGATTATCAGCTTCACGACCTCGAAACTTCGTAGCTTGGATTAACGAAAGCATTCCGCTCTTAATCTAAAAATTCTCCGCTTCAATAGCGGGAATTACGATCGCGTCTCCATAACCCTCGGTGGGTGCTTGGAGCAATTCCATCATCGAACGATTGTCGGCCATCTCCTCTACGGTCTCTTCAACAACGATATTAGGAACGTCGGTTTCTAAATCTCGTCTACGTCGTCGATTCCTTCGATTATGATTGCGACGATTCGAAGCGTCGCTAGAATTAGAATAATCCTTCGATCGAGTGTGCATGCACTAAGCGTAGAATAGGTGGTAGCAAAGAAGATTCTTTTTGCGGTTTTTCGTTTTTTTAATTTTTTTTTTGTTTTTGATTGTTTTTAATTTTTTTGGGTTTTTGTTGTATTACGTAGACTCAAATGTACAAATCTCTCCTCGAATCGATTTCTCGATTAAAGGAGCCTCAAAGAATGAAAACGATCACGTGGAGTGAACGCCTTCGATGACTTTAGAACGTTGCTGGAACACCAAAACGTTCAAGAGGGATTAATCTTGAAAACAAGCAAATATATATGATACGTAGATAATACTTGGGCGGCAAACCCTCGACTAGCCTTCTTTCTCAAAACACGCACAAGCAAGTGAAGGAAATGAGGCGGCGCTAAGCACTTAAGAGCCTTTTTCCCTTAGGTCGTGAAATACAACCGCCTTATACCCACCTTATAGTTTGTGTTAATTGAAATTAAACCTCACGAAAGTATTTATCTATGTTTCCTTTAAACTTTTGCTTTAGATTCGAATACAATGATCAGTGATGAAATCCCGAGTCAAGGTTACGTTTTCACGCTTTTGGAGTACTTGTATATTTATTGTTCTACGTAAGTACAATATAGTAATATATTAAAAAGAAAAACGAAAATGATAATGGATATCTACAATATAGTAAAAGATTGTTGTGTGTTTAATTTAGGAAAATTAAACACGATTTATTTGGATACTATAATATAATAGAGAAAATTAATAAAAATGAGTATGTACGTTATATACGCTTTCCAAAAATTGAAAAGCAAAAACGCACTACTCACACAAACACGATACTAATAATGGCAACTCAAAAATACCTCCCCGGCAGCGGCGCCAAAATGATAGTAGTAAAAACACGTGTTTAGGAAAACAACGTATAATGGGCAAGTATTAAACTTGAAAATTTAGGAAAACCGACAAGTCGAATAAATGCGGGTTCGTTCTCGAAGTAGGTGTGTGAATTAAGTGTTCCAATATGTAAAATCAAAGTTTGGATTAGTGACATTTTTGGTTTAAGATAGAAAAATTAAAGACAAGCTACGATTACGATTAAACTACGACGAGTGACGTAAAACGCGAACGTAAATACGTAAAACGTGACAAAATTAAAAATTAAACTTAATAATTAATTAAAAATTAAAACTAAGTCTAAAATAATATAAATAAGAATAAAAATTGAACAAACAAATTTTATAACCTTTTATTAATTAAATATTCATTTTTAAATGCTAATTAAAGCCCTAAAATTAAATATAATTAAGAAAAAGCCCAAAATATTATTTTATTGAACAAATAACTCACTTATGTTATTTAAAGACTAAAAAGTATTTTTCCTAAATTTTAAATACTATTTTTCTATTTTTAAAACACTAAAAACAATTTTTAAACTAAAATAATGATTAAAAATATTAAAATAATGCTAAAATTAATTTGACTATTTCAAAAATCCTAAATTATATTACTAAACAGTCGAAAATTGGAAAAAGTTGAAAACAAAACTTTTTTACACTAAAATACAAAATAGATTATAATTTAAAACTACTTAAACTAAAATTAATTCTAAAAAATACTTAAAAAGGTGAAAAGTAAAATCTTTTTAAACTAAAAATCTTAAAATCTTTTTCTGAATCTAAGAAAATTTTAAAAACTAAAAAAAGTTAAACTTTTGCACTAAAAGACAAAAAATAGTAATTAAAAACTAATTAAAAATCCAATTTAATCTAAAAAATAATAAATGAACAGTAACTAAAAAATAAACTTTAAAGAAAATTCAGAAATAAAATAAACAAATAACAAAATTATAATCATTGAAAAAGACCAAAAATGGTCACTAAAGACAAAAAACTAAAAATCTGATAGTGACACTTGGTCGAGTTTTGTCTTTTTCCCAAGAAGTGGGAACTTTGTAACTAGCAGGGGGAACTTGGTTCCCACTGTTTTATTAGAAAATCGTATATGGCGATGTTAGTGCTAAGAACTTGTTGATTACTTGGTTTTATGTGGATCCAAAGGCACCCCCACAACTAGTTGGGTTGTAAGGAGTCAAATAAACAAGAAAAATAGCAAGTAGTTAACAAGAATCAAACACAACAAGCCAAAATCAGTTATTGGATGCACAAGTAAGGGTCTGTGAGTGTTTGCTGATGTAATGTGCAAATGGGTGAGTTTTGGTTGACCAAAACTCACTCACTTCACTCTCAAACTTTAACCAAACACTTATAATACCTAAATGACCAGAATACCTAACAACCTACAAGATTTGGATTCAAAATTCACTAGAACAAATCAGTTATGAGACTTACTGATTTTCATCCAATTTTAACACATGCAAACCTTTTATAACCTACAATACTGAAACAAACTTACTGATAAACATCTAAACCCATGAATTAAGTCTGTATGGACTGATTTTAAGCCAAGAGCATGTCAAACCCTAAGCCTAATAGTCAGAACCAAATACCCCTTACTTTTCTGAAAATGGATTTTAACAAATCAAAAACATTTAAGTCCTACCCAAAATGATTGATAACTATTTAAACATGCACACAAAGCCTAAAGAAGCATAATTAAGCAAGAAAAACAACAAATGAACAGGACATACTCAACATCATACAAAATCAGAAAAATATCACATAAAACTTCACTTATTTAAAGGGTTTAAGCCATTTACCTCGTATGGTTATCATCCAACCATACAAAGGCCAGCTGAGGCCTTCTCCAAATAAACACGGGCTTATGCTTGGCTTAATGAAGTTGCTGATGTAGAGAAAGGACTAATATCTTCAAAAAAATGAACATGAAATGGGTGGGATTCTCTTGATGCCTTTTGGTACCTACACAACACCACAAAACCAGGAACAAACTACATGTTTGAATCAGCTTAATACCAAAAAGCTTGTCAGGCTTATTGGTATAGGCTTAATCAAACATTAAGGACAAAAGCTTTTTGTAAGAACCTTTAAAACTGAAATTTTGAAACACCTTAAAAACTTGACAGAAACTTAACATATGACTTGGATTAATATCTTGAATCCACTTTCACTTCCTCAAGATAATTAATCCAAGCTTATGAAACACTTTTCCAAAGAACACATAAACTGATTTTCTGAAAATTTGTTAAGATGAAAACGTCTTAAACCTTTTAACTAAATTTGCAAATAACTGAAAATAGATTACACTAAGAAAGCTGTTAAAAATGGAACACAATATTTTGCAAATAACTTAAATTTTCATTTTCATTAATAATAAAAGATTTTTTTACAAAATATTGGAACAAAAAGCTTGTCACAAGTCGACATAGCTTTATATAGGGAATGAAAGAACAATCTAGAATGTTGAATAAAAACATTTCTAAACATAAACCCTAATGAACTAGAAATCCGAAAATGCCCTTGGAAAGTTATTCAAACTTGGTCAAAATCGTGCATCATGTGATTGACAGTTGTATCTTTAATCTTGAGCGTTAAATGAACCTTTGGGACCAAGGAAAAAGATCCATCCACTCATCTTGTCCCCTTTTGGGGTTTGGGTGAAAGTGACGCAGCAGGGGAGGGGACCAAGGATCATATGGTTGTGTTGGGGTCACGTTTTTTAGTGGGTTTGGGTTGAGGTGGACAAGAATTAGGGTTCTGGAAAGTTTAAGGGATTAACCCTTTGATTTGGGTTAATTGAGTGGTTAAGGTTTATGGGTGGGGATGAATAAACAGGGATGGTTTTGATGGGATTAGGGGTTAATCAATTTTTAAATTGCTGTTTGCCTCCAAGAATGTTAACTGTTTTAATAAATCAGTTAAAAAATGGGAAGTGGAGTATGACGTGTAGGGAGGGGCGTAGCTGATTGGCTGGTGTGGAGTGGGAGGTGACGTGTCAGTGTGGGAGTGGGTGATGGGAGTTATATTGTCTGGGCATAAGTAGCCCCTGCCTTTCTTTCTTTGTTCACTTCATAATAAACATCCCAAAAGTTATAAACCCCTTGTAACCAAGTTTTTGTTTTCATAAATTGGCCACAAAATCTTTCTTAAACATGAACCAAGGGCTTTTTATGCATTAATTGCATTCTTCAAGGGCCAATCATGACATGTCTTAAAACTTCAAGGATGTATCTTGTACAAAATAGTGGAAGGTCATTTGTGACAAGTCTTCAAAGATGAGGGAACAAAGTTGAAAATTCTTCAATCTTTAAGGGTTTTTTTGGAAATTCATTACTCAGGGCCGGTTCTTTGTGCGGCTTCGTTTCCCGTGTTCGTTTTTGCTTGATTCTTGTGATCTTTTGTTGAATTCACGATATTCTTTCCTAAAATACACAATAAACAAACACAAGAACATTTTGTGTAATTTGATGATATTTTAAGCGTTTTAAGACCGATTTGGACGATGAGACTATGTATAATTGCAGTCTCATCAACGAGTTCATTTTATATCGACAAATCCCGAGACAACGTCAAAGAAGTCGAAGAAATTAAAAGACGAAAAGACAAAGTGAAAGAAGAAAGCATCAACACCTACCTTACTTTCCTCCTATATATACCTCCTATGGCTTCATCTGGAAGGGAGTTAGTATTTTTAAGAGTAGGAGTAGGAGTAGATTAGTTTTACTTTCTCTCTCTAAAATTTTCTTTCAAGTTTGCTTAATCTTTCTTCTTTAAATCTTGTAATCTTGAATCTTTAATCTTTATCTTAAATTTAAGCTTTTCATAATCAATCTTATTCTTCCTTTCTTGTTTTAATCTTGAGTTTGATTTGGTAAAAGTATGTAGTTTGTTTTAATCTTTATGCTTATTTGCTTATAGTGTTTATCTTTGTGTTCATATCATTTTTAAGTAGTTTATGGTTTTACATTATTGTGCTTTTTGCTTATTTTGTGTTTAGCTTATTTTAATTTAAGTGTTTTTAAAAGTTTTATCTTTTTCTTTTAGTTCAATTTATAAATTTTGCTTATTTGGTGTCTTGAAAGTTTTTAAATTCGTGCTTATTTAGTTCTTCTTAATTTTGATTTGGTTAAGTTTTTCGCAATTGCTTATTATTAAAGTGCTTATTTGGTTATTGCTTATTTCATTTTTTTGCATTCCATCGTAATGTACAAGGGTTTTAATGGTTCCGATCGAGTATTGTGATCGAATAAGACTTAGGGTTTCTACTTGCGATCCAATACTGCGATCACTACTCACGATCCAGACTTCGGTCTGTGGTTAAGATCTAGACTAAGATCGAAGACTAAGATCTAGGCTAAGATCAAAGACTAAGATCTAGACTAAGATCGAAGACTAAGATCTAGACTAAGATCGAAGACTAAGATCTTGACTAAGATCGAAAACTAAGATCTAGACTAAGATCGAAGACTAAGATCTAGACTAAGATCGAAGACTAAGATCGAAGACTAAGATCTAGACCAAGATCGAATACTAAGATCTAGACCAAGATCGAAGACTAAGATCTAGACGAAGATCGAAGACTAAGATCTAGACTAAGATCGAAGATTAAGATCTAATCTAAGATCAAAGACTAAGATCAAAGGCTAAGATCTAAGATACGATCCTGGTCACGATCCAGACTACGTTCCAGACTGCGATCGAGACTGTGACCCAAGTTACGATCGGAACGCATTTTCAATTTTTATTTCCTGTTTTTATTAATTTCAAATTTAACTTTTCCCGCCATTTTTAATTAGAATTATTTTAAACTTGTTTTGTATTAATTTTATTTTTAAGTTTGCAAATTTTATTTTTTGTCGAGTTTTAATTTTTCGTCGGTTATTCTAAAGTCTTAATTTTTAGTTTAATTTTTAAAGCTTTCGCATTTACTTTATTTTTACCTTTACTCAACGACATTTCATTTTTATTTAGAAAATAATCATTTTATTTCCTTTCCACCAAGAAAAAATGAGTCACACTTCAAACAGTAATCAATTCGATTAGACGTCGTGAACAACGAACTTTTAACCTAGCAAAATCTCACTATCAAATGGCGCCGATGCCGGCTCTTTTCGTGAAGATTAACGGTTTTTTGTGAGAGACGCGTTGTATTTTGGGATCCGTTCACTCTTGAACGTTATTTTTTGTGTGAAATTTTTTTTCAAAAATCCATAAAAATTAAAAATTTCAAAAATCTAAAAACATTTAAAAAACAAACTCATAAAAAGCATTTCTTTTTCAAAAGTTTTGCACCAAAAATATTTTCTTTTCACGTTAACTTTATTTATTCTATTTCTTTTCTATCTTTTTCTTTTGTAGGTGTACAAGACTCGTGCCATCATGGATAATCGTCCGATTTGGAAAATATTGCAAGAAGAGCGTTATCAGATTATGTCCGAGAAATGTACGACTTGTGGTGGACCTCATGCTTATTTTAATTGTGACAAAACCTATGGGGAAGTTTATCCTAATGAGGAAGGTATGTACTATGCTACTAATACTTATTTTGACTCCCCTAGTTTTACCACAACGAGTAACCCACCATATTTTGATCAAGGGTTTTATGGGGAATTTCAAAATCAAGGGTTTTCAAATCATGAAAGTTTTCAAAATGAAGGCAATTTTCATAACTATAATCAAGGGAATATTTCACAACCTCAAATGGAATTAATTTTTCAAAAGATTGAACAACATGATAGATTCCTAAGAGAATGGCAAGAGGAAACCGATAGAAAATTCATGCTCCTTTTAGAAACCTATCAAGCTTAAAATAATATTGAGCCGTCTTTAAGAATTGATGATGAGGCTACTTTTAGCTATCCTACTTCCTCACCTTTTGAGGAAATTCCCGAGATTATTCTTGAGCCTACTTTACCCACTGATGACCCTATTTCTTCATCTACTCCTTCAAATGACTTTATAATTTCTTCAAATTCTATTAGTGAGACTTGTTTTGATAAACCAATTTTTGAGGAGTGTGAAGAACTTTGTAATGAGACCATCGAAGAAGAACCCTTAATTGGTCTTACACCTAAGGAGATTGTCGATAAGGATGAGTTATCTTGTGATTCCGACTATACCTTTGATTATTCATCGGGATCAGATGAAGATGACTCTCCAATTTTATCAAAACCGACTTCTGCAGATCCTAAGGACGAGGCCACTCGTAATAATGATTACCAATTCGAGCCCGAGATTTAGGAAATTATCAAACGAAAGCTAGCTCTTTTACCTCCACTTCCATCTACAAGTGAGGATGATTTTTCCAACGTCGAGGCCGAACTTGATGATTTGGAACGTCTTATTTTTCATAATAATGACGAACCAACTCACTTCACCAATCATCCAATTCTCGAGGAGTTACCTAATCAACACTCCTCAAATGAGAATTATGTTTACCACATTCGTGTGGATTTAACTTATCAACAATCCCCACAAATGAATGATGGTATCGTACTTGATCGCGATCTTTTCGATAGAGTTTCTAAAATCCTCAAAGACGGGAACGACAAACCTTGGTTTGACGCGCCTATCTATGATGAAGAAATCGAAGAGATTAACGTTCATGAGGATGAGTGCTTTGACCCAGGAGGTGAAATTCACCATTCTATGATTGACACCTTTACGGCTTTGCCGCTTAGTGACCATCAACTGTCTTGGGGGATAACAATTTGCTTCGTTTACCCACCCCACCTCCCGTGGATCACGATTTTACATACTTTTCGTATGTGGAGAGGACTTTTCTACCATTCAAAACTTATCCTTCGACCTCTCCTTTATTATTTTCCTACGGGAATGACGACAAGATCTTTGATCCCGGGATTACTTTAGAGGTTTCCCCATGGACCATTTAATTCAGGGACGAGTCAGGATCGTGACTCGGTAAACAAAAACAAGCGCTTTTTGGGAGGCAACCCGATGATCTATCCTTTTTATCCGTTTTTATAATAAGTGTAGGGGAGACCCTCGTATGTGTTTGTTGTTTTCTTTCTTAACATGTGTAGGGATTCGAGCTTTCAAAGATACACTTTTGATGACTTTTGCCAACCCGTGAATCCGTGTTCCCGTCTTCCCGGTTCAATCCTAAAATCTTTTGATACACTATTTTATATGTTTTAATATTAAAATAGGAATCACTTTAGTTGTCTATTCCTTAGCAAGATTTAAACAACGTGCATAATTTCCTAAGTGTAGGGGAGGTTACTTCCACGTGCTTAAACATTAAGGCAATGTTTATAGTAACTGTAGGGCGGACTTCTATCGAAGTTAAGTGGGCTTTTCCATGTTTTTGTCCTCATTTTAACAGGAAAACTGATTTTTCGACATTTTATAAAATTCTTGATCTATTTTGGCCTATTAGTATTTTCCTTTATTATCGTTAATTTTCTTTCATAGAATAAATTTTAATAAAATTGTTTCAATAAGTTTAGATGTCTTTGATATATTAGGCCCGTCGTGAATGTTTTGACTCAACCCGAGTTTACTTATCCAAGTTTACTCTAGCTAGTATCCTTAACGTGTTTAAATCAAGTTTTGCTAGGCTTTTATATAGGGAACTTTAAAATGCGAGAGTCTTAACTCTTACGGGTTAAGAACAAGAACTTTTCGCAAGTTCCTATAATTGATCCTAGAAATTCGTTTATCAAGGGAACTTTAAAATGCAAATTCTAAACTTGAAAAAGTCTAAGAAGATGCCAGATCCTATAGATGACTTGAAAACCCAAAACTTTGATTTAATAGGCTAAGCATCCACGAGTCTCATTCCTTGAGATTTTAAATTGTGGAGAACGAGAGATGATAGAGTTAATTATAGGTTTGGTATTCTTTCATCAATTTATGTGAGTTAATTATGAGCTTTTTCTCCTATCGCTTGTTAATAAATATAATTGCAATAAATAAGTTCGTACGATTTGAAAAGTTACTTAGCTTCAAGCACAAGATCGTTTAAAAGTTGCTCGGTATTAATTAGAGTTCATTGCCAAGGCATAACTTATTGAAGCGGGATGCGAAGATTGGCGAGTCCGAAAAGGCCCTAACAAGGCATGAGGGCTACATTTTGTTGCTTAAGATCCAAAGTGATGTGAAGAATCATTTATCAAAAATCAATATGAAGGATCGAGACACACGACGAAAAGCAAATACTCCCCTAAAGATCATGGATAAGTCTATCCGAAAAGGCCCTAACAAGGTATGAGGATAAATAGATCCAAGTCCTAAAAGGAGGCGGATCGTTGTATATCAAAATCCCAAATAAAGATTGGAGAAAAAAGAAGAATTCATGGTCCAAGAATGAAGAATCTCTCAAAAACTTCAAGTGAAGAAATTCCTACTATGAAGAGAAGACCATTATTTCAAGATCATCTCTCAAGATTCGAAGTATGAAGTCAATGCCAAATATCGGTCCGAGAAAGGTCTCAAATCGTGAAGCGAGTTATGCCAATATATGAACTTTATGAGGTCTCGAGAAGTAGTTTTAAAAGATTTTGTCCTTTAGCTAACTATTGATAAAATCATCCTACTTTATTTTCAGCCTAATAAATTATTGAAATAAGTCAACAATGCATCCTCGTGATGATTCAAGACAAAAAATAAAATATAAGAGATACACCTAGGAATAAGGGAGTCTAAGCGAATAATTGAGCCACATGAGTTTGTGTTAGCTTGCTAACTTATAATAACAATGATCTCGTTTTAAGCTTGGTATGGGGAACGTGAAACTTGAGGGTGGTAAACATTCATGACATCCAAAGCCCTAATGTAAGTCTTTGATCTCTTTACTTTTTCTCCCTTCAAGTATTTTGTTATTTTCTATCTTTTTAGTTTCATTAATGTCTTGTATTTAATAAAGGATAAGGTGGGTTAATTATGATGGAAAATGTAAATCTTGCTTTGTAATTTATGCATTGCATGAGAGCATTGCAATGGTCAAGTGTAGGGGATTTGATAGGTGTGGAAACACCCATCCTTTTATCACTTAAAAAAATTAAAAACGAGACCATAACGTGTATTTTATATCGTAAATGTCAGAATTATGCGTGGTTTGTGTTTTTGTTGTGTTTTAGGATCAAAATATGAAAAAGGAATAAAACACGGGCTTTCACGGGCTTTTATCGAAGAAAAACTCTAAAGACGGAAGTTTTAACGAAGTTGACGAACCAAGTCTTATAAAAGAAGAAATTAGAAGACGAGTTCATTTTATATCGACAAATTCCGAGACAACGTCAAAGAAGTCGAAGAAATTAAAAGACGAAAAGACAAAGTGAAAGAAGAAATCATCAAAACCAACCTTACTTTCCTCCTATATATACCTCCTAAGGCTTCATTTGGAAGGGAGTTAGTCATTTTTAGGAGTAGGAGTAGGAGTAGATTAGTTTTACTTTCTCTCTCTAAAATTTTCTTTCAAGTTTGCTTAATATTTCTTCTTTAAATCTTGTAATCTTGAATCTTTAATCTATATCTTAAATTTAAGCTTTTCATAATCAATCTTATTCTTCGTTTCTTGTTTTAATCTTGAGTTTGATTTGGTAAAAGTATGTAGTTTGTTTTAATCTTTATGCTTATTTGCTTATAGTGTTTATCTTTGTGTTCGTATCAATTTTAAGTAGTTTATGGTTTTACCTTATTGTGCTTTTTGCTTATTTCGTGTTTAGCTTATTTCAATTTAAGTGTTTTGAAAAGTTTTATCTTTTTCTTTTAGTTCAATTTATAAATTTTGCTTATTTGGTGTCTTGAAAGTTTTTAAATTCGTGCTTATTTAGTTCTTCTTAATTTTGATTTGGTTAAGTTTTTCGTAATTGCTTATTATTAAAGTGCTTATTTGGTTATTGCTTATTTCATTTTTTTTCATTCCATTGTAATGTATAAGGGTTTTAATGGTTCCGATCGAGTATTGTGATCGCATAAGCCTTAGGGTTTCTACTTGCGATCCAATACTGCGATCACTACTCACGATCCAGACTTCGATCAGTGGTTAAGATCTAGACTAAGATCGAAGACTAAGATCTAGGCTAAGATCAATGACTAATATCTAGACTAAGATCGAAATTAAGATCTAGACTAAGATCGAAGACTAAGATCTAGACTAAAATCGAAGACTAAGATCTAGACTAAGATCCAAGACTAAGATCTAGACTAAGATCGAAGACTAAGATCTAGAATAAGATTGAAGACTAAGATCTAGACTAAGATCGAAGATTAAGATCTAGACCAAGATCGAAGACTAAGATCTAGACCAAGATAGAAGACTAAGATCTAGACCAAGATCGAAGACTAAGATCTAGACTAAGATCGAAGACTAAGATCTAGACTAAGATCAAAGACTAAGATCAAAGACTAATATCAAAGGCTAAGATCTAAGATACGATCCTGGTCATGATCCAGACTACGATCCAGAGTGCGATCGAGACTGCGATCCAAGTTACGATCGGAACGCATTTTTCAGTTTTTATTTCCTATTTTTATTTTTTAAATTCAAATTTAACTTTTCCCGCCATTTTTACATAGAATTATTGATACACTGGTTTTGGATGGGGTTCGGATAAGTTCTCAGAATCTTCTCGAGTTGATCACAGCTCAAAGTGGAATGATTGTTCTTGGTGAAACATAGAGGATTTTGTTTTCTATTCTACTAAAAAGGTAAATGCGTGAAGTAATTAAAAGTAAACTAGAAGCAGTTAATCAATAAAAATAAATCTTGAATTAAATTTAAATAAAACAGTAACAGTGAATACCCTTAAAAATGCTTGATTCGGAATGTAGCCTTTATTCGGAATAAATCAGACAAAACTTGTTCATGCGGAATAAACTACTCATGTGGAATATCTTTGCTTACTCAGAATAAATGGGAAAAGGCTTCATGCGGAATAAGTGCTTCATGCGGAATAAAATGCTTATGCGGAATATATGCTCATGCGGAATATATGTTCATCCGGAATAAATTGCTGATGCGGAATGTTAAGCTCATGCGGAATAAACTGTTGATCCGGAATAAATGATTATTCCGGATGAAAGGCTTGATCAGGAATATTGGATATTCCGGATGAAGAAGGTTGGTTCGAAATAATGTGGTTGATCTGGAATAATTGGTTATTCCGGATGAAAGGGTTTGATCCGGAATATAAAATATTCTGGATGAAGAAAATTGATGCGGAAATAAAAAGGTTGATCCGGAATAATGGTTATTCCGGATGAAGGACACTGATCCAGATTATTAGATATTCCGGATAAAGGAACTTGATGCTGAATATTTACTTTGAGTCGGAATACTGGAATGAAGAACAGTAGGTAATCAGAAAAACAGGGGAATGCGATTTCACCAAAAATCAACCAAGTTTTTAACCAAAACTTAAACAAAACTAATCACTAATCATCTACTAACCATAAACATCAAATCCCAACAATAAAAACACAAAACCCAATAACTTTTGAAGATCAAAATCAACCAAATAAGAACTTTAAGCTTTAAACCAAAAAGATGAAGATGAACAAGATTAATGGAAGGATTGTATTGATAGATTAATGTAGAGTAAACAAAAGGAAATATTAAACACTTACAAAATCAAAGATTCAACAAGAATGAAAAATCACCAACACCTTAGTGGTGTTGGCTTCCTACGAAAGAAAAGAAAAATGACTGGGAATAAAAAACTTGCACAAAAAGTGTGAGGGGTTTTCTATTTATAGGCTAGTGGTTGGTTGGTGAAGTGGGTTTTCTCCCTTTCTTCTTGTCTTCTCGTCTTTTCAGAAAAGTCGACGTTTTCGATTCTGATTCAGGATTTGTCGACGATTAAATTCAACTCGTCTTTTAATTTCTTCGTTTAATAGACTTGAGTTCCTTCGACATATGTAAATCTTTCGTCTTTGGTCCTTTTCTTCGATAAATCTTCAAATAGGCCCAGTGACTTCAAATCTTTTGCATCTTTTGGACAATAGACTTCGTATTGTGTCTTTTTCTTCCATAAAACCCGTGCAATCCCATGTTTTCTTCAATATTCATCCGGTTAACTCTGAAAACACAATAAACACAAAAACCACGCATAATTCCAAACAAATGATATTAAACACGCGTTTTGGTCCCGTTTTAGCCAGTTATAAGTGGTGAAAGGATGGGTGTTTACACACCTATCAAATCCCCTACACTTAACCATTGCCATGCCCTCATGCAATAATTAGTGATAAATCAATTTTACACTTTTCTCATAATCAATCAATCTTGGCCTTATTAAAATACTACTAAACAAAAATTAAAGTACTAAGAGAAATTAAAACTTTAAAGTAAACAAAAGGATAGAAAACCATTTTCACTTGAAAATAGCTATATGTAAATAACTTGCAAGGAGATCAAGGACTTACATTAGGGCTTCGGTGCTGCGAATATTTATCACCCTCAAGTTTCATGTTCCCTAAACTAAGCTTAAAAACGAGATCATTGTTATTATAAGTTAGCAAATCAAACACTTACACACATGGCTTAATTATATGCTTAAACTCCCTTATTCCTAGGTGTATCTCTTATATTTTATTTTTGTCTTAGAATGATCATGAAGATGCATTTTTGGACTTATTGCGATAGTTTATTTAGGCTGAAAGCAAAGTTGGACAATTTGATCAATAGTTAGCTAAAGGACAAAATCTCTTAAAACTGCTTCTCGGGATATCAAAAAGTTCATATCTTGGCATAACTAGCTTCACGATTTGAGACCTTTCTCGGGCCGATATTTGTCATGTACTTCATACTTCATATCTTCGAGAGACGTTCTTGAGATAATGGTCTTGATGAGACTGCTTTTATACATGGTCTCATCGTCCAAATCGGACTTTAAATGCATAAAATATCATCAAATATACCAAATATATGCTTGTGTTTGTTACTTGTGTATTTTTAGGTACGAATATTAAGGAAATGGCAAAAGATCACAAGAATCATTCAAAAACGAACACGGGAAACGAAGTCGCACAATGAACCAAGCCCAAGTTTGGAATTTTGCAAAAAGACCCTTGAAGAATTGAAGATTGGCAACTTTAGTCCCTCATCTTTGAAGAACTTGTCACAATTGACCCTCCAAATGTCAATTGTACAAGTATGGTCCTTCATGTTTGAAGATTGTACAAGATCAGCCCTTGAAGAATCCAAGAAATACATTTAAAACCCTTGGATAAAGTTTTGGAAGTTCTTGTGCCAATTATGACAAGTTACCAAAAGTTGTTAAGAGGAAAATAGGCGTTGATAGCATTTGTTACAAAGTGGAAGAAAGGAAGAACTTTGGGGGCCTTTTCTGCCAAACCACCAATCCCACTCACCCAACCAGCTCATGCCACGTCACATGACCCACCCATTTACCCAACATCTACCCAAACCCATAACCCTACCCGTCCAAACCCAAGTTTATTTATTAAACCAGGGTCAAATCCCCAGTCAACACTACCCCTTTTTCCCACCAAACATCAATTTTAAATAAACCTTTTCCCTTTTTGGATTAAACCTGGCCTAATCACCCTATAAACCCTAACCAATTCCAGACCCAATCAACACCAAATCAAAGGGGTTTTATCCCTCTTTGTCCAGATCCTTGATTGAACCTTTTCTCACCAAAACCCACATTCCACCTCACCACAAGACACACCCATGTGTCTTGTGGGACCCTCCCCTGCAACGTCTTTTTCCCCCAAACCCAAGAGGAGACAAGTTTAGCGTCCAAGATCAACTCCTTTGTCCTCAAGGCTCATTTAACGCCCAAGATCATCCAAGACCAGCTAGCCATCACTCTCATATCACATGGAGCACATTTGACTGATTTTGAAGACAAAGACCAAGGGCTTTTTGGAGAATTCATATATTAGGGTTTATGCATACTAGAATGTTCTTGTACGCCTATAAAAGGCAGCTTAGCTTAGCATTTTACTCTTGTTCCAGATTTTTTACTCCAACTTGTAATTCCTTTTTTAAATTAATTAAAAGTTTGGTATTTTTCTTGTGTTGAAATTGTAATTCCTTTTTACTTGTTTTAAAAGTTGGTAAATGATTGTTGAGTGAAAAATCTGAGTTCCATTATCATTGTGCAAAACACTTGTGTTTTGAAGTTTTTCAGAAAGTTTCTGAAATTTGGGAGATTCTTGGTGAAATTTGTTTCATGGTTTGAAATTTATAGATTGTAAGTTGTTGGATTAAGGTGTTTTGAAAATAACATATTTGAGAAGTGATGAAAAGTTTTTTCAAAGGTCTTAAAAGTTTTAAGAAAAATCAGAAAGTGTATTTTTTTCGTGTTTGTTCTTTTTGGATTTGCAGGTTTGTTGAAGGAGTTTGTTTAAGTGATCTGCATAGGCCCGGGCCTATAAGGAGGTGACTTGGCAGTGACTAAGGGTCCTAGAAGTAGGATCCTTAAGGTAGTCTCCTGGTTCTATTTCATTTTCAGTTTTATTTGTTATTTGGTGATTTGTGTGAATTTGCATGGAAGCTGCTTAATTGTTGTTTAAATTGTTGGATATTGCTCAATTTGGGATAATATGCATGACTAGTTAGTTTAGAATCAGTTTGAGCAAGTTTTGAAAGGATTTGGTTTGAAAAATTGTTGATTTCAGTTTTTAAGGGGTGTTTGGGTTTGCACTTTATTGAGTTTCCTTGATTCATTTTTGTGCTTAAACTTGTTATACATCACTTATTAGGGTAGTATAGTTTGTATGCTAGCATAGGATTTCAGTTTGAACAAGTTTTGAACATCATTGCAAGCTAAAATTGGTCATATAGCATATTAAATCAGTAACTGCCTTGTCTGTATGATTTTTGAGAAATTTGGTGCTTAATCTTTTGTTCATTGCTAGATTAAAGGTTGTTTGAGGTTTGAGTGTTGCTTTATGCTGTTTAGTAAGCTTGTATGCATGTTATGAGACTTCAAAATTCATTTTTATGCATGTAACTTGGAATTTTGTTCATCAGAAACATTAAGCTATATCAGGAACTTGTTTGGAGATTTTGTGTGATCTTTGTGATTCATTTGTGCTAGATTTGTGTTAATCTTGACTCCTTATACTCCAAAGAGTATAAGGGTGCCTATTGCCCAACAAAACATCCACAAAAATCATCAATCCAAGTCCTCTTGGTCAAATTCACATGTGAATATGAACTTTTGAGTTCATCAGAAACCAAGTGCTAACTGGGCACGTTTTTGCTCATAACCTGCTTAATCTTTGTTTATATTTGATTTGGTTTGTGTTTTTGTGAGATTAAAAGTTACTGGATTTGAGTTTAAAAAGAAAAAAAAAGAAAATAAAAATCAAAAACCTCACCTTGCCTGGGCTCGAACACGTGACCTCTCTTATGGAGGAGTAACGTGTTAACCAGTGATCTAGATGGGTTTTTACGTTATAGGTCCATTTCAATAGTTACTTAAGGGTGTTCTGTTTTGGCTTTTGTTAATTAAGCCGTAGCTTAATTGGGCTTTTTCAGCTTATTATATAAGCTTATTTGCTAGTTTACATTTTTCATAGGTTCTTACTAGGGTTTTAGGACTTTTCTGTTTTAAAAATTTATTTTTCCCTTTATTTATTTATTTAATAGGATTATTTTTAGTTTAATTTTTAGAAAGTAAATTAAAAATAGTAAAAAGCATTTTAAAAATCCAGAAAAATAGTTTTTAGGTTTTAATTTATATTTTTGAGCTTTACATATCAAAAAGTTTTCAAAAAGTCTTATTTTTAATTTTATTTGATTTTAGGGTTTTTAGACAACTTTAAAAATCAATATAAAATTAATAAAAAGGTTTTAGAAACTTTAACTTGCATTTTTATCTTAGTTAGAATATTTAGGATTTTTGGTAATTTTTTAGAATTTATTTCTAAACTTTTTATTTTTTTGAATATTTTAATATTATTTTATTACCAAAAATAGAAAGTTTAATTTTTAACTTTTTTTCATTTTTCCTAGATTGTAGACATTAAATTAGGAACTATGTAACTTTCCAAATATTTTTTAGGCTTTTCAATTAATTTTTAGAATTAATTTAAGATTTAATAGATTTTAATAGTTTTTAAGTGTTTTAAAATAGATTAATTTGGTTTTAAAATTTTTAAAAATAGTTTTTAGCTTAATTAGGTCATTTTTGAGGTTTACAAACTATAAAATCTTGTTTAGGGCTTTTTAATAATTATAAGTGATTTTTAGGGCTTTAATTAGCATTAAAAAGTCATTATTTAATTAATTAAAAGGTTTTAGCAAGTTTGGATTTTTTGTAAACTCTTAGAATTTTATTGTGTATTTTTAGTAATTTTTAGTAATTTTTAGGTTAAAATTTTAATTTTTGTCGTTTTTACGGTTCTACGTCTTAACTTTCTAGTAGTGATTTTTGTTAATTTTTATTTTTACGTCTTCGTCATTTTCTTTTTTTTTCTTTTCTTCTTAATAAAATCATCAATCTAATCATTTCATTACACAACACACGTGCCTCCTCGAGAGAACGATCCCCATTTGGGTCATAACTTGTGATTTTCCTAAATCACTCGTTAATACTTACCCTAATTACCTTGTTTTCCTAAACAAGTGTATTTCTACGACTATCATTTTTGGCGCCGCTGCCGGGGAGGCGTGTTGTGTTTTGATTGAACCATTGTTTTTATATTAGCCATAATAGTATTTGTATTAGTAGCACTCTACTAATACGTATTATCGTTTTTCGGTTTTTGTGTGAATATTATTAATATAATGTATACGTAGAACAATAAATTCACAAGTACTCCAAATACGTGAGCAATCACAACCTTGATTCGGGATTTCATCACTCGATCATTGTATTCGAATCTCAAACCAAAGAAAAAAAGGCAAAAATAGATAAATACTTTCGTGAAGCTTAATCTTGATAATACAAACTATAAGGTGGGTATAAGGCGGTTGTATTTCACAACCTAAAGGAAAAAGGCTCTTAAGTGCTTCGCGCCGCCTCGTTTCCTCCGCTTGCTTGTGCGTATTTGATTTTGAGAGTGAATCGAGGGTTTTGCCGCCCAAAGTATTATTACATATTATATATTTTCTTGGTTTCTATTTGATTAAACCCTCTTGAACGATTTGGTGTTCCACCATCGTTCTAAAGTCATCGAAGGCGTTCACTCCACGTGATCGTTTTCATTCCTTGAGGCTTCTTTAATCAAGAGATTTGATTAAGGAGGAGATTTGTGGACTTTTTGTCTACTTAATACATTCACCAATTTCCAAAAAAAGGTTAATACAATCAAAAACCACAAAAAAAAATTGAAAAACACAAAATACCAAAAAGAATCTTCTTTGCTCGTCTCCACGTTGTACGTGACGTTTATGCTCACTCGTAATCAAGCAAAACGTGCACGTAAACGCAAGAACAAAACTCCCACTCCAACTCATTATAGTGAGGAGTCTCCTATTGACGAACCCATTGTACGAGAAGAACCTACCATGGCGAATCGAACTATGATGGAGTTACTTCAAGCACCCACCGAGGGTTATGGAGAAGCTATTGTGATTCCCGCAATCCTTGCGGAGAATTTTGAGGTGAAAACGGGTTTGTTGTCGATGATCAAAAACAACAAATTCCGTGGTGATGAGAAGGACAATCCTCACAACCATATCCGCCAATTTAATCGTCTTACCGCCACGTGAAAATTCAAGGATGTCTCGAATGACTCGATTAAGATGATGTTATTTCCGTATTCCTTAGCGGGGCCCGCTAAAATTTGGTTAGAGAAAGAGCCACCCAACTCTATATTGACGTGGAAGGATCTCGTTTCAAAGTTTGTGAACCAATTTTTTCCGCCCTCTAAGACTACGCATTTGAAAAATGAGATTTCTAAATTTTCACAAGAATCAAATGAAAGTTTTTCAACGGCTTGGAATAGGTTTAAGGAGATGTTACATGAATGTCCTCATCACGGTTTTTCCGATTTGCATCAAATCGACACGTTTTACAATGGACTTAATGATCATGAAAGAGATTATTTAAATGCCGCCGCGGGTGGTAATTTTTTGTGTAAAACGGTTGAAGAAGCTTTGGTCATAATCGAGAATAGGTCTAAGGTTTATAGCCCTCGTAACACACCGAGTGTTGCCAAATTGGGCTCGTTATCATCGTCTCAAAGTATCAATGCATTACATGATGAAGCAAATGAAGAAAATCGATTTTTTGATAGATTTACTAACCTTATGTCCCATTGGAAAGCTCAAGAAGCTTCAAATACCGCTTCGGTTAAAGCGGTTTCTAAAAGTTGTTTGTCGTGTGGTGGAGCTCATGATCTTTCCGAGTGCATTACCGCGGATGGTAACACTTCGAATGCTTTTGTAGCCACGGGAACTTATAACCAAATCGGTCAAGGTTCCTGCCAAAATCAAGCTCCACCAAATCAAAATGCTAATAACTATCGCAACAACAACCAAGGTGGAAATTACCAAGGAAATCAAAGGAATTATAACAAAGGTAATTACGAAAGTGGAAATGGGCAAATTTCAAACCAAAACCAAAACCGTGATTTTCAAAACAATGCCCAAGGTTTTCAAAACGATCACACCAAAAATCTCCAAGGAGAATTTTTGAATTATGCAAAGGATAATGATGCTAAGTTTGACAATATGCAACGTGAAATGGTTAGCTTAAGATCCGAGTTGAAAAACGAGCTTAAAAACGAACTTGCTAATGAACTTAAAACTCATGCTAATAAAATGGAAGGAAATGTCACACGACTCCAACAAAATCAACAAAAAAATGGAGCAAGGACAACATGAGATTAAGCAAGAGTTGTTAAAAGCGGATGCTAGGCAATCTAAGTTTGAAGACCGTATGGCTAAAATGTTTGAAGCTATCATGTGTAAGCCTTCTTCTTCGGGTGGTCTTCCTAGTGATACCATCGTGAATCCGAAGGAAGAATTGAAGGTTATTACTACTCATAGTGGTAAAACTTTCAAAGAACCCATTTCTCGTCCAAGTACTTCTATGGAGAAGGAAAAAGAGAAAGAACCCGAGGTTGTGGTTGAAAAGGAGCACATTACAATCCCACGAAGTACCGCTCAAACCACACCTACGGTTGAACCAATACCAATCATGGAACCCGAGATTCCAAGGTCGATGCCTATGCCTACCTTGCCCCAACCCACACCACCTTTACCCTACCCTTCAAGACGAGACAAGGAAAAGGCACAAGAACGAAATAATTATCAATTTGAACTCTTTATGAAAATGTTTCGTGACTTGCATTTCAATATAAGTTTTGCCGACGCCTTAGTCATGATGCCTCGATTTGCCGCGAACTTCAAAAGTATGTTGAATAACAAAGAGAAATTGCAAAAATCGTCTAGTTGTTCATCGGTTTTTCTAAGCCGCATACCTCAAAAAGTCGGTGATCCTGGAAAGTTTTTAATCCCATGTGCTATCCAAAACATGGAAGAATGCTACGCCTTGGCCGATCTTGGTGCTAGTATTAATTTGATGCCTCTTGAGTTTTTTAAATCGCTCAATCTTCCAAATCTCACTCCTTCAAGAATGTCAATCGAAATGGCCGATCATTCTACGATTCTAGCTTGTGGAGTTGCCGAGGACGTCTTTGTGAAAGTTGGAAAGTTCTACTATCCTGTAGACTTTATTGTTGTTGATATTCCCATCGATCCTAAAGTTCCGTTAATTCTAGGTCGATCTTTTTTGGATACCTCGAGAGCACTTATCGATGTGCATGCAAGAAAAATCACTCTTCGTTTCAATGAGGAAGAACTCGTCATTAATGCAACCCAAAACTCCACTCTTTCTCATGTGTATTCTATCACATCTTTGTACAATGTCAATCCCATCAAAAGCATTTGCAAAAAGATTTCCAATAGAGTTTTAGGAGTTGTTGAGAAAAATGAAGTTCCGTCCCCTCCGCCGGTGGAGGTTAAGAGTGTTAAGCCTATAATTCCAATCTCGAGTGATTCTTCGGATGATGAATACGTTGATCCCGATGGGGAGGTTTTCTTTGTTGACAAAAGATTTGAAAACTTGCCACCACCTAAACCAAAAAGATTTCAAAATGTGAGAATTTTTAGTGTGACTAACATTGCTTTAGATACACCAAATATTTTTGACATAATCAAATCGGGTTTTCACAAGGAGAGTGTGAAAGATGAAAAAGGTAAAAAATATTGAATTGAATTTAAAAGATTTTTCTACAATTCTAACTCCGTCATCACCGCGCTTATTGAGTACTACAAGCTCGTCTTCTCCTTTTGACGATGCTTTGTGTGGACTTAGTGTGGGGGAAGCCCCTTATGTTCCCTCCCCTTTCTCCACCGAGGACGAGATATTTGATCCTGGAATTGCTTGTATAAGGAAATCTCGGCCTTCCACCGATGCAATAAATGGAAAATCTTTTCATTTGATTGGTGCGAGTCTACCTCGAGTAGCTCAATGTTTTGACTTACCCATTGTCCCACCCTTCTATTTCTTCTCTCCTATTTTCTTCTACCCCATTGGGGTTTGTGTTGGAGTGGCGTTGTTTCGTCTTTCATCCGAAAACGAGAACGCCATCTTCGATCCCGGTATTTTGCATCATCAAAGGACTTATTCCTTTATACCGGTTTCTTTTGGGCCTTGTTTATCATGTAAGCCCCACCAAAAATTGACCATACCATGATTATCCCTAAATGATCACATTTATGGGGATTCGAGTCGAGCTTTTGACTCGGTTATCAAAAACAAGGTGCCTCGTGGGGGAGACCCATGCCTATCCATGTATATATTATTGCTTTCTAATTAGTTTAATGTGAGGGGATTTGTGCTCTTCCAACCTTTGTTCCGTGGTTGTTTGTGCATTGTGCTTTTTAGATCATGATCTTCACGATTGGAGCCTCTCGTGTTCGTTTTATGGGAGCACTCGATCGTTTGCTTTGGAGGCCTTTCCCAATATCAATGATATATCCTTATATGTTCTAACCTTAGGTTATTAGCACACTTCATAAACGGCTATTACTTATTGGTTACACCCTTTCCATGCTAGATTAGGCATTCGACTACGTCTCTAGTATGGGGGTGTTTGCACCCTTAGACTCGAAACATTTAGGACAATGTTTAACTTTAGTATGGGGGAGGGTGAATAGATACTTGCCTTGCCAAACCTTCACGCTTTCCAAAGTTTATCGTTTTGTTTATCATTTTGTTGCAAAATAAGGCTAAAAATGGCCAAATTTTAAATTTTTTTTCTCATGTTTAATAAGTATTTGAAGACACGAATGTGGATTTTCCGATGGCGAGAATAAGAGTAATTTTTGACTCGACCGTGCGTGTTGAGCACTTAGCTTTGATTCCTTAACTACACATTAGGCTAAGTCTCTTAAATGAGGACGAGAAATGATAGAGTTAATTATAAGTTACTATGCTAAACGTAGAGTACTCGTATTCTTTCAAAAACTCATGTGTTCTCGTTGTTTGCTTATTCTCCCTTCGCTTGTAAATATTTTTTGCTTAATAAATATTGACTTAGCGGTTTAGTTAGGATTGTTGGGTTTTTAGTCTTTTCTAGTAGCTTCCGTGTAATTAAATTGGGAAGACATTAAGGTATCGCCAGCGTCACGGTTTTGAAGTATTGCCACCCCAATAATCGAAAGCTTCACCCAATAATAAGATTTCAAGTGCTCACATAAATCTAGCAAACAATTTGAAGCCCCACAAGGCCGAAAAATCTATGCAAAATTGAAAGTGAATCAAGCCTTAATCATCGAAGCTTTAAAGATCCAAAATTCGCTTTAGCGTGAGGATATACGTCTTTGGCTAATAAAACCACCGATGAGGCGGATAATAAAAGGCAAGGCAAGACCGAAGTCATAATAAAAGCTTCATGGCGAAGTTGAATAAAAGATGGAGGTAAACCAAAGATAATAAGGCCCTTCCGTTAGGGGGCGTATAAAAGTCTTGGTAATAAGTCTCATGTTCAAAACCGTTATAAAACCGTGTTTATCGATTCTTCTTGTCAACTTATTTTTTTGACATCGTTGTCTATTAGGAGGGGTTATTGATTTGATGGTCTTAGTTACACCGTTAGGACTCTATTTTTAGACCTAAATCTCTATTATCGCATAAGTCAACAATATATCCTCGTGATCATTAAGACATAATAAAATATATGAGATACAACTTAGGAATAATGGGAGGATAAGTACGTGATTAGGGCATATGAGTAGTGTTACCATTACTAACTTATAATGACAATGATCTCGTTGCACGCTTGGCATGGAATTAGAGTGAAAATCGAGGACGATGAAATTATTTCTAACGAAGCATTCACGTGTTCTTATTCTATGAACCTAAACGTCCCATTTTGCGATGAAAATCATACATTATGTCTAAAACACAAGTAGTAGTAATAGTGTAGTATAGCTAGTTTATCATTCCAATAAAGTGAATAAAATTTAATTTTGGAGATGCTACGATACTTTATTCTAGCATTGCGTGAGGGCACGGCAATGGTTTAGTATGGGGGAGTGATGAGACTGCTTTTATACATGGTCTCATCGTCCAAATCGGGCTTTAAATGCATAAAATATCATCAAATATACCAAATATATGCTCGTGTTTGTTACTTGTGTATTTTTAGGTACGGATATTGAGGAAATGGCAAAAGATCACAAGAATCATTCAAAAACGAACACGGGAAACGAAGTCGCACAATGAACCAAGCCCAAGTTTGGAATTTTGCAAAAAGACCCTTGAAGAATTGAAGATTGGCAACTTTAGTCCCTCATCTTTGAAGAACTTGTCACAATTGACCCTCCAAATGTCAATTGTACAAGTATGGTCCTCCATGTTTGAAGATTGTACAAGATCAGCCCTTGAAGAATCCAAAAAATACATTTAAAACCCTTGGATAAAGTTTTGGAAGTTCTTGTGCCAATTATGACAAGTTACCAAAAGTTGTTAAGAGGAAAATAGGCGTTGATAGCATTTGTTACAAAGTGGAAGAAAGAAAGAACTTTGGGGGCCTTTTCTGCCAAACCACCAATCCCACTCACCCAACCAGCTCTTGCCACGTCACATGACCCACCCATTTACCCAACATCTACCCAAACCCATAACCCTACCCGTCCAAACCCAAGTTTATTTATTAAACCAGGGTCAAATCCCCAGTCAACACTACCCCTTTTTCCCACCAAACATCAATTTTAAATAAACCTTTTCCCTTTTTGGATTAAACCTGGCCTAATCACCGTATAAACCCTAACAAATTCCAGACCCAATCAACACCAAATCAAAGGGGTTTTATCCCTCTTTGTCCAGATCCTTGATTGAACCTTTTCTCACCAAAACCCACATTCCACCTCACCACAAGACACACCCATGTGTCTTGTGGGACCCTCCCCTGCAACGTCTTTTTCCCCCAAACCCAAGAGGAGACAAGTTTAGCGTCCAAGATCAACTCCTTTGTCCCCAAGGCTCATTTAACGCCCAAGATCATCCAAGACCAGCTAGCCATCACTCTCATATCACATGGAGCAAATTTGACTGATTTTGAAGACAAAGACCAAGGGCTTTTTGGAGAATTCATATATTAGGGTTTATGCATACTAGAATGTTCTTGTACGCCTATAAAAGGCAGCTTATCTTAGCATTTTACTCTTGTTCCAGATTTTTTACTCCAACTTGTAATTCCTTTTTAAATTAATTAAAAGTTTGGTATTTTTCTTGTGTTGAAATTGTAATCCCTTTTTACTTGTTTTAAAAGTTGGTAAATAATTGTTGAGTGAAAAATCTGAGTTCCATTATCATTGTGCAAAACACTTGTGTTTTGAAGTTTTTCAGAAAGTTTCTGAAATTTGGGAGATTCTTGGTGAAATTTGTTTCATGGTTTGAAATTTATAGATTGTAAGTTGTTGGATTAAGGTGTTTTGAAAGTAACATATTTGAGAAGTGTTGAAAAGGTTTTTCAAAAGGTCTTAAAAGTTTTAAGAAAAATCAGAAAGTGTATTTTTTTTGTGTTTGTTCTTTTTGGATTTGCAGGTTTGTTGAAGGAGTTTGTTTAAGTGATCTGCATAGGCCCGGGGCTATAAGGAGGTGACTTGGCAGTCACTAAGGGTCCTGGAAGTAGGATCCTTAAGGTAGTCTCCTGGTTCCATTTCATTTTCAGTTTTATTTGTTATTTGGTGATTTGTGTGAATTTGCATGGAAGCTGCTTAATTGTTGTTTAAATTGTTGGATATTGCTCAATTTGGGATAATATGCATGACTAGTTAGTTTAGAATCAGTTTGAGCAAGTTTTGAAAGGATTTGGTTTGAAAAATTGTTGATTTCAGTTTTTAAGGGGTGTTTGGGTTTGCACTTTATTGAGTTTCCTTGATTCATTTTGTGCTTAAACCTGTTATACATCACTTATTAGGGTAGTATAGTTTGTATGCTAGCATAGGATTTCAGTTTGAACAAGTTTTGAACATCATTGCAAGCTAAAATTGGTCATATAGCATATTAAATCAGTAACTGCCTTGTCTGTATGATTTTTGAGAAATTTGGTGCTTAATCTTTTGTTCATTGCTAGATTAAAGGTTGTTTGAGGTTTGAGTGTTGCTTGTATGCTGTTTAGTAAGCTTGTATGCATGTTATGAGACTTCAAAATTCATTTTTATGCATGTAACTTGGAATTTTGTTCATCAGAAACATTAAGCTATATCAGGAACTTGTTTGGAGATTTTGTGTGATCTTTGTGATTCATTTGTGCTAGATTTGTGTTAATCTTGACTCCTTATACTCCAAAGAGTATAAGGGTGCCTATTGCCCAACAAAACATCCACAAAAATCATCAATCCAAGTCCTCTTGGTCAAATTCACATGTGAATATGAACTTTTGAGTTCATCAGAAACCAAGTGCTAACTGGGCACGTTTTTGCTCATAACCTGCTTAATCTTTGTTTATATTTGATTTGGTTTGTGTTTTTGTGAGATTAAAAGTTACTGGATTTGAGTTTAAAAAGAAAAAAAAATAAAAAAAATCAAAAACCTCACCTTGCCTGGGCTCGAACACGCGACCTCTCTTATGGAGGAGTAACGTGTTAACCAGTGATCTAGATGGGTTTTTACGTTATAGGTCCATTTCAATAGTTACTTAAGGGTGTTCTGTTTTGGCTTTTGTTAATTAAGCCGTAGCTTAATTGGGCTTTTTTAGCTTATTATATAAGCTTATTTGCTAGTTTACATTTTTCCTAGGTTCTTACTAGGGTTTTAGGACTTTTCTGTTTTAAAAATTTATTTTTCCCTTTATTTATTTATTTAATAGGATTATTTTTAGTTTAATTTTTAGAAAGTAAATTAAAAATAGTAAAAAGCATTTTAAAAATCCAGAAAAATAGTTTTTAGGTTTTAATTTATATTTTTGAGGTTTACATATCAAAAAGTTTTCAAAAAGTCTTATTTTTAATTTTATTTGATTTTAGGGTTTTTAGACAACTTTAAAAATTAATGTAAGATTAATAAAAAGGTTTTAGAAACATTAACTTGCATTTTTATCTTAGTTAGAATATTTAGGATTTTTGGTAATTTTTTAGAATTTATTTCTAAACTTTTTATTTTTTTGAATATTTTAATATTATTTTATTACCAGAAATAGAAAGTTTAATTTTTAACTTTTTTTCATTTTTCCTAGATTGTAGACATTAAATTAGGAACTGTGTAACTTTCCAAATATTTTTTAGGCTTTTCATTTAATTTTTAGAATTAATTTAAGATTTAATAGATTTTAATAGTTTTTAAGTGTTTTAAAATAGATTAATTTAGTTTTAAAATTTTTAAAAATAGTTTTTAGCTTAATTAGGTCATTTTTGAGGTTTACAAACTATAAAATCTTTTTTAGGACTTTTTAATAATTATAAGTGATTTTTAGGGCTTTAATTAGCATTAAAAAGTCATTATTTAATTAATTAAAAGGTTTTAGCAAGTTTGGATTTTTTGTAAACTCTTAGAATTTTATTGTGGATTTTTAGTAATTTTTAGGTATTTTTAGGTTAAAATTTTAATTTTTGTCGTTTTTACGGTTCTACGTCTTAACTTTCTAGTAGTGATTTTTGTTAATTTTTATTTTTACGTCTTCGTCATTTTCTTTTTTTTCTTTTCTTCTTAATAAAATCATCAATCTAATCATTTCATTACACAACACACGTGCCTCCTCGAGAGAACGATCCCCATTTGGGTCATAACTTGTGATTTTCCTAAATCACTCGTTAATACTTACCCTAATTACCTTGTTTTCCTAAACAAGTGTATTTCTACGACTATCAGGTCTTCTCTTCATTAATAGAGTTTCTTAACTTGGAGACTTTTGAGGGGTACTCCAACTTTGTTGACCACGACTTCATGATTATTTCTTCAATCGCTAATTGGGATTTTGAGATACAACGATCCGCCTCCTTTTCGGACTTGGATCTATTTATCCTCATACCTTGTTAGGGTCTTTTCGGATAGACTTCTCCATGATCTTTATTGGAGTTGATTGCTTTTCGTCGTGAGTCTTGATCCTTCATATTGATTTTGGGAATAATGCTTTTCACATCACCTTGGATCTTTTAGCAATAAGATTGAATCCTCATGCCTTGTTTGGGCCTTTTCGGACTCGCCAATCTTCGCGCCCCGCTTCATAAGTTATGCCTTGGCTATGAACTCTTATCATTACCGAGCAACTTTTAAACGATCTTGGGCTAGAAGCAAAGTAACTTTTCAAATCGTACGACCTTACTTATTGCAGATAAATTATTAGCAAGTGATGGGAGAATAGGCAGATAATCACACCAAGTGTGCTTGTGAAAGAATACCGACTTATAATTGACTCTATCATTTCTCGTTCTCCACAATTTAAAATCTCAAGTAATGAGACTCGTGGATGCTTAGCCTAATAAACCAATTAAGGTCTACATGGTTAAGGATACTAGCTAGAATAAACTTGGATAAGTCTATTCGGGTTGAGTCAAAATAATCGCAACGGGCCTAATATGTCAAACATTTCAAAACTAGCTACACCACTTTATTAATATTTCTGAATTTATTGCGGGATATATACATATGAAAGCAACGATAAAAATTTAAAAATTACGACTAAATGGCCAAAGTTAATAAAAAATTTGAAAAATGTTGAAAAATATGATTTTCCGGTTAAATGAAGACATTTTCATGGAAAAGTCCACTTAAAACTTCGATAGAAGTCCCCCCTACACTTAAGATAAACATTGTCCTCAATGTTTAAGCATGTGGGAAAAGTCTCCCCTACACTTATGACATTGTACACGTTGGTTAAATCTAGCTAAGGAAGAGACGACTAAAGTGATCAATTTCAAATATGAGTATGAAGAAAATTGAATCATGATAGTTGAGAGATAGAACCGGATTTCAGATAACACGGGAGCACGGTTCTTCAAAGGTTCCAAAAGTGCACATATCCCTGTAATCACATCACATCACCACACAAACAAAAGCAACCTATAGAGGCCCCCCTACACTTAGGAGGTTAAACGGAAAAGGATAGATACTCGGGCTGCCTCCCGAGGAGCGCTTGTTTTTGATAACCGAGTCACGAGCCTGACTCAACCCAAAATTAGTTCATGGGAAACGTGGTGAGGGATGGAATCATCTCATGAGAGATGTCCTCACCAAAGTACAACTTCACTCGTTGGCCATTCACCTTAAAATTAGGTCCATTAGGTTGAGCGAGCTCGAGAGTACCATATGGAAAAATTTGGGCAATGGTGAATGGGCCGGACCAACGAGATTTCATCTTGCCCGAAAAGATTTTCAACCGAGAGTTGAAGAGTAAAACTTTGTCTCCAACTTGGAACTCTCGGTTTTTGATCTTGGAGTCATGAATGAGCTTAGTCTGTTCCTTATAGATCAAAGAATTTTCATAAGCCTCATTCCGGAGTTCATTCAGCTCATTGAGTTGGATCTTGCGTAGGTCACCGGCTTTGGTGATATCGAAGTTAGCCCACTTCAAGGCCCAGTAAGCCTTGTGCTCCAACTCAATGGGGAGGTGTCATGCTTTCCCGTACACGAGACGATATGGTGTACAACCAATCGGAGTCTTGTATGCGGTACGAAAAGCCCACAAAGCATCATCAAGTTTATCGGCCCATGCGGCACGATGCTCTCCTACGGTTCGTTCAAGAATTCGCTTTAATCCTCGGTTAGAGATTTCAGCCTGGCCATTAGTTTGTGGGTGGTATGCGGTGGAAAGACGATGACTTACACCATACTTAGCCATGACTCTTGCGAATTGGTCACTGCAAAAATGAGTCCCGCGATCACTAATAATGGCACGAGGCACACCGAATCTAGCGAACAGCGATTTCAGAAAGTTACAAACCACCCTTGCGTCATTAGTGGGTAAAGCTTTGGCTTCAACCCATTTTGAAACGTAGTCAACGGCTACAAGGATGTATTTGTTTCCTTTAGATGAAGGGAATGGCCCCATAAAGTCGATACCCCAAACATCAAAGATTTCACATTCTTGTATGAAATTTTGAGGCATCTCATCTTTATGTGTGATCTTGCCTTGTTTTTGGCAAGCATCACAATGTTTAACCATCTCGTGAGCATCACGGTAAATGGTGGGCCAATAAAATCCCGAGTGGCGGTGTAGTTGGGACCAAAGTGACCACCGGTGGGTCCTTTGTGGCAAGCTTCGAGAATGTCTAAAGCTGTCGGTCCATCAACACATCGGCGAATAATTAAATCAGCACATTGTTTGAATAGATACGGGTCATCCTAAAAGTAAGTCTTAATGTCTTTGAAGAACTTTTTCTTTTGCTGGGATGTTAACCCTTCAATGAGAATTCCACCCGCCAAGTAGTTTGCAATGTCCGCAAACCACGGGGTTTCATCCTGATTCGAATTGATAGGCTGTAAGGTCTCCAGGGGAAAAGAGTCATTGATCTCTTTGTTCGGATGTTCCGCTTGATAAGGATCCTCAAGTCTGCTGAGATGATCCGCGGCTAGGTTTTCAGCTCCCTTCTTATCACGAATTTCGATTTTAAATTCTTGAAATAGGAAAACCCAGCGAAGAAGTCTTGGTTTGGAATCTTGTTTAGTTAACAAGTACTTCAACGCGGAATGATCGGTATACACGATGGTGGTAGAAAGGACAAGATAGGGGCGAAATTTTCAAAAGCATAGACAACAGCTAAAATATCTTTTTCGGTTGTCGTGTAATGCAATTGAGCCCCCGTCATTGTCTTGCTAGCATAGTGGATCGATTGGAAGTGTTTGTTCACTCTTTGGCCCAAAACCGCTCCAATAGCAAAGTCGCTAGCATCGCACATCAACTCGAAAGGCAGCTCCCAATTAGGGGTAACCAAGACGGGTGCCTGAGTTAGCTTATCCTTAAGAAGGTTGAAGGCTTCGATACACTCTTTGGAAAAGATAAAAGGAGTATCTTTTTCCAAGAGGTGGGTCATCGGGCGAGCGATTTTAGAAAAATCTTTGATGAATCGATGGTAGAAGCCCGCATGACCAAGGAAACTTCTCACACCCTTCACGGTTGAAGGTGGAGGCAATTTAACAATAACATCGACTTTAGCACGGTCCACTTCAAGACCGGCATTGGAGATTTTGTGTCCTAGCACGATGCCCTCTTTTACCATGAAATGGCATTTTTCCCAATTAAGAACAAGGCAAGTGTCTTCACATCGCTTAAGCATACGTTCTAAATTGGCAAGGCAAGCAGAGAAAGAATCGCCATAAACCGAGAAATCATCCATGAATACTTCCATAGTTTCTTCAACCATGTCATGAAATATAGCCATCATACACCATTGGAATGTCCCAGGAGCATTGCATAAACCAAAAGGCATACGTTTGTAAGCAAATTTTCCGTCGGGACAAGTGAATGTGGTCTTTTCTTGGTCTTTGGGATCGATGGGAATTTGAAAATACCCGGAGAAACCGTCTAAGAAGCAGTAATAGTCATTACCAGCTAGACGCTCGAGCATTTGATCCATGAAAGGAAGAGGAAAGTGATCTTTTCTCGTGGCATCATTGAGCTTGCGATAGTCGATACAAACTCTCCACCCAGTAACGAGACGAGTGGGAATCAACTCGTTGTGTTCATTGGGAACAACGGTTATTCCGCCCTTCTTGGGCACACAATGGACGGGACTTACCCATGGCGAATCCGAAATAGGGTAAATCAAGCCGGCATCAAGAAGTTTGATAACCTCTTGTTTGATGACGTCATGAATGCGAGGATTAACCCTTCTTTGGCTCTGGATTGCGGGTTTAAAGTCATCTTCCATGAGAATCTTGGGAGTACAAAAGTTTGGATCAATTCCGCGGATATCAGAAATTTTCCAAGCAATTGCCTTCTTATGATCTTTAAGCACGGCGATGAGGCGAGATTTCTCTTCTTCTTTCAAGTCCTTCGCGATAATGACAGGCGACTACTTCTTTTCATCAAGGAACACGTACTCGAGATGGGGCGGCAACTCTTTAAGTTCTAAATCCGGAGGATTTTTGATGGGAGGCGTATTCAAAGTCGGTTCATCGATAGCAATAGCCTTGGGTGATGGTGGAGAAATATGGTCCTCGTTGAGAAGTTTCTCAATGAGACAAATGTCTTCATCCCAATCGGTGGGAGAATCGTCATGTTCTAAGTTCACATCTCCAATGGTGGCTTCCAAATCTTTCCAAAGGAAATCACTTTCTCCAAATAGAGATTGTGATGAATCAATAGAGGAAACGGTCTCAACATTCGGAGGAGAGGTAGGAATACATATACAAGCATCTTTGAAATGTTCTTCACAAGCCTCATCAAGAACGTCAATACAATTAACACTCTCGTATGAATAAGGCTGTTTAGAAAGCTTTCCCATGTTGAAGACAATTTGATCGTCACCAACTCTCATGATAAGCTCACCCACTTCTACATCGATGAGAGTGCGACCGGTCCTCAAGAATGGACGTCCAACGATTAATGGCACACGAGGGTCCATATCGTAGTCGACCACGGCGAAATCGGCAGGAAAAGTGAATTTGTTGACTCCTACAAAAACGTCTTCGGCTATCCCCACTGGATAAGCAACCGTACGGTTAGCTAATTCCAAAGTCATTTTGGTGGGGACTAGCTCAGGGAGAGATAATTGCTTCCAAACACTTAAAGGCATTAAGTTAATACTGGCACCTATATCGGCTAGGGCCATGCAATTCTCTACTCCCGGGAAGTTGCAAGGGATTAAGAAATGACCCGGATCACAAAGTTTAGTTGGAAATTTCCTTAAGAGCACTGCAGAGCAATTCTCAATAAGTTGGGTGTTAGCGATATCAAGAAGTTTCTCCTTGTCGCTAAGAAGATCTTTGAACATTTTTGCGTATTTGGGCATGTGAGCGAGAGCCTCAGTGAAGGAGATGTTGAAATTCAATTGTTTAAACATTTTGAGAAAGTTTGAAACCTGAATATCGTCCTTGCTTTTGAGCTTCTCTTTCCTCAACCTTGAGGGATAAGGTATATCGGAAGAAGAGGAAGGCTTTGGGATAGTAGGATCATTCACATCCTTGGGTGGAGGAGGGGTAGAAGTAAGAGGTGGAGGAATTGGGGAAGTAGAAGATTGAGGAAGAGGAGCAGGTGATTCGTTTTCCTTAGTCACAATCACCGGTGGAGGTATAGGAAGCTCGGGTTCCTTGGTACCTTTGCCACTGCGAGTGGTGATTGCTTTCATCTCCCCTCTTGGATTCGCAACGGTGTTACTCGGAAGAGTACCCGAAGAAGAGGATTGATTACCTTGGAAGAAACCAGCCATCATGTTCCTTAAGTCATTCGTTTGACTTGCCAAGGTGTTTCTCATATCAGCTCGAAGATCGTTCCCTTGTTTCACCATGTCTGCTTTCAAGTTGAGCACTTCCCGCTGGAGATTGTCCATGATCACATCATTAGTCCTCATGTAGGTTCTAATATCTTGGTGTAATGCGGTGGGTTGGTTGGGAGGAGCATTGTAGGTGGGTGGTTGATAAGTAGGTTGTTAGTAAACTTGGTTGTTTCTTTGAGGTGGATATGGTTGTTTGTGAGGTGGTTGGTATGGTACACGAGGTTGTTGTTGAGGAGGGCGATTGAGGTTTTGTTGTTGGTTTGGGTTGTTAGGAGGAAAACCGGGCGGGGAAAGAAAGTTGTTTGAGCGGTAGCTAAGCAAGTTGCGGTCACCTTGAGGACGAGCTTGATAAGCGGTCGGAGGATAGGTACCGTATGCTGCATTCACATTCTCAGAAGGGTAGTCTTGGGTGGTGGTACAAGTGGTGTAAGAGTGAGGACCACCGCATATTTCACATGGTTGGCTAACAGCATTGACTTGAGCGTCTTGAGCGTCTTGAGCGTTTTTAGCATTGATGATGTTGGTATTGTTAGCGGTGTGGGTAACAAGCGATTCAAGAAGCGTAGTAATTTTGTCAAGTCGCTTGTCATTGTCACTAGTACTAGCACTAGCGGCATTGGTCCGAACACTCTTGGTTTGCACACGAGAGTTATTCTCAATAATATCCCAAGCGGCATTAGAAGTCTTAACCAAAATATTACCCCCCGAGGCACTATTTAGTGAATCTTGGTCATTCATGCTTAAACCATTGTAAAAAGTATTAATTTGGTGCACTTTGGTAAAACCATGTTGTGGGCACTTTCTTAAAAGGTCTTTAAAATGGTCCCAAGATTCACTAAAAGATTCATCGTACTTTTGTTCAAAATTAATGATTTCGTTCCGCAAAGCGGTAGTACGAGAGGGTGGGAAAAAGTAGTTGATAAATTTGGTCTCCAAATCCGTCCACGTAAGAATACTTTGTGGCGGTTCCTTTGCAAGCCAATGTCGGGCTTGTCCCTCTCAGGAGAAAGGAAAAAGTTGTAAACGGATTACCTCTTGTGGAACACCATTGAATTTGACTGTATTCGTGAGTTGCAAGAACCTTTTGATGGGGTCATGAGGATCATCAATGGTACGCCCCAAGAATGGTTGAGCTGAGACCATCTGAATAAAGTCGGATTTGAGCTCAAAGTTGTTGGCTGCAATCGCGGGTATGACAATTGGATCATTGTTGCCCTCCACATGTGCTTGTAACAGTTCAATCATAGGGCGATTGTCCGGTAGAGGTTCATTGTTGTTGTTAATATTGTTGTTGTGAGGTGGATTGTTATTGTTGTTGTTATTATTGTTGCTTTGAGGTGGATTGTTATTGTTGTTGTGTACACCGGCCATGTCTAAGTCTTCGAGAGGCTCGGGCTCTTGATAAGACGTTGATCGTGTACGCATGCACCTGCAAAAGAACTAACAAAGCAAACAAGATATATTTTTGTCTTTTTTATGTTTTTTAGTTTTTAGGATTTTTGGAAATTTTATATATATATATATATATATATATATATATATATATATATATATATATATATATATATATATATATATATATATATATATATATTGAATGTTTTTATGAAAAAGTAACGTTCACGATGAATGGATCCCAAAATCCAAGTTCTCACAAAAAATTGTTAATCTTAACGAGAAGAGCCGGCGGCGGCACCATTTGATACACTGGTTTTGGATGGGGTTCAGATAAGTTGTCGAAATCTTCTCGAATTGATCACAGCTCAAAGTGGAATGATTGTTCTTGGTGAAAAATAGAGGATTTTGTTTTCTATTCTACTAAAAAGGTAAATGCGTGAAGTAATTAAAGTAAACTAGAAGCAGTTAATCAATAAAAATAAATCTTGAATTAAATTTAAATAAAACAGTAACAGTGAATACCCTTAAAAATGCTTGATTCAGAATGTAGCCTTTACTCGGAATAAATCAGACAAAACTTGTTCATGCGGAATAAACTACTCATGCGAAATATCTTTGCTTACTCGGAATAAATGGGAAAAGGCTTCATGCGGAATAAGTGCTTCATGCGGAATAAAATGCTTATGCGGAATATATGCTCATGCGGAATAAAAAGCTTCATGCGGAATATATGTTCATCCGGAATAAATTGCTGATGCGGAATGTTAAGCTCATACGGAATAAACTGTTGATCCAGAATAAATGATTATTCCGGATGAAAGGCTTGATCCGGAATATTGGATATTCCGGATGAAGAAGGTTGGTTCGGAATAATGTGGTTGATCCGGAATAATTGGTTATTCCGGATGAAAGGGTTTGATCCGGAATTTAAAATATTCCGGATGAAGAAAATTGATGCGGAAATAAAAAGGTTGATCCGGAATAATGGTTATTCCGGATGAAGGACACTGATCCAGAATATTAGATATTCCGGATGAAGGAACTTGATGCTGAATATTTACTTTGATTCAGAATACTGGAATGAAGAACAGTAGGTAATCAGAAAAACAGGGGAATGCGATTTCACCAAAAATCAACCAAGTTTTTAACCAAAACTTAAACAAAACTAATCACCAATCATCTACTAACCATAAATATCAAATCCCAACAATAAAAACACAAAACCCAATAACTTTTGAAGATCAAAATCAACCAAATAAGAACTTTAAGCTTTAAACCAAAAAGATGAAGATGAACAAGATTAATGGAAGGATTGTATTGATAGATTAATGTAGAGTAAACAAAAGGAAAGATTAAACACTTACAAAATCAAAGATTCAACAAGAATGAAAAATCACCAACACCTTAGTGGTGTTGGCTTCCTACGAATGAAAAGAAAAATGACTGGGAATAAAAAAACTTGCACAAAAAGTGTGAGGGGTTTTCTATTTATAGGCTAGTGGTTGGTTGGTGAAGTGGGCTTTCTCCCTTTCTTCTTATCTTCTCGTGTTTTCAGAAAAGTCGACGTTTTCGATTCTGATTTGGGATTTGTCGACGATTAAATTCAACTCATCTTTTAATTTCTTCGTTTAATAGACTTGAGTTCCTTCGACATATGTAAATCTTCCGTCTTTGGTCCTTTTCTTCGATAAATCTTCAAATAGGCCTAGTGACTTCAAATCTTTTGCATCTCTTGGACAATAGACTTCGTCTTGAGTCTTTTTCTTCCATAAAACCCGTGCAATCCCTTGTTTTCTTCAATATTCATCCGCGAACTCTGAAAACACAATAAACACAAAAACCACGCGTAATTCCAAACAAATGATATTAAGCACGCGTTTTGGCTCGTTTTAGCCAGTTATAAGTGGTGAAAGGATGGGTGTTTACCCACCTATCAATTATTTTAAACTTGTTTTGTCTTAGTTTTATTTTGAAGTTTGCAAATTTTTTTTGTTGAGTTTTAATTTTTCGGCGTTTATTTTAAAGTCTTAATTTTTAGTTTATTTTTTAAAGCTTTCGTCTTTACTTTATTTTTACCTTTACTCAACGACATTTCATTTTTTTTAGAAATAGATAGTCATTTTATTTCCTTTCCACCAAGAACAACTGAGTCACACTTCAAATTGTAATCAATTCGATTAGACGCCGTGAACAACGAACTTTTAACCTAGCAAAATCTCACTATCATGCACGTTGTTTTAAATCTTGCTAAGGAAGAGACAGCTAAGGTGATTTCTATTTCAACATAAATGATAAAATATTGAATCAAAAGTGTTTAAGATAGAACCGGGAAGACGGGTACATGGAATCACGGGTCATCAAAAGTCATCAAAAGTGTGTCTTTGAAAGCGCCAATCCCTGCACATCATAAGAAAGAAAACAACAAACACATACTAGGGTCTCCCCTACACTTATTATAAAAACGGATAAAAAATAGATCATCGGGTTGCCTCCCGAGAAGCGCTTGTTTTTGTTCACCGAGTCGTGAGCCTGACTCGACCTTGATTACTATGGTAAGAACCTGGAATAACATCCACCAGGGTCAAATACATGGTTTTCATCCATCAAATAGCACAAGCCTAAGGTGAAGAGCACAAGCCAAATAAGAGTAGGTGAGGTTCCCTTAAGCAATAGTTGAGCACGGTGGTAGAAAGTATGTTGAGTTAAAAGCGTAGCTCCATATTTTCCAAAAGTCTTTCCTTTTATTTCATCAGATGGATACTGAGATGGCTTAAAAATTGTGATACCCGGATCGAACACCTTTTCCATTAGGGGAAAATAAGACCGACACTCATAAACCGCACAATCTCATCCGAAGAAAGTGGAAAGAGAGGTGTCAAGACATAAGTACTACGGATGTTGGTGTCGTCCGGTTTCTTCTCCTTTAAAACGGGTTTCTTTGTATCCGAAGGAGGGTAGAGACCATAATCAAAGTCTAAAGGAGGAGACTCATGCTCATTGGGAAAGTATGTATTGAGAAAGGTGGCGAAATCTTTCTCAAATGAGTAATCCTCTAAAGTAGCATTAAGCATTGTTGGTGGAGGATCTTCATCAAAAATAGGAGCAAAAACATCATTAGGAGACATAACACTTGAAGAATCACTCGAAAGAGTGTCAACATCATCAAAGTCATCATAAGTCGGCATGCCTTCATACTCGAAAGTAAGATCATCATAATCATCCAACTCGGAAAGAGAATCATCATCATATTCATCATAGATTGGTGGAGCATCATAAATTGGTGGGGCATCAAAATTGGAGAGAGAATAATCATCATCTTCGTCCACATGGTCTTGAAAAAGTGGATTATCATAGCAAGTCTCCAAAAGAGGAATGTCATGTAGCACAAAATCATCAAGCTTTGTACTTTCCAAAGGAGTTGTAACAAGCTCGTCTTAAAGCACATCAATCATTTTCGCCGATTCTTTTCCATTTGATTTGCTTGTAATCTTCCGCATCTTAAAAACTTGTTGATCATTCCCGACCCTTAGAATTAGTTCACCTTCGGCAACATCGACTAAAGCTTTTCCGGTTCTCAAGAATGGTCGTCCAAGTATTAACGGAATACGAGGATCCATTTCATAATCAACAACAACAAAATCGACCGGAAAAGTGAAGGTACCAACTTTAACAAAAACATCTTCGGCAATACCAACAGGGTAAGCGAGAGTTCGATTTGCTAGCTCAAGAGTCATCCGTGTTGGTGTAAGATCGGGTAATGATAACTTCTTCCAAACACTTAATGGCATTAAATTGATACTTGCCCCAAGATCGGCTAAAGAAGTAAATTATTCGACTTTGGAAAATGTACAACGTAGCACAAAACGACCCGGATCTCCAAGTTTTTCTGGAAGTTATTTAAGAAGGACTGCAGAACAATTTTCATTTAAGTGGGTGTTGACAAATTCAACCATCTTCTCCTTCTTACTAAGCAATTCCTTGAATATTTTAACAATTTTTGGCATTTGGATAAGTACTTCAACAAGGCTAATGTTAAAGTTCATTTGGGAGATCATCTTCAAATAAGAAGTAACTTAAGCATCCTCTTTAGTGAGCAATTTGCACTTCTCTAACCGAGAAGGATAAGGAATAGTGGGTTTAGGAGGTGTAGGTGTAGAAGGTAAAGGTTGAGATGTTGAAGGTTGAGATGGTAAAGGTCGAGTTGGTGAAGGTTTTTTATTTGGTATTTCTTCAGTAAGAGGTGGAGATGGTAATAAGAACTAGTACTAGGCATGGTAGTAAGAGGGATGAATGGGGGTGGAGGAGGTGTAGATGGAGTAACTGGAGGAGGGATAGAAGGTCCTACTAGAGTTGCTCCACTGTGTGTAGTAATAGCACTCACACTAGCTCTAGGTCTTGTTTCGGTTGTTGAAGGAAGAGCACCTTGGGGACGAAGGGTTTGAAACATTTGAAAGAATTTCCTATCCGTGGACTCTTGCATTTCTTTCATGGTTTGCTCATGATCGGTTAATTTTTGTAGAATCAAGTCCATGTGCGGATGAGGTATATTGAACCCTTGTTGTTGAAAATCTTGGTTTGGGTATTGGGTTATATGGTTGAAAACATAGATGATTGAAACCTTCATTTTGAAAACCTTGATTTTGCATTGGATAATTTCCTTGGTTAGCATTGTAGCCCCTCACATTTGCATTTTGTTGAAAATTTGATCTTGGTGGCCTTGGTTGTTATGGGTGGGTGGGTGTGGTCTTTGTTGAAAACCGGGTGGAGCCAAGTAATGAGTCGAGTTATAAGACAAGTGATTAACATCGACATTAGGCTTGAAATGAACCCTCTCTGTGTTGTTGGAAGCATATACTTACCCGTGAGATTGATCATAAGCCTTATCACAATTATCAAAAGAGTGTGGCCCACCACAAGGTTCAGAAGTTATAGTAAGAGCATGGGCATGTTGATTAGGAGGGTTATCTCTTAATGCAAGTTGTTTTACTGCTGAAGTAAGTTCCTTAATATGATTGGTCAACTCACTCTCACTAGCACTAGCCATGGTAGCCCTAAAACTCTTGGTTTGGACTTTGGCTTTGTTCTCAATGATTACCCAAGCCTCATTCATTGATTTGACAAGAATATTACCCCCCCCCCCCCCCCGAAGCACTATTTAATAAATCTTGGTCATTCAAATTTAATCCATTATAAAAAGTATTAATTTGATGCACCTTTGTAAAACCGTGTTGTGGATACTTTCTTAAAAGTTCCATAAAACGATCCCAAGATTCACTAAACGTCTAACCGTACTTTTGTTCAAACGTAATGATGTCATTCCCGCAAAGCGGTAGTACGTGAGGGTGGGAAAAAGTAATTGATAAATTTGGTCTCTAGGTCCGCCCATGTTGTAATACTTTGGGGTGGTTCCTTATCAAGCCAAGTCCAGGCTTGTCCCTCGAGAGAGAAAGGAAAGAGGAGCAAAAAAATTGCCTCTTGTGATACCCCATTGTATTTCACGGTATTGGTTAAGTGAACAAACCTTTTGATGTGATCGTGCGGATCATCATGAGTACGGCCTAAGAAAGTTGTTGCGGAAACCATTTGGATGAAACCGGTCTTGAGCTCGAAGTTATTTGCATCAATAACCGGTACCACAATCGCATCTTCATTGCCTTCAACATGTGATTGCAAGAGCTCGATCATTGGACGGTTACCCATTGTGTTAACAATAGGAGGCTCGATGATAGCGGCTTGAATGGACTTCCTTTTGCGTGAACGGGTACGCATACACCTACAAAAGAAAAATAAAGCAAAGAAATAGAAGAAATAAAGTTAGCGTGAAAAGAAAATATTTTTGTTGCAAAACTTTTTTGAAAAAGAAATGCTTTTTATTATTTTTAAATGTTTTTGGATTTTTGAAATTTTTTATTTTTATGGATTTTTGAAAATTTTGCTAGAAAAATAACGTTCAAAAGTGAACGGATCCCAAAATCCAACGCGTCTCTCACAAAAAACCGTTAATCTTCACGAAAAGAGTCGGCAGCGGCGCCATTTTAATAACTAGAATTTATTAAAGCTGAAATCGTCTCGACTCGATTTGAATTGACAACGGTTAATGTGCGACTCAGTTGTTCTTGGTGGATTAAAGAAAAATGTTTTTGAGCTATTTTAATTAAAAATTAAAACTTTTAAAAGTATTGACAAAATATAAAAGAAATAAAGTAAATTTAAAACTTAATAAAATGTAAACTTTAAAGACTAAAACTTTATAAAAAAGTGAACATAAAAATTAAACTAAGACAAAACAATTTAAAATGAAGCTAAGTAAAAATGGCGGGAAAAATAAAAGTTTGAAAATAAGTCGGGAAACCAAAACAAAACTTAAGTCGGAATACAAAATTCTTAACTAATTCGGAACCTAACAATTTAACACAATTCGGAATCTAAGTACTTAACCTAATCTGGATTGGATGAAATGAACACAATCCGGAATGTCTACTTTGCTCACAATCTGAAATGTCTTAGTTTGCACACAAATCGGAATCCTTGTTCCTAATATAATCCGGAATCTGATTTCCTTATGCAATTCGGAATGTGTAAATTTGGATTAATCCGGAATGTGCAAATATCCAACCTAATCCGGAATCATGTTTTCCAATGTAATCCGGAATATGTGTTTGACACATAATCCGGAATAGCTGAATTTATAAAGTAGTTCGGAATATTAAGTTGCATGCAATTCGGAATGAGGGTTTTAAGAACCCGGATTAATAAAATAAGCTAAAAACTAATAAGTACTTAACCAAAACTTAAACCAAACTAATTTTAAGAAAAAGCTAATAAGCCACAAATCAAAAACTTTAAAAACACTAAATAATCTAAATATTGAAAATCAACTTTTAAAAGATTAAAATATTAAAAACACTTAATTAAAAATAAGAAAAACACACAAAAAGCAAATAGCACAATAAGCTAAAACAATCAAACATATGAAAAATAATAAGAACAATGGAATAAGCACTCAATCAAATAAGCAATAACATCAAACAAACTACATGATTATGAAAACTAATCAATAGATTTAAGAACAAGAAAGGTAGAATGAGAATGATTATGAAAAGCTTGAAATTAAGATGAAGATTAAAGATTCAAATACAAGATTAAGATGAAAAAGCTTGAAAACTTGAAAATAAATCTAGAGAGAGAAAGTAATTTAATCTACTCCTAAAACTTAAATAAAACTATCTAACTAATTATCTAACTAACCACCTCCTAATGAAGGATTAGGAGGGTATTTATAGGAGGAGGGGAAGGTGTTGTTGCTTCCTTCTTTCTCTTTGTCTTTTCGTCTTTTAATTTTTTCGTCTTTATCGACTTTCTCTCGGGATTTGTCGAATGATAAAATGAACTTGTCTTCTAATTTTCTTCAATTATTAGACTTGGTTCTTCGACTTCGTTAAACTTCCGTCTTTAGTATTTTTCTTCGATAAATATTTAGAATAAGCCTTTGACTTCCGTTCTTTTTGCACTCTTGATCTTTTGACTTCGTCTTTTGTCTTTTTATTCGATAAAAGCCCGTGTTTTCTTCCTTTTTCATATTTTGGTCCTAAAACACAACAAAAACACAAACCACGCATAATTCAGCCTTTTACGACATTAAATACACGTTTTGGTCTTTTTTATTATAATTAAGTGGTGAAAGGATAAGTGTTTTCACACTTATTAATACCACACGAGTGGAACTTTGCAACTACTAGGAGATCGACTAATTAGTTGGGCATCAAAAAGGCAGAATACCATTGCAGTTTCAAGTATCGAGGCTGAATACATAGCTATGTCCGGTTGTTGTGCTCAAATTCTTTGGATGAGATCGCAATTAACCGACTATGGTCTAGGTTTCAACTAAATTCCGATGTATTGTGACAACAAAAGTTCCATTTCCCTCTGTTGAACAATGTCCAATTCTCCCGGTCGAAGCATATTGACATTCGCTACCATTTCATCAAGGAACAAGTGGAAAATAGAGTGATCGAGCTTTACTTTGTCAGATTGAGTATTAATTGGTAGATATTTTCAGAAGGCTTTAGATCGCGCTCGAATTGAATTTTTGGCCGACAAGCTAGGATTGAGAACTTTCTCACCCGGACTCTAAAGGCATTGGCAGATGAAGCGAAAGAATAGTGGTGGTAAACTATTCTCCGTATCCTTGGTGATCATGTATATATTGTTTATATTTTTATCCATAAAAGCAAAATAGAAAAATATGAAACCATATAAAAACTATAAAAATTGAAAATTTCAGAAAAATTCAGAAAAATCCAAAAAAAAATTACTATCTTTTTAATTTTTTAAGGCATGTCTTTTGGTACGATAATATTTACAGTCTTAGAAATGTCGATTAATATTGACACGGCGCCATAAATAGAGTTCGTACAAAAGTTGTAAATATTTCATAAAACATGCTATATGGCTTATAGTTATTTCAAACTACAACCCGCTATTCATATTAAAGTCAAGTATTTCTTATAAAAGCTTTGACTCTAAAACGGGAACTAAATTTCTCGGTCATGGTTTACTTTATAACCATGTAAGGGATTGTGTTTATGTTATAACACAATCTAACACGAATATATGTACGCGTCAGTGAATTTATTTATTAAAACGAGATAAATCTTGTTTTTATAAAGTTATCATCTCCACAAACCATAGCAATTTACAATTGGTATATACATACTCGACGATGAAACTAATCAAACGACGACTACAACTCTTTCGATAGAACACGGGTCAACAATTTAGAGGGAGCAATTGTCAAAGCATTCAGAATCTTCGATGTCAAAAGTGCCAAGTTCACAAATTGGTGTCAAGACAACGATACCAATCGTACATGTGGTGTCAAGAGATGACTTCAGACATGACGAGGCGACCAACATTTTTCGACACGAACCATGTGATCTTATCATATGATGTTCTCATCAATCAGGTCCAACCTTGTCAATTCATTCTAATATGGTGAATATGTTAACGGACTTGCATTTTTCTTCCCAAAAACTTTGTTAACACTTCATTATATCAACTAATATAAAAAATATTGGTTGGGTTGATATTTTTGTTGAAACTAGAAAGAGGGGGGGGGGGGTTTGAATAGTTTCTCTTCGATTTATCTCCTAATTAAATTCCTTTCGATTAGGTGAGTACCAAAACTATCTTTTACTTTAAAGCTAGTTGTATAATGATTAGGTTTAATTCTAATGCATTAACATTTAAAAGTAGTAAGTGTAATGATAATGAAAGAAGTAAAGAGTAAGGAAAGTGATGTAGTATTTTTACTACTCTTTAAGAAAAGAGAGCAAAATAGGGAAAGTATTAAGTGTCGGTTTAGGAAAGTCAAGCACTAATGACCAATGTGGTTCAAGTTCATTTCCCAAGGAGGCAAGTGCGTTGTGTTAAGAATTGATTAATGGTTTGTGATTATATTTATGAGAAAAGAAAATAGAAATGAGATAAGAAGAGAATGACGGTTACGATAATGAATTACACTATGACGATTAGTAGTACACGTAAAACCGTAAAAAGTGACAAAATTAAATTTTTACCCTAAAAATTCCTATAAAATTGTAATAAATCCTATATAATGTAATTAGAGTTTACAAAAAATCAAAAATCACTCAAACCTTTTATTTAATTAAATAATAATTTTTTAATGCTAATTAAAGCCCAAAAAATCAATTTAATTAACAAAAAGCCCAAAATGAGATTTTTTCAATTGTAAACCTCTAAAATGACTTAACTAAATTTAAAACTATTTTTGAAAATTTTAAAATTAATAAAAACTATTTAAAAACAATTAAAAATTATTTAAACTTAAAATAATTATAAAAATTAATCTAATGACAATAAAAATGTTCTAAAAATTGTAAAATTCCTAACTTAATGTATTTAACCTAAGAAAAATAAAAAACTTGAAAAATCTAAATTTTAATTTTTAATAATAAAATAATAATAAAATAATATTAAAAATCCAAATATTATAAAAAGTTCTAAAAAGTTGCAAACTAACTTATTTTAACCTAATAAACACAGAAATGAAATTGAAATTACAAAATACCCCTAATGGGCCTAGAAATGGGCTAAAAGACAAAACAGACCCTTAATGGGCTTAATTTGGGCCCAATAAAAAAAGTCAACCAAATAAGCCCAAAACTTCCAGTCTGACTCAAAATTGGATTTTAAGAACATAACTATGAAGGCCCAAAAGCTGAAAATGTGTATAAGCTAGCTTATTTCAAAGCAGCTTATTCTTAATGGGATTTTTGGCCCATTAAGCTATAAGCTGATGCCATAAGCTCAAATTAGACACACAAGCTTCTTTTGAGTTACTTAAGAGATCTGTAAAAATAAAATTGAAATAAGCGCAAGGAATAAGCCTGAATAAGCTAAAAGCTATCTTCACAAAACGAAAAAATAGTCGTTTTCGAGTTCTAGGCCACCCCAAGAGCTGATTCAAGTTTCAAAAGATTTTAAATGACTTAACTAAGCTTAATCAACAAAAAGTTTTCCAATAAGCACACTTAATAAGCTGGAATAAGCAGATAAGCACTTAATTTAAAGTCAACTTTATGAGTTTTCTAGCAAAAAGTCAAAGCCAAGGTCTGATAAGCTCCAGTTCAAATAAATGGGTCAAATGAGGAAGATTGATCACAAAAAAATTAGTTGTTGCAGGTCTGGATAAGCCAATATGGCTTATTAATAAGCTAACTGAAAATTAACACTAGCACGGGCTAGTTTTGGAAGTTGAGCAGTGGGAACTTTTCCCACTGCTTGACTTTCTTGCTATTTATCTTTAGTGACTTTTTTGTGGATTCAAGTTTCACAAAGGCACCCAAATGATCAGTTAATCATAGGGAGTCAATAGCAATCACAAAAACACAATCACAATCAGCCAATTAGAACAGTTAATTCAAAAGATCACCAGATTAGTCACAGACATGAACAATAAGCAGATTTCCCTCAATAAGCAGTTTTAGCAAAAATCAGCCAGCCAAATTGCACCAAATGCATACACAAGCTTTAATAAAATCAAATGAACAGATTTAAACAGGTTTCATGCAATGGTTCAAGGTCTAGATCAAGATTCAAGCACAAAAAGTTAGTGATAAACTAAGAACATGAAGTCATGAACACTTGCTGATATACTTGACCACACAGCCAAATTCAAACACTCAAATCTCTTAGATAGGTTATGTTGCGTATGATTTATCACTTTTTATCCTAAGTCTAAGCCTAGAACTAGGTGTGCACCAAATCACAAGTCAAAATATCACTTAATCAAGATTTTATGAGCAAATGTTTGATTTAGGTGTTCAAAAGCATATAACTTGCAGATATCCACTCTCTTACACTTCTTAAACAAGAACAAGCAAGATACAATAGCAAACACTTAACCAATAACTCTATAACTACAATATGCAGTTAACCCAAACACCCCTTAATAATTTCAAAACAAGATTTTCAAATCAAGAGTAGGAATTAGGTTAGCACATGCATACATAAGCATCAAAACATCAAACATGAACAGATTCAACATGATTTGGAGCCCAAGAACAACACATACAACAACAGAACACAAATATCACAAATATCCAATTTTTCAACAGATTTTGAGATTAAGGGTTCAAACCTCATGGATGTATATCCACACCCACGTATGTTTGAGCTTATGTGCTAACAAGAACAAGCACAAGCTTCTAATATCAAGTTGCTAAGATGGAACAAAGTTAGAAGCAAAAATATCAAAATCAGAAAAAGAGGTAAACTTGATTAATGCGACCTTTGTTCCCCACACTTGATTATCCCCAAGTTATAAGCCTCACAACACCTTGATATCACAATATCAGGGTGCTATGATCAACTTATAGCCCAAAAATTCCAAGGTTTGAACAAGACTTAGCAAAATATCAAGATTTAAGGAAAATATGCAAACTTTTGCACACTCCTTTGAAAATAGGTTTTTTGGATTCAAGATTAGTTAACAAACAACAATAACAAGCAGGAAATAAGAATGGCACTTGACTTTTCTTCAACAATTTCAAACACACTTCATTAATGAAAATGAGATTTACAGAATTGTGAACTTAAGAAAAATTCAAGAGCAAGCTACAATGTTGTGATGCTAATGCCTTTTACAGGCTACAAGAAACCCTAAATGCTGAATAAAAAACGTAAACCCTAGTTGTAGAAGCCGAAAAATTCCCTAGTGAAGTTTGAATAACGTGAGAATCATGTGACTTGTTCTTGGCGTTTTGTAGTTGCTGGCATAGTTAAATTGCATCTAATGGTGTAAAATAAGCTTAAAATGTAAGCTGGAATCATGCACGTTGGATGGCTGGCAAGTTTTGGCCTTTTCTTCAACCTTTGTAGCAGGGCATGTCCCATGTGATACTTCTGGTGAGGTGGCAAAGGATTTTTGAGTTGGGTTATCATTAAGAGACCACTAATCAAGATTCTAGAGGTTTATAGGACTTAATTACAAGTAATTAAGAAATCCCTACTTATGTTCATAGTTGTGAATAGTGAGGTTTTAATCTGGTTTTGTTTTTGAAAACTTGTTAGGCGCGTCTTTTATAACTAATTTAGGATTAGTTATAAGTGGGTTATGACATGGTAGCAGGCTTAATGGTGATTGGTGGAAAAGTGGTAGTGGGGCACGTGTCAACCCACTAATGGTCTAGGTAAGGTTGGATGTTTGACAGCTTTCACCCCTCAACTCTTTAACTCCTTTCATTTGTATTTTAAACGGCTAAAACTTGATTCCCTTTGTATTTGAAGTTTCTAACTTCACACTTTTGCCCCAAAAAGTTTTGTAAAGTGATTTCAGGGGTATTTCTTGCCATTTGTTGATTCTTGAAGGGCTGATTTGGCATTTTCTTCATAGATAATGGTCTTGACTTGTCTTGTTGACTTCTTGGAGGACTGAACTTGACAAATCATGATTTATGAGGGACCATTTTTTCCATTTCTTCAAAGTTAAGGGCCCTTTTGGTAATTTGACATTTTTAAATGACCAAACTTGTAATTTCTTGTAACTTGAAGGCCTTCATGATATGTTTGAGTTTGAGGAGGACTAATATTGACAATTTAGTTTTGTTGAGGGACTAAATTTGCCAATTCTTTAAAGATGAGGGCCCTTTTTGTAATTTTGACAAACTTTAGGGACCAATCTTGTAATTATGAAGATACAAGGGTTTAAAGTGTCAATTCATCAAAATTGGAGGACCCTTCTTGCATAATCTCAAATCCTCAAGGGTTGTTCTTGGAAAATCTTCATTGGGGCTTGGTTCATTGTGCGGCTTTATTTCCCGTGTTCGTTTTTGCATGATTCTTGTGATCTTTTTTCAGTTTTTCAATATTCGTACCTAAAATACACAAGAAACAAACACAAGCATATATTTGGCTATTTTCATGATATTTAATGCATTTAAAGCCCTTTTTGGACGATGAGACTATGTATAAAAGCAGTCTCATCACTCCCCCATACTAAACCATTGTCGTGCCCTCACGCAAATCTAGAATGAAGTATCGTAGCACCTCCAAAATTCATTTTTATTGAATGATAAAATAGCTACACTACTACTTGCGTTTTAGACATAATATATGATTTTCATCGCAAAATGGGACGTTTAGGTTCATAGAATAAGAACACGTGAATGCTTCGTTAGAAATAATTTCATCTTCCTCGATTTTCACCCCAATTTCATGCCAAGCATGCAACGAGATCATTGTCATTATAAGTTAGTAATGATAACACTACTCATATGCCCTAATCACGTACTTATCCTCCCATTTTCCTAAGTTGTATCTCTTATATTTTATTATGTCTTGAATGTTTCACCAGGATACATTGTTTGACTTATGCCATAATAGAGATTTATGTCTAAAAATAGAGTCCCAACGGTGTAACCAAGACCATCGAATTAATAACCCCTCCTAATAGACAACGATGTTAAAAAAATTAAGTCAACAAGAAGGATTGATAAACACGGTTTTATAACGGTTTTGAACATGAGACTTATAACCAAGAATTTTATACGCCCCCTAACGGAAGGGCCTTATTATCATAGGTTTACCTCCATCTTTTATTCAACTTCGCCATGAAGCTTTTATTATGATTTCGGTCTTGCCTTGCCTTTTATTATCCGCCTCATCGGTGGTTTTATTGTGGCCAAAGACGTATATCCTCACGCTAAGGCGAATTTTGGATCTTTAAAGCTTCAAAGATTAAGGCTTGATTCACTTTTAATTTTGCATAGATTTTTCGGCCTTGTGAGCTTCAAATTGTTTGCTTGATTTAGGTGAGCACTTGAAATCTTATTATTGGGTGAAGCTTTCGATTATTCGGGTTGCCAATACTTCAAAACCGTGACGCTGGTGATACCTTAATGTCTTCCCAGTTTATTTACATGGAAGCTACTAGAAAAGACTAGAAACCAACAATCAAGACTAAACCGCTAAGTCAATATTTATTAAGCAAAAAATATTTACAAGCGAAGGGAGAATAAGCAAACAACGAGAACACATGAGTTTTTGAAAGAATACGAGTACTCTACGTTTAGCACAGTAACTTATAATTAACTCTATCATTTCCCGTCCTCATTTAAGAGACTTAGCCTAATAAAAAGTTAAGGAATCAAAGCTAAGTGCTCAAAACGCACGGCCGGGTCAAAAATTACTCTTATTCTCGCCATCGGAAAACCTACATTCGTGTCTTCAAACACTTATAAAACATGATAAAAATTTTAAAATATTGCCATTCTTAGCCTTATTTTGCAACAAAACGATAAACAAAAAGATAAAATTTGGAAAGCATGAAGGTTTGGCAAGGCAAGTATCTATTCACCCCCCATACTAACATTAAACATTGTACTCAATGTTTTGAGTCTAGGGGTGAAAACACCCCCATACTAGAGACGTAGTCGAATGCCTAATCTAGCATGGAAAGGGTGTAACCGTTAAATTTATAGCCGTTTATGAAGTGTGCTATAAACCTAAGGTTAGAACATCAAAGGATATATCATGGATATTGAGAAAGTCTTCAAAGCAAACAATTGAGTGCTCACGTAAAACGAACACGAGAGGCTCCAATTGTGAAGATAATAATCATCTAAAATCCACAATTCACAAACAACCATGGAACAAAGGTTGGAAGGGCACAAATCCCCTCACGTAAGCTACATTAAAAAGTGATAATATATACATAGGATAAGTGTAAAAGCCGCATGCTTTTACCATGAATAGTACCCTTAAGATCGTACGTACTAGATTAAAACTTTCCTATTATAGTATGATTACGTTCACGTGTTAGAATTTTACGTATTACGTATGTGTTAGAACACGATAAGTATTTATTACGTACGAACACACAATAATTATTTATCAATAATTAATTACGAACATGCGATCATGAAATCATGAACGTAATTAAATCACGAACTAATATTAATTACGTATATATATTTATTACGAGCACGAATAAATATATTAAGTCACGGTTAATATTTAAAGAGAACACATAAAACACGAAAACAAATAAACACGAATGAACACTTAAATAATGAGACACGGAAAACGGTACGGGTACCCCATGTGGGGCCCCCTACCTGCGGCTACACCAACACCATGGGCCAAGCCCATCAAAATTTTACAATGAAAGGGGGGTTAAGGTAAAACTTGTTTTCATTTTCACTTTACAGTAAAAACATTAAAAACCTAAAAAGCTTTCCTCCTTCTCCTTCTTGCTCTCTTTGGCCGCCGCACCTAAGCACAAGAAAGGGGGTGTTTGTTTGAGTTTGATCTTGAATATTGTACGTGTGTTCGTGTGTGTTCATCCTCGTTAGATCTACGCATTTGGTATACCTTTTTAATCCTTTTTCTTTTTGATTTGATTTAATAAAATTAAATAAGAACATGATGTTTTTAAAAACCTAATTAAAAACATAAATCAAATATGTAAATGGTTAATGGGTAAATCAAAAAGGAGGTTTTTAGGGGTGTTTGTTTGGTCGGCGCCTAAACCGAACCCCAAGGGGGTCTCGGTTTGGATTATAGACCACCACCGAGACCATATGGTCCCGGTTTGGTGGTATGGGTCCCACGGCAGCAACAAAAAGGGAAGAACCCTGAAGTGGTTCGGGGTATAGTGTTAATTTTGAGTCTGGTTCATGGTTTCTAGTCACGATCCGGTTCATGGTTTATGTTATGGTTATTTTTTTATGATCATATGTTAAAATTAAATTAATAATTATATGACATGATTAATTTAATAAAACATGACTTAGATTATAATTTAATTATTAGATCATGGAATTATTAACCTAAGTATTTATTTTATTTTTTTTACTTATAATTAATTAATTATTTAAAAACCATGGTTATAATTAATACATGTTTTAACCTAAGTACTTAACTTTATTTAATTAAAAACATGATATATTTAATTAAATACTTTTAACCTATAGTTTATTTAAATGACATGTAATAATTAATAAACTATACCTTATATCATTATGACTTAGAAAAATAATCAGAAGACACTTGAGCTTATATACTTAGCTTATTTAACCATCTTATATCTAGTTATGGAAACCTTCAATTTTTAGAAACTTGTAATTAAGGCAGCTAATCTATTTATGGAAACTTTCTATTTATAGAAACTTATTTATTTTAAGCACTAATTCTATTTTTGGAAAATTTCTATTTTTGGAAACTTTTCATTTTTGAAAACTTTCTATTTTGGTAACTTTCTATTTTTGGAAACTTTCTATTTTAGGAAACCTGCTATTTTTAGAAAGTTACTTATTATTACACAGTAAGTAGAATAATACATGAAATACAAGTAATACTTAATTAGAATAGACATAATATAAGATAAACGCAGTTTAAAGCATAAAATAGTAAAACATGACATGAACATATAAAATAAGCTAAGACACGACATAAAACCAGTTACGTATTTAGTAATCAGATAATTATACACGTATGTATTTATTTAGCATTAGTGATACCGAAGTAGGACTCTCCTCAGTTTGTCTTCTTCCTTCACTGGACATAAGGTATGGATTCCCGTCCTTTCAGTATGGACATTCTTTCCTTATTAGGATTCCCCGTATGCAGCCAACTGTTTTCCCGTAGTATAAGTTTATATAATTGATTTGCTTATGTTTAATTTAGAATACCTATATCCATATACATGCATGACCAGTTTCACCTAGTTATGGAGGTACCATAACCATAACACTAGAGGCACTGGTGTTATGACTTCACCACGGCGGAGTGATTGCTCGTTGCGTCCCTTCAGCTTTTGGCCATATTATTATATGTATCATGTGGGGCATATGGGTGCATCCTAGTTACATGTTTTTCAGAAGATTACTCAGTGTGAATGTGGTGTGTGCCTTGCATCCTTCACAAGGAGCTGATCCCTCCTACCCAAACCAGTATATTAAATTAGAGGCAGCCCCTCTAATTTGCATGATGAGGTCACCCCTCCAAGTATTCATGTACGGTGGATTTTCATGACCTATATTGGCTAATGGTAGAACATGCTAAACAGTTTTTATAAGATAAACATAAGGCTTTTCAAACTATAAAACCAGTTTTACCAAGACTTAACCAGGTTATTCGGGACTTAGTTTCTTCCGCTGTTATATGTTATATGCCTATCCTATTCATGCTTTATTGTACATCCGTGCACTGAGCGTATTGCTCAGCCGTTTTCCCTTTCTATGGTACCAAAACGGCAGGTACTCAGGGACGCTCGTAGACCTTAAGCGTACGTGCATATGGACTAGAAGCTTTCTAGCCTTTCTTTACTTTATGCATTATCTTTACTTGGATACTCTTGCAATGGACATTGTTTAGTCATTTCCTTTACAGTAATTATGTTTTTGTGTGATGATATTTACTTTGGACTAACGATGTTTGATTCCGGTATTTTCTTTTTATGGTCATGTAATGTTTAGACATTTTCCTTGTATGCTTTGATGACACGCCATAATTACGCGTGACATTCCATTATCAAAATGGGGTGTTACAATTATGGTATCAGAGCCAAGGCTTCGACCTGTAGGCTCTCAAATTATGACATGTGATTAGTGGGTAGTCACTATGGTCTTCCTAGAACTGATAGTCATTTTCATGCATTCATCATTTTTATGTATACATATATATGTCATTGTCGCAGGTTTATGACTAAGTAATGGTTGCTACAGGACTGGCCCTATTTAGTCGCATGTGTTTTATCGAAACTTTTAAATTTGGGACCGACCCATAGGCGTCCCCTCGACATGTCTTTTGTTTTTGGTGAACTGACCATAGGCGTTCACTCTCGAGCATATAAAAGTTCTCATAAAACTGCATCATGCATTTATACACAAATTTTCTTGCATAAAATTTTTTCTCTGGATTTATTGGTATAAAATTTTTTCATGTATATATATTTTATGTTTATGTTTTGATTTGTTAATCATATGTTCTATGTTATACTGTCAGATGGTTCTCACACGCGAACAGGAACAACTCAATGCTACAGTCCAAGCTGCAATGCAAGCTTTGCTTCCTCAACTAAGGAACGACATCACGGTTGAGGTTCAAGATGCCAACAATCAGTAGCATAACCAGGCACCTCCTCCTCCTCCTCCAGTGACATTAGCAGTATGGCTGGAGAGATTCAACAAGCTCCGTCCTCGAGCTTTTGAGAAAACAGATAGCCCCAGTGATGCTGAAAGCTGGTTGGCTCACATCGAGAAGATTTTCAATGCTATGGGTTGTGACCCCGCGTATAAGGCGAGGTTGGCATGCTATCGGTTCAAAGGCGATGTGATAAATTGGTGGTTAGCGTTGATGCAGTCTGAGGGAGGTGACGAGTGGGTTGCTGGTTTGACTTGGGCTCAGTTCAAGGACAGGGTGATGGAGTAGTTCTTTCCCAAGGATGAGCAAGACAAACTCAAGAGGGAGTACCATGGGATCCGACAGAGAGCTGGGGAGAATAGCAACGAGTTTATGCAGCGCTTTCTTCGCTTAGCTGGGTTCCTTGGTGCGGCAGCAGGTACTCCTGAAGAGCAGGCACACCACTTTAGGTGGGCTCTTCGCACATCGGTCTCAAACAATCTGGTGTGTGCTATGTTCAACACTGTAGCACAAGTGGCCGATGCAGCACGTAAGCTGGAGATGCTGCAGGAGAGAGATGAGTTCGGGGAAACTGAGAGACCCAACAAAAAGTAAACATTCGTATTCAAGCGGTGATCAATCCGTATTCTTTCCATATATGTCAATTCATCTCTTTAAAATGTATATTCTAGGCAGAAAACTTACCGTCACAATGTTGGACACTCCAACACCAGCAGGTCCTAATACTTACGCATTTTCTTATGATTTCATGTTATAACTCATATTCTGACACTCTAGAAAATCTTTTACCAGGAACCATGGAAACGGTAGGGACCAGAACTAGAGAGGTTCATAGCCTAGCTGTCCAGCTATCACTGGTATTCAATCTTACGATTATCCGCATTGTCCTTTGTACCCTATTATCATGTCTTATGTAAAATGTTTTATCAGGTTCTCAGCCAGCCAGAGCACCTGCTGGAGGATATACTCATCCTCTTTGCTCTACTTGCCACCGTAGACACCCAGGGCCATGTCGCCGTAACACTGACACATGCTTCAAGTATGGTCTTCCTGGCCATATCATGAAGGATTGCCGTAAGGGCGAGATGGAGGGCACATCGGGACATGCTGATTCCATGCCGCCTCCTACCACCGGGCATGTCTACATGACATCTCGAGACCAGGCCAACAAGTCTACAGGTACCATCACTGGAATCTTGTATATGTATGGTTAAGCTGCGTGTGTTCTTTTCGATACGGGTGCTACTCACTCGATCATTTCTACTGCTTATGCTAAGAACATTAGGATGCTCCCCATGCCACTAAAGAATAGGCTTACTATTTCCACGCTTTTGAGGGACTATGTATTAATCACCCATGTATACAAGAGTCTTCCCCTAGAATTTGACGATAAGGTTCGACCTGTTGACGCACTTCCGCTGGATATGAATGACTTCAACATGATTTTGGGCATGGATTGGCTATCCAAGCATCATGCTACCATAGACTGTCATTCATATCGAGTTATCTTCGGTGATGTTAATGCACCAGAGTACATTCATAACGGGTTCGTACCCGGACGGTCTTTACAAATCGTATCTACCCTGCAAGCGCGTGCACTACTGTCACATGGTTGCGAGGGTTATCTAGCTACGGTTCACGACATGGATGCTGAATCTCCATCAATTCAGGACCAACCAATAGTGTCGGAATTCCAAGATGTATTTCCAACAGAACTTCCAGGCATACCACCTGCACGTGAAGTGGAATTCAATATCGAGCTTATTCCAGGAGCTGAACCAATCTCCAAGGCTCCTTATCGTATGGCTCCCATAGAGCTAAAGGAGCTGAAGGATCAACTGCAAGAACTTCTGGAACGAGGTTTCATTCGACCGAGCGCATCTCCATGGGGCGCACTGGTTCTATTTGTTAAGAAGAAGGACGGTAGTATGCGTCTTTGCATAGACTATCGCGAGCTCAACAAGATTACTATCCAGAATAGGTATCCATTGCCGCGTATAGACGATCTGTTTGACCAACTCCAAGGGGCCAAACACTTTTCCAAGATTGATCTTAGGTCAGGCTACCATCAGCTACGGGTTAAGGAGCAGGACATCGCCAAGACTGCTTTTCGTACCCGCTATGGCCACTACGAGTTTGTAGTTATGCCATTTGGCCTGAAAAATGCTCCAGCAGTGTTCATGGATTTGATGAACAGAATCTTCCATGAATTTATGGACAAGTTCGTCATTGTTTTCATCGATGACGTCCTGATTTTCTCAAAGTCCAAGGAGGAACACGAAGACCATCTTCGTACAGTACTACAGATTCTTCGCCAGAAGCAGCTGTATGCTAAATTCTCCAAGTGTGAGTTCTGGTTAGACAAGGTGGCATTCTTAGGTAATACAAGGATTTTGCACGGGGTTCAGATTAATTCTCGGTATCTTCTCGAATTGATCACGGTTGAAAGTGCGACTCAGTTGTTCTTGGTGAAACAAATATTTTTGGTTGTTTTTAAAATAAATGGTGCAAGACTTAAATGTAAATGACTGTAATTAAAAATTAAAACTAATTAAAACATAAATGGTGCAAAATTAAAAACTTTAAAAGTAAATTAATTAAAAGACGAAAAATTAAAATATGACAAAATGTAAATTTAAAAACTTTAAATAAAACACTTTGAAAATAAAATAAGAAAAACAAGTAAAAATAAAGCTAAGTAAAAATAAGACAAAACAATTAAAATAAAGCTAAGTAAAATTAAAACAAGTTAAATAAAAACAAGACTTAAGAAAATGGCGGGAAAAGTAAGTTTAAAAATAAAATTTGAATAAAAAGTAATTAATTTCGCAATATAAAAAAAAGAAATAATTCCGCAACTTTAAGACAAAGTAATTCCGCAATTCATGAAACATAAACTAATTTCGCAATTAGCAAATCCAATTAAATTTTGCAATGCAGAAAGAGGAACAATTCCGAAATCTTGGTGAAAATTCCGCAATACTGAGTGTTAATTCCGCAATAGTACGAAACCAAGATTTCGCAATCTTATGAAAGTACAATTCCGCAATGTATTGCGGAATTAATTCGGCAATGAGGAAATACACACAATTTCGCAATCTTGAAAAAGTTCCATTTCGCAATGATTGGAGAACAAGATTTCGCAACATTTAGAAAGCAAGATTTCGCAACATTGCTAAAAGTTGCGAAATTATAACAGTTTTTCCTAAATACTAGGAAAACGAGAAAGGACGAAAATAAACAACTTTTTAAGAACTTTTAGGGTACAATAAGCAAAACAAAACACGAATAAGCTACCAATAAGCTAGGAAGAAGATCAAGACTTGTAAAAACATCAAAATGAAGGCACGAAAAGTTAAAAGATCAAAACTTTAAATAAGAACTTGATGAAAAAAATGATGAAAACAATAACGTGATTAACAAGAAAGATTAAAAGATGAAAATTAAAACAAGATTAAGCTTAAAACGTAAAGATTCAATTAAAAACAAGAAAGGAAGATGAAAGATTAAAGTTCTAGTGAGAGAAACTGTCACTTTCTCTCTCTAAAACTAAACTACTCCTACTCCTAAAACTAAAACTAACCAACCCTCCTAAATGAGTTTAGGTGGGTATTTATAGGAAAATGGGGAGGTGCATGTGTTGCCTCCTCTTTCTTTCTTTCTTCACGTCTTCTCGTTTTTTAAGTTCTTCGACTTTATCGACTTTGTCTCGGGATTAATTAAACTCGTCTTATAATTTCTTTATTTATTAGACTCGAGTTCTTCGGCTTTATTAAACTTCCGTCTTTAGACTTGTTTTTCGATAAATCTTCAGAATAGGCCTTGGACTTCCGTTCTTTTTGCACTCTTCATCTCTTGACTTCGTCTTTTGTCGTTTTCTTCTATAAAAGCCTGTGAATGCCCGTGTTTTCTCCACTTTTCACCTTTTCGTCCTAAATCACAACAAAAACACAAACCACGCATAATTCCGACATTTACGACATAAAATACACGTTTTGCCTTGGTTATTATTGTAATTAAGTGGTAAAAAGATGGGTGTTTTCACACCTATCAAATTCCCTACACTTGACCATTGCAATGTCCTCATGCAATGCATTAGTTACAAAGCTCGATTACATTTTTCATCATAATCAATCCACGTTGGCCTTTATTAAAGAGATAGAATACTATAAACATTCAAAGTAAAGAAATCAAAAACATACCTTAGGGTTTTGGAAATGTCATGAATGATCATAATCCTCAAGTTTTCACTTTCTCCAAACCAAGCTTAAAAACGAGATCATTGTTATAATAAGTTAGCAAACTACCACGAACTCATGTGGGCCAGTTATTCACTTAGACTCCCTTATTCCTAGGTGTATCTCTTATATTTTATTGTTGTCTTGAATGATCACGAGGATGCATTGTTTGACTTATTTCGATAGTTATTTAGGCTGAAAATAAAGTGAACGATTTAATCAATAGTTAGCTAAAGGACAAAATCTTTTAAAACTGCTTCTCGGGACCTCAAAAAGTTCATATCTTGGCATAACTCGCTTCGCGATTTGAGACCTTTCTCGGACCGATATTTGGCAGCGACTTCATACTTCAAATCTTGAGAGACGTTCATGAAATAATGGTCTTCTCTTCATAATAGGAATTTCTTCACTTGAAATTTTGAGAGATTCTTCATATATGGACCACGACTTCTTCATTTTTCTCCAATCATTACTTTGGACTTTGATATACAACGATCCGCCTCCTTTTAGGACTTGGATCTATTTATCCTCATACCTTGCTAGGGTCTTTTCGGATAGAATTCTCCATGACTTTTGGGGAGTATTTGCTTTTCGTCGTGTGTCTCGATCCTTCATATTGATTTTCGATAAATGATTCTTCACATCCCTTGGGATCTTTAGCAACAAAATGTAGCCCTCATGCCTTGTTCGGGCCTTTTCGGACTCGCCAATCTTCGCATCCCGCTTCAATAAGTTATGCCTTGGCTATGAACTCTAATCCATACCGAGCAACTTTTAAACGATCTTGGGCTAGAAGCTAAGTAACTTTTCAAATCGTACAACCTTATTTATTGCAGATAAATTTATTAACAAGCGATGGGAGAATAGGCTTATAATTAACTCACATAAATTCACGAAAGAATACCAAACTTATAATTGACTCTATCATCTCTCGTTCTCCACAGTTTGAAATCTCAAGGAATGAGACTCGTGGATGCTTAGCCTATTAAATCAAAGTTTTGGGTTTTCGAGTCGCCTATAGGATCTTGCAAATTCTTAGACTTTTTCAAGTTTTAGAAATCGCATTTTAAAATTCCCTTGATAAACGACTCTCTAGGATCAATTATAGGAACTTGCGAAAAGTTCTTGTTCTTAACCCGTGAGAGTTAAGACTTTCGCGTTTTAAAGCTCCCTATATAAAAGCCTAGCAAAACTTGACTTAAACACGTTAAGGATACTAGCTAGAGTAAACTTAGATAAGTAACTCGGGTTGAGTCAAAAGATTCACAACGTTTGAAAATTAAAACCACTTTATTCAAACTTTATTCTAATAAGGAAAGAAAATAACTATACAAAGGTAAAAACTAATGGGCCAAAATAGATCAAAAATTTTGAAAGATGTCGAAAAATTGATTTTCCGGTTAAAATGAGGACAAATACAAGGAAAAGGCCACTTAACTTCGATAGAAGTCCCCCCTACACTTAAGATAAACATTGTCCTCAATGTTTAAGCATGTGGGAGTAAACTCCCCTACACTTAGGACATTGTGCACTTTGTTTAAATCTCGCTAAGGAAGAGACAACTAAAGAGATTCCTATTTTAATATTGAGAAAATATAAAATAGTGAATCGAAAAGAGTTTAGGATAGAACCGGGAAGAAGGGAACACGGAATCACGGTTCGTCAAAAGTCATCAAGAGTGTGTCTTTGAAGCGCTAATCCCTGCACATAATAAGAAAGAAAGCAAGAAACACCACGGGGCTCCCCCTACACATATGGTAAAGATAGATAGATAATTGGGTTGCCTCCCAAAAAGCGCTTGTTTATATTAACCGAGTCACGAGCCTGACTCGTCCCCGAATTAAATAGTCCATGGGGAAGCCTCGAATGTGATACCGGGATCAAAGACCTTGTCCTCGTTCCCGGTTGACATCAACAAAGGAGAGGCGGGGGGATAAGTCTTGAATGGGAGAAAGGTCCTTTCAACATACGAGAAGTATGTGAATTCAAGATCCAGGGGAGGTGGGGTGGGTAAAGTAAGCACATTGTCCTCCCCTAAAGACAATGGATGCTGAGCAAGCGGCAAAGCCGTATTGTTATCAATCATAGCATAATCAATGACACCTCCCGGGTCAAAGCACTCATCCTCCGAAATAGTGGCTAAAGGGGAGGATGAAAGGTGCTCGGGAGGGAGACATGGGACAATACCCTCTTGCAGCAAATTATCAAAAATAATGTCCCCCTCCATGTCATTGTCATCATTACCTGGTGGTATGGAGTGAATGTCGATTTCTTCCAGCAATGGGTCATTATCTTCAAGGGGAGGAATAGATGGAGGCAAAGACGTTGAAAGAGGAGGAGAAGTCAACGCTTCGATTTGAGCAATAATAAGGTGCACTTTCCGTAATCTATCGCGAAGAAGCACGTCTTCCACCTCATCCACAAGATCATGTTTATCGGTGAACTTCTCGTAAACCGGAGAGAATAAATCGTCATCACCCGCATCTCCCGGTGGAGATTGAGAAATTTCATAAGTGAAATTCTCATAGCTTGGAGAAAAATCGTCATCATTTGGATCGACCTCTTCCGTAAGAGCAACGTCGTCCTCAAGCTCCATAGCAGCCGGTATGTCACAAACCTCATCATCAAACAATTTATCAAGACCAAACTCACTAAGCTCACTCAATGTATCACAATCCTTAGACACGTTTGGGATATTAAGAGGAGGGATGACAATCGCACTAGGACATTGAGCAGTAAGGTCATTCCAAGAAATAGTAGGCTCATCGTCATCATCATCATAATAGTATGGATACACCGGGGGAGGAGTATAAGTCTCGATATTCGATATTTGCTCCTGTCGATGATCCTCTTGACATTTCTCGATGATCTTGTTGCAAGCTTCTTGAATTTGTTGACTTTGCTTAACAAGAGTGTCCCATTGTTCATGGGTGCTCAATTGTTTGAAGGAGGGTTGATGATTGATGATGTGTTGTGGGGGTTCAAAATGTTGAAAACCTGAATTATAGCATGGGTGTGGCTCATAGTAGTTCATCGGCTGAGAAAAATTAGAAACCGGGTTTGGTTCATAATAATCCATTGGTGAAGAAAACTGAGGACACGGATTTTGCTCATAATAATTCATTGGTTGACAATAAGAGGTATCGTGAGGACCCCCACAGTTGTTGCAAAATGGGTAAGGAGAAAAATCGGGTGCGTCTTGTGGATAGCTATTATCATTGTCATAATTGTACCCCGGTTCTTGCCCGTGATCATACGGGTATCGAACCGGGCACGAAACATGCCAATGAGAATCGCTTCCACAATAGATGCATGGGGAAAGAGTAGGTGGGTTCAAAAAGGATGAATTAACCGAGTTGCCCAAGGGACAAAATCCTAGTTGTGTGTTGTCGATATCGTTTCCGCACCGTTCACATGTACACCATTGACAAGAGTCGTTCCCGTATAATCGTCTCACGCACCCGACGCAATAGACATAAGAATCCATTAAGAAAAATAGATGAGCAAGAAGAATATTTTTGGTGCAAAAACTTTGAAAAAGAAATGCTTTTAAATATTTTTAAATGTTTTTGGATTTTTTAAAAGTTTTAGACACGAAAAATAACGTTCACAAGTGAACGGATCCCAAAATCCAACGCGTCTCTCATAAAAAACCGTTAATCTTCACGAAAAGAGCCGGCAGCGGCGCCATTTAATACAAGGATTTTGCACGGGGTTCAGATTAATTCTCGGTATCTTCTCGAATTGATCACGGTTGAAAGTGCGACTCAGTTGTTCTTGGTGAAACAAATATTTTTGGTTGTTTTTAAAATAAATGGTGCAAGAATTAAATGTAAATGACTGTAATTAAAAATTAAAACTAATTAAAACGTAAATGGTGCAAAATTAAAAACTTTAAAAGTAAATTAATTAAAAGACGAAAAATTAAAATATGACAAAACGTAAATTTAAAAACTTTAAATAAAACACTTTGAAAATAAAATAAGAAAAACAAGTAAAAATAAAGCTAAGTAAAAATAAGACAAAACAATTAAAATAAAGCTAAGTAAAATTAAAACAAGTTAAATAAAAACAAGACTTAAGAAAATGGCGGGAAAAATAAGTTTAAAAATAAAATTTGAATAAAAAGTAATTAATTTCGCAATATAAAAACAAGAAATAATTCCGCAACTTTAAGACAAAGTAATTCCGCAATTCATGAAACATAAACTAATTTCGCAATTAGCAAATCCAATTAAATTTCGCAATGCAGAAAGAGGAACAATTCCGAAATCTTGGTGAAAATTCCGCAATACTGAGTGTTAATTCCGCAATAGTACGAAACCAAGATTTCGCAATCTTATGAAAGTACAATTCCGCAATGTATTGCGGAATTAATTCCGCAATGACGAAATACACACAATTTCGCAATCTTGAAAAAGTTCCATTTCGCAATGATTGGAGAACAAGATTTCGCAACATTTAGAAAGCAAGATTTCGCAACATTGCTAAAAGTTGCGAAATTATAACAGTTTTTCCTAAAAACTAGGAAAACGAGAAAGGACGAAAATAAACAACTTTTTAAGAACTTTTAGGGTACAATAAGCAAAACAAAACACGAAAACTACCAATAAGCTAGGAAGAAGATCAAGACTTGTAAAAACATCAAAATGAAGGCACGAAAAGTTAAAAGATCAAAACTTTAAATAAGAACTTGATGAAAAAGATGATGAAAACAATAACGTGATTAACAAGAAAGATTAAAAGATGAAAATTAAAACAAGATTAAGCTTAAAACATAAAGATTCAATTAAAAACAATAAAGGAAGATGAAAGATTAAAGTTCTAGTGAGAGAAACTGTCACTTTCTCTCTCTAAAACTAAACTACTCCTACTCCTAAAACTAAAACTAACCAACCCTCCTAAATGAGTTTAGGAGGGTATTTATAGGAAAATGGGGAGGTGCATGTGTTGCCTCCTCTTTCTTTCTTTCTTCACGTCTTCTCGTTTTTTAAGTTCTTCGACTTTATCGACTTTGTCTCGGGATTAATTAAACTCGTCTTATAATTTCTTTATTTATTAGACTCGAGTTCTTCGGCTTTATTAAACTTCCGTCTTTAGACTTGTTCTTCGATAAATCTTCAGAATAGGCCTTGGACTTCCGTTCTTTTTGCACTCTTGATCTCTTGACTTCTTCTTTTGTCGTTTTCTTCTATAAAAGCCTGTGAATGCCCGTGCTTTCTCCACTTTTCACCTTTTCGTCCTAAATCACAACAAAAACACAAACCACGCATAATTCCGACATTTACGACATAAAATACACGTTTTGGCTTGGTTATTATTGTAATTAAGTGGTAAAAAGATGGGTGTTTTCACACCTATCATTAGGTCACATTGTATAAGCAGAAGGAATCACTATGGATCCAGCGAAGGTTGAGGCCATTACTAAGTGGCCGAGGCCGACATCAGCGACGGAAGTCCGCAGTTTCTTAGGCTTAGCTGGCTATTACCGTAGGTTCGTGGAGAACTTTTCTCGCTTAGCACTACCATTGACCAAACTGATGCGGAAAGGGGAGAAATTCGTCTGGACTAAAGAATGAGAGAAGAGCTTTGAAGACCTGAAGCAGAAGCTAGTATCTGCACCTATTCTTACTCTCCCATCTGGTACGGGTGGATTTCAAATCTACAGTGATGCATCGGGGAAGGGACTTGGCTGTGTTCTCATGCAACATGGGAAAGTGATCGCGTACGCTTCACGGCAGCTTAAGCCTTATGAAGAAAATTACCCCACGCATGACTTGGAACTTGCTGCAGTCGTGTTTGAATTGAAGATATGGAGGCACTACTTGTATGGAGAATCATGTGACATTTTTACGGACCATAAGAGCTTGAAGTATATCTTCACTCAACGTTAATTGAACATGAGGCAGAGAAGATGGTTAGAGCTGTTGAAGGATTATGACATTAATCTACAGTATCATCTCGAAAAAGCAAATGTAGTAGCAGATGCTCTTAGCAGGAAGTCCGGAATGATCACCGGAATTAAAATTTAGGAGGAAATCATAAGAGACTTGGAGCGACTATTCATCGAGATCAGGGTACATGGACAACACGGTTACTGCGCTAATCTTAGAGTAGAACCCGAGTTACTCTCTAAGATCAAGGAAGCTCAGAAAGATGATGGAGAAATCTGGGCGATAGTACGGAATTTGGAGAAACAGACGGAATTCTGAGTAGATGCAGATGGTATCGTATGGCAGGGCACGAGACTTTGTATTCCTGATGACCAAGAACTCCGGGAAGCCTTGTTAGCTGAAGCGCATAGCTCCCCATTCTCTATACATCCTGGTTCGACTAAGATGTACCATGACATCAAGAAGTAATTTTGGTGGAGTGGTATTAAACAGAATGTGGCTACTTACGTCTCCAAATGTCTTACCTGCCAGCAGGTTAAGATCGAGCATCAGCGATCTGGCGGTCTCCTTCAACCGTTAGATATTCCAGAGTGGAAGTGGGACAAAATCACCATGGATTTTGTTACTGGTCTTCCACCTACCAAGAGGAAGCACGATGCAATTTGGGTTATCGTTGATCGACTTACCAAATCAGCTCATTTCTTACCGATCCGCAAGGAAGATCCGGTAAGTAAACTCGCCGATACGTATAGAAGAGATATCATGAGACTCCACGGTGCACCATCCAGCATCGTCTCAGACAGAGATCCTCGTTTCACTTCGCGATTTTGGAAGAGTCTGCAGAAAGCTTGGGGTACACAACTTAAGGTTAGCACGGCTTTTCATCCTCAAACGGATGGACAGTCAGAGCGAACGATTCAGACATTGGAAGACATGTTGAGGTCATGTGCGTTGGAATAGACGGGTGATTGGACGATTACATCTGTTTGGTGGAGTTTGCATACAACAACAGTTGGCACGCAAGTATCAAGTGTGCTCCTTTCGAGATGTTGTATGGCAGAAAGTGTCGCGCCCCAATCTGCTGGGATCAGGTTGGCGAGCGAACACTTGAAGGACCAGAAATCATGGAGATGGCCAATGAAAGGATCGTAGTAGCTAAGCAGAAACTTCAGGAGGTACGGTCACGTCAGAAGAGTTACGACGATAAGCATCGTAGGGACATACATTTTAACGTAGGAGATCACGTCTTCCTTAAGGTTTCACTAGCACGTGGTGTTAGACGCTTCGGAATTAAAGGGAAGCTCATTCCTCGTTTCATCGGACCGTTTGAAATCATTGAACGAGTCAGTGAAGTATCTTACCGGTTAGCTTTATCTCCGCAGCTTTCGCATGTACACAATGTATTTCATGTTTCCTTACTCAGAGGGTACCAGTATCATCCCCTTCACATGGTTCAGTATCCACTGGAACAGATACGTGAAGATCTCACTTTCATAGAAGAACCCGAACGAGTTCTTGACAGACAAGAACGAGTCATGAGAAGGAAGATGATTCCATTCGTCAAAATCCTTTGGAGGGATCATACCGAGCGGGAAGCCACTTGGGAAACAGAGGAGTCTATTCGGCTTCTTACCCTCATTTCATATTTTGAATTCGGGTATGTTCTTCTTTTCCAGTTTACTTTATCTATAATTCGGGGACGAATTATTCTTTTTAGGGGGAAGAGTTGTAAAACCCGCATGCTTTTACCATGAATAGTACCCTTAAGATCGTACGTACTAGATTAAAACTTTCCTATTATAGTATGATTACGTTTCTGTGTTAGAAATTTACGTATTACGTACGTGTTAGAACATGATAAGTATTTATTACGTACGAACACACAATAATTATTTATCAATAATTAATCACGAACATGCGATCATGGAATCATGAACGTAATTAAATCACGAACTAATATTAATTACGTATATATATTTATTACGAGCACGAATAAATATATTAAGTCACGGTTAATATTTAACGAGAACACATAAAACACGAACACAAATAAACACGAATGAACACTTAAATAACGAGACACGGAAAACGGTACGGGTACCCCATGTGGGGCCCCCTACCCGCGGCTACACCAACACCATGGGCCAAGCCCATCAAATTACAATGAAAGGGGGGTTAAGGTAAAACTTGTTATCATTTTTCACTTTACAGTAAAAACATTAAAAACCTAAAAAGCTTTCCTCCTTCTCCTTCTTGCTCTCTTTGGCCGCCACACCTAAGCACAAGAAAGGGGGTGTTTGTTTCAGTTTGATCTTGAATATTGTACGTGTGTTCGTGTGTGTTCATCCTCGTTAGATCCACGCATTCGGTATACCTTTTTAATCCTTTTTCTTTTTGATTTGATTTAATAAAATTAAATAAGAACATGATGTTTTTAAAAACCTAATTAAAAACATAAATCAAACATGTAAATGGTTATTGGGTAAATCAAAAAGGAGGTTTTTAGGGGTGTTTGTTTGGCCGGCGCCTAAACCAAACCCCAAGGGGGTCTCGGTTTGGCTTATAGACCACCACCGAGACCATATGGTCCTGGTTTGGTGATGTGGGTCCCACGGCATCAGCAAAAAGGGAAGAACCCCGAAGTGGTTCGGGGTATAGTGTTGATTTCGAGTCCGGTTCATGGTTTCTAGTCATGATCCGGTTCATGGTTTATGTTATGGTTATTTTTTTTATGATCATATGTTAAAATTAAATTAATAATTATATGACATGACTAATTTAATAAAACATGACTTAGGTTATAATTTAATTATTAGATCATGGAATTATTAACCTAAGTATATATTTATTTTTTTATTTTTTTACTTATAATTAATTAATTATTTAAAAACCATGGTTATAATTAATTAATTAACATGACTTAGGTTATATTATTAATAATTATAATACATGTTTTAACCTAAGTACTTAACTTTATTTAATTAAAAACATGATATATTTAATTAAATACTTTTAACCTATAGTTTATTTAAATTACATGTAATAATTAATAAACTATACCTTATATCATTATGACTTAGAAAAATAATCAGAAGACACTTGAGCTTATATACTTAGCTTATTTAACCAGCTTATATCTAATTATGGAAACCTTCTATTTTTAGAAACTTATGTAACTAAGGCAGCTAATCTATTTATGGAAACTTTCTATTTTTAGAAACTTATCTATTTCTAGCAGTAGTTCTATTTTTGGAAACTTTCTATTTTTGGAAACTTTCTATTTTTGGAAATTTTCTATTTTTGGAAACTTTCTATTTTTGGAAACTTTCTAATTTGGTAACTTTCTATTTTTGGAAACTTTCTATTTTAGGAAACCTGCTATTTTTAGAAAGTTACTTATTATTACACAGTAAGTATAATAATACATGAAATACAAGTAATACTTAATCAGAATAGACAGAATATAAGATAAACGCAGTTTAAAGCATAAAACAGTAAAACATGACATGAACATATAAAATAAGCTAAGATACGACATAAAACCAGTTACGTATTTAGTAATCAGATACTTATACACGTATGTATTTATGTATCATTAGTGATACCGAAGTAGGACTCTCCTCAGTTTGTCTTCTTCGTACACTGGACATAAGGTACAGATTCCCGTCCTTTCAGTATGGACATTCTTTCCTTATTAGGATTCCCCGTATGCAGCCAACTGATTTCCCGTAGTATAAATTTATATGTTTGATTTGCTTATGTTTAATTTAGAATACCTATAGCTATATACATGCATGACCAGTTTCACCTAGTTATGGAGGTACCATAACCATAACACTAGAGGCACTGGTGTTATGACTTCACCACAGCGGAGTGATTGTCGTGGCGTCCCTTCAGCTTTTGGCCATATTATTATATTTATCATGTGGGGCGTGTGGGTGCATCCTAGTTACATGTTTTTCAACAGATTACTCAGTGTGAATGTGGTGTGTGCCTTGCATCCTTCACAAGGAGCTGATCCCTCTTACCCAAACCAGTATATTAAATTAGAGGCAGCCCCTCTAATTTGCATGATGAGGTCACCCCTCCAAGTATTCATGCACGGTGGATTTTCATGACCTATATTGGCTAATGGTAGAACATGCTAAACAGTTTTTATAAGATAAACATAAGGCTTTTCAAACTATAAAACCAGTTTTACCAAGACTTAACCAGGTTATTCGGGACTTAGTTTCTTCCGCTGTTATATGTTATATGCTTATCCTATTCATGCTTTATTATACATCCGTGCACTGAGCGTATTGCTCAGCCGTTTTCCTTTTCTATGTTCCCAAAACGGCAGGTACTCAGGGACGCTCGTAGACCTTAAGCGTACGTGCATATGGACTGGAAGCTTTCTAGCCTTTCTTTACTTTATGCATTATCTTTAATTTGATACTCTTGCAATGGACATTGTTTTGTCCTTTCCTTTACAGTACTTATGTTTGTGTGTGATGAGCTTTACCTTTGGACTACCGATGTTAGATTCCGGTATTTTCCTTTTATGGTCATGTAATGTTTAGACATTTTCCTTGTATGCTTTGATGACACGCCATAATTACGTGTGACATTCCATTATCAAAATGGGGTGTTACAATAAGCATGGGACTCCCCCCACGAGGCACCTCGTTTTTGATTACCGAGTCATGAGCTCGACTCGATCCCCTTAATACTAATTATCATTGGGGAATGTGATTTGGTCGAGGTAGTTCAAGGATGGAACTTCCCCGCCAAAGTAGTGCTTCAACCTATGTCCATTCACCTTGATATTGGGGCCATCATCTTGAGCTAGCTCGATGGTCCCATATGGAAATACTTGATTCACGGTGAATGGACCGGACAAATGGGATTTCAATTTACCGGAAAAGATTTTCAATCGAGAGTTAAAAAGCAAAACTTGATCCCCAATGTTAAAAACCCGGTTTTTAATTTTTGAACCATGAAACTTTTTAGTCTTTTCTTTATAAATCAATGAATTTTCATTAGCAATATCCCTTAATTCATCCAATTCATTTAATTTCATTTTCCGGTGTTTTCTCGCGGTCTCCATATCATCATTACAATGATTTAGGGCCCAATAAGCCTTGTGTTCAAGTTCAAGTGACAATTCTTCCCATACACGAGCTTCTAAGGAGTGCACCCGATGGGCGTCTTATGAGCGGTCCTAAAGGCCCATAAAGCATCGTCCAACTTATCCGACCAAGATTGTCCCCCAATAGATCTCTCCAAGATCCTCTTCAAAGCTCGGTTTGAAACCTCGACTTGCCCACTCGTTTGTGGGTGATAAGCCGTAGAAAGACGATGTGTAACCCCATATTTCCTTAGGACCCTTTCGAATTCGTCGTTACAAAAATGGGTTCCACGATCGCTTATGATCGCACGAGGGGTTCCAAACGGAGAAAACAAGCTTTTAAAAAACTTAACTACCACACGAGCATCATTGGTGGGCAAAGCTTTAGCTTCCACCCACTTAGATAGGTAGTCCACGGCAACAAGGATGTACTTATTACCACGAGATGATGGGAACGGCCCCATAAAGTCAATGCCCCAAACGTCAAAGATCTCACACACTTGGATGATATTTTGTGGCATCTCATCTTTTTGTGAGGCTTTTCCTTGTCGTTGGCATGAGTCACATGACTTCACAAGCTCATGTGCATCTCAGTAAATAGTAGGGCAAAAGAAACTGGCATCAAAGACCTTCTTAGCCGTGAGATTAGCACCGTGGTGACCACCCGTGGGTCCCTCGTGACAAGCTCTAAGGATGTTAGAAGCTTCGGTACCAAAGACACAACGTCGAATGATTTGATCCGCACAATTTCGAAACAAGTAAGGGTCATTCCGAAAATAGAACTTGACGTCACGAAACAATTTTCGTTTTTCTTGAGTCGTCATACCCTTGATGATGAAGTTGACCGCATGGTAAATCTACGATGTCCGCAAACCATGGGGTGGAAGAATCAAGCTTAGAATTCACTACACCAAGTGTCTCGAGAGGAAATGTTTCGGTGATTTCCTTGGGCTCGTAAACACTTTGGTGAGGATCTTCCGAACGAGAAAGGTGATCGGCCGCTAGATTCTTGGCTCCTTTTTTGTCAACGATTTTGTGATCAAATTCTTGAAGAAGGAGAATCCAACGAAGTAATCTCGGCTTTGCATCTTGTTTAGCCATAAGATACTTGATAGCCGAATGATTCATATACACTATGCATTTAGTTAAGACGAGATAAGGTCGGAATTTCTCAAATGCATACACCACGGCAAGGAACTCCTTCTCTGTTGTAGTGTATTTCAATTGAGCCTCGGTCTTCGTCTTGCTAGCATAGTGAATAGGCAAGAAGTGTTTATAATGACGTTGCCCAATACAGCCCCAATAGCATAGTCACTAGCATCACACATGAGCTCAAAGGGGAGGCTCCAATTGGGAGCAACAAGAATGGGAGCTTCGGTAAGTTTCCTCTTAAGGATTTCAAAGGCTCGTACACAATCTTCGTCAAAGACAAAACGTGCATCTTTTTCAAGGAGATGTGTAATAGGTCGAGAGATCTTTGAAAAATCCTTGATGAACCGACGATAAAATCCCGCGTGGCCTAGGAAACTCCTAACTCCCTTAATGGTTTTGGGATGAGGTAATTTGGCGATGACGTCTACCTTAGCTTGATCTACCTCAATCCCCGCTTTCCAAACCTTGTGCCCTAAGACGATTCCATTTTTAACCATAAAATGACATTTTTCCCAATTAAGCACAAGGTTGGTTTCCTCACAACGCTTCAACATTTTCTCAAGATTCGACAAACACGAAGTGAACGAACTACCAAACACAGAAAAGTCATCCATGAAAACTTCCATCGTCTTCTCGATCATATCATGAAAAATAGCCATCATGCACCTTTGAAAGGTTCCTGGTGCATTGCAAAGTCCGAATGGCATTCTACGATAGGCAAATGTTCCATATGGACACGTAAACGTAGTTTTTTCTTGATCACGAGGATCAATGGGGATTTGGAAGTAACCGAAAAAACCATCTAAAAAGCAATAGAAATCGTTTCCCACAAGACGCTCCAACATTTGGTCCATGAAGGGCAAGGGAAAATGGTATTTTCGAGTGGCGTCATTCAACTTACGATAGTCAATGCACACTCTCCATCCGGTCACGAGTCTAGTGGGAATTAACTCGTTGGCATCGTTTGGGACAACGGTCATTCCTCCCTTCTTAGGGACACAATGAATAGGACTCACCCAAGGGCTATCGGAAATAGGGTAAATCATTCCCACGTCAAGGAGTTTAAGGACTTCCTTTTTGATGACGTCGTGAATTTTGGGGTTCACCCTCCTTTGACATTGGATTACGGGCTTGTAATCCTCCTCCATTAAGATTTTGTGGGTACAAAATTTGGGATCGATTCCCTTAATGTCGGATAATCCACGCAATTGCCCCTTTGTGATCCTTTAGAACATCGACAAGTGCGGTTTTTTCATCATTTGAAAGTTTTTTCGAAATAATAACCGGCAACTTGTCGTCCTCCTCCAAAAATACATATTCAAGATGAGGAGGTAAATCTTTCAACTCGAGGATAGGTGGTTCCTCAATTGAAGATTTGGGCTCAATACTCATAACCTCCTCGGGTGGAGGAAATGGGAAATCGTTAAGAAAATCCTTGATAATCGAGAAGTCCTCATCATTGTCGAGGTCTTCGTCACAAGTACGTGGAACATCGAATTCTTCCAACGTAAAACCACCACCTTTAAATGGAGTGAAGGTTGGTGTCGAGTTATCAAGAATGGGATCTAACATAGTGGAATTGCCACTATTTTCATCATCACCAAAACCTAGAACTTCTTGTGAAAATTCCTCGCAAACAACGTCAATCATGTCAATGACGTTTATGGTTGCAACGGAATAAACATGAGAAATTGGATATTTTTGAGTTGCGTTTATAACAAGTTCCTCGTCGTTGAAACGTAAGGTGATCTTTCTAGCATGCACATCGATTAAAGCCATAGACGTATCTAAAACCGAATGACCTAAAATGAGAGGAACTTGAGGATCCGTAGGAATATCGACAACGATAAAGTCTACCGGATAATAGAACTTTCCCACTTTCACAAAAACGTCTTACGCCAATCCACATGCGGGAATCGTGGATGGGTCGGCCAACTCAATAGACATTAGTGAAGGAGTAAGATTAGGAAGATTGAGCGACTTGAAGATTGCAAGTGGCATCAAGTTAATACTAGCACCAAGATCGGCCAAGGCATAACATTCTTCCATATCTTGGATTGCACAAGGAATCAAGAATTTACCGGGATCACCGACTTTTGAGGTATACGGTTAAGATAAACCAATGAACAACTAGACAATTGTTGCAATTTCTCCTTGTTGTTCAACATACTCTTAAAGTTAGCGGCAAATCGAGGCATCATGACCAAAGCATCGGAAAAACTCACATTAAAATGCACGTCACGAAACATTTTCATAAAAAGTTCAAATTGATAATTGTCGCGCTCTTGACGTTTCTCTTTTCTAAGTCTCGATGGATAGAGCAAAGGTGGTGTGGGTTGAGGCATAGGCATAGCCTTTGGAATCTCAGGTTCCAAATGTTGTAATGGGTCAACCGTAGGTGTGGCATGAGCGGTACTTCGTGGGATTGGGACATGCTCCTTTTCGAACACCACCTCGGGTTCGTCCTCAATTGCATCCTCCGTAGGAGCAATTGGTTGAGGAGTCGGTTCCTTAAGTTTCTTACCACTACGTGTGGTGATCCCCTTTCATCTCTCCCTTAGGGTTCGATATGGTGTTACTAGGAAGACTACTCGAAGACGGTTTGCACATAAGAGCCTCAAACATAGATGAAATTTTATCCTCAAACATGGATTGTCTCTTATCGGCCTTAATCATCTCTTGTTTTATTTCATGTTGCCCTTGTTCTATTTTTGTTGGTTTTGTTGTAACCTAGTTACATTTCTTTCCATTTTGTTTGTATGGATTTTAAGCTCATTTGCTAACTCGTTTTTCAATTCCTTCTTCAAGTCGTTCTTAAACTCGGATCTTAGGCTAATGATTTCTCTTTTAATGTTGTCAAACCTAGCATCGTTTCCGTTAGCGTATTCAACAAATTCATTTGGAAGATCTTTCAAAGTTTGCAAACTCTTGTTGTTTTGAAAATCATTACTTTGATTTTTGTTTGAAACTTGATTATTAGCCCCTTGATTCCCATAGTTTCCTTTGTAATTGTTTTTGAAACCAACTTGATTGTTTCGTAGTTGTTGTTAGCATTTTGATTTGGAGCAAAACCCGGTGGAGTCAATTGATTAGAGCGGGTAACTTGACCGTTTTGGTTGTAAGTTCACGTGGCCGCGTAGGCACTCGAAGTGTTGCCACCGTTGGTAATGCACTCGGAAAAATCATGACCACCACCACAATACATACATGAAACCTCAACCACTTTAGCCGTAGCGGGAGCACTTTGTTCTCCAACTTTGAATTCAATTAAAAGTCCTTTAAGCTTATCAAAGATTTTGTTTTCCAAGTTCGCCTCAATTTGGCAAGCATCGACGGTATTAGACAAAGAAGGTGAAGCCGAAGACGAAGTCTTACGAACACTCGATGTGTTACGAGGACTATACACCTTAGATCTATTCTCAATTATCAACAACGCTTCCTCAACCATTTTACACAAAAAATTACCACCCGCGGCGGCATTTAGATAATCTCTTTCATGATCATTAAGTCCATTGTAAAATGTTCAATTTGATGCAAGTCGGAAAAACCGTGATGAGGACACTCATGTAAAATTTCCTTAAACCTATTCCAAGCCGTTGAAAAACTCTCATTAAATTCTTGTGAAAATTTTGAAATCTCGTTTTTCAAATGCGTAGTTTTAGAGGGCGGGAAAAATTGGTTCACAAACTTAGAAACGAGATCCTTCCACGTCAATATAGAATTGGGTGGCTCTTTCTCTTACCAAATTTTTGCGGGCCCCGCTAAGGAATACGGAAAAAGCATCATCTTAATCGAGTCATTAGCAAGATCCTTAAATTTGCAAGTGGCGGTAAGACGATTGAATTGGCGGATATGGTTGTGCGGGTTGTCCTTTTCATCACCACGGAATTTGCTGTTTTGGATCATCGACAACAAACTCGTTTTCACCTCAAAATTCTCCGCAAGGATAGCGGGAATCACAATAGCCTCTCCATAACCCTCGGTGTGTGCTTGAAGTAACTCCATCATAGTTCGATTCGCCATGGTTGGTTCTTCTCTTACGATAGGTTCGTCAATAGGAGACTCCTCACTAGAAAGATTTGGAGTAGGTGTTGACTCCTTTCGGTTTCTACGTTTACGTGCACGTATTGCTTGGTTGCGAGTTTGCATAAACGTCACGTACAACGTGGGGATGAGCAAAGAAGATTCTTTTTGGTGTTTTGTATTTTTCCAAAATTTTTTTGTAGTTTTTGATTGTTTTTACTTTTTTGGATTTTTGTGATTGTATTAAGTAGACCAAAATCTACAAATTTCCTCCTTAATCAAATCTCTTGATTAAAGAAGCCTCAAGGAATGAAAACGATCACGTGAAATGAACGCCTTCGATGACTTTAGAACGTTGGTGGAACACCAAAACGTTCAAGAGGGTTTAATCGATTGAAACCAAGAAAATATATATGATACTTAGTAATACTTTGGGCGGCAAAACCCTCGATTCGCTTTCAATCTCAAAATACTCGCAAGCAAGCGGGGAAACGAGGCGGCGAAGAGCACTTAAGAGCCTTTTTCCTTAGGGTATATTTTATAATACCCGCCTTATACCCACCTTATAGTTTGTATTTTTCAAAATCGAGCTTCACGAAAGTATTTATCTATTTTTGCCTTTTCTTTCTTGTTTGAGATTTGAATACAATGATTGAGTAATGACCTCCCAATCAAGGTTGTGTTTTCACACTTTTGGAGTACTTGTGAATTTATTGTTCTACGTATACAATATATTAATAATATTCACAGAAAAACAAAAAACCGATAATACGTATTAGTAGAGTGCTACTAATACAAATAGACATTATGGCTATATATAAAAACAAGAATTTCCAAATCAAAACACAACACGCCTCCCCGGAAGCGGCGCCAAAATTGATGGAGTATTTTAACTACTCTTTAGGAAAAGAGAGCAAAATAGGGAAAGTATTAAGTGTCAATTTAGGAAAACCAAGCACTAATGACCAATGTGGTTCAAGTTCGTTTCCCAAGGAGGCAAGTGCGTTGTCTTAAGAATTGATTAATGGTTTGTGATTATATTTATGAGAAAAGAAAATAGGAATGAGATAAGAAGAGAATGACGGTTACGATAATGAATTACACTAAGACGATTAGTCGTACACGTAAAACCGTAAAAAATGACAAAACTAAATTTTTACCCTAAAAATTCCTAGAAAATTGCAATAAATCCTAAATAATGTAATTAGAGTTTACAAAAAATCAAAAATCACTCAAACCTTTGATTTATTTAAATAATAATTTTTTAATGCTAATTAAAGCCCAAAAAATCAATTTAATTAACAAAAAGCCCAAAATGAGATTTTTTCAATTGTAAACTGATAACAGAATTTTTGTATGTTGAAAGTTCGTTTTCTCGGTATCTTCTCGAATTGATTTCCGGTTAATTGTGTGAGATTAGTTGTTCTTGGTGAAACAAATATTTTTGGTTTTGGAAAATAAATGAACAAGACTTAATAATAAATGACGAAAAATTAAAACAAGTTAAAATATAAACGGTGCGATATTTAAAACTTTAAAAGTAAATGACGAGAAATGAAAGGACGTAAAATTAAAAATTAACAGCAAGTAAATGATGCAAATAAAAAACTTAAACTAAAAGAAAAGTGAATAAAAATTCAAATAAATAAAAAGGCGGGAAGAATCAAACTTGAATTTAAAAGAAGAAAACTTAAAATTAAAAACAGAAAGAAAACGACAGACCTTCATTCGGAACTTTTGGACTTCCGGATGAAGGTCCCTTCATTCGGAACTTTTCATGTTCCGGATGAAGGTCCCTTCATTCGGAACTTTTCAAGTTCCGGATGAAGGTCCCTTCATTCGGAACTTTTCAAGTTCCGGATGAAGGTCCCTTCATTCGGAACTTTTCAAGTTCCGGATGAAGGTCCCTTCATTCGGAACTTTTCAAGTTCCGGATGAAGGTTGCCTGGGAATTAGTAAAATACAGAAACATCTATCTGGAAAACAGGGGACGCACAGTGAATACGATTTATCCTTAAATCAATTAAAATCAAACGAACGATTAAACCAAAACAACCAATAAGCATCAACTAACAATAATCAATCAAAATAAATCATCAAAACTAACAAGCATAACCAAATTAATCAAAACCCACTTGATCAAAATCATAAAAACTCAAGAACATGAACAATGAAAAATAAGAACAAATCACACAAGAAAGGAAGAAGATGATGAATTAAAAGCTTAATTAAAAAGTATGGATTCAATAACAAAAGCTTAAAACATAAATTAATCTAGAGAGAGAAAGTAGAAGTTTAGAGAGAGAAACTACCTACTCCTAATCTAATCCTAAAAACTAACCAACCCTCTCACATGTTGTGAGGGTGGTATTTATAGGAGAGGGGAAGGGTTGGTGGCTTCCTCTTTCTTTCTATCTTGGTCCTCAGTCTTTTAGTCTTTTAGTCTTCTTAAATTCTTCGCTTTTCAGACTTCGTCTCGGGATTTCTTTGAACTCGTCTTATAATTTCTTCATAATTTAGACTTGAGTTCTTCGGCTTTTAGTAAACTTCCGTCTTTTGACTTTTTCTTCGATAAATCTTCAGAATTGGTCTTGGACTTCCGTTCTTTTTCCACTCTTGATCTTTCGACTTCTTCTTTCGTCTTTTTCTTCAATAAAAACCCGTGAAAGCCGTGTTTTCTCCACTTTTCACCTTCTCGACCCTGAAACACAATAAAAACACAAACCACGCATAATTCCGCCATTTACGACATAAAATATACGTTTAGGTCCTGTTTTAATGTAATTAAGTGGCAGAAAAGATGGGTGTTTTCACACCTATCAAATCCCCTACACTTAACCATTGCAATGCCCTCATGCAATGCTTAGTGATAAAGCAAGGTTTACATTTTCCATCATAATCAACCTACCTTGGCCTTTATTAAACAACTAAGGAAAATAAAAAAAATAGAAAATAACAAGATGCAACAAGGAAGAAACATGTAAAGAAATTTAAGACTTACATTAGGGCTTGTGTGTCATGAATGTTTATCACCCTCAAGTTTCACGTTCCCCATGCCAAGCTTAAAAACAAGATCATTGTTAGTACAAATTAGCATAACAAACATTTACTCATGCGGTTCAATTAATCGCTTAAACTCCCTTATTCCTATGGGTATCTCTTATATTTTATTGATGTCTTGAATGATCACGAGGATGCATTGTTGACTTATTTCGATAATTTATTAAGGCTGAAAGCAAAGTAGGACGATTTGATCAATAGTTAGCTAAAGGACAAAATCTCTTAAAACTGCTTCTCGGGATATCAAAAAGTTCATATCTTGGCATAACTCGGTTCACGATTTGAGACCTTTCTCGGGCCGATATTTGGCATGTACTTCATACTTCATATCTTCGAGAGACGTTCTTGAGATAATGGTCTTCTCATCATAATAGAGTTTCTTCACTTGGAGACTTTTGAGAGGTACTCCAACTTTGTTGACCACGACTTCATGATTATTTCTTCAATCTCTATTTAGGATTTCGAGATACAACGATCCGCCTCCTTTTCGGACTTGGATCTATTTATCCTCATACCTTGTTAGGGTCTTTTCGGATAGACTTCTCCATGATCTTTATGGGAGTTGATTGCTTTTCGTCGTGAGTCTTGATCCTTCATATTGACTTTAGGAATAATGCTTTTCACATCACTTTGGATCTTCAGCAATAAAATTGAATCCTCATGCCTTGTTAGGGCCTTTTCGGACTCGCCAATCTTCGCGCCCCGCTTCATAAGTTATGCCTTGGCTATGAACTCTTATCATTACCGAGCAACTTTTAAACGATCTTGGGCTAGAAGCTAAGTAACTTCTCAAATCGTACGACCTTACTTATTGCAGATAATTTATTAGCAAGTGATGGGAGAAAAAGATCATAATTAACTCACATAAGTTAATGAGAGAATACCAAACTTGTAACCAACTCTATCATTTCTCGTTCTCCACAATTTAAAATCTCAAGGAATGAGACTCGTGGATGCTTAGCCTAATAAACCAATTAAGGTCTACATGGTTAAGGATACTAGCTAGAGCGAACTTGGATAAGTAAACTCGGGTTGAGTCAAAAAATTCACAACGGGCCTAATATATCTAAGATATCTAAACTTGCTAAAACCATTTTATTACAATGCTAGAAAGTAACAAAAATAAAGGAGACTACAACTAGGCCAGAATAGATTAAAATTTTTGAAAAATGTCGAAAAACTGATTTTCCGGTTAAAATGAGGACAAATACAAGGAAAAGGCCACTTAACTTCGATAGAAGTCCCCCCTACACTTAATATAAACATTGTCCTCAATGTTTAAGCATGTGGGAGTAAACTCCCCTACACTTAGGACATTGTGCACGTTGTTTAAATCTTGCTAAGGAAGAGACAACTAAAGAGATTCCTATTTTAATATTGAGAAATATAAAATAGTGAATCGAAAAGAGTTTAGGATAGAACCGGGAAGAAGGGAACACGGAATCACGGTTCGTCAAAAGTCATCAAGAGTGTGTCTTTGAAGTTCTAATCCCTGCATATGATAAGAAAGAGAACAAGAAACACCAACGGGGCTCCCCCCTACACTTATGTTGAAAATAGATAGATAATTGGGTTGCCTCCCAAAAAGCGCTTGTTTTTGTTAACCGAGTCACGAGCCTGACTCGTCCCCGAATTAAATAGTCCATGGGGAAACCTCGAATGTGATACCGGGATCAAAGACCTTGTCCTCGTTCCCGGTTGACATCAACAAAGGAGAGGCGGGGGGATAAGTCTTGAAAGGGAGAAAGGTCCTTTCAACATACGTATAGTATGTGAAGTCAAGATCCACGGGAGGTGGGTTGGGTATAGTGAGAACATTGTCCTCCCCCAAAGACAATGGAAATTGAGCAAACGGCAAAGCCGTATTGTTATCAATCATAGCATAATCAATGTCACCTCCCGGATCAAAACACTCATCCTCATTTCCCGGTATGAAACGAGTAGAGTAAAAGTGATACATCACCCGCTTGGGTGTACACGTGGGAGGATGAGGTGGCAATATAATATGAGAAGTATGAGAACAATTACCTTCCACCTGTGTCCCTTTTTCAGTAGATTCACATCTTTCCACCTCTGGGATAGAAGGTGTAGTGTCATCGTGTAGTAAATCCTCTAGAAAAAGTATATCTCCATCCACATCAGCATACCCGGATGTGTATTCCACGGGTGTATCAATAGCAAGAAACTGATCGATCTCAGGAATGTGAAAACTATCATCACTAATGAGGGAAGTATTTTTCTTTAGAAATTCCTCCTCGTCGAAAATGACCTCAATGTCGTCATCACTCTCTTCATTATTTATAGGGCCAATAATGTGCTCAGGGATATGGGTACTAGTCTGATCTTGCTGCTGTAAAAATGACTCCATACAAGTTCGCAGCGTGTGTAAAAGCTCTTTTGATTGTGCTTGGAAAGCTGTAGCAAGATCGACAATTGGTTCTGGGTAACTCATCCCGTGACGAGGCTGATGATCGAGTGAGTGTGGTGGGGGCTCAAGATTGTGAAAACCGGAATTATAACACGGTTGTGGCTCATAGTTGTTCATCGGTTGGGAATAATTAGAAACCGGGTTTGGTTCATAATAATCCATAGGTGAAGAAAACTGAGGATCCGGATTTTGCTCATAATAATTCATTGGTTGACAATAATAGGTATCGTGAGGACCCCCACAGTTGTTGCAAACCGGGTGTGGAGAAAAATTAGGTGCGTCTTGTGGATAGCTATTTTCATTGTCATAATTGTACCCCGGTTCTTGCCCGTGACCATACGGGTATCGAACCGGGCACGAAACATGCCAATGAGAATCGCTTCCACAATAGATGCACGGGGGAACAGGAGGTAGGTTCAAAAAGTACGAATTAGTCGAGTTGCACAAAGGACAAAATCCGGATTGTGTGTAGTCGATATCGTTTCCGCACCGCTCACATGTACACCATTGACAAGAATTGTTCCCAGATAATTGTTTCCCACACCGGACGCAAAGGACATAAAAATCCATAAAGAAAGATAGATAAGCAAGAAGAATATTTTTGGTGCAAAACTTTAAAAAGAAATGCTTTTAATGATTTTTCAAATGTTTTTGGATTTTTTTTTTTTTTTTTTTTTTTTTTTTTTTTTTTTGAAAATTTTTGACAAGAAAAATAACGTTCACAAGTGAACGGATCCCAAAATCCAACGCGTTACTCACAAAAAACCTTCAATCTTCACGAAAAGACCCGGCAGCGGCGCCATTTTAATGTGGATTTTTACTTGTTGAAAGTTCGTTCTCGGTATCTCTTCGAATTGATTTCCGGTTAATTGTGTGTGATTAGTTGTTCTTGGTGAAACAAATATTTTTGGTTTTGGAAAATAAATGAACAAGACTTAATAATAAATGACGAAAAATTAAAACAAGTTAAAATATAAACGGTGCGATATTTAAAACTTTAAAAGTAAATGACGAGAAATGAAAGGACGTAAAATTAAAAATTAACAGCAAGTAAATGATGCAAATAAAAAACTTAAACTAAAAGAAAAGTGAATAAAAATTCAAATAAATAAAAAGGCGGGAAGAATCAAACTTGAATTTAAAAGAAGAAAACTTAAAATTAAAAACAGAAAGAAAACGACAGACCTTCATTCGGAACTTTTGGACTTCCGGATGAAGGTCCCTTCATTCGGAACTTTTCAAGTTCCGGATGAAGGTCCCTTCATTCGGAACTTTTCAAGTTCCGGATGAAGGTCCCTTCATTCGGAACTTTTCAAGTTCCGGATGAAGGTCCCTTCATTCGGAACTTTTCAAGTTCCGGATGAAGGTCCCTTCATTCGGAACTTTTCAAGTTCCGGATGAAGGTTGCCTGGGAATTAGTAAAATACAGAAACATCTATCTGGAAAACAGGGGACGCACAGTGAATACGATTTATCCTTAAATCAATTAAAATCAAACGAACGATTAAACCAAAAAAACCAATAAGCATCAACTAACAATAATCAATCAAAATAAATCATCAAAACTAACAAGCATAACCAAATTAATCAAAACCCACTTGATCAAAATCATAAAAACTCAAGAACATGAACAATGAAAAATAAGAACAAATCACACAAGAAAGGAAGAAGATGATGAATTAAAAGCTTAATTAAAAAGTATGGATTCAATAACAAAAGCTTAAAACATAAATTAATCTAGAGAGAGAAAGTAGAAGTTTAGAGAGAGAAACTACCTACTCCTAATCTAATCCTAAAAACTAACCAACCCTCTCACATGTTGTGAGGGTGGTATTTATAGGAGAGGGGAAGGGTTGGTGGCTTCCTCTTTCTTTCTATCTTGGTCCTCAGTCTTTTAGTCTTTTAGTCTTCTTAAATTCTTCGCTTTTCAGACTTCGTCTCGGGATTTCTTTGAACTCGTCTTATAATTTCTTCATAATTTAGACTTGAGTTCTTCGGCTTTTAGTAAACTTCCGTCTTTTGACTTTTTCTTCGATAAATCTTCAGAATTGGTCTTGGACTTCCGTTCTTTTTCCACTCTTGATCTTTCGACTTCTTCTTTCGTCTTTTTCTTCAATAAAAACCCGTGAAAGCCGTGTTTTCTCCACTTTTCACCTTCTCGACTCTGAAACACAATAAAAACACAAACCACGCATAATTCCGCCATTTACGACATAAAATATACGTTTAGGTCCTGTTTTAATGTAATTAAGTGGCAGAAAAGATGGGTGTTTTCACACCTATCATAAACCTCTAAAATGACTTAACTAAATTTAAAACTATTTTTGAAAATTTTAAAAATAATAAAAACTATTTAAAAACAATTAAAAACTATTTAAACTTAAAATAATTCTAAAAAATAATCTAATGACAATAAAAATGTTCTAACAATTGTAAAATTCCTAAATTAATGTATTTAACCTAAGAAAAATATAAAAACTTGAAAAATATAAATTTTAATTTTTAATAATAAAATAATTATAAAATAATGTTAAAAATCCAAAATTTATAAAAAATTCTTAAAAGTTGCAAACTAGCTTATTTTAACCTAATAAACACAAAAATGAAGTTGAAATTACAAAATACCCCTAATGAGCCTAGAAATGGGCTAAAAGACAAAACAGACCCTTAATGGGCTTAATTTGGGCCCAATAAGAAAAAGTCAACCAAATAAGCCAAAACTTCAAGTCTGACTAAAAATTTGATTTTAAGAACAAAACTCTGAAGGCCCAAAAACTGAAAATGAGTATAAGCTAGCTTATTTCAAAGCAGCTTATTCTTAATAGGCTTTTTGGCCCATTAAGCTATAAGCTGATGCCATAAGCTCAAATTAGACACACAACCTTCTTTTGAGTTACTTAAGAGATCTGTAAAAATAAATTTGAAATAAGCACAAGGAATAAGCCTGAATAAGCTAAAAGCTATCTTCACAAAACGACAAAATAGTCGTTTTCGAGTTCTAGGCCACCCCAAGAGCTGATTCAAGTTTCAATAGATTTTAAATGACTTAACTAAGCTTAATCAACAAAAAGTTTTTCAATAAGCACACTCAATAAGCTGGAATAAGCAGATAAGCACTTAATTTAAAGTTAACTTTATGAGTTTTCTAGCAAAAAGTCAAAGCCAAGGTCTGATAAGCTCCAGTTAAAATAAATGGGTCAAATGAGGAAGATTGATCACAAAAAAATAAGTTGTTGCAGGTCTGGATAAGCCAATATGGCTTATTAATAAGCTAACTGAAAATTAACACTTGCAGGGGCTAGTTTTGGGAGTTGAGCAGTGGGAACTTTTCCCACTGCTTGACTTTCTTGACTATTTGTCTTTAGTGACTTTTTTGTGGATTCAAGTTTCACAAAGGCACCCAAATGATCAGTTAATCATAAGGAGTCAATAGCAATCGCAAAAACATAATCACAATCAGCCAATTAGCACAGTTAATTCAAAAGATCACCAGATCAGTCACAGACATGAACAATAAGCAGATTTCACTCAATAAGCAGTTTTAGCAAAAATCAGCCAGCCAAATTGCACCAAATGCATACACAAGCTTTAACAAATTCAAATGAACATATTTAAATTGGTTTCATGCAATGGTTCAAGGTCTAGATCAAGATTCAAGCACAAAAAGTTACTGATGAACTAAGAACATGCAGTCATGAACACTTGCTGATATACTTGACCACATAGCCAAATTCAAACACTCAAATCTCTTAGATAGGTTATGTTGAGTATGATTTATCACTTTTATCCTAAGTCTAATCCTAGAACTAGGTGTGCACCAAATCACAAGTCAAAATATCACTTAATCAAGATTTTATGAGCAAATGTTTGATTTAGGTGTTCAAAAGCATATAACTTGCAGATATCCACTCTATTACACTTCTTAAACAAGAACAAGCAAGATACAATAGCAAACACTTAACCAATAACTCTATAACCAAAATATGCAGTTAACCCAAACACCCCTTAATAATTTCAAAACAATATTTTCAAATCAAGAGTAGGAATTAGGTTAGCACATGCATACATAAGCATAAAAACATCAAACATGAACAGATTCAACAAGATTTGGAGCCCAAGAACAACACATACAACAGAAGAACACAAATATCACAAATATCCAATTTTTCAACAGATTTTGAGATTAAGGGTTCAAACCTCATGGATGTACATCCACACCCACGTATGTTTGAGCTTATGTGCTAGCAAGTACAAGCACAAGCTTCCAAAATCAAGCTGCTAAGATGGAACAAAGTTAGAAGGAAAAATATCAAAATCAGAAAAAGAGGTAAACTTGATTAATGCAACCTTTGTTCCCCACACTTGATTATCCCCAAGTTATAAGCCTCACAACACCTTGATATCACAATATCAGGGTGATATGATCAACTTATAGCCCAAAAATTCCAAGGTTTGAACAAGACTTAGCAATATATCAAGATTTAAGGAAAATATGAAAACTTTTGCACACTCCTTTGAAAACAGGTTTTTGGATTCAAGATTAGTTAACAAACAAAAATAACAAGCAGGAAATAAGAATGGCACTTGACTTTTCTTCAACAATTTCAAACGCACTTCATTAATGAAAATGAGATTTACAAAATTGTGAACTTAGGAAAAATTCAAGAGCAAGCTACAATGTTGTGATGCTAATTCCTTTTATAGGCTACAAGAAACCCTAAATGCTGAATAAAAAACTTAAACCCTAGTTGTAGAAGCCCAAAAATGCCCTTGTGAAGTTTGAATAACTTGAGAATCATGTGACTTGTTCTTTGCGTTTTGTAGTTGTTGGCATAGTAGAATTGCATCCAATAGTGTAAAATAAGCTTAAAATGTAAGCTGGAATCATGCACGTTGGATGACTGGCAAGTTTTGGCCTTTTCTTCAACCTTTGTAGCAGGACATGTCCTATGTGATACTTCTGGTGACGTGGCAAAGGATTTTTGAGTTGGGTTATCATTAAGAGACCACTAATCAAGATTCTGGAGGTTTATAGGACTTAATTACAAGTAATTAAGAAATCCCTAATTATGTTCATAGTTGTGAATAGTGAGGTTTTAATCTGGTTTAGTTTTTGAAAACTTGTTAGGCGTGTATTTTATAACTAATTTAGGATTAGTTATAAGTGGGTTATGACATGGCAGCAGGCTTAATGGTGATTGGTGGAAAAGTGGTAGTGGGGCACGTGTCACCCCACTACTGGTCTAGGTAAGGTTGGATGTTTGACAACTTTCACCCCTCAACTCTTTAACTCCTTTCATTTGTATTTTAAACGGCCAAAACTTGATGCCCTTTTTATTTGAAGTTTCTGACTTTACACTTTTGCCCCAAAAAGTTTTGTAAGGTGATTTCAAGGGTATTTCTTGCCATTTGTTGATTCTTGAAGGGCTGATTTGGCATTTTCTTCATAGATAATGGTCTTGACTTGTCTTGTTGACATCTTGGAGGACAGAATTTGACAAATCATGATTTATGAGGGATCATTTTTGCCATTTCTTCAAAGTTAAGGGTCCGTTTGGTAATTTGACATTTTTAAAGGACCAAACTTGTACTTTCTTGTAACTTGAAGACCTTCATGATATGTTTGACTTTGAGGAGGACTAATATTGACAATTTAGTTTTGTTGAAGGACTAAATTTGCCCATTCTTCAAAGTTGAGGGCCCTTTTTGTAATTTTGACAAACTTTAGGGACCAATCTTGTAATTATGAAGATACAAGGGTTTAAAGTGTCAATTCTGCAACATTGGAGGACCCTTCTTGCATAATATTCAAATCTTCAAGGGTTGTTCTTAGAAAATCTTCATTAAGGCTTGGTTCATTGTGCGGCTTCATTTCCCGTGTTCGTTTTTGCATGATTCTTGTGATCTTTTGTCATTTTCTCAATATTCGTACCTAAAATACACAAGCAACAAACACAAGCATATATTTGGCTATTTTCATGATATTTAATGCATTTAAAGACCTTCTTAGACGATGAGACTATGTATAAAAGTAGTCTCATCAGAAAGAAACAACCAAATATGAAGACACCATGATTTATAGTGGTTCGGCAATGAAGCTCTATCCTCGTTCCTACTCCACTCCTCGAGTACACCTACTTGAGATTTCCACTATATGCACAAGCTTCCTTCTTGGAGAAGAAAACCTTACAACGTCGCTTACATTATTTTTCGACACTAAGCTAAATGTCGAGATCTAATCTTAGCTAGGACCAATCTACACAACGTCTCCCACTTCACCATTTTACGACACTAGGCTAGATGTCGAGTTCTAATCGAAAGATAGAACCAATCTTCACAATGTTGCCTACTTCACCATTTTCTGACACAAGGCTAGATGTCGAGTTCTAATCCAAAGCTAGAACCAATCTTCACGACTCTTCGCTTTGAAGCTAAGTGAGAACTTCACAATACACAACTACATCACTTTATAGTTTAGTGATAACTCACACAACTCATTATAACTCAACTAAACATATCCATGTACACACATGTAACTTGGATGTACACAAGACAAATCCAAGCACACACATATGCAATGGATTTACACAACACTTATCCAAGTATTCACAAATAGCTTGGATGAACACAACTAGTCCAAGTATTCACAAATACATTAGATCTACACAAAACATAAATAAACAAAATGATTAACATGACTAGATCTTTAGGAGAGGATGATCTTCATCAACGCTTCATCTTTAATCATAACACAAGTGTGTGAGTGATCTTCTCTTTGGACAAGGTAAAAAGGAGATCAAAAGGATAATCATAAGTAAACATACTTAACACATTAAGTGATCATTTACAAATGATTAGGATTAAGAAAGGAGAAAGAGAAATGAAACAAATGTCCAAAAAGGTTATGGAAAATGCATATTTGATCCACTATTTATAGAAGACAAAAACCAACGGCTAGCTGCATGTGGTTCCTTATTTCCCTAGGTGGTTCCTTATCAATAAAGAACCGCATAGGTACTTAAGGAACTGCGGAGGTAGACTCTGCTCCTTTTTGTCTTTTAGTGGGTCAGAAACATCTGAGGCAGTTTGAAACCTTCAAAGGAAATTCTTATGGCATTTGGAATATACCATATTCAAATTTTCATTTTCCATTTTAATAAAACATTTTCTTAAAAATAAAGTTTACTAAAAATCTTTAGTCACATTTGACAAAAGTGAGCTTTTAGGATAATCACTTTTATGATCACTAAACATGATTAAGATATGTTAGTGTAATGATTATTACCTTGATGATAGTCTTTGTTAGATAATTCGTTTTACGATTGTGTTTGACTATAAATGTCTTGTATAGTTTGTTGTGATCAAAACTAAGAAAGATTAGTTAACACTAAATTATTCGAATTATTAACGAGTTTATTAACTATCATTTCTCCCCCTTTTTTGAAGCAAAAAGGTTACCACAAGTCTTTGGAGAAGAGAAGAATTGACTTTGCTAGTAGCTCTCCCTTGGTGCTTACTCCCCCTTGCTTGGGGCACAAAGTGAAAGAGCTAAGGTGACATGCTACACAAAGGTTAGAAGAGAGAAAAGAAACACCAATGTATATATGTGCACTACCTACTAAATAACTTGAGAGGGAGGAAGAAAATAAATCTCAAATTATAAGTAAGTATTTTCTAAGTATGTCCAAAGAGTGTGTGTTGAGAACATCAAAGTTCAATTGGTGGAATAGAGGAAGAAAAGAAACATCCAAACCAATTGAAATGATTAAAATGTCAAGGGGTTAAAAATTTGGAATTTATGGAATAACCCATAAGAAATTTTAAATTTTAACCATGATCAACTCTTTAACAAAAGTGTGATAAAGAATTAGTGGGAAAAGGATAACACACATAGCATTAATATTACACAAACATGAAGGAACATACAAGAGAAATATTCATACACACAATATGAATATTTAAAGCAAAAAATATGGAAAATAAACCACAAAGCATAAACTACTCTAATAGTGATTGTAAAACCCACATGCTTTTACCATGAATAGTACCCTTAAGATCGTACGTACTAGATTAAAACTTACCTATTATAGCATGATTACGATTACATGTTAGGATATTATGTATTACGTACGTGTTAGAACACGATAAGTATTTACTACGCACTAGCACGCGATAATTATTTAACAATAATTAATCAAGAACATGCGATCATGAAATCATGAACGTAATTAAATCACGAACTATTATTAACTACGTATATATATTTATTACGAGGGTAAATAAATATATTAGGTCACGGTAATTATTTAACGAGAACACATAAAACGCGAACACAAATAACCACGAATGAGTAATTAAACATAGAGACACGGAAAACGGTACGGGTACCCCATGTGGGGCCCCTACCCGCGGCAACCATAAGGAGATGGGCCAAGCCCATCTCAAAATTCACTAAGAGGGGTTATGGTAAAAGTTACTAGTCATTTTTCACTTTACAGAAGATTAAACAAAAAACCTAAAAAAGTTTTTCTCCTCCTCCTCTTTTCTTTTTTGGCCGCCACACATAAACACACCAAGGAGGGTGTTTATTTGATTTTGATCTTGGTTTTTGGTGCAAGTGTTCGTGTTTGTTCATCCTCGTTTAGATCCACGCATTCGGTATATTCGTTTTACCCTTTTTCTTTTTGATTTGATCTAATAATTAATTAAGAACATGATGTTTTTAAAACCTAATTAAAAACATAGATCTAACATGAAAATGGTTATCGGGTGAATCAAAAATGGACGTTTTAGGGGTGTTTTTTTGGCCGGCGCCTAAACCGAACCCCAAGGGGGTCTCGGTTTGGCTACTCGACCACCACCGAGACCATATGGTCCCGGTTGAGTGGTGTGGGTCCCACGGTAGCAGCAAGACAAGGGGAACCCCGAAGTGGTTCGGGGTATGGTGTCGATTTCATGTCCGGCTCATGGTTTCTAGTCAAGATCTGGTTCACGGTTTATGTTAAGATTATTTTTATATAATCATATGTTAAAATTAAATTAATAAATATGACATGATTAATTTAATAATATGACTTAGGTTATAATTTAATTATAGATCATGAAATTATTAACCTAAGTATTTTATATTTTTAGACTTATAATTAATTAAATATTTAAAAACCATGGTTATAATTAATTAATTAACATGACTTAGGTTATAATATTAATAAATAATAATACATGTTTTAACCTAAGTATTTAACTTTATTTAATTAAAAACATGATATATTTTAATTAAATACTTTTAACCTATAGTTTATTTAAATTACATGAAATAATTAATAAACTATACATTATATCATTATGACTTAGAAAATAATCAGAAAAACACTTAGGCTTATATACTTAGCTTATTTAACCAACTTATATCTAATTATGGAAACTTTCTATTTTAGAAACTTATTTAATTAAGGCAGCTAATCTATTTATGGGAACTTTCTATTTTTGGAAACTTTCTATCTTTGGAAACATTCTATTTTTGGTAATTTTCTATTTTTGGAAACTTTATATTTTTGGAAACTATATTTTTGTAAACTTTCTATTTTTGGAAACTTTCTATTTTTGGAAACTTTCTATTTTAGGAAACCTGCTATTTTTGGAAAGTTACTTATTATTACATAGTAAGTATAATAATACATGAAATACCAGAAATACTTAATCAGAATAGACAGAATATAAGATAAACACAGTTTAAGGCTTTAAACAGTAAAACATGATATGAACATATAAAATAAGCTAAGACATGATATAAAACCAGTTATGTATTTAGTAATCAGATACTTATTCACGTATGTATTCATGTAGCATTAGTGATACGGAAGTAGGATTCCTCTCAGTTCGTCTTCTTCGTTCACTGGACATAAGGTACGGATTCCCGTCCTTTCAGTATGGACATTCTTTCCTTATTAGGATTCCCCGTATGCATCCAACTGTTTTCCTGTAGTATACATTTATATGTTTGATTTGCTTATGTTTAATTAGAATACCTAAAGCCATATACATGCATGACCAGTTTCACCTAGTTATGGAGGTACCATAACCATAACATTAGAGGCACTGATGTTATGACTTCACCACGGCGGAGTGATTGCTCGTGGCGTCCCTTCAGCTTTTGGCCATATTATTATATTTATCATGTGGGGCGTATGGGTGCATCTTAGTTACATGTTTCAGTCAGGATTTCATGGTGAATGTGGTGTGTGCCTTGCATCCTTCACAAGGAGCTGATCCCTCCTACCCAAAACCAGTATATTAAATTAAAGGCAGCCCCTCTAATTTGCATGATGAGGTCACCCCTCCAAGTATTCATGCACGGTGGATTTTCATGACCTATATTGGCTAATGGTAAAATATGTTAAACAGTTTTCATAAGATAAACATAAGGCAACATGTTCCAGGTTTTCCAGGACTTATACATTTCCGCTGCTATTAAGTCTTTATTATGTTTTAGTCATTCATGCTATGTCTATATCCGTGCACTGAGCATTTTTCTCAGCCGTTACTTTCCTTTCCATGTCCCAAAACGGCAGGTACCCTAGGAAAGACTCGAGCATTTGGAGGACGTGCATAGGATGGGAGCCGCTAGAGACTTCTCTTCCTTTTTGCCTTCATATACTTATGCTTGTATAAGTCTTTCATTCATTTCATTTATTGTTTTATGTTTTGGGCTTATGTTGGGGGACCGATGTTTGATTCCGGTTTACCCTATGGTCATGTATGTTTTACTACATTTTACCTTGCATGCTTTGATGACACGCCATAATTACGCGTGAGATTCCATTATCAAAATGGGGTGTTACAATTATGGTATCAGAGCCAAGGATTCGACCTGTAGGCTCTAGAACTTTACCTGTGACTAGTGGGTAGTCACTAGGAGCTTGCTAATCCAACGGTTGTTATTCTACGTATTGATGTTTTCAGCGCATTGTTGTTTTAACCATGATGTTTTCAACATCTTGAGGTTTTAACCTTCATGTTTTCATCGATATTGTTTTACTAATATGGATGGACAACCGTCATTCATATGTAGTTATGTGTCATTGTTTCATGTATAATGTTCCTCGTGAACTGTGGCGATGTGGACTGAACACCAATAGTTCATAATTAGTCACATAAATTTTTTCTGATAAGTTTTGACAGATGAGTTTCATTTATTTATGTTTCATGTATCATTGTTGCAGGGATTATGACTAAGTAATGGTTGGTACAGGACTGGCCCTATTTAGTCACATGTGCTTTTATCGAAACTTTCAACTTTGGGACCGACCCATAGGCGTCCCCTCGCCATGTCTTTTGTTTTGGGACCGACCCATAGGCGTCCCCTCGCACATATAAATTTTTTTATAAACTACATTATGCATTCATGCACCGTTTTTCATGCATAAAATTTTTCTCATGATTTGTTAGCGTAATTTTTTTTTTTATATATATTTTTTTTTCATGTCCCCTCATAAGTTAATATGTTTTTATGTCAAGTATGTTTTCATACTGTCATGGTTAACTACAGTTTCGTGCTGATTATGTTATACACTCCTTCATGATAGATGGTTTCATGTTTCTTCATGATAATTCCGTCTTCATGTTGATTACGTCTTACGCCTCTTTTGTTATTTATGCCTTCATGCAAGACATTGTTGGATTTCATTGAATTCTGCTTTCATGATAGTCATGGTTTGTTTTCATTGATCATGCTGTCAGGAAAATCATCGTTGAATTTTGTGTAACCACACTTTAACGTCTTTCGATACAACCAGAATGATGTATATGCTAATACTGCCAGGTTATCTTGATGGTTTTCGTAACCGTTTAACCGTTATACTTTCCTTAAATCATGATAAATGATCGACCCCATACCGATCATTTCATGTGCATTCCACGTGTACTCAACGTACTGTATTTCATGTGTATTACACGTACCTTAATCCATGTGTATTCCACTTGCAATACTTCATGAGTATTCTCTAGTCGATTCTGAATCATCTCAGGCGTATTTTCAACTGCTGATATTCTACAAGATTGCTGATGCCGCTCATAACTTGGAGTTGTTACTAAAGGTTGATGCTGCTGACGTTCGGAGACGCTACGAGATGCGGATGCTGTTCACAACCTGGAGATCCTACAAGACGAAGACAAAGGCGTCAGAGCAAAGTAATTGGACGAGAAGATGCTTCACCATCAGTTGATTTCCATCAATCATTGTCCCTAATTCTTAGTTACATGTCACACGTCATTCGGCTATCATTTCAGCCATATGAGTGCAAACCGGTACCAGCCGGCCACTCAGCTGAATAGTTACATGAATCACAGTCATGAGAATGACCGTCATGGAACTGACGGACGGGACGATAGTAACCACTACTATGATAGAAACTATCCTAGAAATCGCAACCGAGGCTCCGGCCGTGAACGTGATCAGACATACAAAGGATCAGTAGTCCAACCGATCCGCCAAGTCTGGCATAATAACCTAATATTGTAGTTCTATTGGTTTACGTCTCGAGACACATGTCAAGACATCAGTCAAGACACATGTCTCACGTATACTTTCTGAAGACACATGTCAAGACATCAGTCAAGACACATGTCTCACGTATACTTTCTGAAGACACATGTCAAGACATCAGTCAAGACACATGTCTCAGTATACTTTCTGAAGACACATGTCAAGACATCAGTCAAGACACATGTCTCACGTATACTTTCTGAAGACACATGTCAAGACACCAGTCAAGACATATGTCATGCTTATAGTTCCAAGACACGAGTCAAGACACATGACTCACGTCCAACTATGGAACATTTCTAAGAAATTTAGGGTACCCTCTAAGGGTATATCCATTTTGTTGTGCCATGTATTAATCAGGCCACAAGAATTTCAATACCGTTACCGGCGCATCAGTGAGAACTGTCACGTTGCCAATGTCACTTTCATTTCTTTCACCATATTCCATATATTCATGACCATGAAGGACGCCTTTCGTATTCCCACGTATACGAAGGTTTTCCTTCAGCTTAATGATGAGATCCAAGCTACTAGCGCATTTCCTCGGACAGACACGAGATGAATTTCATCCTAATTATGGACTATGAACAACACACCATGCTACGATTCATAATTATGTACAGTAATGTTCAGGCTCCTGAATACATCCGCTTGATTTTCCATCAGGAAAATCTGTATAAATTATCTATGTTTTCCAAGCACGTGCTTTGTTAGCCATGATTGCTAAAATTTTCTAGCTGTCAGTAAGACACGACTACTGAAGTCCTTTTACGCATAACCAACGGATTATTCCAAAATTGTCCCTTACACTCCAGAAGAACCTTCAAGGAGAAGGACGGTAACATAAGATTATGTGTCGACTACCGTCGATTTTTAAACAAATCACCATTCATGACCGTTATTCTCCTCCACGTATTGACAAGATCGGATTCATGATCATGCTGCCAATAGTGACGGATGAAAGAGCAGGATATGTCCATGACTGCTATTCGTGCACGACTCGGTCATGCTAGATTTACGATTTTCAATTTGTCTCATCAATGCTCCAACAACATTATGGACTTAATAAATTGAGTTACCATGAACTCATAGGCAAATTCATCAGCGTTTTCATTGAGGATAACCTGATTTCCTCTAAGTATAGAGAAGAACAGGAGACCATATCTGCTATATGTTGCAAATTCTATGACAAGAGAAATTTTACCTGGAAATTTTTTTTTCCAATATCAATTTTGGTTGATTATAGTGACACATTGAATTACATTGGTTTTTACGGTCAATCTTACCATGACTCTGCTTATGCGTAAAGGAGAGAACCCTACACTACATTAGGTGTTCTAGAAAATCCTACGCTAAGAGAAGTCTAGATTCAGAGACTCAGAGTTTCGCAACCCTCTATGTATCAAGTTTCTACGAAGCAGGATACAGCTACGTCCATATCTATGTACCTGACATACCAACAGGTTAAGATAGGACACCAACAGACTGGGATGTTTTCATCATCTGAAATTGTGAATTGAAATGGGACAAGATCTCCACGGATTTTGGTTACCAGTTTAACGCAAACTCAGAAGAAAGCATGATGCTATATGGTTTATTGCAAACAGTTTGCTCAAGTCTGCAGAATCCTTACATCCGCAAGGATTTCAGATGCAACAGATTGATCGGACATGTTCCAGCCATGGCTCATCCGATCACTTGGCAATTCCTCAGTTATCGGGTCAGACAATTATTCATAATTGTGCTCCTTATTTACTTCACGTCCTTGTTCTAATTTCACAACTTGCTTTCACACTCGCGTTCATGACACTATTCACGTTCACGATGGTATCTTGGCTTACGAATTTACGTTCATTTTTCTCATTCTGGGAAGTTTTGCAAGAACTTGAGAGACCAGACCCAAGTTTAGTATATCTCCCTATCCTCAGATAGACGTTTCTCGTCATATTCCATGTCTCACCTTGTAGCGTTTGGCGTTACCGCCATTATATTCTATGATCACGATATGTTTCACAGGTCATGTTCATTCCACGTTCCTCATATCATGATCAAGATATGTTATACGTATCATGGATCACGATATGTTTACTCATACTACACTCGCCATATTTCCACGTAGCACGTTCAAAATTTTTCACGTATCACGTTCAAAAATTTTCACGTACTACGTTTCTTTATGTCTCGTGCATCATTTATATTTATCAGTTAAGTCAGATTGACTTGCATCGTAACGTTTTAGTTGCCTTTACACGTTAATTCTTATTCCCTCGATCAAATTAGGGGATCTACCTTAAGTCGATAACCAAGAACTTCTTCGTATTTCAAGTCAAGGTCAGGAGGCCCAAGATTTATCTTTCGCGTCAAGATCTTGTGAAGGAACGGTTCCAAGAGGGAGGCCACTTGGAAACGGACAAGTTCATCCGGACATCTTATCCGTTTTTCTCTCATCAATTAGATTGTCCTTTCTGTGACGTCACGTTCCATGTCCTTTCAAGACATGTCACGTTCCACGTCACCTACACGTTCATTTATCTTACATACCCTCTCAGTTTGATTTGGGTATGTTTCTCTTTCAGTTACGTTATCTATAATTCGGGGACGAATTATTCTTTTTAGGGGGGAAGAGTTGTAAAACCCGCATGCTTTTACCATGAATAGTACCCTTAAGATCGTACGTACTAGATTAAAACTTTCCTATTATAGCATGATTACGATTACATGTTAGGATATTATGTATTACGTACGTGTTAGAACACGATAAGTATTTACTACGCACGAGCACACGATAATTATTTAACAATAATTAATCACGAACATGCGATCATGAAATCATGAACGTAATTAAATCACGAACTATTATTAATTACGTATATATATTTATTACGAGCGTAAATAAGTATATTAGGTCACGGTCATTATTTAACGAGAACACACAAAACGCGAACACAAATAAACACGAACGAGTAATTAAATAACGAGACACGGAAAACGGTACGGGCACCCCATGTGGGGCCCCTACCCGCGACAACCATAAGGAGATGGGCCAAGCCCATCTCAAAATTCACTAAGAGGGGTTATGGTAAAAGTTACTAGTCATTTTTCACTTTACAGAAGATTAAACAAAAAACCTAAAAAGGTTTTTCTCCTCCTGCTCTTTTCTTTTTTGGCCGCCACACATAAACACACTAAGGAGGGTGTTTATTTGATTTTGATATTGGTTTTTGGTGCAATTGTTCGTGTTTGTTCATCCTTGTTTAGATCCACGCATTCGGTATATTCTTTTTACCCTTTTTCTTTTTGATTTGATCTAATAATTAATTAAGAACATGATGTTTTTAAAACCTAATTAAAAACATAGATCTAACATGAAAATGGTTATTGGGTGAATCAAAAAGGGATGTTTTAGGGGTGTTTGTTTGGTCGGCGCCTAAACCGAACCCCAAGGGGGTCTCGTTTTGGCTACTCGACCACCACCGAGACCATATGGTCCCGGTTGAGTGGTGTGGGTCCCACGGCAGCAGCAAACAAGGGGAACCCCGAAGTGGTTGGGGTATGGTGTCGATTTCATGTCCGACTCATGGTTTCTAGTCAAGATCCGGTTCACGGTTTATGTTAAGATTATTTTTATATAATCATATGTTAAAATTAAATTAATAAATATGACATGATTAATTTAATAACATGACTTAGGTTATAATTTAATTATAGATCATGGAATTATTAACCTAAGTATTTTATATTTTTAGACTTATAATTAATTAATTATTTAAAAACCATGGTTATAATTAATTAATTAACATGACTTAGGTTATATTATTAATAAATAATAATACATGTTTTAACCTAAGTATTTAACTTTATTTAATTAAAAACATGATATATTTTAATTAAATAATTTTTAACCTATAGTTTATTTAAATTACATGAAATAATTAATAAACTATACATTATATCATTATGACTTAGAAAATATTCAGAAAAACACTTAGGCTTATATACTTAGCTTATTTAACCAGCTTATATCTAATTATGGAAACTTTCTATTTTTAGAAACTTATTTAATTAAGGCAACTAATCTATTTATGGGAACTTTCTATTTTTGGAAACTTTCTGTTTTTGGTAACTTTCTATTCTTGGAAACTTTCTACTTTTTGGAAACTTTCTATTTTTGGAAACTTTCTATTTTTGGAAACTTTCTATTTTAGGAAACCTGCTATTTTTGGAAAGTTACTTATTTTTACACAGTGGGTATAATAATACATGAAATACCAGAAATACTTAATCAGAATAGACAGAATATAAGATAAACACAGTTTAAGGCTTTAAACAGTAAAACATGATATGAACATATAAAATAAGCTAAGACATGATATAAAACCAGTTACGTATTTAGTAATCAGATACTTATTCACGTATGTATTCATGTAGCATTAGTGATACGGAAGTAGGATTCCTCTCAGTTCGTCTTCTTCGTTAACTGGACATAAGGTACGGATTCCCGTCCTTTCAGTATGGACATTCTTTCCTTATTAGGATTCCCCGTATGCAGCCAACTGTTTTCCTGTAGTATACGTTTATATGTTTGATTTGCTTATGTTTAATTAGAATACCTAAAGCCATATACATGCATGACCAGTTTCACCTAGTTATGGAGGTACCATAACCATAACATTAGAGGCAATGATGTTATGACTTCACCACGGCGGAGTGATTGCTCGTGGCGTCCCTTCAGCTTTTGGCCATATTATTATATTTATCATGTGGGGCGTATAGGTGCATCCTAGTTACATGTTTCAGTCAGGATTTCATGGTGAATGTGGTGTGTGCCCTGCATCCTTCACAAGGAGTTGATCCCTCCTACCCAAAACCAGTATATTAAATTAGAGGCAGCCCCTCAATTTGCATGATGAGGTCACCCCTCCAAGTATTCATGCACGGTGGATTTTCATGACCTATATTGGCTAATGGTAAAATATGTTAAACATTTTTCATAAGATAAACATAAGGCTTTTCAAACTATAAAACCAGTTTTATGAACATTTTCCAGGTTTTCCAGGACTTATACATTTCCGTTGCTATTAAGTCTTTATTATGTTTTAGTCATTCATACTATGTCTATATCCGTGCACTGAGCATTTTGGCCTATTAGTTTTTCCTTTTGTATAGTTATTTTCTTGCCTTATTAGAATAAATGTTTAATAAAGTGGTTTTAATTTTCAAACGTTGTGAATCTTTTGACTCAACCCGAGTTTACTTGTCTAAGTTACTCTAGCTAGTATCCTTAACGTTTTTAAGTCAAGTTTTACTAGGCTTTTATATAGGGAGCTATAAAACGCGAAAGTCTTAACTCTCACGGGTTAAGAACAAGAACTTTTCGCAAGTTCCTATAATTGATCCTAGAGAGTCGTTTATCAAGGGAACGTTAAAACGCGTATTCTAAACTTGAAAAAGTCTAAGAATTTGCAAGATCCTATAGGCGACTCGAAAACCTAAAACTTCGATTTAATAGGCTAAGCATCCACGAGTCTCATTACTTGAGATTTTAAACTGTGGAGAACGAGAGATGATAGAGCCAATTATAAGTTCGGCATTCTTTCGTGAATTTATGTGAGTTAATTATGAGCCTATTCTCCCATCGCTTGCTAATAATTTATCTACTAATAAATAAGGTTGTACGATTTGAGAAGTTACTTAGCTTCTAGCCCAAGATCGTTAAATGTTGCTCGGTATGGATTAGAGTCCATAGCCAAGGCATAACTTATTGAAGCGGGATGCGAAGATTGGCGAGTCCGAAAAGGCCCTAACAAGGCATGAGGGCTTATTTTGTTGCTAAAGATCCAAAGTGATGTAAAGAATCATTTATCGAAAATCAATATGAAGGATCGAGACACAGGACGAAAAGCAAATACTCCCCAAAAGTCATGGAGAAGTGTATCCGAAAAGACCCTAACAAGGTATGAGGATAAATAGATCCAAGTCAATAAAAGGAGGCGGATCGTTGTATATCAAAGTACAAAATAAAGATTGGAGAAAAATGAAGAAGTCGTGGTCCAAGAATGAATCTCTCAAAACTTCAAGTGAAGAAATTCCTATTATGAAGAGAAGGACATTATTTCATGAACGTCTCTCAAGGTTTGAAGTATGAAGTCGCTGCCAAATATCGGTCCGAGAAAGGTCTCAAATCGCGAAGCGAGTTATGCCAAGATATGAACTTTATGAGGTCCCGAGAAGCAGTTTTAAAAGATTTTGTCCTTTAGCTAACTATTGATTAAATCGTTCACTTTATTTTCGGACTAAATAACTATCGAAATAAGTCAAACAATGCATCCTCGTGATCATTCAAGACAAAAATAAAATATAAGAGATACACCTAGGAATAAGGGAGTCTAAGTGAATGATTGGCCCACATGAGTTCGTGTTAGTCTGCTAACTTATAATAACAATGATCTCGTTTTTAAGCTTGGTTTGGAGAAAGTGAAAACTTGAGGATGATGATTATTCATGACATTTTCAAAACCCAAGGTATGCTTTTTGATTTATTTACTTTGAATGTTTATAGTTTTCTATCTCTTTAATAAAGGCCAACGTGGATTGATTATGATGAAAAATGTAAACTTGCTTTGTAACTAATGCATTGCATGAGGACATTGCAATGGTCAAGTGTAGGGGATTTGATAGGTGTGAAAACACCCATCTTTTCTACCACTTAATTACAATAATAACCGAGCCAAAACGTGTATTTTATGTCTTTTATGTCGGAATTATGTGTGGTTTGTGTTTTTGTTGTGATTTAGGACGAAAAGGTGAAAAGTGGAGAAAACACGGGAATTCACGGGCATTTACGGACTTTTATTGAAGAAAAAGATGAAAGACGAAGTCAAGAAGTCAAGAGTGCATAAAGAACGGAAGTCCAAGACCAATTCTGAAGATTTATCGAAGAAAAAGTCAAAAGACGGAAGTTTACTTAAAGTTGAGGAACTCAAGTCTTATTTATCGAAGAATTAAAAGACGAGTCGAAAGAAATCCCGAGCCTAAAGTCATCAAAGTCCAAGATTAACAAAAAGATTAAGAAGGAAGGACTTAATGGCGCAATTAAGAAGAAAGGAAGGAGAGGAGGAAGCTTCCTCTAACCTCTCCCCTAATCACCTATATATACCTCTCATTTTCATTTCATTAAGTGTTGTTGGATAGCTTGACAAACTATCTCTTCCACTTTTATTTACTTGCACCTTTAATTACTTGCACATTTAAATACATGTTTTGCACCTTAATTACCTTTTAATTTCAAGTAAGTGTTTCTTTAATTGCTCGCACCTTTACTTTATCTTGTTGATCTCATTCTGCCTTTCTCTAATCTTTGATTTATATGCTTTTGATCTTGTTTATTTGTTTAAAGATTTCATTTTTATGCTTTTGATTGTTTTAAACCATTTATTTTCATAGCTTATTTTGTTTATTTTCAAGTTTATATAGTTTTTATAAAAGCTATTTTTATATAAAGTTGTTTTTTCTTAAAGCTTTTTCTTTTCGTGTCTTAAAAGTTGTTAAATTTCAATCTCGTAGCTTATTTTCATTCGGTTCACCTTAGGATTTTAGTCTTGTGCTTATTAGAATCATAGCTTATTTTTCTAGCTTATTTTGTACTTTTTCTGCCGTATTCCGATTGGGATAAATCGGAAAAGGGTTTATCTTTCCGATTGGCGTGATCAGAAAAGGGTTTTGACATTCCTATCTGTATTCCGATTGGGGGGATTTGCATACATTCCGATTGGTGGAGTGGCCTGGTATTCCGATTTGAAGTATTTGAGGTATTCCGATCGAGGTAAGGTGACATATTCCGATTGGTACCACATTGTACATTCCGATTGAGGTGTTAGTTTGGTATTCCGATTGGGACTAGTGACAGTATTCCGATCAAGGGGTTCCGATCTACATTCTGACCAGCATCTTTTCCATATTCCGATCAAGGTGAGTTTGCATTCCGACAGGGTAGGTTTGTGGTATTCCGATTGGATTAGTTTGGTTCCGACCAACATTCCGATCTATGTAATTGTGGACTGATCGGAATATATTCCGATTGGAGTGGTTTTTACGTTTTGTCTTGTTTAATTTTTACATTATCATTTTAATACTTGTCTAATTTTAATTTCCTTCATGCTTTTAATTCTTGTCATTTTACTTAATTTACTTTCCGTCTCGTTTTTAAATATCGCACACCTTTCCTTTAATTAGATTTAGATTTAATTTTCACGCCACTTTAACTTTTAAGCCTTTTACTTTAATTGTTTTGCACAATTTCATATACTACAACGACACAACACATTTTTGTTCCACCAAAATAAAACTGAGTCACACATTAAACACAAGTGTTTCAATTCGAAGAGATTGGTACAACGAATCTTTTTAACCTGAGTAAAATCGAGTTATTAAATGGCGCCGTTGCCGGCTCTTTTCGTAAAGATTAACGGTTTTCTGTGAGAGACGCGTTGCTTTTTGGGATCCGTTCACTTGTGAGCGTTATTTTTCTTGCATAAAAAATTCAAAAAATTATAAAAATTAAAAATTGATAAAAATCCATAAAAATTAAAATTTTCAAAAATCCAAAAAGATTTTATCTTTATTGTGTATATATATTGTCTTTGTGTTTGGTTTCTTTTTCTTTTGCATTTTCAGGTGTATGCGTACTAGATGTTCTAATTATCAAGAGCCCGAGACTCAAGAAGATTTAGCTATGTCAGGTGTTAACAACAATAATCCACCGCACCTTAATAATAACAACAATGTTCTTCCACAGCCCGATCTTCGGACAATGGAGGAGCTTTGTCAACCAACCATGTTTGGACGAGGAGGACCGATTGCGCCAATACAAATCAACGCTCCTGAGTTTTCGTTGAAGCACCACATGATTCAGCAAGTACAAACAAACCCATTCCGTGGATTCCCTGATGATGATGCCAACAAACACCTCGACAAGTTCATTACAATCACCCAAAGCATGAAGTTGGCTGGTGCCACAATGGATGAACTTCGCCTACAACTATTTCTACACACTTTATTACATCATGCCGAGAAATGGTTTGATCGACTCCCGAAGAATTCTATTCACACTTTGGATGACATGACTCAACGCTTTTTGTCGCGCTACTTTCCACCATCCATGGTCACGAGCCTTCGCAATCAAATCAGCGGTTTCATGCAAGATCCTGATGAATCTCTTTTTGATGCTTGGGAGAGATATAATGTCTTGATTGATCGTTGTCCAAACCACAACATGCTTCCCGTCACTTTGATTGATACTTTCTACAACGGATTGACTTTTCGAGATCGTGATATGATCAATGCAGCCGCCGGTGGCACATTCATGAAAAGAAGACCCGAGGAGTGTAGAGAGCTTATTGAGAACATGACTACTCACCACAAAAACTGGGATTCCTCTGCTTCTTCTAGGAACAACCCGAGAGTCAATGTTTCTTCCACCTCAGCAAACCCTGAGATGACCGAACTCACCCGCATGATGACTGAAATGAGCAAAAGTATTACGCTTCTCGCTTCAAACCAACAACAACAACAAGTTAAAGCGATTGCTAATCCTTGTGAAACATGTGGCGGTCCTCACCCATACACCGATTGTCCTTCGACTCAAGGAAATCCGGAAAATGTGTATGCAGCTTATGGCAATTATTCAGCGGAAAATTACCAAGCTCGACCTCAAGGGGATAGAAATCTGCTGAGTTACCGATCCAACAACTACCTTTCACCCAGTTTTTCTCCTCAAAAGCAAAACCCCGCCAACAACTACACTAGAAGCAACCAAATCCCACCAAGAGCTTCTAATCCTTATCACCCACCCGCCCAACAAACCCCACCCAGTAATCCGGATGTTGAGGCCATCATGAGAACCCAAGGTGAGCAAATCAAGAACCTGTAGAGCCAAATTATCAATCTTAAAGGAGATATTACCAAGCAAGGAAATGAGATAAGATCCGAGCTTCGAGATAATATTCAATCCTCCTTCAGCAATCAAACCAATGATTTGAAGAATATGCTTGCTAGTTTCTTGCCTGCCGCTCAACCTTCTTCTTCGAGTTCTCTACCTTCAAACACCGTCACTAATCCGCGAGCCAATGTGAGTGCTATTACTACCCGTAGTGGAGTCACCATCGTAGGACCACCAATCCCACCCCCATCATCTACACCTCCTCCACCACCATTTATCCCTACTCCTCCTACACCTAGTATTAGTTCACCATTACCGTCTCCGCCTAGACGTGATGAAGTTCCCACGAAGGACCCTTCAACATCTCAACCTTTACCTGCTACACCTGCACCTTCACCAACCAAACCCAATATCCCTTATCCCTCTCGCTTAGGCAAGAACAAAATGCTAACTAAGGAGGACTCCGAAGTGTCACGCTATGTGAAGATGATCTCTCAGATGAACTTCAACATTAGCTTTCTTGAGGCACTTGTCCACATACCCAAATTTGTTAAATCATTTAGGGAATTGCTTAACAAGAAGGAGAAGCTGATCGAACTCGCCAACACACGCTTAAATTAAAACTGCTCTGCAGTTATTCTTAAAGAACTTCCGGAAAAGCTTGGAGATCCCGGTCGTTTTGTGTTGCCTTGCGTGTTCAACAAAACCGAAGAATTTACAGCCCTTGCTGATCTCGGGGCTAGTATTAATTTGATGCCACTGAGTGTTTGGAAAACACTATCATTACCCGACCTCACTCCAACAAAGATGACTCTTGAACTTGCAAATCGCACTCTCGCTTACCCTGTTGGTATAGCCGAAGACGTGTTCATTAAAGTTGGCGCATTTACTTTCCCGGTCGATTTTGTCGTAGTTGATTATGAAATGGACCCTCGTATTCCTTTAATACTTGGTCGGCCATTCTTGAGAACCGGACGAGCTTTAGTGGATGTGGCCGAAGGTGAGTTAATCTTAAGAGTCGGGGATGATGCACAAGTTTTTAAAATGGGAAAGCTTACAAGTACAACCTTTGGAGGCCAAGAATCAGTGAATATGATTAATGTGCATGACGACTTCGTTGTCTACAACAATCCTCTATTCGACTCTTGCATCGATAATCCACTTTTTTCTGATGATGTGGATGATTCTCGCCCCAATTTGGACCTTTCTCCCATTTATGATTCGCCACCGGTCTTTGATGCTTATGATGATGATGATTCTAGCTCAGATTCAGATGATTATGATGACCTTACTTCTGAGTATCCCGATCTGCCCACGTATGATGATTTCGATGAGGCTGATACTCTTTCGAGCGATTCTTCACATGATGAAGATCCTCCGCCATCACTCGATCCTACTTTGGACGATTACTCATTTGAGGAAGATTTCTCTACGTTTCTCAACACTTACTTCCCTCATGAGAGTGATGCTCCTCCTTATGACTTTGAAGATTATCGTCTTGATCCTACTTTGGATTTGAAGCACATTCTTTCTAAGGAGAAGAAACCGGTCGACACCAATATCCGTTGCACATATGATTTGACACCTCTTTGTCCCCCTTCTGAGGACGAGGTTGTGCTTCTTCGCGGATCTTCTTCACACTCTGCTGAGCCTGAGTGCTATTTTCCCTTAAAGGAAAAGGTGTTCGACCCCGGTATTGCAATCTTTAAGCCATCTCAGTATCCACCTGATGAAATAAAAGGAAATATCTTTGGAACTTATGGAAATCTGCTTGCACCACTTCACCCTTTTTTCCACCGTGCTCCATCGCTGCTTAAGGGAACCTTGCCTACTCTTATTTGGCTCGCCTTGTTCGCCTTAAGCTCGTGCTATTTAGTGGACGAAAACTATGTCTTTGATCCTGGTGGATATGTTTCATGCTTCTTCCGTTGATGATCAAGGTCGAGTCAGGCTAATGACTCGGTTAACAAAAATCAAGCGCTTCTTGGGAGGCAACCCATGCATCTATCTTTTTGCTTTCTTTATCATAAGTGTAGGGGGACCCGTTGGTGTTTGCTCTCTCCTCTCTTCTTCATCAGGGATTCAAGCTTCAATGATCCACTCTTGATGCTTCTTGACGACCCATGATTCCGTGTTCCATTATCCCGGTTCTATCCTAAACTCTTTTCGATTCACTATTTTATATTTTCTCAATATTAAAATAGGAATCTCTTTAGTTGTCTTTTCCTTAGCGAGATTTAAACAACGTGCACAATGTCCTAAGTGTAGGGGAGTTTACTCCCACATGCTTAAACATTGAGGGCAATGTTTATCTTAAGTGTAGGGGGACTTCTATCGAAGTTAAGTGGTCTTTTCCTTGTATTTGTCCTCATTTTAACCGGAAAATCAATTTTTCGACATTTTTCAAAATTTTTGATCTATTTTGGCCTATTAGTTTTTCCTTTTGTATAGTTATTTTCTTGACTTATTAGAATAAATGTTTAATAAAGTGGTTTTAATTTTCAAACGTTGTGAATCTTTTGACTCAACCCGAGTTTACTTGTCTAAGTTACTCTAGCTAGTATCCTTAACGTGTTTAAGTCAAGTTTTACTAGGCTTTTATATAGGGAGCTATAAAACGCGAAAGTCTTAACTCTCACGGGTTAAGAAAAAGAACTTTTCGCAAATTCCTATAATTGATCCTAGAGAGTCGTTTATCAAGGGAACTTTAAAACGCGTATTCTAAACTTGAAAAAGTCTAAGAATTTGCAAGATCCTATAGGCGACTCGAAAACCTAAAACTTTGATTTAATAGGCTAAGCATCCACGAGTCTCATTACTTGAGACTTTAAACTGTGGAGAACGAGAGATGATAGAGCCAATTATAAGTTCGATATTCTTTCGTGAATTTATGTGAGTTAATTATGAGCTTATTCTCCCATCGCTTGCTAATAATTTATCTGCTAATAAATAAGGTTGTACAATTTGAGAAGTTACTTAGCCTCTAGCCCAAGATCGTTTAAAAGTTGCTCGGTATGGATTAGAGTTCATAGCCAAGGCATAACTTATTGAAGCGGGATGCGAAGATTGGCGAGTCCGAAAAGGCCCTAACAAGGCATGAGGGCTATATTTTGTTGCTAAAGATCCAAAGTGATGTGAAGAATCATTTATCGAAAATCAATATGAAGGATCGAGACACACGACGAAAAGCAAATACTCCCCAAAAGTCATGGAGAAGTGTATCCGAAAAGACCCTAACAAGGTATGAGGATAAATAGATCCAAGTCAATAAAAGGAGGCGGATCGTTGTATATCAAAGTCCAAAATAAAGATTGGAGAAAAATGAAGAAGTCGTGGTCCAAGAATGAATCTCTCAAAACTTCAAGTGAAGAAATTCCTATTATGAATAGAAGGACATTATTTCATGAACGTCTCTCAAGGTTTGAAGTATGAAGTCGCTGCCAAATATCGGTCCGAGAAAGGTCTCAAATCGCGAAGCGAGTTATGCCAAGATATGAACTTTATGAGGTCCCGAGAAGCAGTTTTAAAAGATTTTGTCCTTTAGCTAACTATTGATTAAATCGTTCACTTTATTTTCGGACTAAATAACTATCGAAATAAGTCAAACAATGCATCCTCGTGATCATTCAAGACAAAAACAAAATATAAGAGATACACCTAGGAATAAGGGAGTCTAAGTGAATAATTGGCCCACATGAGTTCGTGTTAGTCTGCTAACTTATAATAACAATGATCTCGTTTTTAAGCTTGGTTTGGAGAAAGTGAAAACTTGAGGATGATGATTATTCATGACATTTTCAAAACCCAAGGTATGCTTTTTGATTTGTTTACTTTGAATGTTTATAGTTTTCTATCTCTTTAATAAAGGCCAACGTGGATTGATTATGATGAAAAATGTAAACTTGCTTTGTAACTAATGCATTGCATGAGGACATTGCAATGGTCAAGTGTAGGGGATTTGATAGGTGTGAAAACACCCATCTTTTCTACCACTTAATTACAATAATAACCGAGCCAAAACGTGTATTTTATGTCTTTTATGTCGGAATTATGCGTGGTTTGTGTTTTTGTTGTGATTTAGGACGAAAAGGTGAAAAGTGGAGAAAACACGGGAATTCACGGGCATTTACGGACTTTTATTGAAGAAAAAGATGAAAGACGAAGTCAAGAAGTCAAGAGTGCATAAAGAACGGAAGTCCAAGACCAATTCTGAAGATTTATCGAAGAAAAAGTCAAAAGAGGGAAGTTTACTTAAAGCCGAGGAACTCAAGTCTTATTTATCGAAGAATTAAAAGACGAGTCCAAAGAAATCCCGAGCCTAAAGTCATCAAAGTCCAAGATTAACAAAAAGATTAAGAAGGAAGGACTTAAGGGCGCAATTAAGAAGAAAGGAAGGAGAGGAGGAAGCTTCCTCTAACCTCTCCCCTAATCACCTATATATACCTCTCATTTTCATTTCATTAAGTGTTGTTGGATAGCTTGACAAACTATCTCTTCCACTTTTATTTACTTGCACCTTTAATTACTTGCACATTTAAATACATGTTTTGCACCTTAATTACCTTTTAATTTCAAGTAAGTGTTTCTTTAATTGCTCGCACCTTTACTTTATCTTGTTGATCTCATTCTACCTTTCTCTAATCTTTGATTTATATGCTTTTGATCTTGTTTATTTGTTTAAAGATTTCATTTTTATGCTTTTGATTGTTTTAAACCATTTATTTTCATAGCTTATTTTGTTTATTTTCAAGTTTATATAGTTTTTATAAAAGCTATTTTTATATAAAGTTGTTTTTTCTTAAAGCTTTTTCTTTTCGTGTCTTAAAAGTTGTTAAATTTCAGTCTCGTAGCTTATTTTTATTTGGTTCACCTTAGGATTTTAGTCTTGTGCTTATTAGAATCATAGCTTATTTTTCTAGCTTATTTTGTACTTTTTCTACCGTATTCCGATTGGGGTAAATCGGAAAAGGGTATATCTTTCCGATTGGCGTGATCAGAAAAGGGTTTTGACATTCCTATCTGTATTCCGATTGAGGGGATTTGCATACATTCCGATTGGTGGAGTGGCCTGGTATTCCGATCTGAAGTATTTGAGGTATTCCGATCGAGGTAAGGTGACATATTCCGATTGGTACCACATTGTACATTCCGATTGAGGTGTTAGTTTGGTATTCCGATTGGGACTAGTGACGGTATTCCGATCAAGGGGTTCCGATCTACATTCCGACCAGCATCTTTTCCATATTCCGATCAAGGTGAGTTTGCATTCCGACAGGGTAGGTTTGTGGTATTCCGATTGGATTAGTGACAGCATTCCGATTTGGTTCCGACCAACATTCCGATCTAAGGTAATTGTGGACTGATCGGAATATATTCCGATTGGAGTGGTTTTTACGTTTTGTCTTGTTTAATTTTTACATTATCATTTTAATACTTGTCTAATTTTAATTTCCTTCACGCTTTTAATTCTTGTCATTTTACTTAATTTACTTTCCGTCTCGTTTTTAAATATCACACACCTTTCCTTTAATTAGATTTAGATTTAATTTTCACGCCACTTTAATTTTTAAGCCTTTTACTTTAATTGTTTTGCACAATTTCATATACTACAACGACACAACACATTTTTGTTCCACCAAAATAAAACTGAGTCACACATTAAACACAAGTTTTTCAATTCGAAGAGATTGGTACAACGAATCTTTTTAACCTGAGTAAAATCGAGTTATTAAAAACTTTGAGAGGATGTCGAGTGAGAAGGAATTCAAGGAAATTTAGCTTGTCATAAACAAGAGAAAGTTCAATTTTTTGAAATCGGCAACAATCACACGAGGATCCATGATGCAAAACAAAGTCGTTAGATGGGGGAGGACCATCAAGATAAGAGTTTGGTGAAGATGGAGATAATGGATAAGAAATGTTTTCACAATGCCTAGTGAGGTTTGGGAAAGAAGATAGGTCATTTAGTTGTGGAGGGTTGAAAGGTTTTGGTGGTGGTGGAAAAATTTCCTATTCTCCGGTAATTAGATTTATAGAGTAACTCTCATTCCAATATTTGATCGAAGAGAAAGAAGAATTCTTAGAAGGTTTGGGAGAAGAGGAATCATGAGGATTCTTGTTTTTCTTGATCCAAACGGGACGAACCGAGATTTTTGGTTTCTTTGAAAGCTTAGAAGAAGAACCTTTAGGTTGAGAAGATTGTGACAAATATATGTCAAGGTTAGGAATGGAAGAGTTAGACATTATGAGGGATGAAGAAGAGAACTCCCAAAAGAGAAGAATTTAAGGAAAGTAGACAAGGCAAAGGTTTGAAATGAAAACAAAAGATTTTAAGGAATGTTTAGCCAAATTGAGTAAACAAAGAATCTTGAGACAAATAGTGGTCAAAGAAGAAAGACAAAAAACGAGCCAGAAATAGGCTGTTATCCACGGTTCCTTAAAGGGACCGGTGGTTCCTTATTGATAGGGAACCGCGCGACTGCTATGGAGCCACACTCAGTGGACTTCAAACCATGATTTTTCAAAGTTTTGAAGAAAAATAAGACACTTTCAAAGATTTGCAAATCTTGGATTTTTACCTCTTTTAGCACTAGAATATGCTAGGGTTGCATAAAAGCAACACACTCACAAAGAATGTCTTGAAAATGGTGACAAAATATTTAGATAACATTTTAAACCAAATTTTAGTCAAGTTTTAGAGGTTTTGATAGATTTAGGTTCAATTTTAAATAAATTGAAGTTGATTAATGTGAGCACATAGGTTGAAACATGTAACACCCCCAAATTTATACAACTCAGTACAGCGGAAGACTCGTTGGTGTTACGGGATAGCACATTACTCACATCATAGACAACGCATAAAAATTGCGTCGTTTAATAATAAAAGCATTTCCATTCATAAACATTAAAGTTACATCGGTCCCAAGTCACTATATTTCATACAAAGTTTTACAAAGTATTTGAATGGAAAATATTGTTTAAGTGCGGGCCATGAATTATTGTTGTCTTCCCGAGAATTACCTTCAAGTACCTGAGATAAGACATGTTAAAAGAAAAGGTCAGCGATAACGCCGAGTGAATTCATAGAGTTTAATAAAATCCATCAATATAATATCAGTATAAAATTATTACTGAAAACCATTTTGTGCAAATCATTTTAATAGGCCATAAAGTAGCCAAAGTCGTTTTATACAAATCCTTATCGAAAATCATAATATAGGCATTTGCCTTAAAAATAATTATACGAGCCAATGTCGCAAAAATATCATACAATACGTCTTATAACGTTGTATGAAAATAAAAATCGTTATATGAATATGGTTATGAAAACCAAAACACAAACATAATATCAATAGTATGACCCTGTATTGCTAGTCAGGCAATACATCGTATTTCGGAGCGTCTAGTAATATTTTGATGATTGGATTATTATAAGCCGCATGACATTGTTACCTTACTAAAACCAAAACGGGTAGCTAGCCCGATACCAATTTTGCGCATCTAAAGTAGCGTGTCGTCACAAAGGTCACGCTATGGAAATCTTCTCATACATAAATTTGCTTACCAATCAATGTGGCACGACGGGGATCAACCGTCAAGGCGCGAACTGGGGTGATCGTCCCCAAATAGTACTATTAAATGCATAAGCGTCTACCAACTCCCGGTAGTTCACAATTCATGCTAATGGGACTTTTAGTGACATAACCTAACTTTAATAATCCATTTGATTTCATCTATCGGGTCCTTTAATCATTTATCGGGTCATACATTCGGGTCATTCATTCATCCGGGTCCAAAATCAATAAAAAAACAATCGGGACAAATGGTGTCCTAATTTTATAAAAAACTAACATGTTATCTCCCTCGCGGGTTTATAAAATATTTATAAAAACATTTAAAAGAGTGCGAGGCTATGAACTCACGTTGATGTGGGAAGGCGGGTTATCGGCAATTCGGACGTACGGTACGTGCTTCAATCACGGAAACCTAGACAAATAATAATCGGTCTTAGAAGTTTGTCCAATGACTTTATAAAAATACCAATTATGTATACATATGATGATTATATATATATGATGATCAAGTGGGTTTACATATTCTCATTTACTCATTTTAGTGTTTACGTCTTGGTAACGTCTTACTAGTTCACTAGTTTTACCGATTTACCTATTCTAAGTCTTTTATAAGTTCTTTAACTTGTTTTTACCCATTTTATACCTATATTATCAGTATATATACTTTTCATGTTGGGCCCAAATGGGTTAAGCCCAATAAGTTCTTTTTACAAGTTTTTATCTTATTAAGTCCAATTATTAATCCAATATGTTTAGTTAGCTCGTAAATGTCCGTAATTCTTATAGTTCGGGTTTTATCGGTTTTTACTTGTCTTAGTTATCTATACATCAGTATATGACTTTTATAAACTTTACATTAGACGGGTTTGGTCGTCTAAGTTTTATTTGGCGAAAAACGTTAATTTTACGGCGATAGCCGAAAAAGTCGTAAAAATCAAGTTTATAGTTTTTATTACTTATAAATATTATTTTACCACCATTTATATAATTTACCCATTTAATTAACCTTTTATACATTTATATAAATAAGTTTTATAAGTTAGTGGGTTTATATTTTTACATTTTATTATAATGTTAGTGCTTATATAATAATAATAAACATTACCAAAAATCTGATTTTTAACTTCATGTTCACCATTTTTAACATATCTAGAGTTCTATAATGACTTAGAAGCTCATTTTTGGATGACATGTTCTTCATAATATGTGCTACATATAACTTAGTTATAGCTACTGCCCATTTTGAGTTTAAGTTGCCTTAACAGTCCCTACAAAACTGCTTATTCAGATTACACCACCTAACTTGTTTTGATCATATCTCACTCATTATCTTGATTCCATTGCATGGCCAACTCACACATGTGTATAACATCATATACTTACTGTAAATGTATCAAACCATGCAATTTTATCAGTTCATCTTTTAGTTATCTACTGTTTTTATACAGCCAACTAAATAGTCAAGATTTTAGCTTCATTTCTTATGGTTATCATCATTTTTAAGCATATTTATCAACACTTGATCCCCACACAACATTTTTATCATCATATATACATCATATAAATATAAAAAATGAAAGAAAATACATTTGTTCTTTACAAAATAACAAGAGAAAAATGGAGAGGATGATCTTCTTTACCAATCCAAGTGGATTTCTTGTTTTAGGAAGACAAGAACTTGATGAACACAACAAGTATCTCCAAGACCATCAAATATCAAGAACATAGGTTGGAAAATCAGCCCTAGGACACAAGAAAATCACCTCCAAAGATGTTAATATGGCCACCAAATGATCAAGGCTTCAAGAGAACACCTTAATAGAACTAGTAAACATGTGGTTTATGGCTAGAAAAGATCAAAGAGGGTGTTTGTTGGCTTATTCGGGACGGCACAAAGGAGAGAGTTGAGAGGATTTTGGAGTGGATTGCATGTAAGAAAATGGTATAATGAAACAAGTAGCTAGTTTTGATGTGTTAAGTGGAATGTTAGCTTAAAGGGTAAGCTAAGGCTTACACTTGTGTAAGTTTAGCTAACATGATGCCACCTTGATGGTGTGGTGTCATGTTTGGCCATCCAAACCATGCTAGTGGGGTGGGACAATGTGTTTTGTCCCATCTCACTAGTTTACGGGTATTTCTCGATTCTAGTTTTCTCGATTTGCGTGCCCTCGGGTCGTTTTACGAAAAACGTTTTTATAAATTATGAATCAACGGCACAAAACGAATCTAATAAAAATTGTCTCATCAAAAACGGAGTTCGAAAACGTAAATACGTAATCCTAAGGTTTCCGGTTTAGTCGTAAAGGACGTTAAAATAAAATCGTAAGTCCTAATCTCTTCTCGTAAATTTGTGAGTTTATGAACTAACACAAATTTAAAACTACAAAATAATATTCACGGATAAATTTATTTTCTGAAATGTCGGACTGTCACCAAAGACGGTGTATGTAAACGTAAGCACGTAACGTTGAATCCTCCGCTTTAGACGTAGTCGATGCTACTCCAAGACGTAAATCCAAATTTCTTCCCAAAAATATGTGAGTTCATATTGTAACATTAAAATAATGTTTTTATATAATATTCGAGAATAAAATATCGACCATAAATTGACGGATTGTCACAGCATTTACCCCTAAACAGGATCTTTGTCCTCAAAGATCATCTTACCTTACTACTCGCTTCTTATAGAGTTAAAGCCATGTGGGTATTTCCTCCACATTTGGTCTTTTCTCACAAGTGTAATCCATTATAATACGCGAGTTTCATAAAACATAACTACGGGAATAAGATCAGGCTAAATGTTGACTTACTTTCTCTATCCATGATGTTCACGGGTTTTTGATGAATGCAACTTTTAGCCGATCTAAGCTCTACTAAGAATAATCAGATTCTCACTTGATAGATATTCCATCAAGTTCTATTTACGAAACATAATTCACGCAGTCTTTGAAGTCCTAGGGTAGATCCAGCTTATATGCCTTTCAATCCCAACTTTTACATTACCTCAATGGTCCCATACAACGGGGACTTATATCCCATGATTTGTCAGATCATGAATTCATTTTTCCAGGGTTAAAATTTTTGGCATAACTTCGCTACCCATTTGGCACTTCAAGATCTACATTTCATATTCACATAACCTCTTGCCCACTACCGGCTGTCAATAATCAGATCCTAATTTCAACAATCATTTCAGGTCTCGCGGGTCGAGTATTTTGCAAGGATAGGTTCGCCATCATAGGAAACCTTAAGCCTAAAAGACATGTCCAACTCACAATGGGTGTATGTCGGGTGTCTTCATCTCAACTCCTGCTTACAGATGCTCTAATATTTAGATTCTAACAAGATTCGATCTCAATCCTAATACGATGATTATCATTGATAATCTCTCCAAAGGAAAACGATTATACGGTTCATTACCAAAGGTCAATCATTCAAACACAAAACAACACTTATATTACCTTGTATCGTTACTTTACCTCGTCCCTTCGATTTGGGGTGGTACATAGTACTCTCATCAAGGTTCGTTCTCAATGATTTCTGAGCAAATTTCTAGAAATTCGATGCGAAGCGAGGATCTTGACATAGATGATCGATACAGGCATGCTATGTTTACATAACTCTTTTGCATTTATCATTAACGAGAATGATATTAGCAAATTTGGTCAGTCTGTCGACGATGACCCAAATCGAATCAAATTCAGATGATGACCTTTGCAATAGCTAGACGTTTACTAATGTATGAGGCGATGTCTGCCTTCATAATTGCCATTAGTACCACTTCTTCAGACAAAGATACTTTTAGTCATAGATGACATAAATAGAATACTTATACTTATACTTACAAATTCCAACATAACTATATCTCACAATCTCCATAATTAGGCAACCACAAGTGGCCTTTAAGACATTCAACGCTATTGGCTTCTAAATTCTAATGGTTCACATTAGCCGCGAACCACTTTTTATTATCTATATTATCCTTTTTACGAACATCGTTTTTTTTATATTGTTCGTCACTTTATTATGCACCTTCATTATTAAGAAATATATCCTAATTGGTTCTTTATCCTTTTTATATAATATGTCAGTATCTATATTCACTTCTCATGATGATGTAATTATCATGTCCACAATTCACTAAGATATTCTTTCTCTATCATGCGTCAGTACTTACGTTCACTTTCTCCTGATGAAATAAATATCATAACCGTATTTATTCAAAATTCTTTCTTCATATCTTCTATGTTTTAGTTTCTTCTCAACTATCATTTTTATCCGTTTTACTCAATCCGTCGTCTAAAGCGTCGATAATTATTATAATTAATTAAATAATTATTAGTTTATTTTTATGAAACGTAAACGTAAAAATTTTAAATTTCTTAGTTCGACCAATTATATAAAATGTTCAAAATAAATTTTGAATTTAATTAACACGATTTTTGTTGATTTATCGAAAATATTTAATAAGATTCGTAAATGTTCGAAAAACCTTTGTTTATACTTTGGTCAAAGTTTTCTTAATTGAAAAGCCAAAATTGTCGTTTTAAGTTTTGAAGTTATGGTATAAATGGTTTTACTCGATCCTTTTTAAGTTATCTGGAGGTATACACAAACATTTACCCCTAAACAGAAGTTTAGTTAAATGGTTTGTGTATAAGGGAATAATCCCTTAAAATCCTTTGTTAAAACATTTGTCAAAACATATTTCCATTTCTTTTTGGTAAAATCCAAAGTCTTAAAAGGGCTCTTAATTTTTGAAGAGTCTATATGCATACATCTTACCATTACTAATCCAACGGTCATTTTATGTAAAGGATTAAGTTTTTAATCCCTAAGCGTTAATGGTTCTAATATTTGAAAAGTCAATATAGCTTCCATTATCTATTAATCACACGGTTAAATCATATAAAGGATTAAGTCTTTAATCACGTGTTAAATATTTAAGATACAGGTTTTCATTGTTTAGCCAATTCAGGGCAATTTATAACTAATTATTAACTCATTATTATTCGTATTAACAAAAAAATAGTCCTTAATGATCGCAAGCATGAATTTATCAAATTACAGCCTACACACGTGATTCACCGAATTTATGAATGCTACATGTGTATTAGTCAATCCAAACGACATCACGTGAAACTCATAACGTTCATTACAAGTACCGGATGTAGTGATTGGAATAGATAATCTCTTTCGCAGATGCGAAGTTGATGATAACCATGCTATGGATCAAATTTGCTAGAACCTTGTAAATGATCGAACAATTCTTCCATTTCGAGTTATGGATATCGTTTTCGATTGTCAATTTACTCCGTCACAGTAATCTATAAATATAAGGAAAGATAACACCATAGCTCTTCAGGATGACAGGCTTGGTATAATAAAATCTTTCTCCGACAACTTTCTCAGTTGTACGGAAATTCCTTTAATTCAGATTGTGCTGACCTACAGTGCACATGCCACAGGTGCAGCACCGGGAATAGAATCAATACCAATTTCAACTTCCCTTAATGGCGAAAGTCTAGGTAATTCACCAACGAATACCTCCTAAAGTTTCAGATAAGATAAACATCTTTTAATACCTTTATATCAGGTTCTTCTATATTACAATATCTATAACTAGTTCACAACCATTCACGGTATAATTTTAAGTCTAAATGCGGGATAAGGTCATCCATCAAGAATTATTTAGATCACTTTTGATAATCAACATCTTATCATTTAGGGGAATTCAATTCGAGTTCCCATCAATTAAGACAATATCGTCATGTCATAATCAATCAATCCATTCTACTGGTTTTATCAACTTTCCAGTTTCATTGCCGTTGATAAGATGTGAACTTCTCAAAAGTCTAATAATAACTCATAATCCTTCACATATTCAAGGATATAAGGATACATAACTAACCTTAAAAGAGTAAGGTCAACGCATAATCTATGCGAGAGAATTTCAAATCAGATACAGACGAAAACATTTAATGAATATGAATATATCACATGTTTTCATAATTTGAGTACGCATTCGAAAGCTCCTTGGATCGTTGCCCAGGTCATTCAAATGAAATCAAATCATAAGTATGATAGGAACGTCGATACATCCAATCGGGTATCAACACTCGGTAATCAGATACTTTTCCTAAGAATCTCACCACGGGAGAATTGGACAAGAAAGAATCGTCAATTGTCAAATAAGACAATTTCTACAGATGAGTAATTTTGACTCAGAAGAATAGATGCTATAGGCACATATGTAGATGTCTCTAACATTATGTCCCTATTTTGCACCTTTTGTAGATTTCATAAAATTTGATCTTTCACAATTTTCAAAGAAAATGTAGTGTTTATTCATTAGTTTTATGGTGACTACTAATCAGTCTTGCATGGTCCATTCCAAATTGTATGTAGGCGCGCAACTATATACAATTTCAAGATTAACGATGCAATACTCAGTTCGTCAAAATTTTATCATCATGTTTATAATAAAAACATTTTCATGCTTAATTCTTAATAAGAATCAAGAATAAATTTACAAAGATTTTCTTTGTTATGAAAACAATTAGGTTTTCCAAGGTATTTTATAAACAATCTCATTTCGATAACAATCACTTATAAATCTTACTTTGAATAATCCTTCTAGTGATGAAAACTCAATTTTTCTCAATGGATACAGTTTTATCTTAATAAAACGATGAGTGATCTGCAAAAGAGTGATGAAAGCTTGTTCGCCAAGAATTAACTACGATATGATAGGAAATGATCTTTAGCCAATTTATTATGAGTTTCGTGACCTCAATGGCACTCAAGAATACAAAGAGGATAATTCACAACGTAACTCAATTCAAGATGAGTACTTGTTCGATGGTTGCATCACTAATGCGAACATTAGAGACAAGCAAGAAAAGATAGATAACATCGATACATGTAGAATTTAGCAATCAAAGGTAGTCTTTTCATTAATCACAAACAAGTCAAATTGTACCGTAACACATTACGTGTCACTATGTCATACAATTCTCAGAACTCATCCTACCAACTGATGTCACAGTTAAGTTAGGGATTATTTTTAAAAGATACCACAATGAATACTAATCTACAAGAGTCATTAGGTGTTCCACATGTCCCGGAAGATCCATCGGTCCCAATTCAGAAGAAGATTTCTTCAATTTATTTATTGGACACTGGGCATCCTCATTAGTGGACAATGGCCTAGGAACAACACTTAACACGAACTAACAATCATTTAAAACCTTATAATTCAATCACAGAATTTAACGACTTCTATTAACAATCTCATATTCCATACGAGTTAAATTTTACTTCATTCAAGTTTCAACCAATTTTATACTCAATTCAATATCCTACCTCATATTCAAATACTTTTAATCTTATTTATAAACCTTAATAGGGAAATAAAAGCTCGATATGTATCAACACTTAATTTCCAATCCTATATCTCTTACAACAACAATTATCAAATGAGTCACTAGTATGAAATGACTCACACATTCAATCAGATTTCTCCGAAAGGTACTAGTGGCATGAGGCTTTTGGGTAATGGTTCCAAATGACAGCCTCAAGTGCAACATTCACCCTTTCGATTTCAAATTTAAGAATTGGATGACAACGAATCAGATGACATCTTTCTAGGTGGTAACGTTTTGTCAAACTCCGCTCTATAAGAAAAGATCGTCATGACATCGATATCAGATTTAATCTCGCCAATCCTTTTTCAATATCACAATCAACTAATATCTACATTTCTACGAATATCAACCATTTGTTGGGATCATAAATATCCGCAACTTGGTTTAGATCTAGGATAGCTAGAATTCCTATGAGAATAGCTTCTATTAATTTACTAGGGGATTTAGGGTTACTTGTGACAATCTACGTCGTATAAATACCTCGTATAAAAATCAAAATAATCATCAAACAATCATGTAATAAAATTACATCATATATATATAATCCAAGTTATATATATATTAAAATAACACTTCTCAGTCTTGGCCTTGTCGGTAACTCGGGAATTCTTCGGCACCGTTATAGTCAAAAGATTTTTAGACATTTTTAGAAAAATGTTTATAGTTAAAAGATTTTGAAAAGTTTTATTCAAAACCTTAGTTTTAAAAATCTTTCGTTCTCTATAACGAGAGCTCTGGTACCAAACTGTAACACCCCCAAATTTATACAACTCAGTACAGCGGAAGACTCGTTGGTGTTACGGGATAGCACATTACTCACATCATAGACAACGCATAAAAATTGCGTCGTTTAATAATAAAAGCATTTCCATTCATAAACATTAAAGTTACATCGGTCCCAAGTCACTATATTTCATATAAAGTTTTACAAAGTATTTGAATGGAAAATATTGTTTAAGTGCGGGCCATGAATTCTTGTTGTCTTCCCGAGAATTACCTTCAAGTACCTGAGATAAGACATGTTAAAAGAAAAGGTCAGCGATAACGCCGAGTGAATTCATAGAGTTTAATAAAATCCATCAATATAATATCAGTATAAAATTATTACTGAAAACCATTTTGTACAAATCATTTTAATAGGCCATAAAGTAGCCAAAGTCGTTTTATACAAATCCTTATCGAAAATCATAATATAGGCATTTGCCTTAAAAATAATTATACGAGCCAATGTCGCAAAAATATCATACAATACGTCTTATAACGTTGTATGAAAATAAAAATCGTTATATGAATATGGTTATGAAAACCAAAACACAAACATAATATCAATAGTATGACCCTGTATTGCTAGTTAGGCAATACATCGTAATTCGGAGCGTCTAGTAATATTTCGATGATTGGATTATTATAAGCCGCATGACATTGTTACCTTACTAAAACCAAAACGGGTAGCTAACCCGATACCAATTTTGCCCATCTAAAGTAGCGTGTCGTCACAAAGGTCACGCTATGGAAATCTTATCATACATAAATTCGCTTACCAATCAATGTGGCACGACGGGGATCAACCGTCAAGGCGTGAACTGGGGTGATCGTCCCCAAATAGTACTATTAAATGCATAAGCGTCTACCAACTCCCGGTAGTTCACAATTCATGCTAATGGGACTTTTAGTGACATAACCTAACTTTAATAATCCATTTGATTTCATCTATCGGGTCCTTTAATCATTTATCGGGTCATACATTCGGGTCATTCATCCATCCGGGTCCAAAATCAATAAACAAACAATCGGGACAAATGGTGTCCTAATTTTATAAAAACTAACATGTTATCTCCCTCGCGGGTTTATAAAACATTTATAAAAACATTTAAAAGAGTGCGAGGCTATGAACTCACGTTGATGTGGGAAGGCGGGTTTTCGGCAATTCGGACGTACGGTACGTGCTTCAATCACGGAAACCTAGACAAATAATAACCGGTCTTAGACGTTTGTCCAATGACTTTATAAAAATACCAATTATGTATAAATATGATGATTATATATATATGATGATCAAGTGGGTTTACATATTCTCATTTACTCATTTTAGTGTTTACGTCTTGGTAACGTCTTACTAGTTCACTAGTTTTACCGATTTACCTATTCTAAGTCTTTTATAAGTTATTTAACTTGTTTTTACCCATTTTATACCTATATTATCAGTATATATACTTTTCATGTTGGGCCCAAATGGGTTAAGCCCAATAAGTTCTTTTTACAAGTTTTTATCTTATTAAGTCCAATTATTAATCCAATATGTTTAGTTAGCTCGTAAATGTCCGTAATTCTTATACTTCGGGTTTTATCGGTTTTTACTTGTCTTAGTTATCTATACATCAGTATATGACTTTTATAAACTTTACATTAGACGGGTTTGGTCGTCTAAGTTTTATTTGGCGAAAAACGTTAATTTTACGGCGATAGCCGAAAAAGTCGTAAAAATCAAGTTTATAGTTTTTATTACTTATAAATATTATTTTACCATCATTTATATAATTTACCCATTTAATTAACCTTTTATACATTTATATAAATAAGTTTTATAAGTTAGTGGGTTTATATTTTTACATTTTATTATAATGTGAGTGCTTATATAATAATAATAAACATTATTTCCAAAAATCTGATTTTTAACTTCATGTTCACCATTTTTAACATATCTAGAGTTCTATAATGACTTAGAAGCTCATTTTTGGATGACATGTTCTTCATAATATGTGCTACATATAACTTAGTTATAGCTACTGCCCATTTTGAGTTTAAGTTGCCTTAACAGTCCCTACAAAACTGCTTATTCAGATTACACCACCTAACTTGTTTTGATCATATCTCACTCATTATTTTGATTCCATTGCATGGCCAACTCTCACATGTGCATAACATCATCTACTTACAGTAAATGTATCAAACCATGCAATTTTATCAGTTCATCTTTTATTTATCTACTGTTTTTATACAGCCAACTAAATAGTCAAGATTTTAGCTTCATTTCTTATGGTTATCATCATTTTTAAGCATATTTATCAACACTTGATCCCCACACAACATTTTTATCATCATATATACATCATATACATATACAAAATGAAAGAAAATACATTTGTTCTTTACAAAATAACAAGAGAAAAATGGAGAGGATGATCTTCTTTACCAATCCAAGTGGATTTCTTGTTTTAGGAAGACAAGAACTTGATGAACACAACAAGTATCTCCAAGACCATCAAATATCAAGAACATAGGTTGGAAAATCAGCCCTAGGACACAAGCAAATCACCTCCAAAGATGTTAATATGGCCACCAAATGATCAAGGCTTCAAGAGAACACCTTAATAGAACTAGTAAACATGTGGTTTATGGCTAGAAAAGATCAAAGAGGGTGTTTGTTGGCTTATTTGGGACGGCACAAAGGAGAGAGTTGAGAGGATCTTGGAGTGGATTGCATGTAAGAAAATGGTATAATGAAACAAGTAGCTAGTTTTGATGTGTTAAGTGGAATGTTAGCTTAAAGGGTAAGCTAAGGCTTACACTTGTGTAAGTTTAGCTAACATGATGCCACCTTGATAGTGTGGTGTCATGTTTGGCCGTCCATACCATGCTAGTGGGGTGGGACAATGTGTTTTGTCCCATCTCACTAGTTTACGGGTATTTCTCGATTCTAGTTTTCTCGATTTGCGTGCCCTCGGGTCGTTTTACGAAAAAAGTTTTTATAAATTATGAATCAACGGCACAAAACGAATCTAATAAAAATTGTCTCATAAAAAACGGAGTTCGAAAACGTAAATACGTAATCCTAAGGTTTCCGGTTTAGTCGTAAAGGACGTTAAAATAAAATCGTAAGTCCTAATCTCTTCTCGTAAATTTGTGAGTTTATGAACTAACACAAATTTAAAACTCCAAAATAATATTCACGGATAAATTTATTTTCTGAAATGTCAGACTGTCACCAAAGACGATGTATGTAAACGTAAGCACGTAACGTTGAATCCTCCGGTTTAGACGTAGTCGATGCTACTCCAAGACGTAAATCCAAATTTCTTCCCAAAAATATGTGAGTTCATATTGTAACATTAAAATAATGTTTTTAAATAATATTCGAGAATACAATATCGACCATAAATTGACGGATTGTCACAAAACACACAAAAGCTAAATCCATAGAACATCTTCATGAAAAACTCATGAAGGAAAGGAAATACAAGAAAAGCAATAACAACTAACTAATACAAAGGTAGCTAAACTAGTTCTTGATAACATAGTCTTCCTTGGCTTGACTATTTTTAAAAATGTTTATTTTTGAAAATCGTCATTCATCTCCTAGGAGGAGGAGGCATGGAGAACAAGGTAAGCAAGAAATCTTGCAACCTCCTATGGAGACCAAACATCTCCAACTTTAGGTTTTGAATGATGTAGTTGTTATAGAGACAACATAGACAATTAGCGCCATGAGCTTCTAGAAAACCAAAGAAGTAAGGATCACCCATGAAGTGAGAAATGGGATTGCCCAAAAGTGGAGTGTTTGAGGGAGGAGGAGGTGGTGGAGGCATAGTGTCCAAAGGTGATATGGGAGACATGGGTGAATGTTGTCCCTTATATATGATGATTGTATAGCACGAATTAAAGAAAGAAAGGTAGATATGAGAAGAATTCTAGAGAGAGAAAGTAGTGAGAGAAAGTAGAGAGAAAATGGTTGGTGAAACTTGTGGAATATTAGATTAGAGAAAATGAAATGACCAACACCCTTCCTAACATGCTAGGAAGGGTTTGTATAGCCTTTGCTTACATGTAGCTTAATGGGCTATATGATCATGGGCCGGGCTTTCCTTTTGGGCTTTGGTTACTTATTAATGAACCTTAGCTTAAAGTTAAGCCCGTAATAACACGACTAATATACTACCTATTACAACGTTCTAAATATATGATACATAATAAACATATGACCGAGCATTCTTGTTTGGCTCAATATTTTGAGGCTAACAATCTCCCCCAATGAGAGGTCATAAACCTTGGTCATTTAGAAAATTTGTAGAGATTACTAATTTCGCCATAAATGAGTCTTGAACGTGTAATCGTAGTCTTGTTCCTTCATGCTGTGATCTTTGAGCCTTTGTCGTTGTCTTTCGACTTTGTCTTTAAGCTTGAGATCTTCAAATCATCCTTGACTTGTCTTTGCCATCTTGCGATCTTGTGTCTTCATTCACATGCTCACACTATTAATTGTTGAATATGTCTTTAGGCATGAGTTTGTGGTTTCTGAATCTTTGACTTTGCTGAGTACACCGTGACGCCACCTTCTCGAGACAAAACATAGACACGGACTGAATGGCTTTGACATTCGTCCTAAATCGGTAGCGTTTTACCTCCGGTCGGTGAAGACCGTTATACGATATTAAATATCGTACCTGTGATCAGGTAGATTCAATTAAGAATCTCCTTGACAGGGTTTCGCGGTTGTACTAGCCGTTCTCTTTACTCGACCGTCTCAAAGCAAGACTGCGAACATAAAGAGTGAATCAATTGGATAGATATCCGCTTGATTAAAGTCATCAATTCAAATTCCTGGAACAAGTGTGATTCGTAAAGAATCTTACCATTGTTGCTTTCCAGTTGACACAAGTTTGATTCATAAGAATCTCACAAGTCACCTACCGTAGCGCTGTTTGATGTTGACGCTAGAAGGATTTCCATTCGTCACTGTGGATATTAATGAATATCACTCTGAATGTTCTGGCAAGACCATAAAGATATTGCGTAGAAACCTGAAACGAGTTTGAATCAATTCAGAATCAAACCACTGTTGCTTTTCAGTTTTGCACATGTTCAATTCATAAAGAATCTTGCATATGACCTACCGCAGTGATGTTTGATGTTAACACTGGAAGGATTTCCACTCATCATTGTGAATACTAAGTAGTATCACTCTGAGTGTTCTAGCAATATCGCAAGGATATAGCGTAGGACTCTGTTGATCTTCATCCGTGTGTCCTAACGAGATTTGATTGATCTCTTAGCTCTAGACTCGATTTGTGCACTTTTAGTGGTCAGAGGCTGGAGCAGATGCCACCTATTCAATATCAACTATCTCGAAGTGAGAAAGTCAATAGTAGTCATGTTGTTCTCCGTGACAATAAAACAAACTTATTTTGAGAGAAGCCTGAGTAGCTAGAAAAGGGTTGTGCATACATCACTGGGTCCATGATGAGTTTGTCTCCATGATGAGTTGACCCGGTTTCTGCCTAAGTTGTATGGAGGGCTTCTTTCTTTAGACCCTTTATCCTTACATTTCTTTTTCATTCTTCAACCCCTTCAATGCTTACCAAGACATCATTACTAGCACCTTGTTGTGATTGTTCCAGTGCTAGCATCAGTACTTAGTCGGCATTCAGCTACGTTCACATTCTACTCCATCTTTCCTAAGGACTTCTAATAATCTATTGGATTGTCCATGGGAAGATCCCTCCGGTTCTGGTTGGATCATAGGTCTTAAACCTAACCACCCTTTTGACACCAATAACGTCGTGAATTAAAGATGTTGTGGGTATTTGATCGTAACCATGAAAACCACTTTAAATTCTAACAAAGTGTTTGAAAAACATTTAACACCTTGCTAGTTTTGTCGTTTCAGAAATGCTCCCCCTTCACATGTGCATCGATAATCGAAAGTGTTTCACACATGTAGGTAAGAGTTAAAGTGCTTGAGTCTTATATTAGATCACATTTTAATCACATTTTCTCCCCCTATCTCTAATATATAAAATCTTTTGATATTAGAGATACCAAATTTGATTAAAATATATTTTGAAAAAAAATAGTCTTGAAATCTCTGGGAGAAACATGTGTTAATCTTTTGCATGAAGTTAAAATGCTCCCCCTCAAAAATTGATCCAATTGAATTGTCATTGTGAGGATATGATCCACATTTCGCTTTTTGAGGATGGGAGTTGTTGAACACACAATTTTTGAAAGATTTTGAATATCATTGAAAAATTCTTGAAAAAATTGTGTTCAACGCTTTTTGAAAAATCAATTCTTTTTGTCGAAAGGTTTTTCTAAAGCATAAACTTGAGTTCATAGACTTTGAATGTCTTGACGAATCCACTCAAGTGTAAGAAGATTTAACTTCTTTTGCTAAGGGTAAGAGCACGAAATTGTACACTCCCCCGTGAATATAGTTGCGGGTTGCAATCTGAAAGTAATTACAAGCCATTGTGTTGAGCTCAAAACGTTGAATGTTTTGTGACAAGCTCAACCCGTGATAGATTGCTCTACCCGTTGTTTGGAAATATTTGTCCAAAATAGACAATTTCCTTTATTAAAAGAAGAAATGACATGTTTTGAAAAATATTTACAACTTTCATTCGAGCTTTATGTACACACCCGTGTCGTTATTGAGCGACATTTCTAGGCACGTCCATATTATCGATACTGAAAGACATGTCGAGAAGAATATTTTTGGATTTTGAAAGATTTTTTAATTTTGTGTTTTGCTTTCATGTGTTTTATATTTTTGTATTTTGCTTTTTCAAAGATATTTACAAGTTGATGTTTGATAGATAAATCAAGCAGGCACCTTTGCCAGAATCTCCAAGTCTGCTGGAGTCAAACATCTCATACCAATTTGCCTAACGAGGTACTCAAACCTATCTTTCGACAGAGCTTTCGTAAACAAGTCGGCTAATTGGTAATCCGTTCCAACAAAGTATAATTCAACGATACCTCTTTCAACTTATTCCTTTATGAAGTGGTATCTGACATCGATGTGCTTCCTGCGGGAATGCTGTACCGGATTGCAGGAGATGGCTATGGCCGACTTTGAGTCACAGTACATAGGTACTTTATCAAAGTGGAAGTCATAATCCGTGAGTTGTGTTCTCATCCAAAGAACTTGAGCACAACACGCAGATAGAGACACATACTCTGCTTCAGCTGATGAAAGTGACGTGCAATCCTGCTTCTTGGAAGACCATCCTACAAGCTTATCTTGACCTAGAAATTGTGCACCACCAGAAGTACTTTTACGTGTATCAAGACACCCTGCATGATCAGAATCTGAATAGGCCGTTAGAAAGAAACCGGTTTCCCTCGGATACCAGAGTCCCAAATGAATGGTATTCTTGAGGTACCGAAAGATCCGTTTAACCTCCTTGAGGTGCTTTTCAGTGGGTCGTGCTTGATAACGTGCACAATAACACGTAGCATGTGAAATATCAGGTCTTCTTGCTGTCAAGTACATGAGGGACCCGATCATGGAATGATATCTCGTTTGATCTATGGGTAATCCCTCCAAGTCAGCATCTAGCGATGTGGTTGATAAAGGTGTCCCAACAGGGTCACATGAAGTCATACCATGCTTTTTGATTATCTCTTGACAATACTTAGCTTGGTTTATAAAGATACCACTTGGGGATTGGTGAACTTAAATTCCTAGAAAGAATTTTAGTTCGCCCATCATTGACATTTCAAATTTGCTGTGCATTACTTTTTCAAACCATTTTGAAAGTTTTGGGTTTGTAGACCCGAAAATAATGTCATCAACATAAATTTGCACAAGCAAAATGTCATCCCCATATTTATAAGTGAACAAAGTTAGATCAATGGAACCTTTTGAGAAACCTTTGGATACCAGAAATTTCGAGAGCTCGTCGTACCACGCCCTTGGAGCTTGCTTGAGTCCATATAGTGCCTTGTGGAGACGATACACCTTGTCAGGATATTGAGGATTGACGAATCCTTCCGGCTGCGTGACATAGACTTCTTCCTTCAAAGGACCGTTAAGAAATGCCGTCTTTACGTCCATTTGATTGACAGTGAATCCCTTATGTGCAGCATAAGCAAGGAAAATCCTGACCGCTTCCATGCGAGCAACTGGTGCAAATGATTCATCAAAATCAATTCCCTCTTTCTGGCCATACCCCTTAGCCACTAGCCTAGCTTTGTTCTTGATGATCGTATTCTCTTCATCCATCTTGTTTTTCCAGATCCAACGAAGATTTAATGGAGTCACATCGTATGGTCTGTCAACAAGTTCCCAGACTTTAAGTCTTTCAAATTGTTGAAGTTCATCCGTCGTCGATTCAATCCAAGCATGATCAGCCATGGCTTCTTTGATGTTTTTTGGTTCAGCTGTACTCACGGCGAGTGCGAACATACAAACATCGCCATCGGTTGCTAGTTGTCGTCTTGTACGAACAGGCTGTGAAGGGTTTCCAATTACGTGAACCAAAGGATGATCTCGGGTCCAATGATGTGTTGAAGGATGTCGTTGATAAAACGTATGCATATTTGACGGATCAACATGGCGAGTAGAAGACTCTCCAGTTTCGTGTACCGGTGTACCGAATGGGTTGATAAATTCGTCTTCGTCAGATAATGTATCGTCTGCTTGATGTGTGTTCTCTGGAGCAATGACAGTAGTTGTGGATGTTGTAGGATCGATTGTTAATGTGATATTCTGAGGAGGTAAATCTGCAACAAGCCGTGTTGAAGTAGATGAAGTTGTATCCTTTGGTTGACGATGAACGGTATCATCATTCTTATCATGAGTGACAGCGGAAGACTTCGATGCAACTTGTTTCTCCCCCGTGAAATATTCATCATACATTGGTCCATATAACATTTCCAACTCTTCAAGTGTCGTGTCCACTGTCATATCTGCTCTAGGAACATGTTCAGGAACCAGCTTTGAACTTGATGGTTCATTGCTGTGGTCTTGAGTTCCGAGTTCCGTGCGGTTGTGAACGGAAGTCGTTTGTCGTTGTGGATCGGGACTTAAACTGCTTTGTTCAAGTGCCATTTCTTGCAATTCATCAAATTTGATATGAATAGTCTCGACTATCAATTTTGTTCTCTTGTTGTACACTCTGTATCCCTTTGACTGAGTTGCATATCCCACTAAAATGCATGCATCACCTTTCTCTTTCATCTTGTCCAGATTTTCACCATCTCGAATAATGTAACACGTACATCCAAAAACGTGAAGGTGTTTGAGTGAAGGTTTGCGATCATTAATTATGTGATATGGTGTCTTTTCGTGTCTTGGGATAACTAAGGAGCGGTTTTGTGTGTAGCATGCGGTTGACACGGCTTCGGCCCAAAAGTATAGTGGAAGTTTTGAAGCGGATAACAATGTTCGAGCAGCCTCAACTAAAGTACGGTTTCGTCTTTCAACAACGCCGTTTTGTTCGGGTGTTCGAGCAATAGATGTTTCATGTTCAATTCCTTCAGCTTCAAAATAGTTTCTTAGTTTTGAATTAAAAAATTCAGTACCTCTGTCAGTACGAACCACTTTAACTTGAGCTTGAAGACCACGTTGTATCACTTTAAAGAAGCTGATGAGAACATCGGGTGTTTCATCCTTGGACCTCAAGAAGTGAGTCCATGTGTACCTTGAGTAGTCATCGACAATTACCATAACGTATTTCTTCCCATTGATACTTTGAACACGCATGAGACCACACAAATCTATATGAAGAAGATCTAACCGTCCTTTAGAGCTTGGTGTAGTCTTTGTCTTGAAACTACTCCGTTTAGCTTTACAAAGCTCACAAGAAGAACAAAGATGATCTTTGATGAATTTCAAGTTAGGAAGGCCTCGCACAATATCTTTCTTAGAAAGCAAGTTGATGGTATCGAAGTTAAGATGAGATAAACGTTGATGCCATAACCAAGCTTGAGTCGTTGAAGCTTTAGCCATGAAACAGATTGGAGTTGAAGATGTGGAGTCTTGTAGTGAAATAGTGTAGAGATCAGTACCCCGTGTTCCGATAAGTAAGTCATTCCCATCATAATCACGAACAAAACATGTCTTCTTTCTAAAAGCAACCTCCAAATCCGCATCACAGAATTGACCAACCGAGAAAAGATTATGATTGAGCCCTTCGACGTAGTAAACCCTTTTGATAGTGATATTCCCCTGAACTAAGTCTCCGTATCCTAGGATCGGTGCAAATTGATCATTTCCGAATCGGACCGTACCCAGGAACTTCTCCACGAAGTTAATTAGAATCTTGAGATTCCCCGTCATGTGCTTCGTACATCCGGAGTCCATTATGAAGAGAATTACTTCGATCACCTGCAGAGAAATTAGAACACGATGGAGCATTTGCTAAATTGGATTCCATGTTAGTTGTGATTTCCGATTCATTAGTTTCCCTAGTTTCATCACTTAGAGGCACACTAACGCTCGTAGTCACATTTTCTGTCCTAACCTTAGGCATCCATTTATATCCTAGAGGACATTGATTAGCAAACCACCATTTCCAAGGCTTGCTAGCAGACTCATATAATTCCCTAATTTTGCTTCTAGGGTTCTTAGTGGTGGAGTCTGATGCAATGCTTTTCTTAGGGGGGGTTGCACCAGAATGGTTCACTTTTCGTTTGGGTTTTCTAGCACTAATAGGCATCACAGTTTGCTTCTTAGTTCTAGTTTCTACGCCTTTGACATTATTCGAAACACACATAGCATGATTAGCATTAGCACACTTTCCACATTTCACACAAACAAACGTAACTTTCATAGCATTCAAAGTCGAATCATTCAAATCGTCATTACACGCGATTACAGACGTTTTATTCTTAGAAACATTGAAAATCCTAGGGTGGTCTTCTACTTCCTTCATCTTCCCTTGACTTTTGTTTTGCCAGACCTTTTCATTCATGCGAGTGCTCTTAAGCTGGGGCCGGCTAACACTAGCAGTGGGGACTACTCCTGTAGTAAAAGACACACGTCTATTAGTGTTTCTAGAAGTCTGAGGTGATTGACTTTCTTTGTTTTGTGTGGGTTTAGTGGTCAATCTATACATCCCTGGTTTAACCACATTTGTGCTCTTAATGCTTTGTGATCGAATATTTGTTTTGGGAGTGTTTTGTGGTAACCTATCCTTCCCATCCGTCTTGGGGGCAAACGCAGGTTTTGCAAATGCAGAATTAGAGAAAACATATGGTTTTCCCAAGACAGAGGGTCTAGTCACTTTTTGAGCATTGGGTTGTCTTACAACAGGTTTCTTAACACTAGGTTCCACAATCTTCCCACCCATCTTAGCAAGGAGTTTCTGCAACTCTGCTATCGCTCTGTCCCTGTCTTGTAACTGAGCTTTCAACCCTTTAATTTCCAAATTCTGTTTGTTCATTTCTCAAAACGTTTGGGAAAGTTTTTCTTGCAATTTATTATCATGTGGAAAACTACCAACGTCTTTTTGCAAAGCAAGTTCAAGAGAATGACAATGTTTTTGAAGGAAATCAGTTTTGTGTTGAAGTAACTCAAAAGCCTTTTTATCAACATTTTCTTTATGTTTCGAAAGCTCAAGTTCAAGACGCTCACACTCTTTGATTTTATCAAGATATTTGCATGCAACATCAGAATATTCATCGATATCAGCACAAGATTGAAGAGTAACACACAAAATATCTTTGGAGAGACATTCTTCTAAGAGTAGATCATATTCGTTTGAAAATTCTAATTTGTCATTTTGAAGGTCATCAATTTCTTTTTCAAGAGACTCAACATATTTCAAATCATCAAACATTTCAGATTGAATTAAATTTTCAAACTCAAGAACATGTTCTTTTATTATCTTCGTATTTGGTATTAAAGTTCTTTTACAAGCACAGTTATGTCGTGAGGAATCTCGGTTTTCCACTTATCCTTTTGACGTTTCTTCCAATCGCTTTCAACAATTGATTGAACATTATTAACGTGGTGTTTAAGAAAACCAAGTATTTTTCTACTTTTGCTTTTAGAAGCATCTAGAGGCAAATAATTAATATATTTAAAAACATTAGTTTTCCTCTTAGTGGCAAAAGCTTTTTTCCATTGAATTCTTTTTTGTTTGCATTCTAAAAATAATTCCTCACGAGACTTCTGTTTTTGTGGAGTGAAAAGACCATAAAGACTGTTTTCATAAGCATAGTTATATGGTTTCACAAAATCTTTATTGACTGGTGATCTACTCTCCTCATCCCAAAGGACGTCTCTTCACTATCGAGGTTAGCTACAGGGCAATCATGATTGGTCCATTCGGACTCGTCAAGATATAAATGGGGGTTTGCAGCTTGAGCTTGTTCGAGGTACTTGGGGGTGGCAAAGCTAGGTTGACCTTTGAAAAACGACCGAGGTGCTATCATTCTTACGGTTTGAATAGAGTCATGTGTATTATAAACAACTTTTTTCAAAAAATCGACTTGTTCTTCGAGATCCTTTACTTTTTTAGTATCTTGGATTTGTCTATTTTTGAAATCTTGTTTTAATATTTCAACCTCTTGTTTCTTCTCGTCAAGAATTTTAGCAGAATCGGTGGTTTTCGTAGAAATTCTCTGTTCAAGTTCATTAACTTTTGTTGTGGCAAGGTACGTTTTTTGACGTTCATCACTTAATAAAACATTAAATTGACGTTTTTCTTTAGTTAACAAAGCAAGAGCTTCATTGTATTTATTTTCAAAATCGTCCTTTTTAACGTTGATGACACGACTTTTGTACCCCTCAAGCTCGTTGGTCTTTTGAAGAAGCTCAGCCCTATAACTATCAATAGTCTCACTAGATTTTATAAGAGCGGCTTTGCATTCTTCAAAGTTTTGAGTGAGCGTTGCGTTTGCCTTCTTTAATTGCTTTTGATTCTTTCTATTTTCATTGACATCTTTTTGTAAACTAGCAATTAAATTAGCAAGCGCGACACGCTCCTCGTCATCATACTCATTTGCATGTTGATCATCCTCAAACTCATTATTGCACATGTCTGATGAATCGGGTGTGGTATTGCTATCAACTGTTTCCATCATACACGTGTCAGTAATTGTTGTTGGTAGATCACTATGCTCATGTGTATCACCAAACACATTATATTCAGCATCATCTTTTACCTTATCAATTAGCTCGGTATCAAAGATAGGACCATTTTCATCTTCAGTAACGTTAAGGACCTCATGAATCTTTGCCATGTATGAATAATGTGCCTCGAGTTCTTGGTCGGAGAGTTCATCATCTGTGTCTTCAAGCATTTCTCCTTCCTCAGCTGATAACTTGATTCCAGCTTCCATTTTCTTGCACAACAGCATCTTTTCCTTATGATAACCATAATCTTTAACCCTCTTTGGCTGCCTGCATTCCTTAGCCAAATGCCCAAAACCTCTGCAGTTAAAACACTGAATCCCACTTTGTTGCACAACTTGAGTACCAACAGTTTCCCTATTTCCAACAACAGTAGCCACCCTCTGATTATCATACTTAGGTTGTCGATCATACTTTGGAGGACTCTCAGCACGTCTTCGTGTGTCATACCTTGGAGGACTCTGTGCATGGGTGTTCCTCGAGTTTGAAGATGTTCGAAGGTTGTTGGTGGTGGGTTTGTAGATTTTCTTATATTGCTTCATAACGAAAGCCATTTGTTGCTTGAATTCCCTATCCTTTTGAGCTATTTCTTCATCACAGTCTTCTTCGGATGATTGCTCAGGTATGGGTGATGGTGCTCTTGCAACTTCTTTGCCTCGGGATCGTGTTGGAACATATGACTTGGAGACAATGGATGATCGTGGTGATGATGATTGAGTAGAGTAGGTCTTTGAAGTACGTGAGTGATATTCTGGGTAATGTTGAGTGGTAGACACCAAAGCAAGTGGATTGGAAATCTTTGCAACTCGTTCAGCTCGAAGTTCATTTGCCTCATTTTGAAATTGTTTCAAGATGTCAAAGAGCTTATGATATGAAACTTCGTCTAACTTTTGTTGTTGTTTCACCAAGGTGACAAACCGTGTCCACTCTGGTTGAAGTTGCTGTAGAAATTGGACATTGACTTGCATGGTGGAAACTTACAAGTTGTTTTGGGTCATATCATTCATCATCTTGTAGAATCGGGAGTAATAAGAATCAATTGATTCCCCATCCTTTGATGTAAACTTGCCAAAGTTCCAAAACATCTTAGTTTTCACATCTTGTTTGTTAAGTGATTCACCTTGTTGCAATCTTTCAATGGCCGTCCACATTTCTTGAGCAGTAGGACATGCGTCAACCGTAGAGTAAATCTCATCTCCAATGCCACTGGGAATTAAGTAGATTGCTTCCTTCTCTGCATCAAACCACGCACGATTCTCTGGGGTGAGGTCGGTCCTCTTCTCATCACGTTCATATGCGGGTTGTGCATCACTCGTGTCTGTGGCTGGTACTGCAGGAACTTGAATCCTTGAGAGTTTATAGGGTCCTTCCAAAATACATTGTATTAAAGCATCACCGTTAGGTTTTGTGTCAAGGTAACGTATAAAACGGGATTGCCATCGATCATATCGACCCGACACAAGCATTGGTGGTCTTTCCTTGTTACCTGCTACCATCGAAATCCCAGATCGGAATATTCAGATCACAATGTGGCTGTCGCAATGTGGTTGTCGCAATGTGGCTGTCGCAATGTGGGCAGAGTAACGTTTCAAGATTGCCTTAAATCCGTCGCAATCCAGATCGCAATAACGATCGGAATGTCCAGATCGGAATAAGGAGGCTATCGCAATACTGATCGCAAAGTAAAACCCTAGGGTTATTGCGATCAAAACCGTACTTACCTTTTCCGAAATTGTAGCTGTCGCAATAAGGGATCTTTTTTCCAACTTTTTAGGCAACGATTTTAGCAACTTTTAGGCAACAAATTTAGCAACTTTTAGGCAACAAGATCGTGTTTTTAACCAAACCAAAACAACCAAATCTCTACAACAAGTATATTGAAGATTTGTAGCAAGAGATAGAACACGAAAAACACAAAAAAATTCGAATTCGAGATGATTTATGGATTAAATCACACGAATCATATGAAAACACAACAACCAATCACAAAACTACCCCATGGCGATTGATACCAATTGTTGTCCCTTATATATGATGATTGTATAGCACGAATTAAAGAAAAAAAGGTAGATATGAGAAGAATTCTAGAGAGAGAAAGTAGTGAGAGAAAGTAGAGAGAAAATGGTTGGTGAAACTTGTGGAATATTAGATTAGAGAAAATGAAATGACCAACACCCTTCCTAACATGCTAGGAAGGGTTTATATAGCCTTTGCTTACATGTAGCTTAATGGGCTATATGATCATGGGCCGGGCTTTCCTTTTGGGCTTTGGTTACTTATTAATGAACCTTAGCTTAAAGTTAAGCCCGTAATAACACGACTAATATACTACCTATTACAACGTTCTAAATATATGATACATAATAAACATATGACCGAGCATTCTTGTTTGGCTCAATATTTTGAGGCTAACAGTGAATTTGGTGGAGTGAAAGGAGAGGTAATCATAGGCTTAAGAATAAAGGGAATGCTTTGAAGAGGTTGAGGTTGAGTATTCACATCCAAGGGAGGACTATGAGTGAAGGATGAGGAAAACTCATTCATTCTTGATTGGAATGAGGAGGAGGTAGAACTATGTGAATGGTTGGTACCATGAGTTGAGTTGGTCTTACATGGAGCAAGGGGTGGTGAAGGTGATGAAGAAATGAGAATAGGAGAAGTCTCATTTTTGGGAGTATGGAAAGATGAAGAACCAAGTTTGGGTAACTTAATCTTGATCTTAAGGTTTATTTTGGAAGAGGATATTTTGGGAGAGTTTGATTTTCTAGTGGACACCATGTTCGTGAAGAGGTTTAGAAAGAAGTTTAAGGTATGTAGAACAAGATCAACAAGGAAGGGTTTAAGAAGAGGAAGGGATGATCCAAACTAGTAATGGGTTAAAATTATTTTAGGTGAATAATGAAATTAGGTAGCCTAGTTTAGGAAAGTGCAGGTTTTTGCAAAAAATTTACCAATGTTTACACAAATTAAGGGAAAACAGTGTGAAGCAAAGATTATCTCGAACCAGTAACTGGCGGTTCCCAATATAGGGGCGCGGTTCATTATCGCTAAGGAACCGCTGGGAGATATAGAACCGCCACCAGAGGGTTCAAAAAACCACACTTCCATAAACTTTTGCTAGCCCAGATTCCACACAAAGGTTTATCAAGCCAAAGTGAACTATTAATCAAAATCTAGGAAGCTAACTAACACATAAGATGCACAAAGCTATGTAAATCGAAAGAACGATCACATAGACACTTAGGATTAAAATAGTAAATAATCTAAACACATAGTATTAGTTGTTACACATAAAATCCTAGAAATAAAGAAAGAAAAGGAAATTGTTCAACAATACAAAACATGTTCACAAACATGTTAACCATTCAAGAGTGGGATGTAGCATTCATCCACGAGCATTTCCTTAATTCCTTGATTCACTTCTTATACGTTCTCGAAGACGGTGATTGAGATAAAATTGATAGTCGGAATCAATGTCTAGAGAAGACAATTGAGAGATAGTGGATGAAAAATTATTACTACATTAGAGAGAATCGTCTAGTGAGACATTTCCATCTTCATTTGAATCATGCATGGGTTCAAGTGAGATGTTTCCTTCAATGTGAAGCATAACTCGATCCAAGAAGTGAAAAAATGAAGCATTTAAAGGTGGAAAGGCAAGAAGAATTTTTCTAAGAAGCCGTGAGAGAATCATGGCAAAAGGAAGACTAGAGTGAGACCCGCTGAGAAGAAATCTTATTCTTCTAGCCATGAAAAATGCAAGGTTGTATGGAGTGGAAGTTGAAACACAATACAACATATGTGCAAGACAAGCGGGCACATGGTTACGATCACCATCAAGACACATTGCATTTTCCCTAATGATTTCGGCCCAAGGGATCATAAAATCATTAAGATCGCTAGTTAGTAATTACCAAGGAGTGAGAGCACGAACTTCTCCTTCAAAGTTACCAAGAATAGGATGTTCACGAGGTTTAGCAATAGCACAAGAGATGGCCGAAGTCGAGGGTAGCTCGATCACGTAAAGCACATCAATAGGGGCCAATTCTAAAGAATTTAAACACCAAGTATCGGTGAACCTAGATTGACCTTTGTATGGAACATTGAGAATTTCACCAAATTCTTCAAGAGTATATACAAAGGTTTTCCCCTTGATGGAAAATCTTATAGATAAACCATTATTGATGAATATTAATATGTACGAACTAAAGAATTCCAAAAGAAAGGAAGGAAAGATTGGCTCATTAATATCAAGAAAGCAATCAAAGCCAATGGATTTGAACATGAATGGAATGAAGTCAAGTCCAAGAAAGTTAGAAGGAACAATGCATCCTTCATGAAAACAACGAGATTCTAGACAACGAAAAGTGTTTTGAAGAGAACGAGTTCGACATGAAGAAGAAAGATTAGGCATGTATTCTCTAGTACGTTGGTGGTCATTTTGATATCCTGAAGACATGATAATACCTAAATACAACATACAAACATATTTCCCCAATCACTCATATGTTAAATATAAGCCAAAAAATAAAAAGATGAGAATGTGTTTCATCAATTTCTTGACAAACAAAGGATGAATCCTTATCATTCACATGTTCACATCGTACCTAGTTCATCATTGACAATAACATATTAACTATGTAAATTCAACAATGACCTTGAACATTGGTTTTTCAAAACAAAGTTTTTAGGTAAGCATTAACAATCCCATTACCAACTTGTTCATGGGTTCATATCAATTCCATCAATAAACTAAAATTACTTAGTCAAAATTTAGATTGTTCTACAAGTGGGTTTTAGTGAAATCTCAATGAATAGGAACCTAAGGAATCCTAGTACAATAACTATGTCAACTCACATTCCTAGTAAGGTTCTAATTCAATATCAAATTTAAAAATCCCAAATTAGGAAAGTATGAACCCTAGAACAAATTAGATGAAATTGAATGAAATGACTTACAATTAATTGATCTTGGATGAAGGATGAGTGAAACCCATAAATTGGAATCAATTAAACTTGAGTGATTAAAGGTTTTCAAGGGGCAACAATGGACGAAAAGAGGAAAACCGTCAACTCTATTGGAGAAGAGAGAGAAGGTTTGTTTGAAAAAGTGATATTTTATAAAACCTGGTGCTTTAGTCTCAAGCTCTGGCCGCGGTTCCTTATCAATAGAGAACCGCACCTTTGAGCCTCGACAAATAAAGAACCGCCTACAGTGGCGAGTTTTTATCAAAGAAAATCAAATAATTTTTCAAAACCAAATTTTGCTAAAATGCTTAAAATATATCTTAAGCCTTTAGGAAATCATTAGACCACTTCAACACTAAGTAATAATGCCTTATTGAAGGATTACGAGTTGAACCGAGATAGGAAAAGACCGAAACGGACAAACGACTACTAGTAGCGAAGAAGAAAAGAGGAGATAAGTCAAGGGGAGTGAATCAAGACCAAGTGAAATGCTCAAGAGACAAATGACAATCTTCAAGTCGAGGAGACGAAGAGCTTGTGTCATATATAGTGGTTTAAGACGTGCCTTTCCGGCGAAAGTCTAAACAGATTTGGTAATGAACTATACCAAGCAATTTTGATACATAGAATAAGAACACTTTCAAGATTAGTCTTACTCTACTTCAAAATGTGAGCAAAGTATAAATTCAGTTTCTCTCCCACATGATCGGACAATAACCATTGCAAGGATTTACAATAACGATATCCTTGGAATATTTTAATTCCAAATGTGTAAAATCCAACTACAACTTATGAAGTAGTTTGGTATCTCAAGGGATTAAACAATCATCCTAGAGATGAGCTCAATTGTACAAGTTACACATGATATAGGTCCTACTAACCGTGAGGGTCCAAACCATGGAAATCATGCTTGATACTTTAAGCTACTACTAACTCACTCTACATCCCCATAGTGATTCAAGTATCTAAGAAATGAAGGTTTGAGAGGGTAAAAGAAAAGAATCACAAACCACAAATAAATGTCAAGGCAAGGATGCCAAGAACAAGCACATATTCAAGTAATGATCAAGAGAGTGATCAAAAGGGCGTGTGGAAGAACGAAAACGTACCTTGGCCACAAAGTGCATTCCAAGCAATCAAGGAATCAATGCAAAGCCCAACTATGACTAAAGTGACTACTAAGTCCTCAAGGAATAGTATCACTCCCATCCATCTTGATATTCTCATTCAATGATGTTGGAAATCAAAGAAGATGAGTCTTCTACAAGTGTAAGTAACTCAATCCATAATCAATTAAATGATTGCTCTGTTGGGTCGAATTATTGAGTTGATAAGTCAAAACACAAAAGACAAGGACTAAATCTGACAATGAAGAATTCTACAAGCTGGTGGACAAACTTGTAGAAGATATTATCACATAATAATAGAAGATTTAGTTGTCTTATTATTAGCTTTCTTTGTAAGCTATGTTTTCTAATATATAAAGAAAACATACGTAGGTTTTTATTCATAGATATATCATTCATTCACAATGTAAACCTAAAGTGTGTGTCGCACTAGACGTGGGATTCAATGTATACACGTCTAGTGGTTGTTTATTATTAATATAATGAGCAACCCATTTGTTTTAATTCTTGTTCTTTGTGCCTAAACACCTTGTTATGATCATTGTTCTATTCCGCTATGTTATCATATGAACGATGATCAACCTAGATATAATGGTTCATAACCATTGAGTCGAACGATCAATAGGGATCAACAATTGGTATCAGAGCCTAAGGCTCTTGATATCTAGGTCCAACGAGGTGTTCGTGTATGGTGAAGAAGAAAAATTCGTATTGAATTTTTCTGGACGTTTTTGTGTGCGCAGCAGTATTCAGAAGGTCATAACTTTTGATTGAACCGTTGGATCGTCACTAAATTTTAGATGTGTGTTCTACATACATAGATCTAAACATCCACCGGAGGGATTGTTGAGTTTTATCCCCAAGCAAAAGTTATTAAGCGTCGAAGTTGGCTGATGAATGATTTTCAGTTTTCTGCTTTTACATAAAATCATGATCTAGGGTTCCTCAAACCCTAGATCTACTTAAAGAGCAGGGAGAATTGCAGTTGGAGGCTGTTATAAATGCATTATGGTGTTTAAATTCAAATCTGGTTAGGCTTAAAACCCTAATTAGGGTTTCGAATTAAACAATCTTTGTTCTAGGGTTTCAATGTTTACTTTCTGAAGAAAAACCCTAGATCTGGTCGCATGATAGTAGCAGTGACAAGGACGTGTGAAGAATATTCATATGGTTCACGTGATGTTACAAACACAAGGACGTGGATTGATTTATGGTTATGGTGGATATGCGATTCACACAGCCAAAAAGAGTAAGCCCTAATTTGTGTTACTGTATTCACACGGTCTAAAGAGAAAGTCCTAATATTATTCCACTCGTCGTGCTACAATCATCTACATGCTATTCTACTGTATCTCCATGAGCCACTCATTCTCATTGGTGGAGAGTTATATGTTCACACGGTTGCTCGATTTTGATTGGAGGAAAAGATTGCATTCACACGGCAAATAGAAAACCCTAATATTCATTATATATTTTGAATCGTCTATTTGCTGGTGCATAGTTACAACCGTGAGGATATAAGCTATCTCAATTCTTATTGGAGGAAGTTTCTGTGTTCACACGAACGAGATGGCAGTTGTGTTCACACGGTGAGCATGTTGTGATTGGTTCTTAACAGTGTGTTCACACGAAGCATAATTTACATTCAAACATGGGCCTTTAACGTTGCTGTGAATTAACTCAACGTTGACAAGAAAAAATGAATGAAACGCTGACAGAGTATAGTGAAACGCTGATAAGAATTTGAACGCTGACATGATTTTAGGTTGGCGCTGACGTTTGTTATTTGGGCGCTGACAGGAAGGGTTTCGACGCTGACAGGAATAAGTCAACACTGATAGGTTGACAGTGTTGTCCGATATATGATTCTTCAAACGCTGATACGTGTTGTCCGATATCAGGCAATACACATGAAAGGATATTGGACAAGGAGGATCTCGGGTAACACACTGTTTGCTGCTGTTTGAGAAAATGGGTACGTTTTAAGCACACAAAAAGGAGGAAAATACACACAAAGGTACATGGAATCTCCGTTTTTATTCAGAATATCAAGTTGATATTTATGGCTCGGATATTTTGAAAAGGGATTAATGATTTTAATGCGAGTTAGCAACAATTCGTGAGGTAATTTATTGGATTTGATTATGTAATCGGGGTAGCCTTGTAAAAGAGTTATCCGTCTTATCTCTTTTACATATGATATGAAGATTAAGTTTCTTCATGAAGAGGTGTTGACTTAAGGGGAAGAATTCTTATGGTAAGATTGATAATTGAAGTAGATTTTCGCGAGTTTGTGTTCTATCATATCTTAAAGTCGTGAACTTCCAGTCATTGACTTTTAAGGTAACTTGTTCGTGCTTACATGGTTGGTGACGAAGACTTGTCATAAACACTTGAAGGAGTTACATTATCGTGCTCAGTGTCTCACAAAGGATGAGAATATTGACAAGGGATCGAGGTCTACTTATACTTTGTACCATGAGTATGAGTTCTTCATCACATAGATAGTACAAGACATGGAACATAGGTTTGTGGTATTCTACTTCTGCATCAAGACTACTTTATTTATTTTTCTTCAGGATCATTACACAGAGCCTACTTTTGGAGAATCTACAAGATTGCATACTTTCACATATTCCCTATTGATGTGTCAAAAAGGGGAAGAATATGTGCTATACTTAAGGGGAAGCTTCTTGGAGATCATGTACTACATACAAAGGATTCACGCTTAAGAGGAGTGTTTTGACATCATCAACTAGGGGAAGATTGTTGGGTAGAATTATTGAGTTGATAAGTCAAAACACAAAAGACAAGGACTAAATCTGACAATGAAGAATTCTACAAGCTGGTGGACAAACTTGTAGAAGATATTATCACAGAATAATAGAAGATTTAGTTGTCTTATTATTAGCTTTCTTTGTAAGCTATGTTTTCTAATATATAAAGAAAACATACGTAGGTTTTTATTCATAGATATATCATTCATTCACAATGTAAACCTAAAGTGTGTGTCGCACTAGACGTGGGATTCAATGTATACACGTCTAGTGGTTGTTTATTATTAATATAATGAGCAACCCATTTGTTTTAATTGTTGTTCTTTGTGCCTAAACACCTTGTTATGATCATTGTTCTATTCCGCTATGTTATCATATGAACGATGATCAACCTAGATATAATGGTTCATAACCATTGAGTCGAACGATCAATAGGGATCAACATGCTCTTCATGAGTACCTACACATAGCAAGATGCAAACTAGTAGATACATTTCAAGAGTGAATCTAAAATTCATAAATACTACTAATCTAAATGAGATGCTATATTACCAATTAAAAGGCCTATTTTCAAAGAAAAAATAGTTTTGACCAAAGAAAAACTTTAGTACAACTTAACCTTCTAATTTGAGGAGAAAATGGATCGATCTAAGTTTTAAAGTACAATATACTTCAAAGATCTTGTGTGACCATCGCTGTGATACCAATTGTAGAAACTAGAAGGGGGGGGGGGGGGGGTTGAATAGTTTCTCTTCGATTTATCTCCTAATTAAACTTCCTTTCAATTAGGTGAGTACCAAAACTATCTTTTACTTGAAAGCTAGATGCATAATGATTAGGTTCAATTCTAATGCATTAACAATGACAAGTAGTAAGTGTAATGATAATGAAAGAAGTAAAGAGTAAGGAAATAACAACCTAATAGGAAGACACCAAGATTTATAGTGGTTCGGTGTTAATCCCACTTAAATCCATAACACAATATTAAGATGATATTTAGAGAGAGAAATAGATGAAGGTAGAGAGAGAAATTAGAGAGATGGTGGAAGGTTAATCTTTTCTAGAGAGAGAAAATAAGAATGAACCAATACCCTCTTCCACACATGGAAGAGGGTTTATATATGCCACTCCTTAAAGGCTTTAGTGGGCTTGTTCATGGGCCGGGCTTGGCTTGTCTTGGGCTTAGAGCCCCTATCTTATACAATATTAGCTTAAAGTCCAAGCCCGGTTATCCCGACTAACCCTATTTACAATACAAGACCAATAACGACTAAGATGACGTATTACATTCTTGTTCGACTATATAAAACATAGGGCTAACAATCTCCCCCAATGTATCTGTCATCTTTAAATGCATAAGATGATTGAGTGAATACATTCTTGTGGAGGTGATCTACCTTCTTTGATCTTGTATCTTGGTCTTGATCTTGTTTGTAACGGCTTTGTTCCTTCATGCTTTTGTAATCTTTATCTTGAGCCTTTGTCATTGGACTTTCAGTGCTTGAGATCTTCATCTTGTGCTCCTTGTGACTAAGATGACATATTACATTCTTAGGTATCTTGCTTATCGCTATCTTGTGCTCTTGTGACTTCTGAATCGACATGTTCACACTTTGAGTTAGTCCTTCAAATATTCATCAGAGTTGCGGAAGACTTTATCTTTTAGTATGACCATGTGAAGACAACTTCGGTTAGTACACAGCTACGCCACCATCTTGATATGCAGCAACATATATAGACACGGATAAAATGGCTTTGAACATTTCATCCTAACTCGGTTGCGTTTTACCTCCGGTCGATGAAACTGTTAGACGGTATTAGATACCGTACCTGTGATCGGGTAGATTAAATTAAGAACTTCCTTGATAGGGTTTCTCGGCGGTAGTAGCCAGTTCTCTTTACTCGACCGTCTCAAAGTACACTGCGAACATAAAGAGTGAATCATAAGGATAAATTATAATTCTGATTAGATTCGTCAATTCAGAATTCCTAGAACAAGTTTGATTCAATATGAATCGCACCATTGTTGCTTTCCAGTTTGTCACAAGCTTGATTCATAGAGAATCTTGCGAGTCACCTACCGCAGTGTTGTTTGATGTTGACACTGGAAGGATTTTCATTCGTCACTGTGAGCACTAAAGAGTGTTACTCTGTATGGTCTAGCAAGATCACACGGATTTTGCGAAGAAACCTAGAATCAAGTTTGAATCAATTAAGAATCCAAACTTAGTTGCTTTCCAGTTCTCACAAGTATGATTTGTTTAGAATCGCAAAAGTTACCTACCATGAGCTTGTTTGAGGTTGACTCAAGCAGGTTCCATCTTCATTGTGAAGCATATCACTCAGATGTTCTGGCAGTATCACAAGGATAATGCGTAGGACTCGATTGTGTCCTAATGAGATGATAGTTGATCTCTTTTTGGCTCTAGACTCGATAAGTGCATTTTGGTAATCAGAGGCTGGAGCAGACTACCACCTTTTCAATATTAACTAACTCAGAGTGAGAAAGTCAATAGATACGTGTTGATCTCCGTGACAATGAGACAAGTTTCTTTTGAGAGAACCTCGAATGGTTGGGGAACGGTTGTGCATCACATCACTGGGTCCATGACACAAGTCTTGAAAAGATGTGTTAACCCGGTTTCTACCTATCTTGCATAGAATATTCAACTCCTTCAATGCTTACCAATACGTCATCACTAACACCTTGTTGTGATTGTTCCAATGCTAACTTAAGTAATTGGTCCGCATTAAGCTTCATTCCACTCCATCTTACCTAAGGACAACTATTTCTAGCTATGGAATGTCCTTGGGTAGATCCCTCCAGTTCTGGCTGGATCATAGGACTTAGTTTCCTATCCTAAACCACCTTTTGACTCCATCGTTTCGTCGTGGATAGTCGGTTGTTTTGGGTATAGATCGTAACCATAGAACCATTGAAAACCATTCAAAGTGCTTGATAAAACACAAAACTTTTAACACTTTGAAAGTTTTACATTTCCGAAATACTCCCCCTACACAGATGCATCGATATTTGAAATAGTTTAGCATGTGAAGGAAAGAGTTGCAATTGATTCTTTAAGATCACATGTTGTGATATATTACATTTTAATCACATATTCTCCCCTACCTCTAATATAAAAACACAATATCATAGATACCAATTGAATAAAATGTGACAATTTTCTAAAATCCGATGGGAGAGAAACATATGTGCACGTATAGTCGGGTCGCTCCCCCTCAACAATATATGTGGGTCTTGAGACAAAAATTTGACAAAATTTTGGAAAAACGACACCACAAAATATGTTGAGGTACGGAGATGAGATTCCTTTTTCTGATATAATATATTACATTTGGCAATTGCATATCATTTTCGGAATGTGTTGGATACATAAAATATGACAATATCAAAGATGTACCCAACAACATTAAAGGATTTGATTTTAAAACGCACCCCTCAAAATTGATCAAAATAACATATGACATTTTGGAGATATAAAATCATATTATGAGGAAGGAGTGTTGAACACACAATTTTGAAAGATTTAGAAAAACCTTTTGAGAAATTCTTTAAAATTTGTGTTCAACGGTTTTAAAATAAATTCCGATTTACATGAGCTCAAAACTTTGAATTTTTGTGACTAGCTCTTGACCGAGAAAAAAATTAATTTCCCGTTTTGAAGGATAAATTATCATCCGTGATAAACTTTCCTTAAGGTGAATTCCAAGTTCTAAGTTGACATTTACTTAGAAGTCGTTTTTCATGAACGTAAAAACTTTGAATGTTTTTATAGGAAGCTCATTACCGATAAATATTAATTTCTCGTTGAGAAGGATAAGTTATCGTCCGTGACAAACTTTCCTTATTTGAGATCCGAGTCCTAAGCTGTGATGTGCTTAGAAGTCATTTACACGAGCTTAAAACTTTCGAACGGTTTTAATACAAGCTCGTGTCCGAGAAAATTTAATTTCTTGTTATGAGGATAAGTCATACTCAGGATGAACTTTCCTGTCTTGTGAGCCCGGGTTACAGTCTGTAATTTGACTATAAGCCATTACACGAGCTTCAAACTTTGGAATATTTGAATGTACGCTCGTGTCCGAGAAAAATTAATTTCTCGTTTTGAGGGTAAGTTATCGTGAAACAGATAAACTTCCCTGTCTTTGAGGAACGAGTTACAGCCTGGAATTTAACTGCAAGTCAATGTGAAGCTTAATTGTGAAACTCCCGAGACACTTGTTTATGTGATATCTGCTTTTTCAGCAACTAAACTCTAAGAGTATATTTTGTTCAACAGGTTACAAATATTAGTCCTTTGTGTTCTCGTTGAACCGTGACGTCGGTACCTGCACTTTCATTAGTAGTTTGTATGCTTACATGTGGGTTAGTGATATCTTTGCGAGAACCATGTGGGGGTTCATTGTGAACCTTTGTCGAGCTAGAGGGAAATATCTTTCCAGTAGGAACCCACCTAAGACCTATTGTTTTAAAGGTTCTACCCGTTGGTATCCACCTAAGACAGGGTCTAGGAGTCATAGTTTTCTCATGCACAGCGGAAGACTTAGTTGGAGAAAACCTATTTCCTTTAGGGTTCCGTATTTGAGGTGCTATAGCATTTTGGTTCACCTTGTTCAGGACTTTAGTGATACGATCATCACAAATGGCATTAAACACACATTTGTTACATTTCGTGCAAACAAAGTTCTTAGCATCTGAGAAGACTCTAGAGTGCCTAGGGTTGGCAGAATTGTGCACATCATAGAAGGGTCTAGAATTCCTAGTGTTAGGTCAATTCAGTACCTAATGACCTCGCTGATAGATTTGAATAACAATCAGCCTAAGTGAAGTATTAACCTTGAACATAGCAAAGTCACTGAGTGAACAGTCACTCAGTGAGTTGCCTTCGAGTTCCTAGACTGAGTCTAAAAGAAAGACTCGAGCATTCAAAGAGGCGAAGCTCAATGAATGTCTTCTATGACGAAGAAGAAGGTGATGGGTTCAGTGAGTTGTGGCAATAGACTCACTGAACCCCATACGATCTCCCTGAAGAAAACAAGCATTCTCCAAGACTGAAGTAAAGGCGGGATAAGTTGAATTGTGACAAGATGAAGTACATCACACAATTAGCGTGACTTACCCTTTTGGGATAGATGGGGTACTGACAAGTGTAAAGGACTTACGTCTTACTACTTAGAATAGGGTAAGACAAGATACTACACTGTACCAATAAGACAAGAATTGCACATGGGCAATTATTGTCTTCTACCCTGTAACACCCCCAAATTTATACAACTCAATACAGCGGAAGACGCGTTGGTGTTACGGGATAGCACATTACTCACATCATAGACAACGCATAAAAATCGCGTCATTTAATAATAAAGAATTTTCATTCATAAATATCAAGTTTACATAGGTCCCAAGTCATATTATTTCATACAAATTTTACAAAGCATTTGAATGGAAATTGTTATTTAAGTGCGGGCCATGAATTCTTGTTGACTTCCCGAGAATTGCCTTCAAGTACCTGAGACAAAACATGTTAAAAGAAAAGGTCAGCGAAAACGCCGAGTGAATTCATAGAGTTTAATAAAATCCATCAATATAACATCGGTATAAAATTATTACCGAAAAACATTTTATACAAATCTTTGTAGTAGGCCATAAAATAGCCAAAGTCATTTTATACAAATCCTTATCAAAAATCATAATATAGGCTTTCGCCTTCAAAATCATTATACGAACCATTGTCGTTAAAAACATCATACAATACATTTTATAACGTTGTATCGAGTTAAATAAAAACCGTTATATGAATATGGTTATGAAAAACGAAAACACGAACATGATATTAATAGTAAGACCCTGTATTGCTAGTCAGGCAATATATCGTAATTTAGTGCGTATAGCATTATTTCGTTATTTTGGATTATTATAAGCCGCATGACATTGTTACCTTACTACAACAAACAATGGGTAGCTAGCCCGAAACTCAATTTTCCCATCTAAATTAGCGTGTCGTCACAATAATCATGCTTGTGTAAATCTTCTCATACATAAATTCGCTTACCAATCAATGTGGCACGACGGGGATCAACCGTCAAGGCGCGAACTGGGGTGATCGTCCCCAAATAGTACTATTATATGCATAAGCGTCTACCAAATCCCGGTAGTTCACAATTCATGCTAATGGGACTTTTAGTGACATAACCTAACTTTAATAATCCATTTTATCTCATTATCGGGTCATATAATCATTCATCGGGTCATACAATCATTCGGGTCCAAATAATAAACAAACAATCGGGACAAATGATGTCCTATTTTATCAAAACTAACATGTTATCTCCCTCGCGGGTTTATAAAACATTTAATAAAAATATTTAAAAGAGTGCGAGGCTATGAACTCACGTTGATGTGGGAAAGCGGGTTATCGGCAATTCGGACGTATAGTACGTGCTTCAATCACGGAAACCTAGAAAAATAATACTCGTCTTAGACTCTTGTCCAATGACTTTTTATAAAAATAACAATCATGTATACATATGATGATTTTATATATATGATAATGATCAAGTGGGTTTATACATCTTTACTCATTCATTATAGTGTTTATATGTTGGTAATTTTCAAGACTAGTTACACTAGTTCAACTTGTTTACATTTTAAAGCCCAATGGGCCTATTACAAGCCCAATAATATTCATTAGCCCAATTATACTTTTATTATCAGTATTATACTTTATATGTTGGGCCCAAATGGGTTAAGCCCAATAAATAAGTTTATAAGTGTTTTACCAAATTAGTTGGGTTTATTGTCCCTTAAGGCTACTTTGGCCCGTTAATGTCTATATGTTGTAAAGCTCGGGTTTTATCGATTTTTACTTGTTATATATGTTTATATATCATTATGTGAGTTTATAAAAGTTTACATTATACGGTTCCAACCGTCTAAGTTTTTATTTAACAAAAACGTTAATCTTTCGTTTTTAGCCGAAAAGACGTAAAACTTAGTATATAGTTTTTATAACTTATAAAACTTACCAAACTACCATTTTTATATAATGCCCATTTATTTATCCTTATGCATTTTTATATAAATGAAATATATAAGTTAGTGGGTTTTAATTCACATTATATACTATATTTATCTGAGTGCTTATATAATAATATTAAACTTTAATTTCACAAAATCAGTCCTAAAAATCTAGTTTACTAAAATGATCATATCTAGAGTTCTACATGGAGATAGAACCCCAAATTTTTATCACAGAAACTACATGATATGTGCTTCATTCTATTCCTATAGCTATTGATGAATCAACCTCTAAGTATTTTATAAAGTTCGTCCAAAACAGTGTACTCAGATTTGCACTCTAAACTTGTTTTGATCATATCTCACTCATTTTTATGATTCTATTGTATGGCCAACTCTCACATGTGTATAAGTCTCAATACTCACTGTATATTAATTTATTCAAGCCATTTTATCAGTTCATCATATGGTTATTTACTGTTTTTATACAGCCTACTAAATTAAGCAAGATTAACCACTTTTACATATAGTTTTTCATCTTTTTACCCATGTTTATCAACACTTGATCCCCACACAACATTTTTATCATCATATATTCATCATATACATATACAATAAGAAAGAAAATACATGATTACATAATCAAAATAACAAGAGGATGGAGAGGACAATCTTTATACCACCAAGGTTGTGTAGTTTTTCATCAAGGCTTGGATTTTGATGGCAAGACTTGTGATAAACCAATATCATCTTCAAGATCACCTATCTTCATGAACATCTTGTGGAAAATCAGCCCCAAGACACCAACAAAACTTCTCCTTGGATGTTAAAATGACCACCAATCAATAGTGCTTCAAGAGTCCTTCATCATTTGTATGAATAACACATGATTTCATGGTTAACTTTTGATCAAAGTGGATGTTTTTGGTGGAGATAGGAAGAATTTTTAGAGAGAGGAAAGGGAGAATGAGTGGTTTTGCATGTAAGAGTTTAGTAAAAATGGTATGTGTGAAGTAGTTTGAATGGTTTTGTGAAAAGTTAGCTTACATTGTAAGCTTTAAGCAACAAGTGTAACACTTGTTTGTTAAGTGTTGACACCTAAGGGTGTGGTGGAGCTACTTGTTATGGGGGTGGGCGAGTGTAAACTTGTCCTATCCCTATTAATTTACGGGTACTCCTCGATTCTAGTTTCCTCGATTTGCGTTCCCTCGGGTCGTTTTACGGAAAAAGTTTTTATAAATTATGAATCAACGGCACAAAACGAATCTAATAAAAATTTTCTCATCAAAAACGGAGTTTAAAAACGTAAATACGTAATCCTAAGGTTTCCGGTTTAGTCGTAAAGGACGTTAAATTATAATCGTAAGTCCTAATCTCTTCTCATAAATTTGTGAGTTTATGAACCAACACAAATTTAAAATCTCAAAATAATATTCACGGACAAATTTATTTTCTGAAATGTCGGACTGTCACCAAAGACGGTGTATGTAAACGTGAGCACGTAACGTAGAATCCTCTGGTTTAGACGTAGTCGATGCTACTTCAAGACGTAAATCCAAATTTCTTCCCAGAAATAAGTGAGTTCATAATATAACATTAAAATAATATTTTCAAATAATAATTGAGAATAAAATATCAACCATAAATTGACGGATTGTCACAGCATTTACCGCTAAACAGGATCTTTGTCCTCAAAGATCATCTTATCTTAGTACTCGCTTCTTATAGAGTTAAAGCCATGTGGGTATTTCCTCCACATTCTGTCTTTTCTCACAAGTGTAATTCATTACAATACGCGAGTTTCATCAAACATAACTACGGGAATAAGATCAGGCTTAATGTTGACTTACTTTCTCTATCCATGATGTTCACGGGTTTTTGATGAATGCAACTTTTCGCCGATCTAAACTTCATCAAGAAGTGATCAGATTCTCACTTGAGAGACATTTTATCAAGTTCGATATACGAAACATAATTCACGCAGCACTTGAAGTTCTAGGGTAGATCCAGCTTATATGCCTTTCATACCATCTTTTACATCATCTCTATGGTCCCATACAACGGGGACTTATATCCCATGATCTTCCAGATCATCAATTCATTTTTCCATGGCTAAATTTTTTGGCATAACTTTGCTACCCATCTGGCACTTCAAGATCTACATTTCATATTCACATAACCTCCTGCCCACTACCGGCAGTCAATAATCAAATCCTAATTTCAACAATCATTTCAGGTTTCATGGGTTGGGTATTCTGTAAGGTTAGGTTTGCCATCATAGGAAACCTTAAACCTAAAAGACATGTCCAACTCACAATGGGTGTATGTCGGATGTCTTCATCCCAACTCCTGCTTACAGATGCTCTTATATTTAGATCCTAACAAGATTCGATCTCAATCCTAATATGATAATTATCAATGATAATCTCTCCAAAGGAAAACGATTTTATAGTTTATTACCAAAGGTCAATCATTCAAACATAGAACATCACTTATAGTATTTTGTATCGTTACTTTACCTCGTCCCTTCGATTGGGGTGGTACACAGTACTCTCATCAAGATTCGTTCTTAATGACTTCTGAGCAAATCTCTAGAAATTCAATGCGAAGCGAGGATCTTGATAGAGATGATCGATACAGGCACACCATGTTTACACAACTCCTTTAAATACAAAAGAGTCAATTTCTTCATCAAGAATCTATCATTAACAGGAATGATATTAGTATATTTGGTCAGTCTGTCGACGATGACCCAAATCGAATAAAATTCAGATGATGACCTTTGCAATAGCTAGACGTTTACTAATGTATGAGGCGATGTCTGCCTTCATAATTTGTCATTAGTACAACTTCTTCAGACAAAGATACATTTAGTCAGAAATGACAGGAATAAAATACTTATACTTACGAGATTCCAACATGAATACATCTCAAAATCTTTATATTTAGGCAACCACAAATGGCCTTTAAAACATTTAACGCTATCGGCTTCTCAATTTTAATGGTTCACATTAGCCGCGAACCACTTTTATTATCTATATTATACTTTTTACAAACATCGGCTATATTTCAAATTGCTTGGCAATTTATTTTGCACAGTCATTATTAAGGAACACATCCTATGTGATTCTTTATCTTTTCTACATAATGTGTCAGTAATTATATTTACCTTTCTTGATGAAATAAATATCATGACCGTATTTATTCAGAAATTATTCCTTCATATTTTCCAAGTCTTAGTTCTATCTCAACTATTATTTTTATCAGTTTTGCTTGATCCGACGTTTTAAAGCGTCGAGAATTATTACACGTAGATTAACAATAAATATTAAGTTTTATGAATCGTAAACGTTAAAAGTTTTAAATTTCTTAGCTCGACCAATTATATAAAGATATTCAAAATAATTTGAATTTAATTAACACAATTTTTGTTGATTTATCGGAAATAATTAAAATAATTAATAAGATCCGTAAATATTCGAAAAAATCTTTGTTTATACTTTGTTCAAAATTTTCTTAGTTGAAAAGCAAAAATTGTCGTTTCAAATTTTTTTTTAAGTCATGGTTTAACGGTTTCCTCAATCCCTCTTAGGTTGTCTTGAGGTATACACAAACATTTACCCCTAAACAGGAGTTTAGTTAAATGATTTGTGTATAAGGGAATAATCCCTTAAAAATCATTTGTTAAAACATTTGTCAAAACATATTTCCATTTTCTTTTTGGTATAACCTTAAGTCTTAATGGCTCTAAGTTTTGAAGAGTCAATATAGATTCCATTATCTTATTAATCACACGGTCAAATCATGTAAAGGATTAAGTCTTTAATCACATGTTAAATACTCAAGGTACAAGTTTTCATTGTTCGGCCAATGTAGGGTAGTCTATAACTAATTATTAACTCCTTCCTATACTCATAAACAAACAAATGGTCCTTAATGATCACGAGCATGAATTTATCAAATTACAGCCCACACACGTGATTCACCCAGTTTATGGATGATACATGTGAATTAGTCAATCCAAACGACATCATGGGAAACTCATAATGTTCATTACGAGTTCTGGATGTAGTGATTGGAATAGATAATCTTTTCGTGGACGCGAAGTTGATGATAACCATGCCGTGGATCAAATCTTTGAATATACGCTATAACCTTGTAAATGATCGAACAAATCTATCATCTTGTGTAGTGGATATAGATTTTTAATCGTCAATTTACTTAGCTCACAGTAATCAATAAATATAAGAAATAATAACATCCTAACTCTTCATTATGACGAGCTTGGTAGAATAAAAGCTTTCTCCGACTACTCTCTCAGTTACACGGTAATTCCTTCGATTCAGATGATGCTGACGTACAGTGCACACGCCACAGGTGCAGCACTGGGAATATAATCAATACCAAATTCAACTTGCCTTAATGGCGAAAGTCTAGGTAATTCACCAGCAAATACCTCCTAAAGTTTCAGATAACAGAAACATCTTTTAATAAATTTAGTTTAAGTTCTTTCTAGATTATAATATTTATGACTAATTCACAACCATTCACGGTATAATTTCAAGTCTAAATGCAGGATATGGTAATCTGTCAGGAATTATTTAGATCACTTTTGATAATCAACATCTTATCATTTAGGGGAATTCTATTCGATTTCACATCAATTAAGATAATGTCGTCATGTCATAATCAATCAATCCATTCTACTGTCACTATCAACTTTCCAGTTTCATTACTGTTGATAAGATGTGAACTTCTCAAAAGACTAATAATAACTCATAATCCTTTAAAAATTCAAGGATATCAGGAGACATAACTAACCTTAAAAGAACAGGTTCAACGCATAATCTACGGGAGAGAATTTCAAATCAGATACAGACGAAAACATTTAACGAATATGAATATATCCCATGTTTTCATAATTTGAGTACGCATTCGAAAGCTCCTCAGATCGTTACCCAGGTCATTCAAATGAAATCAAATCAAAAGAAATAATAGGAACGTCGATACATTCAGTCGGGTATCAACACTCGGCAATCAGATACTTTTCCTAAGAATCTCACTACGAGAGAATTGGACAAGAATGGAATATCAATTGTCAAATAAGACAAATTCCACATATGAGTAAATGCGAATCAGAAGAATAAATAGTACGGGCACATATTTAGGTGTCCCTAACAATATGTCCCTATTTTGCACTTCTTGTAGATCTCATAAAAATTAATCTTTCACAACTTCAAAGAAAATATAGTGTTTATTAATAAATTTTATGGTGACTACTAATCAGCCTTGCATGGTCACTTCCAAATTGTATGTAGGCGCGCAACTATATACAATTTAAAGATTAACGATGCAATACTCAGTTCATCAAAATTTTATCATCATGTTTATAATAAAAACGTTTTCATGCTTAATTCTTAAATAAAAATCAAGAATAAATTTACAAAGATTTTCTTTGTTATGAAAACAATTAAGTTTTCCAAGGTGTTTTATAAACAACCTCATTTCGATAACGATTAATTATAAGTCTCACTTTAAATAATCCATATAGTGATGAAAATCCATTTATTCTCAAGGAATATCGTTTTATCTTATAAAAACAATGAGTGATCTACAAAAGAGTGATGAAAAGTTGTTCACCAAGAACTAAGTTCAATATAATAGGAAATGAGCTTAGCCAATTAATCATGAGGTTCATGACCTCGATGGCGCTCAAAAAGAATAATCCACAACGTAACTCAAATCAAGATGAGTACTTGTTCAATGGTTGCATCACTAATGCGGACATTAGGATGAAGCAATAAAGGATAGGTAATATCGATACATGTAGAATTTAGCAATCAAAGGTAGTCTTTTCATTAATCGCAAACAAGTCAAAATTGTACTGTAACATATTACGTGTCACTATGTCATACAATTCCAAGAACTCATCCTACCAACTGATGTGTCAGTTAAGTTAGGGATTATTTTTAAAAGATACCACAATGAATACTAGTCTACAAGAGTCATTAGGTGTTCCACATGTCCCTGAAGATCCATCGGTCCCAATTCAGAAGAAGATTTCTTCAATTTATTTCTTGGACACTAGGCATCCTCGTAAGTGGACAATGGCCTAGGAACAACCCTTAACACAAACTAACAATCATTTAAAACCTTATAATTCAATCACAGGACTTAGCGACTTCCTCTTATCAATCTCATATTCCATACGGGTTAAATTTTACTTTATTCAAGTTTTAACCAATTCTATACTCAATTCGATATCCTACCTCATTCTCCAATACTTTCAACCTTATTCATAAACCTTAAAAGGGCAATAAAAGCTCGATATGAATAATACTTAATTTCCAATCCTATAGATCTTACAACAATAGTTATCAAATGAGTCACTAGTATTAAATGACTCACACATTTAATTAGACTTTTCGGAAAGGTACTAGTGGCATGAGGCTTTTGGGTAATGGTTCCAATGATAGCCTCAAGTGCAACATTCACCCTTTCGATTTCAATTTAAGAATTGGATGACAATGAATCAGATGACATCTTTCTAGGTGGTAAGGTTTTGTCAAACTCCACTCTATAAGGAAAGGTCGTCATGACATCGATATGAGTTTTAATCTCACCAATTCTTCTTCAATATCACAATCAACTAATATCTACATTTCTACGAATATCAACCATTTTGTTGGGATCATAAACATCCACAACTTGGTTTAGATCTAGGATAGCTAAAATTCCTACGGAAATATCTTCGATTGATTTGCTAGGGGATTTAGGGTTCCTTGTAACAATCTACGTCGTATAAATATCTCGTATATGTATTGAAATAATCATCAAACAATCATGTAATCAAATTACATCATATATATATAATCCAAGTTATATATATATTAAAATAACACTTCTCAGTCTGGCCTTGTCGGTAACTCGGGACTTCTTCGGCACCGTTATAGTCAAAAGATTTTTAGACATTTTTAGAAAAATGTTTATAGTTAAAAGATTTTGAAATGTTTTATTCAAAACCTTAGTTTTAAAAATCTTTCGTTCTCTATAACGAGAGCTCTAGTACCAAACTGTAACACCCCCAAATTTATACAACTCAATAAAGCGGAAGACTCGTTGGTGTTACGGGATAGCACATTACTCACATCATAGACAACGCATAAAAATCGCGTCGTTTAATAATAAAGCATTTCCATTCATAAATATCAAGTTTACATAGGTCCCAAGTCATATTATTTCATACAAATTTTACAAAGCATTTGAATGGAAATTGTTATTTAAGTGCGGGCCATGAATTCTTGTTGTCTTCCCGAGAATTACCTTCAAGTACCTGAGACAAAACATGTTAAAAGAAAAGGTTAGCGAAAACGCCAAGTGAATTCATAGAGTTTAATAAAATCCATCAATATAACATCGGTATAAAATTATTACCGAAAATCATTTTATACAAATCTTTGTAGTAGGCCATAAAATAGCCAAAGTCATTTTATACAAATCCTTATCAAAAATCATAATATAGGCTTTCGCCTTCAAAATCATTATACGAACCATTGTCGTTAAAAACATCATACAATACGTTTTATAACGTTGTATCGAGTTAAATAAAAACCGTTATATGAATATGGTTATGAAAAATGAAAACACGAACATGATATTAATAGTAAGACCCTGTATTGCTAGTCAGGCAATATAACGTAATTTAGTGCGTATAGCAGTATTTCGTTATTTTGGATTATTATAAGCCGCATGACATTGTTACCTTACTACAACAAACAACGGGTAGCTAGCCCGAAACTCAATTTGCCCATCTAAATTAGCGTGTCGTCACAATAATCACGCTTGTGTAAATCTTCTCATACATAAATTCGCATACCAATCAATGTGGCACGACGGGGATCAACCGTCAAGGCGCGAACTGGGGTGATCGTCCCCAAATAGTACTATTATATGCATAAGCGTCTACCAAATCCCGGTAGTTCACAATTCATGCTAATGGAACTCTTAGTGACATAACCTAACTTTAATAATCCATTTTATCTCATTATCGGGTCATATAATCATTCATCGGGTCATACAATCATTCGGGTCCAAATCATAAACAAACAATCGGGACAAATGATGTCCTATTTTATCAAAACTAACATGTTATCTCCCTCGCGGGTTTATAAAATATTTCATAAAAACATTTAAAAGAGTGCGAGGCTATGAACTCACGTTGATGTGGGAAAGCGGGTTATCAGCAATTCGGATGTACGGTACGTGCTTCAATCACGGAAACCTAGACAAATAATACTCGTCTTAGACTCTTGTCCAATGACTTTTTATAAAAATAACAATCATGTATACATATGATGATTTTATATATATGATGATGATCAAGTGGGTTTATACATCTTTACTCATTCATTATATTGTTTATATGTTGGTAATTTTTAAGACTAGTTATACTAGTTCAACTTGTTTACATTTTAAAGCCCAATGGGCCTATTACAAGCCCAATAATATTCATTAGCCCAATTATACTTTAATTATCAGTATTATACTTTATATTTTGGGCCCAAATGGGTTAAGCCCAATAAATAAGTTTATAAGTGTTTTACCAAATTAGTCGGGTTTATTGTCCCTTAAGGCTACTTTGTCCCGTTAATGTCTATATGTTGTAAAGCTCGGGTTTTATCGATTTTTACTTGTTATATATGTTTATATATCAGTATGTGAGTTTATAAAAGTTTACATTATACGGGTCCAACCGTCTAAGTTTTTATTTAACAAAAACGTTAATCTTTCGGTTTTAGCCGAAAAGACGTAAAACTTAGTATATAGTTTTTATAACTTATAAAACTTACCAAACTACCATTTTTATATAATGTCCATTTATTTATCCTTATGCATTTTTATATAAATGAAATATATAAGTTAGTGGATTTTAATTCACATTTTATACTATATTTATCTGAGTGCTTATATAATAATATTAAACTTTAATTTCACAAAATCAGTCCTAAAAATCTAGTTTACTAAAATGATTATATCTAGATTTCTACATGGAGATAGAACCCCAAATTTTTATCACAGAAACTAAATGATATGTGCTTCATTATATTCCTTATAGCTACTGATGAATCAACCTCTAAGTATTTTATAAAATTCGTCCAAAACAGTGTACTCAGATTTGCACTCTAAACTTGTTTTGATCATATCTCACTCATTTTTATGATTCTATTGTATGGACAACTCTCACATGTGTATAAGTCTCAATACTCACTGTATATTAATTTATTCAAGACATTTTATCAGTTCATCATATGGTTATTTACTGTTTTTATACAGCCTACTAAATTAAGCAAGATTAACAACTTTTACATATAGTTTTTCATCTTTTTACCCATGTTTATCAACACTTGATCCCCACACAACATTTTTATCATCATATATTCATCATATACATATAAAATAAGAAAGAAAATACATGATTACATAATCAAAATAACAAGAGGATGGGGAGAACAATCTTTATACCACCAAGGTTGTGTAGTTTTTCATCAAGGCTTGGATTTTGATGGCAAGACTTGTGATAAACCAATATCATCTTCAAGATCACCTATCATCATGAACATCTTGTGGAAAATCAGCCCCAAGACACCAACAAAACTTCTCCTTGGATGTTAAAATGACCACCAATCAATAGTGCTTCAAGAGTCATTCATCATGTGTATGAATAACACATGATTTCATGGTTAACTTTTGATCAAAGTGGATGTTTTTGGTGGAGATAGGACGAATTTTTAGAGAGAGGAAAGGTAGAATGAGTGGTTTTGCATGTAAGAGTTTAGTGGAAATGGTATGTGTGAAGTAGTTTGAATGGTTTTGTGAAAAGTTAGCTTACATTGTAAGCTTTAAGCAACAAGTGTAACACTTGTTTGTTAAGTGTTGACACCTAAGGGTGTGGTGGAGCTACTTGTTATGGGGGTGGGCAAGTGTAAACTTGTCCCATCCCTATTAATTTACGGGTACTCCTCGATTCTAGTTTCCTCGATTTGCGTGCCCTCGGGTCGTTTTACGGAAAACGTTTTTATAAATTATGAATCAACGGCACAAAACGAATCTAATAAAAATTTTCTCATCAAAAACGGAGTTTAAAAGCGTAAATACGTAATCCTAAGGTTTCCGGTTTAGTCGTAAAGGACGTTAAATTATAATCGTAAGTCCTAATCTCTTCTCGTAAATTTGTGAGCTTATGAACCAACACAAATTTAAAATCTCAAAATAATATTCACGGACAAATTTATTTTCTGAAATGTCGGACTGTCACCAAAGACGGTGTATGTAAACGTGAGCACGTAACGTAGAATCCTCCGGTTTAGACGTAGTCGATGCTACTTCAAGACGTAAATCCAAATTTCTTCCCAGAAATAAGTGAGTTCATAATATAACATTAAAATAATATTTTCAAATAATAATTGAGAATAAAATATCAACCATAAATTGACGGATTGTCACATACCCAACTTTCCTTCTATAAATAGGATGCTTGTAAAGGAGAGAAAATAAGTTTGTGCACTTAATGCTTTAGACATTCACAAATAAAGTTTTTTCTCCTCCAAACACGATCACACACTTGAGTTCTAAACTCTTGTTGATAGAATCGTCAAGCTTAGCAATTATTAGGGCTGGACTAGCTTGTTAGTGAGGATATCATAAAACCACACATTGTCTATTCAATCCTAATTGTAGCTTCGTATACAATAGGGTATAATTCTTTAATAAAGCTAAGAGTTAAACGTTGAAAACCTTTGTGTTACTTACTTACTTGTGTTAAGTTTATTGCATTACTTAACCATGGGTTAGGACTATACTTAGTTTACTTAAGTATAGTACTAATTACAAGGGACCAACAGGTGGTATCAGAGCGGTAGGATTATAAAACTTTTAACCACCGTCTCAAAGTTTTTAAAACCTTGATCTGAAATGGCTGAAAGTAATGCACCCCAACTTTTTAACAAAAAAGGAGCGAGTTACTCTGTTAACGCTCCTAAGTTAGAAGTTGAAAGATTTAACAAATGGAAGACAATAATGCTATGTTATTTGATGGGAATGGAAACTTATTACATAACTTGTATTAAGAATGGTCCATTCAAACCAAAAACAGCAGCTGGTGATGATAAACCTGAAAACTAATGGTCTGACGATGAAAGGAGAGTCGTCAATCAAGACCAATGTCTCAAGACCATCATAATATCTTGTCTTCCTGACGATATTATGGAGGCTGTCATCGAGTGTGAGACGGCCAAAGAGACTTGGACAGATCTTGTTCATAGTTTCGAAGGACCATCCGATACTAAGGAAAATAGGATTATGGACCTGAAGTTAGAATATAACACTTTCAGGGCCAAACCATCTGAAACACTTCCTCAGACTTACACCAGGTACTCAATGAGCTAACGAATGACGAGGTGAAACTGTCTAAGCATGAAATCAATGTTGGTTTTGTGAACAGTCTCCCTGAAAAATGGCTTGGTTTTTCTCAAGGATTGAGAAATGCTAATCACATACAGACTAAGGATCTTGCAGACATTTATGAAAGATTTATCAATGAAGATAATCTAATAAATAGAAGATATCCTGAGTCCAAGAAGGCCTTAATAACAGACACCTCAGCCAAATCTACCCAAATTGATCATGGCCCCATTACAACTGCTTTTTACTCAAATGCAATTGTTCGAGATTTTCAGGAAACCTTAGATGATGAGGTGGATGAAAGATCTAGTGCTGAATACATAAGGGATTTGAACAGGGAATATCATGAAAGGGCCATGTTGGCAAATACCAAACGTTATATCAAAAGAACTAGAGTTGCTGGTAACCAATCCAGTGAGGGAGTGGATTGCTACCGATGTGGTAAAATTGGGCATTTTGCTAAATATTGTCTTTCAAAAACTCCATTGGCCTCTTAGAAAAATCAAAATTTTTCATCAGGCAATGACAATTTTCAACCCAAGTTTACACCAAAACTAATTCAGGCTTCTCCAATTAACCAAAGTTTTCAAAATAGTAAGAAAATTGAGAAAGACTATAGGTCTTAGTATAAAAAGGTTAAAGCAAAACTTGAACTCTTGGAAGCTGAACCTACTGTTGCTCAGACTCAAAAGCCTGCTCAGAACAAAGCCAAAGGGCTGGTAGCTGAAACTTTTGATTGGGATGATGAAGACTTGTCCTCAGAAGAGGAGGAAGTCAGGTATCAAGTGTTAATGGCTCTAGCTGATGATGAATTATCAGTTGGAAGGAATCATGCTTGTAGGACTAAACACGACTAATCAAACAAAAATAACATGATGATGATTAAACTAAAAAAGAAAGATTAGATTAAGATGAAGAGAAGAAAAGAAATACAAAGTTGGTGTTTTCCTAGTGAGAGAAACAAACACACCTTTCTCTCTCTAAAACTATCAAATAGAAAAGCACACACATAAATGAGGCTTAGGAGGCCTTTTATACTAAGTAAGAAATAGTTACGAGGCCTTCCTCATTTGTGTGTTCGGGACTAAATCCCGTTACATAAACAATAATAACTAAAAACTCTCGACATCATTAAATAACATTTTTCACGAGCTTCGCAACGATATATTATATGACCATCACTTTAATTACTTCTAACAATCTCCCCCTAAGGGGTGGTCATGTAATATGTGACTTCACGTCTTTGTTGTTGCAGACTTTGAAGCTTGATGTCTTGAGAGTTTCTTCATAGTTCCTTTCATGACTTGTGATTTTGGATCTTTGATCTTTGCCTTGACTTGATCTTGAAACTTTGCCAGCTTGTGTTCTTGTGTCTTTACTCACATACTCATGTTTTGTGTTGTCTTGAAAGCTTGTTAACAATCTCCCTTGATCATCAGAGTAGCGAAAGTCTTTGTCTTTAGATGTTCTTGAGCTTCCTTTATTTACATGAGCATGTGGTCTTGAATTATGACTCTAGATGTTACGCCACCATTTGCATTCCTCCGGTTTCCCGTTATATAGTAAGAATATTGTACCTGTGATTAGGTAAGTTCAAAGAACTTCCTTGACAGGGTTTCCGGCTGTGGTATCCGTTCTCAATACTTGAATATATAGAAAGATAATTCATAGTAAGGAGTGAATCATGCAATTCCATTCTACTAATTAAGTCGTCAATTCAATTTCCTGGAACAAGTTTGAATCAATTAAGAATCAAACCATCGTTGCTTTCCAGTTGACACAAGTTTGATTCATATATAATCACACAAGTTACCTACCGAAGTGCTGTTTGATGATAACACTGGAAGGATTTCCATTCGTCACTATAAGTACGGAAAAGTATTACTCTGAATGTTCTGGCAAGATCATAAAGATATTGCGCCGAGACCTGGAACGAGTTTGAATCAATTAAGAATCAAACCACTGTTGCTTTCCAGTTAGCATATGTTTAGTTCAAAGTGAATCGTACATATGACCTACCGCAATGTTGTTTGATGTTAACATTGGAAGGATTTCCATTCATCAATGTGAATACTAGAGAGTATCACTCTGAATGTTCTAGCAATACCACAAGGATAGAGCGTAGGACTCTATAAATAATCGCTTGCGTTCTAATGATGAACAACAATTGATATATGAAATAAGTATCCTAATGAGATTTTTTGATGAATCTCGTTGGCTCTAGACTCTATAAATGCATGTTTATTTGGTGATCGGAGGATGGAGCAGACTGCCACCTTTTCAATATCTACTATCTCGGAGTGAGAAAGTTGATAGAAATGAGTTGAACTCCGTGACAATAAAACAAACTTCTTTTGAGAGAAGCTTGAGTAGGCTGGGAAGGGTTGTGCTTTGCATCACTGGGCCCATGATGCTTTGTCTTCATTACCAGAAATCATCAACGTAATTCTGATACTAGATGTATTGACCCGGTTTCTACCTAAGTTGTATGGAGGGCTTCTTTCTTTACACCCTTTATCCTTACATTTCTTTTTCATTCTTCAAACCCTTTAATGCTTACCAAGACGTCATAACTAGCACCTTGTTGTGATTGTTCCAGTACTAGCTTAAGTCATTAGTCGGCATTTTTTCCCGTACACTCAACTACTCCATCTTTCCTAAGGACATCTAAATTCTAATGGATTGTCCCTGGGAAGATCCCTCCGGTTCTGGTTGGATCATAGGACGAATACCTAACCACCTTTTGACACCAATATCGTCGTGAATAAATGTGTTGAAGGTATAGATATCGTAACCAGTGAAACTTTCTATATCACCAAAAACGCTCCCCCTACATATGTGCATCATAAAAGGAAGGTTTTTGCACATATTAGGAAGAGAAAAACACTTATATCAAATATCTTATCCAAAAATGAAGCAATTTTGATCACATTTTAATCACTATTCTCCCCCTCAAAAATTGCATGAGATTGAAATTTTTGTGAAACTAGTGATAAGAGATGGAGAGAATAATGTGTCATGAAACTTTGGAACAAATGTTTATGAAATCATTATACTCCCCCTCGAAAAGAGATTATATTTAAATAGGGGAGTATATGAGCACATTGTTTTGAAATACTTTGAAAAATTATGCTCAAAAGTCCGGGAAAAATTGTGTTCATGAGCTTAAAACTTTGAATGTTTTGATATAAGGTCATGACCGAGAAAAACGAATTTCTCGTTTTTGAGGATAAGTCAAAGACTTTCCTTTATTTAGGGACCGGGTTATAGTCTGACATGTGACTATAAGCCATTATGAGAAGAAAATAGAAAAGACATGTTTTGAAAACATTTGAACTCTCATTCGAACTTAATGTACGTACCTGTGTCGTTATTGAACAACATTTCTAAGTACGTCTATATTATCGATGCTAAGAGACATGTCGAAGAAGAATATTTTTGGTATTTTTGAAAGATTTTCTCATTTTTTATTATGTTTTTATAGGTTTTATAATTTTTGTATTTTAATTTTCTGATAGATATATACAAGGTTACTGCGAATGTGCAAGACGTTCAAGTTCATCAGGAGTGAAACTACGCATACCAAGTCGACGAACCAAGAATTCAAATCTGTCTTGAGAAAGAGCTTTGGTGAAGATGTCGGCTAGTTGGTAGTCCGTCTTGACAAAATATAGTTCGATCGTTCCTCTTTCCACATGCTCCTTTATGAAATGGAATCGGACAGCAATGTGCTTGGTCTTGGAGTGTTGGACTGGGTTGCAGGATATGGCTATGGCTGATTGTGAGTTACAATAGATAGGCACTTTGTTATAGTGAAAGCCATAATCCGTGAGTTGTGTTCTTATCCAAAGGACTTGAGCACTACACACGATAGAGACACATATTCTGCTTCCACAGTGGACAACGCTGTACAGTCTTGTTTTCTTAATGACCAGCTCACTAGCTTCTCACCTAAGAATTGTGCTCCACTGGAAGTGCTCTTGAATGAATCATGACATCCTGCATGGTCGGAATCTGAAAAAACAGTGAGATTAAAACAAGAATCATTCGTATACCAGAGACCCATGTGAATGGTTCCCCGGAGATAACGAAAGATCATTTTAACCTCCTTGAGGTGCTTCTCGGTTGGCTTAGCCTGGTACCGAGAACATAAACAAGTAGCATGCACAATGTCCGGTCTACTTGAGGTTAAGTACATAAGGGACCCGATCATACTTTGGTATTTTGTAGCATCTACAAATGTCCCTTTCTTATCCAAATCAAGCTTGTGTTTAGTGTCCATTGGAGTACCAATAGGATCACAGTATTCCATTCCAAATTTCTTTAGAATTTCAAGCACATATTTGGCCTGGTATATGAAAATACCACGGGGGGATTGGTGAACTTGGAGACCAAGAAAAAACGTCATTTCCCTCATCATGGACATTTCAAATCGACTTTTCATAAGGTCGGAAAATAATATGGAATATTTTGGGTTAGTAGAACCAAATATAATATCATCTACATAGACCTGTGCCATCAAGATGTCTGTTAATGCAAGTGATGGCTAAAAACATTATTAGTGTTAACTAATCTTTCTTAGTTTTGATCACAACAAACTATACAACACATTTAGTGTAAAACACAAAACAAATTATTTAACTAACACTATCATCAAGGTAATAATCATATCACTAACCTTTCTTAATCATACTTAGTGATCATCAAAATGATTATCCTTAAAACTCACTTTTGTTAATATGACAAATGATTTTTTAATAAACTTTCTTTTTAAGAAAATGTTTTATTAAAATGGAAAATGTAAATTTGAAAATGGCATATTCCATATGCCATAAGAATATCGTTTGAAGGTTTAAAAAACCTCAGATATTCCTACCCCACTAAAAGACAAAAAAGGGAGCAGACTCTACTGGGCGGTAACTTAAATAGCCTAGGCGGTTCCTTATCGATAAGGTACCGCCAGCTAAATAAGGATCCGCGCCCAGCTAGCCGTTGGACTTTGTCTTCTATAAATAGTGGATCAAATCTCATTTTCTAATAAGCCTCTTGGACATTTTTCTTAGCCCCCTTTCTCTTTTCTATAGCATAATCATTAGTAAATGATCACTTAAAGTGTTAAGGATGTTTACATATGATTCTCCTCTTGATCCCCTCCTTTACCTTGTCTAATGAGAAGATCACTCACTCACTAGTGTTGTGATAAAGATGAATCCATGAATTAGTCATGTTCATCATGTTAGCCTTTTTATTATTGTTAATCCATTTGTATTTATAAAATACTTGGTCTAGTTGTGTTCATCCAAGCTATTTGTAAATACTTGGATTTGTTGTGTACATCCATTGCATATGTGTTTGCTTGGATTTGTGTTGTGTAGATCCAAGCTACATGTGTGTACTTGGATATGTCTAGTTGAGTTGTAATAGATTTGTGTAGTTGTTCTCACTAAACTATAAAGTAATGTGGTTGTGTCTTGTGAGTTCTCACTAAACTTGAAAGTGATTAGTAGTTGTGTTGTGTGAAGTTCTCACTTAGCTTCAAAGTGAAGAGTCGTGAAGATTGGTTCTAGCTTTGGATTAGAACTCGACATCTATCCTTGTTTCATTAAATAGTGAAGTAGGCAACGTCGTGAAGATTGGTTCTACCTTGAGATTAGAACTCGACATCTAGCCGTGTGTCGTTAAATTGTGAAGTAATAAACGTCGTGTAGATTGGTCCTAGCTAATGATTAGGTCTCGAAATTTAGCTTAGTGTCGGAAAATAATGTAAGCGACGACGTAAGGCTTTCTCCGCCAAGAAGGGAGCTTGTGGATATAGTGGAAATCTCGAGTAGGTGTACCCGAGGAGTGGAGTAGAAACGAGGATAGAGCCTCGTTGTCGAACCACTATAAATCTTGGTGTCTTGTCACTAGGTTGTCTCTTTCCTTACTCCTTACTTATTTCATTATCATTATACTTACCTATTACCATTGCTAATGCATTTGAATTGAACCTAATCATTATGCAACTTAGCTTTAAGTAAAAGATAGTTTTGATACACACTTAATTCAAAGTAATTTAAATTAGGTGACTAATTGAAGAGAAACTATTCAACCCCCCCCCCCCCTTCTAGTTTCTACAATTGGTATCAGAGCAATGGTCACTCCAGATCTTTGAAGTATATTGCACTTTAAAACTTGGATCGATCCATTGTCTTCTTAAATTAGAAGGTCAAGTTGTACTAAAGTTTTTCTTTGGTCAAAACTTTTTTTGAAAAATAGGTCTTTTAATTGGTAATATTGCATCCCTCTTAGATTAGTAGTCTTTATGTATTTTAGATCTACTTTTTAAATGTATCTACTAGTTTGCATCTTGCTTTGTGTAGGTACTCATAAAGATCAATCACTTAATTGGTTATGGATTGAGTTACTTGCACTTGTAGAAGACTCATCTTCATTGATCTTCAACATCCTTGAATGATGATACCAAGATGATTGGGAATGATACTAGTCCTTGAAGACTTAGTACTCATCATAGTCATTGTTGGGCATAGCATTTATTCCTTGATGGATTGCTCTTTGTGGCCAAGGTACGCTTTCGTTCTTCCACATGCCCTTTGATCATTCTTTTGATCATTACTTGACTTTGTGCTTGTTCTTGGCATCCTTGCCTTGACATTTGTTTGTGGTTTGTGATTCTTTTCTTTTATCCTCTCAAACCTTCATTGCTTGGATACTTGACTCACTATGGTGATGTAGAGTGAGTTAGTAGTAGCTTAAAGTATCAAGCATGATTTCCATGGTTTGCATCCATACGGTTAGTAGGCCCTTTGTGGGAGAGAAAGTGAATTAATACTTTGCTCATAGTTTGGTTTAGACTAAGACTATTATTGAAAGTGATCTTAGTCTATACATGAATAATTGCTTCGTGTTTATTCATTACCAAAGCCGTTTAACGTTTCGCCGGAAAGGCACGTCTAAAACCACTATATATGACACAAGCTCTTCGTCTCCATGATTTGAAGATTGTAATTAATCCCTTGAGCATTGATCTTAGTCTTGATTCATTTCCCTTGACTTCTCTCCACTTTTCCTTTTCGCTACGAGTAGTCGTTTGTTCGTTTCAGTTCTTTTCGATCTCGATTCAACTCGTAATCCTTCATTAAGGCATATTGCTTAGTGTGATGGTGATCCAAATGATATTCTAAAAGGTTTAAGATATATTTTTAAGTGTTTTAGAAAATTTGGTTTTAAAAAATTTTGGCGTGTTTCATTGATAAAAACCAGCCACTGCAGGCGGTTCTTTATCTCTGGCGGCTCAAACCTGCGGTTCCTTATCGATAAGGTGTCGCGGGCAGTAAAGTTTTTCAGAGCGCCAGTGTTATTAAAATAACTTTTTTTCAAACTAAACCCCCTCTCTCCCAAAAACACACAGCCGTCTTTTTAATCCTTTCCACCATTGTTGAAGCTTCAAAAACCTTCAATCACTCAAATTAATTGATTCCAAGTTGTGGGTTTCACTCATCCTTCATCAAACATCAAATAATTGTAAGTACTTTCTTTCTATTTCATCTATTTTGTTCTAGGGTTCATCCTTTCATAATTGGGGATTTTTAAAATTGAAATTGAATTAGAACCTTAATAGTAATATTGGTTGACATGGTTATTTTACTATGATTCCTTAGGTTCATATTCATTAAGATTTCACTAAAACCCACTTGTAGAACAAATCTGAATTTTGGCTAATTGATTTTGGTTAAAATATTGAATTGAGATGAACCCAAGAACGAATAGGTAGTTGCATTGTTAATGCTTACCTAAAAACCTTGTTTTGAAAAACCAATGTTCTAGTCCATTGTTGATCCAACATAGATCATATGTTCTTGGTTAATAATGGAATAGACACATTGTGAACATGAGAATGTTATGGATTCAATCCTTTGTTTGTCAAGAAATTGATATAACACATTCTCATATTTTTTGAGTTTTGATTTTATTTTTCATATGAGTGATTGGAAAAATATTTTCTTGTGTTTATTTAGGTACTAATCATGCCTTCACAATATCAAAAGGATCATCAACTCACTAAAAAGTATATGCCAAACCTTTCCGACTTTTTTCACTCAACTCACCTTGCCCATACTTTTTCCTCCCTTCAATCCCGTTGCTTTCATGAGGGTAGAGTTGTCCAAAAGGATATCAAGGATTATGTCTACATCAAGTCCATGTTTGAAAACATTGGATTTGATTGTTTGTTGAACATTAAGGAAGACATCTATCCTCGATTCCTATTGGAGTTCTTTAGCACATACTCCGTCATTGAAAACAACGATGGAATATTTGTTAGGTTCATCTTGAAAGATCAACTCATTCAATACTCTCTCGAAGTTTTTGGTCAAATTCTTGATGTCCCATTTGTAGGCACTTGTCGCTTCACGGATAAATGGAAGCTTAGTGCTCTCCTTGAATCCTACAATTGTCCTCCAAATGATCATGAGGAAATTGATCTTGACTTCATTGTTGACATTGTCTCCAAAAAGCATAATCGACCCGTTAAGAGAAGCCTTCATACTAAGGTACGTTCGGTAAAACGTCATGAGGTTCTCTTAAGCGACCTTAATGATAATATGGTCCAATGGACCAATATCCTTAGGTAAAATGTGTTTTGTCTTGGTGGAAACCGGGATCATGTTCCGGCGTGTTTAGTGCATATGTTATATTGCATCTTTACCAACACCAATTACAATTTGGCATATTTTATCGCTCAACGGATCAATTATGCTATTCACAAGCCTAAAACAAACCTCCCTTACGCAATGCTTCTCACTCGCCTTTTTAAAAGGGTTGGCCGTGATTTTCCAAATCTTGATCTTTCTCAGTTTCAACCGGTCAAACGGGTCATGCTACCTATTCAAGAGGTATATAAGAGAAAGACAATATATGATCGTATATCCGACCAACAAGAATCCAATGATGAGGACATGGACATGCCAACAAGTGATGGTGATGGCATTGGCACAAGTGCTCCCATTGATTCTTCGAGTACTTCTCACCACTCCACAAACTCATTCGTGGATGGTTTAGATGACATTGCTTCCCCTCCTCGTCATTCCACTAGTGAAGTTCCTAATAATCTCATATTAGAGGAACTTTACCGTCAAAATCTTCGAACCCAAGGTGACTTGCATGAACACCGAATTGAGTCAAGAAAGGGAATCAAGTACTTAGGAAAAATGATCAAGGGATTGGGAAAGAAGAGAAGATGAAGACTTTGAGTTGTTTCAAAGTATACATGTTGGTAAACATGTTTTGTGGTGTTGAACATTTGCTTCCTCTTATTTTTATCTTGGATGTGTATTAACTATATTCTACTTGTTTGGATTATTTGTTATTTATCCTAAATGTTTGCCATTGTGATTTGCATAGCTTTGTTTATCCTATGTGTTAGTTAGCTTCCTAGATTTTGGTCAGTAGTTAACTTTGGCTTGAAAATCCTTTGATTAAAATCTGGGCTAACCAAAATTTGAGGAAATACGTTTTTTCAACACCACTGGTCGCGGTTCTTTATCAACCCGCGGTACCTTATTGATAAGGAACCACCGCCCTTAGATAAGGACCGCCGGCTACTGTGTCCGACATAATCTTTGTTTTACACTATTTTCCTTAATCTGTGTAAACCTTGCTTGATTCTTTGCAAAAACCTGCACATTTCCTAAACTAGGTTAGCTAAATTCATTGTTCACATAAAATGTTTTTAACCCATTACTAGTTTGGATCATCCCTTCACCCTTTTAAACCCGCCTTGCTAGCCATGTTCTTCACACATCAAACCTTCTTTCTTAAACCTTCAACCCTTCATCTCAACCATGGTTTCTACAAGAAGCTCAAACTCATCCAAAACCTCCAACACAAAGAACAATCTTAAGATTAAGATTAAAATGGCTAAACCAACTCCTCACCCTTTCACACTCCCAAGAATAAGATTGTCCCAATTCTCATTTCTTCATCAAACTCACCACCTCTTGTTCCATGCAAGACTTCATCAACCCATAGAACCAACCATTCTCTTGGTTCTACCTCCTCTTCATTCCAATCTAGGATGAATGAGCTTTCCTCACCCTTCACTCCATGTAATCTCTTGGATGTGACCACCCAACCACAACCCATCCAAAGAATTCCCATTGTGAATGACTTTGATAATACCATGGTGACTTCACCATTTACCCCTCCTAACTCACCCTTTTCACCCTTGGAGAGCTTGCCTCCACACTCACCCACATCACCCTTGGAGAACTTTCCTCTTCCACCTCCACCTCCCTCAAAAAATCCTATTTTGGGTGTTCCACTTCCCTTCTTTATGGGTGATCCTTACTTTCTTGGGTTCATAGAAGCTCATGGTTCTCATTTTCCATGTTGCCTCAACAATAACTACATCATTCAAAACCTTAGGAGGGAGATGTTGGGACTTCATATGAGGTTGCAAGATTTCTTGCTCACCTTGTTTAACATGCCTCCTCCTAGGACATGAATGGTGATTTTTAAAAATAGTTTTCAAGAAACTTCAACCCAAGGAAGATTACTAATCAAGACCTAGCTTTTTAGCTATCTTTAGTTTAGTTAGTTGTTTTTCTTTATTTTCCTTATGTATCTCTGATACAAGAGATTTTGTATGGTTTCAGATTAGTTCTCGGAATCTTCTCGAATTGATCACGGTTCAAAGTGGAATAGTTGTTCTTGGTTACTAAAAAGGTGTTGGTTTGTTTATCTATTTTAAACTAATAGCAAATAAATATAAATGGCGTTGAGTAAAGTAAAAGCTTTAAAGATTAAACTAAAATAACGAGTTAAATATAAATGCTTGAAACCTTAAAGAAAAATACTTAAAGAAACTAACACTTGAAAACTTAATGAAACTAACACTTGAAAACTTTGCAAAAACAAGAAATTAAACAATTGAATACTGCCAAATCGGAATATCTAAAGTGCATTAATCGGAATGTTGAACTGAAACACTGATCGGAATGTGCCAAGGAGACTACAATCGGAATACTTGGGAAATAGGTCCAATCGGAATACCAAAAACACCTTCGTCGGAATGTACAAGACTCTCTTAGATCGGAATGTTTGGCAAGGTGCCCAATCGGAATGTCAAATGATTAACCCGTCGGAATATTAAAGAATCAAGCCAATCGGAATATCATTCAAAACTAACACAATCGGAATGTTACAAAACCCTCCAATCGGAATACAATAGACAAGGCTAATCGGAAAATGAGAAACCTTTTTCCGATCAAACGATCGGAATAAAGGGGGGGTATGCAATCGGAATGTATTAATCGGAAAAGGGTTTATACCTTTTCTGATTTAAGTGGGATTCGAGAATAAGCAAGGCAATAAGCTATAATGATAAGCTAATTACCAAAACTAGAACGAATCTAAGGTGAAAAAGATTAAATAAGCACAAACAACAACTTTTTCAACTTAAAATAAGTAATCTTTTAAATCAAACAATAAAAAGATGAACTTTTTAAGAAAACTTTTAAAAAGTAAATAAGCTAAACATATAAATAAGCCAATAAGCACAAAGATCTTAAAGCTTATTCGTATGAAAACTTAAGTAAGCATTAAAGATTAACTTTTTAAGCACGAAATCATTAAGAACAACACGGATCAAATGAAATTCGCACCAAAATTAATCTAAAAATCAAAGAAAGGTAGAAAGAGATGAAAGATTAAAAGCTTAAACTTAAACTTGATTAATGAAATCAACAATACAAAAGTTTAATCTTGAAAGATTAAAAGAAAGAAAGATGAAAACTTAGTGAGAGAAAGTTGAGAACTTTCTCTCTCTAAAACTAGAAAGGAAAATAAAAAGTGAAACTAAAAACTAAAAAACTAACTAACTCTAAAATTGTGAGGAGAAGTCCTATTTATAGGAGTTTGCTTGTGGGCTTGTGAATGGGCTTTGTTCATGGGCTTCTTTTCTTCTTTCTTCTTTAGTCTTTACGTTTCTTTAAATAAACGTTTCCGACTTTCGATTTTGAGAAGTGTCGGTAAATAATTCCAACTCGTCTTTTAATTTCTCGTTAAATAGACTTGAGTTCTTCCGTCTTTGGCCCTTTTCTTCAATAAATCTTCAAATGGCACAATGACTTCAAATCTTTTGCATCTCTTAGACAATAGACTTCGTCTTGAGTATTTTTCTTCGATAAGTGGTAAAAGGATGGGTGTTTTCACACCTATCAAATCCCCTACACTTAATATTCATCCGGTTGACTCTAAAAACATAATAAACACAAAAACCACGAATAATTCCAAACAAATGATACTAAATACGTGTTTTGGTCTCGTTTTAGCCAGAAATAAGTGGTAAAAGGATGAGTGTTTTCACACCTATCAAATCCCCTACACTTAACCATTGCCATACCCTCATGCAATGCTTAGTGATAAAGCAAATTTACACTTTTCTCATAATCAATCAACCTTGGCCTTATTAAAATACCACTAAACAAAAATTAAAGTACTAAGAGGAATTAAAATCTTTAAAGTAAACAAAAGGATAGAAAACCATTTTTACGTGAAAATAGCTAAATGGAAATAACTTGCAAAGAGATCAAGGACTTACATTAGGGCTTTGGTGCTGCGAAGATTTATCACCCTCAAGTTTCACGTTCCCCAACTAAGCTTAAAAACGAGATCATTGTTATTATAAGTTATCAAATCAAACACTTACACACATGGCTTAATTATATGCTTAAACTCCCTTATTCCTAGGTGTATCTCTTATATTTTATTTTTGTCTTAGAATGATCATGAAGATGCATTTTTGGACTTATTTCGATAGTTTGTTTAGGCTGAAAGCAAAGTAGGACGATTTGATCAATAGTTAGCTAAAGGACAAAATCTCTTAAAACTGCTTCTCGGGATATCAAAAAGTTCATATCTTGGCATAACTCGCTTCGCGATTTGAGACCTTTCTTGGGCCGATATTTGGCATGTACTTCATACTTCATATCTTGAGAGACGTGCTTGAGATAATGGTCTTCTCATCGTTAATAGAGTTTCTTCACTTGGAGACTTTTGAGGGGTACTCCAACTTTGTTGACCACGACTTCATGATTATTTCTTCAATCGCTAATTGGGATTTTGAGATACAACGATCCGCCTCCTTTTCGGACTTGGATCTATTTATCCTCATACCTTGTTAGGGTCTTTTCGGATAGACTTCTCCATGATCTTTATGGGAGTTGATTGCTTTTCGTCGTGAGTCTTGATCCTTCATATTGATTTTGGGAATAATGCTTTTCACATCACCTTGGATCTTTAGCAATAAGATTGAATCCTCATGCCTTGTTAGGGCCTTTTCGGACTCGCCAATCTTCGCGCCCCGCTTCATAAGTTATGCCTTGGCTATGAACTCTTATCATTACCGAGCAACTTTTAAACGATCTTGGGCTAGAAGCTAAGTAACTTTTCAAATCGTACGACCTTACTTATTGCAGATAATTTATTAGCAAGTGATGGGAGAATAGGCAAATAATTACACCAAGTGAGCTTGTGCAAGAATACCGACTTATAATTGACTCTATCATTTCTCGTTTTCCACAATTTAAAATCTCAAGTAATGAGACTCATGGATGCTTAGCCTAATAAACCAATTAAGGTCTACATGGTTAAGGATACTAGCTAGAATAAACTTGGATAAGTCTATTCGGGTTGAGTCAAAATAATCGCAACGGGCCGAATATGTCAAAGACTTCAAAACTAGCTACACCACTTTATTAATATTTTTGACTTTATTGCGGGATATATACATATGAAAGCAACGATAAAAATTCAAAAATTATGACTAAATGGCCAAAGTTAATAAAAACTTTGAAAAATGTTGAAAAAGATGATTTTCCGATTAAATGAAGGCATTTTCATGGAAAAGTCCACTTAAAACTTCGATAGAAGTCCCCCCTACACTTAAGATAAACATTATCCTCAATGTTTAAGCATGTGGGAAAATTCTCCCCTACACTTATGACATTGTGCACGTTGGTTAAGTGAAGCTAAGGAAGAGACGACTAAAGTGATCAATTTCAAATGTGTGTATGAAGAAAATTGAATCACGATAGTTGAGAGATAGAACCGGATTTCGGATAACACGGGAGCACGGTTCTTCAAAGGTTCCAAAAGTGCATTCATCCCTGTAATCACATCACCACACAAACACAAGCAACCTATAGAGGTCCCCCTACACTTAGGAGGTTAAAACGGAAAAGGGGAGATACTTGGGCTGCCTCCCGAGGAGCGCTTGTTTTTGATAACCGAGTCACGAGCCTGACTCGACCCAAAATTAGTTCAAGGGAAACGTGGTGAGGGATGGAATCATCTCTTGAGAGATGTCCTCACCAAAGTACAACTTCACTCGTTGGCCATTCACCTTAAAATTAGGTCCATTAGGTTGAGCGAGCTCGAGAGTACCATATGGAAAAATTGGGGCAATGGTGAATGGGCCGGACCAACGAGATTTCAGCTTGCCCGAAAAGATTTTCAACTGAGAGTTAAAGAGAAAAACTTTGTCTTCAACTTGGAACTCTCGGTTTTTAATCTTAGAGTCGTGAATGAGCTTAGTCTTTTCCTTATAGATCAAAGAATTTTCATAAGCCTCATTAAGGAGTTCATTAAGCTCATTGAGTTGGATCTTCTGTAGGTCACCGGCTTTGTTGATATCGAAATTAGCCCACTTCATGGCCCAGTAATCCTTGTGCTCCAACTCAATGGGGAGGTGTCATGCTTTCCAGTACACGAGACGATATGGCGTACAACCAATCGGAGTCTTGTATGCGGTACGAAAAGCCCAAAAAGCATCATCGAGTTTATCGGCCCATGAGGCACGATGCTCTCCCACGGTTCTTTCAAGAATTCGCTTTAATCCTCGGTTAGAGATTTTAGCCTGGCCATTAGTTTGTGGGTGGTAGGCGGTGGAAAGACGATGATTTACACCATACTTAGCCATGACTCTTGCAAATTGGTCATTGCAAAAATGAGTGCCGCGATCACTAATAATGGCACGAGGCACACCGAATCTAGCGAATAGAAATTTTAAAAAGTTACAAACCACCCTTGCGTCATTAGTGGGTAAATCTTTGGCTTCAACCCATTTGGAGACGTAGTCAACGGCTACAAGGATGTATTTGTTTCCTTTGGAGGAAGGGAATGGCCCCATAAAGTCGATACCCCAAACGTCAAAGATTTCACATTCTTGAATGAAATTCTGAGGCATCTCATCTTTATGTGTGATCTTGCCTTGTTTTTCGCAAGCATCACAACGTTTAACCATCTCGTGAGCATCACGATAAATGGTGGGCCAATAAAATCCCGAGTCAAACACTTTTTTGGCGGTGTAGTTGGGACCAAAGTGACCACCGGTGGGTCCTTTGTGGCAAGCGTCAAGGATTTCTAAAGCTGTCGGTCCATCAACACATCGGCGAATAATCAAATCAGCACATTGTTTGAATAGATACGGGTCATCCCAAAAGTAAGTCTTAATGTCTTTGAAGAACTTCTTCTTTTGTTGGGATGTTAACCCGTCGACGAGAATTCCACCCGCCAAGTAGTTTGCAATGTCCGCAAACCACGGGGTTTCATCAGAAGTCGAGTTGATAGACATTAAGATCTCCAGGGGAAAAGAGTCATTGATCTCTTTGTTCGGATGATCCCCTTGGTAAGGATCCTCAAGTCTACTGAGATGATCCGCAGCGAGGTTTTCAGCTCCTTTCTTATCGCGAATTTCGATTTGAAATTCTTAGAGTAGCAAAACCCAGCAAAGAAGTATTGGTTTGGAATCTTGCTTAGTCAACAAGTACTTCAACGCGGAATGATCGGTATACACGATGGTGGTAGAAAGGACAAGATAGGGGCGGAACTTTTAGAAGGCATAGACAACAGCTAAAAGCTCTTTTTCGGTTGTCGTGTAATGCAATTGAGCCCCCGTCATTGTCTTGCTAGCGTAATGGATCGGTTGGAAGTGTTTGTTCACTCTTTGGCCCAAAACCGCTCCAATAGCAATCTCGCTAGCATCGCACATCAACTCAAAGGGAAGCTCCCAATTAGGGGTAACCAAGACCGGTGCCTTAGTTAGCTTATCCTTAAGCAAGTTGAAGGCTTCGATACACTCATTGGAAAAGATAAAAGGAGTATTTTTTCCAAGAGGTGGGTCATCGGGCGAGCGATTTTAGAAAAATCTTTGATAAAGCGACGGTAGAAGCACGCATGACCGAGGAAACTTCTCACACCCTTCACGGTTGAAGGTGGAGGCAACTTAGAAATAACATCGACTTTAGCACGGTCCACTTCAAGACCGGCTTTGGAGATTTTGTGTCCTAGCACGATGCCCTCTTTTACCATGAAATGGCATTTTTCCCAATTAAGAACAAGGCGAGTGTCTTCACACCGCTTAAGCATACGTTCTAAATTGGCAAGGCAAGCAGAGAAAGAATCGCCATAAACCGAGAAATCATCCATGAAGACATCCATAGTTTCTTCAACCATGTCATTGAATATCGCCATCATACACCTTTGGAACGTCCCAGGAGCATTGCATAAACCAAAAGGCATGCGTTTGTAAGCAAATGTTCCGTAGGGACAAGTGAATGTGGTCTTCTCTTGGTCTTTAGGATCGATGGGAATTTGAAAATACCCGGAGAAACCGTCTAAAAAGCAGTAATAGTCATTACCCGCAAGACGCTCGAGCATTTGATCCATGAAAGGAAGAGGAAAGTGATCTTTTCTCGTGGCATCATTGAGCTTGCGATAGTCGATACAAACTCTCCACCAAGTAACGAGACGAGTGGGAATCAACTCGTTGTGTTCATTGGAAACAACGGTTATTCCGCCCTTCTTGGGCACACAATGGACGGGACTTACCCAAGGCGAATCCGAGATAGGGTAAATCAAGCCGGCATCAAGAAGTTTGATAACCTCTTATTTGATGACGTCGTGAATGCGAGGATTAACCCTTCTTTGGCCCTGGATTGCGGGTTTAAAGTCATCTTCCATGAGAATCTTGTGAGTACAAAAGTTTGGATCAATTCCGTGGATGTCGGAAATTTTCCAAGCAATTGCCTTTTTATGATCTTTAAGCACGGCTATGAGGCGAGATTTTTCGTCTTCTTTTAAGTCCTTCGCGATGATGACGGGCGACTTCTTCTTTTCGTCAAGAAACACGTACTCGAGATGGGGCGGCAACTCCTTAAGTTCTAAATCCGGAGGATTTTCGATGGGAGGCGGATTCAAAGTCGGTGCATCGATAACAATAGCCTTGGGAGATGGTGGAGAAATATTGTCTTCTTTAAGAAGGTTCTCAATGAGGCGAAGATCTTCATCCCAATCGGTGGGAGAATCGTCATGGTCTAAGTTCACATCTCCCATGGTGGCTTCCAAATCTTTCCAAAGGAAATCACTTTCTCCAAATAGAGATAGTGATGAATCAATAGAGGAAACGTTCTCAACATTGGGAGGAGAGGTAGGAATACTTTTTCAAGCATCTTTGAAGTGTTCTTCACAAGCCTCATCAAGAACGTCGATACAATTAACACTCTCGTATGAATAAGGCTGTTTAGAAAGCTTTCCCATGTTGAAGACTATTTTATCGTCACCCACTCTCATGATAAGCTCACCGGCTTCAACATCGATGAGAGTGCGACCGGTCCTCAATAATGGACGACCAACAATTAATGGCACACGAGGGTCCATATCGTAGTCGACGACGACGAAATCGGCAGGAAAAGTGAATTTATCGACTCCTACAAAAACGTCTTCAGCTATCCCCACTGGATAAGCAACCGTACGGTTAGCTAATTCCAAAGTCATTTTGGTGGGGACTAGCTCAGGGAGAGATAATTGATTCCAAACGCTTATAGGCATTAGATTAATACTGGCACCTAGATCGGCTAGGGCCATGCAATTCTCTACTCCTGGGAAGTTGCAAGGGATTAAGAAACGACCCGGATCACCAAGCTTGGTTGGAAATTTCCTTAAGAGCACTGCAGAGCAATTCTCATTAAGTTGGGTGTTAGCGATATCAAGAAGCTTCTCCTTGTCGCTAAGAAGATCTTTGAACATTTTTGCGTATTTATGCATGTGAGCGAGAGCCTCAGCGAAGGAGATGTTGAAATTCAATTGTTTAAACATTTTAAGAAAGTTCGAAACCTGAATATCGTCCTTGCTTTTGAGCTTCTCTTTCCTCAACCTAGATGGATAAGGTATATCGGAAGAAGAGGAAGCCTTTGGGAGAGTAGGATCACTCACATACTTGGGTGGAGGAGGGGTAGAAATAAGAGGTGGAGAAATTGGGGAAGTAGAAGGATCAGGAATAGGAGCAGGGGACTCGTTTTCCTTAGTCACAATCACCGGTGGAGGTATAGGAAGCTCGGGTTCCTTGGTACCTATGCCACTGCGAGTGGTGATTGCTTTCATCTACCCTCTTGGATTCGCAACGGTATTACTCGGAAGAGTACCCGAAGAAGAGGGTTGATTACCTTGGAAGAAACTAGCCATCATGTTCCATAAGTCATTCGTTTGACTTGCCATAGTGTTTCTCATATCAGCTCGCAGATCGTTCCCTTGTTTCACCATGTCTGCTTTCAAGTTGAGTACTTCCCGTTGGAGATTGTCCACGATCACATCATTAGTCCTCATGTAGGTTCCAATATCTTGAGGTAATGTGGTGGGTTGGTTGGGAGGAGCATTGTAGGCGGGTGGTTGATAAGCAGGTTGTTGGTAAACTTGGTTGTTTCTTTGAGGTGGATATGGTTGTTTATGAGGTGGTAGGTATGGTGCACGAGGTTGTTGTTGAGGAGGGCGATTAAGGTTTTGTTGTTGGTTTGGGTTGTTAGGAGGAAAACCGGGCAGGGAAAGAAAGTTGTTTGAGCGGTAGCTAAGCAAGTTGCGGTCACCTTGATGGCGAGCTTGATAAGCGGCCGGAGGATAGGTACCGTATGCTGCATTAACATTCTCAGAAGGATAGTCTTGGGTGGCGGTACAAGTGGTGTAAGAGTGAGGACCCCCGCATATTTCACATGGTTGGCTAACAGCATTGACTTGAGCATCTTGAGCGTTTTTATCGTTGATGCTGTTGGTGTTGTTAGCGGTGTGGGTAACAAGCGATTCAAGAAGCGTAGTAATTTTGTCAAGTCGCTTGTCGCTGTCACTAGTACTAGCACTAGCGGCATTGGTCCGCACACTCTTGGTTTACACACGAGACTTATTTTCAATAGTATCCCAAGCGGTATTGGAAGTCTTAACCAAAATATTACCCCCGAGGCACTGTTTAGTGAATCTTGGTCATTCATGCTTAAACCATTATAAAAAGTATTAATTTGGTGCACTTTGGTAAAACCATGTTGTGGGCACTTTCTTAAAAGATCTTTGAAACGGTCCCAAGATTCACTAAAAGACTCATCGTACTTTTGTTCAAAATTAATGATTTCATTGCGCAAAACGGTAGTACGAGAGGGTGGGAAAAAGTAGTTGATAAATTTGGTCTCCAAATCCGTCCACGTCAGAATACTTTGTGGCGGTTCCTTTGCAAGCCAATGTCGGGCTTGTCCCTCTAAGAAGAAAGGAAAAAGTTGTAAACGGATTACCTCTTGTGGAACACCATTGAATTTGACCGTATTCGTGAGTTGCAAGAACCTTTTGATGTGGTCATGAGGATCATCAATGGTACGCCCCAAGAATGGTTGAGCAGAGACCATCTGGATAAAGCCGGACTTGAGCTCAAAGTTGTTGGCTGCAATCGCGGGTATGACAATTGGATCATTGTTGTCGTCTACATGTGCTTGCAAAAGTTCAATCATCGGGCGATTGTCCGGTAGAGGTTCATTGTTGTTGTTATTATTGTTGTTGAGAGGTGGATTGTTATTGTTGTTGTTATTATTTTGAGGTGGGTTATTGTTGTTGTTGTGTACACCGGCCATGTCTAAGTCTTCGAGAGGCTCGGGCTCTTGATAAGACGTTGATCGTGTACGCATGCACCTGCAAAAGAACTAACAAAGCAAACAAGAAATATTTTTGGTTTTTATGGTTTTTTAATTTTTTTTTAATTTTTTTTGTAATTTTTGAAAATTTTATATTTTTAGGGTTTTTGAAAGTTTTTATGAAAAAGTAACGTTCACGGTTAACGGATCCCAAAATCCAAGTTCTCACAAAAAACTGTTAATCTTAACGAGAAGAGCCGGCAGCGGCGCCATTTGATACAAGAGATTTTGTATGGGTTCAGATTAGTTCTCGGAATCTTCTCGAATTGATCACGGTTCAAAGTGGAATAGTTGTTCTTGGTTACTAAAAAGGTGTTGGTTTGTTTATCTATTTTAAACTAATAGCAAATAAATATAAATGGCGTTGAGTAAAGTTAATAAGTTTGAAAACACTTATCCTTTTGCCACTAAAATCAAGGAAAAACAAGACCGAATCATGTGTTTTATGTCGTAAAAATCGGAATTACGCGTGGTTTTGTGTTTTTGTGTTTAAATAGGTACAAATGATCAAAAGAAGAGAAAACACGGGATTTCACGGTCAAATGTTGAAGAAAAGGAAACGAAAAAGTCAAAGACAAGGTCAAAAGACCAAAAGTGTGCCCAAGATCACGAAACCCGACAAAATCGATACGGTTTTGAAGATTTGAACAAGAAAGCCGAAATTGAGCTCGTTTTAGCGGATTTAATAGTTATGGAGATAAAACGGGTTTGTAGGTCCCACATTTGGGTTAATGGGCTCTAAGGCCCATTTTAAGTTATTTTATACTTATTTAAAAATTACTAGAGCCCATTAAAAGCCCTTGTTTTATACACTTATGGCACAAGCCCATTACAATCCAATAAGCCCATTTGCTAGAAATAAACGGATTTATAAACTTTGGATGCAATTGGGCCTCAAACCCATTTTGATTGTAAATTGTGGAACGGCTAAAAGATGATAAATTGGCTAAAATGAAACGTCAATCACCCACACCATTCCTTATCCTACACTCCCCCACACGTGTAACATAACACACGCATCCCATTCAACCACCCACTTACCCCATTTAGTTTTTAAATAAACGCATTTTTTTTTAAAACCTTTTTCTCCGATAAAAACTAAGAAAACCCACTCCCACTTTCTTTCTTCCCCAAAACTCGCAGCATTCCCTCAAAACCCTAGATTTTTACCCATCAAAAATAACCACGAAAATTGGGGGTTTTTACATCAAAGGTTAATTCGCATTAAAACAATTAAAACCCCCCAATTTTCGGGAAGAACACTCAAGGAGTGGTCCTCAATCCAACTCCAACGTGGCAATCCGTGGCATGAGTTGCTCACAACCGTCGGATCAAACAAAGAAGAAAGAGAAGATTGGAAGAACGGCTAGGATTGAAGAACGTGGGCACCAAGTTCATCTAATGGGATTAGGGTTTGCCTATATAACCCTCCCCAAAACTTGTAATGAGGCATCCATCTATTGAAGCTTTATTTTATTTTCAGTTTTTTAATTAAATTTAGGAGTAGATTTAATTAGAATTTATTTTTCAGTAAAATTAGTTAGTTTAAATCTTGTAATTTTTTTAATTTTCAAGCACTTGTAATTTTTATTTTAATTAATGAAGAAAGTTATTTAAATTTAATTCAATCTCATTTTTAGTTACTGTTTAATTCAATTCGTTTTATATATATCTATTATTGTTCTCGTTATCATAAATAAAAAAAATAAATAAAAAAAAAATAAATAAAGAAATACAAATTACTGTTCGTTCGAATTATTGGTTCGGTTTGTTTGGATTATTGTTTGGTTCGTGGATCAAGACGATGGATCGGGGTGATTAACGGTGGTTTTTGCTTTGGTTCTTAAGGGGGCTCAGCGCCTCACCTTCGTCGCAACGGTTTCGACTCAAGGTTCCAAATCTTCTTTTTTAATCTTTGTTAAATTCTATTTAAATTAGTTTATATTTTTTCTGCTTATGTTGGTTTGAATCTGTTTTGAGTTTAATATTTGTCTTTATCTGCTTGTTTAGTCTCTTGTTGGATTTTGTTAAGAAGTTTATTAGATCTGCTATTGTTTTGAGTTTTTAGATTTAAGTTTGTTTATTTTGGGTACTTAGCTTATCTGCTTATTATTCGTCTGCTGTTTTTAGACTGCTTATTTGAATTTCAGAATTTGTGATTTACTTAGAGTTTGGTTTTTAGCTTAGTCTGTTTATTCGTTCTATAGTTTGCTTATCTATTTTTATCTTTTCAGCTTAATTCAGTTCACCTATTTTTCTTCAGCTTATTAGCTTTTGACTGCTTATTCGTTTACTTGTTTTAGCTTATTTAATGTTAATTCGTTACTGGCACTGCATAAAACTCAGACCATGTGCTCTCAGTATCAAAATCTCCAAGTAGAATAGTAAAGTAAAAAAAAAAAATAAAGTAACAAAATTAGTCTGGGGTGAGAATCGAACCCCAGACCTCTAGTTTAAATACCCAGCGCCCCACCATCTCCTCTAGACTCTTTTTTATGTTTCTTTTCGTAGCTTTTAATTAATATACACTTTTTAGTTTTAGCTGTCAGCTTTTGTTATTTAGTTTTATATACAAGTTTTTTTTAGTTTTATTTAATTTTAATATAAAAGTTTTCTTAATTCAGTTTTAAATAAAGATAAAAGACGAAAAAAAGATATTTCATTAGTTTTTTTTAGATAGTTTTTAAAATAGTTTTTTTTAATAGTATAAAATTAGTTTATTTCAATTAATTGAGTTTTATTTTAAAATATATTACATTTAAAGTTTTTGCAAGTTTTTAATTAATCTAGTTTAATTTGAAAATAGTTTAAAAATGGTTTTATTTTAAGTTTTAAAATTTTATTAGATTTAAATAATTTTAAGTTTTTAATCTAATCTAGTTTATTTTGTTTTAGTAAAATTAGATTTAAATAATTTTTTTTTAAGTTTTATTTTCTTTAAAATAGTTTTATTAAATTTAGTTTAAAATAGATATAAGTTTTAATAGCTTTACATTAAATAGATTTAAGTTTTAATAGCTTTACATTAAATAGATTTAAGTTAGTTTAAAAGTACCAAAAATATTATTTACCAAAAACGAACATAGTCTATCGTCTAATCCGATTTCAATTCGAGTCGATCCGTGGAACGATAAAAGAAAATAAAAAGGGTATTCAAAATCTCTTCTTTCAAAATGGCGCCGCTGCCGCTTCGCTCGTACGATTGACGATTTTTTCGTGAAGACGTTTGGATTTTGGGATCCGTTCTTTTTGAACGTTACGTTTCTTGCACACAAAATCAAAAATACAAAAAAAAAATCAAAAACATAAAATTACAAAAAAAAAATAAAAATAAAAATAAAAAATCACAAAAGCAATTTCTTTCCTAAGAATTGCACCAAAAAAAAAAAAATTAAAAAAATCCAAAAGTAATACGTTTTCCCTAAAAGTATTACACCAAAAATATTACGTATTAGTGTTAATTTTTATTTCGATTTCTTTCGATTTTTCTTGTGTATATATATTTTTCTAAAAATACAAAAAGATTCTTCTTTATCCTCTATTGTGTTTAATTCTTTTTCTCAACCCCTCTTATTTTTAATTCTTCATGGATTTGTCTTGCGTTCGGTGTGGGAGACCATGGCTCGGTTTTCCAATTTGTCCATGGTGTACTTGTGCGAAGTGTGGTTCCGATATCGACAATACACAATTTGGATTTTGTCCATTGTGCAATTCTAGAAATTCGTACTTCTCCTCTTACACAAATTTCTCCCCTCCTCCCGTCTATGACAATCCTTATCATGCACCGGGTTTTTCTCAATACCCGTGTTGCAATCATTGTGGGGGTCCTCACGATACTTCTTATTGTCAACCGATGAATTATGAGCCACATCCGTGCTATAATTCCGGTTTTCAAAATTTTGAACCCCCACAAAACTCCATCGTTCATCAACCTTCTATTAAGGAAATTCTCGAAAGCTTAAAACAAATCAAAATTAGTTTGCATGCCGAAAGACAACAAGAGCAAGTTTCTACTCTTAGTGTTTCTACTCCTCCTCTTGTGCGTTCTTACTTTTATGATGATGACGATGAGACTACTATTTCTTGGAGTGATCTTTGTGCTCAATGTCCTAGTGCAATTGTAATCCCTTCTCTCAATATCCCAAATGCATCTAAGGATCTTGATACATCGAGTGAGATTAGCGATTTTGGGATCGACAAACTCTTTGATGAAGTTTATGATGTGCCGACTTTTGCTGAGCTTACGGACACGGTCGTTCCGCTAGTCCATGATCACATACTCACAAATCCTAAAGCGATAATTGATTCTTCCAATAAGAGTTCTATATGTGGTGAGTATGATGATTTCGTCTTCGAGCCCGAGATTAAGGAAATTATCGACCGAAAGCTAGCTCTTTTACCTCCACTTCCACCTACAAGTGAGGTCGATTTTTCCAATATCGAGGCCGAACTTGATGAGTTGGAACGTCTTATTTTTAATAATAATGACGAACCAACTCACATGACCACACATCCAATTCTCGAGGAGTTACCTAATAAACACTCCTCTAATGAGAATTACGTTTACCACATTCGTGAGGATTTAACTTATCAACAAATCCCACAAATGAATGATGGTTTCGTACTTGATCGTGATCTTTTCGAGAGAATTTCTAAAATCCTCAATGAGGGGAACGACAAACCTTTGTTTGACGAGCCTATCTATGATGAAGAAATCGAAGAGATTCACGTTCATGAGGATGATTGCTTTGACCCGGGAGGTGACATTGACCACTCTTTGATTGATACCTTTACGGCTTTGCCGACTTATGACCATCCAATGTTTTTAGGGGATGACAATTTGTCTCCTTTACCCACCCCACCTCCCGTGGATCATGACCTCACATACTTCTCGTATGTTGAGCGGACTTTTCTCCCTTCTATGACTTATCCTCCTGCTTCTCATTTATTATGTTCATCCGGGACCGAGGATAAGATCTTTGATCCCGGTATCACATTCGAGGCTTCCCCATGGACCATTTAATTCGGGGTCGAGTCAGGCTCGTGACTCGGTTAACAAAAACAAGCGCTTCTCGGGAGGCAACCCGATGATCTATCTTTTTATCTTTTATCTATTTTTTATAATAAGTGTAGGGGGAGCTGTGTAGGTTGTTTGTTTGTGTGTTGTGTTGTGATTGTGTAGGTACATGTGCTTTGATGATCCACTTTTGGTACTTTTGACGTGACCCGTGTTCCCGTGTTACCCGTGTACCCGATTCCTTCGATAAGTTTTTGCTATTGTGATTTAATCTTGTATATAAATAAATGTAATCACTTTAGTTGTCCTTTCCTTAGCTCGATTTTAAACAACGTACTCAATGTCCTAAGTGTAGGGGAGTTTATTCTCTCACATGCTTAAACATTGAGGACAATGTTTATATTAAGTGTAGGGGGGATTTCTATCGAAATTTTAGTGGCCTTTTCCATGAATTTGACCCCATTTTTACCGGAAAATTTTTAAAAATTTTCAACGTTTTTCAAATTTTTGATCTATTTTGGCCTTGTAGTAGTTTTCATTTATTTTCCTTTTATCTTCGCATCGTATTAATATTTTCCATTTCAAAGAATAAAGTTAAAAAAATAAATAAATAAAAAGGTTTTAATAAGTTTAGATATCTTTGATATATTAGGCCCGTCGTGAATATTTTGACTCAACCCGAGTTTACTTATCCAAGTTTACTCTAGCTAGTATCCTTAGCCATATGGACCTTAATTGGTTTATTAGGCTAAGCATCCACGAGTCTCATTACTTGAGATTTTAAATTGTGGAGAACGAGAGATGATAGAGTTAATTATAAGTTTGGTATTCTTTCATTAACTTATGTGAGTTAGTTATGAGCTTTTTCTCCCATCACTTGTTAATAAATATATTTGCAATAAATAAGGTTGTACGATTTAAAAGGTTACTTAGCTTCTAGCACAAGATCGTTTAAAAGTTGCTCGGTATTAATTAGAGTTCATAGCTAAGGCATAACTTATTGAAACGGGACGCGAAGATTGGCTTATCCAAAAAGGCCCTAACAAGGCATGAGGATACCCGAGTCCAAAAAGGCCCTAACAAGGCATGAGGATTCACTTTTTGCTAAAGATCCTAAGATGATGTGAAGATCATTAATCCAAATCAATATGAAGGATCAAGACACACGACGAGAAGCAATTACTCCCCTAAAGATCATGGAGAAGTCTATCCAAAAAGACCCTAACAAGGTATGAGGATAAATAGATCCAAGTCCGAAAAGGAGGCGGATCGTTGTATATCAAAATCCTAAATAAAGAAGAGGATAAATGAAGAAGTCGTGGTCAACGTTTGAAGCATCTTTCACTCCTATTGAAGATGTATACCAAAATGAAGAGAAGACCATAATTTCAAGATCGTCTCTCAAGATTTGAAGTTTGAAGTAAAAGCCAAATATCGGTCCGAGAGAGGTCTCAAATCGTGAAACGAGTTATGCCAAGATATGAACTTTATGAGGTTTCGAGAAGCCGTTTTAAAAGATTTTGTCCTTTAGCTAACTATTGATTAAATCGTCCACTTTATTTTCGGCCTTAATAAATTATCGAAATAAGTCAAAAATGCATCCTCGTGATCATTCAAGACAACAATAAAATACAAGAGATACACCGTAGGAATAAGGGGGTCTAAGTGATTAACTAAACCACATGAGTAAGTGTTAGTTGTGCTAACTTGTAATAACAATGATCTCGTTTTTTAGCTTGGTATGGGGAACGTGAAACTTGAGGGTGATTTATATTCATGACACCAAAGCCCTAATCTAAGTCTTAGATTTCTTTACGAGTTTCTTCCATCTAATAATTTCCAAGTTAATAAATTGAAGTTTTTATCTTTTCGTCATAGTATTAGTATATCTTAATAAAGGCCGAGATGGATTAATAATGAGAAAAATGTAACTTTTTGCTTTGAAATAATGCATTGCATGGGGTCATTGCAATGGTCAAGTGTAGGGGATTTAATAAGTGTGAAAACACTTATCCTTTTGCCACTAAAATCAAGGAAAAACAAGACCGAATCATGTGTTTTATGTCGTAAAAATCGGAATTACGCGTGGTTTTGTGTTTTTGTGTTTAAATAGGTACAAATGATCAAAAGAAGAGAAAACACGGGATTTCACGGTCAAATGTTGAAGAAAAGGAAACGAAAAAGTCAAAGACAAGGTCAAAAGACCAAAAGTGTGCCCAAGATCACGAAACCCGACAAAATCGATACGGTTTTGAAGATTTGAACAAGAAAGCCGAAATTGAGCTCGTTTTAGCAGATTTAATAGTTATGGAGATAAAACGGGTTTGTAGGTCCCACATTTGGGTTAATGGGCTCTAAGGCCCATTTTAAGTTATTTTATACTTATTTAAAAATTACTAGAGCCCATTAAAAGCCCTTGTTTTATACACTTATGGCATAAGCCCATTACAATCCAATAAGCCCATTTGCTAGAAATAAACGGATTTATAAACTTTGGATGCAATTGGGCCTCAAACCCATTTTGATTGTAAATTGTGGAACGGCTAAAAGATGATAAATTGGCTAAAATGAAACGTCAATCACCCACACCATTCCTTATCCTACACTCCCCCACACGTGTAACATAACACACGCATCCCATTCAACCACCCACTTACCCCATTTAGTTTTTAAATAAACGCATTTTTTTTTAAAACCCTTTTTCTCCGATAAAAACTAAGAAAACCCACTCCCACTTTCTTTCTTCCCCAAAACTCGCAGCATTCCCTCAAAACCCTAGATTTTTACCCATAAAAAATAACCACGAAAATTGGGGGTTTTTACATCAAAGGTTAATTCACATTAAAACAATTAAAACCCCCCAATTTTCGGGAAGAACACTCAAGGAGTGGTCCTCAATCCAACTCCAACGTGGCAATCCGTGGCATGAGTTGCTCACAACCGTCGGATCAAACAAAGAAGAAAGAGAAGATTGGAAGAACGGCTAGGATTGAAGAACGTGGGCACCAAGTTCATCTAATGGGATTAGGGTTTGCCTATATAACCCTCCCCAAAACTTGTAATGAGGCATCCATCTATTGAAGCTTTATTTTATTTTCAGTTTTTTAATTAAATTTAGGAGTAGGTTTAATTAGAATTTATTTTTCAGTAAAATTAGTTAGTTTAAATCTTGTAATTTTTTTAATTTTCAAGCACTTGTAATTTTTATTTTAATTAATGAAGAAAGTTATTTAAATTTAATTCAATCTCATTTTTAGTTACTGTTTAATTCAATTCGTTTTATATATATCTATTATTGTTCTCGTTATCATAAATAAAAAAAAATAAAAAAAAAATAAATAAAGAAATACAAATTACTGTTCGTTCGAATTATTGGTTCGGTTTGTTTGGATTATTGTTTGGTTCGTGGATCAAGACGATGGATCGGGGTGATTAACGGTGGTTTTTGCTTTGGTTCTTAAGGGGGCTCAGCGCCTCACCTTCGTCGCAACGGTTTCGACTCAAGGTTCCAAATCTTCTTTTTTAATCTTTGTTAAATTCTATTTAAATTAGTTTATATTTTTTCTGCTTATGTTGGTTTGAATCTGTTTTGAGTTTAATATTTGTCTTTATCTGCTTGTTTAGTCTCTTGTTGGATTTTGTTAAGAAGTTTATTAGATCTACTATTGTTTTGAGTTTTTAGATTTAAGTTTGTTTATTTTGGGTACTTAGCTTATCTGCTTATTATTCGTCTGCTGTTTTTAGACTGCTTATTTGAATTTCAGAATTTGTGATTTACTTAGAGTTTGGTTTTTAGCTTAGTCTGTTTATTCGTTCTATAGTTTGCTTATCTATTTTTATCTTTTCAGCTTAATTCAGTTCACCTATTTTTCTTCAGCTTATTAGCTTTTGACTGCTTATTCGTTTACTTGTTTTAGCTTATTTAATGTTAATTCGTTACTGGCACTGCATAAAACTCAGACCATGTGCTCTCAGTATCAAAATCTCCAAGTAGAATAGTAAAGTAAAAAAAAAAAATAAAGTAACAAAATTAGTCTGGGGTGAGAATCGAACCCCAGACCTCTAGTTTAAATACCCAGCGCCCCACCATCTCCTCTAGACTCTTTTTTATGTTTCTTTTCGTAGCTTTTAATTAATATACACTTTTTAGTTTTAGCTGTCAGCTTTTGTTATTTAGTTTTATATACAAGTTTTTTTTAGTTTTATTTAATTTTAATATAAAAGTTTTCTTAATTCAGTTTTAAATAAAGATAAAAGACAAAAAAAAGATATTTCATTAGTTTTTTTTAGATAGTTTTTAAAATAGTTTTTTTTAATAGTATAAAATTAGTTTATTTCAATTAATTGAGTTTTATTTTAAAATATATTACATTTAAAGTTTTTGCAAGTTTTTAATTAATCTAGTTTAATTTGAAAATAGTTTAAAAATGGTTTTCTTTTAAGTTTTAAAATTTTATTAGATTTAAATAATTTTAAGTTTTTAATCTAATCTAGTTTATTTTGTTTTAGTAAAATTAGATTTAAATAATTTTTTTTTAAGTTTTATTTTCTTTAAAATAGTTTTATTAAATTTAGTTTAAAATAGATTTAAGTTTTAATAGCTTTACATTAAATAGATTTAAGTTTTAATAGCTTTACATTAAATAGATTTAAGTTAGTTTAAAAGTACCAAAAATATTATTTACCAAAAACGAACATAGTCTATCGTCTAATCCGATTTCAATTCGAGTCGATCCGTGGAACGATAAAAGAAAATAAAAAGGGTATTCAAAATCTCTCTTTCAAAAGTAAAAGCTTTAAAGATTAAACTAAAATAACGAGTTAAATATAAATGCTTGAAACCTTAAAGAAAAATACTTAAAGAAACTAACACTTGAAAACTTAATGAAACTAACACTTGAAAACTTTGCAAAAACAAGAAATTAAACAATCGAATACTGCCAAGTCGGAATATCTAAAGTGCATTAATCGGAATGTTGAACTGAAACACTGATCGGAATGTGCCAAGGAGACTGCAATCGGAATACTTGGGAAATAGGTCCAATCGGAATACCAAAAACACCTTCGTCGGAATGTACAAGAATCTCTTAGATCGGAATGTTTGGCAAGGTGCCCAATCGGAATGTCAAATGATTAACCCGTCGGAATATTAAAGAATCAATCCAATCGGAATATCACTCAAAACCAACACAATCGGAATGTTACAAAACCCTCCAATCGGAATACAATAGACAAGGCTAATCGGAAAATGAGAAACCCTTTTCCGATCAAACGATCGGAATAAAGGGGGGGGTATGCAATCGGAATGTATTAATCGGAAAAGGGTTTATACCTTTTCCGATTTAAGTGGGATTCGAGAATAAGCAAGGCAATAAGCTATAATGATAAGCTAATCACCAAAACTAGAACGAATCTAAGGTGAAAAAGATTAAATAAGCACAAACAACAACTTTTTCAACTTAAAATAATTAATCTTTTAAATCAAACAATAAAAAGATGAACTTTTTAAGAAAACTTTTAAAAAGTAAATAAGCTAAACATATAAATAAGCATATAAGCACAAAGATCTTAAATCTTATTCGTATGAAAACTTAAGTAAGCATAAAAAAGATTAACTTTTTAAGCACGAAATCATTAAGAACAACACGGATCAAATGAAATTCGCACCAAAATTAATCTAAAAATCAAAGAAAGGTAGAAAGAGATGAAAGATTAAAAGCTTAAACTTAAAGTTGATTAATGAAATCAACAATACAAAAGTTTAATCTTGAAAGATTAAAATAAAGAAAGATGAAAACTTAGTGAGAGAAAGTTAAGAACTTTCTCTCCCTAAAACTAGAAAGGAAAATGAAAAGTGAAACTAAAAACTAAAAAACTAACTAACTCTAAAATTGTGAGGAGAAGTCCTATTTATAGGAGTTTGCTTGTGGGCTTGTGAATGGGCTTTGTTCATGGGCTTCTTTTCTTCTTTCTTCTTTAGTCTTTACGTTTCTTTAAATAAACGTTTCTGACTTTCGATTTTGATAAGCATCGGTAAATAATTCCAACTCGTCTTTTAATTTCTCGTTAAATAGACTTGAGTTCTTCGACATATATAAATCTTCCGTCTTTGGCCCTTTTCTTCAATAAATCTTCAAATAGGCACAATGACTTCAAATCTTTTGCATCTCTTGGACAATAGACTTCGTCTTGAGTATTTTTCTTCGATAAAACCCGTGCAATCCCATGTTTTCTTCAATATTCATCCGGTTAACTCTGAAAATATAATAAACACAAAAACCACGCATAATTCCAAACAAATGATACTAAATACGTGTTTTGGTCTCGTTTTAGCTAGAAATAAGTGGTAAAAGGATGGGTGTTTTCACACCTATCAATCTCTTTCATGATATTTTATGATAATGAATTGTAGACTTGGCATCATGTGCTTCTATCTCTATGTGGACATTAATAAGTGTGAAAACACTTATCCTTTTACCACTTATTTCCAATAATAACAAGACCAAAATGTGTGATTTATGTCGTAAAAGTCGGAATTATGTGTGGTTTGTGTTTTTATTGTGTTTTAGGACCAAAAGATGAAAAAGGAACAAAACACGGGCTTTCACGGGCTTTTATTGAAGAAAATGGGAAAAGATGAAGTCAAAAGATCAAGAGTGCTTAAAGAACGAATGTCCAAGACCTATTCTGAAGATTTATCGAAGAACAAGTCTAAAGACGGAAGTTTAATGAAGTCGAAGAACTCGAGTCTAAATAAATGAAGAAATGTTAAGACGAGTTTAATTAATCCTGAGACGACATCGAGGAAGACCAATATGAATTTAATCGAGTCGAGAAGAAAAGAAAGAAGAAAGCACCACACATGCCTCCCACTTCCCTATAAATACCCTCCTAATCACATTAGTAGGGGAGTTAGTTAGTTTTTATTTTCAAGTTTTCTTTCTAGTTTTTAGAGAGAGAAAGTCTTAAACTTTCTCTCACTAGATTTCATTCTCTCTTTTAATCTTTGAAGATTAAATATCTTGTATTGCTTATTTTCATTAATCTAGTTCCATTTTTAAGCTTTTAAATCCTTACTCTCATTCTACACTTCTTGATTTATCCTTCCTTTGATCCGAATTTCACATCTCACTCGTATGATTTGATGTTTTCGTGAATAAAGGTTTGATTTCTTGGTTTACACACAAGCTCTTACACGTTTAGGCCATAGGCTCATAATGCTTATTGGCTTATTCGAATCTTAGCTTACTGATTTTCAGACTTCTTCAAGGTTTTTAGTAGTTTTAAGTTCATTCATAAAGTTCTTGATTTTAAGTTTTTAAAAGTCATCGAATTTGAGCCTTTTAGATCATTTAAGATTCGTTTAGAATTGCTTATTGCATTTGCTTATTGAGATTCACTCTTGCCACAAATTTCGGAATCAGTTTCCATCCATCACAATCTTAGGGTTTTGACCCACATTCCGACGGTTCAATACACATTCCGATAGCTTTTGGCTTTTGATCGCAATAACCCATTAGGGTTTTACTTTGCGATCGGTTGGATTTTCCCCCTTATTCCGATCTGGGTTGCGATCGCTTATTGCGATCGCATATTCCGACGGGATCAAGGTCTTGGTTAAGACGAAGTGCTGCCCATTTTTCGATAGAGTTATTGCGATTGATGCACATTGCGATAGTAAGCTTTCCGATAGATACTCATTGCGATAGACCTTGCATAGTTGTATTCCGATGGGTATTGATCTTAATTATTCCGATAGGGATTTTGATTTTTATTCCGATAGATGCTATTTTGGTGATTCCGATGGACATGAATTGTTTTATTCTGATTGATTAAGTTTTTAAGTTTTTAAGTTTCTTAAAGCTTTAAGTTTCAAGTACTTTCTTATTTAACTTTAACTTTCATTTTGTCCAAGTTTCAAATTTACTCAACGACACTTTAATTACTCGCTAATAGTTCAATTTAGACAAACAAACCAAACCATTGATTCACCAAAAGACGACTGAGTCGCACTTAAGACCGGTTTTCAATTCGAAAGGATTCGGACGATAAGACTTTATACCTAGCCAAAAGCGAAGTATTAAATGGCGCCGCTGCCGGCTCTTTTCGTTACGATAAACGGTTTCTAGTGAGAGACGCATTGAATTTTGGGATCCGTTCTTTGAACGTTATTTTCCTTGCTTTAAAAATTTTCAAAAAGCCTTAAAAAATATAAAACTCTTCAAAAATACAAAAACATTGAAAAATCATTAAAAGGCAATTCTTTTCCAAAGGTTTTGTACCAAAAAGATTATATAGATATTCTTTGTGTATATTTTTCTTCTGCAGGTGTATGCGTACTAGATCTTCGAACTATTCTGAGCCCGAGACTCGTGAAGATCTAGATATGGCTGGTGTTAATAACAACAATAATCACCCACCTCAACATAATTTGAATAACAACAACAACAACAACAATGTCCTCCTACCTGATTTACGAACTATGGAGGAATTGTGCCAACCCACCATGAACGGACGCGGAGGCCCGATTGCGCCAATGCACGTCACGGCTCAGGAGTTTTCGTTGAAGCATCACATGATCCAGCAAGTGCAAACGAACCCATTTCATGGAATTCCGGATGATGATGCCAACAAACACCTCGACAAATTCATAACCATGACCCAAACCATGAAGTGCTCCGGTGTTTCTATGGATGACCTTTGCCTTCAACTCTTTCCACACTCGCTTTCTCACCATGCCGAAAAATGGTTTGACCGTCTTCCTAAGAATTCTATTCATACGTGTAATGACATGACTCAACGCTTTTTATCGCGCTACTTTCCCCCATCCATGGTCACTAGCCTTCGTAACCAAATTAGTGGATTTATGCAAGAGAATGATGAATCGCTTTTCGATGCTTGGGAACGCTACAATGATTTGATCGACCGCTGTCCTAATCACAATATGCTCCCCGTCACTCTCATTGACACCTTTTACAATGGTCTCACTTTTCGTGATCGTGACACGATCAATGCCGCCGCCGGTGGTACTTTTATGAAAAGGAGACCGGAGGAGTGTCGAGAGTTGATTGAAAACATGACTACTCACCACAAGAATTGGGATTCTTCCGCATCCTCAAGATCTAATCAGAGAGTCAATGTTTCATCTACTTCTTCCACCACCAACTCGTCTGTTTTGGAACGTGCTATTCTTGATATTAACAAAAGTCTCCAAATTTTGACTTCTAACCAAACTCAACAAGCTAAAGCCGTTGCTATTTCTTGTGACACATGTGGTGGTCCTCATTCCTACAATGAGTTTCCTTCTACTCACGGCAATTATTCTGAAGACGTTAACGCAGCATACGGTACTTATCCCACGGGAGGCTATCAAGCTCGCCCTCAAGGAGACCGTAACTTGCTAAGTTATCGCTCCAACAATTATCTTGCTCCCCCCGGTTTCCCTCCTGCAAACCAATCCCAACCTCGTGCAAATAATCAATATCAATCCCAAAGAAACCCATACCCAACTCAAGGTAATTCTCAAGCTTACCAGGCTCCACCTCTCAATCAACCAATGGCAGTGAATCCAGATGTCGAGACATTTATGAAGACTAATCGGGAGTTGGTGACGAATCTTCAGAGTCAAGTCCGCAACTTGAAGGGAGAAATGGCAAAACAAGGGAACGATATTCGAGCCAAGCTAAGGAATGATATGGCCAAACACAGTGATGCAATTAATGCAAACATGCAAAACTCTTTTAACAATCAAGCTCTTCACCTTCGTGATATGATTGGTTCGCTCATCCAAAGTAATCAACCCTCTTCTTCGGGTACTCTTCCAAGTAATACCGTTGCGAATCCAAGAGGGGAGATGAAAGCAATCACCACTCGAAGTGGAAAAGGTTATATGGAACCCGAGCTTCCTACACCTCCACCCGTGATTGTGAACAAGGAAAAAGAGCAACTTTCCCCACCTCCTTCACCTTCTATCCCCATTTCCCCACCACCCGTGGTTATGAGTGATCCTACTCCCTTAAAGCCTTCTTCTTCATCCAATATACCTTATCCTTCAAGGTTGAGGAAAGAGAAGCAAAAGAGCAAGGATGATATTCAGGTTTCAAACTTTCTAAAAATGTTTAAACAATTGAATTTTAACATCTCCTTTGCCGAGGCTCTCGCTCACATGCCCAAATACGCTAAGATGTTTAAAGATCTTCTAAGTGATAAGGAAAAGCTTCTTGACATCGCTCAGACCCAACTTAATGAGAACTGCTCCGCAGTGCTCTTAAGGAAATTGCCCACCAAACTTGGTGATCCGGGTCGCTTCTTGATTCCTTGCAACTTCCCGGGAGTAGAGAATTGCATGGCCCTAGCCGATCTAGGTGCCAGTATAAACTTAATGCCTTTAAGTGTTTGGAAGCAATTATCTCTCCCCGAGCTAGTCCCCACCAAAATGACTTTGGAATTAGCCAACCGTACGGTTGCTTATCCAGTGGGGATAGCCGAAGATGTCTTTGTTGGCATTGACAAATTCACCTTCCCGGCGGATTTTGTTGTCGTTGACTACGAGATGGATCCCCGTGTTCCATTAATCGTTGGACGTCCATTCCTGAGGACCGGTCGCACTCTCATTGATGTATCCGCGGGCGAAATAATCATGAGAGTTGGTGACGATAAAATTGTCTTCAACATGGGTAAGATTTCTAAGCAACCTTATTCATATGAGAGTGTTAATGCTATTGATGTTCTCGATGAGGCTTGTGAAGAACATTTTCATGATGCTTGCAAAAGTATTCTTTCTTCTCTGCCCAATGTTGAGACCGTTGCCTCAATTGCTCCAGCATTGACTCCGTTTGGAGAAAGTGACTTGGATGATTTCGAAGCTAGCTTGGGTCCTCTCGATATTAAGTATGATAATTTGTCCACCAATTGGGATGAAGATATTCGTACTATTGAGAGACTTCTAAATGAGGACCCGTTGTCTCCTCCTTCTCCTAAAGAGGTGATTAATGATGATCCATCGTTAGTTTCACCATCTATTGAGGATCCTCCTACTCTTGAGCTTAAGGACCTACCTCCTCATCTTGAGTACGTTTTTCTGGAAGACGACGAGAAGCTACCGGTCATCATCGCAAAGGATCTGAAGGAAGACGAAAAAGCCCGACTTGTCGCTGTGTTGAAGAAGCATAAAAGAGCTATCGCTTGGAAAATCTCCGACATCCGTGGAATTGATCCTCACTTCTGCACACATAAAATTCTCATGGAGGACGACTTTAAGCCCTCAATTCAAAGTCAACGAAGGGTGAATCCTAAAATCCATGAAGTCATCAAAAAAGAGGTTATCAAACTTCTTGATGCGGGTATGATTTACCCTATTTCGGATTCACCATGGGTTAGTCCATTCTATTGTGTGCCTAAGAAAGGCGGAATCACCGTTGTGCCCAATGCAAACAACGAGTTGATTCCTACCCGTCTCGTTACTGGGTGGAGAGTTTGTATAGACTACCGCAAACTCAATGATGCCACGAGAAAGGATCATTTCCCTCTACCTTTTATGGACCAAATGCTTGAACGTCTAGCGGGTAATGGATATTACTGCTTTCTTGATGGTTTCTCGGGTTATTTCCAAATACCCATCGATCCCCAAGATCAGGAGAAGACAACATTCACTTGTCCCTATGGCACCTTTGCTTATAAAAGAATGCCTTTTGGCTTATGCAATGCCCCCGGGACTTTCCAAAGGTGCATGTTGGCTATATTCCATGACATGGTTGAGCAAACCATGGAAGTCTTCATGGATGATTTCTCGGTCTTCGGGGATTCCTTCTCTTCTTGCCTTGCCAATTTGGAACGTATGCTTAAGCGGTGCGAAGACACTCGCCTTGTTCTAAATTGGGAAAAATGCCATTTTATGGTAAAAGAAGGCATTGTGCTAGGACACAAAATCTCTAAAGCCGGTCTTGAAGTCGACCGTGATAAAGTTGATGTCATAGCCAAATTACCTCCACCTTCAACCGTGAAGGGTGTGAGAAGCTTTCTGGGTCATGCGGGTTTCTATCATCAATTCATTCAGGATTTCTCTAAAATCGCTCGCCCGATGACCCACCTCTTGGAAAAAGATACTCCTTTTATCTTTTCTAAAGAGTGTCTTGAAGCCTTCTGTAACACCCCCAAATTTATACAACTCAATACAGCGGAAGACTAGTTGATGTTACGGGATAGCACATTACTCACATCATAGACAACGCATAAAAATTGCGTCGTTTATTTATAAAGCATTTCCATTCATAAATATCAAAGTTACATCGGTCCCAAGTCATTATATTTCATACAAAGTTTTACAAAGTATTTTAATGGAAAATATAGTTTAAGTGCGGGCCATGAATTCTTGTTGTCTTCCCGAGAAGTACCTTCAAGTACCTGAGATAAGACATGTTAAAATAAAAGGTCAGCGATAACGCCGAGTGAATTCATAGAGTTTAATAAATTCCATCAATATAATATCAGTATAAGATTTATTACTGAAATCATTTTGTACAAATCATTTTAATAGGCCATAAAATAGCCAAAGTCGTTTTATACAAATCCTTATCGAAAATCATAATATAGGCATTTGCCTTAAAAATCATTATACGAGCCAATGTCATAAAAACATCATACAATACGTTTTACAACGTTGTATAGATTAAATAAAAACCGTTATGTGAATATGGTTATGAAAACCAAAACACGAACATAATATCAATAGTATGACCCTGTATTGCTAGTCAGGCAATACTTCGTAATTCGGAGCGTCTAGTAGTATTTCGTTAATCGGATTATTATAAGCCGCATGACATTGTTACCTTACTAAACCAACAACGGGTAGCTAACCCGATACCAATTTTGCCCATCTAAAGTAGCGTGTCGTCACAAAGGTCACGCTATGGAAATCTTCTCATACATAAATTCGCTTACCAATCAATGTGGCACGACGGGGATCAACCGTCAAGGCGCGAACTGGGGTGATCGTCCCCAAATAGTACTATTAAATGCATAAGCGTCTACCAAATCTCGGTAGTTCACAATTCATGCTAATGGGACTTTTAGTGACATAACCTAACTTTAATAATCCATTTTTTTTATTTCATCTATCGGGTCCTTTAATCATTCATAGGGTCATACAATCGGGTCATTCAATCATTCGGGTCCAAATCAATAAACAAGCAATCGGGACAAATGGTGTCCTATTTTTATAAAAACTAACATGTTATCTCCCTCGCGGGTTTATAAAACATTTAAAAGAGTGCGAGGCTATGAACTCACGTTGATGTGGGAAGGCGGGTTATCAGTAATTCGGACGTACGGTACGTGCTTCAATCACGGAAACCTAGACAAATAATACTCGGTCTTAGACGTTTGTCCAATGACTTTATAAAAATATCAATTATGTATACATATGATGATTATATATATGATGATCAAGTGGGTTTACATATTCTCGTTTACTCATTTTAGAGTTACGTGTTGATAACTTTTATACTAGTTTTCTCGTCTTACCTATTTACGTGTTTTAGGTCCAACAAGCTTATTATAAGTTATTTAACTTATTTTAATCCATTTTGTACTTTTATTATCAGTACATACACTTTCAAGTTGGGCCCAAATGGGTTAAGCCCAATAAGTTCTTTTTATGGGTGTTTATCTTATTTAGTCCAATTATTAGCCCAAGTATTAGTCCAATATGTTTACTTAGCTCGTTAATGTCCGTATGCCCTATAGTTCGGGTTTTATTGGTTTTTACTTGTTATACATGTCTATATATCAGTATATAAGGTTTATAAAGTTTTTATTAGACGGGTCCAACCATCTAAGTTTTATTTAACAAAAACGTTAATTTTACGGCAATAGCCGAAAAAGTCGTAAAAATCATGTTTATAGTTTTATAACTTATAAAACTTAACAAGTTTCCATTTTTATCATTTATACACTTATTACACCTTTTATATATTTATACAAATAGAATCCATGAGTTAGTGGGTTTTAATTTATATTTTATACATTAAAATTTTGAGTGCTTATATAATAGTATTATTCTTTAATTTCCAAAAATCTGATTTTTATCTTCACTTTCACCAAAACTGCCATATCTTGAGTTCTATATGGAGATAGAAGCTCACATTTTTATCACATAAACTACATGATATGTGCAACATTTAACTCTTCTATAGCTACTGTTAAATCATCTTTAAGTATTTTCTAAAAATCGTCCAAAACAGTAACCTTAGATTTATACCCTAAACTTGTTTTGATCATATCTTACTCATTATTTTGATTCCATTGCATGGCCAACTCTCACATGTGTACAAGACCCATAGCTTACTGTAAATCCATTTTACTTCATCATTTTATCAGTTTACCATATGGTTATTTACTGTTTTTATACAGCCTATCATTTAACCAAGATTTTAACCTTGTTTCATATGGTTTTTCACCTTTTTAATCATGTTTATCAACAACAAATCCCCACATAACATTTTTATCATCATATAATCATCATAAACATATACAATAGGAAATAAAATACATGTTTACATAATCAAAATAACAAGAAGATGAGGAGGACAATCTTTATACCACCAACTTGATGTAGGTTATGAGTTTGACATGGTTTTGGATGGAGAAACTTATGATGCACCAAGACCACCTTCATGACCACCATTCTTCATAGAAAACTTGTGGAAAATCAGCCTCAAGACACTATGAAAACTCCTCCTTGGATGTTATAAGTTGCACCAATCTTCATCTTTTTGAATGGAGATTAACATATGTTAATTATAACATATGTTTGTGGTTAAAAATTGTATGAATGGTGGTGTTTGTGGAGAAAATGGGACGGCATCAATGGAGTATTGAGAGAGTTTTTTGTTTGATTTGCATGTAAGGAAAATGAAAGTGAAAACTAGTTGCTAGTTTTGAAGTTAGTGGAGTGGTAAAAGGCTTAAGATGTACGCTAAGGTGACATGTGTAAACATTAAGCTAAAAACTTGCCACCAAATTTTGTGTGGTGGCTTCCTTTAGGCCGTCCCATGTGTGGGTGAGACAAAACTTGTTTTTGTCTCATCCCACTAATTTACGGGTATTCCTCGATTCTAGTTTCCTCGATTTGCGTGCCCTCGGGTCGTTTTACGAAAAACGTTTTTATAAATTATGAATCTACGTCACAAAACGAATCCAATAAAAATTGTTTCATCAAAAACGGAGTTCGAAAACGTAAATACGTAATCCTAAGGTTTCCGGTTTAGTCGTAAAGGACGTTAAAATAAAATCGTAAGTCCTAATCTCTTCTCGTAAATTTGTGAGTTTATAAACCAACACAAATTTAAAACTCCAAAATAATATTCACGGATAAATTTATTTTCTGAAATGTCGGACTGTCACCAAGGACGGTGTATGTAAACGTAAGCACGTAACATTGAATCCTCCGGTTTAAACGTAGTCGATGCTACTCTAAGACGTAAATCCAAATTTCTTCCCCAAAAATAAGTGAGTTCATATTGTAACATCAAAATAATGTTTTTTAAATAATATTGAGAATAAAATATCAATCATAAATTGACGGATTGTCACAGCATTTACCCCTAAATAGGATCTTTGTCCTCAAAGATCATCTTACCTTACTACTCGCTTCTTATAGATTTAAAGCCATGTGGGTATTTCCTCCACACTCGGTCTTTTCTCACAAGTGCAATTCATTACAATACGCGAGTTCTATCAAACATAACTACGGGAATAAGATCAGGCTTAATGTTGGCTTACTTTCTCTATCCATGATGTTCACGGGTTTCTGATGAATGCAACTTTTCGCCGATCTAAGCTTTACTAAGAACAATCAGATTTTCACTTGATAGATATTCCATCAAGTTCGATTTACGAAACATAATTCACGCAGTCTTTGAATTCCTAGGATAGATCCAGCTTATATGCCTTTCAAACCAATCTTTTATACCATCTCAATGGTCCCATACAACGGGGACTTATATCCCATGATTTGTCAGATCATGAATTCATTTTTCCAAGTTTAAAAATTGTGGCATAACTTTGCTACCCATTTGGCACTTCAAGATCTACATTTCACATTCACATAACCTCTTGCCCACTACCGGCTGTCAATAATCAAATCCTAATTTCAATATTCATTTCAGATCTCGCGTGTCGGGTATTTTGCAAGGATAGGTTCTCCATCATAGGAAACCTTAAACCTAAAAGACATGTCCAACTCACAGTGGGTGTATGTCGGGAGTCTTCATCTCAACTCCTGCTTACAGATGCTCTAATATTTAGATCCTAACAAGATTTGATCTCGATCCTAATACGATGATTATCAATGATAATCCTTCCAAAGGAAAACGATTATACGGTCTATTACCAAAGGTCAATCATTTAAACATAAAACAACACTTATAGTATTTTGTATCGTTACTTTACCTCGTCCCTTCGATTGGGGTGGTACACAGTACTCTCATCAAGGTTCGTTCTCAACGACTTCTGAGCAAATCTCTAGAAATTCAATGCGAAGCGAGGATCTTGATATAGATGATCGATACAGGCACACCATGTTTACATAACTCTTTTGCATTTATCATTATCGAGAATGATATTAGCAGATTTGGTCAGTCTGTCGACGATGACCCAAATCGAATCAAATTCAGATGATGACCTTTGCAATAGCTAGACGTTTACTAATGTATGAGGCGATTTCTGCCTTCATAATTGCCATCAGTACAACTTCTTCAGACAAAGATACTTTTAGTCATAAATGACATAAATAGAATACTTACACTTACAAGATTCCAATATAACTATATCTCACAATCCTTCATAGTTAGGCAACCACAAGTGGCCTTTAAAATATTTAACGCTATCGGCTTCTCAATTTTAATGGTTCACACTAGCCGCGAATCCCTTTTTATTATCTATATTATCCTTTTTACAAACATTGTTTGTTTTTATATCGTTCGGCAAATTATTTTGTACCTTCATTATCAAGAAATACATCTTAATTGATTCTTTATCCTTTTTATATAATATGTCAGTATCTATATTCACTTCTCATGATGTTATAATTATCATGTCCACAATTCACTCAGATATTCTTTCTATATTATGCGTCAGTATTTACGTTCAACTTTCTTCATATTTTCTAAGTTTCAGTTTCGTCTCATCTATCATTTTTATCCGTTTTACTCAATCCGTTGTCTAAAGCGTCAATAATTATTATAATTAATTAAATAATTATTAGTTAATTTTTATGAAGCGTAAACGTAAAAATTTTAAATTTCTTAGTTCGACCAATTATATAAAATGTTCAAAATAAATTTGAATTTAATTAACAAGATTTTTGTTGATTTATCGAAAATATTTAATAAGATTTCGTAAATGTTCGAAAAACCTTTGTTTATACTTTGGTCAAAATTTTCTTAGTTGAAAAGCAAAATTTGTTGTTTCAAATTTCAAGTTATGATTTAAATGGTTTTCCTCAATCCTTTTTAAGTTATCTTGAGGTATACACAAACATTTACCCCTAAACAGAAGTTTAGTTAAATGGTTTGTGTATAAGGGAATAATCCCTTAAAATTCTTTGTTATAACATTTGTCAAAACATATTTCCATTTCTTTTTGGTAAAATCCAAAGTCTTAAAAGGGCTCTTAATTTTTGAAGAGTCAATTTATATTCCATTATCCTTTTAATCACATAGTCAAATCATGTAAAGGTTCAAGTCTTTAATCATGTGTTAATTATTCAAGGTTCAGGTTTACACTGTTCGGCCAATTCAGTGCAGTCTATAAATAATTATTAACTCATTCTTATTCTGATAAACAAACATATAGTCCTTAATGATCACGAGCATATATTTATCAAATTACGGCCTACACACGTGATTCATCATAATTATGAATACTACATGTGCATTGTCAATCCAAACGACATCACGTGAAACTCATAATGTTCATTACAAGTAACAGATGTAGTGATTGGAATAGATAATCTTCTTCGCGGACGCGAAGTTGATAATAACCATACCGTGGATCAAATCTTTAAAACATACGCTAGAACCTTGTAAATGATCGAATAAATCTTCCATTTCGAGTTATGGATATCGCTTTCGATTGTCAATTTACTCAGCCACAGTAATCTAATATAAGGAAAGATAACACCATAGCTCTTCAGGATGACAGGCTTGGTATAATAAAATCTTTTTCCGACAATTTTCTCAGTTGTACGGTAATTCTTTTAATTTAGATGGTGCTGACGTACAGTGCACAAGCCACAGGTGCAGCACCGGGAATATAGTCAATACCAATTTCAACTTGCCTAAATGGCAAAAGTCTAGGTAATTCACCAACAATTACTTCCTAAAGTTTCAGATAACATAAACATCTTTTAATAAATTCATATTAACTTCTTCTAGATTACAATATCTATAACTATTTCACAATCATTCACGGTATAGTTTCAAATCTAAATACAGGATAAAATCATCCATCAAGAATTATTTAGATCATTTTTGATAATCAACATCTTATCATTTAGGGAATTCTACTCGAGTTCCCATCAATTAAGACAATGTCGTAGTCATAATCAATCAATCCATTCTACTGGCATTTCCAACTTTCCAGTTTTATTGCCGTCGATAAGATGTGAACTTCTCAAAAGACTAATAATAACTCATAATCCTTCACAAAGTCAAGGATATCTGGAGACACAACTACTATTAAAAGAGCAAGGTCAACGTATAATCTACGCGATAGAATTTCAAATCAGATACAGACGAAAACATTTAACGAATAGGAATATATCCCATGTTTTCATAATTTGAGTACGCATTCGAAAGCTCCTCGGATCGTTACCCAGGTCATTCAAATGAAATCAAATCAAAAGAAATGATAAGATCGTCGATACATCCAGTCGGGTATCAACACTCGGTAATCAAATACTTTTCCTAAGAATCTCACTACGGGATAATTGGACAAGAAAGAATTGTCAATTGTCAAATAAGATAATTTCCACAGATGAGTAAATTCAACTCAGAAGAATATGTGCTACAGGCACATGTGTAGGTGTCCCTAACACTATGTCCTTATTTTTCACTTCTTGCAGATCTCATTAAAATTTAATCTTTCACAATCTTCAAAGATAATGTAGTGTTTATTATTCAGTTTTATGGTGACTACTAATCAGCCTTGCATAGTCCATTCTAAATTGTATGTAGGCGCGCAACTATATACAATTTCAAGATTAACGATGCAATACTCAGTTCGTCAAAATTTTATCATCATGTTTATAATAAAAACATTTTCATGCTTAATAAGAATCAAGAATAAATTTACAAAGATTTTCTTTATCATGAAAACAATTAAGTTTTCCAAAGTGTTTTATAAACAACTTCATTTCGATAACAATCACTTACAAATCTTACTTTGAGTAATCCTTTTAGTGATGAAAATTCAATTTTTCTCAAGGAATACTGTTTTATCTTTATAAAAACAATGAGCGATCTGCAAAGGAGTGATGAAAGCTTGTTCACCAAGAATTTACTACGATATAATAGGAAATGAGCTTAGCCAAGAAATCATGAGGTTCATGACCTTGATGGCACTCACGAAGAATAATTCACAATGTAACTCAAATCAAGATGAGTACTTGTTCAATGGTTGCATCACTAATGCGAACATTAAGATGAAGCAAGAAAAGATAGATAACATCAATACATGTAGAATTTAGCGATCAAGGGTAGTCTTTTTATTAATCACAAACAAGTCAAAATTGTACCGTAACACATTACGTGTCACTATGTCATACAATTCTCAGAACTCATCCTACCAACTGATGTCTCAGTTAAGTTGGGGATTTTTAAAAGATACCACAATGAATACTAATCTACAAGAGTTATGGGGGTTCCACCTGTCCCGGAAGATCCATTGGTCTCAATTCAGAAGAAGATTTCTTCAATTTATTTCTTGGACACTGGGCATCCTCGTTAGTGGACAATGGCAAAGGAACAACCCTTAACACGAATCAACAATCAATTAAAACCTTATAATTCAATCACAAAACTTAACGACTTCTATTAATAATCTCATATTCCATATGGGTTAAATTTTACTTTATTCAAGTTTCAACCAATTTTATACTCAATTCAATATCCTACCTCATATTCCAATACTTTCAATCTTATTCTTCGGCCTTGTAAAGGCAATACAATCTCAATATGAATCAACACTTAATTTCCAATCCTATTAGCTCTTACAACAACAATTATCAAATGAGTCATTAATATGAAATGACTTGATCATTCAACTAGACTTCTCAGAAAGGTACTAGTGGCATGAGGCTTTTGGGTAATGGTTCCAATAATAGCCTCAAGTGCAACATTCACCCTTTCGATTTCAAGTTTAAGAATTGGATGACAACGAATCAGATGACATCTTTCTAGGTGGTAACGTTTTGTCAAACTCCACTCTATAAGGAAAGATCGTCATGACATCGATATCAGTTTTAATCTCGCCAATTCTTTCTTAATATCACAATCAACTAATATCTACAATTCTACGAATATCGACCATTTGTCGGGATCATAAATATCCACAACTTGGTTTAGATCTAGGATAGCTAGAATTCCTACGACAATAGCTTCGATTAATTTACTAGGGGATTTAGGGTACATTGTGACAATCTACGTCGTATAAATATCTCGTATAAATATCAAAATAATCATCAAAAAATCATGTAATCAATTTACATCATATATATATATATAATTCAAGTATATATATATTAAAATAACACTTCTCAGTCTGGCCTTGTCGGTAACTCGGGAATTCTTCGGCACCGTTATAGTCAAAAGATTTTTAGACATTTTTAGAAAAATGTTTATAGTTAAAAGATTTTGAAATGTTTTATTCAAAACCTTGGTTTTAAAAATCTTTCGTTCTCTATAACGAGAGCTCTGGTACCAAACTGTAACACCCCCAAATTTATACAACTCAATACAGCGGAAGACTAGTTGATGTTACGAGATAGCACATTACTCACATCATAGACAACGCATAAAAATTGCGTCGTTTATTTATAAAGCATTTCCATTCATAAATATCAAAGTTACATCGGTCCCAAGTCATTATATTTCATACTAAGTTTTACAAAGTATTTTAATGGAAAATATAGTTTAAGTGCGGGCCATGAATTCTTGTTGTCTTCCCGAGAATTACCTTCAAGTACCTGAGATAAGACATGTTAAAATAAAAGGTCAGCGATAACACCGAGTGAATTCATAGAGTTTAATAAATTCCATCAATATAATATCAGTACAAGATTTATTACTGAAATCATTTTGTACAAATCACTTTAATAGGCCATAAAATAGCCAAAGTCGTTTTATACAAATCCTTATCGAAAATCATAATATAGGCATTTGCCTTAAAAATCATTATACGAGCCAATGTCGTAAAAACATCATACAATACGTTTTACAACGTTGTATAGATTAAATAAAAACCGTTATGTGAATATGGTTATGAAAACCAAAACACGAACATAATATCAATAGTATGACCCTGTATTGCTAGTCAGGCAATACTTCGTAATTCGGAGCGTCTAGTAGTATTTCGTTAATCGGATTATTATAAGCCGCATGACATTGTTACCTTACTAAACCAACAACGGGTAGCTAACCCGATACCAATTTTGCCCATCTAAAGTAGCGTGTCGTCACAAAGGTCACGCTATGGAAATCTTCTCATACATAAATTCGCTTACCAATCATGTGGCACGACGGGGATCAACCGTCAAGGCGCGAACTGGGGTGATCGTCCCCAAATAGTACTATTAAATGCATAAGCATCTACCAACTCCCGGTAGTTCACAATTCATGCTAATGGGACTTTTAGTGACATAACCTAACTTTAATAATCCATTTTTTTTATTTCATCTATCGGGTCCTTTAATCATTCATAGGGTCATACAATCGGGTCATTCAATCATTCGGGTCCAAATCAATAAAAAAGCAATCGGGACAAATGGTGTCCTATTTTTATAAAAACTAACATGTTATCTCCCTCGCGGGTTTATAAAACATTTAAAAGAGTGCGAGGCTATGAACTCACGTTGATGTGGGAAGGCGGGTTATCAGCAATTCGGACGTACGGTACGTGCTTCAATCACGAAAACCTAGACAAATAATACTCGGTCTTAGACGTTTGTCCAATGACTTTATAAAAATATCAATTATGTATACATATGATGATTATATATATGATGATCAAGTGGGTTTACATATTCTCGTTTACTCATTTTAGAGTTACGTGTTGATAACTTTTATACTAGTTTTCTCGTCTTACCTATTTACGTGTTTTAGGTCCAACAAGCTTATTATAAGTTATTTAACTTATTTTAATCCATTTTGTACTTTTATTATCAGTACATACACTTTCAAGTTGGGCCCAAATGGGTTAAGCCCAATAAGTTCTTTTTATGGGTGTTTATCTTATTTAGTCCAATTATTAGCCCAAGTATTAGTCCAATATGTTTACTTAGCTCGTTAATGTCCGTATGCCCTATAGTTCGGGTTTTATTGGTTTTTACTTGTTATACATGTCTATATATCAGTATATAAGGTTTATAAAGTTTTCATTAGACGGGTCCAACCATCTAAGTTTTATTTAACAAAAACGTTAATTTTACGGCAATAGCCGAAAAAGTCGTAAAAATCATGTTTATAGTTTTATAACTTATAAAACTTAACAAGTTTCCATTTTTATCATTTATACACTTATTACACCTTTTATATATTTATACAAATAGAATCCATGAGTTAGTGGGTTTTAATTTATATTTTATACATTAAAATTTTGAGTGCTTATATAATAGTATTATTCTTTAATTTCCAAAAATCTGATTTTTATCTTCACTTTCACCAAAACTGCCATATCTTGAGTTCTATATGGAGATAGAAGCTCAAATTTTTATCACATAAACTACATGATATGTGCAACATTTAACTCTTCTATAGCTACTGTTAAATCATCCTTTAAGTATTTTCTAAAAATCGTCCAAAACAGTAACCTCAGATTTATACCCTAAACTTGTTTTAATCATATCTTACTCATTATTTTGATTCCATTGCATGGCCAACTCTCACATGTGTAAGACCCATAGCTTACTGTAAATCCATTTTACTTCATCATTTTATCAGTTTACCATATGGTTATTTACTGTTTTTATACAGCCTATCATTTAACCAAGATTTTAACCTTGTTTCATATGGTTTTTCACCTTTTTAATCATGTTTATCAACAACAAATCCCCACATAACATTTTTATCATCATATAATCATCATAAAAATATACAATAGGAAATAAAATACATGTTTACATAATCAAAATAACAAGAAGATGAGGAGGACAATCTTTATACCACCAACTTGATGTAGGTTATGAGTTTGACATGGTTTTGGATGGAGAAACTTATGATGCACCAAGACCACCTTCATGACCACCATTCTTCATAGAAAACTTGTGGAAAATCAGCCTCAAGACACTATGAAAACTCCTCCTTGGATGTTATAAGTTGCACCAATCTTCATCTTTTTGAATGGAGATTAACATATGTTAATTATAACATATGTTTGTGGTTAAAAATTGTATGAATGGTGGTGTTTGTGGAGCAAATGGGACGGCATCAATGGAGTATTGAGAGATTTTTTTGTTTGATTTGCATGTAAGGAAAATGAAAGTGAAAACTAGTTGCTAGTTTTGAAGTTAGTGGAGTGGTAAAAGGCTTAAGATGTACGCTAAGGTGACATGTGTAAACATTAAGCTAAAAACTTGCCACCAAATTTTGTGTGGTGGCTTCCTTTAGGCCGTCCCATGTGTGGGGTGAGACAAAACTTGTTTTTGTCTCATCCCACTAATTTACGGGTATTCCTCGATTCTAGTTTCCTCGATTTGCGTGCCCTCGGGTCGTTTTACGAAAAACGTTTTTATAAATTATGAATCTACGTCACAAAACGAATCCAATAAAAATTGTTTCATCAAAAATGGAGTTCGAAAACGTAAATACGTAATCCTAAGGTTTCCGGTTTAGTCGTAAAGGACGTTAAAATAAAATCGTAAGTCCTAATCTCTTCTCGTAAATTTGTGAGTTTATAAACCAACACAAATTTAAAACTCCAAAATAATATTCACGGATAAATTTATTTTCTGAAATGTCGGACTGTCACCAAGGACGGTGTATGTAAACGTAAGCACGTAACATTGAATCCTCCGGTTTAAACGTAGTCGATGCTACTCCAAGACGTAAATCCAAATTTCTTCCCCAAAAATAAGTGAGTTCATATTGTAACATCAAAATAATGTTTTTTAAATAATATTGAGAATAAAATATCAATCATAAATTGACGGATTGTCACACCTTCAATCTTCTTAAGGATAAGCTAACTAAAGCACCGGTCTTGGTTACCCCTAGTTGGGAGCTGCCTTTTGAATTGATGTGCGATGCTAGAGACTTTGCTATTGGTGCGGTTCTGGGACAAAGAGTGAATAAACACTTCCAACCAATCCACTACGCTAGCAAAACAATGACGGGGGCTCAATTGCATTATACGACAACCGAAAAAGAGCTTTTAGCTGTTGTCTATGCTTTTGAAAAATTTCGCCCCTATCTTGTTTTATCCACCACCATCGTATACACGGACCATTCCGCGTTGAAGTACTTGATGACAAAGAACGATTCTAAGCTAAGACTTCTTCGCTGGGTTTTGCTCCTTCAAGAATTCAACATTGAAATTCGTGACAAGAAGGGAGCCGAAAACCTGGCCGCGGATCATCTGAGTCGACTTGAGGATCCATATCAAGGGGATCATCCGAACAAAGAGATCAATGACTCTTTCCCCCTTGAGACCTTAATGTCTATAAATCTCAATCTTGATGACACCCCGTGGTTTGCGGACATCGCAAACTACTTAGCGGGTGGTATTCTCATCAAAGGGTTAACATCCCAACAAAAGAAGAAGTTCTTGAATGATGTTAAGACTTACTTTTGGGATGACCCTTATCTATTCAAACAGTGTGCTGATCTGATTATTCGTCGATGTGTTGACGGACCGGCAGCTTTTGACATTCTCCAAGCTTGCCACAAAGGACCCACCGGTGGTCACTTTGGTCCCAACTACACCGCTAAGAAAGTGTTTGATTCTGGATTCTACTGGCCCACCATTTATCGTGACGCTCACGAAATGGTTAAGCATTGTGATGCTTGCCAACGTCAAGGCAAGATCACACATAAGGATGAGATGCCTCAAAATTTCATACAGAAATGTGAAATCTTTGATGTATGGGGCATCGACTTTATGGGGCCATTTCCATCCTCCAAAGGGAACAAGTACATCCTCGTCGCCGTCGACTACGTTTCTAAATGGGTTGAAGCTAAGGCTCTTCCTACGAATGATGCGAGGGTGGTTGTGAACTTTTTGAAGCAGCTTTTCGCTCGATTTGGCGTTCCTCGTGCTATTATCAGTGACCGCGGGACTCATTTTTGCAACGATCAATTTGCAAGTCATGGCAAAGTATGGTGTCAATCACCGTCTTTCCACCGCCTATCATCCCCAAACCAATGGGCAAGCCGAGATATCCAACCGTGGCTTGAAGAGAATTTTGGAGCGTACTGTGGGAGAACATCGCGCCGCATGGGCCGATAAGTTAGATGATGCTCTGTGGGCTTTCCGTACTGCTTACAAGACCCCGATCGGTTGTACACCTTATCGTCTTGTGTACGGGAAAGCCTGCCACCTCCCCATCGAGCTGGAACATAAGGCGCACTGGGCCTTGAAGTGGGCTAACTTCGACACCAACAAAGCCGGTGATCATCGCAAGGTTCAACTCAACGAGCTCAATGAACTGCGGAATGAAGCTTATGAGAACTCGCTGATCTACAAGGAGAAGACCAAGATCATTCATGACGCAAAAATCAAGAACCAAGAGTTCCACGTTGGTGATCAAGTTCTACTCTTTAACTCTCGGTTGAAGATCTTCTCTGGCAAGTTGAAGAGCTGCTGGTCTGGTCCATTCACCGTCGCCAAAGTCTTTCCATATGGGACCATTGAGCTTTCTCAGCCAAATGGGCCCAATTTCAAGGTGAATGGCCAGCGTCTGAAGCTGTACTTTGGTGAGGACATCTCTCAGGAGATGATTCCATCCCTCACCACGTTCCCCATGAACTAAAATTGGGTCGAGTCAGGCTCATGACTCGGTGAACAAAAACAAGCGCTTCTCGGGAGGCAACCCGTGATCTATCCTTTACTGCTTTCATAATAAGTGTAGGGGGAGGCCCGCATATGTTTGTTGTCTTGTTTCTTGTGCTGTGCATGGATTAAAGCTTCAGAAAGCATCTTGATGACTTTTGACGAACCGTGATACCGTGTTTTCCATCTTCCCGGTTCTATCCTAAACTCTTGTGATTCAATATTTCATATTCTATATGTTCACATTGAATTCTCTTTAGTTGTCCTTTCCTTAGTAAGATTTAAACAAAGTGCACAATGTCCTAAGTGTAGGGGAGTTTACTCCCACATGCTTAAACATTGAGGACAATGTTTATCTCAAGTGTAGGGGGGACTTCTATCGAAGTAAGTGGTCTTTTCCATGAATTTGCCCTCATTTTAACCGGAAAATGTGATTTTTCAACATTTTTCAAAATTTTTAATCTATTTTGGCCAAGTTGTATAGTTGTATTTTCCTTTTTCATGATTAGTTTCTTGCAATTTCTAGAATAAATTTTCAATAAAGTGGTTTTAGATTTTTCTTAGTCGTGAACATTTTGACTCAACCCGAGTTTACTTACCTAAGTTTACTCTAGCTAGTATCCTTAACGTGTTTAAGTCAAGTTTTGCTAGGCTTTTATATAGGGAGCTATAAAACGCGAAAGTCTTAACTCTCACGGGTTAAGAACAAGAACTTTTCGCAAGTTCCTATAATTGATCCTAGAGAGTTGTTTATCAAGGGAACTTTAAAATGCAATTTCTAAACTTGAAAAAGTCCAAGAATTTGCAAGATCCTATAGGCGACTCGAAAACCCAAAACTTTGATTTAATAGGCTAAGCATCCACGAGTCTCATTCCTTGAGATTTTAAACTGTGGAGAACGAGAGATGATAGAGTCAATTATAAGTTCGGTATTCTTTCGTGAATTTATGTGAGTTAATTATAAGCCTATTCTCCCTCCGCTTGTTAATAAATTTATCTGCAATAAATAAGGTTGTACGATTTAAAAGGTTACTTAGCTTCTAGCCCCAGATCGTTTAAAAGTTGCTCGGTACGGATTAGAGTTCATAGCCAAGGCATAACTTATTGAAGCGGGATGCGAAGATTGGCGAGTCCGAAAAGGCCCTAACAAGGCATGAGGGCTACATGTTGTTGCTAAAGATCCAAAAGTGATGTGAAGAATCATTTATCGAAAATCTATATTAAGGATCAAGACACACGACGAAAAGCAAAAACTCCCCAAAAGTCATGGAGAAGTCTATCCGAAAAGACCCTAACAAGGTATGAGGATAAATAGATCCAAGTCCTAAAAGGAGGCGGATCGTTGTATATCGAAGTCCAAAATACAGATTGGAGAAAAATGAAGAAGTCATGGTCCAAAAATGAAGAATCTCTCAAAAACTTCAAGTGAAGAAATTCCTATTATGAAGAGAAGACCATAATTTCAAGAACGTCTCTCGAAGATTCGAAGTATGAAGTCGCTGCCAAATATCGGTCCGAGAAAGGTCTCAAATCGGTGAAGCGAGTTATGCCAAGATATGAACTTTATGAGGTCCCGAGAAGCAGTTTTAAAAGATTTGGTCCTTTAGCTAACTATTGATTAAATCGTGCACTTTATTTTCAGACTAAATACCTATCGAAATAAGTCAAACAATGCATCCTCATGATCATTCAAGACAAATAATAAAATATAAGAGATACCCATAGGAATAAGGGAGTCTAAGTGAATAATTTGCCCACATGAGTTCGTGATAGTTTACTAACTTATAATAACAATGATCTCGTTTTTAAGCTTGGTATGGGGAACGTGAAACTTGAGGATGATAAACGTTCATGGCCGCCAAAACCCAATGTAAGTTTTTAATTTCTTTATTTATTCCTATCTTTTATGTTTAGTATTTAATAAAGGCCAAGGTAGGTTATTTATGATGGGAAATGTAAACCGTGCTTAAAATTAATGCATTGCATGAGGGCATTGCAATGGTCAAGTGTAGGGGATTTAATAAGTGTGAAAACACTTATCCTTTTACCACTTATTTCCAATAATAACAAGACCAAAACGTGTGATTTATGTCGTAAAAGTCGGAATTATGCGTGGTTTGTGTTTTTATTGTGTTTTAGGACCAAAAGATGAAAAAGGAAGAAAACACGGGCTTTCACGGGCTTTTATCGAAGAAAACGGGAAAAGATGAAGTCAAAAGATCAAGAGTGCTTAAAGAACGAATGTCCAAGACCTATTCTGAAGATTTATCGAAGAACAAGTCTAAAGACGGAAGTTTAATGAAGTCGAAGAACTCGAGTCTAAATAAATGAAGAAATGTTAAGACGAGTTTAATTAATCCCGAGACGACATCGAGGAAGACCAATATGAATTTAATCGAGTCGAGAAGAAAAGAAAGAAGAAAGCACCACACATGCCTCCCACTTCCCTGTTGGGTCAAATTATAGAGTTGATAAGTCAAAACACAACAAAATAAGAAGACAAGGGCTAAAAAGTACAAGTTGCAAAAGAACAAGCCGTTGGAGTCTTTTTATTACTTTAGCTTTCTTTGTAAGCTATGTTTTCTAGTATATAAAGAAAACATAGGACGTAGGTTTTATAATTCAATTCATTCACAATGTAAACCTAAAGTGTGTGTCGCACTAGACGTGGGATTCAATGTATACACGTCTAGTGGATGTTTGTTATTAATATAATGAACATCCCATTTGTTTTAATTCGTGTTCTTTGTTCCTAAACACCTTGTCATGATCATTGTTCTTTTCCGCTATGTTATCATATGAACGATGATCAAACCTAGATATATGGTTCTTAACCATCGAGTCGAACGATCTATAGGTTCAACAATTGGTATTAGAGCCTAAGGCTCTTGATATCTAGGTCCGACGAGGTGTTCGTGTATGGTGAAGAAGAAAAATTCGTATGGAGTTTTTCTGGACGTTTTTGTGTGCGCAGCAGTATTCAGAAGGTCATAACTTTTGATCTAACCGTTGGATCGTCACGAAATTTTAGATGTGTGTTCTACATACATAGATCTAAACATCCACCGGAGGGATTGTCGAGTTTTATCCCCAGGAAAAAGTTATTAAGCGTCGAAGTTGGCTGATGGAAGATTTTCAGTTTTCTGCTTTCACATGAAATCATGAACTAGGGTTTCCTCAAACCCTAGATCTACTTAAAAAGCAGGAAGAATTGAAATTGGAGGCTGTTATAATGCATTATGGTGTTTAAATTCAAATCTAATTAGAGTTTCGATGCACAAAATATTAAACCCTAGATTTGCGTGAAGTTGTTGCTGTGTTGTATGTTTGATCGCTGTGTAAAGTTCACATGGTTAAGAGACAATCGACAACACTTCATAAGCTGTTAATAATCCAAGTTGTGATGTGTTCTTTACTCCGTTGCTTTTTAAACTACGGATAGGAAGACAAAACCATGCTGGTGGTGACGTGATGCAAGGATGTGTGGACCAAGAAAAAGCTATACATGGTTTATGTTCACACGGTACAAGGGCCATGATTGGTTAAGCTTTTGAGATGTGAATTATGTTTGCTGCTTTAGGTTAATGCGTTCACACGGCCAAGAGAAGGAAATCATTCACACGGTGATAGCTTCCTGATTGGTCTAAATCTCATACGTTCACACGGTTTGGCTAGTGATATGAAGATCAAGTTGTGTTACTTCATGTTCACATGGTTGCTCGATTTTGATTGGATGAAACTTTCTGTGTTCACACGGTTTTGATATCTTGCTTTCACACGGCATAAAACAAAACCCTAATATTCCAATACTCTACATGCTAGTCCATGGCAAGATAACGTGAGGATATACTTTGTTTGATGTAAACGCTGACAAGCATAGGAGTGGACGCTGACAAGATTTTACGTTGGCGCTGACGTTTGTAATTGAGGCGCTGACAAAAAGAAGTTCGACGCTGACAGGAATAAGTCAACACTGTTAGGTTGGCAGTGTTGTCCGAGATATGTTCTTCAAACGCTGATACGCCTTGTCCGATATCGGGTAATGAATGTGGATATTGCACAAAAGAGGATCTCGGGTAACACACTGTTTGCTGCTGTTTGAGAAAACTAGTACGTTTTAAGCACACAAAAAGAAGGGAAATACACACAAAGGTACATGGAATCTCCGTTTAATTCAGAATATCATTATGATATTTATGGCTCGGATATTTTTAAAAGGATTAATGATTTTAAAGTGAGTTAGCAATTATTCGTGGGAATTTGATGGATATTTAAACTATGTAATCGGGATAGCCTTGCAAAAGAGTTATTCAAATAACACTTTTACATATGGTATGAAGATGTTATTTCATTCAAATTCGTCATGAAGAAGTGTTAGCTTAAGGGGAAGAATTCTTATGGTAAGTTTTGATGATTGAAGAAGATTTGCGCAAGGTTATGTTCTATCATATCTTGAAAGTAATTAGCATGACAACTAACTTTCAAGGTAACTTGTTCGTGCTTACATAGTTGGTGACGAAGACTTGTCATAAACACTTGAAGGAGTTACATTATCGTGCTCAGTGTCTCACAAAGGATGAGAATATTGACAAGGGATCGAGGTCTACTTATATTTTTTGCATAATGTGGTATAAGTTCTTCATCACATGGATAAACAAGACATGGAACATAGGTTTGTGGTATTCTACTTCTGCATCAAGACAACTGTATTTATTTTTCTTCAGGATCATTACATAGAGCTACTTTTGGAGAATCTTCAAGATTGCATACTTTCACATATTCCCTATTGATGTGTCAAAAAGGGGAAGAATATGTGCTATACTTAAGGGGAAGCTTCTTGGAGATCATGTACTACATACAAAGGATTCATGCTTAAGAAGAGTGTTTTGACATCATCAACTAGGGGAAGATTGTTGGGTCAAATTATAGAGTTGATAAGTCAAAACACAACAAAATAAGAAGACAAGGGCTAAAAAGTACAAGTTGCAAAAGAACAAGCCGTTGGAGTCTTTTTATTACTTTAGCTTTCTTTGTAAGCTATGTTTTCTAGTATATAAAGAAAACATAGGACGTAGGTTTTATAATTCAATTCATTCACAATGTAAACCTAAAGTGTGTGTCGCACTAGACGTGGGATTCAATGTATACACGTCTAGTGGATGTTTGTTATTAATATAATGAACATCCCATTTGTTTTAATTCGTGTTCTTTGTTCCTAAACACCTTGTCATGATCATTGTTCTTTTCCGCTATGTTATCATATGAACGATGATCAAACCTAGATATATGGTTCTTAACCATCGAGTCGAACGATCTATAGGTTCAACATTCCCTATAAATACCCTCCTAATCACATTAGGAGGGGAGTTAGTTAGTTTTTATTTTCAAGTTTTCTTTCTAGTTTTTAGAGAGAGAAAGTCTTAAACTTTCTCTCACTAGATTTCATTCTCTCTTTTAATCTTTGAAGATTAAATATCTTGTATTGCTTATTTTCATTAATCTAGTTCCATTTTTAAGCTTTTAAATCCTTACTCTCATTCTACACTTCTTGATTTATCCTTCCTTTGATCCGAATTTCACATCTCACTCGTATGATTTGATGTTTTCGTGAATAAAGGTTTGATTTCTTGGTTTACACACAAGCTCTTACACGTTTAGGCCATAGGCTCATAATGCTTATTGGCTTATTCGAATCTTAGCTTACTGATTTTCGGACTTCTTCAAGGTTTTTAGTAGTTTTAAGTTCATTTCATAAAGTTCTTGATTTTAAGTTTTGAAAAGTCATCGAATTTGAGCCTTTTGGATCATTTAAGATTCGTTTAGAATTGCTTATTGCATTTGCTTATTGAGATTCACTCTTGCCACAAATTTCGGAATCAGTTTCCATCCATCGCAATCTTAGGGTTTTGACCCACATTCCGACGGTTCAATACACATTCCGATAGCTTTTGGCTTTTGATCGCAATAACCCATTAAGGTTTTACTTTGCGATCGGTTGGATTTTCCCCCTTATTCCGATCTGGGTTGCGATCGCTTATTGCGATCGCATATTCCGACGGGATCAAGGTCTTGGTTAAGACGAAGTGCTGCCCATTTTTCGATAGAGTTATTGCGATTGATGCACATTGCGATAGTAAGCTTTCCGATAGATACTCATTGCGATAGACCTTGCATAGTTGTATTCCGATGGGTATTGATCTTAATTATTCCGATAGGGATTTTGATTTTTATTCCGATAGATGCTATTTTGGTGATTCCGATGGACATGAATTGTTTTATTCTGATTGATTAAGTTTTTAAGTTTTTAAGTTTCTCAAAGCTTTAAGTTTCAAGTACTTTCTTATTTAACTTTAACTTTAATTTTGTCCAAGTTTCAAATTTACTCAACGACACTTTAATTACTCGCTAATAGTTCAATTTAGACAAACAAACCAAACCATTGATTCACCAAAAGACGATTGAGTCGCACTTAAGACCGGTTTTCAATTCGAAAGGATTTGAACGATAAGACTTTATACCTAGCCAAAAGCGAAGTATTAGACATTAATCAATTTTAATTCCAAATTAAAATTGAACCTAAATCTATCACAACCTCTAAAACTTGACTAAAATTGGTTCAAAATGTTATCCAAAATTTTGTCACCCTTTGTCAAGACATTCTTGGTGAATGTGTTGCTTTTGTGCAACCCTAGCAAAATTTAGTGCTAATAGAGGTAAAATTCCAAGATTTGCAATTTTTTGAAAAGTCTTAGTTTTTCTCAAAACCCTGGAAAATTTAGATTTCAAGTCCACTGTGCGCGGTTCCTTAAAGAACGCACGGTTACTTAAGTGATAGAACCGCCGGTCCCTATAAGATACCGCGCACAGAAAGCCACTTTTTGGCTCGTTTTTGGTCTTCCTTCATCACCCTTTTCCCAGTCAAGATTCCATGTTTACTCAATTTGGCTAAACATTCCTTGACAGTTTACATTTGTTTTTCAAACCTTTGCCTTGTATACTTTCTTCTTATACCCCAACCTTGATATTTCATTCTCACACCTCAACAATGCCTAACTCTCCCTTTCATAACCTTGACATTTCTTTGTCACAAACCTCCTCACCCAAAGCTTCCTCATCAAAGCTTTCAAAGAAACCGAAAATCTCGGTTAAACCTATTTGGATCAAGAAAAATGAACCCTCTTCATCCAAACCACCCAAGAACCCCACCTTCTCTCCAATCAAGTATTGGAATGAGACCTACTCCATTAACCCAATCACCGGAGAAAAGGAGAATCTCCCCCCACCACCAAAACCCTTTGACACCCCTCAACTCAATGATCTCTCAACCTTCCCAAACCTCACAAGGCATTATGAAAACATTACCTACCCACTCTCCTCACCACCACCAAACCCTAGGTATGATGGCCTTCCCCCATCAACCGAATTTGTGTTGCATCATGGATCCTCGTGTGCTTGTTGTCGATTTCAAGAAATTGAACTTGCTCATGTGTATGAGAAGTTGAATTTTCTTGAATTCCTCCTCACTCGACCTCCTCTCAAAGTTTTCGTTCCCGTGGACAAAACTTCGAATGATGCATCGTCGTCTTATTTTTACAACTAAAGGGCTACACTCCATTGGAGTCAATAAAACTTTAGTTGTTTTAGATTCATTTTTTTAAGCAATCTTGGAAAATTGTCACTATTAGACTACCTTATGCTTTGTGGTTTATTTTCATATCTTTTGCTTTAGATACTCATATTATGTGTATGACTATCTACTTTGCTTATCTTTTTCATATTTATGTAATATGAAATCTTTGTGTTGTCTTTGTTTTCTTTATTTGATCATTCTCTCTTTCTTTTGAGTTGATCGTGGTTAATCTTTACAATTGTTTATGGGTGATTCCATCAATTCTAAATTTTAACCCCTTGACAAATTTATCATCTTCATTGGTTGGATGTTTCCTTTCTACCTCCATTCCACCAATTGAACCTTGATTTGGTTATTTACCTCTTTGGACATACTTAGCAAATACTTGCTTCTAATTTGAGATTTCTTTTCCTTCTCCCTCTCAAGTTACTTAGTAGGTAATGATCATATATACATTGGTGTTTCTTTCCTTTCTACTAACCTTTGTGTAGCATGTCACCTTAGCTCATACACTTAGTGCCCCAAGCAAGGGGGAGCAACCACCAAGGGAGAGCTACTAGCAAAGTCCGGATATCTTCAAAGACTTGTGCTTACCTTTTTGCTACAACAAAGGGGGAGAAATGATAGTGATAAACTCGTTAATAATTCGATATTTTGTGTTTCTAAGTAAATGAGTTTATAGTTTGTCGTAATCAAAAAGGGGGAGATTGTTAATGCAAGTAATGCCTAAAAACATTATTAGTGTTAACTAATCTTTCTTAGTTTTGATCACAACAAACTATACAACACATGTAGTGTAAAACACAAAACGAATTATTTAACTAACACTATCATCAAGGTAATAATCATATCACTAACCTTTCTTAATCATACTTAGTGATCATCAAAATGATTATCCTTAAAACTCACTTTGTTAATATGACAAAAGATTTTTTAATAAACTTTCTTTTTAAGAAAATGTTTTATTAAAATGGAAAATGTAAATTTGAAAATGGCATATTCCATATGCCATAAGAATATATTTTGAAGGATTAAAAAACCTCAGATATTCCTACCCCACTAAAAGACAAAAAAGGAAGCGGACTCTACTGGGCGGTACCTTAAATAGCCTAGGCGGTTCCTTATCGATAAGGTACCGCAGGCTAGATAAGGATCCGCACCCAGCTAGCCGTTGGACTTTGTCTTCTATAAATAGTGGATCAAATCTCATTTTCCAATAAGCCTCTTGGACGTTTTTCTCAGCCCCCTTTCTCTTTTCTATAGCATAATCATTAGTAAATGATCACTTAAAGTGTTAAGGATGTTTACATATGATTATCCTCTTGATCCCCTCCTTTACCTTGTCCAATGAGAAGATCACTCACTCACTAGTCTTGTGATAAAGATGAATCCATGAATTAGTCATGTTCATCATGTTAGCCTTTTTATTTTTGTTAATCCATTTGTATTTATGAAATACTTAAACTAGTTGTGTTCATCCAAGCTATTTGTAAATACTTGGATTTGTTGTGTAAATCCATTGCATATGTGTTTGCTTGGATTTGTGTTGTGTAGATCCAAGCTACATGTGTGTACTTGGATATGTCTAGTTGAGTTGTAATAGATTTGTGTAGTAGTTCTCACTAAACTATAAAGTGATGTGGTTGTGTCTTGTGAGTTCTCACTAAACTTGAAACTTATTAGTAGTTGTGTTGTGTGAAGTTCTCACTTAGCTTCAAAGTGAGGAGTCGTGAAGATTGGTTCTAGCTTTGGATTAGAACTCGACATCTAGCCTTGTGTCGTTAAATGGTGAAGTAGGCAACGTCGTGAAGATTGGTTCTACCTTGAGATTAGAACTCGACATCTAGCCGTGTGTCGTTAAATTGTGAGGTAGGTGATAGTAGTAAATTTAGATAACTTGCTTTAGGAAAAACAAGCAACTAAATATGAGCGGTAAGTATCGAGTGATGATTTTAGGGAAAATCAACACTAATGACCCACAATCACTTAAAAAGAGATGAAAGATTCGTTTCCCAAGGAGGTATGGTGTTGTGAATTAACTTGTATGTATTTGAGATTAATATTGATGGGATGGAATGACGGTTTTGTGAAAATTACACTATGACGTAAAAAATCGAAAACGTAAAACCGTAGAAAAACCACTAAAATTAAAAATTAATAAAACCAAAAACAAAATCAAGAAAAAGATTAAAAAGACTAAAACAAGTCTAAAATAATATAAATAAAGACAAAAATCCAATAAAGATATTTTAAAACCTTTTATTAATTAAATAATTAATTTTAAATGCTAATTAAAGCCCTAAAATTAAATTTAACTAATTCAAAAGTCTAAAATATGATTTTATTGAACAATTACTTAACTTATATTATTAGAAGACTAAAAAGTAATTTTCTAAAAATTAAAACTTATTAAAACTATTTTTAAAACTCTAAAAATGATTAAAAGTGATTAAAACCTAATTAAACTTAAAATAATTATAAAAATAAATCTAAAAGTGATAAAAATAATCTAAAGAATGGAAATAGTCCTATTTAATGCTATAGAACTTAAGAAAAATGAAAAATAAAGAAAAATAAAATTTTGAAAATTAATTAATAAAATAAAATAAAAGTCACTTAGTTGCGCCGCAACTAGAAGTCTTGCGCCGCAACTAGCAAAACGTGAATACCAAGATCTGCAGGTACTTAAGTTGCGCCGCAACTAGAAGTCTTGCGCCGCAACTTGTATGACGAACCTGGTTATGAACTATTGCACCAGCAGGTTGAACTTGTGTGTTTATGAGTTTGGCCAAGAGGACTTGACCTTGGCTTATTTTGGTATGCTTTTTGGTACAAGAGGGCACCCTTGAGCTTATTGAAGCTCAAGGAGTCAAGTAACACACAAATAACAACAAGAATCAAAGATTAAGCATCAAAATCATGAAAAACCAAGCAAATTTCACCCTTATGCAGATTTTTAACACCTTTTATCCTTTTAAACACTCCAAATCCACTCCAAACTTGATCAAATGATTACACAACAATAAAACAATCTATCTCAAACCTTAATCAAGTTGTCTAACACCTTTTAGCAACACAAATCAATGATTGTACCCTGCTTAAACCTGTTGCCAAACACCCTTTAATTTTCTGAAAATCGTTTTTAACACATCAAATCCTTACAAAACCTAACCAAATTGTTATCAAAGCTTCATAACATGTATATAACATAACATAAACACAAATCAAGTAACTTAAACACACTTAATCAATCAATCAAGCAAATCATGTACCAAGCACTTTTGTGAATTTTTCAAAGAGTAAAAGAAAGTTACCTTAGGACCCCTACATCCAAGGGTCCTAGTGGATGTTGAATCCACCTCCAAACCAACCCGGGTTGGTGCTGAACTAAATCAACAAGCCTTCAACCTATTGCAATCACAAAACAAGAAAACAAAATAATATAACAATATATATTTTTTTTGTTTCCTTTTTCTTCTTTCCAAAATACTTTCAAAATCTTTCCAACCTTCTAAATACGTTTTCTAAAACCCTATATCACCAATAACATTAACCATAAACACCAAAATACTTTTGAGAAGATTTTACCAAAATCTCTCAAAATCAAAACCTTAAACAACTTTGAAAATCAAAGTTGCTTAACCATAAAACAAAGTGGAACTCAGAATCAATCTCCTCACAACACACAAACTTTTAAAAACAATAAAAAAGGAATTACACTTGAATATTTCAAAAACCAAACTTTTTATTTCTTTAAAAAGGAATTACATGTGAGAGACTAGAAACTGGAACAAAGGGATCACCACAACTTGGGTCTCCTTTTATAGAGTCTATAGAACATCCTAGAAGCATAAAAAACTAAACCCTAATACATAGAAAATCCCAAATGTGCCCTTGAATGATTTTGAGTGCATTTTGTCCTCTCATTTGATCTTGGACGTTTATTTTGCTTTGGGAGGAAGCAAATAATCTTGGCCATTGATTTAAGCCACGTCATGATGCTTGGGGGCTAAGGAATGATGTGATTGGTGGATTGGGGAATTGGGGGTTTGGTGCACATGAGTGGGATGCAGGTTTTTAGGAGTGGGAAGGGTTTTTGAGTGTGTGAATTAAGTGTGTGAAGGTTTAATTGAGTTTTACCCAAGGAAAAGTGAAGGTAAAATCTGGGGTGGTAAGAAGGTGAATAGTGCTCCTTTGATCCGTTTTTTGGGGGTGGTGTGGGTGTTAGGCGCCTCTTTTTTTTAAATGTTTCAGTTTTGTCACTTTTGGTCCTTGGTTTTTGGTTTTTTTGGCCTTTAAAGATTTCCAGCCTAAAACTTGCATCCCCTTTGTATTTAAGTTTCATCACTTGACAATTTTGGCACAAACTTTCCATAAAGATGTTTCAAAGGCGATTTTTGTCATTTGGTGATTTTTCAAGGACTAATCTTGGACAATGTTGATCTTCAAAGGTCTTCAATGAGTCTTCCACTTTATGAGGGACCATTATTGGCAATTTGAAATTGTTGAGGGACTAATCTTGCCATTTCTTCAATCTTTAAGGACCTTTTTGCAATTTTGACAAACTTAAGGGACCAAACTTGTAATTATGAATATACAAGGGTTTTAAGTGTCATTTCTTCAATAAATGATGATCAATCTTGCTTGTCTTCAAGTCTTCAAGGGTATTTGATGAAAATTCCATGATTAGGGCCCGGTTCTTTGTACGGCTTCGTTTCTCGTGTCCGTTTTTCCTTGTATCTTGTGATCTTTTGTATTTTTCACGATATCCATACCTAAAATACACAAGTAAACAAACACAAGCATATATATGGTATTTTATGACATTTTAATGCATTTAAAGCCCGAAAAGAACGATGAGATCATGTATAAATGCCATCTCATCACTCCCCCATACTAAGCCATTGCCGTGCCCTCACGCAATGCTAGAATAAAGTATCTAAGCATCACCAAAGTTCATTTTTATTAACCTTTATTGAAGAGTAAAAGACTTGCAACATACTACGAGATTGTGTAAAGACATAATGTATGATTTTCATCACCAAAATGTGACTTTTAGGGTCAAAGAATAGAAACAAGTCAATGTCCCTTAGAGTAAACTTCGTCATCCTTGATTGTCATACATTCCATGCTAAGTGCAAAAACAAGATCATTGTTGGTACAAGTCACAATGCTAACACTACTCATACGTTCAAATTGTGTAATACTTTTTCTCCCCGCAATCCTAGTTATTATAAAAGGAAATGGGTTACTAGCATTTTTTATCTATTTGTCATGGATCACAAGTGATTCATATTGACTTATTTGAGTAGTTATTAGTCCGAAAGCAAAGTAGCACGATTTGATCAATAGTTAGCCGAAGGACAAAATCTTTTAAAACGGCTTCTCGTGTATCTCCTTAAGTTCATATCTTGGCATAACTTGTTTCACGATTTGAGACCTTTCTCGGACCGATATTTGGCATGTACTTCATACTTCAAATCTTGGGAAGACGTTCTCGAAATTATGGTCTTCTCTTCATATAATTGGAATTTCTTCACTTGACGTTTTTGAGAGATTCTTCATATAGGACCACGACTTCATCATTTTTCTTCAATCTTTACTTTGGATTTTGATATACAACGATCCGCCTCCTTTTCGGACTTGGATATATTTATCCTCATACCTTGTTAGGGTCTTTTTGGATAGACTTTCTCCATTCTTTAGGGGAGTAATAGCTTATCGTCGTGTGTCTCGATCCTTCATATTGATTTTGGAACAATGATACTTCACATCATCTTTGGATCTTTAGCAAAAATAGAGCTCCTCATGCCTTGTTAGGGCCTTTTTGGATGATCGCCAATCTTCGCGTCCCGCTTCAATAAGTTATGCCTTGGCTATGAACTCTATTCAACCCCGAGCAACTTTTAAACGATCTTGCGCTAGAGGCTAAGTAACCTTTCAAACCGTACGACCTTACTTATTGCAATTATGTTTTATTCCTAATGCATTGATCTTATGGGAAGAAAAAGCCACAATTAAAAACATATGAGTTTTTGAAAGAACACTTTCATGTTCTACGTTTAGCATGATCACTTGTCTAACTCTATCATTTCTCGTTCTTCACTATTTAAAGACCTCTAATTAAAGAGACTCGTGAATACTTAGCCATGCAAGTCAAAATTAAGCCAAATTTGGATTAGCTTTCATTAAGACTATATTAAATCAAAGTTTTGGGTTTTCAAGCCACCTATAGGATCTTGCACTTTCTTGGACTTTTTCAAGTTTAGAGAATGCGTTTTAAAGTTCCCTTGATAAGTGACTTTCTAGAATCAATTATAGGAACTTGCGAAAAGTTCTTGTTCTTAACCCGTATGAATTAAGACTTTCGCGTTTTAAAGCTCCCTATATAAAAGTCTAGCAAAACTTGAATTGAGCGGGTTAAGGAATGTAAAGGGCTCCAAATGCCCATCAAGTCAAAAATTAACTCTTATTCTACCCATCGGAAAATATACATTCGTGTCTTAAAAACACTTATGAAAACTAAGAAAAATTTTAAAATTTGGCCATTTTTAGCCTTATTAATAAAGCAAAACATTGAAAATTGGAAAACGTGAGGGCGTAGCAAAGCAAGTACCTATTCACCCCCCCATACTAAAAGTAAACATTGTCCTCAATGTTTCGAGTCTAAAGGTGGAGCACCCCCATACTAGAGACGAAGAATCGAATGCTTAGGATCTAGCATGGAAAGGGTGATCAACAATATATCTAAAGCCGTTTATTAATTATGCTAAAAGATAATTGTTAGAACAATAAAGGATATGTCATGGAATCGTGAAAAACTTCTTCAAACGAACGATGGAGGCTCACGTAAACGAACACGAGAGTCTTCAATCGTAGACGATGATGATGATCTAGATAACACAATCACAAACAACCACGAGACAACGAGTTGGAAGGGTACAAGTCCCCTTATTAGTGAACATAAAGCATAAAGATAAGCATGGGATCTCCCCCACGAGGCACCTCGTTTTTGATTACCGAGTCATGAGCTCGACTCGATCCCCTCAAAATGTGAACATTTAGGGATATCATGGTGTGGTCAAATTTTTGATGGGGCTTACATGATAAACAAGGCCCAAAAAGCAACCGGTATAAAGGACTAAGTCCTTAGATGATGCAAAATACCGGGGTCGAAGATGGCATTCTCGTTTTCATGGAAAAAACAAATCAACACCACTTGAACATGTGCCATAAACTCAAAGAGTTTGAAGAAAATAGATAAGAAGTAGAAGGGTGAGACAATTGGTAAGACAAACGTTTGAGCTACTCGAGGTAGACTCGCACCAAGCAAATAGATATAGTTTCCATTTATTGCATCGGTGGAAGACCGAGATTTCCCTTTACATGAAATTCCGGGATCGAATATCTCGTCCTCGGTGGACAAGGATGAGGGAACATAAGGGGCTTCCCCCATACTAGAACCACACAAAACATCGTCAAAAGGAGTAGACGAGTTTGTAGCACTCAAAGCACGCGGTGATGACGGAGTTAGATTTGTAGAAAAATCAATTAAATCACATTTAAGATCTTTTTCTTTTTTATCTTTTAAACTCTCCTTATGAAAACCCTTGTTGATTATGTCGAAAATATTCGGTGTTTCTAAGACGATGTTAGTCACACTAAAAATTCTCACATTTTGAAACCGTTTTGGTTTTGGTGGTGGCAAGTTCTCAAAACGTTTATCGACGAAGAAAACCTCCCCATCGGGGTCCATATATTCATCATCCGAAAGATCTTCCGTAGAAACCGGCAATTTATCAATACTTTTCAAGAATGAAGGTGAAGGATTTTTCGATTCAAGTATTGATGGTTTCTTCTTTGTAGGCTTAGTACTCATAACCTCCACCGGCGGAGGAAATGGTAAATTGTTTTTGGAGACATTCCCTAAAATTCTTGGTGAAAATTCTTTGCAAATGACATTGGTCGAGTCACCATGGTTTAAAGTTGCAATAGAATATACATGAGAAAGATTGGAGTTTTGCGTTGCATTGATGACAAGTTCTTCTTCATTGAAACGAAGGGTGATTTTACGAGCATGAACATCGATAAGTGCTCGTGATGTATCCAAAAATGAACGACCCAATATGAGAGGAACTTTTCGATCTATAGGAATGTCTACAACGATAAAGTCAACGGGATAGTAAAACTTTCCGACTTTAACAAAAACGTCCTCGGCTACTCCACATGCCATGATCGTAGAATGATCGGCCATCTCGATGGACATGTTCGAAGGAGTAAGAGCCGGAAGTGAAAGCGATTTGAAAATCTCGAGAGGCATTAAATTAATACTAGCGCCAAGATCGGCCAAGGCGTAGCATTCCTCCATATCTTGAATAGCACACGGAATCAAAAATTTACCGGGATCACCGACTTTTTGTGGTATGCGGCTTAGAAAAACCGATGAACAACTAGACGATTGTTGTAACTTCTCTTTGTTGTTAAGCATACTTTTGAAGTTTGCGGCGAATCGAGGCATCATGATTAAAGCATCGGCAAAACTTATGTTAAAATGTAGATCACGAAACATTTTCATAAATAGCTCGAATTGATAATTGTTCCTTTCTTGTGCTTTCTCTTTGTTACGTCTCGAAGGGTAAGGTAAAGGTGGTGTGGGTTGGTCATTAGGCAATGGCCTTGGAATCTCGGGTTCCATACTTGGTGTTGGTATAACCGTAGGTGTGGTATGAGCGGTACTTCGTGGGATTGTAATGTGCTCCTTTTCGACCATCACCTCGGGTTCTTTCTCGATTTCCTTCTCCGTAGAAGTACTTGGACGAGAGATTGGTTCTTTGAAAGTTTTACCACTTCGGGTAGTAACAACCTTCAATTCTCCCCGCAGGTTGTTAATGGTATCACTAGGAAGACCACCCGAAGAAGAGGGCTTACACATGATAGCTTCGAACATCTTAGCCATTCGGTCCTCAAATTTTGATTGCCTAGCATCCGCTTTCAATAACTCTTGCTTAATCTCATGTTGTCCTAATTCCATCTTTTGTTGGTTTTGTTGAAGACGTTGGACGTTTCCTTCCATTTTATTAGCATGAGTTTTAAGTTCATTAGCAAGTTCATTTTTAAGCTCGTTTTTCAACTCGGACCTTAAGCTAATCATCTCACGTTGCATATTATCAAATTTAGCATCATTTGCTTTTGCATAATCCAAAAATTCTCCTTGCAAATTTTTCGTGTGAGCATTTTGAAAACCTTGTGTAGTATTTTGAAAATCACGGTTTTGGTTTTGATTAGAGATTTGTCCATTCCCACTTTGATAATTCCCTTTGTTGTAATTGCGTGTGTTGCCTTGGTAATTACCTTGGTTGTTGTTTCGATAATTGTTAACATTTTGATTTGGTGGAGCTTGATTTTGGCGGGAACCTTGGCCGTTTTGGTTGTAAGTTCCCGTTGCTACATAAGCACTCGAAGTGTTACCATCCGCGGTAATGCACTCGGATAAATCATGAGCTCCTCCACACGATAAACAACTCTTAGCAACCGCTTTAACCGAAGCGGAATTGGAAGCTTCTTGAGCCTTCCAATGGGACATTAGATTAGCAAATCTATCAAAAAACCGATTTTCCTCATTAGCTTCATCATGTAAGGCGTTAATGCTACGAGACGATTGTGATGATGATGACGAACCCATATTGGCAACACTCGGTGTGTTACGAGGGCTATAAACCTTAGATCGATTCTCAATGATTTGTAAAGCCTCATTTGTCGTCTTGCACAAAAAATTACCACCCGCGGCGGCATTCAAATAATCTCGTTCATGATCATTAAGCCCATTATAAAATGTATCAATTTGATGCAATTCCGAAAAATCATGATGAGGACATTCATGTAACATCTCCTTAAATCGTTCCCATGCCATAGAAAAACTTTCATTGTTACGTTGCACAAATCGTGAAATCTCATTTTTTAAGTGTGTTGTTTTTGATGGTGGAAAAAACTTGTTCACAAACTTAGAAACGAGATCGGCCCATGTCAAAATCGAATTTGGCGGTTCTTTCTCGAGCCAAATTTTTGCGGGTCCATCCAACGAATATGGAAACAACATCATCTTAATGGCGTCATGCGGAACATCTTTGAATTTGCTAGTGGCCGTGAGACGGTTGAAATTCCTAATATGGTAATGCGGGTTGTCTTTCTCGTGACCTCGAAATTTGTTTGCTTGTAGCATCGACATTAAACCCGTCTTAATTTCGAAATTCTCCGCAAGGATGGCGGGAATAACAATGGCCTCTCCAAAACCCTCGGTGGGTGCTTGTAGCAACTCCATCATAGTACGATTAGCCATTACGACTTCTTGTTCTATAATAGGTTCAACAATTGGAGGTTCTTCAACAATCAATGATCCTTGATTTGCTTGCTTTTGAAGTCGTTTACGAGCTCGTTTAGCTTGATTACGAGTGATCATAAACTTCACGAAGAATGGGAGGTGAGCAAAGAAGATTCTTTTTGGTTGTTTTGTGGATTTTCAATTTTTTTGTGTTTTTGATGATATTTAATTTTTTTTGGATTTTGGTGTATCTTCGTAGACAACAATCTACAAAATCTCTCCTCGAATCAAACTCTTGATTAAAGAAGCCTCAAAGGAATGAAAACGATCACGTGGAGTGAACGCCTTCGAATGACTTTAGAACTTTGGTGAAAACCAAATTGTTCACGAGGGTTTAATCACAAAGAAACCAAGCAAATATATATGATACGTAATAATACTTTGGGCGGCAAAACCCCCGATTCACTCTCAAAATCAAATACGCACAAGCAAGCGGGGAAACGAGGCGGCGCGAAGCACTTAAGAGCCTTTTTCCTTAGGATATATTTTATAATATCCGCCTTATACCCACCTTATAGTTTGTATTTTTCAAAATTGAGCTTCACGAAAGTATTTATCTATTTTTGCCTTTTTCTTTTTGTTTGAGATTCGAATACAATGATCGAGTGATGAAATCCCGAATCAAGGTTGTGTTTTCACACTTTTGGAGATATTGTATTTTGGTTGTGATACTTAATACAATATATTAATAATATTCACAAAGAAAAACCGAGAAAACCGATAATACGTGTTAAGGGAGTTCCACTTAACACAAATACTATTATGGATAATATCAAAAACAAAATTTTCCAAATTAAATCACGACACACCTCCCCGGCAGCGGCGCCAAAGTGATAGTAGTAAATTTAGATAACTTGCTTTAGGAAAAACAAGCAACTAAATATGAGCGGTAAGTATCGAGTGATGATTTTAGGGAAAATCAACACTAATGACCCACAATCACTTAAAAAGAGATGAAAGATTCGTTTCCCAAGGAGGTATGGTGTTGTGAATTAACTTGTATGTATTTGAGATTAATATTGATGGGATGGAATGACGGTTTTGTGAAAATTACACTATGACGTAAAAAATCGAAAACGTAAAACCGTAGAAAAACCACTAAAATTAAAAATTAATAAAACCAAAAACAAAATCAAGAAAAAGATTAAAAAGACTAAAACAAGTCTAAAATAATATAAATAAAGACAAAAATCCAATAAAGATATTTTAAAACCTTTTATTAATTAAATAATTAATTTTAAATGCTAATTAAAGCCCTAAAATTAAATTTAACTAATTCAAAAGTCTAAAATATGATTTTATTGAACAATTACTTAACTTATATTATTAGAAGACTAAAAAGTAATTTTCTAAAAATTAAAACTTATTAAAACTATTTTTAAAACTCTAAAAATGATTAAAAGTGATTAAAACCTAATTAAACTTAAAATAATTATAAAAATAAATCTAAAAGTGATAAAAATAATCTAAAGAATGGAAATAGTCCTATTTAATGCTATAGAACTTAAGAAAAATGAAAAATAAAGAAAAATAAAATTTTGAAAATTAATTAATAAAATAAAATAAAAGTCACTTAGTTGCGCCGCAACTAGAAGTCTTGCGCCGCAACTAGCAAAACGTGAATACCAAGATCTGCAGGTACTTAAGTTGCGCCGCAACTAGAAGTCTTGCGCCGCAACTTGTATGACGAACCTGGTTATGAACTATTGCACCAGCAGGTTGAACTTGTGTGTTTATGAGTTTGGCCAAGAGGACTTGACCTTGGCTTATTTTGGTATGCTTTTTGGTACAAGAGGGCACCCTTGAGCTTATTGAAGCTCAAGGAGTCAAGTAACACACAAATAACAACAAGAATCAAAGATTAAGCATCAAAATCATGAAAAACCAAGCAAATTTCACCCTTATGCAGATTTTTAACACCTTTTATCCTTTTAAACACTCCAAATCCACTCCAAACTTGATCAAATGATTACACAACAATAAAACAATCTATCTCAAACCTTAATCAAGTTGTCTAACACCTTTTAGCAACACAAATCAATGATTGTACCCTGCTTAAACCTGTTGCCAAACACCCTTTAATTTTCTGAAAATCGTTTTTAACACATCAAATCCTTACAAAACCTAACCAAATTGTTATCAAAGCTTCATAACATGTATATAACATAACATAAACACAAATCAAGTAACTTAAACACACTTAATCAATCAATCAAGCAAATCATGTACCAAGCACTTTTGTGAATTTTTCAAAGAGTAAAAGAAAGTTACCTTAGGACCCCTACATCCAAGGGTCCTAGTGGATGTTGAATCCACCTCCAAACCAACCCGGGTTGGTGCTGAACTAAATCAACAAGCCTTCAACCTATTGCAATCACAAAACAAGAAAACAAAATAATATAACAATATATATTTTTTTTGTTTCCTTTTTCTTCTTTCCAAAATACTTTCAAAATCTTTCCAACCTTCTAAATACGTTTTCTAAAACCCTATATCACCAATAACATTAACCATAAACACCAAAATACTTTTGAGAAGATTTTACCAAAATCTCTCAAAATCAAAACCTTAAACAACTTTGAAAATCAAAGTTGCTTAACCATAAAACAAAGTGGAACTCAGAATCAATCTCCTCACAACACACAAACTTTTAAAAACAATAAAAAAGGAATTACACTTGAATATTTCAAAAACCAAACTTTTTATTTCTTTAAAAAGGAATTACATGTGAGAGACTAGAAACTGGAACAAAGGGATCACCACAACTTGGGTCTCCTTTTATAGAGTCTATAGAACATCCTAGAAGCATAAAAAACTAAACCCTAATACATAGAAAATCCCAAATGTGCCCTTGAATGATTTTGAGTGCATTTTGTCCTCTCATTTGATCTTGGACGTTTATTTTGCTTTGGGAGGAAGCAAATAATCTTGGCCATTGATTTAAGCCACGTCATGATGCTTGGGGGCTAAGGAATGATGTGATTGGTGGATTGGGGAATTGGGGGTTTGGTGCACATGAGTGGGATGCAGGTTTTTAGGAGTGGGAAGGGTTTTTGAGTGTGTGAATTAAGTGTGTGAAGGTTTAATTGAGTTTTACCCAAGGAAAAGTGAAGGTAAAATCTGGGGTGGTAAGAAGGTGAATAGTGCTCCTTTGATCCGTTTTTTGGGGGTGGTGTGGGTGTTAGGCGCCTCTTTTTTTTAAATGTTTCAGTTTTGTCACTTTTGGTCCTTGGTTTTTGGTTTTTTTGGCCTTTAAAGATTTCCAGCCTAAAACTTGCATCCCCTTTGTATTTAAGTTTCATCACTTGACAATTTTGGCACAAACTTTCCATAAAGATGTTTCAAAGGCGATTTTTGTCATTTGGTGATTTTTCAAGGACTAATCTTGGACAATGTTGATCTTCAAAGGTCTTCAATGAGTCTTCCACTTTATGAGGGACCATTATTGGCAATTTGAAATTGTTGAGGGACTAATCTTGCCATTTCTTCAATCTTTAAGGACCTTTTTGCAATTTTGACAAACTTAAGGGACCAAACTTGTAATTATGAATATACAAGGGTTTTAAGTGTCATTTCTTCAATAAATGATGATCAATCTTGCTTGTCTTCAAGTCTTCAAGGGTATTTGATGAAAATTCCATGATTAGGGCCCGGTTCTTTGTACGGCTTCGTTTCTCGTGTCCGTTTTTCCTTGTATCTTGTGATCTTTTGTCTTTTTCACGATATCCATACCTAAAATACACAAGTAAACAAACACAAGCATATATATGGTATTTTATGACATTTTAATGCATTTAAAGCCCGAAAAGAACGATGAGATCATGTATAAATGCCATCTCATCAGTAGGCAACGTCATGTAGATCGGTCCTAGCTAATGATTAGGTCTCGGCATTTAGCTTAGTGTCGGAAAATAATGTAAGCGACGATGTAAGGCTTTCTTCGCCAAGAAGGGAGCTTGTGGATATAGTGGAAATCTCGAGTAGGTGTACTCGAGGAGTGGAGTAGAAACGAGGATAGAGCCTCGTTGTCGAACCACTATAAATCTTGGTGTCTTGTCACTAGGTTGTCTCTTTCCTTACTCCTTACTTATTTCATTATCATTATACTTACCTATTACCATTGCTAATGCATTTGAATTAAACCTAATCATTATGCAACTTAGCTTTAAGTAAAAGATAGTTTTGATACACACTTAATTCAAAGTAATTTAAATTAGGTGACTAATTGAAGAGAAACTAATCAACCCCCCCCCCCCTTCTAGTTTCTACAATGTCGTTGTCGTAGTGCTTGATAAACAACGTTGGATCAATGGTTCCTTTGCTGAAGTGATTTTGGAGAAGAAATGATGATAATTCATCGTACCATGCCCTATGTGCTTGTTTTAAACCATAAATTGCCTTTTTCAACTTGTAGACATGGCTTGGATGTTTGGTATTTGTGAAACCTTCAGGTTGACAGACGTACATGTCTTCTTTTAACGGCGCATGCAAGAAAGCCGTCTTCACGTCTATTTGATACACAGTGAACGATTTGTGCGCAGCGTATGCCAAGAAGATCCTAATAGCTTCCATCCGAGCAACCGGGGCGAAGGATTCTGCGAAATCAATTCCCTCCTGTTGTTTATAACCTCTCACAACAAACCGAGTCTTGTTCCTAATGACCGTTTGCTCCTCATCCATCTTGTTTTTGAATAACCATTTTAGTGTAAGGGGATCGATATTGTCCGGTAGTGGTACTAATTCCCATACATCAAGCTGGATGAATTGATTGAGCTCTTCTTACATAGACTCAATCCATGATGCATCGGTCATTGCTTCTTTCACACTTGATGGTTTCATTGTGCTGACTGATAGTGCATAGATATACATATCACCGTCGGTACGCAGCTGATTTCGTGTTGACACTGGTCGTGAGAGATTGCCAATCACTTGAACCAAAGGATGATTCTTAGTCCATTTGTGTTCATGTGGAAGTGTATGAGAAACTTGATGCGAGCTCGACGGATCCACAGATGGTGTTGAAGGCTGAGTAGAACTTGTGGAAGCCGTAAATGGATTAACAAACTCGTGTTCGTTAAGAATCGCATTGTTTGCATTTTCAGCAACTATTTCATTCTGAAGATGAACATGAGTAGAAATTTGCTGAGAATGTTGTTGAGTTTTGTCAGCAGTCGGAGACGTGGTTGGAATGTTTGGAGTTAATATGGTTGAGGTTGACGTGATGGTGCAAAAACGGATGCCGTTGGTGTAGATGTAGTTGGTGGTTCTGGAACTACCGCAGCAGGTGCAGCCGGGGCATTTTGAGGAACACCAAATGACGATGGACCCTCCATATATTCATCATAGATTGGCCCAAATAAAACTTCCAAATCATGTTCTGAGGGTTGTAACGATGAGATTGCTGACGGTGCAAATTGAAGCGCGAGTCCTGAACTTACGTGTCCAAAAGTCTGACCTTGAAGCTCGGGAAGTGAACTTCTATGTTGAGAGGCCATACCCGAGAGTTCATCAAAAGTAACATTCATAGTCTCTATTACCTTTCTTATCCTTCGATTATAAACCCTGTAAGCACAAGCAGTTGAAGAATAACCAATGAAAAAGCCAATATCACCTTTAAGTTCAAGTTTACCGATATATTCACGATCATTCTTCGGATAACATAAAGCAACAAAGACATGTAAAAATGAAATATCTGGTTTTCTTCCATTAATGATATCATAAGGTGTTTTGTTGAAGCGGCTGTGAATAATGGAGCGGTTTTGAGTATAACATGCAGTTGCTATAGCATCAGCCCAAAGGAATAACGGTGCACATGAGGAGAGAAGCATCGTCCGAGCAGCTTCAACTAACGTGCGATTCCTCCGTTCCACAATTCCATTCTGCTCTGGAGTTCTTACAACCGAAGTTTGATGAGAAATCCCAACTTCGTCAAAATAAGCTTTTAGTTTCTGATTGGTGAATTCTGTACCGTTATCCGTTCTTACAATGATAACAGGGGCTTGAAGTAGCACTGATGTTTTCTTCAAGAAATTAATAATTACATCTGGGGCTTCATCTTTCGAAGCAAGAAAATGAACCCATGTGTAACGAGAATAATCATCCACAATCACAAGGACATACCGCTTTCCATTAATGCTTTTGATTCTCATTGGGCCACACAAATCCATATGAAAGAGATGCAACCTATTAGTCGAATTTGGAACAGGTTTGGGTTTCTGAGGCTTCTTCTTGCTTTTACCTTTCTCACATGATGGACAAAGATGGTCTTTAGTATATTTGAAATTTGGAAGACCGGTAACGAGATCATCTTTTGCAAGTTGGGTGATGGCATCGCAATTGAGATGAGATAACCTTTGATGCCATAACCATGACTTTGTTGAAGTGGCCCGGGACATGAGACAAATTGGAGATGCAGCAGACATTTGAAAAAGATCAACGGTGTAAAGGTTTGTTGTGCGATTTCCTTTCAACAGATCAATTCCTTCAAGATCCCTAACAAAGCATGTATTACTTCTGAAGGCTACCTCTAAATCTGAATCACAAAATTGCCCAACCGAGAACAAACTGTGTCCCAAGCCATCAACAAAAGATACTCTGGTGATGATAATATTTCCCCAATGAAGATCACCATAGCCTAGAATTGCAGCAACATGATCATTTCCAAATCGAACAGTTCCCATAAAACGCCATACAAAGTTCTTGAGAAGACTTCGATTCCCAGTCATATGTTTGGAACAACCCGAGTCCACGCACCAGAGACAAATTTCAACAACCTGCCAATGATAAGAGAAGAGAAAATTTGGCAACCGAAGAAATAGGTTTCTGTATGGTTAGGTAATAATCAAGCCATATCACATACCGACATTTCACTGTCAGTATGAGATCTACTAGAATCAATAACATGACCATTAGAGGCAAAATATCTTCCAGTAGGCAACCACTTAGAGGTAAATCTAGGACTTCTAGGCGTAGCAAGACTTTCAGTGGACCCTACATGCTTAGTTTTCGGAACATACACTTTAGCCTTAGGAGTGCTATATGTTTCGCTGATAGAAAGCTTGTCAAGTCGAGTGTAACCACCATAGTTCAAACCATTCATAGTCAAACCACAAACATCATGACTAAAAGTAAAGAAACATTTATTACATTTAGCACAAATAACTTCATATTTTTCATTCCGAATAGCAAGTTTAAAGTTATTACATTCAGAAGAATTAAGTTTCTGATTATGAATAAAACACGGTAAATTCCTACGGTGTTCTTCTACTTCCACATTATTAGCCTAGGGACGACTACTTCTAAAGGCAAAAGGGACCCTCTGTGGCCTTCTGCTCTTAGTGTAGTTGTTCATTCCTGTAGAAAAAGACACACGCTTGTTAGAATTAGCATTTTTTAAATCAATGACTTGTGGTTGTGCGATAGTGGTCGGTTTTTTCCTAACGCTTGCTTTACGTTGGTTGCTAGGCACAGAGATATCTACCCTAGTTTGAGATGAAGGTCTAACGCGAAACATTCCTGGGGCAATAACAGCAACTTCCATTCCAGCAGCCTTGGGAAACACGGTGTTACAGCAATACGAGTGGGTCCCCAGGTTGTTGGTTTCTGGATCATCGTATCCACAATCGAGATAGGCTTAGAAGTCTTATCTTTTAACAAGGCCCTTAATTTACAGTTCTCACAGATTTTATCAATAAGTTTCTGATAGACAGACTTGCTTTGTTTAACAGCCCGCTTATATGAAACAACAACATATTCTAAATCTGCAATCTTAGCCTTAAGCTTCTAAACATTACCATCACTAGTACTCTCTAACCCTGAAGAGGCCAAATTCGTTTCCTTAACCCCTCCTAACTGAGCCTGCAACCGTGCGATAGTTTGTTGCATTTCATTGTAAGCTTTTTCATACGAAATCTTTTCATATTTTCATTCATCATATTTTTTGACAAATTTATTCCAAAGATCGGTGAATTCTTTATCCTTTTTAATGACATAAGATTCCATTTTCCCTTTCATAAGATCAAGCTCAGTTTGAAGGTCTTCATTATGTGACATAGAGGTACTTAACTCAACAGGGATACTTTTAATACAATCATGTGCTTTAGAGAGGCATTCAAGATCATTTTCCAAAACTTTGATTTTTTCAAGAGATTCATCAGCTTCCTTCGCCAAAGATTTAAAGTCTTCAACAAAGTTGGCAAATTCTTATAGAAAAGCGTTTTCCAAATTGCCTAACCTAGCATCAACTTGATTAATAATCGGATTAATATTGTTTTGAAGAGTTTTCTGGACCTCAATCTGAATAAGTGATGTAAAAATTCCTCCCGTTATTTTGGAATTAACAACACGTTTAAGGATGACAAAGTTATCTTTAAGCTCATTTAGAAATCGGCGTGATACTCGGTTTAGGAGGGTCATCAGACAATTCCTCACTTGGTAGCAAAAGCATTTCAGTACTCGTTTTAGACCGAACAAAAACAGTTGGAGGATTAACTTTCGGATAATAAACGGGTGTCACTTATTTATCAAGCTTTTGTATTCTTAAACGAGTCTCTACAGCAAGTTCAGTAGTTTCCTCGGAATCATGCACACTAGGAGGATCATGCTCATCAGAAAATAGCACACTACCATTATATAAAGTTTCATTAGTGGCCTGAACTTGCTTAAGGTATTCGGGATTAGGGGGAAGAGGACAACCTAAAGCTAATTTATATCGAGTGTAATTTATCTCATTCACTTTTCGTGCGAGCATATTTATCGTCTGCATAGTTTGGCCACGTTTTACTAAAAGTTTGTCTAATTCTCTAATCCTATCCTGAGCTTTGCAAAAATCTTCAAGAAGCCCATCTTCTCGAATTTTGAAATCATGTTACAGCTTCTTTCGTTCTTCTTTTAAATCCAAAATAGTAGTTTTTCAGTTGAAAGCTGTTTATTAAGAGAAGTGATTTCATCATTCAATTCGCTTATCTTTTTAGCACTACTTAAGTGTAAGGCATTTAATTTCTTAGTTGTGCATTTTTCTTGATAAACCGATGTAGCATGAGCTTGTTCAAGTTCTTTAATTTTAGCCTGATGTATTTCAAAACATTTCTCCTGTTCCATATATCCCACAAGCTCAATGGTCAATTTGGCATTAGATTCTCTAAACTTATTATTAACCACCGTCGCATGATCTTCATCCTTAGGAAGCTTATCAAATAGAGATTTATAATACGCATGTGTCTCATCAGGAAGGGTTGTAGGCTGAGCAACTTGATCCACACTAAGGTCCACACTGGGCTCAGTCGAAATAATATTACTATTTTTCGTTTGGTCCCCGTGTGTCTTAATGTAGGGCTCAAGCATCTCAGTATACTCTTCCTCCTGATTAGACATACTATATATATCATTATCATCAAAACTTGGGTGTACCTCAGAGGGACCGTCTGAATCATAGACGGGAGCTCTGTCATCATGCATTCCTGAGGTTGATGCTTGCTGTAAGTTTGCCATCAAGATGTAGTTGGCATTCACCTCTTCTTCCTCGTCATATTCTGCAGTAGAAGCCATAAGATCAAATTCCTCAGCTTGAAGTGGAATCCTTGCCTCTTCTTTTTGTGTTATGAGAAGCATCCCTCTTCTTTTTGGCGGTTCAATCTCGTGCATAATGACCAAATCCCCTGCAGTTGTAGCACTGAATCTGACGATTGTTGTTTCCATTTCCCGTACCAGTATTCTCAGCCCTTGCAGCCACAATGTTTCCCATCTGATTACCAACCGCTGGCACAACTATTAACCCATTCTGATTACCCACATTTGGAACATCGGATTCTGACCACGGATTTGTCCATACTGATTTCCTGCATTCCCAACATTCCGACCGTATTGTGTCCCCGTGTTCCCAGCAGCTACCAATTGGCGATCTTGATTCGCATTCATGAAAGGTTGAGCAATCTGCCTATTTCTAGTGTTCGAGGAGATTCTCTGATTGTTGTTGGTGGGGTTAATGGTAAATTTGAATGCCTTTGCGAGAAGTGCAAGACCAGTATTAATCGCATGAGTAGGATCGATTGATGTCATCAAAACAGGCAATGGGTTGTTGTAAGTAGTTCACAGCAGCAGGAGGTTGATATCCATAAGGGGTGAGTTGTTGTTGTTGTTGTTGTGGCATGAAGTTACTTGATGAGGGTTGATGGTAAGGTACCATGAGATATGACATAGATGATGGAGTTTGCCATAAAAGCCAATGGGTCTTGTGTCTTGGCACGTCTTTTAGCCCTAACTTCGTTAGCTTCATCTTGATTCATCTTCAAATAATCATATACTTGAGTGTAGTCCATGACATGAAGATCCTTGGTTTGATTGACAAGTGTGACATATCGTGACCATTCAGAAGGAAGATTATCAAGAAATTTGATGTTTGCAGCAATTTGTGCAGGTTCATGTTTGTTTCTTCTAAGATGATTCATGAGGGTTGAAACCGATGATAGTAAGGTTCAATTTGTTCCCCTTCAGTAGACGTAAATTTCTCCCATTCACGAAGCAACTTAGTTTCCTTTTCTTGTAAACCGATTTCACTCTCCTTCATCATTTTCTGAATCCTAAGCCACATCTCGTGTGCGGTTTCACAACTATCGACAGCAGCATAAACATCTTCAGGAAGTCCCATGAGAATGACTTGAATTGCTTGATCATCGGCGTCGAGTTGTTTTGATTCAGCTTCAGTTAATTCTTCATCCGTTTGCTCATGACTAGAGTCAGCCACTGGGTTAGCATTTGTAGGGTCCCCATGCACAATGATTGTTCTTCTAACATACAGACCTTTTTGAATCGAGTTGACAATCAGTTTTCCCAAAGGTTTACATTTTGCATAACGAAAGAGACGACTAGCCCATGTAGTGTAGTTCTCCTTGGTGAGCATGGGAGGACGATTCTCAGTACCCGCAGCGTAAATATCTTGTTGAGACGTCATCTTAGAAGTCGTGTGAGAAACAGGATCTCAATGCGTAGAAAGCAGAATTTCGATGTTAAAGTCCCCTAAATATGATTAAATCCCCTAAAAATGATCTCTCCAATCTTCGGAATAATGAGGTTTTTCAGAAAAATTACCAATCTTCGGAATATAGAGGTTTTTCAGAGAAATTACCAATCTTCTTAATAATGAGGTTTTTCAGAGAAATTACCAATCTTCGGAATAATAAGGTTTTTCAGAGAAATTACCAATCTTCGGAATAATGGGTTTTTCAGAAAAATAACCAATCTTTGGAATAATGGGGTTTTTCAGAAGAAAGACACTTTTTCGGAATAAAGAGGATTTTCAAAGAAAATGACTTTTTCGGAAAAACTTACCTTTTTCGGAATATGTCACCTTTTTGGGAGAAATGGCTCTTCTTCGGAATATGAGAACTTCTTCGGAATAATGATAGATTTTCAGAGAAATGGATCTTCTTCGGAATAAGTAACGTTTTTCGGATAAAGTGGAATTCTTTGAAATAAATGATATTTTCAGAGAAATGGATCTTCTTCGGAATAAGTAAACTTTTTCGGATAAAGTGGATTTCTTCGGAATAAATAATATTTTCAGAGAAAATTTCGGAATAAGTCGGTTTCTTCAGAATAAAATGGATTTTCAGAGAAAATGAATTTTTCGGAGAAACATACCTTTTTCGGAAAAAGAGTAGTTTTCAGAGAAAATGGGTTTTTTCAGAAAAAATGGGTATTTTCAGAGAAATATTTTCGGAATAACAAACCCTTTTGCGAAGATTATTCCAAAATAAAGGGGCACAGTTTTGAGTCGTCTGTTAAGATACAAATCCACAGAAACCACTTCGATCACACCAATAACAACAACTCAAAGCCATAAATACCAATCGAATCCAACAGCCTAAACCAAAAACCCACGAAATCAATACTAAATCAACACCAAATCAACACCAAAGCTAACTACGAATCCCTTGGCGAATGATACCACTTGTAGGACTAAATCACACGACTAATCAAACACAAATAACATGATGATGATTAAACTAAAAAAGAAAGATTAGATTAAGATGAAGAGAAGAAAAGAAATACAAAGTTGGTGTTTTCCTAGTGAGAGAAACAAACACACCTTTCTCTCTCTAAAACTATCAAATGGAAAAGCACACACACAAATGGGCTTAGGAGGCCTTTTATACTATGTAGGAAATAGTTAGGAGGCATTCCTCATTTGTGTGTTCGGGACTAAATCCCGTTACATAAACAATAATAACTAAAAACTCTCGACATCATTAAATAACATTTTTCACGAGCTTCGCAACGATATATTATATGACCATCACTTTAATTACTTCTAACAATGCTCGAAATGGAGAATGGGTTGACATCACTATGAGAAAGGTAAACATGCTTCTCTCTATGGATGAAGAATCTGATTGGCAAAAATTCCTTAAGTATATGAACATTGACCTATCGTTTGTTGAAGAGCAAAGATTGAATCTTCTTTCAAAATTTAATAAACTTGTTTTTGTATTAAACAAATGTAGAGAAGATTTATTAATTTTAAAACAAGCTAAACTTGAAGCTGTAAGCTGTCAACTTCAGAACACTGAACTTACTAAAATCAATCATGCTGTTCAAGAACAACTTAAGGAAGAAAAACGCATCAATAAGAAATGGACAAATAGCTCTACCTTAGCTTCTCAGTGTATAAACAGTCAAATACCTGCCCAAAAGAAGAAAATTCTTGGGGCACGACAACTTACTAAAAAGTCACCTACTAAGGAAATGAGTGAAAAGGCATTTCTCCCTGCCTCAGTTGGGTTTTATCATGAAATGATTCCTAAGTCAAAAGACTGGGTTGAGAGATCAAACCCTGAGAGTGTTTTGCCTAACTTTGATACTGGAAAAATATTAATTCCTGAATCTCATGCTATTAATGAAAAACTTGGTCTGAATGAAGAGACTGATAAAGTCAGTACCACTGAAACATCTAGTGTTGCTGAAGACATTCAGACTCCTCTACCTCCTTTGAAAAACCTTCAAGGAGCAAGTCCATGTTCTGAACTAATTCCATCGTCTTATCAAGAACACTCACATAGAGGAAGAGCTGGGTTAGGTTGTATTGAACAAACAAAGCCTGACTCAAAAGTGATACCAGATCACACTGACTCAGGAACTGTCACTAAAAAACAACCAAACCTATATCTCCCTCAGGGACTCCTAAACACTCAGTCAACTCTACACTTATTATAAATCAAGATGAGTTAAGTAGATTGTTCCAACTTTTCATGGAAGAGAAGCTGAACTCAGCCTCTAAACCTCAGGGTGAAACATCTGTGTCCTCACAGCCTGAATCATCAACAAGTACCAAAACTGAACCTGAGTCTTCTAAGAAAGTTAAAACAAAGAAATCCTCCTGTGAGCTATGTCACTATACAAATCACACCACTGACGACTGCTTTAGAGTTCTCTATTGCATGAAATGTAAAAGTGAAGATCACATGACAGCAGATCATGAGATGCACATAGCTTCTATTAAAAATGCTAAAAGATATAATGCTCAGCCTTACAACTATGGGCCCACCTCACAACAAACCAGAAAATCCAAGGCTAAACCTTACCCACCTTGTACACATTTTGGCATTCCCGATCATAGACCTGATGATTGTGTATATTACCCTGGTGTGAGATTTGTGGATGCAATGATCACACTACCTCAGGACACAATAGAATCATCATGGTCAGAAGAGGAATGCTAGCTAAGTCATCTCAAAGTATTGAATCCTCAGTCGGACTAAGCTGCAAGACATGTGGAAGAAATGTTCATTCTACCTCAGATCATGCTGAGTTTGAGTACTTCAAACAAGGTGAAAGACATCATGCTTTTCGAGCCAAAAAGCCTACTAAAATTTGGGCTCAAAAGAGAAACTAATCCACCTCGTTATTTATGTAGAAACACTTCAAGGAGCCTGTCTGGTACTTAGACAGTGGGTGTTCAAGAACACCAAAACCACTCACTTCATTTGCAACTCATGCAAACACTTCAAGGAGCCTGTCTGGTACTAAGTAAGCTATTCCACCTCAAACCCTTAAACTTAAAACAACAACACCAAAACCACTCACTTCATTTGCAACTCATGCAAAACCACCATTTTCCTCTCCTCTCTGTCTAAATTTCGTCCATACCACCCCTAAAACACCCTGATTTGATCAAATCTAACCATGAAATCCTATGTTATTCACATATATGATGAAGCCCTTTTCAAGCTCTATTGATTAGTGGTGATTTTAACATCCAAGGAGAAGATTTGGTGATGTCCAAAGGCTGATTTCTACAAGAAGTTTACAAGTATTGGTGGTCTTCAAAGTTGGTGTTGATCTATCACAAGTGTTTCCATCAAAATCCAAGCCTTGATCATAAACTACACAACCTTGGTGGTATAAAGATTGTTCTTCCCATCCTCTTGTTATTTGATTATGTAATCTTGTAATTTCTTTATTTATTTATATGTATATGATGATGAATGATGATTAAAAATATTATGTGTGGATTTGGTGTTGATAGATTTGATAAACATGGGTAAAAAGATGAAAAACTATATGTAAAAGTGGTTAATTTTGCTTAATTTAGTAGGTTGTATAAAAACAGTAAATAACCATATGATGAACTGATAAAATGGTATAGATGAATTAATATACAGTGAGTATTGAGACTTGTACACATGTGAGAGTTGGCCATGCAATGGAATCATAAAAATGAGTGAGATATGATCAAAACAAGTTTAGAGTGCAAATCTGAGTACACTGTTTTGGACGAATTTTATAAAATACTTAGAGGTTGACTCATCAGTAGCTAGGATTAAAATGAAGCACATATCATGTAGTTTCCGTGATAAAAATTTGGGGTTCTATCTCCATGTAGAACTCTAGATATGATCATTTTAGTAAACTAGATTTTTAGGACTGATTTTGTGAAATTAAAGTTTAATATTATTATATAAGCACTCAAATAAATAAAGTATAAAATGTGAATTAAAACCCATTAACTTATATATTTCATTTATATAAAAATGCATAAGGATAAATAAATGGACATTAAATAAAAATGGTAGTTTGGTAAGTTTTATAAGTTATAAAAACTATATACTAAGTTTTACGTCTTTTCGGCTAAAACCGAAAGATTAACGTTTTTGTTAAATAAAACTTAGACGGTTGGACCCGTCTAATGTAAAGTTTTATAAAATCACATACTGATAAATAAACATATATAACAAGGAAAAATCGATAAAACCCGGGCTTTACAACATATAGACATTAACGGGCCAAAGTAGCCTTAATGGGCAATAAACCCGACTAATTTGGTAAAACACTTATAAACTTATTTATTGGGCTTAACCCATTTGGGCCCAACATATAAAGTATAATACTGATAATAAAATTATAATTGGGCTAATGAATAGTATTGGGCTTGTAATAGGCCCATTGGGCTTTAAAATGTAAACAAGTTGAACTAGAGTAACTAGTCTTGAAAATTACCAACACATAAACACTATAATGAATGAGTAAAGATGTATAAACCCACTTGATCATAATCATATATATAAAATCATCATATGTATACATAATTATTATTTTGATAAAGTCATTGGACAAAAGTCTAAGACGAGTATTATTTGTCTAGGTTTCCGTGATTGAAGCACGTACCGTACATCCGAATTGCCGATAACCCGCTTTCCCAAATCAACGTGACTTCATAGCCTCGCACTCTTTTAAATGTTTTTATGAAATGTTTTATAAACCCGCGAGGGAGATAACATGTTAGTTTTTATAAAATAGGACACTAGTTGTCCCGATTGTCTATTTATTGATTTGGACCCGAATGATTGTATGACCCGATGAATGATTAATTAACCCGATAGATGAAATGGAATGGATTATTAAAGCTAGGTTATATCACTAAAAGTCCCATTAGCATGAATTGTGAACTACCGGGATTTGATAGACGCTTATGCATATAATAGTACTATTTGGGGACGATCACCCCAGTTCGCGCCTTGACGGTTGATCCCCGTCGTGCCACATTGATTGGTAAGCGAATTTATGTATGAGAAGATTTACACAAGCGTGATTATTGTGACGACACGCTAATTTAGATGGGCAAATTGAGTTTTGGGCTAGCTACCCGTTGTTTGTTGTAGTAAGGTAACAATGTCATGCGGCTTATAATAATCCAATTAACGAAATACTGCTATACGCACCGAATTACAATATATTGCCTGACTAGCAATACAGGGTCATATTATTGATATTATGTTTGTGTTTTGGTTTTACATAACCATATTCATATAACGGTTTTTATTTAACTCTACACGACTTTATAAAAACGTATTGTATGATATTTTTACGACATTGGTTCGTATAATGATTTTGAAGGCGAAAGCCTATATTATGATTTTTGATAAGGATTTATATAAAATGACTTTGGCTATTTTATGGCCTATTACAATGATTTGTACAAAATGATTTTCGGTAATAATTTTATATCGATATTATATTGATGGATTTTATTAAACTCTTTGAATTCACTCGGCGTTATCGCTGACCTTTTCTTTTAACATGTTTTATCTCATGTACTTTAAGGTAATTCTTGAGAAAACAACAAGAATTCATGGCCCGCACTTAAATAACAATTTCCATTCAAATGCTTTGTAAAACCTGTATGAAATAATATGACTTGGGACCTATGTAAATTTAATATTTATGAATGGAAATGCTTTATTATTAAATGACGCGATTTTTAAGCGTTGTCTATGATGTGAGTAATGTGTTATCCCGTAACACCAACGAGTCTTCCGCTATATTGAAATGTGTAAAATTTGGGGGTGTTACAGTTTGGTACCAGGGCTCTCGTTATAGAGAACGAAAGATTTTTAAAACTAAGGTTTTGAATAAAACATTTCAAAATCTTTTAACTTTAAACATTTTTCTAAAAATGTCTAAAAATCTTTTGACTATAACGGTGCCAAAGAATTCCCGAGTTACCGACAAGGCCAGACTGAGAAGTGTTATTTTAATATATATATAACTTGGATTATATATATATATATATATATATATATATATGATGTAATTTGATTACATGATGGTCTGATGATTATTTTTATATTTATACGAGGTATTTATACGACGTAGATTGTCACAAGGAACCCTAAATCCCCTAGTAAATTAATCGAAGCTATTCGCGTAGGAATTCTAGCTATCTTAGATCTAAACCAAGTTGTGGATATTTATGATCCCATCAAATGGTTGATATTCGTAGAAATGTTGATATTAGTTGATTGTGATATATAAAAAAAAGGAATTGCCGAGATTAAATCTGATATCGATGTCATGACGATCTTTCCTTATAGAGTGGAGTTTGACAAAACGTTACCACCTAGAAAGATGTCATCTGATTCGTTGTCATCCAATTCTTAAATTGAAATCGAAAGGGTGAATGTTGCACTTGAGGCTGTCACTGGAACCATTACCCAAAAGCCTCATGCCACTAGTACCTTTCTGAGAAGTCTAGTTGAATGATCAAGTCATTTCATACTAGTGACTCATTTGATAACTATTGATAAAGGAGCTATAGGATTGGAAATTAAGTGTTGATCATATCGAGTTTTTATTGCCCTTTTAAGGTCTAAGAATAAGGTTGAAAGTATTGGAGAATTAGGTAGGATATCGAATTGAGTATAAGTTGATTGAAAACTTGAATAAAGTAAAATTTAACTTGTATGGAATAAGAAATTGTTAAGAGGAAGTCATTAAGCCCTGTGATTGAATTATAAGGTTTTAAATGATTATTGATTCGTGTTAAGGGTTGTTCCTAGGCCATTGTCCAATAATGAGGATGCCAAGTGTCCAGGAAATAAATTGAAGAAATCTTCTTCTGAATAGGGACCGATGGATCTTCCGGGACAGGTGGAACCCCCATGACTCTTGTAGATTAGTATTCATTGTGGTATCTTTTAAAAATAATCCCTAACTTAACTGAGAACATCAGTTGGTAGGATGAGTTGTATGACATAGTGATACGTAATGTGTTACAGTACAATTTTGACTTGTTTGTGATTAATAAAAAGACTACATTTGATTGCTAAATTCTACGTGTATCGATGTTATCTATATTTTCTTGCTTGTCTCTAATGCTCGCATTAGTGATGCAACCATTGAACAAGTACTCATCTCGAATTGAGTTACGTTGTGGATTATTCTTTTTGAGTGCCATCAAGGTCATGCACCTCATGATTAACTGGCTAAGCTCATTTCCTATTATATTGTGGTTAGTTCTTGGTGAACAAGCTTTCATCGCTCTTTTGCAGATCACTCATTGTTTTTATAAGCTAAAACAGTGTCCTTTGAGAATTGAGTTTCATCACTATATGGGTTATTTAAAGTGAGACTTATAAATAATCATTATTGAAATAAAGTTGATTATATACCTTGGAAAACTTAATTATTTTCATAACAAAGAAAATCTTTGTAAATTTATTTTTGATTCTTATTTAAGAATTAAGCATGAAAATATTTTTATTATAAATATGATGATAAAATTTTGACAAACTGAGTATTGCATCGTTAATATTGAAATTGTATATAGTTGTGCGCCTTGAAATTGTATATAGTTGTGCGCCTACATACAATTTGGAAGTGACCATGCAAGGGTGACTAGTAGTCACCATGAAATTATTAATAAACACTAAATTTTCTTTGAAGATTGTGAAAGATTAAATTTTATGAGATCTGCAAGAAGTGAAAAATAGGGACATAATGTTAGGGACACCTACATATGTGCCTATAGCATCTATTCTTCTTAGTCGAATTTACTCATCTGTGGATATTGTCTTAATTGACAATTGATATTCCCTTCTTGTCCAATTCTCCCGTGGTGAGATTCTTAGGAAAAGTATCTGATTACCGAGTGTTGATACCCGACTGGATGTATCGACGTTCCTATCATTTCTTTTGATTTGGTTTCATTTGAATGACCTGGGTAAAGATCCGAGGAGCTTTCGAATGCGTACTCAAATTATGAAAACATGGGATATATTCATATTCGTTAAATGTTTTCGTCTGTATCTGATTTGAAATTCTCTCGCGTAAATTATGCGTTGACATTACTCTTTGGATGATAGTTGTGTCTCTATATATCCTTGAATTTGCGAAGGATTATGAGTTATTATTAGTCTTTTGAGAAGTTCACATCTTATCAACGGCAATAAAACTAAAAAGTTGATAATGCCAGTAGAATGGATTGATTGATTATGACATGACGACATTGTCTTAATTGATGGGAACTCGAGTAGAAATCCCCTAAATGATAAGATGTTGATTATCAAAAGTGATCTAAATAATTCTTGATGGATGACCATATCCTGCAATTAGACTTGAAAGTATATCGTGAATGGTTGTGAATTAGTCGTAGAAATTATAATCTAGAAAGAACCTAATATGAATTTATTAAAAGATGTTCATGTTATTTGAAACTTTAGTAGGTATTTGCTGGTGAATTACCTAGGCTTTTGCCATTAAGGTAAGTTGAAATTGGTATTGATTATAATCTCGGTGCTGCACCTGTGGCTTGTGCACTGTACGTCAGCACCATCTGAATTAAAAGAATTACCCTACAACTGAGGAAGTTGTAGGAGAAGACTTTTATTCTACCAAGCTCGTCATCATGAAGAGCTATGGTATTATTATTTATTATATTTATTGATTACCGTGAACTAGGTAAATTGACGATTAAAATCTATATCCACTACCCAAGATGATAGATTGTTCGATCATTTACAAGGTTCTAGCGTATGTTCTAATGATTTGATCCTTGGCATGGTTATCATCAACTTCGCGTCCGCGAAAAAGATTATCTATTCCAATTACTACATCCAAAACTTGTAATGAACATTATGAGTTTCACGTGATGTCGTCTGGATTGACTAATACACATGTAGCATCCATAAATTTGGTGAATCACGTGTATAGGCTGTAATTTGATAAATTCATGCTTGTGATCATTAAGAACCATCTTTTTGTTTATAAGAATAAGAATGAGTTAATAATTATTTATAGACTGCCTTAAATTGGCCGAACAATGAAAACCTGTACCTTGAATATTTAACATGTAATTTAAGGCTTAACCCTTTACATTATTTGATCGTGTTATTAATGAAAATGGAATATATTGACTCTTCAATAATTTGAGCCATTTAAAACTTTCGGTTTTACCAAAAAGAGAGTGCAAATGTGTTTTGAAAAATGTTTTATCAAAAAAGAACTTTTGAGGGATTATTCCCTTATACCCAGAACATTTAACTAAACTCCTGTTTAGGGGTAAATGTTCGTGTATACCTCAAGACAACCTAAGAGGGATTGATGAAACCGTTTAAACCATGACTTGAAATTTGAAACGACACTTTTTGCTTTTTAACTAAGAAAATTTTGACCAAAGTATAAACAAAGATTTTTCGAACATTTACGGATCTTATTAATTATTTTCGATAAATAAACAAAAATCATATTAATTAAATTCAAATTTTATTTTGAACATTTTTCTATAACTGAAAGAACTGAGAAAATTTAAAACTTTTACGTTTACGTTTCATAAAAATTTAATATTTATTATTTAATTACTTGTAATAATTATCGACGCTTTAAACGTCGGATTGAGCAAAACTGATAAAAACAATAGTTGAGATAGAACTAAGACTTAGAAAATGTGAAGAAATAATTTTTGAATAAATACGGACATTATAATTATTTCATCAGGGAAGATGAATATAGATACTGACACATAATATAGAAAGGATAATATAAATAATAAAAGGGGGTTCGCGGCTAATATGAACCATTAGAATTGAGAAGCCGATGGCGTTAAATGTTTTAAAAGACCACTTGTGGTTGCCTAAATATGGAGGTTTGTGAGATGTAGTCATGTTGGAATCTTGTAAGTATAAGTATTCTATTCATGTTATTTCTGATTAAGTATACCTCATCTGAAGAAGTTGTACTGATGGCAAATTATGAAGGCAGACATTGCCTCATACGTTAGTAAACGTCTAGCTATTGCAAAGGTCATCACCTGAATTTGATTCGATTCGGGTCATCGTCGACAGACTGGCCAAATCTACTAATATCATTCTTGTTAATGATAGATTCTTGATGAAGAAATTGACTCTTTTGTATTTAAAGGAATTGTGTAAACATGGTGTGGATGTATCGATCATCTCTATCAAGATCCTCTCTTCGCATTGAATTTCTAGAGATTTGCTTAGAAGTCATTAAGAACGAATCTTGATGAGAGTACTGTGTACCACCCCAATCGAAGGGACGAGGTAAAGTAACGATACAAAATACTATAACTGCTGTTCTATGTTTGAATGATTGACCTTTGGTAATGAACCGTATAATCGCTTTCCTTTAGAAAGATTATCATTGATAATTATCGTGTTATTATCTAGATCGAATCTTGTGAGGATATATATTAGAGCATCTGTAAGCAGGAGTTGGGACGAAGACACCCGACATACACCCACTGTGAGTTGGACATGTCTTTTAGGTTTAAGGTTTTCTATGATGACAAACCTAACCTTACAAAATACCCGACCCGCGAGACCTGAAATGATTATTGAAATTAGGATCTGTTTATTGACTGCCGGTAGTGGGCAGGAGGTTATGTGAATATGAAATGTAGATCTTGAAGTGCCAGATGGGTAGCGAAGTTATGCCAAAAAATTTAACCATGGAAAAATGAATTGATGATCTGAAAGATCATGGGATATAAGTCCCCGTTGTATGGGACCATTGAGATGATGTAAAAGATTGGTTTGAAAGGCATATAAGCTGGATCTACCCTAGGACTTCAAGGGCTGCGTGAATTATGATTCGTATATCTAACTTGATAAAATGTCTATCAAGTGAAAATCTGATCACTTCTTGATAAAGTTTAGATCGGCGAAAAGTTGCATTCATCAAAAACCCGTGAACATCATGGATAGAGAAAGTAAGTCAACATTAAGCCTGATCTTATTCCCGTAGTTATGTTTAATGAAACTCGCGTATTGTAATGAATTACACTTGTGAGAAAAGACCGAATGTGGAGGAAATACCCACATGGCTTTAACTCTATAAGAAGCGAGTAGTAAGATAAGATGATCTTTGAGGACAAAGATCCTGTTTAGGGTAAATGTTGTGACAATCCGTCAATTTATGGTTGATATTTTATTCTCAAGTATTATTTGAAAACATTATTTTAATGTTATATTATGAACTCACTTATTTTTAGAAAGAAATTTGGGTTTACATCTTGAAGTAGCATCGACTACGTCTAAACCGGAGGATTCTACGTTACATGCTCACGTTTACATACACCGTCTTTGGTGACAGTTCGACATTTCAGAAAATAAATTTGTTCGTGAATATTATTTTGAGATTTTAAATTTGTGTTGGTTCATAAACTCACAAATTTACGAGAAGAGATTAGGACTTATGATTTTAATTTAACGTCCTTTACGACTAAACCGGAAACCTTAGGATTACGTATTTACGTTTTTGAACTCCGTTTCTGATGAGACAATTTTTATTAGATTCGTTTTGTGCCGTTGATTCATAATTTATAAAAATGTTTTTCGTAAAACGACCCGAGGGCACGTAAATCGAGGAAACTAGAATCGAGGAGTACCCGTAAATAAATGGGGATGAGACAAAATGACTTTTGCCCCACCCCCACTAAAAACCGGCCATAACTAGCCACATACACCCTTGAGGTGACAACTTTACATAAACAAGTATAACACTTGTTACTTAAAGCTTACTAAGTAAGCTATTCCACCTCAAACCACTTAAACTTAAAACAACAACACCAAAACCACTCACTTAATTTGCAACTCATGCAAACCACCATTTTCCTCTCCTTTCTCTCTAAATTTCGTCCATACCACCCCTAAAACACCCTCATTTGATCAAATCTAACCATGAAATCCTATGTTATTCACATATATGATGAAGCCCTTTTCAAGCACTATTGATTGGTGGTGATTTTAACATCCAAGGAGAAGATTTGGTGATGTACAAGGGCTGATTTCTACAAGAAGTTTACAAGTATTGGTGGTCTTCAAAGTTGGTGTTGGTCTATCACAAGTGTTTCCATCAAAATCCAAGCCTTGATCATAAACTACACAACCTTGGTGGTATAAAGATTGTTCTTCCCATCCTCTTGTTATTTGATTATGTAATCTTGTAATTTCTTTGTTTATGTATATGTATATGATGATGAATGATGATTAAAAATATTATGTGGGGATTTGGTGTTGATAGATTTGATAAACATGGGTAAAAAGATGAAAAACTATATGTAAAAGTGGTTAATCTTGCTTAATTTATTAGGCTGTATAAAAACAGTAAATAACCATATGATGAACTGATAAAATGGTATAGATGAATTAATATACAGTGAGTATTGAGACTTGTACACATGTGAGAGTTGGCCATGCAATGGAATCATAAAAATGAGTGAGATATAATCAAAACAAGTTTAGAGTGCAAATCTGAGTACACTATTTTGGACGAATTTTATAAAATACTTAGAGGTTGATTCATCAGTAGCTAGGATTAAAATGAAGCACATATCATGTAGTTTCCGTGAAAAAAATTTTGGGTTCTATCTCCTTGTAGAACTCTAGATATGATCATTTTAGTAAACTAGATTTTTAGGACTGATTTTGTGAAATTAAAGTTTAATATTATTATATAAGCACTCAAATAAATAAAGTATAAAATGTGAATTAAAACCCACTAACTTATATATTTCATTTATATAAAAATGCATAAGGATAAATAAATGGACATTATATAAAAATGGTAGTTTGGTAAGTTTTATAAGTTATAAAAACTATATACTAAGTTTTACGTCTTTTCGGCTAAAACCGAAAGATTAACGTTTTTGTTAAATAAAACTTAGACGGTTGGACCCGTCTAATGTAAACTTTTATAAACTCACATACTGATATATAAACATATATAACAAGTAAAAATCGATAAAACCCGGGCTTTACAACATATAGACATTAACGGGCCAAAGTAGCCTTAATGGACAATAAACCCGACTAATTTGGTAAAACACTTATAAACTTATTTATTGGGCTTAACCCATTTGGGCCCAACATATAAAGTATAATACTGATAATAAAAGTATAATTGGGCTAATGAATAGTATCGGGCTTGTAATAGGCCCATTGGGCTTTAAAATGTAAACAAGTTGAACTAGAGTAACTAGTCTTGAAAATTACCAACACATAAACACTATAATGAATGAGTAAAGATGTATAAACCCACTTGATCATCATCATATATATAAAATCATCATATGCATACATAATTATTATTTTGATAAAGTCATTAGACAAAAGTCTAAGACGAGTATTATTTGTCTAGGTTTCCGTGATTGAAGCACGTACCGTAAATCCGAATTGCCGATAACCCGCTTTCCCACATCAACGTGAGTTCATAGCCTCGCACTCTTTTAAATGTTTTTATGAAATGTTTTATAAACCCGCGAGGGAGATAACGTGTTAGTTTTTATAAAATAGGACACTAGTTGTCCCGATTGTCTGTTTATTGATTTGGACCCGAATGATTATATGACCCGATGAATGATTAATTAACCCGATAGATGAAATGAAATGGATTATTAAAGCTAGGTTATGTCACTAAAAGTCCCATTAGCATGAATTGTGAACTACCGGGATTTATAGACGCTTATGCATATAATAGTACTATTTGGGGACGATCACCCCAGTTCGCGCCTTGACGGTTGATCCCCGTCGTGCCACATTGATTGGTAAGCGAATTTATGTATGAGAAGATTTACACAAGTGTGATTATTGTGACGATACGCTAATTTAGATGGGCAAATTGAGTTTCGGGCTAGCTACCCGTTGTTTGTTGTAGTAAGGTAACAATGTCATGCGGCTTATAATAATCCAATTAACGAAATACTGCTATACGCACCGAATTATAATATATTGCCTGACTAGCAATACAGGGTCATATTATTGATATTATGTTTGTGTTTTGGTTTTACATAACCATATTCATATAACGGTTTTTATTTAACTCTACACGACGTTATAAAAACGTATTGTATGATATTTTTACGACATTGGTTCGTATAATGATTTTGAAGGCGAAAGCCTATATTATGATTTTTGATAAGGATTTATATAAAATGACTTTGGCTATTTTATGGCCTATTACAATGATTTGTACAAAATGATTTTGGTAATAATTTTATACCGATATTATATTGATGGATTTTATTAAACTCTATGAATTCACTCGGCGTTATCGCTGACCTTTTCTTTTAACATGTTGTATCTCAGGTACTTGAAGGTAATTCTCGGGAAAACAACAAGAATTCATGGCCCGCACTTAAATAACAATTTCCATTCAAATGCTTTGTAAAACCTGTATGAAATAATATGACTTGGGACCTATGTAAATTTAATATTTATGAATGGAAATGATTTATTATTAAACGACGCGATTTTTAAGCGTTGTCTATGATGTGAGTAATGTGTTATCCCGTAACACCAACGAGTCTTCCGTTGTATTGAAATGTGTAAAATTTGGGGGTGTTACACCTGATATTCAGTTCTCAACAATCTTATGTGCAAGATATCAGGCCGATCCCAAAGAATCACATCTTAATGCTGTTAAACGAATCTTCAGGTACCTGAAGGGTACTCCCTCACTAGGTCTGTGGTATCCTCGTTGCTCAGGCTTCGATCTTAAAGGATACTCAGACTCAGACTATGTTGGCTGCAATATGGATAGAAAAAGTACCTCAGGTGCATGTCAATTCCTAGGTGGAAAGCTGGTATGTTGGAGTGCAAAGAAACAGCAGTCAGACGTAATGTCCTCTGCTGAGGCTGAATATGTGGCAGCTGCTGGTTGTTGTGCAAACATCCTTTGGATGAAAAGTCAACTCAGGGACTATAATGTGGAATACAAAGTAGTCCCTATCTTTTGTGACAACACTAGTGCAATTGCCATTTCAAATAATCCAGTCCTGCATTCAAGGACTAAACACATAGACATAAGATATCATTTCCTCAGGGATCACATCTTAAAAGGATATATTGAATTACATGTCATCCCCACTGAATATCAGCTAGCTGATATCTTCACCAAACCTTTGGATGAACCAACGTTCACTAGGCTGAAAGCTGAACTTGGTATGCTTTATATTGATTAATCAGACTTCCTGATAACATTAGATTCAGTATAATGTATATTCTCGATCCTCTCTCTCTGAGTAAATATCTCTTATCGTCTTCCCCTTGACACTGAGGTACATTAAATGATGTAACTAAATGCTTTAAGGATTTAGTTACTTAATGTCCTAGCTTGGTGATTCACAATATTAAACAAGGAACATATATTCCTTCCATAAATTGTCATAAACCAGTCAAGGGGTCACTCATGTCAAGTATCCCACTAAGCATTAAATGCTTACCCTTTTCTAGCAAAATCCGTTGTAAAATCGTCCTTTCAAATGCACGTGACCACACGTCATCTCTGCAAAAAGCGTTATCTTTGCAATAATGGAACAGGCCAAGAAAATAGGGGGACCACTTGTATGCTTTCATTTAATGCGGATGTGAAAAGAAATTATAACAAATAAAAATCTCTTTCACATCGAGCCTATAAATACCCCTCAATCAAAACAAACACACACACAAAGAACTTGCAGTTTTACTCTGCCGAAATTTTCTCTCCAAGAAAGGGTGTGTGTGTTCAAACGAGTTTCCAGAAACGGTTTCTTGTAAAAAGGCAATCACATTGATCACTTGTTTTATTGTTATATAGCACAAACAATCAAAGTTACCTATTGTTTATAACTCTTGATCCTTTTTATAAGGCAAAAGTTCTCATTAGGTCACTTAGTGAATCTTGTTGTATTATAACAATAAACAAGTCTTGATTTGATTTCCACAAATTGCCATTGTCCTTTTTCAAATCTTTAAAAGCTATCGTTAATGGCAATGTCCAAAGCTATCAAATATGCCCCTCAGGCTGAACAACTCACCAATGAGGGTGTCCATTTTGTAGGAAACAACTATGAGGGAAATTTCAATTACCCTAGTAGTGTATCAGCCTACAAACCAATCTGCAAATTCTTGAAAAACTGTGATTGGGCTGATGCTTTTACAAAAATCCCCCTCAGTCTTCTACCATGAATACCTCAGGGAATTCTGGTTTACGGTTGTGGTTGTAACCCCTACCCAAGGGCCTGAAGGATCTCAGGGGTCTGAGATCAAGTCACATAAGAACTGTGTTATCATGTTCACTGTAAACAATGGGAAGACACCATTGATTTTAGACTTCAAAACATTTTGTCAAACCAGTGGACTTGATTATAACAATGGAAAGTATGTTGCACATCCTGACATGGAGTTAGTTAAAAAAGGACTAAAAGAAATCGGGGTCCCTGAGTTACTTGTGACTAAAACCCCATTTATCAAAACTGTTTTCCCCATGGCTTGGAGGATCCTGGTCACTTTTGTGATTCAGGTGATCGGTGGGAACTATTCATCTACTGAGCAAGTTAATTCTCCTCAGCAGATGCTAATCTACAGTCTTATTAATGGACTGAAGATTGACATAGGAGAGATCGTTTATAATGATCTTGTAACCAGGCTCCTGAAGGAGTCTAGGCAAAAGTATGTTTCGTACCCAAGATTCGTATCATGCGCCTTAGAACGGTTACAGGGTTCCCTTTACACTCAGGAAAAATTCAATATTTTTTCTACTCCCATCCTGAGTTCCACAAACTTTTCAAAGAACCCATCTGAAGTCAACCCTATTGCATTGACGGCTCACATGACTGAGGTGATCAGTCATGAATCATCCGTGTCTCCCATTCCCTTCTACCAAAGAAGGGAAACAAGAAGACTCGGACTGTGCCAAAGACCAAACCAACAAAGGCACAGGGCCTGAGGCTTCTGAGGCACGACCCAAAAAGGACAAGGCTAAAAACACTACCCTTGTTCAGACCAAGCTTCAAATACCCCAAGGGAAAGAGCTTTCGGGAGGCCCTGATACATAACAGTCAGGGTCGACGGGCCAACCTACTGGTCCTCTTAATAGAGAAGGAAACAAACAACCTTCTCCTACGGGACTGCCTTCCACTTAGACCGATGAGGGCATTCGTAAATCACAACCTTTGCCTGAGGTCAAAACTAAGGCCAAAGACTCAGAGAGACGCCCACGGGTAACACACCTCGCTGATAGGCCTATCACTTCCACCAAGTCCAATGAAGGCACACTAGCTCAAAAGTCTTTGCCTGAGGACCCAAAACTTGATTCCTTAGACTCAGAGGGACGCCCACGGGTAAAACACCCCGCTGATAGGAATCTCACCTCCACAACTCTCGATGAAGGCACACTAAAACAAAAGTCTTTGCCTGAGGGAACCACTCTTGATCCCAAAGACTCAGAGGGACGCCCACGGGTAAAACACCCCACTGATAGGGATCTTACCTCCACAACTGATCAATCACAAACTGCCCCTGAGTATCAGTTGGCTAAATCCCAAGCCTCAGGATTTGGGGTAGGGAGTGACGATAACCAAGGAAAACCATATTTTGAAGGGGAGCTGGACAAACCCAAGGGTTCACTGAACTTTAGAGATTTTGTAAGTTTACTTGAGAAGCCTGACGAGTTACTCCAAGGTTTCAGTGACGACGATGATATGATTGAGGCTGGGGATGAACCTGAAACTCAGGTCCCTCCTCGATCAGACCAGAAGCCACAGTCCCCACCATTGTTCGCGGACATACAGCCCTCCCCTGAGGCTCAATAAAAGCCCTCCCCTAAGGCATCCGAAAAAAAGAGCCCTCCCCTGAGATACCAAAAAATCCCTCCCAAGAGGCAAAACTTGACACCTCTTCGTTGGGGACTCAGACTGTGGTTCTAGATGAGAAAGTTTTGAAAGCAACTCTCAAGGATGTATTAACTCATGCTTCCACAGCCTTGAAAGTTGAGGTCACTCAGGTTTATAAAGACTTGGCTTCAAAGGCTGATGAACTCCTTGATGAGTTCAAGACATATGGTGATAGGTTTGATGTGGCTGAGGAGAAGATGAGAACTCAGGTAGACAACCAAATGGAATTCATCAGCTCTGTTAACAATAATCATGAAAATCAAGAGAAGAAGCTCATCAACTTCCTCAACCATGCTCTTCCTACTATCGAAGCAAATGTGTCCTTGAAGACAACTCTGGATGGACTGATCAATAGTACCACTGAGTCCAATTCCAGAGTTAGTCAATTACTTGAGTTACTAAAGTTGGACAGGCTCACTGAGGTTTTCACTAGGTTAGACTCTCTCAGGTCTGACTTGGATGTGGTGAAAGGGAAATGTGATGCCATCTATGAGGATGTTCATATGGATGCTGAAGTAGAGTTCAGATTGTTAAGGGCTGCACAAGGTTACATGGCTAATGCCTCCAATCTCTCTGACATCTCCAAATCCTTGAAAGAAGGTGATATTCCTAGACTTAGGACAAGGATCACCACCATAGAAAACACTCAATCCCTAATTCAGTTGGATGTTCAAACTATCAAAGCTGACACTCAGTCCATGAAGGAAATGGTGACTGAGATGTTTCAGGCTTTCAAGGGATCCTCCACCACCTCAGGACCCTCACATAGGGCAAAAGCTGGGATTAGTCAGGTTGATCCTTCAACTTTTTAGGGGGAGAATGTGCCTCCAATGATGTTAACTTGGACTGAACCTCCTTCTCACACTGAGGGGGAGCAGGAAAGACTAGCACAACCCCAACCCCTAAACTCAATTCCTCCCAACCCTGAGCCCTCAGTATCTAAGTTAGATAAGGGCAAAGGTATTACTGATGAAACCCTAACACCTCCACCAAAGAAACTTGTAAAAGCTTCAAGAGAAACAAGGTCTGATCATGATCCTATTGTCTTGGTACCATATGAGATTAATGGAATAATGTACAATATGACTCCTGATCAAATCCAAGTGTACTTAGATAGAATGGAGTCAGCTAAGGCTAATGAAGCAACAAGGGCTGAGATCTTGAAGGTATCCACTGAGTTTGTGAAAGAAGTGGGTGGTAACCCTGAGGTCTTGCTAAGCAAGAAAGGGAGAGAGGAGTTCATCCAAAAGCAGGAGGAAGAACTCAAGGCCATTCAGGATGAAATGGTCTTGAAGCAACAACAAAGAACCACACAACTTAAGAAATTGTATGACCAATACACCAAAGTCGTCACCCAAAGAAGAAAGCCTGAACCAATCACTAACCTTCAGATCATTCCTCATACTACACCTGTCTCAGTATCTGTCTACATAAACAATGATGAGAGGAACTTTGAAGTTATGAAGAAATTTTCATTTGGTGATTTCGGTCTTAGTGAGTGGGACGAAATGGGAAGGATCTTCAGGACCAAAACAAACAAATGTGTCCCTGAGATACTCAACTCTCTCAGTAAGAGATATGAGAGGTTGAATCAGATGAAGGAACAATAAGGAATCACAGAAGATCTTCCTTTAATGGAACAGGATCCTACCAAAACTCAGGGAAGAAAGAGAAAAAGAGTTGAGCTTGAAGCTGAGACTAAAATCCCTGGGTTAGACTGCAATCGTACTCTCCCTGAAAATGTCCCCTTTGTGAACAACATGGTTATAGAAGAACCTGAGTGTGGTATCTTCTTCATTGATGTATTTGGGGATCAAGCATTTCAAAGAATGAGTGACATAGAGAAATGCACTACTGAGAGTGTTCTCATCTTTCTTGTGATGGCTGGAAAAGTTCAGACTGATGAGAATAAAAGATTTGCTGAAAAGCTCAGGGAGATAATTGCTAGGAAGCTTGACAAAGAAAAGGTGTTAAAGTCATCAAGGGTGAAGAGGGAAGCAATGGACTCCTGAATAACTGTAATCTTTTGTTTTACTTATGTTTCTTGTATCAGACTATTCAATCTTATGTAATGATGAATGAAAATGAAGTACTTTGTTATAGTAAGTCTTTTCGTCAATAGAATAGTTTGTAATAAGAAGAAGCCTCTTTGCTTACTTATAACAATATCACTTAGGCAAATTTTATATCCAAATAGGGGGGAGATTGTTAGGTCAATTCAGTACCTAATGACCTCCCTGATGGATTTGAATAACAATCAGCCTAAGTGAAGTATTAACCTTGAACATAATGAAGTTACTGAGTGTACAGTCACTCAGTGAGTTGCCTTCGAGTTCCTAGACTGAGTCTAAAAGAAAGACTCGAGCATTCAGAGAGGCGAAGCTCAATGAATGTCTTCTATGACGAAGAAGAAGGTGATGGGTTCAGTGAGTTGTGGTAATAGACTCACTGAACCCCATATGATCTCCCTGAAGAAAACAAGCATTCTCCAAGACTGAAGTAAGGCGGGATAAGTTGAATTGTGATAAGATGAAGTACATCACACAATTAGCGTGACTTACCCTTTTGGGATAGATGGGGTACTGACAAGTGTAAAGGACTTACGTCTTACTACTTAGAATAGGGTAAGACAAGATACTACATTGTACCAATAAGACAAGAATTACACATGGGAAATTATTGTCTTCTACCCAACTTTCCTTCTATAAATAGGATGCTTGTAAAGGAGAGAAAATAAGTTTGTGCACTTAATGCTTTAGACATTCACAAACAAATTTTTCTCTCCTCCAAACACGATCATACACTTGAGTTCTAAACTCTTGTTGATAGAATCGTCAAGCTTAGCAATCGTTAGGATTGGAGATCACAAAACCACACATTGTCTATTCAATCCCTATTGTAGCTTCGTATACAATAGGGTATAATTCTTTAATAAAGCTAAGAGTTAAATGTTGAAAACCTTTGTGTTATTTACTTACTTGTATTAAGTTTATTGCATTACTTAACCATGGGTTAGGACTATACTTAGTTTACTTAAGTATAGTATTAATTACAAGGGACCAACACCTAGATGTGTGATTATCGCTCCTAGGTTGTGGTTTTGTCCAATATCTTGCTTATGTCTTGTTCTTAGCATCCTCTAGATAGCATTTATGACCCGTGTCATTTGAACTACGCCTAGGCATATTCTTGGAGCTAGATCTATAGTTGCTTGAAGCATTCATGTGATCGGGTTTTGTAGAATCAGACTTTCATAAGGAGCGTCTAGATTATGGAGTGACTGGTTTAGGAAAATTTCTATGCACGTCAACTTGGGATGCAAACCTCGGGTTTGACGTTTTGGGTCGTTCAGATGTAAACGCATTTGGTTGTCTAGCAACTGAGCGGTTTCTGAATGGTTGGGAAGGAGGTTTCCCCAAGACTGACTGATTTGCTAACTTAGTATCCACACTATTTCCTTTTATCTTCCTTAATTCGTTTTTCACCGCTGTCAGTGCAAAAACCTTTTCCTGAATCAGAGCCTTTAATTGCTCATTTTGTAAAAGTAATTGAGCGACAAGTTGTTCTAACTTAATGTTCATATTATCAAATATGGCGTTATCGGCATTCGCATCATTACTATCTATAATGTCGATAGGTTGCACAGGTATTTCACTTAATGAAGCAGGTGGAGGACTTGGGTTTTGAGAAGCCAACTTTGATTCTAACAAAATTATTTGTTTCACAAAATGTTCTTTTTCCGCATTGACATCATGAATCTTACGATCCAATTTTTTTCAAGAACAACATTTGCTATTTCAAGTTTTTCAAAATAAGCTTCAAATTTGTTACTTTTCTTTGAAAAATCGAGTTTGGCATCCTCAAAATCTTTTGTCTTCTGAGCTAACAGAATTTCAAGCTCGTGAATCTTAGAATCAACATCCTGGGCACTCTCTCCTCCATTAGTACTCGTATCTGATGAATCAGGTATGGTATTGCTATCAACCTTTTCCACTAGATACGTGTCAAAATGGGTTCAGATTGCTCATTATATAATGAACATCGTATTCAACATTTAAGTGTACCGTAGTCATTGGCTCATCATCATAAATGGGTCTAATATCTGCATCATTGGCTGTTTGATCATTCCCTGAGCTGTTGCTGGTATGATGCTTTTCAGATTCTGTCCCACTGCTTTCTATATCAACTGAACAACCATTCAATGCTTGACCCTTATCGACGTTATTCACTTTCGTCTGCATCAGTCTTTGATTCACCCTTCGTTCGAATTGCCTTTGATGGCGTGTTCTTTCAGCAGTTGACTTCTTTATATTACTCATATGTTGAAGAAATTTCTCTTTGAATGCTTGAAGATCTAGAGAGTATATTTGGTAAAGTATGTACTTGCGAACTCTCGATCGTTGTTGGATAAGCCACTTGAGTCAATGAATTGTTGGAACTGATTGTTGAGAGCTAAAAGGATCTCCATGCATATAATCTCATGAAAATCATCTATGTCAAGTTCTTGTTGAAGATGGTCCACATTAAGTAGCATCGTTCTGGTGAATGTCTCAACATCTTGACCGAGTAGTAAAACGAAGACCCGTTTAAATCCAATTTCAAGACGAGTGCCTTTTAGGTCTTCTCTTGAAAGAACCTGAAGGCATGACTGAAGCAACGTTAGGTGTTCCATGCATCTTTCTTTTGCTTTCGTCATCTTATTTGATTGCATGAACGGTTTTGGTGGTAGAATCCTTGTTAAAAGGTTTACTGATTGAAGTCTTAGTATTTGTCTGAACCTCTGGATTCTGCATCTCCTCTTTATTCTTCTAAGTGTCCATTGAACGTATGTCTCGAAGAGGATATGATGTGTACGGATTATGGATCTTTAGTAGATGTGTTGTGATTCTATCGTGGTTGAACTTTCGAAAATTCCGATTTTTTTTCAGTCCGACAATAAATTCCTGACTCCGACAAAAACGGTAAACCGAAAATTTTGAATTACCAAATTTTTGAAATCAAGTTAGAAATATCCTAAAACTAGAAGGGAAAAATTTTAAAAATGAAAAAATATTGACGAAAAATAAAACCTAAAATGGCCTAAAAATTTGAATTTTGGGCCGAAAATTTGAATTTTGAGTCGAAAATTTTTTCGTATCGCCAAAATTTGAATCAAAGATTAAATGGCCTAAAAATGGTCTAGGAAAAAATAAATTTTAGTATAGTTTTCCCGCCAAAAAACTCTTTTTTTTAAGGTTAATATATGATCCGGGACAAGTTTAGAGGGTGAATAAGTCTAAAAACACTTCAAACAAAAATTGGTTCAATTCGGAATACCTCTTGGAACAAAAGTCAGAATACTACTTTGTGTATAAGTCAGAATCCAAACTTATGTAAATAAGTCGGAATCCAAATCTGTGGAGTATAAGTCGGAATATGAGTTTAGCACATAATTCAGAATTTGAGTACTAAACATAAGTCGGAATGTGAGTTGAGTAACAAAATTCGGAATCTTGACCAGTACACAAGTCGGAATACGTAATCCGAAGTACAATCCGGAATGTGTTTTCCCTATAACAATCCGGAATATGTGTTTCCGAAGTACAATCTGGAATGTGTTTTCCGTATTATAATCCGGAATGTGGTTTCCGTATAACAATCTGGAATGTGTTTTCCGTATTATAATCCGGAATGAGTTTTTCGTATATCAATCCAGAATATGTCTTGCTTGGTGTCTTGATTGGTAAAATAATTCGGAATCCAATTGTTGTATAGTAATCCGGAATCCACTTGCTTACAAGTCGGAATTAAAGCTAGATAATTCAGAATATGAATTGGATTATAAGTCAGAATGTGGAACTTGCTTCTAAATCGGAATGTGCACCATGATTCTAATTCGGAGTTTGTAAAATTATAACAATTCGGAATGAGCAAAATCCTTTTATTCCGACTTGTTAAACCCTTTGATTCTGAATACTTAGACTCCCCAAAGACTTGATTTTTCAAACTTTTTACCCAATAATCAAGCCAAAACTACCAATTTTTTCGTAAAGATCACCAAAATGAATAACACAAATTCCTACCACAACTTTGTAGGCAATTTGTATGAAGATTTAAATCTCGAAAACACAAAAAAATTTGAGACGAGATGATTTGTTTATAAAATCACACGAATCAAAAAAACAATAACCACAAATCTTCAATCACCTATCCACTATAGGCTCTTGATACCAAATGTTAATCCTACTTAAATCCATAACACAATATTAAGATGATATTTAGAGAGAGAAATAGATGAAGGTAGAGAGAGAAAGTAGGGAGATGGTGGAAGGTTAATCTTTTCTAGAGAGAGAAAATAAGAATGAACCAACACCCTCTTCCACACATGGAAGAGGGTTTATATATGCCACGCCTTAAAGGCTTTAGTGGGCTTGTTCATGGGTCGGGATTGGCTTGTCTTAGGCTTAGAGCCCCTATCTTATACAATATTAGCTTAATGTCCAAGCCTGGTTAACCCGACTAACCTATTACAATACAAGACCAATAACGACTAAGATGACCTATTACATTCTTGTTCGACTATATAAAATATAGGGCTAACATTTGGCAATGAAGCTCTATCCTCGTTCCTACTCCACTCCTCGAGTACAACTACTCAAGATTTCCACTATATCCACAAGCTACCTTCTTGGCGGAGAGAACCTTACAACGTCACTTACATTATTTTCCGACACTAAGCTAAATGTCGAGACCTAATCTTAGTTAGGACCAATCTACACAATGTCGCCCACTTCACCATTGTATGACACAAGGCTAGATGTCGAGTTCTAATCGAAAGATAGAACCAATATTCACAACGTTGCCTACTTCACAATTTTCCGACACAAGGCTAGATGTCGAGTTCTAATCCAAAGCTAGAACCAATCTTCACGACTCTTCACTTTGAAGCTAAGTGAGAACTTTACAAGACACAACTACATCACTTTATAGTTTAGTGAGAACACACACAACTCATTACAAATCAACTAAACATATCCAAGTGTACACATGTAACTTGGATGTACAAAAGACAAATCCAAGCACACACATATGCAATGGATTTACACAACACTAATCCAAGTATTCACAAATAGCTTGGATGAACACAACTAGTACAAGTATTCACAAATACATTTGATCTACACAAGACATAAATAAACAATTGATGAACATGACTAGATCTTTAGGAGAGGATGATCTTCATCAAGGCTTCAACTTTAATCACAACACAAGTGTGTGAGTGAGCTTCTCTTTGGACAAGGTAAAGAAGGAGATCAAGAGGATAATCATAAGTAAACATACTTAACACATAGAGTGATCATTTACAAATGATTAGGATTAAGAAAGGAGAAAGAGAGCTGAAAGAAATGTCCAAAAAGGGTTATGGAAAATGCAGATTTGATCCACTATTTATAGAAGACAAAAACCAACGGCTAGCTGCACGCGGTTCCTTATTGCCCTAGGCGGTTCCTTATCAATAAAGAACCGCATAGGTACTTAAGGAACCGCGGATGTAGACTCCGCTTCTTTTTGTCTTTTAGTGGGTTAGAAATATCTGAGGCAGTTCGAAACCTTCAAAGGAAATTCTTATGGCATTTGGAATATGCCATATTCAAATTTTCATTTTCCACTTTAATAAAACATTTTCTTAAAAAGAAAGTTTATTAAAAATCTTTTGTCACATTTGACAAAAGTGAGTTTTAAGGCTAATCACTTTTATGATCACTAAACATGATTAAGATATGTTAGTGTAATGATTATTACCTTGATGATAGTGTTTGTTAGATAATTCGTTTTACGATTGTGTTTGACTATAAATGTCTTGTATAGTTTGTTTTGATCAAAACTAGGAAAGATTAGTTAACACTAATAATGTTTTTAGGCATTACTTGCATTAACAATTTTTAATATGAGGGAGAAAATGTAATTTTATATGGGAAATGATTAATCACAAATGATTTGACTTAATGTGATAGCTCATCCCGACATGTGCCAAATGTTTTTGAATGTCGTAGCATATGTTAAGGGGGAGAAAAACGGATTTGCATCAAAAATGGGTTTTCATGGTGACATATACTTACCCTCAACCCATTTTTTCACGACGATGAAGATTGGGTGACATAAGGATGGTAGGATAGGTTAAGTTCAATTATTCTTCCAAAACCGGAAGAATCTTCTTAAGGACATTCCATAGCTAGAAATACTAGTCCTTGGAAAGGATGGAGAAAGATTGTGAACGTAGCTAAATGTCGACCAGGTACTTAAGTTAGCACTGGAACAATCACAACAAGGTGCTAGTTATGAATTATTGGTAAGCATTGAAGGGGTTGAAAAATGAAAAAGAATTGTAATTGTTAATACAAAGCAATGCCTAAAAATATTGTTAGTATTAATTAATCTTTCTTAGTTTTGATCACGACAAATTACAAAGACATTTATTGTCAAACACAATCATAAAACGAATTATATAACAAACACTATCATCAAGGTAATAATCATTACACTACCATATCTTAATCATGATTAGTGATCATAAAAGTGATTAGCCTTAAAACTCACTTTTGTCAAATATAACAAAAAAAATTAATAAACTTTATTTTTAATAAAATGTTTTATTAAAATGAAAAAGTAAATTTGAATATGGCATACTCCAAATGCCATAAGAATATCCTTTGAAGGTTTAAACAGCCTCAGATATTTCAAATTCACTAAAACACAAAAAGGAGCGGAGTCTACACTCCGCGGTTCCTTAAGTGCCTATGCAGTTCCCTATCGATAAGGAACCGCCTGGGTAGCTAAGGAACCGCCCCCAGCTAGCCGTTGGGATTTATCTTCTATAAATAGTTGACCAAATCTGCATTTTCATTAACCCTTTTTGGACATCTCTTTCAGCCTTATTTCTCATATCTAATCCTAGTCATTTCTAAATGATCACTTAATGTGTTAAGTATGTTTACTTATGATTATCCTCTTGATCTCCTTCTTTACCTTGTCCAAAGAGAAGATCACACACACACTTATGATGTGATTAAAGATGAAGCATTGATGAAGATCATCCTCTCCTAAAGATCTAGTCATGTTTATCATTGGATTATTTGTGTCTTATGTAGATTCAATGTATCTGTGAATACTTAGACTAGTTGTGTTCATCCAATCTATGTGTGAATACTTGGATTAAAGTTGTGTAAATCCTTTGCATATGTGTATGCTTGCATTTGTATTGTGTAGATCCAAGCTACATGTGTGTACTTGAATATGTTTAGTTGAGTTGTAATAAGTTGTGTTAGTTCTCACTAAACTATAAAGTGATGTGGTTGTGTCTTGTGAGTTCTCACTAAACTATAAAGTGATGCGTAGTTGTTTTGTGTGAAGTTCTCACTTAGCTTCAAAGTGAAGAGTCGTGAAGATTGGTTCTAGCTTTAGATTAGTTCTCGACATCTAGCCTTGTGTCGGAAGATGGTGAAGTAGGCAACGTTGTGAAGATTGGTTCTAGCTTTGGATTAAAACTTGACATCTAGCCTTGAGTCGTAAAATGGTGAAGTGGGAGACGTTGTGTAGATTGGTCCTAGATAAGATTAGGTCTCGACATTTAGCTTAGTGTCGGAAAATAATGTAACCGACGTTGTAAGGTTTTCTCCGCCAAAAAGGGAGCTTGTGGATATAGTGGAAATATCGAGTAAGGAGTACTCGAGGAGTGGAGTAGGAACGATGAATAACTTATGCTCTTTCCAAACCCAAAACAAATCTTCCCTATGCCATGCTCCTTACTCGCCTTCTTAAGAAGGTTGGTGAAGACTATCCTGACATCAACATTTCTCGCTTTCGCTTGGTCGAACGTATCATGCTACCTATTCAAAGGGTGCAACCACGAAAGACTAGAAGTGATCGAGGTTCGAGAAAGTCCGATCCACAAGAGTCCGATGATGAGGGCATTGATATGTCACCAAGTGATGGTGGTGGCGTAGGCACAAGTGCTCACGTTGGTTCTTCGAGTAACTCCCACCCATCCATGGATACTTTCATGGAAGGGTTAGAAGAAATCATCCCTCATCCTCACTATGCCACTAGTGGACTTCCGGAGAACTTTGGTCTTGAGGATGTCTACCGAGCTAATCTTAAAACCCAAGGTGAGTTGTATGATCATCGAGTGGATTCAAGAGGATCGTTCAAGAGCATCACCAAATTGATCAAAGGACTTGGAAAGAAGAAGAAATGAAGCTTAGTTTATCAAGGTTTAACATGTTTGTAAACATGTTTGAATTGTTGAACAATTTATCCTTATTCTCTTTTTATTTTTAGGATGTTATGTTTTCTAACTAATACTTTGTGTTTGGATTACTTAGTATTTTATATGCTATTGATCCTTCAATTTTCATAGCTTCGTGCATATTATGTGTTTGTTAGCTTCCTAGAATTTGATTTATAGTTCACTTTGGCTTGATAAACCTTGGTAAAATAATCTGCGCTAGCAAATGTTTCAGGAAGTGCCATTTTTCGAACCTACTGGTGGCGGTTCCTTATCCTACCCGCGGTTCTTTATCGATATCGAACAGCGGCCCTACATAAGGAACCGCCAGCCACTGTTTCGACAGAATCTTTGCTTAACACTGTTTTCCTTAATCTGTGTAAAACTTTGATAAAATTTTTGCAAAAACCTGCACTTTCCTAAACTAGGCTACCTAATTTCATTATTCACCTAAAATGATTATAACCCATTACTAGTTTGGATCATTCCCTTCTCTTTTTAAACCCTCTCTTGTTGATTGTGTTCTTCATCCCTTCAACTCTTCTCTAAACCTTAACACACAACCGTGGTGTCCACTAGAACATCCACCTCTTCCAAAACTTCTTCTTCCAAAAGAAGCCTTAAAATTAAGATTAAGTTACCTAATATTGGTCCTTCGTCTTTTCACACTCCCAAAAATGAGATTTCTCCTATTCTCATTTCCTCATCACCTTTACCACCCCTTGCTCCATGCAAGACCAACTCAACTCATGGTACTAACCAATCTCATGGTTCTACCTCCTCTTCATTCCAATCAAGAATGAATGAGCTTTCCTCTTCATTCACTCCTAGTCCTCCTTTGGATGGGATTTCTCAACCTCAACCTCTATAAAGCATTCCCTTTGTCCTTGAGCCTTTGGTTACCTCTCCTTTCTTTCCACCAAATTCTCCCATCTCAGCCTTGGACAATATGCCTCCACCACCTCCTCCACCCTTAAACACTAATGCTCCTATTTTGGGCATTCCTATTCCTCACTTTATGGGTGATCCTTACTTCTTTGGTTTCCTAGAAGCTCATAGTGCAAATTGCCCATGTTGTCTCTATAATAACTACATCATTCAAAACCTAAGGTTGGAGATGCTTGGTCTTCATAGAAGGATGCATGATTTCTTGCTTACCTTTTTCTCGATGCCTCCTCCTCCTAGGACTTGAATGATGGTTTTCAAAATAAAATGCTATTAAAGAAGGTCAAGCCTAAGAAGACTATGCATTCAAGACCTAGTTTTAGATAACTTTATATTAGTTAGTTTTTATTTCCTTTCTTGTATTTCCTTTCCTTTCCTTCATGAATTTCTCATGAGGATGACCTATGGATTTAGTTTTATGTGTTTTAACCTATGTGGTCACATTAATCAACTTTAATTTATTTAAAATTGAACCTAAATCTATCACAACCTCTAAAAACTTGACTTAAAATTGGATCAAAATGTTATCTAAATATTTTCTCACCCCTTGTTAATACATTCTTTATGAATGTGTTACTTTTATGCAACCCTAGCATACAGTAGTGCTAAAAGAGGTAAAAATCCAAGATTTGCAAAATTTTGAAAAGGTCTTATTTTTCTCAAATACTTTTGAAAATCATGGTCTGTGGTTGTCACACCCCACTATGACGGAATATGAGGCGCGACGTATGGATATCATCACAACAATAGAGTGTCTATAGAGATAACTAAATGAATTGGAAATATCATAAATGATGACACAATGTCATGAAGATATCACAAACAATGCAGCCGTCTAGGTAAGTAGGTAACATGTCTACCTCTTACCAAATACATACAATTAACAAATAACAAACATATAGGTGTCTACAAAGTATCACTTATTCAAACATAAGTAAAGACTAAGAGGAAAGGGGGTTCCTCCAATGCAATCCTAAGCGTCCTAGCTAGCCACTCCTATTCTCACGCTTAACCACATTATCACCTGAAAGAGACACTAAAACACGTCAACATAAAGTTGGTGAGAGTCATAGGTTTAGACTCCCACCCCAAAATAGTTATAATCTATGAATAATAACCATCAATAAAATAGCATATGGACAATGTGTTACAATTATGCATTAACAACTACCATTCAAGATTAACCATACAATCACAATTCCAAGGCACCAAGCCTTACCAATAACCACAATTTCCAAGGCTCTCAGCCTTACCAATAACCATGGTCCCGTAGGCGCCCATACACCTATGAACCGATCCCAAGGCCCCGCCTTGTCAACATCCCTTTGGTACCAAGTCAAACCACAATAACAATTAAAAATCACATAGCAGTTAGTCACATAAGTGTACACACAAGTCCATCACAAACCATAAAAACATTCACAGTATTATTTACAAAACCATACAGTGTCTCTTCCATCCCATATGGAAGTCAAATCATTTATAGCTCATAAAAACATGGGACTATGAAACTCACCTGAACAAGCTTCTCCAAGTACCCGCACTCTAGCAAAATCTAAACACACAAACGTATACAATCAAGACATGAACCACATACCAAAATGGCTCATCAATCAATGATGGATATCTAACCTTGTACTACAACTTAACCCCATTTATATGCCATATGGATCTCATTACACCCCTCTATAAAGCCCTTAACTTAGTTTAGTTCATAACTCGCCCCGTTAACATTTAACCCAAAACAGTCCCGTTTTTCATACCTTAAACTATGGGTCGAACACCCCCTTAACCAAATTAACTTCCTCTGTAAAAGAAACCCTATGCCCTTACATTTGTTAGCTAACTTTACCTTTTGGCCGCAACCTTGAAGACACTGTTAAGGCCTCCATATATATATATATATATATATATATATATATATATATATATATATATATATATATATATATATATATATATATATATATATATATATATATATATATATATATATATATATATATATATATATATATATATATATATATATATATATATATATATATATATATATATATATATATATATATATATATATATATATATATATATATATATATATATATATATATATATATATATATATATATATATATATATATATATATATATATATATATATATATATATATATATATATGTATAGATATATATATATATATGTATATATATATATATAGATATATATATATATATATATATATATATATATATATATATATATATATATATATATATATATATATATATATATATATACTTTTACCTATCCAGAATTTACTGATTTTGAACATACGAAAAGTTTGTTATGATCAGAGGGTCTTACTCTAACCCATTTATTTAGAACTCCTCCAGATATTTTATTTAATATATAATCTAAGTCTCATGTTCGTTTGAAGGTTCCAATATAACCGTAAGTACCCCAAACAATTCAAAACATAAAAAGAAAACACGCTGATCCAAAAACTGTTTTGATACCCGACTGAGGTAACCTGTTTTTGACCCACTTCCAGACCTCAAATTTAGTTCTCGTTTCTTGAATTTGAAAGCCAACTCAATTACCTTTCCAGGGACATAAGATTCGAAAATTAAAAGTTTGTAAAACTCTAGATATGATCAAAACAATGACCCAAAAATTCTGCCCAGTTTTTAAAAACGAATTTAACATAATTAACCAAATTAATTACCCTCATCATGTTTAATCATTAACCCTAATTATTTTAATCAAGTCTATATCATTGTGATAACATTAAATTACAGATTTTCTAATAAATACTAACCTAGATCCATCATATAATGATTAAGAAAGAATTAAAAACAATTTAATTAAAAGGGTTTGAAGAGTTTACCTTAGATTTTTGGAAAACAAGATTTTTGATGAAGAAACCTAATTTTTTCCATGGATTTCAAATCACTCATGATCTCCAGGGATTTTATGATGTGTTTTTATTTATAAAAAGTTTTTGTATATTTTCTTAACAAGTCCTTGGCCCAATACAAAAGCCCGGTTCCCCTTTTTCCCTTTTTTCCCTTTTCTTTTTCTTTCTTGCATCCCAAAACCGACTATACCCCTTTAATTTCGTTTTTTTTCTTTATATTATTAATAATTGTATTAATAATATTACCTTAATTTTCCTTAATTTATTTCAGCTCTTAAAGCCTCTAAAACCTCAAAACCGTAAAACTAGTCAAATTTACGCGTATACCGTAAAAGACGTAAAAATATACAGTTTTATAAAAACTCTTGAAATATGAAATAAACTAATTAACTAAGTCCTAAATGACTTAAAACCATCCCAAAAATACTCCTGTGACTAAATACCTCTTCCGAGACCCCTAAATGCAAAACCCTAAACCGTAAAAATACGATTTTCTATAATACATATACGTATACATAAAACCACTAAATAACACCATCTCATTTCATAGTCACTACCATGTGGGCTCATGAACATGAAATAACCGTTCATCGATTTACTTAGGAGTACCATATACCCATAAACGATATCCAAACCTCACTCCAAACATACAAAATAAACATATAAGCACATATTTGCACAAAACACCTTAAACTATAGTATAAGTGACGAACCCCAAAAACCATGGTTGTCACATCACTCCCTCCTTTTAAAACTCTCGTCCCGAGATTTACTCCTTAGGATCAAACACACAACAACAAATCACATGAGGATACTTGTTCTAAATGAACTCCTCTCATTTCCATGTGTACTTTAGTTCAAGTCTCAAAATACCACATATACAAACCAACAATATTTAAATTCATTCCTAAACTCTTGACCTCACAGCCAATAAATCTCACAAATGACCCTTTGATGAAACAAAGACTCTTATTAACATAAATCCCGAATAACCGGACATGCGAATATGCATTCTCAAACAACATTTACCAATCTTAATACATGAAATATATCATGTATACCACTCAATTCTCCCAGGTAATTCTATACTCATAAGCTACTGGTCCGATCTTTTCAAAGATCATAAATAGACCTACAAAACTCTACATCAACTTTTCCATTTTACCAAAACATACCACCCGTTACTATGGGTGAAACTTCCTACATAACTTTGTCACTAAACTTTAGTGGTTTCATCCTTTTCATCATAGCATATCTTGTTGCTCTCATCCTTTCCCACAAACACCATTTCCACATTAGTAGTCTCTTTCACGGATTTTAGTCCACCATAAGGAAAACTCACTCTATCCTTCCATATAGTGCCTCAAATGGAATTCATCGACTTCTAGTATGATAACTATCATTATAGGAAAACTCAGACATCGCTAACGAGTTTCCCACATCCCTCTAAATCAGTCACCCAAGCTCTCAACACGACTCCTATACTTGTAGCAATTTCTCACTTCTTCCATCCTTTTCCAAGTAGATGGATATACTCATATCCAATCATGTTCATCAACTCCCTTTAGTCCATACCACCAAGCTACTTAAAAATTCCAAATTCCTTACACAAGTGACCTATGATGGTGTTTCACATATTCATTAGTTCATCATAACAAGGCTCTTCCAATCCAAATCAGCTTATGATCTAAACATATCACCAAAAGGACAGTTATCTCAGTTAGTCTGTCAACTACCATCCAAATCCATGCTACAACTACTTCCATTAAATTTGGATAGCTCATTAGTAGCACCTATACACTTCCTCCTCACTTTTCTCCATGAAAGATTTTTTTTTATACTCAACACTTTCTTTATACTTACACAATGTCTTACCTCCAAGGTCATAGTGCTCCTCATCTTGTCTCAGTTAGTACAAGCCCTTCGTCCCTCATGACACATCACATCTATAACTCCTCATCCATTCGATTATCGATACTAAGCCTTCCAACCAAACAGTATAGGTCAGTGCCATTTCCTTTCCACACTACAGCAATATTAGCAGGCTTAGTGTCTTAGTCTACTCATTAGGCTATACCAAAATTTTACCTTCGGTTCCTATCTCGACTTATTTCATTTATGATCCGCATCTATCCAGACTTCCTTCTTTTTCCTCAGCTCATGGCATACATCACGATGTTATGCTTCCCGTCTTTCAAGTCATCTATACATCAAAATTATCCAAGTAGCTTCACTTGTTTTCCTCGCGACCAGTTCTCCTACTCCATCCTAATAGGGACAGACAAGAGTTTTATGTGATCCCATGTGGATCACACTCTCATCTTATACCCATATTAGTTTCCATTTGTCTAAACTAAGCCATATTTTAAATTCTTATTCAAATCTCATACTTCTATTTTGGTTGCACCCAACATGAGGTACTTTCAATCATCATCTTCTAGGAATACTTGGTCCTCTCCTTCCATGGTTCTACCTAATTCCTACACTATCCCATCTAACCGAAATTCCATACTTCATTCATCAAATATATGGAAATAGTTAGTGTATTGGATAATGCATAATTGTCTCTTCCAAAGATCTTTCATAACACCTTCACAATACCGACTCTCTAATCACTTCTCCATGAACTTATTCAGTTCAGCTTCACTACTCATCCCTCAATATTGATTGCCACAAAATTCTATCTGCGTAGTCACTCGACTCCCCTTGTTATTTCCACGAGTTCTTAATCCCCCATGTTATGTATTCACTTCATCAGGATCCACTGGTTCAGCTCTTTGTAGCTCCACTCCGGTACTCGATCTGTCCTTCTTTGTCACGAACCATACGAAGATTCCCATCATAGTGCTTGTCACCTTTCCAGTCCTTGCAACTTCTGTGACTCCTTCGAAATCTCTTGCATCTTTCTAGCAGCCGACGCGTATTCCTTTCAGCTTCTTTCTTCACGATATAGCTCTTCACGCACTCCTTCTCGTCTCTATGATGTTACCTAGGAACTTCACACTACCCAGTAGCTTCTAGCTTCAACTCATCTACCACAATATTTCTAAAGGTACTTCAACCCCTCAATGGCTCACTCTTCCTTACTTGTTGTACTTCACCATTAATCAGCCTCCTACCAATCATTCTTTCACATCCATGTTTTCCTTCACGTGTCTACTACTACCTTGCCTCCATAACTATACCAATTCCCTTGCGTGTTATTTTCCCCATATTTCCATTAGTAGAAACTTTCTACTCTACCCTCACATCCGCTAGTACTTTCATCAATCTCCTAATGGTACTTCAACCAACTTCTCATAGCATGACATCTCTTTCCTACGACTAGTCAACTAACTTTACTTACTCCCTTATTCGTGTAACCAATCTAAGTTTCAAAACTACACAAATCTTAATCATTCCTTCAACACAACCTTTAAACCAAAATACATCTCTCCATTCTAATATCTATCCATAAGTAATACTACCCAACTCTATCCTCTCATCCTAACGTTTCCACAACCGCGTAACTAAATCAACCATGACGTGTACCAAAAGAATTCCAAACAATCGCGTCCCATAATAAATATAGGGTAAACCGAAATATCAACCATACCGAACCCTAGCCAAAACAACTGAAAACGAAAGAATGTAATCTGAAAGATTCAATAAAGTGTGCCAACAACGAAAAAATAGACTCGTCACGATTAGTATTACCAAATTTCAGTATCTTAGAAAATTTAAAATTTTCATCTCAATTAGTTACTTAACATTAGGACCATATTTTAACACCCAATAAATGAAATCATAGTCATATCTTAACCATCTTCGTTACTATCAAAGGGCATAACTCAGTTAGTGTACTAAAACTCACTTTATATATCATCTTCCTTAACAATAAACTCATCTTTTATCTTAATTATTTTATCAAAGGTATCCACTAGTTAGTATAGTATAACGTTATTCAAACCATTATCTTGTTTACTCACATTAAACACATTTCACTTGTTATTATGAAACCAATACGTGTTTATAAAATATGGTGTTTTTATTAACTTTATTCTATATTATAAATATTTTATATAATCCATTTAGGCTTGTTATAACGAACTACTACACGTTTACAAGGTGTGGTGTTATTATTATCATTATTATAATAAAATCTTCCTTTTTACTATTTCCGTCTATTTAAATACTTCTAAAATTTTAACTCCACTTTTAAGAAAATTATCGTAAAATTTCTTTACCCTTTATATGTACTATCACATGTTACCTAGAAAACTAATCCATTCATTGTCAATATATTTTTTTAACTTATTACCAATAAACTTAAAGAAAAGATATGTAAGTCAGGATATCATACCGTACACTTACAAAATATTTTCAAAAGCATTTTCATTTAATTAGCTAGACTCCTTTGCAAGAAAATTTGGTAGTTCTCATCAATTCAGATACATACCCGAATGTAGACACACTTCAAAACATTCAAAACGTCGTTGTAACTCCATCAAACTCCAGCACTAATAAACTATTTAAACACGAGAGAACACTAGGTACGTTCAAGTTTTAATAACTATTGAACGACCGTATATCATAACATAACATCTACTAGTATATATACCTCCGCATATATATATACCTATTAAATCTCCCAAAAAATACTCGTTATCATACATGTCAAGTCAATCGATCGCGTCATGCACTCGTTTTTCCATACGAGTAATCACCATCTCACCATCTCACCATGCCACAACAAAGCATAAAACCCATCACCAAAACCAACCCATATCGTGTGACCCCATAATCACACAACACGACTATAACCCAAAACATATAACACAAAAACCATAGCCGTATCATAGGCAACCATTACATAAACCCCTATTGTACAAATACACAAAATACAGATCTCATCATATACAAGCATGTACTAACCCCTTTTTCATACAACCATACTTGGAAGTCCATCGGTGTTGTGGCACGTATATAATTACGTAGGCCTCCATAATAATATATGTCCCCTTTCACCCATGTGCTCCCTCCTATGACGACACTTATAAGAAATTAGTACTACACGGAACACATATATCTACCACATATAGATCACACATAAAATACACTATATATATATACCGTATAGGTAAAATAAGAACATCTCATACGTCAACCCTAACTTCATTCATAACTCGAGGCTCAATTGCCAAATCAAATCAATAACAATAAAATATCCAGCATTAAAAAAAATGACCATAACCGTTCAGGCGGAAATTCGAATCTACTACTAGTCGCAGACTCAACATCGGTACTATCCTAATATTACCTAGCGCACCTCTTCTTCTACGCGACATGGGTAACACTAAAAGATTCCTACACTTCCGGTTCATACGTCGTATAAATAGAAAATAAATGAATGTACTTACATATATTATACTCAATAAGTAAGTATGAAAGTAAATAAATATCCAAAACGAAATTAACACTTAAGCACTTCATATACTATAATGCACACATACCCCTATGACACCTACATGCATGGACCCTTAAGCTATAGACTAGGCTACTAGACTAGGCAACCTAATTCTCTATAACATTGTCTCTAATACCATTCTTTCACACCCCACCATGACGGAATATGGGGCGCAACGTATGGATATCATCACAACAATAGCGTGTCTATAGAGATAACTAAATGAAGTGGAAATATCATAAATGATGACACAATGTCATGAAGATATCACAAACATTGCAGGCATCTAGGTAAGTAGGTAACAGGTTTACCTCTTACCAAAGACATACAATTAACAAATAACAAACATATAGGTGTCTACAAAGTATCACTTATTCAAATATAAGTAAAGACTATGAGGAAAGGGGGTTCCTCCAATGCAATCCTAAGCCTCCCAGCTAGCCACTCCTATTCTCACGCTTAACCACATTATCACCTGAAAGAGACACTAAAACACGTCAACATAAAGTTGGTGAGAGTCATAGGTTTAGACTCCAACCCCAAAATTGTTATAAGCTATGAATAACAACCATCAATAAAAGAACATATGGATAATGTGTTAGAATGTAGCATTAACAACTACCATTTAAGATTAACCATACAATCACAATTCCAAGGCACCAAGCCTTACCATAACCATAATTTCCAAGGCTCTCAGCCTTACCAATAACCATGGTCCCATAGGCGCCCATACACCTATGAACCAATCCCAAGGCCCAGCCTTGTCAACATCCCCTTGGTACCAAGTCAAACCCCAATAACAATCAAGAATCACATAGCAGTTAGTCACATAAGTGTACACACAAATCCATCACAAACCATAAAAACATTCACAGCATTATTTACAAAACCATACAGTGTCTCTTTCATCCTATCTGGAAGTTAAATCATTTATAGCTCATAAAAACATGGGACTTTGAAACTCACCTGAACAAGCTTCTCCAAGTACCCGCACTCTAGCAAAATCTAAACACACAAATGTATACAGTCAAGACATGAACCACATACCAAAATGGCGCATCAATCTATGATGGATATCTAACCTTGTACTACAACTTAACCCAATTTATATTCCATATGCATCTCATGACACCCCTCTATAAAGCCCTTAACTTAGTTTAGTTCATAACTCGCCCCGCTAAGATTTAACCCAAAACAATCCCGTTTGTCATACCTTAAACTATGGGTCGAACACCCCCTTAACCAAATCAACTTCCTATGTAAATGAAACCCTATGCCCTTACATATGTTTGCTAACTTTACCATCCAAATCCATGCTACAACTACTTCCATTAAATTTGGATAGCTCATTAGTAGCACCTATACACTTCCTCCTCACTTTTCTCCATGAAAGATTTTTTTTTTGATACTCAACACTTTCTTTATACTTACACAATGTCTTACCTCCAAGGTCATAGTGCTCCTCATCTTGTCTCAGTTAGTACAAGCCCTTCGTCCCTAATGACACATCACATCTATAACTCCTCATCCATTCGATTATCGATACTAAGCCTTCCAACCAAACAGTATAGGTCAGTGCCATTTCCTTTCCACACTACAGCAATATTAGCAGGCTTAGTGCCTTAGTCTACTCATTAGGCTATACCATAATTTTACCTTCGGTTCCTATCTCGAATTATTTAATTTATGATCCGCATCTATCCAGGCTTCCTTCTTTTTCCTCAGCTCATGGCATACATCACGATGCTATGCTTCCCGTCTTTCAAGTCATCTATACATCAAAATTATCCAAGTAGCTTCACTTGTTTTCCTCGCGACCAGTTCTCCTACTCCATCCTAATAGGGACAGACAAGAGTTTTATGTGATCCCATGCGGATCACACTCTCATCTTATACCCATATTAGTTTCCATTTGTCTAAACTAAGCCATATTTTAAATTCTTATTCAAATCTCATACTTCTATTTTGGTTGCACCCAACATGAGGTACTTTCAATCATCATCTTCTAGGAATACTTGGTCCTCTCCTTCCATGGTTCTACCTAATTCCTACACTATCCCATCCAACCGAAATTCCATACTTCATTCATCAAATATATGGAAATAGTTAGTGTATTGGATAATGCATAATTGTCTCTTCCAAAGATCTTTCATAACACCTTCACAAAACCGACTCTCTAATCACTTCTCCACGAACTTATTCAGTTCAGCTTCACTACTCATCCCTCAATATTGATTGCCACAAAATTCTATCTGCGTAGTCACTCGACTCCCCTTGTTATTTCCACGAGTTCTTAATCCCCCATGTTATGTATTCACTTCATCAGGATCCACTGGTTCAGCTCTTTGTAGCTCCACTCCGGTACTCGATCTGTCCTTCTTTGTCACGAACCATACGAAGATTCCCATCATAGTGCTTGTCACCTTTCCAGTCCTTGCAACTTCTGTGACTCCTTCGAAATCTCTTGCATCTTTCTAGCAGCCGACACGTATTCCTTTCAGCTTCTTGCTTCACGATATAGCTCTTCACGCACTCCTTCTCGTCTCTATGATGTTACCTAGGAACTTCACACTACCCAGTAGCTTCTAGCTTCAACTCATCTACCACAATATTTCTAAAGGGACTTCAACCCCTCAATGGCTCACTCTTCCTTACTTGTTGTACTTCACCATTAATCAGCCTCCTACCACTCATTCTTTCACATCCATGTTTTCCTTCACGTGTCTACTACTACCTTGCCTCCATAACTATACCAATTCCCTTGCGTGTTATTTGCCCCATATTTCCATTAGTAGAAACTTTCTACTCTACCCTCACATCCGCTAGTACTTTCATCAATCTCCTAATGGTACTTCAACCAACTTCTCATAGCATGACATCTCGTTCCCACGACTAGTCAACTAACTTTACTTACTCCCCTATTCGTGTAACCAATCTAAGTTTCAAAACTACACAAATCTTAATCATTCCTTCAACACAACCTTTAAACCAAAATACATCTCTCCATTCTAATATCTATCCATAAGTAATACTACCCAACTCTATCCTCTCATCCTAACGTTTCCACAACCACGTAACTAAATCAACCATGACGTGTACCAAAAGAATTCCAAACGATCGCGTCCCATAATAAATATAGGGTAAACCGAAATATCAACCATACCGAACCCTAGCCAAAACAACTGAAAACGAAATAATGTAATCTGAAAGATTCAATAAAGTGTGCCAACAACGAAAAATTAGACTCGTCACGATTAGTATTTCCAAATTTCAATATCTTAGAAAATTTAAAATTTTCATCTCAATTAGTTACTTCACATTAGGACCATATTTTAACACCAATAAATGAAATCATAGTCATATCTTAACCATCTTCGTTACTATCAAAGGGCATAACTCAGTTAGTGTACTAAAACTCGCTTTATATATCATCTTCTTTAACAATAAACTCATCTTTTATCTTAATTATTTTATCAAAGGTATCCACTAGTTAGTATAGTATAACGTTATTCAAACCATTATCTTGTTTACTCACATTAAACTCATTTCACTTGTTATTATGAAACCAATACGTGTTTATAAAATATGGTGTTTTTATTAACTTTATTCTATATTATAAATATTTTATATAATCCATTTAGGCTTGTTATAACGAACTACTACACGTTTACAAGGTGTGGTGTTATTATTATCATTATTATAATAAAATCTTTCTTTTTACTATTTCCGTCTATTTAAATACTTCTAAAATTTTAACTCCACTTTTAAGAAAATTATCGTAAAATTTCTTTACCCTTTATATGTACTATCACATGTTACCTAGAAAACTAATCCATTCATTGTCAATATATTTTTTAACTTATTACCAATAAACTTAAAGAAAAGATATGTAAGTCAGGATATCATACCGTACACTTACAAAGTATTTTCAAAAGCATTTTCATTTAATTAGCTAGACTCCTTTGCAAGAAAATTTGGTAGTTCTCATCAATTCAGATACATACCCGAATGTAGACACACTTCAAAACATTCAAAACGTCGTTGTAACTCCATCAAACTCCAGCACTAATAAACTATTTAAACACGAGAGAACACTAGGTACGTTCAAGTTTTAATAACTACCGAACGACCGTATATCATAACATAACATCTACTAGTATATATACCTCCGCATATATATATACCTATTAAATCTCCCAAAAAATACTCGTTATCATACATGTCAAGTCAATCGATCGCGTCATACACTCGTTTTTCCGTACGAGTAATCACCATCTCACCATCTCACCATGCCACAACAAAGCATAAAACCCATCACCAAAACCAACCCATATCGTGTGACCCCATAATCACACAACACGACTATAACCCAAAACATATAACACAAAAACCATAGTCGTATCATAGGCAACCATTACATAAACTCCTATTGTACAAATACACAAAATACAGATCTCATCATATACAAGCATGTACTAACCCCTTTTTCATACAACCATACTTGGAAGTCCATCGGTGTTGTGACACGTATATAATTACGTAGGCCTCCATAATTATATATGTCCCCTTTCACCCATGTGCTCCATCCTATGATGACACTTATAAGAAATAGTACTATATGGAACACATATATCTACCACATATAGATCACACATAAAATACACTATATATATATACCGTATAGGTAAAATAAGAACATCTCATACGTTAACCCTAACTTCATTCATAACTCGAGGCTCAATTGCCAAATCAAATCAATAACAATAAAATATCTAGCATTAAAAAAATGACCATAACCGTTCAGGCGGAAATTCGAATCTACTACTAGTCGCAGACTCAACATCGGTACTATCCTAATATTACCTAGCGCACCTCTTCTTCTACGCGACATGGGTAACACTAAAAGATTCCTATACTTCCGGTTCATACGTCGTATAAATAGAAAATAAATGAATGTACTTACATATATTATATCTCAATAAGTAAGTATGAAAGTAAATAAATATCCAAAACGAAATTAACACTTAAGCACTTCATATACTATAATGCACACATACCCCTATGACACCTACATGCATGGACCCTTAAGCTATAGACTAGGCTACTAGACTAGGCAACCTAATTCTCTATAACATTGTCTCTAATACCATTCTGTCACACCCCACCATGACGGAATATGGGGCGCGACGTATGGATATCATCACAACAATAGCATGTCTATAGAGATAACTAAATGAACTGGAAATATCATAAATGATGACACAATGTCATGAAGATATCACAAACATTGCAGGCATCTAAGTAAGTAGGTAACAGGTCTACCTCTTACCAAAGACATACAGTTAACAAATAACAAACATATAGGTGTCTACAAAGTATCACTTATTCAAATATAAGTAAAGACTAAGAGGAAAGGGGGTTCCTCCGATGCAATCCTAAGCCTCCCAGCTAGCCACTCCTATTCTCACGCTTAACCACATTATCACCTGAAAGAGACACTAAAACACGTCAACATAAAGTTGGTGAGAGTCATAGGTTTAAACTCAAACCCCAAAATAGTTATAAGCTATGAATAACAACCATCAATAAAAGAACATATGGATAATGTGTTAGAATGTAGCATTAACAACTACCATTTAAGATTAACCATATAATCACAATTCCAAGGCACCAAGCCTTACCAATAACCACAATTTCCAAGGCTCCCAGCCTTACCAATAACCATGGTCCCATAGGCGCCGATACACCTATGAACCAATCCCAAGGCCCCGCCTTGTCAACATCCCCTTGGTACCAAGTCAAACCACAATAACAATCAAGAATCACATAACAGTTAGTCACGTAAGTGTACACACAAATCCATCACAAACCATAAAAACATTCACAGCATTATTTACAAAACCATACAGTGTCTCTTCCATCCTATCTGGAAGTCAAATCATTTATAGCTCATAAAAACATGGGACTATGAAACTCACCTGAACAAGCTTCTCCAAGTACCCGCACTCTAGCAAAATCTAAACACACAAACATATACAATCAAGACATGAACCACATACCAAAATGGCTCATCAACCTATGATGGATATCTAACCTTGTACTACAACTTAACCCAATTTATATGCCATATGCATCTCATGACACCCCTCTATAAAGCCCTTAACTTAGTTTAGTTCATAACTCACCCCGTTAATATTTAACCCAAAACAATCCTGTTTGTCATACCTTAAACTATGGGTCGAACACCCCCTTAACCAAATCAACTTCCTATGTAAATGAAACCCTATGCCCTTACATGTGTTCGCTAACTTTACCCTTTGGCCGCAACATTGAAGACACTGTTAAGGCCTCCATATATATATATATACTTTTACCTATCCAGAATTTACTGATTTTGAACATACGAAAAGTTTGTTATGATCAGAGGGTCTTACTCTAACCCATTTATTTAGAACTCCTCCAGATATTTTATTTAATATATAATCTAAGTCTCATGTTCGTTTGAAGGTTCCAATATAACCGTAAGTACCCCAAACAATTCAAAACATAAAAAGAAAACACGTTGATCCAAAAACTGTTTTGATACATGACTGATGTAACCTGTTTTTTACCCACTTCCAAACCTCAAATTTAGTTCTCGTTTCTTGAATTTGAAAGCCAACTAAATTACCTTTCCAGGGACATAAGATTCGAAAATTAAAAGTTTGTAAAACTCTAGATATGATCAAAACAATGACCCAAAAATTATGCCCAGTTTTTAAAAACGAAATTAACATAATTAACCAAATTAATTACCCTCATCGTGTTTAATCATTAACCCTAATTATTTCGATCAAGTCTTTATCATTGTGATAACATTAAATTACAGATTTTCTAATAAACACTAACCTAGATCCATCATATAATGATTAAGAAAGAATTAAAAACAATTTAATTAAAAGGATTTGAAGAGTTTACCTTAGATTTTTGGAAAACAAGATTTTTGATGAAGAAACCTAATTTTTTCCATGGATTTCAAATCACTCATGATCTTCTGGGATTTTATGATGTGTTTTTATTAATAAAAAGTTTTTGTATATTTTCCTAACAAGTCCTTGGCCCAATACAAAAGCCCGGTTACCCTTTTTCCCTTTTTTCCCTTTTCTTTTTTTTTCTTGCATCCCAAAACCGACTATACCCCTTTAATTTCGTTTTTTTTCTTTATATTATTAATAATTGTATTAATAATATTACCTTAATTTTCCTTAATTTATTTCAGCTCTTAAAGCCTCCAAAACCTCAAAACCGTAAAACTAGTCAAATTTACGCGTATACCGTAAAAGACGTAAAAATATACAGTTTTATAAAAACTCTTGAAATATGAAATAAACTAATTAACTAAGTCCTAAATGACTTAAAACCATCCCAAAAAATACTCCCGTGACTAAATACCTCTTTCGAGACCCCTAAATGCAAAACCCTAAACCGTAAAAATACGATTTTCTATAATACATGCGTATACGTAAAACCACTAAATAACACCATCTCATTTCATAGTCACTACCATGTGGGCTCATGAACATGAAATAACCGTTCATCGATTTACTTAGGAGTACCATATACCCATAAACGATATCCAAACCTCACTCCAAACACACAAAATAAACACATAAGCACATAAAAGCACATATTTGCACAAAACACCTTAAACTATAGTCTAAGTGACGAACACCAAAAACCATGGTTGTCACAGTGGTCCACTGGACGCGGCTCCTTAGCCACTAGGCGGCTCCATATCAGTATGGAACCGTGGGCTCCCATAAGGAACCACGTACGGGAAAGCTAATTTTAGCTTATTCTTGGTCTTTCTGCTTTGACCACTGTCTTGGTTATGATTCTTTGTTTACCCAATTTGGCTAAACAAGCTTTCAAAGAAACCGAAAATCTCTGTTCGACCCGTTTGGATCTAAAAGAACAAGAATCCTCATGATTCCTCTTCTCCAAAATCCTCCAAGATTTCTTCTTGCTCTCCGATTAAATATTGGAATGAGACATACTCTATAAATCCATATACCGGAGAAAAGGAAATTCTTCCACCACCACCTAAACCTTTCAACTCTCCGCAACTCAATGACCTATCTTCATTTCCTAATCTCACAAGGCAATGTGAAAACATCTCTTATCCATTATCTCCCTCTCCACTAAACTCTCATTTTGATGGACCTCCCCATCCAATGACTTTGTTTTGCATCATGGTTCCTCGTGTGCTTGTTGTCGATTTCAACAAATTGAACTTGCTCATATCTATGACAAGCTAAACTTCCTTGAATTCCTCCTCACTCGACCTCCTCTCAAAGTTTTCGTTCCCGTGAAAAAAACTTCAAATGATGCTTCGTCGTCTTTCTTTTCTAACTAAGGCACATTTTGTACTTTATTTTTTTTTAGTCAATAAAACATAAGCAATCTTACTATCAGAGTAGTCTATGCTTTGTGGTTTGTTTTCCATATTTTTTGCTTTAAATATTCATATTGTATGTATGAATATTTCTCTTGTATGTTATTTCATATTTGTGTAATATGAATGTTATGTGTGTTATCTTTCCCGCTAATTCTTTTTCACACATTTGGTAAAGAGTTGATCATGGTTAAAACTTACAATTAATTATGGGTGATTCCATAAATTCTAAATTTTAACCCCTTGACATTTTTATCATCTTTGATTGGTTTGGATGTTTCTTTTCTTCCTTTATTCCACCAATTGAACTATGATGTTGTCAACACACACTCTTTGGACATACTTAGCAAATACTTGCTTCTAATTTGAGATTTATTTTCCTTCTCCCTCTCAAGTTAGTTAGTAGGTAGTGCACATATATACATTGGTTTTTCTTTTCTTTCTTCTAACCTTTGTGTAGCATGTCACCTTAGCTCATTTACTTAGTGCCCCAAGCAAGGGGGAGTAAGCACCAAGGGGGAGCTACTAGAAAAGTCCAGTTCTTTTCTTCTTCAAAGACTTGTGTTAACCTTTTTGCTTCGACAAAGGGGGAGAAATGATAGTGATAAACTCGTTAATAATTCGAATAATCTTGTATTTTACATAAATGAGTTTATAGTTTGTCGTAATCGAAAAGGGAGAGATTGTTAATGCAAAGCAATGCCTAAAAACATTGTTAGTATTAATTAATCTTTCTTAGTTTTGATCATGCCAAATTACAAAGACATTTATTGTCAAACACAATCATAAAACGAATTATCTAGCAAACACTATCATCAAGGTAATAATCGTTACACTAACATATCTTAATCATGCTTAGTGATCATAAAAGTGATTAGCCTTAAAACTCACTTTTGTCAAATATAACAAAAGATTTTCAATAAACTTTATTTTTAAGAAAATGTTTTATTAAAATGAAAATTTAAATTTGAATATGGCATATTCCAAATGCCATAAGAATATATTTTGAAGGTTTAAAGAGCCTCGGATATCTCAAGTTCACTAAAAGACAAAAAGGAGCGGAGTTTAAACTCCGTGGTTCCTTAAGTGCCTATGCGGTTCCCTATCGATAAGGAACCGCCTGGGTAGCTAAGGAACCGCCCCCAGCTAGCTGTTGGGATTTGTCTTCTATAAATAGTGGATCAAATCTGCATTTTCATTAACCCTTTTTGGACATCTCTTTCAGCCTTATTTCTCTTATCTAATCCTAGTCATTTGTAAATGATCACTTAATGTGTTAAGTATGTTTACTTATGATTATCCTTGATAACTAAGATTTTGCTAGGTTGAAAGTTCGTTTCTCGGTATCTTCTCGAATTGATTTCCAGTTCAAAGTGTGACTCAGTCGTTCTTGGTAACGAAAAATGAAGTTGGATATCTATTCTATTTAAAAAGGTAAATGCAAAGCGAAATAAAAATAACAAAGACAAATAATAAAGGAGCAATGCAAATAATAAAACGAAAAGTAAAGCAAAACAATAAAATAAAAATCAAACTAAAAGACGAAATTAATAAAATAAGACAAACTTAAACTTAAACTAAAGTCAAGGAAACTTAAAAGTGCAACTAAGTAAAAAGGCGGGAAAGTAAATCCAAATGAATAAAAACACAAAAATTACAAAACTATGAAAAACAGCTCATCCGGAATAAAACCCTTCATTCGGAATAAACATGTTCATCCGGAATAAATCCCTTCATCTGGAATAAATAGCTTCATCCGGAATAAAGGCATTTATCCGGAATAAATGTTCATTCGGAACAAGAGATTCATCCGGAATAACAAAAACTCATTCGGAATATACACTCATCCGGAATAATGGCTTCATCTGGAATAAGTGTTCATCCGGAATACATGTTCATTCGGAATAAAAATGTTGATGCGGAATAAAAATTAGTTCATTCGGAATAATAAAAGGGAAAGCTTCATTCGGAATAAATGCATTGATTCGGAATAATTTAAACAAAAGCTTCACCCGGAATAAAAAAAGCTTCATCCGGAATAAATGAAAGAAAATGCTCATTCGGAATATTTAAAAGAAAACCTTCATTCGGAATCTATGTTCATCCGGAATAATATAAACAAAAGCTTTGGTTCGGAATATATGAAGTTGGTTCGGAATCTGGGGAACAGGAAGATTAACGAAGAACAGTAGAAAACTAAAGGAACACGAATTATACCAAAACTAACCAAAATCAACCTAAAGATTAAACCAAAATAACTAATAATGATCAACTAACAATAATCAATCAAAACAAATCAACAAAACTAACAATCATAACCAAAACAATCAAAACCCACTTGATTAAAAAATATAAAAACTCAAGAACATAACACAATCAAATGTAAAGATTAAGCAAGAAGGGTAGAAGAAGATTAATTAAAAGCTTGATTAAAATGTAAAGATTCAACAATTAAAAACATGAAAATTAAATCTTACCTATTAAATCTTGAGAGAGAAAACATAAGTTTATAGAGAGAAAGCATAAAATTAAACTAATCCTAATCTACTCCTAAAACTAACCAACCCTCTCCTAACAAATGAAGGTGGTATATATAGGAGAGGGGAGTGGTTGGTGGCTTCTCCCTTCTTTCTTTTCTTACGTCTCGTCTTTAAAGTCTCGACTTTTGGCTCGGGATTTCTTTAAACTCGTCTTGAAATTTCTTCATAAATAAGACTTGAGTTCTTCGGCTTTATTAAACTTCCGTCTTTGGACTTTTTCTTTGATAAATCTTCAGAATAGGCCTTGGACTTCTGTTCTTTTTGCACTCTTGATTTCTTGACTTCGTCTTTTGTCTTTTTCTTTGATAAAAGCCCGTGAAAACCCGTGTTTTCCTTCCTTTTCACATTTTGGTCCTAAAACACAACAAAAACACAAACCACGCATAATTCCGACATTTACGACATAAAATACACGTTATGATCTCGTTTTCATTATAATTAAGTGGTAAAAGGATGGGTGTTTTCACACCTATCAAATCCCCAACATTTGACCATTGCAATGTCCTCATGCAATGCATTAGTTACAAAGCACGATTACACTTTTCATCACAATCAATCCACCTTGGCCTTTATTAAAGAGATGGAAAATAATAAAACAAGTAAAGAAATCAAATACTTACCTTAGGGTTTTGGAATGTCGTGAATGATTATCATTCTCAAGTTTCACGTTCCCCAAACCAAGCTTAAAAACGAGATCATTGTTATTATAAGTTAGTAAACTAACAAGAACTCATGTGGGCCAATTATTCACTTTGTAACACCCCATTTTGGAAATGGAAATATCACAGTAATTATGGCGTGTCATCAAAGCATACAAGGTAAAATGTCTAAACATTACTTGACCATATAAAGGAAAATACCGGAATCAAACATCGATAGTCCAAAAGTAAAGCTCATCACACACAAACATACTATAGTAAAGGAAAAGGACGAAACAATGTCCAAAGCATAAGTATCATAAAGAAAGGAAATGCATAATGTAAAGAAGGCTAGTCAGCTTCCAGTCCATATGCACGTACTCTTATTGTCTACGAGCGTCCCTGAGTACCTGCCGTTTTGGGAACATAGAAAAGGAAAACGGCTGAGCAATACGCTCAGTGCACGGATGTAAAATAAAGCATGAATAGGATAAGCATATAACATAATAACAGCGGAAGAAACTAAGTCCCGAGTAACCTGGTTAAGTCTTAATAAAACTGGTTTTATAGTTTGAAAGTCTTATGATTATCTTATAAAAACTGTTTGTCATATTTTACCATTTAGCCAATATAGGTCATGAATATCCATCGTGCATGAATAATTGGAGGGGTGACCTCATCATGCAAATTAGAGGGGCTGCCTCTAATTTAATATACTGGTTTTATGGGTAGGAGGGATCAGCTCCTTGTGAAGGATGCAAGGCACACACCACATTCACCATGTAATCCTGAATAAAAACGTGTAACTAGGATGCACCCATACGCCCCACATGATAAATATAAATAATGGCCAAAAGCTGAAGGGACGCCGCGAGCAATCACTCCGCCGTGGTGAAGTCATAACATCAGTGCCTCTAATGTTATGGTTATGGTACCTCTATAACTAGGTGAAACTGGTCATGCATGTATATGGCTATAGGTAATCATATTTAAACATAAGCAATCAAACTCATACTTATACTACGGGAAAACAGTTGGCTGCATACGGGGAAATCCTAATAAGGAAAGAATGTCCATACTGAAAGGACGGGAATCCGTACCTTATGTCCAGTGAACGAGAACGATGAACTGCGAGAATCCTACTTCTGAATCGCTAACGCTACATAAATACGTACATGAATAAGTATCTGCTTACTACATACATAGCTGGTTTTATATCATGTCTTAGCTTATTTATGTGTTCTTTCTATTTACACTGTTTAAAACCTTAGACTGTGTTAAATCCTATATTCTGCTTAATCTGATTAAGTATTTCTGCTATTTCATGTGTTATTATACTTACTGTGTAATATTAAGTAACTTTCCAATAATAGCAGGTTTTCTTAAATAGAAAGTTTCCAAAAATAGAAAGGTACCAAAAATAGAAAGTTTCCAAAAATAGAAAGTTTCCAAAAATAGAAAGTTTCCAAAAATAGAAAGTTTCCAAAAATAGATTTACTGCTTAAAATAGATAAGTTTCTAAAAATAGAAAGTTTCCATAAATAGATTAGCTGCCTTAATTAAATAAGTTTCCATAAATAGATTAGCTGCCTTAAATAAATAAGTTTCTAAAAATAGTTGGTTTCCATAAATAAAATAGCTGCCTTATTTAATTAAGTTTCTAAAAATAGAAAGTTTCCATAATTAGAAATAAGCTGGTTAAATAAGCTAAGTAAATAAGCCTACGTATTTTCATGATTATTTTCTAAGTCATATGATATATTATATAGTTTAATAATTATTTCATGTAATTTAATTAAACTATAGGTTATAATATTTAATTAAAGTATGACATGTTTTTAATTAAATATATTAAATACTTAGGTTAAAATATATATTATTAAATACTAATAATATAACCTAAGTCATGTTTAATTAATTAATTATATCCATGGTTTTAAAATAATTAATTAATTATAAGTCATAATAATAAAAATACTTAGGTTAAAATAATTCATGTTTATAATAATTAGTTAACCTAAGTTCATGTTATTAAATTAATTACATCTTATTAATTTAATTCTTAACCTAAGTTTATAACATAAACATTTATCATAATCATGATCCAGATCTAGGCTTAAAAACATGCACCGGATCTTAACAAACACCGTACCCCGAACCAATTCGGGGTACCCCCTTGCTGCCGTGGGACCCACACGCACCAACCAAGACCCAAAAAGGTCTTGGTGGTGGTCGGTTAGAACAAACCGAACCCCCTTGGGGTCGGTTGTTCCTGCGGCCCAAAACAAACACCCCTTAGATCGATCCCATTGATTAATTAATGATCATAACATGTTAGATCTAGGTTTAATTAATATGTTTTTATGAAAAACAACACGTGTTCTTAATTAATAAAAGATTAATTAAAAAGAAAACAAGTAAAAAGGTTTTACCGTATACGTGGATCAAAAGGGTGAAGTACAAACACGAACAATTACTAGATCCACAAGATTCAAGATCAAAATCACCCCCTTATGGTGATTTGTAGGTGGCGGCACACAAGCAGAAGGAGGAAGGGGTTTTAGGTTTTCTTGAAATTCTTCTGTAAAGTAAATCTAAGTAGTGAAAATTAATTAACCCCCCTTAAGTAAAATTAACAATGGGCTTGGCCCATTGTTTGTTGTTTGGCCGCGGGTAGGGACTCCCTTGTGGGGGTCCCGTACCTCGTTTCGTGTCTTGTAATTTCGTACACGTTTATGTTTAAATTAGTTCGTGTTTTAAAAGTTCTCGTTACGTAAATATCCTACACCTATATATTTAATTACGCTCGTATTAAATATATATACGTAATAATACTAACTCGTGTTTAAATTACGCTCGTGATATCGTGATCGTATGTTCGTGATTAATTATTACTAAATAATTATTACGTGATCGTGCAAATAAAATACTTATCGTGTTCTAACACGTACGTAATACATAACCTCCTAATACGTAATCTTAATCATGCTATATTAGGAAATTTTTTAACTAGTACGTACGAACTTAAGGTATTATGCATGGTAAAAGCATGCGGGTTTTACAACTCTTCACCCCTAAAAAGAATAATTCGTCCCCGAATTATAGATAAAGTAAACTGGAAAAGAAGAACATACCCGAATTCAAAATATGAAATGAGGGTAAGAAGTCCGGATAGACTCCTCTGTTTCCCAAGTGGCTTCCCTCTCGGTATGATCCCTCCAAAGAATTTTGACGAATGGAATCGTCTTCTTTTTCATGAATCGTTCTTGCCTGTCAAGAACTCGTTCGGGTTCTTCTATAAAAGTGAGATCTTCACGAATCTGTTCCAGTGGATACTGAACCATGTGAAGGGGATGATATTGATACCCTCTGAGTAAGGACACATGAAACACATTGTGCACATGCGAAAGCTGCGTAGGTAACGCCAATCGGTAAGATACTTCACTGACTCGTTCAATGATATCAAACGGTCCGATGAAACGAGGACTGAGCTTCCCTTTAATCCCGAAGCGTCTAACACCACGTGCAGGCGAAACCTTAAGGAAGACGTGATCTCCTACTGATAGGTGTGTAAACACCCATCCTTTTACCACTTAATTCTGGCTAAAACGAGACCAAAACACGTATTTAATATCATTTGTTTGGAATTATGCGTGGTTTTTGTGTTTATTGTGTTTTCAGAGCTAACCGGATGAATATTAAAGAAAACATGGGATTGCACGGGTTTTATGGAAGAAAAAGACTCAAGACGAAGTCTATTGTCCAAGAGATGCAAAAGATTTGAAGTCACTGGGCCTATTTGAAGAGTTATCAAAGAAAAGGACCAAAGATGGAAGATTTACATAAGTCGAAGAAACTCAAGTCTATTAAACGAAGAAATTAAAAGACGACTTGAATTTAATCGACGACAAATCCCGAATCAGAATCGGAAACGTCAACTTTTCTGAAAAGACGAGAAGACAAGAAGAACGGGAGAAAGCCCACTCACCAACCAAAAGACAAGACTATATAAAGCCCACCCCTCACACTTTTCATCAAGTTTTTTTAGTTTTTCTTCTCCCCTCTTTTTTCTCCCTTTCTGTTCGTAGATATCACCAACACCACTAGGGTGTTTGGTGATTTTGATCATTGTTTTTTCAATCTTGTAATTTTAATCCTTGTTTTGTGATTGTTAAAACCTTAATCATTCAATATATCAATTTTTCCATTTCATCTTGTTCATCTTCATCTATTTGGTCAAAAGTTTAAGTTCTTATTTGATTGATTTAATCTTTAAAAGTTGTTGGGTTTTATGTTTTTATTGATGGGATTTGTAGTTATTGGTTAGTATATCATTTGTGTTTAGCTTTATTTAAGTTTTGGTGAAAAACTTGGTGATTTTTGGCTTAAAATCGTTTTCCCTGTTCTTCGGTAAAAGTTACTGTTCTTGTGTATTCCCAGAAGTTCCGGATGAACACAAACTTCCGGATGAACAAACAAGTTCCGGATGAATGTTATTCTCAAAAGTTCCGAATGAGTGCTAGAAGTTCCGAATGAATGTGTTTTTGAAAAGTTCCGAATAAATTTCCTTTCAAATCTTCCGAATAAACTTCCGGACCAAAAGTTCCGGACGAACTTCCGGATCAACAACTTCCGGACGAAAGTCCGAGTGAACTTCCGGACGAAAAGTTCCGGGTGAACTTCCGAACTAACTTCCGAATCAAAGTCCCGAATGAAGGTTCCGAGTTAAGTTCCGAACGAACTTCCGAGTTAACTTCTGAATCAAAGTTCCGAGTGAATGATTTTTCAAAGTTCCGAATCAATTTTCCTTAAAAGTTCCGGATGAACTTCCGAGTCAATACTTACGAACCAACTTCCGAGTGAACTTCCGGATCAAGGTATATTTCCGAATCAAATTTCTTTTAGTCTTACTTACTGTTTCTTTTTGAGCATTTTTACGTCTGTTTTACTGTTTCTCATTGTTTCTTCATTTTATATTTTAAGTTTAATTTTAATTCTAGTTTTATTAATTGTTATTTATTTAATTGCTTTTAAATTTAAGTTTACATTTTAGAGCATTTAACATTTAGTAGATTAGAAAACCAATTCCCTTTTTAGTAACCAAGAACAATCATCCCACTTAGAACCAAGATCAATTCGAGAGGATATCGAGAGAATTTATAGAACCCCAGTGCAAAATGCAAATATCAAATGGCGCCGCTGCCGGGGATCATCTCAGTAGACTTGAGGATCCTTACCAGGGGGATCATCCGAACAAACAAATCAATGATTCTTTTCCCTTGGAGACCTTAATGTCTATCAACTCGACTGCTGATGAAACCCTGTGGTTTGTGGACATTGCAAACTACTTGGCGGGTGGAATTCTCGTTGACTGGCTCACATCCAAACAAAAGAAGAAGTTCTTCAAAGACATTAAGACTTACTTTTGGGATGACCCGTATCTATTCAAACAAAGTGCCGACTTGATTATTCGCCGATGTGTTGATGGACCGACAGCTTTGGAAATCCTTGATGCTTGCCACAAAGGACCCACCGGTGGTCACTTTGGTCCCACCTACACCGCCAAAAAAGTGTTTGACTCGGGATTTTATTGGCCCTCCATATAACATGACGCTCACAATATGGTTAAACGTTGTGATGTTTGCCAAAAACAAGGCAACATCACACATAAAGACGAGATGCCTCAGAATTTCATTCAAGAATGTGAAATCTTTGATGTTTGGGGTATCGACTTTATGGGGCCATTCCCTTCTTCTAAAGGAAACAAATACATCCTTGTAGCTGTTGACTACGTTTCAAAGTGGGTTGAAGCCAAAGCTTTACCCACTAATGACGCAAGGGTGGTTTGTAACTTTTTGAAATCTCCATTTGCTAGATTCGGTGTGCCTAGTGCCATTATTAGTGATCGTGGGACTCATTTTTGCAATGATCATATCGCAAGAGTCATGGCTAAGTATGGTGTAAATCATCGTCTTTCCACAGCCTACCACCCACAAACTAATGGTCAGGCTGAAATATCCAACCGAGGATTAAAGCGAATTCTGGAAAGAACCGTGGGAGAGCATCGTGCCTCATGGGCTAATAAACTTGATGATGCTTTGTGGGCTTTCCGTACCGCATACAAGACTCCGATTGGTTGTACACCATATCGTCTCGTGTACGGAAAAGCATGCCACCTCCCCATTGAGTTGGAGCACAAGGCTTACTGGGCCTTGAAGTGGGCTAATTTTGATATCAACAAAGCCGGTGACCTACGCAAGATCCAACTTAATGAGCTCAATGAACTCCGTAATGAGGCTTATGAAAATTCTTTGATCTATAAGGAGAAGACTAAGCTCATTCACGACTCTAAGATTAAAAACCGAGAGTTGCAAGTTGGAGATAAAGTTTTACTCTTTAACTCTCGGTTGAAAATCTTTTCGGGCAAGCTGAAATCTCGTTGGTCCGGCCCATTCACCATTGCCCAAATTTTTCCATATGGTACTCTCGAGCTTGCTCAACCTAATGGACCTAATTTTAAGGTAAATGGCCAACGAGTAAAGTTGTACTTTGGTGAGGACACCTCTCAGGAGGTGATTCCATCCCTCACCACGTTCCCCATGAACTAATTTTGGGTCGAGTCAGGCTCGTGACTCGGTTATCAAAAACAAGCGCTCCTCGGGAGGCAGCCCTAGTATCTATCTTTTTCTGTTTTTACCCCCTAAGTGTAGGGGGACCTCTATAGGTTCTTTGTCTTTGTGTGGTGATGTGAGTACAGGGATAAGTGCACTCTTGGAATCTCTGAAGAACCGTGCTCCTGTGTTATCCGAAATCCGGTTTCTATCTCTCAACTATCGTGATTCAATTTTCTTCATACTCACATTTGAAATTGATCACTTTAGTCGTCTCTTCCTTAACTTGAGTTAACCAACGTGCACAATGTCATAAGTGTAGGGGAGACGTTTCCCACATGCTTAAACATTGAGGACAATGTTTATCCTAAGTGTAGGGGGGACTTCTATCGAAGTTTTAAGTGGACTTTTCCTTGAAAATGCCTTCATTTAACCAGAAAATCATCTTTTTCAACATTTTTCAAATTTTTAATTAACTTTGGCCATTTAGTCATAATTTTTAAATTTTTATCGTTGCTTTCATATGTATATATCCCGCAATAAAGTCAAAAATATTAATAAGTGGTGTAGCTAGTTTTGAATTCTTTGACATATTAGGCCCGTTGCGATTATTTTGACTCAACCCGAATAGACTTATCCAAGTTTATTCTAGCTAGTATCCTTAACCATGTAGACCTTAATTGGTTTATTAGGCTAAGTATCCACGAGTCTCATTACTTGAGATTTTAAATTGTGGAGGACGAGAAATGATAGAGTCAATTATAAGTCGGTATTCTTGCAAAAGCTCACTTTGTGTAATTATTTGCCTATTCTCCCATCACTTGCTAATAATTTATCTGCAATAAGTAAGGTCGTACGATTTGAAAAGTTACTTAGCTTCTAGCCCAAGATCGTTTAAAAGTTGCTCGGTAATGATCAGAGTTCATAGCCAAGGCATAACTTATGAAGCGGGGCGCGAAGATTGGCGAGTCCGAAAAGGCCCTAACAAGGCATGAGGATTCCATTTTATTGCTAAAGATCCAAAGTGATGTGAAAAGCATTATTCCCAAAGTCAATATGAAGGATCAAGACTCACGACGAAAAGCAATCAACTCCCATAAAGATCATGGAGAAGTCTATCCGAAAAGACCCTAACAAGGTATGAGGATAAACAGATCCAAGTCCGAAAAGGAGGCAGATCGTTGTATCTCAAAATCCCAAATAGAGATTGAAGAAGTAATCATGAAGTCGTGGTCAACAAAGTTGGAGTACCCCTCAAAAGTCTCCAAGTGAAGAAACTCTATTAACGATGAGAAGACCATTATCTGAAGCACGTCTCTCAAGATATGAAGTATGAAGTACATGCCAAATATCGGCCCGAGAAAGGTCTCAAATCGTGAACCGAGTTATGCCAAGATATGAACTTTTTGATATCCCGAGAAGCAGTTTTAAGAGATTTTGTCCTTTAGCTAACTATTGATCAAATGGTCCTACTTTGCTTTCAGCTTAAATAAACTATCGAAATAAGTCCAAAAATGCATCTTCATGATCATTCTAAGACAAAAATAAAATATAAGAGATACACCTAGGAATAAGGGAGTTTAAGCATATAATTAAACCATGTGTGTAAGTGTTTGATTTACTAACTTATAATAACAATGATCTCGTTTTTAAGCTTAGTTTGGGGAACGTGAAACTTGAGGGTGATAAATCTTCACAGCACCAAAGCCCTAATGTAAGTCATTGATTTCTTTGCAAGTTATTTCCATGTAGCTATTTTCAAGTGAAAATGGTTTTCTATCCTTTTATTTACTTTAAAGATTTTAATTTCTCTTAGTACTTAAATTTTTTGTTTAGTAGTATTTTAATAAGGCCAAGGTTGATTAATTATGAGAAAAGTATAAAATTGCTTTATCACTAAGCATTGCATGAGGGCATGGCAATGGTTAAGTGTAGGGGATTTGATAGGTGTGTAAACACCCATCCTTTTACCACTTAATTCTAGCTAAAACGAGACCAAAACACGTATTTAATATCATTTGTTTGGAATTATGCGTGGTTTTTGTGTTTATTGTGTTTTCAGAGCTAACCGGATGAATATTAAAGAAAACATGGGATTGCACGGGTTTTATCGAAGAAAAAGACTCAAGACGAAGTCTATTGTCCAAGAGATGCAAAAGATTTGAAGTCACTGGGCCTATTTGAAGAGTTATCGAAGAAAAGGACCAAAGATGGAAGATTTACATAAGTCGAAGAAACTCAAGTCTATTAAACGAAGAAATTAAAAGACGAGTTGAATTTAATCGACGACAAATCCCGAATCAGAATCGGAAACGTCAACTTTTCTGAAAAGACGAGAAGACAAGAAGAACGGGAGAAATCCCACGCACCAACCAAAAGACAAGACTATATAAAGCCCACCCCTCACACTTTTCATCAAGTTTTTTTTAGTTTTTCTTCTCCCCTCTTTTTTCTCCCTTTCTGTTCGTAGATATCACCAACACCACTAGGGTGTTTGGTGATTTTGATCTTTGTTTTTTCAATCTTGTAATTTTAATCCTTGTTTTGTGATTGTTAAAACCTTAATCATTCAATATATCAATCTTTCCATTTCATCTTGTTCATCTTCATCTATTTGGTCAAAAGTTTAAGTTCTTATTTGATTGATTTAATCTTTAAAAGTTTTAGGGTTTTATGTTTTTATTGATGGGATTTGTAGTTATTGGTTAGTATATCATTTGTGTTTAGCTTTATTTAAGTTTTGGTGAAAAACTTGGTGATTTTTGGCTTAAAATCGTTTTCCCTGTTCTTCGGTAAAAGTTACTGTTCTTGTGTATTCCCAGAAGTTCCGGATGAACACAAACTTTCGGATGAACACAAACTTCCGGATGAACAAACAAGTTCCGGATGAATGTTATTCTCAAAAGTTCCGAATGAGTGCTAGAAGTTCCGAATGAATGTGTTTTTGAAAAGTTCCGAATAAATTTCCTTTCAAATCTTCCGAATAAACTTCCGGACCAAAAGTTCCGGACGAACTTCCGGATCAACAACTTCCGGACGAAAGTTCCAAGTGAACTTCCGGACGAAAAGTTCCGGGTGAACTTCCGAACTAACTTCCGAATCAAAGTTCCGAATGAAGGTTCCGAGTTAAGTTCCGAACGAACTTCCGAGTTAACTTCCGAATCAAAGTTCCGAGTGAAGAATTTTTCAAAGTTCCGAATCAATTTTCCTTAAAAGTTCCGGATGAACTTCCGAGTCAATACTTCCGAACCAACTTCCGAGTGAACTTCCGGATCAAGGTATATTTCCGAATCAAATTTCTTTTAGTCTTACTTACTGTTTCTTTTTGAGCATTTTTAAGTCTGTTTTACTGTTTCTCATTGTTTCTTCATTTTATATTTTAAGTTTAATTTTAATTCTAGTTTTATTAATTGTTATTAATTTAATTGCTTTTAAATTTAAGTTTACATTTTAGAGCATTTAACATTTAGTAGATTAGAAAACCAATTCCCTTTTTAGTAACCAAGAACAATCATTCCACTTAGAACCAAGATCAATTCGAGAGGATATCGAGAGAATTTATAGAACCCCAGTGCAAAATGCAATATCACCTACGTTAAAGTGTAAATCCCTACGATGCTTGTCGGCGTAACTCTTTTGACGTGACCGTGCCTCCTGAATCTTCTGTCTAGCTACTGCGATCTTCTCGTTTGTCATCTCTATGATCTCTGGTACTTCGAGTGTTCGCTCGCCAACCTGATCCCAGCAGATTGGGGCGCGACACTTTCTGCCATACAACATCTCAAAAGGAGCACACTTGATGCTCGCGTGCCAGCTGTTGTTGTACGCAAACTCCACCAAACAGATGTATTCGTCCCAATCACCCGTCCATTCAACGCACATGACCTTAACATATCCTCTAATGTCTGAATGGTTCGCTCCGACTGTCCGTCCGTTTGAGGATGAAAGGCCGTGCTAAGCTTAAGTTGTGTACCCCAAGCTTTCTGCAGACTTTTCCAAAAGCACGAAGTGAATCGAGGATCTCTGTCTGAGACGATGCTGGATGGTGCACCGTGTAGTCTCATGATCTCTCGTCTGTACGTATCTGCGAGTTTACTTACCGGATCTTCCTTGCGGATCGGTAAGAAATGAGCTGATTTGGTAAGTCAATCAACGATAACCCAAATTGCATCGTGATTCCTTTTGGTAGGCGGAAGACCGGTAACAAAATCCATGGTGATTTTATCCCACTTCCACTCTGGAATGTCCAACGGTTGAAGGAGACCGCCAGATCGCTGATGCTCAATCTTAACCTGTTGGCAGGTAAGACATTTGGAGACGTAAGTGGCCACATCCTGCTTCATACCACTCCACCAAAAGTACTGCTTGATGTCATGGTACATTTTAGTTGAACCAGGATGTATCGAGAATGGGGAGCTACGAGCTTCTGCTAGCAAAGCTTCCCGGAGTTCTTGGTCATCAGGAACACAAAGTCTAGTGCCCTGCCATACGATACCATCTGCATCTACTCTGAATTCTGTCTGCTTCTCCAAATTCTGTATTATCGCCCATATTTCTCCGTCATCCTTCTGAGCTTCCTTGATCTTAGATAGTAACTCGGGTTCTACTCTAAGATTAGCCCAGTAACCGTGCTGACCACGTACCATGATCTCGATGTCTAGTCACTCCAAGTCTCTTATGATTTCCTCTTCGATTCTAATGCTGTTGATCATTCCGGACTTCCTGCTAAGGGAATCTGCTACTACATTTGCCTTTCCGGGATGATACTGAAGATTAATGTCATAATCCTTCAACAGCTCTAACCATCTCCTCTGCCTCATGTTCAGTTCACGTTGAGTGAAGATATACTTCAAGCTCTTGTGGTCCGTGAAAATGTCACATGATTCTCCATATAAGTAGTGTCTCCATATCTTCAATGCAAACACGACTGCAGCAAGTTCCAGATCGTGCGTGGGGTAATTCTCTTCATAAGGCTTAAGCTGCCGTGAAGCGTACGCGATCACTTTCCCATGTTGCATGAGAACACAGCCAAGTCCCTTCCCCGATGCATCGCTGTAGATTTGAAATCCACCCGTACTAGATGGTAGAGTAAGAATAGGTGCATATACTAGCTTCTGCTTCAGGTCTTCAAAGCTCTTCTCTCGATCTTCAGTCCAGACGAATTTCTCCCCTTTCCGCATCAGTTTGGTCAATGGTAGTGCTAGGCGGGAAAAGTTCTCCACGAACCTACGGTAATAGCCAGCTAAGCCTAAGAAACAGCGGACTTCCGTCGCTGATGTCGGCCTCGGCCACTTAGTGATGGCCTCAACCTTTGCTGGATCCATAGTGATTCCTTCTGCTGATACAATGTGACCTAATAATGCCACCTTGTCTAACCAGAACTCACACTTGGAGAATTTAGCATACAGCTGCTTCTGGCGAAGAATCTGTAGTACTGTACGAAGATGGTCTTCGTGTTCCTCCTTGTACTTAGAGAAAATCAGGATGTCATCGATGAAAACAATGACGAATTTGTCCAGAAATTCATGGAAGATTCTGTTCAGCAGATCCATGAACACTGCTGGAGCATTTATCAGGCCAAATGGCATAACTACAAACTCGTAGTGGCCATAACGAGTACGAAAGGCAGTCTTAGCAATATCCTGCTCCTTGACTCGTAACTGATGATAGCCTGACCTAAGCTCGATCTTGGAGAAGTGTTTGGCCCCTTGGAGTTGGTCAAACAGATCGTCAATGCGTGGCAGTGGATATCTATTCCGAATAGTAATCTTGTTGAGCTCGATATAGTCTATGCAAAGAAGCATACTGCCGTCCTTCTTCTTAACAAACAAAACCGGTGCGCCCCATGGAGATGCGCTCGGTCGAATGAAACCTCGTTCGAGAAGTTCTTGTAGTTGATCCTTCAGCTCCTTCAGCTCTATGGGAGCCATGCGATAAGGAGCCTTGGAGATTGGTTCAGCTCCTGGAACCAGCTCGATACTGAATTCCACTTCTCGTGCAGGTGGTATGCCCGGAAGTTCTGCTGGAAACACGTCTTGGAATTCCGACACTATTGGTTGATCCTGAATCGATGGAGATTCAGCATCCATGTCATGAACCATAGCTAGATAACCCTCGCAGCCATGTGACAGTAATGCACGCTCTTGCAGGGTAGATATGATTTGTACAGACCGTCCGGGTATGAATCCATTATGAATGTACTCTGGTGCATTGACATCACCGAAGATAACTCGATATGAATGGCAGTCTATGGTAGCATGATACTTGGATAGCCAATCCATGCCCAAAATCATGTCGAAGTCATTCATGTCCAGCGGAAGTGCGTCGACAGGTCGAACCTTACCATCAAATTCTAGGGGAAGACTCTTGTATACATGGGTGATTAATACAGAGTCCCTCAAAGGGAGGCATGCTAATGTTCTTAGCATACGCAGTAGAAATAACCGAGTGAGTCGCACCCGTATCGAAAAGAACACATGCAGCGCGACCATACATATACAAGATTCCAGTGATGGTACCTGTAGACTTATTGGCCTGGTCTCGAGATGTCGTGTAGACACGCCCGGCAGTAGGAGGCGGCTTGGTATCAGCATGTCCCGATGTACCCTCCATCTCGCCCTTACGGCAATCCTTCATAATATGGCCAGGAAGACCACACTTGAAGCACGCATCAGTATTTCGGTGACATGGTCCTGGGTGCCTACGGTGGCAAGTAGAGCAAATAGGATGAGTGTATCCTCCAGCAGGTGCTCTGGCTGGCTGAGGACCTGATAAAACATTTTACATGAGACATAATAGTTGGGTACAAAGGACAAAGCGGATAATCGTAAGAGTGGATACCAGTGATAGCTGGACGGCTAGGCTGCGAACCTCTCTGGTTCTGGTCCCTACCGTTTCCATGGTTCCTGGTAGAATTTTGCTAGAGTGTCAGAATACGAGTTATAACATAAAACATAAGAAATTTCGTAAGTATTAGGACCTGCTGTTGCTGGATTGCCCGGCGTTGTTACGGTAATTGTCATTACCGCCACGTCTATCCGTAGCAGTTCGGTCATTAGTCTGACCATTTCCCTTGGGCTGATGAGGCTGCTGCTGAGTAGCCGGCTGAGACCGGTCCCCAGTTTTCTGCCTGGAAGATACATTTTAAGAGATGAATAATTGACATATGGAAAGATATACGGATTGAGCACCGCTTGAATATGAAGGTTTTACCTCTTGTCGGGTCTTTCAGCTTCCCCGAACTCATCCCTCTCCTGCAGCATCTCCAGTTTTCGTGCTGCATCGGTCACTTGTGCTACAGTATTGAACGTAGCACACACCAGATTGTTTGCGATCGATGTGCGAAGAGCCCATCTGAAGTGATGTGCCTGCTCTTCTGGAGTACCTGCTGCCGCACCAAGGAAACCAGCCAAGCGAAGAAAGCGCTGCATAAACTCGTTGCTATTCTCCCCAGCTCTCTGACGGATCCCATGGTACTCTCTCTTGAGCTTGTCCTGCTCAGCCTTGGGAAAGAACTGCTCCATCACCCTGTCCTTGAACTGAGCCCAAGTCAAACCAGCAACCCACTCATCACCACCTTCAGATTGCATCAAAGCTAACCACCAGTTGAGTACATCGCCTTCGAACCAATAGCATGCCAACCTCGCCTTGTATGTGGGGTCACGGCCCATAGCGTTGAAGATCTTCTCGATGTGAGCCAACCAGCTTACAGCATCGCTGGGGCTATCTGTCTTTTCAAAAGCTCGAGGGCGGAGCTTGTTGAATCTCTCCAGCCATACTGCTAATGTTACTGGAGGAGGAGGAGGAGGTGGCTGATTGTGCTGCTGTTGATTGTTGGCAACTTGAACTTCAGCCCGGATGTCATTCCTCAGTTGAGGAAGCAAGGCTTGCATGGCAGCCTGAATTGCAGCATTGAGCTGCTCTTGCTCGCGTGTGAGAACCATCTGACAGTATAACATAAAACATATGATTAACAGTTCAAAACATAAAATATAACATATATACATGAAAAAAAAAATTATACTAAAATTTTCACGAGAAAAATTTTATGTAAGAAAATTTTTGTATGAATGCATGATGCAGTTTTATGAAAACTTTTGATGCTCGAGAGTGAATGCCTCTGGTCAGTTCACCCAAAACAAAAGACATATCGAGGGGACGCCTATGGGTCGGTCCCAAATCTAAAATGTAAACCATAGTTCGTGTGCATATATATAGTGATGTATTTATGCTTATGGCCCCCAAGATTTTTATCTTTGACCTTCATATTATGGCATATGATGGAATTAGTAAATTACTTAATCTCATAAATAAAAAAGTTACTAACACTTGTATTAACTATTGTCTGATTATGTTCACACTTGGCGCTAAAATGGTAGCTACTAACTAGGACGTTCCTACAGCTAGGGATGGGAAAAAAAACCCGAACCCGACGGGGAAACCCGAAATAATTGGGGCGGAGAGCGGGGAGGGTTATCTTTATCGGGTTATGGGGCAGGTTTGGTGTTTAAACGGAAATTTTTAAACGGGTTTGGGGCAAAAGCGGGGAATAAGGTCCCCGACTCGCCCCGCCCGATTAATATATACACGTATACAAATATAAGTATTTCTATTTAGTATTTTCTTACTATTTACGACATAATAAATATTTTTTAGTATTTTATTTTTTCAATATTGCAAATTCTTATTATAGAAACTTGTTTAATGTAATGTAAGTTCTTTGTGGTGAAATATATCATTATTTGTATAATAGTATTGTTTAAAACTTTATAAATCTTGCTTGTAATTCATTATTATATTATTAGTAAGTTTTTAATACTTCAAATTTATTTGTAACGGTCTACAAGTAGTAATAAATGTGAAATGATGTACCTTTAGTAGAAAATTTCACCCAAAGAAGAAAGCTGATAAAAACCCCGATTATTCTAGGGCGGGTTTGGGGGAGCATTGCGCCCCAACGGGGCAACCTGATTAAATCCCCGACGGGAATCGGGGCGGGTTTGGGAAAAACTTTACTAATCGAGTTTGGGGATGAGGATGGTCGCCCGGCCCCAAACCCGCCCCGTTGCCATCCCTACCTACAACACATGGTATAATTTTCTTGTTAAAGAATAATCCTATCTTCAGAAAAAAAAAGTATTCTTTCCTTTTTTTCACTTGTATATAAAGTTAGGAGAGGAGTTATTTTGAATACCATACTATTCTTTGGATATAAGGGGACTCATCTCTATCATCCATCTCATTTTCATATAATGGATGAGATTAAATATATTTTATGTTTTATCTATTTTTTATAATTTAAATATCTTTTAAACCGTTACATGTTGAACGAAAATAATTATACCATCGCGACGAGCGTTTAATTATCTTTCTACCAATATGCAATATGATATACTTTCGAAGAAAAGAAAATTTTCGTTTTTTTTCTTCTTGTTAAAATTTACGTGAAATATCATATATGATAATACTGTTTCATCATATATGATAACAATGTTAATCATATATGATATTGGTTTCTATCATATATGATAATACTGTAATTATAAATTTATAAAAAAGTTTACTAAAAATGTTTTTAAAGTATGATTTAGTATTTAATATTTAAGTTAATATAGTAGGTAATTTGATTTTTTTTGTTTTACTTTGAATTAATATAGAGATATTTAATAGTTAGTATTTTAGTTCTAAGTGTTGTAATATAAAAAAGGTAAGGTAACATCCAATGTCGTTTTTCACGGGTTATGGGTCCCAATATCGTGTAAGACACTGTATGGGGGAAGTTGAGACGTAGACAGTCATACCCCTACCTAAGGTCATTACTATTATTACAAGGATAAAATATTTTTGCTTAATAAAGCTCTCATAATAATAAACGCACAAATATTATTGTGATCTTAAATTAAATTAAACTTACATATTCATCTTTATTACTTAATTTATTTATTTTATTCGCGTAAAGTGACGAAATTTGCCTAGCAATAGATAATTTACGAAAGGTTATATTGTGGTAAGATCAAATTGTAACTGAAAGTGTCTTAACATACAATAATTCAACTTTAAGTTAAGTCTCAAATAAGCATGCATCAAACAACGTATACAAAGCATTTAGTAAAACTGAAAGTGTTGTTCCCTTGTATTAGTGTTATACTTAATATTAATAAGTATAAACCTAACTCATGGTAAAGTAATGGAATTAAACACAACAACATAGTAAATAAGACACAAAAGGTTTTTCAACGTTTAACTCTTATTATTCAAAGAATTATATCCTATTGCATGCAAAACTACCATAGGGATTGAATAGACAATGTGCGTTTGTGATCTCCTCACTAACGATCAATATTAATCCTAGCGATTAATATGTTCAAAGATTAAGTCAACATGAGTTTATAACTCAAGTGCATTCTATCGTATTTGGAAGAGAGAATCTGTTTGTGAATAACTAAAGAATTGAATGCACAAACTTAATTATCTCTTTTACAATGCTAACTTTTTATAGACTAGAAGGCTAGGTACGTGACAAAGAATTACCATGTACAATTCTTGTCTTTAACTGAGGTACAAGGTACAGACTTGTCTTAACCTAAACAAGGTATGAGGACAAAGTCATTTACAAGCTTAGTACCCTTGTCTAACCTAAAAGGGTAAGTCACAATAAGCGTGTGTATACTACATCTTATCTTCTTCTAACTTATTCCGCCTTTTCTTCAGTCTTCAATATGGCATTGTTCTTTCAGGGAGATCGTATAAGGCTCAGTAAGTTATTGTCATCACTCACTGAACCCATCACCTTCTTCTTCGTCTCAGGTACATCATTCATCGAGTCTCACCTCACGGAATACTCGAGTCTTTCTCTTAGACTCAGGCTGAGCTCTTGAAGGTAACTCACTGAGTGACTGTGTAACACCCCACTTTGACAAGTGGACCGTTACATGATAATTATGACGTGTCATCAAAGCATGAAAGGTAAATGTCTTAAAACATAAATGACCATAAAGGAAACCGGAATCAAACATCGGTCCCAAAACATAAGCTCACACATGCATAAGTAAAGAATGTAGAAAAAGGACTAAACAACGTCCAAGCAAAGCATAAGTGCATAAATACATAAAGGAAATGAAGTCAGGGAAGCCTCCATCCTATGCACGTACTCTTGAATGCCTAAGTCTGTCCTTTAGTACCTGCCGTATGGGACATGAAAAGAAAATACGGCTGAGCAATACGCTCAGGGAACAGATATATGACATGATATGAATAACTAAAAAATAAGTAAAGCATGAAATGCAGCGGAATAATGTAAGTCCTGGAAAACCTGGAACATGTTTTATAAACTGGTTTATTTCTGAAAAGTCTTATGTTTATTCATGAAAATGTAATTTTAATGCCAAGAGCCCATATAGGTCATGAAAGGTATCAACGTGCATGAATACATAGAGGGGTGACCTCTTCATTCAATTAGAGGGGTTGCCTTTAATTATATTAGTCTGGGCAGAGGGATCAGCTCCATGTAACGGATGTAGAGCACACACCACAGTCACCGTGTAAATCTAAAAACATGTACTAGGATGTACCCATTCCCACCACATGATAATAATAATGGCCAATAACTGAAAGGGACGCCGCGAGAAATCACTCTCGTCGTAGAAGAGTCATAACATCGGCGCCTCAATTGTTATGGTTATGGTACCTCCATAACTAGGTGAACATGGCATGCGTGTATATAGCTATGGCAATTTAAAATCATGGCATGGTAATTACTGAAAAGTTTAATGACATGTAAATTAGTGGAGAAAACAAATGGCAGCAAACGTGGAATCTTAATCATACATAGAAAAGGAATGTCCTTACTGAAGGACGGAATATCCGTACCTTATGTCCAGTACGAAGAAGATGAAAGGCGAAAAGTAATCTACTCCGACTTTACGAGTGCTACATAATAAAGGACGTGAATGAGTTATGTGTTCATGTATGCTGACTGAATATTAGTTTACTTGTTCTTGACTTGTTTTACTTGTTCTTGACTTGTTTTACCTGTTCTTGACTTGTTTTACTGTTTCATGTGCTATCATGTATTTCTTAATGTTTTCATGTGTTCTTGATTAATGTATTTCATGTTTCATGTGTTATTATACTTGATGTTTCATAATGAGTAACTTTTCTAAAAATAGCCAGTTTCTATAAATAGTAACTTTCCAAAAATAGCAGGTTTCCATATATAGTAATTTTCCAAAAATAGAAGATTTCCATAATTAGTAAGTTTCTAAAAATAGAAAGTTTCCAAAAATAGTATGTTTCCATAAATAGCATGTTTTCATAAATAGTCTATTTCCATAAATAGCATGTTTTCATAAATAGTATATTTCCATAAATAGCTTGTTTCCATAATTAGTATCTTTTCACAAATAGCATGTTTCCATAATTAGTATCTTTCTATAAATAGTAATAAGCTTGTTTAATAAGCATGTGATATAAGCTAAAGCTTAATAATATATTTTATAAGTCATGATTAATTAAATGTCATAATATAGTAAAGTTTATTAATTAATAAATACTTTAGTCTAACATGATAATTATTAATTAATAATATAATACATGGTTTATAAATAATTATTAATTAATAATATAACTTGGTTTAATATAATAATACTTTACCATATCTTGATATTGTATAATTAAATTAAAGGAAGATATTAATTTAATTACACCATGGTTAACATGCAATTAAATAATTATGTTAAGTCATTTATCAAATAAAATAAATGTTTTATATTAAGTATCATGAATAATTATATACAATAATTATTATAAGTGTACCATTAATTTAATTAATGTACCATGTTAAATTATATAACATAATTATTATAACCTAAAGTTAAATTAATTAAATGGCCATTATCTATTTAATAATTAAATTAACATAAGTCTTGGAATTAATTTAGCAAAACTCTAAACCAAACACACCTTTGTGTGTTATTCGTGTACCCGAGCCTCGAACCGAGCCATTATCGAGACCCCATGTCTCGGCTTGCCTCGAACGAACAACCAACACCACAGCCGCAAGGCTGTGTGTTAATGCAATAATGACTAAAAACGCTACTTTCATTTTTCGGTCTCGCTTAGTTTTGATTAAGACAATATGTAAAAACAAGCATTTACGAAAACAACGAAAAACGAATTCTTGAGTTCAAGTATTTTTCATTTTACCCATTTTTACTTAAGGTATGGATAAACAAGTACTAACCTTAATCAAGTGATCAAGTGATTTAATCTTTTCTTAAAACTCACTTTTTATTAAATGTGACAAGTTTTTATTAAACTTTATTTTTAAGAAAATATTTTATTAAATTAATTATTTGAAATTTGAAAATGGCATATTCTTATTCTGTTAAGAATATCCTTTCAGAATATTTTTATACCCAGATAAGACCTCCACCACTAAAGGACAAAAAGGAGCGGAGTCTAGTCCGGCGGTACCTTAGCGCCTAGGCGGTACCTTATCGATAAGGTACCGCGGGCTGTGATAAGGTACCGCAGGCAGAACTAGCCGTTGGCTCTTTTGTCCTTTAAATAGTTGGCCATTCTCAGCTTTTCACCTCACCTCTTTTGCACATTCATTTCCAGATTCAAACCCCTTCTTTAATCACTCAAATCTTTGATCATTTGTTTGATTATTACTTGTTTAAGAAGTGAATCTTGTTCTTCCATCTCTTCCTCTCCAAGTGCAAAGAGAAGAACACTATCCTAGTGAAGTGTTGAGTCCACCACCAAAGATCCATTGAAGATCAATTTTTATATACTTGTAGTTGTGTCATAGTTGTGAAGATCCAAGTAGTTGTGTCTATTTGGAAGTTGTGTATGTACTAAGTATAGTTGTGTAGATTGGTCCTAGCTACAATTAGGGCTCGACTTTTAGCTTAGAGTCGAAAATTGGTTAAGCGACGTGTACGGTTTTCTCCACCATAAGGAGCTTGTTGTGTAGTGAACTCTCGAGTAAGGAGTACTCGAGGAGTGGAGTAGGAACGAGGAGTGAGCTTCGTTGCCGAACCACTATAAATCCTTGGTGTTCGGTTTGATCTTTCTTTACCCTTAACTCTTTACATTCCTTATTACTTTTTGCATATACATGTGTTAATATTAGATTAGCTACACTATTATTCTTTATTCTTTGTGGATATATTTTGTTAGTATTAGTTTAGCTACACTATCATTGTTCATATTTGTGCATAAGAAGATTTCACATATTTCCTCAAGCCTAAGTTTTTTTAAAAAGGATTTTTGGAAACCATATTTTAACAAGTAAATTTTAAGAAACTATTCAACCCCCCCTTCTAGTTTCTACAATTGGTATCAGAGCGGGTTGCTCAAGAATTTTTAAAGTATATTGTATTTTAAAACTTGAATCGATCTATGGATTCCAACAAGTACCTAGAAGGGCAATCTATGCAAAGACCACCACTTTTTGAAACCGATAGTTTTATTTATTGGAAAAATAGATTTGAAACTTATGTGAAATCAAAAGATTTAGATCTTTGGCATGTTATTACCAATGGTGAATTTTTACCCTTTCAATTTAATGAAGTTTCTAAAACAAAAGAATTAGTCACTTTTGACAAAGCTAATGATGATACTAAAAAGAAACTTTCAAAAAATAATGAGGCTAAAATGGTGATTTATAATGCTTTGCCTAAGAAAGAGTATGAAAGAATTTTTATGTGTGAAACCGCTAAAGATATTTGGAACACTCTTTTAGTAACCCACCAAGGTAATAGCCAAGTCAAAGAAAGTAAAATCGATCTTCTTGTCCAACAATATGAACAATTTGTCATCTTAGAAGATGAAACTATTGATAGTGCATTTGCTAGGTTTAACACCATTATTACTAGTCTAAAAGCACTTGATGAAGGTTTTTCTAGCAAGAACAATGTTAGGAAGTTTCTAAGGGCCTTACATCCAAAGTAGAGAGCAAAAGTCACGGCTATTGAAGAGTCGAAAGATCTCTCAACTTTAACACTCGATGAACTCATAGGAAACTTGAAGGTTCATGAGATGATAATTTTGAAGGACTCGGAATTAGTAAAAACCAAGAGTGAAAGGAAATCTCTTGCACTTAAAGCCAAGAAGGCACAAAGTGACCATGATAGTTCCTCGGAAAGTGATGACAAGGAGTATGCATTGGCGGTGAGAGATTTCAAGAAGTTCTTCAAGAGACGAGGTCAACACGTTAGGAAACTAAACTATGACAAGAAACCATTGTCAAAGAATCGGTTTGTCAAGAACGAAAAAGGTGATAGGAGTTGCTTTAGATGTGGTGATCCAAATCACTTCATTGGTGATTGTCCAAAGCCCGCTCGTGATAAGAACCACACGGCATTCGTTAGTGGCGCTTGGAGCGATAGCGGTGAAGATGATGATGACAACCCCAAAGAGGAGAAATGTCTTATGGCTCACACTTCTAAAGAGGTACATTCCGAAACCGAATATTATAGCAATGATAGTTCCACTTTAGATGATATTGAATTTGAAGGCAAATATGATAGCTTACACAAACTTAGTCTTAAATTCATAGAAAAGAATAAAACCTTAAAATCAACCAAAACTAAGCTTGAAAATGAGATCAATGAACTTAGGGAGAAATTGGCTAAACTTGAGAAAAACAAAGAGGTTGATTTAGGTTGCTTAAGTTGTGAGAAACTTAGATTAGAGAATGATGATCTCAAGAGCACCTCCATTAAATTGGAAAAGTTCATGAAAGGTACTAGTGCTCTTGATGATATGTTAAACAAACAAGTTCATTCTAAGGAAAAACTTGGTCTAGGCTTTAACTCAAATGAAGCCTCAACTAGTGAACCAAAACAAGTAAGGTTTTCACAGAAAACACCTTCTGGACGCGGTTCCACATTGTATGGCGCGGTTCCTTATCACTATGGAACCGCGGCCATAGATAAGGTACCGCGGCCAGAAGTTGATTTTTGTGAAAACTCTGAACTTTCTGAAAAATCTAAGTTAAATGAAAAACCAAAGCATCTTACTGTTAATAAGGTTCAATTAACCATACTTGACGACAATGCTATTAGTAAGTTCTATAAGCCATTAAGTAAACCTCTCATGGGAAATAGAAGTTTATCTAGACTATCTTCTACTCCACCTAGAGTATGGAATGAGTCTAAGCCTAGAAGTAGAACGACAACGCCTACAAGAGATAATCAAAACAACTCACGAACTAGAAGTAAAACTCCAACACCTAGAAAGAATAATAATAACTCTAAACCTAGATCAAACACACCTAGGAGAAGTAATAAACAACAAAATGGTTACATGAATTACTACCCTCCTCCATTTTGTTCTCCATGGGGAATCCCCACCTCATTTATTCATCCCAACCAAATGCAAGGGATGTTTGGAACTAACAATTTTGGACCCATGAGATATTGGGGACCAAATGTTTGATCTTGTGTATTGTTACCTAGATATGCTTGGGAATTGATTTGGAGCCCGATGAGTGGATTAAGGATAGTGGATGTTCTAAACACATGACGGGTAATCGAAGTTTGTTCTCGCATTACAAAGCATATGATGGAGGTAACGTCACATTCGCTAGTAGTCTACGTGGTAATATCATTGGCAAAGGTACGGTTTCTCTTGACTCCATGACCATTGAAAATGTTGAGCACGTAGATAACTTAGGTTTTAACCTTTTAAGTATAGGTCAAATTTGTGATAATAAGTGTAAGGTCATCTTTTCGGAACCTGACAGTGAAATCGTAAAAGATGGAAAAGTCATTGGAAAAGGTGTTAGAAAGCATGGGCTTTATGTCATGAAGGTTAATAAGAAGTCAAAAGACAACATATGTCTTGCGACTATAGATGATAGTTCTACTCTTTGGCATAGGAGATTAGGTCACGCTAATATGCGTTTAATTCAATCTTTAGTCTCTAAGGAATTGGTAAGACACCTACCCAAGATTAAGTTTGATAGTCACTTTTGTGATGCTTGCAAAGTTGGAAAGCAAGTTCACTCAAGTCACAAAGCCAAGAATTTGGTTTCGACCTCTCGGTGCTTAGAGCTCCTACATATGGATCTCTTTGGACCTTCCGCCATACGGAGTTATGGAGGCAACCTTTATACCCTAGTTATAGTTGACGACTATTCTAGATTCACTTGGACTAGATTTTTGGCATCTAAGAATGAAGCTTTCGATCACTTCAAAATATTTAGTCGGAGAATTCAAAATCAACTAGGATGTTCAATTGTTTTTATTAGGACGGATCATGGTAGGGAATTTGATAATGAAGTGCAATTTGGTGCCTTTTGTGAAGCTCATGGTATTACCCATAACTTCTCGGCTCCTCGCACTCCACAATCAAATGGGGTAGTTGAAAGGAAGAATAGGACTCTCCAAGAGATGAGTAGGACGATGTTAAACGAGCAATCGTTGCCTCAAAAGTTTTGGTGCAATGCCGTAGATACATCGACTTATATTCTCAACCGAATTCTTATTCGACCTTTCCTAGGAAAGACCCCCTATGAGATTCTTAAAGGTAAGAAACCCTCATTAGAATACTTTAGGGTGTTTGGAATCAAGTGCTTTATCCTCAACACCAAAGACTACCTTACTAAGTTTGACCCAAAGTCTTACGAAGGTATCCTTTTAGGTTATTCCCAAACTAGTAAGGCCTACATAGTCCTAAGTAAAACCTCAGGGGTTATTGAAGAATCACTCAACGTAACCTTTGATGAAACCCCTCCTTCACCCAAGCCACCACCATTGGTTGATGATGACTTGGATGAATTAGAAGTAGTTAAAGCCAAAGAGGTTAGAAAAATAGGAGTTGAAGACCTTAGTGTTGAAAAGGAAGTAAACATTAAGGAGTCTAGGGATCATACTCTCAATAATGTCATTGGTGACTTAAATCAAAGGACCCTAAGATCTCAAGTCCAAAACCAAAGCAACTTCTTTTGTTTTGTCTCCTTGATTGAACCTAAGAATGTTAAAGAAGCCTTGACGGATGAGAGTTGGGTCATTGCGATGCAAGAAGAATTGAATCAATTCGTTGCCAATGATGTTTGGGAACTTGTTCCTCCACCTAGAAGTTCTACCATTATAGGAACCAAATGGGTATTTAGGAATAAGCTAGATGAGAATGGTGTTGTGTCTCGTAACAAGGCTAGACTTGTAGCTCAAGGCTAAAATCAATAAGAAGGAATTGATTATGACGAGACATATGCACCGGTAGCTAGATTAGAATCAATTAGAATCCTTTTAGCCTACGCTTGTGCCTTAGATATTAAGCTTCAACAAATGGATGTAAAGAGTGCATTTCTTAACGGTTTGATCAATGAGGAGGTATATGTGGCTCAACCTCCCGGCTTCATTGATTTTGAGAAACCGGACCATGTTTACAAGCTTAAGAAAGCACTTTATGGACTCAAACAAGCACCCAAAGCTTGGTATGATAGACTTAAAGCGTTTCTTGTTAGACATGAGTATACCATGGGTATGGTAGACAATACACTCTTTACAAAGAAGAAAGGTCCTCACCTCATAATCGTACAAATATATGTTGATGACATTATATTTGGCTCAACTTGTCAAGAATTGTGTGATGACTTTGCCAAAATCATGCATGATGAGTTTGAAATGAGTATGATGGGAGAACTTAACTTCTTTTTAGGACTCCAAATTAAACAAATGGACGATGGTATTTTCTTTAGTCAATCTAAGTACGCTAAAGAAATGCTAAAGAAATTTGGATTAGAAGATTCTAGACCAATGAAGACCCCTATGGCCTCGGATACTAAACTCACCGTAGATGATGATTGTGAGTCGGTAGACAACACCAAATATAGAGGTATGATTGGTAGTTTGTTGTACCTAACGGCAAGTCGACCGGATATCATGTTTAGTGTTTGCCTTTGTGCTCGCTTCCAAGAGGCTCCCAAAACCTCTCACCTTGAAGCGGTTAAGCGTATCTTCCGATACATTAAAGGCACTATACATTTAGGATTATGGTATCCTAAAGGGACCGGCGTAGAAACCATTGTCTACGCGGACTCGGATCATGCGGGAGACTATGTGGACCGGAAAAGCACTAGTGGAGTTTGTACCTTCATGGGTTGTTGTTTAACTTCTTGGTTCTCCAAGAAACAAACCGCTCTTGCGATATCCACCACGGAAGCCGAGTATGTGAGTGCCGGTAAAGCATGCCAACAAGCTCTATGGATGAAGCAAGCGCTTGTTGATTACGGGATTTCTCTTGATGATGTTCCCATCATGTGCGATAATAAAGGCGCTATAGACCTAAGCAAGAATCCCGTGCAACATTCGCGAACCAAACACATAGAAATTAGACACCATTTCCTTAGAGATAATGTTCAAAAGGGGAACATTACTATCGAAAAGGTGCCCTCCGAGGACAACTTAGCCGATATCTTCACTAAGCCACTTAAGAGGGAACCTTTTTATTACTTGCGTCTAGGTCTAGGATTAATGGAACATCTTCCTTAAATTCTTTTCTTCTTGTGTGTTTTCTCCTACCACCTTGAGTCCTTGAGTCTTTTAAGATTCTTTAAAAAAAAATCTTCTCATCTTCTTTTCAAAACTCTCAAAGTCTCTTTCGAAAACGGTTGAGAAACTCGTTTAACATTGTTAATTCAATCTAAAAACGATTTTTCATAGATTCTCGCTATTAATATAGAGCTTACATAATTCATATGTATGATTCTCTCAAACATAGCAAGAACAAGATTGAATCATGGAGGATCATTGTGTCATAAGGTCTTGTCTTACACACCTCCTACATTGATTTTTTTTTGTATTTTAGTCAAATCTTTATTTGGTAAGTTTGCGTATACTTTTCTTGTCTATCTTAGCTTTTAAGCACATCCCTATGATAAGTTAGACTAGAAAAATAAGATTTGCTGAAAAATCTTTCTCCAAACACCAAACCCTGCTTATGCAGGCGGTTCCATAAGTGAGTCGCGGTACCTTATTGATAAGGTACCGCCACCATAGATAAGGAACCGCCTACAGTGGCCTTCCTTTTCAGGTTTTTGTCTGAAACTACAGATTTGCTCCAACCTTTTTGAGAATCTTTGTTTCAAACCCTTTGACCACCCCAAAAATACCCTAAGCCTTCCCTATTTAAACCATAAGCATTTTGCATTCTTCACATCCAAAATGTCTTTTTCTCCAAATGAAATCCTTGAATCTCCTCCATTTTCTCCAATTGCTTTCAATCCAAACCCACCCAAGAACAATCTTAATCACATTTCTCCTACCAAGAATGTTTATTGTGGAACTTCCTTCCTTCCACCACCACCCTTTAGTGTTCTTCCTCCTTCTCATGATAATGTCATGCATCATGGAACATATTGTCATTGTTGTTAATATCAACATCTTGCTATGGCACACATCTATGAGGAGTTGAGCTACATTAAGAGTCTCTTAATCAAGCCTCCTCTTCATTTTGATTATGAGATCTCCAACAAGCCACCACCACCACCCTACGCTATTACCTTGTCTTTCATATAAGCATTGGTTGCTTATCCTCAAGACACCAAATTCAAGCAAATCTTAGAATTCTAGAATAACTAGGATTAGATTTATGCTTTTGGCTTGTTTCCTTTTTCTTTCTTTTCATACTTCCTTGTATGATGTTTCTTTAGTAACCTATCTTGGATCTTTGTCATTGTGTTCTCTTCTCTTTTAAATTTTTTTGTGACCTATTGCTATATATAGTTGGTTGTTTCTTTTGTTCAACTAACCCTTCTATGTAGCTTGTCATCATATCTCGATTCCCCGGTGCCCCAAGCTAGGGGGAGTAAGCACCAAGGGGGAGTCTTTGCAAAGTCCGTTTCTTCAACACCGGCTTACGCAACCTTTTTGCTTCGACAAAGGGGGAGAAATGAATAAACTCGTCTTCGAAAATCTTATTTTTTTGTGTGATTGAGTTTATGTATTGTCGGAATCAAAAAGGGGGAGATTGTTAATGCAATAATGACTAAAAACGCTACTTGCATTTTTCGGTCTCGCTTAGTTTTGATTACGACAATATGTAAAAACAAGCATTTACGAAAACAACGAAAAACGAATTCTTGAGTTCAAGTATTTTTCATTTCACCCATTTTCACTTAAGGTATGGATAAACAAGTACTAACCTTAATCAAGTGATCAAGTGATTTAATCTTTTCTTAAAACTCACTTTTTATTAAATGTGACAAGTTTTTATTAAACTTTATTTTTAAGAAAATGTTTTATTAAATTAATTATTTGAAATTTGAAAATGGCATATTCTTATTCTGTTAAGAATATCCTTTCAGGATATTTTTATACCTAGATAAGACCTCCACCACTAAAGGACAAAAAGGAGCGGAGTCGAGTCCGGCGGTACCTTAGCGCCTAGGCGGTACCTTATCGATAAGGTACCGCGGGCTGTGATTAGGTACCGCGGGCAGAACTAGCCGTTGGCTCCTTTGTCCTTTAAATAGTTGGCCATTCTCAGCTTTTCACCTCACCTCTTTTGCACATTCATTTCCAGATTCAAACCCTTCTTTAATCACTCAAATCTTTGATCATTTGTTTGATTATTACTTGTTTAAGAAGTGAATCTTGTTCTTCCATTTCTTCCTCTCCAAGTGCAAAGAGAAGAACACTATCCTAGTGAAGTGTTGAGTCCACCACCAAAGATCCATTGAAGATCAATTTTTATATACTTGTAGTTGTGTCATAGTTGTGAAGATCCAAGTAGTTGTGTCTATTTGGAAGTTGTGTATGTACTAAGTATAGTTGTGTAGATTGGTCCTAGATACGATTAGGGCTCGACTTTTAGCTTAGAGTCGGAAATTGGTTAAGCGACGTGTACGGTTTTCTCCACCATAAGGAGCTTGTTGTGTAGTGAACTCTCGAGTAAGGAGTACTCGAGGAGTGGAGTAGGAACGAGGAGTGAGCTTCGTTGCCGAACCACTATAAATCCTTGGTGTTCGGTTTGATATTTCTTTACCCTTAACTCTTTACATTCCTTATTACTTTTTGCATATACATGTGTTAATATTAGATTAGCTACACTATTATTCTTTATTCTTTGTGGATATATTTTTGTTAGTATTAGTTTAGCTACACTATCATTGTTCATATTTGTGCATAAGAAGATTTCACATATTTCCTCAAGCCTAAGTTTTTTGAAAAAGGATTTTTGGAAACCATATTTTAACAAGTAAATTTTAAGAAACTATTCAACCCCCCTTCTAGTTTCTACACTGTGGTTTGCCGCCGCATGCCCACAGCATCCACCGGCAACAACCGGTTGCCACTACTGTGCCACAAAGACCCACCGAGAGCTTCATTGCTCTCGGTTGCCACTGTTTAGCCAAACGCAACCCCTGTTGGGGTTTTGGTGTTGCGGCCTGTAGGATATTGTAAATCTTACTTATATTACAGAGAGAGATAGATGGTTATAACACACACATTTTTAGAGAGAGAAAGTGAAATAAAACACCTTTTCATTATGTAAAATCAAATATGAACCACACCCTCTCCAACTAAGGAGATGGTTTATATACCCAAGCCATATGATGGGCTTGGGCTTTACATTGGGCCGTCGACCTACACATGTTGTAGGCTTGGCTTAGCTTGTTTGATTAATAAGAAAACTAAACTACGAGCTACTAACTAATATATTGTCGGAGTGACCGATCCTTCTAAATACGTAAAAACGTATTTCCAACAATCTCCCCCTAAGGGAGGTCACTCCAAACAAGGGCGTTACCGGAGTTACAATAATAAAAGAAACCTAGCATACTATGCTTGTCTTGACCTCGTAGTCTTGGTCTTTCTTTCGTTTTCTTTTCCGATGAATATGTTGAGGTGATCTTTGATATCAATCTTGAGCATTAATCTCTTGCCTTGATCTTGTGCATCCATGACTTGTGATATTCGCCTCTTCGTGACTTCATGTCCCACATACTTATACCTTTGTAATTATTGAAAGCTTCAGAGTTTGATACAACGGAAGACTTGACTTTTAGGCTTTCTTGAATTTGTTGAAGTATTAAGTGCAACAAGTATAAGCATGCAGGGGCCGACTTCTTCTCGGACTCCACAACACCACCGTCTTCAAATGTAGTAACTTAAGTAGAAACGAACGAAATGGATATGACATTTCATTCTAATTCAGTAGTATTTTACCTCCTGTCGGTGAAAACCGTTGGACGATATAAAATATCGTACTTGTGGCAGGTAATTTCAATTAAGAAACTCCTTTAAAAGATTTCGTGGGTAAACCCTTTCTCTTTACTCGACCGTCCAAAGCTGACTACGAACGTAAAGAGTGAATCATTTGGATCAAATTATCCGCATGATTGAATCCGTCAATTCCGATTCCTGGAACAAGTTTGATTTATTAAAGAATCGCACAATCGTTGCTTTCCACTTATCACGAGCTTGATTCAAATTGAATCTTGCAAGTTACCTACCAAGTGCTCTTTGAGGTTAACACTAGAAGGATTTCCATTCGTCACTGTAAATACTAAAAATTAATACTCTGAATGTTCTGGCAAGATCACTAAGATATTGCGTAGAGGCCTGGAACGTGTTTAAATTCAGTTAAGAATTAAACCACTGTTACTTTCCAGTTATCACAGGTTTGATTCATAAAGAATCACACAAGTCACCTACCATGAGATTTTTAATGTTCGATCAAGAAGGATTTCCATCTTCATTATAAATACTTTCGTATTAATAAGATTTTCAGGCAAGATCATGAAGATTTTGCGTAGGACTCTTAATATCTTTCTTACTTTTCACAGTGTGTGAAGAAACAAGGAAATACGGAAGCGTGTCATAATGAGATATTTGATGATCTCAAATGGATCTAGACTCGATCATGCTCTTTGGATTTTTAGTGATCAGAGGCTGGAGAGGAGTGCCACCATTTCAATACCAATTTATTCAGAGTGAATAAATCGATAGATAACGTGTTGATCTCCGTGTGATTAAAACAAATACCTTTTGAGAGATATTTGAGTTAGCTGGGATGGGTTGTGCATTACATCACTGGGTCCATGATGTGTATCTACAATAACATATGAGTTGACCCGGTTTCTACCTAAGGTTGTAAGGAGGGCTTCTTTCTTTTCACCCTTTATCATTACTGTAGAAATTAGAAGGGGGGGGGGGGGGGGGGGTTGAATAGTTTCTCATCGGTTTATCTCCTAATTAAAATTACTTTCAATTAGGTGAGTGTCAAAACTATCTTTTACTTGAAAGCTAGTTACATAATGATTAGGTTCAATTCTAATGCATTAACAATAACTAATAAGTGTAATGATGTTGAATGTAAGTAATGAGTAAGGAAAGAAACAACCTAGTAGGCAGACACCAAGATTTATAGTGGTTCGGCAACGAGGCTCTATCCTCGTTCCTACTCCACTCCTCGAGTAATCCTTACTCGAGATTTCCACTATATCCAAAAGCTCCCTTCTTGGCGGAGAAAACCTTACAACGTCGCTTACATTATTTTCCGACACTAAGCTAAATGTCGAGACCTAATCTTAGCTAGGACCAATCTACACAACGTCGCCCACTTCACCATTTTACGACACAAGGCTAGATGTCGAGTTCTAATACAAAGCTAGAACCAATCTTCACAACGTTGCCTACTTCACCATTTTCCGACACAAGGCTAGATGTCGAGTTCTAATCCAAAGCTAGAACCAATCTTCACGACTCTTCACTTTGAAGCTAAGTGAGAACTTCACACAACACAACTACACATCACTTTATAGTTTAGTGAGAACTCACAAGACACAACCACATCACTTTATAGTTTAGTGAGAACTAACACAGCTTATTACAACTCAACTAAACATATCCAAGTACATACATGTAGCTTGGATCTACACAACAAAAATCCAAGCACACACATATGCAAAGGATTTACACAACTCTAATTTAAGTGTTCACATATAGCTTGGATGAACACAACTAGTACAAGTATTCACAAATACATTGGATCTACACAAGACACAAATAATCAAATGATGAACATGACTAGATCTTTAGGAGAGGATGATCTTCATCAAGGCTTCATCTTTAATCACATCACAAGTGTGTGAGTGATCTTCTCTTTGGACAAGGTAAAGAAGGAGGATTGATAGGTGTGAAAACACCCATCCTTTTACCACTTAATTATAATAAAAACGAGACCATAACGTGTATTTTATGTCATAAATGTCAGAATTATGCGTGGTTTGTGTTTTTGTTGTGTTTTAGGACCAAAATGTGAAAAGGAAGGAAAACACGGGCTTTCACGGGCTTTTATCAAAGAAAAAGACAAAAGACGAAGTCAAGAAATCAAGAGTGCAAAAAGAACGGAAGTCCAAGGCCTATTCTGAAGATTTATCAAAGAAAAAGTCCAAAGACGGAAGTTTAATAAAGCCGAAGAACTCAAGTCTTATTTATGAAGAAATTTCAAGACGAGTTTAAAGAAATCCCGAGCCAAAAGTCGAGACTTTAAAGACGAGACGGAAGAAAAGAAAGAAGGGAGAAGCCACCAACCACTCCCCTCTCCTATATATACCACCCTCATTTGTTAGGAGAGGGTTGGTTAGTTTTAGGAGTAGATTAGGATTAGTTTAATTTTATGCTTTCTCTCTCTAAACTTATGTTTTCTCTCTCAAGATTTAATAGGTAAGATTTAATTTTCATGTTTTTAATTGTTGAATCTTTACATTTTAATCAAGCTTTTAATTAATCTTCTTCTACCCTTCTTGCTTAATCTTTACATTTGATTGTGTTATGTTCTTGAGTTTTTATGGTTTTTAATCAAGTGGGTTTTGATTGTTTTGGTTATGATTGTTAGTTTTGTTGATTTGTTTTGATTGATTATTGTTAGTTGATCTTTATTGGTTATTTTGGTTTAATCTTTAGGTTGATTTTGGTTAGTTTTGGTATAATTCGTGTTCCTTTAGTTTTCTACTGTTCTTCGTTAATCTTCCTGTTCCCCAGATTCCGAACCAACTTCATATATTCCGAACCAAAGCTTTTGTTTATATTATTCCGGATGAACATAGATTCCGAATGAAGGTTTTCTTTTAAATATTCCGAATGAGCATTTTCTTTCATTTATTCCGGATGAAGCTTTTTTATTCCGGATGAAGCTTTTGTTTAAATTATTCCGAATAAGTGCATTTATTCCGAATGAAGCTTTCCCTTTTATTATTCCGAATGAACTAATTTTTATTCCGCATCAACATTTTTATTCCGAATGAACATGTATTCCGGATGAATGATTTTATTTCGGATGAACACTTATTCCGGATGAAGCCATTATTCCGGATGAGTGTATATTCCGAATGAGTTTTGTTATTCCGGATGAACCTCTTGTTCTGAATGAACATTTATTCCGGATAAATGCCTTTATTCCGGATGAAGATATTTATTCCGGATGAAGGGATTTATTCCGGATGAACATTTTGTTCCGAATGAAGGGTTTTATTCCGGATGAGCTGTTTTTCATAGTTTTGTAATTTTTGTGTTTTTATTCATTTGGCTTTACTTTTCCTGCCTTTTTACTTAGTTGCACTTTTAAGTTTCCTTGCCTTTAGGTTAAGTTTAAGTTTGTCTTATTTTATTAATTTCGTCTTTTAGTTTGATTTTTATTTTATTGTTTGCTTTACTTTTCGTTTTATTATTTGCATTGCTCCTTTATTATTTGTCTTTGTTATTTTTATTTCTCTTTGCATTTACCTTTTTAAATAGAATAAATATCCAACTTCATTTTTCGTTACCAAGAACGACTGAGTCACACTTTGAACCGGGAATCAATTCGAGAAGATACCGAGAAACGAACTTTCAACCTAGCAAAATCTTAGTTATTTTTCGTGTCAAAAATTATCAAAAATCCCCAAAAAATTTGAAAAATCATAAAAAGCATCTCTTTTTCAAAGTTTTGCACCAAAAATATTCTTCTTGCTTATCTATTTTTCTTTATGGATTCTTATGTCCATTGCGTCGGGTGTGGGAGACGATTATACGGGAACGACTCATGTCAATGGTGTACATGCTAGCAATGCGGAAAAGACCTTCCTCCTATTTCAATCGATTCACAATTGGGAATTTGTCCATCGCGCAACTCGACTAATTCGTCCTTTTCTAATCCACCTCCTACCCCCCTTACATATATTATGGAAGCGATTCTCATTGGCATGTTTCGTGTCCAATTTGATACCCGCCTCATGGCGAGCAAGAACTGGGTTACAATTATGACAATGGTAATAGCTATCTACAAGAAGCAGCGGGTTTTTCTCCATACCCATGTTGCCAAAATTGTGGGGGCCCTCACGATACTTCTTATTGTCAGCCAATGAATTATTATGAGCCAAATCCGTGTCCTCATTTTTCTTCACCGATGGATTATTATGAACCATATCCGTGTTATAATTCTTCTCAACCGATAACTTACTATGAGCCACATCCGTGATATAATTCTGGTTTTCATAACTATGAGCCCCCACACACCAACCTCAATCATCAATCCTCTTAGAGAATTCGTATTACCCAACAACTCACTACTCTGAATGAAGAAAGACAAGCCATTCTTTTGAAACTTCATGACGACTTAATTCAACTGACCGAGGCATTGAAGCAACAAAAGCGGCAGCAACAAGAGCGACAACAACAAGAGCAAGTATCTAATCTTAGTGATTATACCCCTCCTCTTGCGCGTCAATACTATTATGATGATGATGACGATGAGAATACTATTTCTTGGAATGATCTAGCTGCTCAATGTCCCAGCGCAATTGTACTTCCTTCTCTTAATATCCCCAATGCCTCTAAGGATTGTGATACTTCGAGTGAAATTATTGATTTTGGTCTTGATAAATTCTTTGATGAGGTTTGTGATGTGCTAACTTTTGAGGAGCTAACAGATGAGGTCGCTCTTAATGATGATGTTCCTTCCACCAACACTTTGGGAGACGATTCTTTGGCTTTCTCTAATCCTCTTTTTGATCAAGATGATGATTTTACTTCTAGTGATGACGAGTCACTATCCGATGAAGACGTTCCGAATGAAACTTTCAAGATTTATTCGAACCCTTTATTTGATTTTGATGACGCCTACATATCTAGTGAGGTGAATCCCCTCTTTGACGAAGTGATTGAGGACATTGATAGCTCTGATTCTCTTGCTATTAATGAGCATCCTTTGTTAGCCATGCCTCCTTCTATCGCAGAGGTGGAAAGACTTGACTCTACTGAACAAGGGACATAGGTGGAAGGTAATTGTTCTCACACTTCTCATATTATATTGCCACCTCCTCCTACCGCGTGCACACCCAAGCTGGTGATGTATCGCTTTTACTCTCCTCGTTTCATACCGAGAAATGAGGATGAGTGCTTTGACCCGGGAGGTGACAATGACCATTCTATGATTGATACCTTTACGGCTTTTCCGAATAGTAACCATCCATTGTCTTTGGGGGATGACAATTTGTCTCCTTTACCCACCCCAACTCCCGTGGATCAAGACTTCACATACTTCTCGTATGTTGAAAGGACTTTTCTACCTTTCAAAACTTATCCTCCGGCCTCTCCTTTGTTATTTTCCTCCGAGAACGAGGACAAGGTCTTTGATCCCGGTATTACCTTCGAGGCTTCCCCATGGACCATTTAATTCAGGGACGAGTCAGGCTCGTGACTCGGTTAACAAAAACAAGCGCTCTTCGGGAGGCAACCCGATTATCTATCTATCTTTACCTGTTTTCACCATAAGTGTAGGGGGAGCCCCGTGGTGTTTCTTGTTTTCTTTCTTATCATGTGCAGGGATTAGAGCTTCAAAGACACACTCTTGATGACTTTTGACGAACCATGATTCCGTGTTCCCTTCTTCCCGGTTCTATCCTAAACTCTTTTCGATTCACTATTTTATATTTCTCAATATTAAAATAGGAATCTCGTTAGTTGTCTCTTCCTTAGCAAGATGTAAACAACGTGCACAATGTCCTAAGTGTAGGGGAGTTTACTTCCCATGCTTAAACATTGAGGACAATGTTTATATCAAGTGTAGGGGGACTTCTATCGAAGTTAAGTGGCCTTTTCCTTGTATTTGTCCTCATTTTAACCAGAAAATCAATTTTTCGACATTTTTCAAAATTTTTGATCTATTTTGGCCTATTAGATTTTCCCTTTGTATAAGTTATTTTCTTTCTTTACTAGAATAAATTTTAAATAAAGTGGTTTTAATTTTTAAACGTTGTGAATCTTTTGACTCAACCCGAGTTTACTTATCTAAGTTTACTCTAGCTAGTATCCTTAACGTGTTTAAGTCAAGTTTTGCTAGGATTTTATATAGGGAGCTTTAAAACGCGAAAGTCTTAACTCTCACGGGTTAAGAACAAGAACTTTTCGCAAGTTCCTATAATTGATCCTAGAGAGTCGTTTATCAAGGGAACTTTAAAACACGAATTCTAAACTTGAAAAAGTCTAAGAGTTTGCAAGATCCTATAGATGACCCGAAAACCTAAAGCTGTGATTTAATTGGCTAAGCATCCACGAGTCTCATTCCTTGAGATTTTAAACTGTGGAGAACGAGAGATGATAGAGTCAATTATAAGTTTGGTATTCTTTCGTGAATTTATGTGAGTTGATTATAAGCCTATTCTCCCATCGCTTGCTAATAAATTTATCTGCAATAAATAAGGTTGTACGATTTGAAAAGTTACTTAGCTTCTAGCCCAAGATCGTTTAAAAGTTGCTCGGTATTAATTAGAGTTCATAGCCAAGGCATAACTTATTGAAGCGGAACGCGAAGATTGGCGAGTCCGAAAAGGCCCTAACAAGGCATGAGGGCTACATTTTGTTGCTAAAGATCCCAAGTGATGTGAAGAATCATTTATCAAAAATCAATATGAAGGATTGAGACACACGACGAAAAGCAAGAACTCCCTAAAAGATCATGGAGAAGTCTATCCAAAAAGGCCCTAACAAGGTATGAGGATAAATAGATCCAAGTCCAAAAAAGAGGCGGATCGTTGTATATCAAAGTCCAAAATAAAGATTGGAGAAAAATGAAGAAGTCGTGGTCCAAGAATGAAGAATCTCTCAAAACTTCAAGTGAAGAAATTCCTATTATGAAGAGAAGACCATAAGTTCAAGAACGTCTCTCAAAGATTTGAAGTATGAAGTCGCTGCCAAATATCGGTCTGAGAAAGGTCTCAAATCGTGAAGCGAGTTATGCCAAGATATGAACTTTATGAGGTCCCGAGAAGCAGTTTTAAAAGATTTTGTCCTTTAGCTAACTATTGATTAAATCGTCCCACTTTATTTTCAGCCTTAATAACTAACGAAATAAGTCAACTATGCATCCTCGTGATCATTCAAGACAATAATAAAATATAAGAGATACACCTAGGAATAAGGGAGTCTAAGTGTGTAAAACCCGCATGCTTTTACCATGCATAATACCTTAAGTTCTTACGTACTAGTTAAAAACTTTCCTAATATAGCATGATTACGATTACGTATTAGGAGGTTATGTATTACGTACGTGTTAGAACACGATAAGTATTTTATTTGCACGATCACGTAATAATTATTTAGTAATAATTAATCACGAACATACGATCACGAGATCACGAGCGTAATTTAAACACGAGTTAGTATTATTACGTATATATATTTAATACGAGCGTAATTAAATATATAGGTGTAGGATATTTACGTAACGAGAACTTTTAAAACACGAACTAATTTAAACGTAAACGTGTACGAAATTACAAGACACGAAACGAGGTACGGGACCCCCACAAGGGAGTCCCTGCCCGCGGCCAAACAAGAAACAATGGGCCAAGCCCATTGTTAATTTTACTTAAGGGGGGTTAATTAATTTTCACTACTTAGATTTACTTTAAAGAAGAATTTCAAGAAAACCTAAAATCCCTTCCTCCTTCTTCTTGTGTGCCGCCACCTACAAATCACCATAAGGGGTGATTTTGATCTTGAATCTTGTGGATCTAGTAATTGTTCGTGTTTGTTCTTCACCCTTTTGATCCACGTATACGGTAAAACCTTTTTACTTGTTTTCTTTTTAATTAATCTTTTATTAATTAAGAACACGTGTTGTTTTTCATAAAAACATATTAATTAAACCTAGATCTAACATGTTATGATCATTAATTAATCAATGGGATCGATCTAAGGGGTGTTTGTTTTGGGCCGCAGGAACAACCGACCCCAAGGGGGTTCGGTTTGTTCTAACCGACCACCACCAAGACCTTTTTGGGTCTTGGTTGGTGCGTGTGGATCCCACGGCAGCAAGAGGGTACCCCGAATTGGTTCGGGGTACGGTGTTTGTTAAGATCCGGTGCATGTTTTAAGCCTAGATCCGGATCATGATTATGTTAAATGTTTATGTTATAAACTTAGGTTAAGAATTAAATTAATAAGATGTAATTAATTTAATAACATGAACTTAGGTTAACTAATTATTATAAACATGAATTATTTTAACCTAAGTATTTTTATTATTAAGACTTATAATTAATTAATTATTTTAAAACCATGGATATAATTAATTAATTAAACATGACTTAGGTTATATTATTAGTATTTAATAATATATATTTTAACCTAAGTATTTAATATATTTAATTAAAAACATGTCATACTTTAATTAAATATTATAACCTATAGTTTAATTAAATTACATGAAATAATTATTAAACTATATAATATATCATATGACTTAGAAAATAATCATGAAAATACGTAGGCTTATTTACTTAGCTTAATTAACCAGCTTATTTCTAATTATGGAAACTTTCTATTTTTAGAAACTTAATTAAATAAGGAAGCTATTTTATTTATGGAAACCAGCTATTTTTAGAAACTTATTTATTTAAGGCAGCTAATCTATTTATGGAAACTTATTTAATTAAGGCAGCTAATCTATTTATGGAAACTTTCTATTTTTAGAAACTTATCTATTTTAAGCAGTAAATCTATTTTTGGAAACTTTCTATTTTTGGAAACTTTCTATTTTTGGAAACTTTCTATTTTTGGAAACTTTCTATTTTTGGTAACTTTCTATTTTTGGAAACTTTCTATTTAAGGAAACCTGCTATTTTTGGAAAGTTACTTAATATTACACAGTAAGTATAATAACACATGAAATAGCAGAAATACTTAATCAGATTAAGCAGAATATAGGATTTAACACAGTTTAAGGTTTTAAACAGTGTAAATAGTAAGAACACATAAATAAGCTAAGACATGATATAAAACCAGCTATGTATGTAGTAAGCAGATACTTATTCATGTACGTATTTATGTAGCGTTAGTGATTCAAAAGTAGGATTCTCGCAGTTCATCGTTCTCGTTCACTGGACATAAGGTACGGATTCCCGTCCTTTCAGTATGGACATTCTTTCCTTATTAGGATTTCCCCGTAAGCAGCCAACTGTTTTCCCGTAGTATAAGTATGAGTTTGATTGCTTATGTTTAAATATGATTACCTATAGCCATATACATGCATGACCAGTTTCACCTAGTTATGGAGGTACCATAACAATAACATTAGAGGCACTGATGTTATGACTTCACCACGGCGGAGTGATTGCTCGTGGCGTCCCTTCAGCTTTTGGCCATTATTTATATTTATCATGTGGGGCGTATGGGTGCATCCTAGTTACACGTTTTTATTCAGGATTACATGGTGAATGTGGTGTGTGCCTTGCATCCTTCACAAGGAGCTGATCCCTCCTACCCATAAAACCAGTATATTAAATTAGAGGCAGCCCCTCTAATTTGCATGATGAGGTCACCCCTCCAATTATTCATGTACGGTGGATATTCATGACCTATATTGGCTAAATGGTAAAATATGACAAACAGTTTTTATAAGATAATCATAAGACTTTCAAACTATAAAACCAGTTTTATTAAGACTTAACCAGGTTACTCGGGACTTAGTTTCTTCCGCTGTTATTATGTTATATGCTTATCCTATTTATGCTTTATTGTACATCCGTGCACTGAGCGTATTGCTCAGCCGTTTTCCTTTTCTATGTTCCCAAAACGGCAGGTACTCAGGGACGCTCGTAGACAATAAGAGTACGTGCATATGGACTGGAAGCTGTCTAGCCTTCTTTACATTATGCATTTCCTTTCTTTATGATACTTATGCTTTGGACATTGTTTCGTCCTTTTCCTTTACTATACTATGTTTGTGTGTGATGAGCTTTACTTTTGGACTACCGATGTTTGATTCTGGTATTTTCCTTTATATGGTCAAGTAATGTTTAGACATTTTACCTTGTATGCTTTGATGACACGCCATAATTACTGTGATATTTCCATTTCCAAAATGGGGTGTTACAATTATGGTATCAGAGCCAAGGCTTCGACCTGTAGGCTCTCAAATATGACCTGTGATTAGTGGGTAGTCACTACGGTCTTCCTAGAACTGACAGTTGTTTTCATGCATTCATCATTTTTAAGCATACATATATATGTCATTGTTACAGGGTTTTTGACTAAGTAATGGTTGGTACAGGACTGGCCCTATTTAGTCGCATGTGTTTTATCGAAACCGTGTTCTTATTCTACATTTCTACTTTTCTAGCTTGGGAGTTTCATCAACTCATTTGTAAGTTCTTATTCTGATTTTTTTTTTTTCATAAGTTTGATATCTGCTGTTATTTTTCAATAATTTCTTTAAAATATCTGTTAAATAGTCACTCTATAACTAAATTCCGTATACGAATTTGAGCGAGCTATTAACTGAAAAAACATGTGTGGAACACTGGAACTGCATGGACTATGTAATACTAACAGAATTACTGTGTAACAGTAATCACAATCTATATGTTGTAAGAATCAGGTACAACCGTACAATACATGATCTTTATCGTTCAAACTTTATATTTAATGTCTCATTTCGTATGGTTCCTTTATAAAATAGTACCAGTATATGTTTATGATTTTTTTCTTGGTATTTGAATATTTACGCAAAACCTTTTCTTTCTATCTGAAGCTGTTGTGACACTTCAAAAGTCCGAAAAAAGTACTTTAACATGTGGGAGGGAATTTTTGTCCAAAATATTCCAAAACCTGTATTTTTAAAATTCCAGCTTAATCAAAGTATAGATAGTATAGTTTTTATATTCGAAACACATTACTGATTTTCATAAAAAAAATTTACCTATAATGAATTAGTGATTGTTTTTTTTTTTAAGCAAAGAATTAGTGATTGTTGAATGGGTGATGATTTGCACACTCCAAAATTTTATTGGGACACTTTAAAATATGCATGTAATGACTATTATACCCTTAATATATACATGGACCACTAAATTATTTAAGGGTATAAGTGTCAAGATACACACAATTTGAGCGTGCAAATAAGTTAGTAGAGTGTGCAAATCACCAGTCTTGTTGAATTCATATAAACCAGTGTGTTGTTTGTAAAGCTTGGATACAGTAAATGCTAAGTAATTAATAGTAGCAATAGAATTCTGAAATATACTTTAAAGTTACCAAAAATATGAATGTGTCAAAAAGAATTAGTTACATATACGACTTTCAAAGAATTTTACCATGTAGCTAGTAACAGCAACAAAATAACAGCCATTAACATGTATTTTCTATTACTACACGAGTACCCGCGCATAAGGACGGAATTCATAGCAGCATAAAATTAAGATGTACATGTAGAGATGGTCATATTGGCGGGTATTTGCGCCTAGTGGCAGCGGTGTATAATTTTGTAGCGTTAATTTGTTATTGGAATAACACATGTTTGCATAGGCGACTGTTGCACGGTGCAACGTTAGTTTATAACTTTTGAAAAAAAATTGTGTTGCCAATCGATACGTGCTTGTCTTTTTAAATGTCATATGTACGTTTATCCATTATACGTAACACGAGTATGAAACATCATTTCTAAACATGTACATCTTAATAGTTCTTAATGCATTTTTAAACATCACTTTTAGTTATGTACGTTTTGAAATGTTTGTGAATCGGTTAACTAAGACTTGGTTGTTAACTGAGATAATTACGAGTATAAAATTTCTTATGATATTTGCTTCTTTGAACTTTCTTGCAATCATACATGTTACGGTCCAATTGAATCATACCATGTATTGTCCAACGATCTAACATAAGCTTTATCAGTTTTTGTTTTTGGTCTTTAAACAGACCTTTATTCAAATAATTCAAATTTGAAACTCGTTAGAAACATAATAGACTTTTTCTTGTTGTATATGAACTCATAAGTAACCATGAAGAAAAGGGATTTCCTTCGAGTTTTACATTTTTTAATAATAGACGCGCCTCTATACATAGTGGAGGGAATTCTCTAGCAGCACATAGTTAAAGATATGTTGGCTTTTGCTGGAACCGGTAATCTGATGACTCGACTAGGTAAACATGATGGTCGAACCCGCTACTCAATTGTCGAACCTGTGATTTTGTGGTCAAACCCTTGACCCGGTAATTTAAACCCGTGACCCAGTATACTTGGTAATTTGAACCCGTGAACGCAGTATACTTGGTAATTCAAACTTGTGATTTTCCGGTGGGTTTGCATTTTCCATCGCAAGTATGTAGTTTTCGGCGGCGGTTAAGTATGTTCTGACGACGACGACTCAGATGGCCAGATTCCGGTGAAATCTAAAACAAAAAAATATATAAAAAATACATAAATATGATAGAACACATAAATCTAAAAAAACACATTGATTTACAATGAATAAATAAATAAATAAACACATATATCAATTGAAAAACACTTGAAACTGAAGATAATAAACAACCCTTAGATCCCGACGGTGGGTAAGAAAATTACAGCGATATCTACGCGGATTCCGGCAGGATCTTCAAAATCAACGAAAAGACCTTCAAAACTGAAAAAAAAAAACCCTTCAAGATTTGGCAGGGATATCCGGTGGTTAGTCAAAACTATATATCGATGCACCACAAACCAACATGATTCGATTAAACATCAGCGATTGTTTGAAAAGATCTAAAACAAAATCAAATCCTTACATATTTCAAACCTTTTTATTGAACCAAAAATGAGTCGATCATGGCTTTACCACCCTATTGAAACCAAAAATGAACAGTCACACACCAAACCCTCCTAGGTAGCTCAAACCATCAACCAAAAACATCATCTAACCATCTGTGATGGTGAAGATGGTGACAATGACGACACCGGTGGCTATAGTGGAACAATCATTTTCAGTTTAGAGAGAAATGACATTGTCGTGATTTTTAGTGAGAGAGAAAAAAGGATACCTGATTAATAATATAAATGTGTGTATGAGGATATATAAAAGGTTTTCAATGAAGAGTTGCAAAACATTGTTTTGAAATCATTTTTTTATTTAGTACATTAAAAAGTGACAACTGTTGTCATCTCTATTTCGTTCAACTTTTTAATTAGTTTCTAATTTTTTGGTGAATACAAATAAGTTTCAACATTGCCATATTTAATTGTGTTTTCAATTTTCAACTTTCAACTTTCAACTTTCAACAATTCACATACACCCTTTATAGGGTATATAGATTAATAAAAAGATATTACATAAAATCCATTATACATTACTATCATAATTAGCAAAATATCCGCACATTGCAGCTGCGAGTAGCATAAAATTAAAATTTCGCGTGCATAATATTTATGAGTATACATATTTTTCAATAATAACTTTACAAATAATGGTCATAATTGTAAGTTAAATAACTTTAAGTAATAATAAATCATTTCATATAAAAATATGTGAGACCCCCAAAATCTGACATGGAACAACTAGGCAACGAGTGGGTAACACGTCATAGTACAAGAAACAATGAATTACAGTTGACACAAAGCTGACGTAATAAAAGCATATATATCACATCATAAATGATCAGAGTTTTAAACATAGGTCCCAGAGTTTTATATGCGGAAAGATATATTATTTCATCATGATTTATAACATAAAGTTTCCCAAAAGATATAATAAATTTCTGACAGTTTATACTAAAACCAGTCTTTTAAAAGCATCAAAGAAATCTCCAAGCTGCGATAATATCCTGCGGGCTCCCATCCAAGCAAAGCTAAGTAATAATACCTGAGATTAAACATGTAAAATCGTCAACACAAAGTTGAGTGAAATTCATAGGTTTAGCAATAAAGGTGTGGAACAAAAGCATTCATTTGAAAAACAAGTAAATAGAGAAAATGGTTATGATCATTAACCATAGTCTGAAACCAATATTATTGCTGTTTAGTTCATGAACCGAAGCTTAACTCAAAGTAAGTTCCTCTAGGGAGTATTCAGCCTAAATACTCAAGTATAAACAAATGTAAGTGCGTCAAGGTAATCGGGACGGGGATTGTCAATCCCGATGGATCCACCCACAACATTCGCGCTTAGCGCAAAGCATACGGGACAATTAACGGTTCCTGATCAAGAGAGGAAACTTAAGGCTATTAACTATAAGCAATAATATCAATGAAAACTGTTGGAAAGCATACAAGTCTGAATAGCATACAAGTTCTGGATAGTATACAGTTTTAAATGGATGTGTTCCACCATGTAAAATCTCACCCCGCATTTAGAAACATTGTTCAAGTAAAAAGGGGCTATGAACTCACCTTTAGTAAGTAATCACAAGGTAAAAGGGGCTGAGCAAAAAAGAAGTCTTCACGGACCTATGCAATGGTGACGCGTAATAAGAATGCGTTCAATGATGCAATAACGTTTTAGAAGTGGTGGGACATAGTATGACTAGGTAACTTGCGTGCGATGGCGAGACCTAAGCTTAAGTTAAAATTTTGACCCAACACCTTGAACCTACTGTAATAACCTAATATCAACCTTGTATGATGGTCCAAGCATTTATGTGTGGGTTCCGAACACGTTTAAGACTCGGTTTGAAAAACCAAAACAAGGGACTGCATTCAGTTTTCTGAAAAAGGCTGTGAAGATTTGGTCATATCTAAAAATCTATAATTGTAAAGGAGGTGAAATTTCTTGACATGTATAGGTATTTCTCTTACCTTTAAAAGTTGGGAAAGAACAGCCCTAGAACTATTTTCAATCAACGGGAAATGCACTTTTAGTGACTGACTATCAAAACAGAAAGTTGTAAACGTCTTTCGTACCTTACGGTAGATTAAGCATAAATCCCAATCGGTAAAAGATTTTGACACGAAACCAAAAAGAGAAGTTTTATTATATTTGTAACTACTGTAAAAAGTCATAAAATCATAAATTAATCCTTTTTACCTAAGTCAATTTACCCACGTTTTAAGCATAACATTCAGATTTGACCTAATTTAGTAAAACGACCGTTTCGGACTCATCCGGACACTTTCCGTTTCCATCCAACTCAACACATACTAATTACATCAGTGGGTATCCATTTTTCAAATAAAAACAAGGTCATATGTTTAAGAAAATTTTGCCATGACCTGTTTGTTTCTGTGGTGATTTCCATACTACAAAAACAACTCCATTTAGCTACCTAACCTCAATCAAGCAACATTTAGGCTATACCAAATCGCCACGCAAGTGTCCTAAGTCCTAATATGCCCTAAGAATCTATAATCTCAGTGGGTTTCACCCAAGGAATTCAAAATTCATGAATAAAAAGAATCAAAGTACTAGTAACATCAAAACTAAAATGCTAGGAGTGACTATACCTTCATAACAAGTAGGAATTAATCCAAACACGCAAATTAAACAATTCCTCCTCCTTGATCCTTAGAAATTTCGTGGCCCTTAGCCACGTGTTAAGTCAATCACGGTACTCAGCAACTGAGTAGAAACAATGTAGTGAGACGATCACCGACGATATGGATGCCTGGGGAAAACACGAGAACCGCAACCTATCACAATAAGGCGCGCGTTAAGACTCGAACTCAATATCGCTATATATACCAAATATAACATGACTCAAATGTATTCAACGTATACACGTTTCAAAACCATTGACACGAATCAAATGAATTCATACTACCCATTTATTCCAACACTACACGTTAAAACACTTGAACACTTGAAAATGACCCGTCATACGACGCCAAGTCAACGCAAGTCAAACTATCATTTAACCTTATTTGGGCCAGTAGCTAAGTCATTTATATAATGACTAAGCACTTGATTAAGTCACAATGTCCGATGTTGAATACTCAAACCCACGCAACACAAGCATTGAACTAAGTATCCAAAATAAAATCAGCAAGTACACCCCGAATGTACACACCGGTCTACACTATCTAGACTTGTCCGTTTTAGATGAAAATTGGTGTCAAGGTCACTTATAACCTGTATAAGACCTCACCAAAATTTGAGCCAAAGTTATCACTTTAAAACCTATCAGCTCGACCCTTTACTCGACTCCAAAATTTGGGACAGATTTGTGTACTTGTTTTGTAACACCCATTGGACCACTTTAAAAATACTATCTCGACAATCCGTCTTTTGAAACCACTACTAGACTCATCAAACTCAGTTTGTAAACTTTGAAAATCAGTAGCATCAACTATCTAACCAAGCCTAAAGTCCCCGAGAGTCGACCCAAAATCAGCCACAATTTCGGATTGTGCCGACTTGCGTCTCCCGGTACACGAAAACTAAAACTAGCATAACTTTTGACTCGTAATGAGTTATAAGCACTATCTTATACCAAAACGACCGTCTCAGAAAACTCTACAACAATTTCAAATAATGTCAGTCTTTCACAGACCATAAACCCACGAAACATACTGTTTAAGGCTGTTGTCCCAAATTAGCTTTTTAGAAAACATGACAAATCTATTTTTCACTTAAAACCAATCATTCCCATACCCCTAGGATCACTATACTATCATACCCATCAACCAAACACTCCTAAAAACACTTGTATGAAAAATCTAACAAAAATCAAAGATTAAAAACAAGACTTTTAAGGATCAAAACATGATAATCTTACTAAATATAACATATGCAAGATGATTACAACATCATACAATCATGAAATCAAAAGTTCTTGAAATCTTGATGCATGTGGGTGATTTTAGTATCAAAAGAATCACCATTGAATTTTATGAATGGGTCTTGTTTTAGTTTTTGTCAAATCATGATGGATGGTGGTGGATTGTGGTGGTGGAGTGGCGGTAAAATGGAGAGGGGAGGGAGGAGTGGTGATTTTTTTTTAAATGTGCTTATGTGTGAGTGGAAGTGGAAGAAATGGGTTTATATATGGTAGGTAGTGGAGGGACCAAAGTTGCCAATTTGCAAACTTGTGGATCTAAATACAATTAATAGTTTTAAAGGGTAGAAAATGGTTATTGGTAAATATTAAAAATATTTACGGGGCTCGGGTTTTGTAAAAATACTTTTCAAAGTTACAATGCATCGTAAAAATGATTATACGATTTCTCGACACGACTTAATACGTAATTAAAACGACATCATCGAAAATATTAATTATCGAAACAATCGATAAGTAAACGTAAAATTTTGGGCATCCGTCGGTATCGTGATCACTAGGAATTCTCGTTGTACATTGATTTGAATAAACTCGTTGTAAAACGCACACGGGTGATTTTAAATCAAAAACATTGATTTAAAATAAATATGGGAAAATAAAATGAAAATTTATAATTTCATACAAAGTATTTATCGATGATCAGAAAAATACTTAAAAAAAAGTATAATTTAAAAATCTCAGGATTTACGTGTAGCAATACAAGAAAACGTAATACGTTGGAAAAATTCAAGAAGCACGAATAAAAAGAATAAAATAATGTTGGGAAAGTACGGGTTCTCACAAAATAGTATTACCAAATTGTGATAATTGATCGTGAAAGGTATTTATTAATCTCTGTAACATTCGTCATAATATTTTATAACGTATATATATAGAAAATCTCCGTAATTTATATGTTTACACGTTTATATATATTATAATAATCCTAAAATCTTCTTATTTTGATATGTTCAAACTCAAATGCAAATTTAATATTAAACTTACATTTGTGAATAGTTTAAATAATTGTATGCAAAATAATTATAATACGTAGCTTATAACAATAATCTTTTGTACATATTGCATATTAAATCGTATTCACATTGTCATTTAATTTGTATTGTTCCACAATTAATATATAAATAAATTTATAAAGTTTTTGTGTTGTGTAAGTTTGTATTGAAAACTTGTAAGGGTGTAATGATTTAAATTTTGAAGAGACATTGCAATCTCTTTTATAAGTAGTATGAATTTATGTGTCATTAAAAAATTAATACATATTTATATAATGGGACTATTTTTATCGGTTTCGATGAAGCCCCTTCGGTTCATATTTTGACGGCTTTTTTACTAGCCGAACCGTTTGTGACTCTGGTTCTGGTTGAACCAGTTGGTCCAGTTCGATTTTCAAAACTATATACAACATCATTTTAGGTAGACAATATGTATGATTTTGTAGATATATATGATTTTAATTGGTGTACAGTGTGTATATATAATTCTATATTTAAGTGATGCGATGTACTAATTACATATTAATTAGTATTAATTAATTTTATTTTTATGTGTGTATTAATTATTATGTACAGTTAGTTTTAATATAAGTATTAAATTGTGTTTTTATATTTGTATCATGTGTTGTTTTAGTTGTAAATTAAGGTGATAGGGTGTTTAATTATAGAATTTAATGTAATGTGTTGTTTTAATAGTATGATTACATGTTTTAAGTTTTCTATTTTTCCTATATATTCTTGTTTTGTTTGTACAAATAGTATTATATATTATAACTTAAAATTATCAAGTATTATCTATATACCTTATAAAATATTTTGATGTCCATCTCTTTATTAAGTATTGATGTTTAATGTAACAAAGTATTGATGTTTAATGCAAAGAATAAAAATACTACTCCAATATTCAACATATATTTTCTCTCATTTATTTAATTTTAAATATTAAAACTTTTAAGGCATAAATTAAGAATATCTATATCTATATTACATATAAAGCATTTAGATACTCAATAATTTTTAAGTAGTACACATTTTTAAGTATATTGTACAAGTTAATTAAACATTACAACCATTTTTTGAAATATTAAGCATTACAAATTATATAGCTTATTGTACAAATTTTTAATTCACTCTTAAAATTAATTTTAATTAATACAAGTTATAAAACATATGTTATAAATACGCATTAATTAATGTATTAAAAAGGCTAATTAATGTACTATTTTTTAAAATACCCCTAATAAAATATACATGTTATTATACATTTGTACTAATTAATAAAACACACAAAGTTTGATATAATTTACATGTCAGTGGTACATATGCATTTAAAACCACACAAGACCAATAAGTTTAACCGAAAACCAAAATAGCTATCTGTTCGGTTTGCTAATATAATCCATGAGAAATCGGAACGAAGATAACCACGAAAGCTCGATACAAACAGATGAACCAAGTCAGACTATGATCATTTTCTTATTATTCTTCCATTAACAAGTTTATAATTTTTAATTTGTGACGTCTAAACTTTAATTACAAGTACTCGCAGCCGCAACGCGTGGATACCCTGCTAGTTTTTTTTGAAAAACAATACGGAGTATATTTCAAACCAAGAAGCAAATACTAAGGCGTCCACTTCCAGAATGGTTAAAACGAAAAAAAAAACAATGAAATTTCGTACACTTTGACGCATGACAAACAGATTGCTAAAAGCAAATAAGACACCTCAACCAAATGGAACAAAGACAAGATCAAAACTGACACAAGATCATGGTTGGACCGCTACCAAACTAAGAACCAGACCATTCAGGTATCAAAATTTACTTTCCGGCGAGTTAACCTCGTGGCGAGAAAATCCCATTGCGAGAAACAAAGACGAGGAAATAACGAACTTAGATCTATATAGCATTCAATGGTTAAGAAAAAATGTTAAACGAAAAAAATGAAAGATACATGAACTCAATAAGTATACAAAACCAAGACTAAAATGTATCATAACGTAAAAAAAATCATACACATAAACGAGACCTCAAATTATTTTATTCCCTATCGCACAACTATTTTCAACACCTCTTAAAGATCACACACAAAAAAAGAAATGTAAGGCTGTGTTTGTTTTTGCCCAAAAAGGTCTGACCGCCTCTAACATCTGACCAGTCAGACGCGGTCAGAGGTTCTGCTTGTTTGTTTTTTCTTCCATAAGTCAGAGGCTGTAAGAGCTTAGCCGTCTGACTGAGTCAGATGCGTTGGCAACCTCTGAGCGTCTCTGAACCTGATACACTTGAAGATGAAGATTGTGCAACTTCACATAATAGTCAAAATAATCATATAAATTTGATTGAGGATGGTTATTGTGTTCCGTGAGTCAGAAAAAAAAAGACATCCAATATTTGATCCTTCAATATATGAGATTGAAGATTATTAGGTTAGATGAGTGAGGATTTTGGATATGTGTGAAAAGATATGGAGAGGAAAAGAATTATCAGTGAGTTTGATTTGAGAATGTGTGGCTTAGGGTAATAATAGGGTTGTTTGTTAGTATCACAATGGTAGGTTAAATTCTATTGGGCTACTTTTATGTAATCAAGTTTGGGACAAATTTAGAAACGAATTCATGTATTATCAATTTTTATTGTATTTTTCTATAAGTCGTATACAAGCATATAAAAATGCAACTACGTTGTTATTAGTCTACTTATCCATTGTATTTTTAATTTTATGGTTTAGTGTCTATGCGCAAAATCGGATAATTAAAACCATTCAGACAATCATAGAAAAACAAACAAAATTATTATATTCAGATTCAGACTTTATAACCGTCTCTTACCAGTAAGAGACGATAGTCAGACTCAAACCTAAAACATCTTAGTGAAACAAACACCACCTAAGTTATTTTTTGTTACTATAGCTAACCACACTTTGTAAATTTATCTTTAGGAAAACGTACATGGGACATAATACAAAAGCCGTTGCCATTCTCCTTATTTATGCATCATCTTTGTATCCTTGCATGATCACGTCTGCATCAACTGATGGGCACGTTAGAATTCTTTTGAAAAAGCTGAAAACAAACGACGCCGGTAGTGTTGTTTCACGCTAGAGCCGAGTCCTTCCTTGAAAGTTCCAACTATTTAGTATGGGTTCCAACCCGTTATCCTAGGGTTAAATGTCACACTGCCAAAATATCAGAGTATAATGGCGACAAGGGAGTGGTGACGTCATGATTATCATACACACACAGTTACAAAGAACGACCTCTAAATGAGACGTTCGGAAAAATAGATCACTTGTAATTGATAAATTAAATAGTTTTAACATAGTGCGGAAGCATAAAACTGGTCACAGTTACAAAACATAGTTTTCCAAGTAGTACAAATGATCTTTGTTTCAAAGAAATGACGGCAATGCATGAGACCTCACTTAGCATCTTCCTTCTTAATACCTGAGAAAAACATTGCTAAAGTGTCAACATAAAGTTGGTGAGTTCATAGGTTTAGTTAATTTGAAATTTTTAATGAACCACAAGATTTTCCCAAAAGTGATGACAATATAACAAATACAAAGTCATCTAAAAATATTTATTACAGTCTAAGCTCGTGACACCGAAGCGTTAACAACACCGGTAGTATAATCATATAAATTGTAGCCCAACTGGATGCCTAAACCCACGACATCCTATATCAGACTCAAATGAAACTGTGCCCGCTTGTCCCCTTGTTGGACAAGACAGACAGGGACGTCAATCCCGATAGATCTATCCATAACATTCGCGCTTACACAAAGTAATTAACGGTTCACGATTCACGGGCCAAAGCAACTGGGTTTTTAGTGGGACTTAGACTAATATATAAATCAGTAAATGCACTTGTGTTCATACGTTAAAATCAAGCAATGTCTCACCCCAAAAAGCAGTAAAAATAGTTAAGCATGGGGCTATAAACTCACCTCGTAATTCAGCAAAAAGGACGAAGGTAAAGGTAGCTCGAGAGTACGGTTACGCTAGCCGCGACCTATTTAATTATAAGGATCGTGTTACGATATGAAAATTTATACTAGTAAAAGACACGACACCCTAGTTGTGCTTGACAATACCTTTTGTTTACGGAAAAACACGATACGTCAAAGTCGGTTATTAAACGATCGAGGTTTACGGGTTAAATTATACGTTTAAGTTACAAGTTTTCGTTTTGGGCTTTAAATAAACCCATACACCAAAACTGGCCCAATCAAGCCCATTAGCCCCACCCCATGGCCCGGCCCAAGGGTTAATAACCCGGCCCATGCCCAGGCGATACAAACAAGGAGAAAAGGAGTAAATACGTGTGTTTGTATCACACATAAATCAAAAACACTCAGTTTATCTCTCTCTCCTCTCTCGAAACGCTCCCACCACCCCCAATCCTCTCTCTCTCTCAAAACTGGATCGGATCACAACTCTCCCATGGCTAAACTTGTTTTCAGTCTAATACATCAATCATTTGTGATGGGTTGCGGTGATTAAGTCGCGTGGGATGTGGGGTTTCATCCCCACATCAAACCGATTCGGTTTTTATGGTGTTCTTCCCCAGGGTTAAAGTTATTCATCTTCAATCAAAGATACGTTGTTCATCCCTCTTTTCTTTTAATAAAAATGGTTAAATGATTTTCGTTTATAAAAGATCTGTGGTTTTAAATCACTTATATAAATATGCTGTGAACATAATGGCTCTCGAATTTAATGATAAACAAATTAGGGTTTCGAAAATATTTGGGGGTTTTTCTAAATCTCATGTTTAAATACAATTAATTAACGTTTTCTTTTATTAAAACATGTTAATTTCAACATATAAACGATTTTATAAAAATTAGGGTTTCGGTCAAAATTGGGGGTTTATTCATACCTTGATTCCAGTTAAATTAATTAATAGATTCGGGTTTGGATTGGGTTTAATTAGAGTTTTAATTAATAAAATCAAGTTAGGGTTTATATAAATTGGGGGTTTTTGCATTCGGTTGATTATTCAAAATTAAGTGGCGTTTTTGGGATATATAAAGTATTAATTTCATAATTAAAAAGGTTTTCAGTTTTTAGGGTTTCGAATTGAAAAGGGGTTTTATACCCGCGGCATATTTGGGGGTTTTATGATGTTTCTGTAAAATGAAATGGTTAAGATCTTGGATTATGGTGACTTTGAATGATAAGGGTTTCGGCAGAAAAACAAGGACATTAGTTGTCTTGGTTTGGTTCTCGGTTTGGTCTCGGTTTGGGTCTCGGTTTGGGTCTCGGTTTGAGTCTCGGTTTGGTCTCGGTTTGAGTTTCAGTTTGGTCTCGGTTTGGGTCGGTTTGGGTCTCGGTTGGGTTGACAGGAATAATGGGGTCATGGTCATGTTCAAGTAACAAATGCTATGGTTTATCTTTTCAGTTTTGACTAAAATAGAACCGTGACAAAACTAACATATTCGTTTAATTTTCGCAGGTTTGGTCAATGACGAGCACAACTAAGATTTATTCAGAAAAATGAAGAGATGATTTAAAAGACTCACAATTGGATGATTAGGTTTCGGTTTGCAGGTGTGGACGAGAAGGATGGATCGGCTTGACACTACACTTCACTTTCACCCAGGAATTGTGTTTGAAAACTTGCCCAGGAACTATTATTGTATTATTGGACTGTGAATATTTTGTGTGTTATGTTTGGACATCGGATAACATTTGGACTGTATTTAATCTTGTATTATTAGTTTAGGGTTAGTCTCAAACTGAATTTGGTAAGCTTGTGATGTACCCATTTTTGGTAAACTTGGCATGTGTGCTGGATTGTAGTGTTTAGTGGATGAATAAACTATGAAATTAAGTTGTGACTGAAAATAGACACTTGCTGAACAAGCTTTTGAAATAAAGGTGAATAAGGGTTCATAATTTAAATGTTTGTACATGATGCACCAATATACCACTCGGCTCAGGTTTGTCGAATGTTTAAGTCTTTAGACTCGGAAACTGAATATACACGACTCGATAACAACTCGATACACGATCCAAATCAAAGACAAATGTGCGTGACCTCAAGGGATTCAGTAAGTACTTCAAATAGACATACGGCAAAACATAATACGTTTAACAACTTCGTGTATTGCATTCATAATTTAATAGACGCGAAAACTCGAGATGTTACATACGCTCTCCCTAAAAAGGGCTTTGTCCGCAAAGCAAAGTAAATAACACATTCATGTCGACAACTCATCGGTAAATAATTAAAGTACTCCTACTACATGAAGAGTTTAAGATGGAAATTTGACGGATGTCACAGTATTCCCATGTTTTAGAGATTTCGTCACGAAATCAAGACGTTGTTGTAGTAGGATGATTAGCGAAAAGATGAGGATACTTTCTCTTGAATTGGTCTTCACGTTCCCACGTGTATTCTGGACCTCTACGCGCATTCCAACGGATTTTTACAATAGGTATACGGCTTTGCTTGAGTTGTTTGACTTGACGGTCCATAACTTCTACTGGTTCTTCTACAAAGTTGAGTTTGTCGTCGAGTTGAATCTCTTCTAAGGGAATAACGAGTGTCTCGTCGGCTAAACATTTCTTCAGATTGCAAATGTGGAACACATTATGCACTCGGCTAAGTTCTTGGGGTAATTCCAAACGATAGGCTACGGGGCCAATCCTCTCTATAATCTTGAAGGGTCCAATGTAACGGGGATTCAACTTTCCACGCTTTCCAAAGCGAATCACACCCTTCCAAGGTGAGACCTTCAACATGACTCTATTGCCAACCTCAAACTCAAGAGGTTTGCGTCTCATGTCGGCATAACTCTTTTGTCGATCTCTTGCGGCTTGCATACGGCTCTTGATCTTAAAGATCTTCTCAGTAGTCTCGTGTATGATCTCGGGTCCAGTGAGTTGTGCTTCACCAACCTCTGCCCAACACACGGGTGAACGACACTTTCTACCATACAGTGCTTCGAACGGCGCTGCCTTAATGCTAGTGTGATAACTATTGTTGTATGAGAACTCCACCAGAGGTAGGTGTCTATCCCATCTATTTCCGAAGTCAATCACACAAGCTCTCAGCATATCTTCTAAGGTTTGAATGGTCCTTTCACTTTGACCGTCAGTTTGGGGATGGTACGCAGTGCTCATATCCAACTGCGTTCCCAATGCCTTCTGCAATGACTTCCAGAACTGCGAAGTAAATCGGCTGTCTCGGTCGGAGATTATAGACACAGGCACACCATGCTTCGTGACTACTTCCTCCAAGTATGTTCTTGCTAACTTATCCATTCCATCGGTCTCCTTGATGGGTATGAAATGAGCCGATTTGGTGAGTCGGTCGACGATTACCCAAATGGTGTCAAATCCGGCTGAGGTTTTTGGTAGCTTGGTAATGAAATCCATAGTGATCCTTTCCCACTTCCATTCTGGCAGTTCGGGTTGGACCAACAATCCTGATGGTTTCATATGTTCGGCCTTGACCTTGGCACAAGTCAAGCACTTGCTAACGTATGTAGCAATATCCGCCTTCATGTTCGGCCACCAATACAACACCTTTAGATCATGATACATTTTGTCAGATCCCGGATGTATGGAGTATTTTGACTTATGCGACTCATGCATAATCAAAGATCGTAGGTCACCATAGCACGGTAACCAACTCCTATTATCAAGGCATAACGTTCCATCCGAGCGAGCTTCTAACTTCTTTATCATTCCTTCAACATCTTCAGTCTTGAGAATTTCTTCCTCGACTGCCTCTTTCTGAGCCTTGAGAATTAAGGATGGAAGGTCTAAGTCAATGGTCATCACCAAGGCCTTCACCCTAAGAACTCTCTCCTTTCGACTCAAAGCGTCGGCCACGACATTTGCCTTGCCCGGGTGATAACGGATCTCGCAATCGTAATCACTGAGCAACTCTAGCCAACGTCGTTGTCTCATGTTGAGTTCCTTTTGATTCAAAATGTGTTGTAGGCTCTTATGATCAGTGAATACAACACACTTAGTACCATAAAGGTAGTGTCTCCAAATCTTCAGGGCAAACACCACTGCTCCCAACTCTAGGTCATGAGTTGTGTAGTTCTTCTCGTGCACTTTTAGTTGTCTTGATGCGTAAGCTATGACCTTAGTCCTTTGCATCAGTACCGCACCTAACCCTTTTATGGATGCATCACAATACACCACAAAGTCTTCATTACCCTCGGGTAGGGCTAGTATAGGTGCTTCACACAACATCTGCTTCAATGTCTGAAATGCCAAATCTTGATCCTCTTTCCACTCAAATTTCTTGTCCTTTTGAGTCAACTCCGTCATTGGTTTAGCTATCTTGGAGAAACCTTCAATGAATCTCCTATAGTAACCAGCAAGACCTAAAAATTGGCGTATCTCCGTGGGTGTTGTTGGAGTCGCCCAATCCTTCACGGCCTCGATCTTAGCAGGATCAACGTGAATACCACTGTTGTCGATTACATGCCCAAGGAATTGCACCGTGTTTATCCAAAACTCACATTTGGAAAACTTTGCATATAACTTCTCCTTCCTTAGCAGCTCTAGTATGGTCTTCAAATGTTCCTTGTGTTCTTCTTCATTACGAGAATAGATGAGAATATCATCGATAAATACAATCACAAACTTGTCCAAGTATGGTTTGCAAACTCGGTTCATGAGATCCATGAATACCGCAGGCGCGTTTGTCAAACCGAAAGGCATAACTTGGAACTCGTAGTGTCCGTACCGGGTTCTAAAAGCCGTCTTATGAACGTCTTCCTCTCTAACCCTTAGTTGATGATATCCTGACCTTAAATCGATCTTCGAGTATATGCTAGATCCTTGCAATTGGTCGAAAAGATCGTCAATTCTTGGCAATGGATAACGGTTCTTTATCGTCAGCTTATTCAATTCTCGGTAATCGATACACATTCTAAAGGATCCATCTTCCTTTTTGACAAATAAGACCGGCGCTCCCCAAGGTGAGGAACTTGGTCTAATGAAACCTTTGTCAGAAAGTTCCTTTATTTGTTCAGCTAACTCTGTCATCTCGGCCGGTGCTAGGCGGTATGGGGCTCTAGCAACAGGCGCGGCTCCTAGTGTAAGCTCGATGTGAAACTCCACTTGCCGTGCTGGTGGTAATCCTGGTAAGTCCTCTGGGAATACGTCCGGAAAGTCTCTAACGATCGGTACATCTTCCACCTTCTTCTCGTGATCTTCTTCTCCTTCCTTTTGTGTTATTTGAACCAAGAATACTGGACATCCCTTCTCAATGTATCTTTGGGTCCTAATACATGAGATGACTTCCAGTCTTGATCCATTCTTCACTCCACTTCTTTCGCCTTGTATGATTAGTACATCGTTTCCATAAGGAACACGGACGCACTTCTCATGACATACAATTTCCGCGTGATGCTTCGACATCCAATCCATTCCAATAATGACGTCAAAACTTCCCAATTCTATGGGGAGTAAGTCGATACTGAACGAACGACCTTGTAACCTTACACTACATACTTTCAGAATAGCGTCGGTGGTTACTGACTTCCCATCGGCTAATTCTACATTATACTTAACGTCTAACGCAGTATGGGTAACATTTAGGCGTTCACTAAATACAGATGACACAAAACTCCTATCCGCACCAGAATCAAATAGTACTGAAGCATAGTTGTTATTGACTAGAAACGTACCAGTCACAACATTGTTGTCTTGCACTGCAGCTTCAGCACAGAGATGATACACTTTGCTAGGTGCCGTGAATCCTCCAGGAGTACTAGTTGTGGCTCGGTTATTCCCTCCCCGGTTACCCTGATTCTGCCTCTGGTTCCTTTGGTTGTGATTCTGATTGCCTCGAATCTGGTTACCACGACCTTGGTTCCCACTGCTTGGGCACTTGTTCTTGTAGTGACCTTTCTCTCCACATCCAAAGCAAGTGACATTTGCTCCTTGGCCACCTTGTGTTCCAGGTCCTCTTTGGTTAGTAGGACGAGGTGGTGCTCGACATTCCTTTGCCTTATGTCCGGCCTTCCCACAATTGTAGCACGTAGGGGGACATGCTCCTTCGTGGTGTCGGCCACACTTTCCGCAGAAAGGAAGTCTTCCAGCGTAGTTTCCAGTATTACCTTGTCCAGCAGTAAACACCCTTGCTACTTCTTGTCGCTTGTTCTGGTTGTAGTTGTTTGTGTTGTTGCTGTTGTTGGTATTGTTGGTATTGTTGTTGTAGTGGTTGCCAGACCACTTCCTCTTATCCCCAGTATTTTCTCCCAACTCTTGTACCACTTGGTACATCAGACTCTGAGCCATGTCGATTGCCTCGTGCAAATCAGTTGGCTTGGATGAAGTCACATTCCCTTTGATGCTCAAAGGTAGTCCTTCAATGTATCGCTCCAACAATCGGTCGTCGTTGGCCACCATTTCAGGACATAACAAGATCAGCTCTTGGAAGCGCTGATTGTAAGCAGTAAGAGCAGTACCTTTGACCTTCAGGTTCCACAGCTCAACCTCCATCTGCTTGACTTCATTTCGTGGGCAGTATTTCCTCACAAACATAGCTTTAAATTCACTCCAGGGCGTCGCTTGGGCAACGTCAATGGTCACTGCACGAGCATAGACGTTCCACCAAGTCAAAGCACCATCCACTAACGTGCTTGACGCAAACTTCACCTTATCAGCTTCAGCAACATTGCTAATCCCAAATTGGGATTCTAGCTTCTCAAACCATCTGGTTAATCCTACTGCTCCTTCAGTACCGCGGAAACTTACTTGCGTAACTGCACGAAATTCCTTGTAGGTACAAGTCCGTGCAATAGCATTAGTAGCTCCTTGGTTGGTCTCCTCCTGTGTGCTAGCTGTACGATTTGATTCGGCTGTTGCGAGTGCCTCGGCCACTCGTTCGGCTATCATTTGACTTAGCATGACGGTGTCAATTCCACCGGTAGTAGCTGGTGGATTCTGCGTTTCGGATCTTCTAACTGGCGCCATAATCTAAAAAGGTAATAGGACAATGAGTTTTGCCAGACATAACATGCATGGCACGCACAATACAATTATGAAATGCTCCAGGGTATAATACACAATATATAATGATCTCACAATTTTTGTAACCCATAATATCATTCATAGAATTGTTTGGTAGTACATCATAGTTTGTTATACATAATATAATAAAAGGAAATAAAATGCCAACTAGCTAAGATAAACTTCAAAGCTTAGTGGTCATACAATGATAAGTCAATGGTACAAGATAAATCTAACTAGTGCCCTCACGGCGCTGATGAAGCTCTCTCTCCAACTCTGCTAACCTTCTCTCAATCACGATCTCACGAGCCTGGGAATCTCTAAGTCTAACATCAGTATCATAACAAGCGGCTCTAAACCTCTTATCCAAGTCTGCAACAGGGTCCTCCACCGGTGCCTCTAGTCCGCCTGTCTCAACCAATGGCTCTACTCCCCAACGGGTCATCAGGCTCTCGATCTCCTCAAGACGAGCATTCGGCATGGTATCCATCTGATCAAGAACAGTATGAAGCTGTCCTCGTAGACGGGTCACACAAACCGTCAACACTGTCTCATCCCTAACTGGACTCTTCTTTGCCAGTGCCTCCAGCTTATCCTGCACCTCATTATACTCTTCACCTAAAGCCTCTACAGCATCCTCCAACCTGTTTAATCGTGTCGTCACACATCCATCTGCTGCCCCAAGCATCACCACCGTCGATGTGGCTCTCCTAGGAAGAGGAGTCGTAGCTCTCGGCCCAGTAGAGATGCCAGCATCAGCAAGCATCTCCTGGTACACAGCAGGTACAGTCTCTGGTGGTGGTAGTAGTAGTGGTACCTCTGGGACAGGACTGGCAGGTGTGCGGGCTGCATGCCTGTCAGTGGCAGTGAAAGGTATGAGGGGTCGGTAAGGTGAGAGTAGTGGTCGAGCAGCTCTCCCCCGAAGACGTCGTCTCACATAGTAGAAAGGTAGAGTACCAGGTGCTGGAGCAGGAATATCAGTCCTCTCCCCTTCGTCTTCAGATGAAGATGAGGAGATGTGTGCTAGGGAAACCTCAGGAGTAGCAGCATATGTAGTAGGAGGGTCCTCAGTGTCAGTGACCTCCATAGGTTCACCTTCCCCATCTGTGAACTCCATATCATCATCCTCTGTCTCCTCTATCGTCTCATCCCTAGTGACTGATGCCTGACCTGGTGACTGCACCACATCAGCGTCTAGGTCATCCTCTCCTCCGCCTTCTAGGCTAAGTACGTCGTCAGCTGATGCATCAGGAATACGGATCGGTGAGCGATGAACCTCCTCAGTCTCTCTCTCAGTATCATCATCTGAAATCATCCGGTACCACAGATATCCTGATGGTGATCCTCTAGGTAGTCCTACTGATGAACTGATAGTTGACTGTGAACTACGGTTGTAGTACGCTCCTGTAGACGTGGAATCATCAGAAGAAGACATCGCTGTAATCATAAACAAAATAAATGTGTGTAAATATCTTATAAAATTAGTCCGTAAAAAGGGACATTAACATAACATAGCAATCATTGTTGAATCCACATGTATCCCATATAACATAATTCAGATTTTGTTGTTGCACATGTAACCCATGTAAATATACCTCGTATTTGTTAAACCACATGTATCCCATTTATTACTTATCTATGTCCATGTATCTACATATACTTAATACTTACAATCCGTATGATAATCGATTAAACACATAGCAGTTATAGTCTAGAGTTACTAAATGCAACCTAGTTCTCTATAACCATGTCTCTGATACCAATCTGTCACACTCCCAAAATATCAGAGTATAATGGCGACAAGGGAGTGGTGACGTCATGATTATCATACACACACAGTTACAAAGAACGACCTCTAAATGAGACGTTCGGAAAAATAGATCACTTGTAATTGATAAATTAAATAGTTTTAACATAGTGCGGAAGCATAAAACTGGTCACAGTTACAAAACATAGTTTTCCAAGTAGTACAAATGATCTTTGTTTCAAAGAAATGACGGCAATGCATGAGACCTCACTTAGCATCTTCCTTCTTAATACCTGAGAAAAACATTGCTAAAGTGTCAACATAAAGTTGGTGAGTTCATAGGTTTAGTTAATTTGAAATGTTTAATGAACCACAAGATTTTCCCAAAAGTGATGACAATATAACAAATACAAAGTCATCTAAAAATATTTATTACAGTCTAAGCTCGTGACACCGAAGCGTTAACAACACCGGTAGTATAATCATATAAATTGTAGCCCAACTGGATGCCTAAACCCACGACATCCTATATCAGACTCAAATGAAACTGTGCCCGCTTGTCCCCTTGTTGGACAAGACAGACAGGGACGTCAATCCCGATAGATCTATCCATAACATTCGCGCTTACACAAAGTAATTAACGGTTCACGATTCACGGGCCAAAGCAACTGGGTTTTTAGTGGGACTTAGACTAATATATAAATCAGTAAATGCACTTGTGTTCATACGTTAAAATCAAGCAATGTCTCACCCCAAAAAGCAGTAAAAATAGTTAAGCATGGGGCTATAAACTCACCTCGTAATTCAGCAAAAAGGACGAAGGTAAAGGTAGCTCGAGAGTACGGTTACGCTAGCCGCGACCTATTTAATTATAAGGATCGTGTTACGATATGAAAATTTATACTAGTAAAAGACACGACACCCTAGTTGTGCTTGACAATACCTTTCGTTTACGGAAAAACACGATACGTCAAAGTCGGTTATTAAACGATCGAGGTTTACGGGTTAAATTATACGTTTAAGTTACAAGTTTTCGTTTTGGGCTTTAAATAAACCCATACACCAAAATTGGCCCAATCAAGCCCATTAGCCCCACCCCATGGCCCGGCCCAAGGGTTAATTAACCCGGCCCATGCCCAGGCGATACAAACAAGGAGAAAAGGAGTAAATACGTGTGTTTGTATCACACATAAATCAAAAACACTCCGTTTATCTCTCTCTCCTCTCTCGAAACGCTCCCACCGCCCCCAATCCTCTCTCTCTCTCAAAACTGGATCGGATCACAACTCTCCCATGGCTAAACTTGTTTTCAGTCTAATACATCAATCATTTGTGATGGGTTGCGGTGATTAAGTCGCGTGGGATGTGGAGTTTCATCCCCACATCAAACCGATTCGGTTTTATGGTGTTCTTCCCCAGGGTTAAAGTTATTCATCTTCAATCAAAGATAAGTTGTTCATCCCTCTTTTCTTTTAATAAAAATGGTTAAATGATTTTCGTTTATAAAAGATTTGTGGTTTTAAATCACTTGTATAAATATGCTGTGAACATAATGGCGCTCGAATTTAATGATAAACAAATTAGGGTTTCGAAAATATTTGGGGGTTTTTCTAAATCTCATGTTTAAATACAATTAATTAACGTTTTCTTTTATAAAAATATGTTAATTTCAACATATAAACGATTTTATAAAAATTAGGGTTTCGGTCAAAATTGGGGGTTTATTCATACCTTGATTCCAGTTAAATTAATTAATAGATTCGGGTTTGGATTGGGTTTGATTAGAGTTTTAATTAATAAAATCAAGTTAGGGTTTATATAAATTGGGGGTTTTTGCTTTCGGTTGATTATTCAAAATTAAGTGGCGTTTTTGGGATATATAAAGTATTAATTTCACAATTAAAAAGGTTTTCAGTTTTTAGGGTTTCGAATTGAAAAGGGGTTTTATACCCGCGGCATATTTGGGGGTTTTATGATGTTTCTGTAAAATGAAATGGTTAAGATCTTGGATTATGGTGACTTTGAATGATAAGGGTTTTGGCAGAAAAATAAGGACATTAGTTGTCTTGGTTTGGTTCTCGGTTTGGTCTCGGTTTGGGTCTCGGTTTGGGTCTCGGTTTGAGTCTCGGTTTGGTCTCGGTTTGAGTCTCGGTTTGGTCTCGGTTTGGGTCGGTTTGGGTCTCGGTTGGGTTGACAGGAATAATGGGGTCATGGTCATGTTCAAGTAACAAATGCTATGGTTTATCTTTTCAGTTTTGACTAAAATAGAACCGTGACAAAACTAACATATTCGTTTAATTTTCGCAGGTTTGGTCAATGACGAGCACAACTAAGATTTATTCAGAAAAATGAAGAGATGATTTAAAAGAATCACAATTGGATGATTAGGTTTCGGTTTGCAGGTGTGGACGAGAAGGATGGATCGGCTTGACACTACACTTCACTTTCACCCAGGAATTGTGTTTGAAAACTTGCCCAGGAACTATTATTGTATTATTGGACTGTGAATATTTTGTGTGTTATGTTTGGACATTGGATAACATTTGGACTGTATTTAATCTTGTATTATTAGTTTAGGGTTAGTCTCAAACTGAATTTGGTAAGCTTGTGATGTACCCATTTTGGGTAAACTTGGCATGTGTGCTGGATTGTAGTGTTTAGTGGATGAATAAACTATGAAATTAAGTTGTGACTGAAAATAGACACTTGTTGAACAAGCTTTTGAAATAAAGGTGAATAAGGGTTCATAATTTAAATGTTTGTACATGATGCACCAATATACCACTCGGCTCAGGTTTGTCGAATGTTTAAGTCTTTAGACTCGGAAACTGAATATACACGACTCGATAACAACTCGATACACGATCCAAATCAAAGACAAATGTGCGTGACCTCAAGGGATTCAGTAAGTACTTCAAATAGACATACGGCAAAACATAATACGTTTAACAACTTCGTGTATTGCATTCATAATTTAATAGACGCGAAAACTCGAGATGTTACATACGCTCTCCCTAAAAAGGGCTTTGTCCGCAAAGCAAAGTAAATAACACATTCATGTCGACAACTCATCGGTAAATAATTAAAGTACTCCTACTACATGAAGAGTTTAAGATGGAAATTTGACGGATGTCACATTAAAGAACTACCACTACAACAAAATGTGGGTTTAGGGTCGAAAATTTCGACCATAAATACAAAGGGATTTCGACCCTAATATTTAGGGTCGAAATATTCGACCCTAAGTGCTCGACCCTAACTTTTTGACCCTAAAAAACTAGGGTCGAAATACCCTTTGTAATTTAGGGTCGAAACATTGGGGCCCACCACTTTTCAGCAAACATTTTGACCAAAATTTAGGGTCGAAAGCCTTTGTAATTTAGCGTCGAAATTTTCGACCCTAAATAATATCCACGTGTAATTTAAAAATCATTGTGAAAAGTTTTTTTTTTTTTTTATTAAATTAGGGTCTAAATATGATTCAAATTTAGGGTCGAAATTTTCGACCCTAATTAATATCCACGTGTAAATTTTAAAAAGTTTGTGAAAACGTTTTTTTTTTTAATTTAATAAATTAGGGTCGAAAAACTTTTTAAGTTTAGGGTCGAAATTTTCGACCCTAAACATTTTATATTATTTTTTTTTCCAGAAAACATGCGTGCAGGATGGATTTAGGGTCGAAACCTAGGGTCGAAATTTTCGACCCTAAGTCTTAGGGTCGAAAATTTCGACCCTAGCTATAATTTAGGGTCGAAATTTCGACCCTACCTATATGGTTAGGGTCGAAATTTCGACCCTAAATGGTTTCTGGGCAAAAAAAAACTGCATTTTGCAGGTTTTTTCCAGATTTTTGTCCGGCATTTTTTCCGGAAAAAAATCTATATTTCAACAAATCCACAATATTACAAATCACTAAACAGTACAATACTAATAATTTACAATACGTTAAATAGCCAAAACGTTAGAATACATTTCACCAAGTCCTTATTTCACAAATGTAACAAGTCTAAAATTATTACACATCACAATAAATCCATGTTTCACAATTTAACAAGTCTTAAGTTATTACACAAAATAAAAAGTCTAAAACCAACAACAACTCCTAATCTGAATAGTCCCCAACCTGATCATCATCACCCGAATCATCCCCCTCATCAGCATCCGAGTTAATTAGCTCATTATCGGACATGTTGTTGGCATTCTCAAGATCTCGAGCCAACTCGTCGACGGTCCGAGTATCATTTTGATGAGGATTTAGGCTGACGGTATAGTTGGGACTTTCCCGAGAGTTAGAACTCGAGGGGCCAGTGGTGTTGACAACGGGTCGATTACAGTTGTTGAAACTGTTATTTTGGGTAATTGGAGGTTGGAGTGGGTTGAGTGGAGCATTATATGGAAATCCGGGAGGGGGAGGAATACCACGGAACTGGGCATAACAGGGACCTGAGACATACCAGGGAATTGAGGCATACCAGGGATCTGAGACATGCCAGGCATAGAAGCGAATTGGGGTGGCGGTATAAACGGGTTATTAGGTCCGGTATACCCTCGACCCACATGTGAAGTATAATGAGAAATCAAATGACTTAGGCGGGCGTTGTTTACCTCAGCATTTTGTTACGCCACACTAGCATACATATGGGCCAAATTAGCCCGTTGCTGCGCCTCCTCGGTTTGCTTCCTCAACAGCTCTTTTTCTTGCTCATGAATCCTAAGTACCTCCGAGAGTTGTTCTCGAGTCACTCCCTCACTATAAGAACTACTCCCGCATCCATATGAGGTACCACCGCCCGGCAACTTCCTGCCCCTGCCGACGATATTTTGAGTGTTGCGGCTCGGATTTACTAGATCGATTATTTCTTGATCACTTTTGTACTGCTCAGCACCGCAAGAAATCGCTTCTTTTATGGCCATCATTCTCGACTGTGAAAAAGAAAGAGAAAAAAAGAAGTTAAAAACAAATAAAAATATGTTATTAAAGCATGTATAAATTAAATTACTTACATATCTGTCTACATTTTCCTCGGACATAGTGCCATTCTTGTTTGTGCGTGCCCTCTTCCAAGTTTGTATAAGGTCCTCGTGGGACCCATGCTTGACTTTCTGTACAATATCAAATAAATTAATAACAAGATCTTTACCAAAAAAAATTAATAACAAGATACAAATAAACAATATAAAACTTTTAAATGATCACAAAAACTATAACGATTCTTACATATTCGTTCCTTCCTTGAGCGAATGATTTTTTCCCTTGATGTGTAGAAACTTTGTTTTTCAAGCGGTTAACTGCATTAACTTCACTTCTCCTCACCTGTCTCGGGTCGGACCAATACCGGCACAAATCAAGCCACTCCCTTGCTGATCTGTTGGCCCATGTAGAACTCGATGGGGGCGGTACAAGCGCCGCTTCCTCGGCCGAATCATGGATAGAATAATAGTCACGCTTTAACAAGTTCCTATTTTTGCGCCAAAGTAGCCTCAACTTACAGTTAATTCCAGTTTTTATCCTTTCTCCCACCACATATGTTACCCCGCCATAAGTCACACTATCACGACTATCCAACCAACCCGTCAGGTTGAAATAGGTCTACATGTAAACATATGCATTTAAATAAACAAACAATTTTCAACCAAAACAGTTAATAAGACTAGATGTAACGCAAACAATTAATACCTCAAGTGTAGAAAAGATATGGGTTTTGAGGTGCAATGGTATCTGTTCCCACTCGCAAGCAAGTGGAAGTGGTCGGACTGTTTCCCCCATCAGAGAGCTCAACATCGCAACATTATCGCCTAACGGATGGAAGCTATTAAGATCATAAACATCAAATGTAACTGGCAAAGGTCCTCCATGCGCCCTATGCTTCCTCCTTAGGCTCGTATTAACCGTAACCATATGTGGTATCGGGTCACCTGCAAAGATTAGTTATTGAAGTTATTGATTCGTGAAAATTCAAACACACTTAATTAACAATAAGAGTTGACATAAAATAAAAATAAATCACAATTTCTTACTTTCGCAATTGCCAGGTACGGACTTTGTAGGTCGTCTAGGTGGAGTACCACCACCATCCCCATCGTGTGATCTACCACCTACACACGCCATCTGTAATATAACAAGTACATGAACACACAATTTCGTGGACCGGTTAATGCTAATACACAAATTCATAAAAATTTACACATTTAAACATATAAGAACAATTTCATTAAAAAAAGTTACACATCTAAAGATTAAATCATTGTTTCATTCAAATTACAACTTAAGATCAATTATCACAATCTGAATTATCGCTAGATAAAACTTCTTCAACAACATTATTAGGGTTCACTTCATCATCATCAGACATTTGAACATCATCATCATCAAGGGCATGTGCAACGTCATCATCTTCATTATTGATTAGATCATCATCGTCTTCATTAACCTGTGTGGCTGACACTTCTGCCGATTCGTCATTCAAACTCAAATTTGTATCCTCCAAACAAGTCAAACCAACATTCAACGTAAAATTTGATGAACTGCTACCATGTATAACATCTTGATCGGACTCTTCAACATCGCCATGATAAACATGTCCGACCACCTTCCAACCCTTTGGTTTTCTAGCAAGGTCTTCAAGGTAAAATACTTGTGATACTTGTGTCGCAAGAATGTATTGGTTATTTTTGTGAAATTCCTTATTAGTCAAAATATGATGTATGCCCTGCTCAATGTAAGAACGTCTATTGCGTTTCGTATAATTTGGGGGGTTAATGGTGTCAAACCATTTACATCGAAACAACACAACCTTGCGGTTCCCGATATAAGTGAGCTCCAGAAGTTCTTCGAGTTGACCATAATACATCTCTCCATCAAGCCCGGTTGTTGAAACACCGCTGCATTGAGTGGTGTGAAGTTTATCGCGTTCATGTATCACAAACCTCACACCGTTAACTACGCAAGCGGGGTATGTACATGCACTAGTATGTCCACATGCCAAAGAGAATAACTCTTCATTACAGTCGCCGGTCGTTTTTTTTTTCACGAATCTACGAAAGAGATACAAACATATTTAGATATATGAGCAATAACTCCAAGGTAATATATCTAATGTATTTACCTTGTGACTAAACCAGGTGGGAAACCTCGTTTCCATGTTATCAGACGATTCTCTGCAAAAGTTCATGATATTAGGATAAGTCATCCCGAAAGAAGATTTTTTAAAATATAGATAAGGAAGAGACATACTCTTTGTAAGCCAAGATGTCTGATTCGATTTCAGGACTGTTGTTAAGTATATACCATACAACTGCCCGCGTAACATCTAAACTCATATGAATATCTTTGACTCTACCCATCAGTTTGCATGCGGACCGGAACACCTGGAATTTATCTTTTTGTTCAGGCAAACCGTCGTCATTCCTGTCAAGACGGTTAAATCTCGTCTCGACATCCTCAGCAAGATAATGTGAACAAAAAGTTAATGCTTTTTCTGCAACATAACCCTCCGCAATAGAACCTTCGGGCTTTGCTTTATTTCGGACATAATTCTTTAGCTTATTCATGTATCTTTCAAATGGATACATCCACCTGCAGCGAATGAGGGCACCTATAATAGCCTCATCGGTTAGATGTACAACCAAATGAGGCATTATGTCAAAAAAATCAGGAGGAAAGATTTGCTCTAAATTAATCAACACACTGATCAATTGGTTTTTAGCTTTTACCATGTCCTCCTCCGTCAAAATTCTAGAACAAAGCTGCTTAAAAAACAAGCAAAGCTGGATTATAGGATCTGCAATGTTTTTAGGCAAGTATTGTTGTACTCCGTAAGGAAGTAATCGTTGCATCATTATATGACAGTCATGAGATTTCATGCCCGTTATATTGTCATAATTAGCGGTGACTTTTTGCTTAAAGTTGGATCCAAACCCATCAGGTAGTCTAACTCCTTTGATGAATTTACAAAAAAGTTCCCTGTTAGCTTTGGTGAAAGAGTACTTTGGATGAGGCTTCTCAAACTTCCCGTTTCCTTTTGGAACTAACCACAACTCGGGTCGAACTCCCAATTTTTCCAAGTCTTGCCTTGCCTTTGCCGTGTCTTTGGATTTATCGTTTTGTAACAAGATATTCAGTATTGCCTCAAGCACGTTCTTTTCGATGTGCATGACATCCAAATTGTGTTTTAGTAGAAGAAAGGGCCAATACTCAAGCTCCCAAAAGATAGAACGCTTAGTCCAATTCAATTCAACATTTCTATCAGGAGGTGGGTTGCTTTTCTTAATTTTTGGATGCTTCCCTGGCTTACGACTCAAGAGGCTATTAATTTGTAACTGGATATCCGTTTCGGTAAACTTTCCCGGTTTAGGCTTCCGTTCGGCTTTACCATAGAATTGCCTAGTTTTACTCCTTAGATAATGATTTGTTCTTAACCATCTTCTATGACCAACATAAACGATTTTGTTCTTGATAGCCATCGATGGAGTGTCCTTGTTACAAGTGGGGCATGCGTAGTAGCCTTGCCCAACCCACCCAGAAAGACTACCCCGAGCTGGAAAATCATTGATGGTCCATAAAAGCGCCGCTTTCATATCGAAATAAGTACCCGTAGCAGCGTCTTTCGTCATGACTCCTTTCCATAAATCTTTGAGTTCTTTAATCAAAGGCGCCAGGAAAACATCAATATCTTTTGCAGGTGATTTAGGGCCAGGAATTAACATCGTCAACATTAAAGAAGTTTCTTTCATACACATCCACGGTGGTGTGTTGTATGCTGTCAATATGACCGGCCACATGCTGTAATTTTGACTCATAATGCCATAAGGATTAAAACCATCAGCAGCCAACCCTAATCGAACGTTTCTAGGGTCACTAGAGAAATCAGGTACCATCAAGTCAAAATGTTTCCATGCTTTACCGTCACAGGGGTGATTCAACTTGCCATCCTTAGACTGTCCAGTAGCATGCCAAGTCATCCACTTTGCTATGTGTTTTGTGTTGAACATGCGTTGAAGTCTAGGTTTTAACGGAAAGTAACGCACCACCTTGTTTGCAACCAACTTCCCCTTTGTTTTCTTGGGGTCTTTATATCTACTCTCTCCGCAGACTGAACAATCATCCCTCTTTTTGTTATCCTCTGATCCCCAATATAAAAAGCAATCGTTTATACAAGCATGAATCGATTCGTATCCTAACCCGATCTTTCTGTATGTCTTCTTGATTTCATAGTATGACGATGGGAAATTGAAACCTTGACTACGGGTACAAAACTTCTGGAGGCAAGCTAGAATCTGGTTAAACCCGACATCACTAATTTTATTTAAAACCTTGATGTGTGCAATCTCTGTTGTAAATTCCAATGTAGTCAAATTGGTAAGCGTGTGCAACTTTTGGGTGGACCTACTAAGTAACTCTTCAAACTCGTTATTAGGACCCGTTGTTTGATCAGGTGGAGTTTGAGTCGGAGGAGTTTGAGTCGGAGGAGTTTGAGTCGGTGTAGTTTCGACATTAGTTACAGAAATATCTTCTAAGAACGTATTCATGTCAAGGTGTTCAGGTGAATGTGATACTGGTGTAGGAAGCGGAAGAATCGGTTCACCGTGATATTTCCAAGTGGTATAATGTTCGTCCCACCCGTGTTGGGATAAGTGTACCTCAAGAGTGTGGAGGTCAACCAATCTCTCACAGTTACAACAACGTTTACATGGGCAACGGATCATTTGTGTGATGGGGTGCACAAATGTCTTACAATGCTCGAGGAAGGTGAAAAGACCATATAAAAATTCATCGGAATTACGATTGGATATAGTTGTCCAACTCTTATCAATTATCATAACTGCGTTGCAAATAAACATTATTCAAATAAATGATTTAATTAAACACATTAAAAACAAACAATCAGGAATGTTTTTTCACCTACTAGTGCACTATGGAAGGCAATCCTAACCCACTCTTTAAATGTTTCGTCTCATATATGAATGCGTATAACTGATTTACTATTCGAGAATATTTCGGCAGCATTTCCCCTCTACTCCCCAAATATGTGTTTAAAGACATATTCGTAGGAGTAAAGGAGAAACGTTGTCGAAATCATCTCAAATAATAAACCAGTTATACGCATTCATATCCTAAATGAGACAAAACATTCAAAAAGCAGTCCCAAAAATGGGGACTTTTCGAAATTAATTTCTAATAAATTAATTTCGGACGGGTTTTCTAAGGTTGATTAATTTCGGACGGGGCTTTTCCAAAATTAATCGACTAGAATCCTAAAACAATCCTAAAATTATTTACTACAAAAGACTAACAATATATAATATAATAAACATATGCATAATATTAATTACACACCTCGGTCACGGCTGAAATAAACAAAGATGGAAAGATAGAAAAAAAGGTCCGAATGAGGAAGTTGTCCCGACTGTCCCGGTGCTAACCAAACACAAACATAAAATAAAAAAATCTAAATTAGTTGGTTTCCGAGATTTTATCTAATTTTAAACAAACACTAAAACAATTTCAAAGAAAAAAAACATTACCTTTTATACGACTGTGACTCGGGAATTCGGTTCTCGACTCGCTTCCCCGCTAACTCGGCTGTGACTAGGGTCTCGGCTACGACAAACATATCAAAAAAAAATTAAACTTGTGCCTATCGTGATAAGCTTATCAAAACAAATACACTTTTCAAACACCTTTCAACTAAGCCTAAATAAGCCTAAATCAATTAAGCCGAAATCATAAGCACCTGTGGTGGTGGTGGAGGCTACTGCTGCTGCCGATGGTGGTGGTTGCTACTGATGCCGCACCGGCGGTGGTGGTGGGTGGTTGCTAGCAAAAAAATTAACAATAATATAATAATAATTAAACATTAACAATCACATTTAGCAAAAAATTAAACAAAATTAATATATTAAACAAAAAATCAATACCTTTATATTTATTAAAAAAACAAATTGGTGGGACTGTGGTTGCCACTGCTGTCGCACCGGCGGTGGTGGTGGGTGGTTCTAGCAAAAAAACTAACAATAATTAAACGTTAATAATCACATTCAGCAAAAAAGTAAACATAATTAAACAAAATTAATACCTTTATAATTATTAAAAAAATAATCACAAAAAGTTTTAGTGCCAAATGGGACTGAGTGTGGTGGTGGTCGGACTCAGTGTGGTGGGTCGGAGTGTGGTGGTGGTGATGGATGTGACGGAGTGTGGTGGTGGTGCGAAGGTGGTGGTGGGAAGTAGTGGTGATGCGGATTGGTGGGAAGGAGTGGTGATGCGGATTGGTGCGAAGGTGGTGGTGGTGCGAAGGTTGTGGTGGGAAGGAGTGGTGATGCGGATTGGTGGTGATGCGAACGACGTGGTGCGAATGGTGGTGGTGCGAAGGAGTGGTGGTGGTGGGAAGGATTGATGATGAAGAATGAAGATGGTGGTCGGATTGGTGATGAAAAATGCTTGTTCCCGTTTTTTTTTTTTTTTGGTGATGAAGATAATGAATGAAGAGTGTTTTGGGTAAAAATGTGGATAGAATTTAGGGTCGAACATTAGGTTCGAAATTTTCGACCCTAATTTTTAGGGTCGAAAATTTCGACCCTAATGTTCGACCCTAAATATAAACTGCGAATTTTTTAATTTTGGTATAAAATTTTAAAATTTTCGTGAAATTTTTTGAAAATAAAAAGTTTTAGTACCAAATTTAGGGTCGAAATTTCGACCCTAAATTTCGAAACTATAATAGTCTTAAATTTAAAATGTTTAAAAAAAATCAATAAATAGAGTTTTTAAATTACTAAATTATTTATATAAAATATTAACAAATTATTTTGTTTATATAAAAATTAATAAGTATCACCAATATATTTTATTTATGTAAATTTATTTTATAAATTACAATAATTAAGTTTTAAAATAGTAAATTTCGAAACGAGAATAATTTTAATTTTAAAATGTTTCAGAACATTAATAAATATAGTTTAAAATTACTAAATTATTTATATAAAATATTAACAAGTTATTTTGTTTATATAAAAAATTAATAAGTATCACCAATGTATTTTATTTATGTAAATTTATTTTATAAATTACAATAATTACGTTTTAAAATAGTAAATTTCGAAAGTCGAATAATTTTAATCTTAAAATATTTTAAAAAAATAATAAATAGAGTTTATAAATTACGAAATTATTTATATAAAATATTAACAAACTATTTTATTTATATAAAATAATAGTAAGTGTGACTAATATATTTTATTTATGTAAATTTTTTTATAAATACAATAAATAGGTTTTAAAATAGTAAATTTCGAAACTAGAATAATTTTAATCTTAAAATGTTTTAAAAAATTAATAAATAGAGTTTTAAATTACTAAATTATTTATATAAAATATTAACAAACTATTTTATTTAGGGGTTTCCTAAAATAAGTTTGATATGCCATGGTGTTTTCACCTCTTGCATCCACGTTAACTAAGTATGGTATCGTATTGCATGATATGAGCCAATAGGGTATCGTATTGCATGATATGAGCCAATACGGTATCGTATTGCATGATATGAGTCAATAGGGTATCGTATTGCATGATATGAGCCAATAGGGTATCGTATTGCATGATATGAGCCAATACGGTATCGTATTACATGATATGAGCCAATACGGTATCGTATTGCATGATATGAGTCAATAGGGTATCGTATTGCATGATATGAGTCAATAGGGTATCGTATTGCATGATATGAGTCAATAGGGTATCGTATACCATGATATGAGTCAATAGGGTATCGTATTACATGATATGAGCCAATAGGGTATCGTATTGCATGATATGAGCCAATACGGTATCGTATTGCATGATATGAGTCAATAGGGTATCGTATTGCATGATATGAGCCAATAGGGTATCGTATTGCATGATATGAGCCAATACGGTATCGTATTACATGATATGAGCCAATACGGTATCGTATTGCATGATATGAGTCAATAGGGTATCGTATTGCATGATATGAGTCAATAGGGTATCGTATTGCATGATATGAGTCAATAGGGTATCGTATTCCATGATATGAGTCAATAGGGTATCATATTACATGATAGGAGCCAATAGGGTATCGTATTGCATGATATGAGCCAATACGGTATCGTATTGCATGATATGAGTCAATAGGGTATCGTATTGCATGATATGAGCCAATAGGGTATCGTATTGCATGATATGAGCCAATACGGTATCGTATTACATGATATGAGCCAATACGGTATCGTATTGCACGATATGAGTCAATAGGGTATCGTATTGCATGATATGAGTCAATAGGGTATCGTATTGCATGATATGAGTCAATAGGGTATCGTATTCCATGATATGAGCCAATAGGGTATCGTATTACATGATATGAGTCAATAGGGTATCGTATTGCATGATATGAGTCAATAGGGTATCGTATTGCATGATATGAGCCAATACGGTATCGTATTGCATGATATGAGTCAATACGGTATCGTATTACATGATATGAGCCAATATGGTATCGTATTGCATGATATGAGTCAATAGGGTATCGTATTACATGATATGAGCCAATACGGTATCGTATTGCATGATATGAGTCAATAGGGTATCGTATTCCATGATATGAGTCAATAGGGTATCGTATTCCATGATATGAGTCAATAGGGTATCGTATTACATGATATGAGTCAATAGGGTATCGTATTGCATGATATGAGCCAATAGGGTATCGTATTGCATGATATGAGCCAATACGATATCGTATTACATGACATGAGCCAATACGGTATCGTATTGCATGATATGAGTCAATAGGGTATCGTATTGCATGATATGAGTCAATAGGGTATCGTATTGCATGATATGAGTCAATAGGGTATCGTATTCCATGATATGAGTCAATATGGTATCGTATTGCATGATATGAGTCAATAGGGTATCGTATTGCATGATATGAGTCCTTATCATCACAACCACCAGCATTGGAGGGAAAGCATTGGAGGGAAAACATTGGAGGGAAAACATTGGAGGGAAAACATTGGAGGGAAAACATTGGAGGGAAAATGTTAACAATTTCCCTCACTTTTTTAGCATAAAAAGAGAACCACACACACTCCTTATCATCACAACCACCAGCAGATCACACACACTTATCATAATAAACAAATTGTTATTATGTACATGTTGAAGAATGAAGCTTTTCCGTGCAGGTGTGGACATGGAGATGTAGTTCTTCGAGAATCGTGGACAACTGAAAACTTTGGTAAACTGTACTATGCTTGTCCACGTTCACGGGTTCAACCTCCAGTTTCATATGGATGCAATTTTTTTTGTGGAAAGACGAACGCGTCCAACTACTAATCAATTCTCTTGGAGGTTCAATGAGCTTTTCTCCTCCAAGCTCTTCTTCAAGACCTTCAACGAGCTTTTCGACTCCAAGCTCTTCTCCTAGACCTTCAACGATTCCAGTTTCTTCTCCAAGCTCTTCAGCGTGTGCAAACTGTGTGCGCTTGAATGGAATGATAATGGTACTTGAGCGTACGATAGATTTGTACCGCAACTCCGATAGGCACACATTGGATTCAGCTGCACTACTTCACGACCTTTACGATGACATGGGGAACCTTAGTTTGAACTAGTTTGTGATGTGTTTTTTTCCGTGTTTACGAGTCTAATATCGTTGTAATATCAATGTTTAATTAAGCGCGTGCTTAAGTGTCCGTGACGAATAAAATTATGTTTAGGAGTGTTTGGTTCTGTGATTAATTAGTATTCTAGCTTGAATCATTGTGAGAATTTAGTTTGTTTGAGTCACAAAATTTAGTTTAAGTCTGTTGTGTTAGGTTTTGCAGTCAAAAGTTCAGTCAAAAGCATTTTACTTCAATCAAATTTTGCTCAAACTCATAAATAAAGGAGCCTTTTTTATTCATACAAACATACAAGTACATTTCAAACACAAAAACCATAAAAGATGCAGAAGCATCATTATACACAACAACATGTGTTAGTATGGTTCTTATTCTATATGAACAACAATTATTAATTAGATTAAAAGAGACACAGTCTTAACGAATTCCTTCATCAAACTTTGCTCAAACTTATAAATAAAGGCTCCTTCTAAGCATTTACGAATGCTTATTTATTGATCCTTCATTTTCTTAACGAATTCCTCCTTCTCAGTCATTCTTGCTGCTGTATCTTTAATTAAACCTTCCAACCGACTTGAGGTTTTCTTATCCTTCTTTTGAGTATCTTTCAATACTTTAGCGCATTTCTTTAAGATATATATATCTCCAGCACGTTCTAATTCCTGTATAAACTGTTGTCTTTCTTCAACAGCTTCATCTAAAACCTCATGTAAACGTTCAAGTTTCAGACCAAAACGTTTGTCCGCTTCGGCAGATTGTTCAAAATATGCTACCATTCGATCAGTCCAATTATCTGAACCAGCAACTTCTTTTAATTCTTCTAACCTTCCTAACCAGGCCATTATTGTTGTTTTTTAGTATTGGAAAACTGAGATGAGTGATAATTGGAGGCAAACTACAAACCATTAAATAGCAAAACAACTACCCAATATGGATGGCACACATACATCTATTATCATCTTCCTGTTCACAATGGGTACATAATGAAAGCACTAAAACTAGTACCATCAATAGTGGGACTAATGAAAGCACTAAAACAATGGGTACAATCATTTGTAGTCTAGTTGGTTTTTCATAGTGGTAACCAGCTTGATCTTTCTGGATTTGTGGTGTAATTGATGAACTTGTTATGTTCTTGTAGTTGCTAAGTTATTTGCACAGCTTTAGTTCTGCTTAGACTTAATTATTTTTAGCTATTACTGCATTATCTAAATATATACATATATTAATATTTTAAAAGCATTAACACTTAAAAAAAAAAATTTAAAAATATATTTAATAATTTAGGGTCGAAATTTCGACCCTAAATATAAACCGCGAATTTTTTAAATTTTTCGTGAAAAATTTTCGTGTGAAATTTTAAATTTTTCGTGAAAAATTTTTAAAATTTTAAATTTAGGGTCGAAAATTCGATCCTAAAGTTTTAAATATTAAAAATAATTTTTTTTAAAATTATTTTTAGTTATTACAAATATAATATATAATACATAAATTAAAATTATTTTAAATTTTATATTTAGGGTCGAAATTTCGACCCTAAATTATTAAATTTAAAATTTAATTCTTTTAAAATTGTTTTTAATTATTAAAAATAAATTATATAATAAATAAATTATAATTATTTAAAACTTTTAATTTAGGGTCGAAATTTCGACCCTAAATTTAGTGGGTCTCACCTGCTTTTTGACTAGCTTTTTTGAGCTCTTTTGGGTTGAAAATTTGTGGGCCAAATTTCGACCCTAAATTTCGTCCGACCCTAAACATTGATTTTGTTGTAGTGTACATGAACGCTCAGTACTACGGTGAAATTAGCATTGGCACCCCCACCTCAAAATTTCACTGTTGCTTTTGACACTTCTACTTCTAATCTATGGGTGCCGTCATCTACGTGTAACGACTCGGTGAGTTTTTGTTATTTAGATGCATGCGTTGATTAGTTTGTACAGTAATTTTTATTTCATGCGAATGACTTAATTAACCCCGTTGGACATTATATTTTTGTTGAAGGCGTGCAAGCTTCATTCAAGATATGATTCAACAAAGTCAAGGTCATATAAGAGTGATGGTAAGTCAATTCGACAAATCTTAGAAAACTAATTAATACGGAGTATATGCATGGCCGGTGCTTGAACCCAAAACGTACTCTCCTTTGATAACGTACGTACAAAAATTAATTTTATGACTTGTGTGTATATTACTTGCAACACGTACAGGGACATTATCTGGAATTGAGTTTGATGGGGGAGGAATATTCGGATTTGTTAGCAAAGACTCGGTTCAAATTGGGCAATACCATATAGTAAACCAGGTGAATTTGAACTTTATTTTGTTTAAGCATTTATCACATGTTTCACTCTAGGATTTAATATCGTTAAGAAGTAGAAAATTTGATATGTACGTGAACAGGGATTTATCGAGGTATCCGAGGATAAACTTGGATTTACTAAGAAGGCAAAGTACGACGGTGTACTTGGACTTGGGTTCAAACAGGATTATACTGGAGATGATCGACCAGTCCCAGTCTGGTACATCATTTATTTCTCAACACAACATAATCAACTTTACAAACACATTCATGTATACTAAATTTTACTGTATTAAATTACTAATCAGGGACACTATGAGGAGACAAGGTTATGTTTGGCATCCATGGTTCTCATTTTGGTTGAGCCCTGCATGCCAATGGAGAAAATGGAGGTGAACTGTCGGTGGTGTAAATCCTAACCGCTACGAGGGTTACCATACTTTCGTTCCTATTACAAGAAAGGGTTTTTGGCAGGTTTGTTATTTTCTTTTAATGTGTTGATAGCTTAATCGTATATCTAGCTAATCTTGATGTTTGATTTCCTCCTTGAATTGATAGATTGATATCGACAAGGTTCTTATGAATGGCAAATCAACGGGTATTTTTTTTTTCTTCCTAACTTAATTAGGGAGGTATCATACTACTGTAATTTAATTTGTATTTGTTGCAATCTGTGAGCTAATTTTGGTTTCCTTGCACAGGGCATATTGGCAAATATTCTGCTATTGTAGCCTCAGGAGTTTCGTTCACTCAAGGCCCACTGGTATGCGTAATCTAGACTTAATTTCATTTCCTTGAATTTATACTGTACTTTGCGTGAATATATGCACTAATTAATTAGTTATGTATTTATTTGTTACATGTACGTAGTACCCCCTCGTTGATATTAATGATGCTATTCAAGCAGCTGGCATTCTTGTTCAGCCACTCCCCAAGACTATGCTAAACCAAGATGATCCTTATGCACGAAAGGTCACCAATTAAACAACCTGATTTAGTGTTTCTGTTATTACAATATCATGTTCTTCTTCTCGATCATAGACAGTACTAACATGTTTATGAAACTCACAGTACAATTGTTCTCACGTCGACTCCATGCCTAATGTTTCTTTTACCATTGGTGGTAAAGATTTTGCTCTTTCACCGCATGAGGTACGTTCTAACTCATGTCCATTCTTATCAATCAGCTCCTAATCTTTTTTCTTAAATCTCGTTAAGTATTACTAATATATACACACCTTTCTTGATGGTGTTTCTTTTGCAGTACCTTGTTAAGTTCGGCTCGGGTGATCATGCTTATTGTATTAGCACCTTCGTGCCATTTTTAAGTACTAATCCTGACTGGTATGTGTGTTCATTTCCACGTGAGCAACTGTTTTCGATCCGCACATTCTGTCACCTCTTAGATCTTCCTTAGCCAGTGACGAAGTCAGGACCAAAAATAATCGGGGGCATAAAATTTTTTAAACCTTAAGAGATCAATTTTTTTAAGTATACTAACTAAATAAGATTAGAAACATATTTCGATGCACCGGGTGCACTTAAAATATATTAATTAGGAGAAATCAATGTTTTTTTTCAAATCAACACTAAATGGAAAAAATTTCATAGGTGTCACGAGCACCTCGCAAGACACCAGCCCTGACTTCGTCCCTGTCCCTAGCTATATTGGTCACAGATTTTGAGTATATATCGTTGGAAGTGTGAAGTAATATGTGAGGTGGTGTTTTAGGGTCTTGGGAGATGTTTTCATGAGGAGGTACCACACTATATTCGATCATGGGAAAAATAGAATTGGATTTGCAAAGTCAAAGTAGCAGCATCTCAGTCAGTCTGCTGGTTGCCCTTAGCTTGACTCGACATAACGTTACCAAAACAAAAGTTTTCCAGATTATTATGAATGTTCTTGTAACTTGTAAACTCCTTGTCTGTTAATATTGGATAGATCATTTGGTTATATGAGAACTCGTTATTTGACAATTATCAAACGTCGTGTGGGATATGAGATCATACTTTTCTCTATGGGTTTGTTATTAGGACCCTCTTTTGTGCTTGTAATATCTCCCATACGATTTTATTTATTATTTTTTTATATAATTATGGTTTTCTTATAAAATCATGAAACGAAAAATACGGAATAAAAATTATAAAATCTGACAAGCCAAAAGTAATAAACTCCAATTATGAAAAAAAAACAAAAAAAAAAAACTGTAAATTGACAGGACAAGAAGGGTATAATTGATACTTTACAGAAATTTACTGTTTTTTTTTAGTTTTTATTTCATAATTTGAGTTTATTTTTTCGGTATAATTGAGCGGTCATATATGTCGCAGTCGTCTGTTATCGACCTTTGAAAAGAAAATTCCTTCTTTTTTTCTTTTAGTGCTGCATTTGATCACTTGTGGCATTTCTTCATCAACAAATCTCCTTTATATTTAGTTTGAATAAACTCCTAAATCTCAATACCGGATGATAGTAGTACATTCTAGCGAGCATGAGGCGCCTAAAGAAGTTTCTTCTGGTCCGACTCAAATGCTGAAGGTAGTTAGCACATCTGGACCAGCTTTGGAGGGGGATACGTTTGTCCTTCATGAACTTTCCGCAAGTATGGATATACAGTTTATCGAAAGCAGACATAGATCTACTTGATGTTGTTATAAAATAAGTTGTAAGTTTGCATGGCGTTTGTGAGTATGGGAGGGTAATGTATTGCAGAAATAAAGAAGCTGGATCGATTTAGAGTGCAGCCTCAAAAGATTACATATTGACATGCAGTATCAATCGAATGCATATACTAGCTTTCTTTTGATGGCTAGCCATTAAGCCTCTAGAAGGGCAAGTCATGAAGGGCATAAGGAACATACCCTGTCTCTACTCTCCACAGCCATAAGCAGGATACCTTTAACAGCCGCATTTTAGTTTATATATGACTAGCACTGGTTAGCCATAACTTCTTAGTAGGCTACACCACATTCGTGACCTAACTAGATATAGCTTCGGCCACCTAATTAGCCATAACAATTTCAAGTAGCTTGCAACTCATGATTCTAACCAGGCTGGCTGATCAAAATGACTAACAACAAGCACCACTTTATTTACCAGATGTAGTTTGAGCTGTTTAACCATAATTATGGAGTTACTCATGCTACAGTAAACAAGCAGTGGCAAAATGAAGAGTGACGTGCTCTTAACCCCCACCCACACATTCAAAGCAATATGCCCCTGAATTCGACGTATCTGATTTCTGGAGCTTTCAAAAATTCCAGAATACCGTGGTTCACGGCTTGTGAGGGTTCATGAGTTAACAAAGCTACACGAATAATGAATCCAACTGTCCCTTCGATAACAGTTTATTGAATAGATCGTAAAATCTAACCATATAATTTATTCTGATCAATCATGGTTATCATACAGACTAATATAACCCAAGCTTTAACATAGTGTTTACATAATTGAAATATAGTTATATAAAAAAGGTAACACATAGATACCTATAGTAACTTGCGAGCTAAAATAAACACCAATTCTGCATTATAGCAGCAGCGGAAGAGATTATTTGAGAAGTTCCCTTCAATTTTGCTTAAGGCTTGGCAAAGGCGTCACTGATCGTGCTTTTAGACTCAAGAATATACCCCTACAAATTGAATTAACATATATATAGTAAATCAGGTCTTGTTCGCCAATTTCTTAATAAAAGATGAGATCCATTAACAGAATGGCATCAACAAACAAAAGCCTCTATAATTGATTAGAGTTTCGACACAATAACATAAACAAATAACGCATACCAGCACATTGCGACACAGCTTTGGACAATGACACGGAATTGCAACGGCACGTGACGGTGGTTTATCCATCCAATTACTGGCCAGAACTGCATATTAATAAATAAATATTATTCACTTGTAACAAAACATAAAAAAATAAGGGTGAAGTGACCAATGTGTAGAACACGGCAGAGCATAATGGAGTAAACAAGGAAGTACCGTCCATGATGCATACTGTACTGTTGGGTACTCCGTCTTGATTTTAGTTTTCACGTTGACCCACGATCTACCTGCGTATATCGTGACATGACCCTTAGTTATATTGACTTAAAACCATTGGGGATTCGAGATATATGGAATATCGTAACAAACAAAATGTTCACAGAGCCCTCAACCAATGACATATGTTTATCCATTTTCTGATCATCTGATTATTTGATGTTGTATGCTCTAGCCACAATATATATTAAAATATCCCTCTACTGATTCAACTACTATAAGAATCATTTATTCACTTTACCCTTGATAATGAGCCCATAATTATTGTTATATCCTAACCATTAAGGCTGCTAGTAGTAAGAAGACCTTACCCTCGATAATGAGCCCATAGTAGAGCATAAACATTAAGTTGTTCCATGGAGAAGCTGTCACTTGTTCGAGCAGCACCTGGAATTGTCGATGGAATCACCAATTACGCATAGAATAACTTGGAGTTGCAAGATTGTATATTTCCGTATTTATCCTTATTTAAAAGGTTCATATAATACCTTCTTACCGACTGTCGCAGAATCTTTTTTGCCCTTGAACAACTTATCCAACAATAAGTGATAGAAATGCCCAAACGGACCAAGATACGCACACCCGAAAAGCTGCATAACTTCCAATGTTAATCATTCCTATATGCATATGGCAATAAATCCATAAAAAAAGGTATGCAACCAAATACGTCACTTTTCAAATCTGAGTGTCGTATTTAGATAGGGGTGGTATGTTTGGCAAGGAGCGGTGGTGAAGCGTTTTGGAGCGGTGAGCGGTGAAGAAGAGCATTTTGATTGTTAATGCTTGTTTGGCAAAAGGAGCCGTGAGCGGTGCTATTTTTTAGGAATCCTAGTTTTTCAATGCTACTTTTAAGGAGCGGTGACAAATGAGCGGTGAGCTATGACAGCTACTGCTCACTGCCTGCTCACAGCTAGCTCATTTCAACAAACACACCCGAAAAATCCTTTAACGCATAACTTCATTTTTATTTTTTGGGATATATATATATATATAATCAGTAATCATACAAGAATGGTTTTAAGTCCATATAACTTTATACTCCATCTGTTTTAGGATCGAGTTCATTGGAATCTTAGTATTAATCAGTAATCATACAAGAATGGTCACCCTCTTAAAAAGTTTATGGACTCCATATGACTTTACATGGCTAATTGTTTAATTCACCTGATTCATATTGATATTATAATAATAAATATTAAAATGCAAAAAATACAGTGTATACGTCAATTTATTAAAGTCAAAGCATCGACCTCAAAAACTATTAAGAAAAAGTAAATCAAATTTATATAATCATCAAAGATTTAACTAAATAAATCCACAAACGTTGTATTTAATAGACTTGGTTTTGCTATACAAAAAGGGCTAGCGGCGCAGCTTGTTGCCCGTTTGCCTTCTCCTAATATGTAAATCTAATATTTGATCAATTGTCAAATGAAATATTGTTGCAAAAAAAAAAAAAAAAAAAAAAAAAAAAAAAAAAAAAATTTAACTAAATAAAATGATGAAAAAAAATCAGATCGTACCACTTTGAGAAGAAGTCGCCGAATTTGCAGTTTCTGGATGCCGGAGAGCTTCTGAGACACTATATCACTGATGGCCGACAATACTCCAGCCGTCAAAGCCTTCAACATTCAAAATTATAATTCAGTGTTAATTTTAACAAATAAAAAAAGCATCCACAATCTATGATCCAACTAAAAGTTTCACCAGTGTTTAAGTCAACGCAAAAAACAGTAACTTGGATCATGATTCATGAAATAAACGAACTTTAATTCATAATCAACAATAAAGCACAAAATCAACATGAAAACACACCAAAAGTTCATACTAATCAAGAATCACATAATTTACCTAAAAAAACATGATCAACATGCGAAAAGGTTAAAATTGCATAAAAGTAAAAAAAAAAAAAAAAAAAAGAAACCACAGTGCATGATTTATCATAATAAAAAAAAAAAAAAACCATTTCATTACTCACCATAAATCACAAAACCCATTTCACAATTCAACTAAAACCCACAAAAAAAAAAGATAAAAATGGGGCATAATATAATTAAAAAAACAATAAAAATACCTTTGTTCTTAAAGGATGTTGTTGAAGTTGTAACAAGTACTGTTGAAGACCTTTCTTTGCAATCGACATTTTCGATGATTCTGTTGGTGTGTGATTCTATATTTATTTATAATAATTCTATCACTGATTAAATAATGTGGTTTTAGATCGGTAATTAAGTATCGTTTTTTTTTTTTTTGTTATGTACCTAACCACACTAGGGGAAAATGGCTAGTACAAAAGGTAAAGGGGGTGACTGACCAAGCCAGCTTTCTTTGAATTGGTCAATTAAAAATCAATCATTTTGGTCTTTTTGTCTAAAATATTTTTTGAGGTTTTTTCCTATGTAATTGAAGTACTACTACTATTTTTCTTAAGCGGCAAAATTTGACAAAAAAAACTCCAATATAGGGCAGAAGAAGGCTAAAAAAAGTATATACACAAGGATATCCTCCTGCATATTGACAAGAAAAGGGTCTAAAACAAAACCTTAACAATGAGATTAGACAAAAGATAAGCCAAGCTTCTTAAAAGCAATGTTTTAAAATCCAGTTTTTTAGTTGATTCGATCTAGTACAGGTCGACCAGTTTAACCGATTGAACCACCGAGTCAACTCGGTTTTATATATGTGTATATTTTTTTTATATATTTAATACATAATATTATATAATTTTATAACTTGTTTCCATCAAGTTAAATCGATAAAAATATTTACTCTTTTTAATTCAATATTTATAAATAATTAATTCAAATTTATTAGATTATAATAAAACGATATTAATTTGTGTTTTAAGTTATTTTTGATTTTTTTTTCTAACATTAGTCATCATCACATTAATTATCTTTAAAATTTAGAAATTTTTATAAAAAAAAAAGTTGGTGTATTTTTTTTATAAAAAATCGTGACCCGGTCAGATTTATCAGACCGGGTTAACCCCGAGTCAACGAAAAATCAACGGTTCAATCTAGTTCTCAAACAAGCAAAAACCCGATCGCATTTGGCCTAATTTCTAAGCCAATTCACGAATCAACCGATTCAACCGACCAAATCAACCCCATTTTTAAAACATTGCTTAAAAGGAAAAGTGACATCGCATAAATCGCTTCAAAAACAGGAGCTGACGGTGTGTGAGGGTGTAATCACACGTAAGGTATGTTTGGCAAACCGAACTCTAAATTGATAATTGTAAGCTATATTATTTTATTCGTAAAAATATTTGGACCATAAAGTGTATTTGGTAACAAAATAGTGAAAATAAACCTTCTTGTTAGAACTCTCTCTCTTCCTCCACACACACACATATCACCGACTCAATCTAAATAAAAATTTCGGCGGTCGGTTTCGACTGGCCGCTCAGATCCCTTCTTGTACATAGTCTTTTCTACTACATCCTATAATAATAATACCTTGCCATCAGATTTGTTATCTCCCATTGCCGTCTGCTACTATCTTAGATATTTTAGATCTGTTGCGCTTCCTAGCTTCCTGATGTGTGTATTTCTATACAAGTCATAGGAAAGACAAGTATAAAGCGGGCAAGTATTCAGTATTACGATTTAGGAAAACCGTAAAACCGACAAATGCGAGTTCGTTCTCGGCGGAGGTGTATATGTGTTAGGCCAATATAATAAAATCAAGTTTGGATTAGTGTCGTTTTAGGGTTTGAGAAGAGAAAATTAAAAGACGAGTTACACTACGATTACACTACGACGTAAAACGTAAAAACGTATACGAAAAAACGTAAAACGCGACGAAATTAAAAATTAAAGCTAAAAATTAATTAAAAATTAAAACTAAGTCTAAAATAATATAAATAAGAATAAAACTTTAATAAATAAATTTTCAAACCTTTTATTAATTAAATATTCAATTTTAAATGCTAGTTAAAGCCCTAAAATTAATATAATTAACAAAAATCCCAAAATATTATTTTATCAAACAAATATCTTACTTATATTAATTAAGCACTAAAAAGTATTTTTCCTAAATTTTTAAAACTATTTTTCTAAATTTTAAATGTTAAAAGCACTTTTTAAACTAAAATGTTTATAAAAATAACAAAATAATGAGAAAATTAATTTTACTATTTGAAAAATCCTATTTTACTTATCTAAACATAAGAAAAATGAAAAAATTTGAAAAAGATAATTTTATGCCTAATGAGACAAAACAGTTTGATTAAAAATCTTATTTAACTTAAAATAATTCTAAAAATTAATAAAATAAAGTGAAAATTGAAATTTCTTTTCTAAAAATCTTAAAATATATAACTTAAACTAGGAAAATGGAAAAACTGAAAAATAAAACTTTTTGACACTAAAAAACAAAAACAGTATTTAATAAAGCTAAATAAATTTAAATTAATTAAAAAAATACCAAATAAACAGAAAAATAAAAATAAACTTTATGAAAAATCTTAAAGTAAATAAATAAAACAGGGAAGATCGAAATTACTCAAAAATATTGAAATAAGTGCACTAAAGACAAACAAAATGCTAAAACTGATGGTGGCACATGCTGGGCTTTTGTCTTTTAGCCCAGCAGTGGGTAACTTGACACTAGCAGTGGGTACTTTTTCCCACTGCTTGGTCACTAGAAACAATAAAGTGCGATTTTCTTGCTGGTTAGTTGGTGTTTTTAGAAAGCAAAGGAACTTCCACACTCATGGAAGTGTGGGGAGTCAAGATAAGCACAAAAATAAGCAGTCCAAACAACAAAAAAGCACAAAATGAGCAAATTTTAGTTTACTGTAAATAGAAAGTGGGTCTGGTGGACTAGTTGTTGGTTGAAAGTGCAATTGGACGAATTTTGAGCCACAATAACTTGGGTATACAACAACCAAATCACAACTAACTAATAGCAATCCTAGATTAACACTTACACTAACAAATTACAAAGATCTGGTGGTCTAAAAACTCAAAATTAAACCTCCTAAATGAGTCTACTGATTTCTATGCAGATTTTGATGAACTAGCATGCAAACTCTATTTTTATCCTAGCAAACTTAGATTAAAATACCAATAAACCTTACCACTATATATTTGGATATGTTTGAACTAATATTAACCTACTTTGTTTTACTCAAGCTAGTTAATCCTCAAATCCAAACACCCCCTTATACACTGATTAACAATGATTTACACACTAATATCATGCAACTCAACCTAAGATCACATAAATCAAACACAAAATAATCACTTAACACTACATTGGTAGAAAAGAAACAAGTTTTAACAATCAAACAGCCACCAAGATCAAATCTACATAGCACATAAAACTCAAAAAAATGCCAATAGGGTTCAAGCCGATCTTACCTAGCTGATGCCTTCTAGTGGTCCTTTGTGAGCTTATGAGGGTGTGTAGAGGACCTTTGCTGCTGGTCTACAACAGACCAAAAGGTATCAAATATCTTCAACAAATGAAAAAGGAAAGAGATGCTGGTGAGACTACAACAGTCAAACACCACCACTCCTTGAATACCTGCTGAAAAAGAACAACGAAAACAAAAGATGAACTCACAAGGAGCTTAAGTTCAACTGGTTGTCAATCAGTTAAGGCTTAAGCTTCTTGATAAGCTGTTAGCTAAAATAGAGATGAAAATATTTCCAAAAATCTTGAAAACCAACTTTTTCAAACAAAGTTTAAAATAACAAGGAAAGTAACTACGAGCTAATAAGGTAACTTATAGGCTTATTTTGTCAGAATAAGCTCATAAGCCAGCTTATGGCTTATAGGTTCTCAAAACGAACTTTTGCCAAAACTTTTAAAACAAAAACCTTTTTGATGAATTAAACTAACTTTTGCATAAACATTAAAATTAAACTAAGATAAAGCAATTTAAATGGAACACAACTTCTTTGCAAGGCTAAATAAATACATTAAATATTCTTTTAAAAAGGTTTACAAAGAAAACTGGAACAATGATACAAGTGATACAAGTGACATGCCACTTGTATATATACTAGTCTTACTGAACTTTCTAGTACATGAAACAAAAGAAAACCCTGATGAGACTGTATTTATACATAGTCTCATTGTCCAAATCGGGCTTAAAACGCTTAAAATATCATTAAAATACCCAAATATATGCTTGTGTTTGTTCATTGTGTATTTTAGGTACGGATATCGTGAATTCACCAAAAGATCAAAGGAATCAAGCAAAAACGAACACGGGAAACGAAGCCGCACAAGAAACCGGACCCGAATCATGATTTTCCTATCAAGTCCTTGAAGTTTTGAAGATTGGCAAGAATGTTCCCTTAACTTTGGAAGACTTGACATTTTATACCCTTGCAAAACTCATAATTGCATTTGGGTCCTTATAATATTGATTATGTGCAAGTTTGGTCCTTGAAGAATGCATTAAAAGCCCTTGGAAAAAGTTGTAAACAAGATTGTGCCATAAATGACAACTTTCCCAAAGTTGTCACTTGCATTTTGGGCGCTGTTGGAAGTTTAATACAAAATGAACAAACCATGGGACTTGGGGGACCAGTTCTGACCAGACACCAAACTTCCCTCCACCACTTATATCCCGCCACGTCACCCACTTCATCCCCTCCTCCAATCACATCCTCCCCACCAGCCATGTCACCATACCACTCATTTATTTAACTGATTTAAATAAATCAGTTTATTTTGGGAGGTAAACACTTTGTTTAAAAACTTTTCCCCCTAATTAGCATCTAAACCTTACCTGCTAATCCCCTCCCCATCATAAACCCTAAATCACCAATTTACTTAAACCAAAGGGGTTTAGGGAATTAAACTCCAGATTAGTGATTCACCATTCCCTCATCCCAGCCCACTCACAAAACACCAATCCCGTGACCACCAAATGGGTCCCCCGTGCTCCCCTGCTTCAACAAAAATGGTAAAAAGCGAATCTTTCAGAAATCAAACGTTCCAAAACGTTTTCCTTTGTCCCCAAGGACCAAATGAGCGGCCAAGATCATAAAAACAGCCTGGAACATCACATGTTGAAGAATGGACGATTTGACCAAAGACTTTTCAAAGGGCATGATTGGAAATCCGTTTGCTAGGGTTTACATTATTTTTTATCTTTCTAGAATGATCTTTAGCTAGCTATAAAAGGAGGTCCAACTTGTGGCACCCCTTTCTTGTTCCAGTTTTGTAAAAATTAAGTTTATTAATGAAAATGAACCATTTAATCTTTTGCAAACCTGAGTTCCATTCTTATTGCTTAGTAGTTTAATTTTCATTTTATGCAAGGTTAGTTTAAAGTTTTCAAAGAGGTTTACATTTCTTGTGCAATTTCAGAAAATTCATATTTCAAAAATTGTTGGAAAAAGTTTTTTTATCAGCTTGATTTCAATTTCATAGGAAGTGAAAGTGGATTGTGATTTGATTTCATCGTATATTTAAGCTTTTGTTAAAGTTTTAGTGGTTTCAAAATTGGTTTGGGTTTCAAAAGTTGGTTTTCATTTTTCTTGGTTCCATAAGCTATAAGCCATAAGCAGCTTAATCCATAAGCTCAACTTACTGCTTGATAGTAAGATTATCAGTCACTCTTTTTGGTTTCTTTTCTTGTGCAGGTTTCAAGTAGTAACAAGTACTCCTTCCATTCCATTTTTTTCCTCATTTTGAAGATATATATACCCTGGTTCTGTTGTTGAACCACAACAGGGTTTCTCTACACATTCATCAGCTTCCATAAGCTCTCAAGAAGCTCAAGTAGAAGGCACTCAGCCAGGTCAAAAGGCTTGAACCCTACTTAAGTGATTTTGTGATTTTTTTATGCAAGTTTCATGATTTTGTGAAGTATCTGTTTGAATGTTGTGTTATCTGTTCTTATCTGTTTAATTATATCTCTTGTTCATGTTTAAGTGCTAGTAATTAGTTTAGGTTGATTTGAATAGGATTTGGCATGTTAATTTTTAGATTCAGACTTTAAGGGTGTGTTTGGGACTGTTATGTTATAGGATTTGGTGATACAAATGCATGGTTATATCAGCTGAAACATACCCCATTTAGGTTTCAGTGGGTGTTAGTGTGATAAAACATTTAGTTGGTAGTGTAAAAATTGAAGTTGGTTGCTTAAACTTGATAAAACATAGCCAAATTCAGAAAGTGCTCTAAACTGCTTGTTTTAGCTTAATTTTGTCCACATTCTACCAAGATTTGTTAGATTTGGGTAGCCTCTAGGGATAGGAGTTGATTGTGTGTTGTTTGGGTGTATTGTGTAGGACTTATTGGCCTTTGAATCTCACTCATAGACCATTTGCATCAGCAAACAAGCACTCATAGACCTATAGCCTTTACAGTAACTGATCTTGCCCATTATTGTGTGATTTTTGTACTGTGCCTGTGTGTTTTTCTGCTTAGCTTGACTCCCCACACTTCCATGAGTGTGGGGGTGCCTTTGTTTCCCAACAACACTAAAAAACAAGCAAGATCCAAGCCTCAAAAGGCTCAGACCCGTTTTTTATACTATCAGTGGGAACTCCTTTCCCACTGATAGCTTTGCTGTAGCCACTGCTACACTAAAAGACAGAAACACAAGAAAGGTCACTATCAGATTTTACATTTTTGTCTTTAGTGAACTAATTTAGGATTTAGACTCTGATTCTTTTTGCATTATTTTTCTTTTTAAATTTCTGATTTTTCAGTTTAGTTTATTTGGTTGTTACTGTTCATTTTCTATTTTTTATATTTAATTGCATTTTTAATTAATTTTAAATAGGCTGTTTTTGGAATTTAGTGTAGAAAAGTATTATTTTTCAGATTTAAAATTTTTCCTAGATTTAGAATATTAATTTAAGATTTTTGGTTTTAAAATTAGTCACTATTCACTTTTTAATTATTTTTTATAATTAATTTAAGTTAATTAGGGTTTAATTAATAAACTGTTTTGTCTTTTAGTGCAAATGTTTATATTTTTCAAACTTTTTCAATTTTCTACTGTTCCTTAGGGTAATTTAGGATTTTTAAAATTGTTAGATTAATTTTGTCATTATTTAATTATTTTTTAGGATTATTTTAATTTAAAAATAGTTTTTAGTGATTAAAAAATAGAAAAATAGTTTTAAAAATTTAGGAAAAATACTTTTTAGTCTTTAAATAATATAAGTAACTTATTAGTTCAATAAAATTATATTTTGGACATTTTGTTAATTATATTTAATTTTAGGGCTTTAATTAGCATTTAAAATTGAATATTTAATTAATAAAAGGTTTTAAAATATATTTATTGGATTTTTATTCTTATTTATATTATTTTAGACTTAGTTTAATATTTTAATTAATTTTTAGCTTTAATTTTTAATTTTGTCGCGTTTTACGTACTTACGTCATCGTTTTACGTAAACGTCGTAGTTTAAATCGTAGTCGTAGCTCGTCTTTAATTTTTCTCTTCTCAACCGAAAACGTCACTAATCCAAACATTGTTATTTTATATATTGGCACATTAATACACACACCTCCTTCGAGAACGAACTTGGAATTTATTCGTCTTCACGGTTTTCCTAAATCGTGTCGATTAATACTTACCGCATTTATACTCGTCTTTCCTAAGACTTGTATATAAAAACCTACATCAAATTTTAGGCGCCGCTGCCGGGGAGGTGTTTGTGTGCCATTATTATTAGTATCGTGTTTGTGTGAGTAGTGCGTTTTGTCTTTTCATTTTTTGGAAAGCGTACATAATCGTACATACTCATTTTTGTTATTTTTCTCTATTATATTATAATATCCAAATAAATCGTGTTTAGTTTTCCTAAATTAAACACATAACAATCATTTTACTATATTGTAGATATATTGGTTTTCGTTTTTCTTGTGAATATATTATTACTATATTGTACTACGTAAGAAGAAATAAATATACAAGTACTCCAAATACGTGAGAAATCACAACCTTGATTCGGGATTTCATCACTCGATCATTGTATTCGAATCTAAAGCAAAAGTTTAAAGGCAAAATAGATAAATACTTTCGTGAGGCTTAATTTCAATTAACACAAACTATAAGGTGGATATAAGGCGGTTGCATTTCACGACCTAAAGGAAAAAGGCTCTTAAGTGCTTCGCGCCGCCTCGTTTCCTCCGCTTGCTTGTGCGTGTTTTGAGAAAGAAGGCTAATCGAGGGTTTGCCGCCCAAGTATTATCTACGTATATTATATTTGCTTGTGTTTTCAAGATTAAACCCTCTTGAACGTTTTGGTGTTCCACCAACGTTCTAAAGTCATCGAAAGCGTTCACTCCACGTGATCGTTTTCATTCTTTGAGGCTCTTTTAATCGAGAAAGTCGATTCGAGGAGAGATTTGTAGATTTTTATCTACGTAATACATTCGAAAATACAAAAAAATTAAAAAAACAATCAAAAACCAAAAAAATTGAAAAAATCGAAAAACCACAAAAAGAATCTTCTTTGCTACCACCCATTCTACGCTTAGTGCATGCGCACTCGATCAAAGGATTATTCCAATTCTAGTGAAGCTTCGAATCGACGCAATCATAATCGAAGGAATCGACGACGTAGACGAGAATTAGAAACCGACGTTCCTAATATCGTTGTTGAAGAAACCGTAGAGGAGATGGCCGACAATCGTTCTATGATGGAATTGCTCCAAGCGCCCACCGAGGGTTATGGAGACGCGATCGTAATTCCCGCTATCGAGGCGGAGAATTTTGAGATCAAGAGCGGAATGCTTTCGTTGATCCAAGCTACAAAGTTTCGAGGTCGTGAAGCCGATAATCCTCACGACCATATTCGGAATTTTGATCGTCTTTTAGCCACGAGAAAGTTTAAGAACGTCGACACCGATGTCGTCAAGCTTATGCTTTTTCCATACTCGCTCGATGGTGCCGCCAAGGATTGGTACGAGAAAGAGCCACCTAATTCCATAGTTACGTGGAAGGATCTCGTTTCCAAGTTCGTTAATTATTTTTTCCCACCGTCTAAGACAACGTTTTTCAAGAATGAGATTACGAAATTTGAGCAAAAACCGAATGAATCTTTTAGAGACGCGTGGGATCGTTTTAAGGAATTGCTTAGGCAATGTCCTCACCATGGTTTTTCCGAGTTGCACCAAATCGATACGTTTTACAACGGTCTTAATTTTCACGAACAAGACTCGTTGAATTCCGCCGCCGGTGGCAACTTTTTGTGTAAAACTCCGAGAGAAGCTTTGATAATTATCGAAAACCGATCCAAGGTTTACCAACTCCACAATGCACCGAGTGTTGCCAATGTCGCCAATGTTAGTAGTTCTAATCGCGACATTGAGAGGGTTGATGCAAAATTCGACAAGCTTACGAATGTGTTCACGTCTTATCTCATTGAGATGCAAAAGAAAGACGCTCCCGCTACGGTGAAAGCGGTTGAGGTTTCGTGTACGTTTTGTGGTGGACCTCATAATTATTACGAGTGTGCGGCTACGGATGGCCAAACGTCGAATGTGAGTGCGTTAAACAACAATTTTTCAAATCAAAATAACGCGGGTCCATCACAACAAGGAAATTATAACCAAGGCAACAATTTTCAAAACCGAAACAATTTTCAAGGAAACAATCAACAAGGAAATTTTTCGAATCAAAATCAAGGAGGTTATAATCAAGGTCGTAATATAACTTGGCAAAATAGAGATAACAATCAAGGAAATAATTTTTCAAGTGGGAATCAAAACAATTTTCAAAGAAGTAATCAAAACCAAGGGAACTTTAATTCAAATCAAAATAGTTCGTCAAACGATTTTCAAAATTACATGAAAACGAATGAGGCTAATATGAGACGATTAGAGGGAGAAATTGGTACTTTGAAAAACGACTTTACAAATACTTTGAAATTGCAAAACACGAATATTGAGCAAGGGCAAATTGATATAAAAAAGATGTTTTCGGCTATAATGAACAAAGCCTCGGGTTCGTCATCGAGTTCGTTACCTAGTGACACCGTTGCTAATCCGAAAGAACAATGTAAAGCCGCCTCGTCTCGTGAGAAAGGTCGTGTGATTACCCCTAACCTTGAAGGATTCCGTGTTGTTTATCCCTCTCAACCCTCGACTTCTAAGACGTCTTCTTGTTCCAAAGTCGATGGGGTGAACGTGGCGACCAAGGAAAGGAGTGCACACCCTCGTGTACCTCAAATTCCATCCACGGTTCAAAAAGAGAGCTTTGTCGACCTTACCAAAGTAACCCTTGAAGAAACTTGTGCCTCAATCCTTCTTAAAAAACCCAAAAGGCGTATGCCGAGAAAGGAAAAGGATCCGGGCCAATTTCTATTACCTTGTGATTTTTCCGAGATTGAGGGATGTTTAGCCCTTGCCGATTTAGGTGCTAGCATCAATCTTATGCCTCATTCTCTATGGAAATTGATGAGATTGCCTTCGCTTACCCCCACGAACATGACTATCGAGCTTGCAAATTGTACACCGTTAATACCAACTGGAATAGCCGAGGATGTCTATGTTAGGATTGGAAAGTTTGTTTTTCCCGCGGATTTTGTTATATCCGATTACGAGTGTGACCCTAAATGTCCCATTACTTTAGGCCGACCATTCTTATCGACGGCTCGAACCGTAATCGACGTTCACGAGGGGAGACTTACTATGAGATATGGGGATGAGAAAATAGACTTTTTCGCTAGAAAATCCCAAGGATTTAATGAGAATGAAAAAACCGAGGTTTCCAAACCTAATGATTCAAATTCTAATGATTTCAAAATGTTTACTTTAGCGGAAAGAATGAAGCTTGATGCATGTTTTGAAAGAATTAAGAAAAACGGTTTTAAAGATGATGATTTTAATGACAAAGAATACGTGTACCTAATTCAAAAGGGTATGTGTAAATTTATGGATGAAAACTCACTTTGGGATGTTTTTAGCGAAACAAGTGAACCACCAATTCCGAAGGGTGACGTTAATGCCATCACGACAATGACCAAAATGGATTCGTCTTCACCACCTTCGAAGGACCACGTCTTTGAGGCTTCAACTTCTAATTCCATCGAAGTGCCTCCTTTGCCTAGCCCAACACCCGTTGAGGCTAAAGGGTTTATCGACATCGATCCTCTCGTCTTAGAAAAGTCACCTAAGCATAGCCCTAGTGCTTGTAAGTCCATGGTTGTGAGTGCTCACATCGACTCTTTCTTTGACGATGACGATGGCGATTTTGCCGAGCTTGATCACGTACTTCGACATCCACATGCTATTTTTGATTCTCCTAAGAAGAAACATGTGAAGTACGATGATTACGAGTTTGATCCCGAGATTGAGGAAATCATTGAACGAGAGCTAGCTCTTATGCCTTCACTTCCACCTACGAGTGAGGTCGACCTTTCCAAGATCGAGGATGAACTAAATGAGTTGGAACGTCTTATTTTCGATGACGAACCAACTCATGTGACCACCAAAAATCCCATTCTCGAGGAGTTACCTAATCAACACTCCTCATTTGAGAATGACGTTTACCACATTCGTGAGGATCTAACTTATCAACGATCCCCACAAAAGAATGATGGTTTCGTGCTTGATCGTGATCTTTTCGAGAGAGTTTCTAAGATACTCAAGGAGGGGAATGACAAACCTTGGTTTGACAAGCCTATCTTTGATGAAGAAATCGATGAGATCGACGTTCATGAGGATGACGAGTATGTAGACCCCGAGGGGGCGGTGTTCTTTATTGACAAACGTTTTGAGAACTTATATAATCCGCCACCCCCTCCCACCAATGACTTAAATGTGAGGATTTTTAGCGCGACTAATTTTGAATTTGACACGCCAAATATTTTCAACATTATTCAATCGGGTTTTCATAAAGAGTTTAAAAACGATGAAAAAGGAAAAGATTTTAAAAATGTTTTAAAAGATTTTTCTACATGTTTAACTCCGTCATCACCGCGTTTTATGAGTGCTACCACCTCGTCTACTCCTTTTGACGATGGTTGGTGTGGTCTTAGTATGGGTGAAGCCCCAAATGTTCCCTCACACTTTACCACCAAGGACGAGATTTACGATCCTGGAATTGCTTGTAAAGGGAAATCTCGGTCTTCCACCGATGCAATAAATGGAAATCATATCTATTTGCTTGGTGTGAGTCTACCTCGAGTAGCTAATTTTAGTGACTTACCCATTGCCCCACCTTTCTACTTCTTATCTCTTTTCTTCTACCCCATTGGGGTTTGCGTTGGAGTAGCGTTGTTTCGTCTTTCATCCGAAAACGAGGACGCTATCTTTGACCCCGGTATACGTTTATCGGGTTTTTAAAGTACTCCATGTACTTTTGGGCCTTGTTTATCATGTAAGCCCCACCAAAAATGACCAAACCAAGATTATCCCTAAATGATCACATTTATGGGGATTCGAGTCGAGCTTTTGACTCGGTTATCAAAAACAAGGTGCCTCGTGGGGGATTCTCATGCTTATCCTTGTACATGTTATCGCTTTCTTAGTTTAATGTAACGAGGGGACTTGTGCTCTTTCAACCTTTGTTTCGTGGTTGTTTGTGATTGTGATTCATTAGGTTCATCGTCATCATTGAAGCCTCTCGTGTTCGTTTTATGGATCACTCGAGCTTCGATCGTTGCCTTTGTAGATTCCGATATCCGATGATATCCTTTTATGTTCTAACGTCTATCTTATTAGCATAATTCATAAACGGCTTTTAGGTTATTCGTTTTACCCTTTCCATGCTCGAGATTAAGCATTCGACTTCGTCTCTAGTATGGGGGTGTTTTCACCCCTAGACTCGAAACATTGAGGACAATGTTTAGTTTTAGTATGGGGGGTGAGTAGATACTTCACCTTGCTTACGTCAACACGCAATCCAATATTCATCTTTTTGTTATCGTTTTGTTGCAAAATAAGGCTAAAAATGGCCAAATTTTAAAAATTTTCTTGTTTTTCATAAGTGTTTAAGACACGAATGTAGGTTTTCCGATGGTGAGAACGAGAGTAATTTTTGACTCGACCGTGCGTGTTGAGCACTTAGCTTCGATTCTTTAACTTTTTAGGCTAAGTCTCTTAAATGAGGACGAGAAATGATAGAGTTATTTATAAGTCTCGTAATCGTCACGATCTCATGTGTAGTAATTATTAGCTTATTCTCCCAACGCTTTTGCATAAATAATTGTTAATAAATATTGATTTAGCGGTTTAGTCACTATTGTTGGGTTTCTAATTTGTTTTGGTAGCTTCCATGTAATTAAATTGGGAAAACATTAAGGTATCGCCAGCGTCACGGTTTTGAAGTATTGGCACCCGAATAATCGAAAGCTTCACCTAATAATAAGATTTCAAGTGCTCACCTAAATTAAGAAAAAATTTGAAGCTCACAAGGCCGAAAAATCTATGCCCAAATTGAAAGTGAATTAAGCCTTAATCTTCGAAGCTTTAAAGATCCAAAATTCGCTTTAGCGTGAGGATATAAGTCTTTGGCTAATAAAACCACCGATGAGGCGGATAATAAAAGGCAAGGCAAGACCGAAGTCATAATAAAAGCTTCATGGCGAAGTTGAATAAAAGATGGAGGTAAACCAAAGATAATAAGGCCCTTCCGTTAGGGGGCGTATAAAAGTCTTGGTAATAAGTCTCATGTTCAAAACCGTTATAAAATCGTGTTTATCGATCCTTCTTGTTGACTTAATTTTTTGACATCGTTGTCTATTGGGATGAATTATTGATTTGATGATTTTGGTTACACCGTTAAGACTCTATTTTTAGACTTAATCTCTATTAACGCATAAGTCAATGATGTATCCTCGTGATCATTAAGACAAAATAAAATATAAGAGATACCAAGTAGGAATAAGGGAGTTTAGGTTCGTAATTAACACTCATGAGATGTGTTCGTGTTGCTAACTTATAATAACAATGATCTCGTTACACGCTTAGCATGGAATTGGGTGAAAATCGAGGACGACGAAATTATTTCTAACGAAGCATTCACGTGTTCTTGTTCTATGATCCCAAAAGTCACATTCTCGTGATGAAAACAATACATTATGTCTAAAACGCGTGTAGTAGTTTATTTAAATTTATGTCTTCAATAAAAGTCATCATAAAATGAATTTTGGAAGTGCTATGATACTTAATTCTAGCATTGCGTGGGGACACGGCAATGGTTTAGTATGGGGGAGTGATGAGACTGTATTTATACATAGTCTCATCGTCCAAATCGGGCTTAAAACGCTTAAAATATCATCAAAATACCCAAATATATGCTTGTGTTTGTTCATTGTGTATTTTAGGTACAGATATCGTGAATTCACCAAAAGATCAAAGGAATCAAGCAAAAACGAACACGGGAAACGAAGCCGCACAAGAAACCGGACCCGAATCATGATTTTCCTATCAAGTCCTTGAAGTTTTGAAGATTGGCAAGAATGGTCCCTCAACTTTGGAAGACTTGACATTTTATACCCTTGCAAAACTCATAATTGCATTTGGGTCCTTATAATATTGATTATGTGCAAGTTTGGTCCTTGAAGAATGCATTAAAAGCCCTTGGAAAAAGTTGTAAACAAGATTGTGCCATAAATGACAACTTTCCCAAAGTTGTCACTTGCATTTTGGGCGCTGTTGGAAGTTTAATACAAAATGAACAAACCATGGGACTTGGGGGACCAGTTCTGACCAGACACCAAACTTCCCTCCACCACTTATATCCCGCCACGTCACCCACTTCATCCCCTCCTCCAATCACATCCTCCCCACCAGCCATGTCACCATACCACTCATTTATTTAACTGATTTAAATAAATCAGTTTATTTTGGGAGGTAAACACTTTGTTTAAAAACTTTTCCCCCTAATTAGCATCTAAACCTTACCTGCTAATCCCCTCCCCATCATAAACCCTAAATCACCAATTTACTTAAACCAAAGGGGTTTAGGGAATTAAACTCCAGATTAGTGATTCACCATTCCCTCATCCCATCCCACTCACAAAACACCAATCCCGTGACCACCAAATGGGTCCCCCGTACTCCCCTGCTTCAACAAAAATGGTAAAAAGCGAATCTTTCAGAAATCAAACGTTCCAAAACGTTTTCCTTTGTCCCCAAGGACCAAATGAGCGGCCAAGATCATAAAAACAGCCTGGAACATCACATGTTGAAGAATGGACGATTTGACCAAAGACTTTTCAAAGGGCATGATTGGAAATCCGTTTGCTAGGGTTTACATTATTTTTTATCTTTCTAGAATGATCTTTAGCTAGCTATAAAAGGAGGTCCAACTTGTGGCACCCCTTTCTTGTTCCAGTTTTGTAAAAATTAAGTTTATTAATGAAAATGAACCATTTAATCTTTTGCAAACCTGAGTTCCATTCTTATTGCTTAGTAGTTTAATTTTCATTTTATGCAAGGTTAGTTTAATGTTTTCAAAGAGGTTTACATTTCTTGTGCAATTTCAGAAAATTCATATTTCAAAAATTGTTGGAAAAAGTTTTTTTATCAGCTTGATTTCAATTTCACAGGAAGTGAAAGTGGATTGTGATTTGATTTCATCATATATTTAAGCTTTTGTTAAAGTTTTAGTGGTTTCAAAATTGGTTTGGGTTTCAAAAGTTGGTTTTCATTTTTCTTGGTTCCATAAGCTATAAGCCATAAGCAGCTTAATCCATAAGCTCAGCTTACTGCTTGATAGTAAGATTATCAGTCACTCTTTTTGGTTTCTTTTCTTGTGCAGGTTTCAAGTAGTAACAAGTACTCCTTCCATTCCATTTTTTTCCTCATTTTGAAGATATATATACCCTGGTTCTGTTGTTGAACCACAACAGGGTTTCTCTACACATTCATCAGCTTCCATAAGCTCTCAAGAAGCTCAAGTAGAAGGCACTCAGCCAGGTCAAAAGGCTTGAACCCTACTTAAGTGATTTTGTGATTTTTTTATGCAAGTTTCATGATTTTGTGAAGTATCTGTTTGAATGTTGTGTTATCTGTTCTTATCTGTTTAATTATATCTCTTGTTCATGTTTAAGTGCTAGTAATTAGTTTAGGTTGATTTGAATAGGATTTGGCATGTTAATTTTTAGATTCAGACTTTAAGGGTGTGTTTGGGACTGTTATGTTATAGGATTTGGTGATACAAATGCATGGTTATATCAGCTGAAACATACCCCATTTAGGTTTCAGTGGGTGTTAGTGTGATAAAACATTTAGTTGGTAGTGTAAAAATTGAAGTTGGTTGCTTAAACTTGATAAAACATAGCCAAATTCAGAAAGTGCTCTAAACTGCTTGTTTTAGCTTAATTTTGTCCACATTCTACCAAGATTTGTTAGATTTGGGTAGCCTCTAGGGATAGGAGTTGATTGTGTGTTGTTTGGGTGTATTGTGTAGGACTTATTGGCCTTTGAATCTCACTCATAGACCATTTGCATCAGCAAACAAGCACTCATAGACCTATAGCCTTTACAGTAACTGATCTTGCCCATTATTGTGTGATTTTTGTACTGTGCCTGTGTGTTTTTCTGCTTAGCTTGACTCCCCACACTTCCATGAGTGTGGGGGTGCCTTTGTTTCCCAACAACACTAAAAAACAAGCAAGATCCAAGCCTCAAAAGGCTCAGACCCGTTTTTTATACTATCAGTGGGAACTCCTTTCCCACTGATAGCTTTGCTGTAGCCACTGCTACACTAAAAGACAGAAACACAAGAAAGGTCACTATCAGATTTTACATTTTTGTCTTTAGTGAACTAATTTAGGATTTAGACTCTGATTCTTTTTGCATTATTTTTCTTTTTAAATTTCTGATTTTTCAGTTTAGTTTATTTGGTTGTTACTGTTCATTTTCTATTTTTTATATTTAATTGCATTTTTAATTAATTTTAAATAGGCTGTTTTTGGAATTTAGTGTAGAAAAGTATTATTTTTCAGATTTAAAATTTTTTCTAGATTTAGAATATTAATTTAAGATTTTTGGTTTTAAAATTAGTCACTGTTCACTTTTTAATTATTTTTTATAATTAATTTAAGTTAATTAGGGTTTAATTAATAAACTGTTTTGTCTTTTAGTGCAAATTTTTATATTTTTCAAACTTTTTCAATTTTCTACTGTTCCTTAGGGTAATTTAGGATTTTTAAAATTGTTAGATTAATTTTGTCATTATTTAATTATTTTTTAGGATTATTTTAATTTAAAAATAGTTTTTAGTGATTAAAAAATAGAAAAATAGTTTTAAAAATTTAGGAAAAATACTTTTTAGTCTTTAAATAATATAAGTAACTTATTAGTTCAATAAAATTATATTTTGGACATTTTGTTAATTATATTTAATTTTAGGGCTTTAATTAGCATTTAAAATTGAATATTTAATTAATAAAAGGTTTTAAAATATATTTATTGGATTTTTATTCTTATTTATATTATTTTAGACTTAGTTTAATATTTTAATTAATTTTTAGCGTTAATTTTTAATTTTGTCGCGTTTTACGTACTTACGTCATCGTTTTACGTAAACGTCGTAGTTTAAATCGTAGTCGTAGCTCGTCTTTAATTTTTCTCTTCTCAACCAAAAACGTCACTAATCCAAACATTGTTATTTTATATATTGGCACATTAATACACACACCTCCTTCGAGAACGAACTTGGAATTTATTCGTCTTCACGGTTTTCCTAAATCGTGTCGATTAATACTTACCGCATTTATACTCGTCTTTCCTAAGACTTGTATATAAAAACCTACATCAAACCCCTAGCTATGATTTGTCGAATATGCCCTTGAGTCTTGGTCATGATTTTTGGTCAAAATGGATCCCATGTGATGCCAGGCTGTTGAGGGATGGTACTTTTGATCTTGAACCGTTGAGAGATTCCTTTGGGACCAAGAATTGGTCATGGGACGCTGATTTGCTGTTAAGATACCAAGTTTGCCTCTTTTAGTGTGACAGGTGTCACACCCCATTTTGGTAAATGGAATGCCACGCGTAATTATGACGTGCCATCAAAGCATGCAAGGTAATATATACTAAAACATACATGACCATAGGAAAAACTGGAATCAAACATCGGTTCCCAAACATAAGCCCGAAACATAAATAAAATAAATGAACAAAAGGAAGACTTAACAAGCATAAATATATGAAGGCATGAGCATAAGAAGTCTAAGGTAGCTCCCATCCTATGCCTGTCCTCCAAATGCTCCAGTCCAACTTTAGGTACCTGTCGTTTTGGGACATGGAAAGGAAAGTAACGGCTGAGCATAACGCTCAGTGCACGGATATACGACATAGTATGAATGGCTGAAACATAAATAAGACTAATAGCAGCGGAAATGTATAAGTCATGAAAAACGTAGTTGTCTGTCATGTTAACTGGTTTTAGTTCTGAAAACATAGCTTATGTTACTTATGAAAATCTTTATTAGTTAATGTACCAAAAGCCAATATAGGTCATGAGGTCAACAACGTGCATGAATACTTGGAGGGGTGACCTCGTCATGCAAATTAGAGGGGGTGCCTCTAATTATACTGGTAAGTGGGTAGGAGGGATCAGCTCCTTGTGAAGGATGCAAGGCACACACCACATTCACCATGAAATCCTGACTAAAACATGTAACTAGGATGCACCCATACGCCCCACATGATAACATAATACTATGGCCAAAAGCTGAAAGGGACGCCACGAGCTATCACTCCGCCGTGGTAAAGTCATAACACTAGTGCCTCTAGTGTTATGGTTATGGTACCTCCATAACTAGGTGAACTGGTCATGCATGTATATGGCTAAGGTAACTAATAGAACATATGCATTAATCTGTAACTACTGTGGAAAACAGTTGGCTGCATACGGGAAATCCTAATGAAGGAAAGAATGTCCATACTGAAAGGACGAGAAATCCGTACCTTAAGTCCGGTGAACGAGGAAAACGAACGGAAGAGAGTCCTACTTCGATGTCACTAATGCTACATAGATAATATACGTATATAAGTATTATGATTACTGAGTACGTAACTGGTTTTATATCATATCTTAGCTTGTTTTATATGTTCATGTCATGTTTTATTGATTTTATCGTTATGCTGTGTTTATCATGTATTCTGTCTATTCTGATTAAGTATTACTTGTATTTCTTGTATTATTATACCTATTGCTTAATAATAAGTAACTTTCTAAAAATAGCAGGTTTCCTAAAATAGAGAGTTTCCAAAAATAGAAAGTTTCCAAAAATAGAAAGTTTCCAAAATAGAATAGCTGCATTAAATAAATAAGTTTCTAAAAAATAGAAAGTTTCCATAAATAGATTAGCTGCCTTAAATAAATAAGTTTCTAAAAATAGAAAGTTTCTATAATTAGAAATAAGCTGGATTATTAAGCTAATAATATAAGCTTAGTTTTACTGATTAAATCTACTAAGTCATGTGATTAATAGTATAGTTTATTAGTTAGTACATGTAAATAAATAAACTATAGATTATAGGATTTAATTAAATATAGTCATGACTTAATTAAATTAAGTGGTTAAAATACTTAGGTTAAAACATGTATTAATATCTATATTAATATAACCTAAGTCATGGAAATTAATTAATTATAAGTCTTGTTAAAATAATTAATTAATACTATGGTATAAACACATAAATACTTGGTTTTAAAACATGTATTATGAAATAATAATGATTAACCTAAGTTCATGATTAAATTAATTTAATTAATAGTCATGTTAAATTAATTTAGTTTTCCTTGAAAAAAATAAAAGAACTTGTAAAAATGTGAATCTTGTAAAGAAAATGTTTAACTTGTAAAATTCGACCCGTGCCCGTGGTTAAAATAAGCCGAGCCAAAACACACCCAAGTCGGCGGTTAGGATTGTGACCAGCCGTTGACTGCCACTGACTACGCAGGACTTCCCCTGCTGTGATGTTAGTTCCCACCGGTCTAGACCGGTTCCCCCTGCTTCCTAATCAAAACCCACCGAGACTTTGTATGGTCTCGGTTGCCACTGCCTACACCAAGGTTTCCCCCGTGGGTTCCTTGGTTGCTACTGTCCATACAAAAACCACACCGAGCCCTTTAAGGGTCTCGACTGCTGGAAGACAAGTGACACCGAGAGCTATGAAGCTCTCGGTTTAGATGTGGTCGAGCCAAAACAACCCCAAACCCGAACCCTCCTTGATTTATAACATGGTAAGATCATTTATTTATAATGACAATTAAATAATGATAATTAAAACATGAATTAATTAGAAGAAAAAGGGTTTTATGAATTACCAAAACACGTGGAATGAATAAATATTGATCTCACGAACACACTCCTAATCAATAATTATAAATCAAAACCCGTCCTCCTTTTGGGTGTTGTTGGCGGCATAACCAGAACATCACGTTCTCCTTTTGGGTGCTGCTGGCGGCAAAGAGAACATCACGTTCTCTATTTGGGTGCTGCTGGCGGCATAAAGAGAACATCACGTTCTCCTTTTGGGTGCTACTGGCGGCATAAATAGAACTGGCGACCACCATAGGGTTTGCTAGGGTTTTTGCTTTGTTTTGAAAATGTGATAAATGAAAATATAATGTTTAACCTTCCTGACATTTTTTTGTGAAGTGGGTTGGGCCATAAGGCCCGTTTCCGTTCCTTGAGTACGCGGGTAGGTGGGACCCACAAGGGAAACCCGAACCTTTTCATGCTTAATAATTACGTGTTCGTACGTTTGTATTTACGTTACGTTATTATAATTTGTAGAAACTAAAAGGGGGGGGGGGGTTGAATAGTTTCTCTTCGATTGGTGACCAAATTAAAATTACTTTCAATTTGGTTTGTATCAAAACTATCTTTTACTTGCGGCTAAGTTGCATAATGATTAGGTTCAATTCAAATGCACTAGCAAGGATAATAGGTAAGTATAATGATAATGAAATAAGTAAAGAGTAAGGAAGGAGACAACCTAGTGGGAAGACACCAAGATTTATAGTGGTTCGACAATGAGGCTCTATCCTCCTTTCTACTCCACTCCTCGAGTACACCTACTCGAGATTTCCACTATATCCACAAACTCCCTTCTCGGCGGAGAAAACCTTACATCGTTGCTTACATTATTTTCCGACACTAAGCTAAATGTCGAGACCTAATCTTTAGCTAGGACCAATCTACACGACGTTGCCTACTTCACAATTTAACGACACAAGGCTAGATGTCGGGTTCTAATCTTAAGGTAGAACCAATCTTCACGACGTTGCCTACTTCATCATTTTACGACACAAGGCTAGATGTCGAGTTCTAATCGAAAGCTAGAACCAATCTTCACGACTCTTCACTTTGAAGCTAAGTGAGAACTTCACACAACACAACTACTAATCACTTTTAAGTTTAGTGAGAACTCACAAGACACAACCACATCACTTTATAGTTTAGTGAGAACTCCTAATAAAATCTATTACAACTCAACTAGACTTATCCAAGTACACACATGTAGCTTGGATTTACACAACACAAATCCAAGCAAACACATATGTAATGGATGTACACAACAAATCCAAGTATCCACAAATAACTTGGATGAACACAACTAGTCCAAGTATTTATAAATACATTGGATTGACCTAAAACAAAAAGGGTATTATGATGAATATGACTAGCTCATAGATTCATCTTTATCACAACACTAGTGAGTGAGTGATCTTCTCATTAAACAAGGTAAAGGAGGGGATCAAGAGGATAATCATATGTAAACATCCTTAACAATTTAAGTGATCATTTACTAATGATTATGCTATAGAAAATAGAATGAGGGCTGAGAAAAACGTCCAAGAGGCTTGCTGGAAAATGAGATTTGACCCACTATTTAAAGGAGACAAAGTATAACGGATCTATAACGGCTAGCTGTGCGCGGTACCTTATCTCACCCCGCGGTACCTTATCGCTAAGGAACCGCGTAGGTACTTAAGGTACCGCCACTAGACTCCGCTCCGTTTTTTGTCTTTTAGTAGGCTGGGAATATCTGAGTTATTTGAAACCTTCAAAGGATATTCTAACAGCATTTGGAATATGCTATTTTCAAATTTTCATTTTCCATTTTAATAAAACATTTTCTAAAAAAGAAAGTTTATTAAAAAGTCTTTTGTCATATTCACAAAAGTGAGTTTTAAGGATAATAATTTTGATGATCACTAAGTATGATTAAGGAAGGTTAGTGATATGATTATTACCTTGATGATAGTGTTAGTTAAATAATTCATTTTGTGTTTTACACTAAATGTGTTGTATGGTTTGTTGTGATCAAAACTAAGAAAGATTAGTTAACACTAATAGTGTTTTTAGGCATCACTTGCATTAACAATCTCCCCCTTTTTGATTACGACAAACGATAAACTCATTTACGTAGAAACACAAAATATGGAATTATTAACTAGTTTATCACTATCATTTCTCCCCCTTTGTCGTAGCAAAAAGGTTAGCATAAGTCTTTGAAGAACATAGAACTTTGCTAGTAGCTCCCCCTTGGTGGTTGCTCCCCTTGCTTGGGCCACCAAGTTTGTGAGCTAAGGTGACATGCTACACAAAGGTTAGTAGAAAGGAAAGAAACACCAATGTATATATGATCACTACCTACTAAGTAACTTGAGAGGGTGAGAGAGAGAAGAAATCTCAAATTAGAAGCAAGTATTTTGCTAAGTATGTCCAAAGAGGTAATTGACAAAATCAAACTTCAATCCAATGAAGATGATAATCTTGTCAATGGGTTAAAGCTTAGAATTGATGGATTCACCCATAAGCATTTGCAAAAATTAACCATGATCAACTCAAAGTAGAACTAATGAAATAGCACACAACAACACAAAGGTTACATAAAAGAAAAAAGACACAACAAAGAAGATAGTCATACACACAATATGAGTATCTAAAAGCAATAATTATGGAAAATAAACCACTAAGCATAAGCTAGTCTAATAGTGATATTTTCCAAGATTGCTAAAAAAAATAAAAGACTAAAAAGACGACGATGCATCATTAGAAGTTTTGTCCACCGGAACGAAAACTTGAATAGGAGGTCGAGTGAGGAGGAATTCAAGAAAATTTAACTTCTCATACACATGAGCAAGTTCAATTTGTTGAAATCGACAACAAGCACACGAGGATCCATGATGCAACACAAAATCGTTTGATGGGGGGTATGGCATCAAACTTAGGGTTTGGTGGTGGTGGGGTAATGGGTTTGGGAATGTTTTCACAATGCCTTGTGAGGTTTGGGAAGGTTGAAAGGTCATTGAGTTGAGGGGTTTTAAAGGATTGTGGTGGAAGGGGAACATTTTCCTTTGCTCCGGTGATGGGGTTTATGGTATAAGTCTCATTCCAATACTTGATTGGAGAGAAGGTAGGGTTTTTGGGTGGTTTGGACAAAGATGGTTCATTCTTCTTTACCCAAATAGGTCGACCGAGATTTTCGGTTTCTTTGAAAGCTTGAATGAGGAAGCTTTGGGTGAGTGGGGTTGTGATAAAGAAATGTCAAGGTTAGGAATGTAGGAGTTAGGCATTGTGAGAGTGTGAGAATGAAATCTCAAGGTTATGTGAGAATGAATTCTCAAGGTTGGGAAGGTGTGAGAATGAAATCTCAAGGTTGGGAAGGTGTGAGAATGAAATCTCAAGGTTGGGGTAGAAGTAAAATGTAATCAAGGTAAGAGTTTGAATACAAAATGTGTAGTGTCAAGGAATGTTTAGTCAATTTGAGTAAACAAGGAATCTTGACAGGGTATAGGGTTTTAAAAGTTTTGACCAAAAATTCGTCAAAAGCCACTTACTGTCCGCGGTACCTTATAGGGACCGGCGGTTCCATATCGCTAGGGAACCGCGGGACTTTAAGGAACCGCGTCCAGTGGACTTGAAACCATGTTTTTTCCTGGGTTTTGGGAAAAACTAAGACTTTTTCAAAAAGTTGCAAATCTTGGAATTTTACCTATATTAGCACCAAATTATGCTAGGGTTGCATAAAGCAACACATTCACAAAGAATGTCTTGACAAAGGGTGACAAAATAATTTAGATATCATTTTGAACCATATTTAGTCAAGTTTAGAGGTTGTGATAGATTTAGGTTCAATTTTAATTTCAAATTAAAGTTGATTAGTGTGCACAAAAGGATAGAAACACACAAAGCTAAATCCATAGATCAACAACATGAAACATTCATTAAGGAAGCAAGTACAAAGACAAATAAAAACTAACTAATACATAGCTAGCTTAACATTAAATTTAGATAAGTAGTTTTCTTTGGCTTGGTTTTGTTGAAAACTCTTATTAAGAAAACTCCATCATTCATCTCCTAGGAGGAGGCATGGAGAACAAGGCAAGCAAGAACTCTTGCAACCTCCTATGTAGTACATACATATCCATCCTAAGGTTATGGATGATGTAGTGGTTGTAAAGACAACATGGACAACTAGGACCATGCGTTTGTTGAAACCCATAGTATGGATCACCCAAAAGGAGGGAAAGTGGAACACCCAAAATTGGAATGTTTGAGTTGGGTGGAGGTGGAGGAGGCATGTTCTCCAAGGGTGATGTTGGTAAGAGTGGAGGCATGTTCCCTAAAGGGGAAATGGGTGAGTGTGGAGGGGTAAATGGTGAAGTCACCAAAGTATCATCAAAGTCATTCACAAAAGGAATGCTTTGGATTGGTTGGGGTTGTGTGATCACATCCAAGGGTGCACTTGGAGTGAAGGGTGAAGAGAGCTCATTCATTCTTGAGTTGAATGAAGAGGAGGTAGAACCAATAGAGTGGTTAGTACCATTGGTGGATGATGTCTTGCATGGTGCAAGAGGTGGGGAAGGTGATGAAGAAATGAGGATAGGAGCCATCTCATTCTTAGGTGTGTGGAAAGGTGAGGAGTTAGGCTTGGCTACCTTAATCCTTATTTTGAGTATTTTCTTTGGGGTGGAGGTCTTGGAAGTGTTTGAGGTTTTGGTACATACCATGGTTGTTTAGGGTGGTTTAAGGTTTAGGGAAGTATGTTTGATGTGTGAAGAACATGGCAAACAAGGTGGGTTTAAATGGGTGAGGGGATGATCCAAAACTAGTAATGGGTTAAAATCATTTTAGGTGAATAATGAATTTAGGTAAGTTAGTTTAGGAAATGTGCAGTTTTATTACTAAAAATCATGCAAGGTTTACACAGATTTAAGAAAACAGTGTAAAGCAAAGATGCTGTCGTGCACAGTGACCGGCGGTTCCTTATCTAGGACCGGCGGTACCTTATCGATAAGGAACCACGGGTCCCAGAGGGTTTTCAAAAATTTCTCATCCCAAATTTTGATGAACCCAGATTTTTCCCAAAAGATTCACAAGCCAAAGTTAACTACATATCATAACCTAATAAGCTAACTATCATAAGGCATGTACAAAGCTATGTAAATCACAAACATCATTGCATGAGCAACATTTAGGATCAAAATAAATAATAATCCAAACATGTAACATAAGTTAATAAACAACTAAACCAAAGTGTTAATAAGCAAATGTTTAAGCTGCAAATGATAACCAAACTTTGACACAACTCAGAGTCTTCACCTCCTTTTCTTGCCTAAATCCTTGATCATTTTTCCCAAATACTTGATTCCCTTTCTTGACTCAATCCGGTGTTCATGCAAATCACCTCGGGTTCGAAGATTTTGACGGTAAAGTTCCTCTAAATTGAGATTATTAGGAACTTCACTAGAGGAATGGTGGGGAGGGGAAGCAATGTCATCTAAACCATCCACGAATGAGTTTGTGGAGTGGTGAGAAGAACTCGAAGAGTCAATGGGAGCACTTGTGCCAATGCCATCACCATCACTTGTTGGCATGTCCATGTCCTCGTCATTGAACTCTTGTTGGTCGAATTTACGATCAGATCTTGTCTTTCTCTTATATACCTCTTGGATAGGTAGCATGACCCGTTTGACCGGTTGAAACTGAGAAAGATCAAGATTTGGAAAATCACGGCCAACCCTTTTAAAAAGGCGAGTGAGAAGCATTGTGTAAGGGAGGTTTGTTTTAGGCTTGTGAATAGCATAATTGATCCGTTGAGTGATAAAATATGCCAAATTATACTTGGTGTTGGTAAAGATGCAATATAACATATGCACTGAACACGCTGGAACATGATCCCGGTTTCCACCAAGACAAAACACATTTTCCCTAAGGATATTGGTCCATTGAACCATATTATCATTAAGGTCGCTCAAGAGAACCTCATGACGTTTCACCGAACGTACCTTAGTATGAAGGCTTCTCTTAACGGGTCGATTACGCTTTTTGGAGACAATGTCGACAATGAAGTCAAGATCAATTTCCTCATGATCATTTGGAGGACAATTGTAGGATTCAAGGAGAGCACTAAGCTTCCATTTATCCGTGAAGCGACAAGTGCCTACAAATGGGACATCAAGAATTTGACCAAACACTTCGAGAGAGTATTGAATGAGTTGATCTTTCAAGATGAACCTAACAAATATTCCATCATTGTTTTCAATGATGGAGTATGTGCTAAAGAACTCCAATAGGAATCGAGGATAGATGTCTTCCTTAATGTTCAAAAAACAACCAAATCCAATGTTTTCAAACATAGACTTGATGTAGACATAGTCTGTTAGGACCATTGTAATAGTTAAATGTAATAGGTAGACTAGGAGGTATGTAGTTCCTCCTGGTCCTAGTAGTAGTAGGAGCAAGTCCTGCTCCTGGTCCTAGTCGAAGTCGAACTTTATTATTTACTTAATATTCTGTTAGGATATGCATGAGATATGTTAGGAAAGGATATGCATATCAGTTTTACACGTTTTCTTTAATGCTGTATTAGGGTTTCCTTGTAGTATAAAAGGAACCTTAGGCAGAAGGGTTAGACACACCTTCACCAAACGTAGTTCTAGTCATTATCAATATTAGAAATCCTTAGAAAGGATCAAGTCTTTATAGTTATTCTGTTCTCCTTGATTATATTTATATTCTACATTCATATTGTGTATAGAGTCTCTTTGTGATTTGACTTGTGATTACAGAAGTCATTCACCGGTCCTGACAGGCTGCAAGATCTACATCTAGTAGACCCAACAAGTGGTATCAGAGCCTGGAAGGGTCTCTATACAAGAAGCAACAAGTTTTCTTTTTACTGACATTTTGTTTATCATGTCTGCCTCAACTTCTACTCAAACAGGAGAAGACAGCACTCCTAAAATTGTGCAACCTCAGCAGATCCTTGCACAGTCTCAAACACGAATGGTAAATTCCCTCTTCTGAAAAAGGGTGAATATGAAAACTGGGCAATGAAGATGGAATGGTGGATCACCAATACTGATCAAGATCTTTGGAAGATAATTCTGAATGGGAACAGCAGGAAGCTTACTGGAAGAGACAAGAATGGTAATATTACTCTTCTTGACCCTAAGTCTCATGAAGAAATCATAGCTATTCAGAAGGAGGTCAAAGCAAAGACGATTTTGCTTCAATCCCTTCCTGAAGATCACATGGGTGACTTCTACCATTTGGAGGATGCCAGAGAGATCTGGAATGGCATAAAAACTAGGTTCGGTGGGAATGAGGAGTCAAAGAAAATGCGAAGATCCATGTTGAGAGATGAATTCACAGAATTCAAAATCTCAGAAACTGAAGGGCTACATCAAGGATATGATAGGTTCCAGAAGATATTGAGCCAGTTGAATCAACTTCGGTCAAAGCCTGATGATGGTGACATTAATGCAAGGTTTCTTAAAGCCTTACCCTACTCATGGAATCAGGTGGTGATCTCTCTCAAAGCCAAAGGAGGGCTTGACTATCTCAACTTTGATGATCTGTTTCATAGGCTCAGAACTTTCGAACCTCATGTGAGAGGATTTTTGAGTGACTCTTTTCCCACTCCTGCTAATTCTGCCTTTGTGAGTTCTATGGCATCTAGTCCCATGTCATATGCAAGTAGCCCAAGCAATACAGTCTCCTCTCAGCATAGTGTTCAGCATACTTCTGCTCCTGATACTACTGCCAAGTCTGGTAGTATGGTAGAAGTCGTTCTTCATTCTTTTGTGGCTGATGTTAATGCTGAACAACAACTTGCTTTTGATGACTTCAAACAGGTTGATAAACTTGACCTGGATGAGATGGATCTTAAATGGCAGATGGCCATGCTTACTCTTAGGGTTCACAAGTTTGAGAAGAAAGCAGGAAGGAAATTTAATTACAACCCTCGGGAGCCAGCAAGATTCGACAGAAGCAAGGTTCGATGTTATAACTGTCAGCAACAAGGTCACTTTGCAAGGGAGTGCCCTACCAAGAATGATCAGGAGAAGAGCAGGTACTCCGCTTTCAAGGTTCAGGAGATAAAAGATGACAAGAAGGCATTGGTATCTGTTGACTCTATGGTCAACTGGAATGATCATCAGGCTTCTACTCTGGAATTAGCTGAGTCCTCGACTGACGTGTTTGCAATTATTGCTGGGAATCTCTCTGATGCAGAAGAAGCAGACGAGTTTGCCCTTATGGGCATCTCACCTCAGGTACAACATTGTCCTCTTGGTTGTCATGATAAATACTCAGAATTGTTGTCCCAATTTAATGAAGTAAATGATCAAAATGATAAGTATTTTTTAGAGGTTCAAGCCTATAAGGCTTCATTAAACACATTGGAACAACAAAAGAGGTGGTTACAAGATACTCAACGTGCGTATGAGGATAAAATCAGGATACTAAGCATCGATTTAGAAAACACGACAAATATGCTGAAATATACAGAAACAGTAAGAGATGCTAGTATCAAAGAAAAAGAGGAGATGCAAGGCAAATTAGATGCTACAATGCTAAGATTTGAAAAATGGCAAAAGGCACCTAAAATTTTTTCAAAATTAATTGATAGTAGCATGTCTGGTAGAACTAAAAGAGGCTTAGGATTTGAAAAATATATTGATTCAGAAGATGTATTTGATTTATCTTTTTCAAGTGTCTTTGATGCCGACAAAGAGGATGAGGGAAAACCTAGTTACAATAGGTTTAAACCAGCAGCAGAAATGCATGCTGTCCCTCCTCCTCTTACTGGAACTTTTATGCCCACTTCATGGCATAATGACTTGGATGGATCATAGATGCTTGAGTCCCCAACAAGTTCTACTAATACTAATGACTTTGTCTCATGTACTTTCAGTGACAAAGCCGGTGACTCTGCATCTAGTGGTTCAAGTGAAGAGTCAAGACCTACAAGTTCCAAGTTGAATGAACATGCTGCTACTGGTGCTAGGAAGTGTGAAGAAAGAGTTGCTGTTATGTCAAGTGTGTCTGGTCCTAGTTTATTGAGTCCTAGGAAGAATGTTTCTCCTAGAATTGTGTGTAATAAAGTAGGCAGTATGAAATAATCTCATTATAATAAAAGGTCTTTCAAAACATGTTTTGTTTGTGGCAGTTTGATATGAGTGATTTTACTCATATCAAGTATATCATAAAACGGACAATAAATGCATAAATTCGATGGAAAATGCCTCGTATATGCATGTTTTGTTGTTTGATGTGTGTAGGTACCAAGGTTCGCGAAAACCGACAAAAAAACGACACGAGATGAAGAAAAGAACAACAAAGCCGAAAACATGCTCGATTCTAATGGATTTAACTTAAAGGAAGTCAATTGGGCCTTGGTGGGACCCACAATTGCTTATTTTAGCCTAAAAGCCCAATTATGGGATTAATAGTTACTTTTCGGGTCAAAGCCCAAATCAAAGCCCATTTTCAACTTAATAAGACGGCTAAAAGTTTTATATTGGGACCATTTTATCAAAAGCCCAAAGCAAAAGGAAATAATGTAACGAATGCAATGTTGATTATTTTTTGGGTCCATTGAAAGCCCAACCAAAAGTTGGACAAGAGTTTATAAACTCTTTTGGTCAGACAATCGGTCAAAGAAAGAAAAAAATAAAGAAACGAAAGAATAAAGAGATTGGGGAAAGAGACGCAGCCAAGAGCACCATTGAAGAACCCTAATTTTTAGGGGTTGTCTCCAATCAGATTGCGAGTGTAATTCACGCAGGTTTTCAGAAGATTAAGGGAATAATGGCGCGTGTGATACATGAAGATGCCAAGTACTATGTGCCACGTGGCCCATTGATTCGTCACAGGTATTCCTTGATTGGTTGATTTCTCTGCATACTGACAAGGGGCCAATGATTTCCTGCCACCTCACCACCAAAGAAACACAAAGAAGCACACCTTGTGCCACGGTGTCAATCCGTGTGCACAAGGGCCAATCACAGCCATCCGATTATAACCGAAAAGAGAGAGAAGATGGGAATGATGATCCGATGGCTTGAATTCGCTTCTTCATCAACAAACCCTCACCCCTCACCCTCTCACCTAGCCTATAAAACCCCCTTTTTGAAAAATGAGTAATCATCCCTTCTTTACTTTAAAGTTATAATTCTAGTTTAGGTTTCGATAATGTAATTCTTTTTTTTCGTAGTTGTAATCCTTTTGAAGATTTAATAAAATTCAGATTTTCAGTTTTATCCGTCTTTTGATTCACGTTTTTAATCTATTTGAGATAATTTACATTATTGATCTAAAGAGTGTTATAAGTGAAAATTGTTTGAGATAGCTTTAATAGTAGCTACTTCAAATGATTGAGTAAATTTGGGAAGTATATAAACTTAAACCCACTGTTTAAGTTCTTGTTAAAACTGTTGGATCGAGATCTCGTTTGTAAGTTCGGTTCGAGATGCTTACTTTAATAGTGACGTTGTGGTGTCGAGTCGAATAAATAGGTAGCTCAGCGCTAACCTACTTCAGCAAAGGGTTTCGTCAAATAATGGTCAAGCTCATAATTTACAATCAATTTATTTTCTGATTTAAATAGAATAATCTGCTAGATTAAGTAATCCATTTGATGGTTTAGTTTTTGTGATTCTAGTTTAATCTGTTTCTTTTAATTCAGTAATTTTCCTTGATTTTCGATTTTATAGATGGATTGGATCTGATATTTTCTGATAATATGTTTACGCTAGTATGCATAGTGGTATAATAAACGTATGTTATTGAAATGATGATTGTGGTTGCATTGCTTAGCTGTTATGAATGATCGCTGCTGATCTCGTTTCACTTGTACCCTTTTTGTTGCTCTAATCACTGTTGTAATGTCCTTTTAAAGTGATGTCGTTGAATTGGTTATAAGTTTTTTTATAATTGAATGAGGTTTTGTTTTTCTATCTGCCGTAGTATAGGATTGTGTGCTCCTGTCTGTTGTTTCGTGCTACTGCAGCTAATGAGTTTTAGTAGTTAACTGTCGTATTGATATTTCTTTTGCTGTATTTTATATGAATCTGCATTTACTAGTGTTTGGATTAGGGAGTTAGAAGCTGATTTAATAGCTGATCTGCGAGCTCGAGTAGTTAGATGGATAGATTTTAGTTCAACAAGAACGAATTTGGTTAATCTGTTTTTGGTAAGGGATTTCATATACTGTTATTGCCTAGTTTTTATTTGATGTTGCTGCGTTTTCTTGATTATCTGTGCGTCGTTGCTGAAGTTTATTTATATTGTTGATGTATTTAAACTTACTTGTCTGCTCATTTTTGAATGACAAATTTATTAATCTAATGGTTCGTTTAAACTGATTAGATAGAAGGAGATTTCTATTTTGAACGATTCATAGTTGAATAGTTCGTATAGATCTGTTAGCCTTTGAACTGTATTGTTAAACTTTAACTGCGCGCTGATCGTTTCCATTGCTGATATGTTAGGATTTAATTTGGCTGCTATTGGGTTACTGTTTTTATTTTATATAAACTAAAATTGTTACTATTTGCTGTGATATAATCTGCTACGGTATATAATAAGTGGTGTTTGGAATTTTATTTACTAGTTACAATCTGATTGAAATTCGTGTGGCATATAAAAAATATAGAGTATGCGTCTGTGGAGATTCGAACTCCTGACCACAGGTTTAGGAGTCCAATACCTCTACCATCTGGGCTACACGCTTCTTTGATTTTTATTTCAGAAAGTGTATTAATATAGTATAATGGACTAGACAGATTGCCTTTTAGTTACATTACTTAACTGAATTTACGTTTTAACTAAATTTAAACTGTGATTTTATTAAAGTATTTTTTTTTAGTTTTAAAACATTAGTTAGAGTATAAAAATAAATGAGTATAAAAAAAATAAAAAATAAAAAATGTTTTTATTAAAGTCAAAAAGTTTAATTAGTGTATTTTCAATTAAATAGATTTTTATAATTTTAGATTTATATAAAAGTAGTTTTTAAATAAATTTGTTTTAAGTGAATTTTTAATATAGCTTATTAGTTTTAAAAGTAAATTAGTTTAAAAGTTTTTTTTAAATAAGTTTATTTTCATAGATAATTAAATTAGTTTAAAGTTTTAATTAGTGTGTTAATTATAATTAATTGAGTATAGATTTTAAAATAGGCGGGGTTTACAATTCATGCACTTTAGGTTTATTTTAAATAGCTTAAAATTCGTAGTTTTTAATTGTAGTTTAAAAAACGAAAACCAATTCAAATCAATTGTCCAAATCAAAGCAAAACGTCTCAAATTCATAAGATCTTCGTGTACAACGAACTCGACTCACTCACGTGTTTAATTGAATTCGTCATTGGTATTATTGGACTATTACTTTTTCCTAAAGGTAATTTTCTAATTTACCCTATAACGTATCTAATTATCACTATACTATCCACGACACATCAAAAATTTTGGCGCCGCTGCCGGGGATCTTGTGTACGATTAGTCTTTTGTTGAGATTTGTTGATCGTTGATTTGAAGACCCTTTCCGTCCTCGGAAAGTTTTGTTATTTTCCTATTATATAGTATGTATCATTTTTATGAAAAATACCAAAAATAATCTTCTTAATCCTCTATCATGTTTAATTCTTTTTCTCCTCACCCTCTAAATTTTAATTCTTCCTTCGTCAATTGTGAAGGGTGTGGAGAACCGTTATATGGTTTTTCACCATGTCGGTGGTGCACGTGTGAGCGTTGTGGAAATGACTTACGTCACGATGTACGTGTTGGATTTATTCCTTATTGTAATGAGATTACTTCATATGGAAATCCGAATTTTTCGAATAATTCTCTCGATTTCAATCCACCTCCACACCCTACATACGAGACACCCTCGAGTGAGTTTTGTGGAAACGATTCTCATTTTGGTGATGATTGTTCGCATCGATTCTCGCTTAATTACGAGCAAGAACCGAGCTACAATCAAAACTTTAATGATAATTGTTATCCACAAGATTTACCGAGTTTATCACAACAATATCTTTGTTGTGAGTATTGTGGAGGTCCTCACGAGAGCTTTTGTTGTCAACCGAGAGATCAAAATTTTCATGAGCCTAATCCTTGCTATAATTCGATTCCATCCGGTTTTGACCAATCTCCACAATATTCTTTCGATATTGAACGATTTGAAACAATGAATCAAAGAAATGTTGAAGTTGTTGAAAAAAGCATTGAAGATATGTTGCTTGAAAAGAGACAAATTAATCAAGAGATTAATGACATTACAAATGAATTAGGAAGTCGTCGATTTCATGGAGAAATAATTGATGAGGGATTTAGACGAGATTGTGAACTTAAGATTCGACAACTTTCGCAAGATTATAATGGTTTAAGCATTGAGATTCGAAAGAAAGAAAAAATTCAAGAGGAAGAAAGATATCTTGCTAATCGTGAAATCAATCGTTTCTTCTTTTGGATGATGACGAGGATAGTACTATTTCTTTGTGAGATCTTATTGCTCTACATCCTTCGTCTAGTGCTATCGTGTGTCCTATTCGTATCTTGCCGGCTATTGAGCCCGAGGATTCTCCCATCCTAGATGATGAGGAAATCTCTCATGATATCACCATTCCTATTCATGATTCTTCCATCGTAGAACCCGGAAATTCTCTAAGCAAGGGGGACGAGCATATTAGCACTATACTTGTCCAAAACCCAAGAGAGTTTGACGGTATTTCCAATGAGATGTGTGATTTTCCACATTGTGATGACTCGACTTCTTCCATTCACTTTGATATTCTCAATTCTAATGATGAAAATTGTGATGGAAATGAAGATTTTGAGGATGATTCTACATCTAGTGAATTTTCTAATGAGGAGTTCTCCGATGAACTTTCTTATAAAGATGATATTCACGACTCGGATTTTGAGGGGTTCGCCGATGAACCTACTCTTCTTCACCCATTTCCACCGGGAAATGAGGATGATATCAATCTGTTTTATGAGAGGTTCACTTTTGAACTTGCTCCTTTAGACCCATTTCCACCGGGAAATGAGGTTGATTTGACTATTCCGATCCTCGAGAAGTTCACCGATGAACTTACTCATTTAGATGTGGAAGACGTGGTTCTTCGTGAGAAGTTATCAAACGTCTATCTTCTCATATCTAGGATCGAGGCTTTGAATTCTAAGCCTAATCCCAAGTCTTTCTATCCATCTCCTATTCCCGTTGAGGATAGTGATCCGCTTATGGAGGAGATTGATACTTTTCTTGCTTTTCATGATTCGATACCACCGGGTGTTGATGATATCGACCCGGAGGGGGACACTCTCTTTTTAGAGAATTTACTTGATGATGATTTCGTTCCAAGTCCTCCTCCCACCCACTTTGACCTTAATGTGCGGGTTTTTCATGTGTCTCACATTGATTACCATGACCCTATTGATCACATTTCTAAGGGTGAAATGGTCGTTAAAGCAAAGAATGTTGATTCCACTATGGATGAGATTTTTATCCCACCATTACCATGTGCTTTCTATGATCTTGGATTAGCATGGGGGGATGACACCGTGTTATCCTTTCCTTTCTCCACCGAGGACGAGGTATTCGATCCCGGAATCGTTGATTTAGGGAAATCTCGGCCTTTCACCGATGCAATAAATGAAAGATTTTTCTATCATCTTGGTGCGAGTTCATCTCGGGGAGCATGCTACATCCATACCAATAGTTGTGACTACCATCTCTTTTTAGAGATTTGTGTTGGAGTTTTATCCTTTCGTTTGTCATCCGACAACGAGGATGAGATCTTTGACCCCGTCATCGCGCTTTATGTTGGTTTTTACTCCAATATGCCAGTTTTCACCATTTTCCCTAAGGACCAATGAATACGGGGATCGAGTCGAGCTCATGACTCGATGAACAAAAACGAGGTGCCTTGTGGGGGAGTCCCATACATTCTATCTTCTTTCTATTTTCTAACACTAATAAGGCTTGATCTTTCAAGCTCGTGCTCGTGTTTTGTTGTGTTGTGATCTTAGGTACGACCCTTATCATTGAAGACTCTCGTGTTCGGTTTTTGCCGGTCCACTTGATCTTCCATTCTTTGAATGCCAAAAAGGGGCACACTTTCTATCCCTTGATTATTATTGACTAACGTTTTATCTTGAGGCATACTTAATAAGCGGCTTATAGATTTGCGTACTCTTTCCATGCTAGGAATTTGCATTAGACTCTTCGTGTTTTAGCAAGGGGGTGTTACTCTTGAGCTAAGAAACATTGAGGACAATGTTTGGTTTTAGCATGGGGGAGTCAATCGATATAATCGCTTGCAATTGCTTTTGTCGTGTCTAAACGTTTTGTTTTTCTCATTTTTCAATAAAATTTTAAATTTTTTGTGTTATTTTTAAGTTTTAATAAAGAAAATAAGTGTTTTTGACACAAATGTAGTTTTCAATAAGAATAGTTTTTGACTCGACTCGGTTTTTAACCTTAGCTTTTCCTTAACGTATTTGAATTAAGTTTTGCTAGGCTATTATATAGGGAGCTTTAAATCGCGAAAGTCTTAATTCATACGAGTTAAGAACAAGAACTTTTCGCAAGCTCCTATAACTGATCCTAGAAAGTCGTTTATCAAGGGAACTTTAAAATGCAAATTCTAAAACTTGAAAGAGTCTAAGAAGTTGCAAGATCCTATAGATGACTTGAAAACCCAAAACTTTGATTTAATAGGCTAAGTATCCATTTATGGAGAACAAGAGATGATAGAGCCAATTATAAGTTTGGTATTCTTTCGGGAATTTATGTGAGTTAATTATGAGCCTATTCTCCCATCACTTGTTAATAAATTTTAATTGCAATAAATAAGGTTGAACGATTTAAAAAGTTACTTAGTTTCTAGCCCAAGATCGTTTAAAAGTTGCTAGGTATGGATTAGAGTTCATAGCCAAGGCATAACATATTAAAGCGGGATGCGAAGATTGGCGAGTCCAAAAAGGTCCTAACAAGACATGAGGGCTATGTTTTACTGCTAAAGATCTCAAGTGATGTGAAGACTCATTTATCAAAAATCAATATGAAGGATCGAGACACACGACGAAAAGCAAATACTTCCAAAAAGTCATGGAGAAGTCTATCCAAAAAGACCAAAATAAGGTATGAGGATAAATGAAGCCAAGTCCAAAAAGGAGGCGGATCGTTGTTAATAAAAATCCCAAATAAAGATTGGAGAAAAATGAAGAAGTCGTGGTCCAAGTATGAATCTCTCAAAAAATCAAGTGAAGAAATATTATGAAGAGAAGACCATTATTTCGTGAACGTCTCTCAAGGTTGGAAGTATTAAGTCATTGCCAAATATCGGTCCGAGAAAGGTCTCAAATCGCGAAACAAGTTATGCCAAGATATGAACTTTATGAAGTCCCTGAGAAGCAGTTTTAAAAGATTTTGTCCTATAGCTAACTATTGATTAAATCGTTCACTTTATTTTCGGCTTAATAAATTATCGAAATAAGTCAACAATGTATCTTCGTGATCATTTAAGACAACAATAAAATATAAGAGATACACTTAGGAATAAGGGAGTCTAAGTGATTAATTAGCCCACATGAGTTCGTGTTAGTCTACCAACTTATAATAACAATGATCTTGTTTTTGCACTTGGCATGGAAAAGTGAAAAGTCGAGGACGATGAATCTATTTGAGCTTTTATGATCCTTAAAGTTATTTTATGTCTTTGCAAAATAAATTGTCAAAAAGTTGAATAATGGTGTAGCTATAGTTTTATTTTATCATTGCGTGAGGACACGGCAATTGCTTAGCAAGGGGGAGTTTGATATGAGTGATTTTACTCATATCAAGTATATCATAAAACGGACAATAAATGCATAAATTCGATGGAAAATGCCTCGTATATGCATGTTTTGTTGTTTGATGTGTGTAGGTACCAAGGTTCGCGAAAACCGACAAAAAACGACACGAGATGAAGAAAAGAACAACAAAGCCGAAAACATGCTCGATTCTAATGGATTTAACTTAAAGGAAGTCAATTGGGCCTTGGTGGGACCCACAATTGCTTATTTGGGCCTAAAAGCCCAATTATGGGATTAATAGTTACTTTTCGGGTCAAAGCCCAAATCAAAGCCCATTTTCAACTTAATAAGACGGCTAAAAGTTTTATATTGGGACCATTTTATCAAAAGCCCAAAGCAAAAGGAAATAATGTAACGAATGCAATATTGATTATTTTTTGGGTCCATTGAAATCCCAACCAAAAGTTAGACAAGAGTTTATAAACTCTTTTGGTCAGACAATCGGTCAAAGAAAGAAAAAATAAAGAAACGAGAGAATAAAGAGATTGGGGAAAGAGACGCAGCCAAGAGCACCATTGAAGAACCCTAATTTTTAGGGGTTGTCTCCAATCAGATTGCGAGTGTAATTCATGCAGGTTTTCAGAAGATTAAGGGAATAATGGCGCGTGTGATACATGAAGATGCCAAGTACTATGTGCCACGTGGCCCATTGATTCGTCACAGGTATTCCTTGATTGGTTGATTTCTCTGCATACTGACAAGGGGCCAATGATTTCCTGCCACCTCACCACCAAAGAAACACAAAGAAGCACACCTTGTGCCACGGTGTCAATCCGTGTGCACAAGGGCCAATCACAGCCATCCGATTATAACCGAAAAGAGAGAGAAGATGGGAATGATGATCCGATGGCTTGAATTCGCTTCTTCATCAACAAACCCTCACCCCTCACCCTCTCACCTAGCATATAAAACCCCCTTTTTGAAAAATGAGTAATCATCCCTTCTTTACTTTAAAGTTATAATGCTAGTTTAGGTTTCGATAATGTAATTCTTTTTTTTCGTAGTTGTAATCCTTTTGAAGATTTAATAAAATTCAGATTTTCAGTTTTATCCGTCTTTTGATTCACGTTTTTAATCTATTTGAGATAATTTACATTATTGATCTAAAGAGTGTTATAAGTGAAAATTGTTTGAGATAGCTTTAATAGTAGCTACTTCAAATGATTGAGTAAATTTGGGAAGTATATAAACTTAAACCCACTGTTTAAGTTCTTGTTAAAACTGTTGGATCGAGATCTCGTTTGTAAGTTCGGTTCGAGATGCTTACTTTAATAGTGACGTTGTGGTGTCGAGTCGAATAAATAGGTAGCTCAGCGCTAACCTACTTCAGCAAAGGGTTTCGTCAAATAATGGTCAAGCTCATAATTTACAATCAATTTATTTTCTGATTTAAATAGAATAATCTGCTAGATTAAGTAATCCATTTGATGGTTTAGTTTTTGTGATTCTAGTTTAATCTGTTTCTTTTAATTCAGTAATTTTCCTTGATTTTCGATTTTATAGATGGATTGAATCTGATATTTTCTGATAATATGTTTACGCTAGTATGCATAGTGGTATAATAAACGTATGTTATTGAAATGATGATTGTGGTTGCATTGCTTAGCTGTTATGAATGATCGCTGCTGATCTCGTTTCACTTGTACCCTTTTTGTTGCTCTAATCACTGTTGTAATGTCCTTTTAAAGTGATGTCGTTGAATTGGTTATAAGTTTTTTTATAATTGAATGAGGTTTTGTTTTTCTATCTGCCGTAGTATAGGATTGTGTGCTCCTGTCTGTTGTTTCGTGCTACTGCAGCTAATGAGTTTTAGTAGTTAACTGTCGTATTGATATTTCTTTTGCTGCATTTTATATGAATCTGCATTTACTAGTGTTTGGATTAGGGAGTTAGAAGCTGATTTAATAGCTGATCTGCGAGCTCGAGTAGTTAGATGGATAGATTTTAGTTCAACAAGAACGAATTTGGTTAATCTGTTTTTGGTAAGGGATTTCATATACTGTTATTGCCTAGTTTTTATTTGATGTTGCTGCGTTTTCTTGATTATCTGTGCGTCGTTGCTGAAGTTTATTTATATTGTTGATGTATTTAAACTTACTTGTCTGCTCATTTTTGAATGACAGATTTATTAATCTAATGGTTCGTTTAAACTGATTAGATAGAAGGAGATTTCTGTTTTGAACGATTCATAGTTGAATAGTTCGTATAGATCTGTTAGCCTTTGAACTGTATTGTTAAACTTTAACTGCGCGCTGATCGTTTCCATTGCTGATATGTTAGGATTTAATTTGGCTGCTATTGGGTTACTGTTTTTATTTTATATAAACTGGAATTGTTACTATTTGCTGTGATATAATCTGCGACGGTATATAATAAGTGGTGTTTGGAATTTTATTTACTAGTTACAATCTGATTGAAATTCGTGTGGCATATAAAAAATATAGAGTATGCGTCTGTGGAGATTCGAACTCCTGACCACAGGTTTAGGAGTCCAATACCTCTACCATCTGGGCTACACGCTTCTTTGATTTTTATTTCAGAAAGTGTATTAATATAGTATAATGGATTAGACAGATTGCCTTTTAGTTACATTACTTAACTGAATTTACGTTTTAACTAAATTTAAACTGTGATTTAATTAAAGTATTTTTTTTTAGTTTTAAAACATTAGTTAGAGTATAAAAATAAATGAGTATAAAAAAAAAATAAATAAAAAATGTTTTTATTAAAGTCAAAAAGTTTAATTAGTGTATTTTCAATTAAATAGATTTTTATAATTTTAGATTTATATAAAAGTAGTTTTTAAATAAATTTTTTTAAGTGAATTTTTAATATAGCTTATTAGTTTTAAAAGTAAATTAGTTTAAAAGTTTTTTTTAAATAAATTTATTTTCATAGATAATTAAATTAGTTTAAATTTTTAATTAGTGTGTTAATTATAATTAACTGAGTATAGATTTTAAAATAGGCGGGGTTTACAATTCATGCACTTTAGGTTTATTTTAAATAGCTTAAAATTCGTAGTTTTTAATTGTAGTTTAAAAAACGAAAACCAATTCAAATCAATTGTCCAAATCAAAGCAAAACGTCTCAAATTCATAAGATCTTCGTGTACAACGAACTCGACTCACTCACGTGTTTAATTGAATTCGTCATTGGTATTATTGGACTATTACTTTTTCCTAAAGGTAATTTTCTAATTTACCCCATAACGTATCTAATTATCACTATACTATCCACGACACATCACAGTGCCTTTCACTTAATTAAAGATTGTGATTATTATGACACACATGCTTCTGTTAATCATGCTTATTCTGCTCCTGGTCCACCAGGAGCTGCCCCATATGTTTCTAGAAGACTTAATCCTAGTGCTCCATCGTTTTCTTCTTCTAGAATGTCCTCTCCTTTAGCTTCTGATCATTGGAGAAATATTGGATTCCAAACCACCAGTAATTATTTTCAAAATTTTAATCCAATCTATCCAAATAATTTGGACCACACGTATTTTGGTTTGGGAAATTTGGGAACTACTGTTAAGCCCTCAGCAGGTTGTTCTTGGTCAAATAATAATACCCATATGATGCATAGGCAACCAAGGAACAACAATGGATCTCATCAATCTTCATGGCACTCTTCTAAAGATCCACAAGGCAGGCTCAAACCTGAAAAGGTTTGGGTCCCCTTAAGACACTAACTTTTGCATTGTTATTATCTTGTTGTTGTAGGTTACTCCATACCAGGATCCTAGCTTAGGCATTGTTGATAGTGGTTGCTCCAGGAGTATGACTGGAAATAAAAGTCTTCTCTCTAACTTTGTACCATTTCATGGAGGCAAGGTCTATTTTGGTGGGGGTGAAGGCAGAATCACTGGCAAAGGAACGATAAAGACTCCTAATCTAAATTTTGAGCAGGTCTACTATGTGGAAGCACTTCAACACTTCAACTTGATATCGGTCTCTCAGATTTGTGACAAGAAGCAGTTTGTTCTCTTCACCGATACTGATGCACTTGTGCTTTCCAAAGACTTTCAGCTTCCGGATGACTCACAAGTTCTACTCAGAATCCCGAGAAGACACAATCTCTATAGCATCAAGTTGAATGAAGTCAACCCTACTGGTCAACTAGCGTGTCTGGTTGCTAAGGCCTCAGAAGATGAAGCCACTAAATGGCATAGAAGGATGGGGCATGTGAACTTCAAGACCATTCACAAACTTGCAAATCTGAATCTGGTCTCTGGTTTACCTCCCAAGACGTTTAGAAATGATATCAATTGTATTGCCTGCAGCAAAGGCAAACAGCACAAAGCATCCTTCAAGGTCATTACTGCTCTTAGTCTTATTACTGAACCATTGCAACTACTACACATGGACTTATTTGGTCCTACTTCCATTAGAAGCATTGACCACAAGCAAATCTGTCTGGTGGTAACTGATGGATATAGCTGGTTTACGTGGGTGTTCTTCTTGGCTGCCAAAAGTGAGACCTACTCAATTCTTAGAGATTTTCTTACCCTGATAGAGAACCAGTTGTCTAAGAAAGTTAAAGGTATTCGGTGCGACAATGGAACCGAGTTTAAAAATAAAGACCTCATCGCACTTTGCAATGCTAAGGGCATCAAAAGAGATTATAGTGCTGCAAGGACTCCTCAACAGAATGGTGTGGCAGAAAGAAAGAACAGGACACTAATAGAAGCAGCAAGAACTATGCTTGCCGATTCCAAGCTTCCAACCATGTTCTGGACCGAAGCTGTTAATACTGCCAGTTATGTTTTGAATAGGGTTTCTATTACCAATCCTCACAAGAAGACTCTTTATGAGCTGCTCACGGGCAAAGTTCCAAATATTGCTCATTTGAAGCCTTTTGGGTGTCCGGTCACCATTCTGAATACTAGTGACTATTTGGGGAAGTTTGATGGCAAGGCAGATGAAGGATACATTGTGGGATATTCAGCTCATTCTCAGGCTTATCGTGTCTATAATCTCTAAGCCAAGCGGATCATTGAAACTATTAATCTCAGGTATTTTGAGGAGAAGTCAAACATCCAAGGCAAGGGTCCAGAATGGTATTTTGATCTTGATTATCTTAGTGAGTCGTTAGGATATTTTCGTTTCAAAACTAACCATGATGCAGGACAACAAGTGTTTGCAACTTCTAGTACTGGTGTTCCTTCTAGTCTTTCTGATTCAGATGATGAGGATGACATTTTTGTGGTTCCATCCTATTCCACCACAGTTTCTCCTACTCCTTCTAGTGATGCAACTCCATTGGATGTACAAGACTCCCAAGTAGCTCTTGACACTCTTCTCAAACAACAACAAGAAGCTACGAAAGCAGTTGCTCAAGGTGGTTTTGAGTTTCCCTTGGTTGAGCCTACCGACCTAGCTGCCCCTGGTACTCCAGCTTCTGCTCCTAGTGCTAGCTTATCATCTACTGGTACTCCAGCTAGTGAGTCTGCTTCCAATACTCGATTCTCCAGTCCTTCTGATTTGGGGAACCATCAAAAGAAGTCTTCTACCAAGCTGGATGATATTCATAAACAACCAGTAGATGGGATTTTCCACAATGCTTCATATGATGCTGACTTTGTTGGTGATCTGAATAACTTGGCACCAGAAGTGGAGGTTTCTTCCAATCCAGTCTTGCAATCACACAAAGATCATCCTACCACTCAAATAATTGGAGATCCTGGTTCTACTGTCAAGACACGCAGCATGCAGCAAAAGGTGGAACCTAGGTCCATTTCTCATGCTCTTGAGGATCAAAGTTGGGTGGAGGCTATGCAGGAGGAAATGCAGCAATTCTTGTTTCAGAATGTTTGGGTTCTGGTTGACTTACCAGATGGAAAGACAGCTATCAATACCAAATGGATTCTCAAGAACAAGAAGGATGCACGGGAATTGTTGTAAGGAATAAAGCTAGGCTTGTCGCACAAGGCCACACTCAAATTGAGGGCATTGACTACACTGAAGTTTTTGCTCCAGTTGCAAGGATAGAGGCCATTCGTCTGTTTTTGGCTTTTGCTTCTTATGTGGGCTTTATGGTGTTTCAGATGGATGTCAAGAGTGCATTTCTCTATGGCAAAATTGACGAGGAGGTGTATGTTACTCAACCTAAGGGCTTTGTAGATCCACTTCATCCCAAGAAAGTTTATAAGGTGGTCAAGGCTCTTTATGGGTTACATCAAGCTCCTAGAGCTTGGTATGAGCGTCTTTTAACTTTCTTGTTAAAGAATGGCTATAGAAGGGGTACTATTGATAAAACACTATTTCTTCGGAGGAATTCCAAGGACATTATCCTTGTTCAGGTTTATGTGGACGACATTATCTTTGGTTCTACTAGGAAGGAGTGGTGTGATGAGTTTGAACACTTGATGAAAGGCGAATTTCAGATGAGTGCGATGGGAGAACTTTCTTTCTTCCTTGGTCTTCAAGTCAAGCAACAATCGGATGGGATTTTCATCAGTCAAGACAAATACGTTCATGAGATTCTTCAGAAGTTTGACATGGATCCTCTTAGACCTGCAGCAACTCCTTATGAAGTTGCTAAAATCAAACTAAAGAATGAGCCAGACCCCCCGGTCAATGTTCACATGTACAGGTCTATGATTGGCTCCCTCATGTATTTGACTGCCTCACGTCCGGACATCATGTTTGCAGTAAGTGCTTGTTCTAGACACCAGGTGACTCCAACGGTTTCGAACTTAAATGCAGTGAAGAAGATTTTCAAGTATATCAAGGCTCAACCTAAATTGGGTCTATGGTATCCTAGAGAATCACCTTTTGTTCTAGAAGCCTATAGTGATAGTGACTATGCTGGTGCTAATAATGACAGAAAGTCTACTACTGGTGGCTGTCAATTCTTGGGTCGTCGACTTATTTCATGGCAATGCAAGAAACAGACAATAGTAGCTACTTCTTCAACAGAAGCTGAATACGTTGCTACTGCTAGTTGTTGTTGACAAGTTTTGTGGATCCAAAATCAGATGTTGGATTATGGTTTCAATTTTATGAACACCAAAATTTTTATTGACAATCAAAGCACTATTTGCATTGTGAAGAATCCTGTTTTTCATCAGCGAACGAAGCATATTGAGATTCGGCATCATTTTATTCGAGATGCCAATGAGAAGAAGCTGATTCAGGTTCTTAAAGTTCATACGGATGATAATGTTGCTGATTTGCTGACTAAAGCGTTTGATGGTCCTCGGTTTAACCACTTGGTGGTTCATATTGGGATGGTCAATCCTTGAGGTCTAGGATTGAGGGGAGGCAAAGCCTAAGGGGAGGCTTTGTGTACATATTCTTAGGACAGACTGACGTATTGATAGATTTTAACAACATTTTTTATTGGTTTTGGTGGTGTGTGTTACTTCTGGTGGAGGTTTTTGCTCACTTCTAGTGGATATGGTCTTACATGACTAGCTTCTGGTCCTCATTGGTCAGCTTCTAGTCATAATTGGTGGCTTCTAGTGGTTCAAAATCCTTCCATGTCAAGTGGTGATTGGCTCCTGGTACTGGTCTGGCACACTGTTCATTTCGTTTGTCCTTTGTTAATCACGTTTTGCTCCTGGTCTGACCATTGTGTGTTTTGACTTTTGGTCAACGCTCCCAATCCTGGTATTCACATTTTAATTAAGTATGGTAAATTGGGAGTTGGTAATTATGTTAAAAAGGGCAAGTGGTTACTATGCAATTATGGTTAAATTTGAAAGGGCAACCCCCCATTAATAGGGGTCAATGAACAGTTACCATTTTCTTTATTTATGGTCAAAATACACCCTTGACTCACTCATTACAATAAACACACACACAAAACCGCTCCTACTATCTTCACCCTAATCATAATCCTTCTTCCATCAATTCATCAAGATCCATGGCTGCTCTTGCTTACCAACCTGCTCACAACCGAGTTGCTTATCTGGGTAATGGTCCACATCGTGAACATTTTGCTGACATCTTGGATTTCATTGAAGCTTCCAACCTAAGATTTGCATTTACTGTATTTCCCACCATATATGATAGTGTTATTCGTCAATTTTGGGCGTCTGCTCGACTTGTGGATGTGGTTGGTCGTCCACGTGTACTCCATGCTACCATAGATGGACGTGCCTATGTGGTGACTGAGGCTTCTATTCGCTCTTCTCTTCATCTTCAGGATGAGGGTGGTGTTGAATCCATCCCCAATTCGGAGGTATTGGAGGGGATGGCTGCTTTAGGATATGAACATGGGGGGAAGTTTAACTTCCAGAAAAATAGGTTTTCCCCCCAATGGAAGCTTCTAGTCCACTTTCTAATCCATTGTATGAGTCCCAAGTCTGGGAGTTGGGATGCTTTCCCTAATCCCTTGGCTACTGGTCTTATTTGCTTAGCCCAGGGTAGAGTTTTTAACTTTTCTCATTATCTATTTGAGGGGATGGTTAGTAATCTGTCTAATGCTGGTTCGAGAAAGAAGTTTCTTATGTACCCTCGGTTTCTTCAGCAAATACTCGTTTGCATTCCTCGTGATAGGACTGAGCATGTGCCGTCTAAGCTTACAGCAAAAGTGTATTACAATATGGTCAATGGGTTTACTGGGGAATGGAGGCCCCTGACTGAGGCCATGTTAGGATTGGCTCAGGGTCCTATGGGTGAGGAGGAGGAGGCTCCTGAGTTTGTTGTGATTGATGATGACCCCATGGAGGAGGAGGCTCCTACTGGTGGTCCTTCTCATGTGGTTAAGGAGGAACTGGTTGAGGAGGTGGTGGTTGAAAAACCATCCCCTTATAAGGCTGGTCCTTCTTCAGTTCCACAAAAGTCTCCATTTGTGGAGACTCCACCTCCTAGTCCTGCTCCACACTCGACTGATAAACCGTTTGGTGCTAGTACTCCACAGGTTGATCCATATGTTGCTTTGGGCTCCAATGACGCTTTCCCTGATCCAAGTTCTCTTGGTGGGCAGGCGGAGGAGCCTACTACACTTATGTCTTTGCTTGATCTTATGCGCAGGTACCATGAGCGGATGATTTCATTGGAAGTTGATTTGAACCAACACAGGAAACTTACGAGGGAGTTTGTTCTTCCTTTGGCTGATCGCATCAAAGCTTTGGAAACTCAGCAACGGCGCCGCAAGAAGCATGTGATCCATTCGGATTCTGATGAGGAGGGTACGGAGCATGTTGAGGATGGTTTGACATTATTGGCAAAGGCTGCCTTTGCTGATAAAGTTTATGATGATTTGCCGGTTCCTCCGACATCCTCCAGTGTTCCTTCTCCTGGTGCTATTCCCACTCCTATGGATGGTGATTCTGATCCTGCTGCTGGTTCTAATGCTGGTCCCTCTCATGATTCGAAGGGCAAGGCCCCAATGACTGATGCTCCATCTCCATCTCGCAAGCGTACCCGTCGCCAGCTTGAAGAGGAAAGGCTAGGTGAGGAGGCTGCTCGTCGGATTCAAGCCGAGATTGATGAAGCTGATAGGGCTGCTGAAGAAGAGCTTCGAAAGCAGAGGCGTGAACAAATTCAACACGATGCCATGCATTGGAGTGATAGTGAATGGATGCAAGTTTTGACTGTTCTCACCCGGGATTATGCTTAGTTTACAGATCTTTTGGGTGACGATGTTGATGAGCACAATTGTATTCTGAGAGCTATGGTATTGATGCGTAAGCACCAGTTGGCCCTTGCTGCACAACTCAGGGAAAATAGAAAGAACATACCTTTATCTCGGACTGAGGAGCGCAAGCAGATGCAACGTTATGTGAAATATCAGTCTGCTGCTCATTTTAATGCTCCTTGGAAGTGGGACCGGGTTCGGGCTTTGACTTTTGATGAGCTCAAGGCACTTTATGAAAATATGGTTAAGCGTCAGAGTCAACCAATTCTGGAAAGATTTATTTACCATCCTCGTGGTGTGACCTCTTCTTCGCCTGTTGCTTCTACTGGTCCTTCATCTGCTCCCACTCCTGGTTCTGCTGCTAGTCCATCTGGTTTTGTTGCTACTACTGTTGGTACTTCTACTTCTCCTTTGGTTGCTCCTTTGGGTTCTACTGCTGGTCATGCTACCACCACCTTTGATGCTACCACCACCACTCATGCTTCTACCACCACACCTGTTACCACCACCACCACACATGTTCCAACCACCACCTTTGCTACCACCACAACTACTGCTACTACACCTGATTTGCCATCTCCATCAACACCGGTTACTTGAACTCAACCAATTCCTACTTCTGCTGCAGATCCTATTGATCCATTGGGTGGGCAAACTCATGAGTCTACTTCTCCTGCTCCCACTGCTGCTGCTGAGGTTACGATAAAGGTTGAATCCACACCTCGTGATCCCACACCTAGACGTTCGCTTCGTCAGAAACAAGCTCGACGTGTTCGCCGTGGTAAGACAGTCCCTTATGAGAAGCGTGATCCTGAGAATTTGATTGATGCAGCTTCGGACAGTGATTCGGATTTGCCGTTGGGCAATGGGAATATTACTGGTTACATGGTTGAGCGTTCTGCAACTCTTCCTGGTGTGGTATCCCATAGAATTACTTTGAGTAATGGGTCTGTGCGTTTGGCTTCGGGTTTGCAGGGTGTGTTATCATGGGCTGACCGTATGGATCTTATGGCGTTGTATGGACTTGTGGATTCTAGCATGCCTTTTGACCCCATGGCTGTGTCTTCATGGCCTGGTCTACGTATCTGGGCTGATCTTAAGCTGATGTTGGATGCTCCTCCTAATGCTCCTGTTTCGGGCATATGGAAGGATCAAATGCAATGGATGATCCAGCGCTGGAAGCTATATGCAGGATGTGGTGTTCATATGTTGGAATTAGAATCTGGTCATATGGTTTTTATGCTGACTGATGTGGATTATCCTTTGACAATTTCTTCGATGGAGGCGATGTTGGCTACTCATTTGCAAATTTCTAATGCCCCATCAGGAAATGAGTCCTCTATGGCCACGGCGTTGGTGGAAGGTATTCAGGCGCGGTTGATAGCCGATAAGAAGGCTGCTTCTGGTATGTGATGTGATTGGGTTGTAAGTGTTTATGTTTTGTATTTTTGTTCATTTGTTCATATTCTCATTCTTTTCACCAATATGTAAAGTGATTGGTGAACTTCATTCTTTATAGTTAAAAAAAAATAAAAAAAATTAATACTTTTTATATAATATCTGCTTATACTTTTAACACATCTTGGATTTTATACTTGTGAATAATATCCCTTGGCTGATTCACATTGTGGGTTCTGGTTCCTGATTTGTGCTTTGGTACTTGGCTTCACTTGGTGTTGGACGGGGTCCACACAACAAATGGTTCTCAACTTACCATGTCTAATCGCCAAGAAAAAGTTGATTCACCTTGAGGGTATGGCTCCTGGTGTGATTCTCAAATCCGTTGATGGTTGCCAGGTTACCCAAAACTGGATGGTTTTCACTTGCCATAGTCTTGGACTGAAAAATGGCTAATCCAAGGGGGTACGGCTCTTGGTAAAGATCTTATCAAATCCGTTGATAGCTGTAATAGCTTGCTTAAAGCTATAGGGTGTTCAACTCACCGATGCTTCATTGCTAAGAGTTGGCGAGTCCAGAGGGGTACGGCTTCTGGTAAAGACGTATCAAATCCGTTGACGGCTGTGATGGTTTGCCTAAAATCATCAGGGTACTCCCACTCACCATTGATTCATGTTCTAAGAGTTGGGCTGGGTTCTAGTCTCCCAGGGTGATGCTTATTCCACCAGAAAGACTGGCTAGCCCAAGAGCGAGCAACTACTTGGTAAAGGCTCATCAAATCTGCTCATGTTGCTGAAAAGATTCAACACGATGCTGATTTGTTCCAAGCTTTGGAGAAGCTTCTAGTGTTTCATGTTGCGGCGGTTACTCTGATTCTTATCTTTCTGATGCTGCTATTTGTTTTGCTGATACAATCCTCGGGCTTATTTTCACGTTTTTCAGGAAACTTGAACTCAACAGGTCAAATTCAAGTTTAGGGGAGGATTGTTAGGACCATTGTAATAGTTAAATGTAATAGGTAGACTAGGAGGTATGTAGTTCCTCCTGGTCCTAGTAGTAGTAGGAGCAAGTCCTGCTCCTGGTCCTAGTCGAAGTCAAACTTTATTATTTACTTAATATTCTGTTAGGATATGCATGAGATATGTTAGGAAAGGATATGCATATCAGTTTTACACGTTTTCTTTAATGCTGTATTAGGGTTTCCTTGTAGTATAAAAGGAACCTTAGGCAGAAGGGTTAGACACACCTTCACCAAACGTAGTTCTAGTCATTATCATTATTAGAAATCCTTAGAAAGGATCAAGTCTTTATAGTTATTCCGTTCTCTTTGATTATATTTATATTCTACATTCATATTGTGTATAGAGTCTCTTTGTGATTTGACTTGTGATTACAGAAGTCATTCACCGGTCCTGACAGGCTGCAAGATCTACATCTAGTAGACCCAACATAGTCCTTGATATCTTTTTGGACAACTCTACCCTAATGAAAGCAACGAGATTGAAGAGAGGAAAAAGTATGGGCAAGGTGAGTTGAGTGACAAAAGTCGGATAGGTTAGGCATATATTGTTTGGTGAGTTGATGATCCTTTTGGTATTGTGAAGGCATGATTAGTACCTAAATAAACACAAGACAATATTTCTCCAATCACTCATATGAAAAATAAAAATTAAAGATAAAAAATATGAGAATGTGTTATATCAATTTCTTGACAAACATAGGATTGAATCCATATCATTCTCATGTTCACAATGTGTCTATTCCATCATCAACCAAGAACACATGATCTATGCTAGATCAACAATGGATTAGAACATTGGTTTTTCAAAACAAGGTTTTTAGGTAAGCATTAACAATGTCATTACCTACTTGTTCATGGGTTCATCTCAAATCCATCATTCAACCAAAATCATTTAGCCTAAATTCGGATTTGTTCTACAAGTGGGTTTTAGTGAAATCTTAATGAATATGAACCTACGGAATTATAGTAAAATAACCATGTCAACCCACATTCCTTATTAAGGTTTTAATTCAATTTCAATTTTAAAAACCCCCAATTATGAAAGGATGAACCCTAAAACAAAATAGATGAAATTGAAAGAAAATACTTACAATTAATTGATGTTAGATGAAGGATGAGTGAAACCCACAACTTGGAATCAATTAATTTGAGTGATTGAAGGTTTTGGAAGCTTCAACAATGGTGGAAAAAGGGTAAACCGTCGGCTGTGTGTTTTTGGGAGAGAGAGGGTTTGGTTTGAAAAAGAATAAAATAATCAAACTGGCGCTCTGACAAAACTTACTGCCCGCGGTACCTTATCGATAAGGAACCGCGGGTTTGAGCCGCAGAGATAAGGAACCGCCTACAGAGGCAGGTTTTTATCTATGAAAAACGCCAAAATTTAAAAACCAAGTTTTTCTAAAATACTTAAAATTATATCATGAGCCTTTTAGAATATCATTGGATCATCATAACTCTAGGCAATATGTTTTAATGAAGGATTACGAGTTGAATCAAGATCGAAAAGAACCGAAACGGACAAACGACTACTCGTAGCAAAACGACTAAGTGGAGAGAAGACAAGGGAAGAGAATTAAGACTAGGACCAATGCTCAAGGGATTAATGACAATCTTCAAATAGTGGTAACGAAGAGCTTGTGTCATATATAGTGGTTTAAGACGTGCCTTTCCGGCGAAACATTAAACGGCTTTGGTAATGAATAAGCACAAAGCAATTATTCAATTATAGACTAAGATCACTTTCAATAATAGTCTTAGTCTAAACCAAAATATGAGCAAGGTATTAATTCACTTTCTCTCCCACAAAAGGGCCTACTAACCGTATGGGTGCAAACCATGGAAATCATGCTTGATACTTTAAGCTTCTACTAACTCACTCTACATCACCATAGTGAGTCAAGTATCCAAGCAATGAAGGTTTGAGAGGATAAAGGAAAAGAAACACAAACCACAAATAAATGTCAAGGCAAGGATGCCGAGAACAAGCACATAGTCAAGTAATGATCAAAAGAATGATCGAAGGGCATGTGGAAGAACGAAAGCGTACCTTGGCCACAAAGAGCAATCCATGAAGGAATAAGTGCTATGCCCAATCAGTGACTATGATGAGTACTAAGTCTTCAAGGACTAGTATCATTCCCAATCATCTTGGTATCATCATTCAAAGATGTTAAAGATCAATGAAGATGATTCTTCTACAAGTGCAAGTAACTCAATCCACAACCAATAAAGTGATTGATCTTCATGAGTACCTACAAAAAGCAAGATGCAAACTAGTAGATACATTTAAAGAGTATATCTAAAATGCATAAAAGCTACTAATCTTAAGTGGGATGCAATATTATCAATTAAAAGACCTATTTTCAAAGAAAACATAGTTTTGACCAAAGAGAAACTTTAGTACAACTAGACCTTCTAATTAGAGGAGACAATGGATCGATCCAAGTTTCAAAGTACAATATACTTTAAAGATCTTGAGTGACCATCGCTCTGATACCAATTGTAGAAACTAGAAGGGGGGGGGGGGGGGTGGGGTTGAATAGTTTCTCTTCGATTGGTGACCAAATTAAAATTACTTTCAATTTGGTTTGTATCAAAACTATCTTTTACTTGAGGCTAAGTTGCATAATGATTAGGTTCAATTCAAATACACTAGCAAGGATAATAGGTAAGTATAATGATAATGAAATAAGTAAAGAGTAAAGAAGGAGACAACCTAGTGGGAAGACACCAAGATTTATAGTGGTTCGACAACGAGGCTCTATCCTCGTTTCTACTCCACTCCTCGAGTACACCTACTCGAGATTTCCACTATATCCACAAACTCCCTTCTCGGCGGAGAAAACCTTACATCGTTGCTTACATTATTTTCCGACACTAAGGTAAATGTCGAGACCTAATCTTTAGATAGGACCAGTCTACACGACGTTGCCTACTTCACAATTTAACGACACAAGGCTAGATGTCGGGTTCTAATCTTAAGGTAGAACCAATCTTCACGACGTTGCCTACTTCACCATTTTACGACACAAGGCTAGATGTCGAGTTCTAATCGAAAGCTAGAACCAATCTTCACGACTCTTCACTTTGAAGCTAAGTGAGAACTTCACACAACACAACTACTAATCACTTTTAAGTTTAGTGAGAACTCACAAGACACAACCACATCACTTTATAGTTTAATGAGAACTCCTAATCAAATCTATTACAACTCAACTAGACTTATCGAAGTACACACATGTAGCTTGGATTTACACAACACAAATCCAAGCAAACACATATGCAATGGATGTACACAACAAATCCAAGTATCCACAAATAACTTGGATGAACACAACTAGTCCAAGTATTCATAAATACATTGGATTGACCTAAAACAAAAAGGGTATTATGATGAATATGACTAGCTCATAGATTCATCTTTATCACAACACTAGTGAGTGAGTGATCTTCTCATTGGACAAGGTAAAGGAGGGGATCAAGAGGATAATCATATGTAAACATCCTTAACAATTTAAGTGATCATTTACTAATGATTATGCTATAGAAAATAGAAAGAGGGCTGAGAAAAACGTCCAAGAGGCTTGCTGGAAAATGAGATTTGACCCACTATTTAAAGGAGACAAAGTATAACGGATCTATAACGGCTAGCTGTGCGCGGTACCTTATCTCACCCCGCGGTACCTTATCGCTAAGGAACCGCGTAGGTACTTAAGGTACCGCCACTAGACTCCGCTCTATTTTTTGTCTTTTAGTGGGGTGGGAATATCTGAGGTATTTGAAACCTTCAAAGGATATTTTAACAGCATTTGGAATATGCTATTTTCAAATTTTCATTTTCCATTTTAATAAAAAATTTTCTAAAAAAGAAAGTTTATAAAAAAGTCTTTTGTCATATTAACAAAAGTGAGTTTTAAGGATAATTATTTTGATGATCACTAAGTATGATTAAGAAAGTTTAGTGATATGATTATTACCTTGATGATAGTGTTAGTTAAATAATTCATTTTGTGTTTTACACTAAATGTGTTGTATGGTTTGTTGTGATCAAAACTAAGAAAGATTAGTTAACACTAATAGTGTTTTTAGGCATCACTTGCATTAACATAATTTATTCATGTTATTATAAATACTTGTACGTAATCGTAATAATAACATACGTAAATACATATTTATGTGTTCGTGATTCTTACGCTCATGAGTTCATGTTCGTGATTATAATTATTATTGATAATAATTATCTTGTATTAATACATACTTAATACTTATCGTGTAATAACACGTACGTAATTCTTGTAATTAATATTCGTGACACGTGTTCATGTTATATAAGGAAAGTTGTAATCTTGTACCTACGATTATTAGTGTACTGTTCATGGTAAAAGCTTACGGGTTTTACAACTCTTCCCCCTAAAAAGAATAATTCGTCCCCGAATTATAGATAAGTAACTAAAAGAGAAACATACCCGAATCAAACTGAGAGGGTATGTAAGATAAATAGACGTGCAGGTGACATGGTAGAAGGAACGTGGAACGTGACATGTTTTGAAAGGACATGGAACATGACGTGACTGAAAGGACATATCTAATTGATAAGAGAAAAACGGATAAGAAGTCCGGATGAACTTGTCCGTTTCCACGTGGCTTCCCTCTTGGAACGGTTCCTTCACAAGATCTTGACACAATGATAATCTTGGTCCTCCTGACCTTGACTAGAAAACACGCAAAGTTCATTGTTATCTACGTAAGATAGATCCCCTGAATTTGATCGATGGAATAAGAATTAACGTGCAAGGATAACTGAAACGTTATGGTGCAAAACAATCTAACTTAACTGATAATTAGCAACGATGCGCGAGACATATTGAAACGTAGTACGTGAAAATTTTGAACGTGATACGTGAAAAATTTTGAACGTGATACGTGGAGATATGGCGAGTGTAGTATGAGCAACATATCGTGATCCATGATACGTGTAACATATCGTGAACGTGATATGAGAAACGTGGAATGAACATGACATGTGAAACATATCGTGAACATGTAATACAACTGCGGTAATGCCTGTAGAAACTAGAAGGGGGGGGGGGGTGAATAGTTTCTTATATTTACTTGTTAAAATGTGGTTTCCAAAAATCCTTTTTCAAAAACTTAGGCTTGAGGAAATATGTGAAATCTTCTTATGCACAATATGAACAATGATAGTGTAACTAAACTTATACTAACAAAAATATATCCACAAAGAATAAAGAATGATAGTGTAACTAATCTAATACTAACACATGTATATGCATAAAGAATAAAGAATGTAAAGAGTTAAGGGTAAAGAAAGATCAAACCGAACACCAAGGATTTATAGTGGTTCGGCAACAAAGCTCACTCCTCGTTCCTACTCCACTCCTCGAGTACTCCTTACTCGAGAGTTCACTACACAACAAGCTCCTTATGATGGAGAAAACCGTACACGTCGCTTAACCAATTTACGACTCTAAGCTAAAAGTCGAGCCCTAATCGTAGCTAGGACCAATCTACACAACTATACTTAGTACATACACAACTTCCAAATAGACACAACTACTTGGATCTTCACAACTATGACACAACTACAAATGTATAAAATTAGATCTTCAATGGATCTTTGGTGGTGGACTCAACACTTCACAAGGATAGTGTTCTTCTCTTTGCACTTGGAGAGGAAGGGATGGAAGAACAAGATTCACTTCTTAAACAAGTAATAATCAAACAAATGATCAAAGATTTGAGTGATTAAAGAAGGGGTTTGAATCTGGAAATAAATGTGCAAAAGAGGTGAGATGAAAAGCTGAGAATGGTCCACTATTTATAGGACAAAGGAGCCAACGGCTAGTTCTGACCGCGGTACCTTATCTTAGCCCGCGGTACCTTATCGATAAGGTACCGCCTAGGTGCTAAGGTACCGCCGGACTAGACTCCGCTCCTTTTTGTCCTTTAGTGGTGGAGGTCTTATCTGGATATAAAAATATCCTGAAAGGATATTCTTAACCAAATAAGAATATGCCATTTTCAAATTTCAAATAATTAATTTAATAAAACATTTTATTAAAAAGAAAGTTTAATAAAAACTTGTCACACTTAATAAAAAGTGAGTTTTAAGAAAAGATTAAATCACTTGATCACTTGATTAAGGTTAGTACTTGTTTATCCATACCTTAAGTGAAAATGGGTAAAATGAAAAATACTTGAACTCAAGAATTCGTTTTTTGTCGTTTTCGTAAATGCTTGTTTTTAAATATTGTCGTAATCAAAACTAAGCGAGACCGAAAAATGCAAGTAACGTTTTTAGTCATTATTGCATTAACAATCTCCCCCTTTTTGATTCCGACAATACATAAACTCAGTCACACAAAAAGAAGATTTTCGAAGACGAGTTTATTCATTTCTCCCCCTTTTTCGAAGCAAAAAGGTTGCGTAAGCCGGTGTTGAAGAAACGGACTTTGCAAAGACTCCCCCTTGGTGCTTTCTCCCCCTAGCTTGGGTCACCGAGGAATCGAGATATGGTGACAAGCTACATAGAAGGGTTAGTTGAACAAAAGAAACAACCAACAATATATAACAATAGGTCACATAAAAAAATAAAAGAGAAGAAAACACAAAGACAAAGATCCAAGATAGGTTACTAAAAGAACATCATACAAAGAAGTATGGAAAAAGAAACAAGCCAAAAGCATAAATCTAATCCTAGTTATTCTAGAATTCTAAGATTTGCTTGAATTTGGTGTCTTGTGGATAAGCAACCAATGCTTATATGAAAGACAAGGTAATGGCGGAGGGTGGTGGTGGTGGCTTGTTGGAGATCTCATAATCAAAGTGAAGAGGAGGCTTAATTAAGAGACTTTTGATGTAGCTCAACTCCTCATAGATGTGTGCCATAGCAAGGTGTTGATATTGACAACATTGACAATATGTTCCATGATGCATGACATTATCATGAGAAGGAGGAAGAACACTAAAGGGTGGTGGTGGAAGAAAAGATGTTCCACAATCAACATTCTTGGTAGGAGACATGTGATTAAGAGTGTTCTTGGGTGAATTTGGGTTGAAAGAAATTGGAGAGAATGGTGGGGATTCAAGGCTTTCATTAGGAGAATAAGACATTTTGTGTGTGAAGTAATGCAAAATGCTTATGGTTTAAATAGGGAAGGCTTAGGGTATTTTTAGGGTGGTCAAAGGGTTTGAAACAAAGATTCTCAAAAATGTTGGAGCAAATCTGGAGTTTCAGACAAAAACCCGAAAAAGGAAGGCACTGTAGGCGGTTCCTTATCTAGGGTGGCGGTACCTTATTAATAAGGTACCGCGGTTCACATATGGAACCACCTGCAGAAGCAGGGTTTGGTGTTTGGAGGAAGATTTTTCAGCAAATCTTATTTTTCTAGTCTAACTTATCATAGGGATATGCTTAAAAGCAAAGATAGACAAAGAAAACATATGCAAACTTACCAAATAGAGATTTGACCAAAATACATGGATTAAAAAAAATCGATGTAGGAGGTGTGTAAGACAAGACCTTAAGTCATGACACAATGATCCTCCATGATTCTATCTTGTTCTTGCTATGTTTGAGAGAATCATACATATGAATTATGTAAGCTCTAGATTAATAGCGAGAATCTATGAAAAATCGTTTTTAGATTGAATTAACAATGTCAAACGAATTTCTCAACCATTTTCGAAAGAGACTTTGAGAATTTTGAAAAGGATAGGAGAAGATTTTTCAAAAGGAGTTTAAAAGACTCAAAGACTCAAAGTGGTAAAAGAAAACACACATGAAGAAAAGAATTTAAGGAAGATGTTCCATTAATCCTAGACCTAGACGCAAGTAATTAAAAGGTTCCCTCTTAAGTGGCTTAGTGAAGATATCAGCTAAGTTGTCCTCGGAGGGCACCTTTTCAATAGTAATGTTCCCCTTTTGAACATTATCCCTAAGGAAATGGTGTTTAATTTCTATGTGTTTGGTTCGCGAATGTTGCACGGGATTCTTGCTTAGGTCTATAGCGCCTTTATTATCGCACATGATGGGAACATCATCAAGAGAAATCCCGTAATCAACAAGCGCTTTCTTCATCCATAGAGCTTGTTGGCATGCTTTTCCGGCACTCACATACTCGGCTTCCATGGTGGATATTGCAAGAGCGGTTTGTTTCTTGGAGAACCAAGAAGTTAAACAACAACCCATGAAGGTACAAACTCCACTAGGGCTTTTCCGGTCCACATAGTCTCCCGCATGATCTGAGTCCGCGTAGACAATGGTTTCTACGCCGGTCCCTTTAGGATACCATAATCCTAAATGTATAGTGCCTTTAATGTATCGGAAGATACGTTTAACCGCTTCAAGGTGAGAGGTTTTGGGAGCCTCTTGGAAGCGAGCACAAAGGCAAACACTAAACATGATATCCGGTCGACTTGCCGTTAGGTAGAACAAACTACCAATCATACCTCTATATTTGGTGTTGTCTACCGACACACAATCATCATCTACGGTGAGTTTAGTATCCAAGGCCATAGGGGTCTTCATTGGTCTAGATTCTTCTAATCTAAATTTCTTTAGCATTTCTTTAGCGTACTTAGATTGACTAAATAAAATACCATCGTCCATTTGTTTAATTTGGAGTCCTAAAAAGAAGTTAAGTTCTCCCATCATACTCATTTCAAACTCATCATGCATGATTTTGGCAAAGTCATCACACAATTCTTGACAAGTTGAGCCAAATATAATGTCACCAACATATATTTGTACGATTATGAGGTGAGGACCTTTCTTCTTTGTAAAGAGTGTATTGTCTACCATTCCCATGGTATACTCATGTTTAACAAGAAACGCTTTAAGTCTATCATACCAAGCTTTGGGTGCTTGTTTGAGTCCATAAAGTGCTTTCTTAAGCTTGTAAACATGGTCCGGTTTCTCAAAATCAATGAAGCCGGGAGGTTGAGCCACATATACCTCCTCATTGATCAAACTGTTAAGAAATGCACTCTTTACATCCATTTGTTGAAGCTTAAAATCTAAGGCACAAGCGTAGGCTAAAAGGATTCTAATTGATTCTAATCTAGCTACCGGTGCATATGTCTCGTCATAATCAATCCCTTCTTATTGATTATAGCCTTGTGCTACAAGTCTAGCTTTGTTACGAGACACAACACCATTCTCATCTAACTTATTCCTATATACCCATTTGGTTCCTATAATGGTAGAACTTCTAGGCGGAGGAACAAGTTCCCAAACATCATTGGCAACGAATTGATTCTGTAGAAACTAGAAGGGGGGGCGGGGGGGGGGGGGGGGGGGGGGGGGGTTGAATAATTTCTCTTCGATTGGTGACCAAATTAAAATTACTTTCAATTTAGTTTGTATCAAAACTATCTTTTACTTGAGGCTAAGTTGCAAAATGATTAGGTTCAATTGAAATGCACTAGCAAGGATAATAAGCAAGTATAATGATAATGAAATAAGTAAAGAGTAAGGAAGGAGACAACCTAGTGGGAAGACACCAAGATTTATAGTGGTTCGACAACGAGGCTCTATCCTCGTTTCTACTCCACTCCTCGAGTACACCTACTCGATATTTCCAATATATCCACAAGCTCCCTTCTCGGCGTAGAAAACCTTACATCGTTGCTTACATTATTTTCCGACACTAAGCTAAATGTCGAGACCTAATCTTTAGCTAGGACCAATCTACACGACGTTGCCTACTTCACAATTTAACGACACAAGGCTAGATGTCGGGTTCTAATCTTAAGGTAGAACCAATCTTCACGACGTTGCCTACTTCACCATTTTACGACACAAGGCTAGATGTCGAGTTCTAATCGAAAGCTAGAACCAATCTTCACGACTCTTCACTTTGAAGCTAAGTGAGAACTTCACACAACACAACTACTAATCACTTTAATGTTTAGTGAGAAGTCACAAGACACAACCACATCACTTTATAGTTTAGTGAGAACTCCTAATCAAATCTATTACAACTCAACTAGACTTATCCAAGTACACACATGTAGCTTTGATTTACACAACACAAATCCAAGCAAACTCATATGCAATGGATGTACACAACAAATCCAAGTATCCACAAATAACTTGGATGAACACAACTAGTCCAAGTATTCATAAATACATTGGATTGACCTAAAACAAAAAGGGTATCATGATGAATATGACTAGCTCATAGATTCATCTTTATCACTACACTAGTGAGTGAGTGATCTTCTCATTGGACATGGTAAAGGAAGGGATCAAGAGGATAATCATATGTAAACATCCTTAACAATTTAAGTGATCATTTACTAATGATTATGCTATAAAAAATAGAAAGAGGGCTGAGAAAAACGTCCAAGAGGCTTGCTGGAAAATGAGATTTGACCCACTATTTAAAGGAGACAAAGTTACAACGGATCTATAACGACTACTGTGCGCGGTACCTTATCTCACCCCGCGGTACCATATCGCTAAGGTACCGCGTAGGTACTTAAGGTACCGCCACTAGACTCCGCTCCGTTTTTTGTCTTTTAGTGGGGTGGGAATATCTGAGGTATTTGAACCCTTCAAAGGATATTCTAACAGCATTTGGAATATGCCATTTTCAAATTTTCATTTTCCATTTTAATAAAACATTTTCTAAAAAAGAAAGTTTATTAAAAAGTCTTTTGTCTTATTAACAAAAGTGAGTTTTAAGGATAATCATTTTGATGATCACTAAGTAAGATTAAGAAAGGTTAGTGATATGATTATTACCTTGATGATAGTGTTGGTTAAATAATTCATTTTATGTTTTACACTAAATGTGTTGTATGGTTTGTTGTGATCAAAACTAAGAAAGATTAGTTAACACTAATAATGTTTTTAGGCATCACTTGTATTAACAATCTCCCCCTTTTTGATTACGACAAACGATAAACTCATTTACGTAGAAACACAAACTATGGGATTATTAACTAGTTTATCACTATCATTTCTCCCCCTTTTTCGTAGCAAAAAGGTTAGCATAAGTCTTTGAAGAACATTGAACTTTGCTAGTAGCTCCCCCTTGGTGGTTGCTCCCCCTTGCTTGGGGCACCAAGTTTGTGAGCTAAGGGGACATACTACACTAAGGTTAGTAGAAAGGAAAGAAACACCAATGTATATATGATCACTACCTACTAAGTAACTTGAGAGGGAGAAAGAGAAGAAATCTCAAATTAGAAGCAAGTATTTTGCTAAGTATGTCCAAAGGGGTAATTGACAAAATCAAACTTCAATCCAATGAAGATGATAAGCTTGTCAATGGGTTAAAGCTTTAGAATTGATGGAATCACCCATAAGCAATTGTAAAAAAATTAACCAAGATTAACTCAAAGTAGAACTAATTAAATAGCACACAAATAACACAAAGGTTACATAAAAAATACAACAAAGAAGATAGTCATACACATAGTATGAGTATCTAAAAGCAATAAATATGGAAAATAAACCACTAAGCATAAGCTAGTCTAATAGTGATATTTTCCAAGATTGCAAAAAAATAAAATAAAACTAAAAAGACGACGATGCATCATTCGAAGTTTTGTCCACCGGAACGAAAACTTGAATAGGAGGTCGAGTGAGAAGGAATTCAAGAAAATTTAACTTCTCATACACATGAGCAAGTTCAATTTGTTGAAATCGGCAACAATCACACGAGGATCCATGATGCAACACAAAATCGTTTGATGGGGGTATGGCATCAAACTTAGGGTTTGGTGGTGGTGGGGTAAAGGGTTTGGGAGTGTTTTCACAATGCCTTGTGAGGTTTGGGAAGGTTGAAAGGTCATTGAGTTGGGGGGTATTGAAGGATTGTGGTGGTGGTGGAACATGTTCTTTTGCTCTGGTGATGGGGTTTATGGTGTAAGTCTCATTCCAATACTTGATTGTTGAGAAGGTAGGGTTTTTGGGTGGTTTGGACGAAGATGGTTCATTCTTCTTAACCCAAACGGGTCGAACCGAGATTTTCGGTTTCTTTGAAAGCTTGGATGAGGAAGCTTGGGGTTGTGACAAAGAAATGTCAAGGTTAGGAATGTAGGAGTTAGGCATTGTGAGAGTGTGAGAATGATATCTCAAGGTTATGTAAGAATGAATTCTCAAGGTTGGGAAGGTGTGAGAATGAAATCTCAAGGTTGGGGTATAAGTAAAATGTAATCAAGGTAAGAATTTGAATACAAAATGTGTAGTGTCAAGGAATGTTTAGTCAATTTGAGTAAACAAGGAATCTTGACTGGGAATAGGGTTTCAAAATTTTGACCAAAAAATCGTCAAAATCCACTTTCTGGCCGCGGTACCTTATATGGGCTGGCGGTTCCATATCACTAAGGAACCGCGGGTCTTTAAGGAACCGCGTCCAGTGGTCTTTAAACCATGTTTTTCCTGGGTTTGGGAAAAACTAAGATTTTTTCAAAAAATTGCAAATCTTGGAATTTTACCTCTATTAGAGCCAAAATATGCTAGGGTTGCATAAAGCAACACATTGTTGGGAATAAAATATGGGTCAGTTCACTAGACGCTGATAAGAAGAATTCAAGCGCTGATAGGATGACATTGGACGCTGACAGCCAAGCGTTGACACTTGAAGAAGTCAACGCTGACAGCCTTGAAGATTAGCACTGATGGAATATATCTTCATACGAATCTTTTTGTTTATTTTTTTTTTATTTGTGTATGGTAAAGATAAGCTCGACATTGTATTTTTTATTATTATCTTTACCTAGAATAGTTGATTCGTAGCTTATTGTACAAGACTTCTTAATCTATAAAAGAAGATCTTTTAGGTTAAAGTTATTATCAGTTTTCATAAGTTTTCGCAAGTTAAACCTCTTTCATTGTAATCAAGTTCGATCATTCTAATACAAGTGAAAGTTTGTTTAACATCTTTGTGTTTTAGATTAAGTGTTAATTCCGCATAACACTTAGTTACTTTATTCATAAGCAAAGGTTTCTCTACGTGTATTACTTGATCTAATCTCGTATACACAAAGCTTAATCGATCTAAGTTTGGGATCAACAAGTGGTATCAGAGCTTGTTGAGAAACTTTTGATCTTTAAGTAACGCAAGAACCCTAAAACACCAAAAACCCTAAAAACCCTAAAATTCTCAAAACCCTAAAAACATCATGTCTGGCACAGATCAACCTGCTGCTTTGCTACAAAACAACTCCACAAATCCTAGTATCAAAATTCCCACGTTTGATGCCAGGAACTTCGAGCTTTGGAAGTCCAATTTTGAGCAATATATAGCTATTCATGACTACACTCTTTGGGAGATTGTTGAATATGGGAACACATTCGACAAAGCACAAAAGATTGCTGCTGCTATTGCCACAAGGACAGCTGTTCCTAATTGTCCTGAAGCTGATAAGAAGGAAAAGCCTGGAGATGGAAGAGCTGTATCTGTTGAAGATATAGCCAAGAAAAGGGTGGACATGAAAATCTTGAACATCATGAAACACGCCCTAGGTCATGAGAATCAGCACAAGTACAAACGCTTTGAGTCTGCAAAAGAGCTTTGGGAAGCTCTTGAAGTAGCACATGGTGGCAATGCTGACACAAAAGAAGAAAAGAAGAAGCAACTCTTGCATGAGTATGCTGTCTTTAAGGCTCAACCCAATGAGAATCTCAGCAATGTGAGAAGCAGACTGGTTGACATCACAAGTCAACTTTCCTTCATGGGAACACAGATTGATGACCCTGACTTGAATGCTACTTTTCTCAAAAGCCTTGGTGATGTATGGAAGATTGAGACAAGATCCATTCTTGTCAATAACACCCACAAGACTTCCAGGTTTGATGACATCTTCAACAAACTAAGACTGCTGGAGAATGAATGGCTTTTGGAGAGTGATAATAAATCTTCCAGCAGCAACATGGCTTTCTTCTCACAAAGTGAAGGCCAATTTGATTCCATGAACTCCTATGGACATCCAGTCACTGGATCTCAATGTGTCAACGTTGGATCACAGCCTGTCAGCGCTGGATCATATCCTGTCAACGCTTTATACTCAAGCGCTGACACTCACAACTTTGGCGCTGATAGAATTAAACCTGCTGGTTTAGATCTAGATACTGTGTGTGCATTCATTGCTTCTTTGCCCAGTGATTCAAGGATTACATATGAAGATCTTGAGCAGATAAGTGATGAACAATTGGAAGAGATGGACATCAAGTGGACTATGGCTCTTGTAAGTTTAAGAGCAAACAGGTTTAATAAAAGGTTCAAGAAGAAGATGACCTTTAATGCTAAGGATGTTGCTGGATTTGACAAATCAAAGGTTGAGTGCTACAATTGTCATCGGATGGGGCATTTTATGAGGGAATGTAGATCTCCAAGAAGATCTGATGCTGGTAAGCCCTCAAGCCAAATGGTTAAGAGCCAAGATCCCAAGGCCATGGTTGCTGTTCAACAAATTGATGGTGTTGGAGGATGGGACTGGAGCTGGAACTTTATGGCTAAGGATGAGGAAGAGGACAGAGCTTTGGTTGCTGAAGTTAAAGAAGAGCATGTTGAATATGCTCTCATGGCACACTCCTCCTCTTCATCAGATAATGAGGTATATGATGATGCTTTCTGTTCTAAGGGTTGTCGTTTAAATACTGAAAAACTAAATCAAGAGATAGTAAAATTATTAGATGAGGCAAGTACTGAAAGATGCAAAGTATCTAATTATCAAATTGCTCTTACCCAAACAGAAAAGACAGTAGCTGAGTATAAGAAAATGGAGTTTGATTTAAAGGATCAAATAAATATCTTAAAACATGAGTTACATCAAAGTAAAGATATTCAAGATATAGTAAACAGGGTTAATCTTGATTTGATAGCTCAGTTAGAGGAGGCTAACAAAAATAAAGATAATGTGAGTCTTAAAATCCAGAGATTTGATAAGGCCACACAATCCCTAGGAGAGTGTGTTAGTAAACAAAGAGACTCTAAGGACATGAGTGGGATTGGGATGAAAGATTATACTGGTGTTCCACCACCAGCTGGGGATTTCTATGGTGTCCAATCAAAGGACTTATCTTGGACTGGCTTGCCAGAACTTCAAGAGAAGGAATTCATTCCTCCACCTAGAGTGACTTCCCCAGTTGAAGAATACAAACAAAAACTGACTGACCTAGATGAGTGGAAGAAAGCTAACCACACTTTGTTTGTTAAGGGAGGGTTGTTGTGTGAAAGTCCAAATGAGCCCACACCAATCAAGAGCCATGATCCTACACCTATTAAAATCACACACCCAACAACTGGCAAAGCTGTTGACCTTGGCCCAAAAACTGTTAGAAAACCTAGTGTTAAGTATGCAGAGATGTATAGGAATACTAGGTCACCAAAAAGCCAAGTTAGTAACCATGGAACAGGCTTCTTTGCTTCTAGACCTAAGACTATGTCTAGAAAAGCTTGTTACTCATGTGGTAGCTTCTCACATTTGGCATACAAATGTGTCAACGCTTCCAATGTCAACGCTGATAGGAACCATTTCAGCGCTGACAAAAGTCAACATAGGTCAAACACTGTCAGACCCAATACCTTTGTGAACAAAAGTTCACAAGTTGTTAGACCAGCCCCATTCTTTTCTAGAGGGTCTAACACACAAGGCCTAAGACCTTTCCAAAAGTCAAACACTTGGTCCAATAGGCAATGGGTTCCTGTAGCAAACCCTAGGTTCAACGCTGATAAAGGCAATCGGGGCGCTGACAAGAATAATTTCAGCGCTGACAGACACACTGCCAAACCTAGGTATTTGCAACCACAGGGAAATAGGTCTAAAGCTTCTACTAGCTTAACATGGAGACCAAAACAAGACCAAAACTCTAATTCTACTTGTGTTTCTATGACATGCAACAGGTTTCATTATATTTCAAAAGCCATGGCAACACCAATTGGGGTTAACTGGGAATTTCATTCAAAAAGGGATGAAAATGGGGTTGTTATGAGAACCAAGTCTGTTCTTGTTGAACAACCTGAATCCAAGTCTTCCAAGGCTTGGGTTCCCAAAGAAAACTAATGTGTTTTCTTTATGTGCAGGGCATTCAGAAGAAGATCAATGATTATGGATATTGGGATAGTGGATGCTCAAGGCACATGACAGGAAAGGAAGACTATCTGACGAATTTCACTCCTATTCAAGATGGTGATAAGGTATACTTTGGAGGAGGCTATGGCACCATCACAGGAAAAGGAACCCTTGTCACCAACAATCTACGGTTTGAGAATGTCTTCCTGGTAAAAGAACTGGATTATAATTTGTTTAGTGTATCACAAGTGTGTGATAACAAAAATAAGGTTCTTTTCACAGATACTGAGTGCTTGGTGTTAAGCAAAGATTACAAGCTTCCTGAGGAAAAATACATAGAGTTTAGAACACCAAGGCATAAAGACATATATAATGTGAATCTTAATGGAATTAAGATAAATAATAAAATGATGTCATGTATTTATGCTAAAGCCTCAGTAGATGAAAGTAATCTTTGGCACAGGAGATTAGGGCACATAAACTTTAAAAATATCAATAGACTTGTGAGGCTTGGTTTAGTTGATGGTTTGCCTGAAAAGGCTTTCCACAATGACCACTCTTGTGTTGCATGTCTTAAGGGCAAGCAGCACAAGGTCTCATTCAAATCTAAACAGGTGCACTCTAGTTCTAGACCACTTCACTTATTGCATATGGACCTCTTTGGTCCAACTAATATAGAAAGTTTGAAGGGTAAATCATATTGTTTTGTCATCACTGATGATTTTTCCAGGTTTACATGGACTTTCTTTTTAGCTAAGAAAAGTGAAACTGCCCAAAGTCTGATTAATTTCATTACCCAGATTGAGAAGAAGAATGGTAATGAGGTCAAAATCATTAGAAGTGACAATGGGGGTGAGTTTAGAAATCAGTTGTTAGATGATTTTTGTGCCAAGAAAGGGATTACTAGGCAGTTTAGCATAGCTAGAACCCCACAGCAAAATGGGGTTGCTGAAAGGAAGAACAGAACCCTAATTGAAGCAGCCAGAACCATGTTGGCTGATGCCCACTTTCCTATAGCCTTTTGGGCTGAAGCTGTTAACACAGCTTGTTATGTTCAAAATAGGGCATTGGTCAACAAAATACATAATAAGACACCTTATGAGTTACTTTGGGGAAGGAAGCCAAATATTGGCTTTCTCAAGCCTTTTGGTTGTCATGTAGTTGTTTTAGAAACTAGTGCCTAGGTAAATTTGATTCAAAAGGTGATGAAGGCTACTTCATGGGTTATTCAGTGCAGAGCAAAGGATATAAGGTTTACATTAAAAAGGAAAAACGTATACTTGAAAAGGTACATGTTAGGTTTTTAGAGAGTAAACCTAGTGATCCTGAAAGTGGTCCAAATTGGTTGTTTGACTTGGAACCTTTATCTAGAGCTTTAAATTATATGCCTGTTACTGATCCAGACATTGTGAAGGTAACTTCAAGTGTTTTGGAAAAGAGAATTGGTAATGTTTCAGGTATACAGGTTGCTAAGAAGGATGGACCACCAGCAGTTGAGTCATCTCCCACACAAGAATATGTTACACTTCCTATTTGGACAGATGAGTATTATGCTGCTGCTGCTGCTGCTAGAAAAGATAATGGTGGTTTTCAAATACCACCAAGTACAAACATGCATGGTTCTTCAGGCGCTGACAAAGGGAAATCAAGCGCTGACAAGACCAATTCAGACGCTGATAGCTCAGACACTGACAACAACAGTTCAAACGCTGTTAGCCCAAGCGCTGACAAACAAGGTTCAGACTTTGACAACACCTTTGCACATCTTTTCTCTTCCCATTTTAAACAAGGTGGACCTTCCAATGTCCATGAAGAGATTTCTGTTGAGCAAAGAGAGTCTGATGAAGAAGATATTGGCAACATGGAGCGTGAAATTGAGGACACCAGACTTTTTGAAGGAGGAGTTCTCACTTCCACAGCAAAGGATCACCCCTCATCTCAGATCATTGGTGATGTTATGGCTCCAGTTCAGACACGAAGATCCCATCAAAATCTTGGTGGATTTATTGCCAATATACACAAGAAGGTTGATACCCCTCTTGTACAAGCATGTTTGTTTGCATGTTTTCTGTCACAAGAAGAACCCAAGAAGATTTTTGATGCTCTCAAAGAACCTAGTTGGGTGGAAGCAATGCAGGATGAGCTTCACCAATTTGCTATACAGGATGTTTGGGAGATGGTTGATTGTCCTAGATATGTGAGACCAATTGGGACAAGATGGGTTCTAAGGAACAAGAAAGATGAAAGAGGTATTGTGGTCAGAAACAAGGCACGTTTGGTAGCTCAGGGATATACACAAGAGGAAGGTATAGATTATGAAGAAGTTTTTGCTCCAGTTGCATGAATTGAAGCTATCAGAATTTTCCTAGCTTATGCCTCTTGCATGAACTTCACTGTTTATCAAATGGATGTGAAGAGTGCTTTCCTCTATGGAACAATTGTTGAGGAGGTATATGTCATGCAACCTCCTGGTTTTGAAGATCCTAAGAATCCAGACAAGGTTTATCGAGTGAAGAAAGCTATGTATGGACTTCATCAGGCCCCAAGAGCATGGTATGGTACATTGTCCACCTACTTGGTGGAAAATGGTTTTAAAAGGGGCACCATAGATCAGACATTGTTCACAAAGAAGAAAGGTAAGGATGTCTTACTTGTCCAGGTCTATGTTGATGATATCATTTTTGGATCGACTAATCCAAAGATGAGTGAAGACTTTTCCAAGCTTATGACAGATAAGTTCAAGATGAGTGCAATGGGTGAGATGAACTTCTTTCTAGGGTTACAAGTTCAGCAGAAAGAAGATGGTATCTTCATCTCCCAAGACAAGTATGTAGCTGAAATCTTGAAGAAATATGGTTTTTCTCCACATGAAAAAGATGCTTCCACTCCTATGGATAGGGAACACCCTTGGGGAAAAATTGGAGCTGGAAAAGATGTGGATGTTAGGCACTATAGATCAATGATTGGTTCATTGATGTATCTTACAGCCTCAAGACCTGACATCATGTTTGCTGTGTGTGCTTGTGCACGCCATCAAGTGACTCCCAAAGAATGTCACCTTTTTGCTGTGAAAAGAATTTTTAGGTACCTAAGATGTTATCCAGATCTTGGCCTATGGTACCCAAAAGATTCTCCATTGGAACTTATTGCATATTCAGACAGTGACTATGGTGGTGACAAGTTTGATAGGAAATCCACAACTGGTGGATGCCAATTTCTTGGGAGCAGATTGATATCTTGGCAATGCAAGAAACAAACAGTGGTGGCAAACTCTACAACTGAAGCAGAATATGTTGCTGCAACTGCTTGTTGTGGACAAGTCTTATGGATTCAGAACCAGCTGTTGGATTATGGGTATAATTTCATGCATACCAAGATTTTTGTAGACAATAACAGTACTTTATGCATTATTAAAAATCCTGTACATCATTCTAAAACCAAACACATAGAAATTAGACATCATTTTATAAGAGATTGCTTTGAGAAAGGTTTAATACAACCAGATAGGGTAGCCACAGAGGATAATGTGGCTGATTTATTAACTAAACCTTTTGATACTGGAAGATTTCAATATTTGGTAACAAATATTGGAATGGTTAATCTCACTTAATATGTGTTTTGGAACCTTTTTGTAAAAGTATGTACAGGATAATGCATTGTTATTGGTCTTTGTGATGATTTAGATTTTTCCACTTTATTTTTCTAACACTGACAAAGGTAAATGTAACGCTGTCAAGTGTTATTTTGCCGTTGTTAGAGATATTATTGTCTAACGCTGACAAGAGTTCCTTCAACGCTGATAAGTGTTGTCGGGGCGCTGTCAGCAACAAATGTTAGTTTTGTGGTTTTCAATCTAAATGTGTAGGTGGTGGTAGCTTTATGCCATTGGATACAGAGTTGCTTATGGATCTTTGAAGAGCTATTTGGACATGTTTTTATTTATGGATGATGGTTGGAATATTTATATTCCTATCTTGACATAAATTTTTAATGTTCATATATATTTTGAGAAACTCATGTATCATAGTTTAAGGGGAGGTTTAAGGAACCTTTAGGACTCTTGGGTATTCTTACAATACTCTCATCACAATTCTAGATTGTGTCCACAGGTGAGTATGGGTTAGTTTTACTAAACCATGAGGCACTGTAGCATGCAAAGTTGACATACTATGCATGCTGCCAAGACATTTTTGGCCTAGAATTGGTTGTGGTCTGATGGGAGACTTGGGAATAGTTTTGTTATGGGTTTACCTGGGAGTTACAAAGAATTTTATGAAATAACTTTGTTGGTAAGTATTTTGGTTAGCAAGGGACTCTAGAGGACATTTGTGTCTATCTTGCTTAAGCAAGTGTGCATAAATGGACAGTGCTTGCCGCCCAGTAATTATTATCAACTTGTAAGATATTTCCCTTAGGATAAATTACTTTGTTAAGGTCTTTTTCTTTTTAAATATTTTTATTTTTATTTTTAGACGCTGATAAGTTTTTCTCCAAACGCTGTTACGTCCAATCGTGACGCTGACAAGGCTTTAGGCAAACGCTGACAAGAAAATATAGCCGTTGGGCGCTGATGGGCTATTTTTGACCGTTGACACCTAGTGGGCCCTACCCAGTTGTTATTTTTGACTAATCTTTGGCCGTAATTTTGGGGAGTTGTTACTTTTAATTAATGCATGAGATAAGTTATATTTGTTTCAATATTTTCATCATTACTCTTTGAATATAACTGCCTCATTTTTGACCAATCAAACTCATGCATCTCTCCTATAAATTTGGCTAATCTTTTTATTCTGGGTATTCATATTTTCTTGTCTAACATTTTTCTCCTAGATTTTTCCCATACCACATAACCTAAACAGATTTCAACATGGCACCAAAGTTCAACTCAAAGAAATTAACATTGGAGTTCAAGAGCCAACATAATATGGTAGCTTACTTGACTGCTGATAATGATTTGTTCCCTCAGTATTCACAAATGGTGGCATTTTTAAATGCATCCTCATTAAGGTATGCACTTTCTCATACACCATTAGTCCCTGTCGCACACATTAGACAGTTTTGGAATAATGTTAGTTCCACAACAGCTAATGGAGTGACCACATTAACATCTACTGTTCATGGAAGAACATGGGTGGTCACTGAAGCCTTGGTTCGCCAAGCTTTGCGTCTTGATGACGCTGATGGTGTGACTACCCTTGCCATTGCAACAATAGAACAAGGTCTTAGGGAATTGGGTTATCCTATTCCTGCTGATGTCACTTTAAATAAATATCATAAGCAGGAATTTCCCTCTGACTGGAAATATTTGATACATGTCCTTCTCCAATGCTTAAGTCCAAAATGTACTTCTTTTAATGAAATAAACAGGTCAATTGCAAGTGCTTTGGTTTGTATAACACGTGGGCTTAAGTATAATTTTTCAAAAATGATTTTTGAAGGGATGTGTAAAAATAAGGGAAGTAAAATGACTTTGGCTTACCCAAGATTTTTGCAAATGGTCTTTGATTTACAAGAATATTGTACTAGGGATCATGACACTTTTTATGAGATCCCTAAACAACAGAAAACCATTTTCAGCAAAATGAGCTCCACAAACAGATCTGTCCCTCTCACCCAAGCCATGCTTGAAGTAATTCAGGCTGCTCAACCACAACCAGACCCTGCACCTCAACTTGAGCCTATTCATGAACCATTACCTTCCCCTGACCACATGGACGTTGACCCGCCAAATGTCAACGCTGACACTCAAAATGTTGGCGCTGACACAGCCGATCCCAACGCTGATGACATCCCTGAACAATCCCAAACACCCCTTAACCAACCAACACCCACACAATCTACCTCATCTTCCACCCCATTACAATCTAGGTTGAATAAACGCCAAAGGACTACTGGAGTGTTCTCCTCTAGTGGTCCTAGCCTTGTAGCAGAGAGAACCACCTCCACAAGTGTGGCTGGTGCCATGGATGAGGCTGGGGCTATTGACACAAGCTTAGATGCTGGTCAAGACAGTCCCAACATCATTAAGACCTCATCCATGCCCTATGATTCTATTTTGGGAGGTCAAATCCCCATTCTAGCTGAGGGCAGATTGGAACCTATGACATTGATTGAATTGACGGCTGCTGTCATTAGCTTGCAAAAGCAAAATGTCAGCCTTGTACAAATTGTCAATAATCAGGGCCGTGAACTCCAAGTATTGAGGGAGCGGGTAACTGTTTTGGAGAATCCAAGTAGCAGGAGTAGGATGGAGGAATCTTCCAAAGGGGAGGATGAAGAGGATGAGCTGATTCATACAGCCAGTGAGAAGAGTTCACAATTTAGTGAATCTTTAAATGTTGCAGAAGTCCTCACCAACTTGAAGAAGCACCCAATTATTGATACATCCAAGGTAACACCATTGAACTTGGAAGGATCTTTCACAGCAACAATGGGCGCTGATACAGGTTTGAACGCTAACACATCCAGCGCTGACAAAGGTAATCGTGGCGCTGATAAAGGTAACTTGAACGCTGACAAAGTTGCAGGTGGTGTTGATGTATTCCAGTCATCAACAATCATCAAAGATGTGTTCACACAGGTTTCTTCTTCTACCTTACCTATTATTGATCCAAAAGACAAGGGTAAGGGGATTCTGGTTGAAGAAGATGTTCCAAAGAAAGATGCAGCACAAATTGCATTTGATGAACAGTTGGCTGCACAACTTTTGGAAAGAGATTTGAAGAGGAGTGGTAGATCACCATTTGTTGCCACTTTTGAGAGTGAGGAAGAGGGTGGTGATGACAAAGAAGAAGATAGCTCAGATTCAAGTGTTCAAATTATTGAAGATCCAGAAAGACTTGAATATGGGGATGAGTTAGTAAAAGAGAGATTGAGTGAGTTGAAGAATCAGATTGATTGGGACCTTCCAGAGATCACCAGAATGTACCATGCTTGGGAAGACAAGGTTATGGACAACCCAGGGATGAGTTTGTCAGATCAAATTTGGGGGTTGGAAGTTCTTCTTAGGGTACAAGATGATATAAAGGTGATTTTGAGGTTTAATGCACAAGAGGTCAAGACTTGGCTCAAAAGAGATAGAAGGCAGTTGTATTACAAGTTGCTTAGATGCCATCAACCTAGATGGACATACAAGAAGTTGCTGGCTTTATCTTTTGAGGAGTTATAGTATAGGGCACATCCTATTTGGAGGAATGTGCAAGAAAATAATGTCTATCAGTTTCTTTCAGAAGAAAGGAAACAAGAGCTTGCTGAGGAAATGCAGATTCAAAAGGAGATGAGGATTGCTCAAAGACCAGTGAAGAAAGGAGATCCTCTCCAATTTCCCAAAGATATGGATGTGTATTATCCAACTGAAGGTGTTATAAGGAAGCATCTCAAGCTTTCTCCTTTGGAAGCTTCAGATTTGGTTAATGTAGTACCTCTAGATGACAGAAATCCAATCATCAGTTTTGATGAAGATGAGTGTGGATTTTGGAAGATTGGCAGGTTTGGAAAGGAGGTACATACTTTCACTTCAGTTATTTCTATCTTTGCAAGCATAGACAGAGAAGACTTGGTGCATCTATGGAGATTAATAGAGGCCAAGTATACAGCTGAAGCACCTACTTCAGCAAATGGAATAAGACTGTGGAACACATTTTTGACTTTGTGTGGTCCAAAGGAAGCAGATCCTGCCATATGGAAGGATCTTGAAGATGATCTCAGTAATCTTCATTGGAGGCTTTATTCTACTTGTGGTGTGTTTCATTTGAGCTCTACAAAGTTTTCAGAGTATCTACTTGTGGATGCTGACTATTTCTTGTCCAAAGAAGTGTTGGAGAAGATGATGGAGACACCCTTGGAGATTGATTATACTAGTGATGTGGCCAAGGACTTGATTAGATATGTTTATCACCAACATAAGAAGTTTTTGCAAGATTCCTCCTAAGCCTTAAGTTTTTATTCAGAAACTTGATCATTGGAATAGATATCAAGTTTAGGGGAGGATTGTTGGGAATAAAATATGGGTCAGTTCACTAGACGCTGATAAGAAGAATTCAAGCGCTGATAGGATGACATTGGACGCTGACAGCCAAGCGTTGACACTTGAAGAAGTCAACGCTGACAGCCTTGAAGATTAGCACTGATGGAATATATCTTCATACGAATCTTTTTGTTTATTTGTTTCTTTATTTGTGTATGGTAAAGATAAGCTCGACATTGTATTTTTTATTATTATCTTTACCTAGAATAGTTGATTCGTAGCTTATTGTACAAGACTTCTTAATCTATAAAAGAAGATCTTTTAGGTTAAAGTTATTATCAGTTTTCATAAGTTTTCGCAAGTTAAACCTCTTTCATTGTAATCAAGTTCGATCATTCTAATACAAGTGAAAGTTTGTTTAACATCTTTGTGTTTTAGATTAAGTGTTAATTCCGCATAACACTTAGTTACTTTATTCATAAGCAAAGGTTTCTCTACGTGTATTACTTTATCTAATCTCGTATACACAAAGCTTAATCGATCTAAGTTTGGGAGCAACTAGGACCATGAGTTTGTTGAAACCCAAAGTAAGGATCACCCAAGAGGAGGGAAAGAGGGACACCCAAAATTGGGATGTTTGAGTTGGGTGGAGGTGGAGGAGGCAAGTTCTCCAAGGGTGATGTGGGTAAAAGTAGAGGCATGTTCCCCAAAGGGGAAATGGGTGAGTGTGGAGGTAAATCCTCCAAGGTTGGTGAAATGGGTGAGTTGAGAGGGGTAAATGGTGAAGTCACCAAAATGTCATCAAAGTCATTCCCAAAAGGAATGATTTGGATTGGTTGAGGTTGTGTGGTCACTTCCAAGGGTGCACTTGGAGTCAAGGGTGAAGAAAGCTCATTCATTCTTGAGTTGAATGAAGAGGAGGTAGAACCAATGGAGTGGTTAGTACCATGGGTGGATGAAGTCTTGCATGGTGCAAGAGGTGGGGAAGGTGATGAAGAAATAAGGATAGGAGCATTCTCATTCTTAGGTGTGTAGAATGGTGAGGAGTTAGGCTTAGCTACCTTAACCCTTATTTTGAGTGTTTTCCTTGGGGTGGAGGTCTTGGAAGTGTTTGAGGTTTTGGTACACACAATGGTTTATTAGGGTGGTTTAAGGTTTAGGGAAGTATGTTTGATGTGTGAAGAACATGGCAAACAAGGTGGGTTTAAATGGGTGAGGGGATGATCCAAACTAGTAATGGGTTAAAATCATTTTAGGTGAATAATGAATTTAGGTAACCTAGTTTAGGAAATGTGCAGTTTATTACTGAAAATCATGCAAGGTTTACACAAAATTAAGAAAACAGTGTAAAGCAAAGATGCTGTCGTGCACAGTGACCGGCGATTCCTTATCTAGGACCGGCGGTACCTTATCGATAAGGAACCGCGGGTCGATATGGAACCACGACCAGAAGGTTTTCAAAAATTTCCCTTCCCTAGTTTTTGATAAACCCAGATTTTTCCCAAAAGTTTCACAAGCCAAAGTTAACTACAGATCATAATCTAATAAGCTAACTATCAAAAGGCATGCACAAAGCTATGTAAAACACAAACATTATTGCATAAGCAACATTAAGGATCAAAATAAATAGTAATCCAAGCATGTAACACAAGTTAATAAACAACTAAATCAAAGTGTTAATAACCAAATGTTTAACCATCAAATCCAAACTTTGACACAACTTCAAAGTCTTCACCTCCTTTTCTTTCCTAAACCCTTGATCATCTTTCCCAAATACTTGAACCCTTTTCTTGACTCCACTCGGTGTTCATGTAATTCTCCCCGAGTTCTAAGATTCTCACGATAAAGATGCTCCATATTGAGATCTTCAGGTACATCACTAGAAGGGTGAGGAGGAGGAGCTAAGTCTTCAAAATCATCCTCGAATTGATTTGAGGATGGATGGGAGTTACTCGAAGAGTCAAAATGAGAACTAGGACCGATGCCATTGATAGGTGTGTAAACACCCATCTTTTCTACCACTTAATTACAATAATAACCGGACCAAAACGTGTATTTTATGTCTTTTATGTCGGAATTATGCGTGGTTTGTGTTTTTGTTGTATTTTAGGATGAAATTATGAAAAGTGGAGAAAACACGAGAATTCACGGGCATTTACGGCTTTTATTGAAGAAAAAGATGAAAGACGGAGTTGAGAAGTCAAGAGTGGAAAAAGAACGGAAGTCCAAGACCAATTCTGAAGATTTATCGAAGAAAAAGTCAAAAGACGGAAGTTTATCAAAAGCCGAGAAACTCAAGTCTATTTTATTGAAGAAATTAAAGACGAGTTCAAAAGATATCCCGAGCCACAAGTCCTTAAAGTCCAAACTTAAAAGAAAGATGAGAAGAAAAGGACTAATGACGCAATTAATGAAGATTAAATGAAGGAAGGACTTAATCTTGCAATTAACAAGAAATGAAGAAGGGGAGGAAGCTTCCTTAATCCTCCCCTATAAATAGTTAGGATTTGTTAATCATTTGTTTTGTTGGCTAACTTGACAAATTAGCTCTTCCACATTTATTTTATGCACATTTAAATACTTGCCATTTAATTACCTTGTCTTGCACCTTAATTACCATTTAATTCAAGTAAGTGTTTCTTTTTAATTCTTGTCAAGCTTTATCTTTATCTTGTTAATCTCATTCTTCCTTTCTTAATCTTTGTGTTGATTTGTTTATGTTCAAGTTCTTGATTTTGGTTGATTTATTTAAGTGGGTTTTGATTAATTTGATTAAGTTTTGTGAATTTTATTGATTTGGATTGATTGTTTATGCTTTATATTTGCTTTATTTATTTGTTTGGTTTAATCTTTTTATTGATTTGGTTAAGTTTTGTTTAGATCCGTATGTTTCTTCTTTCCCTTGTTCTTCGCATACAATAACTGTTCTTTCCCAGATCAAGCCCAGAAATATTCCGAACAGGAGTGGATCATCGTGTTCTATACGGAATATCTTACTTTCCGAATAGGTGTTTTATTCCGCGTAGCAGTTTTGAAGAAATTGTTTATTCGGAATAACTATTTGTTCCGTATAGGGATTTTGAAGAATTGGCTATTCGGAATATCCAGTATTCCGAATAGGGGATTTTTCCGCATAGCTTTCCGAACAGGGACTTTATTCCGCATAGGGCTGGACATTCCGAATAGACCAACTTTCCGAATAGGGTAATCTTTCCGAATAAGTGACAGTTATTCCGAATAGGCCTAATATTCCGAATAGGGGATTTATTCCGGATAGGGAATTTCAGTTTTTAGTTTTCTGCCTTTTTATTTTTCCCGCCTTTTTCCTTAATCGCACTTTAAGTTTATTTGCCTTAGTTTAAGATTTAGTTTTAGTTGCGTTTTAAGTTTGCCTTAGTTAGATTTAAGTTTGCGTTATTTACTTTATTGCCCTTTAGTTTTAGTCGCGCTTTAAATACTTGCACTTTATTTTTATTAGTCTTAGATTTACTTTAATTGCACCTTTACTTTAATTGTTTTGCACCTTTTATTTTCAAAACTACAACGACACATTTTTATTCCACCAAAGTTCAACTGAGTCACAAATTAAACATAAAGTTTTTCAATTCGAAGAGATAGGAATACAACGATAAATTTTAACTGGGAAAATCTCAGTTATCAAATGGCGCCGCTGCCGGCTCTTTTCGTAAAGATCAACAGTTTTTTGTGAGAGACACGTTGCTTTTTGGGACCCGTTCACTTGTGAACGTTATTTTTCTTGCATATAAAAATTCATAAAATCCATAAAAATTAAAAATTTCAAAAATCCAAAAAGATTTTATCTTTCTTGTGTATATATATTGTCTTTGTGTTTGGTTTTGTTTTCTTTTGCATTTTCAGGTGTATGCGTACTAGATCTTCTAATTATCGAGAGCCCGAGCCTCAAGAAGATTTAGATATGGCAGGTGTTAACAACAATAATCAACTACCGCACCTCAATAATAATAATAATAACAACAATGCTCCTCCACAGCCCGATCTTCGGACCATGGAGGAACTTTGTCAACCAACAATGTTTGGACGAGGAGGACCGATTGCGCCGATGCAAATCAACGCTCCTGAGTTTTCGTTGAAGCACCACATGATTCAGCAAGTACAAACAAACCCATTTAGAGGATTGCCTGATGATGATGCCAACAAACACCTCGACAAGTTCATTACAATCACCCAAAGCATGAAGTTGCCTGGGGCCACAATGGATGTTCTCCGCCTACAACTCTTCCCGCATACTTTATCGCATCATGCTGAAACATGGTTTGATCGTCTCCCGAAGAATTCTATTCACACTTGGGATGACACGACTCAACGCTTTTTGTCGCGCTACTTTCCACCATCCATGGTCACAAGCCTTCGCAATCAGATCAGCGGTTTCATGCAAGATCCCGATGAATCTCTTTTTGATGCATGGGAGCGATATAATGTCTTGATCGACCGTTGTCCAAACCACAACATGCTTCCGGTCACCTTGATCGATACTTTCTACAACGGATTGACTTTTCGAGATCGTGATACGATCAATGCAGCCGCCGGTGGCACATTCATGAAAAGGAGACCCGAGGAGTGTAGAGAGTTAATTGAAAACATGACTACTCATCATAAGAACTGGGATTCCTCTGCTTCTTCTAGAAACAACACGAGAGTCAATGTTTCTTCTACCTCAGCAAACCCTGAGATGACCGAACTCACCCGCATGATGGTCGAAATGAGCAAAAGTATTACGCTTCTCGCTTCAAACCAACAACAACAACAAGTTAAAGCGGTTGCTAATCCTTGTGAAACATGTGGCGGTCCTCACTCATACACCGATTGTCCTTCGACACAAGGAAATCCGGAAAATGTGTATGCAGCTTACGGTAATTATTCACCGGAAAATTACCAAGCTAGACAACAAGGGGATAGAAATCTGCTGAGCTACCGTTCCAACAACTACCTTTCACCCGGTTTTTCTCCTGAAAACCAAAATCCCGCCAACAACTACAATAGAAGCAACCAAATCCCACCTCGTGCTTCTAACCCTTATCAACCACCCACCCAACAACACCCACCCATTAATCCCGATGTTGACACGATCATGAGAACTCAAGGTGAGCAAATCAAGAATCTACAGAGCCAAATAATTAATTTGAAAGGAGATATCTTGAAGCAAGGTAATGACATCAGAACTGAGGTTCGTGATAATCTTCAATCCTCTTTCATCACTCAAACAACTGAATTGAAGAATCTGTTGGCTAGTTTCTTGCCTGAAGCTCAACCTTCTTCTTCTTCGGGTTCTCTACCTTCAAACACCGTCACTAATCCGCGAGCTAATGTGAGTGCTATAACTACGCGTAGTGGAATTACCATTGTCAATCCACCTGATTCACCACCATTATCTACACCTCCTCCACCACCATGTACCCCTACTCCTCTTACACTTAGTGATAGTACACCATTACCGTCTCCGCCTCGTCATGACGATGTATCTCGAAAGGACCCTTCAACATCACAACCTTCACCAACTACACCTCCACCCAATCCTTATCAACCCAGAATCCCATACCCTTCTCGCATAGGCAAAACCAACGAGCTAACCAAGAATGACTGTAATGTAATGAAATATGTGGATATGCTATCTAAAATGACCATCAACATTAGCCTTGTTGAAGCACTTTGCCACATGCCGAAATTCGTCAAAGCATTCAAGGAATTGCTTAGCAAGAAGGAGAAGCTCATTGAACTCGCCAACACACGCTTAAATGAAAACTGCTCTGCAGTTCTTCTTAGAGAACTTCCGGAAAATCTTGGAGATCCCGGTTGTTTTGTGTTGCCTTGCGTGTTCAACAAAACTGAAGAATTTACTGCCCTTGCTGATCTCGGGGCTAGTATTAATTTGATGCCACTCAGTGTTTGGAAAACACTATCATTGCCCGACCTCATTCCCACAAAGATGACTCTCGAACTTGCTAATCGCACTCTCGCTTACCCCGTTGGTATAGCCGAAGATGTGTTTCTTAAAGTTGGCACATTTACTTTTCCGGTTGACTTTGTCGTAGTAGATTATGAAATGGACCCTCGTATTCCTTTAATACTTGGTCGGCCATTCTTGAGAACCGGACGTGCTTTAATAGATGTGGCCGAAGGTGAGTTAATCTTACGAGTCGGGGATGATTCTAAAGTTTTTAAAATGGGGAAGCTTACAGGAAAATCTTTTGGAGGCCGAGAATCAGTGAATATGATAAATGTGCTCGATGACTTTACCGTCTATGACAATCCTCTATTCGAATCTTCCACTGACAATCCACTATTTGAAGATAATATGGATGATTCTCCCCCTACTTTGGACGCTTCTCCCATTTTTGATTCTCCACCGGTCTTCGATGCTTATGATGATGATGATTCTAGCTCAGACTCGGATGATTTTGATTGTACTTCTGAGTATCCCGAGCTGCCCACTTTCGATGATTTTGATGAGGCTGATACTCTATCGAGCGATTCTTCACATGATGAAGATCCTCCGCCATCACTCGATCCTACTTTGGACAATTACTCATTCGAGGACGATTTCTCTGAATTTCTCAACACATACTTCCCTCATGAGAGTGATGCACCTCCTTTGGACTTTGAAGATTATCGTCTTGATCCTACTTTGGATTTGAAGAGCATTTTGTCAAAGGAGAAGAAACCGGTTGACACCAAAATCCGTTGCACTTATGATTTGACACCTCTTTGTCCCACTTCTGAGGACGAGGTTGTGCTTCTTTGCGGATCTTCTTCACACTCGGCTGAGCCGGAGTGCTATTTTCCCCTGAAGGAAATGGTGTTCGACCCCGGTATTGAAGTCTTTAAGCCATCTCAGTATCCACCTGATGAAATAAAAGGAAAAATCTTTGGAACCATTGAAGACATGCTTGCACCGCTTCATACTTGCTTCTACCGTGCTCCATCACTGCTTAAGGGAACCTTGCCACTTCTCTTTTGGCTTGCCTTGTTCGCCTTAAGCTCGTGCTTATTGATGGATGAAAACCATGTCTTTGATCCTGGTGGATTTGTTTCATGCTACTTCCGTTGATGATCAAGGTCGAGTCAGGCTCACGACTCGGTGAACAAAAACCAAGCGCTTCTTGGGAGGCAACCCATGCATCTATCTTTCCGCTTTCTTTACCATAAGTGTAGGGGGACCCTTTGGATTGCTATTTCCTCTCCTCACTTCTTAATCAGGGATTCGAGCTTCAATAATACACTCTTGATGATTCTTGACGACCCGTGATTCCGTGTTCTACTTTATCCCGGTTCTATCCTAAACTCTTTTCGATTCACTATTTTATATTTTCTCAATATTAAAATAGGAATCTCTTTAGTTGTCTTTTCCTTAGCGAGATTTAAACAACGTGCACAATGTCCTTAGTGTAGGGGAGTTTACTCCCACATGCTTAAACATTGATGACAATGTTTATCTTAACTGTAGGGGGGACTTCTATCGAAGTTAAGTGGTCTTTTCCTTGTTTTTGTCCTCATTTTAACCGGAAAATCAATTTTTCGACATTTTTCAAAATTTTTGATCTATTTTGGCCTATTAGTTTTTACCTTTGTATAGTTATTTTCTTTCCTTATTAGAATAAATGTTTAATAAGTGGTTTTAATTTTCAAGCGTTGTGAATCTTTTGACTCAATCCGAGTTTACTCTAGCTAGTATCCTTAACGTGTTTAAGTCAAGTTTTGCTAGGCTTTTATTTAGGGAGCTATAAAACGTGAAAGTCTTAACTCTCACGGGTGAAGAACAAGAACTTTTCGCAAGTTCCTATAATTGATCCTAGAGAGTCGTTTATCAAGGGAACTTTAAGATGCAATTTCTAAACTTGAAAGAGTCTAAGAATTTGCAAGATCCTATAGGCGACTCGAAAACCCAAAACTTTGATTTCATAGGCTAAGTATCCACGAGTCTCATTACTTGAGATTTTAAACTGTGGAGAACGAGAGATGATAGAGCCAATTATAAGTTCGGTATTCTTTCGTGAATTTATGTGAGTTAATTATGAGCCTATTCTTCCATCACTTGCTAATAAATTTATCTGCTAATAAATAAGGTTATACGATTTGAAAAGTTACTTAGCTTCTAGCCCCAGATCGTTTAAAAGTTGCTCGGTAATGACGAGAGTTCATAGCCAAGGCATAACTTATGAAGCGGGGCGCGAAGATTGGCGAGTCCGAAAAGGCCCTAACAAGGCATGAGGGCTATGTTTTGTTGCTAAAGATCCAAAAGTGATGTGAAGAATCATTTATCGAAAGTCAATATGAAGGATCGAGACACACGACGTAAAGCAAAACTCCCCAAAAGTCATGGAGAAGTGTATCCGAAAAGACCCTAACAAGGTATGAGGATAAATAGATCCAAGTCATAAAAGGAGGCGGATCGTTGTATATCAAAGTCCAAAATAAAGATTGGAGAAAAATGAAGAAGTCGTGGTCCAAGTATGAATCTCTAAAAACTTCAAGTGAAGAAATTCCAATTATGAAGAGAAGACCATTATTTCACGAACGTCTCTCAAGATTTGAAGTATGAAGTCGCTGCCAAATATCGGCCCGAGAAAGGTCTCAAATCGCGAACCAAGTTATGCCAAGATATGAACTTTCTGATATCCCGAGAAGCAGTTTTAAAAGATTTGGTCCTTTAGCTAACTATTGATTAAATCGTGCACTTTATTTTCAGACTTAATAATTATCAAAATAAGTCAAACAATGCATCTTCGTGATCATTCAAGACAAATAATAAAATATAAGAGATACCCATAGGAATAAGGGAGTCTAAGTGAATAATTGGCCCACATAAGTTCGTGTTAGTTTACTAACTTATAATAACAATGATCTCGTTTTTAAGCTTGGTTTGGAGAAAGTGAAAAGTTGAGGATGATGATTATTCATAACATTTTCAAAACCCAAGGTATGCTTTTAATTTCTTTGCTTTGCATTTTTATAATTTTTTTTATCTCTTTAATAAAGGCCAATGTGGATTGATTAAGATGAAAAGTGTAAACATGCCTTGTAACTAATGCATTGCATGAGGACATTGCAATGGTCAAGTGTAGGGGATTTGATAGGTGTGTAAACACCCATCTTTTCTACCACTTAATTACAATAATAACCGGACCAAAACGTGTATTTTATGTCTTTTATGTCGGAATTATGCGTGGTTTGTGTTTTTGTTGTATTTTAGGATGAAATTATGAAAAGTGGAGAAAACACGAGAATTCACGGGCATTTACGGCTTTTATTGAAGAAAAAGATGAAAGACGGAGTTGAGAAGTCAAGAGTGGAAAAAGAACGGAAGTCCAAGACCAATTCTGAAGATTTATCGAAGAAAAAGTCAAAAGACGGAAGTTTATCAAAAGCCGAGAAACTCAAGTCTATTTTATTGAAGAAATTAAAGACGAGTTCAAAAGATATCCCGAGCCACAAGTCCTTAAAGTCCAAACTTAAAAGAAAGATGAGAAGAAAAGGACTAATGACGCAATTAATGAAGATTAAATGAAGGAAGGACTTAATCTTGCAATTAACAAGAAATGAAGAAGGGGAGGAAGCTTCCTTAATCCTCCCCTATAAATAGTTAGGATTTGTTAATCATTTGTTTTGTTGGCTAACTTGACAAATTAGCTCTTCCACATTTATTTTATGCACATTTAAATACTTGCCATTTAATTACCTTGTCTTGCACCTTAATTACCATTTAATTCAAGTAAGTGTTTCTTTTTAATTCTTGTCAAGCTTTATCTTTATCTTGTTAATCTCATTCTTCCTTTCTTAATCTTTGTGTTGATTTGTTTATGTTCAAGTTCTTGATTTTGGTTGATTTATTTAAGTGGGTTTTGATTAATTTGATTAAGTTTTGTGAATTTTATTGATTTGGATTGATTGTTTATGCTTTATATTTGCTTTATTTATTTGTTTGGTTTAATCTTTTTATTGATTTGGTTAAGTTTTGTTTAGATCCGTATGTTTCTTCTTTCCCTTGTTCTTCGCATACAGTAACTGTTCTTTCCCAGATCAAGCCCAGAAATATTCCGAACAGGAGTGGATCATCGTGTTCTATACGGAATATCTTACTTTCCGAATAGGTGTTTTATTCCGCGTAGCAGTTTTGAAGAAATTGTTTATTCGGAATAACTATTTGTTCCGTATAGGGATTTTGAAGAATTGGCTATTCGGAATATCCAGTATTCCGAATAGGGGATTTTTCCGCATAGCTTTCCGAACAGGGACTTTATTCCGCATAGGGCTGGACATTCCGAATAGACCAACTTTCCGAATAGGGTAATCTTTCCGAATAAGTGACAGTTATTCCGAATAGGCCTAATATTCCGAATAGGGGATTTATTCCGGATAGGGAATTTCAGTTTTTAGTTTTCTGCCTTTTTATTTTTCCCGCCTTTTTCTTTAATCGCACTTTAAGTTTATTTGCCTTAGTTTAAGATTTAGTTTTAGTTGCGTTTTAAGTTTGCCTTAGTTAGATTTAAGTTTGCGTTATTTACTTTATTGCCCTTTAGTTTTAGTCGCGCTTTAAATACTTGCACTTTATTTTTATTAGTCTTAGATTTACTTTAATTGCACCTTTACTTTAATTGTTTTGCACCTTTTATTTTCAAAACTACAACGACACATTTTTATTCCACCAAAGTTCAGCTGAGTCACAAATTAAACATAAAGTTCTTCAATTCGAAGAGAACCACTTAGAACGAACAATTTTAACTAGGAAAATCTGAGTTATCAGCCATCACCATCACTTGGTGGCATATCGGTGTCCTCCTCATCCGGCTCTTGATGGTCGGATTTTCTCGAACCACGGTCACTTCTTGGCTTTCGTTGATACGCCTCTTGAATAGGCAACATAACCCGTTGAACCGGGTGAAAGCGAGAAAGATCGAGTTAGGAAAATCTTGACCAACCCTTCTAAAGAGGCGAGTAAGAAGAATAGCATAAGGGAGGTTGGTTTTGGGTTTGGAAAGAGCATAATTTATACGTCGAGCGATGTAATATGCAAGATTGTACTTGGTGGAAGTAAACAGGCAAAACAACATATGCCCCATGCAAGCCGGGATATGATCCCGATTCCCACCAAGACATAACACATTTTCCCTAAGGATGTTTGCCCATTGGAGCATGTAATCCTTAAGGTCGCTTGAGAGCACTTCATACCTATTCACATTTCGCACATTTGTATGAAGGCTTCTCACAACATTTCCACTACGCTCTTTCGAGATGATTTCAAGGATGAAATTTAGATCAACTTCGGTGGTGTCATTTGGAGGTTTATCGTTTGACTCCAAGAGAGCATCTAGTCTCCACTTATCCGTGAAACGTCAAGTGCCTTCAAATGGCACACCAAGAATATCACCAAAGTCATCGAGGGAATATTGAATGATTTGACCATTCAACAAGAAACGAATAAAGATTTGGTCGTTGATTTCAAGCATGGAGTAAGTACTGAAGAACTCAAGAAGGAACATGGGATAAATTACCTCGTCTATGTAAAGCAAACAATCAAACCCAATAAGCTCGAACATAGAGTTGATATAATTATCTCCCGCTATTCTTGAATCTACAATCCTACCCTCATGGAAACAACGAGAGGAAAGGGATGGAAAAGCGTTTTGGAGTTGAGGGGAAACAAAGGTTTGAGAGATGTCGGGCATATAATCTCTAGTGAATTGATGATCTTTTTGATATTGAGAAGGCATGATTAAGTACCTAAATACAAACACAAGACAATATTTCTCCAATCACTCATATGAAAAATGAAAAGGAAAACGAAAAATGAAAATGTCTTATATCAATTTCTTTACAAACATAGGATTGAATCCATATCATTTTCATGTTCACAATGTGTCTATTCCATCATTAACCAAGAACACATGATCTATGTTAGATCAACAATGGATTAGAACATTGGTTTTTCAAAACAAAGTTTTTAGGTAAGCATTAACAATGTCATTACCTACTTGTTCATGGGTTCATCTCAAATCCATCATTCAACCAAAATCATTTAGCCTAAATTCGGATTTGTTCTACAAGTGGGTTTTAGTGAAATCTTAATGAATATCAACCTAAGGAATCATAGTAAGATTACCATGTCAACCCACATTCCCATTAAGGTTTTAATTCAATTTCAATTTTAAAAATCCCCAATTATGAAAGGATGAACCCTAGAACAAAATAGATGAAATTGAAAGAAAATACTTACAATTAATTGATGTTAGATGAAGGATGAGTGAAACCCACAACTTGGAATCAATTAATTTGAGTGATTGAAGGTTTTGGAAGCTTCAACAATGGTGGAAAAGGTAAAACCCGTCGGCTGTGTGTTTTTGGGAGAGAGAGAGAGTTTGGTTTGAAAAAGAATAAAAAAACCTCAAACTGGCGCTCTAACAAAAGTTACTGCACGCGGTACCTTATCGATAAGGAACCGCGGGTTTGAGCCACGGAGATAAGGAACCGCCTACAGAGGCAGGTTTTTATCTCTGAAAAACGCCAAATTTTGAAAATCCAGTTTTTCTAAAATACTTAAAAAAATCATGAGCCTTTTAGAATATCATTGGATCATCATAACACTAAGCAATATGCCTTAATGAAGGATTACGAGTTAAATCAAGATCGAAAAGAACCGAAACGGACAAACGACTACTCGTAGCAAAATGACTAAGTGGAGAGAAGTCAAGAGAATTGAATCAAGACTAGGATCAATGCTCAAGGGATTAATGACAATCTTCAAGTAGTTGTAGCGAAGAGCTTGTGTCATATATAGTGGTTTAAGACGTGCCTTTCTGGTGAAACGATAAACGACTTTGTAATGAATAAGCACAAAGCAATTATTCAAGTATAGACTAAGATCACTTTCAATAATAGTCTTAGTCTAAACTAAAATATGAGCAAGGTATTAATTCACTTTCTCTCCCACAAAGGGCCTACTAACTGTATGGGTGCAAACCATGGAAATCATGCTTGATACTTTAAGCTTCTACTAACTCTCTCTACATCACCATAGTGAGTCAAGTATCCAAGCAATGAAGGTTTGAGAGGATAAAAGAAAAGAAACACAAACTACAAATAAATGTCAAGGCAAGGATGCCGAGAACAAGCACATAGTCAAGTAATGATCAAAAGAATGATCAAAGGGCGTGTGGAAGAACGAAAGCGTACCTTGGCCACAAAGAGCAATCCATGAAGGAATAAGTGCTATGCCTAATCAATGACTATGATGAGTACTAAGTCTTCAAGGACTAGTATCATTCCCAATCATCTTGGTATCATCATTCAAAGATGTTAAAGATCAATGAAGATGATTCTTCTAAAAGTGCAAGTAACTCAATCCATAACCAATTAATTGATTGATCTTCATGAGTACCTACACAAAGCAAGATGCAAACTAGTAGATACATTTCAAGAGTATATCTAAAATGCATAAAGGCTACTAATCTTAAGTGCGATGCAATATTATCAATTAAAAGACCTATTTTCAAAGAAAACATAGTTTTGACCAAAGAGAAACTTTAGTACAACTAGACCTTCTAATTTAAGGAGACAATGGATCGATCTAAGTTTCAAAGTACAATATACTTCAAAGATCTTGAGTGACCATCTCTCTGATACCAATTGTAGAAACTAGAAGGGGGGGTTGAATAGTTTCTCTTCGATTGGTGACCAAATTAAAATTACTTTCAATTTGGTTTGTATCAAAACTATCTTTTACTTGAGGCTAAGTTGCATAATGATTAGATTCAATTGAAATGCACTAGCAAGGATAATAAGAAAGTATAATGATAATGAAATAAGTAAAGAGTAAGGAAGGAGACAACCTAGTGGGAAGACACCAAGATTTATAGTGGTTCGACAACGAGGCTCTATCCTCGTTTCAACTCCACTCCTCGAGTACACATACTCGATATTTCCACTATATCCACAAGCTCCCTTCTCGGCGGAGAAAACCTTACATCGTTGCTTACATTATTTTCCGACACTAAGCTAAATGTCGAGACCTAATATTTAGCTAGGACCAATCTACACGACGTTGCCTACTTCACAATTTAACGACACAAGGCTAGATGTCGGGTTCTAATCTTAAGGTAGAACCAATCTTCACGACGTTGCCTACTTCACCATTTTACGACACAAGGCTAGATGTCGAGTTCTAATCGAAAGCTAGAACCAATCTTCACGACTCTTCACTTTGAAGCTAAGTGAGAACTTCACACAACACAACTACTAATCACTTTAAAGTTTAGTGAGAACTCACAAGACACAACCACATCACTTTATAGTTTAGTGAGAACTCCTAATCAAATCTATTACAACTCAACTAGACTTATCCAAGTACACACATGTAGCTTGGATTTACATAACACAAATCCAAGCAAACACATATGCAATGGATGTACACAACAAATCCAAGTATCCACAAATAACTTGGATGAACACAACTAGTCCAAGTATTCATAAATACATTGGATTGACCTAAAACAAAAAGGGTATCATGATGAATATGACTAGCTCATAGATTCATCTTTATCACTACACTAGTGAGTGAGTGATCTTCTCATTGGACATGGTAAAGGAGGGGATCAAGAGGATAATCATATGTAAATATCCTTAACAATTTAAGTGATCATTTACTAATGATTATGCTATAGAAAATAGAAAGAGGGCTGAGAAAAACGTCCAAGAGGCTTGCTGGAAAATGAGATTTGACCCACTATTTAAAGGAGACAAAGTTACAACGGATCTATAACGGCTACTGTGCGCGGTACCTTATCTCACCCCGCGGTACCATATTGCTAAGGTACCGCGTAGGTACTTAAGGTACCGCCACTAGACTCCGCTCCGTTTTTTGTCTTTTAGTAGGGTGGGAATATCTGAGGTATTTGAACCCTTCAAAGGATATTCTAACAGCATTCGGAATATGCCATTTTCAAATTTTCATTTTCCATTTTAATAAAACATTTTCTAAAAAAGAAAGTTTATTAAAAATTCTTTTGTCTTATTAACAAAAGTGAGTTTTAAAGATAATCATTTTGATGATCACTAAGTAAGATTAAGAAAGGTTAGTGATATGATTATTACCTTGATGATAGTGTTGGTTAAATAATTCATTTTGTGTTTTACACTAAATGTGTTGTATGGTTTGTTGTGATCAAAACTAAGAAAGATTAATTAACACTAATAATGTTTTTAGGCATCACTTGCATTAACAGATTCAATTCTTCTTGCATCGCAATGACCCAACTCTCACCCGTCAAAGCTTCTTTAACATTCTTTGGTTCAATCAAGGAGACAAAACAAAAGAAGTTGCTTTGGTTTTGGACTTGAGATCTTAGGGTCCTTTGATTTAAGTCACCAATGACATTATTGAGAGTATGATCCTTAGATTCCTTAATGTTTACTTCCTTTTCAACACTAAGGTCTTCAATTACTATTTTTCTAACCTCTTTGGCTTTAACTACTTCTAGTTCATCCAAGTCATCATCAACCAATGGTGGTGTCTCGGGTGAAGGAGGGGTTTCATCAAAGGTTACGTTGAGTGAATCTTCAATAACCCCCGAGGTTCTATTTAGGACTATGTAGGCTTTACTAGTTTGGGAATAACCTAAAAGGATACCTTCGTAAGACTTTGGGTCAAACTTGGTAAGGTAGTCTTTGGTGTTGAGGATAGAGCACTTGCTTCCAAACACCCTAAAGTATTCTAATGAGGGTTTCTTACCTTTAAGAATCTCATAGGGGGTCTTTCCTAGGAAAGGTCGAATAAGAATTCGGTTGAGAATATAAGTCGATGTGTTCACGGCATTGCACCAAAACTTTTGAGGCAAAGATTGCTCGTTTAACATCTCCTACTCATCTCTTGGAGAGTCCTATTCTTCCTTTCAACTACCCCATTTGATTGTGGAGTGCGAGGAGCCGAGAAGTTATGGGTAATACCATGAGCTTCACAAAAGGCACCAAATTGCACTTCATTATCAAATTCCCTACCATGATCCGTCCTAATAGAAACAATTGAACATCCTAGTTGATTTTGAATTCTTCGACTAAAGATTTCGAAGTGATCGAAAGCTTCATTCTTAGATGCCAAAAATCTAGTCCAAGTGAATCTAGAATAGTCCTCAACTATAACTAGGGTATAAAGGTTACCTCCATAACTCCGTATGGCGGAAGGTCCAAAAAGATCCATATGTAGGAGCTCTAAGCACCGAGAGGTCGAAACCAAATTCTTGGCTTTGTGACTTGAGTGAACTTGCTTTCCAACTTTGCAAGCATCACAAAAGTGACTATCAAACTTAATCTTGGGGAGGTGTCTTACCAACTCCTTAGAGACTAAAGATTGAATTAAACGCAAATTAGCGTGACCTAATCTCCTATGCCAAAGAGTAGAACTATCATCTATAGTCGCAAGACATATGTTGTCTTTTGACTTCTTTCATAACATAAAGCCCATGCTTTCTAACACCTTTTCCAATGACTTTTCCATCTTTTACGATTTCACTGTCATGTTCCGAAAAGATGACCTTACACTTATTATCACAAATTTGACCTATACTTAAAAGGTTAAATCCTAAGTTATCTACGTGCTCAACATTTTTAATGGTCATGGAGTCAAGAGAAACCGTACCTTTGCCAATGATATTATCACGTAGACTACTAGCGAATGTGACGTTACCTCCATCATATGCTTTGTAATGCGAGAACAAACTTCGATTACCCGTCATGTGTCTAGAACATCCACTATCCTTAATCCACTCATCGGGCTCCAAATCAATTCCCAAGCATATCTAGGTAATAACACACAAGATCAAACATTTGGTCCCCAATATCTCATGGGTCCAAAATTGTTAGTTCCAAACATCCCTTGCATTTGGCTGGGATGCATGAATGAAGAAGGGGTTCCCCATGGAGAACAAAATGGAGGAGGGTAGTAATTCATGTAACCATTTTGTTGTTCATTATTTCTCCTAGGTGTATTTGATCTAGGTTTAGAGTTATTATTATTCCTTCTAGGTGTTGGAGTTTTACTTCTAGATCGTGAACTGTTTTGATTATCTCTTCTATGCGTTGTCATTCTACTTCTAGGCTAGACTCATTCCGTACTCTAGGTGGAGTAGAGGATAGTCTAGATAAACTTCTATTTCCCATGAGAGGTTTACTTAATGGCTTGTAGAACTTACCAATAGCATTGTCGTCAAGTATGGGTAATTTTACCTTATTAACAGTAAGATGCTTTAGTTTTTCATCTAACTTAGACTTTTCAGAAAGTTCAGGATTTTCACCAAAATCATCCTCTGCCCGCGGTACCTTATCTATGGCCGCGGTTCCATAGTGATAAGGAACCGCGCCATACAATTTGGAACCACGTACAGTGTGCGTTTTTTGTGAAAACCTGACTTGTTTTGGTTCACTAGTTGAGGCTTCATTTGAGTTAAAACCTAGACCAAGTCTTTCCTTAGAATTAACTTGTTTGTTTAACATATCATCAAGAGCACTAGTTCCTTTCATGAACTTTTCCAATTTAATGGAGGTGCTCTTGAGATCTTCATTCTCTAATCTAAGTTTCTCGCAACTTAAGCAACCTAAATCAACCTCTTTGTTTTTCTCAAGTTTAGCCAATTTCTCCCTAAGTTCATTGATCTCATTTTCAAGCTTAGTTTTGGTTGATTTTAAGGTTTTGTTCTTTTCTATGAATTTGAGACTAAGTTTGTGTAAACTATCATATTTGCCTTCAAATTCAATATCATCTAAGGTGGAGCTATCATTACTATAATATTCAGTTTCGGGATGTACCTCTTTAGAAGTGTGAGCCATAAGACATTTCTCCTCCTTGGGGTTGTCATCATCATCTTCACCGCTATCGCTCCAAGCGCCACTAACGAACGCTGTGTGGTTCTTATCACGAGCGGGCTTTGGACAATCACCAATGAAGTGATTTGGATCACCACATCTAAAGCAATTCCTATCACCTTTTTCGTTCTTGACAAACCGATTCTTTGACAATGGTTTCTTGTCATAGTTGGGCTGCCTAACGTGTTGACCTCGTCTCTTGAAGAACTTCTTGAAATCTCTCACCGCCAATGCATACTCCTCGTCATCGCTTTCCGAGGAACTATGATGGTCACTTTGTGCCTTCTTGGCTTTAAGTGCAAGAGATTTTCTTTCACTCTTGGTTTTCACTAATTCCGAGTCCTTCAAAATTATCATCTCATGAACCTTCAAGTTTCCTATGAGTTCATCGAGTGATAAAGTTGAGAGATCTTTTGACTCTTCAATCGCCGTGACTTTTGCTCTCCACTTTGGATGTAAGGCCCTTAGAAACTTCCTAACATTGTTCTTGCTAGAAAAACCTTCATCAAGTGATTTTAGACTAGTAATAATGGTGTTAAACCTAGCAAATGCACTATCAATAGTTTCATCTTCTAAGATGACAAATTGTTCATATTGTTGGACAAGAAGATCGATTTTGCTTTCTTTGACTTGACTATTACCTTGGTGGGTTACTAAAAGAGTGTTCCAAATATCTTTAGCGGTTTCACACATAAAAATTCTTTTATACTCTTTCTTAGGCAAAGCATTATAAATCACCATTTTAGCCTCATTATTTTTTGAAAGTTTCTTTTTAGTATCGTCATTAGCTTTGTCAAAAGTGACCAATTATTTTGTTTTAGAAACTTCATTAAATTGAAAGGGTAAAAAATCACCATTGGTAATAACATGCCAAAGATCTAAATCTTTTGATTTCACATAAGTTTCAAATCTATTTTTCCAATAAATAAAACTATCGGTTTCAAAAAGTGGTGGTCTTTGCATAGATTGCCCTTCTAGGTATTTGTTGGAATCCATAGATCGATTCATGTTTTAAAATACAATATACTTTAAAAATTCTTGAGCAACCCGCTCTGATACCAATTGTAGAAACTAGAAGGGGGGGGGGGGGGGTTGAATAGTTTCTTATATTTACTTGTTAAAATGTGGTTTCCAAAAATCCTTTTTCAAAAACTTAGGCTTGAGGAAATATGTGAAATCTTCTTATGCACAATATGAACAATGATAGTGTAACTAAACTAATACTAACAAAAATATATCCACAAAGAATAAAGAATGATAGTGTAACTAATCTAATACTAACACATGTATATGCATAAAGAATAAAGAATGTAAAGAGTTAAGGGTAAAGAAAGATCAAACCGAACACCAAGGATTTATAGTGGTTCGGCAACGAAGCTCACTCCCCGTTCTTACTCCACTCCTCGAGTACTCCTTACTCGAGAGTTCACTACACAACAAGCTTCTTATGGTGGAGAAAACCGTACACGTCGCTTAACCAATTTCCGACTCTAAGCTAAAAGTCGAGCCCTAATCGTAGCTAGGACCAATCTACACAACTATACTTAGTACATACACAACTTCCAAATAGACACAACTACTTGGATCTTCACAACTATGACACAACTACAAATGTATAAAATTAGATCTTCAATGGATCTTTGGTGGTGGACTCAACACTTCACAAGGATAGTGTTCTTCTCTTTGCACTTAGAGAGGAAGGGATGGAAGAACAAGATTCACTTCTTAAACAAGTAATAATCAAACAACTGATCAAAGATTTGAGTGATTAAAGAAGGGGTTTGAATCTGGAAATAAATGTGCAAAAGAGGTGAGATGAAAAGCTGAGAATGGTCCACTATTTATAGGACAAAGGAGCCAACGGCTAGTTCTGACCGCGGTACCTTATCTTAGCCCGCGGTACCTTATCGATAAGGTACCGCCTAGGTGCTAAGGTACCGCCGGACTAGACTCTGCTCCTTTTTGTCCTTTAGTGGTGGAGGTCTTATCTGGATATAAAAAATATCCTGAAAGGATATTCTTAACCAAATAAGAATATGCCATTTTCAAATTTCAAATAATTAATTTAATAAAACATTTTCTTAAAAAGAAAGTTTAATAAAAACTTGTCACACTTAATAAAAAGTGAGTTTTAAGAAAAGATTAAATCACTTGATCACTTGATTAAGGTTAGTACTTGTTTATCCATACCTTAAGTGAAAATGGGTAAAATGAAAAATACTTGAACTCAAGAATTCGTTTTTCGTCGTTTTCGTAAATGCTTGTTTTTACATATTGTCGTAATCAAAACTAAGCGAGACCGAAAAATGCAAGTAATGTTTTTAGTCATTATTTCATTAACAATTGCAAACGCTACAAGGTGAGACGTGGAATGTGACGTGAAACGTCTATATGAGGATAGGGAGTTATACTAAACTTGAGTCTGGTCTCTCCAGTTCCTGCAAAACTTCCCAGAACGAAGATGAACGTAAAATCATAAGCCAAGATACGATCATGAACGTAATATTGTCATGAACGTGAGCGTGAAAGCAAGTCGTGAAATTAGAACAAGGACGTGGACGTAAATAAGGAGCACAAAATGCGAACCCTTGTCAGACCCTGATAGGTGTGAAAACACCCATCCTTTTACCACTTAATTATAATAATAACCAAGCCAAAACGTGTATTTTATGTCGTAAAAGTTAGAATTATGCGTGGTTTGCGTTTGTTTTGTGTTTTAGGACCAAATGATGAAAAAGGAATAAAACACGGGCTTTCACGGGCTTTTATCAAAGAAAACGAGAAAAGATGAAGTAAAAAGACTAAGAGTGCAAAAGATTGGAAGTCAATGGGCCTATTTTGAAGATTTATTGAAGAAAAGGACCAAAGACGTTAGATTTACAAGTCGAAGAACCCAAGTCTAATAAATGAAGAAATTATAAGACGAGTTCAAGATTTTATCGACAAATCCCGAGCCAAAGTCGAGACTTCAATTTAATTTAAAGACGAGTCGACAAAGAAAAGAAAAGAAAGAAGACAAGCCACCAACCACCTATCAATTCTCCCCTCCTATAAATACCACCCTCACTTGTCATTTAAGGGTTGGTTAGTTAGTTTAGATTAGGAGTAGTGTAGTTTTACTTTCTCTCTCTAGTTTTCACTTTCTCTCTCTAGATTAATATGTAGAACCTTTAATCTTTATGTTTTAATTGTTGAATCTTATACTTTTAATCAAGCTTTTCAATAATCTCATCCTTCATTTCTTGTTTTGATTTGATAAATTTAGTTTTATTGATTTGGTTTTCATTCTTAGTTTTATTGATTTGGTTTGATTGATTGTTGTTAGTTGATTATTAGTGGTTAATTTAGTTTAATTTTTAGATTGATATTGGTTGATTTTGGTTAAATTCGTGTTCCTAGAATTTCGGATCTTATAATTTTCGTTACTGTTAAGTTTTTTCCCAGTTTTTACCGAGTCAACAATTTTACCGAACCAAGTATTTTTCCCGAATGAACCGTTTTTCCCGAGTCAAATTTTATACCGAATGAAGGTAAATGTTTTTTTTCCCGAACCAAGAAAACTCAAATAAGAATCTGGAACCAAATTTTCCGAATGAAGGATTTAAAAAAAAATGTTCCGAATGAAGCCTTTTTTACAAAATACCGAATGAAGCTAATTTGTACATTCCGAACAAGTATATTAATTCACCTACTAGCCAGCCTGCCAACTTATATATTTTCCTGCCAAAATGAGCTAGTAGCATGGGTGCTTCCAGCTACTAGCTTGCCTGCTTACTTATTTATTAATATTGTTCCGTAATCGTTTAGTTTTATCTGAAAGTTGTTCCGATTTTAATTCTAAAAGTCACGTATTTTTAGTTGAATTTTTCATCAATTTTTAGTATTATTATTTTTCCAAAAGTTTAAGTTTTATCTTTTATTTAGTGCCCGCTTTAGCTTTTACCTCGTTCAGTTTTAAAGCACCCTGTTATTTTTATTTTCTCCTTTTTCATTAGGTTAATTTTATTTTTCAGTCGAAAGTTAATTTCTCCTTTTAGATTTATTTTTATTAATTGTTTTGCTTTAATTTACGTTTTATTATTTATATTGTTTCGTTATTATTAGTTAATTGTTTTTAGCTTATTTTTATTACTATTCGCATTTACCTTTTACTTAGAAATAGATAACCAAACTTCCCTTTTTCTTAACCAAGAACAATTTAGTCACACTTTTAACCGGAAATCAATTCGTTAAGACACCGAGAACGAACAAAGATATAATTTTTAATATACTAAAAAACATTTATTAGACCCGATAGCTGACGGATTACCAAGTGATCGGGTGAGCCTTGGCTGGAACGTGACCGATCAATCAGTTGGTTCTTGAAATCCTTGTGGATGTAAGGATTATGCAGACTTGATCAAACTGTTGGCAATAACCCAGATAGCATCTTGCTTCTTCTGAGTTTGCGTTAATCTGGTGACCAAAATACATGGAGGTCTTGTCCCATTTCTGTTCACAATTTCTGATGATGGCAAAAACATCCTAGTCTGTTGGTGTTCTATCCTAGCCTGTTGGTATGACAGGTATTTAGATATGAACGTAACTATATCTTGCTTTGTAGAAACTTGATACATAGAAATTTGCGAAACAATAAGTCTCCGAAATTAGACTTCTCTTAGCATAGGATTTTCTGGAACACCTAATGTAGTGTAGGGTTCTCACCTTTACGCATAAGCTGAGTCATGGTAAGATTAACCATGCGAATCCATGTGATTCAGCGTGTCACTGTAATAAACCAGAATTTTATTGGAAAATTTCAAGATGAAATGTCTCCTGTCGTAGGATTTGCAACATAGTGCAAAAATGGTCTTCTTGCTCTTCCCTAGATTTAGAGAAAATCAGGTTATCTTTGGTGAAAACACTGATGAATTTGTTTATGAGTTCATGGAAACTCAATTTATTAAGTGTATAATGCTGCTAGGCATTTATGAGACTAATACAAAATCATGAATCTAGCATGACCGAGTCGTGAACGAATAGTAGTCATGGAAATGTCCTGCTCTTTCACTCGTCACTGTTGGCAGTATGATCATGAGTCCGATCTTGGAAAAGGGTTTGACACCCTAAAGTCGATTAGACATGTTGTCAATACGTGGATGAGAATAACGGTTATGGATGGTGATTTGTTTTAATCAACGGTAGTCGACACATAATCTCATGTTACCGTCCTTCTCCTTGAAGGTTCTTCTGGAATGTATGGTAAGATTTTGGTATAATCGGCTGGTTATGTGTAAAAGGAACCTCAGTGGTCGTGTCCTAACTGACAGTAAGAAATTTTTAGCAGTCATGGCTAACAAAGCACGTGCTTGTAGAGCATAGATAATATGTACAGATTTTCCTGATGGAAAACCATGCTGAATGTATTCAGGATCTTGAACATTACTATAAAAAATCATGAATCATAGTAGGGTGTGCTGTTTATAGTCCATGATTAGGATTAAATTCAACTCGCATCTGTAAGAGGTAATGTGTTAACAGCTTAGATCTCATCCTTAGGTTGAAGGAAACCTTCGTATACATGGGGGATATGAATGACATCCTTTTTCATGAATATATGAAATATGGGTGCGAAAGATGAGAGTGTCAACGAGCAAACGTGATAGATCTCACTGATACGCCGGTGATGTTACTGAAATCCTTGTGGCCTGATTAATACATGGCACAAAAAATAGATATACCCTTTAGAGGGTACCCCGGATTTCTTAGGGATGTTCCAGAATTGGACGTGAGTCATGTGTCTTGGCTCGTGTCTTGGGAGTTATAAGCATGACATGTGTCTTGACTGGTGTCTTGACATATGTCTCGAAATGTGAAACAATAGAACTACAAATATTAGATTATTATGCCATAATTGGCGGATCGGTTGGACTATTGACCCTTTGTATTTCTGATCACGTCCGTGGCCGGAGCTTCGATTGCTATTGCTAGGATAGTTGTTGTCATAGTAGCGGTTACTATCGTCTTCTCTGTCAGTTCCATGACGGTCATTCTCATGACTGTGATTCATGTAACTATTCAGCTGAGTGACCGGCTGGTACCGGTTCGCACTCATATAACTGAAAAGACAACAGAATGACATGTGAAATGTAACTAAGAATTAGGGACAATGATTGATGGAAATCGTCTGATGGTGAAGCATCTTCTCATCCAATTGCTTTGCTCTAACGCCTTTGTTTTCGTCTTGTAGGATCTCCAGGTAGTGAACATCATCAGCATCTCGTAGCGTCTCCAACTAATCAACAACATCAACCTTTAGTAACATCTCCAAGCTATGAGCAACATCAACAATTTGTAGAGTATCAGCAAGTAGAATACGCATATGGATACAGTACATGGAGTACACATGGAATGCACATGAAATGATCGGTATGGGGTCGATCATCTGACATGATTTTAAAGGAAAATAACTGATTAAACGGTTACAGAGACCATCATGATAACCTGGCAATGCGAGTATATAGCTCATTCTGGTTGCATAGAGAAACGCTAACGTGTGGTTAACGAACTTCAACGATGATTTTCCTGAAAGCATGATTAATGAAAACCAACCATGACTATCATGAAAGCAGGATTTAAATGAATTCCAACAGTGTCTTGCATGAAAGCATAAACAAAAAAAGAGACGTAAGACGTAATCACATGAAGACGAAATCATCATGAAGAAACATGAAACAACATAACATTAAGGAGTGTATAACATAATCAGCATGAAACTGAACTTAACCACGATAGTATGAAAACATACTTGACATAAAAACATAGCAACTTATGAAGGGGACATGAAAAAAAAATGTATGCCAATAAATCATGAGAAAAATTTTATGCATGAAAAACAGTGCATGAATGCATGATGCAGTTTATAAAAACTTTTATATGCGCGAGGGGACGCCTATAGGTCGGTCCCAAAACAAAAGACATGGCGAGGGGACGACTATGGGTCGGTCCCAAAGTTAAAAGTTTCGGTAAAAGCACATGCGACTAAATAGGGCCGGTCCTGTACCAACCGTTACTTAGTCATAAACCTGCGACAATGATACATGAAATAATTAACTGAAACTCAGCTGTCAAAACTTAATAGAAAAAAATTTTATATGACCAATTATGAACTAATGGGGTTCAGTTCACATTAATCACAGTTCACGAGGAACATCATGTATGAAACAATGACACATAACTAAATATGAATGACGATTGTCCATCCATATTAGTGAAACAATATCGATGAAACCATCAAGGTTAAAACATCAAGGTGTTGAAAACATCAGGTTAAAACAATAATGTGATGAAAACATCAATACGTGGAATAACAAACGTTGGCTTAGGAAGCTCCTGGTGACTACCCACTAGTCACAGGTCAAGTTTTAGAGCCTACAGGTCGAAGCCTTGGCTCTGATACCATAATTGTAACACCCCATTTTGGTAAATAGAATGTCACATGTAATTATGGCGTGTCATCAAAGCATGCAAAGTAATATGTAATAAAACATACATGACCATAGGGAAAACCAGAATCAAACATCGGTTCCCACACATAAGCCCAAAATATAACTAAAATAAATGAACAAAAGGAAGACTTAACAAGCATAAATATATGAAGGCATGAGGAGAAGAAGTCTAAGGCAGCTCCCATCCTATGCCTGTCCTCCAAATGCTCCAGTCTAACTTTAGGTACCTGCCGTTTTGGGACATGGAAAGGAAAGTAACGGCTGAGCATAATGCTCAGTGCACGGATATACGACATAGTATGAATGGCTGAAACATAAATAAGACTAATAGCAGCGGAAATGTATATGTCATGGAAAACGTAGTTGTCTGTCATGTTAACTGGTTTTAGTTCTGAAAACATAGCTTATGTTACGTATGAAAATCTTTATTAGTTAATGTACCAAAAGCCAATATAGGTCATGAGGTCAACAACGTGCATAAATACTTGGAGGGGTGACCTCGTCATGCAAATTAGAGGGGATGCCTCTAATTATACTGGTAAGTGGGTAGGAGGGATCAGCTCCTTGTGAAGGATGCAAGGCACACACCACATTCACCATGAAATCCTGACTGAAACATGTAACTAGGATGCACCCATACGCCCCACATGATAACATAATACTATGGCCAAAAGCTGAAAGGGACGCCACGAGCTATCACTCCGCCGTGGTGAAGTCATAACACTAGTGCCTCTAGTGTTATGGTTATGGTACCTCCATAACTAGGTGAACTGGTCATGCATGTATATGGATAAGGTAACTAATAAAACATAAGCATTTAATCTATAACTACTGGGGAAAACAGTTGGCTGCATACGGGAAATCCTAATGAAGGAAAGAATGTCCATACTGAAAGGACGGGAAATCCGTACCTTAAGTCCAGTGAATGAGGAAAACGAACGGAAGAGAGTCCTACTTCGATGTCACTAATGCTACATAGATAATATACGTATATAAGTATTCTGATTACTGAGTACGTAACTTGTTTTATATCATGTCTTAGCTTGTTTTATATGTTCATGTCAGGTTTTACTAATTTTATCGTTATGTTGTGTTTATCATGTATTCTGTCTATTCTAATTAAGTATTACTTGTATTTCTTGTATTATTATACCTGTTGTTTAATAATAAGTAACTTTAAAAATAGCAGGTTTCCTAAAATAGAAAGTTTCCAAAAATAGAAAGTTTCCAAAAATAGAAAGTTTCCAAAATAGAATAGCTGCCTTAAATAAATAAGTTTCTAAAAAATAGAAAGTTTCCATAAATAGATTAGCTGCCTTAAATAAATAAGTTTCTAAAAATAGAAAGTTTCCATAATTAGAAATAAGCTGGATTATTAAGCTAATAATATAAGCTTAGTTTTACTGATTAAATCTACTAAGTCATGTGATTAATAGTATAGTTTATTAGTTAGTACATGTAAATTAAATAAACTATAGGTTATAGGATTTAATTAAATATAGTCATGACTTAATTAAATTAAGTGGTTAAAATACTTAGGTTAAAACATGTATTAATATCTATACTAATATCACCTAAGTCATGGAAATTAATTAATTATAAGTCTTGTTAAAATAATTAATTAATACTATGGTATAAACACATAAATACTTGGTTTTAAAATATGTATTATGAAATAATAATGATTAACCTAAGTCCATGATTAAATTAATTTAATTAATAGTCATGTTAAATTAATTTAGTTTTCCTTGAAAAAAATAAAAGAACTTGTAAAAATGTGAATCTTGTAAAGAAAATGTTTAACTTGTAAAATTCAACCCGTGCCCGTGTTTAAAATAAGCTGAGCCAAAACACACCCAAGCCGGTGGCTTGGACTGTGACCAACCGTCGGCTGCCACTGACTACGCAGGGCTTCTCCTGCTGTGATATTAGTTCCTACCGGTCTAGACCGGTTCCTACTGCTTCCTAATCAAAACCCACCGAGACCTTGTATGGTCTCGGTTGCCACTGCCTGCACCAAGGTTTCCCCGTAGGTTCCTTGGTTGCTACTGTCCATACAAAAACCACACCGACCCCTTTAAGGGTCTCGACTGGTGGAAGACAAGTGACACCGAGAGCTATGAAGCTCTCGGTTTAGATGTGGTCGAGCCAAAACAACCCCAAACCCGAACCCTCCTTGATTTATAACATGGTAAGATCATTTATTTATAATGACAATTTAATAATGATAATTAAAACATGAATTAATTAGAAGAAAAAGGGTCTTATGAATTACCAAAACACGTGGAATGAATAAATCTTGATCTCACGAACACACTCCTAATCAATAATTATAAATCAAAACCCGTCCTCCTTTTGGGTGCCGCTGGCGGCATAACCAGAACATCACGTTCTCCTTTTGGGTGCTGTTGGCGGCATAAAGAGAACATCACGTTCTCCTTTTGGGTGCTACTGGCGGCATAAACAAAACTGGCGGCCACCATAGGGTTTGCTAGGGTTTTTGCTTTGTTTTGAAAATGTGATAAATGAAAATATAATGTTTAACCTTCCTGACATATTTTTGTGAAGTGGGTTGGGCCATGATGTGTCGTGGATAGTATATGTGATAATTAGATACGTTATAGGGTAAATTAGAAAATTACCTTTAGGAAAAAGTAATAGTATAAAATTACCAAAGACGAATTCAATTAAACACGTTGATGAACCAAGTTCATTGTACACGAAGATCGAGTGAATTTGAGACGTTTTGTTTTGATTTGGACAATCGATTTGAATTGATTTTCGGATTTTTAAACTAAAAATTAAATCTACCAATTTAAAACTTTATTTAATCCTAAAGTGCATGAATCGTAAACCCAAAATTTATTAAATCTAAAAACAGTTACTTAAAAATTAAAGTTAATTAAAATTTAAACTAACAAATTAAATCTTAATTATTAAAGTAAATTTACTTTTACACTATTTTTTAATCTATTAATGAAATTACTTTATTTAAAATCTAAATTAGTTAAAATCTAATTATATTAATTCTAATTAAATTCCTAAATTACTAAGCAAATTAAATTTTAATTTGAAACTATTTATTATTTTTAAAACTAAAAAAGATTACTTTAATAAAAACATTAATTAAAATTATTTAAAACGGAAGTTTAATTAAAACACAACTTAAATCAAAAACTGCCAGAAGCAGATCTACTATATTAATTTAATGGAAGATAGGAAAATCAAAAGAGCTTGCAGCTCAAGTGGATAACACGTTGGATGTTTGTCCGTGAGGTCACGGGTTCGAGTCCCACAAGAGACATAATTTTTGTAATTATTTTTAACAATTAAAATAAATGAACGCTGGTCACAGAATGACCTTTTGTGATGAAAATATATCTACTGATAGGAATCATTTATGAGATTTAACAGATCAGATTGATCCGTTAATCACTGGAATTCAACAAACCAGTAAATATCAGCAAACCAAATATACAAGCAGACTAAGTCAAAAAGCAAAAACAACAATCACAAAGAATATCTATAACAGCTTATGATAAACCATAAACAGGCAGTTGTCAAGTTCGATCAAACAGATATCCAAGATAATCAAAAGAACAAATAAGACTACTCAAAATACGAAATTACTGTCTAAATAATCACTATTGAGCCAATAATAAATCAGATAACCAAACAGATCAATCTAAATCATACTACACAACTAAGCAAGACTGAACTGCAGACCTAACATAGCAGGGAAACAAATTCACATTAAGCAATATCAAAACAAACTAAAAGTAGTAGAAACAACATTTATACATTAATCTGAATATACTACTCCATTCAGCAGCCTAAATTAGTGAGTATTAGCAAATAGAAGACTGCCAGTAAATTATCAGCAATATAGAATTAACGAGAACTCTCAGCAGACTAAACCAATTAGATGCGCAACTTAAATCCATATGCATACACAAATCAAACCCAACTTATTATCAGACATTAAAACCTAGCAGGTAGAATAATGAAGTAGCTAAACACCTATTCCAAATGAGAATCAGCAATTTCAGTACAGAAAAACTTGCATACTTAAACTCTACAAGCGTCTATTTAACTCGAAAATAAGGCAACTATTAAGCTAAACTTCCAGATTACACTCATCAGATTACTAAAACAACCAAGCAGGTTATCCAAAACTCAAGTAACAGTTAACTAACAACGTATCAATTAAACTAAACTTCTTAGCACATTATCACAGATTTACTAACAATTAAATCACACAACATAAAACATCTTAAATTTAAATTACTTAAATTAAAATAAGGAGTAAAACCTTTTGAAGAAACCTTTGAGAAGAAGCGCAGCGCTGAGCTGGCTTAAGAAACTGATACAACTCCACCAATCACCATTGATCGAACCACCATGACCATCATTAATCGAGCCAAACAAACGATCCAATAACACCAAAATGAATCGATTCTTAATATTTTTCTAATCTAACAGTGGGTTAGATCATTTCCCCAATCTCTCTTATATTATTTAATAAAAGCTATCAAAGAAGCTTAATCAAATAATATTTAAATCATTATAATCAGTTTTGATTTAAATTAATAACAAGATTCATACTACTAAAATTCAACTGTGATAACAAGAATGAAATTATATCGAGACTAATTTAAACAGTAAGACGAGAGTAAGAACAAGAGATGTAAAATAAAAAAACTTTTTGTTAATTCAAGCTAAAATACTACAATACCATTGAATGAAAATTACATTAACCTAAATCTATTTTGACATAACAACATTAAGAAAGAAAAAGGGATGAATTACACATATTTTTGAGGGTTTTTATAGGCAAACCCCAAGCCCTCTTGGGTGAGTTTGTTGAGGCAGAAAAATCATCTTGGCCCTTAATTTCTTCTCTTTCTTCACCATCTTTGATACAACGGTTGTAAATACACAAATAGCACACGGATCACCAACGTGGCAATTATGTGTGCTAGTTGTGCTTCTTTGAAGCACAGGTGTCATCTATTTATTGGTAGATTGGTGATGATGAGGTGTCTCAGCCAATGAAAAGGGAACACGTCACCAGCTTCTTCCATCTTCTCTTCCTTAAAACTTGGGGATTTATTCTCCTTTTGTGTGAATCACACGTGTGAACAAAAAGCCCCAATTAATTTTGCAATATAATGAGTTAGGGTTTTGTGAACAGTGAATTGATGGGTCTAATTATTTAGTTTTTTTTTGGGAGTGAAGGAGAAAGAAAACACATAGGGAATATCGAAATGTTTTTGTGGTGGAAAAATGGGATGTGGTGAATAAACGTGTGAGGTGAAAAACGTGTGAATATTGTGAGGTAAGTTTTGTGGTTGACCAAAAATACGTTTATATAAACCCCTTGAAATCCTTTATCCATAATATTCAACATGGGCTTTTGGTCCATCAAAATAAACGTCCCATTAATGGGCCTTGACAAAACTTGGGCCTCAACTGTTATAACCTTCCAACCGTCTCATACATTTTGGCTTGTATTGGGCCTTTATTTAGGCTTTGACCCGATAGTAGATAAATAATTTCCATAATTGGGCTTTTAGGCCCAATAAGAAAATGTGGGACCCACCTAGGCCCAAAAACAACATAAATGATTAAATCCACTAAAATCGAGCTTGTTTTTGGCTTCCTCGATCTTTTTCTTCAAACTCGTGTCGTTCTTGCCGGTTTTCGTGAACTTGGTACCTACATACATGAAACAACAAAACAACACATATACAAGGCATATTTGAACATTTTATGCATTAATTCATTGTTTTAGGCTACAATTGATATGAGTAAAATCACTCATATCAGGCCATACAGCCCGTTTCCGTTCTTTATGTCCGCGGGTACGTGGGGCCCACAAGGGAAACCTGAACCTTTTCATGCTTAATAATTACGTGTTCGTACGTTTGTATTTACGTTACGTTATTATAATTTATTCGTGTTATTATAAATACTTGTATGTAATCGTAATAATAACATACGTAAATACATATTTATGTGTTCGTGATTCTTACGCTCGTGAGTTCATGTTCGTGATTATAATTATTATTGATAATACTTATCTTGTATTAATACATACTTAATACTTATCGTGTAATAACACGTACGTAATTCTTGTAATTAATATTCGTGACACGTGTTCATGTTATATAAGGAAAGTTCTAATCTTGTACGTACGATTATTAGTGTACTGTTCATGGTAAAAGCATGCGGGTTATACAACAGGGGACCATGGTGGGGCCTCTTTGAGTCACGGGGGAGGGTAAATGAGAGTGGGGTTTGGATGAGGATGGGTTAAGTCAGGGTTCTGGAGATTATGAAGGGAAAACCCTTTGTTTTGGGTATAATTAGGAGTTAGGGTTTATGTATTAGGGGATGATTAATAGTTGAGTTAATCTAGATTAATGTTTAAAAGTATTGTTTCCCACTTTTTTTGTTAAACAGATTAGTTAATAAACAAAATGTGTTAAAAAATATAATGGAATGTGACGTGTAGGTTACGTTGAGGTGGAGGCGTGTGAGTGGCTGGTGGGGGTGATGTGGCAGGATGATAGGTGGTGGGGAGTTTGAGTGTTTGATGAAAATGGTCCCTTGACTCCCATAAACTTTGCACTTAAAGTTTTAACAGCCTCAATCCTTATTCCCTTTATAATCAAGTTTGTTTTTTCTAACTTTTGATACACAAACTTTTGAAAAGTCATTCCAAGGGCTATAGATGTAATTTGATCATACTTCAAGGGCTCATAATAGAATTTCTCAACATTTTAGGGACCCAAATGAAATATTTTAGTTTTGTAAGAGTTTAGAATGACAAGTCTCAAAAGATGAGGGACCAATCTTGACAATATTCAAAACTTCAAGGACTTCAATGGAAAATCATGATTCGGGTCCGGTTCTTTGTGCGGCTTCGTTTCCCATGTTCGTTTTTGCTTGATTCTTATAACCTTTTGGTGAATTCATGATATCCGTACCTAAAATACACAATGAACAAACACGAGCATATTTGGGGTATTTTAATGATATTTTAAGCGTTTTAAGCCCGATTTGGACGATGAGACTATGTATAATTGTAGTCTCAGCACTCCCCCATACTAAACCATTCCCGTGTCCCCACGTAATGCTATAATTAAGTATCGTAACACTTCCAAAATTCATTTTATGGTGAAATTTATTGAAACGTAAACTTAAATAATCTACTACATATGTTTTAGACATAATGTATCGTTACGATTAAGTGACTTTTAGGATCATAGAATAAGAACACATGAATGTCTCATATAGAAAAGTTCATCGTCCTCGATTTTTACCTAATTCCATGCTAAGCGTATAACGAGATCATTGTCATTATAAGTTAGTAAAACAATCATTAATCATGAGCGTTAATTACGTACTTAGACTCCCTTATTCCTAAGGTGTATCTCTTATATTTTATTTTGTCTTAATTATCACGAGGATGCATTTTGACTTATTTCGAAATTTTATTAAGGCCGAAAATAAAGTAGGACGATTTAATTAATAGTTAGCTAAAGGACACGATCTTTTAAGACGGCTTCTCGTAATCTCCTTAAATTCATATCTTGGCATAACTCGTTTCACGATTTGAGACCTTTCTCGGACCGATATTTGGCATGTACTTCATACTTCGAATCTTGGAAGACGTTCTTGAAATAATGGTCTTCTCTTCATATATGGAATTTCTTCACTTGACCGCGACTTCATCATTTTTCTTCAATCTTTATTTGGGATTTTGATATACAACGATCCGCCTCCTTTTCGGACTTGGATATATATATCCTCATACCTTATTAGGGTCTTTTTGAATAGACTTCTCCCTGATCTTTAGGGGAGTATATTGCTTATCGTCGTGTGTCTCGATCCTTCATATTGATTTTGGAATAATGATACTTCACATCATCTTGGATCTTTAGCAATAAAATGGAGTTCCTCATGCCTTGTTAGGGCCTTTTTGGAACTTTGTCAATCTTCGCATCCCACTACAATAAGTTATGCATTGGATATGAACTCTATTCGAACACGAGAAACTTTTAAATGATCTTGGGCTAGAAGCTAAGTAATCTTTTGAATCGTACGACCTTACTTATTGCATTTATTTAAACAAAAGTGTGGGGAGAAAAAGCTAATAATTACCACACATGATATCGTGAAAGATTACGTAACTTATAATTAACTCTACCATTTCTCGTCCTCATTTAAGAGACTTAGCCTGAAAAGTTAAGGAATCGAAGCTAGTGTAAAAACACGGTCGAGTCAAAAATTACTCTTATTCTCACCATCGGAAAACCTACATTCGTGTCTTAAACACTTATGAAAAACAAGAAAATTTTTAAAATTTTGCCATTTTTAGCCTTATTTTGCATAAAACGATAACAAAAAGATGAAAATTAGATTGTGTGATGAGGGGTAAGCAAGGTGAAGTATCTACTCACCCCCATACTAAAACTAAACATTGTCCTTGTAGGTCCACGTTTTCTTATAATTGTTACAAGTGTTGTAATGATCTAAATAGAGAGAGGGATAGATGAAGATCTTGATATAAACTAGAGTAAGAAAGGAGAAGAAAAGTAATAAGTGTGAAAACACTTATCCTTTTACCACTTAATTATAATAATAACCAATCCAAAACGTGTATTTTATGTCGTAAATGTTGGAATTATGCGTGGTTTGTGTTTTTGTTGTGATTTAGGACCAAAATGTGAAAAGGGAAGAAAACACGGTCTTTCATGGGATTTTATCGAAGAAAAAGACAAAAGACGAATTCAAAAGATCAAGAGTGCAAAAAGAACGGAAGTCCAAGGCCTATTCTGAATATTTATCGAAGAAAAAGTCTAAAGACGGATGTTTAACGAAGTTGAAGAACCAAGTCTAATTAATGAAGAAATTAGAAGACGAGTTCATTTTATATATCAACAAATCCCGAGACAAAGTCGAGAAAGCAAGTTATTTAAAAGACGAGAAAGACAAGAAGAAAAGAGGAAGAAACAAGCACCTACTCCTTCCCCTATATATAGTTTAGAAAATAGTCATTAAGAGTTAATTTTTAGTCTTTAATTTTAGTAGGTAATTAAGTGTGTTTTATTGTTCTTCTCTCTAGTTTTTTCTTTCAAGCTTATCAAACCTTCATCTTAATCTTGTAATCTTTGATCTTAATCTTTAATATAATCAAGCTTTTTATTAAATTCTCATTCAACCTTTCTTAACATTAATCTATTGATTTTGCTTAATTAATCATGTAGTTGGTTTAATTTTGTTGATTGTGTGATTGGTTGGCTTATTGGATTGTGCTTATTGAGTTGATGTGCTTAAAGTTTTTAGATTATTGTGCTTATTGCTTAATTTTTATGTTTGTTAGTTTTTAAATAAGTTGATTTTGGTAGTTTAATATTTTTATAAAAAGTTGATTTTAAATATTTTGATTAATTAGTGTTCTTAAAAAGTTTTTAAATTGTGTCTTATTAGCTTTTTCTAAAAATTGATTTGGTAAAAGTTTTGGTAAGTGCTTATTCTGAATTTTGCTTATTTGTGTTAATTCGGATTGTCTAAACCCTAATATTCCGAACTGTATGCCGAACCCTTCTTTCCCGACTTACATACAGTTCACCTTCATTTTCCCTCCAAATCATAACTTTATATTTCGAACTATGTCAATCTTTGATATCCCGAATTATATGCAAAGACTCATTTCCTGAATTGCATACATAACAAATATTCCGAGTTAGGTGTGTGATGGGCATTCCGAACTAGGTGGGATATACGGATTCCGAATTACATCAAACTTATCCATTCCGAATTACCTCGAAGACAAGGATTCCGAATTAACTTCAGAATTCAGATTCCGAATTGCTTCGGGAAAACTCTTCCCGAATTAAGTGCATTGTGTGAGGATTCCGAATTGAATGTGGAATGTATATTCCGAATTAGATTGGTGATGAAGATTCCGAACTAGGTAAACGACTCAGCATTCCGAATTAGATAGGGAATTTGGATTTTGAATACGTGCAACATTTATATTCCGGATTAAGTGAGAATTTGGATTCCGAACTAAGTAAAGGATACACATTCCGACTTATGTTCAGTTTTTGTTTTCCAAATTATTTTCAAACTTTAATTTTTCCCGCCATTTTTACCTAGTTTAATTTTTAAATATTTTTCACTTAGCTTTATTTTCAAGATATCTTTATCAAGTTCACATTTTTATCAAGTTCTAATTTTCAAATTTACTTTTAAAGTTTTAATTTTTCATCATTTATTTTTAAGCCTTAATTTTTAGTTTTACTTTTAAAGCTTTATTTTTACGCATCGACATTTACATTTTCAACTTCATTTTAAAATTAAATAATTACCTTTATCTATTTTTACCAAGTTCTCTGTGCAGCATTAACTCTGGAAAAGCAATCGAGGTTAGACATTCTTCTTTATTTTCAATAGCTTTTATATTTATGTTATTTGTAGACTTAGACAATCAAGCTCCCCCTTTTAGTGACCAACACCAATAATTCCACCCAAAAACCGTGATCAATTCGAATTGAATCGAGTACGAACAACACTTCTAGAGCAGACATAAAAGTCATATATCAAATGGCGCCGCTGCCGGCTCTTTTCGTAAAGATTAACGGTTTTTAGTGAGAAAAATTGGATTTTTGGGATCCGCTCTTTTGGGAACGTTATTTTCAAGCATAAAAATTTCTAAAAATCCTAAAAATATAAAATTTTCTAAAATCCAAAAAAAAATCCAAAAAAAATCTAAAAATATTTTATTTACTTTTAGTGTATGCGTACTCGATCTACGTCTTATTCTGAGCCCGAGACTCTTAGAGGCTTAGACATGACTAGTGTGCATAATAATAATAACAACCAACCTCACCCCAATTTGAATAATAACAACAACAACAACCATGTCCCTCCACCCGACCTTCGAACGATGGAGGAGCTTTGTCAACCAACCATGAATGGACGAGGAGGACCGATTGCGCCGATGCAAATCACGGCTCCTGAATTTTCGTTGAAGCATTATATGATCCAACAAGTTCAAAACGCTTGTCCATTTCGCGGATTACCGGATGATGATGCCAACAAACATCTCGACAAATTCATAACCATCACTCAAAGCATGAAATTGCCCGGTGTTTCCATGGATTTTCTCCGCCTTCATCTTTTTCCACACACTTTATCCCACCATGCCGAAAAATGGTTTGATCGTCTTCCCAAAAAATCAATTCATACATGGAATGACATGACTCAAAAATTTTTGTCGCGCTACTTTCCACCATCCATGGTCACTAGTCTTCGCAACCAAATCAGTGGATTCACTCAAGAACCTGATGAGTCACTTTTCGATGCTTGGGAACGTTATAATGTCTTGATCGACCGTTTTCCGAACCACAATATGCTCCCCATCACTTTGATTGATACTTTCTACAATGGTTTAACTTTTCGTGATCGTGATACGATTAATGCTGCCGTCGGTGGTACATTCATGAAGAGAAGACCTGAGGAGTGTAGAGAGCTTATAGAGAACATGACCACTCACCACAAAAATTAGGATTCATCCGCATCTTCAAGGAATAACCCGAGGGCCAATGTTTCTTCTACTTCATCAAACCCAGAGATAATCAAACTTGCCCGCCAAATAGCCGAGATGAACCAAAACTTCTTAACCATGGCTACGAACTAATTTCAACAAGCTAAAGCTGTAGCAACTTCTTGTGAGATTTGCGGGGGTTCTCATTCATACACCGATTGTCCCTCTACTCATGACAATCCGGAAAACGTGTATGCGACTAACGGTAACTTTTCCACGGGAGGCTATCAAGCTCGTCCTCAAGGTGACCGAAATTTGCTAAGTTATCGTTCAAACAACTTCCTTTCACCACCCGGTTTACCTCCTCAAAACCAAAACAATTTCAATCGCAACAATCAAAACCAAACTCGAGCTCCTAATCAATATCACACCAAAAGAAACCCATATCCACCTCAAGGGAATAATCAAGTTTACCAACAACCCGCTTATCAACCACCTGCTTACCATGCTCCTCCTTCTAACCAACCCACAACATTTAATCAAGAGGTTGAAACTTACATGAGGACTAATGACGTGCTAGTGAAGAATCTTCAGAGTCAAATCATCAACTTGAAAGGGGATATGGCAAAACAAGGGAATGATCTTCGAGCCGATATGCGAACCTCTTTAAGTAGTCAAACGAATGACTTAAGGGATATGATGGCTAGTTTCTTCCCAAGTAATCAAACCTCTGGTTCGGGTTCTCTTCCGAGTAACACCGTTGCTAATCCAAGAGGGGAGATGAAAGCAATCACCACTCGAAGTGGAAAAGGTTTAAAGGAACCCGAGATTCCTACACCTACACTGGTGATTGTGACAAAGGATAACGAACCCCCTTCATCAATTCCTCCACCTTCTACTTCTACCCCTCCACCACCCAAGGATGTGAGTGAGAATTCCATTCCAAAGCCTTCCTCTCAACCCGATATACCTTACCCTTCAAGGTTGAGGAAAGAGAAGTTGAAGAACAAGGATGATATTCAAGTTTCGAACTTTCTTAAAATGTTTAAACAATTGAATTTCAACATCTCCTTTGCCGAGGCTCTCGCTCACATGCCGAAATATTCTAAAATGTTTAAGGATCTTCTTAGTGATAAGGAAAATCTTCTTGATATTGCTCAGACCCAACTTAATGAGAATTTCTCCGCCGTTCTCTTAAGGAATTTACCAACCAAATTTGGTGATCATGGTCGCTTTCTCATTCCTTGCAACTTCCCCGGGGTAGAGAATTATATGTCCCTAGCCGATCTAGGTGCTAGTATTAACTTAATGCCTTTAAGCGTTTGGAAACAATTGTATCTACCCGATCTAGTCCCTACACGAATGACATTGGAATTAGCTAACCGTAGGGTTGCATATCCGATGGGGATAGCCGAAGATGTCTTCGTCGGTGTCGACAAATTCACCTTTCCGGCGGATTTTATTGTCGTTGACTACGAGATGGACCCCCGTGTTCCATTAATCGTTGGACGTCCATTCTTGAGGACCGGTCGCACTCTCATTTATGTAGCCGCGGGCGAATTAATCATGAGAGTTGGTGACGACAAAATCGTTTTCAACATGGGTAAACTTTCTAAGCAACCTTCTGAATACGAGAGCGTTAATTTCATTGACGTACTTGATGAGGCTTGTGAAGATCATTTCAAAGACGCTTGTAAAAGTGGTTCTTCTTCTCTACCCATTGTTGAGACCGTTGCCTCTATTGCTCCCTCACTAACTCCATTTGGAGAAAGTGATTTCCTTTTGAAAGAATTTGAAGCAACTTTAGGGGATGTGGACTTACAATATGACGATTCTCCCACCGATTGGGAAGAAGACATCCGTACCATTGAGAAACTTCTCAATGAGGACCATATTTCTCCACCTTCTCCTAAAGATGTTACAATCGATGATCCGAATTTGACTAAACCTTCCATCGACAATCCTCCGGATTTAGAGCTTAAGGATTTACCGTCTCATCTCGAATACGTTTTCCTTGAAGACAATAAGAAGTTACCCGTCATCATTGCAAAGGACTTAAAAGAGGATGAAAAATCTCGACTTCTCGATGTGCTCAAACATCATAAGAAAGCAATTGCTTGGAAAATTTTCGACATTCGCGGAATTGATCCTAACTTTTGTACTCATAAGATTCTCATGGAAGATGACTTTAAACCCGCAATCCAAAGCTAAAGAAGGGTTAATCCAAATATTCATGACGTCATCAAGAAAGAAGTTATCAAACTTCTAGACGCCGGAATGATTTACCCTATTTCGGATTCGCCATGGGTTAGCCCTGATGAGATGGCATTTATACATGATCTCATCGTTCTTTTCGGACTTTAAATGCATAAAATGTCATAAAATACCATATATATGCTTGTGTTTGTTTACTTGTGTATTTTAGGTAAGGATATCGTGAAAAAGACAAAAGATCACAAGTTACAAGGAAAAACGGACACGAGAAACGAAGCCGTACAAAGAACCGGGCCCTAATCATGGAAAATTCAACAAATACCTTGAAGACTTGAAGACAAACAAGATTGATCCTCATTCATTGAAGAAATGACACTTAAAACCCTTGTATATTAATAATTACAAGTTTGGTCCTTTAAGTTTGTCAAAATTACACAAAAGGTCCCTCAACTTTGAAGAAATGGCAAGATTAGTCCCTCAACAATTTCAAATTGTCAATTATGGTCCCTCATCAAGCCAAAGATACATTGAAGACCTTTGAAGGTCAAGAATGTCCAAGATCAGTCCTTGAAATATCTCAAAATGGCAAAACAACCCTTGAAAATCCTTTTGAAAAGTTATGTGCCAAAATTGCCAAATGGTGAAAGATATTAACAAAGGAATGGAAGTTTTGGTGGCTGGAAACATGTTTTACCTATTTTCTGAAAACACAAGGGGCAAAGCTGTGCATTTGAAACATTTGAAAAAGAAATGCGCCAAACACAACTCCACTCCACCAAAAACGGATCAAAGGGGACCACTATTCACCCCATGAACCCAGATTTTACTTTTTACTACCAAAGGGTTTTTCCCAATTACTTTAACCAAAACTTAATTCACCCTAGCAGAAACACAACCCACACACAAAACCCTCATCCCCACTCACAATGGACCCCACCCCTAATTCCCTTTCCACCAATCAGAATGCAACTTAGCCTCCAAGCTTAGCCACGTGTCAAGATCAACAGCTGACACTCATTGCTTCATCACAAAGCTATTTTAAACGGTTTGGATGCATTTTGGACAACTCACAACAAGAAAACGTCTAGAAGGACTTAGGGCATTTAGGGAAATTCACATCTAGGGTTTGTGAATAGTGCTAGCCTTGGCATTTGCCTATATAAAGACTCCTCAACCTATGAGAGAGCTTTGTTCCAGTTTTAGGCTATTATCTTTGTAATTCCTTTTTAAGTTTAAATAAAATTTGAATTTCTGAAGTTTTGAAATCTCTTTTTGATTTAATTAAAAGTTTGGTGTTTGAGTAGCCTAATTCTGAGTTCCATTTGTTTGATTAGACCTTCCTTAACCTTGTGGTTAAGGCACGTTTAGGTTTGAAAGGTTTTCAAGGTTCAAAAGCCTTGAAGTCCTTGTTTCTGAATTTGGCTTATATTTGTGTACTAACCCTTAGCCTTAAGCCTTGAGTTCTTTCAAGCTTGTTGACACCAAGCCTGAGAGGATTCTAAGCCTTTGGTTGAGTTTGTTTGTTGCTTGTGTTGAAGATATATCATAATCAAAGCCTTGTTCTGCTTTGAACATCAGCAGGCTTTGATCATCTTTGTTGAAGTACCTTGGTCTTGTTCTAGTTGTTGAACAAGGTCCAAGGAGCATAGCTGGCCTTCCTAGGATGTTGTGGAAGGCAGGTATAATCTCTTGGTTAAGATTCCCCTAAAAATTTCATGTTTATGGCTGTTTTGAATTTGGTGCTTTGATTTTGAGTATTGGTGTTTGTGCTGGTGATTTTTGAGTTTGATTGTGTTAGTTGCTATTGTTTAAGTGTTTTTGATCATTAAAATCAGTAGGTTATTAGTTAAAATCACAAGTTTCTTTGTTAAGTGGTAGATTAAGGAGTGTTTGGGTCTACTGCTTGAATTGGGATTATGGTTTGCTAAGTGCTTGTGTTGTGGTAGCAAGTGTTGGTATCTGCTTGTTAGGTGTATGTGTTCATCTGTTTGCAGGTTTTGTGGGTTTGATCACATAGATTCTTGATTTGGCTATAAAATCTTAATTACTTGGTAAAATTGGCTAGGATTTTGAGGACACCTAGATCTAAGCTTAGGCTAGGGCTAACAAGTGCTAAATCATAGTTAATCACACCAGGGAAGAAGGATTTGAGGCTTGAAATTGGATCAAGTGTCAAGTATATCAGCAAACTTGTTTCTACATATGTTCATTGTTCATCAGTAACTTCTAGTGCTTTGATCTTGTTATTTACTTTGATTCAGTGTTTGATTCTTGTTGCTTTGTGTTTGTTCTTAGTTTATATAGCTTGTGTATGCATCCTGTTAAGTTTGGTTGGCTTATTGTGGCTAAATCTGCTTATTAAGTGCTTAACTGCTTATTTCCATATCTGATGCATATCTGGTAACTGTTTGGCTTATTGTGGCTTATTGTGTGAACCATTTTGTGATTTTATTGTTGCTATTGACTCCTTGTGATTCACTGATCACAAGGGTGCCTTTGTTTCCAATTGAATCAAACCAGAACTCTCATATAATCTTGGTCAAATAGTCAAAGCAGTGGGAACTCCTTTCCCCTGCTGGTTGCCACTGATAGTGTAAATTTGGTGTTAGCTTATCAATAAGCTATAATAGCTTATTCCAACCTGCAACAACTTTGTTTTTGTAATAGGTGCCCATATTTTGACCCATTTGTTCCTACTGGAGCATTTGGGTGTTTGACTTTAGGGTTTGACTAGAAAACCAACCCATTTGACTTTTACATAAGTTCATTTGTGCTTATTCTGGCTTATTGGTTGTGCTTATTGGATTTTTGTTGATTGATTTTGCTTATTGAGTCCATTTGAAAGTTTTTGCAAGTTGAATCAAGTCCTGAGGTGCCCTAAACTCTAAAACGACTATTTTGTCTTTTAGTGAAATTTTTCTTTGCTTATTTCTGGCTTATTGAGTGAGCTTTTTCAAAAATTCTTTTTACAGATCTCATAAGCATCCCAAAAGAAGGTTGTGTGTCAAATTAGAGCTTATGGCATTAGCTTATGGCTTAATGGGATGAAAAGCCCAATAAGAATAAGCTGAGTGTTAAATAAGCTGTGATAAACTCATTTTCAGCTTTTGGGCCTTTAGAGTTTTGTTCTTAGAATTGAATTTTAAGTTAGATAGGGGCTTTTCCAAGTCAATTGGGCCAAGTTTGACTTTTTGGGCCCAAAAGCCCATTTGTGTTGACTGATTTTGGATTTGGCCCATTTGAGGGCCCATTAGGGGTATTTTGGTAATTTCACTTTGATTTTCTGATTATTTAGGTTAAAATAAACTAGTTTGCAAGTTTTTAGAATTTTTCATAATTTTTGGATTTTTAATATTATTTTATTATTATTTTATTATTATTTTTAAAATTTCACATTTTCCAACTTTTTACATTTTTCTTAGGTTAATTACATTAAAATAGGAATTTAGAAACTTTTAGAATAATTTTCTCTCTTTTAGATTAATTTTTATAATTATTTTAAGTATTAATAGTTTTTAAATCATTTTAAATAGTTTTTATTAGTTTAAAAAATTTCTAAAAATAATTTTTAATCTTTTTAAGTCATTTTAGAGGCTTAACAATTGAAAAATATTTATTTAGGCTTTTTGATAATTTATTTGATTTTTAGGGCTTTAATTAGCATTTAAAAGGTTTGAAAAAGTTTTGATCATTAGAAAACTCTTAGTTTATTTATTTTGATTTTTGGTGAATTTTTGGTAATTTTTAGAATTTATTTTTATTTTTGTGGTTTTTAAGGTTCTACGTTTTAACTTTCTAGTAGTGATTTTTTTTGTTAATTTTTATTTTTACGTCTTCGTCATCTTCTTTTCTAACCCCCTTCTAAACCAAATATTAATCTCAAATCTTGTACATCTTAGTCACACACATATACCTCCTTGGGAAACGAACTTTCATACCTTAAGGGTCATTAGTGTTTACGTTTTCCTAAACGTACACTTAATACTTACCGCTTTTACGCCTTTTTCCTAAGAGGTGTAATTTACCACAATCAAGCCCCGTCCATTGTGTGCCTAAGAAAGGCGAAATAACCGTTGTTCCCAATGAAAACAACGAGTTGATTCCTACTCGACTTGTCATGGGTTGGCGAGTTTGCATAGACTATCGCAAGCTCAATGATGCCACTCGCAAGGATCATTTTCCTCTTCCTTTCATGGATCAAATGCTCGAGAGTTTAGCGGGTAATAACTACTATTGCTTCTTAGACGGTTTCTACGGGTATTTTCAAATTCCCATCGATCCAAAAGACCAAGAGAAAACCACATTCACTTGTCCTTATGGAACATTTGCTTACAAAAGAATGCCTTTCGGCTTATGCAATGCTCCTGGGACTTTCCAAAGGTGTATGATGGCTATATTCCATGACATGGTTGAAGAAACTATGGAATCTTTATGGATGATTTCTCGGTCTATGGTGATTCTTTCTCTACTTGCCTTGCCAATTTAGAACGTATGCTTATACGGTGTGAAGACACTCGTCTCGTTCTTAATTGGGAAAAATGCCATTTCATGGTAAAAGAAGGTGTTGTTCTTGGTCATAAAATTTCCAAAGCCGGTATTAAAGTTGACCGTGCTAAAGTTAATGTGATTGCTAAATTACCTCCACCTTCAACCGTGAAGGGTGTGAGAAGTTTTCTTGGGCATGCGGGCTTCTATCATCGGTTCATTCAAGATTTTTCTAAAATCGCTCGCCCGATGACCCACCTCTTGGAAAAAGATACTCCTTTTATCTTTTCTAAAGAGTGTATCGAATCTTTCAATCTTCTTAAGGATAAATTAACTAAGGCACCGGTCTTGGTTACCCCTAATTGGGAGTTACCTTTTGAATTGATGTGTGATGCTAGCGACTTTGCTATTGGAGCGGTTTTGGGACAAAGAGTAAACAAACACTTCCAACCAATCCATTATGCTAGCAAGACAATGACGGGGGCTCAATTACATTATACCACTACCAAAAAAGAGCTTTTAGCTGTAGTGTATGATTTTGAGAAGTTCCGCCCCTATCTTTTTCTTTCCACTACCATTGTCTATACCGACCATTCTGCGTTGAAGTACTTGTTAAGCAAACAAGATTCCAAGCCAAGACTTCTTCGTTGGGTTTTTCTCCTACAAGAATTTAAAATTGAAATTCGTGATAAAAAGGGAGCGGAAAACCTAGCCGCGGATCATCTTAGTAGACTCAAGAATCCTTATCAAGTGGAGCTCCCAAATCAAGAGATTAATGACTCTTTTCCCTTGAAGCCTTGATGTCTATTAACTCCAATCTTGATGAAACCCTATGGTTTGCGGACATTGAAAACTATTTGGCGGGTGGAATTCTCATGGAAGGGTTAACGTCCCAACAAAAGAAAAAGTTCTTCAAGGACATTAAACACTATTATTGGGACGACCCTTACCTTTTCAAACAATGTGCGGATCTTGTCATTTGTCGGTGTGTTGATGGGCCGGCAGCTTTATTAATCCTATAAGCTTGCCATAAAGGACCAACCGGTGGTCACTTTGGTCCTAACTATACCGCGAAGAAAGTCTTCGATTCTAGATTTTATTGGCCCACCATTTATCATGACGCTCATGAAATGGTTAAACATTGTGATGCTTGTCAAAGACAAGTCAAGATCACACATAAAGATGAGATGCCTCAAAATTTCATCCAAGAGTTTGAAATCTTTGACGTATGGGGCCATTTCTATCATCCAAAGGGAACAAGTACATCCTCGTAGCCGTTGACTACGTATCCAAATGGGTTGAAGCAAAAGCTATACCTACGAACGATGCGAGGGTGGTTGTGAACTTTCTAAAGCAACTATTTGCTCGATTCGGTGTTTCTTGTACGACCATTAGTGATCGCGGGACTCATTTTTGCAACGATCAATTTGTTCGAGTCATGGCTAAGTATGGTGTCAATCACCGTCTTTCCACCGCTTATCATCCTCAAACAAATGGTCAAGCCGAGATTTCTAACCGTGGACTAAAGAGAATATTAGAGCGAACTGTGGGAGAGCATCGTGCCTCGTGGGCCGATAAGTTAGATTATGCTTTGTGGGCTTTCCGTACCACATATAAGACACCTATTGGTTGCACTCCATATCGTCTTGTGTACGGAAAGGCATGCCACCTCCCCATTGAGTTGGAGCATAAGGCTTATTGGGCCTTGAAATGGGCTAATTTTGATATCAACAAAGCCGGTGATCTAAGGAAGATCCAACTCAATGAACTTAATGAACTGAGGAATGAAGCTTATGAGAATTCATTGATCTACAAGGAGAAAACCAAGCTCATTCATGATTCTAGGATTAAGAACCGAGAGTTTCACATTGGTGATCAAGTTTTACTCTTTAACACTCGGTTGAAAATCTTTTCGGGCAAGCTTAAGAGCCGTTGGTCTGGTCCATTCACCGTCGCCAAAGTCTTTCCTTATGGCACCATTGAGTTATCGCAAGCAAATGGGCCAAACTTCAAGGTGAATGGACAGCGTGTTAAGTTGTACTTTGGTGAGGAAATCTCTCATGAGATGATTCCATCCCTCACCACGTTTCCCTTGAATTAGTTCTGGGTCGAGTCAGGCTCGTGACTCGGTTAACAAAAACAAGCGCTTCTCGGGAGGCAACCCGTTGATCTATCCTTTACCCGTTTTCATAATAAGTGTAGGGGGAGCTACATAGGGTTTGTTGTCTTGGATCTTATGATGTGTAGGGATTAAAGCTTTAAAGAGCACTTTTGATGATAATTGACGACCCGTGATCTCGTGTACCCGTCTTCCCGGTTCTATCCTAAACTGTCGTGATTCAATATTTCATATCTTATATGTTCACACTGAAATCACTATAGTTGTCCTTCCCTTAGCAAGATTTAAACAAAGTACACAATTTCCCAAGTGTAGGGGAGTTTACTCCCACATGCTTAAACATTTAGGACAATGTTTATATCAAGTGTAGGGGGGACTTCTATCGAAGTAAGTGGGCTTTTCCATGAATTTGTCCTCATTTTAATAGGAAAATTTGATTTTTCGACATTTTTCAAAATTTTTAATCTATTTTGGCCTAGTAGTTTTTCCTTTGTTATCGTTATTTACTTTCTTTGCTAGAATAAAGTTTAATAAAGTGGTTTTAATTTTTCAAACGTCATGAATCTTTTGGCTCAACCCGAGTTCACTTATCTAAGTTTACTCTAGCTAGTATCCTTAACGTGTTTAAGTCAAGTTTTGCTAGGCTTTTATATAGGGAACTTTAAAACGCGAAAGTCTTAACTCTCACGGGTTAAGAACAAGAACTTTTCGCAAGTTCCTATAATTGATCCTAGAAAGTCGTTTATCAAAGGAACTTTAAAATGCGAATTCTAAACTTGAAAAAAGTCTAAGAAGTTGCAAGATCCTATAGATGACTTGAAAACCCAAAACATTGATTTAATAGACTAAGCATCCACGAGTCTCATTCCTTGAGATTTTTAAATTGTGGAGAACGAGAGATGATAGAGTCAATTATAAGTTTGGTATTCTTTCATGAATTTATGTGAGTTGATTATAAGCTTTTTCTCCCATCGCTTGTTAATAACTTTAATTACAATAAATAAGGTCGTACGATTTGAGAAGTTACTTAGCTTCTAGCACAAGATCGTTTAAAAGTTGCTCGGTATTAATTAGAGTTCAGAGCCTAGGCATAACTTATTGAAGCGGGATGCGAAGATTGGCGAGTCCGAAAAGGCCCTAACAAGGCATGAGGGCTACATTTTGTTGCTAACGATCCCAAGTGATGTGAAGAATCGTTTATCAAAAATCAATATGAAGGATCGAGACACACGACGAAAAGCAAATACTCCCCTAAAGATCATGGAGAAGTCTATTCGAAAAGACCCTAGCAAGGTATGAGGATAAATAGATCCAAGTCCTAAAAGGAGGCGGATCGTTGTATATCAAAATCCAAAATAAAGATTGGAGAAAAATGAAGAAGTCGTGGTCCAAGTATGAAGAATCTCTCAAAAACTTCAAGTGAAGAAATTCCTATTATGAAGAGAAGACCATAATTTCAAGAACGTCTCTCAAGAGTCGAAGTATGAAGTCGCTGCCAAATATCGGTCCGAGAAAGGTCTCAAATCGTGAAGCGAGTTATGCCAAGATATGAACTTTAAGAGGTCCCGAGAAGCAGTTTTAAAAGATTTTTTCCTTTAGCTAACTATTGATTAAATCGTCCCGCTTTATTTTCGGCCTAAATAAACTATTGAAATAATCCAAACAATGCATCCTCATGATCATTCAAGACAATCATAAAATATAAGAGACACAGCTAGGAATAAGGGAGTCTAAGTGAATAATTGGGCCACATGAGTTTGTGTTAGTTTGCTAACTTATAATAACAATGATCTCGTTTATAAGCTTGGCATGGGGAACGTGAAACTTGAGGGTGATAAAAATTCATGACATGCCAAAGCCCTAATGTAAGTCTTCGATCTCTTAACTGTTTTCTTCCTTTCAATATTTTTGTGATTTTCTATCTTTTTAAGTTTCATTAATGTCTTGTTTTAATAAAGGCCAAGGTGTTAGAAATAAGTTTTACGTATTAGAAAGGATCGGTCACTCCAACAATAGTCCATGTCATAGCTCGTAGTTTAGTTATTTACATTTATTAAACAAAGTCCAAAACCGAGCCCATGGATTGTATGGGCCGGCGGCCTATTGTAAACCCAATCCCATTTCATGGGCTTGGGTATATAAACCCTCTCCTTTGATGGAGAGGGTGTGTGATTTCATAATTTACACATAGTTCTCTTAACTTTCTCTCTCTAAAAGTGTGAAATCCACCATCTCTTTCTCTCTCTAAAAACATAAGCAAGATTTACATTTCTACAAATGATATCAAGAGCCATGTGATGATTGTTTGGTTCTTGTGTTTGTGTTCTTGATTCTCGCCATTTTTGATCCATTTTCATACGAACCAATTTTTTTTTTGTGTTTTTATGGGTTAATCTTGATTTACTTCATCCTATTACTTGTTATAGTGATTTGGTATTGTTATTTGGGTTAAAAACACAAAATTTTTGGTTGTTTGATTCATTTTTTGGCTTAGAATCTTGAATAGTTTGTGTTCGTGTACTGTCCAAGAAAAAAGGTAAGTTGTTATCCAGTACGATCTGACTTTGTGTTTGCATAAACCCTGGGGGTTTCTACTTGCGATCCACCGTCACGATTTGTTGTTACGATCTAACTGCGATCATTAATACGATCCAAATTACGATCTTGACTTCGATAGCTCACTACGATCCATCAGTCCGATTGCTTGGTACGATCTACACTATGATCAAGGTAAGTTTTTTCAGTACAATCACTCGTTGCGATCCATAGTACGATCACTTGTTGCGATAAGGGAGTGCGATCAGGGTACGATCGTTGGGTACGATCTGGGAGTCCGATCTGAGTGCGATCACTTGTTGCGATAAGGGAGTACGATCAGGTTACGATCGTTGGGTACGATCTAGGAGTCCGATCTGAGTGCGATCATAGGGAATGCGATCACCACTGCGATCTGAGTACGATCCAACATTTTTTCAAAAACGTGTTTTTGAATTTTTTTACCAAACTTGCAGTTTGTGGAATCGTGTGTAATTTTACCTTGGATTTTTTTGGTTTATCGAGGACATAATTTAGGGGATTTTAACATTATTTCTCGGTTTTAATACACTACAACAAACACATTTACTTTCTTTCATTGATCGATCAACTTTGTAAATCTTCACTTATTGAAATGGAGTACACATCTCTGACGGATAAGTCCATCTTCTCGGGTACGGATAATCGTCCACCAATGTTGGTGAAGACTATGTATGAGGAATGGGCATCCCGAATGGAACTTTATATGTTGAACAAGGAGAATGGACATCTAATTTGGGCATCGGTGCTCAATGGACCATTAGATTATGGTACAGTGACGGAAGGTACGACTACTTGTCCTCGCACAACGGGTGAGTTGACTGGAGATATGAAGATTCAAGATAAATGTGATAAGTATGCTACAAACATCATTCTCCAAGCCCTTCCTCCAGATGTCTACAAACTCGTCAGCAAACATAAAGTTGCGAAAGAGTTATGGGATAGAATTCGTGTTCTCATGCAAGGCACCTCGTTAACTAAACAAGAACGAGAGTGTAAGCTTTATGATACTTTTGATAAGTTTGCCTATGTGCCAGGGGAGACTCTCAATGATTACTATCTGAGATTTACCCTATTGTTGAATGAGCTTAATATATATGGCATGGCAATTCCTACCTTTCAATTGAACACCAAGTATTTGAACACTCTTCCTCCAGAATGGAAAAAATACGTGACGGATGTTAAATTGGCTAAGGACTTGCATAACACCAATGTGGATCAACTTCAAGCTTTTCTTCAACAACACGAATGCCATGTGATCGAGGCTCGGTTGTCTACACCTCAAGTTCATGATCCACTTGTAATGTATGCTTCTCAACAAAACATGGCTTATACTTATCAACAACCATCATACTTGCAGCAGCCACCACCACACATCTATCAACAACCATCTTATCAACCACCAATGATGCCACAGCAAGAATATCAACAAAGTGTTCAACAACAATCTTTTCCACAGCATCCACAATATCAGACATCACCATCACAAGCCAACACTTCTCCATTGGGCTATACTCCTCAGCAAGGATATTTTCCAATAGAAGCACAACCAGCACAAGCTTTCTACTCTACTGAACTTCCTCCAATCCAAGCACCGATCTTTACTCCAAATGATACGCCAGCTGATGTACTAAACCATCTCACCGCCTACTTGTCAAAACTTGTTGCAACTAGAGGATTTCCACCAACAAACAATCAGCTCCGCACCTCTTCAAATCCTCGACAACAAGCTACTGTTCAAGATGGTCAAGTAACAGTGCAACCTATTCAGGGAAGGCAAAATTCATATGGACCTCCTACAAGGACTGTGAACAATCAAGCTGTGAATTCTCAAGCTAGTGGAAATAGAAGCCCTATTGGTTCTAAAAAGGTTGTGACTTGCTACAATTGCCGAGGACAAGGTCATATAGCTAGGGAATGCACTCAGCCGAAAAGGAGGAGGGATGATGCATGGTTTCGTGAGAAGATGTATTTGGTTGATGCTCAATCTAAGGGGAAGATTTTGGATTCAGAGGAGTTAGCATTTCTTGCATACCCAGGGGCAGCAGATACTGAAGGCATTTCAGTTGTTTCCACTTCTAATGCAGCTTATCAAGCGGACGATCTTGATGCATACGATTCGGATTGTGATGACATTCACTCTGCCCAAGCTGCTCTCGTTGCTAATCTCTCTCACTACGGTTCTGATGTCATCAGTGAGGTACCAACCATATCTTAAAATATTGATGATAACCAACATCAAGTTGGGCATGAAAATGACAACCTCGAATAGCATTCGGGAACTAGTAACTCAAATGATGTGGTACCCAATCCTACACATTTGAGTGAACCTCAACCAAATGCTACGACGGGTATGGAATCTTATGCTCAACATGATTTGGTCATGGTGCCTAAACATATTATTGATCAAATGCATATGGCCCTCAGACAATCCGTAGATACCAATTCCACCCTAACTGCTGACCTTGCGTTACATAAAGAAAAGGTCAAAACTTTTGAAATGGTCCCTCAAGAAGAGAAAATAACATGTTCTGAATTTGACCAATTTCGTTTTGAAAAGATTGAACACTTGAAAGAAATAGAATCATTAAAAGCTAATCTTTCCAATGAATTAAAAGAAAAAGAGTTGGTTGTCAATGATTTTCAGAAACTTAAAAAAACTCTCGAGTCTAAAAAGGTTGAATCGGAAATTAATGCTACCAAACTTCTTAAATTCAAAGAACAACAGCTTTTAAAACAATACGCTTCCACAGAAAAGGTTCATCTTTTAACTAAATCATTTAAAGAACTAGAACTTAAGCGTCTTCAAGATTTACCACCTAATCCCGGTTATGCAAAACAAGCTCAGGAATATATTCCCGGTCTTTATGATATGACCATAATTGGCAAATCGAAAGAAGCACCGTTTGTTCGTAGTTCCGAGGAGACACAGTCACTTGCGGATGAAACTCATTCTAAAATGCTTTCTAAATTCCATACAATTGATTATGATCAACATAACCAAGATCAATTTTCTAAAAAGACACGCATTCGCTTACAAAAAGAATTAGCAGAATTGACAGTTCTTGCGCCCCAAAGTTTGTCAAATGAAAACCTTCCTAGTACGTCTCCTACACTTGTCAAAAAGGATTTAACAAAGTTAATTCCACCGGTAAGCAAGGCGTCCGTTAACTTAAATGCGATTCACCAACACTTAGCCGATTTTGACAAGGTCATTTTGGAACGTACGACGGCTTCAGCCATAACGGAAGGTGAATGGAACTTTGAGCACACTAGAGCTGCGTTCTGAAATGAAATTGTTCCGTTTGTAGACAATGTTAAGTCTTGTCTTAGTAATCTTGATCAAGATTTGCTTTTGGAAATAGAAGAAGTTAGACGTGTTTTCAATGAAATGAATGATGCTTATGAAAACAGTTTACTTGAAATAGAACGGGTTTCACGCCATAATGATCTGCTTCTGAATCAAGTGATGTCTCATGATATAGTTTCTGTCTGTGTGAATACAAGTGTTAATAATGATTCTATTGTGCATAATGTTGAAACTGTGGATAATGTGGTAGATAGTACTTGTCAGGAATCTGACGCTGAATTTTTAAAGCTTCGAGATTCATATTCTTCGCTTTCAAAACGTTTTGATGAGATTCTAACACATTGTATTTCGCTTGAATGTAAGCAACAATTTATTCAAGAAATCTTTGAAACGTCATTCGAAGGTGTTAATATCGACGATGCAAACTTTGAAAAGAATTTTCGATTGAATTTACAATCAAAACAGCGTCAGCCAAGTGACAAGGTTGCTCAATCTTTGCTGATAGACATAGAGAAATCTAAGGAGCTTAACTGTGTGAACGTACTTGAGGCCGCTGAGAATCTCAAACTTGATCTAGATAATTGAGTTTCCAAGATTTTGTCCAAAGTTGATAACTTAAAACAGAAAAATACACGACTCTTCGATTCAGTAAAGCCCGCATGTGCTAATACCACTGCATAGAATCAATCATTGATTGAACAATTGAATCGAAAGTCGGTGGAAATATCTGATTTGAGGGAACAAATTTGTGATAAAAATCTGATCTTGGCTGAGTTAAAGGAAACACTTCATACTCTAAAAGGTAAGAATGTTGTGGATAACGCAGCCACTGTCTCAGCATCGTCCTCTAGTGCAATCAAAAGGAACCTTATAGCTATCACACCACTTAATAAGGGCCCTAGGACTAAACCATCTCAAACTTTGGTCACTAAAGATAAGGTGGAATCAAAACTAGCTTCTAATATTCCCATGTTGCCTTCTACAGGAGTAAGCACCACTACTAAGGGTCAAAGATCTAAGCTTAAAAGAAACAAGAAGAATGATAGGATCTTGCACCCATCTAGTAGTCAAGTGAAGAAGAAAGTAGAAGCCCATCCTAGGAATGTTATTTCTGTTTTGAATAAAAAGAATCATGTAGCTAAACCTTAAGGCTCTGCGGCTGTGCAACGTTCTAAGCCTACTGTGAATTCTAATTTGAAATGTTGGAATTGTAATGAATGTATGTTTTCTAGTCGTCACGATTCTTGCCTTATTGACCATGTGAATGAGATGCATGCCCGGAAAAATGGATTAGAATGGAAACCGACTAGAAAAGTGTTAACCCAAGTTGGTTGGATGTGGCGCCCCACTGGTAGAACTTTCACTATAGTAGGAAATACGTGCCCTTTAACTAGGATCACTCCCACTGAAGTGAAGAAAGCGTGCCCTTTAACTAGGAGTACCAAGGCTACCAAAACACAAGCGTGTCCTTTAACTAGGAACACCAACACTACTGTAGGAACAAAGTGCCCTTTAACTAGGTCTACTCCCACTATAGTGCCTGCGGATAATCCAAAACCTAAGAAAGTTGGAACTGTAAAACCTGTTAGTGCTAAAACTCACATTAGAAAGCGCAGGAAATCTAAGGGTCTCAAAAATGTTAGCAATTCTGATAATTCTATATCTATATCTGCTAACACTCCGGAACCAATAGTTTCCAATGCATTGTCTACTGTTGTTATTGAAAACAGGTGGTCCAAATTGTTCTCTGGTATTTGGACTCTGGTTGCTCCAAGCATATGACCGGAGATCGCTCTCAGCTCAGAAATTTCGTCAGCAAGTTTCTTGGTACGGTTCGATTTGGAAATGATCATATTGCAAAGATAATGCGTTACGGTGAATATCATATTGGGAATGTTATAATTTCAAGAGTGTATTATGTGGAAGGTCTCGGTCACAACTTATTTTCTGTGGGACAATTTTGTGATGCAAACCTAGAAGTTGCTTTTCGAGAGCATACCTGCTTCATTCGTAATTTGGAAGGGGTTGATCTATTGAAAGGTACTCGAGGGAATAATTTGTATACTTTGTCTCTACAAGACATGATGGCCGCTTCTCCCGTATGTCTTCTCTCCAAAGCATCGCAGACTAAGTCATGGTTATGGCATCGACGGTTATCTCATCTTAACTTTGACGCTATTAATCACTTGGCGAAAAACGAACTTGTTCGTGGTCTTCCTAAACTATCATTTCACAAGGATCACTTGCGTTCCGCGTGTACAATGGGGAAAAGCACTAAGAAATCATACAAACCCAAGACAAAAGACACCAACCAAGAGAAACTTTATCTTTTGCATATGGATCTTTGTGGGCCAATGCGTGTTGAAAGTCTTAGTGGCAAAAAGTACATCCTCGTCATTGTCGATGATTACTCTCGGTTCACATGGGTGAAATGTCTTAAAGCAAAAAATGAGGCACCTTAATTCATCATCGGATTTCTCAAGATGATTCAAGTGCGTCTCAACACTACTGTCCGACGCATTCGTACAGATAATGGAACCGAATTTGTGGATCAAATTTTGCGTGATTATTATGAAGAAGTTGGCATTTCTCATGAAACATCCGTTGCTCGCACTCCACAACAAAACGGGGTCGTTGAAAGGCGAAATCGCACACTTATGGAAGTTGCTCGAACGATGTTAATTTACGCAAAGGCTCCATTGTTTTTATGGGCAGAAGCAGTATCTACAGCAGTGTACACCCAAAACCGGTCACTAATTCGTAAACGCCATGGTAAAACACCTTATGAGCTTCTCCATGGAAAAGTACCAGATTTATCATATCTTCATGTATTTGGTTCTCTTTGCTATCCAAATAATGATGGTGACAATTTGGGAAAACTTCAACCAAAGGCTGATATTGGTATTTTTATTGGTTACGCCCCCGCAAAGAAGGCATACCGAATCTACAACCGTAACTCTCGCAAGATCCTTGAAACCATGAATGTTGATTTTGATGAGCTGACAACAATGGCTTTTGAGCAAACCAGCTCTGAACCCGTACTTCATGAAATGGGACCCAGTAATATTAGTTCTGGTCTTGTCCCAAACAACCCTTCTTCATCATCATTTACACCACCTACTAGGAAGGAATGGGATACGTTGTTTCAACCGTTCTTTGATGAATTCTTTACTCCTCCAAGTATTGTTGCTCCAGAACCTGAGGTAATAGCTCCAGTAACCAAAGTTGTAGCCCCAGCAACCGAAGCACAATCAGACACATCTGCACCTACAATTGGTCAAGATATACCTTCAACGAGTAATTCTCAACCAACACATGTTTCAACTACCCATGTCATGCCTATTGATGATGAAGAGGATGATGATGATCACGATTTGGAATTCGCTCAAATGCGTGAACTTCCATTCTTTGGTGTACCAATTCCCGACACTAATCAAGCCGGGTCGTCCACCTTAGAGGAAGCTCCTTCTACAGTTTACTCCAATCCACGGATTCGTGAACATGATAGCAAGTGGACAAAGGATCATCCTATAGATTCTATTATTGGTGACCCTAATCGTCCGGTATCCACACGAAGTCAGTTACAAGAAAGTGCAATGTTTTGTCACTTTGATGCTTTTCTCACTGAAGTTGAACCTAAGATATGGCAACAAGCTTTTACTCAATCATGTTGGATATAAGCTATGCAAGAAGAACTTAATGAGTTTATACGTCTTGAAGTTTGGGAACTTGTCCCATGCCCGGATCAAGTGCAGTTACTCACTTTGAAATGGGTTTACAAGGTGAAACTTGATGAGTTAGGCGGAATATTGAAGAACAAAGCTCGACTAGTAGCTCGTGGATACAAGAAATTATTGGGCATCGACTTTATGGAATCCTTTGCACCTGTTGCCCGTTTGGAAGCTATTAGACTATTCCTCGCTTATGTAGCCCATATGAATATGATTGTCTATCAGATGGATGTGAAGACGGCATTTCTTAATGGTGAAATCAAGGAAGAAGTCTATGTTCAACAGCCGGATGGTTTTGTGAATCCTAATTATCCTAATCATGTGTACAAGCTTAAGAAGGCTCTCTATGGGTTGAAGCAAGCTCCACGCGCATGGTATGATCTATTGTCACAATTCCTCATTACACAAGGCTTCGCTAAAGGCAAGGTGGATCCTACGCTGTTCATTCAAAAACGAGGTAAATATATGATTATGGTACAAATATATGTTGATGATATTATATTTGCAGCCTCGGCCCAAACCTTATCGGATGAGTTTGGGACACTCATGTCTTCCAAGTTTAAGATGTCAATGATGGGCAAGCTATCATTCTTCTTAGGTCTTTAGATATCTCAGAGTCCTAGAGGCATCTTTATCAATCAATCCAAGTATGCCCTTGAATCGCTTAAGAAGTATAAGATGGAATCTTGTGACCCCGTGGATACTCCAATGGTGGAACGAACAAAGCTTGATGCAGATCCACATGGAGTCGCCGTTGATCCGACACTTTATCGTGGAATGATCGGTACTCTTCTGTATATCACAGCTAGTCGACCTGATCTTCAGTTTGCTATATGCATGTGTGCTCGGTATCAAACTAGGCCTACTGAGTTACACTTAGCCACTGTGAAACAAATCTTTCGATATCTTAAAGGAACCATTAATCGGGGACTTTGGTATTCGAAGGACTCTTCTATTGCACTAATGGCATATGCAGATGCGGATCACGCGGGTTGTCAAGATACAAGGCGTAGCACGAGTGGAACTTTGCAACTACTAGGAGATCGACTAATCAGTTGGGCATCGAAAAGGAAGAAAAGCGCTGCAATTTCAAGTACGGAAGTAGAATACATAGCCATGTCCGGTTGCTGTGCTCAAATTCTTTGGATGAGATCGCAATTAACCGACTATGGTCTAGGTTTCAACAAAATTCCGATGTACTGTGACAACAAGAGTGCAATTGCCTTATGCTGCAACAACGTTCAATTCTCCCGGTCGAAGCATATTGACATTCGCTACCACTTCATCAAGGAGCAAGTGGAAAATGGAGTAATCGAGCTTTACTTTGTCCGATCTGAGTATCAATTGGCGGATATTTTCACGAAGGATTTAGATCGCGCTCGAATTGAATTTTTGGCCGACAAGCTAGGAATGAGAACCTTCTCGCCTGAGACTCTTAAGGAATTGGCAGATGAAGCGAAAGAATAGTGGTGGTAAAACTATTCTCCGTATCCTTGGTGATCATTTGTATATATTGTTTATATCTTTATCCACAAAAGAAAAATACAAAAATATAAAACCATATAAAAACCATATAAATTGAAAAATTCATAAAAATCCAAAAATATTTTTACTTTATTTTTCAAAGGCATGTCTTTTGGTACGATAATATTTACGGCCTTAGAAATGTTGATTAATATCGATACGACGCATAAATAGAGTTCGTACAAAAGATGTAAATATTTCATAAAACATGCCCTAATGGCTTGTAGTTATTTCTGACTGCAACCCGATTTTCACATTAAAGTCAAGTATTTCTTATGAAAGCTCTGGCTCACAACGGGAATTAATTTTCTCGGGCAAGGTTTACTTTAAAACCTTGTAAGGGATCAAGTTTACTTTATAACTTGGTCTCACACAAATCTATGTACGCCTCAGTGCATTTGTTTGTTAAAACAAGAGAAGTCTTATTTTTATGAAGCTATCATCTCTACAACCATAGCCCTCTACAATTGGTATCTACATACTCGACGATGCGACTACTCAACCGACGACTACAGCTCTTTCGATAGAAGACGGGTCAACAATTGAGGGGGAGCAATTGTCAAGCATTCAGAATCTTTGATGCCGAACATGCAAAGTTCACTAATTGGTGTCAAGACAACCATACCAATCGTACACGTGATGAAAAGAGATGACTTCAGACGTGACGAGGCGACCAACATATGCTGACAAGAACCATTTGATCTTATCATATGATGTTCTCATCTATCAGGTCCAACCTTGTCAATTCTTTTCTAATATGGTGAATATGTGATCATGTTACAAATCGGTATCATATCTCATACGTTTGATATCATGAAGTTAAAACGACCTTGCATTTTTCTTCCCAAAATCTTTGTTAAAACATCATTAAATCAATTGATATTAAAAACATCGATTTGGTTAATATTTTTAATATGGGGGAGAAAATGTGATTTAATATGGGATATTATCACAAATGGTTTGACTTAACGTGATGGCTCATCCCGACATGTGCGAAATGTTTCCGAATACCGTGGCATATGTTAAAGGGGAGCAAAACGGATTTGCATATCAAAATGGATTTTCATGGTGACATATACTTACCCGAAACCCATTTATTTCACGACGATGAAGATTATGGTGACATAAGGATGGTAGGATATGTTAAGTCCTATGATTCTTCCAGAACCGAAGGAATTTTCCCAAGGACATTCCATAGCTAGAAATAGTAGTCCTTAGGAAAGTTGGAGAAAGATTATGAACGTAGCTGAATGCCGACCAAGTACTTAAGTTAGCACTGGAACAATCACAACAAGGTGCTAGTTATGACGTATTGGTAAGCATTGAAGGGGTTGAAGAATGAAAAAGAATTGTAAAGATAAAGGGTGTAAAGAAAGAAGCCCTCCTTACAACTTTAGGCAGAAACCGGGTCAACACATATGCTATTGAGATCATTTTAATGATTCTCGATATTGAAGACAGACATCATGGACCCAGTGATGCAATGCACAACCCATCCCAGCTAACTCAGATATCTCTCAAAAGGTATTTGTTTTAATCACACGGAGACAACACATTATCTATTGATTTATTCACTCTGAATAAATTGGTATTGAAAAGGTGGCACTCCTCTCCAGCCTCCGATCACTAAAATCCAAAATGCACAATCGAGTCTAGAGCCATTTGAAATCATCAAATATCTCATTAGGACACACTTTCATATTTCCTTGCTTCTTCACACACTGTGAAAAGTAAGAAAGATTTTAAGAGTCCTACGCAAAATCTTCATGATCTTGCCTGAACATCCGAGTAATACGAAAGTATTTACAATGAAGATGGAAATCCTTCTTGAGCGAATATCAAAAAGCTCATGGTAGGTGACTTGTGCGATTCTTTATGAATCAAACTTGTGATAACTGGAAAGCAACAGCTGTTTAATTCTCAACTGAATTTAAACACGTTCGAGGCCTCTACGCAATATCTTAGTGATCTTGCCAGAACACTCAGAGTGATACCTTAGTGTTCACAGTGATGAGTGGAAATCCTTCTAGTGTTAACCTCAAACAGCACTTGGTAGGTAACTTGAAAGATTCTATACGAATCAAGCTCGTGACAAATGGAAAGCAACGATGGTGCGGTTCTTAATTGAATTTCACTTGTTCCAGGAACATGAATTGACGGCTTCAAATCATGCGGATATTTTTATCCAAATGATTCACTCTTTAGGTTCACAGTCAGCTTTGGACGGTCGAATAAAGAGAACGGGCTTACCCGCGAAATCCTGTCAGGAAGTTACTTAATTGAAACTATCCGTCACGGGTACGATATCTAATATCGTCCAACAGTCTTCACCGGCCGGAGGTAAAATGCTACCGATTTAGAATGAAATGTTCAAAGCCATTTCATTCGTGTCTACTTATGTTGCGGCATTTGAAGACGGTGGCGTTGCGGAATCCGAGAAGAAGTCGTCCCCGCATGCTTATACTTTATGCACTTAATACCTCATCTAATTCAAGAAAGCCTAAAAGTTAAGTCTTCCGCTGTATCGAACTCTGAAGCTTTCAAGAATTATGAAGGTATAAGTATGTGGGACATGGCGTCACGAAGAGGCGAAGATCACAAGTGATGGATGCACGAGATCAAAGCAAGAGATTGATGCTCAAAGATTGATATCAAAGGTCACATCAGCATGTTCACCAGAAAAGAAAAAGAAAAGAAAGACGAAGACTATGAGCTCAAGACAAGCATAGTATGCTAGGTTTATTTTATTATTGTAACTTGGGTAACGCCCTTGTTTGGTGTGACCTCCCTTAGGGGGAGATTGTTAGAAATACGTTTTACGTATTAGAAAGGATCGGTCACTCCAACAATAGTCCATGTCATAGCTCGTAGTTTAGTTATTTACATTTATTAAACAAAGTCCAAAACCGAGCCCATGGATTGTATGGGCCGACGACCTATTGTAAACCCAAGCCCACTTCATGGGCTTGGGTATATAAACCCTCTCATTTGATGCAGAGGGTGTGTGGTTTCATAATTTACACATAGTTCTCTTAACTTTCTCTCTCTAAAAGTGTGAAATCCACCATCTCTTTCTCTCTCTAAAAACATAAGCAAGATTTACATTTCTACACAAGGTGGGTTAATTATGATGGAAAATATAAATCTTGCTTTGTAACTAATGCATTGCATGAGGGCATTGTAATGGTCAAGTGTAGGGGATTTAATAAGCGTGAAAACACTTATCCTTTTACCACTTAGTTATAATAATAACCAAGCTAAAACGTGTATTTTATGTCATAAATATCAGAATTATGCGTGGTTTGTGTTTTTGTTGTGATTTAGGACCAAAATGTGAAAAGGGAAGAAAACACGGTCTTTCACGGGCTTTTATCGAAGAAAAAGACAAATGAAGAAGTAAAAAGATCAAGAGTGCAAAAAGAACAAAAGTCCAAGGCCTATTCTGAAGATTCATCGAAGAAAAAGTCTAAAGACGGAAGTTTAACGAAGTCGAAGAACCAAGTCTAATTAATGAAGAAATTAGAAGACGAGTTCATTTTATATATCAACAAATCCCGAGACAAAGTCGAGAAAGCAAGTTATTTAAAAGACGAGAAAAAGAAAAGAGGAAGAAACAAGCACCTACTCCTTCCCCTATATATAGTTTAGAAAACAGTCATTAAGAGTTAATTTTTAGTTTTTAATTTTAGTAGGTAATTAAGTGTGTTTTATTTTTCTTCTCTCTAGTTTTTTCATTCAAGCTTATCAAACCTTCATCTTAATCTTGTAATCTTTGATTTTAATCTTTAATATAATCAAGCTTTTTAATAAATTCTCATTCTACCTTTCTTAACATTAATCTATTGATTTTGCTTAATTAATCATGTAGTTGGTTTGTTGATTGTGTGACTAGTTGGCTTATTGGATTGTGCTTATTGAGTTGGTGTGTTTAAAGTTTTTAGATTATTGTGCTTATTGCTTAATTTTTATGTTTGTTAGTTTTTATATAAGTTGATTTTGGTAGTTTAATATTTATAAAAAGTTGATTTTAAATATTTTGATTAATTAGTGTTCTTAAAAAGTTTTTAAATTGTGTCTTACTAGCGTTTTCTAAAAATTGATCTGGTAAAAGTTTTGGTAAGTGCTTATTGTGATTTTTGCTTATTTGTGTTAATTCGGATTGTCTAAACCCTAATATTCCGAACTGTATGCCAAACCCTTCTTTCTCGACTTACATACAGTTCACCTTCATTTTCCCTCCAAATCATAACTTTATATCCCGAACTATATTAATCTTGGATATCCCGAATTAGATGCAAAGACTCATTTCCCGAATTGCATACATAACAAATATTCCGAGTTAGGTGTGTGATGGGCATTCCGAACTAGGTGGGATATACGGATTCCGAATTACATCAAACTTCTCCATTCCAAATTACCTCGAAGACAAGGATTCCGAATTAACTTCAGAACTCAGATTCCGAATTGCTTCAGGAAAACTCTTCCCGAATTAAGTGTATTGTGTGAGGATTCCGAATTGAATGTGGAATGTATATTCCGAATTAGATTGGTGATGACGATTCCGAACTAGGTAAACGACTCAACATTCTGAATTAGATAGGGAATTTGTATTTCGAACTACGTGCAGCATTTATATTCTGGATTAAGTGAGAATTTGGATTCCGAACTAAGTAAAGGATACACATTCCGACTTATGTTTAGTTTTTTTTTCCAAATTATTTTCAAACTTTAATTTTCCCGCCATTTTTACCTAGTTTAATTTTTAAATATTTTTCACTTAGCTTTATTTTCAAGATATTTTTATCAAGTTCACATTTTTATCAAGTTTTAATTTTCAAATTTACTTTTAAAGTTTTAATTTTTCATCATTTATTTTTAAGCCTTAATTTTTAGTTTTACTTTTAAAGCTTTAATTTTTACGCATCGACATTTACATTTTCAACTTCATTTTAAAATTAAATAATTACCTTTAGCTATTTTTACCAAGTTCACTGTGCAACAATAACTCTGGAAAAGCAATCGAGGTTAGACATTCTTCTTTATTTTCAATAGCTTTTATATTTATGTTATTTGTAGACTTAGACAATCAAGCTCCCCCTTTTAGTGACCAACACCAATAATTCCACCCTAAAACCGTGATCAATTTGAATTGAATCGAGTACGAACAACACTTCTAGAGCACACATAAAAGTAATATATCAAAAAGAAAGGTAGAGGGAGAAAGAGATAATTAGATTAATGAAAGTGTAAAATGAACAATGACCAACCCCTCCTAACATGCTAGGAGGGGGTATATATAGCCCACCCTACATGTGGGCAATATGGGCTATATTGATTACATATTGGATCACGAGCCCAATACTTAAATATATCATTGGAGTGACCGATCCTTTCTAAATACGTAATAACGTATTTCCAACAATCTCCCCCTAAGGGAGGTCAGTCCAAGTTATAATGTCCTAAATAGTCTATAGTTCGTGATCTCTGCTAACAATGATGTGACCGAGACTTTCCTTGGAAAAACGTATTTCCAACAATCTCCCCCTAAGGAAGCTCACACCAATTTACAAAATCTTAAACCTAGCATACTATGCTTGAGTCTTCGATCTTGTTCTTGTGAATATGCTGATGAGATCTTTGACTTTAGTCTTGAGCATGTTCTCTTGCACTTGACCTTGTGCATTCATCACTTGTGATATTTTCCTTTTCGTGACTTCATGTTCCAATACTTATACTTTTATAAATTCTTGAAAGCTTCAGAGTTTGATACAGCGGAAGACTTGACTTTTAGACTTTCTTGAATTTGTTAAAGTATTAAGTGCATACAGTATAAGCATGTGTTGACGACTTCTTCTGGATTGTACACCACAATGCCACCTTCTTGTTACGCTGTATAACACAGTTAGCAACAAAACATATACACGGATGAAATGGCCTTGAACATTTCATTCTAAATTGGTAGCATTTTACCTCGTCCGGTGAAGACCGTTGGACGATATTAAATATCGTACTTGTGATAGGTAGTTTCAATTAAGAACCTCCTTGACAAGATTTCGCGGGTAAACCCGTTCTCTTTACTCGACCGTCCAAAGCTGACTGCGAACGTAAAGAGTGAATCATTTGGATAGAATTATCCACATGATTGAAGCCGTCAAATCATGTTCCTGGAACAAGTGAAATTCAATTAAGAACCGCACCATCGTTGCTTTCTAGTTGTTACAGCTTGATTCATATAGAATCTTGCAAGTTACCTACCATGTGCTGTTTGGTGTTAACACTAGAAGGATTTCCACTCATCATTGTGAACACTATAGAGTGTCACTCTGAGTGTTCTAGCAAGATCACTAAGATATTGCGTAGAGGCCTGGAACGTGTTTAAATTCAGTTAAGAACTAAACCACTGTTGCTTTCCAGTTATCACAAGCTTGATTCATAAAGAATCGCACAAGTCACCTACCATGAGCTTTTTGATATTCGCTCAAGGAGAATTTCCATCTTCATTGTAAATACTTTTGTATTACTCGGATGTTCAGGCAAGATCATGAAGATTTTGCGTAGGACTCTTAAGATCTTTCTTACTTTTCACAGTGTGTGAAGAATCAAGGAATTATGAAAGTGTGTCCTAATGAGATATTTGATGATCTCAAATGGCTCTAGACTCGATAGTGCATTTTGGATTTTAGTGATCGGAGGCTGGAGAGGAGTGCCACCATTTCAATACCAATTTATTCGGAGTGAATAAATCAATAGATAATGCGTTGTCTCCGTGTGATTAAAACAAATATCTTTTGAGAGATATCTGAGTTAGCTGGGATGGGTTGTGCATTGCATCACTGGGTCCATGATGTCTATCTTCAATATCAAGCATCATTAAAAATGACCTCAATAGCTAATGAGTTGACCCGGTTTCTGCCTAGGTTGTAAGGAGGGCTGCTTTCTTTACACCCTTTATCTTTACAATTCTTTTTCATTCTTCAACCCCTTCAATGCTTACTAATACGTCATAACTAGCACCTTGTTGTGATTGTTCCAGTGCTAACTTAAGTACTTGGTCAGCATTAAACTACATTCACAATCATTCTCCATCTTTCCTAAGGACTACTATTTCTAGCTATGGAATGTCCTTGGGAAGATTCCTCTAGTTCTAGAGGAATCATTGGACTTTAACCTATCCTACCATCCTTATGTCACCACAATCTTCATCGTCGTGAAATAAATAGGTTGTGGGTAAGTATAAATCACCATGAAATCCATTTTGATATCAAAATCCATTTTGCTCCCCCTTAACATATGCCACGATATTCAAAAACATTTCGCACATGTCGGGATGAGCCAGCACATTAAGTCAAACCATTATTGATCTCAATATTAAATCACATTTTCTCCCCCATATTAAAAATATTAACCCAATCGATGTTTTTAATATCAATTGATTTAATAGCATTTTAAGAAAATTTGGGAAGAAAAATGCAAATCCAATTATCTTCATGATTTTTACAAGCTCCCCCTCAAATTAATGAGGGTGTACTGGAAACGTAAATTAAATACCTTTTAAACACAAGTGTAAGGTATTTTTCACGTGTAAAGATCATATATGATAATGTATTCACAAGATTAGCAATTTTTGATGTTGGACCTGAATGATGGAGAACATTATATGAGAAAATAAACATGGTTCTTGTTCACGAATGTTGGTCGCCTCGTCACGTCTGAAGTTATCTCTTGACTCCATGTGTACGATTGATATCGTTGTCTTGACACCAATATGAGAACTTGGCACTTTCGGCGTCAAAGATTCTGAGTACTCGACAATTGCTCCCCCTCAATTGTTGACCTGTGTTCTATTGAAAGAGTTGTAGTCGCCGTTTGAATAGTCGCATCGTCGAGTATGTAGATATCAATTGTAAATTGCTACGGTTGGTGGGGATGATAACTTCATAAAAACAAGATTTCTCTTGTTTTAACAAATAAATGCACTGACACGTACATATATTCGTGTTAGATTGTGTTATTACGTAAACGCAATCCCTTACATGGTTATAAATTAAACCATGCCCGAGACAATTAATTCCTGTTGTTGAGTCAAAGCTTTCCGGTGAAATGCTTGACTTGAGTATGAAAATCGGGTTACTATCTGAAATAATAGCAAGCCATTTTGAGCATGTTTTAAAACATCTGAACTTCTGTTCGAACTTTATTTACAACCCCGTGCCATTATTGAATGACATTTCTAGTATCGTAAATATTATCGATTCCAGAAGACATGCTCTTTTCAGCAAAACATTTTTGAACACACCATTTTGAAATATTTAGAAAAACCTTTTGAGAAATTCTCGAAAACTTGTGTTCAATGTTTTGAAAACCAATTACTTGAGCTTAAGATGTTGAATATCTTACAAAACGAGCTCAAGTCCGAGAAGGTGTAAGCTTCCCATTGCTAGGATAAGTTTATCATCGGCGATAAACTTTCCTTTTAACTGAAGAACGAGTCCTAAGTTGATATTTACTTAGAAGTCGTTTTGACGAGCTTGAAAACTTTTGAATGTTTTAACGTAAAGCTCGTGACCAAGAAAGATGAATTTCTCGTTAGGAGGAAAAGTTATCTTATTTAAAAGATACACTTTCCTTGATGAGCTTAAAACATGGAATGTTTTAATACAAGCTCATGACCGAGAAAAATTAATTTCCCGTTACGAGGATAAGTTATCATTAAAGATAAAATTTCCTAAAATTAAAGTCCGAGTTACAGTCTGATATTTAACTATAAGTCATTGTGCATGAGCTTAAAAACTTCGAATGTTTTTAATATTAGCTCATGCCCGAGAAATATTAATTTCTCGTTGTAAGGATAAGTTTATCATCGACGAAAAACTTCCCTTTCTTTGAAGTCCGGGGCATAATCTGAAATTTGATTATACGCCTATTTACACGAGCTTGAATACCTTTGAATAGTTTTTATGTAAGCTCGTGTCCGAGAAAATTTAATTTCTCGTTAATGAGGATAAGTTTATCATCGGCGATAAACTTTCCTTGCTTAGAAGCACGTGTTACAATCTGACATGTGACTGCAAACCGTTGTGCATGAGCTTAAAAACTACGAATGTTTTTAATATAAGCTCATGCCCGAGAAAAATTAATTTCTCGTTTTGAGGGTAAGTTATCTTTGCATGGATAAACGTCCCTTTCTATGAAGTTCGGGTCACAGACTGTCATTTGTCTATAAGCCATGTACATAATGTTTAACTGCGAATCCCCTGAGACACTTGTTTCTCTGATATCAACTTCTTCAGTAACCAAACTCTGAGAGTGTCCTTAGTTGAACGATATGTAAAGATCGGACCGTTGTGTTCTTGTTGAATGTGGACTTTGGGCATTCTCATTAGGAGTTTGTATGCATTTATGTGAGTTAGCGATATCTATCTTAGAACCCTTCGGGGATTCATAGTTTTCTTTTCTTGTGCTAGAGGTGACCTGAGGGGATGGTTCACTTGTCTTAATTGGCAAACGTTTCCTTTTATAGAAAACCTTAAGTTCAGGCTTAAGTGATGTATCATCCTTTTCAATTTCCTCCCTATTAGTCTTAGTGGAATCAGAGACTATCCTAGTTAAAGGGTACTCGGTTCCTACAACCGTGAAAGTTCTACCCGTGGGTCACCAAACTTTACCAATTGGTTTGATTTTAGCTAACCACTGGGATTTAAGTCTAGCACGGGAGTTCACCTCATTAAGTAATTTCTTGACACAAGAATCATGATTTGCCTTAAAGACACATTTCCTACATGTTTTATAAGTAGCATATTTAATGTCCGAGTAAGATCTAGAATCCCTAGAAGATTGATTGATGCTCCTAGGATATGACATGCTACGGTTAGTAGTGTTGGGTAATCTAGAAGGCATCTGACTAGGTTTAAAATTCCTATCTCTTACTTGTGTCTTTTGAATAGCTTCCCTTAGACCAAATTTATGGAGAACGTCATTTGAACTAGTTTGAGACGTGTTCTTTGGATTATGTCTAGGGAGGCTAGATGCAATCATGTGATTAGGTCTAGCAAAAGCTGATTTAGTCACATTAGGCCTAGTTGGTGGAGTGACTGTTCTAGAAATATGAACCATATCAACTTGGGAGGCAAACCGCGGTCTCGAGGATTGTGGTCGCTCGGATCTAAATGCAGTTGGTTGTCTAACAGACTGAATTTGAGGCGGTTTCCCCAAGATTGATGGTTTTTCAACCTTAGTATCCATACTAGATCCTTTAATTTTTCTCAATTCGTTTTTCAACGCAGCTATAGCAAAGACCTTTTCCTGTACTTGAGCCTTTAAAGTCTCATTCTCTTTGAACAATTCATATTGGGATGCCAACTTAGATTCAAGCAACTTAATTTGTTTCAAAAGATTATCCTTTTCAGCTTTAGAATCTAGAACTGTTTGATCCAATTTTCGTTCAAGAACAACGTTTGACTTTTCAAGTTTTTCAAAATACTTTTCAAATTTGTCCGTTTTCTTTGAAAATTCAATTTTGGCATCCTCAAGCTCTTTAGATTGCTGAGCTAAAATCATTTCAAGCTCTTTAATCTTGGAATCAGAAGCAGTTAATGAAACAGTAATAAGGCAACTATCATTATTGTTAGCATTTTGAACACTTTCTCCCCCATTATGACGCACATAAGATGAATCAGAAGTGGTATCGCTATCACTCTTTTCCATCCCATGTTTGTCATAATTAGGTTCGAAATGCTCAACATGCGGCATTTCATCAGCATATACATCATATACAACATTACATTGTACCATGTTTGTAGGCTCTTCGTCATAAACGGGTATGGTGTCCTCATAAGAGATGTCTGTAACATTCCCCGACGTGTTGATGGTATCATGCTGAATTGTTGATTCCATGTCCTTGCAATCTTTAGTAGCCTCCAATTCGTCAATCGTATGACCATTTTCCTCTTGCATCGTAGAATCGTGCACTCCATTATCACACGCTTGCTGAAGTTAGGATCTTTCATAAATTGAAGACGAAACCAGTGTCAAGAGTTTCAATAGTGTACCATGGAAAACTTGAAGCTCGGTATGTGTGTCTCGAAAAAATGACTGGCAAATCACTGAACTTTCAGACTTGATTATATTGAATTGTAGGAAAGGCGTGAGTTGTGTCACGAGAGTTTGATATGCAGATTCCGATGCAGAATGATTAAAGTCTGCTTTGTGAAGTTGCTCAGCTAGTTGGTTCAAGGTGAGGAGTATTGAATCAATGAATATATAACGATCTTGACCAAAGAGTGTCACAAATTCGCTCCCTCCTTGAATCCATGAAAGAGTCACAAGATGAGACTGAAGTAGTTGAAATGACGTGATGCCACTTCTTCTAGCGTTGTCTTGCATGTGATGCGAGTCTCCCTCTTGAAACGTCAAATTAAACGAATCCGTTGATAGAAGATGAACAATGACGTTAAGGATTACTGATCGATAAAAATCAGTCTTCAATTTCAAATAATAATACCCGATTAAATTCGTAGCCACTAAAAAATTCAGATGTAGCCAATATTCTCGGTCTCGTCAAAAGAATTTTGTCACTGTGCCTCGATATTTGTCTTCAAATCTAGTCACGTTTGTCTCGTCACTGTTGTCTTCAAATCCAGACACAAAAACTTTTTTACCCGTCAATTATTTTACCACTTTCGTTCTTTCGAAATACCCGCCTCAATACGATGTACCAAAACCAAAAAAATATCAATTGACAAATATTTAATACCCCAAATTTTTAATATCCCACCAAATATTTAATATCCTAAATGTTTAAGTGCCAAATATTTATTGTTTTATCCACTGGACTAATCAAACCCACGTTGCCTTTATGCGGCCCATCATAAAACTGATAACCAAAACGTGGCAGCAGTCAATGATAAGAGACGTGGCCAACTATATGAATCACTAAGTCGGTCCAACATAAACCTAATAAAATACCCAAGACGTGGGGATATAAAGGCAAGCTAACCCTAATTTTACTCACTAGAAAACACGCAGCCCCTCTGCAAAACTTTGTAAACTCCGTCTAAACAACAATATTAATACCTCAAATCATACACAACCACAATTAATATCTACTCCGTCTTGTTTACTCTGCTCCCTTTTATCTCCCTTTCCAAACCTCCTCTACCAAAACTTAATCTCAGTTCACTTAATCTCCATCACCAAATGCGCAACCAACATATTCACTTCAATCTCTCTCAATAGCAAATAACAATCTCAATTTATTTAATCATCTATCTTAATAATCATCACAGCTCATCTATTTAGCACAAACCCATGAAGAACGAATGAATTCTACAAGATCTCCTTGATGAGGTCTCGGGTAGGTGTTTTTATTTTTGGTATGATCGATGATAGTTTTTTGTTTGATTGAGATCTTGTTTTGAGTCTAGTGTGTTCGAGTCGAGGGTGTTGTATACGAGTCCAGTCTGTGTGTTTGTGTTTATGGGTGAGTTGGAGATCGAGTCGAGGTTGTTGTGTTTGTTGTGTGAGTTTGTCAGTTTAAATTATGGATTGGTCGAGTCTGTGGGTGTGGTGTTGTGGGAGTTGAGGGTGAGGGTAGTGTGGTGTATTTTTTGTGTGTCGATGAGATGAATCCAGGCGAGGCTGATTATATATCAAAACTTTTCTGTTTACACATTTGTCGAGGTTGATCAAAACACGTATGTCAAAACTTTTCAAAACAAGACAATTGAATAAACCCATGTGAAAAACAGTGACGGTTTACACATGTGTTAGTTTGAACTTTTCAGTTTACACATATGTGAAAAACAGTGACGAGTGGTCTATTTGGTTGTGCCGAGTATTGATGGTGATAGTCGAGTCGAGTCCAAGTTAACAAAAAAACTGTTAAAAACGTGTGCTTTTTGTATTTAAGTGTGAAACGTTTGCTCTTTTGAGTCTGAAGTCTTGATGGTCATTTTATCTTTTGGTTTTGTTTTGTTGGTTGTGTCGAGTCAGGTTTGTCAGTCGTGGGTCTGTTAATAGATTCAAAGTGAAGGTTGTTGGATGTGAGTCGAGACAATGGTTTGTTTTGGTGTGTTTGGTTAGAGTTTGCTGAGCAAAAAATTTGATGAACGTGTGGTTTTGGTTGTCTAACCGAGTCGAGTCAGTTCTTCAAAGCCTTCGAAAAATCTACTTCGCAATGTAGATGTAAAGAAATTATACTTTGCAAAACCCCACTTCGCAACTAAGAGAATAAACCACTTCGGAATTCTACTTCACAAATGGCCACTTCGCAACAAAGGACTTCGCAAAAGAAAACTTTACTTCGCAATAACAAATGTTACTTCGCAATAAGAACAAATGCTACTTCACAATAAGACAAACTAAAATGATGTACTTTGGAATAATAACAAAATGTTTGCACTTCGGAATGTTCCTAAAAAAACAGTTCGAAATAACCAATCTGTTACTTTGGAATATTAAAAATTGAGGACTTCGAAATATGTAAAAATAGACTTCGGAAAAATGAAAACATTACTTCTGAATACTTTAAAACATTACTTCGGAATAATGAAACTTATCCACTTCTCAATCCAAATATTGGCACTTCGGAATTCAAATAAATGACTACTGCGCAATAACAAAACCCTCAGAGGTACTTCAGAATAAACACACTGTATCCAACTTTTTATAAATCCAAACCCACTATTAATCAAAAAATACCCCGAAAATCACCCAAATAATAAAAATTTTTGCGAATTTGACCAAATCAATTAAACCAAATCACTACCACTTCTATGTAGTCGATTTGGCTATAAACTTAAACCACAAGAACCCTAAATTGTTCAAGATTTGAGCTTAATTAGATCAAAACCCACTAAAATCAATCAAAACAAACACAAGAACAATCAATCAACCATAGCTCTTGATACCAATTGTAGGTCCATGTTTTCTTATAATTGTTACAAGTGTTGTAATGATCTAAATAGAGAGAGGGATAGATGAAGATCTTGATATGAACTAGAGAGAGAAAGCAGAAGAAAAGAAAGGTAGAGGGAGAAAGAGATAATTAGATTAATGAAAGTGTAAAATGAACAATGACCAACCCCTCCTAACATTCTAGGAGGAGGTATATATAGCCCACCCTACATGTGGGCTGTATGGGCTATATTGATTACATATTGGATCACGAGCCCAATACTTGAATATATCATTGGCGCGACCGATCCTTTCTAAATACGTAAAAACGTATTTCCAACAGTCCTAAATGTTTCGAGTCTAGGGGTGAAACACCCCCAATACTAGAGACGTAGTCAAATGCTTAATCTCGAGCATGGAAAGGGTAAAACGAATAACCTATAAGCCGTTTATGAATTATGCTAATAAGATAAACGTTAGAACATAAAAGGATATCATCGGATATCAGAATCTCCAAAGGCAATGCACGGAGCTCGAGTGATCCGTAAAACGAACACGAGAGGTTTCAGTGATGACGATGAACCTAATAAATCACAATCACAAACAACCACGGAGCAAAGGTTGGAACAACACAAGTCCCCTCGTTACACTTTTAGAAAACGATAATATTTACAAGGATAAGCATGAGAATCCCCCACGAGGCACCTTGTTTTTTATAACCGAGTCAAAAGCTCGACTCGAATCCCCATAACTGTGATTATTTAGGGATAATCATGGTTTTGTCATTTTGGTGGGGCTTACATGATAAACAAGGCCCAAAGAAACCGATAATAAAGGCAAAGCCTTTATACCGGGGTCAAAGATCGTATCCTCACATTTGGTGGAAAATAATAAACGCAAAGCCAGAGGATACGTTTTGTAAGGAAGAAAATTCCTTACAACATACTCGAAGTACGTGTAGTCATGAGAACCGAGAGGGTGGGTAGGATTACTTTGAGACGAAGGCAAATTTGAAAGAGAATCAATTAAAATGGAGGTCTCAAAGTCTCATCCCGGTTCAAAGGCAAAGGACTCATTAAAATCCTCATTCTCATCGAGAGGCGGTCTATTGGAGAACCCCTCGAGAATGGAGGCATCACAAGTCAAAATAAAAGGCTCATCCAAATGAGACTTAGGGAGGGTGACTAGAAAATCCGGCTCATCGAGTTTAGGATCCCAAGAATCCTCACTCTCGATGTGCTCGAACATTTCATCAAAGAGAGGATTTACGTCACAAAAACGAACTCGTCATCAAATTCAAAAAGGGGATTCAAGTAGATTTTAAATTCTTCGACACGAACTTCCTCATCGAGTAGTGACTTATCATCACTAGTGGAAAAATCATCATCGAAAAGAGGGTTCGAAAAAGTCAATGATTCTCTACCCAAAGTGTCATTGGGAGAGACATCATCACATGAAATTGTATCACACTCACTATCGTAATTTGCCTCGTTAGAATTTTCGTGGAAAAATTCATCGAGAGCAAAATTCATCGAAACCGTAGGCTCACTTTGGATTGGAATAGGGATCTCAACACTAGGATTAGTGCTAAGATTCTTCTCCCACATACTTAGAGAGGCATCGGGTTCCGTAGGGAGCATGAGAGTAATGGTTTCACAAGACGAGTTGAGATTAAAAATGTCGCTATCGTCGTCGTCATCATAAATAGGAGACGTGAGATCACATCTAGCTAGATGCTCCTCTCTTTCTTTTTCTTGTCTTTTATGACGATATCGATGCTTAAACCATTGTAATCTTGTAAAAGTTGTTTAGTTCTAATCTCACACTCTCTTTTAAACTCGTCACTTATTTCTTCTCTACGATATCTCCTAACGCCGAGTTCATTAGAGATATCGTTTATTTCTTGATTGATTCGTCGTTTCTCCTCTTCCATATCTTTGATGCTTTCTTCAATCACTTCGACGATTGAAAGTTCCTTTTTCTACATAATTTGTTGAAAAAGCATTTTGATTTCTTTAAATCACTCATCAACGCGACTTGCACTAAGATCATCATCGAAAATATTTTGTGGAGGTGATTGGTCAAAACCGCAGAATTGGTTGTCGAAAGACGTATCATGGTTCATCATTTGAAGATCATACCCATCATGAGGTGCGTTTCCACAAGACTCACATGAATACGATGATGGATATTGTGATGATTGGTCAAAGAAATTAAGATTCGGTTCGGGGTCATTATAATTCGTACAACTAAATCCGAAGTCGTGTTCCAAACCGCAAAAATCACACGATTAAGACGAAGGCGGTTGTGGAGTTTGGTCATAGGATTGAAATCCGTAACCATGGTCGTTTTGAGGAGAGTTGTAGATATACCCCTCCCTTCCTCCATAAATCTCGCAATTGAAGTAGTTACCACCGTCGGGCGGACCTCCACAATATGGACAAGATTAATATCCATCGTTGGACATGACGAAACGAGAAAGGTGTTACGAGAATTAAACACTAGAATCGGGGTTAGAAAAAGAATTAATTGATAAGGGGTAAGAAGAATATTTTTCATTTTGGATTTTTTTTTCAAATTTGTTTTGGTGTATTACGTAGACTCAAATCTACAAATCTCTCCTCGAATCAATTTCTCGATTAAAGGAGCCTCAAGGTATGAAAACGATCACGTGGGGTGAACGTCTTCGATGAGTTTAGAACGTTGGTGGAACACCAAAACGTTCAAGGTTTAATATTGAAAAACAAGCAAATATATATACGTAGATAATACTTTGGTTGGCAAACCCTCGATTAGCCCTTTTTCTCTAAACACGCACAAGCAAGCGGGGGAAACGAGGCATCACTAAGCACTTAAGAGCCTTTTCCCCTTAGGTCGTGAAATACAACCGCCTTATACCCACCTTATAGTTTGTGTTAATCAAAATTAAGTCTCGCGAAAGTATTTATCTATTTTGACTTTTAATTTTTACTTTATATTCGAATACAATAATTGAGTGATGAAATCCCAATAAAGGTTGCGTTTTCACGCTTTTGGAGATATTGTAAATTTATTGTGAGACGTATACAATATATTAATAATATTCACAAAGAAAACAAAAACGAATATATGATATCTATAATATAGTTAAAAGGTTGTTGTGTGTTTAATTTAGAAAAACTAAACACGTTTTATTTGGATAATATAATATAATAAGAAAAAATAACAAAAATGAGTATGTACGTTATATACGCTTTCCAAAAATTGAAAAGCAAAAACGCACTACTCACACAAACACGAAATGTATATGGCTAAACACACCTCCCCGACAGCGGCGCCAAAATTGATGTATGTATTTCTATACAAGTCTTAGGAAAGACAAGTATAAAGCGGGCAAATATTAAGTATTACGATTTAGGAAAACCGTAAAACCGATAAGTGCGAGTTCGTTCACGGCGGAGGTGTATATGTGTTAGGCCAATATAATAAAATCAAGTTTGATTAATGTCGTTTTTGGGTTTGAAAAGAGAAAATTAAAAGACGAGTTACACTACGATTACACTACGACGGAAAACGTAAAAACGTATACGAAAAGACGTAAAACATGACGAAATTAAAAATTAAAGCTAAAAATTAACTAAAAATAAAAACTAACTCTAAAATAATATAAATAAGAATAAAAATTCAATAAATAAATTTTAAAGCCTTTTATTACTTAAATATTCAATTTTAAATGCTAGTTAAAGCCCTAAAATTAAATATAATTAACAAAAAGCCTAAAATATTATTTTATCAAACAAATATCTTACTTTTATTAATTAAACAATAAAAAGTATTTTTCCTAAATTTTTAAAACTATTTTTTTTAAATTTTTGAATACTAAAAACACTTTTTAAACTAAAATAATCATAAAAAATAATAAAATAATGAGGAAATTAATTTTACTGTCTAAAAAATCCTATTTTACTTATCTAAATATGAGAAAAAGAAAAAAATTTGTAAAAGATAATTTTATGCTTAATAAGACAAAACAGTTTTATTAAAAACCTAATTTAACTTAAAATAATTCTAAAAGTTAATAAAATAAAGTGAAAAAATTTCTTTTCTAAAAATCTTAAAATATATAACTTAAACTAGGAAAAATGGAAAAACTGAAAAATATAACTTTTTGACACTAAAAGACAAAAACAGTATTTAATAAAACTAATTAAATTTAAATTAATTCTAAAAAATACCAAATAAACAGAAAAATAAAAATAAACTTTATGAAAAATCTTAAATTAAATAATTAAAGCAAGAAAAATTGAAATTACTCAAAAATATTGAAATAAGTGCACTAAAGCCAAAAAAAATGCTAAAACTGATGGTGACACATGCTGGGATTTTGTCTTTTCGCCCAGCAGTGGGTAACTTGACACTAGTAGTGGGTAGTTTTTACCACTGCGTGGTTACAAAAAAAAATAAAGTGCGATTTTCTTGCTGTTTAGTTGGTGTTTCTTGAAAGCAAAGGCACCCCACACTCATGGAAGTGTGGGGAGTCAAGATACGCACAAAAATAAGCAGTCCAAACAACAAAAAAGCACAAATGAGCAAATTTCAGTTACTGTAAACAGAAAGTGGGTCTGGTGGACTAGTTGCTGGTTCAAAGTGCAACTGGACAAATTTTGAGCCACAATAACTTGGGCATAGAACAACCAAATCACACCTAACTAATAGCAATCCTAGATTAAAACTTACACTAACAAATTACAAAGATCTGGTTGTCTAAAAGCTCAAAATCAAACCTCCTAAATGAGTCTACTGATTTCTATGCAGATTTTGATGAACTAGCATGTAAACTCTATTTTTATCCTAGCAAACTCAGATTAAACTACCAATAAACCTTACCACTATATATTTGGATGTGTTTGAATTAAGATTAACCTACCTTGTTTTACTCAAGTTAGTTAATCCTCAAATCCAAACACCCCCTTATATACTGATTAACAATGATTTACACACTAATATCATGCAAGTCAACCTAAGATCACATAAATCAAACACAAAATAATCACTTGACACTACATGGATAGAAAACAAACAAGTTTTAACAATCAAACAGCCACCAAGATCAAATCTACATAGCACATAAAACAAAAAAAAATGCCAATAGGGTTCAAGCCGATCTTACCTAGCTGATGCCTTCTGGTGGTCCTTTGTGAGATTATAAGGGTGTGTAGAGGACCTTTGCTACTGGTCTACAACATACTAAAAGGTATCAAATATCTTCAACAAATGAAAAAGGAAAGAGATGGTGGTGAGACTACAACAATCAAACACCACCACTCCTTGAATACCTGGTGAAAAAGAACAAGGAAAACAAAAGATGAACTCACAATGAGCTTAAGTTTAACTGGTTGTCAATCAGTTAAGGCTTAAGCTTCTTGATAAGCTGTTAGCTAAAATAGAGATGAAATTTTTTCCAGAAATCTTGAAAACCAACTTTTTCAAACAAAGTTTAAAATAACAACAAGGAAAGTAACTATGAGCTAATAAGGTAACTTATGGGCTTATTTTGTCAGAATAAGCTCATAAGCCAGCTTATGGCTTATAGGTTCTCAAAACGATTTTTTGCCAAAACTTTTAAAACAAAAACCTTTTTGATGAATTAAACTAACTTTTGCATAAACATTAAAATTAAACTAAGATAAATATATTTAAATGGAACACAACTTCTTTGCAAGGCTAAATAAATACTTTAAATATTCTTTTAAAAAGGTTTACAAAGAAAACTAGAACAATGATACAAGTGACATGCCACTTGTATATATACTAGTCTACTGAACTTTCTAGTACATGAAACAAAATGAAAAACCCTAGCTATGATTTGCCGAATATTCCCTTGAGTCATGGTCATGATTTTTGGTCAAAATGGATCCCATGTGATGCCAGGCTGTTGAGGGATGGTACTTTTGATCTTGAACCGTTGAGAGATTCCTTTGGGACCAAGAATTGGTCATGGGACGTTGATTTGCTGCTAAGATACCAAGTTTGCCTCTATTGCTGTGACAGGGGACCATGGTGGGGCCTCTTTGAGTCACGGGAAGGGTAAATGAGAGTGGGGTTTGGATGAGGATGGGTTAAATCAGGGTTCTGGAGATTATGAAGGGAAAACCCTTTGTTTTGGGTGTAATTAGGAGTTAGGGTTTATGGATTAGGGTATGAGAATAGTTGAGTTAATCTGGGTTAGTGTTTAAAAGTATTGTTTCCCATGTTTTTTTATTAAACAGATTAGTAAATAAACAAAATCTATTAAAAAAATATAGTGGAGTGTGACGTGTAAGTTATATTGAGGTGGAGGCGTGTGAGTGGCTGGTGGGGGTGATGTGGCAGGATGATAGGTGGTGGGGAGTTTGAGTGTTTGATGAAAATGGTCCCTTGACTCCATAAACTTTGCACTTCAAGTTTTAACAGCCTCAATCCTTATTCCCTTTATAATCAAGTTTGTTTTTTCCAACTTTTACCAAACAAACTTTTGAAAAGTGATTCCAAGGGCTATAGATGTAATTTGATCATACTTCAATGGCTCATAATGTAATTTCTCAACATTTTAGGGACCCAAATGCAATATTTGAGTTTGGCAAGGGTTTAAAATGACAATTGTTCAAAAGATGAGGGACCAATCTTGACAATCTTCAAAACTTCAAGGACTTCAATGGAATATCATGATTCGGGTCTGGTTCTTTGTGCGGCTTCATTTCCCATGTTCGTTTATGCTTGATTCTTGTAATCTTTTGGTGAATTCACGATATCCGTACCTAAAATACACAATGAACAAACACGAGCATATTTGGGGGTATTTTAATGATATTTTAAGCGTTTTAAGCCCGATTTGGACGATGAGACTATGTGTAATTGCAGTCTCATCACTTTCACTCCACCAGATGGTTTGCTGCTGCTACATGATGTTTTGCTGCAGTCTTGGGATTTAGATTTAGATTTATTTGGTTTAGGTTTGGCTCTTTTAGGGATGTTAGGCATTATTTTCCATGTATGGTTCGTGTACTCTTTTGTAGTTTTGCTCAAGGCTACACCACCTTCATATGGTTGTGTTTGAGAAAATCTCACATTGGTGATTCCCCCTCACCCTTGTATTGTGTTGATGCTTCCGTTTCACAATCCTTATGGTGTATGTATTGGTTTGTTTCAACTTGTTACTTTGTGTACTTTGTTTGGCAAATCACATTTGATTTTGCCTTTTGTGTTCGATGTAACTTGTTATGTTCTAAATTCCTCCGTTTGTGAGGTGTGATAATGAAGTTATGTTCAAAAAAAAAATGTAAAATGATATACTATATTTTTTTTTAAAATGACATATATTCAACAAATAAACAATCATTACATTAATAATCTAATTCTCTAACAACATACCGTCGTAATCATCAACGTCGTGTATTCTTTACATATTTCTTTTGAAACAAATAGTAGGTTTGTATCCTATTTTCTACATTCTGTCGTACAGCCTATTATGATAGGCTTACAAAAATAAGATGTTTACAAACAAGAAAGAAAAGAAGAAACTGAGAGACAAGGAGAAGAACTGTTTTCTTATTATACATTTCTACATCCATAACCAACTTATATAAACAAAGCAGTGCTAAAATCAAGGACCTAAACTCATAAGTGCTATCCCACATACATATCGATCCTCCCCCGTTAAGTATCATTGTCTGCAAGGATAAAGTTTGGGAACGATCTGCGAAGCATCTTCGCGTGAAGCACCGTTCCATTTTATTAAGACTTCATCAGTTGGGTGAGCTTTAGTTGTTTGAATGACTCGACGATCAAGCACAATTAAAGGTTCATGAAAAATCTTAGCATCTCGTCTTGAATCACTAGTTTGCGAAAAACTCTTCACTTCTACGACATTGTGTTCCATGCCATAGAAGGTATGAAAAAATACAGCAAGCTCAAATGACATAGTGAGGTGCTTTTAGTCAATTGCGATTGGCCCAAGAGTTTCTAGCCATTAGAGTGCTGGGAGTGGTTGGCACCAGAATTTGGTGCCAAGCTGCCACGTAAGATTTTGGGGCTTTGGCACCAGAACTTGGTTGGCACCACATTTCAGGGGTAACAGTTGGCACAAAAAAATATGGTGCCAACGAAATTAATTATTGTTTTTAAACATAAAATAACTTAAATAAAAACTTCATTCAATTAAAAAAAAACATTACAATAAAAAAACATTACAATAAAAAAATCATAACAATAAAAAAATACGGAAAATAAAAATAACGAAATTACATAACGGAAAGAAATAAACTAGTTTTTGGGAGGGGCATACGATGCGCGAATTGCATCTTTTTGAAATTCGATGATAACCCGATCTGAGGCACTCATCTTGCTTGTGTCGATTTGAAGAATTGCGAATTCCTGAGCCACCTTGTGCGTGTTAAAATAATTGATTTTAGCGTTTGACTCACGCTCCATGATATCCAACTTAGCTTTTGTCTCACGCTCGTATTGTTCTTTCATCATTTGTTGATAAGCTTCCGGGTTTGAACCAGAACTAGCCGTTGAGTTGGAAGAGCGTTGACTTTTAGCAACACGATCCGCCCCGGGCGGCCTTCGGAAGGCGTTGAGACCGAAGAACTCGGGACCTTCTTCGGTAACACGAAGACGGTGTCGCCTTTCTTGAGTCGAATCGAGGTTCCTCCACTTATGATTGTCCTTCAAAAAATTCCAAGACGACCTATGCTTAAAAATTACCCCCCGGTCATTCTTTTATAAGCTAGCTCAACCCGAGCCATAAAACCCTCATCGTGCTCCCCACTCATCATTTGCATCTCGTCATACAGACTATTAAACTTCTTCACATCACGACTCAATGGGTTCCATTTTCCCGTTAACATGTTCTTGGTGCGTTTCGGGAATTCTTTTGATTTCGCCACCACGTTGTATGCCTCTTCTACCCGGAACCAAAAAGTATCCTTTTTTTACTCACACCAACATTAGGATCCTCGTAAATTTCTATGTAATATTGGGACAAAAGCAACTCCTCGTCATCGGTCCACAAATGCGAGCCGAGCCGTCTTCTTCTTCGTCGTCCGCCATGTGAACCACCTCTTTAGCCTTAGCCTTACTAGTCTTACGAAGAACTTTCTTTGACGTTGGTGTCGGGACTTGTTCTTCATCTTCGTCGAGTAGGTGATGAGATTGTTGGTCGAATTGTGGTGTAGGTTGTGGTTGTGAACCCATTTGGGATTGTTGAAATTGTTGAAATTTTTCCCATTGATCTTGTTAGTATTTCATGTATGCTTCAGTTTGTTGTTGGGGAAAAAATGGGGAATAGTTGAATTGTGGTTGAGAAGAAGCACCCGGATTCGAAGATGAACCGGGATTGTAGTTTTGGAATTGGTTTGTGGGATCGTTAAGCATGTTGTTAGTCCAATTGGGATCTATTTTTTGAGTGAAATTGAAAGAATTTGGAGAAAAATGAGATAAAAAGTGTTAGAATTGATTGTAAAAAATTGGGTAAAAAGAGGTTTAATATATCAAGTGATTTGGGGTTTTTCTTGAAAAAATAAAGCCAAACGGCTACTTTTGAAATTTTTTGACTTTTTTTTGCATAAAAGCCCCACTCCAACGGCTAGAAATTTGAAATTAAAAAATATATATATAAAAAATAAAAGATGATGGCGTGAGCTGGTGGTTTTAGCGGGAGAACCCATGGCGCGAGGGTGGGAGTAGTGCGCCAACGCTAGCCTGGCGCCAAAGGCTACCAGCTGGGCTAGCAGCCCACCGTTCTCCCTCTCTTATAAACCCAAAACAATCGAGCATTATGCAACAGGAAGGACATATTAATCCTCAGTAATAGATTTTTCATGAAAGACGATGGAAAGGGATTTACGGTGACTAACATGTTCTATTTTCTCCTGATTTGACACTCTAACATGAAACTTTTGACCTTGAAAAATTGGTGGATAGTACTTTGTCACAATAGCCTGGTCGATAAAGTTGTCTGTACTTGTAACAATTCGTAACTTTCAGACTAATATTTGTATCACCCCACTTAGATAAGTGGATGGTTAAGTGTATTTATGGCGTGTCATCAAAACATGCAAGGTAATTATTTTAAAACATTAACTGACCATAGAGGAAATACCGGAATCAAACATCGGTAGTCTAAGCATAAGCTCAAACATATGAAAGTAAATACTGAAAGGAAGGACTAAACAATGTCCAAACAAGCCAAGTAATGTATGAAGTGGATAAAGTAAGAAATCTAGATAGCTTCCTCCAAATGCACATACTCTCAGATTCCTAAGAGCGTCCCTGTGTACCTGCCGTTTGGAACATCAAAAAGAAACTACTGCTGAGCATAACGCCCAGTGAACGGGTATAAAAGCATGATAAGAAGTACTGAAATAAAATAGGTAACAAATACTGTAGCTGAAAGACTAATAAGTAAATGCAACGGAAAACTGTGTATGTCCTCGAAAACCTGGAACATGTTTATAAACTGGTTTATATTTATGAAAACTTATGTTTATATCCGAAACTGTATTTTAATTTCCAAGAGCCCATATAGGTCATGAAAGCATCAACTGGGATGAATACATAGAGGGGTGATGTAAAACCCGTATTTAAAAATCAGAATATTTAAATACGCAGTTTAATTTTAATAAATCAGAATATTTAAATACGCAGAAATTAAATACGCAATCCCAGTTTATTTAAATACTATAAATATTACAGTTTATTCAGATAATAAGTATTCAGTCTCAGAAAATATTACAAATGAATTAATTATTTTACAGAACTAATTAAACGTTAATATTAAATATGCGTAGTCTCAGTTTATTTAAATATTACAAATGATTAATTATTCAGAAAATAATTATTAAGTTTCAGAATATATTACGTATGTATTATTACACGAAAAAAAATAGTTATCGCGTTTCAGAAACAAAAACGCGAGAAAATAATGTATACAAGTACTAAAAAAAAAAGGAAAGAGAAGGTTTTGGGCCGGTTAGTGTATAAAAAAAAAGGAGAAAGAAACTTGGGCCAAGCCCATTTTAAAAAGAAATACAAACGGGGGTTTCCCTTTTACTCAGACAGCGAACAAAAAACAAATATAACAAAGATTAGGGTTTTGTTGTCCTGCCGACACAAGAGACAAAAAAAAAAAAAGGATGGCCGCCGGCTGAAAAACCAAAGAAAGGAGGATTCGGGTTTCAATTTCTTTAATCATGTGATTTCATGTGTTTACCATTCGTTCTTAACCATCAAATTAAGGTAAATCATCCTTTAAACTTTCCTGTATTCACGAAAATTCTGTTGATAGAAAGAAACGTGATTTGATTGTTAAACATGTTTAAAAATAGATTAAGGATGTCGGGTCTTGGTGGGATTCGCGTGTACCGAGACACAAAGTCTCGGTGGGTGCCCTTTTGATCAGCCGTGACACAACAAGGGGGGTGTTTGGCGTTTCGGACAGCAAAAACCAAACCAACAGGGGTGTTTGGGTCTATTTCGCCCAGCAGGGTGTGTTTGGGTTTGTCAGAAACAAAAGCAGTGGGAACCACTGCATTAGCAGTGGTAACCACTGCACTAGCGGGGGGAACTCGACCAGCAGGGGGAACTAACAGTGAAAACAGTGGGAACATTATATTAACAGTGGGAACATTATATTAATAGTGGGAAATATATGAATATTAAGGGGGTCACGTATAGAGTCGTTTTGGATAAACCGAGACGTGGGTGTCTCGGGAGAGTTTTAGCACGGGTTTTCGAGATAGCTTGTAATTATAAACGTGAGAAAATTATTATTATAGTTAAATCATTTTACAAGGAGCTTGATTAAAGATTTATTTAATAGTTAATTTTATTAATTTATTTAGTAAAATTAAATCGATATTGTTTTACCTTGTATTATTTTTAAAACGTGATTTAATTAATATTTTTAAAAGAAACGAATTTGTAGACCTTTCTAAATTTAGAAACTTCCTATTTAAAGCTAGTTAAAGCAGGTTACTATTTATAGTAATATTATTTTATTTGACAGATATTACACAGTAATCAGGAGCACATAATATGTTTAATCTGCAAGGTTTCAAACAATAAGAACTTATCAGATTGTATACGGTCATTATTTCAAGAACTTTAATCCAACGAAAACAGTCAAGAGCAGTAAAATAAATAAACATCAGTCAACTTATTTACGCGTCCGTTAATTTATGTAGTAACCGTGAAGTCAGAGTAGATCTTCAGCTTTCAGTCTTGTTTCATTTCGGGACACGAGGTACGGATTTTCCGTCCTTTCAGTAAGGATTTCCTTTCTATGCATGATTAGGATTCCCCGTCTTCAGCCAAATGTTTTCCCCAGTATATGTTTAAGTTTATCAGTAATCATATCAATAACTAAATAAATTGCCTGAGCATTATATACAAGCATGATTAGTTTATGTACTAGTTACGGAGGTACCGTAACCGCGACACTAGAGGCACCGGTGCCGTGACTCACATGCAGGAGAGTGATATCCTGCATCGTCCCACTCAGCTCAGCTTGGCCACTTTATCAGTATTATTAGTGGGGCGTATGGATGCATCCTAGGCTACAGTTTATAGTTTAGCAGGTGAATGTGGTGTGTGCTCTACATCCTTCACATTGGAGCTGATCCCTCCACCCAGCACAGTTATTTAGAGGTCACCCCTCTACAGCATGACGAGGTCACCCCTCCAGTTATTCATGCAACGTTGTTACAGCACATGACCTATATAAGCTCTGGCAATTAAATTACAGTAAATGCATGTTTTCAGATTTAACAGATAACAGTTCAGCTCTATTATTTATAAATCACGCTTTACAGATTATACATAGATTTCCGCTGCAACTTTACTTATCAGTCTTACAGCTCCAGTATTTTATCATCTGTTTCATTTTAGTAATTCCCTATCATGCTTTATATCCGTTCACTGAGCGTTATGCTCAGCCGTAGTTCCTTTCATGTTCTAACGGCAGGTACACCAGGGCGCTTTTAGGATTCTGAGAGCATGTGAATTTGGATGGAAGCTATCCAGACTTCTTACTTTATGCATTCTTACATTATTCTGCTTATTTGGACATTGTTTGGTCCTTTCCTTCAGTATTTTATTTTTCATGTTTTGGGCTTATGTTTGGATTGCCGATGTTTGATTCCGGTATTTCCTTTATGATCAGTTAATGTTTATGGACATTTACCTTATGCTTTGATGACACGCCATAAATACACGTAACGGTCCACTTTGTGACAATCCGTCAATTTATGATTGATATTTTATTCTCAATAATTATTTGAAAACATTATTTTAATGTTACAGTATGAACTCACTTATTTTTGGGAAGAAATTTGGATTTACGTCTTGGAGTAGCATCGACTACGTCTAAACCGGAGGATTCAACGTTACATGCTTACGTTTACATACACCGTCTTTGGTGACAATCCGACATTTCAGAAAATAAATTTATCCGTGAATATTATTTTGGAGTTTTAAATTTGTGTTGGTTCATAAACTCACAAATTTACGAGAAGAAACTAGGACTTACGATTTTATTTTAACATCCTTTACGACTAAACCGGAAACCTTAGGATTACGTATTTACGTTTTCGAACTCCGTTTTTGATGAGACAATTTTTATTGGATTCGTTTTGTGACGGTGATTCATAATTTATAAAAACTTTTTTCGTAAAACGACCTGAGGGCACGCAAATCGAGGAAACTAGAATCGAGGAGTACCCGTAAATAAATGGGATGAGACAAGTGGGACACTTGTCCCACCCCACTCTCAAAACCGGCCTAACTAGCCACAATAACACTTATGTGTCAAGTGTACACCTTAAAGCTACACATGTAACTTGAGCTTACATTGTAAGCTAAGTTACCTCAAAACCATGTTAGCTAAACCACTTCCCACACACACACAACATGCAAACCACCATTTTCTCTCATCTCTCTCTCTTAAAATTTCGTCCACTATAGCCTTCAAAACACTCATTTGATCAAAAATCCACCACAAAATCATGTGTTATTTACACATATGTTGAAGCCACTTTGAAACCGTATTGATTGGTGGTGCTTATAACATCCAAGGAGGAGTTTTCATGGAGTAGGAGGGCTGATTTTCCACAAGGTTCTCATGAAGAATGATGGTCTTTAAGATGGTCTTGGTGCATCACAAGTTTCTCCATCAAAAATCCATGTTTTGATCAACCTACATCATCATGGTGGTATAAAGATTGTCCTCCTCATCTTCTTGTTATTTTGATTATGTAAACATGTATTTTATTTCCTATTGTATATATTTATGATGATTATATGATGATAAAAATGTTATGTGGGGATTTGTTGTTGATAATCATGGATAAAAAGGTGAAAAACCATAAGAAACAAGGTTAAAATCTTGGTTAAATTTGATGGCTGTATAAAACAGTAAATAAGTAAGTCATAAACTGATAAAATGATGAAGTGGAATAGATTTACAGTAAGCTATGGGTCTTGTACACATGTGAGAGTTGGCCATGCAATGGAATCAAAATAATGAGTGAGATATGATCAAAACAAGTTTAGGGTATAAATCTGAAGTTACTGTTTTGGACGATTTTTAGAAAATACTTAAAAGATGATTCAACAGTAGCTATAGTAGAGTTAAATTTAGCACATATCATGTAGTTTATGTGATAAAAATTTGAGCTTCTATCTCCATGTAGAACTCAAGATATGGCAGTTTTGGTGAAGATGAAGTTAAAAATCAGATTTTTGGAAATTAAAGAATAATACTATTATATAAGCACTCACATTTTAATATATAAAATGTAAAATAAAAACCCACTAACTTATAAAACTTATTTATATAAATATATATATAAGGTTAATCAAATGGATAAATTATATAAATGGTAGTGAAATAATGTTCATAAGTAATAAAAACTATAAATATGATTTTTACGACTTTTTCGGCTATTGCCGTAAAATTAACGTTTTTGTTAAATAAAACTTAGATGGTTGGACCCGTCTAATGAAAACTTTATAAAACTTATATACTGATATATAGACATGTACAACAAGTAAAAACCGATAAAAACCCGAACAAAAGGACAAACGGACATTACCGAGCTAAATAAACACATTGGGCTAATAATTGGACTAAATAAGTTAAACACTCCTAAAAAGAACTTATTGGGCTTAACCCATTTGGGCCCAACTTGAAAGTGTATGTACTGATAATATAAGTACAAAATGGATTAAAATAAGTTAAATAACTTATAATAAGCTTATTGGACTTAAGACACGTGAACGGGAAAAACTAGTAAACTAATATAAAAGTTATCGACATATAACACTAAAAGGAGTAAACGAGAATATGTAAACCCACTTGATCATCATATATATATAATCATCATATGTATACATACTTGTTATTTTTATAAAGTCATTGGACATGAGTCTAAGACCGAGTATTATTTGTCTAGGTTTCCGTGATTGAAGCACGTACCGTACGTCCGAATTGCCGACAACCCGCCTTCCCAAATCAACGTGAGTTCATAGCCTCGCACTCTTTTAAATGCTTTTGTAAATGTTTTATGAACCCGCGAGGGAGATAACATGTTAGTTTTTATAAAATAGGACACCATTTGTCCCGATTGTTTGTTTATTGATTTTGGACCCGAATGATTGAATGACCCGATTGTATGACCCGATAAATGATTAATGGACCCGATAGAAGAAATAAAATGGATTATTAAAGTTAGGTTATGTCACTAAAAGTCCCATTAGCATGAATTGTGAACTACCGGGAGTTGGTAGACGCTTATGCATTTAATAGTACTATTTGGGGACGATCACCCCAGTTCGCGCCTTGACGGTTGATCCCCGTCGTGCCACATTGATTGGTAAGCGAATTTATGTATGAGAAGATTTCAATAGCGTGACCTTTGTGACGACACGCTACTTTAGATGGGCAAAATTGGTATCGGGTTAGCTACCCGTTGTTGGTTAGTAAGGTAACAATGTCATGCGGCTTATAATAATCCAAAACTAACGAAATACTATTAGACGCATCGAATTACGAAGTATTGCCTGACTAGCAATACGGGGTCATACTACTGATATTATGTTTGTGTTTTGGTTTCCATAACCATATTCATATAACGGTTTTTATTTGATTTTATACAAGGTCATAAGACGTATTGTATGATGTTTTTACGACATTGGCTCGTATAATAATTTTTAAGGCAAATGCCTATATTATTATTTTCGATAAGGATTTATATAAAATGACTTTGGCTATCTTATGGCCTATTACAAAGATTTGTATAAAATGATTTTGGCTATTTTACGGCCTATTACAATGATTTGTACGAATTGATTTTTGGTACTAATTTTATACCAAGGTTATATTGATGGATTTTATGAAACTCTATGAATTCACTCGGCGTTATCGCTGACCTTTTCTTTTAACATGTTTTATCTCAGGTACTTGAAGGTAATTCTCGGGAAGACAACAAGAATTCATGGCCCGCACTTAAACAATATTTTCCATTCAATTACTTTGTAAAACTTTGTATGAAATGTAATGACTTGGGACCGATGTAACTTTGATATTTATGAATGGAAATGATTTATTAATAAACGACGCGATTTTTATGCGTTGTCTATGATGTGAGTAATGTGCTATCCCGTAACACCAACTAGTCTTCCGCTGTATTAAGTTGTATAAATTTGGGGGTGTTACAGTTTGGTACCAGAGCTCTCGTTATAGAGAACGAAAGATTTTTAAAACCAAGGTTTTGAATAAAACATTTCAAAATCTTTTAACTATAAACATTTTTCTAAAAATGTCTAAAAATCTTTTGACTATAACGGTGCCGAAGAATTCCCGAGTTACCGACAAGGCCAGACTGAGAAGTATTATTTTAATATATATATATAACTTGGATTATATATATATATGATGTAATTTTATTACATGATTGTTTGACGATTATTTTGATTTTTATACGAGATATTTATACGACGTCGATTGTCACAAGTAACCCTAACTCCCCTAGTAAATTAATCGAAGCTATTCTCGTAGGAATTCTAGCTATCCTAGATCTAAACCAAGTTGTGGATATTTATGATCCCAACAAATGCTTGATATTCGTAGAAATATATATATTAGTTGATTGTGATATTGAAGAAGAATTGGCGAGATAAAATCTGATATCGATGTCATGACGATCTTTCCTTATAGAGTGGAGTTTGACAAAACGTTACCACCTAGAAAGATGTCATCTGATTCGTTGTCATCCAATTCTTAAATTGAAATCGAAAGGGTGAATGTTGCACTTGAGGCTGTTATTGGAACCATTACCCAAAAGCCTCATGCCACTAATACCTTTCCGAGAAGTCAAATTGAATGTGTGAGTCATCTCATACTAGTGGCTCATTTGATAATTGTTGTTGTAAGAGTTATAGGATTGGAAATTAAGTGTTGATTCATATTGAGATTGTATTGCCTTTACAAGGCCGAAAAATAAGATTGAAAGTATTGGAGAATGAAGTAGGATATCGAATTGAGTATAAATTGGTTAAAACTTGAATAAAGTAAAATTTAACCCGTATGGAATATGAGATTGTTAAGAGGAAGTCGTTAAGTCCCGTGATTGAATTATAGGATTTTAATGATTATAAGTTTGTGTTAAAGGGTTGTTCCTAGGCCATTGTCCACTAACGAGGATGCCCAGTGTCCAATAAATAAATTGAAGAAATCTTCTTCTAAATTGGGACCGATGGATCTTCCGGGACATGTGGAACACCTAATGACTCTTGTAGATTAGTATTCATTGTGGTATCTTTTAAAAATAATCCCTAACTTAACTGTGACATCAGTTGGTAGGATGAGTTCTGAGAATTGTATGACATAGTAACACGTAATGTGTTACGGTACAATTTGACTTGTTTGTGATTAATGAAAAGACTACCCTTGATTGCTAAATTCTACATGTATCGATGATATCTATCTTTTCTTGCTTCATTCTAATGTTCGCATTAGTGATGCAACCGTTGAACAAGTACTCATCTTGATTTGAGTTACGTTGTGTATTATTCTCTTTTTGAGCGCCATCAAGGTCATGAACCTCATGATTATTTGGCTAAGCTCATCTCCTATTATATCGTAGTTAGTTCTTGGTGAACAAGCTTTCATCACTCTTCTGCAGATCACTCATTATTTTTATAAAGTTAAAATGATATCCTTTGAGAAAATTTAATTTTCATCACAATAAGGATTATTCAAAGTGAGATTTATAAGTGATTGATATCAAAATGAAGTTGTTTATGAGACGCTTTGGAAACTTAATTATTTCCATAACAAGGAAAATCTTTGTAAATTTATTTTGATTCTTATTTAAGAATTAAGCATGAAAATGTTTTTATTATAAACATGATGATAAGGTTTTGACGAACTGAGTATTGCATCGTAAATCTTGAAATTGTATATAGTTGCACGCCTACATACAATTTGGAATGAACCATGCAAGGCTGATTAGTAGTCACCATAAAACTAATTAATAAACACTAGATTTTCTTTGAAGATTGTGAAAGATTAAAATTTATGAGATCTGCAAGAAGTGAAAAATGAGGACATAATGTTAGGGACACCTACATATGTGCCTGTAGCATCTATTCTTCTGAATTGAATTTACTCATCTGTGGAAATTGTCTTATTTGACAATTGGCAATTCTTTCTTGTCCAATTACCCCGTAGTGAGATTCTTAGGAAAAGTATCTGATTACCGAGTGTTGATACCCGACTGGATGTATCGACGTTCCTATCATTTCTTTTGATTTGATTTCATTTGAATGACCTGGGTAACGATCCGAGGAGCTTTCGAATGCGTACTCAAATTATTAAAACATGGAATATATTCATATTCGTTAAATGTTTTCGTCTGTATCTGATTTGAAATTCTATCGCGTAGATTATGCGTTGACCTTGATCTTTTAATAGTAGTTGTGTCTCCTGATATCCCTGAACTTGTGAAGGATCATGAGTTATTATTAGTCTTTTGAGAAGTTCACATCTTATCGACGGCAATAAAACTGGAAAGTTGATAGTGCCAGTAGAATGGATTGATTGATTATGACATGACGACATTGTCTTAATTGATGGGAACTCGAATAGAATTCCCCTAAATGATAAGATGTTGATTATCAAAAGTGATCTATATAATTCTTGGTGGATGACGATATCCTGTATTTAGACTTAAAAGTATACCATGAATGGTTGTGAACTAGTTATAGATATTGTAATCTAGAAGAACCTAATATGTATCTATTAAAAGATGTTTATGTATTCTGAAACTTTAGTAAGTATTTGTTAAGGAATTACCTAGACTTTCGCCATTAAGGCAAGTTGAAATTGGTATTGATTATATTTCCGGTGCTGCACTTGTGGTTTGTGCACTGTACGTCAGCACCATCTAAATTAAAGGAATTACCGTACAACTGAGATAGTTGTCGGAGAAAGATTTTATTATACCAAGCCTGTCATCCTGAAGAGCTATGGTGTTATCATTCCTTATATTTATAGATTACTGTGAACTGAGTAAATTGAAAATCGAAAACGATATCCATAACTCGAAATGGAAGATTTGTTCGATCATTTACAAGGTTCTAGCAAAATTTGATCCATAGCATGGTTATCATCAACTTCGCATCTGCGAAAGAGATTATTTATTCCAATCACTACATCCGGTACTTGTAGTGAATATTATGAGTTTCAAGTGATGTCGTTTGGATTGACTAACACACATGTAGCATTCATAAATTTGGTGAATCACGTGTGTAGGCTGTAAATTGATAAATTCATGCTTGAGATCATTAAGGACCAATTGTTTGTATATAAGAATAATAATGAGTTAATAATTAGTTACAAATTGCCCTGAATTTGCTAAACAATGAAAACCTATACCTTAAATATTTAGCATGTGATTAAGGACTTAATCCTATATATGATTTAACCGTGTGATAAATAGATAATGGAAGCTATATTGACTTTTCAAAGATTAGAACCATTAACGCTTAGGGATTAAAAAATTAATCCTTTACATAAAATGACCGTTGGATTAATAATGGTAAGGTGTATGCATATAGCCTCTTCAAAATTTAAGAGCCCTTTTAAGACTTTGGATTTTACCAAAAAGAAATGGAAATATGTTTTGACAAATGTTTTAACAAAGGATTTTAAGGGATTATTCCCTTATACACAAACCATTTAACTAAACTTCTGTTTAGGGGTAAATGTTTGTGTATACCTCCAGATAACTTAAAAAGAATTGAGGAAAACCATTTAAACCATAACTTGAAATTTGAAACAACAAATTTTGCTTTTCAACTAAGAAAATTTTGACCAAAGTATAAACAAAGGTTTTTCGAACATTTACGGATCTTATTAAATATTTTCAATAAATCAACAAAAATCTTGTTAAATTAAATTCAAATTTATTTTTGAACATTTTATATAATTGGTCGAACTAGGAAATTTAAAATTTTACGTTTACGTATCATAAAAATTTAGATATCTAACCTTTAATTACTTGTAATACTTATTGACGCTTAAAACGTCGGATTAGGAAAAACTGATAAAAATGATAAATGAGACGAAACTAAAACATAGGAGATATGAAGAAAGTAAACGTAATTACTAGCGCATAATATAGAAAGAATATCTGAGTGAACTGTGGACATGATAATTATATCATCACGAGAAGTGAATATAGATACCGACGCATTATGTAGAAAAGATAAAGAACCAGTTAGGACATGTTCCTTAATAATGAAGGTGAAAAATGAATTGCCAAACAATTTAAAAATAGCCAATGATTGTAAAAAGGTTAATATAAATAGTGAAAGGTTTCACGGCTAATGTGAGCCATTAAAATCGAAAAGCCGATGACGTTAAAATGTATAAAAGACCACTTGTGATTGTCTAATATGGAGATTGTGAGATATAGTTGTGTTGGAATTTGTAAGTATAAGTATTCTATTTATGTCATCTATGACTAAAAGTATCTTTGTCTGAAGAAGTTGTACTAATGGCAATTATGAAGGCAGACATCGCCTCATACATTAGTAAACGTTTAGCTATTGCAAAGGTCATCATCTGAATTTGATTTGATTTGGGTCATCGTCGACAGACTGACCAAATCTGCTAATATCATTCCCGTTAATGATAAATGCAAAAGAGTTATGCAAACATAGTGTGCCTGTATCGAACATCTTTATCAAGATCCTCGCTTCACATCGAATTTCTAGAGATTTGCTTAGAAATCATTGAGAACGAACCTTGATGAGAGTACTATGTACCACCCCAAATCGAAGGGACGAGGTAAAGTAACAATACAAAACACTAGAAGTCTTGTTTTATGTTTGAATGATTGACCTTTGGTATGAACCGTATAATCGTTTTCCTTTGGAAAGATTATCATTTATAATCATCGTGTTAGGATTGAGATCGAATCTTGTTAGGATCTGAATCTTAGAGCATCCGTAAGCAAGAGTTGAGATGGAGACATCCGACATACACCCATCGTGAGTTGGACATGTCTTTTAGGCTTAAGGTTTCCTATGATGGCGAACCTATCCTTGCAAAATACCCGACCCGCGAGATCTGAAATGATTGTTGAAATTAGGATTTGATTATTAACTGCCGATAGTGGGCAGGAGGTTATGTGAATGTAAAATGTAGATCTTGAAGTGCCAAATGGGTAGCGAAGTTATGCCAAAAATTTTAAACTTGGAAAAAAATGAATTCATGATCTGACAAATCATGGGATATAAGTCCCCGTTGTATGGGACCATTGAGATGATGTAAAAGTTGGGATTGAAAGGCATATAAGCTGGATCTACCCTAGGACTTCAAGAACCGCTTGAATTATGTTTCGTAAATCGAACTTGATGGAATATCTATCAAGTGAAATTCTGATTATTCTTAGTAGAGCTTAGATCGGCGAAAGGTTGCATTCATCAGAAACCCGTGAACATCATGGATAGAGAATGTAAGTCAACATTTAGCCTGATCTTATTCCCGTAGTTATGTTTGATGAAACTCGCTTATTGTAATGAATTGCACTTGTGAGAAAAGACCGAATGTGGAGGAAATACCCACATGGCTTTAACTCTATAAGAAGCGAGTAGTAAGGTAAGATGATCTTTGAGGACAAAGATCCTGTTTAGGGGTAAATGCTGTGACAATCCGTCAATTTATGATTGATATTTTATTCTCAATAATTATTTGAAAACATTATTTTAATGTTACAGTATGAACTCACTTATTTTTGGGAAGAAATTTGGATTTACGTCTTGGAGTAGCATCGACTACGTCTAAACCGGAGGATTCAACGTTACATGCTTACGTTTACATACACCGTCTTTGGTGACAGTCCGACATTTCAGAAAATAAATTTATCCGTGAATATTATTTTGGAGTTTTAAATTTGTGTTGGTTCATAAACTCACAAATTTACGAGAAGAAACTAGGACTTACGATTTTATTTTAACATCCTTTACGACTAAACCGGAAACCTTAGGATTACGTATTTACGTTTTCGAACTCCGTTTTTGATGAGACAATTTTTATTGGATTCGTTTTGTGACGGTGATTCATAATTTATAAAAACGTTTTTCGTAAAACGACCCGAGGGCACGCAAATCAAGGAAACTAGAATCGAGGAGTACCCGTAAATAAATGGGATGAGACAAGTGGGACACTTGTCCCACCCCACTCTCAAAACCGGCCTAACTAGCCACAATAACACTTATGTGTCAAGTGTACACCTTAAAGCTACACATGTAACTTGAGCTTACATTGTAAGCTAAGTTACCTCAAAACCATGTTAGCTAAACCACTTCCCACACACACACAACATGCAAACCACCATTTTCTCTCATCTCTCTCTCTTAAAATTTCGTCCACTATAGCCTTCAAAACACTCATTTGATCAAAAATCCACCACAAAATCATGTGTTATTTACACATATGTTGAAGCCACTTTGAAACCCTATTGATTGGTGGTGCTTATAACATCCAAGGAGGAGTTTTCATGGAGTAGGAGGGCTGATTTTCCACAAGGTTCTCATGAAGAATGATGGTCTTGAAGATGGTCTTGGTGCATCACAAGTTTCTCCATCAAAAATCCATGTTTTGATCAACCTACATCATCATGGTGGTATAAAGATTGTACTCCTCATTTTCTTGTTATTTTGATTATGTAAACATGTATTTTATTTCCTATTGTATATATTTATGATGATTATATGATGATAAAAATGTTATGTGGGGATTTGTTGTTGATAATCATGGATAAAAAGGTGAAAAACCATAAGAAACAAGGTTAAAATCTTGGTTAAATTTGATGGCTGTATAAAACAGTAAAGAAGTAAGTCATAAACTGATAAAATGATGAAGTGGAATAGATTTACAGTAAGCTATGGGTCTTGTACACATGTGAGAGTTGGCCATGCAATGGAATCAAAATAATGAGTGAGATATGATCAAAACAAGTTTAGGGTATAAATCTGAAGTTACTGTTTGGATGATTTTTAGAAAATACTTAAAGGATGATTCAACAGTAGCTATAGAAGAGTTAAATGTAGCACATATCATGTAGTTTATGTGATAAAAATTTGAGCTTCTATCTCCATGTAGAACTCAAGATATGGCAGTTTTGGTGAAGATGAAGTTAAAAATCAGATTTTTGGAAATTAAAGAATAATACTATTATATAAGCACTCACATTTTAATATATAAAATGTAAAATAAAAACCCACTAACTTATAAAACTTATTTTTATAAATATATATATATAAGTTTAATCAAATGGATAAATTATATAAATGGTAGTGAAATAATGTTCATAAGTAATAAAAACTATAAATATGATTTTTACGACTTTTTCGGCTATTGCCGTAAAATTAACGTTTTTGTTAAATAAAACTTAGATGGTTGGACCCGTCTAATGAAAACTTTATAAAACTTATATACTGATATATAGACATGTACAACAAGTAAAAACCGATAAAAACCCGAACTATAGGACAAACGGACATTACCGAGCTAAATAAACACATTGGGCTAATAATTGGACTAAATAAGTTAAACACTCCTAAAAAGAACTTATTGGGCTTAACCCATTTGGGCCCAACTTGAAAGTGTATGTACTGATAATATAAGTACAAAATGGATTAAAATAAGTTAAATAACTTATAATAAGCTTATTGGACTTAAGACACGTGAACGGGAAAAACTAGTAAACTAATATAAAAGTTATCGACATATAACACTAAAAGGAGTAAACGAGAATATGTAAACCCACTTGATCATCATATATATATAATCATCATATGTATACATACTTGTTATTTTTATAAAGTCATTGGACATGAGTCTAAGACCGAGTATTATTTGTCTAGGTTTCCGTGATTGAAGCACGTACCGTACGTCCGAATTGCCGACAACCCGCCTTCCCACATCAACGTGAGTTCATAGCCTCGCACTCTTTTAAATGCTTTTATAAATGTTTTATGAACCCACGAGGGAGATAACATGTTAGTTTTTATAAAATAGGACACCATTTGTCCCGATTGTTTGTTTATTGATTTTGGACCCGAATGATTGAATGACCCGATTGTATGACCCGATAAATGATTAATGGACCCGATAGAAGAAATAAAATGGATTATTAAAGTTAGGTTATGTCACTAAAAGTCCCATTAGCATGAATTGTGAACTACCAGGAGTTGGTAGACGCTTATGCATTTAATAGTACTATTCGGGGACGATCACCCCAGTTCGCGCCTTGACGGTTGATCCCCGTCGTGCCACATTGATTGGTAAGCGAATTTATGTATGAGAAGATTTCAATAGCGTGACCTTTGTGACGACACGCTACTTTAGATGGGCAAAATTGGTATCGGGTTAGCTACCCGTTGTTGGTTAGTAAGGTAACAATGTCATGCGGCTTATAATAATCCAAAACTAACGAAATACTATTAGACGCATCGAATTACGAAGTATTGCCTGACTAGCAATACGGGGTCATACTATTGATATTATGTTTGTGTTTTGGTTTCCATAACCATATTCATATAACGGTTTTTATTTGATTTTATACAACGTCATAAGACGTATTGTATGATGTTTTTACGACATTGGCTCGTATAATAATTTTTAAGGCAAATGCCTATATTATTATTTTCGATAAGGATTTATATAAAATGACTTTGGCTATCTTATGGCCTATTACAAAGATTTGTATAAAATGATTTTGGCTATTTTACGGCCTATTACAATGATTTGTACGAATTGATTTTTGGTACTAATTTTATACCAAGGTTATATTGATGGATTTTATGAAACTCTATGAATTCACTCGGCGTTATCGCTGACCTTTTCTTTTAACATGTTTTATCTCAGGTACTTGAAGGTAATTCTCAGGAAGACAACAAGAATTCATGGCCCGCACTTAAATAATATTTTCCATTCAATTACTTTGTAAAACTTTGTATGTAATGTAATGACTTGGGACCGATGTAACTTTGATATTTATGAATGGAAATGATTTATTAATAAACGACGCGATTTTTATGCGTTGTCTATGATGTGAGTAATGTGCTATCCCGTAACACCAACTAGTCTTCCGCTGTATTAAGTTGTATAAATTTGGGGGTGTTACACACTTATCCAAGTGGGGTGTTACAATTATGGTATAAGAGCTATAGGTTCGACCTGTAGGCTCTAAAACTTGACCTGTGGCTAGTGGGTAGTCACCAGGAACCTTCCAGATTTTGGCGTTGTTATCTTTCATGTTTCTCATGCATTAATCAGTCAGTTTTCTTCAGTTATCAGTCGGTTTCTTAAAGTTTTTGACTAAGTAAAAGGTTGGTACAGGACTGGCCATATTTAGTCGCATGTGCTTTCTGCGAATTTTCGTTTTGGTGAACCGACCCATAGGCGTTCATCCTTGCCCGTTCAGATTTTGCATTGGTAAACCGAACCTAGGCATTCATCCTTACTCATGTCAGATTCATGTTTTCAGTCAAATATTAATTAGTGAACCAGCCATAAACGTTCACCATTATTCAGGTCAAATTTCATGCTTTTCAGTCAAATGCTATTTTGAACCAATCCATAGTTATTCACCTTTGTCATACCATGACATTTCATAAAATTTTTGACAAGTATGGATCGAAGCAGAATCGCCCATACTTAGTCACATGCTTCCTACTATGAATACTGTGGATTAAACCATAACTATCCACATCAGTTGATGTTAGACCTCAGTTGATTATTCTTCTATGTTCTTTGAACCAGTCAAGTTTATACTCTCACGTGAATGTCGTTTTCATGCTGACTAAGTTCATGTCTCCTTACGAGGATTATGTTTCAGCAAAGTAATGATGTTCTCATACACAAGAATTTCAGTAAAACCCATTTTCAAGATAAATCAGGATTGGCCTTCATTAATCATGCTTCATCCTGACCACTGTTGGGACTACGATTATATCATACTTTCAGTCTTAATATAACTAGCAGTAAGTCGACGCAGGAATTACAGGCTATCATGTTACTTATTTCAGACCAGTTTACTACCGTTTAAATCAATTTATTTCCTAGATCACGTCAGACAAGCGACACCAGTATCGACCATCCAATAAAATTCCCACCAGTGCCATGAACAGTAGTCTATATGGACCCTCTGTATAGTGCCTTAGTTATACTCCTTGTACAGTGATACATGTGTACTCCGCGTACAATGCCTCGATATGCTTCATGTGCAATATTCATTTTGTACTTCATGTACAGTAGTCCAGGTGTACACCAGATACCCTACTCCATGGATATTGCTAATCGATCCTCAATCATCTCGGGCGTTTCCACTTGTCGATATTTTACCAGGTGCTGATGCTGCTCGTGAGTTGAAGATTTTACTAGATGCTGATGCTGCGAACACTTTGAAGACCTCAAAATTGTTGATGCTGCCGATACTTTGGAGATTTCTCAAGATGCTGATGCTGATGTTGTTATACTATAAAGACACTGCAGAGCAAGGACGAAAACTATAAATTTGAACTTTATGTCAAGACAAAATTTCAACCATCAGACACTACCATCCCATTACATACTTTTACCTTCTCAGTTAGATGTCACACTCTACTCAGCCAACCGTATATTCAAAGAGTGGGAACCGGAACTCAGCCGGCCACTCAACAGAATAGTTACATGAATCAGGGTCATGATAATGATCGTCATAAATTGACAGACAAAGCAGTAGTGACAACCACCGTGCTTATAAGTAATCAGTCAGTAACCATTGGAACTCCAGAACGGACGTGAACAGAAATACAGAGGTCAGTAGTCTAACCGGTCCGCCAACCCTAGCAGTTACCAGAAATTCTTAATCTCATTCAGACTCACCCATTAAAATACATGTTCAGACAACAGTCAAGACGTAGGTCCCAAGTATCATTTCAGAAGACACATGTCAGGACACCAGTCATAGTACACATTATATGAATGTCTCCTCAAAGTACGAGTCAGATTCATAACACCAGTATGCCTCCTAAATCAGGCCCTCAGAAATTCAGGGTACCCCAAGGGGGTATACCCGTTCTGTTATGCCACACATAAATTAGACCATTAAAATTCAGTTACCACCACCTGAGTATTATTCAGGTTAAACACGCAGTATTTACTTTGTGAGGTTACAGACGAACACATTCAGTGAAAAGTCGCGATGTTTACTTCACGTATTCCTATGCCAGCTTTATCTTAATTCAGGTGGTCACCTGCCTCTCAGCCAGAAAGGATTCAACAGTATCACCATATTTATTAAAGTTTTATTGTCAGTTAACGACGAGATCCGTCTTACCAACCCTGAACATATTCATTTTACTCCTGCCAGAAAAATCAGTACAAATTGTTCCAGCTTTACGAGCACGTGAATTATTATCTTTTAGTTGCGAAGAACTCTGGTCACCATTCATGATACGAATTCTAAAATTCCTTAAACTCATGATCAACAGATTATCCCAAAGTTTACAAATGTAATTCCAGAAGGTTTTCCAGAAATTCATTCCTGACTACAAGACATAATTTAACATCGAGTTAGTCTCAAGAACAAAACCTGTCTTCAAAACTCTTTATTGCAAGGCTTAAGCTAAGTTAAAGAGTTGCAGCATTTGCTGCAAGAGTTACCAAAACTAGGCTTTATTCGCCCTAGCGCACCATCGAAAAATTTATCAGATCACCATTTTTAATCGATATTCATTCCACGAATTGAAAGTTTAATTAACCTACTACGAGGTGTTTTAAACATTCTTCCAGAAAAATTCAAGATTATGCCACCATCAGTGGTGAGGGAAGAACATGATGTTCTTCAGACCGTTGATGCACATATTACAGTCTCTCTAAAATTTTAAATTTTATACTTTTGAGCTCCCTAATGCTCCAGCTATATTATGAAATCATGAATAAAATTTTCCATAAATCTTAGGTGATATCATCAGTATATTCATTGATCACAGTCTGATCTGCCCAATGCTAGAGGAGAACACGAGACTCATCTTCTCACAATTGCACAAATTGTCAATAGGGGTAAATTTTATACACAACTTTCCAGATATAAAATTCGCCTGAACTGAGTGGCATTTCTGAGCCACCCTATTTTAGCAGAAAGAAATTTCAGACAATCCTGCGAAGGTGAAGGCCATCACATGATGGTCCCGACTGACGACTGTGAACGAAGTACAAAATTTTCTAGAACTCAATTAACTACCACCGCAGAAATTACCGATAGTTCTCACTACAAATGTTTTATGACTATTCAACCAGATTTCCACCAGAATGTTCCATAATTCCAGACAAAACTTTGATAGAATACGCATCACACATTGATGCAGATATGTTCATACCTAGATGCCTGACATAGCGCAGGTTCAAGATAAAACGCCGTCATGACAGTGAGTTACTATAATCCTTAGAAATTTCTGAGCAAAAATGAGACGAAATTCCACGAAATTTTGATCAGTTACCACATACTCAGAAAAAAGTATAATACTATCTAAGTCACTGTCGACCATGTAATCAACCTACGCATTTCCTTTCAACCGAAAGGATTACGCAGTAGCGGACCTACAGAAAATTCAGCAGTAGATCATACGATTTCAAGGCATTCCATCGACCGTCATATCAGACAGAACTCATGTTCACGATCACGTGTACGTTCACATCCACGTTCATGTTTACTTTCACTTTCACGTTTACTTCTCATTCGTAGTATGATGTTGTTTCAGTTCATGTTTTGTGCTATCTCATGATTTAAGCTAACGTTAGCGTTCATAGCAGTATTCACGTTCAAGTTCGTGTGCCATTTCACGATACACGCATTACAGTTACTACCGAATACGGTTACGAAAGCTTGAGAAACCAAACTCAAGTTTAACACAACTGTTCCATAATCAGGTAGACGTTTCACGTCTCAGGCAGTGTCGTTTGGCATTCATTCCTCAGTCAGCATACGTTCGTAATATGTTCTAGTATCACGTTCACAGTATGATTCGTTTATCATATTCTAATTCCATGCTAGCGCTCCTCATATAATTATGAACCACGTTCACAATTGCTCACTTAGCATGTTCACAATTGTTCACATAGTTCATCCCTATATATTTCAGCAGCTTGTTCAAAATTTTAAATGTTATCTTTTCAGAATATTTACACGTATCGTTTCATGTATCGTACATGCTATAGTTATTCAGTCTATCAAATTCAGAAAATCCATCTTAAATATGGAACCAGAAGCTATTCAGCATCATTAGGACAGGGTCATCAGGACCAAGATCTTATTTATTATGTTAGACCTTTGAAGGAATCGTTTCGAGCGGGAGGCCACTCGAAACGGAGGAGTCCATCTGGACCTCTCATTATTTTCTTCAATAAATTCAGTTATGTTCTTTCAGTCATGTCACGTTCCATGTTCTCTTCAGCCATGTCACGTTACATGATCATTTCAGTCATGTCAGGTTTATACCTATCAGCAGCATTATGTCTTAATTAGAAGACAATTTATCCTTCAGCTTAATTGTCTTTTCAGTCTACTTGTTCTTTCAGTTTTATAACTTCATCAGCTTATTACCTTTAATTCGAGGATGAATTTCTCCTTTTTAGAGGGGAAGAATTGTAAAACCCAGTATGGTCGTGTCCTTAATTCGAGGACGAATTATTTTTTTTTAGAGGGGAAGAATTGTAAAACCCGTATTTAAAAATCAGAATATTTAAATACGCAGTTTAATTTTAATAAATCAGAATATTTAAATACGCAGAAATTAAATACGCAATCCCAATTTATTTAAATACTATAAATATTACAGTTTATTCAGATAATAAGTATTCAGTCTCAGAAAATATTACATATGAATTAATTATTTTACAGAACTAATTAAACGTTAATATTAAATATGCGTAGTCCCAGTTTATTTAAATATTACAAATGATTAATTATTCAGAAAATAATTATTAAGTTTCAGAATATATTAGGTATGTATTATTACACGAAAAAAATAGTTATCGCGTTTCAGAAACAAAAACGCGAGAAAATAATGTATACAAGTACTAAAAAAAAAGAAAAAAAGGAAAGAGAAGGTTTTGGGCCGGTTAGTGTATAAAAAAAGGAGAAAGAAACTTGGGCCAAGCCCATTTTAAAAAGAAACACAAACGGGGGTTTCCCTTTTACTCAGACAGCGAACAAAAAAAAATATAACAAAGATTAGGGTTTTGGTGTCCTGCCGACACAAGAAACAAAAAAAAAAAAAAAAGAAGGATGGCCGCCGGCTGAAAAACCAAAGAAAGGAGGATTCGGGTTTCAATATCTTTAATCATGTGATTTCATGTGTTTACCATTCGTTCTTAACCATCAAATTAAGGTAAATCATCCTTTAAACTTTCCTGTATTCACGAAAATTCTGTTGATAGAAAGAAACGTGATTTGATTGTTAAACATGTTTAAAAATAGATTAAGGATGTCGGGTCTTGGTGGGATTCGCGTGTACCGAGACACAAAGTCTCGGTGGGTGCCCTTTTGATCAGCCGTGACACAACAAGGGGGGTGTTTGGCGTTTCGGACAGCAAAAACCAAACCAGCAGGGGTGTTTGGGTCTATTTCGCCCAGCAGGGTGTGTTTGGGTTTGTCAGAAACAAAAGCATTGGGAACCACTGCATTAGCAGTGGTAACCACTACACTAGCGGGGGGAACTCGACCAGCAGGGGGAACTAACAGTGAAAACAGTGGGAACATTATATTAACAGTGGGAACATTATATTAACAGTGGGAAATATATGAATATTAAGGGGGTCACGTATAGAGTCGTTTTGGATAAACCGAGACGTGGGTGTCTCGGGAGAGTTTTAGCACGGGTTTTCGAGATAGCTTGTAATTATAAACGTGAGAAAATTATTATTATAGTTAAATCATTTTACAAGGAGCTTGATTAAAGATTTATTTAATAGTTAATTTTATTAATTTATTTAGTAAAATTAAATCGATATTGTTTTACCTTGTATTATTTTTAAAACGTGATTTAATTAATATTTTTAAAAGAAACGAATTTGTAGACCTTTCTAAATTTAGAAACTTTCTATTTAAAGCTAGTTAAAGCAGGTTACTATTTATAGTAATATTATTTTATTAGACAAATATTACACAGTAATCAGGAGCACATAATATGTTTAATCTGCAAGGTTTCAAACAATAAGAACTTATCAGATTGTATACGGTCATTATTTCAAGAACTTTAATCCAACGAAAACAGTCAAGAGCAGTAAAATAAATAAACATCAGTCAACTTATTTACGCATCCGTTAATTTATGTAGTAACCGTGAAGTCGGAGTAGATCTTCAGCTTTCAGTCTTGTTTCATTTCGGGACACGAGGTACGGATTTTCCGTCCTTTCAGTAAGGATTTCCTTTCTATGCATGATTAGGATTCCCCGTCTTCAGCCAAATGTTTTCCCCAGTATATGTTTAAGTTTATCAGTAATCATATTAAATAAATTGCCTGAGCATTATATACAAGCATGATTAGTTTATGTACTAGTTATGGAGGTACCGTAACCGTGGCACTAGAGGCACCGGTGCCGTGACTCACATGCAGGAGAGTGATATCCTACATCGTCCCACTCAGCTCAGCTTGGCCATTTTATCAGTATTATTAGTGGGGCGTATGGATGCATCCTAGGCTACAGTTTACAGTTTAGCAGGTGAATGTGGTGTGTGCTCTACATCCTTCACATTGGAGCTGATCCCTCCACCCAGCACAGTTATTTAGAGGTCACCCCTCTACAGCATGACGAGGTCACCCCTCCAGTTATTCATGCAACGTTGTTACAGCACATGACCTATATAAGCTCTGGCAATTAAATTACAGTAAATGCATGTTTTCAGATTTAACAGATAACAGTTCAGCTCTATTATTTATAAATCAGGCTTTACAGATTATACATAGATTTCCGCTGCAACTTTACTTATCAGTCTTACAGCTCCAGTATTTTATCATCTGTTTCATTTTAGTAATTCCCTATCATGCTTTATATCTGTTCACTGAGCGTTATGCTCAGCCGTAGTTCCTTTCATGTTCTAACGGCAGGTACACCAGGGCGCTTTTAGGATTCTAAGAGCATGTGCATTTGGATGGAAGCTATCCAGACTTCTTACTTTATGCATTCTTACATTATTCTGCTTATTTGGACATTGTTTTGTCCTTTCCTTCAGTATTTTATTTTTCATGTTTTGGGCTTATGTTTGGATTGTCGATGTTTGATTCCGGTATTTCCTTTATGGTCAGTTAATGTTTTAGGACATTTACCTTTTGCTTTGATGACACGCCATAAATACACGTAACGGTCCACTTATCCAAGTGGGGTGTTACAGGTGACCTCATCATGCATTAGAGGGGTGACCTCTAATTATACTGGTCTAGGTAGGAGGGATCAACTCCTTGTGATGGATGTAGAGCACACACCACATTCACTTGATAACTGAAAGCTGTAAACTAGGAGGCACCCATACGCCCCACATGATTATACTAATAAATGGCCAACTGGAACTGAAGGGACACCACGAGAAATCACTCCATCGCAGAGGAGTCATAACACCGGTGCCTCAAGTGTTACGGTTACGGTACCTCCGTAACTAGATGACATGGTCATGCATGTATATAGCTCAGGCATTTTAAAATAAACATAAGTATTACTGAAAAGCTGAATAATATATAAATAATGAGGAAAACAGATGGCTACAAACAGGGAATCCTAATCATGCATACAAAGGGAATGTCCATATTGAAGGATGAAATATCCGTACCTTGTATCCAGTAACTGACTGAAGATGAACAGATGAAACTCCTACTCTGACTTCACAATAGCTACATGAATAAAGGACGTAAATGAGTTATCTGATTACTGCATACTTTTACTAGTTCTTGTTTTTCTTTACTTGTTTTACATGTCCTTGTATTGTTTTATTTTTTGTGTATTATCTTGTAATTCTGATTGTTTCTTGTATTTCTGATTAATGTATTTCATGTGTTCATGTGTTATTATACTTGCTGTAACATAATAACTAACTTTCCAAAAATAGCAGGTTTCCATAAATAATAAGTTTCCAACAATAGAAAGTTTCTAAAATAGTAATTTTCCAAAAATAGAAGTTTCCATATATATATTTATAAGCTTGATTAATAAGTCCGAAATATAAGCTAGAGTTTAATGAATATATTTTATAAGTCTTGATGATTAATGTCATAATATAGTAAAGTTTAATAATAATAAATTACTTTAGTCTTAACATGATAATTATTAATTAATAATGTAATACATGGTTTATTAAGGATTATTAATGTGACAATCCGTCAATTTATGGTTGATATTTTATTCTCAATATTTATTTAAAAATATTATTTCAATGTTATATTATGAACTCACTTATTTTTGGGAAGTAATTTGGAATTACGTCTTGAAGTAGCATCGACTACGTCTAAACCGGAGGATTCAACGTTACGTGCTTACGTTAACATACACCGTTTTGGTGACAGTCCTACATTTCAGAAATTAAATTTATCCCTAAATATTATTTTGGAATTTTAATTTTGAGTTGATTCATAAACTCACAAATTTACGAGAAGAGATTAGGACTTACGATTTTAATTTAACGTCCTTTACGACTAAACCGGAAACCTTAGGATTACGTTTTTACGTTTTCGAACTCCGTTTTTGATAAGACAGTTTTTATTATATTCGTTTTGTGCCGTTGATTCATAATTTATAAAAACGTTTTTCATAAAACGACCCGAGGGCACGCAAATCAAGGAAACTAGAATCGAGGAATACCCGTAAATTAGCGGGATGGGATAAAACAAGTTTATCCCACCCCACTAACACATGGGATGGCCAAAGAGGAGACCACATCCATGATGTGGCACCCTTATAACATGTAGCTTACACTTGTAAGCATAAGCTTAACAAGTAAGCTACTTATCCCACATAAACTAGCAAAACCACTAACCCTTTACCATTTACTTCCATACTACATGCAAAACAACTCATACTCTCCTCCCTCTCTCTCTAAATTTCGTCCAAGAACCACCCCTAAACACCCTTATTTGATCAAATTTAACCATGAAATCATATGTTATTCACACATATGATGAAGCCCTTTTCAAGCTCTATTGATTGGTGGTGATTTTAACATCCAAGGAGAAGATTTGGTGATGTCCAAGGGCTGATTTCTACATGAAGTTTACAAGTATTGGTGGCCTTGAAGATTGGTGTTGATCTACCACAAGTTTTGCCATCAAAAATCCAAGCCTTGATCATAAACTACACAACCTTGGTGGTATAGAGATTGTTCTTCCTATCCTCTTGTTATTTTGATTATGTAATCTTGTAATTTCTTTATTTATGTATATGTATATGATGATGAATGATGATTAAAAATATTATGTGGGGATTTGGTGTTGATAGATTTGATAAATATGGTTAAAAAGATGGAAAACCACATGTTAAATGGTTAAAATCTTGCTAAAATATGAAGGTTGTATAAAAACAGTAAGTAACCAAAAGCTAAACTGATAAAATGGCATAGTGGAATAAATTTACAGTAAGTATTAGGTGTTATACACATGTGAGAGTTGTCCATGCAATGGAATCATTAAAATGAGTGAGATATGATCAAAACAAGTTTAGAAAATACTTAGAGGCTGATTCAATAGTAGCTATAGATGAGTTAAATTGAGCACATATCATGTAGTTTATGTCATAAAAAGTTGAGGTTCTATCTCCATATAGAACTCTAGATATGGCTGTTTTGGTGAACATGAAACTAAAAATCAGATTTTTAAAGAATTAATGTTTAATAGTATTATATAAGCACTCAAATAAAAATAGTATAAAATGTGAATTAAAACCCACTAACTTATATAATACATTTATATAAATATGTATAAGGATAAATAAATGAACATTTTATAAAAATGGTAGTTTGATAAGTTTTATAAGTTATAAAACTATAAACATGATTTTTACGACTTTTTTTGGCTATTACCGTAAAATTAACGTTTTTGTTAAATAAAACTTAGACGGTGGGACCCGTCTAATGTAAACTTTTATAAACTCATATACTGATATATAAACATATATAACAAGTAAAAACCGATAAAACCCGAACTATAAAACATACGGACATTAACGGGCTAAGTTAACGTTATTGGACTAATAATACAACAACATGGGCTAAAACACTTATAAACTTATTTATTAGGCTTAACCCATTTGGGCCCAACATGTAAAATATAAATACTGATAATACAAGTATGAAATGGATTAATACAAGTTAATGAACTTATAATAGGCTTATTGGACCTAAAACACGTAAATAGGTAAAACTAGTAAACTAGTAAGAAGTTACCAATACGTAAACACTAAAATGAGTAAAAGAGAATATGTAAACCCACTTGATCATCATATATATATAACCATCATATGTATACATAATTGTTATTTTTATAAAGTCATTGGACAAGAGTCTAAGACGAGTATTATTTGTCTAGGTTTCCGTGATTGAAGCACGTACCGTACGTTCGAATTGCCGATAACCCGCCTTCCCACATCAACGTGAGTTCATAGCATCGCACTCTTTTAGATGTTTTTATAAATGTTTTATAAACCCGCGAGGGAGATAACATGTTAGTTTTTATAAAATAGGACACCATTTGTCCCGATTGTTTGTTTATTGATTTGGACCCGGATGATTGTATGACCCTATGAATGATTAAATGACCCGACAGATGAAATAAAATGGATTATTAAAGTTAGGTTATGTCACTAAAAGTCCCATTAGCATGAATTGTGAACTACCGGGATTTGGTAGACGCTTATGCATATAATAGTACTATTTGGGGACGATCACCCCAGTTCGCGCCTTGACGGTTGATCGCCGTCGTGCCACATTGATTGGTAAGCGAATTTATGTATGAGAAGATTTACACCATCGTGATTATTGTGACGACATGCTAATTTAGATGGGCAAATGAGTTTCAGGCTAGCTACTCGTTGTTTGTTGTAGTAAGGTAACAATGTCATGCGGCTTATAATAATCCAAATAACGAAATACTACTATACGCATTGAATTACGATATATTGCCTGACTAGCAATACGGGGTCTTACTATTGAATTTATGTTCGTGTTTTGGTTTTATATAACCATATTCATATAACGGTTTTTATTTAACTTTATACAACGTCATAAGACGTATTGTATGATGCTTTTACGACATTGGCTCGTATAATGATTTTTAAGGCAAATGCCTATATTATGATTTTCGATAAGGATTTGTATAAAAATGACTTTGGCTATTTTATGGCCTATTACAAAGATTTGTACGAAATGATTTTTGGTAATAATTTTATACTAAAGTTATATTGAGGGATTTTATTAAACTCTATGAATTCACTCGGCGTTATCGCTGACCTTTTCTTTTAACATGTTTTATCTCAGGTACTTGAAGGTAATTCTCGGGAAGACAACAAGAATTCATGACCCGCACTTAAATAATAATTTCCATTCGAATGCTTTGTAAAACCTGTATAAAATACAATGACTTGGGACCTATGTAACGTTGATATTTATGAATGGAAATGCCTTATTATTAAACGACGCGATTTTTATGCGTTGTCTATGATGTGAGTAATGTGCTATCCCGTAACACCAACTAGTCTTCTGCTGTATTGAGTTGTATAAATTTGGGGGTGTTACAATTAATTAATAATATAGCTTGTTAAATTTAATAAAACTTTACTATAAATCTATACTTGTATAATTAAATTAAGGCATAGTTTAGTTTAATTAAATCATGTCTAACATGTAGTAAATAATTATAATATAAATTTCATGAATAATTATTTTTAATAATCACGTCATAGGTTTCATGAATTACTACACTAAAATGATTATAAGATAAATCCATGGTAATTTAATTAATATTACATGTTTCAAATTTAATTAAATTAATAAAAGGTAATTTGAAAGTCCCTAATCAATGCTAGAAACACTAAACTTAACTAATCAACACAAGTTAATACTATTCAAACGTAATCTTATTATTGTATAATAAAGAATTACAAGTGTTATGGATAACACCGTTTGATGACAATGTGTTGTGCACACTTTGAACAACTATAAAACCTAACTTATGAATACAGTCGCAGCTGTTTGATTCAATAAGTTCTAAGCATTAATATTATGAATATTCTCAAAGTGTTAAACATTAATGCTGGGATACACATCCTATTTATAGTGATACGAGGTTGACCTAAATAGTACTTGATGGTGACTACACAAGACATTCACTTTTCAGACATCAGTCACATGATGCTTTTCTATTCTTGGTAGTCTGCCATTATGCTTTAAGGAAACAGATCTTGAAACAGTTTCCTTTTTCTTCATTGTCTCGAACACACAAATGGAATTTCCAAAGTGTGCTGAGTGTTAACAGGGTATTGCCACCCCTGTTAACCCTCAACCCCTCAGAGTCCCTGATACATCTTGGCTGTTATCCATCACAGCCAATGAGTATGGCTTCAAGTAATCTTTGACTTCCTTGACAATGTCTCTGACATGGACTCTTCTGAGGTTGCTCACAGGGACTTGGATCTCTGTGAGTCTTGTGATACTTGCCTTCCTCCTAGGCACAGACAAGGGACTATCTTAACAGCTTAATTATGTTTAAATCTATGATCAGGGAATCTAACAAACTTATATTCCCAACAATCTCCCCCTATTTAAACATAAATATAGCTAGATCTATCTAAGTTAAGGTAAGTGAGATAACAGCTTCTTCTTACTCATAACAGATCTAAACAAACATACCTCATGATTTTATTCATACTTAAAGAAAAATTACAAGTACATTACAAAAGTGAAATAAATTGTGAAGGTAGAATTGAGCTGTGAATTTCATCAATAGTCCTCATTTTTTATCTTTTCTTCAGCTTCAGCTATGTCTGATCTAGTATCCAATTCTGCCTGCAAAGCTTTTGCAAAAACTTCGGAATACTCTGTGTTAATCTTGAGTCCCTTCTTGAGACAAATCAGCTGAATTGTTGATGCCAAGCCAAGCTCATCTTCTCTTTGAAATGCATACTGGCAAGCTCTGTTCATGAATGCCATTCCTCTTTCAGGCTCTGTGTATGTCCGACCATCAACAGGGCCAACAATACCATTTGGTAGGATCAAATCCCTGTGCATTCCATCCACTTGAACATCATCTGTGACAAAAGTTTCCTTAACAAGTTGAGAAACTCTTCTTCTTTTCTTACTAGTCTTTGGGGGTTCTTGTTCAAAAAGCTGTGGTAAGGGATCTATTTTGAGTTTGGCAGCTGTTTCTTGGATCAAGGTAAACATAGCCTTAAGAGTCTTAAGCAGAAGAAAATTAGCCTGTCCAGTTCTTTTGGCAGCTAAGGCTTCAAGTTCAAACCATTCAGATAACCCAAGTGTCTTTAGCCTGAAGTCTTCAAATACATTCATGTTTCCCTGTTGGTTGTCTCTCCACAAGATCATATGTGGGGTGTTGGTGGATTTGTGAATTGTGTATTTGAACTTGGTTATCTTGCCAGGTGCATACCTGTTGTTAACGCAGGCATCATAATCAGCTTTGACTTTTCTTAGTGCCTCTGTGCGTTTAGCTTCCATTTCCCTCAACATTTGTCTCTGCTTCTCCCTTTCAGGTGGAGTCATCTTCCTCAGAGTAGCCTCATTCAGTTCTTTGGCTGTCTTGAGTTCATTTAGTCTTTTGAATTCCTCAGACTGTTTCTCTATTTCTTCAGGTGTTAAAGGATTCTCATTGGAAGGTGTAAAGGTTGAAAATTGGGAAAGGTCTGTGGTGGATCCTCCTGTCTCTAGCATCGCAGCTATCTTCTTTAGTTTGGTGTCCGTGTCAACCAAAACTATCTCCTTTCCTTTCTTCGAGACAGAGGATTCCATACTCATGTTTTTCAAAACTTCAGCTCTTCTGATAAACGCTGTCTGAGCCTGAGTTTGTATTCCTTTGGGAAGGGAGCTAACAGTGAACTTTAGCTTCTTGGCAGCTGGTTCACCATCATCCCCAGACTCGCTGGTGTTAACCAAAGTCAGGGACTTTGATGAATCAACTCCATCTTGATTTTGTTGCTCCCCCTGAATGTTATCCTCATCATCAGGTATGATAACAGGTGTGATGACTTGGAGGGGGACAAGTGAAGAAATGGTGTTGTCAGCGGATGTAGAGCCCTGTTTAGCAGATTCAAGGTTAAGTATCGTTTCCTTCTCCCCCTCACGTTCATCCTGTCTACGCAGACGTTTGGATGAACGTGTTTCAAAGTGCCTTGCAATCTGTTCAACAGAGGCAGCCATAGCACGTTGCCTTTTCCTTGAAGCTCTGGCAATCTTCAACAGAAGGTTGCAGTTTCCATTTGTATTGCCCTGAACTCGATTAACGATGAAGTTTGCATGACGATATTGCCTGTTTCGAATAGCTTCAAACTCTCTGTGCATAGTTAACTCATGTTCATGAAATAAGGCAGGGACCTTTGTGTCAATTACATCCTTGATTCTTGTGGATAAGTGACTAAGTCCTTGTGCTACACCTTTTCTTGCACCATCCTTGATGGGTTCAGTAACTGCATCAACAACAACCTTTTTTATGATCCCTGGAAATGTGACAGTGAAGTTATGCATTTCAGACTTGATCACATCCATCTTTCTTGATAAGCGTTCAATGTCAGATTGATGATGAACAAGTTGAAGATTATGGATGTTCAGGCTTTGTTGAGCATAATCATCCCCCTTGGTAAAAGATGAAAGTTGGTTTGGGCAGGATGATCAAACATGAGAAATTCAGCTGTTGGATCATAGGCAGGGTGTTGGAAGACTGTGGTTGTGGAGGTAGCAGAGTTGGGAGTGACAACAACTTCCTTGGGAGGAGGAGTATTATTTCCAGCTAGAGTGGACACAACTATTTCCTTGGGAGGAGAGACAGATTGTTGATCATCTTCTTCTTCTTCATCCTCCTCCTCAAACATCCCCTCAGGGATTTCATCTTCAAGCATTGATTCAAGATCAGAGACATCATCCACTAATGACATCATTTCTTCTTCAATATTAAGCTGAGGCTCTTCATCATTTGTTTGGTCCTGAGTAATTGTATCAGCCTCGTTCTCCTGTTGCTCCAGGGATGATGTGTCTGGCTGTACAATTTTAGCCTGCAAGTTGTTGTTATTAGTAACAGGGAAGTAAGTAAGGGGAATGGTCGCCATTTTGCTGTCCTAGAGAGGCTGAGGGTGATTACTCAGCCACTCCAAAGGATAAATCCTTGGGATTCTTTTAAGTGTGAAAAATATATGGTTAATGATCGCCATTCGCTGCCCCTAGGAAAGCTGAGTGTGATTATTCAGCCCTCTCAAAAGGTTAAAACCTTTGGGACTCTTTTGATTGTGAAACATATGTTGTTTAAGGATCGCCATTCGCTGCCCCTAGGAAGGCTGAAGGTGATTACTTAGCCCCCCCCCCAAAAGGTTAAGAAACCTTTGGGACTCTTTTAATAGTGAAACATATGTGGGTTAAGGTCGCCTGTTACGCTGCCCCTAGGAAAGCTGAAGGTGATGATTCAGCTACCCCTGAAAAGGATAAATCCTTTGGGATTCTTTTAAGGTGAAAAGGTTATGGGTTAAGATCTTCTTATTACGCTGTCCCTAGAAGAGCTGAGGATGATTATTCAGCTCCCCTAAAAATAAAACTTTTGGGATTCTTTTTCTGAGGGAACCAAGAGGCTGTGTGAAGTATATAGCTGATCAAGGTTGAGACATATGTGTATTCAGGTTGTTTTTAGCCTGAATACTGTCTAGAGGGTGCATGGTCATCGGGGTGCTTTATAAACAAAAATGAATCATTCCTTGGTGCATAGACAAGGTGTACAAAAGTCTTAAAGAGTTCTAAGTGCATAGACAGACTTCTATGGGTCGAGGATTACCCTAACTTTACCACTCTCACCTATAGACATTTGAGAGTGGCTGCTTGTGAACCTCTAAAAATTTACACTGATTACTTGTGTGATATCAGCTGGATTTGGCTGGTTTCCTGTTGTCTCAACTGACATTGAGACGCTAGACCCCTGTTGTTGGTCAGCTGAAGTCTCTGATTCCACATGAGTATCTGGAACAGAGGAGGTGTCTTGGTTCACAGTCTTCTTTCCCTTGGCCTTAGCAACAGATTTGGTGTGGGAAGAAGATGGGTTTTTCTTCTTCTTAGGATGTTGGCCAGAAGAAGCATTGGACGTCGTGGTGTGCTGCCCAGAGGTCAAAGACTTAGACTTGCCAGACACACCAGAGGTAATCACCTTCTCAGAAGAAGGGAGCAAGGACTTCTCAGCTGAGGGTTATTTGTTAGCAACGTTCATCATATGGGAGGTGACAGGGACATCTTCAGATCCAATTTCTTTGTAGATGGCACCTGTGATGCGATAGGGCTTTAGAGCAGTGAGAGCATAGTTATGATAGTTGTCTCCCAACAGGCTTTCAAAGATCAGTGACAAAAAGCGAACATAACAAATATTCTTTTCCTTGACTTGGTTCCTTTCTTTCAGTTGTTCATCTAGGTTGGAAAAGAGAATGCTTCCTACATCAACATCAGCTCCCCAGATCAGCCCATAAGCTATAGATTGGTGGTTGAAGGACATCTGATCTTGGGATCCCTGCATTCCTCCCAGGGATTTGACTATGTGGGTGAAGAGGACACACAACATAGGTGTAAAGTACTTAATCTTTAGAGGAGACTTCGATAGGACCTCAGCGGGTGTAAGAGCAGGGTTTACATCATGGAAGGGTTTAAGTGTGGCTAGAGCATCCTTAACAGCCTTTTTATCAACCACCTTTAGGCATTCATCACCATGTTTTAAACCAGCCACACTAGAGAAATCTTTGAGTGAGAAGGAAAATGGGTTTTCGTTGCAAGAGAGGCTAAAGGTTATTGTGTCATCAACTACTTCAGCAGAGTACCAGAATTCCCTAAGGTATTCTTGGTAGAAGGTGGTTGTGGATTTTGTGAATGCTTCACTAACATCACAATTTAGCATGAAGTTAACTAGATCTGAGTAGGTGTCATTTGGAGCCTCGATCCATCCAATGGAGTTGTTTGATGCAAGGATGCTTTTGTTGACTTCGAAGTTAATGTTTGCTGCCTTGGGAACGGGAAAGGCCATGGATTCAAGGTCGAAGAAGAATGAAAATGGAGGATGGGTTTAGAGAGAGAAGAACTTAGAAAGAGAAATAGATTTGTGAAATGAGAATAGTGGTAGGTGAGGAGAGACGAGAGACAATATATATATTCAAATATGTAAACAGTTATTCAACCACATTTAATGCTAAGGGAAAAAATGACTGCTCATATGGGTCCCTTGACCTTTCAAAAACTTATTTGTCTCTTGGTTATTCGAAAAATAAATGATTAAATATTGAGAATGTTTTTTGCATTTACTTGGAATGTAACTACCTAGTTTCATGTGAAAAACATTTAATATAGAATCAGTCATTTAATGAACACATTTATTATCATGCCACAGGCTTTGAGATATTGAGCATCCCTAGCTCAGCAACTAGCCTGTTGAACGAAGGTTCAGCCAAAGGCTTTGTGAAAATATCAGCTAGTTGCAGCTCTGTGGGAACAAAGTGCACCTCAATATCTCCCTTCATTATGTGATTCCTGATAAAATGATACCTGATATCAATGTGTTTGGTACGAGAGTGAAGAACAGGGTTGTTATAGATGGCAATGGCGCTGGTGTTGTCACAAAAGATTGGCACTTTGTCATATAAAATTTCATAGTCAGCCAATTGACTTTTCATCCAGAGCACCTGAGCACAACAGCTGGCTGCAGCGACATATTCTGCTTCACCTGAAGACATAGCCACAGAGTTTTGCTTCTTAACACTCCATCCAACCAATTTTCCTCCTAGGATTTGACAGCTTCCTGAGGTGCTTTTCCTGTCAATACATCATCCAGCATAGTCTAAATCTGAATAGGCCTTGAGATCAAAGCCTGATTCCTTGGGATACCATAGACCTAGGGATGGTGTTCCTTTGAGATACCTGAAAATTTTCTTAACAGCCACTAGATGGGATTCTTTTGGGTTAGCTTGGTACCTTGCACATAGACATGTGGAGAATTGGATATTAGGACGACTAGCTGTCAGATACATGAGTGACCCAATCATGCCTCTATATAAAGTCTCATTAACAGAGACCCCTGACTCATCAGGACCCAAGTTGTTGGGTGGAAGCATGGGGCATTTCACTGATGCACAGTCAGCTAAGTCATATTTTTTAAGTAAATCCTTAACATACTTTTCTTGACAAATTGAAATTCCCTTAGGACATTGTTTAATTTGAAAACCTAAAAAGTAAGTTAATTCACCCATTATACTCATCTCATATTTCTTGGTCATTAATTTAGCAAAACATTTACTTAGATTAACATTTATTTACCTAAAGATGATATCATCCACATAAATCTGCACAATGATGAAATCACTCTTATCCTTGAAGGTAAAGAGTGTTATATCAATAGAACCCCTGACAAATTTGTTTTTAGTTAAGAAATTAGAGAGAGTTACATACCATGCTCTTGGAGCTTGTTTCAGCCCATACATGGCTTTGTGTAATCTGTACACATGATTTGGAAACTCGTTGTTCTCAAATCCTTCAGGTTGTTCAACATTCACTTCCTCAGCCAAATCTCCATTGAGGAATGCACTCTTAACATCCATCTGATACACAATGAAGTTCATATAAGCAGCATAAGCCAGAAAGATTCTGATGGCTTCAAGTCTTGCAACAGGAGCAAATGTTTCATCATAGTCAATTCCCTCAGTCTGAGTATACCCCTGTGCCACCAGCCTGGCCTTGTTTCTGATGATGTTTCCAATTTCATCCATCTTATTTCAATAGATCCATCTAGTGCCTGTGATATTCTTTCTAGGTGGAGCTGGCACTAGTGTCCATACTTTGTTCCTTTTGAACTGATTGATTTCTTCCTGTATAGCAGCTACCCATCCATCTTCTACAAGTGCCTCAGCTACTCTCTTAGGTTCAATTTGAGAGAGAAATTCAGCAAAGAGACATTCATTGGCTGATGCAGATTCTGAGTCATGAATTCGCTGTCTAGTGGTAACCCCTGCATTTGGTTCCCCAATAATGTTGACAAGAAGAATGTGTTGATCTCTTGACCACTTATTTTGAGGAGCTGGGGACTCGATGACAGGAACACTTGTGGGGACAGCTGGTACGATTTGAGTTTCAATCTGCTGACTACGAGGGCTTTCTTCAAAGACTACTTCAGTGTCAGAGTCTACTTCAGCCATATCAAGAGGTACAAGCTCATTATCAGCAGGTGATTCTTCAGGGATTTGAAGAATTGGTGAGTCATCAATAGCAGTAGAAGAAGAAGGACTATAAGAGGTCTGTGGTTCTTCTTCATCAAGCTCCTGAGAGGTAGGAACTTCTATGTTGTGAGTAGACAGAGGGTCAAAAGCAGGAACATAAGGAGTGAGAGTGTTGGAGTGATGATGGTGATGACTAACAGGTCTAGGTTTGGAGAATTCATCACTTGGGAAAGACACATTTTCATTAAAATCAATTTCATCGCCCTCTGTTCCAGTTCTCTATATGACTTCATCATCTTCACTGAATCTGACATGAAAGGTTTCTTCTACTTCTTGTCTTCTGATGTTGAATACTTTGAAGGCTTTGGCTGTTGGAGAGTATCCTAAGAAGAAACCATCATCAGCTTTTTCATCAAATTTTCCAAGTTGATCCCTGTAGTTAATAATGAACACAGGGCATCCAAAAACATGAAAATAGCTGACTTCTGGAGATCTTTTTCTGAAAACTTCATAGGAAGTTTTACCATGTCTTTTGACAATGATTGATCTGTTTTGTGTGTAGCCGGCAGTGTGAACAGCTTCTCCCCAAAATTGCTTCGGTAAGGCTGCACCATTCAACATGGTTCTGGCTGCTTCAATCAAAGTCCTGTTTCTTCTTTCAGCCACACCATTTTGTTCAGGGGTGCCAGCTGAAGAGAAGTTTTATGAAATACCTTTTTCATCACAAAAACATTCAAGTTTATGATTCTTGAATTCAGTACCATTATCACTTCTTAGAGCTTTGACTCTAACATCATTCATATTTTCAACCTGTTTGATGAAGGACATGATGGTATCAGCTGCATCACTTTTACTTCTGAGGAAGAACACCCATGTATATTTTGAAAACTCATCAACTATGAGCAAGGTGTATTTGGTGTGATTAATGGTCTGAGGTTTGACAGGCCCAAACAAATCCACGAGAAGGAGATGTAAGCACTTGTAAATAGAGAATGATTGCCTAGTCTTGAATGAAGACCTGTGATGCTTTCCTTCGACACAGGCAGAACAAGTCTTGTCTTTAGAAAACATCACTAAAGGTAGACCAACAACCAGGTTTTGTGTGGCTATCTTGTTGATGTTCTTGAAGTTGAGATGAGACAGTCTTTTGTGCCACAGCTAATTGACACTTTCAGAGGCTTTAGCAAGAAAACAATTTGAGCTGTCTTTAGAGCAAATAGCAATGTTGATGACATAAACATCTCTCCTTCTAGGTGCAATAAGCACAACATCATTGTTTTTGTTGAATATGGTTCCCTGAGTCTTAGTAAACAAAACCTTGTAGTCAGCATTTGGCTGATGCTAATAAGATTATGTTTAAGACCATTCACATATGAAACCCTGGTAAACGTTAGCCCATTGCAGTTCACTGAGCCGTATCCCTCTGTGTTACCTGAAGAATTATCTCCAAACACCACTTTAGGACCTGGCTCCCTTGAGTATCTGTGTAGGTATTGTTGAATCCCTGTCATGTGTCTAGAACAGCCACTGTCTAGATACCATACCGATTCCTTGAGATGTTTCTGCACAGATACATAGAAACAGGTTAGTTCCTATGGTGAACCCACTTTCCAGTGGGTCCCCTGAATTGTTGATTAGCAATTCTTGTGTTCCTGTAGAACTTTTGGCGATGGGAGGGACAATTAGTTGTCTCATGGGTAAAACTTCCACAGATATCACACCCAGGGAAGTCACCACACTCGTCTGAGTGATGGTCTGTGAATCCACATAATTTACAGGGAGGATAAGGTCTGTAGTTTCCCTATTGTCTTTTTGAACCCTGTTGTCTATCCCTAGAGGGTGTCTGAGCTCTCTTAACTGCCATATGTCTATCATGATCTAAGGTCATGTGGTGAGAGTTCTTACATATATTGCAATAAGGTTTGACTAACCTTTCCCCTTTGGGTTCACCTAGGACAGACTTAGGTTCACGAGAAGTAGAGCATTCAACGGAAGGCTTAATTTGTTGTTTCAAGAGTTCTACTTCTTTCATTAGAGACAACAGGCGTTCTTCAGTGGAAGGGTCAACCTTGTTCACAGCTTTAGTTGAGACAGGCTTAAAAGCAACTTGCTTACCAGATTGTTTAACAGGTACATTAAATACTTTAGCTGGTGGTTTCTCAACATCTGTTCTAAGTTCACCCTTAGCAGCTCGTGAGGAACTTCTAGGTTCAACTCCAGAGAGTTTGGGAAAGGGTGGTAATTCAGCCATATCTTCAGAGACAGGGTCATCAGTCAAAATGGGATCTAACATATGAATAGTCTCTGTAGATTTAAAAAAATTTTTTTGGGTTTGGTGAGAATTCTCAGCTTATTTTTCTTAGCAGATATATCCCTTTTAATGTCAGTAGGCAGCTCATCTTTAAGCAATTGATCTATAGTGAACCTACTACACAACCATTTTTCAATAACCTTGTTTAATTCAGAAACTTGATCATTTAAGGCAATGTTTTTCAAGGTTAACCTAGTGACTTCATTTTAAAGGGATATTTTCTCTAAATTAAACCGTCTGAGAGTTTCACATTCAGATTTAGCATTTAGCAGTTCAGTTTTAACAGAGTGAAACTTATCAAGTAGGTTCTTTCTTTGTTCCTCAACAAAGTGTAAATCAACAATGGTGTAGTCAAGGACATGTTTGCGTTCATCACTATCAGACATAGATAAAAGCCCGTGTACCTTTTTCATTGTGATGTCAACCCATTGTCCTGATCTTGCATCACCTTTTCCAACAGCTGGTTCATCCTCAGCTATAGCCATGAAAGCCCTGACTCTAGTAGTATCTTCCTCATCTGAAGTCAGTGGCTTATCATTCCAATCATAAGCTTCATCTACCAACCCTTTCTCTGTCTTTTTATCACCTCCCTTCTTCTTAGACAGAGCTTCAAGCTTCAAATTCATCTGTTCTAACTCAGCTTTAAGTGCGTTGTACTTGTTTTTGTAATCCTTCTTCTCATTGTCTGATGAGTTGGATTGGTGAGATGAGTTATTGTGTTGTTGTTTGAACTTGTAAGGTTTGGTGGAAGATGATGGATAGGAAGGTGAGGATGTCTTGGTGGAAGGACAGTATTTTTGGAAGTGTCCAAGCTTTCCACGGGCAAAGCAAGTTTCTTTTGATCTGTCAGTTTGTTTACTAGCTGATCCTATTCTCCCTGATCTTTTGAAGAATCTTCTGTGGTTGGATAGCAAGGCTCTTTCATGAAACTCTGCATTAAGGTCTGTTAAGAACTCTTGGCTGCTGCGGGTGTCTTCTTCAACATCAGAGTCGCTGTCATGAGGATGTGGTACAGAGATCAAGGCTTTGGAAGATGCTCCTTGAACTACAAATCTTTCAGTCTCAGACTTGTATATAGTATCAATCAACCCTTCTTCATAATTATACTTTCCATAAAGCTGAGCTAAGGTGTCATTCTTGATTGAGTTGTTTGCTCTCTGAGTTTGATTCATACTCAGCCACTTTCTTGGAAGGCTGTTGACAAAGGTGGCATTAATCTCAGCTTGACCAATGGTGACATCATTCATAGCTAGGTCATTGAGAAGAATCTTCAGCCTTGTATAGGTTTGCTGAACCTTTTCAGCTTCAAGTGACTTAAAAGCATTGAACTGAAGTCTAAGTGCCTGAATCTTTGTTTCTCTGGTTTCAGAGGGTCTTTCATGGCCAAGGATGAGGTCTGTCCACATTTTCTTGGCTGTGGGACACTGAATGACAGACATCATGATGTGTTTGGGAAGACAGGATATGATGATGCTTTTGAGACGTTTATCTTGGTTTGCCAATTTTCTATCAGCTGGAATCCATTGTTTGAGAGGTTTGGGAAGAAGGTTTTCTTCAGTGGAGGTAAGCGCCATGGGAACATAAGGACTATTTTCTAAAATTTCTAGAAGAAATGGTTCAAGTCCATCGAGATACACAAGAAATTGACTCTTCCAACTAGCAAAATCTTCTTCATCAAAGACTGGTACACTTGTGACATCTGATCCACCTCTTGAGTCAAGAAGTTGGGGTAGATCATCATCATTAGGAGGAGGGGTGAGTCTTGGTGAAGATGGTGTTGCATTGTTATTGTTACCAGAAGGTGAATGTGGTGGGTTAGAAGTTTCTAGCATGGTGGATCTTGATTATAAAACTAAGAACGATGTTTCTTGAAGGTTTTAATATCAAACACCGCTCTGATACCAATTGAAAGTCCCTAATCAATGCTAGAAACACTAAACATAACTAATCAACACAAGTTAATACTTTTCAAACGTAATCTTATTATTGTATAATAAAGAATTACAAGTGTTATGGATAACACCGTTTGATGACAATGTGTTGTGCACACTTTGAACAACTATAAACCCTAACTTATGAATACAGTCACAGCTGTTTGATTCAATAAGTTCTAAGCATTAATGTTATGAATATTCTTAAAGTGTTAAACATTAATTCTGGGATACACATCCTATTTATAGTGATACGAGGTTGACCTAAATAGTACTTGATGGTGACTACACAAGACATTCACTTTTCAGACATCAGTCACATGATGCTCTTCTATTCTTGGTAGTCTGCCATTATGCTTTAAGGAAACATATCTTGAAACAGTTTCCTTTTTCTTCATTGTCTCGAACACACAAATGGCATGTCCAAAGTGTGCTGAGTGTTAACAGGGTATTGCCACCCCTGTTAACCCTTAACCCCTCAGAGTCCCTGATACATCTTAGCTGTTATCCATCACAGCCAATGAGTATGTCTTCAAGTAATCTTTAACTTCCTTGACAATGTCTCTGACATGGACTCCTCTGAGGTTGCTCACAGGGACTTGGATCTCTGTGAGTCTTGCGATACTTGCCTGCCTCCTAGGCACGGGCAAGGGACTATCTTAACAGCTTAATTATGTTTAACTCTATGATCAGGGAATCTAACAAACTTAGATTCCCAACATAATTTAATAAAGTCCCTCGTGAATACCCGAGCCTTAAATCCCAAGCCTACCGAGACACCCCTCTCGGTCGCACTTAACCAAAACAAACCAGACACCAAACCAAACACACCACAGCCAGCGGATGTGGTTCTAGCCGGCGGCCAGCAGCCTGGGTTGCTACCGATTGCTACTTGTGGCCAGAATGTCCCACCGGCTTCAGCCGGTTCCCCCTGTCGAGCATCAAGTTCCCACCGAGAGCCCCATGGCTCTCGGGTTCCCACTGTTTTCAGCTAATCCCCCACTGTTTGGGGTTTTGGTGCTTGCGGCTGCCAAAGGAAGAACACCACCTCCCCTATATGGGTTACGGCTGGTGGATAAAAAAAGCCACCAAGAGTCTCTTGACTCTCGGTTTGTATGCAGCCGATGCCCAAGACCAACCAAATCCGATTATACCATGTTTTAACCAATCACATAATCATGTTTCTTTTCTTATTAATTTGATCTACCCATGAATTAGTAATAATATGAAAAGATTAAGGTTTTATTAATACCAAATACGTGATGATCAATGGTTAAAGACACGAACATAAACACGTAACCAATCCGAAATCAAACAAGCTTTTTCTCCCTTTTTCTTTGTCAAAAGCTTGCGGCCACAAGGAAGTCTACTAGGGTTTTTGTTTTCTTTGGGAAATGTGCTAAATGGAAAAATGATCTTGATCTTCCTGACATGTAATTAGTTAAGTGGACTGGGCCATAAGGACCGTTTTGTTCTCTTTTCTTTTTGATGCCGCAGCCCACAACAACACACACATACATATTTTCTGTTTTTCACTTCGTGTTTTAACATTCATTGTTCGTGTTCGTGTTTTACTCCTCGGAATTTAAGTCTTGTCATGATTTAAGTGTTATACACAATTACTTATCGTGTTTTTAATACGTAATTATACGTAATACTTGTAGAAATTAATTTATATACGTAGTTCTTGGATTAAAAGTTCGTGACACTTGTCGTATATTTAATTAATTGTGAAGGTATTTTTATGCGTGTTTTATAACTCTTCTCTTCTAAAAGAATAATTCGTCCTCGATATAGAGACATATAAATCAAGAGGGTTTTACAAATCTTCCCCTCTAAAAAGGATCATTCGTCCTCGAATTAAAAATACGATGTTGTTGAAAGTGCATGAATGTGACGTGACTGAAAGGAACATGGAACGTGACGTGACTGACAGAACGTATCTGAGTTATGGAAGGAAAAAGGACGAGAAGTTCGGATGGACTTCTCCGTTCCAAGTGGCTTCCCGCTCGGGACAATACCTCTAAAAGATCTTCACACACTGACAATCTTGGTCTTCATAACCCTGAATTGACGATACGTAAAAGTATTTGGTTCATTAACGTAAGGTAGATTCTCATGAATCTGATCGTGGGGAGAATAAATAAAGTTCAAGGGTAAATGAAATGTTAAGATGCAACATAACCTGGAATAACTGACATTAATAATGTCTGAGCAAAGATACGTGAGACATACTGAAACTTAGTACGTGAACAATTATGAACGTGATACGCGAAAAATTGTGAACGTGATACATGGAGGTATGATGAATGTACTATGAGAAACATTTGGGAGACGTGATATGTGCAGTATATCGTGAACGTGATGTGAGAGACGTGGAATGAACATGATATATGAAACATATCGTGAGCGTGCGATAATTGAGGAGATAAAACCAAACGATATCAGATGAAACGTGAAAAGTGACGTAAAAAGTCCGTATGAGGATGGAAAGTTTATTAAACTTGAGTCTGGTCTCCCAAGCTTTCTGCAAATCTTTCCAGAACGAAAAGGAAACATAAATCGTAAGATAGAATGCGTAAACAATGTCATGAACGTGAATATGAGAAGAAAATAGTGAACTTGAACAAGGACGTGAACTTAATTAATAAACGTGAGCGTGAACCTTTATCTGATCTGATAGCTGAAAGGAGTGCCAGGTGATCGTACGATCTGTAGCTGAACAAAATGTCTGATATTCTGCTAACTATGGAATTCTTGCAGATGGAAGGTAATAAGTGTGAAAACACTTATCCTTTTACCACTTATTTCCAATAATAACAAGACGAAAACGTGTATTTTATGTCGTAAAAGTCGGAATTATGCGTGGTTTGTGTTTTTATTATGTTTTAGGACCAAAAGATTGAAAAATAAGAAAACACGGGCTTTCACGGGCTTTTATAGAAGAAAACGGGAAAAGACGAAGTCAAAAGATCAAGAGTGCAAAAAAGAACGGAAGTCCAAGGCCTATTCTGAAGATTTATCGAAGAAAAAGTCTAAAGACGGAAGTTTAATGAAGTCGAAGAACTCAAGTCTAAATTAAAGAAGAAAATTATCAAGACAAGTTCAAATCCCGAGACGACGTCGAGAAAAGACAAAGAATTAAATCGAGTCGAGAAGACGTGAAGAAAGAAAGAAAGAAGAGGCAACACATGCACTCCTTCCCATTTTTCCCTATAAATACCCTCCTAATACACATTAGGAGGGTGGTTAGTTTTTAGTTTTAGTTTTCATTTTTCACTTTTCTTTCTAGTTTTAGAGAGAGAAAGTTCTCAACTTTCTCTCACTAAGTTTTCATCTTTCTTTCTTTTAATCTTTCAAGATTAAACCTTTGTGTATTGTTGATTTCATTAATCAAGTTCTAGTTAATCTTTTAATCTTTCATCTCTTTCTACCTTTCTTTGATTTTAGTTTACTTTTGGTGCGAATTACATGTGATCCGTGTTGTTCATTAATGTTTTCGTGCTTAAAAGTTAGTCTTTTTATGCCTTCTTAAGTTTTCATACGAATAAGCTTTAAGATCTTTGTGCTTATTGGCTTATTCGCTTCTTTTTGCTTATTTACTTTTAAAAGTTTTCTTAAAAAGTTCATCTTTTTATAGTCTGATTTTGAAGATTGTTTATTTTAAGTTGAAAAAGTTGTTATTTGTGCTTATTGAGTCCCTTTCATTATAGATTCGTTCGAGTTTGGTGATTAGCTTATCGAAATAGCTTGTTACATGTTTATTTTTTGGATCAAAAAGGTAATCGGAAAGGGTAAACCCCTTTCCGATCAAGCATTCCGACCATTCCCTCATTCCGATCACATAGATCGGAAAAGGGTTTTCAGCTTTCCGATTTGCTCCCCCTCATTCCGATCACCTAATCGAAATAGGGTTTATATCATTCCGATTGGTTCTGTTTTATGATATTCCGATTGTGGACTTATTTTCTTTACATTCCGATCTGGATCTTATCCCCATATTCCGATTTTCCATTATTCCGATTGGGGGTCATAACTACATTCCGATCATTGTTTCCAATTTGCCATTATTCCGATCACGTCTCTTTTGGTGTATTCCGACCAGTATTGCTTGTTTGTATTCCGATCAGTCTTCTTTCCGACCTATATTCCGATCAGATTCCGATTTGGCAATTTTCCGATGGTTTAGTTTCTGGTTGATTGCAAAGTTTCCAAGTTCTAGATGTATTAAGTGTTCAAGTAATTTTCCTAATCTTGTCTTTAAGTTTTCAAGCATTTATTTTTTAACTCGTTACTTTAGTTTAATCTTAAAAGCTCTATTTTACTCAACGACATTTACATTTATTTGCTATTAGTTTAAAATAGATAATCAACCAAACCATTCTCTTGTTCACCAAAAGACAATTGGGTCGCACTTTAGACTGGAAATCAATTCGAAAAGATCGGACGATAAAGATTTTATACTTGGGGTAAAACCCGTGTATTAAATGGCGCCGCTGCCGGCTCTTTTCGTTAAGATTACCGGTTTCTAGTGAGAGACGCATTGAATTTTGGGATCCGTTCTTTCAACGTTATTTTCCTTGCTTCAAAAATTTTCAAAAACCCTAAAAAATATAAAATTCTTCAAAAATACAAAAACATTGAAAAATCATAAAAAGCAATTCTTTTCCAAAGGTTTGCACCAAAAAGATTATATAGATATTCTCTCTGTGTATTTTTCTTCTGCAGGTGTATGCGTACTAGATCTTCGAACTATTCTGAGCCCGAGACTCGAGAAGATTTAGATATGGCTGGTGTTCATAACAACAATAATAACCCACCTCTACCCAATTTGAATAACAATAACAACAACAACAATGTCCCCCTACCTGATTTACGAACAATGGAGGAATTGTGTCAACCCACCATGAACGGACGCGGAGGCCCGATTGCACCGATGCACATCACGGCTCAGGAGTTTTCGTTGAAGCATCACATGATCCAAGAAGTGCAAACTAACCCGTTTCGCGGAATTCCGGATGATGATGCCAACAAACACCTCGACAAATTCATTACCATCACCCAAAGCATGAAGTCCCCCGGTGTTTCTATGGATGACCTTCGCCTTCAACTATTTCCCCACTCGCTTTCTCACCATGCCGAAAAATGGTTTGACCGTCTCCCAAAGAATTCTATTCATACTTGGAATGACATGACTCAACGCTTTTTGTCACGCTACTTCCCACCATCCATGGTCACAAGCCTTCGTAACCAAATTAGTGGATTCATGCAAGACAATGATGAATCGCTCTTCGATGCTTGGGAACGATACAATGATTTGATCGACCGCTGTCCAAATCACAACATGCTCCCCGTCACTCTCATTGATACTTTCTACAATGGTCTCACTTTTCGTGATCATGACACGATCAACGCCGCCGCCGGTGGTACTTTTATGAAAAGGAGACCGGAGGAGTGTAGAGAGTTGATTGAAAACATGACTACTCACCACAAGAATTGGGATTCATCTGCATCCTCAAGATCTAACTCGAGAGTCAATGTTTCTTCTACTACCTTCAGTCCCGAGATAACCGAACTTACCCGACAAATCACGGATATGCACAAGGATTTCATGACCATGGCCACAAACCACTTTCAACAAGCTAAAGCCGTTTCTATTTCTTGTGACACATGTGGTGGTCCTCATTCTTACAATGATTGTCCTTCTACCCAAGGCAATTTTTCTGAAAACGTTAACGCGAAATACGGTACTTATCCCACGGGAGGCTATCAAGCTCGTCCTCAAGGAGACCGTAGCTTGCTAAGTTATCGTTCAAACAACTATCTTGCTCCACCCGGTTTCCCTGCTCCAAACCAGAACCAACAACAAAGATATAACCGAAACAACCAATCCCAACCTCGTGCTACCAATCAATATCAATCCCAAAGAAACCCATACCCAACTCAAGGAAATTCTCAAGCTTACCAAGCTCCACCTCTCAATCAACCGATGGCATTGAATCCAGACGTCGAGACGTTCATGAAGACTAATAGAGAGATGGTGACGAATCTTCAGAGTCAATTCGTCAACTTGAAGGGAGAAATGACGAAACAAGGGAACGATATTCGAGCCGAGCTAAGGAATGACATGGCGAAACAAAGCAATGATATTCGTGCAGACATGAGAGACTCTTTAAGCACTCAAGTGCTTAACATACGTGATATGATCGGTTCACTCTTCCAAGGTAATCAACCCTCTTCTTCGGGTACTCTTTCGAGTAACACCGTTGCGAATCCAAGAGGGGAGATGAAGGCAATCACTACTCGTAGCGGAAAAGGTTATACGGAACCCGAGCTTCCTACACCTCCACCCGTGATTGTGAACAAGGAACAAGAGCAACTTTCCCCACCTCCTTTGCCTTCTACCCCCATTTCCCCACCACCCGTGGTTGTGAGTGATCCTACTTCCCTAAAGCCTTCTTCTTCATCCAATATACCTTATCCTTCAAGGTTGAGGAAAGAGAAGCAAAAGAGCAAGGATGATATTCAAGTTTCAAACTTTCTCAAAATGTTTAAACAATTGAATTTTAACATCTCCTTTGCCGAGGCTCTCGCTCACATGCCCAAATACGCGAAAATGTTTAAAGATCTTCTTAGTGACAAGGAGAAGCTTCTTGACATTGCTCAGACCCAACTTAATAAGAATTGCTCCGCCGTTCTCTTAAGGAAATTGCCCACGAAACTTGGTGATCCCGGTCGCTTCTTAATTCCTTGCAACTTCCCGGGAGTAGAGAATTGCATGGCCCTAGTAGATCTAGGTGCCAGTATAAACTTAATGCCTTTAAGTGTTTGGAAGCAATTATCTCTCCCCGAGCTAGTCCCCACCAAAATGACTTTGGAATTAGCTAACCGTACGGTTGCTTATCCAGTGGGGATAGCCGAAGACTTTTTCGTTAGCGTTGACAAATTCACCTTCCCGGCGGATTTTGTTGTCGTTGACTACGAGATGGATCCTCGTGTTCCATTAATCGTTGGACGTCCCTTCTTGAGGACCGGTCGCACTCTCATTGATGTAGCCGCGGGCGAAATAATCATGAGAGTTGGTGACGATAAAATTTTCTTCAACATGGGTAAGATTTCTAAGCAACCTTATTCATATGAGAGTGTTAATGCTATTGATGTTCTCGATGAGGCTTGTGAAGAACATTTTCATGATGCTTGCAAAAGTACTCTCTCTTCTCTACCCAATGTTGAGACCGTTGCCTCAATTTCTCCGTCATTGACTCCTTTTGGAGAAAGTGACTTGGATGATTTTGAAGCTAGCTTGGGTCCTCTCGATATTAAGTATGATGATTCTTCCATCGATTGGGATGAAGACATTCGTACTATTGAGAGACTTCTCAATGAAGACCCGTTTTCTCCTCCTTCTCCTAAAGAGGTTACTAATGATGATCCATCGTTAGTTTCACCATCTATTGAGGATCCTCCTACTCTTGAGCTTAAGGACTTACCTCCTCATCTCGAGTACGTTTTCCTTGAAGACAACCAGAAGTTACCGGTCATCATCGCAAAGGACCTGAAAGAAGAAGACAAATCCCGACTTATCGCCGTGTTGAAGAAACATAAAAAAGCTATCGCTTGGAAAATCTCCGACATTCGCGGAATTGATCCTCACTTTTGCACACATAAAATTATCATGGAGGACGACTTTAAGCCCACAATTCAAAGCCAACGAAGGGTGAATCCTAAAATCCATGAAGTCATCAAAAAAGAGGTTATTAAACTTCTTGATGCGGGTATGATTTACCCTATTTCGGATTCACCATGGGTTAGTCCAGTCCATTGTGTGCCTAAGAAAGGTGAAATCACCGTTGTGCCCAATGCAAACAACGAGTTGATTCCTACACGTCTCGTTACTGGGTGGAGAGTTTGTATAGACTACCGCAAACTCAATGATGCCACGAGAAAGGATCATTTCCCTCTTCCTTTTATGGACCAAATGCTTGAACGTTTAGCGGGTAATGAATATTACTGCTTTCTTGATGGTTTCTTTGGTTATTTCCAAATACCCATCGATCCCCAAGATCAAGAGAAGACAACATTCACTTGTCCCTATGGCACATTTGCTTACAAAAGGATGCATTTTGGCTTATGCAATGCCCCCGGGACTTTCCAAAGGTGCATGTTGGCTATCTTCCATGACATGGTTGAGCAAACCATGGAAGTCTTCATGGATGATTTCTCGGTCTTTGGGGATTCCTTCTCTTCTTGCCTTGCCAATTTGGAACGTATGCTTAAGCGGTGCGAAGACACTCGCCTTGTTCTGAATTGGGAAAAATGCCATTTTATGGTAAAAGAAGGCATTGTGCTAGGACACAAAATCTCTAAAGCCGGTCTTGAAGTCGATCGTGCTAAAGTAGATGTCATAACCAAATTACCTCCACCTTCAACCGTGAAGGGTGTGAGAAGTTTTCTTGGTCATGCGGGCTTCTATCGTCGATTCATTCAGGATTTCTCTAAAATCGCTCGTCCGCACCTCTTGGAAAAAGATACTCCTTTTATCTTTTCTAAAGAGTGTATCGAAGCCTTCAATCTTCTTAAGGATAAGCTAACTAAGGCACCGGTCTTGGTTATCCCTAATTAGGGGCTACCCTTTGAATTGATGTGCGATGCTAGCGACTTTGCTATTGGTGCGGTTTTGGGCCAAAGAGTGAATAAACACTTCCAACCAATCCACTATGCTAGCAAAACAATGACGGGGGCTCAATTGCATTATACGACAACCGAAAAAGAGCTTTTATCTTTTGTCTATGCTTTTGAAAAATTTTGCCCCTACCATGTTCTATCCACCACAATCGTATATACGGACCATTCCGCGTTGAAGTACTTGATGACTAAGCACGACTCTAAGCCAAGACTTCTTCGCTGGGTTTTACTCCTTCAAGAATTCAACATTGAAATTCGTGACAAAAAGGGAGCCGAAAACCTAGCCGCGGATCATCTGAGTAGACTTGAGGATCCATATCAAAGGGATCATCCGAACAAATAGATCAATGACTCTTTCCCCCTTGAGACCTTAATGTCTATAAATCTCAATCTTGATGACACCCCGTGGTTTGCCGACATTGCAAACTACTTAGCGGGTGGTGTTCTCATCAAAGGGTTAACATCCTAAAAAAAGAAGAAGTTCTTGAATGATGTTAAGACTTACTTTTGGGATGACCCTTTTCTATTCAAACAATGTGCTGATCTGATCATTCGTCGATGTGTTGATGGACCGGCAGCTTTGCAAATCCTTGCTGCTTGCCATAAAGGACCCACTGGCGGTCATTTTGGTCCCAACTACACCGCTAAGAAAGTGTTTGACTCTGGATTCTATTGGCCCACCATTTATCGTGACGCTCACGAAATGGTTAAGCATTGTGATGCTTGCCAACGCCAAGGCAAGATCACACATAAAGATGAGATGCCTCAAAATTTCATACAAGAATGTGAAATCTTTGACGTATGGGGCATCGACTTTATGGGGCCATTTCCATCCTCCAAAGGGAACAAGTACATCCTCGTAGCCGTTGATTACATTTCTAAATGGGTTGAAGCTAAGGCTCTCCCAACGAACGATGCGAGGGTAGTTGTGAACTTTTTGAAGACGCTCTTTGCTCGATTCGGTGTTCCTCGTGCTATTATCAGTGACCGCGGGACTCATTTTTGCAATGATCAATTTGCAAGAGTCATGGCTAAGTATGGTGTTACTCATCGTCTTTCCACCGCCTATCATCCCCAAACCAATGGGCAAGCCGAGATTTCCAACCGTGGATTGAAGCGAATTCTGGAGCGTACTGTGGGAGAGCATCGTGCTGCGTGGGCCGATAAGTTAGATGATGCTCTGTGGGCTTTCCGTACTGCTTATAAGACCCCGATTGGTTGTACACCGTATCGTCTTATGTACGGAAAAGCATGCCACCTCCCCATCGAGCTGGAACATAAGGCGTACTGGGCCTTGAAGTGGGCTAACTTCGACATCAACAAAGCCGGTGATCTTCGCAAGATTCAACTCAACGAGCTTCACGAACTGAGAAATGAAGCTTACGAGAACTCACTGATCTACAAGGATAAGACCAATATCATTCATGACGCAAGGATTAAGAACCGAGAGTTCCAAGTTGGTGATCAAGTCTTACTTTTTAACTCTCAATTGAAGATCTTCTCGGGCAAGTTGAAGAGCCGCTGGTCTGGTCCATTCACCGTCGCCAAAGTCTTTCCATATGGGACCATTGAGCTTTCTCAGCCAAATGGGCCCAATTTCAAGGTGAATGGCCAGCGTTTGAAGCTATACTTTCGTGAGGACATCTCCCATGAGATGATTCCATCCCTCACCACGTTCCCCATGAACTAAATTTGGTCGAGTCAGGCTCGTGACTAGGTTATAAAAAACAAGCGCTTCTCGGGAGGCAACCCGTGTTCTATCCTTTACTGCTTTCATAATAAGTGTAGGGGGAGCCCCATATGTGTTTGTTGTCTTGTTTCTTGTGCTGTGCAGGGATTAAAGCTTCAAAGATCCACTCTTGATGACATTTGACGAACCGTGCTCCCGTGTACCCATCTTCCCAGTTCTATCCTAAACTCTTGTGATTCAATATTTCATATATTATATGTTCACATTGAATTCACTTTAGTTGTCCTTTCCTTAGCAAGATTTAAACAAAGTGCACAATGTCATAAGTGTAGGGGAGTTTACTCCCACATGCTCAAACATTGAGGACAATGTTTATATCAAGTGTTGGGGGGATTTCTATTGAAGTAAGTGGTCTTTTCCATGAATTTGCCCTCATTTTAACCGGAAAATTTGATTTTTCTACATTTTTCAAAATTTTTAATCTATTTTGGCCTAGTTGTATAGTTGTATTTTCCTCTATTATGTTTATTTTCTTTCCATTGCTAGAATAAATTTTCAATAAAGTGGTTTTAAATTTTTCTTAGTCGTGAATATTTTGACTCAACCCGAGTTTACTTATCTAAGTTTACTCTAGCTAGTATCCTTAACATGTTTAAGTCAAGTTTTGCTAGGCTTTTATATAGGGAGCTATAAAACGCGAAAGTCTTAACTCTCACGGGTTAAGAACAAGAACTTTTCGCAAGTTCCTATAACTGATCCTAGAGAGTTGTTTATCAAGGGAACTTTAAAATGAGATTTCTAAACTTGAAAAAGTCTAAGAACTTGCAAGATCGTATAGATGACTCGAAAACCCAAAACTTTGATTTAATAGGCTAAGCATCAACGAATCTCATTCCTTGAGATTTTAAACTGTGGAGGACGAGAGATGATAGAGTCAATTATAAGTTTGGTATTCTTTCGTGAATTTATGTGAGTTAATTATAAGCCTATTCTCCCTTCGCTTGTTAATAAATTTATCTGCAATAAATAAGGTTGTACGATTTAAAAGGTTACTTAGCTTCTAGCCCAAGATCGTTTAAAAGTTGCTCTGTATTAATTAGAGTTCATAGCCAAGGCATAACTTATTGAAGCGGGATGCGAAGATTGGCGAGTCCGAAAAGGCCCTAACAAGGCATGAGGGCTACATTTTGTTGCTAAAAGATCCAAAAGTGATGTGAAGAATCATTTATCGAAAATCAATATGAAGAATCGAGACACACGACGAAAAGCAAATACTCCCCTAAAGATCATGGAGAAGTCTATCCAAAAAGGCCCTAACAAGGTATGAGGATAAATAGATCCAAGTCCTAAAAGGAGGCGGATCATTGTATATCAAAGTCCAAAATAAAGATTGGAGAAAAATGAAGAATCTCTCAAAACTTCAAGTGAAGAAATTCCTATTATGAAGAGAAGACCATAATTTCAAGAACGTCTATCGAAGATTCGAAGTATGAGGTCGCTGCCAAATATCGGTCCGAGAAAGGTCTCAAATCGCGAAGCGAGTTATGCCAAGATATGAACTTTATGAGGTCCCGAGAAACAGTTTTAAAAGATTTTGTCCTTTAGCTAACTATTGATTAAATCGTTCACTTTATTTTCGGCCTAAATAACTATCGAAATAAGTCAAACAATGCATCCTCGTGATCATTCAAGACAAAAATAAAATATAAGAGATACACCTAGGAATAAGGGAGTCTAAGTGAATAATTGGCCCACATGAGTTCGTGTTAGTTTACTAACTTATAATAACAATGATCTCGTTTTTAAGCTTGGTATGGGGAACGTGAAACTTGAGGATGATAAACGTTCATGGCAGCCAAAACCCAATGTAAGTCTTTAATTTCTTTACTTGTTTCTATCTTTTTTATGATTAGTATTTAATAAAGGTGATAGGTGTGTAAACACCCATCTTTTCTACCACTTAATTACAATAATAACCGGACCAAAACGTGTATTTTATGTCTTTTATGTCGGAATTATGCGTGGTTTGTGTTTTTGTTGTGATTTAGGACGAAAAGGTGAAAAGTGGAGAAAACACGGGAATTCACGGGTATTTACGGACTTTTATTGAAGAAAAAGATGAAAGACGAAGTCAAGAAGTCAAAAGTGCAAAAAGAACGGAAGTCCAAGGCCAATTCTGAAGATTTATCGAAGAAAAAGTCGAAAGACGGAGGTTTACTTAAAGACGAGGAACTCAAGTCTTATTTATCGAAGAATTAAAAGACGAGTCCAAAGAAATCCCGAGCCAAAAGTCACCACATTCCAAGATTAACAAAAAGATTAAGAAGGAAGGACTTAATGGGCAATTAAGAAGAAAAGGAAGAAAGGGAGGAAGCTTCCTCTAACCACTCCCCTAATCACCTATAAATACCCCTATTATTCATTCATTTACTCTTGTTGGCTAGATTGACAAACTAGTTCTTCCACCTTTATTTTATGCACCTTTATTTACTTGCACATTTAATTACTTGTCTCACACCTTTAATACCTTTAATTTCAAGTAAGTGTTTCTTTAATTTCTCGCACCTTTACTTTATCTTGTTGATCTACTTCTACCTTTCTTTAATCTTTGATTTACATGCTTTTTATCTTGTTAACTTGTTTAAAGATTTGATTTTTATGCTTTTGATTGTTTTAATCTCTTATTTTCATAGATTATTTGGTTTTTTTCAAGTTTATATAGTTTTTACAAAAGTTATTTTTATATAAAAAGTTGTTTTTCTTAAAAGTTATCTTTTTCGTGTCTTTAAAAGTGGTTAAATTTCAGTTTGTTAGCTTATTTTCACACGGTTTAACTTAGGATTTCGTATAGTGCTTATTTAGGATTTTAGCTTAATTGTTAAGCTTATTTTGGGTACTTTTCTTCGTATTCCGATTGGGTCAATCGGAAAAGGGTTTTACTTTCCGATCTGTGTGATCGGATAAGGGTTTCTGTATTCCGATTGGTGGGGGCTCTGGTATTCCGATCAGAGTGTTTTCTGGATATTCCGATTGGGTAAGTGTGACAGCATTCCGATTGTTGTTCAGTATAACATTCCGACTGAGGTGCAAGTTTGGATATTCTGATCGTGTAAAGTGACATATTCCGATTTGGTGTTCCGATCTTCATTCCGACCAGGTTACCCATATTCCGATCAAGGTAAGCCGTTATTCCGATTGGAGGTGGTTTGGTATTCCGATCAGAGTGGTCTAGTGATATTCCGATCAGAGTTGAGTGACAGCTATTCCGATCAGGTATCGACTACATATTCCGATTGTCTATTCCGACGACATCATTCCGATCAGGTTAAAGTGAGCCCGATCGGAATATATTCCGATCTGGGGTATTTTTCCATACTTTGTCTTGTTTAATTTTTAGTTGTTATTCTAATTCTTGTCTAATTTTAATTTCCGTCACGCTTTAATTTTTAGTCGTTTAATCATTTTACTTTCCGTCACGTTTTTAAATATCGTACATTTAATTTTAAATTAGACCTAGATTTAATTTCACGCTCTTTTAATACTTGCACTTTACTTTAACGACATTTACTTTTAAGTCTTGCACATTTAAATTAAAAACCAACCAAAAATATTCTTTTTCACCAAAATAAAACTGAGTCACATAGAGAACCTAGATCAATTCGATTAGAACACTAGAACGATAATTTTCTTACTAGGTAAAAGCCAAGTATTAAATGGCGCCGCTGCCGGCTCTTTTCGTAAAGATTAACGGTTTTCTGTGAGAGATGCGTTACTTTTTGGGATCCGTTCACTTGTGAGCGTTATTTTTCTTGCATAAAAAATTCAAAAAATCATAAAAATTAAAAATTGATAAAAATCCATAAAAATTAAAAATTCAAAAATCCAAAAAGATTTTATCTTTGTTGTGTATATATATTGTCTTTGTGTTTGGTTTCTTTTTCTTTTGCATTTTCAGGTGTATGCGTACTAGATCTTCTAATTATCAAGAGCCCGAGCCTCAAGAAGACTTAGCTATGTCAGGTGTCAACAACAACATTTCACCGCACCTCAATAATAATAATAATAACAACAATGTTCTTCCACAGCCCGATCTTCGGACCATGGAGGAGCTTTGTCAACCAACAATGTTTGGACGAGGAGGACCGATTGCGCCGATGCAAATCAACGCTCCTGAGTTTTCGTTGAAGCACCACATGATTCAGCAAGTACAAACAAACCCATTCCGTGGATTGCCTGATGATGATGCCAACAAACACCTCGACAAGTTCATTACAATCACCCAAAGCATGAAGTTGGTCGGTGCCACAATGGATGAACTTGGCCTACAACTCTTTCCACACACTTTATTACATCATGCCGAGAAATGGTTTGATCGTCTCCCGAAGAATTCTATTCACACTTGGGATGATATGACTCAACGCTTTTTGTCGCGCTACTTTCCACCATCCATGGTCACAAGCCTTCGCAATCAGATCAACGGTTTCATGCAAGATCCCGATGAATCTCTTTTTGATGCTTGGGAGAGATATAATGTCTTGATCGATAGATGTCCAAACCACAACATGCTACCTGTGACCTTAATAGATACTTTCTACAACGGTTTGACTTTTCGAGATCGTGATACGATCAATGCAGCCGCCGGTGGCACATTCATGAAAAGGAGACCCGAGGAGTGTAGAGAGTTAATTGAGAACATGACTACTCACCACAAAAACTGGGATTCCTCTGCTTCTTCAAGGAACAACCCGAGAGTCAATGTTTCATCCACCTCAGCAAACCCTGATATGACCGAACTCACCCGTGTGCTGACGGAAATGAGCAGAAGTATGCAACTCTTGGCTTCAAACCAACAACAACAACAAGTTAAAGCTGTTGCTACTCTTTGTGAAACATGCGGCGGTCCTCACTCATACACCGATTGTCCTTCGACACAAGGAAATCCGGAAAATGTGTATGCAGCTTATGGTAATTATTCACCGGAAAATTACCAAGCTAGACAACAAGGGGATAGAAATCTGCTGAGCTACCGATCCAACAATTACCTTTCACCCGGTTTTTCTCCTCAAAACCAAAACCCCGCCAACAACTACACTAGAAGCAACCAAATCCCACCTAGAGCTTCTAATCCCTATCAACCACCCACCCAACAAAACCCACCCATTAACCCCGATGTTGAAGCCATCATGAGAACTCAAGGTGAGCAAATCAAGAATCTGCAGAGCCAAATAATCAATTTGAAAGGAGATATCACGAAGCAAGGACATGAGATAAGATCCGAAGTTCGCGATAATATTCAATCCTCTTTTAGCACTCAAACGAATGAATTAAAGAATATGTTGGCTAGTTTCTTGCCCCCTGCTCAACCTTCTACTTCAAGTTCTCTACCTTCAAACACCGTCACTAATCCGCGAGCCAATGTGAGTGCTATTACTACTCGTAGTGGAGTCACCATCGTAGGACCACAAATCCCACCCCCATCATCTACACCTCCTCCACCACCATTTATCCCTACTCCTCCTACACCTAGTATTAGTGCACCATTACCGTCTCCGCCTCGACGTGATGAAGTTCCCACGAATGACCCTTCAACATCCCAACCTTTACCTACACCTGCACCTTCACCACCCAAACCCAATATCCCTTATCCCTCTCGTTTAAGCAAGACCAAAATGCTAACCAAGGAGGACTCCGAAGTGGCATGCTATGTGAAGATGATTTCTCAAATGAACTTCAACATTAGCTTTCTTGAAGCACTTGTCCACATGCCCAAATTTGTTAAAGCATTTAGGGAATTGCTTAACAAGAAGGAGAAGCTGATTGAACTCGCCAACACTCGATTAAACGAAAACTGCTCTGCAGTTATTCTTAAAGAACTTCCGGAAAAGCTTGGAGATCCCGGTCGTTTTGTGTTGCCTTGCGTGTTCAACAAAACTGAAGAATTTACTGCCCTTGCTGATCTCGGGGCCAGTATTAATTTGATGCCATTGAGTGTTTGGAAAACACTATCATTGCCCGACCTTACTCCAACAAAGATGACTCTTGAGCTTGCTAATCGCACTCTCGCTTACCCCGTTGGTATAGCCGAAGACGTGTTCATTAAAGTTGGCGCATTTACTTTCCCGGTTGATTTTGTCGTTGTTGATTATGAAATGGACCCTCGTATTCCTTTAATACTTGGTCGGCCATTCTTGAGAACCGGACGAGCTTTAGTGGATGTGGCCGAAGGTGAGTTAATCTTAAGAGTCGGGGATGATGCACAAGTTTTCAAAATGGGTAAGCTTACTAGTACAACTTTTGGAGGCCGAGAATCAGTGAATATGATTAATGTGCTCGATGACTTTACCGTCTACGACAATCCTCTATTCGACTCGTGCATCGATAATCCACTTTTTCATGATGATGTGGATGATTCTCTCCCTACTTTCGAAGCTTCTCCCATTTATGATTCTCCACCAGTCTTTGATGCTTATGATGATGATGATTCTAGCTCAGATTCGGATGATTTTGATGATTGTACTTCTGAGTATCCCGAGCTGCCCACATATGATGATTTTGATGAGGCCGATACTCTTTCGAGCGATTCTTCACACGATGAAGATCCTCCGCCATCACTCGATCCTACTTTGGACGATTACTCATTTGAGGAAGATTTCTCTGAATTTCTCAACACTTACTTCCCTCATGAGAGTGATGCACCTCCTTTGGACTTTGAAGATTATCGTCTTGATCCTACTTTGGATTTGAAGAAAATTTTGTCAAAGGAGAAGAAACCGGTCGACACCAAAATTCGTTGCACATATGATTTGACACCTCTTTGTCCCCCTTCTGAGGACGAGGTTGTGCTTCTTTGCGGATCTTCTTCACACTCGGCTGAGCCTGAGTGCTATTTTCCCCTAAAGGAAAAGGTGTTCGACCCTGGTATTGAAATTCTGCAGCCATCTCAGTATCCACCTGATGAAATAAAAGGAAATATCTTTGGAACTTATGGAAATCTGCTTGCACCACTTCAACCTTGCTTCCATCGTGCTCCATTGCGGCTTAAGGGAACCCTGCCACTTCTTCTTTGGCTTGCCTTGTTCGCCTTAAGCTCGTGCTTATTGATGGATGAAAACTATGTCTTTGATCCTGGTGGATATGTTTCATGCTTCTTCCGTTGATGATCAAGGTCGAGTCAGGCTCACGACTCAGTTAACAAAAATCAAGCGCTTCTTGGGAGGCAACCCATGCATCTATCTTTTTGCTTTCTTTACCATAAGTGTAGGGGGGACCCTTTGGTTTGCTATTTCCTCTCCTCACTTCTTAATCAGGAATTCGAGCTTCAATGATCCACTGTTGATGATTCTTGACGACCCGTGATTCCGTGTTCTACTTCTTCCCGGTTCTATCCTAAACTCTTTTCGATTCACTATTTTATATTTTCTCAATATTAAAATAGGAATCTCTTTAGTTGTCTTTTATTTAGCGAGATTTAAACAACGTGCACAATGTCCTAAGTGTAGGGGAGTTTACTCCCACATGTTTAAACCTTGAGGACAATGTTTATCTTAAGTGTAGGGGGACTTCTATCGAAGTTAAGTGGTCTTTTCCTTGTATTTGTCCTCATTTTAACCGGAAAATCAATTTTTCAACATTTTTCAAAATTTTTGATCTATTTTGGCCTATTAGTTTTTCCTTTCATATAGTTATTTTCTTGCCTTATTAGAATAAATGTTTAATAAGTGGTTTAAATTTTCAAACGTTGTGAATCTTTTGACTCAATCCGAGTTTACTCTAGCTAGTATCCTTAACGTGTTTAAGTCAAGTTTTGCTAGGCTTTTAAATAGGGGGCTATAAAACGCGAAAGTCTTAACTCTCACGGGTTAAGAGCAAGAACTTTTCGCAAGTTCCTATAATTGATCCTAGAGAGTCGTTTATCAAGGGAACTTTAAAATGCGATTTCTAAACTTGAAAAAGTCTAAGAATTTGCAAGATCCTATAGGCGACTCGAAAACCCAAAACTTTGATTTAATAGGCTAAGCATCCACGAGTCTCATTACTTGAGATTTTAAACTGTGGAGAACGAGAGATGATAGAGCCAATTATAAGTCCGGTATTCTTTCGTGAATTTATGTGAGTTAATTATGAGCCTATTCTCCCATCGCTTGCTAATAATTTATCTGCTAATAAATAAGGTTGTACGATTTGAAAGGTTACTTGGCTTCTAGCCCCAGATCGTTTAAAAGTTGCTCGGTATGGATTAGAGTTCATAGCCAAGGCATAACTTATTGAAGCGGGACGCGAAGATTGGCGAGTCCGAAAAGGCCCTAACAAGGCATGAGGGCTATGTTTTGTTGCTAAGGATCCAAAGTGATGTGAAGAATCATTTATCGAAAATCAATATGAAGGATCGAGACACACGACGAAAAGCAAATACTCCCCAAAAGTCATGGAGAAGTGTATCCGAAAAGACCCTAACAAGGTATGAGGATAAATAGATCCAAGTCATAAAAGGAGGCGGATCGTTGTATATCAAAATCCAAAATAAAGATTGGAGAAAAATGAAGAAGTCGTGGTCCAAGTATGAATCTCTCAAAAAGTTCAAGTGAAGAAATTCCAATTATGAAGAGAAGACCATTATTTCATGAACGTCTCTCAAGATTTGAAGTATGAAGTCGCTGCCAAATATCGGTCCGAGAAAGGTCTCAAATCGCGAAGCGAGTTATGCCAAGATATGAACTTTATGAGGTCCCGAGAAGCAGTTTTAAAAGATTTGGTCCTTTAGCTAACTATTGATTAAATCGTTCACTTTATTTTCAGACTAAATAACTATCGAAATAAGTCAAACAATGAATCCTCGTGATCATTCAAGACAACAATAAAATATAAGAGACACCCCTAGGAATAAGGGAGTCTAAGTGAATAATTGGCCCACATGAGTTCGTGTTAGTTTACTAACTTATAATAACAATGATCTCGTTTTTAAGCTTGGTTTGGAGAAAGTGAAAAGTTGAGGATGATGATTATTCATGACATTTCCAAAACCCAAGGTATGCTTTTGATTTCTTTATTTTGAATAATTATAATTTTCTATCTCTTTAATAAGGGCCAACGTAGATTAATTTTGATGAAAAATATAAACGTGCTTTGTAACTAATGCATTGCATGAGGACATTGAAATGGTCAAGTGTAGGGGATTTGATAGGTGTGTAAACACCCATCTTTTCTACCACTTAATTACAATAATAACCGGACCAAAACGTGTATTTTATGTCTTTTATGTCGGAATTATGCGTGGTTTGTGTTTTTGTTGTGATTTAGGACGAAAAGGTGAAAAGTGGAGAAAACACGAGAATTCACGGGCATTTACGGACTTTTATTGAAGAAAAAGATGAAAGACGAAGTCAAGAAGTCAAAAGTGCAAAAAGAACGGAAGTCCAAGGCCAATTCTGAAGATTTATCGAAGAAAAAGTCGAAAGACGGAGGTTTACTTAAAGACGAGGAACTCAAGTCTTATTTATCGAAGAATTAAAAGACGAGTCCAAAGAAATCCCGATCCAAAAGTCATCACATTCCAAGATTAACAAAAAGATTAAGAAGGAAGGACTTAATGGGCAATTAAGAAGAAAAGGAAGAAGGGGATGAAGCTTCCTCTAACCACTCCCCTAATCACCTATAAATACCCCTATTATTCATTCATTTACTCTTGTTGGCTAGATTGACAAACTATTTCTTCCACCTTTATTTTATGCACCTTTATTTACTTGCACATTTAATTACTTGTCTCGCACCTTTAATACCTTTAATTTCAAGTAAGTGTTTCTTTAATTTCTCGCACCTTTACTTTATCTTGTTGATCTACTTCTACCTTTCTTTAATCTTTGATTTACATGCTTTTTATCTTGTTAACTTGTTTAAAGATTTGATTTTTATGCTTTTGATTGTTTTAATCTCTTATTTTCATAGCTTATTTGGTTTATTTTCAAGTTTATATAGTTTTTACAAAAGTTATTTTTATATAAAAAGTTGTTTTTCTTCAAAGTTATCTTTTTCGTGTCTTTAAAAGTGGTTAAATTTCAGTTTGTTAGCTTATTTTCACACGGTTTAACTTAGGATTTCGTATAGTGCTTATTTAGGATTTTAGCTTAATTGTTAAGCTTATTTTTGGTACTTTTCTTCGTATTCCGATTGGGTCAATCGGAAAAGGGTTTTACTTTCCGATCTGTGTGATCGGATAAGGGTTTCTGTATTCCGATTGGTGGGGGCTCTGGTATTCTGATCAGAGTGTTTTCTGGATATTCCGATTGGGTAAGTGTGACAGCATTCCGATTGTTGTTCAGTATAACATTCCGATTGAGGTGCAAGTTTGGATATTCCGATCGTGTAAAGTGACATATTCCGATTTGGTGTTCCGATCTTCATTCCGACCAGGTCACCCATATTCCGATCAAGGTAAGCCGTTATTCCGATTGGAGGTGGTTTGGTATTCCGATCAGAGTGGTCTAGTGATATTCCGATCAGAGTTGAGTGACAGCTATTCCGATCAGGTATCTACTACATATTCCGATTGTCTATTCCGACGACATCATTCCGATCAGGTTAAGGTGAGCCCGATCGGAATATATTCCGATCTGGGGTATTTTTCCATACTTTGTCTTGTTTAATTTTTAGTTGTTATTCTAATTCTTGTCTAATTTTAATTTCCGTCACGCTTTAATTTTTAGTCGTTTAATCATTTTACTTTTCGTCACGTTTTTAAATATCACACATTTAATTTTAAATTAGACCTAGATTTAATTTCACGCTCTTTTAATACTTGCACTTTACTTTAACGACATTTACTTTTAAGTCTTGCACATTTAAATTAAAAACCAACCAAAAATATTCTTTTTCACCAAAATAAAACTGAGTCACATAGAGAACCTAGATCAATTTGATTAGAACACTAGAACGATAATTTTCTTACTAGAACGATATTTTTTATGATTAGTATTTAATAAAGGCCAAGGTGGGTTATTTATGATGGAAAATGTAAACGGTGCTTTAAAATTAATTCATTGCATGAGGGCATTGCAATGGTCAAGTGTAGGGGATTTAATAAGTGTGAAAACACTTATCCTTTTACCACTTATTTCCAATAATAACAAGACCAAAACGTGTATTTTATGTCGTAAAAGTCGGAGTTATGCGTGGTTTGTGTTTTTATTGTGTTTTAGGACCAAAAGATTGAAAAAGAAGAAAACACGGGCTTTTATCGAAGAAAACGGGAAAAGACGAAGTCAAAAGATCATGAGTGCAAAAAGAACGGAAGTCCAAGGCCTATTCTGAAGATTTATCGAAGAAAAAGTCTAAAGACGGAAGTTTAATGAAGTCGAAGAACTCAAGTCTAAATTAAAGAAGAAAATTATCAAGACAAGTTCAAATCCCGAGACGACGTCGAGAAAAGACAAAGAATTAAATCGAGTCGAGAAGACGTGAAGAAAGAAAGAAAGAAGAGGCAACAAATGCACTCCTTCCCATTTTTCCCTATAAATACCCTCCTAATACACATTAGGAGGGTGGTTAGTTTTTAGTTTTAGTTTTCATTTTTCACTTTTCTTTCTAGTTTTAGAGAGAGAAAGTTCTCAACTTTCTCTCACTAAGTTTTCATCTTTCTTTCTAGTTTTAGAGAGAGAAAGTTCTCAACTTTCTCTCACTAAGTTTTCATCTTTCTTTCTTTTAATCTTTCAAGATTAAACCTTTGTGTATTGTTGATTTCATAAATCAAGTTCTAGTTAAGCTTTTAATCTTTCATCTATTTCTACCTTTCTTTGATTTTAGTTTACTTTTGGTGCGAATTACATGTGATCCGTGTTGTTCATTAATGTTTTCATGCTTAAAAGTTAGTCTTTTTATGCCTTCTTAAGTTTTCATACGAATAAGCTTTAAGATCTTTGTGCTTATTGGCTTATTCGCTTCTTTTAGCTTATTTACTTTTAAAAGTTTTCTTAAAAAGTTCATCTTTTTATAGTTTGATTTTGAAGATTGTTTATTTTAAGTTGAAAAAGTTGTTATTTGTGCTTATTGAGTCCCTTTCATTATAGATTCGTTCGAGTTTGGTGATTAGCTTATCGAAATAGCTTGTTACTTACATATTTTTTGGATCAAAAAGGTAGTCGGAAAGGGTAAACCCCTTTCCGATCAAGCATTCCGACCATTCCCTCATTCCGATCACATAGATCGGAAAAGGGTTTTCAGCTTTCCGATTTGCTCCCCCTCATTCCGATCACCTAATCGGAATAGGGTTTATATCATTCCGATTGGTTCTGTTTTATGATATTCCGATTGTGGAATTATTTTCTTTACATTCCGATCTGGATCTTATCCCCATATTCCGATTTGCCATTATTCCGATTGGGGGTCATACCTACATTCCGATCATTGTTTCCAATTTGCCATTATTCCGATCACCTCTCTTTTGGTGTATTCCGACCAGTATTGCTTGTTTGTATTTCGATCAGTCTTCTTTCCGACCTATATTCCGATCAGATTCCGATTTGGGAATTTTCCGATGGTTTAGTTTCTTGTTGATTGTAAAGTTTCCAAGTTCTAGATGTATTAAGTGTTCAAGTAATTTTCCTAATCTTGTCTTTAAGTTTTCAAGCATTTATTTTTTCAATTCGTTACTTTAGTTTAATCTTAAAAGCTCTATTTTACTCAACGACATTTACATTTATTTGCTATTAGTTTAAAATAGATAATCAACCAACCCATTCTCTTGTTCACCAAATGACAATTGAGTCGCACTTTATACTGGAAATCAATTCGAAAAGATCGGACGATAAATATTTTATACTTGGGGTAAAAGCCGTGTATTAGAAGGGATATGCAAACTCGGTCAAACTGTTGACGACAACCCATATCGCATCATGCCCCTTCTGAGCCTGCAGTAGTCCAGTGACAAAATCCATGGAGGTCTTGTCCCAATTCTATTTGAAAATTTACGCTGGTTGGACTGAGTTGCTAGCGTGTTGGCGTTCTATCTTAACCTACTGGTATGTCAGGTACTAAGATATGTTCATAACTGCATCTTGTTTCATGCTGCTCCACCATGATGTGGTTTGAGATCATGATACATTTATAGAAACTGGATATATAGAAATCGGAGGACTATGAGTCCTTGTAAGTTAGACCTATTTTTAGCATAGGATCCTCTGGAGCACATAATATAGTGCAGGATTTTCTCCTTTACGTGTAAGCTTAGTCATGATAAAACTAGCGGTGAGAATAATGTGATTCAGCGTGTCATTGAAGTCACCAAAATTTGTACTAAAATTTTTAGGGTTAAGTTTCTCCCGTCGTAGATTTGTAACATAATGCGAATATGTTCTTCGCGCCCTTCCCTAGGCTTGGAGAGAAGCCGGATGTCATCAATGAAACCAACTAACAAATTTGTCTGTGAGTTCATGGAAATTTTGTTCATAAATTTTGTAACTGCTGCTGGAGCATCCGAGAGATCCAAAATAAAATCATGAATTTAGCATGACCAAATCGTGTACGAATAGCAGTCACGGACATGTCCTGCTTTTCACCCGCCACTGTCGGCAGCATGATCAGAAACCGATCTTGGAAAAGTGTTTGGCACCCTGTAGTCGACCGAACACGTTGTCAATACGTGGAGGAGGATAACAGTTATGAATGGGGATACACCTGAGCGAGTGGACTTCATACAAGTATCTACTACAAATGATTCTTCAAATCCATTAGCTCACGGAAGCCATGAAATAAAGCGCCTTGGAAATTGGTTCTACTCCCTACTCTGGTCGATGTTGAGTTTCACTTGGCAGATAGGAAGTATACTCAGAGATTCTTCAGGAATTACATCTAGGAAAATTTTGAAATAATTGGTTGCTTATGCATAAAAGAACTTCATAAGTCATGTCATAAATGATAGCTAGACAATCTTTCGCAGTCGCGAAAAGACAAAGACACTTGCCTGTAAAGCAGAAAATTTTCACAGATTTCCTGGTGGAAACCATGATGGATGTATTCAGGGACCTGAATATCGTTGAATATAATCTGATATGAATGGCGATCAATTGTAGCGTGGTGTTTAAGGCATTACAAGTGGTATGAGGGTTTCCTAATACTAGCGGCATAAGTAGTGGATATGACCGAATAGGTCGCATCCGTATCAAATAACACACAGGCAGCATATTCATACTTAACTAAGATTCCAATGATGTTATCTACTGACTTTTTTAACTGATCCTTGGTGGCAGTAAACACTCGGCCAGTTGTAGGTGGTGGTTTTTGATCAACATGTCCTAAAATACCAACAATCTCACCCTTCATACAGTCCTTCATCCGATGTCCTTGTTGCCCGCATTTAAAACAGGCTCTAGTAGCCCACCGACATGGTCCCGGGTGCCTATACCCGCAGGTGTGCAAATAGGGTGAGTATACCCTCCAATGGGTGCTCTAGTCTACTGAGAACCTGATTCAGAAGATATGCGTGAGACAGGATTACTGGAACATAAACACGGCTACACAGAAGGTTTAGGTTATAATACCAGATGAAGCTGAACGATTGGGCTGCTGACCTCTGTAGTCATTATCTCGCCTGTTATCTCTGTTGTCACGCTGAAGGTTAGCATATAGGTTACACGACAGTTTGATATTGTGAAGTTTAAAGAAGCAATTGTGGCTGCCAGAATAGTTGGAGTTACCACGTAGTTGTCACTACCGCCTCTCTTGTCTGATCTGTTACGGTCATAGGACTGACCGTGATTCTTGTAGCCATGCTTCTGAGTAGCCAACTGTGATCGGTCTCCTCCTTTCTGTCTGACGATAAAATTGGATAATGCATGTTATATAATGAAAAGTAAGGACAGGAGTTGAAGTGCTTATGTATGATGAATGAAGTATACCTCTTCTCAAGACGCTCCAAGTTCTCGAACTCATCCCTTTCGTAGAGCATCTCCAAGTTATGTGCCACATCTGCCACTTGCGACACATTTGTGTATGTGGCACTGAGTAGCCGATCAGCAGTAGTGGAGTGAAGAGCCCAGTGAAAGTGCTTCGCCTGCTCTTCAGTCATACCTGCAGCTGCTCCTAGAAATCCAGCTAACCTGAGATAGCGCCGCATAAATTCCGTACTATTCTCTCCCATCCGCTGATGGATGGAGTGAAACTCTCACTTCAGCCTTGCCTGCTCAGCATGAGGAAAGAACTGATCATAAAATAGTGTCTTGAATTGTGTCCATGTCACTGTGAGCACCCAATCATCGCCTCCACTCGTCAGCTTATATTCTCTCCACCAAGCTAGGGCGTCGCCCTCAAACTTGTAAACAACTAATCTGACTTTGAAGGCTTTCCCGCAATCCATAGCCTCAAAGATTTTCTCCTTATGAGAAATCCAATTTTCTGCATCTACAGGAATCGCTGTTTGCTTAAAAGACCGTGTGTTAATGCAAAGCAATGCCTAAAAACATTGTTAGTGCTAATTAATCTTTCTTAGTTTTGATCACGACAAATTACAAAGACATTTATTGTCAAACACAATCATAAAATGAATTATCCAACAAACACTATCATCAAGGTAATAATCATTACACTAACATATCTTAATCATGCTTAGTGATCATAAAAGTGATTAGCCTTAAAACTTACTTTTGTCAAATGTGACCAAAGATTTTTAATAAACTTTATTTTTAAGAAAATGTTTTATTAAAATGAAAATGTAAATTTGAATATGGCATATTCCAAATGCCATAAGAATATCCTATGAAGGTTTAAACATCCTCAGATAATTTAATCCACTAAAAGACAGAGCGGAGTCTACACTCCGCTATTCCTTAAGTGCCTATTCGGTTCGCTATCGATAAGGAACCGCCTAGGTAGCTAAGGAACCGCCCCCAGCTAGCCGTTGGGATTTGTCTTCTATAAATAGTGGATCAAATTTGCATTTTCATTAAACCTTTATAGACATATCTTTCAGCCTTCTTTCTCTTTTATAATCTTAATCATTTGTAAATGATCACTTAATGTGTTAAGTATGTTTACTTATGATTATCCTCTTGATCTCATTCTTTACCTTGTCTAAAGAGAAGATCACTCACACACTTGTGATGTGATTAAAGATGAAGCCTTGATGAAGATCATCCTCTCCTAAAGATCTAATCATGTTCATCATTTGTTTATTTATGTCTTGTGTAGATCCAATGTATTTGTGAATACTTGGACTAGTTGTGTTCATCCAAGCTATTTGTGAATACTTGAATTAGAGTTGTGTAAATCCTTTGCACATGTGTGTGCTTGGATTTGTGTTGTGTGGATCCAAGTTACATGTGTGTACTTGGATATGTTTAGTTGAGTTGTAATAAGTTGTGTTAGTTCTCACTAAACTATAAAGTGATGTGGTTGTGTCTTGTGAGTTCTCACTAAACTATAAAGTGATGTGTAGTTGTGTTGTGTGAAGTTCTCACTTAGCTTCAAAGTGAAGAGTCGTGAAGATTTGTTCTAGCTTTGGATTAGAACTCGACATCTAGCCCTGTGTCGAAAAATGGTGAAGTGGGCAACGTTGTGAAGATTGGTTCTAGCTATGGATTAGAACTCGACATCTAGCCTTGTGTCGTAAAATGGTGAAGTGGGCGACATTGTGTAGATTGGTCCTAGCTAAGATTAGGTCTCGACATTTATCTTAGTGTCAGAAAATAATGTAGGCGACGTTGTAAGGTTTTCTCCGCCAAGAAGGGAGCTTGTTGATATAGTGGAAATGTAGAGTAGGTGTACTCGAGGAGTGGAGTAGAAACGAGAATAGAGCCTCATTGCCGAACCACTATAAATCTTGGTGTGTTCCTACTAGGTTGTTTCTTTCCTTAATCCTTACTTACCTTTATCATCATTACACTTACTACTTGTCATTGTTAATGCATTAGAATTGAACCTAATCATTATGCAACTATCTTTCAGTAAAAAGATGGTTTTAACACTCACCTAATTGAAAGGAATTTTAATTAGGAGATAAACCGAAGAGAAACTATTCAACCCCCCCTTCTAGTTTCTACAATTGGTATAAGAGCGATGGTGACACAAGATCTTTGAAGTATATTGTACTTTAAAACATGGATCGATCCATTGTCTCCTCAAATTAGAAGGTTAAGTTGTACTAAAGTTTTTCTTTGGTCAAAACTATCTTTTATTAACAATAGGCCTTTTAATTGGTAATAATGCATCTCATTTAGATTAGTAGTATTTATGCATTTTAGATTTATCTTGAAATGTATCTACTAGTTTGCATTTTGTTATGTGTAGGTACTCATGAAGATCAATCATTCAATTGATTGTGGATTGAGCTACTTACACTTGTAGAAGACTCATCTTCTTTGATTTCCAACAATGATGATATCAAGATGGATGAGAGTGATACTAGTCCTTGAAGACTTAGTAGCCACTTTAGTCATGGTTGGGCTTCGCATTGGTTTCTTGAAAGCTTGTAATGCAATTTGTGGCCACGGTACGTTTATGTTCTTCCACACGCCCTATTGATCATTCTTTTGATTATTAGTTGACTATATGCTTGTTCTTGGCATCCTTGCCTTGACATTTGTTTGTGGTTTGTGATTCTTCCCTTTTTCCCTCTCAAACATTCATTGCTTGGATACTTGACTCACTATGGAGATGTAGAGTGAGTTTGTAAAAGCTTAAAGTATCAAACATGATTTCCATGGTTTGCACCCTTACGGTTAGTAGGCCCAGTATTATGTGTAACTTGTGCAATTAATCTCGTCTCTAGAATGATTGATGAATCCTTTGAGATACCAAACTACTTCACTAAGTTGTAGTTGGATTTTACACATTTGGAATTGTAATATTCCAAGGATATTGCTATTGTAAATCCTAGCAATAATTATCCTATCATGTGGGAGAGAAAGTGAATCTATACTTTGCTCACATTTTGAAATAGAGTAAGACTACTCTTGAAATTGATCTTATTCTATGTATCAAAATTGCTTGGTATAGTTCTTTACCAAATCTATTTAAACTTTTGCCGGAAAGGCACGTCTTAAACCACTATATATGACACAAGCTCTTCGTCTCCTCGATTTGAAGAATGTCATTTGTCTCTTGAGCAATATTCTTGGTCTTGATTCACTTCTATTGACTCCTCTTCTCTTTGCTTCTTTGCTACGAGTAGTCGTTTGTCCATTTCGGTCTTTTTTCCTATCTCGATTCAACTCGTAATCCTTCAATAAGGCATTATTATCTAGTGTTGTGGCGGTCCATTGATTTCCTAAAGGCTAAAGACATATTTTATGTTGATCCCAAACTTAGATCGATTTAGCTTGTCTAAACGAGATTAAATCAAGTTAAACACGTAGAGAAACTTTGTTGTATATGAAACAATTCAAGTATTATGCGGAATTAATACTCAAACAAGAACACACAAACAAGATAAACCAAACTTTCACTTTGATTGATAAATCGAACTTGCATATAATGAAAGTGTAAAACGTATATTAAACTAAAACATAAAGGCCTCCTTTTATAGATTAAGGAACCTTGTACAAGAGTCTACGTATCAGCTATTCTTGGTAAAGATAAACATAGGAAATACATTGTCGAACATATCTTTACTAGAAACATAAAACGTGTAGACTAAGTCTTCTATCAGTGTTTGACTTCTTCTTATGAACGCTTAACTTCTTCCTGTCAACGCTTGTCCTGTCAACTCTTGATTTCTTCCTATCAACGTCCAAATTGCTCTTGTCAGCGTCCAAGTGACTTGACTACATTTTATTCCCAACAATCCTCCCCTAAACTTGATATCTACTCTAGTAATCAAGTTTCTGAATAAAAACCAAGAACTAGGAGGATTCTTACAAATTGCATTATATTGGAAATAAATATATCTAATTAAATCTTTGGCCACGTCACTTGAGTAGTCAATTTCCAGCTATGTTGTCATCATTTTCTCCAAAACTTCTTTGGACATAGGATACTCAGCATCCACAAGAAGATACTCAGAAAACTTTGTAGTACTCAAATGATACACACCAGCTGCTGAATATAGACGCCAATGAAGTCCGCTGATATCATCATCAAGATCCTTCCAAACAGGATCTTCTTCATCTGGTGCACACATTATTCTGAATGTTGAACAAATCTTTATTCCATTGACTAAAGTAGGTGCTTCAGTCTCATACTTGGTCTGCAGTAACCTCCAAAGGTCTGCCAAGTCTTCCCTATCCAAGCTTGGAAACAAAAACATAAGATTAGTAAAAGTATGTACCTCTTTCCCATATTTGCCAATCATCCAAAACCCACTTGCATCTTCTTCATAGCTAACTATAGGGTTTCTGGAATCATGAGGTAATACTTCCACCATATGTGAAACTTCTAAGGATGAGAGCTTAATGCTCCTTCTAATAACAGCTTCACTAGGATTCACTCTATCCATATTTCCTGGGAACTCAAGTGGAACTCCCTTCTTCAAAGGTCTTGGTGCAATTAAAGCCTGTTGAATTTGCATCTCTTCTACAAGCTCTTCCTTTCTTTCACCAGAAAGAAGTCTGATAGTGTTCATCTCTTGCACTGTTACCCAAATAGGATAAGCTTTATACTCCAATTCATCAAAGGACAATCCCTGCAACTTCTGAAAAGTCCAACCTCCTTGATGACATCTAAGCAACATATAATAAAGCTCCCTTTTATCCCTCCTAGATTGTGAGAAAACTTTGCTGGCCTTATACTTTAGGATTACCTGACAATCCCTTTGAATCCTGAGAAGAATCTCCAATCCCCAAATCTGATCTGATAAAGACATGTCTGGATTCTCCATGATCTTATTCTCCCATGCAAAGTACATCTGGGCAACCTCAGGCATATCATAATCTATCTTCATCTTCAATTCTGCAAGTTTTTACCTTGCCAACACATCACCATATTCAAGTCTTTCTGGTTCTTCAATAATCATAACACTTGAATCTGTACTCTCATCATCACTACTTTTCTTACTCTCAATAGTAGTTTCCTTCATCCTATCTTCTTTCTCAAGTTGTGCAGCCAACATGGAATCAAATTTTACTTGGGCTGCATCCTTGGGAACCACTGTTTCTGCCATAATTCCTTTACCCTTATCTAATGTATCAATGATGGGTAAAGATGATGATGGTACATGTGAAGACACTTCCTTGATGATAGCTGATGACTGGAATACATCAACCATACCTGCAGGTCTATCAACGTCCAAAACCTGTGTGTCAACGCCTAACTTACTCCTATCAGCGCTTGGCTTGTCAGCGTAAAAAATCTGCTTGTCAACGCTCACCTTACTCTTGTCAGCGCTTCTTTTGAACTGCTCCATCATCTCAGTAAAAGATAAATTCAAATTTGTAGGGGTAACCAATGAAACATCAAAACCTGGTTGCCTCTTCAAATCTGTTAGAGCTTCAGCTATACCCAAAGATTCTCCTTCATTTGAGCCTTTATCACTTAAATTAACTGGCTCAGTAGCAGCTTCCTCCCCTGACGAAAGGATCCTTGTCTGCCTTCTCCTAGTTTCAGCAGCTTTGAAAACAACAATCCTCTTTCTCAATTGCTTGAGTTCAAGGCCTTGGGTAGAGACAGTATGTACAAGGTCTGCACTTTGCTTTTGCAAGCTAATGCAGACAGCCGTCAATTCCAACAATGTATAGGGTTCCAATCTGTCCTCCTCTAGAATGGGAATTTGACCTCCTAAAGTAGAGTCATGGGGCATGGATGGGGTCTTAATGATGTTAGGACTGGCTTGGTGATGTGTACTTTTTTACGTCTTTTAGGAAAAAGAGCGTAAATAGGGTAAGTATTAACAAGTGACTTAGGAAAATCACGAGTTATGACCCCTTGTGGGGATCGTTCTCATGGAGGCTTGGTGTGTGTGTAATGAAATGATTAATTATGTGATTATATTTGTGAGAAAGAAAAATAGAAATGGGATAAGGAGAGATTGACGGTTACGAAAACAGATTACACTAAGACGAAAAAGGTGTACACGTAAAACCGTAAAAAGCACCAAAATTAAAATTTTACTCTAAAAATTCCTAAAAATCACTAAAAATCTACTAAAATATTCTAAGGGTTTAAAAAAAATCCAAACTTGCTAAAACCTTTTAATTAATTAAATATTAATTTTTTAATGCTAATTAAAGCCCTAAAAATCAATATTAACTAATAAAAAGTCCAAATCAAGATCTTAAAGTTTGTAAACCTTTAAAATAACCTAATTAAGCTAAAAAGAATTTTTCAAAATTTTAAAACCAATAAAAACTATTTTTAAACAATTAAAAACTATTAAAAGCTAATAAAATTTAAATAATACTAGAAAACAATTGAAAAGCCCTAACAATATTTAGAAAGTTGAAAAATTCCTAATTAAGTGTAAAGAATCTAGGAAAAATATAAAACTTAGAAAATCAGACTTTTAATTTTTAATAATAAAATAATATTAAAATATTAATAAAAATCCAAAAATCCTAAAAAATTCTAAAAAGTTGCAAACTAGCTTAATTTAACCTAAATAACACAGAAATGAAGTTGAAATTACATAAATACCCTTAATGGGCCTAGAAAATAGGCTAAACCCAAAACAGATCCTTAATGGGCCAAATTTGAGCCCAAAATGAAAAAGTGGCCCAAATAAGCCCGAAAAGCACTACATGACTCAAAATTTTATTTTAAACAACTTTTTCCAAAGGCCCAAAAGCTGAAAATGTGAAATAAGCAAGCTTATACCAAATAGCTTATTCTTAATGGGTTTTTTGGCCCATTAAGCTATAAGCGAATGCCATAAGCTCAAATTAGACACACAAGCTTCTTTTGTCGTAAATAAGACTTCTGTAAAAAGAAATTTGAAATAATCCCAAGGAATAAGCCTGAAAATGCAATAAGCAATCTATAGAAAACGACAAAATAGTCGTTTTTGAGTTCTAGGCCACCCCAAGAGTTGATTCAAGTTTCTAAAGCTTTTAAATGACTTAAATAAGCTAAATCAACAAAAAGTTTTCAAATAAGCTAACTCAATAAGCTGGAAAAAGCAAATAAGTACTTATGAAAAAGTCAACTAAGTTGGTTTTCTAGCAAAAAGTCAAAGTCAAAGTCCAATAAGATCCAGTCTAATCAAATGGGTCAAATAATGAAGATCTATCACAAAAAATAAGTTGTTACAGGTCTGGATAAGCTAAATTAGCTTATTGATAAGTTGAGTACAAATTAACACTAGCAGGGGCTAGTTTTGGGTGTTGAGCAGTGGGAACTTTTCCCACTGCTTGACTTGTAGACTTTTTTGTCTTTAGTGACTTTTTTGGAGATTCAAGTTTCAACAAGGCACCCAAATGATCATTGGATCATAAGGAGTCAATACAAACAAAGAAATCACAACAAGCAACAACCAATTTGTACAGTTAATTCAATTAAGCACCAGATCTAGCACAGACTTAGAACAATAAGCAATTTAGGTCCAATAAGCACTTAGAAAAATATTCAGCCAGCCAAACTCAACCAAATGCATACACAAGCTATTATAAACTCAAATGAACAAGTCTAAACAAGTTTCATGCAATGATTCAAAGATTTAAGCAAGATTCATGCTGATGAATGTTACTGATGAACACTAACACATGCAGTTTTATACTTTGCTGATGTATTTGACCAACAAGCCAGATTAAAACCTCCAAATCTATCAAGTATGTTATAATAATGATGCTTTAACAACTTTTAACCCTAAGCATGCACAAATTCTAGATTTCACCAAAATCTTAGGTAAAAAACAGTTAAAATCAACAAGTTATAGCAGATTGTGTGATTCAAGGTTTCAAACTCTAAAACTTGCAGCAAAACACTCTCAACCAAGCATATATCAGATATAAATCACAAACACAAACTTTCCTTCACACAATAACAAGATTTGAACTCAAACAGGTAGTCCTAAACACCCTTTTAACTTTTCAATCCAAAAATTAAACAAGTATAAGTGTGATTTAGTTTACCAAATGATTAATCTAGCATACCAACAACATTAACATGCAAGATTAAGCAGATTCAAGCCAAGAAAACAACAAGAACACAAGTAGAGTACAAATCCACAAAAAATCCAAAATTATCAGATTTTTAAGGTTTTAAGACAAACCTCATGGATGTACATCCACACCCACGAATGTTAGAGCTTATGTGATAGCAAGAACAAGCACAAGCTTCCAACAGCAACCCTGCTAAGATTCAACAAGGTTAGAAGCACAATATCAAAACAGAAAGGTGACTTTTTGGAAAATAAACTTGATTGATGCAACTTCTTGTACCCACTCTTGATTATCCCCAAGATATGAGCTTCACAACACCTTAATATCACAATTAGGATGCTATGATCAGCTTATATCCCAAAAATTCCAAGATGTACCAAGAAAACTTAGCAAAATATCAAATTTTGATCCAATGTGTAATTTCTTACACAAGGTTTAAAAACGTTTTGAGGTTAAATTTCAGTAAACAAATAACATAAACAAGCTTAAAATTAAGTGGCACTTGGTCTTTCTTCAACAAACTTAGCACACTTTCATTAATCAGAAAAGGGGATTTACAAGTTGTTGAACAAGGAAAAACCAAAAGCAGGTGAAATGTAAAGCCTATATGCCTTTATATAGGCTACAAAGGTTCTAGAAATGCAAAGACAAACGTAAAACCCTAATGCTTGAAGTCCCCATTTTGCCCTTGCAGGTTTGAATTTTCTTGAGTTCATGTGAGTTCTTCTTGGACGTTTGTGAAGTAGCAAGCATGTGAAGTTGATCAAGGGCACATAAGATGCTTAAGTTTGAAGCAAGAAGCTTGGTCGTTGGATGACTGGCAGCCTTTGTCATTTTCTCCCAAAGTGTAGCAGGGGAATCTTGTGTGGGGCTGTTGGTTGGTGGGGTGTCAAGTTTATGAATTGAGTTGTGTTTATTAGCACCCTAATCACTATTCTGGAAAAGTTTATGGGTTAATTCATGGTAATTAAGAAATACCCAAACGTGTTCATCAAGTGAATAATGGGGGTTTTGATCTGATTTTGTTTTTAAACCATGTGTTAGGCGCCAATTTAAACTAATAAGTTAAGATTAGTTAATAAATGGGGTGAGTGGGATCTGATGTGGAGGAGTGGAGTGTTGTGATTGGTTGAAGTGGTGAGTGGGGTGAGGTGGCAGGTTCTGGTTGGTCTAGGTTACAATGGTTGTCGCCCACAAACAAACCCCCATCTTTGCAATACTTGTCATTTCCATCTAAAAAGCTATCAACGCCCATTTCCTTCTTAACAACTTTTCCATTTTCACACTTTTGCCCCAAAATGTTTTATAAAGTGAATTCAGGGGTATTTCTTGCCAATTTTGGATTCTTGAAGAGCTGATTTGGTATTTTCTTCAAGGATTATGGTCTAAACTTGTATGATTGACATTTTGGAGGACTGAAATTGTCAAATCACGTTTGATGAGGTACCATTTTTGCCAAGTCTTCAAAGTCAAGGGTCCTTTTGGTAATTTTGAGATTTTCAAAGGACCAATTTTGCCATTCTTGTAACTTAGAGTTCTTCTTAGTATGTTTGACTTTGAGAAGGACTAATATTGACATTTTAGCTTTTGTTGAGGGGCTAAAATTGCCAATTCCTTAAAGTGGAGGGCCCTTTTTGCAATATTGACAAACTTTAGGGACTAAACTTGTAATTATGAAGATACAAGGGTATAAAGTGTCAATTCTTCCATATTGGAGGACCCTTCTTCATAAATCTTCAAGTATTCAAGGGTTTGTCTTGGGAATTTCTTCATTAGGGCTTGGTTCAATGTGCGGCTTCGTTTCCCGTGTTTGTTTTTGTATGATTCTTGTGATCTTTTGTCATTTTCTCAATATCCGTACCTAAAATACACATGCAACAAACACAAGCATACATATATATGGGTATTTTGATGATATTTAATGCATTTTAAGCCCTATTTGGACGATGAGACTATGTATAAAAGCAGTCTCATCACTTGGCCTGCATCTAAGCTAGTACCAATAGTCCTAGCCCCACCCATGTCACCAACCACACTTGTGGTGGTGGTTCTCTCTGCAACATGGCTAGGACCACCAAAGGAGAACACTCTAATGGTCCTTTGGCGTTTTTCCATCCTAAAGTCTGGGAGTGAAGAGGATGATGTGGATTGGGTTTCAGTTTGGAGGTTAAGGGGTGTTTGGGTCTGTTGTAGAAAGGTGTCAACGTTTGGATTTGAAGTGTCAATGCCAACATTTAACGTGTCAGCGTTGAAGGAATCTTGGTCAAGTTCCATATGTTGAGGTGAAGGTGATGGTTCAGGCAATGGGTCTGGTTGAGGTTGTGGGTCAGGTTGAGGTTGTGCTGCTGTAATAACAGCAAGCATGGCTTGGGTAAGAGGTAAGTCTCTATGAGGGGGTGAATTCATCTTTCCAAAAATTCCTTTCTTTTGCACAGGGATCTTATAAAAATCATCATGATCCCTGGTGCAATACCTTTCTTCATAAAAAAACCATTTGCAAAAATCTTGGGTAAGCCAGAGTCATCTTGCTACCCTTGTTTTTACACATGCTATCAAAAATCATTTAAGAAAAATTGTATTTTTGCCCATTAGTAATACACACAATGGCAATACCAATAGATCTGTTAATTTCATTATATGCAGTACATTTGGGACTCAAACATTGAAGTATGACATGTATTAAGTACTTCCAAGCTGGGGGAAATTCCTGTTTTGAATATTTATTTAAAGATCCCTCTTTAGGGAAAGGATAACCCAAAGCTTGAAGTCCTTGTTCTAGCTCACCAATGGGTAGGGTGGTTATACCATCTGCATCATTAAGATGCAAAGCCTGACGAACCAAGGCTTCAGTAACCACCCATGAACGCCCATGGACTGTAGCAGTCAATGTAGTCACATTATTAATCGTTGAGGAAGTGACAGTATTCCAAATCAGCTTAATATGAGTGACAGGGATAAGAGGAGCATGAGAAAGTGCATACCGTATGGGGGATGCATTTAAATATGCCACCATCTGAGTATATTGAGGAAACAGAGCATCATCAGCCTCCAAATAGGCAACCACGTTATGCTGACTTCTGAATCCCAATACCAAATCACTCGAATTAAACTTAGGCGCCATTGATGTAGAAAGCTGTGTGAAAGATTATGAAAGATGAATATATGTGAAATTTTAGTTAGACAAGAATAAGAAGTTACCCTGTTTCAAAATAATGAGTCAAATATATAGGAGAGGTGGGCACATGTGTTTGGTCAAAAATTAGGTAGTTATTTTCAAAATATAATGATGAAAATCTTGAAAAGAAAATAACTTATCTTGTGAATTAATAAAAAGTTACCAACTCCCAAAATTACGGCCCAAATTTTCGTCAAAAATAACAACTGGGTAGGACCCAATGGTTGTCAACGGTAAAAAATAACCTATCAACGCCCAACGGCTATTGTAAAATCCATGATTTTACCATGATTTTATGTAATGAAATTTCACCCATTAATCTTAGAACACATACTCATGTACTTATACCTTTACATCTATATTGGTAATAAATAAGTTACATAGCCTAAAACATGTACCTAAAACTAGGGTTAACAAGTAGTAAGATGTATACTTAATATTTGAAATATACAACACTTAATAAAAATTTGGAAATATACTACATTAGGTAATGTAGCCATGTATATGTGTACATGAAGAATAAGAGCTCACTTAACTCTCATGGACTAGCCCAAGATTGTGCTCTAGCCCAACATAGGCCCAACACAAGCCCACCCTAACCTTTTGGATAGCCTTACACGGCACCAAGGACATATGGAAGGAGAAGGGATGCATGGGAAACACAAAAGCCTACAATTGGCACAACTGTTCTTACCTAGGCAATCATGCCTTTTGCATTCCCTTTCCCTCTCTCATCTTTAAGCTGAAACACACACACATTCCCATTCTCATACATGCAATCTCACTTCTCTCTTTATCTCTCTCTCTACATTTCGGCTACAAGCCACAAAAATCCAAAGTTGATTCATTAAATCAACTAAATCTTTGTCCTATCTTGATTACAAATCATTTGGTAGCATCATTCCTCTTGTAAACAAGTCCTAGCCGAATCATTATAGGTCACGCCTTAGTTATAACTAGGGTTTGCTTCATCATCTTGAGTAGATCTCAAATCTCCTTGTTAATCTAGATCATCCTTGGTAATTTTAGGCAAGAAAGGTATACACATCATGTTCTTTCATTTCTTCATGCATGCATCATCATACATCTATAAACACAAGTAAATAACATGTTAAAATCAAGATTTGATAAAGCTATGACCATTATAGGTCACGACATATTTATAAAAATCATGTTCATAATTTAAAATCTTTTAATAAGAAACATATGATTTGTATTCTATGTTTTAAACTAGATTTGAAAACCATATGAAACCTTTTATAAATCTAAATGTTGCATGGGTTACAAATCTTGTTCTATGGGACTATGGTTAACTAATAATCATAGATCTCATAAAATGAACTTATGTAACTTAAAGATCATGAAAACCATGACCTTAAAGGTCACGGCTAAAATAGATGGTGACCATATGATTTGTTTCCTATGTTTTGAATAATGGAATATGAAATGTTACATGTTAAATGGAATATTAAAAATCACAAAATGTAACTTATGTGTATATATGTAGCCGTGGGTTACATATGACCTAGAAAGGGTTAGATGTACATGCATGCTTATATAAACCTAGATCTAGTAATAAGTGTTAAATTAACATGATAAACATGAAATAAGCTAAATAGACCTTATGGAAATATTGGGAGAAAACAATATAGCCGTGGGCTATATATTGTTTTCTTGGAATGATAGTAACCTTGGGAACATGCATGTAACTTAGATAATCATGATGTATTTTTGTAAATATTCACAAGACTTTAAATTAGCTAAAGTGTTCATCTTGGAAATACCAAGATTTAAAAATATAGCCGTGGGCTATATATGTGTGTACATGAATCTATGCTTGATTTTTAGGTCTAGACATAGTTTAGATCTCATTTTCGACTTGTGATTTATTTTCTTGATGTGTACATAGCTAGATCTATTTTTGTAACACTTATAAATTACATGCACCCTTAAAATGAGACTTGACTTATATTAATAAGCTATAACTAATTATAGCCGTGAGATATAAGCCCCTATTAGGGCTTATGACTTACTTGCAACCTTATAACACACCTAGATCTAATTTGGTACACCACAAAACAAATTATAAGTTTTATTCTTCTATTTAGATTTAAAACTAAATAAGAATAAGCTCATAATAAACTTATAAGAATATCCTAAGTTAAAACATACATAAAATATAAAGTAGTGTTAATGGACTACTTAAGTCCATGAAATGTTAATCTAAAACTTAATGGACCCAATAAGCCCATTTGATAAATCTTAGTAACTTAAATGGACTTAAGATTACACTTAGGCATATTTAACTAATGAAAGGACTTAAAAGTTTATTAAGCCTAATAAATGATTTAAAGGCCCATTTAAATAAATTAGTGGACTTGAGATATATTTAAGCCAACTAAAATAGCCCATTAGATGTTTAGCCCATTTAATGAGCCCATATAAAGTTTGAATGTTAAAATCAAAGTTTTTATAATAAAATATAACTTATAAAAACTTTTTAGATTAAAATGACAATTTATAAAACTTAAGGACTAAAACCGTAACTTTTGAAACTTGTTTTGATAAACTAGTAAACACAAGGACTGAAAATGTAAATATCCAAAAGTCTAGGGTTTAATAAATACTATCCATGGCAAATTAAACCCTAGGGACAATTTTGGGAAGTTTCTAAAAGTTATTTTGTCATTTTATAACCCTGAGGTCTATTCTTGTAATTTTTCGAAACTTAAAGAAGCCCTAGGGGCTGTTTTGTAATTTTAGTAAAGTTACAAAACCTAGATATAACTAGGGGGACTAAATCTGCCATAAGCCGAAACTTTAACAAGCCCTAGGTACCAAATATGTAAAATCCGAAAGTTATACTTGTTTAAAATATGGAGGGACTAGTTTTGCCAAGTTCCGAAACATTAACAAGCCCTAACCCTAAAATCTATTTTAGTTATAATAAAACAAATTTAAAAACCTAGACCATAAAGAATTAATGTATAAATTCTTAAGTTTAAATTATTTTATAAATGTTAAAATGATTTATGGAAACTTTAAAGTTAAATAAATATTATATTTTATTTTTCAAAATAAAATATTTATGTTTACTCTAGGAAATAATTGTATAAAAAATTATGAATATGTGTTACTCATGCATAAACTCACATACTTTTAGAAAATAAAAACTATATGCACGTTGGATAAATTGAATGCTAATAGGTAAGTAAAACACCTTACGTTTACTTAAAATAAGAAACTTAATAATAAGTTTAAATGGATGATTATAATACATGAACTACGAACGTGAACTAATATTAAGTAGAATTTTTATATTTATTTAATAATGAAACTTAGTAGTAAATGAGTGATTATAAAACTTGAACGGAGAACGTGAACTAATATTTTAAGTAGAACATTTTATGTCTACTTAAATAGGAAACTTAATTGTAAGTTGAATGATTATTATATATGCTAACTGATATTAATAGTTAAACATTTTATGTTTACATAGAAATGAAACTTATATAAATAAGTTTAAATGAATATTTTTGATACTTGAACTACGGTTATTTAGATAAATACTGTAACACCCCACCATGGCGGAATATGGGGCGCGACGTATGGATATCATCACAACAAACGGTGTCTCTATAGAGAAAACTAAAATGCAAATATAATGTCATAAATGTCGACACAAATGTCATGACAATATCTCAACAATGCAGGAGCCTAGGTAAGTAGGTAACAGTCCTACCACTTACCCAAGACAAACAATAAACATAAACCAAACAAACATATAGGTGCCAACATGTATCACTTATAAAAAAAAACATAAAGGTAAACTAAGAAGGAACGGGGATCTCCTTCTATAAGCAATCCTAAGGCATCCAAGTCTAGCCACTTCTATCCTCAAGCTTAACCACACTTACAACTGAAAGAGACACTAAAGCACGTCAACATAATGTTGGTGAGAGTCATAGGTTTAGACTCCAACGCCAAAACAAACCATAAGTTGTGAGTATAACCAAAAGTTAAAAATGTATGGACAGTGCGATACTAACACGCATTAACAAACTAATATTCAAGATTCAACTAATCAAACCAAAACCAAGTCCAAATCAAAGGCTCCCAGCCTTACCAAACACCATACTCCCATAGGTACTCAAACACCTATGAACCAATCCCAAGGCCCCGCCTTGCCAATAACCCCTTGGTACCAAGTCAAAAACATAAACAATCAAGAATCAACTAGCAGTTAATTACATAAGTATGCACACATAAGTCCATTATCAATGCCAAACATTCACAGCATAAATTATAAATAACAACATAGTGTCTCTTCCATCCCATCTGGAAGTCAAAAACAATAGTAAACATGGGACTATGAAACTCACCTGATTGAGCTTCCCCAAACATCCGCGCACTAGCAAAAAGCTAACAAACCAAAAACACATAATCAAAACATGAACCAAACACTAAAATGGCTCATCAACCTATGATGGACATCTAACATCCTCCCATATATATACCTCATATATATGCTCTAAGCATCTCATTACACCCCTCTATAAAGCCCTTAACTCGTTTTACTTCATAACACATCCCGTTAACATTTTATCAAAAACAGTCCCAGTTTTAGGTCTCCAAACTATAAGCTAAACACCCACCTAAACACACCCATGATCTCTGTAAAGGGAATATTTATGCCCTTACATATGTTAGTGAAAGTCCCTAATCAATGCAAGAAACCCTAATCTTAACTTAATCAACACAAGGTATTACTTTTCAAACGTAATCTTATTATTGTATAATAAAGAATTACAAGTGTTATGGATAACACCGTTTGATGACAATGTGTTGTGCACACTTTGAACAACAATAAACCTTAACTTATGAATACAGTCGTAGCTGTTTGATTCACTAAGTTATACGCACTAATGTTCTTAATATCTCAAAGTGTTGAACATTAATGCAAGGATACACATCCTATTTATAGTGTTACGAGTTTGACTTGAACAGTACTTGATGTCGACTACACAAGCTTTTACAAGTTCCCACATCAGTCACATGATGTCCTTCTATTCTTGGTAGTCTTCCATTATGCTTTAAAGAACAGTTGTCAAAAACAGTTTCCTTATTCTTCATATTCTCGAACACACAAATGGCATGTCCAAAGTGTGCTGAGAGTTATCAGGGTATTGCCACCCCTGTTAACTCTCAACCCCTCAGAGTCCCTAATACATCTTGGCTGTTATCCATCACAGCCAAGGAGTATGTCTTTAGGTAATCTTCGACTTCCCTGACAATGTCTCTGACATGGACTCCTCTGAGGTTGCTCACAGAGACTCGGATCTCTGTGAGTCTTGCGAAACTTGCCTGCCTCCTAGGCACAGGCAAGGGACTATCTATCAGCCTAATTATGTTTAAATCAATGAACAGGGAATCTAACAAGTTTAGATTCCCAACAATCTCCCCCTATTTAAAAATAAATTGTGCTAGATCTAACTAAGTTAAGGTAAGTGAGTTTAACAGCTTCTTCTTACACATAACAGATCTAAACAAACATACCTCATGATTTTATTAAGACTTAAAGAAAAATTACAAGTTCATTACATAAGTTAAATAAAAGATGAAGGTAAAAGGGCTGACACTATCTTCAATAGTCATCATTTTTGATTCTTTCTTCAGCTTCGGCCACATCTAATCTGTTATCAATTTCATCCTGCAAAGTCTTTGCAAACTTCTTGGAATATTCTGAGTTGATCTTGAGACACTTCTTGTGACAGAGTAGCTGAATAGTTGAAGCCAGGCAAAGCTCATCTTCCCTCTGAAAAGCATATTGGCAGGCTTTGTTCATAAACGCCATTCCTCTTTCAGGCACTGAGTATGTCTGACCATCAACAGGGCCAACTATACCATTAGGAAGGATCAGATCCCTGTGCATGCCATCCACACGAACATCTTCAGTAACAAAAGTTTCATCAATGATTTGGGAAATTCTTCTTCTTTTGTTGCCTGTCTTTGGGGGTCCTTGTTCGAAAAGTTGTGGTGGAGGATCAATCTTGAGTTTGGCAGCTGTTTCCTTGATCCAGTTAAACTTAGCCTTAAGAGTTTTGAGCAGAAGGAAATTTGCCTGTCCAGACTTTTTGGCAGCTAAGGCTTCGAGTTCAAACCATTCTGATAACCCAAGTGTTTTTAATCTGAAGTTGTCAAACACATCCATATTCCTCTGTTGATTATCCCTCCATAAGATCATCTGTGGGGTGTTTGTGGATTTGTGAATGGTGTATCTAAACATGGTTATCTTGCCAGCAGCATACCTGTTGTTCACGCAGGCATCATAGTCAGCTTTGACTTTCTTTAAGGCCTCAGCGCGTTTAAGTTCCATTTCCCTCAACCTTTGTTTTTGTTTTTCCCTTTCAGGTGGTGTCATCTTCCTCAGAGTAGCTTCATTTAATTCTTTGGCTGCCTTGAGCTCATTTAGTCTTTTGAATTCTTCAGCCTGTTGCTCTATTTCTTCAGGCGTTAAAGGACTCTCATTGGAAGGTGTAAAGGTTGAAAATTGGGAAAGGTCTGTTGTGGATCCTCCTGTCTCTAGCATCGCAGCTATCTTCTTAAGTTTGGTGTCAGTATCAACCAAAACTATTTCTTTACCTTTCTTTGAGACAGAGGACTCCACACTTATGTTTTTCAAATCATCAGCTCTTTTGAGGAACGCTGTCTGAGCCTGATTTTGAATGGATTTTGGTAGGGAGCTCACAGTAAATTTAAGTTTCTTGGCCGCTGGTTCATCATCATCCTCAGGCTTGCTGATGTTAACTAAGATCATGGATTTAGATGAGTCAGCTCCATCTTGTGTTTGTTGCTCCCCCTGAGTCTGATCCTCATCATCATGTACTATAACTGGTGTGATGACCTGAAGAGGAACAGGTGTTGTTGAGGGATTGGCTGAAGATGAGCCTTGTTCAGCAGATGCAAGGCTGAGTATATTAGTCTTCTCCCCCTCACGTTCATCCTTACTTCTCTTATGCTTGGATGAACGTGCCTGAAATCTTCTTGCAATCTGCTCCACAGAGGCAGCCATGGCACGCTGTCTTTTTCTTGATGCCCTGGCAATCTTCAGCAATAGGTTGGCATTGGCATTGGTATTTGCCTGAACACGCCTGACAATAAAACCAGCATGGTTGTATTGCCTGTTGCGAACTGCATTGAAGTGCCTGTTCATGTTGTTCTCTTGTTCATGGAACATGGCTGGGACAACAGAGTCAATTGCATCCTTGATCCGTGTCGAGAGACGACTTAGTCCCTGGGACACACCTTTTCTTGCACCCTCCTGAATAGGTTTAGTGACAGCCTCAGTGACAGCCTTCTTTATTATGCCTGGAAAAGTGACAGTAAAATTGTGCATCTCTGACTTGATCACGTCCAGCTTTCTTGATAAGCGCTCAATATCAGACTGATGGTGTACAGGCTGAAGATTCTTGATATTGAGGCTTTGTTGAGCAAAATCATCCTCCCTTGGAATCAAGTCGAAGTTAGTCTGGGTAGGATGATCAAACAAGAGGAATTCAGCTGTTGGATCATAAATAGGTCTTTGGAAGACTGTTGTTGCAGATGTAGCAGAGTTTTGTGTGTCAACAGCTTCCTTAAGAGGAGAAGTCTTGTCATCTTCTTTAGGAGGAGAGGCTGACAGTTGGTCATCCTCATCTTCTTCCTCCTCTTCATCAAACATTCCCTCAGGGAATTCATCCTCAGGCATGGGTTCAAACTCAGCGACATAATCTTCTACAGAAAGCATTTCTTCATCAGTATTGAGCTCAAGTTCTTCTTCATTTGGAATGTCATGAGTTATTGTTTCAGCCTCCTTTTCATGTACCTGAGGTTCTTTGACTGGCTGTACAATTTCAGCCTGCAAGTTTGTTGTAATTAGTAACAGGGAAAAAATATAAGGTGAATGGTCTCCATTTCGCTGTCCCAGAGAGGCTGAGGGTGATTACTCAGCCACTCCAAAGGATAAATCCTTGGGATTCTTTTAAGTTTGAATGAAGTGTGGTTAATGGTCGCCATTCGCTGCCCCTAGGAAAGCTGAGTGTGATTATTCAGCCCCCCCAAAAGGTAAAAACCTTTGGGACTCTTTTGATTGTGAAACATATGTTGTTTAATGATCGCCATTCGCTGCCCCTAGGAAAGCTGAGTGTGATTATTCAGCCCCCCCAAAAGGTAAAACCTTTGGGACTCTTTTAAGAGTGAAACATATGTTGTTGTAGGTCGCCTGTTACGCTGCCCCTAGGAAAGCTGAGGGTGATGATTCAGCTCCCCCTGAAAGGATAAATCCTTTGGGACTCTTTTAATGAGGGAACCAAGAGGCTGTGTGAAGTACAGCCATCGAGGTTGAGACATTAATGTATTCAGGTTGTTGTTAGCCTGAATACTGTCTAGAGGGTTCAGGGTCATCGGGGTGCTTTATAAACACAAATGAATCACTCCCTGGTGCAAAGACAGAGTGTACAGAAGTCTTAAAGTATTCTAAGTGAAATGACAGACTTCTATGGGTCGAGGATTACCCTAACTTCACCACTCTCTCCTACAGACAAATGAGAGTGGTTGATTGTGAACCTCTAAAAATGTACACTGATTACCTGTGAGATATCAGCTTGGTATGGCTGGTTTCCTGTAGTCTCTGCTGACCTAGAGACACTAGACGCCTGTTGTTTGTCAGCCAAAGATTCTGTATCCACAAGAGTATCTGGACCAGAGGCGGTGTCAATCTTCTTTTCCTTGGCCTTGCTAACAGCTTTAGGTTGGGAAGAAGAGGGGATTTTCTTCTTCTTTAGCTGTTGGCCAGATGAAGCCTTGGACTTGGTAGTGTGCTGCCCAGAGGTCAAAGACGTAGACTTGCCAGCGACACTAGAAGTATTCACCTTCTCAGAGGAAGGGAACAAGGGATTCTCAGCGTTGGGTACCTGGTTTGCAACGTTCAGCATGTGTGCAGTGACAGGGATATCCTCAGCTCCTATCTCCTTGTAGATGGCGCCTGTGATGCGATATGGCTTCAGAGCTGTCAAGGCTTTGTTATGGTAATTTTCTCCCAGCAAACTCTCAAAGATCAGGGACAGGTAGCGCACATAGCAGATGTTCTTTTCCCTGACCTGATTCCGTCCTTTCAGTTGTTCTACCAGGTTTGAGAAAAGGATGCTTCCAAAATCAACATCAGCTCCCCAGATAAGTCTATATGCAATAGCCTGATGATTGGACGACATCTGATCCTGTGATCCCTGCATTCCTCCCAGGGACTTCACAATGTGGGTGAAGAGGACACGCCACATAGGAGTAAAGTACTTTATCTTCAGAGGGGCTTTGGCGAGGACCTCAGCTGGCGTAAGTGCAGGGTTAACATCATGGCAAGGTTTTAGTGTGGCTAAGGCTTCCTTGACAGCCTTTTTGTCAACCGTCTTCAAGCATTCATCTCCATGTTTGAGTCCGGCCACACTAGAAAAATCATTGAGGGAAAAGGCAAAAGGATGTTCATTGCAAGAAAGGCTAAAGGTAATGGTGTCTTCAACTACTTCAGCAGAATACCAGAATTCCCTAAGGTATTCTTGGTAAAAAGTGGATGGAGATTTGGTGAAGGCTTCGTTTAGGTCACAATTCTGCATGAAATTTACCAGATCTGAGTAGGTGTTGTTTGGTGCCTTGATCCATCCAATGGCGTTATTGGAGGCGATGATGCTCTCGTTGATCTCGAAGTTCACATTGGAGGCTTTTGGTACGGGAAACGCCATTGATTTAAGGTTGAAGGAGAATGAAAATGGCGGATGGTTGAGAGAGATAAGAGTTTAGAGAGAGAAGATGATTTTTAGAATGGTGGTGGGTGAAGAGAAAGAAGACAATATATATATTCAAACTTGAGTGAACAGTTATTCAACCGTATTAAATGCAAGAGCGAAAATGACTGCTCAAGTGGGTCCCCTTGACCTTTCAAAAAGTTTGTCTCCTCGTTATCCGAAACTTAAATGATTAAAAAATGTGAGAATGTTTTTCGCATTTACTTGGAAAGTAACTACCTAGTTTCACGTGAAAAACATTTAATAAAACATTTAATATAGAATCAATCATTTAATGAACACATTTAATATCAAGCCACAGGCTTTGAGATGTTGAGCATCCCTAGCTCAGCAACTAGCCTGTTGAACGTAGGTTCAGCCAAAGGCTTTGTAAAGATATCAGCTAGTTGCAGCTCAGTGGGAACAAAATGCAGCTCAATATCTCCCTTCATAATATGATCCCTGATAAAATGATACCTGATATCAATGTGTTTGGTACGAGAGTGAAGAACAGGGTTGTTGCATATGGCAATGGCGCTGGTGTTGTCACAAAAGATTGGCACTTTGTCATACAAGATTTCATAGTCAGCCAATTGACTTTTCATCCAGAGCACCTGAGCACAACAGCTGGCTGCAGCGACATATTCAGCTTCAGCTGAAGACATAGCCACAGAGTTTTGCTTCTTAGCACTCCATCCAACCAATTTTCCTCCTAGGATCTGACAGCTGCCTGAAGTACTTTTCCTGTCAATACAACATCCAGCATAATCTGAATCTGAATAGGCCTTGAGATCAAAGCCTGATTCCTTTGGATACCATAGTCCTAGGGATAGTGTTCCTTTGAGATACCTGAAAATTCTCTTAACAGCCACTAGATGGGATTCTTTTGGGTTAGCTTGGTACCTTGCACAGAGACATGTGGAGAATTGGATATCTGGACGACTGGCTGTTAGATACATCAGTGACCCAATCATGCCTCTATATAAAGTCTCATTGACAGAGACCCCTGACTCATCAGGGCCCAAGTCGTTGGGTGGAAGCATGGGCATTTCACTGATGCACAATCAGCCAAGTCATATTTTTTAAGTAAATCCTTAACATACTTTTCTTGACAAATAGAAATTCCCTTAGGACATTGTTTAATTTGAAAACCCAAAAAGTAAGTTAATTCACCCATCATACTCATCTCATATTTCTTGGTCATTAATTTAGCAAAACGTTTACTAAGATTGACATTTGTTGACCCAAAGATGATATCATCCACATATATCTGCACAATGATGAAATCACTCTTGTCCTTGAAGGTAAAGAGTGTTTTATCAATAGAACCCCTGATAAATTTGTTTTCAGATAGGAAATTTGAAAGAGTTTCATACCATGCTCTGGGAGCTTGTTTCAGACCATACATTGCCTTGTGAAGTCTGTACACATGGTTGGGAAACTCGCTGTTCTCAAATCCTTCAGGTTGTGCAACATAGACTTCCTCAGCTAAATCACCATTGAGGAACGCACTCTTTACATCCATCTGATAGACAGTGATGTTCATATAGGCAGCATAAGCAAGAAAGATTCTGATGGCCTCAAGTCTAGCAACAGGTGCAAAAGTTTCATCATAATCAATTCCTTCAGTCTGGGAGTATCCCTGTGCTACCAGTCTTGCCTTGTTCCTGATGATGTTCCCAATCTCATCCATCTTATTTCTATAGATCCATCTAGTGCCTGTGATATTCTTTCCAGGTGGAGCTGGCACTAGTGTCCATACTTTGTTCCTTTTGAACTGATTGATTTCTTCTTGCATAGCTGCTACCCATCCATCTTCTACCAGAGCCTCAGCAACTCTTTTAGGTTCAATTTGAGACAGAAAATCAGCAAATAGACATTCATTGGCTGAGGCTGACTCTGAGTCTTGGATTCGCTGTCTGGTTGTGACCCCTGCATTTGGTTCCCCAATAATGTTGACAAGAAGAATGTGTTGATCTCTTGACCACTTATTTTGAGGAGCTGGAGTTTCAAGAACAGGGGTACTTGAGGGCACAGCTGGTACAATTTGAGTCTCATCCTGCTGACTAGGAGGGCTTTCTTCAAAGACTACTTCAGTGTCTGAGTCTTCTTCAGCCACATCAAGGGAAGCTATTTCATTATCAGCAGGGGAAACTTCAGAGGTTTGAAGAATTGGTGAGTCATTAATATCATGAGAAGGACCATCAGAGATTTGAGGTTCTTCTTCATCAAGTTCCTGAGAGGTAGGAACTTCTATGTTGTGAGTAGACAGAGGATCAAAAGCAGGAACATAAGGAGTGAGAGTGTTGGAGTGGTGATGACTGGTAGGTCTGGGTTCTGTGAACTCATCACTTGGGAAAGAAATATTTTCATTAAAATCTACTTCATCACCCTCTGTTCCTGTCCTCTGTATGACTTCATCATCTTCATTAAATCTGACATGGAAAGTTTCTTCTGCTTCTTGTCTTCTGATGTTGAATACTCTGAAGGCTTTTGCTGTTGGAGAGTATCCTAAAAAGAATCCATCATCAGCCTTTTCATCAAACTTTCCAAGTTTATCCCTGTAGTTATAAATAAACACAGGGCATCCAAAAACATGAAAATAGCTGACGTCTGGAGATCTTTTTCTGAACACTTCATATGAGGTTTTGCCATGTCTTTTGACAATGATTGATCTGTTTTGAGTGTAGCAGGCAGTGTGTACAGCTTCTCCCCAAAATTGCTTTGGTAAGGCTGCACCATTTAACATAGTTCTTGCTGCTTCAATCAGAGTCCTGTTTCTTCTCTCAGCCACACCATTTTGTTCAGGAGTGCCAGCTGAAGAGAAGTTCTGTGAAATCCCTTTTTCATCACAAAATGATTCAAGTTGATGATTCTTGAATTCTGTACCATTATCACTTCTTAGAGCTTTTACTCTAACATCATTCATATTTTCTACCTGTCTGATGAAGGACATGATGGTATCAGCTGCATCACTTTTCCTTCTGAGGAAAAACACCCATGTATATCTTGAAAATTCATCAACTATGACCAAGGTGTATTTGTTGTGATTAATGGTTTGAGGTTTGACAGGCCCAAACAAGTCCATGTGAAGGAGATGTAAGCACTTGTCAATAGAGAATGATTGCCTAGTCTTGAATGAAGACCTGTGATGTTTTCCTTTGACACAGGCAGAACAAGTTTTGTCTTTGGAAAACATCACTGAAGGTAGACCAGCAACCAAGTTTTGAGTGGCTATCTTATTGATGTTCTTGAAGTTGAGATGAGACAGTCTCTTGTGCCACAGCCAGTTGACACTTTCAGAGGCTTTGGCAAGAAAACAATTTGAGCTGTCTTCAGAGCACACAGCCATGTTGATGACATAAACATCTCTCCTTCTAGGTGCAACCAGCACAACATCATTATTTTTGTTGAATATGGTTCCCTGAGTCTTAGTAAACAAAACCTTATAATCAGCATCACATAATTGGCTGATGCTAATAAGATTGTGTTTAAGACCATTCACATATGCAACCCTGGTAAATGTGATCCCATTGCAATTCACTGAGCCATATCCTTCTGTGTCACCTGAAGAGTTATCTCCAAACACCACTTTGGGACCTGGCTCCTTTGAGTATCTGTGCAGGTATTGTTGAATCCCTGTCATGTGTCTAGAACAGCCACTATCTAGATACCATACCGATTCCTTGAGATATTTCTGCACAGATACATAGAAATAGATTAGTTCCTATGGTGAACCCACTTTCCAGTGGGTTCCCTGAATTGCTTGTTAGCAACTCTTGTGTTCCTGAAAAACTTTTGGCATTGGGAAGGACAGTTCATAGTTTCATGGTTATAACTCCCACAGATATCACACCCAGGGAAGTCACCACACTCGTCTGAGTGATGGTCTGTGAACCCACAGAATTTACAGGGAGGATAGGAATTGTAATTTCCCTGTTGTCTTTTGGAACTCTGTGGTCTGTCCCTAGAGGGTGTCTGAGCTCTTTTAGCTGCCATGTGTCTGTCATGATCTAAGGTCGAGTGGTGAGAATTCTTACAAATATTGCAATAAGGTTTGATTAACCTTTCCCCTTTGGGTTCACCTAGGACAGACTTAGGTTCATGAGAAGTAGAGCATTCAGCGGAAGGCTTAATGTGTTGTTTCAAGAGTTCTACTTCTTTCATAAGAGACAACAGGCGATCTTCAGTGGTGGGGTCAACCTTATTCACAGCTTTAGTAGAAACAGGCTTAAAAGCTACTTGTTTACCAGTTGGTTTAGCAGGCACACAAAAAACTTTGGCTGGAGGATTCTCAATATCTGTCTTAAGTTCATCCTTAGCAGATCTAGAAGAACTGCTAGGTTCAACTCCAGAGAGTTTGGGCAAAGGTGGTAGCTCAGCCACATCTTCAGAGACAAGGTCATTAGTCAAAGAGGTATCTGACATATGAATAGTCTCTGTAGATTTAAAGACAATGTCTTTGGGTTTGGTGATAATCCTCAGCTTTTTATTCTTAGCAGTTATATCCCTGTTTAAGTCAGCAGGCACTTCATCCCTAAGCAATTCATCAATAGTAAACCTAGCACACAGCCATTTTTCAATAACCTTGTTTAATTCAGTGACTTGATCATTTAAAGCTATGTTTTTCAAGGTTAATCTAGCTACTTCATTTTGCAGGGATATTTTTTCTAAGTTAACCCGCCTGAGAGTTTCACATTCAGCCTTAGTATTTATCATTTCAGTTTTAACAGAGTGAAACTTATCAAGTAGGTTCTTCCTTTGTTCCTCAACAAAGTGCAAATCAACAATGGTGTAATCAAGGACATGCTTACGTTCATCACTATCAGACATAGATAGAAGCCTGTGTACCTTTTTCATTGTGATGTCAACCCATTGTCCTGATCTTGCATCACCTTTTCCAACAGCTGGTTCATCCTCAGCTATTGCCATAAAGGCCCTGACTCTTGTGGTGTCTTCTTCATCTGAAGTCAATGGTTCATCATTCCAATCATAGGTTTCAGCAACCAACCCTTTCTCAGCCTTTTTCTCACCACCTTTCTTTTTGGACATAGCTTCAATCTTCAAGTTCATCTGTTCTAACTCAGCTTTAAGTGCGTTGTACTTATTTTTGTAATCTTTCTTCTCAGTGTCTGAAGAATTGGATTGAGATGAGTTGTTATGTTGTTTGAACTTGTAGGGTTTGGATGAAGATGATGGATAAGAGGGTGAGGATGTTTTGGTGGAAGGACATTCTTTTTGAAAATGTCCAAGCTTTCCACAGGCAAAACATGTTTCTTTTGACCTGTCAGTTGGTTTGCTAGCTGATCCTACTCTTCCAGATCTTTTGTAGTATCTTCTTTGGTTGGCTAGCAGTGCTCTTTCATGAAATTCTGCATTGAGGTCTGACAAGAACTCTTGGCTGCTACGGGTATCTTCTTCAATATCAGAATCGCTGTCAAGAGGATGTGTTGCAGAGATTAAAGCTTTGGAAGATGCTCCTTGGACTACAAATCTTTCAGTCTCTGATTTGTAGATGGTATCGATCAGTCCTTCTTCATAATTGTACTTACCATAGAGCTGAGCAAGGGTATCATTTTTGATTGAGTTGTTAGCTCTCTGAGTCTGATTCATGCTCAGCCACTTTCTTGGAAGGCTGTTGACAAAAGTGGCATTGATCTCAGCTTGACCAATAGTGACATCATTCATAGCGAGGTCATTTAGAAGAATCTTCAGCCTAGTATAGGTTTGCTGAACTTTTTCACCTTCAAGAGACTTAAAGGCATTAAACTGAAGTCTGAGTGCCTGAATCTTTGTCTCTCTTGTTTCAGAGGGTCCTTCATGGCCAAGAATGAGGTCTGTCCACATTTGTTTGGCTGTGGGACACTGAATGACAGACTTCATGATATGCTTTGGAAGACAGGAAATTATGATGCTTTTGAGACGTTTATCTTGGTTTGCTAATTTCCTATCAGCTGCGGTCCATTGTTTGACAGGCTTGGGAAGAGGGTTTTCTTCAGTAGAAGTAAGCGCCATGGGAATATATGGACCATTTTCTAAAATATCTAAGAGAAAAGGTTCAAGTCCATCAAGGTATACAAGAAATTGACTCTTCCAACTGGCAAAGTCTTCTTCATCAAAGACTGGTACACTGGTTACGTGTGATCCACCTCTTGAGTCAAGAAGTTGGGGTAGATCATTGTCATTTGCTGGGGGGTTAAGTCTTGGTGAAGATGGGTTTGTGGAAGGTGAGTGTGGGCTCGAGGTTTCCGGCATGGTGGATCTTGATTATAAAACGGAGAACGATGTTTCTTGAAGGTTTTAATATCAAACACCGCTCTGATACCAATTGAAAGTCCCTAATCAATGCAAGAAACCCTAATCTTAACTTAATCAACACAAGGTATTACTTTTCAAACGTAATCTTATTATTGTATAATAAAGAATTACAAGTGTTATGGATAACACCGTTTGATGACAATGTGTTGTGCACACTTTGAACAACAATAAACCTTAACTTATGAATACAGTCGTAGCTGTTTGATTCACTAAGTTATACGCACTAATGTTCTTAATATCTCAAAGTGTTGAACATTAATGCAAGGATACACATCCTATTTATAGTGTTACGAGTTTGACTTGAACAGTACTTGATGTCGACTACACAAGCTTTTACAAGTTCCCACATCAGTCACATGATGTCCTTCTATTCTTGGTAGTCTTCCATTATGCTTTAAGGAACAGTTGTCAAAAACAGTTTCCTTATTCTTCATATTCTCGAACACACAAATGGCATGTCCAAAGTGTGCTGAGAGTTATCAGGGTATTGCCACCCCTGTTAACTCTCAACCCCTCAGAGTCCCTAATACATCTTGGCTGTTATCCATCACAGCCAAGGAGTATGTCTTCAGGTAATCTTCGACTTCCCTGACAATGTCTCTGACATGGAATCCTCTGAGGTTGCTCACAGAGACTCGGATCTCTGTGAGTCTTGCGAAACTTGCCTGCCTCCTAGGCACAAGCAAGGGACTATCTATCAGCCTAATTATGTTTAAATCAATAAACAGGGAATCTAACAAGTTTAGATTCCCAACAGTTAGCTAACACCTCCCACTTTCCCCAACCTTAAAGCTACTGTTAAGGCCTTGATATATATATATATATATATATATATATATATATATATATATATATATATATATATATATATATATATATATATATATATATATATATATATATATATATATATATATATATATATATATATATATATATATATATATATATATATATATATATATATATATATATATATATATATATATATATATATATATATATATATATATATATATATATATACTTTCGTCATTCCAGATTTACTGATTTTAAACATACAAAACGTTTGTTATGATTAGGGGGTCTTACCCTAAACCACAACCTTAGCCCAAGTGCAGATACTTACTACAATATATAAAACATCTCTCATGTTCGTTAAAAGATCCCAATGCAACCGTAAGTATCCCAAACAACCCAAAACTTAAAACGAAAACAGGCGGACTTCAAAACTATTTTGACCTCCGACTGTTGAAACTTGTTTTTGACCCACTTCCCGACCTCCAATTTAGTTCTAGTTTCTTGCATTGGAAAGACACTTCAATTACCCTTTCAGGGATACTTGGATCTCAAAATAAGAGTTTGTAGAACTCCCGATATGATCAAAACAATTGAATCAAAATTCTCCCCAGTTTTTAAAAACGGGTTTAACTAAATTAACCTCATTAATTAACCCTAACCCCCACTAATTACAAGCCCTAATTTATGTAATCATTATAATATCATTAATATAACATTAATATACTGTTTTTAGATTTAAACCCTAACCTAATTGAAAAGGGTTATGAAGGTTTTACCTTTTGATTTAATAGAAGATGAAAAAAAATACTGAAAACTTAAAAACACCCCCTTTAGCGGTCGACTTAAATCACCAGGAGAGAAAAATATGGTTTTTGTTTTTTAACTAAAACATTATATAGGGTATGGGTGAACCCAAGTCCAACCCATAGCCCATTTACCTTTTTCTTTCCTTTTTTTCTTTCTTTTAGTCGTCCAAACCGCCATATATATATATATATATATATATATATATATATATATATATATATATATATATATATATATATATATATATATATATATATATATATATATATATATATATATATATATATATATATATATATATATATATATATATATATATATATATATATATATATATATATATATTCCTTTTATTGTTTAATAATACATTACTAGTATTACCTTAATTTACCTTAATTTATTACAACTCCTAAAGCTTCCAAAACCTCAAAATCGTAAAACTAGTCAAATTTACGCGTTTTACCGTAAAATTCGTAAAATATACGATTTTAAAAAAATCTCAAATTTTGAAATAAAATGTATAACTAAGTCCTAAATGACTTAAAACCATCCCGAAAAATATCCATATGACTAATTACCTCATCCGAGACCTCCAAATATTAAACCGTAAATCGTGAAAAATACGATTTTCTATAATACATATATGTATACGTAAAACCACTAAATAACACCATCTCACTTCATAGTCACTATCATGTGAACTCATGAACATGAAATCATCACACATCGTTTCACTCACAAGGTACCCCGTACCGGAAACGATATCCAAACCACAATCTATACACACCAATAAGCACATAAACACGTAAAGACACGTAACTAGCACAAAATAAAACTAAGTGACGAACCTCAAAACCAGGGTTGTCACATCACTCCCTCCTAATAGAAATCTCGTCCCGAGATTTACTCCTTAGGATCAAACATACCATTAGCAAACAACTGAGGATACTTGTTCTAAAAGAACTCCTCTCATTTCCACGTGAATTTTGTTCAAGTTTCAAAATACCACATATACAAACCAAAAATAATTAAACTCATTGCCAAACTCTTGACCTCACAGTCAATAAATCTCACAAATGATCTTTGATAAAACAAATACTCTTATTAACACAAGTCCCGAATAACCGTACATGCAAAATGCATTCTCAAACAACCTTTACCAATCTCAATACATGAAAGGTATCATGTATACAACTCATTTCCCCCAGGTAATTCTATGCTCATATGCTACTGGTCCGATCTTTCCAAAGATCATAAATGGACCTACAAAACTCTACATCAACTCTTCCATTTTACCAAGACATACCACCCATTACTATGGGTGAAAATCCCTGCATAACTTTGTCACTAAATCTAGTGGTTTCCTCCTTTTCTACATAGCATCTCTTGTTGCTCTCATTCTGTCCACAAACACCATTACCACATTACTAGCCTCTTTTACCAATTCTAGTCCACAATGGGGACAACTCATCCTACCCTTTCATATAGTGCCTCAAAGGGCATTTATCGACTTCTTGTATGATAATCATCATTATATGAAAACTCAACCATCGCTAATGAGTTTCCTAACTCCCTCTAAATCAATCACTCATGTCCTCAGTATGACTCCTAAGGTTGTATAAATATCTCACTTGCCTATCCTTTTCTAGTTAGCCGGATATACTCATATCCAATCATGTTCATCAACTCCCTTTAGTCTGTACTCCAAACTACTTAAAATTCCAATTTCCTTACAAAGTGACCTATGACGGTCTTTCACATATCCATTAGTTATTCCAATCCAAATCAACTTATGATCTATACACATCATCATAAGGACGGTTAACTCAGTTAGACCAAGCCCTTCGTCCCTATGGCACATCACACCTATAACTCCTCATCCATTCGATTATCGATACTAAGCCTCCCAAAAAATCAGTATAGGTCAGTTCCATTTCCCTTTCCACACTACGACAGTATTAGCCTGCTCTGTGCTTTATCCTACTCATTAGGCTCCACCAATGTTCTACCTTCGGTTCCTATCTCGACCTATTTCATTCATGCTTCGCTTCTATACACACTTCCTTCTCCTTCCTCGACTCCTACCATACATCACGATGTGTTGCTTCCCATCGTTTCTTCCCTTGCCATAATCCTTCATAAGGCATTCCATACATATTAGGCTTACTTTTACGCAAAACCCTCTATTCCATCACATCCGTACGCAATCCTTCCAACTTCTCAACCACGTGACTTCTCATTCCTCTTGAAATATGAGATGAATTAGTCAGTCTATCGACTATCACCCAACTCTCGTTGTACTTATTCCTCCACCCCATTATGTATCCCTTTCACTAACTTCGTCCTTACATTGCCCTTTCTAAGCTACTCCTATCTATGTAGGAAGTATAGTCTACGTCCCTTTTCTCCATATGATTGTCCAAGCCATGCAACATACATGTTGACGCGTTCTCTGCTTTAGACAACTCAACTCGTGCAACCTACATCCTTCATCCAAACCGCCCTAATTCGTCATCCATATAGTTCAAGTTCGTCTCAGCTTCACTTCATTCTTCTTATTCCATGTCTCATCAACCATGCTTGCCTTTCCCAGATGGTACTTGGCGTTGCAATTTTCTTTCATCACTTAACTCCACCCACCACCTTTTCCAAAGGTTCAATCAAGATGATTAAATATGTGTTGGAGACGTTCATGATCCGTATAGATCTTTCTCTACGTCTCGTACACCAAATGCCTCTAGCATTCTAGGCAGATATAACAATCCAGCTCCACTAATTAAGTCATATCTAGTTCTTCCAAATCTTCAGTTCTTGCAACGTATAAGCAATCACCTTTCTTTGTCGTTCTCGTACACATCCAAATCCTTGCTCCACGTATCGTCATGCCTCGCGAATTCATCCAGCCCTTCCGATAATGCCAAGATCGGCTCATTATCCAATCCACCTCTTCAGCCTCCAAAATGCTTCCTCATCCTTCTTCACTTCGCCCCTTGCTGGTTCCATGATATGCCATCATCTCTAACTACTCAACATAGTACACTTAATCCTAAAACTCACACTTGAAAATCTCACGTATAATTCCCTTTCCTAACAACTCCAAACCAACTCATAATTTACCTCACTCTCTTTCTAAGATTTGAGTAGATTAAGATGCCGTCGATGCTCCCGATGACAACTCGTTTATACACGTTCATGCACACTTGGCTCATTGACACCGTGAAAACCGCTAGTGCTTTGGCGAAGCCAAATGCATAACCATAAACCCAAAGCGTTCATACAACATCCTTAGCAGTTTCAACTATGTCCTCCTTGCACCCTCTCTCAGCGGCAATACGAATAAATTCCTACCTCGTTCTACTTGCAAAATTGTACACGCATTTTAAAAGACCAATGCTTCCTCTCATCAGACCACTCAACCGCTTTCCTCATCCAATCTACTACTAAGCAACTCGGCTTTTACCTTGCATCCGTTGCAATTTCCATCAACTCTTGTTCTTGAAATCATTCCATCAACCATTTCCTTGGAAAGCCACTAACTCCAACTCCTCTCACTTCTCCTACTTGCTATATTCATGGTTCTATCTCAAAATAATAGGCAAACCTACTAAATTTCAGGAAATTTTCAGAAAACATACATGCCTTACGAACAATATCCCCTTCCAACACTCTCTATGGAAAGTTACTTGTGCCAATTTCCATACATTTCACAAATCTCTATTCATCTCCCTTGGCACTCCTAATAGACCTCATGCCCACATTAGTTCATCTACGAACCTCTTTCCTCCACACTAAGGGTATACCGACCGTTCTCTCATGGTCACCTACTTAAGCGTGTAGGCGAGACCAAGTCTTTCATATGACTACCTCAACGCTCCCGAACAATACGAAACCAAAACTACATCCTGAATCCATCAGATACGATCAATGAATCAAACCCACGGATAACTAACGACATTTCACGTGCACCAATTAAAACCAGTCAAAACCACGAGACTCAAGAGAAAACTCAAACCCAAAACGTGTATCAATTCAAGATGACCCATGACAACGAAAAATAATCCCAGAAACACCCAATGGCAACCAAAACATATTACGCCCCGCGACATATTACTTAAACCGTGCAAAAGATCGATTTTTCCAAAAGAATATATATATATATATATATATATATATATATATATATATATATATATATATATATATATATATATATATATATATATATATATATATATATATATATATATATATATATATATATATATATATATATATATATATATATATATATATATATATATATATATATATATATATATATATATATATATATTTCTTTACCTCCCTACATCTATGTGACTCAAACAATCTACAAACAACCCTCTTGACGAACTCAAAACTTAACTCAAAGACTAGGTATCCCGTGCATCCCAAATCATAAAAAGAAATACTATTCAAACTCAACCTTTAACCCGACACTTGTACAATAATTCAGCCAGGATACTGACCTCCCATGACTATACATTCTGAATATTTGAAAAGTATGTTGCGAGTACATAATTTTTGGCTTTTGAATCACTCAAAAATCTCTAAAAATGAACAAGTTATGACCAAAACAATTTTATACTAGTTGTTTTAAAAACTAAAGAATAAACTTAGTGATTAATGCAATCCATTTAAAAGAAAGATATAATTGTATGTGTAACCTTCATAAACTCAATTTAACCTCGTATTAATAATTATAAATGACGTGAATCGGTTAAACCCAATTATATAAACTATGTAAGTAGAAAGAAACTTTACTTCACTTTATTTTTAAAGAAAGTCTCTTAGAATTTGACATAAATAAGTGTTGATTAAAAGAAATCTTATGTTACATATTGTTTCAAACACGACTCCAACACCTTACTCTTATTTTACCGTATACAACCAACTATCTAACCCTATAATAGATTTACAAGTCCCCCTTTTTCTCAATATATACCGACCAAAAGAAATGTAAGACCCAACACAAAAGATTTCATTATCTCAAAAGAAATCCCAAGTTATTTCAATAGACTTAAAACCAAGAACACCATTTTAAATCGTACACGTGAAATACGAAACTCAAAGAATGCGCTACCAGACACAATTCAAAAGATTCAAAACGTCGTTGAAACTCCACCAAACTCGAGCACTAATAAATTGTTTAAACACAAGAGAGCACTAGGTACGTTCAAGTTATAATAACTACTGAACGACCGTAAATCATTACATAACATCTACTAGTATATATACATCCACATATATATACATATCGAATCTCCCAAACATACTCGTTATCATACATGTCAAGTAATCACCATCTCACCGTGCCACAACAAGGCATAAAGCCCACCTCCAAAACCAAACCATATCGTGTGACCCCATAATCACACAACACAACTATAATCCAAAACATATAACACAAAAGAACAATAGCCATATCATAGGCAGCCATTAAATAAACCCATATATCATACGTATACCCAAATTCTACATCTCATCATATACAAGCATGTACTAACCCTCTTTCATGCAATCATACTTGAGAACCCATTGAAGTTGTGGTACTTGTATAACTATGTTTGCCACCATACTTATACAAAAGCTCCAGATCCGTCCGAGGTATCCTCCTGTGAGGCAAAAGAAGTGCGACCAAGCTCCAGAGCGCAACCAGGTTATGCTAGAGGAAGTAAAAAAGCTGGTTGAAGTAGGAACTATGCGAGAGGTTTATTACCATGAGTGGCTCTCTAATCCGGTCATGGTCAAGAAACATGATGGAAGCTGGCGTATGCGTGTGGATTTCACTGACTTGAATAAAGCTTGTCCACAAGACAGCTATCTATTGCCGGAAATTGACTGGAAGGTCGAATCCCTATGCGGGTACCCATTTAAGTGTTTTTTGGACGCATATAAGGGTTATCACCAGATTCAAATGGCGGAGGAGGACGAGGAGAAGACTGCATTCCATACCAGCCAGGGCGTGTATTGTTATATAAAAATACCGTTCAGACTCAAGAACGCAGGCGCGACATATCAGCGACTGGTCGATAAAGCGTTCGACTCACAAATTGGCCGCAACCTTGAAGTCTATGTTGATGACTTGGTCATAAAGAGCCACACGGAAGACAAACTCCTCTGCAACGTCCAGGAGACATTCGATACCTTGAGGAAAATCAACATGAAGTTGAATCCCAAAAAGTGCACATTTGGGGAAACCGAAGGAATGTTCCTAGGGTACATGATAGACCCAAACGACATTAAGCCTTGCCCTGAGAAAACTGAGGTCGTGATACAGTTACCATCTCCCCGGACAATGAAGGATGTACAATCACTTAATGGAAAGTTGGCCGGGCTTAACAGGTTCCTCTCGAAATCCGCAAAGAAGTCACTTCCTCTGTTCAATGCACTCAAGAAGTGCTTGAAGAAAGGGGATTTTCGCTGGACAATAGAGGCGGAGGAGGCATATGGACAGCTCAAGCAGCACCTAGCGACTCTTCCGATGCTTGTCGCCCCGCGACCAAAGGAGGAGCTAATCATGCACCTATCCGCTACACACGGAGCAATAAGCGCCTACCTAATGACCGACCGGGACTCAGTTCAGACCCTGGTCTACTTCATAAGTAGAGCATTGCAAGGACCGTAATTGAATTATTCCCCGATGGAGAAGTTGGTCATATCATTGGTTTATGCCACGAAAAGGTTGCGTCGCTACTTTTAGGCGCACCCAATTGTGGTCATCACGGACCAGCCAATAAAACAGATCATCTCTAGACCGGACATGGCAGGAAGACTGCAGAAGTGGAGCGTCCTGCTTGGGGAACACAACATCTCTTATAGACCAAAAACAACCATCAAAGGTCAACTTCTTGGCAGATTTCATTATAGAGAAACCCGAGGAGGACGTCCCAATGGCCCCGAAGGAAGAAACTCCAAAAGAACCGTGGGTCCTGTTCATTAATGGATCTTCCTGCACAGATGGGTCAGGATCAGGCCTCATACCCACAAATCCGAAAGGCATGGAATTCACTTATGCCTTGCATTTTGAATTCACAGCCACAAACAATGAGGCGGAATACGAAGCATTGATCGCGGGTTTAAAAATCGCGACCAGGATGGGAGTACGTAACCTTGAGGCCTACGTGGACTCGCGGCTTGTCGAAAATCACATCCTAGGAGAGTATGAAGCCAAGGAGGACAACATGATCCAGTATTTGGAAAAGGTTAAGTCACTCATCGCCGGCTTTGGGAAGTTCTCTATCAAGCAAGTACCAAGGGGTGAGAATAAAAAGGCGGACGCTCTTAGCAAAATTGCATCCACGAGCTTCGCCCATCTATTTAAACAAGTGTTGGTGGAAATACTCAAGGATAAATCCATCACGATGGAGGAGGTCGTAGCAATAGTTGATGAGGAGGGACCTACGTGGATGACCCCAATCATTAGCTACCTAATGAACGAGACTCTTCCTGATGATGAGACAGAAGCGCGCTGAATCCGCAGGAAGTCGCACCAGTTTGAACTGCGCAATGGTATCCTGTATAAGCACTCATTCTTACAGCCGTGGTTACGATGCGTCGGACCACGCCAAGCTAGCTACATGATTAGCGAGATTTACGAAGGGTCGTGTGGCATGCACGTCGGCCCTAGGTCAGTGGTGGCAAGAGCTTTACGTACAGGATATTACTGGCCAACCATGCATCAAGACGCACGCAACATGATCCTCAAATGTAGCGATTGTCAAGTACACAGGCCAGTGCCGCGCCACCCACAACAGGAGTTAACACCTATCACAGCCCCATGGACATTCTACAAATGGGGGATTGACATAGCAGGGCCTTTTCTTGTTGCTGCTGGAGGCGTTAAGTTCTTAATCATGGCCATGTACTACTTTACTCGCTGGATAGAAGCTAAGGCGGTCGCTACAATCACAGGCAAACAGGTAAAAAAGTTTGTTTGAGAAAACATTGTATGTCGTTTTGGCTTACACGATGAGATTATCTCGGACAACGGAAAGCAGTTTGTGGACAATCCGTTCAAAGATTGGTGCTCGGCGCTGAACATCAAACGGCGCTTTGCATCAGTCAAGCATCCACAAACCAATGGCTTGGTGGAACGAGCGAATATAAGCTTACGTGAAGGAATCAAGGCACGCTTAGATGAAAGAAGCGCCAAGTTGATAGACGAGCTATCGCATGTTCTATGGGCACACAGAACGATGATTAAAACGGCTAATGGGGACACTCCATTTGCATTAGCCTATGGTACCGAGACAGTCATACCAACAGAGATTGGAATGCCAACATTCCGTACGTTGGAGGTTAATGTTGTCACGAACGATGAGGAACTCAGGGTCAACTTAGACTTACTAGAGGAAAAAGAGAGATAGCAGCCATCAATGAAGCTAAAGCTAAGGCGCGGATGAAAGCTTATTACGACTCCAAAGTTAAGGGCGTTTCCTTCCGAACAGGAGATTTTGTCTATTGTGCAAATGAGGCAAGCCGTGTGGAGAACACATGGAAACTAGGCCTAAAGTGGAAAGGACCGTATGAGGTCACGGAAGCTTTGGGGCTAGGTGTGTACAAGTTACGTGACATGGATGGCCGTGATTTGGATCGTACATGGAACATATGCAATCTCAAAAGGTGCTATCTCTAAAGGGCTACGGCCTCCGCATGGACATTTAGCTATAGACAGCTCCAATAAAGATCCATGTAATTCTGTTTTTTTATGTTTTCTAGGCTCTATTTGTCTTAGGATTTTATTATTCTGTTAAAAAACGTCACCGTGATAATAAAACGTCGTGGTGCCTAGCTAGCTCCAAGGCTTGTTCTTGTGCAAACAGTGTTTCTTTTATACTTAGGAATATTTTTTGTTTTTGTTTTCTTAGCATTATTTCTTGTTCATATACATTCATTCAGTTGTACATGTATTATACGTTTTCATGTGAAGCAAGAGGATTGAGTGAACCTAATAATTCAACTTGGCGCATAAGAGGGATGCAACCCCGCGACCGTGGATCATGAATCCTTACTAGAAACCTTATTAACAAGACGTTGTTAATAAGTTGATACATATCGTCCTTATGAAAGGTCGGACATGATAAAGCCACACAGTGCACGTCTAGTAATATATAGACTTCGTCTTTATAAGCTGTGATACATCACGCATGGATATATAATTATCTAGTAAACAATATTCAAAAGACAAGTTTCAAAATACATACATAACAGTGTCGCGGACATCCACGGCCGAATGAATTCAAAATAATATTACAAGTGCTATTGTTATAAATGGTACTTTGTTCTAGATTACAAATTAAGAAGGAGGGATGGACTCATTTAAACCCTTCCTCTACTGAGTGATGGATGCTAGAGTGGACTCACCACGGCTTGTGTTGTCCTCCATAAGAGAAGCCAGGACAGGTCGAGTAGGAGCGGACACCGTCGTGCCATCAGATCGTGGCAGATGGGCGGATCCGACGGTAGGTATACGACATAAAAGGCGGTCCCCTCTTTTACCTCGGGATCGGGATAGATTGGCTTTGATGGCATCCTCTAAAGTTCTCTCCCTTCAGCGCCCATGGGTTGTTGGCAGGAGGGTTTTCAGCATAGAGAGGGATCGTGAGTTGGCTTGTGTGTGGTTGAAGTTCCAACCGCCGTTGGGAGCATCGTGTGACTCCGGGTCCATGCTTAGATGTAGCTGCTCCATGATCTTATCAATAGGAGCGTCTTTGAGTGCTTCTAGTTCCTCAAGCAGTGGATACTTCACTTCCCTAAGAGCATTCATGGATTGGGTCATCACTTTTTCTGCGTCCGGTTTGGAATAGGTATGATCTTTTGTTTCTTTTCCTTTGCCAACCCATTCTACTCCTGCTAGTAAGCCCTCGTGCCTACCGCGGTCGATACCGTCAGACACGACGTTGGCAAACGACTGCATCATTTCAGGCGACTCTGCTATCTTCATCACAACAAGTCTCATGCCACGGCCAACCATCCACCTGTGGCCAACTATAGCCGTGAGCATATGAGGGTATAATTCCTCATCAAAATCTAAGGCCAAGGCGTCTAGCCGGGTGTTCATCACTTCTAGGTGGCCATCAACTTGCTTTTGTCTCTCCTCCTTAAGCTTAAGGAATTCTTCATTCAGGGTCTCTTCGTAGCTTACTCGCAGGCTGTCGAGCTCTTTAGAGAGTGTGGTTGCTTGGTCACTCATAGCCTTGGTGGCGGCTTCAGCTGTGGCTACCTACAAGAACAGGTTCAGGTCAGCAAAAATGGGAGGATACTTATGTATATGTGAAAGAAATTTATTAAATGCAAGGGGTGTATATATACCTTGCTATTTGCGGCTTCGAGTTCGGCCTCCAACTCGGCAATGCGAGTATCACGTGTGCTAGCATGAGTTGCCTGCTCGTTGATGGTGGCTTCGGTGGTGGATAGTTGTGTCCATAGGGATTTGATTGTTGCTTCATGTTGTGCGACTAATTTTTCCCTACAGACGATCCTTCTATTCATACTTTGGATATGATGTATGACCGCCTCAAATCTGTGGAGCATAGCCGCGCCAATTGCAAAATAGTGTACGGCTGACACATTGTACTCCTCCATAAGGTCATCATGTGTTAGTTCACGAAGATCCTCTACAAGACCAGGAGGCGTAATATGATCCATGAAGTCCTTACAGGCTTCTAGAGTGCTTAGCCTATCTGTCGTGGATAGATTCCACCTGGGGCAGAAGACGGGCGCCGGGCCGTACTCCGCAAGATCTTCATCGGCTGTGCCAGGATGAGAGGGTGTGGCTTCTTCCACGGCTGGGGAGGGCACCTTGGTATTAGTCTCTGTATCGGGCACCTTTTCCTTTGTCGTGTTGCCTTCATTGGTTGTGGCATCAGAATGAATATTCCTATATATATATATATATATATATATATATATATATATATATATATATATATATATATATATATATATATATATATATATATATATATATATATATATATATATATATATATATATATATATATATATATATATATATATATATATATATATATATATATATATATATATATATATATATATATATATATATATATATATATATATATATACCAATACATTAGTTTCGCAGATGCCATATGATAAGGTCGTACGAGATATATGATTTGGCACGTACATGGTATCTTTGGCCAACTGAGATTCAATAGGCGGAATGGCGGTGACAGGAGTCAGGTTCAGAAATGCATACTCATTTTGTTGTTGTCCACTGGCTGCGTCCTGTGGCTTACCTGAACTTTAGGCCATGCCCATGCCACCACTTTGATATTGAGGGTGGTCTTGTCATAATCTTTTGACAGGGGCATTTAATTCCCCCACTTCCACTTGTTGTACCACCTTTTACAGCTTCCTCTTGGACTTCTGCCTTCTGGTGGTTGGGATGACTGCTGCCTCGTCCCCTAACTCAAACAGCGCCTCAAGCTCCTCGTCCGTGCCTTCGATGTTGTCTCCCTGTTCTTCATGGATTTGGGTGGTGGTGTGAGGTGGCGCGGATGATCATACTTCTTGGTCAAGCAAGTTGTGCTCCCCATCCTCATTATCAAAGTCTAGTGGAAACTTCTCGATGAGAGACTGTTCCATGTCAGAACGTGGGTCGGGGACCACATCCAGTGGGATGGTGATAATCCTGGTAGAATCAATAAGTGTGGGCTCGTCTTCACGTCTTGGCCGGGTTCCCTCCGGGACCAGCTTGTGATCTCCCTGTCGGAGAAGTCGAAATAGATTCATTTCTACAAAAGCAAATTATTCGTTAGCTACGGCTAATAAGTAAATCATACGCTGATATAACAAGTTATACCCACCCTCGTTCCGACGTCTCCAAAAATAGGATAACGATCTGATCTTCCGTAGTAGTTACGGCTTAGCCCTATTAAGCACAAGAAGGATTCTGGCAATTGTTTGTGGAACCCTGTGCGGTGTGTATCTAATTCATGTACGTCTCTAGCACTATATGTACCTACTTGGGGAAGCTTATCCGTGCGGATAGAGTGTTTAAAGACAAACAGAAAGGGGAAAACGACTGCGTCTATAAAAAAGAACCGGTCATACCAGTTCTTTAAGGAGTCTAAGGCTTTGTTATAACACGTTGGGGAGTTGCCCGGACGTTTCTTAAATGATAGCCTGCCGTTGACTAATTACGACACGTAGAAGACTCTAAAAAGGATCACAGTTGGATTTATATTGAGGGTATGACAAAGGATTTCAAACTGGCTTATTTTACATGCGCCAATCGCATGTAACTGGATTATATGGACATCATAGTATGTTAAAAGCTCTACGAAGAACCTTGAGAAGGGTATGCGGTAGTTAGCCGCGTCGAAAAAGCGAGTGTATAACCCTATCTTTCCCCGTGGAAAGGCGGTGATGGCGTCACCGGGGCCAGGTAGGGTGGGATGGAGAGTATCGGGTATGTAATACTCAAAACAAAAATCAGTCAATTTATCCGTTGATAACATGTTCAGCACGGACGTGATGGTAGGAACGTCTTTAACCATGTTTTATATAAATATGAAGAAACGCGTGGTGATCTAACCTGTAAAAGTGGATGTCCGTGCGGAAAAAGGAGGATGGCTGTGAATAGTTTGCAAATGTTAATGGCGGATATGAGCTTTTATCTGTGTGTGTGTACAGTCATGCATCGAATAATATATAATGTTGCCTTGGTATTTGTCAAATGATGGATTTTTGCCATGTGTATTCCACTAATGCGATCAGACGGTCCATATTCTGTGGGTAAGTGAAGTGTCAGAGGGGCCCACGGGCCTGGTCAGATTTTACGTGGCTCCATGTACTGTCCCCAATGAGCACTTTTGTAGCCATGTCAAATGAACAGTCGAATGTGACATCATGGTCGGTCAGTCCATGCCCATGTTTAATGACTCATTTATGATGTTTCGGCTGTATCAATGACCAACACATTATTTACTTCGGCATCTAATATGTTCTTTTCTAATACGGTTGGAGGGAATTCTTTTGTCTAGATATTACGCCTACGGCTGTAACAACTAGACTGGGGGGACATGATGATGTATAGTCCCCAACCGGGTCATAAACCCGGCCCACGGGTACTACCCGTATCCGGCCCATTACAAATGGGTTGGAGTAATGTTATTTGAGCCTATGGGTCTTGAATGAACAGTGACCGCACGTGCCATGTGCGGCCCACAGCCTGGTACGTCCCGGAACAAGGTTAGACAGAATCACAACCCAATTAAGATTGTGATTTACCCTAAGGTAGAGGAATATACGCTAACCATAATTAGAAGATAACAATCAACTAATTATGGTACTTATCCTTTACTTGGGGCCGAAGTTTGGTAAAAGCCCACTAGGGTTTTACCGCCTATATAAGGAACCCCCAAGGGTTCCACAAAGGTATCATCTACTCTCACATCTTACTCATTACTAACCCTAAAACCGATTACTAACTCTCACGCTGGAGTCTAATCGTGGGATACGTTCCCACGGTAAGCCTAGCAGCGTGTTACTTTTAGTGTGGGGGATCTCAAACCTAAATTCACTTGGTGCAAGAGCCGGAGCCCCAGACACCCGAATTAAGCCTAATTCAGTTCGAGCTAGGATCATTCAACTTTTGTATCAACAAACTTCATGGTGATACGTTCACCATCGTCATACAACGGCATCATCGGAAGGCCAGGGATATTGGCTATCCGGGCCGTACCATCTACGACACACGAAATGATGAAGTTCCCCGTGGAAAGAGGAATTGCCACCATCTTTAACACGGTGGTACCACCATCGGAGTGTCACGCGATTTCCTCACCAGTACTGCCATTTCCCAAGTGGGAGGAACAACTACCACCAAATTGGAAGGTATCAATCCATCCAGACTATCCGGATCAAGAGATAGCGATTGGAGGAACTTTAACTGATAAAGTCAAGGGCGCTATATGCGACCTGCTAAAGGCAAATCTTGATGTATTCGCTTGGGAAAAGGACATGACGGGCGTACCGTGTTTGATAGCAAAGCATAAGTTGCAAATCCGACCAGGGTATCCCCCGGTAAAGCAAAAGAAATGCTGGCAGGCCCCGGAACGAAGCCAAGTAATACTACATGAAGTCAAGAAGCTGGTGGACGCAGGCATTATGTGTGAGGTGTATTACCACAACTGGCTATCTAACCCAGTCATGGTAAAGAAACACGACGGAAGTTGGCGTATGTGCGTTGACTTCATAGACCTAAACAAAGCATATCTACAAGACTACTACCCACTTCCAGAGATCGATTGGAAAGTGGAATCTTTGTGTGGGTATCCCTTCAAATGTTTTTTGGACGCATACAAGGGATATCACCAAATTTAGATGGCCGAGAAAGATGAGGAGAAAACGACGTTCCACACGAGCCAGGGTGTCTATTGTTACACCAAGATGCCATTCGGTCCCAAGAACGCGGGGAAAACCTATCAAAGGTTGGTCGACAAAGGTTTTGATAATCAAATTGGGCGTAACCTAGAAGTCTACGTGGACGAATTTGTCATCAAGAGCCATACGGAGGACAGACTTACCACGGATATTGAGGAAACCTTCGAGACCTTGCGAAAGATCAATATGAAGCTAAACACAAAAAAGTGCACGTTTGGGGCTACAGAAGGAATGTTATTGAATGGAATCAGACCATGCCTAGAAAAACGGACGCCGTGACAGCCATCCCCAAGGACGCTCAAGGAAGTACAATCTCTTAATGGTAAGTTGGCAGGACTAAATAGGTTCTTATCTAAGTCTGCAGAAAAATCGTTACCTCTCTTCAAAACTGTAACGACCCACTTTGACAAGTAGACCATTATGTCACATTTATGGCGTGTCATCAAAACATAATAAAGGCATAACGTCATAAAGACATAAAAGACCAACAGGAAAGCCGAAATCAAACATCAGCTCTCCACATAAACTCAACATGAATAAGAATAAAAGAAGGCTAAAGGACAAATATATCCAACCAAAGCATAAGTATTAAAATGCATAAGGAAAGAAAACCAAGGTAGCTCTCATCTTGAGCACATAATCGTGATGCCCAATATCATCCTTCGGTACCTGCCGTATGAGACATGAAAAAGAAAAATACGACTGAGCAATACGCTCAGTGAACGGATATAATGACATGATAACAATAACAGAAAATGAGTAATAAACAATGAAAGCAACGGAAAATCAGTACGTCTTGGAAAACCTGGAAGATGATTCATAAACAAAAGGAATATTTTGAAAGTCTTAAGTTTATGCATGCAATATAATTAAATGCCCACGAGCTCATATAAGTCATAACATATTATGAATGTGCATGAATACATAAAGGGGTGACCTCGTCATGCTATTAGTGGGGTGACCTCTAATAAATTAATAATTTAGGTGGAGGGATCAGCTCCAATGTGATGGAGTGTAGAGCATACACTAAACCAATCACCCTGTACGTATAAACCTGAAACTAGGATGCACCCATACGCCCCACATAATAATAATAATAATAATGGCCAAACTGAACTTAGAAGAACGCTGCGAGAAATCACTCTCGTCGCGGAAGAGTCATGACACAGGTGCCTCATGTGTCATGGTTATGGTACCTCCATAACTAGATGGTCATGTAAGTCATGGTCATGCATATATAGCTCGGGTAATTTGAAATGATAGCATGGAAAACAATGAAAAGTTTTTATGATTTGAAAATTGGGGAAAACAGATGGCATAGCAAACAGGGAATCCTAAGCATGCATAGAAAAGATGTCCTTACTGAAGGACGGAGTATCCGTACCTTATGTCCAATAATCGGTGAAAAGATGAACCGCGGAAAGTATTACTCCGACTTCACGTAAGCTACATAATAAAGGACGTGCATATGTTGCTTGTTCATTAATAAGTTACTTTTTCTTAGTTTTTAGTTACTTGTTCATGACTTGAATTACTTATCGTGTATTTCCTTAATATCGTATGTTTCATGTGTTCTTTATTAATGTATCACATGTTTCTTGTGTTATTATACTTGATATTTCCATTATTAGTAACTTTCCATACATATCATGTTTTCATATATAGTAACTTTCCAAAAATAGCAGGTTTCCATAAATAGTAACTTTCCAAAAATAGAAGGTTTCTATAAATAGTAAATGTTAATCCCACTTAATCCATAACACAAGATTCTAGAGAGAGAAAGAGAAGAAAAGTAGAGAGAGAAACAAGAGAGATTTTGGAAGGTTTATGTTTACTAGAGAGAGAAAGTAAAATAAACCAACACCCTCTTCCACACATGGAAGAGGGTTTATATACCCATGAGCTTGGTGGGCTCATGGGCTTGTTTCTTGGGCCGGGCTTGGCTTGCACTTGGGCTTACGCCCCTAACTTATACAATATTAGCTTAAAGTCCAAGCCCGGTTTTCCCGACTAACCTATTACAATACAAGACCATTTACGACTAAGATGACCTATTACATTCTTGTTCGACTATATAAAATATAGGGCTAACAATCTCCCCCAATGTATCGGTCATCTTTAAAATGCATAAGATGATTGAGTGAATACATTCTTGTGGAGGTGATCTTCCTTCTTTGGTCTTGTATCTTGGTCTTGATCTTGTTTGTAACTGCTTTGTTCCTTCATGCTTTTGTGATCTTTATCTTGAGCCTTTGTCATTTGACTTTGAGTGCTTGAGATCTCCATCTTGTTCTCCTTATGACTAAAATGACCTATTACATTTTTACATTCTTAGGTATCTTGATTATGCCATCTTGTGATCTTGTGACTTCTGAATCGACATGTTCACACTTTGTTGATTTTTGAACGGCTAACAATCTCCTATTTAAATGAAGTTGTAGTTAGTCCTTCAAATATCCATCAGAGTTGTGAAAGACTTTTAACTTTTAGTATGAACATGTGTAGACGACTTCGGTTAATACACAGCTATGCCACCATCTTGATATGCATCAACATATATGGACACGGACGAAATGGCTTTGAACATTTCACCCTAATTCGGTAGCATTTTACCTCCGGTCGGTGAAGACCGTTAGACGGTATAACATACCGTACCTGTGATCGGGTAGATTCAATTAAGAACCTCCTTGACAGGGTTTCTCGGCGGTAATATCCAGTTCTCTTTACTCGACCGTCTCAAAGCAGACTGCGAACGTAAAGAGTGAATCATAAGGATAAATTATCCGTCTGATTAGAGTCAACAATTCAGAATTCTTGGAACAAGTTTAATTCTAAAAGAATCGCACCATTGTTGCTTTCCAGTTTGTCACAAGCTCGATTCACAAAGAATCTTGCGAGTCACCTACCGCAGTGCTAATTGAGGTTGACACTGGAAGGATTTCCATTCGTCACTGTGAGCACTAAAGAGTGTCACTCTGAATGTTCTGGCAAGATCACACGGATTTTGCGAAGAAACCTGGAATCAAGTTTGAATCAATTAAGAATCTAAACTTAGTTGCATTCCAGTTCTCACAAGTTTGATTCGTGTAGAATCGCGCAAGTTACCTACCATGAGCTTGTTTGATGCTGGCTCAAGCAGGATTTCCATCTTCATTGTGAATCGTATCACTCATATGTTCTGGCAATATCACAAGGATAATGCGTAGGACTCGATTGTGTCCTAATAAGATGATAGATAGATCTCTTTTGGGCTCTAGACTCTATAAGTGCATTTTTGGTAATCGGAGGCTGGAGCAAACTGCCACCTTTTCAATATTAACTAACTCGGAGTGAGAAAGTCAATAGATACGTGTTGATCTCCGTTACAATGAGACGAGTTTCTTTTAAGAGAAACTCGAATAGCTGGGGAAGGGTTGTGCATCGCATCACTGGGTCCATGACACTAGTCTTCAAAAGATGTGTTAACCCGGTTTCTTCCTAATGGTTGCAAAGAATATTCAACTCCTTCAATGCTTACCAATACGTCATCACTAGCACCTTGTTGTGATTGTTCCAGTGCTAACTTAAGTAATTGGTCCGCATTCAGCTTCATTCAACTCCATCTTTCCTAAGGACAACTATTTCTAGCTATGGAATGTCCTTGGGTAGATCCCTCCGGTTTTGGTTGGATCATAGGACTTAGGTTGTTTTGGGTATAGATCGTAACCACCATTGAAACCCATTCAAAGTGCTTGATAAAAATCAAAACGTTTAACACTTGAAAGTTTTACATTTCTGAAAAGCTCCCCCTTCACACATGCATCGATATACAAAATAGTTTAGCATGTGAAGGAAAGAGTTGCACTTGAGTCTTTAAGATCACATGTTGCAATATATTACATTTTAATCACATTTTCTCCCCTATCTCTAATATAAAAACATCATATTAGAGATACCAATTGATTAAAATATAACAATTTCTGAAAACCGATTGGGAGAGAAACATGTGTGCACGCATGAATCATGGAACTTTTTTAGTCGGGATGCTCCCCCTCAACAATATATGTGTGTCTTGAAACAAAAGTTTGACAGAATTTTGGAAAAACGACACCACAAATATGTTGAGGTACGGAGTAGAGATGCCTTATCCGATATAATATATTACATTTTACAATTTAATATCATTTCTGGAATGTGTTGGATACATAAAATATGACAACTTTGAGATGTACCCAAGAACATTAAAGGCTTGATTTTAAAACGCTCCCCCTCAAAAATTGATCAAAATAACATATGACATTTTAGAGATATAAAAACCATTTTATGAGGAAGGGAGTGTTGAACACACAATTTTGAAAGATTTAGAAAAATCTTTTGAAAAATTCTTGAAAAGTTCAACGGTTTTAAAATAATCATGATAGAGGACTTCTCTTCTATTGCTTAGGGAGCGCACTGAAACGTACACTTCTCTTTCGGGTCCGATTGTCATGAGCTCAAAACGTTGATTGTTTTGTGACTAGCTCATGACCGAGAAAAATAAATTTCCCGTTGTGAAGGATAAGTTATCATCCGTGATAAACTTTCCTTAAGTTGAAGTTCGAGTTCTAAGCTGACATTTACTTAGAAGTCATTTTTCATGAACTTAAAAACTTTGAATGTTTTTATTAGAAGCTCATGACCGAGAAGTATGAATTTCTCGTTGAGAAGGATAAGTTATCGTCCGTGATAAACTTTCCTTATTTGAGGTCCGAGTCCTAAGCTGTGATGCGCTTAGAAGTCATTTACACGAGCTTAAAACTTTCGAATAGTTTTATTGAAAGCTCGTGTCCGAGAAAATCGAAGTTCTCGTTTTGAGGATAATTCATGCTCGGGATGAACTTTCCTGTGTTTGAAGTACGAGTTACAGTCTGACATGTGACCGTAAGTCTTTGTACATGAGCTTAAAAACGTTGAATGTTTTTACAGATATCTCATGTCCGAGAAAACTTAATTTCTCGTTCGAAGGATAAGTCATCATCGGGATGAACTTTCCTGTCTTTGGAGTCCAGGGTACAGTCTGTAATTTGACTATAAGCCATTACACGAGCTTAAAACTGTTGAATAGTTTTAAAAGAAGCTCGTGTCCGAGAAATATTAATTTCTCGTTTTGAGGGTAACTTATCGTTGAAGAGATAAAGTTCCCTTTCTTTGACGTTCGAGTTACAGTCTGATATGTGACTGTAAGTCATCTTGAAGCTTACTTGTGAAACCCCTGAGACACGTATTTCTCTGATATCTGCTTCTTCAGCAACCAAACTCTGAGAGTGTCTTTTGTTGATCAGGTTACAAATATTGGTCCTTTGTGTTCCCGTTGAACCGTGACGTCAGTACCTGCACTTTCATTAGTAGTTATGATGAAACTTATAAGAATCAATACAACATATAACACATAACTCCATCTACTCACATAAGCTCATAACCACATAAACAATAAAGTCCAAAACTCCATATATTAAAATAACATAGTAATACTCTTGAAATACGTAAATCCATAGTCTAGCTAAAAAAGCATAGACTAAATCCAAAACGAAAAATAATCAGTTATAAGTCATGTCGCCCGTAAGAGTGGAAACAACTTAAAACCCTTCCTATCCACCTACTCCTAGTAACTCGAATTACCACATGATTCTTAGGGGACATGACTTAAACATCAAAAGAACAATACTGTACCTCAGGTACATAAAATAACCCCACAAAAGATAGAAAACTACCATGTACCAAATTATGTATTATAATGTACAATTTAAGAAAAATACGACAATGACTAGCGTGGATGATCATGGTTCAACCAACACTAGTCACATCCCGAAAAGAAAAATAACATGTGGCTAAGTAATACTCGGCTTTGCAACCAAGTATAAAATCTTGTTGTCCCAAGTCTTTTCGAATTGAAAACCGGTCTAAGTGCGACTCAATTGTCTTTTGGTGAAACAAGAGAATGGTTTGGTTTTGTTTATCTAATTTAACCAATAGCAAATAAGTAAGTGTTGTTGAGTAAAGTAGAAGTTTAAAGATTAATATTAAAATGACGAGTTAAAATAAATGCTTGAAAAACTTAAAGACAAGATTAGGAAAATTACTAGATCACTTAAATAAGCTAACACTTAAGAACTTTATAAGAAACAAGAACTAACGCCATCGGAATATTCGAGACAATCACTGATCGGAATATGCTAAAAAGGCTGCAATCGGAATATGGGTGACAATAGTCCAGATCGGAATATTTGAAATGAGGTTGTCGGAATGTTTACAAACACACTCAATCGGAATGTTCAAAGATGATCTAATCGGAATATTGCAAATGCTCTAATCGGAATATACCCAAAAATCACCAATCGGAATGTTTACAAGACCCACTCAATTGGAATACAATAATATCTTGCTATCGGAATATCACAAAAGACCCAATCGGAATAATCATAAATGAGCCCAATCGGAATAATTGGAAACTTAGCTTAATCGGGATAATAAACAAGGTCAAATCGGAATGATATACCCTATTCCGATCCACAGTGATCGGAATATTGTTGCTTCAGTCGGAAAGAGCCCAAAACCCTCTTCCGATCTAAGTGATCGGAATAAAGGGGGTGTCTGCTCGGAAAAACCCAATCGGAAAAGGGTTAAAACCCTTTCCGATTTACCCTTTTGATCCGAATTAAAAGCAAGCGAATAAGCTATTTCAATAAGCTATTCCCCAAACTAGCTCGAATCAATGATGAACCGGATCGAATAAGCACTTTTATCAACTTATCTAACTCGAAAATAAACAAACTTTTGGATCAAACAATAAAAACATGAACTTTTTAAGAAAACTTTTTATAAGTAAATAAGCTAATTATAAAAATAAGCCAATAAGCACAAAAGTCTCACAGCTTATTCGCATGAAAACTTAGGTAATGATCAAAAGATTAACTTTTTAAGCACGAAATCATTAAGAACAACACGGATCATATGAAATTCGCACCAAAATCAATCTAAAATCAAAGAAGGGTAGAATGAGATGAAAGATTAAAAGCTTAAATAGAACTTGATTGATGAAAAATAAGCAATACAAATGTTTAATCTTGAAAGATTAAGAGAAAAGATAAAACTTAGTGAGAGAAAGTTTAAGACTTTCTCTCTCTAAAACTAGAGAGAAAAGTAAAAATGAAAAAACTAAAAATTAAAGACTAACTAACTAACTAACCAACACCCTCCAAATGACTATTAGGAGGGTATTTATAGGGAAGGTGGAAGGAGTGCATGTGTTGCATCTTCTTTCTTGCTATTTTCACGTCTTCTCGACTCGACTTTAATTCTTTATCTTTTCTCGATGTCGTCTCAGGATTTGAACTTGTCTTTTAATTTTCTCCTTCTATTAGACTTAAGTTCTTCGACTTCGTTAAACTTCCGTCTTTAGACTTTTTCTTCGATAAATCTTCAGAATGGGCCTTGGACTTTCGTTCTTTTTGCACTCTTGATCTTTTGACTTCGTCTTCTCCCGTTTTCTTCGATAAAAGCCCGTGAAAACCCGTGTTTTCTTCCTTTTTCATATTTTGGTCCTAAAACACAATAAAAACACAAACCACGCATAATTCCGACTTTTACGACATAAATCACACGTTTTGGTCTTGTTATTATTGGAAATAAGTGGTAAAAGGATAAGTGTTTTCACACTTATTAAATCCCCTACACTTGACCATTGCAATGCCCTCATGCAATGCATTAATTTTAAAGCACGGTTTACATTTTCCATCATAAATAACCTACCTTGGCCTTTATTAAATACTAAACATGAAAAGATAGAACAAGTAAAGAAATCAAACACTTACATTGGTTTTGGCAGCCATGAACGTTTATCATCCTCAAGTTTCACGTTCCCCATACCAAGCTTAAAAACGAGATCATTGTTATTATAAGTTAGCAAACTATCACGAACTCATTTGGGCCAATTACTCACTTAAACTCCCTTATTCCTAGGTGTATCTCTTATATTTTATTTTTGTCTTGAATGATCACGAGGATGCATTGTTTGACTTATTTCGATAGTTATTTAGGCCGAAAATAAAGTGAAAGATTTAATCAATAGTTAGCTAAAGGACCAAATCTTTTAAAACTGCTTCTCGGGACCTCATAAAGTTCATATCTTGGCATAACTCGCTTCACGATTTGAGACCTTTCTCGGACAGATATTTGGCAGCGACTTCATACTTCGAATCTTGAGAGACATTCATGAAATAATGGCCTTCTCTTCATAACAGGAATTTCTTCACTTGAAGTTTTGAGAGATTCTTCATCTTTGGACCACGACTTCTTCATTTTTCTCCAATCTTTATTTTGGACTTCGATATACAACGATCCGCCTCCTTTTAGGACTTGGATCTATTTATCCTCATACCTTGTTAGGGTCTTTTAGGATAGACTTCTCCATGACTTTTGGGGAGTTCTTGCATTTCGTCGTGTGTCTCGATCCATCATATTGATTTTCGATAAATGATTCTTCACATCACTTTTGGATCTTTAGCAACAAAATGTAGCCCTCATGCCTTGTTAGGGCCTTTTCGGACTCGCCAATCTTCACATCCCGCTTCAATAAGTTATGCCTTGGCTATGAACTCTAATCCGTACCGAGCAACTTTTAAACGATCTGGGGCTAGAAGCTAAGTAACCTTTTAAATCATACAACCTTATTTATTGCAGATAAATTTATTAACAAGCGAAGGGAGAATAGGCTTATAATTAACTCACATAAATTCACGAAAGAATACCGAACTTATAATTGACTCTATCATCTCTCGTTCTCCACAGTTTAAAATCTCAAGGAATGAGACTCGTGGATGCTTAGCCTACTAAATCAAAGTTTTGGGTTTTCGAGTCGCATATAGGATCTTGCAAATTCTTAGACTTTTTCAAGTTTAGAATTCGCATTTTAAAGTTCCCTTGATAAACGACTCTCTAGGATCAATTATAGGAACTTGCGAAAAGTTCTTGTTCTTAACTCGTGAGAGTTAAGACTTTCGCGTTTTATAGCTCCCTACATAAAAGCCTAGCAAAACTTGACTTAAACACGTTAAGGATACTAGCTAGAGTAAACTTAGATAAGTAAACTCGGGTCGAGTCAAAATGTTCACGATTAAGAAAAATCTAAAACCACTTATTTGAAAATTTATTCTAGCAATGGAAAGAAACTAAACATGATAAAGGAAAATACAACTATACAACTAGGCCAAAATAGATTAAAAATTTTGAAAAATGACGAAAAATCGAATTTTCCGGTTAAAATGAGGGCAAATTCATGGAAAAGACCACTTACTTCGATAGAAGTCCCCTTTACACTTGAGAGAAACATTGTCCTTAATGTTTAAGCATGTGGGAGTAAACTCCCCTACACTTATGACATTGTGAACTTTGTTTAAATCTTGCTAAGGAAAGGACAACTAAAGTGAATTCAATGTGAACATATATAAAATATGAAATATTGAATCACAAGAGTTTAGGATAGAACCGAGAAAATGGGAACACGGTATCATGGTTCGTCAAAAGTCATCAAGATGCTCTCTAAAGCTTTAATCTCTGCGCAGTACAAGAAACAAGACAACAAACACATACGGGGCTCCCCCTACACTTATTATGAAAGCAGTAAAGGATAGATCACGGGTTGCCTCCCGAGAAGCGCTTGTTTTTGTTCACCGAGTCACGAGCCTGACTCGACCCAATTTAGTTCATGGGGAACGTGGTGAGGGATGGAATCATCTCATGAGAGATGTCCTCACCAAAGTACAGCTTCAAACGCTGGCCATTCACCTTGAAATTGGGCCCATTCGGCTGAAAAAGCTCAATGGTCCCATAAGGAAAGACTTTGGCGACGGTGAATGGACCAGACCAGCGGCTCTTCAACTTGCCAAAGAAGATCTTCAACCGAGAGTTAAAAAGTAAGACTTGATCACCAACGTGGAACTCTTGGTTCTTGATTTTTGCGTCATGAATGATCTTCGTCTTCTCCTTGTAGATCAGCGAGTTCTCATAAGCTTCATTCCTTAGTTCGTTGAGCTCGTTGAGTTGAATCTTGCGATGATCACCGACTTTGTTGATGTCGAAGTTAGCCCACTTCAAGGCCCAGTGCGCCTTATGTTCCAGCTCGATGGGAAGGTGGCATGCTTTTCCGTACACAAGACGATAAGGTGTACAACCGATCGGGGTCTTATAAGCAGTACAGAAAGCCCACAGAGCATCATCTAACTTATCGGCCCACGCGGCGCGATGCTCTCCCACAGTACGCTCAAAAATTCGCTTTAATCCACGGTTGGATATCTCGGCTTGCCCATTGGTTTGGGGATGATAGGCGGTGGAAAGACGGTGATTGACACCATACTTAGCCATGACTCTTGCAAAATGATCGTTGCAAAAATGAGTCCCGGCTCACTGATAATAGCACGAGGAACGCCGAATCGAGCGAATAGCTGCTTTAAAAAGTTCACAACCACCCTCGCATCATTCGTAGGGAGAGCCTTGGCTTCAACCCATTTAGAAACGTAGTCAACGGCGACGAGGATGTACTTGTTCCCTTTGGAAGATGGAAATGGCCCCATAAAGTCGATGCCCCATACATCAAAGATTTCACATTCCTGTATGAAATTTTGAGGCATCTCATCCTTATGTGTGATCTTGCCTTGGCGTTGGCAATCATCACAATGCTTAACCATTTCGTGAGCGTCACGATAAATGGTGGGCCAATAGAATCCAGAATCAAACACTTTTTTAGCGGTGTAGTTGGGACCAAAGTGACCACCGGTGGGTCCTTTGTGGCAAGCTTGGAGAATGTCAAAAGCTGCCGGTCCGTCAACACAACGACGAATGATCAAATCAGCACATTGTTTGAATAATTAAGGGTCATCCCAAAAGTAAGTCTTAACATCATTCAAGAACTTCTTCTTTTGTTGGGATGTTAACCCTTTGATGAGAATACCACCCGCTAAGTAGTTTGCAATGTCCGCAAACCACGGGGTGTCATCAAAATTGAGATTTATAAACATTAAGGTCTCAAGGGGGAAAGAGTCATTGATCTCTTTGTTCGGATGATCCCTTGATATGGATCCTCAAGTCTGCTCAGATGATCCGCGGCCAGGTTTTTGGCTCCCTTCTTGTCACGAATTTCAATGTTGAATTATTGAAGGAGTAAAACCCAGCGAAGAAGTCTTGGCTTAGAATCATGCTTAGTCATCAAGTAACTCAACGCGGAATTGTCCGTGTATACGATGGTGGGGGATAAAACAAGATAGGGGCGAAATTTCTCAAAAGCATAGACAACAGCTAAAAGCTCTTTTTCGATTGTCGTATAATGCAATTGAGCCCCCGTCATTGTTTTGCTAGCATAGTGGATTGGTTGGAAGTGTTTATTCACTCGTTGTCCCAAAACCGCACCAATAGCAAAGTCGCTAGCATCGTACATCAATTCAAAAGGCAGCTCCCAATTAGGGGTAACCAAGACCGGTGCCTTAGTTAGCTTATCCTTAAGAAGATTGAAGGCTTCGAGACACTCTTTAGAAAAGATAAAAGGAGTATATTTTTCCAAGAGGTGGGTCATCGGGCGAGCGATTTTAGAGAAATCCTGAATGAATCGACGATAGAAGCCCGCATGACCCAGAAAACTTCGCACACCCTTCACGGTTGAAGGTGGAGGTAATTTGGCTATGACATCAACTTTAGCACGGTCGACTTCAAGACCGGCTTTAGAGATTTTGTGTCCTAGCACAATGCCTTCTTTTACCATAAAATGGCATTTTTCCCAATTTAGAACAAGGCGAGTGTCTTCGCACCGCTTAAGCATACGTTCCAAATTTGCAAGGCAAGAAGAGAAGGATTCCCCAAAGATCGAGAAATCATCCATGAAGACTTCCATGGTTTGCTCAACCATGTCATGGAAGATAGCCAACATGCACCTTTGGAAAGTCCCGGGGGCATTGCATAAGCCAAAAGGCATCCTTTTGTAAGCAAATGTGCCATAGGGACAAGTGAACGTTGTCTTCTCTTGATCTTGGGGATCGATGGGTATTTGGAAATAACCCGAGAAACCATCAAGAAAGCAATAATATTCATTACCCGCTAGACGTTCAAGCATTTGGTCCATAAAAGGTAGAGGGAAATGATCCTTTCTCCTGGCATCATTGAGTTTGCGGTAGTCTATACAAACTCTCCACCCAGTAACGAGACGGGTAGGGATCAACTTGTTGTTTGCATTGGGCACAACGGTGATTCCGCCTTTCTTAGGCACACAATGGACTGGACTAACCCATGGTGAATCCAAAATAGGGTAAATCATACCCGCATCAAGAAGTTTGATAACCTCTTTTTTGATGACTTCATGGATTTTAGGATTCACCCTTCGTTGGCTTTGAATTGTGGGCTTAAAGTCGTCCTCCATGAGAATTTTATGTGTGCAAAAGTGAGGATCAATTCCACGGATGTCGGAGATTTTCCAAGCGATAGCTCTTTTATGCTTCTTCAACACAGCGACAAGTCGGGCTTTTTCTTCTTCTTTCAGGTCCTTTGCGATGATGACCGGTAACTTCTCGTTGTCTTCCAGGAAAACGTACTCAAGATGAGGAGGTAGGTCCTTAAGCTCGAGAGTGGGAGGAACCTCAATAGATAGTGAAACTAACGATGGATCATGATTAGTCACCTCTTTAGGAGAAGGAGGGGAAAGCGGGTCTTCATTGAGAAGTCTCTCAATAGTACGAATGTCTTCATCCCAATCGGTGGACAAATTATCATACATAATATCAAGAGGACCCAAGCTAGCTTCGAAATCATCCAAATCACTTTCTCCAAAAGGAGTCAATGCCGGAGCAATTGAGGCAACGGTCTCAACATTGGGTAGAGAAGAGAGAGTACTTTTGCAAGCATCATGAAAATGTTCTTCACAAGCCTCATCGAGAACATCAATAGTATTAACACTCTCATATGAATAAGGTTGCTTAGAAATTTTACCCATGTTGAAGAAAATTTTATCGTCACCAACTCTCATGATTATTTCGCCCGCGGCTACATCAATGAGAGTGCGACCGGTCCTCAGGAAGGGACGTCCAACGATTAATGGAACACGGGGATCCATCTCGTAGTCAACGACGACAAAATCCACCGGGAAGGTGAATTTGTCGACGCCAACAAAGACATCTTCGGCTATCCCCACTGGATAAGCAACCGTACGGTTGGCTAATTCCAAAGTCATTTTGGTGGGGACTAGCTCGGGCAGAGATAATTGCTTCCAAACACTTAAAGGCATTAAGTTTATACTGGCACCTAGATCGGCTAGGGCCATGCAATTCTCTACTCCCGGGAAGTTGCAAGGAATTAAGAAGCGACCCGGATCACCAAGTTTGGTGGGCAATTTCCTAAAGAGCCCTGCGGAGCAGTTCTCATTAAGTTGGGTCTGAGCGATGTCAAGAAGCTTTTCCTTATCACTTAGAAGATCTTTAAACATCTTAGCGTATTTGGGCATGTGAGCGAGAGCCTCGGCAAAGGAGATGTTAAAATTCAATTGTTTAAACATTTTGAGAAAGTTTGAAACCTGAATATCATCCTTGCTCTTTTGATTCTCTTTCCTCAACCTTGAAGGATAAGGTATATTGGATGAAGAGGAAGGCTTTAGGGGAGTAGGATCACTCACAACCACGGGTGGTGGGGAAATGGGGATAGAAGGTGAAGGAGGTGGGGAAAGTTGCTCTTTTTCCTTGTTCACAATCACGGGTGGAGGTGTAGGAAGCTCGGGTTCCATATAACCTTTTCCACTACGAGTGGTGATTGCTTTCATCTCCCCTCTTGGATTTGCAACGGTATTACTCGGAAGAGTACCCGAAGAAGAGGGTTGATTACCTTGGATGATCGAACCAATCATATCACGAAGGTTAACCGCTTGAGTATTGAAAGAGTCTCTCATGTTTGCATGAATTTCATTGCTGTGTTTTGCCATGTCATTCCTTAGCTCGGCTCGAATATCGTTCCCTTGTTTTGCCATTTCTCCCTTCAAGTTGCGGACTTGACTCTGAAGATTCGTCACCATCTCCTGATTAGTCTTCATGAATGTCTCGACGTCTGGACTCACTGCCATCGGTTGATTGAGAGGTGGAGCTTGGTAAGCTTGAGAATTTCCTTGAGGTGGGTATGGGTTTCGTTCGGATTGATATTGATTGTTTGCATGAGGTTGGGATTGGTTGTTTTGGTTGTAGCTTTGTTGTTGGTTTTGGTTTGGAGGAGGGAAACCGGGAGGAGCAAGATAATTGTTGGAACGATAACTTAGCAAGCTACGGTCTCCTTGAGGGCGAGCTTGATAGCCTCCCGTGGGATAATTACCGTAAGTTGCGTTTTCAGAATAATTGCCTTGAGTAGAAGGACAATCATTATAAGAATGAGGACCACCACATGTGTCACCAGAAATAGCAACGGCTTTAGCTTGTTGAAAGTGGTTTGTGGCCATGGACATGAAATCCTTGTGAATCTCAGCGAGTTGTCGAGAAATTTCAGTCATCTCAGGATTGGAAGTAGTAGAAGAAACATTGAATCTCTGATTAGATCTTGAGGATGCGGATGAATCCCAATTCTTGTGGTGAGTAGTCATGTTTTCAATCAACTCTCGACACTCCTCCGGTCTCCTTTTCATAAAGGTACCACCGGCGGCGGCATTGATCGTGTCACTATCACAAAAAGTGAGACCATTGTAGAAGGTGTCAATGAGAGTGACGGGGAGCATATTGTGATTTGGACAGCGTTCGATCAAATCATTGTATCGTTCCCAAGCATCAAAGAGCGATTCATCATTGTCTTGCATGAATCCACTTATTTGGTTACGAAGGCTAGTGACCATGGATGGGGGAAAGTAGCGCGATAAAAAGCGTTGAGTCATGTCATTCCACGTATGAATAGAATTCTTCGAGAGACGGTCAAACCATTTTTCGGCATGGTGAGAAAGCGAGTGGGGAAAGAGTTGAAGGCGAAGGTCATCCATAGAAACACCGGAGCACTTCATGCTTTGGGTTATGGTAATGAATTTGTCGAGGTGTTTGTTGGCATCATCATCCGGAATTACACGAAATGGGTTAGTTTGCACTTGCTGGATCATGTGATGCTTCAACGAAAACTCCTGAGCCGTGACGTGCATCGCCGCAATCGGGCCTCCGCGTCCGTTCATGGTGGGTTGACATAATTCCTCCATTGTTCGTAAATCAGGTAGGAGGAAATTGTTGTTGTTGTTGTTGTTGTTGTTATTCAAATTGGGTAGAGATGGGTTATTATTGTTGTTATTAACACCAGTCATATCTAGATCTTCACGAGTCTCGGGCTCAGAATAGTTCGAAGATCTAGTACGCATACACCTGTAGAAGAAAAATATACACAGAGAATATCTATATAATCTATATAATCTTTTTGGTGCAAAACCTTTTGAAAAGAATTGCTTTTTATGATTTTCAATGTTTTTGTATTTTTGAAGAGTTTTATATTTTTTTATGGATTTTTAAAATTTTTAAAGCAAGGAAAATAACGTTCAAAGAACGGATCCCAAAATTCAATGCGTCTCTCACTAAAAACCGTTAATCATAACGAAAAGAGCCGGCAGCGGCGCCATTTAATACTTGGCTTTGCAACCAAGTATAAAATCTTGTTGTCCCAAGTCTTTTCGAATTGAAAACCGGTCTAAGTGCCACTCAATTGTCTTTTGGTGAAACAAGAGAATGGTTTGGTTTTGTTTATCTAATTTAACCAATAGCAAATAAGTAAGTGTCGTTGAGTAAAGTAGAAGTTTAAAGATTAATATTAAAATGACGAGTTAAAATAAATGCTTGAAAAACTTAAAGACAAGATTAGGAAAATTACTAGATCACTTAAATAAGCTAACACTTAGGAACTTTATAAGAAACAAGAACTAACACCATCTGAATATTCGAGACAATCACTGATCGGAATATGCTAAAAAGGCTGCAATCGGAATATGGGTGACAATAGTCCAGATCGGAATATTTGAAATGAGGCTGTCGGAATGTTTACAAACACACTCAATCGGAATGTTCAAAGATGATCTAATCGGAATATTGAAAATGCTCTAATCGGAATATACCCAAAAATCACCAATCGGAATGTTTACAAGACCCACTCAATTGGAATACAATAATATCTTGCTATCGGAATATCACAAAAGACCCAATCGGAATAATCATAAATGAGCCCAATCGGAATAATTGGAAACTTAGCTTAATCGGAATAATAAACAAGTTCAAATCGGAATGATATACCCTATTCCGATCCACAGTGATCGGAATATTGTTGCTTCAGTCGGAAAGAGCCCAAAACCCTCTTCCGATCTAAGTGATCAGAATAAAGGGGGTGTCTGCTCGGAAAAACCCAATCGGAAAAGGGTTAAAACCCTTTCCGATTTACCCTTTTTGATCCGAATTAAAAGCAAGGGAATAAGCTATTTCAATAAGCTATTCCCCAAACTAGCTCGAATCAATGATGAACCGGATCGAATAAGCACTTTTATCAACTTATCTAACTCGAAAATAAACAAACATGAACTTTTTAAGAAAACTTTTTATAAGTAAATAAGCTAATCATAAAAATAAGCCAATAAGCACAAAAGTCTCACAGCTTATTCGCATGAAAACTTAGGTAATGATCAAAAGATTAACTTTTTAAGCACGAAATCATTAAGAACAACACGGATCATATGAAATTCGCACCAAAATCAATCTAAAATCAAAGAAGGGTAGAATGAGATGAAAGATTAAAAGCTTAAATAGAACTTGATTGATGAAAAATAAGCAATACAAATGTTTAATCTTGAAAGATTAAGAGAAAAGATGAAACTTAGTGAGAGAAAGTTTAAGACTTTCTCTCTCTAAAACTAGAGAGAAAAGTAAAAATGAAAAAACTAAAAATTAAAGACTAACTAACTAACTAACCAACACCCTCCTAATGACTATTAGGAGGGTATTTATAGGGAAGGTGGAAGGAGTGCATGTGTTGCATCTTCTTTCTTGCTTTCTTCACGTCTTCTCGACTCGACTTTAATTCTTTGTCTTTTCTCGATGTCGTCTCGGGATTTGAACTTGTCTTTTAATTTTCTCCTTCTATTAGACTTAAGTTCTTCGACTTCGTTAAACTTCCGTCTTTAGACTTTTTCTTCGATAAATCTTCAGAATAGGCCTTGGACTTCCGTTCTTTTTGCACTCTTGATCTTTTGACTTCGTCTTCTCCCGTTTTCTTCGATAAAAGCCCGTGAAAACCCGTGTTTTCTTCTTTTTTCATATTTTGGTCCTAAAACACAATAAAAAACACAAACCACGCATAATTCCGACTTTTACGACATAAATCACACGTTTTGGTCTTGTTATTATTGGAAATAAGAGGTAAAAGGATAAGTGTTTTCACACTTATTACTAAGTATGAACTTACTATGGTTCACTTCATACTAGTCAAAACATCGTAATAAATAACATCCAAACACATCAAATAATATAAAATGCACACATACTCCTATGACGCCTATATGCATGGAACCTTAAGCTATAGACTAGGCTACGTGACCAGGGAACCTAATTATCTATAACCATTGGCTCTGATACCATTTTGTAACACCCCGCCATGGCGGAATATGGGGCGCGACGTATGGATATCATCACAACAAACGGTGTCTCTATAGAGAAAACTAAAATGTAAATATAATGTCATAAATGGCGATACAAACGTCATGACAATATCTCAACAATGCAGGAGCCTAGGTAAGTAGGTAACAGTCCTACCACTTACCCAAGACAAACAATAAACATAAACCAAACAAACATATAGGTGCCAACATGTATCACTTATAAATAAAAACATAAAGGTAAACTAAGAAGGAACAGGGATCTCCTTCTATAAGCAATCCTAAGGCATCCAAGTCTAGCCACTTCTATCCTCAAGCTTAACCACACTTACACCTGAAAGAGACACTAAAACACGTCAACATAATGTTGGTGAGAGTCATAGGTTTAGACTCCAATGCCAAAACAAACCATAAGCTGTGAGTACAACCAAAAGTTAAAAACGTATGGACAGTGCGATACTAACATGCATTAACAAACTAATATTCAAGATTCAACTAATCAAACAAAAACCAAGTCCAAATCCAAGGCTCCCAGCCTTACCAAACACCATACTCCCATAGGTACTCCAACACCTATGAACCAATCCCGAGGCCCCGCCTTGCCAATAACCCCTTGGTACCAAGTAAAAAACATAAACAATCAAGAATCAACTACCAGTTAATCACATAAGTATACACACATAAGTCCATTACCAACGCCAAACATTCACAACATAATTTATAAATAACAACACAGTGTCTCTTCCATCCCATCTGGAAGTAAAAAACAATAGTAAACATGGGACTATGAAACTCACCTGATTGAGCTTCCCCAAACTTCCGCGCACTAGCAAAAAGCTAACAAACCAAAAACACATAATCAAAACATGAACCAAACACTAAAATGGCTCATCAACCTTTGATGGACATCTAACCTTCTCCCATATATATACCTCATATATATATGCTCTAAGCATCTCATTACACCCCTCTATAAAGCCCTTAACTCGTTTTACTTCATAACACATCCCGTTAACATTTTATCAAAAATAGTCCAAGTTTTAGGCCTCCAAACTATAAGCCAAACACCCACCTAAACACACCCATGATCTCTATAAAGGGAATATTTATGCCCTTACATATGTTAGCTAACACCTCCCACTTGACCCAACCTTAAAGCTATTGTTAAGGCCCTGATATATATATATATATATATATATATATATATATATATATATATATATATATATATATATATATATATATATATATATATATATATATATATATATATATATATATATATATATATATATATATATATATATATATATATATATATATATATACTTTCGTCATTCTAGATTTACTGATTTTAAACATAAAAAAAGTTTGTTATGATTAGGGGGTCTTACCATAAACCACAACCTTAGCCCAAGTGCAAATACTTACTACAATATATAAAACATCTCTCGTGTTCGTTAGAAGATCCCAATGCAACCCTAAGTACCCCAAACAACCCAAAACTTAAAAAGAAAACAGGCTGACTTCAAAACTGTTTTGACCTCCGACTGTTGTAACCTGTTTTTGTCCCACTTCCCGACATCCACTTTAGTTATCGTTTCTTGCATTGGAAAGCCACTTCAATTACCTTTTCAGAGATACTTGGATCGTAAAATAAGAGTTTATAGAACTCCCAATATGATCAAAACAATTGAATCAAAATTCTGCACAGTTTTTAAAAACGGGTTTAATCAAATTAACTTAACTAATCACCCATAACCCCATTAAATACAAGCCCTAGTTTATGTAATCATCATATTATGATCAATATAACATTAAATTACTGTTTTTAAATTAAACCCTAACCTAAATCCATCATAATATGATTAAAGAAAACATAAAAACAATTTAATTGAAAAGGGTTATGAAGGTTTTACCTTTAATTTAATGGAAGATGAAAAAAAATACTGAAAACCTAAAAACACCCCATTTAGCCGTCGACTTAAATCACCAGGAGAGAAAAATATGGTTTTTGTTTTTTAACTAAAACATTATATTGGGTATGGGTGAACCCAAGTCCAATCCATAGCCCATTTACCGTTTTCTTTCCTTTTTTTCTTTCTTTTAGTCGTCCAAATCGCCATATATATATATATATATATATATATATATATATATTGGGTATGGTTGAACCCAAGTCCAATCCATAGCCCATTTACCTTTTTCTTTCCTTTTTTTCTTTCTTTTAGTCGTCCAAATCGCCATATATATATATATATATATATATATATATATATATATATATATATATATATATATATATATATATATATATATATATATATATATATATATATATATATATATATATATATATATATATATATATATATATATATATATATATATATATATATATATATATATATATATATATATATATATATATATATATATATATATATATATATATATATATATATATATATATATATATATATATATAGGAATGGGGTAAAATGAGAAGGGGACTTAAAATAAAAAGTATAGGAAGGATTGTGAGAGTGACATGTGTCATTATGCCATGTCACCATGCCACATAATGATGACACCTCACTATTTAAAAAAATTCGATTTTTTAAAAAATATTTTCGAAAAAAAAAATTTGAATTTTTTTTCGAAAAAAAAATTTCGAATTTTTTTTTTTACAAATTTTTTTTTCCAAAAAAAAATTTCGATATTTTTTTTGGAAAAAAAATATTTCAACTTTTAATGCATCATAATAATAAGTTACTGCATTATAGTTCATCATCGAACTTAATGCAGTAACTAATTATACTGATGCATTAATTTATTAAGTTGATGCATCAAACATATAACAGTAATGCAATAGATTATTTCTTTTGAATTTTTAAATAAAATAAAAGATAATCTACTGCATCTCAATTATATAATTTGATGCATATAATTCATCACCGTACTTAATACAGTAACTAATTACTGTGATGCATTAACTTATTAAGTTGATGCATCAAACATATAACTCTGATGCAGTATATAATTTTTTTAAATTTTTAAATAAAACAAAAGATAATCTAGTGCATCGCAATTATATATTTTGATGCATCATGTTAATAAGTTAATGCATCACATTAATAAGTTACTGCATTATAATTCATCACCAAACTTAATGCAGTAACTAATTATCTGATGCATTAACTTATTAAGTTGATGCATCAAACATATAATTGTGATGCAGTAGATTAGTTTTAAAAAAAATTCGAAAAAAAAACTTTCAAAAAAAAATTTCGGAAAGAAATTTTCGAAAAAAAAAAATTTCGAAAAAAAAAATTCGAAAAAAAAAATTTCGAAAAAAAATTTTAGAAAAAAAAATTTCGAAAATTATTTTTTTGAAGAAAAAATATTTCATAAATTTTTTTTTTAAAATTCGAAATTTTTAAGTGTTGAGGTGTCATGATTATGTGGCATGATGATGTGGCTAACTGACACATGTCACTCCCATAATCCTTCCTAGACTTTTTATTTTAAGGGCCTTTTTAGTGTATCCCTACCCTATATATATATATATATATATATATATATATATATATATATATATATATATATATATATATATATATATATATATATATATATATATATATTCCTTTTATTGTTTAATAATACATTACTAGGATTACCTTAATTTATTACAACTCCTAAAGCTTCCAAAACCTCAAAATCGTAAAACTAGTCAAATTTACGCGTTTTACCGTAAAAGTCGTAAAATATACACTTTTAAAAAAAATCTAAAATTTTGAAATAAACTTTATAACTAAGTCCTAAATGACTTAAAACCATCCCGAAAAATATCCATATGACTAATTACCTCATCCGAGACCTCCAAATGCTAAACCGTAAATCGTGAAAAATACGATTTTCTATAATACATATACGTATAAGTAAAACCACTAAATAACACCATCTCACTTCATAGTCACTACCATGTGAACTCATGAACATGAAATCATCACACATCGTTTCACTCACAAGGTACCCCGTACTAGAAACGATATCCAAACCACAATCTATACACACCAATAAGCACATAAACACGTAAAGACACGTAACTAGCACAAAATTAAACTAAGTGACGAACCTCAAAACCAGGGTTGTTACAAATACCGTAGCATAAATGAACTGACTAAAATCTGAATAAGTTTACATACATGTTCTTTGTACTATCTATTAAGACTGTACTATTTGATTAGGCATAACATTGGCGTGAGCTTTAACTGGATATTCGTATTAAACAACTATTGCCTATTCCCAGGTGAGTTTACAGCCCCATATAAACTTTTGATAAAACTTTCCCTTTTGGGAAAGAAAATATCCAAACACTTAATGGACATAACAAGATTGTATAACTTGACTATGATTGATTATTATTGGAACTGTTAAATTGTTGTAAATTGTCCGAATGATATACATAGATCTATTAGGGATTGACCATCCCCGTCTGGGTGAGTCATGCTCACTGTGCCTTGGCCGGGACAACAGACATATACCATGTTGGAACTAGAATGGGTGTCTTTTTGTAATACACTACGTCCTCATCTGTTGAGGACTATGGAAGGTTAAGCTTCAGTTTATAATAATAAACAAATGTAATCTACATTTTAGTAAGAATGCTTTGTGCATTGTTACTTCTATGATTAATGTATGTCCAAACTAATTAATTGTTAAAACCTGTAAATTCACCAACTTTATGTTGACCCCCTTCAGTATGTTTTGCACAGGAATATAAAGTTAGTACGTGGTGTGTGCATGGTCTCCAGCATCTTAGTAATCTGTATCATAGGACTCGTCAGGGGTTCTATTTGGGAAACATAAACAATCTCCTCATGACATGTTAAAAACAATTTTTATTTATTTGATTAATAAACATGTAATCTGGTTTGAATAACTCTTTATCTTATGCTCTATGGACTATATGATATCGATCCACCCTAGTGACATCTCCGTGGATATTTCCGCATATTCTGACCCTACCCGGGGTGTCACAGCTATATTCTTGTCAACGTTGGAAAAAGCCATGTCAACGTCTAAATTGGTCCTAACAACGTTTGGAAATAAATCTGTCAACGTCCAAAAATAAAAATAATAAAAATAAAAAAGGACCTTAACAAAGTGATTTATCCTAGTGAAGATAACCTATAAACTAAAAATTACTATAGGGTGGCAAGCACTGTCCAATCATGCACACTTGCTTAAGCAAGATACACATAACAGTCCTCAAGTGTCCCTTGCTAACCAAAGTTCTTAACAGTGAAGTTATCTCATAAAATCCTTTGTAACTTCCCAGGTAAGCCCAATAAAAATCATACCCAAGTCTCCCAACAGACCACATCCAATTCTAGGCCAAAAAGTCTTGGCAGCGTGCATAGTATATCAACTTTGCATGCTACAGTGCCTCATGAGTTAGTAAACTAATTCATACTCACCAGTGGCCACAATCTAGAATTGTGATAAGAGTATTATATGAATACCCAAAAAGTCCTAAAGGTTTCCTAACCCTCCCCTTAAACTATGATAGATAAGTTGCCATATAAAATGCATGTAATAAAAATTTATGTCAAGATAGGAATATAAATATTCCAACCATCATCCATAAACTGAAACATGCTTCAATAATGCTCCAAGTATCCATAAGAAACTCTGTATCCATTTGTACAATGCTAACAACGCCGGCATAATTAGATCAAAAACCACAAAACTAACAAGTTGCTGACAACATCAATTTAACACTTGTCGGCGTTAAAATAACCTTTGTCAGCGTTAGACAAATAAGTGGAAAATATAATTTTGTACAAAGACCAATAACAAATGCATATCCTGTACATACTTTTACAATAAGTTCCCAAAACACATATTAAGTAAGATTGATCATTCCAATACTTGTTACCAAGTATTGAAATCTTCCAATATCAAAAGGTTTAGTTAATAAATCAGCCACATTTTCCTCTGTGTCAACCCTATCTGGTTGTATTAAACCTTTTTCAAAACAATCTCTTATAAAATGATGTCTAATTTCTATATGTTTTATTTTAGAGTGATGTACAAGATTTTTAATAATGCATAAAGTACTGTTATTGTCTACAAAAATCTTGGTATGCATAAAATTATACGCATAATCCAATAGCTGGTTCTGAATCCATAAGACTTGTCCACAACAAGCAGCCGCAGCAACATACTCTGCTTCAGTTGAATAATTGGCCACCATTGTTTGTTTCTTGCATTGCCAAGAGATCAACCTACTCCCAAGAAATTGGCATCCACCAGTTGTGGATGTTCTATCAAACTTTTCACCACCATAATCACTGTCTGAATATACAATAAGCTCCAATGGAGAAACTTTTGGATACCATAATCCCAAGTCTGGATAACACCTAAGATACCTAAAGATCCTCTTGACAGCATGAAGATGACACTCTTTGGGAGTCACTTGATGGCGTGCACATGCACACACAACAAACATAATGTCAGGTCTTGATGCTGTGAGATACATCAATGAACCAATCATTGACCTATAATGCCTGACATCCACCTCTTTTCCATCTCCAACCTTTCCCCAAGGGTGTTCCCTATCCATGGTGTGCTAGCCCGTTTCTCATGTGGAGAAAAGCCAAACTTCTTCAATATTTCTGCTACATATTTGTCTTGAGAGATGAAGATACCATCTTCATTCTGCTGTACTTGTAACCCTAGAAAGAAGTTCATCTCCCCCATTGCACTCATCTTGAATTTGTCTGTCATAAGTTTGGAAAAGTCTTCACTCATCTTTGGACTAGAAGAGCCAAAGATGATATCATCCACATAGACCTGTACAAGTAAGAAATCCTTACCAGTCTTCTTTGTAAACAAGGTCTAGTCTATGGTGCCCCTTTTGAATCCATTTTCCACCAGATAGGTGGACAATGTGCCATACCATGCTCTTGGGGATTGATGAAGTCCATACATAGCTTTCTTCACTCTATACACCTTGTCTGGATGTTCTGAATCTTCAAAACCAGGAGGCTGCATTACATAAACCTCCTATGCATTTGTGCCATAAAGAAAAGCACTCTTTACATCTATTTGATAGACTGTAAATCACATGTAGGAACCATAGGCTAGAAAAATCCTTATTGCCTCAATCCTTGCAACAGGAGCAAAGACCTCCTCATAGTCTATCCTTTCCTCTTGTGTATATCCTTAAGCAACTAAACGTGCCTTATTTCTGACCACAATTCCTCTTTCATCCTTTTTTTTCTAAGATCTCATCTTGTCCCAATAGGTCTGACATGTCTGGGACAATCAACTAACTCCCAAACATCCTGAATAGCAAATTGGTGAAGCTCATCTTGCATTGCTTCCACCCAACTTGGTTCTTTGAGAGCATCAAAAATCTTCTTGGGCTCCTGTTGTGACAGAAAATAGGCAAACAAACATGCTTGAACAAGAGGGGTATCAACCTTCTTGTAAATATTGGCAATAAATCCTCCATGAGTCTGATGAGACCTTCTAGTTTGGACAGGAGTCATCACATCACCTATAATAAGAGAACAAGGATGATTCTTCATAGTAGATGTAAGCACTCCTCCTTCAATAATTGTATAATCATCAATCTTAGTCTCCAAGTTGTCAATATCCTCTTCAAATGCTCTTCCATCATCATCTGAATGAACCTCTCCATTTCTGTTTGAAGGTTCACCTTGTTCAAAATTATTGGAAGAGAATAAATGGTCAAAAGAGTTGTCAACACCTGAATTAGGGTACTCAACGTTTGAGCCATCAACGCCTAAATTTGTCTTGTCAGCGCAAGATTTTCATCTGCCAGCGTTTGAAGAATCATGTATGTTTTCAACTGGTGATACCTGTAGACCACCTTTCTCTTTTCCAGCAGCAGCAGCAGCAACAAATGCATCTGTCCATATAGGAATGGTAACATACTCAAGTATGGGTGCTGATTTGTCTGCTTGTGATCCAACCTCTTTATCAACCTGTGTACCTGAAATTTCAACAACTGGTTCTTCCAAAACATTTGAAGTTACATTCACAATGTCTGGATTAGTAACAGACATATAATTCAATGTCCTAGATAGAGGTTCCAAGTCAAATAACCAATCTGGACCACTCTCAAGATCACAAGGTTTACTCTCTAGAAACCTAACATGTACCTTTTCAAGTATACATTTTTCTTTCTTAATGTAAACTCTATATCCTCTACTCTACACAGAATAACCCATAAAGTAGCCTGCATCACCTTTAGCACTAAACTTACCTAAGGTATGACTAGTGTCCATGTAACACCCCAAATTTATACAACTCAATACAGCGGAAGACTCGTTGGTGTTACGGGATAACACATTACTCACATCATAGACAACGCTTGAAAATCGCGTCGTTTAATAATAAATCATTTCCATTCATAAATATCAAAGTTACATCGGTCCCAAGTCATTACATTTCATACAAAGTTTTACAAAATATTTGAATGGAAATATTGTTTAAGTGCGGGCCATGAATTCTTGTCGTCTTCCCGAGAATTACCTTCAAGTACCTGAGACAAAACATGTTAAAAGAAAAGGTCAGCGATAATGCCGAGTGAATTCATAGAGTTTAATAAAATCCATCAATATAATATCAGTATAAAATTATTACTGAAAATCATTTTGTACAAATCATTTTAATAGGCCATAAAATAGCCAAAGTCATTTTATACAAATCTTCATCAAGATCATAATATAGGCATTTGCCTTAAAAATCATTATACGAGCCAATGTCGTAAAAACATCATACAATACGTCTTACGACGTTGTATAAAGTTAAATAAAAACCGTTATATGAGTATGGTTATGAAAACCAAAACACAAACATAATATCAATAGTATGACCCTGTATTGCTAGTCAGGCAATACGTCGTAATTCTGAGCGTCTAGTAGTATTTCGTTAGTTTGGATTATTATAAGCCGCATGACATTGTTACCTTACTAAACCAACAACGGGTAGCTAACCCGATACTCAATTTGCCCATGTTAAAGTAGCATGTCGTCACAAAGGTCATGCTATGGAAATCTTCTTATACATAAATTCGCTTACCAATCAACGTGGCACGACGGGGATCAACCGTCAAGGCGCGAACTGGGGTGATCGTCCCCAAATAGTACTATTATATGCACAAGCGTCTACCAAATCCCGGTAGTTCACAATTCATGCTAATGGGACTTTTAGTGACATAACCTAACTTTAATAATCCATTTAATTTCATCTATCGGGTCCTTTAATCATTTATCGGGTCATACAATCGGGTCATACAATCATTCCGGTCCAAATCAATAAACAAACAATCGGGACAAATGGTGTCCTATTTTATAAAAGCTAACATGTTATCTCCCTCGCGGGTTTATAAAACATTTCATAAAAACATTTAAAAGAGTGCGAGGCTATGAACTCACGTTGATGTGGGAAGGCGGGTTATCGGCAATTCGGATGTACGGTACGTGCTTCAATCACGGAAACCTAGAAAAATAATACTCGTCTTAGACTCATTTCCAATGACTTTATAAAAATAACAATTATGTATACATATGATGATTGTATATATATGATGATCAAGTGGGTTTACATATTCTCGTTTACTCATTTTTGCGTTTATGTGTCGATAACTTTTATACTAGTTTACTAGTTTTACCTATTTACACGTTTTAATTCCAATAAACTTATTATAAGTTCTTTAACTTGTTTTAATCCATTTTATACTTATATTATCAGTATCTATACATTCCATTTTGGGCCCAAATGGGTTAAGCCCAATAAGTACTTTTTATAAGTGTTTATCTTATTTAGTCCAATTATTAGTCCAATATGCTTAGTTAGCTCGTTAATGTCCGTATGTCCTATAATTCGGGTTTTATCGGTTTTTACTTGTTATATATGTTTATACATCAGTATATGAGTTTATAAAAGTTTACATTAGACGGGTCCAACCGTCTAAGTTTTATTTAACAAAAACGTTAATTTTACGGTAATAGCCGATAAAGTCGTAAAAATCATATTTATAGTTTTATAACTTATAAAACTTAACAAGTTACCATTTTTATAAAATGTCCACTTATTTACCATTGTACATATTTATATAAATAAAGTTCATGAGTTAGTGGGTTTTAACTTTACATTTTATACAATATAATTTTGAGTGCTTATATAATAGTAATAAACATTAATTCTCAAAATCTGATTTTTATTTTCATCTTCACCAAAACTGCCATATCTAGAGTTCTATATGGAGATAGAAGCTCAAATTTTTATCACATAAACTACATGATATGTGCTCCTTTTAACTATCTTATAGCTATTGTTGAATCATGTTCTAAGTATTTTTTAAAAATCGTCCAAAACAGTGAACTCAGATTTGTACTTTAAACTTGTTTTGATCATATCTCACTCATTACAATGATTACATTGCATGGCCAACTCTCACATGTGTACAAGACTCATAGCTTACTGTATATCAATTATACTTCAACATTTTATCAGTTCATGACATGTTTCTTTACTGTTTTATACAGCCATCATTTTTAAGCAAGATTTTAGCCTTATTTCCTATAGTTTTTCATCTTTTTAAGCATGTTTATCAACAACAAATCCCCACACAACACTTTTGATCATCATTCATCATCATATACATATACATAAGTAAAATAAATACAAGATTACATAATCAAAAATAATAAGAGGATGAGGAGAACAATCTTTATACCACCATGATGATGTAGGTTGTGATCAAAACATGGATTTTGATGGAGAAACTTGTGCATAGCCAAGACCATCTTCAAGACCACCAATATTCATAATCTCCTTGTGGAAAATCAGACCTAATACTCCATGGAAACTCCTCCTTGGATGTTATAACTTGCACCAATCAATAGGGTTTCAAAAGGGCTTCAACATGTGTGTAGATAACATGAGATTTTATGGTAGAATCAAGATAAAGTGAGGGTGTTTTGGGGGGTAAAGTGGATGGCAAAGAGAGAGTAGAGAGGAAATTGTGAAGTTTTGCATGTGTGAAATGAAGCTAATGGTAATGGTGGAGTGGTTTAGCTAGTTTTGGTGGGTGGAAAGCTTCATTGTGAAGCTAAGTTAGACAAGTGTTGTTAACTTGTTAATGTTTTGAAACCTAAGGTGTTGGTTAGCTTGTTATGGCCGGTTTGAGTGGGGGTGGGACAAGTGTACCACTTGTCTCATCCCCATTTATTTACGGGTACTCCTCGATTCTAGTTTCCTCGATTTGCGTGCCCTCGGGTCGTTTTACGAAAAACGTTTTTATAAATTATGAATCAACGGCACAAAACGAATCTAATAAAAATTGTTTCATCAAAAACGGAGTTCGAAAACGTAAATACGTAATCCTAAGATTTCCGGTTTAGTCGTAAAGGACGTTAAAATAAAATCGTAAGTCCTAATCTTCTCGTAAATTTGTGAGTTTATGAACCAACACAAATTTAAAACTCCAAAATAATATACACGGATAAATTTATTTTCTGAAATGTCGGACTGTCACCAAAGACGGTGTATGTAAACGTAAGCACGTAACGTTGAATCCTCCGGTTTAGACGTAGTCGATGCTACTTCAAGACGTAAATCCAAATTTCTTCCCAAAAATAAGTGAGTTCATATTATAACATTAAAATAATGTTTTTAAATAACATCTGAGAATAAAATATCAATCATAAATTGACGGATTGTCATAGCATTTACCCCTAAACAAGATCTTTGTCCTCAAAGATCATCTTACCTTACTACTCGCTTCTTATAGAGTTAAAGCCATGTGGGTATTTCCTCCACATCCGATCTTTTCTCATAAGTGTAATTCATTACAATACGCGAGGTTCATCAAACATAACTACGGGAATAAGATCAGGCTTAATGTTGACTTACTTTCTCTATCCATGATGTTCACGGGTTTTTGATGAATGCAACTTTTCGCCGATCTAAAGTTTACTAAGGAACAATCAGATTTTCACTTGATATATATTCCATCAAGTTAGATATACGAAACATAATTCACACATCTCTTGAAGTCCTTGGGTAGATCCAGCTTATATGCCTTTCAAACCAATCTTTTACCTCATCTCAATGGTCCCATACAACGGGGACTTATATCCCATGATTTGTCAGATCATGAATTCATTTGTCCAAGGTTAAAAATTGTGGCATAACTTCGCTACCCATTTGGCACTTCAAGATCTACATTTCATATCCACATAACCTCTTTCCCACTACCGGCAGTCAATAATCAGATCCTAATTTCAATAATCATTTAAGATCTCGCGGGTCGGGTATTTTGTAAGGTTAGGTTCGCCATCAGAGGAAACCTTAAACCTAAAAGACATGTCCAACTCACTATGGGTATATGTCGGTTGTCTCCATCTCAACTCTTGCTTACAGATGCTCTAATATCTAGATCCTAACAAGATTCAATCTTAATCCTAATACGATGATTATCAATGGTAATCCTTCCAAAGGAAAGCGATTATACGGTTTATTACCAAAGGTCATTCATTCCAACATAAAATAGCACTTATATTACTTTGTATCGTTACTTTACCTCGTCCCTTCGATTGGGGTGGTACATAGTACTCACATCAAGGTTCGTTTTCAATGATTTCTGAGCAAATCTCTAGAAATTTGTTGCGAAGCAAGGATCTTGATAAAGATGTTCGATACAGGCACACTATGTTTACATAACTCTTTTGCATTTATCATTAATGGGAATGATATTAGCAGATTTGGTCAGTCTGTCGACGATGACCCAAATCGAATCAAATTCAGATGATGACCTTTGCAATAGCTAGACGTTTACTAATGTATGAGGCGATGTCTGCCTTCATAATTGCCATCAGTACAACTTCTTCAGACAAAGATACTTTTAGTCATAAATGACATAAATAGAATACTTATACTTACAAATTCCAACACAACTATATCTCACAATCCTCCATATTTAGGCAACCATAAACAGCCCTTTAAAACATTTAACACTATCGGCTTCTCAACTCTAATGGTTCACATTATCCGCGAACCACTTTTATTATCTATATTACCCTTTTTACAATCATTGGCTATTTTTAAATTGTTCGGCAATCTATTTTGCACCTTTATTATTAAGGAACATGTCCAAATTGGTTCTTTATCTTTTATACATAACGTGTCAGTAATTACGTTCACTTTTCCTGGTGAAATAATTATCATGACCATATTCATTCAAATTTTATATTCTCTTAGTTTTAATTTCTTCTTAACTATCATTTTTATCCGTTTTACTCAATCTGACGTCTAAAGCGTCGATAATTATTACAACTAATTAAATATTAAATATTCAATCATTATGAAATGTAAACGTAAAGATTTTAAATTTCTTAGTTCGACCAATTATATAATATGTTCAAGATAAATTTGAATTTAATTAAGACAATTTTTGTTGATTTATCGGAAATAATTAGTAAGATCCGTAAATGTTCGAAAAACCTTCGTTTATTCTTTGGTAAAAAATTTCTTAGTTTAAAAGCAAAAATTGTCGTTTCAAATTTCAAGTCATGTTTTAAATGGTTTCCTCAATTCCTCTTAGGTTGTCTAGAAGTATACACAAACATTTACCCCTAAACAGAAGTTTAGTTAAATGGTTTGTGTACAAGGGAATAGTCCCTTAAAATCCTTTGTTAAAACATTTGTCAAAACACGTTTGCACTTTCTTTTTGGTAAAAATCCAAAGTCTTAAAAGGGCTCTTAATTTTTGAAGAGTCAATATATTCCATTATCTTATTAATCACACGGTCAATTAATGTAAAGGTTTAAATCTTTAAACACATATCAATTATTCAAGGTACAGGTTTTCATTGTTCGGCCAATTCAGGGTAATCTATCAATAATTATTAACTCATTCTTATTCTTATAAACAAACATATAGTCCTTAATGATCACAAGCATGAATTTATCAAATTACAGCCTACACACGTGATTCACCAAATTTATGAATGCTACATGTGTATTAGTCAATCCAAACGTCACCACGTGAAACTCATAATGTTCATTACAAGTACAGGATGTAGTGATTGGAATACATAATCCTTTTTCGCAGATGCGAAGTTGATGATAACTATGCCATGGATCAAAACCTTGTAAATGATCGAACAAATCTTCCATTTCGAGTTATGGATATCGTTTTCGATTGTCAATTTACTCAGTTCACAGTAATCTATAAATATAAGGAATGATAACACCATAGCTCTTCATGACGACATGCTTGGTATAATAAAATCTTTCTCCGACAACTCTCTCAGTTGTACGGTAATTCCTTTAATTTAGATGGTGCTGGCGTACAGTGCACACGCCACAGGTGCAGCACCAGGAATATAATCAATACCAATTTCAAATTGCCTTAATGGCGAAAGTCTAGGTAATTCATCAACAAATACTTACTTAAAGTTTCAGATAACATAAACATCTTTTAGTAAATTCATATTAGGTTCTTCTAGATTACAATATCTATAACTAGTTTACAATCATTCATGGTATAATTTTAAGTCTAAATGCAGGATATGGTCACCCATCAAGAATTATTTAGATCACCTTTGATAATCAACATCTTATTATTTAGGGGAATTCTATTCGAGTTCCCATCGATTAAGACAATGTCGTCATGTCATAATCAATCAATCCATTCTACTGGCACTATCAACTTTCTAGTTTTATTGCCGTCGATAAGATGTGAACTTCTCAAAAGACTAATAATAACTCATAATCCTTCACGAATTCAAGGATATCAGGATACATAACTAACCTTAAAAGAGTAAGGTCAACGCATAATCTATGCGAGAGAATTTCAAATCAGATACAGATGAAAACATTTAACGAATATGAATATATCCCATGTTTTCATAATTTGACTACGCATTCGAAAGCTCCTCGGATCGTTACCCAGGTCATTCAAATGAAATCAAATCATAAGAAATGATAGGAACGTCGATACATCCAGTCGGGTATCAACACTCGGAAATCAGATACTTTCCCTAAGAATCTCACTACGGAAGAATTGGACAAGAACGGAATATCAATTGTCAAATAAGACAAATTCCACAGATGATTAAATTCAACTCAGAAGAATAGATGCTACAGGCACATATGTAGGTGTCTCTAACAATATGTCCCTATTTTTCACTTCTTGCAGATCTCATAAAATTTAATCTTTCACAATCTTCAAAGAGAATGTAGTGTTTATTCATTAGTTTTATGGTGACTACTAATCCGTCTTGCATGGTCCATTCCAAATTGTATGTAGGCGCGCAACTATATACAATTTCAAGATTAACGATGCAATACTCAGTTCGTCAAAATTTTATTTTCACGCTTAATTCTTAAATAAGAATCAAGAATAAATTTACAAAGATTTTCTTTGTTATGAAAATAGTTAAGTTTCCAAAGCGTTTCATAAACAACTTCATTTTGATATCAATCACTTATAAATCTCACTTTGAATAATCCTTATTGTGATGAAAATTAAATTTTCTCAAAGGATACCGTTTTAACTTTATAAAAACAATGTGTGATCTGCAAAAGAGTGATGAAGAGTTGTTCACCAAGAACTTAACTACAATATGATAGGAGATAAGCTTAGCCAAATAATCATGAGGTTCATGACCTTGATGGCGCTCGAAAAGATTAATCCACAACGTAACTCAAACAGAGATGAGTACTTGCTCAATGGTTGCATCACTAATGCGAACATTAGGATGAAGCAATAAAAGATAGATATCATCGATACATGTAGAATTTAGCAATCAAAGGTAGTCTTTTCATTAATCACAAACAAGTCAAATTGTATCGTAACACATTACGTGTCACTATGTCATACAATTCTCAGAACTCATCCTACCAACTGATATCTCAGTTAAGTTAGGGATTTTTAAAAGATACCACGATGAATACTAATCTACAAGAGTCATTAGGTGTTCCATATGTCTCGGAAGATCCATTGGTCCCAATTCAGAAGAAGATTTCTTCAATTTATTCCTTGGACACTGGGCATCCTCATTAGTTGACAATGGCCTAGGAACAACCCTTAACACGAACCAATAATCAATTAAAACCTTATAATTCAATCACAGGACTTAACGATTTCCTCTTAACAATCTCATATTCCATATGTGTTAAACTTTTCTTTATTCAAATTTTAACAAATTTTATACTCAATTCGATATCCTACCTTATTTTCCAATACTTTCAATCTTATTCTTAGGCCTTAATATGGCAATAAAAGCTCGATATGAACAACACTTAATTTCTAATCCTATAGCTCTTACAACAACAATTATCAAATGAGTCACTAGTATGAGATGACTCATACATTCAATTAGACTTCTCGGAAAGGTACTAGTGGCATGAGGCTTTTGGGTAATGGTTCCAATGACAGCCTCAAGTGCAACATTCACCCTTTCGATTTCAATTTAAGAATTGGAAGACAACGAGTCAGATGACATCTTTCTAGGTGGTAACGTTTTGTCAAACTTCACTCTATAAGGAAAGATCGTCATGATATCGATATCAGATTTAATCTCGCCAATTCTTTTTCAATATCACAATCAACTAATATCTATATTTCTACGAGTATCAACCATTTGTTGGGATCATAGAATCCACAACTTGGTTTAGATCTAGGATAGCTAGAATTCCTACGAGAATAGCTTCGACTAATTTACTAGGGGATTTAGGGTTCCTTGTGACAATCTACGTCGTATAAATATCTCGTATAAATATCAAAATAATCATCAAACAATCATGTAATAAAATTACATCATATATATATATATATAATCCAAGTTATATATATATATATTAAAATAACACTTCTCAGTCTGGCCTTGTCGGTAACTCGGGAATTCTTCGGCACCGTTATAGTCAAAAGATTTTTAGACATTTTTAGAAAAATGTTTATAGTTAAAGGATTTTGAAAAGTTTTATTCAAAACATTAGTTTTAAAAATCTTTCGTTCTCTATAACGAGAGCTCTGGTACCAAACTGTAACACCCCCAAATTTATACAACTCAATACAGCGGAAGACTCGTTGGTGTTACGGGATAGCACATTACTCACATCATAGACAACGCTTGAAAATCGAGTCGTTTAATAATAAAGCATTTCCATTCATAAATATCAAAGTTACATCGGTCCCAAGTCATTACATTTCATATAAAGTTTTACAAAATATTTGAATGGAAAATATGGTTTAAGTGCGGGCCATGAATTCTTGTCGTCTTCCCGAGAATTACCTTCAAGTACCTGAGACAAAACATGTTAAAAGAAAAGGTCAGCGATAACGCCGAGTGAATTCATAGAGTTAAATAAAAACCGTTATATGAGTATGGTTATGAAAACCAAAACACAAACATAATATCAATAGTATGACCCTGTATTGCTAGTCAGGCAATACGTCGTAATTCTGAGCGTCTAGTAGTATTTCGTTAGTTTGGATTATTATAAGCCGCATGACATTGTTACCTTACTAAACCAACAACGGGTAGCTAACCCGATACTCAATTTGCCCATCTTAAAGTAGTGTGTCGTCACAAAGGTCACGCTATGGAAATCTTCTTATACATAAATTCGCTTACCAATCAACGTGGCACGACGGGGATCAACCGTCAAGGCGCGAACTGGGGTGATCGTCCCCAAATAGTACTATTATATGCACAAGCGTCTACCAAATCCCGGTAGTTCACAATTCATTCTAATGGGACTTTTAGTGACATAACCTAACTTTAATAATCCATTTAATTTCATCTATCGGGTCCTTTAATCATTTATCGGGTCATACAATCGGGTCATACAATCATTCGGGTCCAAATCAATAAACAAACAATCGGGACAAATGGTGTCCTATTTTATAAAAGCTAACATGTTATCTCCCTCGCGGGTTTATAAAACATTTCATAAAAACATTTAAAAGAGTGCGAGGCTATGAACTCACGTTGATGTGGGAAGGCGGGTTATCGGCAATTCGGATGTACGGTACGTGCTTCAATCACGGAAACCTAGACAAATAATACTCGTCTTAGACTCATGTCCAATGACTTTATAAAAATAACAATTATGTATACATATGATGATTGTATATATATGATAATCAAGTGGGTTTACATATTCTCGTTTACTCATTTTTGTGTTTATGTGTCGATAACTTTTATACTAGTTTACTAGTTTTACCTATTTACACGTTTTAATTCCAATAAACTTATTATAAGTTCTTTAACTTGTTTTAATCCATTTTATACTTATATTATCAGTATCTATACTTTCCATGTTGGGCCCAAATGGGTTAAGCCCAATAAGTACTTTTTATAAGTGTTTATCTTATTTAGTCCAATTATTAGTCCAATATGCTTAGTTAGCTCGTTAATGTCCGTATGTCCTATAGTTCGGGTTTTATCGGTTTTTACTTGTTATATATGTTTATACATCAGTATATGAGTTTATAAAAGTTTACATTAGACGGGTCCAACCGTCTAAGTTTTATTTAACAAAAACGTTAATTTTACGGTAATAGCCGATAAAGTCGTAAAAATCATATTTATAGTTTTATAACTTATAAAACTTAACAAGTTACCATTTTCATAAAATGTCCACTTATTTACCATTGTACATATTTATATAAATAAAGTTCATGAGTTAGTGGGTTTTAACTTTACATTTTATACAATATAATTTTGAGTGCTTATATAATAGTAATAAACATTAATTCTCAAAATCTGATTTTTATTTTCATCTTCACCAAAACTGCCATATCTAGAGTTCTATATGGATATAGAAGCTCAAATTTTTATCACATAAACTAAATGATATGTGCTCCATTTAACTCTATTATAGCTATTGTTGAATCATCTTCTAAGTATTTTCTAAAAATCGTCCAAAACAGTGAACTCAGATTTGTACTTTAAACTTGTTTTGATCATATCTCACTCATTACAATGATTCCATTGCATGGCCAACTCTCACATGTGTAAAAGACTCATAGCTTACTGTATATAAATTCTACTTCATCATTTTATCAGTTCATGACATGTTTCTTTACTGTTTTATACAGCCATCACTTTTAAGCAAGATTTTAGCCTTATTTCTTATAGTTTTTCATCTTTTTAAGCATGTTTATCAACAACAAATCCCCACACAACACTTTTAATCATCATTCATCATCATATACATATACATAAGTAAAATAAATACAAGATTACATAATCAAAAATAATAAGAGGATGAGGAGAACAATCTTTATACCACCATGATAATGTAGGTTGTGATCAAAACATGGATTTTGATGGAGTAACTTGTGCATAGCCAAGACCATCTTCAAGACCAACAATCTTCATAATCTCCTTGTGGAAAATCAGCCCTAATACTCCATGGAAACTCCTCCTTAGATGTTATAACTTGCACCAATCAATAGGGTTTCAAAAGGGCTTCAACATGTGTGTAAATAACATGAGATTTTATGGTAGAATCAAGATCAAGTGAGGGTGTTTTTGGGGGTAAAGTGGACGGCAAAGAGAGAGTAGAGAGGAAATTGTGAAGTTTTGCATGTGTGAAATAAAGCTAATGGTAATGGTGGAATGGTTTAGCTAGTTTTGGTGGGTGGAAAGCTTCATTGTGAAGCTAAGTTAGACAAGTGTTGTTAACTTGTTAATGTTTTGACACCTAAGGTGTTGGTTAGCTTGTTATGGCCGGTTTGAGTGGGGGTGGGACAAGTGTCCCACTTGTCTCATCCCCATTTATTTACGGGTACTCCTCGATTCTAGTTTCCTTGATTTGCGTGCCCTCGGGTCGTTTTACGAAAAACGTTTTTATAAATTATGAATCAACGGCACAAAACGAATCTAATAAAAATTGTTTCATCAAAACGGAGTTCGAAAACGTAAATACGTAATCCTAAGGTTTCCGGTTTAGTCGTAAAGGACGTTAAAATAAAATCGTAAGTCCTAATCTCTTCTCGTAAATTTGTGAGTTTATGAACCAACACAAATTTAAAACTCCAAAATAATATTCACGGATAAATTTATTTTTTGAAATGTCGGACTGTCACCAAAGACGGTGTATGTAAACGTAAGCACGTAACGTTGAATCCTCCGGTTTAGACGTAGTCGATGCTACTTCAAGAAGTAAATCCAAATTTCTTCCCAAAAATAAGTGAGTTCATTTTATAACATTAAAATAATGTCTTTAAATAACATCTAAGAATAAAATATCAATCATAAATTGATGGATTGTCACAGTCCAAAACAACTACATGACATCCAAAAGGTTTAAGAAAACCAATATTAGGTTTCCTTCCCCAAAATAGCTCATAAGGTGTCTTGTTGTGAATCTTGTTGATTAATGCCCTATTCTGAACATAACAAGCTGTATTCACAGCCTCAGCCCAAAATGCTATGGGAAAGTGAGCATCAGCCAACATAGTCCTAGCTGCTTCTATGAGTGTTCTATTCTTTCTCTCAGCTACCCCATTTTGTTGTGGGGTTCTAGCTACACTAAACTGTCTAGTAATCCATTTCTTGGCACAAAAGTCATCTAACAACTTATTTCTAAACTCACCACCATTATCACTTCTAAGCATCTTAACCTCATTACTAGACTTCTTCTCTATTTGGGTAATAAAGTTAATCAAAGTATCAGCAGTGTCACTTTTCAAAGCTAAAAAGAAAGTCCAAGTAAATCTAGAAAAATCATCAGTGATGACAAAACAGTAGGATTTACCATTTACACTTTCTATATTAGTTGGACCAAACAAGTCCATATGCAGTAAGTGAAGAGGTTTAGAACTGTAATGCACACGTTTAGACTTAAAGGAGACTTTGTGTTTTTTCCCTTTAAGGCATGCAACAAAAGAATGGTCATTGTGAAAAGCCTTCTCAGGCAAACCATCAACTAAACCATGTCTCACAAGTCTATTTATATTCTTAAAATTAATGTGCCCTAATCTTTTGTGCCAAAGATTACTCTCATCAACTGAAGCCTTAGCACATAGACATGACAAATTATTATTCATCCTAATTCCATTAAGATTCACATTATAGATGTCCTTATGCCTAGGTGTTCTATAATCAATGAATTTCTCATCTGGTATTTTAAAATCTTTGCTCAACACCAAGCATTCAATATCAGTGAAAAGAACCTTATTTTTTTTATCACACACCTGTGATACACTAAACAGATTATAGTCAAGTTCTTTTACCAAAAAAACGTTCTCAAAACGCAAATTCTTGGTGATAAGAGTTCCTTTGCCAGTGATAGTTCCATATCCGCCTCCAAGGTAAACTTTGTCACCATCTTTAATGGGAGTGAAGTTTGTTAAGTATTCTTCCTTCCCTTTCATGTGCCTAGAGCATCCACTATCCCAATAGCCATACTCATTAACCTGTTTTTGAATGCCCTGCACATAAAGAAAATAAATTAGTTTTCTTTCGGAACACAAGCCTGAGCAGACTTGGATTCATTTGGTTGTTCAACAAGAACAGACTTAGTCCTTATGACAACCCCTTGTTTATCCCTTTTTGGATTAAACACTCAGTTAACCCCAATTGGTTTAGTTATGACCCTTGAAATATAATGAAATATGTTACAGGTCATAGAAATCCCATCTAAATTAGGGTTTTGGTCTTGTTTAGGTCTCCATGTCAAGCTAGAAGTAGCTTTGGACCCCTTTCCCTTTGGTTACAAATATTTGACATTACTTGGTCTAGCAACGTTCCTGTCAGCGTTTAATTTGTTCTTGTCAAAGCTGAAATTACCCTTATCAGCGTTGAACCTATGGTTTGCTACAGGAACCTATTGTCTGTTAGACCACGTATTGGTCTTCTGAAAAGGTCTTTGCCCATAAGTATTAGACCCTTTGGTAAATAATGGGGCTGGTCTAACAACTTGTGGACTTCACTGGAAAAAGGTTTGGGTTTGACCATGGTTGACTTTCTATCAGTGTTGACCTTTGAAGCATTGACACACTTATAAGCTAAATGTGAATAACTTCCACAAGTATAACAGGCTTTTCTAGACATAGCTTTAGGTCTAGAAGAAAAGTAACCTGTCCCATTATCACTAACTTGACTTTTTGATGACCTAGGTTTTCTATACATTTCTGCATATTTAATACTAGGTTTTCTATCAACGTTTAAGCCAAGGTCAAAAGTCTTACCAGTAGTAGGATTGGTCACTTTTATGGGTGTAGACTCATTTGGGCTGTCACTAAGCATGCCACCCTTAACAAACAAAGTAGGGTTCTCTTTCTTCCATTGGTCCGAATCAGTCAATTTCTGCTTGTATTCCTTTACTGGGGTAAGAACTCTTGGTGGAGGAATAAATTCCTCTTCTTGGAGTTCTGGTATACCAGTCCAAGACAAATCCTTTCTAAGGACACCATAAAAGTTCCCAGCAGGTGGTGGAACACCAGCATACTCTTTCATCCCAATCCCAGTCATATCCCTAGAATCCCTTTGTTCACTAACACATTTTTCTAGGGTTTGTGAAGCTTTATCAAATTTTTGAATTTTAAGATCTACATCATCTTTGTTTTTGATAGCCTCATCTAACTTAGCTTGTAAAACACCATTAGATCTTTTTTAAAATGTTTCTAACCTCAACACTAGCATTTAAATCATGAGTTAAAATATTGATTTGATCTTTTAGGTCAAACTCCATTTTCTTATACTCAGCCACAGTCTTTTCAGTTTGAGTAAGATCAAGTTGATAATTAGAAAGATTGCACCTTTCATTAACAACATATGTTGTTAATTTTAAGACTTATGTGTTAAGCTTTTCAGTGTTTAGACGACATCCCTTACTACAAAATGCATCATCATATACCTCATTGTCTAATGAAGATGAAGAATGTGCCATGAGAGCATAGTCAACATGCTCCTCTTCTTCCTTTTCTGCAACCAAAGCTTTGTTCTATTCCTCATCCTTGGCCAAATAGCTCTAATCCCAGCCAACACCATCAATGTCTTGCATAACAACTATAGCTTTGGGATCCTGAACCTTGATGATTTGGCTTGAGGGTTTTCCAGCATCAGATCTTCTTGGAGATCTGTACTCTATCATAAAGTGTTCCATTCGATGACAATTATAACACTCAACCTTGGATTTATCAAATCTAGCAGTGTCCTTAGCATTAAAAGTCATCTTCTTCTTGAATCTTCGATTCCATCTATTTACCCTTATACTTGCAAGATCCATATTGCACTTTATGTCCATCTCCTCTAAATGCTCATCACCAATTTGCTTAAGGTCCTCATATGTAATCACTAAACCATTGGGCAATGAAGCAATGTATGCACACACAGTATCTAGATCAATACCAGCATGCCTAACTCTTGATGAGTCAACATTGTATGTGTCAGCGTCTGAATGTGAGGCGCTGACAAAGCTTGATCCAACGTTGACACAAGGTGATCCAGTAACGGGGTGCATGTATGACTCCCTTTGATCAAATTGACCTTCACTATGTGAGAAGAAGGCCATATTTCCATTGGTAGACTTGCTTCCTTGATCCAAAAGGATTTCATTCTCTACAAGCCTTAGTTTATTGTAAACATCATCAAAAGTGGAACTTTTGTGAGTATTATCAGCAATCATAGACCTTGCTTCAATCTTCCATGCATCACTAAGACTTTTAAGGAAAGTGGTGATGATATCAACATCATCATGCACTGTTCTCATGAATGAAAAATTGCTTGTAATGTCAAGAAGTCTGCTTCTCACTCCACTTAGCTTTTCGTTGGAGAGGGCTTTAAATACAACATACTCATGCAAGAGTTGCTTCTTTTTCTCTGAGGCAGTATCATCATTACCATCATAAGCAACTTGAAGAGCTGCCCAAAGATCTTTTGCAGAATCATAGCCTCTATATTTGTGCTGATTGGCTTGTCCCAAAGAGAGTTTGAGGATGCTTAGGGTTTTCATGTCATTCCTTCTCTTTACAACGTCCTCAGTTGAGACAACTCTTCCATCTTCAGGTTTTTCTTTTCGATCCTCTTTAGTATAGCCTGGAGTTGATCTTACCAAGATAGCAGCTGCAATCTTGGCAGCCTTATTGAATGTGTTTCCATATTCAATAATTTCCCATAGGGCGTGGTCATGGATTTGAAGATACTGCTCAAAGTTAGACTTCCACAGCTCAAAGTTGTCTGGGTCTAGCATGGGAATCTTGATGTTAGGGCTTGAGGAGGAGGAGGTTAACTCTGGAGTAGACATGGTGTTTTAGCTTTAGGGTTTCTTGAAAATTAGGGTTTTTGGCGATTTAGGGTTTTTGTGTTCTTTAGATCAAAGTTTCTCAACAAGCTCTGATACCACTTCTTTTCCCAAACTTAGATCGATTTAGCTTGTGTAAACGAGATTAAATCAAGTTAAACACGTAGAGAAACTTTGTTGTATATGAAACAACTCAAGTATTATGCGGAATTAATACTCAAACAAGCACACACAAACAAGATAAACCAAACTTTCACTTTGATTGATAAATCAAACTTGCGTACAATGGAAGTGTAAAACGTATATTAAACTAAAACCTAAAGGCCTCCTTTTATAGATTAAGGAACCTTGTACAAGAGTCTACGTATCAGCTATTCTTGGTAAAGATAAACATAGGAAATACATTGTCGAACATATCTTTAATATAAACATAAAACGTGTAGACTAAGTCTTCTATCAGTGCTTGACTTCTTCTTATCAACACTTGACTTCTTCCTGTCAACACTTGTCCTGTCAACGCTTGATTTCTTCCTATCAACGTCCAAATTGCTCTTGCCAGCGTCACAGTGACTTGACTACATTTTATTCCCAACATTGTAAGGATTTTAGAAAAATTTGGTTTTGAAAATTTCATTGATATTTGATAGTTGTAAATTTTGTCTTTTAGGAAAAAGAGCGTAAATGTGGAAAGTATTAAACAAGTGGTTTAGGAAAACCAAGTGTTTATGACCCAAAATTGTGTGGGATCGTTCTCAAGGAGGCTAGTGTGTTGTGTAAAGACATGCTTAAATGTTTGTGATTATGATTATGAGAAAAGAAAAGAGAAAAGGATGACGGTTACGAAAGTCGTACATGTAAAACCGTAAAATATAACGAAATTTAAGAATTATCCTAAAAATTCTTAGAAAATTGCAATAAATCCTAAAAAATGTAATTAGAGTTGACAAAAAATCAAAAATCACTCAAACCTTTTATTTAATTAAATAATAATTTTTTAATGCTAATTAAAGCCCAAAAAATCAAATTAATTAACAAAAAGCCTAAAATGAGATTTTTCAATTTGTAAACCTCTAAAATGACTTAATTAAACTAAAAACTATTTTTGGAAAATATAAAATTAATTAAAACTATTTAAAAATGTTTAAAAACTATTAAAATATTAAAATAATCCTAAAAGGTAATTAAATGACAAGAAAATTAATCTAAAAATTTAAAAATCCTAACTTAATGATTTTAACCTAGGAAAAATGAAAAAGTTGCAAAAATATTAAAAACTAATTTTAATAATAAAATACTAATAAAATATTAATAAAAATTCAAAATTTATAAAAAATTCTAAAAACTTGCAAAACTAGTTTAATTTAACTTAAATAAACAAAAAATGAACTTGAAATGACCAAATTACCCCTAATGGGCCTCCAAATGGGCCAAATAGTAAAACAAACCCCTTAACGGGCTTAAATTGGCCCAATAAGAAAAATGTTCACAAAAATGGCCCAAAACTTCCAGTTAAGCTTAAAATTCAATTTTAAACACAAGATTTCAAAGGCCCAAAAGCTGAAAATGAGCTTATCACACCTTATATCAAAACAACTTATCCTTAATGGGCTTTTTGGCCCATTAAGTTATAAGCTGATGCCATAAGCTATAAATTCACACACGTCCTTCTCTTGACCTAATTAAGTTGTTTGTAAAAATAATTTTTGAATAAGCCCAAGAAATAAGCCTGAAATAAGCAAAAGCTTTCTACACAAAACGACAAAATAGTCGTTTTCGAGTTCTAGGCAGTTTCAAGTGTTGATTCTTTTTGCAAATTGTTTCAAATCACTTAAATAAGCTTAATAATAAAAAAGATTTCCAAAAAGCACACTGAATAAGCTATAAAAAGAAAATAAGCACTTATGTAAAAGTCAACTAAGTTGGTTTTCTAGTCAAACCTAAAAGTCAAAGTCTCAAATGCTCCAGAATAGTCAAATGGGTCAATTAAGGAAGATTGATTACAAAAATAAAGTTGTTGCAGGTCTGAATAAGCTATAATAGATTATTGATAAGTTGTTTGAAAAATTAACACTAACAGTGGCTAGTTTTGGGTGTCCAGTAGTGGGAAAAGTTTCCACTGCTTGACTTAATTGACTTTTTGTGTTTTGTGTACTTTTGTTGGAATCAAAGAACAAACTAGGCTCCCTTATAACCAGTGGATTATAAGGAGTCAATATCAACAAAGACAACACAATTTTTCCAATCCAATTGATATAGTTTAGTCAAACAGTCACCAGATCAAGCACATACATGAAAAATAAGCAGTTTTGAACAAATAACGATATTAAGCAAGAATAAGCCAACCAAATTGAAGCAAATGCATACACAAGCTATAATAAACTCAAATAAGCTGTTAGCCCTATATTTTATATAGTCAAACAAGAATGTAATAGGTCATCTTAGTCGTAAATGGTCTTGTATTATAATAAGTTAGTCGGGAAAACTGGGCTTAGATTCTAAGCTAATATTGTATAAGTTAGGGGCTCTAAGCCCAAGACAAGCCAAGACCGGCCCATGGAAACAAACCCACGGCCCATGGAAAGCCCATACCGTTCCTGGGTATATATACCCTCTTCCATGTGTGGAAGAGGGTGTTGGTTACATTTACTTTCTCTCTCTAATAGTAAAAAACCTTCCACTATCTCTCTAGTATCTCTCTCTACTTTTCTTCTCTTTCTATATCTAGAATCTTGTGTTATGGATTGAAGTGGGAATAACATTTGGTATCAAGAGCCTATAGTGGATAGGTGATTGAAGATTCGTGTTTATGTTCTTGGTTTTCGTGCCTATTTTGATCCATATCATTCGAACTAAATTTTTTTTGTTGGGTTTTTATGGTTTTTTCTTGATACAAATCTTCTACATAGTTGTGGTACAGATTTGGTATATTTACTTTGGCTAAAAACACAAAATTTTTGGGTGTTTTGATCATTTTTTGTATTAAAATCTCGAATTGGTTGGGTTTTGTCCGAGAAAAGTGGGAATTTGGTACTATTCCGACAGGTTTTCATCGGAAAAGGGTTTTACTTTCCGATAGATATTCCGATATCTTCCATCGGAAAAGGGTTTACATATTCCGATCATTATTCCGATCAGTATTCTGATAGGTTTGGTGATCAGTTATTCCGACGGTCTTTCCGACAGGTATTCCGATAGTACTTTCCGACAGACATTCTGATAGGTATTCCGATAGTACTTTCCGACAGGTATTCCGATAGAACATTCCGACAGGTATTCCGATATAACATTCTGATGGAAATTTTGTTCGAGTACTTATCAGACTTAGCCACTATCTAGACTAGTCCCGGAACATAGTTTACACGAAGATTAAAAAAAAAGAGTTAAAATTTTTAGGTCAAGTAAAATCAAAAATTTTTCCCTACTAGTTTTTGGCTATTTATAACTCAATTTCAAAATTTGGCGATACAAATTTTTTTCGGCTTACCATTTTGTCGGACTGAGGAATTTATTGTCGGACTGAAAAAAAGTAAGTTTTTTTACGGAATTTCAACCACAATGCAATCACAACACATTCACTAAGATCCTCATTCATTCACAAGTATTCACCATGTCTAACAACAACATCAACATTGCGACTGCTAATCAAATTCGTTTGGAAAAAGGTGGCAACGGTAATCCACCTGTGTTGACAGCCGGTTGCTACGTTAAGTGGAGATCTCGTTTCCTGAGATTTCTAGATGGAAAAGAGAACCGAACCGCTCTTCGTCATTGCCTTGAGAATCCACCTCCAGTTTTTGAATTCTGACCCATTACCACACAAGCAGAAGATTGTACTTCATCAACTACACGAGCTATGGAGGATTTCGACACATGTCCTGCCGAGAAAAAGAAACTACTCCAAGCTGAAGCCGATGTTGTTAACCACATACTCACTGGGATTGATAACGATATCTATTCCACGGTTGATGCATGTCCTAATGCTATGGAATGTGGAATGCAATTCATCAATTGAAGCAAGGTAAGTCGATCAATGTTCAAGATATCGAGACTAATCTACTTTGAGAGTTTGGAAAATTCACATCCAAAGATGGTGAATCCATTGACTCATATTAATCGAGATTCTACAAAATGATGAATGAGCTTGTCAGAAATCAGTGCACCATCTCCAATCATCATGCCAATGTTCAGTTTCTACTTCAACTCAAACCGGAATGGCAAAGGTTTGTGACTTTGGTCAAACAAAGGGAGGATATCAAGACTATATCTTACCACAGACTTTATGATATATTGAAACAACATCAGAATGAAGTGAATGAACTTAGGGCTGGAAAGGCAGAACAATCTGTAAAATCTATTGCTTTTGTGGCTGCTACTTCAACAAAACCCGTTCCCCGCCAACAACCACCTACACATTCCTCATGGTCATCAAGCTCATCCACCAAACCTCTAGCTACTGCTAGAAACAAAGGAAAAGCAATTTTCCCCACTCCACCTCCAAAGTATGACACCGAGTCAGATGGATATAGTGATGATGAACAAACTTCAAGGGACAAGAAGATTGAAGAACTCATGTCTTTACTCACCACAACTTATAAGAAGATCTACAAACCTACCAACAACAACCTCAGACGATCATCCAATGCTAGATATAAGGAAGTTGATCATGTACCTAGGTATGATCGTGATGCTAGGTATGATAATCAGAGGATGCCAAATCAAGTTAGGGCTAGAGATACTGTAGGCACTCTGGTTGTGCAAAAGACTAGGATTCAATGCTTCAACTACAAGGGATTTGGGCACATGGCTAGGGAATGTCAGAAGCCAAAACGGGTTAAGGATTCGGGATATCACAAGGAAAACATGTTGTTGTGTAAGAAAGAAGAATCAGGGATTCCACTCACAGCAGATGAAGTTGACTGGCGTGATGACACTGATGATGAAGCCGATGATCAAGAGTTGGAGGCAAATTATGTGTACATGGCAAAGATTCAAGAAGTGATTCCAGAGACTGCTGAAAATTTTGGACCAATCTTCGATACTGAGCCAATTGAAAAGGTACCATCAAATGATAAATATAATGTGTTTGCTAATGAATGACGGCATCCTGAGCAACCCGAAAGCATCAATGACACATATTTAATAGATACGGAGGATAGCAATATCTCTATGGATTCACAACATATGTGTAATGATGACGGAAATGCTACTCAAGATACTAACTCGGAAGAGGACTGTGATTTGCTTGCGTCTATTATTGATTCTTTAAAACGTGAAATTAATGAAAACAAAGAGGCTAATAAACGTCTGAAGCAAGCAAACACATCCTTAGCCGAGGAGATAGACATGCTTAAAGAGTGTGATTATGTAAAAGAAGCTGATCGACGAGTTGTAATAGCTAATGGTTTGGTATATGAACGTAAGGTGCTCAACGAACAATATTGTTCTGAAGTAACACACGAAATTCATATGTCAAAACAAAAGATATCGGAACTTGAAGAACAACTGCTGCTACATAAACTCTAGATTACTGAGTTAGAGTCGGTTAACAAAGAACAAACTGAGCTTTATAAAACTCGTGAAGAAAAGGATATTGAAAAATATTCTTGATTTGGAAAAGAGAGTCGAAACGTTAAACAACATTGTTTACAAAACGGGTCAGTCTATTCAAACTATGAATATGCTCAATAGAAACATGAAAACGAGTTTTGTTAAGCCTGAATATCTCAAGAACGTTCAATCTATAAAGCCTGGTATTTATGATATCGGTTGTTATGTTGATAATCGTGCTCTTATGCTTTCCCCTGACTGCGACGAAATCCTTCGTCATAAAGAAGAAAGTCGATCGAACTTAAGTGATTTGATAAACCTTTCTAATTTTAACAATCATATTAAGTTTTTCCTTCAAAAAGAACTTTCAAAAGAACAAAAGATGTATAATAGTGTTCCACCACCAAGTGATGAACCACAAAAGAAAGTTTCTTTAAAAAGGAGTTTCAAAAAACAATCAATTTTGTTAGAAAAGTGAATTTTGGATGAAAACGTAAATGGGATGAGAAAAGCAAAAGTGTTCAGCAATTTGAGTTTATACAACAAGGGGTTTTAAATTTGTACAAAGGTGTCGTCGACTATGAAAAAGTTTCTAGGGATACCGTTTGGAATATTAAACCTAACCCACAAGTAGAATTCTCATTCAACAATGCATTGTTCCAACCAATGATGACCTTTCAAAAAATGTGGAAATGTTTTATAACGCTCTCACTGAGGAAATGTTAACTGATTTAGGTTATGTTAAATCTCTTGAAGATGAAGTTGATTTTCTTCAAACTAAATTAAAGACACAAGAACACCAACTTTCTAACAAAATTGATCGACTTTGAAAGTAATATTTTTATGCTGACCATATGAATGCTATACTTGGTGTGTATACCGATCTTGATCAATATTGTCATGTAGCATGTTTAGTGTCAGAAACGGACGAGAAATGTCACAATCTTCAAGTTGAGCTTTCGAAACAAATTCAGTCATATAACAAACTTTTGAAAAGTTTTTCCCAACTTGAAAAACACTCCATTTCTCTTGAACTTGCTTTACAAAAAGGTGAAAAATCTCATAATCATAAAAAGTGTCAAGAAATGGCAGCTTCTTCGGTTCGTCAACTAAATGAAAAAGGTTTCGAAATAAATGATTTGAAAGCTCAGCTACAAGAAAGGGACATAGCCATCAGTGAGTTACAAAAACTCATTGAGAAAATGAAAGGAAAGTTTGTTTTGGGTAAACCATCCGCCATTCGTCAACCGAATGCGGTTAAATGCCCTAAATCATCTATTCTGGGACAATCCCCATAGACTTTGCTTAAGATAGGAAATGATAAAAGTACAAATGTGATAGCACCGGTAATGTATAAGATGAACACTAGGTCCACCCAAACTGAAACATCGCGGTTACCTCAGAATACTAGGAAAACTAATCAACGTATGTCTTCTTCTACAGGAGTAATTCCCACTACTAGCGTTAGCGGACCATAGCTTAAGAGCACTAGAATTAAAGATAGAGTCATGCCTAACAATAGTCAAGGGAAGAAGATGGAAGTAGAAGACCACCGTAGGAACTTTAAGTTATCTAAGAATAAAACGTCTGTAACTGCATGTAATGACAATTTAAATGCTAAGACCTCGAATGTTGAATTTGTTTGTGTTGAATGTGGAAAATGTGTTCGTACATTCAATCATGATGCTTGCGCTCTTAATTATAATGGAGTGAATACTAGAACTAGAAATCCTATTCTTGTGCCCACTAGTACTAGAGAACCCACAAGAACTTTGAACCAATCCACTGATCAACCACTTAAGAAACTAAGTGCGTTAGACACCACTACTCTACGTAAATAAAACAGATTAAACAAGCTATATGAGAAGATGATTATGACATGTACACGGGGGTATTCGAGATTTACACCACCCAGATACAAATGGGTACCTAAGTTAACCACTTTAGTGATTGGGTATAGGAATATCAGCTTGCCTCTAGACTTTGCATCTAGGCCCACTACTATTTTGGAACCCGTTTCTATCAAGGACTCCCATTTGTCAAATGCTACATTGTCTTCTAATTATTTTGCATCTCGTCGAAATCATCCTATTCATAATGGACTCCAGGTGCAAAAAGCACATGACGGCAATCTCAAGCTTCTCATTAACTTCGTGGAGAAATTTCTATGTACGGTGCGGTTTGGAAATGATCAGTTTGCACCAATACTTGGATATGGCGATTTGGTTTAAGGAAATCTCACTATCAAACGGGTTTATTACGTCGAGGGATTGAATCATAATTTATTCTCGGTTGGTCAATTTAGTGATGCGGATTTGGAAGTGGCTTTTCGGAAATCTACTTGCTATGTTAGAGACTACGATGGGAATGACCTTCTTACAGGTTCTCGTGGTTCTAATCTCTATACAGTAACTCTTCAAGACACATCTTCAACAAATCCAATTTGCTTAATGGCTAAAGCTTCATCATCTCAATCATGGTTATGGCATCAATGATTGTCACATCTCAACTTTGACACCATCAACTTGCTTTCGAAGAATGATATTGTGACCGGTCTTCCTAAGTTAAAATTTGTCAAAGACCATCTTTTTTCTTCTTGTGAGTTGGGGAAAGAAAAACGAAAGTCTTTCAAAACAAAGACTACCCCAAGCTAAATAGGACGATTAGAACTTCTACACATGGATTTATGTGGTCCCATGCGTGTAGAGAGTTTTAACGGGAAAAAGTATATTCTCGTTATTGTTGATGATTACTCTAGATACACATGGAATTTCTTCTTAAGGTCCAAAGATGAAACACCAGAGGTTCTCAAAAACTTTCTCAAGATGATACAGCGCAATCTTCAAGCTCAAGTCTTAACCGTAAGAACGGATAGGGGTACTGAATTTTTGAACAAGACTTTGCAATCTTACTTTCAAGAAGAAGGCATCGAACATCAAACGTCTATTGCTCGAACTCCTGAACAAAACGGCGTTGTCGAAAGACGGAACCGTACTTTGGTTGAGGTTGCTCGAACAATGCTTTCTGCTTCAAAATTACCTTTATTCTTCTGGGCTGAAGCAATTTGCAACTGCCTGTTATACTCAGAATCGTTCTCTCGTAATCCCTAGACATGAAAAGACACCTTACCACATCATCAATGGCAGGAAACCTACTGTTAAATTCTTTCACGTATTTGGATCTTTATGCTTCATTCTTAAAGACGGTGAGAATCTCGACAAGATGAAAGAAAAAGGTGATACTTGTATTTTTGTGGGGTATGCTACATTGTCAAAAGGATATCGAGTTTACAACAAGAGAACAAAGATTATTGTCGAAAAAATTCATGTGAACTTTGACGAATTGCCACAGATGGTACTTGATCACAACAGCTCAAGTCCCGCACCTCAATGTCCAACATTGGCACCTACACAAAACAATGTACGTCCTGTGTAAGAATGTCAAGAAAGTACTCCTATAGCAGACTCGACGAATACGTCTCAAATGAATGAGTTGGTTGATTTATATGATTCAATGTTTGATGAATATTATTATGGAAACAATCAAGTTGTGTCAAAGCCTTCCGCTGTCATTGTTGCTGATGCACCCGAACAAAGTCAACAAGACACAACTGCATCTACTTCAGCAAACGTTGCTCAAGAGACAATTCTATAGGATATTCAACAAACTCAAGAAACCATCATACAACCAACATCACCAACCGTCAATGCTGAAGGAGGAAACAACAATCAAGCAGTCGATGCACAACCTGACGAAGAAGAATTTATCAACCCATTCGGTACACCGGTTTACGAAGTCGGGGAGTCTTCTACTCAACATGTTGATTCGTTCAACATGCACACATTCTACCAACGATATTCATCCGCTCACCATTAGACACGTGATCATCCATTGGAGCAAGTCATTGGAAATCCTTCACAACCGGTTCAAACACGCAGACAACTCAACACCGATGGCGATGTGTGTATGTATGCACTCACCGTGAGTTCAACTGTACCTACAAACATCAAACAAGCCATGACTGATCATGCGTTGATTGAATCAATGCAAGACGAAATTCATCAATTTGAACGCCTAAATGTTTGGGAACTTGTTGACAGACCCTATGGAATTTTGCTTTTAGATTTCAAATGGATCTGGAAAAACAAACTGGATGAAGAACAAACCATCATCAAAAACAAATCTTGTATTGTGGTTAAGGGATATCGTCAACAAGAAAGGATAGATTTCGATGAATCATTCACTCCAGTCGCTCGTTTGGAAGCAGTCAGGATATTCCTTTCTTATGCTGCACATAAGGGCTTCACGGTTTTTTTCAGATGGACGTTAAAACTGCTTTTCTCAACGGTCATTTGAAGGAAGAAGTGTATGTGAATCAGCCGGAAGGATTCATCGATCCTCATCATCCTGACAAAGTCTATCATCTCAAGAAGGCTGTATATAGACTTAAACAAGCTCCAAGGGCATGGTACGAAGAACTATCAAACTTCTTGGTTTCAAAAGGATTCTCCAAAGGTTCTATTGATCCTGCTCTCTTTATTAATAAATATGGGGATGACATACTGCTGGTGCAAGTTTATGTTGATGACATTATTTTTGGTTCTACGAACCCAAAACTTTCAAAACATTTTGAAAAATTAATGCACAAAAGATTTGAAATGTCAATGATGGGGGAGCTAAAATTCTTTATAGGCCTCCAGATTCATCAATCCCTATGTGGTATCTTCATTAACCAAGCTAAGTATGCTCAAGAGATACTTAAAAAGCATGGTATGACCTCATGTGCTCGCGTTGGTACACCATTGTCGACCAAATCCCTAGACGCTGACTTGTACTCATATCCCGTAGATCAAACGGGATATCGCAGTATGATCGGGTCACTTATGTACCTTACAGTCAGCAGGCCTGATATACATCATGCCACATGCTATTGTGCACGATATCAAGCCAGACCTACTCAAAAGCACCTCAAAGAGGTTAAACGGATCTTTCGGTACCTTAAGAATACCATTCACATGGGACTCTAGTATCCGAAGGAAACCGGTTTTCATCTAACAACTTTTTCAGATTCTGATCATGCAGGTTGCCTTGACAGTCAAAAAATCACTTCTGGTAGCATACAGTTTCTAGGGGAAGACAAGCTTGTGAGCTGGTCATCAAAGAAGCTGCTGGGTCTATTATGAGTTGATGTGACAAAACCATAAGACAAGGACTAAATCTAGCATATGGTGAAACTACAAGCTGGTGGACAAACATGTAGAAGATATTAAATTAAAATATTTAGTTGTTTTATTTGATTTTATCTCATGTAAAATCCCTGGTATCCTTATGTTATAAAAGGAACCATAAGGGACGTAGGTTTTCATTCATTCCTACTATCAAAATGTAACCTACAGCAAAGTGTGTGTTCTAGGCGTGTGTGTTCATTGTAAACACGCCTTGGTTATTTGTTTTAATTGTTTGTTATTAATACAAGTAACGTTGGGAAATTCATCTTGTCCATATCCATAACACCTTGTTCATGATTATTATGATTATTGTTCTAATTCTGCTATGTTAAATCATATGAATGATAATCATGCCTAGCAGCTTAAAGATCAGTGAATCTTAGGATTCCACAATTGGTATCAGAGAGGGTGGCTCTCGATGCTAGGATGAACAAGGTGTTCGAGTCGAAGAACAAAGAACGAAGCTTAAAAATCCGTCCATGATTTTATGTTCGTATCTTTCTGTGCAGTGATTTTCAAACAAAGATATCTCCTTCGTTAACCGTTGGATCGTCGTGAAATTCGCGCTGTAGGTTCTCGACACATGTGTCTAGGATCTCACTGAAGGGATCTTCGATCCGAGCGCTCATGAAAGAGTTATTGTTCATCGAATATGGCTGCAAAACAAGGTTTTAGATTTTTTGTTTTTTTATTATTATGAAACTGGGTTTTCATAAACCCTAGATCGATTCTTAAACAGAAAAGAAGAAGATTTGTGACATATTGGAGGTGATAAAGTAATAGGTTTTCGTCCAAAACCCTAGATATGTTTATTTAATGTCATGGTGTGTCTTCAAAACAACAAGTAGCAGCGAGAAGATCCAATATAAAGCCAAATTAAAACCCTAAGTTCGTCTAGGGTTTGATCAGTACTTGTTAAAGAGGAAGCAGAAGTGTTGATCACGATCATCAATAATAGCAGATTGGTTTTAGGGTTTAATTTTAAGCTCTAAAACTGGTGATGGTGATGTTGGAAGCTGAAAAAGAAGAATGGTGACCTATGATGGATCTAGGCAGGCTGGTGCTTTCACGTAGGTTCAGTATAAAGGACGAAGTACTTTATATAATGTGGAACACAAGAAGAAAAGGTGTGATCGCAGATTATGAAAGTTTGGGTCCACGTAATGCAGCAAGTGTAGATGTGTGAAGAAATTCAGTGGTCCAAAAGCAGACAAAAGACGTTGTGCTATGTTCTGGAATGATAGAGACGTGTGCATGCTTTATATTGGGAGCATATAAACGTGACTAACAAAATCAAGTACATCCCTTGACTTGTTGCAAAAGAAAAGTACATCTATGATGTATTGTGGGCCAAAGTTGTGATTGGTTTATGATCAGAACAATATGGTGTTGATATGGTCTGCTCAAGAATAAAGTAGAGTATGTATTACTGTCTACAGTTTGGAAGGGCTGTTGATCATAAACAAATCGTTGGATCCCTAAGGGATTCCAAGAAGGCTGAGATGTTGGATCTCACGTGTGAAAAGTGAAGGAAAAGTAGAGCACAGGTCACGTGAAGCAGCTGTCACATGGTACATTCTATGTTTGTACTTTGTGTCCCATGAGTATACTGTAGGCAGCAAAAGGTATATGGACCAATATTCTGTTCACACGAATGAAGTACCTTTACAAGATGGAACAAATCAGATTCATACACGAATTTGTAAAGGAGCAGTGTGACAAAAGAGACGTGATGGTCAAAAGAGAAATGGACGTATGGTCTAAAGCTACAAGAGTCAAAAGAAAAAAGGATGAATGCTGTAAGTTTGATCAGTCTGCAAACTTAGGTATGATTAAATATTTGTGTGGTCCAAGAAAACCTTTTACTGGTAGTGCATCACAGGGATCTCAAGTAAACTACTTTTCCTGTGTAAAGAAGACAATGACAAGAGGAAAAGGAGTACTGCTTATAGATTTATGGTCCAATACTCCAAGCTTACTATTTGCAGCGTATGTGTTCAGAAGCAGGCTTGATCACGTGGGGTTTTTGGTTGAATATATAAAGTGACAACATATTCAAGTGAGGTACAGTGAGGTACTATTCTAAGTTTTATTATTATTGTTACCCACAACCACCTATTAGTTAGTCGCTGTCAAGAAGTCGTAGCTACAAATGGTGTCAGCGGCTGACCGAACCGCTGACACGAACAAATTGGACGCTGACAGAAAGCTTTGTTGTCCGAGATATATTTTTTAGACGCTGACAAGTGTTGTCTGATATTAGACAACACCCAATGATCTTTATCGGACAAAACTGAATATCGGGTAAAGGGGGAAATGCTGCTGTTTGAATAATTGATTAGTTTTTGGCACACAAAACAAGGAAGTTATACACACAGGTACATGGGATCTCTATTTTAATTCAGAATATCGTTTTGATATTTATGGCTTGGATATTTTTTTAGAAGAGGTATATGATTAAGGGGAAGAATTCTTATGGTAAAGTTGATGCTTGAAGTAGATTTTCGCGAGTTTTTGTTTTATCATATCTTTAAATCGTGTGGATAGCACCCCATTGGTTTGAAGGTAACTTGTTCGTGCTTTAATGGTTAGTGACAAAGACTTGTCAAATCTAGCAACTCGATATCTTGCTATCACTTGAAGGAGTTACATTATCGTGCTCAGTGTCTCACAAAAGGATGAGGATTTTGACAATGGGATCGAGGTCTACTTATATTTCCCTATCAGTATAAGTTCAATGTCACGTGGATAATACAGTTAAAGGAACATAGGTTTGGGTTATTCTACTTCTACATCAAGATTATTGTGTTTATTTTTCTTCAAGATCATTACAGATATCCTACATTTGGAGAATCTTCGATTGCATACATTGTTTCCTTCCCTATTTGATGTGACAAAAAGGGGAAGATATACATGCTTGACTTGAGCGTAATCAATTTGAAGATGATGTACCACTTACAAGAGATACACAAAGAGTTTTGCCGATATCAACTAGGGGAAGATTGTTAGGTCTATTATGAGTTGATGTGACAAAACTATAAGACAAGGACTAAATCTAGCATATGGTGAAACTACAAGCTGGTGGACAAACTTGTAGAAGATATTAAATTAAAATATTTAGTTTTTTTATTTGACTTTATCTCATGTAAAATCCTTGGTAACCTTATGTTATAAAAGGAACCATAAGGAACGTAGGATTTCATTCATTCCTACTATCAAAATGTAACCTACAGCAAAGTGTGTGTTCTAGGCGTGTGTGTTCATTGTAAACACGCCTAGGTTATCTTTTTAATCGTTTGTTATTAATACAAGTAACGTTGGGAAATTCATCTTGTCCATATCCATAACATCTTGTTCATGATTATTATGATTATTGTTCTAATTCCGCTATGTTAAATCATATGAATGATAATCATGCCTAGCAGCTTAAAGATCAGTGAATCTTAGGATTCCACAGAAGTAGGATTGCACTTCACTCTCATCAGCTGAAGCTGAATATGTGGCTCTATCCGCGTGTTGTGCTCAAGTTCTCTGGATGAGAACTCAACTCACGGATTATGGCTTCCAGTTTGATATAATACCTATGTATTATGACTCAAAGTCGGCCATAGCCATATCTTGCAATCCGATTCAACACTACCGTACCAAGCACATCGCAGTTAGATATCACTTCATCAAGGAACAAGTGGAACGTGGTATCGTGGAATTATACTTTGTCAGAACTGAGTACCAGATAGCAGACTTGTTTACAAAAGCCCTATATCAAAATAGGTTTCAGTATCTCGTTGGGCGTCTTGGTATTAAGTATATGACTTCAGAAGACTTGGAGGTTTTGGCAAATGAAGCTGCTTGATATTCTCTCATAATGACTTCTAAGCGCATCACAGCTTAGGACTCGGACCTCAAATAAGGAAAGTTTATCTCAGACGATAACTTATCCTTCTCAACGAGACATTCAAATTTCTCGGTCATGAGCTTCTCATAAAAACATTCAATGTTTTTAAGTTCATGAAAAACGACTTCTAAGTAAATGTCAGCTTAGAACTCGAACTTCACCTTAAGGAGAGTTTATCACGGATGATAACTTATCCTTCAAAACAAGAAATTAATTTTTCTCGGTCATGAGCTAGTCACAAAACATTCAAATTTTTGAGCTCATGTAAATCGTAATTATTTTAAAACCGTTGAACACAATTTTTCAAGAATTTTTCAAAAGGTTTTTCTAAATCTTTCAAAATTGTGTGTTCAACACTCCCTTCCTCATATGTGGTTTTTATATCTCAAAATTGTCATATGTTATTTTGATCAATTTTTGAGGGGGAGCGTTTTAAAATCAAGCCTTTAATGTTGTTAGGGTACATCTATGAAATTGTCATATTTTATGTATCCAACACATTTCAAAAATGATATGAAATTGTCAAATGTAATATATTATACCAGAAACGACATCTCATCTCCGTACCTCAACTTATTTTGTGGTGTCGTTTTTCAAAAAATTTGTTTCAAGACACACATATATTATTTAGGGAGAGCAACCCGACTTAATGTTCCATGATTCATGCGTGCACACATGTTTCTCTCCCAATCGGTTTTCAGAATTTGTCATACTTTAATCAATTGGTATCTCTAATATGATGTTTTTATATTAGAGATAGGGGGAGAAAATATGATTAAAATGTAATATATTGCAACATGTGATCTTAAAGACTCAAGTTCAACTCTTTCCTTCACATGCTAAACCATTTCGTATATCGATGCATGTGTGTAGGGGAGCTTTTCGAAAATGTAAAACTTTCAAGTGTTAAAAATTTTGATATTTATCAAGCACTTTAAATGGTTTTCAATAGTTTATGGTTACGATCTATAACCAAAACAACCTACTATCTATGACGGAACGTTGGATTCAACCAGTTAGTTAATATTGAGAAGGTGACAGTCTGCTCCAGCCTCCGATTACCGAAATGCACTTATCGAGTCTAGAGCCAAACGAGATGAATATATATCATCTCATTAGGACACAATAGAGTCCTACACATTATTCTTGTGATATTGCCAGAACATCTGAGTGATACGATTTACAATGAAGATGGACATCCTGCTTGAGCCAGCATCAAACAAGCTCATGGTAGGTAACTTGTGCGATTCAACACGAATCAATCTAGTGAGAACTGGAATGCAACTAAGTTTAGATTTTTAATTGATTCAAACTTGATTATAGGTTTCTTTGTAAAATCCGTGTGATCTTGCCAGAACATTCAGAGTGACACTCCTTAGTGCTCACAGTGACGAATGGAAATTGTAACAATCTAACATTTTCAGGTAGTAAATTATTTTCTCGTATAATATTTTGAAACTTATTTTTTTGTTGGTTGATGAACTCACAATTTACGGATTTAAATTTGGGCTTACGTGCATAATTTATCGTCCTTTACGACTAAACCAGAAACCTTAGGATTACGTATTTACGTTTTTGAACTCCGTTTTTTATTAGACAATTTTATTAGATTCGTTTTGTGCCGTTGATTCATAATTTATAAAAACATTTTTCATAAAACGACCCGAGGGCACGCAAATCGAGGAAACTAGAATCGAGGAATACCCGTAAATTAGCGGGATGGGACAAACTAATTTATCCCACCCCACTAAAAGGGACGGCCAAACTAGAGGACACCACATCAAAGATGTGGCATCCTTACACCAAATTTGCTTACACTTGTAACTTAGCTTCATTTTGAAGCTACTCATCCCACAAAACCACTTGCTAAACCATTAGCTTCCCTTTCATACATGCAAACAACTTACAAACTCTCTCCCACTCCTCCCTCTCTCTACATTTGCCGTCCCACAACACCATACAACACCACCATTTGATCTTTTCTAGCCACAAGATACATGTTATCTAGCCATATTATGGAGAAACCTTGAAGCCTTGATTGATTGGTGGCCATTTTAACAACAAAGGAGGTGATTTGCTTGTGTCCTAGGGCTAATTTCTCAACAAACTATCTTGGTGATTGATGATCTTGGAGATATATTTGGTGTTCATCAAGTTGTTGTCTTCCAAAAACAAGATGTAATCTTGGTTGGTAAAGAAGATCATCCATTCCATTTCTATTGTTATTTTTGTAATGATCAAATGTATTTTCTTTCTTGTTGTATATGTATATGATGAATATATGATGATAAAAATGTTGTGTGGGGATCAAGTGTTGATAAATATGCTTAAAAAGATGAATAACCATAAGAAACAAGGCTAAAATCATGCTTAAATTGTTGGTTGTATAAAAACAGTAAGTAACCAAGACTTAAACTGATAAAATTGCATGGTGGAATCCATTTACAGTAAGTATAAGATGTCATACACATGTGAGAGTTGGTCATGCAATGGAATCATCAAAATGAGTGAGATATGATCAAAACAAGATGAGTGTGCTAATCTGAATAGTCTGTTTTGTAGGGACTGTTAAGGATAGTTAGACATAGAATGAGTAGTAGCTATAACTAACTTAATTGTAGCACATAATATGAAGTTCATGCGATCCAAAAATGAGCTTCTAACTCATTGTAGAACTCTAGATATGATAAAAATGGTGAAGATGAAACTAAAAATCAGATTTCGAAGAATTAATGTTTAATACTATTATATAAGCACTCAAATAATATAGTATAAAATGTGAAATTAAAACCCACTAACTTATAAATTTCATTTATATAAATATGTATAAGATTAAATAAATGGACACTTTATAAAAATGGTAGTTGAATAAGATTTAAAAGTTATAAAATCTATAAACATGATTTTTACGACTTTTTCGGCTATTACCATAAAATTAACGTTTTTCGCCAATTAAAACTTAGACGATCAAACCCGTCTAATGTAAAGTTTTTAAAAGTCATATACTGATATGTAAGTATCTAATACAAGTAAAAACCGATAAAACCCGAACTATAGGACATACGGACATTAACGAGCTAAATTAGCATATTTGGACTAATAATTTAACTACATAAGTTAAACACTTATAAAAATTACTTATTGGGCTTAACCCATTTGGGCCCAACATGAAAAGTATAAATACTGATAATACAAGTATAAAATGGATTAATACAAGTTAAAGAACTTATAATAAGCTTATTGGACTTAAAACATGTAAATAGGTAACACTAGTAAACTAGTAAAAAGTTACCAATACATAAACACTAAAATGAGTAAATAAGAATATATAAACCCACTTGATCATCATCATATGTACAAAATCATCATATGTATATTTGTTATTTTGATAAAGTCATTGGACAAGAGTCTAAGATCGATCATTATTTATATAGGTTTCCGTGACCGAAGCACGCCCGTAGCCGATAATCCGCCTTTCATTATCAACGTGAGTTCATAGCCTCGCACTCTTTTAAATGTTTTATAAAATGATTTGTAAACCCGCGAGGGAGATAACATGCTAGGTTTTGATAAAATAGAACACAAGTAGTCCCTATGGTATGCTTAATGATATGGACCCGAATGATGCTATGAGCCTATAAACGAGATAAAAAGGATTATTAGTAGTTAGGTTATGTCACTCAAAGTCCCATTAGCATGAATTGTGAACTACCGGGATTTGGTAGACGCTTATGCATATGATAGTACTATTTTGGGGACGATCACCCCAGTTCGCGCCTTGACGGTTGATCCCCGTCGTACCACATTGATTGGTAAGCGAATTTATGTATGAGAAGATTTACATAGCGTGATTTTTGTGACGACACACTAACTTAGATGGGCAAATTGTTTGTCGTGTTCGCGGCCCGTTGTTTTGATAGTAAGGTAACAATGTCATGTGGCTAATAATAATCCAAAAATGTATTCCAATACAATACGATAATGATGCTAATAACGATAATAATATTACCTATAATGGTAATATTTAGGCTACGGTCTCATGGACGGTTTAAGATGTATGCTTGATTTATATATTGCCTGACTAGCAATACGAGGACTTATTTCCGATATTATACTTGTGTTCTGATTTCAACGATTGTTTTTTATAACGGTTTTATTAAACTCTATGAATTCACTCGGCATTCGCTGATATGATTTTTGCATGTCTTTATCTCTGGTGCTTGAAGGTAATCCGGATGGAGATCGACTCTGATGGCCCACATAATATTAAAAATGTTCATTCGATCTATGTTTTGTAAACTTAATGACCTGTATAATTTGGGACATGTTGTACACTTTAAAACTTTTTATCGAATGAATGTATGTTGAACCTTGTACAACCATTTTTATGTGTTGTCTATGATTGGAGTTATTGTGCTATTCCGTAACACTCTAAAAGACCCTTCCGCTGTACCGATGAGAAAATTGAGAGTGTTACAGTTTGGTACCAGAGCTCTTGTTATAGAGAACAAAAGATTTTAAAAACCAAGGTTTTGAACAAAACTTTTCAAAATCTTTTAACTACGAACATTTGAGAAAATATTTGAAAAATATTTTGACTATAACGGTGCCAAAGATCTCCGACGTTACCAACAAGCCCTATTGAGAAGATATATATTTTGATATATATAATTTAATTTATATATATGTATATATCGTGGTTTCAGTATGTAATTGTTTAATAAGTATGTGATCCTAATACGAGATATATATATAAATGCAGATTGTCATGGCTGACCCTAATATTCCTGTAGAGAACCATGATATTCCCGAACCTAATGTAGATGATGATCCTTACTAAGACTTAGTAGATTATGATATGGATGATGAGGAGGAACCATTTGAGGATCTCGAGCCCGAGATAAGACTAGGAGATCAGATTGCCCCTTAGGTTGATATGGTAGAGAATTAGATTGGCAATGTTGATATTGAGAATGATGATGAGATTGGGATAGATAATTTAGATGATGATATTGACGACGAGGATGTCGAGGAGGATATAGGTATAGACGATGAGGTTGATGTTGATGAGGAAGCCGAGCTTATTTACCCTTATGATGTTCCAGAGGGCGAGTCCTTACCCCCACCAGTTTATTTGTCTGATTCTGAGGTTGAGCTACCTAGGGATGAAATGTCTGAATCGTCTGAATCTGATTCTGAATCGGAGGAGCATGAGGATGATAATGCACCTGATGGTACTGATGGTATTGCTACTCGTAGACGTGTGATAGGAGGGTCGTCTAGTGCTCGAGAGGCTACTCATATTGATGGTCTTGCGCCATGGGCCTTGAGACGTGATTTAGATGCTTCCCGTGTTAAGAGTAGTATGACAGAGATTGGATTAGGTGTTGTTCAGACTCATGTTGCTTATTTGGAGTCGAAGACTAAGGTTGGTGAGAAAGAGCGGGAATTGCTTAGTTTGGATTTGACTGATGTAGAGCGTGGGTTGAATGAGGCTTTTAGGAGGTTATCGGTGTTAGAAAGTGGTGAGTTTGCTGCTATGAAGAAAAAGGTGGATTCTATGGAGATTCAGTTGAATGTAGCTCGTGTGATACGTGAGAAAGCTGAAAAGGAGTTGAATATATCTGTGGGATGGAATAGTAGATTTTATGCTGACATGGTTGAAAGAGGAGTGATCCGTAAGCGCCCAGCTGAAGATGTGTCTAGTGATCGTCCGACAAAGATACAGAAGACGATGGATGATGGACCATCTGGCGGTTCTCAGTAGACCAGTCTGTGTTTAGTAGTGACCTTTGTATCTTTTGTACTTTTGTACTTTTGTAGCTTTGACTGAACCGACTTGTTAGTAGTAGACCTGGCATAAATTTTGAGTATGTATAGTGCTAGAACATTGGTATGGGATGTAATTAAGACAATGCTTTTGTTTCAAATCCAATGAAATATGTATCTTGTCTTGAATTCCATATTGTGCCTTATTTGTATCTTGATTATTAATTCAATCCATATTATATGAATCCTTTGTTGGGTGAATGCTTAATACTTTGAAATTGTGAAATTATAGAACTATGCCGCCCAAGAAAGCTGTGACTGAGGATGATGTACGTAGGATTATTACAGAACAAGTTACCGCATCTATGACTGAATTTATGGCAAATGCTAGAAATGAAGCTGGCGGTAGTGGAGCTGGCGGTAGTGGAATTGGTGGTACTAATGTGAATGTGAATGCTAATAATGTGAATGCTAATGCTGGAGGAAATATAGGAGGACTTGGAACTAATGCACCTGAAGTTGGTGGCTGTACTTATGTGACATTCATGAAGTGTGAACCTCTACCTTTTAATGGAATTGAAGGTGCTGTAGGACTAAGCCAGTGGATTGAGAAGATTGAGTCGGTGTTTCGGATTAGTAAGTGTAAGGAGGAAGATAAGGTGACTTTTGATATGGCTACTCTTAAAGGTCGTTCGTTGACTTGTTGGAACGGGAGAATTGCTTTCATGGGTATTGATGCTGCTAATGCTACTCCTTGGGCTGAAATTAAGAAGTGGACGACTTTGGAGTTTTGTCCCCGTAGTGTGATTATTAGGTTAGAACAAGAGTTGATTCATCTGAGAATGAAAGGTGTGGACAATGATAGTTACACAAACCTATTCCATGAGTTGGCCTTGCTATGTCCTCGATTGGTGGAACCCGAAGAGATCTGAATTGAGCAATATATTAAAGGGTTGACCAAGAATATCCGGGGGGACGTGACATCATCTAAACCACTGACCATTGATGATGCTGTTCGAATGGCTTACCAACTCATTGGACAGATAATTCAGGATATTGAAGATGAAACCCGTGTTGGTGAGAAAAGAAAGGGTGACGGTGATCGTGTAGATAGAGGTGATAATAGGAAGAATTTCATTCGCCGTCAGAACCAGAGAAAGGGGAATGCAAATGCTCTTACCAACAACACACCGCGCAACGATGATAGATGTCCTAAGTGTGGCAACAAGAGGCATGCTGGCGACTGCTGGAAGTGCCGAAATTACGGAAAGCTTGGACACAAGGTTGAAAGGTGTAAAACCCGTAAAAATAAGGTCATAATTTAATTCTATTTTCAATTATTTTGAAGTATTTTATAACGTTAAATATTATTATGTTTAACGGTTTAAGTTGAAACCGATATTGAATATTATATTTTAATATTTTGACGAGCAACGAAGACTACTAGTGATCGCGATACCGACGGATGCCAAAATTTTTATATTTTATTATCGATCGTTTCGATATTTAATACTTTTGACGATATCGTTTTAATTACATATCGAGTCGTTATATTATTATTTTCCGTGTGAGTTTAAACTTTTAAAAAGTATTTTTACGAAACCCGAGTCTCGTAAATATTTAAAAATTTGCAATTTACATTTTTACCCTTTTAAACTATTTTATTACATTTTGGACCAAAACTATCACAAATTGGCAAAAACTACCCTAACCTTACACTATATATATGTTTTCCACTAACACAATTCATTTAAAAAAATTCATTAAAACAAAAACACCATCTTTCTTCTTTCTTTTCCATTTTGGCCTACACCACCACCATCCATTCCATCAATTTTTTTTGATGATCAACTTTGATCCATACAAAAACAAAACAAGTCCCATTCCTATTTTTGAAAGGTGATTCTAACGATACCATTTTTACTTACATGCATTGAGTTTTGAATTTTGATAAGAAAACTAGGCTTGTTAGGTGGTGATTTTGATCATGCATGTGTTAGAGATGATGATCAAATGACGTTTATGTAATGTTTTGGTTAAAAAGTTGAATTTTAATTTTTGGGTTTTTGATTTTGATGATGATACAAGTGTTAGGATTGGTTTATGGTGATGTTAGGATGTTAGAATGATGATAAAAGTTGTTGGTTTTGATCAAAAACTTGATTTTGTAAGAGATTTTTATAGTCAATTTTAGGCAGTAGGTTTGAGGCCATTTTCGAGGGTCTTAAGTCTGAATATAGGATGATATGATGGGATTATGTTGTAGAGAATTTTGTTAGCTTCGATTTGATATAAAGTAGTCCTTCCAACTCCAAACGAGGTGGAAGTTACACTAGTTTGATTTTCGTGTACCGGGAGACGAGTGTTGACACAATCCGAAAATTGTTGTCGATATTTGGATCGAATCTCGGGGACTATAAAATGAGTTTCAAAATGATTCAAGGGCTGTTCTCAGGCTCAAAGTTTAGCATTTTGAGTCTATTTTTAGAATCAAGTGGCGGTTTTACAAACGGAGTTGTTTAGAATGGTCAAAATGGTTTCGTAAGTTAAGGTCGCTAAACTGTCCGGATTTTGTGATTCAAAGATGAGTCGGGCAGGGAACTTTAGAAGTAAAATCTTTTAATGGGCTCTTGGGAGGACTTTCTACATATAGTAAGTGAGTTCTCTGAGTAGTATCATAAAAATTTGATATGTCTAAGTATGGGAAAACGGCTTGGACATTCGGTATGTTCCGACAGATTTTTATTAAAGGCGTAGAATAATAAAATGAATATATAGGAGAGTGTAATAGTATCACTTGTATCGTTTTCTCTCAATTTCGTCGTGATTTTATGAGTCGAGTTTTATATTCTTATGTATGGGTTATTTCTCGATTCTATTATTAATGAACACACCTCATTTGATAGGTTGCGGTTCTCGTGTTTGAAAGGCATCATCTATCGTCGGCGATCGTCTCATTACCACTATTGGCTAAGGTGAGTCTATAGCCTCGCTTTATACTAGTTATTAAATGATTTTAAACCCGCGAGGGGGAATACATGTTTTATAAACTTAGAACACAAGATTTTTATGGTATGCTTTGTCCCTCTATGAATGGACCCGTGGTTGCCTTTAAATTGCATTAAGTGATTGCCTTTGTTAAAACCTCAATTATGGACCGTTAATTAACCTATGATGGGTTAACCGCTAGTACAATTAATAGATCTATGGGGGAAGCCGCCCCTGTTCAGTTTTTGTGGACTTGTCATAGAAGCTTAGGCCCGACCTCCACACTGTTTGAGCATATTGTATTGAGAAGTCAGGTATACGGCAATGTACCAATAATCTGGAGGTAACCGACAATTAATAAATCTCTCGTCTTATTAGACTGATATGGGAGTGTCTAAGGGCTCGGTTCCATGAGTTTATTGCAATTTATGCTATATACAATTATCATTGTTGATGCAAATTATTATTTGATGCTTATAAGCATGCCACAAACTTATAATCTTTGCTTGTGTTCAAATTGATTTCATAAACCTATAGATTCACTCGGCATTTTTGCTGATTGTTTTACTCACATGTATTTCAGGTAATCAAGAAGTGGAAGCTTGGAGGTCACGGGAATGAAGTTGTGCACTGCTTTTGTTGTTCAAACTCTTTGATTTATTTATCGTTCCATTTTAAAACAAACTAATATGTTGTTTTAACTTATCTTTTGGTAACGATTACTTGGGACTACGCTACTCTGATAAATTTTTTAGGAACGATAAAATTGAAACGTCTCTTTTCGAGTCGGTCGTTCTTTATAAATTATGTGTTGTTGTATCATTGTTTAGCACCCAAAGATGTATTCCGCTGCGTATAAATTTGGGGGTGTTAAAGATTGGTACCAGAGCCATGAGTTATAGAGAACTAGGTCTTTTTCTAAAAACCTAAACTATAACTGTCGGTTTTATTTTTCAAAGAGTCGGTGCACATGATTTCGCGTGACTTCAGGTTCAAGCTACTTCTGGGATTACAACTTTAGTATACATTATTATGTATGCCTTATTGCTAAGTATTTCTAAATAAATACTATAATCCTTTATCGATATATATTTATGTCGTTAAACTTTTCGATAAAAGTTTATCATTTATTAATGATTAACTTAAATAAATACAATGAGTTTTCAAGATCTTTCTTTATTTATTTTTGAACTATTTAAATTGCTTTTATTGCAAAAATTTTTATATTATGACCTTACATAACTTCATCTACGCGCGTTACTTTCATTGTTTAACCCTTTGTGATATCTATATAGATATTCAAATCGTCTTCCGGCTATTTGTGCTTGGACGTGTTTTAACGTAATCTCCAGACCATTGTGTAGCTCAATGTGTCCTTGGAATAGACTAACCGATATCGTGTGAGTCATACATTTTGAAACATTTCTTAAAATAGTGTTGAATAATACCATGGTTTTTCATAATATTTTGTTGATTTTTATTATCGTTTTACACGACATGCGAAGATTTAATTCGTTGACATTTATATGTATCGACTACGAAGTGTATTGTTCACTTATATCTCGGTAACGTCATCGTTATTTTATAAATCATCGTCTAGATTATGGCACTAGAATTGGAATACGATTTTACTTATATAAAATTGTATCATTTGTTTTTCATTAACCTTCTCGCCCCCGGAGTGTAGCATGTTAATGTTCCATTCTTTTCTTGTTATGTTTTGTGTTTTTGACAATCGTGGCACCAAGGAGATTTGCCTACTTTGCACCTTGAAACTTAAATTATGAACGTCATTCATCGTTTTGCTTCTTAAATTTCGTGTTGAATACCTTGAAGCATCTTCTGTCATTCATTATGCTATATTTTTATTTGATGCTCATTCTGAGATTTATTTTTCATTGTTGTAAAATCCACAAGACATGTGTGTATATATATATATATTTTGAGCCGTTAGGAAGTGTCGAAAAATATATTTTATGTAGAAACTGCAGGGGGAAGTATAAACAGGTCAAAACTTAAAAGCAAAACATGCGTTCTTAAAATAAAATAGTCAAACCTGCACAGAACTTGCAGGGGTATTTTAGTCATTTTATATTGGGTTTCAGGTCTCGAGTAAAACTAGAAAGTCGTCTGAAACGTCGTTTTACATTAAAATGCTTTAGACTCCGAGTCTTGGAGATGTCGTTTATCGGGTCAATTAATCGGCTCATACTTAAAAGTCAAATCTGATAGAAAATTCGGAACATGGGTTTTAAACGTTCTAAGCAGTTTTGATATCATTTGAGATCGTAAAATTTTAACAAATATTATTTTACAACTACGAACACTAGTTGCATGTGAAAGTGTTTAAAATAGAAACATTACAGGATTAGAAATTACCGGATAAATGGTGTAATTTGAAAATGAATAATATACTTTCTTAAAAGCATGTTGTGTCGAGTATCTTACATAGAATACACATGTGGATTGTTTTATTCTTTTCATATATATGGCTCATTTGTCATTCGATGTTATTTTATTTTCGTTTTCTTCTAACCTTCCATTGATTTGAGTTGAGTTTTGAAGTTTTGTCTTCCCATTCTTCATCGATATTTTTTTATTTTATCACGTGTCTCATGGCGTTTCCGTCTAAACCTTATAACCTTTTGAAACATTAACAACTTGTAACCATTTCATTGATTGTTTTATGAGCTACTATTTGCTACTTTTTGCAAACCTGTGGATACTTTATACGTTGTCATAATGTCATATTATAAATAAATCTGATATTGTTTTACGATTATTTTCACCAATTATTTTTACTTTGGTCTTATAAAATACTTTTCGTAAGATTAAAAGCTGCTTATTAAGTATCTCACAAATTACTTGTATCCTATAAATTTATAAAGTATTTTTAAATTCCATTTTACAAATGGCATGGTTTATATAAACATAAGAAACGTAATACTTTTCGATGAAACTGAGCACTGCATTGCTATTCCTAAATTATACATGGCCTGATCACCTATGTCTAATTTAGAAGGAGCCATGCTAGGCTAAATAGTAGTCCACTTAAAAATCTTGATAATACTCAACTTTTTACTTGTATTTATGATAAAGATAAATAAAATGAAATAAAGTGAAAAGAAGTTTTGAAAACCTTTATATTTTATGCAAGTAGCGCAATTTTTATGCATCCGCATATGTTTTCTTACCTTCTCTTGGATGAATTACACGTTTACAAATACGTTTTTACTCGATGATTGTTTTTCCACTTGTTACTTCATTTTGTCTTATAACTGATTTCTTTTGATCGTTCGTTTAATTACTGACTGTTGATAAATGACTTGAAAGTCTCGATGTTTTATCCTTCCTTCTCGTCCAATCTTCTTTATGCGACTGGGTAGAACTTTGGAATGTCTCCGCACGTGAATAATGAATTATCACTAGAGTGATTTCCGTATATCCGGGATGACGTCCGTCACTCTCGTTTGTCTCGAAACCCACTCTTGAGAACCGTGCTTTGACCTCTCTCTTTAAACACTAACATCGTTCATTTGATTTGTTTTAATTACAAGTGATTATTAGAAATTTTATTTTATTAAAATTTTTATATGGATCTTATTTCCGATCATGTATCGACCACTGCTAAGTTAACGAGCTGATAATGGTGAACCACCGACCGCACTAACAAAATTGACAACTTGTTTAATCTTACTATTTCTTATCGTCTTACCATTAACGCCTTTATTTTATTATTCTCTTTAAGAATTCATACGACATTTGCTTCGTTCTCTTTTGTACCATTGATTTCGTATTAATTGTTGACTATTATTTTCATTCGTATTCGTTTGTTATCTTGTCACATTTCGAAACCCGAATATATCCCATGTTATTTTGAAATAATAAACACCTGTATGTATTTCTACAAAGTATTATAAAAATTTTATGGAACTTTTATACATTTTTCAATGATTTTCAATTATCGTAATAACCATTACAAGTAAAAGGTCAAATTTATACATCATATTTTATATAACTAAAACTAATGTTTAAAAATAAAATTATGTTCTACCTTTTGAACTAATTGACTTATCATACTTTACTTTTAATGTAATGAAATTACTGGTTTAATTTATATTCCTAATAATGATTTAATTTGGAAATTATATCTTCTAATTGTAACCAACAATATGAGTTTAATTTATAAAATTCATGTCATTCTTTCAAAGTTTCTTAAGACAACCAAAATAAATTTTGAAACTATTTTACTTCTATTTTTAATATATCATCTTTATCAAGAAAGTACCTCAACTGAGTTTTAAGGTAATACAAATCCGGGACGGATAATTGTGACAAATGTCATTTTAATGTTAATACTTAATTCATTCTTCGCTCTCATTTTTCTAGTATTGTGAATTATTATGTTTTACGGTTATGTGATTCGAGATCCCTCGTCGATCGTTAACCTTAAATCATTTTACCACATCTTGTCCGTTTATGCGTTTATTGAATTCATTTTTATCTCGTTTTGTTCCTCGTATTGAAGATCACTATTTTATTCTGAGTTTTAAATGAATCTCGGGAAGCAGTGTATAAGGAGAAACGATAAGTGTCACCAGGATTTATGCATGTACTTGTGGAATGATTGAGGACCGAATCTCTTAATGAATGGAGTTAATAAATTTGTTACAATGATTGTAGCAAATTTAGATAACTTGCTTTAGGAAAAACAAGCAACTAAATATGAGCGGTAAGTATCGAGTGATGATTTTAGGAAAAATCAACACTAATGACCCACAATCAAATAAAATGAGAGAAAGAGATTCGTTTCCCAAGGAGGTATATGTGTGTGTTCTAATTTGTAGTTGCTTGAGATTAATATTAAGAGAATGGGGATGAGAAGATGAAAGACGGTTACGTGAAAATTAAACTACGACGAAAAAGACGTAAAACCGTGAAAAACTACTCAAATTAAAAAAATTTATCTAAAACTAAAAACAAAATATCAAAAAGGCTAAAAACAAGTCTCAAATAATATAAACAAAGATAAAAATCCAACAAAGATATTTTAAAACCTTTTATTAATTAAATAATTAATTTTAAATGCTAATTAAAGCCCTAAAATTAAATTTAACTAATTAAAATGTCTAAAATATGATTTTATTGAATAATCACTTAACTTATATTATTAGAAGACTAAAAAGTAATTTTCTTAAAAATTAAAAGCTATTAAAACTATTTTTAAAACTCTAAAAATGATTAAAAACTAATTAAACTTAAAATAATTATAAAAATAAATCTAAAAGTTATAAAAATATTCTAAAAATGGAAATAGTCCTAATTAATGACAAAGAACCTAGGAAAAATGAAAAAGAAGGAAAAAGAAAATTTTGAAAATTAAATAATAAAATAATATTAAAATAATGCTAAAAATAAAAAGTTTCTAAAATTTAAAATAAAAAATTTCTAAAAATCCTAAATAATATAATTAAGATAAAAACACAAATTAGAGCTTCTAAACCTTTTTTAATAATTTTATAAAAATCCTTAAAGTTTATAAAAACCTTAAAATAATATAAAATTAAAAATAAATGTTTTTGAAACCAAAATTAGATGTAAACCTCAAAAATATATTTTAAAACCTAAAAATTATTTTTCCTAGAAATAAAAACTCTTTTTGGTATTTTTTAATGAATTATTAAAAACCGGCTATTAAATTAATTATAAAAAATAAACTAATAATGGGAAAATTATGAAACCAATTTAGAAAAATCACAAAGTTAAGAAAGAACCTATGAAAAATAAGCCAAACCAAATAGTCAAATAAATAAGCTTAAATAAGCTATAAAGTGCTACGGCTTATTAAAGAAAAGACAAAAAAGAAAAGGGTTAAATAACCAACCAATCCAACCTTGGTCAGTAAAAGACCCAAGGGCAGGATGGTTATGTTGTTGGTGTGATGAACGGCAGGTCAGGGGTTCGAGGTGTGCTAACCCCCTTTTTACTCTTTTTATTTTTTTTATTATTTTTTTTAACTCTCAAACCAACACTGACACTTGTATGACTAGTAAACACAATTCACTTTCCTTTTAGCCAAGATTTAACCAAGATTGATTCCAAAAACGTGAACAGGTTTAGTTGAACACTTAGCAGGTTAACTTTTAGCCTTTGCTTAAGGATTTTAGCCAAGATGAGCCTGGCTAATGCTTATTTGGTGTGATTATTGTGGACAGGTTGGGCACTCTTGTGCTCTTTTGAGCACAAGAAGTCAAATCAAGCAAGAAAGATCAACACTTAGCAAGCAAATACTCAAAAACAAAGCATACACAGGCCTATGCAAGTTTCTGTAACAGATTATGAAGGTCTGGTGGAGTTTAAGCAGATTACAAGCAACCCAGTGACATTTAGGTGTCCAAATTTTGCACAAATACTCACCAACTAACACACAATAATCCTACAATCCTGAATTACTCTAACTCTAACAGGATTTTAAGAATTGAGCACCAAAATCAATGAAAAATGAGCAAATTATGACACAAGCAGATCTCAACTCTCTTTTTCTTTTTAAAAATACACCAAATAACTCAAAACTTGATCCAAAGCAACTTAATACTAACTACAAACCTTATTCAACCTTTTTCAATTCCACTAACATGTTTTAATGATCAATCAAGGATCAAGTGCCCTGCTAAAACCCTTTGCCAAACACCACTTAAACTTTTTGAAAAACGTTTTTATCAAACAAAAACCTTGTAAAACCTTAACAAACTGATTCTAGATCTCAAAACATGCATAACAACATCACAATAGCACAAATCCAACAGCTTAAACACAATTAAGCAACAAATCAAACAAAGCACATATACTAGCAATTTTTCTGAGTTTTTTAAGGTAACAGAAATTTACCTAAGATCCTTAACATCCAAGGACCTAGTGGTAGCTTACCACCTCCTTATGCACCCGGGTGCATGCAGAACACAAATCAACACCTTCTTCCTGCTTGAAATCAAAATCAAAGAAAAAGGCAAAATATCATGATAATATATTATAATTCTGTTTTACTTCTTTCTTTCCAAAACACTTTCAAAATCTTTCAAAACCTTCTAAATACGTTTTCTAAAACCCTATATTACCAATAACATGAAATTCTTAACACCACAAATCCTTGGACAGATTTTACCAAAATCTTCCAAATTTTCAGAAAACTTAAATACTTTTGAAACACAAATTCACTTAACCAAATCAAACATGGAACTCAGAATCAAGCATAAACCCAACACTCAACTTTTTATAAACATTAAAAGGAATTACAATGATTTAAACAAACACCAAACTTTAATTCATAAAAAAGGGATTACAAGGATTTTATGCTTAAAACTGGAACAAAAAGGTTGTGAACAGGCTCACACCTATTTATACTACTCTAGGAAGATGAAATTACAAACCCTAATACAAGAGAAATCCCTATTCTACCCTTTGAAGCTTCTAGTCGAATTTGGTGAATAAGCTGTCCAAATTGATCTCCACTGTTTATTTTTGCGTAATGGCCAAGCATATGATCATAACCGTTCAAGTGGGACACGTCACAAGCCTTGGGGACTAAGGTATGATGTGATTGGAGGAGAGGGTATTTGGGGGTTTGGACCACAAACGTGGGATGCAGGTTTTTAGGAGTGGGATAGGTTTTGGAGTGTGTGAATTAAACGTGTGAGGGTTTAATTGAGTTTTACCCAAGGGAAGGTCGGGGTAATTTCTGGGTGGTAAGAATGATGAATAGTAAATCTTTAGATCCTAATTTGGGGGAAACAAGGTGTTAAGCGCCTGTTTTTATTTGAATCTTTCATTTTTGGCACTTTTGGTCCTTTTGTTTTGAATATTTTTGCATTTGAAGTTTCAGTGCCCTAAAAACGTATTTCCTTCACAAATAACTTTCCCTTATTGTCACTTTTGGCACAAGACTTTGTAAAAAGTGTAACAAGGATGATTTTTGACACTTTTGAATATTTCAAGGGCTGTTTTTGGACATTGTTGATCTTCAAAGGTCTTCATTATGTCTTTCACTTCATGAGGGACCATAATTGGCAATTTTGAATTGTTGTGGGACCAATCTTGCCATTTCTTCAAAGTTGAAGGACCTTTTTGTAATTTTGACAAACTTAAGGGACCAAACTTGTAATTATCAATATACAAGGGTTTTAAGTGTCATTTCTTCATTCATTGAGGATCAATCTTGTTTTGTCTTCAAGTCTTCAAGGGTTTTTGATGAAAATTCCATGATTAGGGCCCGGTTCTTTGTACGGCTTCGTTTCTCGTGTTCGTTTTTCCTTGTATCTTGTGATCTTTTGTCTTTTTCACGATATCCATACCTAAAATACACAAGTAAACAAACACAAGCATATATATGGTATTTTATGACATTTTAATGCATTTAAAACCCGAAAAGAACGATGAGATCATGTATAAATGCCATCTCATCACTCCCCCATACTAAGCCATTGCCGTGCCCTCACGCAATGCTAGAATAAAGTATCTAAGCATCACCAAAGTTCAATTTTATTAACCTTTATTGAAAAGTAAAACACTTGCAACATACTACGAGATTGTGTAAAGACATAATGTATGATTTTCATCACCAAAATGTGACTTTTAGGGTCAAAGAATAGAAACAAGTTAATGTCCCTTAGAGTAAATTTCGTCATCCTTGATTGTCATACATTCCATGCTAAGTGCAAAAACAAGATCATTGTTGGTACAAGTCACAATGCTAACACTACTCATACGTCCAAATTGTGTAATACTTTTTCTCCCCGCAATCCTAGTTATTATAAAAGGAAATGGGTTACTAGCATTTTTTATCTAATTGTCATGGATCACAAGTGATTCATATTGACTTATTTGAGTAGTTATTAGTCCGAAAGCAAAGTAGTACGATTTGATCAATAGTTAGCCGAAGGACAAAATCTTTTAAAACGGCTTCTCGTGTATCTCCTTAAGTTCATATCTTGGCATAACTCGTTTCACGATTTGAGACCTTTCTCGGACCGATATTTGGCATGTACTTCATACTTCAAATCTTGGGAAGACGTTCTTGAAATTATGGTCTTCTCTTCATATAATTGGAATTTCTTCACTTGACGTTTTTGAGAGATTCTTCATAAAGGACCACGACTTCATCATTTTTCTTCAATCTTTACTTTGGATTTTGATATACAACGATCCGCCTCCTTTTCGGACTTGGATATATTTATCCTCATACCTTGTTAGGGTCTTTTTGGATAGACTTTCTCCATTCTTTAGGGGAGTAATAGCTTCTCGTCGTGTGTCTCGATCCTTCATATTGATTTTGGAATAATGATACTTCACATCATCTTTGGATCTTTTGCAAAAATAGAGCTCCTCATGCCTTGTTAGGGCCTTTTTGGATGATCGCCAATCTTCGCGTCCCGCTTCAATAAGTTATGCCTTGGCTATGAACTCTATTCAACCCCGAGCAACTTTTAAACGATCTTGCGCTAGAGGCTAAGTAACCTTTCAAATCGTACGACCTTACTTATTGCAATTATGTTTTATTCCTAATGCATTGATCTTATGGGAAGAAAAAGCCACAATTAAAAACATATGAGTTTTTGAAAGAACACTTTCATGTTCTACGTTTAGCATGATCACTTGTCTAACTCTATCATTTCTCGTTCTTCACTATATAAAGACCTCTAATTAAAGAGACTCGTGAATACTTAGCCGTGCAAGTCAAAATTAAGCCAAATTTGGATTAGCTTTCATTAAGACTATATCAAACCAAAGTTTTGGGTTTTCAAGCCACCTATAGGATCTTGCACTTTCTTGGACTTTTTCAAGTTTAGAGAATGCGTTTTAAAGTTCCCTTGATAAGTGACTTTCTAGAATCAATTATAGGAACTTGCGAAAAGTTCTTGTTCTTAACCCGAATGAATTAAGACTTTCGCGTTTTAAAGCTCCCTATATAAAAGTCTAGCAAAACTTGAATTGAGCGGGTTAAGGAATGTAAATGGCTCCAAATGCCCATCAAGTCAAAAATTAACTCTTATTCTACCCATCGGAAAATATACATTCGTGTCTTAAAAACACTTATGAAAACTAAGAAAAATTTTAAAATTTGGCCATTTTTAGCCTTATTAGCAAAACAAAACATTGAAAGTTGGAAAACGTGAGGGCGTAGCAAAGCAAGTACCTATTCACCCCCCATACTAAAAGTAAACATTGTCCTCAATGTTTCGAGTCTAAAGGTGGAGCACCCCCATACTAGAGACGAAGAGTCGAATGCTTAGGATCTAGCATGGAAAGGGTGATCAACAATATATCTAAAGCCGTTTATTAATTATGCTAAAAGATAATTGTTAGAACAATAAAGGATATGTCATGGAATCGTGAAAAACTTCTTCAAACGAACGATGGAGGCTCAAGTAAACGAACACGAGAGTCTTCAATCGTAGACGATGATGATGATCTAGATAACACAATCACAAACAACCACGAGACAACGAGTTGGAAGGGTACAAGTCCCTTTATTAGTGAACATAAAGCATAAAGATAAGCATGGGATCTCCCCCACGAGGCACCTCGTTTTTGATTACCGAGTCATGAGCTCGACTCGATCCCCTCAAAATGTGAACATTTAGGGATATCATGGTGTGGTCAATTTTTGATGGGGCTTACATGATAAACAAGGCCCAAAAAGCAACCGGTATAAAGGACTAAGTCCTTAGATGATGCAAAATACCGGGGTCGAAGATGGCGTTCTCGCTTCGATTGGAAAAACAAATCAACGCCACTTCATCACGTGCCATAAACTCAAAGAGTTTGAAGAAAATAGAAGAGAAGTAGAAGGGTGAGACAATTGGTAAGACAAACGTTTGAGCTACTCGAGGTAGACTCGCACCAAGCAAATAGATATAGTTTCCATTTATTGCATCGGTGGAAGACCGAGATTTCCCTTTACATGAAATTCCGGGATCGAATATCTCGTCCTCGGTGGACAAGGATGAGGGAACGTAAGGGGCTTCCCCCATACTAGAACCACACAAAACATCGTCAAAAGGAGTAGACGAGTTTGTAGCACTCAAATCACGCGGTGATGACGGAGTTAGATTTGTAGAAAAATCACATTTAAGATCTTTTCCTTTTTTATCTTTTAAACTCTCTTTATGAAAACCCTTTTTAATTATGTCGAAAATATTCGGTGTTTCTAAGACGATGTTAGTCACACTAAAAATTCTCACATTTTGAAACCGTTTTGGTTTTGGTGGTGGCAAGTTCTCAAAACGTTTATCGACGAAGAAAACCTCCCCATCGGGGCCAACATATTCATCATCCGAAAGATCTTCCGTAGAAACCGGCAATTTATCAACACTTTTCAAGAATGAAGGTGAAGGATTTTTCGATTCAAGTATTGACGGTTTCTTCTTTGTAGGCTTAGCACTCATAACCTCCACCGGCGGAGGAAATGGTAAATTGTTTTTGGAGACATTCCCTAAAACTCTTGGTGAAAATTCTTTGCAAACGACATTGGTCGAGTCACCATGGTTTAAAGTTGCAATAGAATATACATGAGAAAGATTGGAGTTTTGTGTTGCATTGATGACAAGTTCTTCTTCATTGAAACGAAGGGTGATTTTTCGAGCATGAACATCGATAAGTGCTCGTGATGTATCCAAAAATGAACGACCCAAAATGAGAGGAACTTTTCGATCGATGGGAATGTCTACAACGATAAAGTCAACGGGATAGTAAAACTTTCCGACTTTAACGAAAACGTCCTCGGCTACTCCACATGCCATGATCGTAGAATGATCGGCCATCTCGATGGACATGTTAGAAGGAGTAAGAGCCGGAAGCGAAAGCGATTTGAAAATCTCGAGAGGCATCAAATTAATACTAGCACCAAGATCGGCCAAGGCGTAGCATTCCTCTATATCTTGTATAGCACACGGAATCAAAAATTTACCGGGATCACCGACTTTTTGTGGTATGCGGCTTAGAAAAACCGATGAACAACTAGACGATTGTTGTAACTTTTCTTTGTTGTTTAGCATACTTTTGAAGTTTGCGGCGAATCGAGGCATCATGATTAAAGCATCGGCAAAACTTATGTTAAAATGCAAATCACGAAACATTTTCATAAATAGCTCAAATTGATAATTGTTCCTTTCTTGTGCTTTCTCTTTGTTTCGTCTCGAAGGGTAAGGTAAAGGTGGTGTGGGTTGGTCATTAGGCAACGGCCTTGGAATCTCGGGTTCCACAATTGGTATAGGTTCAACCGTAGGTGTGGTTTGAGCGGTACTTCGTGGGATTGTAATATGCTCCTTTTCGACCATCACCTCGGGTTCTTTCTCGATTTCCTTCTCCGTAGAAGTACTTGGACGAGAGATTGGTTCCTTGAAAGTTTTACCACTTCGTGTAGCAACAACTTTCAATTCTCCCTTCGGGTTTGCAATGGTATCACTAGGAAGACCACCCGAAGAAGAGGGCTTACACATGATTGCTTCAAACATCTTAGCCATTCGGTCCTCAAATTTTGATTGCCTAGCATCCGCTTTCAATAACTCTTGCTTAATCTCATGTTGTCCTAATTCCATCTTTTGTTGGTTTTGTTGAAGACGTTGGACATTTCCTTCCATTTTATTTGCATGAGTTTTAAGTTCATTAGCAAGTTCATTTTTAAGCTCGTTTTTCAACTCGGACCTTAAGCTAATCATCTCACGTTGCATGTTATCAAATTTAGCATCATTTGCTTTAGCATAATCTAAAAATTCTCCTTGCAAATTTTTCGTGTGAGCATTTTGAAAACCTTGTGTGGTGTTTTGAAAATCACGGTTTTGGTTTTGATTAGAGATTTGTCCACTCCCACTTTGATAATTCCCTTTGTTGTAATTGCGTGTGTTGCCTTGGTAATTACCTTGGTTGTTGTTTCGATAATTGTTAGCATTTTGATTTGGTGGAGCTTGATTTTGGTGGGAACCTTGGCCGTTTTGGTTGTAAGTTCCCGTTGCTACATAAGCACTCGAAGTGTTACCATCCGCGGTAATGCACTCGGATAAATCATGAGCTCCTCCACATGATAAACAACTCTTAGCAACCGCTTTAACCGAAGCGGAATTGGAAGCTTCTTGAGCCTTCCAATGGGACATTAGATTAGCAAATCTATCAAAAAACCGATTTTCCTCATTAGCTTCATCATGTAAGGCGTTAATGCTACGAGATGATTGTGATGACGATGACGAACCCATATTGGCAACACTCGGTGTGTTACGAGGGCTATAAACCTTAGATCGATTTTCAATGATTTGTAAAGCCTCATTTGTCGTCTTGCACAAAAAATTACCACCCGCGGCGGCATTCAAATAATCTCGTTCATGATCATTAAGCCCATTATAAAAGGTATCAATTTGATGCAATTCCGAAAAATCATGGTGAGGACATTCATGTAACATCTCTTTAAATCGTTCCCATGCCATTGAAAAACTTTCATTGTTACGTTGCACAAATCGTGAAATCTCATTTTTTAAGTGTGTTGTTTTCGATGGTGGAAAAAATTTGTTCACAAACTTAGAAACGAGATCGGCCCATGTCAAAATCGAATTTGGCGGTTCTTTCTCGAGCCAAATTTTTGCGGGTCCATCCAACGAATATGGAAACAACATCATCTTAATGGCGTCATGCGGAACATCTTTGAATTTGCTAGTAGCGGTGAGACGGTTGAAATTCCTAATGTGGTAATGCGGGTTGTCTTTCTCATGACCTCGAAATTTGTTTGCTTGTAGCATCGACATTAAACCCGTCTTAATCTCGAAATTCTCCGCAAGGATGGCGGGAATAACAATGGCCTCTCCAAAACCCTCGGTGGGTGCTTGTAGCAACTCCATCATAGTACGATTAGCCATTACGACTTCTTGTTCTATAATAGGTTCAACAATTGGAGGTTCTTCAACAATCAACAATCCTTGATTTGCTTGCTTTTGAAGACGTTTACGAGCTCGTTTTGCTTGATTACGAGTGATCATAAACTTCACGAAGAATGGGAGGTGAGCAAAGAAGATTCTTTTTGGTTGTTTTGTGGATTTTCAATTTTTTTGTGTTTTTGATGATATTTAATTTTTTTGGATTTTGGTGTATCTTCGTAGACAACAATCTACAAAATCTCTCCTCGAATCAAACTCTTGATTAAAGAAGCCTCAAAGGAATGAAAACGATCACGTGGAGTGAACGCCTTCGAATGACTTTAGAACTTTGGTGAAAACCAAATTGTTCACGAGGGTTTAATCACAAAGAAAACCAAGCAAATATAGTATACGTATTAATACTTTGGGCGGCAAAACCCTCGATTAGCCTTCAATCTCAAAATACTCACAAGCAAGCGGGGAAACGAGGCGGCGCGAAGCACTTAAGAGCCTTTTTCCTTAGGGTATATTTTATAATACCTGCCTTATACCCACCTTATAGTTCGTATTTTTCAAAATCGAGCTTCACGAAAGTATTTATCTATTTTTGCCTTTTCTTTTTGTTTGAGATTCGAATACAATAATTAGGAGATCAAATCCCAATTAAGGTTGTGTTTTCACACTTTTGGAGATATTGTATTTTGGTTGTGATACTTAATACAATATATTAATAATATTCACAAAGAAAAACCAAGAAAACCGATAATACGTGTTAAGGGAGTTCCACTTAACACAAATACTATTTATGGATAATATCAAAAACAAAATTTTCCAAATTAAGACACGACACACCTCCCCGGCAGCGGCGCCAAAATGATTGTAGCAAATTTAGATAACTTGCTTTAGGAAAAACAAGCAACTAAATATGAGCGGTAAGTATCGAGTGATGATTTTAGGAAAAATCAACACTAATGACCCACAATCAAATAAAATGAGAGAAAGAGATTCGTTTCCCAAGGAGGTATATGTGTGTGTTCTAATTTGTAGTTGCTTGAGATTAATATTAAGAGAATGGGGATGAGAAGATGAAAGACGGTTACGTGAAAATTAAACTACGACGAAAAAGACGTAAAACCGTGAAAAACTACTCAAATTAAAAAAATTTATCTAAAACTAAAAACAAAATATCAAAAAGGCTAAAAACAAGTCTCAAATAATATAAACAAAGATAAAAATCCAACAAAGATATTTTAAAACCTTTTATTAATTAAATAATTAATTTTAAATGCTAATTAAAGCCCTAAAATTAAATTTAACTAATTCAAATGTCTAAAATATGATTTTATTGAATAATCACTTAACTTATATTATTAGAAGACTAAAAAGTAATTTTCTTAAAAATTAAAAGCTATTAAAACTATTTTTAAAACTCTAAAAATGATTAAAAACTAATTAAACTTAAAATAATTATAAAAATAAATCTAAAAGTTATAAAAATATTCTAAAAATGGAAATAGTCCTAATTAATGACAAAGAACCTAGGAAAAATGAAAAAGAAGGAAAAAGAAAATTTTGAAAATTAAATAATAAAATAATATTAAAATAATGCTAAAAATAAAAAGTTTCTAAAATTTAAAATAAAAAATTTCTAAAAATCCTAAATAATATAATTAAGAGAAAAACACAAATTAGAGCTTCTAAACCTTTTTTAATAATTTTATAAAAATCCTTAAAGTTTATAAAAAACCTTAAAATAATATAAAATTAAAAATAAATGTTTTTGAAACCAAAATTAGATGTAAACCTCAAAAATATATTTTAAAACCTAAAAATTATTTTTCCTAGAAATAAAAACTCTTTTTGGTATTTTTTAATGAATTATTAAAAACCGGCTATTAAATTAATTATAAAAAATAAACTAATAATGGGAAAATTATGAAACCAATTTAGAAAAATCACAAAGTTAAGAAAGAACCTATGAAAAATAAGCCAAACCAAATAGTCAAATAAATAAGCTTAAATAAGCTATAAAGTGCTACGGCTTATTAAAGAAAAGACAAAAAAGAAAAGGGTTAAATAACCAACCAATCCAACCTTGGTCAGTAAAAGACCCAAGGGCAGGATGGTTATGTTGTTGGTGTGATGAACGGCAGGTCAGGGGTTCGAGGTGTGCTAACCCCCTTTTTACTCTTTTTATTTTTTTTTTATTATTTTTTTTAACTCTCAAACCAACACTGACACTTGTATGACTAGTAAACACAATTCACTTTCCTTTTAGCCAAGATTTAACCAAGATTGATTCCAAAAACGTGAACAGGTTTAGTTGAACACTTAGCAGGTTAACTTTTAGCCTTTGCTTAAGGATTTTAGCCAAGATGAGCCTGGCTAATGCTTATTTGGTGTGATTATTGTGGACAGGTTGGGCACTCTTGTGCTCTTTTGAGCACAAGAAGTCAAATCAAGCAAGAAAGATCAACACTTAGCAAGCAAATACTCAAAAACAAAGCATACACAGGGCTATGCAAGTTTCTGTAACAGATTATGAAGGTCTGGTGGAGTTTAAGCAGATTACAAGCAACCCAGTGACATTTAGGTGTCCAAATTTTGCACAAATACTCACCAACTAACACACAATAATCCTACAATCCTGAATTACTCTAACTCTAACAGGATTTTAAGAATTGAGCACCAAAATCAATGAAAAATGAGCAAATTATGACACAAGCAGATCTCAACTCTCTTTTTCTTTTTAAAAATACACCAAATAACTCAAAACTTGATCCAAAGCAACTTAATACTAACTACAAACCTTATTCAACCTTTTTCAATTCCACTAACATGTTTTAATGATCAATCAAGGATCAAGTGCCCTGCTAAAACCCTTTGCCAAACACCACTTAAACTTTTTGAAAAACGTTTTTATCAAACAAAAACCTTGTAAAACCTTAACAAACTGATTCTAGATCTCAAAACATGCATAACAACATCACAATAGCACAAATCCAACAGCTTAAACACAATTAAGCAACAAATCAAACAAAGCACATATACTAGCAATTTTTCTTAGTTTTTTAAGGTAACAGAAATTTACCTAAGATCCTTAACATCCAAGGACCTAGTGGTAGCTTACCACCTCCTTATGCACCCGGGTGCATGCAGAACACAAATCAACACCTTCTTCCTGCTTGAAATCAAAATCAAAGAAAAAGGCAAAATATCATGATAATATATTATAATTCTGTTTTACTTCTTTCTTTCCAAAACACTTTCAAAATCTTTCAAAACCTTCTAAATACGTTTTCTAAAACCCTATATTACCAATAACATGAAATTCTTAACACCACAAATCCTTGGACAGATTTTACCAAAATCTTCCAAAATTTTCAGAAAACTTAAATACTTTTGAAACACAAATTCACTTAACCAAATCAAACATGGAACTCAGAATCAAGCATAAACCCAACACTCAACTTTTTATAAACATTAAAAGGAATTACAATGATTTAAACAAACACCAAACTTTAATTTCATAAAAAAGGGATTACAAGGATTTTATGCTTAAAACTGGAACAAAAAGGTTGTGAACAGGCTCACACCTATTTATACTACTCTAGGAAGATGAAATTACAAACCCTAATACAAGAGAAATCCCTATTCTACCCTTTGAAGCTTCTAGTCGAATTTGGTGAATAAGCTGTCCAAATTGATCTCCACTGTTTATTTTTGCGTAATGGCCAAGCATATGATCATAACCGTTCAAGTGGGACACGTCACAAGCCTTGGGGACTAAGGTATGATGTGATTGGAGGAGAGGGTATTTGGGGGTTTGGACCACAAACGTGGGATGCAGGTTTTTAGGAGTGGGATAGGTTTTGGAGTGTGTGAATTAAACGTGTGAGGGTTTAATTGAGTTTTACCCAAGGGAAGGTCGGGGTAATTTCTGGGTGGTAAGAATGATGAATAGTAAATCTTTAGATCCTAATTTGGGGGAAACAAGGTGTTAAGCGCCTGTTTTTATTTGAATCTTTCATTTTTGGCACTTTTGGTCCTTTTGTTTTGAATATTTTTGCATTTGAAGTTTCAGTGCCCTAAAAACGTATTTCCTTCACAAATAACTTTCCCTTATTGTCACTTTTGGCACAAGACTTTGTAAAAAGTGTAACAAGGATGATTTTTGACACTTTTGAATATTTCAAGGGCTGTTTTTGGACATTGTTGATCTTCAAAGGTCTTCATTATGTCTTTCACTTCATGAGGGACCATAATTGGCAATTTTGAATTGTTGAGGGACCAATCTTGCCATTTCTTCAAAGTTGAAGGACCTTTTTGTAATTTTGACAAACTTAAGGGACCAAACTTGTAATTATCAATATACAAGGGTTTTAAGTGTCATTTCTTCATTCATTAAGGATCAATCTTGTTTTGTCTTCAAGTCTTCAAGGGTTTTTGATGAAAATTCCATGATTAGGGCCCGGTTCTTTGTACGGCTTTGTTTCTCGTGTTCGTTTTTCCTTGTATCTTGTGATCTTTTGTCTTTTTCACGATATCCATACCTAAAATACACAAGTAAACAAACACAACCATATATATGGTATTTTATGACATTTTAATGCATTTAAAGCCCGAAAAGAACGATGAGATCATGTATAAATGCCATCTCATCATACAACCTCGAGGAGCATGTTTAAGCCGACCCCGCAAGTGGAAAGACTCTTTGATCAAGTGGTTATTATCAAGGGTTCGTTCAAGGTTTTCTCGATGATTAACGATGGAAATCTATACTTGATGTTATTGTTCGACCTTTTATTTTTATGTACTTATGTGGTATGTGATCTAGTCAAACGATCGTAAGTTGTGAGAACTTGAGACGACATCATCTGATGACGTCCGATCATGTAGAACATATATTATGTAATATCTTTTTGACTTTCAACAACGATGTTTATTGAGACTTTAATGCGCGTTGGCGAAAGTGAGATGGTGTCTTTGTATTATCTTTTGAGTGAGGACCCGCGTGTGAGCACCCTCCGATGACGAAAATGTTTTTCTTGTTAGTTATTTTTGATGTGTGTCCATGGCTATCCGGCCAGTGGCTATCCTTTAAATTTCAACATTCTTTTTTTAACTGGACTTACCCGAAAAATCCTTTCACCTATTCTTGTCGTCGAATGAGCTTCGTGTGATTCATAAAATTTTCATGTGTCTAGCTTGACGAGTGACTGGTGGATAAGGATTTATTTATTCCTTTTTGGTGAGATACAACTTGACGACAAGTTGTGTTTTGTAAAAGAACCAGTGGAGATCGTGGATCGAGATTCACGTGGGAACGTGAAGACTTCTTTATAAGGAATGCCCTCATCCTTCCGGGTAGTGAACAACTCGTGTATGAGGCGAGTTGAGCGCCGGGACGTCGCTCCCTTAAGGTGGTGAGGATGTAAAACCCGTAAAAATAAGGTCATAATTTAATTCTATTTTCAATTATTTTGAAGTATTTTATAACGTTAAATATTATTATGTTTAACGGTTTAAGTTGAAACCGATATTGAATATTATATTTTAATATTTTGACGAGCAACGAAGACTACTAGTGATCGCGATACCGACGGATGCCAAAATTTTTATATTTTATTATCGATCGTTTCGATATTTAATACTTTTGACGATATCGTTTTAATTACATATCGAGTCGTTATATTATTATTTTTCGTGTGCGTTTAAACTTTTAAAAAGTATTTTTACGAAACCCGAGTTTCGTAAATATTTAAAAATTTGCAATTTACATTTTTACCCTTTTAAACTATTTTATTACATTTTGGACCAAAACTATCACAAATTGGCAAAAACTACCCTAACCTTACACTATATATATGTTTTCCACTAACACAGTTCATTTAAAAAAATTCATTAAAACAAAAACACCATCTTTCTTCTTTCTTTTCCATTTTGGTCTACACCACCACCATCCATTCCATCAATTTTTTTTGATGATCAACTTTGATCCATACAAAAACAAAACAAGTCCCATTCCTATTTTTGAAAGGTGATTCTAATGATACCATTTTTACTTACATGCATTGAGTTTTGAATTTTGATAAGAAAACTAGGCTTGTTAGGTGGTGATTTTGATCATGCATGTGTTAGAGATGATGATCAAATGATGTTTATGTAATGTTTTGGTTAAAAAGTTGAATTTTAATTTTTGGGTTTTTGATTTTGATGATGATACAAGTGTTAGGATTGGTTTATGGTGATGTTAGGATGTTAGAATGATGATAAAAGTTGTTGGTTTTGATCAAAAACTTGATTTTGTAAGAGATTTTTATAGTCAATTTTAGGCAGTAGGTTTGAGGCCATTTTCGAGGGTCTTAAGTCTGAATATAGGATCATATGATGGGATTATGTTGTAGAGAATTTTGTTAGCTTCGATTTGATATAAAGTAGGCCTTCCAACTCCAAACGAGGTGGAAGTTACACTAGTTTGATTTTCGTGTACCGGGAGACGAGTGTTGACACAATCCGAAAATTGTTGTCGATATTTGGATCGAATCTCGGGGACTATAAAATAAGTTTCAAAACGATTCAAGGGCTGTTCTCAGGCTCAAAGTTTAGCATTTTGAGTCTATTTTTAGAATCAAGTGGCGGTTTTACAAACGGAGTTGTTTAGAATGGTCAAAATGGTTTCGTAAGTCAAGGTCGCTAAACTGTCCGGATTTTGTGATTCAAAGATGAGTCGGGAAGGGAACTTTAGAAGTAAAATCTTTTAATGGGCTCTTGGGAGGACTTTCTACATATAGTAAGTGAGTTCTCTGAGTAGTATCATAAAAATTTGATATGTCTAAGTATGGGAAAACGGCTTGGACATTCGGTATGTTCCGGCAGATTTTTATTAAAGGCGTAGAATAATAAAATGAATATATAGGAGAGTGTAATAGTATCACTTGTATCGTTTTCTCTCAATTTTGTCGTGATTTTATGAGTCGAGTTTTATATTCTTATGTATGGGTTATTTCTCGAGTCTATTATTAATGAACGCACCTCATTTGATAGGTTGCGGTTCTCGTGTTTGAAAGGCATCATCTATCGTCGGCGATCGTCTCATTACCACTATTGGCTAAGGTGAGTCTATAGCCTCGCTTTATACTAGTTATTAAATGATTTTAAACCCGCGAGGGGGAATACATGTTTTATAAACTTAGAACACAAGATTTTTATGGTATGCTTTGTCCCTCTATGAATGGACTCGTGGTTGCCTTTAAATTGCATTAAGTGATTGCCTTTGTTAAAACCTCAATTATGGACCGTTAATTAACCTATGATGGGTTAACCGCTAGTACAATTAATAGATCTATGGGGGAAGCCGCCCCGGTTCAGTTTTTGTGGACTTGTCATAGAAGCTTAGGCCCGACCTCCACACTGTTTGAGCATATTGTATTGAGAAGTCAGGTATACGACAATGTACCAATAATCTGGAGGTAACCGACAATTAATAAATCTCTCGTCTTATTAGACTGATATGGGAGTGTCTAAGGGCTCGGTTCCATGAGCTTATTGCAATTTATGCTATATACAATTATCATTGTTGATGCAAATTATTATTTGATGCTTATAAGCATGCCACAAACTTATAATCTTTGCTTGTGTTCAAATAGATTTCATAAACCTATAGATTCACTCGGCATTTTTGCTGATTGTTTTACTCACATGTATTTCAGGTAATCAAGAAGTGGAAGCTTGGAGGTCACGGGAATGAAGTTGTGCACTGCTTTTGTTGTTCAAACTCTTTGATTTATTTATCGTTCCATTTTAAAACAAACTAATATGTTGTTTTAACTTATCTTTTGGTAACGATTACTTGGGACTACGCTACTCTGATAAATTTTTTAGGAACGATAAATTTGAAACGTCTCTTTTCGAGTCGGTCGTTCTTTATAAATTATGTGTTGTTTTATCATTGTTTAGCACCCAAAGATGTATTCCGCTGCGTATAAATTTGTGGGTGTTAAAGAAGGGAACCATTTGCTTCAACTGTAATGAAGAAGGTCATAGGAAATCGGAATTCCCCAAGTTGAAAGCGATTGTACCTGGAAGAAACCCATAGGGTGGTGTCTATCAACTTGGAACAATTGAGGTGAAGAAAGATGATCCGAATGTCGTTACTGGTACGTTTTTACTCAACAATCATTATGTTGTTGCTTTATTTGATTCGGGTGTTGATAGGAGCTTTGTATCCACTAAATTTAGTGCCCTTATTGACATTGAACATGTTGAGATAAATACCAGTTACGAGGTGGAATTGGTTGATGGTAAATTAGTGAAAACTAATAAGCTATTAGAAGGATGCTCTCTAAATCTCTTGAACTATTCCTTTCCGATTGATTTAATGTTGATAGAATTAGGTAGTTTTAATATTATTATTGGTATGGATTGGTTGTCAATGAATAATGCTACTATTTTATGTGGAGAAAAGAAGGTTAATATTCCTCTTAGGAATAGAACGTTAGTAATTGATGGTAATCAAGGTGAATCCCGTTTGAAAATCGTTTCATGTATTAAAGTCCAAAAGTACATCAGGAACGGTTGTGAGTTATTCTTAGCTCAAGTGACCGGGAATGAGTCTAGGGAGAAACGATTGGAAGATGTACCTATTATTTGTGAATATCCCGAGGCATTTCCCAAAGATTTACCCGGACTTCCACCGATAAGGCAAGTAGAGTTTCGAACCGATTTAATTCCTGGTGCTGCACCGGTGGCACGTGCGCCTTACCGATTATCCCCTTCTGAAATAAAGGAGTTATCTGAGCAACTTAAGGAGTTGTCTGATGAAGGTTTTATTCGACCGATCTCGTCGCCTTGGGGAGCTCCAGTCTTGTTCGTTAAGAAGAAGGATGGGTCTTTCCGTATGTGCATTGATTATAGGGAACTGAATAAGTTAACAATTAAAAATAGATATCCTTTACCTAGGATTGATGATTTGTTTGATCAACTACAAGGATCTAGTGTGTATTCTAAGATAGATTTGCGGTCAGGATATCACCAACTTCGCGTGCGTGAAGAAGATATTCCTATAACTTCATTTAGAACTCGTTATGGACACTATGAATTCCAAGTAATGCCATTTGGGTTAACTAACACACCTGCGGTTTTCATGGATTTAATGAATCGAGTGTGCAAGCCCTACTTGGACAAATTTGTGATTGTGTTTGTTGACGATATTCTAATCTTTTCTAAGAATGAAGATGAACATAGAGAACATTTAAGGATTATTTTGAATTTGTTAAAGGATGAAAAGTTGTATGCTATGTTTTCAAAATGTGATTTTTGGTTAGATTCTGTGCAATTTCTTGGTCATGTGATTAACAAGGATGGAATTCATGTTGATCCTACAAAGGTTGAAGCCATTAAGAATTGGTCTGCACCGACAACGCCAACGGAAGTGCGACAGTTCTTAGGATTGGCTGGCTATTATAGGCGATTCATTAAAGAATTTTCTTTGATAGCTAAACTCTTGACTAGGCTTACCCAGAAGAATAAACCTTTCATTTGGGGAAGTGATGAGGATGGAGCATTTCAGACATTGAAGCAAAAATTATGTAGTGCGCCAATTTTATCATTACCCGACGGGAGTGAAGATTTTTTAGTGTATTGTGATGCATCTCTTAGAGGCTATGGAGCTATTTTGATGCAGCGAGAAAAAGTGATAGCTTATGCTTCTAGGCAATTAAGGAAGAATGAGGAGAATTATAATACTCATGATCTTGAGTTAGGAGCTGTAGTCTTTTCTCTTAGGTTGTGGAGACATTATATGTATGGCACCAAGTGTACGGTATTCACCGATCACAAAAGCCTACAGTATATTCTCGAGTAGAAGGAATTGAACATGAGGCAAAGAAGATGGATAGAATTGTTAAGTGATTATGATTGTGATATAAAATATCACCCATGAAAAGCCAATGTTGTTGCCGATACATTAAGCAGGAAAGATAGAGAGCCTATCAGGGTACGTTCTCTAGTCTTGACTGTGCACAATAATTTGCCTGAGCAAATTAGAAATGCGCAAATAGAAGCTTGTAAGAAAGAAAATTTTGTTAAGGAAGGGTTCCGAGGAGAAGGAGATCCTTTAGAGGTTAGAGCTGATGGAGTGAAATGCTTAAGAAGTCGTATCTGTATACCTAAGTTTAGAGGCTTAAGAGATTTGATTATGTTAGAATCCCATAAATCTAAGTATTCCATTCATCCGGGATCTGATAAGATGTACCATGATTTGAAGAAGTTGTACTGGTGGCCGAATATGAAAGCTGATATTGCTATGTATGTTCTTCAATGCTTGACTTGTGCTAGAGTCAAAGCTGAACATCAAAAGCCATCAGGACTACTTCAACAGCCAAATATTCCTGAATGGAAGTGGGAGCGAATTACGATGGACTTTATCACCAAGCTTCCTAGAACATCATCTGGAAACAACTCGATTTGGGTTATTGTCGACAGACTGACCAAATCAGCACACTTCATTCCGGTTAAAGAGCAATTCTCACTGGAGAAGCTGACTCGTATATACCTTGAGAATATTGTATGCAAGCATGGAGTGCCTGTATCGATCATTTCAGATCGAGATCCTAGATTCGCATCGAATTTTTGGAAATCTCTCCAAAGATCTTTGGGAACGAATCTCGACATGAGCACTGCTTATCACCCCCAGACTGATGGGCAGAGTGAAAGAACGATACAAACACTAGAAGATATGTTGAGAGCTTGTGTGTTATATTTTGGTAAGAATTGGGATAAACATTTGCCGTTAGCAGAGTTTTCTTATAACAATAGTTACCATTCTAGTATTAAGGCTGCACCGGTTGAAGCTTTGTATGGTAGGAAGTGTAGATCTCCTGTATGTTAGGGTGAAGTTGGGGATACCCAGCTCACGGGACCGGAATTGATCCGGGAGACTACGGACATGATAGTTCAGATTAAGAATAGGTTGTTGACTGCCGGTAGTAGACAGAAAAGTTACGCGGATGTGCGGCGGAAGCAGATGGAGTTTAAAGTGGGTGACCGAGTAATGTTGAAAGTATCGCCATGGAAAGGCGTTATAAGATTTGGAAAGCGAGGAAATTTGAATCCCCGTTATATTGGACCCTTTAAGATTTTATCTAGAGTAGGTCCGGTGGCTTACAAACTAGAGTTACCCCCATAACTTCATGGTGTTCACAACACATTCCATGTAACTAATCTGAAGAAATGTCTAGCAGTGAGTGATGAGAAAATTTCGTTAGATAAGGTTCGAATAGATGGGAAGTTTCATTTTGTCGAAGAACCCGTAGAGGTTATGGATCGTGAGATAAAGCAACTGAAACAAAGTCGGATACCTATTGTCAAGATCCGATGGAACTCAAAGCATGGACCGGAATATACTTAGGAACGAGAGGATGAAATGTGGAAGAAATATCCGCACCTCTTCGATTTCAATAAGAAACGGACATCAAAATTAAATGAATCACGAGGACGTTGATCCCTTTTAGGAGGAAAAGCTGTAACAATCTAACATTTTCAGGTAGTAAATTATTTTCTCGTATAATATTTTGAAACTTATTTTTGTGTTGGTTGATGAACTCATAATTTACGGATTTAAATTTGGGCTTACGTGCATAATTTAGCGTCCTTTACGACTAAACCGGAAACCTTAGGATTACGTATTTACGTTTTTGAACTCCGTTTTTGATGAGACAATTTTTATTAGATTCGTTTTGTGCCGTTGATTCATAATTTATAAAAAGGTTTTTTGTAAAACGACCCGAGGGCACGCAAATCGAGGAATACCCGTAAATTAGCGGGATGGGGCAAACTAATTTATCCCACCCCACTAAAAGGGACGGCCAAACTAGAGGACACCACATCAAAGATGTGGCATCCTTACACCAAATTTGCTTACACTTGTAACTTAGCTTCATTTTGAAGCTACTCATCCCACAAAACCACTTGCTAAACCATTAGCTTAATTTCATACATGCAAACAACTTACAAACTCTCTCCCACTCCTCCCTCTCTCTACATTTACCGTCCCACAACACCATACAACACCACCATTTGATCTTTTCTAGCCACAACATGTTATCTAGCCATATTATGGAGAAACCTTAAAGCCTTGATTGATTGGTGGCCATTTTAACAATAAAGGAGGTGATTTGCTTGTGTCCTAGGGCTAATTTCTCAACAAACTATCTTGGTGATTGATGATCTTGGAGATATGTTTGGTGTTCATCAAGTTGTTGTCTTCCAAAAACAAGATATAATCTTGGTTGGTAAAGAAGATCATCCTTTCCATTTATCTTGTTATTTTTGTAAAGATCAAATGTATTTTCTTTCTTTTTGTATATGTATATGATGAATATATGATGATAAAAATGTTGTGTGGGGTTCAAGTGTTGATAAATATGCTTAAAAAGATGAATAACCATAAGAAACAAGGCTAAAATCATGCTTAAATTGTTGGCTGTATAAAAAAAGTAAGTAACCAAGACTTAAACTCATAAAATTGCATGGTGGAATCCATTTACAGTAAGTATAAGATGTCATACACATGTGATAGTTGGCCATGAAATGGAGTCATCTAAATGAGTGAGATATGATCAAAACAAGATGAGTGTGCTAATCTGAATAGTCTGTTTTGTAGGGACTGTTTAGGATAGTTAGACATAGAATAAGCAGTAGCTATAACTAACTTAATTGTAGCACATAATATTAAGTTCATGCCATCTGAAAATGAGCTTCTAACTCATTGTAGAACTCTAGATATGATAAAAATGATGAAGTTGAAACTAAAACTCAGATTTTGAAGAATTAATGTTTAATACTATTATATAAGCACTCAAATAATATAGTATAAAATGTGAAATTAAAACCCACTAACTTATAAATTTCATTTATATAAATATGTATAAGGTTAAATAAATGGACACTTTATAAAAATGGTAGTTGAATAAGATTTATAAGTTATAAAAACTATAAACATGATTTTTACGACTTTTTCGGCTATTACCGTAAAATTAACGTTTTTCGCCAATTAAAACTTAGACGATCAAACCCGTCTAATGTAAAGTTTTTAAAAGTCATATAATGATATATATAAGTATCTAATACAAGTAAAAACCGATAAAACCCGAACAATAGGACATACGGACATTAACGAGCTAAGTTAGCGTATTTGGACTAATAATTTAACTAGATAAGTTAAACACTTATAAAAATTACTTATTGGGCTTAACCCATTTGGGCCCAACATGTAAAGTATAAATACTGATAATACAAGTATAAAATGGATTAATACAAGTTAAAGAACTTATAATAAGCTTATTGGACTTAAAACATGTAAATAGATAAAACTAGTAAACTAGTAAAAAGTTACCAATACATAAACACTAAAATGAGTAAATAAGAATATATAAACCCACTTGATCATCATTATATGTACAAAATAATCATATGTATATTTGTTATTTTGATAAAGTCATTGGACAAGAGTCTAAGACCGATTATTATTTATATAGGTTTCCGTGACTGAAGCACGCCCGTAGCCGATAATCCGCCTTTCATTATCAATGTGAGTTTATAGCCTCGCACTCTTTTAAATGTTTTATAAAATGATTTGTAAACCCGCGAGGGAGATAACATGCTAGTTTTTGAAAAAATAGAACACAAGTAGTCCCGATGGTATGCTTAATGATATGGACCCGAATGATTCTATGACCCTATAAACGAGATAAAAAGAATTATTAGTAGTTAGGTTATGTCACTCAAAGTCCCATTAGCATGATATGTGAACTACCGGGATTTGGTAGACGCTTATGCATATGATAGTACTATTTTTGGGACGATCACCCCAGTTCGTGCCTTGACGGTTGATCCCCGTCGTACCACATTGATTGGTAAGCGAATTTATGTGTGAGAAGATTTACATAGCGCGATTTTTGTGACGACAGCTAACTTAGATGGGAAAATTGTTTGTCGGGTTCGCGGCTCGTTGTTTTGATAGTAAGGTAACAATGTCATGCGGCTAATAATAATCCTAAAATGTATTTCAATACAATATGATAATGATGCTAATAACGATAATAATATTACCTATAATGGTAATATTGAGGCTACGGTCTCATGGACGGTTTAAGAAGTATGCTTGATTTATATATTGCCTGACTAGCAATACGAGGACTTACTTCCGATATTATACTTGTGTTCTGATTTCAACGATTGTTTTATATAACGGTTTTATTAAACTCTATGAATTCACTCGGCATTCGCCGATTTGATTTTTGCATGTCTTTATCTCAGGTGCTTGAAGGTAATCCGGATGGAGATCGACTCTGATGGCCCACATAATATTAAAAATGTTCATTCGATCTATGTTTTGTAAAATTAATGACCTGTATAATTTGGGACCTGTTGTACACTTTAAAACTTTTTATCGAATGAATGTATGTTGAACCTTGTACAACCATTTTTATGTGTTGTCTATGATTGGAGTTATTGTGCTATCCCGTAACACTCTAAAAGACCCTTCCGCTGTACTGATATGAAAATTGAGAGTGTTACAGAAATCCTTCAAGTGTCAACATCAAACAGCACTACGGTAGGTGACTCACAAGATTCTCTATGAATCAAGCTTGTGACAAACTAGAAAGTAACAATGGTGCGATTCTTTTAGAATCAAACTTGTTCCAGGAAATCTGAATTGACGAATCTCATCAGACGGATAATTTATCCTTATGATTCACTCTTTACGTTCACAGTCTGCTTTGAGACGGTCGAGTAAAGAGAACTGGCTACTACCGTCGGCGAACCCTGTCAAGGAGGTTCTTAATCGACTACCCTATCACATGTACGATATCTAATACCGTCTAACGGTCTTCACCGACCGGAGGTAAAACACTACCGAGTTCGGGTGAAATGTTCAAATCCATTTCATCCGTGTCTATATATGTTGATGCATATCGAGAAGGTGGCGTAGCTGTGTAACCAATGTCGATTCAGAAGTCACAAGAGCACAAGATGGCGATAATCAAGATACTTAAGAAAGTAAGAATGTAATAGGTCATCTTGTCACAAGAGCACAAGATGAACACTATTAAGGATAGACTGAAGATCTCAAACACTCTAAGTCAAAAGACAAAGGCTTAAGATAAAGATCACAAGGCATGAAGGAACAAATCCGTTACAAACAAGATCAAGATCAAGATACAAGACAAAAGAAGGAAGATCACCTCCACAAGAATGTATTCACTCAATCATCTTATGTATTTTAAAGATGACCGATACATTGGGGGAGATTGTTAGCCCTATATTTTATATATTCGAACAAGAATGTAATAGGTCATCTTAGTCGTAAATGGTCTTGTATTGTAATAGGTTAGTCGGGAAAACCAGGCTTGGACTCTAAGCTAATATTGTATAAGTTAGGGGCTCTAATCCCAAGACAAGCCAAGCCTGGCCGATAGAAATAAACCTACAGCCCATGGAAAGCCCATCTGGTTCGTGGGTATATATACCCTCTTCCATGTGTGTAAGAGGGTGTTGGTTACATTTACTTTCTCTGTCTACTAGTAAAAAAACTTCCACCATCTCTCTAGTTTCTCTCTCTACTTTTCTTCTCTTTCTCTCTCTAAATATCTCTTCTAAATCTTGTGTTATGGATTAAGTGGGAATAACATAAGCATACATGAACTTGTTTCATACACTAGTTTAAAGTTTAGACCAAGATTCAAGCTATGAAAGTTAACTGATGAACAAATGATGAACACAAGATCCTTTTACTGATGTATTTTACCACAAGCCCATTTTCAAACCCTCAAATCTTTAAAACAGGTTACACAAACTTGGTTTTAGCACTTGTTAATCCTAAACATGCATACACTCTAAGTGTTCCCAATATTTTAGGTCAAAATATGCAAAAACAAGCAAGTTATGGCACATATTAGATTTTGATGTTTGAAAGCCCAAGTATGGCAAATATCAGCACACAAACACCTAATTATCAGACACCAACTCAAACAAACACTTAGCTCCTACTCAAACTAGCATACAAAGCTTAAATCAGTAAACCCAAACACCCCTTAAACATTTCAAATCAAAATTTAACAAAGTAAATGTAATAACCACAATATTATCGCATCCTTAATTCGAGGACGAATTATTTTTTAGAGGGGAAGAATTGTAAAACCCGTATTTAAGAATTTCCGAATATTAAATACACACGCTCAGTTTTAGTTAAATATTATAAATAATTATTCAGAAATAATTATTAAGTTTCAAAAATATTACGTATGTGTTATTTTAGCATACAGAAAAGAATTACGTTTCAGAGAAATTAAAACACGAGAATTAAATAGATTGTTCGTGAATTTAATATAAATGTCGAGAGTTATTATATAAGTTAGAGGGCCGGGTTTTAAGGCAAATAATAGTAATAAAATAAATGGGCTCTAGGCCCAGCCTAGTAGTGAAGAAAAGAAAAAAACGGGGGGTTCCCCTTTTGCTCATTCTACAAACAAAAAAAAAGATAACAAAAATTAGGGTTTTGTGCTCCTTGATCCTGCCGACCAAAAAAAAAGAAGAAAAAGAAAAATGGCCGCCGGGTTATATAAAAAAAAAGAAAAAGAAACCGGGCTTGTGTTTATCATTGAATCCGAGTGTGCGTTATTGTTATTCCCTGATCGCGAATAGGTAATACATCTTCCGTCTTATTTCTAAATAATCAGGAATCAATCAAGAAGAAATAACCTTTGTTTAATCATACCTGTTCATCACGAATTAAAAGTGGAACGGATTAGTCTGTTGTTTTGTTTGGTCAGGCACACAAACCGAGACTAGTAGGTCTCGGTGTTTTCTGTTTTGGCCCAGCCGCGACCCAAGTAGGGTGCGGTGGTGGCTGTGGTTGTGACGGCAGCATCACCAAACCAACCAGGGGCGTTTGGTTCTGGACGAAGGGGTGGTTGTTGGAAATCAGTGGCAACCGAGAGTCCTAGACTCTCGGTAGGTCTTAAGTAACGACTAGGATGCGTTTAATTTTACTTAACAGTGGGTAAATAATTCACAGCAGGGGTGTTTGGGACTAATTCGCAACAGGGGTGTTTGGGATTACCATGGCAGTGGGAACAGTAGCAAAACAGGGGGAACAAAACCAAACACTGGGAACTATATTATAAGCAGTGGGTACTGCATTGCCAGCGGTGGCAACTGGCACAAGGCCAGTGGTGACTATGGTTGACGTCAGCGAGAGGGCCACAGCCTCGGGCTGAGGTGGGCCTCGGTTTGGACTGACCCGAGACATGGGTGTCTCGGGGAAGGTTTGACTCGGGTTTTCGGAAACACGGATATTTAAATATTACAAAGAATTTAACTGTATAAGCATTATAATAAGTTTTATAATAAAGTTAATTTCAATGTTTATTGTATTAATTTAATTAGTAACATTAAATTGATACTAGCTTTATATTTTCTTACTATTTAAAAATGTTGATTTTATTTAAATGATTTAATTCTTATAGGAACAATTTTGGGAACGTGCATTTTGGGAAACATTCTAATTCAGGAAACTTGCAATTTTAGCAGGTTATTAATATCAGTATTATAATACCAGAATACAGTATGTTACAATAATCAAAATAGTAGCCAGAAGTACGAGATTTACACTAATCAATAATGTTATAGATCAGTCAGAAATTATCAGATTATCTACAAACAGTAATACAAGTATAAAATAAATTAAACTAAGAACAGATGAGAATCACTAATAGTAAACAGTAATCAGTTAACTCATTCGCGTCCTTTATTTATGTAGTAATCGTGAAGTCAGAATATATCTTTCAGCTTTCAGTCTTATTGCATTACTGGACACGAGGTACGGATTTCCGTCCTTTCAGTAAGGACTTCCTTTCTATGCATGATTAGGATTCCCCGTCTTCAGCCAAATGTTTTCCCCAGTATATGTTTAAGTTTATCAGTAATCATGTTAATAACTAAATAAATTGCCTGAGCATTATATACTAGCACGGCCAGTTTATGTACTAGTTACGGAGGTACCGTAACCACGCCACTAGAGGCACCGGTGTCGTGACTCACATGCAGGAGAGTGATATCCTGCATCGTTCCACTCAGCTCAGCTTGGCCATTTTATCAGTATTATTGGTGGGGCGTATGGATGCATCCTAGGCTACAGTTTACAGTTTAGCAGGGGAATGTGGTGTGTGCTCTACATCCTTCACATTGGAGTTGATCCCTCCACCCAGCACAGTTATTTAGAGGTCACCCCTCTACAGCATGACGAGGTCACCCCTCCAGTTATTCATGCACGGTTGTTATAGCACGTGACCTATATAAGCTCTGGCAAAATAAAATACAGTAAATGCATGTTTTCAGAATTAATAGTTATATTTCAGTATCAGTATATATGAACCAGGTTTCTCAGATTTTATGCAGAGTTCTACCACATGTTACATATCAGTCTTACAGCTTCAATATTCTATCACCTGTTTCATTCAGTATATTCTTATCATGCTTTATATCCGTTCACTGAGCGTTATGCTCAGCCGTAGTTCCTTTCATGTTCTAACGGCAGGTACACCAGGACGCTCTTAGGATTCTGAGAGCATGTGCATTTGGGATGAAAGCCATCCAGACTTCTTATTTTATGCACTTCATTATTCTGCTTATTTGGACATTGTTTAGTCCTTTCTTTCAGTATTTTATGTTTCATGTTTTGAGCTTAGGTTGGATTACCGATGTTTGATTCCGGTATTTCCGTTAAGGTCATTTAATGTTTTAGTACATTTACCTTATGCTTTGATGACACGCCATAAATACACGCAATCAAAATAGTAGCCAGAAGTACGAGATTTACACTAATCAATAATGTTATAAATCAGTCAGAAATTATCAGATTATCTACAAATAGTAATACAAGTATAAAATAAATTAAACTAAGAACAGATGAGAATCACTAATAGTAAACAGTAATCAGTTAACTCATTCGCGTCCTTTATTTATGTAGTAATCGTGAAGTCAGAATATATCTTTCAGCTTTCAGTCTTATTGCATTACTGGACACGAGGTACGGATTTCCGTCCTTTCAGTAAGGACTTCCTTTCTATGCATGATTAGGATTCCCCGTCTTCAGCCAAATGTTTTCCCCAGTATATGTTTAAGTTTATCAGTAATAATGTTAATAACTAAATAAATTGCCTGAGCATTATATACAAGCACGACCAGTTTATGTACTAGTTACGGAGGTACCGTAACCACGACACTAGAGGCACCGGTGTCGTGACTCACATGCAGGAGAGTGATATCCTGCATCGTTCCACTCAGCTTAGCTTGGCCATTTTATCAGTATTATTGGTGGGGCGTATGGATGCATCCTAGGCTACAGTTTACAGTTTAGCAGGTTAATGTGGTGTGTGCTCTACATCCTTCACATTGGAGCTGATCCCTCCACCCAACACAGTTATTTAGAGGTCACCCCTCTACAGCATGACGAGGTCACCCCTCCAGTTATTCATGCACGGTTGTTATAGCACGTGACCTATATAAGCTCTGGCAAAATAAAATACAGTAAATGCATGTTTTCAGAATTAATAATTATATTTCAGTATTAGTATATATGAACCAGGTTTCTCAGATATTATGCAGAGTTCTACCACATGTTACATATCAGTCTTACAGCTTCAGTATTCTATCGCCTGTTTCATTCAGTATATTCTTATCATGCTTTATATCCGTTCACTGAGCGTTATGCTCAGCCGTAGTTCCTTTCATGTTCTAACGGCAGGTACACCAGGACGCTCTTAGGATTCTGAGAGCATGTGCATTTGGGATGAAAGCCATCCAGACTTCTTATTTTATGCACTTCATTATTCTGCTTATTTGGACATTGTTTAGTCCTTTCTTTCAGTATTTTATGTTTCATGTTTTGAGCTTAGGTTGGATTACCGATGTTTGATTCCGGTATTTCCGTTAAGGTCATTTAATGTTTTAGTACATTTACCTTATGCTTTGATGACACGCCATAAATACACGTAACGGTCCACTTATCCAAGTAGGGTGTTACAATTATGGTATCAGAGCGCAAGGTTCGACCTGTAGGCTCTAAAACTTGACCTGTGACTAGTGGGTAGTCACCAGGAACTTCCCAGATTTTGGCGTTGTTATCTTTCATGTTTCTCATGCATTTATCAGTAGTTTTTCTTCAGTTATCAGTCGGTTTTCTTAAAGTTTTGACTAAGTAAAAGGTTGGTACAGGACTGACCATATTTAGTCGCATGTGCTTTTCTGCGAATTTTGTTTTGGTGAACCGACCCATAGGCGTTCACCCTTGGCCGTTCAGATTTTGTATTGACGAACTGAACCTAGGCATTCATCCTTATTCATGTCAGATTCATGTTGTCAGTCAAGTAATTCTTGGTGAACCAGCCATAAACGTTCACCATTGTTCAGGTCAAATTTCATGCTATTCAATCGAAGGTTGTTTTGTGAACCGACTCATAGTTGTTCACCTTTGTCATATCAGTACATTTCATAAATTTAGACAAGTATGGACTGGACTATAGCCAACCATATTTAGTCCCAGATTATGAATTTCTATACATGACAGTTCTCAGAAATTTTTGACAAGCATGGATCGAACCAAAATCGCCCATACTTAGTCGTATGTTTTGTTCCTGGAATTCTGTGGATTGAACCATAGCCATCCACACGAGTTGATGTTAAACCTCAGTTGATTTTCTTTTATGTTCTAGTAACAGTCAAATTTTCATATCCTCACGTTGATTTCGTCTTCAGGTTTGATTCAGTTCATGTCTCCTTACGAGGATTATGTTTTCAGCAAAGTAATGATGTTCTCATACACAAGAATTTCAGTAAAACCCATTTTCATGATAAATCACGATTGGCCTTCATAAATCATGCTTCATCCTGACCACTGTTGGGACTTCGATTATATCATACTTTCAGTCTTGATATAACTAGCAGTAAGTCGACGCAGGAATTACAGGCTATCATGTTACTTATTTCAGACCAGTTTACTACCGTTTAAATCAATTTATTTCCTAGATCACGTCAGACAAGCGACACCAGTATCGACCATCCAATAAAATTACCACCAGTGCCATGAACAATAGTCTATATGGACCCTCTGTATGGTGCCTCAGTTATACTCCTTGTACAGTGATACATGTGTACTCCACGTACAATGTCTCGATATGCTTCATGTGCAATATTCATTTTGTACTTCATGTACAGTAGTCCAGGTGTACACCAGGTACCCTACTCCATGGATATTGCTAATCGATCCTCAATCATCTCGGGCGTTTCCACTTGTCGATATTTTACCAGGTGCTGATGTTGCTCGTGAGTTGAAGATTTTACCAGATGCTGATGCTGCGAACACTTTGAAGACCTCAAAATTGCTGATGCTGTCGATACTTTGGAGAGTTCTCAAGATGCTGATGCTGATGCTGTTATACTATAAAGACACCGCAGAGCAAGGACGAAAACTATAAATTTGAACTTTATGTCAAGAATAAATTTCAACCATCAGACACTACCATTCCATTACATACTTTTACCTTCTCAGTTAGAGGTCACACTCCACTCAGCTAACCGTATATTCAAAGAGTGGAAACCGGAACTCAGCCGGCCACTCAGCAGAATAGTTACATGAATCAGGGTCATGATAATGATCGTCATAATTTGACAGACAAAGCAGTAGTGACAAACACCGTGCTTATAATTAATCAGTCAGTAACCATCGGAATTCCGGAACGGACGTGACCAGAAATACAGAGGTCAGTAGTCTAATCGGTCCGCCAACCCTAGCTGTTACCCGAAATTTTTTTATTTTTTTTTCAGCCTTGTTCAAATTCACCTACAAAAACACATGTTAGGACATCAGTCAAGACATGGGTCTCTATTATCCTTTTTGAAAACACTTTTCAGGACACCAGATACGATACATGTCATATGAATAGCTTCTCAAAATACGAGTTAGAACTCATAACTCCAGTATATTTCTAAACCAGACCCTCAGTAATTCAGGGTACCCTTCAGAAAGGGGTATACCTGTTCTATTACGCCACGCATGAATCAGATCAATTAAAAATTCAGTCACCACCACTACAGTATTATTCAGGTTAAACACACAGTATTCATTATGTGAGATTACAGACTAACACACTCAGTGGAAGTCGCCACGTTACTCCACGTATTCCTATGCCAGCTTTATTTTAAATCAGGTAGTTACTTGTTTCTCAGCCAGAAAAGACTCCACAGTACCAACCATGGTTACTAAAGTTATCCTTTCAGTTAACGACAAGATCCGTCTTACTAAATCCCAAATATATATTCATTATATTTCTGCCAGAAAAATCAGTACAAATTGTTTATGCCTTACAAGCGCATGACTTAGCAGTCCATAGCTACGAAGACTGTCTAGCCACCAGTTATAAATTCACTTCTGAAATTCCTTAAACTCATGACCAGCAGATTACTCCAGTGCTCCCAGACGTAATCTCAGGAAGTTTTTCAGAAATTCCTTTCTAACCACGAAACAGAATTCTACATAGATCTTGTCTCAAGTACAGAACCTATTTTCAGAACTCTTTATCGCAGGGCTTCAACTGAATCTAAAAGAGTTGTAGTATTTGCTGTAGGAATTACCAGAATGAGGCTCTATTCGCCCTAGCGCACCACCAGGAAGTGCACCGTTCCTGTCTATTAGAAAGAAGGCCGGTAACATGAGATCATGTATCGACCACTGAAAATTTTACAAGATCACCATTCATAATCGATGTTCATTCCATGTGTAGAAGGTTTATATGATCTACTACGACGTCTTAAACATTTTCCAGAACAATTTTCGATAATGCTACCATCAGGGGTGAGAGAAAGAACATGATGTTTTCCAGACTGCTGTTGCACATAGTATAGTCCCTCAAAAATTTTGATTCATACTTCTGAGCTCCCTAATGCTCCAGCTATATTATGAAATTTATAAATAAATCTTTCCCATGAATTCTCAGACAAATTTTCAGTACATTCATTGATCACATTCTGATCTTCTAAATCCTAAAGAAGAACGCGAGATCATCTTCTCACGGACATGCAAATTTTCAGATAAGAGAATTTATATGAGAAGCTTTCCAGATGTGAGCTCCAGATGAACAAAGTAGCATTCCGAGCCACCCTATTTTAGCAGAAGGAAATTTCAGACAATCCTGCGAAGGAGAAGGCCATCTCCTGATGGTCCCGACTGACGACTGTGAACGAAGTACAAAATTTTCTAGAACTCAATTAACTACGACCGTAGAAATTGCCGACAGTTCTCACTAAAAATTTTTCCATGGCTGTCTAACCAGATTTCCACCAGAAGGTCCCATAATCCCATCGCACATTGATGCAGCTATGTTCATATCTAATGCATGACATACCTCAGGTTCAAGATAGAACACCAACATGCTATTACTATCAATAGAAATTCTAGACCGAAAGGAGACAAGACTCCATGGAGATTGTTATCAGTTTACCACAGACTCAGAGAAAGTATGATACTATCTAAGTTATCATCAACCACGTAATCAGCCTGCGCGTCTCTTTCATCCTAAAGGATCACGTAGTAGCAGATCTGCAAAAAATTTTAAAATTCAGCAGTAAATCGTACGAATTCAAGGCATTCCTTTGACCATCATATCAGACAGAATTCATGTTCACGATCAAGTGTATGTTTGCGCCACTTTAAATTCATGTTTATTTTCACTGTCACATTTACGTCTCATTCGCGGTATGATGCTGTTTCAGTTCATCTTTTATGCTATCTCATAATTTAAACTCACGTTTTTGTTCATAACATTGTTCACGTTCAAGTTCGTGTGCCATTTCACGATACACGTTTCTCAGTTTATTACCGAATACAGTTACAGAAAGTTTGAGAAATCAGACTCAAGTTTAGCACAACTATTCCATAACCAGGCAGACGTTTCACATCTCAGTTAGCATACGTTCATGATACATTCTAGTACCACGTTCACAGTATGTTTCACATATCACATTCATGATATAATTCATGCTGAGCGTACCTCATATAATTTTGAACTACGTTCACAATTGCTCACGTTGTACGTTTGAAATTGTTCACGTAATCGCCCTTATAGGTTTTCAGCAGCTTGCTCAGATATGTAAATGTTATATTTCAGGATATTTATACGTACCATTTCATGTATCCACATGCTATACCTTGTTCATTCTATCAGATTTAGGAAATCCATCTTAAGTATGGAATCAGGAACTATTCAGTAGTCATCAGGACAGGGTCATCAGGACCAAGATTTTCATTATGGTTAGACCTTTGAAGGAATCGTTTCGAGCGGGAAGCCACTCGAAACGGAGGAGTCCATCCGGACCTCTCATCCCTTTTCCTTTAAATAAATCCACTTAAGTTCTTTCAGTCATGTCACGTTTCATGTTCACTTCAGTCATGTCATGTTTATACCCTTTCAGCAGCATTATGTTCTAATCCAAGGACGAATAATCCTTCAGCTTATATGTCTTTCCAGCCTTCATGTTCTTTCAACACATATGTCCTTTCAGCTTTTATAACTTCACCAGCTTATTACCTTTAATTCGAGGACGAATTTCTCCGTTTAGAGGGGAAGAATTGTAATAACCACAACATTATCGCATCCTTAATTCGAGGACGAATTATTTTTTTAGAGGGGAAGAATTGTAAAACCCGTATTTAAGAATTTCCGAATATTAAATACGCACGCTCAGTTTTAGTTAAATATTATAAATAATTATTCAGAAATAATTATTAAGTTTCAAAAATATTACGTATGTGTTATTTTAGCATACAGAAAAGAACTACGTTTAAGAGAAATTAAAACACGAGAATTAAATAGATTGTTCGTGAATTTAATATAAATGTCGAGAGTTATTATATAAGTTAGAGGGCCGGGTTTTAAGGCAAATAATAGTAATAAAATAAATGGGCTCTAGGCCCAGCCTAGTAGTGAAGAACAGAAAAAAACGGGGGGGTCCCCTTTTGCTCATTCTACAAACAAACAAAAAAAGATAACAAAAATTAGGGTTTTGTGCTCCTTGTTCCTGTCGACCAAAAAAAAAAGAAGAAAAAGAAAAATGGCCGCCGGGTTATATAAAAAAAAAAGAAAAAGAAACCGGGCTTGTGTTGATCATTGAATCCGAGTGTGTGTTATTGTTATTCCCTGATCGCGAATAGGTAATACATCTTCCCTCTTATTTCTAAATAATCAGGAATCAATCAAGAAGAAATAACCTTTGTTTAATCAAACCTGTTCATCACGAATTAAAAGAGGAACGGATTAGTCTGTTGTTTTGGTTCGGTCAAGCACACAAACCGAGACCAGTAGGTCTCAGTGTTTTCTGTTTTGGCCCAGCCGTGACCCAAGTAGGGTGCGGTGGTGGCTGTGGTTGTGACGGCAGCATCACCAAACCAACCAGGGGCGTTTGCTTCTGGACGCAAGGGGGTGGTTGTTGGAAAGCAGTGGCAACCGAGAGTCCTAGACTCTCGGTGGGTCTTAAGTAACGACTAGGATGCGTTTAATTTTACTTAACAGTGGGTAAATAATTCGCAGCAGGGGTGTTTGGGACTAATTCGCGACAGGGGTGTTTGGGATTACCATGGCAGTGGGAACAGTAGCAAAACGGGGGGAACAAAACCAAACAGTGGGAACTATATTATAAGCAGTGGGTACTGCATTGCCAACGGTGGCAACTGGCACAAGGCCAGTGGTGACTGTGGCTGACGTCAGCGAGAGGGCCACAGCCTCGGGCTGAGGTGGGCCTCGGTTTGGACTGACCCGAGACATGGGTGTCTCGGGGAAGGTTTGACTCGGGTTTTCGGAAACACGGATATTTAAATATTACAAAGAATTTAACTGTATAATCATTATAATAAGTTTTATAATAAAGTTAATTTCAATGTTTATTGTATTAATTTAATTAGTAACATTAAATTGATACTAGCTTTATATTTTCTTACTATTTAAAAATGTTGATTTTATTTAAATGATTTAATTCTTATAGGAACAATTTTGGGAACGTGCATTTTGGGAAACTTTCTAATTCAGGAAACTTGCTATTTTAGCAGGTTATTAATATCAGTATTATAATACCAGAATACAGTATGTTACAATAATCAAAATAGTAGCCAGAAGTACGAGATTTACACTAATCAATAATGTTATAGATCAGTCAGAAATTATCAGATTATCTACAAACAGTAATACAAGTATAAAATAAATTAAACTAAGAACAGATGAGAATCACTAATAGTAAACAGTAATCAGTTAACTCATTCGCGTCCTTTATTTATGTAGTAATCGTGAAGTCAGAATATATCTTTCAGCTTTCAGTCTTATTGCATTACTAGACACGAGGTACGGATTTCCGTCCTTTCAGTAAGGACTTCCTTTCTATGCATGATTAGGATTCCCCGTCTTCAGCCAAATGTTTTCCCCAGTATATGTTTAAGTTTATCAGAAATCATGTTAATAACTAAATAAATTGCCTGAGCATTATATACAAGCACGACCAGTTTATGTACTAGTTACGGAGGTAACGTAACCACGGCACTAGAGGCACCGGTGTCGTGACTCACATGCAGGAGAGTGATATCCTGCATCGTTCCACTCAGCTCAACTTGGCCATTTTATCAGTATTATTGGTGGGGCGTATGGATGCATCCTAGGCTACAGTTTACAGTTTAGCAGGTGAATGTGGCGTGTGCTCTACATCCTTCACATTGGAGCTGATCCATCCACCCAGCACAGTTATTTAGAGGTCACCCCTCTACAGCATGACGAGGTCACCCCTCCAGTTATTCATGCACGGTTGTTATAGCACGTGACCTATATAAGCTCTGGCAAAATAAAATACAGTAAATGCATGTTTTCAGAATTAATAGTTATATTTCAGTATCAGTATATATGAACCAGGTTTCTCAGATTTTATGCAGAGTTCTACCACATGTTACATATCAGTCTTACAGCTTCAGTATTCTATCGCCTGTTTCATTCAGTATATTCTTATCATGCTTTATATCCGTTCACTGAGCGTTATGCTCAGCCGTAGTTCCTTTCATGTTCTAACGGCAGGTACACCAGGACGCTCTTAGGATTCTGAGAGCATGTGCATTTGGGATGAAATCCATCCAGACTTCTTATTTTATGCACTTCATTATTCTGCTTATTTCGACATTGTTTAGTCCTTTCTTTCAGTATTTTATGTTTCATGTTTTGAGCTTAGGTTGGATTACCGATGTTTGATTCCGGTATTTCCGTTAAGGTCATTTAATGTTTTAGTACATTTACCTTATTCTTTGATGACACGCCATAAATACACGTAACTGTCAACTTATCCAAGTGGGGTGTTACAGTAAAAGTGTATAACATGTTACACGAAGCTTAATCAAGCATCAAAAGAACATAATCATGCAGTAAGAACAAGATGTAACCCATAAAAACACAACATACAATATCAGAATCACAAAATCACTTATAACCACTTTTCAAACAGATTTTTGGAAAGAAGGCTCAAACCTCATGAATGTACATCCACACTAACGAATTTTAGAGCTTATGTGCCTAACTTAACAAGGCACAAGATTCCAACAAGCTGCTAAGAACAACAAGGTTAGAATAAGCAGAATATATAAAGAAGAAAAATGAAAAATGAAACAAGATCTTTTCAAGCTTTTATCCACTCTTTGAATATCCCCACACCAAGACCTCACCTCACCTTGATAATATTCTTATCAGTGTGATGTGATCAATCTTAGACCAAAAATTTCAAAGGCTTGAACCAAAGAACATAGAAAAAAATTAGGTTTTGAAAAATCTTGCAATTTCTTGCACAATCTTTGAAAACAAGTTTTGAAACTTCACAATCACAAACTTAACCAATAACAATAAGTAAATGAGAATGACACTTGGAATTCGTCAAAGATATCAAACACTTTTTCATTACTTGAACAAAGGATTTACATATTCTTGACCAAAAGAAAAACCAAGAGCAATTTGATATGTGTTACCCTAAACCCTTTATATAGAGGGTGTACATGGACCTAATAAGCTAAAAAAACTAAAAACCCTAAGCTTTGAACTTCCAAAAATGCCCTTATGGAATTTTGAATTTTGCTAACATGTGAAGTCTTCTTGGCGTTTTGTTGGGATGCCAGTGGTGAAAATGTGATCAAGGGTCTCAAAACAAGCTTAAAAATGAAGCTTGATTGTAGATGGTTGATTTGCTGCCAAGTTTGTCTTCTTCCCCAAAAAACTTGTAGCAAGGGTGTAACATGTGAGCATGTGAGTGATGTGGCAAGGGAAAAGTGAGTTGGGTTATGATCATTAGTCCTTTAATCTTAAATCTGGAAAAGATTAAGGACTAATTTCAAGTAGTTAAGAAATCCCCAAATTTTTTTACGAACATGAAGAACAGCTGTTTGATCTTGTTTAATGTTTAAGCAAAGTGTTTAGGCACCAACTTAGTTTAATAATAAACCGGGTTAAGTGGTTTAGTGAGTTGGCAGGTTGGTGGCATGTAATTGGCTGAAAAGTTTAGTGGGGTGAGGTGGCAAGCTATCACTGGTCTATGTATCTTTCTTGTCTTGGCATTAATTACCCCTCTTCTTTCTTTCTTTTTTCATTTCAGTTTTAATAAGCAAAAACTGAATTTCCCTTTATAAGCAAGTTCTGTTTTTCTTACTTTTGCCCCAAAAAGTTTTGCCAAGGATTTTCAAAGGTATTTCTTGCCATTTGAGGATATTTGAAGGGTGATTCTTGTAGTTTCTTCAATCTTCAAGATCTTGACTTGTATTGTTGACTTTGTGGAAGACTAAAAGTGACAAGTCTTCAAATTAAAGGGACCATTCTTGCCAATTCTTCAAAGTTGAGGGTCCTTTTTGTAATTTTGACAAACTTTAAGGACCAAACTTGTAACTATGAATATAAAAGGGGTTAAAATGTCAATTCTTTAATATTGGAGGACCCTTCTTTTACAATCTTCAATTATTCAAGGATTTTTCTTGGAAAATCAACTTTAGGGCCCGGTTCATTGTGAAGCTTCGTTTCCTGTGTTCGTTTTTGCTTGTTTCTTGTGATCTTTTAAATTTTCTCAATATCCGTACCTAAAATACACAGTGAACAAACACAAGCATATATTTGGCACTTTTTATGATATTTTATGTATTTTGAAGCCTGTTTTGGACGATGAGACTATGTATAAAAGCAGTCTCATCACTCCCCCATACTAAACCATTACCGTGCCCTCACGCAATGCTATAATAAAGTATCTAAGCATCTTCAAAATTCATTTTTATCGACTTTTATTGAATGATAAACTTGCTACACTACTACTACTTGCCACTACTTGTGTTTTAGACATATGTAGGATTTTCATCGCAATATGGGACGTTTAGGTTCATAGAACAAGAACACGTGAATGCTTCGTTAGAAATAATTTCATCGTCCTTGATTTTCACCCCAATTCCATGCCAAGCATGTAACGGGATCATTGTCATTATAAGTTAGTTATGCTAACACTACTCATATGCCATAATCACGTACTTATACTCCCATAATCCTAATTGGTATCTCTTATATTTTATTTTTGTCTTGAATCTTCACGAGGATACATTTTCTACTTATGCGATGATAGAGATTTAGGTCTAAAAATAGAGTCATAACGGTGTAACCAAGACCATCGAATTAATAACCCCCCCTAATAGACAACGATGTCAAAAAATTAAGTCAACAAGAAGGATCGATAAACACGGTTTTATAACGGTTTTGAACATGAGACTTATTACCAAGACTTTTATACGCCCCCTAACGGATGGGCCTTATTATCATAGGTTTACCTCCATCTTTTATTCAACTTCACCGTGAAGCTTTTATTATGACTTCGGTCTTGCGTTGCCTTTTATTATCCTACTCATCGGTGGTTTTATTATGGCCAAAGACGTATATCCTCATGCTAAGGCGAATTTTGGATCTTTAAAGCTTCAAAGATTAAGGCATAATTCACTTTCAATTTCGCATAGATTTTACGACCTTGTGAGCTTCAAATTGTTTGCTTGATTTAGGTGAGCACTTGAAATCTTATTATTAGGTGAAGCTTTCGATTATTCGGGTTGCCAATACTTTAAAACCGTGATGCTGGCGATACCTTAATTTCTTCCCAATTTAATTACATGGAAGCTACTAGAAAAGACTAGAAACCAACAATCAAGACTAAACCGCTAAGCCAATACTTATTAAGCAAAATATATACAAGCGAAGGGAGAGTAAGCAAACAATGAGAACACATGAGTTTTTTAAAGAATAAGAATACTCTACGTTTAGCATAGTAACTTATAATTAACTCTATCATTTCTCGTCCTCATTTAAGAGACTTAGCCTAATATAAAGTTAAGGAATCGAAGCTAAGTGCTCAACACGTACGGTCGAGTCAAAAATTACTCTTATTCTCGCCATCAGAAAATCTACATTCGTGTCTTCAAACACTTATGAAACATGAGAAAATTTTTAAAATTTGGCCATTTTTAGCCTTATTTTGCTACAAAACAAAAAGATAAACTTTGGAAAGCGTGAAGGTTTGGCAAGGCAAGTATCTATTCACACCCATACTAAAGTTAAACATTGTCCTCAATGTTTCGAGTCTAAGGGTAAGATACCCCCATACTAGAGACGAAGTCGAATGCCTAATCCAGCATGGAAAGGGTGGAACCATTAAATCAATAGCCGTTTATGAAGTGTGCTAAAAACCTAAGGTTAGAACATATAAGGATATATCATGTGGATATCGAGAAATTCTTCAAAGCAAATGATCGAGTGCTCCCATATAACGAACACGAGAGGCTCCAATCGTGAAGATCATGTTCATCTAAAAACCACAATGCACAAACAACCATGGAACAAAGGTTGGTAGGGCACAAATCCCCTCACGTAAGCTACATTAGAAAGCGATAATATGTACATGGATAAGCATGCGACTCCCCCACGAGGCACCTCGTTTTTTATTGCCGAGTCATGAGCTCGACTCGATCCCCTCAAGACTAATTATCATTGGGGAAGGTAACTTGGTCGAGGTAGTTCAAAGAGGTAACTTCCCCACTAAATTAGTGCTTCAAGCTATGCCTATTCACCTTGAAATTAGGGCCATCATTTTGAGCTAGCTCGATGGTCCCATAAGGAAACACTTAGGTAATGGTGAATGGATCTGACCAACGGGATTTCAACTTCCCGAAAAGGATTTTCAAACGTGAGTTAAAAAGCAACACTTGATCTCCAATGTTAAAAACCCGGTTTTTAATTTTAGAATCATGAAACTTTATAGTTTTCTCTTTGTAAATCAATGAATTTTCATAGGAAATATCCCTTAATTCATCTAATTCATTAAGTTGCATTTTCTCGTGTTTTCCCGCGGTCCCAATGTCATCATTACAATGATTTAGGGCCCAATAATCTTTGTGTTCGAGTTCAATTGGCAAGTGGAAATTCTTCCCATACATGAGCTTGTAAGGAGTGCACCCAATGGGCGTCTTATTAGCGGTTCGAAAGGCCCATAAAGCATCGTCTAACTTATCCGACCAAGATTTTCGGTTCTCTCCTATCGATCTCTCCAAGATCCCCTTCAACGCTCGGTTTGAAACCTCGATTTGCCTACTCGTTTGCGGGTGATAAGCCATAGAAAGCCGATGTGTAACCTCATATTTCCTTAGAACCCTTTCGAATTGGTCATTACAAAATGGGTTCCACGATCGCTTATAATCGTACGAGGGGTTCCAAACCGAGAAAACAAATTTTTCAAAAACTTGAATACCACACGAGCAATGTTCGTAGGCAAAGCCTTAGCTTCCACCCACTTAGTTAGGTAGTCAACGGCGACAAGGATGTACTTATTACCACGAGATGATGGGAATGGCCCCATAAAATCAATTCCCCAAACGTCAAAGATCTCACACACTTGGATGATGTTTTGTGGCATTTCGTCGTTTTGTGAGGCTTTTCCTTGTCGTTGGCATGAGTCACAAGACTTCACAAGTGCATATGCATCTCGGTAAATAGTAGGCCAAAAGAAACCGGCATCAAAGACCTTCTTCGCCGTGAGATTAGCACCATGGTGACCACCCATTGGTCCCTCGTGACAAGCTCTAAAAATATTAGAAGCTTCGGTGCCAAAAACACAACGTCGAATAATTTGATCCGCACAAGTCCGAAAGAGGTAACGGTCGTTCAAAAAGTAGAACTTGACGTCACGAAAGAATTTTCGTTTTTATTGAGTCGTCATACCCTTAATGTTAAAGTTGCCCGAATGGTAATTTGCGATGTCCGCAAACCATGGGTGGATGAGTCAAGCTTAGAATTCACTACACCAAGTGTCTCGAGAGGAAATGTTTCGGTGATTTCCTTGTTCTCCTACACACTTTGGTGAGGATCTTCCAAGCGAGAAAGATGATCGGCCGCTAGATTCTCGGCTCCTTTTTTTCAAGGATTGTGACATCAAATTATTGTTGGAGGAGCATCCAACAAAGCAATCTCAGCTTTGCATCTTGTTTAGCCATGAGATACATGATTACCGAGTGATCCGTATACACTATGCATCGGGTCAAGACGAGGTAAGGTCGGAATATCTCAAATGCATACACCACGACAAGGAATTCCTTTTTCGTTGTATTGTATTTAAGTTGAGCCTCGGTCATCGTCTTGCTAGCATAGTGAATAGGCAAGAAGTGCTTTTCATGACGTTGCCCCAAAACGGCCCCAATAGGGTAATCACTTGCATCACACATTAGTTCAAAGCGGAGGTTCCAATTTGGAGCAACAAGAATGGGTGCTTCGGTAAGTTTCCTCTTAAGGATTTCAAAGGCTCGTACACAATCTTCGTTAAAGACGAAAGGAGCATCTTTTTCGATGAGATGTGTAATGGGTCGGGAAATCTTTGAAAAATCCTTGATGAATTGACGATAAAAGCCCGCGTGGCCTAGGAAACTCCTAACTCCCATAACGGTTTTGGGATGAGGTAATTTGGCGATGACGTCTACCTTAGCTTTGTCTACCTCAATCCCCGCTTTTGAGACCTTGTGCCCTAAGACGATTCCTTCCTTAACCATAAAATGACATTTTCCCAAATGAGCACAAGGTTGGTTTCCTCACAACGTTTCAAAATTCTCTCAAGATTCGACAAACACGAAGTGAACGAACAATCAAACACGGAAAAATCATCCATAAAGACTTCCATCGTCTTCTCGATCATGTAATGAAAAATAGCCATCATACACCGTTGAAACGTTCTCGGTGCATTACGAAGTCCGAATGGCATTCTACGATAAGCAAACGTTCCATATGGACACGTAAACGTAGTTTTTTCTTGATTACGAGGATCGATAGGGATTTGGAAGTAACCGGAAAACCATCTAAAAAGCAATAGAAATCGTTTCCCGCAAGACGCTCCAACATTTGGTCCGTGAAGGGAAAGGGAAAATGGTCTTTACGAGTGGCGTCATTCAACTTACGATAGTCGATCCACACCCTCCAACCGGTCATGAGTCGAGTTGGAATTAACTTGTTGTCATCATTTGGCACAACGGTCATTCCTCCCTTTTTAGGGACACAATGAATGGGACTCACCCAAGGGCTATCAGAAATAGGGTAAATCATTCTCGCGTCAAGGAGTTTAAGGACCTCCTTTTTGATGACGTCGTGAATTTTGGGGTTCACCTTCCTTTGGCATTGAATTGCGGGCTTGTAGTCCTCCTCCATTAAGATTTTTTGGGTACAAAATTTAGGATCAATCCCCTTAATTTCGGATAATTTCCAAAGTAATTGCCCCTTTGTGGTCCTTTAGAACATCGATAAGTGCAGTTTTTTCATCATTCGAAAGATCCTTCGCAATAATAACCGGTAACTTATCGTCTCCTTCCAAGAATATGTATTCAAGATGAGGAGGTAAATATTTCAACTCTAGGATTGGTGGTTCCTCGATTGAAGATTTGGGTTCGATACTCATAACCTCCTCGGGCAGAGGGAAATCGTTAAGAAAATCCTTAATAATCGAGAAGTCCTCATCGTTGTCGAGATATTCGTTACAAGTACGAGGAACATCAAATTATACCAACGTAAAACCACCACCTTCAAATGGAGTGAAGGATGGTGACGAATTATCAAGAATAGGATCGAGCATAGTGGGATTGCAACTATTTTCATCGTCACCAAAACCTAAAAATTATTGTGAAAATTCCTCGCAAACGACGTCGATGATATCAACGAGGTTTATAGCCGCGACGAAATAAACATGAGAAATTTGAGAGTTTTGAGTTGCGTTTATAAGAAGTTCCTCGTCGTTGAAACGTAAGGTGATTTTTCTAGCATGCACATCAATCAACGCTATTGACGTATCCAAAAACGAACGTCCTAAAATAAGAGGAAATTGAGGATCCCTGGGAATATCGACAACGATAAAGTTTACCGGAAAATAGAACTTTCCCACTTTCACAAAAACGTCTTCGACCAATCCACATGCGGGAATCGTAGAATGATCGGCCAATTAGATAGACATTATTGAATAAGTAAGATTAGGAAGATTGAGCGACTTTAAGATTACAAGAGGCATCAAGTTAATATTAGCACCAAGATCGGCCAAGGCATATGTAACACCCCATTTTAGTAAATGGAATGTCACGCGTGATTATGGCGTGTCATCAAAGCATACAACGATAAATGTATTAAACATTACATGACCATAAAGGAAATACCGAAAACAAACATCGGTACCCCAAAGTAAAGCTCAACACACACAAACATAAGTACTGTAAATGCAAAGGACTAAACAATGTCCATGGAAATAAGTACAAAAAGTATGAGGGTAAGCATAAAGTAATAAAGGCTAGAAAGCTTCCAATCCATAAGTACGTACGCTTAAAGTCTACGAGCGTCCCTGAGTACCTGCTGTTTTGAGAACATGAAAGGAAAATGGCTGAGCATAACGCTCAGTGCACGGATATACAATCATAGAATGAATAACATAATCATATACAACATATAGCAGCGGAAATGATTAAGTCCTGGAAAACCTGGTATAACTTAGTAAAACTGGTTTTATAGTTTGAAAAGCCTTATGTTATCTTATAAAAACTGTTTAACATGTTTACCATTAGCCAATATAGGTCATGAAATATCAGCGTGCATGAATACTTGGAGGGGTGACCTCGTCATGCAATTAGAGGGGCTGCCTCTAATTAATATAAGTTTGAGTAGGAGGGATCAGCTCCTTGTGAAGGATACAAGGTACACACCACATTCACCTGAATAATCTGTAAAAACATGTAACCTAGGATGCACCCATACGTACCACATGATAACATAATAATATGGCCAAAAGCTGAAAGGGACGCTACGAGCTATCACTCCGCCGTGGTGAAGTCATAACACTGGTGCCTCCAGTGTTATGGTTAAGGTACCTCCATAACTAGGTGAAACTGGTCATGCATGTATATGGCTTAGGCATTTAATTAAACATAAGCAAATCAAAACATATAAAACATATACTGGGAAAACAGTTGGCTGCATACGGGGAATCCTAATAAGGAAAGAATGTCCATACTGAAAGGACGGAGAATCCGTACCTTGTGTCCAGTGAACGAAGAAGACGAACGGAAGAGAGTCCTACTTCAATATCACTAATGCTACATAAGTAATATCCGTGTATATGTATTTTGATTACTGAGTACGTAACTGGTTTTATATCATGTCTTAGCTTGTTTTATATGTTCATGTCATGTTTTATTGATTATAACATTATGCTGAGTCTATCATGTATTTTGTCTATTCTGATTAAGTATTACTTGTATTTCTCGTATTATTATACATGTTGTGTAATAATAAGTATCTTTCTAAAAATAGCAGGTTTCCTAAAATAGAAAGTTTCCAAAAATAGAAAGTTTCCAAAAAGAGAAGTTTCCAAAAATAGAAAGTTTCCAAAAATAGAAGGTTTTGAAAAATAGAATAGGTGCCTAAAATAATTAAGTTTCTAAAAAATAGAAAGTTTCCATAAATAGATTCACTGCTTAAAATAGATAAGTTTCTAAAAATAGAAAGTTTCCATATTTAGAAATAAGATGGATTATTAAGCTAATAATATAAGCTTAAGTTTTACTGGTTAATATTCTAAGTCATGTGATTTATAATATAGTTTATTAATTAATACATGTAAATTAAATAAACTATAGGTTATAAGATTTAATTAAATATAATATGATTTAATTAAATTAAAGTACATAAAATACTTAGGTTAAAACATGTATTAATATGTATTATTAATATAACCTAAGTCATTGAAATTAATTAATTATATGTCATGTTTTAATAATTAATTAACTACTTTAGTCTATATTAAATCATAAAATACTTAGGTTAAAATTATGTATTGTTACTAATAATAATTAATCTAAGTCATGTCTAAATTAAATTAATTATATAGCATGTTAAATTAATTTAATTAATCTTGTAATTATTTAACTTGTAAAAATAATTAACTTGTAAAAAAATAAGTCATGAACCGAACCCATGTTTTAAATCTAGACATGTCGTGAACCGGACCGTGTTTAACCCTGAACATCCCTTAATGGTGGCGAACCGGCTTGACCGGTTGCCACCGCTAATGTCAAACCGCCACCGGCTTAAGCCGGTGGTGTCCTTGTTGTTTTCAGCCGAGACCCCCAAACCACAAGGCCAACCCCGACATGCGTCGGGGTCCCTTGTTTTCTTGCGGCCGAGACACCAAACCACATCGAGACCTTGAGGTCTCGGTTGGTGGTGATCATAAACTCACCGAGAGCTTCGGCTATCGGTTCTACGCGTCGGCCGAACCAAAACACCCCTAAACCACCATGATTTTAACCCCCATGATTTAATTAACATGTTTTATTAATAGTTTTTGATAAACCCATGATTCATGTGTTCTTGATCTAATAAATAATTAAAAAGAAAAGGGTTTAAGGATTACCTATGCGTGAAACAAAATATAATGATAACACGAACAATCTCACTAGAATTGGATCACCAAAAATCAACGAACACCCCTTCTTGTCGTGTTTATACCCGGCGGCCAAGGGAGAAGGAAAAGGGGGAGCTAGGGTTTTGCTATTTTTCTAATCTTCTATATTATGAAAAATATGTTTTCCCTTTTCTTGTTTTAGTTAAATTAAAAGTGGGCTTGGCCCCTTCCTTTTGTTCATGCCGCGGGTAGGTGGGGCCCACAAGGGGAACCCATTGTTTTTCCGTGTTCTAAATTATTACGTGTGCTCGTGGTCGTGTTTACGTGATTTATTTTGTTAATCGTTCTTGTCGTAGTATATAGTTATACGTAATCGTAATAATTTTTACGTAAATACATAATAATAGGTTCGTGATTATTTACGTTCATGATTTCATGTTCGTGATTATTTACGTTCATGTTTTTCATGTTCGTGATTATAATTATTGTTGATAATAATTATTGTGTATTAATATGCTTAAATACTTATCGTATTAATATGCTTAAATACTTATCGTGTAATAACACGTACGTAATACTCGAAGTTCCTATTCATGAAACATAAACGTGCTATAAAAGGAAAGTTCTAATTATGTACGTACGATCATAAGGGTACTATTCATGGTAAAAGCATGCGGGTTTTACAACTCTCCCACCCTAAAAAGAATAATTCGTCCCCGAATTATAGATAACGTAAACTAGAAAAAGAGGAACGTACCCGAATTCAAAACTTGAAATGAGGGTAAGAAGCCCGGATAGACTCCTCTCTCTCCCAAGTGGCTTCCCGCTCGGTATGAACCCTCCAAAGGATTTTGACGAATGGAACCGTCTTCCTCCTCATGACTCGTTCTTGTCTGTTAAGAACTCGTTCGGGTTCCTCTATGAAGGTAAGATCTTTACGAATCTGTTCCAGTGGATACTGAACCATGTGAAGGGGATGATACTTGTACCCTCTGAGTAAGGACACATGGAAAACATCATGAACATGAGAAAGCTACAGAGGTAACGCTAAATGATAAGATACTTCACCGACTCGTTCAATGACATCAAACGGTCCGATGAATCGAGGACTCAGCTTCCCTTTGATTCCAAAACGTCTAACACCACGTGCCGGCGATACCTTAAGGAAAGCATGATCTCCTACGTTAAAATGTAAGTCCCTATGATGCTTGTCGGCATAACTCTTCTAACGTCACCGTGCTTCTTGCAATTTCTGCTTAGCTACTGCGACCTTCTCGTTGGTCAACTCTATCATTTCTAGTCCTTCAAGTGTTCGCTCACCAACCTGATCCCAGTAGATTAGGGCGCGACACTTTCTACCATACAACATCTCGAACGGAGCACACTTGATACTTGCGTGCCAACTGTTGTTGAATGCAAACTCTACCAAATAGATGTAATCTTCCCAATCTCCCGACCATTCCAACGCACATGACCTCAACATATCTTCTAATGTCTGAATCGTTCGCTCCGATCGCCCGTCTGTTTGAGGATGAAAAGCCGTGCTAAGCTTAAGTTTTGTACCCCAAGCTTTCTACAGACTTCTCCAAAATCGCGAAGTGAAACGAGGATCTCTGTCTGAGATGATGCTGGATGGAGCACCAAAAAGTCTCATGATCTCTTTCTTGTAAGTATCAGCGAGTTTACTGACAGAATCTTCCTTGCGGATCGGTAAGAAATGAGCTGACTTAGTAAGTGGGTCAACAATAACCCAAATCGCATCGTTCTTCCTCTTTGTCTGCGAAAGACCGGTAACAAAATCCATGGTGATTTTGTCCCACTTCCACTCTGGAATATCCAACGGTTGTAGAAGACCGCCAGATCGCTGATGCTCGATCTTAACCTGCTGGCAGGTAAGACATTTGGAGACATAAGTCGCAACATCCTGTTTCATACCACTCCACCAAAAGTATTGCTTGATGTCATGGTACATCTTGGTCGAACCAGGATGAATAGAGAATGGGGAGCTATGAGCCTCTGCTAACAATGCTTCCCGGAGTTCTTGATCATCAGGAACACAAAGTTTCGTGCCCTGCCATATGATACCGTTTGCGTCTACTCGAAATTCTGTCTGCTTCTCCAAATTCTGAATTATCGCCCAGATTTCACCATCATCCTTCTGAGCTTCCTTGATCCTAGAGAGTAACTCGGGTTCCACTCTAAGATTAGCCCAGTAACCGTTCTGTCTACGTACCATGATCTCAATGTCTAGCCGCTCCAAGTATCTTATAATTTCCTCCTCAATTTTAATGTCGTTTATCATTCCGGACTTTCTGGTAAGTGCATCTGCCACTACATTTGCCTTACCGGGATGATACTGCAGATTAATGTCATAATCCTTCAACAGCTCCAACCATCTCCTCTGTCTCATGTTCAATTCACGTTGAGTGAAGATGTACTTCAAGCTCTTGTGTTCCGTGAAAATGTCACATGATTCTCCATACAAATAGTGCCTCCATATCTTTAATGCAAACACAACTGCTGCAAGTTCCAAGTCATGCGTAGGGTAATTTTCCTCATAAGGCTTAAGCTGCCGTAAAGCGTACGCGATCACTTTCCCATGTTGCATGAGAACACAGCCAAGTCCCTTCCCCGATGCATCACTGTAGATCTGAAATCCACCTGTACCAGATGGGAGAATAAGAATTGATGCAGATACTAACTTATGCTTTAGGTCTTCAAAGCTCTTCTCTCGTTCTTCTGTCCAGACGAATTTCTCCCATTTCCGCATCAGTTTGGTCAATGGTAGTTCTAAACAGGAAAAGTTCTCCACGAACCTACGGTAGTAACCAGCTAAGCCTAGGAAATTGCGAACCTCAGTTGTTGATGTCGGTCTTGGCCACTTGGTAATAGCCTCAACCTTTGCTAGATCCATGGTGATTCCTTCTGCTGATACAATGTGACCTAAGAACGCCACATTGTCTAACTAGAACTCACACTTGGAGAATTTAGCATACAGCTGCTTCTGGCGAAGAATCTGTAATACTGTACGATGATGGTCTTTGTGTTCCTTCTTGGACTTAGAGAAAATCAGGATGTCGTCAATGAAGATAATGACGTACTTGTCCAGAAATTCATGGAAGATTCTGTTCATCAAATCCATGAACACTGCTGGAGCATTGGTAAGGCCAAATGGAATGACTACAAATTCGTAGTGGCCATAGCATGTACGGAAAGCAGTCTTGGCGATGTCCTGCTCCTTAACCCGTAGTTGATGATAGCCCGACCTCAGATCAATCTTGGAGAAATGTTTGGCCCCTTGGAGTTGGTCAAACAGATCGTCTATGCGTGGTAGAGGATACCTATTCCTGATGGTGATCTTGTTGAGCTCGCGATAATCTATGCAAAGACGCATATTGACGTCTTTATTCTTCACGAATAAGACCGGTGCGCCCCATGGAGATGCACTCGGTCGAATGAATCCTTGTTCCAGAAGTTCTTGCAATTGATCCTTCAGCTCCTTCAACTCTATGGGATCCATGAGATAAGGAGCCTTGGAAATCAGCTCAGCTCCTAGGATGAGCTCGATGTTAAACTCTACTTCACGTGCAGGTGGTATGCCCGGAAGTTCTTCTGGAAAAACATCTGGAAATTCTGACACTATCGGTTGATTATGAATTGATGGAGATTCAGCATCCATGTCATGAACAATACCTAGATAGCCCTAGCAACCATGTGAAAGTAATACACGTGCTTGCAGGGTTGATATGATTTGTACAGACCTTCCGGGTACGAACACGTTGTGAATGTACTCTGGTGCATTAACATCACCGAAGATGACCCGATATGTATGGCAGTCTATGGTGGCATGATGTTTGGATAGCCATTCCATGCCTAATATCATGTCAAAATCATTCATGTCCAGCGGAAGTGCGTCAACAGGACGAACTTTGTCATCAAACTCTAGGGGAAGGCTCTTGTACACATGGGTTATGCGTACAGAGTTTCTTAAAGGCATGGAAATGTTCAGTACATTCTCTAATGGCATAGGGGATATCCTAACATTCTTATCATAAGCAGTAGAAATGACTGAATGAGTAGCACCCGTGTCAAATAGAACACATGCAGCTTGACCATACATATACAAGATTCCAGTGATGGTACATGTAGACTTGTTGGCCTGATCGCGAGATGTCATGTAAACGCATCCACTAGTAGGAGGCGGCTTGGTATCAGCATGTCCAAATGTGCCTCCATCTCGGCCTTGCGACAGTCCTTCATGCGATGGCCAGGGAGACCACACTTGTAGCATGCGTCGCTGTCGCGGCGACATGGCCCTGGGTGCCTACGGTTGTGGGTAGTGCAAAGAGGATGAGTATATCCTCCAGCAGGTTTCCTTGCTGGCTGAGAGCCTGATAAGAACAATATACATGAGACATGATAATAGGTACAAAGGAAAATGCGGAAAATTCGTAAGATGAAATACCAGTGATAGCTGGACGGTTAGGCTGTGAACCTCTCTGGTTCTGGTCCCTCCTGTTACCATGATTCCTGGTAGAAGATTCTCTAATGTGTCAAAATTATGAACTATTACATGTAATCATAAGAAAATGAGTGAGTATAAGGACCTGCTGCAGTAGGAGTTTCCAACGTTGTTACGGTAATTATCATTACCGCCACGCCTATCCGTAGAAGAACGGTCATGAGTCTGACCGTTTCCCTTGGGCTGAGTAGGCTATTGCTGAGTAGCCGACTGAGACAGGTCCCCAGTCTTCTGCCTAGAAGATACAGTTAAAAGAGATGTAAATATTGACATATGCTGAAAGAATACGGTTTGGTCACCGCTGAATAACGAATGTTTACCTCTTCTCGGGTCTCTCTGCTTCCCCAAACTCTTCTCTTTCTTGCAGCATCTCCAGCTTACGTGCTGCATCGGCCACTTGTGAGACCGTGTTGAAGGTAGCACACACCAAGTTGTTGGCGACCGATGTACGAAGAGCCCACCGGAAGTGGTATGCTTGCTCTGCGGGAGTACCTGTTGCTGCGCCAAGAAAACCAGCCAAACAAAGAAAGCGCTGCATGAACTCGTTGATGTTCTCTCCAACTCTCTGTCTGATTCCATGGTATTCTCTCTTCAGCTTATCTTGCTCAGCCTTGGGAAAGAACTGTCCCATCACCAAATCCATGAACTGAGCCCAAGTTAAACCAACCACCCAATTATCACCTCCCTCAGACTACTTTAGTGCCTTTCACCATGATAACACATCACCTTCCAACTGGTAACAGGACAACCTCGACTTGAAGACGGTGTCACAACCCATTGCATCGAGGATCTTCTCAATGTGAGCCAACCAGCTTTCAGCTTCACTAGGGCTATCTGTTTTCTCGAAGGATCGAGGGCGTAACTTATTGAATCTCTCCAGCCATGTGACCAATGTTGCTGGAGGAGGAGGAGGAGGAGGAGGTACTGGGTGCTATTGCTGATTGTTGGCAGCCTGCTCCTTACCCCTGATTTCGTTCCTCAACTGAGGAAGCATAGCTTGCATCGCAACTTGGACTGCTGCATTGAGTTGTTCCTGCTCGCGTGTGAGAACCATCTAACAATATAACATAAAAGTACATGATTAAACTCATCAAAACCTAAAATATACACATGAAAAAATTTTATACCAATAAATCATGAGAAAAATTTTATGAAGGAAAACTGGTACATGAATGCATGATGTAGCTTTATGAAAACTTTTATATGCTCAAGAGTTATCGCCTATGGTCAGTTCACACAAAACAAATGACATGGCGAGCGGACGCCAATGGGTCGGTCCCAAAGTTAAAAGTATCGATAAAACACATGTGTCTAAATAGGGCTAGTCTTGTACCAACCATTACTTAGTCATAAACCTGCGACAATGACATATATATGAATGCATGAAAACAATGAATGCATGAAAACCGACTGTCAGTTATAGGAAGACCATAGTGACTACCCGCTAATCACAGGTTGTGTTTTGAGAGCCTACACGTCGAAGCCTTGTCTCTGATACCATAATTGTAACACCCCATTTTGGTAAATGGAATGGCACGCGTGATTATGGTGTGTCATCAGAGCATACAAGGATAAATGTCTTAAACATTACATGACCATAAAGGAAATACCGGAAACAAACATCGGTACCCCAAAGTAAATCTCATCACACACAAACATAAGTACTGTAAATGAAAGGACTAAACAATGTCCATGGAAATAAGTAACAAAATTATGAGGGTAAGCATAAAGTAATGAAGGCTAGAAAGCTTCCAATCCATATGCACATACGCTTAAAGTCTACGAGAGTCCCCGAGTACCTGCCGTTTTGGGAACATGAAAGGAAAACGGCTGAGCATAACGCCCAGTGCACGAATATACAAGCATAGAATGAATAACATAAGCATATACAACATATAGCAGCGGAAATGATCATGTCCTGGAAAACCTGGTATAACTTAGTAAAACTGGTTTTATAGTTTGAAAAGCCTTATGTTTATCTTATAAAAACTGTTTAACATGTTTACCATTAGCCAATATAGGTCATGAAATATCAACGTGTATGAATACTTGGAGGGGTGACCTCGCCATGCAATTAGAGGGGCTGCCTCTAATTAATATAAGTTTGGGTAGGAGGGATCAGCTCCTTGTGAAGGATGCAAGGCACACACTACATTTACCTGAATAATCTGTAAAAACACGTAACCTAGGATGCACCCATACGCCCCACATGATAACATAATAATATGGCCAAAATCTGAAAGGGACGTGATGTAGAGTTTTTGTATACCCTTTAGGAAAAGAGTACCAAAATAGGGTAAGCACGACGATTTAGGAAAACCGTGTGTAAATGACCCTAAAATGAGTTCGTTCTCAAGGAGGCTAGTGTGTTATGTGTGTAATGATTTGGATTACTTTGTGATTATATTTTTGAGAAAGAAAAATAGAAATGAGATTAGAAGAGAATGACGGTTACGAAGACGGATTAAAGTAAGTCGAAAAAGGTGTACACGTAAAACCGTAAAAAGCACTAAATTAAAATTTTACCCGAAAAATTTCTAAAAATCCCTAAAAATCCACAATAATATTCTAAGAGTTTACAAAAAATCCAAACTTTCCAAAACCCTTTAATTAATTAAATAATGACTTTTTAATGTTAATTAAAGCCATAAAAATCAAAATTAACTATTAGAAAGTCCCCAACAAGATCTTAAAGTTTGTAAACCTCAAAAATACTCTAATTAAGCTAAAAAGTATTTTTCAAAATTTTAAAACTACTAAAAACTATTTTTAAACAATTAAAAACTACTAAAATCAATTAAAACTTAAATTAATTCTAGAAAATAATTAAAAGACCCTAAAAATATTTGGAAAGTTGCAAAATTCCTAATTAAGTGCCTACAATCTAGAAAAATATAAAATCTTAGAAAATCAGACTTTTAATTTTTAACAATAAAATAATATTAAAATATTATTAAAAATCCAAAAATCATAAAAATTTCTAAAAACTTGCAAACTAGCTTAATTTAACCTAAATAACTCAGAAATGAAAGTGAAATTACCTAAATACCCTTAATGGGCCTAGAAAATGGGCTAAACCCAAAACAGATCCTTAACGGGCCAAAATTGAGCCCAATATAAAAAAGTGTCCAAATTAAGCCCAAAAAGTACTACTTGACTCAAAATTTGATTTTAAACAACTTTTTCCAAAGGCCCAAAAGCTGAAAGTGTGAAATAAGCTAGCTTATACCAAACAGCTTATTCTTAATGGGCTTTTTGGCCCATTAAGCTATAAGCCAATGCCATAAGCTGAAATTAGACACACAAGCTTCTTTTGTCCTAAATAAGACTTCTATAAAAAGAAATTTGAAATAAGCCCAAGGAATAAGTCTGAAAATGCAATAAGCAATCTACAGAAAACGACAAAATAGTCGTTTTTGAGTTCTAGGACACCCCAAGTGCTGATTCAAGTTTCTATAGCTGTCAAATGACATAATTAAGCAAAATCAACAAAGAGTTTTCAAATAAGCTGACTCAATAAGCTGGAAAAAGCAAATAAGCAGTTATGTAAAAGTCAAATAAGTTGGTTTTCTAGTAAAAAGTCAAAGTCAAAGTCCAATAAGCTCCAGTCTAATCAAATGGGTCAAATAATGAAGATCTATGACAAAAAATAAGTTGTTGCAAGTCTGGATAAGCTAAAATAGCTTATTGATAAGCTGAGTTCAATTTTACACTAGTAGGGGCTAGTTTTGAGTGTTGAGCAGTGGAAACTTTTTCCACTGCTTGACTGTTAGACTTTTTTGTCTTTAGTGAACTTTTTGGAGATTCAGATTACACAAAGGCACCCAAATGATCTTTAGATCAAAAGGAGTCAAGAAAAATCAAAATATCACAAACACAATCACCCAATTGATACAGTTTAATCAATAAAGCACCAGATATGATACAGACATGAACAAATAAGCAGTTGAGCACTTATAAGCAGTTTTAGCAATAATCAGCCAGCCAAATTCAACAAAATGCATACACAAGCTATTATAAACTCTAATGAACAAGTTTAAACAGTTTTCATGCAATGGCTTAAAGCCTAAATCAAGATTCAAGCTTATGAATGCTACTGATGAACACTAAACACTAGCAGATTTCACTTTGCTGATGTATTTGACACACAAGCCAGATTCAAAATATCAAGCTTGAAGGAAAAATGCAAACTTTTGCACTCTCCTTAAAAACAGGTTTTGAGATTCAAATTCAGTAAACAAATAACATTAACAAGCATAAAATGAGATGGCACTTGGTCTTTCTTCAACACACTTAACACAATTTCATTAATCTGAATATAGGATTTACAAGTGTTTGAACAAGGAAAAACCAAAAGCAAACGTAAATGTTAAGACCTAGTGCCTTTATATAGGCTACAATGAGACTAAGGAAGCTGAAAAATAACATAAACCCTAGTTTTGAAGTCCTAAAAATGCCCTTGGAAAATTTGAATATCTTGAAAATCATGTGACTCTTATTGGCTGTTTGCATGAGTTGGCAGATGGAAAGTTGATCCAAAGGCTTGTATCAAGCTTAAAAAGTAAGCTTCAATCCTAAACGTTGGATGCCTGGTGGTTTTTTGGCAGTATCCCCTTTGTGTGTAGCAGGGGAATCTCATGTGGGACAAAGGAGTGAGGTGGCAGTTGTTTTTAAGGTTGGGTTGTGTTAACATGGTCATCAATCACTAATCTGCACATTATTGAGGTTTAATTATAATTAATTAAGAAAACCCCAATTGTGTTCTTGGAAAATAGTCCCTTGTTTGATCCGGATTAAGGTGGGTTTTATTTAAATGTTGTGTTAAGGCGCCAAGATTAATTAAGTAATTAATCTGGTGAGTGGATGGTGACATGGAGGAAGGGAGTGTTGTGATTGGTGGGAGTGGTGAGTGGGGTGAGGTGGCAGCCTTGGGTTGGTTAAGGTAAGTTTGGCTGTCTGAGAAATTAAGCCCTTCACTTCTTTTCTTCTTGTCTTTTCAGTTTAAGTAGCTATCAACGCCCATTCCTTCTTTGTCATCTTTTGCAACTTTACACTTTTGCCCCAAAAACTTTTGTGAAGTAAATTCAGGGGTATTTCTTGCCTTTTGTAATTTTTGAGGGACTAATTTGGCATTTTGTTGATGGATAATGGTCTTGACTTGCATATTTGATATTTTGGAGGACTGAATTTGCCAAGTCTTGTTTGATAAGGGACCATTTTTGCCAAATGTTGAAAGTTAAGGCTCCTTTTTGTAATTTGGGATTTTCAAAGGACCAAACTTGTAATTTATTGTACTTTGAAGGACTTCATGATGGATTTGACTTTGTGGAGGATAATGGTTGACAATTTAGCTTTGTTAAGGGGCTAAACTTGCTAATTCTTCAAAGTGGAGGGCCCTTTTTGTAATTTGGACAATCTTTAGGAACCAAACTTGTAATTATGAGGCTACAAGGGTATAAAGTGTCAATTCTTCCATATTGGAGGACCCTTCTTCATAATTCTTCAAATCTTCAAGGTTTTCTTGGGAAAGTCTTCATTAGGGCTTGGTTCATTGTGCGGCTTTGTTTCCCGTGTTCGTTTTTGCATGATTCTGGTGATCTTTTGTCATTTTCTTAATATCCGTACCTAAAATACACAAGCAATAAACACAAGCATACATATGGGTATTTTGATGATATTTAATGCATTTTAAGCCCTATTTAGACGATGAGACTATGTATAAAAGCAGTCTCATCACTCCCCCATACTAAACCATTGCCGTGCCCTCACGCAATGCTAGAATAAAGTATCGTAGCATCTCCAAAATTCATTTTTATTTACTTTATTGAACGATAAACTAGCTACACTACTACTATTGCTACTACTACTTGAGTTTTAGACATAATGTATGATTTTCATCGCAAAATGGGACGTTTAGGTTCATAGAATAAGAACACGTGAATGCTTCGTTAGAAATAATTTCATCGTCCTCGATTTTCACCCCAAGTTCATGCCAAGCGCGCAACGAGATCATTGTCATTATAAGTTAGTAATGCTAACACTACTCATATGCCGTAACCACATACTTATCCTCCCACTATTCCTAAGTTGTATCTCTTATATTTTATATTGTTTGAATGTTTCACGAAGATACATTGTTTGACTTATGCGATAATAGAGATTTAGGTCTAAAAATAGAGTCCTAACGTTGTAACCAAGACCATCAAATCAATAACCCCTCCTAATAGACAACGATGTCAAAAAATTAAGTTGACAAGAAGAATCAATAAACACGGTTTTATAAAGGTTTTGAACATGAGACTTATTACCAAGACTTTTATACGCCCCCTAACGGAAGGGCCTTATTATCTTTGGTTTACCTCCATCTTTTATTCAACTTCGCCATGAAGCTTTTATTATGACTTTGGTCTTGCCTTGCCTTTTATTATCCACCTCATCGGTAGTTTTATTAGCCAAAGACGTATATCCTCACGCTAAGGCGAATTTTGGATCTTTAAAGCTTCGAAGATTAAGGCTTCATTCACTTTCAATTTTGCGTAGATTTTTCGGCCTTGTGGGGCTTCAAATTGTTTGCTTGATTTAGGTGAGCACTTGAAATCTTATTATTGGGTGAAGCTTTCGATTATTCGGGTTGCCAATACTTCAAAACCGTGACGCTGGCGATACCTTAATGTCTTCCCAATTTAATTACACGGAAGCTACTAGAAAAGACTAGAAACCCAACAATCCCAACTAAACCGCTAAGTCAATATTTATTAAGCAAAAAATATTTACATGCGAAGGGAGAATAAGCAAATAACGAGAACACATGAGTTTATGAAAGAATACGAGTACTCTACGTTTAGCATAGTAACTTATAATTAACCCTATCATTTCTCGTCCTCATTTAAGAGACTTAGCCTAATGTGTAGTTAAGGAATCAAACCTAAGTGCTCAACACGCACGGTCGAGTCAAAAATTACTCTTATTCTCGCCATCGTAAAATCTACATTCGTGTCTTCAAACACTTATAAAACATGAGAAAATTTTTAAAATTTGACCATTTTTAGCCTTATTTTGCAACAAAACGATAAACAAAAAGATAAACTTTAGAAAGCATGAAGGTTTGGCAAGGCAAGCATCTATTCACCCCCCATACTAAAGTTAAACATTGTCCTCAATGTTTCGAGTCTAGGGGTGCAAACACCCCCATACTAGAGAGGTAGTCGAATGCCTAATCTAGCATGGAAAGGGTGTAACCAATAAATTAATAGCCGTTTATGAAGTGTGCTAATAACCTAAGGTTAGAATATCAAAAGGATATATCATGGATATTGAGAAATTCTTCAAAGAAAATGATCGACTGCTCCCATAAAACGAACACGAGAGGCTCCGATCGTGAAGATCATGATCATCTAAAGTCCACAATTCACAAACAACCACGGAACAAAGGGTGGAAGGGCACAAATCCCCACACGTTAACTACATTAGAAAGCGATAATATGTACATAGGATAAGCATGGGACTCCCCCACGAGGCACCTCGTTTTTGATTACCGAGTCATGAGCTCGACTCGATCCCCTCAATACTAATTATCATTGGGGAAATTGACTTGGTCGAGGTAGTTCAAGGATGGAACTTCCCGCCAAAGTAGTGCTTCAACCTATGTCCATTCACCTTGAAGTTAGGACCATCATCTTGAGCCAGCTCGATGGTCCCATATGGAAATACTTGAGTCACGGTGAATGGACCGGACCAACGGGATTTCAACATACCGGAAAAGATTTTCAAGCGAGAATTAAAAAGCAAAACTTGATCCGCAATGTTAAAAACACGGTTTTTAATTTTAGAATCATGCAACTTTTTAGTTTTTTCCTTATCAATCAATGAATTTTCATAAGCAATGTCCCTCAATTCATCCAATTCATTTAATTGCATTTTCCGGTGTTTTCCCGCGGTCTCCATATCATCATTACAATGCTTTAGGGGCCAATAAGCCTTGTGTTCTAATTCGATAGGCAAATGACAATTCTTTCCATACACAAGCTTATAGGTAGTGCACCCAATGGGTGTCTTATTAGCGGTCCTAAAGCCCCATAAAGCATCGTCCAACTTATCCGACCAAGATTGTCGGTTTTCCCCAACGGATCTCTCCAAGATCCTCTTCAACGCTCAGTTTGAAACCTCGACTTGCCCACTCGTTTGTGGGTGATAAGCCGTAGAAAGCCGATGTGTAACCCCATATTTCCTTAGGACCCTTTCGAATTGGTCGTTACAAAAATGGGTTCCACGATCGCTTATGATCGCACGAGGGGTTCCAAACCGAGAAAACAAGCTTTTCAAGAACTTGACTACCACACGAGCATCATTGGTGGGCAATGCTTTGGCCTCCACCCACTTAGATAGGTAGTCAACCGCAACGAGAATGTACTTATTACCAGGAGATGATGTGAACGGCCCCATAAAGTCTATACACCAAACGTCAAAGATCTCACACACTTGGATGATGTTTTGTGGCATTTCATCTTTTTGTGAGGCTTTTCCTTGTCGTTGGCATGAATCACATGACTTCACAAGATCTTGTGCATCTCGGTAAATAGTAGGCCAAATGAAGCCGGCATCAAACACCTTCTTAGTTGTGAGATTAGCACCGTGGTGACCACCCGTGGGTCCTTCATGGCAAGCTCTAAGGATGTTAGAAGCTTCGGTGCCAAATACACAACGTCGGATGATTTGATCCGCAAAAGTTCGAAACAAGTAAGGGTCGTTCCAAAAGTAGAACTTGACGTCATGAAAGAATTTTCGTTTTTCTTGAGTCGTCATACCCTTGATGATGAAGTTACCCGCATGGTAATTTGCAAAGTCCGCAAACAATGGGGTGGAAGAATCAAGCTTAGAATTCACTACACCAAGTGTCTCGAGCGGAAATGTTTTGGTGATTTCCTTGGGCTCATAAACGCTTTGGTGAGGATCTTCCAAACGAGAAAGATGATCGGCCGCTAGATTCTCGGCTCCCTTTTTGTCAACAATTTTGTGGTCAAATTCTTGATCCGTATACACTATGCATTTAGCTAAGACGAGATAAGGTCGGAACTTCTCAAGATTCGACAAACACGAAGTGAAAGAATTACCAAACACGGAAAAGTCATCCACGAAGACTTCCATCGTCTTCTCGATCATATCATGAAAAATAGCCATCATGCACCTTTGAAAGGTTCCCGGTGCATTGCAAAGTCCGAATGGCATTCTACGATATGCAAACGTTCCATATGGACACGTAAACGCAGTTTTTTCTTGATCACGAGGATCGATGGGAATTTGGAAGTAACCGGAAAAACCATCTAAAAAACAATAGAAATCGTTTCCCGCAAGACGCTCCAACATTTGGTCCATGAAGGGCAAGGGAAAATGGTCTTTTCGAGTGGCTTCATTCAACTTACGATAGTCAATGCACACTCTCCATCCGGTCACGAGTCTAGTGGGAATCAACTCGTTGGCATCGTTTGGCACAACGGTCATTCCTCCCTTTTTAGGGACACAATGAATAGGACTCACCCAAGGGCAATCGGAAATAGGGTAAATCATTCCTGCGTCAAGGAGTTTAAGGACCTCCTTTTTGATGACGTCGTGAATTTTGGGGTTCACCCTCCTTTGACATTGGATTGCGGGCTTGTAATCCTCCTCCATTAAGATTTTGTGGGTACAAAATTTGGGATCGATTCCCTTAATGTCGGATAACTTCCACGCAATTGCCCCTTTGTGATCCTTTAGAACATCGACAAGTGCGGTTTTTTCATCATTCGAAAGTTCCTTCGCAATAATAACCGGCAACTTGTTTCCCTCCTCCAAATAGACATATTCGAGATGAGGAGGTAAATCTTTCAACTCGAGGATAGGTGGTTCCTTAAGTGAAGATTTGGGCTCGATACTCATAACCTCCTTGGGTGGAGGAAATGGGAAATCGTTAAGAAAATCCTTGATAATCGAGAAGTCCTCATCGTTGTCGAGGTCTTCGTTACAAGTACGTGGAACATCGAATTCTTCCAACGTAAAACCACCACCTTCAAATGGAGTGAAGGTTGGTGTCGAATTATCAAGAATTGGATCTAACATAGTGGGATTGCCACTAGTTTCTTCATCACCAAAACCTAGAACTTCTTGTGAAAATTCCTCGCAAACCACGTCGATCATATCAACAAGGTTTATGGTTGCAACGGAATAAACATGAGAAATTTGAGAGTTTTGAGTTGTGTTTATAACAAGTTCCTCGTCGTTGAAACGTAAGGTGATCTTTCTAGCATGAACATCGATCAAAGCCATAGACGTATCTAAAAACGAACGACCTAAAATAAGAGGAACTTGAGGATCCGTGGGGATATCAACAACGATAAAGTCTACGGGATAGTAGAACTTCCCCACTTTCACAAAAATGTCTTCCGCCAAACCACATGCGGGAATCGTGGAATGGTCGGCCAACTCGATAGACATTAGTGAAGGAGTAAGATTAGGAAGATTGAGCGACTTGAAGATTGCAAGTGGCATCAAATTAATGCTAGCACCAAGATCGGCCAAGGCGAAGCATTCCTCCATATCTTGGATTGCACAAGGGATCAAAAATTTACCGGGATCACCGACTTTTTGAGGTATGCGATTAAGATAAACCGACGAACAACTAGACAATTGGTGCAATTTCTCCTTGTTGTTCAACATACTCTTAAAGTTAGCGGTAAATCGAGGCATCATGACCAAAGCATCGGCGAAACTCACATTAAAGTGCAAATCACGAAACATTTTCATAAAAAGCTCAAATTGATAATTGTCGCGCTCTTGACGTTTCTCCTTCTTAAGTCTCGATGGATAGGGCAAAGGTGGTGTGGGTTGAGGCAATAGTAGGCATAGCCTTTGGAATGTCGGGTTCCAATGTTGGTAATGGGTCAACCGTAGGTGTGGCATGAGCGGTACTTCGTGGGATTGGGACATGCTCCTTTTGGACCACCACCTCGGGTTCTTCCTCAATTGCTTCCTCCGTAGGAGCAATTGGTTGAGGAGTCGGTTCATTAAGTGTCTTACCACTACGTGTGGTAATCACTTTCATCTCACCCTTAGGGTTGGATACGGTGTTGCTAGGAAGACTACTCGAAGACGGTTTACACTTTATTGCCTCAAACATAGACGAGATTTTATCTTCAAACATGGATTGCCTCAATACGGCCTCGGTTTGCCTCTTCTCGGCCTTAATCATCTCTTGTTTAATCTCGTGTTGCCCTTGTTCCATTTTTTGTTGGTTTTGTTGTAACCTTTTGACATTTCCTTCCATCTTGTTAGTGTGGATTTTAAGTTCATTAGCTAACTCATTTTTCAACTCTTTCTTCAAGTCGTTCTTAAACTCGGATCTTAGGCTAATGATTTCTCTTTGAATATTGTCAAACCTAGCATCATTCCCATTAGCGTATTCAACAAATTCATTTGGAATATCTTTCAAAGTTTGCAAACCTTTGTTGTTGTTTTGAAAATCATTTTGATTCTTGTTTGAAACTTGATTATTAGCCCCTTGATTCCCATAGTTTCCCTTGTTGAAATTGTTTTTGAAACCAACTTGATTGTTGCGATAGTTGTTGTTAGCATTTTGATTTGAACCAAAACCCGATGGAGTCAATTGATTAGAGCGGGAAACTTGACCGTTTTGGTTGTAATTTCCCGTGGCCGCGAAGGCACTCGAAGTGTTACCACCGTTGGTAATGCACTCGGAGAAATTATGACCTCTACCAAAATACATGCACGAAACCTCAACCGCTTTAGCCGTAGCGGGAGCACTTGGTTCACCAACTTTAAACTCAATCAAAAGTCCTTTAAGCTTATCAAAAATCTTGTTTTCCAAGTTCGCCTCAATTTGGCAAGCATCGATAGTAGTAGACAAAGAAGGTGAAGCCGAAGACGAAGCCTTACGAACTAGACGTGCTACGAGGACAATACATCTTAGATCTATTCTCAATTATCACCAAAGCTTCCTCAACCGTTTTACACAAAAAATTACCACCCGCGGCGGCATTCAAAGAATCCCTTTCATGATCATTAAGTCCATTGTAAAACGTGTCAATTTGATGCAAGTCGGAAAAACCGTGATGAGGACATTCATGTAACATTTCCTTAAACCTATTCCAAGCCGTTGAAAAACTTTCATTAAACTCTTGTGAAAATTTTGAAATCTCGTTTTTCAAGTGCGTAGTCTTAGAGGGCGGAAAAAATTGGTTCACAAACTTAGATACGAGATCCTTCCACGTCAATATAGAATTTGGTGGCTCATTCTCTAACCAAATTTTAGCGGGCCCCGCTAAGGAATACGGAAACAGTATCATCTTAATCGAGTCATTCGAGACATCCTTAAACTTGCAAGTGGCGGTAAGATGATTGAATTGGCGGATATGGTTGTGTGGATTGTCCTTCTTATCACCACGGAATTTGTTGTTTTGGATCATCGACAACAAACCCGTTTTCACCTCAAAATTCTCCGCAAGGATAGCGGGAATCACAATAGCCTCTCCATAACCCTCGGTGGGTGCTTGAAGTAACTCCATCATAGTTCGATTCGCCATGGTTGGTGCTTCTCTTACAATGGGTTCGTCAATAGGAGACTCCTTACTAGAAATATTGGGAGTGGGAGTTTTGTTCTTTCGTTTACGTGCACGTCTTGCTTGATTACGAGTTAGCATAAACGTCACGTACAACGAGGGGACGAGCAAAGAAGATTCTTTTTGGTGTTTTGTATTTTCAAAAAAAATTTTGTGGTTTTTGATTGTATTAACCTTTTTGGATTTTGGTTAATGTATTAAGTAGACACAAATCTACAAATCTCCTCCTTAATCAAATCTCTTGATTAAAGAAGCCTCAAGGAATGAAAACAATCACGTGAAGTGAACACCTTTGATGACTTTAGAACATTGGTGGAACACCAAAACGTTCAAGAGGGTTTAATCAATGGAAACCAAGAAAATATATATGATACTTAGTAATACTTTGGGCGGCAAAACCCTCGATTAGCTCTCAAAATCAAATACTCACAAGCAAGCGGGGAAACGAGGCGGCGCGAAGCACTTAAGAGCCTTTTTCCTTAGGATATATTTTATAATATCCGCCTTATACCCACCTTATAGTTTGTATTTTTCAAGATTGAGCTTCACGAAAGTATTTATCTATTTTTGCCTTTTTTCTTTGGTTTGAGATTCGAATACAATGATTGGGTAATGACCTCCCAAGTCAAGGTTGTGATTTCTCACGTATTTGGAGTACTTGTGAATTTATTGTTCTACGTATACACTATAGTAATAGTATTCACACAAAAACCGAAAACCTATAATACGTATTAGTAGAGTGCTACTAATACAAATACTATTTTGGTTAGTATATAAAAACAACAATTCTAAATCAAAACACAACACGCCTCCCCGGCAGCGGTGCCAAAATTGATGTAGTTTAATCAATAAAGCACCATATATGATACAGACATGAACAAATAAGTAGTTGAGCACTTATAAGCAGTTTTAGCAATAATCAGCCATCCAAATTCAACCAAATGCATACACAAGCTATTATAAACTCTAATGAACAAGTTTAAACAGTTTTCATGCAATGGCTTAAAGCCTAAATCAAGATTCAAGCTTATGAATGTTACTGATGAACACTAATCACTAGCAGATTTCACTTTGTTGATGTATTTGACACACAAGCCAGATTCAACACCTCAAATCTCACAAACAGGTTACAATAATGATGATTTAACAGCTTTTAGCCCTAAGCATGCATAAACTCTAGGTTTTCCCAAATTCTTAGGTCAAAATCAGTCAAACTCAACAGGATATAGCAGATTGTTTGATTTTAAGGTTTAGTTCTAAAAACTTGCAGCAAAACACTCTCAACAAGGCATATAACAGATACCAAGCACAAACAATACCTTCTAACAACATAATATCAAGATTCAAGCTTAAACAGGTAATCCCAAACACCCTTTTAACTTTTCAAAACCAAAATTTTCAAATCAAAAGCAAGATTCAGTTAACCCAATGATCAATCTAGCATATAAACAACATTATCATGCAAGACTAAGCAGATTTAAGCCAAGAAATCAACAAGAACAACAACATAGCACAAATCCACAAAAATACCAATTTTTATCAGATTTTCAAGGATTTTAGACAAACATCATGGATGTACATCCACACCTACGAATTTATGAGCTTATGTGCTAGCTAGAACAAGCACAAGCTTCCAATAACACCACTGCTAAGATTCAACAAGGTTAGAAGCAAGATTATCAAAACAAAAACTTAAAAAGCCTTGATTAATGAAACCTTGTTACCCCATACTTGATTATCCCCAAGTTATAAGCCTCACCACACCTTAATCAACACAATTAGGATGCTATGATCAGCCCTATAACCCAAGAATTCCAAGTTTGAAACAAGAACTTAGCAAAATATCAAGCTTGAAGGAAAAATGCAAACTTTTGCACTCTCCTTAAAAACAGGTTTTGAGATTCAAATTCAGTAAACAAATAACATTAACAAGCATAAAATGAGATGGCACTTGGTCTTTCTTCAACACACTTAACACAATTTCATTAATCTGAAAATAGGATTTACAAGTGTTTGAACAAGGAAAAACCAAAAGCAAACGTTAATGTTAAGACCTAGTGCCTTTATATAGGCTACAATGAGACTAAGGAAGCTGAAAAATAACATAAACCCTAGTTGTGAAGTCCCAAAAATGCCCTTGGAAAATTTGAATATCTTGAAGATCATGTGACTCTTCTTGGCTGTTTGCATGAGTTGGCAGATGGAAAGTTGATCCAAAGGCTTGTATCAAGCTTAAAAAGTAAGCTTCAATCCTAAACGTTGGATGCCTGGTGGTTTTTTGACAGTATCCCCTTTGTGTGTAGCAGGGGAATCTCATGTGGGACAAGGGAGTAAGGTGGCAGCTGTTTTTAAGGTTGGGTTGTGTTAACATGGTCATCAATCACTAATCTGCACATTATTGAGGTTTAATTATAAGTAATTAAGAAAACCCCAATTGTGTTCTTGGTAAATAGTCCCTTGTTTGATCCGGATTAAGGTGGGTTTTATTTAAATGTTGTGTTAAGGCGCCAAGATTAATTAAGTAATTAATCTGGTGAGTGGATGGTGACATGGAGGAAGGGAGTATTGTGATTCGTGGGGGTGGTGAGTGGGGTGAGGTGGCAGCCTTGGGTTGGTTAAGGTAAGTTTGGCTATCTGCCAAATTAAGCCCTTCACTTCTTTTATTCTTGTCTTTTCAGTTTAAGTAGCTATCAACGCCCATTCCTTCTTTGTCAACTTTTGCAACTTTACCCTTTTTCCCCAAAAACTTTTGTGAAGTAAATTCAGGGGTATTTCTTGCCATTTTGTGATTTTTGAGGGACTAATTTGGCATTTTGTTGATGGATAATGGTCTTGACTTTCATATTTGATATTTTGGAGGACTGAATTTGCCAAGTCTTGTTTGATGAGGGACCATTTTTGCCTAATGTTGAAAGTCAAGGGTCCTTTTTGTAATTTGGGATTTTCAAAGGACAAAACTTGTAATTTCTTGTAGTTTTAAGGACTTCATGTGGATTTGACTTTGTGGAGGATAATAGTTGACAATTTAGCTTTGTTAAGGGGCTAAACTTGCCAATTCTTCAAAGTGGAGGGCCCTTTTTGTAATTTTGACAAACTTTAGGGACCAAACTTGTAATTATGATGCTACAAGGGTATAAAGTATCAATTCTTCCATATTGGAGGACCCTTCTTCATAATTCTTCAAATCTTCAAGGTTTTCTTGGGAAAGTCTTCATTAGGGCTTGGTTCATTGTGCGGCTTCGTTTCCCGTGATCGTTTTTGCATGATTCTGGTGATCTTTTGTCATTTTCTCAATATCCGTACCTAAAATACATAAACAACAAACACAAGCATATATATGGGTATTTTGATGATATTTAATGCATTTTAAGCCCTATTTGGACGATGAGACTGTGTATAAAAGCAGTCTCATCAGGACGCAACGAGCTATCACTCCGCCGTGGTGAAGTCATAACACTGGTGCCTCCATAACTAGGTGAAACTGGTCATGCATGTATATGGCTTAGGCATTTAATTAAACATATGCAAATCAAAACATATAAAACATATACTGGGAAAAAAGTTGGCTACATACGGGGAATCCTAATAAGGAAAGAATGTCCATACTGAAAGGACGGAGAATCCGTACCTTGTGTCCAGTGAACAAAGAAGACGAACGGAAGAGAGTCCTACTTCGATATCACTAATGCTACATAAATAATATCCATGTATAAGTATTCTGATTACTGAGTACGTAACTGGTTTTATATCATGTCTTAGCTTGTTTTATATGTTCATGTCATGTTTTACTGATTTTAACATTATGCTGAGTCTATCATGTTTTCTGTCTATTCTGATTAAGTATTACTTGTATTTCTCGTATTATTATACTTCTTACGTAATAATAAGTATCTTTCTAAAAATATCAGGTTTCCTAAAATAGAAAGTTTCCAAAAATAGAAAGTTTCTAAAAATAGAATAGCTGCCTAAAATAATTAAGTTTCTAAAAAATAGAAAGTTTCCATAAATAGATTCACTGCTTAAAATAGATAAGTTTCTAAAAATAGAAAGTTTCCATATTTAGAAATAAGCTGGATTATTAAGCTAATAATATAAGCTTAAGTTTTACTGGTTAATACTCTAAGTCATGTGATTTATAATATCGTTTATTAATTAATACATGTAAATTAAATAAACTATAGGTTATAAGATTTAATTAAATATAACATGATTTAATCAAATTAAAGTACATAAAATACTTAGGTTAAAACATGTATTAATATTTATTATTAATATAACCTAAGTCATGAAAATTAATTAATTATATGTCATGTTTTAATAATTAATTAACTACTTTAGTCTATATTAAATCATAAAATACTTAGGTGAAAATCATGTATTATTACTAATAATAATTAACCTAAGTCATGTCTAAATTAAATTAATTATATAGCATGTTAAATTAATTCAATTAATCTTGTAATTTTTTAACTTGTAAAAATAGTTAACTTGTAAAAAAATAAGTCATGAACCAAACCCGTGTTTAAATCTAGACATGTCGTGAACCGGACAGTGTTTAACCTTGAACCGGACCAAACAATCAACCCCTTAATGGTGGCGAACCGGCTTGACCGGTTGCCACCGTTTATGTCAAACCGTCACCGGCTTAAGCCGGTGGTGTCCTTGTTGTTTTCAGCCGAGAACCCCAAACCACAATGCCAACCCCGACATGCGTCGGGGACCCTTGTTTTCTTGCGGCCGAGATACCAAACCACACCGAGACCTTGAGGTCTCGGTTGGTGGTGATCATAAACTCACCGAGAGCTTCGGCTCTCGGTTCTACGCGTCGGCCGAACCAAAACACCCCTAAACCATCATGATTTTAACCCACATGATTTAATTAACCTGTTTTATTAATATTTTTTAATAAAACCATGATTCATGTGTTCTTGGTCTAATAAATAATTAAAAAGAAAAGGTTTAAGGATTACTGATGCGTGAAACAAAATAGAATGATAACACGAACGATCTCACTAGAATTGGATCACCAAAAATCAACGAACACCCCTTCTTGTGGTGTTTATATCCGGCGGCCAAGGGAGAAGGAAAAGGAGGAGCTAGGGTTTTGTTATTTTTCTAATCTTCTGTATTATGAAAAATATGTTTTCCCTTTTCTTGTTTTAGTTAAATTAAAAGTGGGCTTGGTCCCTTCCTTTTGTTCATGTCGCGGGTAGGTGGGGCCCACAAGGGGAACCCATTGTTTTTCCGTGTTCTAAATTATTACATGTACTCGTGGTCGTGTTTACGTGATTTATTTATTAATCGTTCGTGTCGTAATATATATTTATACGTAATCGTATTAATTTTTACGTAAATACATAATAATGGGTTCGTGATTATTTACGCTCATGATTTCATGTTCGTGATTATTTACGTTCATGTTTTTCATGTTCGTGATTATAATTATTGTTGATAATAATTATTGTGTATTAATATGCTTAAATACTTATAGTGTAATAACACGTACGTAATACTCGACATTCCTATTCATGAAACATAAACGTGCTATAAAAGGGAAGTTCTAATCATGTACGTATGATCATAAGGGTAATATTCATGGTAAAAGCATGCGGGTTTTATAGCATAGAATTCTTCCATGTCTGGAGTAGCACATGGAATCAAGAATTTACCGGGATCATCGACTTTTTGAGGTATGCGGTTAAGATAAACCGATGAACAACTAGACAATTGTTGCAATTTCTCCTTGTTGTTCAACATACTCTTAAAGTTAGCGGCAAATCGAGGCATCATGACCAAAGCGTCGGAAAAACTTATATTGAAATGCAAATCATGAAACATTTTCATAAAAAGCTCAAATTGGTAATTCTCACGCTCTTGTCGTTTCTCCTTACAAAGTCTCGATGGGTAAGGAAAAGGTGGTGTGGGTTGAGGCATAGGCATAGCCTTTGGAAGCTCGGGTTCCAATGATGGTAATGGGTCAACCGTAGGTGTGGTTTGAGCGGTACTTCGTGGGATTAGGATATGCTCCTCTTCGACCACCACCTAGGATTCTTCCTCAATTTCCTCCACCGTTGGAGTAATTGGTTGAGGAGTCAGTTCCTTAAGTTCCTTACCACTACATATGGTAATCACTTTCATCTCTCCCTTAGGGTTCGATATGTTGTTACTAAGAAGACTACTCAAAGAAGACGGTCTACACATTATAGCCTCAAACATAGATGAAATTTTATCCTCAAACATAGATTGCCTCTTATCGGCCTTAAGCATCTTTTGTTTTATCTCATGTTGCCCTTGTTCCATCTTTTGTTGGTTTTGTTGTAACCTAGTCACATTACCCTCCATTTTATTGGTATGAATCTTAAGTTCATTTGCTAACTCGTTTTTTAACTCCTTTTTCAAGTAATTTTTAAACTCGGATCTTAGGCTAATGATATCCCTTTGGTATATTATCATACCTAGCATCATTTCCATTTGCATATTCAACAAAATCATTTGTAGATCTTTCAAGTTTTGCAAACTCTTGTTGTTGTTTTGAAAATCATGGTTTTGACCATTTTGGCTATACGTTCCCGTGGCCGCGTAGGCACTCGAAGTGTTACCACCGTTGGTAATGCACTCATAGAAATCATAACCTCCACCACAATACATACAAGAAACCTCAACCACTTTAGCCGGAGCGGGAGTGGATTGTTCACCAACTTTAAACTCAATCAAAAGTCCCTTAAGCTTATCAAAGATTTTGTTCTCCAAATTTGCCTCGATTTGGCAAGCATCGATGGTATGAGATAATGAAGGCGAAGTCTTACGAACACTCGATGTGCTACGAGGACTATAGACCTTAGACTTATTCTCAATAATCAACAACGCTTCCTCGACCGTTTTACACAAAAAATTACCACCCGTGGCGGCATTATGATAATCTCTCTCATGACCGTTCAATCCATTGTAAAACGTGTCAGTTTAATGCAAGTCGGAAAAACCATGATGAGGCACTCATGTAACATTTACTTAAACCAATTCCAAGCCGTCGAAAAACACTCATTAAACTCTTGTGAAAATTTTGAAATCTTGTTTTTCAAATGCGTAGTCATAGAGGGCGGGAAAAATTTGTTCATGAATTTCGAAACGAGATCCTTCCACGTCAATATAGAATTGGGTGGCTCTTTCTTTAACCAAGGAATACGGAAAAATTTGTTCATGAATTTCGAAACGAGATCGCTAAGGAATACGGAAAAAGCATTATCTTTATCGAGTCGTTAGAGACGTCCTTAAACTTACATGTGGCAGTAAGACGATTGAATTGGCGGATATGGTTGTGAGGGTTGTCCTTTTCATCACCATGGAATTTGTTGTTTTGGATCATCGACAACAAACCCGTCTTAACATCAAAATTCTCCGCAAGGATGGCGGGAATCACAATAGCCTCTCCATAACCCTCGGTGGGTGCTTGAAGTAACTCCATCATAGTTCGATTAGCCATGGTTGCATCTTGTTCTACAATAGGTTCGTCAATAGGAGATTCTTCACTTGAAAGGTTAGGTGTAGTTTCCTTTCAGTTTCTATGTTTACGTGCACGTATTGCTTGGTTACTAGTTTGCATAAACGTCACGTACAACGTGGGGATGAGCAAAGAAGATTATTTTGGGTGTTTTTAACTTTTTCAATTTTTTTTTGTGCTTTTGATTGTTTTTACTTTTTTTGGATTTTGTGATGTATTACGTAAACAAAAATCTACAAATCTCTCCTCAAATCAAATCTCTCGATTAAAGGAGCCTCAAGGAATGAAAACGATCACGTGAAGTGAACGCCTTCAATGACTTTAGAATGTTGGTGGAACACCAAAACGTTCAAGAGGGTTTAATCTTTTGAAACCAAGAAAATATAGATACGTAGATAATACTTTGTGTAGAAACTAGGGGGGGGGGGGTTGAATAGTTTCTCTTCGATTGGTGACCAAATTAAAATTACTTTCAATTTAGTTTGTATCAAGACTATCTTTCGTTTGAAGCTAAGTTGCATAATGATTAGGTTCAATTCAAATGCACTAGCAAAGATAATAGGTAAGTGTAATGATAATGAAATAAGTAAAGAGTAAGGAAGGAGACAACCTAGTGGGAAGACACCAAGATTTATAGTGGTTCGAAAACGAGGCTCTATCCTTGTTTCTACTCCACTCCTCGAGCACACCTACTCGAGATTTCCACTATATCCACAAGCTCCCTTCTCGGCGGAGAAAACCTTACATCGTTACTTACATTATTTTCCGACACTAAGCTAAATGTCGAGACCTAATCTTTAGCTAGGACCAATCTATACAATGTTGGCTACCTCACAATTTAACGACACAAGGCTAGATGTCGAGTTCTAATCTTAAGGTAGAACCAATCTTCACGATGTTGCCTACTTCACCATTTAACGACACAAGGCTAGATGTCGAGTTCTAATCCAAAGCTAGAACCAATCTTCACTACTCTTCACTTTGAAGCTAAGTGAGAACTTCACACAACACAACTACTAATCACTTTCAAGTTTAGTGAGAACTCACAAGACACAACCACATCACTTTATAGTTTAGTGAGAACTACTAATCAAATCTATAACAACTCAACTAGACTTATCCAAGTACACACATGTAGCTTGGATTTAGACAACACAAATCCAAGCAAACACATATGCAATGGATGTACACAACAAATCCAAGTATCCACAAATAACTTGGATGAACACAACTAGTCCAAGTATTCATAAATACAATGGATTGACACAAAACAAAAAGGGTATCATGATGAATATGACTAGTTCATAGATTCATCTTTATCACAACACTAGTTAGTGAGTGATCTTCTCATTGGACAAGGTAAAGGAGGGGATCAAGAGGATAATCATATGTAAACATCCTTAACACATAAGTGATCATTTACTAATAATTATGCTATAGAAAATAGAAAGGGGGCTGAGAAAAATGTCCAAGAGGCTTGTTGGAAAATGAGATTTGACCCACTATTTAAAGGAGACAAAGTATAACGGATATATAACGGCTATCTGGGTGTGGTACCTTATCTAGCCCGGCGGTTCCATATCGCTAAGGAACCGCGTAGCTACTTAAGGTACCGCCACTAGAGTACGCTCCGTTTTTTGTCTTTTAGTGGGGTAGGAATATCTGAGGTATTTGAAGCCTTCAAAGGATATTCTAATAGCATATGGAATATGCCATTTTCAAATTTTCATTTTCTATTTTAATAAAACATTTTCTAAAAAAGAAAGTTTATTAAAAAGTCTTTTGTCATATTAACAAAAGTGAGTTTTAAGGATAATCATTTTGATGATCACTAAGTATGATTAAGAAAGGTTAGTGATATGATTATTACCTTGATGATAGTGTTAGTTAAATAATTCATTTTGTGTTTTAAACTAAATGTGTTGTATAGTTTGTTTTGATCAAAACTAAGAAAGATTAGTTAACACTAATAATGTTTTTAGGCATTACTTACATTAACAATCTCCCCCTTTTTGATTACGACAAACGATAAACTCATTTACGTAAAAGCACAAAATATCGAATTATTAACTAGTTTATCACTATCATTTCTCCCCCTTTGTCGTAGCAAAAAGGTTAGCACAAGTCTTTGAAGAACATCGAACTTTGCTAGTAGCTCCCCCTAGGTGGTTGCTCCCCCTTGCTTGGGGCACCAAGTATATGAGCTAAGGTGACATGCTACACAAAGGTTAGTAGAAAGGAAAGAAACACCAATGTATATATGATCACTACCTACTAAGTAACTTGAGAGGGTGAGAGAGAAGAAATCTCAAATTAGAAGCAAGTATTTTGCTAAGTTTGTCCAAAAAGGTAATTGAAAAAATCAAACTTCAATCCAATGAAGATGATAAGCTTGTCAATGGGTTAAAGTTTAGAATTGATGGAATCACCCATAAGCAATTGTAAAAATTAACCATGATCAACTCAAAATAGAACTAAAGGGATAACACACAAAAGGTTACATAATAGAAAAGACACAACAAAGTAGATAGTCATACACACAATATGAGTATCTAAAGCAAAAGATATGGAAAATAAACCACTAAGCATAAGCTAGTCTAATAGTGATAATTTTCCAAGATTGCTTAAAAAAAATAAAACTCTAAAACAACTAAAGTGATAAGGACTTTAGTTGGAAAAAAAAGACGACGATGCATCATTCGAAGTTTTGTCCACGGGAACGAAAACTTGGATAGGAGGTCGATTGAGGAGGAATTGAAGAAAATTTAACTTCTCATATACATGAGCAAGTTCAATTTGTTGAAATCGACAACAAGCACACGAGGATCCATGATGCAACACAAAATCGTTTGATGGGGGTAGGGCATCAAACTTAGGGTTTGGTGGTGGTGGGGTAATAGGTTTGGAAATGTTTTCACAATGCCTTGTGAGGTTTGGGAAGGTTGAAAGGTCATTGAGTTGAGGGGTATTGAAGGATTGTGGTGGTGGGGGAACATTTTCTTTAGCTCCGGTGATGGGGTTAATGGTATAAGTCTCATTCCAATACTTGATTGGAGAGAAGGTAGGGTTTTTGGGTGGTTTGGAGGAAGATGGTTCATTCTTCTTAACCCAAATAGGTCGAACCGAGATTTTCGGTTTCTTTGAAAGCTTGGATGAGGAAGCTTTGGATGAGTGGGGTTGTGACAAAGAAATGTCAAGGTTAGGAATGGAGGAGTTAGGCATTGTGAGGGTGTGAGAATAAAATCTCAAGGTTGGGAAGGTGTGAGAATGAAATCTCAAGGTTGTGTGAGAATGAATTCTCAAGGTTGGGAAGGTGTGAGAATGAAATCTCAAGGTTGGGGTATAAGTAAAATGTAATCAAGGTAAGAATTTGAATACAAAATGTGAAGTGTCAAGGAATGTTTAGTCAATTTGAGTAAACAAGGAATCTTGACAGGGTATAGGGTTTTAAAAGTTTTGACCAAAAAATCATCAAAAATACAGTTACTGTCCGTGGTAACTTATAGGGACCGGCGGTTCCATATCGCTAGGGAACCACGGGACTTTAAGGATCCGCGTGCAGTAGACTTGAAACCAAGTTTTTCCATGTTTTTGAGAAAAACTAAGACTTTTTCAAAAAGTTGCAAATCTTGGAATTTTACCTCTATTAGCACCAAATTATGCTAGGGTTGCATAAAGCAACACATTCACAAAGAATGTCTTGACAAAGGGTGACAAAATATTTGAATATCATTTTGAACCAATTTTAGTCAAGTTTTTAGAGGTTGTGATAGATTTAGGTTCAATTTTAATTTCAAATTAAAGTTGATTAATGTGCACATAAGAGTAGAAACACATAAAGCTAAATCCATAGAACAACTTCATGAGATACTAATGAAGGAAGCAAGTACAATAAAAAGAAAAACTAACTAATACATAGCTAGCTTAACATTAAATCTAGATGAGTAGTCTTCTTTGGCTTGGTTTTGTTGAAAACCATTTATTTAGAAAACTTCATCATTCATCTCCTAGGAGGAGGCATGGAGAACAAGGCAAGCAAGAACTCTTGCAACCTCCTATGTAGTCCAAAGATATCGATCCTAAGGTTATGGATGATGTAGTGGTTGTAAAGACAACATGGACAACTAGGACCATGTGTTTGTTGAAACCCATAGTATGGATCACCCAAAAGGAGGGAAAGTGGAACACCTAAAATTGGAATGTTTGAGTTGGGTGGAGGTGGAGGAGGCATGTTCTCCAAGGGTGGTGTGGGTGAGAGTGGAGGCATGTTCCCTAAAGGGGAAATGAGTGAGTGTGTAGGTATGTTCTCCAAGGTTGGTGAAATGGGCGAGTTAGGAGGTGTAAATGGTGAAGTCACCAAGGTGTCATCAAAGTCATTCACAAAAGGAATGCTTTGGATTGGTTGGGGTTGTGTGGTCACATCCAAGGGTGCACTTGGAGTGAAGGGTGAAGAGAGCTCATTAATTCTTGAGTTTAATGAAGAGGAGGTAGAACCAATGGAGTGGTTAGTACCATGGGTGGATGTTGTCTTGCATGGTGCAAGGGGTGGTGAAGGTGATGAGGAAAAGAGGATTAGAACCATCTCATTTTTGGGTGTGTGAAAGGGTGATGAGTTAGGCTTGGGTACCTTAATCCTAATCTTAAGTGTTTTCCTTGGGGTGTTTGAGGTTTTTGTAGAAACCATGGTTGACAAGGGTGGTTTAAGGATTAGGGAAGGATGTTTTGATGTGTGAAGAACATGACTAACAAGGTGGGTTTAAATGGGTGATGGGATGATCCAAACTAGTAATGGGTTAAAATCATTTTAGGTGAATAATGAATTTAGGTAACCTAGTTTAGGAAATATGCAGGTTTTTGAAAAAATCATGCAAATTTTACACAGATTTAAGAAAATAGTGTAAAGCAAAAGATGCTGTCGGACACAGTGGCCGGCGGTTCCTTATCTAGGACCGACGGTTCCTTATCGATAAGGAGCCGTGGGTTGATATGGAACCGCGACCAGAGGTCTTTCAAAAATTTCACATCCCAAATTTTGATAAACCCAGATTTTTACCAAAAGATTCACAAGCCAAAGTTAACTACAGATCATAATCTAATAAGCTAACTATCACAAAGATGCACAAAGCTATGTAAATCACAAACATCATTGCATAAGCAACATTTAGGATCAAAGTAAATAATAATCCAAACATAAGTTAATACACAACCAAATGAAGGAAAAAAAAGTCAGGAAATCATCCTAGATGAGTGTTGCAAGTAACCATGAGCATAACATCTAATTCCATGATTCACTTCTGAGACGTTCTCGAAGAAGATGATTGAGATAAAATTGATAGTCGGAATCAACTTCATGGGAGGACAAAATGGAGATTGAAGAGGACATGAAGTTATTGAAATTGGAAGGAGGGTTGCTAGAAGACTCTTCTTGAGAAGTATTTTCGACTTGACACGAGTCCACATTGATCTCGGGTGAAATGTTCCCTTGAATGGGAGACATGACACGATCAACGGAGTGATAAGGTGAAGAGAGAACAGATGGAAAGTCAATAAGGACTCTTCTAAGAAGACGAGAGAGAAGCATTCCGTAGGGAAGACTTAACTTAGACTCAAGAAGAACAAATCTAATTCTTCTAGCTATGAAAAATGTGAGATTGTAAGGAGTTGTAGTGGCAACACAATACAACATATGTGCAAGACAAGTGGGTACTAAGTCCCGATTCCCATCTAGACACATTGCATTTTCCCTAATGTTTTCGGCCCAAGGAATCATGAAATCATTAAGATCGCTAGTAAGTAATTCCCAAGGATAGAGAGTTCGAACAACTCCTTGAAATTCACCAAGAATAGGATGTTCACGAGGTTTAGAAATGACATGAATGATGTCAGAAAATGATGGAAGCGCAGTCACATAAGGAGCATCAATAGGAGCCGATTCTAAAGAGTCAACACTCCAAGCATCGGTGAATCGACATTGACCGTTAGATGGCACTCTAAGAATATCACCGAATTCTTCAAGAGTGTAAATAATGATTTTCCCCATAATGGAAAATCGTATAGATAAACCATTATTGATGCCTATCAATGTGAATGAGCTAAAGAACTCCATAAGAAACGAAAGAAATATTGGCTCATCAATATCAAGAAGACAATCAAACCCAAAAAACTTAAACATGAAGCGAATGAACTCATTTGCGCAGTTGGAACGAACGATGCGTCCTTCATGGAAACAACGATGTTCAAGAGACTTAAACGAGTTTTTGAGAGTGTTGGAAATACGTTTTACGTATTAAGAAGGATCGGTCACTCTAACGATAGTCCATGTAATAGCGCGTAGTTTAGTTAACTTTCTTTATTTATCAAACAAGAACAAGCCTAGCCTACAACAAGTGTAGGCCGGCCCAAAAGTAAGCCCAAGCCTATGACAAGGGCTTGGGTATATAAACCCTATCCTTTGATGGAGATGGTGGTGTGTTCCTCATTTTTACACATAGTGAAAAAGTGTTTTCTTTCACTTTCTCTCTCTAAGTGTGTGTGTGTTCTCACCATCTCTCTATCTCTTTCTCTCTCTAAAAACATAAGCAAGATTTACAATCCTTCAAATGGTATCAGAGCCATGGGATGATTGCTTGGTTTTTGTGTTTGTGTTCTTGATTATCTCGCCATTTTTGATCCATTTTCACACGTCCAAATTGTTTTTTTGTGTTTTTGATGGTTTTTTCTTGATACAAATCTTCTACATAGTTGTGGTAGGGATTTGGTATAGTTACTTTGGCTAAAAACACAAAATTTTTGGGTGTTTTGATCATTTTTTGGCTTAAAATCACGAATTGGTTGAGTTTTGTCCGAGAAAAGTGGGAATTATTCCGATCAGGTCATCGGAAAGGGGTTTATAGGACATTCCGATCAGTGTAATCGGAATAGGGTTTAGGGATTCCGATTTTGGGTACATTCCGATCAGGTATTCTGATTAGGCATTCCGATTACGTATTCCGATCAAGGTATTCCGTATAGGTATTCAGATTTGGTATTCCGATCAAGGTATTCCGATTTGGTTTATTCCGATTAGGTACATTCCGATTGGTATTCAGATTTGGCATTCCGATCAAGGTATTCCGATTTGGTTTATTCCGATAAGACATTTCGATTAGGTATTCCAATTTGGTATTCCGATCAAGGTATTCCGATAAGACATTCCGATCGAAGTATTCTGATAACTCATTCCGATCATCATTCCGATCACTATTCCGATCACTATTCCGATAATCATAAATTGTTTCTCGACTTCAACTCATCATCATTCCGATCACTATTCCGATCACTATTCCGTGTGTAATTTTGACTTGGAATTTTTGGTTTGTTGAGAACATATTTTAGGGTATTTTAACATTGTTTCTCGACTTCAACTCACAACAACAAACACATTTACTTTCTTTCATTGATCGATCAACGTTTGTAAATCTTAACTTATTGAAATGGAGTACACATCTCTTACGGATAAGTCCATCCTCTCGGGTACGGATAATCGTCCACCAATGTTGGTGAAGACTATGTATGAGGAATGGGCTTCCCGAATGGAACTTTATATGTTGAACAAGGAGAATGGACATCTAATTTGGGCATCGGTGCTCAATGGACCATTAGATTATGGTACAGTGACGGAAGGTACGACTACTCGTCCTCGCACAACGGGTGAGTTGACTGGAGATATGAAGATTCAAGATAAATGTGATAAGTATGCTACAAACATCATTCTCCAAGCCCTTCCTCCAGATGTCTACAAACTCGTTAGCAAACATAAAGTTGCCAAAGAGTTATGGGATAGAATTCGTGTTCTCATGCAAGGCACCTCGATAACTAAACAAGAACGAGAGTGTAAGCTTTATGATACTTTTGATAAGTTTGCCTATGTGCCAGGGGAGACTCTCAATGATTACTATCTGTGATTTACCCTATTGTTGAATGAGCTTAATCTATGGCATGGCAATCCCTACCTATCAGTTGAACACCAAGTATTTGAACACTCTTCCTCTAGAATGGAAAAAATACGTGACGGATGTTAAATTGGCTAAGGACTTGCATAACACCAATGTGGATCAACTTCAAGCTTTTCTTCAACAACACGAATGCCATGTGATCGAGGCTCGGTTGTCTACACCTCAAGTTCATGATCCACTTGCAATGTATGCTTCTCAACAAAACATGGCCTATACTTATCAACAACCATCATACTTGCAGCAGCCACCACAACACATCTATCAGCAACCACAACAACCATTTTATCAACCACCAATGATGCCACAGCAAGAATATCAACAAAGTGTTCATCAACAATCTTTTCAACAGCAACCACCATATCAAACATCACCATCACAAGCCAACACTTCTCCATTGGGCTATACTCCTCAGCAAGGATATTTTCCAATAGAAGCACAACCAACAAAAGCTTTCTACTCTAATGAACTTCTACCAATCCAAGCACCGGTCTTTACTCCAAATGATACGCCAACTGATGTTATAAACCATCTCACAGCCTATTTGTCAAAACTTGTTGCAACTAGAGGATTTCCACCAACAAACAATCAGCTCCGCACCTCTTCAAATCCTCGACAACAAGCTACTGTTCAAGATGGTCAAGTAACAGTACAACCTATTCAGGGAAGGCAAAATTCATATGGACCTCCTACAAGGACTGTGAACAATCAAGCTGTGAATTCTCAAGCTAGTGGAAATGGAAGTCCCATTGGTCCTAAAAAGGTTGTGACTTGATACAATTGCCGAGGACAAGGTCATATGGCTAGGGAATGCACTCAGCCGAAAAGGAGAAGGGATGATGCATGGTTTCGTGAGAAGATGTATTTGGTTGATGCTCAGTCTAAGGGGAAGATTTTGGATTCAGAAGAGTTAGCATTTCTTGCAGACCCAGGGGCAGCAGATAATGAAGGCGTTGCAGTTGTTTCCACTTCTAATGCAGCTTATCAAGCGGACGATCTTGATGCATACGATTCGGATTGTGATGACATTCACTCTACCCAAGCTGCTCTCGTTGCTAATCTCTCTCACTACGGTTCTGATGTCATCAGTGAGGTACCAACAACATCTAATAATATTGATGATAACCAACATCAAGTTGGGCATGAAAATGACAACCTCGAACAACATTCGGGGACTAGTAACTCAAATGATGTGGTACCCAATCCTACACATTTGAGTGAACCTCAACCAAATGCTACGACGGGTATGAAATCTTATGCTCCACATGATTTGGTCATGGTGCCTAAACATATTATTGATCAAATGCATATGGCTCTCAGACAATCCGTAGATACGAATTCCACCCTAACTGCTGAGCTTGCGTTGCATAAAGAAAAGGTCAAAGCTTTTGAAATGGTCCCTCAAGAAGAGAAAATAACATGTTCTGAATTTGACCAATTTCGTTTGAAAAGATTGAACACTTGAAAGAAATAAAATCATTAAAAGCTAATCTTTCCAATGAATTAAAAGCAAAAGAGTCGGTTGTCAATGATTTTCAGAAACTTAAAATGGATTTCGAAACTCTCGAGTCTAAAAAGGTTGAATCGGAAAATAATGCTACCAAACTTCTTAAATTCAAAGAACAACGGCTTTTAAAACAATACCCTTCCACAGAAAAGGTTCATCTTTTAACTAAATCATTTAAAGAACTCGAACTTAAGCGTCTTCAAGATTTACCACCTAATCCAGGTTATGCAAAACAAGCTCAGGAATATATTCCCGGTCTTTATGATATGACCATAATTGGAAAATCGAAAGAAGCACCTTTTGTTCGTAGTACTGAGGAGACACAATCACTTGGGGATGAAACTCATTCTAAAATGCTTTCAAAATTCCATACAATTGATTATGATCAACATAACAAAGATCAATTTTCGAAAAAGACACGCATTCGTTTACAAAAGGAATTAGCAAAATTGACAGTTCTTGTGCCCCAAAGTTTGTCAAATGAAAACCTTCCTAGTACGTCTCCTACACTTGTCAAAACGGATTTAACAAAGTTAATTCCACCGGTAAGCAAGGCGTCCGTTAACTTAAATGCGGTTCACTAACACTTAGCCGATTTTGACAAGGTCATTTTGGAACGTACGACGGCTTCGGCCATAACGGAAGGTGAATGGAACTTTGAGCACACTAGAGCTGCGTTTCGAAATGAAATTGTTCTGTTTGTAGACAATGTTAAGGCTTGTCTTAGTAATCTTGATCAAGATTTGTTTTTGGAAATAGAAGAATTTAGACGTGTTTTCATTGAAATGGATAATGCTTAGGAAAAAATAGTTTACTTGAAATAGAACGGGTTTCACGCCATAATGATCTGCTTCTGAATCAAGTGATGTCTCATGATATAGTTTCTGTCTGTGTGAATACATGTGTTGATAATGATTCTATTGTGCATAATGTTGAAACTGTGGATAATGTGGTAGATAGTACTTGTCACGAATCTGACGCTGAATTTTTAAAGCTTCAAGATTCATATTCTTCGCTTTCAAAACGTTTTGATGAAATTCAAACACATTGTATTTCGCTTGAATGCAAACAACAATTTATTCAAGAAATCGTTGAAACGTGATTCGAAGGTGTTAATATCGATGATGCAAACTTTGAAAAGAATTTTCGATTGAATTTACAATCAAAACAGCGTCAGCCAAGTGACAAAGTTGCTAAATCTTTGCCGATAGAAATAGAGAAATATAAGGAGCTTAACTGTGTGAACGTACTTGATGCGGCTGAGAATTTTAAACTTGATCTCGATAATCGAGTTTCCAAGATTTTGTCCAAAGTTGATAACTTAAAATAGAAAAATACACGACTCTTCGATTCAGTAAAGCCCGCATGTGCTAATACCACTACACAGAATCAATCGTTGATTGAGCAATTGAATCGAAAGTCGGTGGAAATATCTGATTTGAGGGAACAAATTTGTGATAAAAATCTGGTCTTGGTTGAGTTAAAGGAAACACTTCGTACTTTAAAAGGTAAGAATGTTGTGGATAACGCAGCCACTGTCTCAGCATCGTCCTCTAGTGCAATCAAAAGGAACCTTATAGCCGTCACACCACTTAACAAGGGTCCTAGGACTAAACCATCTCAAACTTTGGTCACTAAAGATAAGGCGGAATCAAAACCAGCTTCTAATATTACCGTGTTGCCTTCTACAGGAGTAAGCACCACTACTAAGGCTCAAAGATCTAAGCTTAAGAGAAACAAGAAGAATGATAGGATCTTGCCCCCATCTAGTAGTCAAGTGAAGAAGAAAGTAGAATCCCATCCTAGGAATGTTATTTCTGTTTTGAATAAAAAGAATCATGTAGCTAAACCTAAAGGCTCTGCGGTTGTGCAGCGTTCTAAGCCTACTGTGAATTCTAATTTGAAATGTTGGAATTGCAATGAATGTATGTTTTCTAGTCGTCATGATTCTTGCCTTATTGACCATGTGAATGAGATGTATGCCCGGAAAAATGGATTAGAATGGAAACCGACTGGGAAAGTGTTAACCCAAGTTGGTTGGATGTGGCGCCCCACTGGTAGAACTTTCACTATAGTAGGAAATACGTGCCCTTTGACTAGGATCACTCCCACTAAAGCGAAGAAAGCGTGCCCTTTAACTAGGAGTACCAAGGCTACCAAAACACAAGCGTGTCCTTTAACTAGGAACACCGACACTACTGTAGGAACAAAGTTCCCTTTAAATAGGTCTACTCCCACTGTAGTGCCCGCGAATAATCCAAAACCTAAGAAAGTTGGAACAGTAAAACCTGTTAGTGCTAAAACTCACATTTGAAAACGCAGGAAATCTAAGGGTCACAAAAATGTTAGCAATTCTGATAATATTTTATCTGTATCTTCTAACACTCCGGAACCAATAGTTTCCAATGCAGTGTCTACTGTTGTTGTTGAAAACAGGTGGTCCACATTGTTCTCTGGTATTTGGACTCTGGTTGCTCCAAGCATATGACCGGAGATCGCTCTCAGCTCAGAAATATCGTCAGCAAGTTTCTTGGTACGGTTCGATTTGGAAATGATCATATTGCAAAGATAATGGGTTACGGTGAATATCATATTGGGAATGTTATAATTTCAAGAGTGTATTACGTGGAAGGTCTTGGTCACAACTTATTTTCTGTGGGACAATTTTGTGATGCAAACCTAGAAGTTGCTTTTCGAGAGCATACCTGCTTCATTCGTAATTTGGAAGGGGTTGATTTATTGAAAGGTACTCGAGGGAATAATTTGTATACTTTGTCACTACAAGACATGATGGCCGCTTCTCCCGTATGTCTTCTCTCCAAAGCATCAAAGACTAAGTCATGGTTATGGCATCGACGGTTATCTCATCTTAACTTTGACGCTATTAATCACTTGGCGAAAAACAAACTTGTTTGTGGTCTTCCTAAACTATCATTTAACAAGGATCATTTGTGTTCCGCGTGTACAATGGGGAAAAGCACTAAAAAGTCTTACAAACCCAAGACTGAAGACACCAACCAAAAGAAACTTTATCTGTTGCATATGGATCTTTGTGGGCCAATGCGTGTTGAAAGTCTTAGTGGCAAAAAGTACATCCTCGTCATTGTCGATGATTACTCTCGGTTTACATGGGTGAAATTTCTTAAAGCAAAAAATGAGGCACCTAAATTCATCATCGGATTTCTCAAGATGATTCAAGTGCGTCTCAACACTACTGTCCGACGCATTCGTTCAGATAATGGAACCGAATTTGTGAATCAAATATTACGTGATTATTATGAAGAAGTTGGCATATCTCATGAAACATCTGTCGCACGCACTCCACAACAAAACGGTGTCGTTGAAAGGCGAAATCGCACACTTATGGAAGCTGCTCGAACGATGTTAATTTACGCAAAGGCTCCATTGTTTTTATGGGCAGAAGCAGTATCTACAGCAGTGTACACTCAAAACCGATCACTAATTCGTAAACGCCATGGTAAAACACCTTATGAGCTTCTCCATGGAAAAGTACCAGATTTATCATATCTTCATGTATTTGGTTCTCTTTGCTATCCAAATAATGATGGTGACAATTTGGGAAAACTTCAACCAAAGGCTGATATTGGTATTTTCATTGGTTACGCACCCGCAAAAAAGGCATACCGAATCTACAACCGTAACTCTCGCAAGATCCTCGAAACTATGAATGTTGATTTTGATGAGCTGACAGCAATGGCTTCTGAGCAAAGCAGCTCTGAACCCGCACTTCATGAAATGGGACCCAGTAACATTAGCTCTGGTCTTGTCCCAAACAACCCTACTTCATCATCATTTACACCACCTACTAGGAATGAATGGGATACGTTGTTTCAACCGTTCTTTGATGAATTATTTACTCCTCCAACTATTGTTGCTCCAGAACCTGAGGTAATAGCTCCGGTAACCGAAGTTGTCGCTCCAGCAACCGTTGCACAGTCAGATATGTCTGCACCTACAATTGGTCAAGATATACCATCAACAAGTAATTCTCAACCAACACCTGTTTCAACTACCCATGTCATGCCTATTGATGATGAAGAGGATGATGATGATCACGATTTGGAATTCGCTTAAATGCGTGAACTTCCATTCTTTGGTGTACCAATTCCCGACCTTAATCAAGCCGGGTGGTCCACCTCAGAGGAAGCTCCTTCTACATTTTACTCCAATCCACGGATTCGTGAACATGACAGCAAGTGGACAAAGGATCATCCTATAGATTCTATTATCGGTGACCCTAATCGTCCGGTCTCCACACGAAGTCAGCTACAAGAAAATGCAATGTTTTTTCATTTGCGTTTCTCATTGAAGTTGAACCTAAGACATGGCAACAAGCTTTTACTCAATCCTGTTGGATAGAAGCTATGCAAGAAGAACTTAACGAATTCATACGACTTAAAGTTTGGGAACTTGTCCCATGCCCGGATCAAGTGCAGTTACTCACTTTGAAATGGGTTTACAAGGTGAAACTTGATGAGTTAGGCGGAATTTTGAAAAACAAAGCTCGACTAGTAGCTCGTGGATACAAGCAATTATTGGGCATCGACTTTATGGAATCCTTTGCACCTGTTGCCCGTTTGGAAGCTATTCGACTATTCCTCGCTTATGCAGCCCATATGAATATGATCGTCTATCAGATGGATGTGAAGACGGAATTTCTTAATTGTGAACTCTAGGAAGAGGTCTATGTTCAACAACCGGATGGTTTTGTGAATCCTAATTATCCTAATCATGTGTACAAGCTTAAGAAGGCTCTCTATGGGTTGAAGCAAGCTCCACGCGCATGGTATGATCTTTTGTCACAATTCCTCATTACGCAAGGCTTCACTAAAGGCAAGGTGGATCCCACGCTGTTCATTCAGAAACGAGGTAAAGATATGATTATGGTACAAATATATGTTGATGATATTATATTTGTAGCCTCGACCCAAACCTTATCGGATGAGTTTGGGACACTCATGTCTTCCAAGTTTAAGATGTCAATGATGGGCAAGGTATCATTCTTCTTAGGTCTTCAGATATCTCAGAGTCCTAGAGGCATCTTTATCAATCAATCCAAGTATGCCCTTGAATCGCTTAAGAAGTATAAGATGGAATCTTGCGACCCCGTGGATACTCCAATGGTGGAACGAACTAAGCTTGATGCAGATCAACATGGAGTTGCCGTTGTTCCGACACTTGATCGTGGAATGATCGGTGCTCTTCTGTATATCACAGCCAGTCGGCCTGATCTTCAGTTTGCTATATGTATGTGTGCCAGGTATCAAACTAGGCCTACTGAGTTACACTTAGCTACTGTTAAAAGGATCTTTCGATATCTTAAAGGAACCATTAATCGGGGACTTTGGTATTCAAAGGACTCTTCTATTGCACTAATGGCATATGCAGATGCGGATCACACGGGTTGTCAAGATATAAGGCGTAGCACGAGTGGAACTTTGCAACTACTAGGAGATCGACTAATCAGTTGGGCATCAAAAAGGCAGAAAAGCGCTGCAATTTCAAGTACGGAAGCAGAATACATAGCTATGTCCGGTTGCTGTGCTCAAATTCTTTGGATGAGATCGCAATTAACCGACTATGGTCTAGGTTTCAACAAGATTCCGATGTACGGCGACAACAAAAGTGCAATTGCCTTATGCTGCAACAATGTTCAATTCTCCCGGTCGAAGCATATTGACATTCGCTACCACTTCATCAAGGAGCAAGTGGAAAATGGAGTAATAGAGCTTTACTTTGTCCGATCTGAGTATCAATTGACGAATATTTTCACGAAGGCTTTAGATCGCGCTCGAATTGAATTTTTGGCCGACAAGCTAGGAATGAGAACCTTCTCGCCTGAGACTCTAAAGGAACTAGCAGATGAAGCGAAAGAATAGTCTTGGTAAAACTATTCTCCGTATCCTTGGTGATCATTTGTATATATTGTTTATATTTTTATCCACAAAAGCAAAATACAAAAATATAAAACCATATAAAAACCATAAAAATTGAAAAATCTAGAAAAATCCAAAAATATTTTTACTTTATTTTTTAAAGGCATGTCTTTTGGTACGATAATATTTACGGCCTTAGAAATGTTGATTAATATCGACACATCGCCATAAATAGAGTTCGTACAAAAGTTGTAAATATTTCATAAAACATGCCCAAATGGCTTGTAGTATTTCTGACTGCAACCCGGTTTTCATATTAAAGTCAAGTATTTCTTATGAAAGCTTTGGCTCACAACGGGAATTAATTTTCTCGGGCAAGGTTTACTTTAAAACCTTGTAAGGGATCAAGTTTACTTTATAACTTAGTCTAACAAAAATATATGTACGTTTCAGTGCATTTATTTGTTAAAACAAGAGAAGTCTTGTTTTTATGAAGCTATCATCTCTACAACCATCGCAATCTACAATTGGTATCTACATACTCGACGATGCGACTACTCAAACGACGACTACAGCTCTTTCAATAGAACACGGGTCAACAATTGAAGGGAGCAATTGTCAAACATTCAGAATCTTTGATGCTGAACGTGCCAAGCTCACTAACTGGTGTCAAGACAACAATACCAATCGTACATGTGGTGTCAAGAGATGACTTCAGACGTGACGAGGCGACCAACATATGCTGACAAGAACCATTTGATCTTATCATATGATGTTCTCATCTATCAGGTCCAACCTTGTCAATTCTTTTCTAATATGGTGAATATGTGATCATGTTACAAAACGGTATCATATCTCATACGTTTGATATCATGAAGATAAAATGGACTTGCATTTTTCTTCCCAAAACCTTTGTTAAAACTTCATTAAATCAATTGATATTAAAAACATCGATTGGGTTAATATTTTTAATATGGGGGAGAAAATGTGATTTAATATGGGATATTATCACAAATGGTTTGACTTAATGTGCAGGCTCATCCCGACATATGCGAAATGTTTTCGAATATCGTGGCATATGTTAAGGGGGAGCAAAACGGATATGCATATCAAAATGGATTTTCATGGTGACATATACTTACCCGAAACCCATTTATTTCACGACGATGAAGATTGTGGTGACATAAGGATGGTAGGATAGGTTAAGTCCTATGATTCTTCCAGAACCGGAGGAATCTTCCCAAGGACATTCCATAGCTAGAAATAGTAGTCCTTAGGAAAGTTGGAGAAAGATTGTGAACGTAGCTGAATGCCGACCAAGTACTTAAGTTAGCACTGGAACAATCACAACAAGGTGCTAGTTATGACGTATTGGTAAGCATTGAAGGGGTTGAAGAATGAAAAAGAATTGTAAAGATAAAGGGTGTAAAGAAAGAATCCCTCCTTACAACTTTAGGCAGAAACCGGGTCAACACATATGCTATTGAGATCATTTTAGTGATTCTCGATATTGAAGACAGACATCATGGACCCAGTGATGCAATGCACAACCCATCCCAGCTAACTCAGATATCTCTCAAAAGGTATTTGTTTTAATCACACGGAGACAACACATTATCTATTGATTTATTCACTCCGAATAAATTGGTATTGAAAAGGTGGCACTCCTCTCCAGCCTCCGATCACTAAAATCCAAAATGCACGATCGAGTCTAGAGCCATTTGAGATCATCAAATATCTTAATAGGACACACTTTCATATTTCCTTGCTTCTTCACACACTGTGAAAAGTAAGAAAGATTTTAAGAGTCCTACGCAAAATCTTCATGATCTTGCCTGAACATCCGAGTAATACGAAAGTATTTACAATGAAGATGGAAATCCTTCTTGAGCGAACATTAAAAAGCTCATGGTAGGTGACTTGTGCGATTCTTTATGAATCAAGCTTGTGATAACTGGAAAGCAACAGTGGTTTAATTCTTAACTGAACTTAAACACGTTCCAGGCCTCTACGCAATATCTTAGTGATCTTGCCAGAACACTCAGAGTGATTCCTTAGTGTTCATAGTGATGAGTGGAAATCCTTCTAGTGTTAACCTCAAACAGCACTTGGTAGGTAACTTGCAAGATTCTATACGAATCAAGCTCGTGACAACTGGAAAGCAATGATGGTGCGGTTCTTAATTGAATTTAACTTGTTCCAGGAACATGAATTGACGGCTTCAAATCATGCGGATATTTTTATCCAAATGATTCACTCTTTATGTTCGCAGTCAGCTTTGGACGGTCGAATAAAGAGAACGGGTTTACCCGCGAAATCCTGTCAGGAAGTTACTTAATTGAAACTATCCGTCACGGGTACGATATCTAATATCGTCCAACGGTCTTCACCGACCGGAGGTAAAATGCTACCGAATTAGAATGAAATGTTCAAAGCCATTTCGTTCGTGTCTACTTATGTTGCGGCATTTGAAGACGGTGGCGTTGCAGAATCCAAGAAGAATTCTTTCCCGCATGCTTATACTTTATGCACTTAATATCTCATCTAATTCAAGAAAGCCTAAAAGTTAAGTCTTCCGCTGTATCGAACTCTAAAGCTTTCAAGAATTACGAAGGTATAAGTATGTGTGACATGGTGTCAGGAAGAGGCGAAGATCACAAGTGATGGATGCACGAGATCAAGGCAAGAGATTAATTCTCAAGATTGATATCAAAGATCACATCAGCATGTTCACCAGAAAAGAAAAATAAAAAGAAAGACGGAGACTACGAGCTCAAGATAAGCATAGTATGCTAGGTTTATTTTATTATTGTAACTTGGGTAACGCTCTTGTTTGGAGTGACCTCCCTTAGGGGGAGATTGTTGGAAATACGTTTTACGTATTAAGAAGGATCGGTCACTCCAACGATAGTCCATGTAATTGCTCGTAGTTTAGTAAACTTTCTTTATTTATCAAACAAGAACAAGCCTAGCCTACAACATGTGTAGGCCGGCCCAAAAGTAAGCCCAAGCCCATGACAAGGGCTTGGTATATAAACCCTCTCCTTTGATGGAGAGGGTGGTGTGTTCCTCATTTTTACACATAGTGAAAAAGTGTTTTCTTTCACTTTCTCTCTCTAAGTGTGTGTGTGTGTTCTCACCATCTCTCTATCTCTTTCTCTCTCTAAAAACATAAGCAAGATTTACAATCCTTCAGAGAGAGTGAGTTAGATGAGGGTAAGGTGAAGAGGGCATGTATGCTCGTGTTCTTTCATGATCTTTTTGATATCTTGAAGACATGACAAGTACCTAAACACGAAAATATCTTTCCAATCCCTCATATGAAAAATTAAAATCAAAAATCAAAAATATGAGAATGTGCTATATCAATTTCTTGACAAACAAAGGATTGAATCCATATCATTCTCATGTTCACAATGTAGCTATTCCATTATTTACTAAGAACATATGAACTATGTTGGATCAACAATGGACTTAGAACATTGGTTTTTCAAAACAAGGTTTTTAGGTAAGCATTAACAATGTCATTACCTATTTGTTCATGGGTTCATCTCAAATCCATCTTTTAACCAAAATCATTCGGCCAAAACTCGGATTTGTTCTACAAGTGGGTTTTAGTGAAATCTTAATGAATATGAACCTAAGGAATCATAGTAAAATAACCATGTCAACCCACATTCCTATTAAGGTTTTAATTCAATTTCAATTTTAAAAATCACCAATTATGAAAGGATGAACCCTAGAAAAAAATAGATGAAATTAAAAGAAAATACTTACAATTAATTGATGTTAGATGAAGGATGAGTGAAACCCACAACTTGGAATCAATTAATTTGAGTGATTGAAGGTTTTGGAAGCTTCAACAATGGTGGAAAAAGGGTAAACCGTCGGCTGTGTGTTTTTGGGAGAGAGAGATAGTGGTTTGAAAAAGAATAAAATAATCAAACTGGCGCTCTGACAAACTTTACTGCCCGCGGTTCCTTATCGATAAGGTATCGCGGGTTTGAGCCGCCTAGATAAAGAACCGCCTACAGAGGCAGGTTTTTATCAATGAAAAACGCCAAATTTTAAAAACCAAGTTTTTCTAAGATGCTTAAAAATATATCATGAACCTTTTAGAATATCATTGGATCATCATAACACTAAGCAATATGCCTTAATGAAGGATTACGAGTTAAATCGAGATCGAAAAGAACTGAAACGGACAAACGACTACTCGTAGCAAAACGGCAAAGTGGAGAGAAGTCAATGGAAGTGAATCAAGACTAGGACCAATGCTCAAGGGATTAATGACAATCTTCAAATAGTGGTAACGAAGAGCTTGTGTCATATATAGTGGTTTAAGACGTGTCTTTCCGGCGAAACGTTAAACGGCTTTGGTAATGAATAAACACAAGGCAATTATTCAAGTATAGACTAAGATCACTTTCATTAATAGTCTTAGTCTAAACCAAAATATGAGCAAGGTATTAATTCACTTTCTCTCCCACAAAGGGCCTACTAACCGTATGGGTGCAAACCATGGAAATCATGCTTGATACTTTAAGCTACTACTAACTCACTCTACATCACCATAGTGAGTCAAGTATCCAAGCAATGAAGGTTTGAGAGGATAAACGGAAAGAATCACAAACCACAAACAAATGTCAAGGCAAGGATGCCAAGAGCAAGCACCTAGTCATGTAATGATCAAAAGAATGATCAAAGGGCGTGTGGAAGAACGAAAGGGTACCTTGGCCACAAAGAGCAATCCATCAAGGAATCAATGCTATGCCCAACAATGACTATGATGAGTACTAAGTCTTCAAGGACTAGTATCATTCCCAATCATCTTGGTATCATCATTCAAAGATGTTAAAGATCAATGAAGATGAGTCTTCTACAAGTGCAAGTAACTCAATCCACAACCAATTAAGTGATTGATCTTCATGAGTACCTACACAAAGCAAGATGAAAACTAGTAGATACATTTCAAGAGTAGATCTAAAATGCATAAAGACTACTAATCTTAAGTGGGATGCAATATTATCAATTAAAAGACCTATTTTTCAAAAAACAAAATAGTTTTGACCAAAGAGAAACTTTAGTACAACTTGACCTTCTAATTTGAGGAGACAATGGATCGATCCAAGTTTCAAAGTACAATATACTTCAAAGATCTTGAGTGACCATCGCTCTGATACCAATTGTAGGAACTAGAAGGGGGGGGGGGGGGGGGGTTGAATAGTTTCTCTTTGATTGGTGACTAAATTAAGATTACTTTCAATTTGGTTTGTATCAAGACAATCTTTTGTTTGAAGCTAAGTTGCATAATGATTAGGTTCAATTCAAATTCACTAGCAAAGATAATAGGTAAGTGTAATGATAATGAAATAAGTAAAGAGTAAGGAAGGAGACAACCTAGTGGGAAGACACCAAGATTTATAGTGGTTCGACAACGAGGCTCTATCCTCGTTTCTACTCCACTCCTCGAGTACACCTACTCGAGATTTCCACTATATCCGATTACATTATTCTCCGACACTAAGCTAAATGTCGAGACCTAATCTTTAGCTAGGACCAATCTACACAACATTGCCTACTTCACAATTTAACGAAACAAGACTAGATGTCGAGTTCTAATATTAAGGTAGAACCAATCTTCACGACGTTGCCTACTTCACCATTTAACGACACAAGGCTAGATGTCGAGTTCTAATCCAAAGCTAGAACCAATCTTCACGACTCTTCACTTTGAAGCTAAGTGAGAACTTCACACAACACAACCACTAATCACTTTCAATTTTAGTGAGAACTCACAAGACATTACCACATCACTTTATAGTTTAGTGAGAACTACTAATCAAATCTATTACAACTCAACTAGACTTATCCAAGTACACACATGTAGCTTGGATTTACACAACACAAATCCAAGCAAACACATATGTAATGGATGTACACAAAAAAATCCAAGTATCTACAAATAACTTGGATGAACACAACTAGTCCAAGTATTCATAAATACAATGGATTGACACAATACAAAAAGGGTATCATGATGAATATGACTAGTTCATAGATTCATCTTTATCACAACACTAGTGAGTGAGTGATCTTCTCATTGGACAGGTAAAGGAGGGGATCAAGAGGATAATCATATGTAAACATCCTTAACACTTTAAGTGATCATTTACTAATGATTATGCTATAGAAAATAGAAATGGGGCTGATAAAAACATCCAAGAGGCTTGTTGGAAAATGAGATTTGACCCACTATTTAAAGGAGATAAAGTATAAGGGTTATATAACGGCTATCTGGGCGCGGTACCTTATCTAGCCCGGTGGTTCCATATCGCTAAGGAACCGCGTAGCTACTTAAGGTACCGCCACTAGAGTACGCTCCGTTTTTTGTCTTTTAGTGGGGTAGGAATATCTAAGGTATTTGAAGCCTTCAAAGGATATTCTAATAGCATATGGAATATGCCATTTTCAAATTTTCATTTTCCATTTTAATAAAACATTTTCTAAAAAAGAAAGTTTATTAAAAAGTCTTTTGTCATATTAACAAAAGTGAGTTTTAAGGATAATCATTTTGATGATCACTAAGTATGATTAAGAAAGGTTAGTGATATGATTATTACCTTGATGATAGTGTTAGTTAAATAATTCGTTTTGTGTTTTATACTAAATGTGTTGTATAGTTTGTTGTGATCAAAACTAAGAAAGATTAGTTAACACTAATAATGTTTTTAGGCATTACTTGCATTAACACTTTGGTTGGCAAACCCTTGATTAGGCCTTTTTTTCTTAACACGCACAAGCAAGCGGGGGAAACGAGACGGCGCTAAGCACTTAAGAGCCTTTTTCCCTTAGGTCATGAAATACAACCGCCTTATACCCACCTTATATTTTATGTTAATTAAAACCAAGCTTCTCGAAAGTAATTATATATTTTGCCTTTTTTTTCGTTGTCTGAGATTCGAATTAAATGATTGAGTGATGAAATCCCAAATCAAGGTTGTGTTTTTACACTTTTGGAGTACTTGTGAATTTATTGTTTTACGTATACAATATAGTAATAATATTCACACAAAAACGAAAAACCTATAATACGTATGATTAGAGTGCTAGTCACACAAATAGTTATTATGGCTAATATAAAAACAAAGTTTGTTCAAATCAAAACACAACACGCCTCCCTGGCAGCGGTGCCAAAATGATAGTTGTAGATTACGTCTTTTAGGAAAAAGAGCGTAACTGTGGAAAGTATTAAACAAGTGGTTTAGAAAACCAAGTGTTTATGACCCAAAATGGTGTGGGATCATTCTCAAGGAGGCTAGTGTGACAACCCCGGTTTTTGAGGTTCGTCACTTAGTCTTATTTTTGGGGTATTTGTGTGACTATGTGTTTTATGTATTTATATGTGTGATTTTAGGGATGATAATGGACGAAATGTGGTACATGATTTGTAAATCATGGTACGGGTTGGAAATGAAATGAGTTTAGAAATGAACTGCAGGAAAGTTCAGATATCGTTTTTACAAGGTTTCGTGTACGTATCGTATGTTTTATGTATTTATTAAGTACATATTATATGGTTAGGATAAGTTTTAGAGATACTTTCCATAATTAGAAACTTTTGTAAATGACGGTTAGTTCGGAAATCGCGTAGAAAGTCGAAAAAATTAACGTAAGGCTTTAGGGTTTTGGCCCGGAAGTAACCCGAATGTGATGTTTAGTTTAAGAATGATAAAAGTTATAAAATAATGTTAAAAACCAGATCCTTAGGTGCTTTGGGCTTGGTTTGGGCAGCCAAATGAAAAGGAAGGAAGAAAATAACCAAAAAGCCCAAAACAGGCCCAATGGACTTGTAATTGGGTTAGGACGCCTTTAGGATTACATTAAACCCATACCATAACTTAAAACATCAGAATTTACTCACCATGATCTCTCCTAGTCGAATTCCATCAATGGTGGAATTAGGTTTCATCAAAAACAATTTCTTCCTTTGATTTCTAAGGTAAAATCTTCAAAACTCTTCTTTAGTGTATGATTTTAATTAATCTAATCATGTAATTAATCAATCGATGATGAATCTAGGGTTAGGTTAAACATAAATTATGTATTTTAATTGATATAAACATGTTTAGATTAATTAGGGTTAATAATTATACATGATGTGGATACTTAATTGGACTAGTAATTCGTTTTTAAAAACTGGGCGAATTTTTGATCCATTGTTTTGATCATATCTAGAGTTTTACAAACTTTTAATTTTCGAATCTTATGTCCCTGGAAAGGTAACTGAATTGGATTTCAAATGCAAGAAACGAGAACTGAATTGGATGTCGGGAAGTGGGTCAAAAACAGGTTACAACAGTCGGAGGTCAAAACAGCTTTGAAATCAGTCGGGTTTAATTTAATGTTTTAAGATGGTTGGGTACTTAGGAGTACAATTGGACTTTAAAACGAACATGAGAGTTAGTTTATATATTATATAAAAGATCTAGAGGAGGGCTAAAGAAATGGGTTAGGGTAAGACCCTATGATCATAACAAACTTTTCATATGTTCAAAATCAGTAAATTCTGGATAGGTAAAAGTATATATATATATATATATATATATATATATATATATATATATATATATATATATATATATATATATATATATATATATATATATATATATATATATATATATATATATATATATATATGGAGGCCTTAACAATAGCTTTAAGGTTGCGTCCAAAGGGGAAAGTTAGCTAACACATGTAAGGGAATAGGGTTTCTTTTACAAGGCATGTTATTTTTGTTAAGGGGGTGTTCGACCAATAGTTTGAAGTATGAAAAACGGGACTGTTTTGGGTGAAATGTTAACGGGACGAGTTATTAACTAAACTAAGTTAAAGCTTTATATAGGGGTGTAATGAGATTCACATAGCATATAAATGGGGTTAAGTTGTAGGAGAAGGTTAGATATTCATCATAGATTGAGGAGCCATTTTGGTATGTGGTTTATGTCTTTATTGTATAAGTTTGTGTGTTTAGATTTATGCTAGAGCGCGGATACTTGGAGAAGCTTGTTCAGGTGAGTTTCATAGTCCCATGTCTTTTTATGATTTGATTTCCAGATGGGATGGAAGAGACACTGTATGGTTTTGTAAACAATGTTATGAATGTTTTTATGGTTTGTGATGGACTTGTGTGTACACTTATGTGATTAACTGCTATGTGATTCTTGATTGTGTTTATGATTTGGATCGGGGGACACGTACCGTCTCAGTTATTATGTTTTGACTTGGTACCAAAGGGATGTTGACAAGGCGGGGCCTTGGGATTGGTTCATAGGTGTATGGGCGCCTATGGGACCATGGTTATTGGTAAGGCTTGGAGCCTTTGAATTGTGGTTATTGGTAAGGCTTGGAGCCTTGGATTTGTGGTGATTGGTTAATCTTGAATGCTAGTTGTTAATACATAATTGTAGCACATTGTCCATATGTTCTTTTGTTAATGGTTGTTATTCACAGCTTATAACTGATTTGCCGTTGGAGTCTAAACCTATGACTCTCACCAACTTTATGTTGACGTGTTTTAGTGTCTCTTTTAGGTGAGAATGTGGTTAAGCGTGAGAATAGGAGTGGCTAGCTGGAAGGCTTAGGATTGCATTTAGAGGAACCCCCTTTCCTCTTAGTCTTTATTTATGTTTGAATAAGTGATACTTTGTATACACCTATATGTTTTTTATTTGTTAATTGTATGTCTTTGGTAAGAGGTAGACCTGTTACCTACTTACCTAGACGCCTGCATTGTTTGAGATATCTTCATGACATTGTGTCACCATTTATGATATTTCCATTTCATTTAGTTATCTCTATAGACACGTTATTATCGTGATGATATCCATACGTCACGCCCCATATTCCGGCATGGTGGGGTGTGACAGAATGGTATCAGAGACAATGGTTATAGAGAATTAGGTTGCCTAGCCTAGTCTATATCTTAAGGATTCTTGCATATAGGCGTCACAGGATTACATGTGGTCTTGATTGTATTTCCCTAAATTTTTTTTTTTGTGAATTTTGAATAGTATGAGTTGAACTGTAGTTTCCCATACTTAGTCACCTGTTAATTTCTGTTTTGCTTTTGATATATAAATTACTTTCACCATAGTAAGTTATTTGGTGTACCTAATGTATAGTATTTTTCTTTTGATGTTTAAGTCATGTTCACTAAGAATCATGTGGTGATTCGAGTTACTAGGAGTAAGTGGATATGAAGGATTTTAACTTGTTTCCACTCTTATGGGCGACATGACTTATAACTGATTATGATGTTGTGTTAGAGTTTTTCTATGCTGTTTTAGCTAGACTATGGATTTATGTATTCCAAGAGTTTGACTATATTATTTTAATAGATGGAGTTTTTGACCTTATTGTTTATGTGGTTATGAGCTTATGTGAGTAGATTAATTTATGTGTTATATGTTGTATTGATTCTTATAAGTGTCATCATAAGAGGGAGTGCATAGAGGAAAGGGTAATTGTATAAGTATGGTGGCCAACATAGTTATACAAGTACCACAACTTCAATGGGTTCTCAAGTATGATTGCATGAAAGAGTGTTAGTACATGCTTGTATATGATGAGATGTGGATTTTTGGGTATACGTATAATATATGGGTTTATGTAACGACTGTCTACCATATGGCTATTTTTGAGTGTGTTATATGTTTTTGGTTATACTCATGATGTGTGATTATGGGGTCACACGATATGGACTTTGTAACACCCCCAAATTTATACAACTCAGTACAACGGAAGACTCGTTGGTGTTACGGGATAGCACATTACTCACATCATAGACAACGCATAAAAATCGCGTCGTTTATTAATAAAGCATTTCCATTCATAAATATCAATGTTACATAGGTCCCAAGTCATTATATTTCATACAGGTTTTACAAAACATTTGAATGGAAATTATAATTTAAGTGCGGGCCATGAATTCTTGTTGTCTTCCCGAGAATTACCTTCAAGTACCTGAGATAAAACATGTTAAAAGAAAAGGGTCAGCGATAACGCCGAGTGAATTCATAGAGTTTAATAAAATCCATCAATATAATATCAGTATAAAATTATTACTGAAAATCATTTTGTACAAATCATTGTAATAGGCCATAAAATAGCCAAAGTCATTTTATTCAAATCTTCATCAAAATCATAATATAGGCGTTTGCCTTAAAAATCATTATACGAGCCAATGTCGTAAAAACATCATACAATACGTCTTATGACGTTGTATGAAAATAAAAACCGTTATATGAATATGGTCATGAAAACCAAAACACGAACATAATATCAATAGTATGACCCTGTATTGCTAGTCAGGCAATACATCGTAATTCGGTGCGTCTAGTAGTATTTCGTTAGTTGGATTATTATAAGCCGCATGACATTGTTACCTTACTAAACCAAACAACCGGTAGCTAACCCGATACTCAATTTGCCCATCTAAAGTAGCGTGTCGTCACAAAGGTCACGCTATGGAAATCTTCTCATACATAAATTCTCTTACCAATCAATGTGGCACGACGGGGATCAACCGTCAAGGCGCGAACTAGGGTGATCGTCCCCAAATAGTACTATTATATGCACAAGCGTCTACCAAATCCCGGTAGTTCACAATTCATGCTAATGGGACTTTTAGTGACATAACCTAACTTTAATAATCCATTTAATTTCATCTATCGGGTCCTTTAATCATTTATCAGGTCATACAATCGGGTCATTCATTCATTCGGGTCCAAATCAATAAACAAACAATCGGGACAAATGGTGTCCTATTTTATAAAAACTAACATGTTATCCACCTCAAGGGTTTATAAAATATTTATAAAAACATTTAAAAGAGTGCGAGGCTATGAACTCACGTTGATGTGGGAAGGCGTGTTATCGGCAATTCGGTCGTACGATACGTGCTTCAATCACGGAAACCTATATAAATAATAATCGGTCTTAGACGTTTGTCCAATGACTTTATAAAAATAACAATTATGTATACATATGATGATTATATACATATGATGATCAAGTGGTTTACATATTCTCGTTTACTCATTTTAGTGTTATATGTCGATAACTTTTTATACTAGTTTACTAGTTTCACCTATTTTCGTGTTTTAGGTCCAATAAGCCTATTATAAGTTTATTATCTTGTATTAATCCATTTCATACTTATATTATCAGTATTTAAACTTTCAATTTGGGTCCAAATGGGTTAAGTCCAATAAGTCCTTCTTATAAGGGTTTAACTTATTTAGTCTAATTATTAGTCCAATATGTTTACTTAGCTCGTTAATGTCTGTATGTCTTATAGTTCGGGTTTTATCGGTTTTTACTTGTTATACATGTTTATATATCAGTATATAAGTTTTATAAAGTTTACATTAGACGGGTCCAACCGTCTAAGTTTTATTTAGCAAAAACGTTAATTTTACGGTAATAGCCGAAAAAGTCGTAAAAATCATGTTTATAGTTTTTATAACTTATAAAACTTAACAAGTTACCATTTTTATAAAATGTTCACGTATTTACCATTGTACATATTTATATAAATGTATTATATAAGTTAGTGGGTTCTGGTAGTGGAAAGCTTAACTTGTAAGCTTAGTTACAAGTGTAAGGTTTGTTAGATACACTGGACACCTCATGGGTGTTAAGTAGCTAGTTTTGGCCGGTTTTGGGGGTGGGACAAGTGTCCCACTTGTCTCATCCCCATTTATTTACGGGTACTCCTCGATTCTATTTTCCTTGATTTGCGTGCCCTCGGGTCGTTTTACGAAAAACGTTTTTATAAATTATGAATCAACGACACAAAACGAATCCAATAAAAATTGTTTCATAAAAAACGGAGTTCGAAAACGTAAATAAGTAATCCTAGGGTTTCCGGTTTAGTCGTAAAGGACGTTAAAACAAAATCGTAAGTCCTAATCTCTTCTCGTAAATTTGTGAGTTTACGAACCAACACAAATTTAAAACTCCAAAATAATATTCACGGATAAATTTATTTTCTGAAATGTCGGACTGTCACCAAGGACGGTGTATGTAAACGTAAGCACGTAACGTTGAATCCTCCGGTTTAGACGTAGTCGATGCTACTTCAAGACGTAAATCAAAATTTCCTCCCAAAAATAAGTGAGTTCATATTGTAACATTAAAATAATGTTTTTAAATAATATTCGAGAATAAAATATCAACCATAATATGACAGATTGTCACAGCATTTACCCCTAAACAGGATCTTTGTCCTCAAAGATCATCTTACCTTACTACTCGCTTCTTATAGAGTTAAATCCATGTGGGTATTTCCTCCATATTCGTTCCTTTCTCACAAGTGTAATCCATTACAATACGCGAGTTTCATCAAACATAACTACGGGAATAAGATCAGGCTTAATGTTGACTTACTTTCTCTATCCATGATGTTCACGGGTTTTTGATGAATGAAACTTTTCGCCGATCTAAGCTTTACTAAGAAGAATTCAGAATTTTCACTTGATAGATATCCCATCAAGTTCGATATACAAATCCTATTTCACGCAGCTCTTGAAGTCCTAGGGTAGATCCAGCTTATATGCTTTTCAAACAAAATCTTTTACATCATCTCAATGGTCCCATACAACGGGGACTTATATCCCATGATTTGTTAGATCATGAATTCATTTTTCCAAGTTTAAAAATTGTGGCATAACTTCGCTACCCATTTGGCACTTCAAGATCTACATTAGCCCACTACCGGCTGTCCATAATCAGATCCTAATTTCAACAATCATTTCAGATCTCGCGGGTCGGGTATTCTGTAAGGTTAGGTTCGCCATCACATGGAACCTTAACCTAAAAGACATGTCCAACTCAAAATGGGTGTATGTCGGGTGTCTTTATCTCAACTCCTGCTTACAGATGCTCTAAGTTTTAGATCCTAACAAGATTCGATCTCAATCCTAATACGATGATTATCAATGATAATCCTTCCAAAGGAAAACGATTATACGGTTCATTACTAAAGGTCATTCATTCAAACATAAAACAACACTTATATTACTTTGTATCGTTACTTTACCTCGTCCCTTCGATTGGGGTGGTACATAGTACTCTCATCAAGGTTCGTTCTCAATGATTTCTGAGCAAATCTATAGAAATTCGATGCGAAGCGAGGATCTTGATAAAGATGTTCGATACAGGCACACTATGTTTACATAACTCTTTTGCATTTATCATTAACGGGAATGATATTAGCAGATTTGGTCAGTCTGTCGACGATGACCCAAATAGAATCAAATTCAGATGATGACCTTTGCAATAGCTAAACGTTTACTAATGTATGAGGCGATGTCTGCCTTCATAATTCGTCATCAGTACAACTTCTTTAGACAAAGATACTTTTAGTCATAAATGACATAAATAGAATACTTATACTTACAAATTCCCACATAATTATATCTCAAAATCTCCATATTTAGGCAACCACAAGTGGCCTTTAAAACATTTGCTGCCATCGGCTTCTTACTTCTAATGGTTCACATTAGCCACGGACCCCTTTTTATTATCTATATTATCCTTTTTACAAACATTGTTTATTTTTATATCGTTCAACAATTTATTTTGCACCTTCATTATTAAGGAACACATCCTAATTGGTTCTTTATATTTTATACATAATGTGTCCGTATTTATATTCATTTTTCCTGATGATATAATTATCATGTCCATATTTATTCAAAATTCTTTCTTCATATCTTCTATGTTTTAGTTTCGTCTTTACTATTATCTTTATCCGTTTTACTCAATCCGTCGTCTAAAGCGTCGATAATTATTATAATTAATTAAATATTTAAATATTCAATTTTTATGAAATGTAAACGTAAAGATTTTAAATTTCTTAGTCCGTCCAATTATATGAAAATATTCAAAATAATTTTTAATTTAATTAACACGATTTTTGTTGATTTATTAAAAATAATTAGTAAGATCTGTAAATGTTTGAAAAATCTTTGTTTATACTCTGGTCAAAATTTTCTTAGTTGACAAGTAAAAGTTTTCGTTTCAAATTTCAAGTTATGGTTTAAATGTTTTCCTCAATTCTTCTTAGGTTGTCTAGAAGTATACACAAACATTTACCCCTAAACAGAAGTTTAGTTAAATGGTTTGTGTATAAGGGAATAATCCCTTAAAATCCTTTGTTAAAACATTTGTCAAAACATATTTCCCTTTTCTTTTTAGTATAACTCAAAGTCTTAAATGACTTTTAAATTTTTAAGAGTCAATTTATATTCCTTTATCTATTAATCACATGGTTAAATCGTGTAAGTATTAAGTCTTAAGCCTTATGTTAAATATTCAAGGTACAATTTTTAATTGTTCGGCCAATTCAGGGCAATCTGTAATTAATTATTAACTTCATTCTTATTCTTGTAAACAAACAAATGGTCCTTAATGATCACGAGCATGAATTTGTCAAATTACAGCCTACACACGTGATTCACCAAGTTTATGAATGCTACATGTGTATAATCAATCCAAACGGCATCAGGTGAAACTCATAACGTTCATTACAAGTACCGGATGTAGTGATTGGAATAGATAATCTTCTTCGCGGAAACGAAGTTGATAATAACCATGCCGTGGATCAAATCTTTAAAACATACGTTAAAACCTTGTAAATGATCGAACAAATCTTCCATTTCGAGTTATGGATATCGTTTTCGATTGTCAATTTACTCAGTCACAGTAATTTATAAATATAAGGAATGATAACACCATAGCTCTTCATGATGACAGGCTTGGTAGAATTAAATCTTTCTCCGACAACTCTCTCAGTTGTACGGTAATTCCTTAAATTCAGATGGTGCTGACGTATAGTGCACGAGCCACAGGTACAGCACCAAGAATATAATCAATACCAAATTCAACTTGCCTAAATGGCAAAGGTCTAGGTAATTCATCAACAAATACTTACTAAAGTTTCAGATAACATTATCATCTTTTAATACATTTATTTTAAGTTCTTTCTAGATTATAATATCTATGACTAATTCACAATTATTCATGGTATAATTTTAAGTCTAAATACAGGATATCGTCATCCCCAAGAATTATTTAGATCACTTTTGATAATCAATATCTTATCTTTTAGGGGAATTCTACTCGAGTTCCCATCAATTAAGACAATGTCGTCATGTCATAATCAATCAATCCATTCTACTGGCACTATCAACTTTTCAGTTTTATTATCGTCGATAAGATGTGAACTTCTCAAAAGACTAATAATAACTCATAATCCTTCACAAGTTCAAGGATATATGGAGACACAACTACTATTAAAAGATCAAGGACAACGCATAATCTACGCGATAGAATTTCAAATCAGATACAGACGAAAACATTTAACGAATATGAATATATCCCATGTTTTCATAATTTGAGTACGCATTCGAAAGGTCCTCGGATCGTTACTCAGGTCATTCAAATGAAATCAAATCATAAGAAATGATAAGAACGTCAATACATCCAGTCGGGTATCAACACTCGGTAATCAAATACTTTTCCTAAGAATCTCACTACGGGAGAATTGGACAAGAACGGAATATCAATTGTCAAATAAGACAAATTCCACAGATGAGTAAATTCGACTCAGAAGAATAGATGCTATAGGCACATATGTAGGTGTCCCTAACACTATGTCCCTATTTTTCACTTCTTGCAGATCTCATAAAATTTAATCTTTCACAATCTTCAAAGAAAATGTAGTGTTTATTCATTAGTTTTATGGTGACTACTAACCAGCCTTGCATGGTCCATTCCAAATTGTATGTAGGCGCGCAACTATATACAATTTCAAGATTAACGATGCAATTCTCAGTTCATCAAAATTTTATCATCATGTTTATAATAAAAACATTTTCATGCTTAATTCTTAAATAAGAATCAAAATAAATTTACAAAGATTTTCTTTGTTATGAAAACAATTAAGTTTTCCAAAGCGTCTCATAAACAATTTCATTTTGATATCAGTCACTTATAAATCTCACTTTGAATAATCCTTATTGTGATGAAAATTTAATTTCCTCAAAGGATACCGTTTTAACTTTATAAAAACAATGTGTGATCTGCAGAAAAGTGATGAAAGCTTGTTCATCAAGAACTAACTACAATATATCAGGAAATTAGCTTTAGCCAAATAATCATGAGGTTCATGACATCGATGGCACTCACGAAGAATGATTCACAACGTAACTCAAATCAAGATGAGTACTTGTTCAATGGTTGCATCACTAATGCGAACATTAGGATGAAGCAATAAAAGATAGATAACATCGATACATGTAGAATTTAGCAATCAAAGGTAGTCTTTTCATTAATCACAAACAAGTCAAAATTGTACCGTAACACATTACGTGTCACTATGTCATACAATTCTCAGAACTCATCCTACCAACTGATATCTCACTTAAGTTAGGGATTCTTAAAAGATACCACAATGAATACTAATCTACTAGAGTCATTAGGTGTTCCACATGTCCCAGAAGATCCATCGGTCTCAATTCAGAAGAAGATTTCTTCAATTTATTTCTTGGACACTTGGGCATCCTCGTTAGTGGACAATGGCCTAGGAACAAACCTTAACACGAACCAACAATCAATTAAAACCTTATAATTCAATCACAAGACTTAACGACTTCTATTAACAATCTCATATTTCGTATGGGTTAAATTTAACTTTATTCAAGTTTCAATCAACTTATACTCAAGGCGATATCCTACCTCATTTCCCAATACTCCAGCCTTATTCTTAGGCCTTAAAAGGGCAATAAAAGCTTGATATAAACAACACTTAATTTCCAATCCTATTAGCTCTTACAACAACAATTATCAAATGAGTCACTAGCATTAGATGACTCACCCATTCAATTAGATTTCTCGGAAAGGTATTAGTGGCATGAGGCTTTTGGGTAATGGTTCCAATGATTGCCTCAAGTGCAACATTCACCCTTTCGATTTCAATTTAAGAATTGGATGACAACGAATCAGATGACATCTTTCTAGGTGGTAACGTTTTGTCAAACTCCACTCTATAAAGAAATATCGTCATGACATCGATATCAGATTTAATCTTGCCAATTCTTTTTCAATATCATAATCAACTAATATCTACATTTCTACGAATATCAACCATTTGTTGGGATCATAAATATCCACAACTTGGTTTAGATCTAGGATAGCTAGAATTCCTACGAGAATAGCTTCGATTAATTTACTAGGGGATTTAGGGTTACTTGTGACAATCTACGTCGTATAAATACCTCGTATAAATATCAAAATACTCATCAAACAATCATGTAATAAAATTACATAAAATATATATATATATATATAATCCAAGTTATATATATATATATATATATATATATATATATATATATATATATATATATATATATATATATATATATATATATATATATATATATATATATATATATATATATTAAAATAACACTTCTCAGTCTGGCCTTGTCGGTAACTCGGGAATTCTTCGGCACCGTTATAGTCAAAAGATTTTTAAACATTTTACTCAAAGTATTTATTTAAAAACATTTATGGTTAAAAGATTTTTGAGAATTACCTTCAAGTACCTAAGATAAAACATGTTAAAAGAAAAGGGTCAGCGATAAACGCCTAGTGAATTCATAGAGTTTAATAAAATCCATCAATATAATATCAGTATAAATTTATTACTGAAAAACATTTTGTACAAATCATTGTAATAGGCCATAAAATAGCCAAAGTCATTTTACACAAATCTTCATCAAAATCATAATATAGGCGTTTGCCTTAAAAATCATTATACGAGCCAATGTCGTAAAAACATCATACAATACGTCTTATGACGTTATGAAAATAAAAACCGTTATATGAATATGGTCATGAAAACCAAAACACGAACATAATATCAATAGTATGACCCTGTATTGCTAGTCAGGCAATACATCGTAATTCGGTGCGTCTAGTAGTATTTCGTTAGTTGGATTATTATAAGCCGCATGACATTGTTACCTTACTAAACCAAACAACGGGTAGCTAACCCGATACTCAATTTGCCCATCTAAAGTAGCGTGTCGTCACAAAGGTTACGCTATGGAAATCTTCTCATACATAAATTCGCTTACCAATCAATGTGGCACGACAGGGATCAACCGTCAAGGCGCGAACTGGGGTGATCGTCCCCAAATAGTACTATTATATGCACAAACGTCTACCAAATCCCGGTAGTTCACAAATCATGCTAATGGGACTTTTAGAGACATAACCTAACTTTAATAATCCATTTAATTTCATCTATCGGGTCCTTTAATCATTTATCGGGTCATACAATCGGGTCATTCATTCATTCGGGTCCAAATCAATAAACAAACAATCGGGACAAATGGTGTCCTATTTTATAAAAACTAACATGTTATCTCCCTCGCGGGTTTATAAAATATTTATAAAAACATTTAAAAGCGTGCGAGGCTATGAACTCACGTTGATGTGGGAAGGCGGGTTATCGGCAATTCGGTCGTACGGTATGTGCTTCAATCACGAAAACCTATATAAATAATAATCGGTCTTAGACGTTTGTCCAATGACTTTATAAAAATAACAATTATGTATACATATGATGATCAAGTGGGTTTACATATTCTCGTTTACTCATTTTAGTGTTATATGTCGATAACTTTTTATACTAGTTTACTAGTTTCACCTATTTTCGTGTTTTAGGTCCAATAAGCCTATTATAAGTTTATTAACTTGTATTAATCTATTTCATACTTATATTATCAGTATTTAAACTTTCAAGTTGGGCCCAAATGGGTTAAGTCCAGTAAGTCCTTTTTATAAGGGTTTAACTTATTTAGTCTAATTATTAGTCCAATATGTTTACTTAGCTCGTTAATGTCCGTATGTCTTATAGTTCGCGGTTTTTACTTGTTATACATGTTTATATATCAGTATATAAGTTTTATAAAGTTTACATTAGACGGGTCCAACCGTCTAAGTTTTATTTAGCAAAAACGTTAATTTTACGGTAATAGCCGAAAAAGTCGTAAAAATCATGTTTATAGTTTTTATAACTTATAAAACTTAACAAGTTACCATTTTTATAAAATGTCCACTTATTTACCATTGTACATATTTATATAAATGTATTATATAAGTTAGTGGGTTTTGGTAGTGGAAAGCTTAACTTGTAAGCTTAGTTACAAGTGTAAGGTTTGTTAGATACACTTGACACCTCATGGGTGTTAAGTAGCTAGTTTTGGCCGGTTTTGGGGGTGGGACAAGTGTCCCACTTGTCTCATCCCCATTTATTTACGGGTACTCCTCGATTCTAGTTTCCTCGATTTGCGTGCCCTCGGGTCGTTTTACGAAAAACGTTTTTATAAATTATGAATCAACGACACAAAACGAATCCAATAAAAATTGTTCCATCAAAAACGGAGTTCGAAAACGTAAATAAGTAATCCTAGGGTTTCCGGTTTAGTCGTAAAGGACGTTAAAATAAAATCGTAAGTCCTAATCTCTTCTCGTAAATTTGTGAGTTTATGAACCAACACAAATTTAAAACTCAAAACTAATATTCACGGATAAATTTATTTTCTGAAATGTCGGACTGTCACCAAGGACGGTGTATGTAAACGTAAGCACGTAACGTTGAATCCTCCGGTTTAGACGTAGTCGATGCTACTTCAAGACGTAAATCCAAATTTCTTCCCAAAAATAAGTGAGTTCATATTGTAACATTAAAATAATGTTTTTAAATAATATTCGAGAATAAAATATCAACCATAAATTGACGGATTGTCACAGACTTGTTTTAGTGATGGTTTTTATGCCTTATGGTAAGATGGTGATTACTCGTATGGAAAAACGAGTGGATGACGCGATTGATTGATCTGACATGTATGGTAACAAGTATGTTTTCGGTGATTTAATAGGTATATATATGCGGATGTATATATACTAGTATGTGTTAAGTTATGATATATGGTCGTTCAATAGTTATTATAACTTGAACGTACCTTGTGTTTGCTCGTGTTTTATGGTGCTGGAGTTTGATGGAGTTCCAACGACGTTTTTAGTCTTTTGATGTGTGTCTACATTCGGGTATGTATTTTAACTAATGAGAACTACTAATTTTCTTACAAATAAGTGTGGCTAATTATAGGAAAGCGGTTTTGAAAATAATTTGTAAGTGTATGGTATGATATCGTGACTTACATATTTTTTTAAAGTTTGTGGTAGTAAGCTATAAAAAAATTTGTCTTGAAAATGATTAGATTAGTTTTCTATGTAACATGTGATAATACATTTTAAAGGGGTAAAGAAATTTTCAAAAATTTTCTTAAGTGGAGTTAAAATTTTAGAAGTATTTAACTAGACGGAAGAGTAAAAAGGGAGATTTTATTATAGTAATGATAATAATAACACCACACGTTATAAACATGAAGTAGTTTAGTTATAACCAGCCTAAATGTATTTTATAAAATAATAATAATAATAATAATATAGAACAAAATGAAAAAACACTGTATTTTATAAACATGTATTGGTTTCATAATAACAAGTGAAATAAGTTTAATACGGATAAACAAGATAATGGATAGAATGAGATTGTAGTATACTAACTAGTTGATATCTTTGATAAATTAATGAAGATAAAAGATGAGTTTATTGTTCAAAACGAGTATGATTGATTTTACTAGTATTGAAGTTTGGTTCATATGAGGAGTAACTAAATGGGGCGAAAGTTTAAAATTTTATGAGGTATCGAAATTTGGTAATACTAACCGTGACGAGTCTAATTTTTCGTTATTGGCACACTCCATTGAATCTTTTGGATTACATTGTTTCGTTTTCAGTTGTTTTTGCTAGGGTTCATTATGGTTGATATTTCGATTTACCCTAATTTTATTATGGGACGCGGTCGTTGGAATTCTTTTGAAACTTAGATTGGTTACGGGAATAAGGGAGTAAGTAAAGTTAGTTGACTGATCGTGGGAACGAGATGTCATGCTATGAGAAGTTGGTTGAAGTACCATTAGGAGATTGATGAATGTACCAACGGATGTGAGGGTAGAGTAGAAATTTTCTACTAATGGAAAGATTGGGCAAATAACACGCAAAACAATTGGTATAGTTATAGAGGAGAGGTAGTAGTAGACACGTGAAGGAAAACATGGATGTGAAAGAATGATTGGTAGGATGCTGATTAATGGTGATTACAACAAGTAAGGAAGAGTGAGCTATTGAGGGGTTGAAGTACCTTTAGAAATATTGTGGTAGATGAGTTGAAGTTAGAGGTTATTGGGTAGTGTGAAGTTCCTAGGTAACATCATAGAGACGAGAAGGAGTGCGTGAAGAGCTACATCGTGAAGCAAGGAGCCGAAAGGACTACGTGCCGGCTGTTAGAAGGAAGCAAGAGATTTCGAAGGAGTCACAGAAGTTGCAAGGACTGGAAAGGTGACAATCACTATGATGGGAATATCCGTATGGTTCGTGACGAAGAAGGACAGATCGAGTACCGTAGTGGAGTTACAAAGAGCTGAACTAGTGGATCGTGATGAATTGAATACATAACATGGGAGATTAAGAACTCGTGGAGGTAACAAGGGGAGTCGAGTGACGGATAGAATTTTTGTGGCAATCAATATCGAGGGATGAGTAGTGAAGCTGAGCTGAATAAGTTTATGGAGAAGTGATTAGAGAGTCGATTTTGTGAAGGTGTTATGAAAGATCTTGGGAAGAGACAGTTATGCATTATCCAATGCACTAGCGATTTCCATAGATTTGATGAATGAAGTATGGAATTTCTGTTGGACGGGATAGTGTAGGAATTAGGTAGAACCATGGAAGGATAGAACCAAGTATTCTTAGAAGATGATGATTGAAAGTACCTCATGTTGGGTGCAAGATCAAAATAGAAGTATGAGATTTGAATAAGAATTTAAAATATGGCTTAGTTTCGACAAATGGGAACTAATATGGGTATAAGATGAGAGTGTGATCCGCATGGGATCACATAAAACTCTAGTCTGTTCCTATTAGGAGGGAGTAGGAGAACTCATCGTGAGGAAAAACATGTGAAGCTACTTGGAAAAATTTTGAGATATAGCTGAGGAAGAAGAAGGAAGTGTGGATAGATGCGAATTAAGAATGGAATAGGTCGAGATAGGAACCGAAGGTAAAAATTTGGTATAGCCTAATGAGTAAAGTAAGGCACTAAGCATGTTAATATTGTTGTAGTGTGGAAAGGAAATGGTACTAACCTATACTGTTTAATTGGAAGGCTTAGTATCGATAATCGAATGGTTGAGGAGTTATAGATGTGACGTGTCATGAGAGACGAAGGGCTTGGTCTAACTGAGACAAGATGAGGAGCACTATGACCTTTAAGGTATGACATTGTGTAGGTATAAAGGAAGTATAAAGTATTAAGAAAAAAAATATTTCATGGAGAAAAGTGAGAAAGAATTGTATAGGTGCTACTAATGATCTATCTAAATTTTATGAAAGTAGTTATAGCATGGGTTTGGATGGCAGTTGATAGACTAACTGAGATAACCGTCCTTTTGGTGATGTGTATAGATCATAAGTTGATTTGGATTGGAAGATCCTCGTTGCGATAAACTAATCAATATGTGAAATATCGTCATAGGTCATTGGTGTAAGAAAATTGGAATTTTAAGTAGTTTGCGGTATGGACTAACAGGAGTTGATGAACATGATTGGATATGAGTATATCTAGCTAATTAGAAAATAATGAACAAAGTGGGAAATTGATACAAGTATAGGAGTCGTGTTGAGAGCTTGGGTTACTGATTTAGAGGGATGTGGGAAACTCGTTAGCGATGTTTGAGTTTTGATATAATGATAGTTATCATACTAGAAGTCGATGAATGCCATTTGAGGCACTATATGGAAGGATAGGGTGAGTTGTCCTTATGGTGGACTAAAATTCGTGAAATAGACTACTAATGTGGAAATGGTGTTTGTGGAAAGGATGAGAGTAACAAGAGATGATATGTTGAAAAAGAGGATATCACTAGAGTTTAGTGACAAAGTTATGTAGGAAGTTTCACCTATAGTAATGGGTGGCATGTTTTGGTAAAAGGGAAAAGTTGATGATGACTTTTATAGGTCCATTTATGATATTTGGAAAGAAGTGACGTGGTTTTGGATGAAAGGGAAGTTAACACCTAGAATCGTGGGTCCATTCAAAATATTTGAAAGGATTGGACCAGTGAATTATAGGTTGAGGAATTACTGGGAGAATTGAGTAGTGTGCATGATGTATTTCGTGTATCAAGCTTGAGGAAATGCTTAGCAAGAAGCAACTTGCAAGTAACGTTAGATGATATTAGTATGGATACGAGTCTTCGTTTCATCGAAGAACCGATAGAGATTTTAGGTCGTGAAGCTAAGACGTTGGAAAAAAGGGTAATATACCGTAATTATGGTTAGATGTAATTTGGAATGTGGACTATAGTTCACGTGGGAACAGGAAGGATTTATGAGGAACAAGTATCCTTAGATATTTGCTAATGATGATCCTAAGGAGTAAATCTCAGGACGAGATTTCTATTAGGAGGGAGTGATGTGACAACCCCGGTTTTGAGGTTCGTCACTTAGTCTTATTTTTGGGGTATTTTGTGTGACTATGTGTTTTACGTGTTTATATGTGTAATTTTGGGGATGAGAATGTACGAAATGAGGTACATGATTTGTAAATCATGGTACGGGTTGGAAATGAAATGAAATGAAATGAGTTTAGAAATGAACTGCGAGAAAGTTCAGATATCGTTTTTACAAGGTTTGGTGTACATATCGTATGTTTTATGTATGTATTAAGTACATACTATATGGTTAGGATAAGTTTTAGAGATACTTTCCATAATTAGAAACATTTGGAAATGACGGTTAGTTCGGAAATCGCGTAGAAAGTCTAAAAAATTAACGTAAGGCTTTAGGGTTTTGGCCCGGAAGTAACCCGAATGTGAGGTTTAGTTTAAGAATGATAAAAGTTATAAAATAAGGTTAAAAACCAGATCCTTAGGTGCTTTGGGCTTGGTTTGGGCAGCCAAATGAAAAGGAAGGAAGAAAATAACCAAAAAGCACAAAACAGGCCCAATGGACTTGTAATTGGGTTAGGAGGCCTTTAAGATTATATTAAACCCATACCATAACCTAAAACATCAGATTTTTACTCACCATGATCTCTCCTAGTCGAATTCAATCAATGGTGGAATTAGGTTTCATCAAAAACAATTTCTTCCTTTGATTTCTAAGGTAAAATCTTCAAAACTCTTCTTTAATGTATGATTTTAATTAATCTAATCATGTAATTAATCAATAGATGATGGATCTAGGGTTAGGTTAAACATAAATTCTGTATTTTAATGATAAAAACATGTTTAGATTAATTAGGGTTAATAATTATACATGATGTGGATAATTAATTAGACTAGTTGTGTTAAATTCGTTTTTAAAAACTAGGCAGAATTTTTGGTCCATTGTTTTTATCATATCTAGAGTTCTACAAACTTTTAATTTTCGAATCTTATGTCCTTGGAAAGGTAATTGAATTGGATTTCAAATGCAAGAAACGAGAACTGAATTGGAGGTCGGGAAGTGGATAAAAACAGGTTACAACAGTCGGAGGTCAAAACAGTTTTGAAATCAGTCGGGTTTAATTTAATGTTTTAAGATGGTTGGGTACTTATGAGTACAATTGGACTTTAAAATGAACATGAGAGTTAGTTTATATGTTATATAAAAGATCTAGAGGAGGGCTAAACAAATAGGTTAGGGTAAGACCCTCTGATCATAACAAACTTTTCATATGTTCAAAATCAGTAAATTCTGGATAGGTAAAAGTATATATATATATATATATATATATATATATATATATATATATATATATATATATATATATATATATATATATATATATATATATATATATATATATATATGGAGGCCTTAACAGTAGCTTTAAGGTTGCGTCTAAAGGGGAGAGTTAGCTAACACATGTAAGGGAATAGGGTTTTTTTACAGGGCATGTTATTTTTGTTAAGGGGGTGTTCGACCAATAGTTTGAAGTATGAAAAACGGGACTGTTTTGGGTTAAATGTTAACGGGACGAGTTATGAACTAAACTAAGTAAAAGGCTTTATATAGGGGTGTAATGAGATTCATATGGCATATAAATGGGTTTAAGTTGTAGGAGAAGGTTAGATATCCATCATAGATTGATGAGCCATTTTGGTATGTGGTTCATGTCTTTATTGTATACGTTTGTGTGTTCAGATGAGTTTCATAGTCCCATGTCTTTTTATGATTTGATTTCCAGATGGGATGGAAGAGACACTGTATGGTTTTGTAAAGAATGTTGTGAATGTTTTTATTGTTTGTGATGGACTTTTGTGTACACTTATATGATTAACTGCTATGTGATTCTTGATTGTGTTGATGATTTGGATCAGGGGACACGTACCATCTCAGTTATTGTGGTTTGACTTGGTACCAAGGGGATGTTGACAAGGCGGGGCCTTGGGATTGGTTCATAGGTGTATGGGCGCCTATGGGACCATGGTTATTGGTAAGGCTTGGAGCCTTGGAATTGTGGTTATTGGTAAGGCTTGGAGCCTTGGATTTGTTGTGATTGGTTAATCTTGAATGCTAGTTATTAATACATAATTGTAGCACATTGTGTGACAATCCGTGAATTTCAGGTTGATATTTTAATATCGACTATTAAGTACTATATGATTACTTTAACGAGAATTTTGAATTATCGGCTAACCGAGACGTTTATGGCTTGAAACTTAACGTAAGAATGTCGTTTAGATGAAAACCGGCAAGGAATACGTTAGGTATCGATATTTATATTCTCGTTATGACATAGAAATATTTTCTATTGTCGTCGTCTATTTTTTCGTTTTACGGGTATTTTTCGTAATTCACGTTAAACCTTTAAGTGTCGTTTGTTCATTCGACGCATTAACTATTTTAAGTCATTTAATTATTAAAATATAGATGTCATCCGAATGTCAACGTTTTTATTTTATATTGATTGTTTATTTTTCGTGTTTTACGCGTAACTTTCAAATCGCGTAACTTTTAAAATATCAGGTATCCATAATACCCGCTTTCTTAAATTACGAAGCAGTATTTAAAAGTAATCTCATCCCATTCAATTAAATTACACGTATGACACTTGGTGTCATGATAAAACATATCATCATTTGGCCTTGCATGTTTATATTAACCCACCGCCTATTTCTTTCCTTGTCATTTTTCAAAAACAAATAACATACTCAATCACTTTTTCTCTACTTGTTTTGACGTCTCAAACAGAAACAAAGCCATCACCAATTGTTTAGTAGTAATCTTTGATTGAATAAGATTGAAAAAAAGTGTAATAAGCTTGATGATTGTGATGTACGTATCAAATTGCTTTCCACTTGGATTGAAGGTTTTGCTACCTATTTCTTTTATAAATCTTTTAATTCATTAACTTTATTATCATTTTAATCTCTGTAAATATATGCATATACATATGTATTGAGACATCTGTGAAGTTTAGACATGATTACATGCAAAGATCTATGAAGATCTAGCATAAAGAAGCCCTGAAACATGATTTATGAACTTGTAATTTTGGATCAGTAGAAAAACGTGGATATTGGAAGGTTTCTTGAAATATAACCTGGTATTTTATTTTATATTCCTGTAGGTCTATGTTTTGTGAACATTTGTAGAGTTGAGACGAGTATTAACTCCTAAAAGTGAGTGATTTATGATTAAAATACTAAAACATGTCGATCTGAAACATGCGCGGTTCATCAATAAATTTCGTAGTGTAGAGTGTGGAATCATCAAAAAACCTAAAACTATGGGAGACAGATTACATTATTTAGTTTCTAAATCAGTTGGATAGTTTACCAATTGTTTATGGTTTGAAAATGGCATCAAAAATGGTGAACATGAAAAATCAGTCTTAAAATCAAAAGTGGCCCACTAGTGTTCAATGTACTCTTTGGATAACTTAAGTTGGTACTGACGTTAAGAGTATGATGAATCTGTAAATCAAACCCAAGTAGCTTTATAACATGTAGAGAAATCAAAAATTAGATTTATAAATTTTAAATGGTATTACTTTTAATCTTGTAAAACCTAGTGGAAACGTAAATTGACCCGGACAAACTTTTCAATCGAAATGGTCTTTCAAATAATAAAAGAATGACTTAGTGAACGCATAAAACCTTATTTATACTTAAAGGCTGTATAAATATCATGTCTAACACATACATAATACTATGTATATATACATATATTAATTATAAACGTTTTATAATTATGCTTAATTATCGACTAGAACCTAAAACCCATAAATTGTTTATAGGTTGCGGATCGCCGACTACTCCCACGTGACGAGAGTGCTCGAATTTGTAGTCATCTTTATCTTCATTTACAAGTGAGTCTATAGCCTCGCTTTTAAATTGTTTAATTTTTTTAGAAACTTGCGAGGGGGATAACATGCTTGTTTTATTAAAAATAAAGAGTACAACTATAAGTTGCGGTAAACCAACTAAATGGTGCAACTAAAAGTTGTGGAAGCTCTTTTTACTTGATAAGTATTTATTGAAAATGAAGGGTACAGCAAGAGTTTCTGTAAGCCCATGAATGGGTGCAACCAGAAGTTGTGGAAAACCCTATTTATTTTAAAATAGAACACAAGGGACCCGATTGTATGCTTAGATGAAAGTTATTACATAAGTCAGCTTATAGCCTTAAAAGACCCATGGAATCGTAAATTGTTAATTGAAAGAACGCTAATACTATGGATAGATCTATCGGGGTGACGCCCAGTCCGGTCGTGACTAGCTATCGTGTGGTGTAGTGAAGCACTAATAATGAAACACCGGATGCATACGTATAAGAGAAATATACGCACTTGGCTAGGTGTGTTGGGCTGAAATAATATATGTTAACGTTGAATGTCATGAGGCTTATGTAATAACACCAATAATTATGTCCGTACAACATAATTATCTTTCGATGAATTATTAACCAGGGAAGGTTATTCTGAATACTTGTGTTCGATTTTTATACTTTAAACTCTATATATTCACTCAACATATTTTGTTGAATTTATAGCATGTTTTATCTCAGTTCCATAAGTAATATATATATATATATATATATATATATATATATATATATATATATATATATATATATATACTATATATATATATATATATATATATATATATATATATATATATATATATATATATATATATATATATATATATATATATATATATATATATATATATATATATATATATATATATATATATATATATATATTATATATATATATATATTATATATATATATATATATATATATATATATATATATATATATATATATATATATATATATATATATATATATATATATATATATATATATATATATATATATATATATATATATATATATATATATATATATATATATATATATATATATATATATATATATATATATATATATATATATATATATATATATATATATATATATATATATATATATATATATATATATATATATATATATATATATATATATATATATATATATATATATATATATATATATATATATATATATATATATATATATATATATATATATATATAATATATATATATATATATATATATATAAAATATATATATATATATATATATATATATATATATATATATATATATATATATATATATATATATATATATATATATATATATATATATATATATATATATATATATATATATTATATATATATATATATATATATGTGTTGTAATCTTTATCGATTATTTGAACTTGTGAATCACAAGGTATGTTTTCAAATATTTAATTATAAATGATAATTTTATACTTATACGAGATATTTATACGACGTAAATTGTCACGAAGCCACCTTAGTCATTTTAATGCTAGCGCTGAAGCTATTCCTCAAATGAATCCTGTTATTCTCAAGACTAAATAAGTTGTGGATATTCATGATCCCAACGAAATGGTTAATATTCTCGATAATATTCTTTTGGTTATGATGATTTTGATTTCCTTGGTTCTTATTATTGATTCCGCAATCCGTTCATTTCGTTTAGCAAATTTAGTATGCATTTTCATTAATCTTTGACATTATACTGTCTTGATAGAAACAAGTTTGTTTGAGATTGTACTTGTTGTTTGTTAGGAATTGAGATTGATTGGTATGGTATTCACATGCCAACCAGGATTCCATATCACATCACTGACCATTTTCTGCTAAATCAATTTCTTGTTTGATTCGATCCTCATCTTTTGCGTTGAGCTATGATGCTTAAATAATATGATTTATAATCATCTTGTTGAAATGAATTGGCCAATTATTTGAACAAGGAAATTATAAATTGTTGAACCACAAATTTCTAAATCTTATTTGGATGGATTGATCAATCTATGGAAATAATGATTTATAAACGTATGGGCTTAAGCATATAGCATCCGCGTGATTGAATTCTATTAACTCGTAAATCGTTTTCTTGATTCATTCCTTGATTTTGTTCCTCTAATTCTATTATCGTGGGATGGTTGTATTGGGGGCTGTTTCAAAACAACCAATTGAGGAGGATATCAAGCGTCTCTGAAAGACAGTGTAGAAATCTTCTTCTAGTGGGACCGAGGAGCCTTCCTAGCCATGTGATTTACCTAGTAGCTCTTGTGGATTAGTTTATAAATTGTAGTATCTTTTCATAAATCACCAACTAAATTATGACTTCAGTTAGTAGGACTAGTCTTTTAAGTTGTATAGCATTAGACGATGACAATCTATAATGCTTAACAATACAACTTGTACTAGTTTGTGATCAATGGAATGACTATCTTTTGATTTCAAATTCTACATCGTTCTATTATTATCCTTTTTTGCTTTTATCTTTTAAATTCCTATGGTATAACACAACCATTGAATGAATACTCATTATGATTTGATTTGCGTTGCACAAGAATCATGCAGTCAATGAAAGCTATGACTGAAGCACGAATGTGCCAAGTTGTTAGTGAATAAGTTGTCGTATCTTTAACTGAATTCATAGCCAACATGAATGGTGGAATCTGAACTGTCAAGGTCAAGAAGTATATTCACGGGATGACCAAGAATATACACGGTGATGTGACTTCTTCTAAGCCATTTACTATTTGTGAAGCCGTCTGCATGGCTTATTAGCTCATGGGACGGCAAGGCCGATGAGGTCACTGAAGGGAAAAATAATTCCAAACTGAAAATAGTTTCGTGCATTAGAGCTCGTAAGTATATCAAAAAGGGTTGTGAATTATTCTTAGCTTAAGTATCGTAGAAGGAATCGTAAGAAAAGTAAGTAGAATCACTCTAGTCATTTGTAACTATTCCAAAGTGTTCTGGGAGATTTTCCGCCTCCAAGGCAAATAGAATCCTTAAATATCTCATTCCTGGTGCTGCAACTATGGCACGTGCGCCATATCAATTAACACCATCCGAGTTGAAGAAATCATTTCTGCAGTTGCAAGAACTATCTGATAATGGTCTTACTCGACCGAGCTCATCACTTTGGGGAGCTCCTATTTTATTCGTTAAGAAGAAATATGGTTCGTCCGTATGTGCATCGATTATCAGGAGCTGAGTAAGCTGACGAATGAAAATCGTTACCCACCTCCAAGAATTTATGATCTACTTGATCAACTTCAAGATGATATCAAAAGTGAGTCCGGTGGCATGAAAACTTAAATTACCTCGAGAACTACAAGGAATTCACAATACTCTATCATATGTCAAACTTAGAGAAATTTCTTTCTCACAAAGATCTTATTATCCCTCTCATTGAAGTATGAATCGATGGAAGTTGCATTTCATCAAAGAACTTTTTGATATTATCGATAAGGAAGTTAGGAAACTGAAGCGAAGTCGTATTCCTATTGTCAAAGTATGATGGAACTCAAGACGAGGGCCAAAATACATTTAACTCTTTGATTTCAACGAGCGGTCGGGGAAGAACGCAAGTTGATCTTCGGGACGAAGATCCCAATTTGGTTGGGATGATGTGACAATCCGTGAATTTCAGGTCGATATTTTAATATCGACTATTAAGTATTATATGATTACTTTAACGAGAATTTTGAATTATCGGCTAACCGAGAAGTTTATGGCTTGAAACTTAACGTAAGAATGTCGTTTAGATGAAAACCGGCAAGGAATACGTTAGGTATCGATATTTATATTCTCGTTATGACATAGAAATATTTTCTATTGACGTCGTCTAATTTTCGTTTTACGGGTATTTTTTGTAACTCACGTTAAACCTTTAAGTGTCGTTTGTTCATTCGACGCATCAACTATTTTAAGTCATTTAATTATTAAAATATAGATGTCATCCGAATGTCAATATTTTTATTTTATATTGAGCGTTTATTTTTCGTGTTTTACGGGTAACTTTCAAATCGCGTAACTTTTAAAATATCAGGTATCGATAATACCCGCTTTCTTAATTACGAAGCAGTATTTAAAAGTAATCTCATCCCATTCAATTGAAGTACACGTATGACACTTGGTGTCATGATAAAACATATCATCATTTGGCCTTGCATGTTTATATTAACCCACCGCCTATTTCTTTCCTTGTCATTTTGCAAAAACAAATAACATACTCAATCACTTTTTCTCTAGTTGTTTTGACGTCTCAAACAGAAACAAAGCCATCACCAATTGTTTAGTAGTAATCTTTGATTGAATAAGATTGAAAAAAAAGTGTAATAAGGTTGATGATTGTGATGTACGTATCAAATTGCTTTCCACTTGGATTGAAGGTTTTGCTACCTATTTCTTTTATAAATCTTTTAATTCATTAAATTTATTATCATTTTAATCTCTGTAAATATATGCATATACATATATATTGAGACATATGTGAAGTTTAGACATGATTACATGCAAAGATCTATGAAGATCTAGCATAAAGAAGCCCTGAAACATGATTTATGAACTTGTAATTTTGGATCAGTAGAAAAACATGGATATTGGAAGGTTTCTTGAAATATAACCTGGTATTTTATTTTATATTCCTGTAGGTCTATGTTTTGGGAACATTTGTAGAGTTGAGCCGAGTATTAACTCCTAAAAGTGAGTGATTTATGATTAAAATACTAAAACATGTCGATCTGAAACATGCTCGGTTCATCAATAAATTTCATAGTGTAGACTGTGGAATCATCAAAAAACCTAAAACTATGGGAGATAGATTATATTATTTAGTTTCTAAATTAGTTGGATAGTTTACCAATTGTTTATGGTTTGAAAATTGCATCAAAAATGGTGAACATGAAAAATCAGTCTTAAAATCAAAAGTGACCCACTAGTGTTCAATGTACTCTTTGGATATCTTAAGTTGATACTGACGTTAAGAGTATGATGAATCTGTAAATCATAGCCAAGTAGCTTTATAACATGTAGAGAAATCAAAAATTAGATTTATAAATTTTAAATGGTATTACTTTTAATCTTGTAAAACCTAGTGGAAACTTAAATTGACCCGGACAAACTTTTCAATCGAAATGGTCTTTCAAATAATAAAAGAATGACTTAGTGAACGCATAAAACCTTATTTATACTTAAAGGCTGTACAAATATCATGTCTAACACATACATAATACAATGTATGTATACTACTCCCACGTGACGAGAGTGCTCGAATTTGTAGTCATCTTTATCTTCATTTACAAGTGAGTCTATAGCCTCGCTTTTAAATTGTTTAATTTTTTTAGAAACCTGCGAGGGGGATAACATGCTTGTTTTATTAAAAATAAAGAGTACAACTATAAGTTGCGGTAAACCAATTGAATGGTGCAACTAAAAGTTGTGGAAGCTCTTTTTACTTGATAAGTATTTATTGAAAATGAAGGCTACAACAAGAGTTTTTGTAAGCCCATGAATGGGTGCAACCAGAAGTTGTGGAAAACCCTATTTATTTTAAAATAGAACACAAGGGACCCGATTGTATGCTTAGATGAAAGTTATTACATAAGTCAGCTTATAGCCTTAAAAGACCAATGGAATCGTGAATTGTTAATCGAAAGAACGCTAATACTATGGATAGATCTATCGGGGTGACGCCCAGTCCGGTCGCGACTAGCTATCGCGTGGTGTAGTGAAGCACTAGTAATGAAACATCGGATGCATACGTATAAGAGAAATATACGCACTTGGCTAGGTGTGTTGGGCTGAAATAATATATGTTAACGTTCAATGTCATGAGGTTTATGTAATAACACCGATAATTATGTCCGTACAACATAATTATCTTTCGATGAATTATTAACCATGTAAGGTTATTCTGAATACTTGTGTTCGATTTTTATACTTTAAACTCTATAGATTCACTCAACATATTTTGTTGACTTTATAGCATGTTTTATCTCAGTTCCATAGGGAAGGCACTCGAGGAAGGTGGTTTCATGAAGCTTGCTTAATTGAAATGACATTGGCCCGCTTTTCTAAAACATATCCATTCAAAGAACTTGTATCATTTATTATAGTTTGTAAACATTAAATTATCTGGGACCATGTGAAAAGTTTTATCGTTGAATGAATGAATGGGTGTTTTATTTTAAACGACTCATTTTGAGCCGTTTTCTATGATTATGAGCTTGAATCATGTAAGTAAAACTCAAGGACCCTTCCGCTGAAATGACCCGATTTGAGAGTGTTTACACATTGTCCATATGTTCTTTTGTTAATGGTTCTTATTCACAGCTTATAACTGATTTGGTGTTGGAGTCTAAACCTATGACTCTCACCAACTTTATGTTGACGTGTTTTAGTGTCTCTTTCAGGTGAGAATGTGGTTAAGTGTGATAATAGGAGTGGCTAGCTGGAAGGCTTAGAATTGCATTTGGAGGAACCCCCTTTCCTCTTAGTCTTTATTTATGTTTGAATAAGTGATACTTTGTAGACACCTATATGTTTGTTATTTGTTAATTGTATGTCTTTAGTAAGAGGTAGACCTGTTACCTACTTACCTAGACGCCTGCATTGTTTGAGATATTTTCATGACATTGGGTCACCATTTATGATATTTCCATTTCATTTAATTATCTCTATAGACATGTTATTGTTGTGATGATATCCATACGTCACGCTCTATATTTCGGCATGGTGGGGTGTGACAGCTAGTGTGTTGTGTAAAGAGATGATTAAATGTTTATGATTATGATTATGAGAAAAGAAAAGAGAAAAGGATGACGGTTACGATTAAAATTACACTAAGAGGAAAGTCGTACACGTAAAACCGTAAAATATGACGAAATTTAAAAATTATCCTAAAAATTCCTAGAAAATTGCAATAAATCCTAAAAAATGTAATTAGAGTTTACAAAAATTCAAAAATCACTCAAACCTTTTATTTAATTAGATAATAATTTTTTAATGCTAATTAAAGCGCAAAAATTCAAATTAATTAACAAAAAGCCAAAAATGGGATTTTTAAATTTGTAAACCTCTAAAATGACTTAATTAAACTAAAAACTATTTTTTGAAAATTTAAATTTAATTAAAACTATTTAAAAATGATTAAAAACTATTAAAATATTAAAATAATCCTAAAAATTAATTAAATGACAAGAAAATTAATCTAAAAATTTTAAAAATCCTAACTTAATGTTTTTAACCTAGGAAAAATGAAAAAGTTGCAAAAATATTAAAAACTAATTTTAATAATAAAATAATGATTAAATATTAATAAAAATTCAAAATTTATTATAAAATTCTAAAAACTTGCTAACTAGTTTAATTTAACTTAAATAAACAGAAAATGAACTTGAAACGACCAAATTACCCCTAATGGGCCTCCAAATGGGCCAAATAGTAAAACAGACCCCTTAATGGGCTCAAATTGGCCCAATAAGAAAAATGTTCACAAAAAATGGCCCGAAAGTTCCAATTAAGCTTAAAATTCAATTTTAAACACAAAATTTCAAAGGCCCAAAAGCTGAAAATGAGGTTATCACAGTCTATTTCAAAACAACTTATCCTTAATGGGCTTTTTGGCCCATTAAGCTATAAGCTGATGCCATAAGCTATAATTTCACACACGTCCTTCTCTTGACCTAATTAAGCTGTTTGTAAAAAGAATTTTTGAATAAGCCCAAGAAATAAGCCTGAAATAAGCAAAAGCTCTCTACATAAAACGAAAAAATAGTCGTTTTCAAGTTCTAGGCAGTTTCAAGTACTGATTCTTTTTGCAAATTGTTTCAAATCACTTAACTAAGCTTAATAATCAAAAAGATTTCTAAAAAGCACACTGAATAAGCTGGAAAAAGCAAATAAGCACTTTAGTAAAAGTCAACTAAGTTGGTTTTTTAGTCAAGCCTAAAAGTCAAAGTCTCAAATGCTCCATAATAGTCAAATGGGTCAATTTAGTAAGATTGATTACAAAAACAAAGTTGTTGCAGGTCTGAATAAGCTATAATAGCTTATTGATAAGCTGTTTGAAAAATTAAAACTCGCAGTGGATAGTTTTGGGTGTCCAGCAGTGGGAAAAGTTTCCACTGCTTGACTTAATTGACTTTTTGTCTTTTGTGGACTTTTATTGGAATCAAAGAACAAACAAGGCACCCTTATAACCAGTGGGTTATAAGGAGTCAATATCAACAAAGAAAACACAATTTCACCAAGCCAATTGATACAGTTTAATCAAACAGTCACCAGATCAAGCACATACATGAAAAATAAGCAGTTTTGAACAAATAAGCAGATTAAGCAAGAATAAGCCAACCAAATTGAACCAAATGCATACACAAGCTATAATAAACTCAAATAAGCATACAAGAACTTGTTTCATACACTGGTTTAAAGTTTAGACTAAGATTCAAGCTATGAAAGTTAACTGATGAACAAATGATGAACACAAGATCCTTTTATTGATGTATTTGACCACAAGCCCAATTTCAAACCCTCAAATCTTTCAAACAGGTTACACAAACTTGGTTTAAGCACTTGTTAATCCTAAACATGCATACACTCTATGTGTTCCCAAGATTTTAGGTCAAAATATGCAAAAACAAGCAAGTTAAGGCACATATTAGATTTTGATGTTTGAAAGCTCAAGTATGGCAAATATCAGCACACAAACACCTAATTATCATATACCAACTCAAACAAACACTTAGCTCCTACTCAAACTAGCATACAAAGCTTAAATAAGTAAACCCAAACACCCTTTAAACTTTTCAAATCAAAATTTAACAAAGTAAAAGTGTATAACAGGTTACACCAAGCTTAATCAAGCATCAAAACAACATAATCATGCAGTAAGAACAAGATGTAAGCCATAAAAACACAACATACAATATCAGAATAACAAAATCACTTATAACCACTTTTAAAACAGATTTTTGGAAAGAAGGCTAAAACCTCATGAATGTACATCCACACTCACGAATTTTAGAGCTTATGTACCTAGCTTAACAAGGCACAAGCTTCCAACAAGCTGCTAAGAACAACAAGGTTAGAACAAGCATAATATATAAAGAAGAAAAATGAAAAATGAAACAAGATCTTTTCAAGCTTTGCCTACTCTTTGAATATCCCCAAACCAAGACCTCACCTCACCTTGATATTCTTCTTAGCAGGGTGATGTGATCAATCTTAGCCCAAAAATTTCAAAGGTTTGAACCAAAGAACTTAGAAAAAACCAGGTTTTGGAAAATCTCGCAATATCTTGCACGATCTTTGAAATCAAGTTTTGAAACATCACAATCAAAAACTATAACCAATAACAATAAGTAAATGAGAATGGAACTTGGAATTCGTCAAAGATATCAAACACTTTTTCATTACTCGAACAAAGGATTTATAGATTCTTGACCAAAAGAAAAACCAAGAGGAATTTGCTATGTGTTACCCTAAACCCTTTATAGAGAGGGTGTACATGGACCTAATAAGCTGAAAAAACTAAAAACCCTAAGCTTTGAACTTCCAAAAATGCCCTTGTGGAATTTTGAATTTTGCTAACATGTGAAGTCTTCTTGGCGTTTTGCTGGGATGCCAGTGGTGAAAATGTGATCAAGGGTCTCAAAACAAGCTTAAAAATGAAGCTTGATTGTGGATGTTTGATTTGCTGCCAAGTTTGTCTTCTTCCCAAAAAACGTGTAGCAAGGGTGTAACATATGAGCATGTGAGTGATGTGGCAAGGGAAAAGTAAGTTGGGTTATGATCATTAGTCCCTTAATGTTAAATCTGGAAAAGATTAAGGACTAATTTCAAGTAGTTAAGAAATCCCCAAATTTTGTTAAGAACATGAAGAACAGCTGTTTGATCTTGTTTAATGTTTAAACATAGTGTTTAGGCGCCAAATTAGTTTAATAATAAACCGGGTTAAGTGGTTTAGTGAGTTGGCAGGTTGGTGGCATGTGATTGGTTGAAAAGTTGAGTGGGGTGAGGTGGAAAGCTATCACTGATCTATATATATTTCTTGTCGTGGCAGTAATCAACCCTCTCCTAAATTTATTCTTTCATTTCAGTTTTAATAAGTAAACACTGAATTTCACTATATAAGCAAGTTTTGTTTTTCATACTTTTGCCCCAAAAAGTTTTGCAAAGTATTTTCAAGGGTATTTCTTGCCATTTGATTATATTTGAAGGGTGATTCTTGTAATATCTTCAATCTTCAAGGTATTCACTTGCATTGTTGACTTTGTGGAGGACTAAAAGTGACAAGTCTTCAAATTAGAGGGACCATTCTTGCCAATTCTTCAAAGTTGAGGGTCCTTTTTGTAATTCTGACAAACTTTAAGGACCAAACTTGTAATTTTAAATATTCAAGGGTTTAAAGTGTCAATTCTTCAATATTGGAGGAACCTTCTTGTATAATCTTCAATTCTTCAAGGGTTTTTCTTGGAAAATCAACTTTAGGGCCTGGTTCATTGTGCAACTTCGTTTCCCGTGTTCGTTTTTGCTTGTTTCTTGTGATCTTTTGCCATTTTCTCAATATCCGTACCTAGAATACACATTGAACAAACACAAGCATATATTTGACACTTTTTATGATATTTTATGCATTTTAAGCCCGTTTTGGACGATGAGACTATGTATAAAAGCAGTCTCATCAATTTTCCTTGATTAAAACAGGCCACTGTAGGCGGTTCCTTATTGTCGCGGCTTAAAGAGGTGGTTCCTTATCGATAAGGAAACGCGACCAGTTCTTGTGACTAAAGTGCCAGTTTTTATTAAAAATCATTTTTAAACACTCCTTCTCTCTCTTCTCCAACATAGCGACGGGTATACCCAGTTTTCCACCATTGTTGATTTTCCAAAACCATCAATTACTCAAGATTAATTGATTTCGATTTGTGGGTTTCACTCATCCTTCATCCAAGATCTATTATCCGTAAGTCATTTCTTTTAGTTTCATCTAATTTGTTATAGGGTTCATACATTCATAATTGGGGATATCAAAATGACCACCAACGTACTAGAGAATACATACCTAATCTTTCTTTGTTAATTCAAACTCGTTCCACTCAAAACACTTATCGTAGTCTTGAATCTCGTTGTTTTCATGAAGGACGCATTGTTCCTTCTAACTTTATTGGACTTCACTTCATTCAATTCATGTTTAATAGCATTGGCTTTGATTGTTTGCTTGATATAAATGAGCCAATTTTTCCTTCCTTCCCCGTGGAATTCTTTATCTCGTACACATTAATGTGCATAAATAATGGTTTATCTACAAGATTTTCCATCAAGGTGAAAACCTTTGTATACACTCTTGAGTAATTTGGTAAGATTCTAAAAGTTCCATACGAAGGTCAATGTAGGTTCACCGATGCTTGGGGTTTAAACTACTTAGAATCGGCCCCTATTGATGTGCATTATGTGACCGAGATACCATCGGCTTCTGCCATCTCCTGTGCCATTGCTAAACCTCGTGAACACCCTATTCTTGGTAATTTTGAGGGAGAACTTCGTGCTCTCACTCCTTGGGAATTACTAACTAGCGATCTTAGTGATTTTATGACCCCTTGGGCTAAAATCATTAGGAAAAATGCAATGTGATTCGACGGTAATCGTAACCATGTGCCCGCTTGTCTTGCACATATGTTGTATTGTGTTGCTACCACTAATCCATACAACCTTGCATTTTTCATAGCTAGAAGAATAAGATTTGTTCTCAATGGATCTTGTTCTAGTCTTCCATATGCCATGATTCTCTCACGGCTTCTTAAGAAACTTCTTCTTGAATTTCCACCTTTAAATGCTTAATCATTTCGCTCCTTGGATCGAGTCATGCTTCCTATTGAAGGAAATGTCTCTTCTCTACCCACACATGATTCAAATGAAGATGGAAATATCTTTCAAGACAACTCTCTCACTCCTTGTTATGACTTGTCATCCTCTATCTCTCAATTATGTTCTCTAGATATTGATTCACTATCAGTATTGTCTAAATCTTCATCTTCAAGAACGCATAAGAAGTGAATCAAGGCAAGGAGGAAATGCTCATAGATGAATGATATTTCCCGCTCTTGAATGGTTAACATATGTGTAAAAATGTTTGGATTGTCAAACTTCATCTCCTTTATTTTTTATTTTTAGGATGTTATGTGTTTATTAACTAATACTGTGTGTTTGGATTATTTAAGTATTTTAATCATAATTGTCTACGCTATCGATCTTTCGATTTTCATGGCTTTGTGCATCTTATGTGTTAGTTAGATTCCTATATTTTGATCTATAGTTCACTTTCGCTTGATAAACCTTTATATAAAATCTGTGCTAGCAATAGTTTCTGGAAGTGCCCTTTATCAAACCCACTGGGGGGCGGCTACTTATCTAGGCCGCGATTCCTTAGCGATAAAGAACCGCGCTTCTCTATTAGGAACCGTCTCTGTATGTTCCGAGAAGAATCTTTGTTTTACATTATTTTCCTTTGATTTGTGTAAACATTGATAAAACTTTTGCAAAAACCTACACTTTCCTAAACTAGGCTACCTAATTTCATTGTTCACATAAAACACTTTTAACCCATTACTAGTTTGGATCATCCATTCCTCTTCTTAAAAACTCTCTTGTTGATTGTGTTCTTCATTCCTTAAAATTCTCTCTAAACCTAAACACACAATCCTGGTATCCACTAGAACATCCAAAACTTCCTCATCCAAAAGAAACCTTAAGATGAGATTCAAATTTCCTAAACTTGGTTCTGCATCTTCTCACAAACCCAGGAGTGAAAATTCTCCTATTTTCATCTCTTCATCACTTTCACCACCTCTTGCTTCATGGAAGACCAACTCAACTAATGTTAATAACCATTCACATGTTTCTACCTCCTCTTCATTCAAATCAAGAATGAATGAGTTTTCCTCACCATTTACTTCTAGTCCTCCTTCGAATGTGAATGCTCAACCTCAACCCGATCAAAGTATTCCCTTTGTTTTTAAGCCTCTTCCTTTCACTCCACCAAATTCACCCATATCACCCTTGGATACCATGCCTTCTCCACCTCCTCCTCCCTCTAACACTCCACTCTTGGGTGTTCCCATTTCCCGGTTCTTGTGTGATCCACACTTGTTTGACTTTTTCATGCACAATGGAACCAATTATCCTTGTTGCTTGAACAATGATAGGTGTGAAAATACCCATCCTTTTAGTACTTAATTACAATAATAACCAGGCCAAAACGTGTATTTTATGTCGTAAATGTCGGAATTATGCGTGGTTTGTGTTTTTGTTGTGATTTAGGATCAAATTGTGAAAAGAAGAGAAAACAAGGGATTTCACGGGCTTTTATCGAAGAAAAAGACAAAAGACGAAGTCAAGAAATCAAGAGTGCAAAAAGAACGGAAGCCCAAGACCAATTCTGAAGATTTATCGAAGAAAAAGTCAAAAGACGGAAGTTTACTAAAAGCCGAAGAACTCAAGTCTAATTTATTGAAGATTACAAGATGAGTTTATTAATCCCGAGACAAAAGTCGAAGAATTAAGAAGATTAAGGACTAATCAAGCAATTAAAGAAAGAAGAAAGAGGGGAGGAAGCTTCCTTCCACTAATCCCCTCCTCCCATAATCTCCTATAAATAGATCCATTTCATTTCATTTGTAGTTGTTGGGTAGCTTGACAAACTACCTCTTCCACCATTTTCATATTTTGCACCTTAAATTCTTGCACTTTAATTACTTGTCATGCACCTTTAATTTTCAAGTAAGTTACTTTTATTGTTATTGAATCTTTACTTTTGTTTTTAATCTCTCATCTTCCTTTCTTGATTAATCTTAATGTTTATGTTTTATTTTTATGGTTTTCAATCAAGTGGGTTTTGATTAATTTGGTTAGGACTGTTAGTTTTATTGATTTGGATTGTTTGGTTATTGTTATTAGATCATTTGTGGTTGCTTTGGTTTAATCTTTTGGTTGATCTTGATTGATTTGTTTAAATTTGTGTTCTAGTTCTTTCCCATGTTCTTCGTTCATGCTTACTGTAGTTGCCCAGATTATTCCGAATCGGTGCATTAATGTTCCGAACCAAGCATTTCTTTCTTTTATTCCGAACCAGCATTTACTTTCACTTTATTCCGGATCAGTGGAACTCATTCGGAACATTCCGAATCAAATCTTTTATTCCGAATCAGTTTATTGTTCCAGATCAATGAAATGTTCCGAATCAGTGGATATTCCGGATGAAGGGATGTTCCGAATGAAGCTTTCTAAAATTTTATTCCGAATCAGTGTTTCTCTTCAATTATTCCGAATCAGTTTCTTTTTATTTTGGATGAGTCATTTTGTTCCGAATGAACCTTTTTATTCCGGATGAAGGGATTTGTTCCGAATGAAGGAATTTGTTCCGAACGACCCAATTTGTTCCGAATGAAGTAATTTGTTCCGAATGAAGGAAGTTGTTCCGAATGAAGTAATTTGTTCCGAATGAACCAATTTGTTCCGAATGAAGGGATTTATTCCGAATGAAGGGTATATTCCGAATGAGCACTTTTTCTTAGTTTTTATAATTTCAATTTTAGTTTATTTATGTTTTTAAGTTTTTAGCTTTACTTTTCCCGCCTTTTTACTTAAATCGCACTTTTAATTTACTTGCATTTAATTTTAATTTACCTTATTTACTTTTAAGTTTTCCTTTTTATTTCTCGTCACGTTTTTAATTTCTCGTCATTAATTTCCCGTCAAGTTTTTATCTTTCAGTATTTTCTTTTTACCGTCTTTACTTTATTTTTATTTGTTTCAAGTCTTTATTTTTAATTAGTTTACGACACCCAACCATTCTATTTCTTTTCCACCAAGAACAACTGAGTCGCACTCTGAACCGTAAATCAATTCGAGAAGATACCGAGAATTAAATTGAACCTAACAAAAGCTATACATTAAAATGGCGCCGCTGCCGGCTCTTTTCGTGAAGATTAATGGTTTTTTGTGAGAGACGCGTTGGATTTTGGGAACCGTTCACTCGTGAACGTTATTTTTCGTGTCAAAAATTTTCAAAAATCCCAAAAACATTTGAAAAATCATAAAAAGCATCTCTTTTTCAAAGTTTTGCACCAAAAATATTCTTCTTGCTTACCTATTTTTCTTTATGGATTCTTATGTCCATTGCGTCGGGTGTAGGAGACGATTATACGGGAACGACTCATGTCAATGTTTTACATGTGAGTGGTGCGGAAATGATATCGACAACACACAATTCGGATTTTGTCCATGGTGCAACTCGACTGATTCGTCCTTTTCTAATCCACCTCCTTTTCCCCCGTGCATCTATTGTGGAAGCGATTCTCATTGGCATGTTTCATGCCCGGTTCGATACCCGTATGATCACGGGCAAGAACCGGGTTTCAATTATGACAATGGTAATAGCTTTCCACATGACACACCCGGTTTTTCTCCATACCCGTGGTGCTATATTCGTGGGGGCCCTCACGATGCTTCTTCTTGTGATCCGTCGAAGGTCTTTGAGAAAGTTCCGTGCTATCATCCCAGTGTGTATAACTTTGAGCCCTCACATCACACCCTCAATCATCAATCCTCTCAGCAAATTAGTCATGACCAACAACTCACTTCTTTAAACCATGTTCTAGAAAGTTTATCTCAAATCCGAGCTGACTTGCATCAGGAAAGGCAACCTTTGCTTGATGTGGACGAAACCTTGAAAACCACCAACACCTTTTTGAGCCAATTTGGTCGTTTTCCCTTCTTTTCTACACCAAAATGTTTAATTCCAGCGTGGGATAAAATTGGTTTAGTTGAACACACTCGGGGAGATGAACAACAAAAATTGCTTCATGAGCTTCTTAAAGATGTGGAGGTTATCAAGGAAGAGTTAGCCGACTATGTCACTCCTAATTGGAATTTTCCCGTCTATTATGATGATGATGACGACGATGATGTCTACGCTCTCGACCCATCTACTGAAGTTGTTGCTCCTACTCTCGATATTCCTAATGCGTCTAAGTATGATGATTCATTGAGTGAGATTAGTGATTTTGGTCTCGATAAATTATTTGATGATGAGGTTTGTGACATGCCTACTTCTATGGAATCCGAGGACGACGTTGCTCTTACGGAAGAGGTCGATCCTAATGATGACGATTTTTCTCCACGCTATGAGAATTTCACTTATGAAATTTCTCAATCTCCACCGGGAGATGCGGGCGATGACGATTTATTCTCTGCGGCTTAAGAGAAGTTCACCGATGAACTTGCTCTTGAAGATGAGGTGGAAGACGCGATTCTCCGCGACAGATTACGGAAAGTGCATCTTCTTATTGCTCAAATCGAAGTTTTGACTTCTCCTCCTCTTTCCGAGTCTTTACCTCCATCTATTCCTCCCGTTGAAGATAATGACCCATTGCTAGAAGAAATCGACATTCACTCAATACCTCCGGGTATTGATGATGATGGCACGGATGGGGATATTATTTTTGATAATTTGCTATAGGAAGGTATTGTCCCATGTCCCCATCACGAGCACCTCCCATGGATCTTGATTTCACATACTTTTTCGTATGTTGAAAGAACCTTTCTCCTATTCAAGACTTATTCCCCCGCGTCACCTTCATTGATGTCCTCCGGGAACGAGGACAAGGTCTTTGATCCCGGTATTACATTCGAGGCTTCCCCATGGACCATTTAATTCGGGGACGATTCAGGCTCGTGACTCGGTTAATCTAAACAAGCGCTCTTCGGGAGGCAACCCGCTTATCTATCTTTACCTGTTTTCACCATAAGTTTAAGGGGGGGCCCTGTTGGTGTTTCTTGCTTTCTTTCTTATCATGTGCAGGGATTAGAGCTTCAAAGACACACTCTTGATGACTTTTGATGACCCGTGATTCCGAGTTTTCGTCTTCCCGGTTCTATCCTGAACTCTTTTCGATTCACTATTTTATATTTCTCAATATTAAAATAGGAATCTCTTTAGTTGTCTCTTCCTTAGCGAGATTTAAACAAAGTGCACAATGTCCTAAGTGTAAGGGATTTTACTCCCACATGCTTAAACATTGAGGACAATGTTTATATCAAGTGTAGGGGGAATTCTATCGAAGTTAAGTGGCCTTTTCCTTGTATTTGTCCTCATTTTAACCAGAAAATCAATATTTCGACATTTTTCAAAATTTTTGATCTATTTTGGCCTATTAGTTTTTTCCTTTGTATAGTTATTTTCTTTCCTTATTAGAATAAATTTTGAATAAAGTGGTTTTAATTTTCAAACGCTGTGAATCTTTTGACTCAACCCGAGTTTACCTATCTAAGTTTACTCTAGCTAGTATCCTTAACGTGTTTAATTCAAGTTTTGCTAGGCTTTTATATAGGGAGCTATAAAACGCGAAAGTCTTAACTCTCACGGGTTAAGAACAAGAACTTTTTGCAAGTTCCTATAATTGATCCTAGAGAGTTGTTTATCAAGGGAACTTTAAAATGCGAATTCTAAAACTTGAAAAAGTCTAAGAGTTTGCAAGATCCTATAGACGACTCGAAAACCCAAAACTTTGATTTAATAGGCTAAGCATCCACGAGTCTCATTCCTTGAGATTTTAAATTGTGGAGAACGAGAGATGATAGAGTCAATGATAACTTTGGTATCCTTTCGTGAATTTATGTGAGTTAATTATAAGCCTATTCTCCCATCGCTTGCTAATAAATTTATCTGCAATAAATAAGGTTGTACGATTTGAAAAGTTACTTTGCTTCTAGCCCAAGATCGTTTAAAAGTTGCTCGGTAAGGATTAGAGTTTATAGCCAAGGCATAACTTATTGAAGCGGGATGCGAAGATTGGCGAGTCCAAAAAGGTCCTAACAAGGCATGAGGGCTACATTTTGTTGCTAAAGATCCAAAAGTGATGTGAAGAATCATTTATCAAGAATCAATATGAAGGATCGAGACACACGACGAAAAGCAAATACTCCCCAAAAGATCATGGAGAAATCTATCCAAAAAGGCCCTAACATGGTATGAGGATAAATAGATCCAAGTCCTAAAAGGAGGCGGATCGTTGTATATCGAAGTCCAAAATAAAGATTAGAGAAAAATGAAGAAGTCGTGGTCCAAATATGAAGAATCTCTCAAAACTTCAAGTGAAGAAATTCCTATTATGAAGAGAAGACCATTATTTCATGAACGTCTCTCAAGATTTGAAGTATGAAGTCGCTACCAAATATCGGTCAGAGAAAGGTCTCAAATCGCGAAGCGAGTTATGCCAAGATATGAACTTTATGAGGTCCCGAGAAGCAGTTTTAAAAGATTTTGTCCTTTAGCTAACTATTGATTAAATTGTCCCACTTTATTTTCAGCCTAAATAACTATCAAAATAAGTCAACAATGCATCCTCGTGATCATTCAAGACAACAATAAAATATAAGAGATACACCTAGGAATAAGGGAGTCTAAGTAAATAATTGGCCCACATGAGTTCGTGTTAGTTTGCTAACTTATAATAACAATGATCTCGTTTTTAAGCTTGGTTTGGAGAATGTGAAAACTTGAGGATGATGATCATTCATGACATTTCCAAAACCCTAAGGTATGTCTATTATTTCTTTACTTACTTTCTTCCTTTGAATGTTTATAATTTTCTATCTCTTTAATAAAGGCCATGTGGATCGATTGTGATGAAAAATGTAAACGTGCTTTGTAACTAATGTAGTGCATTAGGACATTGCAATGGTCAAATGTAGGGGATTTGATAGGTGTGAAAACACCAATGCTTTTACTACTTAATTACAATAATAACCAGGCCAAAACGTGTATTTTTTGTCGTAAATATCGGAATTATGCGTGGTTTGTGTTTTTGTTGTGATTTAGGATCAAATTGTGAAAAGGGGAGAAAACATGGGATTTCACGGGCTTTTATCTAAGAAAAAGACAAAAGACGAAGTCAAGAAATCAAGAGTGCAAAAAGAACGGAAGTCCAAGACCAATTCTGAAGATTTATCGAAGAAAAAGTCAAAAGACGGAAGTTTACTAAAAGCCGAAGAACTCAAGTCTAATTTATTGAAGATTACAAGACGAGTTTATTAATCCCGAGACAAAAGTCGAAGAATTAAGAAGATTAAGGACTAATCAAGCAATTAAAGAAAGAAGAAAGAGGGGAGGAAGCTTCCTTCCACTAATCCCCTCCTCCCCTAATCTCCTATAAATAGATCCATTTCATTTCATTTGTAGTTGTTGGGTAGCTTGACAAACTACCTCTTCCACCATTTTCATATTTTGCACCTTAAATTATTGCACTTTAATTACTTGTCATGCACCTTTAATTTTCAATTAAGTTACTTTTATTGTTATTGAATCTTTACTTTCGTTTTTAATCTCTCATCTTCCTTTCTTGATTAATCTTAATGTTTATGTTCTTTTATTTTTATGGTTTTCAATCAAGTGGGTTTTGATTAATTTGGTTATGATTGTTAGTTTTATTGATTTGGATTGTTTGGTTATTGTTATTAGATCATTTGTGGTTGCTTTGGTTTAATCTTTTGGTTGATCTTGATTGATTTTGTTTAAATTCGTGTTCTAGTTCTTTCCCCTGTTCTTCGTTCATGCTTACTGTAGTTGCCCAGATTATTCCGAATCAGTGCATTAATGTTCCAAACCAAGCATTTCTTTCTTTTAATCCGAACCAGCATTTACTTTCAATTTATTCCGGATCAGTGGAACTCATTCGGAACATTCCGAATCAAATCTTTTATTCTGAATCAGTTTATTGTTCCGGATCAATGAAATGTTCCGAATCAGTGGATATTCCGGATGAAGGGATGTTCCGAATGAAGCTTTCTAAAATTTTATTCCGAATCAGTGTTTCTCTTCAATTATTCTGAATCAGTTTCTTTTTATTCCGGATGAATCATTTTGTTCCGAATGAACCTTTTTATTCCGGATGAAGGGTTTTGTTCCGAATGAATTTCGAACGACCCAATTTGTTCCGAATGAACCAATTTGTTCCGAATGAAGGTATTTATTCCGAATGAAGGGTATATTCTGAATGAGCACTTTTTCTTAGTTTTTATAATTTCAGTTTTAGTTTATTTATGTTTTTAAGTTTTTAGCTTTATTTTTCCCGCCTTTTTACTTAAATCGCACTTTTAATTTACTTGCATTTAATTTTAGTTTACCTTATTTACTTTTAAGTTTTCCTTTTTATTTCTCGTCACGTTTTTAATTTCTCGTCATTAATTTCCCGTCAAGTTTTTATCTTTCAGTATTTCTTTTTACCGTGTTTACTTTATTTTTATTTGTTTCAAGTCTTTATTTTTAATTAGTTTACGACACCCAACCATTCTATTTCTTTTCCACCAAGAACAACTGAGTCGCACTCTGAACCGGAAATCAATTCAAGAAGATACCGAGAATTAAATTGAACCTAACAAAATCCATACATTAAACAACTTCCACCTCATTGATATCCTTAGGTTGGAGATGATTGGGGCTAACATAAAGTTGCAAAGCTTCTTGTTGAACCTATTTTCTAATCCTCCTCCTCCTAGGAGATGAATGATGGTTTTCAAAATCAAATGTTTTTAAAGAAGGTCAAACCAAAGAGGACTATGCATTCAAGACCTAGTTTAAGTTATCTTTATATTACTTAGTTGTTATTTCCTTTCCTTCATGAGTTTTTCTTGAATATGATCTATGGATTTAGTTTTATGTGTTTTAACCTATGTGTTCACATTAATCAACTTCAACTTATTTAAAATTGAACCTAAATCTATCACAACCTCTAAAAACATGACGTAAAATTGGATCAAAATGTTATCTAAATATTTTGTCACCCTTTTTCAAGACATTCTTTGTGAATGTGTTGCTTTTATGCAACCCTACCATACTCTAATGCTAAAAGAGGTAACAATCCAAGATTTTCAAAATTTTAAAATAGTCATATTTTTATTCAAAAATTTTGAAAATCATGGTTTGACGTCTACTGGACGCAGCTCCTTAGCTAGTAGGCGGCTCCATATTGATATGGAACCGCGGGCTCCCTTAAGGAAACGCGTACGGGAAAGCCACTTTTGGCTTATTTTTGGTCTTTCTTCTTTGACCACTGTCTTGGTTAAGATTCTTTGTTTACCCAGTTAGGCTAAACATTCCCTAAAACCTTTTGTTTTTATTTCAAATCTTTGCCTTGTCTATTTCTTTAAATTCTTCTCTTTTGGGAGTTCTTCTCTTCATCCCTCATAATGCCTAACTCTTCCATTCCTAACCTTGACATATCTTTGTCACAATCTTCTCAACCTAATGCTTCTTCTTCAAAGCATTCAAAGAAACCGAAAATCTCGGTTCGACCCGTTTGGATCAAGAAGAACATGAATCCTCATCATCCCTCTTCTCCAAAATCCTCCAAGAATTCTTTCTCTCTGATTAAATATTGGAATGAGACTTACTCTATAAATCCAACTACCAGAGAAAAGGAAATTCTTCCACCACCACCTAAACCTTTCAACTCTCCACAAATCAATGACCTATCTTCTTTCCCAAATCTTACTAGGCATTGTGAGAACATCTCTTATCCATTATCTCCCTCTACACCAAACTCTCATTTTGATGTACCTCCCCTATCTAATGACTTTTTTTTGCATCATGGTTCCTCGTGTGCTTGTTGTCGGTTTCAACAAATTGAACTTGCTCATATTTATGACATGCTAAATTTCCTTGAATTCCTCCTCACTCGACCTCATCTCAAAGTTTTCGTTCCCGTGAACAAAACTTCGAATGATGCTTCGTCTTCTTTCTTTTCCAACTAAGGCACATTTTGTACTTTAGTTGTTTGAGTCAATAAAACTTAAGCAATCTTGGAAGATTATCACTATTAGAGTAGTTTATGCTTTGTGGTTTATTTTCCATATTTTTTACTTTAAATATTCATATTTATATCTGTTGTATGTTCTTTCATATTTGTGTATATGAATGGTATGTGTGTTATCTCTCCCGCTAATTCTTTTTCACACATTTGTTAAAGTGTTGATCATGGTTAAAACTTACAATTAATTATGGTGATTCCATAAACTTTAAATTTTAACCCCTTGACATTTTAATCATTTTTTATTGGTTTGGATGTTTGTGTTCTTCCTTTATTCCACCAATTGAACTTTGATGTTGTCAACACACACTCTTTGGACATACTAAGCAAATACTTACTTCTGATTTGAGATTTCTTTTCCTTCTCCCTCTCAAGTTAGTTAGTAGGTAGTGCACATATATACACTGGTGTTTCATTTCTCTCTTCTAACCTTTGTGTAGCATGTCACCTTAGCTCATTCACTTGGTGCCCCAAGCAAGGGGGAGTAAGCACCAAGGGGGAGCTACTAGCAAAGTCCGGTTCTTTTATTCTTCAAAGACTTGTGCTAACCTTTTTGCTTAGAGAGAGAAAGTAGAGAGAAAGAGAGAGATAATTAACTTGGTGAATATTAGATTAGAGAAGATTAGAGTTACAAATGATCATCCACCCTTCCTAACATGCTAGGAAGGGCCTTATATAGCCAGGCTTACATGTAACCATAATGGGCTATGTTGTTTGGACCGGGCTTGTCTTTTGGGCTTTAAGTAGCTTAAATCCAAGCCCGTGAACCACGACTATTTAACTATCTATTACAACGTTCTAACAAATATTACAATAGAAACCTATGACCGAACATTCTTGTTTGACTCAATATTTTGAGGCTAACAATCTCCCCTAATGTGAGGTCATTCCTCTTCGATATTTGGATTCCAATTGAGATTTATGAATTTCGTCATAAATGAGTCTTGAACGTGTAACAGTAGTTTTGTTCCTTCATGCTGTGATCTTTGAGCCTTTGTCATTGTCTTTCGACTTAGTCTTTTATCTTGAGATCTTCAAATCATTCTTGACATGTCTTTGCCATCTTGTGATCTTGTGTCTTTATCCACATGCTCACACTATTATTTTTTGAATAAGTATTCGGGCATGAATATGTGGTTTTGAATCTTTGACTTTGCTGAGTACACCGTAACGCCACCTTCTCGAGACAAAACATAGACACGGACTGAATGGCTTTGACATTCGTCCTAAATCGATAGCGTTTTACCTCCGTTCGGTGAAGACCGTTATACGATATTAAATACCGTACCTGTGATTTGGTAGATTCAATTAAGAATATCCTTGACAGGGTTTCGCGGCTGTACTAGCCGTTTTCTTTACTCGACCGTCTCAAAGCAAGACTGCGAACATAAAGAGTGAATCAATTCGATAAATATCCGCTTGATTAAAGTCGTCAATTCAAATTCCAGGAACAAGTTTGATTCATTAAGAATCTTAACATTGTTGCTTTCCAGTTGACACAAGTTTGATTCATAAGAATCTCACAAGTCACCTACCGTAGCGCTGTTTGATGTTGACGCTAGAAGGATTTCCATTCGTCACTGTGAATATTAATGAATATCACTCTGAATGTTCTAGCAAGACCATAAAGATATTACGTAGAAACCTGAAACGAGTTTGAATTAATTCAGAATGATACCACTATAGCTTTTCAGTTTTACATATGTTTAATTTATAAAGAATCTTACACATGACCTACCGCAGGGCTCTTAGATGTTAACACTTGAAGGCTTTCCACTCATCATTGTGAATACTAAATATTATCACTCTGAGTGTTCTAGCAATATCGCAAGGATATAGTGTAGGACTCTCTTTATCTTCATCCGTGTGTCCTAACGAGATTTGATTGATCTCTTGGCTCTAGACTCGATTTGTGCACTTTTAGTGGTCGGAGGCTAGAGCAGAGGCCACCTATTCAATATCAACTATCTCGGAGTGAGAAAGTCAATAGAAGTCATGTTGATCTCCGTGACAATAAGACAAACTTATTTTGAGAGAAGTCTGAGTAGCTAGGAAAGGGTTGTGCTTCACATCACTGGGTCCATGATGAGTTGTCTTCATGATGTGTTGACCCGGTTTCTGCCTATGTTGTATGGAGGGCTTCTTTCTTTAGACCCTTTATCCTTACATTTCTTTTTCATTCTTCAACCCCTTCAATGCTTACCAAGACATCATTAATAGCACCTTGTTGTGATTGTTCCAGTGCTATCATCAGTACTTAGTCGGCATTCAGCTTCGTTCACATTCTACTCCATCTTTCCTAAGGACTTCTAATAATATATTGGATTGTCCCTGGGAAGATACCTCCGGTTCTGGTTGGATCATAGGACTTAAACCTAACCACCCTTTTGACACCAATAACGTCGTGAATTAAAGATGTTGTGGGTATTTGATCGAAACCATGAGTGCTTGAGTCTTTAGATCACATTTTAATTACATTTTCTCCCATATCTCTAATATATAAAATCTTTTGATATTAGAGATACCAAATTTCATTAATATATATTTTGGAAAATAGTCTTGAAATCCTTCGGGAAAAAGATGTGTCAAACTTAGCATGAATTTTGGACCGCTCCCCCTCAAAAATTGATCCAATGGAATTGTCATTACGAGGATTTGATCCACATTAAACTTTTGAGGATAGGAGTTGTTGAACACACAATTTTTGAAAGATTTTGAATATCATTGAGAAATTCTTGAAAAAGTTGTGTTCATCGCTTTTTGAAAAATCAATTCTTTTTGTCGAAAAAGTTTTTCTAAAGCATAAACTTGAGTTCATAGACTTTGAATGTCTTGACGAATACACTCAAGTGTAAGAAGATTTAACTTCTTTTGCTAAGGGTAAGAGCACGAATACGTACACTCCCCCGTGAATATAGTTCCGTGTTGCAATCTGAAAGTGATTACAAGCCATTGTGTTGAGCTCAAAATGTTGAATGTTTTGTGACAAGCTCAACCCGAGATAGATTGCTCTACCCGTTGTTGGAAATATTGTCCAAAAGAGACAATTTCCTTTGTAAAAGATAGAAATGACATGTTTTGAAAAATATTTACAACTTTCATTCGAGCTTTATGTACACACCCGTGTCGTTATTGAGCGACATTTCTAGGTACGTCCATATTATCGATAATGAAAGACATGTCGAGAAGAATATTTTTGGATTTTCAAAGATTTTTTAATTTTGTATTTTTCTTTTTCATTAATATTTACAAGTAGATGTTTGATAGATGAATCAAGCAGGCTTCTTTGCCAGAACCTCCAGTTCTGCTGGAGTCAAACATCTCATACCAATTTGCCTAACAAGAAACGCAAACCTCTCTTTCGAAAGAGCTTTTGTAAACAAGTCAGCTAATTGGTAATCAGTTCCAACAAATTATAATTCAAAAATAACCTTTTCAACTTGTTCCTTAATGAAGTGGTATCTGACATCAATGTTCTTCGTGCGGGAATGCTGTACCGGATTACAGGAGATGGTTATGGCCGACTTTGAGTCACAGTACATAGGTACTTTATCAAAGTGGAAGCCATAATCCGTGAGTTGTGTTCTCAGCCAAAGAACTTGAGCACAACACGCAGATAGAGACACATACTCCACTTCAGCTGATGACAGTGACGTGCAATCCTGCTTCTTGAAAGACCATCCCACAAGCTTATCTTGACCTAGAAATTGTGCACCACCAGAAGTACTTTTTCGTGTATCAAGACACCCTGCATGATCAGAATCTGAATAGGCCGTTAGAAAGAAACCGGTTTCCCTCGGATACCAGAGTCTCATGTGAATGGTATTCTTAAGGTACCGAAAGATTTGTTTAACGTCCTTGAGGTGCTTTTTAGTGGGTCGTGCTTGATATTGTGCACAATAGCATGTAGCATGATGAATATCAGGCCGGCTTGCTGTTAAATATATGAGGGGGCCGATCATGGAACGATATCTCGTTTGATCTACGGCATCTCCCTCTAAATCAGCATCTAGGGATGTTGTTGACAATGGTGTCCCAACGGGGTCACATGAGGTCATACCATGCTTTTTGATTATCTCTTGACAATACTTAGCTTGGTTAATGAAGATACCACTTGGGGATTGGTGAACTTTAATTCCTAGAAAGAATTTTAGTTCACCCATCATAGACATTTCAAATCTGCTGTGCATTACTTTTTCAAACCATTTTGAAAGTTTTGGGTTTGTTGTAAAATCCGTGATTTTACCATGATTTCATGTAATAAGGTTCACCCATAAATCTTAGAATAATCACTCATGTGTTGTGCATCTATAAGTTGTGTGTGAATTTGATCACTATGTATTTATACTTCTACTACTACTTTGCTATGGAAATGTGATGCATAACTAAACTTGGTACATAAGACTAGGATCACAAGTATTGAAAGTTACAACAACTATATATGCCTAACACTTCAACAAATTATGGGAAATTGTTGCATGAGGTAGTACTACATATATATATGTATGTGTACATTATAAACATATATACATATACACTTTGGACTAGCCCAAAGTCCACTACCTTGTGTGCTAGCCCAACACAAGCCTACAATTTGAGCCCATCTCCCCTTTTTGGCTAAGAATCACACGCATTACTCTTAAGTGGAAGGTGAAGAGAAGCCTTGGGAATACAAGTGTCATGCATTGGGAACCCAAGTGTCTACACTTGGCACTATTTCCCTTACCAAGGTGTTCACACCCTTTCATGCCTCTCTCTCTCCTTTTAGCCGAAATCACACATACCCTTCACATTCACTCTCAACTAGATCTCACCCTCTCCTCCCTTTTCCTCTCAAGCAATTTGGCTTTAAGCCACCAAAAATCCAAGTTTGTTCACTAGATCTACTAGATCTTTGCCTCATAGTAATCCCGAATCTATAGGTAGCATAATCATCATCCTTGGAAGTATTATACCAAGCCCTAGCCAAACCAAAAAGGTCACGGCTTGGTTAATAATTGGAGTCGCCCTCATCATCTTGACTAGATCTCTAACGTCTTTGTTCATATAGATCTTACTTGGTAACATTTAGGCAAAAAGGTATACACATCATATTCTTTCATTCTTTCATACATGCATCATCATACACATATAAACACAAGTAAATAACGTGTTAAAATCAAGATTTGATAAAGCCATGACCCTTATAGGTCACGACATATTTATGCAAATCATGTTCATGATTTAAAAATCTTTTAAAAAGAAACTCATGACCTATATGTTATGTTTAAACTTGATTTAAAAACCATATGAAACCTTTCATAAATCTAGACATTGCATGAGTTACAAATCTTGTTTTATGGGACATTAGTTAGCTAATAACCATAAGTCTCATGAAATGAACTTGTGCAACTTAAAGATCAAGAAAACCATGACGTTAAAGGTCACGGCTAAATTAAGTGGAGACTATATGATTGGTTTTCTATGTTTTGAATCATGGAATATGAAAGGTAACATGTTAAATAGAATATTAAAAATCATCAAAGTAACTTATGTGAATATTTGTAGCCGTGGGTTTTATATGACCCTAAATGGGTTAGATGTACATGCATGTTATTATACAACCTAGATCTAGTAATAAGTGTTAACTTAACATGATAAACATGAAATAAGCTTATAGATCGTATGGGAATATTGGGAGAAAACAATATAGCCGCGGGCTATACCTTGTTTTCTTGGAATAATAAAAACCTTGGGAACATGCATGTAACCTAGATAATTATGATGTGTTTTTGTAAATATTTACAAGACTTTAAAACTAGCTAATATGTTCATCTTAGAAATACCAAGATTTAGAAATATGGTCGTGGAATATAAATGAGTAAACATGGATCTATGATTGTGATAGTTGTAAAATTACACTTGTTTAGGAAAACAAGGTAAAAGTGGTAAGTATTAACGAGTGATTTAGGAAAACCACAAGTTATGACCCAAATGGGGATCGTTCTCTCGAGGAGGCACGTGTGTTGTGTAATGAATGATGATTAATGTTTTTCATTATTAACAAGAAGAAAAGAGAAGAGAAAATGACGAAGACGTAAAAAATAAAAATTATTGAAAAAATCACTACTAGAAAGTTAAGACGTAGAACCGTAAAAACGACAAAAATTAAAATTTAAACCTAAAAATTCCTAAAAAATACTAAAAATCCACAATAATATTCTAAGAGTTTACAAAAAATCAAAACTTGCTAAAACCTTTTAATTAATTAAATAATGACTTTTTAATGCTAATTAAAGCCCTAAAAATCACAATTAAATATTAAAAAGCCCCAAACAAAGTTTTAAAGTTTATAAACCTCAAAAATGACCTAATTAAGCTAAAAACTATTTTTAAAAATTTTAAAACCAAATTAAACTAATTTTAAATACTTAAAAACAATTAAAATCTATTAAAACTTAAATTAATTCTAAAAATTAAATGAAAAGCCTAAAAAATATTTGGAAAGTGACAAAACTCCTAATTATATGTCCTTAAGCTAGGAAAAATGAAAAAAGTAGAAAAAACAAACTTTGAATTTTTACTAATAATATTAAAATATTCAAAAAAATAAAAAGTTTAGAAATAAATTCTAAAAAATTACCAAAAATCCTAAATATTCTAACTAAGACAAAAATGCAAGTTAAAGTTCCTAAAACCTTTTTATTAATTTTATATTAATTTTTAAAGTTGTCTAAAAACCCTAAAATCAAATAAATTTAAAAATAAGACTTTTTGAAAACTTTTTTTGATGTAAACCTCAAATAACTTAAATAAAAACTAAAAACTATTTTTTTGGATTTTTAAAATACTATTTACTATTTTTAATTTACTTTCTAAAAATTAATCTAAAAATAATCCTAATAAATAAATAAACAAAGGGAAAATTCTACTTTTAAAACAAAAAAGTCTAATACCTAGATAAAGTCCTAAGGAAAAATAAGCTAGACCAAAAAGCTAAACAAATAAGCTTAATATTGACAAAATAAGCTACGGCTTAATTTAAATAAGCACAAACAAACACACCTTAAGTATTTAATCTTGCACACCCTTACCAGTCAAAGACCCTAGGGCAACGGTAAGGAGTGTGTGTTGTGAGAGGAGTGGCGCAGGTTCGAGTCCTGGCCACGTCCTTTTTGGTGTTATTTTTTTTTTCTTTTTCTAACTTTTAAAAATCAACCTGTTCACTCTTTTACTCACAAAAACACAAACCAAATCCAATTTGTTAACAAGAATTAAGCAAGATGAACAAAAACAGGTTCAGTTTACATTCCAAGAACACAAAGCAAATGGGATTTATTCACTTGTGCAGATTTCTACCAAGAGGAGCTTGGTATTGATTTGGTGATGTTTTTGTAGGCAAACATGCACCCCTACACTCAGTTGGAGTGTAGGGAGTCAAAGCAGGCACAAATCAAGCAATACACTTCCCACAATCAAGATCAAAATGCACACAATAGCAGAAACAAGTTGTTGTGATGGTTGGTACAGGTCTGGTGGTACTTTGTGTCCAATTTGATGCACAAGAATGAGATTTAAAGGTTCCAATCTTGCACACAACTCATTTTCATGGCATACAACTGATACACACCCCTAAAACAACCTATATCTAGCAGCTTAACAATCTATGATGCACAAACTTCAAGAAAAACAAGCAGATTTGGGGTTATACTGATTATTGCTATTTCCAAACTTTTTAGCATACAAATTGGTTCACAACACTTTCAAACAAAAGATAAAACTCACAAGAAACCTAAATATATCCTATGGAGTCTTTCTAACATGTTTTAACTTAGCAAATTTGCCACACAATCTGATTAAAACACAAATCCAAACACCCCTTTATGTGACTGAAAATGAATTTAACAAAGCAAATCTCTTAATAACAACTTTAAACTGATTCTTAATAATCCTAACATGCATAGCACACAAAAATCAGCAACATCAAACCAATAGAACACACATAAACACTCCTTTATGCAATAATCACTTAAAGCATATAATTTTCAGAAAAATGAGAATTAAAATGAGATTAAGGGAACTACCTTAAGGGACCTACTTCCAGGTCCCTTAGTGGTTGAAAACCACCTCCAATAGACCCGGGTCTATGCAGGACCTTTATCAAACAAGCTTCAATGATTTGCTAAGAAAAAATGGAAAAAGAACAAGCACAATACTATATTCTGTTTTCTTTCTTCCTTAAAAACCTTTTTCAAATCTTTCTCAAAAACTTTCCAAGTATTTTTCTTTCAAAATACTCCTTAAACAAACAACTTTCAATCCAGAAAATCAAACCTCAATACAAAATTTTACCACAAGTTACCAATTTTCAGAAACTATGTTTCTGAAATTTCAAAACACAAATTGTTTTGAACAAATTCAAATGGAACTCAGATTTTACTCAACAAATAAACACCAACTTTTAAAAAACAGTAAAAGGAATTACATTTATATCAAAATACCAACTTTAATTTCTTTAAAAAGGAATTACAATTTTTGGGAGTAAAATCTGGAACAGGAATAAAGGTCACAAGTCGACCTCTATTTATACAAGAAGTAGAACTATCTAGAAAGCTTAAAACTAATGCTAAACCCTAGCTCTTGATTTCCTGAAATGCCCTTGAGAAAAGTCTTGAAATTGGTCAAAATTTGCTCCCATGTGATTCTGTTGGTGTCTTGTGAAGATGCCAGCTGTGAACATTCAATCTTGAGCGTCAAATTAATCTTGGGGGCCAAGGAGTGAAGTTGGACCATTGATTTGGTCAAGTGCCATGTGAGAGGGTTGCAGGGGAGGGGACAAACAGTACAGGGGTCGTTTTCTGGGTGTGTGGGTGTGTTGGGATTGGGGTTGTGAGTAAAACCCCTAATATTAATTAGGGTTTAGGTTAAACATGAAGGTAATTAAAACTGGTTTTTTGTTAGGGTTGATAGGATGAAGGTGGGGATTAGATCCGAATTGGGGATTAGGGAATTTAAAATGTGATAGGTGTGAAAACACCCATCTTTTCTACCACTTAATTACATTAAAACGGGACCTAAACGTATATTTTATGTCGTAAATGGCGGAATTATGCGTGGTTTGTGTTTTTATTGTGTTTCAGGGTCGAGAAGGTGAAAAGTGGAGAAAACACGGCTTTCACGGGCTTTTATTGAAGAAAAAGACAAAAGACGAAGTTGAAAGATCAAGAGTGGAAAAAGAACGGAAGTCCAAGACCAATTCTGAAGATTTATTGAGGAAAAAGTCAAAAGACGGAAGTTTACTAAAAAGCCGAAGAACTCAGGTTTAAATTATGAAGAAATTACAAGACGAGTTCAAAGAAATCCCGAGACGAAGTCTTAGAAGTCGAAGAATTTGAGAAGACTGAAAGACTGAAAGACTGAGGACCAAGATAGAAAGAAAGAGGAAACCACCAACCACTCCTCTCTCCTATAAATACCACCCTCACAACATGTGAGAGGGTTGGTTAGTTTTAGGATTAGATTAGGAGTAGGTAGTTTCTCTCTCTAAACTTTTACTTTCTCTCTCTAGATTAATTTATGTTTTAAGCTTTTGTTATTGAATCCATACTTTTTAATTAAGCTTTTAATTCATCATCTTCTTCCTTTCTTGTGTGATTTGTTCTTATTTTTTTTATTGTTCATGTTCTTGAGTTTTTATGATTTTGATCAAGTGGGTTTTGATTAATTTGGTTATGTTTGTTAGTTTTGATGATTTGTTTTGATGGATTATTGTTAGTTGATGATTATTGGTTATTTTGATTTAATCTTTCATTTGATTTTGATTAATTTGTGGATTGGATCGTGATACTGTACATTCCCCTGTTCTTCGCTTGATGTTTCTGTATTTCATCATTCCCAGAAGTTCCGGATCAATGATCCTTCATTCGGAACATTGAAGTTCCGTATCAACATATCTTCATTCGGAAGTCTAAAAACTTCCGGATCAAGTGCTTCGTTCGGAAGTCTAAAAACTTCCGGGTTAAGTGCTTCATCCGGAACTTTGAAAGTTCCGGATCAAGGGATGTTCATTCGGAAGTTTGAAGTTCCGGATCAAGGGGTGCTTCATTCGGAACTTTGAGAGTTCCGAATCAAGGACTTCTCATTCGGAAGATTAAAACTTCCGGATCAAGGACTCTTCATTCGGAAGTTTAAAACTTCCGAATGAAGGTTTTTGTCAAATTTGTTTTTGTTTGTTTTTCCTTTTAAGTTCTTGTCTTTTATTTTTAAGATTATTTTTCCCGTCTTTTTATTTATATGCACTTCTATTTGCTTTCCTTTTATTCAAGTTTAATTTCGTGTCATTTACTTTATTTACCTTTCATTTACTTTTTGTTAAGTTTTAAATTTTGCACCTTTTTTCATTTTAACCTGTTTTAGTATTAGTTTCTCGTCATTTATTATTCAATCTTGCTCATTTATTTTTTCAAAACCAAAAATATTTGTTTCACCAAGAATAACTAATCTCATGCAATTAGCCGGAAATCAATTCGAAGAGATACCGAGAACGAACTTTCAACGAGTAAAAAATCTGTTATTAAAATGGTTGTTACTGTATTCCATCATTCCCAGGTAAGCTTCATCCGGAACTTGAAAAGTTCCGAATGAAGCAAGCTTCATTCGGAAGATTATTCTTTATTCGAAAGTTATTCTTCATTCGGAAGTTTGGGCCTTCATCCGGAAGTTTAAGCTTCATTCGGAAGTTGGGCTTCATTCGGAAGTCCAAAGTTCCGAACCAAGCTCCTTCATTCGGAAGTCCAAAGTTCTGAATCAAGGAGTTTCATTCGGAAGTCCAAAGTTCCGAACCAAGCTCCTTCATTCGGAAGTCCAGAGTTCCGAATCAAGGAGTTTCATTCGGAAGTTTTGAAGTTCCGAACCAAGCTCCTTCATTCGGAAGTTTTGAACTTCCGAATCAAGGTTCTTTCTGTTTTTATTTTTAAATTTTCTTCTTTTAATTTCAAGTTTTATTTTTCCCGCCTTTTTCTTTATTTGAATTTTTAATTGCTTTACTTTTAGTTTTAAGTTTTTATTTGCATCATTTATTTTATGTTAAGTTTAAATTTTACGTTCTTTCATTTTTCGTCAGTTACTTTTAAAGTTTTAAAATATCGCACTATTTACATTTTAACTTGTTTTAATTTCTCATCATTTATTATTAAGTCTTGCTCATTTATTTTCCAAAACCAAAAATATTTGTTTCACCAAGAACAACTAATCTCACACAATTAACCGGAAATCAATTCGATTAGGCTCCGAGAACGAACTTTCAACTAGCAAAAATTTTGTTATTAAAATGGCGCCGCTGCCGGCTCTTTTCGTGAAGATTGAAGGTTTTTTGTGAGTGACGCGTTGGATTTTGGGATCCGTTCACTTGTGAACGTTATTTTTCTTGTCAAAACTTTTCAAAAATCCAAAAACATTTGAAAAATCATAAAAAGCATTTCTTTTTCAAAGTTTTGCACCAAAAATATTCTTCTTGCTTAACTATCTTTCTTCATGGATTTTTATGTCCTTTGCGTTCGGTGTGGGAAACAATTATCTGGGAACAAGTCTTGTCAATGGTGTACATGTGAGCGGTGCAGAAACGATATCGACTACACACAATCCGGATTTTTTCCTTTGTGCAACTCGACTAATTCGTACTTTTTGAACCTACCTCCTGTTCCCCCGTGCATCTATTGTGGAAGCGATTCTCATTGGCATGTTTCGTGCCCGGTTCGATACCCGTATGGTCACGGGCAAGAACCGGGGTACAATTATGACAATGAAAATAGCTATCCACAAGACGCACCTAATTTTTCTCCACACCCGGTTTGCAACAACTGTGGGGGTCCTCACGATACCTATTATTGTCAACCAATGAACTATTATGAGCAAAATCCGGATCCTCAGTTTTCTTCACCTATGGATTATTATGAACCAAACCCGGTTTCTAATTATTTCCAACCGATGAACAACTATGAGCCACAACCTTGCTATAATTCAGGTTTTCAACACTATGAGCCCCCACCGCACTCACTCGATCATCAGCCTCGTCACGGGATGAGTTACCAAGAACCAATTGTCGATCTTGCTATAGCTTTTCAAGCACAATCAAAAGAGCTTTTACACACGCTGCGAACTTCTATGGAGTCATTTTTACAGCAGCAAGATCAGACGAGTACCCATATCCCTGAGCATATTATTGGCCCTATAAATAATGAAGAGAGTGATGACGACATTGAGGTCATTTTCGACGAGGAGGAATTTCTAAAGCAAAATACTTCACTCCTTAGTGATGATAGTTTTCACATTCCTGAGATCGATGAGTTTCTTGCTATTGATACACCCGTGGAATACACATCCGGGTATGCTGATGTGGATGGAGATATACTTTTTCTAGAGGATTTATTACACGATGACACTACACCTTCTATTCCAGAGGTAGAAAGATGTGAATCTACTGAAAAAGGAACACAGGTGAAAGGTAATTGTTCTCATACTTCTCATATTATATTGCCACCTCATCCTCCCACGTGCACACCCAAGCGGGTGATGTATCACTTTTACTCTACTCGTTTTATACCAGGAAATGAGGATGAGTGTTTTGATCCGGGAGGTGACATTGATTATGCTATGATTGATAACAATACGGCTTTGCCGTTTGCTCAGCATCCATTGTCTTTGGGGGATGACAATGTGCTTACTATACCCAACCCACCTCCCATGGATCTTGACTTCACATACTATACGTATGTTGAAAGGACCTTTCTCCCTTTCAAGACTTATTCCCCCGCCTCTCCTTTATTAATGTCTACCGGGAACGAGGACAAGGTCTTTGATCCCGGTATCACATTCGAGGCTTCCCCATGGACTATTTAATTCGGGGACGAGTCAGGCTCGTGACTCGGTTAACAAAACAAGCGCTTTTTGGGAGGCAACCCAATTATCTATCTATCTTTCCTATTTCACCATAAGTGTAGGGGGAGCCCCGTTGGTGTTTCTTGTTCTCTTTCTTATCATATGCAGGGATTAGAGCTTCAAAGACACACTCTTGATGACTTTTGACGAACCGTGATTCCGTGTTCCCTTCTTCCCGGTTCTATCCTAAAACTCTTTTCGATTCACTATTTTATATTTCTCAATATTAAAATAGGAATCTCTTTAGTTGTCTTTTCCTTAACGCGACTTAAACAAAGTGCACAATGTCCTAAGTGTAGGGGAGTTTACTCCCACATGCTTAAACATTGAGGACAATGTTTATATTAAGTGTAGGGGGGACTTCTATCGAAGTTAAGTGGTCTTTTCCTTGTATTTGCCCTCATTTTAACCGGAAAATCAATTTTTCGACATTTTTCAAAATTTTTAATCTATCTTGGCCTAGTTGTAGTCCCCTTTATTTTTGCTATTTTTCTCCTATTTTAATAAAATGGTTTTAAAAAGTTTAGTTATCTTAGATATATTAGGCCCGTTGTGAATTTTTTGACTCAACCCGAGTTTACTTATCCAAGTTCACTCTAGCTAGTATCCTTAACCATGTAGACCTTAATTGGTTTATTAGGCTAAGTATCCACGAGTCTCATTCCTTGAGATTTTAAATTGTGGAGAACGAGAAATGATAGAGTTGGTTACAAGTTTGGTATTCTCTCATTAACTTATGTGAGTTAATTATGATCTTTTTCTCCCATCACTTGCTAATAAATTATCTGCAATAAGTAAGGTCGTACGATTTGAAAAGTTACTTAGCTTCTAGCCCAAGATCGTTTAAAAGTTGCTCGGTAATGACGAGAGTTCATAGCCAAGGCATAACTTATGAAGCGGGGCACGAAGATTGGCGAGTCCAAAAAGGCCCTAACAAGGCATGAGGATTCCATTTTATTGCTGAAGATCCAAGGTGATGTGAAAAGCATTATTCCCAAAGTCAATATGAAGGATCAAGACTCACGACGAAAAGCAATCAACTCCCATAAAGATCATGGAGAAGTCTATCCGAAAAGACCCTAACAAGGTATGAGGATAAATAGATCCAAGTCCGAAAAGGAGGCGGATCGTTGTATCTCAAAATCCCAATTAGAGATTGAAGAATAATCATGAAGTCGTGGTCAACAAAGTTGGAGAACCTCTCAAAAAGTCTCCAAGTGAAGAAACTCTATGAACGATGAGGAGACCATTATCTCAAGCACGTCTCTCAAGATATGAAGTATGAAGTACATGCCAAATATCGGCCCGAGAAAGGTCTCAAATCGTGAACCGAGTTATGCCAAGATATGAACTTTTTGATATCCCGAGAAGCAGTTTTAAGAGATTTTGTCCTTTAGCTAACTATTGATCAAATCGTCCTACTTTGCTTTCAGCCTTAATAAATTATCGGAATAAGTCAACAATGCATCCTCGTGATCATTCAAGACATCAATAAAATATAAGAGATACCCATAGGAATAAGGGAGTTTAAGTGATTAATTGAACCACATGAGTAAATGTTTGTTATGCTAACTTGTACTAACAATGATCTTGTTTTTAAGCTTGGCATGGGGAACGTGAAACTTGAGGGTGATAAACATTCATGACACATAAGCCCTAATGTAAGTCTTAGATTTCTTTACATGTTTCTTCCTTGATTGCATCTTGTTATTTTCTATTTTCCTTAGTTGTTTAATAAAGGCCAAGATAGGTTGATTATGATGGAAAGTGTAAACCTTGCTTTATTGCTAAGAATTGCATGAGGGCATTGCAAAATGCTTGTTTAGTGGGAAATCTCCTTTTGACTTCTTGACCAGTTTATAAAACCGGGTTGGTGGGCTTGGGTATTGGGTATGGACGGGTAGGGTAGGGTTAATGGGTTATTGGGTGGGTTAGGTGACGTGTCAAAAGCTGGGTGGGTGGATATGTTTGGCTGTTTGGCAGTTTTGACCCCCAAAGTTCTATCTCTTGTTCACTTTGTAATAAATGGCTATCAATGCCCATTTTGCACTTAACAACTTTTGGAAAGTTGTCAAATATGGCACAAAAGGTTTATAAACTTGAAATAAGGGCTTTAAATGCATATTTTGGATTTTCCAAGGGCTGATCTTGTACAATCTTCAAACATGGAGGATCATACTTGTACAAATGACATTTGGAGGGTCATTTGTGACAAGTTCTTCAAAGATGAGGGGCCATTCTTGCCAATCTTCAATTCTTCAAGGGTCTTTTTGCAAAATTCCAAACTTGGGCTTGGTTCATTGTGCGACTTCGTTTCCCGTGTTCGTTTTTGAATGATTCTTGTGATCTTTTGCCATTTCCTCAATATCCGTACCTAAAAATACACAAGTAACGAACACGAGGATATATTTGGTATTTTTAATGATATTTTATGCATTTTAAGTCCGTTTTGGACGATGAGACCATGTATAAAAGCAGTCTCATCACTCCCCCATACTAAACCATTGCCGTGCCCTCACGCAATGCTAGAATAAAGTATCAAAGCACCTCCAAAATTCAATTTTATTCACTTTATTGAAATGATAAACTAGCTACTAGTACTATTACTACTTGCGTTTTAGACATAATGTATGATTTCATCGCAAAATGAGACGTTTAGGTTCATAGAATAAGAACACGTGAATGCTTCGTTAGAAATAATTTCGTCGTCCTCGATTTTCACTCCAATTCCATGCCAAGCGTGCAACGAGATATTGTCATTATAAGTTAGTAATGCTAACACTACTCATATGCCCTAATTACGTACTTATCCTCCCATTATTCCTAAGTTGTATCTCTTATATTTTATTATGTCTTAATGATCACGAGGATACATCATTGACTTATGCGATAATAGAGATTTAGGTCTAAAAATAGAGTCCTAACGGTGTAACTAAGACCATCAAATCAATAACCCCTCCTAATAGACAACGATGTTAAAAAATTAAGTTGACAAGAAGAATCGATAAACACGGTTTTATAACGGTTTTGAACATGAGACTTATTACCAAGACTTTTATACGCCCCCTAACAGAAGGACCTTATTATCTTTGGTTTACCTCCATCTTTTATTCCACTTCGCCATGAAGCTTTTATTATGACTTCGGTCTTGCCTTGCCTTTTATTATCCACCTCATCGGTGGTTTTATTAGCCAAAGACGTATATCCTCACGCTAAAGGAATTTTGGATCTTTAAAGCTTCGAAGATTAAGGCTTGATTCACTTTCAATTTTTGCATAGATTTTTCGGCCTTGTGAGCTTCAAATTTTTTGCTTAATTTAGGTGAGCACTTGAAATCTTATTATTGGGTGAAGCTTTCGATTATTTGGGTGCCAATACTTCAAAACCGTGACGCTGGCGATACCTTAATGTCTTCCCAATTTAATTACACGGAAGCTACTAGAAAAGACTAGAAACCCAACAATCCTAACTAAACCGCTAAGTCAATATTTATTAAGCAAAAAATATTTACAAGCGAAGGGAGAATAAGCAAACAACGAGAACACATGAGTTTTTGAAAGAATACGAGTACTCTACGTTTAGCATAGTAACTTATAATTAACTCTATCATTTCTCGTCCTCATTTAAGAGACTTAGCCTAATGTGAAGTTAAGGAATCAAAGCTAAGTGCTCAACACGCACGGTCGAGTCAAAAATTACTCTTATTCTCGCCATCGGAAAACCTACATTCGTGTCTTCAAACACTTATAAAACATGAGAAAATTTTTAAAATTTGGCCATTTTTAGCCTTATTTTGCAACAAAAACGATAAACAACACGATAAACTTTGGAAAGCGTGAAGGTTTGGCAAGGCAAGTATCTATTCACCCCCCATACTAAAGTTAAACATTGTCCTCAATGTTTCGAGTCTAGGGGTGCAAACACCCCCATACTAGAGACGTAGTCGAATGCCTAATCTAGCATGGAAAGGGTGTAACCAATAAGTAATAGCCGTTTATGAAGTGTGCTAAAAACCTAAGGTTAGAACATCAAAAGGATATATCATGGATATTGAGAAATGTCTCCAAAGCAAACGATCGAGTGCTCCCATAAAACGAACACGAGAGGCTCCAATCGTGAAGATCATGATCTAAAAACCACATATCACAAACAACCACGGAACAAAGGTTGGAAGGGCACAAATCCCCACACGTAAGCTACATTAGAAAGCGATAATATGTACATAGGATAAGCATGGGACTCCCCCACGAGGCTCCTCGTTTTGATAACCGAGTCATGAGCTCGACTCGATCCCCTCAATACTAATTATCATTGGGGAAGGTGACTTGGTCGAGGTAGTTCAAGGATGGAACTTCCCCACCAAAGTAGTGCTTCAACCTATGTCCATTCACCTTGAAGTTAGGACCACCAAAGTAGTGCTTCAACCAATAAATTAATAGCCGTTTATGAAGTGTGCTATAAACCTAAGGTTAGAACATATAAGGATATATCATATGGATATTGGGAAAGGCCTCCAAAGCAAACGATCGAGTGCTCCCATAAAACGAACACGAGAGGCTCCAATCGTGAAGATCATGATCTAAAAACCATAATGCACAAACAACCACGGAACAAAGGTTGGAAGGGCACAAATCCCCTCACATTAAACTACATTAGAAAGCAATAATATGTACATGGATAAGCATGGGTCTCCCCCACGAGGCACCTTGTTTTTGATAACCGAGTCAAAAGCTCGACCCGAATCCCCATAAATGTGATCATTTAGGGATAATCATGGTATGGTCAATTTTTGGTGGGGCTTACATGATAAACAAGGCCCAAAAGCACATGGAGTACTTTAAAAACCCGATAAACGTATACCGGGGTCAAAGATAGCGTCCTCGTTTTCGGATGAAAGACGAAACAATGCCACTTCAACACAAACCCCAATGGGGTAGAAGAAAATAGGAGAGAAGAAATAGAAGGGTGGGATAATGGGTAAGTCATGAAAACATTGAGCTACTTGAGGTAGACTCGCACCAATCAAATGAAAAGATTTTCCATTTATTGCATAGGTGGAAGACCGAGATTTCCCTATACAAGCAATTCCAGGATCAAATATCTCGTCCTCGGTGGAGAAAGGGGAGGGAACATAAGGGGCTTCCCCCACACTAAGTCCACACAAAGCATCGTCAAAAGGAGAAGACGAGCTTGTAGTACTCAATACACGCGGTGATGACGGAGTTAGAATTATAGAAAAATCTTTTAAATTCAATTCAAAATCTTTTCCTTTTTCATCTTTTACACTCTCCTTGTGAAAACCCGATTTAATTATGTCAAAAATATTTGGTGTATCTAAAGCAATGTTAGTCACACTAAAAATTCTCACATTTTTAAATCTTTTTGGTAAAGGTGGTGGTAAGTTTTCAAATATTTTGTCAACAAAGAAAACCTCCCCATCGGGATCAACGTATTCATCATCCGAAGAATCACTCGAGATTGGAATCGTAGGATTAACACTCTTAACCTCCACCGGCGGAGGGGACGGAACTTCATTTTTCTCAACAACTCCTAAAACTCTATTGGAAATTCTTTTGAAAATGCTTTTGATGGGATTGACATTGTACAAAGATGTGATAGAATACACATGAGAAAGAGTGGAGTTTTGGGTTGCATTAATGACGAGTTCTTCCTCATTGAAACGAAGAGTGATTTTTCTTGCATGCACATCGATAAGTGCTCTCGAGGTATCCAAAAAAGATCGACCTAAAATTAACGGAACTTTAGGATCGATGGGAATATCAACAACAATAAAGTCTACAGGATAGTAGAACTTTCCAACTTTCACAAAGACGTCCTCGGCAACTCCACAAGCTAGAATCGTAGAATGATCGGCCATTTCGATTGACATTCTTGAAGGAGTGAGATTTGGAAGATTGAGCGATTTAAAGATCTCAAGAGGTATCAAATTAATACTAGCACCAAGATCGGCCAAGGCGTAGCATTCTTCCATGTCTTGGATAGCACATGGGATTAAAAACTTTCCAGGATCACCGACTTTTTGAGGTACGTGGCTTAGAAAAACCGAAGAACAACTAGACGATTTTTGCAATTTCTCTTTGTTATTCAACATACTTTTGAAGTTCGCGGAAAATCGAGGCATCATGACTAAGGCGTCGGCAAAAATTATATTAATATTCAAGTCACAAAACATTTTCATAAAGAGTTCAAATTGATAATTATTTCGTTCTTGTGCCTTTTGCTTGTCTCGTCTTGAAGGGTAGGGTAAAGGTGGTGTGGGTTGGGGCAAAGTAGGCATAGGCATAGGCCTTGGAATCTCGGGTTCCATGATTGGTGTAGGTTCAACCGTAGGTGTGGTTTAAGCGGTACTTCGTGGGCTTGTAATTTGCTCCTTTTCTACCACAACCTCGGGTTCTTTCTCTTTTTCCTTCTCCATAGAAGTACTTGGACGAGAAATGGGTTCTTTGAAAGTTTTACCACTACGAGTAGTAATAACCTTCAATTCTCCTTTCGGGTTCACGATGGTATCGCTAGGAAGACCACCCAAAGAAGAGGGCTTACAGATGATAGCTTCAAACATCTTAGCCATACGGTCTTCAAACATAGATTGCCTAGCATCCGCTTTTAACAATTCTTGCTTAATCTCATGTTGTCCTTGCTCCATTTTTTGTTGATTTTGTTGGAGTCGTGTGACATTTCCTTCCATTTTATTAGCATGAGTTTTAAGTTCATTAGCAAGTTCATTTTTTAGCTCGTTTTTCAACTCGGACCTTAAGCTAACCATTTCACGTTGCATATTGTCAAACATAGCATCATTAGCCTTAGCATAATTCAAAAATTCTCCTTGAAGATTTTTGGTGTGATCGTTTTGAAAACCTTGGGCATTGTTTTGAAAATCACGGTTTTGGTTTTGGTTTGCAATTTGCCCATTTCTACTTTGGTAATTACCCTTGTTATAATTTCTTTGATTTCCTTGGTAATTTCCACCTTGGTTGTTGTTGCGATAGTTATTAGCATTTTGATTTGGTGGAGCTTGATTTTGGCGGGGACCTTGACCGATTTGGTTATAAGTTCCCGTGGCTACAAAAGCATTCGAAGTGTTACCATCCGCGGTAATGCACTCGGAAAGATCATGAGCTCCACCACACGACAAACAACTCTTAGAAACTGCTTTAACCAAAGCGGAATTGGAAGCTTCTTGAGCCTTCCAATGGGACATAAGGGTAGAAAACCTATCGAAAAACCGATTTTCTTCATTTGCCTCATCATGTAAAGCATTGATACTACAAGATGATGACGAGCCCATTTTGGCAACACTCGGTGTGTGACGAGGGCTATAAACCTTAGACCTATTCTCAATTATGACCAAAGCTTCTTCAACCGTTTTACACAAAAAATTACCACCCGCGGCGGCATTTAAATAATCTCTTTCATGATCATTAAGTCCATTGTAAAACGTGTCTATTTGGTGCAAGTCGGAAAAACCGTGATGAGGACATTCATGTAACATCTCCTTAAACCTATTCCAAGCCGTAGAAAAACTTTCATTTGATTCTTGTGAAAATTTAGAAATCTCATTTTTCAAATGCGTAGTCTTAGAGGGCGGAAAAAATTGGTTCACAAACTTTGAAACGAGATCCTTCCACGTCAATATAGAATTGGGTGGCTCTTTCTCTAACCAAATTTTAGCGGGCCCCGCTAAGGAATACGGAAAAAGCATCATCTTAATCGAGTCATTCGAGACATCCTTAAATTTGCACGTGGCGGTAAGACGATTGAATTGGCGGATATGGTTGTGAGGATTGTCCTTCTCATCACCACGGAATTTGTTGTTTTGGATCATCGACAACAAACCCGTTTTTACCTCAAAATTATCCTCAAGGATTGCGGGAATCACAATAGATTCTCCATAACCCTCGGTGGGTGCTTGAAGTAACTCCATCATAGTTCGATTCGCCATGGTTGGTTCTTCTCGTACAATGGGTTCGTCAATAGGAGACTCCTCACTAGAATGAGTTGGAGTGGGAGTTTTGTTCTTTCGTCTACGTGCACGTTTTGCTTGATTACGAGTGAGCATAAACGTCACGTACAACGTGGAGACGAGCAAAGAAGATTCTTTTTGGTATTTTGTATTTTTTAAATTTTTTTGTGGTTTTTGATGGTATTAACTTTTTGGAAATTGGTGAAATGTATTAAGTAGACACAATGTCCACAAATCTCCTCCTTAATCAAATCTCTTGATTAAAGAAACCTCAAGGAATGAAAACGATCACGTGGAGTGAATGCCTTCGATGACTTTAGAACGATGGTGGAACACCAAATCGTTCAAGAGGGTTTAATCAAATGAAACCAAGAAAATATATATGATATGTAATAATACTTTGGGCGGCAAAACCCTCGATTCACTCTCAAAATCAAATACGCACAAGCAAGCGGAGGAAACGAGGCGGGGCGAAGCACTTAAGAGCCTTTTTCCTTTAGGTCGTGAAATACAACCGCCTTATACCCACCTTATAGTTTGTATTATCAAGATTAAGCTTCACGAAAGTATTTATCTATTTTTGCCTTTTTCTTTGGTTTGAGATTCGAATACAATGATCGAGTGATGAAATCCCGAATCAAGGTTGTGATTGCTCACGCATTTGGAGTACTTGTGAATTTATTGTTCTACGTATACAATATATTAATAATATTCACACAAAAACCGAAAAACGATAATACGTATTAGTAGAGTGCTACTAATACAATTACTATTATGGCTAATATAGAAACAACAATGTTCAATCAAAACACAACACGCCTCCCCGGCAGCGGCGCCAAAAATGATAGTTGTAAAATTACACTTGTTTAGGAAAACAAGGTAAAAGTGGTAAGTATTAACGAGTGATTTAGGAAAACCACAAGTTATGACCCAAATGGGGATCGTTCTCTCGAGGAGGCACGTGTGTTGTGTAATGAATGATGATTAATGTTTTTGATTATTAACAAGAAGAAAAGAGAAGAGAAAATGACGAAGACGTAAAAAATAAAAATTAACGAAAAAATCACTACTAGAAAGTTAAGACGTAGAACCGTAAAAACGACAAAAATTAAAATTTAAACCTAAAAATTCCTAAAAATCCACAATAATATTCTAAGAGTTTACAAAAAATCAAAACTTGCTAAAACCTTTTAATTAATTAAATAATGACTTTTTAATGCTAATTAAAGCCCTAAAAATCACAATTAAATATTAAAAAGCCCCAAACAAGGTTTTAAAGTTTGTAAACCTCAAAAATGACCTAATTAAGCTAAAAACTACTTTTAAAAATTTTAAAACCAAATTAAACTAATTTTAAATACTTAAAAACTATTAAAATCTATTAAAACTTAAATTAATTCTAAAACTTAAATGAAAAGCCTAAAAAATATTTGGAAAGTGACAAAACTCCTAATTATATGTCCTTAAGCTAGGAAAAATGAAAAAAGTAGAAAAAACAAACTTTGAATTTTTACTAATAAAATAATATTAAAATATTCAAAAAAATAAAAAGTTTAGAAATAAATTCTAAAAAATTGCCAAAAATCCTAAATATTCTAACTAAGACAAAAATGCAAGTTAAAGTTCCTAAAACCTTTTTATTAATTTTATATTAATTTTTAAAGTTATCTAAAAACCCTAAAATCAAATAAAATTAAAAATAAGACTTTTTGAAAACTTTTTTTGATGTAAACCTCAAATAACTTAAATAAAAACTAAAAACTATTTTTTTGGATTTTTAAAATACTATTTACTATTTTTTTTACTTTCTAAAAATTAATCTAAAAATAATCCTAATAAATAAATAAACAAAGGGAAAAATCTACTTTTAAAACAGAAAAGTCTAATACCTAGATAAAGTCCTAGGAAAAATAAGCTAGACCAAAAAGCTAAACAAATAAGCTTAATATTGACAAAATAAGCTACGACTTAATTTAAATAAGCACAAACAAACACACCTTAAGTATTTAATCTTGCACACCCTTACCAGTCAAAGACCCTAGGGCAACGGTAAGGAGTGTGTGTTGTGAGAGGAGTGGCGCAGGTTCGAGTCCTGGCCACGTCCTTTTTGGTGTTATTTTTTTTCTTTTTCTAACTTTTAAAAATCAACCTGTTCACTCTTTTACTCAAAAAAACACAAACCAAATCCAATTTGTTAACAAGAATTAAGCAAGATGAACAAAAACGGGTTCAGTTTACATTCCAAGAACACAAAGCAAATGGGATTTATTCACTTGTGCAGATTTCTACCAAGAGGAGCTTGGTATTGATTTGGTGATGTTTTTGTAGGCAAACAGGCACCCCTACACTCAGTTGGAGTGTAGGGAGTCAAAGCAGGCACAAATCAAGCAATACACTTCCCACAATCAAGATCAAAATGCACACAATAGCAGAAACAAGTTGCTGTGATGGTTGGTACAGGTCTGGTGGTACTTTGTGTCCAATTTGATGCACAAAAATGAGATTTAAAGGTTCCAATCTTGCACACAACTCATTTTCATGGCATACAACTGATACACACCCCTAAAACAACCTATATCTAGCAGCTTAACAATCTATGATGCACAAACTTCAAGAAAAACAAGCAGATTTGGGGTTATACTGATTATTGCTATTTCCAAACTTTTTAGCATACAAATTGGTTCACAACACTTTCAAACAAAAGATAAAACTCACAAGCAACCTAACAATATCCTATGGAGTCTTTCTAACATGTTTTAACTTAGCAAATTTGCCACACAATCTGATTAAAACACAAATCCAAACACCCCTTTATGTGACTGAAAATGAATTTAACAAAGCAAATCTCTTAATAACAACTTTAAACTAATTCTTAATAATCTTAACATGTATAGCACACAAAAATCAGCAACATCAAACCAAATAGAACACACATAAACACTCCTTTATGCAATAATCACTTAAAGCATATAATTTTCAGAAAAATGAAAATTAAAATGAGATTAAGGGAACTACCTTAAGGGACCTACTTCCAGGTCCCTTAGTGGTTGAAAACCACCTCCAATAGACCCGGGTCTATGCAGGACCTTTATCAAACAAGCTTCAATGATCTGCTAAGAAAAAATGGAAAAAGAACAAGCACAATACTATATTCTGTTTTCTTTCTTCCTTAAAAACCTTTTTTCAAATCTTTCTCAAAAACTTTCCAAGTATTTTTCTTTCAAAATACTCCTTAAACAAACAACTTTCAATCCAGAAAATCAAACCTCAATACAAAATTTTACCACAAGTTACCAATTTTCAGAAACTATGTTTCTGAAATTTCAAAACACAAATTGTTTTGAACAAATTCAAATGGAACTCAGATTTTACTCAACAAATAAACACCAACTTTTAAAAAACAGTAAAAGGAATTACATTTATATCAAAATACCAACTTTAATTTCTTTAAAAAGGAATTACAATTTTTGGAGTAAAATCTGGAACAGGAATAAAGGTCACAAATCGACCTCTATTTATACAAGAAGTAGAACTATCTAGAAAGCTTAAAACTAATGCTAAACCCTAGCTCTTGATTTCCTGAAATGCCCTTGAGAAAAGTCTTGAAATTGGTCAAAATTTGCTCCCATGTGATTCTGTTGGTGTCTTGTGAAGATGCCAGCTGTGAACATTCAATCTTGAGCGTCCAATTAATCTTGGGGGCCAAGGAGTGAAGTTGGACCATTGATTTGGTCAAGTGCCATGTGAGAGGGTGGCAGGGGAGGGGACAAACAGTACAGGGGTCGTTTTCTAGGTGTGTGGGTGTGTTGGAATTGGGGTTGTGAGTAAAACCCCTAATATTAATTAGGGTTTAGGTTAAACATGAAGGTAATTAAAACTGGGTTTTTGTTAAGGTTGATAGGATGAAGGTGGGGATTAGATCCGAATTGGGGATTAGGGAATTTAAAATGCTTGTTTAGTGGGAAATCTCCTTTTGACTTTTTGACCAGTTTATAAAACCGGGTTGGTGGGATTGGGTATTGGGTATGGACGGGTAGGGTAGGGTTAATGGGTTATTGGGTGGGTTAGGTGACGTGTCAAAAGCTGGGTGGGTGGATATGTTTGGCTGTTTGGCAGTTTTGACCCCCAAAGTTCTATCTCTTGTTCACTTTGTAATAAATGGCTATCAATGCCCATTTTGCACTTAACAACTTTTGGAAAGTTGTCAAATATGGCACAAAAGGTTTATAAACTTGAAATAAGGGCTTCAAATGCATATTTTGGATTTTCCAAGGGCTGATCTTATACAATCTTCAAACATGGAGGATCATACTTGTACAAATGACATTTGGAGGGTCATTTGTGACAAGTTCTTCAAAGATGAGGGGCCATTCTTGCCAATCTTCAATTCTTCAATGGTCTTTTTGCAAAATTCCAAACTTGGGCTTGGTTCATTATGCGACTTCGTTTCCCGTGTTCGTTTTTGAATGATTCTTGTGATCTTTTGCCATTTCCTCAATATCCGTACCTAAAAATACACAAGTAACGAACACGAGCATATATTTGGTATTTTTAATGATATTTTATGCATTTTAAGTCCGTTTTGGACGATGAGACCATGTATAAAAGCAGTCTCATCATATTGATTTTAGGTCTAGACATAATTTAGATCTCATTTTGGACTTATGACTTATTTACTTGATTTGTACATAGATAAATCTAATTTAGAACATCACATAAAACAAGTATAAGTTTTATTCTTTTATTTTAGATTTAAAACTATATATGAATAAGCTCATAATAAACTTATAAGAATATCCTAAGTTAAAACTTACATAAAATGTAGAGTAGTGGTAATGGACTATTGAAGCCCATGAAATATTAATCCAAAACTTAATGGACCTAATAAGCCTATATAATAAATCCTAGTAATTTAATGGACTTAAGATTACACTTAGGCCTATTTAACTAATTAAAGGAATTAAAATATATTTAGGCCCAATAAATGATTTAAAGACCCATGTAAATAAATTAGTAGACTTGAGATATATTTAAGCCCACTAAAATAGCCCATTAAATGTTTAGCCCATTTAATGAGCCTATATAAAGTTTGAATGTTAAAATAAAAGTTTTTATAATAAAATATAACTTATAAAAACTTTTTGGATGAAAATGACAATTTATAAAACTTAAGGACTAAAACCGTAACTTATGAAACTTGTTTTGATAAATTAGTAAACACAAGGACTGAAAATGTAAATATCCAAAAGTCTAGGGTTTAGTAAATATTATTCGTGGCAAGTTAAACCCTAGGGACCATTTTGGGAAGTTTCTAAAAGTTATTTTGTCATTTTATAACCCTAAGGACTATTCTTATAAATTGTCGAAACTTAAGGAAGCCCTAGGGGCTGTTTTGTAATTTTTATATAGTTACAAAACCTAGATAATACTAGGGGGACTAAATCTGCCATAAGCCGAAACTTAAACAAGCCCTAGATACCAAATGTGTACTAATCCGAAAGTTTACTTGTTTAAAAATATTGAGGGACTAGTTTTGCCACATTCCGAAACATTAACTAGCCCTAACCCTAAAAGCTATTTTAATTATGATAAAACCTAATTAAAAGTCTAGATCATGAGGATTAATGTATAAGCTTAAGTATGTGATAAATAAATTATTTTATGAATACCAAATAATTTATGAAAACTTTAGAGATAAATAAAATAATATTTTTTTTATGAAATAATTATTTATATTTGCTTTACAAAATAAATTGTATAAACAAGATGAATATGTACTATTAAAACATGTACTCATATACTTTTAAGAAATAAAATTATATGAACGCTAATTAAATTGAATGTTACTACATAAATATATTATAAGTAAAACCCCTTATGTTTACTTAAATATAGAACTTGGTTATAAATTTAATTAGATGTTATTGATACAAGTACTATAAATATGGATTAATATTTTTAAGTGAAACATTTTCTTTTATGTTCACTTAAATGTAAAACTTAATTGTAAGATTGAATGAGTATTAATACATGTATGCTGTAACACTCTCATTTTTCGTATCGGTACAGCAGAAGGGTCTTTCAGAGTGTTACGGGATAGCACAATAACTCCAATCATAGACAACACATAAAAATGGTTGTACAAGGTTTAACAAACATTCATTCGATAAAAAGTTTCAAAAGCGTACAACAGGTCTCAAATTATACAGGTCATTAAGTTTACAAAACACAGATCGAATGAACATTTTTAATATTAAGTGTGTTCCATCAGAGTCGATCTCCATCCGGATTACCTTCAAGCACCTGAGATAGAAAACATGCAAAAATCATATCAGCGAATGCCGAGTGAATTCATAGAGCTTAATGAAAACCGTTATATAAAACAATCATTTACATTCATTTAAAATCAGAACACAAGTATAATATCGGAAGTAAGTCCTTATATTGCTAGTCAGGCAATATATATCAAGCGTACATCTGAAACCGTCCATGAAACCGTAGTCTCTATATTACCATGATAGGTAATATATTCATCGTAATAGCGTCGTTATCATTTATTATTTATGTCTTATATTGTATTAGGATACATGGTATCTGAATTAGGATTATTATTAGCCGCATGACATTGTTACCTTACTGTGAAAACAGCGGGCCGCGAACCCGACAAACAATTTGCCCATCTAAGTTAGCGTGTCGTCACAAAAATCACGCTATGGAATCTTCTCATACATAAATTCGCTTACCAATCAATGTGGTACGACGGGGATCAACCGTCAAGGCGCGAACTGGGGTGATCGTCCCCAAATAGTACTATCAAATGCATAAGCGTCTACCAAATCCCGGTAGTTCACAATTCATGCTAATGGGACTTTAAGTGACATAACCTAACTACTAATAATCCTTTTAGTCTCGAATATAGGGTCATAGCATCATTCGGGTCCATATCATTAAGCATGCAATCGGGACTACTTGTGTTCTATTTTTATAAAAATCTAGCATGTTATCTCCCTCGCGGGTTTACAAATCATTTTATAAAAACATTTAAAAGAGTGCGAGGCTATGAACTCACGTTGTTAATGAAAGGCGGATTATCGGCTACGGGCGTGCTTCGGTCACAGAAACCTATATAAATAATAATCGGTCTTAGACTCGGTCCAATGACTTTTATCAAAATAACAATATACATATGATGATTTTGTACATATGATGATGATCAAGTGGGTTTATACATCCTTGTTTACTCAATTTAGTGTTTACGTTTTGGTAACGTTTTACTAGTTCGCTAGTTTTACCTATTTATCTATTTTAAGTCCATTAAGTCTTTTATAAGTTCTTTAACTTGTTTTTACCCATTTTATACCTATATGATCAGTATATATATTTTTCATGTTGGGCCCAAATGGGTTAAGCCCAATAAGCTCTTTTTACAAGTATTTATCTTTTTAAGTCTAATTATTAGTCCAATATGTTTAGTTAGCTCGTAAATGTCCGTAATTCTTATAGTTCGGGTTTTATCGGTTTTTACTTGTATTAGTTACTTATACATCAGTATACAACTTTTATAAACTTTACATTAGACGGGTTTGGTCGTCTAAGTTTTATTTGGCGAAAAACGTTAATTTTACGGCGATAGCCGGAAAAGTCGTAAAAATCAAGTTTATAGTTTTTATTACTTATAAATATTATTTTTACCACCATTTATATAATTTACCCATTTAGTTAACCTTTTATACATTTATATAAATAAGTTTTATAAGTTAGTGGGTTTATATTTTTACATTTTATAAATTATAATGTGAGTGCTTATATAATAATAATAAACATTATTTCCAAAATCTGATTTTTAACTTCATATTCACCATTTTTACCATATCTAGAGTTCTACAATGACTTAGAAGCTCATTTTTGGATGACAAATTCTTCATAATATGTGCTACATATAACTTAGTTATAGCTACTGCCCATTTTGATTTTAAGTTGCCTTAACAGTCCCTACAAAACTGCTTATTCAGATTATACCACCTAACTTGTTTTGATCATATCTCACTCATTATTTTGATTCCATTGCATGGCCAACTCTCACATGTGTATAACATCATCTACTTAATGTAAATAGATCAAACCATGAAATTTTATCAGTTCATCTTTTAGTTATCTACTGTTTTTATACAGCCAACTAAATAGTCAAGATTTTAGCTTCATTTCTTATGGTTATCATCATTTTTAAGCATATTTATCAACACTTGATCCCCACACAACATTTTTATCATCATATATACATCATATAAATATACAAAATGAAAGAAAATACATTTGTTCTTTACAAAATAATAAGAGAAAAATGTAGAGGATGATCTTCTTGACCAATCCAAGTGGATTTCTTGTTTTAGGAAGGCAAGAACTTGATGAACACAACAAGTATCTCCAAGACCATCAAATACCAAGAACATAGGTTGGAAAATCAGCCCTAGGACACAAGCAAATCACCTCCAAAGTTGTTAATATGGCCACCAAATGATCAAGGCTTCAAGAGGACACCTTAATAGGACTAGTAAACATGTGGTTTATGGCTAGAAAAGATCAAGAATGGTGTTTGTTGGCTTATTTGGGACGGCACAAAGGGAGAGTTGAGAGGATTTTAGAGTGGTTTGCATGTAGGAAATGGTAGGAATGAAACAACTTGCTAGTTTTGTGGTAAAGTGGGGAAAGTTTGCTTAATGTGTAAGCATTTGCTTACACTTGTGTAAGTATTAGCTAACTTGATGCCACATTAGTGTTGTGGTGTCAAGTGTAGCCGTCCCATATTGCTAGTGGGGTGGGACAAAGTTTTGTCCCATCTCACTAGTTTACGGGTATTTCTCGATTCTATTTTTCTCGATTTGCGTGCCCTCGGGTCGTTTTACGAAAAATGTTTTTATAAATTATGAATCACCGTCACAAAACGAATCCAATAAAAATTGTCTCATCAAAAACGGAGTTCAAAAACGTAAATACGTAATCCTAAGGTTTCCGGTTTAGTCGTAAAAGACGCCAAATTAGGCACGTAAGCCCAAATTTAAATCCGTAAATTGTGAGTTCGTCAACCAACACAAAATAAGTTTCAAAATATTATACGAGAAAATATTTCACTACCTGAAAATGTTAGATTTGTCACAGCTTTTCCTCCTAAAAGGGATCAACGTCCTCGTGATCCATTTCATTTGGATGTCCGTTTCTTATTGGAATCGAAGAGGTGCGGATATTTCTTCCACATTTCATCCTCTCGTTCCCAAGTATACTCCGGTCCATGCTTTGAATTCCATCGGATCTTGACAATAGGTATCCGACTTTGTTTCAGTTTCTTTACCTCACGGTCCATAACTTCTACGGGCTCTTCGATAAAATGCAACTTCCCATCTATTCGAACCTTACCTAACGGAATTTTCTCATCACTCACTGCTAGACATTTCTTTATATTAGATACATGGAATGTGTTGTGAACACCATGAAGTTCTGGGGGTAACTCTAGTTTGTAGGCCACCGGACCTACTCTAGATAAAATCTTAAAGGGTCCAATATAACGGGAATTCAATTTTCCTCGTTTTCCAAATCTTATAACGCCTTTCCATGGCAATACCTTCAACATTACTCTGTCACCCACTTCAAACTCCATTGGCTTCCGCCGCACATCCGCGTAACTTTTCTGTCTACTTCGGGCAGTCAACAACCTCTTCTTAATCTGAACTATCATCTCCGTAGTCTCCTGGATCAATTCCGGTCCCGTGAGCTGGGTATCCCCAACTTCACTCCAACATACAGGAGATCTACACTTCCTACCATACAAAGCTTCAAACGGTGCAGCCTTAATACTAGAATGGTAACTATTGTTATACGAAAACTCTGCTAACGACAAATGTTTATCCCAATTCTTACCAAAGTCTAACACACAAGCTCTCAACATATCTTCCAGTGTTTGTATCTTCCTTTCACTCTGCCCATCAGTCTGGGGGTGATAAGCAGTGCTCATATCGAGATTCGTTCCCAAAGATCTTTGGAGAGATTTCCAAAAATTCTCTGCGAATCTAGGATCTCGATCTGAAATGATCGATACAGGCACTCCATGCTTGCATACAACATTATCAAGGTATATTCGAGTCAGCTTCTCCAGTGAGAACTGCTCCTTAACCGGAATGAAGTGTGCTGATTTGGTCAGTCTATCGACAGTAACCCAAATCGAATTGTTTCCAGATGATGTTCTAGGAAGCTTGGTGATAAAGTCCATCGTAATTCGCTCCCACTTCCATTCAGGAATCTTTGGCTGTTGAAGTAGTCCTGATGGCTTTTGATGTTCGGCCTTAACTCTAGCACAAGTCAAGCATTGAAGAACATACATAGCTATGTCAGCTTTCATATTCGGCCACCAGTACAACTTCTTCAAATCATGGTACATCTTATCAGATCCCGGATGAATGGAATACTTAGATTTATGGGATTCTAACATAATTAAATCTCTTAAGCCTCCAAACTTAGGTATCCACATACGACCTCTTAAACATTTCACTCCATCAGCTCTAACCTCTAAAGGATCTCCTTCTCCTCGGAACCCTTCATTAACAAAATTCTCCTTCTTACAAGCTTCTGTTTGAGCATTTCTAATTTGCTCAGGCAAATTATTGTGCACGGTCAAGACTAGAGAACGCACCCTGATAGGCTCTCTATCTTTCCTACTCAACGCATCAGCAACAACATTGGCTTTTCCTGGGTGATATTTTATATCACAATCATAATCACTTAACAACTCTATCCATCTTCGTTGCCTCATGTTCAATTCCTTCTGGTCGAGAATATACTGTAGGCTTTTGTGATCGGTGAATACCGTACACTTGGTGCCATACAGATAATGTCTCCATAACCTAAGAGCAAAGACCACCGCTCCTAGCTCAAGATCATGAGTAGTATAATTCTCCTCATTCTTCCTTAATTGCCTAGAAGCATAAGCTATCACTTTCTCTCTCTGCATCAAAACAGCTCCATAACCTCTAAGAGATGCATCACAATATACTACAAAATCTTCACTCCCGTCGGGTAATGATAAGATTAGCGCACTACATAATTTTTGCTTCAATGTCTGAAATGCTCCATCTTCATCACTTCCCCAAACAAAAGGTTTATTCTTCTGAGTAAGCTTAGTCAAGGGTTTAGCTATTAAAGAAAATTCTTTAATGAATCGCCTATAATAGCCAGCTAATCCTAAGAACTGTCGCACTTCCGTTGGCGTTGTCGGTGCAGACCAATTCTTAATAGCTTCAACCTTTGCAGGATCAACATGAATTCCATCTCTGTTAATCACATGACCAAGAAATTGCACATAATCTAACCAGAAATCACACTTCGAAAACTTAGCATACAACCTTTCATCCTTCAACAAGTTCAAAACAATCCTCAAATGTTCTCTATGCTCATCTTCATTCTTAGAATAGATTAGAATATCGTCAATAAACACAATCACAAATTTATCCAAGTAGGGCTTGCACACTCGATCCATTAAATCCATGAAAACCGCAGGTGCGTTAGTTAACCCAAATGGCATTAGTTGAAATTCATAGTGTCCATAACGAGTTCTAAATGCAGTTATAGGAATATCTTCTTCACGGACGTGAAGTTGGTGATATCCTGACCGCAAATCTATCTTAGAATACACACTAGATCCTTGCAGTTGATCAAACAAATCATCAATCCTAGGTAAAGGATATCGATTTTCAATTGTCAACTTATTCAGTTCCCTTTAATCAATGCACATACGAAAAGATCCATCCTTCTTCTTAACGAACAAGACTGGAGCTCCCCAAGGCGACGAGCTCGGTCGAATAAAACCTTTATCAGACAACTCCTTAAGTTGCTCAGATAACTCCTTTAACTCAGAAGGGGCTAATCGGTAAGGCGCACGTGCCACCGGTGCAGCACCAGGAATTAAATCGATTCGAAACTCTACTTGCCTTATCGGTGGAAGTCCTGGTAAATCTTTAGGAAATACCTCAGGAAATTCACAAATAATAGGTACATCTTCCAATCGTTTCTCCCTAGACTCATTCCTGGTCACTTGAGCTAAGAATAACTCACAACCATTCCTGATGTACTTTTGGACTTTAATACATGAAACGATTTTCAAACGGGATTCACCTCGACTACCATCAATTACTAACGTCCTATTCCTAAGAGGAATCTTAACCTTCTTTTCTCCACATAAAATAGTAGCATTATTCAACGACAACCAATCCATACCAATAATAATATCAAAACTACCTAATTCTATTAACATCAAATCAATCGGAAAGGAATGGTTCAAGAGATTTAGAGAGCATCCTTCTAATAGCTTATTAGTTTTCACTAATTTACCATTAGCTAATTCCACCTCGTAACTGGTATTTATCTCAACAGGTTCAATGTCAATAAGGGCACTAAATTTAGTGGATACAAAGCTTTTATCAGCACCCGAATCGAATAAAGCAACAACATAATGATTGTTGAGTAAAAACGTACCGGTAACGACATTCGGATCCTCTTTCTTCACCTCAATTGTTCCAAGTTGATAGTTACCACCCTAGGGGTTTCTTCCAGGTACAATCGCTTTCAACTTGGGGCATTCCGATTTCCTATGACCTTCTTCATTACAGTTGAAGCAAATGGTTCCCTTCTTACACCTTTCAACCTTGTGTCCAAGCTTTCCGCAATTTCGGCACTTCCAGCAGTCGCCAGCATGCCTCTTGTTGCCACACTTAGGACATCTATCATCGTTGCGCGGTGCATTGTTGGTAAGAGCATTTGCATTCCCCTTTTCTGGTTCTGACGGCGATTGTAATTCTTCCTATTATCACCTCTATCTACACGATCACCGTCTCCCTTTCTTTTCTCACCAACACGGGCTTCATCTTCCCTATCCTGAATTATCTGTCCAATGAGTTGGTAAGCCATTCGAACAGCATCATCAATGGTCAGTGGTTTCGATGATGTTACGTCCCCCCGGATATTCCTGGTCAACCCTTTCACATATTGCTCAATTCGGATCTCTTCGGGTTCAACCAATCGAGGACATAGCAAGGCCAACACATGGAATCGGTTCGTGTAACTATCAATGTCCACACCTTTCATTCTCAAATGAATCAACTCTTGTTCTAACCTAATGATCACACTACGAGGACAAAACTCCAAAGTCATCCACTTCTTAACTTCAGCCCAAGGAGTAGCATTAGCAGCATCAAGACCCATGAAAGCAATTCTCCCGTTCCACCAAGTCAACGCACGACCTTTAAGAGTAGCCATAGCGAAAGTCACCTTATCTTCCTCCTTACACTTACTAATCCTAAACACCGATTCAATCTTTTCAATCCACTGGCTTAATCCTACAGCACCTTCAGTTCCATTAAAAGCTAGAGGTTCACACTTCATGAACGTCACATAAGTACAGCCACCAACTTCAGGTGCATTCGTTCCAAGTCCTCCTATATTTCCTCCAGCATTAGCATTCACATTATTAGCATTCACATTCACATTAGTACCGCCAATTCCACTACCGCCAGCTCCACTACCGCCAGCTCCACTACCGCCAGCTCCACTACCGCCAGCTCCACTACCGCCAGCTTCATTTCTAGCATTTGCCATAAATTCAGTCATAGATGCGGTAACTTGCTCCGTAATAATCCTACGTACATCATCCTCAGTCACAGCCTTCTTGGGCGGCATAGTTCTATAATTCCACAATTTCAAAGTATTAAGCATTCATCCAACAAAGGATTCATATAATATGGACTGAGTTCATAATCAAGATACAAATAAGGCACAATATGGAATTCAAGACAAGATACATATTTCATTCGATCTGAAACAAAAGTATTGTCTTAGTACATCCATATCAAAGTTCTAACACTATATACACTCAAAATTCGTGCCAAGTCTACTACTAACAAGTCGGTTCAGTCAAAGCTACAAGCACAAAAGATATAAAGGTCACTACTAAACACAGACTGGTCTACTGAGAACCGCCAGATGGTCCATCATCCATCGTCTTCTGGATCTTCGCCGGACGATCACTAGACACATCTTCAGCTGGGCGCTTACGGATTACTCCTCTTTCAACCATGTCAGCATAAAATCTACTGTTCCAACCCACGGATATATTCAACTCCTTTTCAGCTTTCTCACGCATCGCACGAGCCACACTCAACTGAATCTCCATAGTATTCACCTTTCTCTTCATAACAACATACTCACGGCTCTCCAACACTGATAACCTCCTAAAAGCCTCATTCAAACCACGTTCTACATCACTCAAATCCAAACTAAGCAATTCTCGCTCTTTCTCGCCAACCTTAGTCTTCGACTCCAAATAAGCAACCTGAGTCTGAACAACACCTAATCCAACCTCTGTCACACAACTCTTAACACGGGAAGCATCTAGATCACGTCTCAAGGCCCATGGTACAAGACCATCAATATGAGTAGCCTCTCGAGTACTAGACGACTCTCCTATCTCACGTCTACGAGTAGCAATACCATCAGTGCCGTCAGGTGCATCGTCATCCTCATCCTTCTCTGATTCAGAATCAGATTCAGACGATTCAGACATTTCGTCCCTAGGTAACTCAACCTTAGAATCAGACAAATAAACTGGTGGGGGCAAAGGCTCGCCCTCTGGAACATCATAAGGATAAATAAGCTCAGCTTCCTCATCGTCATCAACCTCAACATCTATACCTACATCCTCCTCGACATCCTCGTCATCTAAATTATCTAACCCAATCTCATCCTCATTCTCAATATCAGCATTCTCAATCTCCACATTCTCATTACCCACATTCTCAATATCCACATTCTCTACTAAGTCAACCTGAGGGGCAATCTGATCTCCTAGTCCTAACTCGGGCTCGGGATCCTCAAATGGTTCCTCCTCATCATCGATATCATAATCTACTAAGTCTAAATAAGGATCATCTTCTATATTAGATTCGGGAATAGCATGGTTTTCTACAGGAATATTAGGGTCAGCCATGACAATCTGCATTTATATATATATCTCGTATTAGGATAACATACTAGTTAAACAATTACATAATGAAATCACGATATATACATATATATAAATTATATTATATATATCAAAATATATATCTTCTCAATAGGGCTTGTTGGTAACGTAGGAGATCTCTGGCACCGTTATAGTCAAAACATTTTTCAAATATTTTCTCAAATGTTCATCGTCAAAAGATTTTGAAAAGTTTTGTTCAAAACCTTGGTTTTTTAAAATCTTTTGTTCTCTATAACGAGAGCTCTGGTACCAAACTGTAACACTCTCATTTTTCGTATCGGTACAGCGGAAGGGTCTTTCAGAGTGTTACGGGATAGCACAATAACTCCAATAATAGACAACACATAAAAATGGTTGTACAAGGTTTAACAAACATTCATTCGATAAAAAGTTTCAAAAGCGTACAACAGGTCCCAAATTATACAGGTCATTAAGTTTACAAAACACAGATCGAATGAACATTTTTAATATTAAGTGTGGGTCATCAGAGTCGATCTCCATCCGGATTACCTTCAAGCACCTGAGATAGAAAACATGCAAAAATCATATCAGCGAATGCCGAGTGAATTCATAGAGTTTAATGAAAACCGTTATATAAAACAATCATTTACATTCATTTAAAATCAGAACACAAGTATAATATCGGAAGTAAGTCCTTATATTGCTAGTCAGGCAATATATATCAAGCGTACATCTGAAACCGTCCATGAGACCGTAGTCTCTATATTACCATGATAGGTAATATATTCATCGTAATAGCGTCGTTATCATTTATTATTTATGTCTTATATTGTATTAGGATACATGGTATCTGAATTAGGATTATTATTAGCCGCATGACATTGTTACCTTACTGTGAAAACAACGGGCCGCGAACCCAACAAACAATTTGCCCATCTAAGTTAGCGTGTCGTCACAAAAATCACGCTATGGAATCTTCTCATACATAAATTCGCTTACCAATCAATGTGGTACGACGGGGATCAACCGTCAAGGCGCGAACTGGGGTGATCGTCCCCAAATAGTACTATCAAATGCATAAGCGTCTACCAAATCCCGGTAATTCACAATTCATGCTAATGGGACTTTAAGTGACATAACCTAACTACTAATAATCCTTTTAGTCTCGAATATATGGTCATAGCATCATTCGGGTCCATATCATTAAGCATGCAATCGGGACTACTTGTGTTCTATTTTTATAAAAATCTAGCATGTTATCTCCCTCGCGGGTTTACAAATCATTTTATAAAAACATTTAAAAGAGTGCGAGGCTATGAACTCACGTTGTTAATGAAAGGCGGATTATCGGCTACGGGCGTGCTTCGGTCACAGAAACCTATATAAATAATAATCGGTCTTAGACTCGGTCCAATGACTTTTATCAAAATAACAATATACATATGATGATTTTGTACATATGATGATGATCAAGTGGGTTTATACATCCTTGTTTACTCAATTTAGTGTTTACGTTTTGGTAACGTTTTACTAGTTCGCTAGTTTTACCTATTTACCTATTTTAAGTCCATTAAGTCTTTTATAAGTTCTTTAACTTGTTTTTACCCATTTTATACCTATATGATCAGTATATATATTTTTCATGTTGGGCCCAAATGGGTTAAGCCCAATAAGCTCTTTTTACAAGTATTTATCTTTTTAAGTCTAATTATTAGTCCAATATGTTTAGTTAGCTCGTAAATATCCGTAATTCTTATAGTTCGGGTTTTATCGGTTTTTACTTGTATTAGTTACTTATACAACAGTATACAACTTTTATAAACTTTACATTAGACGGGTTTGGTCGTCTAAGTTTTATTTGGCGAAAATCGTTAATTTTACGGCGATAGCCGAAAAAGTCGTAAAAATCAAGTTTATAGTTTTTATTACTTATAAATATTATTTTTACCACCATTTATATAATTTACCCATTTAGTTAACCTTTTATACATTTATATAAATAAGTTTTATAAGTTAGTGGGTTTATATTTTTATATTTTATAAATTATAATGTGAGTGCTTATATAATAATAATAAACATTATTTCCAAAATCTGATTTTTAACTTCATATTCACCATTTTTACCATATCTAGAGTTCTACAATGACTTAGAAGCTCATTTTTGGATGACAAATTCTTCATAATATGTGCTACATATAACTTAGTTATAGCTACTGCCCATTTTGATTTTAAGTTGCCTTAACAGTCCCTACAAAACTGCTTATTCAGATTATACCACCTAACTTGTTTTGATCATATCTCACTCATTATTTTGATTCCATTGCATGGCCAACTCTCACATGTGTATAACATCATCTACTAATAGATCAAACCATGCAATTTTATCAGTTCATCTTTTAGTTATCTACTGTTTTTATACAGCCAACTAAATAGTCAAGATTTTAGCTTCATTTCTTATGGTTATCATCATTTTTAAGCATATTTATCAACACTTGATCCCCACACAACATTTTTATCATCATATATACATCATATACATATACAAAATGAAAGAAAATACATTTGTTCTTTACAAAATAATAAGAGAAAAATGTAGAGGATGATCTTCTTTACCAATCCAAGTGGATTTCTTGTTTTAGGAAGGCAAGAACTTGATGAACACAACAAGTATCTCCAAGACCATCAAATACCAAGAACATAGGTTGGAAAATCAGCCCTAGGACACAAGCAAATCACCTCCAAAGTTGTTAATATGGCCACCAAATGATCAAGGCTTCAAGAGGACACCTTAATAGGACTAGTAAACATGTGGTTTATGGCTAGAAAAGATCAAGAATGGTGTTTGTTGGCTTATTTGGGACGGCACAAAGGGAGAGTTGAGAGGATTTTAGAGTGGTTTGCATGTAGGAAATGGTAGGAATGAAACAACTTGCTAGTTTTTTGGTAAAGTGGGGAAAGTTTGCTTAATGTGTAAGCATTTGCTTACACTTGTGTAAGTATTAGCTAACTTGATGCCACATTAGTGTTGTGGTGTCAAGTGTAGCCGTCCCATATTGCTAGTGGGGTGGAACAAAGTGTTTTGTCCCATCTCACTAGTTTACGGGTATTTCTCGATTCTAGTTTTCTCGATTTGCGTGCCCTCGGGTCGTTTTACGAAAAACGTTTTTATAAATTATGAATCACCGTCACAAAACGAATCCAATAAAAATTGTCTCATCAAAAACAGAGTTCAAAAACGTAAATACGTAATCCTAAGGTTTCCGGTTTAGTCGTAAAAGACGCCAAATTATGCACGTAAGCCCAAATTTAAATCCGTAAATTGTGAGTTCGTCAACCAACACAAAAATAAGTTTCAAAATATTATACGAGAAAATATTTCACTACCTGAAAATGTTAGATTTGTCACATATGCTAACTGATATTAATAGTTAAACATTTTATGTTTTCTTAGAACTGAAACTTATATAAATAAGTTTAAATGAATATTGATGCTACTTGAGCTACGGTTATTTAGATAAATACCATAATATGAATAAACTGAATAAAATCCGTATAAGCATACATATATGTTCTTTGTACTATCTATTAAGACTGTACTATCTAATTAGGCATAACTTTGGTGTGAGCAGTAATTGGATATCCGTGTTAAACAAGCAATTGCCTACTCCCAGGTGAGTTTACAGCCTCACTTAAACTTTGATAAAACTTTCCCTTTTGGGAAAGGAAAATATGCAAACATATATTGGGCACGTCTGGATTGTATAAACTAGATTATGATTGCTTACTATTGAAACTGTTAAATTGTTGTAAATCGCCCGAATGTTATAAATAGATCTATTAGGGATTGACCATCCCCGTCTGGGTGAGTCATGCTCACTGTGCCTTGGCCGGGACAACAGACGTATACCATGTTGGAACTGGAATGGGTGTATTTTTTGGTAAGACACTACGTCCTCATCTGTTGAGGACTATGGGGTTAAGCTTCAGTTTCTAATAATAAACAAATGTTATTTACATTTTAGTAAGAATGCTTTGTGCATTATTGCTTTTATGATTATTATATGTCCCAACTAATTAATTGTTAAAATCTGTAAATTCACCAACTTTATGTTGACCCATTAGTATGTTTTGCACAGGAATATGAAGTTAGTACGTGGTGTGTGCATGGTCTCCAGCATCTTAGTAATATGCATTATAGGACTCGTCCGGGGTTCGATTTGGGAAACGTAAACAATCAGCTTCAGTCATGTTTATGACAATTTTTAATATTTTGTTTTCAAATATGTAATCTGATTTAAATAATCTTTATCTTATGCTCTATGGACTATATGCTATTGATCCACCCTTGTGACGTCTCCGGGGATATTTTCCGCATATCTTGACCTTACCCGGGGTGTCACAGAGAATGGTATCAGAGCGTTAGTTATAGAGAACCAGATAATTTTTTTAATAAAATAAAAATAAAATGATTTTTCTTTTATTTAAAACTGGACTATAACTTATAAAACTATTTATGGGATTTTATTTTGGGACCGTCTTTGTTAAGCATATAGATCTTAGGGCATGTTACGCTATATGAACTAATTGTATATATATATGTTTACTACACTTGATTATTAATACTGTTTAGTAAGGTATTGCTATTGTCATACGTGCTAAACTTGAAAAAATTTACACTACATAGTAAATTACTGAAATGCGAAAATGAGTAATATTAAACTAAAACTTCACACTTACTAACTGATAAATGGACTATTTACATGATAGTACATACATATGTATAAGTATGAATAATTGTAACCTTAAAACATTCTAATAATTTTTTGAAAGGGGTATATTTCATAAAGCATGTAATCTAAATAATATTGTTCTTTGTTTGTAAGCTCATACTTACTTCAAACATAAAATGATATTATTTCAGAGCATCATGACTCCGCCTACTGCATCTACGACTCTTCTACCAGTGGTATCTCCTCCCCCAATTGTTTGTTTATCTCCACGATCGGCGCAGTATGGATGGTTGTCAGCCTCAGATTTAGAGGATGACCAAACTATCGAGGCTGTACTCCCAAAGGATCCATTTCCTACCTCCACATCAGCTATACTGACCCCAACCTCGATGGATGAGGACCAGGTTCCTCCTAGCCTAGCTCCTTCCGTGTCTCCATTCTTATCATCGGGCCATTTCTCCGGGTCCGTACCCGTCTCTACTTACGAGACCGGGGAGGGCTCCAGAGCGAGACATGTCGATCCCGTTCAGGCTTAGATTTCTGTACTGGCTGCACGCCAGGAGAAAGAGATATTGGACCTCCACAATCTACTGATGGCCGACCAACAAGGCCGCACCGTCATCCATGATCGTATTGACACTTTCTCCCGCACCATGAGAAGAGAAGCCCAGGATACTAAGGGTGCCCGGGCTAAGACTAATAAAGCATTGAAGTGGCTCATAGAGGAAAACTGACGTCTTCACCAACGTATCCAGGTCATGGAGGGTCCTCAGAATCAGACCAATATGGCCCTATCTGCTCAGGAGCAATCATTGTCTATCTTTTGTGATCTCGCCACCGTCCGACATGACGGGATTACAGCAGAAATGACTCATCTCCGGGGAACCACCAATAGGCTCTGGACCCATTTGCTGACAGTATTTCATGTGCTCAAGGAGACCTGAGCGACGATTCGAGCATTACAGGGTTCTCGAAGAGCATTTGTAGCTCCACCAGCATTATCAACACCATCAGCACCAGCCATGCCTAGTGGATCATCTAGGCAAGACTAGTATAGATGTACCAGAATTCTTGTACACTACGACGAGCTTACGGATTGTATCCCATGTATCATAATATGAGACCTTCGTACTTTTATTTCTTTTCAAGCTTTTGTTGATACATTTATGTGTTGTACCTTTCTTTTCTGGCATGTATTTTTGGGATTTGATGTACTTAAGACTATGTGTATCATTAACCAGGACAAGACTAGCTAAGTCTCTATCCCGGACTTGATATACTCGATGAATGTTTAATTCCTTATGGAAATTTGCATGCAATCATTCTCTTATTTTATATCTGTTGTGCAAAATATTATATTATGAAATCCTGACAGGTTATCCAAATTTGTTATAATTTTACGCATGAAACCATCTCTTGCAAATAATATAAAACTTGCACTAACGTTTGAACTAATAGTCTCATTTTGTGTATGATTATAGACAAATGGTGATTACGCGATCAAACCCCATAATTGCAATCGCTCCCAACACCGCTCACACCGAGGCTCCTGAAGCTACTCATAATGTTACCACTGCTCAACTCAGAGAGATGATTGTGAAGGCATTTCGGCAGCGATGACAGCCAGAGAATTTAATATGAGTAGTGAACTGAACAACAACATGCACAGAAACAACTTCAACAGGGATTGTTCATACCTCGACTTCTTGAAATGCAAACCCTCATACTACCGAGGAAAAGAAAGAGTTGTTGAATTGATGCAATGGTTTGAAAGACTAGAGACAGTTTTCCATATCAGCGGTTGTGCTGACGAGAACAGAGTTAAGTTTGCCACGTGCACCCTACTTGAGAGTGCCCTTACCTGGTGGAACTCTGTGGTCGCCATCCTTGGACAAGATACTACCTATACTCTCACTTGGGCCAACCTCAAGGAAAGAATGACTGAGAAGTATTGTCCTAGAGGAGAAATGAAGAAGTTGGAAGTCGAGCTGTGGGATCTCAAGTGTGAGAACAACGATATCCTTTGGTACAACCAAAGATTTCAAGAGTTAAGCTTGATGTGCACCAGAATGTTCCCTCTAAGGAGTGACAAGATTGAAAAGTATGTTAGTGGACTCCCTGACAACATTCATGACAGGGTTCTAGCTTCACAACCCACTACCATAGAAGGTGCAATGGAATTCGCGACAGAGCTGATCATCAAGCGAGCTCACAACCTGTCCGAAAGACTAACGGACAACAAGCGGAAGTCGAGTAGAACTACTAGTAGTCGGCTCCGGCGATCTTCTAAAAGACAACGCTTTGAGCAAACTGATGATACTACTCCTACAACCCGCAACAAGAAATACTTAGGATCCAAACCTAAGTGTTTAAAGTGCGACTACCATCATGATACTGGTAAGCAATGTAAAGGGAACCAAAACCCCGCAAGTGAAAGTCATCATGAGCCAAAGAAAGTTGTAGTATGTTATGGATATGGGACCTCTGGGCATGAAAGACTTGATTGTCCCAAATTGACCAACTGGAAGGAGGACAACAAAGGAACCCCATCACAAGTATACATGACTGGCGATGCCCAAGCCAATTCAAATTCCAACATCGTCACCGGTACATTTCTACTAAACCAACGATATGCATCTGTCCTATTTGACACCGGGGCAGATCGAAGCTTTATCTCAACAGAATTTAGTAGAGTATTGGAAAATACTCCATCAGTCTTAGACTCCTACTATTCGGTAGAACTAGCTGACGGAAAAATTGTGACAGTTGGCACCATTATTCGAGGTTCTACCTTAAACCTCTCCAATCACCCGTTCGACATCGATTTGATCCCAGTAAGTCTTGGTAGTTTTGATGTCATCATTGGCATGAATTGGCTGTCGAAGCACCACGCAGTCATTGTATGTGATCAAAAACTGGTTCGTGTACCTTGGGGAGATGAAACCTTGATTATACGAGGGGATGGTAGCCCTGATATCATCGACACTAGACTTAGTGTCATTTCTTACACCAAAGCACAAACGTACTTGACCAGAGGATGCCCTATCTTCCTAGCACACATCTCCAAAATAGAGGAAGAAGACAAACCTGAGGAGATCAGAATCGAGGATGTGCCAATTGTCCGAGATTTTCCCGAGGTATTTCCTGAGGAACTGCCAGGTATGCCCCCAGTACGACAAATAGAATTCCATATTGATTTAGTTCATGGGGCTGCACCTGTAGCTAAGGCACCCTACAGGCTAGCACCATCAGAATTAAAGGAATTGGCCAAACAACTCCAGGAACTATCAGAAAAAGGATTCATTAGGCCTAGCTCTTCTCCATGGGGAGCCCCCGTTCTGTTCGTCAAGAAGAAAGACGGTTCTTTTCGAATGTGCATCGATTACCGGGAAAGATGGTATTCGCGTAGAACCTACAAAGGTTGAATCCGTCAAGAGTTGGGCGTCTCCCAAATCACCAACGGAGATCCGCCAATTCCTAGGACTCGCCGGATACTATCGTCGATTTATTGAAGACTTCTCCAAAGTAACCAAACCAATGACAAACTCACTCAGAAAGGAGTAAAATTTAATTGGGGAGAAAAGGAGGAATCAGCTTTCTAATTGATAAAACAGAAGTTGTGTAGTGCGCCTCTCCTATCCTTACCTGAGGGCAATGATGACTTTGAGGTATATTGTGACGCCTCATATAAAGGGTTGGGAGCAGTGTTAATGCAAAGAAAGAAAGTGATTACCTACGCTTCTAGACAACTGAAGAAGCATGAGAAAAACCGCACTACCCACGACTTAGAACATGGATCAGTGGTCTTTGCTTTAAAAATATGGAGGAATTACCTTTACGGGACCAAATGTACAGTATACACCGACCACAAGAGCCTGCAACACATATTAGATCAAAAAGAGCTTAATATGAGGCAGCGTCGTTGGATCGAACTATTAAGCGATTACGATTGTGAAATCAAATACCATCCAAGTAAAGGAAACGTAGTTGATGATGCACTAAGCCGTAAAGATAAAGACCCACCCATGAGGGTTCGAGCCCTAAACATGACCATCAACCTGGATCTGCCCAAGCAAATCCTTGAAGCACAAACTCAGGCACAGAAACCCGAAAATCTCTATAAAGAAGATATAGGAGGAATGTGTTGAACTGACCTCTCTAAAGAGAAACTGGAACCAAGGGCGGACGGAACATTGTGCTTGCACGGGAGGAGTTGGTTACCCCGTTACGGGAATTCGAGGGACATAATCATGCATGAATCACATAAATCCAAATACTCAATACATCCAGCATCGGAAAAGATGTATCAGGATATGAGGAAATTGTATTGGTGGCCCAACATGAAGGCTGACATCGCCACTTATGTTCAGAAATGTCTCACATGCGCGCGTGTCAAAACAGAACACCAAAGGCCATCCGGTCTACTAGTACAACCTAAGATACCTGAATGGAAGTGGGAAAATATCACCATGGATTTCGTGACCAAAGTCCCAAAATCATCTCGTGGATATGATGCCATTTGGGTGATAGTCGACCGACTCACCAAGTCTGCTCATTTCATACCCATTAAGGAATCCGACTCCTTATCCAAGTTGGCAAGGACCTACCTTAAGGAAATTGTAACCAAACATGGGGTACCAGTCTCAATAATCTGTGACCGGGACAGTAGATTCACCTCCAACTTCTGGAAGGCTCTCCAACGAGCCCTGGGTACCCAACTTGATATGAGCACCGCCTATCATCCCCAAACGGATGGTCAAAGTGAGCGAACTATCCAAACTCTAGAAGACATCCTAAGGGCATGTGTGATTGATTTTGGAAATAGTTGGGTCGAGCATATACCTTTGGTTGAGTTCTCCTACAACAATAGCTATCACGCCAGTATCAAGGCAGCCCCTTTTGAAGCCCTTTATAGAAGGAAATGACGTTCTCCTATATGTTGGGCAGATGTAGGCGAGTTCCAACTCACTGGGCCTGAATTGATTCAGGAGACTACAGACCGAATCATCCTTATAAAGCAAAGATTGCAAGCTGCTCGTGATCGACAAAAGAGCTACGCGGATCAGAAACGCAGACCCGTGCAGTTCAAAGTAGGAGATCACGTCATGTTAAAAGTATCACCATGGAAGGGAATTATACGATTTGGGAAGCGGGGAAAGTTGAATCCACGATATGTGGGTCCTTTCAAAGTGATAGCCAAGATCGGGGAAGTGGCTTACCGCTTAGAATTACCGCCACAGCTAAGTCGGATACACCCCACCTTTCATGTGTCTAATCTGAAAAAGTGCTACGCAAAAGAACCTTTGGTTATGCCCTTAGAGGGGGGTCCATATCGATGACCAACTCCAATACACCGAGACACCCGTAGAAATCATGGAGAGGATGACCAAGAAGTTGAAACGTAGCCGCATCCCGTTAGTCAAAGTACGATGGGACTCAAAGAGAGGCCCCGAGTACACCTGGGAACGAGAAGACATCTTCAAGGCCAAATACCCTCATCTTTTCACTTAAAAGATAACTACGTTTTAGTAGCTTTGAGGACAAAGCTAAAGTAACGGGTTAGTGTTGTAAAATCCATGATTTTACCATGATTTCATGTAATAAGGTTTACCCATAAATCTTAGAATAATCACTCATGTGTTGTGCATCTATAAGTTGTGTGTGAATTTTATCACTATGTATTTATACTTCTACTACTACTTTGTTATGGAAATGTGATGCATAACTAAACTTGGTACATAAGACTAGGATCACAAGTATTGAAGGTTACAACAACTATATATGCCTAACACTTCAACAAATTATGGGAAATTGTTGCATGAGGTAGTACTACATATATATATGTATGGGTACATTATAAACATATATACATATACACTTTGGAATAGCCCAAAGTCCACTACCTTGTGTGATAGCCCAACACAAGCCCACAATTTGAGCCCATCTCCCCTTTTTGGCTAAGAATCACACGCATTTCTCTTAAGTGGAAGGTGAAGAGAAGCCTTGGGAATACAAGTGTCATGCATTGGGAACCCAAGTGTCTACAGTTGGCACTATTTCCCTTACCAAGGTGTTCACACCCTTTCATGCCTCTCTCTCTCCTTTTAGCCGAAATCACACATACCCTTCACATTCACTCTCAACTAGATCTCACCCTCTCCTCCCTTTTCCTCTCAAGCAATTCAGCTTTAAGCCACCAAAAATCTAAGTTTGTTCACTAGATCTACTAGATCTTTGCCTCATAGTAATCCCAAATCTATAGGTAGCATAATCATCATCCTTGGAAGTATTATACCAAGCCCTAGCCAAACCAAAAAGGTTACGGCTTGGTTAATAATTGGAGTCTCCCTCATCATCTGGACTAGATCTCTAACCTCCTTGTTCATATATATCTTACTTGGTAACATTTAGGCAAAAAGGTATACACATCATATTCTTTCATTCTTTCATGCATGCATCATCATACACATTTAAACACAAGTAAATAACGTGTTAAAATTAAGATTTGATAAAGCCATGACCCTTATAAGTCACAGCATATTTATGCAAATCATGTTCATGATTTAAAAATCTTTTAATAAGAAACTCATGACTTATATGTTATGTTTAAACTTGATTTAAAAACCATATGAAACCTTTTATAAATCTAGACATTGCATGAGTTACAAATCTTGTTTAATTTTATGGGACTTTGGTTAGCTAATAACCATAGATCTCATGAAATGAACTTGTGCAACTTAAAGATCAAGAAAAACATGACCTTAACGGTCGCGACTAAATTAAGTGGAGACTATATGATTGGTTTCCTAAGTTTTGAATCATGGAATATGAAAGGTAACATGTTAAATAGAATATTAAAAATTATCAAAGTAACTTATGTGAATATTTTTAGCCGTGGGTTTTATATGACCCTAAATGGGTTGGATGTACATGCATGTTATTATACAACCTAGATCTAGTAATAAGTGTTAACTTAACATGATAAACATGAAATAAGCTTATAGATCTTATGAGAATATTGGGATAAAACAATATAGCCGCGGGCTATACTTTGTTTTCTTGGAATAATAATAACCTTGGGAACATGCACGTAACCTAGATAATTATGATGTGTTTTTGTAAATATTTACAAGACTTTAAAACTAGCTAATATGTTCATCTTGGAAATACTAAGATTTAGAAATATGACCGTGGACTATATAGAGTAAACATGGATCTATGATTGATTTTAGGTCTAGACATAATTTAGATCTCATTTTGGACTTATGACTTATTTACTTGATTTGTACATAGATAAATCTAATTTGGAACATCACATAAAACAAGTATAAGTTTTATTCTTCTATTTTAGATTTAAAACTATATATGAATAAGCTCATAATAAACTTATAAGAATATCCCAAGTTAAAACTTACATAAAATGTATAGTAGTGGTAATGGACTATTGAAGCCCATGAAATATTAATCCAAAACTTAATGGACCTAATAAGCCCATATAATAAATCCTAGTAATTCAATGGACTTAAGATTACACTTAGGCCCATTTAACTAATTAAAGGACTTAAAATATATTTAGGCCCAATAAATGATTTAAAGACCCATGTAAATAAATTAGTGGACTTGAGATATATTTAAGCCCACTAAAATAGCCAATTAAATGTTTAGCCCATTCAATGAGCCCATATAAAGTTTGAATGTTAAAATAAAAGTTTTTATAATAAAATATAACTTATATAAATTTTTTGGATGAAAATGACAATTTATAAAACTTAAGGACTAAAACCGTAACTTATGAAACTTGTTTTGATAAATTAGTAAACACAAGGACTGAAAATGTAAATATCCAATAGTCTAGGGTTTAATAAATATTATCCGTGGCAAGTTAAACCCTAGGGACCATTTTGGGAAGTTTCTGAAAGTTATTTTGTCATTTTATAACCCTAAGGACTATTCTTATAAATTCCCGAAACATAAAGAAGCCCTAGGGGCTGTTTTGTAATTTTTATATAGTTACAAAACCTAGATAATACTAGGGGGACTAAATCTGCCATAAGCCGAAACTTAAACAAGCCCTAGGTACCAAATGTGTACTAATCCGAAAGTTTACTTGTTTAAAAATATGGAGGGACTAGTTTTGCCACATTCCGAAACATTAACTAGCCCTAACCCTAAAAGCTATTTTAATTATGATAAAACATAATTAAAAGTCTAGATCATGAGGATTAATGTATAAGCTTAAGTTTGTGATAAATAAATTATTTTATGAATATTAAATAATTTATGAAAACTTTAGAGATAAATAAAATAATATTTTTTTTATGAAATAATTATTTATATTTGCTTTACAAAATAAATTGTATAAACAAGATGAATATGTACTATTAAAACATGTACTCATATACTTTTAAGAGATAAAATTATATGAACGCTAATTAAATTGAATGTTACTACATAAATATATTATAAGTAAAACCCCTTATGTTTACTTAAATATAGAACTTCGTTATAAATTTAATTAGATGTTATTGATACAAGTACTATAAACATGGATTAATATATTTAAGTGAAACATTTTCTTTTATGTTCACTTAAATGTAAAATTTAATTGTAAGATTGAATGAGTATTAATACATGTATGCTATCTGATATTAATAGTTAAACATTTTATGATTTCTTAGAACTAAAACTTATATAAATAAGTTTAAATGAATATTGATGTTACTTGAGCTACGGTTATTTAGATAAATACCATAATATGAATAAACTGAACAAAATCTGTATAAGCATACATATATGTTCTTTGTACTATCTATTAAGACTGTACTATCTGACTAGGCATAACTTTGGTGTGAGCTTTAATTGGATATCCGTGTTAAACAAGCAACTGCCTACTCCTAGGTGAGTTTACAGCCCCATTTAAACTTTGATAAAACTTTCCCTTTTGGGAAAGGAAAATATGCAAACATATATTGGACACTTCTGGATTGTATAAACTAGATTATGATTGCTTACTATTGAACTGTTAAATTGTTGTAAATAGCCCTAATGTTATAAATAGATCTATTAGGGATTGACCATCCCCGTCTGGGTGAGTCATGCTCACTGTGCCTTGGCAGGGACAACAGACGTATACCATGTTGGAACTGGAATGGGTGTCTTTCTGTAAGACACTACGTTCTCATCTGTTGAGGACTATGGGGTTAAGCTTCAGTTTCTAATAATAAACAAATTTTATTTACATTTTAGTAAGAATGCTTTGTGCATTATTGCTTTTATGATTATTATATGTCCCAACTAATTAATTGTTAAAATCTGTAAATTCGCCAACTTTATGTTGACCCGTTAGTATGTTTTGCACAGGAATATGAAGTTAGTACGTGGTGTGTGCATGGTCTCCAGCATCTTAGTAATCTACATTGTAGGACTCGTCCGGGGTTCGATTTGGGAAACGTAAACAATCAGCTTCTGTCATGTTTAAGACAATTTTTAATAGTTTGTTTTCAAATATGTAATCTGATTTAAATAATCTTTATCTTATGCACTATGGACTATATGCTATCGATCCACCCTTGTGACGTATCCGGGGATATTTTCCACATATCTTGACCTTACCCGGGGTGTCACATTTGTAGACCCGAAAATAATGTCATCAACATAAATCTGCACAAGCAAAATGTCATCCCCATATTTATAAGTGAATAAAGTTAGATCAATGGAACCTTTTGATAAACCATTGGAGACCAAAAATTTCGAGAGCTCGTGATGAGATGGCATTTATACATGATCTCATTGTTCTTTTCGGGCTTTAAATGCATAAAAATGTCATAAAATACCATATATATGCCTGTGTTTGTTTACTTGTGTATTTTAGGTATGGATATCGTGAAAAAGACAAAAGATCACAAGAAACAAGGAAAAACGGACACGAGAAACGAAGCCGTACAAAGAACCGGGCCCTAGTTCATGATTTATCCAACAATTACCCTTGAAGACTTGAAGATATGCAAGATTGATCCTCAATGAATGAAGAAATGACACTTAAAACCCTTGTATATTCATAATTACAAGTTTGGTCCCTTAAGTTTGTCAAAATTGCAAAAAGGTCCTTCAACTTTGAAGAAATGGCAAGATTAGTCCCTCATCAAATCTAATTTGTCAAGAATGGTCCTTCATAAAGTCCAAAATCCAAAGAAGCCCTTGAAGATCAAGAATATTACATTTCTAGTCCTTTAAATAAGGTTTAAATATCAAAAGGACTGAAATTGTAATTAGCCTAAAGTGATAAAAGCCCTAAAATCCCTTTTGAAAACTTTCTGTGGCCAAAACATGAAGTCTGAAACTCTATAACAAAGGGAAACGAGTTTATTAGGAAAATAAAGTTGTTATACATGTTTGGCCAAAGACCAAGGACTAAAAGTGAGCAAACGAAACATTTAAACCAAGATTGCGCCAAACAGACAAGTTTTCCCCAAAATCAGATCAAACTTACCACTGTTCACCTTTTTCACCACCCAGAAATTACTCACTTAAAACAAAGGGTTATTTTCAATTACCCTGGCACATGTGTGATTCACACATGCATAAAACCATCCCACATCAAAAACCCTCACTCCCACTCACCATGTGACCCCACACCCAAAACCGTTTCACCCATCATGTGACAACTTATTCTCCAAGGTATGCCACGTGTCAATATCAAAAGCTGAGAGCCTTTGCTTCATCCTAAAGCTAAAATGAACGTCCTTGATCACTTTGGACAGCTCACAACCAAGAATCGTCTAAAAGACCTCAAGGACATTATAGGAATTTCACTTCTAGGGTTTGTGAATAGTGCATAACTAGCATTTGCGTATAAAAAGACTCCTCAACCTGTGAGAGAGCTTTTGTTCCAGTTTTAGGCTATCAATCTTTGTAATCCCTTTTTAAGTTAATAAATTTTGATTTTCTGAATTTTGAGAAATCTTGTTCTTGTTTATTAAAAGTTGGTGTTAGAATAGCCTAATTCTGAGTTCCATTTTAATGTTTGAAGGTTTTTGAGGCAAGGTTTTAAGTGATAAAACTTGGGTTTCAAAAATCAGAAAAGTGCTTGTTTATTGTGCATCACTTTTGTTTTCATCTTAGCAGGTACTTGGAAGCTGGTACTTGTTCCGCTAGTACCTAAGCTCAAACAATCCAGGGCCTGGATGTAGGTCTTGGAGGTTTGCACCTTCACCCTTTTCATTTTTCTCCTTTATTTTCTGAATTTTGGTGATTATGCATGATTGTTCTTGAATCTGTGTTATTGTTGTTGATTATTGTTCATCTGGCTTTGTTTGATGTTTATGAGGTGTTGTTAGTTTGATTTATGGGTTGAATCTGGATAAGCCTTTGAGAATTTGTCAAAACAAGTTTTTAAGGGGTGTTTGGGTTAACTGCACAAGCAGGTTTTATGGTTTGTTAAGTGGTTGTATTGTGTTGTTTATTGTTGGTATCTGTTTACTTGGTGCTCTTGTTCATCTGTTTGCAGGTTTTGTGGTTTGAAACACTCAAATCCATTAAGGGGCTATAAAATCCTTGTTACTTGGTGAAATTGGTTGAAATTTAGAGGACACCTAGATCTAATCATAGACTAAGGTTAACAAGTGTTAAATCTAGGTTAATTACACCAGGGAAAGAGATTTGAAGCATTGAAATTGGATTTAGTGTCAATTAGATCAGCAAAGTTTCTACATATTCACTTTGTCTCTCATCAGTAACTGTATCTGCTTTGATCTTGTTATTTACTTTGATTCAGCGTTTGATTTAAGTTTTTTTGTGCTTATTCATAGTTTATATAGCTTGTGTATACATCCTGTTGAATTTGGTTGGCTTATTCATGCTATATCTGCTTATTTGTGCATAACTATTTATTTCCCATGTCTGAGCAATATCTGGTGACTGTTTGATTATTTCTGGCTTATTGTGTGAACCAAATTGTGATTTTCTTGTTGATATTGACTCCTTGTGATTCACTGATCACAAGGGTGCCCTTGTTTCCAATTGAATCCAACTAAATCTCTCTAAAAAGCTTGGTCAAATAGTCAAAGCAGTGGGAACCAGTTCCTACTGAAAGTTCCCCCTGTTAGTGTTAATTGGGTTTCAGCTTATCAATAAGCTATAATAGCTTATTTTAACCAGCATCAACTTGGATTGTGTAATAGGTGCTCATCATTTGACCCATTTGTTCATACTGGAGCATTTGTTGGGTTGACTTTAGGGTTTGACTAGAAAACAAACTTAATTGACTTTTTCATAAGTGCTTATTGGTTCATTCTGGCTTATTGGTGTTACTTATTGGAATTTTGTTGATTGATTTGGCTTATTGAGTTCATTTGTGACATTTTGCAAGTTGAATCCAGTTCTGAGGTGCCCTAAATCTCAAACCCGACTATTTTGTCTTTTAGTGAAATTGTACTTTGTTTATTTCTGGCTTATTGAGTGTGTTTTTTCAAAAATTTCTTTTTACAGATCTCTTAAGCATCCCAAAAGAAGGTTGTGTGTCAAATTAGAGCTTATGGCATTAGCTTATTGCTTAATGGGCTAAAAAGTCCAATAAGGATAAGCTGTTTGCTTATTAAGCTGTGATAAGCTCACTTTCAGCATTTGGGCCTTTAGAGTTTTGTGTTTAGAATTGAATTTTGAGTCAGATTGGGCTTTTCCAAGTCAATTGGGCGAAGTTTGACTTTTTGGGCTAAAAAGCCCATTTGTGTTGACTGGTTTTGGTTTTGGCCCATTTGAGGGCCCAATAGGGGTATTCTGGTCATTTTACTTTCATTTTATGTTTTATTAGGTTAAAATAAACTAGTTTGCAAGTTTTTAGAATTTTTTATAAATGTTGGATTTTTAATATTATTTTAATATTATTTTATTATTATTTTTCAAATTTCACATTTTTCAACTTTTTACATTTTTCTTAGCTTAAATATATTAAAATAGGAATTTTGCAACTTTTAGAATAATTTTATCACTTTTAGGTTAATTTTTATAATTATTTTAAGTTTTAATAGTTTTTAAATCATTTTAAATAGTTTTTATTAGTTTAAAAATTTCTAAAATATTTTTTAATCTTTTTAGTTCATTTTAGAGGTTTACCAATTGAAAAATCTTTATTTGGGCTTTTTGATAATTTATTTGATTTTTAGGGCTTTAATTAGCATTTAAAATTTGAATATTTAATTATTTAAAAGGTTTGAAAAAGTTTTGATCATTGGTAAACTATTAGTTTATTTATTTTGATTTTTAGTGAATTTTTGGTAATTTTTAGAATTAATTTTTATTTTTGAGCTTTTTACGATTTTACGTTTTTTCGTCGTAGTAATAATTTTCACGTCTTCGTCACTCTCTTTTCTCATCCCCTTCTAAACCAATATTAATCTCAAACCAATTACGAATTACTCACACACATATACCTCCTTGGGAAACGAACTTCGTTGGGTCATTAGTGCTTGATTTTCCTAAATCATCACTTAATACTTACCGCTTTTACGCTCCTTTTCCTAAAGGTCGTATTTTACCACAATCATTTTGGCGCCGCTGCCGGGGAGGTGTGTCGTGATTGATTTGCATTGTTGTTTTTAATATTAACCATAAATAGTATTTGTATTAGTAGAAATCTACTAATACGTATTATCGGTTTTATTGGTTTTTCTTGTGAAATTATTATTACTATATTGTATTAAGTATCACAATAAATACAAAATATCTCCAAAAGTGTGAAAACACAACCTTAATTGGGATTTGATCTCCTAATTATTGTATTCGAATCTCAAACAAAAAGAAAAAGGCAAAAAATAGATAAATACTTTCGTGAAGCTCGATTTTGAAAAATACAAACTATAAGGTGGGTATAAGGCGGGTATTATAAAATATACCCTAAGGAAAAAGGCTCTTAAGTGCTTCGCGCCGCCTCGTTTCCCCGCTTGCTTGTGAGTATTTTGAGATTGAAGGCTAATCGACGGTTTTGCCGCCCAAAGTATTATTACGTATAATATATTTGCTTGTTTTCTTTGTGATTAAACCCTCTTGAACAATTTGGTTTTCACCAAAGTTCTAAAGTCATTCGAAGACGTTTACTCCACGTGATCGTTTTCATTCTTTTGAGGCTTCTTTAATCAAGAGTTTGATTCGAGGAGAGATTTGGTAGATTGTTGTCTACGAAGATACACCAAAATCCAAAAAAATTAAAAACAATCAAAAACACAAAAAAATTGAAAATTCACAAAACACCCAAAAAGAATCTTCTTTGCTCACCACCCATTCTTCGTGAAGTTTATGATCACTCGTAATCAAGCAAAACGAGCTCGTAAACGTCTTCAAAAGCAAGCCAATCAAGAGACGTTGATTGAAGAACAACCTCCAATTGTTGAACCTATTGTAGAACAAGAAGTCGTCATGGCTAATCGTACTATGATGGAGTTGCTACAAGCACCCACCGAGGGTTTTGGTGAGGCCATTGTGATTCCCGCTATCCTTGCGGAGAATTTCGAGATTAAGACGGGTTTAATGTCGATGTTGCAAGAAAATAAGTTTAGAGGTCATGAGAAAGACAACCCGCATTATCACATTAGGAATTTTAATCGTCTCACCGCCACTAGCAAGTTTAAGGATGTTCCACATGACGCCATTAAGATGATGTTGTTTCCATACTCGTTAGATGGACCCGCAAAAATTTGGCTTGAGAAAGAACCGCCAAATTCGATTTTGACATGGGGTGATCTCGTTTCTAAGTTTGTGAACAAATTTTTTCCACCATCTAAAACAACACATTTGAAAAATGAGATTTCACGATTTGTGCAAAGAAATAATGAAAGTTTTTCAATGGCATGGGAACGCTTTAAAGAAATGTTACATGAATGTCCACACCATGATTTTTCGGAATTGCATCAAATTGATACTTTCTATATTGGGCTTAATGATCATGAACGAGATTACTTGAATGCCGCCACGGGTGGTAATTTTTTGTGCAAAACGACCGATGAAGCTTTAAAGATTATCGAGAATAGATCTAACGTTTATAGCCCTCGTAACACACCGAGTGTTGCCAATTTGGGTTTGTCATCATCGTCATCGTCTCGTAGCATTAATGCCTTACATGATGAAGCTAATGAGGAAAATCGTTTTTTCGATAGATTTGCTAATCTTATGTCTCATTGGAAAGCTCAAGAAGCTTTGAATTCCGCTTCGGTTAAAGCGGTTGCTAAGAGTTGTTTGTCTTGTGGTGGAGCTCATGATCTTTCCGAGTGCATTACCGCGGATGGTAACACTTCGAGTGCTTATGTAGCAACGGGAACTTACAACCAAAACGGCCAAGGTTCCCGCCCAAATCAAGCTCCACCCAATCAAAATGCTAATAACTATCGAAACAACAACCAAGGTGGTAATTATCAAGGCAATTCACGTAACAACAACAAGGGGAATTATCAAAGTGGGAAAGGATAAGTCACTAATCAAAACCAAAACCGTGATTTTCAAAACACTACACAAGGTTTTCAAAATGCTCACACTAAAAATCTTCAAGGAGAATTTTTGGATTATGCTAAAGCAAATGATGCTAAGTTTGATAACATGCAACGTGAGATGATTAGCTTAAGATCCGAGTTGAAAAACGAGCTTAAAAACGAACTTGCTAATGAACTTAAAACTCATGCAAATAAAATGGAAGGAAATGTTCAACGTCTTCAACAAAATCAACAAAAGATGGAACAAGGACAACATGAGATTAAGCAAGAATTGTTAAAAGCGGATGCTAGGCAATCTAAATTTGAGGTCCGAATGGCTAAAATGTTTGAAGCAATCATGTGTAAACCCTCTTCCTCGGGTGGTCTTCCTAGTGATACCATTGCAAACCCGAAGGGAGAAATGAAGGTTATTACTACACGAAGTGGTAAAACTTTCAAGGAACCAATCTCTCGTCCAAGTACTTCTACGGAGAAGGAAATCGAGAAAGAACCCGAGGTGATGGTCGAAAAGGAGCATATTACAATCCCACGAAGTACCGCTCAAACCACACCTACGGTTGTGTAACACTCCCAAATTTCGGATAGCAGCGGAAGGGTCATTGAGATTATTACTTCATAGCACAACACACAAGTTACAGAAAACGACTCAAAAGGAGACGTTTTGAAAAGTTTAATCCATTCGATAAATTAAATTGATAAATTAAAATCATAGTTTACAAAGAGGTCGCAACAATAATGTAATAATAAACAGTTTCAAAAAGTTTATCGAATGGTAATAAGTATTTTATTGCCTTTAAAATATCCAGTGCGACTCCATGCTCCAGCTGATCTTAAACCTAAGTACCTGAGAAATACATGCTAAAACATCAACACAACGGTTGAGTGAATTCATAGGTTTGCAAGTAAAAGCAGTGGACCATAAGATTTCAGTATTCAGATTACAAAAGTCAGATAGCATCAGTTATCGCATTTAGCTCATGAAACCGAACATTAACGTCCGTTATTCCGTTCAAGTTTCAAATACAGTGCGTCCAGTCGGTTTTCCGTTAAACCCGGACGGAGAGGTCAATCCCAATAGATCTATTCACAGCATTCACGTTTACTCGACCAGTACAGTCGGTCCAAGTAATTAACGGTTCATGACTAAAAGGGATAAAATAAGCATACAGTTCAAGAACTTGCGTCCATTCATAAAAAGTAGCATGTATCCCCCTCGCGGGTTTAATAAAATAATTAAAGTAATAAAAGCGAGGCTATGAACTCACCTTAGCGATAGCGATATAAACCGAGAAGAATGATCAAAATAATAGTGAATGGAGTGAAACGATGAAATATGATAAGCCGAAAAACTACGATCTTTTATTGACGATATTCTTTCTAGTAATAGTAGCATGTGCGCCATCCTCTAAATTGCAAATCGTAAAGAAGTATGGCATTTTAAAGTTGTGTTAGACATATGATATACTTCAACATATGCACAGTTAAGAAAATAGATAATATATTATTTTATTATCTTGAAATTTGTCAAGTAAGCTACACATGTCAAATGTAAGCATGCCTATGTGGACTTGTGAGAATGCATTGCAAAGTCTCAATACTGAAGGTTGTATAATAAGTATAGATATGGATACATAAGTGTCTAAAAAAACATTAGAAGGATCGAGTTAAGAGTAGAGATAAAATGGAGATGTTAAAATAAATTAAACAAGTATTTGTTGTTTTACTTCCGGTTGAGTCAACTTTGTTCGTGTATTATGTGCATTCGGTATTAGGATATATGTAGTACTAGGTACCATTAATTTAAGCTTGAATTGATATATTCATCACATTGTAGTTTACTCGACAAGATATATCCCAACTATAAGTACAATTTAAAATACTCTAGTATACAAATGTTAGTGTAGTTTAATATATACCATCATGTTGTGTTTTCAATATTTATAAGGCATATGTGTATGAAGTGATATATGAGTAAGTGAGGTGAGATTATATATTAATCTTGCTTCACAATTTATAAAAGCGGGTATTATTGAATTCCGATATTTTAAAAGTTACGCGATTAAAAAGTTACACGTAGAATACGAAAAATAAACTCTCATATAAAATAAAAATCTCGGCATTCAGAGAACGTCGATATTTTGATATAAAAATAAGGAATATAATTTAATAAAATGTTAACGCGTCAAACAAACGAGACTTAAAGGTTTATCACAAATTACGAAAAGACAAAAAATAAAAGCGACAAAAACAAAAATATTTCTACGTCATAAGGAGAATATTTAATGTCGATGATGGGCATAGACTCTGCTAATAAATAATAAATGACATTATTTGATACGTTAAGCCATAACCTTGTCGATTAACCGAGAATTTAATATTTATTTATTTTTTATTTTTTATTTTTTATTTTTTTATAAAATAAACATGATAAATAAAAGTCGGGTTATAAATATTGATCTGAAACTTAATAATTACTACAGTCTATCCATCTTAAAAGAACTCTGTCCCAGAGTTCCGTTGTTTTACATGTTTAAGATACGTTCGAGAAAAAGTGAGAGTACTTTTAAGTTCACAAGAGTCGATACATGGTCGGAATAATCCATACAAATGTATCAAAAATATAAAAAAAATTAAAGAGTCATTCGTACAAGATAATAACGATACGAATTAAAATAGCGATAGACAACAGATGAATCGTACAATCAAATTACGAGTCAAAATGAAAGCAATTTGTGAGAACGCCACATGCTTAAGCCCACTCATTTATAAATCATTAATTACATGGGTTCGTCGGGTCCATCTAATTAAGATTTAGAAACTAATGGTTCGGTAATTTATAATTTTCTTGTCCAAACGAGTGACGAGTTCGTTTCAACAAGATAACTATAAATTAGCCTAACTAAGCATCGTTTGCACAAAGCACGAGATGAAGAGAAAATCAAAATTTTCATAGCACAAAATAATCTCATTCGTGGCATGATTTATTAAAATCATCCGGAGTGATAAGAAAATCATGAAACATAAATATATCTTGTTACAAAAAAAATCGGTGCCCCAATTTAGCACAACACGAGGTGTGAACTCAAATTCGTACTCCAATCAACAATAAGACTTTACAACGGTGGGCTATGATACAACATACACGATTCCAAAGCAAAAGACGAGTATTCAAACTCGGATTTAGAAGGTAAATAACCTATGGAATCGACATTTGACGGTGAGTTCACGCTTATATAAAATGGTTATCATAAAAGTTATTAAAACTTTATCAAGACCATTGCTTCACCAACAATGTCTTAAAAGAGCTCAATGTTTATATAAATAATCCCTTCATATAAACATACTTACGAATAATAAGTATATATATACTAGTATACATATCTTATAAGCTTTCGAGTAACATGAGTGCACCGATGTTCTTCAAGACAATAAAATCGTTTTATCTAAAGAGCTGTTATAGTCCAGGTTTCATAAAAATGACCTAGTTCTCTATAACAAGTGCTCTGATACCAATCTGTAACACTCCCAAATTTCGGATAGCAGCGGAAGGGTCATTGAGAGTATTACTTCATAGCACAACACACAAGTTACAGAAAACGACTCAAAAGGAGACGTTTTGAAAAGTTTAATCCATTCGATAAATTAAATCGATAAATTAAAATCATAGTTTACAAAGAGGTCCCAACAATAATGTAATAATAAACAGTTTCAAAAAGTTTATCGAATGGTAATAAGTATTTTATTGCCTTTAAAATATCCAGTGTGACTCCATGCTCCAGCTGCTCTTAAACCTGAGTACCTGAGAAATACATGCTAAAACATCAACACAACGGTTGAGTGAATCCATAGGTTTGCAAGTAAAAGCAGTGGACCACAAGATTTCAGTATTCATATTACAAAAGTCAGATAGCATCAGTTATCGCATTTAGCTCATGAAACCGAACATTAACATCCGTTATTCCGTTCAAGTTTCAAATACAGTGCGTCCAGTCGGTTTTCCGTTAAACCCGGACGGAGAGGTCAATCCCAATAGATCTCTTCACAGCATTCACGTTTACTCGACCAGTACAGTCGGTCCAAGTAATTAACGGTTCATGACTAAAAGGGATAAAATAAGCATACGGTTCAAGCACTTGCGTCCATTCATAAAAAGTAGCATGTATCCCCCTCGCGGGTTTAATAAAACAATTAAAGTAATAAAAGCGAGGCTATGAACTCACCTTAGCGATAGCGATATAAACCGAGAAGAATGATCAAAAAAATAGTGAATGGAGTGAAACGATGAAATATGATAAGCCGAAAAACTACGATCTTTTATTGACGATCTTCTTTCTAGTAATAGTAGCATGTGCCCCATCCTCTAAATTGCAAATCGTAAAGAAGTATGGAATTTTAAAGTTGTGTTAGACATATGATATACTTCAACATATGCACAGTTAAGAAAATAGATAATATATTATTTTATTATCTTGAAATTTGTCAAGTAAGCTACACATGTCAAATGTAAGCATGCCTATGTGGCCTTGTGAGAATGCATTGCAAAGTCTCAATACTGAAGGTTGTATAATAAGTATAGATATGGGTACATAAGTGTCTAAAAATAACATTAGAAGGATCGAGTTAAGAGTAGAGATAAAATGGAGATGTTAAAATAAATTAAACAAGTATTAGTTGTTTTACTTCCGGTTGAGTCAACTTTGTTCGTGTATTATGTGCATTCGGTATTAGGATATATGTAGTACTAGGTACCATTAATTTAAGCTTGAATTGATATATTCATCACATTGTAGTTTACTCGACAAGATATATCCCAACTATAAGTACAATTTAAAATACGCTAGTATACAAATGTTAGTGTAGTTTAATATATACCATCATGTTGTGTTTTCAATATTTATAAGGCATATGTGTATGACGTGATATATGAGTAAGTGAGGTGAGATTATATATTAATCTTGCTTCACAATTTATAAAAGCGGGTATTATTGAATTCCGATATTTTAAAAGTTACGCAATTAAAAAGCTACACGTAGAATACGAAAAATAAACTCTCATATAAAATAAAAATCTCGGCATTCAGAGAACGTTGATATTTTGATATAAAAATAAGGAATTATAATTTAATAAAACGTTAACGCGTCAAACAAACGAGACTTAAAGGTTTATCACAAATTACGAAAAGACGAAAAATAAAAGCTACAAAAACAAAAATATTTCTACGTCATAAGGAGAATATTTAATGTCGATGATGGGCATAGACTCTGCTAATAAATAATAAATGACATTATTTGATACGTTAAGCCATAACCTTGTCGATTAACCGAGAATTTAATATTTTTTTATTTTTTTATTTTTTATTTTTTATTTTTTTATAAAATAAACATGATAAATAAAAGTTGGGTTATAAATATTGATCTGAAACTTAATAATTACTACAGGTTGAACCAATACCAATTGTGGAACCCGAGATTCCAAGACCGTTGCCTATTGTCCAACCCACACCACCCTTACCTTACCCTTCGAAACGAAACAAAGAGAAATTGCAAGAACGTAACAAACAACAAATCGAGCTTTTTATAAAAATGTTTCAACAAGTACATTTTGATGTGAGTTTAGCCGACGCGTTGTTATATATGCCTCGTTTCGCTTCCACTTTTAAAAGTATGATGAGCGATAAGGAAAAGCTTTCAAAGCTTGCTAATTGTTCTTCGGTTTATCTTAACCGCATACCGGAAAAAGTTGGTGACCCCGGAAAGTTTCTCATTTCTTGTGACATACAAGATATGAAAGAATGCCTCGCCTTGGCCGATCTTGGTGCGAGCATTAATTTGATGCCATTTTTCATTTGGAAATCGCTTTCGCTTCCGGCTCTTATTCCTTCGAACATGTCTATCGAGATGGCCGATCATTCTACGATTTTAGCATGTGGAGTAGCCGAAGATGTTTTCGTGAAAGTGGGGAAGTTCTATTATCCCATTGATTTTATAGTAGTTGACATCCCCGCGGATCCTCAAGTTCCTCTAATTTTAGGTCGTTCATTTTTAGACACCTCGAGATCACTTATCGACGTTCATGCAAGAACTATCACTTTGAGATTCAACGAAGAGGAACTTGTTATAAACGCTACTCAAAACTCGAAACCTTCTCATGTTTATGCAATCTCTACCATCAATCACATTGACATCGTTGATGTGGTTTGCGATGAGTTTTCACAAGAAGTGTTAGGTTTTTCTGATAGCTCGTCAAGTGGCAATCCCACTATTTTGGATCCGATTCTTGCTAATTCTATACCAAATCTCACTCCATTCCAAGGAGGCGATTTTACTTCAAATGAAATCGACAATGAAGATGAGGTGTTGATTAGTGATGATACTTCTATTCCACCATTTCTTCCGCCGATGGAAGTTATGAGTGTTGAACCAAAATCTTCAATCGAGGAACCACCTATCCTTGAATTGAAAGATCTTCCTTCTCACCTTGAATACGCATTCTTGGAAGGTGATGACAAGTTTCCGGTTATTATTGCAAGAGGTCTTGCTAATGATGAAAAAACCGAGCTCTTGAAAGTTCTTAAAGCTCATAAAGGGGCAATTGCATGGAAAATTTCCGACATTAAGGGTATTGACCCAATATTTTGTACTCACAAGATTTTAATGGAGGAGGACTACAAACCCACAATTCAAAGTCAAAGAAGGGTGAATCCCAAAATTCACGATGTCATTAAAAAAGAAGTCTTAAAACTCCTTGACGCGGGAATGATTTATCCTATCTCCGATAGCCCATGGGTGAGCCCAATCCATTGTGTCCCTAAAAAGGGAGGGATGATCGTTGTGCCTAATAAAAATAACGAGTTAATTCCCACTCGTGTTGTGACCGGTTGGAGGGTGTGTATTGACTACCGTAAGTTAAATGACACCACTCGTAAAGACCACTTTCCTTTGCCCTACATGGATCAAATGTTGGAGCGACTAGCGGGAAATGAATTCTATTGCTTTTTAGATGGTTTTCCGGTTACTTTCAAATCCCTATCGACCCTCGTGATCAAGAGAAGACTACTTTTACGTGTCCTTATGGAACGTTTGCTTATCGTAGGATGCCTTTCGGACTTTGTAATGCACCGGGTACGTTTCAACGATGTATGATGGCGATTTTTCACGATATGATCGAGAAGTCGTTCACGTCGTGTTTATCTAATCTCGAGCAAATGTTAAAACGTTGTGAAGAAACCAATCTTGTGCTTAATTGGGAAAAATGTCATTTTATGTGTAAACAAGGAATCGTCTTAGGACATAAGGTGTCGAAAGCGGGGATTGAGGTCGATAAAGCTAAGGTAGACGTCATCGCCAAGTTACCTCATCCCAAAACCATTAAGGGAGTTAGGAGTTTCCTAGGCCACGTGGGATTTTATCGTCGTTTCATCAAGGACTTTTTGAAAATCTCTCGACCTATGACACACCTTCTCAAGAAGGATGCTCCTTTTAATTTCAATGAGGATTGTGTTAGAGCTTTCGAAACTCTTAAAAGGAAACTTACCGAAGCTCCCATTCTTGTTGCTCCTAATTGGGAATTACCCTTTGAAATCATGTGCGATGCAAGTGATTATGCTATAGGGGCCGTCTTAGGGCAACATTATGACAAGCATTTCCGTCCTATCCACTATGCTAGTAAGACGATGACCGAGGCTCAATTAAAGTACACCACAATGGAAAAGGAATTCCTTGCCGTGGTCTATGATTTTGAGAAATTCCGACCTTATCTCGTCTTAACTAAAAGCATCGTGTATACCGACCATTCGGCTATCAAGTATCTCTTAGCTAAGCAAGATGCTAAGCCGAGATTGCTTCGTTGGATGCTCCTCCTCCAAGAATTTGATGTCACCGTGCTTGACAAAAAAGGAGCCGAGAATCTAGCGGCCGATCATCTCTCTCGTCTAGAAGATCCTCACAAAGATGTTTTCGAGAACAAGGAAATCACCGAAACATTTCCTCTCGAGACTCTCGGTGTAGTGAATTCTAAAGACACCACATCATGGTTTGCCGACATTGCAAATTACCATGCGGGCAATTTCATAATCAAGGGTATGACGACACAACAAAAGCAAAAATTCTTTCGTGACGTCAAGTTCTATTTTTGGGACGACCCTTATCTCTTTCGGGTTTGTGCGGATCAACTCGTTCGACGTTGTGTTTTTGGTGCCGAAGCTTCTAATATCCTTAGAGCTTGTCACGAGGGACCCACGGGTGGTCACCATGGTGCTAATCTCATGGCTAAGAAAGTGTTCGATGTCGGCTTCTTTTGGCCTTCTATCTATCGTGATGCACACGCACTTGTGAAGTCGTGTGATTCGTGCCAACGTCAAGGAAAATCGTCTCAATGTGATGAAATGCCGCAAAACATAATTCAAGTGTGTGAGATTTTCGACATATGGGGAATAGACTTTATGGGGCCGTTCCCATCGTCTCATGGTAACAAGTATATCCTCGTCACGGTGGACTACCTTTCTAAGTGGGTGGAAGCTAAGGCTTTACCTACTAATGATGCTCGTGTGGTAGTGAAGTTTTTGAAGCAACTATTCTCTCGGTTCAGAACCCCTCGTGCTATTATATGAGATCGTGGAACCCATTTTTGTAATGACCAATTCGAAAAGGTTTTAAAGAAATATGGAGTTACTCATCGTCTTTCTACGGCTTATCACCCGCAAACGAGTGGGCAAGTCGAGGTTTCGAACCGAGCTTTGAAAAGGATTTTAGAGAGGTCAATTGGAGAGAACCGTGCTTCATGGTCCGACAAACTCGATGACGCTTTATGGGCCTTTAGGACCGCTTATAAGACACCTATCAGTTGCACTCCTTATAAGTTATTCTATGGGAAGAATTGTCATTTGCCCATTGAATTGGAGCACAAGGCATATTGGGCCTGATGAGACTGCTTTTATACATAGTCTCATCTTCCAAATAGGGCTTAAAATGCATTAAATATCATCAAAATACCCAAATATATGCTTGTGTTTGTTGCTTGTGTATTTTAGGTACGGATATTGAGATAATGACAAAAGATCACAAGAATCATACAAAAACGAACACGGGAAACGAAGACGCACAATGAACCAAGCCCTAGTGAAGACTTTCCCAAGATCAACCCTTGAAGATTTGAAGAATTATGAAGAAGGGTCCTCCAATTATGAAGAATTGACACTTTATACCCTTGTATCCTCATAATTACAAGTTTGGTCCCTAAAGTTTGTCAAAATTACAAAAAGGGCCCTTAACTTTGAAGAATTGGCAAGTTTAGCCCCTCAACAAAGCTAAATTGTCAACCAATATCATCCACAAAGTCAAATATATCATGAAGTCCTTCAAAGTACAAGAAATGACATGTTTGGTCCTTTGAAAAATCCAAAATTACAAAAAGGACCCTCAACTTTCAACAATTGGCAAAAATGGTCCCTCAATCATCAAGACTTGGCAATTTCAGTCCTTCAAATTATCAATATTGCAGGTCTAGACCATTATCATTGAAGAAAATACCAATTCAGCCCTTGAAGAATTTAAATATGGCAAGAATTACCCCTGATTTTACTTTGCAAAAGTTTTTGGGCCAGAAGTGTAAAAAGGCAAAAGTTGACAAGGAAGAAAGTGGGCGCTGATAGAGTTTGAAAGGGATTTGACAACTTTTTTAAACATGAGGGTGTTAAACTGGCCAGACAACATTGTAACCTAGACCACTCACCAGCTGCCACGTGCCCCACTACCACCACTCCACCAATCACAACTCACCCTTTGTCCACATCAGATCCCACTCACATTTATTTATTAACTAATCCTAACAGATTAGTTTAAAACACGCGCTAAACACCACATTCAAATATTAATCTGGATCAAAACATGCACTATTCATCATAAGAACAAATTTGGGTTTTCTTAATCCGTTTGTAATTAGCACCCAGTAACCTCCAGAATTATAATTAGGGTCTCCCTAATCACAACCAAACTCACAAACAGCTTGCCACATCATTCCTTTGTCACATGTTTTACCCTGCTTTCTACCCCTTGGAGAAGATGACAAAACAGTAAAGCAAATCCAACGCCCCACATCCTTGCTTCATACTTAAGCTTATTATGGACAATTGATCAAATTCCAACCCTACCAACTAATGCAAACGTCCAAGAAAACATCACATGAGTCCAAGATTTTCAAGAAGCTACAAGGGCATATTGGGGACTTCAACCATTAGGGTTTATAGTTTTTAGCTGTAACTTAGCTCATTGTAAGGCTATATAAAGCCACTTAGGCCTTCATTTTTCAGCTGCTTTTGGTTTTTCCTTTGTTCAAACACTTGTAAATCCTTTTTCAGTTTAATGAATTTGAGTTAAGTGCTTTGAAGAAAGACCAAGTGCCATCTTTATTCTGCTTGTTTATGTTCTTAGTTTACTGCTTTTGAAGTTTAAAACCTGTTTTCAAAAGAGGAGTGTGCACAAGTTTGCATATTTTCCTCATTTTCTTGATATTTTGCTAAGTCTTGTTCCAATCTTGGAATTCTTGGGCTATAGGGCTGATCATAGCATCCTAACTGAGTTGGTTAAGGTGTGGTGAGGCTTATAACTTGGGGATAATCAAGTGTGGGGTAACAAGTTTGCATCAATCAAGATTTTTGAAGTTTCTGATTTTTCATGTTATTGTGCTTAACCCTTGTTCAATCTTAGCAGGTTTTTGTGGAAGCTTGTGCTTGTTCTTGCTAGCACATAAGCTCAAAATTCGTGGGTGTGGATGTACATCCATGAGGTTTGCATACTTAATCTCCAAATCTGCTTAAATTGTGATTTTTGGTGATATTTGTATGAAACTGTTGTTCTTGTGAATTTTGAGGCTTGTTCTTGCTTGAATCTGTTTATTAGACTTGTTTTAGTGTTAATTGATGCTTGGTTGGCCTGAAATCTTGTTTTGCTTTTGAAAATTTTGATTTGAAAAAGTTAAAGGGGTGTTTGGGTCTACTGGTTTATGCTTGTAATTTGTTTTTGTGTTAAGGGAAAGTGTTGTTTATGCTTTGTATCTGCTATACCTTTGTTTGAGAGTGTTTTGCTGCAAGTTTTTGGGTTTGAACACTTGAATTGATTAATCTGCTATATAGGCCTTGTTTCTGCTTGTTTTGACCTAGGATTTTGGGAACACTTAGTGTGTATGCATGCTTAGGGATAAAAGTGGTTTAAATAAAGTTAACATAACCTGTTTGAAAGATTTGAGGTGTTGAAATTGGCTTGTGTGTCAAATACATCAGCAAAAGTAGAAAACTGCATGTGTAGTGTTCATCAGTAACTTTCATTGCTTGAATCTTGCTTAATTCTTTGAACCAGTGCATGAAACCTGTTTAGACTTGCTTATTGAAGTTTATTATAGCTTGTGTGTGCATTTGGTTGAATTTGGCTGGCTGATTGTGATTTTTATAGCTTATCAAAGTCTGCTGAAGTGGTCATTTGCATCAGCAAAGTGACCACCTCATTTGGTGTTGCATTGTGATTTCTAGCATTAGGATTGTTGTATTATTGCTTGGATCTTGTTCATGTGCTGCTTGTGATTGGTTTTTGCTATTTGGATTGCTTTGATCATAGCTTATAAGCCCATTGGCTTATTGGCTTATCTGTGCCAAAACACATCAAGTTTACCCAACTGGTGAGCCTTGATTCACAAGGTTTGCACTCAAACCTTGACCAGCAGGGTGAAAAACAAGTCCTTACACTTCATTAAGTCTGTCAACGTCCATTTTGTTCCTGTCAGCGTTTGATTATAACTTATCAGCGTTTGACTTTTGGTCAAACTTGGTTTTAAGCTTATTAAATCTGTTTTGCTTATTGGTACATGCGACAACTTAGTTTTTGTAATAGAACTCATTTTTCTCAGCTTAATATCAAGTCTGGAAGTTTACAAGTCTTTTGGTTAAGCTTTTGCTAGGAAACTAGCTTATTTGGCTTTTTCAGCCAGCTTATCTGTTCTTACAGCTTATTCTACTTGGCTTTTTGTGATTTTCTTGATTGATTATTCTTAGTTAAGCTATTTGTGAGCTTTTGCAACTTGAATCAGCTTCTGAGGTGGTCTAGATCATAAAAACGACTATTTTGTCGTTTTGTGAATAAGTTGTTGACTTGTTTCTGGCTTATTAAGTGGTCTTATTTGAAATTTCTTTTTGCAAAAGTCTTTGTTAGGTCAAAAGAAGGTTGTGTGTTAAATTTTAGCTTATGGCAACAGCTTATGGCTTAATGGGCCAAAAAGCCCATTAAGAATAAGCTGCTTATTATAAGTTAGCTTATTTCACATTTTCAGCTTTTGGGCCTTTGGAAAAAGTTGTTTAAAATCGAATTTTGAGTCAACCTGTGCTTTTTGAGCTTAATTTGAGCACTTTTTCTTATTGGGCCTTAATTAAGCCCAATAAGGGACTGTTTTGGGTTTGGCCCATTTTCTAGGCCCAATAGGGGTATTTAGGTAATTTCACTTTCATTTCTGAGTTATTTAGGTTAAATTAAGCTAGTTTTCAAGTTTTTAGAATTTTTTTATAATTTTTGGATTTTTAATATTATTTTAATATTATTTTATTATTAAAAATTAAAAGTATGATTTTCTAGGTTTTTATATTTTTCCTAGGTTCTAAATACTTAATTAGGGTTTTTGCAACTTTCCAATTATTTTCTAGGTCTCTTAATTATTTTCTATAATTAATTTAAGATTTCATTGATTTTAGGAGTTTTTAATTGTTTAAAAATAGTTTTAATTGGTTTTAAAATTTTGAAAAATAGTTTTTAGCTTAATTAGAGTATTTTGAGGTTTACAAACTTAAAAATCTTGTTTAGGGCTTTTTAATAATTAATTTTGATTTTTAGGGCTTTAATTAGCATTAAAAAGTCATTATCTAATTAATTAAAAGGTTTTTGCAAGTTTTGATTTTTTGTAAACTCTTAGAATATTATTAGGGATTTTTGGTAATTTTTAGAAATTTTTAGGTTAAGATTTTAATTTTGGTGGTTTTTACGACTTTACGTGTACGCCTTTTTAGATTTAGTTTAATCCGTCTTCATAACCGTCATTCTCTTCTATTCCCTTTTCTATTTTTCTTTTCTCAAATATAATCACAAATTAATCCATATTATTACACACATAACACACTAGCCTCCTCGTGAACGAACTTGAACCTAATTGGTCATTAGTGCTTGGTTTTCCTAAACCGACACTTAATACTTGCCACTTTTGTCATCCTTTTCCTAAAGGTGTACAAAAACACTACATCATTTTGGCGCCGCTGCCGGGGAGGCGTGTTGTGTTTTGATTTGGCATTGTGGTTTTTATACTAACCATAATCAGTATTTGTATTAGTAGCACTCTACTAATACGTATTATCGTTTTTCGGTTTCTGTGTGAATATTATTACTATATTGTATACGTAGAACAATAAATACACAAGTACTCCAAAAAGAATCTTCTTTGCTCATCCCCTCGTTGTACGTGACGTTTATGCTAACTCGAAATCAAGAAAGACGTGCTCGTAAACGAAAGAACAAAACTCCCACTCCCAACAATTCTAGTGAGGAGTCTCCTATTGACGAACCCATTGTAAGAGAAGCACCAACCATGGCGAATCGAACTATGATGGAGTTACTTCAAGCACCCACCGAGGGTTATGGAGAGGCTATTGTAATTCCCGCTATCCTTGCGGAGAATTTTGAGGTTAAGACGGTTTTGTTGTCCATGATTCAAAACAACAAATTCCGTGGTGATGAGAAGGACAATCCACACAACCATATCCGCCAATTCAATCGTCTTACCGCTACTTGCAAGTTTAAGGATGTCTCTAACGACTCGATTAAGATGATGCTTTTTCCGTATTCCTTAGCGGGGCCCGCAAAAATTTGGTTAGAGAAAGAGCCACCCAATTCTATATTGACGTGGAAGGATCTCGTGTCTAAGTTTGTGAACCAATTTTTTCCGCCCTCTAAGACTACGCACTTGAAAAACGAGATTTCAAAGTTTTCACAAGAATTTAATGAAAGTTTTTCAACGGCTTGGAATAGGTTTAAGGAAATGTTACATGAATGTCCTCATCACGGTTTTTCCGATTTGCATCAAATTGACACGTTTTACAATGGACTTAATGATCATGAAAGGGATTATTTGAATGTCGTCGCGGGTGGTAATTTTTTGTGTAAAACGGTTGAGGAAGCTTTGGTGATAATTGAAAATAGATCTAAGGTGTATAGTCCTCGTAGCACGTCTAGTGTTCGTAAGGCTTCGTCTTCGGCTTCACCTTCTCTGTCTAATACCATCGATGCTTGCCAAATTGAGGCAAACTTGGAAAATAAGATTTTTGATAAGTTGAAAGGACTTTTGATTGAGTTTAAAGTTGGTGAACCAAGTGCTCCCGCTACGGCTAAAGCGGTTGAGGTTTCTTGCATGTATTGTGGTGGAGGTCATGATTTCTCCGAGTGCATTACCAACGGTGGTAACACTTCGAGTGCCTTCGCGGCCACGGGAAATTACAACCAAAACGGTCAAGTTTCCCGCTCTAATCAAATGACTCCACCGGGTTTTGGATCAAATCAAAATGCTAACAACTATCGCAACAATCAAGTTGGTTTTAAGAACAATTACAACAAGGGAAACTATGGGAATCAAGGGGCTAATAATCAAGTTTCAAACAAAAATGATTTTCAAAATAACAACAAAAGTTTGCAAACACTGAAATATCTTCCAAGTGAGTTTGTTGAATATGCTAGTGGTAATGATGCTAGGTTTGACAACATACAAAGAGAAATCATTAGCCTAAGATCCGAGTTTAAAAACGACTTGAAGAAAGAGTTGAAAAATGAGTTAGCTAATGAACTTAAAATCCACACCAACAAGATGGAAGGAAATGTCACTAGGTTGCAACAAAACCGACAAAAAATGGAACAAGGGCAACATGAGATTAAACAAGAGATGCTTAAGGCCGAGAAAAGGCAAACCGAAGCCGTTTTGAGGCATTCTAATTTTGAAGATAAAATCTCGTCTATGTTTGAGGCAATAATGTGTAAACCGTCGTCAAGTGGTCTTCCTAGTAACACCATATCCAACCCTAAGGGTGAGATGAAAGTGATTACCACACGTAGTGGTAAGACACTTAAGGAGCCGATTCCTCAACCAATTGCTCCTACGGAGGAAGCAATTGAGGAAGAACCCGAGGTGGTGGTCCAAAAGGAGCATGTCCCAATCCCACGAAGTACCGCTCATACCACACCTACGGTTGACCCATTACCATCATTGGAACCCGAGATTCCAAAGGCTATGCCTACTATGCCTAAACCCACACCACCTTTGCCCTATCCATCGAGACTTAGGAAGGAGAAACGTCAAGAGCGCGACAATTACCAATTTGAGCTTTTTATGAAAATGTTTCGTGATTTGCACCTTAATGTGAGTTTCGCCGATGCTTTGGTCATGATGCCTCGATTTGCCGCTAACTTTAAGAGTATGTTGAACAACAAGGAGAAATTGCACCAATTGTCTAGTTGTTCGTCGGTTTATCTTAATCGCATACCTCAAAAAGTCGGTGATCCTGGTAAATTTTTGATCCCTTGTGCAATCCAAGACATGGAAGAATGCTTCGCCTTGGCCGATCTTGGTTCTAGCATTAACTTGATGCCACTTGCAATCTTCAAGTCGCTCAATCTTCCTAATCTTACTCCTTCACTAATGTCTATCGAGTTGGCCGACCATTCCACAATTCCCGCATGTGGTTTGGCGGAAGACGTTTTTGTGAAAGTGGGGAAGTTCTACTATCCCGTAGACTTCATTGTTGTTGATATCCCCACGGATCCTCAAGTTCCTCTCATTTTAGGTCGTTCGTTTTTAGATACGTCTATGGCTTTGATCGATGTGCATGCTAGAAAGATCACCTTACGTTTCAACGATGAGGAACTTGTTATAAACGCAACTCAAAAATCTCAAATTTCTCATGTTTATTCCGTTGCAACCATAAACCTCGTTGATATGATTGACGTGGTTTGCGAGGAATTTTCACAAGAAGTTCTAGGTTTTGGTGATGAAGAAACTAGTGGCAATCCCACTATGTTGGATCCAATTCTTGATAATTCGACACCAACCCTCACTCCATTTGAAGGTGGTGGTTTTACGTTGGAAGAATGCAATGTTCCACGTACTTGTGACGAAGACCTCGACAACGATGAGGACTTCTCGATTATCAAGGATTTTCTTAACGATTTCCCATTTCCTCCACCCGAGGAGGTTATGAGTATCGATCCCAAATCTTCACTTGAGGAACCACCTATCCTTGAGTTGAAAGATTTACCTCCTCACCTCGAGTATGTCTATTTGGAGGAGGACGACAAGTTGCCGGTTATTATTACGAAGGAACTTTCGAATGATGAAAAAACCGCACTTGTCGATGTTCTTAAGGCTCACAAAGGGGCGATTGCGTGGAAGTTATCCGACATTAAGGGGATTGATCCCAAGTTTTGTACCCACAAAATCTTAATGGAGGAGGATTTCAAGCCAACAATCCAAAGTCAAAGGAGGGTGAACCCCAAAATTCACGACGTCATCAAAAAGGAGGTCCTTAAACTCCTTGACGCGGGAATGATTTACCCTATTTCCGATAGCCCTTGGGTGAGTCCTATCCATTGTGTCCCTAAAAAGGGAGGGATGACCGTTGTGCCAAACGATGCCAACGAGTTGATTCCCACTATACTCGTGACCGGATGGAGAGTGTGCATTGACTATCGTAAGTTGAATGAAGCCACTCGAAAAGACCATTTTCCCTTGCCCTTCATGGACCAAATGTTAGAGCGTCTTGCGGGAAACGATTTCTATTGCTTTTTAGATGGTTTTTTCGGTTACTTCCAAATTCCCATCGATCCTCGTGATCAAGAAAAAACTACATTTACGTGTCCATATGGAACGTTTGCCTATCGTAGAATGCCATTCGGACTTTGCAATGCACCGGGAACTTTTCAACGATGCATGATGGCTATTTTTCATGATATGATCGAGAAGACGATGGAAGTCTTCATGGATGAATTTTCCGTGTTTGGTGATTCCTTTACTTCGTGTTTTTCGAACCTTGAGAGGATGTTAAAACGTTGTGAGGAAACCAACCTTGTGCTCAATTGGGAAAAGTGTCATTTTATGGTTAGAAGTGGAATCGTCTTAGGGCACAAGGTCTCGAAAGCGGGGATTGAGGTAGATCAAGCTAAGGTAGACGTCATCGCCAAATTACCTCATCCCAAAACCGTCAAGGGAGTTAGGAGTTTCCTAGGCCACGCGGGCTTTTATCGACGATTCATCAAGGATTTCTCGAAGATTTCTCGACCCATTACACGTCTCCTTGAAAAAGAGGCACGTTTTGTCTTTGACGAAGATTGTGTACGAGCCTTTGAGATCCTTAAGAGGAAACTTACCGAAGCTCCCATTCTTGTTGCTCCAAATTGGAACCTCCCCTTTGAACTTATGTGTGATGCAAGTGAGTACGCTATAGGGGCCGTTTTGGGGCAACGTCATGATAAGCACTTCTTGCCTATTCACTATGCTAGCAAGACGATGACCGAGGCTCAACTTAAATACACTACAACGGAAAAGGAGTTCCTTGCCGTGGTGTATGCATTTGAGAAATTCCGACCTTATCTCGTCTTGACGAAATGCATAGTGTATACGGACCATTCCGCTATCAAGTATCTCATGGCTAAACAAGATGCTAAGCCGAGATTACTTCGTTGGATTCTCCTCATTCAAGAATTTGATCACACCATTGTTGACAAAAAAGGAGCCGAGAATCTAGCGGCCGGTCATCTCTCTCGTTTGGAAGATCCTCACCAAAGTGTTTACGAGCCTAAGGAAATCACCGAAACATTTCCGCTCGAGACACTTGGTGTAGTGAATTCCAAACTTGACTCTTCTACCCCATGGTTTGCGGATTTTGCAAATTACCATGCGGGTAACTTCATCATTCAGGGTATGATAACTCAAGAAAAACGAAAATTCTTTCGTGATGTCAAGTTCTATTTTTGGAACGACCCTTACTTGTTTCGAACTTGTGCGGATCAAATCATCTGCCGTTGTGTATTTGGCACCGAAGCTTCTAACATCCTTAGAGCTTGCCACGAGGGACCCACGGGTGGTCACCACGGTGCTAATCTCACGGCTAAAAAGGTGTTTGATGCCGGCTTCTTTTGGCCTACTATTTACTGAGATGCACAAGATCTTGTGAAGTCTTGTGATTCATGCCAACGACAAGGAAAAGCCTCACAAAAAGATGAAATGCCACAAAATATCATTCAAGTATGTGAGATCTTTGACGTTTGGGGCATTGACTTTATGGGGCCGTTCCCATCATCTCGTGGTAATAAGTACATTCTCGTTGCGGTTGACTACCTTTCTAAGTGGGTGGAGGCGAAGGCCTTGCCCACTAATGATGCTCGTGTGGTAGTTAAGTTCTTGAAAAGTTTGTTTGCTAGGTTTGGAACCCCTCGTGCTATCATAAGCGATCGTGGAACCCATTTTTGTAATGACCAATTTGAAAGGGTTCTAAGGAAATATGGGGTTACACATCGTCTTTCTACGGCTTATCACCCACAAACGAGTGGGCAAGTCGAGGTTTCAAACCGAGCATTGAATAGGATCTTGGAGAGATCCGTGGGGGAAAACCGACAATCTTGGTCGGATAAGTTAGACGATGCTTTATGGGCCTTTAGGACCGCTCATAAGACACCCATTGGTTGCACTCCCTATAAGCTTGTGTATGGAAAGAATTGTCATTTGCCTATCGAGTTAGAACACAAGGCTTATTGGGCCCTAAAGCATTGTAATGATGACATGGAGACCGCGGGAAAACACCGGAAAATGCAATTAAATGAATTGGATGAATTAAGGGATATTGCTTATGAAAATTCATTGATTTATAAAGAGAAAACTAAAAAGTTGCATGATTCAAAAATTAAAAACCGGGTTTTTAACATTGGGGATCAAGTTTTGCTTTTTAATTCAAGATTGAAAATATTTTCCGGTAAATTGAAATCCCGTTGGTCCGGTCCATTCACCGTGACTCAAGTATTTCCGTATGGGACCATCGAGCTAGCTCAAGATGATGGTCCTAACTTCAAGGTGAATGGACATAGGTTGAAGCACTACTTTGGTGGGGAAGTTCCATCCTTGAACTACCTCGACCAAGTCACCTTCCCTAATGATAATTAGTATTGAGGGGATCGAGTCGAGCTCATGACTCGGTAATCAAAAACGAGGAGCCTCGTGGGGGAGTCCCATGCTTATCCTATGTACATATTATCGCTTTCTAATGTAGCTTACGTGTGGGGATTTGTGCCCTTCCAACCTTTGTTTCGTGGTTGTTTGTTATATGTGGTTTTTAGATCATGATCTTCACGATTGGAGCCTCTCGTGTTTGTTTTATGGGAGCACTCGATCGTTTGCTTTGGAGACATTTCTCAATATCCATGATATATCCTTTTGATGTTCTAACCTTAGGTTTTTAGCACACTTCATAAACGGCTATTACATATTGGTTACACCCTTTCCATGCTAGATTAGGCATTCGACTACGTCTCTAGTATGGGGGTGTTTGCACCCCTAGACTCGAAACATTGAGGACAATGTTTAACTTTAGTATGGGGGGGTGAATAGATACTTGCCTTGCCAAACCTTCACGCTTTCCAAAGTTTATCGTTTAGTTTATCACTTTTGTTGCAAAATAAGGCTAAAAATGGCCAAATTTTAAAATTTTTCTCATATTTCATAAGTGTTTGAAGACACGAATGTAGATTTTCCGATGGCGAGAATAAGAGTAATTTTTTACACGACCGTGCGTGTTGAGCACTTAGCTTTGATTCCTTAACTACACATTAGGCTAAGTCTCTTAAATGAGGACGAGAAATGATAGAGTTAATTATAAGTTACTATGCTAAACGTAGAGTACTCGTATTCTTTCAAAAACTCATATGTTCTCGTTGTTTGCTTATTCTCCCTTCGCATGTAAATATTTTTTGCTTAATAAAGACTTAGCGGTTTAGTTGGGATTGTTGGGTTTCTAGTCTTTTCTAGTAGATTCCGTGTAATTAAATTAGGAAGACATTAAGGTATCGCCAGCGTCACGGTTTTGAAGTATTGGCACCCCAATAATCAAAAGCTTCACCCAATAATAAGATTTCAAGTGCTCACCTAAATCAAGCAAACAATTTGAAGCCCCACAAGGCCTAAAATCTATGCAAAATTGAAAGTGAATCAAGCCTTAATCTTCGAAGCTTTAAAGATCCAAAATTCGCTTTAGCGTGAGGATATACGTCTTTGGCTAATAAAACCACCGACGAGGCGGATAATAAAAGGCAAGGCAAGACCAAAGTCATAATAAAAGCTTCATGGCGAAGTTGAATAAAAGATGGAGGTAAACCAAAGATAATAAGGCCCTTCCGTTAGGGGGCGTATAAAAGTCTTGGTAATAAGTCTCATGTTCAAAACCGTTATAAAACCGTGTTTATCGATTCTTCTTGTCAACTTAATTTTTTAACATCGTCGTCTATTAGGAGGGGTTATTGATTTGATGGTCTTAGTTACACCGTTAGGACTCTATTTTTAGACCTAAATCTCTATTATCGCATAAGTCAAACAATGTATCCTCGTGAAACATTCAAGACATCATAAAATATAAGAGATACAACTTAGGAATAATGGGAGGATAAGTACGTGATTAGGGCATATGAGTAGTGTTAGCATTACTAACTTATAATGACAATGATCTCGTTGCACGCTTAGCATGGAATTGGAGTGAAAATCGAGGACGATGAAATTGTTTCTAACGAAGCAATCACGTGTTCTTATTCTATGAACCTAAACGTCCCATTTTTGCGATGAAAATCATACATTATGTCTATAACACATGTAGTAGTAATAGTAGTAGTTTATCGTTCAATAAAGTGAATAAAATGAATTTTGGAGATGCTTTGATACTTTACTCTAGCATTGCGTGAGGGCACGGCAATGGTTTAGTATGGGGGAGTGATGAGACTGCTTTTATACATAGTCTCATCTTCCAAATAGGGCTTAAAATGCATTAAATATCATCAAAATACCCAAATATATGCTTGTGTTTGTTGCTTGTGTATTTTAGGTACGGATATTGAGATAATGACAAAAGATCACAAGAATCATACAAAAACGAACACAGGAAACGAAGCCGCATAATGAACCAAGCCCTAGTGAAGACTTTCCCAAGATCAACCCTTGAAGATTTAAAGAATTATGAAGAAGGGTCCTCCAATTATGAAGAATTGACACTTTATACCCTTTTATCCTCATAATTACAAGTTTGGTCCCTAAAGTTTGTCAAAATTACAAAAAGGGCCCTTAACTTTGAAGAATTGGCAAGTTTAGCCCCTCAACAAAGCTAAATTGTCAACCAATATCATCCACAAAGTCAAATATATCATGAAGTCCTTCAAAGTACAAGAAATGACAAATTTGGTGCTTTGAAAAATCCAAAATTACAAAAAGGACCCTCAACTTTCAACAGTTGGCAAAAATGGTCCCTCAATCATCAAGACTTGGCAATTTCAGTCCTTCAAATTATCAATATTGCAGGTCTAGACCATTATCATTGAAGAAAATACCAATTCAGCCCTTGAAGAATTTAAATATGGCAAGAATTACCCCTGATTTTACTTTGCAAAAGTTTTTGGGCCAGAAGTGTAAAAAGGCAAAAGTTGACAAGGAAGAAAGTGGCGCTGATAGAGTTTGAAAGGGATTTGACAACTTTTTGAAACATGAGGGTGTTAAACTGGCCAGACAACATTGTAACCTAGACCACTCACCAGCTGCCACGTGCCCCACTACCACCACTCCACCAATCACAACTCACCCTTTGTCCACATCAGATCCCACTCACATTTATTTATTAACTAATCCTAACAGATTAGTTTAAAACACGTGCTAAACACCACATTCAAATATTAATCTGGATCAAAACATGCACTATTCATCATAAGAACAAATTTGGGTTTTCTTAATCCGTTTGTAATTAGCACCCAGTAACCTCCAGAATTATAATTAGGGTCTCCCTAATCACAACCAAACTCACAAACAGCTTGCCACATCATTCCTTTGTCACATGTTTTACCCTGCTTTCTACCCCTTGGAGAAGATGACAAAACAGTAAAGCAAATCCAACGCCCCACATCCTTGCTTCAAACTTAAGCTTATTATGGGCCATTGATCAAATTCCAACCCTACCAACTCATGCAAACGTCCAAGAAAACATCACATGAGTCCAAGATTTTCAAGAAGCTACAAGGGCATATTGGGGACTTCAACCATTAGGGTTTATAGTTTTTAGCTGTAACTTAGCTCATTGTAAGGCTATATAAAGCCACTTAGGCCTTCATTTTTCAGCTGCTTTTGGTTTTTCCTTTGTTCAAACACTTGTAAATCCTTTTTCAGTTTAATGAATTTGAGTTAAGTGCTTTGAAGAAAGACCAAGTGCCATCTTTATTCTGCTTGTTTATGTTCTTAGTTTATTGCTTTCAAAGTTTAAAACCTGTTTTCAAAAGAGGAGTGTGCACAAGTTTGCATATTTTCCTCATTTTCTTGATATTTTGCTAAGTCTTGTTCCAATCTTGGAATTCTTGGGCTATAGGGCTGATCATAGCATCCTAACTGAGTTGGTTAAGGTGTGGTGAGGCTTATAACTTGGGGATAATCAAGTGTGGGGTAACAAGTTTGCATCAATCAAGATTTTTGAAGTTTCTGATTTTTCATGTTATTGTGCTTAACCCTTGTTCAATCTTAGCAGGTTTTTGTGGAAGCTTGTGCTTGTTCTTGCTAGCACATAAGCTCAAAATTCGTGGGTGTGGATGTACATCCATGAGGTTTGCATACTTAATCTCCAAATCTGCTTAAATTGTGATTTTTGGTGATATTTGTATGAAACTGTTGTTCTTGTGAATTTTGAGGCTTGTTCTTGCTTGAATCTGTTTATTAGACTTGTTTTAGTGTTAATTGATGCTTGGTTGGCCTGAAATCTTGTTTTGCTTTTGAAAATTTTGATTTGAAAAAGTTAAAGGGGTGTTTGGGTCTACTGGTTTATGCTTGTAATTTGTTTTTGTGTTAAGGGAAAGTGTTGTTTATGCTTTGTATCTGCTATACCTTTGTTTGAGAGTGTTTTGCTGCAAGTTTTTGGGTTTGAACACTTGAATTGATCAATCTGCTATATAGGCCTTGTTTCTGCTTGTTTTGACCTAGGATTTTGGGAACACTTAGTGTGTATGCATGCTTAGGGATAAAAGTGGTTTAAACAAAGTTAACATAACCTGTTTGAAAGATTTGAGGTGTTGAAATTGGCTTGTGTGTCAAATACATCAGCAAAAGTAGAAAACTGCATGTGTAGTGTTCATCAGTAACTTTCATTGCTTGAATCTTGCTTAATTCTTTGAACCAGTGCATGAAACCTGTTTAGACTTGCTTATTGAAGTTTATTATAGCTTGTGTGTGCATTTGGTTGAATTTGGCTGGCTGATTGTGATTTTTATAGCTTATCAAAGTCTGCTGAAGTGGTCATTTGCATCAGCAAAGTGACCACCTCATTTGGTGTTGCATTGTGATTTCTAGCATTAGGATTGTTGTATTATTGCTTGGATCTTGTTCATGTGCTGCATGTGATTGGTTTTTGCTATTTGGATTGCTTTGATCATAGCTTATAAGCCCATTGGCTTATTGGCTTATCTGTGCCAAAACACATCAAGTTTACCCAACTGGTGAGCCTTGATTCACAAGGTTTGCACTCAAACCTTGACCAGCAGGGTGAAAAACAAGTCCTTACACTTCATTAAGTCTGTCAACGTCCATTTTGTTCCTGTCAGCGTTTGATTATAACTTATCAGCGTTTGACTTTTGGTCAAACTTGGTTTTAAGCTTATTAAATCTGTTTTGCTTATTGGTACATGCAACAACTTAGTTTTTGTAATAGAACTCATTTTTCTCAGCTTAATATCAAGTCTGGAAGTTTACAAGTCTTTTGGTTAAGCTTTTGCTAGGAAACTAGCTTATTTGGCTTTTTCAGCCAGCTTATCTGTTCTTACAGCTTATTCTACTTGGCTTTTTGTGATTTTCTTGATTGATTATTCTTAGTTAAGCTATTTGTGAGCTTTTGCAACTTGAATCAGCTTCTGAGGTGGTCTAGATCATAAAAACGACTATTTTGTCGTTTTGTGAATAAGTTGTTGACTTGTTTCTGCCTTATTAAGTGGTCTTATTTGAAATTTCTTTTTGCAAAAGTCTTTGTTAGGTCAAAAGAAGGTTGTGTGTTAAATTTTAGCTTATGGCAACAGCTTATGGCTTAATGGGCCAAAAAGCCCATTAAGAATAAGCTGCTTATTATAAGTTAGCTTATTTCACATTTTCAGCTTTTGGGCCTTTGGAAAAAGTTGTTTAAAATCGAATTTTGAGTCAACCTGTGCTTTTTGAGCTTAATTTGAGCACTTTTTCTTATTGGGCCTTAATTAAGCCCAATAAGGGACTGTTTTGGGTTTGGCCCATTTTCTAGGCCCAATAGGGGTATTTAGGTAATTTCACTTTCATTTCTGAGTTATTTAGGTTAAATTAAGCTAGTTTGCAAGTTTTTAGAATTTTTTATAATTTTTGGATTTTTAATATTATTTTAATATTATTTTATTATTAAAAATTAAAAGTCTGATTTTCTAGGTTTTTATATTTTTCCTAGGTTCTAAATACTTAATTATGGTTTTTGCAACTTTCCAATTATTTTCTAGGTCTCTTAATTATTTTCTATATTTAATTTAAGATTTCATTGATTTTAGGAGTTTTTAATTGTTTAAAAATAGTTTTAATTGGTTTTAAAATTTTGAAAAATAGTTTTTAGCTTAATTAGAGTATTTTGAGGTTTAAAAACTTAAAAATCTTGTTTAGGGCTTTTTAATAATTAATTTTGATTTTTAGGGCTTTAATTAGCATTAAAAAGTCATTATCTAATTAATTAAAAGGTTTTTGCAAGTTTTGATTTTTTGTAAACTCTTAGAATATTATTAGGGATTTTAGGTAATTTTTAGAAATTTTTAGGTTAAGATTTTAATTTTGGTGGTTTTTACGACTTTACGTGTACGCCTTTTTAGATTTAGTTTAATCCGTCTTCATAACCGTCATTCTCTTCTATTCCCTTTTCTAATTTTCTTTTCTCAAATATAATCACAAATTAATCCATATCATTACACACATAACACACTAGCCTCCTCGTGAACGAACTTGAACCTAATTGGTCATTAGTGCTTGGTTTTCCTAAACCGACACTTAATACTTGCCACTTTTGTCATCTTTTTCCTAAAGGTGTACAAAAACACCACATCAGGGCCCTTAAGCATGCAAACTTTGACTTGAAGACCGCGGGAGATTACCGGAAAATAAAATGGGATGAATTAAGAGACAATGCTTATGAAAATTCATTGATTTTCAAAGAAAAGACTAAAAGTTTCATGATGCAAAGATTACAAACAGGGTTTTTAACGTTGGTGATCAAGTGTTACTTTTTAACTCTTGACTTAAGATATTTTCCGGGAAATTGAAATCTCGTTGGTCGGGTCCTTTCACCGTTACACAAGTGTTTCCTTATGGGACCATCGAGCTAGCTCAAGATGATGGTCCTAACTTCAAGGTGAATGGACATAGGCTTAAGCACTACTTTGGTGGGGAAATTCCTTCAATGGTTGACCTCGACCAAGTCACCTTCCCCAATGATAATTAACATTGAGGGGATCGAGTCGAGCTCATGACTCGGTAATCAAAAACGAGGTGCATCGTGGGGGAGATCCCATGCTTATCCTTTTATGCTTACTATTCACTAATAAGGGGACTTGTACCCTTCCAACTCGTTGTCTTGTGGTTGTTTGTGATTGTGTTATCTAGATCATCATCATCATCTACGATTGAAGACTCTCGTGTTCGTTTACGTGAGCCTCCATCGTTTGCTTGAAGAAGTTTTTCACGAATCCATTGACATATCCTTTTTTTTTTCTAACAATTATCTTTTAGCATACTTAATAAACGGCTTTAGATATATTGTTAATCACCCTTTCCATGCTAGATCCTAAGCATTCGATTCTTCGTCTCTAGTATGGGGGTGCTCCACCCTTAGACTCGAAACATTGAGGACAATGTTTACTTTTAGTATGGGGGGTAAATAGGTACTTACTTTGCTACGCCCTCACGCTTTCCAAATTTCAATGTTTTGTTTTAAGGCTAAAAATGGAAAAAATTTAAAATTTTTCTTAGTTTTCATAAGTGTTTTTAAGACACGGATGTATATTTTCCGATGGGTAGAATAAGAGCTAAATTTTGACTTGATGGGCATTTGGATCCATTTACATTCCTTAACCCGCTCAATTCAAGTTTTGCTAGACTTTTATATAGGGAGCTTTAAAACGCGAAAGTCTTGGCTCATTCGGGTTAAGAACAAGAACTTTTCGCAAGTTCCTATAATTGATCCTAGAAAGTCACTTATCAAGGGAACTATAAAATGCATTCTCTAAACTTGAAAAAGTCCAAGAAAATGCAAGATCCTATAGGTGGCTTGAAAACCCAAAACTTTGATTTGATATAGTCTTAATGAAAGCTAATCCAAATTTGGCTTAATTTTGACTTGCAGGCTAAGTATTCACGAGTCTCTTTAATTAGAGGTCTTTATATAGTGAAGAACGAGAAGTGATAGAGTTAGACAAGTGATCATGCTAAACGTAGAACATGAACATGTTCTTTCAAAAACTCATATGTTTTTAATTGTGGCTTTTTCTTCTCATAAGATCGATGCATTAGGAACAAAAATAATTGCAATAAGTAAGGTCGTACGATTTGAAAGGTTACTTAGCCTCTAGCGCAAGATCGTTTAAAAGTTGCTCGGGGTTAAATAGAGTTCATAGCCAAGGCATAACTTATTGAAACAGGACGCGAAGATTGGTGATCATCCAAAAAGGCCCTAACAAGGCATGAGGAGCTCTATTTTGTTGCTAAAGATCCAAGATGATGTGAAGTATCATTATTCCTAAATCAATATGAAGGATCGAGACACACGACGAAAAGCAATTACTCCCCTAAAGATCATGGAGAAAGTCTATCCGAAAAGACCCTTACAAGGTATGAGGATAAATATATCCAAGTCCGAAAAGGAGGCAGATCGTTGTATATCATAGTCCAAAGTAAAGATTGACGAAAAATGATGAAGTCGTGGTCCAAATATGAAGAATCTCTCAAAAACGTCAAGTGAAGGAATTCCAAATATATGAAGAGAAGACCATAATTTCAAGAACGTCTTCCCAAGATTTGAAGTATGAAGTACATGCCAAATATCGGTCCGAGAAAGGTCTCAAATCGTGAAACGAGTTATGGCAAGATATGAACTTAAGGAGATACACGAGAAGCCTTTTTAAAAGATTTTGTCCTTCGGCTAACTATCGATTAAATAGTGCTACTTTGCTTTCGGACTAATAACTACTCAAATAAGTCAATATGAATCACTTGTGATCCATGACAAATAGTTAAAAAATGCTAGTAACCCATTTCCTTTTATAATAACTAGGATTGCGGGGAGAAAAAGTATTACACAATTGGACGTATGAGTAGTGTTAGCATTGTGACTTGTACCAACAATGATCTCGTTTTTGCACTTAGCATGGAATGTATGACAATCAAGGATGACGAACTTTACTCTAAGGAACATTTGCTTGTTTTGACACATCTTCGTAGTATGTTGCAAGTCTTTTACTCTTCAATAAAGGTTAATAAAATTGAACATTGGTGATGCTTAGATACTTTATTCTAGCATTGCGTAAGGGCACGGCAATGTCTTAGTATGGGGGAGTGATGAGATGGCATTTATACATGATCTCATCGTTCTTTTCGGGCTTTAAATGCATAAAAATGTCATAAAATACCATATATATGCTTGTTTTTGTTTACTTATGTATTTTAGGTATGGATATCGTGAAAAAGACAAAAGATCACAAGAAACGAGGAAAAACGGACACGAGAAACGAAGCCGTACAAAGAACCGGGCCCTAGTTCATGATTTATCCAACAATTACCCTTGAAGACTTGAAGATATGCAAGATTGATCCTTAATGAATGAAGAAATGACACTTAAAACCCTTGTATATTCATAATTACAAGTTTGGTCCCTTAAGTTTGTCAAAATTGCAAAAAGGTCCTTCAACTTTGAAGAAATGGCAAGATTAGTCCCTCATCAAATCTAATTTGTCAAGAATGGTCATTCATAAAGTCCAAAATCCAAATAAGCCCTTGAAGATCAAGAATATTACATTTCTAGTCCTTTAAATATGGTTTAAATATCAAAAGGACTAAAATTGTAATTAGCCTAAAGTGATAAAAGCCCTAAAATACCTTTTGAAAATTTTTGTGGCCAAAACATAAAGTCTGAAACTTCTATAACAAAGGGAAACGAGTTTATTAGGAAAATAAAGTTGTTATACATGTTTGGCCAAAGACCAAGGACTAAAAGTGAGCAAATGAAACATTTAAACCAAGATTGCACCAAACAGACAAGTTTCCCCCAAAATCGGATCAAACTTACCACTGTTCACCTTTTTCACCACCCAGAAATTACTCACTTAAAACAAAGGTGATGTAGGATTTTTGTACCCTTTAGGAAAAGGATGACAAATAGTGGTAGTATTAAGTGTCGGTTTAGGAAAACCGAGCACTAATGACCAAGCAAGTTCGTTTCCCAAGGAGGCAAGTGCGTTGTGTTAAGAGTTGATATATGATGTTTTGTGATTATGAACAAGAAGAAAAGAAATGAGAAAGGAAAGAAGAGACGGTTACGACTACGAATTAAACTACGACGAAAAAGGCGTAAACGTAAAACCGTAAAAAGCTACAAAATTAAAAAATTTCAACCTAAAAATTAATTATGAGCTAAAATAATATAAATAAGGAATAAAATCCAATAAAAATATTTTAAAACCTTTTATTAATTAAATATTCAATTTTAAATGCTAATTAAAGCCCTAAAATTAAATATAATTAATCAAAATGTCCAAAATATGATTTTATTGAACAAATAACTTAGTTATATTATCTAAAAACTAAAAAGTATTTTTTATAATTTTTAAATACTATTTCTCTATTTTTAAGTTACTAAAAACTATTTTAAAATTAAAATAATTATAAAAAATAATTAAATAATGCTAAAAATAATCTACCAATTTTAAAAATCCTATTTTACTCTAATGAACAGTAGAAAAATGAAAAAGCTTGAAAAATATTAAATTTTCCACTAAATGACAAAACTAGTTTAATTAAAACCCTAATTAACTTAAATTAATTCTAAAAATTAATAAAAAGATGAAGAGTAAAATATTTTTTAACCAAAATCCTTAGAATATTATTCTAAGTTCAGAAAAATTGATTAAACCTAAAAATATTACTTTTTGGCACTAAAAGACAAAAACAGAAACTTTAAAGTTAATTAAAAATAGCTAATTAATCTAAAAATTACTAAATGAACAGTAATAAAATTTTTAATTAAACAGAAAAATCCTTGATTAAATAAGAAAAATAATGGAACTGGTTTCAAGATCTAAATCCACTATTTGGGCACTAAAGACAAAAAAGGAAGAAAACAGATAGTGACATGTGCTGGACTTTTGTCCTTTAGCTTGGCAGTGGCAACCAGTGAACTACCAGTGGGAAAGGAGTTCCCACTGCTAGTGTATATTTTTGTGCAGTGAGTAATAAGCTTAGGAAAGCTTATTTGAAAGCTTATTTTGGACAAAAAAGGCACCCTTATACTCTTTGGAGTATAAGGAGTCAGATAATGCACAAAAAAGAGCAAGTCACAAGCTAAGATCAAACAAAAATAAGCCAATTAAGTTCCTGAGTAAGCTAAAAATCTTTCTGATGAACAGTAACAAAACTATATGCACAAATCTGAATTTCTATGGCTCATAACTAGCACATAAGCTCATCAAATGGCAAATAAGCAATTTCAGTCCCTAAAATATCCTATATCCTAACAGTCTTTCAAGATTTGTGGCAAAAATTTCAACAAAACAGTCAACAAGACAGATTATGTTTTTAGGCCATAAAGTTAAATTTTACCATGCAAACTGAATGAAGCTTTACCAAAACTGAATCACCAAACTAAAATGTATCCTATAACTAACCTGATAAGTGATTGTAACAAGTTTTAACACAAGAATAATATAAATTACCCTGATAAAACCTTAATCCAAACACCCCTTTAAACCTATTTTTTCAACTTTTTTCAAACAAAATCAACGCAAAGCTTTACCAATCTGGATTAAAGAACTCAAGTCATGCAATAAACATCCAAATAAGGCAAATACAAGTACTTAAACAGATTCTTACCAACTTAACAAGAAAATTCACATAAAGCATAAAAAATCAGAAAAATGAGAATTAAAAATAGCAAACAAGGACTACCTTGTTGGGCTTACTTCCAAGCCCAACAGTGGCTGATAAGCCACCTCCTACAAGCCCGGGCTTGTGCTGAGCCTTGTGGGATTGGATTGGTTTGAGCACAAAAGACTAGAAAATGGAGAGAGTAGAACTTGATTGGTCCTTGTTTCCTGCACACCACAAACAACAAAGAGAGAAGGAACAAGCTAAAAGTGATTCAATAAGCTTGGTTGAATAAGCTTATTGAAAATCTTTTAGGAGTAAGATAAAAATAAGTTTCTGAAAATTTTGAAAACAAGTGAAAACTTAAAAACAAACTTGAGGATTGTAAAATGGATTCAAGAAAAACAAACTTTAAAACATAAAATGCTGGAAATTAAATGGATCACAGTCTTATGTAGCTTAAAAAGAACTTTTTCATTAATTTCATAAAAAGAAAATTTTTACATAAAAACTGGAACAACCCATCTCACAAGTTGAGAGGTCTTTTTATACTAGTCTATGGACTATTCTAGACAAAGAAACCCTAGCAGACGGATTTCCCATTGTGCCCTTGGATTTTCAAACTTGAAAAAGTGGTCAAGTGACCCATGTGATCTTCTGGCCTTGATGTTGAGATTCCAGCTATGTTGGATGCATCTGGAACGTTTGTTTAACCTTTGGGACCAAGTAATTTTATCCAGCCGTTGGTTTTGTCTCCCCATGGGGTTTTGTGGGATAGTGACGTAGCAGGGGAGCCATGTGGGGGGTCCAGGAGTTGAAGGTGATAGGTTTTGGGATGTGGGTCTAGATGGGGAGAGGATAAATTAGCAATCTGGAGCTTAATTTCCTAAACCCCTTTGGTTTAAGTAATTTTGTGATTTAGGGTTCATGTGATGGAAGTAATTAGTAGAAAAGGGGTAAATCCGTTTGGGGTTAAGTATATTTAAAATATGTGTTTACCCCCAATATTTAAACTGATTAAATAAATCAGTTTAAAACAAAGAAAGTGGAAGTTGACGTGGAGGAATGGAGGGGTTTGATTGGTGGAGGGTGATGATGTGTCACAATGATAGGCTGGGAATACTTGTGATGTCTTGGCAGAAATACCCCTTATACTCTTTCTCTCTTGTCTCTTTGATTCAATCAGCTTAAAACACAACTCCCTTTGTAAATAACTTTGTAGATTTGTCATTTTTGGCACAATCTTTTTGTAATCTTGAAACAAGGATTAAACATGCAATTTCTTCATTTTCCAAGGACTGATTTTGATATGTTTTCAAACTTCAAGGCTTTGACTTGTTGGTTGACTTCTTGGAGGACCATATTTGACAATTTAGATTTGTTGAGGGACTAAATTTGCCAATTCTTCAAAGTTAAGGGTTCTTTTTGTAATTTTGACAAACTTTAGGGACCAAACTTGTAATTATGAAGATACAAGGGTATAAAGTGTCAATTCTTCAAACTTGGAGGACCAATCTTCAATATTCTTTAAATCTTCAAGGGTTTTCTTTGGAAAATTCCTCACTAGGGCTTGGTTCATCGTGCGGCTTCGTTTCCCGTGTTCGTTTTTGCGTGATTCTTGTGATCTTTTGTCATTTTCTCAATATCCGTACCTAAAATACACAAGCAACAAACACAAGCATATATTTGGGTATTTTGATGATATTTAATGCATTTTAAGTCCAAAAAGAACGATGAGACCATGTATAAAAGCCGTCTCATCACTCCCCCATACTAAACCATTGCCGTGCCCTCACGCAATGCTAGAATAAAGTATCGTAGCATCTCCAAAATTCATTTTATTCACTTTATTGAAATGATAAACTAGCTACACTACTACTATCACTACTACTTGTGTTATAGACATAATGTATGATTTTCATCGCAAAATGGGACGTTTAGGTTCATAGAATAAGAACACGTGAATGCTTCGTTAGAAATAATTTCGTCGTCCTCGATTTTCACTCTAATTCCATGCTAAGCGTGCGACGAGATCATTGTCATTATAAGTTAGTAATGCTAACACTACTCATATGCCCTAATCACGTACTTATTCTCCCATTATTCCTAAGTTGTATCTCTTATATTTTATTTTGTCTTGAATGTTTCACGAGGATACATTGTTTGACTTATGCGATAATAGAGATTTAGGTCTAAAAATAGAGTCCTAACGGTGTAACTAAGACCATCAAATCAATAACCCCTCCTAATAGACAACGATGTTAAAAAATGAAGGTCTACGATTTCTAAGGATTTGGTAAATGATGGATTAGATCTATTGATTAATGGTGGAAATGGGGAAGGAGGAAGATGAAGTATAGAGAGAGAAAGGAGAGAAAAGAAAAGTAGAGAGAGAAAGTGATTAGATTAAATGAAAAGATGTAAATGAATGAACCACCAACCCCTCCTAACATGCTAGGAGGGGTATATATATATAGCCCACCCTACATGTGGGCTATATGGACTATACATTACTAAGTGGACCACGAGCCCATTACATAATTATCGTTGGAGCGACCGATCCTTCATAAATACGTAAAACGTATTTCCAACAATCTCCCCCTAAGGGAGGTCGCTCCAAGTTACAAAGTTCTAAATATTCTATGGCTCGTGATCTATGCTAATAATGATGTGACCGAGACTTTCTTTGGGAAAACATATTTCCAACAATCTCCCCCTAAGGGAGGTCACACCATTTTACAAAATCTTAAACCTAGCATCTATGCTTGAGTCTTCGATCTTGTTCTTGTGAATATGTTTGATGTGATCTTTGATTTTAGTCTTGAGCATGTTTCCTTGCCTTGACCTTGTGCATTCATCACTTGTGAAATTTGCCTCTTCGTGACTTCATGTTCCACATACTTATACCTTTAAATTCTTGAAAGCTTCAGAGTTTGATACAGCGGAAGACTTGACCTTCAGACTTTCTTGAATTTGTTGAAGTACTAAGTGTATGTAGTATAAGTATGTGGTGACGACTTCTTCTGGATTATACACCGCAATGCCACCTTCTTGTTACGCTGCATGAGACAGTTAGCAACAAACCATATACACGGATGAAATGGCCTTGAACATTTCATTCTAATTCGGTAGCATTTTACCTCCGGTTGGTGAAGACCGTTGGACGATATTAAATATCGTACTTGTGACAGGTAGTTTCAATAAAGAACCTCCTTGACAAGATTTCGCGGGTAAACCCGTTCTCTTTACTCGACCGTCCAAAGCTGACTGCGAACATAAAGAGTGAATCATTTGGATAATATTATCCGCATGATTTGAAGCCGTCAATTCATGTTCCTGGAACAAGTGAAGTTCAATTAAGAACCGCACCATCGTTGCTTTCCAGTTGTCACTAGCTTGATTCATATAGAATCTTGCAAGTTACCTACCAAGTGCTGTTTGATGTTAACACTAGAAGGATTTCCACTCGTCACTGTGATCAATAAAGAGTCACTCTGAGTGTTCTGGCAAGATCATATGATAATGCGTAGAGGCCTGGAACGTGTTTAAATTCATTTAAGAATTAAACCACTGTTGCTTTCCAGTTATCACAAGTTTGATTCATAAAGAATCGCACAAGTCACCTACCATGAGCTTTTTGATATTCGCTCAAGAAGGATTTCCATCTTCATTGTAAATACTTTCGTATTACTCGGATGTTCAGGCAAGATCATGAAGATTTTGCGTAGGACTCTTAAGATCTTACTTACTTTTCACAGTGTGTGAAGAAGCAAGGAATAATGAAAGTGTGTCCTAATGAGATATTTGATGATCTCAAATGGCTCTAGACTCAATCGTGCATTTTGGATTTTTAGTGATCGGAGGCTGGAGAGGAGTGCCACCTTTTCAATACCAATTTATTCGGAGTGAATAAATCAATAGATAATGTGTTGTCTCCGTGTGATTAAAACAAATATCTTTTGAGAGATATCTGAGTTAGCTGGGATGGGTTGTGCCTTGCATCACTGGGTCCATGATGTCTATCTTCAATATCAAGAGTCATAAATGATCTCAATAGCATATGAATTGACCCGGTTTCTGCCTAAGGTTGTAAGGAGGGCTTCTTTCTTTACACCCTTTATCTTTACAATTCTTTTTCATTCTTCAACCCCTTCAATGCTTACCAATACGTCATAACTAGCACCTTGTTGTGATTGTTCCAGTGCTAACTTAAGTACTTGGTCGGCATTCAGCTACGTTCACAATCTTTCTCCATCTTTCCTAAGGACTACTATTTCTAGCTATGGAATGTCCTTGGGAAGATTCCTCCGGTTCTAGAGAAATCATTGGACTTTAACCTATCCTACCATCCTTATGTCACCACAACCTTCATCGTCGTGAATAGAGATGTTTTGGGTAAGTGTATGTCACCATGAAATCCATTTTGAAGTGCAAATCCATTTTGCTCCCCCTTAACATATGATACGATATTCGAAAACATTTCGCACATATCGGGATGAGCTAACACGTTAAGTCAAACCATTTATGATTGATCATATCCCATATTAAATCATATTTTCTCCCCCATATTAAAAATATTAACCCAATCGATGTTTTTAATATCAATTGATTTAATAGCATTTTAAGAAAATTTGGGAAGAAAAATGCAAATCCAATTATCTTCATGATTTTAACAAACTCCCCCTCAAATGAATGAGGGTGTACTTGAAACGTAAATTAAATACCTTTTAAACACAAGTGTAAGGTATTTATCACATGCAAAGATCAATATATGATGATGAATTCACAATATTAGCAATTTACGAGGTTGGACCTGAATAATGGAGAACATCATATGAAAGAAGCACATGGTTCTTGTTCACGAATGTTGGTCTTCCTCGTAACTTCTGAAGTTATCTCTTGACTCCATGTGTATGATTGATATCGTTGTCTTAACACCAATATGTGAACTTGGCACTCTCGGCATCAAGGATTCTGAATGCTGGACAATTGCTCCCCCTCAATTGTTGACCCGTGTTCTATTGAAAGAGCTGTAGTCACCGTTTGAGTAGTCGCATCGTCGAGTATGTAGATATCAATTGCAACGAACTTTGGATTGTGGAGTTGATAACTTCGGATTCTGAAGTCAAAGCTTTCCGGTGAAATGCTTGACATCAATGGGAAAAGCGGGTTACTATCATAAATAATAGCAAACCATTTTGAGCATGTTTTAAAAATTTGAACTTCTGCTCGAACTTTATTTACAACCCCGTGTCATTATTGAATGACATTTCTAGGTTCGTAAATATTATCGATTCCAGAAGACATGCTCTTTTTATCAAAACATTTTTGAACACACAATTTTGAACGATTTAGAAAAACCTTTTGAGAAATTCTCGAAAAATTGTGTTCAAAGTTTTGAAAACCAATTACTTGAGCTTAAGATGTTGAATATCTTAAAAAACGAGCTCAAGTCCGAGAAGTTGTAAACTTCCCGTTGTTAAGGATAAGTTTATCATCGGCGATAAACTTTCCTTTTATCTGAAGAACGAGTCCTAAGCTGACATTTACTTAGAAGTCGTTTTCATGAGCTTGAAAACTTTGACTGTTTTAACGGAAAGCTCATGACCGAGAAAGGTTAATTTCTCGTTATGAGGAAAAGTTCTCTTATTTAAAAGATACACTTTCCTTTCTGAGCTTAAAACTTCGAATGTTTTAATACAAGCTCATGACCGAGAAAGGTGAATTTCTCGTTAAGAGGATAAGTTATCATAAAAGATAATCTTTCCTTTATTTTAAGTTCGAGTTACAGTCTGACATTTAACTGTAAGTCATTGTGCATGAGCTTAAAAACTTTGAATGTTTTTGATATAAGCTCATGCCCGAGAAAAATTAATTTCTCGTTGTAAGGATAAGTCATCATCGGGATGAACTTTCCTTTCTTTGATGATCGAGTTATAGTCTGTGATGTGACTATAAGTCCTTTGTGGCTTAACCATGAATCCCCTGAGACATTTGTTTCTCTGATATCTGCTTCTTCAGCAACCAAACTCTGAGAGTATCCTTAGTTGAACGGTATACAACGATTGGACCGCTTCGTTCTTTTGGAACATCAACTTTGGTACCTGCATTCTCATTAGGAGTTTGTATACTTTTGCATGGGTTAGAGATATCTATTTTAGAAGCACGTGGGGGTTCACAGTTAGCTTTACTTGTGTCAGAGGCGACCTGAGTAGATGATTCACTTATCTTAGCTGGCAAACGTTTCCTTTTATAGAAAATCTTAAGTTTAGGCTTAAGTGAAGTATCATCTTTATCAATTTCCTCCCTAGTAGTCTTAGAAGAAACGGAGACTATCCTAGTTAAAGGGCACTCGTTTCCTACAAGAGTGAAAGTTCTACCAGTGGGGCGCCAATCTTTACCAACGGGTTTGATTTTAGCTATCCACTGGGACTTAATTCTAGCACGGGAGTTCACCTCATTAAGTAATTTCTTGATACAGGAATCATGATTTGCCGTAAAGACACATTTTCTACATGTTTTACAAGTAGCATATTTAATGTCCGAGTAAGATCTAGAATCCCTAGATGATTGATTGATGCTCCTAGGATTGGGCATGCTACGGTTAGCAGTGTTGGGTAAACTAGAAGGCATCTGACTAGGTTTGAAATTCCTATCTCTTACTTGTGTCTTTTGAATAGCTTCCCTTTGACCAAAATCATGGCGCACATCATTTGAACTAGTTCTAGACGTGTTCATTGAACTATTCTTAGGGAAATTAGAGGCAATCATGTGATTAGGTCTTGCTAAAACTGGAGTGATCACATAGGGCCTAGTAGCTGGAGTGTCTGGTCTAGAAAGATGAACCAAATCAACTTGGGAGGCAAACCGCGGTCTCGAGGATTGTGGTCGCTCGGATCTAAATGCAGTAGGTTGTCTGACAATCGGTTGTCTGACGAACTGATTTGTAGGCGGTTTCCCCAAGATTGATGGTTTTTCAAGCTTAGTGTCCACACTAGGTCCTCTATTTTTCCTTAACTCGTTTTCAACGCAGCTATAGCAAATACCTTTTCCTGAACTTGGGCTTTTAACGTTTCATTTTCTTTGAGCAAGTTATCTTGGGATGCCAACTGAGATTCAAGCAGTTGAATTTGTTTCAAAAAATTATCCTTTTCAGCTTTAGAATCTAAAACAGTTTGATCCAATTTTCTTTCAAGAACAACGTTTGATTTTTCAAGTTTTTCAAAGTATGTTTCAAATTTGACCGTTTTCTTAGAAAATTCAAGTTTGGCATCCTCAAGATCTTTTGATTGCCGAGCTACGATCGTTTCGAGCTCTTTAATCTTGGAATCAGAAGCAGACAATGAAGCAGTTATAATACAATTTTCATGATGTACTATAGCATTCTGAACAATCTCTCCCCCATTATGACTTACATCGGATGAATCAGAAGTGGTATTTCTATCACTCTTTTCCATCCCATGTTTGTCATAATTAGGTTCAGAATGCTCAATATGCGGCATGTCATCAGCATATACATCATAACCAACATCACATTGTACCATGTTTGCAGGCTCTTCGTCATAAATGGGTAAGGTGTCATCAAGAGAAATCTCGTGAACATTCCCCGACGTGCCACTGATATCATGTTGTCCTTCTGAATCCATGCTCTTGCCATCGTTAGGCTCCAAGTTGTCAACCGTATGACCATTCTCCTCTGGCATCTACGGCATTGATTCTTGCACTCCATTATCATACGTTTGCTGAAGTTGTGATTGTTGATAAATCGAAGACGAGACTGATGTCATGAGTTTCAGAATTGTATCATGGAAGACTCGAAGCTCGGTATGTGTATCTCGAAGAAATGATTGGCAAATCACTGAACTTTCAGGCTTGATGATATTGAATTGGAGGAAAGGCGTGAGTTATGTCACAAGAGCCTTATAAGCAAGTGCCGATTCAGAGTGATTAAAATTTTCATTGTTGAGTTGCTCTACGAGTTGGTTCAAAGTGGTGAAGATTGAGTCGATGAATATATGACGATCTTGTCCAAAGATTGTCACAAATTCGCTCCCTCCTTGAATCCGTGAAAGAGAAACTAGATGATACTGAAGCATTCGAAATGAAGTTATACCACTTTCCCTAGCTTTGTCGTGCATTCGATGCAAGTCTCCCTCTTTAAGTGTCGATTTTAACGATTCCATTGGTAATCGAGGAAAAATGATGTGGATGTTGTAGTTTGCAGGATTTTACAATTCGATTCGGCTCAAAAGATGTTGTCGGCTCAAACGAAGATAAAATAAACCAGAGATCAAAGCAAAGTCGGCTCACTTCAAAAATAAAATCCGTCAACAAATAAATCAAAGCTACGGTAAATATAATGATCCGGCCGTCAAATATTTTACCACTTCAGTTCTTTCGAAATACCCGCCTCAATACGATGTACCAAAAATTAATAAACAAAATTTTCTTAACTAAAAAGTTCAATTAAAAATTATAAATTTAAAAAAGTTAGCTTAATAAAAAAAATGTAACTAAAAATAAAAAATAAAAAATAAAAGTAAAAAAATAAAAAAAAAATCTGATAATCCTTTTTGAAACAGGCGTATCCCCAGACTATTAAATATTGCCAAGAAATGGGAAACTTTGTTTCCTCCGTCACAATTATCACGTGGCCCAATCAGAAGCAATTCACCGCCCAACACCTTTCCTAGTTAAATCCGCCCCTAAAAATACTTAAACCTAATTTCTCTTCTCTCTCTCACAACTTCGTCCGTCTATATCTCTCTCTCTTCTCAAACATCACACAAACCTGTCAATCTATCTCTCTCAATCTCAAACACAGAACCCTAATCTGTTCCCATCTCCAATCTCAAATTAGACTCCCTTTAATCAATTAACACCGAGCCTAATCCCATCAAAATCCTATGTACCCTGAAGTACGAATCTTCAAGATCAATAAATTGGTCTCAGGTAGGTTTATTTTCAACTTTTTGATTTGTTGAGTTGTTGTCTCTCTCTTCTGTAGCGTCTTTCTGGTGTGAGGGTGTATCGAGTCAAAGGTTGGTTTCAGTCTTGATGTTGTAAAGTGTTGATTTTTAGTTGAGAGATGTGTGTCTAAAAGGTTTTTATGGGTTCGAGGGTGTCGAGTTTTGGTGGTTGTGTGTATGAGGGGTGAGTTGGTAGTTGTGGGTTGGAGGTTGTAGGCGAGGGTCAGAATTTGAGTCGAGAGTCTTGTGAGTGATTTTGGTTTGGAGTCCTGTTTTGTTCGAGAGGGAGTGGGACGGGTGTAATGAATCGAGTCTCGGTTTGTTGTCTGTGTTTGAGTTTTTGTTGAAGAAAAAAAAATAATAATAATAAAGAAAATCGAGTCTTGGAGTTTAGATGTCAGTCGAGAGTGAGGGTTTGGGAGGGGAGTGAGTCGAGGGTCTTGAGGGAGTCGGGGTGAGAATGGATGTCCGAGGGTGTATGTTTTGAGGGAGTGTATGTGTTTGGTTTGTAATTGTGTTTGTCAGTCGATAGGGAGAGGGTGAGTCAGTGTATAGTCTTGCGTGTGTGAGTGGTTCGAGAGTGAGTGAGTGGTGTGGGTGGGGAGGGAATGTAAGACGAGGGTGTGTATGACGAGGGTGTGTGCGTCAGTCTTGGTAAAAATGATTCGAGAGTTGTTTTTGTTTTGATGTCAAGTGAAAGTTTTCGAGGGTGTTAGGGTGTGAGGGAGTTGTGAGTCTTGATTTGTTGAGATGTTGGTCGAGGGTGTCAGGTCAGTTGTTGTCGAGAGATGAAAGATGTTGACGAGAGATTGTCGAGAGTATTGTGAGGGTGGATCGGGTGAGGTGAGCGGGTGTGTTTGGTTTAGTTTATGTGTTCGAGAGATGAGAGATGTGAGGCGTATTGTTGTTTAAGTTGACAAGAAGAATCGATAAACACGGTTTTATAACGGTTTTCAACATGAGACTTATTACCAAGACTTTTATACGCCCCCTAACGGAAGGGCCTTATTATCTTTGGTTTACCTCCATCTTTTATTCAACTTCGCCATGAAGCTTTTATTATGACTTCGGTCTTGCCTTGCCTTTTATTATCCGCCTCATCGGTGGTTTTATTAGCCAAAGACGTATATCCTCACGCTAAAGCGAATTTTGGATCTTTAAAGCTTCGAAGATTAAGGCTTGATTCACTTTCAATTTTGCATAGATTTTAGGCCTTGTGGGGCTTCAAATTGTTTGCTTGATTTAGGTGAGCACTTGAAATCTTATTATTGGGTGAAGCTTTCGATTATTCGGGTTGCCAATACTTCAAAACCGTGACGCTGGCGATACCTTAATGTGTTCCCAATTTAATTACACGGAAGCTACTAGAAAAGACTAGAAACCCAACAATCCCAACTAAACCGCTAAGTCAATATTTATTAAGCAAAAAATATTTACATGCGAAGGGAGAATAAGCAAACAACGAGAACACATGAGTTTTTGAAAGAATACGAGTACTCTACGTTTAGCATAGTAACTTATAATTAACTCTATCATTTCTCGTCCTCATTTAAGAGACTTAGCCTAAAAAGTTAAGGAATCAAAGCTAAGTGCTCAACACGCACGGTCGAGTCAAAAATTACTCTTATTCTCGCCATCGGAAAATCTACATTCGTGTCTTCAAACACTTATAAAATATGAGAAAAATTTTAAAATTTGGCCATTTTTAGCCTTATTTTGCAACAAAACGATAAACAAAACGATAAACTTTGGAAAGCGTGAAGGTTTGGCAAGGCAAGTATCTATTCACCCCCCATACTAAAGTTAAACATTGTCCTCAATGTTTCGAGTCTAGGGGTGCAAACACCCCCATACTAGAGACGTAGTCGAATGCCTAATCTAGCATGGAAAGGGTGTAACCATTAAATTAATAGCCGTTTATGAAGTGTGCTAAAAACCTAAGGTTAGAACAATAAAGGATATATCATGGATATTGAGAAATGTCTCCAAAGCAAACGATCAAGTGCTCTCATAAAACGAACACGAGAGGCTCCAATCATGAAGATCATGATCTAAAAACCACATATCACAAACAACCACGGAACAAAGGTTGGAAGGGCACGAATCCCCACACATAAGCTACATTAGACTAAGAAAGCGATAATATGTACATAGGATAAGCATGGGACTCCCCCACGAGGCACATCGTTTTTGATTACCGAGTCATGAGCTCGACTCGATCCCCTCAATACTAATTATCATTGGGGAAGGTGACTTGGTCGAGGTAGTTCAAGGATGGAACTTCCCCGCCAAAATAGTGCTTCAACCTATGTCCATTCACCTTGAAGTTAGGACCATCATCTTGAGCTAGCTCGATGGTCCCATAAGGAAACACTTGAGTCACGGTGAATGGACCGGACCAACGGGATTTCAATTTACCGGAAAATATTTTCAATCTTGAATTAAAAAGTAAAACTTGATCCCCAATGCTAAAAACCCGGTTTTTAATTTTTGAATCATGCAACTTTTTAGTTTTCTCTTTATAAATCAATGAATTTTCATAAGCAATGTCTCTCAATTCATCTAATTCATTTAATTGCATTTTCCGGTGCTTTCCCGCGGTCTCCATGTCATCATTACAATGCTTTAGGGCCCAATAAGCCTTGTGTTCTAATTCGATAGGCAAATGACAATTCTTTCCATACACAAGCTTATAGGGAGTGCACCCAATGGGTGTCTTATGAGCGGTCCTAAAGGCCCATAAAGCATCGTCTAACTTATCCGACCAAGATTGTCGGTTTTCTCCCACGGATCTCTCCAAGATCCTCTTCAATGCTCGGTTTGAAACCTCGACTTGCCCACTCGTTTGTGGGTGATAAGCCGTAGAAAGACGATGTGTAACCCCATATTTCCTTAGAACCCTTTCAAATTGGTCATTACAAAAATGGGTTCCACGATCGCTTATGATAGCACGAGGGGTTCCAAACCTAGCAAACAAACTTTTCAAGAACTTAACTACCACACGAGCATCATTGGTGGGCAAGGCCTTCGCCTCCACCCACTTAGAAAGGTAGTCAACCGCAATGAGAATGTACTTATTACCACGAGATGATGGGAACGGCCCCATAATGTCTATGCCCCAAACGTCAAAGATCTCACACACTTGAATGATATTTTGTGGCATTTCATCTTTTTGTGAGGCTTTTCCTTGTCGTTGGCATGAATCACAAGACTTCACAAGATCTTGTGCATCTCGGTAAATAGTAGGCCAAAAGAAGCCGGCATCAAACACCTTTTTAGCCGTGAGATTAGCACCGTGGTGACCACCCGTGGGTCCCTCATGGCAAGCTCTAAGGATGTTAGAAGCTTTGGTGCCAAATACACAACGGCGGATGATTTGATCCGCACACGTTCGAAACAAGTAAGGGTCGTTCCAAAAATAGAACTTGACATCACGAAAGAATTTTCGTTTTTCTTGAGTTGTCATACCCTTAATGATGAAGTTACCCGCATGGTAATTTGCAAAATCCGCAAACCATGGGGTAGAAGAATCAAGTTTGGAATTCACTACACCAAGTGTTTCGAGCGGAAATGTTTCGGTGATTTCCTTAGGCTCGTAAACACTTTGGTGAGGATCTTCCAAACGAGAGAGATGGTCGGTCGCTAGATTCTCGGCTCCTTTTTTGTCAACGATTTTGTGATCAAATTCTTGAAGGAGGAGAATCCAACGAAGTAATCTCGGCTTTGCATCTTGTTTAGCCATGAGATACTTGATAGCCGAATGGTCCGTATACACTATGCATTTCGTCAAGACGAGGTAAGGTCGGAATTTCTCAAATGCATACACCACGGCAAGGAACTCCTTTTCCGTTGTAGTGTATTTAAGTTGAGCCTCGGTCATCGTCTTGCTAGCATAGTGAATAGGCAAGAAATGCTTATCATGACGTTGCCCCAAAACGGCCCCAATAGCGTAATCACTTGCATCACACATAAGCTCAAAGGGGAGGCTCCAATTTGGAGCAACAAGAATGGGAGCTTCGGTAAGTTTCCTCTTAAGGATCTCAAAGGCTCGTACACAATCTTCGTCAAAGACAAAACGTGCTTCTTTCTCAAGAAGATGTGTAATGGGTCGAGAAATCTTCGAGAAATCCTTGATGAATCGTCGATAAAAGCCCGCGTGGCCTAGGAAACTCCTAACTCCCTTGACGGTTTTGGGATGAGGTAATTTGGCGATGACGTCTACCTTAGCTTGATCTACCTCAATCCCCGCTTTCGAGACCTTGTGCCCTAAGACGATTCCACTTTTAACCATAAAATGACACTTTTCCCAATTGAGCACAAGGTTGGTTTCCTCACAACGTTTTAACATTCTCTCAAGGTTCGACAAACACGAAGTAAAGGAATCACCAAACACGGAAAAGTCATCCATGAAGACTTCCATCGTCTTCTCGATCATATCATGAAAAATAGCCATCATGCATCGTTGAAAAGTTCCCGGTGCATTGCAAAGTCCGAATGGCATTCTACGATAGGCAAACGTTCCATATGGACACGTAAACGTAGTTTTTTCTTGATCACGAGGATCGATGGGAATTTGGAAGTAACCGGAAAAACCATCTAAAAAGCAATAGAAATCGTTTCCCGCAAGACGCTCCAACATTTGGTCCATGAAGGGCAAGGGAAAATGGTCTTTTCGAGTGGCTTTATTCAACTTACGATAGTCAATGCACACTCTCCATCCGGTCACGAGTCTAGTGGGAATCAACTCGTTGGCATCGTTTGGCACAACGGTCATCCCTCCCTTTTTAGGGACACAATGAATAGGACTCACCCAAGGGCTATCGGAAATAGGGTAAATCATTCCCGCGTCAAGGAGTTTAAGGACCTCCTTTTTGATGACGTCGTGAATTTTGGGGTTCACCCTCCTTTGACTTTGGATTGTTGGCTTGAAATCCTCCTCCATTAAGATTTTGTGGGTACAAAATTTGGGATCGATTCCCTTAATGTCGGATAACTTCCACGCAATCGCCCCTTTGTGGTCCTTAAGAACATCGACAAGTGCGGTTTTTTCATCATTCGAAAGTTCCTTCGCAATAATAACCGGCAACTTGTCGTCCTCCTCCAAATAGACATATTCGAGGTGAGGAGGTAAATCTTTCAACTCGAGGATAGGTGGTTCCTCAAGTGAAGATTTGGGTTCGATACTCATAACCTCCTCGGGTGGAGGAAATGGGAAATCGTTGAGAAAATCCTTGATAATCGAGAAGTCCTCATAGTTGTCGAGGTCTTCGTCACAAGTACGTGGAACATCGAATTCTTCCAACGTAAAACCACCACCTTCGAAAGGAGTGAAGGTTGGTGTCGAATTATCAAGAATTGGATCTAACATAGTGGGATTGCCACTAGTTTCTTCATCACCAAACCCTAAAACTTCTTGTGAAAATTCCTCGCAAACCACATCGATCATATCAACGAGGTTTATGGTAGCAACGGAATAAACATGAGAAAGTTGAGAATTTTGAGTTGCGTTTATAACAAGTTCCTCGTCGTTGAAACGTAAGGTGATCTTTCTAGCATGCACATCAATCAAAGCCATAGACGTATCTAAAAACGAACGACCTAAAATAAGAGGAACTTGAGGATCCGTGGGGATGTCAACAACAATAAAGTCTACGGGATAGTAGAACTTCCCCACTTTCACAAAAACGTCTTCCGCCAAACCACATGCAAGAATCGTGGAATGGTCGGCCAACTCAATAGACATTCGTGAAGGAGTAAGATTAGGAAGATTGAGCGACTTGTAGATTGCAAGTGGCATCAAGTTAATGCTAGCACCAAGATCGGCCAAGGCATAGCATTCTTCCATATCTTGAATTGCACAAGGGATCAAAAATTTACCGGGATCACCGACTTTTTGAGGTATGCGATTAAGATAAACCGACGAACAACTAGACTTTTGGTGTAATTTCTCCTTGTTGTTCAACATACTCTTAAAGTTAGCGGCAAATCGAGGCATCATGACCAAAGCATCGGCGAAACTCACATTAAAGTGTAAATCACGAAACATTTTCATAAAAAGCTCAAATTGATAGTTGTCGCGCTCTTGTCGTTTCTCCTTCCTAAGTCTCGATGGGTAAGGCAAGGGTGGTGTGGGTTGGGGCATAGGCATAGCCTTTGGAATCTCGGGTTCCAAAATGGGTAATGGGTCAACCGTAGGTGTGGCATGAGCGGTACTTTGTGGGCTTGAAATATGCTCCTTTTCGACCACCACCTCGGGTTCTTCCTCAATTTCCTCCACCGTTGGAGTAATTGGTTGAGGAGTCGGTTCTTTAAGTGCCTTACCACTACGTGTGGTAATCACTTTCATCTCTCCCTTCGGGTTTGAAACGGTGTTACTAGGCAAACTACCCGAAGTAGAGGCTTTGTTTCCCATTACGGCTTCTAAAATTGCATTAAGCTTAGCATCAAAATTATTAAACTTCACATCTTGAATAGCGGCTTTTTGGTCAATTCTTTATTCAAGCCTAGCATGACTTTGCTCTATCTTGTTGTTTTGACCTCGAATTTGGTTAGCAAAATCATTTTTCAATTCATTCCTCATGGCTAGATTTTCCTTAATGAAATTAGCTAACTCCTTTGCGTTCTTAGCCGTCTCCTTAGCTTGATTAGCCATTTGCTCTTGAATGTTTTCCATAATCTTATCATTTGAAGTAGTGTAATTCAAAAAGTCTATTGGAAGTTCTTTATTGTTTTGAAGACCTTGACTTGCATTTTGAAAATTACGGTTTTGATTTTGATTTTGCAATTGGCTACTACTACTACTACCTTGATTCCCATAGTTGTTATTACCCTTATAATTGTTCCTTTGATTGCTTTGGTAACCAACTTGATTGTTTCGATAATTGTTAGCATTTTGATTTGGTGAAAAACCCGGTGGAGTCAATTGATTAGTGCGAGGAACTTGACCGTTTTGGTTATAAGTTCCCGCGGCCGCGAAGGCACTCGAAGTGTTACCACCGTTGGTAATGCACTCGGAATAATCGTGAGCTCCACCACAATACATACAAGAAACCTCAACCGCTTTAATCGTAGCGGGAGCGGGTTGTTCACCAACTTTAAACTCAACTAACAAGCCTTTCACTATATCAAAAATTTTATTCTCCAAATTAGCCTCGACTTGGCAAGCATCAACGGTGTGTGACAAACTAGGTGAAGATGAAGACGAAGCCTTACGAACACTCGACGTGCTACGAGGACTATACACCTTAGACCTATTCTAAATAATTACCAATGCTTCCTCGACCGTCTTACACAAGAAATTACCACCCGCGGCGGCATTAAGATAATCACGCTCATGATCGTTCAAGCCATTGTAAAACGTGTCTATTTGATGCAAGTCGGAAAAACCATGATGAGGACATTCGTGCAACATTTCCTTAAACCTATTCCAAGCCGTTGAAAAACTCTAATTATACTCTTGCAAAAACTTTGAAATCTCGTTTTTCAAGTGCGTAGTCTTAGAGGGCGGAAAAAAATTGGTTCACGAATTTTGAAACGAGATCCTTCCACGTCAATATAGAATTGGGTGGCTCTTTCTCTAACCAAATTTTTGCGGGCCCCGCTAAGGAATACGGAAAAAGCATCATCTTAATCGAGTCGTTTGAAACATCCTTAAACTTGCATGTGGCGGTGAGACGATTAAATTGGCGAATGTGGTTATGCGGGTTGTCCTTTTCGTCCCCTCGAAACTTGTTGTTTTGAATCATGGACAACAAACCCGTCTTAACCTCAAAATTATCCGCAAGGATAGCGGGAATCACAATCGCTTCTCCATAACCCTCGGTGGGTGCTTGAAGCAACTCCATCATAGTTCGATTAGCCATGGGTGCTTCTTTCACTACAATGGGTTCGTCAATAGGAGAGTCCTCACTTGTAGGAGTGAGTGATTTGTTTCTTCGTTTACGAGCACGTCTAGCTTTAGAGCGAGTTTGCATAAACGTCACGTACAACGAGAAGGCGAGCAAAGAAGATTCTTTTTGGTGTTTTTACTTTTTCAATTTTTTTTGTGGTTTTTGATTGTTTTTAACTTTTTTGGATTTTTTGGAATGTATTAAGTAGACCAAAATCTACAAATCTCCTCCTTAATCAAATCTCTTGATTAAAGAAGCCTCAAGGAATGAAAACGATCACGTGAAGTGAACGCCTTCGATGACTTTAGAACGATGGTGGAACACCAAATCGTTCAAGAGGGTTTAATCAAATGAAACCAAGAAAATATATATGATACTTAGTAATACTTTGGGCGGCAAAACCCTCGATTCACTCTCAAAATCAAATACGCACAAGCAAGCGGAGGAAACGAGGCGGCGCGAAGCACTTAAGAGCCTTTTTCCTTTAGGTCGTGAAATACAACCGCCTTATACCCACCTTATAGTTTGTATTATCAAAATCAAGCTTCACGAAAGTATTTATCTATTTTTGCCTTTTTTCTTTGGTTTGAGATTCGAATACAATGATCGAGTGATGAAATCCCGAATCAAGGTTGTGATTGCTCACGTATTTGGAGTACTTGTAAATTTATTGTTCTACGTATACAATATAGTAATAATATTCACAAAAATCGAAAAACGATAATACGTATTAATAGAGTGCTATTAATACAAATACTTTTATGGCTAATATAGAAAACAACAATGGTTCAACCAAAACACAACACGCCTCCCCGGCAGCGGCGCCAAAATGATGTAGTGATTTTTGTACCCTTTAGGAAAAGGATGACAAATAGTGGTAGTATTAAGTGTCGGTTTAGGAAAACCGAGCACTAATGACCAAGCAAGTTCGTTTCCCAAGGAGGCAAGTGCGTTGTGTTAAGAGTTGATATATGATGTTTTGTGATTATGAACAAGAAGAAAAGAAATGAGAAAGGAAAGAAGAGACGGTTACGACTACGAATTAAACTACGACGAAAAAGGCGTAAACGTAAAACCGTAAAAAGCTACAAAATTAAAAAATTTCAACCTAAAAATTAATTATGAGCTAAAACAAGTCTAAAATAATATAAATAAGGAATAAAATCCAATAAAAATATTTTAAAACCTTTTATTAATTAAATATTCAATTTTAAATGCTAATTAAAGCCCTAAAATTAAATATAATTAATCAAAATGTCCAAAATATGATTTTATTGAACAAATAACTTACTATATTATCCAAAAACTAAAAAGTTTTTTTTATAATTTTTAAATACTATTTCACTATTTTTAAGTTACTAAAAACTATTTTAAAATTAAAATAATTATAAAAAATAATTAAATAATGCTAAAAATAATCTACCAATTTTAAAAATCCTATTTTACTCTAATGAACAGTAGAAAAATGAAAAAGCTTGAAAAATATTAAATTTTCCACTAAATGACAAAACTAGTTTAATTAAAACCCTAATTAACTTAAATTAATTCTAAAAATTAATAAAAAGATGAACAGTAAAATATTTTTTAACCAAAATCCTTAGAATATTATTCTAAGTTCAGAAAAATTGATTAAACCTAAAAATATTACTTTTTGGCACTAAAAGACAAAAACAGTAACTTTAAAGTTAATTAAAAATAGCTAATTAATCTAAAAATTACTAAATGAACAGTAATAAAATTTTTAATTAAACAGAAAAATCCTAGATTAAATAAGAAAAATAATGGAACTGGTTTCAAGATCTAAATCCACTATTTGGGCACTAAAGACAAAAAAGGAAGAAAACAGATAGTGACATGTGCTGGACTTTTGTCCTTTAGCTTGGCAGTGGCAACCAGTGAACTACCAGTGGGAAAGGAGTTCCCACTGCTAGTGTATATTTTTGTGCAGTGAGTAATAAGCTTAGGAAAGCTTATTTGAAAGCTTATTTTGGACAAAAAAGGCACCCTTATACTCTTTGGAGTATAAGGAGTCAGATAATGCACAAAAAAGAGCAAGTCACAAGCCAAGATCAAACAGAAATAAGCCAATTAAGTTCCTGAGTAAGCTAAAAATCTTTCTGATGAACAGTAACAAAACTATATGCACAAATCTGAATTTCTATGGCTCATAACTAGCACATAAGCTCATCAAATGGCAAATAAGCAATTTCAGTCCCTAAAATATCCTATATCCTAACAGTCTTTCAAGATTTGTGGCAAAAATTTCAACAAAACAGTCAACAAGACAGATTATGTTTTTAGGCCATAAAGTTAAATTTTACCATGCAAACTGAATGAAACTTTACCAAAACTGAATCACCAAACTAAAATGTATCCTATAACTAACCTGATAAGTGATTGTAACAAGTTTTAACACAAGAATAATATAAATTACCCTGATAAAACCTTAATCCAAACACCCCTTTAAACCTATTTTTTCAACTTTTTTCAAACAAAATCAACACAAAGCTTTACCAATCTGGATTAAAGAACTCAAGTCATGCAATAAACATCCAAATGAGGCAAATACAAGTACTTAAACAGATTCTTACCAACTTAACAAGAAAATTCACATAAAGCATAAAAAATCAGAAAAATGAGAATTAAAAATAGCAAACAAGGACTACCTTGTTGGGCTTACTTCCAAGCCCAACAGTGGCTGATAAGCCACCTCCTACAAGCCCGGGCTTGTGCTGAGCCTTGTGGGATTGGATTGGTTTGAGCACAAAAGACTAGAAAATGGAGAGAGTAGAACTTGATTGGTCCTTGTTTCCTGCACACCACAAACAACAAAGAGAGAAGGAACAAGCTAAAAGTGATTCAATAAGCTTGGTTGAATAAGCTTATTGAAAAGCTTTTAGCAGTAAGATAAAAATAAGTTTCTGAAAATTTTGAAAACAAGTGAAAACTTAAAAACAAACTTGAGGATTGTAAAATGGATTCAAGAAAAACAAACTTTAAAACATAAAATGCTGGAAATTAAATGGATCACAGTCTTATGTAGCTTAAAAAGAAATTTTTCATTAATTTCATAAAAAGAAAATTTTTACATAAAAACTGGAACAACCCATCTCACAAGTTGAGAGGTCTTTTTATACTAGTCTATGGACTATTCTAGACTAAGAAACCCTAGCAGACGGATTTACCATTGTGCCCTTGGATTTTCAAACTTGAAAAAGTGGTCAAGTGACCCATGTGATCTTCTGGCCTTGATGTTGAGATTCCAGCTGTGTTGGATGCATCTGGAACGTTTGTTTAACCTTTGGGACCAAGTAATTTTATCCAGCCGTTGGTTTTGTCTCCCCATGGGGTTTTGTGGGATAGTGACGTAGCAGGGGAGCCATGTGGGGGGTCCAGGAGTTGAAGGTGATAGGTTTTGGGATGTGGGTTTAGATGGGGAGAGGATAAATTAGCAATCTGGAGCTTAATTTCCTAAACCCCTTTGGTTTAAGTAATTTTGTGATTTAGGGTTCATGTGATGGAAGTAATTAGCAGAAAAGGGGTAAATCCGTTTGGGGTTAAGTATATTTAAAATATGTGTTTACCCCCAATATTTAAACTGATTAAATAAATCAGTTTAAAACAAAGAAAGTGGAAGTTGACGTGGAGGAATGGAGGGGTTTGATTGGTGGAGGGTGATGATGTGTCACAATGATAGGCTGGGAATACTTGTGATGTCTTGGCAGAAATACCCCTTATACTCTTTCTCTCTTGTCTCTTTGATTCAATCAGCTTAAAACACAACTCCCTTTGTAAATAACTTTGTAGATTTGTCATTTTTGGCACAATCTTTTTGTAATCTTGAAACAAGGATTAAACATGCAATTTCTTCATTTTCCAAGGACTGATTTTGACATGTTTTCAAACTTCAAGGCTTTGACTTGTTGGTTGACTTCTTGGAGGACCATATTTGACAATTTAGATTTGTTGAGGGACTAAATTTGCCAATTCTTCAAAGTTAAGGGTTCTTTTTGTAATTTTGACAAACTTTAGGGACCAAACTTGTAATTATGAAGATACAAGGGTATAAAAGTGTCAATTCTTCAAACTTGGAGGACCAATCTTCAATATTCTTCAAATCTTCAAGGGTTTTCTTTGGAAAATTCCTCACTAGGGCTTGGTTCATCGTGCGGCTTCGTTTCCCGTGTTCGTTTTTGCGTGATTCTTGTGATCTTTTGTCATTTTCTCAATATCCGTACCTAAAATACACAAGCAACAAACACAAGCATATATTTGGGTATTTTGATGATATTTAATGCATTTTAAGTCCAAAAAGAACGATGAGACCATGTATAAAAGCCGTCTCATCAAAAGGGTTATTTTCAATTACCCTGGCACATGTGTGATTCACACATGCAGAAAACCATCCCACATCAAAAACCCTCACTCCCACTCACCATGTGACCCCACACCCAAAACCGTTTCACCCATCATGTGACAACTTATTCTCCAATGTATGCCACGTGTCAAGATCAACAGCTGAGAGACTTTGCTTCATCCTAAAGCTAAAATGAACGTCCTTGATCACTTTGGACAACTCACAACCAAGAATCGTCTAGAAGACCTCAAGGACATTATAGGAATTTCACTTCTAGGGTTTGTGAATAGTGCATAGCTAGAATTTGCCTATAAAAAGACTCCTCAACCTGTGAGAGAGCTTTTGATCCAGTTTTAGGCTATCAATCTTTGTAATCCCTTTTTAAGTTAATAAAATTTGATTTTCTGAATTTTGAGAAATCTTGTTCTTGTTTATTAAAAGTTGGTGTTAGAATAGCCTAATTCTGAGTTCCATTTTAATGTTTGAAGGTTTTTGAGGCAAGGTTTTAAGTGATAAAACTTGGGTTTCAAAAATCAGAAAAGTTCTTGTTTATTGTGCATCACTTTTGTTTGTGTTAAGCAGGTTTTATGGTTTGTTAAGTGGTTGTATTGTGTTGTTTATTGTTGGTATCTGTTTACTTGGTGCTCTTGTTCATCTGTTTGCAGGTTTTGTGGTTTGAAACACTCAAATTCATTAAGGGGCTATAAAATCTTTGTTACTTGGTGAAATTGGTTGAAATTTAGAGGATACCTAGAACTAATCATAGACTAGGGTTAACAAGTTTTAAATCTAGGTTAATTACACCAGCGAAAGAGATTTGAAGCATTGAAATTGGATTTAGTGTCAATTAGATCAGCAAAGTTTCTGCATATTCACTTTGTCTCTCATCAGTAACTGTATCTGCTTTGATCTTGTTATTTACTTTGATTCAGTGTTTTATTTAAGTTTGTTTGTGCTTATTCATAGTTTATATAGCTTGTGTATGCATCCTGTTGAATTTGGTTGGCTTATTCATGCTATATCTGCTTATTTATGCATAACTGCTTATTTCCCATGTCTGAGCAATATCTGGTGACTGTTTGATTATTTATGGCTTATTGTGTGAACCAAATTGTGATTTTCTTGTTGATATTGACTCCTTGTGATTCACTGATCACAAGGGTGCCCTTGTTTCTAATTGAATCCAACTAAATCTCTCTAAAAAGCTTGGTCAAATAGTCAAAGCAGTGGGAACCAGTTCCTACTGAAAGTTCCCCCTGTTAGTGTTAATTGGGTTTCAGCTTATCAATAAGCTATAATAGCTTATTTTTACCAGCATCAACTTGGATTTTGTAATAGGTGCTCATCATTTGACCCATTTGTTCATACTGGAGCATTTGTTGGGTTGACTTTAGGGTTTGACTAGAAAACCAACTTAATTGACTTTTTCATAATTGCTTATTGGTTCATTCTGGCTTATTGGTGTTGCTTATTGGAATTTTGTTGATTGATTTGGCTTATTGAGTTCATTTGTGACATTTTGCAAGTTGAATCAAGTTCTGAGGTGCCCTAAATCTCAAACCCGACTATTTTGTCTTTTAGTGAAATTGTACTTTGCTTATTTCTGGCTTATTGAGTGTGCTTTTTCAAAAATTTCTTTTTACAGATCTCTTAAGCATCCCAAAAGAAGGTTGTGTGTCAAATTATAGCTTATGGCATTAGCTTATTGCTTAATGGGCTAAAAAGCCCAATAAGGATAAGTTGTTTGCTTATTAAGCTATGATAAGCTCACTTTCAGCTTTTGGGCCTTTAGAGTTTTGTGTTTAGTGAATTTTGAGTCTGATTGGGCTTTTCCAAGTCAATTGGGCCAAGTTTGACTTTTTGGGCTAAAAAGCCCATTTGTGTTGATTGTTTTTGGTTTTGGCCCATTTGAGGGCCCAATAGGTGTATTCTGGTCATTTCACTTTCATTTTCTGTCTAATTAGGTTAAAATAAACTAGTTTTCAAGTTTTTAGAGTTTTTTATAATTTTTGGATTTTTAATATTATTTTAATATTATTTTATTATTATCTTTCAAATTTCACATTTTTCAACTTTTTACATTTTTCTTAGCTTAAATACATTAAAATAGGAATTTTTCAACTTTTAGAATAATTTTATCACTTTTAGATTAATTTTTATAATTATTTTAAGTTTTAATAGTTTTTAAATCATTTTAAATAGTTTTTTTTAGTTTAAAAATTTCTAAAAATAGTTTTTAATCTTTTTAGGTCATTTTAGAGGTTTACCAATTGAAAAATCTTTATTTGGGCTTTTTGATAATTTATTTGATTTTTAGGGCTTTAATTAGCATTTAAAAATTGAATATTTAATTATTTAAATGGTTTGAAAAAGTTTTAATCATTGGTAAACTCTTAGTTTATTTATTTTGATTTTTGGTGATTTTTTGGTAATTTTTAGAATTAATTTTTTTTTTAGCTTTTTACGGTTTTACGTTTTTTCGTCGTAGTAATAATTTTCACGTCTTCGTCACTCTCTTTTCTCATCCTCTTCTAAACCAATATTAATCTCAAACCAATTACGAATTACTCACACACATATACCTCCTTGGGAAACGAACTTCATTGGGTCATTAGTGCTTGATTTTCCTAAATCATCACTTAATACTTATCGCTTTTACGCTCCTTTTCCTAAAGGTCGTATTTTACCACAATCAGCTCGTCGTACCACGCCCTTGGAGCTTGCTTCAGTCTATAAAGTGCTTTGTGGAGACGATACACCTTGTCAGGATAATGAGGATTGACGAATTCTTCTGGCTGCGTGACATAGACTTCTTCCTTCAAAGGACCGTTAAGAAACGCCGTCTTTACATCCATTTGATAAACGATGAATCCCTTATGTGCAGCATAAGCAAGAAAAATCCTAACCGCTTCCATCCGAGCTACTGGTGCAAATGATTCTTCAAGTCCATACCCTTTAGCTACTAGCCTAGATTTATTCTTGATGATCGTGTTTTCTTCATCCATCTTGTTTTTCCAGATCCATCGAAGACTTAATGGTATTACATTGTATGGTCTGTCAACAAGTTCCCAGACTTTAAGTCTTTCAAATTGTTGAAGTTAATCCGTCATTGATTCAATCCAAGCATGATCAGCCATGGCTTCTTTGATTTTTTTCGGTTCAACTGAACTCACGGCGAGTGCGAACATACAAACATCGCTATCGGTGTGAAGCTGTCATCTTGTACGAACGGGCTGTGAAGGTTTTCCAATGACATGAACCAAAGGATGATATCGGGTCCAATGATGTGTTGAGGGATGTCGTTCGTAGAATGTATGCATATTTGACGGATCAACATGGCGAGTAGAAGAATCTCTAGTTTCGTGTACCGGTGTACCGATTGGGTTGATAAATTTGTCTTCGTCAGATAATGCATTGTCTGCTTGATTTGTGTTCTCTGGAGCAGTGATAGTAGTTGTGGATGTTGTAGGATCGATTGTTGAAGTGATATTCTGAGGAGGTAAATTTGCAGGAACGCGTGTTAAAGTAGATGGATTTGTATCCTGTTGTTGACGATGATCGGTATCATCATTCTTATCATGAGTGACAACGGAAGACTTCGATACAACTTGTTTCACCCCCGTGAAATATTCATCATACATTGGTTCATATAACATTTGCAACTCTTCGATTGTCGTGTCAACTGTCATATCAGCTCTAGGAACATTTTCTGGAACCAGCGTTAAACTTGACGGTTCGTTGATGTGGTCTTGAGTTCCGAGTTCCGTGCGGTTGTGAACGGAAGTCGTTTGTCGTTGGGGATCGGGACTTAAACTGTTTTGTTCAAGTGCCATTTCTTGTAATTCATCAAATCGGATGTGAATAGTCTCGACTATCAATTTTGTTCTCTTGTTGTACACTCTATATCCCTTAGACTGAGTTGCATATCCCACAAGAATACATGCATCACCTTTCTCTTTCATCTTATCCAAATTTTCACCATCTCGAATAATGTAACAAGTACATCCAAAAACATGAAGGTGTTTGAGTGAAGGTTTTTGATCATGAATTATGTGATATGGTATCTTTTCGTGTCTTGGGATAATTAAGGATCGGTTTTGTGTATAGCATGCGGTTGACACGGCTTCTGCCCAAAAGTATAGTGGAAGTTTTGAAGCGGATAATAATGTTCGAGCAGCCTCAACTAAAGTACGGTTTCGTCTTTCAACAACACCGTTTTGTTCGGGTGTTCGAGAAATAGATGTTTCATGTTCTCAATTTTGAATTCAAAAATTCTGTACCTCTGTCAGTACGAACCACTTTAACTTGAGCTTGAAGACCACGTTGTATCAATTTAAGGAAGCTGATGAGAATGTCAGGTGTTTCATCCTTGGACCTCAAGAAGTGAGTCCATGTGTATATGGAGTAGTCATCGACAATTACCATAACGTATTTCTTCCCATTGATACTATGAACACGCATGGGACCACACAAATCTATATGAAGAAGATCTAACCGTCCTTTAGAGCTTGGTATGGTATTTGTTTTGAAGCTACTTCGTTTAGCCTTACAAAGTTCACAAGAAGAACAAAGATGATCTTTGATGAATTTTAAACTTGGAAGGCCTCTCACAATATCTTTCTTGGAAAGAAAGTTAATGGTATCAAATTTGAGATGAGAAAGACGTTGATTCCATAACCATGCCTGAGTCGTTGAAGCTTTAGCCATGAAGTAAATTGGAGTTGATGAAGTTGTGTCTTGTAGTGAGATTGTGTAAAGATTAGTACCCCGTGTACCTGTAAGTAAGTGATTCCCATCATAATCATGAACAAAACAAGTCTTCTTTCTGAAAGCAACCTCCAAATCCGCATCAAAGAATTGACCAACCGAGAAAAGATTGTGATTGAGCCCTTCGACGTAGTATACCCTTTTGATCGTGATATTTCCCTGAACCAAATCTTTATATCCTAGGATCGGTGCAAATTGATCATTTCCGAATCGGATCGTACCCAGGAACTTCTCCACGAAGTTAATTAGAAGCTTGAGATTCCCCGTCATCTGCTTCATGCATCCGGAGTCCAGTATGAAGAGAATTATTTGTATCACCTACAGAAGAGTTAGAACACGATGGATCAATTGCTAAATTGGATACTACAGTAGTTGTGATAGTAGAATCATTAGTGTCCTTTTCAACATTTAAAGGCATACTAACACTCGAAGTCACATTTTCTGTCCTAACTTTAGGCATCCATTTATATCCTGGAGGACATTGATTAGCAAACCACCATTTCCAAGACTTGTTAGCAGACTCATATAATTCCTTAATTTTGCTTCTAGGATTCTTAGTGGTGGAGTCTAATGCATTACTTTTCTTAGTAAGGGTAGCACCAGAATGGTTCACTTTGCGTTTGGGTTTACTAGCTCTAATAGGCATCGCAACGTGCTTCTTAGTTCTAGTATCTACGCCTTTGACTTTATTCATAGCGCACATAGAATGATTAGAATTAGCACACTTTCCACATTTGACACAAACAAATTTTACATTCATAACAGTCAAATCAGTCACATCATTCATATCGTCATTACAAGCGATTACAGACTTTTTATTCTTAAAAACATTCAAATTCCTAGGGTGTTCTTCTACTTCCTTCATCTTCCCTTGATTCTTGTGTTTCCAGACCTTATCATTCACTTGAGTGCTTTTTAGCTGAGGCCGGCTAGCACTAGTAGTGGAGACTATTCCTGTAGTAGAAGATACACAAATATTAGTGTTTCTAGAAGTCTGAGGCGATTGAGTAACTTTGTTTGTGGGCTTAGTGGTAATTCTATACATCCCTGGTTTAATCACATTCTTGTGCTTAACGCTTGGTGCTATGACATTCTTTATGGGTGATTATGTGGTAACCTTTCCTTTCCATCCATCTTCGGGGCAAACACAGGTTTTTCAAATGAGGAATTTGATAAAGCAGATGGTTTTCCCAAGATAGAGGATCTATTCTTTTTAGAGGCATTGGGTTGTCTAACAACATGTTTCTTAGTGCTAGGTTCCACAACTCTCCCACCCATTTTAGCAACGAGTTTCTGCAACTCTGCTATCACTCTGTCCCTGTCTTGTAACTGAGCTTTCAACCCTTTAATTTCTAAATTTTGTTCATTCATTTCTCGAAACGTTTTGGAAAGTTTTTCTTGTAAGTTATTATGATGTGGAAAACTACCAACGTCTTTTTGCAAAGCAAGTTCAAGGGAATGACAATGTTTTTGAAGGAAATCAGTTTTGTGTTGAAGTAACTCAAAAGCCTTTTTATCAACATTTTCTCTACGTTTCGAAAGCTCAATTTCAAGACGCTCACATTCTTTGACCTTATCAAGATATTTGCATGCAACATCATAATATTCATCAATATCAGCACAAGATGTAAAATAAGCACACATAACATCTTTAGAAAAACATTCTTGCAAGAGTAAATCATATTCATCTAAAAATCAGACTTCTCCATTTGAAGATCATCAATGTGTTTCTCAAGAGATTCAACATATTTTAAATCATCATAGATTTCAGTCTGAATGAACTCCTCAATCTGAAGAATAGTTTCTTTTATTAATGTCGTATTTGGGATTAATAGTTCTTTCACAAGCAAGGTAATATCTTGAGGAATCGGGCGTGTCCACTCATCATTTTCACGTTTTTCCCAATCTCTTTCAACAATAGATTTAACATTATCTATGTGGTGTTTAAGAATACCTAATGTTTTCCTACTCTTGCTTTTTGATTCATCTAGAGGGAGGTAGTTTATGTATTTGTAAACATTAAATTTCTTAGGGGAAAATGCTTTCTTCCATTGAATTCTCTTTTGTTTGCATTCTAAATACACTTCCTCACGGTTTTTCTGAGTTTGTTTGTTGAAAAGACCATAAAGACTATTCATGTAAGCATAATTATATGGTTTCACAAACTCCTTATTGACAAGTGGTCAACTATCATCATCCCAAATGGCAGTCTCATCACTATCGGCACTAAGAGGCATGCAATCAAGATCGGTCCTTTCAGTCTCATCAAGATAAAGACATGGGTTCGCAGCTTGAGCTTTGGCAAGGTACTCAGGACTTGCAAAGCTAGCATGACCCTTAAACATTGACGGAGGTGCTAGTATTCTTACGGTTTGAATAGAATCATGCATTTTATAAACAACTTTCTTCAAAAATTCGACTTGTTCTTCTAGTTTCGTTACTTTTTCGGTTTCTTTATCATATCTACTTTTGAAGTCTTGTTTTAACGCATCTACCTCTTGTTTCTTAACCTCACGAATTTTAGAAGAATCGGTAGTGGTCATAGAGAGCTTTCGTTCAAGTTCATTAACTTCGGTATTGGCAAGGTACGTTTTTTGACGTTCATCCATTAAGAAAACATTATATTGACGCTTCTCTTTGGCTAATAACTCAAGAGTTGTATTATATTTGTTTTCAAAATCGTCCTTTTGACTTTTTAACGCACTACCCTTGTACCCCTCAAGCTCTTTCGTTTTTTAAAGGAGCTCATCTCTATAGCTTTCAGACATCTCACTAGATTTGATAAGAGAAGCTTTGCATTCTTCAAAAATTTGAGTGAGCGTAGCGTTTGCCTTCTTTAATTGCTTTTTACTATTTTAATTTTCAGTGACATCTTTTTTAAAGTAGCAATTAAATTAGCAAGCGCAATACGTTCCTCTTCATCATACTCATTTGCATGTTGATCATCCTCAGACTCATTATTGCACATGTCTGATGAATCGGGTGTGGTATTGCTATCAACCGCTTCCATCATACACGTGTCAGTAATGGCATTGGGTAGATCACTATGCTCATGAATATCACCAAACACATTATATTCATCAGTATTGTGTACCTTATCGATTGGCTCAGTGTCAAAGATAGGGCCATTGTCATCTTCAGTGACTTTGAGAACTTCTTCAACCTTTGCCATGTACGAGTAATGTGCATCGAGCTCTTGATCAGAATCTTCATCATCAGTGTCATCAAGCATTGCTCCTTCCTCAGCTAACAATTTAACCCCTGCTTCCATCTTCTTTCATAACAGCATCTTTTCCTTGTGATAGCTGGAGTCTCTAACCCTTTTCGGCTTCCTGCATTCCTTTGCCATATGCCCATAACCTTGGCAATTGAAACATTGAATCCCACTCTGCTGAACCTTGACTTCCAACAGTTTCCCTATTCCCAGTAGCAGCAGCAATCCTCTGAGTATCATACTTGGCAGTTTGTCGATCATATCTCGCAGAACCCTCAACATGTGTTGGATTATGTCGATCATACCTAGAAGGACTTTCACCACGTTGACGTGTGTCATACCTTGGAGGACTCTCAACATATCAGTTCTTTATGTTAGATGATGTGCGAAGATTTTTGTTGGTGGGTTTGTAGATTTTCTTGTAAGTCTTCATTATGAAAGCAATTTGTTGTTTCATCTCTCGATTCTTTTGACCTTGGTCTTCATCACTATCTTCTTCAGATGATGACTCAGATGGTGGTGATGTTGCTCTTGGCACTTTACCTCGAGATCTTGTGGATGATGAAGACTTAGATGATGTGGAAGATCGTGGTGAAGATGATGTAGTGGAATATGACTTAGGAGCACGAGAGTGATGACCATGAACATGTTGAGTTGTAGTCACTAAATCAAGTGGATTAGTCGTCTTGGCAACACGTTCAGCTCGAATCTCATTTGCTTCATTCTGAAATTGCTTCAAGATATGAGACCTTGTCTAACTTTTCTTGTTGTTTCACTAAAGTGACGAATCGTGTCCACTCGGGTTGAAGTTGTTGAAGAAATTGAACATTGACTTGCATGGTGGAGACTTGCAGATTATTTCTTGTCATGTCATTCATCATCTTATAAAACCTGGAGTAGTAAGAGTCAATTGATTCTCCATCCCTTGAAGTAAACTTGCCAAAATTCCAAAACAAGTTTGTTTTGACATCTTGTTTGTTGAGTGATTCTCCTTGTTGCAAGCGTTCAATAGCAGTCCACATTTCATGTGCTGTAGGGCATGCATCAACCGTGGAATAAATATCATCTCCAATCCCACTTAAAACCATATAGATGGCTTCCTTCTCTGCATCATGCCAACCATCATTTTCAGGTGTGAGATCGAATCTGGTTTCATCATGTTCACTTGCGGGTACTGCATCAGTAGTATCAGTGGCTGGTCTTGGAGGAATTGAGATCTTATTGAAAACATATGGTCCATGAGTAATACATTTCCTCAAGGCATCACCATTAGGTCTTGTATCAAGGTATCGTATGAAACGTGATTGCCATTGAGCATACCTTCCAGACACAAGCATTGGTGGTCTCTCTTTGTTACCCGCCACCATGATATTGTTGTTTGTGACATGATATTCTTGAGTAGAATCCATCTTAAAAATGATGTGAATAGAATCTTAAGTAGATGAAGTTGTGAGAAGATTGTGGTTGAAACTTTGAAGGAATTGTGAAAACAGTACTAAATTCGGAATATTAAATGAATGAAAAATCCGGAATCTTGAAAAGTTACAAATCCGGAATAATGATTTATCTTATCCGGAATAACAGAACTTAGGCCAATCCGGAATATGATATCTCCTTCTTATCTGGAATAATGTGTCCTAGCTCGAATCCGGAATGCCTTCCTATCCGGAATCTTTGTTTTTCCACATATCCGGAATTCTTGATAATCCACTTATCCGGAATGCTTGTTGTTACCCTTATCTGGAATCCGTAAGTAATATCTTATCCGTAAAATGTTTGGTGATGGTTATCCGGAATACTAAATTTGTTGCTTATCCGGAATACTTTCCTATCCCTTATCCGGAATCGTAATTCCTTGATACTATCTTGAATATCAAAAAAATGATTATCTGGAATGTTCAAAAATGATCTTATGCGGAATCTTATCCGGAAAAACTCCTTTATCCGGAATACACAAATGTTATCCAGAATACTATGTTCCCACAGCTTATCTGGAATGTGGAAGATAAAACTTGTTATCTGGAATGATCTGGTGCTCCTTATCCGGAATATCGCAAAAAGGTCTTATCCTGAATCACAAAGTATTGCGTATCCGGAATACTTGAACTCACCTCCTTATCCCGAAAAACTTCTTATCCAGAATGTTTATAAAGCTTCTTATTCGGAAAAACTTCTTATGCGGAATCACAATATTCGAGTTTTTATCCGCAATACGTGAATCCGCTATCTTATCCAGAATCCACAAACCCTTATATTCCGGATAACGAAGCAAACTTGCTTATCCGGAATCTCACCAATAGCTCTTTATCCGTAATCAATCTTTGACACCGAATCCGGAATAATAAAACCCTCTAATTCCGGATAGTATAACGTTTAACCCAGATAATTAAAATAACAAAAACAAAATTCCGAACCTAGTAAATTTACCCAAGAATCAAGCCAAAAATACCAACTTTTGCATGAAAATCAAGAGAATGATAAACACAAATTCCTACCACAACTTTGTAGGCAATTTGTATATTACTTTTAAGCTCGAAAACACAAAACTTTTTTATACGAGATGATTTTAAGATTAAAACCACACGAAAACAAAAATGATAACCACAAACTAAACATAAATCTACCCCATGGCGATTGATACCAATTGTTGTCCCAAATAATATGATAACAGATTAAGAAATGAGATGGAAAAGATATGAATCTTAGAGAGAGAAACTAATGAGAGAAAGTAGAGAGAGAGAGATAATTAACTTGGTGAATATTAGATTAGAGAAGATTAGAGTTACAAATGATCATCCACCCTTCCTAACATGCTAGGAAGGGCCTTATATAGCCAGGATTACATGTAACCATAATGGGTTATATTGTTTGGACCGGGCTTGTCTTTTGGGCTTTAAGTAGCTTAAATCCAAGCCCGTGAACCACGACTATTTAACTATCTATTACAACGTTCTAACAAATATTACAATAGAAACCTATTACCGAACATTCTTGTTTGACTCAATATTTTGAGGATAACAGATAGTGATAAACTCGTTAATAATTTGAATAATCTTGTATTTTTCGTAAATGAGTTTATAGTTTGTCGTAATCAAAAAGGGGGAGATTGTTAATGCAAAGCAATCCCTAAAAACATTTTTAATGCTAATTAATCTTTCTTAGTTTTGATCACGACAAATTACAAAGACATTTATTTTCAAACACAATCATAAAACGAATTATCCAACAAACACTATCATCAAGGTAATAATCATTACACTAACATATCTTAATCATTTTTAGTGATCATAAAAGTGATTAGCCTTAAAACTCACTTTTGTCAAATGTGACAAAAGATTTATAATAAACTTTATTATTAAGAAAATGTTTTTATTAAAATGAAAATGTAAATTTGAATATGGCATATTCCAAATGCCATAAGAATATCCTATGAATGTGTAAAGAGCCTCAGATAATTCAAATCTACTAAAAGAAAAAAAAGGGGCAGAGTCTATACTCCGTGGTTCCTTAAGTGCCTATGCAGTTCGCTATCAATAAGGAACCGCTCAGGTAGCTAAGGAACCGCCCCCAGCTAGTCGTTGGGATTTGTCTTCTATAAATAGTGGATCAAATCTGCATTTTCATTCACCCTTTTTGGACATCTCTTTCAGCTTTCTTTCTCCTTTCTAATCCTAATCATTTGTAAATGATCACCTAACGTGTTAAGTATGTTTACTTATGATTATCCTCTTGATCTCCTTCCTTACCTTGTCCAATGAAAATATCACTCATACACTTGTGATGTGATTAAGGATGAAGCCTTGATGAAGATCATCCTCTCCTAAAGATCTAATCATGTTCATCATTTGTTTATTTATGTCTTGTGTAAATCCAATGTATTTCTGAATACTTGGACTAGTTGTGTTCATCCAAGCTATTTATGAATACTTGGATTAGAGTTGTGTAAATCCTTTGCACATGTGTGTGCTTGGATTTGTGTTGTGTAGATCCAAGTTACATGTGTGTACTTTGATATTTTAGTTGAGTTCTAATAAGTTGTGTTAGTTCTCACTAAACTATAAAGTGATGTGGTTGTGTCTTGTGAGTTCTCACTAAACTATAAAGTGATGTGTAGTTGTGTTGTGTGAAGTTCTCACTTAGCTTCAAAGTGAAGAGTCGTGAAGATTGGTTCTAGCTTTGGATTAGAACTCGACATCTAGCCCTGTGTTGAAAAATGGTGAAGTGGGCAACGTTTTGAAGATTGGTTCTAGCTATAGATTAGAACTCGACATCTAGCCTTGTGTCGTAAAATGGTGAAGTGAGCGACGTTGTGTAGATTGGTCCTAGCTAAGATTAGGTCTCGACATTTAGCTTAGTGTCGTAAAATAATGTAGGCGACGTTGTAAGGTTTTCTTCGCCAAGAAAAGAGCTTGGGGATATAGTGGAAATCTCGAGTAGGTGTACTCGAGGAGTGGAGTAAAAACGAGGATAGAGCCTCGTTGCTGAACCACTATAAATCTTGGTGTCTTCCTACTAGGTTGTTTCTTTCCTTGCTCCCTACTTACCTTCATCATCATTACACTGACTACTTGTCATTGTTAATGCATTAGAATTGAACCTAATCATTATGCAACTAGCTTTCAAGTAAAAGATGGTTTTGACACTCACCTAATTGAAAGGAATTTTAATTAGGAGATAAACCAAAGAGAAACTATTCAACCCTCCCTCTTCTAGTTTCTACACCGTGCTTTCTGCTTGTTAACCTTTCTATCCAGGTAGCTAGAGTAACTGGTGGAGGATTATTCTGATTATGTGGTCTATTTTGGAACTCAGCCCGAATTTCATCTCAAATCTGTGGAAGCATGGCATACACAGTTGCTTGAATAGCTACAACAATATCCTCATTGTTGCGTCTGTGAGCCATCTGAAAGTTTTAAGAGGAAAAGATGATTAACCTGTTAGACGCATGGAATAAGTAACCTGAATTATGTATGAAATAGTTCATGAATGCATAGTCGACGAATTTGACATGAGCAAAGGTGAACGCCAATGGGCCGGTTTACAAAACAACGTTCGATTGAAAACATGAAATTTAACATGAGCAAGGGTTAACGCCTATGGTTCGGTTCACAACACAAAATCTGAACGAGCAAAAGTGAACGTCTGTGGGTCGGTTCACAAAACAAAATTTGTAGAAAAGAACATGCGACTAAGTATGGACAGTCCTGTACCAACCCTTTACTTTGTCAAAATTTAGGAAACTGACTGATAAAATGCATGAGAAACATGGAAGATGACAAACGCCAAATATTGGAAGTTCTTGGTGACTACCCACTAGTCACAAGTCAATTTTAGAGCCTACATGTCGAAACATTCGGCTTTGATACCATAACTGTAACACCCCACTTGGATAAGTGGACCGTTACGTGTATTTATGGCGTGTCATCAAAGCATGCAAGGTAAATGTCTTAGAACATTAACTGACCATAGAGGAAATACGGGAATCAAACATCGGTAGTCCAAACATAAGATCAAACATATGAAAGTAAGTGTCTTAAAACATTCAATAAACATTTTCCAAACAAGCAAAGTAATGTATGAAGTGCATAAAGTAAGAAATCTGGATAGCTTCCTCCAAATGCACATACTCTCAGATTCCTAAGAGCGTCCATGTGTACCTGCCGTTTGGAACATGAAAAGAAACTACGGCTAAGCATAACGCCAAGTGAACGAATATAAAAGCATGATAAGAAGGACTGAAATAAAATAGGTAACAAATACTGTAGCTGAAAGACTAATAAGTAAATGCAGCGAAAAACTTTGTATGTCCTGGAAAACCTGGAACTTGTTTATAAAATGATTATATTTCTGAAAACTTATGTTTATATCTGAAAGTTTATTTTACTTTGTCAAGAGCTCATATAGGTCATGAAAGTATCAACTGACATGAATACATAGAGGGGTGACCTCATCATGCATTAGAGGGGTGGCCTCTAATTATACTGGTCTGGTTAGGAGGGATCAACTCCTTGTGAAGGATGTAGAGCACACACCACATTCACCTGATAACTGAAAGCTGTAAACTAGGATGCAACCATACGCCCCACATGATAATACTGATAAATGGCCAACTAGAACTAAAGGGATGCCACGAGAAATCACTCCCTCGAAGAGGAGTCATAACACCGGTGCTTCAAGTGTTATGGTTACGGTACCTCCGTACCTAGATGACATGGTCATGCATGTATATAGCTCAGTCATTTTAAAATAAACATAAGTATTACTGAAAAGTTGAATAACATATAAATACTAGGGAAAATAGATGGCTGCAAACGAGGAATCCTAATCATGCATACAAAGGAATGACCATATTGAAGGACGGAATATCCGTACCATGTGTCCAGTAACTGACTGAAGATGAACAGATGAAACTCTTACTATGACTTCACAATAGCTACATGAATAAAGGACGTGAATGAGTTGTCTGATTACTACATACTTTTACTAGTTCTTGTTTTTCTTTACTTGTTTTACATGTCCTTGTATTGTTTTATTGTTTCGTGTATTATCTTATAATTATGACTGTTTCTTGTATTTCTGATTAATGTATGATATGAGCAAAAACTCATATCAGTTTATCAACAAATCACCCTAAAACACAAGGAAATTACCTAACTTTTGTGTTATAAAAGAAGTATTATGTGGTATGTTCTTTGTTTGTGCTCAAATAGGTAAGAAGGATACAATTTCAAGCAAACAAGAAGAAAATTAAGCTTAATTGGATGAAAAAGACAAAGAAGGATCAAAAGTGACAAGACTTTAAAGTGCAAGGACCTATCTTGACAACTTTACAAAGTTAAGGGGCTAAAAGTGCAAAATTGTCAAAGGCAAGATTAAAATCAAACATGGTCAACCTTCAAGTCAACTCAGTCAAAGGAGCTTTTTGATCAAGTTTGCAAGTGGAAGGACCTAAATTGCCAAAATAATGAAGTTCCTAGCTCAAAACCATATTCTGCCAAGTACAAGGACTATTACTGCCAACTTTGGAAGTTAATTTCAAGCTCAATCCGTGTGAAAGTAAATAGACCAATGAGAAGGCTGCATTTGAGATAGTGGGATCGCCAGCTGTGTGGAATAATAAATGAGAGAGAGAGAGAGATTAAGTGGGCAAATCATAATAGTTCTTCACTCAGCCAATCATATTTCACATAATGGATAACAATCCATGTGAACTTCTACTCACCAACCAAAGAACGCCACGTGTCATCTTTAATCTTCCAACAACCCAGAAACAAGAAAGAGCTAGAGGCAATTTCAGCAAATGATCAAAACATCAAAAGAGCTAGAGGCAATTTCAGCAAATGATCAAAACATCAAAAGAGCTTGCAAGAGAAAGATGAATCCATCGAACGTGCTTAATTAGACTGAAGATCAAGAACAAAGAAAAGCCCAAACGTGTTCATAACCTGCAAAATTCAATCAAGCAGATTAGTCCACGTTGAAGCATTTGATTGGATCCTACACGTCACCAAATCCAACCATTTCACATTTCTATTCTATAAATAGGCATAGGAGTTCTCATTTGCAGTATGTAGCTTAAGTGTGAAAAAACACACACTTAATTTCTTTCTTTCACATCTGTTAGAAAGTTAGTTAGCCACAACTCTCAAGTGTTTGACACACACTTGAGAGTCTGTTAGTTAGTTGTAACAGAATTTGTAACAATCCTTTCATTCAATCAATAAAATTCACAAGTTCATTTCCAATCTCCTACTGTTCTACTCTACTGTTCAATCTCCTTCATTGCTGATGTTTCTAGTGATCATACTTAATCACTAGAAGATTATTGAGAAGCTTTACTTGCTTGCTTTCATCTTGTAGCTGTCCTGTTCATTCAGAAGCCATAGTTGCAAATTTGAGTAGCTGATTTGGTTGATATGATGATGATGATGATTGTAGATGGTTAATGGTGATGATTATTGTTGTTTCATAGATTAGGGTGCAGATATAAAGGAGGCTCAGCGCCTGCCTTCTCCATCAAAGGAGGCTTCAAATTGTTAAGGTGCAAATGTTCTAGTTTTGGTTCCTCTAAACAAGTTGAATGCATGCTCATTTCTAGTGTCGCCTGTTTGATTGTATGATAAAAGGTGATTAGTCTATAATTGAGTTGATTTGAGTATTTGTATAGCTTATTGATAGCTTAGCTTTAGTAATATAGCTATATTCAGGATGCTGTTTAGTGTAAGTTGTTGAGTTTTAGCTTCAGTAGTAATTGTAGAATAAGAGTGCTATAGAGTTTAAGTTTAGCTGCTTTCTATTACATAATAGCAGATACATTTAGCTTGTTATCAATCTTTGAGTAGCTTACAACCTAGCTTAATTTTCTTTATAGAACTTAAATCAAAAGTTGTAACCAGTGTTTGGTAATAGGATTTAGAATAAGTTTTAGTGATAATCTGTGAGCAAAACGTGTTAAGCATTGGTCCTTTAGCTTATTCTAGTCAAGATAGATAGTTAACAGTCCATTTCAAGTCAAAGTTTTGGTCAAGTAGGTAATTGCAATAAAAAGTCATTTGGACACTTGGTGTTTAAAACTCATTTCATAAAGTTACCACTTTCAAATCTTTACCATAGCTTTAATAGTTAATGAAATTTTGTGAAATCAGTTTTTAAAGGTCAAGCAACATCTGTAGTTTTGGTCTTTAAGAGGAAATTCTACAGCATCTAGAAATAAGCCAGTTATAAGCTTTTTAGTCAGCTCTTAGCAATTGCATTTTTCTGTGATAAATAGCCAAGCTGTTTTCTCATTCCAGCAAATCTACTTCACAAAACCCCTGATTTTCTTTCACAAATGGCTTTAGATAGTGTTGTTGGTTACGTTTGCAAAGTTTCAGCTTTTTGGTAATCTGGTCAACAAAAGTCAACATAAGCACTTTTCAGCTTATTTTCATTTCTAGAGCTTAATACTGAATCATTTTCTTTGATACTAGATTTCCCATTCTTCTAGTGAGCTGTTTAACAAGTTTCTTCAAAAAAATCAAGTTGTGCATGTTTAGTTTATTAGATAGCTTATTTTGAGCTTATTTGAAATTGCTTATTAGAGTTCTAGCCAGTTTCAGCTTATTTCCTTTCACACGTCTAGCTTAATTTAAATTTTAAGACTTTTGAAAGTGGTTTGAGCTTATTTGGTCAAGAAACGAGCTCAAGCGAGCTTATTTTGGTCCTTAACCCGTTTTTGTTTAAAAAGTCTTGAAAATTTGCATTTTGGTCCCTTGAGTATTAAACAGTTTCTTTTAGAAGTTAAAATTCCAAGTGATTAGGTTTTGCAAGAGTTAAGACCTTATATTTTCAAGTTTGTTAAAAATTGGTTAGTTAGTTTTCAAATTAGTTAAAATTTAGTTACTTTGTTTGATAAATTTTCACATTTAGTCCATTTAGTTAACTGTTTTTGCATATATAGTCCCTAGACTTTTTGACTTTGTATTTTTGGCATTAATTTCTCATTGAATTTACATTTTCAGTCCTTATAATTTGTAGAATTTACATTTGAGCATTTAATTGAATAAATAATTGGTTTGTGCACTTTGTTTTACGTATAAGTAGACTGTATTTTTCATTTTAGCAAAAATTTGTTTGAATTAGCTATAGAATATCCAAATACGTTACCAACCAAAAACAATTAAAAACTCGATCTTGTTAGGACTTTCAATTTGTTAAGAACTGAGAAAACGAACTTCAACTATACACATTTCAAATGGCGCCGCTGCCGATTCTTTAACTTTACGAGAGACTATCGATTGACGGTTTTCATTGGCTTTTGGGATCCGTTCACCTTGTGAACGTTATTTTTACGTATCAAAAATCAAAAACAAATAAAAAATCAAAAATATAAAACTATATAAAAACTAAAAAATTAACAAAACAATTCTTTTCCTAAAGAATTGACCAAACAAATTAAAAAATCCAAAAAGCAATCTTTTTCCTAAGAGATTGCACCCAAAAATATATATTATTGGATTCTCTCGGTTTTTATGTACATATAGTATTTTCTCTTAAAAACTCATAAATAAAAAAATATTTTCCATGTATTGTTATAAGTAAATACGTATACGTATAAGAACAACCAATTCACATATTCTCTATAAGTATTGCCAAGGCAATACACCGTGTTGAGGGGCGTTCCGGTCCTTGACACGTGTATCGATCAAACAAAATAAAGCAAGAATAGATAAATACTTCCAATAAGCAACAATTCAAAGAATACAAACAATTAAGTGAATAGAAAGGCGATGTGCTATAAAATGCCATCTAAGGGTCAATAGGTACTTAAGTGCTTCGCTCCACCTAACTCCCCGTTCACTTGTGAGTATTCTAAGAAGGAAGGCTTCATTAGGGGTCTTGCACCCAAGTAGTACATACGTATATTATTATTTTCTTGTGGATATTTCATATTGAAACTCGAAGGGGATAATCCTTTTCTCTTCAAAGTCACTCGAGAGCTTCTCTCTCATTCCTCGTATTGAGTTGCATGCTCACTCGCGGGCGTGCACAAATACCGATTGGTGTACAACCCCTTCCTCCGAAAAGGAAGAAAAAGAGAAAGAGTAGGAACACCACCGTCCATCAAGCCGATCACGAGAATCGTGCTTTGTTTCATCTACAACAAGAAGCCATGGCCGGAGTTGATACTCGTTCTTTGATCGAACGTTTGCAATCCAGTGTTCACGGATATGCCGATGCTATCAAGATACCCGATATTCCCGCAAATTCATTTGAGCTAAAAACGGCTATGATTAACTTGGTTTCAAACACACCTTTCTATGGAAACAAGAATGATAATCCTCATGATCACCTTAAGAGATTTCTTGCTCTTTGCAACACCATTAAGTACAATGGAGTTCCCCATGATGCCATTAAGCTGATATTGGTGCAATTTTCACTAGAGGGTCCCGCTAAGCATTGGTTAGACACACAACCACCCGATAGTATCACCACATGGGATGGTTTCACTACTAAGTTCTTGAACAAGTTCTTTCCCCCATCTAAGACCACGGCTTTGAGGAACTTAATTATAGGCTTTCAACAAAAACCTAGTCAAACCTTTAGTGATGCTTGGGAGGAGTTTAGAGAGTTATTGAGGAGATGCCCTAACCATGGATTGGATGAAGTTCACCAAATCAATACTTTCTACAACAGCCTTAAACCTCATCACTAAGACTCACTCAATGCTTCCGCGGGAGGGAATATTCTTCTTAAATCCATTCAAGAGGCTTGGTATATTATTGAGACCAAAGAAATTGTTCAAACCAACACACAATTTGATGAAAGAGTCCATGTCATTCAAGAAGGAAGTTCTAAACCATTGGAGACTCAACTCATATCATGTATTCAAGCATTTACTCAAGCACAAAAGGAATGTCAAACATTAATACAAAACACTCAAAAGATGCAAGAAAAAATGATGAATGACTTTATGAAGCTTTCTATGGGCAATCATTCCTCAAATGATGTGCATGCCATTACTCTTTCTTGTGTGACTTGAGGAGGTCCTCATTCCTATGAACAATGTGATAAGGTGCAAGATTATCAAGGGGAATGTTATGCTTACCACGAGGAACATCGTGAACACTTCAAGCCAAATATCAATCCCAATAACCTTTCTTACAAGTCCCAAAATTACCTTACTCCACCGGGATTCCCACCCCAACCACCCACCCAACTTCAACAAAATCCTCCTCAAGTGTTACAAAGGAATCAAGGTCAAAGACCACCTTACCAAGGGAATAACTATAGACCACCAAATACCTTTTACAATCAAGGAAATAACTTTCAAGGTAACAATCAAGGGTTTTACAATCAACCTCCACCTTTCCAACCCCAAGGTTTTCAAGGAAATGTGCCACAAGATTATAACACAATTGAGCTTCTTCACAAAATGAATCAAGAGAATGAAAGGAGGTTCCAAGCTAATGAGAAAAGAATGAGAGAATTGCATGAAGCTAATGAGAAAAGAATGAGAGAAATGCATGAAGAATCAAATAAGAAGTTTATGATGCTTTTTAATCAAAGACAACAAGGGGCTTTGCCATCAAACACACAAACAAATCCAAGGGCAAATGTCAATGCTATTACAACAAGAAGTGGAAAGACAACAAAGGATCCTTCACCTCCTAAGCCTCCTATTGTTACACCCACTTTTGTTCCTACATGTGACAAACCTTCTACATCTACTTCACCACCTCAAAATGCTCCCATTCAATCAAACACACCTTCTCAACCTATTCCTACTTCTCCTCTACCTTCCACAACTCCCAATGAAGAAGTTATCAAAGACAAATCTTCCACTACAACACCTACACCTAAACCAACTCTTCCATATCGTTCAAGATTGAAAAAGGACAAGTTAAAGAACAAGGATGACATCCAAGTCTCAAATTTATTAAGGATGTTCAAGCAACTTAACATTAACATATCCTTTGCGGAAGCTTTAGCCAATATGCCTAAGTTTGCTAAGATGATCAAGGACTTACTTTCTAACAAAGAGAGATTGGTAGATTTGCCTAATGATTCCTTGAATGAAAATTGCTCCGTGGTTTTGCTTAAGAAGTTGCCTACTAAGCTTGGAGATCCGGGGAGGTTTTTGATTCCTTGCAATTTCCCAGGGGTGGAAAATTGTATGGCTTTAGAGGATTTAGGAGCGAGCATAAATCTTATGCCATTATCGGTTTGGAAGAAACTTTCACTTCCTGAGCTCACTCCCACTAAGATGACTCTTGAGTTGGATAACCGTACTATAGCCTATCCGGTGGGAATTGCGGAGGATGTTTTTGTTGGGGTTGATAGATTTACCTTTCCCGCGGATTTTGTGGTGGTTGATTATGATATGGATCCTAGAGTGCCTTTGATTGTTGGTAGGCCATTTTTTAGAACGGGTCGTACTTTAATAGATGTGGCGGAAGGAGAACTTACAATGCGGGTAGGAGATGAGAGAGTTGTGTTTAACATGGGGAAGTTGTCTAAGAAGTCTAATGAGCCCGAAGCGGTAAAACATATTGATGTTGTGAATGAGGAGGAAAGACAAGATGATATCCTTGATGAAGTTTGTGATGAATACTTTTATGAAGCTTGCTCAAGTGGAGATTATGATTTACCTCATGTTGAGACCATTGCTTCCATTACTTCATCTTTGGATTTTCATGACCCTCAAGAACTAAATTTTGGTGAAACGTCATATGACAATCCACTTTTCCACAATGATAACCATATTCATGAGGACTTTAGTGATGGAGAATCTCTTCTTTGTGATACACCAACATATGATGACTATAGTGATGATGAGCTTTCTACTTGTGACTCTCCATTTGTTGATGATCATACTTCCTTTGGTTTTGAAGAATCACCAATTTGATAGCCCAATCTATGATGTTTATGGTGATGAGGCGGATTCTATCATGGATGAGAGTGATCATTTTTTAGAGGAGGATATATCTTTTGAGTACACTCTTGGTTATTTTGATGAGGAGGGGGACATCCTATATCTAGATTCTCTTTTGCATGAAGATTCTTTACCTACTTCCTTGTCCACTTCAACTTTTCAAAGTGATAAAGGAAAACATGTCATGATGGTTCCTTCCAAGAGCTTGTTGTTACCCATGCCTCCACAACCTTTCTCTCACCATGTGAACTACAAAGGAGAATCTTCTAAGGCAACCAACACTTGTTGTTTTCCCATCAAGGAACGGATTTTTGATCCTGGCATAGAGCTTACTAAACCATCTCATTATCCGCCTGATGCAACAAAAGGAAAACTTGTGAAAGATTTGAGAGCATCATCTTATTACCTTTTGAAGAACACCTCATCTTTTTCACCATTGCTTGGGAAGTTAGTTTTGGATTTGTGTTATAAGTGGGATGGTAATTATGTATTTGATCCTTGGGGATATTTATGGAGTTTTGATAAATGAAAACTTGTTTTACCTCATCATGGAGATTTTTCTTAAAAAGGGCAAAAATTTTCTTCTCCATGATAGGTTTTAGACACTTTTAAGTGTGGGATGAGTCGAGCTAGAGACTCCTTAACTTAAGCATCATATAACTAGGTTTAGAGTGTTGTAGGTTAGCAATAAGGGTATAGAATTGGAGATAAGTGTAGGGGAGACCTTATTTTGTCTTCATGTTGTTTGTAGGGTTGCTCACTCATTTCATGTTTTAGAGATTATGGAGGAGGCCCTTGTATCCGGTTCACTTCGTTACTATTGTGATCTTTCATTGACACCTTGTGCTTAAACATGAATTCACCAATAGTTGCCCTTACCTTAACTTGGGTTAAGCAAAGTCTATTCATTGTCATAAGTGTAGGGGAAGTTTTTATACTTCCATGATCTTAAACATTGAGGACAATGTTTAGCTTAAGTATAGGGGGGTCTTCTATCGAAGTGACCTTACCTAGAACTTGTCATTGATCTTCATGATAACATTGGAAAATTAATTTTCCAAACATTTTTCAAATTTTTGATCTACTTTGGCCACCAAAAATATGCATTTATAATTTTTGCATTAATCATTTTTCATTTGCATATCACATTTGCATTGTATAAATTTTTCTTTTGATTTTCATCAAAAATATATAAAAGAGAAAAAATAATAAAAACATGGTTTTAACAAATTTAGACTTCTTTGACATATTAGGCCCGCCATGGATATTTTGACTCAACCCGAGTTTGCTTATTAAAGCACTCTCTAGCTAGTATCCTTAACCATGTAGTTCTTCATTGGTCTATTAGGCTAAGCATCCACTAGTCTCATTATTTGAGATTTTAAATTTGTGGAGAATGGGAAATGATAGAGTTGAAGAAAGTATAAAAGGGCTAGATAAACTTCATGATAATTACTTGTGGCTAAACCCTTCTCTTCTTTACCTCTAATTGCTTCGCATGTATATATGTTAATAAATAATCAAGAACGGTTTTAATTGGTTTGTAATCTCTTGTGCATTTTTGTCTAATCATTCATGGTTGGTATAAGTACGTCTTAAGATTCTAAGTTAGAACGTTTTATGTGTACTAGACTTATGTCATGCTCAATATTTAGCGGGTGTTTTTCCTTTTCTTCTTTTCAAATTTCTTTGTGAGGAATAAAGAAAAATAAGAGCGGCTTACAAAAAAATAAGTGGCTAGAAAAAAGAGAAAAAGAAAAGAGAAGAAAAAAAATATATACAAGACTCCCAAGAGGGGCAGTGTGGTGTTAATTATAGTGACTATTGAGTTCCAATATTACCTTGACGGGTTGCGGGGATTCAATAGATTGCTCCAATCCAATATTACCTTGACGGGTTGCGGGGTTGAAGATCCAAAGTCTCAAAAAGGCGGCTGATGTAAATTATTGCGTGAGTTTTATTTTTCTTTCCTTAGCGAGTGTGTAGCTACTTATGAAAGCATGACATGAAGATTTTACACATAAGGCGAATGACTTATTATTCTTGAAACAGACTTATATTAATTGTGAGCGATTTTTCAAGTAATGGATGAGAGGATTACTTAGGATTAAAACCGTGCTTCCTTATTTTTGGATTTTACATTTCTTTTATTTCACGCTTCAAATAATGACAAATTTGCCCAAAGCAATTTGCTCACTTAATAATTGGTTCCACATTTAATTGTCATGAATAAGTTGATGCACTTTTTACTTGTGAATACAATGATCCCATTTTTAAGCTTGGTATGGGGAAAGTGAAACTTGAGGGTGATAAGTGTCCATGGTACCCAAGCCCTAATCAAAGTCATTGAATTCTTTATGAGTTATTTCCATCAAACCATTTTAAGAAAAACCAAAAAGATATAAATAGAATTGTATTGTGTTCATTGCATTTTTAAAATTTAAAATCATGCATCATATAGTGTAGAGTAGTGTAGATGCATTCCATAATGGCCAAGGTGGATTAATTATGAGGAGAATGTAAATTTGTACTTTAAAATATAGCATTGCATGAGGACATGACAATGTTCAAGTGTAGGGGATTTGATATGAGCAAAAACTCATATCAATTTATCAACAAATCACCCTAAAACACAAGGAAATTACCTAACTTTTATGCTATAAAAGCAATATTATGTGGTATGTTCTTTGTTTGTGCTCAAATAGGTAAGAAGGATACAATTTCAAACAAGAAGAAAATTAAGCTTAATTGGATGAAAAAGACAAAGAATGATCAAAAGTGACAAGACTTTGAAGTACAAGGACCTATCTTGACAACTTTACAAAGTTGAGGGGCTAAAAGTGAAAAATTGTCAAAGTCAAGATTAAAATCAAACAAGGTCAACCTTCAAGTCAACTCAGTCAAAGGACCTTTTTGATCAAGTTTGAAAGTGGAAGGACCTAAATTGCCAAAAGAATGAAGTTCCTAGCTCAAAACCATATTCTGCCAAGTACAAGGACTATTTCTGCCAACTTTAGAAGTTAATTTCAAGCTCAATCCGTGTGAAAGTAAATGGACCAATGAGAAGGCTGCATTTGAGATAGTGGGATCGCCATCTGTGTGGAATAATAAATGAGAGAGAGATTAAGTGGGCAAATCATAACAGTTCTTCACTCAGCCAATCATATTTCACATAATGGATAACAATCCGTGTGAACTTCTACTCACCAACCAAAGAACGCCACGTGTCATCTTTAATCTTCCAACTACCCAGAAACGAGAAAGAGCTAGAGGCAATTTCAGCAAATGATCAAAACATCAAAATTGCTTGCAAAAGAAAGACGAATCCATCCCACGTGCTTAATTAGACTAAAGATCAAGAACAAAGAAAAGCTCAAACGTGTTCATAACCTGCAAAATTCAATCAAGCAGATCAGTCCACGTGGAAGCATTTGATTGGATCCTACACGTCACCAACTCCAACCATTTCACATTTCTATTCTATAAATAGGCATAGGAGTTCTCATTTGCAGTATGTAGCTTAAGTGTGAAAAAACACACACTTAATTTCTTTCTTTCACATCTGTTAGAAAGTTAGTTAGCCACAACTCTCAAGTGTTTGACACATACTTGAGAGTCTTTTAGTTAGTTGTAACAGAATTTGTAACAATCCTTTCATTCAATCAATAAAATTCACAAGTTCATTTCCAATCTCCTACTATTCTACTCTACTGTTCAATCTCCTTCATTGCTGATGTTTCTAGTGATCATACTTGATCACTAGAAGCTTATTGGGAAGCTTTACTTGCTTGCTTTCATCCTCTAGCTGTCCTGTTCATTCAGAAGCCATAGTTGCAGGTTTTAGTAGCTGATTTGGTTGATATGATGATGATGATGATTATAGATGGTTAATGGTGATGATTATTGGTGTTTCATAGATTAGGGTGCAGATATAAAGGAGGCTCAGCACCTTCCTTCTCCATCAAAGGAGGCTTCAAATTGTTAAGGTGCAAATGTTCTAGTTTTGGTTCCCCTAAACAAGTTAAATGCATGCTCATTTCTAGTGTCGCCTGTTTGATTGTATGATAAAAGGTGATTAGTCTATAATTGAGTTGATTTGAGTATTTGTATAGCTTATTGATAGCTTAGCTTTAGTAATATAGCTATATTCAGGATTCTATTTAGTGTAAGCTGTTGAGTTTTAGCTTGAGTAGTAATTGTAGAATAAGAGTGCTATAGAGTTTAAGTTTAGCTGCTTTCTATTACATAATAGCAGATACATTTAGCTTGTTATCAATCTTTGAGTAGCTTACAGCCTAGCTTAATTTTCTTCATAGAACTTAAATCAAAAGTTGTAACCAGTGTTTGGCAATAGGATTTAGAATAAGTTTTAGTGATAATCTGTGAGCAAAACGTGTTAAGCATTGGTCCTTTAGCTTATTCTAGTCAAGATAGATAGTTAACAGTCCATTTCAAGTCAAAGTTTTGGTCAACTAGGTAATTGCAATAAAAAGTCATTTGGACACTTGGTGTTTAAAACTCATTTCAGAAAGTTACCACTTTCAAATCTTTACCATAGCTTTAATAGTTAATGAAATTTTGTGAAATCAGTTTCTAAAGGTCAAGCAACATTTGTAGTTTTGGCCTTTAAGAGGAAATTCTACAGCATCAAGAAATAAGCCAGTTATAAGCTTTTTAGTCAGCTGTTAGCAATTGCATTTTTCTGTGATAAATAGCCAAGCTGTTTTCTCATTCCAGCAAATCTAGTTCACAAAACCCCTGATTTTCTTTCACAAATGGCTTTAGATAGTGTTGTTGGTTACGTTTGCAAAGTTTCAGCTTTTTGGTAATCTGGTCAACAAAAGTCAACATAAGCACTTTTTAGCTTATTTTCATTTCTAGAGCTTAATACTGAATCATTTTCTTTAAGACTAGATTTCCCATTCTTCTAGTGAGTTGTTTAACAAGTTTCTTCAATAAAATCAAGTTGTGCATGTTTAGCTTATTAGATAGCTTATTTTGAGCTTATTTGAAATTGCTTATTAGAGTTCTAGCCAGTTTCAGCTTATTTCCTTTCACAAGTCTAGCTTAATTTCAATTTTAAGACTTTTGAAAGTGGTTTGAGCGTATTTGGTCAAGAAACGAGCTCAAACGAGCTTATTTTGGTCCTTAACCCGTTTTTGTTTTAAAAAGTCTTGAAAATTTGCATTTTGGTCCCTTGAGTATTATACAATTTCTTTTACAAGTTAAAATTCCAAGTAATTAGGTTTTGCTAGAGTTAGGACCTTATATTTTCAAGTTTGTTAAAAATTGGTTAGTTAGTTTTCAAATTAGTTAAAATTTAGTTACTTTGTTTGATAAATTTTCACATTTAGTCCATTTAGTTAACTGTTTTTGCATATATAGTCCCTAGACTTTTTGACTTTGTATTTTTGGCATTAATTTTTCATTGAATTTACATTTTCAGACTTATAATTTGTAGAATTTACATTTGAGCATTTAATTGAATAAATACTTGGTTTGTGCACTTTGTTTTATGTATAAGTAGACTGTATTTTTCATTTTAGCAATTATTTGTTTGAATTAGCTATAGAATATCCAAATACGTTACCAACCAAAAACAATTAAAAACTCGATCTTGTTAGGACTTTCAATTTGTTAAGAACTGAGAAAACGAACTTCAACTATACACATTTCAATGTATTGTTGGGAATAAATTAAGGCCAGATCACTTGAACGCTGACAAGAACAACTCAAGCGTTGACAAGAGCAAAGTGAGCGCTGATAGCATAAGCGTTGACAAGTTAAAGTCAAGCGTTGACAGATTGAAGACAAGCACTGATGGAAGATGTGAGCTACACGTTTATTATATTCTAGAATACTTCTAGTAAGGATAGAGACGACAATGTATTTTCTATGTTTATCTTTACCTAGAATAGTTGATTCGTAGCTTATTGTACAAGACTTCTTGTTTTATAAAAGAAGATCTTTTAGGTTAAAGTTAATATAAGTTTTCATAAGTATTCGCAAGTTAAACTCTTTCATTGTAATCAAGTTCGTTTATTCTAATACAAGTGAAAGTTTGTTTAACATCTTTGTGTTTTAGATCAAGTGTTAATTCCGCATAACACTTTGTTACTTTATTCATAAGCAAAGGTTTCTCTACGTGTAGTACTTGATTTAATCTCGTATACACAAAGCTTAATCGATCTAAGTTTGGGATCAACAAGTGGTATCAGAGCTTGTTGAGAAACTTTTGATCTTTAAGTAACGCAAGAACCCTAAAACACCAAAAACCCTAAAAACCCTAAAATTCTCAAAACCCTAAAAACATCATGTCTGGCACAGATCAACCTACTGCTTTGCTACAAAACAACTCCTCAAATCCTAGTATCAAAATTCCCATGTTTGATGCCAGGAACTTTGAGCTTTGGAAGTCAAATTTTGAGCAATATATAGCTATTCATGACTACACTCTTTGGGAGATTGTCGAATATGGGAACACATTCGACAAAGCAGCAAAGATTACTGCTGCAATTGCCACAAGGACAGCTGTTCCTAATTGTCCTGAAGCTGATAAGAAGGAAAAGCCTGGAGATGGGAGAGCTGTAGCTGTTGAAGATATAGCCAAGAAGAGGGTGGACATGAAAATCTTGAACATCATGAAACACGCCCTAGGTCATGAGAATCAGCACAAGTACAAACGCTTTGAGTCTGCAAAAGAGCTTTGGGAAGCTCTTGAAGTAGCACATGGTGGCAATGCTGACACAAAAGAAGAAAAGAAGAAGCAACTTTTGCATGAGTGTGCTGTCTTTAAAGCTCAACCCAATGAAAATCTCAGCAGTGTGAGAAGTAGACTTCTTGACATCACAAGTCAACTTTCTTTCATGGGAACACAGATTGATGACCCTGAATTGAATGCTACTTTTCTCAAAAGCCTTGGTGATGTATGGAAGATTGAGACAAGATCCATTCTTGTCAATAATACCCACAAGACCTCCAGGTTTGATGACATCTTCAACAAACTAAGACTGTTGGAGAATGAATGGCAATTGGATAGTGATAATAAATCTTGCAGTAGCAACATGGCCTTCTTCTCACAAAGTGAAGGCCAATTTGATTCCATGAACTTCTATGGACATCCAGCCACTGGATCTCAATGTGTCAACGCTGGATCTCAGTCTGTCAGCGCTGGATCATATCCTGTCAACGCTTTATACTCAAGCGCTGACACACACAATCATGGCGCTGATAGAATTAAACCTGCTGGTTTAGATCTAGATACTGTGTGTGCATTCATTGCTTCTTTGCCCAGTGATTCAAGGATTACATATGAAGATCTTGAGCAGATAAGTGATGAACAATTGGAAGAGATGGACATCAAGTGGACTATGGCTCTTGTAAGCTTAAGAGCAAACAGGTTTAATAAAAGGTTCAAGAAGAAGATGACCTTTAATGCTAAGGATGTTGCTGGCTTTGACAAGTCCAAGGTTGAGTGCTACAACTGTCATAGGATGGGGCACTTTATGAGGGAATGTAGATCTCCAAGAAGATCTGATGCTGGTAAGCCTTCAAGCCAAATGATTAAGAGCCCAGATCCCAAGGCCATGGTTGCTGTTCAACAAATTGATGGTGTTGGAGAATGGGACTGGAGCTGGATGGCCAAGGATGAGGAAGAGGACAGAGCTTTGGTTGCTGAAGTTAAAGAAGAGCATGTTGAATATGCTCTCATGGCACACTCCTCCTCTTCATCAGATAATGAGGTATATGATGATGCTTTCTGTTCTAAGGGTTGTCGTTTAAATACTGAAAAACTAAATCAAGAGATAGTTAAATTATTAGATGAGGCAAGTACTGAAAGATGCAAAGTATCTAATTATCAAATTGCTCTTACCCAAACAGAAAAGACAGTAGCTGAGTATAAGAAAATGGAGTTTGATTTAAAGGATCAAATAAATATCTTAAAACATGAGTTACATCAGAGTAAAGATGTTCAAGATATAGTAAATAGGGTTAATCTTGATTTGATAGCTCAGTTAGAGGAGGCTAACAAAAATAAAGATAATGTGAGTCTTAAAATCCAGAGATTTGATAAGGCCACACAATCCCTAGGAGAGTGTGTTAGTAAACAAAGAGACTCTAAGGATATGAGTGGGATTGGGATGAATAATTATACTGGTGTTCCACCACCAACTGGGGATTTCTATGGTGTCCAATCAAAAAACTTATCTTGGACTGGCTTGCCAGAATGCCAAGAGGAGGAATTCATTCCTCCACCTAGAGTGATTTCCCCAGTTGAGGAATACAAGCAAAAACTAACTGACCTAGATGAGTGGAAGAAAGCTAACCACACCTTGTTTGTTAAGGGAGGGTTGTTGTGTGAAAGTCCAAATGAGCCCACACCAAACATGATACCAATTGTGGAGTCCAATGATCCTAAACCTATTAAGATCACACACCCTATCACTGGCAAAGCTGTTGACCTTGGCCCACAAACTGTTAGAAAACCTAGTGTTAAGTATGCAGAGATGTATAGGAATACTAGGTCACCAAAAAGCCAAGTTAGTAATCATGGAACAGGCTTCTTTGCTTCTAGACCTAAGACTATGTCTAGAAAAGCTTGTTACACATGTGGTAGCTTATCACATTTGGAATACAAATGTGTCAACGCTTCCAATGTCAACGCTGATAGGAACCATTTCAGCGCTGACAAAAGTCAACATAGGTCAAACACTGTCAGACCCAATACCTTTGTGAACAAAAGTTCACAAGTTGTTAGACCAGCCCCATTCTTTTCTAGAGGGTCTAACACACAAGGCCTAAGACCTTTTCAAAAGTCAAACACTTGGTCCAATAGGCAATGGGTTCCTGTAGCAAACCCTAGGTTCAACGCTGATAAAGGCAATCAGGGCACTGACAAGAGCAATTTCAGCACTGATAGAAACACTGCCAAACCTAGGTATTTGCAACCACAGGGAAATAGGTCTAAAGCTTCTACTAGCTTAACATGGAGACCAAAACAAGACCAAAACCCTAATTCTACTGGTATTTCTATGACATGCAACAAGTTTCATTATATTTCAAAGGCATTGTCAACACCAATTGGGGTTAACTGGGAATTTCATTCAAACAGGGATGAAAATGGGGTTGTTATGAGAACCAAGTCTGTTCTTGTTGAACAACCAAATGAATCCAAGTCTTCCAAGGCTTGGGTTCCCAAAGAAAACTAATGTGTTTTCTTTATGTGCAGGGCATTCAGAAGAAGATCAATGATTATGGATATTGGGATAGTGGATGCTCAAGGCACATGACAGGGAAGGAAGACTATCTGACTAATTTCTCTCCTATTCAAGATGGTGATAAGGTATACTTTGGAGGGGGCTATGGCACCATCACAGGAAAAGGAACCCTTGTCACCAACAATCTACGATTTGAGAATGTCTTCCTGGTAAAAGAACTGGATTATAATTTGTTTAGTGTATCACAAGTGTGTGATAACAAAAATAAGGTTCTTTTCACAGATACTGAGTGCTTGGTGTTAAGCAAAGATTACAAGCTCCCTGAGGAAAAATACATAGATTTTAGAACACCAAGGCATAAAGACATATATAATGTGAATCTTAATGGAATTAAGGTAAATAATAAAATGTCATGTCTGTATGCTAAAGCCTCAGTAGATGAAAGTAATCTTTGGCACAGGAGATTAGGGCACCTAAACTTTAAGAATATCAATAGACTTGTGAGGCTTGGTTTAGTTGATGGTTTGCCTGAAAAGGCTTTCCACAATGACCACACTTGTGTTGCATGTCTTAAGGGCAAGCATCACAAGGTCTCATTCAGGTCTAAACAGGTGCACTCTAGTTCTAAACCACTTCACTTATTGCATATGGACCTCTTTGGTCCAACTAATATAGAAAGTTTGAAGGGTAAATCATATTGTTTTGTTATCACTGATGATTATTCCAGGTTTACATGGACTTTCTTTTTAGCCAAGAAAAGTGAAACTGCCCAAAGTCTGATTAATTTCATTACCCAGATTGAAAAGAAGAATGGTAATGAGGTCAAAATTATTAGAAGTGACAATGGGGGTGAGTTTAGAAATCAATTGTTAGATGATTTTTGTGCCAAGAAGGGGATTACTAGGCAGTTTAGCATAGCTAGAACCCCACAGCAAAATGGGGTTGCTGAAAGGAAGAATAGGACCCTTATTGAAGCAGCCAGAACCATGTTGGCTGATGCCCACTTTCCAATAGCCTTTTGGGCTGAAGCTGTTAACACAGCTTGTTATGTTCAAAATAGGGCATTGGTCAACAAGATACATAATAAGACACCTTATGAATTACTTTGGGGAAGGAAGCCCAATATTGGCTTTCTCAAGCCTTTTGGATGTCATGTAGTTGTTCTAGAAACTAGTGAGGCCCTAGGTAAATTTGATTCAAAAGGTGATGAAGGCTACTTCATGGGTTATTCAGTGCAGAGCAAAGGATATAGGGTTTACATTAAAAAGGAAAAACGTATACTTGAAAAAGTACATGTTAGGTTTTTAGAGAGTAAACCTAGTGATCCTGAAAGTGGTCCAAATTGGTTGTTTGACTTAGAACCTTTATCTAGAGCTTTAAATTATATGCCTGTTACTGATCCAGACATTGTGAAGGTAACTTCAAGTGTTTTGGAAAAGAGAATTGGTAATGTTTCAGGTATACAGGTTGCTAAGGAGGATGGACCACCAGCAGTTAAATCATCTCCCACACAAGAATATGTTACACTTCCTATATGGACAGATGAGTATTATGCTGCTGCTGCTGCTGCTGCTAGAAAAGATAATGGTGGTTTTCAAATACCACCAAATACAAACATGCATACTTCTTCAGGCGCTGACAAAGGGAAATCAAGCGCTGACAAGACCAATTCAGACGCTGATGGCTCAAACGTTGACAACATCAGTTCAAGCGTTGTTAGCCCAAGCGCTGACAAACAAGGTTCAGACTTTGGTGACACCTTTACACAACTTTTCTCTTCCCATTTTGAACAAGGTGGTCCTTCCAATGTTCATGAAGAGATTTCTGTTGATCAAGAAGAGTCTGAGGAAGAAGATATTGGCAACATGGAGCGTGAAGTAGAGGACACTAGACTTTTTGAAGGAGGAGTTCTCACTTCCACAGCAAAGGATCACCCCACATCTCAGATCATTGGTGATGTTATGGCTCCAGTTCAGACAAGAAGATCCCATCAAAGTCTTGGTGGATTTATTGCCAATATACACAAGAAGGTTGATACCCCTCTTGTACAAGCATGTTTGTTTGCCTGTTTTCTGTCACAGGAAGAACCCAAGAAAATTTTTGATGCTCTCAAAGAACCAAGTTGGGTGGAAGCAATGCAGGATGAGCTTCACCAATTTGCTATACAGGATGTTTGGGAGCTGGTTGATTGTCCTAGATATGTGAGACCAATTGGGACAAGATGGGTTCTAAGAAACAAGAAAGATGAAAGAGACATTGTGGTCAGAAACAAGGCACGTTTGGTAGCTCAGGGATATACACAAGAGGAAGGTATAGATTATGAAGAAGTTTTTGCACCAGTTGCACGAATTGAAGCTATAAGAATTTTTCTAGCTTATGCCTCTTGTATGAATTTCACTGTTTATCAAATGGATGTGAAGAGTGCTTTCCTCTATGGAACAATTGTTGAGGAAGTATATGTTATGCAACCTCCTGGTTTTGAAGATCCTGAGAATCCAGACAAGGTTTATAGAGTGAAGAAAGCCATGTATGGACTTCATCAAGCCCCTAGAGCATGGTATGGTACCTTGTCTACATATTTAGTGGACAATGGATTCAAGAGGGGCACCATAGATCAGACACTATTCACAAAGAAGAAAGGAAAACATGTGTTGCTTGTGCAGGTCTATGTTGATGACATCATTTTTGGGTCTACTGATCCAAAAATGAGTGAGGACTTTTCCAAGCTCATGACAGATAAATTCAAGATGAGTGCCATGGGTGAGATGAACTTCTTTCTAGGTTTACAAGTTCAGCAGAAAGAAGATGGTATCTTCATCTCCCAAGACAAGTATGTAGCTGAAATCTTGAAGAAATATGGTTTTTCTCCACATGAAAAGGATGCTTCCACTCCTATGGATAGGGAACACCCTTGGGGAAAGATTGGAGCTGGAAAGGATGTGGATGTTAGGCACTATAGATCAATGATTGGTTCATTGATGTATCTTACAGCTTCAAGACCTGACATCATGTTTGCTGTGTGTGCATGTGCACGCCATCAAGTGACTCCCAAAGAATGTCACCTTTTTGCTGTGAAGAGAATTTTTAGGTACCTAAGATGTTATCCAGATCTTGGCTTGTGGTACCCAAAAGATTCTCCATTGGACCTTATTGCATATTCAGACAGTGATTATGGAGGTGACAAGTTTGATAGGAAATCCACAACTGGTGGATGTCAATTTCTTGGGAGCAGATTAATATCTTGGCAATGCAAGAAACAAACAGTGGTGGCTAATTCTACAACTGAAGCAGAATATGTGGCTGCAGCAGCATGTTGTGGACAAGTCTTATGGATTCAGAACCAGCTGTTGGATTATGGGTATAATTTTATGCATACCAAGATTTTTGTAGACAATAACAGTACTTTATGCATTATTAAAAATCCTGTACATCATTCTAAAACCAAACACATAGAAATTAGACATCATTTTATAAGAGATTGCTTTGAGAAAGGTTTAATACAACCAGATAGGGTAGCCACAGAAGATAATGTGGCTGATTTATTAACTAAACCTTTTGATGCTGGAAGATTTCTTGGAATGGTTAATCTCACTTAATATGTGTTTTGGAACCTTTTTGTAAAAGTATGTACAGGATAATGCATTGTTATTGGTCTTTGTGATGATTTAGATTTTCCACTTTATTTTTCTAACACTGACAAAGGTAAATGTAACGCTGTCAAGTGTTATTTTGCCGTTGTTAGAGATATTATTGTCTAACGCTGACAAGAGTTCCTTCAACGCTGTTAAGTGTTGTCGGGACGCTGTCAGCAACAAATGTTAGTTTTGTGGTTTTCATCTAAATGTGTAGGTGGTGGTAGCTTTATGCCATTGGATACAGAGTTGCTTATGGATCTTTGAAGAGCTATTTGGACATGTTTTTATTTATGGATGATGGTTGGAATATTTATATTCCTATCTTGACATAAATTTTTAATGTTCATATATATTTTGAGAACTCATGTATCATAGTTTGAGGGGAGGTTTAAGGAACCTTTAGGATTTTTGGGTATCCATATGATACTCTTATCACAATTCTAGATTGTGTCCACAGGTGAGTATGGGTTAGTTTTACTAAACCATGAGGCACTGTAGCATGCATAGTATATCAACTTTGCATGCTGCCAAGACATTTTTGGCCTAGAATTGGTTGTGGTCTGTTGGGAGACTTGGGAATCATTTTGATATGGGTTTTACCTGGGAGTAACAAGGATTTTATAAGGTAACTTGGTTGTTAAGAATTTTGGTTAGCAAGGGACACTAGAGGACTGTTATGTCTATCTTGCTTATGCAAGTGTGCATAACTGGACAGTGCTTACCGCCCTATGATAATTATCAGCTTTTGGTTATCTTCTCTAGGGTAAATTACTTGTTAAGGTCATTTTTCACTTTTTAAAACAATTTTATTTTTGGACGCTGACAAGATTTTTCCAAGCGTTGTTGTGACCAAAATGGACGCTGACATGGCTTTAGGCGAACGTTGACAAGATTATAGCCGTTGGGCGTTGATGGGTTATATTTGACCGTTGACAATCAATGGGACCTACCCAGTTGTTACTTTTTGACATATTTTCAAGCCGTAATTTTAGGAGTTGTTACTTTCATTAAATGCATGAGATAACTTATAACTTTTTCAATATTTTCATGATTAGTTTTTGAAAATCTTTGCCTATTTTTGGGCCAATCACATGCATTCATCCACTCCTATAAATTTGGCTCCTATTTTTAAACAGGGTATCTATAATTCTTGTCTAACACTTTTCTCTTATCAACCTTCATCTTTTATACTTCAAATTAACAGCTTTCATCAATGGCACCAAGATTTAACTCAGCAGAATTGGATTTGGGGTTCAAGTCTCAACACAACATGATTGCTTATCTTGTTGCTGATAATACTTTGTTTCCTCAATACACACAGATGGTGGAGTATTTGAATGCATCCCCATTAAGGTATGCTCTTTCTCATGCACCACTCATTCCAGTCACACACATTAAACAGTTTTGGAACACTGCCAGTTCCTCAACAGTTAATAGAGTGACCACATTAACTTCTATTGTTCATGGGAGATCTTGGGTGGTTACTGAGGCCTTGGTACGCCAGGCCTTGCATCTTGATGATGCTGATGGTATAACCATTCTTCCCATATCTGAAATAGAACAAGGGCTTAGGGCTTTGGGATACCCTATTCCTGATGAAGGTACTCTTAATAAGTACCATAAGCAGGAATTTCCCCCAGCCTGGAAGTACCTCATTCACATTCTCCTTCAATGTTTGAGTCCCAAATGTACTGCACACAATGAGATCAATAGATCCATTGCAACTGCTATTGTGTGTATTGCAACAGGGCAAAAATATAACTGGTCTAAAATGATTTTTGAAGGAATGTGTAAAAACAAGGGGACAAAAATGACTTTAGCTTATCCCCGTTTTCTGCAAATGATTTTTGATGCTCAAAGATATTGTTCAAGGGATCACAATGATTTTTATAAAATCCCTGAACAAAAGAAAGCTATTTTTACCAAGATGAACTCACCACCTCATAGAGAACTACCTTTAACCCCAGCCATGCTTGCTGTTATTGCAGCAGCACAACCCCAACCAGACCCCCAACCTCATATTGACCCTCACCCACAACTTGAACCTATCCCTGAACCTTTACCTTCCCCTGACCAAATGCAAATAGACCAAAATCCCTTTGACGCTGACACATCTAATGTGGGCGTTGATGTGCCTATTTCCACCGCTGACACCCAACCATCACAATCCCAAACACCCCTTAACCAACCCACATCTACACCTTCTTCTACACCATCTTCCACACCACCTGAATATAGGTTGATTAAACGCCAAAGGACTGCTGGAGTGTTCTCCTCTGGTGGTCCTAGCCATGAAGCAGAGAGAACCACCACCACAAGTGTGGCTGGTGACCTGGATGAGGCTGGGACTATTGGTTCTGGCTTAGCAGCTGGCCAAGGCAGTCCCACCATAATTAAGTCCTCATCCATGCCCAATGAACCTGACTTGGGAGGTCAAATCCCCATTTTGGAAGAGGGCAGACTGGAACCAATGACGCTTTTGGAATTGACGGCTGTCTGCATTAGCTTGCAAAAGCAGAATGCAGACTTAGTACACATTGTCAGTAACCAAGGCCTTGAACTCAAGGAATTGAGGGAGAGGATTGTTGTTTTGGAGAGTGCTCATTCAAAGGGAGGTATGGAGGAGTCTTCCAAAGGGGAAGAAGATCAAAGAAATCTAAGTGATAAGAGCAGTCAAGATGGTCAATCATTGGATGTTGCTGAAGCTCTTACTACTTTGAAGGAACAAACAGGTTTTGATACGTCCTTGATCTCTCCAACCAATTTAAATTTATCCTTTACAGATATGTTGAGAGAGGTTACACAAGGCGCTGAGGGAAAACATTTAAGCGTTGACAAGACAAGTTTGGACGCTGAGAGAAGTATTTTGGGCGCTGATAGAGGAAATTTGGGCGTTGACAGATCTGCATATGGAGGTGATGTATTCCAGTCATCATCTATCATCAAAGATGTTCCTACTCAGGTATTATCATCTACCCTACCAACAATTGCACCAGCAGATAAGGGTAAGGGTAAGTTGGTAGAAGAAATTGTTCCAAAGAATGCAGCTCAGGTTGAATTTGATAGAAGATTGGCTGAGCAAATGATGGAACAAGGTGAAAAGGAAAAGTCACCATTTGTTGTGACTTCTGAAGAAGAAAGTGATGGAGCTAGCTCAGATTCAAGTGTGATGATTGTTGAACCAGAAAGACTTGAATATGGTGATGAGCTTGCTAGGGACAAGCTGAGAGATTTAAAGTTGCAGATTGATTTTGATATGCAGAGGTAGTTCAGATGTACAATTCTTGGGAAGAAAGCTGTATGGATAATCCAGACTTGACCATTTCAGATCAGATATGGGGTTTGGAAATTCTTCTTAGAGTTCAGAAGGATTGTAAGGTGATTTTGAAGTACAAGGCAAGCAACATTCTCTCTGAATTGAAGAGGGATAGAAGGAAGCTCTACTTTATGTTGCTCAAATGTCATGGAGTTGGATGGACACATCAGAAGCTGAAGGCTTTGATATTTGATGAGTTGGAACACAGGGCTTATCCTATTTGGGTGAAAGTGCAGGAAGAAAACACTTTCAGACTTCTTTCAGATGAAAGAAAGGAGCAACTTGCAGAGGAGATGGAAATCAAGAGAGCTATGATAGTTCCCAGACCAGTAAAGAAGGGATTTGTACTTGAGTTTCCAAAAGATATGAATCAACTATATCCAAGTGAAGCAATTATCAGAAAGAGCCTCAAGCTCTCCCCATTAGAAGCTTCAGATATGGTGCATGTGTTACCACTAGATTCCAGGAATCCAATTGTAAGTTATGATGAAGATGAATGTGGATTCTGGAAAATTGGAAGATTTGGCAAGGAGGTACACACTTTTACCACTCTCATATCTTTATTTGCAAGTTGTGATAGAGAAGACTTGGTGGACCTTTGGAGGTTACTAGAGACCAAGTATGAGGCTGAAGCACCAACTTCAGTCAATGGAATAAAACTTTGGACCACATTCAAAAGAATGTGTGGGACAAAAGAAGAAGATCCTGAAGTATGGAAGGATCTTGAAGATGACCTCAGTGGTCTTCAATGGAGGTTATATTCAGCTGCTGGTGTATACCATTTGAGTTCTACAAAGTTTGCTGAGTATTTACTTGTAGATGCTCAGTATTTCATATCCAAGGCTGTTTTGGAAAAGATGAAGGACACCCAGTTGGAGATAGACTATACAAGTGACGTGGCAAAGAATTTAATCAGATTTATTTATTACCAATATGATAAGGTTTGTCAGACTCCTCCAAGTTCTTAATGTTTATTCAGAAACTTGATCATAAGAGTGGATATCAAGTTTAGGGGAGGATTGTTGGGAATAAATTAAGGCCAGATCACTTGAACGCTGACAAGAACAACTCAAGCGTTGACAAGAGCAAAGTGAGCGCTGATAGCATAAGCGTTGACAAGTTAAAGTCAAGCGTTGACAGATTGAAGACAAGCACTGATGGAAGATGTGAGCTACACGTTTATTATATTCTAGAATACTTCTAGTAAGGATAGAGACGACAATGTATTTTCTATGTTTATCTTTACCTAGAATAGTTGATTCGTAGCTTATTGTACAAGACTTCTTGTTTTATAAAAGAAGATCTTTTAGGTTAAAGTTAATATAAGTTTTCATAAGTATTCGCAAGTTAAACTCTTTCATTGTAATCAAGTTCGTTTATTCTAATACAAGTGAAAGTTTGTTTAACATCTTTGTGTTTTAGATCAAGTGTTAATTCCGCATAACACTTTGTTACTTTATTCATAAGCAAAGGTTTCTCTACGTGTAGTACTTGATTTAATCTCGTATACACAAAGCTTAATCGATCTAAGTTTGGGATCAACATGTATTTCATGTGTTCATGTGTTATTATACTTGTTGTAACATAAGAAGTAACTTTCAAATAGCAGGTTTCTATAAATAGTAAGTTTTCAACAATAGAAAGTTTCTAAAATAGTAAGTTTCCAAAGAAAGAAGTTTCCTTATATATTTATAAGCTTGTTTAGTAAGTCCGAAATATAAGCTAGAGTTTAATGAATATATTTTATAAGTCATGATGATTAATGTCATAGTTAAGTTTAATAATAATAAATTACTTTAGTTTTAACATGATAATTATTAATTAATAATGTAACACATGGTTTATTGAGGATTATTAATTAATAATATAGATTGGTTAAATTTAATAAAACTTTACTATAAATCTATACTTGTATAGTTAAATTAAGGCATATTTTGATTTAATTCAATCATGTCTAACATGTAGTAAATAATTATAATATAAGTTTCATGAATAATTATTTTTAATAATCACGTCAGAGGTTTCATGAATTACTTCACTAAAATGATTATAACATAAATCCATGAAATTTAATTAATATTACATGTTTCCAATTTAATTAAATTAATAAAAGGTAATTTAATAAATTCCCTCGTGAATACCCGAGCCCTAAATCCCGAGCCTACCGAGACACTCGTCTCGGTCACGCTTAACCAATCCAAACCGGACATCAAACCAAACACACCACAGCCGGCGGTTATGGTTCTAGCCAGCGGCCAGCAGCCTAGGCTGCTATCGATTGCTACTGTTGGCCAGAATGTCCCACCGACTTCAGTCGGTTCCCACTGCCGCAAGTTCCCACCTAGAGCCTCATGGCTCTCAGGTTACCACTGTTTTTATGTAATCCCCCACTGTTTGGGGTTTTGGTGCTTGTAGCTGCCAAAGGAAGAACACCACCGCCTCTATGTGGGTTGCAACTCGGGGACAGAAAAATCCATCAAGAGTCTCTTGACTCTCGGTTTGTGTGAACCGAGACCCAATATCAACCAAATACGATTATACCATGTTTTAACCAATCACATAATCATGTTTCTTTTCTTATTAATTGGATCTACCCATGAATTAGTAACAATATGAAAAGATTAAGATTTTATTAATATTGAATACGTGATGATCAATGGTTAAATGACACGAACATAAACACATAACCAATCCAAAATCAAGCAAGATTTTTCTCCCTTTTTCTTTGTCAAAAGCCGGCGACCACAAGGAAGTCTGCTAGGGTTTTTTTATATGGAAAAATGATCTTGATCTTCCTGACATGTAATTAGTTAAGTGGGCTAGGCCATAAGGCCCGTTTTGTTCTGTTTTCTTTTTGATGTCGCAACCCACAACAACGCACACATACATATTTTCTGTTCACTTCGTGTTTTAACATTCATCGTTCGTGTTCGTGTTTTACTCCTCGGAATTTAAGTCTTGTCATGATTTAAGTGTTATAAAAAATTACTTATCGTGTTTTTAATACGTAATTATACGTAATACTTGTAGCAATTAATTTATATACGTAGTTCTTGGATTAAAAGTTCGTGACACTTGTCGTATATTTAATTAATTGTGAAGGTATTTTTATGCGGGTTTTACAATATTTAAAACCCATTTTTCATTTTAATATTTAATTTTAGATAAATTATTGATTTTACGGCTAACCGATAAAATTAGTGTATCAACGTCTGTTGAAAATACGTTTTTACGTATATAGAAGTATCGGTAACTCCAACGTCATTTAGTAATGGGCTCGAAGTAAGATAGTATATCATGTAACAAACCGGTCCAAGCCAAAAAGGCTTGAACCGCCGGCCTATGTCCATTATATGGACATTAGCATATAAAGTCTCCCAGATGGACAGGGTGTTGTTGGTTCATTTAATCTAATACATTTTTCACACACATTCTCTCTAGTTTCTCTCTCTAGAAAAACCTCCAACCTCACTCTATCACTAAGGTTTATTATATTCTTCAATTTGTATCAAGAGCCATTGGATAATTGTCTGGTTTTTCTGTTTGTGAGTTTGATTCGTGTATATATCTACATATACACACGATCAAAATTTGTATTCTTGTTTTTTTGTGCATCAATCTTCACTAATGCTCAATCTTTGATCTAGTATCCATTTGATATAGGTTAAGTTGCTCAAAAACAATAAAAATTTCTTTGTTTGATTGATTTTGGTTCAAAATCCATAAAAGAAAGTACGATTCTTGATTTTTGAATTTTTCGCTTAAGGTGCTAGTGATGACATATTGGTAAGCATTGAATGGGTTGAAGAATTAAAAAAACAAAAGTAAAGATAAAGGGTGTAAGGAAAGAAGCCCTACTTACAACTTAGGCAGAAACCATGTCGACACATAAACTATCGGGATCATTTTAATGATGCCCGGTATTGAAGATAGACATCATGAACCCAGTGATGCAATGCCCAACCTATCACAGCTAACTCATATTTCTCTCAAAAGATATTTGTTTTAATCACACGAAGATCGACACGTTATCTATTGGCTTGCTCACTCCGAGTAAGTTGGTATTGAAAAGGTGGCACTCCTCTCCAGCCTCCGAACACTAAAATCTAAAATGCATGATCGAGTCTAGAGCCATTTGAGATCACATCATTTATGTCATTAGGACACTATTCCATATTCTTTGTTTATTCACACTTAGTGAAAAGAAAGAAAGATACTAAGAGTCATATTCAAAATCTTCATGATCTTGCAAATTTACAATGCATTCACTATCACCAACTCTGCCCATGTGGTCTATATGCAACAATTCTGGGCATTGGCAACCTAGAATGACAACATCGTTTCATTCACCATTAATAAGTGAAGGTTTATCAGTTCATAACAATTATACAAAACCCTAAACGAGATCAAAGCATACATATAGCGGAAGCGATTTAACAAGATCATAATTAACACAATTATAATTAATCGAATTAGGGTTACATACCTTTTAGCTAAAGAAAATCCACAAGATAAAGAACGAATCACCAATTAGGGTTTATAACGAACACCACCAAGATATAGTCTAAAGTAAGACTATATTATGTTCTTGTACACACGTAATACAACGAGCTAACCGTGATTCTAGCACTTGCAAACCGAGCTTCTACACTTGTGGAAAATCTACCCCATAACCCTAGAGAGGGGCTAGGCCTAGATTATAAGTTAAACCAAATTAACAAGAAAACCAACCAAAACCTTTTGTGGTTTTGGTGTTGTGATCGGCTCAAAGGAAAAGAAGAGAAGGAGTGAAGAATTATGAGACAGAAGGAGTGTTTATATAGGCCTTAAACTTTCTTGAAGTCCATGTAATAAATCAATTAGGAAAGAAAATCTTTCCCTTCTTCCCCTCTTCGACCGACGGTCCGTTACACCCACAAGGGTGTTTCCGGAACCTTCTTTTCTTCTTATTTATTCCAAAACGCTTGATTAATACTTAACTAATATCTGAATTTTTCAATTCTTTTTTAAAGTCTATTTATCGTTCCTCAAATCGTCTCGAATTGATCTCAAATAATTCACAAGATTTATTCGTTTTTGGTTCAGATACATTTTTTTGGTTTTTATGTTAATTGAATGCACGTAAAAAGATAAAAATAATACTATTAATACGTAAATACTTACTAATCTAAAACAAAATGAAATTACCGCAATTAAAGCACAAAGAACAAAATTAAAAGGCACAATTAAAATGAAAACGAGAATTATTAAAATGCTAAGCGAAAATGAAATTACAAATGCAAAATATTAAAATGCCAAAAATGTAAATGCAAGATTATCCTAAAAATTTATTCTAAAAAATTGTAAAAGAAAACTAATTTTTTTTATTTTTTTTTAAAAGACTTATTTTATTTAAACTAATATTACTTTCTAAAAATTTAATAAACTTTTTATTCATAAAAGTAATTAAAAATCCAATTTAAACTTTTTGAAAGTAAAACTTTAATAAACATGTTAAAAAAATAAACTGACAAACCAATCAAAGAATATAATATTGATTAAAAGAAATGATTTAACAAAAAGAATGGCTAGACTAGTTGGGTGACGTGTTTGGCTATTAAGAGGGAGGTCTCGAATTCGGAATATCAGTTCAATAAACAACTTACAATTCCATATGCAGTAACAGTAAACTTACAAAGTCAAAACTCAACAACACAAGGTAAATTAATTCAGATATAGCAGACCTATATAACTAGTCAGATGAATGACATTTAAACTTAGTTTATATCAGTTACTAAAAGTAAATAAAGCATTTTCTATCTCAGAAACATATAAACAGACTGAAACAAAGCAAAATCACTACCAGACTTATCCAAACCCACATCTAACAAAATTTTAAAACAGATTTATTAAAACTCAAATAATCTAAGCAGATGCATAAACAAATTAATCTAAAAACATAAAAATAAAATGGAGTTGAACCTTTTGGAGAAAACCGTTGATGATGAGGTAGGCGCTGAGCCTTCTTTTTAACCTAAATCGACACAACCACCATTCAATCTAACACCACCGAACTCCAAACTCGAACCAAAATGATCAATGATCCGAACCAGGTACAACAAATCGAACCACAGCAGCCTTTAGGAGTCAAACCATTGGGGTTTGATTAAATTCCAAATTTCACTTTGCTTATTTAATTAAACTCTTCTTTCAGTTTAATCAAATAATTTTATATCATAACATTAAATAGACAGAATAATTATTTAATAAAAAACTTAAACAGAAATTAATTGAAACAAAGAGATCTTGCTAAATTTAACTTTTATTAATTCAATAAAAACATTACAATAATATGAAAATGAAAATACAATTATTCCTAAAACTATTTTTGCATAATAACATTAAATTAAAAAGATGGAATGGTAATAAATTACAGATTTGAGGGTTTTTATAAGCAAACCCAAGCCTGCTGGTGAGGGTTTGTTGAGATGAATACTCGATCTTGACCATCCAAATCTTCATTTTCTCTTTCATTCTTGATCTTGTGGCTAAGATACGCACACTAGCACACGGATTGCCAACGTGGCAATCATGTGTGCTAGTTGTGCTAGTTTAAAGCTGATATGGCCTCTCCTTATTGGTGGATTGGTGGGAGTGATGTGTTTAAACCAATCAAATGAGAGGATAAGAGCCACGTCACACTGATTATTCCATATTCAAGGTCCTGGAAAAGGGGTAATTAATTATAGGCGCATGTGTATTCACGTGCTATTAATAAAAAATCCCCAATTATTTATTTTTAGGGTTAGGGTAAAAAGGGATGTATCTGGTTATTTGGTGGGTGAGAGGTGAGAGAGAAAGGTGACTTTGTTTTTAACGAAGTAAATGTGTGTGAGTTTACGTATATAAAAATGAATAAGTATAACATATTCACCGACCCCTAATGGGCTTTTGGTCCACATTGTAAATTTCTCAATCTGTCCTTGAATAATGGCTTGGGCTCAAGTATGGTAAATAGTCCATCCGTCTCATATACTTTGTGGTTTTGGGCCCAAAATGGGTTGATGGGTAAAGAGTAACAAAGTGATTTCCTTAAACGGGATTTTAGGTCCATTAACCAAAAGTAAAGCCCACAAAGCCCAATTAAGTTTTATAAAGTTAAATCCCCGAAAACGAACTCGTCTTTGGCTTCCTTGATCTTTTCTTCAAAACCCCGTGTCGTTTTTGCTGGTTTTCTTGAACTTCGGTTCCTTTGGAATTCTTACACTTTTGGTTCTTTAACTTTGACTTTGTCTCTGTCTTTGACTTTTCTTTAACAATTAACCGTGAAATCCCGTTTTTTCTTTCCCTTTGATTAGGCAAAACCACACGTAATTCTGACTTTTACAATATTAAACACATGATTAGGTCTTGTTTTTCATTGATTTTAGTGGTAAAAGGATAAGTGTTTACACACTTATTAAATCCCCTACACTTGACCATTGCAATGACCCCATGCAATGCATAATTTTAAAGCATAAAGTTACATTTTCCTTATAATTAACACATCTTGGCCTTAATTACGATACACTATTACTACTAAAGAATGATGAAAAGATAAAAACTTTATTAAAGAAAACAAAAGTTATGACAATTTTCACTTTACTTGAAATCGTTTTATGGAAGAAACTCGCAAAGAAATCTAAGACTTGCAATAGGGCTTTGGTGTCATGAATGTTTATCACCCTCATGTTTCACGTTCCCCATACCAAGCTTAAAAACAAGATCATTGTTTACCATAAGCTCTTAAGTTAAAACCACTTATATAAGACAATTGTGTAATACTATTTTTCTAATTCCTAAGTTGTATCTCTAGATTTTAAAGATTGTCATTCACCCGTAGGCTCATTTGACTTATTTAATAATCTTTAGTACAAAAATTAAGGCAAAACGGTGCAAACCCGACACTCAGAACATAACCTCGTACTAAAAAACGTTGTTACTAAAGTAAGCCCACATCAAGGATAATTTAACGATTTGGGGAATAAATTCCCGGATCCGAAATTTGGCCAATAGTACTACTTATTATTTCCTCCAAATTCATGTAGACTTTATGTGGAGTTTAGCAAGTTCACATCATATACCCTTTAGGCTCTTTAAGATGTAAAAATACTCCTCATCTATGGTCCACACCCTAAGGCTCCTTGAACCATAAACAAGGGAATTGAATGTTGATCAATTTTTATTCAACACTTACCATACCATACACCCTAAGGCTCTAATGACAAGGTTCGTGCTACATGCCCCACACCCTAAGGATCCTTGATGTCATGTTTTAATCTTATTATTTCTTTATTTATGATATATATATTAGGCCAAATTCCGCGGTCCCATGGTCTGAATACCTCCTACTTAGTGGTTATGAGCCACGTTAGTCGGAAGTCCACAACGCTGGCATCCTCAATGTGTTCATGCTTTAATTGCAAGGAGATAAAAGATTTGGCTAAGAGCTAAGATATCGAATCTACACCGCAAAAATCCTCATTTATTAAGCAATTAAATATACAAGCGGGAGGAAAGAGCCACAAAAACTCACCTAAGCAAGAATTAACCCTTAAACTTATTATCAACTCTATCATCTCTCGTTCTCCACAATTTAAAATCTCAAGGAATGAGACTCGTGGATGCTTAGCCTAATAAACCAATTAAGGTCCATATGGTTAAGGATACTAGCTAGAGTAAACTTGGATAAGTAAACTCGGGTTGAGTCAAAATATTCACGACGGGCATAATATATCAAAGATATCTAAAGTTGTTAAAACCATTTTATTTATTTATTTATTTTGACTTTATTCTTGAAATGGAATATATACATACGATGCGATGACAAAAGGAAAGAACATAAAAGAAAATAAATGGAAAATACTCCGAGGCCAAAATAGATTAAAATTTTTGAAAAACATTGAAAAATTAAATTTTCCGGTTAAATGAGGTCAAATTCATAGAAAAGCCCACTAAAATTCGATGGAAGTCCCCCTACACTTAATATAAACATTGCACTCAATGTTTAAGCATGTGGGAGAATAAACTCCCCTACACTTAGGACATTGAGTACATTGTTTAAATCATGCTAAGGAAGAGATAACTAAAACGATCAATTTTTCACGTTTTATTTATATACAAAATTGAATCACAATAGCAAAAACGAATCGAAGAAACCGGGTACACGGGAACACGGGATCACAGGTCGCGTCAAACAACCTACTTGGCTCCCCCTACACTTATTGGTGGAAATGGGTGAAGGTGAAAAAGGGTGGAAAGGGTAAAAATCTAACCTAGTTAAACGATGCTTGATTTATTTATCACGAGTCTCTAGCTCGACTCGATTTCCTAAAATAATTCAAGGGAAACGTGGAGAGGGATGGAATCATCTCGTGAGAGATGTCCTCTCCAAAGCATAATGATGGTTGTAAAAAATACGTCTTTTAGGAAAAAGAGCGTAACCAGGGTAAGTATTAACAAGTGACTTAGGAAAATCACAAGTTATGACCCAAAGTGGGGATCGTTCTCAAAGAGGCTTGGTGTGTGTGTTAAGAGATGATTAATTATGTGATTATATGGTTATGAGAAAAGTAAATAGAAATGAGGTAAGAAGAGAATGACGGTTACGATGACGGATTACACTAAGACGAAAAGGTTGTATACGTAAAACCGTAAAAAGCACCAAATTTAAAAGTTTACCCTTTAAATTCCTAAAAAAATTGCAATAAATCCTAAATAATGTATTAAGAGTTTACAAAAAAATCAAAAATCACCCAAACCTTTTATTTAATTAAATAATGATTTTTTAATGCTAATTAAAGCCCTAAAAATCAATTTAATTAATAAAAGCCCAAAATGAGATTTATCACTTTTTTAAACCTCTAAAACACCCTAACTTAATTTAAAACTATTTTTGAAAATTTTAAAATTAAATAAAACAATTTAAAAACAATTAAAAACTACTAAAACTTAAAATAATTACAAAAATAATCTAAGGACAATAAAAATATTCTAAAAGTTGAAAAATTCCTAACTTTATGTATTTAACCTAAGAAAAATATAAAAACTTGAAAAATATAAAATTTATTTTTTAATTATAAAATAATAATAAAATAATATTAAAAATCCAAAATTTATAAAAAATTCTAAAAAGTTGCAAACTATCTTAATTTAACCTAAATAAACAGAATATGATCTTGAAATTACAAAAATACCCCTAATGGGCCTAGAAATGGGCTAAAAGTCAAAACAGACCCCTTAATGGGCTCAAATAGGCCCAATAAGAAAAATGTTGTCCAATTTATCCCAAAAGCTCCTATCTAACTCAAAATTTGATTTTGAACACAATTTTTCAAAGGCCCAAAAGCTGAAAATGTGAAATAAGCTGGCTTATATCAAACAGCTTATTCTTAATGGGCTTTTTGGCCCATTAAGCTATAAGCTGATGCCACAATCTCAAATTAGACACACAAGCTTATTTTGAGTTTCTTAAGACTTCTGTAAAAAGAAATTTGAAATAAGCCAAAGGAATAAGCCTAAAAATGCAAAAAGCAATCTACACAAAACGACAAAATAGTCGTTTTCGAGTTCTAGGCTATCCCAAGAGCTGATTCAAGTTTCTAAAGCTTTTAAATGACTTAAATAAGCTTAATCAACAAAAAGTATTCAAATAAGTTTGGTGAGGATCTTCCGAACGAGAAAGATGACCGGTCGCTAGATTTTCGGCTCCTTTTTTGTCAACGATTTTGTGATCAAATTCTTGAAGGAGGAGAATCCAATGAAGTAATCTCGGCTTTGAATCTTGTTTAGCCATAAGATACTTGATAGCCGAATGATCCGTATACACTATGCATTTCGTCAAGACGAGATAAGGTCGGAATTTCTCGAATGCATACACCACGGCAAGGAATTACTTCTCTGTTGTAGTGTATTTTAATTGAGCCTCGGTCATCGTCTTGCTAGCATAGTGAATAGGCAAGAAGTGCTTTTCATGGCGTTGCCCCAATACGGCCCCAATAGCGTAATCACTAGCATCACACATGAGTTCAAAGGGGAGGTTCCAATTGGGAGCAACAAGAATGGGAGCTTCGGTAAGTTTCCTCTTAAGGATTTCAAAGGCTCGTACACAATCTTCGTCAAAGACAAAACGTGCCTCTTTTTTAAGGAGGTGTGTAATAGGTCGAGGGATCTTTGAAAAATCCTTGATGAATCGACGATAAAAGCCCGCGTGGCCTAGGAAACTCCTAACTCCTTTAACAGTTTTGGGATGAGGTAATTTGGCGATGACGTCTACCTTAGCTTGATCTACCTCAATCCCCGCTTTCGAAACCTTGTGCCCTAAGACGATTCCACTTTTAACCATAAAATGACATTTTCCCAATTAAGCACAAGGTTGGTTTCCTCACAACGTTTCAACATTCTCTCGAGATTCGACAAACATGAAGTGAACAAACAACCAAACACAGAAAAGTCATCCATGAAGACTTCCATCGTCTTCTCGATCATATCATGAAAAATAGCCATCATGCACCTTTGAAAGGTTCCCGGTGCATTACAAAGTCCGAATGGCATTCTTCGATAGGCAAACGTTCCATATGGATACGTAAACGTAGTTTTTTCTTGATCACGAGGATCGATGGGAATTTGGAAGTAACTGGGAAAACCATCTAAAAAGCAATAGAAATCGTTTCCCGCAAGACGCTACAACATTTGGTCCATGAAGGGAAAGGGAAAATGGTCTTTACGAGTTGCTTCATTCAACTTACGATAGTAAATGCACACTCTCCATCTGGTCACTAGTCTAGTGGGAATTAACTCCTTGGCATCGTTTGTCACAACGGTCATTCCTCCCTTCTTAGGGACACAATGAATAGGACTCACCCGAGGGCTATCGGAAATAGGGTAAATCATTCCCGCGTCAAGGAGTTTAAGGACTTCCTTTTTGATGATGTCGTGAATTTTGGGGTTCACCCTCCTTTGACATTGGATTGCGGGCTTGTAATCCTCCTCCATTAAGATTTTGTGGGTACAAAATTTGGGATCAATCCCCTTAATGTCGGATAATTTCCACGCAATTGCCCCTTTGTGATCCTTTAGAACATCGACAAGCGCGGTTTTTTCATCATCCGAAAGTTCTTTCGCAATAATAACCGGTAACTTGTCGCCCTCCTCCAAAAAGACATATTCGAGATGAGGGTGTAAATCTTTCAACTCGAGGATAGGTGGTTCCTCAATTGAAGATTTGGGCTTGATACTCATAACCTCCTCCGGTGGAGGAAATGGGAAATCGTTAAGAAAATCCTTGATAATCGAGAAGTCCTCATCAATTTTGAGGTCTTCCTTACAAGTACGTGGAACATCGAATTCTTCCAACGTAAAACCACCACCTTCAAATGGAGTGAAGGTTGGTGTCGAGTTATCAAGGATGGGATCTAACATAGTGGTATTGCCACTATTTTCATCATCACCAAAACCTAGAACTTCTTGTGAAAATTCCTCGCAAACAACGTCGATCGTATCAACGAGGTTTATGGTTGCAACGGAATAAACATGAGAAATTTGAGAGTTTTGAGTTGCGTTTATAACAAGTTCCTCGTCGTTGAAACGTAAGGCGATCTTTCTAGCATGAACATCGATCAAAGCCATAGACGTATCTAAAAACGAAAGACCTAAAATGAGAGGAACTTATCCGTGGGAATATCGACAACGATAAAGTCTACCGGATAATAGAACTTTCCCACTTTCACAAAAACGTCTTCCGCCAATCCACATGCGGGAATCGTGGAATGGTCGGCTAACTTGATAGACATTAGTGAAGGAGTAAGATTAGGAAGATTGAGCGACTTGAAGATTGCAAGTGGCATCAAGTTAATGCTAGCACCAATATTGGCTAAGGCATAACATTCTTCCATATCTTGGATTGCACAAGGAATCAAGAATTTACCGGGATCACCGACTTTTGAGGTATGCGATTAAGATAAACTAGACAATTGATGCAATTTCTCCTTGTTGTTCAACATACTCTTAAAGTTAGCGGCAAATCGAGGCATCATGACCAAAGCATCGACGAAACTCACATTAAAGTGCAAATCACGAAACATTTTCATAAAAAGCTCAAATTGGTAATTGTCGCGCTCTTTACGTTTCTCCTTTCTAAGTCTCGATGGATAGGGCAAAGGTGGTGTGGGTTGAGGCATAGGCATAGCCTTTGGAATCTCGTGTTCCAATGTTGGTAATGGGTCAACCGTAGGTGTGGCATGAGCGGTACTTCGTGGATTTGGACATGCTCCTTTTCGACCATCACCTCGGGTTCATCCTCAATTGCATCCTCCGTAGGAGCAATTGGTTGAGGAGTAGGTTCCTTAAGTGTCTTACCACTACGTGTGGTAATCACTTTCATCTCACCCTTAGGGTTTGTTATGGTGTTGCTAGGAAGACTACTCGAAGACGGTTTGCACATAATTCCCTCAAACATAGATGAAATTTTATCTTCAAACATTGATTGCCTCTTCTCGGCTTTAATTATTTCTTGCTTAATTTCATGTTGCCCTTGTTCCATTTTTTGTTGGTTTTGTTGTAACATTGTTACATTTCCTTCCATCTTGTTGGTATGGATTTTAAGCTCATTTGCTAACTCATTTTACAACTCTTTCTTCAAGTCGTTCTTAAACTCGGATCTTAGGCTAATGATTTCACTTTGAATGTTGTCAAACCTAACATCGTTCCCATTAGCGTATTCAACAAATTCATTTGGAAGATCTTTCAAAGTTTGCAAACTCTTGTTTTTGTTTTGAAAATCATTTTGATTTTTGTTTGAAACTTGATTATTAGCCCCTAGATTACCATAGTTTCCCTTGTTGTAATTGTTTTTGAAACCAACTTGATTGTTTCGATAGTTGTTGTTAGCATTTTGATTTGAACCAAAACCCGGTGGAGTCAATTGATTAGAGCGGATAACTTGACCGTTTTGGTTGTATGTTCCCGTGGCCGTGTAGGCACTCGAAATGTTACCACCGTTGGTAATGCACTCGGAGAAATCATGACCTCCACCACAATACATGTATGAAACCTCAACCGCTCTAGCCGTATCGGAAGCACTTGGTTCTCCAACTTTGAACTCAATTAGAAGACCTTTAAGCTTATCAAAGATTTTGTTTTCCAAGTTCGCCTCAATTTGGCAAGTATCGATGGTAGTAGACAAAGAAGGTGAAGCCGAAGACGAAGCCTTACGAACACTAGACGTGCTACGAGGACTATACACCTTAGATCTATTCTCAATTATCTCCAAAGCTTCCTCAACCGTTTTACACAAAAAATTACCACCCGCGGCGGCATTAAGATAATCCCTTTCATGATCATTAAATCCATTGTAAAACGTGTCAATTTAATGCAAATCGGAAAAACCGTGATGAGGACACTCATGTAACATTTCCTTAAACCTATTCCAGGCCGTTGAAAACTTTGATTAAATTCTTGTAAAAACTTTGAAATATCGTTTTTCAAATGCGTAGTCTTAGAGGGCGGAAAAAATTGGTTCACGAATTTTGAAACGAGATCCTTCCACGTCAATATAGAATTGGGTGGCTCTTTCTCTAACCAAATTTTAGTGGGCCCCGCTAAGGAATACGGAAAAAGCATCATCTTAATCGAGTCATTAGCAACATCCTTAAACTTGCAAGTGGCGGTAAGACGATTGAATTGGCGGATATGGTTGTGCGGGTTGTCCTTTTCATCACCACGGAATTTGTTGTTTGGATCATCGACAACAAACCCGTTTTCACTTCATAATTCTCCGCAAGGATAGCGGGAATCACAATAGCCTCCTATAACCCTCGGTGGGTGCTTGAAGTAACTCCATCATAGTTCGATTCGCCATTGTTGGTTCTTCTCTTACAATGGGTTCGTCAATAGGAGACTCCTCACTAGAAAGATTAGGAGTAGGTGTTGACTCCTTTCGGTTTTTTCGTTTACGTGCACGTTTTGCTTGATTACGAGTAAGCATAAACGTCACGTACAACGTGGGGGTGAGCAAAGAAGATTCTTTTTTGGTGTTTTGTATTTTTCTAATTTTTTTGTGGTTTTTGATTGTTTTTACTTTTTTTGGATTTTTGTGATTGTATTAAGTAGACAAAAATCTACAAATCTCCTCCTTAATCAAATCTCTTGATTAAAGAAGCCTCAAGGAATGAAAACGATCACGTGAAGTGAACGCCTTTGATGACTTTCGAACGTTGGTGGAACACCAAAACGTTCAAGAGGGTTTAATCAATGAAACCAAGAAAGTATATATGATACTTAATAATACTTTGGGCGGCAAAACCCTTGATTAGCTCTCAAAATCAAATACTCACAAGCAAGCGGGGAAATGAGGCGGCGCGAAGCACTTAAGAGCCTTTTTCCTTAGGGTATATTTTATAATACCCGTCTTATACCCACCTTATAGTTTGTATTTTTCAAAATCGAGCTTCACGAAAGTATTTATCTATTTTTGCCTTTCTTTCTTGTTTGTGATTCGAATACAATGATTGGGTAATGACCTCCCAAGTCAAGGTTGTGTTTTCACACTTTTGGAGTACTTGTGAATTTATTGTTCTACGTATACAATATAGTAATAGTATTCACACAAAAAACAAAAAACCGATAATACGTATTAGTAGAGTCCTACTAATACAATAGATATTATGGCTATATAAAAATAAAAATTTCCAAATCAAAACACAACACGCCTCCCCGGCAGCGGCGCCAAAATTGATGGTTGTAAAAATACGTCTTTTAGGAAAAAGAGCGTAATCAGGGTAAGTATTAACAAGTGACTTAGGAAAATCACAAGTTATGACCCAAAGTGGGGATCGTTCTCAAGGAGGCTTGGTGTGTGTGTTAAGATATGATTAATTATGTTATTATATGATTATGAAAAAAGAAAATAGAAATGAGGTAAGAAGAGAATGACGGTTACGATGACGGATTACACTAAGACGAAAAGGTTGTATACGTAAAACCGTAAAAAGCACCAAATTTAAAAATTTACCCTACAAATTCCTAAAAAAATTGCAATAAATCCTAAATAATGTATTAAGAGTTTACAAAAAATCAAAAATCACCCAAACCTTTTATTTAATTAAATAATGATTTTTTAATGCTAATTAAAGCCCTAAAAATCAATTTAATTAATAAAAATCCCAAAATGAGATTTATTACTTTGTAAACCTCTAAAATACCCTAACTTAATTTAAAACTATTTTTGAAAATTTTAAAATTAATTAAAACTATTTAAAAACAACTAAAAATTATTAAAACATAAAATATTTATAAAAAATAATTTAAGGACAATAAAAATATTCTAAAAGTTGTAAAATTCCTAACTTTATGTATTTAACCTAACAAAAATATAAAAACTTGAAAATTGAAAATTTAATTTTTAATAATAAAATAATATTAAAAATCCAAAATTTATAAAAAATTCTAAAAACTTGCAAACTAGCTTAATTTAACCTAAATAAACAGAAAATGATCTTGAAATTACAAAAATACCCCTAATGGGCCTAGAAATGGGCTAAAAGTCAAAACAGACCCCTTAATGGGCTCAAATAGGCCCAATAAGAAAAATGTTGTCCAATTTAGCCCAAAAGCTCCTATCTGACTCAAAATTTGATTTTGAACACAATTTTTCAAAGGTGCCCAAAAGCTGAAAATGTGAAATAAGCTGGCTTATATCAAACAGCTTATTCTTAATGGGCTTTTTGGCCCATTAAGCTATAAGCTGATGCCATAAGCTCAAATTAGACACACAAGCTTCTTTTGAGTTGCTTAAAACTTCTGTAAAAAGAAATTTGAAATAAGCCAAAGGAATAAGCCTGAAAATGCAAAAAGCAATCTACACAAAACGACAAAATAGTCGTTTTCGAGTTCTAGGCTATCCCAAGAGCTGATTCAAGTTTCTAAAGCTTTTAAATGACTTAACTAAGCTTAATCAGCAAAAAGTTTTCAAAAATAAGTTCACTCAATAAGCTGGAATAAGCAAATACGCACTTATGAAAAAGTCAAATGAGTTGGTTTTCTAGCAAAAAGTCGAAGTCAAAGTCTAATAAGCTCCAGTTCAAACAAATGGGTCAAATGATGAAGATTGATCACAAAAAGTAAGTTGTTGCAGGTCTGGATTAGCCAATATGGCTTATTGATAAGCTAACTGGAAAATTGCACTAGCAGGGGCTACTTTTGAGTGTTGAGCAGTGGAAACTTTTTCCACTGATTGACTTCGTGACTTTTTTGTCTTTAGTGACTTTTTTGGAGATTCAAGTTACACAAAGGCACCCAAATGATCAGTGGATCAAGAGGAGTCAATAAAAATCAAGAAATCACAATCACTAACAGCCAATTTGCACAGTTTAATCAAAACATCACCAGATCTAGCACAGACATGAACACATAAGCAATTGAGGTTCAATAAGCACTTATAGCACAATTCAGCCAGCCAAACTTAACCAAATTCATACACAAGCAATAATAAACTTAAATAAGCAAGTCTAAACAGGTTTCATGCACTAATTCAAAGTATTGAGCAAGATTCAAGCACTTAAAGTTACTGATGAACACTAAACATGCAGTTATGAACACTTGCTGATGCAATTGACCACCAAGCCAAATTCAAACACCAAAATCTCTAAGATATGTTATGATAACTTTGATTTAACAGCTTATATCCCTAAACATGCATATACTCTAAGTATTTCCAAAATTTTAGATCAAAAACAGTCATACTCAAGTAGTTATAGCACAATCTTTGATTCAAGGGTTTAAACCCAAAAACTTGCAGCAATATGCACTCAAACAAGTATATAGCAGATACAAAGGAAATACACAAACTTCCAACCACACAATATCAAGTTATAATCTCACACAGGTAATCCCAAACACCCTTTTAACTTTTCAAATCCAAAATTTTCAAATCAAAAGTGTTATCCAAGAACACCCAAGCCCAAATTAGCACGATAACAGATGTATTAAGCAGATTTAAGCAAGATTAAGCAATAAAATCAGCAAGAACACAAGCAACACTCAAATATCACCAAAAATCCAAATTTTCTCAGATTTTGAGATTAAGGATGCAAACATCATGGATGTACATCCACACCCACGAATTTTGAGCTTATGTACTAGCAAGAATGAAATGTGTATAGTTGAAGTTCGTTTTCTCAGTTCTTAACAAATTGAAAGTCCTAACAAGATCGAGTTTTTAATTGTTTTTGGTTGGTAAGGTATTTGGATATTCTATATCTAATTCAAACAAATCCTTGCTAAAATGAAAAATAAAGTCTACTTATACGTAAAACAAAGTGCACAAACCAAGTATTTATTCAATCAAAATGCTCAAAAGTAAATTCTACAAAATATAAGGACTGAAAATGTAAATTCTATGAAAATTAAATGCCAAAAATACAAAGTCTAAAAGTCTAGGGACTATATATGCAAAAACAGTTAACCAAATGGACTAAATGTGAAAATTTATCTAACAAAGTAACTAAATTTTAACTATTTTGAAAACTAACTAACCACTTTTTAACAAACTTTAAAATCTAAGGACTTAACTTTTGCAAATCCTAATTAAGTGGAATTTTAGCCTGAAATAGAAACTGCTTAACAAACAAAAACGGGTTAAGGAACAAAATAAGCTCGTTTGAGCTCGTTTCTTAACCAAATAAGCTCAAACCAGTTTTAAAAGACTTAAAATTCTATTTTAGCTAGGCTTATACAAGGAAATAAGCTGAAACTCACTAAAACTCTAATAAGCTAAATCCATTAAGCACAAAATAAGCTACCCAATAAGCTACACATGCACAACTTGATTTTATTGCAAAAACCTGTTAATCAGCCTACTAGAAGAAGGGTAAATCTTGTTTCAAAGAAAATGATTCATTAATAAGCTCAGAAAATAAAAATAAGCCAAAATGAGCTTATGTTGACTTTCGTTGACCAAAAATCCAAAAAATTTGAAAATCTCAAAACTCATCCAGGAACACTTTTTGAAGTGATTTGTGAAAGAAAATAAGCAAGTTTCTGAAGTGGATAAGCTAGTATGAGAAAACAGTCAAGATATTTATCACAGGGAATTGAAAATGCTCAAGTGCTTAAACAAATGCTTATATCTAGCTTATCACTGGATACTGTATAATTTCCTGCTACACACTTAAACTAAATATGTTGTATGAGGGCTAGAAACAAATTTCAAGTAAATCTATCAAGTAACAAAGAAATGGCAATGATTTAAAAATCAAGACTTTTCTGAAAACTATTTTATCAAAGCTGACCCAAACTTTTTATGATGCCATTTGCCTTTTTGACTAAAGACTTGACCTGAAACTTTGTAAACTAGTTTACCTTGACCTATTGAATGAATAAGGACTAGAATTAACCAACTACAACTACTTGAACACAAGTGAACACCTATTACCAAACACTAGTTTAACTGAACTTATAAAACTTTTGTAAAGGAATTTTGAGTTAAAAGCCACAATGATCAAAGAAAGATATCAAGCTAAGTGTAATGACTGAAATGTGATGAAAAGAACCCAAGTTCAAGTTATGAAACAAACTTTTACTCTAAATGCATTATCAAAGTAATATGACTGAATTTAAGCACCTAGTGATGAAAATTAAGCTATTGATTTAGTTCTAAACTGCAAATAAGCTACTAATTCATTAACATCTACTCAGTAACACATTTGATCATACATTCAAACAATATTTCACTAAGAATTTAGCATGCTTGCAACAGTTTAGAGGAATAAAAAATGCAGAAATCAAAAACCTTTTAGCTAGGGCCTCCTTTGGGGAGTAGATTAGCGCTGAGCTATCTAGCTAGTGCTAAACCACCACCTTAGCACTAGTAACTACCAATCAACAATCAACAACAGCTAATCAACCCTTAAACTCCATTGTTGAACTTGAAATTCTGAAAATTCTACCAAACTCTTGAAATGAATGATCAAGTCAATAAGAACAGCTACTGGATGAAAACAATCAGCTACAATCTTCAACAAGGCTCCCAATGATCAAGGATGATCACTAGAAACAAACATCATCAATGGCGTATGAACAGTATGTAAAGGCATTGAGAAAATTGGAGGGAAATTTGAAATTTATTGATTATGAATGAAAAGTGGTTAGAAGGTTTGTTACAACTAACTAACAAACTCTCAAAAGGTTGTCAATCTTTTGAGAGTTGTTAACTACAACTGCTAATAACAGAATGAGAGAGAGAACTAAAATCTAGTGTGTGTGTGTTTTCACACTAGCTATCTATGAACAAATGAGAACTTCTAGCCCTATTTATAGTGTGAAAGTGATAAGTTGTTGGGGTTGGTGACGTGTCTGGACAAATCAATTTCTTCCATGTGTCCTTAATTGGTTATTTGGAATTTGCAGGTTATGAACACAATTGGGCCTTTCTTCTTGGTTGACTTTCAGTATAATTGAGCACGTGGGATGGATTCTTCTTCCTTTTGTAAGCAGTTTTGATGTTTTGATCTTTTGCTGAAATCGCCTCTAGCTCTAGAACGATTCTGGGTTGTTGGAAGGTTGAAGATGCAACGTGGCAGGCCTTGATTGTTTGTTGGAGTGTCACACGGATCATTATCCTAATAATGAAATATGATTGGCTGAGTGGGCACTGTTATGATTCGTCCACTTAGCCTCTCTCTTATTAATTACCACACACAGCTGGCAATCCACCTTTTCAAAATACTCTCCTTTGATTGGTTCTTTTCCTTTCACACGGATTGAGTCTTCAAATACTTTCCAATTATGGCAGTTTAAGCCCTTCAAGTTGACAGATTTATAAAATGAGCTCTAGTCTTCATTCCTTTGGCAATTTCAGTCCTTTCACTTGCAAACTTGATCACATAGCTCCCTTGACTGAGTTAACTTGTAAGTTGACTATGTTTGACTTGAATCTTGACTTTGAAAAATTTGCACTTTTGGTCCTTCATCTTTGAAATGTTGTCAAGATAGGTCCTTTATCTTTGAAATGTTGTCACTCTTGATCCTTCTTTGTCTTTTTCATCCAATTAAGCTTGGTTTTCTTCTTTTTTGCTTGAAATTGTATCCTTCTTACCTATTTGAACACAAACAAAGAACATACCACATAATACTGCTTTTATAGCACAAAAGTTAGATACTTTCCTTGTGTTTTAGGGTGTTTTGTTGATTAATTAATATGAGTTTTTGCTCATATCAAATCCCCTACACTTGAACATTGTCATGTCCTCATGCAATGCTATATTTTAAAGCACAAATTTACATTCTCCTCATAATTAATCCACCTTGGCCATTATGGGATGCATCTACACTACTCTACACTATATGATGCATGATTTTGATTTTGATAATGCAATGCACAAGATACAATTCTATTTATATCTTTTTGGATTTTCTTGAAATGGTTTGATGGAAATAACTCATAAAGAATTCGATGACTTTGATTAGGGCTTGGGTACCATGGACACTTATCACCCTCAAGTTTCACTTTCCCATACCAAGCTTAAAAATGGGATCATTGTATACACAAGTAAAAAGTGCATCAACTTATTCATGACAATTAAATGTGGAACCGGTTATTATTTGAGCAAATTGCTTTTGGGAAAATTTGTCATTATTTCAAGCGTGAAGTATAAGAAATGCAAAATCCAAAAATAAGGAAGCACGGTTTTAATCCTAAGTAATCCTCTCACCCATTACTTGAAAAACCGCTCACAATTAATATAAGTCCGTTTCAAGAGTAATAAGTCATTCGCCTTATGTGTAAAATCCTCATGTCATGCTTTCATAAGTAGCTACACACTCGCTAAGGAAAGAAAAATAAAACTCACGTAATAATTTACATCCGCCGCCTTTTTGAGACCTTGGATCTTCAACCCCACAACCCGTCAAGGTAATATTGGAACTCAATAGTCACTATAATTAACACCACACTGCCCCTCTTGGGAGTCTTGTATAATTTTTTTTTCTAGCCACTCATTTTTTTTGTAAGCCGCTCTTATTTTTCTTTATTCCTCACAAAGAAAGTTGAATAGAATAAAAGGAAAAAACACCCGCTAGGTATTAAGCATGACATAAGTCTAATACACATAAAACGTTCTAACTTAGAATCTTAAGACGTACTTATATCAACCATGAATGATTAGACAAAAATGCATAAGAGATTACAAACCGATTAAAACCGTTCTTGATTATTTATTAACATATATACATGCGAAGAAATTAGAGGTAAAAAAGAGAAGGGTTTAGCCACAAGTAATTATCATGAAGTTTATCTAGCCCTTTTATACTTGCTTCAACTCTATCATTTCCCATTCTCCACAAATTTAAAATCTCAAATAATGAGATTGGTGGATGCTTAGCCTAATAGACCAATGAAGGACTACATGGTTAAGGATACTAGCTAGAGAATGCTTGATAAGCAAACTCGGGTTGAGTCAAAATATCCATGGCGGGCCTAATATGTCAAAGAAGTCTAAACTTGTTAAGCCATGATCTTATTATATATTTTTTTTCTTTTAATATATTTTGATAAAGAACAAAAGAAGAAATATATACAATTCAAATGTGATATGCAAATGAAAAAATGATTAATGCAAAAATTATGAATGCATATTTTTGGTGGCCAAGGTAGATCAAAAGTTTGAAAAATGTTTGAAAAATTAATTTTTCAAGTTATCATGAAGATCAATGACAAGTTCTAGGTAAGGTCACTTCGATAGAAGACCCCCCTACACTTAAGCTAAACATTGTCCTCAATGTTTAAGATTATGGAAGTATAAAAACTTCCCCTACACTTATGACAATAAATAGAATTTGCTTAACCCAAGTAAAGGAAAGGTCAACTATTGGTGAATTCATGTTTAAGCACAAGGTGTCTATGAAAAATCACAATAGTAACGAAGTGAATCGGATACAAGGGCCTCCTTCATAAGCTCCAAAGCATGAAATGAGTGAGAAACCCTACAAAAAACATGAAGACAAAAGAAGGTCTCCCCCTACACTTATCCTCAATTCTATACCCTTATTGCTAACCTACAACACTCTAAACCTAGTTATACGATGCTTGAGTTAAAGAGTCTCTAGCTCGACTCGTCCCTCAATGAATTAATTCATGGGAAAAATGGGGATCTCTTGGACCATTTCAACGGGAATGTCCTCCCCAAAATAATTTTTCACACGGTGACCATTCACTTTAAAGTTTGGACCATCGGGTTGTGACAACTCAATAGTTCCATATGACACTTGGGCAATAGTGAATGGACCGAACCATCTCGACTTAAGCTTGCCCGCAAAAAGTTTCAACCTTGAATTAAAGAGGAGAACAGGCTCTCCAACTTTAAACTCACGGTTCTTGATCTTAGCATCATGCAATTTCTTAGTCTTTTCCTTGTAAAGCAAATAATTCTCATAGGCATTGGCTCTTAATTCATCCATCTCATTAAGTTGATCTTTCCTATGTGAACCGGCTTGGTTTAAATCAAAGTTAGCCCACTTGAGAGCCCAAGATGCCTTGTGTTCTAACTCGAATGGGAGGTGGCACGCTTTTCCATAGACAAGCCTATAATGGGTACAACCAATTGGTGTCTTAAAACCCGTCCTAAAAGCCCACAAAGCATCATCAAGCTTATCCGACCAAGAAGCTCGATGCTCTCCCACCGTTCTCTCTAAAGTTCTCTTTAAACCACGATTTGTGACCTCGGTTTGACCATTGGTTTGAGGGTGATACGCGGTAGAAAGTCTATTATTAACTCCATATTTCTTCATAACTCTCGTGAATTGATCATTACAAAAGTGCGTACCACGATCACTTACGATGGCCCGAGGTACACCAAATCTAGCAAACAATTGCTTTAAGAACTTCACAACAACTCTAGCATCATTGGTAGGTAAGGCTTCAGCCTCCACCAATTTAGACACATAATCCACCGCCACAAGTATATACTTGTTTCCTTTGGAAGATGGAAAAGGTCCCATAAAATCTATGCCCCATACATCAAAAATCTCACACTCTCGAATAAAATTTTGTGGCATCTCATCACGTTGCGTGATTTTTCCTTGTCTTCGACACACATCACAAAATTTCACCATTTCTTGGGCATCTTTGTAAATGGAAGGCCAATAGTAACCCGAATCAAAGACTTTCTTGGCGGTATAGTTGGGCCCAAAATGTCCACCCGTAGGTCCTTTATGACATGCTTCTAAGATTTTAAATGCCTCGGGCCCATCTACACTCCGTCTAATGATTTGGTCCGCACATTGCCTAAAAAGATAAGGATCATCCCAAAAGTAGTACTTAACTTCCTTAAGAAATTTCTTCTTTTGTTGGTAAGTAAGACCCTCAATAAGCACATTCCTCACAAGATAGTTTGCTATATCCGCAAACCAAGGGGTGGCATCCTCTTGGGAAGAGATAGACATGAGCTCCTCTAATGGAAAGGATTTATTGATTTATTTATTAGGAAAATCTCCTTGAAAAGGATGCTCAAGTCTACTCAAATGATCCGCCGCTAAATTCTCGGCCTCTTTCTTATCTCGAATTTCTATCTTAAACTCTTAAAGCAATAAAACCCATCTCAAAAGCCTAGGCTTAGAATCTTGTTTTGTCATGAGATACTTGAGAGCGGAATGATCCGTATACACTATGGTTTTGGATAGCAAAAGGTATGGTCTAAATTTCTCAAAAGCATATACTATAGCAAGCAACTCTTTTTCTGTGGTAGTATAATGAAGTTGTGCACCGGTCATGGTTTTACTCGCATAGTGTATAGGTTGAAAATGCTTATTCACTCTTTGTCCTAAGACGGCCCCCACCGCATAATCACTAGCGTCACACATAAGCTCAAAAGGTAATTCCGAATTTGGAGAAACCAAAACAGGAGCTTTTGTCAATTTCTCCTTAAGAGTCTCAAAAGATTCCAAACAATCTTGGTTAAAAACGAAAGGAGCCTCTTTTTCCAAGAGGTGAGTCATCGGTCTAGATATCTTAGTAAAATCTTGTATAAAGCGCCTATAAAACCCCGCATGACCTAATAAACTCCTTACACCTTTAACCGTAGTGGGTGGGGGAAGCTTAGCAATCACATCAATTTTAGCTCGATCCACTTCTAATCCCTTATTGGATATTTTGTGTCCTAAAACAATTCCCTCTTTCACCATAAAGTGACATTTCTCCCAAATAAGCACTAAACGTGTTTCCTCACAACGCTTAAGCATTCTTTCTAGATTGTTGAGACATGAGGTAAATGAATTTCCAAAGACGGAAAAGTCATCCATGAAAACCTCCATTGTTTGCTCTATCATATCATGGAAATCGCCATCATGCACCTTTGAAACGTCCCCGGTGCATTACATAAGCCAAAAGGCATCCTCTTGTAAGCAAATGTACCGTAGGGACAAGTGAATGTGGTCTTTTCTTAATCCTTAGGGTCAATGGGTATTTGGAAATAACCCGAAAAGCCATCAAGAAAGTAATAGTACTCATTTCCCGCTAAGCGTTCAAGCATTTGGTCCATAAAAGGTAATGGTAAATGGTCTTTCCTAGTAGCCTCATTGAGCTTCCAATAGTCAATACAAACTCTCCAACCGGTAACAAGTCTTGTCGGAATAAGCTCATTGTTCTCATTAGGTACTACGGTGATTCCACCCTTTTTTGGAACACAATGTACCGGGCTAACCCATGGAGAGTCGGAAATGGGGTAAATCATGCCCGCATCAAGGAGTTTGATCACTTCCTTCTTAATGACCTCATGGATTTTTGGGTTAACCCTTCGTTGACTTTGAATAGCGGGTTTGTAATCATCCTACATAAGGATTTTGTGTGTACAAAAATGTGGATCAATTCCCCTTATGTCGGATATTTTCCATGCTAAGGCTTTCTTGTGTTTCTTAAGGACTTCAATGAGTTTTTCCTTTTCATCCTCTTTCAATTATTTAGCAAATATCACGGGTAATTGGTCTTTGTCCTCTAAGAAAGCATACTCTAAGTGGGATTGAAGGTCCTTAAGTTCAATTGGAGGTGGACTCTCTATGGAAGGTTTTACTATGGAAGGATCATCATTGGCAACTTCTTGTGGACTAGGGGAAGGAATAGGGTCCTCATTGAGCAACTTTTGGATAGTAAGAATATATTCTTCCCAATTAATGGGAGAATCATCAACACCAAGAAAGTTGGACTCAAATTCCTCCAAGAGGAAATCACTCTATCCAAAAGGTGTTAAGGAAGGAGCAATTGAGGCCACGGTTTCAACATAGGACATTTCGTCACTAGTACTCTTGCAAGCATCATGAAAGTGTTCATCACACACCTCATCTAGCACATCAACTATGTTAATAGTCTCACACGGTCTAGACTCCTTAACCTCTTTCCTATCACACACTTTCCCTAGCTTAAACACCACTTTCTCATCCTCTACTCTCATATTTAGTTCTCCCTCCGCCACATCTATCAAAGTACTGCCCGTTCTCAAAAACCGTCTACCAACAATCAAAGGAACTCTAGGATCCATGTCATAATCAATTACTACAAAGTCGGCCGGAAAAGTAAACTTATCCACACCTACAAAAACATCCTTCGTGATACCTACGGGGTAAGCTATGGTTCGGTTGGCTAACTCAAGGGTCATCCTAGTGGGAGTGAGCTCGGGAAGAGAGAGTTTTTTCTAAACCGATAATTGCATGAGGTTAATGATTGCCCCTAGATCCGCCAAAGCCATGCAATTTTCCACACCGGGAAAATACAAGGTATCAAGAAGCGCCCCGGATCTCCAAGTTTTGTTGGTAAGGTTTTAAGTAGCACGGCGGAACAATTTTCATTAAGGGATGTGTTGGGCAAATCAACCAATTTTTCCTTGTTTGAGAGTAAATCCTTGAACATCTTAGCAAACTTTGGCATATAAGCAAGAGCTTCCGCAAAGGATATGTTAATGTTGAGTTGCTTGAACATCCTTAAGAAATTTGAGACTTGGATGTCATCCTTGTTCTTTAATTTGTCCTTTTTCAACCTTGAAGGATATGGAAGAGTTGGTTTAGGTGTAGGTGTTGTAGTGGAAGATTTGTCTTTGATAGCTTCTTCATTTGGAGTTGTGCAAGGTATAGGAGAAGTAGGAATAGGTTGAGAAGGTGTATTTGATTGAATGGGAGCATTTTGAGGTGGTGAAGTAGATGTAGAAGGCTTGTCACATGTAGAAACAAAAGTGGGTGTAACAATAGGAGATTTAGGAGGTGAAGGATACTTTGTTAACTTTCTACTCCTTGTTGTAATAGCATTGATATTTGCCCTTGGATTTGCTTGCGTGTTAGATGGTAAAGCTCCTTGTGGTCTTTGATTATATATAATTTGGTTGTGAAGAAGAGCAAATTTCTTGTTATTTTCCTCTTGAGCATATTTCATTTGTTTCTCATAAGAAGTAAGCTTTTGAAGGATCAAATCCATGGGGTTAGGTTGCACATTCCCTTGATAGAAACCTTGATGTGGATAAGGTGGAGGTGGTGCATTAAATCCTTGATTTGATGGATAAAAGTTATTTCCTTGATGTTGAAAATTGTTGGGTGCCTTGTAGTTATTCCCTTGGTAATGTGGTCTTGTGCCTTGATTCCGTTGTAACATTTGAGCAGGATTTTGGTGAGGTTGGGTGGGTGGTTGGGGTGGGAATCCCGGTGGAGTAAGGTAATTTTGGGACTTGTAAGAAAGGTTATTGGGATTGATATTTGGCTTGAAGTGTTCACGATGTTCCTTTTGGTAAGCATAACATCCCCCTTGATAACCTTGCACCTTATCACATTGTTCATAGGAATGGGGACCTTCACAAGTCACACAAGAAAGGGTAATGACATGCACATCATTTGTAGAATTGTTCAATGAAAGGCTCTTAATAGCTTGGATCAATTCTTGATGTGCCTTAAAACTCATCTCATGATCCCTATCTATCTTTTGAATGATCTCTTGATGATACTTGAGGAATTGGTTATCACAAGGTGTTTGAGAATTGTTTTGGATAACATGAACCCTTTCTTCAAATTGAGTGTTTGTTTGTACCATTGCTTTGGTCTCAATAATATCCCAAGCCTCTTGAATGGATTTAAGAAGAATATTCCCTCCCGCGGAAGCATTGAGTGAGTCTTGGTGATGAGGTTTAAGGCCATTGTAGAAAGTATTGATTTGGTGAACTTCATCCAATCCATGGTTAGGGCATCTCATCAATAACTCTCTAAACTCCTCCCAAGCATCACTAAAGGTTTGACTACGTTTTTCTTGAAAGCCTATAATTAAATTCCTCAAAGCCGTAGTCTTAGATGGGGGAAAGAACTTGTTCAAAAACTTAGTAGTGAAATCATCCCATGTGGTGATACTATCGGGTGGTTGTGTGTCTAACCAATGCTTAGCCGGACCCTCTAGTGAAAATTGCACCAATATCAACTTAATGGCATCATGGGGAACTCCATTGTACTTAATGGTGTTGCAAAGAGCAAGAAATCTCTTAAGGTGATCATGAGGATTATCATTCTTGTTTCCATAAAAAGGTATGTTTGAAACCAAGTTAATCATAGCCGTTTTTAGCTCAAATGAATTTGCGGGAATATCGGGTATCTTGATAGCATCGGCATATCCGTGAACATTGGATTGCAAACGTTCCATCAAAGAACGAGTATCAACTCCGGCCATGGCTTCTTGTTGTGGATGAATCAAAGCACGATTCTCGTGATCGGCTTGATGGACGGTGGTGTTTCTACTCTTTCTCTTTTTCTTCCTTTGCGGAGGAAGGGGTTGTACACCAATCGGTATTTGTGCACGCCCGCGAGTGAGCATGCAACTCAATACGATGAATGAGAGAGAAACTCTCGTGTGACTTTGAAGAGAAAAGGATTATCCCCTTCGAGTTTCAATATGAAATAACCACAAGAAAATAATAATATACGTATGTACTACTTGGGTGCAAGACCCCCAATGAAGCCTTCCTTCTTAGAATACTCACAAGTGAACGGGGGGTTAGGTGGCGCGAAGCACTTAACTACCTATTGACCCTTAGATGGCATTTTATAGCACATCGCCTTTCTATTCACTTAATTGTTTGTATTCTTCGAATTGTTGCTTATTGGAAGTATTTATCTATTCTTGCTTTATTTTGTTTGATCGATACACGTGTCAAGGACCGGAACACCCCTCAACACGGTGTATTGCCTTGGCAATACTTATGGAGAATATGTGAATTGGTTGTTCTTATACGTATACGTATTTACTTATAATAATATATGGAAAATATTTTTGTATTTATGAGTTTTTAAGAGAAAATACTATATGTACATAAAAACCGAGAGAATCCAATAATATATATTTTTGAGTGCAATCTCTTAGGAAAAAGATTGCTTTTTGTATTTTTTAATTTGTTTGGTCAATTCTTTAGGAAAAGAATTGTTTTGTTAATTTTTTAGTTTTTATATTTTTTTTATATTTTTGATTTTTTATTTGTTTTTGATTTATGATACGTAAAAATAACGTTCACTAGGTGAACGGATCCCAAAAGCCAATGAAAACCGTCAATCGATAGTCTCTAGTAAAGTCAAAGAACCGGCAGCGGCGCCATTTGAAATGTGTATAGTTGAAGTTCGTTTTCTAAGTTCTTAACAAACTGAAAGTCCTAACAAGATCGAGTTTTTAATTGTTTTTTGTTGGTAAGGTATTTGGATATTCTATATCTAATTCAAACAAATCCTTGCTAAAATGAAAAATAAAGTCTACTTATACGTAAAACAAAGTGCACAAACCAAGTATTTATTCAATTAAAATGCTCAAATGTAAATTCTACAAAATATAAGGACTGAAAATGTAAATTCTATGAAAATTAAATGCCAAAAATACAAAGTCTAAAAGTCTAGGGACTATATATGCAAAAACAGTTAACCAAATGGACTAAATGTGAAAATTTATCTAACAAAGTAACTAACTTTTAACTATTTTGAAAACTGACTAACCACTTTTAACAAACTTGAAAATCTATGGACTTAACTTTTGCAAAACCTAATTAAGTGGAATTTTAGCCTGAAATAGAAACTGCTTAACAAACAAAGGACTAAAATGCAATTTCCAAAAGTTTATTAACAAAAACGGGTTAAGGAACAAAATAAGCTCGTTTGAGCTCGTTTCTTAACCAAATAAGCTCAAACCAGTTTTAAAAGACTTAAAAATCTATTTTAGCTAGGCTTATAAAAGGAAATAAGTTGAAACTCACTAAAACTCTAATAAGCTAAATCCATTAAGCATAAAATAAGCTACCCAATAAGCTACACATGCACAACTTGATTTTATTGCAAAAACCTGTTAATCAGCCTACTAGAAGAAAGGGAAATCTTGTTTCAAAGAAAATGATTCATTAATAAGCTCAGAAAATGAAAATAAGCTAAAATGAGCTTATGTTGACTTTTGTTGACCAAAAATCCAAAAAATCTGAAAATCTCAAAACTTATCCAGGAACACTTTTTGAAGTGATTTGTGAAAGAAAATAAGCGAGTTTCTGAAGTGGATAAGCTAGTATGAGAAAACAGTCAAGCTATTTATCACAGGGAATTGAAAATGCTCAAGTGCTTAAACAAATGCTTATATCTAGCTTATCACTGGATACTGTATAATTTCCTGCTACACACTTAAACTACATATGTTGTATGAGGGCTAGAAACAAATTTCAAGTAAATCCATCAAGTAACAAATAAATGGCAATGATTTGAAAATCAAGACTTTTCTGAAAACTATTTTATCAAAGTTGACCCAAACTTTTTATGATGCCATTTGCCTTTTTGACTAAAGACTTGACCTGAAACTTTGTAAACTAGTTTACCTTGACCTATTGAATGAATAAGGACTAGAATTAACCAACTACAACTACTTGAACACAATTGAACACCTATTACCAAACACTAGTTTAACTGAACTTATAAAACTTTTGTAAAAGAATTTTGAGTTAAAAGCCACAATGATCAAAGAAAGATATCAAGCTAAGTGTAATGACTGAAATGTGATGAAAAGAACCCAAGTTCAAGTTATGAAACAAACTTTTACTCTAAATGCATTATCAAAGTAATATGACTGAATTTAAGCACCTAGTGATGAAAATTAAGCTATTGATTAAGTTCTAAACTGCAAATAAGCTACTAATTCATTAACATCTACTCAGTAACACATTTGATCATACATTCAAACAATATTTCACTAAGAATTTAGCATGCTTGCAACAGTTTAGAGGAATCAAAAATGCAAAAATCAAAAACCTTTTAGCTAGGGCCTCCTTTGGGGAGTAGAGTAGCGCTGAGCTATCTAGCTAGTGCTAAACCACCACCTTAGCACTAGTAACTACCAATCAACAATCAACAACAGCTAATCAACCCTTAAACTCCATTGTTGAACTTGAAATTCTGCAAACTCTACCAAACTCTTGAAATGAATGATCAAGTCAATAAGAACAGCTACTGGATGAAAACAATCGGCTACAATCTTCAACAAGGCTCCCAATGATCAAGGATGATCACTAGAAACAAACATCATCAATGGCGTATGAACAATATGTAAAGGCATTGAGAAAATTGGAGGGAAATATGAAATTTATTGATTATGAATGAAAAGTGGTTACAAGGTTTGTTACAACTAACTAACAAACTCTCAAAAGGTTGTCAAGCTTTTAAGAGTTGTTAACTACAACTGCTAATAACAGAATGAGAGAGAGAACTAAAATCTAGTGTGTGTCTTTTCACACTAGCTATCTATGAACAAATGAGAACTTCTAGCCCTATTTATAGAGTGAAAGTGATAAGTTGTTGGGGTTGGTGACGTGTCTGGACAAATCAATTGCTTCCACGTGTCCTCAATTGGTTATTTGGAATTTGCAGGTTATGAAAACAATTGGGCCTTTCTTCTTGGTTGACTTTCAGTATAATTGAGCACGTGGGATAGATTCGTCTTCCTTTTGTAAGCATTTTTGATGTTTTGATCTTTTGCTGAAATCGCCTCTAGCTCTAGAACGATTCTGGGCTGTTGGAAGGTTGAAGATGCAACGTGGCAGGCCTTGATTGGTTGTTGGAGTGTCACACGGATCATTATCCTAATAATGAAATATGATTGGCTGAGTGGGCACTGTTATGATTCGTCCACTTAGCCTCTCTCTTATTAATTACCACACACAGCTGGCAATCCACCTTTTCAAAATACTCTCCTTTGATTGGTTCTTTTCCTTTCACACAGATTGAGTCTTCAAATACTTTCCAGTTATGGCAGTTTAAGCCCTTCAAGTTGACAGATTTATAAAATGAGCTCTAGTCTTCATTCCTTTGGCAATTTTAGTCCTTTCACTTGCAAACTTGATCACATAGCTCCCTTGACTGAGTTGACTTGTAAGTTGACCATGTTTGACTTGAATCTTGACTTTGACAAATTTGCACTTTTGGTCCTTCATATTTGAAATATTGTCAAGATAGGTCCTTTATCTTTGAAATGTTGTCACTCTTAATCCTTCTTTGTCTTTTTCATCCAATTAAGCTTGATTTTCTTCTTGTTTGCTTGAAATTGTATCCTTCTTACCTATTTGAATACAAACAAAGAACATACCACATAATACTGCTTTTATAGCACAAAAGTTAGATACTTTCCTTGTGTTTTAGGGTGTTTTGTTGATTAATTGATATGAGTTTTTGCTCATATCAAAGAACAAGTACAAGCTTCCACAACAAAGCCTGCTAAGATTCAACAAGGTTAGAAGCAAAATAGTAAAATCAGAAAAGTGAAAAAGCCTTGATTAATGCAACTCTTGTATCCCACACTTGATTATCCCCAAGTTATAGGCTTCACCACACCTTGATAACTCAATATCAGGATGCTATGATCAGCTTTATAGCCCAAGAATTCCAAGGTGTACCAAGAAACTTAGCAAAATATCAAGCTTGAAGGAAAATGTGCAAACTTTTGCACACTCCTTGAAAACAGGTTTTGAGGTTCAAGATTAACAAACTAAGAACATTAATAAGCAGTAAACAACAATGGCACTTGACTTTTCTTCAATGATTCAAACTCATTTCATTAAACTTAAAATGGATTTACAGAATTTTGAACAAAGGAAAATTCAAGAGCAAAAGCAAATGTCAGGCCCTATACCCTTTATATAGAGGGTGTACATGGCCTTTGTAACCTAAAAATCTGAAAACCCTAAGCTCTGTTCTTCCAAAAATACCCTTGAATAGCTTGAAGTTGCTTGAACATGTGACAAGTTCTTGGCCGGTTGTGTGATGTGGCATGAGTGAAAAGTTGATCAAAGGCTTCAAATAAGCTTAGAAAATAAGCTGGAATGTGGGGCGTTGGATGAGGTCCACTGTTTTGGCATCTTCTTCAAAGGATGAAAAGCAGGGGGAAACATGTGACAATGTGGTGATGTGGCAGACCTTTTGAAAGTTGGGATGTGATTAAGGACACCTTAATTGTAAATCTGGAAGGTTTTAGCACTTAATTATTTGTAATTAAGAAAAACCCAAATTGTGCGATGAACATGAAGAACATGTTTTTGATCTGTTTTGTTATTTAAATAGGTGTTAAGGCGCCAATTAGTTAACTAATTAAATAAATTAGTTAAACCGGGTGAGTGGAGTAGTGACGTGGTGAAATGGTGGGTGGTGATTGGTTAAGGGGATTTGGTGGGTGAGGTGGCAGCACATGGTTAGTTAAGGTAAGTTTGGCTGTCTGCCAAGAATAACCCCCAGCCTTTCTTCTTTATTTCACTTTGTAAATAATCAACACAAATCCGTTTTCCTTTGTATATGAAGTTTCAAACTTCATACTTTTGCCCAAAAAGTTTTGTAAAATGAATTCAAGGGTATTTCTTGCCATTTCTTGATTCTTGAAGGACTGATTTGGCATTTTCTTCATAGATAATGGTCTTGACTTGTTTGTTTGACTTCTTGGAGGACTGAAATTGCCAAGTCATGATTAATGAGGGACCATTTTTGCCATTTCTTCAAAGCCAAGGGTCCTTTTGGTAATTTTGATATTTTGAAAGGACCAAACTTGTAATTTCTTGTAACTTGGAGTCGTTCTTGGTATGTTTGACTTTGAGGATGATAATGGTTGACAATTTAGTTTTGATGAGGGACTAAAATTGCCAATTCTTCAAAGTGGAGGGCGCTTTTTGCAATATTGACAAACTTTAGGGACCAATATTGTAATTATGAAGATACAAGGGTATAAAGTGTCAATTCTTAAATATTGGAGGACCCTTCTTCATAAATCTTCAAATCTTCAAGGGTTTTCTTTGGAAAATTCTTCATTAGGGCTTGGTTCAATGTGCGACTTCGTTTCCCGTGTTCGTTTTTGCATGATTCTTGTGATTTTTAGTCATTTTCTCAATATCCGTACCTAAAATACACAAGCAACAAACACAAGCACATATTTGGGTATTTTCATGATGTTTAATGCATTTTAAGCCCTTTTTGGACTATGAGACTATGTATAAAAGCAGTCTCATCATACAACTTAACCCTTTTTCCATTCACTTTAAAATTGGGCCCATTTGGTTGAAATAACTCAATGGTGTCATAAGGGAAGATTTAAGCTACGGTGAATGGACCGGACCAACGACTCTTAAGTTTACCCGAAAATATTTTAAACCGAGAGTTAAAGAGTAAAACTTGATCACCAACGTGGAACTCTCCATTCTTAATCTTGGAATCATGAATGAGCTTAGTCTTATCCTTGTAGATCAATGAATTCTCATAAGCTTCATTCCTAAGTTCATTAAGTTCATTGAGTTGGATTTTCCTAAGATCACCGACTTTGGTTATGTCAAAATTAGCCCATTTCGAGCCCCAATAAGCCTTATGTTCCAACTCAATGGGAAGGTGGCATGCCTTTCCGTACAAAAGGCGATAAGGAGTACAACCTATAGGTGTCTTATAAGCGGTAAGAAAAGCCCACAAAGCATCATCTAATTTATCGGACCAAGAAGCACGATGCTCTCCCACGGTACGCTCTAAGATTCTCTTAAGTCCACGGTTGGAAACCTCGGCTTGACCATTAGTTTATGGATGATACACGGTGTAAAGTCGGTGATTGACACCATACTTAGCCATGACTCGTGCGAATTGATCATCGCAAAAATGAGTCCCGCGATCACTAATAATAGCACGAGGTACACCGAATCGAGCAAACAATTGTTTCAAGAAGTTCACAACCACCCTCACATCGTTAGTAGGTAAAGCCTTTGCTTCGACCCATTTTGATACGTAGTCAACGGCTACGAGGATGTACTTGTTCCTTTTGGATGATGGAAATGGCCCCATAAAGTCGATGCCCCATACGTCAAAGATTTCACATTCTTGTATGAAATTTTGAGGCATCTCATCCTTATGTGTGATCTTGCCTTGTCTTTGGCAGGCATCAAAATGCTTAACCATTTCATGAGCGTCATGATCAATGGTGGGCCAATAGAATCCGGAGTCGAAAACTTTCTTAGCGGTGTAGTTAGGACCAAAGTGACCACCGGTGGGTCCTTTGTGGCAAGCTTCAAGGATTTGTAAGCCGCTAGCCCATCAACACACCTACGAATGATAAGATCCGCACATTGCTTGAAAAGATAAGTGATAGTTGTAAATTTACGTCTTTTAGGAAAAAGAGCGTAATTAGGGCACGTATTAACAAGTGATTTAGGAAAACCACAAGTTATGACCCAAAGTGGGGATCGTTCTCAAGGAAGCTAGTGCGTTGTGTTAAGAGATGATTAACTTTGTGATTATATTTATGATGAGAAAAGAAAATAGAAATGAGATAAGAAGAGAATGACGGTTACGATGACGAATTAAACTAAGACGATAAAGTCGTACACGTAAAACCGTAAAAAGTAGCAAAATTAAAAATTTACCCTAAAAATTCCTAGAAAATTGCAATAAATTCTAAATAATGTAATTAGAGTTTACAAAAAATCAAAAATCACCCAAACCTTTTATTTAATTAAACAATAATTTTTTAATGCTAATTAAAGCCCAAAAATCAATTTATTTAACAAAAAGCCCAAAATGAGATTTTTTCAATTGTAAACCTCAAAAATAACCTAACTTAATTTAAAACTATTTTTGAAAATTTTAAAATAAATAAAAACTATTTAAAAATAATTAAAACAATTTAAACTTAAAATAACTATAAAAAATAATCTAAGGACAATAAAAATATTCTAAAAATTGTAAAATTCCTAACTTAATGTATTTAACCTAAGAAAATTATAAAAATTTGAAAAATCTAAATTTTAATTTTTAATAACAAAATAATAATAAAATAATAATAAAATAATATTAAAAATCCAAAATTTATAAAAATTCTAAAAAGTTGCAGACTAGTTTATTTTAACCTAATAAACATAGAAATGAAGTTGAAATTACCTAAAAATCCCTAATGGGCCTAGAATGGGCCAAAAGTCCAAACAGTCACCTTAATGGGCTTTTTAAGGCCCAATAAGAAAAATGTTGTCCAATTAAGCCCAAAAGCTCCTATCTGACTCAAAATTTTATTTTAAAAACAAAACTCTGAAGGCCTAAAAGCTGAAAATGAGTTTAAGCTAGCTTATTTCAAAGCAGCTTATTCTTAATGGGCTTTTTGGCCCATTAAGCTATAAGCTGATGCCATAAGCTCAATATAGACACAGAAGCTTCTTTTGAGTTACTTAAGAGTTCTGTAAAAAGAAATTTGAAATAAGCACAAGGAATAAGCCTGACAAAGCAATAAGCTATCTTCACAAAACGACAAAATAGTCGTTTTCGAGTTCTAGGCCACCCCAAGAGCTGATTCAAGTTTCAAAATCTTTTAAATGACTTAACTAAGCTTAATCAACAAAAAATTTTCAAATAAGCCCACTCAATAAGCTAGAATAAGCAAATAAGCACTTACTTAAAAGTCAACTTTAAGAGTTTTCTAGCGAAAAGTCAAAGTCAAGGTCTGATAAGCTCCTGTTCAAACAAATGGGTCAAATAAGGAAGATTGATCACAAAAAATAAGTTGTTGCAAGTTTAAATAAGCCAATATGGCTTATTAATAAGCTAACTGAAAATTAACACTAGCAGGGGCTAGTTTTGGATGTTGAGGAGTGGGAACTTTTCCCACTGCTTGACTTAATTGACTTTTTGTCTTTAGTGACTTTTTTGTGGATTCAAGTTTCACAAAGGCACCCAAATGATCAGTTAATCATAAGGAGTCAAAAACAACAAAGAAATCACAAAATCACCCAGCCAATCAGTGCAGTTAATTCAATTAAGCACCAGACATCTCACAGACATGAACAATAAGCAGTTACGCACTTATAAGCTGTTTTAGCAAATTTCAGCCAACCAAATTGCACCAAAAGCATACACAAGCTATAATAAACTTAAATGAACAAGTTTAAACAGGTTTCATGCAATGGTTCAAGGCCTAAATCAAGATTCAAGCACAATAAGGTTACGGTGAACACTAACACAAGTCGATTTTTACTTCGCTGATGTACTTGATCAACAAGCCAAATTCAAACACTCGGATCTCTTAGATATGTTATGAGAACTTTGATTTACACAGCTTATATCCCTAAACATGCATATACTCTAAGTATTACCAAAATTTTAGGTCAAAAACAGAGAAAATCAATAAGTTATAGCATAATCTTTGATTCAAGGTTTTAAACCCAATAACTTGCAGGTTTTAGTTCTTAATCAAGTAAATAACAGATAACAAGCATAAACAACAACTTTAAACAACACAATAGCAACTTATGATTCTAAACAGATAATCCCAAACACCCTTATCTTTTTCAAATCAATTTAAAACAAGTATAAGTGTGTTCCAAGACTACCCAAGCCCAATCAAACACATTAAAAAGTATAATATGCAATATTGAACAAGATTAGACCACAAATTCAGCAAGAACACAAGTAACACACAAAATCACCAAAAATCAAGATATTAAGCAAATTTTGAGTAGAATGGTGCAAACCTCATGGATGTACATCCACACCCACTAATTTTGAGCTTATGTGCTAGCAAGAACAAGCACAAGCACAAGCTTCCACACACACTCCTGCTAAGATTCAACAAGGTTAGAAGCAAAATATCAAAATCAGAAAAGTGGAAAATCCTTGATTAATGCAACCTTAGTTCCCCACACTTGATTATCCCCAAGTTATAAGCTTCACAACACCTTGATATCACAATATCAGGATGCTATGATCAACTTATAGCCCAAAAATTCCAAGGTTTGAACAAGACTTAGCAAAATATCAAGATTCAAGGAAAATATGCAAACTTTTGCACACTCCTTTGAAAACAGGTTTTAAGATTAAAGATTAGTAAACAAAGAATAATAACAAGCAGATATAATGATTGACACTTGAGTTTTCTTCACAATTTCAAACATATTTCATTAACTTGAATATATGATTTACAGAAAAGTGAACAAGGAAAATTCAAGAGCAAAAGCTAAGTGACTGAGTCCTATGCCTTTTATAGGCTTACAATGATGTCTAAGAAATCCAAAAATGTGAACCCTAATGCAGTAGAAGTCCCAAAATGCCCTTGTGAAGTTTGAACTTTGGAGAGTCGTGTGACTTGTTCTTGGCAGGTTGTGGAGGTGGCATGTGTTGGAATTGCATCCAATGGTGTAAAATAAGCTTGAAATGTAAGCTGGAATCATGCACGTTGGATTGCTGTCACTGTTTTTTCTTTTTGTTCAAAGGCGTAGCAGGGGAGTCTCTTGTGGTTCTATTGAGTGATGAGGTGGCCAATATTAAGGTTGGGTTATGTTAAGAAGACCATTAATCATTAATCTTGAAAAGATTAAGGATTAATTCTTAGTAAATGTCAAATGCCCAATTCTTGTTCTTGAGGTGAATAGTTGGGTGTTTAATCCGTTTTTGTGTTTAAACAAGTTGTTAGGCGCCAAAATAAACTAAGCTGTTATGATTAGTTTATTAATCCAAGTGGGATGGTGAGGTGGACTAGTGGTGGAAGCTGATTAGTGGAATGGAGGTAGTGGGGCACTTGGCAAAATCTGGTTGGCCTATGTATCTTTGTGTGTCGACCAGAAATAACCCCCCGTCTCTCATGTATCTTTCATTTGCAATTTAAACCTACAAAACTGAAATTCCTTTGTTATTGAAGTTTTTCTTTTCACACTTTTGCCCCAAATACTTTTCCAAAGTATTTTCAAGGGTAATTCTTGCCAATTCTTGATTCTTGCCAATTCTTGATTCTTAACTGGCGGTTTTGGCATTTTCTTAATTGATAATGGTCTTAACTTGTTTGTTTGACTTCTTGGAGGACTGAATTTGCCAAGTCATGATTAATGAGGGACCATTTATGCCATTTCTTCAAAGTCAAGGGTCCTTTTGGTAATTTTGAGTTTTTTAAAGGGTCCTTTTGAAGTCATTCATGGTATGTTTAACTTTGAGGAGGACTAATATTGACAATTTAGTTTTGTTGAGGGACTAAAACTGCCAATTCTTCAAAGTGGAGGGCCCTTTTTACAATATTGACAAACTTTAGGGACCAATCTTGTAATTATGAAGATACAAGGGTTTAAAGTGTCAATTATTCAATATTGGAGGACCCTTTTTGCAATATCTTCAAATATTCAAGGGTTTGTCTTGGAAAATTCTTCATTAGGGCTTGGTGCAATGTGCGGCTTCATTTCCCGTGTTCATTTTTGTATAATTCTTGTGATCTTTTGTCATTTTCTCAATATCCGTACCTAAAATACACAAGAAACAAACACAAGCATATATTTGGCCAATTTCATCATATTTAATGCATTTAAAGCCCTTTTTGGACGATGAGACTATGTATAAAAGCAGTCTCATCACTCCCCCATACTTAACCATTGTCGTGCCCTCACGCAATGCTAGAATAAAGTATCGTAGCACCTCCAAAAATCATTTTTATTCACATTAAATGATAAACTAGCTACACTACTACTATTACTACTACTCGCGTTTTAGACATAATGTATGATTTTCATCGCAAAATTGGACGTTTAGGTTCATACAATAAGAACACTTGAATGCTTCGTTAGAAATAATTTCATCGTCCTCGATTTTCACCCTAATTCCATGTTAAGCGTGCAACAAGATCATTGTCATTATATGTAACACCCCATTTTGGAAATGGAATATTACGCATAATCATGGCGTGTCATCAAAGCATACAAGGATAAATGTCTAAGCATTATTCAACCATAAAGGGAAATACCGGAAACAAACATCGGTATCCCAAAGTAAAGCTCATCACACACAAACATAAATACTGTAAAAAGGAAAGGACGAAACAATGTCCATAGCAACTGTATCAAAGTAAAGGAAATGCATAAAGTAAAGGAAAACAGTAAAGCTTCCAGTCCATATGCACCTACGTTCGAGATCTACGAGCGTCCCTGAGTACCTGCCGTTTTGGGAACATGAAAAGGAAAACGGCTGAGCAAGACGCTCAGTGCACGGATGTACAATAAAGCATGATAAAGGATAAGCATGTAACATATAACAGCGGAAGACTAAGTACTGAGTAAACTGGTTAAGTATCATGAAAACTGGTTTTATAGTTTGAAAAGCCTTATGTTTAACCTGTGAAAACTGTTTTAACATATATATACCATAGCCCATATAGGTCATGAAAAGGTCACGTGCATGAATACTTGGAGGGGTGACCTCATCATGCTGATTAGAGGGGATGCCTCTAATCAATATACTGATTTGGGTAGGAGGGATCAGCTCCTTGTGAAGGGTGCAAGGCACACACCACATTCACCATGATAAACTGAATAAAAACATGTAACTAGGATGCACCCATACGCCCCAACTGATATAATAATATGGCCAAACTGAAAAGGGACGCCACGAGCAATCACTCCGCCGTGGGGAAGTCATAACATCGGTGCCTCCAATGCTATGGTTATGGTACCTCCATAACTAGGTGAAACTGGTCATGCTTGTATATGGCTATAGTTTATGCTAAATTAACATAAGCAGTTCAAAACAATAAAACAAATGCTGGGGAAAACAGTTGGCTGCATACGGGGAAATCCTAATAAGGAAGGAATGTCCATACTGAAAGGACGGGAATCCGTACCTCAAGTCCAGTGAATGAACGGAAGAAAGACTCCTACTTCTGGATCACTAACGCTACATGAATACACACGTGTATAAGTATCGATTCACTGATTACGTACTGGGTTCTATGTCTCGTTATAGCTGATTTGGTATGTTTTAGGTCATGGTTCACTGTTTAAAGCCTTAAACTGTGTTTATCTTGTATTCTGATTAATCTGATTAAGTATTACTGGTGTTTCATGTATTATTATACTTACTGTGTAATAATAAGTAACTTTCCAAAAATAGCAGGTTTCCAAAAATAGAAAGTTTCCAAAAATAGAAAGTTTCCAAAAATAGAAAGTTTCCAAAAATAGAAAGTTACCAAAAATAGAAAGTTTCCAAAAATAGAAAGTTTCCAAAAATAGAAAGTTTCCAAAAATAGAAAGTTTCCAAAAATAGAAAGTTCCCGAAAATAGAATTTACTGCCTAAAATAGATTAGTTTCTAAAAATAGAAAGTTTCCAAAAATAGATCAGCTGCCTTAATTAAATAAGTTTCCATATATAGAAGGTTTCCATAATTAGATTAGCTGCCTGAAATAGATTGATTTCCATATATAGAAGGTTTCCATAATTAGATTAGTTGCCTTATTTAATTAAGTTTCTATAAATAGAAGTTTCCATAATTAGAATTAAGCTGATTTCATAAGCTATAAGTGTTATAAGCTTATTACTTAAGTCATATGATATAGTGTATAGTTTAATTATTATTTCATGTATTTTAATTAAACTATAGGTTAAGCATTTTAATTAAAGTGTAACATGTATTAATTAAAATGAAATGAAAATACTTAGGTTAAAAAGTGTATTATTATTAATAATAATATAACCTAAGTCATGTCTAAATTAATTAATTATAGGCATGTTTTAATAATTAATTAATTATAACTTATAACATAAAATACTTAGGTTAAATTAATGTCATGATAAACTAATAATTAAAATAACCTAAGTCATGATTTAATTAATATTTCATGTTATTAATTAATTATATCCTAAGTTCATGATTCATAAAAATTACATGTAACATAGATCATGATTTTAACCAACGAACCATGAATCGGGCATGAATTCGACACCGTACCTCGGGCCAAACCCGGGGCACACGTGTCCCCTTGCTGCCGTGGGTCCCACATGAGCCAACCAAGACCAATTGTGGTCTTGGTGGTGGCGGCAATAGCAAACCAAACCCCCCCTCGGGTTTGTTTGCTAGGCGGCCAAAAACAAACACCCTTATAAACCATTCTTTGATTTTAATTAATACCAAAACATGTTAGATCAATGATTAATTAACTTGTTTTCATAATAAAAATAATAACATGTTCATGAAAATAATCAAAGATTAAAAGAATTAAAAGAATTAAAAAGAAGGGTTAGAAAGGTATACCACTATGTAGCTTGGAAAAAGGATGAACAAACACGTATTCTAACACTTGTTTTTAAGATCAAAATCAAACAAACACCCTCCTATGGTGGTGTAAGGGTGGCGGCACAAAGAGAGCAAAAAGGAGAGGAGAAAAACTCTTTTAGGGTTTTTTGTTTATTTTCTTGAAAGTGAAAAGTGAAAACATGTTTAACACTTTACCCCCCTTTACTTGTAAAGTCCATGGGCTAAGCCCATTTCTCATATGTGTGCCGTGGGTATGGGGGCCCCACATGGGGTACCCGTACCTTTCTCGTGTCCCGATGTTTCGTGTTCGTTCGTGGTTAAACGTGCTCGTGTTTAACGTGTTTCTGTTTCTTTTAACGTGTCGTTTATCGTAAACTCCACGCTCGTAAATATATTATAAGTATTTACGTAATTATTTTAGTTAGTATTTTAAATGGTGTTCATGATTTAATTATGTTCACGTGATATATTATTAACTGTTTATCATGGGTTCGTACGTAATCGATACTTGTCATGACATACACGTATGCACTTGCTTGATTATTAGCACATGAATGTGATCAATACTACATGAGGTAAGTTTTAATCTAGAACGTACGATCTTAAGGGAACTATTCATGGTAAAAGCATGCGGGTTTTACAATTCTTCCCCCCTAAAAACAATAATTCGTCCCCGAATTATAGGTAAAGTAAGCTGAAAAGAAGTGACATACCCGAACTCAAAATATGAAGTGAGGGTAAGAAGCCCGGATAGACTCCTCTGTTTCCCAAGTGGCTTCCCGCTCGGTATGGTCCCTCCAAAGGATTTTGACGAAAGGAATCGTCTTCCTTCTCATGACTCGTTCTTGCCTGTCGAGTACTCGTTCGGGTTCTTCTATAAACGTGAGATCTTCACGTATCTGTTCCAGTGGATACTGAACCATGTGAAGGGGATGATAATTGTACCCTCTGAGTAAGGACACATGGAACACGTTATGCACGTGCGAAAGCTGAGGAGGTAACGCCAATCGGTAAGATACTTCGCCGATTCGTTCAACGATATCAAATGGTCCGATGAACCGAGGACTGAGTTTTCCTTTGATACCGAAGCGTTTAACACCACGTGCCGGCGAAACCTTGAGGAAGACGTGATCTCCCACATTAAAATGTATGTCCCTACGATGCTTATCGGCGTAACTCTTTTGACGTGAACGCGCTTCCTGCAGCTTCTGTTTAGCTACCTCAATCTTCTCATTGGTCATTTCTATAATCTCTGGTCCTTCGAGTGTTCGCTCTCCCACTTGATCCCAGCAAGTTGGAGCGCGACACTTTCTGCCATACAACATTTCGAAAGGAGCACATTTGATACTTGCGTGCCAGCTGTTGTTGTATGCAAACTCGACTAAACAGATGTAATCGTCCCAATCACCTGTCCATTCCAACGCATACGACCTTAACATATCTTACAAAGTCTGAATTGTTCGCTCCGATTGTCCGTCCGTTTGAGGATGAAAGGCTGTGCTTAGCTTAAGTTGTGTACCCCAAGCTTTTTGCAGACCTTTCCAGAATCGCGACGTGAAACGAGGATCTCTGTCTGAGACGATGCTGGAGGGAGTGCCGTGGAGTCTCATGATCTCCTTTCTGTACGTATCTGCGAGTTTACTTACCGGATCTTCCTTGCGTATCGGTAAGAAATGAGCTGATTTGGTGAGTCGATCAACGATGACCCAAATAGCATCGTGCTTCTTCTTGGTAGGCGGAAGACCGGTAACAAAATCCATGGTGATTTTGTCCCACTTCCACTCTGGAATATCCAACGGTTGAAGGAGACCGCCAGATCGCTGATGTTCAATCTTAACCTGCTGACAGGTAAGACATTTGGAGACATACGTGGCTACATCCTGTTTCATACCACTCCACCAAAAGTGCTGCCTGATGTCATGGTACATTTTTGTCGACCCAGGATGTATAGAAAATGGGGAGCTATGAGCTTCAGCTAACAATGCTTCCCGGAGTTCTGGATTGTCAGGAACACAAAGTCTCGTGCCCTGCCAAATGATACCGTCTGCGTCCATTCTGAATTCTGTCTGCTTCTCCAAATTCTGAATTATCGCCCAAATCTCTCCATCATCCTTCTGCGCTTCCTTAATCCTAGTCAGTAACTCAGGTTCTACTGTAAGATTCGCCCAGTATCCGTGCTGCCCACGTACCATGATTTCGATGTCAAGCCGCTCCAAGTCCCTTATGTTTTGTTCTTTGATCTCAATGCCGTTTATCATTCCGGACTTTCTGCTGAGTGCATCTGCTACTACATTAGCTTTCCCGGGATGATACTGTAGGTTAATATCATAATCCTTCAACAGTTCCAACCATCTCCTTTGTCTCATGTTCAACTCTCGCTGTGTGAAGATATACTTCAAGCTCTTGTGATCCGTGAAAATGTCGCATGATTCTCCGTATAAGTAATTCCTCCATATCTTTAATGCGAACACCACTGCAGCAAGTTCCAGGTCATTCGTAGGGTAGTTTTCTTCATAGGGCTTAAGCTGCCGTGAAGCATACGCGATCACTTTCCCATGTTGCATGAGAACACAGCCCAGTCCCTTCCCCGATGCATCGCTATAGATCTGAAATCCACCTGTACCAGATGGGAGAGTAAGAATAGGTGCAGATACTAGCTTCTGCTTTAGGTCTTCGAAGCTCTTCTCTCGTTCTTCCGTCCAGACGAATTTCTCTCCTTTTCGCATCAGTTTGGTGAGAGGCAGTGCCAGGCGGGAAAAGTTCTCCACGAATCTTCGATAATATCCAGCTAAGCCTAAGAAACTGCGGACTTCTGTCGCTGATGTTGGTCTTGGCCATTTAGTGATAGCCTCAACCTTCGCTGGGTCCATAGTGATCCCTTCTGCTGATACAATGTGACCTAAGAATGCCACCTTGTTTAACCAGAACTCACACATGGAGAATTTCGCATACAGCTGCTTCTGACGAAGAATCTGTAGTACAGTACGGAGATGATCTTCGTGTTCCTCCGTGGACTTTGAGAATATCAAGATGTCATCGATGAATACAATGACAAATTTATCAAGGAATTCATGGAAGATTCTATTCATCAGATCCATGAATACTGCTGGAGCGTTAGTCAGGCCGAATGGCATGACTACAAACTCATAATGGCCATAGCGGGTACGAAAAGCAGTCTTGGCAATATCCTGCTCTTTAACCCTTAGCTGATGGTAGCCTGACCTCAGATCGATCTTTGAGAAGTGTTTGGCTCCTTGAAGTTGGTCAAACAGATCGTCTATACGTGGCAGTGGATATCTGTTGCAGATGGTAATCTTATTAAGTTCACGGTAGTCAATGCAAAGTCGCATGCTGCCGTCCTTCTTCTTAACGAATAAGACCGGTGCGCCCCATGGAGATGCGCTTGGTCTAATGAACCCTCGTTCAAGAAGTTCCTGCAGTTGGTCCTTCAGTTCTTTTAGCTCTATGGGAGCCATACGATACGGAGCCTTAGAGATTGGCTCAGCTCCTGGAACAAGGTCGATGTTGAACTCCACTTCTCTTGCAGGTGGTATGCCTGGAAGTTCATCTGGGAAGACGTCTTGAAATTCCGAAACTACTGGTTGATCCTGAATCGATGGGGATTCAGCATCCATGTCATGAACCGTAGCGAGATAACCTTCGCAGCCATGTGACAGTAATGCACGTGCTTGCAAGGTAGATATGACTTGTACAGACCGTCCGGGTATGAACCCGTTATGGATGTACTCTGGTGCATTAATGTCACCGAAGATCACTCGATATGAGTGGCAGTCTATAGTAGCATGGTGCTTGGATAGCCAATCCATGCCGAGAATCATATCGAACTCAATCATGTCTAGGGGAAGTGCATCTACTGCACGAACTTTATCGTCAAACTCTAGAGGAAGACTCTTGTATACATGAGTTATTAATACAGAGTCCCTCAGAGGCGTGGAAATGGTAAGCTTATTTTCTAATGGCAAGGGAAGTGTCCTGATGTTCTTAGCATAAGTAGTGGAAACAACTGATTGAGTGGCACCCGTGTCGAAAAGAACACATGCAGCCTGGCCGTACATATACAAAATTCCAGTAATGGTACCTGTAGATTTGTTTGCCTGATCACGCGATGTCGTGTAGACACGCCCAGATGTAGGAGGTGGTTTAGTATTAGCATGACCCGAAGTACCCTCCATTTCACCCTTACGGCAATCTCTCATACGATGGCCAGGGAGGCCGCACTTGTAGCACGCGTCGGAGTCACGACGACATGGGCCAGGGTGTCTGCGATGGCAGGTGCTGCAAAGAGGATGAGTGAATCCTCCAGCAGGAGTCCTTGCTTGCTGAGGGCCTGCTGATGACAGAACGTGTTAAGAATAAGGTATATGCACGAGTATGAGACGTAAACGTCATAAGATGCTTACCAGTGTTAGCTGAACGGTTGGGCTGAGAACCCCTGTGGTTCTGGTCCCTTCCGTTACCGTGGTTCCTGGTAGAGATTAACATAGTGTCAGCATGAGAGATATAACATGAAATCATAAGAAGGTGCGTAAATAGTAGGACCTGCTGTTGTTGGAGTGTCCCGCATTGTTACGGTAATTATCATTACCGTTGCGCCTTTCCACAACAGAACGGTCGTTAGAGTGACCGTTTCCTTTGGGCTGATTGGGCTGCTGCTGGGTTGCCGGCTGAGACCGGTCCCCAGTTTTCTGCCTGGAAGATACAGTTTAAGAGATGATTATAGAACATATAACGATAGGATGCGGTCTGGTTAACGCTAGAACATGAAATGTTTTACCTCTTGTCGGGTCTTTCAGCTTCCCCGAACTCATCGCGTTCCTGCAACATCTCAAGCTTCCTTGCTGCGTAAGCCACTTGTGCCACGGTATCCAACGGGGCATCTGATAAATTATTGGCAATCCTTGGGTTAAGGCCCCAACGAAAATGTAGTGCTTGTTCTTCAGTGGTGCCTGCGGATGTCCTCAGGACAGCTGTGTACCCAAGGAACCTCTGCATGAACTGACCACAGTTCTCGTCGGGTCTATGTCTCATGGCGTAGTATTCCCTCATGAGTCGATTACTTCCTTCCATGGGAAAAATGATAGGTGGGGGAGGATATTCGTCTTCATGAAGAACGGCGTTTTGCCTTTCTGCCTCCATGTTTTCAAATAACTCCCAGAGTTTGTCTGTGTTTGCCATCTGACAGTATAACATAAAACATATGATTAACAGTTCAACATAAAATAAAAAAAAAATTTTATGCCAAAAATTTCACGAGAAAAATTTTATGCAAGAAAATCTTTGTATGAATGCATGATGCAGTTTGATGAAAATTTTGATGCTCGAGAGTGAACGCCTTCGGTCAGTTCACTCAAAATAAAAGACATATCGAGGGGACGCCTATGGGTCGGTCCCAAATCTAAAAGTTTCGATAAAACACATGCGACTAAATAGGGCCAGTCCTGTACCAACCATTACTTAGTCAAAAACCCCGTAACAATGACATGTATATGTATGCTTAAAAATGATGAATGCATGAAAACAACTGTCAGTTCTAGGAAGACCGTAGTGACTACCCACTAATCACAGGTCATATTTGAGAGCCTACAGGTCGAAGCCTTGGCTCTGATACCATAATTGTAACACCCCATTTTGGAAATGGAATATTACGCATAATCATGGCGTGTCATCAAAGCATACAAGGATAAATGTCTAAGCATTATTCAACCATAAAGGGAAATACCGGAAACAAACATCGGTATCCCAAAGTAAAGCTCATCACACACAAACATAAATACTGTAAAAAGGAAAGGACGAAACAATGTCCATAGCAACTGTATCAAAGTAAAGGAAATGCATAAAGTAAAGGAAAACAGTAAAGCTTCCAGTCCATATGCACCTACGTTCGAGATCTACGAGCGTCCCTGAGTACCTGCCGTTTTGGGAACATGAAAAGGAAAACGGCTGAGCAAGACGCTCAGTGCACGGATGTACAATAAAGCATGATAAAGGATAAGCATGTAACATATAACAGCGGAAGACTAAGTACTGAGTAAACTGGTTAAGTATCATGAAAACTGGTTTTATAGTTTGAAAAGCCTTATGTTTAACCTGTGAAAACTGTTTTAACATATATATATACCATAGCCCATATAGGTCATGAAAAGGTCACGTGCATGAATACTTGGAGGGGTGACCTCATCATGCTGATTAGAGGGGATGCCTCTAATCAATATACTGATTTGGGTAGGAGGGATCAGCTCCTTGTGAAGGGTGCAAGGCACACACCACATTCACCATGATAAACTGAATAAAAAGATGTAACTAGGATGCACCCATACGCCCCAACTGATATAATAATATGGCCAAACTGAAAAGGGACGCCACGAGCAATCACTCCGCCGTGGGGAAGTCATAACATCGGTGCCTCCAATGCTATGGTTATGGTACCTCCATAACTAGGTGAAACTGGTCATGCTTGTATATGGCTATAGTTTATGCTAAATTAACATAAGCAGTTCAAAACAATAAAACAAATGCTGGGGAAAACAGTTGGCTGCATACGGGGAAATCCTAATAAGGAAGGAATGTCCATACTGAAAGGACGGGAATCCGTACCTCAAGTCCAGTGAATGAACGGAAGAAAGACTCCTACTTCTGGATCACTAACGCTACATGAATACACACGTGTATAAGTATCGATTCACTGATTACGTACTGGGTTCTATGTCTCGTTATAGCTGATTTGGTATGTTTTAGGTCATGGTTCACTGTTTAAAGCTTTAAACTGTGTTTATCTTGTATTCTGATTAATCTGATTAAGTATTACTGGTGTTTCATGTATTATTATACTTACTGTGTAATAATAAGTAACTTTCCAAAAATAGCAGGTTTCCAAAAATAGAAAGTTTCCAAAAATAGAAAGTTTCCAAAAATAGAAAGTTTCCAAATATAGAAAGTTACCAAAAATAGAAAGTTTCCATAAATAGAAAGTTTCCAAAAATAGAAAGTTTCCAAAAATAGAAAGTTTCCAAAAATAGAAAGTTCCCGAAAATAGAATTTACTGCCTAAAATAGATTAGTTTCTAAAAATAGAAAGTTTCCAAAAATAGATCAGCTGCCTTAATTAAATAAGTTTCCATATATAGAAGGTTTCCATAATTAGATTAGCTGCCTGAAATAGATTGATTTCCATATATAGAAGGTTTCCATAATTAGATTAGTTGCCTTATTTAATTAAGTTTCTATAAATAGAAGTTTCCATAATTAGAATTAAGCTGATTTCATAAGCTATAAGTGTTATAAGCTTATTACTTAAGTCATATGATATAGTGTATAGTTAAATTATTATTTCATGTATTTTAATTAAACTATAGGTTAAGCATTTTAATTAAAGTGTAACATGTATTAATTAAAATGAAATGAAAATACTTAGGTTAAAAAGTGTATTATTATTAATAATAATATAACCTAAGTCATGTCTAAATTAATTAATTATAGGCATGTTTTAATAATTAATTAATTATAACTTATAACATAAAATACTTAGGTTAAATTAATGTCATGATAAACTAATAATTAAAATAACCTAAGTCATGATTTAATTAATATTTCATGTTATTAATTAATTATATCCTAAGTTCATGATTCATAAAAATTACATGTAACATAGATCATGATTTTAACCAACGAACCATGAATCGGGCATGAATTCGACACCGTACCTCGGGCCAAACCCGGGGCACACGTGTCCCCTTGCTGCCGTGGGTCCCACATGAGCCAACCAAGACCAATTGTGGTCTTGGTGGTGGCGGCAATAGCAAACCAAACCCCCCCCCCCCCCTCGGGTTTGTTTGCTAGGCGGCCAAAAACAAACACCCTTATAAACCATTCTTTGATTTTAATTAATACCAAAACATGTTAGATCAATGATTAATTACCTTGTTTTCATAATAAAAATAATAACATGTTCATGAAAATAATCAAAGATTAAAAGAATTAAAAGAATTAAAAAGAAGGGTTAGAAAGGTATACCACTATGTAGCTTGGAAAAAGGATGAACAAACACGTATTCTAACACTTGTTTTTAAGATCAAAATCAAACAAACACCCTCCTATGGTGGTGTAAGGGTGGCGGCACAAAGAGAGCAAAAAGGAGAGGAGAAAAACTCTTTTAGGGTTTTTTGTTTATTTTCTTGAAAGTGAAAAGTGAAAACATGTTTAACACTTTACCCCCCTTTACTTGTAAAGTCCATGGGCTAAGCCCATTTCTCATATGTGTGCCGTGGGTATGGGGGCCCCACATGGGGTACCCGTACCTTTCTCGTGTCCCGATGTTTCGTGTTCGTTCGTGGTTAAACGTGCTCGTGTTTAACGTGTTTCTGTTTCTTTTAACGTGTCGTTTATCGTAAACTCCACGCTCGTAAATATATTATAAGTATTTACGTAATTATTTTAGTTAGTATTTTAAATGGTGTTCATGATTTAATTATGTTCACGTGATATATTATTAACTGTTTATCATGGGTTCGTACGTAATCGATACTTGTCATGACATACACGTATGCACTTGCTTGATTATTAGCACATGAATGTGATCAATACTACATGAGGTAAGTTTTAATCTAGAACGTACGATCTTAAGGGCACTATTCATGGTAAAAGCATGTGGGTTTTACATTATAAGTTAGTAATGCTAACACTACTCATATGCCCTAATCGCGTACTTATCCTCCCATTATCCTAAGTGGTATCTATAATATTTTATTTTGTCTTGAATGTTTCACGAGGATACATTGTTTGACTTATGCGATAATAGAGATTTAGGTCTAAAAATAGAGTCCTAACGGTGTAACCAAGACCATCAAATAAATAACCCCTCCTAATAGACAACGATGTCAAAAAATTAAGTCGACAAGAAGGAGCGATAAACACAGTTTTATAACGGTTTTGAACATGAGACTTATTACCAAGACTTTTACCTCCATCTTTTATTCAACTTTGCCATGAAGCTTTTATTATGACTTCGGTCTTGCCTTGCCTTTTATTATCCACTTCATCGTTGGTTTTATTAGCCAAAGACTTATATCCTCACGCTAAGGCGAATTTTGGATCTTTAAAGCTTCAAAGATTAAGGCTTGATTCACTTTCAGTTTTGCATAGATATTTCGCCCTTGTGAGCTTCAAATTGTTTGCTTGATTTAGGTGAGCACTTGAAATCTTATTATTGGGTGAAGCTTTCGATTATTCAGGTTGCCAATACTTCAAAACCGTGACGCTGGCGATAACTTAATGTCTTCCCAATTTAATTACATGTAAGCTACTAGAAAAGACTAGAAACCAACAATCAGGACTAAACCGCTAAGTCAATATTTATTAAGCAAAAAATATTTACAAGCGAAGGGAGAATAAGCAAACAACGAGAACACATGAGTTTTTGAAAGAATACGAGTAATCTACGTTTAGCATAGTAACTTATAATTAACTCTATCATTTCTCGTCCTCATTTAAGAGACTTAGCCTAAAAAGTTAAGGAATCGAAGCTAAGTTCTCAACACGCACGGTCGAGTCAAAAATTACTCTTATTCTCGCCATCGGAAAACCTACATTCGTGTCTTCAAACACTTATAAAACATGAGAAAAAATTTAAACTTTGGCCATTTTAGCCTTATTTTGCAACAAAATGATAAACAAAAAGATAAACTTTGGAAAGCGTGAAGGTTTGGCAAGGCAAGTATCTATTCACCCCCCATACTAAATTAAACATTGTCCTCAATGTTTCGAGTCTAGGGGTGCAAACACCTCCATACTAGATACGTAGTCGAATGCCTAATCTAGCATGGAAAGGGTGTAACCGTTAAATTTAAAGCCGTTTATGAAGTGTGCTATAAACCTAAGGTTAGAACATCAAAGGATATATCATGGATATTGAGAAAGTCTTCAAAGCAAACGATCGAGTGCTCCCATAAAACGAACACGAGAGGCTCCAATCGTGAAGATAACGATCATCTAAAATCCACAATTCACAAAAAACCACGGAACAAAGGTTGGAAGGGCACAAATCCCCACACGTTACTACATTAGAAAGCGATAATATGTACTTAGGATAAGCATGGGACTCCCCCACGAGGCACCTCAGTTTTGATTACCGAGTCATGAGCTTGACTCGATCCTCTCAATACTAATTATCATTGGGGAAGGTGATTTGGTCGAGGTAGTTCAAGGATGGAACTTCCCCGCCAAAGTAGTGCTTCAACCTATGTCCATTCACCTTGAAATTAGGGTCATCATTTTGAGCTAGCTCGATGGTCCCATATGGAAAAACTTGGGTCACGGTGAATGGACCGGACCAACGGGACTTCAACTTAACGGAAAAGATTTTCAAACGAGAATTAAAAAGCAAAACTTGATCCCCAATGTTAAAAACCCGGTTTTTAATTTTTGAATCATGCAACTTTTTAGTCTTTTCTTTATAAATCAATGAATTTTCATAAGCAATATCTCTTAATTCATCCAATTCATTTAATTGCATTTTCTGGTGTTTTCTCGCGGTCTCCATGTCATCATTACAATGCTTCAGGGCCCAATAAGCCTTGTGTTCCAATTCAATTGGCAAGTGACAATTCTTCCCATACACAAGCTTATAAAGAGTGCACCCAATGGGCGTCTTATGAGCGGTCCTAAAGGCCCATAATGCATCGTCAAACTTATCCAACCAATATTGTCGGTTTTCCCCAATGGATCTCTCCAAGATCCTTTGCAACGCTCAGTTTGAAACCTCGACTTGCCTACTCTTTTGTGGGTGATAAGCCGTAGAAAGCCGATGTGTAACCCCATAAATCCTTAGGACCCTTTCGAATTGTTCGTTACAAAAATGGGTTCCACGATCGCTTATGATCGCACGAGGGGTTCCAAACCGAGAAAACAAGCTTTTCAAAAACTTGACTACCACACGAGCATCATTGGTGGGCAAAGCCTTTGCTTCCACCCACTTAGATAGGTAGTCAACCGTGACAAGGATGTACTTATTACCACGAGATGATGGGAACGGCCCCATAAAGTCAATGCCCCAAACGTCAAAGATCTCACACACTTGGATGATATTTTGTGCCATTTCATCTTTTTGTGAGGCTTTTCCTTGTCGTTGGCATGAGTCACACGACTTCACAAGCTCGTGTGCATCTCGGTAAATAGTAGGTCAAAAGAAACAGGCATCAAAAACCTTCTTAGCCGTGAGATTAGCACCGTGGTGACCACCCGTGGGTCCCTCGTGACAAGCTCTAAGGATGTTAGAAGCTTCGGTACCAAAGACACAACGTCGAATAATTTGATCTGCACAAGTTCGAAACAAGTAAGGGTCGTTCCAAAAGTAGAATTTGACGTCACGAAAGAATTTTCATTTTTCTTGAGTCGTCATACCCTTGATGATGAAGTTCCCCGCATGGTAATTTGCGATGTCCGAAAACCATGGGGTGGAAGAATCAAGCTTAGAATTCACTACACCAAGTGTCTCGAGCGGAAATGTTTCGGTGATTTCCTTGGGCTCGTAAACACTTTGGTGAGGATCTTCCAAACGAGAAAGATGATCGGCCGCTAGATTCTCGGCTCCTTTTTTGTCGAGATTTTTTGATCAAATTCTTGAAGGAGGAGAATCCAACGAAGTAATCTCGGCTTTGCATCGTGTTTAGCCATGAGATACTTGATAGCCGAATGATCCGTATACACTATGCATTTCGTCAAGACGAGATAAGGTCGAAATTTCTCAAATGCATACACCACGGCAAGGAATTCCTTCTCCGTTGTAGTGTATTTTAGTTGAGCCTCGGTCAATGATTGTTGTAAAAATACGACCTTTTAGGAAAATGGCGTAAAAGCGGTAAGTATTAAGTGATGATTTAGGAAAATCAAGCACTAATGACCCTTATGATGTGAAAGTTCGTTTCCCATGGAGGTATATGTGTGTGAATAATTCGTAATCGATTTGAGATATATATTTGAAAGAAGGGGATGAGAAAATAGAATGATTATGATGTGAAATTAATTACTACGACGACTAAACGTAAAACCGTAAAAAATAGCTAAAATAAAAATTAATTCTAAAAATTCCCAAAAAATTACCAAAAATCAAATTAAATAAACTAAGGGTATACAAATGATCAAAACTTTTTCAAACCTTTTAATTAATTAAATATTAATTTTTAAATGCTAATTAAAGCCCTAAAAATCAAATTAATTATCAAAAAGCCCAAATAAATATTTTTCACTTGGTAAACCTCTAAAATGACCTAAAAAGATTAAAAACTATTTTTATAAATTTTTAAACTAATTAAAACTATTTAAAATGATTTATAAACTATTTAAACTTAAAATAATTATAAAAATTAATCTAATGATGATAAAATTAATATAAGAGTTGCAAAAATACTATTTTAATGTATTAAACCTAAGAAAAATATAAAAAAATGCAAAAATGTGAAATTTGAAATTTAATAATAAAATAATATTAAAAATCCAAAATTAAAAAAAAATTCTAAAAACTTGAAAACTAGTTTATTTTAACCTAAATAATCAGAAAATGAAAGTGAAATTACCAAAATACCCCTAATGGGCCCCCAAATGGGCTAAAACCAAAAACATAATGGGCTTTTGGGCCCAAAAAGTCAAACTAGGCCCAAATGACCTGAAAAAGCCCTATCTAACTCAAAATTTAATTCTAAACACAAAAGTCTGAAGGCCCAAAAGCTGATTTTGAGCTTATCACAACTTAAATAGTCAACAGCTTATTCTTATTGGGCCAATAAGCCCATTAAGCAATAAACCAATGCCATAAGCTCTGCTTAAACACACAACCTTCTTTTCAGATGCCTAAGAGATATGTGAAAAGAAATTTTGAAAAAGCACACTCAATAAGCCAGAAATAAGCAAAGTAAAAATCCACAAAATGACAAAATAGTCGGGTTAGAGTTCTAGGCTGTTTCAGAAACTCTGGTTTGTTGCAAAAGCTCACAAATAGCTTAACTAAGAATAATCAATAATAAAAATCACAAAAAGCCTAGTATAATAAGCTGTGTGAACCAATAAGCTGGCTGAAAAAGCCAAATAAGCTAGTTTTCTAGCAAAAGCTTAACCAAAAGACTTGTAACCTTCCAGACTTCTTATTAAGCTGAGAAAAATGACACCTATTACAAAATCCAAGTTGTTGCATGTACCAATAAGCAGTTCTAAAAAATAAGCCAAATTGTGCTTATTTGACCAAAAGTCAAAGTGCTCCAAAATTCACCCAATGATCAGGGATGGTTTATAAGCTTGTTATAAGCAACTTTTGTGAAGAACTCAAGCAGGAGTCCTTGTGAATCAAGTGGTGAGTTGACCAAATGATGACTGATTTTGGCAAAAAGGGCTTAATAAGCCAATTAGCTTATAAGCCAGCAATAAGGCACACCAAATAGCAAAAATTACTCACAAGCAGCACAATATCAAGTTCCAAGCAACAAAACAACAAGGCATACACTAGAATCACAAATGCAAGCACAAAATGAGGTGGTCAATTTGCTGATGCAATTGACCACTTCAGCCAACTTTGATAAGCTATAGCACCTTCAATAAGCCACCAAATTCAACAAACAGATAATGCACAGATAGCTTATCACCTAAACTCTTCCCAAACCTGATTTCAGACCTTCGACCCAACAAACAAAGAATTTATTGGATCTGATGTGTTTGACCAATTTCAAAACACTTTTTATCAGATTTTTACAAAACTTAAAATCCTTTTTCTAATCCTTTTCAAACTTAACCAGTGACTAAAAACTATTGTATATGACTTGTTTAGACCTCCCAATCCCTAAGAACCAAGGGCACAAGGCCACAAGGCCTTATGATCCCAAAATCCCAAACAACCCTTTTATAAGCCCTTTTCAAACAAACTTCTTATCTAATCAAGCAACCTAGTAATTTTATGGTTCAAATAGCTCAACTAGGTGACAACTAAGAGATACCAACAATAAAATACGAACCACAAACACAGGAACAACAAATCACATAGCAAAGTAATAATCAGACCATAACATATGATTTTTTAGAGGAATCTTAACAAGAGGTTATACCTATCCTCTACAATATCCTAGGAGGATCAGCAATGCTCCCTAGACCTTGTTCAACAACTAGAACAAGACCAAGATACTTCAATAAAGGAGATGAGATGTGCTTTGGTTGATGTTTCAAAGCAGAAACTCAAGGACTTGATTTCTTCATCACAAGCAACAAACAGCCCAACCAAAGGCTCAAACCCCTTCACAAGCTTGGTGTAAACAAGCTTGTAAGAGCTTATGGCTTTTGGTTAAGGATTAGTACAAGTAAAATATCAAAAACAGATGACTGATTTCAAGTTATTTTCAAACTTGAAAACCTTACCAAACATAAACGTGTTCAAACCAAAAGATCTAAACACCTTTATAACATCAAATGGAACTCAGAATTACCCTTAAACAACACCAACTTTCAAAAACATAAAAAGGAATTACAATTTTCTCAAAATACCAACTTTTATAAAATTTAAAAAGGAATTACAATGTTTAAAAGGTAAAACTGGAACAAGGCTCTCTCACAAGTTGAGGAGTCCGTATATAGGCCACAAGGGCTGAGATTACAAGAGAAAACCCTAGCTATGAAGTTCCTGAAATGCCCTTGAATCTTCTAGACGAATTTTGATATTGAGCTGTCTAAATGCATCCTGGCTGTTCATTTTAGCTTTGTAACCAAGCAAGGAGTGTGGGCTATTGATTTGGGCACGTGGCATACCTTGGAGGTTAAGGTTTGATGTGATAGGTGGACGGGTTTGAATGGTAGGGTCCCTTGGTGAGTGGGAGTGAGGGTTTTTAGTGTGGGACGAGTTCATGGGCATGTGAATCAAGCATGTGCCTGAGTAATTTCATTTTACCCTTTGTTTAATTGAGTGGTAATTCTGGGTGGATGAATGGTGAATAGTGGTAAGTTTGATCCGAAAAAGGTGGGGAGGTGGTGTTTGGCGTGTGTTTGTATCATTTGAACTTTGGGAATGGCAGAAAGGGCCCTTGTGTTTTGGTGAAATGTGTATTAAACGTTTTTTAGCAACAAAACTTACTTCCCTTTGTTAAATAAGTTTCAGACTTCACACTTTTGCCCTAAAACTTTATCTAAAGTATTTCAAGGGTTGTTTTTGCCATTTTTGTATAGTTTGAGGACTGATTTTGGACATTCTTGATCTTCAAAGGTCTTCATTGTATCTTTGACTTCATGAGGGACTATTATTGACAATTTAGATTTAATGAGGGACTAAACTTGCCTATTCTTCAAAGTTGAAGGACCATTTTGTAATTTTGACAAACTTAAGGGACCAAACTTGTAATTATGAATATACAAGGGTTTTAAGTGTCATTTCTTCATATTTTGAGGATCAATCTTGTATATCTTCAAGTCTTCAAGGGTTAATCTTGGATAATTCATGAACTAAGGCCCGGTTCTTTGTACGGCTTCATTTCTCGTGTCCGTTTTTCCTTGTTTCTTGTGATATTTTGTCTTTTTCACAATATCCATACCTAAAACACACAAGTAAACAAATACAAGCATATATATGGTAGTTTATGACATTTTAATGTATTAAAAGCCCGAAAAGAACGAATGTGACTTTTAGGGTCAATGAATAGAAACAAGTAAATGTCCCATAGAGTAAATTTTGTCATCCTTGAGTGTCATACATTCCTTGCTAAGTGCAAAAACGAGATCATTGTTGGTACAAGTCACAATGCTAACACTACTCATACGTCCAAATTGTGTAATACTTTTTCTCCCCGCAATCCTAGTTATTATTAAAGAAAATGGGTTTCTAGATTTTTTTAACTATTTTTCATGGATCACAAGTGATTCATATTGACTTATTTAAGTCTTTATTAGTCCGAAAGTAAAGTAGCACGATTTAATCGATAGTTAGCCGAAGGACAAAATCTTTTTAAACGGCTTCTCGTGTATCTCCTTAAGTTCATATCTTGGCATAACTCGTTTCACGATTTGAGACCTTTCTCGGACCGATATTTGGCATGTATTTCATACTTCAAATCTTGGGAAGACGTTCTTGAAATTATCGCCTTATCTTCATTTTTTGGAATTTCTTCTCTTGACGTTCTTGAGAGATTCTTCATACTTGGACCACGACTTCATCATTTTTCTTCAATCTTTATTTTGGACTTTGATATACAACGATCCGCCTCCTTTTAGGACTTGGATATATTTATCCTCATACCTTGTAAGGGTCTTTTTGGATAGACTTTCTCCATGATCTTTAGGGGAGTAATTGCTTTTCGTCGTGTGTCTCGATCCTTCATATTGATTTAGGAACAATGATACTTCACATCATCTTGGATCTTTAGCAACAAAATAGAGCTCCTCATGCTTTGTTAGGGCCTTTTTGGATCTTCACCAATCTTCGCGTCCTGCTTCAATAAGTTATGCCTTGGCTATGAACTCTATTCAAACCCGAGCAACTTTTAAACGATCTTGTGCTAGAAGCTAAGTAACCTTTCAATTCGTACGACCTTACTTATTGCAATTTTTTATTCCTAATGCATTGATCTTATGGGAGAAAAATCCACAATTAAAAACATATGAGTTTTTGAAATGACATTTTCATGTTCTACGTTTAGCATGATCACTTGTCTAACTCTATCATTTCTTGTTCTTCACTATTTAAAGACCTCTAATTAAAGAGACTCGTCAATACTTAGCCATGCAAGTCAAAATTAAGCCAAATTTGGATTAGCTTTCATTAAGACTATATCAAATCAAAGTTTTGGTTTTTAAGCCACCTATAGGATCTTGCAGTTTCTGGTACTTTTCTCAAGTTTAGAGAATGCATTTTATAGTTTCCTTGATAAGTGACTTCCTAGGATCAATTATAGGAACTTGCGAAAAGTTCTTGTTCTTAACCCGAATGAGCTAAGACTTTCGCGTTTTAAAGTACCCTATATAAAAGTCTAGCAAAACTTGAATTGATCAGGTTAAGGAATGTAAAGGGCTCCAAATGCCCATCAAGTCAAAAATTATCTCTTATTCTACCCATCGGAAAATATTCATTCGTGTCTTAAAAACACTTATTAAAACTAAGAAATTTTTTAAAATCTGGCCATTTTTATCCTTATTAGCAACAAAACAAAACAAAACATTGAAAGTTGGAAAACGTGAGGGCGTAGCAAAGCCAGTATCTATTCACCCCCATACTAAAAGTAAACATTGTCCTCAATGTTTCGAGTCTAAAGGTGAAGCACCCCCATACTAGAGACGAAGAGTCAAATGCTTAGGATCTAGCATGGAAATGGTGATCAACAATATATCTAAAGCCGTTTATGAATTATGCTAAAAGATAATTGTTAGAACAATAAAGGATATGTCATGGATTCGTGAAAAACTTCTTCAAGCAAACAATGGAGGCTCACGTAAACGAACACGAGAGTCTTCAATCGTAGATGATGATGATGATCTAGATAACACAATCACAAACAACCACGAGACAACGAGTTGGAAGGGCACAAATCCCTCTCTTTATTTATTAGAAAGCATAAAAGGATAAGCATGGGATCTCCCCCACGAGGCACCTCATTTTTTATTACCGAGTCATGAGCTCGACTCGATCCCCTCAATACTAATTATCATTGGGGAAGGTGATTTGGTCGAGGTCATCCAATGTAGGAATTTCCCCACCAAAGTAGTGCTTAAGCCTATGTCCATTCACCTTAAAGTTAGAACCATCATCTTGAGCTAACTCGATGGTATCATAAGGAAACACTTGTGTAATGGTGAAAGGACCCGACCACCGAGATTTCAATTTCCCGGAAAATATCTTTAGTCTAGAGTTAAAAAGTAACACTTGATCACCAACGTTAAAAACCCGGTTTTTAATCTTTGCATCATGAAACTTTTTAGTCTTTTCTTTGAAAATCAATGATTTTCATAAGCATTGTCTCTTAGTTCATCCAATTCATTCAATTGTATTTTCTGATGATCTCCCGCGGTCTTCAAGTCAAAGTTTGCATGCTTAAGGGCTCAATATGCCTTATGCTCCAATTCAATGGGCAAATGACAATTCTTCCCATAGACTAACTTATAAGGAGTACAACCGATAGGTGTCTTATAAGCGGTCCTAAAGGCCCATAAAGCGTCATCGAGTTTGTCGGACCATGAAGCACGGTTTTCTCCAATCGACCTCTCTAAAATCCTCTTCAAAGCTCGGTTCGAAACCTCGACTTGTCCACTCGTTTGCGGGTGATAAGCCGTAGAAAGACGATGAGTAACTCCATATTTCTTTAAGACCTTCTCAAATTGGTCATTACAAAAATGGGTTCCACGATCGCTTATAATAGCACGAGGGGTTCCAAACCGAGAGAATAGTTGCTTCAAAAACTTCACTACCACACGAGCATTATTATTAGGTAAAGCCTTAGCTTCCACCCACTTAGAAAGGTAGTCGACCGCGACGAGGATATACTTGTTACCATGAGACGATGGGAACGGCCCCATAAAGTCTATGCCCCAAATGTCGAAAATCTCACACACTTGAATTATGTTTTGCGGCATTTCATCACGTTGAGACGATTTTCCTTGACGTTGGCATGAATCACACGACTTCACAAGTGTGTGTGCATCACGATAGATAGATGGCCAAAAGAAGCCGACATCGAACACTTTCTTAGCCGTGAGATTAGCACCGTGGTGACCACCCGTGGGTCCCTCGTGACAAGCTCTAAGGATGTTAGAAGCTTCAGCACCAAAAACACAACGTCGAACGAGATAAGGGTCGTCCCAAAAATAGAACTTGACGTCACGAATGAATTTTCGCTTTTATTGTGTTGTCATACCCTTGATTATGAAATTTCCCGCATGGTAATTTGCAATGTCGGCAAACCATGGGGTAGTGTCTTTAGAATTCACTACACCGAGAGTCTCGAGAGGAAATGTTTCGGTGATTTCCTTGTTCTCGAAAACATCTTTGTGAGGATCTTCTAGACGAGAGAGATGATCGGCCGCTAGATTCTCGGCTCCTTTTTTGTCAAGCACGGTGACATCAAATTCTTGGAGGAGGAGCATCCAACGAAGCAATCTCGGCTTAGCATCTTTCTTAGCTAAGAGATACTTGGTATCCGAATGGTCGGTATACACGATGCTTTTAGTTAAGACGAGTGATAGTTGTAACTTTACGTCATTTAGGAGAAAGAGCGTAATTAGGGTAAGTATTAACAAGTGATTTAGGAAAACCACGAGCTATGACCCAAAGTGGGGATCATTCTCAAGGAGGCTAGTGCGTTGTGTTAAGAGATGATTAACTCTATGATTATATTGTGAGAAAAGAAATAGAAATGAGATTAGAAGAGAATGACGGTTACGATGACGAATTTAAACTAAGACGAAATGGTCGTACACGTAAAACCGTAAAAAGTGACAAAATTAAAAATTCACACTAAAAAGTCCTAGAAAATTGCAACAAGTCCTAAATAATGTAATTAGAGTTTACAAAAAATCAAAAATCACTCAAACCTTTTATTTAATTAAATAATAATTTTTAATGCTAATTAAATCCCTAAAAATCAATTTAATTAATAAAAAGCCGAAAATGAGATTTTTTCAATTGTAAACCTCTAAAATGACCTAACTTAATTTAAAAATATTTTTGAAAATTTTTAAAATTAATTAAAACTATTTAAAAATAATTAAAAACTATTTAAGCTTAAAATAATTATAAAAATTAATCTAAGGACAATAAAAATATTCTAAAAGTTGTAAAATTCCTAACTAAATGTATTTAACCTAAGAAAAATATAAAAACTTGAAAAATCTAAATTTTAATTTTTAATAAAAAAATAATAATAAAATAATATTAAAATCCAAATTTATAAAAAATTCTAAAAACTTGCAAACTAGCTTAATTTAACCTAATAAACACAGAAATGAAGTTGAAATTACAAAAATGCACCTAATGGGCCTTCAAATGGGCCAAAGTCCAAAACAGACCCTTATTGGGCCAAAATAAGCCCAATAAGAAAAATGTTTATAAAAGTGGCCCAAAAGCTCCTATCTGACTCAAAATTTGATTCTGAACACAATTTTTCAAAGGCCTAAAAGCTGAAAATGTGATATAATCTGGCTTATTTTAAACAACTTATTCTTAATGGGCTTTTTTGGCCTATTAAGCTATAAGTTGATGCCATAAGCTCAAATTAGACACACAAGCTTCTTTTGAGTTACTTAAGACTTATGTAAAAAGAAATTTGAAAAAATTCCAAGGAATAAGCCTGAAAAAGCAATAAGCTATCTTCACAAAACGACAAAATAGTCGTTTTCGAGTTCTAGGCCATCCCAAGAGCTGATTCAAGTTTCAAAAGCTTTTAAATGACTTAACTAAGCTTAATCAACAAAAAGTTTTCAAATAAGTTCACTCAATAAGATGAAATAAGCAAATAAGCACTTCTTTAAAAGTCAACTTTAAGAGATTTCTAGCAAAAAGTCAAAGTCAAAGTCTAATAAGCTCCAGTTCAAACAAATGGGTCAAATGAGGAAGATTGATCACAAAAAGTAAGTTGTTGCAGGTCTAAATAAGCCAATATGGCTTATTAATAAGCTAACTGAAAATTAACACTAGCAGGGGCTAGTTTTGGTGTCTGAACAGTGGGAAAAGTTTCCACTGCTTGACGTGTTTGACTATTTGTCTTTAGTGACTTTTTTAGAGATTCAAGTTACACAAAGGCATCCAAATGATCATTGGATCATAAGGAGTCAATAACAACAAAGAAATCACATTCACAATCAGCCAATTTATACAGTTAATTCAATTAAGCATCAGACATGCACCAGACTTTGAACAATAAGCAGTTAAGCACTTATAAGCTGTTTTAGCAAATTTTAGCCAATCAAATTGCACCAAAAGCATACACAAGCTATAATAAACTTAAATGAACAAGTTTAAGCAGGTTTCATGCAATGGTTCAAAGCCTAAATCAAGATTCAAGCACAAACAGGTTACTGATGAATACTAACACAAGTAGATTTTTACTTTGCTGATGTACTTGACCAACAAGCCAAATTCAAACACTCAGATCTCTGAGATATGTTATGACAACTTTGATTTAAAGATTATATCCCTAAACATGCATATACTCTAAGTATTACCAAGATTTTAGGTCAAAAACAGTCAAACTTAATAAGTTATAGCACAATCTTTGATTCAAGGTTTTAAACCTGAAAACTTGCAGCAAATAGCACACAAATAAGTATTATGCAGATACAAAGCACAAACACAAACTTTCAACAACACAATAACACTCAATGATCATAAACAGATAATCTCAAACACCCCTTATCTTTTTCAAATCCAATTTAAACAAGTATAAGTGTATTTCAAGACCACCCGAGCCCAATGAAACACATTAACAAGTATAATATGAAGTATTGAACAAGATTAGACCATAAAATCAGCAAGAACACAAGTACCACAAAAATTCAACAAAAATCAAAAATTTTAAAAGATTTCGGGTAAGATGGTGTAAACCTTATGGATGTACATCCACACCCACGAATTTTGAGCTTATGTGCTAGAAAGAACAAGCACAAGCTTCCACAATAAATCCTACTAAGATTCAACAAGGTTATAAGCAAAATATCAAAATCAGAAAAATGAAAAAGCCTTGATTAATGTAACTCTTGTACCCCACACTTGATTATCCCCAAGTTATAAGCTTCACAACACCTTGATAATACAATATCAGGATGCTATGATCAGCTTTATAGCCCAAGAATTCCAAGGTGTACCAAGAAACTAAGCAAAATATCAAGCTTATAGGAAAATATGCAAACTTTTGCACACTCCTTTGAAAACAGGTTTTAAGATCAAAGAGTAGTAAACATCAAACAAAAATAAACAGATAATAAGGTTGGCACATGATTTTTATTCACCAAATTAAAACACATTTCATTGACTGAATATATGATTTACAGATTTGGGAACAATGGAAAATTCAAGAGCAAGGATAAATGTAAATGGTCCAATGCCTTTTATAGGCTACAAGTGAACTAGAAATGCAGGAAAAAACTTAAAAACCCTAGTGGTAAACTTCAAGAATTGCCCTTGAGGTGTTTGAATATTTTGTTGACATGTGAAGTTCCTTGGACGTTTGTGGAGATGCCAGTGGTGAAAGAAAGATCAAAGGGCTCAAAACAAACTTAGGATTGAAGCTTCATTCTAGTTGGTTGATTCCCTGCTTAGTTTGTCTTCTTCCCAAAAAACGTGTAGCAAGGTTGAAGCATGTGAGACTTAGGGTGATGTGGCAAGATGTTTAAAGGTGGGTTTAGGATTAGTACCACCTTAATCTTAAATCTGGAAGGAATTAGTGTTTAATTTCAAGTAATGAACAAATCCCTAATTGTGTTCATAGGATGAATAGTTGTTGTTTTGATCCGGTTTAGGATTTAATAATGTGTTAGGTGCCATAATTAGTTAACTAATTATATTAGTTAAAAAAACGGTGAGTGGATGTGTGAGGTGGCAGCAGAGTGAGTTTTGATTGGTTGTGGGAATTGAGTGGGTGAGGTGGCACCATGTGATTAGTCTAGGTATCTTAGGTTGTCTAGGCAGGTTTAGTCCCTTGTTTTCTTTTCACTTTTCAATTCATTTTAAACATGGCAAAAAATCCGAATTCCTTTGTTATCCAAGTTTCAATCTTCACAGTTTTGCCCCAAATACTTTTCCAAAGTATTTTCAGGGGTATTTCTTGCCAATTCTTGATTCTTGAATGACTGATTTGGCATTTTCTCCATTGATAATGGTGTTGACTTTTTTGTTTGACTTCTTGGAGGACTGAAATTGCCAAGTCATGATTAATGAGGGACCATTTTTGCCATTTCTTCAAAGTTAAGGGTCCTTTTGGTAATTTTGTCATTTTCGAAGGACCAAACTTGTAATTTCTTGTAACTTGAAGTCCTTCATGATATGTTTGACTTTGAGGAGGATTAATATTGATATTTTAGTTTTGTTGAGGGACTAAAATTGCCAATTCTTCAAAGTGGAGGGCCCTTTTTGCAATATTGACAAAGTTTAGGGACCAATCTTGTAATTATGAAGATACAAGGGTATAAAGTGTCAATTCTTCAATATTGGAGGACCCTTCTTGCATAATCTTCAAATCTTCAAGGGTTTGTCTTGGAAAATTCTTCATTAGGGCTTGGTTCATTGTGCGGCTTCGTTTCCCGTGTTCGTTTTTGCATGATTCTTGTGATCTTTTGTCATTTTCTCAATATCCGTATATGAAATACACAAGCAAGAAACACAAACATATATTTGGACAATTTCATGATATTTTATGCATTCAAAGTACTTTTTGGACGATGAGACTATGTATAAAAGCAGTCTCATCACTCCCCATACTAAACCATTGTCGTGCCCTCACGCAATGCTAGAATAAAGTATCGTAGCACCTCCAAAATTCATTTTTATTCACTTTTATTGAGCGGTAAACTAGCTACACTACTACTATTACTACTACTTACGTTTTAGACATAATGTATGATTTTCATCGCAAAATGGGACGTTTAGGTTAATAGAATAAGAACACGTGAATGTTTCGTTAGAAATAATTTCGTCATCCTTGATTTTCACCCCAATTCCATGCCAAGCGTGCAACGAGATCATTGTCATTATAAGTTAGTAATTCTAACACTACTCATATGCCCTAATCACGTACTTATCCTCCCATTTTCCTAAGTTGTATCTCTTATATTTTATTTTTTCTTGAATGTTTCACGAGGATACATTTTTTACTTATGCGATGATAGAGATTTAGGTCTAAAAATAGAGTCCTAACGGTGTAACCAAGACCATCAAATCAATAACCCCTCCTAATAGACAACAATGTCAAAAAATTAAGTCAACAAGAAGGATCGATAAACACGGTTTTATAACGGTTTTGAACATGAGACTTATTACCAAGACTTTTATACGCCCCCTAACGGAAGGACGTTATTATCATAGGTTTACCTCCATCTTTTATTCAACTTCGCCATGAAGCTTTTATTATGACTTCGGTCTTGCCTTTCCTTTTATTATCAACCTCATCGGTGGTTTTATTAGCCAAAGACGTATATCCTCACGCTAAGGCGAATTTTGGATCTTTAAAGCTTCAAAGATTAAGGCTTGATTCACTTTCAATTTTGCATAGATTTTTCGGCCTTGTGAGCTTCAAATTGTTTTTCTTGATTTAGGTGAGCACTTGAAATCTTATTATTGGGTGAAGCTTTCGATTATTCGGGTGCCAATACTTCAAAACTGTGACGCTGGCGATACCTTAATGTCTTCCCAATTTAATCACACGGAAGCTACTAGAAAAGACTAGAAACCCAACAATCAAGACTAAACCGCTAAGTCAATATTTATTAAGCAAAAAATATTTACAAGCGAAGGGAGAATTAGCAAATAACGAGAACACATGAGTTTTTGAAAGAATACGAGTACTCTACGTTTAGCATAGTAACTTATAATTAACTCTATCATTTCTCGTCCTCATTTAAGAGACTTAGCCTAATGTGAAGTAAAGGAATCAAAGCTAAGTGCTTAACACGCACGGTCGAGTAAAAAATTACTCTTATTCTCGCCATCAGAAGACCTACATTCGTGTCTTTAAACACTTATAAAACATGAGAAAATTTTTAAAATTTTGCCATTTTTAGCCTTATTTTGCAACAAAACGATAAACAAAAAGATAAACTTTGGAAAGCGTGAAGGTTTGGCAAGGCAAGTATCTATTCACCCCCCCCATACTAAAGTTAAACATTGTCCTCAATGTTTCGAGTCTCGAGGTGCAAACACCCCCAAACTAGAGACGTAGTCGAATGCCTAATCTAGCATGGAAAGGGTGTAACCGTTAAATTTAAAGCCGTTTATGAAGTGTGCTATAAACCAAAGGTTAGAACATCAAAGGATATATCATGCATATTGAGAAATTCTTCAAACCAAATGATCGAGTGCTCCCATGAAACGAACACGAGAGGCTCCAATGGTGTAGATAATGATCATCTAAAAACCACAATTCATAAAAAACCACGGAACAAAGGTTGGAAGGGCACAAATTCCCTCGCGTTACTTCATTAGAAAGCAATAATATGTACATAAGATAAGCATGGGACTCCCCCACGAGGCACCTCGTTTTTGATTACCAAGTCATGAGCTTGACTCGATCCCCTCAATACTAATTATCATTGGGGAAGGTGATTTGGTCGAGGTAGTTCAAGGATGGAACTTCCCCGCCAAAGTAGTGCTTCAACCTATGTCCATTCACCTTGAAATTGGGGCCATCATTTTGAGCTAGCTTGATGGTCCCATATGGAAAAACTTGAGTCACGGTGAATGGACCGGACCAATGGGATTTCAACTTACCGGAAAAGATTTTCAAACGAGAAAAAAAAGGAAAACTTGATCCCCAATGTTAAAAACCCAGTTTTTAATTTTTGAATCATGTAACTTTTTAGTCTTTTCTTTATAAATCAACGAATTTTCATAAGCAATATCCCTTAATTCATCCAATTCATTTAATTGCATTTTCCGGTGTTTTCCTGTGGTCTCCATATCATCATTACAATGCTTTAGGGCCCAATAAGCCTTGTGTTCCAATTCAATTGGCAAGTGACAATTTTTCCCATACACAAGCTTATAAGGAGTGCACCCAATGGGCGTCTTATGAGCGGTCCTAAAGGCCCATAAAGCATCGTCAAACTTATTCGACCAAGATTGTCGGTTTTACCCTACGGATCTCTCCAAGATCCTCTTCAACGCTTGGTTTGAAACCTCGACTTGCCCACTCGTTTGTGGGTGATAAGCTGTAGAAAGACGATGTGTAACCCCATATTTCCTTAGGACCCTTTCGAATTGGTCATTACAAAAATGGGTTACACGATCGCTTATGATCGCACGAGGGGTTCCAAACCGAGAAAACAAGCTTTTCAAAAACTTGACTACCACACGAGCATCATTGGTGGGCAAAGCCTTAACTTCCACCCACTTAGCTAGGTAGTCAACGGAGACAAGGATGTAATTATTACCACGAGTTGATGGGAACGGCCCCATAAATTCAATGCCCCAAACGTTAAAGATCTCACACACTTGGATGATATTTTGTGGCATTTCATCTTTTTGTGAGGCTTTTCCTTGTCGTTGGCATGAGTCACACGACTTCACAAGTTCATGTGCATCTCGGTAAATAGTAGGCCAAAAGAAACCGGCATCAAAGACCTTCTTAGCCGTGAGATTAGCACTGTGGTGACCACTCGTGGGTCCCTCGTGACAAGCTCTAAGGATGTTAGAAGCTTCGGTACCAAAGACACAACGTCGGATGATTTGATTCACAAAAGTTCGAAACAAGTAAGGGTCGTTCCAAAAATAGAACTTGACGTCACGAAAGAATTTTTGTTTTTCTTGAGTCGTCATACCCTTAATGATGAAGTTTCCCGCATGGTAATTTACGAAGTCCGCAAACCATGGGGTGGAAGAATCAAGCTTAGAATTCACTACACCAAGTGTCTCGAGCGGAAATGTTTCGGTGATTTCCTTGGGCTCGTAAACACTTTGGTGAGGATCTTCCAAATGAGAAAGATGATCGGCCGCTAGATTCTCGGCTCCTTTTTTGTCAAAAATTTTGTGATCAAATTCTTGAAGGACGAGAATCCAACGAAGTAATCTCGGCTTTGCATCATGTTTAGCCATAATATACTTGATAGCCGAATGATCCGTATACACTATGCATTTCATCAAGAGGAGATAACGTCAGAATTTCTCAAATGCGTACACCACGGCAAGGAATTCCTTCTCCGTTGTAGTGTATTTTAGTTGAGCCTCGGTCATTGTCTTGCTAGCATAGTGAATAGGCAAGAAGTGCTTTTCATGACGTTGCCCCAATACGACCCCAATAGCGTAGTCACTAGCATCACACATGAGCTCAAAGGGGAGGTTCCAATTGGGTGCAACAAGAATGGGATCTTCGGTAAGTTTCCTCTTAAGGATTTCAAAGGCTCGTACACAATCTTCGTCAAAGACAAAACGTGCATCTTTTTCAAGGAGATGTGTAATAGGTCGAGAGATCTTTGAAAAATCCTTGATGAATCGACGATAAAAGCCCGCGTGGCCTAGGAAACTCCTAACTCCCTTAACGGTTTTGGGATGAGGTAATTTGGCGATGACGTCTACCTTAGCTTGATCTACCTCAATCCCTGCTTTCGAAACCTTGTGCCCTAAGACGATTCCACTTTTAACCATAAAATGACATTTTTCCCAATTAAGCACAAGGTTGGTTTCGTCACAACGCTTCAACATTCTCTCAAGATTCGACAAACACGAAGTGAACGAACAACCAAACACGGAAAAGTCATCCATGAAGACTTCCATCGTCTTCTCGATCATATCATGAAAAATAGCCATCATGCACCTTTGAAAGGTTCCCGGTGCATTGTAAAGTCCGAATGGCATTCTACGATAGGCAAACGTTCCATATGGACACGTAAACGTAGTTTTTTCTTGATCACGATGATCGATGGGGATTTGGAAGTAACCAGAAAAACCATCTAAAAAGCAATAGAAATCGTTTCCCGCAAGACGCTCCAACATTTGGTCCATGAAGGGCAAGGGAAAATGGTCTTTTCGAGTGGCTTCATTCAACTTACGATAGTCAATGCACACTCTCCATCCGATCACGAGTCTAGTGGGAATTAACTCGTTGGCATCGTTTGGCACAACGGTCATTCCTCCCTTTTTAGGGACACAATGAATAGGACTCACCCAAGGGCTATCGGAAATAGGGTAAATCATTCCCGCGTTAAGGAGTTTTAGGACTTCGTTTTTGACGACGTCGTGAATTTGGGGGTTCACCCTCCTTTGACATTGGATTGCGGGCTTGTAATCCTCCTCCATTAAGATTTTGTGGGTACAAAATTTGTGATCGATCCCCTTAATGTCGGATAACTTCCACGCAATTGCCCCTTTGTGGTCCTTTAGAACATCGACAAGTGCGGTGTTTTCATCATCCGTAAGTTCTTTCGCAATAATAACCGGCAACTTGTCGTCCTCCTCCAAAAAGACATATTCGAGATAAGGAGGTAAATCTTTCAACTCGAGGATAGGTGGTTCCTCTGTAACACCCCATTTTGATAATGGAATGTCACGCGTAATTATGGCATGTCATCAAAGCATACAAGGAAAAATGTCTAAACATTACATGACCATAAAAGGAAAATACCGGAATCAAACATCGGTAGTCCAAAAGTAAAGCTCATCACACACAAACATAAGTACTATAAAGGAAAGGACTAAACAATGTCCATAGCAAGAGTATCAAAGTAAAGATAATGCATAAAGTAATGAAAGGCTAGAAAGCTTCCAGTCCATATGCACGTACGCTAAAGTCTACGAGCGTCCCTGAGTACCTGCCGTTTTGGGAACATAGAAAAGGAAAACGGCTGAGCAATACGCTCAGTGCACGGATGTACAATAAATCATGAATAGTATACGCATATAAGCATATAACAGCGGAAGAAACTAAGTCCCGAATAACCTGGTTAAGTCTTGGTAAAACTGGTTTTATAGTTTGAAAAGCCTTATGTTTATCTTATAAAAACTGTTTAACATTTTCTACCATTAGCCAATATAGGTCATGAAAATCCACCGTGCATGAATACTTGGAGGGTGACCTCATCATACAAATTAGAGGGGCTGCCTCTAATTTAATATACTAGTTTGGATAGGAGGGATCAGCTCCTTGTGAAGGATGCAAGGCACACACCACATTCACACTGAGTAATCTGCTGAAAACATGTAACTACGATTCACCCATACACCCCACATGATAAATATAATAATAATATGGCCAAAAGCTGAAGGGACGCCACGAGCAATCACTCCGCCGTGGTGAAGTCATAACACCAGTGCCTCTAGTGTTATGGTTATGGTACCTCCATAACTAGGTGAAACTGGTCATGCATGTATATGGCTATAGGTATTCTAAATTAAACATAAGCAAATCAAACATATAAACTTATACTACGGGAAAACAGTTGGCTGCATACGGGTAATCCTAATAAGGAAAGAATGTCCATACTGAAAGGACGGGAATCTGTACCTTATATCCAGTGAACGAAGAAGACGAACTGAAGAGAGTCCTACTTCGATATCACTAATGCTACATAAATACATACTTGTAAAAGTATCTGATTACTAAATACGTAACTTGTTTTATGTCATGTCTTAGCTTATTTATACGGTCATGTCATGTTTTACTGTTTTAAGCTTTAAACTGTGTTTATCTTATATTCTGTCTATCATGATTAAGTATTACTTGTATTTCATGTATTATTATACTTACTGTGTAATAATAAGTAACTTCTAAAAATAGCAAGTTTCCTAAAATAGAAAGTTTTTAAAGATAGAAAGTTACCAAAATAGAAAGTTTCCAAAAATAGAAAGTTTCCAAAAATAGAAAGTTTCCAAAAATAGAATTACTGCTTAAAATAGATAAGTTTCTAAAAATAGAAAGTTTCCATAAATAGATTAGCTGCCTTAATTAAATAAGTTTCTAAAAATAGAAAGTTTTCATAATTAGCTATAAGCTGGTTAAATAAGCTAAGTATATAAGCTTAAGTGTTTTCTGATTATTTTTCTAAGTCATATTGATATAAGGTATAGTTTATTAATTATTACATGTAATTTAAATAAACTATAGGTTAAAAGTATTTAATTAAATATATCATGTTTTTAATTAAATAAAGTTAAATACTTAGGTTAAAACATGTATTATTAATTATTAATAATATAACCTAAGTCATGTTAATTAATTAATTATAACCATGGTTTTTAATAATTAATTAATATAAAGTTTAGAAAAATATAAATACTTAGGTTAATAATTCCATGATCTAATAATTAAATTATAACCTAAGTCATGTTTTATTAAATTAATCATGTCATATATTATTAATTTAATTTTAACATATGATTATTAATACATAACTTTAACATAAACCATGAACCAGATCGTGACTAGAAACCATGAACCGGACTCGAAATCAACACCATACCCCGAACCACTTCGGGGTTCCCCCTTGTTTGCTGCTGCCGTGGGACCCACACCACCAAACCGAGGCCTTGTGGTCTCCGTGGTGGTCTATAAGCCAAACCGAGACCCCCTTGGGGTTCAGTTTAGGCGCCGGCCAAACAAAACACCCCTAAATCCTCCTTTTTGATTTACCCCATAACCATTTACATGTTTAGTTTATGTTTTTAATTAGGTTTTTAAAAACATCATGTTCTTATTTATTTTATAAATCAAAACAAAAAGAAAAAGGATTTAAAAAGGTATACCGAATGCGTGGATCTAACGAGGATGAACACACACGACACTTGCACCAAAATCAAGATCAAAATCAAACAAACACCCCCCTTTGGTGTGTTTATATGCGGCAGCCAAGAGGAGAGCAATAAGGAAAAGGAGAAAAGTCTTTTTAGGTTTTTGATGTTTTATTGTAAATGTGAAAAATAAAAACAAGATTTTACCTTTACCCCATGTTAGTAAAATTTGATGGGCTTGACGCATCCTTCCTGATGTAGCCGCGCGTAGGGGTCCCCACATGGGGTACCTGTACCGTTTTCCGTGTCTTGTTATTTAAGTGTTCGTTCGTGTTTAGTTGTGTTCGTGTTTTATGTGTTCTCGTTAAATATTAACCGTCACTTAATATATTTATTCGTGTTTGTAATAAATATATATACGTAATTAATATTAGTTCGTGATTTAGTTACGTTCATGATTTCATGATCGCATGTTCGTGATTAATTATTGTTTAAATAATTATTGTGTGTTCGTACGTAATAAATACTTATCGTGTTTTAACACGTACGTAATACGTAAAATTCTAACACGTGAACGTAATCATACTATAAAAGGAAAGTTTTAATCTAGTACGTATGATCCTAAGGGTACTATTCATGGTAAAAGCATGCGGGTTTTACACCTCAATTGAAGATTTGGGCTCGATACTCATAACCTCCTCGGGTGGAGGAAATGGGAAATCATTGAGAAAATCCTTGATAATCGAGAAGTCCTCATCATTGTCGAGGTCTTCGTCACAAGTACGTGGAACATCGAATTCTTCCAACGTAAAACCACCACCTTCAAATGGAGTGAAGGTTGGTGTCGAGTTATCAAGAATGGGATCAAACATAGTGGGATTGCCACTATTTTCATCATCACCAAAACCTAGAACTTCTTGTGAAAATTCCTCGCAAACAACGTCAATCATATCAACGAGGTTTATGGTTGCAACGTAATAAACATGAGAAATTTGAGAGTTTTGAGTTGCGTTTATAACAAGTTCCTCGTCGTTGAAACGTAAGGTGATCTTTCCAGCATGAACTTCGATCAAAGCCATAGACGTATCTAAAAAAGAACGACCAAAAATGAGAGGAACTTGAGGATCCGTGGGAATATCGACAACGATAAAGTCTATCGGATAATAGAACTTTCCCACTTTCACAAAAACGTCTTCCGCCAATCCACATGCTAACATAGTCCTGGCTGCTTCAATTAGGGTTATATTCTTTCTCTCAACAACCCCATTTCGCTGTGGGGTTCTGGCAACACTAAACTGCCTAGTAATCCCTTTCTTGGCACAAAAATCATCCAACAGTTTATTTCTAAACTCACCACCATTATCACTCCTAAGCATTTTAACTTCATTACCAGTTTTCTTCTCTATCTGAGTAATAAAGTCAATTAAAGTATCAGCAGTGTCACTTTTCGTAGCCAAAAAGAAAGTCCAAGTAAACCTAGAAAAGTCATCTGTGATGAAAAAGCAGTATGATTTACCATTCAAACTCTCTATATTAGTTGGACCAAAGAGGTCCATATGCAATAAGTGAAGAGGTTTAGAACTAGAGTGCACCTGTTTAGACTTAAATGAGACCTTGTGCTTCTTGCCTTTAAGGCATGCAACACAAGAGTGGTCATTGTGGAAAGCCTTTCAGGCAAACCATCAACAAAACCAAGTCTCACAAGTCTGTTTATATTCTTAAAGTTTATGTGCCCTAGTCTCCTGTGCCATAGATTACTCTCATCAACTGAAGCTTTAGCATAAAAACATGACATATTATTATTCATCCTAATCCCATTAAGATTCACATTATAAATGACTTTATGTCTAGGTGTTCTATAGTCAATATATTTCTCATCTGGAATCTAGGTGTTCTATAGTTTGTGGTACACTAAAAAGATTGTAATCAAGTTCCTTTACCAGAAACACGTTTTCAAAACACAAGTTCTTGCTGAGAAGAGTTCCTTTGCCTGTGATAGTTCCATATCCGCCTCCAAACTAAACCTTATCACCATCCTTAATGGGAGTGATGTTAGTGAGATAATCTTCCTTCCAAGTCATGTGCCTAGAGCATCCACTATCCCAATATCGATAATCATTGACCTGTTTTTGAATGCCCTGCACATAAAGAAAACAAATTAGTTCTCTTTGGGAACCCGAGCCTTAGCAAACTTGGATTTATCTGGTTGTTCAATAAGAACAGACTTAGTTCTCATAACAACCCCTTGTTCATCCCTTTTTGGATGAAGTAACCAGTTAACCCCAATTGGTTTTGTAATGACCTTTGAAATATAATTGAATATGTTGTAGGTCATAGAAAGCCCATTTGAATTAGGGTTTTTATCTTGCTTAGGTATCCATGTCAAGCTAGAAGAATCTTTAGACCCCTTACCCTGTGGTTGCAAATATTTAGGTCTGGAAACGTTTCTGTCAGCGTTGGATTTGGTCTTGTCAACGCTGAAATTTCCCTTGTCAGCGTTGAATCTAGGGTTTGCTACAGAAACCCATTGCCTATTAGACCAAGTATTGGTCTTTTGAAATGGTCTTTGTCCATGAGTGTTAGACCCTCTAGTGAAGAATGGGGCTGGTCTAACAACTAGTGGACTTTGCTCCACAAAAGTTTTGGGTCTGAAAATGTTTGACTTTTTGACAGCGTTGACCTTGGAAGCGTTGACACACTTATATGCTAAATGTGAAAAGCTACCACAAGTGTAACAGGCTTTTCTAGACATAACCCTAGGTCTAGAAGAGAAGAAGCCTGTTCCATTATCACTAACTTGGCTTTTAGGTGACCTAATATTCCTATACATTTCTGCATACTTAATGCTAGGTTTTCTGACAGTGTTTGAGCCAAGGTCAACAGTCTTGCCAGTGATTGGGTTTGTTATCTTAATAGGGGTCGACTCATTTGGACTTTCACATAACAAGCCACCCTTAATAAACAAGGTAGGGTTGGCTTTCTTCCATTCATTCAAGTCAGTCAACTTTTGTCTATACTCTTCAACTGGGGTAATGACTCTTAGTGGAGGAATAAATTCCTCCTCTTGGAGTTCTGGTAAACCAGTCCAAGATAAGTCCTTTCTTTGGACTCTATAGAAGTCCCCAGCTGGTGGTGGAACAACAGTATAGACTTTCATCCCAATCCCGGTCATATCCTTTGGATCCCTTTGCATTCTCCTAGGGTTTGTGTGGCTTTATCAAATCTCTGAATTTTAAAACCTACATTGTCCTTATTCTTGATAGCCTCATCTAACTTAGCCTGTAATTCACTATTAACCCTTTCCATGATGTTTCTAACATCATTACTAGCATTTAACTCATGTTTTAAGATATTTATTTTATCTTTTAAGTCAAATTCCATTTTCTTATACTCGGAAACTGTCTTCTCAGTTTGAGTGAGAGCAATTTGATAGTTAGACAGTTTGCATCTCTCAGTACTCACATCACTTAACAATCATAAAACCTCTTTGTTAAGTTTTTCAGTATTTAAACGACAACCCTTACTACAAAAAGCATCATCGTATACCTCATTATCTGATGAAGAGGAGGAGTGTGCCATAAGAGCATATTGAACATGCTCTTCTTCTTCTTCTATCTCAGCAACCAAAGCTTTATCCTCTTCCCCATCTTTAGCCAATTAGCTCCAGTCCTATCCAATACCATCAATTTCTTGCACTGCCACCATGTCCTTTGGATGTTCAGCCTTAACGACTTGACTTGAGGGTTTTCCAGCATCAGATCTTCTTGGAGATCTGCATTCCCTCATAAAGTGCCCCATACGATGACAATTGTAGCACTCAACTTTGGATTTATCAAATCTAGCAGTGTCCTTTGCATTAAAGGTCATCTTCTTCTTAAACCTTCTATTCCACCTGTTTGCTCTTATACTAGCAAGAGCCATGTTCCACCTTATATCCATCCCCTCCAGGTGCTCATCACTTATTTGCTCAAGGTCCTCATATGTAATCACTGAACCATTTGGCAAAGAATCAATATATGCACACAATATCCAGATCCAGACGAGCAGGCTTAACTCTTGGTGAGTCAATTTTGTATGTGTCAGCGTCTTAATGTGAGGCGTTGACAGGACATGATCCAGCGTTGACACATGATGATCCAGTAACTGGGTGCATGTATGAGTCCTTCTGATCAAATTGACCTTCACTATGTGAGAAGAAGGCCATGTTGCTATTGGTAGACTTACTTCCATGCTCCAAAAGAGTTTCATTCTCCAACAGCCTCAGTTTGTTGTAGATATCATCAAAAGTAGAACTTTTGTGAGTGTTGTTGGCAAGTATAGATCTTGCCTCAATCTTCCACGCATCACCAAGGCTTTTAAGAAAAGTGGCAATAATGTCAACATCACCAACTTGTGTCCCCATGAAGGACAGCTTGCTTGTAATATCAAGCAGTCTGCTTCTCACACTGCTAAGCTTCTCATTAGGTTGAACCTTGAAAACAGCATACTCATGCATGAGTTGCTTCTTCTTCTCTTCCTTAGTATTAGCATTACCACCATATGAGATTTCAAGGGCTGCCCAAAGGTCTTTTGCAGATTCATAACCTCTGTATTTGTGCTGATTTTCTTGTCCCAAAGAGAGTTTCAGAATGTTTAGGGTTTTCATATCAACCCTTTTCTTTGCTATGTCTTCAACAAACACAACTCTACTATCATCAGGTTTTTCTCTCTTATCTGCTTCTGGACTTCCAGCAACAGCTGATCTTGTAGCAATGGCATCAGCAATCTTTTGAACTTTATTGAATGTGTTTCCATATTCAATAATCTCCCAGATAGTGTAGTCATAGATCTCCAGATATTGCTCAAAGTTGAACTTCCACAGCTCAAAGTTGTTTGCATCAAGCATAGGAATCTTGATGTTTGGTAAGGATGATGAGGAGGAGGTTACTTCTGGATTTGACATGATGTTTTTAGGGTATTGTGAAAATTAGGGTTTTGGATATTTTAGGGTTCTTGTGTTCTTTAAGATCAAAAGTTTCTCAACAAGCTCTGCTACCACTTGTGGAGTCCTATGATCGTTAGACTCAATGGTTAAGAACCATTATATCTAGGATAATCAACATTCATATGATGTTAATCATAGCGTAATAGAACATTGATTAGTAACAAGATGTTATAAGAACAAAGATAAATTCTCCCAAAGTGTTTGTATTAATAATTAACACAAACAACTCTAGGTGTGTATACATTCAATCCCACACCTAAAGATCGAACTTTACTGTAGGTTACATTGTGAAAACTGAATAAATATAAACCTACGTATGTTTTCTTTATATAATAGAAAACATAGCTTACAAAGAAAGCTAACATAATAATAAAAAGACTCCACCAGCTTGTAGAATTGCTTCTTGTAAATTTTAGTCCTTGTCTTCTTATTTTGTTTATTTTGTCACATCAACTCAATATTTGACCCAACATGTAGTGCCATCTTTAAATGACTAATAGTATACGAACCCAAGTAGTAGTATCTTGAAAAGAGCAACTTCCAATGGTTGAATAGAACCAAATAAGATCAACTTTTGTCAAGTATCTTGAATCTTTAAATTCTGTAGGCTTTATGTAATGATCACATATGAAGAAATCTAATTATGACTTACTTGATGATGAAATAGAATAACCCGAACTTGTATTCCATGTCTTGTACTAAACATGTGACTCCAAAACTCACGACTATAATGAGTAGACTATAAAACTCACGGCTATAATGAGTAGACTATAAAACTCACGGCTATAATGAGTAGTCTCTTGACAAAGAGAGTTCTCTAGCAAATATGGGCATAGAGCGTCTTAAGAAAAATCTCATACCTTTGCTACCTTTTTATCAAGTCCATTGTCACACATTAAAAGAACCTACAAGTTACCTTCAAATGCTGACAAAATTTGAAGATATGATAGAACACCAATCCGCGAAAATCTACTTCGTCTTCAAACAAGTAATAAAAACTTTTCTTTGTAACCAATGAAAATAAAACGAGCCTTTATACCTTTAAGAACTAGTTGTTGTGAATAACCAAACCAAAAATATCTCCAAAACTATTTGTCAGCGACTGTGAACAATGCTGTCAACGACTTAAATACACGTGTCAGCGGCTAGATTTCACGTGTCAGCGGATAAATCAGTCCACTATCGTACATCAGTGGCTAAATAATAATGATAGTGAGTACCAAGAATATACCCAAATGTGAAGAAAATACCACTTTTCCTTTTCGTAGCTAGCCCAAAGTCTCCAAACATTGTATAAAACAACACATGTAGTATTTACGTCCAATATTCCATTCTGGGACCACGTGCCTTAAACTGCTTCAATCTTCTTAAAAGTACCATATGTTTGCTTCTTTGAATTTCATCACGTGTACATCTTATTCTTTTCAACAAATCAACAGATTCTCCCATGCGTCTCTATCATATATGTTTAACAAACAATAACCCAGGGATTCTGTTCCCATAAATCAGGGACAGAGAATAAAAGATTTACTCCTAAACATCAGGAAGTACACGTCCCATTTATAAAAAAGAATACCATTAATTAGGAAACAAGAATATCACATCATCCATATCTCATATCAACCGATTTTTAGGCATTCATAATATATCTCGATCATAATAGCAAAAACCAACAGAAAAGCAAGATCTTACCAAAACATTCAGATCGATCCAAATATCACGCAGCTACATACAATTTGTTCACCAAGCAGCATCATACAGTCTTCTTTTCCAAAAGTTCTTTTCTTCTTTTGTCTATCATATATTAGATCATCAGATTTCTAGGATTTGTTCACCAAAATCCCTAAAGATCAATCTTTGTACGGCCACCATGAAAATCGATTTTTGATCATAAGATGAACAACTCCAGATCCTTGGGTTTCAAAGACGAAAATTCTAATCGTATTAACACACAACCCTAATTCAGGTTTAAGCTTAATCGTATGACATAGAAAACGAACTAGCAGCAACAATCTTAAAACGAGGATCCATACAGCATCTACAAACATCGATCACAGCTACCATCTTACAAGATCTAGGGTTTCATGTAAACCCTAAAACGAATCCAAATCATGCCCCTTTAGCAACAGTTTATTTTTCTCTAAACTGTCACAGATGTGATTACTCCTTCCTCCTATTCTTTTTGTGACACCAGATCTGTCACAAAAACGTCGCAAATATGTCACAGATTTGACGGACCGTCGCTAAACCGTCACTAAAACTGTCGCTAATCCTGGACAGCGGCTTCACAGCAACCCGAACACGAACATAACACCTTGTATCTCCTAGATATCACAAGCCTTAGGCTTTGATACCACTTGTTGATCACAAACATAGATCGATTAAGCTTGTGTATACGAGAATAGATCAAGTTATACACGTAGAGAAACTTTGTTTATGTATAATGTAATCTAAGTGTTATGCGGAATTAACACTTAAACAAGAACACACTAAGATGTAAAAAAACTTTCACTTGATTGATAAGAACAAACTTGCTTATAATGAAAGTGTTTTAACGTATGAAAACTTATTATTAACAATAACCTAAAGGTCTTGTTTTATAGACATAAGAAGCCTTGTACAAGAGTCTACGTATCTACTATTCTAGGTAAAGATAAATATAGAAAATACATTGTTGAACCTATCTTTACTAGAAATAATCTAGAAACAAAATACGCGTAGACCATATCTTCCTATCAGTTCTTGTCTTCAAGCTATCAACGCTTGACTTCTTCTTGTTAACGCTTGATCTGTCAGCGTTTGTTTTCTTCCTATCAACGCTTGTTTTCCTCTTGTCAGCGCTCAAGTGAACTGGCTACATTTTATTCCCAACACCTGCTAAGGAGTACGGAAAAAGCATCATCTTAATCGAGTATTAGAGACGTCCTTAAACTTGCAAGTGGCGGTAAGACGATTGAATTGGCGAATGTGGTTATGAGGGTTGTCCTTTTCGTCACCACGAAACTTGTTGTTTTGAATCATGGACAACAACCCCGTCTTAACCTCAAAATTCTCTGCAAGGATAGCGGAAATTACAATAGCGTCTCCATAACCCTCGATGGGTGCTTGAAGTAACTCCATCATAGTTTGATTCTCCATGGTTAGTTCCTATCTTACAATGGGTTCGTCAATAGGAGACTCCTCACTAGAAAGATTAGGAGTAGGTGTTGACTCCTTTCGGTTTCTACGTTTACGTGCACGTCTAGCTTGATTGCGGGTTTGCATAAACGTCACGTACAACGAGGGGATGAGCAAAGAAGATTCTTTTTGGTGTTTTGTATTTTTCCAAAAATTTTTTTGTGGTTTTTTATTGTTTTTACTTTTTTTGGATTTTTGTGATTGTATTAAGTAGACCAAAATCTACAAATCTCCTCCTTAATCAAATCTATTGATTAAAGAAGCCTCAAGGAATGAAAAAGATCACGTGAAGTGAACGCCTTCGATGACTTTAGAACGTTGGTGGAACACCAAAACGTTCAAGAGGGTTTAATCAATTGAAACCAAGAAAATATATACGATACTTAGTAGTACTTTGGGCGGCAAAATCCTCGATTAGCTTTCAATCTCAAAATACTCACAAGCAAGCGGGGAAACGAGGCGGCGCGAAGCACTTAAGAGTCTGTTTCCTTAGGATATATTTTATAATACCCGCCTTATACCCACCTTATAGTTTGTATTTTTCAAAATCGAGTTTCACGAAAGTATTTATCTATTTTTGCCTTTTCTTTCTTGTTTGAGATTCGAATACAATGATTGGGTAATGACCTCCCAAGTCAAGGTTGTGTTTTCACACTTTTGGAGTACTTGTGAATTTATTGTTCTACGTATACAACATAGTAATAGTATTCACACAAAAAACGAAAAACCGATAATACGTATTAGTAGAGTGCTACTAATACAATAGATATTATGGCTATACATAAAAACAACAATTTCCAAATAAAAACACACCACGCCTCCCCGGCAGCGGCGCCAAAATGATAGTTGTAAATTTACGTCTACTAGGAAAAAGAGCGTAATTAGGGTAAGTATTAACAAGTGATTTAGGAAAACCCCGAGCTATGACCCAAAGTGGGGATCGTTCTCAAGAAGGCTAGTGCGTTGTGTTAAGAGATGATTAACTTTGTGATTATATTGTGAGAAAATAAATTAAAAATGAGATTAAAAGAGAATAACGGTTACGATGACGAATTTAAACTAAGACGAAATGGTCGTACACGTAAAACCGTAAAAAGTGACAAAAATTAAAATTTACCCTAAAATTTCCTAGAAAATTGCAATAAATCCTAAATAATGTAATTAGAGTTTAAAAAAAATCAAAAATCACTCAAACCTTTTATTTAGTTAAATAATAATTTTTTAATGCTAATTAAAGCCCTAAAATCAATTTAATTAATAAAAAGCCCAAAATGAGATTTTTTCAATTGTAAACCTCTAAAATGACCTAACTTAATTTAAAACTATTTTTGAAAATTTTTAAAATTAATTAAAACAATTTAAAAACATTTAAAAACTATTTAAACTTAAAATAATTATAAAAATTAATCTAAGGACAATAAAAATATTCTAAAAGTTGTAAAATTCCTAACTTAATGTATTTAACCTAAGAAAAATATAAAAACTTGAAAAATCTAAATTTTAAGTTTTAATAATAAAATAATAATAAAATAGTATTAAAAATCCAAAATTTATAAAAAATTCTAAAAACTTGCAAACTAGCTTAATTTAACCTAAAAAACACAGAAATGAAGTTGAAATTACAAAAATGCCCCTAATGGGCCTTCAAATGGGCCAAAGTCCAAAACAGACCCTTATTGGGCCAAAATAAGCCCAATAAGAAAAATGTTTATAAAAATGGCCCAAAAGCTCCTATCTGACTCACAATCTGATTCTGAACACAATTTTTCAAAGGCCCAAAACCTGAAAATGTGATATAAGCTGGGTTATTTCAAACAGCTTATTCTTAATGGGCTTTTTTGGCCCATTAAGCTATAAGCTAATGCCATAAGCTCAAATTAGACACACAAGCTTCTTTTGAGTTAATTAAGACTTCTATAAAAAGAAAATTGAAAAAATTCCAAGGAATAAGCCTGAAAAAGCAATAAGCTATCTTCACAAAACGACAAAATAGTCGTTTTCGAGTTCTAGGCCACCCCAAGAGTTGATTCAAGTTTCAAAAGCTTTTAAATGACTTAACTAAGCACAATCAACAAAATTTTTTCAAATAAGTTCACTCAATAAGCTGAAATAAGCAAATAAGCACTTCTTTAAAAGTCAACATTAAGAGTTTTCTAGCAAAAAGTCAAAGTCAAAGTCTGATAAGCTCCAGTTCAAACAAATGGGTCAAATGAGGAAGATTGATCACAAAAAGTAAGTTGTTGCAGTTCTAAATAAGACAATATGGCTTATTAATAAACTAACTGAAAATTAACACTAGCAGGGGCTAGTTTTGGTGTCTGAGAGTGGGAAAAGTTTCCACTGCTTGACGTGTTTGACTATTTGTCTTTAGTGACTTTTTTGGAGATTCAAGTTACACAAAGGCACCCAAATGATCAGTAAATCATAAGGAGTCAATAACAACAAAGAAATCACAATCACAATCAGCCAATTTGTACAGTTAATTCACTTAAGCATCAGACATGCACCAAACTTTGAACAATAAGCAGTGAAGCACTTATAAGCTGTTTTAGCAAATTTCAGCCAACCAAATTGCACCAAAAGCATACACAAGCTATAATAAACTTAAATGAACAAGTGTAAACAGGTTTCATGCAATGGTTCAAAGCCTAAATCAAGATTCAAGCACAAACAGGTTACTGATGAACACTAACACAAGTAGATTTTTACTTTGCTGATGTACTTGACCAACAAGCCAAATTCAAACACTCAGATCTCTAAGATATTTTATGACAACTTTGATTTAACAGCTTATATCCATAAACATGCATATACTCTAAGTATTACCAAGATTTTTGGTCAAAAGCAGTCAAACTTAATAAGTTATAGCACAATCTTTGATTCAAGGTATTAAACCTGAAAACTTGCAGCAAATAGCACACAAACAAGTATTATGCAGATACAAAGCACAAACACAAACTTTCAACAACATAATAACACTCAATGATCATAAACAAATAATCCAAACACCCCTTATCTTTTTCAAATCCAATTTAAACAAGTATAAGTGTATTTCAAGACCACCCAAGCCCAATCAAACACATTAACAAGTATTATATGCAGTATTGAACAAGATTAGATCATAAAATCAGCAAGAACACAAGTAGCACAAAAATTCACCAAAAATCCAAATTTTTAACAGATTTTGGGTAAGATGGTGCAAACCTCATGGATGTACATCCACACCCATAAATTTTGAGCTTATGTGCTAGCAAGAACAAGCACAAGCTTCCATAATAAAGCCTGCTAAGATTCAACAAGGTTAGAAGCAAAATATCAAAATCAGAAAAATGAAAAAGCCTTGATTAATGAAACTCTTGTACCCCACACTTGATTATCCCCAAGTTATAAGCTTCACCACACCTTGATAACACAATATCAGGATGCTATGATTAGCTTTATAGCCCAAGAATTCTAAGGTGTACCAAGAAACTTAGCAAAATATTAAGCTTATAGGAAAATAAGCAAACTTTTGCACACTCCTTTGAAAACAAGTTTTAAGCTCAAAGACTAGTAAACATCAAACAACAATAAATAGATAATAAGGTTGTCACTTGATTTTTCTTCACCAAATTCAAACACATTTCATTGACTGAATATATGATTTACAGATTTGTGAACAATGGAAAATTCAAGAGCAAGCATAAATGTAAATGGTCATATGCCTTTTATAGGCTACAAGTGAACTAGAAATGTAGGAAAAAACTTAAAAACCCTAGTGGTAAACTTCCAGAATAGCCCTTGAGGTGTTTGAATATTTTGTTGACATGTGAAGTTCCTTGGACGTTTGTGGAGATGCCAGTGGTGAAAGAATGATCAAAGGGATCAAAACAAGCTTAGGATTGAAGCTTCATTCTGGATGGTTGATTCGCTGCCTAGTTTGTCTTCTTCCCAAAAAACGTGTAGCAAGGTTGAAGCATGTGAGACTTAGGGTGATGTGGCAAGATGTTTAAAGGTGGGTTTAGGATTAGTACCACCTTAATCTTAAATCTGGAAGGAATTAGTGTTTAATTTCAAGTAATGAAAAAATCCCTAATTTTGTTCATAGGATGAATAGTTGTTGTTTTGATCCGGTTTAGGATTTAAAAATGTGTTAGGCGCCATAATTAGTTAACTAATTTTATTAGTTAAAAAATCTGGTGAGTGGATGTGTGAGGTGGCAGCAGAGTGAGTTTTGATTGGTTGTGGGGATTGAGTGGGTGAGGTGGCACCATGTGATTAGTCTAGGTATCTTAGGTTGTCTAGGCAGGTTTAGTCCCTTGTTTTCTTTTCACTTTTCAATTCAGTTTAAACATGGCAAAATCCGAATTCCTTTGTTATCCAAGTTTCAATCTTCACACTTTTGCCCCAATTACTTTTCCAAAATATTTTCAGGGGTATTTCTTGCCAATTCATGATTCTTGAAGGACTGATTTGGCATTTTCTCCATTGATAATGGTGTTGACTTGTTTGTTTGACTTCTTGGAGGACTGAAATTGCCAAGTCATGATTAATGAGGGACAATTTTTGCCATTTCTTCAAAGTTGAGGGTCCTTTTGGTAATTTTGTCATTTTCAAAGGACCAAACTTGTAATTTATTGTAACTTGAAGTCCTTCATGGAATGTTTGACTTTGAGGAGGATTAATTTTGACATTTTTGTTTTGTTGAGGGACTAAAATTGCCAATTCTTCATAGTGGAGGGCCCTTTTTGCAATATTGACAAACATTAGGGACCAATCTTGTAATTATGAAGATACAAGGGTATAAAGTGTCAGTTCTTCAATATTGGAGGACCCTTCTTGCATAATCTTCAAATCTTCAAGGGTTTGTCTTGGAAAATTCTACATTAGGGCTTGGTTCATTGTGCGGCTTCGTTTCCCGTGTTCGTTTTTGCATGATTCTTATGATCTTTTGTCATTTTCTCAATATTCGTACCTAAAATACACAAGCAACAAACACAAGCATATATTTGGCCAATTTCATGATATTTTATGCATTTAAAGTCCTTTTTGGACGATGAGACTATGTATAAAAGCAGTCTCATCAACGAGATAAGGTTTGAATTTCTCAAAAGCATAGACCATGGCAAGGAATTCCTTTTCCGTTGTGGTGTACTTTAATTGAGCCTCGGTCATCATCTTACTAGCATAATGGATAGGACGGAAATTCTTTTCATAGTGTTGCCCTAAGACGGCCCCTATAGCATAATCACTTGCATCGCACATGATTTCAAAGGGTAATTCCCAATTAGGAGCAACAAGAATGGGAGCTTTAGTAAGTTTCCTTTTTAGAGTTTCGATAGCTCTAACACAATCCTCATTGAAGTTAAAAGGAGCATCCTTATCGAGAAGGTGTGTCATAGGTCGAGAGATTTTCGAAAAGTCCTTGATGAAACGACGATAAAAGCCCGCGTAGCCTAGGAAACTCCAAACTCCCTTAACGGTTTTGGGATGAGGTAACTTGGCGATGACGTCTACCTTAGCTTTATCGACCTCAATACCCGCTTTCGAGACCTTATGTCCTAAGACGATTCCTTGTTTACACATAAAATGACATTTTTCCCAATTAAGCACAAGATTGGTTTCTTCACAACGTTTTAACCTTTGCTCGAGATTAGATAAACACGACGTGAACGAATTGCCAAACACCGAAAAGTCATCCATAACATCGACTTCTCGATCATATCGTGAAAAATAGCCATCATACACCATTGAAACGTACCTGGTGCATTACAAAGTCCGAAAGGCATCCTACGATAAGCAAACGTTCCATAAGGACACGTAAATGTAGTTTTCTCTTGATCACGAGGGTCGATAGGGATTTGAAAGTAACCGTAAAAACCATCTAAAAAGCAATAGAATTCGTTTCCCGCGAGTCGCTCCAACATTGGATCCATGAAGGGCAAAGGAAACTGGTCTTTACGAGTGGCGTCATTTAACTTTCGGTAGTCAATACACACCCTCCAACCGGTCACAACACGAGTGGGAATTAACTCATTGTTTTCATTAGGCACAACGGTCATTCCTCCCTTTTTAGGGACACAAGGGATTGGGCTCACCCATGGGCTATCGGAGATAGGATAAATCATTCCCGCGTCAAGGAGTTTTAAAACTTCTTTTTTGATGACATCGTGAATTTTGGGGTTTACCCTTCTTTTACTTTGAATTGCGGGTTTGTAGTCCTCCTCTATTAAAATCTTTTGAGTACAAAATTTTGGGTCAATACCCTTAATGTCGGAAATTTTCCACGTAATTGCCCCTTTATGAGCTTTAAGAACTTTCAAGAGCTCGGTTTTTTCATCATTAGCAAGACCTTTTTCAATAATAACCGGTAACTTGTCATACCTTCCAAGAATGCGTATTCAAGGTGAGATGGAAGATCTTTCAATTCAAGGATAGGCGGTTCCTTGATTGAAGATTTTTGCTCAACACTCATAACTTCCATAAGTGGAAGAAATGGTGGAATAGAAGTATCATCACTAATAATCACCTCATCTTCATTGTCGATTTCATTTGAAGTAAAATCGCCTCCTTTGAATGGAGTGAGATTTAGTGTAGAATTAGCAAGAATCGGATCCAAAATAGTGGGATTTCCACTTGACGAACTAACGGAAAAACCTAACACTTCTTGTGAAAACTTATCGCAAACCACATCAACTAAGTCAATTTGATTGATGGTAGCGATTGCATAAACATGAGAAGGTTTTGAGTTTTGAGTAGCGTTTATAACAAGTTCCTCTTCGTTGAATCTTAAAGTAATAGTTCTTGCATGAACGTCGATAAGTGATCTCGAGGTGTCTAAAAATGGACGACCTAAAATTAGAGGAACTTGAGGATCTGCGGGGATGTCAACTACTATAAAATCAACGGGATAGTAGAACTTCCCCACTTTTACAAAAACATCCTCAGCTACTCCACATGCTAAAATGGTAGAATGATCGGCCATCTCGATAGACATGTTCGAAGGAGTAAGAGACGGAAGCGAAAGCGATTTCCAAATGGAAAATTGCATCAAATTAATGCTCGCACCAAGATCGGCCAAGGCGAGGAATTCTTTCATATCTTGTATATCACAAGGAATGAGAAACTTTCCGGGGTCACCAAATTTTTCCGGTATGTGGTTAAGATAAACCGAAGAACAATTAGCAAGCTTTGAAAGCTTTTCCTTATCATTCATCAATACTTTTAAAAGTGGAAGCGAAACGAGGCATATATAACAACGCGTCGGCTAAACTTACATCAAAATGAACTTGTCGAAACATATTTATAAAAAGCTTGATTTGTTGTTTGTTACGTTCTTGCAATTTCTCTTTGTTTCGTCTCGAAGGGTAAGGTAAAGGTGGTGTGGGTTGGACATTAGGCAATGGCCTTGGAATCTCGGGTTCCATGATTGGTATTGGTTCAACTGTAGGTGTGGTTTGAGCCGTACTTCGTGGGCTTGTGATATTCTCCTTTTCAACCATCACCTCGGGCTCTTTCTCGATTTCCTTCTCCATAGAAGTACTTGGACGAGAGATTGGTTCCTTGAAAGTTTTACCACTTTGTGTAGTAATAAGCTTCATTTCTCCCTTCAGGTTTGCAATGGTATCACTAGGATGACCACCCGAGGAAGAGGGTTTACACATGATTGCTTCAAACATTTTTTCCATTCGGTCTTCAAATTTTGGTTTCCTTAAATCCGCTTTTAACAATTCTTGCTTAATCTCATGTTGTCGTTGTTCCATCTTTTGTTGATTTTGTTGAAGACGTTGAACGTTTCCTTCCATTTTATTAGCATGAGTCTTAAGTTCATTAGCATATTAGTTTTTAAGCTCGTTTTTCAACTCGGATCTTAAGCTAATCATCTCACGTTGCATGTTATCAAACTTAGCATCATTTGCCTTAGCATAATCCAAAAATTCTCCATTAATATTTTTAGTGTGAGCATTTTGAAAACCTTGTGTAATGTTTTGAAAATCACGGTTTTGGTTTTGATTTGCAACTTGTCCATTCCCACTTTGATAAATCCCTTTGTTGTAGTTACGTTAATTGCCTTGATAACCACCATTTTGATTGTTGTTTCGATAGTTATTAACATTTTGATTTGGTGGAGCTTGATTTGGGCGGGAACCTTGGACGTTTTGGTTATAAGTTCCCGTTGTTACGTAAGCACTCGAAGTGTTACTACAGGCGGTAATGAACTCGGAAAGATCATGAGCTCCACCACAAGACAAACAACTCTTTTCAACCGCTTTAACCGATGCGGAATTCAAAGCATCTTGTGCTTTCCAATGAGTCATAAGATTTGAAAACCTATCAAAAAACCGATTTTCCTCATTAGCTTCATCATGTAAGGCATTAATGTGACGAGACGATGACGATGACGACGAACCCATATTGGCAACACTCGGTGTGTTACGAGGGTTATAAACCTTAGATCTATTCTCGATAATCTTTAAAGCTTCATCGGTCGTTTTGCACAAAAAATTACCACCCGCGGTGGCATTCAAATAATCTCGTTCATGATCATTAAGCCCATTATAGAAAGTATCTATTTGATGCAATTCCAAAAAATCATGGTGTGGACATTCATGTAACATTTCCTTAAATCGTTCCCATGCCATTGAAAAACATTCATTATTACGTTGTGTAAAACTTGAAATCTCATTTTTCAAATGTGTTATTTCAGATGGTGGAAAAAATTGGTTCACAAACTTTGAAACGAGATCACCCCATTTCAAAATCGAATTTGGCGGTTCTTTCTCGAGCCAAATCTTAGCGGGTCCATCTAACGAGTATGGAAACAACATCATCTTAATGGCGTCAAGTGGAACATCATTAAACTTGCTAGTTGCGGTGAGACGATTAAAATTCCTTATGTGGTAATGCGGGTTGTCTTTCTCATGACCTCTAAACTTATTTGCTTGCAACATCGACATTAAAACCGTCTCAATCTCGAAATTCTCCGCAAGGATGGCGGGAATCACAATAGCTTCTCAAAAACCCTCGGTGGGTGCTTGAAGCAACTCCATCATAGTACGATTAGCCATGACGACTTCTTGTTCTACAATAGGTTCAACAATTGGAGTTTGTTTTTCAATCAACGTCTCTTGATTTCCTTGACTTTGACGACGTTTACGAGCTCGTTTTGCTTGATTACGAGTTTGCATAAACTTCACGTAGAATGGGAGGTGAGCAAAGAAGATTCTTTTTGGGTGTTTTGTGAATTTTTATTTTTTTTGTGTTTTTGATTTGTTTTTAATTTTATTTTTTTTGGATTTTGTGTATCTTCGTAGATAACAATCTACCAAATCTCTCCTCGAATCAAACTCTTGATTAAAGAAGCCTCAAAAGAATGAAAACGATCACGTGGAGTGAACGCCTTCGAATGACTTTAGAACTTTGGTGAAAACCAAATTGTTCAAGAGGGTTTAATCACAAAGAAAACCATGCAAATATATATGATACTTAATAATACTTTGGGCGGCAAAACCCTCGATTAGCCTTCAATTTCAAAATACTCACAAGCAAGCGGGGAAACGAGGCGGCGCGAAGTACTTAAGAGCCTTTTTCCTTAGGGTATATTTTATAATACTCGCCTTATACCCACCTTATAGTTCGTATTTTTCAAAATCGAGCTTCACGAAAGTATTTATCTATTTTTGCCTTTTTCTTTTGTTTGAGATTCGAATACAATAATTAGGAGATCAAATCCGAATTAAGGTTGTGTTTTCACACTTTTGGAGATATTTTGTATTGATTGTGATACTTAATACAATATAGTAATAATAATTTCACAAAAAAACGAAAAAACCGATAATACGTATTAGTAGATTTCTACTAATACAAATACTATTTATGGTTAATATTAAAAACAACAAGACAAATTAATCACGACACACCTCCCCGACAGCGGCGCCAAAATGATTTTGGTAAATTACACCTCTTGTTTAGGAAAACAAAAGAGAGTAAATGAGCGGTAAGTATTAAGTGATGATTTAGGAAAATCAAGCACTAATGACCCTTATGATGTGAAAGTTCGTTTCCCAAGGAGTTATATGTGTGTGAATAATTCGTAATTGATTTGAGATTAATATTTGAAAGAAGGGGATGAGAAAATAGAATGATGATGACGTGAATTTAATTACTACGACGACTAAACGTAAAACCGTAAAAAATAGCTAAAATAAAATTTAATTCTAAATATTCCCAAAAAATTCTCAAAAATCAAATTAAATAAACTAAGGGTATAAAAATGATCAAAACTTTTTCAAACCTTTTAATTAATTAAATATTAATTTTTAAATGCTAATTAAAGCCCTAAAAATCAAATTAATTATCAAAAAGCCCAAATAAAGAAATTTCACTTGGTAAACCTCTAAATGACCTAAAAAGATTAAAAACAATTTTTATAAATTTTTAAACTAATTAAAAATATTTAAAATGATTTAAAACCTATTTAAATTTAAAATAATTATAAACATTAATCTAACGTAAGAGTTGCAAAAATCCTATTTTAATGTATTAAACCTAAGAAAAATATAAAAAATGCAAAAATGTGAAATTTGAAATTTAATAATAAAATAATATTAAAAATCCAAAAATTATAAAAAATTCTAAAAACTTGCAAACTAGTTTATTTAAACCTAAATAATCAGAAAATGAAAGTGAAATTACCAAAATAACCCTAATGGGCCCCCAAATGGGCTAAAACCAAAAACAGTCAACCTTAATGGACTTTTGGGCCCAAAAAGTCAAACTAGGCCCAAATGGCCTGAAAAAACCCTATCTGACTCAAAATTTAATTCTAAACACAAAAGTCTGAAGGCCCAAAAGCTAATTTTGAGCTTATCACAACTTAAATAGTCAACAACTTATTCTTATTAGGCCAATAAGCCCGTAAGCAATAAACCAATGCCATAAGCTCTGCTTAAACACACAACCTTCTTTTGAGATGCCTAAGAGATATGTGAAAAGAAATTTTGAAAAAGCACACTCAATAAGCCAGAAATAAGCAAAGTAGAAATCCACAAAATGACAAAATAGTCGGGTTTGAGTTCTAGGCTATTTCAGAAGCTCTGGTTTGTTGCAAAAGCTCACAAATAGCTTAACTAAGAATAATCATTCATAAAAATCACAAAAAGTGAAGTAGAATAAGCTGTGTGAACCAATAAGTTGGCTGAAAAAGCCAAATAAGCTAGTTTTCTAGCAAAAGCTTAACCAAAAGACTTGTAACCTTCCAGACTTGTTATTAAGCTGAGAAAAATGACACCTATTACAAAATCCAAGTTGTTGCATGTACCAATAAGCAGTTCTAAAAAATAAGCCGAATTGTGCTTATTTGACCAAAAGTCAAAGTGCTCCAAAATTCACCAAATGATCAGGGATGGCTTATAAGCTTGTTATAAGCAACTTTTTTGAAGAACTCAAGGAGGAGTCCTTGTGAATCAGGTGGTCAGTTGACCAAATGATGACTAATTTTGGCAGAAAGGGCTTAATAAGCCAGTTAGCTTATAAGACAGCAATAAGGCACACCAAATAGCAAAATTTACTCACAAGCAGCACAATATCAAGTTCCAAGCAACAAAACAACAAGGCATACACTAGAATAAAAAATGAAAGTACAAAATGAGGTGGTCAATTTGCTGATGCGGTTGACCACTTCAGCCAACTTTGATAAGCTCTAACACATTCAATAAGCCACCAAATTCAACAAACAGATAATGCACATATAGCTTATCACCTAAACTCTTCCCAAACCTAATATTAGACCTTAGATCCAACAAACAAATAATTTATTGGATCTGATGTGTTTGACCAATTTCAAAACACTTTTTATCAGATTTTTGCAAAACTTAAAATCCTTTTTCCAATCCTTTTGAAACTTAACCAGTGACTAAAAACTATTGTATATGACTTGTTTAGACTTCCCAATCCCTAAGAACCAAGGGCACAAGGACACAAGGCCTTATGATCCCAAAATCCCAAACAGCCCTTTTATAAGCCCTTTTCAAACAAACTTATTATCTAATCAAGCAACCTACTGATTTTATGGTTCAAATAGCTCAACTAGGTGACAACTAAGAGATACCAACAATAAAATACACACCACAAACACAGGAACAACAAATCACATAGCAAAGTAAAAATCAGACCATAACATATGATTTTTTAGAGGAATCTTAACAAGAGGTTATACCTATCCTCCACAACATCCTAGGAGGATCAGCAATGCTCCTTGGACCTTGTTTAACAACTAGAACAAGACCAAGGTACTTCAATAAATGAGATGAGATGTACCTTGGTTGATGTTTTAAAGTAGAAACTCAAGGACTTGATTTCTTCAACACAAGCAACAAACAACCCAACCAAAGGCTCAAACCCCTTCACAAGCTTGGTGTAAACAAGCTTGTAAGAGCTTATGGCTTTTGGTTAAGGATTAGTACAAGTAAAATATCAAAAACAGATGACTGATTTCAAGTTATTTTCAAACTTGAAAACCTTACCAAACATAAACGTGTTCAAACCAAAAGATCTAAACACCTTTATAACATCAAATGGAACTCAGAAATACCCTTAAACAACACCAACTTTCAAAAACATAAAAAGGAATTACAATTTTCTCAAAATACCAACTTTAATAAAATTTAAAAAGGAATTACAATGTTTAAAAGGTAAAACTGGAACAAGGCTCTCTCACAAGTTGAGGAGTCCTTATATAGGCCACAAGGGCTGAGATTACAAGAGAAAACCCTAGCTATGAAGTTCCTGAAATGCCCTAGAATCTTCTAGACGACTTTTGATATTGAGCTATCCAAATGCATCCTGGCGGTTCATTTTAGCTTTGTAACCAAGCAAGGAGTGTGGGCTGTTGATTTGACCACGTGGCATACCTTGGAGGTTAAGGTTTGATGTGATAGGTGGACGGGTTTGAATGGTGGGGTCCCTTGGTGAGTGGGAGTGAGGGTTTTTGGTGTGGGATGAGTTCCTGGGCATGTGAATCAAGCATGTGCCTGGGTAATTTCATTTTACCCTTTGTTTAAGTTAGTTGTAATTCTGGGTGGATGAATGGTGAATACTGGTAAGTTTGATCCGAAAAAGGTGGGGAGGTGGTGTTTGGCGCGTGTTTGTATCATTTGAACTTTGGGAATGGCATAAAGGGCCCTTGTGTTTTGGTGAAATGTGTATTAAACGTTTTTCAGCAACAAAACTTATTTCCCTTTATTAAATAAGTTTCAAACTTCATACTTTTGACCCAAAACTTTATCTAAAGTATTCAAGGGTTGTTTTTGCCATTTTTGCATAGTTTGAGGACTGATTTTGGACATTCTTGATCTTCAAAGGCCTTCATTGTATCTTTGACTTCATGAGGGACTATTATTGACAATTTAGATTTGATGAGGTACTAAACTTGTCAATTCTTCAAAGTTGAAGGACCATTTTGTAATTTTGACAAACTTAAGGGACCAAACTTGTAATTATGAATATACAAGGGTTTTAAGTGCCATTTCTTCATATTTTGAGGATCAATATTCTATATCTTCAAGTCTTCAAGGGTTAATCTTGGATAATTCATGAACTAGGGCCCGATTCTTTGTACGGCTTCGTTTCTCGTGTCCGTTTTTCCTTGTTTCTTTTGATCTTTTGTCTTTTTTCACGATATCCGTACCTAAAACACACAAGTAAACAAATACAAGCATATATATGGTAGTTTATGACATTTTAATGTATTATAAGCCCGAAAAGAACAATGAGATCATGTATAAAAGCCATCTCATCAGTCATCGTCTTGCTAGCATAGTGAACATGCAAGAAGTGTTTTTCATGACGTTGCCCCAATATGGCCCCAATAGCGTAGTCACTAGCATCACACATGAGCTCAAAGGGAAGGTTCCAATTGGGAGCAACAAGGATGGGAGCTTCGGTAAGTTTCCTCTTAAGGATTTCAAAGGCTCGTACGCAATCTTCGTCAAAGACAAAACGTGCATCTTTTTCGAGGAGATGTGTAATAGGTCGAGAAATCTTTGAAAAATCCTTGATGAATCGATGATAAAAGCCCGCGTGGCCTAGGAAACTCGTAACTCCCTTAACGGTTTTTGATTAGGTAATTTGGTGATGACGTCTACCTTAGCTTGATTTACCTCAATCCACGCTTCCGAAACCTTTTGCCCTAAGACGATTCCACTTTTAACCATAAAATGACATTTTTCCCAAATAAGAACAAGGTTGGTTTCCTCACAACGCTTCAAATTTCTCTCAAGATTCGACAAACACGAAGTGAACGAACTGCCAAACACGGAAAAGTCATCCATGAAGACTTCGATTGTCTTCTCGATCATATCATGAAAAATAGCCATCATGCACCTTTGAAAGGTTTCTGATGCATTGCAAAGTCTGAATGGCATTCTACGATAGGCAAACGTTCCATATGGACACGTAAACGTAGTTTTTTCTTGATCACGAGGATCGATGTGGATTTGGAAGTAACCGGAAAAACCATCTAAAAAGCAATAGAAATCGTTTCCCGTAAGACGCTCCAACATTTGGTCCATGAAGGGCAAGGGATGGTCTTTTCGAGTGGCTTCATTCAACTTACGATAGTCAATGCACACTCTCCATCCGGTCACGAGTCTAGTGGGAATTAACTCGTTGGCATCGTTTGGCACAACGGTCATTCCTCCCCTTTTAGGGAAACAATGAATAGGACTCACCCAAGGGCTATCGGAAATAGGGTAAATCATTCCCGCGTCAAGGAGTTTTAGGACTTTCTTTTTGATGACGTCGTGAATTTTGGGGTTCATCCTCCTTTGACATTAGATTGCGGGCTTGTAATCCTCCTCCATTATGATTTTGTAGGTACAAAATTTGGGATCGATCCCCTTAATGTTGGATAACTTCCACTCAATTGCCCCTTTGTGATCCTTAAGAACATCCACAAGTGCGGTTTTTCATCATCCGAAAGTTCTTTCGCAATAATAACCGGCAACTTGTCGCCCTCCTCCAAAAATACATATTCAAGGTGAGTATGTAATTCTTTCAACTCGAGGATAGGTGGTTCCTCAATTGAAGATTTGGGCTCGATACTCATAACCTCCTCGGGTGGAGGAAATGGGAAATCGTTAAAAAAATTCTTGATAATCCAGAAGTCCTCATCATTGTCGAGGTCTTCGTCACAAGTACGTGGAACATCTAATTCTTCCAACGTAAAACCACCACCTTCAAATGGAGTGAAGGTTGGTGTCGAGTTATCAAGGATGGGATCTAACATAGTGGGATTGCCACTATTTTCATCATCACCAAAACCTAAAACTTCTTGTGAAAATTGCTCGCAAACAACGTCAATCATATCAATGAGGTTTATGGTTGCAACGGAATAAACATGAGAAATTTGAGAATTTTGAGTTGCGTTTATAACAAGTTCCTCGTCGTTGAAACGTAAGGTGATCTTTCTAGCATGCACATCAATAAAAGCTATAGACGTATCTAAAAACGAATGACCTAAAATGAGAGGAACTTGAGGATCCGTGGGAATATCGACAACGATAAAGTCTACTGGATAATAGAACTTTCCCACTTTCACAAAAACGTCTTCCGCTAATCCACATGCGGGAATCGTGGAATGGTCTGCCAACTCGATAGACATTAGTGAAGGAGTAAGATTAGGAAGATTGAGCGACTTGAAGATTGCAAGTGGCATCAAGTTAATACTAGCACCAAGATCGGCCAAGGCACAGCATTCTTCCATATCTTGGATTGCACATGGAATCAAGAATTTACAAGGATCACCGACTTTTTGATGTATGTGATTAAGATAAACCGATGAACAACTAGACAATTGATGCAATTTCTCCTTGTTGTTCAACATACTCTTAAAGTTAGTGGCAAATCGAGGCATCATGACCAAAGCATCGACAAAACTCACATTAAAGTGCAAATCATGAAACATTTTCATAAAAAGCTCAAATTGATAATTATCACGCTCTTGACGTTTCTCCTTTCTAAGTCTCGATGGATAGGGCAAAGGTGGTGTGGGTTGAGGCGTAGGCATAGCCTTTGGAATCTCAGGTTCCAAATGTGGTAATGGGTCAACCGTAGGTGTGGCATGAGCGGTACTTCGTGGGATTGGGACATGCTCCTTTTCGACCACCACCTCGGGTATTCCTCAATTGCATCCTCCGTAGGAGCAATTGGTTGAGGAGTCGGTTCCTTTAGTGTCTTACCACTACGTGTGGTAATCACTTTCATCTCTCCCTTAGGGTTCGATATGGTGTTACTAGGAAGACTACTCGAAGACGGTTTGCACATAATAGCCTCAAACATAGATGAAATTTTATCCTCAAACATGGATTGCCTCTTCTCGGCCTTAATCATCTCTTGTTTTATCTCATGTTTCCCATGTTCCATTTTAGGTTGGTTTTGTTGTAACCTAGTTACATTTCCTTCCATTTTGTTTGTATGGATTTTAAGCTCATTTTCTAACTCATTTTTCAACTCCTTCTTCAAGTCGTTCTTAAACTCGGATCTTAGGCTAATGATTTCTCTTTGAATGTCGTCAAACCTAACATCGTTTCCATTAGCGTATTCAACAAATTCATTTGGAAGATCTTTCAAAGTTTGCAAACCCTTGTTGTTGTTTTGAAAATCACTTTGATTTTTGTTTGAAACTTGATTATTAGCCCCTTGATTCCCATAGTTTCCTTTGTAATTGCTTTTAAAACCAACTAGATTGTTTCCATAGTTGTTGTTAGCATTTTTATTAGGAGAAAAACCTGGTGGAGTCAATTGATTAGACCGGGTAACTTGGCCGTTTTGGTTGTAAGTTCCCGTGGCCACGTAGGCACTCGAAGTGTTACCACCGTTGGTAATGCACTCGGAGAAATCATGACCTCCACCACAATACATACATGAAACCTCAACCGCTTTAGCCGTAGCGGGAGCACTTTGTTCTCCAACTTTGAATTCAATTAAAAGTCCATTAAGCTTATAAAAAATTTTGTTTTCCAAATTCGCCTCAATTTGGAAAGCATGGATGGTATTAGACAAAGAAGGTGAAGCCGAAGACGAAGCCTTACGAACACTCGATGTGTTACGAGGACTATACACCTTAGATCTATTCTCAATTATCAACAACGCTTCCTCAACCGTTTTACACAAAAAATTATCACCCGCGGCGGCATTTAGATAATCCCTTTCATGATCATTAAGTCCATTGTAAAACGTGTCAATTTGATGCAAATCGGAAAAACCGTGATGAGGACACTCATGTAACATTTCCTTAAACCTGTTCCAAGCCGTTGAAAAACTTTCATTAAATTCTTGTGAAAATTTTGAAATCTCGTTTTTCAAATGCGTTGTCTTAGAGGGTGGGAAAAATTGGTTCAAAAATTTTAAAACAAGATCCTTTCACGTCAATATAGAATTGGGTGGCTCTTTCTCTAACCAACTTTTAGCGGGCCCCACTAAGGAATACGGAAAAAGCATCATCTTAATCGAATCATTAGCAACATCCTTAAATTTGAAAGTGGCGGTAAGACGATTGAATTGGCGGATATGGTTATGCGGGTTGTCCTTTTCATCACCACGGAATTTGTTGTTTTGGATCATCGACAACAAACCCGTTTTCACTTCAAAATTATCCGCTAGGATAGCGGGAATCACAATAGCTTCTCCATAACCCTCGGTGGGTGCTTGAAGTAACTCCATCATAGTTCGATTCGCCATGGTTGGTTCCTCTCTTACAATAGGTTCGTCAATAGGAGACTCCTCACTAGAAAGATTAGGAGTAGGTGTTGACTCCTTTCGGTTTCTTCGTTTACGTGCACGTCTTGCTTGGTTACGGCTTTGCATAAACGTCACGTACAACGAGGGGATGAGCAAAGAAGATTATTTTGGTGTTTTGTATTTTTCCAATTTTTTTGTGGTTTTTGATTGTTTTTACTTTTTTTGGATTTTTGTGATTGTATTAAGTAGACCAAAATCTACAAATCTCCTCCTTAATCAAATCTCTTGATTAAAGAAGCCTCAAGGGATGAAAACGATCACGTGAAGTGAACGCCTTCGATGACTTTAGAACGTTGGTGGAACACCAAAACGTTCAAGAGGGTTTAATCAAATGAAACCAAGAAAGTATATATGATACTTAATAATACTTTGGGCGGCAAAACCCTCTATTAGCTTTCAATCTCCAAATACTCACAAGCAAGCGGGGAAACGAGGCGGCGCGAAACACTTAAGATCCTTTTTCCTTAGGGTATATTTTATAATACCTGCCTTATACCCACCTTATAGTTTGTATTTTTCAAAATCGAGCTTCACGAAAGTATTTATCTATTTTTTGCCTTTTTCTTTCTTGTTTAAGATTCGAATACAATGATTGAGTAATGACCTCCCAATCACGGTTGTGTTTTTCACACTTTTGGAGTACTTGTGAATTTATTGTTCTACGTATACAATATATTAATAATATTCACACAAAAAACGAAAAACTGATAATACGTATTAGTAGAGTGCTACTAATACAAATAGATATTATGGGTATATACAAAAACTACAATTGCCAAATCAAAACACAACACGCCTCCCCGGCAGCGGCGCAAAAATGAAAGTTATAAATTTACGTCTTTTAGGAAAAAGAACGTAATTAGGGCAGGTATTAACAAGTGATTTAGGAAAACCACAAGTTATGACCCAAAGTGGGAATCGTTCTCAAGGAGGCTAGTGCGTTGTGTTAAGAGATGATTAACTTTGTGATTATATTTATGATGAGAAAAGAAAATAGAAATGAGATAAGAAGAGAATGACGGTTACGATGACGAATTAAACTAAGACGATAAAGTCGTACACGTAAAACCGTAAAAAGTAGCAAAATTAAAAATTTACCCTAAAAATTCCTATAAAATTGCAATAAATCCTAAATAATGTAATTAGAGTTTACAAAATATCAAAAATCACCCAAACCTTTTATTTAATTAAATAATAATTTTTTAATGCTAATTAAAGCCCAAAAAATCAATTTAATTAACAAAAAAACCAAAATGAGATTTTTTCAATTGTAAACCTCTAAAATACCCTAACTTAATTTAAAACTATTTTTGAAAATTTTAAAATTAATAAAAACAATTTAAAAACAATTAAAAACTATTTAAACTTAAAATAATTATAAAAATTAATCTAAGGACAATAAAAATATTCTAAAATTTGTAAATTCCTAACTTAATCTATTTAACCTAAGAAAAATATAAAAACTTGAAAAATCTAAATTTTAATTTTTTAATAATAAAATAATAATAAAATAATATTAAAAATCCAAAATTTATAAAAAATTCTAAAAAGTTGCAAACTAGTTTATTTTAACCTAATAAACACAGAAATGAAGTTGAAATTACCTAAATACCCCTAATGGGCCTAGAATGGACCAAAAGTCCAAACAGTTACCTTGATGGGCTTTTAAGGCCCAATAAGAAAAATGTTGTCCAATTTAGCCCAAAAGATCCTATCTGACTCAAAATTTGATTTTAAAAACAAAACTCTAAAGGCCGAAAAGCTGAAAATGAGTTTAAGCTAGCTTATTTCAAAGCAGCTTATTCTTAATGGGCTTTTTGGCCCATTAAGCTATAAGCTGATGCCATAGGATCAAATTAGACACACAAGCTTCTTTTGAGTTACTTAAGAGTTCTGTAAAAAGAAATTTGAAATAAGCACAAGGAATAAGCCTGAAAAAGCAATAAGTTGTCTTCACAAAACGAAAAAATAGTCGTTTTCGAGTTCTAGGCCACCCCAAGAGCTGATTCAAGTTTCAAAAGCTTTTAAATGACTTAACTAAGCTTAATCAACAAAAAGTTTTCAAATAAGCCCACTCAATAAGCTGGAATAAGCAAATAAGTACTTAATTAAAAGTCAATACTTTAAGAGTTTTCTAGCAAAAAGTCAAAGTCAAGGTCTGATAAGCTCCAGTTCAAACAAATGGGTCAAATGAGGAAGATTGATCACAAAAAATAAGTTGTTGCATGTTTAAATAAGCCAATATGGCTTATTAATAAGCTAACTGGAAATTAACACTAGTAGGGGCTAGTTTTGGATGTTGAGCAGTGGAAGTTAATTTAATTAAGCACCAGACATCTCACAGACATGAAAAATAAGCAGTTAAGCACTTATAAGCTGTTTTAGCAAATTTCAGTCAACCTAATTGCACCAAAAGCATACACAAGCTATAATAAACTTAAATGAACAAGTTTAAATAGGTTTCATGCAATGGTTCAAGGCATAAATCAATATTCAAGTACAATAAGGTTACTGATGAACACTAACACAAGCAGATTTTTACTTTGCTGATGTACTTGACCAACAAGCCAAATTCAAACACTCAGATCTCTTAGATATGTTATAAAAACTTTGATTTAATAGCTTATATCCCTAAACATGCATATACTCTAAGTATTACCAAAATTTTAGGTCAAAAACAGTCAAAATCAATAAGTTATAGCACAATCTTTGATTCAAGGTTTTAAACCCAATAACTTGCAGGTTTTAGTTCTCAATCAAGTAAATAACAGATAACAAGCATAAACAACAACTTTTAACAACACAATAGCAACTTATAATTCTAAACAGATAATCCCAAACACCCCTTATCTTTTTCAAATCAATTTAAAACAAGTATAAGTGTGTTCCAAGACTACCCAAGCCCAATCAAACACATTAACAAGTATAATATGCAGTATTGAACAAGATTAGACCACAAATTCAGCAAGAACACAAGTAACACACAAAATCACCAAAAATCAAGATTTTAAGCAGATTTTGAGTAGAATGGTGCAAACCTCATGGATGTACATCCACACCCACGAATTTTGAGCTTATGTGCTAGCAAGAACAAGAACAAGCTTCCACACACACTCCTGCTAAGATTCAACAAGGTTAGAAACAAAATATCAAAATCAGAAAAGTGGAAAATCCTTGATTAATGCAACTTTAGTTCCCCACACTTGATTATCCCCAAGTTATAAGCTTCACAACACCTTGATATCAGAATATCAGGATGCTATGATCAGCTTATAGCCCAAAAATTCCAAGGTTTGAACAAGACTTAGCAAAATATCAAGATTCAAGGAAAATATGCAAACTTTTGCACACTCCTTTGAAAACAGGTTTTAAGATTAAAGATTAGTAAACAAAGAACAATAACAAGCAGATATAATGATTGGCACTTGAGTTTTCTTCACAATTTCAAACACATTTCATTAACTTGAATATATGATTTAAAGAAAAGTGAACAAGGAAAATTCAAGAGCAAAAGCTAAGTGACTGAATTCTATGCCTTTTATAGGCTTACAATGATGTCTAAGAAAGCTAAAAACATGAACCCTAATGCAGTAGAAATCCCAAAATGCCCTTGTGATGTTTGAACTTTGGAGAGTCATGTGACTTGTTCTTGGCAGGTTGTGGAGGTGGCATGTGTTGGAATTGCATCCAATGGTGTAAAATAAGCTTGAAATGTAAGCTGGAATCATGCACGTTGGATTGCTGTCACTGTTTTGTCTTCTTGTTTAAAGGCGTAGAAGGGGAGTCTCTTATGGGTCTATTGAGTGATGAGGTGGCCAATATTAAGGTTGGGTTATGTTAAGAAGACCATTAATTATTAATCTGGAAAAGATTAAGGATTAATTCTTAATAAATATCAAATGCCCAATTCTTGTTCTTGAGGTGAATAGTTGGGTGTTTAATCCGTTTTTGTGTTTAAACAAGTTGTTAGGCGCCAAAATAAACTAATCTGTTATGATTAGTTTATTAATCCAAGTGGGATGGTGAGGTGGACTAGGGGTGGAAGCTGATTGGTGGAATGGAGGTAGTGGGACACTTGGCAAAATCTAGTTGGCCTATGTATCTTTGTGTGTCGGCCAGAAATAATCCCCCATCTCTCATGTATCTTTCATTTGCAATTTAAACCCAAAAAACTGAAATTCCTTTGTTATTGAAGTTTTGCTTTTCACACTTTTGCCCCAAATACTTTTCCAAAGTATTTTCAGGGGTAATTCTTGCCAATTCTTGATTCTTGAAGGCTGTTTTGGCATTTTCTTAATTGATAATGGTCTTGACTTGTTAGTTTGACTTCTTGGAGGACTGATTTTGCTAAGTCATGATTAATGAGGGACCATTTTTGCCATTTCTTCAAAATCAAGGGTCCTTTTGGTAATTTTGACATTTTTAAATGACCAAACTTGTAATTTCTTGTAACTTGAAGTCCTTCATGGTATGTTTGACTTTGAGGAGGACTAATATTGACAATTTCATTTTGTTAAGGGACTAAAATTGCCAATTCTTCAAAGTGGACGACCCTTTTTGCAATATTGACAAACTTTAGGGACCAATCTTGTAATTATGAAGATACAATGGTTTAAAGTGTCAATTCTTCAATATTAGAGGACACTTTTTGCAATATCTTCAAATCTTCAAGGGTTTGTCTTGGAAAATTCTTCATTAGGGCTTGGTTCAATGTGCGGCTTCATTTCCCGTGTTCGTTTTTGTATGATTCTTGTTATCTTTTGTCATTTTCTCAATATCCGTACCTAAAATACACAAGCAACAAACACAAGCATATATTTGGCCAATTTCATGATATTTAATGCATTTAAAGACCTTTTTGGACGATGAGACTATGTATAAAAGCAGTCTCATCAATAAGGGTCGTCCCAATAATAGTGCTTAACATCCTTAAAGAATATTTTCTTTTGTTGGGACGTTAACCCTTTGATAAGAACACCACCTGCCAAATAGTTTGCAATGTCCGCAAACCATGCGATATCATCAAGATTGGAATTAAAAGACATTTAGGTCTCAAGGGGAAAAGATTCATTAATCTCTTGATTTGGAAGTTCCCCTTGATAAGGATCCTCGAGTCTACTAAGCTGATCCGCGGCTAGGTTTTTCGCTCCTTTTTTATCATGAATTTTTATTTTAAATTCTTGTAGGAGCAAAACCCAACTAAGGAGTCTCGGTTTAGAATCTTGCTTGGTCAACAAGTATTTCACGGAGTGGTCGGTGGAAAGCACAAGATAGGGGCGGAATTTCTCAAAAGTATACACTACAGCTAAAAGCTCTTTTTCGGTAGTGGTATAATGTAGTTGAGCCTCCGTCATTGTCTTGCTAGCATAATGGATTTGTTGGAAGTGTTTGTTCACTCGTTACCTAAAACCGCTCCTACCGCGAAATCACTAGCATCGCACATGAGCTCGAAAGGTAACTCCCAATTTGGAGAGACTAAGACCGGTGCCTTAGTTAATTTACCTTTAAGAAGTTCGAAAGAATCGAGACATTCTTGAGAAAAGATGAAAGAAGCATCCTTTTCTAAGAGGTGAGCCATAGGTCGAGCTATCTTAGGAAAATCTTGAATGAAACGACGATAAAATCCCACATGACCTAAAAAACTCCTAACTCCTTTGACGATGGTAGGTAGAGGCAACTTAGCAATGACGTCAACTTTATCACGGTCGACTTTGATACCGGCTTTAGAAATTTTATGACCAAGGACGATGCCTTCTTTTACCATGAAATGGCATTTTTCCCAATCATGAACGAGACGAGTGTCTTCACACCGTTTAAGCATACGTTCTAAATTGGCAAGGTGGAAAGAAGAGAAAGAATCACCATAGACCGAGAAATCGTCCATAAAGACTTCCATAGTTTCTTCAACCATGTCATGGAATATAGCCATCATACACCTTTGGAAAGTCCTGGGAGCATTGCATAAGCCGAAAGGCATTCTTTTGTAAGAAAATGTTCCTTAAGGACAAGTGAATGTGGTTTTCTGTTGGTCTTTTGGATCGATAGGGATTTGAAAAATATCCAGAAAAACCATCTAAGTGTGTGTTTGGATGTGCTTATTGAAAAAAAATTATTCATTTTGAAAACTCCATTTTGAAAAATCATCATTTTGAAAACTCTATTTTAAAAAATTGTGTTTGGATTTGATATTCCAGTTTGAAATCACATTAATCAAATAATCACTTTTTTAGTGTTTAGCAAATTTGATTATTTGATAATAAACTCCATTTTGAAAGCTTACTTTTCCAAAACTCCATTTTGAAAATGAAATAAGTAGCTTTCCACTAACTTTTTCAAAACTCCATTTTGGAGCTTCTAAACGCAAATAATCACTTATCTCCATTTATTACCCAAACACTTTTTTTAACTTATCTCCATTTTGGAACTAAGATTTAGAGATAATCTCCTCCTAACCGCACATCCAAACACCCCCTAAGAAGTAATAGTAGTCATTACCCGCTAAACGCTCGAGCATTTGATACATGAAAGGAAGAGGAAAATGATCCTTACAAGTGGCATCATTGAGCTTGCGATAGTCTATGCAAACTCGCCAACCCATTACAAGTCGAGTAGGAATCAACTCGTTGTTTTCATTGGGAACAACGGTTATTCCGTCTTTCTTAGGCACACAATGGACGAGACTAACCCATGGCGAATCCAAAATAGGGTAAATCATGTCGGCATATAGAAGTTTGATAACTTCTTTCTTAATGCCTTCATGAATTTTTGGATTAACCCTTCTTTGATTTTGGATTGCGTGTTTAAAGTCATCTTCCATGAGAATTTTATGAGTGCAAAATTTAGGATCAATTCCGCGGATGTCGGAGATTTTTCAAGCAATTGCTTTCTTATGATTCTTAAGCACTTCGATAAGTTGAGATTTTTCATCTTCTTTTAAATCCTTGGCAATTATGACGGGTAACTTATCATCCTCTTCTAAGAAAACATATTCTAAATGAGACGATAAATCCTTAAGCTCTTGATCCGGTGGAAGGCTTAGTTAAATTTGGATCATCGTTTGTAACTTCCTTAGGGGTAGGTGGACAAATATGGTCCTCATTGAGAAGTCTCTCAATGGTACGAATGTCTTCTTCCCAATCGGTGGGAGAATCGTCATATTTTAAATCCACATCCCCTAAACATGCTTTAAATTCTTGTAAAAGAAAGTCACTTTCTCCAAATGGAGTCAATGATGGAGCAATAGAAGCTACGGTCTCAACATGAGGTAAATTAGAAATCCCGTTCTTACAAGCCTCGTGAAAATGTTCTTCACATGCTTCATCGAGCACATCGATTTAATTTCCGGATTCGGGCTCATCGGGAAGTTTGGAAAGTTTACCCATGTTAAAGACGATTTTATCATCCCCTACCCTCATGATAAGCTCACCCGCTGATACATCAATCAGTGTACGCTCGGTCCTCAAGAAGGGTCGCCACACAATTAAGGGAACACGGGGATCCATCTCATAGTCGACTACAACGAAATCGGTGGGAAAAGTGAATTTGTCGACTCCTACAAAAACATCCTCGGCTATCCCCACAAGATAAGCAACCGTACGGTTAGCTAATTTCAAGGTCATACGAGTGGGGACTAGCTCGGGTAAAGATAATTGTTTCCACACGGACAATGGCATAAGATTGATACTCGCTCCGAGATCCGCCAAGGCCATACAATTCTCAACACCCGGAAAATTGCAAGGAATAAGGAATCGACCAGGATCTCCTAACCTAACCGGTAATTTTCTCAAAATAACCGCAGAACAATTCTCATTCAATTGGGTATTGGAAATATCGAGCAACTTTTCCTTATCACTTAAAAGGTCCTTAAACATTTTAGCATACTTAGGCATGTGAGCGGGAGCCTCAACAAAGATGATATTAAAATTCAATTGTTTGAACATTTTTAGGAAGTTCGAAACTTGAATATAATCCTTATTCTTCAATTTCTCTTTCCTCAACCTTGAGGGATAAGGTATATTGGGTTGAGATGAAGGCTTTAGAGTGGATTGCTCACTCACATCCTTTGGTGGAGGAGGGGTAGAAATGGAAGGTGAAGGAACCGGTTTGGGAACCGAAGGTGTGGTATAAGATTGAGTTAAAAATGGAACATAAGGTGTAGACGATGGAATTAAGGGTGGTATCCTACAAGTAGAAGGTGAAGGAGGGTAGGTAGAAGAAGAAGGAATCTCGCGTCCTTGGTTAGGTGGGGAATAAGAAGGTTCTTCGGTGGTCTTACCGCTCCTAGTAGTGATGGCATTAACGTTATCCCTAGGATTAGTCACGGTGTTAGAAGGGAGGGCACCTTGGGGACGAAGGGTTTGAATCATTTGCATAAATTTCCTATCGGTCGAATCTTGCATCTCTTTCATGGTTCGCTCATGTTCGGATAATTTTTGTAGAACCAAGTCCATTTGAGGATTATGCATGTTCATTTGATTACACCTTGATTGTTAAACCCTTGATTAGGAAAACCTTGGTTTGGATTATAATTTTGAAAACCTTGATTAAAACCTTGATTTTGAAAACCTTGGTTATTAAATCCTTTATTTTGATTATTAAACCCTTTGTTTTGTCCTTGAAAATTCCCTTGATTTTGATTAAAACCCCTTATATTTGAATTCCCTTGAAAATCACCCGGTTGAGGACCTTGGTTCCTATTTTGGGCGGGCGGGGGTGGTCTTTGTGGAGCTACAAAACCTGGGGGAGCCAAATAGTTATTAGACTTATAAGACAAATGGTTAACATCAACATTTGATTTGAAATGAACCCATTCATTTTCATTGTTTTTATATACATAAACTTCTTGTTGTTGATTGTAAAACTTGTCACAATTATAGTACGAATGTGGTCCACCACAAGTCTCACACGTTTCACAAGTCTCTTTTAAGGCATTTACTTGCACATTGTTCTTAACATGTAAAGCAAGGTCGGTCATGATTGAAGTAAGCGCGTCAATTTTCTTATCGATCTCACTAGTACTAGTACCAGCCATAATAGCCCTAACACTCTTGGTTTTAACTTTTGCCTTGTTTACAGTTATTTCCCAAGCCACGTTCATGAATTTCACAAGAATATTACCCCCCCTGCGGCACTATTAATTGAGTCTTGGTCATTAAGAGTTAAACCATTGTAAAACGTATTGATTTGATGCACTTTTGTAAAACCATGTTGTGGACATTTTCGTAAAAGCTCCATAAAACGGTCCCAAGACTCACTAAACGTTTCCTCATATTTTTTTCAAAGGTAATGATGTCATTCCTTAAAGAGGTGGTCCGTGATGGTGGGAAAAAGTAGTTAATGAACTTGGTCTCTAAATCCGCCCATGTAAGAATACTTTCGGGTGGTTCCTTATCAAGCCAAATCCGGGCTTGTCCCTCGAGGGAAAAAGGAAAGAGGAGTAAACGAATGGCCTCTTGTGGCACCCCATTGTATTTGACGGTGTTTGCCAATTGGATGAAACGTTTTATATGAGCGTGTGGGTCATCATGAGTCGGCCTAAAATGGTGTAGTGGAAACCATTTGAATAAAACCCGTTTTTAGTTCAAAATTATTTGCTCTAATATCCGGCACCACAATCGCGTCTTCATTTCCTTCAACGTGAGATTGTGAAATCTCAATCATTGGTCGATTATCCGTTGCCATTATGTTGTTCAAATCTCGATTCTCAGGATCGGCTTGATTGACGGTCTTTTTGTTCTACTTTTTTTTGAAAGAATTAAAAGTATTTTGTACACCAATCGGTATGTGTGCACGCGCGTGAGTGCGCATACAACTAAACTCGAGGAATGAGGTAGGAGACCTCGGTCGACTTTGAGAGGAAAGGGATTATCCCTCTCAAGGTTCAATATGAAAAAGCTACAAAAATATATACGTAATACTACTTGGGCGGCAAAACCCTCGATGAGCCTTCCTTCTCAAAATACTCACAAGTGAACGGTGGGAATGAGGTTGCGCGAAGCACTTAAGTACCTAGCTTCCCTTAGACGGCCTTTTATAGGGCGTCGCCTTTCTATTCACCTTATAGTTCGTATTTTTAAAATTATTGCTTAACGAAAGTATTTATCTATTTTTGTCTTTATTTTTGTTTGATCGATACACGTAGATGGAACCGGAACGCCTCCAAATACGGTGTAATGCATCGGAAATACTTTTGGAATATTGTGTATTAAAGTTCGTATACGTAATATCTTATAGTAAAAGAAAAATCTTTTTGTATTTTTTAGAAAAAAATATATTCACAATAAAAAAACGAAAGAAATCGAAATAAGAAAAATAACACTAATACTTAATATTTTTGGAGAAATACTTTAGGAAAAGTATTACTTTTGGATTTTTTAATTTTTTCGTGCAAATCTTAGGAAAGAAATTGCTTTTGTGATTTTTTATATTTTTTGTATTTTTTATATTTTTCTATTTTTATATGTTTTTTATTTTTTAAAAAGAAAATTAACGTTAAAAAATGAACGGATCCCAAAATCCAAATCTTCTCACGAAAAATCGTCAATCGTAACGAGCTAAGCGGCAGCGGCGCCAATTTAATATCTGAATTTTTCAATTCTTTTTTAAAGTCTTTTTATCGTTCTTCAAATCGTCTCGCATTGATCTCAAATAATTCACAAGATTTATTCGTTTTTGGTTAAGATATATTTTTTTGGTTTTTATGTTACTTGAATGCACGTAAAAAGATAAAAGTAATACTATTAATACGTAAATACTTACTAATCTAAAACAAAATGCAACTTCCGCAATTAAGGAACAAAGAACAAAATTAAAAGGCACAATTAAAATGCAAACGGGAATTATTAAAATGCTAAGCGAAAATAAAATTACAAATGCAAAATATTAAAATGCCAAAAATGTAAATGCAAGATTATCCTAAAAATTTATTCTAAAAATGTAAAAGAAAACTATTTTTTATTTTATTTTATTATTTTATAAAAAAGACTTATTTTATTTAAACTAATATTAATTTCTAAAAATTTAATAAAGTTTTAATTTATAAAAGTAATTTAAAATCTAATTTTAACTTTTTGAAAGTAAAACTTTAATAAACATGTTAAAAAAATAAACTGACAAACTAATCGAAGAATATAATATTGATTAAACGAAATGATTTAACAAAAAGAATGGATAGACCAGTTGGGTGACGCATTTGGCTATTCAGAGGGAGGTCTCGAGTTCGAGACCCCCTGAGGATAGATTTTATGTTATTTTTTTTACATAAATATGCTTGCAAAACGAATTCAGAACAACATTAATGCAAAATATCAGTTCAATAAACAACTTACAATTCCACATGCAGTAACAGTAAACTTACAAAGTCAAAATTCAGCAACACAAGATAAATTAATTCAGATATAGCAGACCTATAAAACTACTCAGATGAATGACATTTAAACTTAGTTTATATCAGTTACTAAAAGTAAATAAAGCATCTGCTATCTCAGAGACGTATAAACAGACTGAAACAAAGCAAAATCACTACTAGACTTATCCAAACCCACATCTAACAAATTTTTAAAACAGATTTATTGAAACTCAAATAAACTAAGCAGATGCATAAACAGATTAATCTAAAAACATAAAAATAAACTGGAGTTGAACCTTTTGGAGAAAACCGTTTATGATTAAGGTAGGCTCTGAGCCCCCTTTTTAACCTAATTCGACACAACCACCATTCAATCTAACACCACCGAACTCCAAACTCGAACCAAATTGATCAATGATCCGAACCAGGTACAACAAATCGAACCAGAGCAGCTTTTAGGAGTCAAACCATTGGGGTTTGACTAAATTCCAAATTTTACTTTGATTATTTAATTAAACTATTCTTGCTGTTTAATCAAATAATTTTATATCATAACATTATATAGACAGAATAACTATTTAATAAAAAACATAAACAGAAATCAATTGAAACAAAGAGATCTTGCTAAATTTAACTTTTATTAATCCAATAAAAACATTACAATACTATGAAAAAGAAAATACAATTATTCCTAAAACTATTTTTGCATAATAACATTAAAGTAAAAAAATGGAATGATAATAAATTACAGATTTGGGGGTTTTTATAGGCAAACCCCAAGCCTGCTGGTGAGGGTTTGTTGAGATGAATACTCGATCTTGACCATCCAAATCTTCATTTTCTCTTTCATTCTTGATCTTGTGGCTGAGATACGCACACTAGCACACGGATTGCCAACGTGGCAATCATGTGTGCTAGTTGTGCTAGTTTAAAGCTGATATGGCCTCTCCTTATTGGTGGATTGGTGGGACTGATGTGTTTAAACCAATCAAATGAGAGGATGAGAGCCACATCACACTAATTATTCCATCTTCAAGGTCCTACAAAAGGGGGAAATAATTATAGGCGCGTGTGTGTTCACGTGCTATGAATAAAAAACCCCCAATTATTTATTTTCAGGGTTAGGGTAAAAAGGGATGTATCTGGTTATTTGGTGGGTGAGAGGTGAGAGAGAAAGGTGACTTTGTTTTTAACGAAGTAAATGTGTGTGAGTTTACGTTTATAAAAAATGAATAACTATAACTTATTCACCGACTCCTAATGGACTTTTGGTCCACATGGTAAATTGCTCAATCCGTCATTGAATAAGGGCTTGGGCTCAAGTATGGTAAATAGTCCATCTGTCTCATATACTTTATGGTTTTGGGCCCATAATGGGCTGATGGGTAAAGAGTAACAAAGTGATTTCCTTAAATGGGCTTTTAGGCCCATTAACCTAAAGTAATGTCCATAAAGCCCAATTAATTTTTATAAAGTTAAATCCCCGAATACGAACACGTCTTTGGCTTCCTTGATCTTTTCTTCAAAACCGCGTGTCGTTTTTGCTGGTTTTCGTGTTCGGTTCCTTTGGAAATTTTCCACTTTTGGTTCTTTGACTTTGAATTTGCCTCTTCCTTTGAGTTTTCTTCAACCATTATCCGTGAAATCCCGTGTTTTCTTTCCCTTTGATCTTTTGTACCTATTTCACAAAAAACACAAAACCACGCGTAATTCCGACTTTTACGATATTAAACACATGATTAGGTCTTGTTTTTCATTGATTTTAGTGGTAAAAGGATAAGTTTTTACACACTTATTATTAATTGTTAATTATCTAACGATCGTTAAGTTATAGCTCAGTTTAATTTAATACATATAATAAATATATTTATTAAATAAATTAACTTTTTACGTATTGAGTGCAATCCCGTAATCTCGAGTTTGATCTTATTACACGACTATTAAATATAAGTCCATAAACTTTCAACTCCCACTTGGACATATTTCTAATATCGTGATTACATTGACTAGTGTCTAGTTACACTAGCAATGTCTCAAGTACAACTCGAGTAAGGTCTCCTGGATAAAACCTTTTAATGATTCATCATTATTATTATCCTTTTATTTCTATTACAACGTTAATAAGGATATGGATCTTAGTCATTCCTTTCATTAACCTTTATGTTTCTCGTTCACAGATTAAGCAAGATTACCAAAGCAAATTTGGGTGTGGCCACACAAACATCTTACTAATCCCACGACACATTCGAACAGATAATGGAACCGAATTTGTTAATCAAACTTTGTGTAATTATTTTGAAGAAGTTGGCATATCTCATGAAACATCCGTTGCTCGCACTCCACAAAAAAACGGTGTCGTTGAAAGGAAAAATCGATCACTTATGGAAGTTGCTCAAACGATGTTAATTTATGCAAAGGCTTCGTTGTTTTTATGGGCTGATGCAGTTTCTACCACAGTTTGTACCCAAAACCGATCACTAATTCGAAAACGTTATGGTAAAACACCATATGAGCTTCTACATGGAAATGTACCAGATTTATCATACCTTCTTGTATTTGGTTCTCTTCGCTATCCAAATAATGATGGTAACAATTTGGGAAAACTTCAACCAAAGGTTGATATTGGTATTTTAATTGGTTATGCACAAAAAAAGAAGGCATTCTGAATCTACAATCGTAATTCTCGCAAGATCTTCAAAACTAGGAATGTTGATTTTGATGAGCTGACGGCAATGGCTTTTGAGCAAAACAGCTCTGAACCCTCACTTCATGAAATGGGACCCAGTAACATTAGCTCTACTCTTGTCCCAAACAACCCTTCTTCATCATCATTTACACCACCTACTAGGAATAAGTGGGATACATTGTTTCAACCGTTCTTTGATGAATTCTTTACTCCTCCAAGTATTGTTGCTCCAAAACCTGCAGTAATAGCTCCGGTTACCGAAGTTGTAGCTCTAGCAAACGAAGCACAATCAGATGTGTCTAGAACAACAATTGGTCAAGATACACCTTCAATGAGTAATTCTCAACCAACACATGTACCAACTACCCATGTCATACCTATTGATGATGAAGAGGATGATGATGATCACGACCTGGAATTCGCTCAAATACGTGAACTTCCATTGTTTGGTGTCCTAATTCCCGACCCTAATCAAGCCGGGACGTCCACCTCAGAGGAAGCTCCTACTACGGTTTACTCCAATCCACGGATTCGTGAACATGACAACAAGTGGACAAAGAATCATCCTATAGATTCTATTATTAGTGACTCTAATCATCCAGTATCCACACGATGTCAATTACAAGAAAGTGCATTATTTTGTCATTTTGATGCCTTTCTTAGTGAAGTTGAACCTAAGACGTGGAAACAAGCTTTTACTCAATCACATTGGATTGAAGCTATGCAAGAAGAACTTAATGAATTTATATGTCTTGATGTATGGGAACTTGTCCCATGTCCGGATCAAGTGAAATTACTCACTTTGAAATGGGTTTACAAGGTGAAACTCGACGAGTTAGGTTGAATATTGAAGAATAAAGCTCGACTAGTAGCTCGTGGATACAAGCAATTATTGGTCAATGACTTTATGGAATCCTTTGCACCCGTTTCCCGTTTGGAAGCTATGACGACTTATTAACATAGTTCATAACAATTATACATAACCCTAAACAAGATCAAAGCACACATATATCGGAAGTGATTTAACAAGATCATAATAACACAATTATAATTAATCGAATTAGGGTTACATACCTTTACACTAAAGCAATTCCACAAGATAAAGAACGAATCACCAATTAGGGTTTATAACGTACACCACCAAGATATAGTCTAAAGTAATACAATATTACGTTCTTGTACACACGTAATACAACGAGCTAACCGTGATTCTAGCACGTGTAAACCGAGCTTCTACGCTTGTGAAAAAATCTACCCAACAACCCTAGAGAGGGGTTAGGACTAGATTATAAGAGAAATCAAAAGAACACGAAAAACAACCGAAACCCTTTGTGGGTTTGGTGTTGCGATCGACTAGAAAGAAGAGAGGGAGAGATTGTATGTTGAATTCTGAGGGTAAGGGAGTATTTATATAGGACTAAATCCATTTAGCTCAAGAAACAAATATAAGGAAAGTTTTTTCCTTCCCTTTTCCCCTCCATAACTGACGGCCCAAACACCCCCTAGGGGTGTTCCAGAACCTTCCATTCTTCTTTCTATTTATTCCACTTTCTATTTATTCCATAACGCTCGTTAATACTTAACTCTTAGTTATTTAACGACCGTTAATGTTGTAGCTCGGTTTAATTAATAAATATAATAAATATAGTTATTAATAAAATGATAAATATTATAAATATATTTATTAAATAAATTAACTCTTTACGTATTGTGTGCAATCCCGTAATCTCGAGTTCGATCCTATCACATGACTATTAAATATAAGTCCATAAACTTTCAGCTCCCACTTGGACATATTTCGAATATCATGATTACATTGACTAGCGTCTAGTTACACTAGCAATATCTTTAGTACAATTCGAGTAAGGTCTCCTGGATAAAACCTTTTAATGATTCATCACTATTATTATCCTTTTATTTCTAATACAACGTTAATAAGGATATGGATCTCAGTCATTCCTTTCTTTAAACATTATGTTTCTCGTTCACAGATTAAGCAAGATTACCAAAAAAATTTGGGTATGGCCACACAAACATCTTACTAGTCCCACGAGGGGACCAGCTGTATTAAATCTCCAAAACTAAATCGGAGGAAATAAATCCCATATTGACTATAAGTAAAACTAATAAATTTTGCAACACTTTTGAAAATAATCCTTATAGCTACCAGTTATGCTTAGTGTTAGATTATTTCACAAAAATTCACTAGATTCAAATTAGTTTTCTGGTATCTCAAGTCTAAGGATAACTATTTATGATTTACTTGATGACAAAGATCCACAAAGTAAAATCATATAGTTAGGATAAGTCCAATATCCGATTCATCGAATATTATCCAAAATCGATCGATATACTTTCAAGTATACTCTATCGTAATTTTGAATTGTATTAATTTAATAATATTCCCATATTATTAATCGACAACAGACATTTAGCATACCAATTTATTCATGGATTAAAACTTGTAAAATAGGATACAAAATTAAGTAATGACAATAAACGAAACCCAATCTTTATTTTATTAAATAATAATGTCTAACATCCTTTTCCAAATATTAATCACAGATTTAATGCATGAGTTCGCTAGCTAGTTACAGCCCAATAGCCTTGGCATGCTTAACTACCTTTGGTCTAGGAAAAGCCTTAGTAAAAGGATCAGCTACGCTATCATCTGTGTGAACATTTATTAATTTGATTTCACGAGCTTCCACTTGTTCTCGTACGTAGTGATGTCTATGTTTAAAGTGTCTGGCATCATTCATGACTCCAGAATCATTGGCGAATATTAATGCAACAGAATTGTCGCAATATATATCAATATGTTCTTTAATTGAAGGAATCACTCCAAGATCTCCAATAAACTTCCTAATCGAAACAGCTTCCATTACAGCTTCTGAATCAGTCATGTACTCAGACTGAGTAACATGCATTGCAATCGTTGTCTGTTTCTTTCTCTTCCAGTAAACTGCTCCTCCATTGATAACAAACATGTAACCCGTTCTGAGACTTGTATCGTCTTTATCACATTGCCATGACGCATCACAAAAACCTGTCACATTCAAAACTGTGTCTGGTTTCCCTCCAAATACCAAAAATATATCTTTCGTACTCCTCAAATACTTTTGAATATGTTTAGCAGCAGTCCAGTAGAGCTTCCCTGGATTTTGTTGGTAAGGAATGACCAAGTTCTGAGCAAACACCACATCAGGCCTTGTACATCTTCAACATACATAATGGATCCTACAGCCGAAGCGTAAGGCACCCTATGCATGTATGCCTCCTTTTCAGGAGTTGATGCATCCATCTCATGACTTAGATTATGCTTAACTTCCATAGGTTGAAACCCTTTCTTGGAATTATGCATATTATACTTCTTCATTATCTTATCTATATAAGCATCTTGACTAAAACCAATTTATCGTCTTTTCCTATCTCGATAGATCTTAATTCCCAGAATGTATGCAGCTTCTCCTAAATCCTTCATAGAAAAACATTTTCAAAGATAATCCTTAACAGCCTTAAGTCTTGGAATGTTACTTCCCATGATTAATATGTTATCAACATATAGGGCTAGAAATACTACATCACTCCTACTAGCTTTGCCGATATACACATGGCTCATCACGATTTTGAATAAAGCCGAACTTTTTGATTTCTTCATAAAATCGTTTATTACATTGATGTGATGCTTGGTTCAAACCATAAATAGATCTTTGAATTTTACACACGTGTTTAGGATTCTTAGGATCAACATACCCTTCCGGTTGTTGCATATATATGTCTTCATCTAAGCGACCGTTCAAGAAGGCAGTTTTAACATCCATTTTCCATATCTCATAATCATAGTATGCTGCTATAGCTATGAGAATCCTAATAGCTCATAAGTCTGCTACAGGATAAAATGTCTCCTCGTAGTCTACGCCAAAAGTTTGAGTAAAACCTTTAGCTACTAAACGAGCTTCATAGGATTGTATTTTTCCGTTCATGTCGGTTTTCTTCTTGTATATCCACTTATGTCTCACTACTTTAGCATTTGGTGGTGGATCTACAAGAATCCAAACATCATTAACTTTCATGGATTTCATTTCCTTATCCATAGCAACCATCCACTTGTCCTTCTCAAGATCACGCATGGCGGATTTATAATTAGAATATTCTCTAAGATCCCCTACTTCATCATCATCCTCTATATTATGACATATATTGCTATTTGCGTTTTTTATACTTTCAGATCTACGCAGAGGAACTAATTCCGGTGGAACCGCCAGACTTTCTGGTTCTATAGGAATTATTTCGCTAGTGTTTTCAGAAGGTAATGTAACAATATGACTCTCTTCAAGATCATAAATTCTCCCACTAAATTCTTGATTTACAATATCACTTTCAAGGAAGTCTCCATACCTAGCAACAATCACTTTTTTCTCAGATGGATAATAAAGGTAGTAACCCATAGTTTCCTTAGGGTATCCTACAAAGATACATTTCACAGATCATTGTTGGTGTTTGTCACCCGAGTCAGGTTTCACATACGCCTCGCAACCCCAAACCTTTAAATAAGACAAATATGGCTTCTTGCCATGCCATAGTTCATATGGTGTCTTATTCACCTTCTTTGTGGGAACCATATTTAAAATTCGGACAACAGGTTCTAAAGTATAATCCCAAAAGGATAATGGTAAAGTTGTTAGATTAAACATAGATCACACCATATCTAATAGTATATGATTTCTCCTTTCAGATACACCATTTTGTTGTGGAGTATAGGGAGAAGTAACATGCTGAAAAAATCCATTCTTACTTAGATAATCTTTAAACTCTTGACTTAAATATTCACCACCTCTATCAGAACGAAAAGCTTTAATCTTCTTTCCTAGTTGCAATTCTACTTCTGCTTTAAACACTTTGAATGTTTCAAATACCTCATGTTTATGCTTAAGTAAATAAACATAACCATAACGGCTATAATTATCCGTAAATGTTAAGAAGTAGCTACCACCTTTCCTTGACACATGTCTAAGTGGTCCACACACATCAGTGTGTATTAAACCAAGTAGACCAGTAGCCCTTTCCATATTATTATTAAAAGGTTTCTTGGTCATCTTTCCAGAGATACAAGACTCACATTTATCAAATGATTCATCATTGATATTTTATAAAAGACCTTCCCATTGAAGCTTTTGTATACGAGTCTTCCCAATATAGGCAAGTCTACAATCCCAAAGATAAGAAGAGTTCTTGTCAAACTTTCTCTTCTTATTCATGCTAAAAACAGAATTATTATACTACTTGGATTCATTTCCATGCATGTCTATTTCAAACACACCATTCACAGAATTTGCATTCAAATAGAAAATACCATCTTTCCAAACAGAAATTCCATTGTTATCAATAGTATGAACGAATCCAGTATTCAACAAACAAGAAAAGGAAATAACACCCCTAACATTTGTAGGTGCATAATGACAATCATTTAAAATCATTACTAAACCCGAAGGTAAAACTAAATTAAATGTTCCTAGAGCTTCAACCGCTCCTTGTGCGCCATTGACCACTTGCAGAAATTGTTCCCCATAGGATAGTTTCCTTTCCAGATTAAATCCATGCAGCGTATTATAAATGTTAATAACGCATCCCGTATCATATACCCAAGAATTTAATTTGTATGTCAAATTAAATAATTCGATCAGAAATAAAGTACCTAAAGCTGCAGCGCTCTGCTCAGGTTTCTTCGTTATTTCTCGCAACTCTTCGAGCTAAAGAGGGCAATTCCTCTTTTAGTGACCACATACCTTGCAATGGTGACAAGTATCATCCTTCTGAGATTGAGTCTTCTTCAAAAATTTCTGCTTAGCTTTCGAATAACTCGCAACTTTCTTGCCCTTATCACCCTTGACTTTGCATTTCTTCTTGTTCGCTTGCGGTTTTGGCTTACTCACTCTAGCCTTTTGAATTGTTAGTACATGAGGAGTAGAGTTCGATGTCTTGTCCTTTAACCCCTTTTCGTAGTCAATGAGCATTGCATGTAAATCATTAACTGTCTTCCCCGTGCAATGCATATTATAGTTTCTAACAAAATCATTGAAGTCCTTGTTAAGGGACCTATTGATCAAGTTGATAGCCATATTATGATCATAGGGTTGTCCTAGTGCAATGAACTGTTCCATATAACCCCTCATCTCCATGTAATGTGCACTAACAGACTTTCTAGGAGTTTGCTTACAGCTATGTAAAGCATCTACTAAGTCGTAGATCTCCACAGCTTGCGGTTTCTCGAACATAGCCTTGAGTTCATCAAGCATACGCTTAGGCAAAAATAGCTCATACTTCTTTTGAAGCAGAGGGGCCATTTTCCCTAGCATTAAGCAAGCCACCTCCGAGTGCTTCTTAACATTAGTAGCGTGTTCAAGCCTTTGCACTTCAGAAGCTCCTTCAGCAAGATCCTCCAGATAAGGAGTGGTCAAGATATCAATAGTACCCGCTACTCTCAAGACAATTATTAGTGAGCGGTACCAATCATTGAAGTTTGGACCAGTAAGTTCAGGACGATCAAAAAACATTTTGAATGCATAACTTATAGTGTTTATTCTCGGGTTGAGCTATTTCTATAGAATTAAGTTCAAATATTAGTATTTTCGATAATAAAATACTTTCAAGAAAATAAAATTACCTCGGTATTTAAACTATAGTATTTTCCTTGAATCGTAGAACATATATTGACATAGATCCATTACATCAGTTGATCTGCTAGTAATGAATGTACTCAACATAGCGACTTGTCGAACAATTCAATTGACAAACAATTTTCAATTTCTAGATATTTAAGTGATTTACATTGCCAAAAAACCGTTTTGCATTGTAAACATGTTTCAACCCTTCTGAATGCCTTAAGTTTCCAGATCTCACTCAGTAACTTAATTAAGTCATCTAATATGAATAACGTATAACCATCATACGAATTCTCATTCTATGAAAGTTTTCTCTCCATCACAACATCGTCCAAAAATCTCATATGACGACGTAGTCATTTCAAGTGTTCGTCAATTAGGAGCATTCGACTTAAGTTTTAAGGGTATAAATTTGATGTCAAAATTAATATATGGAGAAGCATGCATACAACTCAATAACATAAGTTTAATAAAACAATTTATAAACTTTTTCACGAGACTAAATTTCTACATAAATTATGTTAAGGTATTGGTTTAACCAATCAAAGAATTTACCCACAACTATTCACAACGTACTTATGTCTAAAGCACAAAGCAATAACCTTATTCACTGTGATTTTGGATGTGAACTTGCGGTAAAACAACCTTAAGGTATAATGCAAATAATAATCGTATGTAATTTCAATTTGAAGCACAGGCGAGCCGAAAATTTGATCAGCGACTAATGGCTTAACACCTCCTTTCTTAACCGGGTACATGACCAGCGGTGCGTTATACCCACTTTATAGTTTGTCAAAAGGAGTAGGCTGTTGTATTATTATTGAAATTCACAAATCAACGTAATTTTATGTAATTTAAATCTCAAACAAATCTTAATTTTAATATGATTTAGTCCATATTTGTTTTTCTTAAAAAAAACCCTTGTTTACAACAATTCGTACAATTTTAACATAAACAAGTAAAAAAAACTAAATCATAAACACATAATAACAATTTATATGTGCGATAAATAAATCAAATAGCCACATGCATACGATTTATTCAATAACCTTTAAATCTAGGTTTTTATATTCATATAAAAGTCTTCCCTAATTCAAGATTTATTGAATAAAATAAAGCAAGTAGCGCATAAAATCATATAAACATACGATTTTACGATTCATGAAAACAGGCACGTTCATCATGGATCCGCACAAATATCTTAACAATTAAATCTCTTCGGATCGTAACCTTTAATTTACATGACATAACAATTAATCATGTAATTTAATCTGAAATTATCCAACATGTCATTTAGGGTTTAAAAATTAATTGTTTGTTTTTTATAAAAAATCGGCCAAACCCTAATTTTAAAAAAAAAAACAAAACCCTAATTTTTAAGAAAACCTAAAAAATATGTAGTTTTAAATCAAGACAATTATTAGTTAAAAATTTTTAGATTTTTGATAATTATAACATGCTAAAACCGGCTCTCGATGCCACTGAAGGTTTATTAGTTCATAACAATTATAAAAAACCCTAAACGAGATCAAATCATACATATAGCGGAAGCGATTTAACAAGATCATGATTAACACAACTGTAATTAATCGAATTAGGGTTACATACCTTTTAGCTAAAGCAAATCCACAAGATAAAGAACGAATCACCAAATAGGGTTTATAACGAACACCACCAAGATATAGTCTAAAGTAAGACTATATTAGGTTCTTCTACACACGTAATACAACGAGCTAACCGTGATTCTAGCACATGCAAACCGAGATTCTACGCTTGTGGAAAATCTCCCCAACAACCCTAGAGAGGGGCTAGGACTAGATTATAAGCTAAACAAAAAGATCAAGAAAACCAACCAAAACCCTTTGTGGTTTTGGTGTTGCGATCGGCTCAAAGGAAAAGAAGAGAAGGAGTGAAGAATTATGAGGGACAAGGAGTGTTTATATAGGCCTTAAACTTTCTTGAAGTCCAAGTAATAAACCAATTAGGAAAGAAAATCTTTCCCTTCTTTGGCCGACGGTCGGTTACACCCACAAGGGTGTTTCCGAAACCTTCTTTTCTTATTATTTATTCCACAACACTCTATTAATACTTAACTCTTAATTATTTAACAATCGTTAAGTTATAACTAGGTTTAATTTAATAAATATAACAAATATATTTATTAAATAAATTAGCTCTTTACGTATTGAGTGCAATCCTGTAATCTGGAGTTCGATTATATCACACGACTATTAATTATAAGTCCATAAACTTTCAATAAGTAGAATTTCACCCTTGACATGGAAATCTTCAAGGAAACTATTGATATTTACCCAAAGGACGAAGGCAAACCTTTTGCTGATCTCCCAAACACACAAGACATATTGCAATTATTTTGAGTTGGGATATGTTTGAACGACCAATAGAGTGACACTAGTCTCCATTGATCATTTTCCCTAACCATGGAGAACATTGTTAACTCTCATCAACAAGGGTCTCACTATAAAGCACACAGGGGTAGGCAAAATTCGTTTATCACAAGGTCAAATCTTGTGGAGCTTGTATCATGACAAACATGTGGATTATCTGTATTTAATCTGGGAGGATTTTTGCTATTGTTAGGGATAAAATTAGCACTAATTTGATATTGCACTATCAGTATTAAGATTGTTTAATGTTGGTAGTGATATTATTTGTACTGGTAGTGATCAGGCAAATTTGGACAAAATGGACAATTAACTTCTTAATGTTGGTTGTGATGATTAGTGTTGGTTAAAGGATAAAGACTGAAGACGTGTATTATATTGATTGATTATATCCTTGTTGAGATAAAGATTGAAGGTGTATTAGTTATCAATAAGAAGATATTTTGTGTATATCGTCTTAGTGTACTTTATGTTTATCATGTAAAGGACACCGTCTATTATATAAGGAGGTCCTAGCTTTAGTTTGAGATATATCATTATCACGTCTTCATTACTAGCTTTAAGGTTTTGTAACCCTAGTATTTTTACAAACAGTACTTTTATTATTAATATTAAAACTTTTGGTGAATTCCTTGTCATATACAAATAGTTTAATCTTCGTAATATCAAAGAGTAGATTCTGCATACGCTTTGATAGTCATTCATAGTTTTTTCTTAGACTTAGTAGGATTTATTCTACTAAGTATAGATCTACAAGCTAGATTTATCAAGATCATATGGGACCAACAAGTTGTATCAGAGCTTCCCGAGAAGCTTTGATCTTGAAGGTTATTCAAGAACTCTTTAAACTGAAGAAATGGATTCAATGGCTATACAACCTACCATAATGAACAAGGTTCCAGTCTTTAAACAAGGAGAGTTTGAATAATGGAAATTTAAATTACTCAGTTTGTATAGATGTATAACTGGGATATATGGGAATTCATTTCTCATGGAGATACACACACCAAGCCAGCTACTTCTACATCAAAAATCACTCATGATGAAAAGAAGAAAAGATCAAATGATATGAAAGCCAGAAGTATAGTTATGATAGCTATACCAAATGACATATTCTTCTTTCCAACAACAAAATAGTGCTAAATCATTGTTTGATGCTTTTGCTCTTAGATTTGATGGTAATGATTCCATAAAGAAAGCCAAGAAGGCATTGTTGAAGTCCATGTTTGAAAAAGTCAATGCAAACAAGTCAGAATCTTTGATTCTATGTATAATACACTTCAAGGGATTGTGAGTAAACTCATCACCCTAGAAGGAAAGGCTGAGCAAGAAGCCATAAATGCTAAATTCTTAGAAGCATGTCAGCAGAGATGGCTACTCAAGTATCCATATGGAAGAACAAGGATGATATTGACCAGGTCAATATTGATGATTTGTACAATCACTTTAAAGTGGTTGAACATAAACTTAAGAGAAAGGCAGGATCATCCTTGAGTGCCACTAATCTTTCCTTCATATCCAATCAGAATAATACCTTTAATTCTAGTGGAACGGATTAATACTTCTAGCGCATCTATTAATTATGGTAGTAATTCAATCAATGTTGTTGGATAAGTGATTCTACTATTTGTACATTTTTGTCTAAATATAAGAATGTGGTTGAGATGGTTGTTGATGATCTTCAACAACTTGATGATGATGATTTGGAGGAGCTAGATATTAAAAATCAATTTGCTTTTCTAAGTATGAGAGAAAGAAGGTTTCTCAAGAGAACAGGGAAGCAAATCACTCTCAACACTAGTGATAAAGTTATTTTTGATAAAACAAAACTGGAGTGCTACAACTACCACAAGAAGGGCCATTTTGTAAAAGAGTGTAGGAGTGCAAGCATCAAGCCACAAGAAAGAAAAGTAACTATTGAAGAACCCTATTTAAAGGCTTTGATGGATATTGATGGCACTAGTATTGACTAGGAATTCACGAGGAGTGAAGAAGATTCGGAAAACATGGCTTTCGTGGGATTGTGAGATTCTCAGGTAATTATTAATAAACATTATACTATTATTTATCAAGAAAAAAAAACAATAAATTGCAAAAGTATTCTGATATTATTACCAGAAACTATCGTTCTTCTTAGTGTGTTGTGAGTAACTATAAAAAAGGAGTTTTCAGGTTAGAAGAACAAATATGATGTTATAAGGAACAAGAAGTAGCCTTTGAAGATTCTATTATTCTTATAAAAAGGGAAATAGCTGATCAAACTCGTGAAATAACTGATCTTAAGTCTAAACTCGTGGCCAGTGACATTATTAAGCTTGAAAATGAATTAAAATTAGAAAAATTAGAAATTCCACAAAGAATCTAGAAAAGAGAATTGTAGTCAGGTTCCTGAAAAATGAAAACCGGGTCTAGGCTATAATGGTGATTATCATGTAGTTGAACCCTCACTTGTTTATTTTCCTCCTTTGAAAGATTTGGCATTCACTAGACTTCCAGAATTCCAACATTTCAAGGAACCTGAGTATGAGTCTATTAAGGTAGAAGAAGTAAAAAAGGATGATAATGTCATCTCTATCACTTCTAATGTTGAATCTTCACAAAATACATTTGCCACTAACACTAGTACTGAAGTTTGTAATCCTAAATATGATAGCTCCAATAGTAATACATCTCAAATCATTGATATTTTAGGTGAAAAGATTTTTGTTGAAAATATTAGAAAACTGATTCCTAATGCACCTAATTACAAGCCTATAAAGAAAACATTTAAATATGCTAAGATATATAGGGCTAAACAACCTAGAGGGAATCAAAGAAACTGGAATAATAAAAAATCTCAAAAACTAGGATAAGGGTTTGTTATGTATAATAAAACATGATATTTATGTAGGAGCTTGATCATTTGAAAGCTAAATGTAGTCTAAATAATAAAGATGGGGTGGGATATGATGGCGTAAATAATAGGACTAGATGTATTCATGCTAGTCATGCCAATACTGGTAAACCAAAACCAGTTATCTCTGACAAGTCCTTTGCTACTCTCAACCCAACATCACAGTTCGTTAGTGCAAAACCAAAACCTTTTAAAACACAACAAAAAATTAGAGGAAAATTTCAGAGAAAACCTGCCTTAAACATCCAAAATCAAAATAAAAAATTTAATGATGGCAGGCTAAAGTTTAATTCAGGTAGGCCAATTTTAATTATGGTAACTCAAACTTTAATACTGATTTTCAAAAGGCAAATTGGTCAAATATCTTTAGGCTAAATTCAAGAGTATTACACAAAACCAGGGAAGGTGGAAATGTGCTTAATGCTTTTAAGCCCTCAGCATGTTGGGTTTATAAATCTGACAAACCTAATGGTGCATCAACTATTTTACAAAAACTAATTTACATTAAGAAATAAGGCTGATACAACTCTGTTATGGCTTGGGTCCCCAAAAGAAACTAATTTGTTTCTTAACTTGTGTAGAGTACTTCATTACATAAGCGTAAAGATAGAGGATATTTTGATAGTAGATGCTCTAGGAACATGACTGGGAACTTGGATTTTTGTCTGACTTTAAGGCTTTTGATGGAGGAAATGTTAACTTTAAAGGATCCACTCGTGGTAAAATGTATCGTAAAGGTACATTTAAAGCTCGAAACATTAACTTTGAGGATGTGTACTATGTGAAGGAGCTTCAATGTAACCTTTTTAGCATATCTCATATATGTGACAAAAGGACTTATGTACTTGTTGTCCCATATTATATGAAGATAGATTAAAGAAATAAAATGGAAAAGAGATGAATTTTAGAGAGAGAAAGTAGAGAGAAGTGTTTGAAACTTAGGGAGGATTAGATTATGAAAATGAAATGGCTAACCCTTCCTAACATGCTAGGAAGGGCTTTATATAGTCTGCCTACATGTGGGCTTTCTATGGACTATATTGTTTGGGTCGGGCTTGAATAAATGCTTAGTACCTTGAAAGAGGCCTTTTAAGCTAGTCATCAAGCCCGTATTGTCAGGACTATTATACTACCTATTACAACGTTCTAATAAACGATACAGTGTAAACCTATGACCGATCATTCTTGTTTGACTCAATATTTTGAGGCTAACAGTACTTTTCATTGACAGATAATGTGTGGTTCTTCCTCCAAACTTTAAGATGCTTGATGATAATCAGATACTCTATAGGGTCCCAAGGAAAAAAAATTTATTGTGTTGATATGAAGGACATGATTCCTAAAGAAGGGTTAACTGATCGGGTTGCACAAGCTATATCTGATGAGGCAATGCTTTTGCAAAGGAGGCTTGGTTATGCAAACTTTAAAAATATCAATAAACTTGTTCAAGAAAACTTGGCTAGAGGTCTTCTTTCCAAACGTATTCTCAATGACCAAACTAGTGTTGCATGTCTAAAGGGAAAGCAACACAGAGCTTCTTGTAAGTCCAAAACTATAAAATCTACTTCTAAACCTCTTGAAATTCTTCATCTAGAATTATTTGGGCCTACCTTTGTGTATAGTCTAAATAGTAAGAATTATTGTTAGTTGTTACATATGATTTCACTAGATTTACTTGAGTGTTTTTTGTTAAGTCTAAAGGTGTGACAACTAGGGTTTTGACGAGTTAGTTGTCACTTGTTAAACTCAATATATGTGTTAGATTGTGTGAAGAATGTGTTTCATGTGTTTTTATGTGTGAAATTGTGAATGAGAATGAATGACATGAAGTACATTACTGTAAATCATGGTACAAGTTGGAAATAAAATTTGATGAGATGAAGTGGAAAATGAATTGCATGAAAGTATAAGTATCGCTTTTATAAGATCTCGTGTATGTATCTTATGTTATATATACGTAGTATGTATATATTATATGGTTAGCAGAAGTTTTAGAGTTACTTTCCATAATTAGAAACTTTTAGAAATGAAGGTTAAATCAGAAATCGTGTAAAAAGTCTTTCGGGGTCCTGGCCCGGAAGTAACCCGAATGTAATATTTAGTTATATTAATGAATAAACAACAAAATGAATGATAAAAATCATATCATAATGTGTTTTGGGCTTGGGTTAGCGGACTAAAGAAAGTAAAAGGGAAAAATTAACAAAAGGCCCAAAAAACAAGCCCACAGGACTTGTATTGGATTAGGGGGCCTTAGGAAAATCGCCAAACCCATAATATTAAACAAAATATTAGGTTTTTATTTCCCCTAGCTCTTCTTGGCAGAAATCCTCCCATGGTGGATTTAGGGTTTCATAAAAAACATTGTCTTCCATTTATTTCTAAGGTAAAACCTTCAAAACTCATGTTTTATTAATGATATTAATTAATCCTATTATGTTTTAATCATGTAATCATTGATATGATGGATTAGGTTTTTATTTTTAATGAGATTAATTAATTTATGGTTCTAAATAAGTGTCAATCACATTAAATTAGGTATTGGTGATGATTAATTAAGTTGTTTCTTATTAAATTCGTCACTAAAATTTGGGCAGATTTTTGAGTCGACTTTTAAAGGGCATAACTTGGTCATATAAAAGGATGTTTGGGTGATTCAAAAGCTTAATGTTATATACAGGGATTCTAGTTTTCAAAAACATAAGGTTTGTAACATTTGGAGGTCTGAAGATCACTTTTTATGAATTTACAAGATTCATTGTCAAAACTGCGATTTTAATTCCGAATTTAGGATTAAGGTTTGGAGGGAAAAACATTTCCAAATGAACTAAATTTTTCAAGGCCTGCTAGAAACAACTTATATATTATATGTATAAATTTACACGTGATTTTGGGCAAAAGTTATGGTGTTTTGGTTGGTCATTCATGGGTAAACTTTTGGAAAGTCTCGGATGAGTTAGAAAACTAGAGCTAGCTGTAGTCATATAATTGTTTGAATATTTCTATAAATAATTGGGACCTAAAACCTTTATTGGGACATATAGATATATATGGTATGACATGGTAAAATTGTCAAAAATATTGGAGATGTTTAAGTATGGATTTTGCATCCACCTTTGACGGGTAAAATTCCTGAGTTGCTAGAAAACTAATGAGGGATGTTTAAGATATAACTGAGGGTAGATAGTTGGTTAATCATTTACCGTTAGTTTTAGAGAGTGGAATTAAAATAAGTGAGTCCATCATATGAATGTTACATCATTTGGGTTTTAACGAATATATTGTAACATGTGTGCTTTTGTTATAGTTGGTTGCAAGGATTTGTGTAGTTGTGCTTTCAAGTGAGATTCATAGTCTCTTGCCTTTTAAATTGTTCTACTCCATAAGGGATGAAAATGATGCTTATGTTATGATGATTTGCTGTGAAATTGTGTTTTGAAATGTATGGACATCAATGTGTTATTATGTAACTTGCATGCTTTTGTGATATGATATGTGTGGAGTGTGGGGCACGATCCGTCCTAAATGTGTGGAGTCGGAGGCATGATCCATCCTAAATGTGCGGAGCATGGGCACGATCAGTCCTAAATGTGTGGAGCATGGGGTACGATCAATCCTAAATGTGTGGAGCGTGGGGCACGAACCGTCTTACATGTGTGAAGCATAGGGCACGAACCGTCTTAAGTTGTGTGGAGCTGGGGCACGACCCGTCGAATATTGTGTGCTGATTATATGCTTGCTTGTTTACGTTATTAATTGTTGTCTATAGTATTTAATCATTTGGTTTGTTGTTGAGCACAACATTGATATCTATTTGTGTCTTGAACTTATGACTCTCTCCAACTTTATGTTGACGTGTTTTAGCATCATTTTCATGTGATTATCAAGGTGGTTTATAAGTTAAGAGATGCTAGGTAAACCTTAGGATTTTCTTTTGGAGTGCTGATCTTTTTATTTGTCTTGCTTTAGACTTTCATGCATACTTGTTTACTATACTTCTATTGTTTCTCTATGTATTATTTTGGGATTTCATTTCAAAACAAGACTCTTTAGCTTTGTTGCTGCATTGTCATGACACCTTGATGTCATTATCTTAACTTTTCATTTAGTATATTCTCTATCGTGACACCATTGTGTTGTGATGATACTCATAAAGTTAAACCTTGTGTTTTCGCCTAGGCGAGGTGTGACAGATTGGTATCAAAGCCATTGAATATTGAGAATTGGTATATATAGGGATTGTGTGCCAGCAACCTAGGCTGCTATCGATTGCTACTGTTGTCCAAAATGTCCCATCGGCTTCAATCGGTTCCCCCTACCGAGCATCAAGTTCCCACCGAGAGCCCCATGGCTCTCAGGTTCCCGCTATTTTTAAGCAATCCTCCACTGTTTGGGGTTTTGGTGCTTGCGGCTACCAAAGGAAGAACACCACTGCCCCTATATGGGTTGCGACTGGGGGACAGAAAAAGCCATCAAGAGTATCTTGATTCTCGGTTTGTGTGTAGCCGAGACCCAAGACCAACCAAATCTGATTATACCATGTTTTAACCAATCACATATTCATGTTTATTTTCTTATTAATTGGATCTACCCATGAATTAGTAACAATATGAAAAGATTAAGATTTTATTAATACTGAATACGTGATGATCAATGGTTAAAGGACACGAACATAAACACGTAAGCAATCCGAAATCAAAAGCCGGCGACTACAAGAAAATCTGCTAGGGTTTTTGTTTTCTTTGGGAAATGTGCTAAATGGAAAAATGATCTTGATCTTTGATGTAGTCTTTTTGTACACTCTTTAGGGAAAGAGCACAAAATAGTGGAAAACATTAAGTGTCGGTTTAGGAAAACCAAGCACTAATGACAAATGAGAAGTTCGTTTCCCTAGGAGGCTAGTGTGTTGTGTAATGAAATGATTAGTGATGTGATTATATTGTTATGAGAAAGAAAATAGAAATGGGATAAGAAGAGATTGACGGTTACGAAGATGGATTAAACTAAGACGAAAAAGGTGTACACGTAAAACCGTAAAAAGCACCAAAATTAAAACTTTACTCTAAAAATTCCTAAAAATACTAAAAATCCATTAAAATATTCTAAGGGTTTACAAAAAATCCGAACTTGCTAAAACCTTTTAATTAATTAAATATTAACTTTATAATGCTAATTAAAGCCCTAAAAATCTATATTAACTAATAAAAAGTCCAAATCAAGATCTTAAAGTTTGTAAACCTTTAAAGTAACCTAATTAAGCTAGAAAGTATTTTTCAAAATTTTAAAACCACTAAAAACTATTTTTAAACAATTAAAAACTATTAAAAGCTACTAAAACTTAAAATAATTCTAGAAAATAATCGAAAAACCCCAAAAATATTTAGAAAGTTACAAAATTCCTAATTAAGTGTTTAGAACCTAGGAAAAATATAAAAACTTAGAAAATTAGACTTTTAATTTTTAATAATAAAATAATATTAAAATATTAATAAAAATCCAAAAATCCTAAAAAATTCTAAAAAGTGGAGCGGTACGTTTCAACCAATTAAACTATAAGCCCCTACGGATCACTACATGCAATTCGTTCACTTCGGGAAGAGCGAACGGAAAGAGGAGGCCTTTGCTCTATCTGCTTCTTCCTCTCCCCAAGAATGAACAATTGGAAAAATCAAAAGATTATATATATCTTTTTTGTTTATAGATAGATATAGAATGAAATTCTATATATTATTTGATTCTATAGAAAAATTACGAGTTGGATGAACAGATCGCTCCTAAAGGTTTAATAAGACATTAGATTCTCATTCATCAATAACTCGACTTCCTTCTTCTCACATGGAAGGGTCCGGTCCGGAAGAAGAGGAAAAGGAGTTCACCACCAGTCAAGAAAGGGAAAAGTTGGTTCAGCAGGGCAAGTGCTACCCGTCGCTTGCACTACATTGTCTGACGATAACCTTGCCTGACCGCTTCCTCTCTGACTGTGAATAGGTAAATTCTCTGTGACCTCCCACCGTTCACGACATCCCTTGCTTCTCGCTGCGAACGGCTCCTCGGTGGAAGAGTAGAAGCGCTAGTCCCCTTCGGTCGAGTTGCTTGTACCTGCTGTTACCTACCGTAGGACCTCCGTCCCCGAAGCGAAGAAAGAGGAGCAGGAACAAGAGGTTGTCCTCTCCCGGCGCACAGTAGTTCCGCAACTACTACCGTGGTGTGCCAGTTTGAGCCTGCCACTCGTACTGAACTAACCAAAGAAGCAAGAGATACTGAAAGTGATTGACTTCTTCCCTTAGCTTCCATAAAAGTAAACAACTAATCCTTTCCTCTTGAATTCTGAATTCACTCCACAGCTTATTGTCTTCTGGCATGATGGTTTCTCATATCTATAGACAAGGCAACTCAATTGCAGACAGACTGGCTTCTCATGCTTACTCTCACAGGTCTGATTGGATCGTTGAAGCTGCTTCTTTTCTCTTGCAAACAAGCCTACTACAATGACAAGGAAGGCCTTTACTCTTATTCCTGTTCCCGGAATGCTTTCTTTCATCAAAGTCATGTAAGAAATAGAAAACGTATAACTCGTACAACTAAAGGCGCTTAATTTAACCTAAATAACACTGAAATGAACTAGAAATTACCAAAATACCCTTAATGGGCCTAGAAAATGGGTTAAACCCAAAACAGATCCTTATTGGGCCAAATTTGAGCTCAAAATGAAAAAGTGGCCCAAATAAGCCCAAAAAGCACTACTTGGCTCAAAATTTGATTTTAAACAACTTTTTCCAAAGGCCCAAAAGCTGAAAATGTGAAATAAGCAAGCTTATACCAAACAGCTTATTCTTAATGGGCTTTTTGGCCCATTAAGCTATAAGCTAATGCCATAGGCTCAAATTAGACACACAAGCTTATTTTGTCCTAAATAAGACTTCTGTAAAAAGAATTTGAAATAAGCCAAAGGAATAAGCCTAAAAATGCAATAAGCAATCTACAGAAAACGATAAAATAGTCGTTTTTGAGTTCTAGGCCACCCCAAGAGCTGATTCAAGTTTCTAAAGCTTTTAAATGACTTAAATAAGCTATTTAAACAAAAAGTTTTCAAATAAGCTGACTCAATAAGCTGGAAAAAGCAAATAAGCACTTATGAAAAAGTCAAATAAGTTGGTTTTCTAGCAAAAAGTCAAAGTCAAAGTCCAATAAGCTCTAGTCTAATCAAATGGGTCAAATAATGAAGATCTATCACAAAAAATAAGTTGTTGCAGGTCTGGATAAGCTAAAATAGCTTATTGATAAGCTGAGTACAAATTAACACTAGTATGGGCTAGATTTGGGTGTTGAGCAGTGGAAACTTTTTCCACTGCTTGACTTGTAGACTTTTTTTGTCTTTAGTGACTTTTTTGAAGATTCAAGTTTCAACAAGGCACCCAAATGATCATTGGATCATAAGGAGTCAATACAAACAAAGAAATCAACAATCCAACAAGCCAATTTGTACAGTTAATTCAAACATTCACCAGATCTGTCACAGACTTAGAACAATAAGCAGTTTAGGTTTAATAAGCACTTTTAGCAATATTCAGCCAGCCAAACTTAACCAAATGCATACACAAGCTATATTAAACTCAAATAAGCAAGTCTAAACAGGTTTCATGCAATGAGTCAAAGTGTTAAGCAAGATTCAAGCTGATGAATGTTACCGATGAACACTAACACGTGCAGTTTTTATACTTTGTTGATGTACTTGACCAACAAGCCAGACTCAAACCTCCAAATCTATCACATATGTTATAATAATGACGTTTAAACAACTTTTAACCCTAAGCATGCACAAATTCTAGATTTCACCAAAATCATAGGTCAAAAACAGTTAAAATCAACAAGTTATAGCAGATTATGTGATTCAATGTTTCAAACTCCAAAACTTGCAGCAAAATACTCTCAACCAAGCATATATCAGATACCAAGCACAAATACAAACTTCCACTAACACAATAACAAGTTTTGAAATCAAACAGGTAATCTTAAACACCCTTTTAACTTTTCAATCCAAAATTAAACAAGTATAAGTGTGATTCAGTTTACCAAATGATTAACCAAGCCAAGAAAACAACAAGAACACCAGTAGAGCACAAATCCACAAAAAATCCAAAAATTATCAGATTTTCAAAGTTTTAAGACAAACCTCATGGATGTACATCCACCCCCACGAATGTTAGAGCTTATGTGCTAGCAAGAACAAGCACAAGCTTCCAACAGCAACCCTACTAGGATTCAACAAGGTTAAAAGAACAATATCAAAACAGAAAGGTGAGTTTGTTGGAAAAAAATTGATTGATGCAACTTCTTGTACCCACTCTTGATTATCCCCAAGATATGAGCTTCACAACACCTTAATATCACAATTAGGATGCTATGATCAGCTTATATCCCAAGAATTCCAAGATGTACCAAGAAAACTTAGTAAAATATCAAGTTTTGATCCAATGTGTAATTTCTTACACAAGGTTTAAAAACATGTTTTTAGGTTCAATTTTAGTTAACAAATAACAATAACAAGCTTAAAATTAAGTGGCAATTGGTCTTTCTTCAACAAACTTAACACAATTTCATTAAACTGAAAAGAGGATTTACAACTTGTTGAACAAGAAAAACCAAAAGCAGTTGAAATGTAAAGCCTAAGTGCCTTTATATAGGCATACAATGGTTCTAGAAATGCAAAGACAAACGTAAAACCCTAATGCTTGAAGTCCCCATTTTGCCCTTGCAGGTTTGAATTTTCTTGAGTACATGTGAGTTCTTCTTGGACGTTTGTGAATTAGCAAGCATGTGAAGTTGATCAAGGGCTCAAAAGGTGCTTAAGTTTGAAGCAAGAATCTTGGTCGTTGGATGACTGGCAGCTTTTGTCATTTTCTCCCAAAGTGTAGTAGGGGAATCTTGTGTGGGGCTGTTGGTTGGTGGGTGATATAAGAGGTTTTGTATGTAAAAAGTTATAGTCACAGTCTCTTCGAATTGATCCTGGTTAACTATGCGACTCTGTCGTTCTTTGCTGGAAATAAATGTTTGTGTCGTTGTAGTGTATTTAAAATGCAATACTTTAAAGTAAATGGCGGTTAATTAAATCTAAACTAATTAAAACTTAAATGTGCAATGTTAAAACTTTTAAAGTAAAATTAATTAAATGACTTAAAATTAAGGCGTGATGAAAATTGAATTTGACGAAGTATTAAAAATGAAACTTAAAAACAAAACAAAGCAAAAAATAATCCCAAACCCAAGGCTATCAGAATGTCAGATCGGAAAGCTGTCACCATGCCCATCGGAATCCAGATCGCAATGTGTCTATCGGAATGTATAAAATTAGGTCTATCGGAATGTTGAAAAGAGAAGCTATCTATCAGAATGAAGTCTATCGGAATATACCCATCGGAATGTGATCCAGATCGGAATATTGCTCAATAAAATTGGGCAGCACTTCGACTCAAAATACCTCAAGACCCATCGGAATGTGCGATCGCAATGTGCGATCGCAATCCCAGATCGGAATGAGGGTGATGGTACTCTAGATCGCAATCCCGGATCGGAATGCAAAACCCTTGTCCCATGCTGTCACCATCGGAATGTGGGTGATGCTATCGCAATGTGTAATTTCCCTTCTTTTCGATGGAGAGCAAATACTCAATAAGCACAAGAACCAAATAAGCTAAATCTAATAAGCGGATTTCTAAAACTTAGATGAAATGGAAATAGGACGAGATAATAAGTAGCAAATTTAAAACCTTTTCAAACACGAAATAAGAAAACGAAAGAAGAAAACTTTTAGAAAATGAAAGTTTTTAGAAAACTTAGAAAAACAAATAAGCTAAGTATGAAACAAGCCAATAAGATTGTCAAACTTATGGCTTATCTTATACAAAAACTTAGCACAAGTAAAAAGGTAAACTTTTTAGTAATAAGCAAAGAGATTAAGCAACTTCTTGCTTAATCTGAATTTTAAAACAAACCAAAAACAAGAGAAAGGTAGAAAGAGAATGACAAAATACTTGATCAAAAGGAAATAAAGATTAAAGCAACAAAATGAAGAACACTTACTTGGAATTTAAAATGAATTAAAGTGCAAGACAATGTATTTAAATGACATGTAATTAAAGTGCAAGGTAATTGAAATGGTGGAAGAACTAGTGTCACTCTAGCCAACAAGAGAAAATGAATGAAATCCTAATCTATTTATAGGGGAGGATTAGGAGGTGCTTAGGAAGCTTCCTCCCCTCTTTCTTCTTTCTTTAATTTCATTATTAAGTCCTTTAGTCCTTAATCTTCTTAAATCTTGGACTTTAATGACTTTGTCTTGGGATTTCTTTAAACTCGTCTTGTAATTCTTCAATAAATTAGACTTGAGTTCTTTGGCTTGTAGTAAACTTTCGTCTTTTGAATTTTTCTTCGATAAATCTTCAGAATTGGTCTTGGACTTCCATTCTTTTTGGACTCTTGACTTCTTAACTTTGTCTTTCGTCTTTTTCTTCGATAAAAGCCCGTGAATGCTCGCGTTTTCTCCACTTTTCACCTTTTCGTCCTAAATCACAACAAAAACACAAACCACGCATAATTCCGACATAAATGACATATAATACACGTTTTGGTCCGGTTATTATTGTAATTAAGTGGTAAAAAGGATGGGTGTTTACACACCTATCAAATCCCCTACACTTGACCATTGCAATGTCCTCATGCAATGCATTAGTTACAAAGCAAAATTACATTTCCCATCGTAATCAATCCATATTGGCCTTTATTAAAGAGATAGAAAATTATAAACATTCAAAGTAAGAAAGAAATAAAAAACATACCTTAGAGTTTTGAAAATGTCATGAATGATCATCATCCTCAAGTTTTCACTTTCTCCAAACCAAGCTTAAAAACGAGATCATTGTTATTATAAGTTAGCAAACTAACACGAACTCATGTGGGACAATTATTTACTTAGACTCCCTTATTCCTAGGTGTATCTCTTATATTTTATTGTTGTCTTGAATGATCACGAGGATGCATTGTTGACTTATTTCGATAGTTTATTAGGCCGAAAATAAAGTGAACGATTTAATCATTAGTTAGCTAAAGGACAAAATCTTTTAAAACTGCTTCTCGGGTCCTCATAAAGTTCATATCTTGGCATAACTCGCTTCGCGATTTGAGACCATTCTCGGACCGATATTTGGCAGCGACTTCATACTTCAAATCTTGAGAGACGTTCATGAAATAATGGTCTTCTCTTCATAATAGGAATTTCTTCACTTGAAGTTTTGAGAGATTCTTCATATTTGGACCACGACTTCTTCATTTTTCTCCAATCTTTATTTTGGACTTTGATGTACAACGATCCGCCTCCTTTTTGGGCTTGGATCTATTTATCCTCATACCTTGTTAGGGCCTTTTTGGATAGACTTCTCCATGACTTTTAGGGAGTACTTGCTTTTCGTCGTGTGTCTCGATCCTTCATATTGATCTTTGATAAATGATTCTTCACATCACTTTGGATCTTTAGCAACAAAATGTAGCCTCATGCCTTGTTAGGGCCTTTTCGGATTCGCCAATCTTCGCATCTCGCTTCAATAAGTTATGCCTTGGCTATGAACTCTAATCCATACCGAGCAACTTTTAAACGATCTTGGGCTAAAAGCTAAGTAACTTTTCAAATTGTACAACCTTATTTATTGCAGATAAATTTATTAGCAAGCGATGGGAGAATAGGCTTATAATTAACTCACATAAATTCACGAAAGAATACCAAACTTATAATTGACTCTATCATCTCTCGTTCTCCACAGTTTAAAATCTCAAGGAATGAGACTCGTGGATGCTTAGCCTATTAAATCAATGTTTTGGGTTTTCGAGTCGTCTATAGGATCTTGCAAACTCTTAGACTTTTTCAAGTTTAGAAATCGCGTTTTAAAGTTCCCTTGATAAACGACTCTCTAGGATCAATTATAGGAACTTGCGAAAAGTTCTTGTTCTTAACTCGTGAGAGTTAAGACTTTCGCGTTTTATAGCTCCCTATACAAAAGCCTAGCAAAACTTGACTTAAACACGTTAAGGATACTAGCTAGAGTAAACTTAGATAAGTAAACTCGGGTTGAGTCAAAAGATTCACAACGTTTGTTAAAACCACTTTATTAAAATTTATTCTAGCAAAGAAAGAAAATAACTATACAAAGGGAAAAACTAATAGGCCAAAATAGATCAAAAATTTTGAAAAATGTCGAAAAATTGATTTTCCGGTTAAAATGAGGACAAATACAAGGAAATGACCACTTAACTTCGATATAAGTCCCCCTACACTTAATATAAACATTGTCCTCAATGTTTAAGCATGTGGGAGTAAACTCCCCGACACTTAGGACATTGTGCACGTTGTTTAAATCTTGCTAAGGAAAGAACAACTAAAGAGATTCCTATTTTAATACTAAGAAATGTAAAATAGTGAATCGAAAAGAGTTTAGGATAGAACCGGGAAAATGGGAACACGGAATCACGGGTCGTCAAAAATCATCAAGAGTGGATCATTTAGCGCTCGAATCCCTGAATATTAGAAGAGAGGAAATAACAAACACCAACGGGTCTCCCCTACACTTAGAATAAAGAAAGCTAAAAGATAGATACATGGGTTGCCTCCCAAGAAGCGCTTGATTTTTGATTACCGAGTCGTGAGCCTGACTCGACCTTGATTACCATAGGAAGAAGCATGAAACATATCCACCAAGATCAAAGACATAATTTTCGTCCATCAAATAGCACAAGCTTAAGGCGAACAAGGCAAGCCAAAGAAGAGTAGGCAAGGTTCCCTTAAGCAAAGATGGAGCACGGTGGGAGCAAGGGTGAAGAGGTGTAAGCATATCTTCAAAAGTTCCAAAGATTTTTCCTTTTATTCATCAGATGGATACTGAGATGGCTGAAGAATATCGATACCGGGGTCGAACACCTTTTCCTTTAGGGGAAAATAGCACTCAGGCGCAGCAGAATTTGAAGATGATCCGCGAAGAAAATGCACAACCTCGTCCTCAGAAGGTGGACAAAGAGGTGTTAAATCATACGTGCTGCGGATGTTGGTGTCGTCCGGTTGCTTCTCCTTTGAAATAATTTTCTTCAAATCCAAAGTAGGATCAAGACCATAATCATCAAAATCTAAAGGAGGAGCATCACTCTCATGAGGGAAGTATGTATTGAGAAAAGTAGAGAAGTCTTCCTCAAATGAGTAGTCATCCAAAGTAGGATCAAGTGATGTAGGCGGAGGATCTTCATCATGTGAAGAATCACTCGAAAGAGTATCGGCGTCATCAAAATCATCATAAGTGGGCATGTCGGGATACTTGGAAGTAAAATCATCATAGTCATCTCCATCGAGGCAAAAATCATCATCATAAGCATCATAGATCGGTGGAGAATAATATATGGGTGAAGGTTCCAAATTAGAGAGAGAATCATGCACATCATCTTGGAAAAGTGGATTATCATTGCAAGAATCGAATAGAGGATTGTTGTAGATGACAAAATCATCAAGCACATTAATCATATTCGCTGATTCTCTTCCAAAGGATTTTCTTGTAAGCTTCCCCATTTCAAAAACTTGTGCATCATCCCCGACTCTTAAGATGAGCTCACATTTATCCACATCAATTAAAGCTCTACCGGTTCTCAAAAATGGGCGTCCAAGTATTAACGGAATACGAGGGTCCATTTCATAATCAATAACGACAAAGTCGACCGGAAAAGTGAATGTGCCAACTTTAATGAACACATCTTCGGCAATACCAACGGGGTAAGCGAGAGTGCGATTGGCTAGCTCAAGAGTCATTTTGGTGGGTGTAAGGTCGGGCAATGATAACTTTTTCCAAACACTTAAAGGCATCAAATTTATACTTTCCCCGAGATCGGCTAAGGCAGTAAATTTGTCGGTTTGGTTAAAAGTACAAGGAAGAACAAAACGACCGGGATCTCCAAGTTTCTCTGTAAGTTCTTTAAGAAGGACGACAGAACAATTTTCATATAATCGAGTATTAACAAACTCGGCCATCTTCTCCTTCTTACTAAGCAATTCCTTAAACATCTTGACAAATTTAGGCATTTGTGCTAGAGCTTCAACAAGGGGAAAAGTAACGGTCATTTCCGAAACTTTCTTCAAATAGTTTGACACTTGAATGTCATCCTTGGTGTGCATTTTGGCCTTGCCTAAGCGAGATGGATAAGAAATATTTGGTTTGGGTGGTGAAGGTGTAGAAGGTGAAGGTGGGGTTGGTGAAGGTTGAGATGTTGAAGGTGTAAAGGTGGGAGGTGGAGGATTCTTGGTGGGTACTTCGTCATGATGAGGCGGAGACGGTAATGGTGTACTAATACTAGGTGTGGGAGGAGTAGAGATAAATGGTGGTGGAGGAGGTGTAGATGATGGGGGCGGGATAGGTGGTCCTACTATGGTAACTCCACTACGGGTAGTAATAGCACTCACATTCGCTCGCGGATTGGTGACGGTGTTTGAAGGTAGAGAACTCGAGGAAGAGGGTTGAGTGGTGGGCAAGAAACTAGCCAGCATATTCTTTAAATCATTCGTTTGATTGCTGAAGGAGGATTGAATATTATCTCGAAGCTCGGATCTAATGTCATTCCCTTGCTTGGTGATATCCCCTTTCAAATTGATAATTTGGCTCTGTAGATTATTGATTTGCTCACCTTGGGTTCTCATTAATGCTTCAACGTCTTGATTAATGGGTGTGGCTTGTTGAGCGGGTGGGTGATAAGGATTAGAAGCTCTAGGTGGGATTTGGTTGCTTCTATTGTAATTGTTGTTGGGGTTTTGCTTTTGAGGAGAAAAACTGGGTGAAAGGTAGTTGTTTGATCGGTAACTCAGCAAATCTCGATCCCCTTGAGGTCGAGCTTGGTAATTTTCCGGTGAATAATTACCATAAGCCGCACAAACATTTTCCGGATTTCCTTGAGTAGAAGGACAATCAGTGTATGAGTGTGGACCGCTGCATGCCTCACAAGGAGTGGCTACCGCTTTAACTTGTTGTTGGTTTGTAGCGAGAAACAAGATATTTTTGTTCATCTCGGTCATCATGCGGGTGAATTCGGTCATATCGGGGTTTGCTGAAGTAGAGGAAACATTGACTCTCGGGTTGTTCCTTGAAGAAGCAGAGGAATCCCAGCTTTTGTGATGAGTAGTCATGTTCTCAATAAGCTCTCTACACTCCTCGGGTCTCCTTTTAATAAATGTGCCACCGGCGGCTGCATTAATCGTATCACGATCACGAAAAGTCAAACCGTTGTAGAAAGTATCAATCAATGTCACAGGGAGCATGTTGTGGTTTGGACATCGATCGATCAAGACATTATATCTTTCCCAAGCATCAAAAAGAGATTCATCGGGTTCTTGCATGAAACCGCTGATTTGATTGCGAAGGCTCGTGACCATGGAGGGTGGAAAGTAGCGCGACAAAAAGCGTTGAGTCATGTCGTCCCAAGTATGAATTGAATTCTTTGGAAGACGATCAAACCATTTCTCGGCGTGGTGTGATAAAGTATGTGGAAAGAGTTGAAGGCGAAGCACATCCATAGTGGCACCGGGCAACTTCATGCTTTGAGTGATTGTAATGAATTTGTCGAGGTGTTTGTTGGCATCAACATCAGGCATTCCGGCGAATGGATTAGTTTGCACTTGCTGAATCATGTGGTGCTTCAATGAAAACTCCGGAGCCGTGATTTGCATCAGCGCAATCGGTCCTCCTCGTCCAAACATGGTTGGTTGACAAAGCTCCTCCATGGTCCAAAGATCGGGCTGTGGAAGAACATTGTTGTTGTTATTATTGAGGTGTGGTAGATTATTGTTGTTGTTAACACCTGCCATAGCTAAATCATCAGGAGTCTCGGGCTCTTGATAAGTAGAAGATCTAGTACGCATACACCTATAAAGGCAAAAGAAAACAATACCAAACACAAAGAGAATATATATACACAATAAAAATAAAATCTTTTTTGGATTTTTGAAAATTTTAATTTTTATGAATTTTTAACAATTTTTATTTTTTTGCATTTTTTTGAAATTCATAAGCAAGAAAATAACGCTCACGAATGAACGGATCCCAAAAAGCAACACGTCTCTCACAGAAAACCGTTAATCTTTACGAAAAGAGCCGGCAGCGGTGCCATTTGATACAAGAGATTTTGTATGTAAAAAGTTATCGTCACAGTCTCTTCGAATTGATCCTGGTTAACTATGCGACTCAGTCAATCTTTGGTGGAAACAAATGTTTGTGTCGTTGTAGTGTATTTAAAATGCAAGACTTTAAAGTAAATGACGGTTAATTAAATCTAAACTAATTAAAACTTAAATGTGCAATGTTAAAACTTTTAAAAGTAAAATTAATTAAATGACTTAAAATTAAGGCGTGATGAAAATTGAATTTGACGAAGTATTAAAAATGAAACTTAAAAACAAAACAAAGAAAAATATAATCCCAAACCCAAGGCTATCGGAATGTCAGATCGGAAAGCTGTCACCATGCCCATCGGAATCCAGATCGCAATGTGTCTATCAGAATGTATAAAATTAGGTCTATCGGAATGTTGAAAAGAGAAGCTATCTATCGGAATTAAGTCTATCGAAATATACCCATCGGAATGTGATCCAGATCGGAATATTGCTCAATAAAATTGGGCAGCACTTCGACTCACAATACCTCAAGACCCGTCGGAATGTGCGATCGCAATGTGCAATCGCAATCCCAGATCGGAATGAGGGTGATGGTACTCTAGATCGCAATCCCGGATCAGAATGCAAAACCCATGTCCCATGCTGTCACCATCGGAATGTGGGTGATGCTATCGCAATGTGTAATTTCCTTTCTTTTTGATGGAGAGCAAATACGCAATAAGCACAAGAACCAAATAAGCTAAATCTAATAAGCTGATTTCTAAAACTTAGATGAAATGGAAATAGGAAGAGATAATAAGCAACAAATTTAAAACCTTTTCAAACACGAAATAAGAAAACGAAAGAAGAAAACTTTTAGAAAAATGAAACTTTTTAGAAAACTTAGAAAAACAAATAAGCTAAGTATGAAACAAGCCAATAAGATTGTCAAACTTATGGCTTATCTTATACAAAAACTTAGTCACAAGTAAAAAGGTAAACTTTTTAGTAAAATAAGCAAAGAGATTAAGCAACTTTTGCTTAATCCGAATTTTAAAACAAACCAAAAACAAGAGAAAGGTAGAAAGAGAATGACAAAAGACTTGATCAAAAGGAAATAAAGATTAAAGCAACAAAATGAAGAACACTTACTTGGAATTTAAAATGAATTAAAGTGCAAGACAATGTATTTAAATGACATGTAATTAAAATGCAAGGTAATTAAAATGGTTGAAGAACTAGTGTCACTCTAGCCAACAAGAGAAAATGAATGAAATCCTATCTATTTATGGGGGAGGATTAGGAGGTGCTTAGGAAGCTTCCTCCCCTTTTTCATCTTTCTTTAATTGCACCATTAAGTCCTTTAGTCCTTAATCTTCTTAAATCTTGGACTTTAAAGACTTTGTCTCGGATTTCTTTAAACTCGTCTTGTAATTCTGCAATAAATTAGACTTGAGTTCTTCGGCTTTTAGTAAACTTCCGTCTTTTGACTTTTTCTTCGATAAATCTTCAGAATTGGTCTTAGACTTCCGTTCTTTTTGCACTCTTGACTTCTTGACTTCGTCTTTCGTCTTTTTCTTCGATAAAAGCCCGTGAATGCCCATGTTTTCTCCACTTTTCACCTTTTCATCCTAAATCACAACAAAAACACAAACCACACATAATTCCGACATAAATTACATATAATACACGTTTTGGTCCGGTTATTATTTTAATTAAGTGGTAAAAAGGATGGGTGTTTACACACCTATCAGTGGGGTGTCAAGTTTATGAGTTGGGTTGTGTTTATTAGCACCCTAATCACTATTCTGGAAAAGTTTAAGGGTTAATTCATGGTAATTAAGGAATACCCAAACGTGTTCATCATGTAAATAGTGGTGGTTTTGATCTGATTTTGTTTTTAAACCATTTAGGCGCCAATTTAAACTAATTAGTTAAGATTAGTTAAATAAATAGGGTGAGTGGGATCTGATGTGGAGGAGTGGAGAGTTGTGATTGGTTGAAGTGGTGAGCGGGGTGAGGTGGCAGGTTCTGGTTGGTCTAGGTTACAATGGTTTTCGGCCACAAACAAACCCCCATCTTTGCAATACTTGTCATTTCCATCTAAAAAGCTGTCAACGCCCATTTCCTTCTTAACAACTTTTCCTTTTCACACTTTTGCCACAAAAAGTTTTATAAAGTGAATTTAGGGGTAATTCTTGCCAATTTATGATTCTTGAAGGACAGATTTGGTATTTTCATCAAGGATAACGGTCTAAACTTGTATGATTGACATTTTGGAGGACTAAAATTGTCAAATCATGTTTGATGAGGGACTATTTTTGCCAAGTCTTCAAAGTCAAGGGTCCTTTTTGTAATTTTGAGATTTTCAAAGGACCAATTTTGCCATTCTTGTATCTTGGAGTTCTTCATGATGTATTTGACTTTGAGAAGGACTAATATTGACATTTTAGCTTTGTTGAGGGGCTAAAATTGCTAATTCTTCAAAGTGGAGGGCCCTTTTGTAATTTTGACAAACTTTAGGGACCAAACTTGTAATTATGAGGATACAAGAGTATAAAGTGTCAATTCTTCCTTATTGGAGGACCCTTCTTTATAATTCATCAAGTCTTCAAGGGTTTTCTTGGGAAAATTCTTCATTAGGGCTTTGTTCAATGTGCGGCTTCGTTTCCCGTGTTCGTTTTTGTATCATTCTTGTGATCTTTTGTCATTTTCTCAATATCTGTACCTAAAATACACAAGCAACAAACACAAGCATATATATGGGTATTTTTGATGATATTTAATGCATTTTAAGCCCTTTTTGGACGATGAGACTATGTATAAAAGCAGTCTCATCACTCCCCCATACTAAACCATTGCCGTGACCTCACGCAATGCTAGAATAAAGTATCGTAGCACCTCCAAAATTCATTTTATTCACTTTTATTGAACGATAAACTAGTTACACTACTACTATTACTACTATTTGCGTTCTGGACATAATGTATGATTTTCATCGCAAAATGGGACGTTTAGGTTCATAGAATAAGAGCACGTGAATGCTTTGTTAGAAATAATTTCATCATCCTCGATTTTCACCCCAACTCCATGCCAAGCGTGCAACGAGATCATTGTCATTATAAGTTAGTAATGCTAACACTACTCATATGCCCTAATCACGTACTTATCCTCCCATTATTCCTAAGTTGTATCTCTTATATTTTATTTTGTCTTGAATGTTTCACGAGGATACATTGTTTGACTTATGCAATAATAGAGATTTAGGTCTAAAAATAGAGTCCTAACGGTGTAACCAAGACCATCAAATCAATAACCCCTCCTAATAGACAACGATGTCAAAAAATTAAGTTGACAAGAAGAATCGATAAACACGGTTTTATAACGGTTTTGAACATGAGACTTATTACCAAGACTTTTATACGCCCCCTAACGGAAGGGCCTTATTATCTTTGGTTTACCTCCATCTTTTATTCAACTTCGCCATGAAGCTTTTATTATGACTTCGGTCTTGCCTTGCCTTTTATTATCCACCTCATCGGTAGTTTTATTAGCCAAAGACGTATATCCTCACGCTAAGGCGAATTTTGGATCTTTAAAGCTTCAAAGATTAAGGCTTGATTCACTTTCAATTTTGCATAGATTTTTCGGCCTTGTGGGGCTTCAAATTGTTTGCTTGATTTAGGTGAGCACTTGAAATCTTATTATTGGGTGAAGCTTTTGATTATTCGGGTGCCAATACTTCAAAACCGTGAAGCTGGCGATACCTTAATGTCTTCCCTATTTAATTACACGGAAGCTACTAGAAAAGACTAGAAACCTAACAATCAAGACTAAACCGCTAAGTCAATATTTATTAAGCAAAAAATATTTACATGCGAAGGGGGAATAAGCAAATAAAGAGAACACATGAGTTTTTGAAAGAATACGAGTACTCTACGTTTAGCATAGTAACTTATAATTAACCCTATCATTTCTCGTCCTCATTTAAGAGACTTAGCCTAATGTGAAGTTAAGGAATCAAAGCTAAGTGCTCAACACGCACGGTCGAGTCAAAAATTACTCTTATTCTCTCCATCAGAAAATCTACATTCGTGTCTTCAAACACTTATAAAACATGAGAAAAAAATTAAAATTTGGCCATTTTTAGCCTTATTTTGCAACAAAAACGATAAACAAAAAGATAAACTTTGGAAAGCATGAAGGTTTGGCAAGGCAAGTATCTATTCACCCCCCCATACTAAAGTTAAACAATGTCCTCAATGTTTCGATTCTAGGGGTGCAAACACCCCCATACTAGAGACGTAGTCGAATGCCTAATCTAGCATGGAAAGGGTGTAACCGTTAAATTTAAAGTCGTTTATGAAGTGTGCTAAAAACCTAAGGTTAGAACATCAAAAGGATATATCATGGATATTGAGAAATTCTTCAAAGCAAACGATCGAGTGCTCCTATAAAACGAACACGAGAGGCTCCAATCGTGAAGATCATGATCATCTAAAGTCCACAATTCACAAACAACCACGAAACAAAGGTTGGAAGGGCACAAATCCCCACACGTTACTATATTAGAAAGCGATAATATGTATATAGGATAAGCATGGGACTCCCCCACGAGGCACCTCGTTTTTGATTACCGAGTCATGAGCTCGACTCGATCCCCTTAATACTAATTATCATTGGGGAAGGTGATTTGGTCGAGGTAGTTCAAGGATGGAACTTCCCCGCCAAAGTAGTGCTTCAACCTATGTCCATTCACCTTGAAATTAGGGCCATCATTTTGAGCTAGCTCGATGGTCCCATATAGAAAAACTTGAGTCACGGTGAATGGACCGGCCCAACGGGATTTCAACTTATCAGATAAGATTTTCAATCGAGAATTAAAAAGCAAAACTTGATCCCCAATGTTAAAAACCCGGTTTTTAATTTTAGAATCATGCAACTTTTTAGTTTTTTCTTTATAAATTAATGAATTTTCATAAGCAATATCTCTCAATTCATCCACTTCATTTAATTGCATTTTCCGGTGTTTTCCCGCGGTCTCCATGTCATCATTACAATGCTTTAGGGCCCAATAAGCCTTGTGTTCTAATTCAATTGGCAAATGACAATTTTTCCCATACACAAGCTTATAGGGAGTGCACCCAATGGGCGTCTTATGAGCGGTCCTAAAGGCCCATAAAGCATCGTCCAACTTATCCGACAAAGATTGTCGGTTTTCCCCAACGGATCTCTCCAAGATCCTCTTCAACGCTCAGTTTGAAACCTCGACTTGCCTACTCGTTTACGGGTGATAAGCCGTAGAAATCCGATGTGTAACCCCATATTTCCTTAGGACCCTTTCGAATTGGTCGTTAAAAAAATGGGTTCCACGATCGCTTATGATCGCACGAGGGGTTCAAACAGAGAAAACAATTGCTTCAAAAACATGACTACCACACGAGCATCATTGGTGGGCAAAGCCTTAGCTTCCACCCACTTAGATAGGTAGTCAACCGCGACAAGGATGTACTTATTACCACGAGATGATGGGAATGACCCCATAAAGTCTATACCCCAAACGTCAAAGATCTCACACACTTGGATGATATTCTGTGGCATTTCATCTTTTTGTGAGGCTTTTCCTTGTCGTTGGCATGAATCACTTGACTTCACAAGATCTTGTGCATCTCGGTAAATAGTAGGCCAAAAGAAGCCGCCATCAAACACTTTCTTAGCCGTGAGATTTTCACCGTGGTGACCACCCGTGGGTCCCTCATGACAAGCTCTAAGGATATTAGAAGCTTCGGTGCCAAATACACAACGTCGGATGATTTGATCCGCACAAGTTCGAAACAAGTAAGGGTCGTTCCAAAAGTAGAATTTGACGTCACGAAAGAATTTTCGTTTTTCTTGAGTCGTCATACCCTTGATGATGAAGTTACCCGCATGGTAATTTGCAAAGTCCGCAAACCATGGGGTGGAAGAATCAAGCTTAGAATTCACTACACCAAGTGTCTCGAGCGGAAATGTTTCGGTGATTTCCTTGGGCTCGTAAACACTTTTGTGAGGATCTTCCAAACGAGAAAGATGATCGGCCGCTAGATTCTCGGCTCCTTTTTTGTCAACGATTTTGTGATCAAATTCTTGAAGGAGGAGAATCCAACGAAGTAATCTCGGCTTAGCATCTTGTTTAGCCATAAGATACTTGATAGCCGAATGATCCGTATACACTATGCATTTCGTCAAGACGAGATAAGGTCGAAATTTCTCAAATCCATACACCACGGCAAGGAACTCCTTTTCCGTTGTAGTGTATTTTAGTTGAGCCTCAGTCATCGTCTTGCTATCATAGTGAATAGGCAAGAAGTTCTTATCTTGACGTTGCCCCAATACGGCCCCAATAGCGTAATCACTAGCATCACACATGAGCTCAAAGGGGAGGTTCCAATTGGGAGCAACAAGAATGGGAGCTTCGGTAAGTTTCCTCTTAAGGATTTCAAAGGCTCGTACACAATCTTCGTCAAAGACAAAACGTGCCTCTTTTTCAAGAAGATGTGTAATGGGTCGAGAGATCTTTATAAAATCCTTGATGAATCGACGATAAAAGCCCGCGTGTCCTAGGAAACTCCTAACTCCCTTAACGGTTTTGGGATGAGGTAATTTGGCGATGACGTCTACCTTAGCTTGATCTACCTCAATCCCCGCTTTCGAGACCTTGTGCCCTAAGACGATTCCACTTTTAACCATAAAATGACATTTTTCCCAATTGAGCACAAGGTTGGTTTCCTCACAACGTTTCAACATTCTATCGAGATTCGACAAACACGAAGTGAACGAATTACCAAACACGGAAAAGTCATCCATGAAGACTTCCATCATCTTCTCGATCATATCATGAAAAATAGCCATCATGCACCTTTGAAAGGTTCCCGGTGCATTACAAAGTCCGAATGGCATTCTACGATAGGAAAACGTTCCATATGGACACGTAAACGTAGTTTTTTCTTGATCACGAGGATTGATGGGGATTTGGAAGTAACCGGAAAAACCATCTAAAAAGCAATATAAATCGTCTCCCGCAAGACGCTCCAACATTTGGTCCATGAAGGGCAAGGGAAAATGGTCTTTTCGAGTGGCTTCATTCAACTTTCGATAGTCAATGCACACTCTCCATCCGGTCACGAGTCTAGTGGGAATCAACTCGTTGTCATCGTTTGGCACAACAGTCATTCTTCCCTTTTTAGGGACACAATGGATAGGACTCACCCAAGGGCTATCAGAAATAGGGTAAATCATTCCCGCGTCAAGGAGTTTAAGCACTTCCTTTTGATGACGTCGTGAATTTTGGGGTTCACCCTCCTTTGACATTGGATTGCGGCCTTGTAATCCTCTTCCATTAAAATTTTGTGGGTACAAAATTTGGGATCGATCCCCTTAATGTCGGATAACTTCCATGCAATTGCCCCTTTGTGATCCTTTAGAACATCGATAAGTGCGGTTTTTTCATCATTCGAAAGTTCCTTCACAATAATAACCGACAACTTGTTGCCATCCTCCAAAAAGACATATTCGAGATGAGGAGGTAAATCTTTCAACTCGAGGATAGGTGGTTCCTCAATTGAATATTTGGGCTCGATACTCATAACCTCCTCGGGTGGAGGAAATAGGAAATCGGGTGAGAAAATCCTTGATAATCGAGAAGTCCTCATTGTTGTCGAGGTCTTCGTTACAAGTACGTGGAACATCGAATTCTTCCAACGTAAAACCACCACATTAAAATGGAGTGAAGTTTAGTGTCGAGTTATCAAGGATGGGATCTAACATAGTGGGATTGCCACCATTTTCTTCATCACCAAAACCTAGAACTTCTTGTGAAAATTCCTCGCAAACCACGTCAATCATATCAACGAGGTTTATGGTTGCAACAGAATAAATATGAGAAATTTGAGAGTTTTGAGTTGCGTTTATAACAAGCTCCTCGTCGTTGAAACGTAAGGTGATCTTTCTAGCATGAACATCGATCAAAGCCATAGACGTATCTAAAAACGAACGACCTAAAATGAGAGGAACTTGAGGATCCGTGGGAATATCGACAACGATAAAGTCTACGGGATAGTAGAACTTTCCCACTTTCACAAAAGCGTCTTCCACCAATCCACATGCGGGAATCGTGGAATGGTCGGCCAACTCGATAGACATTAGTGAAGGAGTAAGATTAGGATGATTGAGCGACTTGAAGATTGCAAGTGGCATCAAGTTAATGCTAGCACCAAGATCGGCCAAGGCAAAGCATTCTTCCATATCTTGGATTGCACAAGGGATCAAAAATTTACCGGGATCACCGACTATTTGAGGTATGCGATTAAGATAAACCGATGAACAACTAGACAATTGATGCAATTTCTCCTTGTTGTTCAACATACTCTTAAAGTTAGCGGAAAATCGAGGCATCATGACCAAAGCATCGGCGAAACTCACATTAAAGTGCAAATCACGAAACATTTTCATAAAAAGCTCAAATTGATAATTGTCGCGCTCTTGACGTTTCTCCTTTCTACGTCTCGATGGATAGGGCAAAGGTGGTGTAGGTTGAGGCATAGGCATAGCCTTTGGAATCTCGGGTTCCAATGTTGGCAATGGGTCAACCGTAGGTGTGGCATGAGCGTTACTTCGTGGGATTGGTACATGCTCCTTTTGTACCACCACCTCGGGTTCTTCCTCAATTGCTTCCTCCGTAGGAGAAATGGGTTGAGGAGTCGGTTCCTTAAGTGTCTTACCACTACGTGTGGTAATCACTTTCATTTCACCCTTAGGGTTTGATACGGTGTTGCTAGGAAGACTACTCGAAGACGGTTTACACATAATTGCCTCAAACATAGACGAGATTTTATCTTGAAACATGGATTGCCTCTTCTCGGCTTTAATCATTTCTTGTTTTATCTCATGTTTCCCTTGTTCCATTTTTTGTTGGTTTTGTTGTAACCTAGTTACTTTTCCTTCCATCTTGTTGGTATGGATTTTAAGCTCATTAGCTAACTCATTTTTCAACTCTTTCTTCAAGTCGGTCTTAAACTCGGATCTTAGGCTAATGATTTCTCTTTGAATATTGTCAAACCTAACATCATTCCCATTAGCGTATTCAACAAATTCACTTGGAAGATCTTTCAACGTTTGCAAACCTTTGTTGTTGTTTTGAAAATCATTTTGATTTTTGTTTGAAACTTGATTATTAGCCCCTTGATTACCATAGTTTCCCTTGTTGTAATTGTCTTTGAAACCAACTTGATTGTTGCGATAGTTGTTGTTAGCATGTTGATTTGAACCAAAACCCGGTGGAGTCAATTGATTAGAGCGGGTAAGTTGACCGTTTTGGTTGTAAGTTCCCGTGGCCGCGTAGGCACTCGAAGTGTTACCACCGTTGGTAATGCACTCGGAGAAATCATGACCTCCACCACAATACATGCATGAAACCTCAACCGCTTTAGCCGTAGCGGGAGTACTTGGTTCTCCAACTTTGAACTCAATCAAAAGACCTTTAAGCTTATCAAAAATCTTGTTTTCCAAGTTCGCCTCAATTTGGCAAGCATCGATGGTAGTAGACAAAGAAGGTGAAGCCGAAGACGAAGCCTTACGAACACCAGACATGCTACGAGGACTATACACCTTAGATCTATTCTCAATTATCACCAAAGCTTCCTCGACCGTTTTACACAAAAAATTACCACCCGCGACGGCATTAAGATAATCCCTTTCATGATCATTAATTCCATTGTAAAACGTGTCAATTTGATGCAAGTCGGAAAAACCGTGATGAGGACACTCATGTAACATTTCCTTAAACCTATTCCAAGCCGTTGAAAAACTTTCATTAAACTCTTGTGAAAATTTTGAAATCTCGTTTTTCAAGTGCGTAGTCTTAGAGGGCGGAAAAAATTGGTTCACAAATTTAGACACGAGATCCTTCCACGTCAATATAGAATTGGGTGGCTCTTTCTCCAACCAAATTTTAGCGGGCCCCGCTAAGGAATACGGAAAAAGCATCATCTTAATCGAGTCATTAGAGACATCCTTAAACTTGCAAGTGGCGGTAAGACGATTGAATTGACGGATATGGTTGTGTGGATTGTCCTTCTCATCACCACAGAATTTGTTGTTTTGGATCATTGACAACAAACCTGTTTTCACTTCAAAATTCTCCGCAAGGATAGCGGGAATCACAATAGCCTCTCCATAACCCTCGGTGGGTGCTTGAAGTAACTCCATCATAGTTCGATTCGCCATGGTTGGTGCTTCTCTTACAATGGGTTCGTCAATAGGAGACTCCTCACTAGAAAGATTAGGAGTGGGAGTTTTGTTTTTTCATTTACGTGCACGTCTTGCTTGATTACGAGTTAGCATAAACGTCACGTACAACGAGGGGACGAGCAAAGAAGATTCTTTTTGGTGTTTTGTATTTTTCAATTTTTTTGTGGTTTTTGATTGTATTAACCTTTTTGGATTTTGGTGAACGTATTAAGTAGAAAAAAATCTACAAATATCCTCCTTAATCAAATCTCTTGATTAAAGAAGCCTCAAGGAATGAAAACGATCACGTGGAGTGAACGCCTTCGATGACTTTAGAACGTTGGTGGAACACCAAAACGTTTAAGAGGGTTTAATCAATGAAACCAAGAAAGTATATATGATACTTAATAATACTTTGGGCGGCAAAACCCTCGATTAGCTCTCAAAATCAAATACTCACAAGCAAGCGGGGAAACGAGGCGGCGTGAAGCACTTAAGAGCCTTTTTCCTTAGGATATATTTTATAATATCCGCCTTATACCCACCTTATAGTTTGTATTTTTCAAAATTGAGCTTCACGAAAGTATTTATCTATTTTTTCCTTTTTCTTTGGTTTGAGATTCGAATACAATGATTGGGTAATGACCTCCCAAGTCAAGTTTGTGATTTCTCACGTATTTGGAGTACTTGTGAATTTATTGTTCTACGTGTACAATATAGTAATAATATTCACACAAAAAACGAAAACCGATAATACGTATTAGTAGAGTGCTACTAATACAAATACTATTATGGTTAGTATATAAAAACAACAATTCCAAATCAAAACACAACACGCCTCCCCGGCAGCGGCCCCAAAATTGATGTAGTCTTTTTGTACACTGTTTAGGAAAAGAGCACAAAATAGTGGAAAGTATTAAGTGTCGGTTTAGGAAAACCAAACACTAATGACCAATGAGAAGTTCGTTTCCCAAGGAGGCTAGTGTGTTGTGTAATGAAATGATTAGTGATGTGATTATATTGTTATGAGAAAGAAAATAGAAATGGGATAAGAAGAGATTGACGGTTACGAAGATGGATTAAACTAAAACGAAAAAGGTGTACACGTAAAACCGTAAAAAGCACCAAAATTAAAATTTTACTCTAAAAATTCCTAAAAATCACTAAAAATCCACTAAAATATTCTAAGGGTTTACAAAAAATCCAAACTTGCTAAAACCTTTTAATGAATTAAATATTAACTTTTTAATGCTAATTAAAGCCCTAAAAATCAATATTAACTAATAAAAAGTCCAAATCAAGATCTTAAAGTTTGTAAACCACTAAAAACTATTTTTAAACAATTAAAAACTATTAAAAGCTAATAAAACTTAAAATAATTCTAGAAAATAACTGAAAAACCCCAAAAATATTTAGAAAGTTGCAAAATTCCTAATTAAATGTTTAAAACCTAGGAAAAATATAAAAACTTAGAAAATCAGACTTTTAATTTTTAATAATAAAATAATATTAAAATATTAATAAAAATCCAAAAATCCTAAAAAATTCTAAAAAGTTGCAAACTAGCTTAATTTAACCTAAGTAACACAGAAATGAACTTGAAATTACCTAAATACCCTTAATGGGCCTAGAAAATGGGCTAAACCCAAAACAGATCCTTATTGGGCCAAATTTGAGCCCAAAATGAAAAAGTGGCCCAAATAAGCCCAAAAAGCACTACTTGACTAAAAATTTGATTTTAAACAACTTTTTCCAAAGGCCCAAAAGCTGAAAATGTGAAATAAGCAAGCTTATACCAAACAGCTTATTCTTAATGGGCTTTTTGGCCCATTAAGCTATAAGCTAATGCCATAGGCTCAAATTAGACACACAAGCTTCTTTTGTCCTAAATAAGACTTCTATAAAAAGAAATTTGAAATAAGCCAAAGGAATAAGCCTGAAAATGCAATAAGCAATCTACAGAAAATGACAAAATAGTCGTTTTTGAGTTCTAGGCCACCCCAAGAGCTGATTAAAGTTTCTAAAGCTTTTAAATGACTTAAATAAGCTATTTCAACAAAAGTTTTCAAATAAGCTGACTCAATAAGCTGGAAAAAACAAATAAGCACATATAAAAAAGTCAAATAAGTTGGTTTTCTAGCAAAAAGTCAATGTCAAAGTCCAATAAGCTCCAGTCTAATCAAATGGGTCAAATAATGAAGATCTATCACAAAAAATAAGTTGTTGCAGGTCTGGATAAGCTAAAATAGCTTATTGATGAGCTGCGTACAAATTAACACTAGCAGGGGCTAGATTTGGGTGTTGAGTAGTGGAAACTTTTTCTATTGCTTGAGTTGTAGACTTTTTTGTCTTTAGTGACTTTTTTAGAGATTCAAGTTTCAACAAGGCACCCAAATGATCATTGGATCATAAGGAGCCAATACAAACAAAGAAATCAACAATCCAACAAGCCAATTTGTATAGTTAATTCAAACAATCACCAGATCTGTCACAGACTTAGAACAATAAGAAGTTTAGGTTCAATAAGCACTTTTAGCAATATTCAGCCAGCCAAACTTAACCAAATGCATACACAAGCTATATTAAACTCAAATAAGCAAGTCTTAACAGGTTTCATGTAATGATTCAAAGTTTTAAGCAAAATTCAAGCTGATGAATGTTACTGATGAACACTAACACATGCAGTTTTATACTTTGCTGATGTACTTGACCAACAAGCCAGATTCAAACCTCCAAAACTATCACATATGTTATAATAATGATGTTTAAACAACTTTTAACCCTAAGCATGCACAAATTCTAGATTTCACCAAAATCTTAGGTAAAAAACAGTTAAAATCAACAAGTTATAGCAGATTATGTGATTCAAGGTTTCAAACTCCAAAACTTGCAGCAAAATACTCTCAACCAAGCATATATCAAATACCAAGCACAAATACAAACTTCCACTAACACAATAACAAGTTTTGAACTCAAACAGGTAATCCCAAACACCCTTTTAACTTTTCAATCCAAAAATTAAACAAGTGTAAGTGTGATTCAGTTTATAAAATGATTAACCTAGCATACCAACACCATTAACATGCAAGATTAAGCAGATTCAAGCCATGAAAACAATAAGAACAACAATAGAGCACAAATCTACAAAAAATCCAAAATTTATCAGATTTTCAAAGTTTTAAGACAAACCTCATGGATGTACATCCACACCCACGAATGTTAGAGCTTATGTGCTAGCAAGATCAAGCACAAGCTTCCAACAGCAACCCTGCTAGGATTCAACAAGGTTAGAAGCACAATATCAAAACATAAAGGTGACTTTGTTGGAAAATAAACTTGATTGATGCAACTTCTTGTACCCACTCTTGATTATCCCTAAGATATGAGCTTCACAATACCTTAATATCACAATTAGGATGCTATGATCAACTTATATCCCAAGAATTCCAAGATGTACCAAGAAAACTTAACAAAATATCAAGTTTTGATCCAATGTGTAATTTCTTACACAAGGTTTAAAAACACGTTTTTAGGTTCAATTTCAGTTAACAAATAACAATAACAAGCTTAAAATTAAGTGGCACTTGGTCTTTCTTCAACAAACTTAACACAATTTCATTAAACTGAAAAGAGGATTTACAAGTTGTTGAACAAGGAAAAACCAAAATCATTTGAAATGTAAAGCCTAAGTGCCTTTATATAGGCATACAATGGTTCTATAAATGCAAAGACAAACGTAAAACCCTAATGCTTGAAGTCCCCATTTTGCCCTTGCAGATTTGAATTTTCTTGAGTACATGTGAGTTCTTCTTGGACGTTTGTGAAGTAGCAAGCATGTGAAGTTGATCAAGGGCTCAAAAGGTGCTTAAGTCTGAAGCAAGAAGCTTGATCGTTGGATGGCTAGCAGCTTTTGTCATTTTCTCCCAAAGTGTATCAGGGGAATCTTGTGTGGGGCTGTTGGTTGGTGGGGTGTCAAGTTTATGAGTTGGGTTGTGTTTATTAGCACCCTAATCACTATTCTAGAAAGTTTAAGGGTTAATTCATGGTAATTAAGGAATACCCAACGTGTTCATCATGTGAATAGTGGTGGTTTTGATCTGATTTTGTTTTTAAACCATGTGTTAGGCGCCAATTTAAACTAATCAGTTAAGATTAGTTAAATAAATAGGGTGAGTAGGATCTGATATGGAGGAGTGGAGAGTTGTGATTGGTTGAAGTGGTGAGTGGGGTGAGGTGGCAGGTTCTGGTTGGTCTAGGTTACAATGGTTGTCGGCCACAAACAAACCCCCATCTTTGCAATACTTGTCATTTCCATCTAATAAGTTTTCAACGCCCATTTCCTTTTTGACAACTTTTCCTTTTTCACACTATTGCCCCAAAAAGTTTTATAAAGTGAATTCAGTGGTAATTCTTGCCAATTTATGATTCTTGAAGGACTGATTTGATATTTTCATCAAGCATAACGGTCTAAACTTGTATGATTGACATTTTGGAGGACTAAAATTGTCAAATCATGTATGATGAGGGACCATTTTTGCTAAGTCTTCAAAGTCAAGGGTCCTTTTTGTAATTTTGAGATTTTCAAAGGACCAATTTTGTCATTCTTGTATCTTGGAGTTCTTCATGATTTATTTGACTTTGAGAAGGAATAATATTGACATTTTAGTTTTGTTGAGGGGCTAAAATTGCTAATTCTTCAAAGTGGAGGGACCTTTTTGTAATTTTGACAAACATTAGGGACCAAACTTGTAATTATGAGGATACAAAGGTATAAAGTGTCAATTCTTCCATATTGGAGGACCCTTTTTCATAATTCTTCAAGTCTTCAAGGGTTTTCTTGGGAAAATTCTTCATTAGGGCTAGGTTTAATGTGCGGCTTCGTTTCCCGTGTTCGTTTTTGTATGATTCTTGTGATCTTTTGTCATTTTCTCAATATCCGTACCTAAAATACACAAGCAACAAAAAAAAGCATATATATGGGTATTTTGATGATATTTAATGCATTTTAAGCCCTTTTTGGACGATGAGACTATGTATAAAAGCAGTCTCATCAATCTTCTTGACATGTAATTAATTAAGTGGGCTGGGCCATAAGGCCCGTTTTGTTCTCTTTTCTTTTTGATGCCGCAGCCCACAACAACACACACATACATATTTTTTGTTTTTCACTTCGTGTTTTAACATTCATCGTTCGTGTTCGTGTTTTACTCCTCGGAATTTAAGTCTTGTCATTATTTAAGTGTTATACACAATTACTTATCGTGTTATTAATACGAAATTATACGTAATACTTGTAGCAATTAATTTATCTACGTAGTTCTTGGATTAAAAGTTTGTGACACTTGTCGTATATTTAATTAATTTTGAAGGTATTTTTATGCGGGTTTTACAATATTTAAAACCCGATTTTCATTCTAATATTTATTTTTTGATAAATTATTGATTTTACGGCTAACCGATAAAATTAGTCTATAAAGGTCTGTTGAAAATACGTTTTTACGTATATAGAAGGATCGGTAACTCGAAATTCATTTAGTAATGGGCTCGAAGTTAGATAGTATATCATGTAACAAACCGGTCCAAGCCAACAATGCTTGGACCGCCGGCCTATGTACATTATATGGACATTAGCATATAAAGTCTCTCAGATGGAAAGGGTGTTGTTGGTTCATTTAATCTAATACATTTTTCACACACATTCTCTCTAGTTTCTCTCTCTAGAAAAACCTCCAACCTCACTCTATCATTAAGGTTTATTATATTCTTCAATTTGTATCAAGAGCCATTGGGTAATTCTCTTGTTTTTGTGTTTGTGAGTTTGATTCGTGTATATATATCTACATATACACACGATCAAAATTTGTATTCCTGTTTTTTTGTGCATCAGTCTTCACTAATAGCTCAATCTTTGATCTAGTATCCATGTGATATAGGTTAAGTTGCTAAAAAACAAGAAAACTTTCTTTGCTTGTTTGATTTTGGTTCGAAATTCATAAAAGAATGTACGATTCTTGATTTTTGAAGTTTTCGCTTAAGGTGCTAGTGATGACATATTGGTAAGCATTGAATGGGTTGAAGAATTATAAACAAAAGTAAAGATAAAGGGTGTAAAGAAAGAAGCCCTACTTACAACTTAGGCAGAAACCAGGTCGACACATAAACTATCAGGGTCATTTTAATGATGGTCGGTATTGAAGATAGACATCATGAACCCAGTGATGCAATGCACAACCTATCATAGCTAACTCAGATTTCTCTCAGAAGATATTTGTTTTAATCACACGAAGATCAACACGTTATCTATTGGCTTGCTCACTCCGAGTAAGTTGGTATTGAAAAGGTGGCACTCCTCTCCAGCCTCCGAACACTAAAATCTAAAATGCATGATCGAGTCTAGATCCATTTGAGATCACATCATTTATCTCATTAGGACACTATTCCATATTCCTTGTTTATTCACACTTTGTGAAAAGAAAGAAAAATACTAAGAGTCATATGCAAAAATCTTCATGATCTTTCCAATTTACAATGCATTCACTGTCACCAACTATGCCCAAGTGGTCTATATGCAAGAATTCTGGGCATCGTTAACCTAGAATGACAACATCGTTTCATTCACCATTAATAAGTGAAGGTTTATTAGTTCATAACAATTATACAAAACCCTAAATGAGATCAAAGCACACATATAGCGGAAACGTTTAACAAGATCATAATTAACACAATTATAATTAATCGAATTAGGGTTACATACCTTTTAGCTAAAGCAAATCCACAAGATAAAGAACGAATCACCAATTAGGGTTTATAACGAACACCACAAAGATATAGTCTAAAGTAAGACTATATTACGTTCTTGTACACACGTAATACAACGAGCTAACCGTGATTCTAGCACGTGCAAACCGAGCTTCTACACTTGTGGAAAATCTACCCCACGACCCTAGAGAGGGACTAGGTCTAGATTACAAGCTAAACCAAAAGAACAAGAAAACCAACCAAAACCCTTTGTGGTTTTGGTGTTGCGATCGGCTCAAAGGAAAAGAAGAGAAGGAGTGAAGAATTATGAGACATAGGAGTGTTTATATAGACCTTAAACTTTCTTGACGTCCAAGTAATAAACCGATTAGGAAAGAAAATCTTTCCCTTCTTCCCCTCTTTGACCGACGGTCGGTTACACCCACAAGGGTGTTTCCGGAACCTTCTTTTTTCTTAATTATTCCACAACGCTCGTTTAATACTTAACTCTTAATTATTTAACGATCGTTAAGTTATAGATATGTTTAACTTAATAAATATAATAAATATATTTATTAAATAAATTAACTCTTTACGTATTGAGTGCAATCCCGTAATCTCGAGTTCGATCATATCACACGACTATTAAATATAAGTCCATAAACTTTCAGCTCCCACTTGGACATATTTCGAATATCGTGATTACATAGACTAGTGTCTAGTTACACTAGCAATGTCTCTAGTAAAACTCGAGTAAGGTCTCCTGGATAAAACCTTATTAATGATTCATCATTGTTATTATCCTTTTATTTCTATTACAACGTTAATAAGGATATGGATCTTAGTCATTCCTTTCATTAACCATTCCATTTCTCGTTTACAAATTAAGCAAGATTACCAAAACAAATTTGGGTGTGGCCACACAAACATCTTGCTAATCCCATGACGAATTCGAAAAGATAATGGAACCGAATTTGTTAATCAAACTTTGTGTAATTATTTTGAAGAAGTTGGCATATCTCATGAAATATCCGTTGCTCGCACTCTACAACAAAACGGTGTCGTTGAAAGGCGAAATCGATCACTTATGGAAGCTGCTCAAACGATGTTAATTTATGCAAATGCTCTATTGTTTTATGGGCTGAAACAGTTTCTACAGCAGTTTACACCCAAAACCGATCATTAATTAGAAAATGCCATGGTAAAACACCATATGAGCTTCTACATGGAAATGTACCAGATTTATCATACCTTCTTGTATTTGGTTCTCTTTGCTATCCAAATAATGATGGTGACAATTTGTGAATACTTCAACCAAAGGCTGATATTGGTATTTTCATTGGTTATGCACCCACAAAGAAGGCATTCCAAATCTACAATCGTAATTCTCGCAAGATCCTTAAAACTATGAATGTTGATTTTGATGAGCTGACGACAATGGCTTATGAGAAAAGAAGCTCTGAACCCACATTTCATGAAATGGGACCCAGTAACATTAACTCTACTCTTGTCCCAAACAACCCTTCTTCATCATCATTTACACCACCTACTAGGAATAAGTAGGATACGTTGTTCCAACCATTCTTTAATTAATTCTTTACTCCTCCAAGTATTGTTGCTCCAGAATATGTAGTAATAGCTCCGGTTACCGAAGTTGTAACTCTAGCAAACGAAGCACAATTAGATGTGTCTACAACAACAATTGGTCAAGATACACCTTCAACGAGTAATTCTCAACCAACACATGTACCAACTACCCATGTCATACCTATTGATGATGAAGAGGATGATGATGATCATGACCTGGAATTCACTCAAATACGTAAACTTCCATTCTTTGGTGTCCCAATTCCCGACCCTAATCAAGCCGGGACGTACACCTGAGAGGAAGCTTCTACTACGGTTTACTCCAATCCACGGATTCATGAACATGACAACAAGTGGACAAAGGATCATCGTATAGATTCTATTATTGATGACCTTAATCATCCAGTATCCACACGAAGTGAATTACAAGAAAGTGCCTTGTTTTGTCATTTTGATGCCTTTCTTAATAAAGTTGAACCTAAGACGTGGCAACAAGCTTTTAATCAATCACATTGGATTAAAGCTATGCAAGAAGAACTTAATGAATTTATACGTCTTGATGTATGGGAACTTGTCCCATGCCCGGATCAAGTGAAATTACTCACTTTGAAATGGGTTTACAAGGTGAAACTCGACGAGTTAGGTGGAATATTGAAGAACATAGCTCGACTAGTAGCTCGTGAATACAAGCAATTATTGGGCATCGATTTTATGGAATCCTTTGCACCCGTTGCCTGTTTGGAAGCTATGAAGGCTTATTCACACAGTTCATAACAATTACACAAAACCCTAAACGAGATCAATACACACATATAGCGGAAGCGATTTAACAAGATCATAATAACACAATTATAATTAATCGAATTAGGGTTACATACCTTTACGCTAAAGCAAATCCACAAGATAAAGAATGAATCACCAATTAGTGTTTATAATGTACACCACCAAGATATACTCTAATGTAAGACTATATTACGTTCTTGTACCCACGTAATACAACGAGCTAACCGTGATTCTAGCACGTGTAAACCGAGCTTCTACGCTTGTGAAACAATCTACCCAACAACCTTAGAGAGATGCTAGGACTAGATTATAAGCAAAATCGAAAGAACACGATAACCAACCAAAACCCTTTGTAGGTTTGGTGTTGCGATCGACTAGAAAAAAGAGAGGGAGAGATTGTATGTTGAATTATGAGGGTAAGAGAGTATTTATATATGCCTAAATTCTTTTAGCTCAAGAAAGAAATATAAGGAAAGTTTTTTCTTCCCTTTTCCACTCCATAACCGACGACCCAAACACCCATTAGGGGTGTTCCGGAACCTTCCATTCTTCTATCTATTTATTACACTTCCTATTTATTATATAACGCTCGTTAATACTTAACTCTTAATTATTTAATGATCGTTAAAGTTAAAGCTCGGTTTAATTAATAAATATAATAAATATATTTATTAAATAAATTAATAAATATAATAAATATATTAATTAAATAATTAACTCTTTACGTATTGTGTGCATTCCCGTAATCTCGAGTTCGATCCTATCACACGACTATTATATATATGTCCATAAACTTTCAACTCCCACTTGGACATATTTCGAATATCGTGATTACATTGAATAGCGTCTAGTTACACTAGCAATGTCTTTAGTACAATTCGAGTAAGGTCTCCTAGATAAAACTTTTTAATGATTCATCATTATTATTATCCTTTTATTTCTAATACAACGTTAATAAGGATATGGATCTCAGTCATTCCTTTCATTAATCATTATGTTTCTCGTTCATAAATTAAGCAAGATTACCAAAACAAATTTGGGTGTGGCCACACAAATATCTTACTAATCCCACGAGGGCCCCAGTTGTATTAGAACTCCAAAACAAAATCGGAGGAAATAAATCCCATATTGACTACAAGAAAAACTAATGAATTTTGCAACACTTTTGAAAATAATCCTTATAGCTACCAGTTACGTTTAGCGTTAGATTATTCCACAAAAATGCATTAGATTCAAATCAGTTTTCTGGTATCTCAGGTCTAAGGATAACTATTTATGAATTACTTGATGACAAAGATCCACAAAGTAAAATCATATAGTTAGGATAAGTCCAATATCCGATTCATCGAATATGATCCAAAATTGATCGATATACTTTCAAGTATACTCTATCACAATTTTGAATTGTCTTAATTTAATAATATTCCCATATTATTAATCGACAACGGACATTTAGCATAACAATTTATTCATAGATTAAAAAATGTAAAATAGGATACAAAATTAAGCAATAAGAATAAACGAAACCCAAACTTTATTTTATTAAATAATAATGTCTTAATATCCTTATCCAAATATTAATCACATATTTATTGCATGAGTTCTCTAGCTAGTTGCAGCCCAATAGCCTTGGCATGCTTAACTACCTTTGGTCTAGGCAAAGGCTTAGTAAAAGGATCAGCTACGTTATCATCTGTGTGAACTTTTATTAATTTGATTTCACGAGCTTCCACTTGTTCTCATATGTAGTGATGCCTACGTATAAAGTGTTTGGCGCCTTTCATGACTCCAGAATCATTGGCGAATATTATTGCAGCAGAATTGTCATAATATATATCAATAGGTTCTTTAATTGAAGGAATCACTCCAAGATCTCCAGTAAACTTCCTAATCGAAACAGCTTCCATTGCAGATTCTGAAGAAGCCATGTACTCAGACTGAGTAGCATGCATTGCAATCGTTGTCTGTTTCTTGCTCTTCCAGTCGACTGCTCCTCCATTGATAACAAACACATAACCCGTCTGACACTTCGTATCGTTTTTATCACATTGTTAGGACGCATCACATAAACCTGTCACATTCAAAACTGTGTCTGGTTTCCCTCCAAATACCAAAAAAATATCTTTCGTACTCGTCAATTACTTTAGAATATGTTTAACAGCAGTCCAGTGGAGCTTCCCTGGATTCTTTTGGTAAGGACTGACCAAGTTTTGAGCAAACGCCATATCATGCCTTGTGCATCTTACAACATACATAATGGATCCTATAGTCGAAGCGTAAGGCACCCTCTGCATGTATGCCTCCTTTTCAGGAGTTGATGCATCCATCTCATGACTTAGATTATGCTTAACTTCCATATGTTGAAAACCTTTCTTTGAATTATGCATATTATACTTCTTCAATATCTTGTCTATAAGCATCTTGACTAAGACAAATTTACCGTCTTTTCCTATCTCGATAGATCTTAATTCCCAGAATGTATGCAACTTCTCCTAAATCCTTCATAGAAAAACATTTACCAAGATAATCCTTAACAGCTTTAAGTCTTGGAATGTTACTTCCCATGATTATTGTGTCATCAACATATAGGACTATAAATACTACATCACTCCCACTAGCTTTGCGATATACACATGGCTCATCACGATTTTAAATAAATACGAACTTTTTTATTTCTTCATCAAATCGTTTATTCCTTTGACGTGATGCTTACTTCAAACCGTAAATAGATCTTTGAGTTTTACACACGTGTTTTGGATTCTTAGGATCAACACACCCTTCCGGTTGTTGCATATATATGTCTTCATCTAAGCTACCGTTCAAGAAGGCAGTTTTAACATCCATTTTCCATATCTCATATTCATAGTATGCTGCTATAGCTATGAAAATCCTAATAGCTCATAAGTCTGCTACAAGAGAAAATGTCTCCTCGTAGTCTATGCCAAAAGTTTGAGTAAAACCTTTAGCTACTAAACGAGCTTTATAGGATTGTATTTTTCCGTTCATGTCGGTTTTCTTCGTGTATATCAACTTATGTCTTACTACTTTAGCATTTGGTGATGGAGCTACTAGAATCCAAACATCATTAACTTTCATGGATTTCATTTCCTCATCCATAGCAACCATCCACTTATCCTTCTCAGGATCAAGCATGGCGGATTTATAATTAGCAGGTTCTCCAAGATCCCCTACTTCATCATCATCCTCTATATTAAGACATATATTGCTATTTGTGTTTTTATACTTTCAGATCTACGCAGAGGAACTAATTACGGTGGAACCGCCAGACTTTCTGGTTCTATAGGAATTATTTTGCTAGTGTTTTCAGAAGGTAATGTATCTATATGACTCTCTTCAAGATCATAATTTCTCCCACTGAATTCTTGATTTACAAGATCACTTTCAAGGAAGTCTCCATACCTAGCAACAATCACTTTGTTCTCAGATAGATAATAAAAGTAGTAACCCATATTTTCCTTAGGGTATCCTACAAAGATACATTTTACAGATCGTTGTTGGAGTTTGTCACCCGAGTCGCGTTTCACATACGCCTCGTAACCCCAGACCTTTAAATAAGACAAATATGGCTTCTTGCAATGCCATAGTTCATATGGTGTCTTATTCACCTTCTTTGTGGGAACCATTTTTAAAATGCGAACAACATATTCTAAAGCATAATCCCAAAAGGATAATGGTAAAGTTGTAAGATTAAACATAGATTGCATGATATCTAATAGTGTACGATTTCTCCTTTCGGATACACCATTTTGTTGTGGAGTATAGGGAGAAGTAAGATGCTGAACAATTCCATTCTCACTTAGATAATCTTTAAACTCTTGACTTAAATATTCACCACCTCTATCAAAACGAAGAGCTTTAATCTTCTTTCCTAGTTGCAATTCTACTTCTGCTTTAAACACTTTGAATGTTTCAAATACTTCATGTTTATGCTTAAGTAAATAAACATAACCATTACGGCTATAATCATTCGTAAATGTTAAGAAGTAGCTAGCACCTTTCCTTGACACATGCCTAAGTGGTCCACACACATTAGTGTGCACTAAACCAAGTAGATCAGTAGCCCTTTCAATATTATTATTAAAAGTTTTCTTGGTCATCTTTCCAGAGTTACAAGACTCACATTTATCAAATGATTCATCATTGATATTTTCCAAAAGATCTTCCCATTGAAGCTTTTGTATACGAGTCTTCCCAACATGGGCAAGTCTACAATGCCAAAGATAAGAAGAGTTCTTGTCAAACTTTCTCTTCTTATTCATGCTAAACACAGAATTATTATTATACATGGATTCATTTTCATGCATGTCTATTTCAAACACACCATTCACAAAAATTGCATTAAAATAGAAAATATCATCTTTCCAAACAGAAATTCCATTATTATTAATAGTGTGAACGAATCCAGTATTCAAAAAACAATAAAAGGAAATAACACCCCTAACAATTGTAGGTGCATAATGACAATCATTTAAAATAAGTACCAAACCTGAAGGTAAAACTAAATTAAATGTTCTTATAGCTTCAACCGCTGCTTGTGTGCCATTGACCACTTGCAGAAATTGTTCCCGATAGGATAGTTTCCTATCCAGATTAAATCCCTGCAGTGTATTACAAATGTTAATACCGCATCCCGTATCATTACCCAGGAATTTTATTTGTATGTCAAATTAAATAATTCGATCATAAAAAAAGTACCTGAAGTTGCAGCGCTCTGCTTAGACTTCTTCTTTATTTCTCGCAACTCTTCGAGCTAAAGAGGGAAATTTCTTTTCCAGTGACCACTTTCCTTGCAATGGTGACAAGTCTCATCCTTCTGAGCTTGAGTATTCTTGACAAATTTCTACTTAGGTTTCGAATAAGTCGCAACATGCTTGCCCTTATCACCCTTTCCTTTTCCTTTCTTCTTGTTCGCTTGCGGTGTTTGCTTACTCACTCTACCCTTTTGTATTGTTAGTACAGAAGGAGTATAGTTAGATGCCTTGTCCTATAACCCCTTTTCATAGTCAATGAGCATTGCATGCAAATCATTAACTGTCTTCCCCGTGCAATGAATATTATAGTTTCTAACAAAATAATTGAAATCCTTGTTAAGGGACCTATTGATCAAGTTGATAGCCATATTATGATCATAGGGTTGTTGATGAGACTGCTTTTATAAATAGTCTCATCGTCCAAAGTGGGCTTAAAATGCATAAAATATCATAAAATGTGCCATATATATGCTTGTGCTTGTTCAGTGTGTATTTTAGGTACGGATATTGAGAAAATGGCAAAAGATCACAAGAAACAAGCAAAAACGAACACGGGAAACGAAGCCGCACAATGAACCAAGCCCTAGAATTGATTTTCCAAGAAAAACCCTTGAAGAATTAAAGATTTTACAAGAAGGGTCCTCTAATATTGAAGAATTGACACTTGAAACCCTTGTATATTCATAATTACAAGATTGGTCCTTAAAGTTTGTCAAATTGCAAAAGGACCCTCCACTTTGAAGAATTGGCAAGAATGGTCCCTCAAAAATGAAAACTTCTCAATATTATTCCCCCACAAAGTTAACAATACAATTCAGGACCTTGAAGATTGAAGACATTACAAGTTTAGTCCTTGAAGAATCATCAAATTGCAAGAAATACCCTTTGAAATACTCTTGCAGAAGTTTTGTGGCCAAAATCAAAGAAATGAAACTTCATTTACAAAGGATTCTGAATTTTGCTTATTAAAACGCCGAGTGAAAGGAAATAGAAAGAAGGAGAGTTTAAAATGGGCAGACAAGAAACTTACCTAGACCAACCACAACACACCACGTGCCCACTAACTCATTTCATCCAATCATAACCCATTATTTGGCCATGTCACCCTCCACTCAGCCGGTTTACTTAACTAATATTAATTAGTTAATAAACACGCACCAAACAACTATTTAAAACAGGATCTAATCCAGTGTTCTTCATGTTCATATCAAAATTAGGGATTTATTAATTACTTGAAATTAGTCCCTAATACTATCCAGAAATATGATTAGGGTCACACTAATCCTAAACCCACCCTTAAACCTACCACATTGCCAACCAAGAGGTCACATGAATAGCCCCATGTACACTCTTTTGGGGAAACTGCCAAAACATGCCATAGAATCAACCATCTACAAACAATCTTACATTTTAAGCTTTGTATGGACCCTTTGATCAAAATTCCACCAACTCACACCTCCACAAACGTCCAAGATAACTTCACTTGAGTTCAAATTTTCAAACTTCACAAGGGCAATTCTGGAAGTTCAAGGCTTAGGGTTTCTAGGTTTTTAGCTTATGAAGACCATGTACACCCTCTATATAATGGGTATAGGGTCATACATTAAAACTTGCTCTTGGTTTTTCCTTGTTCAACATTCTATAAAGCCTTGTTTCAAAGTTAATGAAAAAGTGTTTGAATTGTTGAAGAAATCCAAGTGCCATCTTTTATATACTCTTGTTATTGTTACATGTTTATGATTGTTAAGTCTCAAAACCTATTTTCAAAGCTTGTGGAAGAAATTGCAAAGTTTTCTAAAATCTGATTTTTTTCTAATTCTTTGATCAAACCGTTGGAATTTTTGGGTCAAAGATTGATCACATCACCCTGATAAGGAGCTTATCAAGGTGAGGTGAGATCTTGGCTTGAGGATAATCAAGGAGTAGGGTAACAAAGCTTGAATCAATCAACTTTTATTTCCATTTTATTTTTTCATATAAACTGCTTGTTCTAACCTTGTTGTTCTTAGCAGCTTGTTGGAAGCTTGTGCCTTGTTAAGCTAGGCACATAAACTCAAAAATTCGTGAGTGTGGATGTACATTCATGAGGTTTGAGTCTTCTTACCAAAAATCTGCTAGAAAAGTGATATTTTGTGATTTTGTGATCTACTGGTGTATGTGTTGTTCTGGTGGCTTGAATCTGGTTTATACTGCATGTTAATGTTGTTATGATGCTAGATTAAGCTTGGGTAAACCTGTTACACACATTTGCTTGTTTAAATCTTGGATTAAAAAGTGAAAGGGGTTTTTGGGTCTACTGATTTAAGGTGCTTGTTTGATTTTGAGTTAGGGTATAAGGTTTGTTTAGTGTTGATATATGTTTGTTAAGTGATTGTATGCTTTTATATGGAAGTTTCATGCTTTAAATATCAAATCTAAACATTGTGCTATAACTTATTTGATTTTGCCTGTTTTGACCTAAGATTTTGGAAACACCTAGAGTGTATGCATGTTTAGGATTAACAAGTGTTTAAACAAAGTTTATATAAACTGTTTAAGATATTAAAGGGTTTGAATTTAGGCTTGTGGTCAAGTACATCAGCAAAAGGATTTTCAGTTCATCTTTGTGTTCATCAGTAACATTGATTAATTTGAATCTTTGTCTAAACCTTTAATCAGTGTATGAAACAAGTTGATTTGTGTTCATTTGAATTTATTGTAGCTTTTGTATGCATTTGGTTCAATTTGGTTGGCTTATTCTTGCTTAATCTGCTTATTTGTGCAAAACTGCTTATTGTTCAAGTTTGTATCATATCTGGGCGAAGATTGAATTAACTGTGCTAATTGGCTGGTTTTTTTTGTTTTTGATTGATTGCTATTGACTACTTATAATGTGACAATCCGTCAATTTATGGTTGATATTTTATTATTGAATATTATTTAAAAACATTATTTTAATGTTACAATATGAACTCACATATTTTTGGGAAGAAATTTGGATTTACATCTTGGAGTAGCATCGACTACGTCTAAACCGGAGGATTCAACGTTACGTGCTTACATTTACATACACCGTCCTTGGTGACAGTCCGACATTTCAGAAAAATAAATTTATCCGCGAATATTATTTTGGAGTTTTAAATTTGTGTTGGTTCATAAACTCACAAATTTACGAGAAGAGACTAGGACTTACGATTTTATTTTAACGTCCTTTACGACTAAACCAGAAACCCTAGGATTACGTATTTACGTTTTCGAACTCCGTTTTTGATGAGACAATTTTTATTGGATTCGTTTTGTGACGTTGATTCATAATTTATAAAAAACGTTTTTCGTAAAACGACCCGAGGGCACGCAAATCGAGGAAACTAGAATCGAGGAATACCCGTAAATTAGTGGGATGAGACAAGTTTACACTTGCCCCACCCCACTAACATGGGACGGCCAAACTAGATACTCAACACATGAGGTGTCAAGTTTACAAGCAACTAGCAACACATGTAAGCTAAAGCTTACATTGTAAGCTACATCCATCAAAACCATTTCCACAATACCATTTCTCTCATTTCCACCATGCAAACCACACAATATCCTCTCTTCTCCTCTCATGTATGCCGTCCCATATCACTCAAAACATCCATCATTGATCAAATTTAACCACAAAATCCTATGTTATTTCTACCTATGTTGAAGCCACTTTGAAACTCTATTGATTGGTGGTGCTCATAACATTCAAGGAGGAGTTTTCATGGAGTAGTAGGGCTGATTTTCCACAAGGTATACATGAAGGATGGTGGTCATGAAGATGGTGTTGGCTATGCACAAGTTTCTCCATCAAAAATCCATGTTTTGATCAACCTACATCATCATGGTGGTATAAAGATTGTTCTCCTCATCTTCTTGTTATTTTTATTATGTAAACATGTATTTTATTTCCTATTGTATATGTATATGATGATTATATGATGATAAAAATGTTATGTGGGGATTTGGTGTTGATAAACATGATTAAAAAGGTGAAAAACTATAAAGAACAAGGTTAAAATCTTGGTTAAAAGTGATGGCTGTATAAAACAGTAAAGAAACAGGTCATGGGCTGATAAAATGATGAAGTAGAATCCATTTACAGTAAGCTATTGGTCTTGTACACATGTGAGAGTTGGCCATGCAATGGAATCAAAATAATGAGTGAGATATGATCAAAACATGTTTAGGGTATAAATCTGAGGTTACTGTTTTTGACGATTTTTAGAAAATATTTAGAAGATGATTCAACAGTAGATATAGAAGAGTTAAATGTAGCACATATCATGTAGTTTATGTGATAAAAATTTGAGCTTCTATCTCCATATAGAACTCAAGATATGGCAGTTTTTGTGAAAGTAAAGATAAAAATCAGATTTTTGGAAATTAAAGAATAATACTATTATATAAGCACTCAAAATTTAAATAGTATAAAATATAATCTAAAACCCACTAACTTATAAAACTTATTTATATAAATATGTAAAAGGGTAAATGAATGAATAACATATATAAATGGTAGTGAAATAATACTTATAAGTTATAAAACTATAAACTTGATTTTTACGACTTTTTCGGCTATCGCCGTAAAATTAACGTTTTTGTTAAATAAAACTTAGATGGTTGGACCCGTCTAATGAAAACTTTATAAAACTTATATACTGATATATATGGACATGTATAACAAGTAAAAACCGAAAAAACCCGAACTATAGGGCATACGGACATAACGAGCTAAGTAAACATAGTGGACTAATACTTGAGCTAATAATTGGACTAAATGAGATAAACACTCATAAAAAGAACTTATTGGGCTTAACCCATTTGGGCCCAACATGGAAAGCTTAAATACTGATAATATAAGTACAAAATGGATTAAAACAATTTAAATAACTTATAATAAGTTTATTGGACTTAAAACGTGTAAGTAGGTAAAACTAGTAAACTAGTATAAAAGTTATCGACACATAACACAAAAATGAGTAAATGAGGATATGTAAACCCACTTGATCATCATACATATAAAATCATCATATGTATACATAATTGTTATTTTTATAAATTCATTGGACATGAGTCTAAGACGAGTATTATTTGTCTAGGTTTCCGTGATTGAAGCACGTATCGTACGTCCGAATTGCCGATAACCCGCCTTCCCACATCAACGTGAGTTCATAGCCTCGCACTCTTTTAAATGCTTTATAAATGTTTTATAAACCTGCGAGGGAGATAACATGTTAGATTTTTATAAAATAGGACACCATTTGTCCCGATTGTTTGTTTATTGATTTTGGACCCGAATGATTGAATGACCCGATTGTATGACCCGATAAATGATTAATGGACCCGATAGATGAAATAAAATGGATTATTAAAGTTAGGTTATGTCACTAAAAGTCCCATTAGCATGAATTGTGAACTACCGGGAGTTGGTAGACGCTTATGCATTTAATAGTACTATTTGGGGACGATCACCCCAGTTCGCGTCTTGACGGTTGATCCCCGTCGTACCACATTGATTGGTAAGCGAATTTATGTATGAGAAGATTTCCATAGCGTGACCTTTGTGATGACACGCTACTTTAGATGGGCAAAATTGGTATCGGGTTAGCTACCCGTTGTTGGTTTAGTAAGGTAACAATGTCATGCGGCTTACAATAATCCAAAAACTAACGAAATACTATTAGACGCTTCGAATTACGATGTATTGCCTGACTAGCAATACAGGGTCATACTATTGATATTATGTTTGTGTTTTGGTTTTCATAACCGTACTCATATAACGGTTTTTATTTTCATACAACGTCGTAAGACGTATTGTATGACGTTTTTACGACATTGGCTCGTATAATGATTTTTAAGGCTTTTTATAACCATATTCATATAATGGTTTTATTTAATCTATACAACGTTGCAAAACGTATTGTATGGTGTTTTTAACGACAATGATTCGTATCATGATTTTTAAGGCAAATGCCTATATTACGATTTTCGATAAAGATTTGTATAAATTGACTTTGGCTATTTTATGGCCTATTAAAATGATTTGTACAAGATGATTTTCAGTAATAATTTTATACTGATATTATATTGATGGATTTTATTAAACTCTATGAATTCACTCGGCGTTATCGCTGACCCTTTTCTTTTAACATGTTTTATCTCAGGTACTTGAAGGTAATTCTCGGGAAGACGACAAGAATTCATGGCCCGCACTTAAACTATATTTTCCATTCAAATACTTTGTAAAACTTGTACGAAATAATATGACCTGGGACCGATGTAACTTTGATATTTATGAATGGAAATGATTTATTATTAAACGACGCGATTTTTATGCGTTGTCTATGATGTGAGTAATGTGTTATCCCGTAACACCAACTAGTCTTCCGCTGTACTGAGTTGTATAAATTTGGGGGTGTTACAGTTTGGTACCAGAGCGCTCGTTATAGAGAACGAAAGAATTTTAAAACCAAAGGTTTTGAATAAAACATTTCAAAATCTTTTTACTAAAAACATTTTTCTAAAAATGTCTAAAAATCTTTTGACTATAACGGTGCCGAAGAATTCCCGAGTTACCGACAAGGCCAGACTGAGAAGTGTTATTTTAATATATATATAACTTGAATTATATATATATATATATGATGTAATTTGATTACATGATTGTTTGATGATTATTTTGATTTTTATACGAGGTATTTATACGACGTAGATTGTCACAATGTACCCTAAATCCCCTAGTAAATTAATCGAAGCTATTCTCGTAGGAATACTAGCTATCGTAGATCTAAACCAAGTTGTGGATATTTATGATCCCAACAAATGGTTGATATTCGTAGAAATGTAGATATTAGTTGATTGTGACATTGAAGAAGAATTGGCGAAATTAAAACCGATATCGATGTCATGACGATCTTTTCTTATAGAGTGGAGTTTGACAAAACGTTACCACCTAGAAAGATGTCATCTGAGTCGTTGTCACCCAATTCTTAAATTTGAAATCGAAAGGGTGAATGTTGCACTTGAGGCTGTCATTGGAACCGTTACCCAAAAGCCTCATGCCACTAATACCTTTCCGAGAAGTCTAGTTGAATGATCAAGTCATTTTATATTAATGACTCATTTGATAATTGTTGTTGTAAGAGATATACGATTGGAAATTAAGTGTTGTTCATATCGAGCTTTTATTGCCTATTAGGGCCTAAGAATAAGATTGAAAGTATTGGAAAATGAGGTAGGATATCGAATTGAGTATAAAATTGGTTAAAATTTGAATAAAGTAAAATTTAACCCGTATGGAATATGAGATTGTTAATAGAAGTTGTCAAGTCCTGTGATTGAATTATAAGGTTTTGATTGATTGATAGTTCGTGTTAAGGGTTGTTCCTAGACCATTGTCCACTAACGAGGATGCCCAGTGTCCAAGAAATAAATTGAAGAAATCTTCTTCTGAATTGAGACCGATGGATCTTCTAGGACATGTGGAACACATAATGACTCTTGTAGATTAGTATTCATTGTGGTATCTTTTAAGAATCCCTAACTTAACTGAGATATCAGTTGGTAGGATGAGTTCTGAGAATTGTATGACATAGTGACACGTAATGTGTTACGGTACAATTTTGACTTGTTTTTGATTAATAAAAAGACTACCTTTGATTGCTAAATTCTACGTGTATCGATGTTATCTATCTTTTCTCGCTTGTCTCTAATGTTCGCATTAGCGATGCAACCATTGAACAAGTACTCATCTCGATTTGAGTTACGTTGTGGATTATTCTTTTGAGTGCCATCGAGATCATGAACCTCATGATTAATTGGCTAAGCTCATTTCCTATCATATCGTAGTTAATTCTTGATGAACAACTCTTCATCACTCTTTGGCAGATCACACATTGTTTTTATAAAGTTAAAACGGTATCCTTTGAGAAAAATTAAATTTTCATCACTATAAGGATTATTCATAGTGAGATTTATAAGTGATTGTTATTGACATGAAGCTGTTTATAAAACACTTTGGAAAACCTAATTGTTTTCATAACAAAGAAAACCTTTGTAAATGTATTTTTGATTCTTATTTAAGAATTAAGCATGAAAATGTTTTTATTATAAACATGATGATAAAATTTTGACGAACTGAGTATTGCATCGTTAATCTTGAAATTATATATAGTTGCGCGCCTACATACAATTTGGAATGGACCATGCAAGGCTGATTAGTAGTCACCATAAAACTAATGAATAAACACTACATTTTCTTTGAAGATTGTGAAAGATTAAATTATATGAGATCTGCAAGAAGTGAAAAATAGGGACATAATGTTAGGGACACCTACATATGTGCCTATAACATCTATTCTTCTGAGTTGAATTTACTCATCTGTGGAAATTGTCTTATTTAATAATTGACAATTCTTTCTTGTCCAATTCTCCCGTAGTGAGATTCTTAGGAAAAGTATCTAATTACCGAGTGTTGATACCCGACTGGATGTATTGACGTTATTATCATTTCTTTTGATTTGATTTCATTTGAATGACCTGGGTAACGATCCGAGGAGCTTTCGAATGCGTACTCAAATTATGAAAACATGGGATATATTCATATTCGTTAAATGTTTTCGTCTGTATCTGATTTGAAATTCTCTCGCGTAGATTATGCGTTGACCTTACTCTTTAGATGATAGTTATGTCTCCAGATATCCTTGAATATGTGAAGGATTATGAGTTATTATTAGTCTTTTGAGAAATTCACATCTTATCGACGGCAATTAAACTGAAAAGTTGGTAATGCCAGTAGGATGGATTGATTGATTATGACATGACGATATTGTCTTAATTAATGGGAACTCGAGTAGAATTTCCCTAAAAGATAAGATGTTGATTATCAAAAGTGATCTAAATAATTCTTGATGGATGACCATATCCTGCATTTAGACTTGAAATTATACCGTGAATGGTTGTGAATTAGTCATAGATTTTGTAATCTAGAAAGAACTTAAAATGAATGTATTAAAAGGTGTTTATGTTATCTGAAACTTTAGGAGGTATTATTGGTGAATTACCTAGACTTTTGCCATTAAGGCAGATTGAAATTGGTATTGATTATATTCCCGGTGCTGCACTTGTGGCTTGTGCACTGTACGTCAGCACCATCTGAATTTAAGGAATTATCGTACAACTGAGGGAGTTGTCGGAAAAAGATTTTATTATACCAAGCCTGTCATCCTGAAGAGCTATGGTGTTATCATTCCTTATATTTATAGATTACTGTGACTGAGTAAATTGACAATCGAAAACGATATCCATAACTCGAAATGGAAGATTTGTTTGATCATTTACAAGGTTTTAACGTATGTTTTAAAGATTTGATCTACGGCATGGTTATTATCAACTTCGTTTCCGCGAAGAAGATTATTTATTCCAATCACTACATCCGTTATTTGTAATGAACATTATGAGTTTCACGTGATGTCGTTTGGATTGACTAATGCACATGTAGTATTCATAAATTTGGTGAATCTGTGTGTAGACTGTAATTTGATAAATTCATGCTTGCGATCATTAAGGACTATTTGTTTATTTATAAGAATAGAAAGGAGTTAATAATTAATTATAGATTGCCATGAATTGGCCGAACAATTAAAACCTGTACCTTGAATAATTAACATGAGATTAAAGACTTAATCCTTTACATGATTTAACTGTGTGATTAATAGATAATGGAAAATAAATTGACTCTTCAAAAATTAGAAGTCATTTAAGACTTTGGGTTATACTAAAAAGAAAGTGCAAATATATTTTGACAAGTGTTTTAACAAAGGATTTTGAGGGATTATTCCCTCATACACAAACCATTTAACTAAACTTCTGTTTAGGGGTAAATGTTTGTGTATACCTCAAGATAACTTAATAAGGATTGAGTAAAACCTTTTTATACCATAACCTGAAAACTTAAAACGACAATTTTTGCTTTTCAACTAAGAAAGTTTTGACCAAAGTATAACCAAAGATTTCTCGAACATTTTCGGATCTTATTAATTATTTTAATTATTTTCGATAAATCAACCGAAATCTTGTTAATTAAATTCAAATTTATTTTGAACATTTTATATAATTGGTCGAACTAAGAAATTTAAACTTTTAACGTTTACGTTTCATAAAAATTAAATAATTATTGTTAATTTACATATAATAATTATCGACGCTTTAGACGCCGGATTGAGAAAAACTGATAAAAATGATAGTTGAGACGAAACTGAAACATAAAAGATATGAAGAAAGAATTTTGAATAAATACAGTTATGATATTTATTTCATTAGGAGAAAATGAACGTAATTACTGACGCATAATATAGAAAGAACATCTGAGTGAATTGTGGACATGATAATTATATCATCATGAGAGGTGAATATAAATACTAACACATTATGTAGAAAATATAAAGAACCAATTAGGATGTGTTCCTTAATAATGAACGTGCAAAATAAATTGCCAAACAATTTGAAATATAGCCGATGATTGTAAAAAGGATAATATAGATAATAAAAAGGGATTCGCGACTAATATGAATCATTAAGATTGAGAAGCCGATGGCATTAAATGTTTTTAAAGGGCCGTTTATGGTTGCCTAAATATGGAAAATTGTGAGATATAGTTATGTTGGAATTTGTAAGTATAAGTATTATATGTATGTCATTTATGACTAAAAGTATCTTTGTCTGAAGAAAATGTACTGATGGCAATTATGAAGGCAGACATCGCCTCATACATTAGTAAACAACTAGCTATTGCAAAGGTCATCATCTGAATTTGATTCGATTTGGCTCATCGTCGACAGACTGACAAAATCTGCTAATATCATTCCCGTTAATGATAAATGCAAAAGAGTTATGTAAACATAGTGTGCCTGTATCGAACATCTTTATCAAGATCCCCGCTTCGCATCGAATTTCTAGAGATTTGCTCAGAAATCATTGAGAACGAACCTTGATGAGAGTACTATGTACCACCCCAATCGAAGGGACGAGGTAAAGTAACGATACAAAATACTATAAGTGCTGTTTTATGTTTGAATGATTGACCTTTGGTAATAGACCGTATAATCATTTTCCTTTGGGGAGATTATCCTTGATAACTATCTTGTTAGGATTGAGATCGAATCTTGTTAGGATCTAAATCTTAGAGCATCTGTAAGCAGAAGTTGAGATAAAGACACCCGACATACACCCATTGTGAGTTGGACATGTCTTTTAGGTGTAAGGTTTCCTATGATGGCGAACCTAACCTTGCAAAATACCTGACCCGCGAGATCTGAAATGATTGTTGAAATTAGGATCTGAATATTGACTGCCGGTAGTAGGCAGGAGGTTATGTGAATATGAAATGTAGATCTTGAAGTGCCAAATGGGTAGCGAAGTTATGCCACAATTTTTAAACTTGGAAAATGAATTCATGATCTGACAAATCATGGGATATAAGTCCCCGTTGTATGGACCCTTGAGATGATATAAAAGATTCGTTTGAAAGGCATATAAGCTGGATCAACCCTAGGACTTCAAAGACTGCGTGAATTATGTTTCGTAAATCGAACTTGATGGAATATCTATCAAGTGAAAATCTGATTATTCTTAGTAGAGCTTAGATCGGCGAAAAGTTGCATTCATCAAAAACCCGTGAACATCATGGATAGAGAAAGTGAGTCAACATTTAGCCTGATCTTATTCCCGTAGTTATGTTTGATGAAACTCGCGTATTATAATGGATTACACTTGTGAGAAAAGACCGAATGTGGAGGAAATACCCACATGGCTTTAACTCTATAAGAAGCGAGTAGTAAGATGATCTTTGAGGACAAAGATCCTGTTTAGGGGTAAATGCTGTGACAATCCGTCAATTTATGGTTGATATTTTATTCTTGAATATTATTTAAAAACATTATTTTAATGTTACAATATGAACTCACATATTTTTGGGAAGAAATTTGGATTTACATCTTGGAGTAGCATCGACTACGTCTAAACCGGAGGATTCAACGTTACGTGCTTACGTTTACATACACCGTCCTTGGTGACAGTCCGACATTTCAGAAAAATAAATTTATCCGCGAATATTATTTTGGAGTTTTAAATTTGTGTTGGTTCATAAACTCACAAATTTACGAGAAGAGACTAGGACTTACGATTTTATTTTAACGTCCTTTACGACTAAACAGGAAACCCTAGGATTACGTATTTACGTTTTCGAACTCCGTTTTTGATGAGACAATTTTTATTGGATTCGTTTTGTGACGTTGATTCATAATTTATAAAAACGTTTTTCGTAAAACGACCCGAGGGCACGCAAATAGAGGAAACTAGAATCGAGGAATACCCGTAAATTAGTGGGATGAGACAAGTTTACACTTGCCCCATCCCACTAACATGGGACGGCCAAACTAGATACTCAACACATGAGGTGTCAAGTTTACAAGCAACTAGCAACACATGTAAGCTAAAGCTTACATTGTAAGCTACATCGATCAAAACCATTTCCACAATACCATTTCTCTCATTTCCACCATGCAAACAACACAATATCCTCTCTTCTCCTCTCATGTATGCCGTCCCATATCACTCAAAAACATCCATCATTGATCAAATTTAACCACAAAATCCTATGTTATTTCTACCTATGTTGAAGCCACTTTGAAACCCTATTGATTGGTGGTGCTCATAACATTCAAGGAGGAGTTTTCATGGAGTAGTAGGGCTGATTTTCCACAAGGTATACATGAAGGATGGTGGTCATGAAGATGGTGTTGGCTATGCACAAGTTTCTCCATCAAAAATCCATGTTTTGATCAACCTACATCATCATGGCGGTATAAAGATTGTTCTCCTCATCTTCTTGTTATTTTTATTATGTAAACATGTAATTTATTTCCTATTGTATATGTATATGATGATTATATGATGATTATATGATGATAAAAATGTTATGTGGGGATTTGGTGTTGATAAACATGATAAAAAAAGGTGAAAAACTATAAAGAACAAGGTTAAAATCTTGGTTAAAAGTGATGGCTGTATAAAACAGTAAAGAAACAGGTCATGGGCTGATAAAATGATGAAGTAGAATCCATTTACAGTAAGCTATGGGTCTTGTACACATGTGAGAGTTGTCCATGCAATGGAATCAAAATAATGAGTGAGATATGATCAAAACAAGTTTAGGGTATAAATCTTAGGTTACTGTTTTGGACGATTTTTAGAAAATATTTAGAAGATGATTCAACAGTAGCTATACAAGAGTTAAATGTAGCACATATCATGTAGTTTATGTGATAAAAATTTGAGCTTTTATCTCCATATAGAAATCAAGATATGGCAGTTTTGGTGAAAGTAAAGATAAAAATCAGATTTTTGGAAATTAAAGAATAATACTATTATATAAGCACTCAAAATTTAAATAGTATAAAATATAAATTAAAACCCACTATTATATAAAACTTATTTATATAAATATGTAAAAGGGTAAATGAATGAATAACTTATATAAATGGTAGTGAAATAATACTTATAAGTTATAAAACTATAAACTTGATTTTTACGACTTTTTCGGCTATCGCCGTAAAATTAACGTTTTTGTTAAATAAAACTTAGATGGTTGGAACCGTCTAATGAAAACTTTATAAAACTTATATACTGATATATATAGACATGTATAACAAGTAAAAACCGATAAACCCGAACTATAGGGCATACGGACATTAACGAGCTAAGTAAACATAGTGGACTAATACTTGAGCTAATAATTGGACTAAATGAGATAAACACTCATAAAAAGAACTTATTGGGCTTAACCCATTTGGGCCCAACATGGAAAGCTAAAATACTGATAATATAAGTACAAAATGGATTAAAACAAGTTAAATAACTTATAATAAGTTTATTGGACTTAAAACGTGTAAGTAGGTAAAACTAGTAAACTAGTATAAAAGTTATCGACACATAACACAAAAATGAGTAAATGAGGATATGTAAACCCACTTGATCATCATACATATAAAATCATCATATGTATACATAATTGTTATTTTTATAAAGTCACTGGACATGAGTCTAAGACGAGTATTATTTGTCTAGGTTTCCGTGATTGAAGCACGTACCGTACGTCCGAATTGCCGATAACCCGCCTTCCCACATCAACGTGAGTTCATAGCCTCGCACTCTTTTAAATGCTTTTATAAATGTTTTATAAACCCGCGAGGGAGATAACATGTTAGATTTTTATAAAATAGGACACCATTTGTCCCGATTGTTTGTTTATTGATTTTGGACCCGAAGGATTGAATGACCCGATTGTATGACCTGATAAATGATTAATGGACCCGATAGATGAAATAAAATGGATTATTAAAGTTAGGTTATGTCACTAAAAGTCCCATTATCATGAATTGTGAACTACCGGGAGTTGGTAGACGCTTATGCATTTAATAGTACTATTTGAGGACGATCACCCCAGTTCGCGGCTTGACGGTTGATCCCCGTCGTGCCACATTGATTGGTAAGCGAATTTATGTATGAGAAGATTTCCATAGCGTGACCTTTGTGACGACACGCTACTTTAGATGGGCAAATATGGTATCGGGTTAGCTACCCGTTGTTGGTTTAGTAAGGTAACAATGTCATGCGGCTTACAATAATCCAAAAACTAATGAAATACTATTAGACGCTTCGAATTACGATGTACTGCCTGACAAGCAATACAGGGTCATACTATTGATATTATGTTTGTGTTTTGGTTTTCATAACCATACTCATATAACGGTTTTTATTTTCATACAACGTCGTAAGACGTATTGTATGACGTTTTTGCGACATTGGCTCGTATAATGATTTTTAAGGCTTTTTATAACCATATTCATATAAGGGTTTTATTTAATCTATACAACGTTGCAAAACGTATTGTATGGTGTTTTTAACGACAATGATTCGTATCATGATTTTTAAGGCAAATGCCTATATTACGATTTTCGATAATGATTTGTATAAAATGACTTTGGCTATTTTATGGCCTATTAAAATGATTTGTACAAGATGATTTTCAGTAATAATTTTATACTAATATTATATTGATGGATTTTATTAAACTCTATGAATTCACTCGGCGTTATCGCTGACCCTTTTCTTTTAACATGTTTTATCTCAGGTACTTGAAGGTAATTCTCGGGAAGACGACAAGAATTCATGGCCCGCACTTAAACTATATTTTCCATTCAAATACTTTGTAAAACTTGTACGAAATAATATGACTTGGGACCGATGTAACTTTGATATTTATGAATGGAAATGATTTATTATTAAACGACACGATTTTTATGCGTTGTCTATGATGTGAGTAATGTGCTATCCCGTAACACCAACTAGTCTTCCGCTGTACTGAGTTGTATAAATTTGGGGGTGTTACGTATAACCCACTGGTTATAAGGGTGCCTTTGTGTGCTTTGATTCCAACAAAAATCCACAAAAGACAAAAAGTCAAGATAGTCAAGCAGTGGCAACTTTTCCCACTGCTGGACACCTAAAACTAGCCACTACTAGTGTGAATTATTACTTAGTTATCAATAAGCTATAATAGCTTATTTAGACCTCCAACAACTTTGTTTTTGTAATCAATCTTCCTTAATTGACCCATTTGACTATTCTGGAGCTTTTTAGGGTTTGACTTTTAAGTTTGACTAGAAAACCAACTAAGTTGACTTTTATATAAGTGCTTATTGCTTATACCAGCTTATTCATTGTGCTTTTTTGAAATATTTTTGATTATTAAGCTTAGTTTTGTCATTTGAAACCTTTTGCAACAAGAATCAGCCCTTGAATTGGTCTAGAACTCAAAAACGACTATTTTGTCGTTTTCTGTATAGAGATTTTGCTTATTTCAGGCTTATTTCTTGGGCTTATTCAAAAATTCTTTTTACAAACAGCTTAATTAGGTCAAGAGAAGTTTGTGTGCCAAATTTCAGCTTATGGCATCAGCTTATGGCATCAGCTTATAGCTTAATGGGCCAAAAAGCCCATTAAGAATAAGCTGTTTTGAAATAAGTTGTGATAAGCTCACTTTTAGCTTTTGGGCCTTTGATATTTTGTGTTTAAAATTAAATTTAAGCTTAACTGGAAGTTTTTGTCCATTTTGTGAACTTTTTCTTATTGGGCCTTAATTTAGCCCATTAAGGGTTTGTTTTACTATTTGGCCCATTTGGAGGCCCATTAGGGGTATTTTGGTCATTTCAAGTTCATTTATGTTTAAATTAGGTTAAAATAAACTAGTTTGCAAGTTTTTAGAATTTTTTATAAATTTTGGATTTTTAATATTATTTTAATATTATTTTATTTTTAAAATTAATTTTAAATATTTTTGCAAGTTTTTCATTTTTCCTAGGTTAAATACATTAAGTTAAGAGTTTTAAAATTTTTAGATTAATTTTCTTGTCATTTAATTAATTTCTAGGATTATTTTATTTTTTATAGTTTTTAATCATTTTTAAATAGTTTTAATTAGTTTTAAATTTTCCAAAAATAGTTTTTAGTTTAATTAAGTTTTTTTAGAAGTATACAAATTGAAAAATCTCATTTTGGGCTTTTTGTTAGTTAAATTGATTTTTGGGCTTTAATTAGCATTAAAAAATTAATATTTAATTAATTAAAAGGTTTGAGTGATTTTTGATTTTTTGTAAACTCTAATTACATTTTTTAGGATTTATTGCAATTTTCTAGGAATTTTTAGGTTAATTTTTAAATTTGGTCATTTTTACGGTCTTACGTGCACGACTTTTCGTCTTAGTGTACCTTTAATCGTAACCGTCATCCTTTACTATTTTCTTTCTTCTTAATCATAATCTCAAATATTTAATCACTTCTTAACACAATATACAAGCCTCCTTGAGAACGAACTCTCCTTTGGGTCCTTTACACTTGGTTTTCCTAAACTACTTGTTTAATACTTACCCTAATTACCTCGTTTTCCTAAACGAGTGTGAATTTACAACCATCATTTTAGTGCCGCCGCCGGGGAGGCGTGTTGTGTTTTGATTTGAACAATTTTATTTTTATATTAGCCATAATAACTATTTGTGTGATTAGCACTCTAATCATACGTATTATCGACTTTTCGTTTTTTTTGTGTGAATATTATTACTATATTGTATACATAAAACAATAAATTCACAAGTACTCCAAAAATGTGAAAACACAACCTTGATTTGGGATTTCATCACTCGATCATTGTATTCGAATCTCAAACAAAGAAAAGAGGAAAAATAGATAATTACTTTCGTGAAGCTTAATTTTGAAAAACATAAACTATAAGGTGTGTATAAGGCGGGTGTTATAAAATACACCCTAAAGAAAAAGGCTCTTATGTGCTTCGCGCCGCCTCATTTCTCCGCTGGCTTGTGCGTGTTTAGATAAAAAGTTCTAATCGAGCGTTTGCCAACCAAAGTATTATCTACATATCATATATATTTTCTTGGTTTCAATTGATTAAACCCTCTTGAACGTTTTGGTGTTCCACCAACGTTCTAAAGTCATCGAAGGCATTCACTTCATGTGGTAATTTTCATTCCTTGAGGCTCCTTTAATCGAGAGATTTGATTTGAGGAGAGATTTGTAGATTTTTGTCTACATAATACATCACCAAAATCCAAAAAAAGTAAAAACAATCAAAAACACAATTTTTTTTTGAAAAAGTTAAAAACACCAAAAAGAATCTTCTTTGCTCATCCCCACGTTGTACATGATGTTTATGCAAACTCACAACCAAGCTAGACGTACACGTATACGTAGGAACTGAAAGGAAACCATACCTAACCTTTCAAGTGAGGAATATCCTATTGATGAACCTATCGTAGAATAAGAAGCAACCATGGCTAATTGAACTATGATGGAGTTACTTCAAGCACCCACCGAGGGTTATGGAGAGGCTATTGTGATTCCCGCCATCCTTGCGGAGAATTTTGAAGTTAAGACGGGTTTGTTGTCGATGATCCAAAACAACAAATTCGAATTCAATCGTCTTACCGCCACTTGCAAGTTTAAGGACGTCTCTAACGACTCGATTAAGATGATGCTTTTTTGGTATTCCTTAGCGGGGTCCGCTAAAATTTGGTTAGAGAAAGAGCCACCCAGTTCTATATTGACGTGGAAGGATCTCGTTTCGAAGTTTGTGAACCAATTTTTCCCGCCTTCTAAGTCTACGCATTTGAAAAACGAGATTTAAAAAATTTCACAAGAGTTTAATTAGAGTTTTTCTACGGCTTGGAATCGGTTTAAGGAAATGTTGCACGAGTGTCCTCATCATGGTTTTTCCGACTTGCATCAAGTTGACACGTTTTACAATGGATTGAACGATCATGAGCATGATTATCTTAATGCCGCCGTGGGTGGTAATGTTTTGTGTAAAACGGTCGAGGAAGCATTGTTGTTTATTGAGAATAGGTCTAAGGTCTATAGTCCTCGTAGCAAGTCGAGTTTTCATAAGGCTTCGTCTTCGGCTTCACCTTTATTGTCTCATACCATCGATGCTTGCCAAATCGACGCAAATTTGGACAACAAAATCTTTGATAAGCTTAAGGGTCTTTTGATTGAATTTAAAGTTGGTGAACAATCTACTCCCGCTACGGCTAAAGCAATTGAGGTTTCTTGCATGTATTATGGTGGAGGTCATGATTTCTCCGAGTGCATTACCAACGGTGGTAACACTTCGAGTTCCTACGCGGCCATGAGAACTTATAACCAAAACGGTCAAGTTACCCGCTCTAATCAAATGACTCCACCGGGTTTTCAACCCAATCAAAATGCTAACAACTATCGAAACAATCAAGTTGGTTATAAATACAATTACAAAGCTAACAACTATAGGAATCAAGGGACTAATAATCAAGTTCAAAACAAAAATCAAAACAATGATTTTCAAAACAACAACAAGAGTTTGCAAAACTTGAAAGATCTTCCAAATGAATTACTTGAATATGCAAATGGTAATGATGCTAGGTTTGATAATATACAAAGGGAGATCATTAGCCTAAGACCCGAGTTTAAGAATGACTTGAAAAAGTAGTTGAAGAACGAGTTAGCAAATGAGCTTAAGATTCATACCAACAAAATGGAGGGTAATGTGACTAGGTCACAACAAAACCAACAAAATATGGAACAAGGGCAACATGAAATAAAACAAGAGATGCTTAAGGCCGCTAAGAGGCAATCTATGTTTGAGGATAAAATTTCATCCATTTTTGAGGCTATAATGTGTAAACCGTCTTCGAGTAGTCTTCCTAGTAACACCATATAAAACCCTAAGGGAGAGATGAAAGTGATTACCACACTAAGTGGTAAGACACTTAAGGAACCGACTCCTCAACCAATTACTCCAACGGTGGAGGAAATTGAGGAAGAATCCGACGTGGTGGTCGAAGAGGAGCATATCCCAATCCCACGAAGTACTGCTCAAACCACACCTAAGGTTGACCCATTACCATCATTGGAACCCAAGATTCAAAAGGCTATGCCTATGCCTCAACCCACACCACCTTTGCCTTACCCATCGATACTTCGTTAGGAGAAACGACAAGAACGAGAGAACTACCAATTTGAGATTTTTATGAAAATGTTTCGTGATTTTTATTTTAATATAAGTTTTGTCGACGCTTTGGTCATGATGCCTCGATTTGCCGCTAACTTTGAGATTATGTTAAACAACAAGGAGAAATTTCAACAATTGTCTAGTTGTTTATCGGTTTATCTTAACCGCATACCTCAAAAAGTCAGTGATCTTGGTAAATTCTTGATTCCATGTGCAATTTAAGATATGGAAGAATGCTATGCCTTGGTTGATCTTGGTGCTAGCATTAACTTGATGCCACTTGCAATCTTCAAGTCGCTCAATCTTCCTAATCTTACTCCTTCACTAATGTCTATCGAGTTGGCCGATCATTCCACTATTCCCGCATGTTGATTAGCCGAAGACGTTTTTGTGAAAGTGGGAAAGTTCTATTATCTGGTAGACTTTATCGTTGTCGATATTCCCACGGATCCTCAAGTTCCACTTATTTTAGGTCGTTCGTTTTTGGATACGTCTATGGCATTGATTGATGTGCATGCTAGAAAAATCACCTTACGTTTCAACGACGAGGAATTTGTTATAAACGCAACACAAAACTCTACAATTTCTCATGTTTATTCCGTCGCGACCATAAACCTCGTTGATATGATCGACGTCGTTTGCGAGGAATTTTCACAAGAATTTTTAGGTTTCGGTGACAATGAAAATAGTGGCAATCCCACTATGCTCGATCCTATTCTTGATAATTCGACACCATCCTTCACTCCATTTGAAGGTGGTGGTTTTACGTTGGAAGAATTTGATGATTCTCGTACTTGTAACGAAGACCTCGACAACGATGAGGACTTCTCGATTATCAAGCATTTTCTTAACGATTTCCCATTTCCTCTGCCCGAGGAGGTTATGCGTATCGAACCCAAATCTTCAATTGAGGAAGCAACAATCCTCGAGTTGAAATATTTACCTCCTCATATTGAATACTTATTCTTGGAAGGAGACGATAAGTTTCCGGTGATTATTACGAAAGATCTTTCGAATGATGAAAAAACCGCACTTATCGATGTTCTAAAGGACCACAAAGGGGAAACTGCGTGGAAATTATCCGACATTAAGGGGATCGATCCTAAATTTTGTACCCACAAAATCTTAATGGAGGAGGAATACAAACCCGCAATCCAATGTCAAAGGAGGGTGAACCCCAAAATTCACGACGTCATCAAAAAGGAAGTCCTTAAACTCCTTGAAGCGGGAATGATTTACCCTATTTTCGATAGCCCTTGGGTGAGTCCTATTCATTGTGTCCCTAAGAAGGGAGGAATGAATGTTGTGCCAAACGATGCCAACGAGTTAATCCTAACTCGACTCGTGACCGGTTGGATGGTGTGTATCTACTATCGTAAGTTGAATGACGCCACTCGTAAAGACCATTTTCCCTTGCCCTTCATGGACCAAATGTTGGAGCGTCTTGCGGGAAACGATTTCTATTGCTTTTTAGATGTTTTTCCGGTTACTTCCAAATCCCCATCGATCCTCGTGATCAATAAAAAACTAAGTTTACGTGTCCATATGGAACGTTTGCCTATCGTAGAATGCCATTCGGACTTTGAAATGCAACGGGAACCTTTCAAAGGTGCATGATGGCTATTTTTCATGACATGATCGAGAAGACGATGGAAGTCTTTATGGATGATTTTTCTGTGTTTGGTTGTTCGTTCACTTTGTGTTTGTTGAATCTTGAGGGAATGTTGAAACGTTGTGAGGAAACCAACTTTGTGCTCAATTAGGAAAAATGTCATTTTATGGTTAAGGAAGGAATCGTCTTAGGGCACAAGTTCTAAAAAGCGGGGATTGAGGTAGAAAAAGCTAAGGTAGACGTCATCGCCAAATTACCTCATCCCAAAACTGTCAAGGGAGTTAGGAGTTTCCTAGGCCACGCGGACTTTTATCGTCGATTCATCAAGGATTTTTCAAAGATATCTCAATCTATTACACATCTCCTCGAAAAAGATGCTCCTTTTGTCTTTAACGAAGATTGTGTACGAGCCTTGGAATTCCTCAAGAGGAAACTTACCGAAGCTCCCATTCTTGTTGCTCCCAATTGGAACCTCCCCTTTGAGCTCATGTGTGACGCAAGTGATTACGCTATTGGGGCCGTTTTAGGGCAACGTCATGAAAAGAACTTCTTGCCTATTCACTATGCTATAAAGACGATGACCGAGGCTCAACTTAAATACACTACTACAGAAAAGGAATTCCTTGACGTGGTGTATGCATTTGAGAAATTCCGACCTTACCTCGTCTTGACCCAATGCATAGTGTATATGGATCACTTGGCAATCAAGTATCTCATGGCTAAACAAGATGCAAAGCCGAGATTGCTTTGTTGGATTCTCCTCCTACAAGAATTTGATGTCGAAATCCTTGACAAAAAACGAGTCGAGAATCTTGCGGCCGATCATCTTTCTCGCTTAGAAGATCCTCACCAAAGTGTGTACGAGAACAACGAAATTACCGAAACATTACCTCTCGAGACACTTGGTGTAGTGAATTCTTAGCTTCACTCATCAACCCCATGGTTTGCGGACATCGTAAATTACCATGCGGGCAACTTCATCATTAAGGGTATGACGACTCAACAAAAACGGAAATTCTTTCGTGACGTCAAGTTCTACTTTTGGAACGACCCTTACCTATTTCAGACTTGTGCGGATCAAATTATTCGACGTTGTGTTTTTGGCACCGAAACTTCTAATATCCTTAAAGCTTGTCACACGGGACCCACGGGTGGTCACCATAGTGCTAATCTCACGGGGAAAAAGGTCTTTGATGCTGGTTTCTTTTTGCCTACGATTTAATGAGATGCACACGCACTTGTGAAGTCATGTGACTCATGCCAACGACAAGGAAAAGCCTAACAAAATGATGAAATGCCACAAAACATCATTCAAGTGTGTGAGATCTTTGACGTTTGGGGAATTGATTTTATGGGGTTGTTCCCATCATCTTGTGGTAATAAGTACATCCTTGTCACCGTTGGCTACCTATCTAAGTTGGTGGAAGCTAAGGCTTTGCCCACGAACGATGCTCGTGTGGTAGTCAAGTTTTTAAAGAATTTGTTTTCTCGGTTTCGAACCCCTCGTGCGATCATAAGCGATCGTGGAACCCATTTTTGTAATGACCAATTCGAAAGGGTCCTAAGGAAATATGGGTTTAGACAACGGATTTCTACGTCTTATCACCCACAAACGAGTTGGCAAGTCGAGGTTTCAAATCGAGCGTTGAAGAGGATCTTGGAGAGATCGATAGGGGAGAACCGACAATAATGGTTGGATAAGTTAGACAATGCTTTATGGGCCTTTCGTATCGCTCATAAGACGCCCATCGAGGGCACTCCTTACAAGCTCGTGTATGGGAAGAATTGTCACTTGCCAATTGAACTCGAATACAAAGCTTATTGGGCCCTAAAGCATTGTAATCATGACATTGAGACCGCGGGAAAACACCAAAAAATGCAACTTAATGAATTGGATGAATTAAGGGATATTGTTTATGAAAATTCATTGATTTACAAAGAGAAAACAAAAAAGTTTCATTATTCTAAAATTAAAAACCGGGTTTTTAACATTGGAGATCAAGTGTTGCTTTTTATCTCACGTTTTAAAATCTTTTCCGGCAAGTTGAAATCCCGTTGGTCGGGTCCATTCACCGTTACCCAAGTTTTTCCATATGGGACCATCTAGCAAGCTCAAAATGATGGCCCTAATTTCACGGTGAATGGACATAGGTTGAAGCACTACTTTGGTGGGGAAGTTCCCTCTTTGAACTACCTCGACCAAGTCACCTTCCCCAATGATAATTAGTATTGGGGGATTGAGTCGAGCTCATGACTCGATAATAAAAACAAGGTGCCTCGTGTGGAGTCCCATGCTTATCCATGTACATATTATCGCTTTCTAATGTAGTAACGTGAGGGGATTTGTGCCCTTCAAACCTTTGTTCCATGGTTGTTTGTGCATTGTTGTTTTTAGATGATCATGATCTTCATGATTGGAGACTCTCGTGTTCATTTTATGGGAGCACTCGATCGTTTGCTTTGAAGAATTTCTCGATATCCACATGATATATCCTTATTTGTTCTAACCTTAGGTTTTTAGCACACTTCATAAACGGCTTTAAATTTAACGGTTACACCCTTTCTATGCTAGATTAAGTATTCGACTACGTCTCTAGTATGGGGGTATTCTACCCTTAGACTCGAAACATTGAGTACAATGTTTAACTTTAGTATGGGGGGGTGAATAGATACTTTCCTTGCCAAACCTTCACGCTTTCCAAAGTTTATCTTTTTGTTTATCGTTTTGTTGCAAAATAAGGCTAAAAATTGCTAAACTTTAAAAAAATTTCTCATATTTTATAAGTGTTTGAAGACACGAATGTAGATTCTCCGATGGCGAGAATAAGAGTAATTTTTTACTTGACCGTGTGTGTTGAGCACTTAGCTTCGGTTCCTTAACTTTATATTAGGCTAAGTATCTTAAATGAGGACGAGAAATGATAGCGTTAATTATAAGTTACTATGCTAAACGTAGAGTACTCATATTCTTTCAAAAACTCTTGTGTTCTCGTTGTTTTCTTATTCTCCCTTCGCTTGTATATATATTTTGCTTAATAAATATTGGCTTAGCGGTTTAGTCTTGATTGTTGGTTTCTAGTATTTACTAGTAGCTTCCATGTAATTAAATTGGGAAAACATTAAGGTATCGCCAACGTAACGGTTTTGAAGTATTGGCAACCCGAATAATCGAAAGCTTCACCTAATAATAAGATTTCAAGTGCCCACCTAAATCAAGCAAACAATTTGAAGCTTACAAGGCCGAAAAATCTATGCGAAATTGAAAGTGAAATATTCCTTAATCTTTGAAGCTTTAAAGATCCAAAATACGCTTTTTGCTTGAGGATATGCGTCTTTGGCCATAATAAACACCTCATGGCAAGGTTAAATAAAAGGCAAGGCAAGACAGAAGTCATAATAAAAGCTTCATGGCGAAGTTGAATAAAAGATGGAGGTAAACCTATGATAATAAGGCCCCTCCGTTAAGGGGCGTATAAAAGTCTTGGTAATAATTCTCATGTTCAAAACAGTTATAAAACCGTGTTTATCGATCCTTCTTGTTGACTTAATTTTTTGACATCGTTGTCTATTAGAAGGGGTTATTAATTCGATGGTCTTGGTTACAACGTTATGACTCTATTTTTAGACCTAAATATCTATCATCGCATAAGTAAAGAATGTATCCTTGTGAACATTCAAGACAAAAATAAAATATAAGAGATACGACTTAGGAAAATGGGAGTTTAAGTACGTGATTTGGGCATATGAGTAGTGTTAGCATTACTAATTTATAATGACAATGATCTTGTTACACGCTTAGAATGGAAATGGGTGAAAATCGTGGACAATGAAATTTTTTCTAACGAAGCATTCACGTGTTCTTGTTCTATGAACCTAAACGTCCCATTTTGCGATGAAAATCATACATTGTGTCTAAAACGCAAGTAGTAGCAAGTAGTGGTAGTGTAGTAAGTTTATCATTCAATAAAAGTAAACAAATATGAATTTTGGTGGTGCTAAGATTCTTTATTCTAGCATTGCGTGAGGGCACGACAATGGTTTAGTATGGGGGAGTGATGAGACTGCTTTTATACATAGTCTCATCGTCCAAAATGGGCTTAAAATGCATAACATATCATAAAATGTGCCACATATATGCTTGTGTTTGTTCAATGTGTATTTTAGGTACGGATATTGAGAAAATGGCAAAAGATCACAAGAAACAAGCAAAAACGAACACGGGAAACGAAGTCGCACAATGAACCAAGCCCTAGAGTTGATTTTCCAAGAAAAACCCTTGAAGAATTGAAGATTGTACAAGAAGGGTCCTCTAATATTGAAGAATTGACACTTTAAACCATTGTATATTCATAATTACAAGATTGGTCCTTAAAGTTTGTCAAATTGCAAAAAGGACCCTCCACTTTGAAGAGTTGGCAAGAATGGTCCCTAAAAATGAAGACTTGTCAATATTAGTCCTCCACAAAGTCAACAATACAAGTCAAGACCTTGAAGATTGAAGACATTACAAGTTTGGTCCTTGAAGAATCATCAAATGGCAAGAAATACCCTTTGAAATACTCTAGCAAAAGTTTTTGGCCAAAATCAAAGAAATGAAACATCATTTACAAAGGATTCTGAATTTTGCTTATTAATACGCCATGTGAAAGGAAATAGAAAGAAGGGGGGTTTAATTTGCGCAGACAAGAAACTTTCCTAGACCAACCACAACACACCACGTGTCCCACTAACTCATTTCATCCAATCACAACCCATTATTTGGCCATGTCACCCTCCACTCGGTCGGTTTACTTAACTAATATTAATTAGTTAATAAACACGCGCCAAACAACTATTTAAACTCAAAACAATATCGAATCTTGAGAGAATGTTGAAACGTTGTGAGGAAACCAACTTTGTGCTCAATTAGGAAAAATGTCATTTTATGGTTAAGGAAGGAATCGTCTTAGGGCACAAGTTCTAGAAAGTGGGGATTGAGGTAGAAAAAGCTAAGGTAGACGTCATCGCCAAATTACCTCATCCCAAAACTGTCAAGGGAGTTAGGAGTTTCCTAGGCCACGCGGGCTTTTATCGTCGATTCATCAAGGATTTTTCAAAGATATCTCAATCTATTACACATCTCCTCGGAAAAGATGCTCCTTTTGTCTTTAACGAAGATTGTGTACGAGCCTTGGAATTCCTCAAGAGGAAACTTACCGAAGCTCCCATTCTTGTTGCTCCCAATTGGAACCTCCCCTTTGAGCTCATGTGTGACGCAAGTGATTACGCTATTGGGGTCGTTTTAGGGCAACGTCATGAAAAGAACTTCTTGCCTATTCACTATGCTATAAAGACGATGACCGAGGCTCAACTTAAATACACTACTACAGAAAAGGAATTCCTTGACGTGGTGTATGCATTTGAAAAATTCCGACCTTACCTCGTCTTGACCCAATGCATAGTGTATATGGATCACTTGGCAATCAAGTATCTCATGGCTAAACAAGATGCAAAGCCGAGATTGCTTTGTTGGATTCTCCTCCTACAAGAATTTGATGTCGAAATCCTTGACAAAAAACGAGTCGAGAATCTTGCGGCCGATCATCTTTCTCGCTTAGAAGATCCTCACCAAAGTGTGTACGAGAACAACGAAATTACCGAAACATTACCTCTCGAGACACTTGGTGTAGTGAATTCTTAGCTTCACTCATCAACCCCATGGTTTGCGGACATGGAAAATTACCATGCGGGCAACTTCATCATTAAGGGTATGACGACTCAGTAAAAACGGAAATTCTTTCGTGACGTCAAGTTCTACTTTTGGAACGACCCTTACCTATTTCAGACTTGTGCGGATCAAATTATTCGACGTTGTGTTTTTGGCACCGAAGCTTCTAATATCCTTAAAGCTTGTCACAAGGGACCCACGGGTGGTCACCATAGTGCTAATATCACGGGGAAAAAGGTCTTTGATGCTGGTTTCTTTTTGCCTACGATTTAACGAGATGCACACGCACTTGTGAAGTCATGTGACTCATGCCAACGACAAGGAAAAGCCTAACAAAATGATGAAATGCCACAAAACATCATCCAAGTGTGTGAGATCTTTGACGTTTGGGGAATTGATTTTATGGGGTTGTTCCCATCATCTTGTGGTAATAAGTACATCCTTGTCGCCGTTGGCTACCTATCTAAGTTGGTGGAAGCTAAGGCTTTGCCCACGAACGATGCTCGTGTGGTAGTCAAGTTTTTAAAGATTTTGTTTTCTCGGTTTCGAACCCCTCGTGCGATCATAAGCGATCGTGGAACCCATTTTTGTAATGACCAATTCGAAAGGGTCCTAAGGAAATATGGGTTTACACATCAGATTTCTACGTCTTATCACCCACAAACGAGTTGGCAAGTCGAGGTTTCAAATCGAGCGTTGAAGAGGATCTTGGAGAGATCGATAGGGGAGAACCGACAATAATGGTTGGATAAGTTAGACAATGCTTTATGGGCCTTTCGTATCGCTCATAAGACGCCCATCGGGGGCACTCCTTACAAGCTCGTGTATGGGAAGAATTGTCACTTGCCAATTGAACTCGAATACAAAGCTTATTGCGCCCTAAAGCATTGTAATCATGACATTGAGACCGCGGGAAAACACTAAAAAATGCAACTTAATGAATTGGATGAATTAAGGGATATTGTTTATGAAAATTCATTGATTTACAAAGAGAAAACAAAAAAGTTTCATTATTCTAAAATTAAAAACCGGGTTTTTAACATTGGAGATCAAGTGTTGCTTTTTATCTCACGTTTGAAAATCTTTTCCGACAAGTTGAAATCCCGTTGGTCGGGTCCATTCACCGTTACCCAAGTTTTTTCATATGGGACCATCTAGCAAGCTCAAAATGATGGCCCTAATTTCACGGTGAATGGACATAGGTTGAAGCACTACATTGGTGGGGAAGTTCCCTCTTTGAACTACCTCGACCAAGTCACCTTCCCCAATGATAATTAGTATTGGGGGATTGAGTCGAGCTCATGACTCGATAATAAAAAACGAGGTGCCTCGTGTGGAGTCCCATGCTTATCCATGTACATATTATCGCTTTCTAATGTAGTAACGTGAGGGGATTTGTGCCCTTCAAACCTTTGTTCCATGGTTGTTTGTGCATTGTTGTTTTTAGATGATCATGATCCTCATGATTGGAGACTCTCGTGTTCATTTTATGGGAGCACTCGATCGTTTGCTTTGAAGAATTTCTCGATATCCACATGATATATCCTTATTTGTTCTAACCTTAGGTTTTTAGCACACTTCATAAACGGCTTTAAATTTAACGGTTACACCCTTTCTATGCTAGATTAAGTATTCGACTACGTCTCTAGTATGGGGGTATTCTACCCTTAGACTCGAAACATTGAGTACAATGTTTAACTTTAGTATGGGGGGTGCATAGATACTTTCCTTGCCAAACCTTCACGCTTTCCAAAGTTTATCTTTTTGTTTATCGTTTTGTTGCAAAATACGGCTAAAAATAGCTAAACTTTAAAAAAATTTCTCATATTTTATAAGTGTTTGAAGACACGAATGTAGATTCTCCGATGGCGAGAATAAGAGTAATTTTTTACTTGACCGTGTGTGTTGAGCACTTAGCTTCGGTTCCTTAACTTTATATTAGGCTAAGTATCTTAAATGAGGACGAGAAATGATAGCGTTAATTATAAGTTACTATGCTAAACGTAGAGTACTCATATTCTTTCAAAAACTCTTGTGTTCTCGTTGTTTGCTTATTCTCCCTTCGCTTGTATATATATTTTGCTTAATAAATATTGGCTTAGCGGTTTAGTCTTGATTGTTGGTTTCTAGTATTTACTAGTAGCTTCCATGTAATTAAATTGAGAAAACATTAAGGTATCGCCAACGTCACGGTTTTGAAGTATTGGCAACCCGAATAATCGAAAGCTTCACCTAATAATAAGATTTCAAGTGCCCACCTAAATCAAGCAAACAATTTGAAGCTTACAAGGCCGAAAAAAAATCTATGCGAAATTGAAAGTGAAATATTCCTTAATCTTTGAAGCTTTAAAGATCCAAAATACGCTTTTTGCTTGAGGATATGCGTCTTTGGCCATAATAAACACCTCATGGCAAGGTTAAATAAAAGGCAAGGCAAGACAGAAGTCATAATAAAACCTTCATGGCGAAGTTGAATAAAAGATGGAGGTAAACCTATGATAATAAGGCCCCTCCGTTAAGGGGCGTATAAAAAGTCTTGGTAATAAGTCTCATGTTCAAAACAGTTATAAAACCGTGTTTATCGATCCTTCTTGTTGACTTAATTTTTTGACATCGTTGTCTATTAGAAGGGGTTATTAATTCGATGGTCTTGGTTACACCGTTATGACTCTATTTTTAGACCTAAATATCTATCATCGCATAAGTAAAGAATGTATCCTTGTGAACATTCAAGACAAAAATAAAATATAAGAGATACGACTTAGGAAAATGGGAGTTTAAGTACGTGATTTGGGCATATGAGTAGTGTTAGCATTACTAATTTATAATGACAATGATCTTGTTACACGCTTAGAATGGAAATGGGTGAAAATCGTGGACGATGAAATTTTTTCTAACGAAGCATTCACGTGTTCTTGTTCTATGAACCTAAACGTCCCATTTTGCGATGAAAATCATACATTGTGTCTAAAACGCAAGTAGTAGCAAGTAGTGGTAGTGTAGTAAGTTTATCATTCAATAAAAGTAAACAAATATGAATTTTGGTGGTGCTAAGATTCTTTATTCTAGCATTGCGTGAGGGCACAACAATGGTTTAGTATGGGGGAGTGATGAGACTGCTTTTATACATAGTCTCATCGTCCAAAATGGGCTTAAAATGCATAACATATCATAAAATGTGTCACATATATGCTTGTGTTTGTTCAATGTGTATTTTAGGTACGGATATTGAGAAAATGGCAAAAGATCACAAGAAACAAGCAAAAACGAACACGGGAAACGAAGCCGCACAATGAACCAAGCCCTAGAGTTGATTTTCTAAGAAAAACCCTTGAAGAATTGAAGATTGTACAAGAAGGGTCCTCCAATATTGAAGAATTGACACTTTAAACCATTGTATATTCATAATTACAAGATTGGTTCTTAAAGTTTGTCAAATTGCAAAAAGGACCCTCCACTTTGAAGAATTGGCAAGAATGGTCCCTAAAAATGAAGACTTGTCAATATTAGTCCTCCACAAAGTCAACAATACAAGTCAAGACCTTGAACATTGAAGACATTACAAGTTTGGTCCTTGAAGAATCATCAAATGGCAAGAAATACCCTTTGAAATACTCTAGCAAAAGTTTTTTGGCCAAAATCAAAGAAATGAAACATCATTTACAAAGGATTCTGAATTTTGCTTATTAATACGCCATGTGAAAGGAAATAGAAAGAAGGGGGGTTTAATATGCGCGGACAAGAAACTTACCTAGACCAACCACAACACACCACGTGTCCCACTAACTCATTTCATCCAATCACAACCCATTATTTGGCCATGTCACCCTCCACTCGGTCGGTTTACTTAACTAATATTAATTAGTTAATAAACACGCGCCAAACAACTATTTAAACTCAAAACAATATCTAATCCAGTGTTCTTCATGTTCATATCAAAATTAGGAATTTATTAATTACTTGAAATTAGTCCCTAATACTATCCAGAAATATGATTAGGGTCACACTAATCCTAAACCCACCCTTAAACATGCCACATTGCCAACCAAGAGGTCACATGAATAGCCCCATGCACACGTTTTTGGGGAAACTGCCAAAACATGCCAGAGAATCAACCATCCACAAACAAGTTTACATTTTAATCTTTGTATGGACCCTTTGATCAAAATTCCACCAGCTCACACCTCCACAAACGTCCAAGATAACTTCACATGAGTTCAAATTTTCAAACTCCACAAGGGCAATTATGGAAGTTCAATGCTTAGGGTTTCTAGTGTTTTAGCTTATGAAGACCATGTACACCCTCTATATAAAGGGTATAGGGTCATACATTAAAACTTGCTCTTGGTTTTTCCTTGTTCAACATTCTGTAAAGCCTTGTTTCAAAGTTAATGAAAAAGTGTTTGAATTGTTGAAGAAATCCAAGTGCCATCTTTTATATACTCTTGTTATTGTTACATGTTTATGATTGTTAAGTCTCAAAACCTGTTTTCAAAGCTTGTGCAAGAAATTGCAAAGTTTTCTAAAATCTGATATTTTTCTAAGTCTTTGTTCAAACCCTTGGAATTTTTTGTCAAAGATTGATCACATCACCCTGATAAGGAGCTTATCAAGGTGAGGTGAGATCTTGGCTTGGGGATAATCAAGGAGTGGGGTAACAAAGCTTGAATCAATAAGCTTTTATTTCCATTTTCTTTTTTCATATATATATTGCTTGTTCTAACCTTGTTGTTCTTAGCAGCTTGTTGGAAGCTTGTGCCTTGTTAAGCTAGGCACATAAGCTCAAATATTCGTGAGTGTGGATGTACATTCATGAGGTTTGAGTCTTCTTACCAAAAATCTACTTTAATAGTGATATTTTGTGATTTTGTGATCTGCTGGTGTATGTGTTGTTCTTGTGGCTTGAATCTGGTTTATACTGCATGTTAATGTTGTTATTGTTAATGCAAGTGATGCCTAAAAACATTATTAGTGTTAACTAATCTTTCTTATTTTTGATCACAACAAACTATACAACACATTTAGTGTAAAACTCAAAACGAATTATTTAACTAACACTATCATCAAGGTAATAATCATATCACTAACTTTTCGTAATCATACATAGTGATCATCAAAGTGATTATCCTTAAAACTCACTTTTGTTAATATGACAAAAGATTTTTTAATAAACTTTCTTTTTAAGAAACTGTCTTATTAAAATGGAAAATGTAAATTTTAAAATGGCATATTCCATATGCCATAAGAATATCCTTTGAAGGTTTAAAAAACCTTAGATATTCCTACCCCACTAAAAGACAAAAAAAGGAGCGTAGTTTACTGGGTGGTACCATAAATAGCTAGGTGGTTCTCTAGCAATATGGAACCGTCGGGCTAGTTAAAGAACCGCGCCCAGCTAGCCGTTGCACCTTGTCTTCTATAAATAGTGGATCAAATCTCATTTTCCAACAACCCTCTTGGACGTTTTCCTCAGCCCCCTTTCTCTTTTCTATAGCATAATCATTAGTAAATGATCACTTAATGTGTTAAGTATGCTTACATATGATTATCCTCTTGATCCCCTCCTTTACCTTGTCCAAAGAGAAGATCACTCACTCACTAGTGTTGTGATAAAGATGAATCCATGAATTAGTCATGTTCATCATGTTAGCCTTTTTGTTTTATGTTGATCCATTTGTATTTATGAATACTTGGACTAGTTGTGTTCATCCAAGCTATTTGTGAATACTTAGGTGTACATCTATTGCATATGTGTTTGCTTGGATTTATGTTGTGTAGATCCAAGCTACATGTGTGTACTTGGATATGTCTAGTTGATTTGTAATAGATTGTGTAGTAGTTCTCACTAAACTATAAAGTGATGTGGTTGTGTCTTGTGAGTTCTCACTAAACTTGAAAGTGATTAGTAGTTGTGTTGTGTGAAGTTCTCACTTAGCTTCAAAGTGAAGAGTCGTGAAGATTGGTTCTAGCTTTAGATTAGAACTCGACATCTAGCCTTGTGTCGTGAAATTGTGAAGTATTCAACATCGTGAAGATTGGTTCTAGCTTTAGATTAGAACTCGACATCTAGCCTTGTGTCGTTAAATTATGAAGTAGGCAACGTTGTGTAGATTGGTCCTAGCTAAAGATTAGGTCTCGACATTTAGCTTAGTGTCGGAAAATAATGTAAGCGACGATGTAAGGCTTTCTCCGCCAAGAAGGGAGCTTGTGGATATAGTGGAAATCTCGAGTAGGTGTACTCGAGGAGTGGAGTAGAAACGAGGATAGAGCCTCGTTGTCGAACCACTATAAATCTTGGTGTCTTGTCATTAGGTTGTCTCTTTCCTTACTCTTTACTTATTTCATTATCATTATACTTACCTATTACCATTGCCAATGCATTTGAATTAAACCTAATCATTATGCAACTTAGCTTCAAGTAAAAGATAGTTTTGATACAAACCTAATTGAAAGTAATTTTAATTAGGTGACTAATCAAGAGAAACTATTCAACCCCCCTTCTAGTTTCTACAATTGGTATCAGAGCGATGGTCACTCAAGATCTTTGAAGTATATTGTACTTTAAAACTTGGATCGATCCATTGTCTCCTCAAATTAGAAGGTCAAGTTATACTAAAGTTTCTCTTTGGTCAAAGCTATTTTTTCTTGGAAAATAGGTCTTTTAATTGGTAATATTGCATCCCTCTTAGATTAGTAGCTTTTATGCATTTTAGATATACTCTTGAAATGTATCTACTAGTTTGCATCTTGCTTTATGTAGGTACTCATGAAGATCAATCATTTAATTGGTTGTGCATTGAGTTACTTGCACTTGTAGAAGACTCGTCTTCATTGATCTTCAACATCTTTGAATGATGATATCAAGATGATTGGGAATGATACTAGTCTTTTAAGACTTAGTACTCATCATAGTCATTTTTAAGCTTTGCATTGATTCCTTGATGGATTGGAATGCTATTTGTTGTCAAGGTACGCTTTCGTTCTTCCACACGCCCTTTGATCATTCTTTTGATCATTACTTGACTATGTGCTTGTTCTTGACATCCTTGCCTTGACATTTGTTTGTGTTTTGTGATTCTTTTCTTTTATCCTCTCAAACCTTCATTGCTTGGATACTTGACTCACTATGGTGATGAAGAGTGAGTTAGTAGTAGCTTAAAGTATCAAGCATGATATCTATGGTTTGCACCCATATGGTTAGTAGGCCCTTTGTGGGAGAGAAAGTGAATTAATACCTTGCTCATTTTTTGATTTAGACTAAGACTATTATTGAAAGTGATCTTAGTCTATGCATCAATATTTGCTTTGTGTTTATTCACTACCAAAGCCGTTTAACACTTCACCAGAAAGGCATGTCTTAAACCACTATATATGACACAAGCTCTTCGTCTCCTCGATTTGAAGATTGTCATTAATCCCTTGAGCATTGGTCTTAGTATTGATTCACTTCCCTTGACTTCTATCCACTTCGCTTTTTCGCTACGAGTAGTCGTTTGTCCGTTTCCGTTCTTTTGGATCTCGGTTCAACTCGTAATCCTTCATTAAGGCATATTTCTTAGTGTTATGATGATCCAATGATATTCCAAAAGGTTTAAGATATATTATTAAGTATTTTAGAAAACTTGGTTTTCAAAAATTTGGCCTATTTAATTGATAAAAACCAGCCTCTGTAGGCGGTTCTTTATCTCTGGCGGTTCAAACCCACGGTTCTCTATCGATATGGAACTGTGGGCAGTAAAACTCGTCAGAGCGCCAGTTTTATTAAATTAATCTTTTTCAAACTGAACCCTCTCTCTCCTAAAAACACACAACCGACGGGTTCCACCTTTTTCTACCATTGTTGAAGCTTCAAAAACCTTCAATCACTCAAATTAATTGATTCCAAGTTGTGAGTTTCACTCATCCTTTATCAAACATCAATTAATTGTAAGTATTTTCTTTCAATTTCATCTATTTTGTTCTAGGGTTCATCCTTTCATAATTGGGGATTTTTAAAATTGAAATTGAATTATAACCTTAATAGGTATATAGGTTGACATGGTTATTTTACTATGATTCCTTAGGTTCATATTCATTAAGATTTCACTAAAACCCACTTGTAGAACAAATCCGAATTTTGGCTAAATGATGTTGGTTAAAAGATGGAATTGAGATGAACCCATGAACAAATAGGTAATTGCATTGTTAATGCTTACCTAAAAACCTTGTTTCGAAAAACCAATGTTCTAGTCCATTGTTGATCCAACATAGTTCATATGTTCTTGGTTAATAATGGAATAGATACATTGTGAACATGAGAATGATATGGATTCAATCCTTTGTTTGTCAAGAAATTGATATAACACATTCTCATATTTTGATTTTTCATTTTATTTTTCATATGAGTGACTGGAAAAATATTTTATGGTGTTTATTAGGTAATAATCATGCCTTCTTAATACCAAAAGGATCATCAACTCACTAAACAGTATATGCCTAACCTTTCCAACTTTTGTCACTCAACTCATCTCGCCCATACTTATTCCTCCCTTCAATCCAGTTGTTTTCATGAGGGTAGAGTTGTCCAAGAGGATATTAAGGATTATGTCTACATCAAATCTATGTTTGAAAATATTGGTTTTGATTGTTTGTTGCACATTAAGGAAGACATCTATCCTCGATTCCTATTGGAGTTCTTTAGCACATACTCCGCCTCATTGAAAACAATGATGGAATATTTGTTAGGTTCATCTTGAACGGTCAACTCATACAATACTCTCTCGAAGTCTTTGGTCAAATTCTTGATGTCCCATTTGTAGGCACTTGTCGCTTCACGGATAAATGGAAGCTTAGTGCTCTCCTTGAATCCAACAATTTTCCTCTAAATGATCATGCGGAAATTGATCTTGACTACATTGTTGACATTGTCTCCAAAAAGCGTAATCGACCCGTTAAAAGAAGCCTTCATACTAAGGTACGTTCGGTGAAACGTCATGAGTTCTCTTAAGCGACCTTAATGTAATATGGTCCAATGGACCAATATCCTTAGGGAAAATGTGTTTTCTCTTGGTGGAAACCGGGATCATGTTCCGGCGTGTTTAGTGCATATGTTATTTTGCATCTTTACCAACACCAATTACAATTTGGCATATTTTATCGCTCAACGGATCAATTATGCTATTCACAAGCCTAAAACAAACCTCCCTTACGCAATGCTTCTCACTCGCCTTTTTAAAAGGGTTGGCCGTGATTTTCCAAATCTTGATCTTTCTCATTTTCAACCAGTCAAACGGGTTATGCTACCTATTCAAGGGATATATAAGAGAAAGACAAGATGTGATCGTAAATCCGTCCAACAAGAGTCCAATGATGAGTACATGGACATGCCAACAAGTGATTGTGATGGCATTGGCACAAGTGCTCCCATTGGCTCTTCGAGTACTTCTCACCACTACAAAAACTCATTCGTGGACGGTTTAGATGACATTGTTTCCCCTCCTCATGATTCCTCTAGTGAAGTTCCTAATAATCTCAATATGGAGGAACTTTACCGTCAAAGTCTTCGAACCAAGGTGATTTACATGGACATCGGGTTGAGTCAAGGAAGGGATTCAAGTACTTAAGAAACATGATCAAGGGATTGGGCAAGAAAAGAAGATGAAGACTTTGAATTGTTTCAAAGTAAACATGTTGGTAAACATGTAATGTGATGTTAAACATTTGCTTCTTTTTACCTTATTTTGGTTGTGTATAACTAATACTACTTGTTTGGATTACTTGTTATTTTTTATCCTTGTGATTTTCTATGCCATCATGATTACGATTTGCATAGCTTTGTGCATCCTATGTGTTAGTTAGCTTCCTAGATTTTTATCCGTAGTTAACTTTGGCTTGATAATCCTTTGGTAAAAATATGGTCTAACCAAAGTTTGAGAAAGTGCCATTTTTGAACACCTCTGGTCACGGTTCCATATCAACCATCGGTACCTTATTGATAAGGAACCGCCCACCCTAGATAAGGAACCGCCGGCTACTGTGTCCGATAGAATCTTTGCTTTACACTATTTTCCTTAATCTGTGTAAACCTTGCTTGATTCTTTGCAAAAACCTGCACATTTCCTAAACTAGGTTACCTAAATTCATTATTCACATAAAATGTTTTTAACCCATTACTAATTTGGATCATCCCCTCACCCTTTTAAACCCTCCTTGCTAGCCATGTTCTTCACACATCAAACCATTCATCCTTAACCCTTAAACCTCTCATTACAACCATGGTTTCTACAAGAACCTCAAACTCATCTAAAACCTCCACTTCAAGGAAAAATCTTAAGATTAAGATTAAGTTGCCCAAACCTAACTCTTCACCCTTTCACACACCCAAGAATGAGATTGTCCCAATTCTCATCTCTTCATCAACCTCACCACCTCTTGCTTCATGCAAGACTACCTCAACCCATGGTACCAACCATTCTCATGGTTCTACCTCCTCTTCATTCCAATCTAGAATGAATGAGCTATCCTCACCCTTCACTCCAAGTACTCTCTTGGATGTGACTAGCCAACCTCAACCCATCCAAAGCATTCCTATTGTGAATGACTTTGTTGATACCTTGGTGACTTCACCATTTACCCCTCCAAACTCACCCATTCCACCCTTGGAGAACATACCTCCACACTCACCCACATCACCCTTGGAGAACATACCTCCTCCACCTCCACCTCCCTCAAACACTCCCATTTTGGGTGTCCCACTTCCCCTCTTTATGGGTGATCCTTACTTCCTTGGGTTCCTAGAAGCTCATGGTTCTCATTGTCCATGTTGCCTCTACAATAACTACATCATTCACAACCTTAGGATGGAGATGTTTAGACTTCATAGGAGGTTGCAAGATTTCTTGCTCACCTTATTTACCATGCCTCCTCCTAGGAGATGAATGGTGATTTTCTTAAAAAAAATATTTTTTAAGAAAAACCAAGCTAAGGAAGACTACTCATCAAGAACTAGTTTTAATTTATCTTTGTTTTAGTTAGTTGTTTTTTTTATTTCCTTAATGTATCTCTTTCCCTACATGAGTTTTTCATGAGGATGAATTATGGATTTAGCCTTATGTGTTTCTATCTTTATGTGCACATTAATCAACTTTAATTCTAAATTAAAATTGAACCTAAAACTATCACAACTTCTAAAACTTTACTAAAATTGGTTCAAAATGTTATCTAAATATTTTGTCACCCTTTGTCAAGACATTCTTTGTGAATGTGTTGCTTTTATGCAACCCTAGCATAATATAGTGCTAATAGAGGTAAAATTCCAAGATTTGCATTTTTTTGAAAAAGTCTTAGTTTTTCTCAAAACCCTAGAAAATCATTGTTTCAACTCCACTAAACGCGGATAATTAAAGTCGCTCGGTTCCTTATGTGCTAAGGAACCGCCGGTCCCTATAAGGAACCGCGGACAGATAGCCAAGTATTGGCTCGTTTTTGGTCTTTCTTCATCACCCTATCCCCAGTCAAGATTCCATGTTTACTTAATTTGGCTAAACATTCCTTGACACTTTACATTTAATTTTCAAACCTTTGCCTTGTCTACTTTTTTCTTATACCCCAACCTTGAGATTTCATTCTCACACCTCAACAATGCCTAACTCTTCCTTTTAGAACCTTGAAATTTCATTGTCACAAACCTCCTCACCCAAAGCTTCCTCATCCAAGCTTTCCAAGAAATCGAAGATCTCGGTTAGACCTATTTGGATCAAGAAAAATGAACCTTCTTCATCTAAACCACCCAACAACCCCACCATCTCTCCAATCAAGTATTGGAATGAGACCTACTCCATTAACCCCATTACTGGAGAAAAGGAAAATCTCCCCCCACCACCAAAACCTTTTGACACCCTGATAACTAGATTTTACTCAGTTAAAAATATCGTTATTCCAGTCTCTTCGAATTGATAACAGTAAAATGTGCGACTCAGTCGTCTTTTGGTGGAAAACAATAGTTTGGTCGTTGTAGTAAAGTAAATGTGCAAGTCGTTAAAGTGAATGACGGGTAATTAAAACTAAAACTAATTAAAAAGTAAATGGTGCAATATTAAAAACTTTAAAAGGTAATTTAACTAAATGACAAAAATTAATGATTGACGAAAAGTAAATTTGACAAAGTAATAAAAATGTAAACATAAAAATAAAACAAAACCCCAATCCATCGGAATCCCATCGGAATGCTGTCACCATAAGCCATCGGAATGCTAGATCGAAATGTAGGTATCGGAATGCAAACTTACCACTTCATCGGAATAATGGTCGGAATATGTTCCTGTCAGAATGTGATCGGAATCATCTATCGGAATGACTGAAACCAAGTCCTATCGGAATAATACTTCACCTATCGTAATGTTGAACAAACCTGTCGGAATCTCAGATCGGAATGCTAGATCAGAATCCCCCTGTCGGAATGTGGAAACAATCGGAATATGGCTAGTGAAATTTTGGCAGCACTTCGTCTCAATGTCGCCATAAGACCCGTCGCAATCCACGATCGCAATGAGCGATCGGAATCTTGATCGAAATAAGGGGGAGTTACTAGATCGCAATCCTCTGTCGGAATGCAAAACCCTAAGCCGATTGTCACGATCGGAATGAGGGTTAGCTGTCGGAATATCCAAGTTCACTTTCTGATGGAATGAAATTCGCAATAAGCAAGAACCAAATAAGCTAAGTCTAATAAGCAAATACCAAAAACTTGATTAAATAAGAATAAGATGAACAAAATAAGCACAAATTTAAAAACTTTCAAGACACAAAATACGAAAACTTTATAAAATGGACTTTAAAAAGATAAAACTTTTAAGAAAAACTTAAAAACAAATAAGCTAAATACAAAATAAGCCAATAAGATTGTCAAACTTATAGCATAATTTGTATAAAAGCTTAGATAAAAATAAAAAGATAAACTTTTTAATCAAATAAGCAATAAGATTTGTTGATCCCAAACATAGATCGATTAAGCTTGTGTAAACGGGATTAGATCAAGTTATACACGTAGAGAAACTTTGTTTTTGTATAAAGTAATCTAAGTGTTATGCGGAATTAACACTTAAACAAGAACACACAAAGATGTAAAACAAACTTTCACTTGATTGATAATAACGAACTTGCTTACGATGAAAGTGTTTATCGTATGAAAACTTATTATGAAACATAACCTAAAGGTCTTCTTTTATAGACATAAGAAGCCTTGTACAAGAGTCTACGTATCAACTATTCTAGGTAATGATAATTATAGGAAATACAATGTTGAACTTATCTTTACTAGAAACAAACTAGAAACATAATACGCGTAGACCATATCTTTCTATCAGTGCTTGTCTTCAACCTATCAACGCTTGACTTCTTCTTGTCAACGCTTGATCTGTCAGCGTTTGTTTTCTTCCTATCAATGCTTGTTTTCCCCTTGTCAGCGCTCAAGTGAACTGGCTACATTTTATTCCCAACAATCCTCCCCTAAACTTGATATCTACTCTAGTAATCAAGTTTCTGAATAAAAATTAAGAACTAGGAGGAATCTTACAACGCTTATCATATTGGTAATAAATATGCCTAATCAAATCTTTGGCCGCGTCACTTGAATAGTCAATCTCCAGCTGTGTTGTCTTCATCTTCTCCAAAACTTCTTTGGACATGGAATACTGAACGTCTACAAGAAGATACTCAGCAAACTTTGTAGAGCTCAAATAATATACACCAGCAGCTGAATACAAACGCCATTGAAGACCACTGAGATCATCCTCAAGATCCTTCCAAACAGCAGGATCTTCTTCTGTTGGTCCACACATTCTCTTGAATGTTGACCAAAGTTTTATTCCATTGACTGAAGTAGGAGCTTCAGTCTCATACTTGGCCTCCAACAACCTCCAAAGGTCTACCAAGTCTTCTCTATCCAAACTTGCAAAGAGAGATACAAGTGTAGTAAATGTGTGTACCTCTTTCCCATACCTGCCAATCTTCCAAAACCCACTTTCATAATCTTCATAGCTTATGATAGGGTTTCTTGCATCAAGAGGTAACACTTGTACCATATCTGAAGCTTCCAGGGGTGAGAGCTTGATGCTCCTTCTTTTAACAGCTTCACTGGGCTTCAATCTATCCATATCTTTAGGAAACTCAAGAGGAACTCCCTTCTTCAAAGGTCTTGGAACAATCATTGCATTCTTAAGCTCCATCTCTTCTACAAGTTCTTCTTTCCTTTCATTTGAAAGAAGTCTTAGAGTGTTCATTTCCTGCACTTTTGCCCAAATGGTATAGGCCTTGTACTACAACTCTTCAATGGATAATCCCAACAATTTCTTATAGGTCCATCATGTTCCATGACATCTGAGTAGCATGTAGTAAAGCTCCCTTCTATCCCTTTTCAGCAGTGAAAGAACATTGCTCTCTTTGTGTTTCAGAATTACCTTGCAGTCTTGTTGAACTCTTAGAAGAATTTCCAAACCCCAAATTTGGTTTGAAATAGTCAAATCTGGATTCTCCATACACCTATTCTCCCAAGCATGGTACATCTGAACAACTTCTGGCATATCAAAATCTACTTGCAATTTCAACTCTCTAAGCTTCTCTATTGCCAAATCATCACCATATTCAAGTCTTTCAGGTTGTTCTATTACTATCACACTTGAATCTGAACTGGCTTCATCACTTCCTTCTTGTTCCTCTGAAGTGACAACAAATGGTGATTCGCCAACCTTCTTTATTTCTTGTTCCACAAGTTGTGCAGCCAACCTTCTATCAAACTCTACCTGTGCTGCATCATTTGGAACTTCTACTTCTACCATGATTCCTTCACCCTTATCTAATGAATCAATGATGGGTAAGGATGATGGTAATACCTGTGAAGATACTTCTTTGATGATAGCTGATGACTGGAATACATCAACCTCATCTGCAGGTCTGTCAACGGTCAAATTCCTTGTGTTAGTGCCCAAGTTACTCTTGTCAGCGCTTGGTGTGTCAGCGTTCAAATTTTGCTTGTCAACGCCCAAGTTAGTTGTCTCGGTGCCTCTTGTAAATTTCTCCAACATAGCTGTAAAAGACAAGTTTAAATTGGTAGGAGTAACCAGAGATGTGTCAAAACCTGGTTGCTTCTTCAATTCAGTGAGGGCTTCAGCAACACCCAAAGATTCACCATCATGTGAGCCCTTATCACTCACATTAATCTGCTCATCCTCCCCTTTGGAAGATTCCTCCATCCCACGCCTAGTGCTAGCATTCTCCAAAATGACAATCCTCTCCCTCAATTGCTTGAGTTCAAGGCCTTGTGTACTGACAATTTGTACCAAGTCTGCATTTTGCGTTTGCAAGCTAATGCAGACAGCCGTCAATTCCATTAATGTGTATGGTTCCAATCTGCCCTCCTCTAAAATGGGTATTTGACCTCCCAAGTTAGATTCATGGGGCATGGATAAGGTCTTAAAGATGTTAGGACTGTCTTGGCCTGCATCTAAGCCAGAACCAATAGTCCCAGACTCATCCATAGCACCAACCACACTTGTAGTGGTGGTTCTCTCTGCTACATGGCTAGGACCACTAGAGGAGAACACTCCAGTATTCCTTTGGCGTTTTTGCAACCTATATTGTGGTGGGGTAGAAGATGATGTGGATTGGGTGGATGTGGGAAGGTTAAGGGGTGTTTGGGTCTGTGAAGGAATAGTGTCAAGGTTTGGATTACTTGTGTCAACTCCAACATTTAAGGTGTCAGCGTCAAAGGGTTCTTGGTCAGGTTCCATGTGTTGAGGTGAAGGTAAAGGTTCAGGTATTAAGTCAAGTTGTAGTTGTGGGTCTGGTTGGGGTTGTGTTGCTGCAATAACAGCAAGCATAGCTGGGTTGAGGGGACGGTGCGGGGGTGAATTCATCTTTGTAAAAATAGCTTTCGTTTGAACAGGGATCTCATAAAAGTCATCATGATCCCTTGTGTAGTAATTTTGCACATCAAAAACCATTTGTAAAAATCTGGGATAAGCCAAAGTCATCTTATTCCCTTTATTTTTACACATGCCATCAAAAATCATTTTAGAATAATTAAACTTTTGCCCTGTTGCAATGCACACAATAGCACTAGCAATGGATCTATTAATCTCATTCTGTGCAGTACACTTGGGACTCAAACATTGTAAGATGACATGTACGAGTTACTTCCAGACTGGGGGAAACTCTTGTTTATGATATTTGTTTAAAGTGTCCTCATCAAGGAAAGGATACCCCAAAGCCCTTAGTCCTTGTTCTATTTCATTGATGGGAAGGGTGGTTATACCATCAGCATCATCCAGATGCAAAGCCTGGCGAACCAAGGCTTCAGTAACCACCCAAGTACGCCCATGAACAATAGATGATAATGTAGTCACATTATTAACTGTTGAGGAGCTGACAGTGATCCAAAATTGCTTAATATGTGTGACAGAGATGAGAGGATCATGAGAAAGAGAATACCTAATAGGAGATGCATTCAAATACGCCACCATCTAGGTGTATTGTGGAAACAGAGTGTCATCAGCGTCCAAATATGCAATCATGTTGTGTTGACTCCTGAATCCCAATACCAAATCACTTGATTTAAATTTTGGTGCCATTGTAGAAGAAAGCTGTTTGTGAATGATTGAGAAAGATGAATTATAGGAGAAAAATGTTAGACAAGAATATAAGATACCCTGTTTAAAAATAGGAGCCAAATATATAGGAGAGATAGATGCATGTGATTGGTCAAAAATGAGGCAACTATTTTCAAAATATCATGATGAAAATATTGAAAAGAAAAGAAGTTATCTCATGCATTAATTAAAAGTTATTTGCTCCAAAAAATACGGCCCCAAAATTCGTCAAAAATAACAACTGGGTAGGTCCCAATGAGTGTCAACGGTCAAAAATAACCCATCAACGCCCAACGGCTATATTCTTGTAAACGTTTGCCAAAGCCATGTCAGCGTCTAAATTGGTCATAACAACGCTTGGAAAAATACTTGTCAGCGTCCAAAAGTAAAAGTAATAATAATGAAAAAGGACCTTAACAAAGTAATTTATCCTAGTGAAGATAACCTATAAGTTGATAATTATTATTGGGCGGCAAGCACTGTCCAGTTATGCACACTTGCTTATGCAAGATAGACATAACATTCCTCTAGTGTCCCTTGCTAACCAAAACTCTTAACAACTAAGTTGTCTCATAAAATTCCTTGTAACTCCCAGGTAAAACCCATGATAAAAGCATTCCCAAGTCTCCCAACAGATCGTGACCAATTTTAGGCCAAAAATGTCTTGGCAGCATGCATAGTATATCAACTTTGCATGCTACAGTGCCTCATTATTTAGTAAACTAACTCATACTCACCTGTGGACACAATCTAGAATTGTGATAAGAGTATTATAAGAATACCCAAAAGTCCTAAAGGTTCCTAAAACCTCCCCTTAAACTGTGATACATATGTTGCCCAAAAATATGCATGAACATAAAAACTTATGTCAAGATAGGAATAAAAATATTCCAACCATCATCCATAAATAAAAACATGCTCAAATGATTCTCCAAGGATCCATAAGCAACTCTGTATCAAATGGTACAATGCTAACACCACCTTCACACTTAGATTAAAAAACACAAAACTAACACTGTTGCTGACAACGCCACGATAACACTTGTCAGCGTTAAGGTAACCTTTGTCAGCGTTAGAAAAATATAGTGGAAAATCTAACTTCAAAAGACTAATAACAATGCATTATCCCGTACATACTATTACAATAAGACCCTAAAACACATATTATGTGAGATTGAACATTCCAATACTTGTTACCAAGTATTGAAACCTTCCAACATCAAAAGGTTTAGTTAATAAATCAGACACATTTTCTTCTGTGTCAACCCTATCTGGTTGTATTAAACCCTTTTCAAAACAATCCCTTATGAAATGATGTCTAATTTCTATGTATTTTGTTTTAGAATGATGTACAGGATTTTTAATAATACATAAAGTGCTGTTATTGTCAACAAAAATATTGGTATGCATGAAATTATACCCATAATCCAACAGCTGGTTCTAAATCCATAAGACTTGTCCACAACAAGCAGCTGCAGCAACATACTCTGCTCCAGTTGTAGAATTGGCCACCATTGTTTATTTCTTGCATTGCCAAGATATCAACCTACTCCCAAGAAACTGACATCCACCAGTTGTGGATTTTCTATCAAATTTATCACCACCATAGTCACTATCTGAATATGCAATATGTGACAATCCGTCAATTTATGGTTTATATTTTATTCTCAAATATTATTTAAAAACATTATTTTAATGTTATATTATGAACTCACTTATTTTTGGGAAGAAATTTGGATTTACGTCTTGAAGTAGCATCGACTATGTCTAAACCGGAGGATTCTACGTTACGTGCTTACGTTTACATACATCGTTTTGGTGACAGTCCGACATTTCAGGAAATAAATTTATCTGTGAATATTAATTTGGAATTTTAAATTTGTGTTGGTTCATAAACTCACAAATTTACGAGAAGAGATTAGGACTTACGATTATAATTTAACGTCCTTTACGACTAAACCGGAAGCCTTAGGATTACGTATTTACGTCTTCGAACTCCATTTTTGATGAGACAATTTTTATTAGATTCGTTTTGTGTCGTTGATTCATAATTTATAAAAACGTTTTTCGTAAAACGACCCGAGGGCACGCAAATCGAGGAAACTAGAATCGATGAATACCAGTAATTAAATGGGGATGAGACAAAACAAGTTTTGCCCCACCCCCACACATGGGACGGCAAGACTTGTCCAACACATTTGAGGTGTGTCAACATTTTATAAAGAGACTAGGACACTTGTCCATCTCTTGTTACAAAACTACTTCCAACTTAAAACAAGCAAAACTTAAACCATTTATCATTCATGCAAAACATCTCAAACTCACAATCTCTCTCTCTTGGCTCTCCTATTTCCGTCCCACTCTCACCAAAAACACCATCATTTGATCAATTTTAACCATGAAATCATGTGTTATTCACACATATGATTAAGCCCTTTTGAAGCTCTATAGATTGGTGGTGATTTTAACATCCAAAGAGAAGTTTGCAAGATGAAGTAGGGCTAATTTTAAAATACCAACATCTCCCTTGGTGATCTTGAAGATTTCATACAAGAGTTCATAAGATTTGGTGACCTAAAACCAAGTCTTGATCCTTCAAACTACATAATCTTGGTGGTATAAAGATTGTTCTTCCTATCCTCTTGTTATTTTTATTATGTAATCTTGTAATTTCTTTATTTATGTATATTTATATGATGATGAATGATGATTAAAAATATTATGTGGGGATTTGGTGTTGATAGATTTGATAAACATGGTTAAAAAAGATGGAAAACCATAGGTAAAATGGTTAAAATCTTGCTTAATGTGATGGCTGTATAAAAACAGTAAGTAACCAAATGCTAAACTGATGAAATGGCTTGGATAAATTAATATTCAGTAATCTATGAGTCTTGTACACATGTGAGAGTTGGCCATACAATGGAATCATTATAATGAGTGAGATATGATCAAAACAAGTTTAGAGTGCAAATCTGACTACACTGTTTTGGACGAATTTTATAAAATAATTAGAGGTTGATTCATCAGTAGCTATAAATCAATAAAATGAAGCACATATCATTTAGTTTATGTGATAAAAATTTGGGGTTCTATCTCCATGTAGATCTCTAGATATGACCATTTTAGTAAACTAGATTTTTAGGACTGATTTTGTATAAATAATATATAATATAAGCACTCAAAATTTATATAATATATATATATATATATATATATATATATATATATATATATATATATATATATATATATATATATATATATATATATATATATATATATATATATATATATATATATATATATATATATATATATATATATATATATATATATATATATATATATATATATATAACCCATTAGTTGATAATAATTATAATAAAAGAGTTATATAAATATTGATATTAAAATGGGATATGTTATATAAATTGTAAATATAAATGTTTTTCCAAAGTTATAAAACTATATACCTAAATTTTACGTCTTTTCGGCTAGTACCGAAAGATTAACGTTTTTGTCAAATAAAACTTAGGCGGTCGGACCCGTCTAATGTAAACTTTTATAAACTCACATACTGATGTATAAACATATATAACAAGTAAAAACCGATAAAACCCGAGCTTTACAACGTATAGACATTAACGGGCCAAAGTAGCCTTATTGGACTATAAACCTGACTAGTTAGTAAAACACTTATAAACTTACTTATTGGGCCCAACATGTAAAGTATAATACTGACAATAAAATTATAATTGGGCTAATATAATATATTGGGCTTGTAATGGGCCCATTGGACCTCAAAAAGTAAACAAGTTGAACTAGTGTAACTAGTCTTGAAAATTTCTAATACATAACACTAAAATAAGTAAATGAGAATGTATAAACCCACTTGATCATCATTATATATATAAAATCATCATACATATACATAGCTATTATTTTTATGAAGTCATTGACAAAAGTCTAAGACAAGTATTATTTGTCTAGGTTTCCGTGATTGAAGCACGTACCGTACATCCGAATTGTCGATAACCCGCTTTCCCACATCAAGGTGAGTTCATAGCCTCGCACTCTTTTAAATGTTTTTATGAAATGTTTTATAAACCCGCGAGGGAGATAACATGTTAGTTTTGATAAAATAGGACACCATTTGTCCCGATTGTTTGTTTATTGATTTGGACCCGAAAGATTGTATGACCCGATGAACGAATATACGACCCGCTAAATGAAATGAAATGGATTATTAAAGTTAGGTTATGTCACTAAAAGACCCATTAGCATGAATTGTGAACTACCGGGATTTGGTAGACGCTTATGCATATAATAGTACTATTTGGGGACGATCACCCCAGTTCGCGCCTTCACGGTTGATCCCCGTCGTGCCACATTGATTGGTAAGCGAATTTATTTATGAGAAGATTTACACAAGTGTGATTATTTTGACGACACGCTAATTTAGATGGGAAAATTGAGTTTCGGGCTAGCTACCCGTTGTTTGTTTTAGTAAGGTAACAATGTCATGCGGCTTATAATAATCCAAATAACGAAATACTGCTATACGCACTAAATTACGATATATTGCCTGACTAGCAATACGGGGTCTTACTATTGATATTATGTTCGTGTTTTGGTTTTTCATAAACATATTCATATAACGGTTTTTATTTAACTCTATACAACGTTATAAAACGTATTGTATGATGTTTTTACGACAATGGCTCGTATAATGATTTTGAAGGCAAAAGCCTATATTATGATTTTTGATAAGGATTTGTATAAAATGACTTTGGTTATTTTATGGCCTATTACAAAGATTTGTACAGAATGATTTTCAGTAATAATTTTATACCGATGTTATATTGATGGATTTAATTAAAACTCTATGAATTCACTCGGCGTTTTCGCTGACCTTTTCTTTTAACATGTTTTATCTCAGGTACTTGAAGGTAATTCTCGGGAAGACGACAAGAATTCATGGCCCGCACTTAAACAACAATTTCCATTCAAATGCTTTGTAAAATTTGTATGAAATAATATGACTTGGGACCTATGTAAATTTGATATTTATGAATGGAAATGCTTTATTAATAAACGACGCGATTTTTAAGCGTTGTCTATAATGTGCGTAATGTGCTATCCCGTAACACCAACGAGTCTTCCACTGTATTGAATTGTGTAAATTTGAGGGTATTACAGTATGGTACCAGAGCTCTCGTTTTAGAGAACGAAAGATTTTTAAAACCAAGGTTTTGAATAAAACATTTCAAAATCTTTTAACTATAAACATTTTTCACAAAATGTCTAAAAATCTTTTGACTATAACGGTGCTGAAGAATTCCCGAGTTACCAACAAGGCCAGACTGAAAAGGGTTATTTTAATATATATATATAACTTGGATTATATATATATATGATGTAATTTTATTACATGATTGTTTGATGATTATTTTGATATTCATACGAGGTATTTATACAACGTAGATTGTCATAAGGAACCCTAAATCCCCTAGTAAAATAATTGAAGCTATTCTCGTAGGAATTCTAGCTATCCTAGATCTAAACCAAGTTGTGGATATTTATGATCCCAACAAATGGTTGATATTCGTAGAAATGTTGATATTAGTTGATTGTGATATTAAAGAAGAATTAGCGAGATTAAATCTGATATCGATGTCATGACGATCTTTCCTTATAGAGTGGAGTTTGACAAAACGTTACCACCTAGAAAGGTGTCATCTGATTCGTTCTCACTCAATTCTTAAATTGAAATCTAAAGGGTGAATGTTGCACTTGAGGCTGTAATTGGAGCCTTTACCCAAAAGCCTCACGCCACTAGTACTTTTCCGAGAAGTCTAATTGAATGTGTGATTCGTTTCATACTAGTGACTCATTTGATAACTCTTGATGAAGGAGCTATAGGATTTGAAATTAAGTGTTATACATATCGAGCTTTTATTGCCATATTAAGGTCTAAGAATAAGGTTGAAAGTATTGAAGAATGTGGTAGGATATCGAATTGAGTATAAGTTGATTGAAACTTGAATAAAGTAAAATTTAACTTGTATGGAATAAGAAATTGTTAAGAGGAAGCCGTTAAGTTTTGTGATTGAATTATATGGTTTTAATTGATTGTTGATTCGTGTTAAGTATTGTTCCTAGGCCATTGTCCAATGACGAGGATGCCCAGTGTCCAATAAATAAATTGAAGAAATCTTCTTCTGAATTGGGACCGATGGATCTTCCGGGACAGGTGGGACACCTAATGACTCTTGTAGATTAGTATTCATTGTGGTATGTTTTAAAAATAATCCCTAACTTAACTGAGACATCAGTTGGTAGGATGAGTTCTTGGAATTGTATGACATAGTGACACATAATGTGTCACGGTACAATTTTGACTTGTTTGTGATTAATAAAAAGACTACATCTGATTGCTAAATCCTACATGTATCAATGTTATCTATCTTTTATTACTACACCCTAAGGTCCGCATTAGTGATGCAACCATTGAATAAGTACTCATCTCGGTTTGATTTACGTTGTGAATTATTCTTTTTGATTGCCATTGATATCATGAACCTCATGATTATTTGTCTAAAGTTCATTTCCTATTGTATTGTAGTTAGTTCTAGGTGAACGACTCTTCATCACTCTTTTTCAGATCACCCATTGTTTTTATAAGATACAATAGTATCCCTTGGGAAAAATTGAATTTTCATCACTCTAAGGATTATTCAAAGTGATCGTTATTGAAATGAAGTTGTTTATAAAAGACATTGGAAAACTTAATTATTTCCATAACAAAGAACATCTTTGTAAATTTACTTTTGATTCATATTTAAGAATTAGGCATGAAAATGTTTTTATTATAAACATGATGATAAAATTTTCGAACTGAGTATTGCATCGTTAATCTTGAAATTGTATATAGTTACGCGCCTACATACAATTTGGAATGGACCATGCAAGGCTGATTAGTAGTCACCATAAAACTAATGAATAAACACTACATATTCTTTGAAGATTGTTCAAGATTAAATTTTATGAGATCTGCAAGAAGTGAAAAATAGGGACATAGCGTTAGGGACACCTACATATGTGCCTGTAGCATCTATTCTTCTAAGTCGAATGTACTCATCTGAGGAAATTGTCTTATTTGACAATTGACAATTCTTTCTTGTCCTATTCTTTCATGGCAAGATTCTTTGAAAAAGTATCTGATTACCGAGTGTTGATACCCGACTGGATGTATTGACGTTCTTATCATTTCTTTTGATTTGGTTTCATTTGAATGACCTGCGTAACGATCCGAGGAGCTTTCGAATGCGTACTCAATTCATGAAAACATGGGATATACTCATATTCGTTAATGTTTTCGTCTGAATCTGATTTGAAATTCTCTCGCGTAGATTATGCGTTGACCTTACTCTTTTAATGGTAGTTGTATCTCCATATATCCTTGAATTTGTGAAGGATTATGAGTTATTATTAGTTTTTGTAGAAGTTCACATATTATCGACGGCAATAAAACTGAAAAGTTGATAGTGCCAGTAAAATGGATTGATTGATTATGACATGACGACATTGTCTTAATTGATGGGAACTCGAATAGAATTCCCCTAAATGACAAAGATGTTGATTATCAAAAGTGACCTAAATAATTCTTGATGGATGACCATATCCTGCATTTAGACTTGAAATTATACCGTGAATGGTTATGAACTAGTCATAGATCTTGTAATCTAAAAAGAACTTAAAGAAACTTTATTAAAAGATGTTTCTGTTATCTGAAACTTTAGGAGGTATTTATTGGTAAATTACCTGGACTTTCGCCATTAAGGCAAGTTGAATTTGGCATTGATTATATTCCTGGTGCTGCATCTGTGACATGAGCACTGTACATCAGAACCATCTGAATCGAAAGAAATACCGTGCAACTGAGAGAGTTGTCGGATAAAGCTTTTATTCTACCAAGCTCGTCATCATGAAGAGCTATGTCGTTATTATTTCTTATATTTATTGATTACCGTGAACTAGGTAAATTGACGATTAAAAATCTATATCCACTACCCAAGATGATAGATTTGTTCGATCATTTACAAGGTTCTAGCGTATATTCATGAATTTGATCCACGACATGGTTATCATCAATTTCGCATCCGCGAAAAAGATTATCTATTCCAATCACTACATCCGGTACTTGTAATGAACATTATGAGTTTCACGTAATGTCGTTTAGATTGACTAATACACATGTAGAATATAAATTTGGTGAATCACGTGTGTAGGCTGTAATTTTATAAATTCATGCTCGTGATCAATAAGGATTATTTTTTTGTTTTTAAGAATAAGAATGAGTTAATAATTATTTGTAGAATGCCCTGAGTCGGCTGAGTAGTGAAAACTTGTACCTTGAATATTTAACATGTGATGAAAGACTCAATCCTTTACACTATTTGACCGTCTGATTAATAGAAAATGGAATATATTGACTCTTCAAAAATTGGACTCATTAAGGCTTTGGGTTTTACCAAAAAGAAAATGGAAATATGTTTTGACAAATGTTTTAACAAAGGATTTTTAAGGGATTATTCCCTTATACACAAATCATTTAACTAAACTCGTGTTTAGGGGTAAATGTTTGTGTATACCTCAAGACAACCTAAGAGGGATTGAGGAAACCGTTAAACCATGACTTAAAATTTGAAACGACAATTTTTGATTTTCAACTAAGAAAATTTTGACCAAAGTATAACCAAAGATTTTTCAAACATTTACGAATCTTATTAATTATTTCCGATAAATCAACAAAAATTGTGTTAATTAAATTCAAATTTATTTTGAACATTAATATATAATTGGTCAAACAGAGAAAGTTTAAAAACTTTTTGCGTTACGTTTCATAGAAATTAAATATTTTTTATTTAATTAATTGTAGTAATTATCGATGCTTTAAACGTCGGATTGAGTAAAACTGATAAAAATGATAGTGGAGACGAAACTAAAACTTAGAAAATATGAAGAAAGAAATTTTGAGTGAATTTTGGTTATGATAATTATTTCACCAGGAAAGGATAATATAGATAAAAAAGGGGTTCGCGACCAATGTGAACCATTAGAATTGAGAAGCCGATAGCGTTTAATGTATAAAAGGCCACTTGTGGTTGCCTAAATATGGAGGTTTGTGTGATGTATTCATCTTGGAATCTCGTAAGTATAAGTATTCTATTCATGACATTTCAGATTTAATGTATCTTTATCTAAAGAAGTTGTACTAATGGCAAATTATGAAGGCAGACATCGCCTCATACATTAGTAAACGTCTAACTATTGCAAAGGTCATCATCTGATTTTGATTTGATTTGGGTCATCGTCGACAGACTGACCAAATCTGCTAATATCATTCCTGTTAATGATAGATTCTCGATGAAGAAATTGACTCTTTGTATTTAAAGGAGTTCCGTAAACACAGTGTGCTTGTATCGATCATCTCTATCAAGATCCACGCTTCGCATTGAATTTCTAGAGTTTTGCTCAGAAATCATTGAGAACGAATCTTGATGAGAGTACTGTGTACCACCCCAATCGAAGGGACAAGGTAAAGTTGCGATACAAAATACTATAAGTGTTGTTTTATGTTTGAATGATTGACCTTTGGTAATAAACCGTATAATCGCTTTCCTTTGGAGAGATTATCATTGATAATTATCGTATTAGGATCGAGATCGAATCTTGTTAGGATCAAAATATAATAGCATCTGTAAGCAGGAGTGATTGTAGGATAAAATACGACTCTTGTTTAGGAAAACAAAAGAACGTATATGAGCGGTAAGTATCGAGTGATGATTTTAGGAAAAATCAACGCTAATGACCCAATCAAATAAAATGAGAGAAAGTTCGTTTCCCAAGGAGGTATATGTGTGTGAATTAACTTGTAATTATTTGAGATTAATATTGAGAAGAATGGGGATGAGAAGATGAAAAGACGGTTACGTTAAAATTAAACTACGACGAAAAAGACGTAAACGTAAAGCCGTGAAAAACTACCCAAATTAAAAATTATACCAAGACCGAAAACAATATCAATAATTAAAAAGACTAAAAAGAAGTCTTAAATAATATAAATAAAGATAAAAATCCAACAAAGATATTTTAAAACATTTTATTAATTAAATATTTAATTTTAAATGCTAATTAAAGCCCTAAAATTAAATATAACTAATTCAAATGTCTAAAATATGATTTTATTGAATAATTACTTAACTTATATTATTAGAAGACTAAACAGTAATTTTCAAAAAATTAAAAGCTATTAAAACTATTTTTAAAACTCCAAAAATGATCTAAAATGATTAATAACTAATTAAACTTAAAATAATTATAAAAATAAATCTAAAAGCTATAAAATTATTCTAAAAATGGGAAAAGTCCTAATTAATGATAAAGAACCTAGGAAAAATGGAAAAGAAATAAAAATAAAACTTTGATTTTTTAATAATAAAATAATATTAAAATAATACTAAAAATAAAAAGTTTCTAAAATTAATTCTAAAAAAAATTTCTAAAATCTTAAAATAATCTAACTAAGAGAAAAACACAAATTAAAGTTCCTAAACCTTTTTTAATAATTTTATAAAAATGTTTAAAGTTTATAAAAAACCTTAAAATAATATAAAATTAAAAATTAAAGTTTATAAAACCAAAACCTAATGTAAACCTCAAAATATTTATTAAAAAGCTAAAAACTATTTTTCCTGAAAATTAAAACTATTTTTACTATTTTTTTATGATTTTATAAAAACGGCTATTAAATAAATTGTAGAAAATAATTAAATAAAGGGAAAAAAATGAAACCAAGCTGGAAAAATCTATAAACCTATAATGGTTCTAGGAAAAATCAAATAAGCCAAAAACGTTAAACCAATAAGCTCAAATGAGCTTATTTGCTCACGGCTTATATTAATAAGCTAGAAAGAAAACGTGGTTAAATAGAAATGGAAATCAAACACTAACGTAAAAAACCATCTAGATTAGCGGTAGGACACTTAACCCTCCAGCGAGAGGTCTAGTGTTCGAGTCCTGCTACGGGTGAGTTTTTTACTTTATTTTTCTTTTTTTATTTTTTCTTTTTCAATCCAAACTGACACTTTAGTATGACTTGTAAACAATACCAATTCCCTTTTTAACCAAGAATCAACAAGTTATGATCCAAATTGTGGCCAGTTACTTTTAAGTTTCTGATGAACAAGTGAACTTTGGTTCACTTGTTAAATTTTGAGCCAAGAGGGCTTGGCTGATGATTGTTTGGTGATGAATTATGGAACAACAGGCACCCTTGTGCTCTTTGAAGCACAAGGAGTCAGGATCAAGCAACAAACAATCACTTAGCACACAAAGATGATCAAAACAAAGCATACAAGGGCAAATCAAGTTTCTGATGCACTTGTGCAGGTCTGGTGGCTGTTTAAGATTATTACATGCACACTAGTGAGTTTCAAACCCCTATGTTTTGCACACACTATCACCAAATGGCACACAATAAACTTCAACAAACCAAATAACCTAACACTTAACAGATTCCACAAGATTCAAGCTCAAGTTCATGAAAAAATAAGCATAAGAGTGGACATGCAGATTCAAGCTACTTGTTTCACTTTTTAAACACTTAAACTAGCTCAAAACTTGTTCAAATCTACTCTATATCTAGCAAGCAACCTTTCTTAACCTTATTGAAACTTGTTAACACCTTTTTAATCAAAATCAAAGACAACTTACCCTGCTAAAACACATATCCAAACACCCTTTAATATTTAGAAAACCAACTTTTAACAAATCAAAGCACCCTAAAACCTATTCAAGCTGATCCAAATAGCATCAATCATGCATATAAACTCCAAAGAACACTAATCACAGAGCTTAAACACACAAAAGCAAACAATCATGCATTTCACTTCAAACTTCACTTTTTCTGATATTTCAAAAAGGGAAAAAGTGTTTTTACCTCAGGACCCTACATCCAGGGCCCTAGTGGATGTATAATCCACCTCCTTACCAACTGGGGTTGGTGCAGATCCTTGGATCAACAACCTTCTTCCTGTTTAAGACAAATCAAAGCAAAACAGTATACAAGCAATTATATAATCTGTTTCCTTTTTCTTCTTACTTAAACCTTTCCAAAAAACTTTTAAACCTTATCACACACGTTTTATAAACACTATTTCACTGATTAAACTTAAACCTCTTAACACTTAAACCTGGCACAGATTTCACCAAGGAAATCTCAAATTCAGAAACTCTTAAATAATTTTGAACCACAAAATTACTTAACCAGATTAAAATTGGAACTCAGAATCAAGCTTTGACACAATACACAACTTTTAAAAACAATAAAAAGGAATTACTCTTGATTAAATCAAATACCAAACTTTTATTTTTTTAAAAAGGAATTACAAGTGAAAGCTTGAAAACTGGAACAAGGGACATCCACAGGTTGGAGTCTCCTTTTATAGTACTCTAAGACTATTCTAGAACCCTAATAACACAAACCCTAATGTAGAAAAATCCCAAAATTGCCCTTAAAAGCTTCTAGACGATTTCAAGGTGTTGAGCTGTTCTTTTGATCCTGGACGTTTAATTTTGCTTTGGGAGGAAGCAATGAGTCATAAAACGTTGATCTTGACACGTCATTATGCTTGGTGACCAAGGCGTTTTGTGATTGGGTGAAAGGGAATTTGGGGGTGGGGTCTACAGTGAGTGGGAGGAGAGTTTTGTGTGTGGGTTAGGTTCCTGCGTGTGTGAATCACACGTGGGACAAGTTAATTGGTTTTTACCCAACGTTTGAGTAAAATAGAACCTGGGGGTGAAAGAGGAACAGTAAAAGCTATTTGATCCGTTTTTAGGGGAGAAAAGGTGTTAGGCGCCTTTTTTGGTTTAAATGTTTGAACTTGACACCTTTGGTCCTTGTCTTTTGGAATTTTTGGCATAAAAGGTTTTTAGCCCTAAAATCGTATTCCCTTTGCAAATAAGTTTCACCCTTTTACATTTTTGGCACAAACTTTGGAAAAAAAGTGTTTCAAGGGTTATAATTGATATTTTTGAATATTGCAAGGGCTGATTTTGGACTATCTTGATCTTCAAAGGTCTTCAATGTGTCTTTCACTTCATGAGGGACCATAATTGGCAATTTTGATTTGTTGAGGGACTAATCTTGCCATTTCTTCAAAGTTGAAGGACCTTTTTGCAGTTTTGACAAACTTAAGGGACCAAACTTGTAATTATTACTATACAAGGGTTTTAAGTGTCATTTCTTCATTCTTGGAGGATCAATCTTGTTTTGTCTTCAAGTCTTCAAGGGTATTTGTTGAGAATTTCATGATTAGGGCCCGGTTCTTTGTACGGCTTCGTTTCTCGTGTCCGTTTTTCCTTGTATCTTGTGATCTTTTGTCTTTTTCACGATATCCATACCTAAAATACACAAGTAAACAAACACAAGCATATATATGGTATTTTATGACATTTTTATGCATTTAAAGCCCGAAAAGAACGATGAGATCATGTATAAATGCCATCTCATCACTCCCCCATACTAAGCCATTGCCGTGCCCTCACGCAATGCTAGAATAAAGTATCTAAGCATCACCAAAGTTTAATTTTATAAACCTTTATTGAAAAGTAAAAGACTTGCAACAAACTACGAGAATGTGTAAAGACATAATGTATGATTTTCATCACTAAAAGGTGACTTTTAGGGTCAAAGAATAGAAACAAATTAATGTCCCTTAGAGTAAACTTCGTCATCCTTGATTGTCATACATTCCATGCTAAGTGCAAAAACAAGATCATTGTTGGTACAAGTCACAATGCTAACACTACTCATACGTCCAAATTGTGTAATACTTTTTCTCCCCGCAATCCTAGTTATTATAAAAGGAAATGGGTTACTAGCATTTTTTATCTATTTGTCATGGATCACAAGTGATTCATATTGACTTATTTGAGTAGTTATTAGTCCGAAAGCAAAGTAGCACGATTTGATCAATAGTTAGCCGAAGGACAAAATCTTTTAAAACGGCTTCTCGTGTATCTCCTTAAGTTCATATCTTGGCATAACTTGTTTCACGATTTGAGACCTTTCTCGGACCGATATTTTGCATGTACTTCATACTTCAAATCTTGGGAAGACGTTCTTGAAATTATGGTCTTCTCTTCATATTTTGGAATTTCTTCACTTGACGTTTTTGAGAGATTCTTCATATAGGACCACGACTTCATCATTTTTCTTCAATCTTTACTTTGGATTTTGATATACAACGATCCGCCTCCTTTTCGGACTTGGATATATTTATCCTCATACCTTGTTAGGGTCTTTTTGGATAGACTTTCTCCATTCTTTAGGGGAGTAATTGCTTCTCGTCGTGTGTCTCGATCCTTCATATTGATTTTGGAATAATGATACTTCACATCATCTTTGTATCTTTAGCAAAAATAGAGCTCCTCATGCCTTGTTAGGGCCTTTTTGGATGATCGCCAATCTTCGCGTCCCGCTTCAATAAGTTATGCCTTGGCTATGAACTCTATTCAACCCCGAGCAACTTTTAAACGATCTTGCGCTAGAGGCTAAGTAACCTTTCAAATCGTACAACCTTACTTATTGCAATTATGATTTATTCCTAATGCATTGATCTTATGGGAAGAAAAAGCCACAATTAAAAACATATGAGTTTTTGAAAGAACACTTTCATGTTCTACGTTTAGCATGATCACTTGTCTAACTCTATCATTTCTCGTTCTTCACTATATAAAGACCTCTAATTAAAGAGACTCGTGAATACTTAGCCATGCAAGTCAAAATTAAGCCAAATTTGGATTAGCTTTCATTAAGACTATATCAAATCAAAGTTTTGGGTTTTCAAGCCACCTATAGGATCTTGCACTTTCTTGGACTTTTTCAAGTTTAGAGAATGCGTTTTATAGTTCCCTTGATAAGTGACTTTCTAGAATCAATTATAGGAACTTGCGAAAAGTTCTTGTTCTTAACCCGAATGAATTAAGACTTTCGCGTTTTAAAGCTCCCTATATAAAAGTCTAGCAAAACTTGAATTGAGCGGGTTAAGGAATGTAAATGGCTCCAAATGCCCATCAAGTCAAAAATTAACTCTTATTCTACCCATCGGAAAATATACATTCGTGTCTTAAAAACACTTATGAAAACTAAGAAAATTTTTAAAATTTGGCCATTTTTAGCCTTATTAGCAAAACAAAACATTGAAAGTTGGAAAGCGTGAGGGCATAGCAAAGCAAGTACCTATTCACCCCCCCATACTAAAAGTAAACATTGTCCTCAATGTTTCGAGTCTAAAGGTGGAGCACCCCCATACTAGAGACGAAGAATCGAATGCTTAGGATCTAGCATGGAAAGGGTGATCAACAATATATCTAAAGCCGTTTATTAATTATGCTAAAAGATAATTGTTAGAACAATAAAGGATATGTCATGGAATCGTGAAAAACTTCTTCAAACGAACGATGGAGGCTCACGTAAACGAACACGAGAGTCTTCAATCGTAGACGATGATGATGATCTAGATAACACAATCACAAACAACCACGAGACAACGAGTTGAAATGGTACAAGTCCCCTTATTAGTGAATATAAAAGATAAGCATGGGATCTCCCCCACGAGGCACCTCGTTTTTGATTACCGAGTCATGAGCTCGACTCGATCCCCTCAAAATGTGAACATTTAGGGAAATTCATGGTATGGTCAATTTTTGATGGGGCTTACATGATAAACAAGGCCCAAAAAGCAACCGGTATAAAGGACTAAGTCCTTTGATGATGCAAAATACCGGGGTCGAAAATGGCGTTCTCGTTTTCATGGAAAAAACAATTCAACGCCACTTCAACATGTGCCATAAACTCAAAGAGTTTGAAGAAAAGAGATGAGAAGTAGAAGGGTGGGACAATTGGTAAGTCAAGCTTTCGAGCTACTCGAGGTAGACTCGCACCAAGCAAATAGAAAGATTTTCCATTTATTGCATCGGTGGAAGACCGAGATTTCCCTTTACATGAAATTCCGGGATCGAATATCTCGTCCTCGGTGGACAAGGATGAGGGAACATAAGGGGCTTCCCCCATACTAAGACCACACAAAACATCGTCAAAAGGAGTAGACGAGTTTGTAGCACTCAAAACACGTGGTGATGACGGAGTTAGATTTGTAGAAAAATCAATTAAATCACATTTAAGATCTTTTCCTTTGTTATCTTTTAAACTCTCTTTATGAAAACCCTTTTTGATTATGTCGAAAATATTCGGTGTTTCTAAGACGATGTTAGTTACACTAAAAATTCTCACATTTTGAAACCGTTTTGGTTTTGGTGGTGGCAAGTTCTCAAAACGTTTATCGACGAAGAAAACCTCCCCATCGGGGTCTACATATTCATCATACGAAAGATCTTCCGTAGAAACCGGCAACCTATCAACACTTTTCAAGAATGAATGTGAAGGATTTTTCGATTCAAGTATTGATGGTTTCTTCTTTGTAGGCTTTGCACTCATAACCTCCACCGGCGGAGGAAATGGTAAATTGTTTTTGGTGACATTCCCTAAAACTCTTGGTGAAAATTCTTTGCAAATGACATTGGTCGAGTCACCATGGTTTAAAGTTGCAATAGAATAGACATGAGAAAGATTGGAGTTTTGTGTTGCATTGATGACAAGTTCTTCTTCATTGAAACGAAGGGTGATTTTTCGAGCATGAACATCGATAAGTTCTCTTGATGTATCCAAAAATGAACGACCCAAAATGAGAGGAACTTTTCGATCGATGGGAATGTCTACAACGATAAAGTCAACGGGATAGTAAAACTTTCCGACTTTAACGAAAACGTCCTCGGCTACTCCACATGCCATGATCGTAGAATGATCGGCCATCTCGATGGACATGTTCGAAGGAGTAAGAGCCGGAAGCGAAAGCGATTTGAAAATCTCGAGAGGCATTAGATTAATACTAGCACCAAGATCGGCCAAGGCGTAGCATTCCTCCATATCTTGAATAGCACACGGAATCAAAAATTTACCGGGATCACCGACTTTTTGTGGTATGCGGCTTAGAAAAACCAATGAACAACTAGACGATTGTTGTAACTTCTCTTTGTTGTTTAGCATACTTTTGAAGTTTGCGGCGAATCGAGGCATCATGATTAGAGCGTCGGCAAAACTTATATTGAAATGTAGATCACGAAACATTTTCATAAATAGCTCAAATTGATAATTGTTCCGTTCTTGTGCTTTCTCTTTGTTTCGTCTCGAAGGGTAGGGTAAAGGTGGTGTGGGTTGGTCATTAGGCAACGGCCTTGGAAACTCGGGTTCCACAATTGGTATTGGTTCAACCGTAGGTGTGGTTTGAGCGGTACTTCGTGGGATTGTAATGTGCTCCTTTTCGACCATCACCTCGGGTTCTTTCTCGATTTCCTTCTCCGTAGAAGTACTTGGACGAGAGATTGGTTCCTTGAATGTTTTACCACTTCGTGTAGTAATAACCTTCAATTCTCCCCTTGGGTTGTTAATGGTATCACTAGGAAGACCACCCGAGGAAGAGGGCTTACACATGATTGCTTCAAACATCTTAGCCATTCGGTCCTCAAATTTTGATTGCCTAGCATCCGCTTTTAATAATTCTTGCTTAATCTCATGTTGTCCTAATTCCATCTTTTGTTGGTTTTGTTGAAGACGTTGGACATTTCCTTCCATTTTGTTAGCATGAGTTTTAAGTTCATTAGCAAGTTCATTTTTAAGCTCGTTTTTCAACTCGGATCTTAAGCTAATTGAAATGTGGTATAATGCAAGTTCGTTTTCTCAGTTCTTAACTAATAGAAAGTCCAACCAATATCAGATTTATTATTGTTCTTGGTTGTTCAAGCTTACTTGGTAATCTATTGCTAATTCAAACAACACTATTTAAAAATGAAAAATATAAACCTACTTATACGTAAAACAAGTTGCAAATTCCAAGTTTTTATTCAAACAAAATTAAAATTGCAAAATATAAAACTAAGAGGACTGAAAATGTAATTTCTAGGAAAATTAAATGCTCAAAATGTAAATTCTAACAACTAAAAGGACTAGAGATGTAAAACAATTAACTACAAGGACTAATAATGCAAATCTTGTAACAAACTAACCAGATAGTAACAAATTAACAAACTAACAAACTGAATTTAACAACTTTTCAAAGTAAAGGACTTAATTTTGCAAAATCCAGAAAATTAGGAAATTAAAACCAAGATTAAAACTGGCTAAACTTATAGGGACCTAAGTGCAATTTTCAAAAACCTTTTAACCAAAAACGGGCTAAGGACCAAATAAGCTAGACTGAGCTTATTTCTATACCAAATTCCATGAGACAAATTGCAAAAGGTTTCTAATCCAAAATAAGCAACGTGTATTAAAGGAATTTAGCTAAGAATAAAAAATGAGCAAAAGAGTGCTTATCAATAAGCTCAAAATAAGCTACAGCTTAATCCACACAGTCACAACTTGATTTTTATAAAGAAATTGAATAAGCTCTTGATTTAAAGACTGGGAAATCAAACCAGAACAAATTTCGTCCAGAAATAAGCTAGAAATCCAAAATAAGCTAAAATGAGCTTATGTTGACCAAGTTTGACCAAAAATTTGGAAAAAGTTCAAAACTTCAAAAACTCATATTCAACACTTATTAAACATGATTGTGAAAGAAAATCGTGACTTTTATGAAGAGGATTGAGAGAAATGGGAAAACAGTCCACAATTTTATCACAGAAAAAGCTCTATGCTTAAGCTTGACTAAAAAAACTGATTTCTGGCTTATGACTGAAAACTGTAGTAAATCCTCCTAGACACTGAATCCTTAGATGTTGCTTAAGCTTTTGAAAAAGATTTGAAGAGAAATGGTTAACTAACAAAGAAGAAATGATGATTTGAAAGTAGCAAGTTCTAAAATTGCTAGAATGAAAAACTGATGCACAAAGGTTGAAAACAGAAAAAGTGAGCTATAGGTCTTAAGAGTGAAAGATTTCAGTAGAATTGAACTAAACTTGATCACACAAGACTGAATCAAGCTGAAAATCAAACTTATAACAACTAGATCACTACAAATCATACAAAGTTCTTTACCAAAACCTGTTGCCAAACACTCTTGCTGATCTACTTATTAGTTTTTGTGAAAGGTTTTTAAGCAAGAGTGAATACTGAGTTTTAAGCTATATCAATCTCAAGTGAACAAGCAAAATGCAATGTGTATAAGCAAGCAACAAGAGTAAAGCACTACTTAAACTCACAATGAAAAGCTAAGCTTATGAAATCTGTGAACAAGTAAAGTACCTAAACTAATAAGCAAGATCCAATCACACTAAAGCTACAACAGGCCTAAAATCAATCACACTAATCTAATCACCTTTTATCATGAAACAAATTGAAATTTACACTAAGTATTAAGCATGCAATTGCAATTGAGTGGAATTTAAAAACAGAAGCGTTTGCACCTATTGAAGATAGCCTTTGAGAAGAAGAGGAGCGCTGAGCTCTCTTGCCCTAGTGATAACCACCACCTTATCACTAGGGAACACTAAATCATCAATCTAATCAGCTACAATCATCTACATTCATCATCCTGCTACAAATCTTCAAAGGAACAAAGGATTGACTTGAATTCTGAACAAACAGCTACAAAACTCCTCCAATGACAATTATGATCAATGATTGATCATAACAATCACAAATCAACAACAGGATGATCCAATAACAGCAAGTAGTAACAGAATTGAGAAGAACAGAATTTGGCGGGAAAATGAAGTTTGAATTTTATTGCATGAATTCAGTTACAAATGTTTGTTACAAGCTACAAACTAACTAACTAACTCAAGAGTTTGTCAGACTCTTGAGTAGTTAGGGGAGAATGAGGGAAATAAGGAAAGGGAAATTTAAGAACTATGTGTTTTAAAAAATTGAACTACTACTTGAAAATGAAGTACATCCTAGCTATTTATAGGCATGAGAGGAGATTCTGTTGGGGTTTGTGACGTGGCAGATCCAATCATAGCTTGACACGTGGAATATTCTGCAAATCCCACTTTGAAGGTTATGAACTGATTTGGGCATTTTTAATTCAATGGATGATATGTTAATTGGATTGCACCATTGAATTCGTCTTCCAAAATTGAGCAACTTTGGTGTTTTGAACTTCTCATGAAACGTCTTCTATAAAAATCCCGATCCTGGCAATATTTTCTTTGAAGAAGATGGACACGTGGCGTTTTTATATTCGTTGAGAGCATGTGTTGCGGATTGTACTGTTGTGATTTTGTAATAAATGAAAAGCGGCGGTAGTGGGTAATAATGAAGGTGAAGTGGCAATCCGGGTCATGTCTTTTCTCTCTTCTCATTGGTTGCTTCCTTTTCACATGGATTAAGATTGCAAAACTTTCCCATCTTGGCAAAACAAGTCCCTCTTCTTGGCAGTTTGCTATTTAAGGCCAGAATCTTTATTCTTTTGACAATTTTGGCCCTTCAACTTTAATTCTTCAACAAAATGGCCTTTTGATTGAGTTGACTTTGTAGTTGACCAGATTTGACTTGAATCTTGACTTTACATTATTTGCACTTTAAGTCCTTCAACTTCCATAACTTGTCAAGATAGGTCCTTGAACTTCAAAGTCTTGTCACTTTTGATCCTCTTTTGTCTTTTTCATCCATTTGAGCTTGGTTTTATCCTTGTTTGCTTGAAATTATATCTTCTTACCTACACAAGTGCACACAAACACAAACATACCACATAATACTGTTTTTGCCAAATAATTGGGTATTTTGCTTCATGTTTTAGGGTTATTTGTTGATAAAAGGATATGAGTTTAAGCTCATATCAAATTCCCCTACACTTGAGCATTGCCATGTCCTCATGCAATATTATATTCCAAGGCTTAAAAATTTACATTTCCCTCATAATTAATCCACCTTGGCCATATGAGATGCATCTACACTACTCTAAACTAAATGATGCATGATTTTGACTTTTAATAATGCAATGAATCAAAATACAATTCTATCTATATCTTTTTTATTTTTCTTGAAATGGTTTTGATGGAAATAACTCATAAAGAATTCAATGACTTGGATTAGGGCTTGGATACCATGAACATTTATCACCCTCAAGTTTCACTTTCCCCATACCAAGCTAATAAATGGGATCATTGCATTCACAAGTAAAAAGTGCATCAACTTATTCATGACAATTAAATGTGGAACCGGTTATTAATTGAGCAAATTGCTTGTGGGCAAATTTGTCATTATTCAAGCGTGAAATATAAGAAGTGTAAAATCCAAAAATAAGGAAGCACGGTTTTAATCCTAAGTAATCTTCTCATCCATTACTTGAAAAACCGTTCACAATTAATACAAGTCCGTATTAAGAGTAATAAGTCATTCGCCTTATGTGTAAAATCCTCATGTCATGCTTTCATAAGTAACTACACACTCGCTAAGGAAAGAAAAATAAAACTCACGCAATAATTTACATCCGCCATCTTTTTGAGATTTTGGATCTTCAACCCCGCAACCCGTCAAGGTAATATTGGATTGGAGCAATCTATTGAATCCCCGCAACCCGTCAAGGTAATATTGGAACTCAATAGTCACTATAATTAACACCACACTGCCCCTCTTGGGAGTCTTGCATTATTTTTTTCTTTTCTCTTTTTTTTTTTCTAGCCACTCATTTTTTTTCATAAGCCGCTCTTATTTTTCTTTATTCCTCACAAAGAAATTTGAAAAGAAGAAAAGGAAAAACACCCGCTAAATATGGAGCATGACATAAGTCTAGTACACATAAAACGTGCTAACTTAGAATCTTAAGACGTACTCATATCAACCATGAATGATTAGCCAAAAATGCATAAGAGATTACAAACCAATTAAAACCGTACTTGATTATTTATTAACAATTATATACATGCGAAGAAAGTAGAGGTCAAGAAGAGAAGGGTTTAGCCACAAGTAATTGCCATGAAGTCTATCTAGCCCTTTTACACTTGCTTCAACTCTATCATTTCCCATTCTCCACAAATTTAAAATTTCAAATAATGAAATTGGTGGAAGCTTAGCCTAATAGACTAATGAAGGACTACATGGTTAAGGATACTAGCTAGAGAGTGCTAAAATAAGCAAACTCGGGTTGAGTCAAAATATCCATGGCGGGCCTAATATGTCAAAGAAGTCTAAATTTGTTAAAACCATGTTTTATTATATTTTTCCTTTTTATATATTTTTGATGAAAAATAAAAGAAAAGATATATACAATGCAAATGTGTTATGCAAATGAAAAATGATTGATGCAAAAATTATGAATGCATATTTTTGGTGGCCAAAGTAGATCAAAAATTTGAAAAATGTTTAAAATTCATTTTTTCATGTTATCATGCAAGACAATGACAAGTTCTAGGTAAGGTCACTTCGATAGAAGACCCCCCTACACTTAAGCTAAACATTGTCCTCAATGTTTAAGAGCATGGAAGTATAAAAAAAACTTCCCCTACACTTATGACAATGAATAGACTTTGCTTAACCCAAGTTAAGGAAAGGACTACTATTAGTGAAATCAAGTTTAAGCACAAGGTGTCAATAAAAAATCACTAAAGTAACGAAGTGAACCGGATACAAGGGCCTCCTCCATAAGCTCCAAAGCATGAGATGAGTGAGCAACCCTACAAACAAGCATGAAGACAAAAGAAGGTCTCCCCTACACTTATCTCCAAATCTATGCCTTTATTTCTAACCTACAACACTCTAAACCTAGTTATACGATGCTTGAGTTAATGAGTCTCTAGCTCGACTCGTCCCACACTTAAAAGTGTCTAAAACCTATCATGGAGAAGAAAATGTTTGCCTTTGTTAAAAAAAATCTCCATGATGAGGTAAAACAAGTGTTCATTTATCAAAACTCCATAAATATCCCCCAGGATCAAATACATCATTACCCTCCCACTTATAACACAAGCCAACAACTAGCTTCCCAATCAATGGTGACAAGAATGAGGTGTAGTTCTCTAAAATGGTTTCCCATATGTTCTTTCCAAGGTGATGGTGTAAAGTTCTCAAATCTTTCACAAGTTTTCCTTTTGTTGCATCAGATGGATACTGAGATGGTTTAGCAAGCTCTATGCCAGGATCAAAAATCCGTTCCTTGATGGGAAAACAACAAGTGTTGATTGCCTTAAAAGACTCTCCTTTGTAGTTCACATGGTGAGAGAAAGGTTGTAGAGTGATTGGTTGTAGAAAGGTTGGGGTGGACAAAGAAGGTAAAGGATCTTCAAGCAATAAAGATTCTAGATAGAGTATGTCCCCCTCCTCATCAAGGTAACCAAGAGTATACTCAAAAGATATATCCTCCAATAAAAACTCATCACTCTCATCAATGATAGAATCTTCCTCATCACCATAAACATCATAGATTGGTCTATCAAAGATGGGTGATCCCTCAAAACCAAAGGAAGGATAATCATCAACAAATGGAGAGTCACAAGTAGAACGCTCATCATCACTATAGTCATCATATGTTGGTGAATCACAAAGAAAAGATCCCTCATTACTTAAGTCCTCATCAAAGTGATTAGTATTGTGGAAAAGTGGGGTGTCATATGGAATTTCACTAAAGTTTAGCTCTTGAGGTTCATGAAAATCCAAGGAGGAAGTAATGGAAGCAATGGTCTCAATATGAGGGTAATTATAGTCTCCACTTGAGCAAGCGTCATAAAAGTACTCATCACAAACTTCATCAAGAAGATCATCTTGTGTTTCCTCCTCATGCACAACATCAATATGTTTTACCGCTTCGGGCTCATTAGACTTTTTGGACAACTTTCCCATGTTAAACACAACTCTCTCATCTCCTACCCGCATTGTAAGTTCTCCTTCCGCCACATCGATTAAAGTACGACCCATCCTCAAAAATGGTCTACCAACAATCAAAGGCACTCTAGGATCCACATCATAATCAACCACCACAAAATCCGCGGGAAATGTAAATCTATCAACCCCAACAAAAACATCCTCCGCAATTCCCACCGGATAAGCTATAGTACGGTTAGCCAACTCAAGAGTCATCTTAGTAGGAGTGAGCTCGGGAAGTGAAAGTCTCTTCCAAACCGATAATGGCATAAGATTTATGCTTGCTCCTAAATCCGCTAAAGCCATACAATTTTCCACCCCCGGGAAATTGCAAGGAATCAAAAACCGCCCCGGATCTCCAAGCTTAGTAGGCAACTTCTTAAGCAAGACCGCGGAACAATTTTCATTCAAAGAAGCATTAGGCAAATCCACCAATCTTTCTTTGTTAGAAAGCAAATCCTTAATCATCTTAGCAAACTTAGGCATATTGGCTAAGGCTTCCGCAAAGGAGATATTGATGTTAAGTTGCTTGAACATCCTCAAAAAGTTAGAAACTTGGATATCATCCTTGTTCTTAAGCTTTTCTTTTCTCAATCTTGAGGGATAAGGAAGACTTGGTTTTGGTTGTGGTTGAGGTGTGGATGAAGGATTTTCCTTATTGAGTGTTTCATGAATAGGCTTTGAAATTGGAGGAATGGGAGCATCTTGAGGTAGTGAAGTAGAAGTAGAAGGCTTGTCACAAGTAGGAGCACAAGTGGGTTGAACAATAGTAGGTTTAGGAGGTGAAAGATCCTTTGTTGTTGTACCACTCCTTGTTGTAATAGCATTGACATTAGCCCTAGGGTTTGTTTGTGTGTTGGAAGGTAAATCCCCTTGTGGTCTTTGATTTAATACCACTAAAACCTTATTGAATTGGTCATTGATTTTCTTTTCTATAGCTTGGAATTTCCTTTCATTCTCTTGATTCATCTTTTGCAAAAGATCCATTATGTTAAACTCTTGTGGCACATAACCTTGAAAACCTTGAGGTTGGAAAGGTAAAGGTTGGGAGGTAAATCCTTGATTTGGTGGATAAAAGGTATTTGCTTGAGGTTGAAATTGATTGGGTGCCTTGTAGTTATTTCCTTGGTATGGTTGTCTTTGCCCTTGATTCCTTGCTAAAATTTGAGGATTTTGTGGAATTTGGGTGGGTGGTTGGGGTGGGAAGCCGGGTGGAGTAAGGTAATTTTGGGATTTGTAAGAAAGGTTATTTGGATTGATGTTAGGCTTGAAGTGTTCACGATGTTCCTCTTGATAAGCATAGCATTCCCCTTGATACCCTTGCACCTTGTCACATTGTTCATAAGAGTGGGGGCCTCCACAAGTAACACAAGACATGGTGATGGCATTCACATTATTTGAGGAATTGTTCAATGTCATGCTCTTAAAATCTTGAATCATGCCTTGAGTCATTTCTTGTCCTTGTTTGACTGTTTGAAGGATCTCTTTAAGAATTTGGAGTTCACAAGGGGTTTGAGAAGTGTTTTGGATCACATGAACCTTTTCTTCAAATGGATTGTTTGTTTGAACCATTGCCTTAGTCTGAATAATGTTCAAAGCCTCGTGGTATGTCTTGAAAAGAATACTCCCTCCCGCGGAAGCATTTAGTGAATCTTGGTGGTGAGGTTTAAGGCCATTGTAGAAGGTATTGATTTGGCTTAGATCATCCATTCCATGGTTAGGGCATCGCCTCAACAACTCACTATACTCTTCCCAAGCATCACCAAAGGATTGACTAGGTTTTTGTGTAAAGCCCATAATCAAATTCCTCAAAACCATAGTCTTTTGTGGAGGAAAGAATTTGTTCAAGAACTTAGTGGTAAAATCATCCCATGTGGTGATACTATCGGGTGGTTGGGTGTCTAACCAATGCTTAGCACTCCCATCTAATGAAAATGACACTAACATCAATCTAATGACCTCAGGTGGAACCCCATTATGCTTAATGGTATTGCAAAGTGAAAGGAATCTCTTAAGGTGAGCATGGGGATCCTCATTTTGTTTTCCAAAGAAAGGTGATGAAGAAACCATATTGATCATAGATGTATGTAGCTCAAATGTGTTAGCGGGAAAGTCGGGAATCTTAATGGCACTAACATATCCATGAATGTTGGATTGCATACGTTCATACAAAGTACGATTATCAATAGCCATGGCTTCTTGTGGTGGTGACAAAGCACGATTCTCGTGATCGGCTTGGTGGACGGTGGTGGTCTTACTCTTTCTCTTTTTCTTCCTTTTCGGAGGAAGAGGTTGTACACCAATCGGTATTTGTGCACGCCCGCGAGTGAGCATGCAACTCAATACGAGGAATGAGAGAGAAGCTCTCGTGTGACTTTGAAGAGAAATGGATTATCCTCTTCGAATTTCAATATTAAATATCCACAAGAAAATAACAATATATGTATTACTACTTTGGGTGCAAGACCCTCAATGAAGCCTTCCTTCTTAGAATACTCCCAAGTGAACGGGGGGTTAGGTGGCGCGAAGCACTTAAGTACCTATTGACCCTTAGATGGCATTTTATAGCACATCGCCTTTCTATTCACTTAAATGTTCGTATTCTTCGAATTGTTGCTTATTGAGAGTATTTATCTATTCTTGCTTTATTTTGTTTGATCGATACGCGTGTCAAGGACCGGAGCGCCCCTCAACACGGTGTATTGCCTCGGCAATACTTATGGAAGATATGTAGATTGATTGTTCTTATACGTATACGTATTTACTTATAATAATATATGGAAAATATTTTTGTATTTATGAGTTTTTTAAAGGAAAATACTATATGTACATAAAAACCGAGAGAATCCAATAATATATATTTTTGGGTGCAATCTCTTAGGAAAAAGATTGCTTTTTGGATTTTTTAATTTTTTTGGTCAATTCTTTAGGAAAAGAATTGTTTTGTTAATTTTTTAGTTTTTATATATTTTTATATTTTTGATTTTTTATTTGTTTTTGATTTATGATACGTAAAAATAACGTTCACCAAATGAACGGATCCCAAAAGCCAATGAAAACCGTCAATCGATAGTCTCTCGTGTAGTCAAAGAACCGGCAGCGGCGCCATTTGAAATGTGGTATAATGCAAGTTCGTTTTCTCAGTTCTTAACTAATAGAAAGTCCAACCAATATCAGATTTATTATTGTTCTTGGTTGTTCAAGCTTACTTGGTAATCTATTGCTAATTCAAACAACACTATTTAAAAATGAAAAATATAAACCTACTTATACGTAAAACAAGTTGCAAATTCCAAGTTTTTATTCAAACAAAATTAAAATTGCAAAATATAAAACTAAGAGGACTGAAAATGTAATTTCTAGGAAAATTAAATGCTCAAAATGTAAATTCTAACAACTAAAAGGACTAGAGATGTAAAACAATTAACTACAAGGACTAATAATGCAAATCTTGTAACAAACTAACCAAATAGTAACAAATTAACAAACTAACAAACTGAATTTAACAACTTTTCAAAGTAAAGGACTTAATTTTGCAAAATCCAGAAAATTAGGAAATTAAAACCAAGATTAAAACTGGCTAAACTTATAGGGACCTAAGTGCAATTTTCAAAAACCTTTTAACCAAAAACGGGCTAAGGACCAAATAAGCTAGACTGAGCTTATTTCTATACCAAATTCCATGGGACAAATTGCAAAAGGTTTCTAATCCAAAATAAGCAACGTGTATTAAAGGAATTTAGCTAAGAATCAAAAATGAGCAAAAGAGTGCTTATCAATAAGCTCAAAATAAGCTACAGCTTAATCCACACAGTCACAACTTGATTTTTATAAAGAAATTGAATAAGCTCTTGATTTAAAGACTGGGAAATCAAACCAGAACAAATTTCGTCCAGAAATAAGCTAGAAATCCGAAATAAGCTAAAATGAGCTTATGTTGACCAAGTTTGACCAAAAATTTGGAAAAAGTTCAAAACTTCAAAAACTCATATTCAACACTTATTAAACATGATTGTGAAAGAAAATCGTGACTTTTATGAAGAGGATTGAGAGCAATGGGAAAACAGTCCACAATTTTATCACGGAAAAAGCTCTATGCTTAAGCTTGACTAAAAAAACTGATTTCTGGCTTATGACTGAAAACTGTAGAAAATCCTCCTAGACACTGAATCCTTAGATGTTGCTTAAGCTTTTGAAAAAGATTTGAAGAGAAATGGTTAACTAACAAAGAAGAAATGATGATTTGAAAGTAGCAAGTTCTAAAATAGCTAGAATGAAAAACTGATGCACAAAGGTTGAAAACAGAAAAAGTGAGCTATAGGTCTTAAGAGTGAAAGATTTCAGTAGAATTGAACTAAACTTGATCACACAAGACTGAATCAAGCTGAAAATCAAACTTATAACAACTAGATCACTACAAATCATACAAAGTTCTTTACCAAAACCTGTTGCCAAACACTCTTGCTGATCTACTTATTAGTTTTTGTGAAAGGTTTTTAAGCAAGAGTGAATACTGAGTTTTAAGCTATATCAATCTCAAGTGAACAAGCAAAATGCAATGTGTATAAGCAAGCAACAAGAGTAAAGCACTACTTAAACTCACAATGAAAAGCTAAGCTTATGAAATCTGTGAACAAGTAAAGTACCTAAACTAATAAGCAAGATCCAATCACACTAAAGCTACAACAGGCCTAAAATCAATCACACTAATCTAATCACCTTTTATCATGAAACAAATTGAACTTTACACTAAGTATTAAGCATGCAATTGCAATTGAGTGGAATTTAAAAACAGAAGCGTTTGCACCTATTGAAGATAGCCTTTGAGAAGAAGAGGAGCGCTGAGCTCTCTTGCCCTAGTGATAACCACCACCTTATCACTAGGGAACACTAAATCATCAATCTAATCAGCTACAATCATCTACATTCATCATCCTGCTACAAATCTTCAAAGGAACAAAGGATTGACTTGAATTCTGAACAAACAGCTACAAAACTCCTCCAATGACAATTATGATCAATGATTGATCATAACAATCACAAATCAACAACAGGATGATCCAATAACAGCAAGTAGTAACAGAATTGAGAAGAACAGAATTTGGCAGGAAAATGAAGTTTGAATTTTATTGCATGAATTCAGTTACAAATGTTTGTTACAAGCTACAAACTAACTAACTAACTCAAGAGTTTGTCAGACTCTTGAGTAGTTAGGGGAGAATGAGGGAAATAAGGAAAGGGAAATTTAAGAACTATGTGTTTTACAAAATTGAACTACTACTTGAAAATGAAGTACATCCTAGCTATTTATAGGCATGAGAGGAGATTCTGTTGGGGTTTGTGACGTGGCAGATCCAATCATAGCTTGACACGTGGAATATTCTGCAAATCCCACTTTGAAGGTTATGAACTGATTTGGGCATTTTTAATTCAATGGATGATATGTTGATTGGATTGCACCATTGAATTCGTCTTCCAAAATTGAGCAACTTTGGTGTTTTGAACTTCTCATGAAACGTCTTCTATAAAAATCCCGATCCTGGCAATATTTTCTTTGAAGAAGATGGACACGTGGCGTTTTTATATTCGTTGAGAGCATGTGTTGCGGATTGTACTGTTGTGATTTTGTAATAAATGAAAAGCGGCGGTAGTGGGTAATAATGAAGGTGAAGTGGCAATCCGGGTCATGTCTTTTCTCTCTTCTCATTGGTTGCTTCCTTTTCACATGGATTAAGATTGCAAAACTTTCCCATCTTGGCAAAACAAGTCCCTCTTCTTGGCAGTTTGCTATTTAAGGCCAGAATCTTTATTCTTTTGACAATTTTGGCCCTTCAACTTTAATTCTTCAACAAAATGGCCTTTTGATTGAGTTGACTTTGTAGTTGACCAGATTTGACTTGAATCTTGACTTTACATTATTTGCACTTTAAGTCCTTCAACTTCCATAACTTGTCAAGATAGGTCCTTGAACTTCAAAGTCTTGTCACTTTTGATCCTCTTTTGTCTTTTTCATCCATTTGAGCTTGGTTTTATCCTTGTTTGCTTGAAATTGTATCTTCTTACCTACACAAGTGCACACAAACACAAACATACCACATAATACTGTTTTTGCCAAATAATTGGGTATTTTGCTTCATGTTTTAGGGTTATTTGTTGATAAAAGGATATGAGTTTAAGCTCATATCACTAATCATCTCACGTTGCATATTATCAAATTTAGCATCATTTGCTTTTGCATAATCCAAAAATTCTCCTTGCAAATTTTTCGTGTGAGCATTTTGAAAACCTTGTGTAGTGTTTTGAAAATCACGGTTTTGTTTTTGATTAGAGATTTGTCCATTCCCACTTTGATAATTCCCTTTGTTGTAATTGCGTGTGTTGCCTTGGTAATTACCTTGGTTGTTGTTTCGATAATTATTAGCATTTTGGTTTGGTGGAGCTTGATTTGGACGAGAACCTTGGCCGTTTTGGTTGTAAGTTCCCGTTGCTACATAAGCACTCGAAGTGTTACCATCCGCGGTAATGCACTCGGAAAGATCATGAGCTCCCCCACAAGATAAACAACTCTTAGCAACCGCTTTAACCGAAGCGGAATTGGAAGCTTCTTGAGCCTTCCAATGGGACATTAGATTAGCAAATCTATCAAAAAACCGATTTTCCTCATTAGCTTCATCATGTAAGGCGTTAATGCTACGAGACGATTGTGACGAAGATGACGAACCCATATTGGCAACACTCGGTGTGTTACGAGGGCTATAAACCTTAGATCGATTTTCAATGATTTGTAAAGCCTCATTTGTCGTCTTGCACAAAAAATTACCACCCGCGGCGGCATTCAAATAATCTCGTTCATGATCATTAAGCCCATTATAAAAAGTATCCACTTGATGCAATTCCGAAAAATCATGGTGTGGACATTCATGTAACATCTCTTTAAATCGTTCCCATGCCATTGAAAAACTTTCATTATTACGTTGCACAAATCGTGAAATCTCATTTTTTAAGTGTGTTGTTTTAGATGGTGGAAAAAACTTGTTTACAAACTTAGAAACGAGATCGGCCCATGTCAAAATCGAATTTGGCGGTTCTTTCTCGAGCCAAATTTTTGCGGGTCCATCCATCGAATATGGAAACAACATCATCTTAATGGCGTCATGTGGAACATCTTTGAATTTGCTAGTGGCGGTGAGACGGTTGAAATTCCTAATGTGGTAATGCGGGTTGTCTTTTTCGTGACCTCTAAACTTATTTGCTTGCAACATAGACATTAAACCCGTCTTAATCTCGAAATTCTCCGCAAGGATGGCGGGAATCACAATAGCCTCTCCAAAACCCTCGGTGGGTGCTTGTAGCAACTCCATCATAGTACGATTAGCCATGACGACTTCTTCTTCTACAATAGGTTCAACAATTGGAGGTTCTTCAACAATCAACGATCCTTGATTTGCTTGCTTTTGAAGACGTTTACGAGCTCGTTTTGCTTGATTACGAGTGATCATAAACTTCACGAAGAATGGGAGGTTAGCAAAGAAGATTCTTTTTGGTTGTTTTGTGGATTTTCAATTTTTTTGTGTTTTTGATGATATTTAATTTTTTTGGATTTTGGTGTATCTTCGTAGACAACAATCTACAAAATCTCTCCTCGAATCAAACTCTTGATTAAAGAAGCCTCAAAGGAATGAAAACGATCACGTGGAGTGAACGCCTTCGAATGACTTTAGAACTTTGGTGAAAACCAAATTGTTCACGAGGGTTTAATCACAAAGAAAACCAAGCAAATATAGTATACGTATTAATACTTTGGGCGGCAAAACCCTCGATTAGCCTTCAATCTTAAAATACTCACAAGCAAGCGGGGAAACGAGGCGGCGCGAAGCACTTAAGAGCCTTTTTCCTTAGGGTATATTTTATAATACCCGCCTTATACCCACCTTATAGTTTGTATTTTTCCAAATCGAGCTTCACGAAAGTATTTATCTATTTTTGCCTTTTCTTTTTGTTTGAGATTCGAATACAATAATTAGGAGATCAAATCCCAATTAAGGTTGTGTTTTCACACTTTTGGAGATATTGTATATTGATTGTGATACTTAATACAATATATTAATAATATTTGTACAAGAAAAACCAAGAAAACCGATAATACGTGTTAAGGGAGTTCCACTTAACACAAATACTTATTATGGATAATATCAAAAACAAAAGTTTCCAAATTAAAGCACAACACACCTCCCCGGCAGCGGCGCCAAAATGATTGTAGGATAAAATACAACTCTTGTTTAGGAAAACAAAAGAACGTATATGAGCGGTAAGTATCGAGTGATGATTTTAGGAAAAATCAACACTAATGACCCAATCAAATAAAATGAGAGAAAGTTCGTTTCCCAAGGAGGTATATGTGTGTGAATTAACTTGTAATTATTTGAGATTAATATTGAGAAGAATGGGGATGAGAAGATGAAAAGACGGTTACGTTAAAATTAAACTACGACGAAAAAGACGTAAACGTAAAGCCGTGAAAAACTACCCAAATTAAAAATTATACCAAGACCAAAAACAATATCAATAATTAAAAAGACTAAAAAGAAGTCTTAAATAATATAAATAAAGATAAAAATCCAACAAAGATATTTTAAAACCTTTTATTAATTAAATATTTAATTTTAAATGCTAATTAAAGCCCTAAAATTAAATATAACTAATTCAAATGTCTAAAATATGATTTTATTGAATAATTACTTAACTTATATTATTAGAAGACTAAAAAGTAATTTTCAAAAAATTAAAAGCTATTAAAACTATTTTTAAAACTCCAAAAATGATCTAAAATGATTAATAACTAATTAAACTTAAAATAATTATAAAAATAAATCTAAAAGCTATAAAATTATTCTAAAAATGGGAAAAGTCCTAATTAATGATAAAGAACCTAGGAAAAATGGAAAAGAAATAAAAATAAAACTTTGATTTTTTAATAATAAAATAATATTAAAATAATACTAAAAATAAAAAGTTTCTAAAATTAATTCTAAAAAAAATTTCTAAAATCTTAAAATAATCTAACTAAGAGAAAAACACAAATTAAAGTTCCTAAACCTTTTTTAATAATTTTATAAAAATGTTTAAAGTTTATAAAAAACCTTAAAATAATATAAAATTAAAAATTAAAGTTTATAAAACCAAAACCTAATGTAAACCTCAAAATATTTATTAAAAAGCTAAAAACTATTTTTCCTGAAAATTAAAACTATTTTTACTATTTTTTATGATTTTATAAAAACGGCTATTAAATAAATTGTAGAAAATAATTAAATAAAGGGAAAAAAATGAAACCAAGCTGGAAAAATCTATAAACCTATAATGGTTCTAGGAAAAATCAAATAAGCCAAAAACGTTAAACCAATAAGCTCAAATGAGCTTATTTGCTCACGGCTTATATTAATAAGCTAGAAAGAAAACGTGGTTAAATAGAAATGGAAATCAAACACTAACGTAAAAAACCATCTAGATTAGCGGTAGGACACTTAACCCTCCAGCGAGAGGTCTAGTGTTCGAGTCCTGCTACGGGTGAGTTTTTTACTTTATTTTTCTTTTTTTATTTTTTCTTTTTCAATCCAAACTGACACTTTAGTATGACTTGTAAACAATACCAATTCCCTTTTTAACCAAGAATCAACAAGTTATGATCCAAATTGTGGCCAGTTACTTTTAAGTTTCTGATGAACAAGTGAACTTTGGTTCACTTGTTAAATTTTGAGCCAAGAGGGCTTGGCTGATGATTGTTTGGTGATGAATTATGGAACAACAGGCACCCTTGTGCTCTTTGAAGCACAAGGAGTCAGGATCAAGCAACAAACAATCACTTAGCACACAAAGATGATCAAAACAAAGCATACAAGGGCAAATCAAGTTTCTGATGTACTTGTGCAGGTCTGGTGGCTGTTTAAGCTTATTACATGAACAATAGTGAGTTTCAAACCCCTATGTTTTGCACACACTATCACCAAATGGCACACAATAAACTTCAACAAACCAAATAACCTAACACTTAACAGATTCCACAAGATTCAAGCTCAAGTTCATGAAAAAATAAGCATAAGAGTGGACATGCAGATTCAAGCTACTTGTTTCACTTTTTAAACACTTAAACTAGCTCAAAACTTGTTCAAATCTACTCTATATCTAGCAAGCAACCTTTCTTAACCTTATTGAAACTTGTTAACACCTTTTTAATCAAAATCAAAGACAACTTACCCTGCTAAAACACATATCCAAACACCCTTTAATATTTAGAAAACCAACTTTTAACAAATCAAAGCACCCTAAAACCTATTCAAGCTGATCCAAATAGCATCAATCATGCATATAAACTCCAAAGAACACTAATCACAGAGCTTAAACACACAAAAGCAAACAATCATGCATTTCACTTCAAACTTCACTTTTTCTGATATTTCAAAAAGGGAAAAAGTGTTTTTACCTCAGGACCCTACATCCAGGGCCCTAGTGGATGTATAATCCACCTCCTTACCAACTGGGGTTGGTGCAGATCCTTGGATCAACAACCTTCTTCCTGTTTAAGACAAATCAAAGCAAAACAGTATACAAGCAATTATATAATCTGTTTCCTTTTTCTTCTTACTTAAACCTTTCCAAAAAACTTTTAAACCTTATCACACACGTTTTATAAACACTATTTCACTGATTAAACTTAAACCTCTTAACACTTAAACCTGGCACAGATTTCACCAAGGAAATCTCAAATTCAGAAACTCTTAAATAATTTTGAACCACAAAATTACTTAACCAGATTAAAATTGGAACTCAGAATCAAGCTTTGACACAATACACAACTTTTAAAAACAATAAAAAGGAATTACTCTTGATTAAATCAAATACCAAACTTTTATTTTTTTTAAAAGGAATTACAAGTGAAAGCTTGAAAACTGGAACAAGGGACATCCACAGGTTGGAGTCTCCTTTTATAGTACTCTAAGACTATTCTAGAACCCTAATAACACAAACCCTAATGTAGAAAAATCCCAAAATTGCCCTTAAAAGCTTCTAGACGATTTCAAGGTGTTGAGCTGTTCTTTTGATCCTGGACGTTTAATTTTGCTTTGGGAGGAAGCAATGAGTCATAAAACGTTGATCTTGACACGTCATTATGCTTGGTGACCAAGGCGTTTTGTGATTGGGTGAAAGGGAATTTGGGGGTGGAGTCTACAGTGAGTGGGAGGAGAGTTTTGTGTGTGGGTTAGGTTCCTGCGTGTGTGAATCACACGTGGGACAAGTTAATTGGTTTTTACCCAACGTTTGAGTAAAATAGAACCTGGGGGTGAAAGAGGAACAGTAAAAGCTATTTGATCCGTTTTTAGGGGAGAAAAGGTGTTAGGCGCCTTTTTTGGTTTAAATGTTTGAACTTGACACCTTTGGTCCTTGTCTTTTGGAATTTTTGGCATAAAAGGTTTTTAGCCCTAAAATCGTATTCCCTTTGCAAATAAGTTTCACCCTTTTACATTTTTGGCACAAACTTTGGAAAAAAAGTGTTTCAAGGGTTATAATTGATATTTTTGAATATTGCAAGGGCTGATTTTGGACTATCTTGATCTTCAAAGGTCTTCAATGTGTCTTTCACTTCATGAGGGACCATAATTGGCAATTTTGATTTGTTGAGGGACTAATCTTGCCATTTCTTCAAAGTTGAAGGACCTTTTTGCAGTTTTGACAAACTTAAGGGACCAAACTTGTAATTATCACTATACAAGGGTTTTAAGTGTCATTTCTTCATTCTTGGAGGATCAATCTTGTTTTGTCTTCAAGTCTTCAAGGGTATTTGTAGAGAATTTCATGATTAGGGCCCGGTTCTTTGTACGGCTTCGTTTCTCGTGTCCGTTTTTCCTTGTATCTTGTGATCTTTTGTCTTTTTCACGATATCCATACCTAAAATACACAAGTAAAAAAACACAAGCATATATATGGTATTTTATGACATTTTTATGCATTTAAAGCCCGAAAAGAACGATGAGATCATGTATAAATGCCATCTCATCACTCCCCCATACTAAGCCATTGCCGTGCCCTCACGCAATGCTAGAATAAAGTATCTAAGCATCACCAAAGTTTAATTTTATAAACCTTTATTGAAAAGTAAAAGACTTGCAACAAACTACGAGAATGTGTAAAGACATAATGTATGATTTTCATCAATAAAAGGTGACTTTTAGGGTCAAAGAATAGAAACAAATTAATGTCCCTTAGAGTAAACTTCGTCATCCTTGATTGTCATACATTCCATGCTAAGTGCAAAAACAAGATCATTGTTGGTACAAGTCACAATGCTAACACTACTCATACGTCCAAATTGTGTAATACTTTTTCTCCCCGCAATCCTAGTTATTATAAAAGGAAATGGGTTACTAGCATTTTTTATCTATTTGTCATGTATCACAAGTGATTCATATTGACTTATTTGAGTAGTTATTAGTCCGAAAGCAAAGTAGCACGATTTGATCAATAGTTAGCCGAAGGACAAAATCTTTTAAAACGGCTTCTCGTGTATCTCCTTAAGTTCATATCTTGGCATAACTTGTTTCACGATTTGAGACCTTTCTCGGACCGATATTTGGCATGTACTTCATACTTCAAATCTTGGGAAGACGTTCTTGAAATTATGGTCTTCTCTTCATATTTTGGAATTTCTTCACTTGACGTTTTTGAGAGATTCTTCATATAGGACCACGACTTCATCATTTTTCTTCAATCTTTACTTTGGATTTTGATATACAACGATCCGCCTCCTTTTCGGACTTGGATATATTTATCCTCATACCTTGTTAGGGTCTTTTTGGATAGACTTTCTCCATTCTTTAGGGGAGTAATCGCTTCTCGTCGTGTGTCTCGATCCTTCATATTGATTTTGGAATAATGATACTTCACATCATCTTTGTATCTTTAGCAAAAATAGAGCTCCTCATGCCTTGTTAGGGCCTTTTTGGATGATCGCCAATCTTCGCGTCCCGCTTCAATAAGTTATGCCTTGGCTATGAACTCTATTCAACCCCGAGCAACTTTTAAACGATCTTGCGCTAGAGGCTAAGTAACCTTTCAAATCGTACAACCTTACTTATTGCAATTATGATTTATTCCTAATGCATTGATCTTATGGGAAGAAAAAGCCACAATTAAAAACATATGAGTTTTTGAAAGAACACTTTCATGTTCTACGTTTAGCATGATCACTTGTCTAACTCTATCATTTCTCGTTCTTCACTATATAAAGACCTCTAATTAAAGAGACTCGTGAATACTTAGCCATGCAAGTCAAAATTAAGCCAAATTTGGATTAGCTTTCATTAAGACTATATCAAATCAAAGTTTTGGGTTTTCAAGCCACCTATAGGATCTTGCACTTTCTTGGACTTTTTCAAGTTTAGAGAATGCGTTTTATAGTTCCCTTGATAAGTGACTTTCTAGAATCAATTATAGGAACTTGCGAAAAGTTCTTGTTCTTAACCCGAATGAATTAAGACTTTCGCGTTTTAAAGCTCCCTATATAAAAGTCTAGCAAAACTTGAATTGAGCGGGTTAAGGAATGTAAATGGCTCCAAATGCCCATCAAGTCAAAAATTAACTCTTATTCTACCCATCGGAAAATATACATTCGTGTCTTAAAAACACTTATGAAAACTAAGAAAAATTTTAAAATTTGGCCATTTTTAGCCTTATTAGCAAAACAAAACATTGAAAGTTGGAAAGCGTGAGGGCATAGCAAAGCAAGTACCTATTCACCCCCCCATACTAAAAGTAAACATTGTCCTCAATGTTTCGAGTCTAAAGGTGGAGCACCCCCATACTAGAGACGAAGAATCGAATGCTTAGGATCTAGCATGGAAAGGGTGATCAACAATATATCTAAAGCCGTTTATTAATTATGCTAAAAGATAATTGTTAGAACAATAAAGGATATGTCATGGAATCGTGAAAAACTTCTTCAAACGAACGATGGAGGCTCACGTAAACGAACACGAGAGTCTTCAATCGTAGACGATGATGATGATCTAGATAACACAATCACAAACAACCACGAGACAACGAGTTGAAAGGGTACAAGTCCCCTTATTAGTGAATATAAAAGATAAGCATGGGATCTCCCCCACGAGGCACCTCGTTTTTGATTACCGAGTCATGAGCTCGACTCGATCCCCTCAAAATGTGAACATTTAGGGAAATTCATGGTATGGTCAATTTTTGATGGGGCTTACATGATAAACAAGGCCCAAAAAGCAACCGGTATAAAGGACTAAGTCCTTTGATGATGCAAAATACCGGGGTCGAAAATGGCGTTCTCGTTTTCATGGAAAAAACAATTCAACGCCACTTCAACATGTGCCATAAACTCAAAGAGTTTGAAGAAAAGAGATGAGAAGTAGAAGGGTGGGACAATTGGTAAGTCAAGCTTTCGAGCTACTCGAGGTAGACTCGCACCAAGCAAATAGAAAGATTTTCCATTTATTGCATCGGTGGAAGACCGAGATTTCCCTTTACATGAAATTCCGGGATCGAATATCTCGTCCTCGGTGGACAAGGATGAGGGAACATAAGGGGCTTCCCCCATACTAAGACCACACAAAACATCGTCAAAAGGAGTAGACGAGTTTGTAGCACTGAAAACACGTGGTGATGACGGAGTTAGATTTGTAGAAAAATCAATTAAATCACATTTAAGATCTTTTCCTTTGTTATCTTTTAAACTCTCTTTATGAAAACCCTTTTTGATTATGTCGAAAATATTCGGTGTTTCTAAGACGATGTTAGTTACACTAAAAATTCTCACATTTTGAAACCGTTTTGGTTTTGGTGGTGGCAAGTTCTCAAAACGTTTATCGACGAAGAAAACCTCCCCATCGGGGTCTACATATTCATCATACGAAAGATCTTCCGTAGAAACCGGCAACCTATCAACACTTTTCAAGAATGAATGTGAAGGATTTTTCGATTCAAGTATTGATGGTTTCTTCTTTGTAGGCTTTGCACTCATAACCTCCACCGGCGGAGGAAATGGTAAATTGTTTTTGGTGACATTCCCTAAAACTCTTGGTGAAAATTCTTTGCAAATGACATTGGTCGAGTCACCATGGTTTAAAGTTGCAATAGAATAGACATGAGAAAGATTGGAGTTTTGTGTTGCATTGATGGCAAGTTCTTCTAAATTGAAACGAAGGGTGATTTTTCGAGCATGAACATCGATAAGTGCTCTTGATGTATCCAAAAATGAACGACCCAAAATGAGAGGAACTTTTCGATCGATGGGAATGTCTACAACGATAAAGTCAACGGGATAGTAAAACTTTCCGACTTTAACGAAAACGTCCTCGGCTACTCCACATGTCATGATCGTAGAATGATCGGCCATCTCGATGGACATGTTCGAAGGAGTAAGAGCCGGAAGCGAAAGTGATTTGAAAATCTCGAGAGGCATTAGATTAATACTAGCACCTAGATCGGCCAAGGCGTAGCATTCCTCCATATCTTAAATAGCACACGGAATCAAAAATTTACCGGGATCACCGACTTTTTGTGGTATGCGGCTTAGAAAAACCGATGAACAACTAGACGATTGTTGTAACTTCTCTTTGTTGTTTAGCATACTTTTGAAGTTTGCGGCGAATCGAGGCATCATGATTAGAGCGTCGGCAAAACTTATATTGAAATGTAGATCACGAAACATTTTCATAAATAGCTCAAATTGATAATTGTTCCGTTCTTGTGCTTTCTCTTTGTTTCGTCTCGAAGGGTAGGGTAAAGGTGGTGTGGGTTGGTCATTAGGCAACGGCCTTGGAAACTCGGGTTCCACAATTGGTATTGGTTCAACCGTAGGTGTGGTTTGAGCGGTACTTCGTGGGATTGTAATGTGCTCCTTTTCGACCATCACCTCGGGTTCTTTCTCGATTTCCTTCTCCGTAGAAGTACTTGGACGAGAGATTGGTTCCTTGAAAGTTTTACCACTTCGTGTAGTAATAACCTTCAATTCTCCCCTCGGGTTGTTAATGGTATCACTAGGAAGACCACCCGAGGAAGAGGGCTTACACATGATTGCTTCAAACATCTTAGCCATTCGGTCCTCAAATTTTGATTGCCTAGCATCCGCTTTTAATAACTCTTGCTTAATCTCATGTTGTCCTAATTCCATCTTTTGTTGGTTTTGTTGAAGACGTTGGACATTTCCTTCCATTTTGTTAGCATGAGTTTTAAGTTCATTAGCAAGTTCATTTTTAAGCTCGTTTTTCAACTCGGATCTTAAGCTAATCATCTCACGTTGCATATTATCAAATTTAGCATCATTTGCTTTTGCATAATCCAAAAATTATCCTTGCAAATTTTTCGTGTGAGCATTTTGAAAACCTTGTGTAGTGTTTTGAAAATCACGGTTTTGGTTTTGATTAGAGATTTGTCCATTCCCACTTTGATAATTCCCTTTGTTGTAATTGCGTGTGTTGCCTTGGTAATTACCTTGGTTGTTGTTTCGATAATTATTAGCATTTTGGTTTGGTGGAGCTTGATTTGGACGAGAACCTTGGCCGTTTTGGTTGTAAGTTCCCGTTGCTACATAAGCACTCGAAGTGTTACCATCCGCGGTAATGCACTCGGAAAGATCATGAGCTCCCCCACAAGATAAACAACTCTTAGCAACCGCTTTAACCGAAGCGGAATTGGAAGCTTCTTGAGCCTTCCAATGGGACATTAGATTAGCAAATCTATCAAAAAACCGATTTTCCTCATTAGCTTCATCATGTAAGGCGTTAATGCTACGAGACGATTGTGACGAAGATGACGAACCCATATTGGCAACACTCGGTGTGTTACGAGGGCTATAAACCTTATATCGATTTTCAATGATTTGTAAAGCCTCATTTGTCGTCTTGCACAAAAAATTACCACCCGCGGCGGCATTCAAATAATCTCGTTCATGATCATTAAGCCCATTATAAAAAGTATCCACTTGATGCAATTCCGAAAAATCATGGTGTGGACATTCATGTAACATCTCTTTAAATCGTTCCCATGCCATTGAAAAACTTTCATTATTACGTTGCACAAATCGTGAAATCTCATTTTTTAAGTGTGTTGTTTTAGATGGTGGAAAAAACTTGTCTACAAACTTAGAAACGAGATCGGCCCATGTCAAAATCGAATTTGGCGGTTCTTTCTCGAGCCAAATTTTTGCGAGTCCATCCAACGAATATGGAAACAACATCATCTTAATGGCGTCATGTGGAACATCTTTGAATTTGCTAGTGGCGGTGAGACGGTTGAAATTCCTAATGTGGTAATGCGGGTTGTCTTTTTCGTGACCTCTAAACTTATTTGCTTGCAACATAGACATTAAACCCGTCTTAATCTCGAAATTCTCCGCAAGGATGGCGGGAATCACAATAGCCTCTCCAAAACCCTCGGTGGGTGCTTGTAGCAACTCCATCATAGTACGATTAGCCATGACGACTTCTTGTTCTACAATAGGTTCAACAATTGGAGGTTCTTCAACAATCAACGATCCTTGATTTGCTTGCTTTTGAAGACGTTTACGAGCTCGTTTTGCTTGATTACGAGTGATCATAAACTTCACGAAGAATGGGAGGTTAGCAAAGAAGATTCTTTTTGGTTGTTTTGTGGATTTTCAATTTTTTTGTGTTTTTGATGATATTTAATTTTTTTGGATTTTGGTGTATCTTCGTAGACAACAATCTACAAAATCTCTCCTCGAATCAAACTCTTGATTAAAGAAGCCTCAAAGGAATGAAAACGATCACGTGGAGTGAACGCCTTCGAATGACTTTAGAACTTTGGTGAAAACCAAATTGTTCACGAGGGTTTAATCACAAAGAAAACCAAGCAAATATAGTATACGTATTAATACTTTGGGCGGCAAAACCCTCGATTAGCCTTCAATCTTAAAATACTCACAAGCAAGCGGGGAAACGAGGCGGCGCGAAGCACTTAAGAGCCTTTTTCCTTAGGGTATATTTTATAATACCCGCCTTATACCCACCTTATAGTTTGTATTTTTCCAAATCGAGCTTCACGAAAGTATTTATCTATTTTTGCCTTTTCTTTTTGTTTGAGATTCGAATACAATAATTAGGAGATCAAATCCCAATTAAGGTTGTGTTTTCACACTTTTGGAGATATTGTATATTGATTGTGATACTTAATACAATATATTAATAATATTTGTACAAGAAAAACCAAGAAAACCGATAATACGTGTTAAGGGAGTTCCACTTAACACAAATACTTATTATGGATAATATCAAAAACAAAAGTTTCCAAATTAAAGCACAACACACCTCCCCGGCAGCGGCGCCGAAATGATTGTAGGATAAAATACGACTCTTGTTTAGGAAAACAAAAGAACGTATATGAGCGGTAAGTATCGAGTGATGATTTAAGGAAAAATCAACACTAATGACCCAATCAAATAAAATGAGAGAAAGTTCGTTTCCCAAGGAGGTATATGTGTGTGAATTAACTTGTAATTATTTGAGATTAATATTGAGAAGAATGGGGATGAGAAGATGAAAAGACGGTTACGTTAAAATTAAACTACGACGAAAAAGACGTAAACGTAAAGCCGTGAAAAACTACCCAAATTAAAAATTATACCAAGACCAAAAACAATATCAATAATTAAAAAGACTAAAAAGAAGTCTTAAATAATATAAATAAAGATAAAAATCCAACAAAGATATTTTAAAACCTTTTATTAATTAAATATTTAATTTTAAATGCTAATTAAAGCCCTAAAATTAAATATAACTAATTCAAATGTCTAAAATATGATTTTATTGAATAATTACTTAACTTATATTATTAGAAGACTAAGAAGTAATTTTCTAAAAATTAAAAGCTATTAAAACTATTTTTAAAACTCTAAAAATGATCTAAAATGATTAATAACTAATTAAACTTAAAATAATTATAAAAATAAATCTAAAAGCTATAAAATTATTCTAAAAATGGGAAAAGTCCTAATTAATGATAAAGAACCTAGGAAAAATGGAAAAGAAATAAAAATAAAACTTTGATTTTTTAATAATAAAATAATATTAAAATAATACTAAAAATAAAAAGTTTCTAAAATTAATTCTAAAAAAAAATTTCTAAAATCTTAAAATAATCTAACTAAGAGAAAAACACAAATTAAAGTTCCTAAACCTTTTTTAATAATTTTATAAAAATGTTTAAAGTTTATAAAAAACCTTAAAATAATATAAAATTAAAAATTAAAGTTTATAAAACCAAAACCTAATGTAAACCTCAAAATATTTATTAAAAAGCTAAAAACTATTTTTCCTGAAAATTAAAACTATTTTTACTATTTTTTTATGATTTTATAAAAACGGCTATTAAATAAATTGTAGAAAATAATTAAATAAAGGGAAAAAAATGAAACCAAGCTGGAAAAATCTATAAACCTATAATGGTTCTAGGAAAAATCAAATAAGCCAAAAACGTTAAACCAATAAGCTCAAATGAGCTTATTTGCTCACGGCTTATATTAATAAGCTAGAAAGAAAACGTGGTTAAATAGAAATGGAAATCAAACACTAACGTAAAAAACCATCTAGATTAGCGGTAGGACACTTAACCCTCCAGCGAGAGGTCTAGTGTTCGAGTCCTGCTACGGGTGAGTTTTTTACTTTATTTTTCTTTTTTTATTTTTTCTTTTTCAATCCAAACTGACACTTTAGTATGACTTGTAAACAATACCAATTCCCTTTTTAACCAAGAATCAACAAGTTATGATCCAAATTGTGGCCAGTTACTTTTAAGTTTCTGATGAACAAGTGAACTTTGGTTCACTTGTTAAATTTTGAGCCAAGAGGGCTTGGCTGATGATTGTTTGGTGATGAATTATGGAACAACAGGCACCCCTGTGCTCTTTGAAGCACAAGGAGTCAGGATCAAGCAACAATCAATCACTTAGCACACAAAGATGATCAAAACAAAGCATACAAGGGCAAATCAAGTTTCTGATGCACTTGTGCAGGTCTGGTGGCTGTTTAAGCTTATTACATGCACACTAGTGAGTTTCAAACCCCTATGTTTTGCACACACTATCACCAAATGGCACACAATAAACTTCAACAAACCAAATAACCTAACACTTAACAGATTCCACAAGATTCAAGCTCAAGTTCATGAAAAAATAAGCATAAGAGTGGACATGCAGATTCAAGCTACTTGTTTCACTTTTTAAACACTTAAACTAGCTCAAAACTTGTTCAAATCTACTCTATATCTAGCAAGCAACCTTTCTTAACCTTATTGAAACTTGTTAACACCTTTTTAATCAAAATCAAAGACAACTTACCCTGCTAAAACACATATCCAAACACCCTTTAATATTTAGAAAACCAACTTTTAACAAATCAAAGCACCCTAAAACCTATTCAAGCTGATCCAAATAGCATCAATCATGCATATAAACTCCAAAGAACACTAATCACAGAGCTTAAACACACAAAAGCAAACAATCATGCATTTCACTTCAAACTTCACTTTTTCTGATATTTCAAAAAGGGAAAAAGTGTTTTTACCTCAGGACCCTACATCCAGGGCCCTAGTGGATGTATAATCCACCTCCTTACCAACTGGGGTTGGTGCAGATCCTTAGATCAACAACCTTCATCCTGTTTAAGACAAATCAAAGCAAAACAGTATACAAGCAATTATATAATCTGTTTCCTTTTTCTTCTTACTTAAACCTTTCCAAAAAACTTTTAAACCTTATCACACACGTTTTATAAACACTATTTCACTGATTAAACTTAAACCTGGCACAGATTTCACCAAGGAAATCTCAAATTCAGAAACTCTTAAATAATTTTGAACCACAAAATTACTTAACCAGATTAAAATTGGAACTCAGAATCAAGCTTTGACACAATACACAACTTTTAAAAAAAATAAAAAGGAATTACTCTTGATTAAATCAAATACCAAACTTTTATTTTTTTAAAAAGGAATTACAAGTGAAAGCTTGAAAACTAGAACAAGGGACATCCACAGGTTGGAGTCTCCTTTTATAGTACTCTAAGACTATTCTAGAACCCTAATAACACAAACCCTAATGTAGAAAAATCCCAAAATTGCCCTTAAAAGCTTCTAGACGATTTCAAGGTGTTGAGCTATTCTTTTGATCCTGGACGTTTAATTTTGCTTTGGGAGGAAGCAATGAGTCATAAAACGTTGATCTTGACACGTCATTATGCTTGGTGACCAAGGCGTTTTGTGATTGGGTGAAAGGGAATTTGGGGGTGGGGTCTACAGTGAGTGGGAGGAGAGTTTTGTGTGTGGGTTAGGTTCCTGCGTGTGTGAATCACACGTGGGACAAGTTAATTGGTTTTTACCCAACGTTTGAGTAAAATAGAACCTGGGGGTGAAAGAGGAACAGTAAAAGCTATTTGATCCATTTTTAGGGGAGAAAAGGTGTTAGGCGCCTTTTTTGGTTTAAATGTTTGAACTTGACACCTTTGGTCCTTGTCTTTTGGAATTTTTGGCATAAAAGGTTTTTAGCCCTAAAATCGTATTCCCTTTGCAAATAAGTTTCACCCTTTTACATTTTTGGCACAAACTTTGGAAAAAAAGTGTTTCAAGGGTTATAATTGATATTTTTGAATATTGCAAGGGCTGATTTTGGACTATCTTGATCTTCAATGGTCTTCAATGTATCTTTCACTTCATGAGGGACCATAATTGGCAATTTTGATTTGTTGAGGGACTAATCTTGCCATTTCTTCAAAGTTGAAGGACCTTTTTGCAGTTTTGACAAACTTAAGGGACCAAACTTGTAATTATTACTATACAAGGGTTTTAAGTGTCATTTCTTCATTCTTGGAGGATCAATCTTGTTTTGTCTTCAAGTCTTCAAGGGTATTTGTTGAGAATTTCATGATTAGGGCCCGGTTCTTTGTACGGCTTCGTTTCTCGTGTCCGTTTTTCCTTGTATCTTGTGATCTTTTGTCTTTTTCACGATATCCATACCTAAAATACACAAGTAAACAAACACAAGCATATATATGGTATTTTATGACATTTTTATGCATTTAAAGCCCGAAAAGAACGATGAGATCATGTATAAATGCCATCTCATCAAGGAGTTTGGATGAAGACATCCGACATACACCCATTGTGAGTTGGACATGTCTTTTAGGTTTAAGGTTTTTTATGATGGTGAACCTAACCTTGCAAAATACCCAACCCGCGAGACCTGAAATGATTATTGAAATTAGGATCTGATTATTTACTACCGGTAGTGGGCAGGAGGTTATGTGAATATGAAATGTAGATCTTGAAGTGCCAGATGGGTAGCAAAGTTATGCCAAAAATTTTCACCTTGGAAAAATGAATAGATGATCTGAAAGATCATGGGAAATAAGTCCCCGTTGTATGGGACCATTGAGATGATGTAAAAGATTGGGTTGAAAGGCATATAAGTTGGATCTACCCTAGGACTTCAAGAGCTGCGTGAATTATGTTTCGAATATAGAACTTGATAAAATGTCTATCAAGTGAGAATCTGATCACTTCTTGATAACGTTTAGATTGGTGAAAAGTTGCATTCATCAAAAACCCGTGAACATCATGGATAGAGAAAGTAAGTCAACATTAAGCCTGATCGTATTCCCGTAGTTATGTTTGATGAAACTCGCGTATTGTAATGAATTACACTTGTGAGAAAAGACCCAATGTGGAGGAAATACCCACATGGCTTTAACTCTATAAGAAGCGAGTAGTAAGATAATATGCTCTTTGAGGACAAAGATTCTGTTTAGGGGTAAATGCTGTGACAATCCGTCAATTTATGGTTTATATTTTATTCTCAAATATTATTTAAAAACATTATTATAATGTTATATTATGAACTCACTTATTTTTTGGGAAGAAATTTGGTTTTGCGTCTTGAAGTAGCATCGACTACGTCTAAACCGAAGGATTCTACCTTACGTGCTTACGTTTACATACATCGTTTTGGTGACAGTCCAACATTTTAGGAAATAAATTTATCCGTGAATATTATTTTGGAATTTTAAATTTGTGTTGGTTCATAAACTCACAAATTTTCGAGAAGAGATTAGGACTTACGATTATAATTTAACGTCCTTTACGACTAAACCGGAAACCTTAGGATTACGTATTTACGTTTTCGAACTCCGTTTTTGATGAGACAATTTTAATTAGATTCGTTTTGTGTCGTTGATTCATAATTTATAAAAACGTTTTTCGTAAAACAACCCGAGGGCACGCAAATCGAGGAAACTAGAATCGAGGAATACCCGTAATTAAATGGGGATGAGACAAAACAAGTTTTTCCCCACCCCCACCCATGGGACGACAAGACTTGTCCAACACACTTGAGGTGTGTCAACATTTTATAAAGAGACTAGGACACTTGTCCATCTCTTGTTACAAAACCACTTCCAACTTAAAACAAGCAAAACATAAACCATTTCTCATTCATGCAAAACATCTCAAACTCACAATCTCTCTCTCTTGGGTCTCTTATTTCCGTCCCACTCTCACCAAAAACACCATCATTTGATCAATTTTAACCATGAAATCATGTGTTATTCACACATATGATGAAGCCCTTTTGAAGCTCTATAGATTCGTGGTGATTTTAACATCCAAAGAGAAGTTTGCAAGATGAAGTAGGGCTGATTTTCAAAGACCAACATCTCCCTTGGTGATCTTGAAGATTTCATACAAGAGTTCATAAGATTTGATTATGTAATCTTGTAATTTTGATTATGTAATCTTGTAATTTCTTTATTTATGTATATGTATATGATGATGAATGATGATTAAAAATATTATGTGGGGATTTGGTGTTGATAGATTTGATAAACATGGTTAAAAAAGATGGAAAACCATAGGTAAAATGGTTAAAATCTTGCTTAATGTGATGGCTGTATAAAAACAGTAAGTAACCAAATGTTAAACTGAGAAAATGACTTGGATAAATTAATATACAGTAAGTTATGAGTCTTGTACACATGTGAGAGTTGGCCATACTATGGAATCATTATAATGCATATCTGACTACACTGTTTTGGACGAATTTTATAAAATACTTAGAGGTTGATTCATCAGTAGCTATAAGGTAATAAAATGAAGCACATATCATGTAGTTTATGTGATAAAAATTTGGGGTTCTATCTCCATGTAAAACTCTAGATATGACCATTTTAGTAAACTAGATTTTTAGGACTGATTTTGTATAAATAATATATAATATAAGCACTCAAAGTTTATATAAAATATATATATATATATATATATAACCCACTAGTTGATAATAATTATTATAAAAGAGTTATATAAATATTGATATTAAAATGAGATATGTTATATAAATTATAAATATAAATGTTTTTCCAAAGTTATAAAACTATGTACCTAAATTTTACGTCTTTTCAGCTAGTACCGAAAGATTAACGTTTTTGTCAAATAAAACTTAGGCGGTCGGACCCGTCTAATGTAAACTTTTATAAACTCACATACTGATGTATAAACATATATAACAAGTAAAAACCGATAAAACCCGAGCTTTACAACGTATAGACATTAACGGGCCAAAGTAGCCTTAGTGGACTATAAACCCGACTAGTTAGTAAAACACTTATAAACTTACTTATTGGGCTTAACCCATTTGGGCCAAAAATGTAAAGTATAATATTGACAATAAAAGTATAATTGGGCTAATATAATATATTGGGCTTTTAATGGGCCCATTGGACCTCAAAATGTAAACAAGTTGAATTAGTTTAACTAGTCTTAAAAATTTCCAATACATAACACTAAAATAAGTAAATGAGAATGTATAAACCCACTTGATCATCATTATATATATAAAATCATCATACATATACATAGCTATTATTTTTATGAAGTCATTGGACAAAAGTCTAAGACAAGTATTATTTGTCTAGGTTTCCGTGATTGAAGCACGTATCGTACATCCGAATTGCCAATAACCAGCATTCCCACATCAACGTGAGTTCATAGCCTCGCACTCTTTTAAATGTTTTTATGAAATATTTTATAAACCCGAGAGGGAGATAACATGTTAGTTTTGATAAAATAGGACACCATTTGTCCCGATTGTTTGTTTATTGATTTGGACCCGAAAGATTGTATGACCCGATGAATGAATATACGACCAGATAAATAAAATGAAATGGATTATTAGAGTTAGGTTATGTCACTAAAAGTCCCATTAGCTTGAATTGTGAACTACCGGGATTTGGTAGACGCTTATGCATATAATAGTACTATTTGGGGACGATCACCCCAGTTCGCGCCTTGACGGTTGATCCCCGTCGTGCCACATTGATTGGTAAGCGAATTTACGTATGAGAAGATTTACACAAGCGTGATTATTGTGACGACACGCTAATTTAGATGGGAAAATTGAGTTTCGGGCTAGCTACCCATTGTTTGTTGTAGTAAGGTAACAATGTTATGCGACTTATAATAATCCAAATAACGAAATACTGCTATACGCACTAAATTACGATATATTGCCTGACTAGCAATACGGGGTCTTACTATTGATATTATGTTCGTGTTTTGTTTTTTCATAACCATATTCATATAAGCGTTTTTATTTAACTCTATACAACGTTATAAAACGTATTGTATGATGTTTTTACGACAATGGCTCGTATAATGATTTTGAATGCAAAAGCCTATATTATGATTTTTGATAAGGATTTGTATAAAATAACTTTGGCTATTTTATGGCCTATTACAAAGATTTGTACATAATGATTTTCAGTAATAATTTTATACCGATGTTATATTGATGGATTTAATTAAAACTCTATGAATTCACTCGGCGTTTTCGCTGACCTTTTCTTTTAACATGTTTTATCTCAGGTACTTGAAGGTAATTCTCGGGAAGACGACAAGAATTCATGGCCCGCACTTAAACAACAATTTCCATTCAAATGCTTTGTAAAAATAATATGACTTGGGACCTATGTCAATTTGATATTTATGAATGGAAATGCTTTATTATTAACGACACGATTATTAAGCGTTGTCTATGATGTGAGTAATGTGCTATCCCGTAACACCAACGAGTCTTCCGCTGTATTGAATTGTGTAAATTTGGGGGTCTTACACAATAAGCTCGAATGGTGAATCTTTTGGATACCAAAAGCCAAGATCTGGATAACATCTAAGGTACCTAAAGATTCTCTTGACAACATAAAGGTGACATTCTTTTGGAGTCACTTGATGGCGTGCACATGCACACACAACAAACATAATGCCAGGTCTCGAGGCTGTAAGATACATCAATGAACCAATCATTGATATATAGTGTCTGACATCCACTTCATTTCCATCTCCAACTTTTCCCCAAGGGTGTTCTCTATCCATAGGAGTAGTAGCCCTCTTTTCATGTGGAGAAAAGCCAAACTCTTCAAGATCTCTGCTACATACTTATCCTGAGAGATGAAGATACCATCTTCTTTCTACTGAACTTGTAACCCTAGAAAGAAGTTCATCTCCCCCATTGCACTCATCTTGAATTTGTCTGTCATAAGCTTGGAAAAGTCTTCACTCATCTTTGGATTGGTGGAACCAAACATGATATCATCAACATAAACCTGAACAAGTAAGACATCCTTACCAGCCTTCTTTGTAAATAATGTCTGGTCTATGGTGCCCCTTTTGAATCCATTTTCCACCAAATAAGTGGACAATGTGCCATACCATTCTCTAGGGGCTTGATGAAGTCCATACATAGCTTTGTTGACTCTATACACCTTGTCTGGATTCTCTGGATCTTCAAAACCAGGAGGTTGCATAACATATACCTCCTCAATAATTTTGCCATAGAGGAAAGCACTCTTCACATCCATTTGATAGACAGTGAAGCCCATGCAGGAAGCATAGGCTAGAAATATCCTTATAGCTTCAATCCTTGCAACTGGTGCAAAGACCTCCTCATAGTCTATCCCTTCCTCTTGTGTATATCCCTGAGCCACTAAACGTGTCTTGTTTCTGACCACAATACCTCCTTTATCTTTCTTGTTTCTTAGAACCCATCTTGTCCCAATAGGTCTGACATATCTGGGACAATCAACCAGCTCCCAAACATCCTGAATAGCAAATTGGTGAAGCTCATCCTTCATTGCTTCCACCCAACTTGGTTCTTTATGAGCATCAAAAATCTTCTTGGGTTCCTGTTGTGACAGAAAACAAGCAAACAAACATGCTTGAACAAGAGGGGTATCAACCTTCTTGTGTATATTGGCAATAAATCCACGAAGACTCTGATGAGATCTTCTACTCTGAACAGGAGACATGACATCTCCAATAATTTGAGAAGTGGGGTGATTCTTTATAGTGGAAGTAAGAACTCCTCCCTCAAAAAGTCTGTTGTCTTCAGTCTCATCCTCCAAGTTGCCAATATCTTCTTCAGACTCTCTTCAATCAATATTTGTATGAACCTCTTCATTTCTGCTTGAAGGTTCACCTTCTTCAAAATTTGAAGAGAAGATATGATCAAAAGTGTTGTCAACGCCTGAACCAAGGTTGTCAGCGTTTGGATCATCAATGCCTGAAATGGTGTTGTCGACGTTTGAGCCATCAACGCCTGAATTTGTCATGTCAGCGCCAGATTTTCCTTTTTCAGCGCCGGAAGGAACATGCATGTTGTTAACTGGTGATACTTGGGGACCACCATTATCCTTTCTAGCAGCAGCAGCAGCAAAAGCATCTGTCCATATGGGAATTGTGACATACTCTTGTATGGGAGATGACTTGTCTGCTTGTGATCCAACCTCTTCATTAACCTGTGTACCTGAAACATCAACAACTGGTTCTTCCACAACATTTGAAGTTACCTTCACAATGTCTGGATTAGTAACAGGCATATAATTCAAAGTCCTAGATAGAGGTTCCAAGTCAAACAACCAATTTGGACCACTTTCAGGATCACTAGGTTTACTCTCTAAAAACCTAACATGTACTTTTTCAAGTATACGTTGTTCCTTCTTAAGGTAAACCCTATATCCCTTACTCTGCACTGAATAACCCATGAAATAGCCTTCATCACCTTTAGCACTAAATTTACCTAAGGCATCACTAGTATCCAACACAACTACATGACAGCCAAAAGGTTTAAGAAAACCAATATTAGGTTTCCTTCCCCAAAGTAACTCATAAGGTGTTTTGTTATGTATCTTGTTGACCAATGCTATATTCTGAACATAACAAGCTGTATTCACAGCCTCAGCCCAAAAAGCTATGGGAACGTGAGCATCAGCCAACATAGTCCTGGCTGATTCAATTAGGGTTCTATTCTTTCTCTCAGAAACCCCATTTTGCTGTTGGGTTATGGCAACACTAAACTGCCTAGTAATCCCTTTTCTTGGCACAAACATCATCCAACAATTTATTTCTAAACTCACCACCATTATCACTTCTAAGGATTTTAACTTCATTACCAGTTTTCTTCTTAATCTGAGTAATAAAGCTAATTAAAGTATCAGCAGTGTCACTTTTCATAGCTAAAAAGAAAGTCTAAGTAAACCTAGAAAAGTCATCTGTTATGAGAAAGCAGTATGATTTACCATTCAAACTCTCTATATTAGTTGGGCCAAACAGGTCCATATGCAGCAAGTGAAGTGGTTTAGAACTAGAGTGCACCTGTTTAGACTTAAATGAGACCTTGTGCTGTTTGCCTTTAAGGCATACAACACAAGAGTGGTCATTGGGGAAAGCCTTTTCAGGCAAACCATCAACGAAGCCAAGTCTCACAAGTTTGTTTATATTCTTAAAGTTAATGTGCCCTAGTCTCCTGTGCCATATATTACTCTCATCAACTGAAGATTTAGCATAAAAACATGACATATTATTATTCATCCTAATCCCATTAAGATTCACATTATAAATTTCCTTATGCCTAGGTGTTCTATAGTCAATATATTTCTCATCTGGTATTTTAAAATCCTTGCTCAACACCAAGCATTCAGTATCAGTAAAAAGAACTTTATTTTTGTTATCACAAACTTGCGATACACTAAAAAGATTATAATCAAGTTCTTTTACCAGAAACACGTTTTCAAAACGCAAGTTCTTGGTGAGAAGAGTTCCTTTGCCTGTGATAGTTCCATATCCGCCTCCAAAGTAAACCTTATCAACATCCTTAATGGGAGTGAAGTTAGTCAGATAATCTTCCTTCCCTGTCATGTGCCTAGAGCATCCACTATCCCAATATCCATAATCATTTACCTGTTTTTAAATGCCCTTCACATAAAGAAAACAAGTTAGTTTTCTTTGGGAACCCAAGCCTGAGCAGACTTAGATTCATCTGGTTGTTCAACAAGAACAGACTTAGTTCTCATAACAACCCCTTGTTCATCCCTTTTTGGATGAAATACCCAGTTAACCCCAATTGGTTTTGTGATGACCTTTGAAATATAATTAAATCTGTTGCAGGTCATAGAAATCCCATTAGAATTAGGGTTTTGATCTTACTTAGGCTCCATGTCAAGCTAGAAGAAGCTTTAGACCCCTTTCCCTGTGGTTGCAAATATTTAGGTCTGGCAACGTTTCTGTCAGTGTTGGATTTGGTCTTGTCAACGCTAAAATTACCCTTGTCAGCGTTGAACCTAGGGTTTGCTACAGAAACCCATTTCCTATTAGACCAAGTATTGGTCTTTTGAAAAGGTCTTTGTCCATGAGTGTTAGACCTTTTAGTGACGAATGGGGTTGGTCTAACAACTTGTGGACTTTCCTCCACAAAAGTTTTGGGTCTGACAATGTTTGACCTTTTGACAGCGTTGACCTTGGAAGCGTTGACACACTTATATGCTAAATGTGAAAAGCTACCACAAGTGTAACAGGCTTTTCTAGACACAACTCTAGGTCTAGAAGAAAAGAAACATGTTCCATCATTACTAACTTGGCTTTCTGGTGACCTAGTATTCCTATATATTTCTGCATACTTAATGCTAGGTTTCTTAACAGTGTTTGAGCCAAGGTCAACTGTCTTGCCATTGATTGGGTTTGTTACCTTAATAGGGGTAGACTCAATTGGACTTTCACACAACATGCCACCCTTGACAAACAAGGTAGGGTTGGCTTTATTCAATTCATTCAAGTCAGTCAACTTTTGCCTATACTCTTCAACTGGGGTTAGGACTCTTGGTGGAGGAATAAATTCCTCTTCTTGGAGTTCTGGTAAACCAGTCCAAGATAAGTCCTTTCTTTGGACACCATAGAAGTCCCCAGCTGGTGGTGGAACACCAGTATAGTCTTTCATCCCAATCCCAGTCATGTCTTTAGGATCCCTCTGTTTATTAACACATTCTCCTAGGGTTTGTGAGGCCTTATCAAATCTCTAATTTTAAGGTCAATATTATCCTTATTCTTGATAGCCTCATCTAACTTAGCTTGTAATTCAGCATTGACCCTTTCCATGATGTTTCTAACATCATTACTAGCATTTAACTCATGTTTTAAGATATTTATTTTATCTTTTAGGTCAAGCTCCATTTTCTTATACTCAGAAACTGTCTTTTCAGTTTGAGTGAGAGAAATTTGATAGTTAGACAACTTGCATCTCTCAGTACTCACATCTTCTAACAATCTTAAAACCTCTTTGTTAAGTTTTTCAGTATTTAAATGACAACCCTTACTACAAAAAGCATCATTGTATACCTCATTGTCTGATGAAGAGGAGAAGTGTGCCATGAGAGCATATTGAACATGCTCTTCTTCTTCTATCTCAGCAACCAAAGCTTTATCCTCTTCCTCATCCTTAGCCAAATAGCTCCAGTCCCATCCAATGCCATCAATTTCTTGCACTGCAACCATGGCTTTAAGATTGTTAGAAATACGTTTTTACGTATATTAGAAGTATCGGTCACTCCACAATAATATTTATGTTGTAATAGCTCGTAGTTAGAAAATAGTCATTAGTTACTTATTAACTTAAGTAAGAACCGGTCCATGGGCTTGTCATGGACCGGCCCAAGCCCAATGTTAGGCTTGGAGTATAAATACCCCTTTCCACCATGGAAAGGGGTTGGTTGTTGTTTCATTTGCACTTTCATTTTAATAAAATCATACACATTTTCTCTCACTTTCTCTCTCTAGTTTCTCTCACTAGAAAACATCAACCCACTTCATAGATTCATAGGTTATCAATATTCTACATTTGGTATCAAGAGCTATGGGGTGATTTAAGGTAAGGATTGTGTTGTTTTTTTAGTTTTTGAATCAATTAGTGATCTTTAGAAAAAATCAATCTTGAATCTTGTTGTTTTTGGTGTTTTTGTTATTGGGATTGATTGATAAGGATTGGGTTTAGCTTATTTTGGTAAAAATCATAAAACTTTTTGTGGTTTTGGATCAAAAATCGGAGTTAAAAGCTGCTTTTTAAGTCTCGGAAACATTTTTTCCAGAACTTTCCGAATAGGGATTCCGAATAGGAGAAATATTCAGTATAGAAGGTTTATTCCGAATAGGGATTCCGAATAGGAGAAATATTCAGAATAGCATAAGTTTCCGAATAGACATTCCGATTAGAAGGGTATTTTCCGAATAGCAGTTTTTTCCGAATAGCAAATACTTTCCGAATAGCCAATTTTTCCGAATAGCCAAAGACTTTCCGAATAGCCAAAATTCTTTCCGAATAGACAACATTTTTCCGAATAGCCAAAATTTTTCCGAATAGGAGAAATATTCCGAATTGCCCATCATTCCGAATAGGAGGTTTTTTTTTCCGAATAAGCCAAATTGCCAGATATTCCGAATTGAAGAAAATATTCCGCATAAGGGGTTTTCCGCATAAGGGTTATTCAGCATAGAGTTTATTCCGAATAGGGTATTTTCAGCATAGGATTATTCCGAATAGGTGTTATTCCGAATAGGGTTTATTCTGAGTTTGGGTTATTCCGTATAAGCAAGTTCAAGAGGTATTTGAGTTTTTTCGACGATCTTTAGTGGATTTAATCTTGAGTTCAACCAACACAACACAAATTCTCAACCTTTCTTTACTGCTCGATCAACCGATAATCTTTGGGTCTGTTAAGTGATCACAATGAATCCAAGTTCATTAATGCCTCAGATGACATCTCTTACGGATATCTCGATCATAACGGGGACTGATAGTCGTCCACCGATGCTTATTAAAGAGGTGTTTGAAGCATGGAAGGGCCGTATGATGCAATACTTGAAGGGCAAACCAACATACGGAAGGCTTATGGTCAAATCGATTTTGAATGGTCCACTCGACTATGGTACCATTGTGGCAAATAACGTGTCTCGACCAAGAGAATATGAAGAACTCACACCGGCACAACAACTCATTGCTGATGCTGATGAAAAGGCTCTACAGACACTTCTCCAAGCTCTTCCGCATGATATTTATCGTATGGTTAGTCAATATACGGTTGCCAAAGATTTATGGGAACGTTTAAAGGTGTTGCTACAAGGTACGTCTCTCACCAAACAGGAAAGGGAGTGTCAGCTGTATGATTTGTTTGATAGATTCACGTACAGCCCAGGGGAAACACTACACGATTATTACTTCAGATTCACTACTCTAATGAATGATCTGAATGTATACAATCTTGTAATCGCTCCATTCCAGGTTAACACCAAGTTCTTGAATACTTTACCTCAAGCTGAATGGGGGGAGTATATTACCGATGTGAAGTTAACCCGGGATTTGCATAAGTGCAACTTAGATCAAATCTATGCTTTTCTTCAGCAGCATGAGAAGCATGTGATTATGCACCGTTCTCCTCGCGGTATGTACCCAGATTCCTTAGCTTTGATGGCGAATCAACCAAGCTTGTCACACAACAACACACCTTATATCTTGGGACATCAAGCCTATCATCCATCACCTTACATGACACCAACCTTCCCACAATACTCGATTCTACCGCAACCTCCCACCTCACATCAGCAACAATATCGGTTCAATGCACCTTCACCACAGTATGTTTCACAACTTCATCCAGCAAATGTTGCACCTTATGCTCATCCTTCATATTCTTCTTATCAAGAGAATGCAGCATATCCAACAAGCTACCCTGATCAAATGAGTATTCCTTCTACTGATTATGCAGCTCATCCAGATCAAGCACTGTATTGTGATGATGAGGAAGTCCCCGTTCCTGTATTCCAACAAGGAGCTGACCCAGTTGAAGTGCTAACTACTATGTCTGCTTATCTCACACGAACTTTAAGCAAACGAGGATACAGAGGATCAGCTCCTACCAACAATCAGTTGAGGAATTCATCCAATTCTCGTCAACAAGCTACTATTGAGAATGGCAGGGTCATGGTTCAGCCTATTCAACCATATCAGGGGAGACCTACCACATCAACCACCAATGCTCGCACGGTCAATCAGGCACCAATGGCCAATCCTGCTCCACGGGCTAATTCCACGGGCAAGTTGCGAATGATTACATGTTACAACTGCAAGGAAGAGGGTCACATGTCCAGGGATTGTAAGAAACCCAAGAGGAGAAGGGATGGACAATGGTTTGCAGAAAAGATCTATCTGGTAAATGCTCAAGCACAAGGAAGGGAACTCGATGAAGAGGAGCTTGCATTTCTTGCTGATCCAGGGATTGCTGAACAAGACGTTGTCACTACGCAGAATGCAGCTTACCAAGCCGATGATCTTGATGCGTATGACTCCGACTGTGATGACTTTCAATCTGCAAAGGTTGCTCTCATGGCAACTATCTCCAGCTTAGGGCCAGAAAAGAGATCTGAGGTACTTATTAATACCACCGATAATACCATTGATGCTAGTATTCAACCACATCAAGTTGTGCAAGAGAGTGCTGAATCGAATGAATCTTCGGTGGTGAGTCTTTCAAATGAGGAGACAAACAATGATAGCAATATCAATGTGAGTCCCCAGACTTTGAGTGAATCACAACCGGGACCCATTTCGCAAATGCCTACTCCTGCTCAACAAGATTTGGTCATGGTTCCTGCTACATTACTTAGCCAAATGAATGCTGCACTCTTAGAAACCTTAGCTAAGAATAAGAATTTGTCTGATGAGCTTACCTTAAGCAATGAGAAAGTTCAAACCTTGGAATTAGTGCCCTCGTCTAGTGTTCTAACTAATCTCGAATATGATCATTTTAGAAACAAACAAATGGGTCACTTGCAAGAAATCGAAAACTTAAGAGCAAATTTGTCTAATGAACTTAAAGAAAAGGAGTTAGTGGTCACTAATTTTCAAAAACTTCAAACAGATTTTGAATCACTCGAGTCTAAGAAGAATGAAATGGAGATTAATGCCACTAATAAGATTAGAAGCCTAGACTATTTGCTTTTAAGACAATACGCTGCTTCTCAACTAGTTCACTTATTTGATGCTTCATTTAGAGAGTTTAACTTATCACGTCTAAAAGGCCTTCCCCCTAATCCACGGTATGCAAAACAAGCTTTAAGACATAGTCCTAGACTTTATAATGCAACTCAATTAGGATTGGCTTTAGACCCGATTGTTTTTCCCAATGATCAAACAAGTAAGGATCTAGTTGATGAGGATCGGTCATACAATTCTGCAAAATATCCCGAGTGTGATTATTTTAAATTGAATAAGGAGCTTGCAAAAACGGATTTTAGAATTCGATTCCATATGGACAAAGATCTCATAACAGCACCAACTTACATATTAGATGAAGAAAACCCTAGTACTTTTCCTACACTTGTCAATATGGAAGGTCCTAAGGAAATTCCAAAGGATCTTCCACCTGTTAGCACTGTATGGTTAAACTTGCAAGAGATTAATCAATACTTTACTAATTTTGACAAGGTCATTTTGGAACGTACGACTTCAAATGGCTTAAACGCCGGAGAATGGGCTTTCGAACATATGAACGAGGTGTTTAAAACTGAGATCAATCCGTTTGTCGAAAGTCTAATAGGAATTTTTGCATCTCTTAAGGAAAATCTTGTTTTTGAAATTGGTGAAGTTCAAAAAGTGTTTTATGAAATGGACACCGCTTACGAACTACAACTAGTTGAAAAAGAAAATATTTTAACCGAATATGACCGATTCTTGTCTGCAGTAATCTCGTGTGATGTGCTTACTATTGTAAATGTTAATTATTCGAATGAGCTTACATCCGCTATGATTAATTGTGATGCTGTGAATATTTGTAATGATAATTGTGATGATGTTTGTGATCTCTCTGTAAATGTTGCTGATACTGTAAATGAGGTAGATAATCATTCTTGTCACGAATCTAACGCTGAGTTTTTAAAGCTACAAGATTCCTACAATTTACTTTCAAAACGCTTTAATCAACTAGAACAACATTGTATATCTTTAGAATTAAAACAACAAACTCAAAATGAGAACCTTTTGATATCAAATGTTTGTGAAAACGGTGTTGAGACTAGTGACAAGATGATTGCAATTGTTAAGACATTAGAGGAAGAAATCATGAGATTGAAGAGAGAGGTATCATCAAAGGAAACATTAAAATTGGAACTAGAGGCTGCAGAGTCTAAAAACCAAGTCTTAGAAATTAGACTTTCATCTGATCTAGGGGAGATGGATCAGACAAGACAGGGATTATCCGCTCTTTATGGTTCACTAGAAGAACGCTTCGCTTTTAATGCGGCACAGCAACAATCTTTTGTTGAACAACTGAACCAAAAGTGCGAAGAAATCTCTGATTTGAACATCCTGCTCATAGACAAAAATATGGTTTTGGCTGAGTTAAAGGAGACACTTCTTCTCACCCGACAAGAAGTTGTTGATAACTTAGCTACCGACTCTGCACCGTCCACTAGTGCTCCAACAACCAAGTCAGTAGTGCTTTATAAGAATCCGCTTCATAAGAGAAACCCGGTTACCTATGATGATTATATGAGGAATGCCATTAAGCATGTCGATCTTCTTAGGGATATTTTAGACGATCTTTATGCCTTAGATCCCTCAAGTAGCGACTATTATTCGGCTCATGAATATATTAAGCGAGTTCAATACTGCTTGGCATATTTGCAATACATAGGTACACCAGGTTCTGCACTACTTAATAATAGGCCCATTGCTGTCACTCCATTTAATAAGACTCCAGGAGCGAAACCATCATTGGCACAATCAAGTAAGACACCTTTAAAATCTGTTGCTAATATTCCCACTTTGCCTTCTACAGGATTAAAAGCGACTACTAAGGCTAAAGGATCGCCACTCAAGAAAGCTAAGATCAAGCCCTCCACTAGTAGCGCCACAAAGAAGAAAGTAGAAGTTCACAATAGGAATGCTAGTTCAGTTTTAAATAAAAAGAATCATGTTAAGACTAAAAGCTCTGCGCATGTGCAGCAGCCTAAACCATTCGTGAATTCTGATTTAAATTGTTGGAATTGTAATGAATGTATGTTTTCCCAGCGTCATGATTTGTGTCTGATTGATCACGTTAATGAAATGAATGCTATTAAGAATGGTCTTGAATGGAAGCCAACGGGTAGAACTCGTGCCCAAGTTGGCTGGCAATGGCGTCCCACTGGTAGGACCTTTACATTAGATGGAAAAATGTTCCCTTTAACTAGGAATGCATCCATTGAGGTTAGGTCTGAGCGTCCTTTAGTTAGGAACACTCGCACTCAAGTATGGAAACAGCACCCTTTAATTAGGTCAGCCCCCACTATAGTGCCTATCAGTGAAGAAATACCTCAGGATTTGAGTCAACTAGAATCTACACCACCTATTAAGAAAAAGAAGGCTAGGAAATCTAAGAAACCTAGAGTTAGCAAATCTAAGATTATTAAATCTGTACCTGCTAATAACAAGGAACACTCAGATTCCGATACCTCTACATTGTCTTTGTGTGGTGATATTTTCAGGTGGTCCAAATCATCCTGTGGTATTTGGACTCCGGTTGTTCAAATCATATGACCGGAAACCGCTCGATGCTCCGAAATTTCGTCAGCAAGTTTCTTGGTACGGTTAAATTCGGGAATGATCATATAGCAAAGATTATGGGGTATGGTGAATATCAGATTTGAAACGTGACGATTTCTAAGGTATACTATGTAGAAGGTCTTGGTCATAACTTATTCTCAGTAGGACAGTTTTGTGATTCCAACCTTGAGGTTGCTTTTCGACAACACACTTGTTTCATCCGTAACTTGGAAGGAAAAGATTTGTTGAAGGGATCTCGTGGTGCAAATCTTTACACTTTGTCCTTACAAGACATGATGGCCACCTCTCCAGTATGTCTTCTCTCTAAAGCATCTAAGACCAAGTCATTGTTATGGCATCGCAGATTATCTCATCTTAACTTTGATGCTATTAATCATCTGGCTAAAAACGAATTAGTTCGTGGTCTTCCAAAGCTTAAATTTCACAAGGATCATTTATGTTCCGCGTGTTCAAGGGGGAAAAGCACCAAGAAATCTTACAAGCCCAAAGCTGAAGACACCAATCAAGAAAAACTTCATCTTTTGCATATGGATCTTTTTGGGCCGATGAGAACTGAAAGTGTGAGCGGTAAGAAATTCATTCTGGTAATTGTGGATGATTTCTCCAGGTTTACATGGGTTAGATTTCTACGTACAAAGGATGAAGCACCAAAGGCTATTATCACCTTTCTGAAATTCATTCAGGTACGTTTGAATACCACTGTCCGCCGTATTCGTACAAACAATGGTACAGAGTTCGTCAACCAGACTCTTCGTGATTATTATGAAGGAGTTGGTATATCACATGAAACATCCGCTGCACGCACTCCACAACAAAACGGTGTCGTTGAAAGACGAAATCGTACACTTATGGAAGCTGCTAGGACCATGCTTATTTATGCGAACGCTCCATTGTTCTTGTGGGCAGAGGCTATTTCTACTGTATGTTTCACCCAAAACCGTTCTATCCTTCGGAAACGCCATGGATAAACACCTTATGAGCTTCTACATGACCGTAAACCCGATGTTTCATTTTTCAATGTGTTTGGTGCTCTTTGTTATCCAAACATCAATAGTGAGAACTTGGGTAAGCTTCAACCGAAAGCCGATATAGGTATTTTCATTGGTTACTCACCGTCCAAAAGAGCATACCGAATCTATAACTGTCGTCTTGGCAAGATTGTAGAAACTATGGACGCAGATTTCGACAAGCTGACAGCGATGGCTTCTGAGCAACACAGATCTGAACCCGCGCTTCATGAGATGGGAACCGGTGCTATTAGTTCCGGATTAGTTCCCAATAATCCTACTTCTACATCATTTTTACCACCATCAAGGCCCGAGTGGGATAAACTGTTTCAACCGTTGTTTGATGAATTCTTCGATCCCCCGACTGATGAAGTTCCAGCACCTGTAGTAATTGCTCCAATACCTAAAGTGGTTGCTCAAGTTAATGAACCTTTATCTAATGCATCTACAATTCACATTGAACCGGATGCACCTTCACCAAGTGATTCTCAAACTACACCTGAATCATCACCCCTACTTGTGCCAAATGATGTGGAAGAGGATTCTACTGATCACGACTTGGAATATGCTTACTTGCAAGAGCTTCCTTTCTTTGGTGTAGCGATCCCTGAAAACCCTTCAGCCGCGTCTACCTCAGAAGAAGCTCCTTCTATTGTTCACTCCAGACCACCTAGGATTGAAAACCATAGCACTAAATGGACAAAAGATCACCCAATTAGGAATGTTATTGGAGATCTAGATCGACCAGTCTCTACACGCCATCAATTACAAGAGAGTGCACTATATTGTTACTTTGATGCATTTCCCTCTGAAGTTGAACCCAAAAATTGGCAGCAGGCTATGACCCAATCATCTTGGATTGAAGCTATGCAGGAGGAACTAAACGAATTCCAACGACTTGAAGTATGGGAATTGGTTCCTCGCCCTGACAAGGTTAACATCCTTACTTTGTTATGGATTTATAAGTTTAAACTTGATGAGATGGGTGCGGTATTGAAGAATAAAGCTAGATTGGTCGCTAGAGGATATAAACAAGCCTTGGGTATAGACTTTGAGGAATCTTTTGCTCCTGTGGGTAGATTGGAGGCGATTAGACTATTCCTTGCGTTTGCTGCTCATATGAACATGATCGTCTATCAAATGGATGTGAAGACGGCATTTTTGAACGGTGAACTAAGGGAAGAGGTTTATGTTAGTCAACCGGATGGGTTCGTCAGTACGGAGTCTCCTAATCATGTGTACAAGCTTAAGAAGGCTCTCTATGGGTTGAAACAAGCTCCACGCGCGTGGTATGATCTCCTGTCAACATATCTCATGTCGGAAGGCTTCTCCAAAGGCAAAGTGGACCCCACTCTATTCACTCTCAAGGAAGGCAACGACATGCTTCTGGTACAAATTTATGTTGATGATATAATATTTGCTGCCACTAACATTGAATTGTCAAATCGATTTGAGAAGATAATGTCCACACGCTTTCAGATGTCGATGATGGGAAAATTTTCATTTTTCTTAGGATTACAGATTTCTCAGAATCCCAGAGGCATCTTTATTAATCAATCAAAATATGCTCTAGAATCTCTTAAGAAATATAACTTTGAGAATTGTGACCCCGTAGACACTCCAATGGTGGAGAAATCCAAGTTAGATGAAGATAGGAATGGGAATATTGTCGATCCAAAACTTTACCGTGGGATGATCGGCACCCTTCTATATCTGACTGCTAGCAGGCCTGATTTGCAATTTGCTGTATGCATGTGTGCCCGGTATCAGGCTCGGCCTACCGAAAAGCACCTACATGTAGTTAAAAGGATCTTTCGGTATCTAAAAGGAACACTTCATCGTGGTCTATGGTATCTGAAAGATTCCTCGATTGCTTTAATATCATACGCAGATGCCGATCATGCTGGATGTCAAGACACGAGGCGTAGCACTTCTGGATCTGTGCAACTCCTTGGAGATAGATTGATCAGTTGGTCTTCAAAAAGGCAGAAAAGCGCTGCAATATCAAGCACGGAGGCTGAATACATCGCCATGTCTGGTTGTTGTGCTCAAGTTCTTTGGATGAGATCACAATTAACTGACTACGGTCTTGGATTTAACAAAATCCCGATGTATTGTGACAACAAGAGCGCCATTGCCCTTTGCTGCAACTATGTTCAACACTCCCGGGCCAAGCACATAGACATTCGCTACCATTTCATTAAGGAGCAGGTGGAGAACGGAGTGATCGAGCTGTATTTTGTCACTACTGAGTACCAGCTGGCGGATATGTTCACCAAAGCCTTAGATCGAGGACGAATCGAGTTTTTGATCGACAAGCTTGGCATGAAATCATTCACTCCAGCGACTCTCAAAGAGTTGGCAGAAGAATCAGCTGAATAGTCGTGGTAAACTATTCAGAGTATCCTTTGTTCGTGATCATGTATATTATAGTAAATATAAAACCAAGAAAAACCATAAAAAATATAAAACCAAGAAAATCCATAAAAAATGTAAAACCTAGAAAAACCATAAAAATTATAAAATCAAGAAAAACCAAAAATATTTTTCGTTTAAAACGGGCATGTCTTTTAGTACGGTAATATTTACGGCCTTAGAAATGTCGATTAATATTGACACGGTGCCTTAAATAGAGTCCGTATAAAAGTTGTAATGTTTTAAAACATGCCCATTATGGCTTGTAGTTATTTCTGACTGCAACCCGGTTTTCATATTAAAGTCACGTATTTCCTTGGAAAACGTTGGCTCACAACGGGAATTGATTTTCTCGGGCGTGATTTACAAGCCAAATCATGCAAAGGGATCAAGTTTACTTTACAACTTGGTCTAACACGAATTTGGGTACGTCTCAGTGCATTAATTTGTTAAAATAAGAGAAATCGTATTGACACCACGAATCAAACTTTTTCAAGATATCAATTGGGAAATGTTTTTCATCATCATGTGCCTCGTTAAACAATGACTACAGCTCTTTAAATAGAAAACGGGTCATCGTTTAAGGGGGAGAAAATGTTTCATCATCTCTCACATCAAAAGATCTTCAAAAGTTTTCAAGGAAACTCACAAAGCTTAATGGTTAAATGGTTGGATTGCTTTGGCATTTGTCTTGTTGTTGCATATAAGCTTGTCATGAATAGTTTTGTGCTTGTGTTAAGATAGGATAATCACAAAGGCTAGGGTTATTAACATAAGATAGGTCAAAATGACAAGATTTAAAACTTGGAAATACAAAAGAACTTTGTTTGTTGAAAGTAGAATAATTGAGGGGGTAAAGTTGACAATAGGTCAAACTTGTAAAAAATTTTGACCTAGTCAAAATCAACCACCCCCCGTTCCCTTTCTTCTTTCACTGTTCCCCTATCTTACTTGCCGCCATTAACAAACAACACACAAACACTCACACGAAATCAAAACAATTCATCTCAAAATCCTTAATTCTTTCAGTTCAAGATCTTCATAAGGTATCAATTTGGGTTAATCATTCATAAAAAACAACTTAATTAACTCTTTTTAATTAAGAATTAATCGAATGAAATTACTGCTTAATTAGGGTTAATTAATTTGGGGGTTTTGCTTGGGTTGTATTCGGATTAGATCTAATGACCTGATTTGGCCTTTAGAACACTTGCTTCAAACGATTTCATGCCTAAATTAAAAAATCGTCACTGATTGAACTTTCAGAATAGGATGATTTTCCGAATAGGGAATGTTTTCCGAATAGAAAGTACTTTTCGCATGGTGAATCTTTCCGCATAGAAGCTGTTTTCCGCATAGGCAAAGTCTTTCCGAATAGGATTTTATTCCGCATAAGGCCCGAATGTTCCGAATAGGATTTTATTCCGCATAGACAAAATGTTCCGAATAGGGAATTTATTCCGCATAGGCAAAGTCTTTCCGAATAGGATTTTATTCCGCATAAGGCCCAAATGTTCCGAATAGGGTTTTATTCCGCATAGACAAAATGTTCCGAATAGAGTTTTTATTCCGCATAGGCCCAATGTTCCGAATAGAGTTTTTATTCCGCATAGCCTAAATGTTCCGAATAGAGTTTTTATTCCGCATAGCCTAATGTTCCGAATAGAGATTTATTCCGCATAAGCCAAATGTTCCGAATAGGATTTTATTCCGCATAGCCTAATGTTCCGAATAGAGATTTTATTCCGCATAGCCAAATGTTCCGAATAGGCCTTTATTCAGAATAGGGATTTTATTCCGCATAGGCTAAATGTTCCGACTAGAATTAATATTCCGCATAGCATTTTTTATTCAGCATAGATCAAGTATTCTGAATTGAGTGATTATTCAGTATGGAAGATGTTTGAATGGTCTACAAGCTAAAGGGATTATGTCATATGTTCAATGCTTAGGTTTAAAGTAATATTGATATTCATGTTTGTATGTTTCAACCTTTTTGTTTTATCTTAAGCAGAAACGATGACTAACCCTACAGTACAACATATACAAGACACCAAAGCCGCCGCCATTGCTGAAGCCAAATCTCTAAAGTTTATTTTAAACAACTTCCGTTTGAAGGAAGTATCTCACTCTACCCATAATGGATTTAAGGTAGGTACAGCCTTGCTTGATAAATCTCATCTCAAGCATGCGCTAAGGAGAAGTGCATCAGTGCCTTATGACTACCTTTACGAGTTCTGGGCTACCAAAGAGAGGACGTCGAACAAAATCACTTTTTCCTTGGACAACAAGCAGCAGACGCTTACTGTGTCAGACTTCAGGAAGATCTTTGGCTTTCGACCGATACTCAAAGGTCTACCATCATACTCAGCCAACCCAACTAAGGACCAGATCATGGAGATGTTCACCGCCATTGGATGTCTTGACATACGAACCCCGTCTGAGTTTACTACTGCCAAAGTTGGTCAACCATGGAAAGCTATTTTTGGGATTCTAAGCCGATGTTTAACACCCAAAACAACTGGGTTTGATGCTGTTCGTCCACCAATCATCAAGATGTTTTATGGTATGTTCAAAGGTATGGGTATTGATTATGCATCATTGCTATGGGAGGAGTTTACTTTTCAACTCTTCACAAACACGAAGGGTAAGGTTAAATGTTACCAGTATCCTAGGTTTATTAAGCTGATCATACATTACTTTATGGAAAACGATGCATCCATTGATAAGCGTGCAGGCAGACGTCAACACACGATCGATGATGATGATTTGGTAGACTTAAGGCAGGAGACTCATTCGAATACGGTTATTCCTGGTCCCATTCCCAATCACCTTCTGACCGATGAGCTTATTGCATCTGATGATTACAAGAACTTGCTAACAGAAATTGAGAATCAACGCGCAAGTATTCTAGCAGGTGAAGACTCTTCCACCACGGTTAAGAGCAAAGGTAAACGGAAGCAAGCAGATTTACCTGAATCCAAAGCCAAAAAGAAGAAGACAGAGGGTAAGAAGGGAAAGGGTAAGGCTGATGAGATGCGTTTACGTGACGAAGAAGGCATTGTTGATCCTACTCTTGATAAAACTGAGAAACAAATGATGAAGATAGCCATTCAAAGGAGTAGGAAAGATACTGGCGGTAGTGGTTCAGGTGCAAGGGTAGATGTTGAGGATGAGTACGTGGAACCAGATGATGTTGATGAGTTTGGGTCACCTGAACATTATTCCACTTCGAAGGAGCCATCAATCCCTATTTCAGCTGGTATTGACAAAGAGTCTACTCAACCGTTGGTAACTCAACTTCAACCAACTCAACCCTTACCAACCAGACCGGTTTCTACACCATTTCCTCCACCACCAATAAAGCCCATCCTCAGCACCGCAGTCACAACCGAGCCCATTCCATCAACCCAGAGCAGCTCTGCAACGTCAGCAATGGCAGCAATAGTGATGGCCGAGATGTTGGATAAACATGTGGATAATCACAAGAGAGAAATGGATGAACTTCGCCAAGAGCTAAATAGAAGAGCTCAAAGTGAAGAAGCATCAAGGAAAGCTCAAGAAGAGTTGATTGCCAAGTTCGCTGCAGACATGGAATTTACACGTAAAGCTCATGCAGAAGAACTTGCTAGGGTTAAAAAGGCTGAAGCTGATAGGCATCAAGCACGAATTACGAGACTTAAAGCTATTAAGGATGACCTTAAAGAGCAAAAAGAAGCTCTTGAAGCTACTATTGAGCAGAGAGTGAAAGACTCCGTTGAATCCCTAATGCCTAAATTGCGTGATGATTTGAAAACACTTGCTGCTGACAACTTGATGATCAAATCATCCAATCCTTCAGAAGCCGCCTACAAGATTGCTTATGACTTGACGGATTTTGAATTGAAGAAGATCCTTAAGGCTCGTATGGTGGAACTTGGATCGTTTGATAAGTCTAGGATTCAACAGGCTCTATACAAATCCCTGAATGATGCTATCATGGAGGATGATAAGTTGTTCAAGACGTTTGGAAGTGTGGTACCCTACCACATTCTCCCTGAGGAAGAAAGGGAAGAGAGTGAAGAAGACGAGGGTACTGGTGGAGAAGAAGAGGAAGAAGAAGAAGAAGAAGAAGAAGAAGAAGAAGGAGAAGATGATGATGATGGTGATGATGATCAGGATGATGATGAAGATGATGATCATGATGAGGATGAGGATGAGGATGATGATGATGAGGATGCAGATGATGATGATAATGATGGTAATGATGGTGGTGATGGTCACCAGGAGAGTGTTAAGGGGAGCAATGCGGATAAAGGTGAACAGCCTGAATAAGGGGATAAGGGTGCCAGCTCAAAGAAACCTGTTAAGTCTGGCACCAAATCCAAGAAAGATACAGCACCAAAGGAAAAATCTACATCCATGGAATCCAGACGATCGAAGTGGCGCCACGATGTGAATGCCACTACAGGGTCATCTATTCCTGGTACATTTATTGCTGCATCCATACCTGTTACCACTAACCCTGTTAGTTCTATTGTTGTTGCTCCTGTGATTGCAGAATCGGTAACCGAACCTGAAGCTACACAACACTCACCCGTCCATGACACTGCTGAAATGCCTGAATCAGAACAAGCAGATGTTCACGTCTCCACTCCTCTGCAACAAAACCCACAATCTCCTATTCCTGAACCAAGCACAAGGGACTGGGCGGACACGTTGGAGATCGACGAGACTGCACCACCACAGGCTTGGATCACGGCAGCAGCGCAGTATGATCCGATCACCGACGCCGACAAAGATGTCTTGTATCTTCGTATCCGCAGTCCGATTGACTTATGTGCATTTATTGCTCATGAGTATAAGACTTCGGTTACTCCATCTTTGGTGAGGAAAGTACTGAAGGATAAAAGACTTCGCGCCAAAACCCGGTTGACCCAAATGGAGTTCGAATATTATGCCGATGAGATCCTGAAGGCTCTGAATACCGTTCAACGGCCAGGTCTTCATGAATCAGAAAGAGCTCCACCTCCAATGGATCCTACTCAAGATAATCAGATTGCTCTTGACTTCTTCGTCACCAATGATCTTGTGTATCTACTGAAGGGGTCATCAAAGTACGCAACCTCCCTGACCTTGCTGTAAGCTGCCAACTGGGGGACAATACCCTTTATCGAGGAAAAGGTAAACCGACTCTGGGTCCCTAAGATAAATCGTAATTATGATATGTATGCTGTCATAGGTGCATCTCATTGGGACGAACGAGTCCGAAGGGCGTACAGGGGTTGCTGCCTAGTCAATTCTGGAAGCAACGTTAGATCCGACATCCGCATCTCCAGCATTTTAGGGATGAAAACTGAAGCCAAGAATGGCTACTATCATGTGACGGAGATTCGTTTGAAAAGGGAGGATGACAGGGAATACAAAATCCAGCAGGGAGATTTTTCCATCATTCGCCTTGAGGATATCGAAGATATGCTGCTTCTGATGACCCGAGATCAACTCACACATATTCCTCGTGAAGACCTCATTGCGTTGAATACAGCACTTCGTATGTTCACACGAAGCGTTGTCATCAAGACACGAGTTGAAGATCTTCAGTTGGGAGTCGAAAGCTATCAAAGGAAGCTCAACCTAACCCGTCCAGTGAATAAAGTGCTACCTCAACATGTAGAAAGATGTCCCTATACCGGCATTTCTGTCCCGAATTACGGCATTTTCTACTTGAACAGTCGAGGTTTAATGAAGTTTATGAGGGTAGGTGAGCTCCATAAGTACAGTGATGGGACTCTTCTACAAGTCAAAGGAAAGTTGGAGCATCTGAACTCGGGTGGGACTTTGCCAGAAATGACGGAGGATTGGCATCCAGGTTACCGGCAGATGGCGAAGTACGTGATCAAGAAGATCGATCAAAAGCTCCGTGAACGTAGATTGATGAGGAGCTTGGAAAGATTCGTGGGTGGTAGACCATATGGAGTGCACTACAGGACACTGCAACGATCCATCTAATGGGTCGTACATTTCAGGTCACTCTATATTGGTATTATTTGTGAATATGTATATTTGTGAATAATGTGCTTTAATGGCTTGTTGTAGTGTTAAGGTATGATAATTTTTCAAGAATTTCTCACGAGATTCGAAATCTTTCAAAATATATCATACTAAAGCACTACAACTATCCCTTATTAACTTAAGGGGGAGCAATAACTTGTTTTATGGCCAAACATCGATTTCATTTTTACCCAAAGACCGGTTAATCCATTCAATATCCCAAATATTAATGGTTAACATTTTGGATAAGGGGAGAAAATGGGATTAAGGAGATGTAAGTGATACTTGGCTAAAAGATGAAAAAGACTTAAAGATTATCCAACTTAATATGTGTAAAGCACGTGTTAAGGGGGGGCGTTTTTGATGAACAAAACACCTAAGGTACAAAACTTTTGATTTCAATATCACAAGTACTTTAGGTGATTTTCAATGATTTTTCATGGTGGCAATTCCTTCCCAAAACACGCTTAATTCACGACGGATGTGGTGACAAAAGGGTGGTAGGAATAGGTTTAGTCCAATGATTCATCAGAGCCGATGGAATCTTCCCAAGGACAATTCCCTAGATAGAATTAGAAGTCCTAGGAAAGATGGAGAAAGAATGTGAACGTAGCTGAATGCCGACCAAGTACTTAAGCTAGCACTGGAACAATCACAACAAGGTGCTAGTGATGACGTATTGGTAAGCATTGAAGGGGTTGAAGAATGAAAAAGAAATGTAAAGATAAAGGGTGTAAAGAAAGAAGCCCTCCTTACAACTTTAGGCAGAAACCGGGTCAATACATATGCTATTGAGGTCATTTTTGCTAATGATTCTCGGTATTGAAGAAAGACATCATGGACCCAGTGATGCAATGCACAACCCTTCCCAGCTAACTCAAATATCTCTCAAAAGGTATTTGTTTTAATCACACGGAGATCAACACGTTATCTATTGGTTTATTCACTCCGAATAGACTGGTATTGAAAAGGTGGCACTCCTCTCCAGCCATCGCTCACTAAATCAAAACGCACAATCGAGTCTAGAGCCAAGAGATCATCAAAAGTCTCATTAGGACACTTTCCATTTATTCCTTGCTTTCTCACACACTGTGAAAAGTAAGAGATTTTCATGAGTCCTACGCAGTATTCCTGTAATATTGCCAGAACATCCGAGTAATACGCAAGTATTACAATGAAGATGGAAATCCTGCTTGAGCCAACATCAAACAAGCTCATGGTAGGTTACACGTGCGGTTCTTTTAGAACCAATCTTGTGAAAAACTGGAAGGTAACAGTGGTTTAATTCTTAATTGAACTTAAACTCGTTCCAGGCCTCTTCGCATTATCATATGATCTTGCCAGAACACTCAGAGTGACTCTTTATTGACCACAGTGACGAGTGGAAATCCTTCTAGTGTTAACATCAAACAGCACTTGGTAGGTGACGTGCAAGATTCTTTATGAATTGAGCTCGTGACAACTGGAAAGCAACGATGGTGAAAATCTTAATTGAAATTCACTTGTTTCAGGTTTCATGAATTGACAGCTTCAAATCACAAGGATAATTTATCCAAGTGATTCACTCTTTATGTTCGCAGTCAGCTTTGGACGGTCGAATAAAGAGAACGGGTTTACCGGCGAAATCCTGTCAGGAAGTTACTTAATTGAAACTATCCGTCACGGGTATGATATCTAATATCGTCCAACGGTCTTCACCGACCGGAGGTAAAATGCTACCGAATTAGAATAAAATGTTCAAAGCCATTTTATTCGTGTCGTTGCTGTGTACCTGTTAAAGACGGTGGCGTTGCTGTGTACCTGTTGAAGACGGTGGCGTTGCTGTGTACCAGTGAAGACGGTGGTGTTGCGGTGTACCTGTAAAAGTCGTTCCCACATGCTTATGTCTTTTGCAACAAAGTTCAGCAAAAAATTCAAGAAAGTACAAGATGAAGTCTTCCGCTGTACCAAACTCTGAAGCTTTCAAGAATTCAACAAAAAGACGTAAGTGTGTGGAACATGGAGTCACGAGGAGGCAAAATTCACAAGAAAGGCAAAGATCGCACGTGAAAGGCCAAAGAACAATGCTCCCAAGTCAAAGCCAAAAAGATCAAACCAACATATTCACAACAAAAGAAAGAAAAGAAGAAAGGACTACGAGCTAAAGAACGAAGACTTAGTATAGTATGCTAGGTTTAGAACTTTGTAAACGTGGAGTGACCTCCCTTAGGGGGAGATTGTTAGAAATACGTTTTTACGTATATTAGAAGTATCGGTCACTCCACAATAATATTTATGTTGTAATAGCTCGTAGTTAGAAAATAGTCATTAGTTACTTATTAACTTAAGTAAGAACCGGTCCATGGGCTTGTCATGGACCGGCCCAAGCCCAATGTTAGGCTTGGAGTATAAATACCCCTTTCCACCATGGAAAGGGGTTGGTTGTTGTTTCATTTGCACTTTCATTTTAATAAAATCATACACATTTTCTCTCACTTTCTCTCTCTAGTTTCTCTCACTAGAAAACATCAACCCACTTCATAGATTCATAGGTTATCAATATGCTACAAAGATCCTGAGCTTTAACAATTTGACTTGAGGGTTTTCCGGCATCAGATCTTCTTGGAGATCTGCATTCCCTCATAAAGTGCCCCATACGATGACAATTGTAACACTCAACCTTGGATTTATCAAATCCAGCAGTGTCCTTTGCATTAAAGGTCATCTTCTTCTTGAACCTTCTATTCCACTTGTTTGCTCTTATACTTGCCAGAGCCATGTTCCACTTTATATCCATCTCCTCCAAGTGCTCATCACTTATTTGCTCAAGGTCCTCATATGTAATCACTGAACCATTGGGCAATGAAGCAATGTATGCACACACAGTATCCAGATCCAAACCAGCAGGCTTAACTCTTGGTGAGTCAATTTTGTATGTGTCAGCGTCTGAATGTGAGGCGTTGACAGGATATGATCCAGCGTTGACACATGTTGATCCAGTAACTGGGTGCATGTATTAGTCCTTCTGATTAAATTGACCTTCACTATGTGAGAAGAAGGTCATGTTACTATTGGTAGACTTACTTCCATGCTCCAAAAGAGTTTCATTCTCCAACAGCCTCAGTTTGTTGTAGATATCATCAAAAGTAGAACTTTTGTGAGTGTTATTGGCAATTATAGATCATGCCTCAATCTTCCACGCATCACCAAGGCTTTTAAGAAAAGTGGCAATAATGTCAATATCACCAACTTGTGTCCCCATGAAGGACAGCTTGCTTGTATGTCAAGCAGTCTGCTTCTCACACCGCTAAGCTTCTCATCACGAAAAGTTAAACCATTGTAGAAAGTATCAATTAAGGTGGCGGGGATCATGTTGTGGTTTGGACATAGATCAATCAAAACATTATATCTTTCCCAAGCATCAAAAAGTGATTCATCGGGTTCTTGAGTAAATCCACTAATTTGATTTTGAAGGCTCGTGACCATGGATGGTAGAAAGTAGTGCGACAAAAAGCGTTGAGTCATCTCATCCCAAGTATGAATTGAATTCTTCGGAAGACGATCAAACCATTTTTTGGCATGGTGGGATAAGGTGTGTGGAAATAGGTGAAGGCGAAGAAAATCCATGGTAACACCGGGCAACTTCATGCTTTGAGTTACGGTAATGAACCTGTCGAGGTGTTTGTTGGCATCATCATCCGGCAATCCGCAAAATGGACAAGTGTTTTGAACTTGTTGGATCATGTGATTCTTCAACGAAAACTCTGAAGCTGTGATTTGCATCGGCGCAATCGGTCCTCCTCGTCCATTCATCGTTGGTTGACAAAGCTCCTCCATTGTTCGAAGATCGGGTGGTGGAAGAACATTGTTGTTGTTATTGTTGAGGTGTGGTGGGTTATTATTGTTGTTCACACCTGCCATATCAAAATCTTCACGAGTCTCGGGCTCAGAATAAGTTGAAGATCTAGTACGCATACACATGCAAAAGCAAAAGAAAAAAATACCAAAGAAATAGACAATATATATACACTATAAAAATAAAAATAAAAATATTTTTGGATTTTTGAAATTTTTTTTAATTTTTATGGATTTTTAACAATTTTTAATTTTTATGGATTTTTGAAAATTTTAAAGCAAGAAAAATAACGTTCACGAGTGAACGGATCCTAAAATTCAACGCATCTCTCACAGAAAACCGTTAATCTTTACGAAAAGAGCCGGCAGTGGCGCCATTTGATAACTAGATTTTACTCAGTTAAAAATATCGTTGTTCCAGTCTCTTCGAATTAATAACAGTAAAATGTGCGACTCAGTCGTCTTTTGGTGGAAAACAATAGTTTGGTCGTTGTAGTAAAGTAAATGTGCAAATCGTTAAAGTGAATGACGGGTAATTAAAACTAAAACTAATTAAAAAGTAAATGGTGCAATATTAAAAACTTTAAAAGGTAATTTAACTAAATGACAAAAATTAATGATTGACCAAAAGTAAATTTGACAAAGTAATAAAAATGTAAACATAAAAATAGAACAAAACCCCAATCCATCAGAATCCCATCGGAATGCTGTCACCATAAGCCATCGAAATGTAGGTATCGGAATGCAAACTTACCACTCCATCGGAATAATGGTCGGAATATGTTCCTGTCGGAATGTGATCGGAATCCCCTATCGGAATAACACTTCACCTATCGCAATGTTGAACAAACCTGTCGGAATCTCAGATCGGAATGCTAGATCGGAATCCCCCTGTCGGAATGTGGAAACAATCGGAATATAGCTAGTGAAATTTTGGCAGCACTTCGTCTCAATGTAGCCTTAAGATCCGTCGCAATCCACGATCGCAATGAGCGATCAGAATCTTGATCGGAATAAGGGGGAGTTACTAGATCGCAATCCTCTGTCGGAATGCAAAACCCTAAGCCGATTGTCACGATCGGAATGAGGGTTAGCTGTCAGAATATCCAAGTTCACTTTCCTATGGAATGAAATTCGCAATAAGCAAGAACCAAATAAGCTAAGTCTAATAAGCAAAATACCAAAAACTTGATTAAATAAGAATAAGATGAACAAAATAAGCACAAATTTAAAAACTTTCAAGACACAAAATACGAAAACTTTCTAAAATGGACTTTAAAAAGATAAAACTTTTAAGAAAAACTTAAAAACAAATAATCTAAATACAAAATAAGCCAATAAGATTGTCAAACTTATAGCTTAATTCGTATAAAAGTGATGTTGTAAATTTAGTCAACTTACCTTTAGGAAAAAGTAAGCAACTAAAATAGGGCAAGTGCACGACGATTTAGGAAAACCGTGTGTGAATGACCCTAGGTGAGTTCGTTCTCGAGGAGGAAAGTGCGTTGTGTTAAGAGTTGATATATGATGTTTGTGATTATGAAGATTTATGAAAGAAATGAGATTAGAAAAGAAAAGACGGTTACGAAAACTAATTAAACTACGACGAAAAAGGCGTAAACGTAAAACCGTAGAAAATGACAAAAATAAAATTTTTCAACCTAAAAATTAATTATAAGCTAAAACAAGTCTAAAATAATATAAATAAGGAATAAAATCCAATAAAAATATTTTAAAACCTTTTATTAATTAAATATTCAATTTTAAATGCTAATTAAAGCCCTAAAATTAAATATAATTAATCAAAATGTCCAAAATATTATTTTATTGAACAAATAACTTACTTATATTATTTAACAACTAAAAAGTATTTTTTTGTATTTTTAAATTACTTTTTACTATTTTTAAATTACTTAAAACTATTTTAAAATTGAAATAATTATAAAAAATAATTAAATAATGCTAAAAATAATCTACCAATTTTAAAAATCCTATTTTACTCTAATGAACAGTAGAAAAATGAAAAATCTTGAAAAATATTAAATTTCCCGCTAAATGACAAAACTAGTTTAATTAAAACCCTAATTAACTTAAATTAATTATAAAAATTAATTAAAAAGGTGAACAGTAACCAAATTTTAAACCAAAAACCTTAAAATATTATTCTAAGTTCAGAAAAATTGATTAAACCTAAAAATATTACTTTTTGGCACTAAAAGACAAAAACAGAAACTTTAAAATTAATTAAAAATAGCTAAATAACCTAAAAATTACTAAATGAACAGTAAATAAAAATTTTATTAATCAGAAAAATCCTAAATTAAATAAGAAAAATAACGGCACTGGTTTCAAGGTTTAATTCCACTTTTTGGGCACTAAAGACAAAAAAGTAAGAAAACAGATAGTGACATGTGCTGGACTTTTGTCCTTTAGCTCAGCAGTGGGAAAAAAGACACTAGCAGTGGGAAAGGAGTTCCCACTGACAGTGTAAAATTTTGATGTGATTTTCAATAAGCTTAGGAAAGCTTATCTTGATAGCTTTTTTGGACAATAAGGCACCCTTATACTCTTTGGAGTATAAGGAGTCTGATTAAGCACAAAAACAAGCAGTCTCTTAACAAGAATAAGCACAAATTAAGCCCTAAAGTTACTGATTAAGCATCAAACAGGTCTGATGAACCATTGCTGAGGTTTCATGCACAAATCTGAATTTTAAAACCTTATATCTTGGAAATAAGCTTATAAGCATGCATACAAGTAACACACAATCCTCAATCACCCTAAAATCTAGCAACCTACAAAGTTTGATAGCAAAATATCTAAAAAAAAACAGTCACACACAAGCAGTTTCTGATTTTGGCTATGTTTTACCCTTTTAAGCATGCAAAAGTGTTTCAAACCTACTCAAACTGAAACCAAAGACCATATAGCACTCCAATATAACCTAGGAGATGTTTCTAGACAAGTTTTAACATGCAATTTTATCACAAATGCCTGCTGATTCCTTGACCCAAACACCCCTTAAAAATCCTAAATCAACTTTTTTCAAATCAAATCAATACACAACTAAACCAAACTGGAATTAGGAACTCAAAACATGCATATGACATCTAAATAGACCAAATACAAGAACTTAAGCAGACTTATAACAGCTTAACATAAAAATCACACAAAGCATGAATATTTTTCAGAAACATAAAAAGATGGAAATAGATAACAAGGGCTACCTTGTTGGGCTTACTTCCAAGCCCAACAGTGGCTGATAAGCCACCTCCTACAAGCCCGGGCTTGTGCAGATCAAGTATGATTGGATTGGTTTGAGAGCAAATGACAAGAAAATGGGTAAAATGGAACTTGATGGATCCTTGTTTCCTGCACACCACAACCAACAAACAGAGAAGAGACAAGCTACTAGTGACTCAATAAGCTTGTTTTAAGAAGCTTATTGAGTGGCTTATAGCAGTAAGATAAAGAAAACAAGTTTCTGAAAATTTTTTGAAAACAATTGAAAATTTAAAAACAAACTTTGAGAGTTGTAAAATGGATTCAAGAAGAACAAACTTTAAAATGTAAATGCTGGAAAATAAATGGTTCTCAGTTTCATGTGAGTTAAAAATACTTTCATTAATTTGAAGAAAATAAAGTTACATCAAAACTGGAACAAAAACAAATGCTGAAACCCTCATGCCTTAAATAGGCTTACAAAGAAATTTCTAGAAGATAAAACCCTAATTGCTAACTCACAATTGTACCCTTGGTCGATTCTTGGAATATGCTGTTGAGATGCCAATTTTGAATTGAGGTCTTGGATTCATGTGACTGCTCCATGTGAAATGGCAGTTGTCAAGATGATCTGGTGCGTCCAAGGACCCTTAGCCAACACGAAAATCACAAGGTTCGTTGATTTGCTGGCACACTTTGTCTTGGAGTAGCAGGGGAACACGTGGGGGACCCAGGAGTGGATGGTGATGGGTTTTGGGATGTGGGATGGGTTTAAGATGAGCTTAATCTTCATTCTGGAAACTTAATCTCAAAACCCCCTTGATTTAAATAATCTGGTGATTAGGGTTTATAAGGGTGGGGAAAGATAAACAGTGGAGTTTAATTTGGGATTAGGGTGATTAATATTCAAAAACGTGTTTACCCCCAAAACCATAACTGATTAAAATCAGTTATATTTTAATTATGAGTGGGAATCCGACGTGGGGGAATGGTAGGTTTTGATTGGAGGATGGAGTTGAGTGGGGTGAGGTGGCGTGTTGTGAGAGGCTGGGCTAGGTTTGGTTGTCTGGCCATGAATGGTCCCTCAACTCCTTTCACTTCTTCAATTTGTAATAAACAGCCAAATCTTCTTTTCCTTTGTTAATAACTTTCAGCAATTTGCATTTTTGGCACAATGTTTTTATAATCTTGAAACAAGGACCATTTATGCAATTTCTCTATTTTCCAAGGACTGAATTTGCCATATCTTCAAACTTCAAGGCTTTGACTTGTTGGTTGACTTCTTGGAGGACCATATTTGACAATTTAGATTTGATGAGGGACTAAATTTGCCAATTCTTCAAAGTTAAGGGTCTTTTTTGTAATTTTGACAAACATTAGGGACCAAACTTGTAATTATGAAGATACAAGGGTATAAAGTGTCAATTCTTCAAACTTGGAGGACCAATCTTCAATATTCTTCAAATCTTTAAGGGTTTTCTTTGGAAAATTCCTCACTAGGGCTTGGTTCATCGTGCGGCTTCGTTTCCCGTGTTCGTTTTTGCGTGATTCTTGTGATCTTTTGTCATTTTCTCAATATCCGTACCTAAATTACACAAGCAACAAACACAAGCATATATTTGGGTATTTTGATGATATTTAATGCATTTTAAGTCCAAAAAGAACGATGAGACCATGTATAAAAGCCGTCTCATCACTCCCCCATACTAAACCATTGCCGTGCCCTCACGCAATGCTAGAATAAAGTATCGTAGCATCTCCAAAATTCATTTTATTCACTTTATTGGAATGATAAACTAGCTACACTACCACTATTACTACTACTTGCGTTTTAGACATAATGTATGATTTTCATCGCAAAATGGGACGTTTAGGTTCATAGAATAAGAACACGTGAATGCTTCGTTAGAAATAATTTCGTCGTCCTCGATTTTCACTTCAATTCCATGCTAAGCGTGTAACGAGATCATTGTCATTATAAGTTAGTAATGCTAACACTACTCATATGCCCTAATCACGTACTTATTCTCCCATTATTCCTAAGTTGTATCTCTTATATTTTATTTTGTCTTGAATGTTCACGAGGAGACATTGTTTGACTTATGCGATAATAGAGATTTAGGTCTAAAAATAGAGTCCTAACGGTGTAACTAAGACCATCAAATCAATAACCCCTCCTAATAGACGACGATGTTAAAAAATTAAGTTGACAAGAAGAATCGATAAACACGGTTTTATAACGGTTTTGAACATGAGACTTATTACCAAGACTTTTATACGCCCCCTAACGGAAGGGCCTTATTATCTTTGGTTTACCTCCATCTTTTATTCAACTTCGCCATGAAGCTTTTATTATGACTTCGGTCTTGCCTTGCCTTTTATTATCCGCCTCATCGGTGGTTTTATTAGCCAAAGACGTATATCCTCACGCTAAAGCGAATTTTGGATCTTTAAAGCTTCGAAGATTAAGGCTTGATTCACTTCAATTTTGCATAGATTTTAGGCCTTGTGGGGCTTCAAATTGTTTGCTTGATTTAGGTGAGCACTTGAAATCTTATTATTAGGTGAAGCTTTCGATTATTAGGGTGCCAATACTTCAAAACCGTGACGCTGGCGATACCTTAATGTCTTCCCAATTTAGTTACACGGAAGCTACTAGAAAAGACTAGAAACCCAACAATCCTAACTAAACCGCTAAGTCAATATTTATTAAGCAAAAAATATTTACATGCGAAGGGAGAATAAGCAAACAACGAGAACACATGAGTTTTTGAAAGAATACTAGTATTCTACGTTTAGCATAGTAACTTATAATTAACTCTATCATTTCTCGTCCTCATTTAAGAGACTTAGCCTAATGTGTAGTTAAGGAATCAAAGCTAAGTGCTCAACACGCACGGTCGAGTCAAAAATTACTCTTATTCTCGCCATCGGAAAATCTACATTCGTGTCTTCAAACACTTATAAAACATGAGAAAAATTTTAAAATTTGGCCATTTTTAGCCTTATTTTGCAACAAAAATGATAAACAAAACGATAAACTTTGGAAAGCGTGAAGGTTTGGCAAGGCAAGTATCTATTCACCCCCCCCATACTAAAGTTAAACATTGTCCTCAATGTTTCGAGTCTAGGGGTGCAAACACCCCCATACTAGAGACGTAGTCGAATGCCTAATCTAGCATGGAAAGGGTGTAACCGTTAAGTAATAGCCGTTTATGAAGTGTGCTAAAAAACCTAAGGTTAGAACATCAAAGGATACATCATGGATATTGAGAAATGTCTCCAAAGCAAACGATCGAGTGCTCCCATAAAACGAACACGAGAGGCTCCAATCGTGAAGATCATGATCTAAAAACCACATATCACAAATAACCACGGAACAAAGGTTGGAAGGGCACGAATCCCCACACGTAAGCTACATTAGACTAAGAAAGCGATAATATGTACATAGGATAAGCATGGGACTCCCCCACGAGGCACCTCGTTTTTGATTACCGAGTCATGAGCTCGACTCGATCCCCTCAATACTAATTATCATTGGGGAAGGTGACTTGGTCGAGGTAGTTCAAGGATGGAACTTCCCCACCAAAGTAGTGCTTCAACCTATGTCCATTCACCTTGAAGTTAGGACCATCATCTTGAGCTAGCTCGATGGTCCCATAAGGAAACACTTGAGTCACGGTGAATGGACCGGACCAACGGGATTTCAATTTACCGGAAAATATTTTCAATCTTGAATTAAAAAGTAAAACTTGATCCCCAATGTTAAAAACCCGGTTTTTAATTTTTGAATCATGCAACTTTTTAGTTTTCTCTTTATAAATCAATGAATTTTCATAAGCAATGTCCCTTAGTTCATCCAATTCATTTAGTTGCATTTTCCGGTCTTTTCCCGCGGTCTCCATGTCATCATTACAATGCTTTAGGGCCCAATAAGCCTTGTGTTCTAACTCGATAGGCAAATGACAATTTTTTCCATACACAAGCTTATAGGGAGTGCACCCAATGGGTGTCTTATGAGCGGTCCTAAAGGCCCATAAAGCATCGTCTAACTTATCCGACCAAGATTGTCGGTTTTCCCCCACGGATCTTTCCAAGATCCTCTTCAATGCTCGGTTTGAAACCTCGACTTGCCCACTCGTTTGTGGGTGATAAGCCGTAGAAAGACGATGTGTAACCCCATATTTCCTTAGAACCCTTTCGAATTGGTCATTACAAAAATGGGTTCCACGATCGCTTATGATAGCACGAGGGGTTCCAAACCTAGCAAACAAACTTTTCAAGAACTTGACTACCACACGAGCATCATTGGTGGGCAAGGCCTTCGCCTCCACCCACTTAGAAAGGTAGTCAACCGCAACGAGAATGTACTTATTACCACGAGATGATGGGAACGGCCCCATAAAGTCTATGCCCCAAACATCAAAGATCTCACATACTTGAATGATATTTTGTGGCATTTCATCTTTTTGTGAGGCATTTCCTTGTCGTTGGCATGAATCACAAGACTTCACAAGATCTTGTGCATCTCGGTAAATAGTAGGCCAAAAGAAGCCGGCATCAAACACCTTTTTAGCCGTGAGATTAGCACCGTGGTGACCACCCGTGGGTCCCTCATGGCAAGCTCTAAGGATGTTAGAAGCTTCGGTGCCAAATACACAACGGCGGATGATTTGATCCGCACAAGTTCGAAACAAGTAAGGGTCTTTCCAAAAATAGAACTTGACATCACGAAAGAATTTTCGTTTTTCTTGAGTTGTCATACCCTTGATGATGAAGTTACCCGCATGGTAATTTGCAAAATCCGCAAACCATGGGGTAGAAGAATCAAGCTCGGAATTCACTACACCAAGTGTCTCGAGCGGAAATGTTTCGGTGATTTCCTTGGGCTCGTAAACACTTTGGTGAGGATCTTCCAAACGAGAGAGATGATCGGCCGCTAGATTCTCGGCTCCTTTTTTGTCAACGATTTTGTGATCAAATTCTTGAAGGAGGAGAATCCAACGAAGTAATCTCGGCTTTGCATCTTGTTTAGCCATGAGATACTTGATAGCCGAATGGTCCGTATACACTATGCATTTTGTCAAGACGAGGTAAGGTCGGAATTTCTCAAATGCATACACCACGGCAAGGAACTCCTTTTCCGTTGTAGTGTATTTAAGTTGAGCCTCGGTCATCGTCTTGCTAGCATAGTGAATAGGCAAGAAATGCTTATCATGACGTTGCCCCAAAACGGCCCCAATAGCGTAATCACTTGCATCACACATAAGTTCAAAGGGGAGGTTCCAATTTGGAGCAACAAGAATGGGAGCTTCGGTAAGTTTCCTCTTAAGGATCTCAAAGGCTCGTACACAATCTTCGTCAAAGACAAAACGTGCTTCTTTTTCAAGAAGATGTGTAATGGGTCGAGAAATCTTCGAGAAATCCTTGATGAATCGTCGATAAAAGCCCGCGTGGCCTAGGAAACTCCTAACTCCCTTGACGGTTTTTGGATGAGGTAATTTGGCGATGACGTCTACCTTAGCTTGATCTACCTCAATCCCCGCTTTCGAGACCTTGTGCCCTAAGACGATTCCACTCTTAACCATAAAATGACACTTTTCCCAATTGAGCACAAGGTTGGTTTCCTCACAACGTTTTAACATTCTCTCAAGGTTCGACAAACATGAAGTAAAGGAATCACCAAACACGGAAAAGTCATCCATGAAGACTTCCATCGTCTTCTCGATCATATCATGAAAAATAGCCATCATGCATCGTTGAAAAGTTCCCGGTGCATTGCAAAGTCCGAATGGCATTCTACGATAAGCAAACGTTCCATATGGACACGTAAACGTAGTTTTTTCTTGATCACGAGGATCGATGGGAATTTGGAAGTAACCGGAAAAACCATCTAGAAAGCAATAGAAATCATTTCCCGCAAGACGCTCCAACATTTGGTCCATGAAGGGCAAGGGAAAATGGTCTTTTCGAGTGGCTTCATTTAACTTCCGATAGTCAATGCACACTCTCCATCCGGTCACGAGTCTAGTGGGAATCAACTCGTTGGCATCGTTTGGCACAACGGTCATCCCTCCCTTTTTAGGGACACAATGAATAGGACTCACCCAAGGGCTATCGGAAATAGGGTAAATCATTCCCGCGTCAAGGAGTTTAAGGACCTCCTTTTTTATGACGTCGTGAATTTTGGGGTTTACCCTCCTTTGACTTTGGATTGTTGGCTTGAAATCCTCCTCCATTAATTACAAAATTTGGGATCGATTCCCTTAATGTTGGATAACTTCCACGCAATCGCCCCTTTGTGATCCTTAAGAACATCGACAAGTGCGGTTTTTTCATCATTCGAAAGTTCCTTCGCAATAATAACCGGCAACTTGTCGTCCTCCTCCAAATAGACATACTCGAGGTGAGGAGGTAAATCTTTCAACTAGAGAATAGGTGGTTCCTCAAGTGAAGATTTGGGCTCGATACTCATAACCTCCTCGGGTGGAGGGAATAGGAAATCGTTGAGAAAATCCTTGATAATCGAGAAGTCCTCATAGTTGTCGACGTCTTCGTCAAAAGTACGTGGAACATCGAATTCTTCCAACGTAAAACCACCACCTTCGAAAGGAGTGAAGGTTGGTGTCGAATTATCAAGAATTGGATCTAACATAGTGGGATTGCCACTAGTTTCTTCATCACCAAACCCTAAAACTTCTTGTGAAAATTCCTCGCAAACCACGTCGATCATATCAACGAGGTTTATGGTAGCAACGGAATAAACATGAGAAAGTTGAGAATTTTGAGTTGCGTTTATAACAAGTTCCTCGTCGTTGAAACGTAAGGTGATCTTTGTAGCATGCACATCAATCAAAGCCATAGACGTATCTAAAAACGAACGACCTAAAATAAGAGGAACTTGAGGATCCGTGGGGATGTCAACAACAATAAAGTCTACGGGATAGTAGAACTTCCCCACTTTCACAAAAACGTCTTCCGCCAAACCACATGCAAGAATTGTGGAATGGTCGGCCAACTCAATAGACATTCGTGAAGGAGTAAGATTAGGAAGATTGAGCGACTTGTAGATTGCAAGTGGCATCAAGTTAATGCTAGCACCAAGATCGGCCAAGGCATAGCATTCTTCCATATCTTGAATTGCACAAGGGATCAAAAATTTACCGGGATCACCGACTTTTTGAGGTATGCGATTAAGATAAACCGACGAACAACTAGACATTTGGTGTAATTTTTCCTTGTTGTTCAACATACTCTTAAAGTTAGCGGCAAATCGAGGCATCATGACCAAGGCGTCGGCAAAACTTATATTAAAATGCAAGTCACGAAACATTTTCATAAAAAGCTCAAATTGGTAGTTGTCGCGCTCTTGTCGTTTCTCCTTCCTAAGTCTCGATGGGTAAGGCAAGGGTGGTGTGGGTTGGGGCATAGGCATAGCCTTTGGAATCTCGGGTTCCAAAATGGGTGATGGGTCAATCGAAGGTGTGGCATGAGCGGTACTTTGTGGGCTTGAAATATGCTCCTTTTCGACCACCACCTCGGGTTCTTCCTCAATTTCCTCCACCGTTGGAGTAATTGGTTGAGGAGTCGGTTCTTTAAGTGCCTTACCACTACGTGTGGTAATCACTTTCATCTCTCCCTTCGGGTTTGAAATGGTGTTACTAGGCAAACTACCCGAAGTAGAGGCTTTGTTCACCATTACGCATTCTAAAATTGCATTAAGCTTAGCATCAAAATTATTAAACTTCACATCTTGGCTAGCGGCTTTTTGGTCAATTCTTTGTTCAAGCCTAGCATGACTTTGCTCTATCTTGTTGTTTTGACCTCGAATTTGGTTAGCAAAATCATTTTTCAATTCATTCCTCATGGCTAGATTTTCCTTAATGAAATTAGCTAACTCCTTTGCATTCTTAGCCGTTTCCTTAGCTTGATTAGCCATTTGCTCTTGAATGTTTTCCATAATCTTATCATTTGAAGTAGTGTAATTCAAAAATTCCAATGGAAGTTCTTTGTTATTTTGAAGAGCTTGACTTGAATTTTGAAAATTACGGTTTTGATTTTGATTTTGCAATTGGCTATTACTACTACTCCCTTGATTCCCATAGTTGTTATTACCCTTATAATTGTTCTTTTGATTGCTTTGGTAACCAACTTGATTGTTTCGATAATTGTTAGCATTTTGATTTGGTGAAAAACCCGGTGGAGTCAATTGATTAGTGCGAGGAACTTGACCGTTTTGGTTATAAGTTCCCGCGGCCGCGAAGGCACTCGAAGTGTTACCACCGTTGGTAATGCACTCGGAATAATCGTGAGCTCCACCACAATACATACAAGAAACCTCAACCGCTTTAATCGTAGCGGGAGCGGGTTGTTCACAAACTTTAAACTCAATTAACAATCCTTTAAGCTTATCAAAAATCTTGTTCTCCAAATTAGCCTCGATTTGGCAAGCATCAACGTTGTGTGACAAACTAGGTGAAGATGAAGACGAAGCCTTACGAACACTCGACGTGCTACGAGGACTATACACCTTAGACCTATTCTCAATAATTACCAATGCTTCCTCGACCGTCTTACACAAGAAATTACCACCCGCGGCGGCATTAAGATAATCACGCTCATGATCGTTCAACCCATTGTAAAACGTGTCTATTTGATGCAAGTCGGAAAAACCATGATGAGGACATTCGTGCAACATTTCCTTAAACCTATTCCAAGCCGTTGAAAAACTCTCATTAAACTCTTGCGAAAATTTTGAAATCTCGTTTTTCAAGTGCGTAGTCTTAGAGGGCGGAAAAAATTGGTTCACGAATTTTGAAACGAGATCCTTCCACGTCAATATAGAATTGGGTGGCTCTTTCTCTAACCAAATTTTTGCGGGCCCCGCTAAGGAATACGGAAAAAGCATCATCTTAATCGAGTCGTTTGAAACATCCTTAAACTTGCACGTGGCGGTGAGACGATTAAATTGGCGAATGTGGTTATGCGGGTTGTCCTTTTCGTCCCCTCGAAACTTGTTGTTTTGAATCATGGACAACAAACCCGTCTTAACCTCAAAATTCTCCGCAAGGATAGCGGGAATCACAATCGCTTCTCCATAACCCTCGGTGGGTGCTTGAAGCAACTCCATCATAGTTCGATTAGCCATGGGTGCTTCTTTCATTACAATGGGTTCGTCAATAGGAGAGTCCTCACTAGTAGGAGTGAGTGATTTGTTTCTTCGTTTACGAGCACGTCTTGCTTTAGAGCGAGTTTGCATAAACGTCACGTACAACGAGAAGGCGAGCAAAGAAGATTCTTTTTGGTATTTTTACTTTTTCAATTTTTTTTTTGTGGTTTTTGATTGTTTTTAACTTTTTTGGATTTTTTGGAATGTATTAAGTAGACCAAAATCTACAAATCTCCTCACTAATCAAATCTCTTGATTAACGAAGCCTCAAGGAATGAAAACGAACACGTGAAGTGAACGCCTTCGATGACTTTAGAACGATGGTGGAACACCAAATCGTTCAAGAGGGTTTAATCAAATGAAACCAAGAAAATATATATGATACTTAGTAATACTTTGGGCGGCAAAACCCTCGATTCACTCTCAAAATCAAATACGCACAAGCAAGCGGAGGAAACGAGGCGGCGCGAAGCACTTAAGAGCCTTTTTCCTTTAGGTCGTGAAATACAACCGCCTTATACCCACCTTATAGTTTGTATTATCAAAATCAAGCTTCACGAAAGTATTTATCTATTTTTGCCTTTTTTCTTTGGTTTGAGATTCGAATACAATGATTGGGTAATGACCTCCCAAGTCAAGGTTGTGATTTCTCACGTATTTGGAGTACTTGTAAATTTATTGTTCTACGTATACAATATAGTAATAATATTCACACAAAAATCGAAAAACGATAATACGTATTAATAGAGTGCTATTAATACAAATACTATTTATGGCTAATATAGAAAACAACAATGGTTCAACCAAAACACAACACGCCTCCCCGGCAGCGGCGCCAAAATGATGTTGTAAATTTAGTCAACTACCTTTAGGAAAAAGTAAGCAACTAAAATAGGGCAAGTGCACGACGATTTAGGAAAACCGTGTGTGAATGACCCTAGGTGAGTTCGTTCTCGAGGAGGCAAGTGCGTTGTGTTAAGAGTTGATATATGATGTTTGTGATTATGAAGATTTATGAAAGAAATGAGATTAGAAAAGAAAAGACGGTTACGAAAACTAATTAAACTACGACGAAAAAGGCGTAAACGTAAAACCGTAGAAAATGACAAAAATAAAATTTTTCAACCTAAAAATTAATTATAAGCTAAAACAAGTCTAAAATAATATAAATAAGGAATAAAATCCAATAAAAATATTTTAAAACCTTTTATTAATTAAATATTCAATTTTAAATGCTAATTAAAGCCCTAAAATTAAATATAATTAATCAAAATGTCCAAAATATTATTTTATTGAACAAATAACTTACTTATATTATTTAACAACTAAAAAGTATTTTTTTGTATTTTTAAATTACTTTTTACTATTTTTAAATTACTTAAAACTATTTTAAAATTAAAATAATTATAAAAAATAATTAAATAATGCTAAAAATAATCTACCAATTTTAAAAATCCTATTTTACTCTAATGAATAGTAGAAAAATGAAAAATCTTGAAAAATATTAAATTTCCCACTAAATGACAAAACTAGTTTAATTAAAACCCTAATTAACTTAAATTAATTATAAAAATTAATTAAAAAGGTGAACAGTAACCAAATTTTAAACCAAAAACCTTAAAATATTATTCTAAGTTCAGAAAAATTGATTAAACCTAAAAATATTACTTTTTGGCACTAAAAGACAAAAACAGAAACTTTAAAATTAATTAAAAATAGCTAAATAACCTAAAAATTACTAAATGAACAGTAAATAAAAATTTTATTAATCAGAAAAATCCTAAATTAAATAAGAAAAATAATGGCACTGGTTTCAAGGTTTAATTCCACTTTTTGGGCACTAAAGACAAAAAAGTAAGAAAACAGATAGTGACATGTGCTGGACTTTTGTCCTTTAGCTCAGTAGTGGGAAAAAAGACACTAGCAGTGGGAAAGGAGTTCCCACTGACAGTGTAAAATTTTGATGTGATTTTCAATAAGCTTAGGAAAGCTTATCTTGATAGCTTTTTTGGACAATAAGGCACCCTTATACTCCAAAGAGTATAAGGAGTCTGATTAAGCACAAAAACAAGCAGTCTCTTAACAAGAATAAGCACAAATTAAGCCCTAAAGTTACTGATTAAGCATCAAACAGGTCTGATGAACCATTGCTGAGGTTTCATGCACAAATCTGAATTTTAAAACCTTATATCTTGGAAATAAGCTTATAAGCATGCATACAAGTAACACACAATCCTCAATCACCCTAAAATCTAGCAACCTACAAAGTTTGATAGCAAAATATCTAAAAAAAAAAAGTCACACACAAGCAGTTTCTGATTTTGGCTATGTTTTACCCTTTTAAGCATGCAAAAGTGTTTCAAACCTACTCAAACTGAAACCAAAGACCATATAGCACTCCAATATAACCTAGGAGATGTTTCTAGACAAGTTTTAACATGCAATTTTATCACAAATGCCTGCTGATTCCTTGACCCAAACACCCCTTAAAAATCCTAAATCAACTTTTTTCAAATCAAATCAATACACAACTAAACCAAACTGGAATTAGGAACTCAAAACAAGCATATGACATCTAAATAGACCAAATACAAGAACTTAAGCAGACTTATAACAGCTTAACATAAAAATCACACAAAGCATGAATATTTTTCAGAAACATAAAAAGATGGAAATAGATAACAAGGGATACCTTGTTGGGCTTACTTCCAAGCCCAACAGTGGCTGATAAGCCACCTCCTACAAGCCCGGGCTTGTGCAGATCAAGTATGATTGGATTGGTTTGAGAGCAAATGACAAGAAAATGGGTAAAATGGAACTTGATGGATCCTTGTTTCCTGCACACCACAACCAACAAACAGAGAAGAGACAAGCTACTAGTGACTCAATAAGCTTGTTTTAAGAAGCTTATTGAGTGGCTTATAGCAGTAAGATAAAGAAAACAAGTTTCTGAAATTTTTTTGAAAACAATTGAAAATTTAAAAACAAACTTTGAGAGTTGTAAAATGGATTCAAGAAGAACAAACTTTAAAATGTAAATGCTGGAAAATAAATGGTTCTCAGTTTCATGTGAGTTAAAAATACTTTCATTAATTTGAAGAAAATAAAGTTACATCAAAACTGGAACAAAAACAAATGCTGAAACCCTCATGCCTTAAATAGGCTTACAAAGAAATTTCTAGAAGATAAAACCCTAATTGCTAACTCCCAATTGTACCCTTGGTCGATTCTTGGAATATGCTGTTGAGATGCCAATTTTGAATTGAGGTCTTGGATTCATGTGACTGCTCCATGTGAAATGGCAGTTGTCAAGATGATCTGGTGCGTCCAAGGACCCTTAGCCAACACGAAAATCACAAGGTTCGTTGATTTGCTGGCACACTTTGTCTTGGAGTAGCAGGGGAGCCACGTGGGGGACCCAGGAGTGGATGGTGATGGGTTTTGGGATGTGGGATGGGTTTAAGATGAGCTTAATCTTCATTCTGGAAACTTAATCTCAAAACCTCTTGATTTAAATAATCTGGTGATTAGGGTTTATAAGGGTGGGGAAAGATAAACAGTGGAGTTTAATTTGGGATTAGGGTGATTAATATTCAAAAACGTGTTTACCCCCAAAACCATAACTGATTAAAATCAGTTATATTTAAATTATGAGTGGGAATCCGACGTGGGGGAATGGTAGGTTTTGATTGGAGGATGGAGTTGAGTGGGGTGAGGTGGCGTGTTGTGAGAGGCTGGGCTAGGTTTGGTTGTCTGGCCATGAATGGTCCCTCAACTCCTTTCACTTCTTCAATTTGTAATAAACAGCCAAATCTTCTTTTCCTTTGTTAATAACTTTCAGCAATTTGCATTTTTGGCACAATGTTTTTATAATCTTGAAACAAGGACCATTTATGCAATTTCTCTATTTTCCAAGGACTGAATTTGCCATATCTTCAAACTTCAAGGCTTTGACTTGTTGGTTGACTTCTTGGAGGACCATATTTGACAATTTAGATTTGATGAGGGACTAAATTTGCCAATTCTTCAAAGTTAAGGGTCTTTTTTGTAATTTTGACAAACTTTAGGGACCAAACTTGTAATTATGAAGATACAAGGGTATAAAGTGTCAATTCTTCAAACTTGGAGGACCAATCTTCAATATTCTTCAAATCTTCAAGGGTTTTCTTTGGAAAATTCCTCACTAGGGCTTGGTTCATCGTGCGGCTTCGTTTCCCGTGTTCGTTTTTGCGTGATTCTTGTGATCTTTTGTCATTTTCTCAATATCCGTACCTAAATTACACAAGCAACAAACACAAGCATATATTTGGGTATTTTGATGATATTTAATGCATTTTAAGTCCAAAAAGAACGATGAGACCATGTATAAAAGCCGTCTCATCAAAAAGCTTAGATAGAAATAAAAAGATAAAATTTTTAATCAAATAAGCAATAAGATTAAGCAAAATCAATGCTTAATCTGAATTAAAATCAAATCCAGGACAAGAAAAGTAGGATGAGAATGATAAATAAAAGCTTGATTATAGGAAAATAAATATTAAGAACAAAATTAAAAGACTTACTTGAATTAAAGGCAAGAAATTAAAGGTGCAAAACAAGGTATTTAAATTGACAATTAAGTAAATGACATGAAAATTAAAGGTACAAGTAATTAAAGGTGGAGAGTTAATTTGTCAAGTTAGCTAACAAAATGAAATGAAGTGAAATGGGTTCTATTTATAGGGATAATGGAAGCATGTGTTGCTCCTTCCTTTCTTTCTTTCTTCTTTCTCGTCTTTTCGTCTTCTTAATTCTTCGACTTTTTCGACTTTGTCTCGGGATTAAATAAACTCGTCTTATAATTTCTTCATTAACTAGACTTGAGTTCTTCGGATTTATTAAACTTTCGTCTTTGGACTTTTTCTTCGATAAATCTTCAGAATATGTCTTGGACTTCCGTTCTTTTTGCACTCTTGATCTCTTGACTTCGTCTTTTGTATTTTTCTTCGATAAAAGCCCGTGAAACCCCGTGTTTTCTCCCCTTTTCACATTTTGATCATAAATCACAACAAAAACACAAACCACGCATAATTCCGACATTTATGACATAAAATACACGTTTTAGCTTGGTTGTAATCGTAATTAAGTGGTAAAAGGATGGGTGTTTTCACACCTATCACACCCCTCAACTCAATGACCTTTCAACCTTCCGAAACCTCACAAGGCATTGTGAAAACATTTCCTACCCACTCTCCTCACCACCACCAAACCCTAGGTGTGATGGCCTTCCCCCATCAACCAAATTTGTTTGCATCATGGATCCACGTGTGCTTGTTGTCGATTTCAACAAATTGAACTTACTCATGTGTATGAGAAGTTAAATTTTCTTGAATTCCTCCCCACTCAAACTCCTCTCAAAGTTTTTGTTCCCGTGGACAAAACTTCGAATGATGCCTCGTCCTCTTATTTTTCCAACTAAAGGACTAAGCAGTCTTGGAGTCAATATACTTTAGTTGTTTTGGAGTCAATAAAATTTTAAGCAATCTTGGAAAATCATCACTATTATAATAGCTTATGCTTTGTGGTTTATTTTCCATATCTTTTGCTTTAGATACTCATATTGTGTGTATGACTATCTACCTTGTTTGTTTCTTTCATATTTATGTAATATAAAACCTTTGTGTTGTGTTTGTTTTCTTTATTTGATCATTCTCTCTTTCTTTTTGAGTTGATCGTGGTTAATCTTTACAATTGATTATGGGTGATTCCATCAATTCAAGATTTTAACCCATTGACAAATTTATCATCTTCATTGGTTGGATGTTTATTTTCTACCTCCATTCCACCAATTGAACTTTGATTTTGTCATTTATCTCTTTGGACATACTTAGCAAATACTTGCTTCTAATTTGAGATTTCTTCTCCTTCTCCCTCTCAAGATACTTAGTAGGTAGTGATCATATATACATTGGTGTTTCTTTTCTTTCTACTAACCTTTGTGTAGCATGTCACCATAGCTCATACACTTGGTGCCCCAAGCAAGAGGGAGCAACCACCAAGGGGGAGATACTAGCAAATTCTGGTTCTCTTCAAGGACTTGTGCTTACCTTTTTGCTACGACAAAGGGGGAGAAATGATAGTGATAAACTCGTTAATAATTTGATATTTTGTGTTTCTACATAAATGAGTTTATAGTTTGTCGTAATCAAAAAAAGGGAGATTGTTAATGCAAATGATGCCTAAAAACATTATTAGTGTTAACTAATCTTTCTTAGTTTTGATCACAACAAACTATACAACACATTTAGTGTAAAACTCAAAACGAATTATTTAACTAACACTATCATCAAGGTAATAATCATATCACTAACTTTTCTTAATCATACTTAGTGATCATCAAAGTGATTATCCTTAAAACTCAATTTTGTTAATATGACAAAAGATTTTTAATAAACTTTCTTTTTAAGAAAATGTTTTATTAAAATGGAAAATGTAAATTTGAAAATGGCATATTCCATATGTCATAAGAATATCCTTTGAAGGTTTAAAAAACATCAGATAATCCTACCCTACTAAAAGACAAAAAAGGAGCGTAGTCTACTGGGCGGTACCTTAAATAGCTAGGTGGTTCTCTAGCGATATGGAACCGCCGGGCTAGTTAAAGAACCACGCCCAGCTAGCCGTTGCACCTTGTCTTCTATAAATAGTGGATCAAATCTCATTTTCCAACAACCCTCTTGGACTTTTTTCTCAGCCCCCTTTCTCTTTTATATAGCATAATCATTAGTAAATGATCACTTAATGTGTTAACTATGTTTACATATGATTATCCTCTTGATTCCCTCCTTTACCTTATCCAAAGAGAAGATCACTCACTCACTAGTGTTGTGATAAAGATGAATCCATGAATTAGTCATGTTCATCATGTTAGCCTTTTTGTTTTATGTTGATCCATTTGTATTTATGAATACTTGGACTAGTTGTGTTCATTCAAGCTATTTTTGAATACTTGGATTTGTTGTGTACATGCGTTGCATATGTGTTTGCTTGGATTTATGTTGTGTAGATCCAAGCTACATGTGTGTACTTGGATATGTCTAGTTGAGTTGTAATAGATTGTGTAGTAGCTCTCATGAAACTATAAAGTGATGTGGTTGTGTCTTGTGAGTTCTCACTAAAATTAAAAGTGATTAGTAGTTGTGTTGTGTGAGGTTCTCACTTAGCTTCAAAGTGAAGAGTCGTGAAGATTGGTTCTAGCTTTAGATTAGAACTCAACATCTAGCCTTGTGTTGTTAAATTGTGAAGTAGGCAACGTCGTGAAGATTGGTTCTAGCTTTAGATTAGAACTCGACATCTAGCCTTGTGTCGTTAAATTGTGAAGTAGGCAACGTTGTGTAGATTGGTCCTAGATAAAGATTAGGTCTCGACATTTAGCTTAGTGTCGGAAAATAATGTAAGCGACGATGTAAGGCTTTCTACGCCAAGAAGGGAGCTTGTGGATATAGTGGAAATCTCGAGTAGGTGTACTCGAGGAGTGGAGTAGAAACGAGGATAGAGCCTCGTTGTCGAACCACTATAAATCTTGGTGTCTTGTCATTAGGTTGTCTCTTTCCTTACTCTTTACTTATTTCATTATCATTATACTTACCTATTACCATTGCCAATGCATTTGAATTAAACCTAATCATTATGCAACTTAGTTTCAAGTAAAAGATAGTTTTGATACAAACCTAATTGAAAGTAATTTTAATAAGGTGACTAATCGAAGAGAAACTATTCAACCCCCCCTTTTAGTTTCTACAGTTATGATGCTAGATTAAGCTTGGGTAAACCTGTTACACACATTTGCTTGTTTAAATCATGGATTAAAAAGTGAAAGGGGTGTTTGGGTCTACTGATTTAAGGTGCTTGTTTGATTTTGAGTTATGGTATAAGGTTTGTTTAGTGTTGATATCTATTTTTAAGTGATTGTATGCTTTTGTATGCAAGTTTCATGCTTTAAACATCAAATCTGAACATTGTGCTATAACTTGTTTGATTTTGCCTGTTTTGACCTAAGATTTTGGAAACACCTAGAGTGTATGCATGTTTAGGATTAACAAGGGTTTAAACAAAGTTTATATAACCTATTTAAGAGATTTGAGGGTTTGAATTTGGTCTGTGGTCAAGTACATCAGCGGAAGGATTTTTAGTTCATCTTTGTGTTCATCAGTAACATTCATTAGCTTGAATCTTTGTATAAACCTTGAATCAGTGTATGAAACAAGTTGATTTGTGTTCATTTGAATTTATTATAGTTTATGTATGCATTTGGTTCAATTTGGTTGGCTTATTCTTGCTTAATCTGCTTATTTGTGCAAAACTGCTTATTATTCAAGTTTGTATCATATCTAAACAAAGATTGAATTAACTGTACTAATTGGCTGATTGTTTTTGTGTTTGATTGATTGTTATTGACTCCTTATAACCCACTGGTTATAAGGGTTCATTTGTGTGCTTTGATTCCAACAAAAAAACCACAAAAGACAAAAAGTCAAGATAGTCAAGCAGTGGCAACTTTTCCCACTGCTAGAAAACCCAAAACTAGCCACTGCTAGTGTTAATTTTCAATCAGCTTATCAATAAGCTATAATAGCTTATTTATACCTGTCACACCCCACCATGGCAGAATATGGGGCACGACGTATGGATATCATCACAACAATAGCGTGTCTATAGAGATAACTAAATGATATAAGAAATGTCATAAAATGGTGACACAAATGTCATGACAATATCTCAACAATGCAGGAGTCTAGGTAAGTATGTAACAGTCCTACCTCTTACCCAAGACAATCAAATATCACAAACAAAACAAACATATAGGTGCCAACAATATCACTTATTAAACAAACAAAAGAAACTAAGAAGGAAACGGGGATTCTCCTTCTATATGCATTCCTAAGCTTCTCCAATCCTAGCCACTTACGTTCTCAAGCTTAACCATAACATCACCTGAAAGAGACACTAAAACACGTCAACATAAAGTTGGTGAGAGTCATAGGTTTAGACTCCAATGCTAAATCAATTACAAACTGTGAATAACAACCATAAACACAATAACATATGGACAATGTGCTACAATTATGTATTAACAACTAGCATTCAAGATCAGTCATTCCAAACCAAAATCCAAGGCTCCTATCTTGCCAAACAACATGGTACCATAGATGATCACACTATGTACCTATCCCAAGGCCACTACCTTGTCAAACCACAAGGCCACTACCTTGTCAAACCTCAAGACCACTACCTTGTCAAACCACAAGGCCACTATCTTGTCAAACCACAAGAACTGAGACGGTACGTGTCCCCCGATCCAAATCATAAACACAATCAATAATCACATAGCAGTTAATCACATAAGTGCACACACAAGTCCATTACCAATCATAAAACATTCACAGCATAAGTTATAAAACCAAACAGTGTCTCTTCCATCCCATCTAGAAGTCAAAATCATTAAAAGACATGGGACAATGAAACTCACCTGATTGAGCTTCTCCAAATGTCCTCGCACTAGCAAAAAGCTAACAAACCAAAAACACATAATCAAAACATGAACCAATCACTAAAATGGTTCATCAACCTATGATGGACATCTAGTCTATTCCCGTATAATTACCTCATTGTTAAGCTCTAATCACCCTATTACCCTTCCTTAACAAGTCCTTAACTTGGTTAAGTTTAATAACTATCCCGTTCATATTTTACCCAAACAGTCCCAGTTTTTAGGTCTCAAAACTTTAAGTCAAACGTCCACTTAAACATACCCATGGTTTCTGTAAAAGGAATATTCATACCCTTACTTATGTTGGCTAACACCTCCCACTTGACCTAACCTTAAAGCTACTGTTAAGGCCCCGATATACATATATCTACTTTTGTCATTCCAGATTTCCTGATTTTAAACGTACTAAAAGTTTGTTACCATTAAGGGGTCTTACCCTAAACCACAACCTTAGCCCAAGTGCAGATACTTACTACAATATATAAACCATCTCTCATGTTCGTGAGAAGATCCCAATGCAACCCTAAGTACCCCAAACAACCCAAAACTTAAAAAGAAAACAGGCTGAATTAAAAACTGTTTTGACCTACGACTGTTGTAACCTGTTTTTGACCCACTTCCCGACTTCCAATTTAGTTCTAGTTTCTTGCATTGGAAAGCCACTTCAAATACCTTTCCATGGGTACTTGGATCGTAAAATAAGAGTTTATAGAACTCGCTATATGATCAAAACAATGACCCAAAATTCTGCCCAGTTTTTAAAAACGGGTTTAACAAAATCAACCTCATTAATTAACCGTAATCCCTCTAATTATAAGCCCTAATTTATGTAATCATCATGTTATGATTAATATAACATTAATTTACTGTTTTTATAATAAACCCTAACCTAAATCCATCATAAGATGATTAAAAAAACATAAAAACAATTTAATTAAAAAGGGTTATAAAGATTTACCTTTAATTTATGAAAAACCAAGATTTTTATGAAAACCCTAATTCCTCCCTTGTATATTTCGACTCCTTATTGATCTTCAGGGATTTTATGAAGTGTTTTGATAAATAAAAACCTTATATAATTAATCCTAACCAGTCCTAGCCCAAATACAAAAGCCTGATTCCCTTTTTCGCTTTTTTCCCCTTTTCTTTTCTTTTTTTCACATAACTGACCTGTACCCATTTAATTTCGTTTTTTTTTTCCTTTTTATTATTAATATTTGTATTAATAATATTACCTTAATTTTCCTTAATTTATTTCAGCTCCTAAAGCCTCCAAAACCTCAAAACCGTACAACTAGTCAAATTTACGCGTTTTACCGTAAAAGACGTAAAATATACACTTTTAAAAAAAATCTCAAATTTTGAAATAAACTTTATAACTAAGTCCTAAATGACTTAAAACCATCCCGAAAAATATTCATATGACTAATTACCTCATCCGAGACCTCCAAAAGCTAAACCGTAAATCCTAAAAAAAAATATACTATTACTATAATACTTATACGTATACGTAAACACCAAAATATCACCATTTCATTTCATAGTCACTAAATGTGAGCTCATGAACATGAAATAACCGTTCCTCAATTTACTTATGAGTACTCTATACTCATAAACGATAACCACACCAACCTCGTTCACACAAAATAAACACGTAAACACACAAATCAAGTAATCACACATAAAATAACCTAAAAATAAGACCAAGTGACGAACCACAAAACCACGGTTGTCACATCACTCCCTCCTAATAGAAATCTCGTCCCGAGATTTACTCCTTAGGATCAAACACACAAACAACAAATCACACGAGGATACTTGTTCTAAACGAACTCCTCTCATTTCCATGTGAACTTTAGTTCAAGTCTCAAATTACCACATATACTAACCAACAATATTTAAATTTATTGCCAAACTCTTGACCTCACAGTCAATAAATCTCACAAATGACTCTTTGATACAACAAAGACTCTTATTAACACAAGTCCCGAATAACCGTACAGGTAAAATGCATTCTCAAACAACCTTTACCAATCCCAATACATGAAATGTATCATGTATACAACTTATTTTCCCCAGGTAATTCTATGCTCATATGCTACTGGTCCGATCTTTCTAAAGATCATAAATGGACCTCCAAAACTCTACGTCAACTCTTTCATTTTACCAAGACATACCACCCGTTACTATGGGTGAAACTTCATACACAACTTTGTCACTAACTCTAGTGGTTTCCTCCATCTCTACATAGCATCCCTTGCTGCTCTCATCCCGTCCACAAACACCATTACCGCATTAGTAGCATGCTTTGTGCTTTATTCTACTCATTAGGCTCTACCAAAGTTCTACCTTCGATTCCTATCTCGACCTATTTCATTTATGCTTCGCTTCTATACACACTTCCTTCTTCCTCCTTAACTCATGCCATACATCACGATGTGATGCTTCCCATCGTTTCTTCCCTTTCCATAATCCCTCATAAGGCATTCCATACATATCGGGCTAACTTTTACGTAAAACCCTCTATTCCATCACATCCATACGCAATCCTTCCAACTTCTCAACTACGTGACTTCTCATTCCTCTTGAAATATGAGATGAATTAGTCTGTCTATCGACTATCACCCAACTCTCGTCGTACTTATTCCTCCACCGCATTATGTATCCCTTCCACCAACTTCGTCCTTACATCGCCCTTTCTAAGCTACTCCTAACTATGTAGGAAGTATAGTCTACGTCCCTTTTCTTCATATGATTGTCCAAGCCACGCAACATACATGTTGACGCTTTCTCTGCTTTAGACAACTCAACTCGTGCAACCTACATGCTTTATCCAAACCGCCCTAATACATCATCCATATAGTTCAATCTCATCTCAGCTTCACTTCATTCTTTTTATTTCATGTCTCATCAACCATGCTTGCCTTTCCCAGATGGTACTTGGCCTTGAAATTTTCTTTCACCTCTTAACTCCACCCATCACCTTTGTCAAATGTTCAATCAAGATGATTGAGTATGTGTTGGAGACGTTCATGATGCGTATAGATCATTCTCCACGTCTCATAGACCAAATTCCTCTAGCATTCTAGGCAGATATAACAATCCAGCTCCACTAACTAAGTCTATCCAATTCTTCCAAATCTTCCGTTCCTGCAACGTATAGTGATCACCTTTCTTTGTCGTCCTCGTACGCGTCCAAATCCTTGCTCCACGTATCATCATGCTTCGCGAATTCATCCAACCCTTCTGATAATGCCAAGATCGGCTCATTATCCAATCCACCTCTTCAGCCTCCAAAATGCTTCCTCATCCTTCTTCACTTCGCCCCTTGCTGGTTCCATGATATGCCATCATCTCTAACTACTCATCATGGTAGACTTAATACTAAAACTCACACTTGAAAATCTCACGTATAATTCCACTCCAAAACCAACACATAATTCGCCTCACTCTCCTTCTCAGATTTGAGTATATCAAGATGTCGTCGATGCTCCCGATGACAACTCGTTTATACACGTTCACGCACACTTGGTTCATTGACACCATGAATACTGCTAGTGCTTTGGCGAAGCCAAATGCATAATCGTAAACCCAAAGCGTTCATACAACATCCTTAGCAGTTTCAACTATGTCCTCCTTGCACCCTCTCTTAGCGACAATACAAATAGATTCCTACCTTGTTCCACTTGCGAAATTCTACACACATTTTAAAAGACCAATGCTTCCTCTCATCATACCACTCAACCGCTTTCCACATCTAATCTACTACTAAGCAACTCAACTTTTACCTTGCATCCGTTGCAATTTGCATTAACTCTTGTTCTTGAAATCATTCCATCAAAAATTTTCCTGGAAAAGCACTAACTGCAACTCCTCTCACTTCTCCTACTTGCTCTATTCATGGTTCTTGATTGTAGTCTTTTTGTACCCTTTAGGAAAAGGATGACAAAATAGTGGTAAGCGTTAAGTGTCGGTTTAGGAAAACCGAGCACAAATGACCAAGCAAGTTCGTTTCCCAAGGAGGCTAGTGCGTTGTGTTTAGAGTTGATTTTTTTGTTTGAGATTATATTGATGAGAAGAAAAGAAAATGGAAAAAAGAAAAGATCGACGATTACGAAGACGAATTAAACGTGACGAAGAAAACGTAAACGTAAGTCGTGAAAAACTACAAAATTTAAAAATTTTAAACCCTAAAAACAAAATCAAAACTAAAATGCTAAAGTAAAGTCTAAAATGATATAAATAAGAATAAAAACCCAACAAATATATTTATAAACCTTTTATTAATTAAATATTCAATTTTAAATGCTACTTAAAGCCTTAAAATTAAATATAATTAATAGAAATGTCCAAAATACTATTTTATTGAATCAATAACTTACTTATATAATTAAAAGACTAAAAAGTATTTTTCTAAAAATTAAAAGCTAATTTAAAATTCTAAAAACTATTAAAATGTATTAAATCTTAAATTAATTCTAAAAATAAATTGAAAAGCCTAAAAATTAATTGGAAAGAGAAAAAGTTCCTAAATAAATTTCTAGAATCTAGGAAAAATGAAAAAAGTTAAAAATTAAACTTTGACTTTTTGGAATAAAATAATATTAAAATAATCAAGAAAAAATAAAAAGTTCCTAAATAAATTCTAAAAAATTCTCAAAAATCCTAAATATTGTAACTAAGGAAGAAAAAGTAAATTAAAGTTTCTAAAACCTCTTAATCAATTTTATATTAATTTTTAAAGTTTAATAAAAAAACTAAAATCAAATAAAATCAAAAATTAAAGTTTTTGAAAAGTTAATTTAATGTAAACCTCAAAAATATAAAATGAAACTTAAAAACTATTTTTTTGCGTTTTTTAATTACTGTCTACTATTTTTAATATACTTTCTAAGATTAAAACAAAAAAATAATCCTAATAAATAATTGAATAAAGAGAAAAATAAAAATTTAAAACAGAAAAATCAGTTTTGATAATCAAAATCTAGGAAAAATAAAACAAGCAGAAAATTGGTACCAAATAAGCTAGAAAATACTCAAATAAGCTGCGGCTTATAATAAAAGCCCAAAACGAAAAAGGGTTCAAATAGGTTGACCCTTGAGACTTTATTAGTAAAAGTCCCAAGGGCAGGCCGGTAAGAGTGTGTGTATTTAAGCGGGAGGTTGTGAGTTCGAGTCTGTGGACACCCCAATTTTTTTGCACGATATTTTTTTTCCTTTTTTTTTTTTAAAACTTGAGCACAGTCTTTACACTACACCAAAACACAAATACTCGTCCCAAAATACCCCCGAATCTACCCTTAATCGAATCAAAAAGAGCCCAGACCTGTAGCTTTTCTTGTTTTTCTTCTTTTTTTTAGACAGTGGGCAAATGCCCCCCTGTTGAAGTCTGTTGCTTTTTTTTGGGTGTGAGCTTTTTTGGACAGTCAAAACCTTCACCCGCAGTTGGCGTGTGAGGGTTTGTTTAAAGCAAGCAGAAAATCACAAAAAAAGCAACCACGACACCACAAAACTAAGAAAAACTAGATACAATTAAGCAGGCAAGATTAAACGAGCAGGCAGATGACTAGGGAAGTAATACGGCACGATAAAACTGATAAAAACAGGCTAGGCAAGCAGGGAAGTAAAGAGCGCTTACAAATCGAGAAGATCCGTAACTATCAAGCAAAATCAATAACTAAGCATACTCAATACTTACGGAGTGAAAACAGAAAGCACACGAAATATCTTAATCCTATCACGACTTTAACTAATTCAGCAGGAAGGTAGCTAGAATTTGACAGACTCGCAGCAAATCACAAAACAAAAAAAACAGAGCACAAGCTAGCAAACAAGTGAGCAGGTTCAAGCCGATAACCTTTACAAAACCAGTCAAACTTTACTAAATAGATTGAGCAGAAAAATGAACTTTAACCAAACTTGGCAGTCACGGGATGATATTTTTAAGCAGTAAGCATGCGAAAATGTCAAGTCTTAAGGCAGATTATATGAATGATTAAATTAGTGACACGCATAGGCTACACAAACCTACGCACACAACCTGTGAACTTTCTACCTAAGAGCTTCACGAAACCAACTGCTTAACTGACCGTTGAGGATTACAGTTTAACCAATCCTAGAGCACAGATTTATAACAATCACAACTACAAAATTAACTCCTAGCAATCATTAATCTTGAGACTGATTAACCAAACGAACTCGACTTCAAGCAGAACAAAAAAAAGAGCACAACCTTTAAACAGGATTATTTCAAGTAATTCACGCGAACTTAGAGCATTTAAACACAAAAAAAACTCCAACTTAGGCTAAGGTTAACTAAACAAGATATCATCCAAACTAGTCAGAATAATCAATCAACCTAAAAACATTAAATGTAATAACACTTTTGAAGAAGAAAGGAAGAAAAGTAAAACCGAACCTACTCCCGATAACTTCCTACGGGAGTCAGCTAAGCTACCCCTAAATCTGACCAACAACTAGGTCAGATTAGGGGCGTCTTGAAGGAGAAAGGTGATACGGGGTGGTTCGTTGTGGTTCAACAACTGAACCGAAGCACCCAAGTGGATATATGAGCTGCTAAGAAAAAAATGACATTGAAGAATCAAGACCGAAGGTCTTGATTCAGTAAGTACACAAGTTAAATAACAACTTCTCTTTTTTTTTTCTTTATAGATTTTTTTTAGAATAATCAAATCATTACCGTATAACTGAAACTTATGAAACTTAAAACCTGGAAATTTCGAAATCCTTTTACTCAATTAATAATAATTTTAACAAGAACAAATTACAACAATAATCAACTTAAAGCTTTAAAAACATAAACATAAACTGGCACTCGGATTAAACTTAAAAAAACTGCAAACTTTTCATTAATTAAAAAGGGGTTTTCTTTTACATCAATCCGAGACAGAAAAAAAAAATAAACAAAATCCTATGCGCCCTTTATATAGAGGGTCACAGATCATTCTAGAAAACAAGAAAAAAGCTAACCCTAATTGACGAATTTCCATGAATGCCCTTGAAGGATATTCGGATATCCTTTGAAGATGCTGTTTTTGAAATCTTCTTGAAAAATCATGTGATTGCTGAGCTGTTATGGAGGAATCTTGTGCGTTGGATTTGTTGTGGGCAATAAGCAAGCTCTCCAAATCGTTGATCTTCTGGTGCAATCTTGTTTTCTTGTGACTGGGTGGGGTTTTGGGGACCAGGGGTGAGAGTGATGGGAGTTGAAAAGTGGGTTTGGGTTTAATTTATGCTTAATCACTAAACTGGAATGGATTAGGTATCAATTATAAACTTTTTGATTTGGGGGAAAAATTAGGGTTTAAAAGATGAAGACGAGTTTAGGGTTAAAAGTGTTTTAAGGAAAAAGAAAATACGTTTAATAATAAACGTGATATTAAGGGTCAATCCGGGTTGGGTTTTGTATGGGTCTTTGGGTCGGGTTATAATATTGGGTTTGGGTAAATGGGTGATTTGGTGAGGTGTCAACATTGTATTGGTGGGAGAAGTTTGTGTGTCTGGCTGAAATAGTCCCTAGTCTTCCAAGTTTTCTTTATTTTGCAATAAGTAGCTTCAAAGTCTTTCCCCTTTGTAAATAACTTTGTAGATGTGTCATTTTTGGCACAATCTTTTTCAAAGCTTGTATCAAGGACCATTAATGCAATATCTTCATTTTCCAAGGACTGATTTTGCCACATCTTCAATCTTCAAGGCTTTGACTTGTTGGTTGACTTCTTGGAGGACCATATTTGACAATTTAGATTTGATGAGGGACTAAATTTGCCAATTCTTCAAAGTTAAGGGTCCTTTTTGTAATTTTGACAAACTTTAGGGACCAAACTTGTAATTATGAAGATACAAGGGTATAAAGTGTCAATTCTTCAAACTTGGAGGATTAATCTTCAACATTCTTTAAATCTTCAAGGGTTTTCTTTGGAAAATTCCTCACTAGGGCTTGGTTCATCGTGCGGCTTCGTTTCCCGTGTTCGTTTTTGCGTGATTCTTGTGATCTTTTGTCATTTTCTCAATATCCGTACCTAAATTACACAAGCAACAAACACAAGCATATATTTGGGTATTTTGATGATATTTAATGCATTTTAAGTCCAAAAAGAACGATGAGACCATGTATAAAAGCCGTCTCATCACTCCCCCATACTAAACCATTGCCGTGCACTCACGCAATGCTAGAATAAAGTATCGTAGCATCTCCAAAATTCATTTTATTCACTTTATTGGAATGATAAACTAGCTACACTACCACTATTACTACTACTTGCGTTTTAGACATAATGTATGATTTTCATCGCAAAATGGGACGTTTAGGTTCATAGAATAAGAACACGTGAATGCTTCGTTAGAAATAATTTCGTCGTCCTCGATTTTCACTTCAATTCCATGCTAAGCGTGTAACGAGATCATTGTCATTATAAGTTAGTAATGCTAACACTACTCATATGCCCTAATCACGTACTTATTCTCCCATTATTCCTAAGTTGTATCTCTTATATTTTATGATGTCTTGAATGTTTCACGAGGATACATTGTTTGACTTATGCGATAATAGAGATTTAGGTCTAAAAATAGAGTCCTAACGGTGTAACTAAGACCATCAAATCAATAACCCCTCCTAATAGACGACGATGTTAAAAAATTAAGTTGACAAGAAGAATCGATAAACACGGTTTTATAACGGTTTTGAACATGAGACTTATTACCAAGACTTTTATACGCCCCCTAACGGAAGGACCTTATTATCTTTGGTTTACCTCCATCTTTTATTCAACTTCGCCATGAAGCTTTTATTATGACTTCGGTCTTGCCTTGCCTTTTATTATCCGCCTCATCGGTGGTTTTATTAGCCAAAGACGTATATCCTCACGCTAAAGCGAATTTTGGATCTTTAAAGCTTCGAAGATTAAGGCTTGATTCACTTTCAATTTTGCATAGATTTTAGGCCTTGTGGGGCTTCAAATTGTTTGCTTGATTTAGGTGAGCACTTGAAATCTTATTATTAGGTGAAGCTTTCGATTATTAGGGTTGCCAATACTTCAAAACCGTGACGCTGGCGATACCTTAATGTCTTCCCAATTTAATTACACGGAAGCTACTAGAAAAGACTAGAAACCCAACAATCCTAACTAAACCGCTAAGTCAATATTTATTAAGCAAAAAATATTTACATGCGAAGGGAGAATAAGCAAACAACGAGAACACATGAGTTTTTGAAAGAATACGAGTACTCTACGTTTAGCATAGTAACTTATAATTAACTCTATCATTTCTCGTCCTCATTTAAGAGACTTAGCCTAATGTGTAGTTAAGGAATCAAAGCTAAGTGCTCAACACGCACGGTCGAGTCAAAAATTACTCTTATTCTCGCCATCGGAAAATCTACATTCGTGTCTTCAAACACTTATAAAACATGAGAAAAATTTTAAAATTTGGCCATTTTTAGCCTTATTTTGCAACAAAACGATAAACAAAACGATAAACTTTGGAAAGCGTGAAGGTTTGGCAAGGCAAGTATCTATTCACCCCCCCATACTAAAGTTAAACATTGTCCTCAATGTTTCGAGTCTAGGGGTGCAAACACCCCCATACTAGAGACGTAGTCGAATGCCTAATCTAGCATGGAAAGGGTGTAACCATTAAATTTATAGCCGTTTATGAAGTGTGCTAAAAACCTAAGGTTAGAACAATAAAGGATATATCATGGATATTGAGAAATGTCTCCAAAGCAAATGATCGAGTGCTCCCATAAAACGAACACGAGAGGCTCCAATCGTGAAGATCATGATCTAAAAACCACAATGCACAAACAACCACGAAACAAAGGTTGGAAGGGCACGAATCCCCACACGTAAGCTACATTAGACTAAGAAAGCGATAATATGTACATAGGATAAGCATGGGACTCCCCCACGAGGCACCTCGTTTTTGATTACCGAGTCATGAGCTCGACTCGATCCCCTAAATACTAATTATCATTGGGGAAGGTGACTTGGTCGAGGTAGTTCAAGGATGGAACTTCCCCACCAAAGTAGTGCTTCAACCTATGTCCATTCACCTTGAAGTTAGGACCATCATCTTGAGCTAGCTCGATGGTCCCATAAGGAAACACTTGAGTCACGGTGAATGGACCGGACCAACGGGATTTCAATTTACCGGAAAATATTTTTAATCTTGAATTAAAAAGTAAAACTTGATCCCCAATGTTAAAAACCCGGTTTTTAATTTTTGAATCATGCAACTTTTTGGTTTTCTCTTTGTAAATCAATGAATTTTCATAAGCAATGTCTCTCAATTCATCTAATTCATTTAATTGCATTTTCCGGTGTTTTCCCGCGGTCTCCATGTCATCATTACAATGCTTTAGGGCCCAATAAGCCTTGTGTTCTAATTCAATAGGCAAATGACAATTCTTTCCATACACAAGCTTATAGGGAGTGCACCCAATGGGCGTCTTATGAGCGGTCCTAAAGGCCCATAAAGCATCGTCTAACTTATCCGACCAAGATTGTCGGTTTTCTCCCACGGATCTCTCCAAGATCCTCTTCAATGCTCGGTTTGAAACCTCGACTTGCCCACTCGTTTGTGGGTGATAAGCCGTAGAAAGACGATGTGTAACCCCATATTTCCTTAAGACTCTTTCGAATTGGTCATTACAAAAATGGGTTCCACGATCGCTTATGATCGCACGAGGGGTTCCAAACCTAGCAAACAAACTTTTCAAGAACTTGACTACCACACGAGCATCATTGGTGGGCAAGGCCTTCGCCTCCACCCACTTAGAAAGGTAGTCAACCGCAACGAGAATGTACTTATTACCACGAGATGATGGGAACGGCCCCATAAAGTCTATGCCCCAAACGTCAAAGATCTCACATACTTGAATGATATTTTGTGGCATTTCATCTTTTTGTGAGGCTTTTCCTTGTCGTTGGCATGAATCACAAGACTTCACAAGATCTTGTGCATCTCGGTAAATAGTAGGCCAAAAGAAGCCGGCATCAAACACCTTTTTAGCCGTGAGATTAGCACTGTGGTGACCACCCGTGGGTCCCTCATGGCAAGCTCTAAGGATGTTAGAAGCTTCGGTGCCAAATACACAACGGCGGATGATTTGATCCGCACAAGTTCGAAACAAGTAAGGGTCGTTCCAAAAATAGAACTTGACATCACGAAAGAATTTTCGTTTTTCTTGAGTTGTCATACCCTTAATGATGAAGTTACCCGCATGGTAATTTGCAAAATCCGCAAACCATGGGGTAGAAGAATTAAGCTTAGAATTCACTACACCAAGTGTTTCAAGCGGAAATGTTTCGGTGATTTCCTTAGGCTCGTAAACACTTTGGTGAGGATCTTCCAAACGAGAGAGATGATCGGCCGCTAGATTCTCGGCTCCTTTTTTGTCAACGATTTTGTGATCAAATTCTTGAAGGAGGAGAATCCAACGAAGTAATCTCGGCTTTGCATCTTGTTTAGCCATGAGATACTTGATAGCCGAATGGTCCGTATACACTATGCATTTCGTTAAGACGAGATAAGGTCGGAATTTCTCAAATGCATACACCACGGCAAGGAACTCCTTTTCCGTTGTAGTGTATTTAAGTTGAGCCTCGGTCATCGTCTTGCTAGCATAGTGTATAGGCAAGAAATGCTTATCATGACGTTGCCCCAAAACGGCCCCAATAGCGTAATCACTTGCATCACACATAAGTTCAAAGGGGAGGTTCCAATTTGGAGCAACAAGAATGGGAGCTTCGGTTAGTTTCCTCTTAAGGATCTCAAAGGCTCGTACACAATCTTCGTCAAAGACAAAACGTGCTTCTTTTTCAAGAAGATGTGTAATGGGTCGAGAAATCTTCGAGAAATCCTTGATGAATCGTCGATAAAAGCCCGCGTGGCCTAGGAAACTCCTAACTCCCTTGACGGTTTTGGGATGAGGTAATTTGGCGATGACGTCTACCTTAGCTTGATCTACCTCAATCCCCGCTTTCGAGACCTTGTGCCCTAAGACGATTCCACTCTTAACCATAAAATGACACTTTTCCCAATTGAGCACAAGGTTGGTTTCCTCACAACGTTTTAACATTCTCTCAAGGTTCGACAAACACGAAGTAAAGGAATCACCAAACACGGAAAAGTCATCCATGAAGACTTCCATCGTCTTCTCGATCATATCATGAAAAATAGCCATCATGCATCGTTGAAAAGTTCCCGGTGCATTGCAAAGTCCGAATGGCATTCTACGATAAGCAAACGTTCCATATGGACACGTAAACGTAGTTTTTTCTTGATCACGAGGATCGATGGGAATTTGGAAGTAACCGGAAAAACCATCTAAAAAGCAATAGAAATCGTTTCCCGCAAGACGCTCCAACATTTGGTCCATGAAGGGCAAGGGAAAATGGTCTTTTCGAGTGGCTTCATTCAACTTACGATAGTCAATGCACACTCTCCATCCGGTCACGAGTCTAGTGGGAATCAACTCGTTGGCATCGTTTGGCACAACGGTCATCCCTCCCTTTTTAGGGACACAATGAATAGGACTCACCCAAGGGCTATCGGAAATAGGGTAAATCATTCCCGCGTCAAGGAGTTTAAGGACCTCCTTTTTGATGACGTCGTGAATTTTGGGGTTCACCCTCCTTTGACTTTGGATTGTTGGCTTGAAATCCTCCTCCATTAATATTTTGTGTGTACAAAATTTGGGATCGATTCCCTTAATGTCGGATAACTTCCACGCAATCGCCCCTTTGTGATCCTTAAGAACATCGACAAGTGCGGTTTTTTCATCATTCGAAAGTTCCTTCGCAATAATAACCGGCAACTTGTCGTCCTCCTCCAAATAGACATACTCGAGGTGAGGAGGTAAATCTTTCAACTCGAGGATAGGTGGTTCCTCAAGTGAAGATTTGGGCTCGATACTCATAACCTCCTCGGGTGGAGGAAATGGGAAATCGTTGAGAAAATCCTTGATAATCGAGAAGTCCTCATAGTTGTCGAGGTCTTCGTCACAAGTACGTGGAACATCGAATTCTTCCAACGTAAAACCACCACCTTCGAAAGGAGTGAAGGTTGGTGTCGAATTATCAAGAATAGGATCTAACATAGTGGGATTGCCACTAGTTTCTTCATCACCAAACCCTAAAACTTCTTGTGAAAATTCCTCGCAAACCACGTCGATCATGTCAACGAGGTTTATGGTAGCAACGGAATAAACATGAGAAAGTTGAGAATTTTGAGTTGCGTTTATAACAAGTTCCTCGTCGTTGAAACGTAAGGTGATCTTTCTAGCATGCACATCAATCAAAGCCATAGACGTATCTAAAAACGAACGACCTAAAATAAGAGGAACTTGAGGATCCGTGGGGATGTCAACAACAATAAAGTCTACGGGATAGTAGAACTTCCCCACTTTCACAAAAACGTCTTCCGCCAATCCACATGCAAGAATCGTGGAATGGTCGGCCAACTCAATAGACATTCGTGAAGGAGTAAGATTAGGAAGATTGAGCGACTTGTAGATTGCAAGTGGCATCAAGTTAATGCTAGCACCAAGATCGGCCAAGGCATAGCATTCTTCCATATCTTGAATTGCACAAGGGATCAAAAATTTACCGGGATCACCGACTTTTTGAGGTATGCGATTAAGATAAACCGACGAACAACTAGACTTTTGTTGTAATTTCTCCTTGTTGTTCAACATACTCTTAAAGTTAGCGGCAAATCGAGGCATCATGACCAAGGCATCGGCGAAACTCACATTAAAGTGTAAATCACGAAACATTTTCATAAAAAGCTCAAATTGATAGTTATCGCGCTCTTGTCGTTTCTCCTTCCTAAGTCTCGATGGGTAAGGCAAGGGTGGTGTGGGTTGGGGCATAGGCATAGCCTTTGGAATCTCGGGTTCCAATATGGGTGATGGGTCAACCGTAGGTGTGGCATGAGCGGTACTTTGTGGGCTTGAAATATGCTCCTTTTCGACCACCACCTCGGGTTCTTCCTCAATTTCCTCCACCGTTGGAGTAATTAGTTGAGGAGTCGGTTCTTTAAGTGCCTTACCACTACGTGTGGTAATCACTTTCATCTCTCCCTTCGGGTTTGAAACGGTGTTACTAGGCAAACCACCCGAAGTAGAGGCTTTGTTCACCATTACGCATTCTAAAATTGCATTAAGCTTAGCATCAAAATTATTAAACTTCACATCTTGGCTAGCGGCTTTTTGGTCAATTCTTTGTTCAAGCCTAGCATGACTTTGCTCTATCTTGTTGTTTTGACCTCGAATTTGGTTAGCAAAATCATTTTTCAATTCATTCCTCATGGCTAGATTTTCCTTAATGAAAGTAGCTAACTCCTTTGCATTTTTAGCCGTTTCCTTAGCTTGATTAGCCATTTGCTCTTGAATGTTTTCCATAATCTTATCATTTGAAGTAGTGTAATTCAAAAATTCCAATGGAAGTTCTTTGTTATTTTGAAGAGCTTGACTTGCATTTTGCAAATTACGGTTTTGATTTTGATTTTGCAATTGGCTATTACTACTACTCCCTTGATTCCCATAGTTGTTATTACCCTTATAATTGTTCCTTTGATTGTTTTGGTAACCAACTTGATTGTTTCGATAATTGTTAGCATTTTGATTTGGTGAAAAACCCGGTGGAGTCAATTGATTAGTGCGAGGAACTTGACCGTTTTGGTTATAAGTTCCCGCGGCCGCGAAGGCACTCGAAGTGTTACCACCGTTGGTAATGCACTCGGAATAATCGTGAGCTCCACCACAATACATACAAGAAACCTCAACCGCTTTAATCGTAGCGGGAGCGGGTTGTTCACCAACTTTAAACTCAACTAACAAGCCTTTCACTATGTCAAAAATTTTGTTCTCCAAATTAGCCTCGACTTGGCAAGCATCAACGGTGTGTGACAAACTAGGTGAAGATGAAGACGAAGCCTTACGAACACTCGACGTGCTACGAGGATTATACACCTTAGACCTATTCTCAATAATTACCAATGCTTCCTCGACCGTCTTACACAAGAAATTACCACCCGCGGCGGCATTAAGATAATCACGCTCATGATCGTTCAAGCCATTGTAAAACGTGTCTATTTGATGCAAGTCGGAAAAACCATGATGAGGACATTCGTGCAACATTTCCTTAAACCTATTCCAAGCCGTTGAAAAACTCTCATTAAATTCTTGCGAAAACTTTGAAATCTCGTTTTTCAAGTGCGTAGTCTTAGAGGGCGGAAAAAATTGGTTCACGAATTTTGAAACGAGATCCTTCCACGTCAATATAGAATTGGGTGGCTCTTTCTCTAACCAAATTTTTGCGGGCCCCGCTAAGGAATACGGAAAAAGCATCATCTTAATCGAGTCGTTTGAAACATCCTTAAACTTACACGTGGCGGTGAGACGATTAAATTGGCGAATGTGGTTATGCGGGTTGTCCTTTTCGTCCCCTCGAAACTTGTTGTTTTGAATCATGGACAACAAACCCGTCTTAACCTCAAAATTCTCCGCAAGGATAGCGGGAATCACAATCGCTTCTCCATAACCCTCGGTGGGTGCTTGAAGCAACTCCATCATAGTTCGATTAGCCATGGGTGCTTCTTTCACTACAATGGGTTCGTCAATAGGAGAGTCCTCACTAGTAGGAGTGAGTGATTTGTTTCTTCGTTTACGAGCACGTCTAGCTTTAGAGCGAGTTTGCATAAACGTCACGTACAACGAGAAGGTGAGCAAAGAAGATTCTTTTTGGTATTTTTACTTTTTCAATTTTTTTGTGGTTTTTGATTGTTTTTAACTTTTTTGGATTTTTTGGAATGTATTAAGTAGACCAAAATCTACAAATCTCCTCACTAATCAAATCTCTTGATTAACGAAGCCTCAAGGAATGAAAACGAACACGTGAAGTGAATGTCTTCGATGACTTTAGAACGATGGTGGAACACCAAATCGTTCAAGAGGGTTTAATCAAATGAAACCAAGAAAATATATATGATACTTAGTAATACTTTGGGCGGCAAAACCCTCGATTCACTCTCAAAATCAAATACGCACAAGCAAGCGGAGGAAACGAGGCGGCGCGAAGCACTTAAGAGCCTTTTTCCTTTAGGTCGTGAAATACAACCGCCTTATACCCACCTTATAGTTTGTATTATCAAAATCAAGCTTCACGAAAGTATTTATCTATTTTTGCCTTTTTTCTTTGGTTTGAGATTCGAATACAATGATTGGGTAATGACCTCCCAAGTCAAGGTTGTGATTTCTCACGTATTTGGAGTACTTGTGATTTTATTGTTCTACGTATACAATATAGTAATAATATTCACACAAAAATCGAAAAACGATAATACGTATTAATAGAGTGCTATTAATACAAATAGATATTATGGCTAATAAGAAAAACAACAATGGTTCAACCAAAACACAACACGCCTCCCCGGCAGCGGCGCCAAAATGATTGTAGTCTTTTTGTACCCTTTAGGAAAAGGATGACAAAATAGTGGTAAGCGTTAAGTGTCGGTTTAGGAAAACCGAGCACAAATGACCAAGCAAGTTCGTTTCCCAAGGAGGCTAGTGCGTTGTGTTTAGAGTTGATTTTTTTGTTTGAGATTATATTGATGAGAAGAAAAGAAAATGGAAAAAAGAAAAGATCGACGATTACGAAGACGAATTAAACGTGACGAAGAAAACGTAAACGTAAGTCGTGAAAAACTACAAAATTTAAAAATTTTAAACCCTAAAAACAAAATCAAAACTAAAATGCTAAAGTAAAGTCTAAAATGATATAAATAAGAATAAAAACCCAACAAATATATTTATAAACCTTTTATTAATTAAATATTCAATTTTAAATACTACTTAAAGCCTTAAAATTAAATATAATTAATAGAAATGTCCAAAATACTATTTTATTGAATCAATAACTTACTTATATAATTAAAAGACTAAAAAGTATTTTTCTAAAAATTAAAAGCTAATTTAAAATTCTAAAAACTATTAAAATGTATTAAATCTTAAATTAATTCTAAAAATAAATTGAAAAGCCTAAAAATTAATTGGAAAGAGAAAAAGTTCCTAAATAAATTTCTAGAATCTAGGAAAAATGAAAAAAGTTAAAAATTAAACTTTGACTTTTTGGAATAAAATAATATTAAAATAATCAAGAAAAAATAAAAAGTTCCTAAATAAATTCTAAAAAATTCTCAAAAATCCTAAATATTGCAACTAAGGAAGAAAAAGTAAATTAAAGTTTCTAAAACCTCTTAATCAATTTTATATTAATTTTTAAAGTTTAATAAAAAAACTAAAATCAAATAAAATCAAAAATTAAAGTTTTTGAAAAGTTAATTTAATGTAAACCTCAAAAATATAAAATGAAACTTAAAAACTATTTTTTTGCGTTTTTTAATTACTGTCTACTATTTTTAATATACTTTCTAAGATTAAAACAAAAAAATAATCCTAATAAATAATTGAATAAAGAGAAAAATAAAAATTTAAAACAGAAAAATCAGTTTTGATAATCAAAATCTAGGAAAAATAAAACAAGCAGAAAATTGGTACCAAATAAGCTAGAAAATACTCAAATAAGCTGCGGCTTATAATAAAAGCCCAAAACGAAAAAGGGTTCAAATAGGTTGACCCTTGAGACTTTATTAGTAAAAGTCCCAAGGGCAGGCCGGTAAGAGTGTGTGTATTTAAGCGGGAGGTTGTGAGTTCGAGTCTGTGGACACCCCAATTTTTTTGCACGATATTTTTTTTCCTTTTTTTTTTTTAAAACTTGAGCACAGTCTTTACACTACACCAAAACACAAATACTCGTCCCAAAATACCCCCGAATCTACCCTTAATCGAATCAAAAAGAGCCCAGACCTGTAGCTTTTCTTGTTTTTCTTCTTTTTTTTAGACAGTGGGCAAATGCCCCCCTGTTGAAGTCTGTTGCTTTTTTTTGGGTGTGAGCTTTTTTGGACAGTCAAAACCTTCACCCGCAGTTGGCGTGTGAGGGTTTGTTTAAAGCAAGCAGAAAATCACAAAAAAGCAACCACGACACCACAAAACTAAGAAAAACTAGATACAATTAAGCAGGCAAGATTAAACGAGCAGGCAGATGACTAGGGAAGTAATACGGCACGATAAAACTGATAAAAACAGGCTAGGCAAGCAGGGAAGTAAAGAGCGCTTACAAATCGAGAAGATCCGTAACTATCAAGCAAAATCAATAACTAAGCATACTCAATACTTACGGAGTGAAAACAGAAAGCACACGAAATATCTTAATCCTATCACGACTTTAACTAATTCAGCAGGAAGGTAGCTAGAATTTGACAGACTCGCAGCAAATCACAAAACAAAAAAAACAGAGCACAAGCTAGCAAACAAGTGAGCAGGTTCAAGCCGATAACCTTTACAAAACCAGTCAAACTTTACTAAATAGATTGAGCAGAAAAATGAACTTTAACCAAACTTGGCAGTCACGGGATGATATTTTTAAGCAGTAAGCATGCGAAAATGTCAAGTCTTAAGGCAGATTATATGAATGATTAAATTAGTGACACGCATAGGCTACACAAACCTACGCACACAACCTGTGAACTTTCTACCTAAGAGCTTCACGAAACCAACTGCTTAACTGACCGTTGAGGATTACAGTTTAACCAATCCTAGAGCACAGATTTATAACAATCACAACTACAAAATTAACTCCTAGCAATCATTAATCTTGAGACTGATTAACCAAACGAACTCGACTTCAAGCAGAACAAAAAAAAGAGCACAACCTTTAAACAGGATTATTTCAAGTAATTCACGCGAACTTAGAGCATTTAAACACAAAAAAAACTCCAACTTAGGCTAAGGTTAACTAAACAAGATATCATCCAAACTAGTCAGAATAATCAATCAACCTAAAAACATTAAATGTAATAACACTTTTGAAGAAGAAAGGAAGAAAAGTAAAACCGAACCTACTCCCGATAACTTCCTACGGGAGTCAGCTAAGCTACCCCTAAATCTGACCAACAACTAGGTCAGATTAGGGGCGTCTTGAAGGAGAAAGGTGATACGGGGTGGTTCGTTGTGGTTCAACAACTGAACCGAAGCACCCAAGTGGATATATGAGCTGCTAAGAAAAAAATGACATTCAAGAATCAAGACCGAAGGTCTTGATTCAGTAAGTACACAAGTTAAATAACAACTTCTCTTTTTTTTTTCTTTATAGATTTTTTTTAGAATAATCAAATCATTACCGTATAACTGAAACTTATGAAACTTAAAACCTGGAAATTTCGAAATCCTTTTACTCAATTAATAATAATTTTAACAAGAACAAATTACAACAATAATCAACTTAAAGCTTTAAAAACATAAACATAAACTGGCACTCGGATTAAACTTAAAAAAACTGCAAACTTTTCATTAATTAAAAAGGGGTTTTCTTTTACATCAATCCGAGACAGAAAAAAAAAATAAACAAAATCCTATGCGCCCTTTATATAGAGGGTCACAGATCATTCTAGAAAACAAGAAAAAAGCTAACCCTAATTGACGAATTTCCATGAATGCCCTTGAAGGATATTCGGATATCCTTTGAAGATGCTGTTTTTGAAATCTTCTTGAAAAATCATGTGATTGCTGAGCTGTTATGGAGGAATCTTGTGCGTTGGATTTGTTGTGGGCAATAAGCAAGCTCTCCAAATCGTTGATCTTCTGGTGCAATCTTGTTTTCTTGTGACTGGGTGGGGTTTTGGGGACCAGGGGTGAGAGTGATGGGAGTTGAAAAGTGGGTTTGGGTTTAATTTATGCTTAATCACTAAACTGGAATGGATTAGGTATCAATTATAAACTTTTTGATTTGGGGGAAAAATTAGGGTTTAAAAGATGAAGACGAGTTTAGGGTTAAAAGTGTTTTAAGGAAAAAGAAAATACGTTTAATAATAAACGTGATATTAAGGGTCAATCCGGGTTGGGTTTTGTATGGGTCTTTGGGTCGGGTTATAATATTGGGTTTGGGTAAATGGGTGATTTGGTGAGGTGTCAACATTGTATTGGTGGGAGAAGTTTGTGTGTCTGGCTGAAATAGTCCCTAGTCTTCCAAGTTTTCTTTATTTTGCAATAAGTAGCTTCAAAGTCTTTCCCCTTTGTAAATAACTTTGTAGATGTGTCATTTTTGGCACAATCTTTTTCAAAGCTTGTATCAAGGACCATTAATGCAATATCTTCATTTTCCAAGGACTGATTTTGCCACATCTTCAATCTTCAAGGCTTTGACTTGTTGGTTGACTTCTTGGAGGACCATATTTGACAATTTAGATTTGATGAGGGACTAAATTTGCCAATTCTTCAAAGTTAAGGGTCCTTTTTGTAATTTTGACAAACTTTAGGGACCAAACTTGTAATTATGAAGATACAAGGGTATAAAGTGTCAATTCTTCAAACTTGGAGGATTAATCTTCAACATTCTTTAAATCTTCAAGGGTTTTCTTTGGAAAATTCCTCACTAGGGCTTGGTTCATCGTGCGGCTTCGTTTCCCGTGTTCGTTTTTGCGTGATTCTTGTGATCTTTTGTCATTTTCTCAATATCCGTACCTAAATTACACAAGCAACAAACACAAGCATATATTTGGGTATTTTGATGATATTTAATGCATTTTAAGTCCAAAAAGAACGATGAGACCATGTATAAAAGCCGTCTCATCAGTTCTATCTCAAAATATTAGGCAAACCTACTAAGTTTCTAGAAATTTTCGGAAAACATACATGCCTTACGAACAATATCCCCTTCTAACACTCTCTATGGCACGTTACTTGTGCCAATATCCATACATTACACAAACCTCTATTCATCTCCCTGGTACTCCTAAGAGACCTCATGACCACATTAGTTCGTCTACGAACTCCTTTCCTCCCCACTAAGGGCATTCCGACCGTTCTCTCATGGTCACCTACTTAATCGTGTAGGCGCAACCAAGTCTTTCATACGACTACCTCAACGCTCCCGAACAATACGAAACAAAAATTACATCCTGAATCCACCAGATATGATCAATAAATCAAACCCACGGATAACTAACGACATTTCACGTGCACCAGTTAAAACAAGTCAAAAACCACGAGACTCAAAAGAAAACTCAAGCCAGAACGTGTATCAATTCAAAATGACCCATGACAACGAAAAATAATCCAAGAATCACCCAATGGTAACCAAACATATTACGCACCGCGACATATTATTTAAACCGTGCAAAAGATCGACTTTTCCAAAAGAATTTATATCTTCTTTTTTTATTATTACCTCCCACATCTATGTGACTCAAACAATCTACAAATAACCTTATAGACGATCTCAAATTCAACTCAAAGACTAGGTATCCCGTGCATCCAAAATCATAAAAAAAATAAACTACTATTCAAACTCAACCTTTAACCCGACACTTGTACAATAATTTCGGCCAAGATACTGACCTCCCATGACTATACATTCTGCATATTTGAAAAGTACATTCCGAGTACATAATTTTTGGCTTTTGAATCACCCAGAAAGCTTTAAAAACGAACAAGTTACAACCAAAACAATTTTATACTAGTTGTTTTAAAAAGACTAAAGATTAAACTTAGTGATTAATGTAGTCCTTTTAAATGACAGATATAATTGTATGTGTAACCTTCATAAACTCAATTTAACCCTGTATTAATAATTATAAATGACGTGAATCGGTTAAACCCAATTATATAAACTATGTAAGTAGAAAGAAATTTTTACTTCGCTTTATTTCAAAGAAAGTCTTTTATAATTTGAAATATATAAGTGTTGTTTAAGGAGAAATCTCATGTTACATCTTGTTTCAAACACGACTCCAACACCTTACCCTTATTTTACCGAATACAACCAACCATCTAACCCAATATATACCGACCAAAAGAATTGCAAGACCCAACACAAAAGATTTCATTATCTCAAAAGAAACCCCATATTATTTCAATAGACTTGAAACCAAAAACACCATTTTAAAACGTACACGTGAAATACAAAACTCAAAGAATACGCTACCAGACACACTTCAAAAGATTCAAAACGTCGTTGGAACTCCATTAAACTCCAGCACCATAAAACACGAGCAAACACAAGGTACGTTCAAGTTATATTAACTAGTGAACGACCATATACCATAACCCAACACGTAGTAGTATATATACATCCGCATATATATACCTATCCAATCTCCCAAACATACTCGTTATCATACATGTCAAGTCAATCAATCGCTTTATACGCTCGTTTTTCCATACGAGTAATCACCATCTAACCGTGCCACAACAAGGCATAAAGCCCACCTCCAAAACCAAACCATATCGTGTGACCCCATAATCACACAACACAACTATAACCCAAAACATATAACACAAAAGAATAATAGCCATATCATAGGCAGCCATTACATAAACCCATATATTATACGTATACCCAAATTCTACATCTCATCATATACAAGCATGTACTAACCCTCTTTCATGCAATCATACTTGAGAACCCATTGAAGTTGTGGTACTTGTATAACTATGTTGGCCACCATACTTATACAATTACCCTTTCCCCAATGCACTCCCTCCTATGATGACACTTATAAGAATCAATACAACATATAACACAAAAATCCATCTACTCACATAAGCTCATCACCACATAAACAATAAAGTCCAAAACTCCATCTATTAAAATAACATAGTAATACTCTTGAAATACGTAAATCCATAGTCTAGATAAAACAGCATAGACTAAGTCCAAAACGAAAACATAATCAGTTATAAGTCATGTCGCCCGTAAGAGTGGAAACAGCTTAAAATCCTTCCTATCCACCTACTCCTAGTAACTCGAACCACCACACGATTCTTAGGGAACATGACTTAAACATCAAAAGAAAATAACATACCTCAGGTATGTAAAATAACTCGATAAAAGATAGAATCTACCTTGTACTAAATTATGTACTATAATGTACAATTTAAGCAAAATACTACAGTGACTAGCGTGGACGATTATGGTTCAACCCGCACTAGTCACAAACTCGAAAAGAAAATAACATGTGACTAAGTATGAACATACTACGGTTCAATTCATACTAGTCAAAACATCGCAATAAATAACATCCAAACACATCAATTAATATAAAATGCACACATACTCCTATGACGCCTATATGCAGGGACCCTTAAGCTATAGACTAGGATACGCGACTAGGCAACCTAATTCTCTATAACCATTGTCTCTGATACCATTCTGTCACACCCCACCATGGCGGAATATGGGGCACGATGTATGGATATCATCACAACAATAGCGTGTCTATAGAGATAACTAAACGGTATAAGAAATGTCATAAAATGGTGACAAAAATGTCATGACAATATCTCAACAATGCAGGAGTCTAGGTAAGTAGGTAACAGTCCTACCTCTTACCCAAGACAATCAAATATCACAAACAAAACAAACATATAGGTGCCAACAATATCACTTATTAAACAAACAAAAGAAACTAAGAAGGAAACAGGGATTCTCCTTTTATATGCATTCCTAAGCTTATCCAATCCTAGCCACTTATGTTCTCAAGCTTAACCATAACATCACCTGAAAGAGACACTAAAACACGTCAACATAAAGTTGGTGAGAGTCATAGGTTTAGACTCCAACGCTAAATCAATTCCAAACTGTGAATAACAACCATAAACACAATAACATATGGACAATGTGCTACAATTATGTATTAACAACTAGCATTCAAGATCAGTCATTCCAAACCAAAATCCAAGGATCCTACCTTGCCAAACAACATGGTACCATAGATGATCACACTATGTACCTATCCCAAGGCCACCACCTTGTCAAACCACAAGGCCACTATCTTGTCAAACCTTAAGGCCACTACCTTGTCAAACCACAAGGCCACTACCTTGTCAAACCACAAGAACTGAGATGGTACGTGTCCCCCGATCCAAATCATAAACACAATCAAGAATCACATAGCAGTTAATCACATAAGTGCACACACAAGTCCATTACCAATCATAAAACATTCACAGCATAAGTTATAAAACCAAATAGTGTCTCTTCCGTCCCATCTGGAAGTCAAAATCATTAAAAGACATTGGACTATGAAACTCACCTGATTGAGCTTCTCCAAATGTCCTCGCACTAGCAAAAAGCTAACAAACCAAAAACACATAATCAAAACATGAACCAATCACTAAAATGGTTCATCAACCTATGATGGACATCTAGTCTATTCCCGTATAATTACCTCATTGTTAATCTCTAATCACCCTATTACCCTTCCTTAACAAGTCCTTAACTTGGTTAAGTTTAATAACTATCCCGTTCATATTTTACCCAAACAGTCCCCGTTTTTAGGTCTCAAAACTTTAAGTCAAACGTCCACTTAAACATACCCATGGTTTCTGTAAAAGGAATATTCATACCCTTACGTATGTTGGCTAACACCTCCCACTTGACCTAACCTTAAAGCTACTGTTAAGGCCCCGATATATATATACATCTACTTTTGTCATTCCAGATTTCCTGATTTTAAACGTACTAAAAGTTTGTTACCATTAAGGGATCTTACCCTAAACCACAACCTTAGCCCAAGTGAAGATACTTACTACAATATATAAACCATCTCTCATGTTCGTGAGAAGATCCCAATGCAACCCTAAGTACCCCAAACAACCCAAAACTTAAAAAGAAAATAGGCTGAATTCAAAACTGTTTTGACCTCCGACTGTTGTAACCTGTTTTTGACCCACTTTCCGACCTCCAAATTAGTTCTAGTTTCTTGAATTGGAAATCCACTTCAAATACCTTTCCAGGGGTACTTGGATCGTAAAATAAGAGTTTATAGAACTCCCTATATGATCAAAACAATGACCCAAAATTCTGCCTAGTTTTTAAAAACGGGTTTAACAAAATCAACCTCATTAATTAACCCTAATCCCTCTAATTACAAGCCCTAATTTATGTAATCATCATATTATAATTAATATAACATTAATTTACTATTTTTATAATAAACGCTAACCTAAATCCATCATAAGATGATTAAAAAAAACATAAAAACAATTTAATTAAAAAGGGTTAAAAAGATTTACCTTTGATTTATGAAAAACCAAGATTTTTATGAAAACCCTAATTCCTCCCTTGTATATTTCGACTCCTTATTGATCTCCAGGGATTTTATGAAGTGTTTTGATAAATAAAAACCTTATATAATTAATCCTAACCAGTCCTAGCCCAAATACAAAAGCCCGATTCCCTTTTTCCCTTTTTTCCCCTTTTCTTTTCTTTTTTTCACATAACTGACCTATACCCATTTAATTTCGTTTTTTTTTCCTTTTTATTATTAATATTTGTATTAATAATATTACCTTAATTTTCCTTAATTTATTTTAGCTCCTAAAGCCTCCAAAACCTCAAAACCGTAAAACTAGTCAAATTTACGCATTTTACCGTAAAAGACGTAAAATATACACTTTTAAAAAAAATCTTAAATTTTGAAATAACATTTTATAACTAAGTCCTAAATGACTTAAAACCATCCCGAAAAATATTCATATGACTAATTACCTCATCCGAGACCTCCAAAAGCTAAACCGTAAATCCTAAAAAAATATACTATTACTATAATACTTATACGTATAGGTAAACACCAAAATATCACCATTTCATTTCATAGTCACTAAATGTGAGCTCATGAACATCAAATAACCGTTCCTCGATTTACTTATGAGTACTCTATACTCATAAACGATAACCACACCAACCTCGTTCACACAAAATAAACACGTAAACACACAAATCAAGTAATCACACATAAAATAACCTAAAAATAAGACCAAGTGACGAACCTCAAAACCACGGTTGTCACAATACCTGCAACAACTTTGTTTTTATAATCAATATTCCTTAATTGACCCATTTGACTATTGTGGAGCTTTTTCGGGTTTGACTTTTAGGTTTGACTAGAATACCAACTAAGTTGACTTTTACATAAGTGCTTATTGCTTATTCAAGCTTATTCATTGTGCTTTTTGGAAATCTTTTTGATTATTAAGCTTAGTTTTGTCATCTGAAACCTTTTGCAACAAGAATCAGCCCTTGAATTGGTCTAGAACTCAAAAGCGACTATTTTGTCGTTTTCTGTAGAGAGGTTTTGCTTATTTCAGGCTTATTTCTTGGGCTTATTTCAAAAAAATTCTTTTTACAAACAGCTTAATTAGGTCAAGAGAAGGTTTTGTGTCAAATTTCAGCTTATGGCATCATCTTAGAGCTTAATGGGCCAAAAAGCCCATTAAGAATAAGCTTTTTTGAAATAAGTTGTGATATGCTTACTTTCAGCTTTTGGGCCTTTGAAATTTTGTGTTTAAAATTGAATTTTAAGTTTAACTTGTAGTTTTGGGCCATTTTTGTGAACTTTTTCTTATTGGTCCTTAGTTTAGCCCATTAAGGGTCTGTTTTACTATTTAGCCCATTTGGAGGCCCATTCGGGGTAGTTTGGTCATTTCAAGTTCATTTTTGTTTAAATTAAGTTAACATAAACTACTTTGCAAGTTTTTAGAATTTTTTAAAAATTTTGGATTTTTAATACTATTTTATTATTAAAGTTATTTTTTAACATTTTTTCTAGTTTTTCATTTTTCCTAGGTTAAATACATTAAGTTAAGAGTTTTGAAATTTCTAGATTAATTTTCTTGTCATTTAATTAATTTCTAGGATTATTTTCATATTTTTATAGTTTTTAATCATTTTTAAATAGTTTTAATTAGTTTTAAATTTTTCAAAAATAGTTTTTAGTTTAATTAAGTTATTTAGAGGTTTACAAATTGAAAAATCTCATTTTGGGCTTTTTGTTAATTAAATTGATTTTTGGGCTTTAATTAGCAATAAAAATTAATATTTACTTAAATAAATTAGGATTTATTGCAAATTTCTAGGATTTTTTAGGTTAATTTTTAAATTTCGTCACTTTTTACGGTTTTACGTGCACGACTTTTCGTCTTAGTGTAACTTTAATCGTATCCGTCATCCTTTTCTATTTTCCTTCTTCATAATCATAATCTCAAATATTTAATAACTTCTTAACACAATACACAAGCCTCCTTGAGAACGAACTCTCATTTGGGTCATTTTTCCTAAACCACTTGTTTAATACTTAACCTAATTACCTCTTTTTCCTAAAAGAGTGTGAATTTACAACCATTAGTTGTCCTAGTGTAATGAGCTATTCCATATAACCCCTCATGTCCATATAATGTGCACTAACAGACTTTCCAGGAGTTTGCTTGCAGCTATGCAAAGCATCTACTAAGTCATAGATCTCCACAGCTTGCGGTTTCTCGAACATAGCCTGAGTTCATCAAGCATACGCTTAGGCAAAAATAGCTCATACTTCTTTTGAAGGAGAGGGGCCATTTTCCCTAGCATTAAGCAAGCCACCTCCGAGTGCTTCTTAAGGCGTATTCAAGCCTTTGCGCTTCAGAAGCTCCTTCAGCAAGATCCTCCGGATAAGTAGTAGTGATATCAATAGTACCCGCTACTCTCAAGATAATTCTTAGTGAGCGGTACCAATCATTGAACTTTGGGCCAGTAAGTTCAGGACGATCAAAAAACGTTTTGAACGCAGAACTTATAACGTTTATTGTCGGGTTAAGCTCTTTCTACAAAAATAAGTTCAGATATTAGTATTTTCGATAATAAAATACTTTCAAGAGAATTAAATTACCTCGGTATTTAAACCATCGTATTTTCCTTGACTCCTAGAGCATATATTGACATAGATCCATTACATCAGTTGATCTTCTAGTAATGAATGTACTCAACATAGCGAGTTGTCGAACAATTCAATTGACAAACAATTTTCAATTTCTAGATATTTAAGGGATTTACATTGCCAAAAAAAAACGTTTTGCATTGTAAACATGTTTCATCCCTTCTGAATGCCTTAAGTTTCCAGATCTCACTGAGTAACTTAATTAAGTCTTTTAATCTGAATAACGTAAAACCATCATACGAATTCTCATTGTATGAAAGTTTTCTCTCCATCACAACATCATCCAAAAATCTCATATGACGACATAGTAATTTCAAGTGTTTGTCAATTAGGAGAAATCGACTTAAGTTTTAAGGGTATAAATTTGATGTCAAAATCAATGTATGGAGAAGCATGCATACAACTCCATAACATAAGTTTAATAAAACATTTTGTAAACTTTTTCACGAGACTAAATTTCTACATCAATTATGTAAAGGTATTGGTTTAACCAATCAAAGTGTTTACCCACAACTATTCACAACGTACTTATGGCTAAAGCACAAAGCAATAACCTTATTCATTGGGATTTTGGATGTGAATTTGCGGTAAATCAACCTTAAGGTATAATGCAAATAATAATCTTAGGTAATTTCAATTTGACGCATAGGCGAGCCAGAAATTTGATCAGCGACTAATGGCTTAACACCTCCTTTCTTAGCCAGGTACATGACAAGCGGTGCGTTATACCCACTTTATAGTTTGTCAAAAGGAGTAGGCCGTTAGATTATTATTGCAATTCACCAATCAACGTAATTCTATGTAATTTAGATCTCAAACAAATCTTAATTTTAATATGATTTAGTCCATATTTGTTTTTCTTAAAAAACCCTTGTTTACAACAATTCGTACAATTTTAACATAAACAAGAAAAAAAACTAAACCATAAACACATAATAACAATTTATATGTGCGATAAATAAATCAAATAGCCACATGCATACGATTTATTCAATAACCTTTAAATCTAGGATTTTAAATTCATATAAAAGTCTTACCTAATTCAAGATTTATTGAATCAAATAAAGCAAGTATCACATAAAATCATATAAATATACGATTTTACGACTCATGAAAACATGCACGTTCATCATGGATCCACACAAATCTCTTAACTGTTAAATCTCTTCAGATCGTAACCTTTAATTTACATGACATAACAATTAATCATGTAATTTAATCCAAAATTATCTAACACGTAATTTAGGGTTTAAAAAATAATTCTTTTTTTATAAAAAATCGGCCAAACCCTAATTTGAAAAAAAAGAAATCCCTAATTTTTAAGAAAACCTAAAAAACATGTAGTTTTAACTCAAAACAATTATTAGTTAAAAAACTTTAGATTTTCGATAATTATAACATGTTAAAACCGGCTCTCGATGCCACTGAAGGTTTATTAGTTCATAACAATTATACAAAACCCTAAACGAGATCTGTGACAACCACGGTTTTGAGGTTCTTAACTTAGTTTTATTTTGTGCATATTTCGTGAAATTACGTGTCTTTATGTATTTATGTGTTATCTGGTGTGAATAGAGTGTCGTTTGGACATCGTTTTCGGGTACCGGGTACCCTGTGAGTGAAACGATGTGTGATGTTTTCATGTTCATGAGCTCACATAGTAGTGGCTATGAAATATGATTGTGATATTTAGTGGTTTTACGTATATGTATATGTATTATAGAAAATTGTATTTTTACGATTTAGGGTTGTGCATTTAGGGGTCTCGGATGAGGTATTTAGTCACGGGAATAATATACGGGATGGTTTTAATTCATTTAGGACTTAATTATATAGTTTATTTCATATTCTAAGAGTTTTTAAAAAACTGTATATTTTTACGTCTTTTACGGTATACGTGTAAATTTGACTAGTTTGACGGTTTTGAGGTTTTTGAGGTTTTAGGAGCTGAAATAATTTAATGTAACATAAGTTAATATTAATAGTACCAAATATAATTATAAAAAAAAGAGAAATGTCGGTTATACCGACGGTATAAGGGAATAAAAGGAAAATGGGCCAAAAGACACAAGTTGAGCCCAATTTGGAAAAAGCCTTTTGTAAACCCTTTAATTACAAATCTTATATCATAAAATTCAATTTTTCTTCCTTTTTTTTCTTCTCTTTTCCGATTTTATATGATCCCTAATTTAGGATTTCACCAAAAATATTTTCTTGAAGATTTGATGTAAAAATCTTGATTTAATTCTTATAGTTTTCATTATTTATATCATTAAGGCTTGAAGTTTTATGTAATCAATTTATATGATAGATTAGGGTTATTAATAGATATTTTTTAGGGGTTTTATAACAATTAACATGATTAGGAGAATGATTTTTGATAATTAATAATGCTAATTAGGGTTTAATCTTGTTTAAATTCGTTTTTAAAAACTGGGCAGAATTTTTGGACCATTGTTTTTATCATATCTAGAGTCCTAAAAACTTTTAATTTTCTAATCTTATGTCCATGGAAAGTTAATTGAATTATCTTTAATATAAAAGAAACGAAAACAAAATTAGAGGTCCGGAAGTAGGTCAAAAACAGGTTACATCAGTTGGGTGTCAAAACAGTTTTTGGATCAGCCTGTTTTCATTTTATGTTTTGAATTGTTTGGGATACTTAGGGTTATAATTGTATATTTAAATGAACATGAGACTTAGATGATATATTAAATAAAATATCTGGAGAAGGGCTAAGCAAATGGGATAGGATAAAACCCTCTGATCATAACAAACATTTCATATGTTCAAAATCGGTAAAATCTGGATAGGCGAAAGTATAAATTGTATATCGGGGACTTAAGATTAGCTTTGATGTTGGGGCAAGGGCTGAGATTTTATCTAACACATTAAAGTTTATGGGGTTTTCATTTCAAGGAATGTGATTTAGGTTTGGTGGGCGTTTGTCTCATAATATGGAGTGTGAAAAACGAGACTGTTTTGGGTCAAATGTTAACGGGACGGGTTATGAACTAAACTAAGTTAAGGGCTTTATAGAGGGGTGTCATGAGATGCTTATAGCATATAAATAGGGTTAAGTTCTAGGATAAGTTTAGATATCCATCCTAGATTGATGAGCCATTTTGGTATGTGGTTCATGTATTGATTGTATATTTTTGTGTGTTTAGATTTTGCTAGAGCGCGAATACTTGGAGAAGCTTGTTCTGGTGAGTTTCATAGTCCCATATCTTTTGATGTTTGACTTCCAGATGGAATGGAAGAGACACTGTATGGTTTTGTAACGCATGTGATTAACTGCTATGTGATTCTTGATTGTGTTTATGATTTGGATCGGGGGACACGTACCGTCTCAGTTATTATGGTTTGACTTGGTACCAAGGGGATGTTGACAAGGCGGGGCCTTGGGATTGGTTCATAGGTGTATGGGCGCCTATGGGACCAAGGTGATTGGTAAGTCTTGGAGCCTTGGAATTGTGGTGAATGGTTAAATCTTGAATGTTAGTTGTTAATGCATAATTGTAGCACATTGTCCATATGTTCTTTTATTGATGGTTGTTATTCACAGCTTATAACTGATTTGGCATTGGAGTCTAGACCTATGACTCTCACCAACTTTATTGTTAACGTGTTTTAGTGTCTCTTTCAGGCGAGAATGTGGTTAAGCGTGAGAATAGGAGAGGCTACCATTGGAGGCTTAGGATTGCATTTGGAGGAACCCCTTTTTCCTCTTAGCATTTATTTTATGTTCGAATAAGTGATACGTTGTGGACACCTATATGTTGATGTGTGTATTTGTATGTCTTTGGTGAGGTTAGACCTATTACCTACTTACCTAGACGCATGTATTGTTTGAGATATTGTCATGACATTGTGTCACCCATTTATGATATTTCCATTTCATTTAGTTATCTCTACAGACACACTATTGTTGTGATGATATCCATACGTCGCACCGTATATTCCGCCATGGTGGTGTGTGACAGAATGGTATCAGAGACAATGGTTCTAGAGAATTAGGTTGCCTAGTTTCGTAGCTTAGTCTATAACTTAAGGATCCCTGCATATAGGCGTCATAGGATTATGTGTGCATTATATTAATTAAAGTTTTTTATGGATGTTATTGGTTTTTATTTGCGATGTTTTGTTGAGTTTTGACTAATATGGATTGAACCATAGTCGTTCATACTTAGTCACTTGTTTTTCTTGAAATTTAGGCTAGTATGGATTGAACCATAGTCGTTCATACTTAGCCACATGTTATGTTCTTTTCATGTTTTGACTAATGCGGTTAAACCATAGTCGTCTACGCTAGTCATGGTTATATTTTGTGTAAATTGTACATTATAGTACATAACTTGGTAAATGGTTGTTTCCGTCTTTTGTGTATTTTCAAAAACATTGTTAAGTTATTTTGTGTACCTGATGTATAATATATTTGTTTTGATGTGTAAGTCATTTTCCCTAAGAATCATGTGGTGATTCGAGTTACTAGGAGTATGTGGATATGAATAATTTTAAATTGTGTCCACTCTTATGGGCAACATTCCATATAACTGATTATGATGTTGTTTTGGAGTTTTCTATGTTGTTTTAGCTAGACTATGGATTTATGTATTACAAGAGTTTGACTATGTTATTATAATAGATGTAGTTTTGGACCTTATTGGTTATGTGGTGATGAGCTTAAGTGAGTAGATGGATTTATGTGTTATATGTTGTATTGATTCTTATAAGTGTCATCATAGGAGGGAGTGTATTGGGGAAAAGGTAATTGTATAAGTATGGTGGCCAACATAGTTATACAAGTACCACAACTTCAATGGGTTCCTAAGTATGATTGCATGAAAGAGGGTTAGTACATGCTTGTATATGATGAGATGTGGATTTTGGGTATATGTATAATATATGGGTTTATGTAACGGTTGCCTACGATATGGCTATTTTTGAGTGTGTTATATGTTTTGGGTTATAGTCATGTTGTGTGATTATGGGGTCACACGATATGGACTGGTTTTAGTGATGGGTTTTATGCCTTGTTGTACGATGGTGATTACTCGTATGGAAAAAACGAGTGTATGACACGATTGATTGATCTGACATGTATGGTAACGAGTATGTTTTGGGTGATTTTTTAGGTATATATATGCGGATGTATATATACTAGTATGTGTTAAGTTATGATACATGGTCGTTCAGTAGTTATTATAACTTGAACGTACCTTGTGTTTGCTCGTGTTTTATGGTGTTGGAGTTTGATGGAGTTCCAACGACGTTTTGAGTCTTTTGATGTGTGTCTACATTCGGGTATGTATTTTAATTAATGAGAACTACTAAGTTTTCTTGCAAATAAATCTGGCTAATTAAAGGAAAACGATTTTGAAAATAATATGTAAGTGTATGGTATGATATCGTGACTTACATATCTTTTTTTTAAGTTTGTGGTAGTAAGTTATAATTTTTTTTGTTTTTTAAAGTAATTGGATTAGTTTTCTAGGTAACATGTGATAATATATTTTAAAGGGTGAAGAAATTTTACAATAAATTTCTTAAGTGGAGTTAAAATTTTAGAAGTATTTAACTAGATGGAAAGAGTAAGAAAGGAGATTTTATTATAATAATGATAATAATAACACCACACCTTGTAAATGTGCAATAGTTTAGTTATAACCAGCCTAAATGGATTATATAAAATAATAATAATACTAATATATAATAAAATAAATTAAAAAAACATTATATTTTATAAACATGTATTGGTTTCATAATAACAAGCGAAATAAGTTTAATATGAGTAAATAAGATAATGGTTAGAATAAGATTGTAGTATACGAACTAGTTAATATCTTTGATAAAATAATGAAGATAAAAGATGAGTTTATGGTTAAAAATGAGTATGATTGATTTTAGTAGTATTGAAGTTTGGTTCTTATGAGAAGTAACTAATTGGGACGAAAGTTTAAAATTTTATAAGTTATCGAAATTTGGTAATACTAATCGTGACGAGTCTAATTTTTCGTTGTTGGCACACTCCATTGATCTTTCGGATTACATTGTTTTGTTTTCAGTTGTTTTAGCTAGGGTTCATTTTACTCTATATTTTATTTTGGGACACGATTGTCTGGAATTCTTTTAGTACACGTCATGGTTGATTTAGTTATGCGGTTGTGGAAACGTTAGGATGAGAGGATAGAGGTGGGTAGTATTACTTATGGTTAGATATTAGAATGGAGAGATGTATTTTGGTTTAAAGGATGTGTTGAAGGAATGAATAAGATTTGCGGAGTTTTGAAACATAAATTGGTTACGGGAATAAGGGAGTAAGTAAAGTTAGTTGACTGGTCATGGGAACGAGATGTCATGCTATCGGAAGTTGGTTGAAGTACTATTAGGAGATTGATGAAAGTACTAGCGGATGTGAGGGTAGAGTACAAAGTTTCTACTAATGGAAAGATTGGGCAAATAACACGCAAGGGAATTGGTATAGTTATGGAGGCAAGGTAGTAATAGACTCGTGAAGGAAAACATGGACGTGAAAGAATGATTGGTAGGAAGTTGATTAATATTTAAGTAGAACAAGTAAGGAAGAGTGAGCCATTGAGGGTTTGAAGTACCTTTAGAAATATTATGGTAGATGAGTTGAAGTTAGAAGCTACTACGTAGTGTGAAGTTCCTAGGTAACATCATGGAGACAAGAAGGAGTTTGTGAAGAGCTACATCGTGAAGCAAGGAGCTGAAAGGACTACGTGCCGATTGCAAGAAGGATGCAAGAGATATCGAAGAAGTCACAGAAGTTGCAAGGACTGGAAAGGTGACAAGCACTATGATGGGAATCTCCGTATGGTTCGTGACGAAGAAGGACAGATCGAGTACCGTAGTGGAGTTACAAAGAGCTGAACCAATGGATTGTGATGGAGTGACTACATAACATGGGAGATTAAGAACTCGTGTAAGTAACAAGGGGAGTTGAGTGACTAAAAAAAGATACAATTTTGTGGCAATCAATATCGAGGGATGAGTGGTGAAGATGAGCTGAATATGTTCGTGGAGAAGTGATTAGAGGGTCAGTCTAGTGAAGGTGTTTATGAAGGATCTTTGGAAGAGACAGTTATGCATTATCCAATGTACTCACAATATCCATAGAGTTGATGAATTGAGTGTGAAATTTGGTTAGACATGATAGTGAAGGAATTATGGATAACCTTCGAAGGATAGAACCAAGTATCCCTAGAAGTTTATGATTGAAGTACCACATGATAGGTGCAATGTCAAGAAGAGAGTTATGAGACCTATGTAAGAACTTATAATATGGTTTAGTTTTGACAATTAAAACTAATATGAGTTTTAGATGAGAGTGTGAGCCGAGTGGAATCACGAGAAACTCTAATCTATCCCTATTAGGAGGGAGTAGGAGTATTGGTCGCAAGGAAAACAAGTGAAGATACTTAGGTAATTTCAGCATGTAGACGACTTGATAGACGGGAAGCATCACATCATAATGTGTGGCATGAGTTGAGGAAGAAGAAGTATGTGTAGATAGAGGCGAATCATGAATGGAATGGGTCGAGATAGGAACCGAAGGTAAAACTTTGTTAGGGCCTAATGAGTAGAATAAAGCACAAAGCAGGCTAATATTGTTGTAGTGTGGGATAGGGAATGACACTAACCTATACTGTGTGATTGGAAGTCTTAGTATCGATAATCGAAGGGATGAGGATTTATAGATGTGATATGTCATGAGAGACGAAGGGCCTGGTCTAACTGAGACGAGACGAGGAGCACTATGACTTTGAAGGTAAGACATCGTGTAGATATAAAGGAAGAAATGTAGCTAATTGTCTAAGAAAGAGTTAAATATGTTCAAGGGTAAGTTGAGTATAAAGGATCACTAAAAAATCTTTCATTGAGGAAAGTGAGAAAAGAAGTGTATGGGTGCTACTAATGAGCTATCCAAATTTAATTGAAGTAGTTGTAACATGGGTTTGGATGGCAGTGTACAGAAGTAACTAATGAGTATGCGAAAGACTGTCATAGGTCACTTTTGTAAGGAAACTAGAATTTTTAAGTGGTTTGGAGTAGGGACTAAAGGGATTGGATCAACATGATTGGATATGAGTATACCCGGTTAATTGGAGATGGATGGACGAAGTGAGGAATTGCTACAAGTATAGGAGTCGTGTTGAGAGCTAGGGTGAGTAATTTAGAGGGAGGTGAAAAACACGTTAGCGATGTCTGAATTTTCATATAATGATAGTTATCATACTGGGTCGATGAATGCCATTTGAGGCACTATATGGAAGGATAGGGTGAGTTGTCCTTATGGTGGACTAAAATTGGTGAAAGAGACTACTAATGTAGTAATGGTGTTTATGGGAAGGATGAGAGAAACAAGAGATGCAATGTTGAAAAGGATGAAACAACTAGAGTTTAGTGACAAAATTATGTAGCAAGTTTCACCCATAGTAACGGGTGGTATGTTTTGGTAAAAAGGGAAAAGTTGATGTCGAGTTTTGTAGGTCTATTTATGATCTTTAGAAATATAAAACCAGTAGCTTATGGGTATAGTATTATCTGGGGAATTTAGTGGTGTACATGATATATTTCATGCATTAAGATTTGGGAAATGTGGTTTGAGAATGCATATTTGCATATACGGTTATTCGGGATTTGTGATATTAAGAGTCTTTGATTTTCAAAGAGTCATTTGTAAGATTTATGGACTGTGAGGTCAAGAGTTTGAGAATGAAGTTAAATATTTTTTGTTAATATATCTAGTAAATTGAGTCATGAACTAAAGTTTACGTGGAAATGAGAGGAGTTCTTTTAGAACATGTATTCTCATGTGATTTGTTGATTGATGTGCCTGTCCTAAGGAGTAAATCTCGGGACGAGATTTCTATTAGGAGGGAGTGATGTGACAACCACAGTTTTGAAGTTCATCACTTAGTTATATTTTGTGCATATTTCGTGAAATTACGTGTCTTTATGTGTTTATGTGTCATATGGTGTGTATAGAGTGTGGTTTGGAAATCGTTTTCGGGTATGGGGTACCCTGTGAGTGAAACGATGTGTGATGTTTTCATGTTCATGATCTCAAATAGTAGTGGCTATGAAATACGATGGTGTTATTTAGTGGTTTTACGTATGCGTATATGTATTATAGAAAATTGTATTTTTACGATTTATGGTTGGGCATTTAGGGGTCTCGGATGAGTTATTTAGTCATGGGAATAATATACGGGATGGTTCTATTTCATTTAGGATTTAATTATATAGTTTATTTCATATTCTAAGAGTTTTTATAAAACTGTATATTTTTACGTCTTTTACAGTATACGTGTAAACTTGACTAGTTTTACGGTTTTGAGGTTTGGAGGTTTTAGGAGCTGAAATTAATTAATGTAACATAAGTTAATATTAATAGTACCTAATATAATTATTAAAAAATGAGAAAAGTCGGTTATACCAACGGTGTAAGGGAAAAAAGGGAAAATGGGCCAAAAGACTCAAGTTGATCCCAATTTGGAAAAGCCATTTGTAAACCCTTTAAATACAAAGCTTATACGATAAATTTCTGTTTTTCTTCCTCTTTTTCTTCTCTTGTCCGAATTTATATGATCCCTAATTTAGTGTTTCACCAAAAATATTTTCTTGAAGATTTGAGGTAAAAATCTTGATTTAAATCTTATAATTTTTATGTTTTATATCATTAAGGCTTCAAGATTTATGTAATCAATTTATATGATGGATTAGGGTTATTAATAGATCTGTAATTAGGGGTTTTATAAAAAATTAACATGATTAGAATAATGACTGGTGATAATTAATAATGTTAATTAGGGTTTAATCATGTTTAAATTCGTTTTTAAAAACTGGGCAGAATTTTTAGTTCATTGTTTTGATCATATTTAGAGTTATAAAAACTTTTAATTTTCGAATCATATGTATCTGGAAAGGTAATTGAATTAGCTTTCAAATGCAAGAAACGAAAACTAAATTAGAGGTGGGAAGTGGGTAAAAACCATGTTACATCAGTCGGGTGTCAAAACAGTTTTTGGATCAGTCTGTTTTCATTTTATGTTTTGACTTGTTTGGGATACTTAGGGTTATAATTGGAGCTTCAAATGCAAATGAGACTTATATTATATATTAAATGAAATATCTGGAGAAGGGAAAAATTAATGGGATAGGGTAAGACCCTCTGATCATAACAAACATTTTATATGTTCAAAATCTGTAAAATCTAGATAGGCGAAAGTATAAGTTGTATATCAGGGACTTAAGATTAGCTTTGATGTTTGGGAAAGGGCTGAGATTTTAGCTAACACATATACGTTTATGGGGTTTTTATTTCAAGGAATGTGGTTTAGGTTTGGTGGGCGTTTGGCTCATAATATGGAGTGTGAAAAAGGGACTGTTTTGGGTTAAATGTTAACGGGACGAGTGATGAACTAAACTAATTAAGGACTTTATAGAAGGGTGTAATGAGATTCTTATGGCATATAAATGGGGTTAAGTTGTAGTAGAAGGTTATATATCCATCCTAGATTGATGAGCCATTTTGGTATATGGTTCATGTCTTATTTGTATATGTTTGTGTGTTTAGATTTTGCTAGAGCGCGAATACTTGGAGAAGCTTGTTCAGGTGAGTTTCATAGTCCTATATCTTTTGATGTTTGACTTCCAGATGGGATGGAAGAGACACTGTATGGATTTGTAACTAATGTTGTTAATGTTTTTAGGGTTTGTGATGGACTTGTGTGTACAGTTAGGTGATTAACTACTCTGTGATTCTTGATTATGTTTATGATTTGGATCGGGGGACACGTACCGTCTCAGTTATTGTGGTTTAACTTGGTACCAAGGAGATGTTGACAAGGCGGGGCCTTGGGACTGGTTCATAGGTGTATGGGTGCCTATGGGACCATGGTGATTGGTAAGGCTAGGAGCCTTGAAATTATGATGAATGGTTAAATCTTGAATGTTAGTTGTTAATGCATAATTGTAGCTCATTGTCCAAATGTTCTTTTATAGATGGTTGTTATTCACAGCTTATAACTGATTTGGCGTTGTAGTCTAAACCTATGACTCTCACCAACTTTATTGTTGACGTGTTTTAGTGTCTATTTCAGATGAGAATGTGATTAAGCGTGAGAATAGGAGTGGCTACCTTTGGAGGCTTAGGATTGCATATGGAGAACCCCTTTTTCTCTTAGCCTTTATTTTATGTTTGAATAAGTGATACGTTGTGGACACCTATATGTTGATGTGTGTATTTGTATGTCTTTGGTGACGGGTAGACCTGTTACCCACTTACCTAAACGCCTGCATTGTTTGAGATATTGTCATGACATTGTGTCACCCATTTATGATATTTCCAGTTCATTTAGTTATCTCTATAGACACGCTATGGTTGTGATGATATCCATACGTCGCGCCCTGTATTCCGCCATGGTGGGATGTGACAAGATCAAAGCACACATATAGCGGAAGCGATTTAACAAGATCATAATTAACACAATTATAATTAATCGAATTAAGGTTACATACCTTTTAACTAAAGCAAATCCACAAGATAAAGAACGAATCACCAATTAGGGTTTATAATGAACACCACCAAGATATAGTCTAAAGTAAGACTACATTACGTTCTTGTACACACGTAATACAACGAGCTAACCGTGATTCTAGCACGTGCAAACCGAGCTTCTACGCTTGTGGATAATCTACCCAACAACCCTAGAGAGGGGCTAGGACTGGATTATAAGCTAAACCAAAAGAACAAGAAAACCAACCAAAACCCTTTGTGGTTTTGGTGTTGCGTTCGGCTCAAAGGAAAAGAAGAGAAGGAGTGAAGAATTATGAGGGATAAGGAGTGTTTATATAGGCCTTAAACTTTCTTGATGTCCAAGTAATACACCAATTAGGAAAGAAAATCTTTCCCTTCTTCCCCTCTTAGACTGACGGTCGGTTACATCCACAAGGGTTTTCCAGAACCTTCTTTTCTTATATATATTCCACAACGCTCATTTAATACTTAACTCTTGATTATTTAATGATCGTTAAGTTATATTTCGGTTTAATTCAATAAATATAATAAATATATTTATCAAATAAATTAAATCTTTACGTATTGTGTGCAATCCCGTAATCTCGAGTTCGATCATATCACACGACTATTAAATATAAGTCCATAAACTTTCAATAAGCAGAATTTCACCCTTGACATGGAAATCTTCAGGGAAATTATTGATATTTTCCCAAAGGACGTAAGCAAACCTTTTGCTGATCTCCCAAACGCAGAAGACATATTGCAATTATTTTGAGTTAGAATATGTTTGAACCGTCAACAGAGTGCCACTAGTCTCCATTGATCATTTGCCCCAACCATAGAGAAAGTTGTTAACTCTCATCAACAAGTGTCTCACTGTAAAGCACACAGGGGTAGGAAAAATCCGTTTATCACAAGTTCAAATCTTGTAGAGCTTGTATCATGACAAACATGTGGATTATCTGTATTTAATCTGGGAGGATATTTGCTATTGTTAGGAATAAAATTAGCACTAGTTTGATACTGCACTATCAGTATTAAGATTGTTTAATGTTGGTAGTGATATTATTTGTACTGGTAGTGATCAGGCAAATTTGGACAAAATGGACAATCAACTTCTTAATGCTGGTTGTGATGATTAATGTTGGTTAAAGGATAAAGATTGAATACGTGTATTATATTGATAGAAGATATCCTTGTTGAGAGAAAGATTGAAGGTGCATTATTTATCAATAAGAAGATATTTTGTGTATATCTTCTTAGTGTACTTTATGTTTATCATGTAAAGGACACCGTTTATTATATAAGGAGGTCCTAGCTTTAGTTTGAGATATATCATTCTCACGTCTTCATTACTAACTTTAAGGTTTTGTAACCCTAGTATTTTTACAAAGAGTACTTTTATAATTAATATTAAAGATATTGGTGAATTCATTGTCACATACAAACAGTTTAATCTTCGAAATATCAAAGAGTAGATTCTGCATACTCTTTGATAGTCATTTATAGTTTTTTCTTAGACTTAGTAGTATTTATTATACTAAGAATAGATCTACAAGCTAGATTTAACAAGATCATAAGGGACCAACAAGTTGTATCAGAGCTTACCGAGAAGCTTTGATCTTGAAGGTTATTCAAGAACTCTTTAAACTTAAGAAATGGATTCAAAGGCTGTACAACCTACCACAATGAACAAGGTTCCAGTCTTTAAACAAGGAGAGTTTGAAGAATGGAAATTTAAATTTACTCAGTTTGTACAGATGTATAACTGGGATATGTGGGAAGTCATTGCTCATGGAGACACACACACCAAGCCTGCTACTTCTACATCAGAAATCACTCATGATGAAAACAAGAAAAAATAAAATGATATGAAAGCAAGAAGTATAGTTATGCTAGCTATACCAAATGACATATTCTTCTTTCCAACAAAAAATAGTGTTAAGTCAATGTTTGATGTGACAACCATGGTTTTGGGGTTCGTCACTTAGACTATAGTTTAGGGTATTTTGGGCAAATATGTGCTTTTATGTGCTTATGTGTTTATTTTGTGTGTTTGGAGTGAGGTTTGGATATCGTTTATGGGTATATGGTACTCATAAGTAATCTGAGGAACGGTTATTTCATGTTCATGAGCTGACAAGGTAGTGACTATGAAATGAGATTGTGTTATTTCGTGGTTTTACTTATACGTATATGTATTATAGAAAATCGTATTTTTACGATTTAAGGTTTAGCATTAAGACGTCTCGAATGAGGTAATTAGTCATGGGAATAATTTACGGGATGGTTTTAAGTCATTTAGAACTTATTTGTATAGTTTATTTCATATTCTAAAATTTTTTAGAAAACTGTATATTTTTACGTCTTTTACGGTATACGCGTAAATTGACTAGTTGTACGGTTTAGCGGTTTTGGATGTTTTAGGAGCTGAAATAAATTACGGAAATTTAAAGTAATGATAGTTAATAGTTAATTTACAGTAAATAATAAAAAATAAAGAAAAATGCTATTTGGGTCGGTTATGGGCCAATTTGGTGGAAGGGGATTAGAAAATATGGAAAGTTTTTGTTTTAGCCTTAAATTTGGATTAGGAAAGGTGTTTTAATATAAATTAAGACCCATAAAGGCCATGAACGACTTATATCAGGTATAGGGTTGAAAATGCATCAATGGATGTTAGGGTTTTCAAGAAAAATCAATCCCTTGAAGATTAGAGGTAAAAATCATGTTCTAATTACGTGTTTATTAACTAAATCATGTTTCTAATTCATGTAAACATCAATTATGATGGATTTAGGGTTAGGGAAAAATTAAAATCTGAGAATTAATGTTATTATAATTATTAGATAAATTAGGGCTTGTGATTAAATAAATTATGAATAATTAATTAGGTTAATTCAATTAAATTCGTAATTAAAAATTGGGCAAAATATTTGGTGCATTGTTTTGATCATATCTAGAGTTCTACAAACTTTTAATTTTCGAATCTTATATCCCTAAAAAGGTAATTGAATTTTCTTTCAAATGCAAGAAACTAGAATTGAATTGGAGGTAGGGAAGTGGGTAAAAAACAGGTTACAACAGTCGGAGGTCAAAGCAGTTTTAAAATCGGTCAGGTTTAAATTAATGTTTAAAGATGTTTAGGGTACTTAGGAGTATAAATGGACCTTCAAACAAACATGAGACTTAGATTATATATTAAATAAAATATCTGGAGTAGGGCTAAACAAATGGGTTAGGGTAAGACCCTCTGACCATAACAAACGTTTCATATGTTCAATATCAGTAAATTCTAGATAGGTAAAAGTATATATATATATATATATATATATATATATATATATATATATATATATATATATATATATATATATATATATATATATATATATATATATATATATATATATATATATATATGGAGGCCTTAACAGTAGCTTTAAGGTTGCAGACAAAGGGAGAGTTAGCTAATACATGTAAGGGAATAGGATTTCTTTTACAGGGCATGTTATTTTTGTTAAGGGGGTGTTCGACCAATAGTTTGAAGTATGAAAAACGAGACTATTTTGGGTTAAATGTTAACGAGATGAGTTATGAACTAAAATAAGTTAAAGACTTTATATAGGGGTGTAATGAGATTCATATGGCATATAAATAGGGTTAAGTTGTAGGAGAAGGTTAGATATCCATCATAGATTGATGAGCCATTTTGGTATGTGGTTCATGTCTTGATTGTATACGTTTGTATGTTTAGATTTGTGCTAGCGCGCGGGTACTTGGAGAAGCTTGTTCAGGTAAGTTTCATAGTCCCATGTATTTTTATGATTTGATTTCCATATGGGATGGAAGAGACACTGTATGGTTTTGTAACTAGTGTTGTGAATGTTTTTATGGTTTGTGATGGACTTGTGTGTACATTTATGTGATTAACCGCTATGTGATTCTTGATTGTTATTGTGGTTTGACATGGTACCAAGGGGATGTTGACAAGGTGGGGCCTTGGGATTGGTTCATAGGTGTATGGGCGCCTATGGACCATGGTTATTGGTAAGGCTTGGAGCCTTAGAATTGTGGATATTGGTAAGGCTTGGAGACTTGGAATTGTGGTGATTGGTTAATCTTGAATGCTAGTTGTTAATACATAATTGTAGCACATTTTCAATATGTTCATTTGTTAGTGGTTGTTATTCATAGCTTATAATTGATTTGGAGTTAGAGTCTAGACCTATGACTCTCACCATCATTATTGTTGATGTGTTTTATTATCTCTTTCAGGTGAGAAGGTGGTTAAGCGTGAGAATAGGAGTGGCTAGCTGGAAGGTTTAGGATTGCATTTGGAGGAACCCCCATTCCTCTTAGCCTTTATTTTATGTTTTAATAAGTTATACATTGTGGAAACCTATATGTTGATGTGTGTATTTGTATGTCTTTGGTAAGGGGTAGACCTGTTACCTACTTACCTAGACGCCTGCATTGTTTATGATATTGTCATGACATTGTGTCACCCATTTATGATATTTCCATTTCATTTAGTTATCTATATAGACACACTATTGTTGTGATGATATCCATACGTCGCACCCCATATTCCGCCACGTGGGGTGTGAAAGAATGGTATCAAAGACAATGGTTATAGAGAATAAGGTTGCCTAGTCTAGTAGCCTAGTCTACAACTTAAGGATCCCTGAATATAGGCCTCATAGGAATATGTGTGTATGGTTTTGATTGTATAATCTGAGTATTGTTAATTCGTTTTTTGTGAGTTTTGACTAGTATGGATTGAACTATAGTCGTTCATACTTAGTCACCTGTTAATTTTTGTTTTATTTTTGATATACGAATTACTTTCATAATAATTGATAAATTATTTGGTGAACCTAATGTATAGTATTTTTTTTATGTTTAATTCATGTTCGCTAAAAATCATGTGGTGATTCGAGTTACTAGGAGTAGGTGGATAGGAAGGATTTTAAGTTGTTTCCACTCTTATGGGTGACATGACTTATAATTGATTATGATGTTTTATTGGAGTTTGTCTATGCTATTTTAGCTAGACTACGGATTTATATATTCCAAGAGTTTTACTAAGTTATTTTAATAGTTGGAGTTTTGGACCTTATTGTTTATGTGGTTATGAGCTTATGTGAGTAGATGGATTTATGTGTTATATGTTGTATTCATTCTTATAAGTGTCATCGTAGGAGGGAGTGCATTGAGGAAAAGGTAATTGTATAAGTATGGTGGCCAACACAGTTATACAAGTACCACAACTTCAATGGGTTCTCAAGTATGATTGCATGAAAGAGGGTTAGTACATGCTTCTATATGATGAGATGGATTTTTAGGTATATGTATAATATATGGGTTTATGTAACGGCTGTCTACCATAAGGCTATTTTTTGTGTGTTATATGTTTTGGTCTATACTCATGTTGTGTGATTATGGGGTCACACGATATGGACTTGTTTTAGTGATGGGTTTTATGCCTTGTGGTAAGATGGTGATTACTCGTACGAAAAAACGAGTGTATGACGTGATTGATTGATCTAACATGTACGGTAACGAGTATGTTTTGGGTGATTTAATAGGTATTTATATGCGGATGTAAATATACTAGTATGTGTTAAGTTATGATATATGGTCGTTCAGTAGTTATTATAACTTGAACGTACCTTGTGTTTGCTCGTGTTTTATGGTGCTGGAGTTTGATGGAGTTCCAACGACGTTTTGAGTCTTTTGATGTGTGTCTACATTCGGGTATGTATTTAAATTAATGATAAATACTAAATTTTCTTACAAATAAGTGCGGCTAATTATAGGAAAACGGTTTTGAAAATAATTTGTAAGTGTATGGTATAATATCGTGACTTACATATTTTTTAATGTTTGTGGTAGTAAGCTATAAAAAATTCGTCTTGAAAATAATTGGATTAGTTTTCTATGTAACATGTGATATTACATTTTAAAGGGGTAAAGAAATGTTACAAAATTTTTCTTAAGTGGAGTTAAATATTTAGAAGTATTTAACTAGATGAAAGGAGTAAAAAGGGAGATTTTATTATAGTAATGATAAAAAAAACACCACACCTTGTAAACGTGTAGTAGTTTAGTTATAACCAGCCTAAATGGATTTTATAAAAAAATAATAATAATATAGCATAAAATGAAAATAAAACACTGTATTTTATGAACATGATTGGTTTCATAATAACAAGTGAAATAAGTTTAATACGGGTAAAGAAGATAATGGTTAGAATAAGATTGTAGTATACTAACTAGTTGATATCTTTGATAAAATAATGAAGATAAAAGATGAGTTTATTGTTCAAAACGAGTATGATTGATTTTTGTAGTATTGAAGCTTGGTTCTTATGAGGAGTAACTAAATGGGGCGAAGGTTTAAAATTTTCTAAGGTATCGAAATTTGGTAATACTAACCGTGACGAGTCTAATTTTTCGTTGTTGGCCCATTCCTTTGAATCTTTTGGATTACATTGTTTTGTTTTTAGTTGTTTTGGCTACTGTTCATTATGGTTGATCTTTCGGTTTACCCTATATTTATTATGGGACGTGATCGTTTAGAATTCTTTTGGTACACGTCATGGTTGATTTAGTTATGCGGTTGTGGAAACGTTAGGACGAGAGGATAGAGTTGGGTAGTATTACTTATGGTTAGATATTAGAATGGAGAGATGTATTTTTGTTTAAAGGTTGTGTTGAAGGAATGATTAAGATTTGTGGAGTTTTGAAACTTAGATTGGTTACGGGAATAAGGAATAAGTAAAGTTAGTTGACTTGTCGTGGGAACGAGATGTCATGCTCTGAGAAGTTGGTTGAAGTACCACTAGGAGATTGATGAATGTACTAGCGGATGTGAGGGTAGAGTAGAAAGTTTCTACTAATGGAAGGATTAACATGCAAGGGAACTGGTATAGTTATGGAGGCAAGGTAGTAGTAGACACATGAAGGAAAACAGGATGTGAAAGAATGATTGATAGGAGGCTGATTAATGGTGAAGTACAACAAGTAAGGAAGAGTGAGCCATTGAGGGGTTAAAGTACCTTTAGAAATATTATGGTAGATGAGTTGAAGTTAGAGGCTACTGGGTTGTGTGAAGTTCCTAGGTAACATCATAGAGACGAGAAGGAGTGCGTGAAGAGCTATATCGTGAATCAAGGAGCTGAAAGGACTACATGTCGGCTGCTAGAAGGAAGCAAGAGATTTCAAAGGAGTCACAGAAGTTGCAAGGACTGGAAAGGTGACAAGCACTATGATGGGAATCTCCGTATGGTTCGTGACAAAGAAGGACAGATCGAGTACCGGAGTGGAGTTACAAAGAGCTGAACTAGTGGATCGTGATGAATTGAATACATAACATGGGAGATTAAGAACTCGTGGAGGTAACAAGGGGAGTCGAGTGACTACGCGGATAGAATTTTTATGGCAATCAATATCGAGGGATGAGTAGTGAAGCTGAGCTGAATAAGTTCATGGAGAAGTGATTAGAGAGTCGGTTTTGTGAAGGTGTTATGAAAGATCTTTGGAAGAGACAGTTATGCATTATCCAATGCACTAACGATTTCCATAGAGTTGATGAATTGAGTGAGAAGTTTTGGTTGGACATGATAGTGAAGTAATTAGGGAGAACCATGGAAGGAGAGAACCAAGTATTCCTAGAAGATGATGATTGAAAGTACCTCATGTTGGGTGCAAGATCAAAATAGAAGTATAAGATTTGAATAAGAATTTAAAATATGGCTTAGTTTAGACAAATTGAAACTAATATGGGTATAAGATGAGAGTGAGGTCCGCATGGGATCACATAAAACTCTAGTCTGTCCCTATTAGGAGGGAGTAGGAGAACTGATCGTGAGGAAAAACAAGTGAAGCTAATTGGAAAGATTTTGAGGTATAGATGACTTGAAAGACGGGAAGCATAACATCGTGATGTATGTCATGAGCTGAGGAAGAAGAAGGAAGTGTGGATAGATGCGAATCATGAATGAAATAGGTCGAGATAGGAACCGAAGGTAAAACTTTGGTATAGCCTAATGAGTAGACTAAGGCACTAAGCATGCTAATATTGTTGTAGTGTGGAAAGGAAATGGTACTGACCTATACTGTTTGATTGGAAGGCTTAGTATCGATAATCGAATGGTTGAGGAGTTATAGATGTAATGTGTCATGAAAGACGAAGGGCTTGGTCTAACTGAGACAAGATGAGGAGCACTATGACCTTGAAAGTAAGACATTGTGTAGGTATAAAGGAAGTGTTGAGTATCAGGGGAAAAAATCTTTCATGGAGAAAAGTGATAAAGAAGTGTATAGGTGCTACTAATGATCTATCCAAATTTTATGGAAGTAGTTGTAGCATGGGTTTGAATGATAGTTGATAGCCTAACTGAGATAACCGTCCTTTTGGTGATGTGTATAGATCATAAGTTGATTTGGACTGGAAGAGCCTGGTTGTGATAAACTAATCAATATGTAAAATATCGTCATAGGTCACTTGTGTAAGGAAATTGGAATTTTTAAGTAGTTTGCTGTATGGACTAAAGGAAGTTGATGAACATGATTGAATATGAGTATATCCAACTAATTGGAAAATGATGGACGAAGTGGGAAATTGATACAAGTATAGGAGTCGTGTTGAGAGCTTGGGTGACTGATTTAGAGGGATGCGTGAAACTTGTTAGCGATGTCTGGGTTTTCATATAATGATAGTTATCATACTAGAAGTCGATGAATTCCTTTTGAGGCACTATAGGGAAGGATAGGGTGAGTTATCCTTATGGTGGATTAAAATTCGTGAAAGAGACTACTAATATGGAAATGGTGTTTGTGGAAAGGATGAGAGTAACAAGAGATGATATGTTGAAAAAGAGGAAATCACTAGAGTTTAGTGACAAAGTTATGTAGGAAATTTCACCTATAGTAATGGGTGGCATGTTTTCGTAAAAGGTAAAAGTTGATGACGACTTTTGTAGGTCTATTTATGATATTTGGAAAGATTGGACCAATATCTTATGGGTATAGAATTACCTAGGGAATTGAATGGTATACATGATATATTTCATGTATTAAGATTGGTAAATGTTGTTTGAGAATGCGTATTTTCATGTATGGTTATTCGGGATTTGTGTTAATAAGAGTCTTCGTTCTATAAAAGAGTCATTTGTGAGATTTATTGGCTGTGAGGTCAATAGTTTGGGAATGAATTTAAATATTGTTGGTTAGTATACGTGGTATATTGAGTCATGAACTAAGGTACTCATGGACATGAGAAGAGTTCATTTTGAACAAGTATCCTCATGTGATTTGTTGATTGTGTGGTTAATCCTAAGGAGTAAATCTCGGGAGGAGATTTCTATTAGGAGGGAGTGATGTGACAACCATGGTTTTGGGGTTCGTCACTTAGACTATAGTTCAGGATGTTTTGTGCAAATATGTGCTTTTATGTGCTTATGTGTTTATTTTGTGTGTTTGGCGTGAGGTTTGGATATCGTTTATGGGTATATGGTACTCATAAGTAAATAGAGGAACGGTTATTTTATGTTCATGAGCTCACAAGGTAGTGACTATGAAATGAGATGGTGTTATTTCGTGGTTTTACGTATACGTATATGTATTATAGAAAATCGTATTTTTACGATTTAAGGTTTAGCATTAAGAGGTCTCGGATGAGGTAATTAGTCACGGGAATTATTTAAAGGATGGTTTTAAGTCATTTAGAACTTATTTGTATAGTTTATTTCATATTCTAAGAGTTTTTATAAAACTGTATATTTTTACGTCTTTTACGGTATACGCGTAAATTGACTAGTTTTACGGTTTAGCGGTTTTGGAGATTTTAGGAGCTGAAATAAATTAAGGAAATTTAAGGTAATGATAATTAATAGTTAATTTACAGTAAATAATAAAAAATTACAGAAAAAGGCTATTTGGGTCGGTTATGGGCCAATTTGGTGGAAGGGGGTTAGAAAATATGGAAAGTTTTGGTTTTAGCCTTAAATTTGTATTAGCAAAGGTGTTTTAATATAAATTAAGACCCCTAAAGGCCATGAACGACTTATATCAGCTATAGGGTCAAAAATACATCAATGGAGGTTAGGTTTTTCAAGAAAAATCAATCTCTTGTAGATTAGAGGTAAAAATCATGTTCTAATTACGTTTTTATTAACTAAATCATGTTTCTAATTCATGTAAACATCAATTATGATGGATTTAGGGTTAGGGAAAAATTAAAATCTGAGAATTAATGTTATTATAATGATTAGATAAATTAGGGCTTGTGATTATATAAATTATGAATAATTAATTAGGTTAATTTAATTAAATTCGTAATTAAAAACTGGGCAGAATATTTGGTGCATTGTTTTGATCATATCTAGCGGTCTACAAACTTTTAATTTTCGAATCTTATATCCCTGAAAAGGTAATATAATTGGCTTTCAAATGAAGGAAACTAGAACTGAATTGGAGTGCGGGAAGTGGGTCAAAAACAAGTTACAATAGTCGGAGGTCAAAGCAATTTTGAAATCAGTTGGGCTTAAATTAATGTTTTAAGATGTTTAGGGTACTTAGGAATATAATTGGACCTTCAAACGAACATGAGACTTGTATTATATATTACATAAAAGATCTGAAGGAGGTCTAAACAAATGTGTTAGGGTAAGACCCGCTGATCATAACAAACGTTTAATATGTTCAAAATCAGTAAATTCTGGATAGGTAAAAGTATATATATATATATATATATATATATATATATATATATATATATATATATATATATATATATATATATATATATATATATATATATATATATATATATATATATATATATATATATATATATATATATATATATATATATATATATATATATATATATATATATATATATATATATATATATATATATATATATGGAGGCCTTAATAGTAGCTTTAAGGTTGCGGCCAAAGGAGAGAGTTAGCTAACACATGTAAGGGCATCGGGTTTCTTTTTTACAGGGCATGTTATTTTAGTTAAGGGGGTGTTCGACCAATATTTTGAAGTATGAAAAACGGGACTGTTTTGGGTTAAATGTTAACGAGACGAGTTATGAACTAAACTAAGTTAAGGGCTTTATATAGGGGTGTAATGAGATTCATATGGCATATAAATAGGGTTAAGTTGTAGGAGAAGGTTAGATATCAATCATAGATTGATGAGCCATTTTGGTATGTGGTTCATGTCTTGATTGTATACGTTTGTGTGTTTAGATTTGTGCTAGAGCGCGGGTACTTGGAGAAGCTTGTTCATGTGAGTTTCATAGTCCCATGTCTTTTTATGATTTGATTTCTAGATGGGATGGAAGAGATACTGTGTGGTTTTGTAACTAGTGTTGTGAATGTTTTTATGGTTTGTGTGGGATTTGTGTGTACATTTATGTGATTAACCGCTATGTGATTCTTGTTTGTTATTGTAGTTTGACTTGGTACCAAGGGATGTTGACAAGGCGGGGCCTTGGGATTAGTTCATAGGTGTATGGGCGCCTATGGGACCATGGTTATTGGTAAGGCTTGGAGCATTAGAATTGTGGTTATTGGTAAGGCTTGGAGCCTTGGATTTGTGGTGACTGGTTAATCTTGAATGCTAGTTGTTAATACATAATTGTAGCACATTGTCCATATGTTCATTTGTTAGTGGTTGTTATTCACAGCTTATAATTTATTTGAAGTTGGAGTCTAAACCGATGACTCTTACCAGCATTATTGTTGACGTGTTTTAGTGTCTCTTTCAGGTGAGAATTTGGTTAAGCGTGAGAATAGGAGTTGCTAGCTGAAAGGCTTAGGATTGCATTTGGAGGAACCCCTATTCCTCTAAGCCTTTATTTTATGTTTGAATAAGTGATACATTGTGGACACCTATATGTTGATGTGTATATTTGTATGTCTTTGGTAAGGGATAGACCTGTTACCTACTTACCTAGATGCCTGCATTGTTTGTGATATTGTCATGACATTTTGTCACCCATTTATGATATTTCCATTTCATTTAGTTATCTCTATAGACACGTTATTGTTGTGATGATATCCATACATCGCACCCCATATTCCGCCATGCTGGGGTGTGACATTTTATGCTTTTGCTCTTAGATTTGATGGTAATGTTTCCACAAAGAAAGCCAAGAAGGCATTGTTGAAGTCCATGTTTGAAAACTTCAATGCAAACAAGTCAAAATCTTTGATTCTATTTATATACACCTCAAGGGATTGTGAGTAAACTCATCACCCTGGAAGGAAAGGCTGAGCAAGAAGACATAAATGCTAAATTTCTTAGAAGCATGTCATGTAACACTCTCAAATTTCATATTGGTACAGCGGAAGAGTCTTTAGAGTGTTACGGGATAGCACAATAACTCCAATCATAGACAACACATAAAAATGGTTGTACAAGGTTTAACATACATTCATTCGAAATAAAAGTTTCAAGTGTACAACAGGTCCCAAATTATAAAGGTCATTAAGTTTACAAAACATAGATCGAATGAACAGTTTTTATTATGTGGGCCATCAGAGTCGATCTCCATCCGAATTACCTTCGAGCACCTGAGATAAAAACAAGCAAAAATCATATCAGCGAATGCCGAGTGGATTCATAGAGTTTAATAAAACCGTTATATAAAACAATCGTTGAAATCAGAACACAAGTATAATATCATAAGTAAGTCATCGTATTGCTAGTCAGGCAATATATATATCAAAGCATACATCTTAAACCGAGACCGTATACTCAATATTACCATTATAGGTAACAATATTATCGATATTTGTATCATTACTGGATTACATTGGATTCATTTGGATTATTATTAGCCGCATGACATTGTTACCTTACTATCACAAACAACGGGCCGCGAACCCGACAAACAATTTGCCCATCTAAGTTAGCGTGTTGTCACAAAAATCACGCTATGTAAATCATCTCATACATAAATTCGCTTACCAATCAATGTGGTATGACGGGGAACAACCGTCAAGGCGCGAACTGGGGTTATCTTCCCCAAATAGTACTATCATATGCATAAGCGTCTACCAAATACCGGTAGTTCACAATTCATTCTAATGGGACTTTAAGTCTCATAACCTAACTACTAATAATCCTTTTCATCTCATTTATTGCGTCATAGCATCATTCGGGTCCTTATCATTAAGCATACCATCGGGACTACTTGTGTTTTATTTTTATCAAAAACTAGCATGTTATCTATAAAACCCGCATGCTTTTACCATGCATAGTACCCTTAGGATCGTACGTACTAGATTAAAACTTTCCTAATATAGCATGATTACGATTACTTGTTAGGAGTTTACGTATTACGTACGTGTTAGAACACGATAAGTATTTACTATGCACGATCACGTAATAATTATTTAACGATAATGAATCACGAACATGCGATCATGAAATCATGAACGTAATTAAAACACGAACTATTATTAATTACGTATATATATTTATTACGAGCGTAATTAAATATATTAGATCACGGTATTTACGTAACGAGAACATTTGAAACACGAACATAAATAATTACAAACGAGTAACTAAATAACGAGACACGGAAAAAGGTACGGGTACCCCAAGTGGGGTCCCTACCCGCGACCAACAAGGACAAATGGGCCAAGCCCATTTGTCAAATTTACTAAAGGGGGTTATTAACTTTTACACTACACAAATTAACTTTACAGAAGATTTTAAGAAAACCTAAAACCTCCTCCTTCCTCCTTCTCCTTTGTGCCGCCACCCTACAACCACCATAAGGAGTGGTTTTTGATCTTGTATATCAGAATTCTAGTGATTTATCGTGTTGGTTCTTCGTTCTCTTGATCCACGAATTCGGTAAAACCTTTTTAAACCTTTTCTTTTGATTTAATCTTTTTATAAATTATGAACATGTGATGTTTTATAAAAACATAATAATTAAGCATAGATCTAACATGCTTTGGTGTTAAATTAAATCAAAGGGTTGTTTTAAGGGGGTGTTTGTTTGGCCGCATGCTGCAACCGAACCCGAATGGGTTTCGGTTTGCCAAGCCGACCACCACCAAGACCATATGGTCTTGGTTGGTGCGTGTGGGTCCAACGGCAGCAAGGGAAACACGGGGTACCCCGAGTTGGCTCGGGGTACGGTGTCGATTTCATGTCCGGTTCATGTTTTTAGCCTAGATCCGGTTCATGGTGTATGTTAGTTTTTTTTATGTTTAGGAACTTATGTTAAAATTAAATTAATAAAATGATGTGATTAATTTAATAACATGACTTAGGTTATTTAATTATTAATGATCATGAAATTATTTTAACCTAAGTAATTATATTTTTAAGACTTATAATTAATTAATTATTTTAAAAACTTTGGATATAATTAATTAATTAACATGACTTAGGTTATATTATTAATATATAATAATACATATTTAACCTAAGTATTTAACTTATTTAATTAAAAACATGTTATACTTTAATTAAATATTATAACCTATAGTTTAATTAAATTACATGAAATAATTATTAAACTATACAATATACCATATGACTTAGAAAATAATCATGAAAAACACTTAGGCTTATATACTTAGCTTATTTAACCAGCTTATTTATAATTATGGAAACTTTCTATTTTTAGAAACTTAATTAAATAAGGCAGCTAATCTATTTATGGAAACCAGCTATTTTTAGAAACTTATTTATTTCAGGCAGCTAATCTATTTATGGAAACTTATTTAATTAAGGCAACTAATCTATTTATGGAAACTTTCTATTTTTAGAAACTTATCTATTTTAAGCAGTAAATCTGTTTTTGGAAACTTTCTATTATTGGAAACTTTCTATTTTTGGAAACTTTCTATTTTTGGTAACTTTCTATTTTTGGAAACTAGTGGTTAGCATGCTATCGGTTCGAAGGCGATGTACTCAACTGGTGGTTAGCATTGATGCAATCTGAAGGTGGTGATGAGTGGGTTGCTGGTTTGACTTGCGCTCAGTTCAAGGACAGGGTGATGGAGCAGTTCTTTCCCAAGGCTGAGCAGGACAAGCTCAAGAGAGAGTACCATGGGATCTGACAGAGAGCTGGGGAGAATAGCAACGAGTTTATGCAGCGCTTTCTTCGCTTGGCTGGTTTCCTTGGTGCGGCAGCAGGTACTCCTGAAGAGCAGGCACATCACTTCAGATGGGCTCTTCGCACATCGGTCGCAAACATTCTGGTGTGTGCTACGTTCAACACTGTAGCACAAGTGGCCGATGCAGCACGAAAACTGGAGATGCTGCAGGAGAGAGATGAGTTCGGGGAAGCTGAAAGACCTGACAAGAGGTAAACATTCGTATTCAAGCGGTGACCAATCCGTATACTTTCCATATGTCAATTATTCATCTCTTTAACTGTATCTTCCAGGCAGAAAACTGGGGACCGATCTCAACCGGCTACTCAGCAGCAGCCTCATCAGCCCAAGGGAAACGGTCAGACTAACGACCGTTCTGCTACGGATAGGCGTGGCGTAATGACAATTACCGTAACAACGCCGGGCACTCCAACAACAGCAGGTCCTAATACTTACGGAATTCGTTACGTTTTATGTTATAACTCATATTCTGACACTTTATCAAACTTCTACCAGGAACCATGGAAACGGTAAGGACCAGAACCAGAGAGGTTCGCAGCCTAGCCATCCAGCTATCACAGGTATTCAATCTTACGATTATCCGCTTCGTCCTTTGTACCAAACTATCATGTCTTATGTAAAATATTTTTATCAGGTCCTCAGCCAGCCAGAGCACCTGCTAGAGGATACACTCATCCTCTTTGCTCTACTTGCCACCGTAGGCACCCAGGACCATGTCGCCGTAATACTGATGCGTGCTTCAAGTGTGGTCTTCCTGGCCATATTATGAAGGATTGCCGTAAGGGCGAGATGGAGGGTACATCGAGACATGCTGATACCAAGCCGCCTCCTACTGCCGGGCGTATCTACACGACATCTCGAGACCAGGCCAACAAGTCTAAAGGTACCATCACTGGAATCTTGTATATGTATGGTCGCGCTGCATGTGTTCTTTTCGATACGGGTGCTACTTACTCGGTTATTTCTACTGCTTATGCTAAGAACATTAGAATGCCTCCCTTGCCACTAGAAAATAGGCTTACTATTTCCACGCCTTTGAGGGACTCTGTATTAATCACCCATGTATACAAGAGTCTTCCTCTAGAATTTGATGATAAGGTTCGACCTGTCGACGCACTTCCGCTGGACATGAATGACTTCGACATGATTTTGGGCATGGATTGGCTATCCAATTATCATGCTACCATAGACTTCCATTCATATCGAGTTATCTTCAGTGATGTCAATGCACCAGAGTACATTCATAATGGGTTCATACTCGGACGGTCTGTACAAGTCATATCCACCCTGCAAGCGCGTGCACTACTGTCACATGGTTGCGAGGGTTATCTAGCTACTGTTCACGACATGGATGCTGAATCTCCATCGATTCAGGATCAACCTATAGTGTCGCAATTCCAAGATGTGTTTCCAACAGAACTTCCGGGCATACCACCTGCACGAGAAGTGGAATTCAGTATCGAGCTGGTTCCAGGAGCTAAACCAATCTCCAAGGCTCCTTATCGCATGGCTCCCATAGAGCTGAAGGAGCTGAAGAATCAACTGCAAGAACTTCTTGAACGAGGTTTCATTCGATCGAGCACATCTCCATGGGGCGCACCAGTCTTGTTTGTTAAGAAGAAGGACGGCAGTATGCGTCTTTGCATAGACTATCGCGAGCTCAACAAGATTACCATTCGGAATAGGTATCCACTGCCACGCATTGACGATCTGTTTGACCAACTCTAAGGGGCCAAACGCTTCTCCAAGATTGATCTTAGGTCAGGCTATCATCAGCTACGAGTCAAGGAGCAGGATATCGCTAAGACTGCCTTTCGTACTCGTTATGGCCACTACGAGTTTGTAGTTATGCCATTTGGCCTGACAAATGCTCCAGCAGTGTTCATGGATCTGATGAACAGAATCTTCCATGAATTTCTGGACAAATTCGTCATTGTTTTCATCGATGACATCCTTATTTTCTCAAGGTCCAAGGAGGAACACGAAGACCATCTTCGTACAGTACTACAGATTCTTCGCCAGAAGCAGCTGTATGCTAAATTCTCCAAGTGTGAGTTCTGGTTAGACAAGGTGGCATTCTTGGGTCACATTGTATCAGCAGAAGGAATCACTATGGATCCAGCGAAGGTTGAGGCCATTACTAAGTGGCCAAGGCCGACATCAGCGACAGAAGTCCGCAGTTTCTTAGGCTTAGCTGGCTATTACCGTAGATTCGTGGAGAACTTTTCCCGCCTAGCACTACCATTGACCAAACTGATGTGGAAAGGGGAGAAATTCGTCTGGACTGAAGATCGAGAGAAGAGCTTTGAAGACCTGAAGTAGAAGCTAGTATCTGCACCTATTCTTACTCTACCATCTGGTACGGGTGGATTTCAAATCTACAGCGATGCATCGGGGAAGGGACTTGGTTGTGGTCTCATACCACATGGGAAAGTGATCGCGTACGCTTCACGACAGCTTAAGCCTTATGAAGAAAATTACCCCACGCACGATCTGGAACTTGCTACAGTCGTGTTTGCATTGAAGATATGGAGGCACTACTTATATGGAGAATCATGTGACATTTTCACGGACCACAAGAGCTTGAATTATATCTTCACTCAGCGTGAATTGAACATAAGGCAGAGGAGATGGTTAGAGCTGTTGAAGGATTATGACATTAATCTACAGTATCATCCCGGAAAGGCAAATGTAGTAGCAGATGCTCTTAGCAGGAAGTCCGGAATGATCAACGGCATTAAAATCGAAGAGGAAATCATCAGAGACTTGGAGCGACTAGACACCAAGATCATGGTACGTGGACAGCACGATTATTGGGCTAATCTTAGAGTAGAACCTGAGTTACTATCTAAGATCAAGGAAGCTCAAAAGGATGACGGACAAATCTGGGCGATAGTACAGAATTTGGAGAAGCAGACAGAATTCACAGTAGATGCAGATGGTATCGTATGGCAGGGCACTAGACTTTGTGTTCCTGATGACCAAGAACTCCGGGAAGCTTTGTTAGCTGAAGCTCATAGATCCCCATTCTCGATACATCCTGGTTCGACTAAGATGTACCATGACATCAAGCAGTACTTTTGGTGGAGTGGTATGAAACTGGATGTGGCCACTTACGTCTCCAAATGTCTTACCTGCCAGAAGGTTAAGATCGAGCATCAGCGATCTGGCGGTCTCCTTCAACCGTTAGATATTCTAGAGTGGAAGTGGGACAAAATCACCATGGATTTTGTTACCGGTCTTCCACCTACCAAAAGGAATCACGATGCAATTTGGGTTATCGTTGATCGACTTACCAAATCAGCTCATTTCTTACCGATCCGCAAGGAAGATCCGGTAAGTAAACTCGCAGATACGTATAGACGAGAGATCATGAGACTCCACGGTGCACCATCCCGCATCGTCTCAGACAGAGATCCTCGATTCACTTCGCGCTTTTGGAAAAGTCTGCAGAAAGCTTGGGTACACAACTTAAGCTTAGCAAGGCTTTTCATCCTCAAATGGACGGACAGTCGTAGCGAACCATTCAGACATTGGAAGATATGTTGAGGTCATGTGCGTTGGAATGGACGGGTGATTGGGATGAATACATCTGTTTGGTGGAGTTTGCATACAACAACAGCTGGCACGCAAGCATCAAATGTGCTCCATTTGAGATGTTGTATGGCAGAAAGTGTCGCGCCCCAATCTGCTGGGATCAGGTTGGCGAGCGAACACTCGAAGGACCGAAATCATAGAGATGACAAATGAGAAGATCGCAGTAGATAAGCAGAAGATTCAGGAGGCACGGTCACGTCAGAAGAGTTACGCCGATAAGCATCGTAGGGATATACACTTTAACGTAGGAGATCACGTCTTCCTTAAGGTTTCGCCAGCACATGGTGTTAGACGCTTCGGGATTAAAGGGAAGCTCAGTCCTCGTTTCATCGGACCGTTTGATATCATTGAACGAGTCGGTGAAGTATCTTACCGATTGGCGTTACCTCCGCAGCTTTCGCATGTGCACAATGTGTTTCATGTGTCCTTACTCAGAGGGTACCAGTATCATCCCCTTCACATGGTTCAGTATCCACTGGAACAGATATGTGAAGATCTCACTTTTATAGAAGAACCCGAACGAGTTCTTGACAGACAAGAACGAGTCATGATAAAGAAGACGATTCCATTCGTCAAAATTGTATGGAGGGATCACACCGAGCGGGAAGCCACTTGGGAAATGGAGGAGTCTATCCGGGCTTCTTACCCTCATTTCATATTTTGAATTCGGGTATGTTCTTCTTTTCCAGTTTACTTTATCTATAATTCGGGGACGAATTATTCTTTTTAGGGGGGAAGAGTTGTAAAACCCGCATGCTTTTACCATGCATAGTACCCTTAGGATCGTACGTACTAGATTAAAACTTTCCTAATATAGCATGATTACGATTATGTGTTAGGAGTTTACGTATTACGTACGTGTTAGAACACGATAAGTATTTACTATGCACGATCACGTAATAATTATTTAACGATAATGAATCACGAACATGCGATCATGAAATCATGAACGTAATTAAAACACGAACTATTATTAATTACGTATATATATTTATTACGAGCGTAATTAAATATATTAGATCACCGTATTTACGTAACGAGAACATTTAAAACACGAACATAAATAATCACAAACGAGTAACTAAATAACGAGACACGGAAAAAGGTACGGGTACCCCAAGTGGGGTCCCTACCCGCGACCAACAAGGACAAATGGGCCAAGCCCATTTGTCAAATTTAGTAAAGGGGGTTATTTACTTTTACACTACAAAAATTAACTTTACAGAAGATTCTAAGAAAACCTAAAACCTCCTCCTTCCTCCTTCTCCTTTGTGCCGCCACCCTACAACCACCATAAGGAGTGGTTTTTGATCTTGGACCTCAGAATTCTAGTGATTTATCGTGTTGGTTCTTCGTTCTCTTGATCCACGAATTCGGTAAAACCTTTTTAAACCTTTTCTTTTGATTTAATCTTTTTATAAATTATGAACATGTGATGTTTTATAAAAACATAGTAATTAAGCATAGATCTAACATGCTTTGGTGTTAAATTAAATCAAAGGGTTGTTTTAAGGGGGTGTTTGTTTGGCCGCAGGCTGCAACCGAACTCGAATGGGTTTCGGTTTGCCAAGCCGACCACCACCAAGACCATATGGTCTTGGTTGGTGCGTGTGGGTCCCACGGCAGCAAGGGAAACACGGGGTACCCCGAGTTGGCTCGGGGTACGGTGTCGATTTCATGTCCGGTTCATGTTTTTAGCCTAGATCCGGTTCATGGTGTATGTTAGTTTTTTTATGTTTAGGAACTTATGTTAAAATTAAATTAATAAAATGATGTGATTAATTCAATAACATGACTTAGGTTATTTAATTATTAATGATCATGAAATTATTTTAACCTAAGTAATTATATTTTTAAGACTTATAATTAATTAATTATTTTAAAAACCATGGATATAATTAATTAATTAACATGACTTAGGTTATATTATTAATATATAATAATACATATTTAACCTAAGTATTTAACTTATTTAATTAAAAACATGTTATACTTTAATTAAATATTATAACCTATAGTTTAATTAAATTACATGAAATAATTATTAAACTATACAATATACCATATGACTTAGAAAATAATCATGAAAAACACTTAGGCTTATATACTTAGCTTATTTAACCAGCTTATTTCTAATTATGGAAACTTTCTATTTTTAGAAACTTAATTAAATAAGGCAGCTAATCTATTTATGGAAACCAGCTATTTTTAGAAACTTATTTATTTCAGGCAGCTAATCTATTTATGGAAACTTATTTAATTAAGGCAGCTATTCTATTTATGGAAACTTTATATTTTAAGAAACTTATCTATTTTAAGCAGTAAATCTGTTTTTGGAAACTTTCTATTTTTGGAAACTTTCTATTTTTGGAAACTTTCTATTTTTGGAAACTTTCTATTTTTGGTAACTTTCTATTTTTGAAAACTTTCTATTTTTGGAAACTTTCCATTTTTGGAAACATTCTATTTTTGGAAACTTTCTATTTTAGGAAACCTGCTATTTTTGGAAAGTTACTTATTATTACACAGTAAGTATAATAACACATGAAATACCAGAAATACTTAATCAGATTAAACAGAATATAAGATTTAACACAGTTTAAGGCTTTAAAACAGTAAAACATGGTAAGAACACATAAAATAAGCTAAGACATGACATAAAACTAGCTATGTATTTAGTAAGCAGATACTTATTCATGTACGTATTTATGTAGCACTAGTGATTCTGAAGTAGGATTCTCGCAGTTCGTCTTTCGCGTTCACTGGACATAAGGTACGGATTCCCGTCCTTTCAGTATGGACATTCTTTCCTTATTAGGATTCCCCGTATGCAGCCAACTGTTTTCCCGTAGTATAAGTTATGAGTTTTGATTGCTTATGTTTAATTAAGATTACCTATAGCCATATACATGCATGACCAATTTCACCTAGTTATGGAGGTACCATAACCATAACAATAGAGGCACTGATGTTATGACTTCACCACGGCAGAGTGATTGCTCGTGGCGTCCCTTCAGCTTTTGGCCATTTATTTATGTTTATCATGTGGGGCGTATGGGTGCATCCTAGTTACATGTTTTTATTCAGGATTACATGGTGAATGTGGTGTGTGCCTTGCATCCTTCACAAGGAGCTGATCCCTCCTACCCAAAAACCAGTATATTAAACTAGAGGCAGCGCCTCTAATTTGCATGATGAGGTCACCCCTCCAATTATTCATGCACGGTGGATTTTCATGACCTATATTGGCTAATGGTAAAATATGACAAATAGTTTTTATAAGATAAACATAAAACTTTCAAACTATAAAACCAGTTTTATTAAGACTTAACCAGGTTACTCGGGACTTAGTTTCTTCCGCTGTTATTATGTTATATGCTTATCCTATTCATTATCTATTGTACATCCGTGCACTGAGCGTATTTGCTCAGCCGTTTTCCTTTTATATGTTCCTAAAACGGCAGGTACTCAGGGACGCTCGTAGACACTAAGAGTACGTGCATATCGACTGGAAGCTGTCTAGCCTTCTTTACATTATGCATTTCCTTTTTTATGATACTTAAGCTTTGGACAATGTTTAGTCCTTTCCTTTATTATACTATGTTTGTGTGTGATGAGCTTTACTTTTGTACTACCGATGTTTGATTTCGGTATTTTCCTTTTTATGGTCAAGTAATGTTTAGACATTTTACCTTGTATGCTTTGATGACACGCCATAATTACTGTGATATTTCCATTTCCAAAATGGGGTGTTACATTATCTCCCTCACGGGTTTACAAATCATTTTATTAAACATTTAAAAGATTGCGAGGCTACGAACTCACGTTGATTATGAAAGGCGGTTTATCGGCTACGGGCGTGCTTCGATTACGGAAACCTATATAAATAATACTCGGACTTAGACTTTTGTCTAATGACTTTATAAAAATAATAGCTATGTATACATATGATGATTTTATGTATATGATGATGATCAAGTGGGATTATACATCTTTATTCATTCATTATAGTGTTATGTGTTGGTAACTTTTTATACTGGTTTTACTAGTTTATCTTCTTTACTTGTCAAAGCCCAATAAGCCCATTATAAGCCCATTACCTTATATTAGTCTATTTTACACTTTTAACATCAGTCCTATACTTACATGTTGGGCCCAAGTGGGTTAATCCCAATAAGTAAGTTCATAAGTGTTTAGCCAAATTAGTTGGGTTAATAGTCAAATAAGGCTAATTTGGCCCGTTAATGTCCATATGTTATAAAGCTCGGGTTTTTGTCGGTTTTTACTTGTAATATGTACTTATATCAGTATATGAGTTATAAAAAGTTTACACTAGACGGGTCCGACCGTCTAAGTTTTAATTGACGAAAACGTTAATTTTACGGTTTTAGCCGAAAAGACGTAAAACTTATGTTTATAGTTTTATAACTTATAAAACTTATCAAATTGCCATTTTTATAAAATGCCTCATTTATTTATTAATGTACATACTTATATATATGTAATATATAAGTTAGTGGGTTTTAAGTTTACATTTTATATTATATTTATTTGAGTGCTAATATTATACTATATACTTTTATTTCACAAATCTGATTTTTATTTTCACTTTCACCATTTTTACCATATCTTGAGTTCTACAAGGAGATAGAAGCTCATTTCTGGGTGACATAAACTTTATATTATTTTCTACAATTAACTTAGTTTTAGCTACTGCTTAATCTAACTCTAAATGTCCCTAACAGTCCGTTCAAAACAGACTACTCAGATTTGCAATTCCATTTTGTTTTTGATCATATCTCACTCATTATACATTGTATGGCCAACTCTCACATGTGTACAAGTCTTATAACTTACTGTATATTAATTCATCTATGCCATTTTATCAGTTTAACATAAGGTTCTTTACTGTTTTTATACAGCCTACTTATTTAAGCAAGATTTTAACCTTTTTACATGTAGTTTTCAATCTTTTTAACCAAGTTTATCAACACATGATCCCCACACAATATTTTTATCATCATATATCATCATATACATATACATTTGGAAAGAAAATACATTTTACATTTACAAAAATAACAATGAAAATGGGAAGGATGATCTTGTTTACCAACCAAGATCACCTATCACCAAGAACTCTTGTGGAATGGTTTGTGGGAAGTGGTTTTGATGTTAGTAGCTAGTTTGGTAAGAAAACAAGACAAGTATAAAACTTGTTAATACAAGTTGACACCTCAAGAGGTGTGGTGGATTATGTTTAGCCATCCCCATGAGTGAGGTGAGGCAAGTGTAAACTTGTCTCATCCCGCTAATTTGCGGATACTCCTCGATTCTAGTTTCCTCGATTTACGTGCCCTCGGGTCGTTTTACGAAAAATATTTTTAAAAATTACTAATCAACGGCACAAAACGAATCTAATAAAAATTGTCTCATCAAAAACGGAGTTCAAAAACGTAAATACGTAATCCTAAGGTTTCCGGTTTAGTCGTAAAGGACGTTAAATTATGCACGTAAGCCCAAATTTAAATCCGTAAATTGTGAGCTCATCAACCAACACAAAAATAAGTTTCAAAATACTATACGAGAAAATAATTTACTACCTGAAAATGTTAGATTGTCACAGCTTTTCCTCCTAAAAGGGATCAACGTCCTCGTGATCCATTTCATTTTGATGTCCGTTTCTTATTGAAATCAAAGAGGTGCGGATATTTCTTCCACATTTCATCCTTTTGTTACCATGTAAATTCCGGTCCATGCTTTGAATTCCATCGGATCTTGACAATAGGTATCCGACTTTGTTTCATTTGCTTTACTACACGATCCATAACCTCTACGGGTTCTTCGATAAAGTGCAACTTCTCATCAATTCGGACCTTATCCAACGAAGTTTTCTCATCACTCACTGCTAAACATTTCTTCAGATTAGATACATGGAATGTGTTGTGAACACCATGAAGTTCTTGGGGTAACTCTAGTTTGTAAGCTACCGGACCTACTCTATATAAAACCTTAAAGGGTCCAATATAACGAGGATTCAATTTCCCTCGCCTTCCAAATCTTATGACGCCTTTCCATGGCGATACTTTCAATATTACTCGGTCACCCACTTCAAACTCCATCGGCACATCCACGTAACTTTTCTGTCTACTTCGGGCAGTCAACAACCTATTCTTAATCTGAACTATCATCTCCGTAGTCTCCCGGATCAATTCCGGTCTTGTGAGCTGGGTATCCCCAACTTCACTCCAACATACAGGAGATCTACAATTCCTACCATACAAAGCTTCAAACGGTGCAGCCTTAATACTAGCATAATAACTATTGTTATATGAAAACTCTACTAACGGCAAATTTTTATCCCAATTCTTACCAAAATCTATCACACAAGCTCTCAACATATCTTCCAGTGTGTGTATCGTTCTTTCACTCTACCCATCAGTCGGGGGTGATAAGCAGTGCTCATGGAAAGATTCGTTCCCAAAGATCTTTGGAGAGATTTCCAAAAATTCGATGCGAATCTAGGATCCCGATCTGAAATGATCTATACAGGCACTCCATGCTTGCAGACAACATTCTCAAGATAAATACGAGTCAGCTTCTCTAGTGAGAACTGCTCTTTAACCGGAATGAAGTGTGCTGATTTGGTCAGTCTGTCGACAATGACCCAAATCGAGTTATTTCCAGATGATGTTCTAGGAAGCTTGGTGATAAAGTCCATCTTAACTCGCAACCACTTCCATTCAAGAATCTTTGGTTGTTCAAGTACTCCTGATGGCTTTTGATGTTCAACTTTGACTCTTGCACAAGTCAAGCATTGAAGAACATACATAGCAATATCAGCTTTCATATTCGGCCACCAGTACAACTTCTTCAAATCATGATACATTTTATCAGATCCAAAATGAATGGAATATTTATATTTATGGGATTCTAACATAATCAAATCTCTTAAGCCTTCAAACATAGGTATCCACATACGACCTCTTAAGCATTTCACTCCATCAGCTCTAACCTCTAAAGGATCTCCTTCTCCTCGAAACCCTTAATTAACAAAGTTTTCTTTCTTACAGGCTTCTATTTGCGCATTTTTAATTTGCTCAGACAAATTATTATGCACAGTCAATACTAGAGAACGTACCCTGACAGGCTCTCTATCTTTTCTGCTTAATGCATCGGCAACAACATTTGCTTTTCTAGGGTGATATTTTATATCATAATCATAATCACTTAATAGTTCTATCCATCTTCGTTGCCTCATGTTCAATTCCTTTTGGTCGAGGATATACTGTAGGCTTTTATGATCGTTGAATATCGTACACTTGGTGCCATATAGATAATGTCTCCACAACCAAAGAGCAAAGACTACAGCTCCTAACTCAAGATCATGAGTAGTATAATTCTCCTCATTCTTCCTTAATTGTCTAGAAGCATAAGCTATTACTTATTTCTCCCTGCATCAAAACAGCTCCATAACCTCTAAGAGATGCATCACAATATACTACAAAATCCTCACTTTCGTCGGGTAATGATAGAATTGGCGCACTACATAATTTTGCTTCAATATCTGAAATGCTCCATCTTCTTCACTTCCCCAAACGAAAGGTTTATTCTTCTGGGTAAGCTTAGTCAAGGGTTTAGCTATTAAAGAAAATTCTTTAATGAATCGCCTATAATAGCCAGCCAATCCTAAAAATTGTCGCACTTCCGTTGGCGTTGTCGGTGCAGACCAATTCTTAATGGCTTCAACCTTTGCAGGATCAACATGAATTCCATCTTTATTAATCATATGACCAAGAAATTGCACAGAATCTAACCAAAAATCACATTTCGAAAACTTAACAAACAACCTTTCATCCTTTACCTCAGGACATTCACAGATAATAGGTACATCTTCCAATCATTTCTCCTTAGACTCATTCCCGGTCATTTGAGCTAAGAATAACTCGTAACCGTTCCTGATGTACTTTTGGACTTTAATACATGAAACAATTTTCAAACGGGATTCACCTGATTACCATCAATTACTAACGTCCTATTCCTAAGAGGAATCTTAACCTTCTTTTCTCCACATAAAATAGTATCATTATTTAACGATAACCAATCCATACCAATAATAATATCAAAACGACCTAATTCTATCAACATCAAATCAATCGGAAAGGAATAGTTTATGAGATTTAGAGAGCATCCTTCTAATAGCTTATTAGTTTTCACTAATTTACCATCATCCAATTCTACCTCGTAACTGGTATTTATCTTAACAAGTTCAATGTCAATAAGGGCACTAAATTTAGTGGATACAAAACTCCTATCAGCACCCGAGTCAAATAAAGCAACAGCATAATGATTGATGAGTAAAAACGTACCAGTAACGACATTCTGATCCTCTTTCTTCACCTTGACTGTTCCAAGTTGATAAGCACCATCCTGGGGGTTTCTTCCAGGTACAATCGCTTTCAACTTAGGGCAATCCGACTCCTTATGACCTTCTTCATTACAGTTGAAGCAAATGATTCCCTTCTTACATCTTTCAACTTAATGTCCAAGCTTTCCGCAATTTCGGCACTTCCAAAAGTCGCCAGCATGCCTCTTGTTGCCACACTTAGGACATTTTTCATCATTGCGTGGTGTGTTGTTGGTAAGAGCATTTGCATTCCCCTTTCTCTGGTTCTGACGGTGATTGAAATTCTTCCTATTATCACCGCTATCTATACGATCGCCATCACCCTTTCTTTTCTCACCAGTACGGGCTTCATCTTCCCTATCCTGAATTATTTGCCCAATGAGTTGGTAAGACATTCGAACAGCATCATCAATGGTCAGTGGTTTTGATGACGTCACGTCCCCCCGGATGTTCTTGGATAACCCTTTAATATATTGCTCAATTCGGATCTCTTCGGGTTCCACCAATCGAGGACACAGCAAGGCCAACTCATGGAATCAGTTTGTGTAGCTATCAATGTCCACACCTTTCATTCTCAGATGAATCAACTCTTGTTCCAACCTAATGATCACACTATGGGGACAGAACTCCAGAGTCATCCACTTCTTAATTTCAGCCCAAGGAGTAGCATTAGCAACATCAATACCCATGAAAGCAATTCTCCCGTTCCACCAGGTCAACGCACGACCTTTAAGAGTAGCCATAACAAAAGTCACCTTATCTTTCTCCTTACACTTACTAATCCAAAACACCGACTCAATCTTCTTAATCCACTGGCTTAATCCTACATCACCTTCAGTTCCATTAAAAGGTAGAGGTTCACACTTCATGAACGTCACATAAGTACAACCACCAACTTGAGGTGCATTAGTTCCAAGTCCTCCTACATTTCCTCCAGCATTAGCATTCACATTATTAGCATTCACATTCACATTAGCACCACCAATTCCACTACCACCAGCTCCACTACCGCCAGCTCCACTAACGCCAGCTCCACTACTGCCAGCTCCACTACCGCCAGCTCCACTACTACCAGCTCCATTTCTAGCATTGCCATAAATTCAGTCATAGATGCGGTAACTTGCTCCGCAATAATCCTACGTACATCATCCTTAGTCATAGCTTTCTTGGGCGGCATGGTTCTATAATTTCAAAATTACAAAGTATTAAGCATTTACCTAACAAGGGATTCATATAAGATGGATTGAATTCATAATCAAGATACAAATAAGGCACAATATGGAATTCAAGACAAGATACATATTTCATTGGATTAGAAACAACGCATTGTCTTAATTTACATCCCATATCAAGTTTCTAGCACTATACATACCCAAAATTCGTGCCAGGTCTACTAACTAGTAAGTCGGTTCAATCAAAGTTACAAAAGATACAAAGATACAAAGGTCACTACTAAAGATAGACTGGTCTACTGAGAACCGCCAGATGCTCCATCATCCATCGTCTTTTGTATCTTCGTCAGACGATCATAAGACACATCTTCAGCTGGGCGCTTACAAATCACTCCTCTTTCAACCATCTCAACATAAAATCTACTGTTCCAACCAACAGATATGTTCAACTCTTTCTCAGCTTTCTCACGCATCGCACGAGCTACACTCAACTGAATCTCTACAGTATTCACCTTTTTCTTCATTTCAGCAAACTCACCACTTTCTAACACAGATAACCTCCTAAAAGCCTCATTCAAACCACGCTCTACATCAGTCAAATCCAAGTTAAGTAATTCCCGCTCTTTCTCACCAACCTTAGTCATCGACTCCAAATAAGAAACGTGAGTCTGAACAACACCTAATCCAACCTCTGTCATACTACCCTGAGCAAGGGAAGCATCTAAATCACGTCTCAAGGCCCAAGGTTCAAGACCATCAATATGAGTAGCCTCTCAAACCCTAGACGACTCTCCTATCACACGTCTACGAGTAGCAATACCATCAGTACCATCAGGTGCATCATCATCCTCTGATTCAGAATCAGATTCAGAAAATTCAGATAATTCATCTCTAGGTAGCTAAATCTCAGAATCAGACCAATAATCTGGAGGGGGTAAGGGCTCACCCTCCGCTACATCATAAGGGAAAATAAGCTCAGCCTCATCATCATCATCAACCTCATCATCTATACCTATCTCCTCCTCGACATCCTCGTCGTCATCCTCATTATCTACATTATCTATCCCAATCTCATCATCATTCTCAATACCAACATTATCATTATCATTCTCTACCACATCAACCTGAGGGGCAATCTGATCTCCTAGTCCTATCTCAGGCTCGGGATCCTCAAATGGTTCATCCTCATCATCATCCATATCCTCATTTACATCATAATCCACTAAGTCTAAATAAGGGTTATCATCTATATTAGGTTCGGGAATAACATGGTTATCTACAGGAATATTAGGGTCAGCCAAGACAATCTGCATTTATATATATCTCATATTAGCATAAAATAATTATTAAACAGTTACATACTGAAACCACGATATATACATATATAGAAATTAAATTATATATATCAAAATATATATCTTCTCAATAAGGCTTGTTGGTAACGTCGGAGATTTTGGCACCGTTATAGTCAAAAGATTTTTCAAATATTTTCTCAAATGTTTATAGTTAAAATATTTTGAAAAGTTTTGTTCAAAACCTTGATTTTTAAAAATCTTTCGTTCTCTGTAACGAGAGCTCTGGTACCAAACTATAACACTCTCAAATTTCATATCGGTACAGCGGAAGAGTCTTTAGAGTGTTACGGGATAGCACAATAACTCCAATCATAGACAACACATAAAAATGGTTGTACAAGGTTTAACTTACACTAATTCAAAATAAAATTTTCAACTGTATAACAGGTCCCAAATTATACAGATCATTAAGTTTACAAAACATAAATCGAATGAACAGTTTTTATTATGTGGGCCATCAGAGTCGATCTCCATCCGAATTACCTTCAAGCACCTGAGATAAAAACATGCAAAAATCATATCAACGAATGCCGAGTGAATTCATAGAGTTTATTATGTAAGTCCTCGTATTCCTAGTTAGGCAATATATATATATATCAAATCATACATCTTAAACCGTCCATGAGACCGTAGTCTCAATATTACCATTATAGGTAACAATATTATCGATATTTGTATCATTACTGGATTACATTGGATTAATTTGGATTATTATTAGCCGCATGACATTGTTACCTTACTATAAAAAACAACGGGCCGCAAACCCGAGAAACAATTTGCCCATCTAAGTTAGCGTGTTGTCACAAAAATCACGCTATGTAAATCTTCTCATACATAAATTCGCTTACCAATCAATGTGGTATGACGGGGATCAACCGTCAAGGAGCGAACTGGGGTGATCTTCCCCAAATAGTACTATCATATGCATAAGCGTCTACCAAATCCCGGTAGTTCACAATTCATTCTAATGGGACTTTAAGTGACATAACCTAACTACTAATAATCCTTTTCATCTCATTTATTGGTTCATAGCATCATTCGGGTCCTTATCATTAAGCATACCATCGGGACTACTTGTGTTCTATTTTTATCAAAAACTAGCATGTTATCTCCCTCGCGGGTTTACAAATCATTTTATAAAACATTTAAAAGAGTGCGAGGCTATGAGCTCACGTTGATTATGAAAGGTGGTTTATCGGCTACGGGCGTGCTTCGATCACGGAAACCTATAAAAATAATACTCAGTGTTAGACTTTTGTCCAATGACTTTATGAAAATAATAGCTATGTATACATATGATGATTTTATATATATGATGATGATCAAGTGGGATTATACATCTTTATTCATTCATTATAGTGTTATGGGTTGGTAACTTTTTATACTGGTTTTACTAGTTTATCTTATTTACTTGTCAAGGCCCAATAAACCCATTATAATCCCATTACCTTATATTAGTCCATTTACACATTTAACATCAGTCCTATACTTACATGTTGGTCCCAAGTGGGTTAAGCCCAATAAGTAAGTTCATAAGTGTTTAGCCAAATTAGTTGGGTTAATAGTCCAATAAGGCTAATTTGGCCCGTTAATGTCCATATGTTATAAAGCTTGGGTTTTTGTCGGTTTTTACTTGTAATATGTACATATATATCAGTATATGAGTTATAAAAAGTTTACATTAGACGGGTCCGACCGTCTAAGTTTTAATTGACGAAAACGTTAATTTTACGGTTTTAGCCGAAAAGACGTAAAACTTATGTTTATAATTTTATAACTTATAAAACTTATCAAATTGCCATTTTTATAAAATGACTCATTTATTTATTAATGTACATACTTATATATATGTAATATATAAGATTGTGAGTTTTAAGTTTACATTTTATATTATATTTACTTGAGTTGTAATATTATACTATATACTTTTATTTCACAAATCTGATTTTTATTTTCACTTTCATTATTTTTACCATATATTAAGTTCTACAAGGAGATAGAAGCTCATTTTTGGGTGACATAAACTTCATATTATGTGATACAATTAACTTACTTCTAGCTACTGCTCAATCTAACTCTAAATGTCCCTAACAGTCCGTCCAAAACAGACTACTTAGATTTGCACTTCCATTTTGTTTTGATCATATCTTACTCATTATAAAGATTCCATTGTATGGCCAACTCTCACATGTGTACAAGTCTTATAACTTACTGTATATTAATTCATCTATGCCATTTTATCAGTTTAACATAAGGTTCTTTACTGTTTTTATACAGCCTACTTATTTAAGCAAGATTTTAACCTTTTTACATGTAGTTTTGAATCTTTTTAACCAAGTTTATCAACAAATGATCGCCAAACAATATTTTTATCATCATATATCATCATATACATATACATTAGGAAAGAAAATACATTTTACATTTACAAAAATAACAATGGAAATGGGAAGGATGATCTTGTTTACCAACCAAGATTAGAACTTGACTTTGGATGATAACACTTTGAGATACACCACAACTAACTTCAAGATCACCTATCACCAAGAAATATTGTGGAAAAATCAGCCCTAGGACACAAGCAAATCTCCTCCTTGAATGTTAAAATCACCACCATTCAATAAAGCTTCAAGAGGTTTCCATCATATGTGTGAATAACACAAGATTTTATGGTTAAAATTGATCAAATGGGGGTGTTTGTTGTTGATTTTGGACGACAAATAGGAAGAGAAAGAGAGAGTTTTTGGTGGTTTTGCATGAGATGAATGAATGAAATGGTTTGTGGGTTGTGATTTTGATGTTAGTAGCTAGTTTGATAAGAAAACAAGACAATTGTAAAACTTGTTAATACAAGTTGACAGCTCAAGGGGTATGGTGGCTTATGTTTAGCCCTCCCATGAGTGGGGTGAGGCAAGTGTAAACTCGTCTCATCCCAATAATTTTCGGATACTACTCGATTCTAGTTTCCTCGATTTGCGTGCCCTCGGGTCGTTTTACGAAAAACGTTTTTATAAATTATGAATCAACGGCACAAAATGAATCTAATAGAAATTGTCTCATCAAAAACGGAGATCACAAACGTAAATACGTAATCCTAGGGTTTCCGGTTTAGTCGTAAAGGACGTTAAATTATGCACGTAAGCCCAAATTTAAATCCGTAAATTGTGAGTTCATCAACCAACACAAAAATAAATTTCAAAATAATATACGAGAAAATAATTTACTACCTGAAAATGTTAGATTATCACATGTCAGCAGAGATGGCTACTGAAGTATCCATCTGGAAGAACAAGGATGATATTAACCAGGTCAATATTGATGATTTTTACAATCACTTTAAAGTGGTTGAACATAAACTTAAGAGAAAGGCAGGAGCATCCTTGAGTGCCACTAATATTCCATTCATATCCAATCAGAATAATAGCTTTAATTCTTGTCAAACGATTAATACTGCTAGCACATCTATTAATTATGGTAGTACTTCAATCAATGTTGTTGGATTAAGTGATTCTACTATCTATACATTTTTGTCTAAATATAAGAATGTGGTTGAGATAGTTGTTGATGATCTTCAACAATTTGATGATGATGATTTAGAAGAGCTAGATATTAAAAATCAATTGGCTTTTCTAAGTATGAGAGAAAGAAGGTTTCTCAAGAGAACAGGGAAGCATATCACTCTCAACACTGGTGATAAAGTTAGTTTTGTTAAAACAAAAGTGGAGTGCTACAACTGCCACAAGAAGGGCCATTTTGTAAAAGAGTGTAGGAGTGTAAGTAGCAAGTCACACGAAAGAAAAGTAACTATTGAAGAACCCTCTCTAAAGGCTTTGATGGATATTGATGGCACTAGTATTGACTAGGAATTCATGAAGAGTGAAGAATATGCTGAAAACATGGCTCTCGTGTCATTGTAAGATTCTAAGGTGATTATTAATAAACATTGTACTATTGTTTATAAAGAAAAAATAATAAATTGCAAAAGTATTATGATATTATTACCAGATACTATCGTTCTTCTTAGTGTGTTGTGAGGAACTATAAAAAAAGGAGTTTTCAGGTTAGAAGAACAAATAGGATGTTATAAGGAATAAGAAGTAGCCTTTGAAGATTCTATTATTCTTCTAAAAATGGAAATAACTGATCAAACTCATGAAATTACTGATCTTAAGTCTAAACTTGTGGCTAATGACATTATTAAGCTTGAAAATGAATTAAATTTTAAAAATTTTAGAAATGCCACAAAGAATCTAGAAAAGAGATTGGTAGTCAGGTTCCTGAAAAATGCAAACCGGGTCTAGGCTACAATGGTGATTATCATGTAGTTGAACCCTCACTTGTTTATTTTCCTCCTTTGAATGATTTGGCCTTCACTAGACTTCCAGAATTCCAACATTACAAGGAACCTGAGTATGATCCTATTAAGGTAGAAGAAGTAAAAAAGGATGACAATGTCATCTCTATCACTACTAATGTTGAATCTTCACAAAATACATTTGCCACTAACACTTGTACTGAAGTTTGTACTCCTAAATATGATAGCTCTAATAGTAATACATCTCAAATCAATGATATTTTAGGTGAAAAGATTGTTGTTGAAAACATACCAGTAACGACATTCTGATCCTCTTTCTTCACCTTGACTGTTCCAAGTTGATAAGCACCATCATGGGGGTTTCTTCCAGGTACAATCGCTTTCAACTTAGGGCAATCCGACTCCTTATGACCTTCTTCATTACAGTTGAAGCAAATGATTCCCTTCTTACATCTTTCAACTTTATGTCCAAGCTTTCCGCAATTTCGGCACTTCCAACAGTCGCCAGCATGCCTCTTGTTGCCACACTTAGGACATTTTTCATCATTGCGTGGTGTGTTGTTGGTAAGAGCATTTGCATTCCCCTTTCTCTGGTTCTGACGGTGATTGAAATTCTTCCTATTATCACCGCTATCTATACGATCGCCATCACCCTTTCTTTTCTCACCAGTACGGGCTTCATCTTTCCTATCTTGAATTATTTGCCCAATGAGTTGGTAAGACATTCGAACAGCATCATCAATGGTCAGTGGTTTTGATGACGTCACGTCCCCCCGGATGTTCTTGGATAACCCTTTAATATATTGCTCAATTCGGATCTCTTCGGGTTCCACCAATCGAGGACACAGCAAGGCCAACTCATGGAATCAGTTTGTGTAGCTATCAATGTCCACACCTTTCATTCTCAGATGAATCAACTCTTGTTCCAACCTAATGATCACACTATGGGGACAGAACCCCAGAGTCATCCACTTCTTAATTTCAGCCCAAGGAGTAGCATTAGCAACATCAATACCCATGAAAGCAATTCTCCCGTTCCACCAGGTCAACGCACGACCTTTAAGAGTAGCCATAACAAAAGTCACCTTATCTTTCTCCTTACACTTACTAATCCAAAACACCGACTCAATCTTCTTAATCCACTGGCTTAATCCTACAGCACCTTCAGTTCCATTAAAAGGTAGAGGTTCACACTTCATGAACGTCACATAAGTACAACCACCAACTTGAGGTGCATTAGTTCCAAGTCCTCCTACATTTCCTCCAGCATTAGCATTCACATTATTAGCATTCACATTCACATTAGCACCACCAATTCCACTACCACCAGCTCCACTACCGCCAGCTCCACTAACGCCAGCTCCACTACTGCCAGCTCCACTATCGCCAGCTCCACTACTACCAGCTCCATTTCTAGCATTGCCATAAATTCAGTCATAGATGCGGTAACTTGCTCCACAATAATCCTACGTACATCATCCTTAGTCATAGCTTTCTTGGGCGGCATGGTTCTATAATTTCAAAATTACAAAGTATTAAGCATTTACCTAACAAGGGATATATAAGATGGATTGAATTCATAATCAAGATACAAATAAGGCACAATATGGAATTCAAGACAAGATACATATTTCATTGGATTAGAAACAACGCATTGTCTTAATTTACATCCCATATCAAGTTTCTAGCACTATACATACCCAAAATTCGTGCCAGGTCTACTAACTAGTAAGTCGGTTCAATCAAAGTTACAAAAGATACAAAGATACAAAGGTCACTACTAAAGATAGACTGGTCTACTGAGAACCGCCAGATGCTCCATCATCCATCGTCTTTTGTATCTTCGTCAGACGATCATAAGACACATCTTCAGCTGGGCGCTTACAAATCACTCCCCTTTCAACCATCTCAACATAAAATCTACTGTTCCAACCAACAGATATGTTCAACTCTTTCTCAGCTTTCTCACGCATCGCACGAGCTACACTCAACTGAATCTTTACAGTATTCACCTTTTTCTTCATTTCAGCAAACTCACCACTTTCTAACACAAATAACCTCCTAAAAGCCTCATTCAAACCACGCTCTACATCAGTCAAATCCAAGTTAAGTAATTCCCGCTCTTTCTCACCAACCTTAGTCATCGACTCCAAATAAGAAACGTGAGTCTGAACAACACCTAATCCAACCTCTGTCATACTACCCTGAGCAAGGGAAGCATCTAAATCACGTCTCAAGGCCCAAGGTTCAAGACCATCAATATGAGTAGCCTCTCAAACCCTAGACGACTCTCCTATCACATGTCTACGAGTAGCAATACCATCAGTACCATCAGGTGCATCATCATCCTCTGATTCAGAATCAGATTCAGAAAATTCAGATAATTCATCTCTAGGTAGCTAAATCTCAGAATCAGACCAATAATCTGGAGGGGGTAAGGGCTCACCCTCCGCTACATCATAAGGGAAAATAAGCTCAGCCTCATCATCATTATCAACCTCATCATCTATACCTATCTCCTCCTCGACATCCTCGTCGTCATCCTCATTATCTACATTATCTATCCCAATCTCATCATCATTCTCAATACCAACATTATCATTATCATTCTCTACCACATCAACCTGAGGGGCAATCTGATCTCCAAGTCCTATCTCAGGCTCGGGATCCTCAAATGGTTCATCCTCATCATCATCCATATCCTCGTTTACATCATAATCCACTAAGTCTAAATAAGGGTTATCATCTATATTAGGTTCGGGAATAACATGGTTATCTACAGGAATATTAGGGTCAGCCAAGACAATCTGCATTTATATATATCTCGTATTAGCATAAAATAATTATTAAACAGTTACATACTGAAACCACGATATATACATATATAGAAATTAAATTATATATATCAAAATATATATCTTCTCAATAAGGCTTGTTGGTAACGTCGGAGATTTTGGCACCGTTATAGTCAAAAGATTTTTCAAATATTTTCTCAAATGTTTATAGTTAAAATATTTTGAAAAGTTTTGTTCAAAACCTTGATTTTTAAAAATCTTTCGTTCTCTATAACGAGAGCTCTGGTACCAAACTATAACACTCTCAAATTTCATATCGGTACAGCGGAAGAGTCTTTAGAGTGTTACGGGATAGCACAATAACTCCAATCATAGACAACACATAAAAATGGTTGTACAAGGTTTAACTTACACTAATTCAAAATAAAAGTTTCAACTGTATAACAGGTCCCAAATTATACAGATCATTAAGTTTACAAAACATAAATCGAATGAATAGTTTTTATTATGTGGGCCATCAGAGTCGATCTCCATCCGAATTACCTTCAAGCACCTGATATAAAAACATGCAAAAATCATATCAACGAATGCCGAGTGAATTCATAGAGTTTATTATGTAAGTCCTCGTATTCCTAGTTAGGCAAAATATATATATATCAAATCATACATCTTAAACCGTCCATGAGACCGTAGTCTCAATATTACCATTATAGGTAACAATATTATCGATATTTGTATCATTACTGGATTACATTGGATTAATTTGGATTATTATTAGCCGCATGACATTGTTACCTTACTATAAAAAACAACGGGCCGCAAACCCGAGAAACAATTTGCCCATCTAAGTTAGCGTGTTGTCACAAAAATCACGCTATGTAAATCTTCTCATACATAAATTCGCTTACCAATCAATGTGGTATGACGGGGATCAACCGTCAAGGAGCGAACTGGGGTGATCTTCCCCAAATAGTACTATCATATGCATAAGCGTCTACCAAATCCCGGTAGTTCACAATTCATTCTAATGGGACTTTAAGTGACATAACCTAACTACTAATAATCCTTTTCATCTCATTTATTGGTTCATAGCATCATTCGGGTCCTTATCATTAAGCATACCATCGGGACTACTTGTGTTCTATTTTTATCAAAAACTAGCATGTTATCTCCCTCGCGGGTTTACAAATCATTTTATAAAACATTTAAAAGAGTGCGAGGCTATGAGCTCACGTTGATTATGAAAGGTGGTTTATCGGCTACGGGCGTGCTTCGATCACGGAAACCTATAAAAATAATACTCAGTGTTAGACTTTTGTCCAATGACTTTATGAAAATAATAGCTATGTATACATATGATGATTTTATATATATGATGATGATCAAGTGGGATTATACATCTTTATTCATTCATTATAGTGTTATGGGTTGGTAACTTTTTATACTGGTTTTACTAGTTTATCTTATTTACTTGTCAAGGCCCAATAAACCCATTATAATCCCATTACCTTATATTAGTCCATTTACACATTTAACATCAGTCCTATACTTACATGTTGGTCCCAAGTGGGTTAAGCCCAATAAGTAAGTTCATAAGTGTTTAGCCAAATTAGTTGGGTTAATAGTCCAATAAGGCTAATTTGGCCCGTTAATGTCCATATGTTATAAAGCTTGGGTTTTTGTCGGTTTTTACTTGTAATATGTACATATATATCAGTATATGAGTTATAAAAATTTTACATTAGACGGGTCCGACCGTCTAAGTTTTAATTGACGAAAACGTTAATTTTACGGTTTTAGCCGAAAAGACGTAAAACTTATGTTTATAATTTTATAACTTATAAAACTTATCAAATTGCCATTTTTATAAAATGTCTCATTTATTTATTAATGTACATACTTATATATATGTAATATATAAGATAGTGGGTTTTAAGTTTACATTTTATATTATATTTACTTGAGTTGTAATATTATACTATATACTTTTATTTCACAAATCTGATTTTTATTTTCACTTTCATTATTTTTACCATATATTAAGTTCTACAAGGAGATAGAAGCTCATTTTTGGGTGACATAAACTTCATATTATGTGCTACAATTAACTTAGTTCTAGCTACTTCTCAATCTAACTCTAAATGTCCCTAACAGTCCGTCCAAAACAGACTACTTAGATTTGCACTTCCATTTTGTTTTGATCATATCTTACTCATTATAAAGATTCCATTGTATGGCCAACTCTCACATGTGTACAAGTCTTATAACTTACTGTATATTAATTCATCTATGCCATTTTATCAGTTTAACATAAGGTTCTTTACTGTTTTTATACAGCCTACTTATTTAAGCAAGATTTTAACCTTTTTACATGTAGTTTTGAATCTTTTTAACCAAGTTTATCAACAAATGATCGCCACACAATATTTTTATCATCATATATCATCATATACATATACATTAGGAAAGAAAATACATTTTACATTTACAAAAATAACAATGGAAATGGGAAGGATGATCTTGTTTACCAACCAAGATTAGAACTTGACTTTGGATGATAACACTTTGAGATACACCACAACTAACTTCAAGATCACCTATCACCAAGAAATATTGTGGAAAAATCAGCCCTAGGACACAAGCAAATCTCCTCCTTGAATGTTAAAATCACCACCATTCAATAAAGCTTCAAGAGGTTTCCATCATATGTGTGAATAACACAAGATTTTATGGTTAAAATTGATCAAATGGGGGTGTTTGTTGTTGATTTTGGACGACAAATAGGAAGAGAAAGAGAGAGTATTTGGTGGTTTTGCATGAGATGAATGAATGAAATGGTTTGTGGGTTGTGATTTTGATGTTAGTAGCTAGTTTGATAAGAAAACAAGACAACTGTAAAACTTGTTAATACAAGTTGACAGCTCAAGGGGTATGGTGGCTTATGTTTAGCCCTCCCATGAGTGGGGTGAGGCAAGTGTAAACTCGTCTCATCCCAATAATTTTCGGATACTACTCGATTCTAGTTTCCTCGATTTGCGTGCCCTCGGGTCGTTTTACGAAAAACGTTTTTATAAATTATGAATCAACGGCACAAAATGAATCTAATAGAAATTGTCTCATCAAAAACGGAGATCACAAACGTAAATACGTAATCCTAGGGTTTCTGGTTTAGTCGTAAAGGACGTTAAATTATGCACGTAAGCCCAAATTTAAATCCGTAAATTGTGAGTTCATCAACCAACACAAAAATAAATTTCAAAATAATATACGAGAAAATAATTTACTACCTGAAAATGTTAGATTATCACATGTCAGCAGAGATGGCTACTGAAGTATCCATCTGGAAGAACAAGGATGATATTAACCAGGTCAATATTGATGATTTTTACAATCACTTTAAAGTGGTTGAACATAAACTTAAGAGAAAGGCAGGAGCATCCTTGAGTGCCACTAATATTCCATTCATATCCAATCAGAATAATAGCTTTAATTCTTGTCAAACGATTAATACTGCTAGCACATCTATTAATTATGGTAGTACTTCAATCAATGTTGTTGGATTAAGTGATTCTACTATCTATACATTTTTGTCTAAATATAAGAATGTGGTTGAGATAGTTGTTGATGATCTTCAACAATTTGATGATGATGATTTAGAAGAGCTAGATATTAAAAATCAATTGGCTTTTCTAAGTATGAGAGAAAGAAGGTTTCTCAAGAGAACAGGGAAGCATATCACTCTCAACACTGGTGATAAAGTTAGTTTTGTTAAAACAAAAGTGGAGTGCTACAACTGCCACAAGAAGGCCCATTTTGTAAAAGAGTGTAGGAGTGTAAGTAGCAAGTCACACGAAAGAAAAGTAACTATTGAAGAACCCTCTCTAAAGGCTTTGATGGATATTGATGGCACTAGTATTGACTAGGAATTCATGAAGAGTGAAGAATATGCTGAAAACATGGCTCTCGTGTCATTGTAAGATTCTAAGGTGATTATTAATAAACATTGTACTATTGTTTATCAAGAAAAAATAATAAATTGCAAAAGTATTATAATATTATTACCAGATACTATCGTTCTTCTTAGTGTGTTGTGAGGAACTATAAAAAAAGGAATTTTCAGGTTAGAAGAACAAATAGGATGTTATAAGGAACAAGAAGTAGCCTTTGAAGATTCTATTATTCTTCTAAAAATGGAAATAACTGATCAATCTCATGAAATTACTGATCTTAAGTCTAAACTTGTGGCTAGTGACATTATTAAGCTTGAAAATGAATTAAATTTTAAAAATTTTAGAAATACCACAAAGAATCTAGAAAAGAGATTGGTAGTCAGGTTCCTGAAAAATGCAAAACGGGTCTAGGCTACAATGGTGATTATCATGTAGTTGAACCCTCACTTGTTTATTTTCCTCCTTTGAATGATTTGGCCTTTACTAGACTTCCAGAATTCCAACATTACAAGGAAACTGAGTATGATCCTATTAAGGTAGAAGAAGTAAAAAAGGATGACAATGTCATCTCTATCACTACTAATGTTGAATCTTCACAAAATACATTTGCCACTAACACTAGTACTGAAGTTTGTACTCCTAAATATGATAGCTCTAATAGTAATACATCTCAAATCAATGATATTTTAGGTGAAAAGATTGTTGTTGAAAATATTGGAAAACTGAATCCCAATGCACCTAAGTACAAGCCTATTAAGAAAATTGTTAAATATGCTAAGATATATAGGGCTAAACAACCTAGAAGGAATCAAAGAAACTTGAATAATAAAAAATCTCAACAACTAGGATAAGGGTTTGTTATGCATAATAAAACATGATATTTATGTGGGAGCTTGATCATTTGAAAGCTAAATGTAGTCTAAATAATAAAGCTAGGGTGGGATATCATAGCATAAACAATAGGACTAGATGTAATCATGCTAGTCATGCCAATATTGGTAAACCAAAACCAGTTATCTCTGATAAGCCCTTTGCTACTCTCAACCCAAGATCACTGTTCGTTAGTGCAAAACTAAAACCGTTTAAAACACAACAAAACATTAGAGGAAAATTTCAAAGAAAACCAGCCTTAAACATCCAAAATCAAAATTAAAAATTTAACTGGCAGGTTAAAGTTTAATTCTTATAGGCCAAATTTTAATTATGGTCACTCAAACTTTAATACTGATTTTCAAAAGGAAAATTGGTCAAATATTTTTAAGCTAAATTCAATTGTATTACACAAAACCAGTAATGGTGGAAATGTGCTCAATGCTTTTAAGCCCTCAGCATGTTGGGTTTATAAATCTTACAAACCTAATGGTGCATCCACTGTTTTTCAAAAACTAGTTTACATTAATGCATGAGGCTGATCCAAGTCTGTTATGGCTTGGGTCCCCAAAAGAAACTAGTTTGTTTCTTAACTTGTGTAGAGTACTTAATTACATGAGCATAAAGATAGAGGGTATTTTAATAGTGGATGCTCTAGGCACATGATAGGGAACTTGGGTTTTTTGTTTGACTTTAAGTCTTTTGATGGAGGAAACGTTACCTTTAAAGGATCTACTAGTGGTAAAACATATGGTAAAGGTACATTTAAAGCTCAAAACATTTACTTTGAGGATGTGTACTATGTGAAAGAGTTTTAGTGTAACCTTCTTAGCATATCTCATATGTGACAGAAGGACTTATGTACTTGTTGTCCCATATTATATAATGATAGATTAAAGAAATAAGATGAAAAAGAAATGAATTTTAGAGAGAGAAGTGTGTGAAACTTAGGGAGGATTATATTAAGAAAATGAAATGGCTAACCCTTCCTAACATGCTAGGAAGGGCTTTATATAGTCCGCCTACAAGTGACATAACCTAACTACTAATAATCCTTTTCATCTCATTTATTGGTTCATAGCATCATTCGGGTCCTTATCATTAAGCATACCATCGGGACTACTTGTGTTCTATTTTTATCAAAAACTAGCATGTTATCTCCCTCGCGGGTTTACAAATCATTTTATAAAACATTTAAAAGAGTGCGAGGCTATGAGCTCACGTTGATTATGAAAGGTGGTTTATCGGCTACGGGCGTGCTTCGATCACGGAAACCTATAAAAATAATACTCAGTGTTAGACTTTTGTCCAATGACTTTATGAAAATAATAGCTATGTATACATATGATGATTTTATATATATGATGATGATCAAGTGGGATTATACATCTTTATTCATTCATTATAGTGTTATGGGTTGGTAACTTTTTATACTGGTTTTACTAGTTTATCTTATTTACTTGTCAAGGCCCAATAAACCTATTATAATCCCATTACCTTATATTAGTCCATTTACACATTTAACATCAGTCCTATACTTACATGTTGGTCCCAAGTGGGTTAAGCCCAATAAGTAAGTTCATAAGTGTTTAGCCAAATTAGTTGGGTTAATAGTCCAATAAGGCTAATTTGGCCCGTTAATGTCCATATGTTATAAAGCTTGGGTTTTTGTCGGTTTTTACTTGTAATATGTACATATATATCAGTATATGAGTTATAAAAAGTTTACATTAGACGGGTCCGACCGTCTAAGTTTTAATTGACGAAAACGTTAATTTTACGGTTTTAGCCGAAAAAACGTAAAACTTATGTTTATAATTTTATAACTTATAAAACTTATCAAATTGCCATTTTTATAAAATGTCTCATTTATTTATTAATGTACATACTTATATATATGTAATATATAAGATAGTGGGTTTTAAGTTTACATTTTATATTATATTTACTTGAGTTGTAATATTATACTATATACTTTTATTTCACAAATCTGATTTTTATTTTCACTTTCATTATTTTTACCATATATTAAGTTCTACAAGGAGATAGAAGCTCATTTTTGGGTGACATAAACTTCATATTATGTGCTACAATTAACTTAGTTCTAGCTACTGCTCAATCTAACTCTAAATGTCCCTAACAGTCCGTCCAAAACAGACTACTTAGATTTGCACTTCCATTTTGTTTTGATCATATCTTACTCATTATAAAGATTCCATTGTATGGCCAACTCTCACATGTGTACAAGTCTTATAACTTACTGTATATTAATTCATCTATGCCATTTTATCAGTTTAACATAAGGTTCTTTACTGTTTTTATACAGCCTACTTATTTAAGCAAGATTTTAACCTTTTTACATGTAGTTTTGAATCTTTTTAACCAAGTTTATCAACAAATGATCGCCACACAATATTTTTATCATCATATATCATCATATACATATACATTAGGAAAGAAAATACATTTTACATTTACAAAAATAACAATGGAAATGGGAAGGATGATCTTGTTTACCAACCAAGATTAGAACTTGACTTTAGATGATAACACTTTGAGATACACCACAACTAACTTCAAGATCACCTATCACCAAGAAATATTGTGGAAAAATCAGCCCTAGGACACAAGCAAATCTCCTCCTTGAATGTTAAAATCACCACCATTCAATAAAGCTTCAAGAGGTTTCCATCATATGTGTGAATAACACAAGATTTTATGGTTAAAATTGATCAAATGGGGGTGTTTGTTGTTGATTTTGGACGACAAATAGGAAGAGAAAGAGAGAGTATTTGGTGGTTTTGCATGAGATGAATGAATGAAATGGTTTGTGGGTTGTGATTTTGATGTTAGTAGCTAGTTTGATAAGAAAACAAGACAACTGTAAAACTTGTTAATACAAGTTGACAGCTCAAGGGGTATGGTGGCTTATGTTTAGCCCTCCCATGAGTGGGGTGAGGCAAGTGTAAACTCGTCTCATCCCAATAATTTTCGGATACTACTCAATTCTAGTTTCCTCGATTTGCGTGCCCTCGGGTCGTTTTACGAAAAACGTTTTTATAAATTATGAATCAACGACACAAAATGAATCTAATAGAAATTGTCTCATCAAAAACGGAGATCACAAACGTAAATACGTAATCCTAGGGTTTCTGGTTTAGTCGTAAAGGACGTTAAATTATGCACGTAAGCCCAAATTTAAATCCGTAAATTGTGAGTTCATCAACCAACACAAAAATAAATTTCAAAATAATATACGAGAAAATAATTTACTACCTGAAAATGTTAGATTATCACATGTCAGCAGAGATGGCTACTGAAGTATCCATCTGGAAGAACAAGGATGATATTAACCAGGTCAATATTGATGATTTTTACAATCACTTTAAAGTGGTTGAACATAAACTTAAGAGAAAGGCAGGAGCATCCTTGAGTTCCACTAATATTCCATTCATATCCAATCAGAATAATAGCTTTAATTCTTGTCAAACGATTAATACTGCTAGCACATCTATTAATTATGGTAGTACTTCAATCAATGTTGTTGGATTAAGTGATTCTACTATCTATACATTTTTGTCTAAATATAAGAATGTGGTTGAGATAGTTGTTGATGATCTTCAACAATTTGATGATGATGATTTAGAAGAGCTAGATATTAAAAATCAATTGGCTTTTCTAAGTATGAGAGAAAGAAGGTTTCTCAAGAGAACAGGGAAGCATATCACTCTCAACACTGGTGATAAAGTTAGTTTTGTTAAAACAAAAGTGGAGTGCTACAACTGCCACAAGAAGGGCCATTTTGTAAAAGAGTGTAGGAGTGTAAGTAGCAAGTCACACGAAAGAAAAGTAACTATTGAAGAACCCTCTCTAAAGGCTTTGATGGATATTGATGGCACTAGTATTGACTAGGAATTCATGAAGAGTGAAGAATATGCTGAAAACATGGCTCTCGTGTCATTGTAAGATTCTAAGGTGATTATTAATAAACATTGTACTATTGTTTATCAAGAAAAAATAATAAATTGCAAAAGTATTATGATATTATTACCAGATACTATCGTTCTTCTTAGTGTGTTGTGAGGAACTATAAAAAAAGGAGTTTTCAGGTTAGAAGAACAAATAGGATGTTATAAGGAACAAGAAGTATCCTTTGAAGATTCTATTATTCTTCTAAAAATGGAAATAACTGATCAATCTCATGAAATTACTGATCTTAAGTCTAAACTTGTGGCTAGTGACATTATTAAGCTTGAAAATGAATTAAATTTTAAAAATTTTAGAAATGCCACAAAGAATCTAGAAAAGAGATTGGTAGTCAGGTTCCTGAAAAATGCAAACCGGGTCTAGGCTACAATGGTGATTATCATGTAGTTGAACCCTCACTTGTTTATTTTCCTCCTTTGAATGATTTGGCCTTTACTAGACTTCCAGAATTCTAACATTACAAGGAAACTGAGTATGATCCTATTAAGGTAGAAGAAGTAAAAAAGGATGACAATGTCATCTCTATCACTACTAATGTTGAATCTTCACAAAATACATTTGCCACTAACACTAGTACTGAAGTTTGTACTCCTAAATATGATAGCTCTAATAGTAATACATCTCAAATCAATGATATTTTAGGTGAAAAGATTGTTGTTGAAAATATTGGAAAACTGAATCCCAATGCACCTAAGTACAAGCCTATTAAGAAAATTGTTAAATATGCTAAGATATATAGGGCTAAACAACCTAGAAGGAATCAAAGAAACTTGAATAATAAAAAATCTCAACAACTAGGATAAGGGTTTGTTATGCATAATAAAACATGATATTTATGTGGGAGCTTGATCATTTGAAAGCTAAATGTAGTCTAAATAATAAAGCTAGGGTGGGATATCATAGCATAAACAATAGGACTAGATGTAATCATGCTAGTCATGCCAATATTGGTAAACCAAAACCAGTTATCTCTGATAAGCCCTTTGCTACTCTCAACCCAAGATCACTGTTCGTTAGTGCAAAACTAAAACCGTTTAAAACACAACAAAACATTAGAGGAAAATTTCAGAGAAAACCAGCCTTAAACATCCAAAATCAAAATTAAAAATTTAACTGGCAGGTTAAAGTTTAATTCTTATAGGCCAAATTTTAATTATGGTCACTCAAACTTTAATACTGATTTTCAAAAGGAAAATTGGTCAAGTATTTTTAAGCTAAATTCAATTGTATTACACAAAACCAGTAATGGTGGAAATGTGCTCAATGCTTTTAAGCCCTCAGCATGTTGGGTTTATAAATCTTACAAACCTAATGGTGCATCCACTGTTTTTCAAAAACTAGTTTACATTAATGCATGAGGTTGATCCAAGTCTGTTATGGCTTGGGTCCCCAAAAGAAACTAGTTTGTTTCTTAACTTGTGTAGAGTACTTAATTACATGAGCATAAAGATAGAGGGTATTTTAATAGTGGATGCTCTAGGCACATGATAGGGAACTTGGGTTTTTTGTTTGACTTTAAGTCTTTTGATGGAGGAAACGTTACCTTTAAAGGATCTACTAGTGGTAAAACATATGGTAAAGGTACATTTAAAGCTCAAAACATTTACTTTGAGGATGTGTACTATGTGAAAGAGTTTTAGTGTAACCTTCTTAGCATATCTCATATGTGACAGAAGGACTTATGTACTTGTTGTCCCATATTATATAATGATAGATTAAAGAAATAAGATGAAAAAGAAATGAATTTTAGAGAGAGAAGTGTGTGAAACTTAGGGAGGATTATATTAAGAAAATGAAATGGCTAACCCTTCCTAACATGCTAGGAAGGGCTTTATATAGTCCGCCTACATGTGGGCTTTATATGGACTATATTGTTTGGGCCGGACTTGAATAAATTCTTAGTACCTTGAAAGAGGGCCTTTAAGCTAGCCATCAAACCCGTAATGTCACGACTATTATACTACCTATTACAACGTTCTAATAAATGATACATTATAAACCTATGACCGATCATTCTTGTTTGACTCAATATTTTGAGGCTAACAATACTTTTCAATGACACACAACGTGTGGTTCATTCTCCAAACTTTAAGATGCTTGATGATAATCAGATACTCTATATGGTCCCAAGGAATAAAAATGTATTGTGTTGATATGAAGGACGTGATTCCTAAAGAAGGGTTAACTGCTCGGGTTACACAAGCTACATCTGATGAGGCAATGCTTTGTCATAGGAGGCTTGGTCATGCAAACTTTAAAAACATCAATAAACTTGTTCAAGAAAACTTGGCTAGAGGTCTTTCTTCCACACATTTTCTTAATGACCAAACTTGTGTTGCTTGTCTAAAGGAAAAGCAACATAGAGCTTTTTGTAAGTCCAAAATTATAAACTCTACTTCTAAACCTCTTGAAATTCTTCATCTGGATTTATTTGGGCCTACCATTTTGTATAGTCTAAATAATAAGAAGTATTGTTAGTTGTTACATATGATTTCACTAGATTTACTTGAGTGTTTTTTCTTAAGTCTAAAGATGTGACAACTAAGGTTTTGACGAGTTAGTTGTCACTTGTTGAACTCAATATATGTGTTAGATTATGTGAACAATGTGTTTCATGTGTTTTTATGTGTGAAATTATGAATGAGAGTGAATGAAATGAAGTACATTACTGTAAATCATGGTACAAGTTGGAAATGAAATTTGATGAAATGAAGTGGCAAATGAACTGCATGAAAGTATAAGTATCGCTTTTATAAGATCTCGTGTACGTATCTTATGTTATATATATGTAGTATGTATATATTATATGGTTAGCATAAGTTTTAGAGTTACTTTCCATAAATGGAAACTTTTAGAAATGAACGTTAAATCAGAAATCGTGTAAAAAGTCTTTCGGGGTCCTGGCCCGAAAGTAACACGAATGTAATATTTAGTTATATAAATGAATAAACAAGAAAATGAATGATAAAAATCAGATCATAAGGTGTTTTGGGCTTGGGTTAGCGGACTAAAGGAAGGAAAAGGAAAAAAAGTAACAACAGGCCTAAATAACAAGCCCACAGGACTTGTATTGGATTAGGGGGCATTAGGAAAATTTCCAAACCCGTAATTTTAAATAAAATATCAGGTTTTTATTTCCCCTAGCTCTTCTTGGCTGAAATCCTCCCATGGTGGATTTAGGGTTTCATCAAAAAACATTTTCTTCATTAATTTCTAAGGTAAAACCTTCAAAACCCATGTTTTATTAGTGATTTTAATTAAATGTTTTAATCATGTAATCATTGATATGATGGATTAGCATTTTTCATTTACTAAGATTAATTAATTTATGGTTCTAAATAAGTGTTAATCATAATAAATTAGGTATTGTGATGATTAATTAAGTTGTTTCTTATTAAATTCGTCACTGAAATCTGGGCAGATTTTTGAGTCGACTTGTAAAGGGTATAACTTGATCATATAAAAGGATGTTTGGGTGATTCAGAAGCATAAAGTTATATACAGGGATTCTAGTGTGACAATCCGTTAATTTATGATTGATATTTTATTCTCAATATTTATTTGAAAACATTATTTTAATGTTACAATATGAACTCACATATTTTTTGGAAGAAATTTGGATTTACGTCTTGAAGTAGCATCGACTACGTCTAAACCGGAGGATTCAACGTTACGTGCTTACGTTTACATACACCGTCTTTGGTGACAGTTCGACATTTCAGAAAATATATGTAACACCCCCACAAATGCTATGCGCAGCGGAACTACCACATTTGGGTGCTACGTAGTTATCATCACACATAAGCTATATTAAACGACTCAAAGAGACGTAAAAGTTTAAACATGAATTTAAACATTTTTAAATTATACAAATCTACGGTTTTCCAAATCCCAAGATAATACAAAACAGAGTTTGCGTTTAGGTCCCCACTGAATCTCAACCAAAAAGTACATTTTCATTCTCATGACATAATATAAAAGAGTTTTAAGTGCAAAAAGGGAGGAAAACAAGTAGACCGCCAAGCCACAACAACTTCCATCCTCGCATGCTCCACTGCTATCAACCTTGATTACCTGAAACACATGCTTAAAATCGTCAACACAAAGGTTGAGCGAATCTATAGGTTTATCAAAACATCAGTTGAACATAAGTGTTAAAAACCAATCATGATCATTCAATAGCATTGTGGCCATACAATCTATTATTCAAGGATATGACAATTGTGTTTAAGCTCATGACACTAAACCGTTAACTCAATCACCCGCGTAATAATTACCGACGTGATTCAGATGAAACCAAGGCCCCTAATAAGGCATCAGTTGCAATTATACCTTATCTCTTATCACAAATTATCCGTCCGCAGGGGGTATCAACGTACTAGCCCTCGTCTCGGATAGGGTAGTCAACCCCATAGTACTATCACTTTGTATAAGCGGCTATTTCCCCCTTCGCAAGGGCAAGACAATAGTTAATAGTTCATGAAATTAGGGTCTTTTGCAACTAGGTACTCAACACAATTTCTAAGGCAACATTCGGGTCCAACAATCATTCAAGACTTATGTTCATTTTCATTTAAATAGCATGTATCCCCCTCGCGGGTAAAATCATTTGAAATAAGTAAAGAGCGAGGTTGTAGACTCACCTTGCGTAGTAGTAGTGGTTCTAGCGAAGACGTAACGAGAAATGTCACCGACGACGTGGATGCCCGGGAAAATCAAACACTTGACCTAAAAATCAAGGTACGAAAACCAAATCAATACTCCGCGTACATTATTGTACTAAACACACGCAAATGCAAACACACTCAATGCTTATGAAAACTCACGCCAAAGTCAAACAAGTAGTTGTTACTAGACTTATACCATTTATCAATGTTATTAAAGTTACTATCCATTTTACGGTTTCGCCGATACTTACCAAAAGTATGGGCTGTTTTCCTAGACTTATACCCTTTTATAAAATTTGAGAAAATTCTCAAAAATACCTTAAGACCTGTAGAAAATCCACTTTTAATCCCATTAAAAGTTTTTGCTTTTACGACCCGTTACTCAACACATTACTAAGCCTACATTTTTCGGACTGAAATTGCACTTTGACCAAGTCGGACTCATTTGACCCATTTAAAATATACCATTGATCTCTACGACACCTAAGTCTAATAATAGACTCAAATACACAGGTTTGAGACCAAAAATCAACTTTCAAACATTTACCAAACTCTATCTATGGTCCCCGGGATTTGACCCAAAACCAAACACAAATTCGGATTGTGTTGATTCTCATCTCCCGGTACACGTATTTTCAAAATGACATAACTTTTGACTCGTTTGGAGTTAAAAGCTCTATCTTATACCGAAACGAGCGTCTCGACGACTACTACAACTATATCCTACAATCACAACCTGGACCAAAATTTAAAACCACGAAAATAGTCCTAAACAATCTGTTTGAAAACGACTCATTCAAAATCACCCTTCTACTTGTTTTCAATCCATCCAAACATCACCTAGACCTATCCTAACCACTTATAATCATTCCCAATCATCCAAACAGCCCTTAACTCTATGATAATCGAATCCAAATCAAAACCCAAAACCTAAATCATACATGCAATGTAATTAAACAATTTATAAACACTAAAAACACCATTTTAAACACAACCCCACAACACATTTCATCAAACACATTGAACACACCCAAAACCCCAAAAAATTTCGTGGGTTTTGGTGACCAAAACACCCAAAATAATCAGCCCCCAATTCGTTTTATGAATGAATAAACATTATCAATACACCAATTAAACAAATTCATGATTTAATTAAATCAAAACGTATTTTTGAAAACCTTAAATTTTTGGAAAAATCAAAGATGTTGCATGTGTGTTTTTCTTTGTGGGATTCACTTACAAGATGAAATGGGAGATGGGTCTTTGCTTATTTTCTTCAAAATCAAGTTTGGTGGTGGTTTTTGGTGGTGGTGGGGGTTTGGCCGTCGGCTAGAGAGGAAGGAGGAGGGGGTGAGAAAATTTTTTGTGTTGAAAATGGATGTGTGTTTTTCTTTTCCCCTTTTTGTAAGTTAGGAGGGACCTTGATGCAATTTTGGCTATCTTTTGGCCTTATTAATAAAACATGTGCTAAAGAGCGGGATTATGACATACTAGTCGGTTTTAAAATTTACGGGAGTCGGGTTTAGTCCGGGCTACCTCAAAATACTTTTAAATGGTTTAAACGCACACAAAACGAATATACATATGGTTCCGACTCGACTTAACACGTAATAAAAATAAAAATCTCGAAAAACTCAAATATCGATCAATCGATAATAAAAGATAAATTTTGGGCATCCGTCGGTATCGTAGTCGTTATCGGTTCTTCTTAAATCGTCAAACGTTAAATTACGACCGTAAACGTTGGTTTCAACTTAAACCGTCAAATAATTCCACGATAAAAATTCTTAAAAATTTCAAAAATATTCGTAAAATAGGATTAAATAAATGACGTTGGGCTCGGGATATCACATCCACAAGTGAGCCACAACTTAAGAGAGATGCTCATACTGAACAGCTCTTGAGACAATAACATAGCATCATATGGCACTTTCACGGGTGTTACATCCTCCCCTCCTTAAGGGAGCGACGTCCCGGCGCTCTCCGGTTCTTATACTCGCATTTCGTACTACTAGAAAGATAAGGGTACTATTTTATTAAGAAGTCTTTACGTTCCGATATGGACTTCGGTTCACGTCTCGGGTTCCATCACACCTTCACAATGAGGATTATACCTTGTTTTAATCACTCAACATCTCGATCCACGATCTCCACTTCAATTTCTTCAAATTCTTCCTACGGTTATTGACACGTCTCTTCTCACAGCTTCTCGCGGTTAGCAAGTGATTCTAAATCTGCACCATCTCTTCCGTAGTCTCTCGAATCATTTCAAGTCCATTCAACTGACTTTTTCCTACATCATTCTATCCAACTGGAGATCCACATTTTCATCAACATAATTCTTCAAATGTGGCATCTTCATTGTTAACATGGTAAATGTCGTTGTACAAAGATACTACCAACGACAAGTGTCGGTCTCAACAACTATCAAAATCAATCACACACGCTCGGAGCACGTCTTCCAATGTTCGAATCGTCCTTTCACTTGGTTCATCATCTCATAAAAACAACTACTCACAAAATAAAATCGCACGTGTCACACATAACCCCATCGAAAACGTTCAGAACATACAAGACGAAGTAATTATTACTAGTCGTACAAAATCACCTTGTCGCAATATTAGGTACATACAAACCTATTTCATCAAAAACAAATTCATCGATACGGAAATCATTCGACGTGTACATAACTCTCTCGAAAACATCACAATCCAATCAAACACAAAAGCCATTATGATGCACATAAAGCCGTATCACGACATGTTTGCGAAATAGCCAAACCATGCAAAGTAAAATAAGTTCAATCAAGTTAACCCACGCTTGCTAATCAGCCAAGCCATGATAAAATAAGAATATTTGACATGATTCTCGGATGAGTCCAGTCAAAAGAAAATTGCAAGTTAAAGAAGGTTCAAAAGCTTGCTAGCTATGGATGCATATCCAAAAAGAAAATAAAATAAAATAAAATACATACATATGTCATCGTAGGGTGCTCACACACGGATCCATATCCAAAAGATATTACAAGGAAACCATCCTACTTTCGTCACAAACGTGGTCAAAATCTCAATAACATCGCCGTTCACAGTTATAAGTATATTACATGGCACATGTTCTTCATGATCGGACTTCATTGGACAATGTCGTCTCAAGTTCTGACAACTTACGATCACTTGACCAGATCACATACAACATAAACACATAAAAGACAAGGGTTCACCATAAAAACATCAACTATGGCTATCTATCGTTTAACCATCGATAATCAAGGATGGTTGAGTCAAGCAAAGAGGATTCCTCACATAAATAAACGAAAACGACAATGGAATTGTCTTCCAATTACTGATGCACAGTTGGTAAACTTCAACAGTTTATCGCGTGTCGTTTAAACATATCAAAAGAACAAGAAAAGAAAATATATAAGGTACGATACATTCGATGTAGGAGAAGTCTTCGTCATTCCCCTCAGAGTCCCTTGAACTCTGATTTCCTCTACTTTGGCAGTCTTCTATTCTTGTTTAAATTTCTTCTCAGTGTCGGTATGAACCCCTTTGGTATAACATCAACACCCTAGCGGTTCCGATAAACTTCACACATTACACACAACACATAAGAACATTTTCCAAAATTACTCGGTCACAGTGACTTACTAAGTCAACGCCAAACAAAAAGAAAAGATTTCAAGGAACAAAAGAAAATTCAAAAAAATTGTCTTTAAGGATCAAAGAAATTACAACTACTTGCAAAAATGATCCACCATTTTAAAAAGAAACGTTCTCATCCAAACATTTATCAAAACACTACAAGTTTCAAGATGACCAATTTGTTTGACACGATAGTGCCCTTCCTAAACTATGCATAATTAGCCAGATCATGCATACTTGAGGATCAAGCAACAACAACCAACAAAACAGGACTCTTCCAGAATTATGCATAGTTAGCTAAGCCGTGCATAATTGAGGATCGAGTGACGACACAAACATCTTCACAATAATTAAACTATTTGAAATGGAATTTGAAATGGGAAAATATTGTTACCATCATTTTAAGAAACACGTCAAACATTTTTCATCCATTTTGAAATCATACGTTTACTTTACCTTTTTGTGAGGAAAATAAATAAATAGTTTAAATAAAGGAATCGACACCATTTGCAATTGGTTCACCAAAACATTTGACACACTCATACCTTATTTTATTTATTTATTTATTTATTTATTTTTTTTTTTTCACAATGAACTATTCACAAAATAACGGTAAGGTGGTTCATGATTAAAGATCATTGCAAGCACAACAAGTAATAAAATTAAAAATCAATGGGATCTAACGAGGTAATCGAGCAATATAATTGCCAACTGAAATTAACTACATCAGAAACGAAAGTACTTCAAACATATGACAAAAGTCTCGGGATAACAACAACGATCTACGAATACATGGAGTAAAAAAAATGAATATCAACACAAGCTTCAAAAAAAAAAAAAAAAACAACGATCATAATTTCCATCGTCTCGAGTTGCACACCCATTCCACCAGGGGTATACGGGGAGAGAAGAATAATCACTTGGTTAAATAGAAACAATTTCACCAGGAAGATCGAGTTCTTTCACCTCTACAATTTGGTAAAGCGGCTACGCCTCCTCGCTTTTGTTAAATATAAATAAACAACCACTCTAATGAAGATTTATAGCATCATACAAGTAAATACAGAATTTTAGGTTCCATTAACCGAAAGAAGAAAGTTACGGCGTCCATGAACATGACAAAATACACCGGGTGACATACCCTCATTTTCAAGTACTAGCGAAATAGTAGTTTTAAAATAAATATAACAATAATGGTTTCATATCATGGAAAATATTAAAATGAGCAGTCACATGACGACTCAAGTTTAGATACAGACTCACAAAATCAAAGAAGGGATGTCGTACGATCGAACCATCGTGACTCAAAACATTACATATACATCTTTATTAAATAATATACAAGTAGGCGTGTGTTGTATAATCCAGTTGCGTATAATAATTTGTGTTACCTTTTACATTATAAAACCGAACATTTACACATTTTTAATTTGTGTTACACCATTAAAGAATTTATACCTTTCATTTCTCAATCTTTACAAAGTTTTTATTTCTGGAAAATTTCAATCTCTCGGAAATTATTAACATTAGTAAGGCGGTGACTCGGTCATCATATTTGATAAAATCATTAGGTTTGAAAATCTCCATACTTGTGTCAAAATATCATTAATGCTCATATCTTAAGTACCAAAAACGTACATAGTAAGAGTTTTCAAAGTTTCTCATTACTGTTATTACGACTCATATTATCACCAAGATACACGTATCCAACTTGACTCAAACTAGTCCAATTAACTCTTAGAAATTCAACCTTTGACTTTTATTACACACATGTCTTGCTTACAATTGATTTGCTATATTTTATTCACGCGGCTCGAGTCAGGCGTCAAAGACGTTTCACGTAGTATTATCTCGGATAAATTACTGATTTTAGTCGAGACTTGAATCTCAAACATTAATGATAATAATATGATAATATAATAATGAAGTAGGTGATCAAAATGCTTATTTCAATTATTTCCAAAATATATAAAATTCAACCTTTAATCTTTAGCTCGTTATCAAACAATTTTAAAATTAACACATCTCACAGCGGAATAAAATGAAAGATTTTTCAAATGATTTTAAACAAGCATCATCAAATTACACATATTGATTCTCTATAACGACAATTAGACAAACAAATTATTTCAAATGACGTTCCATCAAGATTTTATAATTCATTTCAAGCATTATAATTTCTCACTTAAAGTGTACATTCCGATTTTTAACCCAGTTTATTCAATACAACAAGTAACGTGTTCTAGTTTACACCAATGCATACGTAAACATAACCTTATGTTTAAAATAAAACAAATTTTACAAAGTTTTTATCTCCAAAATGCATGACCAATTCTTCTACTCATGTTTTATATTACAAGATACGCCAAAAGTTTACTATATTGACCCGAAAATTAATTCATACTAAATCCAAGTTACATATACTCAATAGTCATATCGTAAATTTTATTATAAACTCCTTTTTAAAATTATATTAAATAAATTCTTAACAAATCCATCACTAGCTTCTAGTATCAAATTATTAATATATAAAAACAAAGATTTTACGAGTAATAATAATTACTTATTAAGATTTACCAACCAAGGTTGAAGGAAGAAGAAAAAAAAAATATTTTCACTTTGTCCATTTACACTCTACACATATTTTATTGGTTACAAAACACATCATAAGTCATTTTTATCCAAAAGTTTCATCCGCCAAGTATTAAATATGTAAAACACTTTATGTTTAAACCATTTAATCAACAAAGTTTAGTGCTTACTTAACTCACACAAATGCCGGACCTCGTCATATGTACTATCAAATTTAAAATAATAAGATAACAAGAACAAAAATGAAATAAACGAAACGAGAATACGTATGTCAACTAAATGTTGTTATCGGCCTCGGATGAGTCTCGAGATCGTACTCCACAAAATTAACGCAAAACCCAACCAAATTCCAAGTTATCGCGATTGATCACAACGCTAGTCTATTTTAAAACACATCTTTAAAATTCAAGTAGAATAGTAAACAACGATTAAATGGCAACACGCCTCAACCACGTTTCATAATATATACACATGATTCGCCGCTACTATGTACGCATCATCGATTATACTTCGTCTATGTTATAGTTACGCCAACTATCATATCAAACCCATAAGGAATAAAGAAAAATAAAGTAATACGTAAGTAAATTACGTTTCAAAAGAAAATGTCCACAATGACACATCACGATGCGATAACGACAATCGAGATCATTCTATTCAATATACAATATGTTACGAAGCGTTATTTACGTATCTAGAGTATCAAACGAGGTTCATATTCAGTTATCCGAACAATCAATTAATTATCAAGATTGATAATTTGCGGTGAGGCCGAATTCTCAACAAAACCGCATTATAACATGTACGATAATCACTCAAAGACCATTGCTTCACGTGCAATGCCTTTAAATACCATAGTATATACATATTTGTACATAAAATTATTACTATATGCACGTAGGATTACAACGCGGTGTTGCCATGTAATGCAATGTAGCCCGTTATGCCAATTACATGCAACATATACGATAATCTTACAAAAATTTGTAAATTACGATGATAAGTACTCAACGTACACAATAATATATCTCAATATATATCAAAGTATTTACTTAATAAATACTAGGGAATTCATATCAATTTTGAGGGATACATCTAAAATATAAAGCAATGCTAAAGAATTCTTACCGGAGCCATGCAGGATAGTTGTGTGCTTGGACAATTTCTTACGACACCAAAAGTTATAGTTTAGGATTTTTCAAAATGACCTAGTTCTCTATAACTCATGGCTCTGATTACCAATCTGTAACACCCCCACAAATGCTATGCGCAGCGGAACTACCACATTTGGGTGCTACGTAGTTATCATCACACATAAGCTATATTAAACGACTCAAAGAGACGTAAAAGTTTAAACATGAATTTAAACATTTTTAAATTATACAAATCTACGGTTTTCCAAATCCCAAGATAATACAAAACAGAGTTTGCGTTTAGGTCCCCACTGAATCTCAACCAAAAAGTACATTTTCATTCTCATGACATAATATAAAAGAGTTTTAAGTGCAAAAAGGGAGGAAAACATGTAGACCGCCAAGCCACAACAACTTCCATCCTCGCATGCTCCACTGCTATCAACCTTGATTACCTGAAACACATGCTTAAAATTGTCAACACAAAGGTTGAGCGAATCTATAGGTTTATCAAAACATCAGTTGAACATAAGTGTTAAAAACCAATCATGATCATTCAATAGCATTGTGGCCATACAATCTATTATTCAAGGATATGACAATTGTGTTTAAGCTCATGACACTAAACCGTTAACTCAATCACCCGCGTAATAATTACCGGCGTGATTCAGATGAAACCAAGGCCTCTAATAAGGCATCAGTTACAATTATACCTTATCTCTTATCACAAATTATCCGTCCGCAGGGGGTATCAACGTACTAGCCCTCGTCTCGGATAGGGTAGTCAACCCCATAGTACTATCACTTTGTATAAGCGGCTATTTCCCCCTTCACAAGGGCAAGACAATAGTTAATAGTTCATGAAATTAGGGTCTTTTGCAACTAGGTACTCAACACAATTTCTAAGGCAACATTCGGGTCCAACAATCATTCAAGACTTATGTTCATTTTCATTTAAATAGCATGTATCCCCCTCGCGGGTAAAATCATTTGAAATAAGTAAAGAGCGAGGCTGTAGACTCACCTTGCGTAGTAGTAGTGGTTCTAGCGAAGACGTAACGAGAAATGTCACCGACGACGTGGATGCCCGGGAAAATCAAACACTTGACCTAAAAATCAAGGTACGAAAACCAAATCAATACTCCGCGTACATTATTGTACTAAACACACGCAAATGCAAACACACTCAATGCTTATGAAAACTCACGCCAAAGTCAAACAAGTAGTTGTTACTAGACTTATACCATTTATCAATGTTATTAAAGTTACTATCCATTTTACGGTTTCGCCGATACTTACCAAAAGTATGGGCTGTTTACCTAGACTTATACCCTTTTATAAAATTTGAGAAAATTCTCAAAAATACCTTAAGACCTGTAGAAAATCCACTTTTAATCCCATTAAAAGTTTTTGCTTTTACGACCCGTTACTCAACACATTACTAAGCCTACATTTTTCGGACTGAAATTGCACTTTGACCAAGTCGGACTCATTTGACCCATTTAAAATATACCATTGACCTCTACGACACCTAAGTCTAATAATAGACTCAAATACACAGGTTTGAGACCAAAAATCAACTTTCAAACATTTACCAAACTCTATCTATGGTCCCCGGGATTTGACCCAAAACCAAACACAAATTCGGATTGTGTTGATTCTCATCTCCCGGTACACGTATTTTCAAAATGACATAACTTTTGACTCGTTTGGAGTTAAAAGCTCTATCTTATACCGAAACGAGCGTCTCGACGACCACTACAACTATATCCTACAATCACAACCTGGATCAAAATTTAAAACCACGAAAATAGCCCTAAACAATCTGTTTGAAAACGACTCATTCAAAATCACCCTTCTACTTGTTTTCAATCCATCCAAACATCACCTAGACCTATCCTAACCACTTATAATCATTCCCAATAATCCAAACAGCCCTTAACTCTATGATAATCGAATCCAAATCAAAACCCAAAACCTAAATCATACATGCAATGTAATTAAACAATTTATAAACACTAAAAACACCATTTTAAACACAACCCCACAACACATTTCATCAAACACCTTGAACACACCCAAAACCCCAAAAATTTCGTGGGTTTTGGTGACCAAAACACCCATAATAATCAGCCCCCAATTCGTTTTATGAATGAATAAACATTATCAATACACCAATTAAACAAATTCATGATTTAATTAAATCAAAACGTATTTTTGAAAAACCTTAAATTTTTGGAAAAATCAAAGATGTTGCATGTGTGTTTTTCTTTGTGGGATTAACTTACAAGATGAAATGGGAGATGGGTCTTTGCTTATTTTCTTCAAAATCAAGTTTGGTGGTGGTTTTTGGTGGTGGTGGGGGTTTGGCCGTCGGCTAGAGAGGAAGGAGGAGGGGGTGAGAAAATTTTTGGTGTTGAAAATGGATGTGTGTTTTTCTTTTCCCCTTTTTGTAAGTTAGGAGGGACCTTGATGCAATTTTGGCTATCTTTTGGCCTTATTAATAAAACATGTGCTAAAGAGCGGGATTATGACATACTAGTCGGTTTTAAAATTTACGGGAGTCGGGTTTAGTCCGGGCTACCTCAAAATACTTTTAAATGGTTTAAACGCACACAAAACGAATATACATATGGTTCCGACTCGACTTAACACGTAATAAAAATAAAAATCTCGAAAAACTCAAATATCGATCAATCGATAATAAAAGATAAATTTTGGGCATCCGTCGGTATGGTAGTCGTTATCGGTTCTTCTTAAATCGTCAAACGTTAAATTACGACCGTAAACGTTGGTTTCAACTTAAACCGTCAAATAATTCCACGATAAAAATTCTTAAAAATTTCAAAAATATTCGTAAAATAGGATTAAATAAATGACGTTGGGCTCGGGATATCACATCCACAAGTGAGCCACAACTTAAGAGAGATGCTCATACTGAACAGCTCTTGAGACAATAACTTAGCATCATACGACACTTTCACGGGTGTTACAATAAATTTATTCGTGAATATTATTTTGGAGTTTTAAATTTGTGTTGGTTCATAAACTCACAAATTTACGAGAAGAGATTAGGACTTACGATTTTATTTTAACATCCTTTACGACTAAACCGGAAACCTTAGGATTACATATTTACGTTTTCGAACTCCGTTTTTGATGAGACAATTTTTATTGGATTCGTTTTGTGACGTTGATTCATAATTTATAAAAACGTTTTTCGTAAAACGACCCGAGGGCACGCAAATCGAGGAAACTAGAATCGAGGAATACCCGTAAATTAGTGGGATGAGACAAAACAAGTTTTGCCCCACCCAACTAACATAGGATGGCCAAGAGAGCACCAACACATCTCATGATGTGTCAAGTATAACTAACAAGTGTTACACTTGTTAGCTAAGCTTACAAAGTAAGCTAACTCATAACTTCAAACCACAAAACCATTAAACAAGAACCATAGACTTCATTTTTACATACAAACCACTCTTATTCTCTCCTCTCTCTCTAAAATTCGTCCCATGTCACCCTAAAACACCCATTTTGATCAATTTTCAACCACAATATTTGGTGTTATACACACATATGATGGAAACCTCTTCAAGCTCTATTGATTGGAGGTGATCTTAACATGTAAAAAGGAGTTTTCAAGGGAGTTTGGGGCTGATTTCTCAAGGAGTTTTCATGAAGAACAAGGGCAGATTTTTGGAGTAATCTACAAATACTTGGTGATCCTAGAAGTGGTGTTGATATCACATAAGATTGGTTACCCAAAACCAAGTCTTGTTCATCCAAAAACTCATCATTTTATCACCTTAGTGGTATAAAGATTGTTCTCCTCATCTTCTTGTTATTTTTGATTATGTAATCTTGTATTTATTTTACTTATGTATATGTATATGATGATGAATGATGATTAAAAGTGTTGTGTGGGGATTTGTTGTTGATAAACATGACTAAAAAGGTGAAAAACTATAAGAAACAAGGCTAAAATCTTGTCTAAATTTGTTGGTTGTATAAAACAGTAAAGAACCATATGGTAAACTGATAAAATGATGAAGTAGAATTTATATACAGTAAGCTATGAGTCTTGTACACATGTGAGAGTTGGCCATGCAATGGAATCATTGTAATGAGTGAGATATGATCAAAACAAGTTTAAGATACAAATCTGAGTTCACTGTTTTGGACGATTTTTAGAAAATACTTAGACGATGATTCAACAGTAGCTATAGAAGAGTTAAATGGAGCACATATCATGTAGTTTATGTGATAAAAATTTGAGCTTCTATCTCCATATAGAACTCTAGATATGGCAGTTTTGGTGAAAGTGAAGATAAAAATCAGATTTTGGAAATTAAAGTATAATACTATTATATAAGCACTCAAAATTTAATAGTATAAAATGTAAAATAAAAACCCACTAACTTATGGATTTTATTTATATGAATATATAAAAGGCTAAATAAGTTTATAAATTATAAAAATGGTAGTGGAATAATATTTATAAGTTATAAAAACTATAAACTTGATTTTTACGACTTTTTCGGCTATTACCGTAAAACTAACGTTTTTGCTAAATAAAACTTAGACGGTTGGACCCGTCTAATGTAAACTTTATAAAACTTATATACTGATATATAAACATGTATAACAAGTAAAAACCGATAAATCCCGAACTATAGGACATACGGACATTAACGAGCTAAGTAAACATATTGGACTAATAATTGGACTAAATAAGTTAAACACTTATAAAAAGAACTTATTGGGCTTAACCCATTTGGGCCCAACTTGTAAAGTTTAAATACTGATAATATAAGTATAAAATGGATTAAAACAAGTTATGGAACTTATAACAATCTTATTGGACTTAAAACGTGTAAATAGGTAAAACTAGTAAACTAGTATAAAAGTTATCGACATATAACACAAAAATGAGTAAATGAGAATATGTAAACCCACTTGATCATCATATATATATATATAATTATCATATGTATACATAATTGATATTTTTATAAAGTCATTGGACATGAGTCTAAGACGAATATTATTTGTTTAGGTTTCCGTGATTGAAGCACGTACCGTACGTCCGAATTGCCGATAACCCGCCTTCCCACACCAACGTGAGTTCATAGCCTCACACTCTTTTAAATGTTTTTATTAAATGTTTTATAAACCCACGAGGGAGATAAAATGTTAGTTTTTACAAAATAGGACACCATTTGTCCCGATTGTTTGTTTATCGATTTGGACCCGAATGATTGAATGACCCGATTGTATGACCCGATAAATGATTAAAGGACCCGAAAGATGAAATTAAATGGATTATTAAAGTTAGGTTATGTCACTAAAAGTATCATTAGCATGAATTGTGAACTATCGGGATATGGTAGACGCTTGTGCATATAATAGTACTATTTGGGGACGATCACCCCAGTTCGCGCCTTGACGGTTGATCCCCGTTGTGCCACATTGATTGGTAAGCGAATTTATGTATGAGAAGATTTCCATAGCGTGACCTTTGTGACGACACGCTAATTTAGATGGGCAAATTGAGTATCGGGTTAGCTACCCGTTGTTTTTGTAGTAAGGTAACAATGTCATGCGGCTTATAATAATCCAATCAACGAAATATTGCTATACGCATAAAATTACGATGTATTGCCTGACTAGCAATACGGGGTCATACTATTGATATTATGTTCGTGTTTTGGTTTTCATAAACATATTCATATAACAGTTTTTATTTTCATACAACGTTATAAGACGTATTGTATGATTGTTTTTACGACATTGGCTCGTATAATGATTTTTAAGGCAAATGCCTATATTATTATTTTCGATAAAGATTTGTATAAAATGACCTTGGCTATTTTATGGCCTATTACAATGATTTGTACGAAATGATTTTTGGTAATAATTTTATATCAACGTTATATTGATGGAATTTATTGAACTCTATGAATTCACTCGGCGTTATCGCTGACCTTTTCTTTTAACATGTTTTATCTCAGGTACTTGAAGGTAATTCTCGGGAAGACAACAAGAATTCATGGCCCGCACCTAAATACTTATTTCCATTCAAATGCTTTGTAAAACCTGTATTAAATACAATGACTTGGGACCTATGTAACTTTGATATTTATGAATGGAAATGATTTATTATTAAACGACGCGATTTTTATGCGTTGTCTATGATGTGAGTAATGTGCTATCCCGTAACACCAACGAGTCTTCCGCTGTATTGAGTTGTATAAATTTGGGGGTGTTACAGTTTGGTACCAGAGCTCTCGTTATAGAGAACGAAAGATTTTTAAAACCAAGGTTTTGAATAAAACATTTCAAAATCTTTTTACTATAAACATTTTTCTCAAAATGTCTAAAAATCTTTTGACTATAACGGTGCCGAAGAATTCCCGAGTTACCGACAAGGCCAAGACTGAGAAGTGTTATTTTAATATATATATATAACTTGGATTATATATAAATGATGTAATTTTATTACATGATTGTTTGATGATTATTTTGATTTTTATACGAGGTATTTATACGACGTAGATTGTCACAAGAAACCCTAAATCCCCTAGTAAATTAATCAAAGCTATTCTCGTAGGAATTCTTGCTATCCTAGATCTAAACCAAGTTGTGGATATTTATGATCCCAACAAATGGTTGATATTTGTAGAAATGTAGATATCAGTTGATTGTGATATTGGAAAAGAATTGGCGAGATTAAATCTGATATCGATGTCATGACGATCTTTCCTTATAGAGTGGAGTTTGACAAAACGTTACCACCTAGAAAGATGTCATCTGATTCGTTGTTATCCAATTCTTAAATTGAAATCGAAAGGGTGAATGTTGCACTTGAGGCTGTCATTGGAACCATTACCCAAAAGCCTCATGCCACTAGTACCTTTCCGAGAAGTCTAGTTGAATGATCAAGTCATTTCATACTAGTGACTCATTTGATAATTGTTGTTATAAGAGTTATAGGATTGGAAATTAAGTGTTGTTCATATTGAGTTTTTATTGCCCTATTAAGGCCTAAGAATAAAGTTGGAGTATTGGGAAATGAGGTAGGATATCGAATTGAGTGTAAGTTGATTGAAACTTGAATAAAGTAAAATTTAACTTGTATGGAATATGAGATTGTTAAGAGGAAGTCGTTAAGTTTTGTGATTGAATTATAAGGTTTTAATTGATTGTTAGTTTGTGTTAAGGGTTGTTCCTAGGCCATTGTCCACTAATGAGGATGCCTAGTGTCCAAGAAATAAATTGAAGAAATCTTCTTCTAAATTGGGACCGATGGATCTTCCGGGACAGGTGGGATACCTAATGACTCTTGTAGGTTAGTATTCATTGTGGTATCTTTTAAATAATCCCTAACTTAACTGAGATATCAGTTGGTAGGATGAGTTCTGAGAATTGTATGACATAGTGACACATAATGTGTTACGGTACAATTTGACTTGTTTGTGATTAAAGAAAAGACTGCCTTTGATTGCTAAATTCTACATGTATCGATGTTATCTATCTTTATTGCTTCATCCTAGTGTTCGCATTAGTGATGCAACCATTGAGCAAGTACTCATCTCTATTTGAGTTACGTTGTAGATTATTCTTTGTGAGCGCCATCGGGGTCATGAACCTCATGATTATTTGGCTAAAGCTCATTTCCTATCGTATTGTAGTTAATTCTTGGTGAACAAGCTTTCATCACTTTTCTGCAGATCACACATTATTTTTATAAAGTTAAAACGGTATCCTTTGAGGAAATTAAATTTTCATCACAATAAGGATTATTCAAAGTGAGATTCATATGTGATTGATATCAAAATAAAGTTGTTTATAAAACACCTTGGAAAACTTAATTGTTTTCATAACAAGGAAAATCTTTGTAAATATATTTTGATTCTTATTTAAGAATTAAGCATGTAAATGTTTTTATTATAAACATGATGATAAAGTTTTGACGAACTGAGTATTGCATCGTTAATCTTGAAATTGTATATAGTTGCGCGCCTACATACAATTTGGAATGGACTATGCAAGACTGATTAGTAGTCACCATAAAACTAATGAATAAACACTACATTTTCTTTGAGGGTTGTGAAAGATTAAATTTTAATGAGATCTGCAAGAAGTGAAAAATAAGGACATAATGTTAGGGACACCTACATATGTGCCTGTAGCATCTATTCTTCTGAGTCGATTTTACTCATCTGTGGAAATTGTCTTATTTGACAATTGACAATTCTTTCTTGTCCAATTCTCCCGTAGTGAGATTCTTAGGAAAAGTATCTGATTATCGAGTGTTGATGCCCGACTGGATGTATCGACGTTCCTATCATTTCTTTTGATTTGATTTCATTTGAATGACCTGGGTGACGATCCGAGGAGCTTTCGAATGCGTACTCAAATTATGAAAACATGGAATATATTCATATTCGTTAAATGTTTTCGTCTGTATCTTATTTGAAATTCTCTCGCGTAGATTATGCGTTGACCTTACTCTTTAGATGAAAGTTATGTCTCCAGATATCCTTGAACTTGTGAAGGATTATGAGTTATTATTAGTCTTTTGAGAAGTTCACATCTTATCGACGGCAATAAAACTGGAAAGTTGATAATGCGAGTAGAATGGATTGATTGATTATGACATGACGACATTGTCTTAATTGCTGGGAACTCGAATAGAATTCCCCTAAATGATAAAATGTTGATTATCAAAAGTGATCTAAATAATTCTTGATGGATGACCATATCCCGCATTTTGACTTGAAATTATACCGTAAATGGTTGTGAATTAGTCATAGATATTATAATCTAGAAGGAACCTAATATGTATTTATTAAAAGATGTTTATCTTATCTGAAACTTTAGTAAGTATTTGTTGATGAATTACCTAGACTTTCGCCATTAAGGCAAGTTGAATTTGGTATTGATTATATTTCCGGTGCTGCACCTGTGGCTTGTGCACTGTGCGTCAGCACCATCTAAATTAAAGGAATTACCGTACAACTGATAGAGTTGTCGGAGAAAGATTTTATTATACCAAGCCTGTCATCCTGAAGAGCTATGGTGTTATCATTCCTTATATTTATAGATTACTGTGAATTGAGTAAATTGACAATCGAAAATGATGTCCATAACTCGAAATGGAAGATTTGTTTGATCATTTACAAGGTTCTTGCGTATGTTCTAAAGATTTGGTCCACGACATGGTTATTATCAACTTCGCATCTGCGAAAAAGATTATGTATTCCAATCACTACATCCTGTACTTGTAATGAACATTACGAGTTTCATGTTATGTCGTTTGGATTGACTAATACACATGTAGCATTCATAAATTTGGTGAATCACGTATGTGGGCTGTAATTTGATAAATTCATGCTCGTGATCATTAAGGACCATTTGTTTGTTTACAAGAATAAGAATGAAGTTAATAATTAATTATAGATTGCACTGAATTGGCCGAACAATTAAAAATTGTACTTTGAATATTTAACATAAGACTTAAGACTTAATATTTTACATGATTTAACCATGTGATTAATAGATAATGGAATATAAATTGACTCTTCAAAAATTAGAAGTCATTTAAGACTTTGGGTTATACTAAAAAGAAAGTGCAAATATATTTTGACTAATGTTTTAACAAAGGATTTTTATGGGATTATTCCCTTATACACAAAACATTTAACTAAACTTCTGTTTAGGGGTAAATGTTTGTGTATACCTCAAGATAACCTAAAAGGGATGGAGGAAACCATTTGAACCATGACTTGAAATTTGAAACGATAATTTACGCTTTTCAAACTAAGAAAATTTTGACCACAGTATAACCAAAGATTTTTCAAACATTTACGAATCCTATTAATTATTTTCGATAAATCAACAAAAATCGTGTTAATTAAATTCAAATTTATTTTTGAACATTTTATATAATTGGTCGAACTAAGAAATTTAAAACTTTTACGTTTACGCTTCATAAAAATTAACTAATAATTATTTTATTAATTATAATAATTATCGACGCTTTAGATGACGGATTGAGTAAAACTGTAACACCCCCACAAATGCTATGCGCAGCGGAACTACAACATTTGGGTGCTACACAGTTATCATCGCACACAAGATATATCAAACGACTCAAAAGACGTAAAAGTCTTGACATTATTTAAACATAGTTAAAATGTACATGTCTACTGTTTTCCAAACCCCCAAAAGAATACAATACTGAGTTTGCGTTTAGGTCCCCACTGAATCTCAACCCAAAAATACATTTTCATTCACATGACATAGTATAAAATTTTTAAGTGCAAAAAGGGAGGAAAACAAAGTAGACCGCCAAGCCACCACAAATTCCATCCTCGCATGCTCCGCTGCTATCAATCTTGGTTACCTGAAACACATGCTTAAAATCGTCAACACAAAGGTTGAGCGAATCTATAGGTTTATCAAAACATCAGTTGAACATAAGTATTAAAAACCAATCATGATCATTCAATAGCATTGTCGTACTCACAGTCTATTACTCAAGGATATGACAATTGTGTTTAAGCTCATGACACTAATCCATTAACTCAATCACCCGCGTAATAATTACCGGCGTGATTCAGATGAAACCAGTGCCCCTTCTAAAGGCATCAGTTGCAATTATACCTTATCTCTCATACAAGATAATCTACCGCAGAACTTACTCAACGTACAGCTTCTCGGCTAGCATTGGGTCGTTAGCCCCGTAGTACTACAAATTGTATAAGCGGCTATTTCCCCCTACTCGAGGGCAGGACAATAGTTAATAGTTCATGAATTTAGGGACTTTTGCAACTAGGTACTCAACACAATTTCGAGGCAACATTCGGGTCCAACAATCAATCAAGACTTATGTTCATTTTCATTTAAATTAGCATGTATCCCCCTCACGGGTTAAAAACATTTGAATAAAGTAAAGAGCGAGGCTATAGACTCACCTGGCGTAGTAGTAGTAGTTCTAGCGAAGACGTAACGAAAAATGTCACCGACGACGTGGATGCCCGGGAAAATCAAACACAACACCTAACGAGTAAACACGTAATGAATCAACACATTCAAGTACCTTCAAGTATTGTATGTACACAATTAAGAACACTCAAGGTTCATATAAACTCACGCCAAAAATCCATACAAGCGATATTTACTAGACACGAACCATTTTATACTTTATTAGAATTATTGCGCATTTTACAACTCTGCCGGTACATACCGAATGTACGGGCTGTTTTACCCCACTTAGACCACTCCTAAAAATCTGAGAAAATTTGTAAAAATCACTTATAATCTGTAGAAACCCCTCACCAAATTTCATAAAAAGTTTTCACTCCTAAGACCTTCTGCCCGACACATCTTTGAAGTACAAAATTCGGACAGTTTTGCACACTCGACTCGTAAGATCGTTTTGACCATCTTAACCAATGCCATTTGAAAATCCGACTCTTGATTATGAAAATAGACTCGAAACGCTAAGTTTAGGGCCTGAGAACAACTCCCAAACATTTTTAGAACTCTAGTTACAATCCTAGACATTCGACCTATATTTTGACAAAAACCCGTAACTTGTGATTTTCATCACCCGGTACGCCTCAAACTTTAAAATATCATAACTTTTGACTCGTTTTGAGTTAGAAGCTCTACCTTATACTGAATCGAAGCTAAAAAGAAGCTCTACAACATTATCCTATCTTCTCAACCTGGACTTAGACTTAAACCCACGAAAATAACCCTTAAACAATCTAATCTAAATTGACTATTTCAAAATCATATTAAAGCATCATTTTGACCAATTTCATCAACTCCTATACTCCTAACATCATCTACTAACCATCCTAATCAAACCAAAACACCCTAAATCACTTGTATGTTCATCCTTATTCAAAACCCACATCAAAAACTAAACATGCAATATAATTAAATATATATAAAATATTAATAACAAAGAAATGGAACCATACCATGAACAAAATGGATCAAAGCTTCAAGAACACCAAAACCCCCATGTGTGCCGTGGGGTTTGGGGCTGAAATCACCATGGGAAAACATCTCCCATGCTCCAATATTCTAGTAGTGTGTTCCTAAACACATTTAAACATAACCCCACGAGATTAATTAAATCAAATCATAGTTTTTATCAAGATTAATCAAAAATTAGATCTAAAAAAAATGTTGTTGCATGTGTAATTTTATTGGTGGGATTTACTTAACTTGATGTTATAAACATGGGACTTTGATTGGATTTGTCAAAAACCAAGTTTTGATGGTGGTTTAAGGTGGTGGTGGTGTTGCCGTGAGATAGAGAGAAGAAGGAGGGAGGGAGTGAAATTTTTGGAGTGAATTTTTGTGAAGTGTGTGTTTGGTTGGTTATTTTGTAAAGTTAGGAGGGACCAAAGTGAAATTTTGGCTTTCTTTTGGCCTTAAATGGCAAATAAGTATATAAAGAGCGGGATTATGACTAGTAGTCGATTTTAAAATTTTACGGGAGTCGGGTTTCGCCCCGAACACTTGAAAATACTTTTAAATGGTTCAAACGCACACAAAACGAATATACACATGGTTCCGACTCGACTTAACACGTAATAAAAATAAAATCTCGAAAAATTCAAATATCGATCAATCGATAATAAAATGTAAGTTTTGGGCATCCGTCGGTATCGTAGTCGTTATCGGTTCTTCTTAAATCGTCAATCGTTAAATTACGACCGTAAACGTCGGTTTCAACTTAAACCGTCAATTATATAGCAAACGAAATTTCTTAAAAATTTCAAAAATATACGTAAAATAGGATTAAATAAATAACGTTGGGCTCGGGATATCACATCCACAAGTGAGCCACAACTTAAGAGAGATGCTCATACTTAAAAGCTCTTGAGACAATAACTTAGCATCATACGGCACTTTCACGGGTGTTACATCCTCCCCTCCTTAAGGGAGCGACGTCCCGGCGCTCTCTGGTTCTTATACTCGCATTTCGTACTACTGGGAAGATAAGGGTACTCCTTCCTAAAGAGGTCTTTACGTTCCGATATGGACTTCGGTTCACGTCTCGGGTTCCATCACACCTTCACGATGAGTATTACACCTTGCCTTAATTCTCTTAACATCTCGATCCATGGTCTCCACTTCAATTTTCCCATTTCTTCCTACGACTCAACACATCTCTTTCCAAAGCTTCTCGCGGTTAGCAAATACTCCTTAATCTACACCATCTCTTTCGTAGCCTCTCAAATCATTTCAAGTCCATTCAACTGAATTTTCCTTACTTCATCCTATCCAACTGGCGATCTACGTTTTCATCCCATAATTCTTCAAATTCGACACATGAAGAGTATTGTCATTTCCACGGAGTTCATCCAGCAGTTCCAACTAGTAGGCAACTGGTCCAACATACCTTTGGACCCACCTTTCTTATTCTCCAAAACGAATCACGCCCTTCCACGATCTCAACTTCCACCAAAATCAAACACATACGCTCGGAGCACGTCTTCCAACTTATGAATCGTCCTTTCACTTGGTTCATCGTCTCATAAAAACAATTAATCATAAAGAAAATCACATGGATTGCACATCACCTCATAGAAAAACGTTCAAAATATAAAAGACGAAGTAATCAATACTAGTCGTACCAGATCACCTTATTACGATATTACGCACATACAACCCTACTTCGTCAAAAACGAACTCATCGATACGAAATCATTCGGCGTATACATAACTCTCTCGAAGACATCACAATCCAAACAAACACAAAAGTCATTATGAAACACATACAACCATATTACGACATGTTTGCAACATAGCCGAACCATGCTAAACCAATCAGTTCAATCAGTTAACCCACGCTTGCTAATCAGCCAAGCCGAGATAAAACAAGAATATTTACATAATTCTCGGATGAGTCCAGTCAAAAGAAAATTGCAAGTTAAAGAAGGTTCAAGAGCTTGCTAGCTATGGATGCATATCCAAAAAGAAATAAAATACTTACATGTGTCATCGTGGGGTGCTCACACACGGATCCATACCCAAAAGATACTACAAGAACACCATCTTACTTCCGTCCCAAACGTGGTCAAAATCTCAATAAATATCATCGTTCACAGTTAAAAAAAAATACATTACATGGCACGTGTTCTCCATGATCGGACTTCATTGGACAATGTCGTCTCAAGTTCTCACAACTTACGATCACTCGACCAGATTACTTACCACACAATACATAAAAGGCAAGGGTTTACCACAAAAACATCAACTAGGGATATCTATCGTTTAACCATCGATAATCAAGGATGGTTGAGTCAAGCAAAGAGGATTCCTCACTTAAATAAACGAAAATGACAATGGAATTGTCTTCCAATTACTGATGCACAGTTGGTAAACTTCAACAGTTCACCGCGTGTCGTTGTCATATCAAAAGAACAAGAAAAGAATAATAAATAAAGTACGATACATTCGCTATAGGAGAAGTCTTCGTTATTTCCCTTAGAGTTATTCGAACTCTGATTTCCTCTACTTCGGCATTTTTCCATCTTTATTAAAAACTCTTCTCCCGGTGACGATACGAGCCCCTTTGGTATTTCATCAACACCCTCGTGATTCCGATGAAATTTTCACGTTACACACAACTCATAAAAACATTTTCCAAAAACTACTCGGTCACAATGACTTACCAAGTCAACACCAAACGAAAGAAAAGATTTCAAGGAATACAAGAAAAATTCAAAAATTGTCTTTAGGAATCAAAGAAAATGCGATTACTTGCATAAGGATCCATCATTTTAAAAAAAAACGTTCTCATCCAAACATTTATCAAAACACTACAAGTTTCAAGATGACCAATTTGTTTGACACGATAGTGCCCTTCCTAAACTATGCATAATTAGCTAGATCATGCATACTTGAGGATCAAGCAACAACAACCAACGAAACAGGACTCTTCCCGAATTATGCATAGTTAGCTAAGCTGTGCATAATTGAGGATCGAGTGACAACACAAACATTATTATTACATACCAAACACGACTATGGAAGTTTTCGACCTAGCCTTCAAAATAATTAAATCGTTTGAAATGAAATTTGAAATGGGAAAATATTGCTACTATCGTTTTAAGAAACACATCAAACATTTTTCGTCCACTTTGGAAACATACTTTTACTTTGCCTTTTTGTGAGGAAAATAAATAAATAATTAAATAAAGAAATCGACACCATTTGCATTTAGTTCACCAAAACATTTGACACACTCATACCTATTTTCACAATAGACTATTCACAAAATAACGGTAAGGTGGTTCATGATTAAAGATCATTGCAAGCACAACAAGTAATAAAATTAAGATCAATGAGATCGAACGAGGTAAACGAGCAATATATTTGCCAACGGAAATTAACTACATTAGAAATGAAAATACTTCAAATGTATGACAAAAGTCTCAGGATAATAACAGCGATCTACGAATACATGGAGTGAAAGTTGAATATCAACACAAGCGTCAAAAATAAAAATAAAAATAAAACAACGATCATAATTCCCATCGTCTCGAGTTACACACACATTCCACGAAGTGTATACGGGAAGAGAAGAATAATCACTTGGTTAAATAGAAACAATTTCACCAGGAAGATCGAGTTCTTTCACCTCTTACAATTTGGTAAAGCGGCTACGCCTCCTCTCTTTTGTTAAATATACATAAACAACCACTCTAATGAAGATTTATAGCATCATACAAGTAAATACATAATTTTTGGTTCCATTAACCGAAAGAAGAAAGTTACGGCGTCCATGAACATGACAAAATACACCGGGTGACATACCCTCATTTTCAAGTACTAGCGAAGTAGCGACACAAAAATAAATATAATAATATTGGTTTCATACCATAGACAATATTAAAATGAAAAATCACAGGACGACTCATGTTTAGATACAGACTCACAAAATCAAAGAAGGGATGTCGGACGATCGAACCATCGTGACTCAAAACATTACATATACATCTTAAGAAAATAATATAAATATTCGTTTGTTGGGTAATCCATTTGCATTTAATAATTAGTGTTACCTTGTACATTGTAAAACCGAACATTTACACATTTTTAATTTGTGTTACACTATTAAAGAATTTATACCTTTCATTTTTCAACTTACAAAGTTTTAATTTCTGAAAAGTTACAATCTCAAGAGAAAAGTACTAACATTAGTAAGGCGGTGACTCGGTTATCATATTTGATAAAATCATTAGGTTGAAAATCTCCATACTTGTGTCAAAACCTCATTAATGTTCATATCTTAAGTACCAAAAACATACGTAGTAAGAATTTTCCAAGTTTTACGTTTTTATTATTACGACTTATATTATCACAAATATACACGTATCCAACATGACTCAAACTAGTCCAATTAACTCTTAAAATCAACTTTTGAATCTTTCATTATACATAAGTCTTCCTTAAAACTGGTTTGTTAAATCACATTCGCGCACTTCGACTCAAATGATAAAGAGGTTTCACGTAGTATTATTTTGGATAAATTACTTATTTTTGTCGACACTTGAATCTCAATAATAATAATATAATAAACAATCAAAATGCTTATCTCAATAATTTTAAAATATATAAAATTCAACTTTTAATCCTTAGCCCATTATCAAATGATTTTAAAATTAACACATCTCGTCGCGGAATAAAACAAAAGATTTTTCAAACGATTTTAAACAAGCATCATCAAATTACACATATTGATTCTCTATAACGACAATTAAACAGACAAATGATTTCCAATGACGTTCCATCAATGTTTAAAATTTTATTTCAAGCATTATAATTTCATACTTAAAGTGTATATTCCGATTTTATCCCAGTTTATTTACTACAACGAGTGACGAGTTCTAGTTTACACCAATGCATACGTAAACATAACCTTATGTTTAAAATAAACCAATTTTTACAAAGTTTCTACCTCCAAAATATATGACCAATTTTTCTACTCTATATTACAAATTATGCCAAAAGTTTGCTACATTGACCCGAAAATTAATTCATACTAAATCCGAAGCTACATATACTCAATAGTCATCTCGTAAATTTTATTATAACTCCTTTCTCGAACTAATTTAAACAAATTCTTAACAAGTCCATCACAATCTTTTAGTATCAAATTTTAATATATGAAAACAAGGATTTTACGAGTAATAATAATTACTTATTACGATTTACCAACCAAGGTTGAAGGAAAATAATTTCACAATGTCCGTTTATTCTTTACACGAATTTTACTTGTTACAAAACACATCATACGTCATTTTTTTTTATCCAAAAGTTTCATTCACCAAATATTAAATATGTAAAACACTTTATGTTTAAATCATTCAATCAACAAAGTTCGATGCTTACTTAACTTGCACAAATGCCGGACCTCGTCATGTAAAATATTAACTTCAAAATAATGAATCAACAAAACAAAATGAAATAAATGGAACGAGAATACGTATGTCAACTAAATGTTGTTATCGGCCTCGGATGAGTCTCGAAATCGTACTCCACAAAATTAACACAAAAACCAACCAAATTCCAAGTTATCGAGCTTGATCACAACGCCAGTCTATTTTAAAACACATCTTTAAAATTCAAGTAGAATAGTAAACAACGATTAAATGGCAACACGCCTCAACCACTTTTCATAATATACACACATGATTCGCCGCCCCAATGTACGCATCGTCGATTATACTTCGTCTATGTTATAGTTACGTGAACTAACATATCAAACCCATTAGGAATAAAGGAAATAAAGTAATACGTAAGTAAATTACGTTTCAAAAGAAAATGTCCAAAATGACACATCACGGTGCGATAACGACAATCGAGATCGACCTAGTCGATATAAAATATGTTACGAAGCATCCTTTACGTATATAGAGTATTAAACGAGGTTCACACTCGATTATTCGATCAATAAATTAATTATCAAGATTGATAATTAGCGGTAAGGCCGAATTCTCAACAAAACCGCATTTTAATGTACGATAATTTCCCAAGGACCATTGCTTCGCGTGCAATGCCTTTAAATACCATAGTATATACATACTTATACATACAACCATTCCTACATACATGTAGGATTACAACGCGGTGTTGCCATGTAATGCAATGTAGCCCGTTATGCCAATTACATGCAACATATACGATAATCTTACAAGAATTTGCAAATTACGATGATAAGTACTCAACGTACAAAACAATATATCTCAATATATATCTCAAAGTATTTACTTACAAAATACTTAGGGAATTCATATCAATTTCGAGGGATACATCTAAAATATAAAGCAATGCTAAAGAATTCTTACCGGAGCCATGCAGGATAGTTGTGTGCTTGGACAATTTCTTACGACACCAAAAGTTATAGTTTAGGATTTTTCAAAATGACCTAGTTCTCTATAACTCATGGCTCTGATTACCAATCTGTAACACCCCCACAAATGCTATGCGCAGCGGAACTACAACATTTGGGTGCTACACAGTTATCATCGCACACAAGATATATCAAACGACTAAAAAGACGTAAAAGTCTTGACATTATTTAAACATAGTTAAAATGTACATGTCTACTGTTTTCCAAACCCCCAAAAGAATACAATACAGAGTTTGCGTTTAGGTCCCCACTGAATCTCAACCCAAAAATACATTTTCATTCACATGACATAGTATAAAATTTTTAAGTGTAAAAAGGGAGGAAAACAAAGTAGACCGCCAAGCCACCACAACTTCCATCCTCGCATGCTCCGCTGCTATCAATCTTGGTTACCTGAAACACATGCTTAAAATCGTCAACACAAAGGTTGAGCGAATCTATAGGTTTATCAAAACATCAGTTGAACATAAGTATTAAAAACCAATCATGATCATTCAATAGCATTGTCGTACTCACAATCTATTACTCAAGGATATGACAATTGTGTTCAAGCTCATGACACTAATCCATTAACTCAATCACCCGCGTAATAATTACCGGCGTGATTCAGATGAAACCAGTGCCCCTTCTAAAGGCATCAGTTGCAATTATACCTTATCTCTCATACAAGATAATCTACCGCAGAACTTACTCAACGTACAGCTTCTCGGCTAGCATTGGGTCGTTAGCCCCGTAGTACTACAAATTGTATAAGCGGCTATTTCCCCCTACTCGAGGGCAGGACAATAGTTAATAGTTTATGAATTTAGGGACTTTTGCAACTAGGTACTCAACACAATTTCGAGGCAACATTCGGGTCCAACAATCAATCAAGACTTATGTTCATTTTCATTTAAATTAGCATGTATCCCCCTCGCGGGTTAAAAACATTTGAATAAAGTAAAGAGCGAGGCTATAGACTCACCTGGCGTAGTAGTAGTTCTTCTAGCGAAGACGTAACGAAAAATGTCACCGACGACGTGGATGCCCGGGAAAATCAAACACAACACCTAACGAGTAAACACGTAATGAATCAACACATTCAAGTACCTTCAAGTACTGTATGTACACAATTAAGAACACTCAAGGTTCATATAAACTCACGCCAAAAATCCTTACAAGCGATATTTACTAGACACGAACCATTTTATACTTTATTAGAATTATTGCGCATTTTACAACTCTGCCGGTACATACCGAATGTACGGGCTGTTTTACCCCACTTAGACCACTCCTAAAAATCTGAGAAAATTTGTAAAAATCACTTATAATCTGTAGAAACCCCTCACCTAATTTCATAAAAAGTTTTCACTCCTAAGACCTTCTGCCCGACACATCTTTGAAGTACAAAATTCAGACAGTTTTGCACACTCGACTCGTAAGATCGTTTTGACCATCTTAACCAATGCCATTTGAAAATCCGACTCTTGATTATGAAAATAGACTCGAAACGCTAAGTTTAGGGCCTGAGAACAACTCCCAAACATTTTTAGAACTCTAGTTACAATCCTAGACATTCGACCTATATTTTGACAAAAACCCGTAACTTGTGATTTTCATCACCCGGTACGCCTCAAACTTTAAAATATCATAACTTTTGACTCGTTTTGAGTTAGAAGCTCTACCTTATACCGAATCGAAGCTAAAAAGAAGCTCTACAACATTATCCTATCTTCTCAACCTGGACTTAGACTTAAACCCACGAAAATAACCCTTAAACAATCTGATCTAAATTGACTCTTTCAAAATCATATTAAAGCATCATTTTGACCAATTTCATCAACTCCTATACTCCTAACATCATCTACTAACCATCCTAATCAAACCAAAACACCCTAAATCACTTGTATGTTCATCCTTATTCAAAACCCACATCAAAAACTAAACATGCAATATAATTAAATATATATAAAATATTAATAACAAAGAAATGGAACCATACCATGAACAAAATGGATCAAAGCTTCAAGAACACCAAAACCCCCATGTGTGCCGTGGGGTTTGGGGCTGAAATCACCATGGGAAAACATCTCCCATGCTCCAATATTCTAGTAGTGTGTTCCTAAACACATTTAAACATAACCCCACGAGATTAATTAAATCAAATCATAGTTTTTATCAAGATTAATCAAAAATTAGATCTAAAAAAAATGTTGTTGCATGTGTAATTTTATTGGTGGGATTTACTTAACTTGATGTTATAAACATGGGACTTTGATTGGATTTGTCAAAAACCAAGTTTTGATGGTGGTTTAAGGTGGTGGTGGTGTTGCCGTGAGATAGAGAGAAGAAGGAGGGAGGGAGTGAAATTTTTGGAGTGAATTTTTGTGAAGTGTGTGTTTGGTTGGTTATTTTGTAAAGTTAGGAGGGACCAAAGTGCAATTTTGGCTTTCTTTTGGCCTTAAATGACAAATAAGTATATAAAGAGCGGGATTATGACTAGTAGTCGATTTTAAAATTTTACGGGAGTCGGGTTTCGCCCCGAACACTTGAAAATACTTTTAAATGGTTCAAACGCACACAAAACGAATATACACATGGTTCCGACTCGACTTAACACGTAATAAAAATAAAATCTCGAAAAATTCAAATATCGATCAATCGATAATAAAATGTAAGTTTTGGGCATCCGTCGGTATCGTAGTCGTTATCGGTTCTTCTTAAATCGTCAATCGTTAAATTACGACCGTAAACGTCGGTTTCAACTTAAACCGTCAATTATATAGCAAACGAAATTTCTTAAAAATTTCAAAAATATACGTAAAATAGGATTAAATAAATAACGTTGGGCTCGGGATATCACATCCACAAGTGAGCCACAACTTAAGAGAGATGCTCATACTGAAAAGCTCTTGAGACAATAACTTAGCATCATATGGCACTTTCACGGGTGTTACAAAAACGGATAAAGATGATAGTTGAGAAGAAACTAAAACTCAGAAAATGTGAAGAAATAATTTTTGAATAAATATGGACATGATAATTATATCATCAGGAAAAATGAATATCAATACTGACACATTATGTAGAAAATATAAAGAACCAATTAGGATGTGTTCCTTAATAATGAAGGTGCATAATAATTTGCTGAACGATATAAAAATAAACAATGTTTGTAAAAAGGATAATATAAATAGTGAAAGGTTTCACGGCTAGTGTGAACCATTAGAGTTAAGAAGCCGATAGCGTTAAATGTTTTAAAGACCACATGTGATTGTCTAAATATGGAGGATTGTGAGATATAGTTATGTTGGAATTTGTAAGTATAAGTATTATATGTATGTCATTTTTGACTAAAAGTATCTTTGTCTGGAGAAGTTGTACTAATGGCAATTATGAAGGCAAACATCGCCTCATACATTAGTAAACGTCTAGCTATTGCAAAGGTCATCATCTGAATTTGATTCGATTTGGGTCATCGTCGACAGACTGACCAAATCTGCTAATATCATTCCCGTTAATGATAAATGCAAAAGAGTTATGTAAACATAGTGTGCCTGTATCGAACATCTTTATCAAGATCCTCGCTTCGCATCGAATTTCTAGAGATTTGCTTAGAAATCATTGAGAACGAACCTTGATGAGAGTTCTATGTACCACCCCAATCGAAGGGACGAGGTAAAGTAACGATACAAAGTAATATAAGTGTTGTTTTATGTTTGAATGATTGACCTTTGGTAATAGACCGTATAATCGTTTTCCTTTGGAGATATTATCATTGATAACTATCGTATTAGGATCGAGATCGAATCTTGTTAGGATCTAAATCTTAGAGCATCTGTAAGCAGGAGTTGAGATGAAGACACCCGACATACACCCATTGTGAGTTGGACATGTCTTTTAGGTTTAAGGTTTCCTACGATGGCGAACCTAACCTTACAAAATACCCGACCCGCGAGATCTGAAATGATTGGTGAAATTAGGATTTGATTATTGACTGCCGGTAGTGGGCAAGAGGTTATGTGAATGTGAAATGTAGATCTTAAAGTGCCAAATGGGTAGCGAAGTTATGCCACAATTTTTAAACTTGGAAAAATGAATTCATGATTGACAAATCATGGGATATAAGTCCCCATTGTATGGGACCATTGAGATGATGTAAAAGATTTGGTTGGAAAGGCATATAAGCTGGATCTACCCTAGGACTTCAAGGACTGCGTGAATTATGTTTCGTATATCGAACTTGATAAATATCTATCAAGTGAAAATCTGATTGTTCTTAGTAAAGCTTAGATCGGCGAAAAGTTGCATTCATCAGAAACCCGTGAACATCATGGATAGAGAAAGTAAGTCAACATTAAGCCTGATCTTATTCCCGTAGTTATGTTTGATAGAACTCGCGTATTGTAAGGAATTGCACTTGTGAGAAAAGACCGAATGTGGAGGAAATACCCACATGGCTTTAACTCTATAAGAAGCGAGTAGTAAGATGATCTTTGAGGACAAAGATCCTGTTTAGGGGTAAATGCTGTGACAATCCGTCAATTTATGATTGATATTTTATTCTCAATATTTATTTGAAAACATTATTTTAATGTTACAATATGAACTCACATATTTTTGGGAAGAAATTTGGATTTACGTCTTGAAGTAGCATCGACTACGTCTAAACCGGAGGATTCAACGTTACGTGCTTACGTTTACATACACCGTCTTTGGTGACAGTCCGACATTTCAGAAAATAAATTTATCCGTGAATATTATTTGGGAGTTTTAAATTTGTGTTGGTTCATAAACTCACAAATTTACGAGAAGAGATTAGGACTTACGATTTTATTTTAACATCCTTTACGACTAAACCGGAAACCTTAGGATTACGTATTTACGTTTTCGAACTCCGTTTTTTATGAGACAATTTTTATTGTATTCGTTTTGTGACGTTGATTCATAATTTATAAAAACGTTTTTCGTAAAACGACCCGAGGGCACGCAAATCGAGGAAACTAGAATCAAGGAATACCCGTAAATTAGTGGGATGAGACAAAACAAGTTTTGCCCCACCCCACTAACATAGGATGGCCAAGAGAGCACCAACACATCTCATGATGTGTCAAGTATAACTAACAAGTGTTACACTTGTTAGCTAAGCTTACAAAGTAAGCTAACTCATAACTTCAAACCACAAAACCACTATACAAGAACCATAGACTTCATTTTTACATGCAAACCACTCTCATTCTCTCCTCTCTCTCTAAAATTCGTCCCATGTCACCCTAAAACACCCATTTTGATCAATTTTCAACCACAATATTTGGTGTTATACACACATATGATGGAAACCTCTTCAAGCTCTATTGATTGGAGGTGATCTTAACATGTAAAAAGGAGTTTTCAAGGGAGTTTGGGGCTGATTTCTCAAGGAGTTTTCATGAAGAACAAGGGCTGATTTTTGGAGGAATCTACAAATACTTGGTGATCCTAGAAGTGGTGTTGATATCACATAAGATTGGTTACCCAAAACCAAGTCTTGTTCATCCAAAAACTCATCATTTCATCACCTTAGTGGTATAAAGATTATTCTCCTCATCTTCTTGTTATTTTTGATTATGTAATCTTGTATTTATTTTACTTATGTATATGTATATGATGATGAATGATGATTAAAAGTGTTGTGTGGGGATTTGTTGTTGATAAACATGACTAAAAAGGTGAAAAACTATAAGAAACAAGGCTGAAATCTTGTCTAAATTTGTTGGCTGTATAAAACAGTAAAGAACCATATGGTAAACTGATAAAATAATGAAGTAGAATTGATATACAGTAAGCTATGAGTCTTGTACACATGTGAGAGTTGGCCATGCAATGGAATCATTGTAATGAGTGAGATATGATCAAAACAAGTTTAAGATACAAATCTGAGTTCACTGTTTTGGACGATTTTTAGAAAATACTTAGAAGATGATTCAACAGTAGCTATAGTAGAGTTAAATGGAGCACATATCATTTAGTTTATGTGATAAAAATTTGAGCTTCTATCTCCATATAGAACTCTAGATATGGCAGTTTTGGTGAAAGTGAAGATAAAAATCAGATTTTGGAAATTAAAGTATAATACTATTATATAAGCACTCAAAATTTAATAGTATAAAATGTAAAATAAAAACCCACTAACTTATGGATTTTATTTATATGAATATATAAAAGGCTAAATAAGTTTATAAATTATAAAAATGGTAGTGGAATAATATTTATAAGTTATAAAAACTATAAACTTGATTTTTACGACTTTTTCGGCTATTACCGTAAAACTAACGTTTTTGCTAAATAAAACTTAGACGGTTGGACCCGTCTAATGTAAACTTTATAAAACTTATATACTGATATATAAACATGTATAACAAGTAAAAACCGATAAAACCCGAACTATAGGACATACGGACATTAACGAGCTAAGTAAACATATTGGACTAATAATTGGACTAAATAAGTTAAACACTTATAAAAAGAACTTATTGGGCTTAACCCATTTGGGCCCAACTTGTAAAGTTTAAATACTGATAATATAAGTATAAAATGGATTAAAACAAGTTAAGGAACTTATAACAATCTTATTGGACTTAAAACGTGTAAATAGGTAAAACTAGTAAACTAGTATAAAAGTTATCGACATATAACACAAAAATGAGTAAATGAGAATATGTAAACCCACTTGATCATCATATATATATATATAATCATCATATGTATACATAATTGATATTTTTATAAAGTCATTGGACATGAGTCTAAGACGAATATTATTTGTCTAGGTTTCCGTGATTGAAGCACGTACCGTACGTCCGAATTGCTGATAACCCGCCTTCCCACACCAACGTGAGTTCATAGCCTCGCACTCTTTTAAATGTTTTTATGAAATGTTTTATAAACCCGCGAGGGAGATAACATGTTAGTTTTTACAAAATAGGACACCATTTGTCCCGATTGTTTGTTTATCGATTTGGACCCGAATGATTGAATGACCCGATTGTATGACCCGATAAATGATTAAAGGACCCGAAAGATGAAATTAAATGGATTATTAAAGTTAGGTTATGTCACTAAAAGTCCCATTAGCATGAATTGTGAACTACCGGGATATGGTAGACGCTTGTGCATATAATAGTACTATTTGGGGACGATCACCCCAGTTCGCGCCTTGACGGTTGATCCCCGTCGTGCCACATTGATTGGTAAGCGAATTTATGTATGAGAAGATTTCCATAGCGTGACCTTTGTGACGACACGCTAATTTAGATGGGCAAATTGAGTATCGGGTTAGCTACTCGTTGTTTGTTGTAGTAAGGTAACAATGTCATGCGGCTTATAATAATCCAATCAACGAAATACTGCTATACGCACCAAATTACGATGTATTGTCTGACTAGCAATACGGGGTCATACTATTGATATTATGTTCGTGTTTTGGTTTTCATAACCATATTCATATAACAGTTTTTATTTTCATACAACGTTATAAGACGTATTGTATGATTGTTTTTACGACATTGGCTCGTATAATGATTTTTAAGGCAAATGCCTATATTGTGATTTTCGATAAAGATTTGTATAAAATGACCTTGGCTATTTTATGGCCTATTACAATGATTTGTACGAAATGATTTTTGGTAATAATTTTATACCAACGTTATATTGATGGAATTTATTGAACTCTATGAATTCACTCGACGTTATCGCTGACCTTTTCTTTTAACATGTTTTATCTCAGGTACTTGAAGGTAATTCTCGGGAAGACAACAAGAATTCATGGCTCGCACCTAAATACGTATTTCCATTCAAATGCTTTGTAAAACCTTTATTAAATACAATGACTTAGGACCTATGTAACTTTGATATTTATGAATGGAAATGATTTATTATTAAACGACGCGATTTTTATGCGTTGTCTATGATGTGAGTAATGTGCTATCCCGTAACACCAACGAGTCTTCCGCTGTATTGAGTTGTATAAATTTGGGGGTGTTACATCTAGTTTTCAAAAATTTAAGGTTTGTAATATTTGGATGTCTGAAGGTCACTTTTTATGAATTTACAAGATTCATTGTCAAATCTACGATTTTAATTCCAAATTTAAGGTTAAGGTTTGGAGGGAAAAAACAACTCCAAATGAACTAAATTTTGCAAGGACCTGCTCTAAACAACTTATATATTATATGTATAAATTTACACGTGAGTTTGGGCAAAAGTTATGGTGTTTTGGTTGGTCATTCATGGGTAAACTTTTGGAAAGTCTCAGATGAGTCAGAAAACTAGAGCTAGTTGTAGTCATAGAATACTTGGGACCTAAAACTTTTATTGGGACATCTAGATATATATGGGATGACATGGAAAAATTGTCAAAAATATTGGAGATGGTTTAGTATAGTTTTTGCATCCACCTTTGACGGGTAAAATTCTTGAGTTTTTAGAAAATTAATGAGGGATGTTTAAGATGTAACTGAGAGTAGATAGTTGGTTAACCATTTAGGGTTATTTTTAGAGAGTGGAATTAAAATAAGTGAGTCCATCATATGAATGTTACATCATTCGGGTTTTAACCAATATATTGTAACATGTGTGCAAGGATTTGCGCAGTTGTGCTTTCAGGTAAGTTTCATATGTTGGGAATTAATTTGATGAGAAAAATCAACAATAATGAAACAAGAAGGACTTATATACAATTATCAAGATTTACAAGAATATGGATCCCTTTCATACAACAAGGAGGACTTATTAGCAAAAGATGGAGGGACTTCTAGTGTAATTAGATTTCTTGTAAAGAGGGTTATGTGTAGTATATAAACACACACCCTGCATAGGTTTATTCATTCAATTATTCACTATGTAAACCTAAAGTGTCTTCATGTTCTAGGCTTGGGATTAAACGTATACACGCCTAGAGGTTACTTGTAATCGTTTAGTACAAGTAATCGTTTAATGAGAAGTAAACATTGGAAAAGAAACACCTTGTTCGTAATCAATGTTCTAATTCCGCTATGTTTATCATATGAATGTTGATTATCCTAGTAAGCTTAATCGATCCGTGAATTTATGTTTCCACAATTGGTATCAGAGCGGGTTGGCTCTTGATGTTAGGACTAACAAGGTGTTCGAGTCGAAGAATGGCGAGAAAGATTAAAAACCCGTCTAGGGTTTTATGGTTGAATTTTTCTGCACAACCGTTTTCTTACAGCGATAAATCCTTCGTTAACCGTTGGATCTTGCTGAAATTTGGGCTGGATGTTCTCAGGGTATGTGTCTTCGATCTCACCGGAGTGATCGTCGAGTTCATCTCTCAAGAAAAAGTTATAGCTCGTCGAAGTTGGCTACTGGTGAAGGTATAAAATTTTCTGTTTTTGTTTTTATTAAATAAGATTTAGGGTTTCATCCCCTAAACCATAGATCGACATACAAAGCAGAAAAGTACGTGGTATGTGGCTGTTGTAATGCAAGATTCGAGCTAGGTTGTTTTATAAACCCTATGTTAGGGTTTTGGTGCATAAATTATTAAACCCTAGATCGATTCTAAAGAAGAAAAAGTGTCCAGATTTGTCATGTTATTATGGTGTTCGAAACCCTAGATCGATTCTAAAGAAGAAAACCTTAGGTTAGGGTTTCGATGTTCTAAAATTATTTTTAGGGTTTTGTTCTAAACCCTAGATCTGGATGAGTACAATGAAGAAAAAGCTGTGATGATAGATATTGCTGCTGTGTTTGAAGTATTAGATGCCAAGAAAAACAAGGACTCCACATATGCTTGGTGTTTGATGTTGTGAATAATATTGTGTAGGGTTCCTTTTTTGAGAGCCCTAATTCTGATCATGATAAGATACGTGATATGGGTGTGATCTATTGAAAGTGATTTATGTGGTCCGATAGATGTTGTTACACACGTGAGGTTGGACACAAGAAAGGTATGTATAAAATTTACGTTATCTGCTGATTACGAAAAGATCTATGAGGAGGACCGCATTATTGTCATTATTCATAGTCCTGAATGGATGATGACACCTCAGCCATGGTAGAGAAGATCAAAGCAGCAGATAATGAGACGTTTGTTCAAGACATGTGCTCCAAATTGTTCACGTGATTCTACTGCCAAAAAGGGTTCTATTATTCGTTTGGTTTTTGTTCACATGGCTGTGAGAAACAGTATAAAGGTAGAAAAAGGACAACAGTTTGTAATGTTCACGTGAAGTCAAAAGTCAAGATTGGAAGATGTGTTTCAATCAGATCGTGTCTCCAAGGCAGGAAAAGACGTGGAATAAAGTCTCCACGTATTTTATGTAAGGAAGTAAAATATAGCAGATCTTGGAGACCAGGGACGTGAGTGAGCAATTATGTCCAAGGGTTTCTCTATTTGAGGTATGTACTTCTTTTGATAGCATGTTGCAATAAATCAAAGTCCTCGAAACAAGGATTGATCATGAAATTAAGGTTTTAGTTGCGTGATTTGTGATTGGATATATATCTTTCGACGAGATTGTGTTTTCAAAGAACAAGTTATATTGTAATATTTTTCGAAGACGCGTTTTGTTATGTGATCAAGAGGAACAAATGTATGTGATGGCTTCTTAGCTGTAAAGGAACATGTGATGGTGACCCTGCATTCATTCATATTTTCGCTACTGTCCATGAAAATGTGCTCGTGTGTTAGTATGTACAAAGAATAGTTAAAGAGGGAAGTTGATATATGGGATCCCTGATCTTTAGGATGGCAAAGATCGTGATTCTAAGGATGTGAGTTATATTTGAATGTGGTTTGTTATAAGAAAGTTGCTGATTTTTAGGGATTATCCCATGATACATGTCATTGATATAAAGCTGCTTATTCAGTTCATAAAGAAGGAAAAAGGATAGAACGTGGGATTGGATGTTATTATCCAAAGATGTGGACATGAGAACATCAAGCTGATGGAGGAGTATCCACAAATGGTGTCAGCGGCTGAGCCGAGTCGCTGACAAGAATAAAACACTCGCTCACAAAGAAGACGCTTACAAGTATAAATTCATATGCTGACAGTGTATTGTCCGATATATGGTTTTTAAGCGCTGACAAGTATCGTTCGATTTCGGACAATACATACAGAAGATATATTGGATGACTAAGGATCTCGGACAGAACTATCTGTTTAAATTTTTATGACTTATTTTTGAAGATTGTGTTTGGTATAATAAAGTTTTATTTGATTATGTGACAAGGCTAACCTTGCGGTTACGTACCGACTTGGATTAGAAGCAGAACGCCGATATAGGCAGCAGTTGCATAAAAGAAGAGGATGATATTGTACTTGGATGATTTTCATTGCAAATTGGAGGTTTTGATGAAGACGATTGATTATTGCTTCTTTGGTGTTGGAGTTGTTTTTCTCAGGTTTATATTTTATCATATCTCAAAAGATTCTCCTCTCTTTTGAGATAACTTGCTTGTTCTTTTAATGGTTAGTGACGAAGACTTGTCTGAATCTAACAGTTAGGTAACATTGCTATCATTTGAAGGAGTTACATTATCGTGCTCAGTGTCTCACAAATGGATGAGGATTTTGACAAGAGATTGAGGTCTGCTTATATTTACTCTCATCATATAAGTTTGACATCACGTGAATAGTGCAAGATATAAGGTACAAGCTTGGGAGATTCCACTTCTTCAACAAATAGGTTATATACATTTTTCTTTATTCGTAATCTACAATTAGAGTCTAGGTTCGTGATTCATTTACATGCACCACTCAAGGGGAAGTGTTTATTAGTTGTTTATCTTTAGAAGACCACTATTGGATGAGATAAAAAGGGGAAGAAGATTCAAAGATCAAGGTATGCAACTTATTATTATGTGGTGATATGTCATTTCAAGAAATCTTACTTTAAGGGGAAGCTTGTTTCATTCGTGAAAGATCAAGATTTGAAGATTGGTTTTGTCATCATCAAATAGAGGAAGATTGTTGGGAATTAATTTGATGAGACAAATCAACAATAATGAAACAAGAAGGACTTATATACAATTATCAAGATTTACAAATATATGGAGCCCTTTCATACAACAAGGAGGACTTATTAGCAAAAGATGGAGGGACTTCTAGTGTAATTAGATTTCTTGTAAAGAGGGTTATGTGTAGTATATAAACACACACCCTGCATAGGTTTATTCATTCAACTATTCACAATGTAAACCTAAAGTGTCTTCGTGTTCTAGGCGTGGGATTAAATGTATACACACCTAGAGGTTACTTGTAATCGTTTAGTGCAAGTAATCGTTTAATGAGAAGTAAACGTTGGAAAAGAAATACCTTGTTCGTAAGCAATGTTCTAATTCCACTATGTTTAACATATGAACGTTGACTATCCTAGTAAGCTTAATCGATCCGTGAATTTTGGTTTCCACATCATAGTCCCTTGTCTTTTAAATTGTTTTACTCCATAAGGGATGAAAATGATGTTTATGTTATGACGATTTGATGTGAAATTATGTTTTGAAATGTATGGACATCAATGTGTTATTATGTGACTTGCATGCTTTTGTGATGTGATATTTGTGAAGCGTGGGGCATGATCCGTCCTAAATGTGTGGAGTGGGAGACATGATCCATCCTAAATGTGTGGAGCATGGGGCACGATCAGTCCTAAATGTGTGGAGTGTGGGGCACGATCCGTCTTAAATGTGTGAAGCGTAGGGCACAAACCTTATTAAGTTGTGTGGAGCGTGGGGCACGATCCGTCTAATATTGTGTGCTGATTATATGCTTGCTTGGTTACGTTATTAATTGTTGTCTATAATATTTAATCATTTGGTTTGTTGTTGAGCACAACATTGGGATCTATTTGTGTTAAACTTATGACTCTCTCTAACTTTATGTTGACGTGTTTTAGCATCATTTTCATGTGATTATCGAGGTGGTTTAGAAGTTAAGAGATGCTAGGTAAACCTTAGGATTTGCTGCTGGAGTGCATTTTTTATTTGTTTTGATTCAGAATTTCATGCATACTTGTTTACTATACTTTTATTGTTTGTCTATGTATTATTTTAGGATTTCATTTCAAAACAAGACTCTTTAGCTTTGTTGTGGCATTGTCATGACACCTTGTCATTATCTTTACTTTTCATTTAGTATATTCTTTATCGTGACACCCTTGTGTTGTGATGATACTCATAAAGGTAAACCTTGTGTTTCCGCCTAGGCGAGGTGTGACAGATTGGTATCAGAGCCATTGTGTATTGAGAACTAGCTGTTCAGCCTAGACTATAAACTAGGAACTCTCATATAGATGCATATAGGGATTGTGTGCTTATGTGTACGTAACTACTTATGTTTTGTATTTACTCGAACGTTTTAAATCGCTTATTAGTTCATTATTTTCTAATGATATGCATTGGTACCTAATATGTGTTTCGTATTACTTATTTGTTTTCGTTACTGCTCATTTTGAGTTTTAATACGATTCGTGAACCATTAGATATCGAGAGATGTAGACAATGAGTTGGTTTAGAAGGAATAACTGATAAGAGAGTCAAAGGAGGATATCAGCATGGAAATTCCCTCCCAGTTTTTTCGTAGTAGACTAGTCATGCGGAGTAGGGTGACTCTTGTGAAAGCAAAGTCAAACCCAAGCGAGGTCCAGCCTAAGTTCATCTCGTCATTTACTAGTACACGTTGTTGTCTTCCGTGATTTCATATTATTAATTCATACTTCAAACTTGGAGCTTTCATCTTCCTTTCGATCATTTTGAGTTATATTCTACAACATAAGTAATATTTTATACTAGAACTATATTTGAATTATATGATTATTTGTTATGTGTTTTGGGTTGTTGATTTGTGTGTTATGTGATGGATGATGCGTTAATGTCAAGAAATGTCGTCATAGGAGGAGTACATGCGTGAAAGGGGACATATATAATTATGGTAGCCAACATATTATATATGTGCCACAACACAAGTGGACTTACATGTATGATTACATGGAATGGTGTTGATTGCATGGTTGGTTGGTTTTGATTGTACGTAAACATATATGCATGTTGGATTGTGTGGGGAGGTGTTATGGATTATTGTGTAGATAGTAAGTTTCCCTCCTATCTATCCTGGTCGATATTGTGAATACCTATCGTTGTTGTCATGGTGATTTTTAAGTTGATTCGTTAAATTCGTTGTTCGCTGACATACTCAACTCTCGTCTTAGAGTTCCTTATGTATATCATGAAAAACTTGAAAGTCCTATGTTACCCATCATGCGTTTCAATTTTCTTATTTTGACAAGTGTGTTGATACTCCTTGGTCCCGGTTCTTTGTGCGATAGTATGGATGAATCCTTATAATTTATCAAATCATAACGTTTCTTGTCGGGCTTTTATATCACATGTTAGTTTTAAAATGGTATTTTGGTACTAGAGTCCTTAAGGTATTTTTGAAGTTCCTTTTTGAGATAATGATGTCTTACGCTTTGGGTCTTATAGTTTTTTTTCATGTGATAATTTATGGAAAACCTTGTTGGTAATAAGAATAGAGGTGGAATGTTTTTTCAGTACTCGATGAAATAAGGGTTAAGTATCAAGACTTTGTTTAAAATAAGATGTAATATAAATTCTTTAATATATAATCAATAGTTATTTATTACAGTTTTCAAGAGACCTTCTTTAAAAAATTAATAATAATAAATAAATAAATTCTACTTAAGTATTTTATACATGAAAGTTTAACTGGTTTACGTTATTTGTTATCATTTATAAATACAAGACTTAAGATGAGTTCATGGAAAAAAAATTGTATACCTTAATTCTACATTTAAAGTGATTACACAAATTACTAACATGATTCCATAGTTTTATAACAACTAATATACAATTATAGAAGATAATTCTTTTAGGTAAAAGTTAAATTTTGTATAAAGTTCCCATTCATTGGGTGTTTCTCGCATCATTGGTTCGTCGTTATGGGTCATTTTGTATCGATACATATTTTATGTTTGAGTTTACTTTTGGAGCCTTGCGATTTTGTTTCATTTTAATGCGTGCACGTGAAATTTCGTTAGTTATCTGTGGGTTCGAATGGCAATTTGTAATTGGTGATCCTAAACTTAGTTTTGATTTCATATTAATTTATTCATTGAGAGCATTGATGTAGTCATATGGAAGATTCTGGTTGCGCCTATACTATTGTGTTAGTGAATTGGTTGTGAAGCATAGAGTCAAGTTAGAAGCCACAATGGAGTATTTAGAACGCCTTCGGGGAGATGGAAAAAGTACTTTAAGGGTGTAGAAACAAATTAATGGGAACAAAGGTTTCTTGAGAGTATCAAAGTAGACAAGTGGAAGGAATGTGATATCCTTGAAGTATGTGAATGCATTGAGGTGTTTCTAAATGATTCAATAGGTTACCCTTGACGTAAAGTGGAATTTCGTATAGACTATAGAGAATTACAAGAAACGACCTCGAAGTGAAGAGTTGTGACATTGAGCACTTTAGAGATATAAGAGTGTTTGGAACAATTAAAAGGGTTGCGAGGGAAAGTTTTGTTCGACTCAGTTATTCATTATGGGAAGCGTCGTGTCCATTTTTGAAGATGAGGATGTGTCGTTCAAGATGTGTGTAGATTAACGCGATTCGAGTGAGGTAGGATTTCGTTTGATTTATCATCAACTGAGAGTTTTTGAGGCTAAAGTTTAGAGTCTGTTTGAAGACAAGTTTAAAATGGTTTGAGGTTACGATTATGCATTGGTTTATCCAATGCACCAGCGGTTCTCATAGACTTAGGGAACTAGGTCTGGAAATCGTGTTGGATAAATTTAGAATGATGGTTATGGAAGACCTTTTTGAATAACATTTAAGTCGATTTTTAAAATTGGTAAGGAAAGAAAAGTTGTTTGCTAAAGTTCTAAAAGAGTGAGTTGTGGTGTATGATGGTTTAAGAGGCATTAAACTGTCAGTTAGAAATATAATTTTATGTAGCTCTCGACAAGTGAAGGATTAGGTAAAGGATTATGAGAATTGTGTTGTTCCCATATTATCACTGCACCATGTTGGATCTATGAAATAAAGAAGAAAAGATAGATGAAAAGAAGATGAGATCTAGAAAGAGAAATGAGAGAGTGGTGGAGAAAATTAGGTGATATTAGATTTAGAAAAATGAACAACCAAACCTATCCTAACATGCTAGGAGAGGTATTTATAGCCTTTCCTTACATTTATGCTTTATGAGCTATGTTTGATTGGGCCGGACTTGAATAAATGCTTAGTACCTTGAAAGAGGCCTTTTAAGCTAGCCATCTAGCCCGTATTGTTACGACTATTCTACTACCTATTACAACGTTCTAATAATTAATACATAATAAACCTATGACCGATCGTTCTTGTTTGACTCAATATTTTGAGGCTAACAATCTCCCCCAATGAGAGGTCATTCCCCTTCGACATTTGGAGATTTGTAGAGATTACTAATCTCGCCAAAACTGAGTCTTGAACTTGTAATAGTATTCTTCTTCCTTCATGCTGTGATCTTTGTGCCTTTGTCGTTGTCTTTCGACTTTGTCATTAATCTTGAGATCTTCAAACCATCCTTGACTTGTCTTTGCCATCTTGCAATATTGTGTCTTCATCCACATGCTCACACTATTCATCATCTTGAAATCTTTCTTTGATCATTAGAGTTGCAGAAGTCTTTAGCTTTCTTGATTGTTGAATATGTCTTTGGGCATGAGTATGTGGTTTCGAATCTTCGACTTTGCTAAGTACACTGTAACGCCACCTTCTCGAGAAAAAACATAGACAAGAACTGAATGGCTTTGACATTTGTCCTAAATCGGTAGCGTTTTACCTCCAGTCGCTGAAGTCCATTAGACGATATTGAATATTGTACCTGTGATTAGGTAGATTCAATTAAAAACCTCCTTGAAAGGGTTTCGCGGCTGTACTAGCCGTTCTCTTTACTCGACCGTCTCAAAGCAACACTGCGAACATAAAGAGTGAATCAATTAGATAAATATCTGCTTGATTAAAGTCGTCAATTCAAATTCCTGGAACAAGTTTCATTCATAAAGAATCTTACCATTGTTGTTTTACATTTGACACAAGATTGATCCATAAATAATCTTATAAGTCACCTATCGTAGCGATGTTTAAGTTTGACGCTACAAGGATTTCCATTCATCACTGTAAATACTAATGAGTATCACTCTGAATGTTCTGGCAAGACCATAATGATATTGCGTAGAAACCTTAAACGAGTTTGAATCGATTAAGAATCAAACCACTGTTGCTTTTTAGTTTTACATATGTTCAAATCGTAAAGAATCTTACATATGACCTACTGATGTACTGTTTGATGTTAACACTAGAAGGATTTCCACTCATCATTGTGAATACTAAGTAGTATCACTCTGAGTGTTATGGAAATATCGCAAGAATATAGCGTAGGACTCTCTTCTTCATCGTGTGATGTGTCCTAACGAGATTTGATTGATCTCTAGGCTCTAGACTCGATTTGTGCACTTTTAGTGGTTGGAGACTGGAGCAGATGCCACCTATTCAATATCAACTATCTCGGAGTAAGAAAGTCAATAGAAGTCAAGTTGTTCTCCGTGATAACAAAACAAACTTCTTTTAAGAGAAGACTGACTCAGCTGGGGAAGGGTTGTGCATTACATCACTGGGTCCATGATGTGTAGTCTTCATGATGATTTAACCAGGTTTCTGCCTAAGTTGTATGGAGGGCTAATTTCTTTACAACCTTTATCCTTACATTTCTTTTTCATTCTTCAACCCCTTCAATGCTACCAAGACATCATTATTAGCACCTTGTTGTGATTGTTCCAGTGCTAGGTTGAGTACATAGTCGGCATTCTGCTACCATTACATTCTACTCCATCTTTCCTAAGGACTTCTAATAATCTATTGGATTGTCTCTGGGAAGATCCCTCTGGTTCTGGTTGGATCATAGGACTTATTCCTAACCACCCTTTTGACACAAATAACGTCCTGATTTAAAGATGTTGTCGGTATGAGATCGTAACCATAAAACCACTTGAAAGTCTATCAAAGTGTTTGAAAAACATTTAACACCTTGATAGTTTTGCCGTTCACAAAAGCTCCCCTTTCACATGTGCATAAATAATCAAAAGTGTTCCGCACATGTGGGTAAGAGTTAAAGTGCTTGAGTCTTATATGTTTGTTTCATATATTACATCACATTTTAATCACATTTTCTCCCTATCTCTAATATATAAAATCGTTTGATATTAGAGATACCAAATTTGATTAAAATATATCGCGAAAAAATAGTCTTGAAAATCTTCGGGAGAAAAATGTGTCTTACTTAGCATGAATTATTGGAACATTTTATGTAGTGTCGAGCACACAATTTTTGAAAGACTTGGAATAATCATTGAAAAACTCTTGAAAAAATTATACTCGGACACTACATGTTCATGAACACATAAAATTTAGTCGTTGAAGAATGTGCTCACGAACATCAAAGCTTTTTCATGTGATAATATCAAAGAATAATTACACACAATGTGTTGGATACATAAAAATTGTTTTGACATAAGATATCCAACAACATTAAAACTTTGATTATAAAAAACCTCCCCTCAAAAATTAATCCAATTGAATTGTCTTTACTTGAAAAAATTGTGTTCAACGCTTTTTGAAAAATCCATTTTTATATGGGGACATGTTTTTTATAAAGCATAAACTTGAGTTCATAAACTTTAAATGTCTTGACGAATCCACTCAAGTGTAAGAATATTTCTCTTCCTTTGCTAAGGGTAAGGGCACTAAATCATACACTCCCCCGTGAATATAAATCCGGGTTGCAATCTGAAAGTGATTACAAGTCATTGTGTTGAGCTCAAAATGTTGAATGTTTTGTGACTAGCTCAACCCCTGATAGATTGCTCTACCCTTTGTTAGGATAAGTTATCTTTAAATATACACTTTTCTTTATTAGAAGTTTGAGTTACAGTCTGACATTTAACGGTAAGTCATTTACATGAGCTTAAAAACTTTGAATGTTTTTATGGAAACCTCATGACCGAGAAAATTTATTTTCCCGTTGTTAAGGATAAGTTATCATCCGTGATCAACTTTCCTTTCTTTGAGGCATGAGTCACAATCTGAGGTAATTGTAAATCATTGAAAATGACATGTTTAGAAAAAATATTTACATCTTTCATTCGAGCTTTATGTACACACCTGTGTCGTTATTGAGCGACATTTCTAGGTGCGTCCATATTATCGATACTGAAAGACATGACGAGAAGAATATTTTTGATATTTTGAAAGATTTTTTCATTTTTTATTTTGTTTTTCTATGATATTTATATTTTATTTTATTTTTGTGTTTTTTCAAGTTTTTCGAAAATAATCCAAAATAGACTTTTGTACAACAAAAGAAGGTGATATCAAATGTACATAATTGGAACCCTTTGAGGAAGAAGTGGGTTGAGAATCCGCTGTTGTACCTGCAATCAAGGAAGAAGAGTTTGCACAAATACTAGTATTAGGAGTAACAAATTCCTTTTCAACATGTAAAACAATAGCATTAGTGCTAGCGCAGGTTTCATCACTCTTCTCTATTGGAATCCACTTAAAACCTACTTCCTTGAAGATCCTACCCGTTGGTTTCCACTGAAAACTAGATCTAGGAGTAGTTTTCTCAGACACAACGGAAGAATTCTTTGGAGAGAAACTATTTCCTATATTAATCCGTCTTACAAAATTGATTGTCATTTCTTTTCGTTGTGACGGGTTTGAATCTCCTTGTTGTCTTATGGGATACTGCATTCTTTCTTTGTGAAAAGGCATGAGATTTGACCTCGTAGAGGTAGTGCTGAATGCAATGATCTTGATTTACATTATGAATACCCTTTTTGCACGTGGGGAATACAGGTATTTGGAATTCACGAAAGTCCATGTGTACCTAGGTTTTGCTGAGCGTTCAGTCGCAGTGTTTAGTACATGACTACTCTTTGATGGTTGCCAATTCCTAGGTTGCTGGGAAGGGATCCTAGGTTTTGGGTGACTACCATTAGGAGTGTGTTGAACTCTAGCGGGTGTTGGTGTACTAGGTTTTGCATACACACGGTGTTTACTTTCTGAATATTCCCTTTTTGCTTAGCATCCTCTAGGTTGTTGGTATGAACTAAGTCATTTGAACCTATAGATTTCTTTGTGGAGGCAAATGTCACACGCTTGGGAGTATTCCTAGAAGTGTTAGGTGCATTCACATGGTTGGAGTAGCAGGAGTGTGTTTTCGAAACGGTGGAACATAGGGTGAAATGGCTGGTTTTGGAACACTTGGTTGCACATCATTCTTAGGAGGTAACCTAGATTTCACATGCGAAATATTTGAGAAAGGAGTCGGTTTTCCTAAGATAGATGAATTTGGATCCTTATACGCATTGGGTTGTCGAACAACAGGTTTCAAAACTTTAGTTTCCACAAATTTCCCACCCTGCTTAACAACGAGTTTCTTCAACTCAACAATCTCTATGTCCCTTTCTTGTATCTAAGCTTTCAGATCCATAATTTCCAAACTCTTTTTGTTCAATTCTCTAAATGATTCAGATAATCTTACTTGTAAATTATTATCATTTGGAAAGTTTCTGACTTTGTTTTGAAAATCAAGTTCAAGAGAATGACAATGTTTTTGAAGGAAATCACATCGGATAACGTAAAAATTTTTATATTATCATTTTCCTTGTTTTTCGAAAGCTCAGATTCAAGAAGCTCACACTCTTTTGGTCTTATCAAGATATTTTCATGCAACATCAGAATATTCATCTATATCCGCATTGTTGGAAATACGTTTTACGTATTTGAAAGGATCGGTCACTCCAACAATAGTCCATGTTTTAGCTCGTAGTTTAGTTATTTACATTTATTAAACAAAGCCCAAAACCGAGCCCATGAAATGTATGGGCCGGCGGCCTAATATAAACCAAAGCCCATCTCATGGGCTTGGGTATATAAACCCTCTCCTTTGATGGAGAGGGTGTGTGGTTTCATTATTTTCACATAGTTCTCTTAACTTTCTCTCTCTAAAAGTGTGAAATCCACCATCTCTTTCTCTCTCTAAAAACATAAGCAAGATTTACATTTCTACAAATGGTATCAAGAGCCAGGGGATGATTGTTTAGTTCTTGTGTTTGTGTTCTTGATTCTCGCCATTTTTGATCCTTTTTCACACGAACCAATTTTTTTTTTGTGTTTTTATGGGTTAATCTTGATTTACTTCATCTTATTACTTGTTATAGTGATTTGGTATTGTTATTTGGGTTAAAAACACAAAATTTTTGGTTGTTTGATTCATATTTTGGCTTTGAATCTTCATTTGATTGTGTTATTGTACTGTCCGAGAAATAAGGTAAGTAGGAATCCATAGTACGATCTACTTTGTGTTTGCATAAACCCTGGGGGTTTCTACTTGCGATCCATCGTCACGATCTGTTGTTACGATCTAACTGCGATCATTAATACGATCCAAGTTACGATCTTGACTTCGATAGCTCACTACGATCCATCAGTCCGACTGCTTGGTACAATCCACACTACGATCAAGGTAAGTTTGTTCAGTACGATCACTTGTTGCGATAAGGGAGTGCGATCAGGGTACGATCGTTGGGTACGATCTGGGAGTCCGATCTGAGTGCGATCACTTGTTGCGATAAGGGAGTGCGATCAAGGTACGATCGCTGGGTACGATCTGGGAGTCCGATCTGAGTGCGATCACAGGGAGTGCGATCACCACTACGATCTGTGTACGATCCAACAGTTTTTCAAAAAACGTGTTGGATTTTTTGGTTTCTCGAGGACATAATTTAGGGGATTTTAACATTATTTATCGGTTTTAACACACTACAAGAAACACATTTACTTCCTTTCATTGATCGATCAACTTTGTAAATCTTCACTTATTGAAATGGAGTACACATCTCTTACGGATAAGTCCTTCCTCTCGGGTACGGATAATCGTCCACCAATGTTGTTGAAGACTATGTATGAGGAATGGGCTTCCCGAATGGAACTTTATATGTTGAACAAGGAGACTGGACATCTAATTTGGGCATCGGTGCTCAATGGACCATTAGATTATGGTACAGTGACGGAAGGTACGACCACTCGTCCTCGCACAACGGGTGAGTTGACTGGAGATATGAAGATTCAAGATAAATGTGATAAGTATGCTACAAACATCATTCTTCAAGCCCTTCCTCCAGATGTCTACAAACTCGTTAGCAAACATAAAGTTGCCAAAGAGTTATGGGATAGAATTCGTGTTCTAATGCAAGGCACCTCGTTAACTAAACAAGAACGAGAGTGTAAACTTTATGATACTTTTGATAAGTTTGCCTATGTGCCAGGGGAGACTCTCAATGACTACTATCTGAGATTTACCCTATTATTGAATGAGCTCAATATCTATGGCATGGCAATTCCTAACTTTCAATTGAACACCAAGTATTTGAACACTCTTCCTCCAGAATGCAAAAAATACGTGACGGATGTTAAATTGGCTAAGGACTTGCATAACACCAATGTGGATCAACTTCAAGCTTTTCTTCAACAACAAGAATGCCATGTGATCGAGGCTCGGTTGTCTACACCTCAAGTTCATGATCCACTTGCAATGTATGCTTCTCAACCAAACATGGCTTATACTTATCAAGAACCATCATACTTGCAGCAGCCACCATCACACATCTATCAGCAACCACAACAACCATCTTATCAACCACCAATGATGCCACAACAAGAATATCAACAAAGTGTTCATCAACAATCTATTCAACATCAACCACCATATCAAACATCACCATCACAAGCCAACACTTCTCCATTGGGCTATACTCCAAGGATATTTTCCAATAGAAGCACAACCAGCACAAGCTTTCTACTCTAATGAACTTCCACCAATCCAAGCACCGGTCTTTACTCCAAATGATACGCCAGCTGATGTTCTAAACCATCTTACCGCCTACTTGTCAAAACTTGTTGCAACTAGAGGATTTCCACCAACAAACAATCAGCTCCGCACCTCATCAAATCCTCGACAACAAGCCACTGTTCAAGATGGTCAAGTGACGGTGCAACCTATTCAGGGAAGGCAAAATTCATATGGACCTCCTATAAGGACTGGGAACAATCAAGCTGTGAATTCTCAAGCTAGTGGAAATGGGAGTCCTATTGGTCCTAAGAAGGTTGTGACTTGCTACAATTATCGAGGACAAGGTCATATGGCTAGGGAATGCACTCAGCCGAAAAGGAGAAGGGATGATGCATGGTTTCGTGAGAAGATGTATTTGGTTGATGCTCAGTCTAAGGGGAAGATTTTGGATTCAGAGGAGTTAGAATTTCTTGCAGACCTAGGGGCAGCAGATAGTGAAGGCATTGCAGTCGTTTCTACTTCTAATGCAGCTTATCAAGCGGACGATCTTGATGCATACGATTCGGATTGTGATGACATTCACTCTGCCCAAGCTGCTCTCGTTGCTAATCTCTGTCACTACGGTTCTGATGTCATCGGTGAGGTACCAACCACATCTAATAATATTGATGATAACCAACATCAAGTTGGGCATGAAAATGACAACCTCGAACAGCATTCGGGAACTAGTAACTCAAATGATGTGGTACCCAATCCTAAACATTTGAGTGAACCTCAACCAAATGCTACGTCGGGTATGGCATCTTATGCTCAACATGATTTGGTCATGGTGCCTAAACATATTATTGATCAAATGCATATGGCCCTCAGACAATCCGTAGATACCAATTCCACCCTAACTGCTGAGCTTGCGTTGCATAAAGAAAAGGTCAAAACTTTTGAAATGGTCCCTCAAGAAGAGAAAATAACATGTTCTGAATTTGACCAATTTCGTTTTGAAAAGATTGAACACTTGAAAGAAATAGAATCATTAAAAGCTAATCTTTCCAATGAATTAAAAGAAAAGGAGTCGGTTGTCAATGATTTTCATAAACTTAAAATGGATTTCGACACTCTCGAGTCTAAAAAGGTTGAATCGGAAATTAATGCTACCAAACTTCTTAAATTCAAAGAACAACAGATTTTAAAACAACACGCTTCCACGGAAAAGGTTCATCTTTTAACTAAATCATTTAAAGAACTCGAACTTAAGCGTCTTCAAGATTTACCACCTAATCCCGGTTATGCAAAACAAGCTCAGGAATATATTCCCGGTCTTTATGATATGATCATAATTGGAAAATCGAAAGAAGCACCTTTTGTTCGTAGTACTGAGGAGACACAATCACTTGGGGATGAAACACATTCTAAAATGCTTTCAAAATTCCATACAATTGATTATGATCAACATAAGAAAGATCAATTTTCAAAAAAGACACGCATTCGTTTACAAAAGGAATTAGCAGAATTAACAGTTCTTGTGCCCCAAAGTTTGTCAAATGAAAACCTTTCTAGTACGTCTCCTACACTTGTCAAAAAGGATTTAACGAAGTTAATTCCACCGGTAAGTAAGGCGTCCGTTAACTTAAATGTGGTTCACCAACACTTAGCCGATTTTGACAAGGTCATTTTGGAACGTACGACGGCTTCGGCCATAACGGAAGGTGAATGGAACTTTGAGCACACTAGAGCTGCGTTCCGAAATGAAATTGTTCCGTTTGTAGACAATGTTAAGGCTTGTCTTAGTAATCTTGATCAAGATTTTCTTTTGGAAATAGAAGAATTTAGACGTGTTTTCAATGAAATGAGTGATGCTTATGAAAACAGTTTACTTGAAATAGAACGAGTTTCACGCTATAATGATCTGCTTCTGAATCAAGTGATGTCTCATGATATAGTTTCTGTTTGTGTGAATACAAGTGTTGATAATGATTCTATTGTGCATAATGTTGAATTTGTGGATAATGTGGTAGATAGTACTTGTCACGAATCTGACGCTGAATTTTTAAAGCTTCGAGATTCATATTCTTTGCTTTCAAAACGTTTTGATGAGATTCAAACACATTGTATTTCGCTTGAATGTAAGCAACAATTTATTCAAGAAATCTTTGAAATGTCATTCGAAGGTGTTAATATCGATGATGCAAACTTTAAAAAGAATTTTCGATTGAATTTACAATCAAAACAGCGTCAGCCAAGTGACAAGGTTGCTCAATCTTTGCCGATAGACATAGAGAAATCTAAGGAGCTTAACTGTGTGAACGTACTTGAGGCCGCTGAGAATCTTAAACTTGATCTAGATAATCGAGTTTCCAAGATTTTGTCAAAAGTTGATAACTTAAAACAGAAAAATAAACGACTCTTCGATTCAGTAAAGCCCGCATGTGCTAATACCACTGCACATAATCAATCATTGATTGAACAATTGAATCGAAAGTCGGTGGAAATATCTGATTTGAGGGAACAAATTTGTGATAAGAATCTGGTCTTGGCTGAGCTAAAGGAAACACTTCGTACTCTAAAAGGTAAGAATGTTGTGGATAACGCAGCCACTATCTCAGCATCGTCCTCTAGTGCAATCAAAAGGAACCTTATAGCCGTCACACCACTTAACAAGGGCCCTAGGACTAAACCATCTCATACTTTGGTCACTAAAGATAAGGCAGAATCAAAACAAGCTTCTAATATTCCCGTGTTGCCTTCTATAGGAGTAAGCACCACTACTAAGGCTCAAAGATCTAAGCTTAAGTGAAACAAGAAGAATGATAGGACCTTGCCCCTATCTAGTAGTCAAGTGAAGAAGAAAGTAGAAGCCCATCCTAGGAATGTTATTTCTGTTTTAAATAAAAAGAATCATGTAGCTAAACCTAAAGGCTCTGCGGTTGTGCAGCGTTCTAAGCCTAGTGTGAATTCTAATTTGAAATGTTGGAATTGCAATGAATGTATGTTTTCTAGTCGTCATGATTCTTTCCTTATTGACCATGTGAATGAGATGTATGCCCGGAAAAATGGATTAGAATGGAAACCGACTGGGAAGGTGTTAACCCAATTTGGTTGGATGCGGAGCCCCACTGGTAGAACTTTCACTATAGTAGGAAATACGTGCCCTTTGACTAGGATCACTACCAATACAGCGAAGAAAGCGTGCCCTTTAACTAGGAGTACCAAGGCTACCAAAACACAAGCGTGTCCTTTAATTAGGAACACTGACACTACTGTAGGAACCAAGTGCCCTTTAAATAGGTCTACTCCCACTGTAGTGCCCGCGAATAATCCAAAACCTAAGAAAGTTGGAACAGTAAAACCTGTTAGTGCTAAAACTATCATTAGAAAACGCAGGAAATCTAAGGGTCTCAAAAATGTTAGCAGTTCTGATAATTCTATATCTGTATCTGCTAACACGCCGGAACCAATAGTTTCCAATGCATTGTCTACTGTTGTTGTTGAAAACAGCTGGTCCAAATTGTTCTCTGGTATTTGGACTCTGGTTGCTCCAAGCATATGACCGGAGATCTCTCTCAGCTCAGAAATTTCGTCAGCAAGTTTCTTGGTACGGTTCGATTTGGAAATGATCATATTGCAAAGATAATGGGTTACGGTGAATATCATATTGGGAATGTTATAATTTCAAGAGTGTATTACGTGGAAGGTGTTGGTCACAACTTATTTTCTGTGGGACAATTTTTTGATGCAAACCTAGAAGTTGCTTTTCGAGAGCATACCTACTTCATTCGTAATTTGGAAGGGGTTGATTTATTGAAAGGTACTCGAGGGAATAATTTGTATACTTTGTCTCTACAAGACATGATGTCCACCTCTCCCGTATGTCTTCTCTCCAAAGCATCAAAGACTAAGTCATGGTTATGGCATCGACGGTTATCTCATCTTAACTATGACGCTATTAATCATTTGGCGAAAAACGAACTTGTTCGTGGTCTTCCTAAACTTTCATTTCACAAGGATCATTTGTGTTCCGCGTGTACAATGGGGAAAAGCACTAAGAAGTCTTACAAACCCAAGACTGAAGACACCAACCAAGAGAAACTTTATCTGTTGCATATGGATCTTTGTGGGCCAATGCGTGTTGAAAGTCTTAGTGGCAAAAAGTACATCCTCGTCATTGTCGATGATTACTCTCGGTTTACATGGGTGAAATTTCTTAAAGCAAAGAATGAGGCACCTAAATTCATCATCGGATTTCTCAAGATGATTCAAGTGCGTCTCAACACTACTGTCCGACGCATTCGTACAAATAATGGAACCGAATTTGTGAAACAAATTTTGCGTTATTATTATGAAGAAGTTGGCATTTCTCATGAAACATCCGTTGCACGCACTCCACAACAAAACGGTGTCGTTGAAAGGCGAAATCGCACACTTATGGAAGTTGCTCGAACAGTGTTAATTTACGCAAAGGCTCTATTGCTTTTATGGGCAGAAGCAGTATCTACAGCAGTGTACACCCAAAACCGGTCACTAATTCATAAACGCCATGGTAAAAAACCATATGAGCTTCTCCATGGAAAAGTACCAGATTTATCATATCTTCATGTATTTGGTTCTCTTTGCTATCCAAATATTGGTATTTTCATTGGTTACGCACCCGCAAAGAAGGCATACCGAATCTACAACCGTAACTCTCGCAAGATCCTCGAAACTATGAATGTTGATTTTGATGAGCTGACAGCAATGGCTTCTGAGCAAAGCAGCTCTGAACCCGCACTTCATGAAATGGGACCCAGTAACATTAGTTCTGGTCTTGTCCCAAATACCCCTACTTCATCATCATTTACACCACCTTCTAGGACTGAATGGGATACGTTGTTTCAACCGTTCTTTGATGAATTCTTTACTCCTCCAAGTATTTTTGCTCCAGAACCTGAGGTAATAGCTCCGGTACCCGAAGTTGTCGCTCCAACAACCGTTGCACAATCAGATACGTTTGCACCTACTACTGGTCAAGATATACCTTCAACGAGTAATTCTCAACCAACACATGTAACAACTACCCACCTCATGCCTATTGATGATGAAGAGGATGATGATGATCACGATTTGGAATTCGCTCAAATGCGTGAACTTCCATTCTTCGGTGTACCTATTCCCGACCCTAATCAAGCCGGGTCGTCCACCTCAGAGGAAGCTCCTACTACAGTTTACTCCAATCCACGGATTCGTGAACATGACAGCTGATGAGATTGCTTTTATACATAGTCTCATCTTCCAAATAGGGCTTAAAATGCATTAAATATCATCAAAATACCCATATATATGCTTGTGTTTGCTACTTGTGTATTTTAGGTACGGATATTGAGAAAATGACAAAAGATCACAAGAATCATGCAAAAACAAACACGAGAAACGAAGACGCACAATGAACCAAGCCCTAATGAACACTTTCCCAAGATCAACCCTTGAAGATTAGATGAATTATGAAGAAGGGTCCTCCAATTATGAAGAATTGACACTTTATACCCTTTTATCTTCATAATTACAAGTTTGGTCCCTAAAGTTTGTCAAAATTACAAAAAGGGCCCTCCACTTTGAAGATTTGGCAAGTTTAGCCCCTCAACAAAGCTAAATTGTCAACCAATATCATCCACAAAGTCAAATACATCATGAAGTCCTTCAAAGTACAAGAAATGACAAGTTTAGTCCTTTGAAAATTCCAAAATTACACAAAGGACCCTCAACTTACAACATTTGGCAAAAATGGTCCCTCAATCATCAAGACTTGGCAATTTCAGTCCTCCAAAATGTCAATTATGCAAGTCTAGACCATTATCATTGAAGACAATACCAAATCAGCCCTTGAAGAATTCAAAAATGGCAAGAAATACCCCTGAATTCACTTTGTAAAAGTTTTGGGCCAAAAATGCAAAGTGTGCATAAGTTGTTAAGGCATAAATGGGCGTTGATAGAGTTTTCAACTGAAAAGACAAGAAGAAAGGAATCAAGGGACTAAAAGGGGCAGACACCAAACTTACCTAGACCAGTGAGGGGGTGACACGTGCCCCACTCACTCCATCCAGCCAATCACAACTCACCATCCCTCCATGTCACTCTCCACTCACCCGGTTTAAGATTAAATTAATCTTGGCGTCATTAACAAGTATTTAAACATAATCCAAACCCAAAACGGATTAAACCAGGCAATATTTACCTCAAGAACACAATTAGGGGTTTCTTAATATCTTGTAATTAAGCCCTAATAACTTCCAGAATATTGATTAATGGCCCTCTAATCATAACCCAACCCCTAAACTCCCATCACTCTCATGCATGTGATAATGCCAACCCTCCCCTGCCCTACTTTTCATGTCCAAACAAAAACCAACCAGCAATCCAACGTGGGAGAATTGTGCTTGTAACTTAAGCTTGTTTTACACCCTTGGATCAACTTTGCACTTGCCAGCATCAACAAACAGCCAAAAAGAAGTCACATGATTCAAGAAGATGCCAAAACTCTCAAGGGCAAAATTGGTACTTCAGTAGCTAGGGTTCACGTTTTTATCCAGTAACTTAGTCTCATTATATGCCTATATAAAGGCTTAGGGTTCCAACATTTAGGCTTTGCTTTTGATTTTTCCTTGTTCAAGTTTCTTTAAATCCCATTTTCAAAGTTAATGAAATTGAGTTTGAAATCTTGAAGAAAAGTCATTGGCCAATCTTTATTACTGCTTTCTATTGTTATACGCTTGTTAGTTCTTGAATTTCAAAACCTGTTTTCAAAAGAGGAGTGTGCAAAAGTTTACACATTTTCTCATTTTCTTGATATTTTGCTAAGTCTTGTTCCAATCTTGGAATTCTTGGGCTATAGGGCTGATCATAGCATCCTAACTGAGTTGGTTAAGGTGTGGTGAGGCTTATAACTTGGGGATAATCAAGTGTGGGGTAACAAGTTTGCATCAATCAAGTTTTCCAAAGTTTCTGATTTTTATGATATTTTGCTTTAACCCTTGTTCAATCTTAGCAGGCTTATTGTGGAAGCTTGTGCATGTTCTTGCTAGCACATAAGCTCAAAATTCGTGGGTGTGGATATACATCCATGAGGTTTGCATACTTAATCTCAAAATCTGCTTAAATTGTGATTTTTGGTGATATTTGTATGAAACTTGTGTTATTGTGAATTTTGTGGATTGTTCCTTGAATCTGTTTATCATACTTGTTTTAGTGTTAATTGATGCTTGGTTGGCCTGAAATCTCACTTTGCTTTTGAAAATTTTGATTTGGAAAAGTTAAAGGGGTGTTTGGGTCTACTGGTTTGTACTTGCAACTTGTTATTGTGTTGTTAGTTTGTGTTGTTTATGCTTTGTATCTGCTATACCTTTGCTTGAGAGTGTTTTGCTGTAAGTTTCTGAGTTTGAAACCTTGAATCAAACAAATTGCTATATCTTGTTGAGTTGACTATTTATTGACCTAAAATTTTGGGAAAACCTAAAGTTTATGCATGTTTAGGGATAAAAGCTGTTAATACATCATCAATATAACCTGTTTGAAAGATTTGAAGTGTTGAAATTGGCTTGTGTGTCAAATACATCAGCAAAAGTAAAAACTGCATGTGTTAGTGTTCATCAGTAACCTTCATTGCTTGAATCTTGCTTAATTCTTTGAACCAGTGCATGAAACCTGTTTAGACTTGCTTATTGAAGTTTATAATAGCTTGTGTGTGCATTTGGTTGAATTTGGCTTGCTGATTATTGCTAAAACTGCTTATTTGTGCTCAATTGCTTATTGTTCATGTCTGTATCATGTCTGATGATTAATTGATTAAACTGTATCAATTAGGTGTTAGTGATTGTGTTATTTTGATTGTGATTGACTCCTTTTGATCCAAAGATCATTTGGGTGCCTTTGTGAAATCTGAATCCAAGAAAAAGTCACTAAAGACAAAAAGTCAAAATAGTCAAGCAGTGGAAAAAGTTTCCACTGCTCAACATCCAAAACTAGCCCCTGCTAGTGCAATTTTGTCATCAGCTTACGAATAAGCTATTCTAGCTTATTCTGACTTGCAACAACTTATTTTTTGTAATAGGTCTTCATCATTTGACCCATTTAAGTAAACTAGAGCTTATTGGACTTTGACTTTGACTTTTTACTAGAAAACCAACTTATTTGACTTTTAACATAAGTGCTTATTTGACTTTCCAGCTTATTGAGAGTGCTTGTTGAGTAGGTTTTTGATTATTAAGCTTAGTTTTGTCATAAGAAACATTTTGCAACTTGAATCAGCTTCTGAGGTGGTCTAGATCACAAAAACGACTATTTTGTCGTTTTGTGAATAAGTTTGTGAACTGTTTCTGGCTTATTAAGTGGGCTTATTTGAAATTTCTTTTTACAAAAGTCTTTGTTAGGTCAAAAGAAGCTTGTGTGTTAAATTTTAGCTTATGGCATCAGCTTATGGCTTAATGGGCCAAAAAGCCCATTAAGAATAAGCTGCTTATTATAAGTTAGCTTATTTCACATTTTCAGCTTTTGGGCCTTTGGAAAAAGTTGTTTAAAATCAAATTTTGAGTCAACCTGTGCTTTTTGGGCTTATTTTGAACACTTTTTCTTATTGGGCCTTAATTAAGCCCAATAAGGGTCTGTTTTGGGTTTGGCCCATTTTCTAGGCCTAATAGGGGTATTAGGTAATTTCACTTTGATTTCTGAGTTTTTTAGGTTAAATTAAGCTAGTTTGCAAGTTTTTAGAATTTTTTATAATTTTTGGATTTTTAAATATTATTTTAATATTATTTTATTATTAAAAATTAAAAGTCTGATTTTCTAGGTTTTATATTTTTCCTAGGTTCTAAACACATAATTAGGATTTTTGCAACTTTCCAAATATTTTTAGAGTGTTTTAATTATTTTCTAGAATTTATTTAAATTTTAATTGATTTTAGGAGTTTTTAATTGTTTTAAAATAGTTTTAATCGGTTTTAAAATTTTGAAAAATAATTTTTAGCTTAATTAGAGTATTTTTGAGGTTTACAAACTTTAAAATCTTGTTTAGGGCTTTTTAATAATTAATTTTGATTTTTAGGGCTTTAATTAGCATTAAAAAGTCATTATCTAATTAATTAAAAGGTTTTTGCAAGTTTTGATTTTTTGTAAACTCTTAGAATATTATTAGGGATTTTTGGTAATTTTTAGAAATTTTTAGGTTAAAATTTTAATTTTGGTACTTTTTACGACTTTACGTGTACGCCTTTTTAGACTTAGTTTAATCCGTCTTCTTAACCGTCATTCTCTTCTAATCCCTTTTCTATTTTTCTTTCTCAAATATAATCACAAATTAATCCATATCATTACACACATAACACACTAGCCTCCTTGAGAACGAACTTAATTGGTCATTAGTGCTTGGTTTTCCTAAACCGACACTTAATACTTGCCGCTTTTACGCACCTTTTCCTAAATGTCGTATTTTACAACTATCATTTTGGTGCCGCTGCTGGGGAGGCGTGTTGTGTTTTGATTTGGCATTGTTGTTTTTATACTAACCATAATTAGTATTGTTGATCCCAAACTTAGATCGATTAAGCTTTGTGTATACGAGATTAGATCAAGTACTACACGTAGAGAAACCTTTGCTTATGAATAAAGTAACAAAGTGTTATGCGGAATTAACACTTGATCTAAAACACAAAGATGTTAAACAAACTTTCACTTGTATTAGAATGATCGAATTGATTACAATGAAAGAGGTTTAACTTGTGAATACTTATGAAAACTGATATATAACTTTAACCTAAAAGATCTTCTTTTATAGAACAAGAAGTCTTGTACAATAAGCTACGAATCAACTATTCTAGGTAAAGATAAACATAGAAAATACATTGTCGTCTCTATCCTTACTAGAAGTATTCTAGAATACAATAAACGTGTAGCTCACATCTTCCATCAGTGCTTGTCTTCAATCTGTCAACGCTTGACTTTAACTTGTCAACGCTTATGCTATCAGCGCTCACTTTGCTCTTGTCAACGCTTGAGTTGTTCTTGTCAGCGTTCAAGTGATCTGGCCTTAATTTATTCCCAACAATCCTCCCCTAAACTTGATATCCACTCTTATGATCAAGTTTCTGAATAAACATTAAGAACTTGGAGGAGTCTGACAAACCTTATCATATTGGTAATAAATAAATCTGATTAAATTCTTTGCCACGTCACTTGTATAGTCTATCTCCAACTGGGTGTCCTTCATCTTTTCCAAAACAGCCTTGGATATGAAATACTGAGCATCTACAAGTAAATACTCAGCAAACTTTGTAGAACTCAAATGGTATACACCAGCAGCTGAATATAACCTCCATTGAAGACTACTGAGGTCATCTTCAAGATCCTTCCATATTTCAGGATCTTCTTCTTTTGTCCCACACATTCTTTTGAATGTGGTCCAAAGTTTTATTCCATTGACTGAAGTTGGTGCTTCAGCCTCATACTTGGTCTCTAGCAACCTCCAAAGGTCCACCAAGTCTTCTCTATCACAACTTGCAAATAAAGATATGAGAGTGGTAAAAGTGTGTACCTCCTTGCCAAATCTTCCAATTTTCCAGAATCCACATTCATCTTCATCATAACTTACAATTGGATTCCTGGAATCTAGTGGTAACACATGCACCATATCTGAAGCTTCTAATGGGGAGAGCTTGAGGCTCTTTCTAATAATTGCTTCACTTGGATATAGTTGATTCATATCTTTTGGAAACTCAAGTACAAATCCCTTCTTTACTGGTCTGGGAACTATCATAGCTCTCTTGATTTCCATCTCCTCTGCAAGTTGCTCCTTTCTTTCATCTGAAAGAAGTCTGAAAGTGTTTTCTTCCTGCACTTTCACCCAAATAGGATAAGCCCTATGTTCCAACTCATCAAATGTCAAAGCCTTCAGCTTCTGATGTGTCCAACCAACTCCATGACATTTGAGCAACATAAAGTAGAGCTTCCTTCTATCCCTTTTCAACTCAGAGAGAATGTTGCTTGCCTTGTGCTTCAAAATCACCTTACAATCCTTTTGAACTCTAAGAAGAATCTCCAAACCCCATATCTGATCTGAAATGGTCAAGTCTGGATTATCCATACAGCTTTCTTCCCAAGAATTGTACATCTGAACTACCTCTGGCATATCAAAATCAATCTGCAACTTTAAATCTCTCAGCTTTTCCCTAGCAAGCTCATCACCATACTCAAGTCTTTCTGGTTCAACAATCATCACACTTGAATCTAAGCTAGCTCCATCACTTTCTTCTTCAGAAGTCACAACAAATGGTGACTTTTCCTTTTCACCTTGTTCCATCATTTGCTCAGCCAATCTTCTATCAAATTCAACCTGAGCTGCATTCTTTGGAATAATTTCTTCTACCAACTTACCCTTACCCTTATCTGTTGGTGCAATTGTTGGTAGGGTAGATGATAATACCTGAGTAGGAACATCTTTGATGATAGATGATGACTGGAATACATCACCTCCATATGCAGGTCTGTCAACGCCCAAGTTTCCTTTATCAGCGCCCAAAATACTTCTATCAGCGTCCAAACTTGTCGTGTCAACGCTCAAATATTTTCCCTCAGCGCCTTGTGTAACCTCTCTCAACATATCTGTAAATGATAAATTTAAATTGGTTGGAGAGATCAAGGATGTATCAAAACCTGTTTGTTCCTTCAAAGTAGTAAGAGCTTCAGCAACATCCAATGATTGTCCATCTTGACTGCTCTTATCACTCAGATTTCTTTGATCTTCCTCCCCTTTGGAAGACTCCTCCATACCTCCCCTTGAATGAGCACTCTCCAAAACAACAATCCTCTCCCTCAATTCCTTGAGTTCAAGGCCTTGGTTACTGACAATTTGTACTAAGTCTGCATTCTGCTTTTGCAAGCTAATGCAGACAGCCGTCAATTCCAAAAGCGTCATTGGTTCCAGTCTGCCCTCTTCCAAAATGGGGATTTGACCTCCGAAGTCAGGTTCATTGGGCATGGATGAGGACTTAATTATGGTGGGACTGCCTTGGCCAGCTGCTAAGCCAGAACCAATAGTCCCAGCCTCATCCAGGTCACCAGCCACACTTGTGGTGGTGGTTTCTCTCTGCTTCATGGCTAGGACCACCAGAGGAGAACACTCCAGCAGTCCTTTAGCGTTTAAACAACCTATATTCAGGTGGTGTGGAAGATGGTGTAGAAGAAGGTGTAGATGTGGGTTGATTAAGGGGTGTTTGGGATTGTAATGGTTGGGTGTCAGCGGTGGAAATAGGCACATCAACGCCCACATTAGATGTGTCAGCGTCAAAGGGATTTTGGTCTATTTGCATTTGGTCAGGTGAGGGTAAAGGTTCAGGGATAGGTTCAAGTTGTGGGTGAGGGTCAATATGAGGTTGGGGGTCTGGTTGGGGTTGTGCTGCTGTAATAACAGCAAGCATGGCTGGGGTTAAAGGTAGGTCTCTATGAGGTGGTGAATTCATCTTGGTAAAAATAGCTTTCTTTTGTTCAGGGATTTTATAAAAATCATTGTGATCCCTTGAACAATATCTTTGAGCATTAAAAATCATTTGCAGAAAACGGGGATAAGCTAAAGTCATTTTTGTCCCCTTGTTTTTACACATTCCTTCAAAAATCATTTTAGACCAGTTATATTTTTGCCCTGTTGCAATACACACAATAGCAGTTGCAATGGATCTATTGATCTCATTGTGTGCAGTACATTTGGGACTCAAACATTGAAGTAGAATGTGAATGAGGTACTTCCAGGCTGGGGGAAATTCCTGCTTATGGTACTTATTAATAGTACCTTCATCAGGAATAGGGTATCCCAAAGCCCTAAGCCCTTGTTCTATTTCAGATATGGGAAGAATGGTTATACCATCAGCATCATTAAGATGCAAGGCCTGGCGTACCAAGGCCTCAGTAACCACCCAAGATCTCCCATGAACAATAGAAGTTAATGTGGTCACTCCATTAACTGTTGAGGAACTAACAGTGTTCCAAAACTGTTTAATGTGTGTGACTGGAATGAGTGGTGCATGAGAAAGAGCATACCTTAATGGGGATGCGTTCAAATACTCCACCATCTGTGTGTATTGAGGAAACAAAGTATTATCAGCAACAAGATAAGCAATCATGTTGTGTTGAGACTTGAACCCCAAATCCAATTCTGCTGAGTTAAATCTTGGTGCCATTGATGAAAGCTGTTAATTTGAAGTATAAAAGATGAAGGTTGATAAGAGAAAAGTGTTAGACAAGAATTATAGATACCCTGTTTAAAAATAGGAGCCAAATTTATAGGAGTGGATGAATGCATGTGATTGGCCCAAAAATAGGCAAAGATTTTCAAAAACTAATCATGAAAATATTGAAAAAGTTATAAGTTATCTCATGCATTTAATGAAAGTAACAACTCCTAAAATTACGGCTTGAAAATATGTCAAAAAGTAACAACTGGGTAGGTCCCATTGATTGTCAACGGTCAAATATAACCCATCAACGCCCAACGGCTATAATCTTGTCAACGTTCGCCTAAAGCCATGTCAGCGTCCATTTTGGTCACAACAACGCTTGGAAAAATCTTGTCAGCGTCCAAAAATAAAATTGTTTTAAAAAGTGAAAAATGACCTTAATAAGTAATTTATCCTAGAGAAGATAACCAAAAGCTGATAATTATCATAGGGCGGCAAGCACTGTCCAGTTATGCACACTTGCATAAACAAGATAGACATAACAGTCCTCTAGTGTCCCTTGCTAACCAAAATTCTTAACAACCAAGTTACCTTATAAAATCCTTGTTACTCCCAGGTAAAACCCATATCAAAATGATTCCCAAGTCTCCCAACAGACCACAACCAATTCTAGGCCAAAAATGTCTTGGCAGCATGCAAAGTTGATATACTATGCATGCTACAGTGCCTCATGGTTTAGTAAAACTAACCCATACTCACCTGTGGACACAATCTAGAATTGTGATAAGAGTATCATATGGATACCCAAAAATCCTAAAGGTTCCTAAAACCTCCCCTTAAACTATGATACATGAGTTCTCAAAATATATATGAACATTAAAAATTTATGTCAAGATAGGAATATAAATATTCCAACCATCATCCATAAACAAAAACATGTCCAAATAGCTCTTCAAAGATCCATAAGCAACTCTGTATCCAATGGCATAAAGCTACCACCTACACATTTAGATGAAAACCACAAAACTAACATTTGTTGCTGACAGCGTCCCGATAACACTTAACAGCGTTGAAGGAACTCTTGTCAGCGTTAGACAATAATATCTCTAACAACGGCAAAATAACACTTGACAGCGTTACATTTACCTTTGTCAGTGTTAGAAAAATAAAGTGGAAAAATCTAAATCATCATAAAGACCAATAACAATGCATTATCCTGTACATACTTTTACAAAAAGGTTCCAAAACACATATTAAGTGAGATTAACCATTCCAATATTTGTTACCAAATATTGAAATCTTCCAGCATCAAAAGGTTTAGTTAATAAATCAGCCACATTATCTTCTGTGGCTACCCTATCTGGTTGTATTAAACCTTTCTCAAAGCAATCTCTTATAAAATGATGTCTAATTTCTATGTGTTTGGTTTTAGAATGATGTACAGGATTTTTAATAATGCATAAAGTACTGTTATTGTCTACAAAAATCTTGGTATGCATAAAATTATACCCATAATCCAACAGCTGGTTCTGAATCCATAAGACTTGTCCACAACATGCTGCTGCAGCCACATATTCTGCTTCAGTTGTAGAATTTGCCACCACTGTTTGTTTCTTGCATTGCCAAGATATCAATCTACTCCCAAGAAATTGGCATCCACCAGTTGTGGATTTCCTATCAAACTTGTCACCACCATAGTCACTGTCTGAATATGCAATAAGATCCAATGGAGAATCTTTTGGATACCACAAGCCAAGATCTGGATAACATCTTAGGTACCTAAAAATTCTCTTCACAGCAAAAAGGTGCCATTCTTTGGGAGTCACTTGATGGCGTGCACAAGCACACACAGCAAACATGATGTCAGGTCTTGAAGCTGTAAGATACATCAATGAACCAATCATTGATCTATAGTGCCTAACATCCACATCCTTTCCAGCTCCAATTTTTCCCCAAGGGTGTTCCCTATCCATAGAAGTAGAAGCATCCTTTTCATGTGGAGAAAAACCATATTTCTTCAAGATTTCAGCTACATACTTGTCTTGGGAAATGAAGATACCATCTTCTTTCTGTTGAACTTGTAAACCTAAAAAGAAGTTCATCTCACCCATTGCACTCATCTTGAATTTATCTGTCATGAGCTTGGAAAAATCCTCACTCATTTTTGGATCAGTAGACCCAAAAATGATGTCATCAACATAGACCTGCACAAGCAACACATGTTTTCCTTTCTTCTTTGTAAATAGTGTCTGATCTATGGTGCCCCTCTTGAATCCATTGTCCACCAAATATGTAGACAAGGTACCATACCATGCTCTTGGGGCTTGATGAAGTCCATACATAGCTTTCTTTACTCTATAAACCTTGTCTGGATTCTCAGGATCTTCAAAACCAGGAGGTTGCATGACATATACTTCCTCAACAATTGTCCCATAGAGGAAAGCACTCTTCACATCCATTTGATAAACAGTGATGTTCATGCAAGAGGCATAAGCTAGAAAAATTCTTATAGCTTCAATTCTTGCTACTGGAGCAAAAACTTCCTCATAATCTATACCTTCCTCTTGTGTATATCCCTGAGCTACCAAACGTGCCTTGTTTCTGACCACAATGCCTCTTTCATCTTTTTTGTTTCTTAGAACCCATCTTGTCCCAATTGGTCTCACATATCTAGGACAATCAACCAGCTCCCAAACATCCTGTATAGCAAACTGGTGAAGCTCATCCTGCATTGCTTCCACCCAACTAGGTTCTTTGAGAGCATCAAAAATCTTCTTGGGTTCTTCCTGTGACAGAAAACAGGCAAACAAACATGCTTATACAAGAGGGGTATCAACCTTCTTGTGTATATTGGCAATAAATCCACCAAGACTTTGATGGGATCTTCTTGTCTGAACTGGAGCCATAACATCACCAATGATCTGAGATGAGGGGTGATCCTTTGCTGTGGAAGTGAGAACTCCTCCTTCAAAAAGTCTGGTGTCCTCAACTTCACGCTCCATGTTGCCAATATCTTCTTCATCAGACTCTGTTTGATCAACATGAATCTCTTCATGGACATTGGAAGGTCCACCTTGTTCAAAATGTGAAGAGAAAAGATGTGCAAAGGTGTTGTCTAAGTCTGAACCTTGTTTGTCAGCGCTTGGGCTAACAACGCTTGAACTGTTGGTGTCAGCGTCTGATCCATCAGCGTCTGAATTGCTCTTGTCAGCGCTTGATTTCCCTTTGTCAGCGCCTGAAGAAGTATGCATGTTTGTATTTGGTGGTATTTGAACACCACCATTATCTTTTCTAGCAGCAGCAGCAGCAGCATAATACTCATCTGTCCATATAGGAAGTGTAACATATTCTTGTGTGGGAGATGATTTAACTGCTGGTGGTCCATCCTCCTTAGCAACCTGTATACCTGAAACATTACCAATTCTCTTTTCCAAAACACTTGAAGTTACCTTCACAATGTCTGGATCAGTAACAGGCATATAATTTAAAGCTCTAGATAAAGGTTCTAAGTCAAACAACCAATTTGGACCACTTTCAGGATCACTAGGTTTACTTTCTAAAAACCTAACATGTACTTTTTCAAGTATACGTTTTTCCTTTTTAATGTAAACCCTATATCCTTTGCTCTGCACTGAATAACCCATGAAGTAGCCTTCATCACCTTTTGAATCAAATTTACCTAGGGCTTCACTAGTTTCTAAAACAACTACATGACAACCAAAAGGCTTGAGAAAGCCAATATTTGGCTTCCTTCCCCAAAGTAATTCATAAGGTGTCTTATTATGTATTTTGTTGACCAATGCCCTATTTTGAACATAACAAGCTGTGTTAACAGCTTCAGCCCAAAAGGCTATAGGAAAGTGGGCATCAGCCAACATGGTTCTGGCTGCTTCAATAAGGGTTCTATTCTTCCTTTCAGCAACCCCATTTTGCTGTGGGGTTCTAGCTATGCTAAAATGCCTAGTAATCCCTTTCTTGGCACAAAAATCATCTAATAACTGATTTCTAAACTCACCCCCATTGTCACTTCTAATAATTTTGACCTCATTACCATTTTTCTTTTCAATTTGGGTAATGAAATTAATCAGACTTTGGGCAGTTTCACTTTTCTTGGCTAAAAAGAAAGTCCATGTAAACCTGGAATAATCATCAGTGATAACAAAACAATATGATTTACCCTTCAAACTTTCTATATTAGTTGGACCAAAGAGGTCCATATGCAATAAGTGAAGTGGTTTAGAACTAGAGTGCACCTGTTTAGACCTGAATGAGACCTTGTGCTGCTTGCCCTTAAGACATGCAACACAAGTGTGGTCATTGTGGAAAGCCTTTTCAGGCAAACCATCAACTAAACCAAGCCTCACAAGTCTATTGATATTCTTAAAGTTTATGTGCCCTAATCTCCTGTGCCAAAGATTACTTTCATCTACTGAGGCTTTAGCATAAAGACATGACATCATTTTATTATTTACCTTAATTCCATTAAGATTCACATTATATATGTCTTTATGCCTTGGTGTTCTAAAATCTATGTATTTTTCCTCAGGGAGCTTATAATCTTTGCTTAACACCAAGCACTCAGTATCTGTGAAAAGAACCTTATTTTTGTTATCACACACTTGTGATACACTAAACAAATTATAATCCAGTTCTTTTACCAAGAAGACATTCTCAAACCGTAGATTGTTGGTGACAAGGGTTCCTTTTCCAGTGATGGTGTCGTAGCCCCCTCCAAAGTATACCTTATCACCATCTTGAATAGGAGTGAAGTTAGTCAGATAGTCTTCTTTTCATGTCACGTGCCTTGAGCATCCACTATCCCAGTATCCATAATCATTGATCTTCTTCTGAATGCCCTGCACATAAAGAAAACACATTAGTTTTCTTTGGGAACCCAAGCCTTGGAAGACTTGGATTCATTTGGTTGTTCAACAAGAACAGACTTGGTTCTCATAACAACCCCATTTTCATCCCTGTTTGAATGAAATTCCCAGTTAACCCCAATTGGTGTTGACAATGCCTTTGAAATATAATGAAACGTGTTGCATGTCATAGAAACACCAGTAGAATTAGAGTTTTGGTCTTGTTTTGGTCTCCATGTTAAGCTAGTAGAAGCTTTGGACCTATTTCCCTGTGGTTGCAAATACCTAGGTTTGGCAGTGTGTCTATCAGCGCTGAAATTGCTCTTGTCAGCGCCCCGATTGCCTTTATCAGCGTTGAACCTAGGGTTTGCTACAAGAACCCATTGCCTATTTGACCAAGTGTTTGACTTTTGAAAAGGTCTTAGGCCTTGTGTGTTAGATCCTCTAGAAAAGAATGGGGCTGGTCTAACAACTTGTGAACTTTTGTTCACAAAGGTATTGGGTCTGACAGTGTTTGACCTATGTTGACTTTTGTCAGCGCTGAAATGGTTCCCATCAGCGTTGACATTGGAAGCGTTGACACATTTGTATGCCAAATGTGAGAAGCTACCACATGTGTAACAAGCTTTTCTAGACATAGTTTTAGGTCTAGAAGCAAAGAAGCCTGTTCCATGATTACTAACTTGGCTTTTTGGTGACCTAGTATTTCTATACATCTCTGCATACTTAACACTAGGTTTTCTAACAGTTTGTGGGCCAAGTTCAACAGCTTTGCCAGTGGTAGGGTGTGTGATCTTAATAGGTTTAGGATCAAGGCTCTTGATTGGTGTGGGCTCATTTGGACTTTCACACAACAACCCTCCCTTAACAAACAAGGTGTGGTTAGCTTTCTTCCACTCATCTAGGTCAGTCAGTTTTTGCTTGTATTCCTCAACTGGGGAAGTCACTCTAGGTGGAGGAATGAATTCCTTCTCTTGAAGTTCTGGCAAGCCAGTCCAAGATAAGTCCTTTGATTGGACACCATAGAAATCCCCAGCTGGTGGTGGAACACCAGTATACTCTTTCATCCCAATCCCACTCATGTCCTTAGAGTCTCTTTGTTTGCTAACACACTCTCCTAGGGATTGTGTGGCCTTATCAAATCTCTGGATTTTAAGACTCACATTATCTTTATTTTTGTTAGCCTCTTCTAACTGAGCTATCAAATCAAGATTAACCCTGTTTACTATATCTTGAATATCTTTACTTTGATGTAACTCATGTTTTAAGATATTTATTTGATCCTTTAAATCAAACTCCATTTTCTTATACTCAGCTACTGTCTTTTCTGTTTGGGTAAGAGCAAGTTGATAATTAGATACTTTGCATCTTTCAGTACTTGCTTCATCTAATAATTTTACTATCTCTTGATTTAATTTTTCAGTATTTAAACGACAACCCTTAGAACAGAAAGCATCATCATATACCTCATTATCTGATGAAGAGGAGGAGTGTGCCATGAGAGCATATTCAACATGCTCTGCTTTAACTTCAGCAACCAAAGCTCTGTCCTCTTCCTCATTCTTAGCCATCCAGCTCCAGTCCCATTCTCCAACGCCATCAATTTGTTGAACAGCAACCATGGCCTTGGGATCTTGGCTCTTAACCATTTGGCTTGAGGGCTTACCAGCATCAGATCTTCTTGGAGATCTACATTCCCTCATAAAGTGCCCCATCCTATGACAATTGTAGCACTCAACCTTTGATTTGTCAAATCCAGCAACATCCTTAGCATTAAAGGTCATCTTCTTCTTGAACCTTTTATTAAACCTGTTTGCTCTTAAACTTACAAGAGCCATAGTCCACTTGATGTCCATCTCTTCCAATTGTTCATCACTTATCTGCTCAAGATCTTCATATGTAATCCTTGAATCACTGGGCAAAGAAGCAATGAATGCACACACAGTATCTAGATCTAAACCAGCAGGTTTAATTCTATCAGCGCCAAAGTTGTGTGTGTCAGCGCTTGAGTATAAAGCGTTGACAGGATATGATCCAGCGCTGACAGACTGAGATCCAGCGTTGACACATTGAGATCCATTGGCTGGATGTCCATAGAAGTTCATGGAATCAAATTGGCCTTCACTTTGTGAGAAGAAGGCCATGTTGCTACTGGAAGATTTATTATCACTATCCAAAAGCCATTCATTCTCCAACAGTCTTAGTTTGTTGAAGATGTCATCAAACCTGGAGGTCTTGTGGGTGTTATTGACAAGAATGGATCTTGTCTCAATCTTCCATACATCACCAAGGCTTTTGAGAAAAGTAGCATTCAACTCAGGATCATCAATCTGAGTTCTCATGAAGGAAAGTTGACTTGTGATGTCAAGAAGTCTACTTCTCACACTGCTGAGATTCTCATTGGGTTGAGCTTTAAAGACAGCATACTCATGCAAGAGTTGCTTCTTCTTTTCTTCTTTTGTGTCAGCATTGCCACCATGTGCTACTTCAAGAGCTTCCCAAAGCTCTTTTGCAGACTCAAAGCGTTTATACTTGTGCTGATTCTCATGACCTAGGGCGTGTTTCATGATGTTCAAGATTTTCATGTCCACCCTCTTTTTGGCTATGTCTTCAACAGATACAGCTCTCCCATCTCCAGGTTTTTCCTTCTTATCAGCTTCAGGACAATTAGGAACAGCTGTCCTTGTGGCAATAGCAGCAGCAATCTTTCGTGCTTTGTCGAATGTGTTCCCATATTCGACAATATCCCAAAGAGTGTAGTCATGAATAGCTATATATTGCTCAAAATTGGACTTCCAAAGCTCAAAGTTCCTGGCATCAAACATGGGAATTTTGATACTAGAATTTGAGGAGTTGTTTTGTAGCAAAGCAGCAGGTTGATCTGTGCCAGACATGATGTTTTTAGGGTTTTGAGAATTTTAGGGTTTTTAGGGTTTTTGGTGTTTTAGGGTTCTTGCGTTACTTAAAGATCAAAAGTTTCTCAACAAGCTCTGATACCACTTGTTGATCCCAAACTTAGATCGATTAAGCTTTGTGTATACGAGATTAGATCAAGTACTACACGTAGAGAAACCTTTGCTTATGAATAAAGTAACAAAGTGTTATGCGGAATTAACACTTGATCTAAAACACAAAGATGTTAAACAAACTTTCACTTGTATTAGAATGATCGAATTGATTACAATGAAAGAGGTTTAACTTGTGAATACTTATGAAAACTGATATATAACTTTAACCTAAAAGATCTTCTTTTATAGAACAAGAAGTCTTGTACAATAAGCTACGAATCAACTATTCTAGGTAAAGATAAACATAGAAAATACATTGTCGTCTCTATCCTTACTAGAAGTATTCTAGAATACAATAAACGTGTAGCTCACATCTTCCATCAGTGCTTGTCTTCAATCTGTCAACGCTTGACTTTAACTTGTCAACGCTTATGCTATCAGCGCTCACTTTGCTCTTGTCAACGCTTGAGTTGTTCTTGTCAGCGTTCAAGTGATCTGGCCTTAATTTATTCCCAACAAGTATTTGTATTAGTAGCACTCTACTAATACGTATTATCAGTTTTCGGTTTTTGTGTGAATATTATTAATATATTGTATACGTAGAACAATAAATTCACAAGTACTCCAAATACGTGAGAAATCACAACCTTGACTTGGGAGGTCATTACCCAATCATTGTATTCGAATCTCAAACCAAAGAAAAAGGCAAAAATAGATAAATACTTTCGTGAAGCTTAATCTTGATAATACAAAATATAAGGTGGGTATAAGGCGGATATTATAAAATATATCCTAAGGAAAAAGGCTCTTAAGTGCTTCGCGCCGCCTCGTTTTCCCGCTTGCTTGTGAGTATTTGATTGTGAGAGCTAATCGAGGGTTTTGTCGCCCAAAGTATTACTAAGTATCATATATATTTTCTTGGTTTTCATTGATTAAACCCTCTTGAACGTTTTGGTGTTCCACCAACGTTCTAAAGTCATCGAAGGCGTTCACTTCACGTGATAATTTTCATTCCTTGAGGCTTCTTTAATCGAGAGATTTGATTAAGGAGGAGATTTGTAGATTTGTGTCTACTTAATACATTTCACCAAATTCCAAAAAAAGGTTAATACAATCAAAAACCACAAAAAAATTTTGAAAAATATAAAACATCAAAAAGAATCTTCTTTGCTCGTCCCCTCGTTGTACGTGACGTTTATGCTAACTCGAAATCAAGCAAGACGTGCACGTAAACGAAAGAACAAAACTCCCACTCCCAACAATTCTAGTGAGGAGTCTCCTATTGACGAACCCATTGTAAGAGAAGCACCAACCATGGCGAATCGAACTATGATGGAGTTACTTCAAGCACCCACCGAGGGTTATGGAGAGGCTATTGTGATTCCTGCTATCCTTGCGGAGAATTTTGAGGTGAAAACGGGTTTGTTGTCGATGATCCAAAACAACAAATTCCGTGGTGATGAGAAGGACAATCCCCACAACCATATCCGCCAATTCAATCGTCTTAACGCTACTTGCAAGTTTAAGGATGTCTCGAACGACTCGATTAAGATGATGCTTTTTCCGTATTCCTTAGCGGGGCCCGCTAAAATTTGGTTAGAGAAAGAGCCACCCAATTCTATATTGACGTGGAAGGATCTCGTGTCTAAGTTTGTGAACCAATTTTTTCCGCCCTCTAAGACTACGCATTTGAAAAACGAGATTTCAAAGTTTTCACAAGAATTTAATGAAAGTTTTTCAACGGCTTGGAATAGGTTTAAGGAAATGTTACATGAATTTCCTCATCACGGTTTTTCCGATTTGCATCAAATTGACACGTTTTACAATGGACTTAATGATCATGAAAGGGATTATTTGAATGCCGTCGCTGGTGGTAATTTTTTGTGTAAAACGGTTTAGGAAGCTTTGGTGATAATTGAAAATAGATCTAAGGTGTATAGTCCTCGTAGCACGTCTAGTGTTCGTAAGGCTTCGTCTTCGGCTTCACCTTCTTTGTCTACTACCATCGATGCTTGCCAAATTGAGGCGAACTTGGAAAACAAGATTTTTGATAAGTTGAAAGGACTTTTGATTGAGTTTAAAGTTGGTGAACCAAGTGCTCCCGCTACGGCTAAAGCGGTTGAGGTTTCTTGCATGTATTGTGGTGGAGGTCATGATTTCTCCGAGTGCATTACCAACGGTGGTAACACTTCGAGTGCCTTCGCGGCCACGGGAAATTACAACCAAAACGGTCAAGTTTCCCGCTCTAATCAAATGACTCCACCGGGTTTTGGTTCAAATCAAAATGCTAACAACAACTATCGCAACAATCAAGTTGGTTTTAAAAACAATTACAACAAGGGAAACTATGGGAATCAAGGGGCTAATAATCAAGTTTCAAACAAAAATGATTTTCAAAATAACAATAAAAGTTTGCAAACATTGAAAGATCTTCCAAGTGAGTTTGTTGAATATGCTAGTGGGAATGATGCTAGGTTTGACAATATTCAAAGAGAAATCATTAGCCTAAGATCCGAGTTTAAGAACGACTTGAAGAAAGAGTTGAAAAATGAGTTAGCTAATGAACTTAAAATCCACACCAACAAGATGGAAGGAAATGTCACTAGGTTGCAACAAAACCAACAAAAGATGGAACAAGGGCAACATGAGATTAAACAAGAAATGATTAAAGCCGAGAAAAGGCAAACCGAAGCCGTATTGAGGCAATCTAATTTTGAAGATAACATCTCGTCTATGTTTGAGGCAATAATGTGTAAACCGTCGTCAAGTGGTCTTCCTAGCAACACCATATCCAACCCTAAGGGTGAGATGAAAGTGATTACCACACGTAGTGGTAAGACACTTAAGGAACCGACTCCTCAACCAATTGCTCCTACGGAGGAAGCAATTGAGGAAGAACCCGAGGTGGTGGTCCAAAAGGAGCATGTCCCAATCCCACGAAGTACCGCTCATGCCACACCTACGGTTGACCCATTACCATCATTAGAACCCGAGATTCCAAAGGCTATGCCTACTATGCCTCAACCCACACCACGTTTGCCTTATCCATCTAGAATTAGGAAGGAGAAACGTCAAGAGCGCGACAATTATCAATTTGAGCTTTTTATGAAAATGTTTCGTGATTTGCACCTTAATGTGAGTTTCGCCGATGCTTTGGTGATGTTGAGGTTTTGCAACCCTTTAGGAAAAGAGGGCAATAAATAGGGCAAGTGAGCACGACGATTTAGGAAAACCGTGTGTGAATGACCCAATTAAGTTCGTTCTCAAGGAGGCTAGTGTGTTATGTGTGTAATGATTTGGATTAATTTGTGATTATATTTGAGAAAAGAAAAATAGAAAAGGGATTAGAAGAGAATGACGGTTATGAAGACGGATTAAACTAAGTCTAAAAAGGCGTACACGTAAAGTCGTAAAAACTACCAAAATTAAAATCTTAACCTAAAAATTTCTAAAAATTACCAAAAATCCATAATAATATTCTAAGAGTTTACAAAAAATCAAAACTTGCAAAAACCTTTTAATTAATTAGATAATGACTTTTTAATGCTAATTAAAGCCCTAAAAATCAAAATTAATTATTAAAAAGCCCTAAACAAGATTTTCAAGTTTGTAAAACTCAAAAATACTCTAATTAAGCTAAAAACTATTTTTCAAAATTTTAAAACCAATTAAAACTATTTTTAAACAATTAAAAACTCCTAAAATCAATTAAATCTTAAATTAATTATAGAAAATAATTAAAAGACCTAGAAAATAATTGGAAAGTTGAAAAAATCCTAATTAAGTATTTAGAACCTAGGAAAAATATAAAAACCTAGAAAATCAGACTTTTAATTTTTAATAATAAAATAATATTAAAATAATATTAAAAATCCAAAAATTATAAAAAATTCTAAAAACTTGCAAACTAGCTTGATTTGACCTAAATAACTCAGAAATGAAAGTGAAATTACCTAAGTACCCCTATTGGGCCTAGAAAATGGGCCAAACCCAAAACAGTCCCTTATTGGGCTTAATTAAGGCCCAATAAGAAAAAGTGCACAAATTAAGCTCAAAAAGCACAGGTTGACTCAAAATTTGATTTTAAACAACTTTTTCCAAAGGCCCAAAAGCTGAAAATGTGAAATAAGCTAACTTATAATAAGCAGCTTATTCTTAATGGGCTTTTTGGCCCATTAAGCCATAAGCTGATGCCATAAGCTAAAATTTAACACACAACCTTCTTTTGACCTAACAAAGACTTTTGCAAAAAGAAATTTCAAATAAGACCACTAAATAAGCCAGAAACAAGTCAACAACTTATTCACAAAACGACAAAATAGTCGTATTTATGATCTAGACCACCTTAGAAGCCGATTCAAGTTGCAAAAGCTCACAAATAGCTTAACTAAGAATAATCAATCAAGAAAATCACAAAAAGCCAAGTAGAATAAGCTGTGAGAACAGATAAGCTGGCTGAAAAAGCCAAATAAGCTAGTTTCCTAGCAAAAGCTTAACCAAAAGACTTGTAAACTTCCAGACTTGATATTAAGCTGAGAAAAATGAGTTCTATTACAAAAACTAAGTTGTTGCATGTAACAATAAGCAAAACAGATTTAATAAGCTTAAAACCAAGTTTGACCAAAAGTCAAACGCTGATGAGTTATAATCAAACGCTGACAGGAACAAAATGGACGTTGACAGACTTAATGAAGTGTAAGGACTTGTTTTTCACCCTGCTGATCAAGGTTTGAGTGCAAACCTTGTGAATCAAGGCTCACCAGTTGGGTAAACTTGATGTGTTTTGGCACAGATAAGCCAATAAGCCAGTGGGCTTATAAGCTATGATCAAAGCAATCCAAATAGCAAAAACCAATCACAAGCAGCACATGAACAAGATCCAAGCAACAATACAACAATCCTAATGCTAGAAATCACAATACAACACCAAATGAGGTGGTCACTTTGCTGATGCAAATGACCACTTCAGCAGACTTTGATAAGCTATAAAAATCACAATCAGCCAGCCAAATTCAACCAAATGCACACACAAGCTATAATAAACTCCAATAAGCAAGTCTAAACAGGTTTCATGCATTGGTTCAAATAATTAAGCAAGATTAAAGCAATGAAAGTTACTGATGAACACTACACATGTAGTTTTCTACTTTTGCTGATGTATTTGACACACAAGCCAATTTCAACCCCTCAAATCTTTCAAACAGGTTATGTTAACTTTGTTTAAACCACTTTTATCCCTAAGCATGCATACACCCTAAGTGTTCCCAAAATCCTAGGTCAAATCAAGCAGAAACAAGGCCTATATAGCTGATTGATTGATTCAAGTGTTCAAACCCAAAAACTTGCAGCAAAATACTCTCAAACAAAGGTATAGTAGATACAAAGCATAAACAACACTTTCCCTTAACACAAAAACAGATTACAAGCATAAACCAGTAGACCCAAACACCCCTTTAACTTTTTCAAATCAAAATTTTCAAAAGCAAAAACAAGATTTCAGGCCAACCAAGCATCAATTAACACTAAAACAAGTCTAATAAACAGATTCAAGCAAGATCAAGCCTCAAAATTCACAAGAACAACAGTTTCATACAAATATCACCAAAAATCACAATTTAAGCAGATTTGGAGATTAAGTATGCAAACCTCATGGATGTACATCCACACCCACGAATTTTGAGCTTATGTACTAGCAAGAACAAGCACAAGCTTCCACAAAAGCCTGCTAAGATTGAACAAGGGTTAAGCACAATAACATGAAAAATCAGAAACTTCAAAAATCTTGATTGATGCAAACTTGTTACCCCACACTTGATTATCCCCAAGTTATAAGCCTCACCACACCTTAACCAACTTAGTTAGGATGCTATGATCAGCCCTATAGCCCAAGAATTCCAAGATTGGAACAAGACTTAGCAAAATATCAAGAAAATGAGGAAAATATGCAAACTTGTGCACACTCCTCTTTTGAAAACAGGTTTTAAACTTCAAAAGCAGTGAACTAAGAACAATAAACAAGCAGAATAAAGATGGCACTTGGTCTTTCTTCAAAGCACTTAACTCAAATTCATTAATCTGAAAAAGGATTTACAAGTGTTTGAACAAAGGAAAAACCAAAAGCAGCTGAAAAATGAAGGCCTAAGTGGCTTTATATAGCCTTACAATGAGATAAGTTACAGCTAAAAACTATAAACCCTAATGGTTGAAGTCCCAAATATGCCCTTGTAGGATTTGAAAACCTTGGACTCATGTGATGCTTTCTTGGACGTTTGCATGAGTTGGCAGGGTTGGAATTTGATCAATGGCCCATAATAAGCTTAAGTTTGAAGCAAGGATGTGGGGCGTTGGATTTGCTTTACTGTTTTGTCTTCTTCTCCAAGGGGTAGAAAGCAGGGTAAAACATGTGACAAAGGAATGATGTGGCAAGCTTTTTGTGAGTTTGGTTGTGATTAGGGAGACCCTAATTATAATTCTGGAGGTTACTGGGTGCTAATTACAAACGGATTAAGAAAACCCAAATTTGTTCTTATGATGAATAGTGCACGTTTTGATCCAGATTAAGGTTTGAATGTGGTGTTTAGCGCGTGTTTTTTTTTGTAACTAATATTAATTAGTTATAATCCTGGTGAGTGGAAGGCTGAGGTGGAGGCGGGAGTGGTGTGATCGGTGGAAATGATTGAGTGGGGCACGTGGCAGCTGGTGAGTGGTCTATGTTACAATGTTGTCTGGCCAGTTTAACACCCCCATGTTTCAAAAACTTGTCAAATCCCTTCCAAACTCTATCAACGCCCCCTTTCTTCCTTGTCAACTTTTGCCTTTTTACACTTCTGGCCCAAAATATTTTGCAAAGTGAAATCAGGGGTAATTCTTGCCATATTTGAATTCTTCAAGGGCTGAATTGGTATTTTCTTCAATGATAATGGTCTAGACTTGCAATATTGATAATTTGGAGGACTGAAATTGCCAAGTCTTGATGATTGAGGGACCATTTTTGCCAATTGTTGAAAGTTGAGGGTCCTTTTTGTAATTTTGGATTTTTCAAAGGACCAATCTTGTCATTTCTTGTACTTTGAAGGACTTCATGATGTATTTGACTTTGTGGATGATATTGGTTGACAATTTAGCTTTGTTGAGGGGCTAAACTTGCCAATTCTTCAAAGTTAAGGGCCCTTTTTGTAATTTTGACAAACTTTAGGGACCAAACTTGTAATTATGAGGATACAAGGGTATAAAGTGTCAATTCTTCATAATTGGAGGACCCTTCTTCATAATTCTTCAAATCTTCAAGGGTTGATCTTGGGAAAGTCTTCACTAGGGCTTGGTTCATTGTGCGGCCTCGTTTCCCGTGTTCGTTTTTGTATGATTCTTGTGATCTTTTGTCATTATCTCAATATGCGTATCTAAAATACACAAGCAACAAACACAAGCATATATTTGGGTATTTTGATGATATTTAATGCATTTTAAGCCCTATTTGGAAGATGAGACTATGTATAAAAGCAGTCTCATCACTCCCCCATACTAAACCATTGTCGTGCCCTCACGCAATGCTAGAATAAAGTATCAAAGCATCTCCAAAATTCATTTTATTCACTTTATTGAATGATAAACTAGCTACACTACTACTATTACTACTACATGTGTTATAGACATAATGTATGATTTTCATCGCAAAATGGGACGTTTAGGTTCATAGAATAAGAACACGTGAATGCTTCGTTAGAAATAATTTCATCGTCCTCGATTTTCACCCTAATTCCATACTAAGCGTGCAACGAGATCATTGTCATTATAAGTTAGTAATGGTAACACTACTCATATGCCCTAATCACGTACTTATCCTCCCATTATTCCTAAGTTGTATCTCTTATATTTTATTTTGTCTTGAATGTTTCACGAGGATACATTGTTTGACTTATGCGATAATAGAGATTTAGGTCTAAAAATAGAGTCCTAACGGTGTAACTAAGACCATCAAATCAATAACACCTCCTAATAGACATCGATGTTAAAAAATTAAGTTGACAAGAAGAATCGATAAACACGGTTTTATAACGGTTTTGAACATGAGACTTATTACCAAGACTTTTATACGCCCCCTAACGGAAGGGCCTTATTATCTTTGGTTTACCTCCATCTTTTATTCAACTTCGCCATGAAGCTTTTATTATGACTTCGGTCTTGCCTTGCCTTTTATTATCCGCCTCATCGGTGGTTTTATTAGCCAAAGACGTATATCCTCACGCTAAGGCGAATTTTGGATCTTTAAAGCTTCAAAGATTAAGGCTTGATTCACTTTCAATTTTGCATAGATTTTTCGGCCTTGTGGGGCTTCAAATTGTTTGCTTGATTTAGGTGAGCACTTGAAATCTTATTATTGGGTGAAGCTTTCGATTATTCGGGTTGCCAATACTTCAAAACCGTGACGCTGGCGATACCTTAATGTCTTCCCAATTTAATTACACGGAAGCTACTAGAAAAAACTAGAAACCCAACAATCCTAACTAAACCGCTAAGTCAATATTTATTAAGCAAAAAATACTTACATGCGAAGGGAGAATAAGCAAACAACGAGAACACATGAGTTTTTGAAAGAATACGAGTACTCTACGTTTAGCATAGTAACTTATAATTAACTCTATCATTTCTCGTCCTCATTTAAGAGACTTAGCCTAATGTGAAGTTAAGGAACCAAAGCTAAGTGCTCAACACGCACGGTCAAGTCAAAAGTTACTCTTATTCTCGCCATCGGAAAATCTACATTCGTGTCTTCAAACACTTATAAAACATGAGAAAAATTTAAAATTTTGGCCATTTTTAGCCTTATTTTGCAACAAAAATGATAAACAAACGATAAACTTTGGAAAGCGTGAAGGTTTGGCAAGGCAAGTATCTATTCACCCCACCATACTAAAGTTAAACATTGTCCTCAATGTTTCGAGTCTAGGGGTGCAAACACCCCCATACTAGAGACGTAGTTGAATGCCTAATCTGGCATGGAAAGGGTGTAACCATTAAATTAATAGCCGTTTATGAAGTGTGCTAAAAACTTAAGGTTAGAACATCAAAGGATATATCATGGATATTGAGAAATGTCTCCAAAGCAAACGATTGGGTGCTCCCATAAACGAACACGAGAGGCTCCAATCGTAAAGATCATGATCTAAAAACACATATCACAAACAACCACGGAACAAAGGTTGGAAGGGCACGAATCCCCACACGTAAGCTACATTAGAAAGCGATAATATGTACATAGGATAAGCATGGGACTCCCCCACGAGGCACCTCGTTTTTGATTACCGAGTCATGAGCTCGACTCGATCCCCTCAATACTAATTATCATTGGGGAAGATGACTTGGTCGAGGTAGTTCAAGGATGGAACTTCCCCACCGAAGTAGTGCTTCAACCTATGTCCATTCACCTTGAAGTTAGGACCATCATCTTGAGCTAGCTCGATGGTCCCATACGGAAATACTTGAGTCACGGTGAATGGACCAGACCAACGGGATTTCAATTTACCGGAAAAAATTTTCAATCTTGAATTAAAAAGCAATACTTGATCCCCAATGTTAAAAACCCGGTTTTTAATTTTTGAATCATGCAACTTTTTAGTTTTCTCTTTGTAAATCAATGAATTTTCATAAGCAATGTCTCTCAATTCATCCAATTCATTTAATTGCATTTTCCGGTATTTTCCCGCGGTCTCCATGTCATCATTACAATGCTTTAGGGCCCAATAAGCCTTGTGTTCTAATTCGATAGGCAAATGACAATTCTTTCCATACACAAGCTTATAGGGAGTGCACCCAATGGGTGTCTTACGAGCGGTTCTAAAGGCCCATAAAGCATCGTCTAACTTATCCGACAAAGATTGTCGGTTTTCCCCTACGGATCTCTCTAAGATCCTCTTCAATGCTCGGTTTGAAACCACGACTTGCCCACTCGTTTGTGGGTGATAAGCCGTAGAAAGACGATGTGTAACCCCATATTTCCTTAAGATTCTTTCGAATTGGTCATTACAAAAATGGGTTCCACGATCGCTTATGATCGCACGAGGGGTTCCAAACCTAGCAAACAAACTTTTCAAGAAATAAACTACCACACGAGCATCATTAGTGGGCAAGGCCTTCGCCTCCACCCACTTAGATAGGTAGTCAACCGCAACAAGGATGTACTTATTACCACGAGATGATGGGAACGGCCCCATAAAGTCTATACCCCAAACGTCAAAGATCTCACATACGTGAATGATATTTTGTGGCATTTCATCTTTTTGTGAGGCTTTTCCTTGTCGTTGGCAAGCATCACAAGACTTCACAAGAATTTGTGCATCTCGGTAAATAGTAGGCCAAAAGAAGCCGACATCAAACACCTTCTTAGCCGTGAGATTAGCACCGTGGTGACCACCCGTGGGTCCCTCATGGCAAGCTCTAAGGATGTTAGAAGCTTCGGTGCCAAAAACACAACGTCGGATGATTTGATCCGCACAAGTTCGAAACAAGTAAGGGTCGTTCCAAAAGTAGAACTTGACGTCACGAAAGAATTTTCGTTTTTCTTGAGTCGTCATACCCTTAATGATGAAGTTACCCGCATGGTAATTTGCAAAATCCGCAAACCATGGGGTAGAAGAATCAAGCTTAGAATTCACTACACCAAGTGTCTCGAGTGGAAATGTTTCGGTGATTTCCTTAGGCTCGTAAACACTTTGGTGAGGATCTTCCAAACGAGAGAGATGATCGGCCGCTAGATTCTCGGCTCCTTTTTTGTCAACAATGGTGTGATCAAATTCTTGAAGGAGGAGAATCCAACGAAGTAATCTCGGCTTAGCATCTTGTTTAGCCATGAGATACTTGATAGCCGAATGGTCCGTATACACTATGCATTTTGTCAAGACGAGGTAAGGTCGGAATTTCTCAAATGCATACACCACGGCAAGGAACTCCTTTTCCGTTGTAGTGTATTTAAGTTGAGCCTCGGTCATTGTCTTGCTAGCATAGTGAATAGGCAAGAAGTGCTTATCATGACGTTGTCCCAAAACGGCCCCTATAGCGTAATCACTTGCATCACACGTAAGTTCAAAGGGGAGGTTCCAATTTGGAGCAACAAGAATGGGAGCTTCGGTAAGTTTCCTCTTAAGGATCTCAAAGGCTCGTACACAATCTTCGTCAAAGACAAAACGTGCATCTTTCTCAAGAAGATGTGTAATGGGTCGAGAAATCCTTGATGAATCGTCGATAAAAGCCCGCATGGCCTAGGAAACTCCTAACTCCCTTGACGGTTTTGGGATGAGGTAATTTGGCGATGACGTCTACCTTAGCTTGATCTACCTCGATCCCCGCTTTCGAGACCTTGTGCCCTAAGACGATTCCACTTTTAACCATAAAATGACATTTTTCCCAATTGAGCACAAGGTTGGTTTCCTCACAACGTTTTAACATTCTCTCAAGGTTCGACAAACACGAAGTAAAGGAATCACCAAACACGGAAAAGTCATCCATGAAGACTTCCATCGTCTTCTCGATCATATCATGAAAAATATCCATCATGCATCGTTGAAAAGTTCCCGGTGCATTGCAAAGTCCGAATGGCATTCTACGATAGGCAAACGTTCCATATGGACACGTAAACATAGTTTTTTCTTGATCACGAGGATCGATGGGAATTTGGAAGTAACCGGAAAAGCCATCTAAAAAGCAATAGAAATCGTTTCCCGCAAGACGCTCCAACATTTGGTCCATGAAGGGCAAGGGAAAATGGTCTTTTCGAGTGGCTTCATTCAACTTACGATAGTCAATGCACACTCTCCATCCGGTCACGAGTCTAGTGGGAATCAACTCGTTGGCATCGTTTGGCACAACGGTCATTCCTCCCTTTTTATGGACACAATGGATAGGACTCACCCAAGGGCTATCGGAAATAGGGTAAATCATTCCCGCGTCAAGGAGTTTAAGGACCTCCTTTTTGATGACGTCGTGAATTTTGGGGTTCACCCTCCTTTGACTTTGGATTGTTGGCTTAAAATCCTCCTCCATTAAGATTTTGTGTGTACAAAATTTGGGATCGATTCCCTTAATGTCGGATAACTTCCACGCAATCGCCCCTTTGTGGTCCTTAAGAACATCGACAAGTGCGGTTTTTTAATCATTCGAAAGATCCTTCGCAATAATAACCGGCAACTTGTCGTCCTCCTCCAAATATACATACTCGAGGTGAGGAGGTAAATCTTTCAACTCGAGAATAGGTGGTTCCTCAAGTGAAGATTTGGGCTCGATACTCATAACCTCCTCGGGCGGAGGAAATAGGAAATCGTTAAGAAAATCCTTGATAATCGAGAAGTCCTCATCGTTGTCGAGGTCTTCGTCACAAGTACGTGGAACATTGCATTCTTCCAACGTAAAACCACCACCTTCAAATGGAGTGAATGTTGGTGTCGAATTATCAAGAATTGGATCCAACATAGTGGGATTGCCACTAGTTTCTTCATCACCAAAACCTAGAACTTCTTGTGAAAATTCCTCGCAAACCACGTCAATCATATCAACGAGGTTTATGGTTGCAACGGAATAAACATGAGAAATTTGAGAGTTTTGAGTTGCGTTTAAAACAAGTTCCTCGTCGTTGAAACGTAAGGTGATCTTTCTAGCATGCACATCGATCAAAGCCATAGACGTATCTAAAAACGAACGACCTAAAATGAGAGGAACTTGAGGATCCGTGGGGATATCAACAACAATGAAGTCTACGGGATAGTAGAACTTCCCCACTTTCACAAAAACGTCTTCCGCCAAACCACATGCGGGAATTGTGGAATGGTCGGCCAACTCGATAGACATTAGTGAAGGAGTAAGATTAGGAAGATTGAGCGACTTGAAGATTGCAAGTGGCATAAAGTTAATGCTAGCACCAAGATCGGCCAAGGCGAAGCATTCTTCCATGTCTTGGATTGCACAAGGAATCAAAAATTTACCGGGATCACCGACTTTTTGAGGTATGCGATTAAGATAAACCGACGAAAAACTAGACAATTGGTGCAATTTCTCCTTGTTGTTCAACATACTCTTAAAGTTAGCGGCAAATCGAGGCATCATGACCAAGGCATCGGCGAAACTCACATTAAGGTGCAAATCACGAAACATTTTCATAAAAAGCTCAAATTGGTAATTGTCGCGCTCTTGACGTTTCTCCTTCCTAAGTCTCGATGGATAGGGCAAAGGTGGTGTGGGTTGAGGCATAGTAGGCATAGCCTTTGGAATCTCGGGTTCCAATGATGGTAATGGGTCAACCGTAGGTGTGGTATGAGCGGTGCTTCGTGGGATTGGGACATGCTCCTTTTGGACCACCACCTCGGGTTCTTCCTCAATTGCTTCCTCCGTAGGAGCAATTGGTTGAGGAATCGGCTCCTTAAGTGTCTTACCACTACGTGTGGTAATCACTTTCATCTCACCCTTAGGGTTGGATATGGTGTTACTAGGAAGACCACTTGACGACGGTTTACACATTATTGCCTCAAACATAGACGAGATTTTATCTTCAAAATTAGAGTGCCTCAATACGGCTTCAGTTTGCCTTTTCTCGGCCTTAAGCATCTCTTGTTTAATCTCATGTTGCCCTTGTTCCATTTTTTGTTGGTTTTGTTGCAACCTAGTGACATTTCCTTCCATCTTGTTGGTGTGGATTTTAAGTTCATTAGCTAACTCATTTTTCAACTCTTTCTTCAAGTCGTTTTTAAACTCGGATCTTAGGCTAATGATTTCTCTTTGAATGTTGTCAAACCTAGCATCATTCCCACTAGCATATTCAACAAACTCACTTGGAAGATCTTTCAATGTTTGCAAACTTTTGTTGTTATTTTGAAAATCATTTTTGTTTGAAACTTGATTATTAGCCCCTTGATTCCCATAGTTTCCCTTGTTGTAATTGTTCTTAAAACCAACTTGATTGTTGCGATAGTTGTTAGCATTTTGATTTGATCCAAAACCCGGTGGAGTCATTTGATTAGAGCGGGAAACTTGACCGTTTTGGTTGTAATTTCCCGTGGCCGCAAAGGCACTCGAAGTGTTACCACCGTTGGTAATGCACTCGGAGAAATCATGACCTCCACCACAATACATGCAAGAAATCTCAACCGCTTTAGCCGTAGCGGGAGCACTTGGTTCACCAACTTTAAACTCAATCAAAAGTCCTTTCAACTTATCAAAAATCTTGTTTTTCAAGTTTGCCTCAATTTGGCAAGCATCGATGGTATTAGACAAAGAAGGTGAAGCCGAAGACGAAGCCTTACGAACACTAGACGTGCTACGAGGACTATACACCTTAGATCTATTTTCAATTATCACCAAAGCTTCCTCAACCGTTTTACACAAAAAATTACCACCCGCGGCGGCATTCAAATAATCCCTTTCATGATCATTAAGTCCATTGTAAAACGTGTCAATTTGATGCAAATCGGAAAAACCGTGATGAGGACATTCATGTAACATTTCCTTAAACCTATTCCAAGCCGTTGAAAAACTTTCATTAAATTCTTGTGAAAACTTTGAAATCTCGTTTTTCAAGTGCGTAGTCTTAGAGGGCGGAAAAAATTGGTTCACAAACTTAGACACGAGATCCTTCCACGTCAATATAGAATTGGGTGGCTCTTTCTCTAACCAAATTTTTGCGGGCCCCGCTAACGAATACGAAAAAAACATCATCTTAATCGAGTCATTAGAGACATCCTTAAACTTGCAAGTAGCGGTAAGACGATTGAATTGGCGGATATGGTTGTGAGGATTGTCCTTCTCATCACCACGGAATTTGTTGTTTTGAATCATGGACAACAAACCCGTCTTAACCTCAAAATTCTCCGCAAGGATAGCGGGAATCACAATAGCCTCTCCATAACCCTCGGTGGGTGCTTGAAGTAACTCCATCATAGGTCGATTCGCCATGGTTGGTGCTTCTCTTACAATGGGTTCGTCAATAGGAGATTCCTCACTAGAATTGTTGGGAGTGGGAGTTTTGTTCTTTCGTTTACGAGCACGTCTTGCTTCATTTCGAGTTAGCATAAACGTCACGTACAACGAGGGGATGAGCAAAGAAGATTCTTTTTGGTGTTTTGTATTTTTTCAATTTTTTTTTTTTTTTTTTTTTTGGTTTTTGATTGTATTAACCTTTTTGGAACTTGGTGAAATGTATTAGGTAGACAAAAGTCCACAAATCTCCTCACTAATCAAATCTCTTGATTAACGAAGCCTCAAGGAATGAAAACGAACACGTGGAGTGAACGCCTTCGATGACTTTAGAACGATGGTGGAACACCAAATCGTTCAAGAGGGTTTAATCAATAGAAACCAAGAAAATATATACGATACTTAGTAATACTTTGGGCGGCAAAACCCTCGATTCACTCTCACAATCAAATACTCACAAGCAAGCGGGGAAACGAGGCGGCGCGAAGCACTTAAGAGCCTTTTTCCTTAGGATATATTTTATAATATCCGCCTTATACCCACCTTATAGTTTATATTTTCAAGATTAAGCTTCACGAAAGTATTTATCTATTTTTGCCTTTTCTTTGGTTTGAGATTCGAATACAATGATTGGGTAATGACCTCCCAAGTCAAGGTTGTGATTTCTCACGTATTTGGAGTACTTGTGTATTTATTGTTCTACGTATACAATATAGTAATAATATTCACACAAAAACCGAAAAACGATAACACGTATTAGTAGAGTGCTACTAATACAAATACTAATTATGGTTAGTATAAAAACAACAATGCCAAATCAAAACACAACACGCCTCCCCGGCAGCGGCGCCAAAATGATGTTGAGGTTTTGCAACCCTTTAGGAAAAGAGGGCAATAAATAGGGCAAGTGAGCACGACGATTTAGGAAAACCGTGTGTGAATGACCCAATTAAGTTCGTTCTCAAGGAGGCTAGTGTGTTATGTGTGTAATGATTTGGATTAATTTGTGATTATATTTGAGAAAAGAAAAATAGAAAAGGGATTAGAAGAGAATGACGGTTATGAAGACGGATTAAACTAAGTCTAAAAAGGCGTACACGTAAAGTCGTAAAAACTACCAAAATTAAAATCTTAACCTAAAAATTTCTAAAAATTACCAAAAATCCCTAATAATACTCTAAGAGTTTACAAAAAATCAAAACTTGCAAAAACCTTTTAATTAATTAGATAATGACTTTTTAATGCTAATTAAAGCCCTAAAAATCAAAATTAATTATTAAAAAGCCCTAAACAAGATTTTCAAGTTTGTAAAACTCAAAAATACTCTAATTAAGCTAAAAACTATTTTTCAAAATTTTAAAACCAATTAAAACTATTTTTAAACAATTAAAAACTCCTAAAATCAATTAAACCTTAAATTAATTATAGAAAATAATTAAAAGACCTAGAAAATAATTGGAAAGTTGCAAAAATCCTAATTAAGTATTTAGAACCTAGGAAAAATATAAAAACCTAGAAAATCAGACTTTTAATTTTTAATAATAAAATAATATTAAAATAATATTAAAAATCCAAAAATTATAAAAAATTCTAAAAACTTGCAAACTAGCTTGATTTAACCTAAATAACTCAGAAATGAAAGTGAAATTACCTAAGTACCCCTATTGGGCCTAGAAAATGGGCCAAACCCAAAACAGTCCCTTGTTGGGCTTAATTAAGGCCCAATAAGAAAAAGTGCACAAAATAAGCTCAAAAAGCACAGGTTGACTCAAAATTTGATTTTAAACAACTTTTTCCAAAGGCCCAAAAGCTGAAAATGTGAAATAAGCTAACTTATAATAAGCAGCTTATTTTGGGTAAAGGGATACCCCGGTAAGCCATAAGCTGATGCCATAAGCTAAAATTTAACACACAACCTTCTTTTGACCTAACAAGGACTTATTCTTAATGGGCTTTTTGGCCCATTAAGCCATAAGCTGATGCCATAAGCTAAAATTTAACACACAACCTTCTTTTGACCTAACAAAGACTTTTGCAAAAAGAAATTTCAAATAAGACCACTAAATAAGCCAGAAACAAGTCAACAACTTATTCACAAAACGACAAAATAGTCGTATTTATGATCTAGACCACCTCAGAAGCTGATTCAAGTTGCAAAAGCTCACAAATAGCTTAACTAAGAATAATCAATCAAGAAAATCACAAAAAGCCAAGTAGAATAAGCTGTGAGAACAGATAAGCTGGCTGAAAAAGCCAAATAAGCTAGTTTCCTAGCAAAAGCTTAACCAAAAGACTTGTAAACTTCCAGACTTGATATTAAGCTGAGAAAAATGAGTTCTGTTACAAAAACTAAGTTGTTGCATGTACCAATAAGCAAAACAGATTTAATAAGCTTAAAACCAAGTTTGACCAAAAGTCAAACGCTGATGAGTTATAATCGAACGCTGACAGGAACAAAATGGACGTTGACAGACTTAATGAAGTGTAAGGACTTGTTTTTCACCCTGCTGATCAAGGTTTGAGTGCAAACCTTGTGAATCAAGGCTCACCAGTTGGGTAAACTTGATGTGTTTTGGCACAGATAAGCCAATAAGCCAGTGGGCTTATAAGCTATGATCAAAGCAATCCAAATAGCAAAAACCAATCACAAGCAGCACATGAACAAGATCCAAGCAACAATACAACAATCCTAATGCTAGAAATCACAATACAACACCAAATGAGGTGGTCACTTTGCTGATGCAAATGACCACTTCAGCAGACTTTGATAAGCTATAAAAATCACAATCAGCCAGCCAAATTCAACCAAATGCACACACAAGCTATAATAAACTCCAATAAGCAAGTCTAAACAGGTTTCATGCACTGGTTCAAAGAATTAAGCAAGATTCAAGCAATGAAAGTTACTGATGAACACTACACATGCAGTTTTCTACTTTTGCTGATGTATTTGACACACAAGCCAATTTCAACCCCTCAAATCTTTCAAACAGGTTATGTTAACTTTGTTTAAACCACTTTTATCCCTAAGCATGCATACACCCTAAGTGTTCCCAAAATCCTAGGTCAAATCAAGCAGAAACAAGGCCTATATAGCTGATTGATTGATTCAAGTGTTCAAACCCAAAAACTTGCAGCAAAATACTCTCAAACAAAGGTATAGCAGATACAAAGCATAAACAACACTTTCCCTTAACACAAAAACAGATTACAAGCATAAACCAGTAGACCCAAACACCTCTTTAACTTTTTCAAATCAAAATTTTCAAAAGCAAAAACAAGATTTCAGGCCAACCAAGCATCAATTAACACTAAAACAAGTCTAATAAACAGATTCAAGCAAGATCAAGCCTCAAAATTCACAAGAACAATAGTTTCATACAAATATCACCAAAAATCACAATTTAAGCAGATTTGGAGATTAAGTATGCAAACCTCATGGATGTACATCCACACCCACGAATTTTGAGCTTATGTGCTAGCAAGAACAAGCACAAGCTTCCACAAAAGCCTTCTACGATTGAACAAGGGTTAAGCACAATAACATGAAAAATCAGAAACTTCAAAAATCTTGATTGATGCAAACTTGTTACCCCACACTTGATTATCCCCAAGTTATAAGCCTCACCACACCTTAACCAACTCAGTTAGGATGCTATGATCAGCCCTATAGCCCAAGAATTCCAAGATTGGAACAAGACTTAGCAAAATATCAAGAAAATGAGGAAAATATGCAAACTTGTGCACACTCCTCTTTTGAAAACAGGTTTTAAACTTCAAAATCAGTGAACTAAAAACAATAAACAAGCAGAATAAAGATGGCACTTGGTCTTTCTTCAAAGAACTTAACTCAAATTCATTAATCTGAAAAAGGATTTACAAGTGTTTGAACAAAGGAAAAACCAAAAGCAGCTGAAAAATGAAGGCCTAAGTGGCTTTATATAGCCTTACAATGAGCTAAGTTACAGCTAAAAACTATAAACCCTAATGGTTGAAGTCCCCAATATGCCCTTGTAGGATTTGAAAACCTTGGACTCATGTGATGCTTTCTTGGACGTTTGCATGAGTTGGCAGGGTTGGAATTTGATCAATGGCCCATAATAAGCTTAAGTTTGAAGCAAGGATGTGGGGCGTTGGATTTGCTTTACTGTTTTGTCTTCTTCTCCAAGGGGTAGAAAGCAGGGTAAAACATGTGACAAAGGAATGATGTGGCAAGCTTTTTTTGAGTTTGGTTGTGATTAGGGAGACCCTAATTATAATTCTGGAGGTTACTGGGTACTAATTACAAACGGATTAAGAAAACCCAAATTTGTTCTTATGATGAATAGTGCACGTTTTGATCCAGATTAAGGTTTGAATGTGGTGTTTAGCGCGTGTTTTTTTTGTAACTAATATTAATTAGTTATAATCCTGGTGAGTGGAAGGCTGAGGTGGAGGCAGGGAGTGGTGTGATTGGTGGAAAAGATTGAGTGGGGCACGTGGCAGCTGGTGAGTGGTCTATGTTACAATGTTGTCTGGCCAGTTTAACACCCCCATGTTTCAAAAACTTGTCAAATCCCTTCCAAACTCTATCAACGCCCCCTTTCTTCCTTGTCAACTTTTGCCTTTTTACACTTCTGGCCCAAAATATTTTGCAAAGTGAAATCAGGGGTAATTCTTGCCATATTTGAATTCTTCAAGGGCTGAATTGGTATTTTCTTCAATGATAATGGTCTAGACTTGCAATATTGATAATTTGGAGGACTGAAATTGCCAAGTCTTGATGATTGAGGGACCATTTTTGCCAATTGTTGAAAGTTGAGGGTCCTTTTTGTAATTTTGGATTTTTCAAAGGACCAATCTTGTCATTTCTTGTACTTTGAAGGACTTCATGATGTATTTGACTTTGTGGATGATATTGGTTGACAATTTAGCTTTGTTGAGGGGCTAAACTTGCCAATTCTTCAATGTTAAGGGCCCTTTTTGTAATTTTGACAAACTTTAGGGACCAAACTTGTAATTATGAGGATACAAGGGTATAAAGTGTCAATTCTTCATAATTGGAGGACCCTTCTTCATAATTCTTCAAATCTTCAAGGGTTGATCTTGGGAAAGTCTTCACTAGGGCTTGGTTCATTGTGCGGCCTCGTTTCCCGTGTTCGTTTTTGTATGATTCTTGTGATCTTTTGTCATTATCTTAATATCCGTACCTAAAATACACAAGCAACAAACACAAGCATATATTTGGGTATTTTGATGATATTTAATGCATTTTAAGCCCTATTTGGAAGATGAGACTATGTATAAAAGCAGTCTCATCATTTGGTCATGATGCCTCTATTTGCCGCTAACTTTAAGAGTATGTTGAACAACAAGGAGAAATTGCACCAATTGTCTAGTTGTTCGTCGGTTTATCTTAATCGCATACCTCAAAAAGTCAGTGATCCCGGTAAATTTTTGATCCCTTGTGCAATCCAAGATATGTAAGAATGCTTCGCCTTGGCCGATCTTGGTGCTAGCATTAACTTGATGCCACTTGCAATCTTCAAGTCGCTAAATCTTCCTAATCTTACTCCTTCACTAATGTCTATTGAGTTGGCCGACCATTCCACGATTCCCGCATGTGGTTTGGCGGAAGACGTTTTTGTGAAAGTGGGGAAGTTCTACTATCCCGTAGACTTTATCGTCGTTGACATCCCGACGGATCCTCAAGTTCCTCTTATTTTAGGTCGTTCGTTTTTAGATACGTCTATGGCTTTGATCGATGTGCATGCTAGAAAGATCACCTTACTTTTCAACGACGAGGAACTTGTTATAAACGCAACTCAAAACTCTCAAATTTCTCATGTTTATTCCGTTGCAACCATAAACCTCGTTGATATGATTGACGTGGTTTGCGAGGAATTTTCACAAGAAGTTCTAGGTTTTGGTGATGAAGAAACTAGTGGCAATCCCACTATGTTAGATCCAATTCTTGATAATTCGACACCAACCTTCACTCCTTTTGAAGGTGGTGGTTTTACGTTGGAAGAATGCAATGTTCCACGTACTTGTGACGAAGACCTCGACAACGATGAGGACTTCTCGATTATCAAGGATTTTCTTAACGATTTCCCATTTCCTCCACCCGAGGAGGTTATGAGTATCGAGCCCAAATATTCACATGAGTAACCACCTATCCTTGAGTTGAAAGATTTACCTCCTCACCTCGAATATGTCTATTTGGAGGAGGTAGACAAGTTGCCGGTTATTATTGCGAAGGATCTTTCGAATGATGAAAAAACCGCACTTGTCGATGTTCTTAAGGACCACAAAGGGGCGATTGCGTGGAAGTTATCCGACATTAAGGGAATCGATCCCAAGTTTTGTACCCACAAAATTTTAATGGAGGAGGATTTCAAGCCCACAATCCAAAGTCAAAGGAGGGTGAACCCCAAAATTCACGACGTCATCAAAAAGGAGGTCCTTAAACTCCTTGACGCATGAATGATTTATCCTATTTCCGATAGCCCTTGGGTGAGTCCTATTCATTGTGTCCCTAAAAAGGGAGGAATGACCGTTGTGCCAAACGATGCCAACGAGTTAATTCCCACTAGACTCGTGACCGGATGGAGAGTGTGCATTGACTATCGAAAGTTGAATGAAGCCACTTGAAAAGACCATTTTCCCTTGCCCTTCATGGACCAAATGTTGGAGCGTCTTGCGGGAAACGATTTCTATTGCTTTCTAGATGGATTTTCCAGTTACTTCCAAATTCCCATCGATCCTTGTGATCAAGAAAAAACTATGTTTACGTGTCCATATGGAACGTTTGCCAATCGTAGAATGCCATTCGGACTTTGTAATGCACCGGGAACCTTTCAAAGGTGCATGATGGCTATTTTTCATGATATGATCGAGAAGACGATGGAAGTCTTTATGGATGACTTTTCCGTGTTTGGTAATTCGTTCACTTCGTGTTTGTCGAATCTTGAGAGAATGTTAAAACGTTGTGAGGAAACCAACCTTGTGCTCAATTGGGAAAAGTGTCATTTTATGGTTAAGAGTGGAATCGTCTTAAGGCACAAGGTCTCGAAAGCGGGGATTGAGGTAGATCAAGCTAAGGTAGACGTCATCGCCAAATTACCTCATCCCAAAACCGTTAAGGGAGTTAGGAGTTTCCTAGGCCACGCGGGCTTTTATCGTCGATTCATCAAGGATTTTTTAAAGATTTCTCGACCCATTACACATCTTCTTGAAAAAGAGGCACGTTTTGTCTTTGACAAAGATTGTGTACGAGCCTTTGAAATCCTTAAGAGGAAACTTACCGAAGCTCCCATTCTTGTTTCTCCCAATTGGAACCTCCCCTTTGAACTAATGTGTGATGCTAGTGATTACGCTATTGGGGCCGTTTTGGGGCAACGTCATGATAATCACTTCTTGCCTATTCACTATGCTAGCAAGACGATGACCGAGGCTCAACTAAAATACACTACAATGGAAAAGGAGTTCCTTGCCGTGGTGTATGCATTTGAGAAGTTCCGACCTTACCTCGTCTTGACGAAATGCATAGTGTATACGGTCCATTCGGCTATTAAGTATCTCATGGCAAAGCAAGATGTTAAGCCTAGATTACTTCGTTGGATTCTCCTCCTTCAAGAATTTGATCACACCATTGTTGACAAAAAAGGAGCCGAGAATCTAGCGGCCGATCATCTCTCTCGTTTGGAAGATCCTCACCAAAGTGTTTATGAGCCCAAGGAAATCACCGAAACATTTCCGCTCGAGACACTTGGTGTAGTGAATTCCAAGCTTGATTCTTCCACCCCATGGTTTGCGGATTTTGCAAATTACCATGCGGATAACTTCATCATTAAGGGTATGACGACTCAAGAAAAACGAAAATTCTTTCGGGACGTCAAGTTCTACTTTTGGAACGACCCTTACTTGTTTCGAATTGTGCGGATCAAATCATCCGACGTTGTGTATTTGGCATCGAAGCTTCTAACATCCTTAGAGCTTGCCATGAGGGACCCACGGGTGGTCACCACGGTGCTAATATCACGGCTAAGAAGGTGTTTGATGCCGGCTTCTTTTGGCCTACTATTTACCGAGATGCACAAGATCTTGTGAAGTCATGTGATGCATGCCAACGACAAGGAAAAGCCTCACAAAAAGATGAAATGCCACAAAACATCATCCAAGTGTGTGAGATCTTTGATGTTTGGGGCATAGACTTTATGGGGCCGTTCCCATCATCTCGTGGTAATAAGTACATCCTTGTTGCGGTTGACTACCTTTCTAAGTGGGTGGAGTCAAAGGCCTTGCCCACCAATGATGCTCGTGTGGTAGTCAAGTTTTTGAAGCAATTGTTCTCTCGGTTTGGAACCCCTCGTGCTATCATAAGCGATCGTGGAACCCATTTTTGTAACGACCAATTTGAAAGGGTCCTAAGGAAATATGGGGTTACACATCGGCTTTCTACGGCTTATCACCCACAAACGAGTGGGCAAGTCGAGGTTTCAAACCGAGCATTGAAGAGGATTTTGGAGAGATCCGTTGGGGAAAACCGACAATCTTGGTCGGATAAGTTGGACGATGCTTTATGGGCCTTTAGGACCGCTCATAAGACGCCCATTGGGTGCACTCCCTATAAGCTTGTGTATGGAAAGAATTGTCATTTGCCTATCGAGTTAGAACACAAGGCTTATTGGGCCCTAAAGCATTGTAATGATGATATGGAGACCGCGGGAAAACACCGGAAAATGCAATTAAATGAATTGGATGAATTGAGGGATATTGCTTATGAAAATTCATTGATTTACAAATAAAAACTAAAAAGTTGCATGATTCTAAAATAAAAAACCGGGTTTTTAACATTGGGGATCAAGTTATGCTTTTTAATTCAAGATTGAAAATCTTTTCCGGTAAATTGAAATCCCGTTGGTCCGGTCCATTCACCGTGACTCAAGTGTTTCCGTATGGGACCATCGATCTAGCTCAAGATGATGGTCCTAACTTCAAGGTGAATGGACATAGGTTGAAGCACTACTTTGGCGGGGAAGTTCCATCCTTGAACTACCTCGACCAAATCACTTTCCCTAATGATAATTAGTATTGAGGGGATCGAGTCGAGCTCATGACTCGGTAATCAAAAACGAGGTGCCTCGTGGGGGAGTCCCATGCTTATCCTATGTACATATTATCTCTTTCTAATGTAGCTTACGTGTGGGGATTTGTGCCCTTCTAACTTTTGTTCCGTGGTTGTTTGTGAATTGTGGCTTTAGATGATCATGATCTTCACGATTGGAGCCTCTCGTGTTCGTTTTATGGGAGCACTCGATCGTTTGCTTTGGAGACATTTCTCAATATCCATGATATATCCTTTGATGTTCTAACCTTAGGTTTTTAGCACACTTCATAAACGGCTTAAAATTTATTGGTTACACCCTTTCCATGCTAGATTAGGCATTCGACTACGTCTCTAGTATGGGGGTGTTTGCACCCCTAGACTCGAAACATTGAGGACAATGTTTAACTTTAGTATGGGGGGTGAATAGATACTTGCCTTGCCAAACCTTCACGCTTTCCAAAGTTTATCTTTTTGTTTATCGTTTTGTTGCAAAATAAGGCTAAAAATGGCCAAATTTTAAATTTTTCTCATGTTCTATAAGTGTTTGAAGACACGAATGTAGGTTTTCCGATGGCGAGAATAAGAGTAATTTTTGACTCGACCGTGCTTGTTGAGCACTTAGCTTTGATTCCTTAACTACACATTAGGCTAAGTCTCTTAAATGAGGACGAGAAATGATAGAGTTAATTATAAGTTACTATGCTAAACGTAGAGTACTCGTATTCTTTCAAAAACTAATGTGTTCTCGTTGTTTGCTTATTCTCCCTTCGCATGTAAATATTTTTTGCTTAATAAATATTGACTTAGCGGTTTAGTTAGGATTGTTGGGTTTCTAGTATTTTCTAGTAGCTTCCGTGTGATTAAATTTGGAAGACATTAAGGTATCGCCAGCGTCACGGTTTTGAAGTATTAGCACCCCAATAATCGAAAGCTTCACCCAATAATAAGATTTCAAGTGCTCACCTAAATCAAGCAAACAATTTGAAGCCCCACAAGGCCGAAAAATCTATGCAAAATTGAAAGTGAATCAAGCCTTAACCTTCGAAGCTTTAAAGATCCAAAATTCGCCTTAGCGTGAGGATATACGTCTTTGGCTAATAAAACCACCGATGAGGCGGATAATAAAAGGCAAGGCAAGACCGAAGTCATAATAAAAGCTTCATGGCGAAGTTGAATAAAAGATGGAGGTAAACCAAAGATAATAAGGCCCTTCCGTTAGGGGGCGTATAAAAGTCTTGGTAATAAGTCTCATGTTCAAAACCGTTATAAAACCGTGTTTATCGATACTTCTTGTCAACTTAATTTTTTAACATCTTTGTCTATTGGGAGGGGTTATTGATTTGATGGTCTTAGTTACACCGTTAGGACTCTATTTTTAGACCTAAATCTCTATTATCGCATAAGTCAAACAATGTATCCTCGTGAAACATTCAAGACAAAATAAAATATAAGAGATACAACTTAGGAATAATGGGAGGATAAGTACGTGATTAGGGAATATGAGTAGTGTTAGCATTACTAACTTATAATGACAATGATCTCGTTGCACGCTTTGCATGGAATTGGGGTGAAAATCGAGGACGATGAAATTATTTCTAACGAAGCATTCACGTGTTCTTATTCTATGAACCTAAACGTCCTATTTTGCGATGAAAATCATACATTATGTCTAAAACGTAAGTAGTAGCTATAGTAGTAGTGTAGCTAGTTTATCGTTCAATAAAGTGAATAAAAATGAATTTTGGAGATGCTAAGATACTTTATTCTAGCATTGCATGAGGGCACGGCAATGGTTTAGTATGGGGGAGTGATGAGACTGCTTTTATACATAGTCTCATCTTCCAAATAGGGCTTAAAATGCATTAAATATCATCAAAATACCCATATATATGCTTGTGTTTGCTACTTGTGTATTTTAGGTACGGATATTGAGAAAATGACAAAAGATCACAAGAATCATGCAAAAACGAACACGGGAAACGAAGCCGCACAATGAACCAAGCCCTAATAAAGACTTTCCCAAGATCAACCCTTGAAGATTAAAAGAATTATGAAGAAGGGTCCTACAATTATGAAGAATTGACACTTTATACCCTTGTATCCTCATAATTACAAGTTTGGTCCCTAAAGTTTGTCAAAATTACAAAAAGGGCCCTCCACTTTGAAGATTTGGCAAGTTTAGCCCCTCAACAAAGCTAAATTGTCAACCAATATCATCCACAAAGTCAAATACATCATGAAGTCCTTCAAAGTACAAGAAATGACAAGTTTAGTCCTTTGAAAATTCCAAAATTACACAAAGGACCCTCAACTTTCAACATTTGGCGAAAATGGTCCCTCAATCATCAAGACTTGGCAATTTCAGTCCTCCAAAATGTCAATTATGCAAGTCTAGACCATTATCATTGAAGACAATACCAAATCAGCCCTTGAAGAACTAAAAAATGGCAAGAAATACCCCTGAATTCACTTTGTAAAAGTTTTGGGCCAAAAATGCAAAGTGTGCAAAAGTTGTTAAGGCATAAATGGGCGTTGATAGAGTTTTCAACTGAAAAGACAAGAAGAAAGGAATCAAGGGACTAAAAGGGGCAGACACCAAACTTACCTAGACCAGTGAGGGGGTGACACGTGCCCCACTCACTCCATCCAGCCAATCACAACTCACCATCCCTCCATGTCACTCTCCACTCACCCGGTTTAAGATTAAATTAATCTTGGCGCCATTAACAAGTATTTAAACATAATCCAAACCCAAAACGGATTAAACCATGCACTATTCACCTCAAGAACACAATTAGGGGTTTCTTAATTTCTTGTAATTAAGCCCTAATAACTTCTAAAATATTGATTAATGGCCCTCTAATCATAACCCAACCCCTAAACTCTCATCACTCTCATGCATGTGATAATGCCAACCGTCCCCTGCCCCACTTTTCATGTCCAAACAAAAACCAACCAGCAATCCAACGTGGGAGAATTGTGCTTGTAACTTAAGCTTGTTTTACACCCTTGGATCAACTTTGCACTTGCCAGCATCAACAAACAGCCAAAAACAAGTCACATGATTCAAGAAGATGCCAAAACTCTCAAGGGCAAAATTAGGACTTCAGTAGCTAGGGTTCACGTTTTTATCCAGTAACTTAGTCTCATTGTATGCCTATATAAAGGCTTAGGGTTCCAACATTTAGGCTTTGCTTTTGATTTTTCCTTGTTCAAGTTTCTGTAAATCCTGTGACAATCCGTCAATTTATGGTCGATATTTTATTCTCAATATTTATTTGAAAACATTATTTTAATATTATATTATGAACTCACTTATTTTTGGGAAGAAATTTGGATTTATGTCTTGAAGTAGCATCGACTGCGTCTAAACCGGAGGATTCAACGTTACGTGCTTACGTTTACATACACCGTCTTTGGTGACAGTCCGACATTTCAGAAAATAATTTTATCCGTGAATATTATTTTGGAGTTTTAAATTTGTGTTGGTTCATAAACTCAAAAATTTACGAGAAGAGATTAGGACTTACGATTTTATTTTAACGTCCTTTATGACTAAACCGGAAACCTTAGGATTACGTATTTACGTTTTCGAACTCCGTTTTTGAAGAAACAATTTTTATTGGATTCGTTTTGTAACGTTGATTCATAATTTATAAAAACGTTTTTCGTAAAACGACCCGAGGGCACGCAAATCGAGGAAACTAGAATCGAGGAGTACCCGTAAATAAATGGGATGAGACAAGTGGGACACTTGTCCCACCCCACTCCAAAACCGGCCTAATTAGTTCACCACAACAACTTGGTGTCAAGTTGTAAGTAATATTACTTACACTTGTCATGAAAGCTTACATCTTAAGCTTACCACAACACAAAACCATCTAAGCTAGAAACCACTTCTCATTTCTTACATGCAAACAAGCTACAAACTTTCTCTCTCTCACTCTTGACTCCATTTTTGGCCGTCCCATATATCACAAACAACACCCTCATTTGATCAAAATCAACCACAAAGTCTCATGTTATTCATATACATGTTGATGCCCTTTTGAAGCCCTATTGATTGGTGCAAGTTATAACATCCAAGGAGGAGTATTCATAGTGACTTAGGGCTGATTTTCCACAAGGTATACATGAAGAATGGTGGTCTTGAAGATGGTCTTGGTGCATCACAAGTTTCTCCATCAAAATCCATGTTTTGATCAACCTACATCATCATGGTGGTATAAAGATTGTCCTCCTCATCTTCTTGTTATTTTGATTATGTAAACATGTATTTTATTTCCTATTGTATATGTATATGATGATTATATGATGATAAAAATGTTATGTGGGGATTTGGTGTTGATAAATATGATTAAAAAGGTGAAAAACTATAATAAAGATGGGTAAATCTTGTTTAAATGATAGGCTGTATAAAAACAGTAAAGAACCACATGTTAGACTGATAAAATGATGAAATAAAATGGATTTACAGTAAGCTATGGGTCTTGTACACATGTGAGAGTTGGCCATGCAATGGAATCATTGTAATGAGTGAGATATGATCAAAACAAGTTTAAGATACAAATCTGAGTTCACTGTTTTGGACGATTTTTAGAAAATACTTAGAAGATGATTCAACAGTAGCTATAGAAGAGTTAAATGTAGCACATATCATGTAGTTTATGTGATGAGCTTCTATCTCCATATAGAACTCAAGATATGGCAGTTTTGATGAAAGTGAAGATAAAAATCAGATTTTTGAAAAATAAAGTATAATACTATTATATAAGCACTCAAAATTATATTTTATAAAATGTAAAGTTAAAACCCACTAACTCATGAATTTTATTTATATAAATATGTTAAAGGTTAAATAAGTGGACATTTTATAAAAATAGTAACTTGTTATGTCTTATAAGATATAAAACTATAAACATGATTTTTACGACTTTTTCGGCTATTGCCGTAAAATTAACGTTTTTGTTAAATAAAACTTAGATGGTTGGACCAGTCTAATGAAAACTTTATAAAACTTATATACTGATATATAGACATGTATAACAAGTAAAAACCGATAAAACCCGAACTATAGGGCATACGTACATTAACGAGCTAAGTAAACATATTGGACTAATACTTGGGCTAATAATTGGACTAAATAAGATAAACACTCATAAAAAGAACTTATTGGGCTTAACCCATTTGGGCCCAAATTGTAAAGTTTAAGTACTGATAATATAAGTACAAAATGGATTAAAATAAGTTAAATAACTTATAATAAGCTTATTGGACTTAAGACACGTAAATGGGTAAAACTAGTAAACTAATATAAAAGTTATCGACATATAACACTAAAATGAGTAAACGAGAATATGTAAACCCACTTGATCATCATATATATATAATCATCATATGTATACATACTTGTTATTTTTATAAAGTCATTGGACAAATGTCTAAGACCGAGTATTATTTGTCTAGGTTTCCGTGATTGAAGCACGTACCGTACGTCCGAATTGCCGATAACCCGCCTTCCCACATCAACGTGAGTTCATAGCCTCACACTCTTTTAAATGTTTTTATAAATGCTTTCTAAACCCGCGAGGGAGATAACATGTTAGTTTTTATAAAATAGGACACCATTTGTCCCAATTGTTTGTTTATTGATTTTGGACCCGAATGATTGAATGACCCGATTGTATGACCTGATAAATGATTAAAGGACCCGATAGATGAAATTAAATGGATTATTAAAGTTAGGTTATGTCACTAAAAGTCCCATTAGCATGAATTGTGAACTACCGGGATTTGGTAGACGCTTATGCATTTAATAGTACTATTTGGGGACGATCACCCCAGTTCGCGCCTTGACGGTTGATCCCCGTCGTGCCACATTGATTGGTAAGCGAATTTATGTATGAGAAGATTTCCATAGCGTGACCTTTGTGACGACACGCTACTTTAGATGGGCAAAATTGGTATCGGTTTAGCTACCCGTTTTGGTTTTAGTAAGGTAACAATGTCATGCGGCTTATAATAATCCAATCACCGAAATATTACTAGACGCTCCGAATTACGATGTATTGCCTGACTAGCAATACAGGGTCATACTATTGATATTATGTTTGTGTTTTGGTTTTCATAACCATATTCATATAACGGTTTTTGGTTTCATACAACGTCATAAGACGTATTGTACGATGTTTTTACGACATTGGCTCGTATAATAATTTTTAAGGCAAATGCCTATATTATGATTTTCGATAATGATTTATATAAAATGACTTGGCTATTTTATGGCCTATTACAAGGATTTGTATAAAATGATTTAGGCTATTTCTTGGCCTATCAAAACGATGTGTACAAAATGATTTTCAGTAATAATTTTATACTGATATTATATTGATGGAATTTATTAAACTCTATGAATTCACTCTACGTTATCGCTGACCTTTTCTTTTAACATGTTTTATCTCAGGTACTTGAAGGTAATTCTCGGGAAGACAACAAGAATTCATGGCCCGCACCTAAACAATATTTTCCATTCAAATACTTTGTAAAACTTTGTATGAAATGACTTGGGACCTATGTAACTTTGATATTTATGAATGGAAATGCTTTATTAATAAACGACGCGATTTTTATGCGTTGTCTATGATGTGAGTAATGTGCTATCCCGTAACACCAACTAGTCTTCCGCTGTATCGAGTTGTATAAATTTGGGGGTGTTACAGTTTGGTACCAGAGCTCTCGTTATAGAGAACGAAAGATTTTTAAAACTAAGGTTTTGAATAAACCATTACAAAATCTTTTAACTATAAACATTTTTCACAAATGTCTAAAAATCTTTTGACTATAAGGTGCCGAAGAATTCCCGAGTTACCGACAAGGCGAGACTGAGAAGTGTTATTTTAATATATATATAACTTGGATTATATATATATGATGTAATTTTATTACATGATTGTTTGATGGTTATTTTGATATTTATACGAGGTATTTATACGACATAGATTGTCACAATGTACCCTAAATCCCCTAGTAAGTTTATTGAAGCTATTCTCGTAGGAATTCTAGCTATCCTAGATCTAAACCAAGTTGTGGATATTTATGATCCCAACAAATGGTTGATACTCGTAGAAATGTAGATATTAGTTGATTGTGATATTGAAGAAGAATTGGCGAGATTAAATTTGATATCGATGTTATGACGATCTTTTCTTATAGAGTGGAGTTTGACAAAACGTTACCACCTAGAAAGATGTCATCTGATTCGTTGTCACCCAATTCTTAAAATTGAAATCGAAAGGGTGAATGTTGCACTTGAGGCTGTTATTGGAACCATTACCCAAAAGCCTCATGCCACTAGTACCTTTCCGAGAAGTCTAGTTGAATGATCAAGTCATTTCATACTAGTGACTCATTTGATAATTTTTTATTGTAAGAGATATAGGATTGGAAATTAAGTATTGATTTATATCAAGCTATTATTACCCTATTAAGGTGTAAGAATAAGATTGAAAGTATTGGAATATGAGGTAGGATATCGAATTGAGTATAAAATTGGTTGAAACTTGAATAAAGTAAAATTTAACCCATATGGAATATGAGATTATTAATAGTAGTCGTTAAGTTTTGTGATTGAATTATAAGGTTTTAAATGATTGTTAGATCGTGTTAACTGTTGTTCCTAGGCCATTGTCCACTGACGAGGATGCCTAGTGTCCAATAAATAAATTGAAGAAATCTTCTTCTGAATTGAGACCATGGATCTTCCAGGACATGTGGAACACCTAATGACTCTTGTAGATTAGTATTCATTGTGGTATCTTTTAAAAATCCCTAACTTAACTGAGATATCAATTGGTAGGATGAGTTCTGAGAATTGTATGACATAGTGACACGTAATGTGTTACGGTACAATTTTGACTTGTTTGTGATTAATGAAAAAGACTACCTTTGATTGCTAAATTCTACATGTATCGATGTTATCTATCTTTTCTTGCTTCTTCCTAATGTTCTCATTAGTGATGCAACCATTGAACAAGTACTCATCTTGATTTGAGTTACGTTGTGAATCATTCTTCGTGAGTGCCATCGAGGTCATGAACCTCATTATTAATTGGCTAAGCTCATTTCCTATCATATCGTAGTTAATTCTTGGTGAACAAACTTTCATCACTCTTTTGCAGATCACACATTGTTTTTATAAAGTTAAAACGATATCCATTGAGAAAATTTAATTTTCATCACAATAAGGATTATTCAAAGAGAGATTTATAAGTGATTGATATCAAAATAAAGTTGTTTTTGAGACACTTTGAAAAACTTAATTGTTTTCATAACAAGGAAAATCTTTGTAAATTTATTTTTGATTCTTATTTAAGAATTAAGCATGAAAATGTTTTTATTATAAACATGATGATAAAATTTTGACGAACTGAGTATTGCATCGTTAATCTTGAAATTGTATATAGTTGCGCACCTACATACAATTTGGAATGGACCATGCAAGACTGATTAGTAGTCACCATAAAACTAATGAATAAACACTACATTTTCTTTGAAGATTGTGAAAGATTAAATTTTATGAGATCTGCAAGAAGTGAAAAATAAGGACATAGTGTTAGGGACACCTACATATGTGCCTGTAGCATCTATTCTTCTGAGTCAAATTTACTCATCTGTGGAAATTTTCTTATTTGACAATTGACAATTCTTTCTTGTTCAATTCTCCCGTAGTAAGATTCTTAGGAAAAGTATTTGATTACCGAGTATCGATACCCGACTGGATGTATTGACATTCTTATCATTTCTTATGATTTGATTTCATTTGAATGACCTGGGTAATGATCTGAGGAGCTTTCGAATGCGTACTCAAATTATGAAAACATGGGATATATTCATATTCGTTAAATGTTTTCGTCCGTATCTGATTTGAAATTCTCTCGCACAGATTATGCGTTGACCTTACTCTTTTAATAGTAGTTATGTCTCCATATATCCTTGAACTTGTAAAGGATTATGAATTAATATTAGTCTTTTGAGAAGTTCACATCTTATCGACGGCAATAAAACTGAAAAGTTGATAGTGCCAGTAGAATGGATTGATTGATTATGACATGACGACATTGTCTTAATTGATGGGAACTCGAGTAGAATTCCCCTAAATGATAAGATGTTGATTATCAAAAGTGATCTAAATAATTCTTGATGGATGACCGTATCCTGCATTTCGACTTGAAATTATATTGTGATTGGTTGTGAATTAGTCATAGATATTATAATCTAGAATGAACCTAATATTAATTTATTAAAAGATGTTTCTGTTATTTGAAACTTTAGTAAGTATTTGTTAATGAATTACCTAGACTTTTGCCATTAAGGCAAGTTGAAATAGGTATTGATTATATTTCCGGTGCTGCACTTGTGGCTTGAGCACTGTACGTCAGCACCGTCAAAATTAAAGGAATTACCGTACAACTGAGATAGTTGTCGGAGAAAGATTTTATTATACCAAGCCTGTCATCCTGAAGAGCTATGGTGTTATCATTCCTTATATTTATAGATTACTGTGACTGAGTAAATTGACAATCGAAAACGATATCCATAACTCGAAATGGAAGATTTGTTCGATCATTTACAAGATTCTAGCGTATGTTTTAAAGATTTGACTCACGGCATGGTTATCACCAACGTCGCGTCCGCGAAAAAGATTATGTATTCCAATCACTACATCCGGTACTTGTAATAAACATTATGAGTTTCACGTGACGTCGTTTGGATTGACCAATGCACATGTAGCATTCATAAATTTTGTGAATCACGTGTGAAGGTTGTAATTTGATAAATTCATGCTCGTGATCATTAAGAACTATATGTTTGTTTATAAGAATAAGAATGAGTTAATAATTATTTATAGATTGCCCTGAATTGGCCGAACAATGAAAACCTATACCTTAAATATTTAACATGAGATTAAAGACTTAATCCTTTACATAAAATGACCATTGGATTAATGACGATAAGATATATGTATATAGACTCTTCAAAAGTTAAGAGCCCTTTTAAGACTTTGGATATTACCAAAAAGAAATGGAAATATATTTTGACAAATGTTTTAACAAAGGATTTTAAGGGATTATTCCCTTATACACAAACCATTTAACTAAACTTCTGTTTAGGGGTAAATGTTTGTGTATACCTCAAGATAACTTAAGAAGGATTGAGTAAAACCATTTATACCATGACTTGAAATTTTAAACGACACTTTTTGCTTTTCAAATAAGAAAATTTTGACCAAAATATAAACAAAGGTTTTTTGAACATTTACGAATCCTATTAATTATTTTCGATAAATCAACAAAAATCGTGTTAATTAAATTCAAATTTATTTTTGAACATTTTATATAATTGGTCAAACTAAGAAATTTAAAATCTTTATGTTTACGTTTCATAAGAATTAAATACTTATTTTTTAATTACTTGCAATAATTATCGACGCCTTAAAACGTCGGATTGAGCAAAATGAATAAAAATGATAGTAAAGACGGAACTAAAACATAGAAGATATGAAGAAAGAATTTTGAATAAATACGGTTGTGATATTTATTTCATGAGGAAGGTGACCGTAATTACTGACGCATAATATAGAAAGAATATCTGAGTGAATTGTGAACATGATAATTACATCATCATGAGAAGTGAATATAGATACCGACGCATTATGTAGAAAATGTAAAGAACCAGTTAGGACATGTTCCTTAATAATGATTATGAAAAATAAATTGCCGAACAATTTAAAATATAGCCGATGCTTATAAAGAGGATAATATAGATAATAAAAAGAGGTTTCACGGCTAGTGTGAACCATTATAGTTGAGAAGCCGATAGCGTTAAATGTTTTAAAGACCACATGTGATTGTCTAAATATGGAGATTGTGAGATATAGTTATGTTGGAATTTGTAGGTATAAGTATTCTATTTATGTCATTTATGACTAGAAGTATCTTTGTCTGGAGAAGTTGAACTAATGGCAAATTATGAAGGCAGACATCGCCTCATACATTAGTAAACGTCTAGCTATTGAAAAGGTCATCATCTGAATTTAATTCGATTTGGGTCATCGTCGACAGACTGACCAAATCTGCTAATATCATTCTCGTTAATGATAAATGCAAAAGAGTTATGTAAACATAACATGCCTGTATCGATCATCTATATCAAGATCCTCGCTTCGCATCGAATTTCTAGAGATTCGCTCAGAAATCATTGAGAACGAACCTTGATGAGAGTACTATGTACCACCCCAAATCGAAGGGACGAGGTAAAGTAACGGTACAAAGTAATATAAGTGTTGTTTTATGTTGGAATGATTGACCTTTGGTAATAGACCGTATAATCGTTTTCCTTTGGAGAGATTATCATTGATAATCATCATATTAGGATCGAGATCGAATCTTGTTAGGATCTAAATCTTAGAGCATCTGTAAGCAAGAGTTGAGACGGAGACATCCGACATACACCAATAGTGAGTTGGACATGTCTTTTAGGTTTAAGGTTTCCTATGATGGCGAACCTAACCTTACAAATTACCCGACCCGCGAGATCTGAAATGATTGTTGAAATTAGGATCTGATTATTGACTACCGATAGTGGACAGGAGGTAATGTGAATATAGAATGTAGATCTTGAAGTGCCAAATGGGCAGCGAAGTTATGCCACAATTTTTAAAACTTGGAAAAATGAATTCATGATCTGACAAATCATGGGATATAAGTCCCCGTTGTATGGGACCATTGAGATGATGTAAAAGTTGGGATTGAAACGCATACAGGCTGGATCTACCCTAGGACTCAAGAAATGCGTGAATTATGTTTCGTAAATCGAACTTGATGGAATATCTATCAAGTGAAAATCCGATTATTCTTAGTAGAGCTTAGATCGACGAAAAGTTGCATTCATCAGAAACCCGTGAACATCATGGATAGAGAAAGTAAGTCAACATTTAGCCTGATCTTATTCCCGTAGTTATGTTTGATGAAACTCGCGTATTGTAATGAATTGTACTTGTGAGAAAAGACCGAATGTGGAGGAAATACCCACATGGCTTTAACTCTATAAGAAGCGAGTAGTAAGATGATCTTTGAGGACAAAGATCCTGTTTAGGGGTAAATGCTGTGACAATCCGTCAATTTATGGTCGATATTTTATTCTCAATATTTATTTGAAAACATTATTTTAATATTATATTATGAACTCACTTATTTTTGGGAAGAAATTTGGATTTATGTCTTGAAGTAGCATCGACTAGCTCTAAACCGGAGGATTCAACGTTACGTGCTTACGTTTACATACACCGTCTTTGGTGACAGTCCGACATTTCAGAAAATAAATTTATCCGTGAATATTATTTTGGAGTTTTAAATTTGTGTTGGTTCATAAACTAAAAAATTTACGAGAAGAGATTAGGACTTACAATTTTATTTTAACGTCCTTTATGACTAAACCGGAAACCTTAGGATTACGTATTTACGTTTTCGAACTCCGTTTTTGAAGAAACAATTTTTATTGGATTCGTTTTGTAACGTTGATTCATAATTTATAAAAACGTTTTTCGTAAAACGACCCGAGGGCACGCAAATCGAGGAAACTAGAATCGAGGAGTACCCGTAAATAAATGGGATGAGACAAGTGGGACACTTGTCCCACCCCACTCCAAAACCGGCCTAACTAGTGCACCACAACAACTTGGTGTCAAGTTGTAAGTAATATTACTTACACTTGCCATGAAAGCTTACATCTTAAGCTTACCACAACACAAAACCATCTAAGCTAGAAACCACTTCTCATTTCCTACATGCAAACAAGCTACAAACTTTCTCTCTCTCACTCTTGACTCCATTTTTGGCCGTCCCATATATCACAAACAACACCCTCATTTGATCAAAATCAACCATAAAGTCTCATGTTATTCATATACATGTTGATGCCCTTTTGAAGCCCTATTGATTGGTGCAAGTTATAAAATCCAAGGAGGAGTATTCATAGTGTCTTATGGCTGATTTTCCACAAGGTATACATGAAGAATGGTTGTCTTGAAGATGATCTTGGTGCATCACAAGTTTCTCCATCAAAATCCATGTTTTGATCAACCTACATCATCATGGTGGTATAAAGATTGTCCTCCTCATCTTCTTGTTATTTTGATTATGTAAACATGTATTTTATTTCCTATTTTATATGTATATGATGATAAAAATGTTATGTGGGGATTTGGTGTTGATAAATATGATTAAAAAGGTGAAAAACTATAAGTAAAGATGGGTAAATCTTGTTTAAATGATAGGCTGTTTAAAAACAGTAAAGAACCACATGTTAGACTGATAAGATGATGAAATAAAATGGATTTACAGTAAGCTATGGGTCTTGTACACATATGAGAGTTGGCCATGCAATGGAATCATTATAATGAGTGAGATATGATCAAAACAAGTTTAAGATACAAATCTGAGTTCACTGTTTTGGACGATTTTTAGAAAAAACTTAGAAGATGATTCAACAGTAGCTATAGAAGAGTTAAATGTAGCACATATCATGTAGTTTATGTGATAAAAATTTGAGCTTCTATCTCCATACAGAACTAAAGAAATGGCAGTTTTGGTGAAAGTGAAGATAAAAATCAGATTTTTGAAAAATAAAGTATAATACTATTATATAAGCACTCAAAATTATATTGTATAAAATGTAAAGTTAAAACCCACTAACTCATGAATTTTATTTATATAAATATGTTAAAGGTTAAATAAGTGGACATTTTATAAAAATAGTAATTTGTTATGTCTTATAAGATATAAAACTATAAACATGATTTTTACGACTTTTTCGGCTATTGCCGTAAAATTAACGTTTTTGTTAAATAAAACTTAGATGGTTGGACCCGTCTAATGAAAACTTTATAAAACTTATATACTGATATATAGACATGTATAACAAGTAAAAACCGATAAAACCCGAACTATAGGGCATACGGACATTAACGAGCTAAGTAAACATATTGGACTAATACTTGGGCTAATAATTGGACTAAATAAGATAAACACTCATAAAAAGAACTTATTGGGCTTAACCCATTTAGGCCCAACTTGTAAAGTTTAAGTACTGATAATGTAAGTACAAAATGGATTAAAATAAGTTAAATAACTTATAATAAGCTTATTGGACTTAAGACACGTAAATGGGTAAAACTAGTAAACTAATATAAAAGTTATCGACATATAACACTAAAATGAGTAAACGAGAATATGTAAACCCACTTGATCATCATATATATATAATCATCATATGTATACATACTTGTTATTTTTATAAAGTCATTGGAAAAACGTCTAAGACCGAGTATTATTTGTCTAGGTTTCCGTGATTGAAGCACGTACCGTACGTCCGAATTGCCGATAACCCGCCTTCCCACATCAACGTGAGTTCATAGCCTCGCACTCTTTTAAATGTTTTTATAAATGCTTTCTAAACCCGCGAGGGAGATAACATGTTAGTTTTTATAAAATAGGACACCATTTGTCCCGATTGTTTGTTTATTGATTTTGGACCCGAATGATTGAATGACCCGATTGTATGACCCGATAAATGATTAAAGGACCCGATAGATGAAATTAAATGGATTATTAAAATTAGGTTATGTCACTAAAAGTCCCATTAGCATGAATTATGAACTACCGGGATTTGGTAGACGCTTATGTATTTAATAGTACTATTTGGGGACGATCACCCCAGTTCGCGCCTTGACGGTTGATCCCCGTCGTGCCACATTGATTGGTAAGCGAATTTATGTATGAGAAGATTTCCATAGCGTGACCTTTGTGACGACACGCTACTTTAGATGGGCAAAATTGGTATCGGGTTAGCTACCCGTTTTGTTTTTAGTAAGGTAACAATGTCATGCGGCTTATAATAATCCAATCACCGAAATATTACTAGACGCTCCGAATTACGATGTATTGCCTGACTAGCAATACAGGGTCATACTATTGATATTATGTTTGTGTTTTGGTTTTCATAACCATATTCATATAACGGTTTTTGGTTTCATACAACGTCATAAGACGTATAGTATGATGTTTTTACGACATTGGCTCGTATAATAATTTTTAAGGCAAATGCCTATATTATGATTTTCGATAAGGATTTATATAAAATGACTTGGCAATTTTATGGCCTATTACAAGGATTTGTATAAAATGATTTAGGCTATTTCTTGGCCTATCAAAACGATGTGTACAAAATGATTTTCAGTAATAATTTTAAACTGATATTATATTGATGGAATTTATTAAACTCTATGAATTCACTCGGCGTTATCGCTGACCTTTTCTTTTAACATGTTTTATCTCAGGTACTTGAAGGTAATTCTCGGGAAGACAACAAGAATTCATGGCCCGCACCTAAACAATATTTTCCATTCAAATACTTTGTAAAACTTTGTATGAAATATAATGACTTGGGACCTATGTAACTTTGATATTTATGAATGGAAATGCTTTATTAATAAACGACGCGATTTTTATGCGTTGTCTATGATGTGAGTAATGTGCTATCCCGTAACACCAACTAGTCTTCCGCTGTATCGAGTTGTATAAATTTGGGGGTGTTACAAATCCCATTTTCAAAGTTAATGAAATTGAGTTTGAAATCTTGAAGAAAAGTCATTGGCCAATCTTTATTACTGCTTTCTATTGTTATATGCTTGTTAGTTCTAGAAGTTCAAAACCTGTTTTCAAAAGAGGAGTGTGTAAAAGTTTGCACATTTTCTCATTTTCTTGATATTTTGCTAAGTCTTGTTCCAATCTTGGAATTCTTGGGCTATAGGGCTGATCATAGCATCCTAACTGAGTTGGTTAAGGTGTGGTGAGGCTTATAACTTGGGGATAATCAAGTGTGGGGTAACAAGTTTGCATCAATCAAGTTTTCCAAAGTTTCTGATTTTTATGATATTTTGCTTTAACCCTTGTTCAATCTTAGTAGGCTTATTGTGGAAGCTTGTGCTTGTTCTTGCTAGCACATAAGCTCAAAATTCGTGGGTGTGGATGTACATCCATGAGGTTTGCATACTTAATCTCAAAATCTGCTTAAATTGTGATTTTTGGTGATATTTGTATGAAACTTGTGTTCTTGTGAATTTTGTGGCTTGTTCTTGCTTGAATCTGTTTATCATACTTGTTTTAGTGTTAATTGATGCTTGGTTGGCCTGAAATCTCACTTTGCTTTTGAAAATTTTGATTTGGAAAAGTTAAAGGGGTGTTTGGGTCTACTGGTTTGTACTTGCAACTTGTTATTGTGTTGTTAGTTTGTGTTGTTTATGCTTTGTATCTGCTATACCTTTGCTTGAGAGTGTTTTGCTGCAAGTTTCTGAGTTTGAAACCTTGAATCAAACAAATTGCTATATATTGTTGAGTTGACTGTTTTTTGACCTAAAATTTTGGGAAAACCTAGAGTTTATGCATGTTTAGGGATAAAAGCTGTTAATACATCATCAATATAACCTGTTTGAAAGATTTGAAGTGTTGAAATTGGCTTGTGTGTCAAATACATCAGCAAAAGTAAAAACCACATGTGTTAGTGTTCATCAGTAACCTTCATTGCTTGAATCTTGCTTAATTCTTTGAACCAGTGCATGAAACCTGTTTAGACTTGCTTATTGGAGTTTATAATAGCTTGTGTGTGCATTTGGTTGAATTTGGCTGGCTGATTATTGCTAAAACTCCTTATTTGTGCTCAACTGCTTATTGTTCATGTCTGTATCATGTCTGATGATTAATTGATTAAACTGTATCAATTGGGTGTTAGTGATTGTGTTATTTTGATTGTGATTGACTCCTTTTGATCCAAAGATCATTTGGGTGCCTTTGTGAAATCTGAATCCAAGAAAAAGTCACTAAAGAAAAAAAGTCAAAATAGTCAATGTAAGACCCGTGAAAGTGCCGTATGATGCTAAGTTATTGTCTCAAGAGATGTTCAGTAAGAGCATCTCTCTTAAGTTGTGGCTCACTTGTGGATGTGATATCCCGAGCCCAACGTCATTTATTTAAATCCTATTTTACGTATATTTTTTAAATTTTTAAGAATTTTTATCGTGGATTTATTTGACGGTTTAAGTTGAAACCGACGTTTACGGTCGTAATTTAAACGTTTGACGATTTAAGAAGAACCGATAGCGACTACGATACCGACGGATGCCCAAAACTTACATTTTAATATCGATTGATCGATATTTGAGTTTTTCGAGATTTTATTTTTATTACGTGTTAAGTCGAGTCGGAACCATATGAATATTCGTTTTGTGTGCGTTTGAACCATTTAAAAGTATTTTCCAGTGTTCGGGACGACCCCCGACTTCCGTAAAGTTTTTAAGTCGACTAATAAGTCGTTTTCCGCAAATATTGGTGTCGTTTAAAAATAAGGCCAAAAGATTTACAAAATAGCAAAGGAGGTCCCCCAAATTTTTACAAAAAGAGGAATTTAAAAACATACAAACAAATGTTGGGTCAAAAAGTTGATGTGGCAGAAACTCAAAAATGAAGAAAAAGTGAAGTTATTGTCTAAGCGTTGTCAAGACTAATTTGGGCGTTGACAAGAGTTAATTAGGCGTTGATGGCTCAAGCATTGTCGTGTGCAATCCAAGCATTGTCACATACAATTCAAGCATTGACAAAACGTAGACAAAGAAGCTTATGGAAGCTTCTATTTAGATAAACATGCAAAAGATATTCTGCATAAGTTTATTTAAATAGGAGATTTACTTGTTTATTCATCATTATCTCTTGTAAACCCTAATCCTTACACTATAAAAGGAACCAAGGGTCATATGTTTTATTCATTCAATTCATTCACAATGTAAACCTAAAGTGTGTGTCGACTAGACGTGGGATTCAATGTATACACGTCTAGTGGTTGTTCGTTATTAATATAATGAGCAATCCCTTGTGTTTTAATTCATGTTTTGTGCCTAAACACCTTGTTAATGATTGTTCTTCTAATTCCGCTTTGATTGTATAATCATATGAACAATGATCATTCCTAGTAGCTTCAAAGATCCGGAAACCAAGGTTTCCACAATTGGTATCAGAGCCTCGTGGCTCGTGATGCTAGGACCAACAAGGTGTTCGTATATCGTGAAGAAGAAGAAAAATTCGTATAGGGTTTTTCTGGACGTTTTTGTGTGCGCAGCAGTATTCAGAAGGTCATAACTTTTGATTGAACCGTTGGATCGTCACGAAGTTTTATATGTGTGTTCTACATACATAGATCTAAACATCCACCAGAGGGATTGTCGAGTTTTATCCCCAGGCAAAAGTTATTAAGCGTCAAAGTTGGCAGCAGAGGTGATTTTCAGTTTTTCAAGCTTTCACATAAAATCATGATTAGGGTTTCTTTAAACCCTAAATCAATTTAAAAGCAGAAAAATTGAAGATTTGAGGGATATAGCAGCAAGAAAAAGAACACATGAAGGAAGCACATGATGGAATATGTGTTCTTCGATTCTAGTTAGGGTTTTTATATGAAACCCTAGATCTCAAATATAACATGTTGATCTTTACTTGGTGATTGGTTTATAAAGTGGATATATTCAAAACGCATGAAGACAAAGACGAGAATTGTTTGATCACATGGATGCTCTTCCATACAAGCTTAGTGTGGTCTTAGGGTTAACAAATGCATTCACACGAAGCAAGGTCTCTGATTGGATGAAGCATGTGTGTTCACACGATCTACTATTCAATCTGTGTTCACACGTTGAAGCGCTTCTCATTGGTTGAGAGGCTTGTGTTCACACGATCAATAAAGAACAACATGTAGTAATTCTGTGATACTCGTTTCTTATTGGTGGAACACTTATGCATTCACACGATGATAGTCCCATGATTGTTGGAAATTGGTTCTCTACATGCTACTCCATGATAAAATTACGTTAGGTTAAAGCTAGGTTTGAGCCGCTTGATTCTGATTGGAGGAAAGGACGTGTTCACACGGTTTGAGATTTTTGATTGGCTATTCAAGTTAGCATTCACACGGTTACAAGGTTTCTAATTGGAGTAAGGATATGTTAATTATGAAGCGAATATATGACATTACGTATGGCTCCAAGGATGCTTTTGATTGGTTAAATGAATGAGCAACGTTGACAAATGTATTTTGACGTTGACAAAGTTTTGAAGCAACGTTGACAAGAAAGAGTGAACGCAACGTTGACAGAGTATGTTTTGACGTTGATAAGAATGGACGCTGACAAGGTTTATGGTTGGCGCTGATGTTTGTAATCCAGACGCTGACAGGAAGAAATTTGACGCTGACAGAAAAAGTCAACGCTGATAGAGTTGACAGTGTCGTCCGATATATGAACTTCAACGCTGATAGGTATTGTCCGATATTGGACAATACATCTGTCAAAGATATTGGACAGAAGAGGATATTGGACAACACAATGATTGCTGCTGTTTGGAAAATTGGTACGTTTTAAGAACACAAAAAGGAGGAAAATACACACGAAGGTACATGGAATCTCCGTTTTAATTTAGAATATCATGTTGATATTTATGGCTCGGATATTTTTACAAGGATTAATGATTATAAAGCGAGTTAGCAACTATTCATGAGAATTTGATGGATATTTTAAACTATGTAATTGGGATAAACCTTGTGAGAGGTTGTTACATATGGTATGAAGATGTTCTTTCATTAAATTCGTCATGAAGAGATGTTGGCTTAAGGGGAAGAATTCTTATGGTAAGTTTGATGATTGAAGAAGATTTTCGCGAGTTTGTGTTTTATCATATCTTAAAGTCATGCACTTCCAGCCATTGACTTTAAAGGTAACTTGTTCGTGCTTTACATGTTTGGTAACGAAGACTTGTCATAACACTTGAAGGAGTTACATTAGCGTGCTCAGTGTCTCACAAAGGATGAGAATATTGACAAGAGATCTAGGTCTACTTATACTTAGCTCCATGAGTATAAGTTCTTAGTCACATGGATAATACAAGACATGGAACACAAGATTGGGTTATTCTACTTCTACATCAAGAATATCTTATTTATTTTTCGTCAAGATCATTACATAGAGCTACATTTGGAGAATCTTCAACATTGCATACATTGTTTACTTCCTTGTTGATGTGACAAAAAGGGGAAGAAAATACATGCTACACTTGAGGGGAAGCAACTTGAAGATCATGTACAACTTACAAGAGATACACATAGAGTTTTGCCACTATCAACTAGGGGAAGATTGTTGGGTCAAAAAGTTGATGTGGCAGAAACTCAAAAATGAAGAAAAAGTGAAGTTATTGTCTAAGCATTGTCAAGACTAATTTGGGCGTTGACAAGAGTTAATTAGGCGTTGATGGCTCAAGCATTGTCGTGTGCAATCCAAGCATTGTCACATACAATTCAAGCATTGACAAAACATAGAAAAAGAAGCTTATGGAAGCTTCTATTTAGATAAACATGCAAAAGATATTCTGCATAAGTTTATTTAAATAGAAGATTTACTTGTTTATTGATCTTTATCTCTTGTAAACCCTAATCCTTACACTATAAAAGGAACCAAGGGTCATAGGTTTTATTCATTCAATTCATTCACAATGTAAACCTAAAGTGTGTGTCGACTAGACGTGGGATTCAATGTATACACGTCTAGTGGTTGTTCGTTATTAATATAATGAGCAATCCCTTGTGTCACCCCAAATTTCTCTCCTCTTCTCTCCCACCCCTCTTTTGGCCGTCGGCCATGAACACCACCACCATCAATAACTTTTTTTCCCCATTTGATTTGATTAAATCCAAGTTTAGACCACCTTCTCTTTATCCATTGTAAGTGTTTTTCCACAATCAATTTCAACATGCATTAACCCAAATTTATCAAGAATCAATGATTTTTCAAAAACATGTTTTGGTAAAATTAAATCATTTGTTTGTCTAATTAGTGATTGGGTAATGTATAATCAACCACAAAATCAACTAAAAACAGCATGGTTTGGGTGTTTTGAACACAAACACCTCACGGCTAATGGGGGTGTTTGGTGGGTTCATGGTGTTTGATGAAATGTGTTATGGTTTTATGTTTAGGATTGTGTTTTAGATGTTTTTGAATGGGTTGAACACATTGCATGTTTGTATTAGGATTTGGTTTTTAGGAAGATTTGATGTTAAGGTAGTTAGGGCTGTATGTAATGGATGGGTTTCGTTAGGATTGATAAAAATTAGCCTAGGTAGTGTTAAAATGGATTGAAAACAAGTAGAAAGGTGATTTTGAATGAGTCATTTTCAAACAGATTGTTTAGGGCTATTTTCGTGGTTTTGATTTTTGATCCAGGTTGTGATTGTAGGATATAGTTGTAGTGGTCGTCGAGACGTTCGTTTCGGTATAAAGTAGAGCTTACGACTCCAAACGAGTCAAAAGTTATGTTACTTTGAAAATACGTGTACCAGGAGATGAGAACCAACACAATCCGAATTTGTGTTTGGTTTTGGGTCAAATCCCGGGGACCATAGATAGAGTTTGGTAAATATTTGAAAGTTGATTTTTGGTCTCAAACCTGCATTTGTGAGTCTATTTTTATACTTAGGTGTCGGATTAGTCGATGGTGTATTTTAAATGGGTCAAACAAGTCTAACATGGTCAATGTGCAAAATCAGTCCGAAAAACGTAGGCTTAGTAATGTGTTGAGCAACGGGTCGTTAAAGCGAAAAATTTTAAGGGGATTAAAAATGTGATTTCTACAGGTCTTAAGGTATTTTTGAGAATTTTCCCAAAATTTTATAAAAGGGTATAAGTTTAGGAAAACAGCCCATACTTTTGGTAAGTATCGGCGAAATCGTAAAATGGATAGTAACTTTAATAACATTGATAAATGATATAAGTCTAGTAACAACTACTTGTTTGACTTTGGCGTGAGTTTTCATAAGCATTGAGTGTGTTTGCATTTGCGTGTGTTTAGTACAATAATGTACGCGGAGTATTGATTTAGTTTACCTACCTTGATTTTTAGGTCAAGTGTTTGATTTTCCCGGGCATCCACGTCGTCGGTGACATTTCTCGTTACGTCTTCGCTAGAACCACTACTACTACGCAAGGTGAGTCTATTGCCTCGCTCTTTACTTATTTCAAATGTTTTTACCCGCGAGGGGGATACATGCTATTTAAATGAAAATGAACATAAGTCATGAATGATTGTTGGACCCGAATGTTGCGTTGAAATTGTGTTGAGTACCTAGTTGCAAAAGGCCCTAATTTCATGAACTATTAACTATTTTCTTGCCCTTGAGAAGGGGGAAATAGCCGCTTATACAAAGTGATAGTACTATGGGGTTGACTACCCTATCCGAGACGAGGGCTAGTACGTTGATACCCCCTGCGGACGGATAATTTGTGATAAGAGATAAGGTATAATTGCAACTGATGCCTTTAGTAGGGGCACTGGTTTCATCTGAATCACGCCGGTAATTATTACGCGGGTGATTGAGTTAACGGATTAGTGTCATGAGCTTAAACACAATTGTCAGTACCTTGAATAATAGATTGTTTGCGCGAAAATGCTATTGAATAATCATGATTGGTTCTTAATACTTATGTTCAACTTATGATTTGATAAACCTATAGATTCGCTCAACCTTTGTGTTGACAGTTTTAAGCATGTGTTTCAGGTAACCAAGATTGATAGCAGTGGAGCATGCGAGGATGGAAGTTGTTGTGGTTTGGCGGTCTACTTGTTTTTCCACCCTTATTTAACTTAAAACTCTTTTATTATTCTGTCATGTGAGCAAAAATTTACTTTTGGGTTGAGATTCAGTGGGGACCTAACGCAAACTCTGTTTAGTATTATCTTGGGAATTGGAAAACTATAGACTTTGATGATTTAATCAATCTTTAATTTATGTTTAAACTTTTACGTCTCTTTGAGTCGTTTAATATAGCTTATGTGTGATGATAATTACGTAGCACCCAAATGTTGTAGTTCCGCTGCGCATAGCATTTGTGGGGGTGTTATAGATTGGTAATCAGAGCCATGAGTTATAGAGAACTAGGTCATTTTGAAAAATCCTAAACTATAACTTTTGGTGTCGTAAGAAATTGTCCAAGCACACAACTATCCTGCATGGCTCCGGTAAGATTTCTTTAGCATTGCTTTATATTTTAGATGTATCCCTCAAAATTGATATGAATTCCCTAGTATTTAGTAAGTAAATACTTTGATATATATTGAGATATATTGTTTTGTACGTTGAGTAATTATCATCGTAATTTGCAAATTCCTGTAAAGATTATCGTATATGTTGCATGTAATTGGCATAACGGGCTACATTGCATTACATGGCAACACCGCGTTGTAATCCTACGTGTATGTAGGAATGGTTGTATGTATAAGTATGTATATACTATGGTATTTAAAGGCATTGCACGTGAAGCAATGGTCCTTGGGTAATTATCGTACATTAAAATGCGGTTTTGTTGAGAATTCGGCCTTACCGCTAATTATCAATCTTGATAATTAATTTATTGTTCGGATAACCGAATATGAACCTCGTTTGATACTTTAGATACGTAAATAACGCTTCGTAACATATTGTATATTGACTAGATTGATCTTGATTGTCGTTATCGCACCGTGATGTGTCATTTTGGACATTTTCTTTTGAAACGTAATTTACTTACGTATTACTTTATTTTACTTTATTCCTTATGGGTTTGATATGTTAATTGGCGTAACTATAATATAGACGAAGTATAATCAATGATGCGTACATCGTAGTGACGAATCACATGTGTGTGTTATAAAACGTGGTTGAGGCGTGTCGCCATTTAATCATTGTTTACTATTCTACTTGAATTTTAAAGATGTGTTTTAAAATAGACTAGCGTTGTGATCAATCGCGATAACTTGGAAATTGGTTGGTTTTTGTGTTAATTTTGTGGAGTACAATTTCGAGACTCATCCGAGGCCGATAACAACATTTAGTTGACATACTTATTCTCGCTTCGTTTATTTCATTTTTGTTTTGTTGTTTCATTATTTTGAATTCGATATTATACATGACGAGGTCCGGCATTTGTGTGAGTTAAATAAAGCATTAAACTTTGTTGATCGAATGACTTAAAGATAAAGTGTTTTACATATTTAATACTTGGCGGATGAAACTTTTGGATAAAAATGACTAATGATGTGTCTTGTAAAAAGTAAAACTCTTATAGAGAGTAAAGTGACAAAGTGAAATTGTTTTTCCTTCAACCTTGGTTGGTATATCATAATAAGTAATTTATACTACTCGTAAAATCCTTGTTTTTATATATTAATAATTTGATACTAGAAGCTAGTGATGGATTTGTTAAGATTTTGTTTAATATAATTTTAAAAAGGAGTTTATAATAAAATTTACGATATGACTGTTGAGTATATGTAACTTGGATTTAGTATGAATTAATTTTCGGGTCAATGTAGCAAACTTTTGGCGTATCTTGTAATATAAAACATGAGTAGAAGAATTGGTCATGTATTTTGGAGCTAAAAACTTTGTAAAATTTGTTTTATTTTAAACATAAGGTTATGTTTACGTATGCATTGGTGTAAACTAGAACACGTTACTTGTTGTAGTGAATAAACTGGGATAAAATCGGAAAATACACTATAAGTGAACATTCTAACGCTTGAAACAAATTTTTAAATATTGATGGAACGTCATTGGGAATCATTTGTTTTGTTAATTGTCGCTATAGAGAATAACTATGCATAATTCGATGATGCTTGTTTAAAATCGTTTGAAAAATCTTTTGTTTTATTCCGCTGCGAGATGTGTTAATTTTAAAATCACTTGATAATGGGTTAATGATTAAAAGTTGAATTTTATATATCTTTGAGTTATTGAAATAAGCATGTTAATTATTTATTATTTTATTATTTTTATCAAGATTCAAGTGTCGACTAAAATCAGTAATTTATCCGAAATAATACTACGTGAAACTTCTTTAGCATTTGAGTCGAATCGCGTGAATATGATTTAATAAATCAGTTTTATGGAAGACATGTGAATAAAAAAAAAAGTCAAGCTTGATTTTTAAGAGTTAATTGAACTAGTTTGAGTTATTTTGGATATTCGTATATACGTAATAAGATATGTCGTAATAACGTAAAACTTTGAAAAATTTTTACTATGTACGTTTTTGGTACTTAAGATATGAACATTAACGAGATTTTGACACAAGTATGGAGATTTTCAAAACTAATGATTTTACCAGTTATAATAACCGAGTCACCGAATCAAATAATGTTAGAAATTTTCTTGCAACTGTAATTTTTCTAGAAATAAAAACTTTGTACAGATTGAAACATGAAAGGCCTGAAATCTTTAATGGGGTAACGCGAATTAAAAATGTGCAAATGTTTGGTTTTACAATATACCAGGTAACAGTAATTAGAAAACGAAAATGGATTACCCAACACACGCCTACTTGTATATTATTTAATAAGGATGCATATCTAATCTTTTGAGTCACAATGGTTCGATCGTCCGACATCCCTTCTTTGATTTTATGAGTCTGTATTTGAACTTGAGTCGTCATGTGACTGTTCATTTTAATATTTTCCATGATATGAAACCAGTATTATTATATTTATTTTAAAACTACTATTTCGCTAGGACTTGATGATGAGGGTATGTCACCCGGTATATTTTGTCATGTTCATGGACGTTGTGACTTTTTCTTCTTACGGTTAATGGAACCTAAAATTTTTGTATTTACTTGAATGATGCTATAAATCTTCATTAAATTGGTTATTTATTTATATTGAAAAAAAGCGAGGAGGCGAAGCCGCTTTACCAAATTGTAGAGGTGAAAGAACTCGACCTTCCTGGTGAAATTGTTTCTATTTAACCAAGTGATTATTCTTCTCTCCCCGTATACCCTTGGTGGAATGTGTGTACAACTCGAGACGATGGGAATTATGACCGTTGTTTTATTTTTGAAGCTTGTGTTGATATTCATTTTTTTTTACTCCATGTATTCGTAGATCGCTGTGGTTATCCCGAGACTTTTGTCATATATTTGAAGTATTTTCATTTCTAATGTAGTTAAATTTTAGTTGGCAATTATATTGCTCGTTTACGTCGTTCGATCCCATTGATTTTTGATTTTGTTACTTGTTGTGCTTGCAATGATCTTTTATCATGAACCACCTTACCGTTATTTTGTGAATAGTCTATTTTGAAAATATGTATGAGTGTGTCAAATGGTTCGTTCAACCAAATGCGAATGGTGTCGATTTATTTATTTATTTATTTATTTATTTTCTCATAAAAAGGCCAAGCAAAAGTATGTTTCCAAAGTGGACGAAAAATGTTTGATGTGTTTCTTAAAACGATAGTAACAATATTTTCCCATTTCAAATTTCATTTCAATTAATTTAATTATTTTGGAAGTATAGGTCGAAAACTTTCATAGTCATATTTGGTGTGTAATAATAATGTTTGTGTCGTCACTCGATCCTCAATTATGCACAGCTTAGCTAACTATGCATAATTAGGGAAGAGTCCTATTTTGTTGGTTGTTGTTGCTTGATCCTTAAGTATGCATGATCTAGCTAATTATGCATAGTTTAGGAAGGGCACTATCGTGTCAAACAAATTGGTCATCTTGAAACTTGTAGTGTTTTGATAAACGTTTGGATGAGGGCGTTTCTTTTTATAAATGGTGGATCATTTTTGCAAGTAGTCGTAATTTCTTTGATTCTTAAAGAAAATTTTTGAATTTTCTTGTGTCCTTTTAAATCTTTTTTTTTGTTCGGCGTTGACTTAGTAAGTCACTGTGACCGAGTAATTTTGGAAAATGTTTTTATGTGTGTGTGTAACATGCGAATTTCATCGTAATCACGAGGGTGTTGATGAAATACCAAAGGGACTCGTACCGACACTGAGAAGAAATTTTAAACAAGAATAGAAGACTGCCAAAGTAGAGGAAATCAGAGTTCAAGTGACTCTGAGGGGAATGACGAAGACCTCCTACATCAAACGTACCGTACCTTATTTATTTTCTTTTCTCGTTCTTTTGATATGTTTTATGACACGCGATAAACTGTTGAAGTTTACCAACTGTGCATCGGTAGTTGGAAGACAATTCCATTGCCGTCTTCGTTTATTTAAGTGAGGAATCCTCTTTTCTTAATTCAACCATCCTTGATTATCGATGGTTAAATGATAGATATCCATAGTTGATGTTTTGTGGTAAACCCTTGCCTTTCATGTATTTATGTGGTAAGTGATCTGGTCGAGTGATCGTAAGTTGTGAGAACTTGAGACGACATTGTCCAATGAAGTCTGATCATGGAGAACACGTGCCATGTAATATATTTCTTTTTATATTTAACTGTGAACGGTGATGCTTGTTGAGGTTTTGACCACGTTTGGGACGAAAGTAAGATGGTGTTCTTGTAAAAAATATATATATATATATATATTTTGGGTATGGATCCGTGTGTGAGCACTCTGCGATGGCATATGTTTGTATTTTATTTCTTTTGGATATGCATCCATAGCTGGCAAGCTGCGAACCTTCTTAAACTTGCAATTTTCTTTTGACTGGACTCATCCGAGAATATGTCAACATTCCTTATTTTATCATGGCTTGGCTGATTAGCAAGCATGATTTAACTTGATTGAACTCATTGACTCGGCACGGTTTGGCTATGTTGCAAACGTGTCGTAATGTGGTTGTATGTGTTTCATTATGGCTTTTGTGTTCGATTGGATTGTGATGTTTTCGAGAGAGTTATGTATACGTCGGATGATTCCGTATCGATGAATTCGTTTTGACGAACTAGGGTTGTATGTACGTAATATTGCGCTTAAGGTGATTTTGTATAACTAGTATTAATTACTTCGTCTGGTATATTCTGAACATTTTTGATGGGGTTATGTGTGACCCGTGCGATTTTATTTTGTGATAGTTGTTTTTATGAGATGATGAACCAAGTGAAGGGACGATTCGAAAGTTGGAAGACATGCTCCGAACGTGTGTGATTGATTTTGATAGTTGTTGAGATCGATACTTGCCGTTGGTAGTATCTTTGTACAACGACATTTACCGCGGTAGCATTGAAGCTGCAGTCTTTGAGGAATTATGATGATGAAAATGTGAATCGCCAGTTGGATAGAATGAAGTAAGACAGTTGAATGGACTTGGAAGGATTCGAGAGGCTACGGAAGAGATGGTGTAAATTAAGAATCACTTGTTGACTGTGAGAAGCTGTGAGAAGAAACGTGTTGATAACCATAGGAAGAATTTGGGGAAATTGAAGTGGAGATCATGGATCGAGATGTTAAGAGATTTAAGCAAAGTATAACACTCATTGTGAAGGTGTGATGGAACCCGAGACGTGAACCGAAGTCCACATTAGAATCTGAATACCTCTTTAGTAAGAAGTACCCTCATCTTTCTAGTAGTACGAAATGCGAGTATAAGAACCGGAGAGCGCCGGGACGTCGCTCCTTTAAGGAGGGGAGGATTTAAGACCCGTGAAAGTGCCGTATGATGCTAAGTTATTGTCTCAAGAGCTGTTCAGTAAGAGCATCTCTCTTAAGTTGTGGCTCACTTGTAGATGTGATATCCCGAGCCCAACGTCATTTATTTAAATCCTATTTTACTTATATTTTTGAAATTTTTAAGAATTTTTATCGTGGATTTATTTGACGGTTTAAGTTGAAACCGACGTTTACGGTCGTAATTTAAACGTTTGACGATTTAAGAAGAACCGATAACGACTACGATACCGACGGATGCCCAAAACTTACATTTTATTATCGATTGATCGATATTTGAGTTTTTCGAGATTTTATTTTTATTACGTGTTAAGTCGAGTCGGAACCATATGAATATTCGTTTTGTGTGCGTTTGAACCATTTAAAAGTATTTTCCAGTGTTCGGGACGACCCCCGACTTCCGTAAAGTTTTTAAGTCGACTAATAAGTCGTTTCCCGCAAATATTGGTGTCGTTTAAAAATAAGGCCAAAAGATTTACAAAATAGCAAAGGAGGTCCCCCAAATTTTTACAAAAAGAGGAAATTAAAAACATACAAACAAACACACCCCAAATTTCTCTCCTCTTCTCTCCCATCCCTCTTTTGGCCGTCGGCCATGAACATCACCACCATCAATAATTTTTTTCCCCATTTGATTTGATTAAATCCAAGTTTAGACCACCTTATCTTTATCCATTGTAAGTGTTTTTCCACAATCAATTTCAACATGCATTAACACAAATTTATCAAGAATCAATGATTTTTCAAAAACATGTTTTGGTAAAATTAAATCATTTGTTTATCTAATTAGTGATTGGGTAATGTATAATCAACCACAAAATCAACTAAAAACAGCATGGTTTGGGTGTTTTGAACACAAACACCCCACGGCTAATGGGGGTGTTTGGTGGGTTCCTGGTGTTTGATGAAATGTGTTATGGGTTTATGTTTAGGATTGTGTTTTAGATGTTTTTGAATGGGTTGAACACATTGCATGTTTGTTTTAGGATTTGGTTTTTAGGAAGATTTGATGTTAAGGTAGTTAGGGCTGTATGTAATGGATGGGTTTCGTTAGGATTGATAAAAATTAGCCTAGGTAGTGTTAAAATGGATTGAAAACAAGTAGAAAGGTGATTTTGAATGAGTCATTTTCAAACAGATTGTTTAGGGCTATTTTCGTGGTTTTGATTTTTGGTCCAGGTTGTTATTGTAGGATATAGTTGTAGTGGTCGTCGAGACGTTCGTTTCGGTATAAAGTAGAGCTTACGACTCCAAACGAGTCAAAAGTTATGTTACTTTGAAAATACGTGTAGCGGGAGATGAGAACCAACACAATCCGAATTTGTGTTTGGTTTTGGGTCAAATCCCGGGGACCATAGATAGAGTTTGGTAAATGTTTGAAAGTTTATTTTTGTCTCAAACCTGCATTTGTGAGTCTATTTTTAGACTTAGGTGTCGGATTAGTCGATGGTGTATTTTAAATGGGTCAAACAAGTCTAACATGGTCAATGTGCAAAATCAGTCCGAAAAACGTAGGCTTAGTAATGTGTTGCGCAACGGGTCGTTAAAGCGAAAACTTTTAAGGGGATTAAAAATGTGATTTCTACAGGTCTTAAGCTATTTTTGATAATTTTCCCAAAATTTTATAAAAGGGTATAAGTTTAGGAAAACAGCCCATACTTTTGGTAAGTATCGGCGAAATCGTAAAATGGATAGTAACTTTAATAACATTGATAAATGATATAAGTCTAGTAACAACTACTTGTTTGACTTTGGCGTGAGTTTTCATAAGCATTGAGTGTGTTTGCATTTGCGTGTGTTTAGTACAATAATGTACGCGGAGTATTGATTTGGTTTACGTAGCTTGATTTTTAGGTCAAGTGTTTGATTTTCCCGGGCATCCACGTCGTCGGTGACATTTCTCGTTACGTCTTCGCTAGAACCACTACTACTACGCAAGGTGAGTCTATAGCCTCGCTCTTTACTTATTTCAAATGTTTTTACCCGCGAGGGGGATACATGATATTTAAATGAAAATGAACATAAGTCATGAATGATTGTTGGACCCGAATGTTGCCTTGAAATTGTGTTGAGTACCTAGTTGCAAAAGGCCCTAATTTCATGAACTATTAACTATTGTCTTGCCCTTGCGAAGGGGGAAATAGCCGCTTATACAAAGTGATAGTACTATGGGGTTGACTACCCTATCCGAGACGAGGGCTAGTACGTTGATACCCCCTGCGGACGGATAATTTGTGATAAGAGATAAGGTATAATTGCAACTGATGCCTTTAGTAGGGGCACTGGTTTCATCTGAATCACGCCGGTAATTATTACGCGGGTGATTGAGTTAACGGATTAGTGTCATGAGCTTAAACACAATTGTCAGTACCTTGAATAATAGATTGTTTGCGCGACAATGCTATTGAATGATCATGATTGGTTCTTAATACTTATGTTCAACTTATGATTTGATAAACCTATAGATTCGCTCAACCTTTGTGTTGACAGTTTTAAGCATGTGTTTCAGGTAACCAAGATTGATAGCAGTGGAGCATGCGAGGATGGAAGTTGTTGTGGCTTAGCGGTCTACTTGTTTTTCCACCCTTATTTAACTTAAAACTCTTTTATTATTCTGTCATGTGAGCAAAAATGTACTTTTGGGTTGAGATTCAGTGGGGACCTAACGCAAACTCTGTTTAGTATTATCTTGGGAATTGGAAAACTGTAGACTTTGATGATTTAATCAATCTTTAATTTATGTTTAAACTTTTACGTCTCTTTGAGTCGTTTAATATAGCTTATGTGTGATGATAACTACGTAGCACCCAAATGTTGTAGTTCCGCTGCGCATAGCATTTGTGGGGGTGTTATAGTCAAGCAGTGGAAAAAGTTTCCACTGCTCGACATCCAAAACTAGCCCCTGCTAGTGCAATTTTGTCATCAGCTTATCAATAAGCTATTCTAGCTTATTCTGACTTGCAACAACTTATTTTTTGTAATAGGTCTTCATCATTTGACCCATTTAAGTAAACTGGAGCTTATTGGACTTTGACTTTGACTTTTTACTAGAAAACCAACTTATTTGACTTTTAACATAAGTGCTTATTTGACTTTCCAGCTTATTGAGAGTGCTTATTGAGTAGGTTTTTTATTATTAAGCTTAGTTTTGTCATAAGAAACATTTTGCAACTTGAATCAGCTTCTGAGGTGGTCTAGATCACAAAAACGACTATTTTGTCGTTTTGTGAATAAGTTTGTGAACTGTTTCTGGCTTATTAAGTGGGCTTATTTGAAATTTCTTTTTGAAGAAGTCTTTGTTAGGTCAAAAGAAGCTTGTGTGTTAAATTTTAGCTTATGGCATCAGCTTATGGCTTAATGGGCCAAAAAGCCCATTAAGAATAAGCTGCTTATTATAAGTTAGCTTATTTCACATTTTTAGCTTTTGGGCCTTTGGAAAAAGTTATTTAAAATCAAATTTTGAGTCAACCTGTGCTTTTTGGGCTTATTTTGAACACTTTTTCTTATTGGGCCTTAATTAAGCCCAACAAGGGTCTGTTTTGGGTTTGGCCCAATAGGGGTATTTAGGTAATTTCACTTTCATTTCTGAGTTTTTTAGGTTAAATTAAGCTAGTTTGCAAGTTTTTAGAATTTTTTATAATTTTTGGATTTTTAAATATTATTTTAATATTACTTTATTATTAAAAATTAAAAGTCTGATTTTCTAGGTTTTTATATTTTTCCTAGGTTCTAAACACTTAATTAGGATTTTTGCAACTTTCCAAATATTTTTAGAGTGTTTTAATTATTTTCTAGAATTTATTTAAGTTTTAATTGATTTTAGGAGTTTTTAATTGTTTAAAAATAGTTTTAATTGGTTTTAAAATTTTGAAAAATAATTTTTAGCTTAATTAGAGTATTTTTGAGGTTTACAAACTTTAAAATCTTGTTTAGGGCTTTTTAATAATTAATTTTGATTTTTAGGTTTAACACCCCCAAATTTACACGCAGCGGAATACAACTTTGGGTGCTAAACAATGATACAAAACACATAATTTATAAAGAACGACTCGAAAAGAGACGTTTTGAATTCATCGTTCCCAAAACATTTGTCAGAGTAGCGTAGTCCCAAGACATCGTAACCAAAGTACAACCAAAACAAAAGATTTAAATTGTTTTGAACAGAAGGAACGACAAATATTCAAAGAGTTTATATACAAAGTAGTGCACAACATTCATTCCCGTGACTTCCAAGCTTCAGCCTTCATGATTACCTGAAATACATGTGAGAAAATCATCAGCAAAAATGCTGAGTGAATCTATAGGTTTATATAATCATTTTGAACACAAGCCAAGATTATAAGTTTGTGGCATGCTTATAAGCATCAGATAATAATTTGCATCAACAATAATAATTGTATTTAGCATAAATTGCAATAAGCTCATGGAACCGAGCCCTTAGACACTCCTTTTAGAGGTCTGATAAGACAGGAGATTCATTAATTGTCAGTTACCTCCAGATTATTGGTACATTGCCGTATACCTGACTTCTCAATACAATATGTTCAAACAGTGTGGAGGTCGGGCCTAAGCTTCTATGACAAGTCCACAAAAACTGAACCGGGGCGGCTTCCCCCATAGATCTATTAATTGTACTAGCGGTTAACCCATCATAGGTTAATTAACGGTCCATAATTGAGGTTTTAACAAAGGCAATCACTTAATGCAATTTAAAGGCAACCACGGGTCCATTCATAAAGGGACAAGCATACCATAAAAATCTTGTGTTCTAAGTTTACAAAACATGTATTCCCCCTCGCGGGTTTTAAAATATTTGAATGAGCTCAAACGAGGCTATAGACTCACCTTAGTACTTTAGTAGTTGAAGACAATCGCCGACGATAGTAGATGCCCGATAATCACGATAACCGCAACCTAGCAAATAAGGCGCGTACTTTAATAATAGACTCGAGAATAAACGATACTTAATAAAATCAAACTCGAACTCATAAAACCACAATACACTCGCAAGTAAACGATATAAATAACTTTATTATACTTCACTACTCATTTACTTTACCATTTTATACTTTTAACAAAATCCACCGGTACATACTACATGTACTAGCTTATTTACCCCTTTTAAACTTGTCGACCGTTTATGAAACGACTCAAAAAGCTAACTTACTATATATAGAAAGTCCTCCTACAAGTTTATCAATTGAAATTACTTTTAAAGTCCTTTACTCGACTCATTTTCAAACCACAAAATCCGGACAGATTTGCGTTAATTTTTCATACGACCGCTTTAACTTATTTAAACGACTCCGTTAACAAAACGACACTCGGATTTTAAAGTAAACTCAACCTAATATATAAATACCTCATTATCAGTAGGTTACACATTTTAAAACATCCATTTAGAGTCCCCGGGATTCGATCCAAATATCGACAACAACTATATGTAGTGTCGATACTCGTCTCCCGGTACACGATCATTCAAAACACCATAACTTCGCGCTCGTTTTGAGTTAGAAGCTCTACCTTATATCAAATCGAAGCTAAGGAAATTATCTACAACCCTAGACTATAAGTTTAGTCATTTTCAAAACATAAAAATTCGGATTTCTCAGTTTACTTACTGCTATAAAATGGGTACCAAAAACTTGTACAAAATCAACTTTTTGACCACAACCAACCATAGAAGTGGTCATTCCTATACTCTAATATCATCATACATCCACCATAACATCAAAATCATAACAAAAATAAAAATTTTTGGATCAAAATATAATTTTTAACAAGATTTCTAGCAAGAATCCCCATGGATCATGCTAAAAACACCATGCATGACCATGGCTTCCACCTACTAACATCATAAAAATAAAAAGTGCTTGCATGTGTAAAATTTTTATACCTTTGTGATCCTTGATCAAAAATAAAGATGGGTCTATGCTTGGTTTAGTTAGATTCAACCTAAATCTTGAGATAAATTGAAAAATGTTTGGATTTGGTGTGGGTGTTGGATGTTTCGGCAAAAGCAAGCAAGAAAGAGAGAGAGAGAAAAAAAAAAGTGGAAGTGAAAAGTGTATGTGTGTGTGTGTTTATTTTATTTAAATTTAAGTTAGTGGGGTGAGGGCTTTTGTGCAATTTGGCAAAAGTTTTGGGTTTAAAATGCAAATAATTAGCAAAATGGTGGGAAATTGTCACTAGTCAATTTTTGAAAATATTTACGGGACTCGGGTTTCGTAAAAATACTAAAAAGTTTAAACGCACACGAAAAATAAAAATATAATGACTCGATACGTAATTAAGACGATATCGTCGAAAATATTAAATATCGAAACGATCGATAATGAAACATAGAATTATGGGCATCCGTCGGTATCGCGATCACTAGTAGTCCTCGTCGCTCGTCAAAATATAAAAATAAAATATTTAATATCGATTTCAACTTAAACCGTTAAACGTAAAAATATTTAAGATTATAAAATACTTCAAAAATATTTGAAAATTAAGAATTTAAATAATGACCTTATTTTGCGGGTTTTACATCCTCACCACCTTAGGAGAGCACCGTCCCGGGGCTTACTTCTCCTTAGGTTCGTCTACGAATAAATGTGGATACTTGCTCTTGAAGTAGTCCTCACGCTCCCAAGTGTATTCGGGTCCACGTCGGGAATTCCATCGCACTTTCACTATCGGGATCCGACTTTGCTTAAGCCGTTTCACCTCTCGATCCATAATCTCTACCGGTTCTTCAATAAAATGCAGCTTGTCGTCCAGTTGAATCTCCTCAAGTGGAATTATCAAATTCTCGTCCGCCAAACACCTCTTAAGATTAGAAACGTGAAAAGTATTGTGAATAGCACTTAACTTCTCTGGCAATTCCAACTTATATGCCACAGGACCAATTCGATCAATAATCTTGAATGGACCAATATAGCGTGGACTAAGCTTTCCTCGCTTACCAAATCGAATTACTCCTTTCCAAGGTGATACTTTCAACATAACCATATCGCCGATATCGAACTCAAATGGTTTTCTCCTCTTATCCGCATAACTCTTCTGCCTACTACGAGCTGTTAATAAACGATTCTTGATTTGCACTATCTTCTCAGTCGTTTCTCTAATCAATTCAGGACCCGTCAACTGACTTTCTCCAACCTCACACCAACCAACTGGTGATCTACACTTTCGCCCGTAAAGTGCTTCAAAAGGCGCCGCCTTAATACTTGCATGATAACTGTTGTTGTATGAGAACTCCACCAAAGGTAAGTGTCGATCCCAACTACCTCCAAAATCCATTACACACGCTCGTAACATATCCTCCAAGGTCTGAATAGTCCTCTCACTTTGTCCGTCCGTTTCCGGATGATACGTAGTGCTCATATCCAACTGAGTCCCCAAAGCTCGCTGAAGCGATCTCCAAAACTCAGATGTGAACCGACTATCTCGATCAGAAATAATTGACAAAGGAACTCCATGTCTACAAACAACTTCCTTCAAATACAACCGAGTAAGTTTGTCTAAGTCATCAGTTTTCTTTATCGGCAAGAAATGAGCCGACTTAGTCAACCGATCAACAATCACCCAAATCGTATCATAACCACTAGAAGTTCTCGGAAGTCCCGAAACAAAATCCATAGTGATCCTCTCCCATTTCCATTCTGGAATTTCAGGTTGTTGCAGTAAACCCGAAGGTCTCTTGTGCTCAAACTTCACCTTCGCACACGTCAAGCATTTACTAACATAAGTAGCAATGTTAGCCTTCATATTCGGCCACCAGTAACATTTCTTCAAGTCTTGGTACATTTTATCCGATCCTGGGTGAATCGAATATTTAGACTTATGAGATTCGTGCATAATTAGATCTCGCAGTCCTCCATACACCGGTAACCACACACGATCCTCGAAATACCGAATTCCGTCATCACGAATTTCGAATATACGTGTCATCCTTCTACCCAAGTCTTCATTTCTTACATTCTCTTCCTCGATCGCCGTAGTTTGAGCTTTAAGTATTCGATTAGATAAATCAGAATAAGTTTTCATAGCTAAAGCTCTAACCCTTTTGGTTATTTCTCTGTCCTTCCTACTAAGTGCATCGGCAACTACATTCGCCTTGCCGGGATGATAGCAAATTTGAATGTCATAATCACTCAACAATTCTACCCATCTTCTCTGCCTCATATTGAGCTCCTTCTGATCCAAAATATGTTGCAGGCTTTTATGATCGGTATATACCACACTCTTTGTACCGTAGAGATAGTGTCTCCAAAGTCTAAGAGCAAAGACAACAGCTCCTAATTCCAAATCATGTGTAGTATAATTCTCCTCATGCTTCCTCAATTGACGAGATGCATACGCAATCACTTTCTCCCTTTGCATCAACACAGCACCAAAACCCTTACGTGATGCGTCACAATATACCACAAAGTCTTCAGCTCCGTCAGGCAAAGCCAAAATTGGTGCAGAACACAGCTTCCGCTTCAAAGTTTGGAATGCTTCTTCTTCTTCTGAACCCCATTCATACTTCTTGTTTTTCTCGGTAAGTCTAGTAAGAGGTTTAGAAATTAAAGAGAACCCTTCTATAAATCGCCGGTAGTACCCAGCTAAACCTAAGAATTGTCTAACTTCAGTCGGGGTCGTAGGCCTATCCCAATCTCTAATAGCTTCAATTTTGGAAGGATCAACATGAACACCGCTACTATCGATCACGTGCCCAAGGAATTGGACTGAATCCAACCAAAAATCACACTTGGAGAATTTCGCATACAACTTATCCTTCTTCAACAAATCCAAAATAATCTTCAGAAGACCTTCATGCTCCTCCCGACTTTTGGAATAAATCAGGATATCGTCGATAAATACAATCACAAACTTGTCGAGGTATGGTTTACACACACGATTCATTAAGTCCATAAATATCGCAGGTGCATTAGTTAACCCAAACGGCATCACTTGAAATTCAAAGTGTCCATAACGCGTCCGAAAAGCTGTAATAGGTATATCCTCCTCTTTAACACGAAGTTGATGATAACCCGATCTCAAGTCGATCTTCGAGTACACACACGAACCTTGAAGTTGATCGAACAGATCATCGATCCTAGGAAGTGGATAACGATTTTTAATAGTTAACTTGTTCAACTCTCGGTAGTCTATGCACATTCTGAACGATCCGTCCTTCTTCTTCACGAACAATACTGGAGCTCCCCAAGGTGACGAACTTGGTCTAATGAACCCCTTCTCCATTAACTCCTTTAACTGATCTGCCAACTCCTTCAACTCCGATGGTGCCAAACGATAAGGTGCACGCGCAACCGGTGCAGCTCCCGGCACTAGATCAATCTTGAATTCGACTTCTCGCTGAGGCGGAAGCCCTGGCAAGTCATCGGGAAATACTTCAGGAAAATCACGAATGACCGGAACATCTTCCACACGCCTAACCGGTAGTTCCCTCTCCACTACTTGAGCCAAGAACAGGTGACAACCTCTTTCTACATATTTCTTCACCTTGATACAAGATATCACCGTCAGACGAGATCTACCAACATCACCTTTAACTACTAACACCTTACCCTTAACCGGTATGTGAACAACTCTCTCCCCACATACAATTACCGCATCATGAGAAACCAACCAATCCATACCAACAATCACATCAAACGAACCCAAATCTATCGGCATCAAATCAATTTCAAACAAATGATTTGCTAATTTCAAAGGACACTTCTTAAATATAGTGGTAGTACTAACTAATTGTCCATCAGCTAACTCGACCTCATAACTAGCATTTAGGCTTGTTGGCTCAATATCAATTAAACGACTAAAGGAAGTGCTTATAAAGCTCCTATCAGATCCTGAGTCAAACAACACACTAGCATAACGATGGTTGAGTAAGAACGTACCCGTCACCACATTTGGACCTCGTGCCTGATCCGCATCCTTAACAACATAAACTGCCCCAGCAGTTTCACCTGCTTTCCTGTTCTTCCACTTTGGACATTGAGGACGAAGATGATCACGTTCTCCACATTCAAAACAAGTCCTGATCGGAATAGCATTCGCTCCAGTAGCAGGAACCCTTGTCTTACATTTCTCCGCAGCATGACCAACCTTTCCACATTTAGTGCACCTTGGTGGACAATTACCAAAGTGACAAGCACCACAATTCTTACATTTCTGAGCTGGTCCCCCATGATCAGCATTGCCATTCTTGTTAGTCGCAGCTCTAGCCCCATCATTTCTCTTCTGATTGTACTGCCTATGGCGGTTACCACCTTGATTACCACTCTGAGAATTCTCCCATTTCCTTTTACTACTTTCAACAGCTTTCTCAGCCCTATCTTGAACTTTCTGCCCCATGAGTGTATGAGCCATTCTTACAGTCTCAACAAAGTTCTTGGGTCGAGACGAAGTTGTCTCACCTTTAATGTACCCAGGCAACCCTTTGATGTATTGATCCATATTTTTCTTCTCAGTAGCAAAAGCATCTGGACAAAGCAAAACCAACTCATTGAATCGACTAGTATATGCAGCAATGTTATTATCTTTCAGCTTCAGATGCCTCAACTCATCCTCCAAAGCAGATAACTCTTCTTCTGGACAGAACTCCTCTTTCAACAACCTTTTAATTTCATCCCAGGGTTTCCTATTTGCAGCTTCTAACCCAACTGTAGCAACTTGAGTCTTCCACCAGCTTAAAGCTCGATCCTTAAAAGTAGAAACTGCGAACTTAACCTTGTTCCTTTCTGAGCAATCACTAATCTCAAATGTTGTTTCCGTTTTCTCAATCCACCTGAATAATTCCAGTGCTCCACCAGTTCCTTGAAATACAGTAGGTCCACACTTCATGTATCCAGCAAAAGTACATTCTTTAACCGCAACAGCAGCCTGAGCAGCCTCATCCGCAGGATTCTCAGCTGCACCTGCTCCTCCAGCAGCTGCATCAGGTCCCGCAGGTTCACCTTCACCTCCAGCACCCGCACCTCCAGAGCCACCTGCTCCTTCAGTGTTAACACGCGCAGCTCTATCCGCAGCCAATGCTTTCGCAACCTCTTCAGCAACTAGCCTTGCAATGGCATCATTTGTCATTCTCCTAGGTGGCATGATTCTGTCACATCACAAAGAGAAAAGATAAAATGAATGAGTTAATTGTATTCATGGTATAGTCATATCATGTACAAAATCAATCATCAAATGCATACACATTATCAATACAAGGATTCACAATCATTATAAGGATCAAAGGAAACTATTATCATTGATCAACAAGGAATGATCTTAAAGACAAATAGAGTACAACGACACTAAATAATAAACACTAGTCACATGGGGATCCACATGGCTTAGTTGATTGTGTCTCGCTTGCAGTAGTGAAACCTGCTTCCTCCTCATCGAAGACGTAATTTGACGGTGGTAAATTTCACAAAATGGGTATAAGGTCATAATAAAATGAAATAGGATAATTTCCAAAATTTTAAATAAATATAGAAAATCCTTCAAAATAAATACAGGAAAAATTCCAGAAATATATTTAAGTAAATCATTAATAAATGATAACTCTTATCGAAAAGTTTAACGATATCAATACATATTGATAAAGGTTTATAGTATTTATTTATAAATACTTAGCAATAAGGCATACATAATAATGTATACTAAAGTTGTAATCCCAGAAGTAGCTTGAACCTGAAGTCACGCGAAATCATGTGCACCGACTCTTTGAAAAATAAAAACCGACAGTTATAGTTTAGGTTTTTGAAAAAGACCTAGTTCTCTATAACTCATGGCTCTGGTACCAATCTTTAACACCCCCAAATTTACACGCAGCGGAATACAACTTTGGGTGCTAAACAATGATACAAAACACATAATTTATAAAGAACGACTCGAAAAGTGACGTTTTGAACTCATCGTTCCCAAAACATTTGTCAGAGTAGCGTAGTCCCAAGACATCGTAACCAAAGTACAACCAAAACAAAAGATTTAAATTGTTTTGAACAGAAGGAACGACAAATATTCAAAGAGTTTATATACAAAGTAGTGCACAACATTCATTCCCGTGACTTCCAAGCTTCAGCCTTCATGATTACCTGAAATACATGTGAGAAAATCATCAGCAAAAATGCTGAGTGAATCTATAGGTTTATATAATCATTTTGAACACAAGCCAAGATTATAAGTTTGTGGCATGCTTATAAGCATCAGATAATAATTTGCATCAACAATAATAATTGTATTTAGCATAAATTGCAATAAGCTCATTGAACCGAGCCCTTAGACACTCCTTTTAGAGGTCTGATAAGACAGGAGATTCATTAATTGTCAGTTACCTCCAGATTATTGGTACATTGCCGTATACCTGACTTCTCAATACAATATGTTCAAACAGTGTGGAGGTCGGGCCTAAGCTTCTATGACAAGTCCACAAAAACTGAACCGGGGCGGCTTCCCCCATAGATCTATTAATTGTACTAGCGGTTAACCCATCATAGGTTAATTAACGGTCCATAATTGAGGTTTTAACAAAGGCAATCACTTAATGCAATTTAAAGGCAACCACGGGTCCATTCATAAAGGGACAAGCATACCATAAAAATCTTGTGTTCTAAGTTTACAAAACATGTATTCCCCCTCGCGGGTTTTAAAATATTTGAATGAGCTCAAACGAGGCTATAGACTCACCTTAGTACTTTAGTAGTTGAAGACAATCGCCGACGATAGTAGATGCCCGATAATCACGATAACCGCAACCTAGCAAATAAGGCGCGTACTTTAATAATAGACTCGAGAATAAACGATACTTAATAAAATCAAACTCGAACTCATAAAACCACAATACACTCGCAAGTAAACGATATAAATAACTTTATTATACTTCACTACTCATTTACTTTACCATTTTATACTTTTAACAAAATCCACCGGTACATACTACATGTACTAGCTTATTTACCCCTTTTAAACTTGTCGACCGTTTATGAAACGACTCAAAAAGCTAACTTACTATATATAGAAAGTCCTCCTACAAGTTTATCAATTGAAATTACTTTTAAAGTCCTTTACTCGACTCATTTTCAAACCACAAAATCCGGACAGATTTGCGTTAATTTTTCATACGACCGCTTTAACTTATTTAAACGACTCCGTTAACAAAACGACACTCGGATTTTAAAGTAAACTCAACCTAATATATAAATACCTCATTATCAGTAGGTTAAACATTTTAAAACATCCATTTAGAGTCCCCGGGATTCGATCCAAATATCGACAACAACTATATGTAGTGTCGATACTCGTCTCCCGGTACACGATCATTCAAAACACCATAACTTCGCGCTCGTTTTGAGTTAGAAGCTCTACCTTATATCAAATCGAAGCTAAGGAAATTATCTACAACCCTAGACTATAAGTTTAGTCATTTTCAAAACATAAAAATTCGGATTTCTCAGTTTACTTACTGCTATAAAATGGGTACCAAAAACTTGTACAAAATCAACTTTTTGACCACAACCAACCATAGAAATGGTCATTCCTATACTCTAATATCATCATACATCCACCATAACATCAAAATCATAACAAAAATAAAAATCTTTGGATCAAAATATAATTTTTAACAAGATTTCTAGCAAGAATCCCCATGGATCATGCTAAAAACACCATGCATGACCATGGCTTCCACCTACTAACATCATAAAAATAAAAAGTGCTTGAATGTGTAAAATTTTTATACCTTTGTGATCCTTGATCAAAAATAAAGATGGGTCTATGCTTGGTTTAGTTAGATTCAACCTAAATCTTGAGATAAATTGAAAAATGTTTGGATTTGGTGTGGGTGTTGGATGTTTCGGCAAAAGCAAGCAAGAAAGAGAGAGAGAGAAAAAAAAAATGTGGAAGTGAAAAGTGTATGTGTGTGTGTGTTTATTTTATTTAAATTTAAGTTAGTGGGGTGAGGGCTTTTGTGCAATTTGGCAAAAGTTTTGGGTTTAAAATGCAAATAATTAGCAAAATGGTGGGAAATTGTCACTAGTCAATTTTTGAAAATATTTACGGGACTCGGGTTTCGTAAAAATACTAAAAAGTTTAAACGCACACGAAAAATAAAAATATAATGACTCGATACGTAATTAAGACGATATCGTCGAAAATATTAAATATCGAAACGATCGATAATGAAACATAGAATAATGGGCATCCGTCGGTATCGCGATCACTAGTAGTCCTCGTCGCTCGTCAAAATATAAAAATAAAATATTTAATATCGATTTCAACTTAAACCGTTAAACGTAAAAATATTTAAGATTATAAAATACTTCAAAAATATTTGAAAATTAAGAATTTAAATAATGACCTTATTTTGCGGGTTTTACATTAGGGCTTTAATTAGCATTAAAAAGTCATTATCTAATTAATTAAAAGGTTTTTGCAAGTTTTGATTTTTTGTAAACTCTTAGAATATTATTAGGGATTTTTGGTAATTTTTAGAAATTTTTAGGTTAAAATTTTAATTTTGGTACTTTTTACGACTTTACGTGTACGCCTTTTTAGACTTAGTTTAATCCGTCTTCTTAACCGTCATTCTCTTCTAATCCTTTTTCTATTTTTCTTTCTCAAATATAATCACAAATTAATCCATATCATTACACACATAACACACTAGCCTCCATGAGAACGAACTTAATTGGTCATTAGTGCTTGGTTTTCCTAAACCGACACTTAATACTTGCCGCTTTTACGCACCTTTTCCTAAATGTCGTATTTTACAACTATCAACAACAAGTGGACAAAGGATCATCCTATAGATTCTATTATTGGTGACCCCAATCGTCCAGTATCCACACGAAGTCAGTTACAAGAAAATGCAATGTTTTGTCACTTTGATGCTTTTCTCATTGAAGTTGAACCTAAGACATGGCAAGAAGCTTTTACTCAATCCTGCTGGATAGAAGCAATGCAAGAAGAACTCAATGAATTTATACATCTTGAAGTATGGGAACTTTTCCCATGCCCGGATCAAGTGCAGTTACTCACTTTGAAATGGGTTTACAAGGTGAAACTTGATGAGTTAGGCGGAATATTGAAGAACAAAGCTAGACTAGTAGCTCGTGGATACAAGCAATTATTGGGCGTCGACTTTATGGAATCCTTTGCACCTGTTGCCCGTTTGGAAGCTATTAGACTATTCCTCGCTTATGCAGCCCACATGAATATGATCGTCTATCAGATGGATGTGAAGACGGCATTTTTGAATGGTGAAATCAAGGAAGAAGTCTATGTTCAACAGCCGGATGGTTTTGTGAATCCTAATTATCCTAATCATGTGTACAAGCTTAAGAAGGCTCTCTATAGGTTGAAGCAAGGTCCACGCGCATGGTATGATCTACTATCACAATTCCTCATTTCACAAGGCTTCGCTAAAGGCAAGGTGGATCCCACGCTGTTCATTCAGAAACGAGGTAAAGATATGATTATGGTACAAATATATGTTGATGATATTATATTTGCAGCCTCGACCCAAACCTTATCCGATGAGTTTGGGACACTCATGTCTTCCAAGTTTAAGATGTCAATGATGGGCAAGGTATCATTCTTCTTAGGTCTTCAGATATCTCAGAGTCCTAGAGGCATCTTTATCAATCAATCCAAGTATGCCCTTGAATCGCTTAAGAAATATAAGATGGAATCTTGCGACCCCGTGGACACTCCAATGGTGGAAAAATCTAAGCTTGATGCAGATCTAATGGAGTTGCCGTTGATCCGACACTTTATCGTGGAATGATAGGTACTCTTCTGTATATCACAGCCAGTCGACCTGATCTTCAGTTTGCTATATGTATGTGTGCTAGGTATCAAACTAGGCCTACTGAGTTACACTTAGCTACTGTTAAAAGGATCTTTCGATATCTTAAAGGAACCATTAATCGGGGACTTTGGTATTCGAAGGACTCTTCTATTGCACTAATGGCATATGCAGATGCGGATCACGCAGGTTGTCAAGATACTAGGCGTAGCACGAGTGGAACATTGCAACTACTAGGAGATCGATTAATCAGTTGGGCATCGAAAAGGCAGAAAAGCGCTGCAATTTCAAGTACGGAAGCAGAATACATAGCTATGTCCGGTTGCTTGCTCAAATTCTTTGGATGAGATCGCAATTAACCGACTATGGTCTAGGTTTCAACAAAATTACGACGTACTGTGACAACAAGAGTGCAATTGCCTTATGCTTCAACAACGTCCAATGCTCCCGGTCGAAGCATATTGACATTTGCTACCATTTCATCAAGGAGCAAGTAGAAAATGGAGTAATCGAGCTTTACTTTGTCCGATCTGAGTATCAATTGGCGGATATTTTCACGAAGGCTTTAGATCGCGCTCGAATTGAATTTTTGGCCGACAAGCTAGGAATGAGAACCTTCTCGCCTGAGACTCTAAAGGAACTAGCAGATGAAGCGAAATAATAGTCTTGGTAAAACTATTCTCCGTATCCTTGGTGATCATTTGTATATATTGTTTATATTTTTATCCACAAAAGCAAAATACAAAAATATAAAACCATATATAAACCATAAAATTGAAAAATCTAGAAAATTCCAAAAATATTTTTACTTTATTTTTCAAAGACATGTCTTTTGGTACGATAATATTTACGGCCTTAGAAATGTTGATTAATATCGACACGGCGCCATAAATAGAGTTCGTACAAAAGTTGTAAATATTTCATAAAACATGCCCAAATGGCTTGTAGTTATTTCTGACTGCAACCCGGTTTTCACATTAAAGTCAAGTATTTCTTATGAAAGCTTTGGCTGACAACGGGAATTAATTTTCTCGGGCAAGGTTTACTTTAAAACCTTGTAAGGGATCAAGTTTACTTTATAACTTGGTCTAACACAAATATATGTACGCCTTAGTGCATTTATTTGTTAAAACAAGAGAAGTCTTGTTTTTATGAAGCTATCATCTCTACAACCATAGCAATCTACAATTGGTATCTACATCTTCGACGATGCGACTACTCAACCGACGACTACAGCTCTTTCAGTAGAACACGGGTCAACAATTGAGGGGGAGCAATTGTCAAGCATTCAGAATCTTCGATGCCGAACGTGCCAAGTTCACAAGTTGGTGTCAAGACAACAATACCAATCGTACACGTGGTGTCAAGAGATGACTTCAGCAGTGACGAGGCGACCAACATATGCTACAAGAACCATTTGATCTTATCATATGATGTTCTCATCTATCAGGTCCAACCTTGTCAATTCTTTTTTAATATGGTGAATATGTGATCATGCTACAAATCGATATCATATCTCATACATTTGGTATCATGAAGATAAAACGGACTTGCATTTTTTCCCAAAACCTTTGTTAAAACTTCATTAAATCAATTGATATTAAAAACATCGATTGGGTTAATATTTTTAATATGGGGGAGAAAATGTGATTTAATATGGGATATTATCACAAATGGTTTGAATTAATGTGTTGGCTCATCCCGACATGTGCGAAATGTTTTCAAATATCGTGGCATATGTTAAGGGGGAGCAAAACGGATTTGCATATCAAAATGGATTTTCATGGTGACATATACTTACCCGAAACCCATTTATTTCACGACGATGAAGATTGTGGTGACATAAGGATGGTAGGATAGGTTAAGTCCTATGATTCTTCCAGAACCGGAGGAATCTTCCCAAGGACATTCCATAGCTAGAAATAGTAGTCCATAGGAAAGTTGGAGAAAGATTGTGAACGTAGCTGAATGCCGACCAAGTACTTAAGTTAGCACTGGAACAATCACAACAAGGTGCTAGTTATGACGTATTGGTAAGCATTGAAGGGGTTGAAGAATGAAAAAGAATTGTAAAGATAAAGGGTGTAAAGAAAGAAGCCCTCCTTACAACTTTAGGCAAAAACCGGGTCAATACATATGCTATTGAGATCAATTTTAATGATTCTCGATATTGAAGACAGACATCATGGACCCAGTGATGCAATGCACAATCCATCCCAGCTAACTCAGATATCTCTCAAAAGATATTTGTTTTAATCACACGGAGATCAACACGTTATCTATCGATTTATTCACTCCGAGTAAATTGGTATTGAAAAGGTGGCACTCCTCTCCATCCTCCGATCACTAAAATCCAAAGTGCACGATCGAGTCTAGAGCCATTTGAGATCATCAAATATCTCATTAGGACACACTTTCATATTTCCTTGCTTCTTCACACACTGTGAAAAGTAAGAATGATTTTAAGAGTCCTACGCAAAATCTTCATGAACTTGCCTGAACATCTGAGTAATACGAAAGTATTTACAATGAAGATGGAAATCCTTCTTGAGCGAATATCAAAAAGCTCATGGTAGGTGACTTGTGTGATTCTTTATGAATCAAATTTGTGATAACTGGAAAGCAACAGTGGTTTAATTCTTAGCTGAAATTAAAAACGTTCCAGGCCTCTACGCAATATCTCAGTGATCTTTCCAGAACACTCAAAGTGATACCTCAGTGTTCATAGTGATGAGTGGAAATCCTTCTAGTGTTAACCTCAACCAGCACTTGGTAGGTAACTTGCAAGATTCTATACGAATCAAGCTCGTGACAACTAGAAAGCAACGATGGTGCGGTTCTTAATTAAATTTCTCTTGTTCCAGGAACATGAATTGACGGCTTCAAATCATGCGGACATTATTATCTAAATGATTCACTCTTTATGTTCGCAGTCAGCTTTGAACGGTCGAATAAAGAGAACGGGTTTACCCGCGAAATCCTGTCAGGAAGTTACTTAATTGAAACTATCCGTCACGGGTACGATATCTAATATCGTCTAACGGTCTTCACCGACCGGAGGTAAAATGCTACCGATGTAGAATGAAATGTTCAAATCCATTTCGTTCGTGTCTACTTATGTTGCTGCATTTGAAGACGGTGGCTTTGCCAAATCCAAGAAGAAGTCGTCCCCGCATATTTATACTTTATGCACTTAATATCTCATCTAATTCAAGAAAGCCTAAAAGTTAAGTCTTTCGCTGTATCGAACTCTGAAGCTTTCAAGAATTACGAAGGTATAAGTATGTGGGACATGAGGTCACGAAGAGGCGAAGATCACAAGTGATGGATACACGAGATCAAGGCAAGAGATTAATGCTCAAGATTGATATCACAGATCACATCAGCATGTTCACCAGAAAAGAAAAAGAAAAGGAAAGACGAAGACTACAAGCTCAAGACAAGCATAGTATGCTAGGTTTTTCTTATTATTGTAACTCGGGTAATGCCCTGGTTTGGAGTGACCTCCCTTAGGGGGAGATTGTTGGAAATACGTTTTACGTATTTGAAAGGATCGGTCACTCCAACAATAGTCCATGTTTTAGCTCGTAGTTTAGTTATTTACATTTATTAAACAAAGCCCAAAACCGAGCCCATGAAATGTATGGGCCGGCGGCCTAATGTAAACCCAAGCCCATCTCATGGACTTGGGTATATAAACCCTCTCCTTTGATGGAGAGGGTGTGTGGTTTCATTATTTTCACATAGTTCTCTTAACTTTCTCTCTCTAAAAGTGTGAAATTCACCATCTCTTTCTCTCTCTAAAAACATAAGCAAGATTTACATTTCTACAATCCGCAAAAGATGTAATATAAACACATAATATCTTTGGAGAGGCATTCTTGCAAGAGTAGATCATATGCTATGGAAAACTCGTCTCTTTTAGGTTGATGGTTATCAACTTCTTTTTCAAGAGATTCCACATATTTCAAATCGTCAAACATTTCTTGCTGAATTAATTTTTCAAATTCCAAAGCATGTTTCTTCGTTCTTTCCGCAAGCGGAATAAAAATCATTTTCACAAGCACAGTTATATTGTGAGGAATTTCCTTATTGCCTTTAGATCGTTCACGTCGTTCCTAGTCGTCATCCACAACAGTTTTGAAATTGTTAATGTTTTGAAGAATAATACTAAGTGCTTGCTTACTCTTGCTTATAGAAGCTCGATACGGCAAGTACCTAATATATTTTGAAACATTAATTTTCTTAGTGGCAAAAATTTGTCTACATTTTATTCTTATTTGTGCATATTCGAAAAATATTTGCTCACGGGACTTCTGTTTTTGTGGTTTGAAAATTTTATAAAGACTATTTTCGTAAGCATAATTGTATGGTTTCACAAAGTCTTTATTTACTAATGATGTACTATCTTATTCAAAAGTTAGTGACTCATCATTATCGGGTCTAACCATAAGACAATCAAGGTCGGTCCATTGGGACTCTTCAAGATATAGGCGCTGGTTTTCAGATTAAGCTTGCTCGAGGTACTTAGGACTTGCAAAATTAGCTTTACACTTGAAAAACGAACGAGGTGCTAACATTCTCATGGTTTGAATATTGATTGTTTTATAAACAATTTGCTTATAAAATCAATTTGCATTTCAAGTTCCACGACTTTGTCAATGTCTTTAGCTTGTTTAGTTTTGAAAGCTTTTTGAAAGTTTGCAACCTCTTCCGTTTTCGCAGTGACTAGTTTAGTTTTATCCTCTTGAAGAAAACCAATATTTTGAGTTAGCTCATTCACTTTAGTAGTAGCAAGATACGTTTTGTGTCGTTTAGTACTTAAAGAGGTGTTATAATTATGTTTCTCTTGTTCTAAAAGCTTAATAGTTTCAAAACCATTCTTTATAGTAGTAATGACACCCCCTTTATACCTCGTAAGCTCTTTGTCTTTTTGAAGAAGCTTAGTTATGCAGCTTGCAAGAAGCTCACTAGATTTTATAACTGCAGCTTTGCTTTCTTCAAAGTTTTGAGTGAGTGTTGCATTTGTCTTCTTTAATTTCTTTTGACTCTTTCTAGTTTCTTTGACATCATTTTGAAAAGTAGCAATTAAATTAGCAAGCGCAACACGCTCCTCATCATCATACTCATTTGCATGTTGATCATCCTCAGACTCATTAATGCACATGTCTGATGAATCGGGTGTGGTATTGCTCTCAACCTTTTCCGTCATGCATGAGTCAATAAGGGTTTTAGTTTAATCACTATGCTCATGCGTATTAGCATTAGCAAACACATTATATTCATCATTGTGTAGGAAGGTGTATTGTTGATGACTATCTCAGAACTTATGCGTTGTTTGCTAGAGCTGCTGCTTTCATTCCCATTACTCGATACTATCCCATTACTTACATTTGTGACTAGACTAGTATCCGCTGTAAGAACCGTTACAACCTTGCTCATTTGCATTTTCCGTTTTTTGATCATGACTTTTTCAGGAAGTAAGCGTTCATCCAGAAGCTTCTCAATGGATTCCATGTTTTGAAAAATCAAGTCTCTAAATGATTCTTCTTCCATTTTAGTGTAGTCTTTGAAGTGCTCTTTTGCATCTCAAAATTCGGAATCAAAATTGGAAGAATTGAATAACTTTGAAACAAATAACGGATGAAACGGTGTTCTGAGTGCTTTAAGGGCTTTCTTAGAATTTGTCTCATGAAAGTTACTGTTGAGTAATTCATTATCAAGATTCTTCAAGTGGTCTGCTAACTCATAAGTGAACGTGCGATGGTCATATCCGAAGAAGCACGCAAAAGCATAAATATACAAAGGATCGTACGAGAAGGTCTCTCTTTCGAGATGTTTTAGATTCGTTTTGAGATCACTGAAAGCTTGCATACAACATTGTTTGAGGCCTTGTTCTTATAGTTGCATCTCTCGTTCTTCTTTGCCCGAACACGAAGACGTCGTTACATTGGTACTCGCTACCATGTTGTTTTGAGTCACACCATTCGTTGATGTAGAATCCATCTCGATGATTTCTGAAATGATGAAGTGAATACGGATCTTAAGTAGATGTTGTTGTGATTGATGTAGAAGAAGCAATACAGAGTTTTACTAATCATGGAGAAACCGAGAATAAATTCGTGGAATTTTACAAACCACCGATTAAACCGTAAATTTGCCTAGGTTCGTGTGTTGTAGACTAGAAAAGTTGTTGAAATCCCTAACAAGTTGTTTAATCCCGCAATAACTGAATCCCGCAATAACTGAATCCCTAATACAAGCGATTTTCTATGTTGAAAAAGTTCGATTCTCGGAATCCTCTCGAATTGATCTCAGTTTAAAGTGGAATGATTTGTTCTTGGTGATAAAAACGAGGTTTAGTTTTCTAATCTACTAAACTGGGAAATCAATAAAGAAAGACTTAAACTTGAAACAATCAACAATTAAAAGCAACACTTGAATTAAAACTGGAAAATACCCTACTGAAAAAGTATCCTACACGGAATAAATCCTATACGGAAAAACACAATCCTATGCGGAATAAATGCTCTTATGCGGAAAACAATGCCATTCGGAAAATAATGCCTATACGGAAAAGTATGGTCTATGCGGAAAACAAGGCTATTCGGAAAAACTGGTTTATGCGGAAAGTAAGCACCTATGCGGAATGAGAATGCTATTCGGAAAATCTCAAGTCTATGCGGAAAAATAAGCTTATTCGGAAAATGTTTCCTATTCGGAAAACATACCCTATGCGGAAAAATAGTACTATGCGGAAAAACACACCTATGCGGAAAAATAGTACTATGCGGAAAAACACACCTATGCGGAAAAGATGTCCTATTCGGAAAAATTGTGTTATGCGGAATAATATTACCTATGCGGAAAAATCAAGCTATTCTGAATAAAAACACTATGCGGAAAATAAGGCTATTCGGAATAAATTATTCCGAGTAAGAGAAAAGTAAAAACCCTATTCGGAATATCCAAAATTCCGAATAAGGGAAATGGGAATTCGCCTATTCGGAATATTGGTTCAGTTCGGAAAAATCTGGGAATCAAGAACAGTAACAGTAACAGCAAAACAGGGGTCACGGTTTTAAATCCAAATCGACTCCAATACTCAAAAAGGTTTTACCAAATCAAACACAAATCATTTACATACCATAAGTAATAAATCCCACCAATAAAAACACTAAATCAACAACTTTTTAAGATCAAACTTGAATCAAATAAAAAACTTAAGAACTTGCAATAGAAGATGATGAAGAACAAGATGGAAAGAAAGATTGGATTGAAAGATTAATGTAAAGGTAACAAGAGTATGATTAAAACACTTACAAGATTGAAAGAAAAATGAAAAATCACCAAACACCCTAATGGTGTTGGTGAAGCTACGAACCAAAAAAAAAGAACTAGGAAGAAAATAAATGAAGCTAGCTCCCTAAAATGTGAAGGGAGAATCTATTTATACTCCTAGTGGTTGGTTGGTGAGTGGGCTTTCTCCCTTTCTTCTTGTCTTCTCGTCTTTTCAGAAAAGTTGACGTTTTCGATTCTGATTCGGGATTTGTCGTCGATTAAATCCAACTCGTCTTTTAATTTCTTCGTTAAATAGACTTGAGTTTCTTCAACTTATGTAAATCTTCCGTCTTTGGTCCTTTTCTTCGAAAAATCTTCGAATAGGCCCAGTGACTTCAAATCTTTTGCATCTCTTGGACAATAGACTTTATCCTGAGTCTTTTTCCTTGATAAAACCCGTGCAATCCCATGTTTTCTTTAATGTTCATCCGGTTAGCTCTGAAAACTCAATAAACACAAAAACCACACATAATTCCAAACAAATGATATTAAATACGTGTTTTGGTCTCGTTTTAGCCCGAATTAAGTGGTAAAAGGATGGGTGTTTACACACCTATCAAATCCCCTACACTTAACCATTGCCATGCCCTCATGAAATGCTTAGTGATAAAGCAATTTTACACTTTTCTCATAATCAATCAACCTTGGCCTTATTCAAATACTACTAAATAAAAATTTAAAGAAATAAAACTTTAAAGGTAACAAAGGGATAGAAAACCATTTTCACTTGAAAATAGCTACATGGAAATAACTTGCAAAGAAATCGATGACTTACATTAGGGCTTTGGTGTTGCGATGATTTATCACCCTCAAGTTTCACGTTCCCCAAACTAAGCTTAAAAACGAGATCATTGTTATTATAAGTTAGTAATTCAAACACTTACACACATGGCTTAATTAAATGCTTAAACTCCCTTATTCCTTGGTGTATCTCTTATATTTTATTTTTGTCTTAGAATGATCATGAAGATGCATTTTTGGACTTATTTCGATAGTTTATTTAGGCTGAAAGCAAAGTAGGACGATTTGATCAATAGTTAGCTAAAGGACAAAATCTCTTAAAACTGCTTCTCGGGATATCAAAGAGTTCATATCTTGGCATAACTCGGTTCACGATTTGAGACCTTTCTCGGGCCGATATTTGGCATGTACTTCATACTTCATATCTTCGAGAGACGTTCTTGAGATAATGGTCTTCTCATCATAATAGAGTTTTCTTCACTTGGAGACTTTTGAGGGGTAATCCAACTTTGTTGACCACGACTTCATGATTATTTCTTCAATCTCTAATTGGGATTTCGAGATACAACGATCCGCCTCCTTTTCGGACTTGGATCTATTTATCCTCATACCTTGTTAGGGTCTTTTCGGATAGACTTCTCCATGATCTTTATGGGAGTTGATTGCTTTTCGTCGTGAGTCTTGATCCTTCATATTGACTTTAGGAATAATGCTTTTCACATCACTTTGGATCTTCAGCAATAAAATTGAATCCTCATGCCTTGTTAGGGCCTTTTCGGACTCGCCAATCTTCGCGCCCCACTTCATAAGTTATGCCTTGGCTATGAACTCTCGTCATTACCGAGCAACTTTTAAACGATCTTGGGCTAGAAGCTAAGTAACTTTTCAAATCGTACGACCTTACTTATTGCAGATAAATTATTAGCAAGTGATGGGAGAATAGGCAAATAATTACACCAAGTGAGCTTGTGAAAGAATACCGACTTATAATTGACTCTATCATTTCTCGTCCTCCACAATTTAAAATCTCAAGTAATGAGACTCGTGGAAACTTAGCCTAATAAACCAATTAAGGTCTACATGGTTAAGGATACTAGCTAGAATAAACTTGGATAAGTCTATTCGGGTTGAGTCAAAATAAACGCAACGGGCCTAATATGTTAAAGATTTCTAAACTAGCTACACCACTTTATTAATATTTTTTGACTTTATTGCGGGATATATACATATGAAAGCAACGATAAAAATTTAAAAATTACGACTAAATGGCCAAATTTAATAAAAAATTTGAAAAATGTTGAAAAATATGATTTTCCGGTTAAATGAAGGCATTTTCATGGAAAAGTCCACTTAAAACTTCGATAGAAGTCTCCCCTACACTTAAGATAAACATTGTCCTCAATGTTTAAGCATGTGGGAAAAGTCTCTCCTACACTTATGACATTGTGCACGTTGGTTAACTCGAGTTAAGGAAGAGACGACTAAAGTGATCAATTTCAAATGTGAGTATGAAGAAAATTGAATCACGATAGTTGAGAGATAGAACCGGATTTCGGATAACACGGGAGCACGGTTCTTCAAAGATTTCCAAGATTGCAGTTATCCCTGTAATCACATCACCACACAAACACAAATGACCAAAATAGGTCCTCCCCTACACTTAGGGGGTTAAAGGGATAGATACTCGGGCTGCCTCCCGAGGAGCGCTTGTTTTTGATAACCGAGTCACGAGCCTGACTCGACCCAAAATTAGTTCATGGGGAACGTGGTGAGGGATGGAATCACCTCCTGAGAGGTGTCCTCACCAAAGTACAACTTCACTCGTTGGCCATTCACCTTAAAATTCGGTCCATTAGGTTGAGCGAGCTCGAGAGTACCATAAGGAAAAATTTGGGCAATGGTGAATGGGCCGGACCAACGAGATTTGAGCTTTCCCGAGAAGATTTTCAACCGAGAGTTAAAAAGTAAGACTTTGTCTCCAACATGGAACTCTCGGTTTTTGATCTTGAAGTCGTGAATGAGCTTAGTTCTTTCCTTATAGATCAAAGAATTTTCATAAGCCTCATTACGGAGTTCATTCAGCTCATTGAGTTGGATCTTGCGTAGGTCACCGGCTTTGTTTATATCAAAATTAGCCCACTTTAAGGCCCAATAAGCCTTGTGCTCCAACTCAATGGGGAGGTGGAACGCTTTCCCGTACACAAGACGATAAGGCGTACAGCCGATCGGGGTCTTGTAAGCAGTACGGAAAGCCCACAAAGCATCATCAAGTTTATCAGCCCATGCGGCACGATGCTCTCCCACGGTTCTTTCAAGAATTCGCTTAAGTCCTCGGTTGGATATTTCAGCCTGGCCATTAGTTTGTGGGTGGTAGGCTGTGGAAAGACGATGATTAACACCGTACTTAGCCATGACTCTTGCGAATTGGTCATTGCAGAAGTGAGTCCCACGATCACTAATAATGGCACGAGGCACACCGAATCTAGCGAATAAAGCTTTCAAAAAGTTACAAACCACCCTTGCGTCATTAGTAGGTAAAGCTTTGGCTTCGACCCACTTTGAAACGTAGTCAACGGCAACAAGGATGTATTTGTTTCCTTTAGAAGAAGGGAATGGCCCCATAAAGTCGATACCCCACACATCAAAAATTTCACATTCCTGTATGAAATTCTGAGGCATCTCGTCTTTATGTGTGATTTTGCCTTGCTTTTGGCAAACATCACATCGTTTAACCATATTGTGAGCGTCACGATATATGGAGGGCCAATAAAATCCCGAATCAAACACTTTCTTTGCGGTGTAGTTGGGACCAAAGTGACCACCGGTGGGTCCTTTGTGGCAAGCATCAAGGATTTCAGACGCTGCCGGTCCATCAACACATCGGCGGATAATCAGGTCGGCACATTGTTTGAATAGGTAAGGTTCGTCCCAAAAGTAAGTCTTGATATCGGTGAAGAACTTCTTCTTTTGTTGAGACGTCAACCCTTCCTTGAGAATTCCACCCGCTAAGTAGTTTGCAAAGTCCGCAAACCACCGGGTTTCATTCGGCTTCGAGTTTATAGACATTAAGGTCTCCAAGGGAAAAGAATCATTGATTTCTTTGTTCGGATGATCCCCTTGGTATGGATCCTCAAGTCTGCTGAGATGATCCGCGGCTAGGTTTTCTGCTCCTTTTTTATCGCGAATTTCGATTTTAAATTCCTGGAGCAGCAAAACCCAGCGAAGAAGTCTTGGTTTGGAATCTTGCTTTGTCAACAAGTACTTCAGCGCGGAATGATCGGTGTACACAATGGTGGTGGAAAGGACAAGATAGGGGCGGAATTTTTCAAAAGCATAGACAACAGCTAGAAGCTCTTTTTCGGTTGTCGTATAATGCAATTGTGCCCCCGTCATTGTCTTGCTAGCGTAATGGATCGGTTGGAAGTGTTTGTTCACTCTTTGTCCAAGAACCGCTCCAATAGCAAAATCACTAGCATCGCACATCAACTCAAAGGGCAGCTCCCAATTAGGGGTGACCAAGACGGGTGCCTTAGTTAGCTTATCCTTAAGCGAGTTTAAGGCTTCAAGACACTCTTTGGAAAAGATAAAAGGAGTATCTTTTTCCAAGAGGTGGGTCATCGGGCGAGCGATTTGAGAAAAATCTTTGATGAATCGACGATAGAAGCCCGCATGTCCCAAAAAACTTCTCACACCCTTCACGGTTGAAGGTGGAGGTAACTTTGCGATAACATCGACTTTAGCACGGTCTACTTCAAGACCGGCTTTCGAGATCTTATGTCCAAGCACGATGCCTTTTTTTACCATAAAATGGCATTTTTCCCAATTCAGAACAAGGCGAGTGTCTTCGCACCGCTTAAGCATACGTTCCAAATTGGCAAGGCAAGAAGAGAATGAATCCCCGAAGACCGAGAAATCATCCATGAAGACTTCCATGGTTTGTTCAACCATGTCATGGAAGATAGCTAACATACACCTTTGGAAATTCCCGGGCGCATTACATAAGCCAAAAGGCATTCTTTTGTAAGCAAAAGTGCCATAGGGACAAGTGAATGTAGTCTTCTCTTGATCTTGGGATCGATGGGTATTTGAAAATAACCCGAGAAACCATCCAGAAAGCAGTAATATTCATTACCGGCTAAACGTTCAAGCATTTGGTCCATAAAAGGTAGAGGGAAATGATCCTTTCTCGTGGCATCATTGAGTTTGCGGTAGTCTATACAAACTCTCCACCCAGTAACGAGACGAGTGGGAATCAACTCGTTGTGTTCATTGGGAACAACGGTTATTCCGCCCTTCTTAGGCACACAATGGATTGGACTAACCCATGGTGAATCCGAAATAGGGTAAATCATACCCGCATCAAGAAGTTTGAGAACCTCTGTTTTGATGACTTCATGTATTTTTGGATTCACCCTTCGTTGGCTTTGAATTGTGGGCTTAAAGTCGTCCTCCATGAGAATTTTGTGTGTGCAGAAGTGAGGATCAATTCCACGAATATCGGAAATCTTCCAAGCGATAGCCTTCTTATGATCTTTCAACACAGCGACAAGTCGGGCTTTCTCTTCATCCTTCAAATCCTTAGCAATGATGATTGGCGACTTCTTCTCTTCTTCGAGGAATACATACTCAAGATGGGGCGGCAACTCCTTAAGTTCCAAATTCGGAGGATTTTCGACGGGAGGCGTATTCGAAGTCGGAGTTTCGATAGCAATAACAGTGGGAGATGGAGGGGAAGGATTGTCTTCTCTGAGGAGGTTTGCAATGAAACTGAGATCGTCATCCCAATTGGCAGTAGAATCGTCATTGTCTTGCTTCACATCTTCCAAGGTGGCTTCCAAATCTTTCCAAAGGAAATCACTTTCTCCAAATAGAGATAGTGATGAGTCGATAGAGGAAACGGTCTCAACATTGGGAAGAGAGGTAGGAATGTTTTTACAAGAATCCTTGAAGTGTTCTTCACAAGCCTCATCAAGAACGTCAATACAATTAACACTCTCGTAAGAATAAGGCTGTTTAGAAAGCTTTCCCATGTTGAAGACTACTTTATCGTCACCCACTCTCATGATAAGCTCACCGGCTTCAACATCGATGAGAGTACGACCGGTCCTCAAGAATGGACGACCAACAATGAGTGGCACACGGGGGTCCATCTCGTAGTCGACGACAACAAAATCAGCAGGGAAGGTGAATTTGTCGACTCCTACAATGACGTCTTCGGCTATCCCCACTGGATAAGCAACCGTACGGTTAGCTAATTCCAAAGTCATTTTGGTGGTGACTAGCTCTGGGAGAGATAATTTCTTCCAAACACTTAGAGGCATGAGATTAATACTGGCACCTAGATCGGCTAGGGCCATGCAATTCTCTACTCCCGGGAAATTGCAAGGGATAAGAAAACGACCCGGATCACCAAGCTTAGTTGGCAATTTCCTTAAGAGTACTGCAGAGCAGTTCTCATTAAGTTGGGTGTTGGCAATATCGAGGAGCTTTTCCTTGTCGCTCAGAATATCTTTAAACATTTTTGCATATTTGGGCATGTGAGCGAGAGCCTCAGCGAAGGAGATATTGAAATTCAATTGTTTGAACATTTTAAGGAAGTTCGAAACCTGAATATCATCCTTGCTCTTTTGCTTCTCTTTCCTCAACCTAGATGGATAAGGTATATTGGAAGAAGAGGAAGGCTTTGGGAGAATAGGATCACTCACAACCACGGGTGGAGGAGGGGTAGAAGGAAGAGGTGGAGAAATTGGGGAAGGAGAAGAATGAGGACTAGGAGCAGGTGACTCGTTCTCCTTAGTCACAACCACCGGTGGAGGTATAGGAAGCTCGGGTTCCTTGGTACCTTTGCCACTTCGAGTGGTGATTGCTTTCATCTCCCCTCTTGGGTTCGCAACGGTGTTACTCGGAAGAGTACCCGAAGAAGAGGGTTGACTACCTTGGAAGAAACTAGCCATCATGTTCCTCAGATCATTAGTTTGGCTATCCAACGTATTTCTCATGTCGGCTCTCAAATCATTTCCTTGCTTTACCAAGTCTGCTTTCAAGTTACGCACTTCCTGCTGGAGGTTTTCCACTATCACATCATTGGTTCTCATGTAGGTTGCAACCTCTTGGTGTAATGCGGTGGTGGTTTGGTTGGGAGGAGCATTGTATGCAGGTGGTTGGTAAGCAGGTTGTTGGTAGACTTGATTGTTACGTTGAGGCGGTTGTTGCTGCTTGTGAGGTGGGATATATGGTTGTCGAGGTTGTTGTTGTTGTTGAGGAGGGCGGTTAAGGTTTTGTTGTTGGTTTGGGTTGGTAGGAGGAAAGCCAGGTGGGGAAAGATAGTTGTTGGATCGATAGCTAAGCAAGTTACGGTCACCTTGAGGTCTAGCTTGATAAGCAGGTTGTTGATAGGTGCCATATGCCGCATTCACATTCTCTGCAGGGTAATCTTGGGTGGCGGTACAAGTTGTGTAAGAGTGAGGACCACCGCATATCTCACAAGGTTGGCTGACAGCGTTCATGTGAGCGTTTTTGGCGTTGTTGCTGTTGTTGTTGCTGACGGTGTGGGTGACAAGCGATTCAAGAAGCGTAGTGAGTTTGTCTAATCGCTTGTCGCTGTCACTAGTGCTAGCACTAGCGACATTGGTCCGAACACTCTTGGTTTGCACACGAGATTTATTCTCAATGATATCCCAAGCAGCATTGGAAGTCTTGGCCAATAGATTACCCCCTGAGGCACTGTTCAGTGAATCTTGGTCACTCATGCTTAAACCATTGTAAAAAGTATTGATTTGATGTACTTTGGTAAAACCATGTTGTGGGCATTTTCTTAAAAGATCTTTAAAACGATCCCAAGATTCACTGAACGACTCATCGTACTTTTGTTCAAAATTTATGATCGCATTCCGCAAAGCGGTAGTACGAGAGGGTGGAAAAAAGTAATTGATAAACTTTGTTTCCAAATCCGTCCACGAGAGAATACTCTGTGGCGGTTCCTTAGCAAGCCAATGTCGGGCTTGTCCCTCTAAAGAAAAGGGAAAAAGTTGTAACCTTATAACCTCTTATGGAACACCATTGAACTTGACCGTGTTGGTGAGTTGTAGAAATCTCTTGATGTGGTCGTGTGGATCATCAATGGTACGTCCCAAGAATGGTTGAGCGGAGACCATCTGGATAAAGCCTGTCTTGAGCTCGAAATTGTTGGCGGCAATTGGAGGTATGACAATTGGATCCGTGTTGCCATCTACATGAGCTTGCAGCAGTTCAATCATTGGGCGATTATCCGGAAGGGGCTCATTGTTGTTGTTATTGTTCATGTTGTTGAAAGGTGGGTTGTTGTTGTTATTATTGTTTGGAGGTGGTACGCCGGCCATGTCTAAGGGATCGAGAGGCTCGGGCTCTTGATATGACGTGGATCGAGTGCGCATACACCTGCAAAAGAACGAACAAAGAAAAACAAAGCAAAAATATTTTTGGTTTTTATGTTTTTTAATTTTTTTAATTTTTTTTTGTACTTTTGAAAATTTTATATTTTATTAGGATTTTTGAAATTTTTTTTTTTTGAAAAAGTAACGTTCACGGGGAACGGATCCCAAAATCCAAGTTCTCACAAAAAACTTTTGATCTTAACGAGAAGAGCCGGCAGCGGCGCCATTTAATACAAGCGATTTTCTATGTTGAAAAAGTTCGATTCTCGGAATCCTCTCGAATTGATCTCAGTTTAAAGTGGAATGATTTGTTCTTGGTGACAAAAAGGAGGTTTAGTTTTCTAATCTACTAAACAGGGAAATCAATAAAGAAAGACTTGAACTTGAAACAATCAACAATTAAAAGCAACACTTGAATTAAAACTGGAAAATACCCTACTGAAAAAGTATCCTACACGGAATAAATCCTATACGGAAAAACACAATCCTATGCGGAATAAATGCTCTTATGCGGAAAACAATGCCATTCGGAAAATAATGCCTATACGGAAAAGTATGGTCTATGCGGAAAACAAGGCTATTCGGAAAAACTGGTTTATGCGGAAAGTAAGCACCTATGCGGAATGAGAATGCTATTCGGAAAATCTCAAGTCTATGCGGAAAAATAAGCTTATTCGGAAAATGTTGCCTATTCGGAAAACATACCCTATGCGGAAAAATAGTACTATGCGGAAAAACACACCTATGCGGAAAAATAGTACTATGCGGAAAAACACACCTATGCGGAAAAGATGTCCTATTCGGAAAAATTGTGTTATGCGGAATAATATTGCCTATGCGGAAAAATCAAGCTATTCTGAATAAAAACACTATGCGGAAAATAAGGCTATTCGGAATAAATTATTCCGAGTAAGAGAAAAGTAAAAACCCTATTCGGAATATCCAAAATTCCGAATAAGGGAAATGGGAATTCGCCTATTCGGAATATTGGTTCAGTTCGGAAAAATCTGGGAATCAAGAACAGTAACAGTAACAGCAAAACAGGGGTCACGGTTTTAAATCCAAATCGACTCCAATACTCAAAAAGGTTTTACCAAATCAAACACAAATCATTTACATACAATAAGTAATAAATCGCACCAATAAAAACACTAAATCAACAACTTTTTAAGATCAAACTTGAATCAAATAAAAAACTTAAGAACTTGCAATAGAAGATGATGAAGAACAAGATGGAAAGAAAGATTGGATTGAAAGATTAATGTAAAGGTAACAAGAGTATGATTAAAACACTTACAAGATTGAAAGAAAAATGAAAAATCACCAAACACCCTAATGGTGTTGGTGAAGCTACGAACCAAAAAAAAGAACTGGGAAGAAAATAAATGAAGCTAGCTCCCTAAAATGTGAAGGGAGAATCTATTTATACTCCTAGTGGTTGGTTGGTGAGTGGGCTTTCTCCCTTTCTTCTTGTCTTCTCGTCTTTTCAGAAAAGTTGACGTTTTCGATTCTGATTCGGGATTTGTCGTCGATTAAATCCAACTCGTCTTTTAATTTCTTTGTTAAATAGACTTGAGTTTCTTCGACTTATGTAAATCTTCCGTCTTTGGTCCTTTTCTTCGATAAATCTTCGAATAGGCCCAGTGACTTCAAATCTTTTGCATCTCTTGGACAATAGACTTTATCCTGAGTCTTTTTCCTTGATAAAACCCGTGCAATCCCATGTTTTCTTTAATGTTCATCCGGTTAGCTCTGAAAACTCAATAAACACAAAAACCACGCATAGTTCCAAACAAATGATATTAAATACGTGTTTTGGTCTCGTTTTAGCCCGAATTAAGTGGTAAAAGGATGGGTGTTTACACACCTATCAATCCCTTAATAATTGAATCCCTTAATAACTGAATCCCTCAATAACTGAATCCGTCAATAACTGAATCCCTCAATAACTGTGTAACACCCCACTTGGATAAGTGGACCGTTACGTGTACATATGGTGTGTCTTCAAAGCATGCAAGGTAAATATCTTAAAAACATTAACTGACCAGAAAGGAAATACCGGAATCAAACATTGATAGTCCAAAATAAGCTCAAACATGTAAAAGCAAATACTGAAAGGAAGGACTAAACAATGTCCAAACAAGAAAAGTAATGTTTGAAGTGCATAAAGTAAGAAGTCTGGATAACTTCCATCCAAATGAACATACTCTTAGAATCCTAAGAGCGTCCCTGTGTACCTGCCGTGGAACATGAAAGAAATTACAGCTGAGCATAACGCCCAGTGAACGGATATACAAGCATGATAAGAAGTACTGAAATGAAACAGATAACAAATACTGCAACTGAAAGACTGATAAGTAAAATGCAGCGGAAACTATGTATGTCCTGGAAAACCTGGTTTATAACTGGTAGAACTGAACTATTAACTGTTAAATCTGAAAACATGCATGTACTGTAATTTAAGTGCCAAGATCTTATATAGGTCATGTAATAAAACAATGTGAGCATGAATACTTAGAGGGGTGACCTCGTCATGCTGTCAGAGGGGTGACCTCTAACTGATAAACTTGGTGGAGGAATCAGCTCCAATGTGAAGGATGTAAAGCATACACCACATTTACTTGCTAACTGTAAACTGATAAACTACAATGCACCCATACGCCCACTAATAATATACTGATAAATAGCCAACTGAAATAAAAGGGACGCTATGAGAAATCACTCCCTCGTAGAGGAGTCATGACACCGGTTCCTCAAGTGTTATGGTTACGGTACCTCCGTAACTAGATGAAACTGGTCATGCATGTATATAAAGGTCAGGAAAATTTACTTAGTTATCATGGTAAATCATGTAAAGTTTATAACATATAACTGGGAAAACAAATGGCTACACACGGGGAATCCTAATCATTCATAGAAAAGAAAGTCTATACTGAAGGACGGGAAATCCGTACCTTGTGTTCACTAACTGACTGAAGACGAAACAGATGAAACTCCTACTCTGACTTCACAATAGCTACATGAATAAAGGACGCGAATGAGTTTTTTCATTGCTGTATATTTTTACTAATTCTAATTGTTCATTACTTGTTTTACATGTTCTTGTATTGTTTTACTAGTTTCGTGTAATAATCTGGTAACTCTGATTGTTCTCTGGTATATATGATTAGTGTATATCATGTATTCTCGTATTATTATACTGTTATAATTAATCTGTTAAAAATAAAAAGTTTCCTAAAATAGAAAGTTCCCAAAATGATTTAATAAATGGTTTCATGAATAATTAATCATTTAATTATTATCAAAGTATTAAATAAATAAACTAATAAAACATGATTAATTTAATAAATGTGAATTAAGTTAAAATGATTTATACTTTGATTAATTTATCATAAGTAATTTAAATTAAAACTTGATTATTAAAATGCTAAATCAAACGCCTCATGTTCTAAAATCCGTGTCACCCGAACCCGAGCCAAAACTAAACCCGAGCCTACCGAGATATTCATCTTGGTCGCACTAAGCAAAACATCAAAACCTTACAACTACACCAACAGTCGGCGACTGTTGCTTTGTACCGACAGCTAGCAGTCACCGTTTGCTGTCTGGTTGCCACTGTTTAGCCACGGGTTCCCACTGGCAGTCCAGTGGTTACCCCCTCCGTGTACATGGTTCCCACCAAGAGCCTTAAGGCTCTCGGTTCCCACTGCGTGTATCCAAACACACCCGTAACCAAAGCCAAACACCCCCTGATGGTTTATTGTTTCCCCTATTTACTATATACACACCCCTGGTGGCTTTTTAGGTTGCGACCGACAACAACAACCAACCACTGCACCCCCCATGGGTCGCGGCTGGTCTAAAAACAAACACACCGAGAGTCTCATGACTCTCGGTTTTCTGTTAAATAGCCAAAACTCGGCCCCCATATATAGATTTATTAAATCTTAATTTGTTCATGTATTAAATCACCAAATAATTAATTGAAATCATTGAATGAAAGGGAAAAAATGAAGCTTACCAAATCCTTGTACTTATACGAAGATCAAACAAAACATTACTCCGAATGACCAACAAAACCCGATTTATTTTTCCCTTTTTGCTTCTTTCTGTCGGCGCCTTCCCACAACAATAACCCTAAACCCTTTTTTTTCTAAAAATGAAAAGGATCACTGTATGTTTAGTTTCCATAATGGGCTGGGCCTAAAGCCCAGTTTTTATTTTCCTTTCTTATTGATACCACGGCCCAAACAAACACACACATACTTTCTATTTTCGTTTCGTGTTTTCATTATTTACATATGTGTTCGTATTATTTCATTTTCGTGTTAAACTCTGACATGTATCATTTATTTTTTTAATAACTAATAATTGCGTAATACTTGAATAGAAATATTATTTATTATCGTGAATAAATAATATAATACGTACGTTTTAATTACTTCTGAGACAGTGACTTTTTCCTGTACGAGTAGTGAAGACCTAAACGAGAACTTTTGTTGGTTGTTGACCAACGGAAAGAAAGGGATTGTGTCAACTTCGTTCCTTCATATTTCTCTTTTTTTATTTTTTATTGTGTAACCCAAAGCGCATTCCTTTAAGAATGTATTTGGTTCCATTTTTCTTTCGTTAGTTAAGCCACCTTTTTCTAAAAGGGATTGTAGTAATTCTGTTTTTATACTCTTTAAAACCGATTCAATAAATCTATGAAGGTTCCGAAATGAAATAAGTTATTTATCTTATTATTAATAACAGATTAATTAATGTTCATGGATTTTAAAGCGGGTTTTACAAACTGAATCCCGCAATAACTGAATCCCTCAATAACTGAATCCCTCAACAACTGAATCCCTCAATCACTGAATCCCTCAATAACTAAATCCCTCAATAACCTAATCCCTCAATAATTGAATCATTGTGAGATTTTATAAGATTTCAGAATATTTGCAATACAGTCCCGGAAAACATAAAAAATCGTACTTTTTACCCAAAGTCAAGCCAAACGCCCCAAAATTTTGTGTTTTTGGACGATCCAAAGTGACCAAATCCTTACCACAACTATGTAGGAGCTTCCTATAATGATTTTGACCACAAAACACAAAAAAAATTAGGGTTTTTAGTTGGTGATCTATAAACCACACGAACACAACAAATATCCCAAAAAAATCACTAATCTACCCCGTGGCGAATGATACCAATTGTTGTTCCCATATTATCACTTCACCAATTTGGATCTATGAAGTAAAGAAGAAAAGATAAATGAAAAGAAGATGAGATCTAGAGAGAAAGTAGAGAGAGAAAGGAGAGAGTGGTGGAGAAAACTAGGTGATATTAGATTTAGAAAATGAACAACTAACCCTATCCTAACATGCTAGGAGAGGTATTTATAGCCTTGCCTTACATGTATGCTTTATGGGCTATGTTTGATTGAGTCAGGCCTGAATAAATGCTTAGTACCTTGAAAGAGGCCTTTTAAGCAAGCCATCAAGCCCGTATTGTTACGACTATTCTACTACATATTACAATGTTCTAATAATCAATACATAATAAACCTATGACTGATCATTCTTGTTTGACTCAATATTTTGAGGCTAACAAATTGGGATACAAGAGTTTGTGTGGTGGTTTACTTAGTGAGTGATTGAGCCGTTTCTAAATTAGGATAGGATTTTGATCCATGCGGTATCATGAGAAACTCTAACCTATTCCTACTAGGATGGGATTTGAGGCGTAGCGTGGGAGATGAATGGAGTTGGATGAAACTGTAATGAAGAAATCAGTTTTTCGCAAGAGTGATTAAATTCTGATAACACCCAAATTATACATGTTTAGATGTACGTTATCTGTATATATTTAGGTTAATTATGTAAACTATCGATACTTAATGGAGTATATTTGATTTTATAGGTTCCAAGGACGGGTCGTGGAAGGAAAAGGAATAAAAAACGAAGACTCGAAACTTAAACGAAGAAATAAAGTCAAGCTAAAGATCTCCCAACACCTGCCACTGTTTTGGCCATATCTTGAGCATAAGAACTCCGTTTTAGTTTGTTCAAGCGGCCATGGAAAGAGGAGAGAATTATCTACAACTTGGATTTTTGGTCCAAAGCTGAAAACATACCAATTGTGCGGGGAACATTTGAAAAGTGCTGCGCACTTTTCCTCAGCATTAATGAAACTTTGGCTTCAAGATTAGAAAATATGCGGCGCAGATTTGACAAAGTGCAACGCACTTTTGGTCGCAGAAAGCCTATAAAAGCACCCTTTGCCTCTCCCATTTCATATCAACTCACCACCACTTCTCCTATCTCTTCCTCATCAATTAGGGACGTTTGTTGGGTGTAGTAACATCATCCAAAGGGTTCATAGCATAAGGAATTGATCATTGGATCATTAGAATAAAATTTTCATTTGGGGAAAATAATCATCAAATCAAATTCTTATAATCATTTGGTATAATCTATATAACTCTTTTATTATGATATTCTCTAGAATTATGATGAATGTTATGCTTGTTATTCCTTTGATTATGGAGTAGTTACTTGTCTATTTGGTTGAGGCGTGTATAGAACTATGAATAGATTGTATTAGCTTCGAAGGGGTGAAGTGCGGCGCACAATTAGTTTTGTGCGGCACACTTTCTCCCTGGTTCGTGATAATAAGCGTGGCTGATTTGTTCTTGTACTTGATACTATTATGTTTGATCATTGTTATGTATTTGGTTCATTCCTGATTATAACTAGTACCTATATGATTGAATGGATTCCATGTCATCTAGTAAATGAATCTTGGTATTCGCCTTGTAGAAATTGGTGGAATAAAATACATAGCAACTCTTACATAATTTTATTTAATGCTTTGTCATATGCTCGAGAGAGTTTTGCTCAATGAGTTCTTGAATTATTGAAACCAACATAAACTATCCTTAATGCTTTTGGTATAACATGATCAATAGGTCGAAAGGATTTCTTTTTATATTGAATAGATGTTGCATGTGTGACTAGTAATCCGCATGTTGTCTTACACTGTTTATGTGCTTATAATTCATCTTTGCTATCTATCTTTTCTATGTTTTAGCCTTAACCAAACACACCTTTTAATCATTGTTAGAAGCTTAAATCTTTAGAACTTGCGACACTCTAGGGATAATTGTTTTTACTTGTTAACAACTATCACGTGGATCGACCTGGACTTTACCTTAGACTATACTATACACGAAAGGGTATACTTGACCGTGTTGTGTTTTTAGTTCCTTGTTTGGTAATTATATAGTAATATATTATACTTGCAAAACACACATAAAGTTTTTGGCGCCGCTGCCGGGGATTGTTTTCGTTACTTGTTAAAACTTTCTGAGAAACTTCTTTTAAAATTAAACCATCGCCGTAGAGAAATTTGTCAATCTCAACCTTTCTGTCAAAAAAATTGCAGATAGTACGCCGCACATTTCATTTGTGCGCCGGCTTTTCCGGAGAACTTGTAAGTATGCCGCACATGTAGCAATGTGCGCCTCACTTTCTGGACAAAAAATCAAAACTTATTCTTAACGGATTAAGTTTAGTGATTTTCAAAAACCCACCCAACTGCTCTTTAGGCTTTGTGATCTTCTGAATTTATATTTATTTGATTATATGCCATGAATTTGTAAATATATAGTTTATCACAAAACAAAAACTAAAAATATTAGTTTTGCTTTCATTTTTATTTATCTTCTTATCTTGTTATATTCTAAAAAATAAAGCAAAAAATATAATATTAATAATATATAAATAAAATAATAATAATAATAATGTCTTTTTGCAAAATTTTAAAAGTTTGTATAAATCCTCGATCGTGGGGAAAAGAACTTGTAAATATATTATTTAAATTAAATAAAATAACAAGGAGTTATGAATTTCAAACGATCTCAAAAGAATGCCTTCAAATCGAATCACCTAAGTTTTCAACCCAAAATCCATCCCAGAATGAATGTGTCGTTATAGATACACATGAAGAGGATGTCGAAACCCACCCGGATCCACCCGAACATATATTAATTATCGATTTCGATTATCAACCCTTATGGAATAGTGCTAGTACCGTAGCACCGACTCCTAATTCAGCCATTGTTCGAACCGATGTTGATGACAACTTTGTTATAAACACTACCCACTTAAAAAAAGGTTCAAGAGCACAAATTCGATTCACATTTGTTGGCATATCCGCATGAGCACATCCGTGAATTTTTTGCTATCTGCGACATGTTCAAATATGGTGTAACTCAAAGAAGTTGTCAAACTTTTGATGTTTCCACTATCCTTAGCTGATGATGCTAAAATTTGGTTCGATAAACATAATGAAAATTCTATAACATCGTGGGAACAAATGATAATATCTTTTATAAACTGATTCTTTCCACCTTCGTTAGTCTTTTACTCAAAATCAGAAATTTCTCTCTAACCACATGTGAAAGTCTAACCCAAGCCTGGTTACGACTTAAGAACATGCTTCGAAAATGCCATGGCCATTTTGTAACCACAAGAGCTATTATTCAATTATTCTATCATGGTTTAGACAAATCCACTCAAGAAATCCTTGATGGATCGGCTTGAGGAATCTTCTGCTACAAAACTCCGAAACAAGCTTTTCAATTTCTTGTGGACAAAGTTCTTTTTAAACTTAATTGGCCCAAAAATTCTCGAAACAAAGATCATCGGAAATCTGCTTCTTTCGCCGATGAAAGGAGCATTTATAACTTTCGATTAATGGAGAAGTTAGAAGCTCTTGAAGCTAAAATAAACTCTTACTTCGAAATCTTTAAAAAAGAATTACACGAGAAGCGTGAAAAATATAATGATCTCGAAGGTAATCTCGCTTCTGAAAACCGCATGAACGATGACACGCTGATGTGTGAATGTTATGAATATAATCACCTTGATGGTTGTGAAAACCGAAATTCTCATGATTTGTATTCTCACAAATCTCAATCTCAACCTCAATCCGAAATCGATCTTGAAAGAATAATCACTAAATCTTTGGATAGTCAAAGAGTTGCAAATGATTTTGTGAAAGAGATCGTTAACATTATGAGTTTTAAGATGAAGCAAAATGAAAAGAATTTCCAATTTCTATTTGAAAACAGAAACAAAAATGAGTGAGTTGTCAAAGCTTCAATCTCATTTCTCTTTTGATCAGACCGTTAGGACTAAACCACCGCCTCCTCCTCCTTCCGCTCGAGCTGAGCACGTGAATGTCGTATTCAGGTGGAGTGAAAATTCCGAAGACCCTCCGAAAACCCCAAAGGATCTGCCACCTCCTATCATCATTAAAGTAAAATCGAAAAACGTAACCGTTTAAAACAACGAAGAAGGATTATTACGTGGTCAAATCAAAAGAATATCCATTTTTGGAGCATATACCGAAAATACCGTATCCTCATAATTTGAAAGTGGATCCTTCTCACTGGAACCATATTGTAAAAGTATCTTAATAAAAATAAAATCAAAAATACTAATGTATTAATAGTAATAGTAGTATAAATAATAATAAAACTATATAAAATAATACATAAAAAATCCATAAAAAATATAAAGATAAAAAAAGAGTTTTCTTAGCTCTTTACTTTCGTTTCATTTATGTGATGTTTGTTTATATTTGTTTGTAAGTAGTTATATATATTTTTAATTAATAACATCTAAAAAACTAAAAAGTGTATCTTTTGTCGTAATAAAACCGCCGCACATATAATGTTGCGTGGCGCACTTTTATAAAAATATCGTTGTTTTAACTAATGTGTTTGTTTGATCGTCTTGTATGCTACATCTTTGTACATTAAATAATAATGGTGTGTTTGATGAGTGTTTGTTCAAAACTAAAAAATTCCAAAAAGATTTTATGTCATCATTATTTTTCATTCGTAGTATTTTGTGTGTGATTGTTATTTGTAAAATGTGAATAAATAATTTTTTTTAAAGAATAATATAAAAAATTTATAAAACAAAAAACTTTGCAATTTGATTAATGTGATGTGCATGGGCCCGTGTATTTCGTACATGTCTATTGTATACAAAAAATATATTACGAACTTTGTGAGTGTGTTCACTGGAAACCCTCACGAGACTATAACTCGTCGTGTAAAACCCGCTTTAAAAATCCCTAGAACATTACGTACATGAAATTAAGTGTAAACTAAAACTTTATGATTAGTTAATATAAACACACGATACGAATATTGAACACGATAGTTACATATATTATATAAACACAACAAGTAATTACGCATTTTATTATTATTATTATTAATGAATTGTATGCATTTACGTATACCATGTATACTATATAACAAGAAATAATAAACACGACTTTGGAAATCTGAAAAAGCTTGTTTATTCATTTGAACACGAAAGTTAAAAACGGTTAAGGGTGATGTTATGGGCTGCATCCAAAAATAGGAACAATGGGCCAAAGCCTATTACATAGTCTTGACCGACTAGAATACATACGGAAGGAGTAATATATATATTAAGAAACATAATCAAGGAAACCCTAAAAAAATAAGCAACCAACGATCGTCCTTGTTTGTTTTGTTGCTGTCGTCGACTGCTCACCAAGAAACCAGGAGAAAACGTGAGTTTAATCCAAGCATCAAGGTTCGTGTTCATGTTTTCACTCCTAAACCCTAACACGCAAAACTAGGTAACCTTTAATCCCGTTTTATTTTATTTTGTTCTTTGTTTAATTGATCCAGAATTCGGGTTTAGATATTTAACATGTTAAACACAGTCCTAAGGGATTCAGGATTGTTGAGGTTGCTGTTTAGTGTCGGATTGCACACAAACCAAGACACCTATGTGTCTCGGTGGTGATATGTTTCCCCAATCTCACCCTTTAAGGGTCGGTGTGGTTTCTGTTTGATCAGTCGCAAGCCCAAACCCCTAACAAGGGCGTTTGGTTTAATACCAGTGGGAATCGAGACCCTATGGTCTCGGTGGTTAAGTAATATAAAAACAGTGGGTAGCAAATAACTGGCGGTAAGAATTTAATTGAACCAGTGGGTAGATGTAACCAACAACATGAACGTATAAGAAAACAGTAAGTATCTAATAGGCAGCAACAAGAAATAAATGTGGGTCTGTATGGATGTTGGACAACACTGCTTATTAGATATTGGACAGTACACGGATATTAGATATTTGACAGAACATGAATAAAGGATCTTGGACAGAACTATATAGGGATGTTGGACAACACTGTTTTAGGTTGTTTTGCTAGTTTGTTTTATTTTGTGCGACCGAGACATGGGTGTCTCGATAGGCTCGGGTACACAAGCATATGTTTGATAGTCAAGATTAATTTAATTATTAATTTCATGTTATAATAAATTATTTATGCAACTTAGGTTATATTTAATTAACGAAACTAGCCTAAGTAAAGTTTGGTTACGTAATTATCATGTTTAAGTAAAGTTTTATTAACTTAGACTTACTTTATTATTAATTAATAATTATGATAAAACCATGCATTTTATTATTAATTAATAATTAATATTTCTAGCTTAAGTACTTATTTAATAAACTTTATTGTATAATCATGTAGTGTCACCCCCCAAATTCAATGCAGCGGAAGACTAGATTTGAGGGCTACGACTTCATGAATAATCAAGAGCTTGATCTAGAAATGACCTCTATATGCCAAAACCACAATGTAGACTCTAAATAACCCATATAGTCAAATACCTTTAGGAATACATGCTTAAAATGTCAACATAAAGTTGGTGAGTTCATAAGTTTATTTAGTTTAAAATGTTAAAAGTTTCAAAAGATATTAACATCAACTTCTGAAAGCAATTTTTTAAGATAGTTTAGAAAATTAAAGTTTCTCGGTAAAGTAACGTTTACCACAAAATTTAGTTATGTATCAGTGTTTTAGCAAAAGAATTACAGTTCACAAAATGATTCAGTTATGTTAATCACACATATTCGTAATTATGAGGAGTTACACCCGTGTTCATAATTATAAGAGAATTTCACCCGTGTTCGTAGTTATAAAGGAGTTGAACCTATTTTTTCTCATGACACGGAAACTTTAACAGATTTTCATTGTTTCCGTTTTTTCATAGTTACAGAGTTTCAAATGCATCTGATTGCCATATGACCTGCCAATCCCGGAAGCGGGTGTCACCCCAAAGTAGATCTATCCACTTTCATTCACGCTTACTTTCAGTAATTAACGGTTCATGATGGTTTCCGTTTTTGAGATATTTCACCCGTTTCCAATAATTAAGTTTCCGTTTCCAGTTTTACTTACGTTTAACAATTCAATTTAAAGATACAAACAACTTCAAATATATAGTTATATTCAAGTTTACAATTATAGAGATACAGTAAGTTCACGACTTGTTTATTTATAATTTCTCAACGCAAACGTCCCATACCATTTGAATCGAGGAATTATAAATGAACATTTCGTTAAATATTAATATAACTTCTTATTCAAACATCCCATACCATTTGCAAAAGAAATTATATTAAATGTCTTCACATGGTTACAGTTTTCAAAACAAGTAATGAGTTAAATCAACAAGTTTATCAAAAGTAATAAAGTAGCATGCATCTCCCCCAAAACATTTATAAACGGGTAAAAGTGGGGTGTGAAACTCACTTCGATGATATAGCAAAGAAATAACGATAGTAATGACACGGAAAACGAAGCACGTGAATCGATGCAAAAACGCTCTATTCGCAACCTATGTAAAATAATTTGTACTTAGGCTAGTAATATGATGCATACGATTTATGAGAAGTTCCTACCACATATATGCTTTCAATATAGATTTCAGTTCAAAATATTCTTTCTACAAAATTACAAATTTAGGTGCGAAAATGACTTTTTGACGAGTCATAAAATGTTCGTTAGAGTTGTATAAAAGATGAACTTGATTGATATCGAAACTAGGCCAAGTGATCTTAAAAAAAGTTAGTCATGGTCGAGATCGGACTAATCTCGAAGATCTTTTTAATCAGCCCCAAAGTGGGGGGTCTCATCTATTAATTATAACGTGTATTTATTCCAAAAATATGGGGCAGTTTTCTTGTGCTTTAAACCTGTATTCCCGTGTCGTTAGTGGTTTATAATTTCTATAAGAAACATGTTTGTATAGAAGGCCAGGTCTCCTAAAAAAAGACCGTTTTGTAAGGTCGACCTAGTATTGACCCTAGGTTGGTAAAAAACGTATCCAAAGTAAGGGGAGTGGGTTGCGTTTTCAAGCATAGTAGCAAAAAGTAATTTCTGCCAAGTCTATTTTCCGGCTTGAAAACCCACTCGCTGCCCCTACTTTGACGGGGCATAACTTGCTCAATATATGTTTGTTTTACGCGATTCAGGTGGCTATGGAAAGGTCATAGTATGAAATTTATAAAGATCATAAAATCAGAGACTCACTCATGGTCTAATCAGGTCTAAAAGTGAGTCCAAGCTGGCATTTCAAAACAGTTTTATTAGTCTCTTTGCCATGTTTTCATAATTTTCAAATGACTATAGTGGCTTTGTGTTTAACCCAATTCTTTTGAACTTAGTGCCTAAAAATTTGTGGCCACCTCGTTTATCACCTCCCATGGTGACCCGACCATGACCCTTGGTAAGACGACTTAGATTATTGTTCAAAGCTAGCTATTTTCACTGTTTTTATAACCACATAAAATCATAGATTTTATATCCTTTTTATATATAACAAATCAAACACTCAAGTCTTGATATTTGGCATAGTTACTAGTTATTAAGTACGATAAATGTTGGTAGATTCGATTTACGTCGAGTCTTCCTTTGAGCATAAGTTCTAATGAGTTTCTCGTTATCAGGGGGTACATCAGCATATATCTTTTGTAAACCCCGTATTTAAAAATCCTCGAATATTTAATACGCAGCCTCAGTTTCATGTAAGTAACTTTAATTAAACGTTAACAGAAAATACGCAGCCTTAGTTCAGTTAAATATTACAAAAAAAATATTTATTCAGAAAATAATTTTGAGTTTCAGAAATTAAGTTCTGAAAATATTACGTGTGTATTATTATGATACAGAAAAGAGATATTACGTTCACGAATTAAAACACGAGAAATAATTACGAGTAAACGTAAATAAAAGGTTAAATCGAAAAACAAACGGAAAACCATAATTATTAAAGGTCGTGGCGGTTTCATGTGTGAACAAGGAAGCATATGGGTTTTTGGCCCAGCTCAACAAATAACTACACTACAGCCCCAAACAAACACAACCTCCTCATTTTCTTTCATACGAAAAAAAGAAACGAGGGTTTCTTGTGCCTTGTGGTGACCGACGGATGAAGACAGGAAAACAAAGGGGAAACGAATTTTGATTTTATCAATTGATTGGTTACGTGTTCATAGTCAATCCTTATTCACGATTAAGGTAATCAACCCTTTTCTTTTCTTCTTATAAACCACGAATTTTGGGATTTATATATATATCAGAAATAAAACATAAGATAAATACAAATTAGTCGGGTTATGGGGTTTTGATCACAAAAACCGAGAGTTATTAAACTCTCAGTGGTGTTTTGTTGGTGTACATCCGAGACATCAATGTCCTGGTGGTCCCTTTTGTTGCCCAACCAAGAACCACAAACCAAGCAGGGGGTGTTTGGGATTAAATCACAGCAGGGGGTGTTTGGGATTAAGTTGCAGAAAGGTGGTGTTTGGGACTGCGAGCAGTGGGAACCACTACACTAGCAGTGGGAACCACTTCACCAGCAGTGAGAATGAACAACAGGCCAGTGGGTTGAAACAGCCTAGCAGTGGGAACCGACTGAACCGGTGGGGACTTAACCCAAACGGTGGGAACAGCAGTGATTACTATGACAACCGGCACTAGGCCGGTGGCTGCTGAATGAGTGACGGCAGCAATGGCCACGACCATGGGCTGTTGGGCCTCGGTTTGGACTAAACCGAGACATAGGTGTCTCCGGTAAGTTGGTTGTGACTCCGGTTCGGGGGACACGAAAACTTTACAAGAAGTAAACGTTTTAACGTTTTAAATGTATGTTTTAATTAAATCATTTAAAATAGAATAATTAAGTTATAAATTGTCTATTTTAATTTAATTAACGTTTATGAAGTTAATCACGTTATATGATATTACTTATTTAAAGAATTGTTATTATAAAACGATTAAATTATTTATGAAACCATTTAGAAACCTTCTATTTTAAGAAAACTTTCTAAATTCAGGAAACTTGCTAAATTTAACTGGTTACTAATGATAGTATTATAATATTAGAATCATTATATTACACAAGTAATCAGAGGTACATGATATACACTAATTAGCAAACATTAAGGTACAGTCTGAATAATCAGTTTATACGAAAACAGTAACACAATAATAAAATAAATTAAATTAAGAACATATAAAAATCAGTAACAGTAAACATTAATCAGACAACTCATCTCAGCGTCCTTTATCTATGTAGTATTCGTGAAGTCAGGGTAGATCCTTCAGCTTTCACTGTTATTCTATTACTGAACACGAGGTAAGGATTTCCCGTCCTTCAGTAAGGACTTCCTTTCTATGCATGATTAGGATTCCCCGTTTGCAGCCAAATGTTTTCCCCAGTATATGTTATAAATTATCAGAAATTATTTTAATAACTAAGATATTGCCTGAGCCTTATATACAAGCATGACCAGTTAGTTGTACTAGTTACGGAGGTACCATAACCATGACACTTGAGGCACCAGTGTCATGACTCAACTGTAGGAGAGTGATATCCTGCAGCATCCCATTCAGCTCAACTTGGCCATTTTATCAGTATTGTTAGTGGGGCGTATAGATACATCCTAGGCTTATCAGTTTATAGTAATTAGGTGAAGGTGGTGTGTGCTCTACATCCTTCATATTGGAGCTGATCCCTCCACCAAGCACACATTATTTAGAGGTCACCCCTCAACAGCATGACGAGGTTACCCCTCCAGTTATTCATGCAACAGTTGTTTCAGCACATGACCTATATAAGCTCTTGGCAATTAAAATACAGTAAATGCATGTTTTCACTTTAACAGATAACAGCTCAGCTTTATTATTTATGAATCAGACTTTTCATATTTTACACAAGTTTCTGCTGCAAACTTTACTTATCAGTCATACAAATTCAGTATTTTATCATTTGCTTCATTTTAGTATTTCTCATCATGCTCTATATCCTTTCACTGGGCGTTATGCTCAGCTATAGTTCTTTTCATGGTCTAACCCCAGGTACACCAGGACGCTCTTAGGATACTAAGAGCATGTGCATTTGGATGGAAGCTATCCAGACTTCTTACTTTATGCACTTCTTACATTGTTCTACTTATTTGGACATTGTTTAGTCCTTTCCTTCAGTATTTACTTTCATGTTTTGAGCTTATGTTAGGGTTACCGTTGTTAGATTCCGGTATTTCCTTTATGGTCATTTAAGGTTTCAGGACATTTACGTTATGCTTTGATGACACGCCATAAATATACGTAACGGTCCACTTATCCAAGTGGGGTGTTACAATTATGGTATCAGAGATATAGGTTCGACCTGTAGGCTCTAAAACTTGACCTATGACTAGTGGATAGTCACTAGGAACTTCCTAGATTTTGACATTGTTATCTCTCATATTTCTCATGCATTTATTAGTCATTTTTCTTTAGTTATCAGTCGGTTTTCTTAAAGTTTTTGACTAAGTAAAAGGTTGATACAGGACGGGCCATATTTAGTTGCATGTGCTTTTTTACAAATTTGTGTTTTGGTGAACCGACCCATAGGCATTCACACTTGCCCGTTCAGATTTTGTATTGGTAAACCGACCCATAGGCGTTCATCCTTACTCATGACAGATTCATGTTTCCCGTCAAATGTTATTAGGTGAACTGACCCATATGCGTTCACCATTTCTCAAGTCAAATTTCATGCTTTTCAGTCAAATTTTGTTTTGTGAATCGATCCATAGTTTTTCACATTTTTCATATCATGAAATTTCATAAAAGCTTGACAAATATGAATTGGACTACAGCCAACCATATTTAGCCCCAGATTGTACATTTCTATACATGACAGTTCTCAGAAAATTTTGATTGAATCGCCCATACTTAGTCACATGCTTCCTACTATGAACAATGTGGATTAAACCATAACTATCCACATCAGTTGATGTTAAACCTCAGTTGATTATTCTTATATGTTCTTTGTATCAGTCAAGTTTATACTCTCACGTGAATTTCGTTTGCATGTTGACTAAGTTCATGTCTCCTTATGAGGATTATGTTTTTCAGCAAGGTGATGATGTTTTCATGTTAAGATACATAAGGGGTTATAGTAAAATCTTGTTTTCATAATAATCATGTTTGATCTTCATCAGTCATGTCTTCGTGCTGACCATTGTTGAAATTCCGTTTAAATCATATTCTTGAAACTCTATACAACAAGCTTTAAATCCACGCAGGAATTACCAGGCTATCATGTTACTCATTTCAGTTCAGCTTACTACCGTTTAAATCAATTTATTTCTTTGATCATGTCATACAAGCGACACTAGTATCGATCATCCCAAAAAATTTCCTCTAGTCCCATGTACAATATTCCATATGTACCCCATGTATAGTGTCTCAGTTATACTCCATGTACAGTATTTCATGAGTACTCCACATACAGTGTCTCAGATATGCTCCATGTGCAGTATTCAGTTTGTACTTCATGTACAGTAGTCTAGGTGTACTCTAGGTACCCTGCTCCATGGATATTGCTAATCGATCCTCAATCATCTCAGGCGTTTCCACTTGTCGATATTCTACCAGATGCTGATGCTGCTCGTGAGTTGAAGATTTTACCAGATACTGATGCTGCTAACACTTTGAAGACCTCACAAATGCTGATGCTGCCGATGCTTTGGAGATTTCTCAAGATGCTGACGTTGTTTATACTATGAAGACTCTGCAAAACAAGGACGAAAACTATAAATTTGAAATTTCTAACAAGAATAAATTTCAACCATCAGACACTACCATTCTATTCCATGCTTTTACTTCCGCAGTTAGATGTCACACTTCACTCAGCTAATCTTTCAGTCAGAAGAGTGGGAACCGGTAACCAGTCGGCCACTCAACAGAAATAGTTACATGAATCACGGTCATGATAACGACCATCAGGAAACTGACAGACAAGGCGGTAATGACAACCACCGTGCTTATAATTAATCAGTCAGTAACCATCGGAACTACGGAATGGACGTGACCAGAAATATAGAGGTCAGCAGTCTAACCGGTCCGCCAACCCTAGCAGTTACCAGAAATTGTTAACCTTATTCAGACTCATCCATTAAAATACATGTCCGGACAACAGTCAAGACACAGGTCTCAAGTATCATTTCGAAAGACACATGTCAGGACACGAGTCATAGTACACGTCATACGAATACCTTCTCAAAGTACGAGTTAGATTCATAACACCTGTATGCCTTCTAAACCAGGTCCTCCGAAATTCAGGGTACCCTCCAAGGGGGTATACTCATTACAATTCAGTTACCACCACCGGAGTATTATTCAGGTTAGACACGTAGTGTTCATTCTGTGAGGTTATAGATGAACACAATCAATGAAAGTTGCCACGTTTACTTCACGTATTCCTATGTCAGCTTTATCTTAAATCATGTATTACCTACCTCCCATCTAGAAAAGAATCCACAGTAACACCATATTTATAAAGGCTTTTTCTTCCAGTTGAAGACGAGATTCGTCTTACTAACTCCTAATTTGTTCATTATATTTTGCCAGAAAAATCAGTATAAATTGTTTCAGCTTTACAAGCACGTGAATAATTATCTTTTAGCTTCGAGGACTTCTGATCACCATTCATGATGTGACTTCTGAAATTCCTTAAATTCATGATCAGCAGAATATCCTAAAGTTTCCAGATGTCAATCCAGAAGATTTTCTAGAAATTCCTTCCTAATCACGAGACATAATTTAACATCGAGCTTGTCTCAAGAACATAACCTATTTTCCAAGCTCTTTATTGCAGGGTTTCAGCTGAGTTAAAAGAGCTGCAGCATTTGCTGCAAGAGTTATCAGAACAAGGCTTTATTCGCCCTAACGCACCACCAAAAGGTGTACCGTTCCTATCTATGAGACAGAAGGCTGGTAACATGAGATGGTATATCGACCACCGGAAAACATACCGGATCACCGTTTTGTCAACATTCATTCCACGTATAAAAAATTTATTTCATCTGCTACGATGTCTTAAACATTTTTCAAAACAATTCACGATCAGGCAACCATCAGTGGTGAGACTAAGAACATGATGTTTGCAAGACAACTTTTGCACACGCTGTGATCACTCAAAATTCTGATTTATAATTTTCATAATTCTGAGCTCCCAAATACTCCAGCTATAGTATGAGGTTTATGAATAATTTTCTTTTTTCCATGAGTTCTTAGAAAAAATCGTCAGTATACTCATTTATAACATCCTGAAATGCTAAACTCTAGAGAAGAACACGAGAATGATCATCTCACGATCATGCAGATTCTATGATAGGAGAAAATTATATATCCGCAGCTTTCCGGATGTGATTTCTAGTTGAACAAGGTGGCATTTCTGGGCCACGTTATTTCAGCTGAAAGATATTTCAGACAATCCTACTAAGTTGAAGTCCATCACCAGATGGTCAAGACCGACACCCATGATTAAAGTACAAATTTTATAGAACTCAATTGACTACTACTACAGAAGTGCTGACAGTTCTCACGATTAGCTTTTCATGACTAAGCTTACCCATAAAGGAGAGGACCTACACTAAAATTTTGTATTCCATAAGATCCTACGAGAAAAGAGATCTAATTTACCGAAACTCATAGTTCTTTCATGACTATTCACCAAGATTCTACCAGAATGTACCATAATCCCAGACAGAATTTTGATAGACGCAGTATAACACATGGATACAGCTATGTTCTTATCTAGATGCCTGACATACCGTAGGTTCAAGATAGAACGCCGTCATGCTAGAGAGTTATTACAACCATTAGAAATTTCTGAACAGGAATGAGATAAGTTTCCCATATAGTTGTTATCAGATTTCCACAGACTCAGAAGAAGTATGATACTATCTAAGTCATTGTCGACCAGTTCACTCAGCCTACACGTTTTCTTTCATCTGAAATAAGTACACAGTAGCAACTCTACAGGAATTTCAACAATAAATCGTACGATTTCACGGTATCCCATCAACAATCATGTCAGATAGAACTTTCACATTCGCGAATTTCGCTCACACTCATGTTCACGATCACGTTACGTTCACCTTCACGTTTACGTCTCACGTTCACATTATCATGTTGTTTCAGCCCATATTTTGTGCTAGCTCATGATTTAAGTTCACGTTCGCGTTCATGACATTGTTCATGACCAGATTCGTGTTCCATTTCATGATACACGTTTCATAGCCTGTTACTGAATAAGGTCATAGAATGTTTAAGAAACCAGAATCAAGTCTAGCATAACTTTTCCATACCCAGGCAGACGTTTCACGTCTCAGGCCGTATCGTTTGGCATACTTTCCTCAGTCAACGTATATTCATGTTATTTCCTAGCATCATGTTTTCACGTATCACGTTCACAATATATTACATGCTAAGCATTCCTCATATAATAGTGAACCACGTTCACAATTGCTCACGTAGCACGTTCACAATTGTTCACGTAGTTCGTCCGTATATACTTCCAGCAGCTTGCTAAGATATATAAATGTTATCTTCAGGATATTTATACATACCATTTCGTTTATCCTACATACTATAGCTTATTCGTTTTATCAGATTCAGAAAATCCATCTTAAGTATGGAATTAGAAACTATTCAGCATCATCATAACAGGGTTATCAGGACCAAGATTTTCATTATGCTTAGACCTTTTAAGGAATCGTTTCGAGCGGGAAGCCACTCGAAACGGAGGCGTCCATCCAGACCTCTCATTCCTTTTCCTTTAATAAATCCAGTTAAGTCCTTTCAGTCATGTCACGTTCCATATTCCCTTCAGCCATGTCACGTTACATGATCACTTCAGTCATGTCATGTTTATACCTATCAGCAGCATTATGTCTTAATTAGAAGACGAATTATCCTTTAGCTTATTTGTCTTTTTAGTTTACGTGTTCTTTCAGTTCTTATAGCTTCATCAGCTTATTACCTTTAATTCGAGGACGAATTTCTCCATTTTAGAGGGGAAAATTATAAAACCCCAGCATAATCGTATCCTTAATCCGAGGACGAATTATTTTTTTAGAGGGGAAGAATTGTAAAAACCGTATTTTAATATCCTTCAATATTAAATACGCAGCCTCAGTTTCATGTAAATAAATTTAATTAAACGTTAACAGAAAATACGCAGCCTCAGTTCAGTTAAATATTACAAAAAAATATTTATTTAGAAAATAATATTGACTTTCAGAAATTAAGTTCAGAAAATACTAAGTGTGCATTATTATGATATGGAAAAGAGTTATTACGTTCACAAATTAAAAACACGAGAAATAATTACGAGTAAACGTAAATAAAACGTTAAATCGAAAAATAAACGGAAAACCATAATTATTAAAGGGGGTTGCGGTTTCATGTGTAAACAAGGAAGCATATGGGCTTTTTGGCCCAACTCATTCCACAACTACACTACAGCCAAACAAACACAGCCTCCTCATTTTCTTTCATACGAAAAAAAAGAAACGGGGGTTTCTTGTGCCTTGTGGTGACCGACGGTTAAAGACATGAAAACAAGGGGAAACGAATTTTGATTTTATCAATTGTTTGGTTACGTGTTCATAGTCAATCCTTATTCGCGATTAAGGTAATCAACCCTTTTCTTTTCTTCTTATAAACCAAGAATCTTGGGATTTATATATATCAAAAATAAAACATAAGATAAATACAGATTAGTCGGGTTATGGGGTTTTAGATCACGAAAACCGAGAGTTACTAAACTCTCGTTGGTGCTTTGTTGGTGCACAGCCAAGACTTCAATGTCTCGGTGGTCCCTTTTGTTGCCCAGACTCGAACAACAAATCCAACAGAAGGGTGTTTGGGATTAAATCACAGCAGGGGGGTGTTTGGGATTAAATTGTAGAAAGGGGTGTTTAGGACTGCGAGCAGTGGGAACCACTACACTAGCAGTGGGAACCACTACACCAACAGTGGGAACGAACAACAAGCCAGTGGGTTGAAACAGCCTAGCAGTGGGAACTTGCTGAGCCGGTGGGGACTTAACCCAAACGATGGGAACATCATGATTGAAGCGGCAACCGGCACTAGGCCGGTGGCTGCTGAATGAGTGACGACAACAAGGGCCACAACCATGGGCTGTTGGGCCTCGGTTTGGACTAAACCGAGACATGGGTGTCTCGGGTAAGTTGGTTGTGACTCGGGTTCGAGGGACGCGAGAACTTTACAAAAGTAAACGTTTTAACGTTTTAAATGTATGTTTTAATTAAATCATTTAAAATAGAATAATTAAGTTATAAATTGTCTATGTTAATTTAATTAACGTTTATGAAGTTACTCGCGTTATATGATATTACTTATTTAAAGACTTGTTATTATAAAACGATTTAATTTTTTATGAAACCATTTGGAAACCTTCTATTTTGAGAACTTCTAAATTCAGGAAACTTGCTAATTTTAATAGGTTACTAATGATAGTATTATAATATTAGAATCAGTATATTATACAAGTAATCAGAGGTACAGGATATACACTATTCAGAAACATTAAGGTACAGGCAGATTAATCAGTTTATACGCAAACAGTAACACAAGAATAAAATAAATTAAATTAAGAACAAATAAAAATCAGTAACAGTAAACAGTAATCAGACAACTCATCTCAGCGTCCTTTATCTATGTAGTATCCATGAAGTCAGGGTAGATCATTCAGCTTTCGCTTTTATTCTATTACTGGACACGAGGTATGAATTTCTCGTCCTTCAGTAAGGACTTCCTTTCTATGCATGATTAGGATTCCCCGTCTGCAGCCAAATGTTTTCCCCAGTATATGTTATAATTTATCAAAAATTATTTTAATAACTAAGATATTGCTTGAGCCTTATATACAAGCATGGCCAGTTAGTTGTACTAGTTACGGAGGTACCGTAACCATGACACTTGAGGCACCGATGTGATGACTCACCTGTAGGAGAGTGATATCCTGCAGCGTCCCATTCAACTCAGCTTGGCCGTTTTATTAGTATTATTAGTGGAGCGTATGTGTAAAACCCGCATGCTTTTACCATGAATAGTACCCTTACGATGGTATGTAGATGATTAGAACTTTCCTTTTATAGCACGTTTACGTTTCACGAACAAGAATTACAAGTATTACGTACGTGCTATAACACGATAAGTATTTATTACGTATTAACACACGATAATTATTTCAGTAAAAATTATAATCACGAACATACGAACATGAAATAATGAACGTAAATTAATCACGAGCTAATATTACGTATGTATGTATATTTTTTACGATCACGAATAAATATATTAAGGCACGAACGATAACTATTAAATCACGTAAAACACGAACACGCGAACACACTTAGTATTTAGACACGGAAAATGTTCGGGTTACCCCATGTAGGCCCCATACCCGTGGGCACACAAGGGAAAAAGGTCCAAGCCAATTTAAATTTTACTAAACAAGAAAAAGGAGAAAGTTATTTTCATAAATCAAGGATTTAGAATATACTAAAAACCCTAAAAATCTTTTTCTCCTTCTCCTTGTCTTGGCCGCTGGGTATACATCACATCAAGGGGGTTTCGGTTGATTTTTGGTGTTAGATTTATTGCAAGGATCGTTGTGTGTTCATCATTCTTGGATTCACGTGATTGGTATAAACCCTAAACCTTTTTTCTTTTATGTTTTGATTTACTAATCACATAAAATCATGAATGTTTTTAATAATAAATTGAAAACAAGCTATTAATCATGTTATTTAATCATGGGGTAAATTAATATGTGGTTAAGGGGTGTTTGTTAGTTGGCCGACGCCTAAACCGAACCCCAAGGGGGTCTCGGTTTGGTGGTGGTTTGTCACAGCAGCAAGAAAAAGGGAGACCCCGACCTAGGTCGGGGCATGGTGGTGCATTTGGGTCCGGTTCACACATGTTTAGAATAAAACACGGTCCGGTTCATGAGTTATTTTTACAAGGTTAAATATTTTTACAAGTTATATTTTTTTACAAGACTTAAATTAAATTAATTAAAAACATGAACATGATTAATTTAATTTACATGACTTAGGTTATTAATTTTATTATTAATGCATGAATTTTAACCTAAGTATTTTTCCATTTTATTAGACTATATAATTAGTTAATTATTAAAACCATGACTTATAATTAATGAATTTACATGACTTAGGTTATATTATTAACAGTTAATAATACATGTTTTAACCTAAGTATTTTACCTTTATTTTATTAAACCATGTTATATTTAATTAAATACTTTAACCTATAGTTTTTTAATTCACATGAAATATTTAATAAACTATACTATATAATTACATGACTTAGAATATTAATCAGTAAACACTTAAGCTTATATAATTAACTTAATTATCCAGCTTATATCTAATTATGGAAACTTTCTATTTTTAGAAACTTATTTAATTAAGGCAGTAAATCTATTTATGGAAACTTGCTATTTTAGAAACTTATCTATTTTAAGCAGTAAATCTATTTTTGGAAACTTTCTATTTTTGGAAACTTTCTATTTTTGGTAACTTTCTATTTTTGGGAACTTTCGATTTTAGGAAACCTGCTATATTTAAAAGTTACTTATTATTACACACCAAGTATAATAATACATGAAATATAAAGTAATACTTAATCAGAATAGACAAAATACATGATAAACACAGTATAAAGCTTTAATCAGTAAAACATGACATGAACATATAAAACAAGCTAAGACATGATACAAAACCAATTACGTACTCAGTATTAAGATACTTATACACGTATGTATTTATGTATCATTAGTGATACCGAAGTAGGACTCTCTTCCGTTCGTCTTCTTCGTTCACTATACCCAAGGTACGGATTCTCCGTCCTTTCAGTATGGATATTCTTTCCTTATTAGGATTTCGCATATGCAGCCAATTGTTTTCCCCAGTATATGTTTTATATGTTTTTGAATTGCTTATGTTTAATTATGTGAGAACCCGTACTTCCCCAACATTATTTTATTCTTTTTATCCGTGCTTCTTGAATTTTTCCAACGTATTACGTTTTCTTGTATTGCTATATGTAAATCCTGAGATTTTTAAATTATACTTTTTTTTAAGTATTTTTCTGATCATCGATAAATACTTTGTATGGAATTATAAATTTTCATTTTATTTTTCCATATTTATTTTAAATCAATGTTTTTGATTTAAAATCACCCGTGTGCGTTTTACAACGAGTTTATTCAAATCAATGTACAACGAGAATTCCTAGTGATCGCGATACCGACGGATGCCCAAAATTTTACGTTTACTTATCGATTGTTTTGATAATTAATATTTTCGATGATGTCGTTTTAATTACGTATTAAGTCGTGTCGAGAAATCGTATAATCATTTTTACGATGCATTGTAACTTTGAAAAGTATTTTTACGAAACCCGAGCCCCGTAAATATTTTTAATATTTACCAATAACCATTTTCTACCCTTTAAAACTATTAATTGTTTTTAGGTCCACAAGTTTTAAAGTTTACAAAACTAGTCCTTCCACTTACTACCACTATATAAACATTTTCTTTTTATCTTTCTCCACTCAAACATACAACTAGCTAAAAAAAAACACATTCTCCTCCCACCCCTCATTTATGCCGCCACCTTTACCACCATCAACCACCACCATCCACCATGATTCAATCAAAACAAAAACAAGACCACATCTTAGAATTCAATGGTGATTCTAATGATATTAAAATCACCCACATGCATCAAGATTTCAAGAACTTTTGATTCCATGATTGTATGATGTTGTAATCATCTTGCATATGTTATTTTTGGTAAGATAATCATGTTTTGATCCTTAAAAGTCTTGTTTTTAATCTTTGATTTTTGTTAGATTTTTCATACAAGTGTTTTTAGGAGTGTTTGGTTGATGGGTATGATAGTATAGTGATCCTAGGGGTATGGGAATGATTGGTTTTGAGTGAAAAATAGATTTGTCATGTTTTCTAAAAAGCTAATTTGGGACAGCAGCCTTAAACAGTATGTTTCGTGGGTTTAAGGTCTGTGAAAGACTGAGATTATTTGAAATTGTTGTAGAGTTTTCCGAGACGGTCGTTTTGGTATAAGATAGAGCTTATAACTCATTAAGAGTCAAAAGTTATGCTAGTTTTAGTTTTCGTGTACCGGGAGACGCAAATCGGCGCAATCCGAAATTGTGGCTGATTTTGGGTCGACTCTCGGGGACTTTAGGCTTGGTTAGATAGTTGATACTACTGATTTTCAAAGTTTACAAACTGAGTTTGATGAGTCTAGTAGTGGTTTCAAAAGACGGATTGTCGAGATAGTATTTTTAAAGTGGTCCAAACAGTGTTACAAAACAAGTACACAAATCTGTCCCAAATTTTGGAGTCGAGTAAAGGGTCGAGCTGATGGGTTTTAAAGTGATAACTTTGGCTCAAATTTTGGTGAGGTCTTATACAGGTTATAAGTGACCTTGACACCAGTTTTCATCTAAAACGGACAAGCCTAGATAGTGTAGATCGGTGTGTACATTCGGGGTGTACTTGCTGATTTTTAATTTGGACACGTAGTTCAATGCTTGTGTTGCGTGAGTTTGAGTGTTCACCATCGGACATGGTGACTTACTCAAGTGCTTAGTCATTATATAAATGACTTTGCTACTGGTCCAAATAAGGGTAAAGGATAGTTTGACTTGCGTTGACTTGGCGTCGTATGACGAGTCATTTTCAAGTGTTCAAGTGTTATAACGAGTAACTTTGGATAAATGGATTCTTTTGTTTCGTGTCAATGGTTTTGAAACGTGTATACTTTGAATACATTTGAGTCATGTTATATTTTGTATATATAGCGATATTGAGTTCGAGTCTTAACGCGCGCCTTATTGTGATAGGTTGCGGTTTTCGTGTTTTCCCCGGGCATCCATATCGTCGGTGATCGTCTCACTACATTGTTTCTACTCAGTTGCTGAGTACCGTGATTGACTTAACACGTGGCTACGGGCCACGAAATTTCTAAGGATCACGGAGGAGGAATTGTTTAATTTGCGTGTTTGGATTAATTCCTACTTGTTATGAAGGTATAGTCACTCCTAGCATTTTAGTTTTGATGTTACTAGTACTTTGATTCTTTTTATTCATGGATTTTGAATTCCTTGGGTGAAACCACTTAGATTATAGATACTTAGGGCATATTAGGATTTAGGACACTTGCGTGGCGATTTGGTATAGCCTAAGTGTTGCTTGATTGAGGTTAGGTAGCTAAATGGAGTTGTTTTTGTAGTATGGAAATCACCACAGAAACAAACAGGTCATGGCAAAGTTTTCTTAAACATATGACCTTGTTTTTATATGAGAAATGGATACCCACTGATGTGATTAGTATGTGTTGAGTTGGATGGAAACAGGAAGTGTCCGGATGAGCCCGAAACGGTCATTTTACTAAACTAGGTCAAATCTGAATGTTATGCTTAAAACATGGGTAAATTGACTTTGTTAAAAAGGATTAATTTATGATTTTATGACTTTTTACAGTAGCTACAAATATAATAAAACTTCTCTTTTTGGTTTCGTGTCAAAATCTTTTACCGATTGGGATTTATGCTTAATCTACCGTAAGGTACGAAAGACGTTTACAACTTTCTGTTTTGATAGTCTGTCAATAAAAGTGCATTTCCCATTGATTGAAAATAGTTCTAGGGCTGTTCTTTCCCAACTTTTAAAGGTAAGAGAAATACCTATACATGTCAAGAAATTTCACCTCCTGTACTATTATAGATTTTTAGATATGACCAAATCTTCTAAGCCTTTTTCAGAAAACTGAATGCAGTCCCTTGTTTTGGTTTTTCAAACCGAGTCTTAAACGTGTTCGGAACCCACACATAAATGCTTGGACCATTGATGTTGAAGTAAACTACACCTTTAGGAAAAGGATGAAATAAAAAGGGCAAGTGAGCACGACGATTTAGGAAAACCGTGTGTGAATGACCCAATTAAGTTCGTTCTCAAGGAGGCTAGTGTGTTATGTGTGTAATGACTTGGATTAATTTGTGATTATATTTTAGAAAAGAAGAATAGAAAAGGGATTAGAAAAGAATGACGGTTATGAAGACGGATTAAACTAAGTCTAAAAAGGCGTACACGTAAAGTCGTAAAAACCACCAAAATTAAAATTAATTCCTAAAAATTCCTAAAATCCTTAATAATAATCTAAGAGTTTACAAAAAATCAAAACTTGCAAAAACCTTTTAATTAATTAGATAATGACTTTTTAATGCTAATTAAAGCCCTAAAAATAAAAATTAATTATTAAAAAGCCCTAAACAAGATTTTCAAGTTTGTAAACCTCAAAAATACTCTAATTAAGCTAAAAACTATTTTTCAAAATTTTAAAACCAATTTAAACTATTTTTAAATAATTAAAAACTCCTAAAATCAATTAAATCTTAAATTAATTATAACAAATAATTAAAAGACCTAAAAAAATATTTGGAAAGTTGCAAAAATCCTAATTAAGTATTTAGAACCTAGGAAAAATATAAAAACCTAGAAAATCAGACTTTTAATTTTTAATAATAAAATAATATTAAAATAATATTAAAAATCCAAAAATTATAAAAAATTCTAAAAACTTGCAAACTAGCTTAATTTAACCTAAATAACTCAGAAATGAAAGTGAAATTACCTAAATACCCCTATTGGGCCTAAAAAATGGGCCAAACCCTAAACAGTCCCTTATTGGGCTTAATTAAGGCCCAATAAGAAAAAGTGCTCAAAATAAGCTCAAAAAGCACAGGTTGACTCAAAATTTGATTTTAAACAACTTTTTCCAAAGGCGCAAAAGCTGAAAATGTGAAATAAGCTAACTTATAATAAGCAGCTTATTCTTAATGGGCTTTTTGGCCCATTAAGCTATAAGCTGATGCCATAAGCTAAAATTTAACACACAACCTTCTTTTGACCTAACAAAGACTTCTGTAAAAAGAAATTTCAAATAAGACCACTCAATAAGCCAGAAACAAGTCAACAACTTATTCACAAAACGACAAAATAGTCGTTTTTATGATCTAGACCACCTCAGAAGCTGATTCAAGTTGCAAAATGTTTCTTTTGACAAAACTAAGCTTAAAAACCAAAGAACTTTCAAATAAGCACACTCAATAAGCTGGAAAATCAAATAAGCACTTATCTTAAAAGTCAAACAAGTTGGTTTTCTAGTGAAAAGTCAAAGTCAAAGTCTGATAAGCTCCAGTTCACTTAAATGGGTCAAATAATGATGATCTATTACAAAAAATAAGTTGTTACAAGTCAGAATAAGCTAGAATAGCTTATTGATAAGCTGATGATAAAATTGCACTAGCAGGGGCTAGTTTTGGATGTTGAGCAGTGGGAACTTTTCCCACTGCTTGACTATTTTGACTTGTTGTCTTTAGTGACTTTTTCTTGGATTCAGTTTTCACAAAGGCACCCAATTGATCTTTGGATCAAAAGGAGTCAATAACAAGCACAATAACACAATCACAAACAGCCAATTGATACAGTTTAATCAATTTATCACCAGATATAGCACAGACATGAACAATGAGCAGTTTAGCATTCAAGAGCAATTTTAGAGCAATTCAGCCAACCAAATTCAACCAAATGCACACACAAGCTATAATAAACTCCAATAAGCAAGTCTAAATAGGTTTCATGCACTGGTTCAAAGAATTAAGCAAGATCCAAGCTATGAAAGTTACTGATGAACACTACACATGCAGTTTTATACTTTTGCTGATGTATTTGACACACAAGCCAATTTCAACACCTCAAATCTTTCAAACAGGTTAAGGTAACTTTGTTTAAACCACTTTTATCCCTAAGCATGCATACACACTAAGTGTTCCCAAAATCCTAGGTCAAAACAAGCAGAAACAAGGTCTTAATAGCAGATTGATCAATTCAAGTGTTCAAACCCAATAACTTGCAGCAAAACACTCTCAAACAAAGTTATATCAGATACAAAGCATAAAAAAACACTTTCCCTTAACACAAAATCAGATTACAAGCATAAATCAGTAGACCCAAACACCCCTTTAACTTTTTCAAATCAAGATTTTCAAAAGCAAAACAAGATTTCAGGCCAACCAAGCATCAATTAACACTCTAACAAGTCTAAATAACAGATTCAAGCAAGAACAAGCCACAAAATTCACAAGAACAACAGTTTCATACAAATATCACCAAAAATCACAATTTATGCAGATTTGGAGATTAAGTAAGCAAACCTCATGGATGTACATCCACACCCACGAATTTTGAGCTTATGTGCTAGCAAGAACAAGCACAAGCTTCCACAAAAGCCTGCTAAGATTCAACAAGGGTTAAGCACAATAACATGAAAAATCAGAAACTTGGAAAAATCTTGATTGATGCAAACTTGTTACCCCACACTTGATTATCCCCAAGTTATAAGCCTCACCACACCTTAACCAACTCAGTTAGGATGCTATGATCAGCCCTATAGCCCAAGAATTCCAAGATTGGAACAAGACTTAGCAAGATATCAAGAAAATGAGGAAAATATGCAAACTTGTGCACACTCCTCTTTTGAAAACAGGTTTTAAACTTTAAAAGCAGTAAACTGAGAACATAAACAACAGAATAAAGGTGGCACTTGGTCTTTCTTCAAATCACTTAACTCAAATTCATAAAACTGAAAAAGGATTTACAAGTGTTTGAACAAAGGAAAAACCAAAAGCAAACGTCTAATGAATCACCCTAAGGCCTTTATATAGGCATACAAATGACTAAGGAACAGCTAAAAACTTAAAACCCTAGTGCTTGATCTTCCAAAAATGCCCTTGAGGTCTTTGTCTTCATTTTGAATCATGTGACTGAATTTGGACCCTTGTGAAGATAGCTGGCATGAAGTTGTGATCTAATGGCTCATAAGATGCTTAGAAAGTAAGCATGAATGTCAAACGTTGGATTGCTGCCACCTTTTTGGCAGTATGCATGGGTGTGGAGCAGGGGAGACACTAGGAGACAAATGGGGTGATGAGGTGTCCATGTTTAAGGTTGGGTTGTGTTTAGTATCCACTTAATCTTAAATCTGGAAGCAATTAAGGCTTAATTCTTGTTTAGTCAAAAATCCCCAAATTGTGTGAAGAACACCAAGAACAAGGTTTTAATCCGTTTGGTTTTTAAATTGGGTGTTTAGCGCCAAGTTTAAACTAATCTGTTAGGATTAGTTTATAACTAAATGTGAGTGGGATCTGATGTGGACAAAGGGTGAGTTGTGAGTGGTTGATTCAAGTGAGTGGGGCACGTGGCACAAACTGGTTGGTCTAGGTAAGTTTATTGTCTGGCCCCTTTTAACCCCTCACTTCCTTTCTTCTTGTCATTTGCAAACAAAACTCTATCAGCGCCCATTTAAGCCGTATCAACTTTGGACTTTTTACATTTTTGGCCCATAAACTTTTGTAACATGAATTCAGGGGTATTTCTTGCCATAATTGAATTCTTCAAGGGCTGGTTTGGTATTTTCTTCAAAGGGAATGGTCTTGAGTTGTATGATTGTCATCTTGGAGGACTGAAATTGCCAAGTCTTGATAAATGAGGGACCATTTTTGCCAATTGTTGAAAGTTGAGGGTCCTTTTTGTAATTTTGGATTTTTCAAAGGACCCAACTTGTCATTTCTTGTACTTTGAAGGACTTCATGATATATTTGACTTTGTGGATGATATTGGTTGACAATTTAGCTTGTTGAGGGGCTAAACTTGCCAATTCTTCAAAGTTAAGGGCCCTTTTTGTAATTTTGACAAACTTTAGGGACCAAACTTGTAATTATGAGGATACAAGGGTATAAAGTGTCAATTCTTCATAATTGGAGGACCCTTCTTCATAATTCTTCAAATCTTCAAGGGTTGATCTTGGGAAAGTCTTCACTAGGGCTTGGTTCATTGTGCGGCTTCGTTTTCCGTGTTCGTTTTTGCATGTTTCTTGTGATCTTTTGTCATTATCTCAATATCCGTACCTAAAATACACAAGCAACAAACACAAGCATATATTTGGGTATTTTGATGATATTTAATGCATTTTAAGCCCTATTTGGAAGATGAGACTATGTATAAAAGCAGTCTCATCAACCATCATACAAGGTTGATATTAGGTTATTACAATAGGTTCAAGGTGTTGGGTCAAAATTTTAACTTAAGCTTAGGTCTCGCCATCGCACGCAAGTTACTTAGTCATACTATGTCCCACCACTTCTAAAACGTTATTGCTTCATTGAACGCATTCTTATTACGCGTCACCATTGCATAGGTCCGTGAAGACTTCTTTTTGCTGAACCCCTTTTACCTTGTGATTACTTACTAAAGGTGAGTTCATAGCCCCTTTTACTACTTGTACATTGTTTCTAAACGCGGGGTGAGATTTTACATGGTGGAACACATCCATTTCAAAAAAACTGTACGCTATTCAGAACTTGTATGCTATTCAGACTTGTATGCTTTCCAACAGTTTTCATTGACACCAGTTTTCATCTAAAACGGACAAGCCTAGATAGTGTAGATCGGTGTGTACATTCGGGGTGTACTTGCTGATTTTTAATTTGGACACGTAGTTCAATGCTTGTGTTGCGTGAGTTTGAGTATTCACCATCGGACATGGTGACTTACTCAAGTGCTTAGTCATTATATAAATGACTTTGCTACTGGTCCAAATAAGGGTAAAGGATAGTTTGACTTGCGTTGACTTGGCGTCGTATGACGAGTCATTTTCAAGTGTTCAAGTGTTATAACGAGTAACGTTGGATAAATGGATTCTTTTGTTTCGTGTCAATGGTTTTGAAACGTGTATAATTTGAATACATTTGAGTCATGTTATATTGGGTATATATAGAGATATTGAGTTCGAGTCTTAACGCGCGCCTTATTGTGATAGGTTGCGGTTTTCGTGTTTTCCCCGGGCATCCATATCGTCGGTGATCGTCTCACTACATTGTTTCTACTCAGTTGCTGAGTACCGTGATTGACTTAACACGTGTCTAAGGGCCACGAAATTTCTAGGGATCAAGGAGGAGGAATTGTTTAATTTGCGTTTTTGGATTAATTCCTACTTGTTATGAAGGTATAGTCACTCCTAGCATTTTAGTTTTGATGTTACTAGTACTTTGATTCTTTTTATTCATGGATTTTGAATTCCTTGGGTGAAACCCACTGAGATGATAGATGCTTAGGGCATATTAGGACTTAGGACACTTGCGTGGCGATTTGGTATAGCCTAAGTGTTGCTTGATTGAGGTTAGGTAGCTAAATGGAGTTGTTTTTGTAGTATGGAAATCACCACAGAAACAAACAGGTCATGGCAAAATTTTCTTAAACATATGACCTTGTTTTTATATGAAAAATGGATACCCACTGATGTGATTAGTATGTGTTGAGTTGGATGGAAACGAGAAGTGTCCGGATGAGCCCGAAACGGTTGTTTTACTAAACTAGGTCAAATCTGAATGTTATGCTCAAAACATGGGTAAATTGACTTGGGTAAAAAGGATTAATTTATGATTTTATGACTTTTTAAAGTAGCTACAAATATAATAAAACTTCTCTTTTTGGTTTCGTGTCAAAATCTTTTACCGATTGGAATTTATGCTTAATCTACCGTAAGGTACGAAAGACGTTTACAACTTTCTGTTTTGATAGTCTGTCAATAAAAGTGCATTTCCCGTTGATTGAAAATAGTTCTAGGGCTGTTCTTTCCCAACTTTTAAAGGTAAGAGAAATACCTATACATGTCAAGAAATTTCACCTCCTGTACTATTATAGATTTTTAGATATGACCAAATCTTCTCAGCCTTTTTCAGAAAACTGAATGCAGTCCCTTGTTTTGGTTTTTCAAACCGAGTCTTAAACGTGTTCGGAACCCACACATAAATGCTTGGACCATCATACAAGGTTGATATTAGGTTATTACAGTAGGTTCAAGGTGTTGGGTCAAAATTTTAACTTAAGCTTAGGTCTCGCCATCGCACGCAAGTTACCTAGTCATACTATGTCCCACCACTTCTAAAACGTTATTGCTTCATTGAACGCATTCTTATTACGCGTCACCATTGCATAGGTCCGTGAAGACTTCTTTTTGCTCAGACCCTTTTACCTTGTGATTACTTACTAAAGGTGATTTCATAGCCCCTTTTACTACTTGTACATTGTTTCTAAACGCGGGGTGAGATTTTACATGGTGGAACACATCCATTTAAAAAAAACTGTATGCTATTCAGAACTTGTATGCTATTCAGACTTGTATGCTTTCCAACAGTTTTCATTGATATTATTGCTTATAGTTAATAGCCTTAAGTTTCCTCTCTTGATCATGAACCGTTAATTGTCCCGTATGCTTGCGCTAAGCGCGAATGTTGTGGGTGGATCCATCGGGATTGACAATCCCCGTCCCGATTACCTTGACGCACTTACATTTGTTTATACTTGAGTATTTAGGCTGAATACTCCCTAGAGGAACTTACTTTGAGTTAAGCTTCGGTTCATGAACTAAACAGCAATAATATTGGTTTCAGACTATGGTTAATGATCATAACCATTTTCTCTATTTACTTGTTTTACAAATGAATGCTTGTGTTCCACACCTTTATTGCTAAACCTATGAACTTCACTCAACTTTGTGTTGACGATTTTACATGTTTAATCTCAGGTATTATTACTTAGCTTTGCTTGGATGGGAGCCCGCAGGATATTATCGCAGCTTGGAGATTTCTGTGATGCTTTTAAAAGACTGGTTTTAGTATAAACTGTCAGAAATTTATTATATCTTTTGGGCAACTTTATGTTATAAATCATGATGAAATAATATATCTTTCCGCATATAAAACTCTGGGACCTATGTTTAAAACTCTGATCATTTATGATGTGATATATATGCTTTTATTACGTCAGCTTTGCGTCAACTGTAATTCATTGTTTCTTGTACTATGACGTGTTACCCCCTCGTTGCCTAGTTGTTCCATGTCAGATTTTGGGGGTCTCACAGATTGGTATCAGAGCGATGGTTATAAGGAACTGAGTCGTTTTTCAAAACTTAGTCTATAACCGAAAGTTCAAATATTTTATTGTTTCTAAGTGTCAAACACAGAATTTGCCATTGCTGTTCGATATCTTCGCGGGTAACTCTCTAATCCTTATTATTTACTTTTAATTATCGTTGTAGTATTTAATCTCTTGATTACATTATGAAATATTACTTTACGCTAATGACGATAATTACTATGTCTTTTCAAAGCCTATGTGCTTCATGAATTATCATTGAATGTTACTGTGATTACATCTGCCTATACTGTATTTCTTGAATTCTTGTTCTTGTGAATTGATCTTATTGCAATGATATTATATCGTTATGACGTTACATACTTGTCTTCAGAGCGCGTATGTTGCCAACTTTTCATATTCATTTTTCTGAGTACTATTGCTATTTCAATTATGCGTGATACGGCTGACTTTATATGCTCGTTCGGTTTGAACCGTCTGTTTTTTTTTCTTGACTCGCTGATACGTGTTGTGCATACTCTCGCGATACCATTGTTCGGGATTGAACAAGTGTTGTTTTCGATGAACTTCTGATTTTCATTCTACTACCGTGTGTGTTGCTTTGATTGTTTATTTCCCTTAAAATATCTACTTAGATACGCATATTTTCTTTATGACCATTCATAATTGAATGTCTAGTCTATAGACCATTGTGTAGCTCAATGTGTCTCCCAGAAAGACTAAAGGACATCGTGTGAGTCTCACATCTCGAAGAATTCGTTGAATCAGTGCTGAATAATATTGTGGGTTTTCATAATCTTGATTTACCTTTACGCCACCGTTTTACGCGTCACTTGTACATGGATTACATCTTACTTCATTGACCATTCTACGTTTCGATTTCAACTTAGAACATCCGTTGTACCTTGAACACATAATCGTCATTTATTATGTGATGATTGTTTGGAATACGATCCTACTTGTATCCTCCCTTTTCATTGAACCTCCTCGCTCCAGGAATGCCACTTGTTATTGTCCCGTTTCTTTCTCGATATATCTTGTGATTTTGGAAATCATGCCACCAAGAGACCTTTCTGCATTGCATCTTGCAGCCGAAGACACGGATGATATGCGTCGTTTTTTTTATGTCTCCGATTATCGTTGGCATTCTTGAACCATTTCTATACTGTGTTTTCTTTACATGACTAATTATACAGTTTACCTTCTTTCGTCTTTATGGAATCCACAAGTCCTATGTGTACATTAATTTTGAGTTATCATGAAATTTGGATTTAATTTCAAGCTGTGTCGAAAAATATACTTTGTACAGAAACTTTACAGGAAGTTTAACAGTGTCGAGAAAATATTTTTATAACTTTAGACATAAAAATATATATATTTCTACATGTTGAGACGTCCGTTTAGGACATAAAATTTGACCAGTAAACTTTAAAATCGAGCAAGTTACGCTCATTTGAGATTTTAAAATCCAAAAAGTTATTTTCTGAATAATGCTAAAATATCATTTTGTTAACAGATTTAATGCCAGGGGCATTTTCGTCCATTTTTATTCCGTTTCAAGTCTCGGGTAAAACTAGAAAGTTGTTCAAAACATTGTTTTACATCGAAATGCATTAGACTTTGAGTCTTAGAATATCGTTTAGTGAGTTAATTGGTCTAGTCAAACCCAAAGGTCAAAAGTAATAAAAGTTAAAAACATGGATTGAAGCGTTTTTGAGTTCGTTGAGCTCGTAAAACTTTAACTAATGATATTTTGCAAACTAAAAACAAGGATTGCGTTTGAATAAGTATAAAATAGTAACTTTGTGTTCAGTCATACATGTACATAGATCTTGAACTTTTGAAATTCGGTAACTTCCTAATATAGAAACTTTTCAGTGTGATTGTACTATTTGTTAACTGGTACCTTACATTCTTAAAAGTGTATTTTTGTCAAATAAATTACGATGTGCACATACAGATTCCTTATTCCTTTCTTTTGTTATGACTTAATTGTCATTCTATTTTCTTTCATTGCTTTGATCGTACCACTGAATTGGATCGAGATTTGAAGATCTTGATTTCATATCGTTTGTTATCATCTTGACACGTGTCTCCTGACGATTTCGGCTAAACCTCTTGAAACCTAATCACCTTGTAACCATTTTATTGGTTTGTATTGAACTACTCCTTACTTCCCTCTTGTAACCCACTCGCTACTTTATAAACTATTGTCATGTTACCATACAACTCAAACTGGACAGGTTTACGAATCATTTAAAAAAAAAGTTTCATTTGGGCTTTCTTAAATAATTGAATGCTATCTTATAAAATTAACTTATATTAATTTTACAATGTATTTTCACAAATTGTTCTAATACGGTCTTATAAAGAACCCTTGTAACTATACGAATTGTCGATTTAAAACAGTTAGCCAGTAACTTATTAGCAAATAGTTTCATAAACTATTTTGATTTCTGTTTTTACAAATGGCATTATATGCATATTTTAAATCAAATGATATGTAATATTGGTTTACGAAGCTGAGCATCGCATTGCTAGTCCTAAATTATGCATGGCCTGATCACCTGTGCCTAATTTAGAAAGAGCCATGCAAAGCCAAATAGTAGTCACCTTAAATATTTAACCAAGAATCAACTTTTTAATTATGCTTCTTAAAAAGTTAGATAAATATAAGTTTTGAAAACTTTTACTTCTTGTGCGAGTAACAACAGTTCGCGACATACACCTATGAACCCTTATCTTTTCTTGAACAAAATACATGCCTCAAGCACAGATTTATTTACTCAACGATCCTTGCTTTACTTGTTACCTCATCATCCTCATGATACAATTTTCGTTACCATTTTCCTAAATTCTTACCATTGATACCCGACTTGAAAGTTTCAACGTTGCTATGCTCCTACATCGATTGACCATCTCTATCTATTTTGGTAGACCTTCGAAACGTTTCTGGACGCGATTAGTGATTTATGACTGGACGTGAACGATGATTACGTGTAATTGCCATGATATGTGTTAAGATACTATCGTCTTGAAATTTCATTCGTGTGAATCATGTGTTGATTTCGCCTTTCATTGCTAATGTTTTTCATCTTACTGGAACTCTCTCAATTGACTTCTTAAGAATTTTCTTTGATTCGAAAATTCGTTGTGTGGCTTTTCCCTTTCGATCGTATTTCGACCACCGAGAACTTAATAAGCCGTTATTGGTGACGCCAACCGCACTCGTGAATTAATCTTGCTATAATCATTGTTTCTTATTATGTTTATTATTGACGTGACTATTCTACCACGTTTGTTAAGAATTGATACAACTTCCGTCTTATTCCTTTGTATATTGCTCGCATACAGATTGTTGACCTTTATATGATTCACATTTGTTGTTGTCTTGTCACCTTTTGAAAACCAGAAACTGTTACGTGTTTATCGTTTGATATCTTAAACACTTTCTTAAATTTCTAAAAAAAATTATTATTAATTTTTAAGAACATTTTATACATTTTATCAAATGTTTAAATTACCAAAATAACTGTTTCAAGTTAAGTATCGGATCTATATATCCTCTTTGGTAAATTTACCTAATGTTTCAAAAGTTATCAAGCTGTATCTTTTAAAGTATTTGATTATATCATACTTTATTGTCAACCTAATGAAATTATTTAAATTAATTTATAATTTTTAACAATGATTCAAAATAACTTGGAAAAAAAATCTGAATTTTCTCTAATGGTGACGATAAACCCGAGTTTTAACGACAATTTAATACAGTCATCCAAAAGTTCTTTAGCCGATCAGGATAACTATCTTGAACTGTTCTACTTTTGCTTTGAAAATCCTGATCAAGAAAAAGATATAGCAACAGCTTACTCCCTAAATATAGATAGTTTGATTTTAAATCACTACACCTTGTGAAATTTTCTTTTAATCAAGGAAATACATAAACTGAGTTTTAAAGTAATACCAAAATCCTAGACAACTGATTGTCACAACTTGTATTTTAAACGATCATATGTTATTCATTTTTCCCTTCTATTTCTCTTGTAAATAGATTCTTACGTTTTAAGATTTTCACGTTTTACAGTTGCACGATTTGCGACCCCTTGTTGATTTACAATCTTGGTTCATTTTATCGCACTTTTCCTGTTTAAGCGATTCTTGTGTTCATTCTTGTTATTTTATCGCACGTATTTCCAACAACTCTATCTCTCAATGTATCTCCGTATTGAAAGATCGTTATCCTAATCCAAGACTAAAAAGTTATACGAAAAGAAGTTAAGAAACTGAAGCATAGTGAATTCTAACCGTTAAGATTCATCATGGTACGGAATTTTACCTGGGAAGCAATGAATTTTGTTCTACACTTTGTACCTCCTCTTGTTTGCATCTTCTACTTTTTTTTAAGTATTTTTCTGATCATCGATAAATACTTTGTATGGAATTATAAATTTTCATTTTCTTTTTCCATATTTATTTTGAATCAATGTTTTTGATTTAAAATCACCCGTGTGCGTTTTACAACGAGTTTATTCAAATCAATGTACAACGAGAATTCCTAGTGATCGCGATACCGACGGATGCCCAAAATTTTACGTTTACTTATCGATTGTTTCGATAATTAATATTTTCGATGATGTCGTTTTAATTACGTATTAAGTCGTGTCGAGAAATCCTATAATCATTTTTACGATGCATTGTAACTTTGAAAAGTATTTTTACGAAACCCGAGCCCCGTAAATATTTTTAATATTTACCAATAACCATTTTCTACCCTTTAAAACTATTAATTGTTTTTAGGTCCACAAGTTTTAAAGTTTACAAAACTAGTCCTTCCACTTACTACCACTATATAAACATTTTCTTTTTATCTTTCTCCACTCAAACACACAACTAGCTAAAAAAAAACACATTCTCCTCCCACCCCTCATTTATGCCGCCACCTTCACCACCATCAACCACCACCATCCACCATGATTCAATCAAAATAAAAACAAGACCACATCTTAGAATTCAATGGTGATTCTAATGATATTAAAATCACCCACATGCATCAAGATTTCAAGAACTTTTGATTCCATGATTGTATGATGTTGTAATCATCTTGCATATGTGATTTTTGGTAAGATTATCATGTTTTGATCCTTAAAAGTCTTGTTTTTAATCTTTGATTTTTGTTAGATTTTTCATACAAGTGTTTTTAGGAGTGTTTGGTTGATGGGTATGATAGTATAATGATCCTAGGGGTATGGGAATGATTGGTTTTGAGTGAAAAATAGATTTGTCATGTTTTCTAAAAAGCTAATTTGGGACAGCAGCCTTAAACAGTATGTTTCGTGGGTTTAAGGTCTGTGAAAGACTGAGATTATTTGAAATTGTAGTAGAGTTTTCCGAGACGGTCGTTTTGGTATAAGATAGAGCTTATAACGCATTAAGAGTCAAAAGTTATGCTAGTTTTAGTTTTCGTGTACCAGGAGACGCAAGTCGGCGCAATCCGAAATTGTGGCTGATTTTGGGTCGACTCTCAGGGACTTTAGGCTTGGTTAGATAGTTGATACTACTGATTTTCAAAGTTTACAAACTGAGTTTGATGAGTTTAGTAGTGGTTTCAAAAGACGGATTGTCGAGATAGTATTTTTAAAGTGGTCCAAACGGTGTTACAAAACAAGTACACAAATCTGTCCCAAATTTTGGAGTCGAGTAAAGGGTCGAGCTGATGGGTTTTAAAGTGATAACTTTGGCTCAAATCTTGGTGAGGTCTTATACAGGTTATAAGTGACCTTGACACCAATTTTCATCTAAAACGGACAAGTCTAGATAGTGTAGATCGGTGTGTACATTCGGGGTGTACTTGCTGATTTTTAATTTGGACACGTAGTTCAATGCTTGTGTTGCGTGAGTTTGAGTGTTCACCATCGGACATGGTGACTTACTCAAGTGCTTAGTCATTATATAAATGACTTTGCTACTGGTCCAAATAAGGGTAAAGGATAGTTTGACTTGCGTTGACTTGGCGTCGTATGACGAGTCATTTTCAAGTGTTCAAGTGTTATAACGAGTAACTTTGGATAAATGGATTCTTTTGTTTCGTGTCAATGGTTTTGAAACGTGTATACTTTGAATACATTTGAGTCATGTTATATTTGGTATATATAGCGATATTGAGTTCGAGTCTTAACGCGCGCCTTATTGTGATAGGTTGCGGTTTTCGTGTTTTCCCCGGGCATCCATATCGTCGGTGATCGTCTCACTACATTGTTTCTACTCAGTTGCTGAGTACCGTGATTGACTTAACACGTGGCTACGGGCCACGAAATTTCTAAGGATCAAGGAGGAGGAATTGTTTAATTTGCGTGTTTGGATTAATTCCTACTTGTTATGAAGGTATAGTCATTCCTAGCATTTTAGTTTTGATGTTACTAGTACTTTGATTCTTTTTATTCATGGATTTTGAATTCCTTGGGTGAAACCCACTTAGATTATAGATACTTAGGGCATATTAGGACTTAGGACACTTGCGTGGCGATTTGGTATAGCCTAAGTGTTGCTTGATTGAGGTTAGGTAGCTAAATGGAGTTGTTTTTGTAGTATGGAAATCACCACAGAAACAAACAGGTCATGGCAAAGTTTTCTTAAACATATGACCTTGTTTTTATATGAGAAATGGATACCCACTGATGTGATTAGTATGTGTTGAGTTGGATGGAAACAGGAAGTGTCCGGATGAGACCGAAACGGTCATTTTACTAAACTAGGTCAAATCTGAATGTTATGCTTAAAACATGGGTAAATTGACTTTGTTAAAAAGGATTAATTTATGATTTTATGACTTTTTACAGTAGCTACAAATATAATAAAACTTCTCTTTTTGGTTTCGTGTCAAAATCTTTTACCGATTGGGATTTATGCTTAATCTACCGTAAGGTACGAAAGACGTTTACAACTTTCTGTTTTGATAGTCTATCAATAAAAGTGCATTTCCCATTGATTGAAAATAGTTCTAGGGCTGTTCTTTCCCAACTTTTAAAGGTAAGATAAATACCTATACATGTCAAGAAATTTCACCTCCTGTACTATTATAGATTTTTAGATATGCCCAAATCTTCTAAGCCTTTTTCAGAAAACTGAATGCAGTCCCTTGTTTTGGTTTTTCAAACCGAGTCTTAAACGTGTTCGGAACCCACACATAAATGCTTGGACCATCATACAAGGTTGATATTAGGTTATTACAGTAGGTTCAAGGTGTTGGGTCAAAATTTTAACTTAAGCTTAGGTCTCGCCATCGCACGCAAGTTACCTAGTCATACTATGTCCCACCACTTCTAAAACGTTATTGCTTCATTGAACGCATTCTTATTACGCGTCACCATTGCATAGGTCCGTGAAGACTTCTTTTTGCTCAACCCCTTTTACCTTGTGATTACTTACTAAAGGTGAGTTCATAGCCCCTTTTACTACTTGTACATTGTTTCTAAACGCGGGGTGAGATTTTACATGGTGGAACACATCCATTTCAAAAAAACTGTATGCTATTCAGAACTTGTATGCTATTCAGACTTGTATGCTTTCCAACAGTTTTCATTGATATTATTGCTTATAGTTAATAGCCTTAAGTTTCCTCTCTTGATCATGAACCGTTAATTGTCCCGTATGCTTTGCGCTAAGCGCGAATGTTGTGGGTGGATCCATCGGGATTGACAATCGTCGTCCCGATTACCTTGACGCACTTACATTTGTTTATACTTGAGTATTTAGGCTGAATACTCCCTAGAGGAACTTACTTTGAGTTAAGCTTCAGTTCATGAACTAAACAGCAATAATATTGGTTTCAGACTATGGTTAATGATCATAACCATTTTCTCTATTTACTTGTTTTACAAATGAATGCTTGTGTTCCACACCTTTATTGCTAAACCTATGAATTTCACTCAACTTTGTGTTGACAATTTTACATGTTTAATCTCAGGTATTATTACTTAGCTTTGCTTGGATAGGAGCCCGCAGGATATTATCGCAGCTTGGAGATTTCTGTGATGCTTTTAAAAGACTGGTTTTAGTATAAACTGTCAGAAATTTATTATATCTTTTGGGCAACTTTATGTTATAAATCATGATGAAATAATATATCTTTCCGCATATAAAACTCTGGGACCTATGTTTAAAACTCTGATCATTTATGATGTGATATATATGCTTTTATTACGTCAGCTTTGCGTCAACTGTAATTCATTGTTTCTTGTACTATGACGTGTTACCCCCTCGTTGCCTAGTTGTTCCATGTCAGATTTTGGGGGTCTCACAAATTAGAATGCCTAAAGCCATATACATGAATGACTAGTTTCACCTAGTTATGGAGGTATCATAACCATAACACTGGAGGCACCAGTGTTATGACTTCACAACGGCGGAGTGATAGCTCGTGGCGTCCCTTTCAGCTTTTCGCCATTTATTATATTATCAGGTGGGGCGTATGGGTACATCCTAGTTTACATGTTTTCAGCAGATTATTCAATGTGAATGTGGTGTGTGCCTTGCATCCTTCACAAGGAGCTGATCCCTCCTACCCAAAAACCAGTATATTAAATTAGAGGCAACCCCTCTAATTTGCATGACGAGGTCACCCCTCCAAGTATTCATGCACGTTGATATTTCATGACCTATATTGGCTAAATGGTAAACATGTTAATCAGTTTTTATAAGATAAACATAAGGCTTTTCAAACTATAAAACCAGTTTTATTAAGTTATACCAGGTTATCCCAAGACATATACATTTCCGCTGCTATATGTTTTACATGCTTATATTATTCATTCCATGCTTGTATATCCGTGCACTGAGCGTTTTGCTCAGCCGTTACTTTCCTTTCCATTTCCCAAAAGGTTAGGTACCAAGGACAGACTCGAGCATTTGGAGGACGTGCATAGGATGGAAGCTGCCATAGACTTATTTTCCTTTTGCGTTCATATATTTATGCTTGTGTAGTCTTTGTTCATTTCATTTAGTTTATTTATGTTTTGGGCTTATGTTTGGGAACCGATGTTTGATTCCGATTTTCCCTATGGTCATGTATGTTTTACAACATATTACCTTGCATGCTTTGATGACACGCCATAATTACGCGTAACGGTCCACTTATCAAAGTGGGGTGTTACAATTATGGTATCAGAGCCTGGTTTCGACCTGTAGGCTCTAAAACATGACATGTGACTAGTGGGTAGTCACTAGGAGCTTCCTAAGCCAACGCTTGTTATTCCACGAATCGATGTTTTCAGCACATTGTTGTTTTAACCATGATGTTTTCAGCACCTTGAGGTTTTAACCTCGATGTTTTCATCGATATTGTTTTACTAATATGGATGGACAACCGTCATTCATATTTAGTTATGTGTCATTGTTTCATGCATGACGTTCCAGGTGAACTGTGACTATGTAGACTGAACCCCAATAGTTCATAATTGGTCACATAAATTTTTTCTTATAAGTTTTGACAGATGATTTTCACTTATTTATGTTTCATGTATCATTGTTGTAGGAATTATGACTAAGTAATGGTTGGTACAGGACTGGCCCTATTTAGTCGCATGTGCTTTTATCGAAACTTTTAACTTTGGGACCGACCCATAGGCGTCCCCTCGCCATGTCTTTTGTTTTTGGACCGACCCATAGGCGTCCCCTCCCACATATAAAGGTTTTGTAAACTACATCATGCATGCATGCACTGTTTTTCATGTATAAAATTTTTCTCATGATTTATTGGCATAAATTTTTTCATGTCCCCTCATAAGTTACTATGTTTTTATGTCAAGTATGTTTTCATATGGTCATGGTTAACTTCAGTTTCATGCTAATTATGTTATACACTCCTTCACGTTGGGTTGATTCCATGTTTCTTCATGATGACTTCGTCTTCACGTGATTATGTCTTACGTCTCTTTTGTTGTTTTGCTTTCATGCAAGACACTGTTGGTGTTCATGTAAATTCTCCTTTCATGATAGTCATGGTTGGTTTTCATTAATCATGCTTTCAGGAAAATCATCGTTAAAATTCGTTTAAACCACACATTAGTGTTTCTCTATGCAACCAGAATGAGGTATATACTGGCAATGCCAGGTTATCATGATGGTCTTTGATAGGTGTAGAAATACGCGTTTAGGAAAACAACGTATAATGGACAAGTATTAAACTCGACGATTTAGGAAAACCGACAAGTCGAATAAGTGCGGGTTCGTTCTCGAAGGAGGAGTGTGGATTAAGTGTGCCAATGATATAAAATCAAAGTTTGGATTAGTGACGTTTTGGTTTAGAAGAGGAAAATTAAAGACGAGCTACGATTACGATTACACTACGACGTAATGACGTAAAACACGAACGTAAATACGTAAAACGTGACAAAATTAAAAATTAAACCTAAACTAAATTAAAAGTTTAAACTAAATCTAAAATAATATAAATAAGAATAAAAATTCAATAAATAAATTTTAAAACCTTTTATTAATTAAATATTCAATTTTAAATGCTAATTAAAGCCCTAAAATTAAATATAATTAACAAAAAGGCTAAAATGTTATTTTTATTGAACAAATAACTCACTTATATTATTTAAAGACTAAAAAGTATTTTTCCTAAATTTTTTAAACTATTTTTTTTATTTTTTAAAGGCTAAAAACTATTTTTAAACTAAAATAATGGTAAAAATAAATAAAATAATGCTAAAAATAAATTTTATTTTTCTAAAAATCTTTCTTAACTAAAATAACAAGGTAAAAATGAAAAAGTTAATAAAAACTAAAAAAAAATGGCTAAAAACTAAAGTACCCAAAGTACTCCAAGGTGGAGTACTTCTGTGTTGTCCAAGATCCTATCAGACAAAGGTGTTGTCCAATATCTTTGTTGTCCAATATCGGACAACACTAAAAAAAATAATGACGTTCTCGGACATCAAAGAAGAAACTTGTTGTATGGTTTTTAGGCTCGTTTTGAGCTTGTTTTAGGGTTTTTTGTCGATGTTTTTGGGCACAAACGGCACCCCCACAACAATTTAGTTGTGGGGGTCAAGTAAAACACTAAAAACACAAACACACTCATAATTAAACAATAAAATCACAAAAATTCAGCAAGTATCGACCAAAAATGAGGGGTGTGGGTGTTTTAAAGCAAACAGTGAGCTTTATGAGCAAGATTGAGCAACCAAAACCCTCCAAACTTGTAAGACCAGATAATGAACACTAGTATTACCCTAATACCTAACTAAATAACCCAAGTCCAAACCACAAAACCTAAAAATAACGCCCTATGCACCTACTGGTGTATTGTGCACTCAGGGAATGGGGCTTGGTGATGTTTTGGGCAAACAATGAGTTGTGGCTGCTAGATCCTTTAACCTAGGTCTGCCCAAGCACATAGAACTAACAAAAAACCCTAGACCTCTCCTAAACTAAATGTTTAACCAAAAACAAAGCCCAAAATCTAATCAAAGACCCCAAAGCACTTACTGTGCAGTCTATACACACAACAACTTAAAGTTGCTGATGTGTTATGCAAAATGGTGAGATTCAACAGACTTTTAAGCTACATATACACCTCCAAACTGATTATTAAGTATCAACACCCCTAGATGACTCTAAGTTCTATCTAATGAACAAGTTTCAAGGCTTAAAACAATGTAATGAACCCTACAGCAACCCTAAGTCTATTTTGACAGCTTTTTTTATAAGAAAATCTTGAAAACGCACATTTGATACTACTACATGAAATTTCTAACAAAACTATCTTACCATATGATAAAGAATCATGTTAGGGCTGGTTTCAACAAATTTTGCTAATCCCGATACTAGATTTAACACAAATCCAAACACACCTTAATTTCTGTCTTAGAAATATTCTTCAAAGAGATTTATAAAACACCCCTAAACCTATATCTATCCTAACACATATAATTTACTCCAAAAACAAATGGTTAACAATTATCAAACATGAAAATGCAAGCAAGCAACAAACCATATAAGATTCAACTAGTGAACGAAAAATAGAACCAAGGGAGTTCAAACTTACGTGCTGATGCCCCAGCTTAAAGTTCGCATTTTTGCTCAAAAAGAACTTATGGAAAGCTTATGCAAGCTGATGTAGAGACCCCTCCTGAGATTCTACAACAGAACCGAGGGTAACAATATCTTTGAAAAAAATAAAGTATGGAATGAATTGTGAACTTTAGTACCTACACAAAGAACAAACCAAGAACTTAACAGCACCAAAACCAAGTGAAAATCTCTTTGTCAAGAGGGATTTTCACCAGCTTTTGCTACAGTAACAGTAAACAAAAACAAGAAATAAGATTTTAGAAGAAAAATCATTGAAGCATAAACTTGAAACCAACTTTTGCAAATAACTTTGAAAAGGTAAAAACAGGAAAAGAAAATAAGCTATACACCCATGTATAAGCTAAGTCGTCAGCTTAACTTATCCAAAGCTTATAGCTTATGGATCTCAAAGACTTTTGCCAAAAAAAAACACATTTTGGACAAAAGCTTCATAATGTTATAACTACTTGCAAAAAATTAAAGATTTTAAACTACATAAACATCAAAGAAAATGGAACTCAGCTGATTTTATAAAGCTAAAAACAAACATTTATCAATTTTTAAAACTTTTACAAAAGGCTGGAACAAGATGAATGTAAACTAGTCTAGGCCTTTTATAGGCTACAAAGGAAGATACTAGAATGCTAAAACCCTAATACATGGATTTCCCTAAAAGACCTTGGTCAAAGTCTTCAAATTCGAATTTCAAACCCATGTGATGTTGTTGATGAATACCGGCTGTCCTCTTTTGATCTTGGACGTTCAATGCAAACTTTGGGGAGAAGAAAACGATGTGGTTCGTAGATTGCCTCTCAAGATGCTAAATTTGCCATAAAAGAGTAGACAGGGGAGTATGGGGGGTCCATTTGTGTGAGCTGGAGGGTGTATGAGGAGTGGGGAAAGATTGAGGGTGACACTAATCATGATTCTGGAGATTGATTTGGTCTAATTTAGGGGTTTAGGGGAGATTGTAGATTAGGGTTCATGTGTTCATCAATGGGGGATTAGCAGGAATGATTTGCACAGTAAGAGTTTCCCCCGTAGTTTATATATTAATTAAAATGTTTAAACTTTAATTAATAATAATTTTGGATGAAGTGGAGTATGACATGGCAGTATGGTATCGGTGGTGATAGTTTAGATGTTTGGCAAAAATGACCCCTTATCTCCCAAGAAGTAGTCATAGCAGGTTCTAACAACATTATTCAAATTCCCTTTGTTATATCTTTCACCAAGTTTTCAAATTTGGCACCATCTTTTTGCCATACTTTTATCAAGGACCACTTATGCAATCTTGGCATTCTTCAAGGGCAAATGATGACATATCTTGACATTTTAGGGACCCAAATGCAACTTTATAGTTTTACAAGGGTATAAAATGCCAAGTCTTCAAAAGTTGAGGGACCAATCTTGACAAATCTTCAAACTTCAAGGACATCAATGAAAAATCATTATTCAGGTCCTGTTCTATGTCTGGCTTCATTTCTCGTGTTCGTTTTTGCTTGATTCTTTTGATCTTTTGTTGATTTCACGATATCCGTACCTAAAATACACAATGAACAAACACAAGCATATATTTGGGTATTTTGATGATATTTTAAGCGTTTTAAGCCCGATTTGGACGATGAGACTATGTATAATTACAATCTCATCACTCCCCCATACTAAACCATTGTCATGTCCTCACGCAATGCTAGAAATAAGTATCATAGGACTTCCAAAATTCATTTTATGATGACATTTATTGAAGACAGAAACTTAAATAAACTACTACACGCGTTTTAGACATAATGTATTGTTTTCATCACGGTTAAGTGACTTTTAGGATCATAGAACAAGATCACGTGAATGCTTCGTTAGAAATAATTTCGTCGTCCTCGATTTTCACCCAATTCCATGCTAAGCGTGTAACGAGATCATTGTTATTATAAGTTAGCAACACTATCACATCTCATGAGTGTTAATTACACACCTAAACTCCCTTATTCCTACTTGGTATCTCTTATATTTTATTTTTGTTTTAAATCACGAGGATACATCATTGACTTAGGCGTGAATAGAGATTAGGTATAAAAATATGGTCTTAACGGTGTAACCAAAATCATCGAATTAATAATTCATCCTAATAGACAACGATGTTAAAAAACTAAGTCAACAAGAAGGATCGATAAACACGGTTTTATAATGGTTTTGAACATGAGACTTATTACCAAGACTTTTATACGCCCCCTAACGGAAGGGCCTTATTATCATAGGTTTACCTCCATCTTTTATTCAAATTCGCCATGAAGCTTTTATTATGACTTCGGTCTTGCCTTGCCTTTTATTATCCACCTCATCGGTGGTTTTATTAGCCAAAGACGTATATCCTCACGCTAAAGCGAATTTTGGATCTTTAAAGCTTCAATGATTAAGGCTTGATTCACTTTTAATTTGGGCATATATTTTTCGGCCTTGTGAGCTTCAAATTTTTGCTTAATTTAGGTGAGCACTTGAAATCTTATTATTAGGTGATGCTTTTGATTATTCGGGTGCCAATACTTCAAAACCGTGACGCTGGAGATACCTTAATGTTTCCCCAATTTAATTACATGGAAGCTACTAAAACAAATTAGAAACCAACAATAGTGACTAAACCGCTAAATCAATATTTATTAACTATTTATTATACAAAAGCGTGGGGAGATTAAGCTAATAATCACTACACATGAGATCGTGACGATTACAAGACTTAAAAATAACTCTATCATTTCTCGTCCTCATTAAAGATACTTAGCCTAAAAAGTTAAGGAATCGAAGCTAAGTTCTCAACACGCACGGTCGAGTCAAATATTACTCTTACTCTCACCATCGGAAAACCTACATTCGTGTCTTAAACACTTATGAAAAACAAGAAATTTTTTAAAATTTTGCCATTTTTAGCCTTATTTTGCAACAAAATGATAACAAAAAGATGAATATTGGATTGCGTGGTGACGTAAGCAAGGTGAAGTATCTACTCACCCCCCCCCCCCCCATACTAAAACTAAACATTGTCCTCAATGTTTCGAGTCTAGGGGTGAAAACACCCCCATACTAGAGACGAAGTCGAATGCTTAATCTCGAGCACGGAAAGGGTAAAACGAATAACCTAAAAGCCGTTTATGAATTGTGCTAATAAGATAAACGTTAGAACATAAAAGGATATCATCGAATATCGGAATCTACAAAGGAAACGATCGAAGCTCGAGTGATCCGTAAAACGAACACGAGAGGCTTCATTGATGACGATGAACCTAAAGATTCCCAATCACAAACAACCACGGAACAAAGGTTGGAAGAGCACAAGTCCCCTCACATTACACTATTAGAAAAATAAAACAGAAATGATAAAAAGGATAGGCATGAGATTCCCCCACGAGGCACCTCATTTTTGATAACCGAGTCAAGAGCTCGACTCGAATCCCCATAAATGTGATCATTTAGGGATTATCATGGGATGGTCAACAAACGTGGGTCTTACATGTAAACAAGGCAGAAAGAAACCGATAATAAAGGCAAAGCCTTTATACCGGGGTCGAAGATCGTATCCTCACATTTGGTGGAAAATGATAAAGTTAAAGCCGGAGGATACGTTTTGTAAGGAAGAAAACTCCTTACAACGTACTCGACGTACGTGTAGTCATGAGAACCGAGAGGGTGGGTAGGATTACTTTGAGATGAAGGAAAATTTGAAAGAGAATCAATAAAAATGGGGGTCTCAAAGACTCCTCCCGGTTCAAAGGCAAAGGCCTCATTAAAATCATCATTCTCATCGAGACGCGGTCCATCGATGAACCCCTCGAGAATGGAGGCATCACAATTCAAAAGAGAAGGCTCATCCAAATGAGACTTAGGGAGGGTGACTAGAAAATCCGGCTCATCGAGTTTAGGATCCTTAGAATCCTCACTCTCGATGTCCTCGGACGTCTCATCAAAGAGAGGATTTACGTCACCAAAAACGAACTCGTCATCAAATTCAAAAAGGGAATTCGAGTAGATTTTAAATTCGTCGACACGAACTTCCTCATCGAGTAGTGACTCGTCATCACTAGTGGAAAAATCATCATCAAAAAGCGGGTTTGAAAAAGTCAATGATTCTCTACCCGAAGTGTCGTTGGGAGTTACATCATCACATGAAATCGTATCATACTTACTATCGTAATTTGCCTCGTTAGAATCTTCGTGGAAAAATTCATCGAGAGCAAAATCACTTAACTCTCATTGAAGATGACCGTAGGCTCACTTTGGATTGGAATAGGGATCTCAACACTCGGATTAGTGCTAAGATTCTTCTCCCCCATACTTAGAGAGGCATCGGGTTTCGTTGGGAGCGTGAGAGTTATGGTTTCACAAGATGGGTTGAGATTAAAAATGTCGCTATCGTCGTCGTCATCATAAATAGGAGACGTGAGATCACATCTAGCTAGATGCTCCTCTCTTTCTAGTTCTTGTCTCTTATCACGAATATCGATGCGTAAGCCGTTGTAATCTTGTAAAAGTTGTTTGGTTCTAATCTCACACTCTCTTTTAAACTCATCCCTTATTTCTTCTTTACGATATCTCCTAATGCCTAGTTCATTACTGATATCGTTTATTTCTTGATTGATTCGTCGTTTCTCCTCTTCCATATCTTTGATTCTTCCTTCGATCACTTCGACGATTGAAAGTTCCTTTTTCTCCATAATTTGTTGAAAAAGCATTTTAATTTCCTTAAATCCCTCGTCGACGCGACTTGCACCGAGATCATCATCGAAAACAATTTGTGGAGGTGATCGGCCAAAACCGGAGAATTGGTTATCGAAAGACGTATCATGGTTCATCGGTTGACAATCATACCCATAATGAGGTGTGTTTCCACAAGACTCACATTAATACGACGATGGATATTGCGAAGATTGGTCAAAGAAGTTAGGATTCGGTTTGGGGTCATTATAATTCGTACAACAAAATCCGAAATCGTGCTCCAAACCGCAAAAATCATACGAATAAGACGAAGGCGGTTGCGGAGTTTGGTCATAGGATTGAAATCCATAACCATCGTCTCGTTGTGGGGAGTTGTATATATACTTCTCCCTTCCTCCATAAATCTCGTAATTGAAGCAATTACCACCGTCGGGCGGACCTCCACAATATGGACAAGAGTAATATCCATCGTTGGACATGACGAAACGCGAATGGTGTTACGAGAATTAAACACTAGAGGGTTAGAAAAAGAATTAATTGATTAGGGGTAAGAAGAATATTTTTCATTTTTGATTGTTTTTTTAATTTTTTTGGTTTTATGGTGTATTACGTAGACTCAAATCTACAAATCTCCCCTCGAATCGATTTCTCGATTAAAGGAGCCTCAAAGAATGAAAACGATCACGTGGAGTGAATGCCTTCGATGACTTTAGAACGTTGGTGGAACACCAAAACGTTCAAGAGGGTTTAATCTTGAAAACAAGCAAATATATATGATACGTAGATAATACTTTGGTTGGCAAACCCTCGATTAGCCCTTTTTCTCAAAACACACACAAGCAAGCGGGGGAAACGAGGCGGCGCTAAGCACTTAAGAGCCTTTTTCCCTTAGGTCGTGAAATACAACCGCCTTATACCCACCTTATAGTTTGTGTTAATTGAAATTAAGCCTCACGAAAGTATTTATCTATTTTGCCTTTAAACTTTTGCTTTAGATTCGAATACAATGATCGAGTGATGAAATCCCGAATCAAGGTTGCGTTTTCATGCTTTTGGAGTACTTGTATATTTATTGTTCTATGTAAGTACAATATAGTAATATATTCACAAGAAAAACGAAAACGATAATGGGATATCTACAATATAGTAGAGATTGTTGTGTGTTTAATTTAGGAAAATTAAACACGATTTATTTGGATACTATAATATAATAAGGAAAAATAACAAAAATGAGTATGTATGTTATATACGCAATCAAAAATTTGAAAAGCAAAAACGCACTACTCACACAAACACGATAATAATAATGGCAACTCAAAAACACCTCCCCGGCAGCGGCGCCAAAATGATAGGTGTAGAAATACGCGTTTAGGAAAACAACGTATAATGGGCAAGTATTAAACTCGACGATTTAGGAAAACCGACAAGTCGAATAAGTGCGGGTTCGTTCTCGAAGGAGGTGTGTGGATTAAGTGTGCCAATTATATAAAATCAAAGTTTGGATTAGTGACGTTTTTGGTTTAGAAGAGGAAAATTAAAGACGAGCTACGATTACGATTACACTACGACGTAATGACGTAAAACGCGAACGTAAATACGTAAAACGTGACAAAATTAAAAATAAAACCTAAAAATTAATTAAAAGTTTAAACTAAGTCTAAAATAATATAAATAAGAATAAAAATTCAATAAATAAATTTTAAAATCTTTTATTAATTAAATATTCAATTTTAAATGCTAATTAAAGCCCTAATATTAAATACAATTAACAAAAAGCCTAAAATATTATTTTATTGAACAAATAACCCACTTATATTATTTAAAGACTAAAAAGTATTTTTCCTAAATTTTTTAAACTAGTTTTCTATTTTTAAAGGCTAAAAACTATTTTTAAACTAAAATAATGGTAAAAATTAATAAAATAATGCTAAAAATAAATTTTATTTTTCTAAAAATCTTTCTTAACTAAATTAACAAGGTAAAAATGAAAAAGTAAAAAAGAAAACAAAAAAAATGGCTAAAAACGAAAGTACCCCAAAGTACTCCAAGGTGGAGTACTTCTGTGTTGTCCAAGATCCTATCAGACAAAGGTGTTGTCCAATATCTATGATGTACGATATCGGACAACACTAAAAAAAATAACTCGGACAACAAAGCAGAAACTTGCTATATGGTTTTTAGGCTCGTTTTAAGATTGTTTTAGGCTTTTTTGTCGATGTTTTTAGGCACAAACGGTACCCCCACAACAATTTAGTTGTGGGGGGTTAAGTAAAACACTACACACACAAACACACTCACAATTAAACAATAAAATCACAAAAATTCAGCAAGTATCGACCAAAAATGAGGGTTGTGGGTGTTTTAAAGCAAACAGTGAGCTTTATGAGTAAGATTGAGCAACCAAAACCCTCCAAACTTGTAAGACCAGATAATGAACACTAGTATTACCCTAATACCTAACTAAATAACCCAAGTCCAAACCACAAAACCCAAAAATAACGCCCTATGCACCTGCTGGTGTATTGTGCACTCAGGGAATGGGGCTTGGTGATGTTTTGGGCAAACAATGAGTTGTGGCTGCTAGATCCTTTAACCTAGGTCTACCCAAGCACATAGAACTAACCAAAAACCCTAGACCTCTCCTAAACTAAATGTTTAACCAAAAACAAAGCCCAAAATCTAATCAAAGACCCCAAAGCACTTACTGTGCAGTCTATACACACAACAACTTAAAGTTGCTGATGTGTTATGCAAAATGGTGAGATTCAACAGACTTTTAAGCTACATAGACACCTCCAAACTGATTATTAAGTATCCACACCCCTAGATGACTCTAAGTTCTATCTAATGAACAAGTTTCAAGGCTTAAAACAATGTAATGAACCCTACAACAACCCTAAGTCTATTTTGACAGTTTTTTTATAAGAAAATCTTGAAAACGCACATTTGATACTACTACATGAAACTTCTAACAAAACTATCTTACCATATGATAAAGAGTCATGTTAGGGCTGGTTTCAACAAATTTTTCTAATCCCGATACTATATTTAACACAAATCCAAACACTCCTTAATTTCTGTCTTGGAAAAATTCTTCAAAGAGATTTATGAACACGCAAGCAAGCAACAAACCATATAAGATTCAACTAGTGAATGAAAAATAGAACCAAGGGAGTTCAAGCTTACTTGCTGATGCCCCAGCTTAAAGTTTGCATTTTTGCTCAAAAAGAACTTATGGAAAGCTTATGCAAGCTGATGTAGAGACCCCTCGCTGAGATTCTACAACAGAACCGAGGGTAACAATATCTTTGAAAAAAATAAAGTATGGAAAGACTTGTGAACTTTAGTACCTGCACAAAGAAGAAACCAAGAACTTAACATCACGAAAACCAAGTGAAAAGCTCTTTGTCAAGAGGGCTTTTCACCAGCTTTTGCTACAGTAACAATAAACAAAAACAAGAAATAAGATTTTAGAAGAAAAATCTTTGAAGCATAAACTTGAAACCAACTTTTGCAAATAACTTTGATAAAGTAAAAACAGGAAAAGAACATAAGCTATACACCCATGTATAAGCTAAGTCGTCAGCTTAACTTATCCAAATCTTATAGCTTATGGATCTCAAAGACTTTTGTCAAAAAAACACATTTTGGACAAAAGCTTGATAATGTTATAACTACTTGCAAGAAATTAAAGATTTTAAACTACATAAACATCAAAGAAAATGGAACTCATCTGATGTTATAAAGCTAAAAACAAAATTTCCATTAATTTTTAAAACATTTACAAAAGGCTGGAACAAGATGAATGTAAACTAGTCTAGGCCTTTTATAGGCTACAAAGGAATATACTAGAATGCTAAAACCCTAATACATGGATTTCCCTAAAAGCCCTTGGTCAAAGTATTCAAATTCGAATTTCAAACCCATGTGATGTTGTTGATGAATACCAGCTGTCCTCTTTTGATCTTGGACGTTCAATGCAAACTTTGGGGAGAAGAAAACGATGTGGTTCGTAGATTGCCTGTCAAGATGCTAAATTTGCCATAAAAGAGTAGACAGGGGAGTATGGGGAGTCCATTTGTGTGAGATGGAGGGTGTATGAGGAGTGGGGAAAGATTGAGGGTGACACTAATCATGATTCTGGAGATTGATTTGGTCTAATTTAGGGGTTTAGGGGAGGTTGTAGATTAGGGTTCATGTGTTCATCAATGGGGGGGTTAGCAGGAATGATTTGCACAGTAAGATTTTCCCCCGTAGTTTATATATTAATTAAAATGTTTAAACTTTAATTAATAATAATTTGGGATGAAGTGGAGTATGACATGGCAGTATGGTATTGGTGGTGATAGTTTAGATGTTTGGAAAAAATGACCCCTTATCTCCCAAAAAGTAGTCATAGCAAGTTCTAACAACATTATTCAAATTCCCTTTGTTATATCTTTCACCAATTTGTCAAATTTGGCACCATTTTTTGCCATACTTTTATCAAGGACCACTTATGCAATCTTGGCATTCTTCAAGGGCAACTGATGACATATCTTGACATTTTAGGGACCCAAATGCAACTTTAGAGTTTTACAAGGGTATAAAATGCCAAGTCTTCAAAAGTTGTGGGACCAATCTTGACAAATCTTCAAACTTCAAGGACATCAATGGAAAATCATGATTCAGGTCCGGTTCATTGTGCGGCTTCATTTCCCGTGTTCATTTTTGCTTGATTCTTGTGATATTTTGTTGATTTCACGATATCCGTACCTAAAATACACAATGAACAGACACAAGCATATATTTGGGTATTTTGATGATATTTTAAGCGCTTTAAGCCCGATTTGGACGATGAGACTATGTATAATTACAGTCCCATCAGTCTTTCTAACCGTTTAATCAGTTGTTTACCTTAAAAATCATGTCAAATGATTGACCCCATACTGATCATTTCATGTACATTCCATGTATACTCCATGTACCGTATCCCATGTGCATATTCCACTTGTTGATATTCTACAGGATTGTTGATGCCGCTCATGACTTGGAGATGTTAGTAAAGGTTGATGTTGCGGATTTTTTTTTGAGACGCTATGAGTTGATAATGCTGTTCATACCCTGGAGATCTTACAAGACGAAGACAAAGGCGTTAGAATAAAACGATCGGACGAGAAGATGCTTCACCACCAGACGATTTCCATCATTGTCTCGAATTCTTAGTTACATGTCAAACGTCACTCAGTTGTCGTTTCAGTCATATGAGTGAAGACCGGTACCAGCCGGCCAATCAGCTGAATAGTTACATGAATCAGAGTCATGAGAATGACCGTCATGGAACTGACAGACAAGACGATACTAACCACTACTATGACAGCAACTATACTAGCAATCGCAATCGAAGCTCCGGCCACGGACATGATCAGAGATACAAAGGATTAGTAGTCCAACCGATCCGTCAATTCTGGCATAATAACCTAATATTCGTAGTTCTATTCGTTTCACATCTCGAGACACATGTCAAGACATCAGTCAAGATACATGTCTCACGTATAATCTCTGAAGACTCATGTTAAGATACCAATCAAGACACATGTCACGCTTAATTTCCCAAGACACGAGTCAAGACACATGACTCACGTCCAATCATGGAACGTCCCTAAGAAACTCAGGGTACCCTCCAAGGGTATATCCATTTTTTTGTGCCATGTATTAATCAGGCCACAAGAATTTTAGTACCATTACTGGCCCATCAGTGAGAACTGTCACGTTCCTCGATGACATTCTCATTTCTTGCACCTATATTTCATATAGTCATGCCATAAAGGACGCCATTTGTATTCTCCATGTATATGAAGGTCTTTCCTTCAGCCTAATGATAAGATCCAAGCTTACCGCGGACAGACACGAGTTGAATTTAATCCTAATTATGGACTACGAACAGTACACCCTGCTACGATTCATGATTTTGTACAGTAATGTTCAGACTCATGAATACATTCAACATGGTTTTCCATCAGGAAAATCTGTAAAAATTATCTATGCTTACAAGCATGTGCTTTGTTAGCCATGATTTCTAAAATTTTCTAGCTGTCAGTTAAGACACGACCACCAAAGTTTCCTTTTACGCATAACCAGCCAATTATACCAAAATCTTTCCATATATTACAGAAAAAAAACTTCAAGGAGAAGGACGGTAACATGAGATTATGTGTCGACTACCGTCGATTTAAACAAATCACCATTTATAACCGTTATTCTCCTCCACGTATTGATAAGATCCGATTTATTTTAGGGTGTCAAACACTTTTCCAAGATCAAACTCATGATCCTGATACCAACAGTGACGAGTGAAAGAGCAGAACATTTCCATAACTGTTATTCGTGCACGACTCTGTCATGCTAGATTCATAATTTGTATTAGTCTCATAAGTGCTCCAGTAGCATTAGGAACTTAATAAAAATTGATTTTCCATGAACTCATAAACAAATTCATCAGTATTTTCATCAGGAACAACCTGATTTTTCTCTAGGTTCAGAGAAGAGCAGGAATACCGTATTTGCACTATGTTGCAAAATCTACAACAGGAGAAATTTCACCCTGAAATTTTCAATATAAATTATGTTTGATTACCGTGACACGCTGAATCACGTGGATTCTCAAGGATTCATCTTACCATGACTCAGCTTATGCATAAAGGTGAGAACCCTACACTACGTTAGGTGTTCCAAGAAAATCCTAAGCTAATAAAGTCTAATTTCGGAGACTCAAAGTTTCGCAAACTTCTATGTATCAAGTTCCACGAAGCAAGATGCAGTTATGTTCATATCTAAGTACCTGCCATATTAACAGGCTAAGATAGAACACCAACAGACTAGGATGTCTTCCCATCATCAGAAATTGTAAACATAAATGGGACAAGATCTCCATGGATTTTGATTACCAGATTAACCCAAACTCAGAAGAAGCAAGATGCTATCTGGTTATTGCCAACAGTTTGATCAGTCTGTAGAATCCTTACATCTGCAAGAACTTTAGAACCAACGGATTGATTGGACATGTTCCAGCCAAGGCTCATCCGATCACTTGGTAATCCCCAGCTAACGGACCAGACAAAGGTTCGAATTGTGCTCCTTATATACGTTCACGACTTGCTTTCACGCTCACGTTCATGATACTATTCATGTTCATGATTGTATCCTGGTTTACGATCTTACGATCATTTTCGTTCTGGGAAGTTTTGCAAGAACATGAGAGACCAGACTCAAGTCTAGTGTAACTCTCTATCCTCATATAGACGTTTCACGTCACATTCCACGTCTCTCCTTGTAGCGTTTGGCGTTACCGTAGTTGTATTCCATGTCCACGATATGTTTCACATGTCATGTTCATTCCACGTTCCTCATATCAAGTTCACGATATGTTACACGTATCATGGATCACGATATGTTTGCTCATACTACCCTCACCATATCTCCACGCATCACGTTAAAAATTTTTCACGTATCACATTCAAAAATTTTCACGTACTACGTTTCAATATGTCTCGCGCATCTTTGCTAATTATCAGTTAAGTTAGATAATTTGGCATCGTAATGCTTCAGTTACCCTTGCACGTTAATTTTTTTATTTCCTCAATCGTATTCAGGGGATCTAACGTACGTTGATAACCATGAACTCTTCGTGTTTTCAAGTCAAGGTCAGGAGGACCAAGATTTATCATTTGTGTCAAGATCTGGTGGAGGAACCGTTCCGAGAGGGAAGCCACTTGGAAACGGATAAGTTCATCCGGACTTCTTATCCGTTTTTCTCTTATCGATCAGATATTTCCTTTTAGTCATGTCACGTTCCATGTCCTGTGAAGCTAGGTCACGTTTCACATCACCTTCATTTGTCCTTTTAGCTTGCATACCCTTCCAGTTTGAGCCGTGTATGTTACGCTTCCAGTTACGATATCTATAATTCGGGGACGAATTATTATCTTTAGGGGGAAGAGTTGTAAAACCCGCATGCTTTTACCATTAATAGTACCCTTACGATTGTACGTACATGATTCAAACTTTCCTTTTATAGCTTATTTACATTTCACGAACAAGAATTACAAGTATTACGTACGTGTTATAACACGATAAGTATTTATTACGTATTAACACACGATAATTATTTCAATAATAATTATAATCACGAACATACGAACATGAAATCATGAACGTAAATTAATTACGAGCTAATATTACGTATGTATGTATATTTATTACGATCACGAATAAATATATTAAGGAACGACCGATAACTATTAAATCACGTAAAACACGAACACGCGAACACACTTAGTATTTAGACACGGAAAATGTTCGGGTTACCCCATGTGGGCCCCATACCTGCGGACACACAAGAGGAAAGGGGCCAAGCCCATTTAAATTTTACTAAACAAGAAAAAGGAGAAAGTTATTTTCATAAATCGAGAATTTAGAAAATACTAAAAACCCTAAAAATCTTTTTCTCCTTCTCCTTGTCTTGGCCGCCGGGTATACATCACACGAAGGGCGTTTCGATTGATTTTTGGTGTTAGATTTATTGCAAGGATCGTTGTGTGTTCATCATTCTTGGATTCACATGATTGGTATAAACCCTAAACCTTTTTTCTTTTATGTTTTGATTTACTAAACACATAAAATCATGAATGTTTTTAATAATAAATAAAAAACAAGCTATTAATCATGTTATTTAATCATGGGGTAAATTAATATGTGGTTAAGGGGTGATTGTTTATTGGTCGATGCCTAAACCGAACCCCAAGGGGGTCTCGACTTGGCTTTGATTCGCACCACCGAGACCTTATGGTCTCGGTTTGGTGGTGGTTTGTCACGGAAGCAAGAAAAAGGGAGACCCCGACCTAGGTCGGGGCATGGTGGTGCATTTGGGTCCGGTTCACACATGTTTAGAATAAAACACGGTCCGGTTCATTAGTTATTTTTACAAGGTTAAATATTTTTACAAGTTACATTTTTTTACAAGACTTAAATTAAATTAATTAAAAACATGAATATGATTAATTTAATTTACATGACTTAGGTTATTAATTTTATTATTAATGCATGAATTTTAACCTAAGTAGTTTTCCATTTAATTAGACTATATAATTAATTATTTATTAAAACCATGACTTATAATTAATTAATTTACATGACTTAGGTTATATTATTAATAGTTAACAATACATGTTTTAACCTAAGTATTTTACCTTTATTTAATTAAACCATGTTATATTTAATTAAATACTTTAACCTATAGTTTATTTAATTCACATAAAATAATTAATAAACTATACTATATAATTACATGACTTAGAATATTAATCACTAAACACTTAAGCTTATATAATTAGCTTAATTATCCAGCTTATATCTAATTATGGAAACTTTGTATTTTATAAACTTATTTAACTAAGGCAACTAATCTATTTATGGAAACTTTCTATTTTTAGAAACTTATCTATTTTAAACAGTAAATCTATTTTTGGAAACTTTCTATTTTTGGAAACTTTCTATTTTTGGAAACTTTCTATTTTTGGAAACTTTCTATTTTTGGTAACTTTCTATTTTTGGGAACTTTCTATTTTAGGAAACCTGCTATTTTTAGAAGTGAATTATTATTACACAGCAAGTATAATAATACATGAAATACAAAGTAATACTTAATCAGAATAGACAAAATACATGATAAACGCAATATAAAGCTTTAATCAGTAAAACATGACATGAACATATAAAACAAGCTAAGACATGATACAAAACCAGTTACGTACTCAGTAATCAGATACTTATACACGTATGTATTTATGTAACATTAGTGATACCGAAGTAGGACTCTCTTCCGTTCGTCTTCTTCGTTCACTGGACCCAAGGTACGGATTCTCCGTCCTTTCAGTATGGACATTCTTTCCTTATTAGGATTTCCCGTATGCAGCCAACTGTTTTCCCCAGTATATGTTTTATATGTTTTTGAATTGCTTATGTTTAATTAGAATGCCTAAAGCCATATACATGCATGACCAGTTTCACCTAGTTATGGAGGTAGCATAACCATAACACTAGAGACACCAGTGTTATGACTTCACCACGGCGGAGTGATAGCTTGTGGCGTCCCTTTCAGCATTTGTCCATTTATTATATTATCAGGTGGGGCGTATAGGTGCATCCTAGTTTTCATGTTTTTAGCAGATTATTCAGTGTGAATGTGGTGTGTGCCTTGCATCCTTCACAAGGAGCTGATCCCTCCTACACAAAAACCAGTATATTAAATTAGAGGCAGCCCCTCTAATTTGCATGACGAGGTCACCCCTCCAAGTATTCATGCACGTTGATATTTAATGACCTATATTGGCTAAATGGTAAACATGTTAATCAGTTTTTATAAGATAAACATAAGGCTTTTCAAACTATAAAACCAGTTTTATTATGTTATACCTAGTTTTCCCAGGACATATACATTTCCGCTGCTATATGTTTTACATGCTTATATTATTCATTCCATGCTTGTATGTCCGTGCACTGAGCGTTTTGCTTAGTCGTTACTTTCCTTTCCATGTCCCAAAACGGCAGGTACCCAAGGACAGACTCGAGCATTTGGAGGACGTGCATAGGATGGAAGCTACCATAGACTTCTTTTCCTTTTGCCTTCATATATTTATGCTTGTGTAGTCTTTGTTCATTTCATTTACTTTATTTATGTTTTGGGCTTATGTTTGGGAACCGATGTTTGATTCCGGTTATCCCTATGATCATGTATGTTTTACTACATATTACCTTGCATGTTAAAGTATGGATGCTCTTTACCCAAAAAAAAAAAAAAAAAAAAAAAAAAAAAAAAAAAAAAAAAAAAAAAAAAAAAAAAAAAAAAAAAAAAAAAAAAAAAAAAAAAAAAAAAAAAAAGTATGGATGCATCCTAGGCTTATCAGTTTATAGTTATCAGGTGAATGTGGTGTGCGCTCTACATCCTTCACATTGGAGCTGATCCCTCCATACAACATATTATTTAGAGGTCACCCCTCTACAGCATGACGAGGTGACCCCTCCAGTTATTCAAGCAACAGTTGTTTCAGCACATGACCTATATAAGCTCTTGGCAATTAAAATACAGTAAATGCATGTTTTCAAATTTAATAGATAACAGTTCAGCTTTATTATTTATGAATTAGACTTTTCAGATTTTACACAGGTTTCTGCTGCAACTTTACTTATCAGTCTTACAGCTTCATTATTTTATCATCTGCTTCATTTCAGTATTTCTTATCATGCTTTATATCCATTCCTGGGCGTTATGCTCAGCCGTAGTTCTTTTCATGGTCTAACGCCAGGTACACCAGGACGCTCTTTGGATACTAAGAGCATGTGAATTTGGATGGAAGCTATCCAGACTTCTTACTTTATGCACTTCTTATATTGTTATGCTTATTTGGACATTGTTTAGTCCTTTCCTTCAGTATTTACGTTCATGTTTTGAGCTTATGTTTAGATTACCGGTGTTAGATTCCGGTATTTCCTTTATGGTCATTTAATGTTTTAGGCATTTACCTTATGCTTTTGATGACACGCCATAAATACACGTAACGTTCCACTTATCCAAGTGGGGTGTTACATCTTTCTACTTGAAATGTGAGTGTTGGTTTATAACGTTTTACAAGCATATAATGTAAAACCCGTATTGCTTTTTCCATGAACAGTAGACTTAGTAAACATATGTACATATTAAAACTTTCCTTTTATAGCACGAACACGTGTCACGATTATCAATTACAGAAATTCCGTATGTGTTATTACACGATAAGTATTAAGTACGTGATAGTACACGATAATTATTATCAATAATAATTATAATCACGAACATGAAATCTTGAACGTTAAATCACGAACATGTAATTACGTACGTATTTGTTATAATACGATAAATATCGCTTACGTACAACTATCAGTTACTACTGAAAGTCCCTTAATATGACAATTGTTGATAAACTATAACTCTTGTAACCACGAAACACAATGAAATACTTTTCAAACGCGTAATGCTTTATTAAGTATTATAAACAAAGTATTACAAAGTGCTATGAATACACTCGTTGAATGACAACAAGAAACGAACCCTAGAACAAGTGTAAAACCAGCATGCTTTTACCATGAATAGTACCCTTAAGATCGTACGTACTAGATTAAAACTTTCCTTTTATAGTATGATTACGTTCACGTGTTAGAATTTTACGTATTACGTATGTGTTAGAACACGATAAGTGTTTATTACGTACGAACACACAATAATTATGTAACAATAATTAATCACGAACATGCGATCATGAAATCATGAACGTAATTAAAACACGAGTTAATATTAATTACGTATATATATTTATTACGAACACGAATAAATATATTAAGTCACGGTTAATATTTAACGATAACACATAAAACACGAACACGACTAAACACGAACGAACACTTAAATAATTAGACACGGAAAACGGTACGGGTAGCCCATGTAGAGCCCCCTACCCGCGGCTATACCAAGAGATGGGCCACACCCATGTAAATTTTACTAAGAAAAGGGGGTTAAGGTAAATCTTGTTTTCATTTTTCACTTTACAGTAAAAACATTAAAAACCCTAAAAAGATTTTCGGCTCCTTCCTTCTTGCTCTCTTTGGCCGCCGCACATAAACACAAGAAAGGGGGTGTTTGTTTGTTTTTGATCTTGACTTTGGTACAAGTGTTTGTGTGTGTTCATCCTCGTTTGATCCACGCATTCGGTATACCTTTTTTAATCCTTTTTCTTTTTGTTTTGATTTAATAAATTAAATAAGAAGATGATGTTTTTAAAAAAAACTAATTAAAAACATAAACTAAACATGTAAATGGTTATGGGGTAAATCAAAACGGAGATTTTAGGGGTGTTTGTTGTGGCCGGCGCCTAAACCGAACCCCAAGGGGGTCTCGGCTTGGCACATGGACCACCACCGAGACCACAAGGTCTCGGTTTGGTGGTGTGGGTCCCACGGCAGCAGCAACAAGGGGGAAACCCCGAAGTGGTTCGGGGTATGGTGTTGATTACGGGTCTGGTTCATGGTTTCTAGTCACGATCCGGTTCATGGTTTATGTTAAGGTTATGTTTTAATAATTATATGTTATAAATTAAATTAAAAAATTATGACATGATTAATTTAATAAAACATGACTTAGGCTATAATTTAATTATTAGATCATGGAATTTTAACCTAAGTATTTATTTTTCTAGACTTTATAATTAATTAATTATTAAAAACCATGGCTATAATTAATTAATTAACATGACTTAGGTTATATTATTAATAATTAATAATACATGTTTAACCTAAGTATTTAACTTTATTTAATTAAAAACATGATATATTTAATTAAATACTTTTAACCTATAGTTTATTTAAATTACATGTAATAATTAATAAACTATACCTTATATCATTACGACTTAGAAATATAATCAAAAAAACACTTAAGCTTATATACTTAGCTTATTTAAGCAGCTTATAACTAAACATGGAAACTTTCTATTTTTAGAAACTTATGTAATTAAGGTAGCTAATCTATTTATGGAAACTTTCTATTTTTAGAAACTTATCTATTTTAAGCAGTAATTCTATTTTTGGAAACTTTCTATTTGTGGAAACTTTCTTTTTTTGGAAACTTTCTATTTTTGGAAACTTTCTATTTTTGGAAACTTTCTATTTTTGGAAACTTTCTATTTTTGGAAACTTTCTATTTTTGGTAACTTTCTATTTTTAGAAACTTTTTATTTTAGGAAACCTGCTATTTTTAGGAAGTTACTTATTATTACACAATAAGTATAATAATACATGAAATACAAGTAATACTTAATCAGAATAGACATAATATAAGATAAACACAGTTTAAAGCTTAAAACAGTAAAAAACATAACATGAACGTATAAAATAAGCTAAGACACGACATAAAACTAGTTACGTATTTAGTAATCGGATACTTATTCATGTATGTATTTATGTAGCATTAGTGATACCGAAGTAGGACTCTCCTCAGTTCGTCTTCTTCGTTCACTGGACATAAGGTACGGATTCCCATCCTTTCAGTATGGACATTCTTTCCTTATTAGGATTTCCCGTATGCAGCCAACTGTTTTCCCGTAGTATAAGTTTATATGTTTGATTTGCTTATGTTTAATTTAGAATACCTATAGCCATATACATGCATGACCAGTTTCACCTAATTATGGAGGTACCATAACCATAACACTAGAGGCACTGGTGTTATGACTTCACCACGGCGGAGTGATTGCTCGTAGTGTCCCTTCAGCTTTTGGCCATATTATTATATTTATCATGTGGGGCGTATGGGTGCATCCTAGTTACATGTTTTCAGCAGATTACTCAGTGTGAATGTGGTTTGTGCCTTGCATCCTTCACAAGGAGTTGATCCCTCCTACCCAAACTAGTATATTAAATTAAAGGCAGCCCCTCTAATTTGCATGGTGAGGTCACCTCTCCAAGTATTCATGCACGGTGAATTTTCATGATAAGAAATTTTTGACAATGATTCAAGCCCTTAGACCCCAAGGAGCCTTACCATCCAATACCGAGATTAACCCTCGTGCTAATGTGAGTGCTATCAATACTCGAAGTGGAGCCACTTTAATGGGACCTTCCATCTCTTCGCCCATAAAGGAGAGACAAGGCCCGGAGGTCATAATGAGTAATCATACTTCCCCTTCGGTGATTCCTCCCACTACCACTCCTAGTACTAGTCCTCCATTTCCCCAAGAGCCTATCCCTAAGGTTGTTCAAGAAGCGAGTCCTTCTCCTTCTCAACCTTCACCATCTAAACCCAATATCCCTTATCCCTCTAGATTGATCAAGGCTAAAGTGCTCACCAAAGATGACGTTCATGTTTCCAACTTTTTGAAAATGATTTCCAATGTCAATGTTAACATTAGCCTTATTGAAGCACTTGCTCAAATGCCAAAATTTGTGAAAATGTTTAAAGATTTGCTTAATAAGAAAGAAAAAATGGTTGAGCTCGTGAACACCCGTTTAAATGAGAATTGTTCCGCGATTCTTCTCAAAGAGCTTCCCGAAAAGCTAGGAGATCCCGGACGATTCGTGTTACCTTGCTCGTTTCCCGAAATTGATGATTGCATGGCTTTAGCGGATCTCGGCGCTAGCATCAATCTTATGCCACTCTCGGTATGGAAACGATTATCATTACCCGACCTTGTACCAACTCGCATGACTCTCGAGTTAGATAATAGAACTCTCGCATACCCCGTTGGTATTGCCGAAGATGTTTTTGTCCGAGTTGGTACATTCACTTTTCCCGTGGACTTTGTTGTTGTCGACTATGAGATGGATCCTCGTATTCCGTTAATACTTGGTAGACCGTTCTTAAGAAACAGAAAAGCTTTAGTCGATGTAGCTGAAGGGGAATTAATTCTTAGGGTTGGGAATGATCAACAAGTGTTTAAAATGGGGAAAATTGTGAATAAATCAAATGAAAAAGAATCGGTCAATATGATTGATGTTCTTAATTTTGATAATGAAGAAATTTTTATCAATCCTTTTGAAACTAAAAAGTTTAACATTAATGATTTTGTGGTACACTCAAATCCACTTTTTGAAACTCCAAATGATAATCCACTTTTTGCAGAAAATGAGGAAACTAATTTTAGTGATGTCTCTTCCTTAAGTGATCATTCCACTTCGGATTTTGAGGATACCCCACTTTATGACACCTATAGTGATGACACTTCTTCAAGTGCTCACTTTCCTTTCGATCTTAGGGAGACACCTTTAGAGCCTCCAATCTTTGATAGCCCAATCTACGATGACTATGATGACGACACTTCTTTAAGTGATCTCATTTCTTTGGGTTTTGACGAGACACCTAGGGAGCCTAATGATCCTATTATCTCTATGAGTGATTCTCCCACTCTTGAGTCTCCCTTTGACTCTTATATTCCTAAATTGGGGGTTACGACTTTTGAAAAGGATCCTCCACCTTTAGAGGCTGCCCCTATTTTAGAGGATATTCCATTTGAGGAGGATTTAGATAACTTTCTAAACTCCTATTTTCCTCACGAGGATGAGTATTCCTATGACTCCGATGATACTTATGTTTTCACATCGAGTTTGGAAGAGGACAACTCCCCCACTTTGGATCCAAATGACATTTTGAGCTTAAATGTCAACACCTCTTGCTATTTTCCCGTTAAGGAATCGGTGTTTGATCCCGGAATAGAGACTTTCGTGCTTTCATTGCCAAAACACCTTACCCTTCCTTATGAGAGACTTTTGCCTAGGGATACCCCACTCTTCTTTGACTTGCGTGATTTTACCACCTCGGGGTTTATTTATTTTTGTGATGGAAAATATGTATTTGAACCGGGAGGATTTTCATGGGGTATGCCTTATATGACTTTGTTTCACCTTTATCATGGAGAGATTTTCCTCCCTTGGAAATCTCGATTTTCCCATGATTTTCCCATTTGAATGATAACATTCGGGAATTCGAGTCAAGCTAGAGACTCGTGATAAATAAATCAAACATCGTTTAACTAGGTTAGATTTTATCCTTTTCCACCCTTTTTTGCCTTCACCCATTTTCACCAATAAGTGTAGGGGGGAGCCAAGTAGGTTGTTTGTGTGTTGTGATGTTGTGCAGGGACATGAGCTTTAATGATCTACTTTTGGTGCTTTTGACGCGAACCGTGTTCCCGTTTTCCCGTGTACCCGGTTCCTTCGATAAGTTTTTCCTATTGTGATTCATACATGTATATAAATAAAACGAATAAATGTAATCACATTAGTTGTCTCTTCCTTAGCTCGATTTAAACAACGTACTCAATGTCCTAAGTGTAGGGGAGTTAATTTTCCCACATGCTTAAACATTGAGGACAATGTTTATATCAAGTGTAGGGGGATTTCTATCGAAATTTTAGTGGGCTTTTCCACGAATTTGACCCCATTTAACCGGAAAATTTAAAAAAAAAATTCAACGTTTTTCAAATTTTTGATCTATTTTGGCCTAGTAGTATTTTTATGTATTTTCCTTTTGTCATCGCTTCGTATTTATATTTTTCATTTAAAGAATAAATTCAAAAATAAATAAATGAATAAAATGGTTTTAACAAGTTTAGATATCTTTGATATATTAGGCCCGCCGTGAATATTTTGACTCAACCCGAGTTTACTTATCCAAGTTTACTCTAGCTAGTATCCTTAACCATATGGACCTTAATTGGTTTATTAGGCTAAGCATCCACGAGTCTCATTCCTTGAGATTTTAAATTGTGGAGAACGAGAGATGATAGAGTTGATAATAAGTTTAAGGGTTAATTCTTATTTATATGAGTTTTTGTGGCTCTTTCTTCCTGCTTGTATATTTAATTGCTTAATAAATGAGGATCTTTGCGGTGTAGATTCGATATCTTAAAGCATGAACACATTAAGGGTGCCAGCATTGTGGACTTTCGACTAAGGTGGCTCATAACCACTAAGTAGGAGGTATTCAAACCATGGGACCTCGGAATTTGGCCTACTATATATATCATAAATAAAGAAAGAATAAGATTAAAACATGACCTCAAGGAGCCTTAGGGTGTGGGGCATGTAGCACGAACCTTGTCATTAGAGCCTTAGGGTGTATGGCACGGTAAGTGTTGAATAAAAATTGATCAAAAATCAATTCCCTTGTTTATCGTTCAAGGAGCCTTAGGGTGTGGACAATAGATGAGGAGAATTTTTACATCTTAAAGAGCCTAAGGGTATATGATGTGAACTTGCTAAACTCCACATAAAATCTACATGACATTGGAGGAATAATTAATAAGTAGTACTATTGGCCAAATTTTGGGTCCGAGAATTTATTCCCCAAATCGTGTTAAATCATCCTTGATGTGGGCTTACTTTAGTGACAACGTTTTTTATGACGAGGTTAGGTTTTGAGTGTCGGGTTTGCTCCGTTTGGCCTTCATTTTTGGAATAATAATTATCAAATAAGTCAAATGAGCCTACGGGTGAATGACAATCAATAAAATCTAGAGATACAACGTAGGAATTGGAGAAAGAGTATTACACAATTATTTTATATGAGGCGTTTTAACTTGAGAACTTATGGTAAACAATGATCTCGTTTTTAAGCTTGGTATGGGGAACGTGAAACTTGAGGGTGATCAATATTCGTGACACCAAAGCCCTAATCTAAGTCTTATATTTCTTTACGAGTTTCTTCCATCAAATAATTTCCAATTTAATAAAATATTATAACAATTGTTTCCTTTTAAGTTTTTATCTTTTCATCGTAGTAGTAGTAGTAGTAATATTAATAAAGGCCAAGATGGATTAATTATGAGAAAAATGTAATTTAGTGCTTTAAAACTATGCATTGTATGTCGTCATTGCAATGGTCAAGTGTAGGGGATTTAATAAATGTGTAAACACTTATCCTTTTGCCACTAAAATCAAGGAAAAACAAGACCTAATCATGTGTTTAGTATCGTAAAAGTCGGAATTACGCGTGGTTTTGTGCTTTTGTGTGAAATAGGTACAAATGATCAAAAGGAAAGAAAACATGGGATTTCACGGTCAAATGTTGAAGAAAAGTCCAAGAAAAAGACAAAGACAAAGTCAAAAGACCAAAAGTGTGCCGAAGATCACGAAAACCGACAAAATCGAGAAAACTTTGAAGAAATAATCAACAAAGCCGAAATCGAGCTCGTTTTTAGCGCATTTAAGCTTTTCGACGATATTTGAGTTTGTGGATCCCACATTTGGGTAAGTGGGCCCAAAAGCACATTTGGGTAAATGAATCTTTTCACATTGGATCTATTGGGCTACAAAGCCCATTTACTTATCATATACGGATGGAATTTTGGCACAAGCCCAATTTATGGCCAATTCCAATACACAAACAAATGGAAACTAAATTTGGGCCATAAGCCCATTTATCTTGCCAAATTACAAACAGTTTAAAGTTTTTAAGTGAAAACCTTTCACTTCCATTCTTGATAAACACAAACACACGCTTTCTTTGGTCAACCCTCACAACACACGCTTTAAATAAATAAGCATTTACCCACCCACCATTTATTTTTACGATACTAACAAGGTTACCCTCACCCACTTCTTTCTCTCTCTCCCAGACGCATTCCCCAAAACCAGTTTACCCCAATCTCACAAACCCTAACTTACCTCAATCAAAAAAATTACCCAATGAAAAATGGGGGTTTCACCAAAATCATGTGATTCACACGATTTGTAAATAAATCACCATAAGAATCGGAAGCAAACACTAATTGTGGTCCTCTCTCATCTCCTGATGTGGCTCAATCCTTTGTTGTGATTGGATGGAACAACTCACCACAAACCCTCCACCAATCAAAAGACTCCACCTAGGCAGCAAACTAACAAAACAAACACACCCTCGTTACAGCCTGGCAATCCGAGTAATGGGTAATGATTTTCAGCCGTTTGATGAAGAGAAGAGAGAGAAGAGAAGAAAGAAGGGCCAGGATTTGAAGCCTTGCTCACCAAGTTCATGAAGAGGGTTTCCAGGGTTTGCCTATAAAAACCCCTTCATGTGTAATTTATTAGTGCACTTTTTGTTATTTATTTTTAATTTATGCAAATTAGATTTTTAGGTTAAATTGTAATTTTTAATTTTCCAGTTAATTGTAATTTTCTCTTATTAATTAATGAAAAGTTATTTTCAATTAATTTCGTCTCCACTAAATTTCTGTCAAATTTAATTATCATCTTTAATCTGTTTTTTTTATTACTGTTTGTCTTTATTATAATGGATAAAATATAAAATAAAAAATATAAAATAAATAAAAAGAAAGTGGAATTAATCTTCTCCACTGGAAGATTATATAAAAATCTGGTTCGAATATATTTGTGATTGGTTATGTACTGTTAATGATTCGAGAATGACATGATGATGATGATTGGGTAAATAAAGGTGGTGTTCGTTGTTTCGGTTCATAGGGGGTTCAGCGCCCACCTACTTCCCAAAGGAAATCATCAATAGGTTTGATTCTCTCTTTTTTATTTTTTAATTCTTTTTTTTTGTTAAGTTTTAATCTAGGGTTATATTTCTTTTTTGAGTTTGTTTGGATCGGTTTTAGTTCAAGTTTATTCAGGTTGATTAAGTTTGTTTGAGTTTTGTATAATCTACTTTAAGTTTGATTTTAACCTGCTTGAAATTGTTAGGTTAATGTTACTGTTTAAATCTGCTTATGTTATTCATCTGAGTTTGTTTGTTTGGATTTACTAGTTAGTATTAGTCGTAGGTTTAAACTTGTTTAGATTATTAGTTGAGCTTATTTGGGATTAAGATTGTTAGGATCTGCTTATTTAGCTGCTTATTGCTTATTGTCTGCGATAATTATATCTGCTAGCAGGATCCGCTTTTCGGTTTAAGTTTCATATGCTTATTTTGCTGTTTAAGCTTTTGGTGCTTATTTAGTTTTAAGTTTATATGCTTATTTGCTTAACTGCATATCTGCCTTATTGCGTAGTAATTTGTTTAGCTTATTTGAACTGCTCATCTGCTTATTTGTTATCTACTTATTTGATTCAGCTTATTTGCGTTACCTGCTTATTGTTAGTTTTTTAATGCTTATTTGCTTTTCTTTTCCTGCTGTTATTTGCTTATTTGATTTGTTTGGTTTAGCTGCCTGTATAAAACTCAAACTCTTTTGGTCTGAGTAATCAAAGTATTCCAAAAAAAAAATAACAAAGCAAAATTTGTCTGTAAGGGGACTCGAACCCCTGACCACTAGCTTAGCAGTCCTGCACCTTAACCATCTTGTCTAAGACCTTTCTTGTGTTTATTTACTTGTCTATTAATTAATATAGAGTAATATTAGTTGGCAGTTTTAATTAATATTGTTTTAATACAATTTTAGTTTAATTAATTTTTTATGTAGAACAATGATAATCTTTGTGAAACAAGGGGGTTGATGTTTTCTAGAGAGAGAAACTTAGAGAAAGAAATGAAAGAACTTTGTTAAATGGAAAACAAGAAATGAAACAACCAACACCTCTTTCCATGGTGGAAAGAGGTTTAAATACCCCAAGTCCTTATTGGACATGGGCCTCCGGCCCATGAACATGCTCATGGGTCGGGCTATTTAATAAATGAAACTAAACATTACTACGAGCCTATAACTACATTTTTGGAGTGACCGAGACTTTATATATACGTAAAACGTATTTCCAACAATTTCCCCCAAAGGGAGGTCACTCCAAATTTACAAAGTCCTAATCTAGCATGTTAGATCTTGTTCTTGAGCTCGTAGTCTTCTTTTCTTTCTTTTTCTTCCTTTTGTGAATATGTTGTTGAATAATATCAGCCTTTTGCTTGGAGCACGTTCTTTTGGCCTTTCACGTGCAGTCTTTATTTTCTTGTGATGTTCGCCTCTTTGTGACTTCATGTCCCACATACTTATCCTTTGTTGAATTCTTGAAAGTTTCAGAGTCGATACAGCGGAAGACTTTTAGGTCATACTTTCTTGAATTTGCAGGAGTATTTGATGCAGAAGGAATAAGCATGTGAGGACGTCTTCAACAGGTACACCGCAACGCCACCGTCTTCAACAGGTACACAACAACGCCACCGTCTTCAACAGGTATACAGCAACGCCACCGTCTTCGAATGCAGCAACATAATAAGACACGAATAAAATGGCTTTGACATTTTATTCTAATTCGGTAGCATTTTACCTCTGGTCGGTGAAGACCGTTGGAAGATATTAGATATTGTACCCATGACGGATAGTTTCAATTAAGTAACTTCCTGACAGGATTTCGCGGGTAAACTCGTTCTCTTTATTCGACCGTCCAAAGCTGACTGCGAACATAAAGAGTGAATCATTTGGATTAAAAATCCTTATGATTGAAGCCGTCAATTCATGAAACCTGGAACAAGTGAATTTCAATTAAGATATTCACCATCGTTGCTTTCCAGTTGTCACAAACTTAATTCAAATTGAATCTTGCTTGTCACCTACCAAGTGTTGTTTGATGTTAACACTAGAAGGATTTCCACTCGTCACTGTGAACACTAAAGAGTGTCACTCTGAGTGTTCTGGCAATATCATACGATAATGCGTAGAGGCCTGGAACGAGTTTAAGTTCAATTAAGAATTAAACTACTGTTTCTTTCCAGTTGTCACAAGATTAGTTCTTAAAGAACCGCACGTGTCACCTACCATGAGCTTGTTTGATGTTGGCTCAAGCAGGATTTCCATCTTTACTGTAATACTTGCGTATCACTCGGATGTTTTGGCAATATTACAAGAATACTGCGTAATACTCATAAAGATCTCTTACTTTTCACAGTGTGTGAAGAAGCAAGGAATAAATGGAAAGTGTCCTAATAAGACATTTGATGATCTCGTGGCTCTAGACTCGATAGTGCGTTTTGATTTAGTGATCGATGGCTGGAGAGGAGTGCCACCTATTCAATACCAGTTTATTCGGAGTGAATAAACCAATAGATAACGTGTTGATCTCCGTGTGATTGAAACAAATACCTTTTGAGAGATATTTGAGTTAGCTGGGGAGGGTTGTGCATTGCATCACTGGGTCCATGATGGCTTTCTTCAATATCGAGAATCATTAACTAATGATCTCAATAGCATATGTGTTGACCAGGTTTCTGCCTAAAGTTGTAAGGAGGGCTTCTTTCTTTACACCCTTTATCTTTACAATTCTTTTTCATTCTTCAACCCCTTCAATGCTTACCAATACGTCATCACTAGCACCTTGTTGTGATTGTTCCAGTGCTAGCTTAAGTACTTGGTCGGCATTCAGATACGTTCACATTCATTCTCCATCTTTCCTAGGACTTCTAGTTCTAACTAGGGAGTTGTCCTTGGGAAGACTCCATCGGTTATGATGAATCATTGGACTAATACCTATACCTACCACCCTTTTGTCACCACATCCGTCGTGAGTTAAGTGTGTTTTGGGTTGATATAGTCACCATGAAAAATCCTTGAAAATCACTTAAAGCACTTGTGATATTGTAATCAAAGTTTTTGTGCCATAAGTGTTTTGATCATCAAAAACGCTCCCCCTTAACTTGTGCATTACACATGTTAAGGTGGTTTATCTTTTAAGCCTTTTTCATTGTTTTATCCAAAATATCATTAAGTCTCCTTAATCCCATTTTCTCCCCTTTCCAAAATGTTAACCATCAGTATTTTGGATATTAATGGATTAACCGGTCTTTGGGTAATAAAATTAAATTAGATGTTGGCCAAAAAACATATTAATGCTCCCCCTCAAATTAATGAGGGTTAGTTGTAGTGCTTGAGTATGATTTGTTTGAAAGATTTAGAATCTCGAGAGAAAAATATCATACTTTTACACTACAACAAGCCACAAAAGCTGATAAAGTAAAAATGTAACATATTCACAATTAATATAGACATATGGAGTTGACCTGTTATAAGACGAACCAGAATTAATTGGTTCGTTCCGTGAACCAATTAATGGTAGATTCTTGTATCAGTGTCAGCACTGCTCTCACGTTCTTCACTTTGTTCACGACTTTCAAAATGATAGTTAGCAGCATCTTCATATGCATCTTCATAAGTATCTTCCTCAGTAGGATCCTCATAAAATGCCGTATCATCATCAGGATTACCAAAATCTGCTAAGTCTTCAAAAACTCTTGAGCCTGATCCTACAAAAGCCTCCTGTCGGCTTTGTTGAAGAACAATACGCAGTCTTTTGGCTTCAGAAATTTGTTGTTGAGTAGTTTCATTTGGAGCAACACTTGCCTCTTTGCCTTTAGCTTTCCTTGCTTTCTTAGGCCTGCGGAGTGGTACTTCTTCCTGTTCTTCTTCAGTATGGATCAGCTCATCTTCATCATCTTCATCAACAATTTGCATTTTTCCTGGGCCTTTATCTTTAGAAGAAGCAGCTGATTGGCGCTTTGAAACTCTTTTCTTGCGTTTAACTTTTTGCTTCTCTGAAGGATGTGAATTTGCACGTTTAAACTGTGCGTCAATATCTGATGAGACTGCTTTTATACATAGTCTCATCGTCCAAATAGGGCTTAAAATGCATTAAATATCATCAAAATACCCATATATATGCTTGTGTTTGTTGCTTGTGTATTTTAGGTACGGATATTGAGAAAATGACAAAAGATCACAAGAATCATACAAAAACGAACACGGGAAACGAAGCCGCACTATGAACCAAGCCCTAATGAAGACTTTCCCAAGATAAACCCTTGATGATTTGAAGAATTATGAAGAAGGGTCCTCCAATATGGAAGAATTGACACTTTATACCCTTGTATCTTCATAATTACAAGTTTGGTCCCTAAAGTTTGTCAAAATTACAAAAAGGGCCCTCTACTTTGAAGAATTGGCAAGTTTAGCCCCTCAACAAAGCTAAATTGTCAACCAATATCCTCCACAAAGTCAAATACATCATGAAGTCCTTCAAAGTACAAGAAACTAAAAGTTTGGTCCTTTGAAAATTCCAAAATTACAAAAAGGACCCTCAACTTTCAACATTTGGCAAAAATGGTCCCTCATCAAACATGACTTGGCATATTCAGTCCTCCAAAACATCAATTATACAAGTCAAGACCATTATCCATAATCAAAATGCCAAATCAGCCCTTGAAGAATTCAAAAATGGCAAGAATTACCCCTGAATTCATTTTGTAAAAGTTTTTGGGGCAAAAATGCAAAGTTGCAAAAGTTGATAAGGCTGAAATGGGCGTTGATAGCTATTTAAAGTGAAAAGACAAGAAGAAAAGAGGTGAAGGACCAAAGCTGCCAAGACAGGTTTTTTACCTAGGCCAGTGAGGGGGTGACACGTGCCCCACTCACCAAAACCCACCAATCCCCTTTCACCCTTTGTCCACCTCAGCTATCCACCCACAACTGATTTAACAAACCGTAATTAAATATTTAATTAAGGGCGCTAAACACCTATTTAAAAACCAAACGGATTAAATACATGTCCTTGGTGTTCTTGATACAAATTGGGTAATTTTGTTTAAGCCAAAATTAAGCCACCATCTTGTGCAAATTTATGATTAATGGTCTGCTAATCACATCCCAACCTTAAACTTGGACACCTCACCACCCCTTTGTCCCACACATGCCTCCCCTGCTACAAAGTGAGGAAGAATATAAACACTAGGGCCAACAATCCAACGTCCCTCAATTGTGCTTACTTTCTAAGCATCATACAAGCCCTTTGATCACATTTTCTTGCCAGCTATCACCACAAACAGCCAAGAATTCTTCACAAGACTCCAAGTTTTTCAAAATCTGCAAGGGCAATTTTGGAAGTTCAAGCATTAGGGTTAAGCATTTTTATCTGTTCTTAGCTCACTTGTAAGGCTATATATAAAGCCATAGGGTCTCACTTAGACGTTGCTTTTGGTTTTTCCTTGTTCAAGCACTTGTAAATCCCTTTTTCAGTTTTATGAAATTTGAGTTAAGTGTGTTGAAGAAAGACCAAGTGCCATCTTATTATTGCTTGTTTATGTTCTTAGTTTACTGATTTTGAAGTTAAAAACCTGTTTTCAAAAGAGGAGTGTGCAAAAGTTTGCACATTTTCTTCATTTTCTTGATATTTTGCTAAGTTCTTGTTTCAACCTTGGAATTCTTGGGTTATAGGGCTGATCATAGCATCCTAATTGTGTTGATTAAGGTGTGGTGAGGCTTATAACTCGGGGATAATCAAGTGTGGGGTAATGATATGAGCTTAAACTCATATCCTTTTAATAACAAATAACCCTAAAACATGAAGCAAAATACCAATTTATTTGGCAAAAACAGTGTTATGTGGTATGTTTGTGTTTGTGTGCACTTGTGTAGGTAAAAAGATACATTTTCAAGCAAACAAGAAAAAATCAAGCTCAAATGGATGAAAAAGACAAAGAAGGATCAAAAGTGACAAGACTTTGAAGTACAAGGACCTATCTTGACAAGTTATCAAAGTTGAAGGACTAATAGTGCAAATATTGTGAAAGTCAAGATCATAAGTCAAACTTGGTCAACTATCAAGTCAACTCAGTCAAGGGCTCAAATGATCAAGAATGAAGTTCAAAGGACTAGTTTTGCCAAAGAATTGAAGATTAGAGATCAAATCATAAATCTGCCAAAGTATAGGGGCTGAAAGTGACAAGTTTACACCAAATTTGGGCTTAATCCGTGTGAAGTGTTAAATGACCAATGAGAATCAAGGAAATGAGACACAAGGATCACCAAATAAGCTGCCACATAAGCCCACTAGCGCCGCTTCACATTTAATACCATATCTGTACAGTAAAGCGCATTTTCTCCCATTCAACCAATAGAAATGCGCCACTCCATAATCATTTTATCCACTTTTGGATATTGATCCGTGTGACCAGATGAGCGCCAACCAGAAGAAGCCACGTGTCACTTTCAAACAAGAACGAGCCCAGAACCTATTTTGAGCTACAATGCATTTCAAGCAAAGTGTTAAACATGAAACTTGCTCCATTTTGAGAGACGAATCCATACCTCATAATCAATTAAGCTGAAAGTAATTGGATCAAAAACCCCCAAATATGTTCTTGAGCCAAATTATCCAATTAGCAAGAAGATGCCACGTGGAGCTCAGAGATTGGTTCTGACACGTCACCAACCCCAACAAACTCTTCCTTCATGTCTATAAATAGCTGGATTAGACTTCATTTTCATTGGTAGCTTAATTTTGTAAAAACACCTAGTTCTACTTTTCCTTTCCCTTTTCCCTCAATCTTACCCTAGCTACTCAAGAGTCTGACAAACTCTTGAGTTAGTTAGTTAGTTACTACCCTTGTAACAACTTTGTAACCGTTTTCCATTAATAAAATTCAAATTTACTCTTTCCCGCCAAAACTGTTCTTATCATTCCAGTTCATTTCTTGCTGCTGTTGGATATTATTGTTGCTGTTGAGTGTTTGTTATGATCAATCATTGATCATAACTGGCATTAGTGAAGTTTGCTAGCTGTTTGATCACAATTCAGTCATTGCATAGTTCCAATGGAGTTTTCAAGCAGAATGATGGTTTCTTGTTGATTAGATAGCAGTTATTGTAGATTGATTGATTCCTAGTGATAAGGTGGTGGTTATCACTAGGGCAAGAGAGCTCAGCGCTCCTCTTCTTCTCAAAGGAATTCTTCAATAGGTTTTAAGCTTCTTGATTTTTGTTCCACTCAACAGTTAACTGCATGCTTACTTTCTTAGAATAAATTTGATGGTTGCTTGATAAAAGTTGCTTATTGTTGATGTTTGCTAGATTTTAGAGTGTTAGTAGTTCAAACCTGTTTGCTTGTTCTTTGATTTGGATTTAATTCTAGTTAACTGCTTTGATTCAGTCTCTTTTGTTCTTGTAATTGGTTTGTAGTTCTAGAGGAGTTTATTGAGTGCATTGAGCTCTATTACTTTTTATTTTGACCATTGAATTCAGACTGCTATAGCTTTTAAGTCAGCTTAATTCAGAACTCTAAAAGCATTTGTAAAAGTTTGTAAAAATCAGTAAAGGAGTGTTTGGGTGTAGCTTAGAAATAGTTTTCAAGCATTGAGATTTGGAATTTTAGAGTTCATTTACAGTCCTTAAGTGATAACAAGTTGTTTTAAGTCTTTTACAAGTCAATAACAAGGTCAAACAGGCAAATGGCACCTAAAAAGTTTGGGTCAGCCTTATGCATTTGAGTCATTCAGGAACTTACCATTTTCAATTTGCTAGAACTCACTCAAAACTGGATGAATTTGGATCAAATTTGTTTCCATTTGTAGCTTATATCATAGAGTTTTAGACTCCAAGAGGATTTTATACAGTTTTCATTAAGCACTTAGTAATAAGCCAAAATCAGATAAGTAGACTTAACTCAAGTTTCTGTAACTTGACAACTGAAATTCTGTATCTCATTTTCCTCTTCATAAACTTAGCACTTTTTCTTCACAAATCCATTTAGGTAGTTGAGTTACTTGATTTTTGAGAAAATTAGCTTTTTGAAAAAAAGCTGGTCAACGCTTGGTCAACATAAGCTCTTTTTAGCTTAATTCAGATTTAGAGCTTATTACTTGATGAAATTCGTTCTGGTTTGATTTACCATTCTTTAAATCAGTTGCTTAATCAGTTTTAATAGAAAAATCAAGTTGTGGTTGATTAGATTTAGCTGTAGCTTATTTTGAGCTTATTAATAAGCTCTCATTTGCTTATTTCTGATTTTTAGCAAATTTCCTTGGACACACATAGCTTAATTGAGATTTTAAGAGTTTTGCAAGTTGTTTCATCAAATTTGATTGAGTATTAAGCTCAAACGAGCTTATTTTCTATCTTGTCCCGTTTTTGGTTAAAAAGTTTCCAAAATTGCACTTTGGTCCTTATTGTTCTAAACAGTTTGAAAACTTGGCCTAATTTCCATGTTTTTAGGGTTTGCATTGTTTTAGTCCCTGGAATTTGGAAGTTGTTAAATTTCAGTTAGTATTTTGTTAATTTGTTACACTTTTGGTTAGTTTGTTATAGCATTTGTATTTTTGATCCTTTTAGTTAACAGTTTTACATTTTTAGTCCCTATAATTGTTAGAGTTTACATTTCAAGCATTTATTGTTCATAGGATTTACAATTTCAGTCCCTTTAGTTTCAAATTTTGCATTTTAAATTTTTACTTGAATAAAAACGTGGTATTTGCAATTTGTTTTACATATACGTAGGTAATATTTTTCCGTTGGCAAGCATTTGTTGAATTAGCAATAGATTAACCAAGCAAGCTTAACAACCAAGAACAATTAAAAACCCGATATTGGTTGGACTTTCTATTAGCAAGAACTGAGAAAAAACGAACTGCATTATACTCAATTTCAAATGGCGCCGCTGCCGGTTCTTTGACTACACGAGAGACTATCGATTGACGGTTTTCATTGGCTTTTGGGATCCGTTCACTTTGTGAACGTTATTTTTACGTATCATAAATCAAAAACAAATAAAAAATCAAAAATATAAAAATATATAAAAACTAAAAAATTAACAAAACAATTCTTTTCCTAATGAATTGACCAAAAAATTAAAAAATCCAAAAAGCAATCTTTTTCCTAAGAGATTGCAACCAAAAATATATATTATTGGATTCTCTCGGATTTTATGTACATATAGTATTTTCTCTTAAAAAACTCATAAATACAAAAATATTTTCCATATATTATTATAAGTAAATACGTATACGTATAAGAACAATCAATCTACATATCTTCCATAAGTATTGCCGAGGCAATACACCGTATTGAGGGGCGTTCCGGTCCTTGACACGTGTATCGATCAAACAAAATAAAGCAAGAATAGATAAATACTCTCAATAAGCAACAATTCGAAGAATACGAACATTTAAGTGAATAGAAAGGCGATGTGCTATAAAATGCCATCTAAGGGTCAATAGGTACTTAAGTGCTTCGCGCCACCTAACCCCCCGTTCACTTGGGAGTATTCTAAGAAGGAAGGCTTCATTGAGGGTCTTGCACCCAAAGTAGTAAATACATATATTGTTATTTTCTTGTGGATATTTAATATTGAAACTCGAAGAGGATAATCCATTTCTCTTCAAAGTCACACGAGAGCTTCTCTCTCATTCCTCGTATTGAGTTGCATGCTCACTCGCGGGCGTGCACAAATACCGATTGGTGTACAACCTCTTCCTCCGAAAAGGAAGAAAAAGAGAAAGAGTAAGACCACCACCGTCCACCAAGCCGATCACGAGAATCGTGCTTTGACTCCACCACAAGAAGCCATGGCTATTGATAATCGTACTTTGTATGAACGTATGCAATCCAACATTCATGGATATTCTAGTGCCATTAAGATTCCCGACTTTCCCGCTAACACATTTGAGCTACATACATCTATGATCAATATGGTTGCTTTATCACCTTTCCTTGGTAAACACAATGAGGATCCTCATGCTCACCTTAAGAGATTCCTTTCACTTTGCAATACCATTAAGCATAATGGGGTTCCACATGAAGTCATTAGGTTGATGTTAGTGTCATTTTCCTTAGAGGGGAGTGCTAAGCATTGGTTAGACACCCAACCACCCGAGAGTATCACCACATGGGATGGTTTTACCACTAAGTTCTTGAACAAGTTCTTTCCTCCACAAAAGACTATGGCTTTGAGGACTTTAATTATGGGCTTTCAACAAAAACCTAGTCAATCCTTTAGTGATGCTTAGGAAGAGTATAGTGAGTTGTTGAGGCGATGCCCTTATCATGGATTGGATCAAGTTCACCAAATAAGTCTCTTTTATGATGGCCTTAAAGCTCACCACCAAGATTCACTTAATGCTTCCGCTGGAGGGAGTATTCTTCTTAAGACTTATCAAGAGGCTTTGGACATTATTGAGACTAAGGCAATGGTTCAAACAAACAATCAATTTGAAGAAAGGGTTCATGTTATCCAAAACACTTCTCAAACTCCTTGTGACACCCAACTTCTTAAAGAGATCCTTCAACAAGTCAAACAAGGACAACAAGAAATGACTCATGAGATAGTTCAAGCTTTTAAGACCGTTACATTGAACAATTCTTCAAATAATGTGAATGCCATTGCCATTTCTTGTGTTACTTGTGGAGGTCCCCATTCTTATGAACAATGTGATAAGGTGCAAGGGTATCAAGGGGAATGCTATGCTTACCAAGAGGAACACCGTAAACACTTCAAGCCTAACATCAATCCAAATAACCTTTCTTACAAATCCCAAAACTACCTTTCTCCACCCGGCTTCCCACCCCAACCACCCACCCAAATTCCACAAAATACTCCTCAAATTTTACCAAGGCATCAAGGGCAAATACCACCATACCAAGGCAATAACTACAAGGCATCCAATCAATTTCAACCTCAAGCAAATACCTTTTATCCACCACAACAAGGATTTAATCAACCACTTCCATTTATTCCCAATCAAGCATATGCTCCAATACCAAATCAAGCTTACCCTCAAGTTCCAAATCAAGGATATGGGATGCAAGAGACTCAAGAGTATGTTGACAAGAAAATGCGTGAAATGGAGAAAAGAATGAGTGACCAAATCAATAGGGTTTTAGTGTCGGTAACTCAAAGACCACAAGGGGCTTTACCTTCTAACACACAAACAAACCCTAGGGCTAATGTTAATGCTATTACAACAAGGAGTGGAACAACAACAAAGGATCCTTCACCTTCTAAACCTACTCTTGTTCAACCTACTTGTGCTCCTACTTGTGACAAGCCTTCTACTTCTACTCCACCTCCTCAAAATGCTCCTATTCACTCAAACACACCTCCTCAACCACCTCATACTTCTCCTTTACCTTCCACACTTCCCAATGAAGAAGCTAACAAAGACAAATCTTCCACCACAACACCTATTCTACCTACACCAAAACCTACTCTTCCATACCCTTCAAGGTTGAAAAAGGACAAGTTAAAGAACAAGGATGACATCCAAGTCTCCAATTTCTTAAGGATGTTCAAGCAACTCAATATCAACATATCCTTTGCGGAAGCTCTTGCTTATATGCCAAAGTTTGCTAAGATGTTCAAGGATTTGCTCTCAAACAAAGAAAAATTGGTTGATTTGCCCAACACATCACTTAATGAAAATTGTTCCGCGGTGTTACTTAAAACCTTACCAACAAAACTTGGAGATCCGGGGCGCTTCTTGATACCTTGTAATTTTCCCGGTGTTGAAAATTGCATGGCTTTGGCGGATTTAGGGGCGAGCATAAATCTCATGCCTTTATCGGTTTGGAAACAACTATCTCTTCCCGAGCTCACTCCCACTAGGATGACTCTTGAACTAGCCAACCGAACCATAGCTCACCCCGTAGGTATAGCGGAAGATGTGTTTGTAGGTGTGGATAAGTTTACCTTTCCGGCCGACTTTGTAGTGGTCGATTATGACATGGATCCTAGAGTGCCTTTGATTGTTGGTAGACCGTTTTTGAGAACGGGTCGTACCTTGATAGATGTAGCGGAAGGAGAATTAATTATGAGAGTAGAAGATGAGAGAGTGGTGTTTCAGTTAGGCAAAGTTTGTGATAGAAAAGAGGTTAAGGAGTCTAGACCTTGTGAGACTATTAACATTGTGGATGTGCTAGATGAAGTGTGTAATGAACATTTTCATGATGCTTGTAAGAGTGCTAGTGATGAGATTCCCCATGTTGAAACCGTGGCCTCAATTGCTCCCTCTTTAACACCTTTTGGAGAGAGTGATTTCCTATTAGAGGAATTTGAGTCTAACTTTCTTGGTGATGATGATTCTCCCATTAATTGGGAAGAAGATATTCTTACAATCCAAAAGTTGCTCAATGAGGACCCTCTTCCTTCTTCTATTCCACAAGAGATTACCATTGAGGAACCTTCCATAGTAAAACCTTCCATAGAGAGTCCACCTCCCATTGAACTTAAGGAACTTCCATCCCACTTAGAATATGCTTTCTTAGAAGGAAAAGACCAATTACCGGTGATTATTGCTAAAGAGTTGAAAGAGGATGAGAAAGCGAAACTTATTAAAGTTCTTAAGAATCATAAGAAAGCTTTAGCATGGAAAATATCCGACATAAGGGGAATTGATCCACATTTTTGTACTCACAAAATCCTTATGGAGGATGACTATAAACCCGCCATTCAAAACCAAAGGAGAGTTAACCCAAAAATCCATGAGGTTATTAAGAAGGAAGTGATTAAACTCTTAGATGCGGGTATGATTTACCCTATTTCCGACTCTCCATGGGTTAGCCCGGTTCATTGTGTTCCAAAGAAGGGTGGAATCACCGTGGTGCCTAATGAGAACAATGAGCTTATTCCCACGAGACTTGTGACCGGTTGGAGAGTTGCATTGATTATAGAAAACTCAATGAGGCAACTAGGAAAGACCATTTCCCGCTTCCCTTTATGGATCAAATGCTTGAACGCTTAGCGGGAAAAGAGTACTATTGTTTTCTTGATGGCTTTTCGGGTTATTTTCAAATACCCATTGACCCTAAGGATCAAGAAAAGACCACATTCACTTGTCCCTACGGTACATTTGCTTACAAGAGGATGCCTTTTGGCCTATGTAATGCACCGGGGACGTTTCAAAGGTGCATGATGGCGATTTTCCATGACATGATAGAGCAAACAATGGAGGTTTTTATGGATGACTTTTCCGTATTTGGAAACTCCTTTAGCTCATGTCTCACCAATCTTGAGAGAATGCTTACGCGTTGTGAGGAAACACGTTTGGTGCTTAATTGGGAGAAATGTCACTTTATGGTGAAAGAGGGGATTGTTTTAGGACACAAGATATCCAATAAGGGATTAGAAGTTGATCGAGCCAAAATTGATGTGATTGCTAAGCTTCCCCCACCTACCTCGGTTAAAGGTGTGAGGAGTTTTTTAGGTCATGCGGGATTTTATAGGCGCTTTATACAAGATTTTTCTAAGATAGCTAGACCGATGACTCATCTCTTGCAGAAAGAGGCTCCTTTCATTTTTGACCAAGCTTGTTTAGACTCTTTTGAGACCCTTAAGGAAAAATTAACAAAGGCTCCTGTTTTGGTTTCTCCAAATTGGGAATTACCTTTTGAGCTTATGTGTGACGCTAGTGATTATGCGGTGGGGGCCGTCTTAGGACAAAGAGTTAATAAGCATTTTCAACCTATACACTATGCGAGTAAAACCATTACCGGTGCACAACTTCATTACACTACCACGGAAAAAGAGTTGCTTGCTATAGTATATGCTTTTGAGAAGTTTAGACCATATCTTGTGCTTTCCAAGACCATAGTGTATACGGATCACTCCGCTCTCAAGTATCTTATGACAAAACAAGATGCTAAGCCTAGGCTTTTGAGATGGGTTTTGTTGCTTCAAGAGTTTAAGATAGAGATTCGTGATAAGAAAGGGGCCGAGAATTTAGCGGCGGATCATTTGAGTAGACTTGAGCATCCTTTTCAAGGAGATTTCCCACATCAAGAAATCAATGAATCCTTTCCACTAGAGGAGCTCATTTCTATCTCTTCCCAAGAGGATGCCACACCTTGGTTTGCGGATATAGCAAACTATCTTGTGGGCAATGTGCTTATTGAGGGTCTTACTTATCAACAAAAGAAAAAGTTTCTTAAGGAAGTTAAGTATTACTTTTGGGATGATCCATATCTTTTTAGGCAATGTGCGGACCAAATCATTAGATAGTGTGTAGATGGGCCCGAGGCATTTAAAATCTTAGAGGCATGTCATAAAGGACCTACGGGTGGACATTTTGGGCCTAACTACACCGCCAAGAAAGTCTTTGATTCGGGTTACTATTGGCCTTCCATTTACAAGGATGCCCAAGAGATGGTGAAATTTTGTGATGTTTGTCAAAGACAAGGAAAAATTACACAACGTGATGAGATGCCACAAAATTTTATCCAAGAGTGTGAGATATTTGATGTATGGGGAATAGATTTCATGGGACCTTTTCCATCCTCTAAGGGAAACAAGTATATACTTGTGGCGGTGGATTATGTGTCCAAGTGGGTGGAGGCTAAAGCCTTTCCTACTAATGATGCTAGAGTGGTTGTAAAGTTCTTGAAACAATTGTTTGCTAGATTTGGTGTACCTCGGGCCATCATAAGTGATCGTGGTACGCACTTTTGTAATGATCAATTCACGAGAGTTATGAAGAAATATGGAGTGAATCATAGACTTTCTACCGCGTATCACCCTCAAACAAATGGTCAGACCGAGGTCACAAATCGTGGTTTAAAGAGGATTTTAGAGAGAACGGTGGGAGAACATCGAGCTTCTTGGTCGGATAAGCTTGATGATGCTTTGTGGGCGTTTAGGACGGCTTTTAAAACACCAATTGGTTGTACTCCTTATAGGCTTGTCTATGGAAAAGCGTGCCACCTCCCATTTGAGTTAGAACATAAGGCATCTTGGGCTCTCAAGTGGGCTAACTTTGATTTAAACCAAGCCGGTTCACATAGGAAAGATCAAATCAATGAGATGGATGAGTTGAGAACCAATGCCTATGAGAATTCTTTGCTTTACAAGGAAAAGACTAAGAAATTGCATGATGCTAAGATCAAGAATCGTGAGTTCAAAGTTGGAGAGCCGGTTCTCCTCTTTAACTCAAGATTGAAGCTTTTTGCGGGCAAGCTTAAGTCGAGATGGTCCGGTCCATTCACTATTGCTCAAGTGTTTCCATATGGAACCCTTGAGTTATCCCAACCCGATGGTCCAAATTTTAAAGTGAATGGTCACCGTGTTAAACATTACTTTGGGGAGGACATTTCCGTTGAAATGGTCCAAGAGGTCCCCATTTTCCCCATGAATTAATTCATTGAGGGACGAGTCGAGCTAGAGACTCATTAACTCAAGCATCGTATAACTAGGTTTAGAGTGTTGTAGGTTAGAAATAAAAGCATAGACTTGGGGATAAGTGTAGGGGAGACCTTCTTTTGTCTTCATGATTGTTTGTAGGGTTGCTCACTCATCTCATGCTTTGGAGTTTATGGAGGAGGCCCTTGTATCCGGTTCACTTTGTTACTTTAGTGAATTTTCATTGACACCTTGTGCTTAAACATGATTTCACTAATAGTTGTCCTTTCCTTAACTTGGGTTAAGCAAAGTCTATTCATTGTCATAAGTGTAGGGGAAGTTTTTATACTTCCATGCTCTTAAACATTGAGGACAATGTTTAGCTTAAGTGTAGGGGGGTCTTCTATCGAAGTGACCTTACCTAGAACTTGTCATTGTCTTGCATGATAACATGGAAAAATTGAATTTTCAACATTTTTCAAATTTTTGATCTACTTTGGCCACCAAAAAAAAAATGCATTCATATTTTTTGCATCAATCATTTTTTCATTTGCATAACACACTTGCATTGTATATATTTCTTCTTTTATTTTTCATCAAAAATATATAAAAAGAAAAAATATAATAAAACATGGTTTTAACAAGTTTAGACTTCGTTGACATATTAGGCCCGCAATGGATATTTTGACTCAACCCGAGTTTGCTTATTAAGCATTCTCTAGCTAGTATCCTTAACCATGTAGTCCTTCATTGGTCTATTAGGCTAAGCATCCACCAATCTCATTAGTTGAGATTTTAAATTTGTGGAGAATGGGAAATGATAGAGTTGAAGCTAGTGTAAAAGGGCTAGATAGACTTCATGGAAATTACTTGTGGCTAAACCCTTCTCTTCTTGACCTCTATTTTCTTCGCATGTATATAATTGTTAATAAATAATCAAGTACGGTTTTAATTGGTTCGTAATCTCTTATGCATTTTTGGCTAATCATTTATGGTTGATATGAGTACGTCTTAAGATTCTAAGTTAGCACGTTTTATGTGTACTAGACTTATGTCATGCTCCATATTTAGCGGGTGTTTTTCCTTTTCTTCTTTTCAAATTTCTTAGTGAGAAATAAAGAAAAATAAGAGCGGCTTATGAAAAAAAATGAAATGATGAGTGGCTAGAAAAAAAAAGAAAAAGAAAAGAAAAAAAATTATGCAAGACTCCCAAGAGGGGCAGTGTGGTGTTAATTATAGTGACTATTGAGTTCCAATATTACCTTGACGGGTTGCGGGGATTCAATAGATTGCTCCAATCCAATATTACCTTGACGGGTTGCGGGGTTGAAGATCCAAAGTCTCAAAAAGATGGCGGATGTAAATTATTGCGTGAGTTTTATTTTTCTTTCCCTAGCGAGTGTGTAGCTACTTATGAAAGCATGACATGAGGATTTTACACATAAGGCGAATGACTTATTACTCTTAATACGGACTTGTATTAATTGTGAGCGGTTTTTCAAGTAATGGATGAGATGATTACTTAGGATTAAAACCGTGCTTCCTTATTTTTGGATTTTACACTTCTTATACTTCACACTTGAATAATGACAAATTTGCCCACAAAAAATTTGCTCAAATAATAACCGGTTCCACATTTAATTGTCATGAATAAGTTGATGCACTTTTTACTTGTGAATGCAATGATCCCATTTTTAAGCTTGGTATGGAGAAAGTGAAACTTGAGGGTGATAAATGTCCATGGTACCCAAGCCCTAATCTAAGTCATTGAATTCTTTATGAGTTATTTCCATCAAAACCATTTCAAGAAAAATCAAAAAGATATAGATAGAATTGTATTTTGATTCATTGTATTATTAAAAGTCAAAATCATGCATCATTTAGTTTAGAGTAGCATAGATGCATCTCATATGGCCAAGGTGGATTAATTATGAGGGAAATGTAAAATTTTGAGCCTTAAAATATAATATTTCATGAGGACATGACAATGTTCAAGTGTAGGGGAATTTGATATGAGCTTAAACTCATATCCTTTTAATAACAAATAACCCTAAAACATGAAGCAAAATACCAATTTATTTGGCAAAAACAGTGTTATGTGGTATGTTTGTGTTTGTGTGCACTTGTGTAGGTAAAAAGATACATTTTCAAGCAAACAAGGAAAAATCAAGCTCAAATGGATGAAAAAGACAAAGAATGATCAAAAGTGACAAGACTTTGAAGTACAAGGACCTATCTTGACAAGTTATCAAAGTTGAAGGACTAATAGTGCAAATATTGTGAAAGTCAAGATCATAAGTCAAACTTGGTCAACTATCAAGTCAACTCAGTCAAGGGCTCAAATGATCAAGAATGAAGTTCAAAGGACTAGTTTTGCCAAAGAATTGAAGATTAGAGATCAAATCATAAATCTGCCAAAGTATAGGGGCTGAAAGTGACAAGTTTACACCAAATTTGGGCTTAATCCGTGTGAAGTGTTAAATGACCAATGAGAATCAAGGAAATGAGACACAAGGATCACCAAATAAGCTGCCACATAAGGCCACTAGCGCCGCTTCACATTTAATACCATATTTGTACAGTAAAGCGCATTTTCTCCCATTCAACCAATAGAAATGCGCCACTCCATAATCATTTTATCCACTTTTGGATATTGATCCGTGTGACCAGATGAGCGTCAACCAGAAGAAGCCACGTGTCACTTTCAAACAAGAACGAGCCCAGAACCTATTTTGAGCTACAATGCATTTCAAGCAAAGTGTTAAACATGAAACTTGCTCCATTTTGAGAGACGAATCCATACCTCATAATCAATTAAGCTGAAAGTAATTGGATCAAAAACCCCCAAATATGTTCTTGGGCCAAATTATCCAATTAGCAAGAAGATGCCATGTGGAGCTCAGAGATTGGTTCTGACACGTCACCAACCCCAACAAACTCTTCCTTCATGTCTATAAATAGCTGGATTAGACTTCATTTTCATTGGTAGCTTAATTTTGTAAAAACACCTAGTTCTACTTTTCCTTTCCCTTTTCCCTCAATCTTACCCTAGCTACTCAAGAGTCTGACAAACTCTTGAGTTAGTTAGTTAGTTACTACCCTTGTAACAACTTTGTAACCGTTTTCCATTAATAAAATTCAAATTTACTCTTTCCCGCCAAAACTGTTCTTATCATTCCAGTTCATTTCTTGCTGCTGTTGGATATTATTGTTGCTGTTGAGTGTTTGTTATGATCAATCATTGATCATAACTGGCATTAGTGAAGTTTGCTAGCTGTTTGATCACAATTCAGTCATTGCATAGTTCCAATGGAGTTTTCAAGCAGAATGATGGTTTCTTGTTGATTAGATAGCAGTTATTGTAGATTGATTGATTCCTAGTGATAAGGTGGTGGTTATCACTAGGGCAAGAGAGCTCAGCGCTCCTCTTCTTCTCAAAGGAATTCTTCAATAGGTTTTAAGCTTCTTGATTTTTGTTCCACTCAACAGTTAACTGCATGCTTACTTTCTTAGAATAAATTTGATGGCTGCTTGATAAAAGTTGCTTATTGTTGATGTTTGCTAGATTTTAGAGTGTTAGTAGTTCAAACCTGTTTGCTTGTTCTTTGATTTGGATTTAATTCTAGTTAACTGCTTTGATTCAGTCTCTTTTGTTCTTGTAATTGGTTTGTAGTTCTAGAGGAGTTTATTGAGTGCATTGAGCTCTATTACTTTTTATTTTGACCATTGAATTCAGACTCCTATAGCTTTTAAGTCAGCTTAATTCAGAACTCTAAAAGCATTTGTAAAAGTTTGTAAAAATCAGTAAAGGAGTGTTTGGGTGTAGCTTAGAAATAGTTTTCAAGCATTGAGATTTGGAATTTTAGAGTTCATTTACAGTCCTTAAGTGATAACAAGTTGTTTTAAGTCTTTTACAAGTCAATAACAAGGTCAAACAGGCAAATGGCACCTAAAAAGTTTGGGTCAGCCTTATGCATTTGAGTCATTCAGGAACTTACCATTTTCAATTTGCTAGAACTCACTCAAAACTGGATGAATTTGGATCAAATTTGTTTCCATTTGTAGCTTATATCATAGAGTTTTAGACTCCAAGAGGATTTTATACAGTTTTCATTAAGCACTTAGTAATAAGCCAAAATCAGATAAGTAGACTTAACTCAAGTTTCTGTAACTTGACAACTGAAATTCTGTATCTCATTTTCCTCTTCATAAACTTAGCACTTTTTCTTCACAAATCCATTTAGGTAGTTGAGTTACTTGGTTTTTGAGAAAATTAGCTTTTTGAAAAAAAGCTGGTCAACGCTTGGTCAACATAAGCTCTTTTTAGCTTAGTTCAGATTTAGAGCTTATTACTTGATGAAATTCGTTCTGGTTTGATTTCCCATTCTTTAAATCAGTTGCTTAATCAGTTTTAATAGAAAAATCAAGTTGTGGTTGATTAGATTTAGCTGTAGCTTATTTTGAGCTTATTAATAAGCTCTCATTTGCTTATTTCTGTTTTTTAGCAAATTTCCTTGGACACACATAGCTTAATTGAGATTTTAAGAGTTTTGCAAGTTGTTTCATCAAATTTGATTGAGTATTAAGCTCAAACGAGCTTATTTTCTATCTTGTCCCGTTTTTGGTTAAAAAGTTTCCAAAATTGCACTTTGGTCCTTATTGTTCTAAACAGTTTGAAAACTTGGCCTAATTTCCATGTTTTTAGGGTTTGCATTGTTTTAGTCCCTGGAATTTGGAAGTTGTTAAATTTCAGTTAGTATTTTGTTAATTTGTTACACTTTTGGTTAGTTTGTTATAGCATTTGTATTTTTGATCCTTTTAGTTAACAGTTTTACATTTTTAGTCCCTATACTTGTTAGAGTTTACATTTCAAGCATTTATTGTTCATAGGATTTACAATTTCAGTCCCTTTAGTTTCAAATTTTGCATTTTAAATTTTTACTTGAATAAAAACGTGGTATTTGCAATTTGTTTTACATATACGTAGGTAATATTTTTCCGTTGGCAAGCATTTGTTGAATTAGCAATAGATTAACCAAGCAAGCTTAACAACCAAGAACAATTAAAAACCCGATATTGGTTGGACTTTCTATTAGCAAGAACTGAGAAAAAACGAACTGCATTATACTCAATTTCAGGTAACAAGGTTGCATTAATCAAGATTTTTCAAGTTTCTGATTTTATATTTGTGCTTCTAACCTTGTTGATTCTTAGCAGCGGTGTTATTGGAAGCTTGTACTTGTTCTTGCTAGTACATAAGCTCATAAATTCGTGGGTGTGGATGTACATCCATGAGGTTTGCATACTCAATCCTAAAATCTGCTTAAAATCTTGATTTTTGGTGATATTTGTATGTGGCTTGTGTTCTTGTGAATTTTGTGGCTTAAATCTGCTTGAATCTGTTAATCTTACTTGTTATTGTGTTAATTGATGCTTGGGTGGTCTTAAATCTCACTTTTCCTTTGAAAAATTTGATTTTGAAAAGATAAAGGGGTGTTTGGGATTACCTGTTTCTGATTGAAACTTGGTATTGTGTTGTTAGAAGGTATTGTTTGTGCTTGGTATCTGATATATGCCTTGTTGAGAGTGTTTTGCTGCAAGTTTTTGGATTTGAAACTTCAAATCAAACAATCTGCTATAACTTGGTGAATTTAACTGTTTTTTACCTAAGATTTTGGTGAAATCTAGTATTTGTGCATGCTTAGGGTTGAAAGTTGTTAGAACATCATTATTATAACTTATTTAATTGATATTGAGGGTTGAATCTGGCTTATTGGTCAAATACATCAGCAAAGTGTAAAACTACATGTGTTAGTGTTCATCAGTAACATTTATTGGCTTGAATCTTGCTTAATTCTTTGAATCATTGCATGAAACCTGTTAAGACTTGCTTATTTGAGTTTAATATAGCTTGTGTATGCATTTGGTTGAATTTGGCTGGCTGGTTTGTGCTAAAACTACTTATAAGTGCTCAACTGCTTAATTGTTCATGTCTGTATCATATCTGGGACTTTATTGATTAAACTGTATCAATTGGGTGTTTGTGATTGTGATATTTTGATTGTTCTTGACTCCTTTTGATCCAAAGATCATTTGGGTGCCTTTGTGTAATCTGAATCTCCAAAAAAGTCACTAAAGACAAAAAGTCAAACAAGTCAAGCAGTGGAAAAAGTTTCCACTGGTCAACACTCAAAACTAGCCCCTCCTAGTGTAAAATTGAACTCAGCTTATCAATAAGCTATTTTAGCTTATCTAGACTTGCAACAACTTATTTTTTGTGATAGGTCTTCATTATTTGACTCATTTAAGTAGACTGGAGCTTATTGGACTTTGACTTTGACTTTTTACTAGAAAACTAACTTATTTGACTTTTACATAAGTGCTTATTTGCTTTTTCCAGCTTATTGAGTCAGCTTATTTGAAAACTCTTTGTTGATTTTGCTTAATTAAGTCATTTAGAAGCTATAGAAACTTGAATAAGCACTTGGGGTGGCCTAGAACTCAAAAACAACTATTTTGTCGTTTTCTGTAGATTGCTTATTGCATTTTTAGGCTTATTCCTTGGGCTTATTTCAAATTTCTTTTTGCAGAAGTCTTATTTAGGTCAAAAGAAGCTTGTGTGTTTAATTTCAGCTTATGGCATTGGCTTATAGCTTAATGGGCCAAAAAGCCCATTAAGAATAAGCTGTTGGTATAAGCTAGCTTATTTCACACTTCCAGCTTTTGGGCCTTTGGAAAAAGTTGTTTAAAATCAAATTTTGAGTCAACCAGTGCTTTTTGGGCTTATTTTGAACACTTTTTTGTTATTGGGCCCAAATTTGGCCCAATAAGGTTCTGATTTGGGTTTAGCCCATTTTCTAGGCCCATTAAGGGTATTTAGGTAATTTCACTTTCATTTCTGAGTTATTTAGGTTAAATTAAGCTAGTTTGCAAGTTTTTAGAATTTTTTATGATTTTTGGATTTTTAATAATATTTTAATATTATTTTATTGTTAAAAATTAAAAGTCTGATTTTCTAAGTTTTATATTTTTCCTAGGTTCTAAACACTTAATTAGGAATTTTGCAACTTTCCAAATATTTTTAGAGTCTTTTAATTATTTTCTAGAATTAATTTAAGTTTTAATTGATTTTAGTAGTTTTTAATTGTTTAAAAATAGTTTTTAGTGGGTTCAAAATTTTGAAAAATACTTTTTAGCTTAATTAGGTATTTTTGAGGTTTACAAACTATAAAATCTTGTTTGGACTTTTTAATAATTAATTTTGATTTTTAGGGCTTTAATTAGCATTAAAAAGTCATTATCTAATTAATTAAAAGGTTTTAGCAAATTTGGATTTTTTGTAAACTCTTAGAATATTATTGTGGATTTTTTGTAATTTTTAGGAATTTTTAGGGTAAAATTTTAATTTTAGCACTTTTTACGGTTTTACGTGTACACCTTTTTCGACTTAGTTTAATCCGTCTTTGTAACTATCATTCTCTTCTAATCTCATTTCTATTTTTCTTTCTCAAAAGTATAATCACAAATCTAATCCAAGTCATTACACACATAACACACTAGCCTCCTTCAGAACGAACTCATTTTAGGGTCATTAGTACACGGTTTTCCTAAATCGTCGTATTCTTTACTTGTCCTATTTGCTCTCTTTTCCTAAAGAGTAGTAAAACTCAACTATCATTTTGGCGCCGCTGCCGGGGAGGCGTGTTGTGTTTTGATTGGAATTATTGTTTTTATATACTAACCATAAATAGTATTTGTATTAGTAGCACTCTACTAATACGTATTATCGGTTTTTGGTTTTTGTGTGAATACTATTACTATAGTGTATGCGTAGAACAATAAATTCACAAGTACTCCAAATACGTGAGAAATCACAACCTTTACTTGGGAGTTCATTACCCAATCATTGTATTCGAATCTCAAACCAAAGAAAAAGGCAAAAATAGATAAATACTTTCGTGAAGCTCAATCTTGAAAAATACAAACTATAAGGTGGGTATAAGGCGGATATTATAAAATATATCCTAAGGAAAAAGGATCTTAAGTGCTTCGCGCCGCCTCGTTTCCCCGCTTGCTTGTGAGTATTTGATTTTGAGAGCTAATCGAGGGTTTTGCCGCCCAAAGTATTACTAAGTATCATATATATTTTCTTGGTTTCCATTGATTAAACCCTCTTGAACGTTTTGGTGTTCCACCAACGTTCTAAAGTCATCAAAGGCGTTCACTTCACGTGATCGTTTTCATTCCTTGAGGCTTCTTTAATCAAGAGGTTTGATTAAGGAGGAGATTTGTAGATTTGTGTCTACTTAATACATTCACCAAACTCCAAAAAAAGGTTAATACAATCAAAAACCACAAAAAAAATTGAAAAATACAAAACACCAAAAAGAATCTTCTTTGCTCGTCCCCTCGTTGTACGTGAAGTTTACGCTAACTCGTAATCAAGCAAGACGTGCACGTAAACGAATGAACAAAACTCCCACTCCCAATCTTTCTAGTGAGGAGTCTCCTATTGACGAACCCATTGTAACAGAAGCACTAACCATGGCGAATCGAACTATGATGGAGTTACTTCAAGCACACACCGAGGGTTATGGAGAGGCTATTGTGATTCCCGCTATCCTTGCGGAGAATTTTGAGGTGAAAACGGGTTTGTTGTCGATGATCCAAAACAACAAATTCCGTGGTGATGAGAAGGACAATCCACACAACCATATCCGCCAATTCAATCGTCTTACCGCCACTTTCAAGTTTAAGGATGTCTCGAATGAATCGATTAAGATGATGCTTTTTCCGTATTCCTTAGCGGGGCCCGCTAAAATTTGGTTAGAGAAAGAGCCACCCAATTCTATATTGGCGTGGAAGGATCTCGTGTCTAAGTTTGTGAACCAATTTTTTCCGCCCTCTAAGACTACGCACTTGAAAAACGAGATTTCAAAGTTTTCACAAAAGTTTATTGAAAGTTTTTCAACGGCTTGGAATAGGTTTAAGGAAATGTTACATGAATGTCCTCATCACGGTTTTTCTGACTTGCATCAATTTGACACGTTTTACAATGGACTTAATGATCATGAAAGAGATTATTTGAATGCCGCCGCGGGTGGTAATTTTTTGTGTAAAACGGTTGAGGAAGCTTTGGTGATAATTGAGAATAGATCTAAGGTGTATAGTCCTCGTAGCACGTCTAGTGTTCGTAAGGCTTCGTCTTCGGCTTCACCTTCTTTGTCTACTACCATCGATACTTTCGAAATTGAGGCGAACTTGGAAAACAAGATTTTTGATAAGCTTAAAGGACTTTTGATTGAGTTTAAAGTTGGTGAACAAAGGGCTCCCGCTACGGCTAAAGCGGTTGAGGTTTCTTGCATGTATTGTGGTGGAGGTCATGATTTCTCCGAGTGCATTACCAACGGTGGTAACACTGCGAGTGCCTTCGCGGCCACGGGAAATTACAATCAAAACGGTCAAGTTTCCTGCTCTAATCAATTGACTCCACCGGGTTTTGGTTCAAATCAAAATGCTAACAACAACTATCGCAACAATCAAGTTGGTTTCAAAAACAATTACAACAAGGGAAACTATGGGAATCAAGGGGCTAATAATCAAGTTTTAAACAAAAATCAAAATGATTTTCAAAACAACAACAAGGGTTTGCAAACATTGAAAGATCTTCCAAGTGAGTTTGTTGAATACGCTAGTGGGAATGATGCTAGGTTTGACAATATTCAAAGAGAAATCATTAGCCTAAGATCCGAGTTTAAGAACAACTTGAAGAGAGAGTTGAAAAAGAGTTAGCTAATGAACTTAAGATCCACACCAACAAGATGGAAGGAAATGTCACTAGGTTACAACAAAACCAACAAAAAATGGAACAAGGGCAACACGAGATTAAACAAGAAATGATTAAAGCCGAGAAGAGGCAATCCGTGTTTGAAGATAAAATCTCGTCTATGTTTGAGGCAATAACGTGTAAACCGTCTTCAAGTAGTCTTCCTAGCAACATTGTATCTAACCCTAAGGGTGAGATGAAAGTGATTACCACACGTAGTGGTAAGACACTTAAGGAACCGACTCCTCAACCAATTGCTCCTACGGAGGAAGCAATTGAGGAAGAACCCGAGGTGGTGGTCCAAAAGGAGCATGTCCCAATCCCACGAAGTACCGCTCATGCCACACCTACGGTTGACCCATTACCATCATTGGAACCCGAGATTCCAAAGGCTATGCCTACTATGCCTCAACCCACACCACCTTTGCCCTATCCATCGAGACTTAGGAAGGAGAAACGTCAAGAACGCGACAATTATCAATTTGAGCTTTTTATGAAAATGTTTCGTGATTTGCACTTTAATGTGAGTTTCGCCGATGCTTTGGTCATGATGCCTCGATTTGCCGCTAACTTTAAGAGTATGTTGAACAACAAGGAGAAATTGCACCAATTGTCTAGTTGTTCGTCGGTTTATCTTAATCGCATACCTCAAAAAGTCGGTGATTCCATGTGCAATCCAAGATATGGAGGAATGCTTCGCCTTGGCCGATCTTGGTGCTAGCATTAACTTGATGCCACTTGCAATCTTCAAGTCGCTCAATCTTCCTAATCTTACTCCTTCACTAATGTCTATCGAGTTGGCCGACCATTCCATGATTCACGCATGTGGTTTGGCGTAAGACGTTTTTGTGAATGTAGGGAAGTTCTACTATCCCGTAGATTTTATCGTTGTTGATATCCCCACGGATCCTCAAGTTCCTCTCATTTTAGGTCGTTCGTTTTTAGATACGTCTATGGCTTTGATCGATGTTCATGCTAGAAAGATCACCTTACGTTTCAACGACGAGGAACTTGTTATAAACGCAACTCAAAATTCTCAAATTTCTCATGTTTATTCCGTTGCAATCATAAACCTCGTTGATATGATCGACATGGTTTGCGAGGAATTTTCACAAGAAGTTCTAGGTTTTGGGGATAAAGAAACTAGTGGCAATCCCACTATGTTAGATCCAATTCTTGATAATTCGACACCAACCTTCACTCCCTTTGAAGGTGGTGGTTTTACGTTGGAAGAATTCGATGTTCCACATACTTGTAACGAAGACCTCGACAACCATGAGGACTTCTCGATTATCAAGGATTTTCTTAACAATTTCCCATTTCCTCCACCCGAGGAGGTTATGAGTATCGAGCCCAAATCTTCACTTGAGGAACCACCTATCCTTTAGTTGAAAGATTTACCTCCTCATCTCGAATATGTCTATTTGGAGGAGGACGACAAGTTTCCGATTATTATTGCGAAGGAACTTTCGAATGATGAAAAAACCGTACTTGTCGATGTTCTAAAGGATCACAAAGGGGCAATTGCGTGGAAGTTATCCGACATTAAGGGAATCGATCCCAAGTTTTGAACCCACAAAATATTAATGGAGGAGGATTACAAGCCCACAATCCAAAGTCAAAGGAGGGTGAACCCCAAAATTCACGACGTCATCAAAAAGGAGGTCCTTAAACTCCTTGACGCGGGAATGATTTACCCTATTTCCGATAGCCCTTGGGTGAGTCCTATTCATTGTGTCCCTAAAAAGGGAGGGATGACCGTTGTGCCAAACGATGCCAACGAGTTGATTCCCACTAGACTCGTGACCGGATGGAGAGTGTGCATTGACTATCGTAAGTTGAATGAAGCCACTCAAAAAGACCATTTTCCCTTGCCCTTCATGGACCAAATGTTGGAGCGTCTTGCGGGAAACGATTTCTATTGCTTTTTAGATGGTTTTTCCGGTTACTTCCAAATTCCCATCGATCCTCGTGATCAAGAAAAAACTACGTTTACATGTCCATATGGAACGTTTGCCTATCGTAGAATGCCATTCGGACTTTGTAATGCACCAGGAACCTTTCAAAGGTACATGATGGCTATTTTTCATGACATGATCGAGAAAACGATGGAAGTCTTCATGGATGACTTTTCCGTGTTTGGTAATTCGTTCACTTCGTGTTTGTCGAACCTTGTGAGAATGTTGAAACGTTGTGAGGAAACCAACCTTGTGCTCAATTGGGAAAAGTGTCATTTTATGGTTAAGAGTGGAATCGTCTTAGGGCACAAGGTCTTGAAAGCGGGGATTGAGGTAGATCAAGCTAAGTTAGACGTCATCGCCAAATTACCTCATCCCAAAACCGTTAAGGGAGTTAGGATTTTCCTAGGACACGCGGGCTTTTATCGTCGATTCATCAAGGATTTTTCGATGATTTCTCGACCCATTACACATCTTCTTGAAAAAGAGGCACGTTTTGTCTTTGACGAAGATTGTTTACGAGCCTTTGAAATCCTTAAGAGGAAACTTACCGAAGCTCCCATTCTTGTTGCTCCCAATTGGAATCTCCCCTTTGAGCTCATGTGTGATGCTAGTGATTACGCTATTGGGGCCGTTTTGGGGCAACGTCATGATAAGCACTTCTTGCCTAATCACTATGCTAGCAAGACGATGACCGAAACTAAAATACACTACAACGGAGAAGGAGTTCCTTGCCGTGGTGTATGCATTTGAGAAGTTCCGACCTTATCTCGTCTTAGCTAAATGCATAGTGTATACGGATCATTCGGCTATCAAGTATCTCATGGCAAAGCAATATGCTAAGCCTAGATTACTTCGTTGGATTCTCCTCCTTCAAGAATTTGATCACACCATCGTTGACAAAAAAGGAGCCGAGAATCTAGCGGCCGATCATCTTTCTCGTTTAGAAGATCCTCACCAAAGTGTTTACGAGCCCAAGGAAATCACCGAAACATTTCCGCTCGAGACACTTGGTGTAGTGAATTCTAACCTTGATTCTTCCACCCCTTGGTTTGCGGATTTTGCAAATTACCATGCGGGTAACTTCATCGTCAAGGGTATGACGACTCAAGAAAAACGAAAATTCTTTCGTGACGTCATGTTCTACTTTTGGAACGACCCTTACTTGTTTCGAACTTGTGCGGATCAAATCATCCGACGTTGTGTATTTGGCACCGAAGCTTCTAACATCCTTAGAGCTTGTCATGAGGGACCCACCGGTGGTCACCACGGTGCTAATCTCACGGCAAAGAAGGTGTTTGATGCCGGCTTCTTTTGGCCTACTATTTACCGAGATGCACAAGATCTTGTGAAGTCGTGTGATTCATGCCAACGACAAGGAAAAGCCTCACAAAAAGATGAAATGCCACAAAATATCATCCAAGTGTGTGAGATCTTTGACGTTTGGGGTATAGAGTTTATGGGGCCGTTCCCATCATCTCGTGGTAATAAGTACATTCTCGTTGCGGTTGACTACCTATCTAAGTGGGTGGAGGCCAAAGCCTTGCCCACCAATGATGCTCGTGTGGTAGTCAAGTTTTTTAAAAGCTTGTTTTCTCGCTTTGGAACCCCTCGTGCGATCATAAGCGATCGTGGAACCCATTTTTGTAACGACCAATTCGAAAGGGTCCTAAGGAAATATGGGGTTACACATCGGCTTTCTACGACTTATCACCCACAAACAAGTGGGCAAGTCGAGGTTTCAAACCGAGCGGTGAAGAGGATCTTGGAGAGATCCGTTGGGGAAAACCGACAATCATGGTCGGATAAGTTGGACGATGCTTTATGGGCCTTTAGGACCGCTCATAAGACGCCCATTGGGTGCACTCCCTATAAGCTTGTGTATGGAAAGAATTGTCATTTGCCTATCGAGTTAGAACACAAGGCTTATTGGGCCCTAAAGCATTGTAATGATGATATGGAGACCGCGGGAAAATACTGGAAAATGCAATTGAATGAATTAGATGAATTGAGGGACATCGCTTATGAAAATTCATTGATTTATAAAGAAAAAACTAAAAAGTTGCATGATTCTAAAATTAAAAACCGGGTTTTTAACATTGGGGATCAAGTTTTGCTTTTTAATTCTCGCTTGAAAATCTATTCTGGTAAGTTGAAATCCCGTTGGTCCGGTCCATTCACCGTGACTCAAGTGTTTCCGTATGGGACCATCGAGCTAGCTCAAGATGATGGTCCTAACTTCAAGGTGAATGGACATAGGTTGAAGCACTACTTTGGCGGGGAAGTTCCATCCTTGAACTACCTCGACCAAATCACTTTCCCCAATGATAATTAGTATTGAGGGGATCGAGTCGAGCTCATGACTCGGTAATCAAAAACGAGGTGCCTCGTGGGGGAGTCCCATGCTTATCTTATGTACATATTATCGCTTTCTAATGTAGTTAACGTGTGGGGATTTGTGCCCTTCCAACCCTTGTTTCGTGGTTGTTTATGAATTGTGGACTTTAGATGATCATGATCTTCACGATTGGAGCCTCTCGTGTTCGTTTTATGGGAGCACTCGATCGTTTGCTTTGAAGACTTTCTCAATATCCATGATATATCCTTTTGATGTTCTAACCTTAGGTTTTTAGCACACTTCATAAACGGCTATAAATTTATTGGTTACACCCTTTCCATGCTAGATTAGGCATTCGAGTACGTCTCTAGTATGGGGGTGTTTGCACCCATATGTAACAATCGCGAAATTGGAACCATTCATTTTAATACAAAACGCGATGCTACGGGTTAGACATGTACGTCTATTGAAATTCCCGATTGTTTTCGCGTAAATCGTGTACGAATTTAAATTTTTATGAATGACGTTCATGAAAGTTTCTAATTAAATGACTATGTGTTTACTTACGTTACGTGTTACTATTTTAGAAGGTGAAACTTATTTAAATGAACGTAATTTAATTTGAGAGTCTGCTATGCAAATTGAGTCATTCACCTAATAGGTTTACGACACACTTAGAAGTTACACATTTCCTCTTCAATATAAATTTATTGAAACTACTACTGCGTAAATTTTTCGTAAACAGACCTTTACATTTCTACAAAACTACCAAGAACCATTTACAAATTACCAAATTATATCTCAAATGAAATTTCTACCAAAATATAGTACAAGAACCGGTCCCCCATAAAATGTTTACCCATGTTTTTCTTGTCTTTGCTCTCAACAATTGCTCAAATTCAAAATACCTTTAGTACTTCAACCTCCTCATTTATACTCGGTACTATGGTCCCTTCCAACATTTATGAGATAGCATGGGGAGCACCATAGCCCTCTCTTTTCCTTCCTGCTACCCGTCACCCTCACTATCTTTTGTGCTTCCCCATTTTATCACAAATAACCATGGTACTTTCTTAGTTAATTCATTTAGTCCTAAACTAACTAAAATCCCTAGAAACCCTAACTAGGGAATCACCTCCCCAAATTTCTCTAAGTCCTCTATAAATAGTGCCATATTTGCAACATAAAACACATACATTAAAACTATAAGACACAAGAAACAAAGGCTTCCCCTGTAGTTTCCATCCGCTTCTTGTGATAGTACTTCGGGTTTAACTTAAGAGTGATTGTGTCTTATTCATCCCATTCTCTCATTCTAGCTAAGGACTCTTGTTACGGAGTGTTTTGAGCTATTATATCTCTATATCAACGCTGTGCTATTTAACCGTTGTTATTGCTTCGAGGTGAGTTTCATAGCCCCACTCTTTACTTGTTTTTTTAAATGCTTTCGGGGTGAGAACATTGCTTATTTTTACGGATGAACATAAGTGCTAAAACTTGATACGTTTGCCTACGTGATGTCTAAGTCCCCGATATCCTAAGTTGCTTTTAGCCCACTATCATGAACCGTTAATTACTTGTGTGTAAGCGCAAATGTTATGGATAGATCTATTGGGACTGACCTCCCTATCTAATTGTGACTGTGTGGTCAAATTAGATACACTTACATTTGAATCCTCACAGATGCTCCAGGATAGGTATCTGCTTTGGGCTCTTATTATATTGTTGGTTAACGCTTCGGTGTCATGAGCTTAGACGTAGGGATATAAACGTATACTATTTTGATTATAGCCATGTTTGGTTATATGCCGGTTGCCTGATTAAATCTTATGGTTCATCACACTTATTTTGTAACTAAACCTATGAACTCACCAACCTTTGTGTTGACACTTTAGCAATGTTTTTCTCAGGTATCAAGACGGAGGAGTGACGTGGTTGGGCTATGGAGATAAATAATTTGTCGTGACTATCTTTTGAGAACGTGAACACTTATGTTATGTCATCAAAAATTAGTTTATTCTATAATGTTGTATCAAATGCTTCCGCACAATTTTAGTTAAGTTTAATGAATTTAAAATGACTTTTAATGTCGTTCTTTATAATCTATGTCTCATGATAGTCATGATCGTCGCACCCCATTGTGTTCCCTTACTCTGATAAATTGGGGGTGTGACACCATAGACTCGAAATATTGAGGACAATGTTTAACTTTAGTATGGGGGGGTGAATAGATACTTGCCTTGCCAAACCTTCACGCTTTCCAAAGTTTATATTTTTGTTTATCGTTTTGTTGCAAAATAAGGCTAAAAATGGCCAAATTTTAAAATTTTTCTCATGTTTTATAAGTGTTTGAAGACACGAATGTAGGTTTTCCGATGGCGAGAATAAGAGTAATTTTTGACTCGACCGTGCGTGTTGAGCACTTAGCTTTAGTTCCTTAACTACACATTAGGCTAAGTCTCTTAAATGAGGACGAGAAATGATAGGGTTAATTATAAGTTACTATGCTAAACGTAGAGTACTCGTATTCTTTCAAAAACTCATGTGTTCTCGTTGTTTGCTTATTCTCCCTTCGCATGTAAATATTTTTTGCTTAATACATATTGACTTAGCGGTTTAGTTGGGATTGTTGGGTTTCTAGTCTTTTCTAGTAGCTTCCGTGTAATTAAATTGGGGATACATTAAGGTATCGCCAGCGTCACGGTTTTGAAGTATTGGCACCCGAATAATCAAAAGCTTCACCCAATAATAAGATTTCAAGTTCTCACCTAAATCAAGCAAACAATTTGAAGCCCCACAAGGCCGAAAAATCTATGCAAAATTGAAAGTGAATCAAGCCTTAATCTTCGAAGCTTTAAAGATCCAAAATTCGCCTTAGCGTGAGGATATACGTCTTTGGTTAATAAAACTACCGATGAGGTGGATAATAAAAGGCAAGGCAAGACCGAAGTCACAATAAAAGCTTCATGGTGAAGTTGAATAAAAGATGGAGGTAAACCAAAGATAATAAGGCCCTTCCGTTAGGGGGCGTATAAAAGTCTTGGTAATAAGTCTCATGTTCAAAACCGTTATAAAACCGTGTTTATCGATTCTTCTTGTCAACTTAATTTTTTTATATCGTTGTCTAATGGGAGGGGTTATTGATTTGATGGTCTTGGTTACACCGTTTGGACTCTATTTTTAGACCTAAATCTCTATTATCGCATAAGTCAAACGATGTATCCTCGTGAAACATTCAAGACAATATAAAATATAAGAGATACAACTTAGGAATAATGGGAGGATAAGTACGTGATTAGGGCATATGAGTAGTGTTAGCATTACTAACTTATAATGACAATGATCTCGTTGCACGCTTGGCATGGAATTGGGGTGAAAATCGAGGACGATGAAATTATTTCTAACGAAGCATTCACGTGTTCTTATTCTATGAACCTAAACGTCCCATTTTGCGATGAATATCATACATTATGTTTAAAACGTGAGTAGTAGTTTCAATAGTGGTAGTGTAGCTAGTTTATCGTTCAATAAAGTGAATTAAAAATGAATTTTGGAGATGCTACGATACTTTATTCTAGCATTGCGTGAGGGCACGACCATGTTTTAGTATGTGGGAGTGATGAGACTGCTTTTATACATAGTCTCATCGTCCAAATAGGGCTTAAAATGCATTAAATATCATCAAAATACCCATATATATGCTTGTGTTTGTTTCTTGTGTATTTTAGGTACGGATATTGAGAATATGACAAAAGATCACAAGAATCATACAAAAACGAACACGGGAAACGAAGCCGCACTATGAACCAAGCCCTAATGAAGACTTTCCCAAGATAAACCCTTGAAGATTTGAAGAATTATGAAGAAGGGTCCTCCAATATGGAATAATTGACACTTTATACCCTTGTATCTTCATAATTACAAGTTTGGTCCCTAAAGTTTGTCAAAATTACAAAAAGGGCACTCCACTTTGAAGAATTGGCAAGTTTTGCCCCTCAACAAAGCGAAATTGTCAACCAATATCCTCCACAAAGTCAAATACATCATGAAGTCCTTCAAAGTATAAGAAATTACATGTTTGGTCCTTTTAAAATTCCAAAATTACAAAAAGGACCCTCAACTTTCAACATTTAGCAAAAATGGTCCCTCATAAAGCATGACTTGGCAAATTCAGTCCTCCAAAACATCAATTATACAAGTCAAGACCATTATCCATCATCAAAATGCCAAATCAGCCCTTGAAGAATTCAAAAATGGCTAGAATTACCCCTGAATTCACTTTGTAAAAGTTTTTGGGGCAAAAATGCATAGTTGCAAAAGTTGATAAGGCTGAAATGGGCGTTGATAGCTATTTAAAGTGAAAAGACAAGAAGAAAAGAGGTGAAGGACCAAAGCTTCCAAGATAGGATTTTTACCTAGGCCAGTGAGGGGGTGACACGTGCCCCACTCACCAAAACCCACCAATCCCCTTTCACCCTTTGTCCACCTCAGCTATCCACCCACAACTGATTTAACAAACATTAATTAAATATAATTATGGGCACTAAACACCTATTTAAAAAACCAAATAGATTAAATACATGTTCTTGGTGTTCTTGATACAAATTGGGTAATTTTGTTTAAGCCAAAATTAAGCCACCATCTTGTGCAGATTTATGATTAATGGTCTGCTAATCACATCCCAACCTTAAACTTGGACACCTCACCACCCCTTTGTCCCACACATGCCTCCCCTGCTACAAAGTGAGGAAGAAGAAAAACAGTAGGGCCAACAATCCAACGTCCCACAATTGTGCTTACTTTCTAAGCATCATGCAAGCCCTTTGATCACATTTTCTTGCCAGCTATCAACACAAACAGCCAAGAATTCTTCACAAGACTCCAAGGTTTTCAAAATCTGCAAGGGCAATTTTGGAAGTTCAAGCATTAGGGTTAGGCATTTTTATCTATTCTTAGCTCACTTGTAAGGCTATATATAAAGCCATGGGGTCTCACTTAGACGTTGCTTTTGGTTTTTCCTTGTTCAAGCACTTGTAAATCCCTTTTTCAGCTTTATGAAATTTGAGTTAAGTGTGTTGAAGAAAGACCAAGTGCCATCTTATTATTGCTTGTTTATGTTCTTAGTTTACTGATTTTGAAGTTAAAACCCTGTTTTCAAAAGAGGAGTGTGCAAAAGTTTGCACATTTTCTTCATTTTCTTGATATTTTGCTAAGTTCTTGTTTCAATCTTGGAATTCGTGGGTTATAGGGCTGATCATAGCATCCTAATTGTTTTGATTAAGATGTGGTGAGGCTTATAACTTGGGGATAATAAGGTGTGGGGTAACAAGGTTGCATTAATCAAGATTTTTCAAGTTTCTGGTTTTATATTTGTGCTTGTAACCTTGTTGATTCTTAGCAGGGGTGTTATTGGAAGCTTGTACTTGTTCTTGCTAGTACATAAGCTCATAAATTCGTGGATGTGGATGTACATCCATGAGGTTTGCATACTCAATCCTAAAATCTGCTTAAAATCTTGATTTTTGGTGATATTTGTATGTGGCTTGTGTTCTTGTGAATTTTGTGGCTTAAATCTGCTTGAATCTGTTAATCTTACTTGTTATTGTGTTAATTGATGCTTGGGTGGTCTTAAATCTCAATTTTCCTTTGAAAAATTTGATTTTGAAAAGATAAAGGGGTGTTTGGGATTACCTGTTTGTGATTGAAACTTGGTATTGTGTTGTTAGAAGGTATTGTTTGTGCTTGGTATCTTTTATATGCCTTGTTGAGAGTGTTTTGCTGCAAGTTTTTGGATTTGAAACTTCAAATCAAACAATCTGCTATAACTTGGTGAATTTAACTGTTTTTGACCTAAGATTTTGGTGAAATCTAGTATTTGTGCATGCTTAGGGTTGAAAGTTGTTAGAACATCATTATTATAACTTATTTGATTGATATTGAGTGTTGAATCTGGCTTATTGGTCAAATACATCAGCAAAGTGTAAAACTGCATGTGTTAGTGTTCATCAGTAACATTCATTGGCTTGAATCTTGCTTATTTCTTCGAATCATTGCATGAAACCTATTTAGACTTGCTTATTTGAGTTTAATATAGCTTGTGTATGCATTTGGTTGAATTTGGCTGGCTGATTTGTGCTAAAACTGCTTATAAGTGCTCAACTGCTTAATTGTTTATGTCTGTATCATATCTGGGACTTTATTGATTAAATTGTATCAATTGGGTGTTTGTGATTGTGATATTTTGATTGTTCTTGACTCCCTTTGATCCAAAGATCATTTGGGTGCCTTTGTGTAATCTGAATCTCCAAAAAAGTCACTAAAGACAAAAAGTCAAACAAGTCAAGCAGTGGAAAAAGTTTCCACTGCTCAACACTCAAAACTAGCCCCTGCTAGTGTAAAATTGAACTCAGCTTATCAATAAGCTATTTTAGCTTATCCAGACTCGCAACAACTTATTTTTTTGTGATAGTTCTTCATTATTTGACCCATTTAAGTAGACTAGAGCTTATTGGACTTTGACTTTGACTTTTTACTAGAAAACCAACTTATTTGACTTTTACATAAGTGCTTATTTGCTTTTTCCAGCTTATCGAGTCAGCTTATTTGAAATCTCTTTGTTGATTTTGCTTAATTAAGTCATTTAGAAGCTATAGAAACTTGAATCAGCACTTGGGGTGGCCCAGAACTCAAAAACGACTATTTTGTCGTTTTCTGTAGATTGCTTATTGCATTTTCAGGCTTATTCATTGGGCTTTTTCAAAGTTATTTTTGCAGAAGTATTATTTAGGTCAAAAGAAGCTTGTGTGTTTAATTTCAGCTTATGGCATTGGCTTATACCTTAATGGGCCAAAAAGCCCATTAAGAATAAACTGTTGGTATAAGCTAGCTTATTTCACACTTTCAGCTTTTGGGCCTTTGGAAAAAGTTGTTTAAAATCAAATTTTGAGTCAACCAGTGCTTTTTGGGCTTATTTTGAACACTTTTTGTTATTGGGCCCAAATTTGGCCCAATAAGGTTCTGATTTGGGTTTAGCCCATTTTCTAGGCCCATTAAGGGTATTTAGGTAATTTCACTTTCATTTCTGAGTTATTTAGGTTAAATTAAGCTAGTTTGCAAGTTTTTAGAATTTTTTATGATTTTTGGATTTTTAATAATATTTTAATATTATTTTATTGTTAAAAATTAAAAGTCTGATTTTCTAAGTTTTTATATTTTTCCTAGGTTCTAAACACTTAATTAGGAATTTTGCAACTTCCAAATATTTTTAGAGTCTTTTAATAATTGTCTAGAATTAATTTAAGTTTTAATTGATTTTAGTAGTTTTTAATTGTTTAAAAATAGTTTTTAGTGGGTTTAAAATTTTGAAAAATAATTTTTAGCTTAATTAGGGTATTTTTGAAGTTTACAAACTTTAAAATCTTGTTTGGGACTTTTTAATAATTAATTTTGATTTTTAGGGCTTTAATTAGCATTAAAAATTCATTATCTAATTAATTAAAAGGTTTTAGAAAATTTGGATTTTTTGTAAACTCTTAGAATATTATTGTGGATTTTTGGTAATTTTTAGGAATTTTTAGGGTAAAATTTTAATTTTAGCACTTTTTACGGTTTTACGTGTACACCTTTTTCGACTTAGTTTAATCCGTCTTCGTAACCGTCATTCTCTTCTAATCTCATTTCTATTTTTTTTCTCAAAAGTATAATCACAAATCTAATCCAAGTCATTACACACATAACACACTAGCCTCCTTGAGAACGAACTCATTTTAGGGTCATTAATACACGGTTTTCCTAAATTGTCGTATTCTTTACTTGCCTTATTTGCTCTCTTTTCCTAAAGAGTAGTAAAACTCAAGGAGGAAATAGTGCAAGCTAGGTCGAACTCATTAGATAGTCTAAGGCAAATGCATAATCATAAGAATCCTAAGTCCATCGCAATGTATCAATCCATCGGAATCCTAACCAAGCCATCACAATGAATCAAGCATGGTAATCCTAATGAAGCCATCGCAATGAATCAAACACCGTAATCCTAATGAATTAAAGTCCTATCGCAATATCTATGTCCATCGCAATAAGTACGTTTCCATCGGAATGAATGAGAATCCATCGCAATCTGTCCCATCGCAACACCTAATACGATACCATCGCAATAACGCATCGAAATGCGTCATCGCAATATGCCATCGCAATGCACCATCGTAATGATCCATCGCAATGTGCCATCGCAATGAGCCATCGGAATGACCCATCGCAACAGCCCATTGCAATGAACCATCGCAATGACACATCGCCATGAGCCATCGCAATGAGCCATCGAAATGACTCATCGCAATAGCCCATCGCAATGAGTCATCGGAATGACTCATCGCAATGACATGCATCGCAATGATGGTATCGCAATGTACATCAAAATCCATGACAGGGATCCGATCTTAATCGTTGACTTCTCGATCCAGGAACTTAGGCAATGTTTCAAGTGATTCTAGGCAAAACCAATGTGTATCTATGCATACTTAACAAATCACACAACTTAATTTCCATTTCTATAGCAAAACCCGAAACCCTAAAACTTGAAATGATCTAATGGCACTGTTTTGATGAGATGCGATGAAACGGAATAAATGAGAGCAAATAAAGCAAGATATAATACCTAGATAATGATCAGAAAATGATGAATCACAGACACAAAGATCAAACGGTGTTTTGACTTGGTCAAAATATGGTTAAGTTAACACATACACCCACCATTTTGCAAAAATTGCAAGAATGGTCCCCCTGTTTTAAAGTTTTAGGTAAAGTGATTAGAATTAACCGAATCATCTTAACAACAAAACAAACCCGCTCACAAACACGACCACAAATACTTAACGCCAAAAGTCAATGACCTATTTAAGAAAATCTATACCACACAAGGCACACATAGTATAACAGATGATGAGGAATAATTAATATTTTCTGACAATCCTTTTTAACGACCAAATTTGATTCCATGAAGATTTAATATTTGCTCCCCCTTAACCACGGACCCGTTTTCTATTTAAAGAGTTGTAGCCAATGATTTTAAGGACACAAATATTAATGAGGACATTTTCCGGTTAAGTGATTTTATGGAACGATTCTGGTGGCAATAAGATTTCTCTTATTTTTACAAAATAAGTGCACTGATACGTACACTCATTTGTGTTAGACCAAGTTATAACGTAAACTTAGTCCCTTACAAGGTTTTAAAGTAAACCTTGCCCGAGAAAATTAATTCCCGTTGTGAGCCAACGTTTTCAAATGAAATACTTGACTTTAATGCGAAAAGCGGGTTGCAGTCAGAGATAACTACAAGCCATAATGGGCATGTTTTAAAACTTGTACAACTTTTATACGGACTCTATTTATGGCGCCGTGTCAATATTAATCGACATTTCTAAAGCCGTAAATATTACGGTACTAAAAGACATGCCCGATTTGAAAATAAAAATAAAAATATTTTTGGATTTTCTTTATTTTATATATTTTATGGATTTTCTATGTTTTATATTTTTATGGATTTTCTATGTTTTCTATTTTTTATGGATTTTCTATGTTTTCTATTTTTGTATTTGGCTTTTGATGGTTTAAATATGTACGATAATATACAAGATCACGATCAAAGGATACTCGAGAATAGTTTACGAGTACTATTCTTCAGATTCTTCTGCCATTTCCTTAAGAGTCGCTGATGAAAAAGATTTCATGCCTAGCTTTTCGATCAAAAACTCGATACGTCCTCGATCCAAGGCCTTTGTGAATATATCTGCCAGCTGATACTCAGTGTTGACGAAGTACAGTTCGATCACTCGATTTTCCACTTTCTCCTTGATGAAGTGGTAGCGGATGTCAATGTGCTTTGCTCGAGAATGTTGAACGTAGTTGCAGCACAGAGCGATTGCACTTTTGTTATCACATTACATCGGAGTTTTGTTGAATCCAAGACTGTAGTCAGTCAATTATAATCTCATCCAAAGAACTTGAGCACAACAACCGGACATAGCAATGTATTCAGCCTCCGTACTAGATATCGCAGCGCTTTCCTGTCTTTTTGATGCCCAACTAACAAGTCTATCTCCAAGAAGTTGCACACTGCCAGAAGTGCTACGTCTGGTATCTTGACACCCGGAATAATCCGCATCTGCATATGAAATTAGTGCAATAGAGGAATCCTTCGGATACCACAGACCACGATGAAGTGTTCCTTTTAGATACCGAAAGATCATTTTCACAACATGTAAGTGCTTTTCGGTAGGTCGAGCCTGATACCGGGCACACATGCTAATAGCAAACTGCAAATCAGGCCTGCTAGCAGTCAGATAGAGAAGGGTGCCGATCATTCCACGGTAAAGTTTAGGATCGACATCTATCCCTTCCTTATCTTCATCTAACTTGGATCGCTCCACCATTGGAGTATCCACGGGGTCACAGTTTTTAAAGTGATATTTCTTTAATGATTTAAGAGCAAATTTGGATTGATTAATGAAGATGCCTCTGGGATTTTGAGAAATTTGCAAACCTAAGAAAAATGAAAATTTTCCCATCATCGACATCTTAAAGCGTGTGGACATAATTTTCTCAAAACGGTCAGACAAATGTTGATTAGTAGCAGCAAATATTATATCATCAACATAAATTTGTACCAGTATCATGTCGTTGTCCTCCTTGAGAATGAATAATGTTGGGTCCACTTTGCCTTTGGAGAAGCCTTTGGAGATGAGATACGATGATAAAAGATCCTACCACGTGCGTGGAGCTTGTTTCAACCTGTAAAGAGCCTTCTTGAGCTTGTACACGTGATTAGGATACTCTGAATTGACGAATCCATTCGGCTGGCTTACATAGACATCTTCCCTTAATTCACCATTGAGAAATGCCGTCTTAACATCCATTTGGTAGACGATCATATTCATGTGAGCAGCATAAGCAAGGAATAGTCTAATTGCCTCCAATCGTGCAACAGAAGCAAATGATTCTTCAAAATCAATACCCAAAGCTTGGTTGTAACCTCTAGCAACCAATCTAGCTTTGTTTTTCAGCACACTACCTAACTCATCGAGCTTAACCTTGTATACCCACAACAATGTCAAGATTTCAACGTTGCTGGGTAACGGAACTAATTCCCACACTTCAAGACGTTGGAATTCATTTAGTTCCTCTTGCATGGCTTCAATCCATTATGATTTGGTCATGGCTTGTTGCTAGTTTTTAGGTTCAGTGTCTGAAAGAAATGCATAAAAATAGCAATATAATGCATGTTCTTGGAGTTGATGTCGTGTTAAGACTGGTCGATCGATGTCACCAATAATATTGTGGATTGGGTGATCCTTTGTCCATTTAGTGTTGTGAGTTTCAATCCGTGGTGGTCGGAAGTGAACGATTGCAGGAGCTTCCTATGAGGTAGACGCACAGGTAGGGTCTTCAGGTATATGTGAACCAAAGAAGGGAAGCTCTTGTAAGTGAGCATATTCTAAATCGTGATCATAGAGATCCTCTTCTACATCATTAGGAACGAGTGGGGGTGAAGATTCAGTTGTTGTTTGTGAATTAGTGGGGGATGGGACATCTGGTTCAAGAGTAACTGTAGATGCCTCAGATTGATTTCCATTATCTTGAGCAACAACTTTAGGAATCGGAGCTACTACTACAGGTGCAGGAGAATCATTACTCGGTGGATCAAAGAATTCATCAAACATAGGTTTGTTGGGAATTAATCTGGAACTGATTGTACCGGTTCCCATCTCGTGTAATGCGGGTTCAGAGCTGTGTTGCTCAGAAGCCATTGCTGTTAGATCATCAAAATCGACATCCAAAGTTTCTACTATCTTGCCAAGACGACGGTTATAAATTCGGTAAGCTTTCTTTGCAGGCGAGTAACCAATGAAAATTCCAATATCAGCCTTCGGTTGAAGTTTTCCCAGATTCTCACTATTTGTATTTGGATAGCAAAGTGCACCAAACACATGAAGATATGAAATATCGGGTTTGTGTCCATGAAGTAGCTCATATCGAGTTTTACCATGACGTTTGCGAATGATGGAGCGGTTTTGGGTATAACATGCGGTTGCCACTGCTTCAGCCCATAAGAATAAAGGAGCATTCACATAAATCAACATAGTTCGAGCAGCTTCCATAAGTGTACGGTTACGTCTTTCAACAACACCATTTTGTTGTGGAGTGCGAGCCACAGATGTTTCATGAGAAATACCAACCTTTTCATAATAATTTCGAAGAGTCTGATTAACGAACTCAGAGCCGTTATCAGTCCGAATGCGGCGAACATTAGCATTACGACGTACTTGGATCATCTTTAAGAACGTAATGATATACTCTGGTGCTTGATCCTTGGATGCTAAAAATTTTACCCATGTAAACCTTGAGAAATCATCCACTATAACGAGGATGTATTTTCTACCACTCACACTAGCCGTACGCATTGGCCCACAAAGATCCATGTGCAAAAGATACAGTGGTTCTTGGTTGGTGTCTTCTGCTTTAGGTTTGTAAGATTTCTTGGTGCTTTTCCCCAAAGAACATGCGGAACATAAGTGATCCTTGTCGAACTTAAGTTTTGGAATACCACGAACAAGTTCGTTTCTAGCCAAATGGTTAATAGCATCAAAGTTAAGATGAGATAACCATCGATGCCACAACCATGACTTGGTCTTAGATGCTTTGGAGAGTAGGCAAACAAGAGAGGCGGTCATCATGTTTTGAATAGACAAAGTATAGAGATTATCCCCTCGAGAACCCTTTAACAAATCATTTCCTGCAAGATCGCGAATGAAGCAAGTATGTTGTCGAAAGGCCACTTCAAGGTTTGAATCGCAAAATTGTCCTACTTAGAATAGATTGTGACCAAGTCCCTCCACATAATAAACCCTTGAAATCGTAACATTCCCAATTTGGTATTCACCATAACCCATAATCTTTGCAATATGGTCGTTGCCGAATTTAACCGTTCCTAGAAACTTGCTGACGAAATTTCTGAGCATCGAGCGGTCTCCAGTCATATGTTTGGAGCACCCCGAGTCCAAATACCAAAGAATAATTTGGACGACCTGAAAATATTACCAAACACAGGCGATGTATCGGATTCTAATTGTTCTTCTGAGTTAGCAGGTACAGATATAATTATCTTAGATTTGCTATCAGACGAAACTTTAGGCTTCCAGATTTTCTTACTAGTGGTTGGCTTAGATTCTAGTTGTCTAGTATTATGAGGTACTTTTTGACTAGGGACATTACCACTGGTAGGCACAATAGTGGGGGCAGACCTAGTTAAAGGGTGCTTTTTTCCATTTCTTAGTGCTAGTGTTCCTATTTAAAGGACGCTTAGACCTAACTTCCGTGGATGTGATCCTAGTTAAAGGGCACTTATTTCCAATAGCAGTAAAGGTCCTACCAGTGGGTTTCCATTGCCACCCAACTTTGGTGAATTTCTTCCCTGTTGGAATTCATTCAAGATTGTTCTTAATAGCATACATTTCATTCACGTGATCAACAAGGCATAAATCCTGACGCTGAGAAAACATGCATTCATTACAATTCCAACATTTCGCATTAGAATTCACATTTTGCTTAGGTTTCCACTCATAAAGAGAACCTTTTGTCTTAGCTACATGATTCTTTTTATTTAAAACTGAAATAACATTCCTAGGGTGCACTTCTACTTTCTTCTTCTCAGTCCTATTAGTGGAAGGCTTGATCCTATCTTTCTTGTCTTGAGATCCTTTAGCCTTAGTGGACACAGTTACTCCTGTAGAAGCCAAGGGAACATTAGTTACAGATTTTGACTTAGCCTTGATGGGTGTGTTTAAAACGGGCTGAGCTCCTGGGTTCTTATTAAATGGAGTAATGGCAATGGTGGTTTGTTGTTTAGATGGTACATATATCGGTTGCCCAATGTACTCTAAGTATGCTAAATAGTCCTGAACGCGATCAACATATAATAAAAGCTCATATACGCTATGACTTGTGGGATCACGTTCACGCATTTCATCAATAATCTCTCTAGCTAGATCAGCATGTTCTAAAGCATTTTTCATATATGTGGCAAACTTACTGGGACTTTTCCTAAATTTTGGATCCCGATATAGCACACGTGGGTTGGGTTTGGGAGCACTAGAGGTCGAGGCAGAGACAGTAGCTGAATTATCAACACTTTCCCGTCCTTTGAGTTGAAGTGTCTCCTTTAATTCTGCTATAACCATGTTTTTGTCTATGAGCTGAATTTTTAGGTCAGAGGATTCCTCACATTTCCTGTTCAGTTTGTCAATTAATGACTTTTGTTCTGTCGCATTAAAAGAGAGGCGTTCTTCTTTGAACCAGAATTTTTTGAGTCACCCTGCCTTACTTGTTCACGCTCTCCTAGTATAGAATTAATTCTATTTTCTAGGACATGATATTTAGTCTCTGCAGCCTCTAGTTCCATTTTTGTTTCTAGTAATTCTCTCTTAATTCTCATCATCTCTTCCTCTAAATTCTGAACCATCTGAATCATCTTGTCACTTGTCTCAACGGAGTTGCCACCATCATTTAGTTTTGAAAGAGTTTCATTTTTCGATTGATTCTCAATTTCAAGAGATATAGAATGTTGTTGAAGCTCATTAAAACTTTTTGAAAGTGTATTATACGAATCTTGAAGCTTTAAAAATTCAGCGTTGGATTCATGACAAGAATGATTATCTATAGTATCCACATGTTCAACAGTATTCATAGATTCATGCACATCATCACAAATATTCGCAGTAGATGAAATTTCATGAGTATATTTAACAGTAACAACTTGCATCACTTAGAGAGACACCATATGTTCTAAAAAATGGTCATATTCGGATAAGATCTTTTCCTTTTCAATTAAATGTTGTTCATAAGCATCATCCATTTTATTGAAAACTTTTTTCACCAATTTCAAAACTTAAATTACACGCTAGATCATAGACTCCTTGTTTAATATGGTCCACAAACGGAACGATCTCTTTCTCAAACACCGTTTTCATGTGTTCGAACGCCCATTCTCTAGCGGTTTGAGCCGTTGAAGTCGTACATTCCAGAATGACCTTGTCAAACTCGGTAAGGTATTGCCCAATCTCTTCCAAACTGAGCTTTACCGTACTAACCGGTGGAAGATTCTTAGGAATTTCCTTTGGTAGGTCCGAGTTAACGAGTGTAGGAATTATACTAAGGCATTCTCTAGTAGGCATGAAAGTGGATGTTTGGATAGTTCTCTTTTGCATATTAAAACGAATTCTAAGATCTATTGTGGCATTTTTTGCATTCATTTGAGCATAATCATATGCAGGATATGTAGAAAGTAATTTTAACCGTTTTTCATCATATGGTGTCATACTCTCATAATCATCTGAGAATACAATCAGATCTAATACCAATCCTAACTTGGTTGCATCATAAAGTCGTGGGTTGTGGTTAAGCGCTTGCTTTGCATACCCCAGTTTAGGTGGTAAATCTATAAGACGCGATAGATTGAACTCTTTAAATGATGCATGAAACAAGTGTACTAGATATGAAGCGGCATATTGTTTTAAAAGCTTAAGTTCGGTTTCCTTTATTCTGTCAGACGTCTTAATTTCCATTTCAATCTGTTTGGACTCAAGAATTTCAAAATCCGTTTGAAGTTGTTGAAAATTAGTAACGACTGACTCTTTTTCTTTAAGTTCATTCGAAAGATTTGCTCTTAAACTCTCAATTTCAAGCAGATTGTCCATTTGAACTTTCCTAAACCTATCAAATTCAGGATTGGTTAAGGTAGTGGACACAGGAGTCATTTCCAAGGTTTTAACCTTGTCCTTATGCAAAGCAAGCTCGACCGATAAAGTATGATTAACATTAAGGGTTTCAAGGATCATATTATTCATTCAGCTAAGCAAAGATGCCGGGACCATAACCAGATCAGGTTGAGCAGACGAATTGGTAGTTGTAATATCTCCCGGTTGTGGTTCACTCAAAGTCTGAGGACTTGCACTGATATTGCTATCATTGTTTGTCTCGTCGATTGAGTTACTAACCACCGGAGGCTGTTCCGAATACTCAGACATTTGCTCAACTTGATAAGGTACAATACTAGTATCTGTAGCAGTATGTGGTACCTCAGAAATGGTATCAGCTCCATATAGTGAAAGGTTTGCCATAAGAGCTGCTTTGGCGGTGTTAAGATCATCACAATCAGAGTCATATGCATCCAACTCATCACATTGATATGCAGCATTGTTGGTGATGACTGTTGTGAGACCATCAGTTTCTGCTACTCCCGGATCTACAAGGAATGCCAATTCTTCTTCATCAAGTTCACGACCTTGGGCTTGAGCATTCACCAGGTAAATCTTCTCCTGAAACCATGTGCCGTCCCTTTTCCTCTTAGGCTGCTTGCACTCTCGGGCCATGTGCCCTTCCCCTTTGTAGTTGTAGCAAATAACCATCTTCATTTTACCAGTGCCGTTTGCTCTTGTAGAAGTAGTATTGGATGAACGTGCACCAGCAGTAGACGAATTAGATCTCCCCTGAAGTGGTTGCACCATGACTCTTCCGTCCTGAATTGTTGCTTGTTGTCGAGAGTTAGACGAGTTCCTTAACTGATTGTTAGTTGTTGATGGACCTCTGTAACCTCGTTTGTTCAATGTTTGACTTAAATAAGCAGACGTCAGAGCAAGGATTTCAGTAGGGCTATCTCCTTGTCTAAATTCAGGGACAGGGATGTCACCTTCACAGTAGAATGCTGGTGCTGCTTGAGCTACAATCTGATTGGTTGGAGCATTGACTTGTTATGAGTAATGAGGTTGAGGAGCCTCAAGTTGTGGATAGGTACTAGTAAGGTTGGTGGGAGGTTGATACGGTGAATACTGGTGTGAAGCATAAGGTAGTGGGTGTGAATCTCCTTGTGATGATGATGTTGCTGGTTGGTGATAAGATGTAGGCGGCGGTGGCAGAATCAAGTACTGTGGGAAGCTTGGTGTTTGATAGATAGGTTGATATGAAGATTTGTGTCCTAAACCAAGCTGAGAGTTGTGGTATGACAGTGTAGGATGGTTTGCCAATAATGCGATTGGTTCATGATAAGGTCCTTGAGAAATTCGGTTTTGGATCACATGCTTCTCATGTTGTTGTAAGAAAGCATAGAGTTGATCTAAATTGGACTTGTGTAGATCACGAATCATCTTGACATCAGTCACATATTGACTCCATTCAGGGGGTAGTGTGTTCAAAAACTTGGTGTTTAATTGAAACTGTTCAATCCTTAGATTATAGACATTCATGTCATTGATCAAAGTGGTAAAACGCCAGTAAAAATCATGAAGTGTCTCCCCTGGAAGGTATGTGAACCTATCAAACAAATCATACAGTTGACACTCTCGTTCTTGCTTAGTGAGAGATGTCCCTTGTAGCAAAACTACAAGTCGATCCCAAAGATTCTTTGCCACTGTATGTTCACTTACCATTCGAAAGATATCGGGTGGAAGGGCTTGAAGAATTGTCTGAACAACCCTTTCATCGGCATCTGCAATGATTTTGTTGGCATCGGTTAACTCATGATACTCCCTTGGTCTTGTCACATTGTTGAAGGTAACCTCTCCCCAATCTAATGGTCCTTTATCAATTGATTGAAGCATAAGTCGACCATTTTGTTTGCCCATGATGTACGTCCTCATACGGCCTTGCCTTGCTTCAAATAAATCTTTGATGAGCAAAGGCGGGCGAGTATCGGTACTCGAAATGATTGATATATCGGTAAGTGAAGTCATAGTTGGCATAAATGAATGTAAATTGATTTTGTGATCCCTTGAAAAAAGATTATCAAAGATGATCGAACAATAAGATAAGGTTATGAGTTTTTTGTGTTGTTAACTAAGAGATGTTGTTATCTTGTTGTTGTGTTTGCTTTTGAAATTTACCAAATTACCAAATTAAATGCCAAATAGAAGAAATCCACTAAGTATCCAAAACAGGTTCTATCGAAATGTTATTTCTGTCGGAATACCCAGATCGAAATGTCTTACTATCGGAATGCTTAGATCGTAATACAAAGCTGTCGAAATTATTCAGATCGCAAAGTGCTGTCGGAATGATTCAGATCGGAATGCTCAGATCACAATGTAACCTTGTCGGAATGATGACGGTATCGGAATGCCTAGATCGCAATGCAAAGCTGTCGAAATAATTCAGATCACAAAGTACTGTCAGAATGATTCAGATCGGAATGCCCAGATCGCAAAGTGATGTCGGAATGATTCAGATCGGAATATAGCTGACAAAATTTAGGCAGAGTAAAGACTTAAAACATCCTTATAACCGTCGGAATCCAGATCGCAAAGAACGATCGGAATATCCATATCGGAATAAGTAATGAAATCTAAATATCGCAAAGTGGAACCAGTCACTTTCCGATGGTGATGGTTATTGCGATGGAAGCCGCTTTTCACTTGTACTTTCCGATGGGATGTTTGCTTGAATTTCGGAATGAAGAACACAAGAACTTTTTGCACTTTTGATCCAAGAAAGATTGTGTTTTAACCAAAACCAAGATACCAAAAACACTATAACACGAATCACTACGTTATACTACTTGAAATCACGATCAAACACAAAAAAATTTGAAGATTCGGCAAAAACTACTCAACACCCTACGAAATGTTTATAAAACATAAGCAACACTAAAAACAAACCTATATTTCATCCCATTCTCTTGATACCAATTGTAGAACAATGATAATGTTTGTGAAACAAGGGGGTTGATGTTTTCTAGAGAGAGAAACTTAGAGAGAGAAATGAAAGAACTTTGTTAAATGGAAAACAAGAAATGAAACAACCAACACCTCTTTCCATGGTGGAAAGAGTTTTAAATACCCCAAGTCCTTAATGGACTTGGGCCTCCGGCCCATGAACATGCTCATGGGTCGGGCTATTTAATAAATGAAACTAAACATTACTACGAGCCTATAACTACATTGTTGGAGTGACCGAGACTTTATATATACGTAAAACGTATTTCCAACATTTTAAATAAAAGTTTTATTTAAAGTCTTCTTTATAAAGTTTATTTTAAATAAAAAATTAAAAAGAAAAAAAATATTTTTAATTACTTTTATAAATTTTAATTGTTTTTAAATTTAGTTTAAATTTTAGTTAATATAGATTTTAGTTTTAAAATTAGTTTTCAATTAATATAGTTTTGTTTTAAAAATAGTTTTCATTTAAAGGTTTTAGTAGAAATTAATTAGATTAATTTAGATTTAAGTTTAATTTGAAAATAGTTTTATTTACATTAGATAAAATAGTTTTTATATTAAGTAGTTTTTAGTTTAAAATACCAAAAATATGTTTTACCAAAAACAAGTAATCCACGTTAAATTGGAAATCAATTCGAGTGAGTCGAGGAAAAACGAACATTAATTGCATAAAAGGATTTGCAAAAATTCATACATTAGTTCCCAAAACGGCAGCTACTCAGGGACGCTCGTAGACTTTAAGCGTACGTGCAAATGGACTGGAAGCTTTCTAGCCTTTCTTTACTTTATGCATTATCTTTACTTTGATACACTTGCTATGGACATTGTTTAGTCCTTTCCTTTACAGTACTTATGTTTGTTGGTGATGAGCTTTATACCGATGTTTGATTCCGGTATTTTCCTTTTATGGTCATGTAATGTTTAGACATTTTTCCTTGTATGCTTTGATGACACGCCATAATTACGCGTGACATTCCATTATCAAAATGGGGTGTTACAATTATGGTATCAGAGCTAAGGCTTCGACCTGTAGGCTCTCAAAATATGACCTGTGATTAGTGGGTAGTCACTATGGTCTTCCTATAACTGACAGTCGTTTTCATGCATTCATCATTTTTATGCATACATATATATGTCATTGTCGCAGGTTTATGACTAAGTAATGGTTGGTACAGGACTAGCCCTATTTAGTCGCATGTGTTTTATCGAAACTTTTTAATTTGGGACCGACCCATAGGCGTCCCCTCGCCATGTCTTTTGTTTTGGGTGAATTGACCATAGGCGTTCACTCTCGAGCATACAAAAGTTTTCATAAAACTACATCATGCATTCATACATAAATTTTCTTGCATAAAATTTTTCTCTGGATTTATTGGTATAAATTTTTTTCATGTATATATATTTTATGTTTTGATCTGTTAATCATATGTTTTATGTTATACTGTCAGATGGTTCTCACACGCGAACAGGAACAACTCAATGCTGCAATCCAAGCTGCAATGCAAGCTTTGCTTCCTCAACTGAGGAATGACATCAGGGCTGAGGTTCAAGCTGCCAACAATCAGCAGCATAACCAAGCACCTCCTCCTCCTCCAATGACATTGGCAGTATGGCTGGAGAGATTCAACAAGCTCCGTCCTCGAGCTTTTGAGAAAACTGATAGCCCTAGTGATGCTGAAAGCTGGTTGGCTCACATAGAGAAGATTTTCAATGCTATGGGTTGTGACCCCGCGTACAAGGCGAGGTTGGCATGCTATTGGTTCGAAGGCGATGTGCTAAATTGGTGGTTAGCGTTGATGCAGTCTGAGGGAGGTGATGATTGGGTTGTTGGTTTGACATGGGCTCAGTTCAAGGATAGGGTGTTGGAGCAGTTCTTTCAAAAGGTTGAGCAGAACAAGCTCAAGAGGGAGTATCATGGGATCCGATAGAGAGCTGGGGAGAATAGCAATGAGTTTATGCAGCGCTTCCTTCGCTTAGCTGGTTTCCTTGGTGCAGCAGCAGGTACTCCTGAAGAGCAGGCACACAACTTTAGGTGCGCTCTTCGCACATCGGTCGCAAACAATCTGGTGTGTGCTATGTTCAACACTGTAGCACAAGTGCCCGATGCGGCACATAAGCTGGAGATGTTGTAGGAGAGAGATGAGTTCAGGGAAGCTGAGAGACCCGACATGAGGTAAACATTCGTATTCAAGCGGTGACAAATCCGTATTCTTTCCATATATTTCAATTGTTCATCTCTTTAAATTGTATCTTCCAGGCAGAAAACTGGGGACCGGTCTCAGCCGGCTACTCAGCAGCAGCCTCATCAGCCCAAGGGAAACGGTCAGACTAACGACCGTTCTGCTACAGATAGGCGTGGCGGTAATGATAATTACCGTAACAACATTGGACACTCCAAGAGCAGCAGGTCCAAATACTTACGCATTTTCTTATGATTTCATGTTATAACTCATATTCTGACACTTTAGCAAAACTTCTACCAGGAACCATGGAAACGGTAGGGACCAGAACCAGAGACGTTCACAGCCTAGCCGTACAGATATCACTGGTATTCAATCTTACGTTTATCCGCATTGTCCTTTGGACCCTATTATCATGTCTTATGTAAAATGTTTTATCAGGTTCTCAACCAGCCAGAGCACCTGCTGGAGGATATAGTCATCCTCTTTGCTTTACTTGCCACCGTAGGCACCCAGAGCCATGTCGTCGTAACACTGACGCATGCTTCAAGTGTGGTCTTCCTGGCCATATCATGAAGGATTGCCTTAAGGTCGAGATGGAGGGCACATCGGGACATGCTGATACCAAGCCGCCTCTTATCACTGGGCGTGTCTACACGACATCTTGAGACCAGGCCAACAAGTCTACAAGTACCATCACGGGAATCTTATATATGTATGGTCAAGCTGCGTGTGTTCTTTTCGATACGGGTGCTACTCACTCGGTCATTTCTACTGCTTATGCTAAGAACATTAGGATGCTCCCCATCCCACTAGAGAATAGACTTACTATTTCCACGCCTTTGAGGTACTCTGTATTAATCACCCATGTATACAAGAGTCTTCCCCTAGAATTTGACGATAAGGTTCGTCCTGTTGACGCACTTCCGCTGGACATGAATGACTTCGACATGATTTAGGGCATGGATTGGCTATCCAAGCATCATGCTACCATAGAATTCCATTCATATCGATTTATCTTCGGTGATGTTAATGCACCAGAGTACATTCATAACGGGTTCGTACCCGGACGGTCTGTACAAATCATATCTACCCTGCAAGCGCGTGCACTATTGTCACATGGCTGCGAGGGTTATCTAGCTACGGTTCACGACATGGATGTTGAATCTCCATCAATTCAGGATCAACCAATAGTGTCGGAATTCCAAGATGTATTTCCAGCAGAACTTCCCGGCATACCACCTGCACAAGAAGTGGAATTCAATATCGAGCTTATTCCAGGAGCTGAACCAATCTACAAGGCTCCTTGTCGCATGGCTCCCATAGAGCTAAAGGAGCTGAAGGATTAACTACAAGAACTTCTAGAAAAAGGTTTCATTCGACCGACCGCATCTCCATGGGGCGCACCGGTCTTATTTGTTAAGAAGAAGGACGGCAGTATGCGTCTTTGCATAGACTATCGCGAGCTCAACAAGATTACTATCTGGAATAGGTATCCACTGCCACGTATAGACGATCTGTTTGACCAACTCCAAGGGGCCAAACACTTCTCCAAGATTGATCTTAGGTCAGGCTACCATCAGCTACGGATTAAGGAGCAGGACATCGCCAAGACTGCTTTTCGTACCCGCTATGGCCACTACGAATTTGTAGTTATGCCATTTGGCCTGACAAATGCTCCAGCAGTGTCATGGACTTGATGAACAAAATCATCCGTGAATTTCTGGACAAGTTCGTCATTGTCTTCATCGATGACATCCTGATTTTCTCAGAGTCCAAGGAGGAACACGAAGACCATCTTCGTACAGTACTACATATTCTTCGCCAGAAGCAGTTGTATGCTAAATTCTCCAAGTGTGAGTTCTGGTTAGACAAGGTGGCATTCCTAGGTCACATTGTATCAGCAGAAGGAATCACTATGGATCCAGCGAAGGTTGAGGCCATTACTAAGTGGCCGAGGCCGACATCAGCGACGGAAGTCCGCAGTGTCTTGGGCTTAGCTGGCTATTACCGTAGGTTCATGGAGAACTTTTCCCGTTTAGCACTACCATTGACCAAACTGATGTGGAAAGGGGAGAAATTCGTCTGGACTGGAGAACGAGAGAAGAGCTTTAAAGAACTGAAGCAGAAGCTAGTATCTGCACCTATTCTTACTCTCCCATCTGGTACGGGTGGATTTCAAATCTACAGTGATGCATCGGGGAAGGGACTTGGCTGTGTTATCATGCAACATGGGAAAGTGATCGCGTACGCTTCACGGCAGCTTAAGCCTTATGAAGAGAATTACCCTACGCATGACTTGGAACTTGCTGCAGTCGTGTTTGCATTGAAGATATGGAGGCACTACTTATATGGAGAATCATGTGACATTTTCACGGACCACAAGAGCTTGAAGTATATCTTCACTCAACGTTAATTGAACATGAGGCAGAGGAGATGGTTGGAGCTGTTGAAGGATTATGACATTAATCTACAGTATCATCCCGGAAAGGCGAACGTAGTAGTAGATGCTCTTAGCAGGAAGTCCGGAATGATCAATGACACTAAAATTGAGGAGGAAATCATAAGAGACTCGGAGCGACTAGACATCAAGATCATGGTACGTGGACAGCACGGTTACTGGGCTAATCTTAGAGTAGAACCCGAGTTACTCTCTAAGATCAAGGAAGCTCAGAAAGATGATGGAGAAATCAGGGCGATAGTACAGAATTTGGAGAAACAGATGAAATTCAGAGTAGATGTAGATGGTATCGTATGGCAGGGCATGAGACTTTGTGTTCCTAATGATCAAGCACTCCGGGAAGCCTTGTTAGCTGAAGCTCATAGCTCCGCATTCTCTATACATCCTGGTTCGACAAAGATGTACCATGACATCAAGCAGTACTTTTGGTGGAGTGGTATGAAACAGGATGTGGCCACTTACGTCTCCAGATGTCTTACCTGTTAGCAGGTTAAAATCGAGCATCAGCGATCCGGCGGTCTCCTTCAACCGTAAGATACTCCAGAGTGGAAGTGGGACAAAATCACCTTGGATGTTGTTACTGGTCTTTCGCCTACAAGAGGAAGCACGATGCAATTTGGGTTATCGTAGATCGGCTTACCAAATCAGCTCATTTCTTACCGATCCACAAGGAAGATCCGGTAAGTAAACTCGCCGATACGTATAGAAGAGAGATCATGAGACTCCATGGTGCTCCATCCGGCATCGTCTCAGACAGAGATCCTCGTTTAACTTCGCGATTTTGGAATAGTCTGCAGAAAGCTTGGGGTACACAACTTAAGCTTAGCACGGCTTTTCATCCTCAAACAGACGGACAGTCGGAGCGAACGATTCAAACATTGGAAGACATGATGAGGTCATGTGCGTTGGAATGGACGGGTGATTGGGACGATTACATCTATTTTGTGGAGTTTGCATACAACAACAGTTGGCACGCAAGTATCAAGTGTGCTCCTTTCGAGATGTTGTATGGCAGAAAATGTCGCACCACAATCTGCTGGGATCAGGTTGGCGAGCGAACACTTGAAGGACCAAAATCATAGAGATGACCAATGAAAGGATCGCAGTAGTTAAGCAGAAACTTCAGGAAGCACGATCACGTCAGAAGAGTTACGCCGATAAGCATCATAGGGACATACATTTTAACATAGGAGAACACGTCTTCCTTAAGGTTTCGCCGGCACGTGGTGTTAGACGCTTCGGGATAAAAGGGAAGCTCAGTCCTCGTTTCATCAGACTGTTTGATATCATTGAAAGAGTCGGTGAAGTATCTTACGAGTTGGCGTTACCTCCGCAGCATTCGCACTTACACAATGTGTTTCATGTGTCCTTACTCAGAGGGCAGTATCATCCCCTTCACATGGTTCAGTATCCACTGGAACAGATACGTGAAGATCTCACTTTCATAGAAGAACCAGAACGAGTTCTTGACAGACAAGAACGAGTCATGAGAAGGAAGATGATTCCATTCGTCAAAATCCTTTGGAGGGATCATAACGAGCGGGAAGCCACTTGGGAAACAGAGGAGTCTATCCGGGCTTCTTACCCTCATTTAATATTTTGAATTTGAGTATGTTCTTCTTTTCCAGTTTACTTTGGACGAACTATTCTTTTAGGGGGGAAGAGTTGTAAAACCCGCATGTTTTTACCATGAATAGTACCCTTGAGATTGTACGTACTAGATTAAAACTTTCCTTTTATAGTATGATTACGTTCACGTGTTAGAATTTTATGTATTACGTACGTGTTAGAACACGATAAGTATTTATTACATACGAACACACAATAATTATGTAACAATAATTAATCACGAACATGCGATCATGAAATCATGAACGTAATTAAAACACGAGTTAATATTAATTACGTATATATTTATTACGAACACGAATAAATATATTAAGTCACGGTTAATATTTAACGAGAACACATAAAACACGAACACGACTAAACACGAACGGACACTTAAATAATTAGACACGGAAAACGGTACGGGTAGCCCATGTAGGGCCCCCTACCCGCGGCTACACCAAGAGATGGGCTAAGCCCATCTAAGTTTTACTAATAAAAGGGGGTTAAGGTAAATCTTGTTTTCATTTTTCACTTTACAGTAAAAACATTAAAAACCCTAAAAAGATTTTTGGCTCCTTCCTTCTTGCTCTCTTTGGCCGCCGCACATAAACACAAGAAAGGGGGTGTTTGTTTGTTTTTGATCTTGACTTTGGTACAAGTGTTAGTGTGTGTTCATCCTCATTTGATCCACGCATTTGGTATCCTTTTTTAATCCTTTTTCTTTTTGTTTTGATTTAATAAATTAAAAAAGAACATGATGTTTTTAAAAACCTAATTAAAAACATAAATTAAACATGTAAATGGTTATGGGGTAAATGAAAACGGAGGTTTTAGGGGTGTTTGTTGTGGCCGGCGCCTAAACCGAACCCCAAGGGGGTATCGGCTTGGCACATGGACCACCACCGAGACCACAAGGTATCGGTTTGGTGGTGTGGGTCCCACGGAAGCAGCAACAAGGGGGAAACCCCGAAGTGGTTCGGGGTATGGTCTTGATTACGGGTCCGGTTCATGGTTTCTAGTCACGATCCGGTTCATGGTTTATGTTAAGGTTATGTTTTAATAATCATATGTTATAAATTAAATTAATAAAATATGACATGATTAATTTAATAAAACACGACATAGGTTATAATTTAATTATTTGATCATGGATTTTTAACCTAAGTATTAATTTTTCTAGACTTTATAATTAATTAATTATTAAAAACCATGGCTATAATTAATTAATCAACATGACTTAGGTTATATTATTAATAATTAATAATACATGTTTAATCTAAGTATTCAACTTTATATAATTAAAAACATGATATATTTAATTAAATACTTTTAACCTATAGTTTATTTAAATTACATGTAATAATTAATAAACTATACCTTATATCATTATGACTTAGAAAAATAATCAGAAAAACACTTAAGCTTATATACTTAGCTTATTTAACCAGCTTATATCTAATTATGGAAACTTTATATTTTTAGAAACTTATGTAACTAAGGAAGCTAATCTATTTATGGAAACTTTCTATTTTTGGAAACTTATCTATTTTAAGCAGTAATTCTATTTTTGGAAACTTTCTATTTTTGGAAACTTTCTATTTTGGAAACTTTCTATTTTTGTAAACTTTCTATTTTTGGAAACTTTCTATTTTTGGTAACTTTCTATTTTTGGAAACTTTCTATTTTAGGAAACCTGCTATTTTTAGGAAGTTACTTATTATTACACAGTAAGTATAATAATACATGAAATACAAGTAATAATTAATCAGAATAGACAGAATATAAGATAAACACAGTTTAAAGCTTAAAAACAGTAAAACATGACATGAACGTATAAAATAAGCTAAGACTCGACATAAAACCAGTTACGTATTTAGTAATCAGATACTTATTCATGTATGTATTTATGTATCATTAGTGATACCGAAGTAGGACTCTCCTTAGTTCGGTTTCTTCGTTCACTGGACATAAGGTACGGATTCCCGTCCTTTTAGTATGGACATTCTTTCCTTATTAGGATTTCCCGTATGCAGCCAACTGTTTTCCCGTAGTATAAGTTTATATGTTTGATTTGCTTATGTTTAATTTAGAATACCTATATCCATATACATGCATGACCAGTTTCACCTAGTTATGGAGGTACCATAACCATAACACTAGAGGCACTGGTGTTATGACTTCACCACGGCGGAGTGATTGCTCGTGACGTCCCTTTAGCTTTTGGCCATATTATTATATTTATCACGTGGGGCGTATGGGTGCATCTTAGTTACATGTTTTCAGCAAATTACTCAGTGTGAATTTGGTGTGTGCCTTGCATCCTTCACAAGGAGCTGATCCCTCCTACCCAAACCAGTATATTAAATTAGAGGCAGCCCTTCTAATTTGCATGATGAGGTCACCCCTCCAAGTATTCATGCACGGTGGATTTTCATGACCTATATTGGCTAATGGTAGAATATGTTAAACAGTTTTTATAAGATAAACATAAGGCTTTTCAAACTATAAAACTAGTTTTACCAAGACTTAACCGGGTTATTCGGGCAGAAAACTGGGGACCGGTCTCAGCCGGCTACTCAGCAGCAGCCTCATCAGCCCAAGGGAAACGGTCAGACTAACGACCGTTCTGCTACAGATAGGCGTGGCGGTAATGATAATTACCGTAACAACGTTGGACACTCCAAGAGCAGCAGGTCCAAATACTTACGCATTTTCTTATGATTTCATGTTATAACTCATATTCTGACACTTTAGCAAAACTTCTACCAGGAACCATGGAAACGGTAGGGACCAGAACCAGAGACGTTCACAGCCTAGCCGTACAGATATCACTGGTATTCAATCTTACGTTTATCCGCATTGTCCTTTGGACCCTATTATCATGTCTTATGTAAAATGTTTTATCAGGTTCTCAACCAGCCAGAGCACCTGCTGGAGGATATAGTCATCCTCTTTGCTCTACTTGCCACCGTAGGCACCCAGAGCCATGTCGTCGTAACACTGACGCATGCTTCAAGTGTGGTCTTCCTGGCCATATCATGAAGGATTGCCTTAAGGTCAAGATGGAGGGCACATCAGGACATGCTGATACCAAGCCGCCTCTTATCACTGGGCGTGTCTACACGACATCTCGAGACCAGGCCAACAAGTCTACAAGTACCATCACGGGAATCTTATATATGTATGGTCAAGCTGCGTGTGTTCTTTTTGATACGGGTGCTACTCACTCGGTCATTTCTACTGCTTATGCTAAGAACATTAGGATGCTCCCCATCCCACTAGAGAATAGACTTACTATTTCCACGCCTTTGAGGTACTCTGTATTAATCACCCATGTATACAAGAGTCTTCCCCTAGAATTTGACGATAAGGTTCGTCCTGTTGACGCACTTCCGCTGGACATGAATGACTTCGACATGATTTTGGGCATGGATTGGCTATCCAAGCATCATGCTACCATAGACTTCCATTCATATCGATTTATCTTCGGTGATGTTAATGCACCAGAGTACATTCATAACGGGTTCGTACCCGGACGGTCTGTACAAATCATATCTACCCTGCAAGCGCGTGCACTATTGTCACATGGCTGCGAGGGTTATCTAGCTACGGTTCATGACATGGATGTTGAATCTCCATCAATTCAGGATCAACCAATAGTGTCGGAATTCCAAGATGTATTTCCAGCAGAACTTCCGGGCATACCACCTTCACAAGAAGTGGAATTCAATATCGAGCTTATTCCAGGAGCTGAACCAATCTACAAGGCTCCTTGTCGCATGGCTCCCATAGAGCTAAAGGAGCTGAAGGATCAACTACAAGAACTTCTAGAAAAAGGTTTCATTCGACCAACCGCATCTCCATGGGGCGCACCGGTCTTATTTGTTAAGAAGAAGGACGGCAGTATGCGTCTTTGCATAGACTATCGCTAGCTCAACAAGATTACTATCTGGAATAGGTATCCACTGCCACGTATAGACGATCTGTTTGACCAACTCCAAGGGGCCAAACACTTCTCCAATATTGATCTTAGGTCAGGCTACCATCAGCTACAGGTTAAGGAGCAGGACATCGCCAAGACTGCTTTTCGTACCTGCTATGGCCACTACGAATTTGTAGTTATGCCATTTGGCCTGACAAATGCTCCACCAGTGTCATGGACTTGATGAACAAAATCTTCCATGAATTTCTGGACAAGTTCGTCATTGTCTTCATCGATGACATCCTGATTTTCTCAGAGTCCAAGGAGGAACACGAAGACCATCTTCGTACAGTACTACATATTCTTCGCCAGAAGCAGCTGTATGCTAAATTCTCCAAGTGTGAGTTCTGGTTAGACAAGGTGGCATTCCTAGGTCACATTGTATCAGCAGAAGGAATCACTATGGATCCAGCGAAGGTTGAGGCCATTACTAAGTGGCCGAGGCCGACATCAGCGACGGAAGTCCGCAGTGTCTTGGGCTTAGCTGGCTATTACCGTAGGTACATGGAGAACTTTTCCCGTTTAGCACTACCATTGACCAAACTGATGTGGAAAGGGGAGAAATTCGTCTGGACTGGAGAACGAGAGAAGAGCTTTAAAGAACTGAAGCAGAAGCTAGTATCTGCACCTATTCTTACTCTCCCATCTGGTACGGGTGGATTTCAAATCTACAGTGATGCATCGGGGAAGGGACTTGGCTGTGTTATCATGCAACATGGGAAAGTGATCGCGTATGCTTCACGGCAGCTTAAGCCTTATGAAGAGAATTACCCTACGCATGACTTGGAACTTGCTGCAGTCGTGTTTGCATTGAAGATATGGAGGCACTACTTATATGGAGAATCATGTGACATTTTCACGGACCACAAGAGCTTGAAGTATATATTCACTCAACGTGAATTGAACATGAGGCAGAGGAGATGGTTGGAGCTGTTGAAGGATTATGACATTAATCTACAGTATCATCCCGGAAAGGCGAACGTAGTAGTAGATGCTCTTAGCAGGAAGTCCGGAATGATCAACGACACTAAAATTGAGGAGGAAATCATAAGAGACTCGGAGCGACTAGACATCAAGATCATGGTACGTGGACAGCACGGTTACTGGGCTAATCTTAGAGTAGAACCCGAGTTACTCTCTAAGATCAAGGAAGCTCAGAAAGATGATGGAGAAATCAGGGCGATAGTACAGAATTTGGAGAAACAGATGAAATTCAGAGTAGATGTAGATGGTATCGTATGACAGGGCACGAGACTTTGTGTTCCTAATGATCAAGCACTCCGGGAAGCCTTGTTAGCTGAAGCTCATAGCTCCGCATTCTCTATACATCCTGGTTCGACAAAGATGTACCATGACATCAAGCAGTACTTTTGGTGGAGTGGTATGAAACAGGATGTGGCCACTTACGTCTCCAGATGTCTTACCTGTCAGCAGGTTAAAATCGAGCATCAGCGATCCGGCGGTCTCCTTCAACCGTAAGATATTCCAGAGTGGAAGTGGGACAAAATCACCTTGGATGTTGTTACTGGTCTTTCGCCTACAAGAGGAAGCACGATGCAATTTGGGTTATCGTAGATCGACTTACCAAATCAGCTCATTTCTTACCGATCCACAAGGAAGATCCGGTAAGTAAACTCGCCGATACGTATAGAAGAGAGATCATGAGACTCCATGGTGCTCCATCCGGCATCGTCTCAGACAGAGATCCTCGTTTAACTTCGCGATTTTGGAATAGTCTGCAGAAAGCTTGGGGTACACAACTTAAGCTTAGCACGGCTTTTCATCCTCAAACAGACGGACAGTCGGAGCGAACGATTCAAACATTGGAAGACATGATGAGGTCATGTGCGTTGGAATGGACGGGTGATTGGGACGATTACATCTATTTGGTGGAGTTTGCATACAACAACAGTTGGCACGCAAGTATCAAGTGTGCTCCTTTCGAGATGTTGTATGGCAGAAAATGTCGCACCACAATCTGCTGGGATCAGGTTGGCGAGCGAACACTTGAAGGACCAAAATCATAGAGATGACCAATGAAAGGATCGCAGTAGTTAAGCAGAAACTTCAGGAAGCACGATCACGTCAGAAGAGTTACGCCGATAAGCATCATAGGGACATACATTTTAACATAGGAGAACACGTCTTCCTTAAGGTTTCGCCGGCACGTGGTGTTAGACGCTTCGGGATAAAAGGGAAGCTCAGTCCTCGTTTCATCAGACCGTTTGATATCATTGAAAGAGTCGGTGAAGTATCTTACCAGTTGGCGCTACCTCCGCAGCATTCGCACTTACACAATGTGTTTCATGTGTCCTTACTCAGAGGGCAGTATCATCCCCTTCACATGGTTCCGTATCCACTGGAACAGATACGTGAAGATCTCACTTTCATAGAAGAACCAGAACGAGTTCTTGACAGACAAGAACGAGTCATGAGAAGGAAGACGATTCCATTCGTCAAAATCCTTTGGAGGGATCATAACGAGCGGGAAGCCACTTGGGAAACAGAGGAGTCTATCCGGGCTTCTTACCCTCATTTTATATTTTGAATTCGAGTATGTTCTTCTTTTCCAGTTTACTTTATCTATAATTCGGGGACGAACTATTCTTTTAGGGGGGAAGAGTTGTAAAACCCGCATGTTTTTACCATGAATAGTACCCTTGAGATTGTACGTACTAGATTAAAACTTTCCTTTTATAGTATGATTACGTTCACGTGTTAGAATTTTATGTATTACGTACGTGTTAGAACACGATAAGTATTTATTACATACGAACACACAATAGTTATGTAACAATAATTAATCACGAACATGCGATCATGAAATCATGAACGTAAACACGAGTTAATATTAATTACGTATATATTTATTACGAACACGAATAAATATATTAAGTCACGGTTAATATTTAACGAGAACACATAAAACACGAACACGACTAAACACGAACGGACACTTAAATAATTAGACACGGAAAACGGTACGGGTAGCCCATGTAGGGCCCCCTACCCGCGGCTACACCAAGAGATGGGCTAAGCCCATCTAAGTTTTACTAATAAAAGGGGGTTAAGGTAAATCTTGTTTTCATTTTTCACTTTACAGTAAAAACATTAAAAACCCTAAAAAGATTTTTGGCTCCTTCCTTCTTGCTCTCTTTGGCCGCCGCACATAAACACAAGAAAGGGGGTGTTTGTTTGTTTTTGATCTTGACTTTGGTACAAGTGTTAGTGTGTGTTCATCCTCATTTGATCCACGCATTTGGTATCCTTTTTTAACCCTTTTTCTTTTTGTTTTAATTTAATAAATTAAAAAAGAACATGATGTTTTTAAAAACCTAATTAAAAACATAAATTAAACATGTAAATGGTTATGGGGTAAATGAAAACGGAGGTTTTAGGGGTGTTTGTTGTGGCCGGCGCCTAAACCGAACCCCAAGGGGGTATCAGCTTGGCACATGGACCACCACCGAGACCACAAGGTATCGGTTTGGTGGTGTGGGTCCCACGGAAGCAGCAACAAGGGGAAACCCCGAAGTGGTTCGGGGTATGGTCTTGATTACGGGTCCGGTTCATGGTTTCTAGTCACGATGCGGTTCATGGTTTATGTTAAGGTTATGTTTTAATAATCATATGTTATAAATTAAATTAATAAAATATGACATGATTAATTTAATAAAACACGACATAGGTTATAATTTAATTATTTGATCATGGATTTTTAACCTAAGTATTTATTTTTCTAGACTTTATAATTAATTAATTATTAAAAACCATGGCTATAATTAATTAATCAACATGACTTAGGTTATATTATTAATAATTAATAATACATGTTTAATCTAAGTATTCAACTTTATTTAATTAAAAACATGATATATTTAATTAAATACTTTTAACCTATAGTTTATTTAAATTACATGTAATAATTAATAAACTATACCTTATATCATTATGACTTAGAAAAATAATCAGAAAAACACTTAAGCTTATATACTTAGCTTATTTAACCAGCTTATATCTAATTATGGAAACTTTATATTTTTAGAAACTTATGTAACTAAGGAAGCTAATCTATTTATGGAAACTTTCTATTTTTGGAAACTTATCTATTTTAAGCAGTAATTCTATTTTTGGAAACTTTCTATTTTTGGAAACTTTCTATTTTGGAAACTTTCTATTTTTGTAAACTTTATATTTTTGGAAACTTTCTATTTTTGGAAACTTTCTATTTTTGGTAACTTTCTATTTTTGGAAACTTTCTATTTTAGGAAACCTGCTATTTTTAGGAAGTTACTTATTATTACACAGTAAGTATAATAATACATGAAATACAAGTAATAATTAATCAGAATAGACAGAATATAAGATAAACATAGTTTAAAGCTTAAAACAGTAAAACATGACATGAACGTATAAAATAAGCTAAGACTCGACATAAAACCAGTTACGTATTTAGTAATCAGATACTTATTCATGTATGTATTTATGTATCATTAGTGATACCGAAGTAGGACTCTCCTCAGTTCGGTTTCTTCGTTCACTGGACATAAGGTACGGATTCCCGTCCTTTTAGTATGGACATTCTTTCCTTATTAGGATTTCCCGTATGCAGCCAACTGTTTTCCCGTAGTATAAGTTTATATGTTTGATTTGCTTATGTTTAATTTAGAATACCTATATCCATATACATGCATGACCAGTTTCACCTAGTTATGGAGGTACCATAACCATAACACTAGAGGCACTGGTGTTATGACTTCACCACGGCGGAGTGATTGCTCGTGACGTCCCTTTAGCTTTTGGCCATATTATTATATTTATCATGTGGGGCGTATGGGTGCATCTTAGTTACATGTTTTCAGCAAATTACTCAGTGTGAATGTGGTGTGTGCCTTGCATCCTTCACAAGGAGCTGATCCCTCCTACCCAAACCAGTATATTAAATTAGAGGCAGCCCCTCTAATTTGCATGATGAGGTCACCCCTCCAAGTATTCATGCACGATGGATTTTCATGACCTATATTGGCTAATGGTAGAATATGTTAAACAGTTTTTATAAGATAAACATAAGGCTTTTCAAACTATAAAACTAGTTTTACCAAGACTTAACCGGGTTATTCGGGACTTAGTTTCTTCCGTTGTTACATTTTATATGCTTATACTATTCATGCTTTATTGTACATCCGTGCATTGAGCGTATTGCTTAGCCGTTTTCCTTTTCTATGTTCCCAAAACGGCAGGTACTCAGGGACGCTCGTAGACTTTAAGCGTACGTGCATATGGACTGGAAGCTTTCTAGCCTTTCTTTACTTTATGCATTATCTTTACTTTGATACACTTGCTATGGACATTGTTTAGTCCTTTCCTTTACAGTACTTATGTTTGTGTGTGATGAGATTTACTTTTGGACTACCGATGTTTGATTCCGGTATTTTCCTTTTACGGTCATGTAATGTTTAGACATTTTTCCTTGTATGCTTTGATGACACGTTATAATTACGCGTGACATTCCATTATCAAAATGGGGTGTTACAACAAGTAAACTAGATTCGAGACTCAAGTTTACAAGGGAATCAATGAGACGCTGGTAGACAGCTGAGGGCTCAGTGGTTCCAAGGTGAGAAAGAACTTAGATGAATTATCCAAGCACAAGGGTTGATTTAATTCTCCTTTCTCACTCCTATTTATAGTGTACGAGGTTGCTTACTTAGTGGGAGTAGTTGATACGTGTCACCTTCTGAATGGAACAATAAAACGTTAAATGCATGTCCAAATCGAGACATACCTTTAAACAACTTTAGGTGAACAGTTCTGCCAACTGTTCACCTCTTGTCCCACTAGGTTGTACTAAGCTTTATCTTGAATCTCTTGTTTTGTCTCGCTCAAAACACATGGTAGATTCTCCCGCCTAAACTATAAAGGATTGGACAAGCTTTGCTTGTCCCAGACTTCTAGGGTTCTTAAGTAATCTCTGAGTGTTGTCAACTCAAAGATCCTTGAACACCAGTACATTCCTTCAACATCCCAGCTATCCATAATCGCTGGTGAGTATGACTTCAGATTGTCTTCGACTTCTCTGACGTTGTCTTTGACTTGAATGTTCCTGGTGTGCCAGCTGAGGCTTTGCCTTCCACTGGTCTGGTCTCTGTCGTTGGTCCTCTCAGCGATCAGTAAATACTTAGTCTAATTAAACAAATCTAGACTGGGCCATAGTTAAAACTTTCATTGGCCCAACAATCTCCCCCTATTTGTTTATAAATTATACTAAGTCTAAAATTATTGTAAGTGAGTACACAACTTCTTCTTACACATAATTTAACAAACATACCTCGGAGTTTTATTTAAATATAAAGAACCTAGTCTATTATACGAACACCCAGTGGTGTAAACATAAACAAAAATAAAAAGGTTCTTCAGCGATTAAGGCCTTGATCATAGATTCTCTGGCTTCAACTTTGTCACTTCAAGAGTTGATGACTAGCTCGACTTCAAACTTAAAATCCTTAGCCAATTTGCAATTCCTTAGGATGCCCTGTTTGAGTCTGATGAGCTGGATGGTTGATGCCAGATGTAGTTCATTCATCCGCTGAAAGCAATACTCACAATTACCATTCATGAAGACCATACATGTCTCTGGTTCTGAGTATACTTGGCCCCCTACTGGTTTAGTGATCTCTTTGGGTAGTACCAAGTTTATGTGCATCCCATCTACAACAATTTTCTCAGTGAACAACTTCTCCACCAGAGGCCCCATTTGGGTTTTTCTTTTCCTTTGTCCATGAGATGGTTGTTGTTGTGAGAGTTGAGGAGGCAGAGATACCTTTAGCTCCTTTGCCGTGTCTCTTACCCAATTCCGCTTTGCTTGAATGTTTTTCATCATTTGGGCAACACCAGGCCCAGTCTTCTTTTGTGCAAGACACAGCATTTCTAACCATTCAGAGAGGCCCAGATCTCTGAGTTTAAAGTCACTGAAGACTTTGTAGTTGGTTAGTTGGTTTTCTCTATAAAGGGTCATCACCACTCTTTTGTCTTTGTCAGTGTAACATGCATACTTGGTGATTTGACCGGGTTCAGCTCTTTGGTTTACAATTCTTTCATATTCCTTTTGAATGTTGCTCCTTTTCACTTCCAGTTCTTTAAGCTTAACCAACTGAGCTTCCTTTACAGCAGGAGAGAGTTTGTTCAGAGCTTCTTTGATCTTGAGTTCAGCTGCTCTGATGTTTGCAAGCCTTTGGTGTTCCAAGATTTGAGCCTTTGCCTGCTCTGGGGTAAGTTGTAGTTCATCAGCGCTCTTGAATTTGTTTAGGTCAGAGTGTTTGGAGAGTTTGGATGTGGATCCGCCTTCTTCTTGGAGGGAGTGGAGGGTTATTTCCGGTTGTTCAATGTCAATTCCTTTTCCCTTGTCCTTTATTGCTTCAGTGATTGGGTTGAAGGACCTGAGAGGTTTTGGTGTTGCAATCCCTGTTAAAGGTGTTGGTTGTTTAAGTGATTGCTCCCCCTTAGGTGGAGTGGTGTCCGCTTCTTCTTCAGAGGTGGAGGTTGTTGAATTCTTACCCTCAGGCATAGTGTCGGTAGTAGCTGTGCTTGATCCAGGCTTGAGGAACTTAACCAATTCTTGATGGACAAATAAGCAGATTTCTTTAAGTTCCTCTTGTAACAGCTCTTGAAGAAGTTTTCTTGAAGGCTCAGACGCCTTGGCAATAGCTGAAACATTTTCTTTGACAGCTTTTGTGAGGACAGATGGTATGTATTGCTCGAGGCTCTGGTCTAAAACAGCTGGGAGGTGAGTTTGCAAGGCATTTCCCAGTAGTTGCGGAAGCAATGCAGTCATAGAGGACTCCATAGATGAAGTTAGGGAAGTCTCTAGTGTGGTGGTGAGTTCCTCAACAGCATGGGTGAGTGTTTGCAATTCAGAGAGGATCACATCATTTGTGACTTTGGGCTTGGTTTTACTGATGTCACCCCTCTTAACCCAGAGAACCTCAGCGACGAGTTCCTGAACATCTTTCATTCGAGGAACATGGACAGGCTTGAGATTTTTTAAGTTTTCTAAGTGTTGCTTCGCCCCCAATTCCATGGCATTTGGTAAAGTTGGGAAGGGAACTAGGGTTGGTGTACAGAGCCTCTGGTCCAATAGCTGCTTAGCAGCCAATTCTTGCACATTTGGCAATGATGGGAAGGAGATAGATTTTAACTCTGATGTAACTTGGTCATCATCAGCATCCATATCAGCATAATCTGAAATGGTCAAGTCATCTTCAATAATGAAGACCTCATCCTCTGGCATGGAATCAATGTCTGACATGGCATCGAGATCTATGTGGGGGGCTTCAGCATTTTCATCACCAGCAATGAAATAGGCATCATCGTTCTGCTGTTCTTCATGAAGATTATGAGCCCGTTATGATATTTGTTAGTAACCAATTGTGAAAAAATATGAAGTTATAGATCGCCATTCGCTGCCCCTAGGAAAGCTGGGTGTGATTATCCAGCCCCCCCCCTCCCCCCCCCCCTTAGGGTTACTCCTTGGGACTCTTTTAAGTGTGAAACAGTTATGTTTAAGGGTCGCCATTCGCTACCCCTAGGATAGATGGGTGTGATTATCCAGCTCCCCCATAAGGATTACTCCTTGGGACTCTTTTGATTTGTGAAAATTAGGTGGTGAATGGTCGCCGTTCGCTGCCCCTAGGATAGCTGGGTGTGATTATCCAGCTCCCCCTAAAGGATTGCTCCTTGGGACTCTTTTAATTGTAAATTCATGGAAGTTAAAGGTCGCCATTTATCGAGGCCCCTAGGAAGACTGAGGGTGATTATTCAGTCCCCCCAAAAGAATAAATTCTTTGGGACTCTTTTAGTTGTGACATATTTGAAGGTAATGGTCGCCTTTTATCGCTGCCCCTAGGAAGACTGAGGGTGATTATTCAGTCCCCCCAAAAGAATAAATTCTTTGGGACTCTATTCATATGAGGAGACCCAGAGACTACGTGAAGTGCAGAGACTCTGGTTCGGGATCTATAGCATGCTCAAGTTGTTATGGACAAGAGCACAGTCCAGAGGGTGAAGGATCATCGGGGTGCGTTATGAGCACAAATGAATCATATCCTTGTGTTAAGACAGAGTGTACAGATAATCCTAAGAGTTCTAGGTGCTGAAACAGACACTCTATGGGTTGAGGTAGACCCTAAGACTTCATCACTCTCTCCTACAGAATGTTGAGAGTGATTGTATGTGAACCTCCAAGAGAGTAAAATGGAAAAATAATACCTGAGAGATCTCAGCGTTAAGAAGGTTCTTAGTCGTTCTCTCTGCTGACTGGGAGATGCTAGACTCAGGTTGTTTGTCAGCGGTGGGCTCTTCAACCACATCCTCCAAAGAAGGGGATGGGTTCTTCTTAGTCTTCTTGGTCTTGGAAGGATTAACAAAAGGGGTTTCAGAGGAAAGGGGGATGTCTTTCCTCCTCTTCTTCTTTTCCTTGGACACCTTGGGCTGAGAAGAAGACTACACAGAGGTCTTTAACAGAGACTTGTCAGTTAGTCTTTCAGCATTCACCTCATTGTGAGGGATCAAGGGCTCTTCATCAGCAACCAGTAGCCCATCAACCTGTATCATGTGCCTGCTGAGAGGCACTTCATCTTCCAAAGGAGTCTTTAGTGAAGCAGCAGTGATGTGAAAAGGAGAGAAGGAGAGAAGTTCATCATTTGTGTAGCCTCCACCCAGCATATCTTCTAAGATAAGAGAGAGATATCTTTTGTAGCAGATGGTGGCTAGTCTGTTCTTCTTCCCTTTGTTTTCTAGCTTAGCAATGAGGTCAGAGTATAGAATGTGAGCGATCCCTATATCTTGCCCCCAGATTAAGCTGTAAGAAATTGCTTGCTGGGCTCCATTAAGTTGATCATGAGACCTCTGGTTTCCATCCAGACAATTCACAATGTATAGCATCAGCGTCCTCCAGATGGGTGAAAAGTAGTTCACTTTGATCAGTGATTTGTTCTAGAAACATTGGGTGGTGAAAGGTTTATCATTTTCGTCATGAGGACGAAGGGTAGACAGAGCCTTCTTTACCGTGGCGCTGGCAGGCACAGCGGAAATGCCTTCATTGATTGAAAGTCCAATGACTTTGGCAAAGGTGTGAAGGTCAAAAGTGAGAGGTTGTATGGTAGTAACAGGGTGGTTGTGTTGTATGTATGGTGATGATATAACTTTGAGCTTCATCAGTAGGGTGTGCCTTCATCAGGAGTGTGACTCTCTCCCCCTCAAAAAATACTTCCCAAAAGTAATTTTTGAAGTCACTGCACTCTTATAATATTCACCATTTCAGGGATTGAATCCCTTTATCGAATTGCTTCGATACTAAGGTTTGAACCTTAGATTTTGAGGGTGTTTGAATACCCTTGTGTGGCCTCTGGTGGAAATCCAGACACTTAACCAACTTAGCTGGTTCTATAGTTTTTGGCAAACTATCAGCCATCAACGGATTTGATGATTATTTACCGGTTAGCCATTTAACTCTGGAATAGCCAATTCTTTCTTGTTGGTTAGACGTGGTGAATTGATGATCATTTGTTGGTGTGGTGTTGAAACCGACACTTGGTGAACTTTCAGCCTTTGGCTATCCCGTTCAAGGATCTGTGATACTTTATCCTTAAGGCAAGGAGATTCTTCCTATCTGTACCGACTTTACTCGGATTGGCTTTAAGTTATAACCTAAGAGCTGATGTTGAAAAAAAAACTTCTGATGTTGTAAAACTTCTTACTTGTAACATTTTAGAATCACTTAACCTTTGAAATCTTTGATAAAAAGTTTAAGTTTGAAAAAGTAAGTCTTTGAAAGATTTTAAGCAACATATGAGTACCTGAGGTCCTGAGGTCCAGAGGTCTCTGGTTACACCTCTGATGGTGCGACCTCTGGTGGCGACCTCTGATGGGTGGTGACCTCTAATGGGTGCAAACCTCTGATGGGTGTAGTCCTCTTATGGTGACCTCTGGTTGTGCAAGCTTCTGATGTAAAAGATGAGAGGTTTTGATGGTTGATGTTTAGGACTGCTGGAGCTATACAAATAGCCCGGATGTCGTCTTCTTTCTTTACCTTGGTTTGAGGTAATGACAGACCTGATTGACCAAGTCCTGAATAAGGCTTCAGGCTATGTGAAGATGACATGATTCCTGGACTTTGTCTTAGGTATCTTCTTTATTTATCTTGGTGTTAGGAAATAATTCCTGAGTGACCAAGTCCTTCAAATGTTGAAGGCTCTAAAGATAGTATATTGAGTGTCTTACACTTGATCCTGGTATGTGCCTAATAGTAGTACTTGGTGTGGCTCTCCAAGGGTGTTCAACTACTAACTTTGAGATGGAAGGTGAGAAAATTTTTGTTTTAGGTTTTGGTTTTGGTTTTGGTTTGGTGAGGGTATTGGTGGGGGTTTGTTTCTGGTAAGTAGTACAACAGGTATACCCAATCAGTGAGAAAAGAATGCAAGTTCAAGTATACTTGATGAACATATGATGAGTGTGTAAACACTTTGATAAGTGTGTTCTCTCCCCCTCAAAAGTTGTTGCATAGGAAGCTTTTGCATTAATACACACTTTGTTCATCAATAATTTTCAAACCCCTGCTTTACCATATAAACTCCATCAATCGTGCTACAGAACTTTCAATCAACTTCCCTTGCATTACAACTGATCTCAGATCTTGGGCTGCAATCTTTTGGGTAGTGTCGTGATTAAGGTCTTTAAGAGTTCTGATTTTGATGGGAGTCTGTGAGTCGGACCTCTGATGGTTCAGAACCGCTGGTGGTTAAGACATGCTGATGGTTCAGAAGTCTGAAAGGTTCAGAAAGTTCAGTCTGGAGGTCAGATTCAGAGGGTTCAGTGAGTATTGCTGGTTGGGGGTTTGAAAGACCTCTTGTTCATCTCCCAGCGGTTCATAGTCCAGCGGTTTGGGGGTTCGCTTGTATTATTAGACCAGTGACTCATGGGGGTCCCGTATCTGCTGGAGGGTCCAAATAACTGCTGATGGGGTCCAACGCTGCTGGAGGACCAGTTAAGATCATAGGTTTATGCCAGAGAGTAGGGGTCCAGAGAGAAGAGTTGAAAAAGGGGTCCAGCAGGTTCAATGTTTCACAGGTTCATCCAACGGGAGGGGTCGCTGACAAAAGACTTAGCTGGTTGGGGTTCGCTAGTCTGGGGTTTGGTGACCTGTAGTCCAAAGACGAGTTTACCTTCGCTGGACATAGGTGAATACATAAACTATCACTACCATACAACCTCTCACAACACAACAAAACATAAACAATCACATAAAAAAATCCAAATTTCATCTCGGAGCATCACTTAAAAAAATCCGATCACATTTCATAAGTAGGTATCAACGGGTATCTGGTGAATGTTTGAAGAAAGAAATGATGAAGCTGGTATTGGTATTGTGTTTGAATAGGTTAGAGGTTTTATTAATTGAAAGAAGTTGGTTTCGGGGTAGAAGAGATTGTGTATAGCTGATGTATGTCAACATCAGATGTGTTAGCAAGTGTTTTGGGATTTGATTACATACTTAGGTGCTTAGTATTTTGAAGTACAGGTTTCGAGCCGTGTTTGATCACCACTGTTTGAAGCAGGTCTCTAAAACACCATATAACCTAAGTAGCTGAAGATGTTCATCAGAGACTACACCTAGTCAGAGACTACACTTAGTAAGGAAGATGAAGATCTAGTTTGAGCACATGTTAGACTCTACAACAATAAATGATTATCAAATGTTTGTTATCTTTTATGTATATTGGTTGTATCTTAGTATGTAAGAAGAAGCCGTTATGCTCACTTACTACTAAAAGACTTAGGCTATATTTCTATTCAAATAGGGGGAGATTGTTGGGCCAATTTAGAGCCTAAATTCTCCCTGTACTGATTTGAATGAAATATAGCCTAAGTATTATATAGGTCGGTAAACTCATGATAGTTTACCGAGTCATCCTCAAGATGTTCTTAGAAGTCCACAGAGACTCCTTCACTACTGCAGCGGATCTGAGCCAGTGAAGATAAGAGCCAAGATCAGGATGATGGAGTTAGTAAGTAATGAAAATGACTCACTAACTCCTGAAGACCATCTCTGATATGAAGACCTGAAGTATTTATACTGAAGACATAGTGGGAACTTCCTTTGGTGAAAAAGGAAGAATATAAAGTGCAAGGTGGTTACTTGACTTTATTGAAGCTTCCAGAGGAAGCTTCACTTTCCCACTATATATAGTGGTCTCATGACATAGAGTTTGGCAGAGATTTCCACCACCAAAATACACATAGTGTTAGTGTTAGGATTTCCTCCTCCCATTGGTTCTTTCCTACCTTGTAACAATGGGAGTTTAGTTTGTCATCATCGTCCGGTTGTTATTCCGCAAACAACCGGGAAACACATGTATATTTGTTGATTCATATATTAATAAGATATACATACGATGAAAAGTAAAAACTTGTGTTATTAGTTAGCCAATTGGTTTTATTGTGTATATTGTTCTTCATAGATCTTCATAGATTCGATATGTGCACAAGATTAATGGACCAACAACTACACGAATAATAAATTACGAACTAACACGAAAATGCTAACGTATGTACACGTAATTTATTAAGAATGAAAAACATTTGAGTTTCCCTTAGGGGCCCCACACACCCGCGGACAACAAGACAAGGAGGGCCAAGCCCATGTTATTTTTACCAAATAAACAAAAACGGAAAACATATTTTCATTATACAGAGTTTTTCTAAAAAATCAAAAACCCTAGCCTCCTTGTCTTTCTTCTTTGCCACCGGCTACAACACACCAAAGGAGGTGTTTGATTGATATTGGTGAGTTAAAAACAAGTATAGTGTTCGTGTTATTGGTGTTCATTGATTCACGCATTCGGTAAATCCATAAAATCCTTTTCTTTTATTCTTTTATTGGATCAAGAACATGTAAACATGAGGAATGATAAATACAAGTATTTAAACATGTTAAAATCATGGGGATTAAAAAGAATGGAATTGGGTGGGGGTTTGTTTGACCGAATCACACGAACCAAGAGCCGTAGCTCTCGGCTCGGTTAAATGACACCACCATCGAGACCCAAGGTCTCGGCGTGGCTGGTGGTTGGTCGACAGCAGGCAACAAGGACCCCGACGCGAGTTGGGGTGGCCTTGTGGTCGCCGTGGGCTCAACACAGCAGCAACAACACCACCGGCTTTCGCCGGTGGCTGTTGTGGTCCTTCGGTGGGAAAACAAGGCAGGGCAGGGGAAACCACCGGCTTAAGCCGGTGGTGATATTGAACCAACAGTGGCAACCGGTTGAGCCTGTTCGCCACTGTTAGGATGTTTTTTTGGTCTGGCTCAAGGGGGAATTTGGTCTGGTTCACGATGGGTCTAATTTAAAATCACGGGTCCGGTTCACGACTAGTTTTTACAAGTTATTAGTTTTTACAAGTTATATTATTTTAACAAGAAAATTAAATTAATTAAAACATGATTAATAACTAATTTAATTAATCATGGACTTAGGTTTATTATTTATGAAATAATACATGTTTTAACCTAATTGTATTTATTTAATTAGACTATAGTATTAATTAATTATTTAAAACATGGAATATAATTAAATAATAGACATTACTTAGGTTATAATTAATATAACATTAATAAATGTTTAACCTAATTATTTTATACACCTTAATTTAATTAAATCATGCTTATATTTAGTTAAATCATATAACCTATAGTTTATTTAATTAACATGATATTATAAATAAACTACACAAATAATTACATGACTTATGTTATTTAACCAGTAAACTTAAGCTTACATTATTAGCTTATTAATCCAACTTATTTATAAATATAGAAACTTTCTAATTCTGGAAACTTACTATTTTTGGAAACTTTCTGTTTTTAGAAACTGATCTATTTTTAGAAGTTAATCTATTTTTGGAAACTTTCTATTTTTGGAAACTTTCTATTTTAGGAAACCTGTTATTTTTAGAAAATTACTTATTATTACTCAACAAGTATAGTAATACAAGAATACAAGTAATACTTAACAAGAATACTTTGAATACATGATAAACACAACATAATATTAAAATCAGTTAAAACAAGACAAGAACATATAAAACAAGCTAATACATGATATAATCAGTTACGTACTCAGTAAACAGAAAACTTTTACATGTCCCCTATTTATGTAGCATTAGTGAGATCATAGTAGGACTTTCATTCTTTCGTCTTCTTTGTTTACAGGACATAAGGTATGGATTTCTCGTCCCTTCAGTATGGACATTCTTTCCTTATTAGGATTCCTCGTTTGCAGCCAACTGTTATTCCAGTATTGTTTTATATGTTTGATTACTTATATTAGTTTAAAAGCCTAAGCCATATACATGCACGACCAGTGTCACCTAGTTATGGAGGTATCATAACCATAAACTGGAGGCACTAGTGTTATGACTTCCCCACGGTGGAGTGATTGCTCGTGGTGTCCCTTTTACAGTTTTGGCCATTATATTATATTATCCTGTGGGGCATATGGGTGCATCTTAGTTACATGTTTACCAGTATTACCAGAGTGAATGCGATGTGCGCCTTGCATCCTTCACTAGTAGTTGATCCCTCCTACCCAGACTAATTAATTAGAGGCAACCCCTCTAATTGCATGATGAGGTCTCCCCTCCAAGTATTCATGCACGGTGGAACCTCATGACCTATATGGGCTATTGGCTAATAAATACAGATTTTACATAATAACATAAGTCTTTTCAAACTATAAAACTATTTTATGAACATGTTACCAGGTTCTCTAGGACTTATACATTTCCGCTGCTATTAGTCTTTTATGCTTATGTATTCCATGCTATACTTGTATATCCGTTCACTGGGCGTTATGCTCAGCCGTTTTCCTTTCTTGTTCCCAAACGGCGGGTACTCAAAGGCGCTCGTAGACTTTAAGCGTACGTGCATATGGATTGGAAGTTATCTAGCCTTCTCTACTTTATGCATTTCATCATACATTTTGCTACTTATTTCTTTGGACATTGTTTAGTCCTTTTCAATTTTTGTACTTATGTTTGTGTGTGATGAGCGTATACTTAAACTACCGATGTTTGTTTCTGGTACTTCCATTCATTGTCATTTAATGTTTTTAAGACATTTACCTTGTATGCTTTGATGACACGCCATAATCACGCGTGACATTCCATTTACCAAAATGGGGTGTTACATATAACATGGTAGATCTTATGAGGATAATAGGAGATTAATAACGAGGGGTGTAGGAGTGTCGACTTACAGGGATAGTAACCAAGATTTCACACGGAGGGCACTAAGTTCTTACTTCGACTAAAGCACTAACACTAAAACCCTTATCTTCTTCCTTAAATCAACACAACACTTGGTAATCCTTAACTCGAACTCGTTCCTGCTGCTACTCGTCGTGACCTAAGGGCGGATGGCCCAAGACGTGGATATGTTGTGCTTTATAAAAGGGCACACCATTCATAATTTGTTGGGATACATCTTTATGTTAAACCATCTTTTGATATGTTAGTCAAAGATGGAATCAAATGAATGTTATTTGATGTATTATCAGTGTTTGCAATATTGAAATAAACTAAGGAGGTTTAGGCTCATATTTATAGTGTGAGAGATGTGTAACTATGTTCCTTAGCACTTAGTTGGAAACTAATTGAGTTTGTTGGAATTTAATTTGTTTGAATGACTTGCAAGTACAATGGGGAAAGTAAAAAGGGGGGATGGAACGTGGGAAAGGAAGGGGTGAGGGAATGAGTGGTCTCTAAAGTTTGACTAGGTGATTGTATATGAAACATTATGAATATCCAATGGTCATTTTTATCCAAGGTGAGACAAGAAGTGAAAGGTGAGGAAAGGAGGGGCTTGTCTAGTACAAGGAAAAAGGGGGACCAGCAACATTTTTTTATTTAAGTAGTATGGACTTGATAACACCCAATTTATACATGTTTAGATGTGCGTTATTGATATGAGCATAATTACTCATATCATTTGTATCAAATAACAAGCCAAAAATGCATAAAATGAATAAAAATGGCATTGTATATGTGTTTTTGTTGTTTAATGTGTGTAGGTACCGAAGTTCACGAAAACCAGCAAAAATGACACGGGATTTAAAGAAAATATCGAGAAGCCAAATATGAGTTTGTTTTTAGTGCATTTAACTTTATAAAGGTTATTTGGGCCTTGTGGGTCCCACATTTTGTTAATGGGCCCAAAAGCCCATTTAAGGAAATCATTTACTTACTCTAAGCGTTTCATTAGCCGAAAGCCCAATAATAGGCCCAATAATAATACAACAATTGACGGATGGAAGTTTTAATAGCTCAAGCCCAATTTTCAAACAAGCCCAATTCCAATTAAGTGAGACGGTGGGAATATTAAGCAAAAGCCTATTAAAAGAAACAAATGCTTTATGATGGATATAAGTCAAAGCCCAAATAATGAAACGGTGGAAAGTTATTAATACCTTCTATCTTTTCAAACCTATTCAATACAACCAAAACCACAAGAAGGAAAAGACACAGAGATATCATCACAGCCTTTATTCATCCAAACCCTAATCCCCAATTTGGGGGTTTCCAAGAGAGTGAAACCCATGCTCCAAAATTAATCCCCAAGTGTTAAGGGAGGGAAGATTTTGCTACAAATATACATGTGGCACCCTTGGCACGTGATGTAGTGTTTTTACCATTCTTTAGGAAAAGAGAGCAAAAAGTGGAAAGTATTAAGTGTCGGTTTAGGAAAACCAAGCACTAATGACTAATGAAGTTCAAGTTCGTTTCCCAAGGAGGCAAGTGCGTTGTGTAAGAGATGATTAACATTTGTGATTATATTAATGAAAAGAAGAAAAGAGATTGGAAGAGAATGACGGTTACAATTATGAATTAAACTAAGACGAATAGTCGTACACGTAAAACCGTAAAAAGTGACAAAATTAAAATTTTACCCTAAAACTTGCTAGAAAATGCAATAAAACCTAAAAAATGTAATTAGAGTTTACAAAAAATCAAAAATCACTCAAACCTTTTATTTAATTAAATAATAATTTTTAATGCTAATTAAATCCCAAAAAATCAATTTAATTAATAAAAGACCAATATGAGATTTTTTTTCTTGTAGACCTCTAAAATGACTTCACTAAACTTATAACTATTTTTAAAAATTTTAAAATTAATAAAACTATTTAAAAACAATTAAAAACTATTAAAACTTAAAATAATTCTAAAAATTAATTTAATGACAATAAAAATATTCTACAAATTGTAAAATTCCTAACTTAATGTATTTGATCTAAGAAAAATGAAAAAACTTGAAAAATCTAAATTTTAATTTTTAATAATAAAATAATAATAAAATATTTATAAAAATTACAAAATTTATAAAAAATTCTAAAAAGTTGCAAACTAGCTTGTTTTAACCTAAGTAATACAGAAATGAAGTTGAAATTACAAAAATACCCCTATTGGGCCTAGAAATGGGCTAAAAGTCCAAACAGTCCTTTAATGGGCTCAAATTGGCACAATAAGAAAAATGTTGTCCAAATAAGCCCAAAAGCTCCTATCTAACTTAAAATTTGATTTTAAGAATAAAACTCTGAAGGCCCAAAAGCTAAAAATGTGTTTAAGCTAGCTTATTTCAAAGCAGCTTATTCTTAATGGGCTTTTTGGCCCATTAAGCTATAAACTGATGCCATAAGCTTAAATTTGATACACAAGCTTCTTTTGAGTTACTTAAGAGATCTATAAAAAGAAATTTTGAAAAAGCACAAGAAATAAGCCTGAATAAGCTAAAAGCTATCTTCACAAAACGACAAAATAGTCGTTTTCGAGTTCTAGACCACCTCAAGTGCTGATTCAAGTTTCAAAAGCTTTTAAATGACTTAACTAAGCTTAATCAACAAAAAGTTTTCCAATAAGCACACTCAATAAGCTGAAATAAAAAGATAAGCACTTAATTTAAAGTCAACCTTATGAGTGTTTCTAGTAAAAAGTCAAAGTCAAGGTCGGATAAGCTCCCGATCAAATAAATGGGTCAAATGAGGAAGATCTATCACAAAAAATAAGTTGTTGCATGTCTGGATAAGCCAATTTGGCTTATGAATAAGCTGAATGACAAATTACACTAGCATGGGCTAGTTTTGAGTGTTGAGCAGTGGGAACTTTTCCCACTGCTTGACTTTCTTGACTTTTTGTCTTTTGTGACTTTTTTGTGGATTCAAGTTAAGCAAAGGTACCCAAATGATCAGTTAATCATAAGGAGTCAATATCAATCACAAAAACACAATTACAAACAGCCAATCAGTGCAATCAATTCAGTTTATCACCAGATCTTACACAGACATGAACAATAAGCAGATTTCACTCAATAAGCAGTTTTAGCTAAAAATCAGCCAGCCAAATTGCACCAAAAGCATACACAAGCTATAATAAATTCAAATGAACAAATCTAAACAAGTTTCATGCAATGGTTCAAGGTCTAGATCAAAATTCAAGCTTACAAAAGTTACTGATGAACAACAACAAGCAGATTTTTCACTTTGCTGATATACTTGACCACAAGTCCAATTTCAAACACTCAAATCTTGTTATCAGGTTATATAAACTATGATGTAACACTTTTTATCCCTAAGCATGCATACACTCTAGGTGTTTCCAAAATCTTAGGTAAAAAACAGTCAAAACAAGTGAGATATAGCATAATCTTGGATTTGATGTTTTAAAGCCAACAACTTGCAGAAAATAGCATACGACCAAGTATATTGAAGATACAAACTCAAACAAACCACTTCCAATAACACAATAACAATCTATGCACTTAAATAGATAATCCCAAACACCCCTTATCTTTTTTAAATCACAATTTAAACAAGTATAAGTGTATTCTAAGTTTACCCAAGCCCAATCAAACACAATAACAGATGAATTATGCAGTATCAAGCAAGATTAAGCCACAAATTCAATAAGAACACAAGCAATGCACCAAATCACCAAAAATCAAGTATTTAAGCAGATTTTGGGTAAAAAGGTTCAAACCTCATGGATGTACATCCACACCCAAGAATTTTGAGTTTATGTGCTAGCAAGAACAAGCACAAGCTTCCACAAACAACCCTGCTAAGATTCAACAAAGTTAGAAGCAAAAATAATAAACAGAAAAGTGACAAATCCTTGATTAATGCAACCCTTGTACCCTACACTTGATTATACCCAAGTTATAAGCCTCACAACACCTTGATATCACAATATCAGGATGCTATGACCCACTTATAGACCAAGAATTCCAAGGTGTACCAAGGACTTAGCAAAATATCAAGATTTAAGAAATTTGAGTAATTTCTTGCACAAAGCTTAAGAAAACGTTTTGAGATTCAGTTTTAGCACACATGTAACATAAACAAACAGAATAAGAGATTGGGACTTGACTTTTCTTCACAAAATTCAAACACTTATCATTAAACAATGAACAAGGATTTACAGAAATGTGAACTAGGAAAAATGCAAGAGCAAGCTACAATGTTGTGATGCTAATGCCTTATATAGGCTACAAGAAACCCTAAATGCTGAATAAAAAACGTAAACCCTAGTTGGGGAGTTTCCAGATATGCCCTTGTGGAGTTTGAAAGCTTGAGGATCATGTGACTTTCTTTGGCAGGTTGTGTGAGTTGGCAAAGGTGAAATAGCATCCAAAGGTTCACAATAAGCTTAGAAAGTAAGCAGAAATTTTGGGCGTTAGATGGCTGTCAAGGTTTTGGCAGTTTGTTCAAAGGTGTAGCAGGGGAATCTTGTGTGGGGTTCTTGAGTGATGTGGCAAGGTTTATGAGGGGTTGGTTATGATTAAGGCACCATTAATCATTAATCTGGAGATTTATAGGGTTTAATTACAAGTGATTATGAAATCCCTAATTGTGTTCTTGAGATGAATAGGAGTGGTTTTGATCCAGATTAATATTTGAAATTGTGTTAGGCGCGTGTTTTAGCTTAATATTTAATTAAGCTAACGGTTTAGGGTGAGTGGGAAATGACGTGGGAGAAGGGAGGGCTGTGATTGGTGGAAAGTGTGAGTGGGGTGAGGTGGCATGAGCTGGTTGGTTAAGGTTACTTTCCCTGTCTGCCAAGTTTAACCCCTTATTTCTTCCTTGTTTGTCACTTGAAGTTTAATAGGAATAAATTCAGAATCCTCTGTATTTGAAGTTTCCATTTTCACACTTTTGCCCCAAATACTTTTCCAAAGTATTTTCAGGGGTATTTCTTGCCATTTGTTGATTCTTGAAGGGTTGTTTTGGTATTTTCTTCATAGTTAATGGTCTTGACTTGTATGGTTGACTTCTTGGAGGACTGAAGTTGACAAGTCATGATTTATGAGGGACCATTTTTGCCAATTCTTCAAAGTGGAGGGCCCTTTTTGTAAATTTGACAAACTTTTAAGGACCAAACTTGTAATTATGAATCTACAAGGATTTAAGGTGTCAATTCTTCAATATTGGAGGACCCTTCTTGCATAATCTTCAAATCTTCAAGGGTATTTCTTGAAAAATCAACACTAGGGATTGGTTCATTGTGCGGCTTCGTTTCCCGTGTTCGTTTTTGCATGTTTCTTGTGATCTTTTGTCATTTTCTCAATATCCGTACCTAAAATACACAAGTAACAAACACAAGCATATATTTGGCATTTTTGATGATATTTTATGCATTTAAATCCCGTTTTGGACGATGAGACTATGTATAAAAGCAATCTCATCAGCACGTCACATCCTCATTGTGATTGGTTAATATCTTGTCATTCAGAAAAGGGGCCAATCCAAACCCTCCATGTCATCAACAAAGAAGCACACATATGTCCACGTTGGCGATCCGAGTGAAAGGAAGTGTTTCTCATCCGTAAGATCAAAACATAAAGGAAAGAGAAGAAGATCAAAGGCTATGATCATCACCTCATCATCAACTACCCACTCTCTCATTCATCTATAAAAACCCCGTAGGAAATCAGTATTTTCATCCCTTCTTTAGTTTTTACTGTTATAATGTAGAAATAGATTTAGGATTTATTTTCAACAAAATCTTGTAATATTTTAAGTTTTCAATAAATAAAGTTAGATTTCTGTCTTCATCACTCTCGTTATTATTTTTGTTAATGTTTTTGATTTATTTAAATTGTTGTCTTATTGATCTATTTTACAGATTATAACATGTTTGGTCCTATAAGCTTGTTGATAGCTTATTAAGATTAATTTTAAGCTAAGTTTGGGATTAAATCGGGTTTATCCACTTATAAATCGAAAAAAATAAAGTTTTCATTCCACTAAATGAATAATTCAAAATTAGTTGTTGGTTCAATATATTGGTGATACATGGTGTTAAAATTAGATGGTGGTTTGGATTTAGTTACTTGTTTTTGTCTATTCAACGCCGCACTACGACATCAACGAGGTTTCTTCAAATTAATAGTTAAGAACTTTTAGTTTTTATGCAATATTAGAGTGAGTTAGTTAGTTAGATGATTTTTGTGGTTATTTAATGTTTGAATCTGCCTGTTATCTTGATATTTGTTTAATGTCGTTGTAGCTAGTTTGTGATTTTATGTTTATGATATTGGATCTGGTTTACAGCTTAACTGTTTAAGAGATTTCAGTTTATTGAATTTGTGATAGAGGCATTTGTATGAATGTTTATAATAAACTGTGTGAAATAGATATTGCTATTTGTAGTTGCTTTAGGATATGATTGTGTTCGGCTCTGCTTCTTTTCGTAGCTTGGAAATGTTGTCATGTTGAGATCTGTGTTTTAAGCTTGAGTTGCTGGTATATTGAGCTTTTCTGTTGAATCGTTGCTAGTCATTCTATTGTTTTGTATTATTACTTGATATTGTTACTAGATTAGCTAATTAGTTTCCATCATAGCTTGTAATAGTTTACAGTCGGCTAATATAAAGGTATCTATATTTTAATGAATATTATCCTTAGATATTTTTATAATGTTAAACTTGAATATCTTTTGATAGAAACCTATTGATGTAATGTTTAATATAACTGTTCAGTTTTATATAATTGAAATGGTGAACTGGTGTGTTGATCTGAACTTATTCCTGCTGATTCATATTTTGTTTTTTTATTGGGTATAAGTCTGCTGAGTTAGGATTTGAGTTTTGTTTAGGATATTATTGATTTACTGCCTGATTTGTTTTTTTTTGTTTTTTTGTCATATTTTGTTCTGTTATATGCTGATTATCTCTTGTTTGCTAAATTGGTTGTTTATGATAAGCTGTTAAGATAATTTTTAAAAGCTGATATATCTGTGTTAGATGTTTTCAATTCTGCTAAATTTTTAACTTAATTTGTTGGATCGAGTACTCTTATGTTCTGATTTAATGTACGTCGCTACATGATTAGTGTTGTGTAAGTGTTCATGATATGCTGTGTGTTAACTAGGTCTTTAGATATTGTTAATTTTAAATAGATTCAGTAAGTGTAATTTACTGTTTCAAAAATAAGATAAATTCCAAAAAGTTGTCCTCAGGGGGTCTCGAACTCGAGACCTCCCCCTTAACAGTCAAACCTCCAACCAACTTGGCTACCCTTTTATTTTTGTAAACTTATTCTTCAAACAGTTTATATATGTTAAGCAATTTTGAACTATCAGATTTATTTCAAAACGTTTTTCCTTAATTTTGTTAAGTTTATAGTTTTAGATAATAAGAAATGTTATTTACTTTTAATAAATAAAAGTTTTCTTTGACTAAGCTCTAATCATTTTTTAAAAAATGAAATAAATAAAGTTAAAAATAATAAATATTTAATGCTTATAAAATTAATTTTGTTTAATTATATATTAATAGTTAAAAGTAAAGTTTTAAATTTTAATTATTTTTAATAATTATCCTATAGAATTTAATTGGGGTACGATTCATGCACTCAGGTTTTAAAATTGGTAGAATTATCTTTAGATTAAAAACCGAAAACCAATTCAAATCGATTGTCCAAATTAACACAAAACGTCTCAAATTCACAAGATCCTCGTGTACAACGAACTTGGATCACTCACGTGTTTAATTGAATTCGTCTTTGGCTTATTTATTGACTATTACCTTTTCCTAAGGGAAATTTCCTAAATTTACCCTATAACCTATCTACTTACAATACACCGACGTTTCCTCAACACATCAAAAATTTTGGCACTGCTGCCGGGGATCTTGTGTACGATTCGTTTCGTGGAGATTTGTTGATCATTGATTTGAAGACCCTTTCCGTCCTCGAAAAGTTTTGTTATTTTTCTATTATATATAGTACGTATCGTTTTTCGTGTTTTTTGTGACTTATATTATATTACATAGAACAATATATTTACTGATATGAGCTATTTTAGTCATATCAATTGTATCTTAAAACAATGAGTAAGTGCACAATATGTATCGATTTTGCCTTGTATATGCGTGTTTCTTGTTTTTATGTGTGTAGGTACCAAGATCGCGAAAATCGACAAAAACCAGCACGAGTTTGAAGAAAAAGATTGAAGAAGCCAAAATCGAGCTCGACTTTAGCGGATTTCATCATTTATCGAGCTTATGGGCCTAGTGGGTCCCACAATTGGGTAAATGGGCTCAAAAGCCCATTTAAGATTCAAGATAATATTATGTGGTGTTTGAAAATTTAAATAGCCCAAAATGGGAAGTTTAATTGACGGATGGAGTTAATTGGGCTGCAAGCCCAAATCAATGTATGAGTAAAATGGAACGAATGGAATGGGCTTTAGGGTTTGATTAAACAAAATAATTGTGATCAGTCAAACGTTTATAAACACGTTACACCAAACTCCCATTTACTTTTTCTCATAAACAAATGAACGTGTATCTTATCACCACACAAATAAATAAAACCGACCCTCATCCACTCATTCCCACACACAATAAAAAATACCTCGATACAATCTATGTGCATCTTCTTTCTTCCATCTTCCCCAAAATAATGAATAACCAGTAACAAATAATTACTGTTCATAACCCTAATTCACCTAAATAGTCAATATTATTTGGGGCTTTTTGGCACACGAAAAATTCAAGTGTGTGGGAATAAAACCCCCATGTTTTAAGGAAGAGAAGAGATGGAAGGAGCAAGGCTACGTGTCAGTTTTCTATTGGAGAAGACACATCATTTTCCCCAATCAGCCAATCAAGAGGCATCAAAGAAACACAACTAGCACAAACGGATGCCACGTTGGCAATCCGTGTGCTAGTTGTGTCCTATCAACCATCCGATCAACAACAAGAGAGAGAAAGATGATCCAAGGGCTTATATGAAGAAGGAATATGCTTGTGAAGATGCGGATATTCTCTCCTCAAAAGCCTTGGGATGGCTATAAAAACCCCCTAGTTTCTGTAATTTAATCATCCCTCTTTTACTTTACTGTTATGATGCAAAAATAGGTTTAGGTTAAATTGTATTTTCATTTTCATAGTCTTGTAATCAGCTTTTAATTATCAATAAAAAGTTTAATTCGAGCTTAATTTTGTGTCGATTTACTTACTGTTGAACTTTAATTTCAATTTTTCCTTTATAAATATATTTTGTCATAATATGAAAGTTATTTGTTTAAGCTAATTTAATAGCTTTAACCAAATAATAAAGGTAAAATTTGGGAAAACTTTACCCTACTGGAAAAGTTCATATTTAAGTTGATGTCGGTTCGAGGATCAATGAGGATTTAGTGGTTCGTTTGATGTTATATGGTGAAATAGATTCGGTCTAACAAGACGGCTCAGCGCCGCTCTTCTACTCAACGGATATCTACATTATGGTCAAGCTCAATTTATGTTTATGTTTTTCTGAACTTATTAGTATAACTTCCTAGTTGTAAAAGTATTTCTTGGTTTGCTGATTTGTTGGTTTTGGCTTAATGTTTACTGAGTTCTGGAAAAGTGAGTATTTAGGGAGTATATGTAACTGTTAGATCTAAATAAGGAATAAACTTTAGCTTTTCGTGAAGTTTTTGTAGTAATTATATTTGAGTTAGCTTGATTTACTTTCGTGCGTTGATTAAAATATCATATAACTGCTCTTGCATATGTACATGATGATCTGTTATGTTGAACTTAAGTAAGCTGAGATATGAAATCATGTTTGGAATATTATTTGCTTATTTAGAGAATGTCTGCTTGGAGTTACTATAAGGTTGGCGTTTTGAGTTTTTCTACTGATGCACGGCTAATTGTTTCACTGTATGGTCATGAAACTGGCACTTTCCTTAACTGATTTTCTTAGTACTGTTGATTATTTGCTAGTCTAAGATGGTTGTTTTGTAATGCAGGTTCTATTTTCAGTTTAGTTTTGTTAGTTTTTCTTGTTAAGCTGCCTTTGTCCAATTTGGTAGAATGTCTTAAGTTTTTCTTGTTAAGCTGCCTTTGTCCAATTTGGTAGAATGTCTTAAGGTTGCTGATAATCGGGTATGATAGGTTCATAGATATTGTTGAGTGTTCTTTTAGTCTTGTGATATAAGAAATTAGGTTCTATTTGTTCTTGTTGGCTTATTGACTTAGTTTGCTCATTATCTGTTTTAATTTGGTTGCCTTTTTTTTAAATTGTTGTCTGCTATCTGATCTATATTTTATCTGATTTAGATATTTTAAATTGTCTGATTTTGTTTTTTTTATATTGTTGTTTAATCATCTGATTTATCTGCTACTTTGAATTGATGATTGTTGGTATTTGTTTTGAGTTAATTGTTATCTGTGTTTTGAGCTAGTTTTCGGCCAACACTCCTCAACTGGGAGTGTTTGGCTTATTTTTTATTTTCACCATCAAAAAGAAAATATATTACAAAAAAGGCCACCCCTGTGGTTCGAACCCTTGACCTCAAGGGTATTTGTCATGCATGTTAGCCAACTGAGCTACATGCTTATTTGATTTAATTCTCAGCTAGTTGCTTAATATAGTAATGTTTAATCTGGCATCTTTAATTTAGAAGAAATTTCAACTTTAACTACGTTTAGAAATAATTTAATTAGTATTTTCATTAAAGTAAATTTTGAATTTTAAATAAATAATAAATAGTTTTAAAATAAAAATAAAGATAAAAGTAAAAATATTTTATTAGTTTAATTAGGTTTCAAATTATTAGATTTCTACTATTTTAGATTAAAAAAAATTAGTTATTAAAATAATAGATTTAGTATAAGTAAATTTTTATAAAGTTAATTAGTTTAAAAAGTTAATTAGATTTTTAATAGTGTAAAAGTTATTTTTATTAAATAGAATCATTTTTATAGATTTTCAGAATAGATTAATTTTTAAATAGTTTTAATTCTTAAGTAATTAATTGTTTTAGATTTAATTATAGCGGGGTTCACGATTTATGCACTTTAGGATAATTTTAAATAGTTTAAATTTTGTAGAATTAATTTCTAGTTTAAAAACCGGAAACCAATTCGAATCAATTGTCCAAATCAAAGCAAAACGTCTCAAATTCACTCGATCTTCATGTACAACGAACTTGGTTCGTTCACGTGTTTAATTAAATTCGTCTTTGGTAATATTGGTCTAATACTTTTTCCTAAAGGTAATTTTCTAATTTACCCTATAACGTAATCTAATTATCACAATGCTATCACGATCACATCATAAATTTTGGCGCCGCTGCTGGGGATCTAGTGTACGATTCGTTTTTGTTGAGATTTGTTGATCGTTGATTTGAAGACCCTTTCCGTCCTCGGAAAGTTTTGTTATTTTTCTATTATATAGTATGTATCGTTTTTCTCGTTTTTTATGAATAATATATTGTATTACGTAGAAGAATAAATTTACATACTTTCCAAATAAGGCCTTAGTTGGGATTTCATCACCTAGCTATTGTAGTCGAATCCAAAACAAAAATAAAAAGGCAAAATAGATAAATACTAATAAGAAGTTTGAACTCGATTTATACAAATTATAAGGTGGGTATAAGGCGACGTGCTATAAAAAACCGTCTAAGGAAAAAGGTTTTTAAGTGCTTTGTGCCACCTTGTTTCCCCGCTTGCTTGTCCGTATATTGAGAGGGACAACCTATTATTGGTTTGTGGACTCAAGTAGTAATAAATCTTATTTTTTTGTAGTTTACTTATTGAACGTCGAGACGTTTAGGTTTTCACCTATCGTTTCAAAGTCGACCGAGGGTAATTTACTTCCATAGTAATTATCCTTATTCCATGTTTTTTTATCGATCATTATTGATTGAGAAATACCAAATAAAAAACCAAAAATAATCTTCTTCTTGTCCAATTTCTTTTCTTCAATCCTCTAAATTATCGTCTTTGTAGTGTATGCAATTACGTTCTTCTCGTCTTGTGATTGATTTTAATAGGCTTGAAAATATTCCTCGTAGAAATAGAAATCGTCAACAACGAATAGTGGAACCCGAGCTTCCACCTATTGTTGTAGAGATGGCCGATAACCGAACAATGGAGGAATTGCTCCGTGCACCCACCGAAGGGTATGGGGAAGCAATCGTTGTGCCCGCTATTTTGGCGGATCATTATGAGATTAAGACGAGTCTTTTATCGCTCATTCGTGCCGACCAATTTCGTGGCAATGAGACCGATAACCCGCACTCTCACATACGGAACTTTCTTCGAATTACCTCGACTCTCAAGTTTAGAGATGTGCCGAGTGACGCGATTAAGCTCATGCTTTTTCCGTACTCGCTCGAGGGTAATGCTAAGATTTGGTATGAGAAAGAACCACCGTGTTCGATCTTAACATGGGATGATTTAGTATCTAAGTTCATGAATTATTTCTTTCTACCATCTAAGACAACACACTTTAAGAACGAGATCACTAGATTTGAAAAAAAAGTGCATGAATCGTTTGGGGTTACTTGGGAAAGATTTAAAGATTTGTTGAGACAATGTCCACACCACGGTTTCTCGGAATTGCATCAAATTAATACTTTCTATAATGGGCTAAATATGATTGAACACGATTCTTTAAATGCCGCCGCGGGTGGTAATCTTTTAAGAAAAACTCCGAGAGACGCGTGGGGAATAATTGAGAATAAGTCTAGAGCACAATATTCACGAAACACACCGGGTGTTTCCAATGTGAATTTGTTTAATCCCGAGATTGCTAGATTGGACTCTAAGATTGACACTATTTTGAATGAGCTTAGGAAGAATCCTCATGGATCCATTAATATGGTTGAGAATGTTTGTGTATAATGTGGTGGAGCACATCCTAATCATGCTTGTTCGACCACGGGATTTGATCAAGCTGGTGCTTTTGCCGCGACGGGAACTTATGGCTCCAACGGTCAAGTTCCTCGTCAAAATCATGTTGCTCCATAATGTAAGATTTTTGCTAGTTGAAAGTTCGTGTTTCTCGGTATCTTCTCGAATTGATTTCCAGTTCAAAGTGCGACTCAATTGTTCTTGGTGGAAATGAAAATGGTTTGGTTATCTATTACTAAGTAAAATGAAAATGTAAATTGCGATAAGTAAAAGGAATGCTGAAAGGAATGCTAAAAGGAATGCTGATAGGAATGCTGATAGGAATGCTGATTGGAATGTTGATTGGAATGCTGATTGGAATGTTGATTGGAATGCTGATTGGAATGTTGATTGGAATGCTGATTGGAATGTTGATTGGAATGCTGATTGTAATGTTGATTAGAATGCTGATTGGAATGTTGATTGGAATGTTGATTGGAATGCTGATTGGAATGCTAATTGGAATGTTGATTGGAATGCTGATTGGAATGTTGATTGGAATGCTGATAGGAATGTTGATTGGAATGCTGATTGGAATGTTGATTGGAATGCTGATTGGAATGTTGATTAGAATGCTGATTGGAATGTTGATTGGAATGTTGACAGGAATGTTGATTGGAATGTTGATTGGAATGCTGATTGGAATGCTGATTGGAATGTTGATTGGAATGCTGATTGGAATGTTGATTGGAATGCTGATTGGAATGTTGATTGGAATGCAGATTGGAATGTTGATTGGAATACGTGATTGGAAAGGGGTTTACCCTTTCCGATCTAACTTTTTGATCCGAAAATTAAGCAAAAGCAATAAGCTATGGTTAATAAGCTCAAACTAAAACTTGCACGAATCTAAATCGAAATTGACTTAATAAGCATGAATAACAACTTATCAAACTTAAAAATAAGCAAACTTTCAAATCAAACTTTTAAAAAGATGAACTTTTTAAGAAAACTTTAGATCAAATAAGCATTAAGATGAAAACAAATAAAGGATGAACATGATTCAAAGAGAAGCAAAGTAAGAAAGGGAGAAGAAGATGATTAAAGATAAGAACTTGATTAAAAGAAAAGATTCCAAAATAAAAAGACTTACTTGAATTGAAGAATTTAAAAGTGCATAACATGAAATTAAATTGCAAGAAATTAAATGACAAGAAATGAAAATGGTGGAAGTGTGGCTTGTCAAGCCACCAACAACTTGAAAATGAAACTAGCCTAAATTATATATAGGGGTGATTAGGGAGGAGCTTAGGAAGCTTCCTCCCTCTTTCCTCTTTTCCTTATTTGCACACTTGAGTCCTTTTCTTCTTAATTATTTGTTAATCTTGGACTTAATATCTTTGTCTCGGGATTTCTTTGAACTCGTCTTGAATTTTCTTCATAAATAAGACTCAAGTTCTTCGGCTTTTAGTAAACTTCCGTCTTTTGACTTTTTCTTCTATAAATCTTCAGAATTGGTCTTGGACTTCCGTTCTTTTTTTCCACTCTAGATCTTTCGACTTCATCTTTCGTCTTTTTCTTCGATAAAAGCCCTTGAATGCCGTGTTTTCTCCACTTTTAACTTTTTCGTCCTAAATCACAACAAAAACACAAACCACGCATAATTCCGACATAAATGACATAAAATACACGTTTTGGCTCGGTTATTATTGTAATTAAGTGGTAAAAAGGATGGGTGTTTTCACACCTATCAAATCCCCTACACTTAACCATTGGAATGTCCTCATGCAATGCATTAGTTACAAAGCACGTTTTACATTTTCCATCATAATCAACCTACCTTGGCCTTTATTAAACAACTAAGGAAAATCAAAAAGATAGAAAATAACAAGATGCAACAAGGAAGAAACTTGTAAATAAATCTAAGACTTACATTAGGGCTTGTGTGTCATGAATGTTCATCACCCTCAAGTTTCACGTTCCCCATGCCAAGCTTAAAAACAAGATCTTTGTTAGTACAAGTTAGCATAACAAACATTTACTCATGTGGTTCAATTAATCACTTAAACTCCCTTATTCCTACGAGTATCTCTTATATTTTATTGATGTCTTGAATGATCACGAGGATGCATTGTTGACTTATTTCGATAATTTATTTAGGCTGAAAGCAAAGTAGGACGATTTGATCAATAGTTAGCTAAAGGACAAAATCTCTTAAAACTGCTTCTCGGGATATCAAAAAGTTCATATCTTGGCATAACTTGGTTCACGATTTGAGACCTTTCTCGGGCCGATATTTGGCATGTACTTCATACTTCATATCTTCGAGAGACGTTTTTTAGATAATGGTCTTCTCTTCGTTATAGAGTTTCTTCACTTGGAGACTTTTGAGGGGTACTCCAGCTTTGTTGACCACGACTTCATGATTATTTCTTCAATCTCTAATTGGTATTTTGAGATACAACGATCCGCCTCCTTTTCGGACTTGGATCTATTTATCCTCATACCTTGTTAGGGTCTTTTCGGATAGACTTCTCCATGATCTTTATGGGAGTTGATTGCTTTTCGTCGTGAGTCTTGATCCTTCATATTGATTTTGGGAATAATGCTTTTCACATCACTTTGGATCTTCAGCAATAAAATTGAATCCTCATGCCTTGTTAGGGCCTTTTCGGACTCGCCAATCTTCGCACCCCGCTTCATAAGTTATGCCTTGGCTATGAACTCTTATCATTACCGAGCAACTTTTAAACGATCTTGGGCTAGAAGCTAAGTAACTTTTCAAATCGTACGACCTTACTTATTGCATTTATTTATTTACAAGCGAGGGGAGAAAAAGATCATAATTAACTCACATAAGTTAATGAAAGAATACCAAACTTGTAACCAACTCTATCATTTCTCGTTCTCCACAATTTAAAATCTCAAGGAATGAGACTCGTGGATGCTTAGCCCAATAAACCAATTAAGGTCTACACGGTTAAGGATACTAGCTAGAGTGAACTTGGATAAGTAAACTCGGGTTGAGTCAAAAAATTCACAACGGGCCTAATATATCTAAGATAACTAAACTTGTTAAAACCATTTTATTAAAATAAGAGAAAAATATCAAAAATAAAGGGAACTACAACTAGGCCAAAATAGATTAAAATTTTTGAAAAATGTCGAAAAATCGATTTTCCGGTTAAAATGAGGACAAATACAAGGAAAAGGCCACTTAACTTCCATAGAAGTCCCCCCTACACTTAATATAAACATTGTCCTCAATGTTTAAGCATGTGGGAGTAAACTCCCCTACACTTAGGACATTGTGCACTTTGTTTAAATCTTGCTAAGGAAGAGACAACTAAAGAGATTCCTATTTTAATATTGAGAAATATAAAATAGTGAATCGAAAAGAGTTTAGGATAGAACCAGGAAGAAGGGAACACGTAATCACGGTTCGTCAAAGGTCATCAAGAGTGTGTTTTTGAAGCTCTAATCCCTGCACATGATAAGAAAGAAAGCAAGAAATACCACGGGGCTCCCCCTACACTTATGGTGAAAATAGATAGATAATTTGGTTGCTCCCAAAAAGCGCTTGTTTTTGTTAACCGAGTCACGAGCCTGACTCGTCCCCGAATTAAATGGTCCATGGGGAAGCCTCGAATGTGATACCGGGATCAAAGACCTTGTCCTCGTTCCCGGAGGACATCAACAAAGGAGAGGCGGGAGGATAAGTCTTGAATGGTAGGAAAGTCTGCTCAATATAAGAAAAGCAAGTGAAATCCAGAATGACGGGAGGTGGGGTGGGTAAGGGAATCACATTTTCATCCTCCAAAGACAATGGATGCAGACCAATTGGCAAAGCCGTAAAATTATCAATCATAGAATGGTCCATGTCACCTCCCGGGTCAAAGCATTTATCCTCATGAAAGTAGATCTTGTCGATATCCTCGTAGATAAACAGTGTAGAAACTCGTTTGAAAAGATCACGATCAAGTACGAAACTATCATTCATTTGTGGGGATTGTTGATAAGGTAAATCCTCACGAATGTGGTAAACGTAATTCTCATAAGAGGAGTGTTGATTAGGTAACTCCTCGAGAATAGGATGATTGGTCAAGTGAGTTGGTTCGTCATTATTATGAAAAATAAGATGTTCCAACTCATCAAGTTCGGCATCGATGTTGGAAAAATCGACCTCGCTTGTAGGAGAAAGCGGAGGTAAAAGAGCTAGCTCTCGGTCGATAATTTCCTCAATCTCGGGCTCGAAGACGAAATGATCATACTCACCACATGTTGAACTCTTGTTGGGAGGATCAAATATCGCATGTGGAGTTGTGAGTATGTGATCATTGACTAGCAAAGCAAACTTGTCCGTAAGCTCCACAAAAGTCGGCACATCACACAAATTTTCTGGAACACCCGCGAGCTCACTTGGTATGACGACAAGTTCCTCGACACTAGACTTTAGGGATTTGTCCGATTCCATAGCCGAGATAATGTCAAGATGCTGATCCTCCATTATGAGAGAGCCAACGGGCTCCTCGGGTGTGATAGAAATAGACGAAGGAGGAAGGGAAGGAGTTTTGCTTTGCTTTAGAAATTCCTCCTCGTCGAAAATAACCTCAATATCGTCATCGCTCTCCTCATTACCTAAGGGCCAATAATAAGCTCAGGGATATGAGTACTCGTCTGATCTCGCTGCTGTAAAAATGACTCCATATAAGTTTGCAGCGTGTGTAAAAGCTCTTTGCTTTGTTCTTGAAAAGCTGTAGTAAGATCGTTTCTTTGTTCTTGAAAGGCTATAGCAAGATCGTCAATTGGTTCTTGGTAACTCATCCCGTGACGAGGCTGATGATCAATTGGGTATTGCAGGGGTTGGTCAAAACTAGAAGGGGTATAATTATAGTAATTTTGATCCCCTGTAGGGCAGTGAAAACTTTCGTGAGGACCCCCACAGTTGTTGCAAAACGGGTGAGGAAAAAGACTGGGTGCATCTTGTGGATAGCTATTTTCATTGTCATAATTGTACCCCGGTTCTTGCCCGTGACCATACGGGTATCGAACCGGGCACGAAACATGCCAATGAGAATCTCTTCCACACTGGATGCACGGGGGAACAGGATGTGGGTTCAAAAAGAATGAATTAGTCGCGTTGCACAAGGGACAAAATCCAAATTGTGTGTTTTCGATATCGTTTCCGCACCGCTCACATGTACACCATTGACAAGAGTCGTTCCCGTATAGTTGTCTCCCACACCCGACGCAACGGACATAAAAATCCATGGAGAAAGATAGATAAGCAAGAAGAATACTTTTGGTGCAGAACTTTGAAAAAGAAATGCTTTTTATGATTTTTCAAATGTTTTTGGATTTTTGAAATTTTTTGGATACGAAAACTAACGTTCACAAGTTAACGGGTCCCAAAAGCCAACGCGTCTCTCACAAAAAACCTTTAATCCTCACGAAAAGAGCCGGCAGCGGCGCCATTTTAATGTAATATTTTTGCTAGTTGAAAGTTCGTGTTTCTCGGTATCTTCTCGAATTGATTTCCGGTTCAAAGTGCGACTCAATTGTTCTTGGTGGAAATGAAAATGGTTTGGTTATCTATTACTAAGTAAAATGAAAATGTAAATTGCGATAAGTAAAAGGAATGCTAAAAGGAATGCTAAAAGGAATGCTGATAGGAATGCTGATAGGAATACTGATTGGAATGTTGATTGGAATGCTGATTGGAATGTTGATTGGAATGCTGATTGGAATGTTGATTGGAATGCTGATTGGAATGTTGATTGGAATGCTGATTGGAATGTTGATTGGAATGCTGATTGGAATGTTAATTGGAATGTTGATTGGAATGCTGATTGGAATGCTGATTGGAATGTTGATTGGAATGCTGATTGGAATGTTGATTGGAATGATGATTGGAATGTTGATTGGAATGCTGATTGGAATGTTGATTGGAATGCTGATTGGAATGTTGATTGGGATGCTGATTGGAATGTTGATTGGAATGCTGATTGGAATGTTGATTGGAATGTTGATTGGAATGCTGATTGGAATGCTGATTGGAATGTTGATTGGAATGCTGATTGGAATGTTGATTGGAATGCTGATTGGAATGTTGATTGGAATGCTGATTGGAATGTTGATTGGAATATGTGATTGGAAAGGGGTTTACCCTTTCCGATCGAACTTTTTGATCCAAAAATTAAGCAAAAGCAATAAGCTATGGTTAATAAGCTCAAACTAAAACTTGCACGAATCTAAATCAAAATTGACTTAATAAGCATGAATAACAACTTATCAAACTTAAAAATAAGCAAACTTTCAAATCAAACTTTTAAAAAGATGAACTTTTTAAGAAAACTTTAGATCAAATAAGCATTAAGATGAAAACAAATAAAGGATGAACATGAATCAAAGAGAAGCAAAGTAAGAAAGGGAGAAGAAGATGATTAAAGATAAGAACTTGATTAAAAGAAAAGATTCCAAAATAAAAAGACTTACTTGAATTGAAGAAATTAAAAGTGCATAACATGAAATTAAATTGCAAAAAAATAAATGACAAGTAATGAAAATGGTGGAAGTGTGGCTTGTCAAGCCACCAACAACTTGAAAATGAAACTAGCCTAAACTATATATAGGGTGATTAGGGAGGAGCTTAGGAAGCTTCCTCCCTCTTTCCTCTTTTCCTTATTTGCACACTTGAGTCCTTCTTAATTGTTTGTTAATCTTGGACTTAATGTCTTTGTCTCGGGATTTCTTTGAACTCGTCTTGAATTTTCTTCATAAATAAGACTCGAGTTCTTCGGCTTTTAGTAAACTTCCGTCTTTTGACTTTTTCTTCTATAAATCATCAGAATTGGTCTTGGACTTCCGTTCTTTTTTTCCACTCTTGATCTTTCGACTTCATCTTTCGTCTTTTTCTTCGATAAAAGCCCTTGAATGCCGTGTTTTCTCCACTTTTCACTTTTTCGTCCTAAATCACAACAAAAACACAAACCACGCATAATTCCGACATAAATGACATAAAATACACGTTTTGGCTCGGTTATTATTGTAATTAAGTGGTAAAAAGGATGGGTGTTTTCACACCTATCACTCCACCGGGTTTTCCACCGGTTCAAAATAGGTACAACAATGGGAACAATGGGAATTATTTTAACCGTGTTAACCAAGGGAATTATAATCAAGGAAATGGGTTTAATGCTAATCAAAACAATCAACGTTTTCAAAGCAATAATCAAAATGATTTGTCAAGCTACATTAAATCAAATGAGGCAAATATGAAAGCTTTACAAAATAACATTCAAGGGCAAATTAATACTTTGAGACTCGGTTTTCAAAATACGATTAAAGGGCAAAATAACAAGATTGAGCTTAATCAACAAAGGTTAGAACAAAGTCAAAATCGTATGCACCAAAGTTTGGAACAAAGTCAAAATAAATTGCTTTCGATGTTTGAGGGATTCATGTTTAAACCATCTGCTTCTTCGGGTTGCTTACCTAGTAACACCATTCCAAACCCGAAAGGAGAGCTTAAGGTCATAACCGTTTATGATTATTGTGAAAATTTAGACGAAGTTGAAGTGATTGAGTTTAGTCCTCCACCTAAGGAAACTTTTCTAGAAGTCACTAAGGCTACTTTGAATGTGATTAGTACCTCGGTTTTCTTTGATTTCTTTCCCGAGAAGTATAAAGATCCGGGTCAGTTCTTGATACCTTGTGTTTTCAATGAGCTTGGGGTTTGCAAAGGCCTAGCCGATCTAGGAGCTAGCATTAACATAATGCCCCTAGCCCTTTGGAAGACTATTGACTATGCACCACTTAGTACCACTCGTATGATCATCGAGCTTGCTAATGGAACCACCACTCGACCGGTTGGTATAGCGGAAAATGTCATTATGAAAGTGGGTAATTTCTTGTACTTAGCCGATTTTGCTATAATTGATTATGAGACCAATCCTCGTGTGCCTATTATTTTAGGACGACCATTTTTGTGCACGGCTCAAATTCAAGTTGATATGAGGAAAGAGGAATTTAAATTGTTTTATGGAGATAAAAGCATTGTTTTTAAACCGGAAAATATTCCAAGATTTGCTTCTAAAAAAGTTGAAAGTGTAAAACTTGTTGAGACTTTGGAAAGTAATAAGAAAGCTCTTTTTGATAAAGGTGTTTTTCCAATTTTGGAAACTCCATTTTGTGAAAGTAAAAAGTTAAATTCATATGAAGAAGCTTGCTTTGTTGAATCATGTTGTAACCTTTCCTCATCTACACTCACTCCACACGAGGATGATAAAATTGAAAAACAAATTGATGATTACTTAAGTGAGCCATTTGATGCTAGTGAGTTTAATAGTGAGAATTTTGATCCCGAGAGTGATATTGCTTTAATTGAACAATCTTTGAAAATGGACTCATATTCACTTTCTTCGAAGGATCATGTTGAAGTTCCTAAGGCACAATCTTCCATTGAAGAGCCTTTGATTCCTAACTTCACACCGAGTGAGGTTAGTGACTATTCTTGTGATAAGTTCATCGATGAACTTTTTGCTATTATTGATCCACTTCCACGGGGAAGTGAAGACGTTACCGATCTCGACATTGAGCGTGATTCTCGTGTTTTACCTACCATTCTCGAGGAATTCGCCGATGAATTGCCTTCAAATGAGATTGATGATCTTGTATCCGAGTGTGACACACTCGATACTCTGTCGGATAGTTCTTGTGATGACAAGATTGATGACACTTTTGTGACTTACTCAAATCCTCTCTTTGAAGCTTCATTGAACAATAATCCATTGTTTCAAGAGGATTTTGAGAGCATCATACCTCCTACATCTCACAACCTTTGTGATGATGAGCTCTTCATGAAGGAGGTTGATGAGTTTCTTTATATAGACATTCCTTCGGAATTTGAGGAAGAGTCTAATGACGGTGATGAAGACACTTGGTTTGATCACCCGATGTATGATGATGACAATGTTGACCCGGAGGGAGAAATTACTTTTGCTCCAATTATTCTTCCCACTCGGTTTGATCTTAATGTGTGGGTTTTTCATGCGACTCGTTTTGAGTACCATGACCCCTTTGTTCACATTCCTAAGAGTGATAAGGTCAACAAAGTCATGCAAGTTGAAACCACTATGGTTGAGACTTTTATACCATCATTATTATGTGCATTATATGATTTAGGATTAGCATGGGGGGACGACACCTTGTTGTCTATTCCTTTCTCCACCGAGGACGAGGTATTCGACCCCAGAATCGTTGATTTAGGGAAATCTCGGCCATTCACAAATGCAATAATTGAAAGACTTTTCGATCATCTTGGTGCGAGTTTATCTCGGGGAGCATGCTACATCCATTTAGTAATTTGTGACTACCATCTCTTGTTAGAGATTCGTGTTAGAGTTTTATCCTTTCGTTTGTCATCCGACAACGAGGATGTAATCTTTGACCCCGGCATCGTGCTTTATGTTGGATTTTATCCTAATATGCCGGTTTTCACTTTTTTCTCTAAGGACCAATGAATGCGGGGATCGAGTCGAGCTCATGACTCGGTGAACAAAAACGAGGTGCCTTGTGGGGGAGTCCCATACATTCTATCTTCTTTCTATTTTCTAACATTAATAAGGCTTGATCTTTCAAGCTCGTGCTCGTGTTTTGTTGTGTTGTGAATCTTAGGTATGACCCTAATAATTGAAGACTCTCGTGTTTGGTTTTTGTCGGTCCACTTGATCTTCCATTCTTTGAATGCCAAAAAGGGGCACAGTCTTTATCCATTGATTTTTATCGACTAACGTTTTATCTTGAGGCATAAATAATAAACGGCTTATAGATTTGTGTGCTCTTTCCATGCTAGGATTTTGCATTAGACTCTTCGTGTTTTAGCAAGGGCGCGTTACTCTTGAGCTAAGAAACATTGAGGACAATGTTTGGTTTTTGCATGGGGGAGTCGATCGATATAATCGCTTGTAATTGCTTTTGTCGTGTCTAAACGTATTGTTTTTCTCATTTTTCAATAAAATTTTAAATTTTTAGTGTTATACTTAAGTTTTAATAAATAAAATAAGTGCTTTTGACACGAATGTAGGCTTTCCGTTGGTGAAAATAAGAATAGTTTTTGACTCGACTCGGTTTTTAACCTTAGCTTTTCCTTAACGTATTTGAATTAAGTTTTGCTAGGCTATTATATAGGGAGCTTTAAAATGCGAAAGTCTTAATTCATACGAGTTAAGAACAAGAACTTTTCGCAAGATCCTATAATTGATCCTAGAAAGTCGTTTATTAAGGGAACTTTAAAACGCAAATTCTAAAACTTGAAAGAGTATAAGAAGATGCAAGATCCTATAGATGACTTGAAAACCCAAAACTTTGATTTGATAGGCTAAGTATCCATTGATTTCACATTTTTGAAATTTTACAATATGGAACAAGAGATGATAGAGTTTAATCATAAGATTCTAAAATTAACTCTTCTTTGTGCAAGTATTTTTGTGTTTGATTTAATCTCCTCGTATTTACTTTCCACACTTGAATAATAATTGCTTAATAAATGAAGTTTTTAGCGGTTTAGGCTTGATATCTTAACTCGTAACTCCTTCTTTTTCTTCCCTTGTAATTAAAGTGAGAACACATTAAGGTTGTCAGCGTCATGGACTTTCTATCAGGGGATTGCGGAAATTTGGCTTACTATAAATATCATATTAATAAAGAAGAATAAATAAAAACATGTTCTCTAGGAGCCTTCGGGTGGGAGTCATGTAGCACTAACCTTGTCATTAGAGCCTTAGGGTGTATGTCAAGGGGCGTGTTGAATAAAAATTGCTTCATCATCATGATCCGTAAGGTGGGATGGTGAAGTCAATTCCCTTATTTTTGTCCAAGGAGCCTTAGGGTGTGGATTTTAAATAAGGAGCACAATTGCATCTTAAAGAGCCACAAGGTGTTATGAGGTAGTTGTTGCTAACTCCATTAATAAGGTCATAATTGACTTTGGAGGTTTTATTGTTGCTTTTAAGTAGCCATATTAGCCAAATTTCGGGTCCGGGATTTATCCCTAAATCGTGTTAAGTTATCCTTGATGTGGGCTTTCTTTAGTGACAACGGTTTTTGAAGTCGAGGTTAGGTTTTGAGTGTTGAGTTTACACCGTTCTTGCCTTCATTTTTGGACTAATAAATATCAAAATAAAGTCAAATGAGCCTTTGGGTGAATGAAAAATAAAATCTAGAGATACAATTAGGAATAATAGGAGATTGAGTTTAACACAAATTACTTGTATGAGTTGGTTTAATTTTGGGGCTTATGATTGACAATGATCTTGTTTTTGCACTTGGCATGGAAAAGTGAAAAGTCGAGGACGATGAATATATTTGAATTTTATGATCCTTAAAGTTATTTTTCAATAATGAAAGCAATACATTATGTCTTTGCAAAATAAAATGTCAAAAGTTGAATAATGGTGTAGCTAGTGTTTTATCATTGCGTGAGGACACGGCAATTTCTTAGCAAGGGGGAGTTTGATATGAGCTATTTTAGTCATATCAATTGTATCTTAAAACAATGAATAAGTGCACAATATGTATCGATTTTGCCTTGTATATGTGTGTTTCTTGTTTTTATGTGTGTAGGTACCAAGATCGCGAAAATCGGCAAAAACCGGCACGAGTTTGAAGAAAAAGATTGAAGAAGCCAAAATCGAGCTCGACATTAGCGGATTTCATCATTTATCGAGTTTATGGGCCTAGTGGGTCCCTCAATTGGGTAAATGGGCTCAAAAGCCCATTTAAGATTCAAGATAATATTATGTGGTGTTTGAAAATTCAAATAGCACAAAATGGGAAGTTTAATTGACGGATGGAGTTAATTGGGCTGCAAGCCAAAATCAATGTACCGGGTAAAATGGAACTAATGGAATGGGCTTTAGGGTTTGATTAAACAAAAGAATTGTGATCAGTCAAACGTTTATAAACACGTTACACCAAAATCCCATTTACTTTTTCTCATAAACAAATAAACGTGTATCTTATCACCACACAAATAAATAAAACCGACCCTCATCCACTCATTCCCACACACAATAAAAAATACCTCGGTACAATCTATGTGCATCTTCTTTCTTCCATCTTCCCCAACATAATGAATAACCAGTAACAAATAATTACTGTTCATAACCCTAATTCACCTAAATAGTCAATATTATTTGGGGCTTTTTGGCACACGAATAATTCAAGTGTGTGGGAATAAAACCCCCATGTTTTAAGGAAGAGAAGAGATGGAAGGAGCAAGGCTACGTGGCAGTTTTCTATTGGAGAAGACACATCATTTTCCCCAATCAGCCAATCAAGAGGCATCAAAGAAACACAACTAGCACAAACGGATGCCACGTTGGCAATCCGTGTGCTAGTTGTGTCCTATCAACCATCCGATCAACAACAAGAAAGAGAAAGATGATCCAAGGGCTTATATGAAGAAGGAATATGCTTGTGAAGATGCGGATATTCTCTCTTCAAAAGCCTTGGGATCGCTATAAAAACCCCCTAGTTTCTGTAATTTAATCATCCCTCTTTTACTTTACTGTTATGATGCAAAAATAGGTTTAGGTTAAATTGTATTTTCATTTTCATAGTCTTGTAATCAGCTTTTAATTATCAATAAAAAGTTTAATTCGAGCTTAATTTTGTGTCGATTAACTTACTGTTGAACTTTAATTGCAATTTTTCCTTTATAAATCTATTTTGTCATAATATGAAATTTATTTGTTTAAGCTAATTTAATAGCTTTAACCAAATAATAAAGGTAAAATTTGGGAAAACTTTTCCCTACTGGAAAAGTTCATATTTAAGTTGATGTCGGTTTGAGGATCAATGAGGATTTAGTGGTTCGTTTGATGTTATATGGTGAAATAAATTCGGTTTAACAAGACAGCTCAGCGCCGCTCTTCTACTCAACGGATATCTACATTATGGTCAAGCTCAATTTATGTTTATGTTTTTCTGAACATATTAGTATAACTTGCTAGTTGTAAAAGTATTTCTTGGTTTGCTGATTTGTTGGTTTTGGCTTAATGTTTACTGAGTTGTGGAATAGTGAGTATTTAGGGAGTATATGTAACTGTTAGATCAAAATAAGGAATAAACTTTAGCTTTTCGTGAAGTTTTTGTAGTAATCATATTTGAGTTAGCTTGATTTACTTTCATGCGTTGATTAAAATATGATATAACTGCTCTTGCATATGTACTTGATGATCTATTATGTTGAACTTCAGTAAGCTGAGATATGAAATCATGTTTTGAATGTTATTGGCTTATTTAGAGAATGTCTGCTTGGAGTTACTATAAGGTTTGCGTTTTGAGTTTTTCTACTGATGCAAGGCTAATTGTTTCACTGTATGTTCATGAAACTGGCACCTTCCTTAACTGATTTTCTTAGTACTGCTGATTATTTGCCAGTCTAAGATGGTTGTTTTGTAATGCAGGTTCTATTTTCAGTTTAGTTTTGTTAGTTTTTCTTGTTAAGCTGCCTTTGTGCAATTTGGTAGATTGTCTTAAGGTTGCTGATAATTGGGTATGATAGGTTCATAGATATTGCTGAGTGTTCTTTTAGTCTTGTGATATAAGAAGTTAGGTTCTATTTGTTCTTGCTGGCTTATTGACTTAGTTTGCTCATTATCTGTTTTAATTTGGTTGCTTTTTTTTAAATTGTTGTCTGTTATCTGATCTATATTTTATCTGATTTAGATATTTTAAATTGTCTGATTTTGTTTTTTTATATTGCTGTTTAATCATCTGATTTATCTGCTACTTTGAATTGATGATTATTGGTATTTGTTTTGAGTTAATTGTTATCTGTGTTTTGAGCTAGTTTTCGGCCAGCACTCCTCAACTGGGAGTGTTTAGCTTATTTTTTATTTTCACCATCAAAAAGAAAATATATTACAAAAAAGGACACCCCTTGTGGCTCGAACCCTTGACCTCAAGGGTATATGCATGTTAGCCAACTGAGCTACATGCTTATTTGATTTAATTCTCAGCTAGTTGCTTAATATATTAATGTTTAATCTGGTAGCTTTAATTTAGAAGAAATTTCAACTTTAATTACGTTTAGAAATAATTTAATTAGTATTTTCATTAAAGTAAATATTGAATTTTAAATAAATAATAAATAGTTTTAAAATAAAAATAAAGATAAAAGTAAAAATATTTTATTAGTTTAATTAATTTTCAAATTATTAGATTTCTACTATTTTAGATTTTAAAAAAAATAGTTTTTAAAATAATAGATTATCTATAAGTAAATTTTTATAAAGTTACTTAGTTTAAAAAGTTAATTAGATTTTTAATAGTGTAAAAGTTATTTTTATTAAATAGAATCATTTTCATAGATTTTCAGAATATATTAATTTTTAAATAGTTTTAATTCTTAAGTAATTTATTGTTTTAGATTTAATTATAGCGGGGTTCACTATTCATGCACTTTAGGATAATTTTAAATAGTTTAAAATTTGTAGAATTGATTTCTAGTTTAAAAACCGAAAAACAATTCGAATCAATTGTCCGAATCAAAGCAAAACGTCTCAAATTCACTCGATCTTCGTGTACAACGAACTTGGTTCATTCACGTGTTTAATTAAATTCGTCTTTGGTAATATTAGTCTATTACTTTTTCCTAAAGGTAATTTTCTAATTTACCCTATAACGTAATCTAATTATCACAATGCTATCACGATCACATCATTTACCTACTTCCAAATAAGACCTTAGTTGGGATATTGTATTCGAATCCAAACGAAAAAAAAGGCAAAATAGATAAATACTAATAAAAAGTTTGAACTCGATTTATACAAACAATAAGGTGGGTATAAGCCGAGGAGCTATAAAAGGCCGTCTAAGGAAAAAGGTTTTTAAGTGCTTTGTGCCACCTCGTTTCCCAACTTGCTTGTGCGTATATTGAGAGGGACGACCGATTATTGGTTTGCCGACTCAAGTAGTATTATATCTTATTTTTGTAGTTTACTTATTGAACCTCGAGAAGGTTAGGTTTTCACCTACGTTTCAAAGTCGACCGAGGGTAGATTACTTCCATAGTAATTATCCTTACTCCTTGTTTTTGTCAATCTTTGATTGATTTATGAAAAATACCAAAAATAATCTTCTTAATCCTTTATCATGCTTAATTCTTTTCTTCTCAAAGATGATGTTATTTCTAAGATTGATAAGGAAATTGATGATTGCCTTAGTGCATCATTTGATGCTAGTGAGTTTGATTGTGAGAATTTCGATCCCAAGGGAGATATTGCTTTAATTGAACAATCCTTGAAAATGGAGCCTTTGATTCCTAACTTCACACCGAGTGAGGTTGGTGACTATTCGTTGGATGAGTTCGTCGGTGAACTTGTTGCACTTGTTGATCCACTTCCACGGGGAAGTGAAGACGTTTTCGATCTCAATATCGAGTGTGATCCTCATGTTTTACCTTCCATTCTCGAGGAGTTCTCCGATGAACTTCCTTCTAATGAGAATGATGAGCTTGTATCCGAGTGTGACACACTTGATACTTTGTCGGATATTTCTTGTGATGACAAGATTGATGACACTTATGTGACTTACTCGAATCCTTTCTTTGAAGTTTCAATGAACGATAATCCATTGCTCAAAGAGGATTTTGAGAGCATCATACCTCCTACATCTCACAACCTTTGTGATGATGAGCTCTTCGTCAAGGAGTTTGATGAGTTACTTTCCATAGACATTCCTTCGGAATTTGAGGAAGAGTCTAATGATGGTGTTGAAAATCCTTGGTTTGATCACCCGATTTATGATGATGATAATGTTGACCCGGAGGGAGAAATTTTCGTTACTCCAATTCTCTTTCCCACTCGCTTTGTTCTTAATGTGCGGGTTTTTCATGCGACTCGTTTTGAGTACCATGACCCATTTGTTCACATTCATAAGAGTGATAAGATCAACAAAGTCATGCAAGTTGTTATCATTATGGTTGAGACCTTTATCCCACCATTACCATGTGCTTTATATGATCTTGGATTAGCATGAGGGAAGACACCGTGTTGTCTATTCCTTTCTCTCCCGAGGACGAGGTATTCGACCCAGGAATCATTGATTTAGGGAAATCTCGGCCTTTCACCGATGTAATAATTGAAAGATTTTTCGATCATCTTGGTGCGAGTTTATCTCGGGGAGCATACTATATTCATTCCATAATTTGTGACTACTATCTGTTTTTAGAGATTTGTGTTGGAGTTTCATCCTTTCGTTTGTCATACGAAAACGAGGATGTGATCTTTGACCCCGACATCGTACTTTATTAAGGATTTTATTCCATTATGCCGGTTTTCACCACTTTCCCTAAGGACCAATGAATGCGAGGATCGATTCGAGCTCATGACTCGGTTAACAAAAACGAGGTACCTTGTGGGGGAGTCCCATACATTCTATCTTCTTTCTATTTTCTAACACTAATAAGGCTTGATCTTTCAAGCTCGTGCTCGTGTTTTGTTGTGTTGTGAATCTTAGTTATGACCCTAATCATTGAAGACTCTCGTTTTCGGTTTTTGCCTGTCCACTTGATCTTCCATACTTTGATTGTTAAAAAGGGGCACACACTCTCTATCCTTTGATTGTTATCGACTAACGTTTTATCTTGAAGCATAATTAATAAACGGCTTATAGATTTGCGTTCTCTTTCCATGTTAGGACTTTTGCATTAAACTCTTCGTGTTTTAGAAAGGGGGTGTTACTCTTGAGCTAGGAAACATTAAAGACAATGTTTGGTTTTAGCATGGGGGAGTCAAACGATATAATCTCTTGCAATTTCTTTTGTCATGTCTAAACGTAACCGTTTTCTCGTTTTTCATAAAAAAATTATAATTTTTAGTGTTATTTTAAGTTTTAATAAAGAGAATAAGTGCTTTTGACACAAATGTAGGCTTTTCGTTGGTGAAAATAAAAACAGTTTTTGACTCGACTCGGTTTTTACCTTAGACTTTTCCTTAACGTGTTTGAATAAAGTTTTCCTAGGCTTTTATATAGGGAACTTTAAAACGCGAAAGTCTTAACTCATACGGGTTTAAGAACGAGAACTTTTCGTAAGTTCCTATAATTGATCCTAGAAAGTCGTTTATCAAGGGAACTTTAAAATGCAAATTCTAAAACTTGAAAAAGTATAAGAAGATGCAAGATCCTATAGATGACTTGAAAACCCAAAACTTTGATTAATATGCTAAGTATCCATTAATTTCACATTTTTGAAATTTTACAATATGGAGAACAAGAGATGATAAAGTTTAATCATAAGTTTTTAAGGTTAATTCTTCCTTGTATAAGTATTTTTGTGTTTGATTTAATCTCCTCGTATTTATTTTTCACGCTTGAATAATTAATTGCTTAATAAATGACGTTTTTAGTGGTTTAGGCTTAATATCTTAACTCGTAACTCCTTCTTTTTCTTCCCTTGTAATTAAAGTGAGAACAAATTAAGGGTGTCAGCGTCATGAACTTTTGATCGGGGGATTGCGGAAATTTGGCTTACTATAAATATCATAATAATAAGAAGAATAAATAAAAACATGTTCTCTATGAGCCTTCGGGTGGGAGTCATGTAGCACTAACCTTGTCATTAGAGCCTTAGGGTGTATGGCATGGGGACGTGTTTAATAAAAATTGCTTCATCATCATGAGCCATAAGGTGGGATGGTGAATGTCAATTCCCTTGTTTATGTCCAAGGATCCTTCAGATGTAGATTATAAATAAGGAGCACTTTTGCATCTTAAAGAGCCATAAGGTGATATGATGTAATTGTGCTAACTCCATTAATAAGGTCAAAATTGACTTTGGAGGATTTATTGTTGCTTTTAAGTAGTCCTATTAGCCAAATTTCGGATCCGGGGATTTATCCCTCAAATCGTGTTAAGTTATCCTTGATGCGGGATTTCTCTAGTGACAACGGTTTTTGAAGTCGAGGTTAGGTTTTGAGTGTTGAGTTTACACCGTTTTTGCCTTCATTTTCGGATTAATAATTATCAAATAAGTCAAATGAGCCTTTGGGTGAATGACATTTAAAATCTAGAGATACAATTAGGAATAAGAGGAGATTGAGTTTAACACAAATTACTTGTATAAGTGGTCTTAATTTTGGGTCTTATGATTGACAATGATCTTGTTTTTAAACTTGGCATGGAAAAGTGAAAAGTAGAGAACGATGAATCTATTTGAGTTTTATGATCCTAAAAGTTATTTTTTAAAATAATGAAAGCATTACAATATGTCTTTTGAAAATAAAATGTAAAAATTTGAATTAAAGTGTATTTAGTAGTTTTATTTTTATAATTGCGTGAGGACACGGCAATTGCTTAACAAGGGGGAGTTTGATATGAGCATAATTATTCATATCATTTGTATCAAATAACAAGACTAAAATGCATAAAATGAATAAATATGGCAATGTATATGTGTTTTTGTTGTTTAATGTGTGTAGGTACCGAAGTTCACGAAAACCGGCAAAAACGACACAGGATTTGAAGAAAAGACCGAGAAGCCAAATATGAGTTCGTTTTTAGTGGATTTAACTTTATAAAGGTTATTTGGGCCTTGTGGTTCCCACATTTTGTTAATGGGCACAAAAGCACATTTAAGGAAATCATTTACTTACTCTAAGCCTTAGCCCAAAGCCTAACTACCCAATCTCTCATTCATCTATAAAAACCCCATGAAGAAATCAGTATTTTCATCCTTTCTTTAGTTTTTACTGTTATAATGTAGAAATAGATTTAGGATTTATTTTCAACAAAATCTTGTAATATTTTAAGTTTTCAATACATAAAGTTTGATTTCTGTCTTTATGACTCTCGTTATTATTTTTGTTAATGTTTTTGATTTATTTAAATTGTTATCTTATTGATCTATTTTACTGATTATAACATGTTTGGTCCTATAAGCTTCTTGATAGCTTTTTAAGATTAATTTTAAGCTAAGTTTAGGATTAAATCGGGTTTATCCACTGATAAATCGAAAAAAAATAAAGTTTTCATTCCACTAAATGAATAATTCAAAATTAGCTGCTGGTTCGATATATTGGTGATACATGGTGTTAAAATTAGATGGTGGTTTGGATTTAGTTACTTGTTTTAGTCGGTTCAGTGCCACACTACGACATCAACAGGGTTTATTCAAATTAATGGTTAAGCACTTTTAGTTTTTATGCAATATTAGAGTGAATTAGATAGTTAGATGATTTTTGTGGTTATTTAATGTTTGAATCTGCCTGTTATCTTGAGATTTGTTTAATGTCGTTGTAGCTAGTTTGTGATTTTATCTTTATGATATTGGATCTGGTTTACAGCTTAACTGTTTAAGAGATTTCAGTTTATTAAATTTGTGACAGAGGCATTTGTATGAATGTTTATAATAATCTGCGTGAAATAGATATTGCTAGCTGTAGTGACTTTAGTATATGATTGTGTTAGGCTCTGCTTCTTTTTGTAGCTTGGAAATGTTGTCATGTTGAGATCTGTGTTTTAAGCTTGAGTTTGCTGGTATATTAAGCTTTTATGCTGAATCATTGCTAGTCATTCTACTGTTTTGTATTATTACTTGATATTGTTTATAGATTTACTAATTAGTTTCCATTATAGCTGGTAATAGTTTGCAGTCGGCTAATATAAAGGTATCTATATTTTAATGAATCTTATCTTTAGACGTTTTTATAATGTTAAACTTGAATATCTTTTGATAGAAACCTATTGCTGTAATGTTTAATATAACTGTTCAGTTTTATATAATTGAAATGGTGAACTGGTGTGTTGATCTGAACTTATTCCTGCTGATTCATATTTTGTTTTTTTATTTGGCATAAGTCTACTGAGTTAGGATTTGAGTTTTGTTTAGGATATTACTGATTTACTGCTTGATTTTTTTTTTTTTTGTCATATTTTGTTATGTTATATGCTGATTATCTCTTGTTTGCTAAATTGGTTGTTTATGATAAGTTGTTAAGATAATTTTTAAAAGCTGATATATCTGTGTTAGATGTTTTCAATTTAGATCTGCTAAATTCTTAACTTAATTTGTTGGATCGAGTACTCTTATGTTCTGATTTAATGTACGTCGCTACATGATTATTGTTGTGTAAGTGTTCATGATATGCTATGTGTTAACTGGGTCTTTAGATATTGTTAATTTTAAATAGATTCAGTAAGTGTAATTTACTGTTTCAAAAATAAGATAAATTCCAAAAAGTTGTCCTCAGGGGGTCTCGAACTCGAGACCTCCCCCTTAACAATCAAACCCTCCAACCAACTTGGCTAACCTTTTATTTTTGTAAACTTATTCTTCAAACAGTTTATATATGTTAAGCAATTTTGAACTATCAGATTTATTTCAAAATGTTTTTCCTTAATTTTGTTAAGTTTATAGTTTTAGATAACAAGAAATGTTATTTACTTTTAATAAATAAAAGTTCTCTTTGAATAAGCTCTAATCATTTTTTTAAAAATAAAATAAATAAAGTTAAAAATAATAAATATTATAATGCTTTTAAAAATAATTTTGTTTAATTATTTATTAATTGTTAAAATTAAAGTTTTAAATTTTAATTTTTATAATAATTATCTTTTAGAAATTAATTGGGGTACGATTCATGCACTTAGGTTTTAAAATTGGTAGAATTATCTTTAGATTAAAAACCGAAAACCAATTCAAATCGGTTGTCAAAATTAACACACAACGTCTTAAATTCACAAGATCCTCATGTACAACGAACTTGGATCGCTCACGTGTTTAATTGAATTCGTCTTTGGTTTATTTATGGACTATTACCTTTTTCTAAGGGTAATTTCCTAAATTTGCCCTATAACGTATCTAATTAAAATACACCAACTTTTCCACATCACATCAGTTATCTATATCTGATGAGACTGCTTTTATACATAGTCTCATCGTTCAAATCGGGCTTAAAATGCATAAAATATCATTAAAACTGCCAAATATATGCTCGTGTTTGTTACTTGTGTATTTTAGGTACGTATATTGAGGAAATGACAAAAAGATCACAAGAATCATTCAAAAACGAACACGGGAAACGAAGCCGCATAATGAACCGGACCCGAATCCTGAATTTCCATAATGGTCCTTGAAGAATTGAAGATTGTCAACATTGGTCCCTCATCTTTTGAAGACTTGGCATTTTATACCCTTGCAAAACTCATAAATTGCATTGAGGTCCCTTAAATGTCAAGAAATTACATTATGAACCCTTGAAGATAGCCAAATGTGCATTAATGGTCCTTGTATAAAGTTTGAGAGAAGGCTGTGCCAAATTTGACAAGTGATGCAAAGTTGTTACAAAGGAAATTGAAGTTTTTGGCTAGTATTTACAAAGTAAACAAAGGAAAGGAGTATAAGGGTTGTTTTTTCCAGACATTCAAACTCATCCCCACCAAACACCACTCCAAGTCACACCCGTCACCCACTCACAGCCCACCACCTCACACTTCCTCCCACGTTAGACTTCCACCACCAGGTTTATTTATTAAACCTGGTCAAAACCAAGGTCAAACCCAACTTTTCCCACCCAGACATAATTTTTAAATAATCCACCCCAAAAACAGATTAAACGCAATATCTTCCCAGGATGAATTAATCACAAAATAAGGGGAAATGTTTAATATGCTCCAGATCCTTGATTCACTCCATCCTCACCCAACCTACACACTCCATGACCCCAACACACCCATGTGTTAGGTAGGGCCTACCCCTGCAACGTCCCTTTCCCTCAAAACCCTAAAACCGACAAGACCAACGGATGGATCACATTTCTTTGACCCCAAGCTCAAACCAACGCTCCTGATCACTTGTTAACAGCTGTAACATCACATGAAGCCACAAAATTCAAATTTCAAGATGAAGAACAAGGGCATTTTCGGATTTTCAGCACATTAGGGTTTTAGTTTATGAATTTTTTATTGAGATAGACTAGAAGCTTCTGTTTAGTTGTATAAATATGGGACGTGTGTGTCCCATATATTTTGTTCCATATTTTTCCTTAAAAATTCATGTAATACCTTTTTAAAGTTTAATGAAAGTTGGTGTTGTTTTTGAACTTGTAATTCCTTTTTGTTAAGTTAAAAGTTGGTGTTGTGTTAGAGGAAATTTGAGTTCCAAAAGTTGGTATTAGTTTTGAGTAAAAAAAAGGGGTTTTCAAAAAAGGGAAGTTTTCAGTTTTCTGAAAATCTGTTCTTGTAGATTCTGAAATCCACACACACTGGAGTGAAAGTGGAAGTGTGTGTGAATTTCAACTTGTTTGGTGATTGTTTTAGTATCAAGGTCCAAAAGGTTGTTTCTCAAAAGCTTGTGTTTCAAGATTTTATCAAAATCTTTGTTTGGTTTAATACTTACTGTTTAATAAGCTAAACCCATAAGTCTTATAAACTTATTGGGTGCAAGCTTATTAAACCTGAAGTGCTTTTCTTGGTTTGTTGTGGTGTGTAGGAAACAAGAAGGAAACAAATACCCATTTGTATCTATTCTTTTCATTTTATTTTACCAAGTAAATCCACACAAGCAGCTCAAGAGTTCTGCACAAGCCCCAGCTTGTAGGAGAAGGCATAGCAGCCTTAGTGGGGCCTGGATGTGGGTCCCACAAGGTAAAATACCTTGTTTCATTGTTTCAGTTTTCTAGTTTGATGATTTGTGTGATTTATGTGAAAAGTTCATGGAATTTGTTTAAGTATTGGTTTATATGTTTGTTCATGTGTATGTTAGGTTTATATGCATGATAGAGTAGGTTAAAACCATCGTGAACCCGAAAGGAGAATTGAAGGTTATTACTACTCGTAGTGGTAAAACTTTCAAAGAACCCATTTCTCATCCAAGTACTTCTATGGAGAAGGAAAAAGAGAAAGAACCCGAGGTGGTGGTCGAAAAGGAGCAAATTCAAAGCCCAAGAAGTACCGCTCAAACCACACCTACGGTTGAACCAATACCAATCATGGAACCCGAGATTCCAAGGCCGATGTCGATGCCTATGCCCCAACCCACACCACCCTTACCTTACCCTTCAAGACGAGACAAGGAAAAGGCACAAGAACGAAATAATTATCAATTTGAACTTTTTATGAAAATGTTTCGTGACTTGCATTTTAAAATAAGTTTTGCCGACGCCTTAGTCATGATGCCTCGATTTGCTGCGAACTTCAAAAGTATGTTGAATAACAAAGAAAAATTGCAAAAATCGTCTAGTTGTTCATCGGTTTTTCTTAGCCGCATACCTCAAAAAGTCGGTGATCCCGACAAGTTTTAATCCCATGTGCTATACAAGACATGGAAGAATGCTACGCCTTGGCCGATCTTGGTGCTAGTATTAATTTGATGCCTCTTGAGACTTTTAAATCACTCAATCTTCCCAATCTCACTCCTTCAAGAATGTCAATCGAAATGGCCGATCATTCTACGATTCTAGCTTGAGGAGTTGCCGAGGACGTCTTCGTGAAAGTTGGAAAGTTCTACTATCCCGTAGACTTTATTGTTGTTGATACTCCCATCGATCCTAAAGTTCCTCTAATTTTAGGTCGATCATTTTTGGATACCTCGAGAGCACTTATCGATGTGCATGAAAGAAAAATCACTCTTCGTTTTAATGAGGAAGAACTCGTCATTAATGCAACTCAAAACTCCACACTTTCTCATGTGTATTCTATCACGTCTTTGTACAATGTCAATCCCATAAAAAACATTTGCAAAAAGATTTCAAAAAGAGTTTTAGGAGTTGTTGAGAAAAATGAAGTTTCGTCCCCTCCGCCGGTGGAGGTTAAGAGTGTTAAGCCTATGATTTCAATTGTGAATGATTCTTCGGATGATGAATATGTTGACCCAAATGGGGGAGTTTTCTTTGTCGACAAACGTTTTGAGAACTTACCACCACCTTTACCAAAACGGTTTTCAAATGTGAGAATTTTTAGTGTGACTAATATTGCTTTAGACACACCAAATATTTTTGACATAATTAAATCGGGTTTTCATAAGGAGAGTTTTAAAGATAAAAAAGGAAAAGATTTTGAATTGAATTTAAAAGATTTTTCTACAACACTAACTCCGTCATCACCACGTGTATTGAGTACTACAAGCTCGTCTTCTCATTTTGACGATGCTTTGTGTGGACCTAGTATGGGGGAAGCCCTTTATGTTCCCTCCCCTTTCTCCACCGAGGACGAGATATTTGATCCCGGAATTGCTTATAAAGGGAAATCTCGGTCTTCCACCGATGCAATAAATAGAAAATATTTTCATTTGATTGGTGCGAGTCTACCTCGAGTAGCTCATGTTTTTTGTGACTTACCCATTGTCCCACCCTTCTATTTCTTCTCATATATTTTCTTCAAACCCTTTGGGTTTTTGTTGGCACATGATGAAGTGGCGTTGATTTGTTTTTCCAATGAAAACGAGAACGCCATTTTCGATCCCGGTATTTTGCACCATCAAAGGACTTAGTCCTTAATACCGGTTGTTTTTGGGCTTTGTTTATCATGTAAGCCCCCCCAAAAATTGACCACACCATGATAATCCCTAAATGATCACATTTATGGGGATTCGAGTCGAGCTTTTGACTCGGTTATCAAAAACAAGGTGCCTCGTGGGGGAGACCCATGCTTATCCATGTACATATTATTGCTTTCTAATTAGTGTAATGTGAGGGGATTTGTGCCCTTCCAACCTTTGTTCCGTGGTTGTTTGTGCATTGTGGTTTTTAGATCATGATCTTCACGATTGGAGCCTCTCGTGTTCGTTTTATAGGAGCACTCGATCGTTTGCTTTGAAGACTTTCTCAATATCCAAATGATATATCCTTTGATGTTCTAACCTTAGGTTTTTATCACACTTCATAAACGGCTATTAATTTATTGGTTACACCCTTTCCATGCTAGATTAGGCATTCGACTACGTCTCTAGTATGGGGGTGTTTGCACCCCTAGACTCGAAACATTGAGGACAATGTTTAACTTTAGTATGTGGGGGGGGGGGGTGAATAGATACTTGCTTTGCCAAACCTTCACGCTTTCCAAAGTATATCTTTTTGTTTATCGTTTTTGTTGCAAAAATAAGGCTAAAAATGGCCAAATTTTAAATTTTTTCTCATATTTTATATGTGTTTGAAGACACGAATGTAGGTTTTCTGATGGCGAGAATAAGAGTAATTTTTGACTCGACCGTGCGTGTTGAGCACTTAGCTTTGATTCCTTAACTACACATTAGGCTAAGTCTCTTAAATGAGGACGAGAAATGATAGAGTTAATTATAAGTTACTATGCTAAACGTAGAGTACTCGTATTCTTTCAAAAACTCATGTGTTCTCGTTGTTTGCTTATTCTCCCTTCGCTTGTAAATATTTTTTGCTTAATAAATATTGACTTAGCGGTTTAGTTAGGATTGTTGGGTTTCTAGTCTTTTCTAGTAGCTTCCGTGTAATTAAATTGGGAAGACATTAAGGTATCGCTAGCGTCACGGTTTTGAAGTATTGTCACCCTAATAATCAAAAGCTTCACCCAATAATAAGATTTCAAGTGCTCACCTAAATCTAGCAAACAATTTGAAGCCCCACAAGGCCGAACAATCTATGCAAAATTGAAAGTGAATCAAGCCTTAATCTTCGAAGCTTTAAAGATCCAAAATTCGCTTTAGCGTGAGGATATACATCTTTGGCTAATAAAACCACCGATGAGGCGCATAATAAAAGGCAAGGCAAGACCGAAGTCATAATAAAAGCTTCATGGCGAAGTTGAATAAAAGATGCAGGTAAACCAAAGATAATAAGGCCCTTCCGTTAGGGGGCGTATAAAAGTCTTGGTAATAAGTCTCATGTTCAAAACCGTTATAAAACCGTGTTTATCGATTCTTCTTGTCAACTTAATTTTTTAACATCGTTGTCTATTAGGAGGGGTTATTGATTTGATGGTCTTAGTTACACCGTTAGGACTCTATTTTTAGACCTAAATCTTTATTATCGCATAAGTCAAACAATGTATCCTCGTGAAACATTCAAGACAAAATAAAATATAAGAGATACAACTTAGGAATAATGGGAGGATAAGTACGTGATTAGGGCATATGAGTAGTGTTAGCATTACTAACTTATAATGACAATGATCACGTTGCACGCTTGGCATGGAACTGGGGTGAAAATCGAGGACGATGAAATTATTTCTAACGAAGCATTCACGTGTTCTTATTCTATGAACCTAAACGTCCCATTTTGCGATGAAAATCATACATTATGTCTAAAACGCAAGTAGTAGTAATAGTAGTAGTGTAGCTAGTCTATCATTCAATAAAAGTGAATAAAATGAATTTTGGAGGTGCTATGATACTTTATTCTAGCATTGCGTGAGGGCACGGCAATGGTTTAGTATGGGGGAGTGATGAGACTGCTTTTAGACATAGTCTCATCGTCCAAATCGGGCTTAAAATGCATAAAATATCATTAAAACTACCAAATATATGCTCGTGTTTGTTACTTGTGTATTTTAGGTACGGATATTGAGGGAATGACAAAAAGATCACAAGAATCATTCAAAAAAGAACACGGGAAACGAAGCCACACAATGAACCAGACCCGAATCCTGAATTTCCAAAATGGTCCTTGAAGAATTGAAGATTGTCAACATTGGTCCCTCATCTTTTGAAGACTTGGCATTTTATACCCTTGCAAAACTCATAAATTGCATTGAGGTCCCTTAAATGTCAAGAAATTACATTATGAACCCTTGAAGATTGCCAAATGTGCATTAATGGTCCTTGTATAAAGTTTGAGAGAAGGCTGTGCCAAATTTGACAAGTGATGCAAAGTTGTTACAAAGGAAATTGAAGTTTTTGGCTAGTATTTACGAAGTAAACAAAGGAAAGGAGTATAAGGGTTGTTTTTGCCAGACATTCAAACTCATCCCCACCAATCACCACTCTACGTCACACCCCTCACCCACTCACAGCCCACCACCTCACACTTCCTCCCACGTCAGACTTCCACCACCAGGTTTATTTATTAAACCTGGTCAAAAACATGGTCAAACCCAACTTTTCCCACCCAAACACAATTTTTAAATAATCCACCCCAAAAACAGATTAAACGCCCCCTAATCACCCCTTAAACCCTAATATCTTCCCAGGATGAATTAATCACAAAACAAGGGGAAAATGTTTAATATGCTCAAGATCCTTGATTCACTCCATCCTCACCCAAACCCACACACAAACCATGACCCCAACATACCCATGTGTTGGGTAGGGCCCACCCCTGCAACGTCCCTTTCCCTCAAAACCCTAAAACCGACAAGACCAACGGATGGATCACATTTCTTTGACCCCAAGCTCAAACCAACACTCCTGATCACTTGTTAACAGCTGTAACATCACATGAAGCCACAAAATTCAAATTTCAAGATGAAGAACAAGGGCATTTTCGGTTTTTCAGCACATTAGGGTTTTAGTTTATGAATTTTTTATTGAGATAGACTAGAAGCTTCTGTTTAGTTGTATAAATATGGGACGTGTGTGTCCCATATATTTTGTTCCAGATTTTTCCTTAAAAATTCATGTAATACCTTTTTAAAGTTTAATGAAAGTTGGTGTTGTTTTTGAACTTGTAATTCCTTGTTGTTAAGTTAAAAGTTGGTGTTGTGTTAGAGGAAATCTGATTTCCAAAAGTTGGTATTAGTTTTGAGTTAAAAAAAAGGGGTTTTCAAAAAAGGGAAGTTTTCAGTTTTCTGAAAATCCGTTCTTGTAGATTCTGAAATCCACACACACTGAAGTGAAAGTGGAAGTGTGTGTCAATTTCAACTTGTTTGGTGATTGTTTTAGTATCAAGGTCCAAAAGGTTGTTTTTCAAAAGTTTGTGTTTCAAGATTTTATCAAAATCTTTGTTTGGTTTAATACTTACTGTTTAATAAACTAAACCCATAAGTCTTATAAACTTATTGGGTGCAAGCTTATTAAACCTGAAGTGCTTTTCTTGGTTTGTTGTGGTGTGCAGGAAACAAGAAGGAAACAAATACCCATTTGTATCCATTCTTTTCATTTTATTTTACCAAGTAAATCCACACAAGCAGCTCAAGAGTTCTGCACAAGCCCCAGCTTGTAGGAGAAGGCATAGCAGCCTTAGTGGGGCCTGGATGTGGGTCCCACAAGGTAAAATACCTTGTTCCCTTGTTTCAGTTTTCTAGTTTGATGATTTGTGTGATTTATGTGAAAAGTTCATGGAATTTGTTTAAGTATTGGTTTATATGTTTGTTCATGTGTATGTTAGGTTTATATGCATGATAGAGTAGGTTAAAATCAGATTTGTGTCAATTGGGATAGCTTTGCTTTGTTAAATTTGCATTTCAGTAACTAAAGGGGTGTTTGGATTAGGGTTTATATTGGGTTAGAAGACTTCAATCTTGCTTATAAACCTGTTTCACAAACTTATTAGGTGGCTAATATATGATATGTGTATTTGAGTTTCAGTTTGGTAGAGTTTAAATCAAACTTGCATGTTAAAAATTGGAATATAGCACATAAAACAGTCAAGTCATTTTTCTGCTTGTTTTAGTGCAATTTTGCCATGAAATCTTGCTCATTGTTAGGGTTTAGTATCATCTAGAATTCCAGATAGCTTGTGTGTGCTTTGGTAAGCTTGTGTGCAAGAATTCAGCTGTTAAATTCCACTTGTGTGCCAAGTAGACCAACAAAATACTCACAGCCCCACATTAGTTCATCAGTGACTGTTTTTGTGCCCGTTTGTGTGAATTTTGGTTTGTGATTGCTTGTTTTTATAATTTTTGTGACTCCCCACAACCCAACTGGTTGTGGGGGTGCCAATCTTTGCCCATAAAACAAACTCAAGCTCAAGTTATAGATCAAAAACCCACCAGACCTGTTTTTTAACACTAGCAGTGGGAACTAAGTTACCCCTGCTAGTGTATTGATTAGTACTGCTCAGCATAAGGACAAAAGTCCTGTGCATGTCACTTTCAGCTTTTTAAATTTTTGTCTTTTGTGGGTTAATTTTAGAGTTAGGACTTGAAACCAATTGCATAATTTTTCTTATTTTAATTTTGATTTTTCAGTTTAATTAGTTTTTAAGTTACTGTTCATTTAGTATTTATTAGATTAAATTACATTTTTTAAATATTTTTTATTAATCTGTTTTTGGTATTTAGTGGTAAAAATTATTATTTTTCAGTTTAAACATTTTTCATTGATTAAGAAAAACATTTTAAGATCTTTAGTATAAAAAGTTTTTACTGTTCATCTTTTAATTATTTTTTAGAATTAATTTAGTATAATTAGGGTTTTAATTCAAACTATTTTTGTCTTTTAGTGAAAAATTTAATATTTTTCAAACTTTTTCATTTTTCTTCTGTTCATTAGAGTAATTTAGGATTTTTAAAAGAGTCAACTTATTTTTAGCATTATTTTATCATTTTTTATAATTATTTTAATTTAAAAATAGTTTTTAGTGATTTAAAAATAGAAAAATAGTTTTGAAAATTTAGGAAAAATACTTTTTAGTCTTTAGATAATATAATTAAGTTATTTGTTCAATAAAATAAATTTTTTGACATTTTGATTAATTATATTTAAATTTAGGGCTTTAATTAGCATTTAAAATTGAATATTTAATTAATAAAAGGTTTTAAAATATTTTTATTAGATTTTTATTCTTATTTATATTATTTTAGACTTATTTTAGTTTTTAATTAATTTTTAGGTTTAAAATTTTTAATTTCGTAGTTTTTTTACGGTTTTACGTGAACGCCTTTTCGTCTTAGCTCGATCCGTCTTCGTAACCGTCATTCTCTTCTCACCCCATTTCTAGTATTTCTCTTTTCTCAATATAATCACAAAAGTTAATCAATTTATTACACAACGCACTAGCCTCCTCGAGAACGAACTCACTCTTATTTTGGGTCATAACTTGTGGTTTTCCTAAACTACTCGTTAATACTTACCCTAATTGCCTTGTTTTCCTAAACAAGTGTGATTTTACAACTATCAGTATCTATTTAGGTTAATTATGTGAACTATCGATACTTAATGGAGTATATTTGATGTTATAGGTTCCAAGTACATGTCGTAGAAGGAAATGAAAGAAACATGAAGATATGAAGCTTAAACGAAGAAATAAAGTCAAGCTTCTGATCTCCGGACACCTGTCACTGTTTTGGCCATATCTTGAGCATACGAACTTCGTTTTAGTTGATTCAAGCGGCCACGGAAAGAGGAAAGAAAGATATACAACTTTTCTTTTTGGTCCACGCTGGAAATGAACAAAAGTGAGGCGCACAATCCAAAAAGTGCGGCGCATTTTTCTGCAGCACAAAAATATTCTAGACGGGCAAAAGTACGGCGCACAAATGAAAAAGTGTGGCGCACTTCCTTCTACACAACTCAAAAGTCATATTAATGACTCTCCTTTACTCATAGTCTGATCATGTTATTTCTCCTTGGTCCCCAAGTGTTAGAAAACGATAAATAGACTTCATTTTGGCCAGAGGAACATATATCTTACCATCTATCCTCAAGAACACCACTTGGGAAGAAGGAATTTGGTGATTAAGGCTTGACAACCTTTGATCCAATCATCCTTGGCATCACATCACCACCACCACAATATAGCCGCGTTTTCCAGTGGTCATCCACCATTCTCAAACCCTAACAATCTATTTCTAGTACCTACAAATACATATACCTGGAGAATCAAACATAATTCTCTTGAGAACTCCATATAAAACTTGTTGCCAAACGCTCCTTGTGAACACACCATTTGTTACTTGTTGATTTCTGGAAGTCGGGAACAATACTTGGGTTACTACAGTAGGTTACGGGGTATATGAATGTAATTGTATCATTAGTTTGATACTTGGTTATTGGTTGTGGAAAATACTTTATAAACACTTACTTTGGAGAATCATTGGTAACTTTCCTATTTATATTTTGATGATATATTCTAAGTTCATTCATTGTTATATGTTTATCATGATGTTTAATATGGAGTAGTCGTTTTGTGCTTGGTTTAGGTGTACATCGAATCCATTGAATTGATTATCTAACATGGTTGTGCATAAAGTACGCCGCACAATTAGATTTGTGCGCCGCACTTTCTGTCTGATTCTTAGTTATTAGCATGGTTTATTTGTTCTTGTACTCGATACTATTATGTTTGATCATTGGTATGTGTTTGATTCATTTCTGATTATAACTAGTACTTATATGATTGAATGTATTCCATGTCATCTAGTAAATGAATCTTGGTATTCGCCTTTGTCGCGATTGGTGGAATGAAATATATAACAACTCTTACATAATATTGTTTAGTGCTTGAATTATTAAAAACCAACATAAACTATTCTTAATGCTTTTGGTATGACATAATCTGTAGAAGGATTTCTTGTTATATTGAATAGATGTTGCATGTGCGACTAGTAATCCACATGTGGTCTTACATTGTTTATTTGCTTATAATCTATCCTTGTTAGTAGTCACTTTCATGATTCTTAGCCTAAACCAAACACTACTTTAAATCATTGTAAGAAGCTTAAATCTTTAGAACTTGTGACACTCTAGAGATCATTGTTTTTACTTGTTAACAACAATCCCGTGGAACGACCTGGACTTTACCTAAGACTATACTATACACGAAAGGGTATACTTGCCCGTGTTGTATTTTTAGTCCTCCTTTGGTAATCATCTAGTAATATATAAATTTAAGACTTGAGAACACATCAAGTTTTTGGCGCCGCTGTCGGGGATTGTTTTTGTTACTTGTTTAAATTTTTTTAGAAACTTCTTTTAAAATTAAACCATCGCCGTAGAGATTTCTGACAATCTCAAATTTTCTGTTTTAAAATTTGCAGGGATTACGCCGCACAGTTAGTTTTGTGCGCCACACTTTCTAGACGATTTCTAAGTACGACGCATAATTAGTTTTGTGCGCCGCACTTTCTGGAACAATATAAGTTCGCCGCACTTCCCACAAGTGCGACGCACTTTTTGTCTGAACGAACTTGCTTCTAAACTGATTAAGTTTAGTACTTTTCAAAAACCACCCAAATTGCCTTTTTAGACTTTGTGAATTTGTAAATATATATAGTTTATCATCATTATAAAAAAACAAAAAAAATATTAGTTTAGTTTTCATTTTGATTTCTATTATCGTGGCTTATATTATTTTCTTTTATTTGTGTCTTACTTGTTATCTTGTTATAAACTCATAATAATAATAATAATAATAATAATAATAATAAATAAATAATAAAAAATAAATAATAAAAATAATATAAAACAAAAAAAAGTCTTTTTGTGAAACTTTAAGCGTTTGTTTAAATCCTTGATCATGGGGAAAAGAAATTTTAAACCTCTTATTTAAAATAAATAAAAATTTAATAGCAAACGATTGTAAATATAAAACAATCCCAAAAGAAATCAAATCACCCAAGTTTTCAACCCAAAATCCATCCAAAAATGATTTTGTCGTTATAGATATACATGAAGAAGATGTCGAAACCCAACCCAATCCACCCGAACATATCATAGATATCGATCTCGATGATCAACCCCTATGGAAAAGTGCTAAATCCGTAGCACCGACTCCTAATTCAGCTATTTTTCGAACCGATGTTGATGATAATTTTGTTATTAACACTACCCACATGAAAATGGTTCAAGAAAAAAATTCGAATCTCATTTACGGGCCGATCCTCATGAACTCATCCGTGAATTTCTCGCAATCTGCGACATGTTCAAATATAGTAAAACTCAAAGTGAAGTATCAAAGTTTTAATGTTTCCACTATCCTTAGCCGATGATGCTAAAATCTGGTTCGATACGCTTATCGACGATTTTATAACATCATGGGAACAAATGAGAAGATCTTTTATAAATCGATTCTTTCAACTTTCGTTATTTGAACGTCTTTTACTCAAAATCAGAAATTTCTCTCAAACCAAATGTGAAAGTCTAACCCAAGCCTGGCTACGACTTAAGAACATGCTTCTCAAATGCCATGGGTATGGTCTAACCAAAAGAGCTATTATTCAAATATTTTATCATGGTTTAGACGAATCCACTCAAGAAATCCTTGATGGAACATCTGGAGGAATCTTTCTCTACAAAACCCCAAAACAAGCTTTTCAATTTCTTGAGGACAAAGTTATTTTTGAACTTAATTGGCCCAAAAAGTCTCGAAACTAAGATAATCGAATATCTACTTCTTTCGCCAATGAAAGTGTATTGATACCTCTCGATTAATGAAGAAGTTGGAAGCTCTTGAAGCTAAAATGGGTTCTCATTTCCAAATCTTAAAAGAAGAATTACATGAGATGCGTGAAAAATATAACGATCTCGAAGGTAATATCGCTTCTAAAAATCTCATGAACGATGACACGCCGATGTGTGGACGTCATGAATAAAATAAACTCGATGGTTGTGAAAACCGAAATACTCATGATTTGCATACTCACAAATCTCAACCTCAATCTGAAATCAATCTCGAAAGAACAATCACTAAATTTTTGGATAGTCAAAGAGTTGCAAATAATTTTGTGAAAGAGACCGTTAACATTATGAGTTTTAAGATGAAGCAAAATGAAACGAATTTCCAAAGTATTTTAGAAAACATGGAAACAAAAATAAATGAGTTATCAAAGTCTCAAATTCATGTCTCTTTTGATCAAACCGTTAGGACTAACACTCCTCTTCCACCATCAGCTCGAGCCGAGCATGTAAATGCCGTATTCACTAAGAGTGAAAAGTTCAAAGACCCTCCGAAAACCCAAAAAGATCCACCACCTCCTATCATTTTTAAGAGTAAAGTCGAAACAAGTAAACCATTCAAAACAACAAAGAAGGATTTTTACGTGGTCAAATCAAAAGACTTTCCCTTTTTGGAGTATATACCAAAAATACTGTATCCTCAACGTTTAGAAGTGGACCATTCTAACATGAACCGTATCGTAAAGGTATCTTGAATCCAGATAAAATAAAAAATAGTAATAGTAGTATTAGTATAATAAGTAGAAATAATAATAGAACTATAAAAAAATATAAATATTATAAAATCGAAAAAAAAAAGTTTTTTTATTTAGCTTTTTACTTACATTTTATTTATGTGTTTGTATTCCATTTGTAAATGGCTATATACGTTGTTAATTAATAAAAAATTAAAAAAATATGTGTGCTTTCTGTCGTAATAAAACCGCCGCACTTTTGTAAAAATATCGATGTTTTAACCAATGTGTTTGATGAGTGTTCGTTTAAATTAAAATAAAAAATCCAAAAAGATTTTATATCACCTTTATTTTTTATTTCGTAGTGTTTTGTGTGCTATTAGTAAAATGTGAATAAATAAAATTTTTATGAAAAATATAAAAAGAATATAAAACGAAAAACCATACAGCCTTTGAGTATATCGTGCATGGGCCCGTGTATTTCGTACTTGTCTACTGTAACCAAAAAGATTTTTCACGAACTTTGTGGGTGTGTTCCCTGGAAACCCTCACGAGATTATAACTCGTCCACTCGTTACACCGAGGGGTTTAAAGGATTGTTGCATACGCTAAATGTAATCGTGGTGCCTACGAAAGTGTGCTTTAGAATTTTACGCTTTTTGTAGTTTTGTCTATTTTACAGATTTAATAAATTGGTGAAGATTGGATTGGAATGATGTTATAAATTTATCACTTGGGGATGTGCTCGTCGCTCACGAATCTTGAGTGTTGGGGAAAATGAATTGTCAGATATAACTCATTAGTAAATAAAAACTTCTTTTAAAAAATAAAAAAATAAAATAATTTGTTGTTTTCTTTGCCACATAGGTTAATTTATAAAAAAAATAAAAACGGAAAAAATGGTTGGTTGATTTTTGCTAATATTTAGTTCGCGTTTGGCTACGAGTATTGTGGCATTCCAACGAAGATGAAGAGGTACCGCTTCGTGTTTCGTATTTTTTGTGGTGTACGCTTATATCAAGTGTGAAGGAACTATTAGTTGTGAAGGGTGTGATATAAAAAATATATAAAATAAAAAAAAAAAAATATTTTTGTAAAGGCAATCCATGTTTTTCATCCCACTTTTTAACTTAAGTGTGGATGAGGATTTGTATATAAATAAAACCCTCCTTGTATGTGTGCTTGTTTGCTATATTTTGCAAGGAAAGCATTTTGGAGCACTATGATGGATTCATCTTTTGAAGTCCTGCAATTTTCTACTTAGCTCCAGGAAGTACTCGTTTCCCTTTAACTTAATTTTACCTATTTTTGTTATTTATTAGTTCTCACATCGATGACGATGTTCAACTTAAGTGTGGAGGAGGAGACAAATAGGAAAAAAATGAAAAAAATCAATTTTCTCCACATGAAAAATCTTTTAAAAAAAAATAAAAAATATAGATGTTTTGTAAATAAATAAAGTGTTTTTAGCAAAGCAAAAATCTATTGATTTATACTATAACTAAGCACAAACAATCCACCAAATATGTGAGGAAACCTAGCCTTTATATTTATCTATTTTATGTGAAAGTTGATAATTTAGTGTGCTTCAGAACTTATGCTTGATTATCATATACTAAACCACAGTGAGGTTAATTTATAGATATTTCTGAAAGGAGGCAAAATAAATCCCATTATATCATTTCAGTCTAGCTACACTGGCTTGCTAAAATATGTTGCTGTATCATTCCATGTGCTATTATCCTTATGTTTATGCCTATCTCTATCAAGTCGTATGTGTTACATTATAAATAAAAGAATGAAAAGAAGTATTAAAAAAAGAGAAAAAAAGAAAAGAAAAAAAAGAAGAATAAAGTATTGTAGTGTTATCGATTATACGACTTTGACAAGGCATATTGTGTTACTAAACCCTCATCATTATCATGTTTTGCCTCTTTGAAAACTTATCTGGTGCTCAGGCCGCAACAGTTATGTTTATGTGTCTTGTACAAGCCTATGGTAGCTATCTATTTTATATCCGTGTTATTTGAGTGTTATCTTACATTAACCATTGTGAGTGACATCGTGTGAATTCTAAACACTATTCTCATGTGAGGTGCTGAAATTATTGTGTCATTTGCTTTTTCACTTAGAAACATAATCATTTTCCTATCATGCTTCATATAGATACTTATGCCTTTAAAATCTAATCTTGTTTTCTCGCTTTGATTGCTTGAGGCAAGCAATAGCTAAGTGTGGAGTAATTTGATAACACCCAATTTATACATGTTTAGATATGCGTTATCTGTATATATTTAGGTTAATTATGTGAATTATCGATACTTAATGGAGTATATTTGATGTTATAGGTTCCAAGTATGTGTCGTAGAAGGAAATGAAAGAAACACGAAGATATGAAGCTTAAACGAAGAAATAAAGTCAAGCTTCTGATCTCCAGACACCTGTCACTGTTTTGACTATATCTTGAGCACACGAACTTCGTTTTAGTTGATTCAAGCGACCACGGAAAGAGGAAACAAAGATCTACAACTTTGCCTTTTGGATAGAAATGACCAAAAGTGCGGTGCACAATCCAAAAAGTGCGGCACATTTTTCTGGAGCACAAAAATATTCTAGACGGGAAAAAGTGCAGCGCACAAATGAAAAAGCGTGGCGCACTTTCATTCTGCACAACTCAAAAGTCATATTAATGACTCTCATTTACTTATAGTCCGATAATATTATTTCGCCTTTTGTCGACGTATAGTCAGTATTCGGCCCGGCCCAACAGTCCCACGACCCACACATACCTAACTTATCCTTCAAGAAACCCTAGCACTATATAAACAAGGCTAGGGGTCTCATTCTACATAAGGTTATCTCTCATACTTACACCTCTTTTAAAATATATCGACCCGACACTAACTTTACCGTCGGAGGTGGACCCGGGGCTCCGGCCTCGGGTCTACGTCTAACCGGTTTACCTTTGTTTGCCGCATTACTCAGGACACGGGAAGACGACGAACGGACCAGGGAGTCGTCGAACCGGCCTGGCCTTATTATGCTCCAACAAGTTGGCGCCATCTGTGGGACCATGACTAAAACATGCTACCCGCTCTCATAGACGTAAAAGTTAATGAAAAAATCGGGTAATTCTGAATCGTTTACTTTTGTTTTTCACTTATTGCTTTGTGCCATGAGCAGAAACTTATATTATTTTATCATTATACACCATGACAAATGAGTCCACCTCTTTGGTAAAATTGTTCAATATGTAAGTTTGCCATGTTTCAATATGTAAGTCTGCCATGGGCAAACTTATTTCATACTACCGAACAAATTTGTTTTCCATATCTAGGGTCCTACGTTTAAACTGATAAACATGTTTTACCAAATAAGCTTTGTACTGGTTCAAAAGTCAATGCTCGTGCTTCCCATATCTTTTAAATTTGAAAAAGATATTATCTACTCCGTATATTTTCTAAAATTGGTAACAAGATTTTGTCCATATCTTAACATCTTTTTCATACATCTTTATCTACTTGATAAATATATGAGCCAAGAATTAAGGTCGCACTCGACACAAATTCCTTCGTCCCAAGGCCAAACTATAGTCGCTGACACGCTTGTGACTACTTTTACTATTGTCCACGGCCCAACACGATCCGATTAACTCCTTTCGTTTCAGACACAACGCCACAAAACACTCACGTCCACCCTTACTAACTCTCTTAATCATCTATAATTTGAGTCTTATAAGCCCGGTCTCCCCTTGTTTCGGACTCGGACACCGCATGGGTGGCGGAACCACCAAAAAGTGATCTTGATGCCACCGGCCACGGGCTTCAGGTATCATATGATTTTTTCCCGCCCTTTTACGGTTCAGATCATATCCTCATATATCAGAGCTAAGGCGTGGACTTCACCCCATATTCATTTTCCAACAGACAATGATATGTGTTTGGCTTTCATACGAACCGTCGTTTAAAATTGCTTAGAATACGACTAACACTCTGAGGTTATCTTGATAACTGGTCAAGTCACCCCAACTATTGTGATTCGTGAGCTTGGCCAGGGACGCCTTATGAGTAATATAATATATATTCTCCAATTGACGGATTTCAGATCCGAGAATATTTAAACTTTTAGTTTTTTTGGTGTCGCGTTCATTGGTACGTCCTTTTACGATAGTGCACATGCGAACAAATTTTAATTTTTTATTTGCGGTCATTGACCTCGTTCTTCCGCGATCGTTCGTACACTCGGATATTTTTTTAAACTAATCATTTGACTTAATAAAAAATATTTTAAACTATTAAAGATATTACGTATATCTTTAATATTCAAAAATATTATCGATATTTTTTATAAGATATTACATAAATCGATAAATAGATATTACATATATCTTTTAATTTGATTAATATATTTTTTGTACATGTCGCGTCCCGGCTTACTTGTATCGTGTCGTGACCCGACCTTATTATCTGTGGTCATGGTACGTCCAGCCGCGCTGGTATAAAATTATTTTATTTTTTATACACGATCGTAGTATGTCCAGCCGTGCGCATATGTATGTTTGGTCATATTCTATTTTTCACTGTGGTCATGAGCCGTGTCTTTCATATTAATCCACATGTTCGGATATATTATTTATATAAATAACGGATATTACACATATCATTTAAATTACTACAAGATAGTCTTTAGGATATATTTCGATATTTTTTATTATATATATCTTTTAAATCGGTAAGATATATTACATATATTTTTTTAAATAATATGTTTATCATTTGCGGTCATGGTACGTCCATCCGTGATAGTCCGTACACTCGGATATCTTCTACCTACGGGCATACATGTACACATCGTTCCCAGGTGGAATAAGAAGATTGAGTGAACCTAATAATTCAACTCGTGTAAGAGGGTTGCAAACCCAACGACCACGGATCATGTATCCTTGTTAGACACCTTTCTATCAAGATGTTGTATTAAGTTACACAAACCTCATGACTCATGATGGACTTTCAAATGACACACTATGCACGTCTAACAACATTTTGTCAAAACTTTGACCGTCCTTATGGTATTAGCGGTACGCCGCACGTAATGGCATAGCTCATCCAATAAGTTAGTTAAGATACGTCTTGTACTATATGAAAATTCGCGGTTATGGCAAGACCCATCCGCGTTGGTTCGCACGTTCGAACCCAATTTCTATCTTTCGTACGCGACTATGGTACGTCCATTCGCGCTGGTCTACGTGATCGTATTTTTTTAATACTTGATTAAGTTTAATACTACTAATTGAGTGTAGCACCATTAAACTTGGGGGGGGGGGGGCTACTAGGGTATAATAATACCACTACTGATGTGCACGTCACACAAATATATTTGGATATATTCCTTTGCCGTAGAAGTACGCCTTCTGCCGGTTTATTCCTTTGCCATGGAAGTGCTATTCCATTGGCTTATTACTTCGCCGCGGAAGTAATCATTTCGCGCGCTTATTCCTTTGCCATGAAAGTATCTCTTCCATTGGCTTATTCCTTCGCCGCGGAAGTACTCCTTCCGCGAGCTTGTTTTTGCGCCATGAAAGTATTTCTTCCATTGGACTATTCTTTCGCCGCGGAAGTACTCCTTCCGTGCGCTTATTCCTTTGCCATGGAACTATTTCTTCCATTGTCTTATTCCTTCGCTACAGAAGTACTCCTTCCGCGCGCTTATTCCTTTTCCATAGAAGTATCTCTTCCATTGGCTTATTCCTTCGCCGCGGAAGTACTTCTTCTGCGCCCTTGTTTCTGCGCCATGGAAGTATCTCTTCCATTGGCTTATTCCCTCGCCGCGGAAGTACTCCTTCCACGCGCTTATTCCTTTGCCATTGAAGTATCTCTTGCATTGCCTTATTCCTTCGCCGCGGAAGTACTCCTTTCGCGCGCTTGTTTCTGCGCCATGGAAGTATCTCTTCCATTGTCTTATTCGTTCGCTACGAAATTAATCCTTCCGTGCGCTTATTCCTTTGCCATGGAAGTATCTCTTCCATTGGCTTATTTCTTCGCCGCAGAAGTACTCCTTCCGCGCGTTTATTTTTGCGCCATGGAAGTATTTCTTCCATTGGCTTAGGCCTTTGCCACGGAAGTATCTCTTCCGCTTGCTTATTCATGCGCCGCGGAAATATTCTTTCACGTGCTCGTTATCTTTCGCCATGGAAGTATTCTTCCACGTGCTCATTATCATTCGTCATGGAAGTACTCTTCCATGTACTCATTATCTTCTCCGTGGAAGTATCTCTTCCACGTGCTTATTATCTTCCCCGTGGAAGTATATCTTCCACGTGCTCAATATATTCGTTGTGGAAGTATCTCTTCCACGTGCTTATTATCTTTGTCGTGGAAGTATCTCTTCCACGAGCTCATTATATTCGCTGTGGAAGTATCTCTTCCACATGCTTATTATCTTCGCCGTGGAAGTATCTCTTCCATGTGCTTATTATCTTCGCTATGTAAGTATCTCTTCCACGTGCTTATTATCTTGCCGTAGAAGTATCTCTTCCACGTGCTCATTATATTCGCTGTGAAAGTATTTCTTCCACGTGCTCATTATTTTCGCCATGGAAGTACTCTTCCACGGGCTTATAATCCTTCGCCATGGAAGTACTCCTTCTACTGGCGCATTGTATTCGTTGTGGAACTATTTCTTCCACGTGCTTATTATATTCGTTGTGGAAGTATCTCTTCCACGTGCTCAATATATTCGTTGTGGAAGTATTTCTTCCACGTGCTCATTATTTTCGCCGTGGAAGTACTCCTTCCACTGGCACATTGTATTCGCTGTGGAAGCATTTCTTCCACGTGCTCATTATCTTTCGCCGTGGAAGTATTCTTCCACGGGCTCATTATCCTTCGCCGTGAAAGTGCTCTTCCACTGGTGACTTATTTTAGCCGTGGAAGTATTCCTTCCATGAGCTCATTGTCTTCGTCGCGGAAATACGTCTTCCACTCTCTTGTTGCCTTTGTCGTTGAAGTACGCCTTCCACTGGCTCATTCTGCCACAGAAGTACATCTTCTGTTGGTTCATATCTTTGTTACGGAAGTACGTCTTCCGCGACAAATTACTTTGCCCGGCCACGAAGTGATTTCTTCAAATTTTGCATTGTTTGACCTTAATTAGGCGAAGCCTGATTAACTACGCCTAGTTCAAGAAAAACCGTGACAAATTTTTTAAGTTACTATCGTATGTTAATAAGTGTGTAAACACTTATCCTTTTACTACTAAAATCAAGTAAAAAGAAGACCTAATCATGTGTTTAATATCATAAAAGTCGGAATTACGCGTGGTTTTGTGTTTTTATGTGAAATAGGTACAAAAGATCAAAAGGAAAGAAAACACGGGATTTCACGGTCATTTGTTGAAAATAAAGTCAAAGAAAGAGACAAAGACAAAGTCAAAGAACCAAAAGTTTACTAAAGATCACGAAAACCGGCAAAATCGACACGACTTTGAAGAAATGATCAAGAAAACCAAAATCAAGTTCGTTTTAGTGGATTTTAACTTAATGAAGGACATTTGGGCTTTGTGGGTCCCACTTTTGGTTAATGGGCCCAAAAGCCCATTTAAGGAACAATAGTTATTCACTTGTGGATATCAAGCCCATCAAAGGCCCATTTACAATATCTTATTGAGACGAATGGGATTTTTGGGCCAAGCCCATTTACAAAATAAAAAGAAGTGACGGTGAAAACAAAGTTTCTAAACTTTGTGAGGTCAGAGTCTTCTTGGTCAACCCTCACTCACACACACACGTTTAATAAACTTTTACCCACCCACTCTTCCCATTTATTTTCGATACACATAATGTTTACCCTTTTCATCTCTCTCTCACAACCAAATACGCAGCCACCCCTCCCTTAACGCTAATCAGTAAAAAATTTGGGGCTTATTGTTTTGTGAGGCGCGTGTGAATCACGGATGGAAATTAAATCCCCATCTTAATCGAAGCTGCACGATGGTGGTCCTCAATTGACATGGCTCATCTCTCTCATGTGATTGGTTTAAACACATGACAAAAATAAGTCCACCAATAATCATCCTCCACATCAGCAGCAAAGAAACACAAGAAACACAAAAATAGACACACTGGCGATCCGTGTGACCCTTGGACGATTTTTCACCATAGATCAAGAAAAAGAGAGAGAAAAGAAGAAAAGAGCGGCCAAGATTGCTCTCCGTGCTCACCAAGCTTCATCAACAAGCCATAGAGGTTGGCTATAAATACCCCCATATTCTGTAATGTTTGTGGTGCCATTTTTATTTTTATTTTATTATGCAAAATAGTTTTTAAGAATTTGTAATTTTCTTTTCCAGTATTGTAATCTTTTTTTTAATATTAATAAAGTTTATCTTCATTTAAATTGTGTCTATTTACTTTTCTGTTAAAATTTCTTATAATTGCAAATTTATCTTTAAACTGTTAGTTATAATAATAATAAATTTATTTAATCAAATTAATTAATAATTTGTGTTAAATAAAGAAAATAAAAGTGGATAGAAAAAACTTGCCCACTGGAAGTTTAAATTAAATCTGGTTCGTGAGTAGATGATTGTGAATCGAATGATGGTGATGTTTGGGGTGTAAGGTGGTCTCGTCTTCGATTAAAAGGGGGCTCAGCGCCTCTCCTTCGGCTCAACGGTATCGTCACAAGGTTTAATTCTCTTTTTATGTTATGTGTTTTAGTTAAACTGTGTTTATATTTATCTGCTTGTGTTTTAGTTTAGTTAATATGATTTTAAGAAGTTTTGAGTTATCTGTTTAAGTGATTTGTATTAATCTGTTTATGTGAAGTTTTGTATGCAAGCCTTAAGATTTTATTAACCTGATTTGGTTAACTAGAATTAAAAAACTGTTAAGTTTAATGAATATTTGGAGTCAGTCTTATATAGTCAAGATAATTTTTGGAATTGAGTTAGAGTAAATTGTTTGATTTAGATTTGGAATTTGAACATTAGGTCTGCTAGCTTTGAGTTTTAGTCTGCTTAATTTGTTTTAAAGTAATTGGTTTAGATCTTGCTTGTTGATAAGTTTTTGCTGATTTATTTTGAGTTAGTAGTTTAATGAAGTTTAGTTTTGCTGATTTCAGATAGTAGTTTTGCTTATTGATATTAATTGCTTATTGTCAGTTAAAAATTTATTTGCTTATTTTCTGTTTAGTTTTTTTTTTTGCTTATCTGATTTAGTTTGATTTGCTGATCTGCATTTTGCTAGCAGATCCATTTGGTCTGTCTAGTTGTTATACAGATTTTATCAGTTTCAAACATATAAAAAAATTAATTAACAAACAAAAATTGTCTCCAACGAGACTCGAACCCGTGACCTGCCGTTCACTGCCCAACACGTTTACCAACTCCTCTTGACTCTCTTTTTGGTTTAATCTCAGCCTCTTTAATTAATATAGGATTATTTAGTAACTGTCAGTTTTATTAAGTAAGCTTAAATACAAGTTTTAGTTAGTTATTTTTATATATAAAGTTTTTATATATTCACTTTTATTAAATTAAAAAAATAATAACAAAAACAAAATAAAACTGACAAAAAAATAATAATAATAACAAGTTTTCCCCCGGCAGCGGCGCCATTTGATACTAGGTTTTTGCCAAGTATAAAAATTTGTTCGTCTCAGTTCAATTCGAATTGATTACTGGTTAAATGTGTGACTCAATCGTTCTTGGTGAATTAAAAGAAAATGTCGTTGATTATCTATAACTAATTAAAAAGTAAATGCGAAAAGTTAAAAGAATAAACTAAAGACGAATGACAAATAACAAAAAAACGTAAAACAAGACGAATATTAAAAACTAAAAATTAAAACGATATCACAACGAATATTAAAACAAATATTAAAAGAAACAATTAATAAAAGTAAAAGAGAAAATAAAAAAATAAAAAAAAATAAAAATAAACTTTTCGAATTAAAAATAAAACTTACTTAAATAAAAATGAAAGAAATTGGATTATAAAACTATTTTAAAAAGAAACGAAACAAATAATAAAACGTAAATTAAAACAAAACAATTAATAAAAATAAATCTAAAAGAAGAAATTAACTTTCGACTTGAAAATAAAGTTTACCTAATGAAAAATGAGGAAATAAAACTAAAAGGGGGATAAAAAACTAAACGAGGCAAAACCAAAAGCGGGTACTAAATAAAAGATAAAACTTGAACTTACAAAAAATATTAATTTTAAAAATAGACGAAAATATAACTAAGTATACGTGATTTTCAGAAATAAAATCGGAACAACTTTCAGATTAAACTACACAATTACGGAACAATATTAATTAATAAACTAGCAGGCAGGGTACCAGCTCAAGCAGGTAACCTAGCTGCTGAGGGGGTAACCAAGCTAGCTACTAGGCTAGCATGTCACATTCATGTTATACGGAATCTTCACTATGGCTTATACGGAATAAAATGTGCTTGGTTTCACTTATACGGAATATAGTTAAATTCTTATCCGGGAAAATTCATTTCCACTATCCGGGAAAATTATTGCTATTTATTATCCGGAATTTATTTTTCTTCTTATCCGGGATCCAAAATCGAACACTTATTCGGAATGAGGCTAAATATCTTATCCGGAATAAAATTTTGCAAGCTTATCCGGAATGTTGGGGTTTACTAGTTCGGAATAATAATGACCCAAATGAAAATAAGCTAAAATCTAATAAGCACTTATCTAAAAACTTAACCAAATCAATTTTAAGAAAAACCTAATAAGCCAAAATTTAAAAACTTTTTTAAAATAATAAATAATAAAAATATTTAAAAACAACTTTTTATAAAAATTTACTAATAAGCACTTAATTAAAAATAAGAAAATTAACACAATAAGCACTAAAACACTATAAGCTATAAAAAAACAAACACTAAAAGATCAATAAGCACAATCAATAAAAAACATCAATCAAACAAGAACATGATTAATTAGACTACATGATTATCAAAAATAAACAAGATTAAAAAGATTAAGAAAGGAAGAATGAGAACGATTAATTGAAAAAGCTTCAAATTAAAATTATTAAGATTCAAATTACAAGATTAATGAAAAAGCTTAAAACTTTAAAGAAAATACTAGAGAGAGAAAGTATTAAGCTAATCCTAATCCTAAACTAATCTACTCCTAATTTTCTAACCACCTCCTAATGACACATTAGGAGGGTATTTATAGGAGGAGTAAAAAATGTTGATGCTTTCTTCATTCTTTCTTCTCGTCTCGACTCGATTTAAATTCTTTGTCTTTCTCGACGTCATCTCGGGATTTGTCGATATAAATTGAACTCGTCTTATAATTTTCTTCTTTAATTAGACTTTGTTCTTCGACTTCATTAAACTTCCGTCTTTAGACTTTTTCTTCGATAAATCTTCAGAATAGGTCTTGGACTTCCGTTCTTTTTGCACTCTTGATCTTTTGACTTCGTCTTTTGTCTATTTCTTCAATAAAAGACCGTGAAAGCCCATGTTTTCTTTCCTTTTGATCTTTTGTACCTATTTCACATAAAAACACAAAACCACGCGTAATTCCGACTTTTATGATATTAAACACATGATTAGGTCTTGTTTTTCCTTGATTTTAGTGGTAAAAGGATAAGTGTTTACACACTTATTAAATCCCCTACACTTGACCATTGCAATGACCCCATGCAATGCATAATTTTAAAGCATAAAGTTACATTTTTCTCATAATTAACCCATCTTGGCCTTTATTAAAGTATAGTAGTACGACTAAATAAAAAGAAACTAAAAGGATGATGAAAAGATAAAAACTTTATTCAAGGAAACAAAGGTTACAATTTCCATTAATTTATTAACTTTTAAATTGCACTACTACAAAAAAGTCCATGGATAGTGGTCCAAAAAGGCAATGGAGACTGGTTTTCTAGGACGTCTCTATGTGAAGGATCTCCTTGCTCGAAATAAAAAGATACTGGTTTTTAAACCAGTCTCTATTAAAAGAATCGACACTGATTATCTTCATAAAAACAAGTCTCTTTAGAGATTGGTCTCCATACTAATCTTCAGAAATCAGTCTTTTAAGAGCATCTAACCAGTCTTTTTATGGAGTAAAAAAATGTGTTTTTTTCTAAAAACCAGTCTCTTTTTAATTAATTTTTTTAAATAAAAAAATTGGAATTTTTATTAAATTCCAAGTTTTACAAATTTAACCGTCTACAATAAAATAATGTAAATACAAGAATTCTATAAAAATAAATAAATTAAAGGACTTGAATTGTCATAAGCAACAAATGTATGTAAATAAAGACAACTTTATTAATTGGAAGGATTAAAATTGTCAAATACATATTTCGAATCAAATTTGTTTTAACTTGTCGCCACAATGTAAACCAAGCTCCAACAATCGCATTCAACTCTTTCTTATTCAACGGACGCTCGTTATTCCACGGTACCTACAAGTAACTTATGATTGCCATTACTATGAACCGTTACTCGATACACGGGGTTTAGAGTTAAAATTAAACAGTGTGTGTGAACTATCAAAATTACTTGTCAAAAAGTATTACTATTATAAGTGTGAACGATAAACACTTACTTCCGCCACTGATAAAAAACTGGTTATGTCGTGAACTGCATTAACAATCAATTAAATACCAGGACCAATGTTTAATTCTATAATATTATCTATCTGGAACCACCAAGGCATAAATGTAAAGGTGTACATACTACGCATCTATTTAACGAGAAGCATATACCTTTTTCTTGGAATGCTTTATCTGTTTTCGCAAATTCTGCCACCAAAGCCCTTTCCAACGCTAAAATCCATTCATCTCGGTTAAGGTCTGGAGTATAGCAGCCAAAACGTTGTTTAAAAAGTTCTCCTTTGTATATATGGCTTTTGAAGACCTGTTATCGCCATGGAGTATCTACAATCAATAGTTTTGCTAGCATTACTATTCTAGACATAATTTACAATCATCGATAACATATGATTCAGACACCTAATATTAAAATTACCAAAAACCAAAGATGTCATATTTCGTAAGAGAACATAGGTGATATGACATACTTCGAATATGGAATACTTGGTAACAACATCTACCAAAACGCGTTGGCATTCACTCTTGATCAAGGTAAAATGTTCCCCTTTCTTTGATTGATTAGCTTGACCACTAAAAATATCGGGTCTCTCGAATTTCTCACTTACCAATTGACGTTTTAACAAGACCGATAACATAACATGCTCTCCTTTATTGGAGAATATTTCCTCTGTCAGTCCAGATTTAAATATATCATTATTCTCCAACTTTCATCAGATACGCAACAATATCCAAAGGCAAACATAACATCACATTCACAATCAAACAACTCAATGATTAATAAATTACCACTTTGATCAAACAACTTAATGATTTATATTAAGTTGTCAACTTCTCGTTTTTTGTCAACCAATGATGTTTTACTAATGAGTTAGTAAGCCTCACTTTGTTTTACAACTTAATAATTTAAATTGCAAGTGAGTCAGTAAGCCCTATTTTGTTTTACTACAACTACTGATGATGTTTTAGACTTTCAGTAACACTCTGTGTCCCTGCTTCATGATGGAAAAACTAGGCTAGATTTAAAACTAGTAACTGATATGTATTATTTCTTAGACTAAAATATATTACTATATGATATAGCCAACTTTAACAAGTAGTAATTTTCAAGTGCTATTTCTTATAGCAAGCTACCAATTTGGATGATAACAAATATATAAGCCAAACACCCACTTAGATGAAAGATTTACCGCAAACAGTTGTAAAGTAATGCATTATGAACATTACGGATTACTGAACATCTTGTAGCAAACTACCATTTGGATACATATTTGTTGTTTTAGAAGAATGAAATTGTGCATATCGTAGACTAGTTAATGGTACTATTTGGCTTCTAAAATATTGTTACTTGAAAAAAATTAATTTTGATTACCATGTTGACCTGATAACCTGATAAAATTAATTATGTAACCATAACCCGACCTGATAACATTATCAAGTTATCACATTCGAGTCAAAACAACCCGACTAAATTTTTTAACCTGACCCGATAAGCCTAATCCAGCTTGGGTTCCGGTAAGGTCAATCGACCCTACTGGACACCCCTAGCTACACCAATAGTATCACAAAATAACAGTTTCATGGATGCAGGAGCTTCTAAATACTAGAAGCATATGAACTATTTGCATATCTTAAAAGCTTGTTACGAGTATATATAGTGTCTTATTAAAGTACATGTTATCAATAATTAATATGATTGTTATAGTTTATGGTCTATACGACTCCATTTTTTAGATTAACTAATAATAATATTGATTTTTGCTAGCTACTCTCTGGCCTATGAATTTATTCACTTGATTTTAGAAACATCTTGTCCCTACTGAATCAAAAACAAATATTGGGCATAATGATCAAATTGACAAAATACAACCAGCTTGGATCATAGATTTTAATAGTAAGTGAAAAGGACTCGCTACTACAAAAAAGGACACAACTTGAGATTTATTAAACCAAATCAAACCCAAATAATGGCTACAACTACAACTGAAACCTATAACCAGCCCAAACTAAATCAAGCTAAAACTGGTAAACACAACGAGATCAATAGGAAGCAAACAAGATCAGTACCACGTAAAATCGGCTGCAAACAAGACCAACCGCAAATTTTATTAAGTTGTATTCTCTGTGAGGAAGATGTAATCATACCAGTAAATTATATACCACCAATCACGAAAACAAAAGAACTCTTTCCTTTAAACTTACAATCGATAGAATCTCTGCAAAATTGAAGTTCTCGAAATACAACCGGTAGTCCACTCTTCCGCATCTATCTGTCAAATAGTACATAACGGAGAATATAAATAAATTAAACATTAGGATATATATCCTAAGTATCTATCTAATGGTTGAAAATTGCGGGACACTATTTTCAGCCGCGTTATAGTCACTTAATCAAGAACTTATTTGATACAGATCACTATTAATAGCTTGTCAAGTTAACCATGAGTTAACTATCATACGTAATTGTACCAGCATGCGTCTTTTTAGTAGAGGTCATAGTTTCAACCAACCAGACAACAGATGCAAATACTCAACTCAACAAATCAGATTACAGGAAGATTTAGTATGATGTGTTTTCACTTTGTTGATGCAAAAGTTGGTTGATCCTTGCTAGACCTGAATTAGGCTTAACTCGGGTTGGCTAGGCTCCGGATCCTGCACCAAGTGAATCGTTTGGTTGGGATCCTGCACACTAAACAACACGCGTTAGGCTTACCGTGGGAATGTTTCCCACGATTAGACTCCGGCGTGAGAGTAAGTAAACAATTTAGGGTTTATGTGAGTTTAGAGTACAAGTCGTAATACCTTTGTGGAACACTTGGGGGTTCCTTTTATAGGCAATGAAACCCTAGTGGGCTTTCACTGATGCTTCGGCCCTAAGGAAGAGATAACCACCAGAATTAGAATGATTGTTATCTTCTAATTTTGGTAGTGAATATCCTCTACCATTGGGATAAAGATATTCCTAGACAGAATATTATTCTGTCTAACCCTATGTCGGCCATGTCGGCCGCACCGGGCCGTGGGCCGCACACATGTGTGCGGTTACTGTTCATTCAAGCCCATAAGCCCGAATGACATTATTCCACCCATCTGTGATGGGCCGGATACGGGTAGTACCCGTGGGCCGGGTTTGTGACCCTGTTGGGGACTATACGTCATCATGTCCCCCCAGTCTAGTTGTTACAGTCGTAGGCGTAACCTCTAGACTATCAAGGTGCTCTCCGGACATACCAAGGAAAGACATAGGAAATGAAACTGAAATTTTTGTTGTTCTGGCCGCACGTAGCGACCCTTCGTAGGAATATTTTATGAATACTACCTTAGCCGCACGCAACGGCCAAGACAACTTAAATGTAACATTAAATACGTTCTTACGTAAGAGCCGCATAACCTGACAAGAATAAAAAACATTAATGATAGTCAACTATCCAGTCGCATGCCTGCAAAAGTGCACCATTAATGCCCACCCTTGAGCCACGTAAAACTGCTAAGAAATGACCCGTGGGTCCCCCTCTGATTTTGTAGAAATGTCAGAAACCCTATCCGTTGGATAGGCGAGGAGGCTGACACGTGTCGAAGATCCAAGGCACCTCGGAAACCGAGGCAACCCTATATAAGAGTGGGTATGCGTGTTTGTTACACACACAAACCACTCCTTCTTCCGCCATTGTTAATCTCAAGCTTTTATCTCCCAAAATTTTTGCCTTCTTTTCCACGGATTTTCGTCGCCGCAGGTTAGATCATCACGCTTTTAAAGACCTTTTTATAAAATATGGTAAAGGATAATCCCCTTATCACGGATGTCCTTAACGTGATGTCTGCGGAAAAATACCTCGACTTTCTGTCGAAGTATTATGTACCCGAAAGTGTACACCCCACCTATCTGGGTGATGGTGAAGCGATTACGGATGCACCGGCGGGGAAAGTAGGCATATATACACGCCTGTTTGACTCAGCCAACTACCGTATCCCTTTATCCAAGTTTTTGGTAGACCTTCTTTTGCATTATGACTTTCATATCACCCAGCTCCATTGCATAGGGGCGTGTAAAATCAACCAGTTTGAGATTACATGTCATACCTGCGCAGTAACCCCCACCGTGAACCTTTTTAGGGCTTTCTACTTTCCTCAGTTAGTGAACGGGTGGTTGTCGTTCAAGAAACGACCCGGGAATGCCCCTATGACATATAGGAAACCTCTAGACTAGGTCGACCCCATGAAGGTAGCAGAAGGATTCCGGCCGTTGAAGCCGAACGAGCTCCCCTTGCTAGAAGCATTAGCCGACCGTACGATACCGCTTGAAGAGACAACCAAGCCTAGATCGGACGAAGGAGAGCCTCTTATCGAGAAATCCCCATTGGATTTCCACAATGAAGACGGCGAAGACCCATTGCTAGAGGGGGGTACCACCAATCAGGAAGAAGAGCATGACCCTAATGAAGACACCACGCAAGCTTCCGGGTCCACCCCACTTACCTCTAGAAAGAGAAAGACAACCAGGCGGGTGGCGAGGAAAATTGGGGAGGAGGCCGGAGTCGCAAATGCTCCCCCCAAGAAGCTGCGGAAAGACCACCCACAATACCAAGAAGGAAGTTGCACCACGACTGCCCATGCCGATTCCACCCCGAACATGGAAGGGCCAGTTCTGCGAGTCGCCCCCGTGAGCGCCGTGGCTCCTACCAGCCCAGACCCTTTCATTGGCACCTCGTAAGTACCCCTCGTGAGTATGATTCATATCTTTGTATGATGCATAGACTAATATTTAAATAACAGGACTAATCCGGCAGCCGCAGCGCAAGGGGTAGAAGGGAGAAATCCATCCCCCGCACCAACCAACAAGCCCCCATCACCTGCCACCACACGTGCCAAGGAGCCGCTACCGGAGGGGCCAGAAGAAAGCATGCGCTTAGCATGGAACTTATCAAGTTTGACACGGCTGGAGGCCGAATCCGAGTGTTCAGAATTTATCGAACAAATCACCCCTCCTGCCCTCACCCAAGATTTAGATGAATTAGATCATGAGGCCCTTATCGAGCAGTTTGACGTATCGTCCGCACACCAGGTGACGGTGGGTGCCGCGTTAAGACACCGTCTAATCCAGGCCCTCACTAATGTGAGTCGTGCAGACAAGAGGATAGCCCGCCGTGAGGCGATGGTCGTGAAGAACGAGAAGACCATCGCATCATTGCAGGCGACATTATTGACCGCCGAGGCGACGGTGAAGGAGCAGGCACATCACGCTGACGCCAGAGAGAAGCGTATTGCTGAGTTGGAAGCCCTCGTAACCGCATCAAGCGAGAAGGTAAACTTTCGAAATATTGTACATACACTCGTACTTTTTGTATGCATGTAACCCAAGAAAAGCATATATCCTTGTAATAACTCCAATTTTCATATGTAGGTGTCTGCGGCTGAGGCTGCTACTAAGGCTGTGACCGTGCAATCCTTCAGCATCGCCCAGGAGCGTGACGCGCTGAAGGAAGAATTGACGCGGACCCAAACCAATCTTGAAGAGCAGGTTACCTCAGCTGATGAAGAGCTAAGAAAAATGGTTGTAAGTTGCGCTGAGAGGGTATGTCCCCCCCTACTAACCGCTATAGCCGGCCGTAGGTGGATTATCGGGCAAGGACTGCGACTTGCTGTAAGTAGGGCTTTGGACGCTCCACACCTACTGCAGGCGTTTGCCGGGGTCGTATCCGATGGAATCGACCGTGGCAGGCACGAAGGCCTGGTCAAAGCTGCGGAGATGATAGGGAAAAATGAGGATATCACACAGCATCCGTATCACAACCCCTGCGCAGCGGATAAGATGACTGCGTCCATGGACGCCTTGGCAGAAATCCAACACCCTCTCCTAGATGAGCTTGAGGCAATGAAGGATGCTCCATATGAGATGATAATGTCCCGGCTGAGTGCTGATCCTACTCCTTTGACGTTGGCCACTTACGATACCGTGTCCAAAACAATGAAAGGCGAGAAGTTGCTTGTAGAAGCACTGGATGCTATTGCATCCAAAGCCCGGGATGGGAAGGACGCTCGTGGGGAGGTCCTTCGTGCTCTAATTGAGGAAGGGAAGAAGGACCTAGGGGAGTTCCTACCCCCCTTGTAACTTATCTGTTGTAAACACTTGTGATTATATTCGTCCGTGTATGTACACGGCTAAGACATATTTGTAATAACTTGTCTTTTTATTTAAAAGTCCGTGATGACCACGGCCATTTTGTTTACCTATTTTGGAAACTTGTGTATTTTGACTGTGTTTAAATATTGCACGACAATACTGCATGATATATCACGTCTTACACTCAAAGAATGAAAATACATACAAGTATATAATTTACTAGACATGCGACGTGCGTCTTTACTATGCGGAGCACTGTGTGGCTGCAGCATATGGTACTTACCCCAACGTCTTGTGAGTAAGGTGTCTAGTAAGGATACATGATCCGTGCGGCTGGGGTTGCATCCCTCTTACGCGGCAAGTTGAATTAGTAGGTTCACTTAATCCTCTTACCCCACCTGGAGGCGTATAGTACATGTACAGTAATTTGAAAGAATGCATATGAATAAAACATGACATATTATGATATAAGTAAGATTCATACGACTAACAAAAAATCTAAAAAATGATTTGCACGAAACAGGTCGTGGAGCTAGCTAGGCACCACGGCATTTTATTAGAACGTTTACACTTTTGTTTGAACAATAATGACAAGTCCTAAAGAACAAGAAATGAATCTAAACAAACATAAGACAAAACAAAACAGAAAAACCGCATGGTTCTTTATTAAGACCGCACATAGCGAAGTTCCCATGCGGAATCCGTAGCTTTCAAAGATAGCACCTTTTGAGATTGGAAATATTCCATGTACGCTCAAGGTCGCGGCCATCCATGTCACGTAGCTTGTACGCGCCTCGTCCCAAGGCTTCAGTGACTTCATACGGTCCTTCCCACTTAGGGCCCAGCTTTCCTGTGTTCTCCGCTCGACTTGCTTCGTTAGCACGATAGACGTAGTCTCCCGGTCGAAAGGAAACACCCTTGACCTTGGCGTCATAATAAGCCTTCATCTTAGCCTTGGACTTAGCCTCATTAATGGCTGCGATTTCCCTTTTTTCTTCCAACAGATCCAGGTTGATTCGCAGCTGTTCATCGTTCGTGACGACATTAACCTTCGCCGTGCGGATGGTAGGCATTCCTATTTCTGCTGGTATAACAGCTTCAGTGCCGTAAGCCAATGCAAATGGAGTATCTCCGTTGGCTGTTTTGATCATGGTTCTATGCGCCCATAGCACATGTGATAACTCATCGACCCATTTACCACTTCGTTCATCCAGATGCGCCTTGATGCCATTCCCCAAGCTTCTATTTGCTCGTTCGACAAGGCCGTTTGTCTGTGGATGCTGAACAGATGCGAAGCGCCGCTTGATGTTCAATGATGCACACCAATCTTTGAATGGGTTGTCCGTGAACTGCTTGCCGTTGTCCGAGATGATTTCTCCTGGTAGGCCAAAACGGCACACAATATGTTCCCAAACAAACTTCTTAACTTGCTTGCCTGTGATGGACTTGACTGCCTTGGCCTCTATCCATCGCGTGAAGTAGTCCATTGCAACAATCAGGAATTTAACTCCCCCAGCAGCTACAGGAAATGGTCCTGCAATGTCAATTCCCCACTTATAGAATGGCCATGGGGACGTGATAGGTGTAAGCTCCTGCTGCGGGTGCCGTGGTACTGGCCTATGCACTTGGCAATCACTACACTTGCGAATCATGTCGCGCGCGTCTTAGTGCATGGTAGGCCAATAATATCCTGTTCGTAAGGCTCTAGCTACCACGGATCGTGGACCTACATGCATGCCGCACAACCCTTCGTGTATGTCACTGATTACGTAAGCGGCCTGGCGTGGTCCAACACACCGCAACCACGGCTACAAGAAAGAGCGTTTGTAAAGGATGACTTCTCGAAGTTCGAAATGCTGCGCCTTCCTTCTTATGCGTCGTGCTGCTTTTTCCTCGTCTGGAAGGGTCTCACTAGTCAAATAGTTGATAATTGGGGTCATCCATGTAGGTCCATCATCTTCAACTATAGCAGCAACCTCCCCTTCCGTTATAGATTTCTCCTTGAGTATTTCCACCAAGACTTGTTTAGATAAGTGAGCGAAGCTTGTGGATGCGATCTTGCTAAGAGCGTCCGCCTTCTTGTTCTCGCCTCTTGGCACCTGCTTGATGGAAAACATACTGAAAGTCGCGATTAGCGACTTGACTTTTTCCAAGTACCTGACCATGTTGTCCTCCTTAGCCACATACCCACCTAGAATATGGTTCGCTACAAACCGTGAGTCCACGTAGGCCTCAAGGTTGCGGACTCCCATTCTAGCGGCGATTTTTAAACCCGCAATTAATGCTTCATATTCCGCTTCGTTGTTGGTGGTCGTGAACTCAAAACAGAGGGCATACGTGAATTCCATTCCTTCTGGATTTGTGAGGATGAGACCTGCTTCGGACCCGTCCGTACATGAAGATCCGTCCGTGAATAACACCCATGGTTCTGTTGGGGTCTCGTCTTGCTTGATGATTGGCCCTTCCTCATCCGGCTTCTCGATCAGGAAATCTGCCAGGATCTGGCCTTTAACAGCCGTCCTTGGCCTGTAAGATATGTTGTGCTCCCCCAATAGGATGCTCCATTTCTGTAGCCTCCCTGCCACATCTGGTCTAGAGATAACCTGCTTGATTGGCTGATCCGTGATGACTACAATCGGGTGCGCCTAAAAGTACCAGCGCAACCGCTTTGTAGCAAACACTAGTGCTAATACCAATTTTTCCATAGAGGAATAATTCAACTCCGGCCCTTGTAGTGTTCTACTTATAAAGTAGACCGGAGTTTGTACTGTATCTCTATCCGTCATAAGTACCGCGCTTATTGCGCCATGAGTAGCTGAGAGATACATAATGAGTTCCTCCTTTGGCCAGGGAGCTACTAGCATAGGGAGAGATGCCAGATGCTGCTTGAGTTGGCCGAAGGCTTCCTCGGCTTCCTTCGTCCACCGGAAGTCTCCTTTTCTAATGCACTTCTTGAGTGTCTTAAATAGGGGTAATGACTTCTCAGCGGATTTAGATAGGAACCTATTCAGTCCGGCTAACTTCCCATTTAAGGATTGCACCTCCTTCCGTGTCTGTGGGGACGGCAGTTGTATCACTGCATCCGTCTTCTCTGGGCAAGGTTTGATGCCATTTGGATCAATCAAATATCCGAGGAACATCCCCTCAGTTGCTCCAAACGTACATTTCTTTGGATTTAACTTCATGTTAATCCTTCTCAGAGTGTCGAATGTCTCTTGGACATCTCGGAGGAGTGCCTCCTCCGTGTGACTTTTTATCACCAAGTCATCAACATAGACTTCCAAGTTGCGGCCTATCTGTGATTCAAAAGCTTTGTCCACCAACCGCTGATATGTAGCACCGACGTTCTTCAGTCCAAACGGCATTTTCGTATAGCAATAAACGCCCTGGCTCGTATGGAACGCCGTTTTTTCTGCATCCTCCTCCGCCATCTGGATTTGATGATACCCTTTATACGCGTCCAGAAAGCATTTAAAAGGATACCCACATAAGGACTCCACCTTCCAATCGATTTCCGGTAATGGGTAACAGTCTTGTGGGCAGGCCTTGTTTAGATCCGTAAAATCCACACACATGCGCCAACTTCCGTCATGCTTCTTGACCATGACCGGATTGGACAACCACTCGTGGTAGTATACCTCGCGCATGATGCCTGCATCCACTAGTTTCCGTACTTCCTCTAATATTACTTGGTTGCGCTCAGGCGCCTGGTCGCGCTTCTTTTGCTTGATGGGTTGGTACCCTTGGCGGATCTGGAGCTTATGCTCTGCTATCGCACGTGGCACACCTATCATATGCTTTGGCTCCCATGCGAATATATCTAGATTTGCACTTAAAAGAGAGCACATGGCCCTTTTGTCGCCATCCGAGAGCGCCCCTCCTATGGATACCTCCTGTTCCGGATAGTCAGGGTGAATGGCCACCTTCCAATTGGGAGGTGGTGATCCATCTTTGGGCGGAACAGGTGGAGCAGGTGTTGTCACGGTGTGACACTCGGATGTCGGTACGACTGTGTTGTAAATGGTAACGATACCCCCCTCAACGGGGAATTTGATCATTCCGTGCGCCATAGAGGGTACTGCCCGTATAGCCAAAATGCCTGGTCTGCCTATGATCCCATTATACGGAGAGTGTGAGCGTATCACCATGAAGTTCATCCACGCCGTAGTGGAATGTTCCTCATTCCCAATGGTCACAAGCAAACGTAATTGCCCATCGGCCAGATAGTGTCTCCACTAAAGCCAGTAAGCGGCGACGTGGCCGGTACTAATTGGCTTCTTATTTCTGGGCATAACTGCACAAAACAGTGTTCATACAGTACCTCTGCTGATGATCCTCCATCCACATACATGCGACGAATGTTGTGTGTTCCAATGCTTATCTCAATAGTGAGAGGCGCATCAATCACATCACTTGCTGTGATGGGAGGGAATGAGATTTCCCTGCCGCGTGAAAATTTTTGGCCAACTTTCTGCCTCGTGCGGCGCTGTCTGGATTGAATCATGTATATAGTCAAAGGTTTGTCCTTTTGGGGATCCTTCTTATCATACTTTTTGTTGTTGTCTTTTCCATCCTTCCAATCCTTAACTAGGTGCTTGAGTTTACCTGATTTGATCAGTGACTCGATATGCTTCTTGAGCTGGATACATTCCTCCGTACCGTGGCTTTTGTCATTATGGAACTCGCAGAAGCGACTTCCTTGCCGACGTTCCGGTGGAGTGGTCATTGGGGGAGGCCTTGGGAAGTTCGCCCCTTCCGCTAACAAGATCTCCCGGTAGGACATCTTTAGGGGGGTGAACTTATCGTCCTGCCGTCCCCCTTTGATTTGGCTCTTATAGTCTGAGCTCTTGTTATTATTCTGGTTTCCTTGACCACCCGACTGTCTACGGGACTGATCATTTAACCGATACCCATTTCCTCGGGATGGGTAGGCCGCGACAACAGATGTTTCTCCTTCTATGAAATTTCTGACCCTTTCCATGAGGTCATCATATCTCTCTGGACGCTTGTCATTGAGGGGCCTGATCAATTCTCTGTCTGTTATGGTGTGCATGTAGTCAGAGATTTTCAGGAGCTCCGGCATGGTTCTTGTGCGCGTGCACTCATCATTGAAGCGTTCAGTGAAGGCTTCTGTGGACTCCCCCGGCCGTTGCTTGATAGTTGCCAATGAGACCGGATCCCTATTATACTTCTTCCTTTGAGTATAATTATTCTCAAACGCAGTGCGTAGTTCCGTGAAACTATCAATGCTCCGTGGAGGGAGTGCCTCAAACCAGTCACGGGCATTTTCGATCAAGGTCGAATTGAGCATTTGGCACCATATAGGCATGGGCCATCGCTCAATTTTAGCCTGCGTATCAAATATTTTAAGGTGATCCACCGTATCACCGGACCCATCATAGGTCTTGATACATGCCGGCATGCGACGTTTGGTGTCCTCAGAATAATTCCGTATGCGGAGGGTGAACGGGTCTTCCCTGGGATCCGCCCATGGCCGGGTAAGCCTAGGGTCATCCCATGGTTCACACCATGGACGCGAAAGATCCTCCGCTTCCGCATCTCGATAGTAAGGGCCACCATAATACCCATCATTGTTTGGTGGTGGTGGAGGGGTGCGCCTAGGTCGGCGACGCTTAGGCGGATGGTCATCTGAGTCCTCTCCGGACGGGGTCCGGGGACGGCGGTGGTGCCCCATCCTTTGAATAGGGACCACTTTTTTGGGATGAACCAGGAGCCTTTTTCCTAGTGTTCATTCTGTCCCACACACTCGGGTGACGTGTGGTTCTGGCCAGCTCTCGATCTAGTCGCTCGGGTGAGCCATCCGACCTTTCTCCTTCTCGAGACTGCATTAATTCCTGTATAAGGCGATCTCCTATGCGCTCAAACACATTCAGGGGTGGAGGGGTTTCCTCAAAGGTACCCTGCTCCTGAGGCCGAGCTCTCCTTTTCCTCTGATTTTGGGAGGAGGTGATTGGCCCGGTGTCACCAAAGTTGAGTCTGGCTTGAAGGTTCCTCCCCAGATTCAACCTTGATGCGATCCCTGGGACGATCCTTTCGAAGTTCTGCGTGAGAACTCGAGTAAGATCCTCCTCACTGAGTGGTAGGACTTCCACTTCTTCCTCCGTCGAGGGTCTGCGCGGTTCTTTGTTAGGAGGGTTTGGCGCACTCCCCGGATCAGGGTTGTCCAGGGTTGAAGTAGTTGGGGGTGTCATGGAGATCGTGCTCGTCACCCCCACAGGCTGAAAACTGCCACGGTTACCCGGCCCGCCTGCGAGGCGGCTAGGTGATTGGTTGGGGATGAGAATCCCTTCCCCTTGGGACTTCCGGTTCCCGGGATTCACGTTCCTGGGGTTAGCTTGCGGATGCCCCTTCGTCATTGGAAATTCGAGATGAGGTTTTGTTCTAGCTTAGTGTTATGGGTCCCACGGATGGCGCCAACTTGTTGATGCAAAAGTTGGTTGATCCTTGCTAGACCCGAATTAGGCTTAACTCGGGTTGGCTAGGCTCCGACTCCTGCACCAAGTGAATCGTTTGGTTGGGATCCTGCACACTAAACAGCACGCGTTAGGCTTACCATAGGAATGTTTCCCACGATTAGACTCCGGCGTGAGAGTAAGTAATCAATTTAGGTTTTATGTGAGTTTAGAGTACAAGTCGTAATACCTTTGTGGAACCCTTGGGGGTTCCTTTTATAGGCAATGAAACCCTAGTGGGCTTTCACTGATGCTTCGGCCCCAAGGAAGAGATAACTACCATAATTAGAATGATTGTTATCTTCTAATTCTGGTAGTGAATATCCTCTCCCATTGGGATAAAGATATTCCTAGACAGAATATTATTCTGTCTAACCCTATGTCGGCCATGTCGGCCGCACCGGGCCGTGGCCCGCACACATGTGTGCAGTTACTGTTCATTCAAGCCCATAAGCCCGAATGACATTATTCCACCCATCTGTGATGGGCCGGATACGGGTAGTACCCAAGGGCCGGGTTCGTGACCCGGTTGGGGACTAGACGTCATCACACTTATTCTGTTTATTCGGGATTAGAAGATAAGAAAAAAAAGTAAAAATTATTCTTCATCATTTTAGTTGTGATTCTCATATTTAAAATTAAAACAAATTTACACTAAAAAATAAACAAAATTGATGAGTGATCTACCTTTGTTTACTTAATCTTTAACCGAAACTTACACACAAAAGGACCCATTTTCTGTCAAACATTCCATCGAGCACTTTGTGGGCATCATGAACCTGTAAGACTAAATATGAGTCATGTTGTTATAATCTCTAAAATCACACAAACATCTAAGATATGATGATAGATTTGGGGTTAGACCCAGGTTTCTCACGACTTATCAATGGTGGATCGTGAAGAAACAATAAAGGAACATAAAAAGCCCTAACATCAATTTAAAACAAATAACACAAAATTGTTACTAGATTAGACATACACAAATAGGAGGAGATAGAGAAGAATTACAATGTGTAAAAGCCAATAGAACGAGATAGGTAAAGGGAGGAAGCCATAACCAGCCGAAAAAGTCAACACATCAACAGAAAGACTACGACTCTGTCTTATATCCTCAAGAACAAGAAACAAAACCTGGCTTGGATAATGATGAAAAATGGTGTACTAGTGGCAGAAAACCTATTATTCTCCATTGTTAAGAAAGCGTGTATTTGAGATCAAATTTTATGAAGTTACAAAAATTAAAAGGGTGAAATAAAAACACCGCCTAAAAATGTTAAAATAAAAAAGTAGGAGGGAAATATCCCGCTAGATTACTAGATGAAAAATTTTAAGTTAAAAAAAATTAGATGAAAAAGTTTTTATGTTCATTTAGAGAGCGGTTTTTTCGATAAAATGTAATTTCTATGTGTTTTGGTTTACACATAGAGTTGTTTTTTTACAAAAACTAGTCTTTTTTTTATTTAGACTGTTTTTTATAAAACCAGTTTTTATTAGGGGGTTTTCATAGCCTTTTTTGGTCATAGAGACATGTTTTTTCATAACCAGTCTTTTTAAGGGGGTCTCTTTAGCGTTTTGTGTAGTAGTGTTGTTTGATGGAAGAAACTCGTAAAGGAATCTAAGACTTAGATTAGGGCTTTGGTTTCGTAAATATTAATCACCCTCAAGTTTCACGTTCTCCATAACAAGCTTAAAAACGAGATCATTGTTATTATAAGTTAGAAAACTAACAATCACTCATGTGGCCCAATTATTCACTTAGACTCCCTTATTTCTAGGTGTGTCTCTTATATTTTATTGTTGTCTTAAATAATCACGAGGATGCATTGTTGACTTATTCCGATAGTTATTAAGGCTGAAAATAAAGTAGGACGATTTAATCAATAGTTAGCTAAAGGACAAAATCTTTTAAAACTACTTCTCGGGACCTCATAAAGTTCATATCTTGGCATAACTCGCTTCACGATTTGAGACCTTTCTCGGACCGATATTTGGCAGCGACTTCATACTTCAAATCTTGAGAGACGTTCTTGAAATTATGGTCTTCTCTTCATAATAGGAATTTCTTCACTTGAAGTTTTAAGAGATTCTTCATCTTTTGGACTTTGATATACAACGATCCGCCTCCTTTTAGGACTTGGATCTATCTATCCTCATACCTTGTTAGGGCCTTTTTGGATAGACTTCTCCATGATCTTTAGGGGAGTATTTGCTTTTCGTCGTGTGTCTCGATCCTTCATATTGATTTTTGATAAATGATTCTTCACATCACTTTTGGATATTTAGCAACAAAATGTAGCCCTCATGTCTTGTTAGGACCTTTTCGGACTCACCAATCTTCGCACCGCTTCAATAAGTTATGCCTTGGCTATGAACTCTAATTAATACCGAGGAACTTTTAAACGATCTTGTGCTAGAAGCTAAGTAACTTTTCAAATCGTACAACCTTATTTATTGTAGATAAATTTATTAGCAAGCGATGGGAGAAAAAGCTTATAATCAACTCACATAAATTCATGAAAGAATACCAAACTTATAATTGACTCTATCGTTCTCTCGTTCTCCACAATTTAAAATCTCAGGGAATGAGACTCGTGGATGCTTAGCCAATTAAATCAAAGTTTTGGGTTTTCAAGTCATCTATAGGATCTTGCAAATTCTTAGACTCTTTCAAGTTTAGAATTCGCATTTTAAAGTTCCCTTGATAAACGACTTTCTAGGATCAATTATAGGAACTTGCGAAAAGTTCTTGTTCTTAACCCGTGAAAGTTAAGACTTTCGCGTTTTAAAGCTCCCTATATAAAAGCCTAGCAAAACTTGACTTAAACACGTTAAGGTTAGTAGCTAGAGTTAACTTAGATAAGTAAACTCGGGTTGAGTCAAAATATTCACGACTTTGAAAAATTTAAAACCACTTTATTGAAAATTTATTCTAGCAAAGAAAGTAAATAACGATAGCAAAGGAAAATTACTACTAGGCCAAAATAGATCAAAATTTTTGAAAAATGTCGAAAATCAAATTTTCCGGTTAAAATTAGGACAAATACAAGGAAAAACCCACTTAACTTCGATAGAAGTCCCCCTACACTTAATATAAACATTGTCCTCAATGTTTAAGCATGTGGGAGTGAACTCCCCTACAATTAGGACATTGAGTACGTTGTTTAAATCGAGCTAAGGAAGAGACAACTAAAGTGATTAAATTAATTCAACTTATTTATATACATGTATGAATCAAAATAGTTTTGAGAGAACCGGGTACACGGGAACACGGGAACACGGGATCACGGGTCGCGTCAAAAACACCAAAAGTGGATCATGAAAGCACACATCCCTTCACAACATCATAACACAAACAACCTACTTGGCTCCCCCTACACTTATTGGTGGAAATGGGTGAAGGTGGAAAAAAGGGTGAAAAGGATGAAAAAGGTAAAAATCTAACCTAGTTATACGATGCTTGATTTATTTATCACGAGTCTCTAGCTCGACTCGATTTCCCGAATTAATTCAAGGGAATCGTGGAGAGGGATGGAATCATCTCGTGAGAGATGTCCTCTCCAAAGTACAACTTAACCCGTTGGCCATTCACCTTAAAGTTGGGCCCATTTGGTTGGATAAATCAATGGTGCCATAAGGGAAGATTTGGGCCACGGTGAATGGACCGGACCAACGGGCCTTAAGTTTACCCGAAAAGATTTTCAACCGAGAGTTAAAGAGTAAAACTTGATCACCAACGTGGAACTCTTGGTTCTTAATCTTGGAATCATGAGTGAGTTTAGTCTTCTCCTTGTAGATTAATGAATTCTCATAAGCCTAATTCCTAAGTTCATTGAGTTCATTGAGTTGGATTTTCCTAAGATCACCGGCTTTGTTTATGTCAAAATTAGCCCATTTCAAGGCCCAATAAGCCTTATGCTCCAACTCAATGGGGAGGTGGCATTCCTTTCCGTACACAAGGCGATAAGGAGTACAACCTATAGGTGTCTTATAAGCGGTACAGAAAGCCCACAAAGCATCATCTAATTTATCGGCCCATGAGGCACGATGCTCTCCCACGGTACGATCTAAGATTCGCTTAAGTCCACGGTTGGAAACCCCGGCTTGACCATTAGTTTGTGGATAATACGCGGTGGAAAGTCGATGATTGACACCATACTTAGCCATGACTCGTGCAAGTTGATCATTGCAAAAATGATTCCCGTGATCACTAATAATAGCACGAGGCACACCGAATCGAGCAAACAAATGTTTAAGAAGTTCACAACCACCCGCGCATCGTTAGTAGGTAAAGCCTTTGATTCAACCCATTTTAATACGTAGTTAACGGCTACGAGGATATACTTGTTCCCTTTGGATGATGGAAATGACCCCATAAATTCGATGTCCCATACATCAAAGATTTTTCTTCACACTCTTGGATGAAATTTTGAGGCATCTCATCTTTATGTGTGATCTTGCCTTGTCTTTGGCAAGCATCACAATGCTTAACCATTTCATGAGCGTCATGATAAATGGTGGGCCAATAGAATCCTGAGTCGAAAAACTTTTTTAGCGGTGTAGTTAGGACCAAAGTGACCACTGGTGTGTCCTTTGTTGCAAGCTTCAAGGATTTGTAAAGCCGCGGCCCATCAACACACCTACGAATGATTAAGTCTGCACATTGCTTGAAGAGATAAGGGTCGTCCCAGTAGTACATTTTTACGTCTTTACAGAATTATTTCTTTTGTTGAGACGTTAACCCTTTGATAAGAACACCACCCGCAAAATAGTTTGCAATGTCCGCAAACCATAGGGTATCATCAAGAATGGAATTAATAGACATTAAGGTCTCAATGGGAAAAGATTCATTAATCTCTTGATTTGGAAGTTCCCCTTGATAAGGATCCTCAAGTCTACTAAGATGATCCGCGGATAGGTTTTCCGCTCCTTTTTTATTACGAATTTCTATATTAAATTCTTGTAGGAGCAAAAACCAACGAAGGAGTCTCGGTTTAGCATCTTGCTTGGTCAACAAGTATTTCAAGGCGGAATGGTCGGTGTAAACGATGGTGGTGGAAAGCACAAGATAGGGGCGAAATTTCTTAAAAGCATACACTACAGCTAAAAGCTCTTTTTCGGTAGTGGTATAATGCAATTGAGCCCCTGTCATTGTCTTACTAGCATAATGAATGGGTTGGAAGTGTTTGTTAACTCGTTGACCTAAAACTGCTCCTACCGCGAAATCACTAGCATCGCACATGAGCTCGAAAGGTAACTCCCAATTTGGAGAGACTAAGACCGGTGCCTTAGTTAATTTACCTTTAAGAAGTTCGAAAGAGTCGAGACATTCTTGAGAAAAGATTAAAGGAGCATATTTCTCTAAGAGATGAGTCATTGGACGAGCTATTTTAGAGAAATCTTGGATGAAATGTCGATAAAATCCCGCATGGCCTAGAAAACTTCTAACTCCTTTGACGGTGGTAGGTGGAGGAAACTTAGCAATGACGTCAACTTTAGCACGGTCGACTTCGATACCGGCTTTTGAAATTTTGTGACCGAACACGATGCCTTCTTTTACCATGAAATGGCATTTTTCCCAATTAAGAACAAGACGAGTGTCTTCACACCGTTTAAGCATACGTTCTAAATTGGCAAGGCAAGAAGAGAAAGAATCACCGTAGACCGAGAAATCGTCCATAAAGACTTCCATAGTTTCTTCAACCATGTCATGAAATATTGCCATCATGCACCTTTGGAAAGTCCCGGGAGCATTGCATAAGCTGAAAGGCATTCTTTTGTAAGCAAATGTTCCATAAGGACAAGTGAATGTGGTTATCTCTTGGGATCGATAGGGATTTGAAATTATCCGAAAAAACCATCTAAGAAGCAATAGTATTAATTACCCGCTAAACGCTCGAGTATTTGATCCATGAAAGGAAGAGGAAAATGATCCTTACGAGTGGCATCATTGAGCTTACGATAGTCTATGAAAACTCGCCAACCCGTTACGAGTCGAGTAGGAATTAACTCTTTGTTTTCATTGCGAACAATGGTTATTCCGCCTTTCTTAGGCACACAATGGACGGGACTAACCCATGGCGAATCCGAAATAGGGTAAATCATGTCGGCATCTAGAAGTTTGATAACTTCTTTCTTAATGACTTCATGAATTTTTGGATTAACCCTTCTTTGATTTTGGATTGCTGGTTTAAAGTCATCTTCCATGAGAATTTTATGAGTGCAAAATTAGGATCAATTCCACGGATGTCGGAGATTTTCCAAACAATTGCTTTCTTATGATTTTTAGCACTTCGATAAGTCGAGATTTTTCATCTTCTTTTAAGTCCTTAGCAATAATGACGGGTAACTTATTATCCTCTTCTAAGAAAACGTACTCTAAATGAGATGGTAAATCCTTAAGCTCTAAATCCGGTGGATTGTCGATGTAAGGCTTAGTCAAATTTGGATCATCGTTTGTAACTTCCTTAGGAGTCGGTGGAGAAAAATGGTCCTCATTGAGAAGTCTCTCAATGGTACGAATATCTTCTTCCCAATCGGTGGGAGAATTGTCATATTTTAAATCCACGTCCCCTAAACTTGCTTCAAATTCTTGTAAAAGAAAGTCACTTTCTCCAAATGGAGTCAATGAAGGAGCAATAGAAGCTACGGTCTAAACATGAGGTAAATGAGAAATCCCGCTTTTACATGCCTCGTGAAAATGTTCTTCACATGCTTCGTCGAGCACATATATATAATTCACGGATTCGGGCACATCCGGAAGTTTGGAATGTTTACCCATGTTAAAGATGATTTTATCATCCCCGACCCTCATGATAAGTTCACCCGCAGCTACATCAATCAATGTACCCCCGGTTCTCAAGAAGGGTCGTCCCACTGATAGGTGTGAAAACACCCATACTTTTACCACTTATTTCTTGCTAAAACAAGACCAAAACGCGTATTTAATGTCATTTGTTTGGAATTATGCGTGGTTTGTGTGTTTGTTGTGTTTTCAGAGCCGACCGGATAAATATTGAAGAAAACATAGGATTGCACGGGTTTTATCGAAGAAAAAGACGAAAAGACAAAGTTTATAGTCCAAGAGATGCAAGTCTATTAAATGAAGAAATTAAAAGACGAGTTGAATTTATTCGTCGACAAATCCCGAATCGAAATCGAAAACGTCAAATTTTCTGAAAAGACGAGAAGACAAAAAGAAAGGGAGAAAGCCCACTCACCAAACCAAGCCAAGCACTATAAATACTCCTCCCATTCATATTTTTTACTAGCTTTCTTTCTGTTATTCTTTTCCTGTTTCGTAGGAACCAACTCCCTTAAGGAGGTGGTTTTCATTTTCTTTGATTTCTTCCACAATCTTGTAAGTTTGATCTTTCCATTTTGATTGTTTGAATCTTAATCATTAATACAAGTTTACATTTAATCTTTCTATCATCTTGTTCTTCCTTTTCTTGTTGATTCAAAGTTCTAAGGTTTTTATTTTATTGGTTTGATCTTAAAAAGTAAGTGGGTTTTATGTTTTTGTTGTTTTGGATTGATGTTTATCATAGGTAAATGATTAGTGGTTAAATTGGTTTAAGTTTTGATTAAAAACTTGGTGAATTTTGGGTTAAATTCGTGTGTTAAACAATCCCCTGTTCTTCGCACTTTCTGACCTGCCCATATTCTGAATCAACATAAGATTCCGGATCAAAGGTTTTGCTATTTTATTCCGGATCAAGTACTTTGGTTTGGAATATCTAATATTCCGCATCAGCTTTCCTGTTTTAATATTCCGGATCAGCGCCTTCATCCGGAATAATCAATATTCCGGGTGAACAATATATTCCGGATCAAGCTCTTTGGTTCGAAATATCAATTATTCCGGATCAAGTCATTTATTCCGGATCAGACATTATTCCGCATCAAGCACATTATTCCGGATCAAAAGTTATTCCAAACGAAGGCCATATTCCGCATGAAGGACATTTATTCCGGATAGAATTTTATTCCGCATCAAGCAAACATTCCGCATCAACTATTATTCCGAATGAAGTAGTTTTGTAGGTTATTCCGCATGAGTTGATTTATTCCGCATTAGCCAAATTTTCAAGTATTCCGGATCAAGGAAACATTCAGCATCAACTGTTTTTCCAGGTTTAGATATTTTACTCTTTAATTTTAATTTTAATTCAAGTTTATTTTCAGTAATTGCTTATAGTTTAATTTTATTACTTCTCACACTTATCGTTTTAGTAGATATAGACCCAAGCTCCCCCTTTTTAGTTACCAAGTACAACAATTCCACTTTTAACCGTGATCGATTCGAGAAGATACCGAGAACGAAACAACGAAAATTACAATTGGGTACGAGCAACACAAACAAAGATCTTGCAAAAGCAAACATTTTTATCAACTAACTAAAAATCAGTTATTAAAATGGCGCCGCTGCCGGCTCTTTTCGTAAGGATCAACGGTTTCTTATGAGAAAAATTTGATTTTGGGATCCGTTCTTTCGGGAACGTTATTTTCAAGCACAAAAATTTTCAAAAAACCCATAAAAATATAAAATTTTCAAAAATACAAAAACATTAAAAAACCTATAAAAACCAAGAACATTTTCTCTTGCATTTTCTTTTTAGTGTATGCGTACTCGATCAACGTCTTATTCAGAGCCCGAGACTCTCGAAGATTTAGATATGGCCGGTGTACACAACAACAACAATAATAATCCCCCCCAAAACAACAATAATAATCCACCCCACCCAAACATGAATAATCCACCCTTACCCGACCTACGAACCATGGAGGAGCTATGCCAACCTACGATGAACGGACGTGGAGGCCCGATTGCGCCGATGCATATCACGGCTCAGGAGATTTCGTTGAAGCATCACATGATCCAACAAGTGCAAACTAACCCATTTCGAGGAATTCCGGATGATGATGCCAACAAACACCTCGACAAATTCATTACCATCACCCAAAGCATGAAGTCCCCTGGTGTTTCTATGGATGAACTTCCCTTCAACTATTTCCCCACTCGCTTTCTCACCATGCCGAAAAATTGTTTGACCGTCTCCCAAAGAATTCTATTCATACTTGGGACGACATGACTCAATGCTTTTTGTCGCGCTACTTCCCACCATCCATGGTCACGAGCCTTCGTAACCAAATTAGTGGATTCATGCAAGACAATGATGAATCGCTCTTTGATGCTTGGGAACGATACAATGATTTGATCGACCGTTGTCCAAATCACAACATGCTCCCCGTCACTCTCATTGATACTTTCTACAATGGTCTCACTTTTCGTGATCGTGACATGATCAACGCCGCCGCCGGTGGTACTTTTATGAAAAGGAGACCGGAGGAGTGTAGAGAGTTGATTGAAAACATGACTACTCACCGCAAGAATTGAGATTCATCCGCATCCTCAAGATCTAATCAGAGAGTCAATGTTTCTTCTACTACTTCCAATCCCGAGATAACCGAACTTACCCGACAAATCGCGGATATGCACAAGGATTTCATGACCATGGCCACAAACCATTTTCAACAAGCTAAAGTCGTTTCTATTTCTTGTGACACATGTGGTGGTCCTCATTCCTACAATGATTGTCCTTCCACTCAAGACAATTTTTGTGAAAACGTTAACGCAACATACGGTACTTATCCCACGGGAGGCTATCAAGCTCTTCCTCAAGGAGACCATAGCTTGCTAAGTTATCGTTCAAACAACTATCTTGCTCCACCCGGTTTTCCTCCTCCAAACCAAAACCAACAACAAAGCTATAACCGAAATAAACAATCCCAACCTCGTGCTAACAATCAATCCAAAAGAAACCCATGCCCACCTCAAGGAAATTCTCAAGCTTACCAAGCTCCACCTCTCAATCCACCGATGGCATTGAATCTAGACGTCGAGACATTCATGAGGACTAATAGAGAGATGGTGACGAATCTTCAGAGTCAATTCGTCAACTTGAAGGGAGAAATGGCGAAACAAGGGAACGATATTCGAGCCGAGCTAAGGAATGACATGGCGAAACAAAGCAATGATATTCGTGCAGACATGAGAGACTCTTTCAGCACTCAAGCGCTTAACCTACGTGATATGATCGGTTCGCTCTTCCAAGGTAATCAACCCTCTTCTTCGGGTACTCTTCCGAGTAACACCGTTGCGAATCCAAGAGGGGAGATGAAAGCAATCACTACTCGTAGTGGAAAAGGTTATACGGAACCCGAGCTTCCTACACCTCCACCCATGATTGTCAACAAGGAAAAAGAGCAACTTTCCTCACCTCCTTTGCCTTCTACCCCCATTCCCCCACCACCCGCGGTTGTGAGTGATCCTACTCCCCTAAAGCCTTCCTCTTCATCCGATATACCTTATCCTTCAAGGTTGAGGAAAGAGAAGCAAAAGAGCAAGGATGATATTCAAGTTTCAAACTTTCTAAAAATGTTTAAACAATTGAATTTTAACATCTCCTTTGCCGAGGCTCTCGCTCACATGCCTAAATACGTGAAGATGTTTAAAGATCTTCTTAGTGACAAGGAGAAGCTTCTTGACATTGCTCAGACCCAACTTAATGAGAATTTCTCCGCTGTTCTCTTAAGGAAATTGCCCACCAAACTTGGTGATCCGGGTCGCTTCCTGATTCCTTGCAACTTCCCGGGAGTAGAGAATTGCATGGCCCTAGCCGATCTAGGTGCCAGTATAAACTTAATGCCTTTAAGTGTTTGGAAGCAATTATCTCTCCCCCACCAAAATGACTTTGGAATTAGCTAACCGTACGGTTGCTTATCCAGTGGGGATAGCCGAAGACGTCTTCGTTGGCGTTGACAAATTCACCTTCCCGACGGATTTTGTTGTCGTTGACTACGAGATGGATCCTCGTGTTCCATTAATCGTTGGACGTCCCTTCTTGAGGACCGGTCGCACTCTCATTGATGTCTCCGCGGGCGAAATAATCATGAGAGTTGGTGACGATAAAATTGTCTTCAATATGGGTAATATTTCTAAGCAACCTTATTCGTATGAGAGTGTTAATGCTATTGATGTTCTCGATGAGGCTTGTGAAGAACACTTTCATGATGCTTGCAAAAGTACTCTCTCTTCTCTACCCAATGTTGAGACCGTTGCCTCAATTGCTCCGTCATTGACTCCTTTTGGAGAAAGTGACTTTGATGATTTCGAAGCTAGCTTGGGTCCTATCGATCTTAAGTATGATGATTCTTCCACCGATTGGGATGAAGACATTCGTACAATTGAGAAACTTCTCAATGAAGACCCGTTTTTTCCTCCTTCTCCTAAAGAGGTGACTAATGATGATCCATCGTTAGTTACACCATCTATTGAGGATCCTCCTACTCTTGAGCTAAAGGACCTACCTCCTCACCTCGAGTACGTTTTCCTTGAAGACAACCAGAAGTTACCGGTCATCATCGCAAAGGACCTGAAAGAAGAAGAAAAATCCTGACTTATCGCCGTGTTGAAGAAACATAAAAGAGCTATCGCTTGGAAAATCTCCGATATTCACGGAATTGATCCTCACTTTAGCACACATAAAATTATCATGGAGGACAACTTTAAGCCCACAATTCAAAGCCAACGAAGGGTGAATCCTAAAATCCATGACGTTATCAAAAAAGAGGTTATCAAACTTCTTGATGTGGGTATGATTTACCCTATTTCGGATTCACCATGGGTTAGTCCAGTCTATTGTGTGCCTAAGAAAGGCGGAATTACCGCTGTGCCCAATCAAAACATCGAGTTGATTCCTACACGTCTCGTTACTGGTTGGAGAGTTTGTATAGACTACCGTAAACTCAATGATGCCACGAGAAAGGATCATTTCCCTCTTCCTTTTATGGACCAAATGCTTGAACGTTAAGCGGGTAATGAATATTACTGCTTTCTTGATGGTTTCTCGGGTTATTTCCAAATACCCATCGATCCCTAAGATCAAGAGAAGACAACATTCACTTGTCCCTATGGCACATTTTCCTACAAAAGGATGCCTTTTGGCTTATGCAATGCCCCTGGGACTTTCCAAAGGTGCATGTTGGCTATCTTCCATGACATGGTTGAGCAAACCATGGAAGTCTTCATGGATGATTTCTCGGTCTTTGGGGATTCCTTCTCTTCTTGCCTTACCAATTTAGAACGTATGCTTAAGCGGTGCGAAGACACTCGCCTTGTTCTAAATTGGGAAAAATGCCATTTTATGGTAAAAGAAGGCATTGTGCTAGGACACAAAATCTCTAAAGCCGGTCTTGAAGTCGACCGTGCTAAAGTGGATGTCATAGCCAAATTACCTCCACCTTCAACCGTGAAGGGTGTGAGAAGTTTTTTGGGTTATGCGGGCTTCTATCGTCGATTCATTCAGGATTTCTCTAAAATCGCTCTCCCGATGACCCACCTCTTAGAAAAATATACTCCTTTTATCTTTTCTAAGAGTGTATCGAAGCCTTCAATCTTCTTAAGGATAAGCTAACTAAGGCACCGGTCTTGGTTACCCCTAATTAGGAGCTGCCTTTTGAGTTGATGTGCGATGCTAGCGACTTTGCTATTGGAGCGGTTTTGGGCCAAAGAGTGAATAAACACTTCCAACCAATCCATTATGCTAGCAAGACAATGACGGGGCTCAATTGCATTATATGACAACCAAAAAAGAGCTTTTAGCTGTTGTCTATGCTTTTGAAAAATTTCTCCCCTATCTTGTTTTATCCACCACAATCGTTTACACGGACCATTCCGCGTTGAAGTACTTGATGACTAAGCACGACTCTAAGCCAAGACTTCTTCGCTGGGTTTTACTCCTTCAAGAATTCAACATTGAAATTCGTGATAAGAAGGGTGCCGAAAACCTAGCCGCGGATCATCTGAGTAGACTTGAGGATCCATATCAAAGGGATCATCCAAACAAAGAGATCAATGACTCTTTTCCCCTTGAGACCTTAATGTCTATAAATCTCAATCTGGATGACACCTCGTGGTTTGCCGACATTGCAAACTACTTAGCGGGTGGTGTTCTCATCAAAGGGTTAACATCCCAACAAAAGAAGAAGTTCTTGAATGATGTTAAGACTTACTTTTGGGATGACCCTTTTCTATTCAAACAATGCGCTGACTTGATTATTCGCCGGTGTGTTGACGGACCTGCCGCTTTGGACATTCTCAAGGCTTGCCATAAAGGACCCACTGGTGGTCACTTTGGTCCCAACTACACCGCCAAAAAAGTGTTTGATTTGGGATTTTATTGGCCCACCATTTACCGTGATGCTCACGAGATGGTTAAACATTGTGATGCTTGCCAAAAACAAGGCAAGATCACACATAAAGATGAGATGCCTCAAAATTTCAAACAAGAATGTGAAATCTTTGATGTATGGGGCATCGACTTTATGGGGCCATTCCCTTCTTCTAAAGGAAACAAATACATCCTCGTCGCCGTTGACTACGTTTCCAAATGGGTTGAAGACAAAGCTTTACCCACTAACGACGCGAGGGTGGTTTGTAAATTCTTGAAACAACTATTTGCTCGATTCGGTGTTCCTCGTGCTATAATCAGTGACCGCGGGACTCATTTTTGCAATGATCAATTTGCAAGAGTCATGGCTAAGTAGGGTGTCAATCACCGTCTTTCCACCGCTTATCATCCTCAAACCAACGGTCAAGCCGAGATATCCAACCGTGGATTGAAGCGAATTTTGGAACGTACTGTGGGAGAGCATCGTGCCTCGTGGGCCGATAAACTTGATGATGCTCTGTGGGCTTTTCGTACCGCCTATAAGACACCGATTGGTTGTACACCTTATCGTCTTGTGTACGGGAAAGCATGCCACCTCCCCGTCGAGCTGGAACATAAGGAATACTGGGCCTTGAAGTGGGCTAACTTCGACATCAACAAAGCCGGTGATCTTCACAAGATTCAACTCAACGAGCTACATGAATTGAGGAATGAAGCTTACGAGAACTCATTGATCTACAAGGAGAAGACCAAGATTATCCACGATGCTAAAATCAAGAACCGAGAGTTCCACGTTGGTGATCAAGTCTTACTTTTTAACTCTCGGTTGAAGATCTTCTCGGGCAAGTTGAAGAGCCGCTGGTCTGGTCCATTCACCATCGCCAATGTCTTTCCTTCTGGCACCATTGAGCTTTCTCATCCAAATGGGCCCAATTTTAAGGTGAATGGCCAGTGTTTGAAGTTGTACTTTGGTGAGGACATCTCTCATGAGATGATTCCATCCCTCACCATGTTTCCCATGAATTTGTTCAGGACCGAGTCAGGCTCGTGACTCGGTTAACAAAAACAAGCGATCCTCGGGAGGCAACCCGAGTATCTATCCCCCTTTCCCGTTTTTCATCCTAAGTGTAGGGGGAGCTATATAGGTTTCTTGTGTTTGTATGGTGATGTGATGACAGGGATAAGTGCACTCTTGGAATCTTTGAAGAACAGTGCTCCCATGTTATCCGCAAATCCGGTTCTATCTCTCAACTATCGTGATTCAATTTTCTTCATACTCACATTTGAAATTGATCACTTTAGTCGTCTCTTCCTTAGCTTGATTTAACCAACGTGCACAATGTCATAAGTGTAGGGGAGACTATTCCCACATGCTTAAGCATTGAGGACAATGTTTATATTAAGTGTGGGGGGGGACTTCTATCGAAGTTTTAAGTGGACTTTTCCATGAAAATGCCTTCATGTAACCAGGAAATCATCTTTTTCATCATTTTTCAAATTTTTAATTAACTTTGGCCATTTAGTCGTAATTTTTAAATTTTTATTGTTGCTTTCATATGTATATATCCCACAATAAAGTCAAAAATATTAATAAAGTGGTGTAGCTAGTTTTGAAATCTTTGACATATTAGGCCCGTTGCGATTATTTTGACTCAACCCGAATAGACTTATCCAAGTTTATTCTAGCAAGTATCCTTAACCATGTAGACCTTAATTGGTTTATTAGGCTAAGCATCCACGAGTCTCATTACTTGAGATTTTAAATTGTGGAGGACGATAAATGATAGAGTCAATTATAAGTCGGTATTCTTGCACAAGCACACTTGGTGTGATTATTTGCCTATTCTCCCATCACTTGCTAATAATTTATCTGCAATAAGTAAGGTCGTACGATTTGAAAAGTTACTTAGCTTCTAGCCCAAGATCGTTTAAAAGTTGCTCGGTAATGATAAGAGTTCATAGCCAAGGCATAACTTATGAAGCGGGGCGCGAAGATTGGCGAGTCCGAAAAGGCCCTAACAAGGCATGCGGATTCAATTTTATTGCTAAAGATCCAAGGTGATGTGAAAAGCATTATTCCCAAAATCAATAAGAAGGATCAAGACTCACGACGAAAAGAAATCAACTCCCATAAAGATCGTGGAGAAGCCTATCCGAAAAGACCCTAACAAGGTATGAGGATAAATAGATCCAAGTCCGAAAAGGAGGCGGATCGTTGTATCTCAAAATCCCAATTAACGATTGAAGAAAGAATGATGAAGTCGTGGTCAACAAAGTTGGAGTATCCCTCAAAAGTCTCCAAGTGAAGAAACTCTATTAACGAAGAGAAGACCATTATCTCAAGAACGTCTCTCAAGATATGAAGTATGAAGTACATGCCAAATATCGGCCCGGGAAAGGTCTCAAATCGTGAAGTGAGTTATGCCAAGATATGAACTTTTTGATATCCCGAGAAGCAGTTTTAAGAGATTTTGTCCTTTAGCTAACTATTGATCAAATCGTCCTACTTTGCTTTCAGCCTAAATAAAGTATCGAAATAATTCCAAACATGCATCTTCATGATCATTCTAAGACAAAAATAAAATATAAGAGATACACCTAGGAATAAGGGAGTTTAAGCATATAATTAAGCCATGTGTGTAAGTGTTTGTTTTGCTAACATATAATAACAATGATCTCGTTTTTAAGTTTAGTTTGGGGAGCGTGAAACTTGAGGGTGATAAATCTTCGCAGCACCGAAGCCCTAATGTAAGACTTAGATCTCTTTGCAAGTTATCTCCATATAGCTATTTTCAAGTGAAAATGGTTTCTATCCTTTTGTTTCCTTTAAAGTTTAAATTTCTCTTAGTACTCTAATTTTTGTTTTAGTAGTATGTTAATAAGGCCAAGGTTGATTGATTATGAGAAAAGTGTAAATTTGCTTTATCACTAAGCATTGCATGAGGGCATGGCAATGGTTAAGTGTAGGGGATTTGATAGGTGTGAAAACACCCATCCTTTTACCACTTATTTCTTGCTAAAACAAGACCAAAACGCGTATTTAATGTCATTTGTTTGGAATTATGCGTGGTTTGTGTGTTTGTTGTGTTTTCAGAGCCGACCGGATAAATATTGAAGAAAACATGGGATTGCATGGGTTTTATCGAAGAAAAAGACGAAAAGACAAAGTCTATAGTCCAAGAGATGAAAAAGATTTGTAGTCAATGGGCCTATTTGAAGTTTTATCGAAGAAAAGGACCAAAGATGGAAGATTTACATATGTCGAAGAAACTCAAGTCTATTAAATGAAGAAATTAAAAGACGAGTTGAATTTATTCGTCGACAAATCTCGAATCGAAATTGAAAACGTCGACTTTTCTGAAAAGACGAGAAGACAAAAAGAAAGGGAGAAAGCCCACTCACCAAACCAAGCCAAGCACTATAAATACTCCTCCCATTCATATTTTCCACTAGCTTTCTTTCTGTTATTCTTTTCCTGTTTCGTAGGAACCAACTCCCTTAAGGAGGTGGTTTTCATTTTCTTTGATTTCTTCCACAATCTTGTATGTTTGATCTTTCCATTTTGATTGTTTGAATCTTAATCATTAATACAAGTTTACATATAATCTTTCTATCATCTTGTTCTTCCTTTTCTTGTTGATTCAAAGTTCTAAGGTTTTTATTTTATTGGTTTGATCTTAAAAAGTAAGTGGGTTTTATGTTTTTGTTGTTTTGGATTGATGTTTATCATAGGTAAATGATTAGTGTTTAAATTGGTTTAATTTTTCATTAAAAACTTGGTGAATTTTGGGTTAAATTCGTGGGTTAAACAATCCCCTGTTCTTCGCATTTTCTGACCTGCCCAGATTCTGAATCAACATAAGATTTCGGATCAAAGGTTTTGCTATTTTATTCCAGATCAAGTACTTTGGTTCGGAATATCTAATATTCCGCATCAGCTTTCCTGTTTTAATATTCCGGATCAGCGCCTTCATCCGGAATAATAAATATTCCGGGTGAATAATATATTCCGGATCAAGCTCTTTGGTTTGGAATATCAATTATTCCGGATCAAGTCATTTATTCCGGATCAGACATTATTCCGCATCAAGCACATTATTCCGGATCAAAAGTTATTCCGAACGAAGGCCATATTCCGCATGAATCAATATTCCGCATGAAGGACATTTATTCCGGATAGAATTTTATTCCGCATCAAGCAAACATTCCGCATCCACTATTATTCCGAATGAAGCAGTTTTTTAGGTTATTCCGCATGAGTTGATTTATTCCGCATGAGCCAAATTTTCCAAGTATTCCGGATCAAGCAAACATTCAGCATCAACTGTTTTTCCAGGTTTAGATATTTTACTGTTTAATTTTAATTTTAATTAAAGTTTATTTTCAGTAATTGCTTTTAGTTTAATTTTATTACTTCTCGCACTTATCGTTTTAGTAGATATAGACCCAAGCTCCCCCTTTTTAGTTACCAAGTACAACAATTCCACTTTTAACCATGATCAATTCGAGAAGATACCGAGAACGAAACAACGACAATTACAATTGGGTACGAGCAACACAAACAAAGATCTTGCAAAAGCAAACATTTTTATCAACTAACTAAAAATCAGTTATTACCCACAATTAAGGGAACACGGGGATCCATCTCATAGTCGACTACAACGAAATCGGCGGGAAAAGTGAATTTGTAGACTCCTACAAAAACATCCTAGGCTATCCCCACCGGATAAGCAACCGTACGGTTAGCTAATTCCAAGGTCATACGAGTGGGGACTAGCTCGTGTAAAGATAATTGTTTCCTCACGGATAATGACATAAGATTGATACTCGCTTCGAGATCCGCCAAGGCCATACAATTCTCAACACCCGGAAAATTGCAAGGAATAAGGAATCGACCGGGATCTCCTAACTTAACCGGTAATGTTCTCAAAAGAACCGCGGAACAATTCTCATTCAATTGGGTATTGGCAATATCGAGCAATTTTTCCTTATCACTTAAAAGGTCCTTAAACATCTTAGCATACTAAGGCATGTGAGCGAGAGCCTCGGCAAAGGTTATATTAAAATTCAATTGTTTGAACATTTTTAGGAAGATTGAAACTTTAATATCATCCTTATTCTTCAATTTCTCTTTCCTCAACCTTGAGGGATAAGGTATATTGGGTTGAGATGAAGGCTTTGGAGTGGATTGCTCACTCACATCCTTTGGTGGAGGAGGAGTAGAAATGGAAGGTGAAGGAATCGGTTTGGGAACCGAAGGTGTGGTATAAGATTTAGGTAAAGGTGGAACATAAGGTGTAGATGAAGGCATAACGGGTGGTATGTCACAAGTAGAAGGTGAAGGAGGGTGGGTAGAAGAAGAAGGAATCTCGGGTCCTTGTTTAGGTGGGGTATAAGAAGGTCCTTCGGTGGACTTACCGCTCCTAGTAGTGATGGCATTAACGTTTGCCCTAGGATTGGTCATTGTGTTAGAAGGAAAGGCACCTTGGGGACGAAGGGTTTGAATCATTTGCAAAAATTTCTTATCGGTCGATTCTTGCATCTCTCTCATAATTCGCTCATGTTCGGTTAATTTTTATAGAACCAAGTCCATTTGAGGATTATGCATATTCATTTGATTATACCCCTGATTGTGAAACCCTTGATTAGGAAAACCTTGGTTTTGATATTGATTATAACCTTGATTAAATCCTTGATTTTGAAAACCTTGGTTATTAAATCCTTGATTTTGATTATTGAACCCTTGGTTTTGCCCTTGAAAATTCCCTTGATTTATATTAAAATCCCTTGTATTAGAATTCCCTTGAAAATTACCCCGTTGAGGACCTTGGTTCCTATTTTGGGCGGGTGGGGGTGGTCTTTGTGGAGCTACAAAACCTGGGGGAGCCAAATAGTTATTAGACTTATAAGACAAATGGTTAACATCAACATTTGGTTTGAAATGAACCCGCTCATTTTCAATGTTGTTATAAGCATAAACTTCTTGTTGTTGATTGTAAACCTTTTCACAATTATTGAACGAATGTGGACCGCCACAAGTCTCACACGTTTTACAAATCTCTTTTAGGGAATTTACTTGCACATTGATGTGTTTGGTATTGTTAGCAGCTTGTAGAGCAATTGTTTCAACAAGCGAAACAACTTATCAATTCTCTTGTCGCTCTCACTAGTATTAGCACTTGCCATAGTAGCCATAACACTCCTGGTTTGTACTTTTGCCTTGTTTTTAATTATTACCCAAGCCTCGTTCATGGACTTCACAAGAATATTACCCCCCGCGGCACTATTAAGTGAGTCTTGATCATTAAGAGTTAAACCATTGTAAAACGTATTGATTTGATGCACTTTAGTGAAACCATGTTGTGGACATTTTCGTAAAAGCTCTTTAAAACGATCCCAAGACTCACTAAACGTTTCCCCATATTGTTGTTCAAAGGTAATGATGATATTCCTTAAAGAGGTGGTCCGTGATGGTGGGAAAAAGTAGTTAATGAACTTGGTCTCTAAATCAATCCATGTGGTGATACTTTGGGGTGGTTCCTTATCAAGCCAAATCCGGGCTTGTCCCTCCAGGGAAAAAGGAAAGAGTTGTAAACGAATGGCCTCTTGTGGCACCCCATTGTATTTGACGGTGCTTGACAATTGTATGAAACGTTTTATATGAGCGTGTGGGTCATCATTAGTGCGGCCTAAAAATGGTGTAGCGGAAACCATTTGAATAAAACCCATTTTTAGTTCAAAATTATTCGCTCCAATATCCGACACCACAATCGATTCATCATTTCCTTCAACGTGAGATTGTAGAATCTCAATCATTGGTCGATTATCCGTTGCCATCGTGTTGTTCAAAGCTCGATTCTCGGGATCGGCTTGATTGACGGTGTTTTTGTTCTTCTTCTTCTTTTTGGAAGAATTAGAAGTATTTGGTACACCAATCGGTATGTATGTACGCGCGCGAGTGCGCATACAACTAAACTTGAGGAATGAGGTTGGAGACCTCGGCCGACTTTGAGAGGAAAGGGATTATCCCTCTCGAGGTTCAATATTAAAAAGCTACAAAAAATATATACGTAATACTACTTGAGTTGGCCAACCAATAATCGGTCGTCCCTCTCAATATACGCACAAGCAAGCGGGGAAACGAGGTGGCACAAAGCACTTAAAAACCTTTTTCCTTAGACGGCCTTTTATAGCGCGTCGCCTTATACCCACCTTATAGTTTGTATAAATCGAGTTCAAGCTTCTTACTAGTATTTATCTATTTTGCCTTGATTTTTCGTTTTTGATTCGAATACAATTAATTGTTCTACGTAATACAATATAGTAAAAAAATCTTTTAGTATTTTTTTTAAGAAAAATATATATTCACAATAAAAAGCGAAAGAAATCGAAATAATAAAAATAACTGGTTTTTGCTAGATTAAAAAATTGTTCGTCTCGATTCAATTCGAATTGATTACTGGTTAAATGTGTGACTCAGTCGTTTTTCGTTGAAAAATAAAGTGTTGATTATCTATTTCTAAGTAAAAGCTAAAAGCGAATAGTAATAAAAATAATCTAAAAACAATCAACTAAAAATAACGAAACAATATAAATAATAAAACGTGAATTTAAAACGAAACAATTAATAAAAATAAAACTAAAAGACGAAATTAAATATCGACTTGAAAGCTAAACGAGGCAAAACCTAAAGCGGGTACTAAAAAAAAGATAAAACTTGAACTTTTGGAAAAAATATTCATTTTAAAATTAGACGAAAAATTCAACTAAAAATACGTAACTTTCAGAAATAAAATCGGAACAACTTTCAGATTAAACTAAACAATTATGGAACAAAATAATAAATAAACAAGCTAGCAGCAGCTAGCTCAAGCTAGCAGCCTACTAGCTCATTTTGGCGCCAAACTAAAAGCAAGCAGGCAACTATTCATGTCAAATTGTTTATACGGAATGTTAGTTATTTCATTCTTATCCGGAATATTGATATTTGTTACTTATCCGGAATAAAGGTTTTGGCACTTATCCGGAATAAAGATTTTGCTTATACGGAACATTTTTTTTTTGCTTTTGTTTATCCGAAAAAATGGTTCATTTGACTTATCCGGAATAAAAAATTTGGGTCTTATCCGGAATACTGAATTGAGAGCATATCCGGAAAAAGAGTGTTTACTAGTTCGGAATAATTAAAAATGACCAAAATGAAAATAAGCTAGAATATAATAAGCACTTAATCTAAAAACTTAGCCAAATCAATTTTAAGAAAAAAAGCTAATAAGCCAAAATTTAAAAACTTTTAAAAATTATAAATAATAAAAATATTCAAAAACAACTTTTTATAAAATAAACTAATAAGCTCTTATCTAAAAACTTAACCAAATTGATTTTAAGAAAAAGCTAATAAGACAAAAATTTAAAAACTTTAAACACTAAATAATAAAATATTAAAAATGCAACTTTTTATAAAAATTAACTAATAAACACTTAATTAAAAATAAGGAAATTAACACAATAACCACTAAAACACTATAAGCTATAAAAATCACACACTAAAAGATCAATAAGCACAATTAATCAAAAACATCAATCAAACAAGAACATGATTAATTAGACTACATGATTATCAAAATTAAACAAGATTAAAAATATTAAGAAAGGAAGAATGAGAACGATTAATTGAAAAAGCTTGAAATTAAAATGATTAAGATTCAAATTACAAGATTAATGAAAAAGCTTAAAACTTTAAAGAAAATACTAGAGAGAGAAAGTATTAAGCTACTCCTAATCCTAAACTAATCTACTCCTAAATTAACTAACCACCTCCTAATGACAAATTAGGAGGGTATTTATAGGAGGAGTAAAATGTTGATGCTTTCTTCATTATTTCTTCTTGTCTCGACTCGATTTAAATTGTTTTCCTTTCTCGACGTCGTCTCGGGATTTGTCGATATAATTTGAACTCGTCTTATAATTTTCTTCTTTAATTAGACTTGGTTCTTCGACTTCATTAAACTTCCGTCTTTAGACTTTTTCTTCGATAAATCTTCAGAATAGGCCTTGGACTTCCGTTCTTTTTGCACTCTTGATCTTTTGACTTCGTATTTTCTCGTTTTCTTCTATAAAAGCCCGTGAAAGCCCGTGTTTTCTTCCTTTTTCATATTTTGGTCCTAAAACACAATAAAAACACAAACCACGCATAATTCTGACTTTTACGACATAAAATACACGTTTTGGTCTTGTTATTATTGGATATAAGTGGTAAAAGGATAAGTGTTTTCACACTTACTAAATTCCCTACACTTGACCATTGCAATGCCCTCATGCAATGCATTATATTCAAAGCACGGTTTACATTTTTCATCATAAATAACCCACCTTGTCCTTTATTAAAAAGATAGAAATATATATAAAACAAGTAAAGAAATCAAAGACTTACATTGGGGTTTTGGCTGTCATGAATGTTTATCATCCTCAAGTTTCACGTTCCCCATACCAAGCTTAAAAATGAGATCATTGTTATTATAAGTTAGCAAACTAACACGAACTCATGTGGCTAAATTATTTACTTAACCTCCCTTATTCCTAGGTGTATCTCTTATATTTTAAGATTGTCTTGAATGATCACGAGGATGCATTGTTTGACTTATTTCTATAGTTTATTTAGGCTGAAAATAAAGTGGGACGATTTAATCAATAGTTAGCTAAAGGACAAAATCTTTTAAAACTGCTTCTCGGGACGTCATAAAGTTCATATCTTGGCATAACTTGCTTCACGATTTGAGACCTTTCTCGGACCGATACTTGGCAGCGACTTCATACTTCAAATCTTGAGAGACGTTCATGAAATAATGGTCTTCTCTTCATAATAGAAATTTCTTCACTTGAACTTTTTGAGAGATTCTTCATATTTGGACCACGAATTCATTTTTCTCCAATCTTTATTTTGGATTTTCATATACAACGATCCGCCTCCTTTTAGGACTTGGATCTATTTATCCTCATACCTTGTTAGGGCCTTTTTGGATAGACTTCTCCATGATCTTTAGGGGAGTATTTGCTTTTCGTCGTATGTCTTGATCCTTCATATTGATTTTTGATAAATGATTATTCACATCACTTTGGATCTTTAGCAACAAAATGTAGCCCTCATGCCTTGTTAGGGCCTTTTCGGACTCGCCAAACTTCGCATCCCGCTTCAATAAGTTATGCCTTGGCTATGAACTCTAATTAATACCGAGCAACTTTTAAACGATCTTGGGCTAGAAGCTAAGTAACTTTTCAAATCGTACAACCTTATTTATTGCAATTAAATTTATTAGCAAGCGATGGGAGAATAAGCTTATAATCAACTCACATAAATTCATGAAAGAATATCAAACTTATAATTGACTCTATCATTTCTCGTTCTCCACAATTTAAAATCTCAAAAATGAGACTCGTGGATGCTTAGCCAATTAAATCAAAGTTTTGGGTTTTCAAGTCATCTATAGGATCTTGCAACTTCTTAGACTCTTTCAAGTTTAGAATTTGCATTTTAAAGTTCCCTTGATAAACGACTTTCTAGGATCAATTATAGGAGCTTGCGAAAAGTTCTTGTTCTTAACCCGTAAGAGTTAAGACTTTCACGTTTTAAAGTTCCCTATTTAAAAGCCTAGCAAAACTTGACTTAAACACGTTAAGGTTACTAGCTAGAGTAAACTTGGATAAGTAAACCCGGGTTGAGTCAAAAGATTCACAATGTTTAAAAATTAAAACCACTTTATTAAAATTTATTCTAGCAAAGAAAGAAAATAACTATAACAGATGTAAATACTAATAGACAACTAAAGTTATTCCTAATTCAATCATAAATGATAAAATAATGAATCAAAATAGTTTAGGATAGAACCGGGAAGACGGGAACACGGAATCACGGGTCGTCAAAAGTCATCAAGAATGTATCTTTGAATGCTCGAATCCCTGCACATGATAAGAAAGAAAACAACAAACACATACTAGGGTCTCCCCCTACACTTATTATAAAACAGATAAAAAGGATAGATAATCGGGTTGCCTCCAAAAAGCGCTTGTTTTTGTTAACCGAGTCACGAGCCTGACTCGTCCTCGAATTAAATGGTCCATGGGGAAGCCTCGAATGTAATACCTGGATCAAAGACCTTGTCCTCGTTCTCGGAGAAAAATACCACAGGAGAGGCCGAAGGATAAGTCTTAAAGGGTAGAAAAGTCCTCTCAAAATACGAAAAGTATGTGAGATCATGATCCACGGGAGGTGGGGTGGGTGAAGGAATCAAAATGTCAGTCTCAAAAGACATATGATTATCACTGAGCGGCAAAGCCGTAAAGGTGTCAAGCATGGAATGGTCAATGTCACCTCCCGGATCAAAGCACTCATCCTCCGTAATGGTGTCTAAAGGAGTGGATGAAAGGTGCTCGGGAGGGGGACTTGGGACAATATCTTCATGCAACAAATTATCAAAAAGAATATCCCCCTACGTGTCATCATCATCAATACCCGGAGGTATTGAGAGAATGTCGATTTCCTCCATAGTTGTATCATTATTCTCAACTGAAGTAATAGACGGAGGTAAAGACTCAGAAATAGGAGCAGAATTCAACGCTTCAATATTAGCAATAAGAAGATGAACTTTCAGTAATTTGTCGCGAAGAATAACGTCTTCCACCTCATCCACAAGACCAAGTTCAGTGGTGAACTTCTCGTATGTCGGAGAGAATAAAGCAAAATCGCCTTCATCGCCCGGAGGAGAAGGAGAAATTTCAAAAGTGAAATTCTCATAGCATGGAGAAAAATCATCATTAAGAGCGACCTCATCCGTAGGCTCCACAAAAGTCGGCACATCACAAACCTCATCAAAGAATTTATCAAGACGAAAATCACTAATCTCACTCGATGTATCACTATCCTTAGATGCATTAGGGATATCAAGAGTAGGGGTAGTAATCTCAGAAGATGGGTTGAGATTATAGATATCATCCTCGTCATCATCATAATAGTAGTATGGACGCACAAGAGGAGGAGTATAATCACTAAGATTAGATACTTGTTCTTGTTGCTGTCGCTTTTCCTCCTCCCTTGCTTCGCGTATGCTAGCTAATTCTTGTTGAACGTATTGATGTGTATTCAAAAAAATGGCTCGTTCTTCTTCATAAATTCCAACAGAAGATTGATGATCGAGGGTGTATTATGGGGGCTCAAAATTGTAAAAACCAGAATTATAGCACGGATGTGGTCCATCATAAATCATTGGTTGAAAAGAAGTAGAACACGGGTTTGGCTCATAATAATTCATCGGCTGACAATAAAAGGTATCGTGAGGGCCCCCATAATGATTGCAACACGGGTATTAAGAGAAACCCAGTGCATTTTTTTGATATGGATCGTCATATATGGGAGAAGGTGAAATAGTGTCATTAGAAGAGAAGAATGAATTGAAGTATGAATTGATCGAATTGCACGATAGACAACGGCCAAATTCGTAATTAGGGATATCCATTCCACACCGTTCGCATGAACACCATTGACAGGATTGACTACCAGAAGATGGTCTTCCACACCCTACACAGTCAACAAACGAATCCATTAAGAACAATAGATAAGCAAGAAGAATATTTTTGGTGCAAAACTTTCGAAAAAGAACTGCTTTTATGATTTTTCAAATGTTTTTGGATTTTTGAAATTTTATATTTTTATTGATTTTTGAAAATTTTTGACACGAAAAATAACGTTCACGTGTGAACGGATCCCAAAATCCAACGCGTCTCTCACAAAAGACCGTTAATCTTCACGAAAAGAGCCGGCAACGGCGCCATTTAATAACTGGTTTTTGCTAGATTAAAAATTTGTTCGTCTCGATTCAATTCGAATTGATTACTGGTTAAATGTGTGACTCAGTCGTTTTTGATTGAAAAATAAAGTGTTGATTATCTATTTCTAAGTAAAAGGTAAAAGCGAATAGTAATAAAAATAAGCTAAAAACAATTAACTAAAAATAACGAAACAATATAAATAATAAAACGTGAATTTAAAACGAAACAATTAATAAAAATAAAACTAAAAGACGGAATTAACTATCGACTTGAAAATAAAGTTTACTTAATGAAAATGGAGAGAATAAAACTAAGATGGTACTTTAAAGCTAAACGAGACAAAACCTAAAGCGGATACTAAAAAAAGATAAAACTTGAACTTTTGGAAAAAATATTCATTTTAAAATTAGACGAAAAATTCAACTAAAAATACGTAACTTTCAGAAATAAAATCGGAACAACTTTCAGATTAAACTAAACAATTACGGAACAAAATAATAAATAAACAAGCTAGCAGGCAGCTAGCTCAAGCTAGCAGCCTACTAGCTCATTTTGGCGGCAAACTAAAAGCAAGCAGGCAACTACTCATGTCAAATTGTTTATACGAAAGGTTAGTTATTTCATTCTTATCCGGAATATTGATCTTTGTTACTTATCCGGAATAAAGGTTTTGGCACTTATCCGGAATAAAGATTTTGCTTATACGGAACATTTTTTTTTTTGCTTTTGTTTATCCGGAAAAATGGTTCCTTTGACTTATCCGGAATAACAAATTTGGGTCTTATCCGGGATACTGAATTGAGAGCATATCCGGAAAAAGAGGGTTTACTAGTTCGGAATAATTAAAAATGACCAAAATGAAAATAAGCTAGAATCTAATAATCACTTATCTAAAAACATAGCCAAATCAATTTTAAGAAAAAAAGCTAATAAGTCAAAATTTTAAACCTTTTAAAAATAAAAAATAATAAAAATATTTAAAAACAACTTTTTATAAAATAAACTAATAAGCTCTTATCTAAAAACTTAACAAAATTGATTTTAAGAAAAAGCTAATAAGCCAAAATTTAAAAACTTTTAAAAACATTAAATAATAAAAATATTAAAAATGCAACTTTTTATAAAAATTAAATAATAAGCACTTAATTAAAAATAAGGAAATTAACACAATAAGCACTAAAACACTATAAGCTATAAAAATCAAACACTAAAAGATCAATAAGCACAATCAATCAAAAACATCAATCAAACAAGAACATGATTAATTATACTACAGATTATAAAAATTAAACAAGATTAAAAAGATTAAGAAAGGAAGAATGAGAACGATTAATTGAAAAAGCTTGAAATTAAAATGATTAAGATTCAAATTACAAGATTAATGAAAAAGCTTAAAACTTTAAAGAAAATACTAGAGAGAGAAAGTATTAAGCTACTCCTAATCCTAAACTAATCTACTCCTAAATTGACTAACCACCTCCTAATGACACATTAGGAGGGTAATTATAGGAGGAGTAAAATGTTGATGCTTTCTTTATTCTTTCTTCTTGTCTCGACTCGATTTAAATTGTTTGCCTTTCTCGACGTCGTCTCGGGATTTGTCGATATAATTTGAACTCGTCTTATAATTTTCTTCTTTAATTAGACTTGGTTCTTCGACTTCATTAAACTTCCGTCTTTAGACATTTTCTTCGATAAATCTTCAGAATAGGCCTTGGACTTCCGTTCTTTTTCCACTCTTGATCTTTTGACTTCGTCTTTTCTCGTTTTCTTCGATAAAAGCCCGTGAAAGTCCGTGTTTTCTTCCTTTTTCATATTTTGGTCCTAAAACAAAATAAAAACACAAACCACGCATAATTCTGACTTTTACGACATAAAATACATGTTTTGGTCTTGTTATTATTGGAAATAAGTGGTAAAAGGATAAGTGTTTTCACACTTATTAAATCCCCTACACTTGACCATTGCAATGCCCTCATGCAATGCATTAATTTCAAAGCACGGTTTACATTTGTCATCATAAATAACCCACCTTGGCCTTTATTAGAAAGATAGAAATATATACAAAACAAGTAAAGAAATCAAAGACTTACATTGGGGTTTTGGCTGTCATGAATGTTTATCATCCTCAAGTTTCACGTTCCCCATACCAAGCTTAAAAACGAGATCATTGTTATTATAAGTTAGCAAACTAACACGAACTCATGTGGCCCAATTATTTACTTAGACTCCCTTATTCCTAGGTGTATCTCTTATATTTTAAGATTGTCTTGAATGATCACGAGGATGCATTGTTTGACTTATTTCGATAGTTTATTTAGGCTGAAAATAAAGTGGGACGATTTAATCAATAGTTAGCTAAAGGACAAAATCTTTTAAAATTGCTTCTCGGGACCTCATAAAGTACATATCTTGGCATAACTTGCTTCACGATTTGAGACCTTTCTCGGACAGATATTTGGCAGCGACTTCATACTTCAAATCTTGAGAAACATTCATGAAATAATGGTCTTCTCTTCACAATAGAAATTTCTTCACTTGAACTTTTTAAGAGATTCTTCATATTTGGACCACGACTTCATTTTTCTCCAATCTTTATTTTGGATTTTGATATACAACGATCCGCCTCCTTTTAGGACTTGGATCTATTTATCCTCATACCTTTTTAGCGCCTTTTTGGATAGACTTCTCCGTGATCTTTAGGGGAGTATTTGCTTTTCGTCGTGTGTCTTGATCCTTCATATTGATTTTTGATAAATGATTCTTCACATCACTTTGGATCTTTAGAAACAAAATGTAGCCCTCATGCCTTGTTAGGGCCTTTTCGTACTCGCCAATCTTCGCATCCCGCTTCAATAAGTTATGCTTTGGCTATGAACTCTAATTAATACCGAGCAACTTTTAAATGATCTTGGGCTAGAAGCTAAGTAACTTTTCAAATCGTACAACCTTATTTATTGCAATTAAATTTATTAGCAAGCGATGGGAGAAAAATCTTATAATCAACTCACATAAATTCATGAAAGAATACCAAACTTATAATTGACTCTATCATCTCTCATTTTCCATAATTTAAAATCTCAAGGAATGAGACTCGTGGATGCTTAGCCAATTAAATAAAAGTTTTGGGTTTTCAAGTCATCTATAGGATCTTGCAACTTCTTAGACTCTTTCAAGTTTAGAATTCGCATTTTAAAGTTCCCTTGATAAACGACTTTCTAGGATCAGTTATAGGAGCTTGCGAAAAGTTCTTGTTCTTAACCCGTAAGAGTTAAGACTTTCGCGTTTTAAAGTTCCCTATATAAAAGCCTAGCAAAACATGACTTAAACACGTTAAGGATACTAGCTAGAGTAAACTTGGATAAGTAAACCCGGGTTGAGTCAAAATATTCACGACGTTTAAAAATTAAAACCACTTTAGTAAAATTTATTCTAGCAAAGAAAGAAAATAACTATAACAGAGGTAAATACTAATAGGCCAAAATAGATCAAAAATTTTGAAAAATGTCGAAAAATCAATTTTCCGGTTAAAATGAGGACAAATACAAGGAAAAGCCCTCTTAACTTCGATAGAAGTCAAATAAGTCAAATGTTTTTGATATAAATCATTTTTGGACTAATAATTATCAAATAAGTCAAATGAGCCTACGGGTGAATGACAATCTTTAAATAGTAGTTTTAATTAAATATTTCCTTTTTAATTAGATTAAATAGTTTTTAATAGATTTTTAGTTTTAAATACCAAACAAAGTATTTTTACCAAGAAAAATTAATCCACGTTTAAATTGGATATCTATTCGAGTGAGTCGAGGAACGAAAAATATAGATATAAAAAGAATTGACAAAATTCATACATTAAATAGGCGCAGCTTCCGGTTCGCTCGTTACGATTGACGATTTTTCGTGAGAAGCTTAGGATTTTGGGATCCGTTCAATTTTGAACGTTACTTTTCTTGTTAAAAAAATAAAAAAAAAATAAATCAAAAACATTAAAAATCCAAAACTTAAAAATACAAAAAAATAAAAAATCATCAAAGCAAACTCTTTCCTAAGATTTGCACCAAAAAAATTAAAAAATCCAAAAGTAATACTTTTCCTAAAGTATTACACCAACAATATTACGTATTATTGTTATTTTTCTTATTTCGATTTCTTTCGCTTTTTATTGTGAATATATATTTTTCTTAAAAAAAATACAAAAAGATTTTTTTACTATATTGTATTACGTAGAACAATTAATTTACCTACTTTCAAATAAGACCTTAGTTGGGATTTCATCACCTAGCTATTGTATTCGAATCAAAAACGAAAAATCAAGGCAAAATAAATAAATACGAGTAAGAAGTTTGAACTCGATTTATACAAACTATAAGGTGGGTATAAGGCGACGTGCTATAAAAGGCCGTCTAAGGAAAAAGGTTGTTAAGTGCTTTGTGCCACCTCGTTTCCCCGCTTGCTTGTGCGTATATTGAGAGAGACGACCGATTTTTGGTTTGCCAACTCAAGAAGTATTACGTATATATTTTTTGTAGCTTTTTAATATTGAACCTCGAGAGGGATAATCCCTTTCCTCTGAAAGTCGACCGAGGTCTCCTACCTCCTTCCTCAAGTTTAGTTGTATGCGCACTCGCGCGCGTACATACATACTCATTGGTGTACCAAATACTTCTAATTCTTCCAAAAAGAAGAAGAACAACAAAAAGACCGTCAATCAAGCCGATCCCGAGAATCGAGATTTGAACAACACGATGGCAACGGATAATCGACCAATGATTGAGATTCTACAATCTCTCGTTGAATGAAATGATGATGTGATTGTGGTGCCGGATATTGGAGCGAATAATTTTGAACTAAAAACAGGTTTTATTCAAATGGTTTCCGCTACACCATTTTTAGGCCGCACTAATGATGACCCACACGCTCATATAAAACGTTTCATACAATTGGCAAACACCGTCAAATACAATGGGGTGCCACAAGAGGTCATTCGTTTACAACTCTTTCCTTTTTCCCTCGAGGGACAAGCCTGGATTTGGCTTGATAAGAAACCACCCCAAAGTATCACCACATGGATTGATTTAGAGACCAAGTTTATTAACTACTTTTTCCCACCATCACGGACCACCTCTTTAAGGGATGACATCATTACCTTTGAACAACAATATGGGGAAACGTTTAGTGAGTCTTGGGATCGTTTTAAAGAGCTTTTACGAAAATGTCCACAGCATGGTTTCACTAAAGTGCATCAAATCAATACGTTTGACAATGGTTTAACTCTTAATGATCAAGACTCACTTAATAGTGTCGTGGGGGGTAATATTCTTGTGAAGTCCATGAACGAGGCTTGGGAAATAATTGAAAACAAGGCAAAAGTACAAACCAAGAGTGTTAGGGCTACTATGGCAAGTGCTAGTACTAGTGAGAGCGACAAGAGAATTGATAAGCTTACTTCGCTTGTTGAAACAATTGCTCTACAAACCGCTAACAATACCAAAGACATCAATGTGCAAGTAAATGCCTTAAAAGAGACTTGTGAAACGTGTGAGACTTGTGGTGGACCACATTCGTACTATAATTTGTGACAAGGTTTACAATCAACAACAAGAAGTTTATGCTTATAACAACAATGAAAATGAGCGGGTTCATTTCAAAACAAATGTTGATGTTAACCATTTGTCTTATAAGTCTAATAACTATTTGGCTCCCCCGGGTTTTGTAGCTCCACAAAGACCATCCCCACCCGCCCCCAAAATAGGAACCAAGGTCCTCAACGGGGTAATTTTCAAGGGAATTCTAATACAAGGGGTTTTAATCAAAATCAAGGGAATTTTCAAGGGCAAAACCAAGGGTTTAATAGTCAAAATCAATGATTTAATATCCAAGGTTTTCAAAATCAAGGATTTAATCAAGGATTTAATAAAAGTTATAATCAATATCAAAACCAAGGTTTTCCTAATCAAGGGTTTAACAATCATGGGTATAATCAAATTAATATGCATAATCCTCAAATGGACTTGGTTCTACAAAAATTAACCGAACATGAGCGAATTATGAGAGAGATGCAAGAATCGATCGATAAGAAATTTTTGCAAATGATTCAAACCCTTCGTCCCCAAGGTGCCTTCCCTTCTAACACCGTGACCAATCCTAGGGCTAACGTTAATGCCATCGCTACTAGGAGCGGTAACACCACCGAAGAACCTTGTTATACCCCACCTAAACAAGGACCCGAGATTCCTTCTTCTTCTACCCACCCTCCTTCACCTACTACTTGTGACATACCACCCGTTATGCCTTCGTCTACACCTTATGTTCCACCTTTACCTAAATCTTATACCACACCTTTGGTTCCCAAACTGATTCCTTCACCTTCCATTTCTACTCCTCCTCCACCAAGGGATGTGAGTGAGCAATCCAATCCAAAGACTTCATCTCAACCCAATATACCTTATCCCTCAAGGTTGAGGAAAAGGAAATTGAAGAATAAGGATGATATTCAAGTTTCGAACTTCCTAAAAATGTTCAAACAATTGAATTTTAATATCACCTTTGCCGAGGCTCTCGCTCACATGCCTAAGTATGCTAAGATGTTTAAGGACCTTTTAAGTGATAAGGAAAAATTGCTCGATATTGCCAATACCCAATTGAATGAGGATTTTTCCGCGGTTCTTTTGAGAAAATTACCGGTTAAGTTAGGAGATCCTGATCGATTCCTTATTCCTTGCAATTTTCCGGGTGTTGAGAATTGTATGGCCTTGGCGGATCTCGGAGCGAGTATCAATCTTATACCATTGTCCGTGTGGAAACAGTTATCTTTACCCGAGCTAGTCCCCACTCGTATGACCTTGGAATTAGCTAACCGTACGGTTGCTTATCCGGTGGGGATAGCCGAGGATGTTTTTGTAGGAGTCGACAAATTCACTTTTCCCGCCAATTTCGTTGTAGTCGACTATGAGATGGATCCCCGTGTTCCCTTAATTGTGGGACGACCCTTCTTGAGAATCGGGCGTACATTGATTGATGTAGCCGCGGGTGAACTTATCATGAGGGTCGGGGATGATAAAATCATCTTTAACATGGGTAAACTTTCCAAACTTCCCGATGAGCCCGAATCAGTGAATTATATCGATGTGCTCGAGAAGCATGTGAAGAACATTTTCACGAGGCTTGTAAAAGCGGGATTTCTCATTTACCTCATGTTGAGACCGTAGCTTCTATTGCTCCTTCATTGACTCCATTTGGAGAAAGTGACTTTCTTTTACAAGAATTTGAAGCAAGTATAGGGGACGTGGATTTAAAATATGATGATTCTCCCACCGATTGGGAAGAAGATATTCGTACCATTGAGAGACTTCTCAATGAGGACCATATTTCTCCATCGAATCCTAAGGAAGTTACAAACGATGATCCAAATTTGACTAAGCCTTCCATCGATAATCCACCGGATTTAGAGCTTAAGGATTTACCGTCTCATTTAGAGTACGTTTTCTTAGAAGAGGATTATAAGTTACCCGTCATTATTGCTAAGGACTTAAAAGAAGATGAAAAATCTCGACTTATCGAAGTGCTAAAAAATCATAAGAAAGCAATTGCTTGGAAAATATCCGACATCCGCGGAATTGATCCTAATTTTTGCACTCATAAAATTCTCATGGAAGATGACTTTAAACCCGCAATCCAAAATCAAAGAAGGGTTAATCCAAAAATTCATGAAGTCATTAAGAAAGAAGTTATCAAACTTCTAGATGTCGACATGATTTACCCTATTTCGGATTCGCCATGGGTTAGTCCCGTCCATTGTGTGCCTAAGAAAGGCGGAATTACCGTTGTTCCCAATGAAAACAAAGAGTTAATTCCTACTCGAATCGTAACAGGTTGGCGAGTTTGCATAGACTATCGTAAGCTCAATGATGCAACTCGTAAGGATCATTTTCCTCTTCCTTTCATGGATCAAATGCTCGAGCGTTTAGCGGGTAATGACTACTATTGCTTCTTAGATGGTTTTTCCGGATATTTTCAAATCCCTATCGATCCAAAAGACCAAGAGAAAACCTCATTCACTTGTCCTTATGGAACATTTGCTTACAAAAGAATGCGTTTCGGCTTATTCAATGCTCCCGAGACTATGCAAAGGTGTATGATGGCAATATTTTATGACATGGTTGAAGAAACTATGGAAGTCTTTATGGATGATTTCTCGGTCTATGGTGATTCTTTCTCTTCTTGCCTTGCCAATTTAGAACGTATGCTTAAACGGTGTGAAGACACTCGTCTCGTTCTTAATTGGGAAAAATGCCATTTCATAGTAAAAGAAGGCATCGTCCTCGGTCACAAAAATTCAAAAGCCGGTATCGAAGTCGACCGTGCTAAAGTTGATGTCATTGCTAAGTTTTCTCCACCTACCACCGTCAAAGGAGTTAGAAGTTTTCTAGGCCATGCGGGATTTTATCGACGTTTCATCCAAGATTTCTCTAATATAGCTCGTCCAATGACTCATCTCTTAGAGAAAGATGCTCCATTAATCTTTTCTCAAGAATGTCTCGACTCTTTTGAACTTCTTAAAGGTAAATTAACTAAGGCACCGGCCTTAGTCTCTCCAAATTGGGAGTTACCTTTCGAGCTCATGTGCGATGCTAGTGATTTCGCGGTAGGAGCGGTTTTAGGTCAACGAGTTAAGAAACACTTCCAACCCATTCATTATGCTAGTAAGACAATGACGGGGGCTCAATTGCATTATACCACTACCGAAAAAGAGCTTTTAGCTGTATTGTATGCTTTTGAGAAATTTCACCCATATCTTGTGCTTTCCACCACCATCGTTTACACCGACCATTCCGCCTTGAAATACTTGTTGACCAAGCAAGATGCTAAACCGAGACTCCTTCGTTGGGTTTTGCTCCTACAAGAATTTAAAATCGAAATTCATGATAAAAAGGGAGCGGAAAACCTAGTCGCGGATCATCTTAGTAGAATTGAGGATCCTTATCCAGGGGAACTTTGAAATCAAGAGATTAATGAATCTTTCCCCCTTGAGACCTTAATGTCTATTAATTCCAATCTTGATGATACCCCATGGTTTGCGGACATTGCAAACTATTTGGCGGGTGGTGTTCTTATCAAAGGGTTAACGTCTCAACAAAAGAAAAAATTATTTAAAGACGTAAAAACGTACTATTGGGACGACCCTTATCTTTTCAAGCAATGTGCGGACTTAATCATTCGTAGGTGTGTTGATGGGCCGGCGGCTATACAAATCCTTGAAGCTTGCCACAAAGGACCCACCGGTGGTCACTTTGGTCCTAACTACACCGCTAAAAACGTTTTCGACTCTGGATTCTATTGGCCCACCATTTATCATGACGCTCATGAAATGGTTAAGCATTGTGATGCTTGCCAAAGACAAGGCAAGATCACACATAAAGATAAGATGCCTCAAAATTTCATCCAAGAGTGTGAAATCTTTGACGTATGGGGCATCGACTTTATGGGGCCATTTCCATCATCCAAAGGGAACAAATACATCCTCGTATCCGTTGACTACCTATCAAAATGGGTTGAAGCAAAGGCTTTACTTACTAACGATGCGAGGGTGGTTTTGAACTTCTTAAAATAATGTTTGATCGATTCGGTGTGCCTCGTGCTATTATTAGTGATCGCGGGACTCATTTTTGCAATGATCAACTTGCACGAGTCATGGCTAAGTATGGTGTCAATCACCGACTTTCCACCGCGTATCATCCACAAACTAATGGTGAAGCTGAGGTTTCCAACGTTGGACTTAAGCGAATCTTAGAGCGTACCGTGGGAGAGCAACGTGCCTCATGGGCCGATAAATTAGATGATGCTTTGTGGGCTTTCCGTACCGCTTATAAGACACCTATAGGTTGTACTCCTTATCGCCTTGTGTACGGAAAGGCATTCCACCTCCCCATTGAGTTGGAGCATAAGGCTTATTGGGCCTTGAAATGGGCTAATTTTGACATAAACAAAGCCGGTGATCTTAGGAAAATCCAACTCAATGAACTCAATGAACTTAGGAATGAGGCTTATGAGAATTCATTAATCTACAAAGAGAAGACTAAGCTCATTCATGATTCCAATATTAAGAACCGAGAGTTCCACGTTGGTGATCAAGTTTTACTCTTTAACTCTCGGTTGTAAACCTTTTTGGGTAAACTTAAGAGCCGTTGGTCCGGTCCATTCACCGTGGCCCAAATCTTCCCTTATGGCACCATTGAGTTATCCCAACCAAATCGACCCAACTTTAAGGTGAATGGCCGACGTGTTAAGTTGTAATTTGGAGAGGACATCTCTCATGAGATGATTCCATCCCTCTCCACGTTTCCCTCAAATTAATTCGGGAAATCGAGTCGAGCTAGAGACTCGTGATAAATAAATCAAGCATCGTATAACTAGGTTAGATTTTTACCTTTTCCACCCTTTCCACCCTTTTTTCCACCTTCACCCATTTCCACCAATAAGTGTAGGGGGAGCCAAGTAGGTTGTTTGTGTTGTGATGTTGTGCAGGGATGTGTGCTTTCAGGATCTACTTTTGGGGTTTTTGACGCGACCCGTGATCCTGTGTTCCCGTGTACCCGGTTCTCTCAAAACTATTGTGATTCATACATGTATATAAATAAGTTGAATAAATGTAATCACTTTAGTTGTCTCTTCCTTAGCTCGACTTAAACAACGTACTCAGTGTCCTAAGTGTAGGGGAGTGTATTCTCCCACATGCTTAAACATTGAGGGAAACGTTTATATTAAGTGTAGGGGGGACTTCTATCGAATTTTAGTGGGCTTTTTCATTAATTTGACCTCATTTAACCGGAAAATTAAAATTTTTCAACATTTTTCAAATTTTTTGATCTATTTTGGCCTAGTAGTATTTCCATTTATTATCTTTCATTTTCTTTCCTTTTGTCATCGCATCGTATTTAAATTCCATTTCAAGAATAAAGTTAAAAAAATAAATAAATGAATAAAATTGTTTTAACAAGTTTAGATATCTTTGATATATTAGGCCCGTCTTGGATATTTTGACTCAACCCGAGTTTACTTATCCAAGTTTACTCTAGCTAGTATCCTTAACCATATGGACCTTAATTGGTTTATTAGGCTAAGCAACCACGATTCTCATTCCTTGAGATTTTAAATTGTGGAGAACGAGAGATGATAGAGTTGATAATAAGTTTAAGGGTTAATTATTGCTTATATGAGTTTTTATGGCTCTTTCTTCCCGCTTGTATATTTAATTGCTTAATAAATGAGGATTTTTGCGGTGTAGATTCGATATCTTAGCTCTTAGCCAAATCTTTTATCTCCTTGTAATTAAAGCATGAACACATTGAGGGTGCCAGCTTGTGGACTTCCGACTAAGGTGGCTCATAACCACTAAGTAGGAGGTATTCAGACCATGGGACCGCGGAATTTGGCCTACTATATATATCATAAATAAGAAAGAACAAGATTAAAACATGACCTCAAGGAGCCTTAGGGTGTGGGGCATGTAGCACCAAACTTGTCATTAGAGCCTTAGGGTGTATGGCATGGTAAGTGTTGGATAAAAATTGATCAAAAAATCAATTCCCTAGTTTATCGTTCAAGGAGCCTTAGGGTGTGGACAATAGATGAGGAGAATTTTTACATCTTAAAGAACCTAAGGTTATATGATGTGAACTTGCTAAACTCCACATAAAGTATACATGACTATGGAGGAATAATTAATAAGTAGTACTATTGGCCAAATTTCGGATCCGGAAATTTATTCCTCAAATCGTGTTAAATTATCCTTGATGTGGGCTTACTTTAGTGACAACGTTTTTGAGGACGAGGTTAGGTTTTTAGTGTCGGGTTTGCACCGTTTTGCCTACATTTTTGGACTAATAATTATCAAATAAGTCAAATGAGCCTACGGGTGAATGACAATCTTTAAAATCTAGAGATACAATTTAGGAATTGGAGAAAGAGTATTACACAATTGTCTTATATAAGTGGTTTTAACTTAAGAACTTATGGTAAACAATGATCTCGTTTTTAAGCTTGGTATGGGGAACATGAAACTTGAGGGTGATTAATATTCACGACACCAAAGCCCTAATCTAAGTCTTAGATTCCTTTACGAGTTTCTTCCATCAAACAATTTTAAAGTTAATAAATTAATGGAAATTGTAACTTTTGTTACCTTGAATAAAGTTTTTATCTTTTCATCGTCCTTTAAGTTGATTTTTATTGTAGTAGTAATAGTATATCTTAATAAAGGCCAAGATGGGTTAATTATGAGAAAAATGTAACTTTATGCTTTAAAATTATGCATTGCATGGGGTCATTGCAATGGTCAAGTGTAGGGGATTTAATAAGTGTGTAAACACTTATCCTTTTACCACTAAAATCAAGGAAAAACAAGACCTAATCATGTGTTTAATATCGTAAAAGTCGGAATTACACGTGGTTTTGTGTTTTTATGTGAAATAGGTACAAAAGATCAAAAGGAAAGAAAATATGGGATTTCACGGTCATTTGTTGAAGAAAAGTCAAAGAAAGAGACAAAGACAAAGTCAAAGAACCAAAAGTGTACTAAAGATCACGAAAACCGGCAAAATCGACACGACTTTGAAGAAATGATCAAGAAAACCAAAATCAAGTTCGTTTTAGTGGATTTTAACTTAATGAAGGACATTTGGGCTTTGTGGGTCCCACTTTTGGTTAATAGGCCCAAAAGCCCATTTAAGGAACAATAGTTATTCACTTGTGGATATCAAGCCCATCAAAGGCCCATTTACAATATCTTATTGAGACGAATGGGAGTTTTGGGCCAAGCCTATTTACAAAATAAAAAGAAGTGACGGTGAAAACAAAGTTTCTAAACTTTGTGAGGTCAAAGTCTTCTTGGTCAACCCTCACTCACACACACACGTTTAATAAACTTTTACCCACCCACTCTCCCCATTTATTTTTGATACACACAATGTTTACCCTTTTCATCTCTCTCTCACAACCAAATACGCAGCCACCACTCCCTTAACCCTAATCAGTAAAAAAAAATGGGGCTTATTGTTTTGTGAGGCGCGTGTGAATCACGGATGGAAATTAAATCCCCATCTTAATCGGAGCTGCACGATGGTGGTCCTCAATTGACGTGGCTCATCTCTCTCATGTGATTGGTTTAAACACCTCACAAAAATCAGTCCACAAATAATCATCCACCACATCAGCAGCAAAGAAACACAAGAAACACAAAAATAGACACACTGGCGGTCCGTGTGACCCTTGGACGATTTTTCACCGTAGATCAAGAAAAAGAGAGAGAAAATAATAAAAGAGCAGCCAAGATTGCTCTCCGTGCTCACCAAGCTTCATCAACAAGCCATGGGGTTGGCTATAAATACCCCCATATTCTGTAATGTTTGTGGTGCCATTTTTATTTTTAATTTTATTATGCAAAATAGTTTTTAGGAATTTGTAATTTTCTTTTCCAGTATTGTAATCTTTTTCTTTTAATATTAATAAAGTTTATTTTCATTTAAATTGTGTCTATTTACTTTTCTGTTAAAATTTTTTATAATTGCAAATTTATCTTTAAACTGTTAGTTATAATAATAATAAATTTATTTAATCAAATTAATTAATAATTTGTGTTAAATAAAGAAAATAAAAGTGGATAGAATAAACTTCCCCACTGGAAGTTTAAATTAAATCTGGTTCGTGAGTAGATGATTGTGAATCGAATGATGGTGATGTTTGGGGTGTAAGGTGGTCTCGTCTTCGATTAAAAGGGGGCTCAGCGCCTCTCCTTCGGCTCAACGATATCGTCACAAGGTTTAATTCTCTTTTTATTTTATGTGTTTTAGTTAAACTGTGTTTATATTTATCTGCTTGTTTTTTAGTTTAGTTAATCTGATTTTAAGAAGTTTTGAGTTATCTGTTTAAGGGATTTGTATTAATCTGTTTATGTGAAGTTTTGTATGCAAGCCTTAAGCTGTTATTTATCTGATTTGGTTAACTAGTATTAAAAAACTGTTAAGTTTAATGAATGTTTGGAGTCAGTCTTATATAGTCAAGATAATTTTTGGAATTGAGTTAGACTAAATTGTTTGATTTAGATTTGGAATTTGAACATTAGGTCTGCTAGCTTTTAGTTTTAGTCTGCGTAATTTGTTTTAAAGTAACTAGTTTAGATCTTGCTTGCTGATAAGTTTTTGCTGATTTATTTTGAGTTAGTAGTTTAATGAAGTTTAGTTTTGCTGATTTCAGATAGTAGTTTTGCTTATTGATATTAATTGCTTATTGTTAGTTTAAAATTTATTTGCTTATTTTCTGTTTAGTTTTTTTTTTTTTGCTTATCTGATTTAGTTTGATTTGCTGATTTGCATTTAGCTAGCTGATCCATTTGGTCTGTCTAGTTGTTATACTGATTTTATCAGTTTCAAACATATAAAAAAATTAATTAACAAACAAAAATTGTCTCCAACGAGACTCGAACCCATGACCTGCCGTTCACTTCCCAACGTGTTTACCATCTATTCTAGCCCTTCTTTTATGTTTAGTCTCAGCCTCTTTAATTAATATAGGATTATTTAGTAACTGTCAGTTTTATTAAGTAAGCTTAAATACAAGTTTTAGTTAGTTATTTTTAATTAAAAAGTTTTTATATATTCACTATTATTAAATTAAAAAAAATAATAACAAAAACAAAATAAAAATTATTTTAGATAGTTAAATTGTTTTTAAAATTAGTATTTTTTAAATAAATTAGATTTAATTAATTTTGTTTCAAGTAAAATTAGATTTAATTAGAATTTGCTTAAGTAATTGTTTTTTAACTAGATTTAAAAAATCTTAAATAGTTTTAAATAAATTAGTTTTTTTTCATTTTAAAATTAGTTTTATTTTAAATAAATTAGTTTTTTTAGTAATATAAATTTCAAATTAGATTAAATAGTTCTTAATTAAGTAGTTTTTAGTTTTTAAAATACCAAGCGAAGTTTTATTAACCAAGAACAATTAATCTTACGTTAAAATTGGATATCAATTCGAGTGAGTCGAGGAACGAAATAAATAGATATATAAAAGAATTGACAAAATTCATACATTATATGTCGTGGCCACAAGACGGATGTACCATCCGCATCACCTTGCCACAAAAGTAAGTCTTTTGTTTGCCTTAAGACGAATGAAATATTCGCATTATGTTGCATCATCAGTGGGTACAAGAAGTACGCCTTCAAGATATTCACAATGCAACATACGGGTTCCACTTCCACCTTTATAAAACCTTCTTGTCATCCTCACCTTAGTGATGAACAAGAATTAAACCTTGCCAAATGCCAGTGTTACCCCGGCTATAGAACACGTTTTCTTCTTACGGGGTCTTTACCGTCAAGTAACGGGAAACCAAGCATTCGAGCACAATTACTCGTCTTACGTATAAGTCTTTTCCCAATTCTTTCGACGTGGATATGCTTACAGGTAGAGGATATGGTGTAAAGTCTAGTAACCTCGGTGACAACCTCACATACTAGACTGGGGAGACATGATGGCGTATAGTGGCTATGCTCACTATTCGCAATCCCAACCCATCATCTTTTTGCTAAAGGAAGCCCATTACGAGTGGAGCCATATGTTACGGACGACCCACGAGGATGTCCTAGCAGCAAGCCGCACGCGGTTGTTTAAGTAAGCATGATACATGAATAAGTATAGCATAACATGATCATGAACCATATCATACTAGACTTGGGGACATGTCGACAACCTTTGTTTGCAGCATTACTCAGGACCCGGGAAGACGACGAACGTCCCAGGAGAGTCGTCGAACAGGCCTAACCAAATTATGCTCCAACATCCTTGGTCCCCAAGTGTTAAAAAATGATAAATAGACTTCATTTTGGCCAGAGGAACATATATCTTACCATCTATCCTCAAGAACACCACTTGGGAAGAAGGAATTTGTTGATTAAGGCTTGACAACCCTTTGATCCAATAATCCTTGGCATCACATCACCACCACCACCATATAGCCACATTATCCAGTGGTCATCCACCATTCTCAGACCCTAACAATCCATTTATAGTACCTACATATATAGTTGGAGAATCAAACATAATTCTCTTAAGAACTCCATATAAAACCCGTTGCCAAACGCCCCCTGTGAACACACCATTTGTTACTTGCTGATATCCGGAAGTCGGGAACAATACTTGGGTTACTACAGTAGGTTACGGGGTATATGAGTGTAACTGTATCATTAGTTTGATACTTGGTTATTGGTTGTGTAAAATACTATATAAACACTTACTTTGGCGAATCATTGGTAACTTTCCTATTTATATTTTGATGATATATTCTGAGTTCATTCATTGTTATATGTTTATCATGATGTTTAATATGGAGTAGTCGTTTTGTGCTTGGTTTCGGTGTACATAGAATCCATTGAATTGATTATCTAACATGGTCGTGCATAAAGTACGCCGCACAATTAGATTTGTGCGACGTGCTTTCTGTTCGATTCTTAGTTATTAGCATGGTTGATTTGTTCTTGTATTCGATACTATTATGTTTGATCATTGTTATGTGTTTAATTCATTTCTGATTATAACTAGTACTTATATGATTGAATGGATTCTATGTCATCTAGTAAATGAATCTTGGTATTCCCCTTTGTCGCGATTGGTGGAAAAAAATATATAACAACTCTTACATAATATTGTTTAGTGCTTGAATTATTGAAAACCAATATAAAGTATTCTTAATGCTTTTGGTATGACATAATCTGTAGAAGGATTTCTTGTTATATTGAATAGATGTTGCATGTGCGACTAGTAATCCACATGTGGTCTTACATTGTTTATGTGCTTATAATCTATACTTGTTAGTAGTCATTTTCATGATTCTTAGCCTAAACCAAACACTCCTTTAAATCATTGTTAGAAGCTTAAATCTTTAGAACTTGTGACACTCTAGACATCATTGTTTTTACTTGTTAACAACAATCCTGTGGAACGACCTGGACTTTACCTTAGACTATACTATACACAAAACGGTATACTTGCCCGTGTTGTGTTTTTAGTCCTTGTTTGGTAATCATATAGTAATATATAAATTTAAGACTTGCGGACACACATCAGGACTTTAAATTGGTAGGGATTCAAATAGGATGTACATTTTTGTGTAATGTATTAAATTAAGGTCTTTTGTAAAGAAAGTACAGGCAATTTGTTTAAAGTAGATTACTAATACTTTAAATAGATATTAGTCTTTGGGAAATTCTCGTGTTGTGTTAGACAAATACATATTGTGTTTAGAGGTAAAGATAAAATTTGTCGAATCGTGGTTTAGTGTAGATGTTAAAGTTTACATAAGATAGTTATCAATCCATTTATTATACGATGAAATAAAACTCTAATTTACTAAGAGGAATACTTCCATGAAAGAGATATTTGTAAATTTTGGATTCGTACACGTTTTATAACCAAACAATCGGGGATTTCAATAGACGTAAATGTCTAACCAGAACTATGGCATTTCACGTAAATTTAATAAGTTCAAAATTCATGTTTGTGACGTTATATATAAATTATAAAATACCAAAAATAAATATTTGAGCTGCTATTAAAATAAGTCGACATTAATTGTCTAGTGTCAAGATGATAACAAAGTGATATTCAGAATATGCTATATAATCTTCCGGTTTCAATTAAATTTAATTTCATTTACCTTCAAAATAAAATAATAGAAATAGTTCAAGTTGAAATTAAGAGTTCTAAGTAGAATAAAAGCTTTTATTTGGCGTGAATTTTCCGGATTGTCACATGTAGTATATATTTTATGCTTATTAAACACTATGGTTTATATTCTATATTATTTATCAAGGTTATTTCTAAATTCGGAAACTTTCTATTTTTGGAAACTTACTATTTTAGGAAACCTACTATTTTTAGGAAGTTACTTATTATAGTATAATAAGTGCTTTAACATATAGAAACATGAGTTACATTAATCAGAATACATGAAACATTAAGAAAACACAGGACTAAACATGAATCAGTAAAACAAGTCCATAACACGTAAAACAAGACAGGAACAAGTGAATAAGGAATAACACGTCTTGTAAACTAATAATCAGTTAAGTATAAGATAATCAGAAAACTCATACACGTCCTTCTTTATTATGTAGCACTTGTGGAGTCAGAGTAGGATTCTTCGCGTTTCTCTTCGTTCACATTACTAGACACAAGGTACAGATATTCCATCCTTCAATATGGACAACTTCCTTCATTGTGTGTGATGAGCTTATACTTGGACTACCGATGTTTGTTTCCGGTACTTCCATTCATGGTCATTTAATGTTTTTTATACATTTACCTTGTATGCTTTGATAACACGCCATAATCACGCGTGACATTCCATTTACCAAAATGGGGCGTTACAATTATGGTTATAGAGACAAGGTTTCGACCTGTAGGCTCTCAAAACATGACCTGTGATTAGTGGGTAGTCACCATGGTCTTCCTAGAACTGACAGTTTGTTTTCATGCATTTATTGTTGGAAATACGTTTTACGTATTAGAAAGGATCGGTCACTCCAACAATAGTCCATGTAATAGCTTGTAGTTTAGTTGTTTACATTTATTAAACAAAGCCCACAACCGAGCCCATGAAATGTATGGGCCGGCGGCCTAATGTAAACCCAAGCCCATCTCATGGGCTTGGGTATATAAACCCTCTCCTTTGATGGAGAGGGTGGTGATTTCATTTCAAATAACACATAGTTCTTAATCTTTCTCTCTCTAGAAGTGTGAAATTATCTATCTTGCTCTCTCTAAAACATAAGCAAGATTTACATATCTTACAAATGGTATCAAGAGCCAGGGGATGATCGTTTGGTTTTTGTGTTTGCGTTCTTGATTATCTCGGCTATTTTGATCGGAATCCACACGTACCAATTTTTTTGTGTGTTTTTATGGTTCAATCTTGATATATTTCATCTAGTTACTTATTATAGTGATTTGGTATTGGTATTTTGGTTAAAAACACAAAATATTTGGGTGTTTGATTTGTTTCTTGGCTTAAAATTCCGAATTTGTTGTGTACTATCCGAGAAAAGTTGTACTTTTGTCTCCATCGCAAAGTTGGTATCCATCGCAATTACCTAGGGTTTCTACATTGCGATCGAAGGGTATTCCGACACTTATTCCGATCGTGCATTGCGATAGCTCCTTGCATTGTACACTGCGATCAGGTATAAGGCAATATTGAAACGTTACTCTGCCAAAATTTCATTAGCCACATTCCGACAGGTATTGCGATCATACATTCCGACAGGTATTGCGATCAAACATTCCGACAGGTATTACGATCAAACATTACGACAGGTATTGCGATCAAACATTTCGACAGGTATTGCGATCAAACATTCCAACAAGTATTACGATCAAAAATTCCGACAGGTATTGCGATCAAACATTCCGACAGGTATTGCGATCAAATATTCCGACAGGTATTGCGATCAAACATTCCGACAGGTATTGCGATCAAACATTCCGACAGGTATTGCGATCAAATATTCCGACAGGTATTGCGATCAAACATTCCGACAGGTATTGCGATCAAACATTCCGACTGGTATTACGATCAAACATTCCGACAAAACTTGTTTTGTGCATTCTGATAGAGTGACAAGATTTCCAAGATTTTTCAAAAACGTGTTTTTGAAAATTTTTAATCGTGTGTAATTTAGTCTTGGAATTTTTGGTTTATCAAGAACATAACTTAGGGGATTTCAACATTATTTCTCGGCTTTAACACACAACAACAAACATATTAACTTTCTCTCATTGTTCGATCAACGTTTGTAAATCTTAACTTATTGAAATGGAGTACACATCTCTTACGGATAACTCCATCCTCTCTGGTACGGATAATCGTCCACCAATGTTGGCGAAGACTATGTATGAGGAGTGGGCTTCCAACATGGAACTTTATATGTTGAATAAGGAGAATGGACATCTTATTTGGGCATCGGTGCTCAATGGACCATTGGTATATGGTACTGTGACGGAAGGTGCTGTTACTCGTCCTCGCACAACGGGTGAACTAACTGGGGATGCTAAGATACAAGACAAGTGTGATAAACAAGCTACAAATATCATTCTCCAAGACGTTCCTCCAGATGTCTACAAACTCGTCAGTAAACATAAAGTTTCCAAAGAGTTATGGGATAGAATTCGTGTTCTAATGCAAGGCACTTCGTTAACTAAACAAGAACGAGAGTGTAAACTTTATGATACTTTTGATAAGTTTGCCTATGTCCCAGGGGAAACTCTCAATTATTACTATCTTAGATTTACCCTATTGTTGAATGAGCTCAATATCTATGGCATGGCAATTCCTACGTTTCAATTTAACACCAAGTATTTGAACACTCTTCCTTTAGAATAGAAAAAGTACGTGACGGATGTAAAATTGGCTAAGGACTTGCATAACACCAATGTGGATCAACTTCAAGCTTTTCTTCAACAACACGAATGCCATGTGATCTAGGCTCGATTGTCTACACCTCAAGTTCATGATCCACTTGCCATGTATGCTTCTCAACAAAACATGGCTTATACTTATCAACAACCATCATACTTGCAGCAGCCAACACCACACACCTATCAGTAACCACATCAACCATCTTATCAACTACTAATGATGCCACAACAAGCATTTCAACAAAGTGTTCATCAACAATATTTTCCACAAAAACCACCACATCAGACATCACCATCACAAGCTATAACTTCTAAAATGGGCTATACTCCTCAGCAAGGATATTCTCCAATTGAAGCACAACCAGCACAAGCCTTTTACTCCAATGAACTTCCACCAATTCAGGCACCGGTTTTTACTCCAAATGATACACCTACATATGTCTTGAACCATCTCACTGCCTACTTGTCAAAACTTGTTGCTACTAGAGAATTTCCACCAACGAACAATCAGCTTCGTACTTCATCAAATCCTCGACAACAAGTCACTGTTCAAGATGTTCAAGTGACGGTGCAACCTATTCAGGGAAGGCAAAATTCATATGGACCTCCTACAAGGACTTGGAACAATCAAGCTGTGAATTCTCAAGCTAGTGGAAATGGAAGTCCTGTTGGTCCTCAAAAGGTTGTGACTTGTTACAATTGCCGAGGATAAGGTCATATGGCTAGGGAATGCACTCAGCCAAAAAGAAGAAGGGATGCAACATGGTTTCGTGAGAAGATGTATTTGGTCGATGCTCAGTCTAAGGGGAAGATTTTGGATTCAGAGGAGTTAGCATTTTTGGCAGACCCAGGGGTAGCAGATAATGAAGGCATTGTAGTCGTCTCTACATCTAATGCAACATATCAAGCTGATGATCTTGATGCATATGATTCAGATTGTGATGGCATTCACTCAGCCCATGCTGCACTCGTTGCTAACCTCTCTCACTACGGTTCTGATTTCATCAGTGAGGTACCAACCACATTAATAAGTGTGAAAACACTTATCATTTTACCACTTAATTATAATAATAACCAAGCCAAAACGTGTATTTTATGTCATAAATGTTGGAATTATGCGTGGTTTGTGTTTTTGTTGTGATTTAGGACCAAAATATGAAAAGGGAAGAAAACACGGGCTTTCACGGGATTTTATCGAAGAAAAAGACAAAAGACGAAGTCGAAAGATCAAGATTACAAAAAGAACGGAAGTCCAAGGCCTATTCTGAAGATTTATCGAAGAAAAAGTCTAAAGACGGAAGTTTAATAAAGCCGAAGAACTCAAGTCTAATTAATGAAGAAATTACAAGACGAGTTTATTTAATCGCGAGACAAAGTCGAAAAAGTCGAAGAATTTAGAAGATGAGAAAGAAAGAAAGAAAGAAGGAAGCTTCCAACACATGCTAATCCTCCTAATCTCCTATAAATACCCTCCTAATGTCACATTAGCAGGTGTTGGCTAACTTGACAAACTAGTCTTCCACCCTTTTCATTACTTGCACCTTTAATTTTCATGTCATTTATTTAATTCTCATTTAATTACTTGTCTTGCACCTTAAATTTCTTGCCTTTAATTTCAAGTGAGTCTTTTAATTTTGTTATTGAATCTTTTCTTTTAATCAAGTTCTTATTTTTAATCTCTCATTCCACCTTTCTTGTTTTGCTTAATCTTTATGTTTATGTGCTTATTGTTATGCTTATTTGATTAAGTGTTATGTTTTTATGCTTTTGACTGTTTCGGATTATTGATTTTATAGCTTATTTGTGTCTTTCTTAAATTTACTTAAGTTTTATAAAAGTCATTTTGATTTAAAAGTCGTTTTTAAATATTTTATCATTTAGAGTTTTTAAAAGTCTTTAAATTTTAGTTTATTATCTTTTTCTTATACGTGTTTTGATTAAGTTTTTAGTCGTGTGCTTATTTGGTTCATAGCTTATTTGTGATTTTGCTTATTACGATTTTTTACTGTATTCCGATCACACCATTGTAAAGGGGTTTTGCATTCCGACGGGGATTCCGATCTACCATCGGAAAAGGGTTTCTGGATTCTGACAGGGATTCCGATAAGAATTCCGACGTGTATTGTTGTGACATTCCGATCTGGATTCCGATCAGCATTCCGACAGTGGAGTTCTTTTGGTATTCCGATAGGACTTAGTTTCCGTTATTCCGACGAGATTCCTTTTGGGTGCATTCCGATCACATTCCGACGAGATTCCTTTTGGTGTATTCCGATCGGATTCCGACAGGATTCCGATTAGGATTATTCCGACGGATTTAAGTTTTTCGTTTTAGAGAGAAAAAGTGACAGTTTTTCTAGATTTGCTTTTAGCTTATTTTAATTACGTTTCGCACTTACCCTTTTAATTACGTTTTGCTTTTAGCTTATTTTATTTCTCGTCATTTTGTTTGTTTTAGTTTCACGTCATTTAGTTAATTTAATTTGAAAGTCTTAAATTTATTGCCATTTACGTTTTAATTACGTCTAGCTTTATTTACCGTGCCTTTTACATTAAAGTTTTGCAATTTAATTTTACTACAACGACCAATCCATATTATTTTATCCACCAAAAGACGACTGAGTCGCACTAATAACCAGTAATCAATTCGAAAAGACTGGAATAGCGAATCTTTTTCATACGAGGCAAAACCCATGTATTAAGTTGGTATTGCCATGTATTAAATGGCGTCGCTGTCGGCTCTTTTCTTAAAGATTAACTGTTTTCTGTGAGAGACGCGTTGAAATTGGGATCCGTTCAAAAAATTTTCAAAAATGCCTAAAAATTAAAAATTTCAAAAATACAAAAACATTAAAAAAACATATAAAAAGCATTTCTTTTTCAAAGTTTTGCACCAAAAAGATTTTCTCTTTACAAGTACATATATCTTTTCTATTTCTTTGGTATCTTTTTCTTTTTTTTTGCAGGTGTATGCGTACTAGATCTTCATCTTATTCAGAGCCCAAGACTCGTGAAGATTTAGATATGGCTGCTGTGCAGAACAACAATAATCCACCCCACCTCAACATGAATAATAACAACAATGTTCCCCCACCAGACCTTCGAACGATGGAGGAGCTGTGTCAACCTATGATGAATGGACGAGGAGGAGCGATTGCACCGATGCAAATCACGGCTCCAGAGTTTTCGCTGAAGCATCACATGATCCAACAAGTCCAAAATACTTGTCCATTTCGCGGATTACCGGATGATGATGCCAACAAACACCTCGACAAGTTTTTACCGTTACTCAAAGCATGAAGTTGCCCGGGGTTACTATAGATTTTCTTCGCCTTCACCTATTTCCACACACCTTATCCCACTATGCTGAAAATTGGTTTGATCGTCTTCCGAAGAATTCAATTCATACTTGGGATGAGATGACTCAACGCTTATTGTCGCGCTACTTTCGACCATCCATAGTCACGAGCCTTCGCAATAAAATTAGTGGATTTACTCAAGAACCTGATGAATCACTTTTTGATGCTTGGGAACGATATAATGTTTTGACCGATCGTTGTCCAAACCACAACATGCTCCCCGTCACCTTAATTGATACTTTCTACAACGGTTTAACTTTTCGTGATCGTGATACGATTAATGCAGCCGCCGGTGGCACATTTATGAAAAGAAGACCTGAGGAGTGTAGAGAGCTTATCAAGAACATGACTACTCATCACAAAAATTAGGATTCATCCGCATCTTCAAGGAATAACCCGAGAGTCAATGTGTCTTCTACTTCTTCAAACCCTGATATCACCGAAAATGGTCGAAATGAGCAAAAATATGCAACTCTTGGCTAAAATCAACAACAACAAGTTAAAGTTGTAGCAACTTCTTGTGAGCTTGCGGGGGTCCTCATTCATACACTGATTGTCCTTCTACTCATGACAATCCGGAAAACGTGTATGCGGCTCATGGTAACTATTCAACGGAAGGTTAACAAGCCTGACCTCAAGGTGATCGTAACTTGCTAAGTTACCGTCCTAACAACTTTATTTCACCCGATTTTTCTCCTCAAAACCATAACCCCAACAACTATAATAGAAGCAACCCAAACCCACCTAGAGCTTCTACTTCTTATCACCCACCCGCTCAACAAGCACCACCCATTAATCATGATGTTGAAGCTTTCATGAGGATCCAAGGAGAGCAAATCAAGAATCTGCAAAGCCAAATCATCAACTTGAAAGGAGATATCACTAAGAAAGGAAATGATATTAGAACTGAGCTTCGACATGATATACAAATCTCTTTTAGCACTCAAATAAATGATTTGAAGAATATGTTGGCTAGTTTCTTACCAAGTACTCAACCCTCTACTTCGGGCTCTCTTCCTTCAAATACCGTTACCAACCCAAGAGCGAATGTGAGTGCTATTACTACACGCAGTGGAGCAACCTTAGTAGGACCATCTATCCCTCCCCCAGTTCCTCCATCTACACCTCTTCCACCACCATTTATCCCTCATACTCCCACGCCTAGTATTAGTTCTCCATTACCGTCTCCACCTCTTACTGAAGTAGTACCCAAGAAACACCCTTCACCAACCCCACCTTCCACCTATAAACCTAACATCCCTTATCCTTCTCGGTTAGACAAAAGCAAATTGCTTACTAAAGAGGATGCTCAAATCACTTCTTTTCTAAAGATGATATCACAAATGACCTTCAACATTAGCCTCGTTGAAGCACTTGTCCAAATGCCGAAATTCGTCAAAGCATTCAAGGAATTGCTTAACAAGAAGGAAAAGATGGTTGAGTTTGTCAACACACGCTTAAATGAAAACTGTTCTGCAGTCATTCTTAAAGAACTTCCGGAAAAACTTGGAGATCCCGGTCGTTTTGTGTTCCCTTGTATTTTTAACAAAACCGAATAATTTAATGCCTTAGCTGATCTCGGGGCAAGTATAAATTTGATGCCTTTAAGTGTTTGGAAAACACTATCATTACCCGACCTTACTCCAACAAAGATGACTCTTGAGCTGGCAAATCGCACTCTCGCTTACCCCGTTGGTATTGCCGAAGATGTGTTCATTAAAGTTGGCACCTTCACTTTTCCGGTCGACTTTGTTGTTGTTGATTATGAAATGGATCCTCGTATTCCATTAATACTTGGTCGGCCATTCTTGAGAACCGGAAAAGCATTAGTCGATGTTGCCGAAGGTGATCTTATTATAAGGGTAGGGAATGATGCACAAGTATTTACAATGGGGTAGATCACAACCAAATCAAATGGAAGAGAATCAGCGAATATGATTAATGTGCTTGATGATTTTGTCGTCCACAACAATCCTCTTTTCGATTCTTGCTATGATAATCCACTGTTCCAAGATGATGTGGATGATTCTCTCTCCAATTTAGATCCTCCACCAATTTATGATTCTCCACCGATCTATGATGATTATGATGATGATTCTAGTTCCGATGGGGATGATTATGATAATTTTGTTTCAGAAAATCAAGACATGACAACTTATGATGATTTTGATGATGTTGTTACTCTCTCGAGTGATTCTTCTCATGATGACCTTACTCCTACTTTTGATGAAGATCCTCCGCCAACAACACTTGATCCTACTTTGGATGACTACTCATTTAAGGAAGATTTTGCTACTTTTCTCAACACTTACTTCCTAAATGAGAGTGATTCTCCTCCTTTGGACTTTGATGATTATAGTCTTTATCCTCATTCAGATATGAAGAAACCCGTTTCAAGGAGAAGAAGCCGGAAGACACCGATATCCGCAGTATACTGTGCCTGAGTGTTATTTTCCCCAAAGGAAAAGGTGTTCGATCCCGGTATTGCAATTTTTAAGCCATCTCAGTATCCATCTGATGAAATAAAAGGAAAGATTTTTGGAACTTTTGGAGATATGCTTGCACCTCATCACCCTTGCTACCACCGTGCTCCACAACTGCTTAAGGGAACCTTGCCTACTCTTCTTTGGCTTGCCTTGTTCGCCTTAAGCTTGTGCTACTTGATGGATGAAAACCATGTATTTGATCCCGGTGGATGTGTTTCATGCTTCTTCCTATGCTAATCAAGGTCGAGTCAGGCTCACGACTCGGTTAACAAAAACAAGCGCTTCTCGGGAGGAAACCGGTAGTATCTATCCTTTTTATCCGTTTTATAATAAGTGTAGGGGGAGACCCTAGTATGTGTTTGTTGTTTTCTTTCTTATCATATGCAGGGATTCGAGCTTTCAAAGATCCATTCTTGATGTCTTTTGACAACCCGTGATTCCGTGTACCCGTCTTCCCGGTTCTATCCTAAACTCTTTTGATTTTCTATTTTATATTCTTCAATATTAAAATAGGAATCACTTTAGCTGTCTCTTCCTTAGCAAGATTAAAACAAAGTGCACAATGTCCTAAGTGTAGGGGAGGTTACTTCCACATGATTAAACATTGAGAACAATGTTCATATCAAGTGTAGGGGGACTTCTATCGAAGTTAAGTGGGATTTTCCTTGTATATGTCCTCATTTTAACCGAAAAATTGATTTTTCGAAAATTTTCAAAATTTTTGATCTATTTTGGGCTAGTTGTATTTACCTTTGTTATAGTTATTTTCTTTCTTTGTTAGAATAAATTCTAATAAAGTGGTTTTAATTTTTCAACGTTGTGAATCTTTTTGACTCAACCCGAGTTTACTTATCCAAGTTTACTCTAGCTAGTATCCTTAACGTGTTTAAGTCAAGTTTTGCTAGGCTTTTATATAGGGAGCTTTAAAACGCGAAAGTATTAACTCTTACGGGTTAAGAACAAGAACTTTTCGCAAGTTCCTATTATTGACCCTAGAAAGTCGTTTATCAAGGGAACTTTAAAATGCGAATTCAAAACTTTAAAAAGTCTAAGAAATTGCAAGATCCTATAGATGATTGAAAACCCAAAACTTTGATTTAATAGGCTAAGCATCCACGAGTCTCATTCCTTGAGATTTTAAATTGTGGAGAAAGAGAGATGATAGAGTCAATTATAAGTTTGGTATTCTCTCATGAATTTATGTGAGTTGATTATGAGCTTTTTCTCCCATCGCTTGTTAATAAATATATGTGCAATAAGTAAGGTCGTACGATTTGAAAAGTTACTTAGCTTCTAGCACAAGATCTTTTAAAAGTTTCTCGGTATTAATTAGAGTTCATAGCCAAGGCATAACTTATTGAAGCGGGATGCGAAGACTGGCGAGTCCGAAAAGGTCCTAACAAGACATGAGGGCTACATTTTGTTGCTAAAGATCCAAAAGTGATGTGAAGAATCATTTATCAAAAATCAACATGAAGGATCGAGACACACGACGAAAAGCAAATACTCCCCTAAAGATCATGGAGAAGTCTATCCAAAAAGGCCCTAACAAGGTATGAGGATAAATAGATCCAAGTCCTAAAAGTAGGCGGATCGTTGGATATCAAAATCCCAAATAAAGATTGGAGAAAAATGAAGAAGTCGTGGTCCAAATATGAAGAATCTCTCAAAACTTCAAGTGAAGAAATTCCTATTATGAAGAGAAGACCATTATTTCATGAACGTCTCTCAAGATTTGAAGTATGAAGTCGCTGCCAAATATCGGTCCGAGAAAGGTCTCAAATCGTGAAGCGAGTTATGCCAAGATATGAACTTTAAGAGGTCCCGAGAAGCAGTTTTAAAAGATTTTGTCATTTAGCTAACTATTGATTAAATCGTCCCACTTTATTTTCGGCCTAAATAAACTATCAAAATAAGTCAAACAATGCATCCTCGTGATCATTCAAGACAACAATAAAATATAAGAGATACACCTAGGAATAAAGGAGTCTAAGTAAATAATTGGGCCACATGAATTTGTGATAGTTTGCTAACTTATAATTGCAATGATCTCGTTTTCAAGCTTGGTTTGGGGAACATGAAACTTGAGGATGATAATCATTCATGACATTCCAAAACCCTAAGTTAAGTTTTTGATCTTTTTACTTGTTTTCTTCCTTTAAATATTTTGTCTCTTTAATAAAGGCCATCGTGGATTGATTATGACGGGATATGTAAAACTTGCTTTGTAATTAATGCATTACATGAGGACATTTGATTGTGTTAAAATACGACCTTTTAGGAAAAAGGCGTAAAAGCGGTAAGTATTAAGTGATGATTTAGGAAAATCAAAGACTAATGACCCAATGAAGTTCGTTTCCCAAAGAGGTATATGTGTGTGAATAATTCGTAATTGATTTGAGATTAATATTTGAAAGAAGGGGATGAGAAAATAGAATGACGATGACGTGAAATTAATTACTATGACGACTAAACGTAAAACCGTAAAAAGAGCAAAAATAAAAATTAATTCTAAAAATTCCCGAAAAAATTACCAAAAATCAAATTAAATAAACTAAGAGTTTAGAAATGATCAAAACTTTTTCAAACCTTTTAATTAATTAAATATTAATTTTTAAATGCTAATTAAAGCCCTAAAAATCAAATTAATTATCAAAAAGCCCAAATAAAGATTTTTCACTTGATAAACCTCTAAAATGACCTAAAAAGATTAAAAACTATTTTTATAAAATTTTAAACTAATTAAAACTATTTAAAATTATTTAAAAACTATTTAAACTTAAAATAATTATAAAAAATTAATCTAATGGTAATAAAATTAATCTAAGAGTCGCAAAAATCCTATTTTAATGTATTGAACCTAAAAAAATATAAAAATGCAAAAATGTGAAATTTGAAATTTAATAATAAAATAATATTAAAAATCCAAAAATTATAAAAAATTTAAATACTTGCAAACTAGTTTATTTTAACCTAAATAATCAGAAAATGAAAATGAAATTACCAAAATACCCCTAATGGGCTAAAACCAAAAACAGTCAATCTTAATGGGCTTTTGGGCCCAAAAAGTCAAACTAGGCCTAAATGACCTGAAAAAGCCCTATCAAACTCAAAATTTAATTCTAAACACAAAAGTCTGAAGGCCCAAAAGCTGATTTTGAGCTTATCATAGCTTAAATAGTCAACAACTTATTCTTATTGGGCCAATAAGCCCATTAAGAAATAAGCCAATGCCATAAGCTCTTCTTAAACACACAACCTTCTTTTGAGATGCCTATGAGATCTGTGAAAAGAAATTTTGAAAAAGCACACTCAATAAGCCATAAATAAGCAAAGTAGAAACCCACAAAACGACAAAATAGTCGGGTTAGAGTTCTAGGCTGTTTCAAAAGCCCTGGTTTGTTGCAAAATCTCACAATAGCTTAACTAAGAATAATCAATCATAAAAATCACAAAAAGCCAAGTAGAATAAGCTGTGTGAACCAATAAGCTGGCTGAAAAAGCCAAATAAGCTAGTTTTCTAGCAAAAGCTTAACCAAAAGACTTGTAACCTTCCAGACTTGTTACTAAGCTGAGAAAAATGACACCTATTACAAAATCCAAGTTGTTGCATGTACCAATAAGCAGTTTTCAAAAATAAGCCAAATTGTGCTTATTTGACCAAAAGTCAAAGTGCTCTAAAATTTACCAAATGATTTGGGATGGTTTATAAGCTTGTTATAAGCAACTTTTGTGAAGAAATCAAGGAGGAGTCCTTGTGAATCAAGTGGTCAGTTGACCAAATGATGACTAATTTTGGCAAAAAGGGCTTAATAAGCCAGTTAGTTTATAAGCCAGCAATAAGGCACACCAAATAGCAAGAAACACTCACAAGCAGCACAATGTCAAGATCCAAGAAACAAAACAACAAGGCATACACTATAATCACCAATGCAAGCACAAAATGATGTGGTCAATTTGCTGATGCAATTGACCACTTCAGCCAACTTTGATAAGCTCTAGCACCTACAATATGCCACCAAATTCAACAAACAGATAATGCACAAATATCTTATCACATAAACTCTTCCCAAACCTGATTTAAGACCTTAGATCTAACAAACAAAGATTTTATTGGATCTGATGTGTTTGACCAATTTCAAAACACTTTTTATCAGATTTTTGCAAAACTTGAAATCCTTTTTCCAAAACTTTTGAAACTTAACCAGTGACTAAAAACTATTGTATATGACTTGTTTAGACTTCCCAAACCCTAAGAACCAAGGGCACAAGTCCACAAGCCTTATGATCCCAAAATCCCAAACAACCCTTTTATAAGCCCTTTTCAAACAAACTTCTTATCTAATCAAACAACCTACTGATTTTATGGTTCAAATACCTCAACTAGGTGACAACTAAGAGATACCAACAATAAAATACAAACCACAAACACAAGAACAAAAAATCACATAGCAAAGTGTAAATCAGACCATAACATGTGATTTTTTAGAGGAATCTTAACAAGAGGTTATACCTATCCTCCACAACATCCTAGGAGGATCAGCAATGTAACACTCTCAAATTTTTGTATCGGTACAACGGAAGAGTCTATTAGAGTGTTACGGGATAGCACAATAACTCCAATCATAGACAAAACATAAAAATGGTTGTACAAGGTTCAACATACATTCATTTGATAAAAAGTTTTAAAGTGTACAATAGGTCCCAAATTATACAGGTCATTAAGTTTACAAAACATAGATCGAATGAACATTTTGAATATTATGTGGGCCATTAGAGTCGATCTCCATCCGGATTACCTTCAAGCACCTGAGATAAAAACATGCAAAAATCATATCAGCGAATGCCGAGTGAATTCATAGAGTTTAATAAAACCGTTATATAAAACAATCGTTGAATCAGAACACAAGTATAATATCGGAAGTAAGTCCTTGTATTGCTAGTCAGGCAATATATAGATCAAGCATACATCTTAAACCGTCCATGAGACCGTAGCCTCAATATTACCATTATAGGTAATATTATTATCGTTATAGGATCACATTAGATTCATTTGGATTATTATTAGCCGCATGACATTGTTACCTTACTATCAAAACAATGGGCCGCGAACCCGACAAACAATTTGCCCATCTAAGTTAGCGTGTACTCACAAAAATCACGCTATGTAAATCTTCTCATACATAAATTCGCTTACCAATCAATGTGGTACGACGGGGATCAACCGTCAAGGCGCGAACTGGGGTGATCATCCCCAAATAGTACTATCATATGCATAAGCGTCTACCAAATCCCGGTAGTTCACAATTCATGCTAATGGGACATTGAGTGACATAACCTAACTACTAATAATCCTTTTTATCTCGTTTATAGGGTCATAGCATCATTCGGGTCCATATCATTAAGCATACCATCGGGACTACTTGTGTTCTATTTTTATCAAAAACTAGCATGTTATCTCCCTCGCTGGTTTACAAATCATTTTATAAAACATTTAAAAGAGTGCGAGGCTATGAACTCACGTTGATAATGAAAGGCGGATTATCGGCTACGGGCGTGCTTCGGTCACGGAAACCTATATATATAAGAATCGGTCTTAGACTTTTGTCCAATGACTTTATCAAAATAACAAATATACATATGATGATTTTGTACATATGATGATGATCAAGTGGGTTTATATATTCTTATTTACTCATTTTAGTGTTTATGTATTGGTAACTTTTTACAAGTTTACTAGTTTTACCTATTTACATGTTTTATGTCCAATAAGCTTATTATAAGTTCTTTAACTTGTATTAATCCATTTTATACTTGTATTATCAGTATTTACACTTTACATGTTGGGCCCAAATGGGTTAAGCCAAATAAGTACTTTTTATAAGTGGTTAACTTATTTAGTTAAATTATTAGTCCAATATACTAACTTAGCTCGTTAATGTCCGTATGTCCTATAGTTCGGGTTTTATAGGTTTTTACTTGTATTAGATACTTATATATAAGTATATAACTTTTAAAAACTTTACATTAGACGGGTTTGATCGTCTAAGTTTTAAATGGCGAAAAACGTTAATTTTACGGTAATAGCCGAAAAAGTCGTAAAAATCATGTTTATAGTTTTTATAACTTACAAATATTATTCAACTACCATTTTTATAAAGTGTCCATTTATTTAACCTTATACATATTTATATAAATGAAATTTATAAGTTAGTGGGTTTTAATTTCACATTTTATACTATATTATTTGAGTGCTTATATAATAGTATTAAACATTAATTCTTCAAAATCTGATTTTTAGTTTCATCTTCACCATTTTTATCATATCTAGAGTTCTATAATGTGATAGAAGCTCATTTTTGGATGGCATGAACTTAATATTATTTGCTACAAATAAGTTAGTTATAGCTACTGCTCATTCCATGTCTAACTATCCTTAACAGTCCCTACAAAACAGACTATTCAGATTAGCACACTCATCTTGTTTTGATCATATCTTACTCATTTTGGTTATTCCATTGCATGACCAACTCTCACATGTGTATGACATCTTATACTTACTGTAAATGGATTCCACCATGCAATTTTATTAGTTTAAGACTTGGTTACATACTGTTTTTATACAGCCAACAATTTAAGCATGATTTTAGCCTTGTTTCTTATGGTTATTCATCTTTTTAAGCATATTTATCAACAATTGATCCCCACACAACATTTTTATCATCATATATTCATAATATACATATACAATAAGAAAGAAAGTACATTTGATCTTTAAAAAAATAACAAGAGAAATGGAAAGGATGATCTTCTTTACCAACCAAGATTATATCTTGTTTTTGGAAGACAACAACTTGATGAACAGCAAGTATATCTCCAAGATCATCAATCACCAAGATAGTTTGTTGAGAAATTAGCCCTAGGACACAAGCATATCTTGTATTCCTTGTTCTTCGGTTTTCTGCTTCTGAACTTTCCCAGGAAACAGCCCAACAACATTCCGTGTGAAGGATCATAAGGGTGTTCTATTCGGAATATCGAATATTCCGAATAAGGGAAATATTCCGCATAGGCTTGATATTCCGAATAAGGGGTGATATTCCGCATAGGGCAGATATTCTGCATAAGGCAGGTATTCCGAATAGGCACTTTATTCCGAGTAGGTTTGATATTCCGGATAGAGGCACTTATTCCGAATAGGCTACTATTCCGCATAGGGCTGATATTCCGAGTAGACCAACTATTCCGCATAGGCTGTTTATTCCGAATAGGCAACATTATTCCGAATAGGGTATTTATTCCGAATAGAGGGTATTATTCCGGATAGGTGACATATTCCGAGTAAGCCTAATATTCCGAATAGGGTATTTATTCCGAATAGGGAATTTTCAATTTCTTTAATTTTAGTTTTTATCTTTCTTCTTTTTAATTTCGAGCTTCAATTTTCCCGCCTCTTTACTTAGTCGCACTTTACGTTTATTTGCCTTAGATTTGTTTTAGCTTTGCCTTAGTTTATGTTTTAGTTTTAGTTGCGTTTTAAGTTTGCCTTAGTTAGATTTAAATTTGCGTTATTTACATTTAGTACCCTTTAATTTTAGTCACGCTTTTAAATACTTGTCATTTACTTTAAATTAGATTTAGATTTACTTTTAAGTCATTTACCTAAATTGTTCTGCACTTTTATTTTAATATACTACAACGACACACTTTTGTTTCACCAAAGAACAGTTGAGTCGCACGTAGAACCTATATCAATTCGAAGAGACATACTTAAATGAATCTTTTTAATTAGGCCAATACCTAGTTATCAGGCCGAAATGGGTTAAGCCCAATAAGTACTTTTTATAAGTGTTTAACTTATTTAGTTAAATTATTAGTCCAATATACTAACTTAGCTCGTTAATGTCCGTATGTCCTATAGTTCGGGGTTTATCGGTTTTTACTTGTATTAGATACTTATATATCAGTATATGACTTTTAAAAACTTTACATTAGACGGGTTTGATCGTCGAAGTTTTAATTGGCGAAAAACGTTAATTTTACGGTGATAGCCGAAAAAGTCGTAAAAATCATGTTTATTGTTTTTATAACTTATAAATATTATTCAACTACCATTTTTATAAAGTGTCCATTTATTTAACCTTATACATATTTATATAAATGAAATTTATAAGTTAGTGGGTTTTAATTTCACATTTTATTCTATATTATTTGAGTGCTTATATAATAGTATTAAACATTAATCCTTCAAAATCTGATTTTTAGTTTCATCTTCACCATTTTTATCATATCTAGAGTTCTATAATGAGATAGAAGCTCATATTTGGATGGCATGAACTTCATATTATGTGCTACAAATAAGTTAGATATAGTTACTGCTCATTCTATGTCTAGCTATCCTTAACAGTCCCTACAAAATAGACTATTCAGATTAGCACACTCATCTTGTTTTGATCATATCTCACTCATTTTGGTGATTCCATTGCATGGCCAACTCTCACATGTGAATGACATCTTATACTTACTGTAAATGGATTCCACCATGCAATTTTATCAGTTTAAGACTTGGTTACTTACTTTTTTTATACAGGCAACAATTTAAGCATGATTTTAGCCTTGTTTCTTATGGTTATTCATCTTTTTAAGCATATTTATCAACATTTGATCCCCACACAACATTTTTATCATCATATATTCATCATATATATATACAATAAGAAAGAAAATACATTTGATCTTTACAAAAATATCAAGAGAAATGGAAAGGATGATCTTCTTTACCAACCAAGATTATATCTTGTTTTTGGAAGACAACAACTTGATGAACAGCAAGTATATCTCCAAGATCATCAATCACCAAGATAGTTTGTTGAGAAATTAGCCCTAGGACACAAGCAAATCACCTCCTTTGTTGTTAATATGGCCACCAATCAATCAAGGCTTCAAGGTTTCTCCATAATATGGCTAGATAACATGTAACTTGTGGCTAGAAAAGATCAAATGGGGTGTTTGATGGTGTTTGTGGGACGGCAAGGGTGAGAGAGAATGTGTGAGTTGTTTGGATGTATGAATGGAAGTAATGGGAAAGGCTAGTTGTTTTGCTAGTTTTGGTGGGTGAAGTAAGCTTCAAAGTTAAGCTAAGTTACAAGTGTAAGCTTATAGCTTACAAGGGTGCCACATCAAAGATGTGGTGTCCTCTAGTTTGGCTGTAACACCCCATTTGATAAATGGAATGTCACGCGTAATTATGGCGTGTCATCAAAGCATACAAGGATAAATGTATAAAACATTACATGACCATAGGGATAACCGGAATCAAACATCGGTTCCCAAACATAAGCCCAAAACATAATAAAGCAAAAGAAATGAATGAAAGACTAAACAAGCATAAATGTATGAAGGCAAAAAGGAAAAGAAGTCTCTAGCAGCTTCCATCCTATGCACGTCCTCCAAATGCTCGAGTCTTTCCTAGGGTACCTGTCGTTTTGGGACATGGAAAGGAAAGTAACGGCTGAGCAAAACGCTCAGTGCACAGATATAGACATAGTATAAGTGACTAAAACATAAATAGAGACTTAATAGCAGCGGAAATGTATAAGTCTTGGAAAACCTGGAACATGTTCATAAAACTTGTTTTATAGTTTGAAAAGCCTTATGTTTACCTTATGAAAACTGTTTAACATATTTTACCATTAGCCAATATAGGTCATGAAAATCCACTGTGCATGAATACTTGGAGGGGTGACCTCATCATGCAAATTAGAGGGCTGCCTCTAATTTAATATACTGGTTTTTGGGTAGGAAGGATCAGCTCCTTGTGAAGGATGCAAGGCACACACCACACTCACCATGAAATCCTGACTGAAAACATGTAAACCTAGGATGCACCCATACGCCCCACATGATAAATATAATATAAATGGCCAAAAGCTGAAGGGACGCCACGAGCAATCACTCCGCCGTGGTGAAGTCATAACATCAGTGCCTCTAATGTTATGGTTATGGTACCTCTATAACTAGGTGAAACTGGTCATGCATGTATATGGCTATAGGTATTCTTAATTAAACATAAGCAATTCAAACACATACTTATATTACGGGAAAACATTTGGCTGCATACGGGGAATCCTAATAAGGAAAGAATTTCCATACTGAAAGGACGGGAATCCGTACCTTATGTCCAGTGAACGAAGAAGATGAACTGAGAGGAATCCTACTTCCGTATCACTAGTGCTACATAAATACATACATGAATAAGTATCTGCTTACTAAATACGTAGCTGGTTTTATGTCATGTCTTAGCTTATTTATATGTTCTTACCATGTTTTACTGTTTAAAGCCTTAAACTGTGTTTATAGAAACTCATTCTTATAATGCCGTTGGAGCATTGATGAGACTAATTCAAAATTATAAGTCTAGCATGACCGAGTCGTGTACGAATAGCAGTCATGGACATGTCCTGCTCTTTCACCCGTCACTATTGGCAGCATGATCATGAGTTCTATCTTGGAAAAGTGATTAACATTATAAGGTCGATTGGACATGTTGTCAATACGTGGAGGAGAATAACGGTCATGAATGGTGATTTGTTTACGCCGACGGTAGTCGACACATAATCTCATGGTACCGTCCTTCTCCTTGTAAGTTCTTCTGGAATGTATGGGAAGATTTTGGAATAATCAACTGGCTATGCGTAAAAGGACTTAAGTAGTCGTGTCTTATTGATAGCTAGAAAATTTAGCGACCATGGCTAACAACGCACATGCTTGTAAGCATAGATAATTTGTACCGATTTTCCCGATGGAAAATCAAGCTGAATGTATTCAGGAGCCTGAACATTTCTGTACATAATTATGAATCATAGCATGGTGTGCTGTTCATAGTCCATAATTAGGATAACATTTATCTCGCTTCTGTCCGAGGAAATGCGTTAGCAACTTGGATCTCATCATTAAGCTGAAGGAAGACCTTCGTATACGTGGGAATACGAAAGGCGTCCTTCATGGTCATGAATCAATGATTTATGGTTACAAGAATGAAAGTGACATCGGCAACGTGACAGTTCTCACTGATGCGCCGGCAAAGGTATTGAAATTCTTGTGGCCTGCTTAATACATGGCACAACCAAATGGATATACCCTTGGAGGGTACCCTGAATTTCTTAGAAATGTTCCATAGTTGGACGTGAGTCATGTGTCTTGACTCGTTTCTTGTAACTATAAGCATGACATATGTCTTTACTGGTGTCTTGACATGTGTCTTCAGAAAGTATACGTGAGACATGTGTCTTGACTGATATCTTGACATGTGTCTCGAGACGTAAACAATAGAACTACAATATTAGGTTATTATGCCAGAATTGGCGGATCGGTTGGACTACTGATCATTTGTATATCTGATCACATCCGCGGCCGGAGCCTCGGTTGCGATTTCTAGGATAGTTTCTGTCATAATAGTGGTTACTATCGTCATGTCTGTCAGTTTCATGACGGTCATTCTCATGACCGTGATTCATGTAACTATTCCGCTGAGTGGCCGGCTGGTATCGGTTTGCACTCATATGGCTGAAATGACAGCTGAATGACGTGTGACATGTAACTAAGAATTAGGGACAATGATTGATGGAAATTGTCTGATGGTGAAGCATCTTCTCGTCCCATTGCTTTGCTCCGACGCCTTTGTCTTTGTCATGTAGGATCTCCAGGTTGTGAACAACATTCGTATCTCGTAGCATCTCCGAACGTCAGCAGCATCAACCTTTAGTAACATCTCCCAGTTAAGAGCGACATCAGCAATCTTGTAGAATATCAGCAATTGAAAATACGCCTGAGGTGATTCAGAATCAACTAGCGAATACTCGTGCAGTATTGCAAGTAAAATACACATGGATTTAGGTACGTGTAATACACATGGAATACGGTACCTAGAGTACACATGGAATGCACATGAAATGATCGGTATTGGGGTCGATCAATTGTCATGATGTAAGGAAAGTATATCGTTTAAACGGTTAGGAAAACCATCATGATAACCTGGCAATGCCAGTATATACCTCATTCTGGTTGCATAGAGAAACGCTAAAGTGTGGTTACACAAAATTCAACGATGATTTGCCTGACAGCATGGTCAATGAAAACCAACCATGACTATCATGAAAGCAGAATTCAATGAAATCCAACAATGTCTTGCGTGAAAGCATAAATAACAAAAGAGGCGTAAGACGTAATCAACATGAAGACGGAATTATCATGAAGAAACATAAAACGATCTATCATAAAGAAGTGTATAACATAATCAGCATGAACTGAAGTTAACCATGACAGTATGAAAACATACTTGACATAAAAACATATTATCTTATGAGGGGATATGAAAAATAAATAAAGAATAAAAAATAAAAAAAAAATAAAAAAAATTTATGCCAATAAATCATGAGAAAAATTTTATACATGAAAAACAGTGCATGAATGCATAATGTAGTTTATAAAAACCTTTATATGTGCGCGGGGACGCCTATGGGTCGGTCCCAAAATAAAATACATGGCGAGGGGACGCCTATGGGTCGGTCCCAAAGTTAAAAGTTTCGATAAAAGCACATGCGACTAAATAGGGCCAGTCTTGTACCAACCGTTACTTAGTCATAATCCCTGCAACAATGATACATGAAACATAAATAAATGAAACTCATATGTCAAAACTTATCAGAAAAAAAAAATATGTGACTAATTATGAACTACTGGGGTTCAGTCCACATAGCCACAGTTCTCGAGGAACATTATGCATGAAACAATGACACACAACTAAATATGAATGACGGTTGTCCATCCATATTAGTAAAACAATATCAATGAAAACATCAAGGTTAAAACCTCAAGGTGTTGAAACATCATGGTTAAAACAACAATGCGCTGAAAACATCAATACGTGGTATAACAAACGTTGGCTTAGGAAGCTCCTGGTGACTACCCACTAGTCACAGGTCGAGTTTTAGAGCCTACAGGTCGAAGCCTTGGCTCTGATACCATAATTGTAACACCCCATTTTGATAAATGGAATATCAAAGCATACAAGGATAAATGTATAAAACATTACATGACCATAGGGATAACCAGAATCAAACATCGGTTCCCAAACATAAGCCCAAAACATAATAAAGAAAAAGAAATGAATGAAAGACTAAATAAGCATAAATGTATGAAGGCAAAAAGGAAAAGAAGTCTCTAGCAGCTTCCATCCTATGCACGTCCTCAAAATGCTCGAGTCTTTCCTAGGGTACCTGCCGTTTTGGGGCATGGAAAGGAAAGTAACGGCTGAGCAAAACGCTCAGTGCACGTATATAGACATAGTTTAAGTGACTAAAACATAAATAGAGACTTAATAGCAGCGGAAATGTATAAGTCCTGGAAAACCTGGAACATGTTCATAAAACTGGTTTTATAGTTTGAAAAGCCTTATGTTTATCTTATGAAAATTGTTTAACATATTTTACCATTAGCCAATATTGGTCATGAAAATCCACTATGCATGAATACTTGGAGGGGTGACCTCATCATGCAAATTAGAGGGGCTGCCTCTAATTTAATATACTGGTTTTTGGGTAGGAGGGATCAGCTCCTTGTGAAGGATGCAAGGCACACACCACACTCACCATGAAATCCTGACTGAAAACATGTAACTAGGATGCACCCATACGCCCCACATGATAAATATAATATAAATGGCCAAAAGCTGAAGGGACGCCACGAGCAATCACTCCGCCGTGGTGAAGTCATAACATCAGTGCCTCTAATGTTATGGTTATGGTACCTTCATAACTAGGTGAAACTGCTCATGCATGTATATGGCTATAGGTATTCTCAATTAAACATAAGCAATTCAAACACATACTTATACTACGGGAAAACATTTGGCTGCATACGGGGAATCCTAATAAGGAAAGAATGTCCATACTGAAAGGACGGGAATCCGTACCTTATGTCCAGTGAACGAAGAATATGAACTGAGAGGAATCCTACTTCCGTATCACTAGTGCTACATAAATACATACATGAATAAGTATCTGCTTACTAAATACGTAGCTGGTTTTCTGTCATGTCTTAGCTTATTTTATATGTTCTTACCATGTTTTACTGTTTAAAGCCTTAAACTGTGTTTATCTTATATTCTGTTTAATCTGATTAAGTATTTCTAGTATTTCATGTATTATTATACTTACTGTGTAATAATAAGTAACTTTACAAAAATAGCAGGTTTCCTAAAATAGAAAGTTTCCAAAAATAGAAAGTTTCCAAAAATAGAAAGTTTCCAAAAATAGTAAGTTTCCAAAAATAGAAAGTTTCCAAAAATAGAAAGTTTCCAAAAATAGAAAGTTTCCAAAAATAGAAAGTTTCCAAAAATAGAAAGTTTCCAAAAATATAATTACTGCTTAAAATAGACAAGTTTCTAAAAGTAGAAAGTTTCCATAAATAGATCAGCTGCTTTAATTAAATAAGTTTCCATAAAAAGATTAGCTGCCTGAAATAATTAAGTTTCTAAAAATAGAAGGTTTCCATAAATAGATTAGCTGCCTTATTTAATTAAGTTTCTAAAAATAGAAGGTTTCCATAAATAGAAATAAGCTGGTTAAATAAGCTAAGTATATAAGCCTAAGTGTTTTCATGATTATTTTCTAAGTCATATGATATAATGTATAGTTTAATAATTATTTCATGTAATTAAATTAAACTATAGGTTAAAATACTTAATTAAAGTATAACATGTTTTTAATTAAATAAAGTTAAATACTTAGGTTAAAACATGTATTATTATTTATTAATAATATAACCTAAGTCATGTAAATTAATTAATTATAACCATGGTTTTTATATAATTAATTAATTATAAGTCTAAAATATAAAAATACTTAGGTTAAATAATTTCATGATTATTAATAATTAAAATAACCTAAGTCATGTAATTAAATTAATCATGTCATATTATTAATTTAATTTTAACATAAGATCATAAAAAAAATAAAAAACTAAACATACACCATGAACCGGATCTAGACTAAAAACTATGAACCGGACATGAAATCGACATCGTACCCCGAACCAAATTGGGGTACCCCTTGTCTTGATGCTGCCGTGGGACCCACACCAACCAACCGGGACCATATGGTCTCGGTGGTGGTCGGATGGCCAAACCAAAACCCCCTCGGGTTCGGTGTAGGCTGCGGCCAAAACAAACACCCCTTAAAACATTACTTTTGATTTTATTAAATCTTAATTCATGTTAGATCTATGATCTAATTAGGTTTTATAAAAAAAACATAACATGTTCTTAATTAATAAAAGATCAAATCAAAAGAAAAAGTTTACGTGGATCAAAAGAATGAAGAACAAACACGAACACCAACAAGAATTCCAAGATCCAAGATCAACAAACACCCCCTTTTGATGTGTTTGAAGGTGGCGACCATAAGAGAAAAAAAAGAAGGAGGAGGAGGATTTTAGGTTTTCTGTAAAATTCTTCTATAGAAAAAAATGAGTAGTGTAAATTCCTTAACCTCCTTTTAGTGAAAAATTGATGGGTTAAGCCCATCCTCCCTCCCTAATTTCGTGGTAATGGGCCCACAAGGGGTAACCCGAACGTTTTCCGTGTCTAAAATATTGGTGTGTTCTCGTGTGTTCTCGTGTTCGTGTTTTACGTGTTCTCGTTAAATATTAACCGTGACTTTATATATTTATTCGTGTTCGTAATAAATATATATACGTAATTAATATTAGCTCGTGATTAAATTACGTTCATGATTTCATGATCGCATGTTCGTGATTAATTATTGTCAAATAATTATTGCGTGCTCATGCGTAGTAAAATATTTATCGTGTTCTAACACGTACATATTACGTAAAATCCTAACACATAATCGTAATCATGCTATATTAGGAAAGTTTTAATCTAGTACGTACGATCTTAAGGGTACTATTCATGGTAAAAGCATGCGGATTTTACATTGGCCGTCCCTTAGATAGTGGGGTGGGATAAACTAGTTTTGTCCCATCCCGCTAATTTATGGGTATTCCTCGATTCTAGTTTCCTCGATTTGCGTGCCCTCGGGTCGTTTTACGAAAAACGTTTTTATAAATTATGAATCAACGGCACAAAACGAATCTAATAAAATATGTCTCATCCAAAACGGAGTTCAAAAACGTAAATACGTAATCCTAAGGTTTCTGGTTTAGTCGTAAAGGACGCTAAATTATGCACGTATGCCCAAATTTAAGTCCGTAAATTGTGAGTTCATCAACCAACACAAAAATAAGTTTCAAAATATGATACGAGAAAATAATTTACTACCTAAAAATGTTAGATTGTCACAAGCAATGCTCCTTGGACCTTGTTCAACAACTAGAACAAGACCAAGGTACTTCAACAAAGGAGATGATGACTGCCTTGGTTGATGTTTCAAAGCAGAAACTCAAGGACTTGATTTCTTCAACACAAGAAACAAACAGCCCAACCAAAGGCTCAAACCCCTTCACAAGATTGGTGTAAACAAGCTTGTAAGAGCTTATGGCTTTTGGTTAAAGATTATTACAAGTAAAATATCAAAATCAGAAACCTATTTTCAAGCTTATTTCAAACTTGAAAACCTTACCAAACATAAACGTGTTCAAACCACATGATCAAAACACATTTATGACATCAAATGGGACTCAGAATCACTCTTAAACAACACCAACTTTCAAAAACATAAAAAGGAATTACAATTTTCTTAAAATACCAACTTTTATAAATTTTAAAAAGGAACTACAATGTTTAAAGAGTAAAACTGGAACAAGGCTCTCTCAAAAGTTGAGGAGTCCTTATATAGGCCACAAGGGCTAAGATTACAAGAGAAAACCCTAGCTATGAAGTTCCTGAAATGCCCTTGAATCTTCTAGACGAATTTTGATATTGAGCTGTCCAAATGCATCCTGACTGTTCATTTTAGCTTTGTAACCAAGCAAGGAGTGTGGGCTGTTGATTTGGCCACGTGGCATACCTTGGAGGTTAAGGTTTGATGTGATAGGTGGACGGGTTTGAATGGTGGGGTCCCTTGGTGAGTGGGAGTGATGGTTTTGGGTGTGGGATGAGTTTGGTTTGAGGTGAATCAAGCGTGGGACTAGGTAATTTCAGTTTACCCTTTGGTTAAGTGAGTGGTAAATCTGGGTGGATGAATGGTGAACAGTAGAAACTTTGATCCGAAAAGGTGGAGTGTTTATGTTGCGGATGCATAGAAATTACGCTACTTGCATAAAATATAAAGGTTTTCAAAACTTCTTTTCACTTTATTTCATTTTATTTATCTTTATCATAAATACAAGTAAAAAATTCTTTATTATCAAGATTTTAAGGTGACTACTATTCAGCCTAGCATGACTCCTTCTAAATTAGACATAGGTGATCAGGCCATGTATAATTTAGGGCTAGCAATGCAGTGCTCCATTTCGTCGAAGAATATTACGTTTCTTATGTTTATATATAAACCATGCCATTTGTAAAATGGAATTTAATAAAAATAATTTAAAAATTTATAGGATACAAGTAATTTGTGAGATACTCAATAAGCAACTTTTAATGTTACGAAAAGTATTTTATAAGACCAAAGTAAAAACAATTGGTGAAAATAATCGTAAAACAATATCAGATTTATTTATATTGTGACATTATGACAACGTAATAAGTAGCCAAAGGTTTGCAAAAAGTGGCAAATAGTAGCTCATAAAACAACCAATGAAATGGTTACAAGTTGTTAAAGTTTCAAAAGATTATAAGGTTTAGACGAAAACGCCATGAGACACGTGATTAGAATGTCGAAGAAGAATGTGAAGACAAAACTTCAAAACTCAACCCAAATCAGTAGAAGGTTAGAAAAATAAAAATAATATCGAAGGACAAAGGAGTCATATATATAAAAAGAATAAAACAATCCACATGTGTACTCATCGTAAGCTACACGATACTAACATGCTTTTAAGAAAGTATATTATTCATTTTCAAATTACACCATTAATCCGGTAATTGCTAATCCTGTAATGTTTCTATGTTTAAACATTTTCACATGCAACTAGTATTCGTTAGTTGTAAAAGAATATTTGTTAAAATTTTATGATCTCAAATGAAATCAAAACTGCTTAGAAACGTTTAAAACTCATGTTCTGAATTTTCTATCAGATCTAACTTTTAATATGAGCCGATTAATTGACCCGATAAACGACATCTCCAAGACTCGGAGTCTAAAGCATTTTGATGCAAAACGACGTTTCAGACGACTTTCTAGTTTTACCCGAGGCCTAAAACCCAATATAAAATGACCAAAATACCCCTGCATATTCAGTGCAGGTTTGACTATTTTATGTCTAAGAATCTTTTGACTATAACGGTGCCGAAGAATTCCCGAGTTACCGACAAGGCTAGACTGAGAAATGTTATTTTAATATATATAACTGGGATTATATATATTATGTAATTTGATTACATGATTGTTTGATGATTATTTTGATATTTATACGAGGTATTTATACAACGTAGATTGTCACAAGTAACCCTAACTCCCCTAGCAAATCAATCGAAGCTATTCTCTAGGAATTCTAGCTATCCTATATCTAAACCAAGTTGTGGATATTTATGATCCCAACAAAATGGTTGATATTCGTAGAAATGTAGATATTAGTTGATGGTGATATTGAAAAAGAATTGCCGAGATTAAATCTGATATCGATGTCATGACGATCATTCCTTATAGAGTGGAGTTTGACAAAACATTTTCACCTGGAAAGATGTCATCTGATTCGTTGTCATCCAATTCTTAAATTTGAAATCAAAAGGGTGAATGTTGCACTTGAGGCTGTTATTGGAACCATTACCCAAAAGCCTCATGTCACTAGTACCTTTTCGAGAAGTCTAATTGAATGTGTGAGTCATCTCATGCTAGTGACTCATTTGATAATTGTTGTTGTAAGATCTATAGGATTGGAATTAAGTGTTGATCATATCGAGCTTTTATTGCCCTTTTAAGGTTTATAAATAAGGCTGAAAGTATTGGAAAATGAGGTAGGATATTGAATTGAGTATAAGTTGATTGAAACTTGAATAAAGTAAAATTTAATTCGTATGGAATATGAGATTGTTAACATAAGTCGTTAAGTTCTGTGATTGAATTACAAGTTTTTAAATGATTGTTGATTCGTGTTAAGGGTTGTTCCAAGGCCATTGTACAATGACGAGGATGCCCAGTGTCCAAGAAATAAATTGAAGAATTCTTCTTCTGAATTGAGACCGATGGATCTTCTGGGACAGGTGGAACACCTAATGACACTTGTAGATTAGTATTCATTGTGGTATCTTTTAAAAATCCCTAACTTAACTGAGATATCAGTTGGTAGGATGAGTTCTGAAAATTGTATGACATAGTGACACGTAATGTGTTACGGTACAATTTTGACTTGTTTGTGATTAATGAAAAAGACTACCTTTGATTGCTAAATTCTACATGTATCGATGTTATCTATCTTTTATTGCTTCATCCTAATGTTCGCATTAGTGATGCAACCATTGAACAAGTACTCATCTTGAATCGAGTTACGTTGTGGATTATTCTTTTGAGTGCCATCGAGATCATGAACCTCATGATTATTTGGCTAAGCTTAATTCCTATCATATTGTAGTTAGTTCTTGGTGAACAACTTTCCATCACTCTTTTGCAGATCACACATTGTTTTTATAAAGTTAAAACGGTATCCTTTGAGAAAAATTGAATTTTCATCACTATAAGGATTATTTGAAGTAAGATTTATAAGTGATTGTTATCAAAATGAAGTTGTTTATGAAACGCTTTGGAAACTTAATTATTTCTATAACAAAGAAAATCTTTGTAAATATATTTTTGATTCTTATTTAAGAATTAAGCATGAAAATGTTTTTATTATAAACATAATGATTAAATTTTGACGAACTGAGTATTGCATCGTTAATCTTGAAATTGTATATAGTTGCGCGCCTACATACAATTTGGAATGGACCATGCAAGGTTGATTAGTAGTCACCATAAAACTAATGAATAAGCACTAAATTTTCTTTGAAGATTGTGAAAGAATAAATTTTATGAGATCTGCAAGAAGTGAAAAATAAGGACATAGTGTTAGGGACATCTACATATGTGCCTGTAGCATCTATTCTTCTGAGTCGAATTTACTCATCTGTGGAAATTGTCTTATTTGACAATTGACAATTCTTTCTTGTCCAATTCTCTCGTAGTAAGGTTCTTAGGAAAAGTATCTGATTACCGAGTTTTGATACCCGACTGGTGACGTTCTTATAATTTCTTTTGATTTGGTTTCATTTGAATGACCTGGGTAACGATCCGAGGAGCTTTCGAAGGCGTACTCAAATTAATGAAAACATGGGATATATTCATATTCGTTGAATGTTTCCATCTGTATTTGATTTGAAATTCTCTCGCATAGATTATGCGTTGACCTTACCCTTTTAAGGTTAGTTATGTATCCATATATCCTTGGATTTGTGAAGGATTATGAATTATTATTAGTCTTTTGAGAAGTTCACATCTTATCGACGGCAATAAAACTGGAAAGTTGATACTGCCAGTAGAATGGATTGATTGATTATGATATGACGACATTGTCTTAATCGATGGGAACTCGAATAGAATTCCCCTAAATGATAAGATGTTGATTATCAAAAGTGATCTAAATAATTCTTGATGGATGACCATATCCTGCATTTAGACTTAAAAATTATATTGTGAATGATTATGAATTAGTCATAGATATTATAATCTAGAAAGAACTTAAACTAAATTTATTAAAAGTTGTTTCTGTTATCTGAAACTTTAGAAGGTATTTGCTGGTGAATTACCTAGACTTCGCCATTAAGGCAAGTTAAATTTGGTATTGATTATATTCTCGGTGCTGCACTTGTGGCTTGTGCACATTACGTCAGCACCATCAGAATTAGAGGAATTACCGTACAACTGAGAGAGTTGTCGGAGAAAGATTTTATTCAACCGAGCTCGTCATCATGAAGAGCTAGGGTGTTATCATTCCTTATATTTATAGATTACTGTGAACTGAGTAAATTGACAATCGAAAACGATATCCATAACTTGGAATGGAAGATTTGTTCGACCAGGCCGTGAGGCTTTCCCAGGGGATGTTTTCTATTTACATTCCCGTCTCTTAGAAAGAGCCGCTAAACGATCGGACCAGACAGGCGCAGGTAGCTTGACCGCCTTACCGGTCATTGAAACACAAGCTGGAGACGTATCAGCCTATATTCCTACTAATGTGATCCCCATTACTGATGGACCGTCAGGCCCCACTCAAACTAGCTGCCCTACCACCTTAGAATTAGAAAGAAGCATTTCTTAAAAAAAAAGAAAGAAGCCCGAATGCTCAAGCTCAATATCATATGGACCTATATAGACTAGGAAACACAGGGAAAGAAAGTCTTGGGGGTCCCCAAGAATCTACTCCCTGGTACGCTTCAGAACCTAGCTATGAGTCTATGCCCCGATCTTGGGACTAAAGGCTCTGTTGACCACGAGGGTGTAAACGAGAAAAGTCTTCAGAAAGACAAAGAGGTAGCGTATGATCCATGACATGGTTATTATCAACTTCGCGTCCGCGAAAAAGATTATCTGTACCAATCACTACATCCGGTACTTGTAATGAACATTATGAGTTTCACGTGATGTCGTTTGGATTGACTAATACACATATAACATCCATAAAATTTGGTGAATCTCGTGTGTAGGCTGTAATTTGATAAATTCATGCTCGTGATCATTAAGGACCATTTGTTTGTTTATAAGAATAAGAATGAGTTAATAATTGTTTATAGATTGCCCTGAATTGGCCAAATGATAAAAACCTGTACCTTGAATAATTAACATGTGATTTAGGACTTAATCCTTTATATTAATTGACCGTGTGATTAATAGATAATGGAATCTATATTGACTCTTTAAAAATTTAGAGCCCTTTTAAGACTTTGGGTTTTACCAAAAAGAAAATTGAAACATGTTTTGACAAATGTTTTAACAAAAGAATATTTAAGGAATCATTCCCTTATAACCAAAACATTTAACTAAACTCCTGTTTAGGGGTAAATGTTTTTGTATACTTCTAGACAACTTAAGAAGAATTGAGGAAACCATTTAAACCATGACTTAAAATTTGAAACGACAATTTTTGCTTTTCAACTAAGAAAATTTTGACTGAAGTATAGCCAAAGATTTTTCGAACATTTACAAATCTTATTAATTATTTTCAATAAATCAACAAAAATTGTGTTAACTAAATTCAAATTTATTTTGAACATTTTATATAATTGGTCGAACTAAGAAATTTAAAATCTTTAGATTTACATTTCATAAAAATTGAATATTTATTATTTAATTAGTTATAATAATTATCGACGCTTTAAACGTCGGATTGAGCAAAACTGATAAAAATTATAGCTGAAACTAAACTGAAAATAAACTGAAACTTAGAAAATATCTAAAAAGATGAACGTAATTACTGACACATTATGTAGAAAATATAAAGAACCAATTAGGACACGTTCCTTAGTAATGACTGTGCAAAATAAATTGTTGAACAATTTAAAATAAACGATGTTTGTAAAAAGGATAATATAGATAATAAAAAGGGGATTCACGGCTAATGTGAACCATTAGAATTGAGAAGCCAATGGCGTTAAATGTTTTAAAAGGCCACTTGTGGTTGCCTAAATATGGAAAATTGTGACATATAGTTATGTTGGAATCTGTAAGTATAAGTATTCTATTCTTGTCATTTCTGATTTAAAAGTATCTTTGTATGAAGAAGTTGTACTGATGGCAATTATGAAGGCAGACATCGCCTCATACATTAGTAAACGTCTAGCTATTGCAAAGGTCATCATCTGAATTTGATTCGATTTGGGTCATCGTCGACAGACTGACCAAATCTGCTAACATCATTCCCGTTAATGATAAATGCAAAAAGAGTTATGTAAACATAGTGTGCCTGTATCAAACATCTTTATCAAGATCCTTGCTTCGCATCGAATTTCTAGAGATTTGCTCAGAAATAATTGAGAACGAACCTTGATGAGAGTACTATGTACCACCCCAAATCGAAGGGACGAGGTAAAGTAACGATACAAATTAATATAAGTGTTGTTTTATGTTTGAATGATTGACCTTTGGTAATAGACCGTATAATAGTTTTCTTTTGGAGAGATTATCGTTGATAACTATCGTATTAGGATCGAGATCGAATCTTGTGAGGATATATATTAGAGCATCTGTAAGCAAGAGTTGAGACGAAGACACCCGACATACACCCATTGTGAGTTGGACATGTCTTTTAGGTTTAAGGTTTCCTATGATTGCGAACCTAACCTTCCAAAAATACTCGACCCACGAGACCTGAGATGATTGTTGAAATTAGGATCTCATTATTGACTGCCGGTAGTGGGCAAAAGGTTATGTAAATATGAAATATAGATCTTGAAGTGCCAGATGGGTAGCGAAGTTATGCCAAAAAAAGTTTAAATATGGAAAAATGAATTAATGATCTGACAAATCATGGGATATAAGTCCCCGTTGTACGGGACCATTGAGATGATGTAAAATATTAATTTGAAAGGCATATAAGCTGGATCTACCCTAGGACTTCGAGAACTGCGTGAATTATGTTTCGTAAATCGAACTTGATGAAATATCTATCAAGTGAGAATCTGATTGTTTCTTAGTAATGTTTAGATCGGCGAAAAGTTACATTCATCAAAAACCTGTGAACATCATGGATAGAGAAAGTAAGTCAACATTAAGCCTGATCTTATTCCCGTAGTTATGCTTGATGAAACTCGCGTATTGTAATGAATTACACTTGTGAGAAAAGACAGAATGTGGAGGAAATACCCGCATGGCTTTAACTCTATAAGAAGCGAGTAGTAAGATGATCTTTGAGGACAAAGATCATGTTTAGGGGTAAATGCTGTGACAATCCGTCAATTTATGGTTGATATTTTATTCTCAAGTATTATTTAAAAACATTATTTTAATGTTATGATATGAACTCACTTATTTTTCGGAAGTAATTTGGATTTACGTCCTGAAGTAGCGTCGACTACGTCTAAACCGGAGGATTCTACGTTACGTGCTTACGTTTACATACACCGTTTTCTGGTGACAGTCCGACATTTCAGAAAATAAATTTGTCCGTGAATATTATTTTGGAATTTTAATTTTGAGTTGGTTCATAAGCTCACAAATTTATGAGAAGAGATTAGGACTTACGATTTTATTTTAACGTCCTTTACGACTAAACCAGAAACCCTAGGATTACGTATTTACGTTTTTGAACTCCGTTTTTTATGAGACAATTTTTATTAGATTCGTTTTGTGCCGTTGATTCATAATTTATAAAAACGTTTTTCGTAAAACGACCCGAGGGCACGCAAATCGAGGAAACTAGAATCGAAGAATACCCGTAAATTAGTAGGATGAGACAAAAACAAGATTTGTCTCACCCCACACATGGGATGGCCTAAAGGAAGACACGACACCAATTCGGTGGCAAGTTTTCAATAAGTAACTTAACACTTGTCCATTTTAACTTCATCTTGAAGCCACTTTCCATCAAAACCACTAGCTAAACATTTCTCTCATTATTCTCTCATGCAAACCACTCACACATACTCTCTCCCACCCTCCATGCCGTCCCATTTCCACCATCAAACACCATCATTTGATCAAAATTTAACCACAAACATTTGTTATAATTAACATATGTTAATCTCTATTAAAAAAGATGAAGATTGGTGCAAATTATAACATCCAAGGAGGAGTTTCCATGGAGTCTTGGGGCTGATTTTCAATAAGGTGTTCATGAAGAATGGTGTTCTTGAAGATGGTCTTGGCTATTCACAAGTTTCTCCATCAAAATCCATGTTTTGATCACAACCTACATCAACTTGGTGGTATAAAGATTGTCCTCCTCATCCTCTTGTTATTTTTGATTATGTAATCTTGTATTTCTTTTACTTATGTATATGTATATGATGATGAACGATGATTAAAAGTATTTTGTGGGGATTTGGTGTTGATAAACATGCTTAAAAAGATGGACAAACTACATGTAAAATGGGTAAATCTTGTTTAAATGGTAGGCTGTATAAAAACAGTAACTAACCACATGATAGACTGATAAAATGATGAAGTAAAATCGATTTACAGTAAGCTATGGGTCTTGTACACATGTGAGAGTTGGCCATGCAATGGAATCATTGTAATGAGTGAGATATGATCAAAACAAGTTTAGAGTACAAATCTGAGTTTACTGTTTTGGACGATTTTTAGAAAATACTTAGATGCTGATTCAACAGTAGCTATAGTAGAGTTAAATGGAGCACATATCATTTAGTTTATGTCATAAAAATTTGAGCTTTTATCTCCATATAGAACTCTAGATATGGCAGTTTTGGTGAACATGAAAATAAAAATCAGATTTTGGAAATTAAAGTATAATAGTATTATATAAGCACTCAACTAAAAATAGTATAAAATGTGAATTAAAACCCACTAACTTATATAATACATTTATATAAATATGTATAAGGATAACTAAATGATACATTTTATAAAAATGGTAATTTGATAAGTATAAGTTATAAAACTATAAACATGATTTTTACGACTTTTTCGGCTATTACCGTAAAATTAACGTTTTTGTTAAATAAAACTTAGACGGTTGGACCCGTCTAATGTAAACTTTTATAAACTCATATACTGATATATAAACATATATAACAAGTAAAAACCGATAAAACCCGAACTATATAACATACGGACGTTAACGGACTAAGTTAACATTATTGGACTAATAATACAACAAAATGGGCTAAAACACTTATAAACTTATTGATTGGGCTTAACCCATTTGGGCCCAACATGTAAAGTGTAAATACTGATAATACAAGTATAAAATGGAGTAATACAAGTTAAATAACTTATAATAAGTTTATTGGACTTAAAATATGTAAATAGGTAAAACTAGTATAAAAGTTATCGACACATAACACTAAAATGAGTAAACGAGAATATATAAACCCACTTGATCATCATATATATATAATCATCATATGTATACATAATTGTTAATTTTATAAAGTCATTGGACATGAGTCTAAGACAAGTATTATTTGTCTAGGTTTCCGTGATTGAAGCACGTACCGTACGTCCGAATTGCCGATAACCTGCCTTCCCACATCAACGTGAGTTCATAGCCTCGCACTCTTTTAAATGTTTTTATGAAATGTTTTATAAACCCGCGAGGGAGATAACATGTTAGTTTTTATAAAATAGGACACCATTTGTCCCGATTGTTTGTTTATTGATTTGGACCCGAATGATTGTATGACCCGATTGTATGACCCGATAAATGATTAAAGGACCCGATAGATGAAATTAAATGGATTATTAAAGTTAGGTTATGTCACTAAAAGTCCCATTAGCATGAATTGTAAACTACCGGGATTTGGTAGACGCTTATGCATTTAATAGTACTATTTGGGGACGATCACCCCAGTTCTCGCCTTGACGGTTGATCCCCGTCGTGCCACATTGATTGGTAAGCGAATTTATGTATGAGAAGATTTACATAGCGTGACCTTTGTGATGACACGCTAATTTAGATGGGCAAATGAGTTTCGGGCTAGCTACCCGTTGTTTGTTGTAGTAAGGTAACAATGTCATGCGGCTTATAATAATCCAAATTAACGTGATACTGCTATACGCACCGAATTACGATATATTGCCTGACTAGCAATATGGGGTCATACTATTGATATTATGTTCGTGTTTTGGTTTTATATAACCGTATTCATATAACGGTTTTTATTTAATCTATACAACGTTATAAAACGTATTGTATGATGTTTTTACGACATTTGCTCGTATAATGATTTTTTTAGGCAAATGCCTATATTATGATTTTCGATAAGGATTTGTATAAAATGACTTTGGCTATTTTATGGCCTATTAAAATGATTAGTACAAAATGATTTTCGGTAATAATTTTATACCGATATTATATTGATGGTTTATTAAACTCTATGAATTCACTCGGCGTTATCGCTGACCTTTTCTTTTAACATGTTTTATCTCAGGTACTTGAAGGTAATTCTCGGGAAGACAACAAGAATTCATGGCCCGCACCTAAATACTTATTTCCATTCAAATGCTTTGTAGAACCTGTATTAAATACAATGACTTGGGACCTATGTAATTTTGATATTTATGAATGGAAATGCTTTATTATTAAAAAGACGCGACTTTTAAGCGTTGTTTATGATGTGAGTAATGTGCTATCCCGTAACACCAACTAGTCTTCCGCTGTACTGAGTTGTGTAACTTTGGGGGTGTTACAAATCACCTCATCTTCATTGTCGATTTCATTTGAAGTAAAATCGCCTCCTTGGAATGGAGTAAGATTTGGTGTAGAATTAGCAAGAATCGGATCCAAAATAGTGGGATTGCCACTTGACGAACTAACGGAAAAACCTAACACTTCTTGTGAAAACTCATCGCAAACCACATCAACTAAGTCAATGTGATTGATGGTAGCGATTGCATAAACATGAGAAGGTTTTGAGTTTTTAGTAGCGTTTATAACAAGTTCCTCTTCGTTGAATCTTAAAGTAATAGTTCTTGCATGAACGTCGATAAGTGATCTCGAGGTGTCTAAAAATGGACGACCTAAAATTAGAGGAACTTGAGGATCCGCGGGGATGTCAACTACTATAAAATCAACGGGATAGTAGAACTTCCCCGCTTTCACGAAAACATCCTCGACTACTCCACATGCTAAAATCGTAGAATGATTGGCCATCTCGATAGACATGTTCGAAGGAGTAAGAGCCGGAAGCGAAAGCGATTTCCAAATGGAAAATGTCATCAAATTAATGCTCGCACCAAGATCGGCCAAGGCGAGGCATTCTTTTATATCTTGTATGTCACAAGGAATGAGAAACTTTCCGGGGTCACCAACTTTTTTCGGTATGCGGTTAAGATAAACAGAAGAACAATTAGCAAGCTTTGTAAGCTTTTCCTTATCGCTCATCATACTTTTAAAAGTGAAAGCGAAACGAGGCATATATAACAACGCGTCGGCTAAACTTACATCAAAATGAACTTGCTGAAACAATTTTATAAAAAGCTCGATTTGTTATTTGTTATGTTCTTGCAATTTCTCTTTGTTTCTTCTCGAAGGGTAAGGTAAGGGTGGTGTGGGTTGGACATTAGGTAAAGGCCTTGGAATCTCGGGTTCCATGATTGGTATTAGTTCAACCATAGGTGTGGTTTGAGCGGTACTTCGTGGGCTTGTAATATGCTCCTTTTCGACCATCACCTCGGATTCATTCTCGGTTTCCTTCTCCGTAGAAGTACTTGGACGGGAGATTGGTTCCTTGAAAGTTTTACCACTTCGTGTAGTAATAACCTTCATTTCTCCCTTCGGGTTTGCAACGGTATCACTAGGAAGACCACCCGAAGAAGAGGGTTTACACATGATTGATTGCTTCAAACATTTTTGCCATTCGGTCTTCAAATTTTGATTGCCTTAAATCCGCTTTTAACAATTCTTGCTTAATCTCATGTTGTCCTTGTTCCATCTTTTGTTGATTTTGTTGAAGACGTTGAACGTTTCCTTCCATTTTATTTGCATGAGTTTTAAGTTCATTAGCAAGTTCGTTTTTAAGCTCGTTTTTCAACTCGGATCTTAAGCTAATCATATCACGTTGCATATTATCAAACTTAGCATCATTTGCTTTAGCATAATCCAAAAATTTTCCTTGAAGATTTTTAGTGTAAGAATTTTGAAAACCTTATGTAGTGTTTTGAAAATCACGGTTTTGGTTTTGATTTGCAATTTGTCCATTCCCACTTTGATAATTCCCTTTGTGGTAGTTACGTGAATTACCTTGATAACCACCATTTTGATTGTTGTTTCGATAGTTATTGATATTTTGATTTGGTGAAGCTTGATTTGGGAGGGAACCTTGGCCGTTTTGGTTATAAGTTCATGTTCCTACGTAAGCACTTGAAGTGTTACCACCGGTGGTAATGCAATCGGAAAGATCATGAGCTCCACCACAAGATAAACAACTCTTTTCAACCGCTTTAACCGATGAGGAATTCAAAGCATCTTGTGCTTTCCAATGAGTCATAAGATTTGAAAACCTATCGAAAAACCGTTTTTCCTCATTAGCTTCATCATGTAAGGCATTAATGTTACGAGACGATGACGACGATGACGAACCCATATTGGCAACACTCGGTGTGTTACGAGGGTTGTAAACCTTAGATCTATTCTCGATAATCTTTAAAGCTTCATCGGTCGTTTTGCACAAAAAATTACCACCCGCGGCGGCATTCAAATAATCTCGTTCATGATCATTAAGCCTATTATAGAAAGTATCTATTTGATACAATTCCGAAAAATCATGGTGTGGACATTCATGTAACATTTCCTTATATCGTTCCCATGCCTTTGAAAAACTCTCATTATTACGTCGTGTAAACCTTGAAATCTCATTTTTCAAATGTGTTGTTTTAGATGGTGGAAAAAATTGGTTCACAAACTTAGAAACGAGATCACCCCATGTCAAAATCGAATTTGGCGGTTCTTTCTCAAGCCAAATTTTAGCGGGTCCATCTAATGAGTATGGAAACAACATCATCTTAATGGCGTCATGTGGAACATCCTTAAACTTGCTAGTTGCGGTGAGACGATTAACATTCCTTATGTGGTAATGCGGGTTGTCTTTCTCATGACCTCTAAACTTATTTGCTTGCAACATCGACATTAAACCCGTCTTAATCTCGAAATTCTCCGCAAGGATGGCGGGAATCACAATAGATTCTCCAAAACCCTCGGTGGGTGCTTGAAGCAACTCCATCATAGTACGATTAGCCATGACGACTTCTTGTTCTACAATAGGTTCAACAATTGGAGTTTGTTTTTCAATCAACGTCTCTTGATTTCCTTGACTTTGACGATGTTTATGAGCTCGTTTTGCTTGATTACGAGTTTGCATAAACTTCACGTAGAATGGGAGGTGAGCAAAGAAGATTCTTTTTGGGTGTTTTGTGAATTTTCAATTTTTTTTGTGTTTTTGATTGTTTTTAATTTTTTGGATTTTGTGTATCTTCGTAGACAACAATCAACCAAATCTCTCCTCGAATCAAACTCTTGATTAAAGAAGCCTCAAAAGAATGAAAACGATCACGTGGAGTGAACGCCTTCGAATGACTTTAGAACTTTGGTGAAAACCAAATTGTTCAAGAGGGTTTAATCACAAAGAAAACCAAGCAAATATATATGATATGTAATAATACTTTGGGCGGCAAAACCCTCGATTATCCTTCAATCTCAAAATGCTCACAAGCAAGTGGGGAAACGAGGCGGCACAAAGCACTTAAGATCCTTTTTCCTTAGGGTATATTTTATAATACCTGCCTTATACCCACCTTATAGTTTGTATTTTTTCAAAATCAAGCTTCATGAAAGTATTTATCTATTTTTGCCTTTTTATTTTTGTTTGAGATTCGAATACAATAATTAGGAGATCAAATCCCAATTAAGGTTGTGTTTTCGCACTCTTGGAGATATTTTGAATTGATTGTGATACTTAATAAAATACAGTAATAATAATTTCACAAGAAAAACGAAAAAACCGATAATACGAATTAGTAGATTTCTACTAATACAAATACTATTTATGGTTAATATTAAAAACAAAAAGACAAGTTAATCACGACACACCTCTCCGGCAGCGGCGCCAAAATGATTGTGGTAAATTACACCTCTTGTTTAGGAAAACAAAAGAGCGTAAATGAGCGGTAAGTATTAAACAAATGATTTAGTAAAATCAAGTGTTAATGACCCAATTAAGTTAGTTTCCCAAGGAGTTATATGTGTGTGACTAATTCGTAATTGATTTGAGATTAAGATTCGAAAGAAGGGGATGAGAAAATAGAATGACGAAGACGTGAAATTAATTACTACGACGACTAAACGTAAAACCGTAAAAAGAGCTAAAATAAAAATTAATTCTAAAAATTCCCAAAAATTACCAAAAATCAAATTAATTAAACTAAGAGTTTACAAATGATCAAAACTTCTTCAAACCTTTTAAATAATTAAATATTAATTTTTAAATGCTAATTAAAGCCCTAAAAATCAAATTAATTATCAAAAAGCCCAAATAAAGATTTTTCAATTGGTAAACCTCTAAAATGACCTAAAAAGATTAAAAACTATTTTTATAAAATTTTAAACTAATTAAAACTATTTAAAATGATTTAAAAACTATTTAAACTTAAAATAATTATAAACATTAATCTAATGATGATAAAATTAATCTAAGAGTTGAAAAAATCCTATTTTAATGTATTAAACCTAAGAAAAATATAAAAATGCAAAAATGTGAAATTTCAAATTTAATAATAAAATAATATTAAAATAATATTAAAAAACCCAAAATGATAAAAAATTCTAAAAACTTACAAACTAGTTTATTTTAACCTAAATAATCAGAAAATGAAAGTGAAATTACCAAAATACCCCTAATGGGCCCCCAAATGTTCTAAATTAATAAACAGTCAACCTTAATGGGCTTTTGGGCCCAAAAAGTCAAACTAGGCCCAAATGACCTGAAAAAGCCCTATCTGACTCAAAATCCAATTCTAAACACAAAAGTCTGAAGGCCTAAAAGCTGATTTTGAGCTTATCACAGCTTAATAGTCAACAACTTATTCTTATTGGGCCAATAAGCCCATTAAGCAATAAGCCAATGCCATAAGCTTTGCTTAAACACACAACCTTCTTTTGAGATGCCTAAGAGATCTGTGAAAATAAATATTGAAAAAGCACACTCAATAAGCCAGAAATAAGCAAAGTAGAAATCCACAAAACGACAAAATAGTCGGGTTAGAGTTCTAGGCTGCTTCAGAAGCTCTGGTTTGTTGCAAAAGCTCACAAATAGCTTAACTAAGAATAATCAATCAAGAAAATCACAAAAAGCCAAGTAGAATAAGCTATGTGAACCAATAAGCTGGCTGAAAAAGCCAAATAAGCTAGTTTTCTAGCAAAAGCTTAACCAAAAGACTTGTAACTTCCAGACTTGTTATTAAGCTGAGAAAAACGAGTTCTATTACAAAAATAAAGTTGTTGCATATACCAATAAGCAAAACAGATTCAATAAGCTTGTTGACCAAGTTTGACCAAAGGTCAAACGTTGACAAGAGTAATTCAAACGCTGACAAGTACAATTTTGGGCGTTGACAGACTTAAAGAAGTGTTCAGGCTTTGTTTTCACCCTGCTGGTAAAGGCTTGAGTACAAACCTTGTGAATCAAGGTCTACCAGTTTGGTAGACTTGATGAGTTTTGGGCACAAGTAAGCCAATAAGCCAATGAGCTTATAAGCCAACAACAAAACAAACCAAATAGCCAAATCTACTCACAAGCAGCACAATATCAAGTTCCAAGCAACAAACAAGCAGGGCATACACTAGAATTACAAATGCAAGTCCAAATGAGGTGGTTACTTTACTGATGCAAATGACCACTTCAGCCAACTTTGATAAGCTCTAGCACCTTCAATAAGCTACCAAATTCAACAAACAGATAATGCACAGATAGCTTATCAACTAAACTCTTCCCAAACCTGATTTCAGACCTTAGATCCAACAAACAAAGAATTTATTTGTTAGAAATACGTTTTTACGTATTTATGAAGGATCGGTCGCTCCAACGATTATTATGTAATGGGCTCGTGATCTATTTAATTAGTGTATAGTCCATATAGCCCACATGTAGGGTGGGCTATATATATCCCCTCCTAGCATGTTAGGAGGGGTTGTTGATTGTCCATTTCACACATTAAACATTCCATCTTTATTTTCTCTCTCTAACTTTCTCCATTCTCTCCTTTCTCTCTCTACTCCTTCATCTCCTTCATCTCATCTTTCTTATATTTATCATCTAAATCAACCATCCAATCCATCAAATCCATCAAATCCATCATGTAGAATAGGCCAATAATCACGTAGACCTTCAATTGGTATCAGAGCCAAGGTTTGATTGGTTTATTCTTGCTTTTATTTCTTTTTGATTTTGGTGGGTTTTTGATTTAATCATGCTTTTATATTAAAAAGTTTGTATTTTTTATATATAAAGTTTGTGTTTTTATGTTTTAGATCATAAAAAGTTTGTATTTTTCATAAAAAGTTTGTGTTTTTATAAAAAGTTTGTATTTTTTATTGTTTTTAATCTATCAATTTTATCAATTTCTATATTTTTATCAATTTTTTCAATTTTTTTAATTTTAAAGTTTGTATCTTTTTTTTTTTTTTTTTTTTAATTTTTTTAATTTTTTTTTTATTTTTTGTTTATCAATTTTCAGTTTTATCCTATCCAGTTTTTCAGTTGTCAGTTTCTTATATCACTTTGTTATCTAGTGGATCAGTTTTCTTTAATCAGTTTCTACTTTTTATAAGCAGTTTTTATAGTTTTTAATCAATATTTTTTATAATCAGTATTTTTTTATTTTTTAATCAATTGGGTCTCGAGTTTTTGTCCATTATCTGTCCTACAGTCCTTCATCATCCAGGTTTTCATCATCTTTGTCCAAAAATATCAGTCCGTTTCATCAAGTTTCGGGTGCACAAAACTTCCGAATCAAACTTAAAGTTCCGAATCAAACTTAAAGTTCCGAATCAATCTTAAAGTTCCGAATCAAACTTAAAGTTCCGAATCAAACTTAAAGTTCAGAATCAAACTCATAGTTCCGAATCAAACTCAAAGTTCCGAATCAAACTCAAAGTTCCGAATCAAACTCAAAGTTCCGGACGAAAAAGTTCCGGACGAAGAAACTTCCGAACAAAACTCTTCCGAACGAAACTCTTCCGATTCGGAACTCTTCCGATTCGGAACTCTTCCGATTCGGAACTCTTCCGAACGAAGCATCCAATTCAAACATAACGGCCAACCAAACTGACACACTCACACCCTCTCAAACCAACAAACACAATACCACCCGACTCCCTCATCTCTCGACAACAACACACCTCACACGACTCGACATCACATTCAAGAAAACACCAACACTCTCGACTCCCTCGACTCCCTCTCTCGACACAGACACTCACACCAACACAGACACTCGTCTCACACCCCCGACAACCAACAGACCCTCACAAACACCCTCGTTTACAAACACTCGACTCGACTCCAAACCCAACCTCGACCCTCGACTGACTCACTCACCCAACAACCTCGACTCACTCTAACACCCCCTCACCTTCGCACCCTCTCGACCCTCACACCCTCACAAAATATCTCAATCACTCGACTCCCTCTCTCGACACAGACTCCCTAACACTCACAACCCAAACTAATACTCACAATCTCGATTTCGATTTGAAACAAAGACTCTCGAAAACACTAGACTCAACAAACACAACCATCACAACCGAGACACCCACACTCACACTCACATCACTCGAAACCCACTCAATCTAGACACTTGACAAGAAAGACACGACAGATGATGAGAGAGGGACTCAACAAATCAAAAAGTTAAAATAACCTACCCGAGACCCTTTAAGCTAGGATCTTGAAGCCGATTCATTATCTCTTCAGGGGGATTCTTAATCTCTTGATCATCATGGTATGAGATTAGTTATTGAGATTCGTTTGGGATTCGTTAGTCAAACAAGGAGACAGTTTAATTTAATTTGGGCGGATACAAGAAGGCCAAATTTCTGGGGCGAAGTAAATTTTGTGAAGTAAGAGAGAGTTGAAACAGGATCTTTTTATGATAAATAGAAATGAAATAGGGCGGAGGTTTTGATGAAGGATATACGTGGGTGAAAAGAAGCCACGCGTAAGGTTCATTGGGCCACGTTTAAGAATTCCCAAATAATTTAAAATAATTTAGGATTGAAAATATCGACAAGTTGTTCTGGATGCATACGCTTTTAAACGTATTCTTATTTTTATTTTTATTTCATTTTTTATTTTTATTTTACTTTTTATTTCTACTTTAAATTTTATTTATTTTTTGGAGGAAAATTTGAAATAACTTTTCTTTCTCCACATATATACGTTTTTTTTAAGTAAAGACGTTGATATTTTTTTATTTTTATATTTTATTCTACTTTCAAATATCAGTTATTTTTTTTATTATTATTTTTCTATTTTTAGTTAAAAAAAAAATTAATTGTTTAAAATTATATAGTTTTGAGTCATTTTTAAAGTTAAATTAATTTTATATATTTTGTCACTTGTTTTTTATGACAAAACGTGTTGAGGCGGGTATTCTTAAAAGTATTAACGTGAAAAATAGTTGACGGGATAAAAGTTTTTTGTGGCCGGATTTGACGACAAAGCGTCGAGTCAACGTGACGGATTTTTGATCGGGTTTAATTCATAATCGTTTGAGCCGACAACAATTTTTGAGCCGAGTCGTATTGTACAAACCCGACAACAACAACATCCACATCATTTTTCTTTATCTTTCCTCGATTTTCAATGGATTCGTTCAATTCGACACTTAAAGAGGGAGACTTGCATCGAATGCAAGACAAAGCTAGAGAAAGTGGTATAAATTCATTTCAAATGCTTCAGTGTCATCTAGTTACTCTTTCACGGATTCAAGGAGGGAGCGAATTTGTGACAATCTTTGGTCAAGATCGTCATATATTCATGGAATCAATGTTCACTATCTTGACCCAACTAGCAGAGCAACTCAACAATGGAAACTTTAATCACTCTGCATCGGCACTTGCTTATAAGGCTCTTGTGATACAACTCACGCCTTTCCTCCAATTTAATATCATCAAGTCTGAAAGTTCGATGCTTTGCCAATCATTTCTTCGAGATACACGTACCGAGCTTCGAGTTTTTCGTGATACAATATTGAAACTCATGACCTCGGTCTCGTCTTCGATTTATGAAAGATCTCGACTTCAGCAAGGGTATGATAATGGAGTGCAAGACTCTTCGATGCAAGAGAAAACTGGTCATACGGTTGACAACTTGGAGCATAACAATGGTAAGAGAACGGAATCAGGAAGACAACATGATACCAGTGACACGTCAGGGAATGTTCACGCGATCTCTCTTGATGACTCCTTACCCGTTTATGACGAAGAGCCTGCAAACTTGGTACAATGTAATGTTGTTTATGATGTCTATGCTGATGATATGCCGCATATTGAGCATTCTGAACCTAATTATGACAAACATAGGATGGAAAAGAGTGATAGCAATACCACTTCTGATTCATCCGATGTAAGTCATAATGGGGGAGAGATTGTTCAGAATGCTATAGTACATCATGATACTTGTATTATAACTGCTTCATTGACTACTTCTGATTCCAAGATTAGAGAGCTCGAAACGATTGTAGCTCAACAATCAAAAGATCTTGAGGATGCCAAACTTGAATTTTCTAAGAAAACGGTCAAATTTGAAACATACTTTGAAAAACTTGAAAAGTCAAACGTTGTTCTTGAAAGAAAATTGGATCAAACTGTTTTAGATTCTAAAGCTGAAAAGGATAATCTTTTGAAAAAAATTCAGTTTCTAGAGTCTAAATTGGCATCCCAAGATAGAGTGCTCAAAGAGAATGAGACATTAAAAGCTCAAGTACAGGAAAAGGTCTTTGCTATAGCCGCGTTGAAAAACGAGTTAAGGAGAAATAGAGGACCTAGTGTGGACACTAAGCTTGAAAAACCATCAATCTTGGGGAAACCGCCTACAAATCAGTTCGTCAGACAACCGATTGTCAGACAACCTACTGCATTTAGATCCGAGCGACCACAATCCTCGAGACCGCGGTTTGCCTCCCAAGTTGATTTGGTTCATTTTTCTAGACCAGTCACTCCACCATCTAGGCCCTATGTGACCACAACAGCTTTAGCAAGACCAAATCATATGATTGCCTCTAGTTTCTTTAAGAATAGTTCAATGACCACGTCTAGAACTAGTTCAAATGACGTTAGCCATAAATCTGATCTTAGGGAAGCTAAGCAAAAGACACATGTAAGAGATAGCAATGTCAAACCTAGTCAGATGCCTTCTAGATTATCCAACACTGCTAACCGTAGCATGACGTCTTCTAGGAGCATCGATCAATCATCTAGGAATTACTCGGACATTAAATATGCTACTTGTAAAACATGTAGAAAATGTGTCTTTACGGCAAATCATGACTCCTGCATCAAAAAATTGCTTAATGAGGTGAACTCCCGTGCTAGACTTAAATCCCAGTGGGTTGCTAAAATCAAACCCGTTGGCAAAATGTGGCGCCCCACTGGTAGAACTTTCACTCTTGTAGGAAACGAGTGCCCTTTAACTAGGATAGTCTCTGATTCTACAAAGACTACTAGGGAGGAAATTGCAAAGGATGATACATCACTTAAGCCTGAACTTAAGATTTTCTATAAAAGGAAACGATTGCCAACTAAGACAAGTGAATCATCCCCTCAGGCCACCTCTGACACAAGAAACGAAAACCGTGAACCCCCACGTGCTTCTAAAATAGATATCTCTAACCCATTGAAAAGTATACAAACTCCTAATGAGAATGCACGTACCAAAGTTGATGTTCCAAAAGAACGAAGCGGTCCAATCATTGTATACCGTTCAACTAAGGACACTCTCAGAATTTGGTTGCTGAAGAAGCAGATATCAGAGAAACTAGTATCTCAGGGGATTAATGGTTAAAGCTTGCACAAGGACTTACAGTCACATAACAGACTGTAACTCGATCTCCAAAGACAGGAAAGTTCATCCCGATGATGACTTATCCTAAAAACGAGAAATTCATTTTTCTCGGGCATGAGCTTATGTTAAAAACATTCCACGTTTTTAAGCTCATGCACAAGGACTTATAGTCACATCACAGACTATAACTCGCTCTTCAAAGAAAGGAAAGTTTGTCGCCGATGGTAAACTTATCCTAACAACGAGAAATTCATTTTTCTCGGGCATGAGCTTATATAAAAAACATTCCAAGTTTTTAAGCTCATGCACAATGACTTACAGTTAAATGTCAGACTGTAACTCGAATTTAAAATAAAGGAAAGATTATCTTTTATGATAACTTATCCTCTTAACGAGAAATTCACCTTTCTCGGTCATGAGCTTGTATTAAAACATTCAAAGTTTTAAGCTCAGAAAGGAAAGTGTATCTTTTAAATAAGAGAACTTTTCCTCGTAACGAGAAATTAACCTTTCTCGGTCATGAGCTTTCCGTTAAAACAGTCAAAGTTTTCAAGCTCATGAACACGACTTCTAAGTAAATGTCAGCTTAGGACTCGTCCTTCAGATAAAAGGAAAGTTTATCGCCGATGGTAACTTATCTTTAACAACGGGAAGTTCACAACTTCTCGGACTTGAGATCGCTTTTAAGATATTCAACATCTTAAGCTCAAGTAATTGTTTTTCAAAACTTTGAACACAATTTTTCAAGAATTTCTCAAAAGATTTTTCTAAATCTTTCAAAATTGTGTGTTCAAAAACGTTTTGATAAAACGAGCATGTCTTCTGGAATCGATAATATTTACGAACCTAGAAATGTCATTCAATAAGGACACGGGGTTGTAAATAAAGTTCGAGCAAAAGTTTAACAGATTTAAAACATGCTCCAAATGGTTTGCTATTATTTCAGATAGCAACCCGCTTTTCATAATCAAGTCAAGCATTTCACCGGAAAGCTTTGACTCAACAACGGGAATTAATTTTCTCGGGGACGTGACGAGGTGACCAACATTCGTGAACTAGAACCATGTGAATCTTTCATATGATGTTCTCCATCATTCAGGTCCTACCTCGTAAATTGTTAATCTTGTGAATTCATTATCATATATGATCTTTGCACGTGATAAATACCTTACACTTGTGTTTAAAAGGTATTTAATTTACGTTTCAGCACACCCTCATTAATTTGAGGGGGAGCTTGTGTAATTCATGAAGATAATTGGACTTGCATTTTTCTTCCCAAATTTTCTTAAAATGCTATTAAATCAATTGATATTAAAAATATCAATTGGGTTAATATTTTTAATATGGGGGAGAAAATGTGATTTAATATGGGATATGATCAATCATAAATGGTTTGACTTAACGTGCTAGCTCATCCCAACATGTGCGAAATGTTTTCGGATATCGTGGCATATGTTAAGGGGGAGCAAAATGGATTTGCACTTCAAAATGGATTTCATGGTGACATACACTTACCCAAAACATCTCTATTCACGACGGTGAAGATTGTGGTGACATAAGGATGGTAGGATAGGTTAAAGTCCAATGATTTCTCTAGAACCGGAGGAATCTTCCCAAGGACATTCCATAGCTAGAAATAGTAGTCCTTAGGAAAGATGGAGAAAGATTGTGAACGTAGCTGAATGCCGACCAATTACTTAAGTTAGCACTGGAACAATCACAACAAGGTGCTAGTTATGACGTATTGGTAAGCATTGAAGGGGTTGAAGAATGAAAAAGAATTGTAAAGATAAAGGGTGTAAAGAAAGAAGCCCTCCATACAACTTTAGGCAGAAACCGGGTCAATACATATGCTATTGAGATCATTTTTGTTAATGATTCTCGATATTGAAGAAAGACATCATGGACCCAGTGATGCAATGCACAACCCTTCCCAGCTAACTCAAATATCTCTCAAAAGGTATTTGTTTTAATCACATGGAGATCAACACGTTATCTATTGGTTTATTCACTCCGAATAGACTGGTATTGAAAAGGTGGCACTCCTCTCCAGCCTCCGATCACTAAAAATCCAAAATGCACGATCGAGTCTAGAGCCATTTGAGATCATCAAATATCTCATTAGGACACGCTTTCATATTTCCTTGCTTCTTCACACACTGTGAAAAGTAAGAAAGATCTTAAGAGTCCTACGCAAAATCTTCATGATCTTGCCTGAACATCCGAGTAATACGAAAGTATTTACAATGAAGATGGAAATCCTTCTTGAGCGAATATCAAAAAGCTCATGGTAGGTGACTTGTGCGATTCTTTATGAATCAAACTTGTGATAACTGGAAAGCAACAGTGGTTTAATCCTTAAATGAATTTAAACACGTTCCAGACCTCTACGCAATATCTTAATGATCTTGCCAGAACATTCAAAGTAATACTATTAAGTATTTACAGTGACGAATGGAAATCCTTCTAGTGTTAACATCAAACAGCACTTGGTAGGTAACTTGCAAGATTCTTTATGAATCAAGCTAGTGACAACTGGAAAGCAACGATGGTGCGGTTCTTAATTGAACTTCACTTGTTCCAGGAACATGAATTGACGGCTTCAAATCATGCGGATAATATTATCCAAATGATCCACTCTTTACGTTCGCAGTCAGCTTTGGACGGTCGAGTAAAGAGAACGGGTTTACCCGCGAAATCTTGTCAAGGAGGTTCTTTATTGAAACTACCTGCCACAAGTACGATATTTCATATCGTCCAACGGTCTTCACCGACCAGAGGTAAAATGCTACCGAATTAGAATGAAATGTTCAAGGCCATTTCATCCGTGTATATTGTTTGTTGCTAACTGTCTTATACAGCGTAACAAGAAGGTGGCATTGCGGTGTACAATCCAGAAGAAGTTGTTACCACATGCTTATACTACATACAATTAGTACTTCAACAAATTCAAGAAAGCCTGAAGGTCAAGTCTTCCGCTGTATCAAACTCTGAAGCTTTCAAGAATTTAAAAGTATAAGTATGTGGAACATGAAGTCACGAAGAGGCAAATATCACAAGTGAAGAATGCACAAGGTCAAGGCAAGGAAACATGCTCAAGACTAAAGTCAAAGATCACATCAAGCATATTCACAAGAACAAGATCGAAGACTCAAGCATAGATGCTAGGTTTAAGATTTTGTAAAAAGATGTGACCTCCCTTAGGGGGAGATTGTTGGAAATACGTTTTTTCCCAATAAAGTCTCGGTCACATCTTAGTTGGCATAGATCACGAGTTATAGACTATTTAGAACTTTGTTTCTTGGAGCGACCTCCCTTAGGGGGGAGATTGTTAGAAATACGTTTTTACGTATTTATGAAGGATCGGTCGCTCCAACGATTATTATGTAATGGGCTCGTGATCTATTTAATTAGTGTATAGTCCATATAGCCCACATGTAGGGTGGGCTATATATATCCCCTCCTAGCATGTTAGGAGGGGTTGTTGATTGTCCATTTCACACATTAAACATTCCATCTTTATTTTCTCTCTCTAACTTTCTCCCTTCTATCCTTTCTCTCTCTACTCCTTCATCTCCTTCATCTCATCTTTCTTATATTTATCATCTAAATCAACCATCCAATCCATCAAATCCATCATGTAGAACAGGCCAATAATCACGTAGACCTTCATTATTGGATCTGATGTGTTTGACCAATTTCAAAACACTTTTTATCAGATTTTTGCAAAACATAAAATCCTTTTTCCAATCCTTTTGAAATTTAACCAGTGACTAAAAACTATTGTATATGACTTGTTTAGACCTACCAATCCCTAAGAACCAAGGGCACAAGGCCACAAGGCCTTATGATCCCAAAATCCCAAACAACCCTTTTATAAGCCCTTTTCAAACAAACTTCTTATCCAATCAAGCAACCTACTGATTTTATGGTTCAAATAGCTCAACTAGGTGACAACTAAGAGATACCAACAATAAAATACAAACCACAAACACAGGAACAACAAATCACATAGCAAAGTAAAAATCAGACCATAACATATGATTTTTTAGAGGAATCTTAACAAGAGGTTATACCTATCATCCACAACATCCTAGGAGGATCAACAATGCTCCTTGGACCTTGTTCAACAACTAGAACAAGACCAAGGTACTTCAATAAAGGAGATGAGATGTAACTTTGTTGATGTTTAAAAGCAGAAACTCAAGGACTTGATTTTTTCAACACAAGCAACAAACAGCCTAACCAAATGCTCAAACCCCTTCACAAGCTTGGTGTAAACAAGCTTGTAAGAGCTTATGGCTTTTGGTTAAGGATTAGTACAAGTAAAATATCAAAAACAAATGACTGATTTCAAGTTATTTTCAAACTTGAAAACCTTACCAAACATAAACGTGTTCAAACCAAAAGATATAAACACATTTATAACATCAAATGGAACTCAGAATTACCCTTAAACAACACCAACTTTCAAAAAAATAAAAAGGAATTACAATTTTATCAAAATACCAACTTTTATAAAATTTAAAAAGGAATTACAATGTTTAAAAGGTAAAACTGGAACAAGGCTCTCTCGCAAGTTGAGGAGTCCTTATATAGGCCACAAGGGCTAAGATTACAAGAGAAAACCCTAGCTATGAAGTTCCTGAAATGCCCTTGAATCTTCTAGACGAGTTTTGATATTGAGTTGTCTAAATGCACCCTGGCTGTTCATTTTAGCTCTGTAACCAAGCAAGGAGTGTGCGCTGTTGATTTGGTCACGCGGCATACCTTGTAGGTTAAGGTTTGGTGTGATAGGTGGACGGGTTTGAAGGTGGGGTCCCTTGGTGAGTGGGAGTGAGGGTTTTTGGTGTGGGATGAGTTACTGGGCATGTGAATCAAGCATGTGCCTGGGTAATTTCATTTTACACTTTATTTAAATGAGTGGTAATTCTGGGTGGATGAATGGTGAATAGTGGTAAGTTTGATCCGAAAAAGGTAGGGAGGTGGTGTTTGGCGCGTGTTTGTATCATTTGAACTTTAGGAATGGCAGAAAGGGCCCTTGTGTTTTGGTGAAATGTGTATTAAACGTTTTTCAGCAACAAAACTTACTTCCCTTTGTTAAATAAGTTTCAAACTTCACACTTTTGCCCCAAAACTTTATCTAAAGTATTTCAAGGGTTGTTTTTGCCATTTTTGCAAAGTTTGAGGACTGATTTTGGACATTCTTGATCTTCAAAGGTCTTCATTGTATCTTTGACTTCATGAGGGACCATTATTGACAATTTAGATTTGATGAGGGACTAAACTTTCCAATTCTTGAAAGTTGAAGGACCATTTTGTAAATTTGACAAACTTAAGGGATCAAACTTGTAATTATGAATATACAAGGGTTTTAAGTGTCATTTCTTTATATTTTGAGGATCAATCTTGTATATCTTCAAGTATTCAAGGGTTAATCTTGGATAATTCATGAACTAGAGCCCGGTTCTTTGTACGACTTCGTTTCTCGTGTCCGTTTTTCCTTGTTTCTTGTGATCTTTTGTCTTTTTCACGATATTCATACCTAAAACACACAAGTAAACAAATACAAGCATATATATGGTAGTTTATGACATTTTAATGTATTAAAAGCCTAAAAAGAACGATAAGATCATGTATAAAGCCATCTCATCAGTTGCTTATCCACAAGACACCTAATTCAAGCAAATCTTAGAATTATAGATTAACTAGGATTAGATTTATGCTTTTAGCTTGTTTCCTTTTTCATACATCTTGGTATGATTTTTATTTACATGACTTCACTTGGATCTTAGTCTTTATGTTTTCTTCTCTTTTTTTTGTGACCTATAGCTATCTCTTGTTGGTTGTCTCTTTTGTTTAACTAACCCTTCTATTTAGCTTGTCACCATATCTCGATTCCTCGGTGCCCCAAGCACGGGGGAGTAAGCACCAAGGGGGAGTCTTTGCAAAGTCCGTCTCTTCAACACCCACTTGTGCAACCTTTTTGCTTCGACAAAGGGGGAAAAATGAATAAACTCGTCTTCAAAATTCTTGTTTTTGTGTGATTGAGTTTATGTATTGTCGTAATCAAAAGGGGGAGATTGTTAATGAAATAATGCCTAAAAACGTTACTTGCATTTTTCGGTCTCGCTTAGTTTTGATTACGACAATATGTAAAAACAAGCATTTACGAAAACAACGAAAAACGAATTCTTGAGTTCAAGTATTTTTCATTTTACCCATTTTCACTTAATGTATGAATAAACAAGTACTAACCTTAATTAAGTGATCAAGTGATTTAATCTTTTCTTAAAAATCACTTTTTATTAAGTGTGACAAGTTTTTTATTAAACTTTCTTTTTAAGAAAATGTTTTATTAAATTAAATATTTGAAAATTTGAAAATGGCATATTCTTTTTTGATTTGGAATACTCTTTCAGGATATTTTATAATCAGATAAGACCTCCACCACTAAAGGACAAAAAGAGATCGGAGTCTACTCTGGCGATTCCCTAGTGCCTATGCGGTTCCTTATCGATAAGGTACCACCGGCTGAGATAAGGAACCGCGGGCAGATATAGCCGTTGGCCCTTTGTCCTATAAATTGTGGACCATTCTCAGATTTTCTCTTCACCTCTTTTGCACATAAATTTACAGATTCAAACATACTTCTTAAATCACTCAAATCCTTGATCATTTGACTGATTACTACTTGTTTAGAAGTGAATCTATTCCATCCATCCCTTCCTCTCCAAGTGCAAAGAGAAGAACACTATCCTAGTGAAGTGTTGAGTCCACCACCAAAGATCCTTTGAAGATCAAATCTTATACATTTGTTGTTGTGTCATAGTTGTGAAGATCCAAGTAGTTGTGTTTATTTGGAAGTTGTGTATGTACTAAGTATAGTTGTGTAAATTGGTCCTAGCTACGATTAGGGCTCGACTTTTAGCTTAGAGTCAGAAATTGGTTAAGCAAGGTGTATGGTTTTCTCCACCATAAGGAGCTTGTTGTGTAGTGAACTCTCGAGTAAGGAGTACTCGAGAAGTGGAGTAGGAACGAGGAGTGAGCTTCGTTGCCGAACCACTATAAATCCTTGGTGTTTGGTTTGATCTTTCTTTACCCTTAACTCTTTACATTCTTTATTCTTTGTGCATATACATTAGTTAGTATTAGTTTAGTTACACTATCATTGTTCATATTGTGCATAAGAAGATTTCACATATTTCCTCAAGCCTAAGTTTTTGAAAAAGGATTTTTTGAAAACCCTCTTTTAACAAGTAAATATAAGAAACTATTCAACCCCCCCTTCTAGTTTCTACAATCTGGAATAGCTAGAATTCCTACAAAAATAGCTTCGATTGATTTGCTAGGGGAGTTAGGGCTTCTTGTGACAATCTACGTCGTATAAATACCTCGTATAAGTATAAAAATAATCATCAAACAATCATGTAATCAAATTACAACATATATATATACATAATCCAAGTTATATATATATATATATATATATATATATATATATATATATATATATATATATATATATATATATATTATAAAACACTTCTCAGTCTGACCTTGTCGGTAACTCGGGAATTCTTCGACACCGCTATATTCAAAATATTTTAAAACATTTTACTCAAAATATTTATTTAAAATATCTATGGTTAAAAGATTTTGAAATATTTTATTCAAAACCTTGCTTTTATAATTCTTTTGTTCTCTATGACGAGAGCTCTGGTACCAAACTGTAACATCCCCAATTATTCATACATTAGTTCAGCGGAAGAGTCGTTGGTGTTACGAGATAGCACATTACTCAAATCATAGACAACGCTTAAAAATCGCGTAGTTGAATAATAAAGCATTTTTCCATTCATAAATATCAATTTACATAGGTCCTCAGGTCATAATATGTCATATAAATTTACAAAACATTTGAATGGAAATTTTTATTTAAATGCGGGTCATAAATTCTTGACGTCTTCCCGAGAATTACCTTCAAGTACCTGAGATAAAACATGTTAAAAAGTCAGCGAAAACGCATAGTGAATTCATAGAGTTTAATAAAAACCATTAATATATCACCGGTATATAATTATTACCGAAATCATTTTTTCTGTACAAATCTTTGTGGTAGGCTATAAAATAGGCCAAAGACATTTTATATGAATCTTTTTCGTAAATCATAATATAGGCTTTTGCCTTCCAAAACCATTATACGAAACATTATCGCAAAAACATCATACATTACGTTTTATAACGTTGTATAGAGTTTAATAAAAACCGTTATATGAAAATGGTTATGTAAAACCAAAACACGAACATAATATCAGTATTAAGAACCCGTATTGCTAGTCAGACAATATATTATAATTCAATTCGTACTCAGTATTTTCATTATTGGATGATTATAAGCCGCATGACATTGTTACGTTTCTATAACATATAACGGGTAGCTAACCCGTAATTTCCTTTGCCCATCTAAAACAGCGTGTCGTCACAATAATCACGTTTATATAAATCTTCTCATACATAAATTCGCTTACCAATCAATGTGTCACGACGGGGATCAACCGTCACGGCGCGAACTGTGGTGATCTTCCCCAAATAATACTATTATATGCATAAGCGTCTACCAAATCCCGGTAGTTCACAATTCATGCTAATACTTTTTGTGACATAACCTAACTAATAATAATCCCTTTATTTTCATTCATCGGGTCATATAATCATTCGAGTCCATATCAATAAGCAAACAATCGGGACAACTGGTGTTCTGTTTTATTAAAACTAACATGTTATCTTCCTCGCAGGTTTATAAAACATTTCATAGAACATTTAAAAGAGTGTGAGGCTATGAACTCACGTTGATTGAGAAAGGCGGGTTATCGACGATTTGGATGTACGATACGTGCTTCAATCACGGAAACCTAGACAAATAATACTCGGTCTTAGACTCTTGTCCAATGACTTTTTAAAAATAATGGTTATTTATATATGATTATATCATTAGTGTGATGATGATCAAGTGTGATTTTATCTCTTCATACAACATTATAGTGTTATGTGTTAGTCAAATTTTAGAATAGTTACACTAGTTTCAACTTATTTATATATTAAGGCCCAATAAGTCCATTAAAAGTTCAATACATTATATTAGTCCATTTATACTTCTAATACCAGGCCAATAATCATATGTTGGGCCCAAGTGGGTTAAGCCCATGAGTAAGTCCTAGTGTTTAGCCAAACTAGTTGGGCTAATGGTCCAATAAGGCTACTTTGGCCCGTTAAGGTCCATAAGTTATAAAGCTCGGGTTTTTCGGTTTTTACTTGTCAAATGTTCTTACATATCAGTATAAGAGTTGTAAAATGTTACATTAGACGGGTCCGACCGTCTAAGTTTTATTTGGCAAAAATGTTAATCTTTTCGGTTTTAGCCGAAAAGACGTAAAACTTATATATAGTTTTATAATTTTAGAAAACATTTAAGTTTTACTTTTATAAAAATACCATACTTATTTATCATAGTATACAACTCATTTTATAAAGATTATTATTAGTTAGTGGGTTTTATATATTTATTTTATAATAATATTACTTGAGTGCTCATTTTATATTATATAGTTTTATTTACAAATCTGATTATCAAAGTCCATTCCACCATTTTTGCCATATCTTGAGTTCTACAAGGACATAGAAGCTCATATTTGAGCAGCACAAACTACATGATATGTGCTACAGATAGCTCTCGTATAGCTACTGCTCAATCATCCTCTAAGTATTTCTAATAATTCGTCCAAAACAGACTATACATATATGTACCTCAATAGTATTTTGATCATATCTTGCTTATTTTAATGATTCCATTGAGTGGCCAACTCTCCACATATGTAAAAATCATATATCTAACTGTATATTTAATAGTCCAAGCCATTTTACCAAGTTATCATGTTGATACTTACTGTTTTATAAAGCCTATGAATCTAACCCATATTTTAACATCTTTACTTGTTGATTTTAGTCTTTTTAACCAAATCTTTTAACACAAAAATCCCCACATAATATTTGATCATCATTAAACATCATATACATATACATTTATAAAGAAAATACATGGTTACTTTTACAAAAATAACAAGATGATAGGAAGAAACAATCTCTATACCACCAAAGTGATGAAAAAGTTGAGATTTTGGATAAACAAGGCTTGGTTCTTGTCACCAAATCTTTAATCTTGGCAAATGAACTTTTGAGTTCTTCAAATGGATGAACACCTTCATGGAAATCAGCCCTAAACCTCCTTGGAAACTTCTTTTTAGTTGTTAGAATCACCTCAAATTACCATGTCTTCAATGGGTTATCATCTTATGTAAGTTATACATAAGATTTATGGTTTAAATTTTGATCAAAGGTGGTGTCTGTGGGGTTAGGTCAGCAACAAGAGAAGGGAGAGAGAGATTTTGAGTGGTTTTCATGTATGAAATGAGAGTAAGTGGTTTGTGTAGATAGTTTTATGTGTTAAGTGGTTTTGGTTAGAAACTAAGGACAAATGTCCTTAGTTTTTACATAAACTTGACACATTTTGGTGTGTTGGTTAAGCTTTGGCCGCCTCTAGTGGAGGTGGGACAAGTGTCCCACTTGTCTCATCTCCACTAATTTATGGGTACTCCTCGATTATAGTTTCCTCGATTTACGTGCCCTCGGGTCGTTTTACGAAAAACGCTTTTATAAATTATGAATCTACGACACAAAACGAATATAATAAAAATTGTCTCATCAAAAACGGAGTACAAAAGCGTAAATACGTAAACCTAGGGTTTCCGGTTTTGTGACAATCCGTCAATTTATGGTTGATATTTTATTCTCAATATTTATTTGAAAACATTATTTTAATGTTACAATATGAACTCACTTATTTTTGGGAAGAAATTTGGACTTACGTCTTGAGGTAGCATCGACTACGTCTAAACCGGAGGATTCTACGTTACGTGCTTACGTTTACATACACCGTCCTTGGTGACAGTCCGACATTTTAGAAAATAAATTTATTCGTGAATACTATTTTGGAGTTTTAAATTTGTGTTGGTTCATAAACTCACAAATTTACGAGAAGAGATTAGGACTTACGATTTTATTTTAACGTCCTTTACGACTAAATCGGAAACCTTAGGATTACGTATTTACGTTTTCGAACTCCGTTTTTGATGAGACAATTTTTATTAGATTCGTTTTGTGCCGTTGATTCATAATTTATAAAAACATTTTTCGTAAAACGACCCGAGGGCACGCAAATCGAGGAAACTAGAATCGAGGAATACACGTAAACTAGTGAGATGGGACAAAATACATTGTCCCACCCCACTAGCACAGATGGGGCGGCCAAAAACACACCAACACCCTTAGGTGTCAAGCCTTGAACTAGCTACAACACACTTGTCATCTTAAGCTTACTTTGTAAGCTAAATACACATCAAAACTAACAACCTAAAACCACTCACTCATTTTCTCTCATGAAAAACCACAATTTCCTCTCTACTCTCTCTAGGGTGCCGTCCCATTTGCTCCACAAACACCACCATTCATGCAAAATTTAACCACAAAACATATGTTATAATTAACATATGTTAATCTCCATTCAAAAAGATGAAGATTGGTGCAACTTATAACATCCAAGGAGGAGTATTCATGGTGTCTTGGGGCTGATTTTACACAAGGAGTTTATGAAGATTGGTGGTCATGAAGATGGTCTTGGTGCATCACAAGTTTCTCCATCAAAATTCATGTTTTGATCACAACCTACATCATCATGGTGGTATAAAGATTGTCCTCCTCATCTTCTTGTTATTTTGATTATGTAAACATGTATTTTATTTCCTATTGTATATGTATATGATGATTATATGATGATAAAAATGTTATGTGGGGATTTGTTGTTGATAAACATGATTAAAAAGGGGAAAACTATAAAGAACAAGGCTAAAATCTTGTTTAAAAATGTTGGCTGTATAAAACAGTAAAGAACCATATGGTAAACTGATAAAATGATGAAGTAGAATGGATTTACAGTAAGCTATGGGTCTTGTACACATGTGAGAGTTGGCCATGCAATGGAATCATTGTAATGAGTGAGATATGATCAAAACAAGTTTAAGATACAAATCTGAGTTCACTGTTTTGGACGATTTTTAGAAAATACTTAGAAGATGATTCAACAGTAGCTATAGAAGAGTTAAATGGATCACATATCATGTAGTTTATGTGATAAAAATTTGAGCTTCTATCTCCATATAGAACTCAAGATATGGCAGTTTTGGTGAAAGTGAAGATAAAAGTCACATTTTTGGAAATTAAAGTATATTACTATTATATAAGCACTCAAAATTTAATAGTATAAAATGTAAAATAAAAACCCACTAACTTATGGATTTTATTTATATAAGTATGTAAAAGGTTAAATAAGTGTACATTTTATAAAAATGGTAAATTGTTATGTTTTATAAGTTATAAAATTATAAACATGATTTTTACGACTTTTTCGGCTATTACCGTAAAATTAACGTTTTTATTAAATAAAACTTAGATGGTTTGACCCGTCTAATGTAAACTTTATAAAACTTATATACTGATATATAAACATGTATAACAAGTAAAAACCGATAAGACCCGAACTATAGGACATCCGGACGTTAACGGACTAAATTAACATTATTGGACTAATAATACAACAAAAATGGACTAAAACACTTGTAAACATTTATTGGGCTTAACCCATTTGGGCCCAACTTTTAAAGTTTAAATACTGATAATATACGTACAAAATGGATTAAAACAAGTTAAAGAACTTGTAATAAGTTTATTGAACTTAAAACACGTAAATAGGTAAAACGAGAAAACTAGTATAAACGTTACCGACACATAACACTAAAATGAACAAATGAGGATATGTAAACCCACTTGATCATCATATATATATAATCATCATATGTATACATAATTAATATTTTTATAAAGTCATTGGACAAACGTCTAAGACCGATTATTATTTATATAGGTTTCCGTGATTGAAGCACGTACCGTACGTCCGAATTGCCGATAACCCGCCTTCCCACATCAACGTGAGTTCATAGCCTCACACTCTTTTAAATGTTTTTATGAAATGTTTTATAAACCCGCGAGGGAGATAACATGTTAGTTTTTATAAAATATGACACCATTTGTCCCGATTGTTTGTTTATTGATTTGGACCCGAATGATTGAATGACCCGATTGTATGACCCGATAAATGATTAAAGGACCCGATAGATGAAATTAAATGGATTATTAAAGTTAGGTTATGAAACTAGGATTTTGCAATCCTATTTTTATGTTCGTTTTATCCTCGATTCGACTCGAATTTGATTTCCGGTTTTACGTTTCAACTTAATTCGTTTTTGGTACAATCTCTTTTTGGGTATTTTTTTTAAACTAATTTAAAACTTATTAAATGAAAACTAAATTTAATAAACTATTTTTAAACTAATTTTAAAAAAAAACAATAAAAGCTATTTAAGATTAATTTATCTAAGAAAATTAAAAAAATAAAAAATAACTTTTACTAAACTTTTAAAAATAAACTATTTAAAACTTTTTAAACTAAATACTTAATCAAAAATCTACTTTAAAAAAAATAATCTATTTTAAACTATTATTAAATAAAACCTATATTAATTTTGAATAAAGAGAAACTAATTTGAAAAACAAATTAAATAAAATATATTTTTTTTCTTTTTATCTTTTTGTAAAAACTGAAAATTAAAGTAAACTATATAATTATTATTAATTAAAATCTAATTAAACTTAAACTTATTATTAACTAGTAAATCTGCCACTAATTAAATATCCTATATTAATTTAATGTTGCAAACAATTAAACAAAAAGACTATCTAGCCTGGTGGATATCACGTTCGACTTGTATGCAGGAGGTCTGGGGTTCGAGTCCCTTTGGAGACAAATTTTTGCTAATTATTTTTTTAAACCTTTACTTTTTGGAATTGCTATTTTTTGGACAGTAAGTAACCTCAGACCAATTGGGTCTGAGGTGATAAGCAAAATAAACACAGCAAAAACGATAAGCACACCAAAGCAAAAACCAAATAAGCAGAATACCAAAAGCTGTTAATGCAAATAAGCTTAAACCAAACGAAAAATGACTAAGCTGATAAATAAACAAACATAAGCAGAAATCCAAACTAAGCTATACTAGACGAGCAGAAACAAATAAGCTAATTCAAACCGGCAATAAGCTATTCTTAACAGAAAACTGAGTATATAATAAGCTATCAACTAAATCAACGCAGATCCAAAACACCCTCGAAAACAGAATGCAAATCGAGCAATTCTAAGCAGACCCAAAATAAGCAGTTATAGCAACTTATATAAACTAAACAGATTTAATTAATAAACACAAGAAAGCAAATCCAAACAACCTAACAAATCTTAACTAAATAAGCAGATTAAACACAAATTAGAGCTTAACAAAATAGAAAGATTTGGAACCTTTTGACGATACCGTTGAGCCGAAGTCGCGCGCTGAGCGGACTTTTAACCGAAATCGAAACGCCAAACCACCGTTAACAACTCATCAACAATCTCCTCGAATCAAAACTTCAAAAATTTTGTAACCCGAACCGAACTCCAAACAAAAACTTCGAATTCTTTTTAATAAACCTCCAGTGGGGAGATTTAATTACTTTCCTCTATTTTTTTTTTTATTTTTTTTTATATAATATTAATGCGAGAACAGTGACTTTACCAGATAAAAAAAATAGAACAGAAACTGAAAAAGATACGAGAATTAAAACTAAATTATTTTTTTCATTAATTAAAAACCAAAGTACAATACTGGAAAAGGAGAGATTACAATTTTAAAACCCTAATCAATCTATTTTCTAAAAATTAAAATAAAAGAAAGCATATAAATTACATGATAGAAAGAGGGTTTATATAAGGCTCCCCCGAACCTTCTAGGCTTCCTTGGTGGCTACGGAGTGAAATCCTGACCGCTAATCCTTTCTTTCTCTTCTCTTTCTTCTATCTTGCTTGATCAAACGGCTGTGATCTCTTGAGTGCCTTGGATTGCCAGGGTGTCTATTTTTTGTGCTTCTTCTATGCTGATGTGGCCTTTTCTAATTGGTGGAGTGGCTGTGGTGATGTGTATCACCCAATCAAACAAAGCCACGTATGTAGAGAGAGAACCACAGTTGGGTGGAGCTGCGATTTTTATGGGGAATTAATTCCCTTGGTATGAATTACCCTTCTAGGGTAAAACCCCCAAATTTGGGTGAGGTAAATAGTGCCAGTAAGAAATTAGGGTTTGTGAGGGAAGGTGCACTTTTTTAGGGGAAGATGAAGTGGGAGAGAGAATAAGCAGAATGTGTGTGTTTTGTATCGAAACAGAATGGGAAAAAAAACAAAAGTAAACGGTTGTTTTATTTAATCTTGGGGTAAATGGGAGTAATTAAAGGGTGACACGTGGGGATGGTTATGTTTGACTGGAAGACATGTGGGTGGGGAATAATCGGATGTGTTGAGGTGCATAGTAACGTTTGTCTTGTGAATTTGAGTTGACCCAGAATTGGAAAACTTGACCGAGCCAATCTTTTCACCATTTATTTAGAAGTGGGCTTGTGGCCCAAACACATATTACTCCTTCCCTTTTTAAGCAATATTGGGCCAAGTTATGGGTTTTGTTCAAAATCAATCCCATTTGTATCCAAACTTGGGCTTTTCAGGCCCAATAAGCTCTTGTGGGTCCCATTTGGCCAAAATCCTTTATTAAAATATTGAATCCTCTAAATTGAACTCGGTTTTGGCTTCCTCGATCTTTTTCGTCAACTCGTGTCGGTTTTTGTGAACATGGCACACTTTTGGTCTTTCGTCTTTGTCTTTGTTTCTTCTTGGACTTTTCTTTGACATTTGACCGTGAAATCCCGTGTTTTATCTTCTTTTGATCATTTGTACCTATTAATCACACAAAACACAAAACCACGCGTAATTCCGACATTTATGATATTAAACACATGATTAGGTCTTGTTTTTCCTTGATTTTAGTGGCAAAAGGATAAGTGTTTTCACACTTATTAAATCCCCTACACTTGACCATTGCAATGACCCCATGCAATGCATAGTTTTAAAGCAAAGAGTTACATTTCTCTCATAATCAATCCATCTTGGCCTTTATAATTATTACCACTACTACTACGATGAAAAGATAAAAACTTTAAAGGAAACAAAAATTATAATAATTATTTTATTTAACTTGGAAATTATTAGATGGAAGAAACTTGTAAAGAAATCTAAGACTTAGATTAGGGCTTTGGTGTCATGAATATTAATCACCCTCAAGTTTCACGTTCCCCATACCAAGCTTAAAAACGAGATCATTGTTATTACAAGTTAGCACTACTAACACTTACTCATGTGGTTTAATTATTCACTTAGACCCCCTTATTCCTACGGTGTATCTCTTTTATTTTATTTTTGTCTTGAATGATCACGAGGATGCATTTTTGACTTATTTCGATAATTTATTAAGGCCGAAAATAAAGTGGGACGATTAAATCAATAGTTAGCTAAAGGACAAAATCTTTTAAAACTGCTTCTCGAAACCTCAAAAAGTTCATATCTTGGCATAACTCGTTTCACGATTTGAGACCTTTCTCGGACCGATATTTGGCTTGTACTTCAAACTTCAAATCTTGAGAGACGATCTTGAAATTATGGTCTTCTCTTCATTTTGGTATACATCTTCATAAGGAGTGAAAGATGCTTCAAACGTTGACCACGACTTCTTCATTTATCCTCTTCTTTATTTAGGATTTTGATATACAACGATCCGCCTCCTTTTCGGACTTGGATCTATTTATCCTCATACCTTGTTAGGGTCTTTTTGGATAGACTTCTCCATGATCTTTAGGGGAGTAATTGCTTCTCGTCGTGTGTCTTGATCCATCATATTGATTTGGATTAATGATCTTAACGTCATCTTTGGATCTTTAGCAAAAAAAGTGAATCCTCATGCCTTGTTAGGGCCTTTTTGGACTCGGGTATCCTCATGCCTTGTTAGGGCCTTTTTGGATAAGCCAATCTTCGCGTCCCGTTTCAATAAGTTATGCCTTGGCTATGAACTCTAATTAATACCGAGCAACTTTTAAACGATCTTGTGCTAGAAGCTAAGTAACCTTTTAAATCGTACAACCTTATTTATTGCAAATATATTTATTAACAAGTGATGGGAGAAAAAGCTCATAACTAACTCACATAGGTTAATGAAAGAATACCGAACTTATAATTAACTCTATCATCTCTCGTTCTCCACAATTTAAAATCTCAAAGAATGAGACTCGTGGATGCTTAGCCTAATAAACCAATTAAGGTCCATATGGTTAAGGATACTAGCTAGAGTAAACTTAGATAAGTAAACTCGGGTTGAGTCAAAATATTCACGACGGGCCTAATATATCAAAGATATCTAAACTTATTAAAACCATTTTATTTTTTATTTTTTATTTTTTGACTTTATTCTTGAAATGGAAATTATTATGATGCGATAATAAAAGAAAAGAAATTAAATAAAAATACTACTAGGCCAAAATAGATCAAAAATTTGAAAGACGTTGAAATTTTTTTTAAAATTTTCCGGTAAAATAGGGTCAAATTCATGGAAAAGGCCACTAAAATTTCGATAGAAATCCCCCCTACACTTAATATAAACATTGTCCCCAATGTTTAAGCATGTGGGAGAATAAACTCCACTACACTTAGGACATTGAGTGCGTTGTTTAAATCGAGCTAAGGAAAGGACAACTAAAGTGATTACAATTATTCGTTTTATGATAGAATCACAATAGCAAAAACTTATCGAAGGAACCGGGTACACGGGTAACACGGGAATACGGGTCTCGTCAAAAGTACCAAAAGCGGATCATGAAAGCTCATGTACCTACACAATCTCAACACACAAACAAACAACCTACACGGCTCCCCCTACCCTTATTGGTGGACATGGATGAAGGTGAAAAAGGTGGAAAGGGTGGAAAAGGTGAAAAATCTAACCTAGTTAAACGATGCTTGGTTTTTAATCACGAGTCTCTAGCTCGACTCGATTTCCCGAATGTCAACATTCAAATGGGAAAATCATGGAACAACCGAGATTTCCAAGGGAGGAAAATCTCTCCATGATTAAGGTGAAACAAAGTCATACAAGGCAGACCCCATGAAAATCCACCCGGGTCAAACACATAATTTCCATCACAAAAGGAAATAAACCCCAAGGTGGTACGCAAGTCATAGAAAAGTGGGGTATCCTTATGCAAAAATCTCTTACTAGGGAAGGTAAGGTGGTATGGCAATGAAAGCACAAAAGTCTCTATTCCCGGATCAAACACCGGTTTCTTAACGGGAAAATAGCAAGAGGTGTCGACATTTAAGCTCAAAATATCATCAAAATCCATAGTGGGAAAGTCATCCTCTTCCAAACTTGATGTGAAAACATAAGTATCGTCGGAGTCATAGGAAAACTCTTCCTCGTGAGGAAAATAGGAGTTTAGAAAGTTATCTAAATCCTCCTCAAATGGAATATCCTCTAAAATAGGGGCGACCTCTAAAGGTGGAGGATCCTCCTCAAAAGTCATGTCCCTCAAATTAGGAATATAAGAGTCAAAGGAAGACTCAAGAATGGGAGAATCACTCATAGAGAGAATAGGATCATTAAGCTCACTAGGTGTCTCGTCAAAACCCAAGGAAATGAGATCACTTAAAGAAGTGTCATCATCGTAGTTATCGAAGATTGGTGAATCATAAATGGGTGGGTCGAAAGTGGGTGGGTCAAAAGACGAGTCGTCTAAGCCGAAAATAGTGTGATCACTTGAAAAAGTGTCATCACTATCGGTGTCATAAATGGGAGTAAAAATTGGAGGTTCTAAAGGTGTCTCCCTAAGATCGAAAGGAAAGTGAGCATTTGAAGAAGTGTCCTCACTATTGGCATTCTCAAAATCCGAAATGGAATGATCACTTAGAGACGAGACATCACTAAAATTAGTTTCCCCATTTTCTTCAAAAAGTGGATTATCATTTGAAGTGTCAAAAAGTGGATTTGAGTATACCACAAAATCATTGATATTAAACTTTTTAGCTTCAAAAGGAATGATAAAACTTTCTTCATTATCAAAATTAAGCACATCAATCATATTGACCGATTCTTTTTCATTTGTTTTATTAACCATTTTCCCCATTTTAAAAATTTGTTGATCATTCCCGACCCTAAGAATTAATTCCCCTTCGGCTACATCAACTAAGGCTCTACCGGATCGTAAGAATGGTCGACCAAGTATTAACGGAATACGAGGATCCATCTCATAGTCGACGACGACAAAGTCAACGGGAAAAGTGAATGTACCGACTCTAACAAAAACGTCTTCGGCAATACCAACGGGGTATGCGAGAGTTCGATTAGCTAATTCTAAAGTCATACGAGTCGGTACAAGGTCGGGTAATGAAAGTTGTTTCCAAACCGAGAGTGGCATAAGATTGATGCTAGCGCCGAGATCCGCTAAAGCCATACACTCATTGATTTGAGGAAACGAGCAAGGTAACACGAATCGTCCGGGATCTCCTAGCTTTTTGGGAAGCTCTTTGAGAAGAATCGCGGAACAATTCTCATTTAAACGGGTGTTAACGAGCTCAACCATCTTTTCCTTCTTATTGAGCAAGTCCTTGAACATTTTGACAAATTTTGGCATTTGAGCAAGTGCTTCAATAAGGCTAACGTTAACATTCACGTTGGAGATCATTTTCAAAAAGTTAGAGACATGAATGTCATCTTTGTTGAGCACTTTAGTCTTGCCTAACCTAGATGGATAAGGAATATTAGGCTTAGGTTGAGAAGGAGAAGGACTCGCTTCTTGAACAACCGTCGGAATAGGCTCTTTCGGCAATGGAGGACTAGAACTAGGAGTGGTAGTGGGCGGAATCACCGGAGGGGGAGTAGGATTACTCATTATGACCTCCGGGCCTTGTCTCTCCTTTATGGGCGAAGAGATGGAAGGTCCCACTAAATTGGCTCCACTTCGAGTATTGATAGCACTCACATTCGCACGAGGGTTAATCTCGGTATTGGATGGTAAGGCACCTTGGGGTCTAAGGGTTTGCAACATAGTCAAAAATCTCTTATCATTGGACTCTTGCATTTGTCTAGTAGATGCTTGCATAGCTTGCATGATTTTCTCATGTTCGGTCAATTTTTGTAGAACCAAGTCCATTTGAGGGTTTTGCATGTTCATTTGATTAAACCCTTGATTAGGAAATCCTTGATTTTGAGATTGAAAACCGTTGTTATTATAAAAACCTTGATTATTATTTTGAAACCCTTGATTTTGACCATTAAAATTCCCTTGATTAGCATTCCCTTGAAAATTACCCATTTGAGAACCTTGGTTCCTATTTTGGTATTGGGTATTTTGGGCGGGTGGGGGTGGTCTTTGAGGTGCTACAAAACCCGGGGGAGCCAAATAATTAGTACTTTTATAAGACAAATGGTTAACATCAACATTAGGTTTAAATTGAACCCTCTCATTAGCATTAAAAGCACAAACTTGTTGTTGATCGTTGTAAACCTTGTCACAATTGAAATATGAATGTGGTCCACCACAAGTTTCACATGTTTCACTTTTTTCTTTCACGGCATGCACATGTGTAGTGAGGGCGTCGGTTTTTAAAGCGAGTGTTTCAACAAGCGAAGTAAGTCGATCGATTTTCTTGTCACTCTCACTAGAACTAGCACTTGCCATAGTGGCCCTAACACTCTTGGTTTGCACTTTAGCCTTGTTCTCAATAATGGCCCAAGCCTCGTTCATGGTTTTCACAAGAATATTGCCCCCCGCGGCACTATTAAGTGAGTCTTGGTCGTTTAGAGTTAAACCATTATAAAACGTGTTGATTTGATGAACTTTAGTAAAACCGTGTTGTGGACATTTTCTCAAAAGATCTTTAAAACGATCCCAAGCCTCATCAAACGTTTCCCCATATTTTTGCTCAAAATTGATTATTTCATTCCTTAAGGAAGTGGTCCGTGATGGTGGGAAAAAGTAGTTAATGAACTTGGTCTCTAAGTCGATCCATGTGGTAATACTTTGGGGTGGTTCCTTATCAAGCCAAATCCGGGCTTGTCCCTCGAGGGAAAAAGGAAAAAGTTGGAGGCGAACGGCCTCTTGGGGCACCCCATTGTATTTGACGGTATTAGCTAATTGGATGAAACGTTTGATATGAGCGTGTGGGTCATCATTAGTACGACCTAAAAATGGTATAGCGGAAACCATTCGAATAAAATCCGGTTTAAGTTCAAAATGATTAGCTCCAATGGTCGGCACCACAATCGCATCATCGTTTCCTTCAACGTGAGATTGAAGAATCTCAATCATTGGTCGATTATCCGTTGCCATCGTATTGTTGAAAGCTCGATTCTCGGGATCGGCTTTAATGACGGTCTTTTTGTTTTTCTTCTTCTTCTTCTTAGAAGAATTAGAAGTATTTGGTACACCACTCGGTATGTATGTACGCGCGCGAGTGCGCATACAATTAAAACTTTGGAATGAGGTAGGTGACCTCGGTCGACTTTGAGAGGAAAAGGATTTTCCCTCTCGATGAGCAATGTGAAAAATCTACAAAAATATATACGTAAGTACTACTTGAGTTGGCAAACCAATAAGCGGTCGTCCCTCTCAATATACGCACAAGCAAGCGGGGAAACGAGGTGGCACAAAGCACTTAAAAACCTTTTTCCTTAGACGGCCTTTTATAGCGCGTCGCCTTATACCCACCTTATAGTTTGTATAAATCGAGTTCAAACGTTTTATTAGTATTTATCTATTTTGCCCTTTTTTTGTGTTATGGATTGAATACAATAGTTAGGTGATGAAATCCCAACTAAGGCCTTATTTGATAAGTAGGTAATTTATTTTGCTACGTAATATAGTATAGTAAAATGAAAAATCTTTTTGTATTTTTTTAGAAAAATATATATTCACAAGAAAAACGAAAGAAATCGAATAAGAAAAATAACAATAATACGTAATATTTTTGGTGTAATACGTTTAGGAAAACGTATTACTTTTGATTTTTTTTTTATTTTTTTGGTGCAATTCTTAGGAAAGAAATTGCTTTGTGGTTTTTTAATTTTTTTTTTTTTTTTGTAATTTATGTTTTTGATTTTTTTTGTGTTTTTGATTTTGTGTGCAAGAAACGTAACGTTCAAAGAATGAACGGATCCCAAAATCCAAACGTCTTCACGAAAAAATCGTCAATCGTACGAGCGAAGCGGCAGCGGCGCCAATTTGAAACTAGGATTTTGCAATCCTATTTTTATGTTCGTTTTATCCTCGATTCGACTCGAATTTGATTTCCGGTTTTACGTTTCAACTTAATTCGTTTTTGGTACAATCTCTTTTTGGGTATTTTTTTTAAACTAATTTAAAACTTATTAAATGAAAACTAAATTTAATTAACTATTTTTAAACTAATTTAAAAAAAAAACAATAAAAGCTATTTAAGATTAATTTATCTAAGAAAATTAAAAAAATAAAAAATAACTTTTACTAAACTTTTAAAAATAAACTATTTAAAACTTTTTAAACTAAATACTTAATCAAAAATCTACTTTAAAAAAAATAATCTATTTTAAACTATTATTAAATAAAACCTATATTAATTTTGAATAAAGAGAAACTAATTTGAAAAACAAATTAAATAAAATATATTTTTTTTCTTTTTATCTTTTTGTAAAAACTGAAAATTAAAGTAAACTATATAATTATTATTAATTAAAATCTAATTAAACTTAAACTTATTATTAACTAGTAAATCTGCCACTAATTAAATATCCTATATTAATTTAATGTTGCAAACAATTAAACAAAAAGACTATCTAGCCTGGTGGATATCACGTTCGACTTGTATGCAGGAGGTCTGGGGTTCGAGTCCCTTTGGAGACAAATTTTTGCTAATTATTTTTTTAAACCTTTACTTTTTGGAATTGCTATTTTTTGGACAGTAAGTAACCTCAGACCAATTGGGTCTGAGGTGATAAGCAAAATAAACACAGCAAAAACGATAAGCACACCAAAGCAAAAACCAAATAAGCAGAATACCAAAAGCTGTTAATGCAAATAAGCTTAAACCAAACGAAAAATGACTAAGCTGATAAATAAACAAACATAAGCAGAAATCCAAACTAAGCTATACTAGACGAGCAGAAACAAATAAGCTAATTCAAACCGGCAATAAGCTATTCTTAACAGAAAACTGAGTATATAATAAGCTATCAACTAAATCAACGCAGATCCAAAACACCCTCGAAAACAGAATGCAAATCGAGCAATTCTAAGCAGACCCAAAATAAGCAGTTATAGCAACTTATATAAACTAAACAGATTTAATTAATAAACACAAGAAAGCAAATCCAAACAACCTAACAAATCTTAACTAAATAAGCAGATTAAACACAAATTAGAGCTTAACAAAATAGAAAGATTTGGAACCTTTTGACGATACCGTTGAGCCGAAGTCGCGCGCTGAGCAGACTTTTAACCGAAATCGAAACGCCAAACCACCGTTAACAACTCATCAACAATCTCCTCGAATCAAAACTTCAACAATTTTGTAACCCGAACCGAACTCCAAACAAAAACTTCGAATTCTTTTTAATAAACCTCCAGTGGGGAGATTTAATTACTTTCCTCTATTTTTTTTTTTTATTTTTTTTTATATAATATTAATGCGAGAACAGTGACTTTACCAGATAAAAAAAATAGAACAGAAACTGAAAAAGATACGAGAATTAAAACTAAATTATTTTTTTCATTAATTAAAAACCAAAGTACAATACTGGAAAAGGAGAGATTACAATTTTAAAACCCTAATCAATCTATTTTCTAAAAATTAAAATAAAAGAAAGCATATAAATTACATGATAGAAAGAGGGTTTATATAAGGCTCCCCCGAACCTTCTAGGCTTCCTTGGTGGCTACGGAGTGAAATCCTGACCGCTAATCCTTTCTTTCTCTTCTCTTTCTTCCATCTTGCTTGATCAAACGGCTGTGATCTCTTGAGTGCCTTGGATTGCCAGGGTGTCTATTTTTTGTGCTTCTTCTATGCTGATGTGGCCTTTTCTAATTGGTGGAGTGGCTGTGGTGATGTGTATCACCCAATCAAACAAAGCCACGTATGTAGAGAGAGAACCACAGTTGGGTGGAGCTGCGATTTTTATGGGGAATTAATTCCCTTGGTATGAATTACCCTTCTAGGGTAAAACCCCCAAATTTGGGTAAGGTAAATAGTGCCAGTAAGAAATTAGGGTTTGTGAGGGAAGGTGCATTTTTTTAGGGGAAGATGAAGTGGGAGAGAGAATAAGCAGAATGTGTGTGTTTTGTATCGAAACAGAATGGGAAAAAAAAACAAAAGTAAACGGTTGTTTTATTTAATCTTGGGGTAAATGGGAGTAATTAAAGGGTGACACGTGGGGATGGTTATGTTTGACTGGAAGACATGTGGGTGGGGAATAATCGGATGTGTTGAGGTGCATAGTAACGTTTGTCTTGTGAATTTGAGTTGACCCAGAATTGGAAAACTTGACCGAGCCAATCTTTTCACCATTTATTTAGAAGTGGGCTTGTGGCCCAAACACATATTACTCCTTCCGTTTTTAAGCAATATTGGGCCAAGTTATGGGTTTTGTTCAAAATCAATCCCATTTGTATCCAAACTTGGGCTTTTCAGGCCCAATAAGCTCTTGTGGGTCCCATTTGGCCAAAATCCTTTATTAAAATATTGAATCCTCTAAATTGAACTCGGTTTTGGCTTCCTCGATCTTTTTCGTCAACTCGTGTCGGTTTTTGTGAACATGGCACACTTTTGGTCTTTCGTCTTTGTCTTTGTTTCTTCTTGGACTTTTCTTTGACATTTGACCGTGAAATCCCGTGTTTTATCTTCTTTTGATCATTTGTACCTATTAATCACACAAAACACAAAACCACGCGTAATTCCGACATTTATGATATTAAACACATGATTAGGTCTTGTTTTTCCTTGATTTTAGTGGCAAAAGGATAAGTGTTTTCACACTTATTAGGTTATGTCACTAAAAGTCCCATTAGCATGAATTGTGAACTACCGGGATTTGGTAGACGCTTATGCATTTAATAGTACTATTTGGGAACGATCACCCCAGTTCGCGCCTTGACGGTTGATCCCCGTCGTGACACATTGATTGGTAAGCGAATTTATGTATGAGAAGATTTCCATAGCGTGACCTTTGTGACGACACGCTACTTTAGATGGGCAAAATTTGTATCGGGTTAGCTACCCGTTGTTTGTTTAGTAAGGTAACAATGTCATGCGGCTTATAATAATCCAAAATTAACGAAATACTAATAGACGCTCCGAATTACGATGTATTGCCTGACTAGCAATACAGGGTCATATTATTGATATTATGTTTGTGTTTTGGTTTTCATAACCATATTCATATAACGGCTTTTATTTGATTTTATACAACGTCATAAGACGTATTATATGATGTTTTTACGACATTGGCTCGTATAATGATTTTTAAGGCTTTTTATAACCATATTCATATAACGGTTTTTATTTTCATACAACGTCGTAAGACGTATTGTATGATGTTTTTACGACATTGGCTCGTATAATAATTTTTAAGGCAAATGCCTATATTATGATTTTCGATAAGGAATTGTATAAAATGACTTTGGCTATTTTATGGCCTATTACAAAGATTTGTATAAAATGATTTTGGCTATTTTACGGCCTATTACAATGATTTGTACGAATTGATTTTTGGTACTAATTTTATACCAAAGTTATATTGATGGAATTTATTAAACTCTATGAATTCACTCGGCGTTATCGCTGACCTTTTCTTTTAACATGTTTTATCTCAGGTACTTGAAGGTAATTCTCGGGAAGACGACAAGAATTCATGGCCCGCACTTAAACTATATTTTCCATTCAAATACTTTGTAAAACTTTGTATGAAATAATATGACTTGGGACCGATGTAACTTTGATATTTATGAATGGAAATGATTTATTATTAAACGACGTGATTTTTATACGTTGTCTATGATGTGAGTAATGTGCTATCCCGTAACACCAACGAGTCTTCCGCTGTATTGAGTTGTATAAATTTGGGGGTGTTACAATTTGGTATCAGAGCTCTCGTTATAGAGAACAAAAGATTTTTAAAACCAAGGTTTTGAAGAAAACATTTCAAAAATCTTTTAACTATAAACATTTTTCTAAAAATGTCTAAAAATCTTTTGACTATAACGGTGCCGAAGAATTCCCGAGTTACCGACAAGGCCAAGACTGAGAAGTGTTATTTTAATATTTATACTTGGATTATATATATATATATATATATGATGTAAATTGATTACATGATTGTTTGATGATTATTTTGATATTTATATGAGGTATTTATACGACGTAGATTGTCACAAGCCTAAACCCCCTAGTAAATTAATCGAAGCTATTCTCAAAGGAATTCTAGTTATCCTAGATCTAAACCAAGTTGTGGATATTTATGATCCCAACAAATGGTTGATATTCGTAGAAATATAGATATTACTTGATTGTGATATTAAAGAAGAATTGGCGAGATTAACACTGATACCGATGTCATGATGATCTTTTCTTATAGAGTGGAGTTTGACAAAATGTTACCACCTAGAAAGATGTCATCCGATTCGTTGTCATCGAATTCTAAAATTGAAATCGAAAGGGTGAATGTTGCACTTGAGGCTGTTATTGGAACCATTACCCAAAAGCCTTATGCCACTAATACCTTTCCGAGAAGTCTAGTTGAATGATCAAGTCATTTCATATTAATGACTCATTTGATAATTGTTGTTGTAAGAGCTATAGGATTGGAAATTAAGTGCTGATCATATCGAGCTTTTATTAGCTTATTGAGGTTTATGAATAAGGTTGAAAGTATCGAAGAGTGATGTAGGATATCACATTGAGTATAAGTTAATTGAAACTTGAATAAAGTAAAATTTAACCTGTATGTAATATGAGATTGTTAATATAAGTCGTTAAGTTCTGTGATTGAATTATAAGGTTTTAAATGATTGTAGGTTTGTGTTAAGGGTTGTTCCTAGGCCATTGTCCACTGACGAGGATGCCCAGTGTCCAAGAAATAAATTAAAGAAATCTTCTTCTAAATTGGGATCGATGGATCTTCCGGGACATATGGAACACCTAATGACTCTTGTAGATTAGTATTCATTGTGGTATCTTTTAAAAAAAATCCCTAACTTAACTAGATATCAGTTGGTAGGATGAGTTCTGAGAATTGTATGACATAGTAACGCGTAATGTGTTACGGTACAATTCTGACTTGTTTGTGATTAATGAAAAAGGCTACCTTTGATTGCTAAATCCTACATGTATCGATGTTATCTATCTTTATTGCTTCATCCTAGTGTTCGCATTAGTGATGCAACCATTGAGCAAGTACTCATCTCTATTTGAGTTACGTTGTGGATTATTCTTATTGAGTGCCATCGAGATCATGAACCTCATGATTATTTGGCTAAAGCTCATTTCCTATCATATTGTAGTTAAGCTCTTGGTGAACGACTCTTCATCACTCTTTTGCAGATCATTCATTGTTTTTATAAAGTTAAAACAGTATCCTTTGAGAAAATTTAATTTTCATCACTATAAGGATTATTCAAAGTGAGATTTATAAGTGAATGTTATCGAAATGAAATTGTTTATAAAACATCTTGGAAAACTTAATTGTTTTCATAATAAAGAAAATCTTTGTAAATTTATTTTTGATTCTTGTTTAAGAATTAAGCATGAAAATGTTTTTATTATAAACATGATGAAAAAATTTTGACGAACTGAGTATTGCATCGTTAATCTTGAAGTTGTATATAGTTGCGCGCCTACATAAATTTGGAATGGACCATGCAAGGCTGATTAGTAGTCACCATAAAACAAATGAATAAACACTACATTTTCTTTGAAGATTGTGAAAGATTAAATTTTATGAGATCTGCAAGAAGTGAAAAATAAGGACACAATGTTAGGGACACCTACATATGTACCTGTAGCATCTATTCTTCTGAGTTGAATTTACTCATCTGTGGAAATTGTCTTATTTGACAGTTGACAATTCTTTCTTGTCCAATTCTCTCGTAGTGAGATTCTTAGGAAAAGTATCTGATTACTGAGTGTTGATACCCGACTGGATCTATTGACGTTCTTATCATTTCTTATGATTCGATTTCATTTGAATGACCTGGGTAACGATCCGAGGAGCTTTCGAATGCGTACTCAAATTATGAAAACATGGGATATATTCATATTCGTTAAATGTTTTCGGTTGTATCTGATTTGAAATTCTATCGCGTAGATTATGCGTTGACCTTACTCTTTTAATAGCAGTTGTGTATCCTAATATCCTTGAATTGTGAAGGATTATGAGTTATTATTAGTCTTTTGAGAAGTTCACATCTTATCGACGGCAATAAAACTGGAAAGTTGATAGTGCCAGTGGAATGGATTGATTGATTATGACATGACGACGTTGTCTTAATTGATGGGAACTCGAGTAGAATTCCCCTAAAAAGATAAGATGTTGATTATCAAAAGTGATCTAAATAATTCTTGATGGATGACCATATCCTGCATTTAGACTTAAATTTTTACTATGAATGATTGTGAATTAGTCATAGATGTTGTAATCTAAAAAGAACCTAATATGAATTTATTAAAAGATGTTTTTGTTATCTGAAACTTTAGAAGGTATTTATTGGAGAATTACCTAAACTTTTGCCATTAAGGCAAGATTGAATTTGGTATTGATTCTATTCCTGGTGCTGCACCTGTGGCTTGGGCACTGTACGTCAGCACCATCTGAATTTAAGGAATTACCATACAACTGAGAAAGTTGTCGGAGAAAGATTTTATTATACCAAGCCTGTCATCATGAAGAGCTATAGTGTTATCATTCCTTATATTTATAGATTACTGTGACTGAGTAAATTGACAATCGAAAACGATATCTATAACTCCAAATGTAGGAATTGTTCGATCATTTACAAGGTTCTAGCAAAATTTGATCCATAGCATGGTTATCATCAACTTCGCATCTGCGAAAGAGATTATCTATTCCAATCACTACATCCGGTGCTTGTAATGAACATTATGAGTTTCACTTGGTGATGTTTGGATTGATCGATGCACATGTAGTATTCATAAATTTGGTGAATCACGTGTGTAGGCTGTAATTTGATAAATTCATGCTCGTGATCATTAGGAACTATATGTTTGTTTATAAGAATAAGAATGAGTTAATAATTAGTTATAAATTGCCCTGAATTGGCTAAACAATGAAAACCTATACCTTAAAAATTTAACATGCGATTAAGGACTTAATCCTTTATATGATTTAACCGTGTGATTAATAGATAATGGAAGCTATATTGACTTTTCAAAAAAAATTAGAACCATTAACGCTTAGGGATTAAAAACTTAATCCCTTACATAAAATGACCGTTGGATTAATAATGGTAAGATGTATGCATATAGACTCTTCAAAAATTAAGAGCCCTTTTAAGACTTTGGATTTTACCAAAAAGAAATGGAAATATATTTTGACAAATGTTTTTAACAAATGATTTTAAAGGGATTATTCCCTTATACACTAAACATTTAACTAAACTTCTGTTTAGGGGTAAATGTTTGTGTATACCTCAAGATAACTTAAGAAGGATTGAGAAAAACCATTTATACCATAACCTGAAAACTTAAAACGATACATTTCGCTTTTCAAACTAAGAAAACTTTGACCAAAGTATAACCAAAGTTTTTTCGAGCATTTACGAATCTTATTAAATATTTTCGATAAATCAACAAAAATCTAATTAATTAAATTCAAATTTATTTTTAACATTTTATATAATTGGTCGAACTAAGAAATTTAAAACTTTTACGTTTACGCTTCATAAAAATTAACTAATAACTATTTAATTAATTATAATAATTATCGACGCTTTAGACGACGGATTGAGTAAAACGGATAAAAATGATAGTAAAGACGAAACTAAAACAGAGAAGATATGAAGAAAGAATTTTGAATAAATACGGTTGTGATATTTATTTCATCAGGAAGGTGAACATAATTACTGACGCATAATATATAAAGAATACCTGAGTGAATTATGGACACGATAATCACATCATCATGAGAAGTGAATATAGATACTGACGTATTATATAAAAAGGATAAAGAACCAATTAGGATATATTTCTTAATAATGAACATGCAAAATAAATTGCCGAACGATATAAAAATAAACGATGTTTGTAAAAAGGATAATATAGATAATGAATGGAGTTCGCGTCTAATGTGAACCATTAAAATAGAGAAGCCAATAGCGTTAAATATTTTAAAGACCACTTGTATTGGTCTAAATATGAAGATTGTGAGATATAGTTATGTTGGAATTTGTAAGTATAAGTATTCTATTTATGTCATTTATGACTAGAAGTATCTTTGTGTGAAGAAGTTGTACAGATGACAATTATGAAGGCAGAGATCGCCTCATACATTAGTAAAACGTCTAACTATTGCAAAGGTCATCATCTGAATTTGATTCGATTTGGGTCATCGTCGACAGACTGACCAAATCTGCTAATATCATTCCCGTTAATGATAAATGCAAAAGAGTTATGTAAACATAGTGTGCCTGTATCGAACATCTTTATCAAGATCCTCGCTTCGCATCGAAATTCTAGAGATTTGCTCAGAAATCATTGAGAACGAACCTTGATGAGAGTACTATGTACCACCTCAAATCGAAGGGACGAGGTAAAGTAACGATAAAAAGTAATATAAGTGCTATTTTATGTTTGAATGAATGACCTTTAGTAATAAATCGTATAATCGTTTTCCTTTGGAAAGATTATCATTGATAATCATCATATTAGGATCGAGATCTAATCTTGTTAGGATCTATATTAGAGCTTCTGTAAGCAAGAGTTGAGATGAAGACATCCGACATACACCCACTGTGAGTTGGACATGTCTTTTAGGTTTAAGGTTTCCTATGATGGCGAACCTAACCTTACAAAGTACCCGACCCGCGAGATCTGAAATGATTGTTGATATTAGGATTTGATTATTGACTGCCGATAGCCGGCAGGAGGTTGTGTGAATGTGAAATGTAGATCTTGAAGTGCCAAATGGGTAGCGAAGTTATGCCACAATTTTTAAACTTGGAAAAATGAATTCATGATCTGACAAATCATGGGATATAAGTCCCCGTTGTATAGGACCATTGAGATGATGTAAAAGATTTGGTTGGAAAGGTATATAAGCTGGATCTACCCTAGGACTTCACGGATTGCATGAATTATGTTTCGTAAATCGAACTTGATAAATATCTATCAAGTGAAAATCTGATTGTTCTTAGTAAAGCTTAGATCGGCGAAAAGTTGCATTCATCAGAAACCCGTGAACATCATGGATAGAGAAAGTTAGTCAACATTAAGCCTGATCTTATTCCCGTAGTTATGTTTGATAGAACTCGCGTATTGTAATGAATTGCACTTGTGAGAAAAGACCGAATGTGGAGGAAATACCCACATGGCTTTAACTCTATAAGAAGCGAGTAGTAAGATGATCTTTAAGGACAAAGATCCTGTTTAGGGGTAAATGCTGTGACAATCCGTCAATTTATGGTTGATATTTTATTCTCAATATTTATTTGAAAACATTATTTTAATGTTACAATATGAACTCACTTATTTTTGGGAAGAAATTTGGACTTACGTCTTGAGGTAGCATTGACTACGTCTAAACCGGAGGATTCTACGTTGCGTGCTTACGTTTACATACACCATCCTTGGTGACAGTCCGACATTTCAGAAAATAAATTTATCCGTGAATACTATTTTGGAGTTTTAAATTTGTGTTGGTTCATAAACTCACAAATTTAAGAGAAGAGATTAGGACTTACGATTTTATTTTAACGTCCTTTACGACTAAACCGGAAACCTTAGGATTACGTATTTACGTTTTCGAACTCCGTTTTTGATGAGACAATTTTTATTTGATTCGTTTTGTGCCGTTGATTCATAGTTTATAAAAACGTTTTTCGTAAAACGACCCGAGGGCACGCAAATCGAGGAAACTAGAATCAAGGAATACCCGTAAACTAGTGAGATGGGACAAAATACATTGTCCCACCCCACTAGCACACATGGGGCGGCCAAAAACTCACCAACACCCTTAGGTGTCAAGCCTTGAACTAGCTACAACACACTTGTCATCTTAAGCTTACTTTGTAAGCTAAATACACATCAAAACTAACAACCTAAAACCACTCACTCATTTTCTCTCATGCAAAACCTCAATTTCCTCTCTACTCTCTCTAGGGTGCCGTCCCATTTGCTCCACAAACACCACCATTCATACAAAATTTAACCACAAAACATATGTTATAATTAACATATGTTAATATCCATTCAAAAAGATGAAGATTGGTGAAACTTATAACATCCAAGGAGGAGTATTCATGGTGTCTTGGGGATGATTTTCCACAAGGAGTTTATGAAGATTGGTGGTCATGAAGATGGTCTTGGTGCATCACAAGTTTCTCCATCAAAATCCATGTTTTGATCACAACCTACATCATCATGGTGGTATAAAGATTGTCCTCCTCATCTTCTTGTTATTTTGATTATGTAAACATGTATTTTATTTCCTATTGTATATGTATATGATGATTATATGATGATAAAAATGTTATGTGGGGATTTGTTGTTGATAAACATGATTAAAAAGGGGAAAAACTATAAAGAACAAGGTTAAAATCTTGCTTAAAAATGTTGGCTGTATAAAACAGTAAAGAACCATATGGTAAAATGATAAAATGATGAAGTAGAATGGATTTACAGTAAGCTATGGGTCTTTTACACATGTTAGAGTTGGCCATGCAATGGAATCATTGTAATGAGTGAGATATGATCAAAACAAGTTTAAGATACAAATCTAAGTTCACTGTTTTGGACGATTTTTAGAAAATACTTAGAAGATGATTCAACAGTAGCTATAGAAGAGTTAAATGGAGCACATATCATGTAGTTTATGGGATAAAAATTTGAGCTTCTATCTCCATAAAGAACTCAAGATATGGCAGTTTTGGTGAAAATGAAGATAAAAATCAGATTTTTGGAAATTAAAGTATATTACTATTATATAAGCACTCAAAATTTAATAGTATAAAATGTAAAATAAAAACCCACTAACTTATGGATTTTATTTAAATAAGTATGTAAAAGGTTAAATAAGTGTACATTTTATAAAAATGGTAACTTGTTAAGTTTTATAAGTTATAAAATTATAAACATGATTTTTACGACTTTTTCGGCTATTACCGTAAAATTAACGTTTTTATTAAATAAAACTTAGATGGTTAGACCCTTCTAATGTAAACTTTATAAAACTTATATGCTGATATATAAACATGTATAACAAGTAAAAACCGATAAGACCCAAACTATAGGACATCCGGACGTTAACGGACTAAATTAACATTATTGGACTAATAATACAACAAAAATGGACTAAAACACTTGTAAACATTTATTGGGCTTAACCCATTTGGGCCCAACTTGTAAAGTTTAAATACTGATAATATAAGTACAAAATGGATTAAAACAAGTTAAAGAACTTTTAATAAGTTTATTGAACTTAAAACACGTAAATAGGTAAAACGAGAAAACTAGTATAAACGTTACCGACACATAACACTAAAATGAACAAATGAGGATATGTAAACCCACTTGATCATCATATATATATAATCATCATATGTATACATAATTAATATTTTTATAAAGTCATTGGACAAACGTCTAAGACCGATTATTATTTATATAGGTTTCCGTGATTGAAGCACGTACCGTACGTCCGAATTGCCGATAACCCAACTTCCCACATCAACGTGAGTTCATAGCCTCGCACTCTTTTAAATGTTTTTATGAAATGTTTTATAAACCTGCGAGGGAGATAACATGTTAGTTTTTATAAAATAGGACACCATTTGTCCCGATTGTTTGTTTATTTATTTGGACCCGAATGATTGAATGACCCGATTGTATGACCCGATAAATGATTAAAGGACCCGATAGATGAAATTAAATGGATTATTAAAGTTAGGTTATGTCACTAAAAGTCCCATTAGCATGAATTGTGAACTACCGGGATTTGGTAGACGCTAATGCATTTAATAGTACTATTTGGGGACGATCACCCCAGTTCGCGCCTTGACGGTTGATCCCCGTCGTGCCACATTGATTGGTAAGCGAATTTATGTATGAGAAGATTTCCATAGCGTGACCTTAGTGACGACACGCTACTTTAGATGGGCAAAATTGGTATCGGGTTAGCTACCCGTTGTTTGTTTAGCAAGGTAACAATGTCATGCGGCTTATAATAATCCAAAATTTACGAAATACTAATAGACTCTCCGAATTACGATGTATTGCCTGACTAGCAATACAGGGTCATATTATTGATATTATGTTTGTGTTTTGGTTTTCATAACCATATTCATATAACGGTTTTTATTTGATTTTATACAACGTCATAAGACGTATTATATGACGTTTTTACTACATTGGCTCGTATAATGATTTTTAAGGCTTTTTATAACCATATTCATATAACGGTTTTTATTTTCATACAACGTCGTAAGACGTATTGTATGATGTTTTTACGACATTGGCTCGTATAATAATTTTTAAGGCAAATGCCTATATTATGATTTTCGATAAGGAATTGTATAAAATGACTTTGGCTATTTTATGGCCTATTACAAAGATTTGTATAAAATGATTTTGGCTATTTTACGGCCTATTACAATGATTTGTACGAATTGATTTTTGGTACTAATTTTATACCAAAGTTATATTGATGAAATTTATTAAACTCTATGAATTCACTCGGCGTTATCGCTGACCTTTTCTTTTAACATGTTTTATCTCAGGTACTTGAAGGTAATTCTCAGGAAGATGACAAGAATTCATGGCCCGCACTTAAACTATATTTTTCATTCAAATACTTTGTAAAACTTTGTATGAAATAATATGACTTGGGACCGATGTAACTTTGATATTTATGAATGGAAATGATTTATTATTAAACGACGCGATTTTTATGCGTTGTCTATGATGTGAGTAATGTGCTATCCCGTAACACCAACGAGTCTTCCGCTGTATTGAGTTGTATAAATTTGGGGGTGTTACAAGTTTAATCGTAAAAGATGCTAAATTATGCACGTAAGTCCTAATCTATTCTCGTAAATTTGTGAGTTTATGAACCAACACAAATTAAAATTCCAAGGTAATATTCGAGAATAAAATTATTTCCTGAAATGTCGGACTGTCACTAAAACGGTGTATGTAAACGTAAGCACGTAACGTAGAGTTCTCCGGTTTTAGACGTAGTCGATGCTACTTTAAGACGTAAACCCTTATTTCTTCCCAAAAGTGAGTGAGTTCATAAATTAATAACAAAATAATGATTATAAATAATACTTGAGAATAAAATATCGACATCAAATTGACGGATTGTCACAGTATGTGAATATTTTGTCGTTGACTAAATATTTAATTACTCTAGAACTATATAAAAAACTATATTTTATTCGATATTTATAATGCTTTTGTTAGATCATACTAGACTAGAAAAGGTGGATCTCGTAAAGATTTCCTAAAGAAGAAGGGTGCTTAATTAGCTTCTACAGATGGCCAGCTTCTTCGTTTCTTTTCGGTGTATCTTCCAAGACGCAATAGATTGAATGTCACGATAGCAAGGTTCGTTTGAATTTTCAATTGGTGCTCGTTAGAGATGTGAGGAAAAGCCGTTCGAACAAATCTCTGGGACTTATAAAGATTAGTATAACATTTTTAAAACAATGGGTAGCTCAGGTTTGGACTACTGGTGGATTCATGAAACCGAGGCATATGTTTTATTTAAGGCATGTTTAAAATATGGTAAATTCATTATTATAAAAACTTGTTATAAAGTATTACATGTTTCCTTTTATACGAATTTTTGTCATTATTTTAAAAAAATATTAATACCCTCTTAAGTAAGTTTTGTACTAACCATGTTATTAGTCACTTGTATTGGCTATGTCATAAAAGATGGTCTTAAGACTTGACCAATATGAGGCGCCATAATAACCCATGGGTCAGACCCGAAGGCTATAAATCCGTCGATTAATATTGGATGACTTACGTTGTGTACATTTGGTCAGACCTTTTGAACAAAATACAAGATGAGGCAAACATGACGTGACTACATGTATATTAGATATTGTAGTTATGACCTCACTATGGCTAAGAGTTGCACCGGTGGCATTATAATTTGATGATTACCTTTTGAATTATTTCGTCTCTTGTAGATCAAGCGCATTGATGGAATAAGTTCAAGTTGGGTCTTAGGCTCTTGATAAAATTAATTGTTTTCATGGGTAGTTAATTTTATAAGAGACTTAATTCTTAAAAATACTAATATTTTCTGAACTTTGTTTGTAGATGGTTACTGCCCAAAAAAAAAGAGTCCACACTAAGGTCAAACTTGTTCAAGGATAAGCTGATTGGATAAAACTTCTCTGTATGGTACCGAAACCTAAGAATTTGTCTTAGGGCTGAAGACCGAATTAGTTATTTGGATAAACCTATGATTCCATCTCTTGAGGAAAATGTTGAACCTGTCGTTCGTGAAGCATACAATGTGATGCTTAAAGAACAAAGAAGCGTAGCATGTCTCATGTTAGCATCGATGCCTCTATATTTACAAATAATGATGGAGAATCTTAACGCTTATGAGATGATCACTTAACTCAAAACTATGTTTGAGGAAAAAGCTAATCAAGAGCTTTCTGATACTACTAAAGCATTTCATGCTTGTAGGCAGGAGATTGGACAATCCATAAGCACTCATTTTCTAAAAATGAAAGGCTATTTGGATACATTGGAACGCCTAAGCTATCCCACGCCAAAAGAACTTGTTGTGAGTTTTATCTTGAACTCTCTCAACAAGGATTATGAATCACTTGTGCAAACTTATAATTTGCATAGCATGGGGAAGACATTAGTATAGCTACATGATATGCTAATGTCACATGAGAAAGGTCTTCAAAAGAAGGTTGAAACTCCTACTGTAATGGCTATTAGGGCAGGGCGAATCCCAAAAGACAAGGGTAAGAAACCACAAGGGGGTAAAGGAAAGTCTCTTGGAAAGGGTAAGACAAATTACGCCCAAAAGCTACAAAATTCCTCCACAACCAAAGCAGGATAATCCGGCAAAGGACACCGAGTGTCACCGCTGCTCAGAGGTAGGACACTGGAAGAGGAACTGCCCGACGTATCTCGCTGAGGTGAAGAAAGGCAAGAATGCTAGCGGAGCTAGTGCTTCAGGTATCTTCGTTATAGAACATTATGCTATATCTAATAGTAATACGGTGTTATATGATACGGGTTGTGGAACTCATACTTGTAATACATCGTAAGGACTTAGAGATAGCAAGAATTAAAGCAAGGAGCATTGAGCTTATATGTAAGCAATGGGATGCATGCGAACGTCGAAACGATTGGTCAACTGGATTTGGCACTTTCTAATGGACTAGTTATTACTTTGAATAATTGTCATTATGCACCATCTATTGTTAGAGGTGTTGTTTCAATTTCTAGATTAATGGAAGACGGTTTTATTAATGTTATTATGAATAATGTTATTTCTGTTTTCAAAGACAACATACTTTATTTTAATGCAATATCACGTGATAGCATTTTTGAAATTGGTTGTCTTAATCTTAATTGTTCTATATACAATGTTAGCAGGAAAAGATCCAAACATGCAATGTTTGAATCTCACCGACGTTGATTCTTTCAATGACAAATGCAAGTCTTGTGTGTATGGGAAGATGACGCATAAGCCTTTCACACATGTGGTCGAAAGAGCTAAATAACTTTTAGGACTGATTCATACGGATGTTTTTGGACCCTTTAGAACCGTGTCTAGAGAAAGAGCTAGCCACTTCATTACATTCACGGATGATTTCAGTCGTTATGGTTATGTTTACCTTGTAAAACATTGTGACACCCCATTTTTACCTTATAGCAGCGAAAGCTAATTTGGGGTATTACTTCATAGAACACAAGTCATAATGATAGAAAACAATTCAAAAAAGTGATTAAATCAACTTTCTTTATATATCATTTAAAAATCAGAGTTCTACAATATGAGGTACCCAAAATCAATATCAATAATTTCAAGCTTGTGCCTCTTTATGCCATCCTTATGCTGCTCCATGCTATCAACCACAATTTCCTGAAATATATGCTTAAAAGTCAACAAAAAGGTCGAGTGAATTCATCGGTTTGAAATAACAGTTTTGAATACATGTCTACCACCTCGAGCTACGTTACTATTCTCTTACATAAAAAAATTGCACTAAGCTCATGACATCAATACTAACGAGAATTCACCTAAGTGACCGTCATGATAGGATATCATGACAAGTAACCCATTGGTGCAGTTTACCCATTAATTCTAATAAAGTATGCTCGATTACCCACAAAACGGGTAACACAAACATGATTCGTTAAACCCAAATAGATCTATTTACATTATTAGTGCATACGGATGTGTTTAATGACTCATGAAATTAGAGAAATAATTTGGGCACTCGTGAAATAACATATTTCAATAAAAACATATAGTTAAAAAACACATGTATTCCAGTTTTAGCATATATCCCCCTCATGGGTTTTCAAATTATTTAGAAAGCATTTAAAAGTGAGGCTAGGAACTCACCTGGCATCCATAGAGTCTGAGCTACATCAAATATTTTTCATTCACAAACAAACAGCTTGGTCTCACACAAACCTGGATTATCACATTTTGTATAGTATCAAGTCTTTGATCTTTAGTTCAATACTTTTAAGTATTAATTAGGTATTCTTTGATTTATAAATTGTTGTAATTATAGCATCATTGTTCGGGCCATCATACTCAGAAGCCATTCTATAAATGTTTGAGGAGGGATGGCACTTTAAATCGTAAACCAAATCACTCAGTCAGAACATAATATCGAGATGGAACATCTTTATACAAAGCTCCCTACTAACATGATACATTGTATATTATCTTATATTTATAATTTATGTTCATTAGTTTCACAACTGGCAATAGTAGTGCTTTTAGTTGTAAGTTTGGTATATTTACACTTTTAACCCTTAAAGTATATAGTTTTAGGGTTTACATTTTCTACCTTCAAATATTAACCTCAACGTTTCAAACTTAACAGTATTAATCCTTATAGTTTTAACTATGGTAAAATGATACTTTTGGCCCAAAATATCTATAGTTTCAAAAATGATAGTTTTAGTACCTATACTTGCTTAAAATTACATAACAACCTCGAAATTATACCAAATGATCTAGGAACTTACAACAAAGTTTATAAACATATTTCTAATCATAATAACATTAGTTTTCCATATATATAGCTTTTGAAATGGATTCTATCTCATTATTTCATGTAAATTATAAAACTAGGATTTTATAACACCTTTAGCTTATATCTTCCATTTTTTCTTATTATATGAACTAAGGCTTATTAGATTAGCTTATTAACATCTTATAAACATTATAACAAGTCTTAGAAAAGCATTATAACAATATCTAAGCTTAGACAACATAGTGATTACCTAGGTAGCTCCAGAATGACTTCTAGGGCTCCTTATGAACTTCTTTTGCTTTTAATGCTTCAAGAACTTCAATGGCTACTTATTTGACCTGGTTTCTGGTCTTAAGGCATCCTTATAACTTTTATAGAAGTGGAAAATCAGAATGGGTATTGAGGTAAAGAAGATAGGGGTACAAGTTCACAATGAAAGGGTTATGTTCCTATTTATACTAGTTTTCAATCCTTAGCCTCCAAGTAAACTAAAGTACTGATATCCTAGCTTTCAACCCTTAGCCATAAAATGTACAAGGTTAAAAATTTGTCATCAAGTAGGTGATGCACCTATGTTCTTGGTTGCTTAGGGCTGGAAATATCTTCTAAATATCTCAAAATATTTGCCTTAGGTTTTAATTTGGGAGGGTAAGTGTTTAAACAGGATTTTGGAGGGAAGTTGGATCATAATCTAGGGCTTGTAACTTTGTAATTCTTGTATATAAGGGTTTAGGAATGTGATTAGTGATGGATTAGGGTATAATTATGGTTTACACATTGTAATTAGGAAGTTTGGGTCCTTGGTTTGAAGTTTAACAAAAGTTTGAAGTGAAATTTGGAAGAAAACCTAGCCGGATTAGGGTTCCAATAATCTAGGGTTCAATCCTTGTTAAATCCATTAGTCTTGATTTAGCTACTAATTTAAACTCAATTTATACATCCTAAATTTCCTCAATGTGTTCATGAAGTATCTCTACATTGGTTTTAATAAGTTATTTTATGTAAACATGTCCAAAAGGTGAAAATACCTATTTTGACCTAATTTATAAGCCAAGCATTGAAATGTTGAACCTTGTGATTTATGGTACCTATACATTGATCTAAGATAATGTTATAACCTAAATGTAATGATATGAGTGTTGGTAGAACTGTCCAAAAAGACTAGGTATTGATTCTTAGTAAAATGCTTAATATAAGAGTTTTTAGGTCATTAAGCCTAATGACTTTGTACTTTGGTAATTAGTGTTTTTTTCCACATGTAAACCTATTCTAGGTCTTATATGGTATGTTTATGACTTCAAATGATTCTTCACAATTAGTTTAAGGGTTTGCATAAGGTAATCATATCCTAGGTGCAATTAGGTTAACTTAAAGTTCTATGCTTCAATAACTTGTACATTGTGCCTTAGTAATTTGTAACTTATATTGGGATAAATGTATGATCTTAATATGGTACATAATTTATTTCTATAATTGGTTGTAAAATATTAGACCTTAATTCATTATGAAATGGTTTTTAGGTGCTAATCCAGGTTACTAGGTCTTATACTTGTAATTAGCTTTAGATTACTTATACTTAATGTTTTAAAATCAAATATATTTTATATATGATAGATTATAACTTTTTTATTGGTATTTGATATTCATATAGATATTGTGTAATTATACTGTTTGAAATATTAGTTTATTAGGGATTTCTAGGTGGTGATCTAGACTATTATGTACATTTATTTGTACTTAGCGTATGGTTTGTTCTTACCATTCTTAGATAATATTATGCCTTAAAAGTATAGTTTACAACTTGTTTATAATCCATTATTACTTATTCATATGTGTTGTACATTCATAGTTTATAATTCTTGAGTTTACAACTCATTTATAGGGATTATAGGGTCTCTAAGGGAATTTATGGCATCATAGTTATAATTGAGATGTTCTTATTCATAATGTACTTATTAGATTACTTACAACTTAGAATTGATATATGCATTGTGTTTACAACATATAGGAATATGTTGAAGCGGTAGTTTAGGTTATGAGAGCATATTCATCTTACCAAATAAGGTACATACGCAAAAATTTCCAGTCAAATTTTCATATTCATACAATCATAACACATAACACATAGGTGAAATTTGAGGATTGTCACAAACATAAACATGAGGTAGTTTAAACATTCAAGGAATTTCCAAATGAAGTAGAAAACTAACTCAGAAAGAAATCAAGGCTATTCGATCTGATCGAGGAGGCGAATATATGAGTTTTGAGATTTTGGAGCATTTGAAGAAATGTGGCATTGTGTCACATCTCACACCTTCCTACACTCCCCAAAATAATGAAGTGTCAATATAACTATATTAGATATGGTTCTTTCCATGATGAATTTTACTACTCTTCCAAAGTCTTATTGGGGTTATGCTTTAGAGTCTGCTGCACGCATTCTCAATATGATTCCAACCAAGAAGGTCGATAAGACATCATATGAGGTACTGTATAGGAAAGCTACCAAGTTATCTCATTTGAGGTTTGGGGTTGTGAGTCACTCGTGAAGCGAGATGCTCCAGACAATATATAACCCAGATCAATTAAGTTCATTTTCGTAGGATACTAAAAAGAAACGATGGGCTACTACTTCTACTATCCAGTTGAGAACAAAATATTTGTTGCTCGAAATGTTGAGTTCTTTGAAACAACTTTCTTAGATCTAGAAGCAAGTGGGAGTACTCCACTGCTTAGAGCAAGTGGGAGTACTAACTAATTAGAAATCGTCAGAGATGTAGATGCACTGCCTTCTCGTAACACTAGAGAAGTACATGATGAAGTTCGGCATGAGATTGTTGAACCTCAAAACGTAGACGTTCCGGTTCGAAGGTCCGGTAGAACGCCTCAAGCACCTATTAGATATGGATTCTATATAGGTGATGAGGAGCATCAATTAGGGGATCATGGTGAGCCTCCTAATTACGAAGAGGAAATATCGGATGATAGATCCGACACGTGGCTTGAAACAATGAGCGCGGAAAAGCAATCCATGAAAGATAATCAAGTATGGGTTTTCTTTGATCTTCCTACGGGCGCAAGAACCATAGAATGTATATGGCTTTATAAAATAAAGACCAACATGGATGGCAAGATACACACCTAAAGTTCGACTTGTTGCAAAAGGATATACTCAAACCTACGAGCTAGACTATGAGGAAACCTTTTCTCCCGTCGCAGGCATAAGATCTATTAGGATTCTCTTAGCCATAGTGGCGTTCTATGACTATGAGCTTTAGCAAATGGATGTCAAGAATGCTTTCTTGAATGGTCACCTTAGTGAAGGTGTTTACATGGGGAAACCAGAAGGTTTTGTTGATCTAAATTATCCAAATAAAGTTTGCAAGTTGTAGAGATCTATTTCTGGTTTGAAGCAAGCTTCAAAACTTGCAATAAAAGGTTTGATAAAGAAATCAAGAAGCTTGATTTCATTCAAAATCCCGATGAGCCATGTGTATATGTCAAAGATAGTAGGAGTAATGTCACATTCCTAGTATTATATGTGGATGACATATTACTTATGGTAAATAGCACTTCAATGCTGCAGGAAATAATAGCTTGGATGAGAAAGTGTTTTTCCATGAAGGATCTAGGAGAGGCTGCATATATTCTTGGAATTAAGATCACAAGAGATAGATCTAAGCGGTTGTTATCTTTAAGTCAAAGTGCTTATTTTGATAAGTTTCTAAAGAAGTTTAGAATGGATAAATCCAAGAAAGGATTTGTTCAAATGCAAGAAAAGCATGACTTGAGTAAAAAGCAATGTGTGATCACACCTGGTGAGGTGAAACGCATGATGCAAGTTCCGTATGCTTCTTCGATTAGCTCTATCATGTATGCGGTAAAATGAACTAGACATGATGTTGCGTTTGTGCAAAATCTTTGTAGTAGATTCCAACAGAATCCGGGTGAAAAACACTGGACTGTTGTTAGGACTATTCTTAAGTATCTTAGGAATACTAAAGACATGGAACTTGTTTACGGGGCTAAGAAGGAAAACGAGCTTCACATTAAATATTATATCGATACTAGTTTTCAAACCGAAAAGGACGATACTAAATCCCAAAGTGGGTATGTGTTTGTGCTTAATGGTGGAGTCATGGACTAGGATAGTAGTAAGCAAGGCATTATTGATATGTCCTCTACTGAAGTTGAATATGTTTCCGCTACTGATGCTGCAATGGAGGTTTTCTGGATTAGGAAGTTTATTAGTGGTCTTGCCGGAGTCATACCAACTAATAATAAACCTATGGAAATGTTGTGCGACAATTCTACCGCTATTTCCATCATTGATGATCCTGGAATCATTTGAGGTACTAGACATTATCAAAGAAGGTTTTATTACATTTGAGAAGTTATCAAAAATGGTGAAGTCATCATTAACAAAGTTCACATAGATGACAACATCGCAGATCCTTTCACAAAACCAATGCCTTTGAATAAGCATTATAAGCATGTTGAGTCGATTGGTCTTGGTCGTTCTGCTAGTCTCATGTAAATCTATGATAAAATTTATTATATGCATTAGTGTTTGGACAAGGGATGTTTAAGCAATTGTTATCAATAAATGAATTAATCTTTGTGATGACGTATAGTCCCCAACCGGGTCATGAGCCTGGATCACGGGTACTACCCGCATCCGGCCCGTTACTGATGGGTTGGATTAATATCATTTAAGCTTATGGGCTTCGAATGAACAGTGACCACATACATGTGTGCGGCCCATGGCCCGACATGACCGGTATAAGGTTAGACAGAATCATAATCTTATTATGATTAGGATTTACCCCAAAGTAGAGGATATAATCTCACCATAATTAGAATATAGCAATCAAACTAATTATGGTACTTATCCTTTTCTTGGGGCCGAAGCATCAGTGACATCCCATTAGGGTTTCACTGCCTATATAAGGAACCCCCAAGGGTTCTACAAAGGTATTACATTCTATACACTCTCAACACCCATCCGATTCTTAAACCCTAACCGATTACTTACTCTCACGCTGGAGTCTAATCGTGGGATACATTCCCACGGTAAGCCTAACGCGTGTTGCTTTAGTGTGTTGGGTCCCAACAAGATATTTCACTTGGTGCAGGAGCCAGAACCCAGCCAACCCGAATTAAGCCGAATTCGGGTCTAGCAAGGATCATCCAACTTTTGTATCAACAAGTTGGCGCCATCGTGGGACCCATACACTAAGCTAGAGAAAATCTCATCTCGATCTCTCTCAATGACGAAAGGACATCCGCAAGGAAATCCCAGGAACACGATTCCTGCGAACCGGAAGTCCACAGGGGACGGGATACTCATCCCCACTCAGTCCCCCGGCAACCAAACAGGTGGACCGAATAACCGGAGCGTTTTTCAGCTCATGGGTGGAATAGGGACGTCCGATATCACCCCACCAGCAACCTCGACCTTGGACAACCCTGATCCAGGGAGTGCGCCTAAGCCCCCTAACAAGGAGCCGCACGGGCCATCGACTGAAGAAGAAGTGGAAGTTGAACCACTTAGTGAGGAAAACCTCAGTCGAGTTCTCACACAGAACTTTGGGATGATCGTCTCGGGAATCGCATCCAGGTTGAACCTAGGGAGGAACCTCCAATCTAGGCTCAACTTTGGCAGAGCCGGACCCGACACCTCTCCTCATACTCAAAAGAAGAAGAGGGCACGACCCCAGGAACGAAACCTCTTTGAAGAAACCCCTCAACCTAGGAATGTGTTCGAACGTATAGGGGGATCGTGTTATGCAGGAACTACTACAATCTCGTGAAGAGGGAGATAGGTCCGACGATTCGGCCGAACGGCCAGATCTGGAGTTAACCAGAACTAATCGCCGCACAAGAGTGTGGGATAGGATGATTACCGGGAAGAAGGCTCCTAGCTCTTCTCACAAGAGTGATCCTCAGCCAAGGAGTGGGGCACCACCCCTTCTCCCGGTCCCTAAGGAGAGGATTCGGATGACCATCCACCCAAGCGTCGCCAACCTAGGCGTACTCCTCCACTGCCGTCAGATGATGAGGGGTACTACGGTTGCCCCTATTATCGTGAGGAGGAAGAGGAAGATCTCTCCCGCCCATGGTGTGATCCTAATCTCACCCGTCCATGGTGTGATCCCAGGGAAGATCCTTTTACTCTCTGCATACGGAATCACTCCGAGGATAAAAAGCGTCGCATGCCAGCATGCGTCAAGACTTATGATGGGTCGTGATCCGGATGATCACCTAAAGATATTTGACACGCAGGAGAAAATCGAACGATGGCCCATACCTATATGGTGCCAGATGTTCAATTCAACCTTGATCGGCAATGCCCATGATTGGTTTGAGGGACTTCCTCCCCGAAGCATTGATAGCTTCACTGAACAGCGTACTACGTTTAAAAACAATTATACTCAGCTAAAGAAGTATAATAGGGACCCGGTCTCATTGGAAACCGTCAAGCAACGACCTGGAGAATCTACGGAGGCCTTCACCGAACGCTTCAATGACGAATGCACGCGCACAAAGACAATGCCGAAACTCCTAAAAACTTTTGATTACATGCATGCCATAACAGACAGAGAATTAAATAGGCGCCTCAATGACAAGCGACCAGAGAGGTATAACGACCTCATGGAAAGGTCCAGGAACTTTATAGAAGGAGAAACCGTGGTAGCCGCGGCCTATCCTACAAAGAGAAACAACTATCGATCAAACAACAAATCCAGGAGACAGTCGGGTGGTCAAAACAACCAAGGCAGTGAAAGGAGCTCGGACTACAAGAGCCAAAACAAAGGAGGACGGTCGGAGGACAAGTTCACCCCCTTAAAGATGTCCTACCGGGAGATCCTGCTGACCGAAGGGGCCAACTACCCGAGACCTCCCCCAATGACGACTCCGGTGGACCGTCGTCAAGGAAATCGCTTATGTGAATTCCACAACAACAAGGGCCACGGCACGGAGGAATGTATCCAGCTCAAGAAGCACATTAAGTTACTAATCAAATCAGGCAAACTCAAACATTTTGTCAAGGATTGGAAGGACGGAAAGGATAACAAGAAGCATGATAAGAAGGATCCCCAAAAGGACAAACCTTCGACCGTATACATGATCCAATCCTGGCAACGCCGCACAAAGCAGAAATTTAGTCAAAAAATTTCACGAGGTAGAGATATCTCATTCCCTCCCATTACGGCAAGCGACGTGACCGATGCACCTCTCACGATCGAGGTAAGCATTGGAACACACAATGTTCGCCGTATGTATGTGGACGGAGGGTCATCGGCGGAAGTACTATACGAACACTGTTTCGTACAGCTACGACCAGAAATAAGAAGCTAACTAGTACCAGCCACGTCGCCGCTCATCGGCTTTGGTGGAGACACCATCTGGCGAATAGGACAGCTGCGTCTGCTAGTAACCATTGGGAATGAAGAACATTCCACCACGACGTGGATGAACTTTATGGTGATACGCTCACACTCTCCATACAATGGGATAATAGGAACACTAGGTATCCTTGCCATACGAGCAGTACCCTCCATAGCTCACGGAATGATTAAATTCCCTGTGGAAGGAGGAATTGTCACCATCTATAACTCAATCATGCCAGCATCTGAATGTCATGCCGTGGCAACACTAGTCCTACCGGTCCCCGCCAAGGAAGGATCACCACCCCCCAACTGGAAGGTGGCAATCCATCTCGATTATCTGGAACAAGAGGTGTCCGTAAGAGGAACGCTCTCGGATAGCGGCAAGAGGGCCATGTGCTCTCTTTTGAAAGCAAATTTGGATGTATTCGCATGGGAGCCCAAGCATATGACGGGTGTGCCGCGTGCGATAGCAGAACATAAACTCCAAATCCGCCAGGGATATCCTCCCGTTAAGAAAAAGAAGCGTGGTCAAGAACCAGAACGCAACCAGGTAATACTGGATGAAGTACGGAAATTAGGGGATGCAGGAATTATGCGCGAGGTATACTACCACGAGTGGTTCTCCAACCCAGTCATGGTCAAGAAGCATGACGGGAGCTGGCGCATGTGTGTGGACTTCATAGACCTAAACAAAGCCTGTCCACAGGACTGCTATTCGTTACCAGAGATTGATTGGAAGGTGGAATCTCTATGTGGATATCCCTTTAAGTGCTTCTTAGACGCATACAAATGATACCACCAGATCCAGATGGCGGAAGACGACGCGGAGAAGACGGCGTTTCATACTAGTCAGGGCGTATACTGTTATACAAAAATGCAATTCGGACTAAAGAACGCTGGGGCAACATATCATCGACTTGATGATAAAGCCTTTGACTCACAGATAGGTCGCAGACTTGAGGTCTACGTTGACGATCTAGTCATTAAAAGTCATACGGAGGAGGCACTTCTCCGTGACGTCCAAGAGACGTTTGACACATTGAGGAGGACTAATATGAAACTTAATCCAAAAAATGCACGTTTGGGGCAACTGAAGGGATGTTCCTTGGATACATGATCGATCCAAATGGGATCAAACCTTGCCTAGAAAAGACGGACGCGGTGATACAGTTACCGTCTCCTCAGACGCGAAAAGAGGTACAATCATTAAATGGAAAGTTGGCCGGGCTAAACAGGTTCTTTGAGAAGTCCACGGAGAAGTCACTCCCCTATTCAAAACACTCAAGAAGTGCATCAAGAAGGGAGATTTCCGTTGGACAAAGGAAGCTGAGGAAGCTTTTGGTCAGCTTAAACAACACCTCGCAGCTCTTCCCATGCTAGTGGCACCCCGACCTAAGGAAGAGCTCATCATGTATATGTCGGCTACACATGGAGCAATAAGTGCGTTACTTATGACGGATAGGGACACAGTCCAAACTCGGGTCTACTTCATAAGTAGAATACTAAAGGGCCGGAGTTGAATTATTCCTCTATGGAGAAATTGGTTTTGGCATTAGTATTCGCCACAAAATGGTTACGCCGGTACTTTCAGGCGCACCCAATTGTGGTTATTACTGATCAACCAATAAAACAAATCATCTCCAGACCAGACGTGGCCGGTAGGCTACAGAAGTGGAGTATTCTATTAAGAGAGCATAACATCTCTTATAGACCAAGGACAGCGGTCAAAGGCCAAATCTTGGCAGATTTCTTAATAGAGAAGCCAGATGAGGATGGACCAGTCGTACAACGAAAGGAAACTTCAGTAGAGCCATGGGTCTTGTTTATTGACGGATCCTCTTGCACGGACGGGTCAGGAGCTGGCCTCATCCTTACAAATCCTGAAGGAATGGAGTTTACCTACGCCCTGCGTTTTGAATTCACAGCCACTAATAATGAGGCAGAATATGAAGCGTTGATTACGGGTTTAAAAATCGCCGCTAGAATGGGAGTCCGCAACCTTGAGGCTTACGTAGACTCACGGCTTGTCGTGAACCACATTCTAGGAGGCTACATAGCTAAGGAGGATAACATGGTTCGATACTTGGAGAAAGTCAAGTCACTCATAGCTACTTTCAGCAAGTTTTCTATCAAACAGGAACAAAGAGGTGAAAACAAGAAGGCGGACGCTCTTAGCAAGATTTCGTCTACAAGTTTCGCCCACTTATCCAAGCAAGTCTTGGTAGAAATACTAAAAGAAAAGTATATAACGGAAGGGGAAGTCGCAGCTATAGTTGAGGAAGATGGACCCACATGGATGACCCTGATCGTCGGCTATCTAACTGATGAAACCCTTCCGGATGAGGAAAAGGCGACACGGTGTATCAGAAGGAAGTCACAACACTTTGAACTTCAAGAAGGTATTCTTTACAAGCGCTCTTTCCTACAGCCGTGGTTACGGTGTGTTGGGCCACGCCAGGCTACTTATGTGATAAGTGAGATAAATGAAGGGTTATGCGGTATGCACGCAAACCCCGAATCTGTAGGGGCACGAGCTCTACGCACATGATATTATTGGCCTACTATGCATAGGGATGCACGCGACATGATTCGTAAGTGCAGTGATTGCCAAGTGCACAGACCAGTACCGTGACATCCGCAGCAGGAACTGACACCCATTACATCCCCATGGCCATTCTATAAGTTGGGGATTGACATTGCAGGACCTTTCCCCGTAGCTGCAGGGGGAGTTAAGTTCTTGATCGTTGATAGGTGTGAAAACACCCATCCTTTTACCACTTATTTCTGGCCAAAACAAGACCAAAACACGTATTTAATATCATTTGTTTGGAATTATGCGTGGTTTTTGTGTTTATTGTGTTTTCAGAGTCAACCGGATGAATATTGAAGAAAACATGGGATTGCACGGGTTTTATCGAGGAAAAAGACTCAAGACGAAGTCTATTGTCCAAGAGATGCAAAAGATTTGAAGTCATTGTGCCTATTTGAAGATTTATCGAAGAATAGAGCCAAAGATGGAAGATTCATATATGTCGAAGAACTCGAGTCTATTAAACAAAAGATTATAAGACGAGTTGAAATTATTCACCGACACTTCTCAAAATCCTAAGTCGGAAACGTTTGTTTAAAGAAACGTGAAGACTAAAGAAGAGAGAAGAAAAGAGGCCCAAACCAAAGCCCATTCACAAGCCCACCATCACACGCCTATAAATAGGACTTTACTTCACAAAATTTGTAGCTAGTTAGTTTTGTAGTTAGTTTTCACTTTTCATTTTTCTCTAGTTTTAGAGAGAGAAAGTTCTCAACTTTCTCTCACTAGTTTTCATCTTTCTTTCTTTCAAGATCAAACCTTTGTATTATTTTTCATTAATCAAGTTTAATTTCAAGCTTTTAATCTTTAATCTCATTCTACCTTTCTTGATTTTAGTTAACTTTTGGTACGAATTACTTATGATCCGTGTTGTTCATCTATGTTTTCGTGCTTAAAAAGTTAATCTTTTTATGTTTCCTTAAGTTTCTATACGAATAAGCTTTAAGATCTTTGTGCTTATTGGCTTATTTGTAAGTTTAGCTTATTTACCTTTTAAAGTTTTCATAAAAAGTTTATCTTTCTATTTATTTGATTTATAAGTTTGCTTATTTAAAGTTAGAAAAGTTGTTTTTAGTGCTTATTTAATCCGTTTCATATTGGATCCGTGCTAGTTTTGGGTATTAGCTTATTGAAATAGCTTATTCACCTTGCTTATTTCAGATCAAAGGGATATCGGAAAGGGTTATAAACCCTTTTCCGATTTGTGTATTCTGATCAGCAGCACTCCCCTTCATTCCGATAACCCGATCAGAAAAGGGTTTTAAAGATTCCTATTTGGTATGTTTTTGATCATTCCGATTGCATCATTTTGCCCATATTCTGATTGCCTCCAATTTTAAGATATTCCGATCTGAGCTTCTTGTCCATTATTCCGATTAGTACTTATTTTGAACATTCCGATTGGAACCATTGCATTATTCCGATTGCACCTTTTTGTCCCTTATTCCGATCAGCCGTTCTCCTCAACATTCCGATCATAAGATCGGAATATATTCCGATTGCACCTTTTTAGATTATTCCTAGTTGAGTTGTTTTGCTATATTCCGATCACTCCATTTAGCATTATTCCGATTTGATGAGTTCATGTTTTTACAAAGTTTTCAAGTGTTAGTTTTATTGATTGTTCAAGTATTTTTCTAATCTTATCTTTAAGTTTTCAAGCATTAATTTTTAAACTCGCCTTTAGTTTAATCTTTTAAAGCTTTGATTTTACTCTTCGACACTTAATTACTTTTTATTAGTTTAAATTAGATAAACAAACCAACACCTTTTTATTAACCAAAAACAAATCATTCCACTTAGAACCGTGATCAATTCGAGGAGATTCCGAGAACAATCTAGAACCCATACAAAATCTTTGTATCAAATGGCGCCGCTGCCGGCTCTTCTCGTTACGATTAACCATTTTTTCTGAGAACTTGGATTTTGGGATCCGTTCCCCGTGAACGTTACTTTTTCATAAAAATTTTCAAAAACACAAAAAAATATAAAATTTTCTAAAATCCTAAAAATTAAAAAAAAACATAAAAACCAAAAATATTTTTGCTTTGTTTTTGCCTTGTTAGTTCTTTTGCAGGTGCATGCGTACACGATCAACGTCTTATCAAGAGCCCTAGCCTCTCGAAGACTTAGACATGGTCGGTGTACAAAACAACCACAATAACCCACCTATCAACAATAATAACAACAACAATAACAATCCTCCTTTTAACAACAATGAGACTCTACCGGATAATCGCCCGATGATTGTACTTCTGCAAGCACATGTAGATGGTAACGATGATCCAATTGTCATACCCGCGATTGCAGCCAACAACTTTGAGCTTAAATCCGGCTTTATCCAGATGGTCTCTGCTCAACCATTCTTGGGACGTACCATTGATGATCCACATGACCACATCAATAGATTCTTGCAACTCACTAATACGGTCAAATTCAATGGTGTTCCACAAGAGGTAATCCGTTTACAACTTTTTCCCTTTTCTTTAGAGGGATAAGCCCGACATTGGCTTGCTAAGGAACCGCCACAGAGTATTCTTACGTGGACGGATTTGGAGACCAAATTTATCAACTACTTTTTCCCACCCTCTTGTACTACCGCTTTGCGGAATGAAATTATCAAATTTGAACAAAAGTACGATGAGTCTTTTAGTGAATCTTGGGACCGTTTAAAAGATCTTTTAAGAAAGTGCCCACAACATGGTTTTACCAAAGTGAACCAAATTAATACTTTTTATAATGGTTTAAGCATGAATGACCAAGATTCACTAAACAATGCCTCGGGGGGTAATATTTTGGCTAAGACTTCTAATGCTGCTTGGGATATTATTGAAAATAAGTCTCGTGTGCAAACCAAGAGTGTTCGGACCAATGTCGCTAGTGCTAGTACTAGTGACAGCGATAAGCGACTTGACAAAATCACTGCGCTTCTTGAATCGCTTGCTACCCAAAACGACAGCAACACCAACAGCATCAATGCTAAAAACGCTCACGACGCTCATGTCAATGCTGTTAGCCAACCATGTGAGATATGCGGGGGTCCTCACTCTTACACCACTTGTACTGCCACCCAAGACTACCCTTCTGAGAATGTGAATGCAGCATACAGTACCTATCCTCCGGTCGCTTATCAAGCTCGTCCTCAAGGTGACCGCAACCTACTTAGCTACCGCTCAAACAACTATCTCTCACCACCCGGTTTTACTCCTAACAACCCAAACCAACAACAAAACCTCAACCGCCCTCCTCAACAACAACAACCTCGTGGACCATACATACCACCTCACAAACAACCACATCCACCTCAAAGAAACAACCAAGTTTACCAGCAACCTGCTTATCAACCACCCGCATACAATGCTCCTCCCAACCAACCCACCGCATTACACCAAGACATTGGAACCTACATGAGGACTAACGATGTGATCGTGGACAATATCCAACAGGAAGTGCGCAACTTGAAAGCAGACCTGGTGAAACAAGGGAACGATCTGAGAGCTGTTATGAGAAACACTTTGGATAGTCAAACGAATGACTTAAAGAACATGATGGCTAGTTTCTTCCAAGGTAATCAACCCTCTTCTTCGGGTACTCTTCCGAGTAACACCGTTGCGAATCCAAGAGGGAGATGAAAGCAATAACCACTCGCAGTGGCAAAGGTACCAAGGAACCCAAGCTTCCTATACCTCCACCGGTGATTGTGACTAAGGAAAACGAGTCACCTGCTCCTATTCCTCATCCTTCTACTTCCCCAATTTCTCCGCCTCTTACTTCTACCCCTCCTCCACCCACGGATGTGAGTGATCCTTCGATCCCAAAGCCTTCCTCTTCTTCCGATATACCTTACCCCTCAAGGTTGAGGAAAGAGAAACTCAAAAGCAAGGATGATATTCAGGTTTCGAACTTTCTTAAAATGTTCAAACAATTGAATTTCAACATCTCCTTCGATGAGGCTCTCGCTCACATACCCAAGTATGCGAAAATGTTCAAAGATCTTCTTAGCGACAAGGAGAAGCTTCTTGATATTGCTAACACCCAACTCAATGAGAATTGCTCTGCAGTGCTCTTAAGGAAATTGCCAACCAAGCTTGGTGATCCGGGTCGTTTCTTAATCCCTTGCAACTTCCCGGGAGTAGAGAATTGCATGGCCCTAGCCGATCTAGGTGCCAGTATTAATCTAATGCCTCTAAGCGTTTGGAAGCAATTATCTCTCCCTGAGCTAGTCCCCACCAAAATGACTTTGGAATTAGCCAACCGTACGGTTGCTTATCCAGTGGGGATAGCCGAAGACGTCTTTGTAGGAGTCGACAAATTCACTTTTCCTGCCAATTTCGTCGTCGTCGACTACGAGATAGACCCTCGTGTGCCATTAATTGTTGGTCGTCCATTCTTGAGGACGGTCGCACTCTCATCGATGTTGAAGCCGGTGAGCTTATCATGAGAGTGGGTGACGATAAAATTGTCTTCAACATGGGAAAGCTTTCTAAACAGCCTTATTCTAACGAGAGTGTTAATTGTATTGACGTTCTTGATGAGGCTTGTGAAGAACACCTCAAAGATGCTTGTAAAAGTATTCCTACATCTCTTCCCAATGTTAAGACCGTTTCCTCTATCGATTCATCACTATCTCTATTTGGAGAAAGTGATTTCCTTTGGAAAGATTTGGAAGCCACCTTGGGAGATGTGAACTTAGATAATGACGATTCTACCACCAATTGGGATGAAGATCTCCGCCTCATTGAGAACCTTCTTAAAGAAGACAATCTTTCTCCACCATCTCCCACGGTTATTGCTATCGATGCTCCGATTTTGAAAACGCCTCCCATCGAAAATCCTCCGGATTTAGAACTTAAGGAGTTACCGCCCCATCTCGAGTACGTGTTCCTTGAAGAAAACAAGAAGTCGCCCGTCATCATCGCGAAGGACTTGAAAGAAGAAGAAAAATCTCGCCTCATCGCCGTGCTTAAAGATCATAAGAATGCAATTGCTTGGAAAATTTCCGATATCCGCGGAATTGATCCGAACTTTTGTACTCAAAAGATTCTCATGGAAGATGACTTTAAACCCGCAATCCAGAGCAAACGAAGGGTTAATCCTCGCATTCATGACGTCATCAAGCAAGAGGTTATTAAACTTCTTGATGCCGGCTTGATTTACCCTATCTCGGATTCGCCATGGGTAAGTCCCGTCCATTATGTGCCCAAGAAGGGCGGAATAACCGTTGTTCCCAATGAACACAACGAGTTGATTCCCACTCGTCTCGTTACTGGGTGGAGAGTTTGTATTGATTATCGCAAGCTCAATGATGCCACGAGAAAAGATCACTTTCCTCTTCCCTTCATGGATCAAATGCTCGAGCGTCTAGCGGGTAATGACTATTACTGCTTCTTAGACGGTTTCTCTGAGTATTTTCAAATCCCCATCGATCCCAAAGACCAAGAAAAGACCACATTCACTTGTCCCTATAGAACATTTGCTTACAAACGTATGCCTTTTGGTTTATGTAATGCTCCTGGGACATTCCAAAGGTGTATGATGGCTATCTTCCATGACATGGTGGAAGACACTATGGAAGTATTCATGGATGATTTCGCGGTTTATGGTGATTTTTTCTCTGCTTGCCTTGCCAATTTAGAATGTATGCTTAAGCGGTGTGAAGACACTCGCCTTGTTCCTAATTGGGAAAAATGCCATTTCACAGTAAAAGAGGGCATCGTGCTAGGACAGAAGATCTCCAAAGCCGGTCTCGAAGTAGACCGTGCTAAAGTCGATGTTATCGCTAAGCTGCCTCCACCTTCAACCGTGAAGGGTGTAAGAAGTTTCCTGGGTCATGCGGGCTTCTAACGTCGCTTTATCAAAGATTTTTCTAAAAGCGCTCGCCCGATGACCCACCTCTTGGAAAAAGATACTCCTTTTATCTTTTCCAACGAGTGTATTGAAGCCTTCAACTTGCTTAAGGATAAGCTTACTAAGGCACCGGTCTTGGTTACCCCTAATTGGGAGTTGCCTTTCGAGTTGATGTGCGATGCTAGCGACTTTTCTATTGGAGCGGTTTTGGGCCAAAGAGTGAACAAACACTACCAACCGATCCATTACGCTAGAAAGACAATGATGGGGGCTCAATTGCATTACACGACAACCGAAAAAGAGCTTTTAGCTGTTGTCTATGCTTTTGAAAAGTTTCGCCCCTATCTTGTCCTTTCTACCACAATCGTTTATACCGATCATTCCGCGTTGAAGTACTTGTTGACTAAACAAGATTCCAAACCAAGACTTCTTCGCTGGGTTTTGCTACTCCAAGAATTTAAAATCGAAATTCGCAATAAAAAAGGAGCTGAAAACCTAGCCGCGGATCATCTCAGTAGTCTTGAGGATCCTTACCAAGGGGATCATCCGAACCAAGAGATCAATTACTCTTTTCCTCTGGAGACCTTAATGTCTATCAACTCGACTTCTGATGAAACCCCGTGGTTTGCGGACATTGCAAACTACTTGGCGGGTGGAATTCTCGTTGACGGGTTAACATCCCAACAAAAGAAGAAGTTCTTCAAAGATATTAAGACTTACTTTTGGGATGACCCGTATCTATTCAAACAATGTGCTGATTTGATTATTCGTCGATGTGTTGATGGACCGGCAGCTTTAGAAATCCTTGATGCTTGCCACAAAGGACCCACCGGTGGTCACTTTGGTCCCAACTACACCGCAACAAAAGTGTTTGACTCGGGATTTTATTGGCCCACCATTTACCATGATGCTCACGAGATGGTTAAACGATGTGATGCTTGCCAAAAACAAGGCAAGATCACACATAAAGATCAGATGCCTCAAAATTTCATACAATAATGTGAAATCTTTGATGTTTGGGGTATCGACTTTATGGGGCCATTCCCTTCATCTAAAGGAAACAAATACATCCTTGTAGCCGTTGACTACGTTTCAAAGTGGGTTGAAGCCAAAGCTTTACCTACTAATGACGCAAGGGTGGTTTGTAACTTTTTGAAATCGCTATTCGCTAGATTCGGTGTGCCTCGTGCCATTATTAGTGATCGCGGGACTCATTTTGGCAACAACCAATTTGCTAGAGTCATGGCTAAGTACGGTGTCAATCATCGTCTTTCCACCGCATACCACCCACAAACTAATGGCCAGGCTGAAATATCTAACCGAGGATTAAAGCGAATTCTTGAAAGAACCGTGGGAGAGCATCATGCCTCATGGGCTGATAAACTTGATGATGCTTTGTGGGCTTTTCGTACCGCATACAAGACTCCGATTGGTTGTACACCATATCGTCTCGTGTACGGAAAAGCATGCCACCTCCCCATTGAGTTGGATCACAAGGCTTACTGGGCCTTGAAGTTGACTAATTTTGATATCAACAAAGCCGGTGACCTACGCAAGATCCAACTCAATGAGCTGAATGAACTCCGTAATGAGGCTTATGAAAACTCTTTGATCTATAAGTAGAAGACTAAGCTCATTCACGACTCTAAGATTAAGAACCGAGAGTTCCAAGTTGGAGACAAAGTTTTACTCTTCAACTCTCGGTTGAAAATCTTTTCGGGCAAGCTGAAATCTCGTTGGTCCGACCCATTCACCATTGCCCAAATTTTTCCATATGGTACTCTCGAGCTCGCTCAACCTAATGGACCGAATTATAAGGTGAATGGCCAACGAGTGAAGTTGTACTTTGGTGAGGACATCTCTCAAGAGATGATTCCATCCCTCACCACGTTCCCCATGAACTAATTTTGGGTCGAGTCAGGCTCGTGACTCGGTTATAAAAAACAAGCGCTCCTCGGGAGACAGCCTGAGTTTCTATCCTTTTCTGTTTAAACCTCCTAAGTGTAGGGGGACCTATATAGGTGTTTGTGTTTGTGTGGTGATGTGATTACAGGGATAAGTGAACTCTTGGAATCTCTGAAGAACCGTGCTCCCTTGTTATCCGAAATCCGGTTCTATCTCTCAACTATCGTGATTCAATTTTCTTCATACTCACATTTTGAAATTGATCACTTTAGTCGTCTCTTCCTTAGCTTGATTTAACCAACGTGCACAATGTCATAAGTGTAGGGGAGACTTTTCCCACATGCTTAAACATTGAGGACAATGTTTATCTTAAGTGTAGGGGGGACTTCTATCGATGTTTTAAGTGGACTTTTCCATGAAAATGCCTTCATTTAACCGGAAAATCATCTTTTTCAACATTTTACAAATTTTTAATTAACTTTGGCCATGTAGTCTTAATTTTTAAATTTTTTATCGTTGCTTTCATATGTATATATCCCGCAATAAAGTCCAAAAATATTAATAAAGTGGTGTAGCTAGTTTAGAAGTCTTTGACATATTAGACCCGTTGCGATTATTTTGACTCAACCCGAATAGACTTATTCAAGTTTATTCTAGCTAGTATCCTTAACCATGTAGACCTTAATTGGTTTATTAGGCTAAGCATCCACGAGTCTCATTATTTGAGATTTTAAATTGTGGAGTACGAGAAATGATAGAGTCAATTATAAGTCGGTATTCTTGCACAAGCTCACTTGGTGTAATTATTTGCCTATTCTCCCATCACTTGCTAATAATTTATCTGCAATAAGTAAGGTCATACGATTTGAAAAGTTACTTAGCTTCTAGCCCAAGATCGTTTAAAAGTTGCTCGGTAATGATAAGAGTTCATAGCCAAGGCATAACTTATGAAGCGGGGCGCGAAGATTGGCGAGTGCGAAAAGGCCCTAACAAGGCATGAGGATTCCATTTTATTGCTGAAGATCCAAAGTGATGTGAAAAGCATTATTCCCAAAATCAATATGAAGAATCAAGACTCACGACGAAAAGCAATCAACTACCATAAAGATCATGGAGAATTCTATCCGAAAAGACCCTAACAAGGTATGAGGATAAATAGATCCAAGTCCGAAAAGGAGGCGGATCGTTGTATCTCAAAATCCCAATTAGAGATTGAAGAAATAATCATGAAGTCGTGGTCAACAAAGTTGGAGTACCCTCAAAAGTCTCCAAGTGAAGAAACTCTATTAACGATGAGAAGACCATTATCTAAAGAACATCTCTCAAAGATATGAAGTATGAAGTACATGCCAAATATCGCCCTGAGAAAGGTCTCAAATCGTGAACCAAGTTATGCCAAGATATGAACTTTTTGATATCCCGAGAAGCAGTTTTAAGAGATTTTGTCCTTTAGCTAACTATTGATCAAATCGTCCTACTTTGCTTTCAGCCTAAATAAACTATCGAAATAACTCCAAAAATGCATCTTCATGATAATTCTAAGACAAAAATAAAATATAAGAGATACACCTAGGAATAAGGGAGTTTAAGCATATAATTAAGCCATGTGTGTAAGTGTTTGATTTGCTAACTTATAATAACAATGATCTTGTTTTTAAGCTTAGTTTGGGGAACGTGAAACTTGAGGGTGATAAATCTTCGCAACACCGAAGCCTAATGTAAGTCCTTGATCTCTTTGCAAGTTATTTCCATATAGCTATTTTCAAGTGAAAATGGTTTTCTATCCTTTTGATTACTCTAAAAGTTTTAATTTCTCTTAGTACTTTAATTTTTGTTTAGTTGTATTTTAATAAGGCCAAGGTTGATTGATTATGAGAAAAGTGTAAATTTGCTTTATCACTAAGCATTGCATGAGGGCATGGCAATGGTTATGTGTAGAGGATTTGATAGGTGTGAAAACACCCATCCTTTTACCACTTATTTCTGTCCAAAACAAGACCAAAACACGTATTTAATATCATTTGTTTGGAATTATGCGTGGTTTTTGTGTTTATTGTGTTTTCAGAGTCAACCGGATGAATATTGAAGAAAACATGGGATTGCACGGGTTTTATCAAGGAAAAAGACTCAAGACGAAGTCTATTGTCCAAGAGATGCAAAAGATTTGAAGTCATTGTGCCTATTTGAAGATTTATCGAAGAATAGAGCCAAAGATGGAAGATTCATATATGTCGAAGAACTCGAGTCTATTAAACAAAAGATTATAAGACGAGTTGAAATTATTCACCGACACTTCTCAAAATCCAAAGTCGGAAACGTTTATTTAAAGAAACATGAAGACTAAAGAAGAGAGAAGAAAAGAGGCCCAAACCAAAGCCCATTCACAAGCCCACCATCACACGCCTATAAATAGGACTTTACTTCACAAAATTTGTAGCTAGTTAGTTTTGTAGTTAGTTTTTACTTTTCATTTTTCTCTAGTTTTAGAGAGAGAAAGTTCTCAACTTTCTCTCACTAGTTTTCATCTTTCTTTCTTTCAAGATCAAACCTTTGTATTATTTTTCATTAATCAAGTTTAATTTCAAGCTTTTAATCTTTAATCTCATTCTACCTTTCTTGATTTTAGTTAACTTTTGGTACGAGTTACTTATGATCCGTGTTGTTCATCTATGTTTTCGTGCTTAAAAAGTTAATCTTTTTATGTTTCCTTAAGTTTCTATACGAATAAGCTTTAAGATCTTTGTGCTTATTGGCTTATTTGTAAGTTTAGCTTATTTACCTTTTAAAGTTTTCATAAAAAGTTTATCTTTCTATTTATTTGATTTATAAGTTTGCTTATTTAAAGTTAGAAAAGTTGTTTTTAGTGCTTATTTAATCCGTTTCATATTGGATCCGTTCTAGTTTTGGGTATTAGCTTATTGAAATAGCTTATTCACCTTGCTTATTTCGGATCAAAGGGATATTGCAAAGGGTTATAAACCCTTTTCCGATTTGTGTATTCCGATCAGCAGCACTCCCCTTCATTCCGATCACCCGATCGGAAAAGGGTTTTAAAGATCCCTATTTGGTATGTTTTTTATCATTCCGATTGCATCATTTTGCCCATATTCCGATTGCCTCCAATTTTAAGATATTCCGATCTGAGCTTCTTGTCCATTATTCCGATTAGTACTTATTTTGAACATTCCGATTGGAACCATTGCATTATTCTGATTGCACCTTTTTGTCCCTTATTCCGATCAGTCGTTCTCCTCAACATTCCGATCATAAGATCGGAATATATTCCGGTTGCACCTTTTTAGATTATTCCGATTTGAGTTGTTTTGCTATATTCCGATCACTCCATTTAGCATTATTCCGATTTGATGAGTTCATGTTTTTACAAAGTTTTCAAGTGTTAGTTTTATTGATTGTTCAAGTATTTTTCTAATCTTATCTTTAAGTTTTCAAGCATTAATTTTTAAACTCGTCTTTTCAGTTTAATCTTTTAAAGCTTTGATTTTACTCTTCGACACTTAATTACTTGTTATTAGTTTAAATTAGATAAACAAACCAACACCTTTTTATTAACCAAAAACAAATCATTCCACTTAGAACCGTGATCAATTCGAGGAGAATCCGAGAACAATCTAGAACCCATACAAGGCATCAAGGAACGCTTGGATGAACGAAGTGCCAAATGGGTAGATGAGGTACCACATGTTCTATGGGCACATAGGACCATGATTAAAACAGCCAATGGGGACACTCCATTTGCGCTCACCTACGAGACTGAAGCTGTTATACCAGTAGAAATTGGAATGCCGACCATCCGCACAACGGAGGTTAATGTTGTCACGAACGACGAACAGCTCCGTATTAACCTGGACTTGTTGGAGGAAAAAAGAGAAATAGCGGCTATCAATGAGGCCAAGTCCAAGGCACGGATAAATGCTTATTATGACGCCAAGGTTAAAGGTGTCTCTTTTCGATCGGGAGATTTTGTTTATCGTGCCAACGAGGCAAGTCGAGCGGAGAATACTGGAAAACTGGCCCCCAAGTGGGAAGGGTCGTATGAGGTCACGGAAGCCTTAGGATGGGGCACGTAAAAGTTGCGTGACATGGATCGCCGCGACCTGGAACGCACATGGAATATCTGCAATCTTAAAAGGTGCTATCTTTGAAAGGCTACGGCCTCCGCATGGACACTTCGCTTTAGTCGGCTTCAATGAAGATCCATGTATTCTCTTTTGTTTTGTTTTTCATGCTTTCTAGGTTCCATTTTTTTTAGGATTTCCTATTCTTGTCAAAAAAAAATCGTAAACGTCCTAATAAAATGTCGTGGTGCCTAGCTAGCTCCACGACTCGTTCTTGTGAAAATTATTGTCATGTCTTTTAGATTCTATGTGCAAATTATAATCGTATAGATTTAGTTGTTATTTCTATAATTTGTTATCTCTTATTCACATGCATTCATTCAAAACCGTACATGTACTATTCGCCTCCAGGTGGGGTAAGAGGATTAAGTGAACCTAATAATTCAACTTGTCGCATAAGAGACGTTGTAATAAGTTTACATATGTCGCACCCACGTAGTGCTTTGCATGGTAAAGACGCATGTCGCACGTCTAGTAAAATATAGACTTGGTTTTATTCTGGGTAAGACGTGACATGTCATGTAATATAGGTACATGATATCTAAAGAAAATAAACAAGTTTCAAATTGAAAACACAAAGTAGCCGTGATCATCACGGACTTACGTAAAACAAGTTATAACAATATTGTCGGTTCTAGCCATGTACATACACGGACGAATAAAGGCACACATGTTTACAATGTAAAATTAAAGAGGAGGTAAGAACTCTTATATCTCTCTCTTCCCTTCTGCAATCAAGGCACGAATAACCTCATCGCGAGCATCTTTGCCACCCTGTACCCTGGTCATATTAGCATCTAACGCCTCGGCTAAAAGCTTCTCACCTTTCATCACCTTCGAAACAGAGTCGTGGGTGGGTAGGGCCAGTTGGATGGGATCGGCTGTAAGCTTGGACATTATCACCTCATTGGGAGCATCCTTCCGCGACTCCAGGTCGTCTAGGAATGGGTGCTGGATTTCCCCAAGGGCGGCCATCGAGGCGGTCATCTTATCTTCAGCTAGAGGGTTATGGTAGGCGTGTTGGTTAATGTATTCCTTCTTGCTTATCAGCTCCACAGCTTTGATCATACCCTTGTGCCTACCACGGTCAATGTCGTTCGATACAACATCTGCAAAAGCCTAAACAAGTAAGGAGCCTCCGTTACCTTGCTCACGGCAAGCTGCATTCCCTGGCCAACCATCCATCTACGCCCGGCTATGGTTGTAAGCAAGGGAGGGCACAACACTTCAGCGCAGTCCGTTGCTATCCTGCTCAGTTCTCCCTCAGCTACCACAACTCGCTCTTCCAAGGCAGTATGCGCATGGGTAAGTTCGTCCTTAAGCGTGTCGCGTTCTTGAGCAATGGTGAAGGCTTGTACTGTTACGGCTTTAGTGGCGGCTTCAGCTGCGGATACCTATAAATAATACTTGGAATTACTACAAGACAATATGCGTTTTTGTGTGAACAAATGAGTATCAATAGAAGCATGTACCTTCTCATTAGATGCAGCTAGGAGGGCCTCCAGCTCAGCAATGCGTTCCTCGCGTGCATTGGCGTGGTGGGCTTGTTCCTTGACTGTTGACTCCGCTACAACTAAAGCTGCCTGCAGGGATGTGATATTCTTCTCATGCTTTTCCACCAGTTCCTCTCGGAGAGTAATCTTCCTCTCAGCACGGCTCACGTTCGCCAAAGCTCCTTCCAGGCGGCGCCGTAGGGCCGCACCAACTGTTACCTGGTGCGCGGAGGATACATCAAACTGCTCCAGCAGCGTCTCGTGCTCGAGTTCATCCAAGTCTTGTGCCAGTGATGGAGGAGTGATGTGATCCATAATTTCTATGCACTCAGACTCCGCCTCTAATCTTGTTAAGCTGGAAAAGTTCCAGGCTGGGCGAAGGTAGGTGTCAGGACCCTCAGGACGTGGCTCCTCTTCATGAGTTACGGGAGGGGAGGGAGGTCTCAGTGATATCACGGGTGAGGGTTCCCTTTCCACCTCCTTCTCATGTGCTACTATCGATGGGTCCGCCCTGTTGTTAGAACACACTTATTAGTTTTTGTTTGTGGATTATATATTGTGGAGTATTGATTGGTACTTACGTAGTGCCAGTCACGGGTTCCGTGGTAGTAGGAGCCACGACATTCAAAGGGGTTTCCTTCCAGACTTGATCATCAACATGCAGCGAAGGGTCGACTTGGGTCGTAGAGATAATGCTTCCCTCTTGGAACTGCGGATGGTCCTTCCTTAGTTTCTTTGGGGGAGCATTGTGTGCCCCTGCCTCCGCCTCCAGGTTTTTCGCTACCTTCCTGGTAGTCTTGCGCTTTCAAGATTTGGGCTTTGATGGCTGAGGGATTCCAGAATCCTGTATTGTTTCATCTTCTTCACCGGTGCGATTATTAGCTGGACTGGTGAGTTCTTCTTCTTCATCTTGGTGCGCTACAACATCCTCCAACAACTGCTCCTGACCATCTGCATTATGGAAGTCTAAGGGGGCTTCTGGATCACGGGCTCCTCCTCATCCGACCGCTGCTTGGTTGTTTCTTCCAGAGGGATGTTCATGTTGACGGTGGCCTCTAGTAAGGGGGGGGGGGGGGTTCACCATCTTTTAGTGGTCGTGATCCTTGAGGAACTTTGCTTGGATCGCATTGGCGTAATAAGCCAAACAGCTTCATCTCTACGGACATTTGCATACATAAGAATTAGTAATTTCACAAGTACTATAGGACATGTTCGCATCTAAAGTATAGAAGACCTACCCTGCCTACGGTCGGTCTGAAAGCACGGATATCTATCCTCCCTCCCATAGTAAAAGCGGTTGATCCCTACTAGGCAAAGGAAGTGCTCCGACAGACCCCTATGGAATTCCGTGCGGTGGGTGTCTAATATTTTCAAATCCTTACTACTATAGTCCTTGGATTTGGGAGGATAATCGACGGGTACCCTGGTTTTGAGAACAAATGGGGTGGGGAATACTTTCTCATCCACAAAAAAATAGTGGTCGTACCAATTCTTAAGGGAATCTAAGGGTTTCTTATAAGTCATAGGGGCGGTCGCGGATCGTTTCTTAAACGAAAGCCACCCATTCACCAGTTGGGGGGGGAGTGAAAAACCCTAAATAGATTCACGGCCGGGGTTACTTCACATGTATAACAGGTAATCTCAAACTGGTTGATCTTACATGCCCCTATGCAGTGAAGTTGGGTTATGTGGAAGTCATAGTACAGAAGCAGATCTACGAAGAACCTAGATAGGGGGATGTGGTAGTTAGCCGAGTCAAATAGACGTGTATACACGCCTATCTTTCCCTTTGGAGCATCCGTAATAGCTTCACCGTCACCTGGGTAGGTCGGATGTATGCTTTCAGGAATATAGTACTTAGACAAAAAGTCTATGTATTTCTCCGCAGGCATCACGTTGAGGACATCCGTAATAGTAGGATTATCCTTCACAATGTTTTATGAAAAGGATTAGAGAGGCGTGATGATCTAACCTGCGGTGGAGAAAATCCGAGGGATAAGAAGAGAAGGTATGAAGGAATGAGCTCGAATATGACAATGGCGGAAAAGAGTATAAACTGTGTGTGTACACAGTAACACACACCAATTCTTTTATAGGGTTTCCTCGATTTCCGAGGTAACGTGGAGGTTCGCCATGTGTAAACCAATACGCCCATATAACGGATGGGATTTCTTACACTTTTGAAACGTCAGAAGGGACCCACGGGTCACTTCTTGACAGTTTTACGTGGCTCAAGGGTGGGCCTTCTCTGGTGCACTGTTGCTGGCGTTCGTCCGACTATTGACTACCATTATTGCATTCATTAAAGTTGTCCTGGTCGGCTTATTTAGGAGTGTGGCCGTAACTGCAGCAATAAGGAATACAGGACATTGATTAGTCTAGAGGTTACGCCTATGGCTGTAACAACTAGACTGGGGGGACATGATGACGTATAGTCCCCAACCGGGTCATGAGCCCGGCTCACGGGTACTACCCGCATCCGGCCCGTTACTGATGGGTTGGATTAATATCATTTAAGATTATGGGCTTCGAATGAATAGTGACCGCATACATGTGTGCGGCCCACGTCCCGGCACGACCGGTATAAGGTTAGACAGAATCATAATCTTATTATGATTAGGATTTACCCCAAAGTAGAGGATATACACTCACCATAAGTAGAAGATAGAAATCAAACTAATTATGGTACTTATCCTTTATTTGGGGCCAAAGCATCAGTGACAGCCCATTAGGGTTTCAGTGCCTAGATAAGGAACCCCCAAGGGTTCCACAAAGGTATTACATTCTATACACTCTCAACACCCATCTGATTCTTAAACCCTAACCGATTACTAACTCTTACGACGGAGTCTAATCATGGGATACATTCCCACGGTACGCCTAACGCGTGTTGCTTTAGTGTGCAGGATCCCAACAAGATATTTCACTTGGTGCAGGAGCCGGAACCCAGCCAAACCGAATTAAGCCTAATTTGGGTCTAGCAAGGATCATCCAACTTTTGTATCAACACTTAATTCTAAATTTCCGTTGTCAATTGTTAATATGGGAGTATTAATGAATTAAGACAAATATGAGGGTTGGTTGTATTTTGGAATTACATAGATATGATTCTTCCAAAATCATAGGTTATTCAATGTGGTTGAATAATTGGATTACCCCAACTTGTGTAGGATTCTTTATGGATCAGCGTCATTAAGAATCTACATAGATGGTAAGTATTGTGATCCTTAGACTTGAGATGCAAGTAGATATTTGCATCGATGGATGGCATTTCTTGAGTTAGAAAGACGCTGTGGGGAGTTATAAAACTTATTTCAAAAGTGTTTATTACATGTGTAAAAGGTACTTATAGTCATAATGGGATTTTGTTTCTCCATGAATGGAGTATGATACATATTTGTCCCTCTCATAGGATTAATCGGATGTTCGCATGGCTGTGTCCAAATGATAGTTAAGAAGTTTCTTATTACATTTAGTAATCTTGATTGAATTGGAGAAAATACAAACATAATTTTAATCCTTTGGAATGACATATGATCCATATTCATGATTAACCGTATCAGTAACAAAAAGGAAGCAATATTTGTTGTTAAATTACCATAAGGCTAAAGTAGTTTACTAAGAACCAAACTCATATTATTATTAAATATTATTATTAAATTACACTATAGCTACGACTTCCGCAAGTGGGAGCTGTTGGGATGTGCGTAAGTTATAGATAGTATTTAATATGTCCGAAAGTGTGTGGGCCTAAGGGGTCACACACTTAAACTTCGAGATCATCTTTTATTAAAGATATATAATAAGTATGACTATATTTATTGTGTATTTTTAACTTGATAATTAATACTTAATGGTTGTTAGTTATTAAGTTAAAAGGTTCAACGAGGATTAATTAATAAGACTTTATACTTTAAGGTAATTATTGTAATTACATTATTAAATAAAATAGAAAGTCAAAAAGTCAAACCAAACACTCCTAAGGGGTTGGACGGCCGATTATAGCAAAGAAAAGGGAATAAGAGTTTTTTGGTTCTAGAAGGTTAATTAATTGGAGGTTAAGTTGTAATATATTCAATAATTAATCATTAAACTCCACTATATAAACAAAGTATGTGATTCATTGTTTCATAAGAATTAAACCAAAATTTCTCTCCCTCTTGCTCTTGGTGTTCTCCGGCAACAAAGACCCACAAGGGTTTCGTGGTTTGATTTTTATTAAGTATTTGCTTAATCAAGATCTAGAAATCAAAGGTGAATGCTTGAGGTGTTGTGTGGAAAAAGCATGGAGAAGATCTAATTTTATCTTAGGGTTTTGGTAATCGGATTTTGGTGTAATGGAATTAGGGTTTGATTGGTTCTTGGTTACTTGATCATCCGTTCTTGGACATAAGGTATGCTTCTTTATCTTTATGTTAATTGCATTATGTGCATAGTTAATCGATCATGTCTGTTGCGTCTTACTCTTGATGCATGAATATATGATTCATATGATTGTTAAATTCCAATAGTGGCATCACGAGACAAATCTATGCCATGTAATCACATAAAAAATGCCTAAAACATGTGCAAAAAGTATTTTTTTTTCTTGCATGATTGATTATGATTTAATTGAATATCTTTAAATTGCTTATTTGGATGTTATTAGATCTATAATTTTCTAGGAAAATAAGGTTGCATGCTTTATAGGGTTATACCAAATGTTAATTACAAGTTCGTGTGCAATTTACGTGTTTTTTGATATGTTATGCATGTTTAGATTGTTTAAATCCATGAGCCATGATTTATTAACTGTTTGAATGCATGATTTTATGCTTAACATGTATTCGGATTGCTATGTGATAAGAATACGCTAATTGGATTGGTGCTTGTATGCTTAATGGGAGTTTTATAAAATTATTTTAAGGTTGCGATTTTGACACCCGAAAAATAAAATAATTTTTATAAAATAATATGTAGACTTTCATGGTCCTATTCTCGTAAGGAAAAACTCGATTCCGCACAACTTTTTAGTTTTAGCCCAAACTTTAGAAGACTTCTTCCTGCTTGTTTTTTGCTTGCAAAACAAAATTAGAATAAAAGCAGAAAATTGGATTTTTTATTTACTAAAATTTAGTGCCCTAAACAAGTTATTTTTGGAAAATTATTTCCCTTATAATAGTTTATTTATGATATATTAGTTTAGTTTATTTGCTTGCTTAGTTTGTTTGATTTATTGCTATAATTGTTATATGATATATATGTAAAAGATTTTCAAGAATTAAACTGGACTGTAGAAACTAGAAGGGGGGGTTGAATAGTTTCTCAACGGTTTATCTCCTAATTAAAATTTCTTTCAATTAGGTGAGTGCACAAAACTATATTTTACTTGAAAGCTAGTTGCATAAGGATTAGGTTCAATTCTAATGCATTAAAAATGTATAGTAAATGTAGTGATAATGAATGTAAGTAAAGAGTAAGGAAAGAAACAACCTAGTAGGAAGACACCAAGATTTATTGTGGTTCGGCAACGAGGCTCTATCCTCGTTCCTACTCCACTCCTCGAGTACACCTTACTCGAGATTTCCACTATATCCACAAGCTCCCTTCTTGGCGGAGAAAACCATACAACATCGCTTACATTATTTTCTGACACTAAGCTAAATGTCGAGACCTAATCTTAGTTAGGACCAATCTACAAATCATCGCCCACTTCACTCTGTTACGACACAAGGCTAGATGTCGAGTTCTAATCCAAAGGTAGAACCAATCTTCACAACGTTGCCTACTTCACCATTTCCGACACAAGGCTAGATGTCGAGTTCTAATCCAAAGCTAGAACCAATCTTCACGACTCTTCACTTTGAAACTAAGTGAGAACTTCACACAACACAACTACATATCACTTTATAGTTTAGTGAGAACTCACAAGACAAAACTACATCACTTTATAGTTTAGTGAGAACTAACACAACTAATTATAACTCAACTAAAAATATCCAAGAACACACATGTAGCTTGGATCTACACAACATAAATCTAAGCACACACATGTGCAATGGATTTACACAACTCTAATCCAAGTATTCACATATAGCTTGGATGAACACAACTAGTCCAAGTATTCACAAATACATTGGATCTACACAAGACACAATTAAACAAATGATGAACATGACTAGATCTTTAGGAGAAGGTGATCTTTATCAATGCTACATCTTTAATCACATCACAAGTGTGTGAGTGATCTTCTCTTTGGACAAGGTAAAGAAGGAGATCAAGAGGATAATCATGAGTAAACACACTTAACACATTAAGTGATCATTTACAAATTACTAGGATTAGATCGGAGAAAGAAGGCTGAAGAAGATGTCCAAAAAGGGTTGATAAGAATGTAGATTTGATCCACTAGTTATAAGACAAAACATCCAACGGCTATATCTGCCCGCGGTTCCTTATTGGAGCCCGTGGTTCCTTATCGATAAGGAACCGCCGTAGGTTCTAAGGTACCGCCAGCGTATACTCCGCTCCTTTTTGTCTTTTAGTGAATTTGAAATATCCGAGGCTGTTTAAACCTTCAAAGGATATTCTTATGGCATATGGAATATGCCATATTCAAATTTACATTTTCATTTTAATAAAACATTTTCTTAAAAATAAAGTTTATTAAAAATCTTTTGTTATGTTTGACAAAAGTGAGTTTTAACGCTAATCACTTTTCTGATCATTAAGCATGATTAAGATATGTTAGTGTAATGATTATTACCTTGATGATAGTGTTTGTTAGGTAATTCGTTTTATGATTGTGTTTGATAATAAATGTCTTTGTAATTTGTCGTGATCAAAAGTAAGAAAGATTAATTAATACTAATAATGTTTGTAGGCATTGCTTTGCATTAACAATCTCCTCCTTTTTGATTACGACAAACTATAAACTCATTTACGTAAAATACAAGTTTATTTAAATTATTAATAAGTTTATCACTATCATTTCTCCCCCTTTGTCGAAGCAAAAAGGTTAGCACAAGTCTTTGAAGAAGACAAGAACTAGACTTTTTCTAGTATCTCCCCCTTGGTGCTTACTCCCCCTTGATTGGGGCACCAAGTCAATGAGCTAAGGTGACATGCTACAAAAAGGTTAGAAGAAAGAAAAGAAACACCAATGTATATATGTGCACTACTTACTAACTAACTCGAGAGGGAGAAGGAAAAGAAATCTCAAATTAGAAGCAAGCATTTGCTAAGTATGTCCAAAGAGTGTGTATTGACAACATCATAGTTCAATTGGTTGAATAAAGGAAGAAAAGAAACATCCAAACAAATTAAAGATGATCTAAAATGGCAATGGGTTAAAATTTAGAATTTATGGAATCACCCATAATTAATTTTAAGTTTTAACCATCATCAACTATTTAACAAATGTGTGAAATAGAATTAGAGAGAAAGATAACACACATAACATTCATATTACATAAATATGAAATAACATACAAGAGAAATATTCATACACACAATATGAATATTTAAAGCAAAAAATATGGAAAATTGACCACAAAGTATAAACTACTCTAATAGTGATAATCTTCCAAGATTGCTTAAATTTTATTGACTCAGACAACTAAAGTACAAAATGTGCCTTAGTTGGAAAAGAAAGACGAAGAAGCATCATTCGAAGTTTTGTTCACAGGAATGAAAACATTGAGAGGAGATCGAGTGAGGAGGAATTCATGAAAATTTAGCTTGTCATAGATATGAGCAAGTTCAATTTGTTGAAAACGACAACAAGCACACGAGGAACCATGATGCAAAACAAAGTCGTTAGATGGGGGAGGTCCATCAATATTAGAGGTTGGTGGAGAGGGAGATAATGGATAAAAGATGTTTTCACAATGCCTAGTGAGGTTATGTATAACACCCCCAAATTACCACGCAGCGGAATACCACTTTGGGCGTTATTTCATAGCACGTCACACACAATCATAGAAAATGACCTTAAAAGAGACATTTAAAATAAACATAAAAGAATATTTACAACCATTGTCTAAAACATTTTAATTTTAATCAGAGTAGCGTTACTTGTCCCCAAAGATCTTAACCAAACACAACAATATTTTACCAAGACATGACAATAAATAATTTGATAAAAAGGGAAGGAATTCCATATGTTTTAGACCAATAAAGCATCAACTCCCTCCATGCATGCTCAGTTGCTATCAATCTTGATTACCTGAAACACATGCTAAAATCGTCAACACAACGGTTGAGCGAATCTATAGGTTTACCAAATCATTAGTTGAACACAAGGTAAAAATCAATCATAATCATTTAATAGAATTGTGCGCATATAATCTATTATTCAAGTATTTCATTTTTAGCAAAGCTAATTGATTGTATTTAAGCTCATGACACCGACCCGTTAACTTAATCAAATGCGCCACATTTGCCGGCATGGTCAAAGTGAAACCATTGCCCTTCTTAAGGTATTCATTGCCAGATTTATACCTTATCTCTCATAACAAGTTATTCGTCCGCAGAGGGTACTCAACATACTAGCTCTCGTCTCGGATACGGTCATCAACCCTATATTACTATCATTTGTATAAGCGGCTATTTCCAACCCACACAAGGGCAAGACAATAATTAACGGTTCATGAAATTAGGGCCTTTAGCAACAAGGTACTCAATACAATCCAACAACATTCGGGTCCAAACAATCATTCATGACTTGTGTTCCATTTTATTTCAAATAGCATGTATCCCCCTCGCGGGTTAAAATTATTTATAAATTAGTATAAAAATGAGGCTATAGACTCACCTTAAGTAGTAATGATAGTAGTAGTTACAAAGACGTAGACGAAGACAATCACCGACGATGAGGATGCCCCGGGAAGTCAAATACAACACCAAACAAACAACAGCGATATAAATAAACACCTTCAAGTACCTTCAAGTACTGTATGTACATAATTAATAAAACTCACAGTTCACATAAACTTACGCCAAAAATCCAAACAAGTGATATTTACTACACACGTCCACTTTTATACTTTATTACAACTATTACTCATTTTACAATTCTGCCGGTACATACCAAATGTACGGGCTGTTTTCCTATACTTAGACATCACCAAAATTATGAGAAAATTTATAAAATTCATTTAAAACCTGTAGATAGACCATATTAAATTTCATAAAAAAGTCTCACTTATAAGACCTACTGCAAGTCACATTACTAAACTCAAAATTCCAGACAGTTTTGTACCTTCGCATTGTAAAACCATTGTGACCTTCTTAACCAATACCATTTGTAAATCAGACTCCTAAGTTTAAAAGTAGACTCAAAATGTTAAGTTTATGGCCTGAGATCAGACTCTAACCATTTTTATAACTCAACTTATAGTCCCCGAGATTTGACCTTAAATCGAACACAATTTCGGATTGAGTCGACTTTCATCTCCCGGTACACGAAACTTCAAACTTACATAACTTTTGACTAGTTTGGAGTTAAAATCTCTACCTTATACCGAAACGATGCTTGAAAGAACCTCTAAAACAATATCTCATTGTATCAACATTGACATGGACTTAAGACCACGAAAAATCCCTTCAAACTCACTGATCTAAATTACCCATTTCAAAATCATAACAAGACATCTTTTCAATTCGTTTCCTCTATTACTAAACCTCTAATAACACTATACAATCATCCTAAACAATTCTAATCATTCCTAATCACTTTTATGATTATCCATTAATAAAACTCAACTCAAAAATTACACATGCAATGTAATTAAATAATTTAAAAATGATAAAAACATGAATATGAATACATACCCACAGGAAACAAGATAAAAATCAAAGCCAAACAAGAACCCCCCTTTGTACCATGGGGCTGAGAGAACAAGAACAAAAAAAAAAATTGATTCTAAACTTGTTTAATTAATCCTCCTTGATCCTAAACATAAGATTCAAACATTCATAAAAGAAAATGAGATCAAAACCCACTAAAAATATATAATTTTTGGTAAAAATTAAAGGTGATGCATGTTTGATATTATTGGTGGGATTCACTTACAAGATGATTATAAAGGGTGGTCTTTTATTAGATTTTCCAAAAACAAATTTTTGGTGGTGGATTGGTGGTGGTGTGATGATGGCCGGCGGCTTATGGAGAGAAAGAAAGGCATGGTGAAATTTTTGAAGTAAAAATGAGAGTGTGTGTGTTTGGTTGTCCCTTTTTTGTAAAAATGGAGGGACCCAGGTGGCAATTTCAGCTATCTTTTGGCCCTCTTGGCGAACAACTATTTAAAGAGCGGGAACCGGCCTAGTAGTCGGTTTTAAATTTTTGCGGAGTCGGGGTTCGTCCCGGCTACCTCAAAATACTATTAAATGGTTCAAACGCACACAAAACGAATATACATATGGTTCCGACTCGACTTAAAACGTAATAAAAATGAAAACTTCGAAAAACTCAAATATCGATCAATCGATAATAAAAGATAAATTTTGGGCATCCGTCGGTATCGTAGTCGTTATCTGTTCTTCTTAAATCGTTAAACATAAAAATTAAGCCTCTTTTATTGGTTTCAATTTAAACCCTCAAATAAATCCACGATAAAAATTCTTAAAAATTTCAAAAATATACGTAAATTAGGATTAAATAATGACGTTGGGTTCGGGGTGTCACATCCTCCTCTCCTTAAGGGAGCGACATTCCGTGCTCTCCGCTTATTTTATTCGCATTTCGTACTACTAGAAAAATAAGGGTACTTCTTCCTAAAGAAGTCTTCATGTTACTACGTGAACTCCGGTCCACGTATCGAATTCCATCACCTTTCCACGATGATACCTTTAACATTACCATGTCTCCAACTTCAATTTCTAATTTCTTCCTACGGTTATAAATACATATCTTCTCACAACTTCTCGCGGTAACAAGTGATTCTTAATCTACACAATCGTTTCCGTAGTCTCTCGGATGATTTCAAGTCCATTCATCTGACTTTTTCCTACTTCATTCTATCCAATTGGCGATCTACATTTTCATCAACATAATTCTTTAAATTATGCAGCTTCAATGCTAACATGGTAAATGTCGTTGTACAAAGATACTACCAACGGCAAGTGTCGATCTCAACAACTACCAAAATCAATCACACACGCTCGGAGCATGTCTTCCAATGTTGGAATCGTCCTTTCATTTGGTTCGTATATCTCATAAAAATAATTACTCACAGAGAAAATCGCACGGGCCACACATAACCCCATCGAGAACGTTCATAATATACAAGACGAAGTAATTAATACTAGTCGTACGAAAACACCTTATTGCAATATTACGTACATACAAACCTAGTTCGGCAAAAACGAATTCATCGATACGAAAATCATTCGACGTATACATAACTCTCTCGAAGACATCACAATCCAATCAAACACAAAAGCCATTATGAAGCACATACAACCACATTACGACATGTTTGCAAAATAGCAAAACCATGCGAAGTAAATAAGTTCAATCAAGTTGACTCATGCTTGCTAATCAGCCAAGCCATGATAAAATAAGAATATTTGACGGGATTTCAGATGCGTCTAGTCAAAAGAAAATTGCAAGTTAAAGAAGGTTCACGAGCTTGCTAGCTATGGATGCATATCCATAAAGAAAGAAAATACATACATATGTCATCGTAGGGTGCTCACATACGGATCACCCAAAAAAAATATATTACAAGAACGCCATCTCACTTCCGTCCCAAGCGTGGTCACAATCTCTATAAGCATCGTCGTTGAAGGTTAAAAATATATTACATGGTACGTGTTCTCCATGACCGGACGTCATTGGACCATGTCGTCTCAAGTTCTCACAACTTACGATCACTCGACTAGAATACATACCACATAAATACCTAAAAAGGCAAGGGTTTACCACAAAAACATCAACTATGTCTATCTATCATTTAACCATCGATGATCAAAGAAAATCGAGTCAAGAAAGGAGGATTCCTCGCTTTAATAAACGAAGACGACAAATGGAATTGTCTTCCAACTACCGATGCGCAGTTGGTAAACTTCAACAGTTTATCGCGTGTCGTTGACATATCAAAATAATGAGAAAAGAAAATAAATAAAGTACGATACATTTGATGTAGGAGAAGTCTTCTTCATTTCCCTCAGAGTTACTCGAACTCAGATTTCCTCTACTTCGGCAGTCTTCTATTTTTGTTTTAATTTCTTCTCAGTGTCGGCACGATCCCCTTTCGTATTTCATCAACACCCTAGTGATTGCGATGGAATTCACACGTTACATAAAAAAACATTTTCCATAATTACTCGGTCACGGTGACGTACTAAGTCAACGCCAAACGAAAAGAAAGATTTCAAGGAACACAAGAAAATTCAAAATTTTCTTTAGGAATCAAAGAGAATACGATTACTTGCATAAGGATCCACCATTTTAAAAGCGTTCTCATCCAAACATTTATCAAAAACACTAACAGTTTTAAAGATGACCAATTGATTTGAAACGATGTTGCCCTTCCTAAACTATGCATAATTAGCTAGATCATGTGTAATTGAGGATCAAGCAACAACAACCAACAAAATAGGACTCTTCCCGTATTATGCATAGTTAGCTAAGCTGTGCATAGTTGAGGATCGAGGGACGACACAACATTATTATTACATACCCAATATGACTACGAAGGTTTTCGACCTAATCTTTAAAATAATCAAATCATTTGAAATGGGAAAATATTGTTACCATCATTTCAAGGAACACATCAAACATTTTTCATCCATTTTGAAAACATACTTTTGCTTTGCCTTTTTATGAGAAAAATAAATAAATAAATAAATCGACACCATTTGCATTTGGTTCAACGAAACATTTCACGCACTCATACATATTTCGAAACAGATTGTTCACAAATAACGGTAAGGTGGTTCTAGATTAAAGATCATTGCAAGCACAACGAGTAGTAAAAAAAATCAATAATTAATGAGATCAATTAAGATAAACGAGAAATATATTTGCCAACGGAAATTAACTACATTAGAAATGAAAATACTTCGAATATATGACAAGTGTTTCGGGATAACAACAGCGATCTATAGATACATGGAGTGGATATCAAACATCATCACGAGCGCCAAACATAGGATAAAGATCATAATTCCCATCGTCTCGAGTTACACATACATTCCACCAATTTAGGTTCCATTAACCATAAGAAGAAAAGTTACAGCGTCCATGAAGAGGACAAAAATACACCGGGTGACATACCCTTATTATCATGTAATAGTGAAGTGGCAATTCAATAATAAATAATGGTCTCATACCATGGACAATTTTAAAACGAAAAATCACAGGACTACCCAAGTTCAGATATAGACTCGCAAAATCGAAGAAGGGATGCCGTACGATCGAACTATTGTGACTCAAAACATTACGTCTTAAGAAAATAATACAAGTATGCGTGTGTTGGGTAATCCATTTTCATATCCTAATTAATGTTACCTTGTATATTGTAAAATCGAACATTTGCACATTTTTAATTTGTGTTACACCATTAAAGAATTTATACCTTCCATTTTTCAACTTACAAAGTTTTCATTTGTGGAAATATTTCAATCTCTAGGAAATTATTAACATTAGTAGATGCGATGACTCGGTTATTATAATCGATAAAATTATTAGGTTCGAAAGTCTCGATACTTGTGTCAAAATATCATTAATGTTCATACCTTAAGTACCACCAACGTACATAGTAAGAATTTTCAAAATTTTATATTATTATTACGACATATCTTATTACGTATATACAAATATCAAACACAACTCGAATTTGTCCAATTGACTCTTAAAAATCAACCTTTGACTTTTTATTATACATAAGTCTTCCTTAAAACTGGTATGCGATATTTTATTCACGCGACTCGAGTGAGACGTTAAAGATGTTTCACGTAGTATTATCTTGGATAAATTACTGATTTTAGTCGAGACTTAAATCTCGATAGTAATAATAAAATAAATGATTAAAATGCTTATTTCAATAATTCTGAAATGTAGAAGATTCCAATTTTAAATCTTTAGCCAACTGTCGAGTGATTTAAAATTAACACATCTCGCAGCGGAATAAAATGACGTTCCATCGATATTTAATAATTTATTTCAAGCGTTAGAATTTCTCACTTAAAGTGTGTGTTTCGATTTTATCCCAGTTTATTCACTACAAGGAGTTATGAGTTCCAGTTTATACCAATTCATTCATAAATATAACTTGACCTTATGTTTAAAATTAAAACTAGTTTTACAAAGTCTCTAGCTCCAAAACACATGACCAATTTTTCTACTCATGTTCTGTATTACAAAATACGCCAAAATTTTGTTATATTGACCCAAAATTAATTCATACCAAGCCCAAAGCTACATATACTCAATAGTCATATCGTTAATTTTTTTAATAACTCCTATTTAAAATTAAATTAGGAAAATTTTGATAGTTCCATCACAAGCTTTTAGTACCAAGTATTAATGTATGAAAACAAAGATTTTACGAGTAATATAAATTACTTATTATGATTTACCAACCAAGGTTGAGAGAAAAATAATTTCACTTTGTCCCTTTATTCTTTACACGAATTTTACTTGTTACAAGACGCATCATACGTCATGTTTATCCAAACGTTTCATTCACCATATATTTAATATGTAAGACGCTTTATGTTTAAATCATGCAGTTAACAAAATTCAATGCTTATTTAACTGGCACAATTATCATACCTCGTCTTATATAATATCAAATTCAAAATAATGAGACAACAAGACAAATGAAATAAACCGAACGAGAATACTATGTCAACTATATAAGCGTTGATATCGGCTTGGGGTGGGTCTCAAAATCGTACACAATAAAATTAACACAAACCAACCAAACTTCAAGCTATCCCGCTTGGTCACAATGATATTCTATCCTTAAAACACATCTTTAAGTTCGCGTAGGATGATAAAACCGATTAAATGGTGATACGCCTCAACCACGTTTTGTAATATACCCATATGATTCTTTGCTACGATGTACGCATTGTTGATTATACTTCAGCTATGTTATAGTTACCCGAACTAATATATCAAACCCATTGGAATGAGGGAAATAAAATAATACGTTAGTAGTTTACGTTTCAAAAGAAGATGTCCTAAAATGACACATCACGGTGCGATAACGACAATCGAGATCAAGCTAGTTTATATAAAATATGTTACGCAGCATTATTTATGTATCTAGAGTATCAAACTAGGTTCACACTCGGTTATTCGAACAATAAATTAATTATCAAGATTGATAATTGTGACACCCTAGAATCGAGGTCATTAACGATACCCTAAATTACGCTAATTTTTGAAATTTTTAATAAGTTTTAATTTCTATAATTATAAGTATTTTGGTTAAAGCCGATGTTCGAGGTTATAATTTTTACGGTTGACGTTTTAAGAAGGACGATGACGATTACGATCCCGAGGGATGCCCAATTTTATATAATTTTTGACGATTTATCGATAATGTAATTTTTCGAGATTTTTATTTACGGTTCGTGTTAAGTTGAGTCGGGTGAGTTTTATAGCCTTCCAAGTACATTTAAAGTATCCCAAAAATATTTTGGAGCATTCGGGAAGATTTCCGACTCCCGTAAAATTTTCAAAATTGACAAATGAGTCAAACCCGCAAAGTTTTGAGGTCGTTTTCTATTTAAGGACAAAAGAAGCCAAAAATTGCATTTAGGTCCCTCCTAACCCATCAAAAGGGCCAAAATGAATAAACACACAAACACACACAAAATTTACAAGAAAAAAATCAAACCATCACTCTCTCTTCTCTCTCAAACCCACGGCAACCCCCACCACCATCAAAAACCCACCAAAAATCTTCTTCCACTTGATTTTTCAAAAATCTAAGGTTAGACCACACTTAGTTTGGTCATTCCCCACATATTCATGTGCTCAAATCCAACATGCATTGATAAAAAATTTTCAAGATTTTTCCATATGAACCAAATTCGTTTTTGTGGCTAAAAGAGCTAATGCATGTTGATTTTAAGTGTTATGGAAGTATAAACACCATGAAAACCCACCAAAATTAATTTAGTTGTGGTGATTGGGTCACCCAAACCCCACGGCAAAGGGGGTGTTTGGGGAGCCATGGTGGTTGTTGATTTTGCATGTTGTGGTTATGTTTGGTTTGTTGTTTTAGGATGATTCATATAGGTCTTATTACTTGCATGTTCATTTTCTTTGATTCTTGATATTGAGATTGGTTGATCAATAGGGGTAGGATGGAAGTTTGATGTTAGGATATGTTTGGGAAGGCTTAGGATGATGTTTAGTGTTGGTTAGAAGTCTTGGAATCGAGTCTAAGCATGTTTTTGGTATGGTCATTTTTAGGCAGAAACATTTGGTCTATTTTATAAAAATGATTTTTGTTCCAGGTCTTGAAAACAAAATGTAGTGATAGAGGGTCTTTCTAGCTTTCATTTGGTATAAGGTAGAGCCCGTGACTCAAAACGAGCTAAAAGTTATGACATTTTAAAGATCGGGTACCGGGAGACGAGGACTTTCACAATCCGAATTTGTGCAAAGTTTTAGTCAAATCCCGAGGGTCACAAGTATAATTTGGTAAATGGTCAAGGGTCAAAATTTGGTCCCTAACCTGTACAAATGGGTCTATATGTTGACTTATGAGTCAAGGAAGTCAAAGGTATTTTTCATATAGGTCAAAGTGGTCAAAATTGGTCGAAGCGCAATTTCAGCCCGTAAAATGTAGTCGTGGAAATGAGTTGCGTAACGGGTCGTAAAAGTGAAAACATTTGTTGGGCTTAAAAACATGTTATCTACAGGTCATATAGGATTTTTGGAAATTTTGTCAAATTTTATAAGCATGGTTTAATAAGGTAAAACAGCCCGTACTTTAGTCAAGTACCGGCGAGAATGGGTAAAAATGGACAACATAAGTAATGAGAATGAATGGTATAGAATAAGTGATACTTGTTGTTTTTGTTTTTGGCGTGAGTTATATTTGTCTTAAGTGACTTGTATATATGTATTTTATACAGTACCGTAAGTATTTAAATGAGATTACTCATTACGCGTTATTTGTGATAGGTGTTGATTTACCCGGGCATCCGTAACATCGTCAGTGATCACTCCTCGAACTACCGACTACTTAATATCTAAGGTGTGAATTTATAGCCTCGCTTATATTATTTCAAATTGTTTTACCCGCGAGGGAAATGCATGCTAGTTTTTAAAAGGAACGTATATCATGAATGATTGTTAGACCCGAAAGTTGCCTTAGAAATTGTGTTGAGTACCAAAGTTGCAAAAGTCCCTAAATTCATGAACTATTAACTATTGTCTTGCCCTCGAGTAGGGGGAAATAGCCGCTTATGCAATTTGTAGTACTACGGGGTTAACGACCCAATGCTAGCCGAGAAGCTGTACTTATAGTAAGTTCTGCGGTAGATTATTTTGTATGAGAAATAAGGTATAATTGCAACTGATGCCTTTAGAAGGGGCACTGGTTTCATCTGAATCATGCCGGTATATTTACGCGGGTGATTGAGTTAACGGATTAGTGTCATGAGCTTAAACACAATTGTCAGTATCCTGATTATAGTTTGTTTGATCGACAAGACTATAAATGATCACGAATGGTTTTTATTATATATACGTTCAAATGGATTTAAAAACCTATGAATTCCACTCAACGTTTTCGTTGACCAAATTTTTGGCATGTGTTTCAGGTAACCGCTGAGCAGTAAGATGGAGCATGCATGGGATGGATGTTGTGTGTACGGCTTGGTGTCCGCTTGTTTTTCCCTCCTTTTCTACTTAAACAATTTTTATGTTTAATGTCATGTGGTTGTAAACTGAAGTTTTTGGGGTTGAGATTCATGGGGACCGAAAACGCTAAACTCTGTGCACTATTTGGGGTTGGAAAAACCGTGGACATGTATCATCTAACAATTTTAAAATTTAAGTTTTAAGTCGACGTCTTTTTAGCGTCGTTTGATATATCTTGTGTGCAATGAATACTGTGTAGCACCCATTGTTGTAGTTCCGTTGCGCATAGCAATTGTGGGGGTGTTACAGATTGGTAATCAGAGCCACGAGTTATAGAGAACTAGGTCGTTTTTGAAAATCCTAAACTATAACTTTTGGTGTCGTAAGAAAAGGGTCCAAGCACACACAACTATCCTGCATGGCTCCGGTAAGATTTATTGTTGTATTTATGGCATTTGACGTATACTTTTGAGTAAAGTATATATGTAGGTAACTATTATATAAGTATGGAATTACTATATGTAGACGTTGAATTTTACGTGAAATATCCGACATCGTAATTTTTGTATTAATCATGCATGAGCATCATATTATTACATTTCGGGCATATGTACCACCTTTGCATTGCATTTGCATGCATATATTTATAATTATTGTATAATTACTTATGTACCCTCCGAAATTCGCTGTTATTGCAGGAATGGCCGAGGTACCGCCCAACGATAACGGAAACGATTACGTCGTAGGTCACGAAGGGGGACCGTTTCCTCCGAACCCGCCAGACAATAATAATGGATGGATCGCTCCAGAAGACGAAATAGGGCCGGAAAACGACAATGGCGAAAGTGAGGTGGATAATTTCAGCATGAGTAGTGACGACAATGAGGATTCCGAAGAAGAGCCCGAGGAGCTATTGGATGATGGCATTCCCGAGGATGCCGTAGGCCAGACCGAACCCGATTTGTTTCAATCCCCGAGTTCGCCGAAGGGTTATGAGGTACCACCGACCGGTCGTTATGAGCAGCAACCCTTTGATCGCCCGATGGACAATAGTAATGGGAGCAGTGGAGAGTCATCCAAGTCGCCATCGATTCATGAGAATATTGCAAGGGTCTATTTTCCGAGACCGAGTCACTACTGGGATCCCGCAGGTCGTTTGGGGAGGATGGAAAGGTTGATGTATGAGCGGTTTGTAGTTGAGACTAGGGTGATTAAGAAGTTTGATAAGACTGAAAGGGAACATCAAAGACTGTTGGAAAGGACTTCAAGGATTGCGTATGATGGGATGATGAACACAAGTGCCATCAACAGTTTGAAATCAATGGTTGCAAATTTAAGTGCTAGTCTTGACCGTGTTAGGGAGGATCAAGTGAGGTTGTCGAGGATGCAGAGTTGGGAGCATCGTGTGAGGGATTCATTGCCCCCGGATTGGAGATTCGTGGACGATGTGGAGATGGAGGCAAATGACTTCATGGTTCAGCTGCCTACTGGAGGTGCTTGTATTTCGGTGGGAAATCAGGTAGCGATTGAGTATGGATCCACATCAGGGACGAGAAAGGAAACAGAATGTGGGCCGGATGAGAAAGGAAAGGGAAAAGTGGATGATGTGGATGAGGACGTGAGTGATGAGGAAACCGAGGAAGACGACGACGAGCCGCCATCCAAGAGGCAGTGTGGATCACCACATGCCTAGTTACTTGTTTTGTATTTCCTTTGATCATTGTAATAGAACTATTTTAGACCTTTGTATGATGGTATTATGACGAGAAACTCAAGTACTTGATGTTTTGTGGTGAACGATTGTAGTGGCATTACTTGTCACGATTTTGGTTAATTATCAATACAATCTATGTTACCTTTCATGATCTGTGATATGTCTTAAATTTGATCTTTTGTGGTGTGAATTGATGAATATTAGTAACTCCGTAGTGATGTGTCGTTGTATGTATTTTATGTCTGGGAAACTTGATATGAATACTTACATTGTTTTTCTATTTTCCTTGTCTTGCAGAAAGAGATATTCGATAAAACAATGCCTCCAAAGTTGACTGCCGATCGTGTTAACAACATGATTCAGGAAGCAATAGCTAATGCGTTGCAAGCGGACCGAGCTGGGAGAAATCAGGATCCAGGAAGGAACGCGGGGAGACAACCAGCCCCGAGAGTGTGTACCTATTCTAGCTTTATGAAGTGCGGTCCCACGCAGTTCCATGGATCGGGTGGAGCCCTAGAACTTAGGCGATGGTTGGAAAAAGTTGAAAGTACGTTTGAAATCAGTGGTTGTGCAGAAGCGGATAAAGTAAAGTTTGCAGCAGCTACGTTTCTCGATGATGCGTTAAGTTGGTGGAATACCCAGGTAGCTACGGTTGGATTGGCTGTAGCAAATGCAAGGACGTGGAATGCGACCAAAGCTTTGTTGACAAAGAAGTTTTGCCCAGAGGAGGAATTGGGGCAATTGGAGGATGAGTTGAGACATTTGACCTTAAAGAACAACGATATAGCTGCTTACACCAGGAGATTCAATGAGTTAAGTCTTTTGTGTCCGTTCATATTTGCCAATGATGCCAAGAAAATGAAGCAGTATATTAAGGGTTTATCTAGCAACATCAAAGGTGAAACAACTTCGTCGAAACCTGGAACGTTTGATGAAGCGGTTCAAATGGCTCACGCTTTGATGGACGTTAAGCTTCAGGACAAGCAGAATTACATTGCTGAGGGCAACAAAAGGAAATGGGAGGCAGCACAAAGTAATCAATCCCAAGGCCAGAACCGAGGAGGAAATCGAAACAACCATGGGCCGAACCGTAATAAGCAGTTTAATCAGAGAAGGAACGAAGGGATGAGGGCAGCGACGAACCCTAGAGGTGTGAAAGTGAACCCCCATTGTGGAAAGTGCAACTTGTATCATGTTGGAAATTGCCCGCCGGCATGCGGCAAGTGTGGAAAGGCAGGTCATAGGACAGCTAGTTGTCGAACGGGAGGAGTAGCCACTGGGGCTAATGCTATCAGGATGAGGGGATGTTATAGCTGTGGAGAAAGAGGGCATGTGCAAGCAAATTGCCCAAAGACAGGAAACTGACGGGGAGGAAATAATGCGGCAGCTGTGTATCAAGTGGGAACTGCTGATAAACCACAAGGTCCAAATGTGGTTACCGGTACGTTTTTGCTAGACGCTTGTTATGCTAGTATTTTATTTGATTCTGGCTCCGACAAGAGTTTTGTAGACGTTAGATTTAGTCGTCATATCGATAGAGAACCGGTGTTGTTAACGACTAGTTATAATGTTGAATTGGCCGATGGAAAAATTGTTAGTACGAATTCTATACTGAAAGGGTGTACCTTGAAGTTAGGAAACTACGCTTTTAAAATCGACTTGATGCCTATAGAGCTAGGATCGTTTGACGTGATTGTGGGAATGGATTGGCTAATGGCGCATAGTGCTACGATCGTCTGTGGTGAGAGATTGGTGCAGATTCCGCTGAGGAAAAGGGTTTTGACGGTTAAGGGAGACGAATGCACTTCTCGTTTGAAGGTGATTTCGTGTTTGAAGATGATGAAGTACGTAGAGAGCGGATGCGATGTGTTTTTGGCACAAGTTTCGAGCGATGGTGATGTAGAGGCGAGGATCGAAGAGGTACCAGTTATTCGCGAGTATCCGGACGTTTTTCCAGACGAGTTGCCAGGTTTACCGCCTACCCGTGAGGTCGAGTTTCGAATTGATTTAGTGCCAGGAGTTACGCCGGTTGCACGAGCACCTTATCGCTTAGCACCATCTGAGTTAAAGGAGTTATCGGATCAATTGAAGGAGTTGATGGACAAAGGATTTATTAGGCCGAGCTCATCACCTTGGGGAGCGCCAGTGTTGTTCATAAAGAAGAAGGATGGTTCGTTTAGGATGTGTATCGACTATAGAGAACTCAATAAGCTGACGGTTAAGAATCGGTACCCATTACCGAGGATTGATGATTTGTTCGATCAATTACAAGGTTCCAGTGTATACTCAAAGATCGATTTAAGATCAGGGTATCATCAACTGCGTGTAAGAGAGGAGGATATTCCTGTAACTGCCTTTCGTACGCGGTATGGACACTTTGAATTTCGAGTGATGCCGTTTGGGTTGACGAACGCGCCTGCTGTATTCATGGATCTTATGAATCGCGTGTGCAAGCCGTATCTAGATAAGTTTGTTATTGTTTTCATCGACGACATACTTATTTACTCTAAGAGTAAGGAGGAGCACGAGAAGCACCTAAGAAAGATTTTGGAGTTGTTAAGGAAGGAGAAGCTGTATGCAAAATTCTCTAAGTGTGAGTTTTGGTTGGAATCAGTGCAGTTTCTAGGTCATGTGATTGATAAGGAGGGAGTTCGTGTAGATCCTGCTAAGATCGTAGCGATCAGAGAATGGTCAGCACCGACGACGCCGACTGAAGTTCGACAATTTTTGGGTTTAGCTGGGTATTATAGAAGGTTTATTGAAGGATTTTCGTTGATTGCGAAACCATTGACGCGGCTTACCGAAAAGAATAGGGTGTATGAATGGGGAAATGAGGAAGAGCTTGCTTTCGAAACGCTCAAGGATAAGTTATGTTCCGCGCCGATTTTATCATTGCCTGAGGGAACCGAAGATTTCGTAGTATATTGTGATGCGTCTCGTAAGGGTTACGGAGCAGTGTTAATGCAACGTGAAAAGGTGATAGCTTACGCGTCGAGGCAATTAAGGAAGAACGAGGAGAACTACACGACGCACGATTTGGAATTAGGAGCGGTAGTTTTTGCGTTGAAGCTGTGGAGACACTATCTGTATGGGACAAAGTGTGTTGTATTCACTGATCACAAGAGTTTGCAGCACATTTTAGATCAAAAGGAGTTGAATATGCGACAAAGACGATGGGTTGAACTATTGAGTGATTACGACTGTGAAATTCGCTATCACCCTGGGAAGGCGAATGTTGTAGCGGATGCATTGAGTAGGAAGGAACGGGAGAAACCTTTGAGGGTTAGAGCTTTAGCGATGAGTGAGAGCGTTGACTTAACCGAAACCATACTGAAGGCTCAGGAGAGAGGATTGATGAAAGGGAATGTTGAAGCCGAGAACTTGGGACGAATGTTGAAACCTCTTTTCGTGATTAGGTCTGACGGACTAAGATATTTTGAGAATCGGATTTGGTTACCATTGTGTTCATCTGAGGAAGGAAATCCTGGAGTTCGAGAATTGGTTATGAATGAGTCGCATAAGTCGAAGTATTCGATACATCCTGGATCGGATAAGATGTACCACGACCTGAAGAAAGTTTATTGGTGGCCGAATATGAAGGCAGATATTGCTCGTTACGTCAGTAAGTGTTTGACTTGCGCGAAGGTTCAGGCAGAACATAAGAAACCATCTGGATTGTTGGTACAACCGGAAATCCCGGAATGGAAATGGGAGAAAATCGCAATGGATTTTGTGACGGGTTTACCTAGGACTCCTAGTGGATGCGATATGATATGGGTAATTGTGGATAGGTTGACGAAATCTGCTCATTTCTTACCTATGAAGAAGACGGACAGCATGGAAAAACTCGCCAGCGTGTACGTGAAAGAGATCGTCTGTAGACATGGAGTGCCGTTATCGATCATTTCGGATCGCGACAGTAGGTTTACGTCGGAATTTTGGAGATCGCTTCAACGTGCGATGGGCACTGAACTGAGTTTAAGCACGACTTATCACCCGGAAACTGACGGCCAGAGCGAACGAACGATTCAAACGATGGAGGACATGCTCCGAGCGTGCGTGATTGATTTTGGAGGAAGTTGGGAACGCCACTTGCCTCTGGTGGAATTTTCGTACAATAATAGTTATCATGCGAGTATCAAAGCGGCACCGTTCGAAGCATTGTATGGAAGGAAGTGTAGATCGCCCGTGTGTTGGAGTGAAGTAGGGGAGAGTCAATTGACTGGACCCGAAATGGTTTTAGAAACGACAGAGAAGATCGTGCAGATCAAGAACCGACTACTTGCTGCGAGAAGCCGACAGAAGAGTTATGCCGATAACCGAAGGAAACCGTTGGAGTTTGAAGTTGGAGATATGGTTATGCTCAAGGTATCGCCATGGAAGGGTGTAATTCGTTTTGGGAAGAAGGGAAAGTTGAGTCCGAGGTATATTGGACCGTTTAAGATCGTTGAACGAATTGGACCAGTAGCGTACAAGTTAGAATTGCCGACCGAGCTTAGTGCTATTCATGACACGTTTCACGTATCGAACCTGAAGAAGAGTTTGGCGGACAAGGAATTGGTGATTCCTTTGGACGAGATTCGACTAGACGACAAAATGCACTTTGTGGAAGAACCTGTGGAAATTATGGACCGGGAGGTCAAGCGGTTGAAGCGTAGTAGGATTCCCATTGTGAAGGTCCGATGGAATTCTAAGCGTGGACCGGAATACACCTGGGAACGTGAGGACTTTTTCAAGGAAAGGTATCCTCATCTGTTCCAGTAAGACGAAATGTGAGTACAAGAAGAGGCGAGCGCCGGGACGTCGCTCTCTTTAAGGAGGGGTGGATGTGACACCCTAGAATCGAGGTCATTAACGATACCCTAAATTACGCTAATTTTTGAAATTTTTAATAAGTTTTAATTTCTATAATTATAAGTATTTTGGTTAAAGCCGATGTTCGAGGTTATAATTTTTACGGTTGACGTTTTAAGAAGGACGATGACGATTACGATCCCGAGGGATGCCCAATTTTATATAATTTTTGACGATTTATCGATAATGTAATTTTTCGAGATTTTTATTTACGGTTCGTGTTAAGTTGAGTCGGGTGAGTTTTATAGCCTTCCAAGTACATTTAAAGTATCCCAAAAATATTTTGGAGCATTCGGGAAGATTTCCGACTCCCGTAAAATTTTCAAAATTGACAAATGAGTCAAACCCGCAAAGTTTTGAGGTCGTTTTCTATTTAAGGACAAAAGAAGCCAAAAATTGCATTTAGGTCCCTCCTAACCCATCAAAAGGGCCAAAATGAATAAACACACAAACACACACAAAATTTACAAGAAAAAAATCAAACCATCACTCTCTCTTCTCTCTCAAACCCACGGCAACCCCCACCACCATCAAAAACCCACCAAAAATCTTCTTCCACTTGATTTTTCAAAAATCTAAGGTTAGACCACACTTAGTTTGGTCATTCCCCACATATTCATGTGCTCAAATCCAACATGCATTGATAAAAATTTTTCAAGATTTTTCCATATGAACCAAATTCGTTTTTGTGGCTAAAAGAGCTAATGCATGTTGATTTTAAGTGTTATGGAAGTATAAACACCATGAAAACCCACCAAAATTAATTTGGTTGTGGTGATTGGGTCACCCAAACCCCACGGCAAAGGGGGTGTTTGGGGAGCCATGGTGGTTGTTGATTTTGCATGTTGTGGTTATGTTTGGTTTGTTGTTTTAGGATGATTCATATAGGTCTTATTACTTGCATGTTCATTTTCTTTGATTCTTGATATTGAGATTGGTTGATCAATAGGGGTAGGATGGAAGTTTGATGTTAGGATATGTTTGGGAAGGCTTAGGATGATGTTTAGTGTTGGTTAGAAGTCTTGGAATCGAGTCTAAGCATGTTTTTGGTATGGTCATTTTTAGGCAGAAACATTTGGTCTATTTTATAAAAATGATTTTTGTTCCAGGTCTTGAAAACAAAATGTAGTGATATAGGGTCTTTATAGCTTTAATTTGGTATAAGGTAGAGCCCGTGACTCAAAACGAGCTAAAAGTTATGACATTTTAAAGATCGGGTACCGGGAGACGAGGACTTTCACAATCCGAATTTGTGCAAAGTTTTAGTCAAATCCCGAGGGTCACAAGTATAATTTGGTAAATGGTCAAGGGTCAAAATTTGGTCCCTAACCTGTACAAATGGGTCTATATGTTGACTTATGAGTCAAGGAAGTCAAAGGTATTTTTCATATAGGTCAAAGTGGTCAAAATTGGTCGAAGCGCAATTTCAGCCCGTAAAATGTAGTCGTGGAAATGAGTTGCGTAACGGGTCGTAAAAGTGAAAACTTTTGTTGGGCTTAAAAACATGTTATCTACAGGTCATATAGGATTTTTGGAAATTTTGTCAAATTTTATAAGCATGGTTTAATAAGGTAAAACAGCCCGTACTTTAGTCAAGTACCGGCGAGAATGGGTAAAAATGGACAACATAAGTAATGAGAATGAATGGTATAGAATAAGTGATACTTGTTGTTTTTGTTTTTGGCGTGAGTTATATTTGTCTTAAGTGACTTGTATATATGTATTTTATACAGTACCGTAAGTATTTAAATGAGATTACTCATTACGCGTTATTTGTGATAGGTGTTGATTTACCCGGGCATCCGTAACATCGTCAGTGATCACTCCTCGAACTACCGACTACTTAATATCTAAGGTGTGAATTTATAGCCTCGCTTATATTATTTCAAATTGTTTTACCCGCGAGGGAAATGCATGCTAGTTTTTAAAAGGAACGTATATCATGAATGATTGTTAGACCCGAAAGTTGCCTTAGAAATTGTGTTGAGTACCAAAGTTGCAAAAGTCCCTAAATTCATGAACTATTAACTATTGTCTTGCCCTCGAGTAGGGGGAAATAGCCGCTTATGCAATTTGTAGTACTACGGGGTTAACGACCCAATGCTAGCCGAGAAGCTGTACTTATAGTAAGTTCTGCGGTAGATTATTTTGTATGAGAAATAAGGTATAATTGCAACTGATGCCTTTAGAAGGGGCACTGGTTTCATCTGAATCATGCCGGTATATTTACGCGGGTGATTGAGTTAACGGATTAGTGTCATGAGCTTAAACACAATTGTCAGTATCCTGATTATAGTTTGTTTGATCGACAAGACTATAAATGATCACGAATGGTTTTTATTATATATACGTTCAAATGGATTTAAAAACCTATGAATTCCAATCAACGTTTTCGTTGACCAAATTTTTGGCATGTGTTTCAGGTAACCGCTGAGCAGTAGGATGGAGCATGCATGGGATGGATGTTGTGTGTACGGCTTGGTGTCCGCTTGTTTTTCCCTCCTTTTCTACTTAAACAATTTTTATGTTTAATGTCATGTGGTTGTAAACTGAAGTTTTTGGGGTTGAGATTCATGGGGACCGAAAACGCTAAACTCTGTGCACTATTTGGGGTTGGAAAAACCGTGGACATGTATCATCTAACAATTTTAAAATTTAAGTTTTAAGTCGACGTCTTTTTAGCGTCGTTTGATATATCTTGTGTGCAATGAATACTGTGTAGCACCCATTGTTGTAGTTCCGCTGCGCATAGCAATTGTGGGGGTGTTACAATAATTAGTGTGAGGCCGAATTCTCAACAAAACATCATTTTAAAAGTACGATAACCACGCAAGGACCATTGCTTCGCATGAAATGCCTCCAAATACCATATTATATACATACCTATACATACAATCATTCCTACATACACATAGGATCACAACACAGTGTTTCAATGTAATGCAGTGTAGCCCGTATGCCAATTACATGCAACATATATGATAGTCGTATAAATGTTTGCAAATTACGATATTAAGTACTCGACGTACACAAAAATATATCTTAATATATATCATAGTATTTACTTACTAAATACTAGGGAATTCATATCAGTTTTGAGGGATACATCTAAAATATAAATTAATGCTAAAGAAATCTTACCGGAGCCATGCGGAGTAGTTGCGTGCTTTAAAACTTTTTACGACACACCAAAAGTTATAGTTTCGGTTTTTCAAAAATCGACCTAGTTCTCTATAACTTGTGGCTCTGATTACCAATCTATAACACCCCCAAATTACCACGCAGCGGAATACCACTTTAGGCGTTATTTCATAGCACGTCGCACACAATCATAGAAAACGACCTCAAAAGAGACGTTTAAAATAAACATAAAAGAATATTTACAACCATTGTCTAAAATATTTCCAACCCAAAATTTAGTTTTAATCATAGTAGCGTTAGTTGTCCCCAAAGATCTTAACCAAACACAAAAATATTTTACCAAGACATGACAATAATTAATTTGATAAAAAGGGAAGGAATTCCATATGTTTTAGACCAATAATGCATCAACTCCCTTCATGCATGCTCCGCTGCTATCAATCTTGATTACCTGAAAAACATGCTTAAAATCATCAACACAACGGTTGAGCGAATCTATAGGTTTACCAAATCATTAGTTGAACACAAGAGAAAAATAATCATAATCATTTAATAGAATTGTGTGCATACAATCTATTATTCAAGTATTTCATTTTTAGCAAAGCTAATTGATTGTATTTAAGCTCATGACACCGACCCGTTAACTTAATCACCCGCGCCACATTTGCCGACATGATCAAAGTGAAACCATTGCCCCTCTTAAGGTATCCGTTGCCAGATTTATACCTTATCTATTATAACAAGTTATCCATCCGCAGAGGGTACTCAACGTACTAGCTCTCGTCTTGGATAGGGACGTCAACCCCATAGTACTATCAATTGCATAAGTGGCTATTTCCAACCCACACAAGGGCAAGACAACAATTAACGGTTCATGAAATTAGGGCCTTTAGCAACATGGTACTCAATACAATCTAACAACATTTGGGTCCAAACAATCATTCATGACTTGTGTTCTATTTTATTTCAAATAGCATGTATCCCCTCGTGGGTTAAAATTATTTATAAGATAGTATAAAAGAAAGGCTATAGACTCACCTTAATTAGTAATGATAGTAGAAGTAACAAAGATATAGACGAAGACAATCATCGACGATGAGGATGTCCCGGGAAGTCAAATACAACACCTAACAAACAACCGTGAAATAAATCAACACCTTTAAGTACCTTCAAGTATTGTATGTACATAATTAAGAACACTCAAAGTTCACATAAACTCACGCCAAAAATCCAAACAAGTGATATTTACTAGACACATCCACTTTTATACTTTATTAAACTATTACTCATTTTACAATTCTGCTGGTACATACCAAATGTACGGGATGTTTTCCTATACTTAGACATTACAAAAAAATATGAGAAAATATTTATAATGCATTTACAAACTTTAGATATCCCATATTAAATGTCATATAAAGTTCTCACTTCTAAGTCGTACTACACGTCATATTACTTATCTCAAAATTTCGGACCGTTTTGTACCTTCGCGTTGTAAAACCATTGTGACCTTCTTAACCAATACCATTTGTAAATCTGACTCCTAAGTTTAAAAGTAGACTAAAAATGTTAAGTTTAGGGCCTGAGATCAGCCTCTAAAAATTTTTAGAACTCAACCTATAGTCCCTGATATTTGACCTAAAAGCGAACACAATTTCGGATTGAGTCGACTTTCATCTCTCGGTACACGAAAATTTAAACTTACATAACTTTTGACTCGTTTGGAGTTAAACGCTCTAACTTATACCGAAACGAAGCTTAAAAGAAGTTCTAAAATAGTATCTCATAATATCAACCTTGACCTGGACTTAAGACCACAAAAAATCCCTTCAAACTCACTGATCAAAAATACCCATTTCAAAATCATAACAAGACATCTTTTCAATTTATTTCCTCTAATCCTAAACCTCTAATAACACTATACAATCACCCTAAACCATTCTAACCATTCCTCATCACTTGTATGATTATCCATTAATAAAACCCAAATCAAAAATTACACATGCAATGTAATTAAATAATTTAAAAATGATAAAAACATGAATATGAATACATACCCACAAGAAACAAGATCAAAATCAAAGCCAAACAAGAACCCTCCGTTTGTTCCGTGGGGCTGAGAGAACAAGAACACCCAAAAAATTGATTCCAAACTTGTTTAATTAATCCTCCTTGATCCTGAACACAAGATTCTAACATTCATAAAAGAAAATGAGATCAAAACCCACTTAAAAAATATAATTTTTGGTAAAAATTAAAGATGATGCATGTTTGATATTATTTGTGGGATTCACTTACAAGATGATTATAAAGGATGGTCTTTGATTATATTTTCTAAAAACAATTTTTTGGTGATGGATTGGTGGTGGTGTGATGATGGTCGGCGGCTTATAAAGAGAACGAAAGGGATGGTGAAATTTTTGAAGTAAAAATGAGAGTGTGTGTGTTTGTTTGTCCCTTTTTTGTAAAAATGGAGGGACCTAGGTGGCAATTTCAGCTATCGTTTGGCCCTTTTGGCAAACAACTATTTAAAGAGCGGGAACCGACCTAGTAGTCGGTTAGAAATTTGTGCGGGAGTCAGGGATTGTCCCGACTACCTCAAAATACTTTTATATGGTTCAAACGCACACAAAATGTATATACATATGGTTCCGACTTAACTTAAAACATAATAAAAATGAAAAATTCTTAAAACTCAAATATCGATCAATCGATAATAAAAGATAAATTTTGGGCATCCGTCGGTATCGTAGTCGTTATCGGTTCTTCTTAAATCGTCAAACAAAAAAATTAAGCCTCCGTTATTGGTTTCAATTTAAACCGTCAGATAAATCCACGACAAAAATTCTTAAAAATTTAAAAATATGTACGTAAATTAGGATTAAATAATGACTTTAGATTCGGGGTGTCACATTAGGGAAAGAAGATAGGTCATTGAGTTGAGGAGAGTAGAAAGGTTTAGGTGGTGGTGGAAGAATTTCTTTTTCTTCCTGTAATTAGATTTATAGAGTAAGTCTCATTCCAATATTGAATCGGAGAGAAAGATGAATTCTTGGAGTATTTTGGAGAAGAAGAATCATGAGGATTCTTGTTCTTTTTGATCCAAATGGGTTTAACCAACATTTTTGGTTTCTTTGAATGCTTAGAAGAAGATGCTTTAGGTTGAGAAGTTTGTGACAAAGAAATGTAAGGTTAGGAAAGGAAGAATTAGGCATTATGAGGGATGAAGGAAAGAACTCCCAAAAGAGTAGAATTTAAAGAAAATAAACAAGGCAAAGATTTGAAATGAAAAAGAAAAGTTTTAGGAAATGTTTAGCCAAATTGGGTAAACAAAGAACCTTAACCAAAACAATGGTCAAAGAAGAAAGACCAAAAATAATCCAATAACGGCTTTACTGTGTGCGATTCCTTAAAATAGCTCGCGGTTCCATATCGATATGGATCCGACTGGAGGCTAAGGAACCGCATCCAGTGGACTGCTAAACTTGATTTTCAAAAGTTTTGGAGAAAGATACACTTTTTCAAAATTTTGCAAATCTTGGATTTTTACCTCTTTTAGCACTAGAGTATGCTAGGGTTGCATAAAAGTAAAACATTTACAAAGAATGTCTTGACAAAGGGTCACAAAATATTTAAATAACATTTTGGTCCAATTTTAAGTCAAGTTTTTAGAGGTTGTGATCACATAGATTAAAGCACATAAAAACTAAATCCATAAATAATCCACATGAGAAAATCATGAGGGAAAGAAAAGAAAAACAATAAATAAAAAGACAATCAATTACTACAAAGATAGCTAACAACTAGGTCTTGAATTCATAGTTCTCTTTTGGCTTTATCTTCTTTTGAAAATCATGTTAATTTTAAAGTCCATCATTTATCTCCTAGGAGGTGGAGGATTAGCAAATAGGTTCAACAAGAAGCTTTGAAACTTGATGTGAGCCCCAATCATCTCCAACCTAAGGATATCAATAAGGTGAAAGTTGTTCAAGCAACAAGGACAATTAGTTCCATTGTACATGAAAAAATCAAACAAGTGTGGATCACCCAAGAAACGGGAAATGGGAACACCCAAAAGAGGAGTGTTGGTGGTATGAGGATGAGGGGAAGGCATGGTATCCAAGGGTGAAATAGGTGAGATGGGTGAATTTAGGTTGAGTGAAGGGAAGAGGCTAAAAAACAAAGGGAATTATTTGATGAGGTTGTGGTTGAGCATTCACATTTAAGGGAGGGCTAGAAATGAGTGGAGATGAAAAATCATTCATTCTTGATTGGAATGAATAGGAGGTAGAACCATGTGAATGGTTAGTACCATGGGTTGAGGTTGTTTTCCATGAAGCAAGTGGTGGTGAAAGTGATGAGGATATGAGAATATGAGAGGATTCTTTTGGATGAGGAGGTTGGGAGGAGTTGGATGTTCTAGTGGATACCATGGTTGAATGTTGAGGTTAAGAGAAGAGTTGAAGGGATGAAGAACACAATCAACAAGAGAGGGTTTAAGAAGAGAAGGGGATGATCCAAACTAGTAATAGGTTAAAATCATTTTATGTGAACAATAAAATTAGGTAAACTAGTTTAGGAAAGTGCAGGTTCTTTTTGCAAAGGTTTTCCCCTTGATGGAAAATCTTATAGATAGACCATTGTTGATGTGTATTAACTTGAATGAGTTAAAGAATTCCATGAGGAAAGAAGGAAAGATTGGCTCATCAATATCAAGAAAACAATCAAAGACAATGGTATTGAACATGAATCGAATGAAATCAAGTCCATGAAGGTTAGAAGAAACAATACGTTCTTCATGGAAACAACAAGATTCGAGATTATTGATATGAGCTAAAACTCATATCAATTTATCAACAAATAACCCTAAAACATGAAGCAAAATACCAATTTATCTTGTAAAAACAGTATTATGTGGTATGTTTGTGTTTGTGTACACTTGTGTAGGTAAAAGGATGCATTTTCAAGAAAACAAGGGAAAATCAAGCTTAATTTGATGAAAAAGACAAGGAAGAGTCAAAAGTGACAAGACTTTGAAGAGCAAGGACCTATCTTGACAATCTGCCAAAGATGAAGGACCAAAGTGTAAATATTGTAAAAGTCAAGATCATAGTCAAATTTGGTCAACTCTCAAGTCAACTCAGTCAAAGGACCAATTTTGTTCAAGAATGAAGTTTGAAGGACTAAATATGCCAAAGAAATGAAGTTACAAGCTCAAATATACAATCTGCCAAAGTCTAGGGACTAATTCTGCTAATCTTGGAAATTATTACAAGAGTGATCCATGTGAATAGCTATTGTCCAATAAGAAGCCAGGAAAAGAGAGCCATGGATTGCCACATAATGGCATTTATTACCCACTAGCGCCGTCTTAATTAATTAACAAATCCCAACAGTGCAATCCGTGTGCACTAATTTCAACCAATCAAAGCTTGACACGTGGCATCTTCTTCATCAAAATAATTTGCCAGGATCGGGTTGGAGCTAGAGGCAATTTCATGAAAAGATATAAACATCAAAATTGCTCAAAATTACAAGACGAATCCATTGGTCAAAGCTAATCAACCTGAAATCAACTCTACAAAGAACCCCCAATCTGAGTTCATACCTACAAAATCAATTGAGCAGAATTATGACACGTAGAGACCTGGGATTGGTCCCAACACGTCACCAACCCCAACTGATCTTCTTCTCAAGTCTATAAATAGTGTGCTTAGGCTTCATTTCTTGTTGTGTAGTTGTAAGTGTGAAAACACACACATTTACTTTTTCCTTTCACCATTTCTCCTTTTTAGCTAAACTACTCAAGAGTTTGACACACTCTTGAGTTAGTTAGTTAGTTAGTAACCTTTTAACAGCTTTGTAACAAATCTCTATTAATAAAATTCAAATTCTACTTTTCCCGCCAAATCTTCTTTACCTTCTACACTATTCATTTCTTGCACCTTTGATACTCCTGTTGCTGAATTGAGTTTGTTATGATCATTCCTTGACCATAACTGACTTTGAGTGAAGATAGTAGTTGTTTGATTGATTTCAGTTCAAGTTCATAGCATATGTGATGAATTCAGGCCATTTTGATGAATCTTGTTGATGTGTAGCTGTTTTGTTGATTGTAGATAGGTGAATCTAGTGCTAAGGTGGTGGTTAGCACTAGACTAGAGAGTTCAGCACTCCTCTACTGCTCAAAGGATACTTCACAAGGTGCAAAAGCTTCTTGTTTTGGTTCCACTGAATTGTCAAATGCATGATTCATTCCTAGCTTAAATCTTTGATGAATGTATGATCAAACTTGTTATCCTGGTTGTGGTTTGATTTTAGACTTGTTTTAGCTTAAGTGTTGCCTTATCTGCTTATTGATTTGATTTGTGCCTTAGTTGATAGCTTTATTCAGTCACTTCTAGCTTTGCTTTTCAATTTGAGTTCTAGTAGCTTTTATAATTTGCAATTGGCTTTCATTCATCTCATTTTGATCACTGATTTTAGTTTCCTATGACTTTTCATTCAGTGTAAACTTGTACTTAAAAAGGCTTCACAAATGTCCATAAAGTCCAGTAATGAGTGTTTGGCATTATATGATTTTTGATTTTCAAGTGTTAATCTTTGGCAAACTAATGTTCATTTCCAGTCACAAAGTCATTACTAGTAGTTTTAAACCATTTTCAAGTCAACTTTAAGGTCAAAAAGGCAATTGGGGATATAAAAAGTTTGGGTCTATTTCAGTCAATTTTGTTCTAAAAAAGTTATCAATTTCATTTGCTTGGCATTTGTTTGTTTCTTGATGAAATTCTACCAAACCAATTCTCAAAGCTAGTTCATAATATGAAGTTTTATTGTCTATAAACATTTTGTACAGTTTTCAGTAAGCAAGTAGAAATAAGCAAAATTCTAGACTGATAAGCAAAAGCAAGTTTCTGCAAATCCAAACTGTTTTTTCATATCTCTTAATTCTTTTCATAAACTTGGCAATTTTCTTTTACAAAATCAATTAGTTAGTGTTGGTGGTTGATTTTTGAGATTTTCAGCTTTTTGAAAAAAAAACTTGGTCAACGCTTGGTCAACATAAGCCAATTTCAGCTTAATTCAATTTTCAAGCTTATTACTAGATGAATTTTGATAAGACTTGACTTCCCAATCATGTTTTGAGCTCATTAATCAATTTCAGTACAAAAATCCAGTTGTGCCTGTCTAGATTCTTGTAGAGCTTATTTTGTGCTTATTGGAAAGTGCTTATCAGCTTATTAGTCATTTTTAGCAAATTTCCTCTTACAGGTCTAGCTTATTTGTGATTTTAAGCATTTTGCAAGTGGTTTGAATAATTTTGGTTGAGAAATAAGCTCAAACGAGCTTATTTGTTAATGAAACCCGTTTTTGCATATGAACTTTTCAAAATTGCAAATTAGTCCTTCTTGAATTAAACTGGTTTAAATCTTGGCTAAACTTGCTAGTTTCTAGGGTTTTCACTAAGCAGGTCCTTTAAGTTTGAATTTTGTTCAAAATCAGTTAGTAGTTTTGGAATTTGTTGAAAATTGGTTAGTTAGTTGCATAGTTTACATTTTTTATCCTTATAGTTAACTGTTTTGGCATTTTCAGTCCTTGTACTTGTAGGATTTACATTTTGAGCATTTATTTTTCATAGAATTTACAATTTCAGTCCTTTTAGTGTTAAAATTTACATTTTGAATTTACTTGAATAAAAACTTGGTAATTGCACGATGTTTTACATATAAGTAGATAATATTTTTCAGTTTTGTAAGGCATTGTTTGAATTAGCAAATAGAATATCCAAAAAATATTAACAACCAAAAACAGTTAAAAACCCGATATTGTTAGGACTTTCAATTAGCAAGAACTGAGAAAAACGAACTGCATTATACACAATTTCAAATGGCGTCGCTGCCCTAACCAAATGGCGCCGCTGCCGGTTCTTTGACTTTACGAGAGACTATCGATTGACGGTTTTCATTGGCTTTTGGGATCCGTTCACCTTGTGAACGTTATTTTTACATATCATAAATCAAAAACAAATAAAAAATAAAAAATATAAAAATATATAAAAACTAAAAAATTAACAAAACAATTCTTTTCCTAAAGAATTGACCAAACAAATTAAAAAAATCCAAAAAGAAATCTTTTTCCTAAGAGATTGCACCCACAAATATATATTATTGGATTCTCTCGGTTTTTATGTACATATAGTATTTTCTCTTAAAAACTCATAAATAAAAAAATATTTTCCATATATTATTATAAGTAAATACGTATACGTATAAGAACAACTAATCTACATATTCTCCATAAGTATTGCCAAGGCAATACACTATGTTGAGGGGCGTTCCAGTCCTTGACACGTGTATCGATCAAACAAAATAAAGCAAGAATAGATAAATACTCTCAATAAGCAACAATTCAAAGAATACGAACATTTAAGTGAATAGAAAGGCGATGTGCTATAAAATGCCATCTAAGGGTCAATAGGTACTTAAGTGCTTCACGCCACCTAACCCCCCGTTCACTTGTGAGTATTCCAAGAAGGAAGGCTTCATTGAGGGTCTTGCACCCAAGTAGTACATACATATATTGTTATTTTCTTGTGGATATTTAATATTGAAACTCGAAGAGGATAATCCTTTTCTCTTCAAAGTCACACGAGAGCTTCTCTCTCATTCCTCGTATTGAGTTGCATGCTCACTCGCGGGCGTGCACAAATACCGATTGGTGTACAACCTCTTCCTCCGAAAAGGAAGAAAAAGAGAAAGAGTAAGACCACCACCGTCCATCAAGCCGATCACGAGAATCGTGCTTTGACTCCTCCACCACAAGAAGCCATGGCTGTTGATAATCGTTCTTTGATGGAACGTATGCAAACCAATGTTCATGGATATGCTAGTGCTATTAGGATTCCCGACATTCCCGCAAATACATTTGAGCTAAAAACGTCTATGATTACTATGGTTTCACAATCACCTTTCTATGGTAACAAGAATGATGATCCTCATGATCACCTTAAGAGATTCCTTTCTCTTTGCAATACCATTAAGCACAATAGAGTTCCACATGATGCTATTAAGTTGATGTTAGTGCCATTTTCACTTGAGGGACAAGCTAAGCATTGGTTAGACACCCAACCACCCGATAGTATCACCACATGGGATGGTTTCACCACTAAGTTTTTGAACAAGTTCTTTCCTCCATCTAAGACCATGGCCTTGAGGACCTTAATTATAGGATTTCAACAAAAACCTAGTCAATCCTTTAGTGATGCTTGGGAAGAGTATAGCGAGTTATTGAGGCGATGCCCTAACCATGGATTGGATGACGTTGACCAAATCAATACCTTCTATGATGGCCTTAAACCTCATCACCAAGATTCACTCAATGCTTCCGCGGGAGGGAATATTCTTCTTAAATACATGCAAGAGGCCTTGGACATCATTGAGACTAAAGCAATGGTTCAAACAAACAATCAATTTGAAGAAAGGGTTCATGTTATCCAAAACAATTCTCAAGCACCTTGTGATAACCAATTCCTCAAGTATCAACAAGAGATCATTCGAAAGATGGATAGAGATAGTGAGAGAAATTTTAAGGTACAACAAGAAATGCTTCAAGCTCTTAAGAGTCTTTCATTGAATAATTCTTCAAATGATGTGAATATCATTACTCTTTCTTGTGTAACTTGTGGAGGTCCCCATTCTTATGAACAATGTGATAAGGTGCAAGTTTATCAAGGGGAATGCTATGCTTACCAAGAGGAACATCGTGAACACTTCAAGCCAAATATCAATCCAAATAACCTTTCTTTCAAGTCCCAAAACTACCTTACTCCACCGGGATTCCCACCCCAACCACCAACCCAAATTCAACAAAATCCTCCTCAACTTTTACAAAGAAATCAAGGGCAAAGACCACCTTACCAAGGAAATAACTACAAGGCACCCAACAATGTTCAACATCAAGGAAATACCTTTTATCCACCACATCAAGGATTTAATCAACCACTTCCATTTTTCCCTAATCAAGGATATGCTCCAATACCAAATCAAGCTTATCATCAACTTCAAAATCAAGGATATGGGATGCAAGAGACTCAAGAGTATGTTGACAAGAAAATGCGTGAAATTGAGAAGAGAATGAATGACCAAATGAAACGTATAGCGGATGAACAAACCAATAGGCTTTTAATGGCATTAAATCAAAGACCACAAAGGTATTTACCTTCTAACACACAAACAAATCCAAGGGCAAATGTCAATGCTATTACAACAAGGAGTGGAAAGTCAACAAAGGATCCTTCACCTCCTAAACCTCCTATTGTTCAACCCACTTGTGCTCCTACTTGTGACAAGCCTTCTACCTCTACTTCACCTCCTCAAAATGCTCCCATTCACTCAAACACATCTTCTCAACCCATTCATACTTCTCCTTTACCTTCCACACTTCCCAATGAAGAAGCTAACAAAGACAAATCTTCCACTACAACACCTATTCCACCTACACCAAAACCTACTCTTCCATATCCTTCAAGGTTGAAAAAGGACAAGTTAAAGAACAAGGATGACATCCAAGTCTCCAATTTCTTAAGGATGTTCAAGCAACTCAACATCAATATATCCTTTGCGGAAGCTCTTGCTTATATGCCAAAGTTTGCTAAAATGTTCAAGGATTTACTCTCAAACAAAGAAAAATTGGTTGATTTGCCCAACACATCCCTTAATGAAAATTGTTCCGCCGTGCTACTTAAAACCTTACCAACAAAACTTGGAGATCCGGGGCGCTTCTTGATACCTTGTAATTTTCTCGATGTTGAAAATTGCATGGCTTTGGCGGATCTAGGGACAAGCATTAACCTCACGCCTTTATCGGTTTGGAAAAAACTCTCTCTTCCCGAGCTCACTCCCACTAGGATGACTCTTGAACTAGCCAACCGAACCATATCTTACCCCGTAGGTATAGCGGATGATGTGTTTGTAGGTGTGGATAAGTTTACGTTTCCGGCCGACTTTGTAGTGGTTGATTATGACATAGATCCTAGAGTGCCTTTGATTGTTGGTAGACCGTTTTTTAGAACGGGTCGTACTTTGATAGATGTGGCGGAAGGAGAACTAATTATGAGAGTAGAAGATGAGAGAGTGGTGTTTAAGTTAGGGAAAGTTTGTGATAGGAAAGAGGTTAAGGATTCTAGACCGTGTGAGATTATTAACATTGTTGATGTGTTAGATGAGGTGTGTGATGAACACTTTCATGATGCTTGTAAGAGTACTAGTGATGAGATGCCCCATGTTGAAACCGTGGCCTCAATTGCTCCCTCTTTAACACCTTTTGGAGAGAGTGATTTCCTCTTGGAGGAATTTGAGTCAAACTTTCTTGGTGATGATGATTCTCCCATTAATTGGGAAGAAGATATTCTTACGATCCAAAAGTTGCTCAATGAAGACCCTATTCCTTCTCCTATTCCACAAGAAGTTACCATTGAGGAACCTTCCATAGTAAAACCTTCCATAGAGAGTCCACCTCCAATTGAACTTAAGGACCTTCCATCCCACTTAGAGTATGCTTTCTTAGAGGGCAAAGACCAATTGCCTGTGATCATTGCTAAAGAGTTGAAAGAAGATGAAAAGGAGCAACTTATTGAAGTCCTTAAGAAACACAAGAATGCCTTAGCATGGAAAATATCCGACATAAGGGGAATTGATCCACATTTTTGTACACACAAAATCCTTATGGAGGATGACTATAAACCCGCTATTTAAAATCAAAGCAGAGTTAACCCCAAAATCCATGAGGTTATTTAGAAGGAAGTGATTAAACTCTTAGATGCGGGTATGATTTACCCCATTTCTGACTCTCCATGGGTTAGCCCGGTTCATTGTGTTCCAAAGAAGGGTGGAATCACCGTGGTGCCTAATGAGAACAATGAGCTTATTCCCACGAGACTTGTGACCGGTTGGAGAGTTTGTATTGATTATAGGAAACTCAATGAGGCGACTAGGAAGGACCATTTCCCACTTCCTTTTATGGATCAAATGCTTGAACGCTTAGCGGGAAATGAGTACTATTGCTTTCTTGATGGCTTTTCGGGTTATTTCCAAATACCAATTGACCCTAAGGATCAAGAAAAGACCACATTCACTTGTCCCTACGGTACATTTGCTTACAAGATGATGCCTTTTGGCTTATGTAATGCACCGGGGACGTTTCAAAGGTGCATGATGGCGATTTTCCATGACATGATAGAGCAAACTATGGAGGTTTTTATGGATGATTTTTCCGTCTTTGGAAATTCATTTAACTCATGTCTCACCAATCTTGAGAGAATGCTTAAGCGTTGTGAGGAAACACGTTTAGTGCTTAATTGGCAGAAATGTCACTTTATGGTGAAAGAGGGAATTGTTTTAGGAAACAAAATATCCAACAAGGGATTAGAAGTGGATCGAGCTAAAATTGATGTGATTGCTAAGCTTCCCCCACCAACCTCGGTTAAAGGTGTGAGGAGTTCTTAGGTCATGCGGGATTTTATAGGCGCTTTATTCAAGGTTTTTCTAAGATAGCTAGACCGATGACTCACCTCTTGGAGAAAGAGGCTCCTTTCATTTTTAACCAAGATTGTTTGGACTCTTTTGAAACTCTTAAGGAGAAATTGACTAAGGCTCCCGTTTTGGTTTCTCCAAATTGGGAATTACCTTTTGAGCTTATGTGTGACGCTAGTGATTATGCGGTGGGGGTCGTCTTAGTACCAAGAGTTAATAAGCATTTTCAACCTATACACTATGCGAGTAAAACCATGACCGGTGCACAACTTCATTACACTACCACGGAAAAAGAGTTGCTTGCTATAGTATATGCTTTTGAGAATTTTAGACCATACCTTGTGCTCTCCAAAACCATAGTGTATACGGATAATTCCGCTCTCAAGTATCTTATGACAAAACAAGATGCTAAGCCTAGGATTTTGAGATGGGTTTTGTTGCTTCAAGAGTTTAAGATAGAAATTCGTGATAAGAAAGGGGCCGAGAATTTAGCGGCGGATCACTTGAGTAGACTTGAGCATCCTTTTCAAGGAGATTTGCCACATCAAGAAATCAATGAATCCTTTCCATTAGAGGAGCTCATGTCTATCTCGTCCCAAGAGGATGCCACTCCTTGGTTTGCGGATATCGAAAACTATCTTGTGGGCAATGTGCTTATTGAGGGTCTTACTTATCAACAAAAAAAGAAGTTTCTTAAGGAAGTTAAGTACTACTTTTGGGACGATCCTTATCTTTTTAGGCAATGTGCGGACCAAATCATTAGACGGTGTGTAGATGGGCCCGAGGCATTTAAGATCTTAGAAGCGTGTCATAAAGGACCTACGGGTGGACATTTTGGGCCCAACTATACCGCCAATAAAGTCTTTGATTCGGGTTACTATTGGCCTTCCATTTACAAAGATGCCCATGAAATGGTGAAATTTTGTGATGTGTGTCAAAGACAAGGAAAAATTACGCAACGTGATGAGATGCCACAAAATTTCATTCAAGAGTGTGAGATATTTGATGTATGGGGAATTGATTTCATGGGACCTTTTCCATCCTCTAAGGGAAACAAGTATATACTTGTCGCGGTGGATTATGTGTCAAAATGGGTGGAGGCTAAAGCCTTACCTACCAATGATGCTAGAGTTATTGTGAAGTTTTTGAAACAATTGTTTGCTAGATTTGGTGTACCTCGAGCCATCATAAGTGATCGTGGTACGCACTTTTGTAATGATCAATTCACGAGAGTTATGAAGAAATATGGAGTTAATCATAGACTTTCTACCGTGTATCACCCTCAAACAAATGGTCAAACCGAGGTCACAAATCGTGGTTTGAAGAGAATTTTAGAGAGAGCGGTGGGAGAGCATCGAGCTTCTTGGTCGGATAAGCTTGATGATGCTTTGTGGGCGTTTAGGACGGCTTTTAAAACACCAATTGGTTGTACTCCTTATAGGCTTGTCTATGGAAAAGCGTGCCACCTCCCATTTGAGTTAGAACACAAGGCATCTTGGGCTCTCAAGTGGGCTAACTTTGATTTAAACCAAGCCGGTTACCATAGGAATGATCAACTCAATGAGATGGATGAATTGAGAGCCAATGCCTATGAAAATTCTTTGCTTTACAAGGAAAAGACTAAGAAATTGCATGATGCTAAGATCAAGAATCATGAGTTCAAAGTTGGAGATCCGGTTCTCCTCTTTAACTCAAGGTTGAAACTTTTTGCGGGCAAGCTTAAGTCGAGATGGTCCAGTCCATTCACTATTGCTTAAGTGTTTCCATATGGAACTATTGAGTTGTCACAACCCGATGGTCCAAATTTTAAAGTGAATGGTCACCGTGTTAAGCATTACTTTGGGGATGACATTTCCATTGAAATGGTCTAAGAGATCCCCATTTTCCCCATGAATTGATTCATTGAGGGACGAGTCGAGCTAGAGACTCATTAACTCAAGCATCGTATAACTAGGTTTAGAGTGTTGTAGGTTAGAAAGAAAGGTATAGACTTGGAGATAAGTGTAGGGGAGACCTTCTTTTGTCTTCATGATTGTTTGTAGGGTTTCTCACTCATTTCATGCTTTGGAGCTTATGGAGGAGGCCCTTGTATCCGGTTCACTTCGTTACTATAGTGATTTTTCATTGACACCTTGTGCTTAAACATGATTTCACTAATAGTCGTCCTTTCCTTAACTTGGGTTAAGCAAAGTCTATTCATTGTCATAAGTGTAGGGGAAGTTTTTATACTTCCATTCTTTTAAACATTGAGGACAATGTTTAGCTTAAGTGTAGGGGGGGTCTTCTATCGAAATGACCTTACCTAGAACTTTTTATTGTCTTTCATGATAACATGAAAAATTGGATTTTCAACATTTTTCAAATTTTTGATCTACTTTGGCCACCAAAAATATGCATTCATAATTCTTGCATTAATCATTTTGCATAACACATTTGCATTGTATATATTCTTCTTTTATTTTTCATCAAAAATATATAAAAAGGAAAAAATATAATAAAAACATGGTTTTAACAAGTTTAGACTTCTTTGACATATTAGGCCCGCCATGGATATTTTGACTCAACCCGAGTTTGCTTATCAAAGCATTCTCTAGCTAGTATCCTTAACCATGTAGTCCTTCATTGGTCTATTAGGCTAAGCATCCACCAATCTCATTATTTGAGATTTTAAATTTGTGGAGAATGGGAAATGATAGAGTTGAAGCAAGTATAAAAGGGCTAGATAAACTTCATGATAATTACTTGTGGCTAAACCATTCTCTTCTTTACCTCTATTTTCTTCGCATGTATATATCTGTTAATAAATAATCAAGAACGGTTTTAATTGGTTTGTAATCTCTTATGCAGTTTTGTCTAATCATTCATGGTTGGTATGAGTACGTCTTAAGATTCTAAGTTAGAACGTTTTATGTGTACTAGACTTATGTCATGCTCAATATTTAGCGGGTGTTTTTCCTTTTATTCTTTTCAAATTTCTTAGTGAGGAATAAAGAAAAATAAGAGCGACTTATAAAAAAATGAGTGGCTAGAAAAAAAGAAAAAAAAAATATATATATATATATAAGACTCCCAAGAGGGGCAGTGTAGTGTTAATTATAGTGACTATTGAGTTCCAATATTACCTTGACGGGTTGCGGGGATGTTGGGAATAAATTAAGGCCAGATCACTTGAGTGCTGACAAGAACAAAACAAGCGTTGACAAGAACAAAACAAGCGCTGACAGCTCAAGCGTTGACAAGTTAAAGTCAAGCGTTGACACATTGAAGACAAGCACTGATGGAAGATATATTCTACACGTTTATTATATTCTAGAATATTTCTAGTAAGGATAGAAACGACAATGTATTTTCTATATTTATCTTTACCTAGAACAGCTGATACGTAGATTATTGTACAAGGCTTCTTATGTCTATAAAAGAAGGCCTTTAGGTTAATGTTTGATATAAGTTTTTATATAAGTTTTCATTCATAAACATCTTTCATTGTAAGCAAGTTTGATATTGATAATCAAAGTGAAAATTTGTTTACATCATTGTGTGTTCTTGTTTAAGTGTTAAATTCCGCATAACACTTAGATTCATAAAGCATATACAAAGGTTTCTCTACGTGTATTACTTGATCTAATCTCGTATACACAAAGCTAATCGATCTAAGTTTGGGATCAACAAATGGTATCAGAGCTTGTTGAGGAACTTTTGATCTTAAAGAACACCAGAACCCTAAAATCACAAAAACCCTAATTTTCTCAGAAACCCTAACAACATCATGTCTGAAGCAATAACCTCCTCCTCCTCAGCCTTACCAAACATCAAGATTCCCATGCTTGATGCAACCAACTTTGACTTATGGAAGTTCAACTTTGAACAATATCTGGGATCTATGACTACACACTCTGGGAGATTATTGAATATGGAAACACATTCAATAAGGCTCAAAAGATTCTTGATGCCATTACTCAAAGATCAGCTGTTGCCTGATGTTCTGAAGCTGATAAGAAAGAAAAACCTGGAGATGGTAGAGCTGTGGCTGCTGATGACATTGCAAAGAAAAGGGTTGACATAAAAGCCCTAAATATTCTAAAAGTCTCTTTGGGATAAGAAAACCAGCATAAATATAGAGGCTATGAATCTGCTAAGGATCTTTGGGAAACTCTTGAAGTTGCATATGGTGGCAATGCAGACACTAAGGAGGAAAAGAAAAAGCAACTTCTGCATGATTATGCTGTCTTCAAAGCTCAACCCAATGAGAAATTGAGTAGTGTGAGAAGCAGATTGCTTGACGTTACTAGCAAGTTGTCCTTCATGGGGACACAAGTTGGTGATGTTGACATCAATGCTACCTTTCTTAAAAGTCTTGGTGAGGCATGGACGATTGAGGCAAGATCTATTCTTGCCAACAATACTTACAAGAGCTCCTCGTTTGATGACATCTACAACAAAATAAGACTGTTGGAAGATGAAACTCTTTTAGAGCATGGAAGCAAATCTACCACCAGCAACATGGCCTTCTTTTCTCATAGTGAAGGTCAATTCAATCAGAAGAACTCTTATATGCATCCAGTTACTGGATAATCATATGTCAGCGCTAGAACAAGTCCTGTCAACGTCTCCTATTTAGACGCTGACACATTCAAGAATGACTCCCCAAGAGTTAAACCTGCTGGTTTAGATTTGGATACTGTTTGTGCCTACATTGCTTCTTTGCCCAATGGTTCAGTGATTACATATGAGGACCTTGAGCAGATAAGTGATGAGCACTTGGAAGAGATGGACATCAAGTGGAACATGGCTCTTGCTAGTATAAGAGCAAATAGGTGGAACAGAAGGTTTAAAAAGAAGATGACCTTCAATGCTAAAGACACAACTGGATTTGATAAATCCAAAGTTGAATGCTACAACTGTCATCGTATGGGGCACTTCATGAGGGAATGCAGATCTCCTAGAAGATCTGATGCTGGTAAACCCTCAAGTTAGGTTGTTAAAGCTCAGGATTCCAAAGCCATTGTTGCAGTTCAAGGAATTGATGGTACAGGATGGGATTGGAGCTATCTGGCTAAGAATGCTGAAGAGGATAAAGCTTTGGTTGCTGATATTGAAGAAGAAGAGCATGTTGAATATGCTCTCATGGCACACTCCTCCTCTTCATCTGATAATGAGGTATATGATGATGATTTTTGTAGCAAAGGTTGTAGGTTAAATACTGAAAGACTTAACAAAGAGGTGTTAAAACTAAAAGATGATATGAGTACTGAAAGATGTAAATTGTCTAATTACCAACTAGCTCTTATTGAAACTGAGAAAACCGTTCTGAATACAAGAAAATGGAATTTGACTTAAAAGATAAGATCAATATCTTAAAACATGAGTTAGAGGGTAGTATGGATATTAGAAAAATCATGGAAAGGGTTAATGGTGAATTACAGGCTAAGTTAGATGAGGCCATTAAGAATAAAGATAATGTTGGCCTCAAAATTCAAAGATTTGATAGAGCCACCCAAACCCTAGGAGACTGTGTAGCTAAACAAAGGGATCCTAAGGACATGACTGGGATTGGGATGAATGATTATTTTTTGGTTCCACCACCAGCTGGTGACTTCTATGGTGTCCAACAAAGGGACTTATCTTGGACTGGTTTACCAGAGCTCCAAGAGGAGGAATTCATTCCTCCACCAAGAGTTTTCACTCCAGTGGAAGAGTATCAACAAAAATTGACTGACCTAAATGAGTGGAAGAAAGCTAACCCTACTTTATTTGTTAAGGGAGGTTTGCTATGTGAAAGTCCAAATGAATCTACACCCATTAAGGTTAATAACCCAATCACTGGTAAAGTTGTTGACCTAGGCTCAAACACTGTTAGAAGACCTAGCATTAAATATGCAGAGATGTATAGGAATACTAGGTCACCCAAGAGTCAAGTTAGCAATCATGGAACAGGCTTCTTTCCTTCTAGACCTAAGGTTGTGTCTAGAAAAGCTTGCTACACTTGTGGTAGCTTTTCACACTTGGCATACAAGTGTGTCAACGCTCCTAAAGCCAGCGCTGACAGGAATAATTTCAGCGCTGTCAGGAACAAAGTCAACGTTGTTAGAAAGTCAAACGTTGTTAGACCCAAACCTTGTGTGCAGTAAAGTCCACAAGTGATTAGACCTGCCCCATTCTTTTCTAGAAGGTCTAACACTCATGGACAAAGACCATTTCAAAAGACAAACACCTGGTCAAATAGGCAATGGGTTTCTGTAGCAAACCCTAGGTTCAACGCTGACAAGGGTAATTTCAGCGTTGACAGGACAAATTCTAACGCTGACAGAAACGTGACCAGACCTAAATTGTAACACACCCAAATTCATGATAGGCAGCGGAAGGGTCATTGGGAGTATTACTTCATAGTACAACACACAAGTTACAGAAAACGACTCAAAAAGAGGTGTTTGAACAATTTAATCAATTCGATAATTTAAAATCAGAGTTCACAAACAGAAACTGGTCCCAACAATAATGTAATAATAAACCGTTTATCGAATGGTAATCATTATTTTATTGCCTTTAAAATATCCAGTGCGACTCCATGCTCCAGCTGCTATTAAACCTGAGTACCTGGGAAATACATGCTAAAACATCAACACAACGGTTGAGTGAATTCATAGGTTTGCAAGTAAAAGCAGTGGACCACAAGATTTCAAGTATTCAGTTTTCAAAATTCAGATAGCATCAGTTATCGCATTTAGCTCATGATACCGAACATTAACATCTGTTATTCCGTTCAAGTTTCAAATACAGTGCGTCCAGTCGATTTTCCGTTAAACCCGGATGGAGAGGTCAATCCCAATAGATCTATTCACAACATTCGTGTTTACTCGACCAGTACAGTCGGTCCAAGTAATTAACGGTTCATGACTAAAAGGGATAAAATAAGCATACAGTTCAAGCACTTGCGTCCATTCGTAAAAAGTAGCATGTATCCTCCTCGCGGGTTTAATAAAATAATTAAAATATTAAAAGCGAGGCTATGAACTCACCTTGACAATAAACGAAAGGAAGCGATATAACATCAAGACAATTGTGATGAGAACAAAGCGATGATATAAGATAACTCGAGAAATCGTTATCTTCTAACGACGACCTTTTCACTTGCCATTAATCCGCCATAAAGAAAGTACTCAAAAGAAAAGCAAGTATAGCCCATGCCAATATTGATCAAAATTTCTATAGTTGCGTCTTTCGTTTCATTACTAAGACGAGATGACTAAGTTTTTATACTAAAGAATATACTTGCGCAATAAGTATAAAAATGTGAGATCCATTCAACTACTTAGTTTATATAACACTTGATTTAATATTCGGTTATGTAGTCGATAGAAAAATCAGCTAAGACATATCAACCAAGCATGTATGCGTGGCACTAATATAGAGTCGGAAATATTTTAGAGTTTATAGCAATATGCATGCAAAACACGTCAAACCATTGATGAGAAAACCAAATGATGTTTTACTTCTTAATTTAGTTACACCACTAGAATTGTAGACAACTAGAGCATATTAGTTTTTAGGCGCAAATGTATATATTGCTTATTTTTTTCATTTTGTTAAATTTCGATAAGCGGGTATTATCGAATCCCGATATTTTAAAAGTTACCCGATTTAAAAATTACGCCGAGAGCACGAAAAATAAACATTTAATATAAAATAAAAACTTAGACGTTCAGATAACATTAATATTTTGATATAAAATTAAGACTTATCATATAATAAATGTTAACGCGTTATATTAATGAACGACGCTTAAACGTTCATCATAAATTTACAAAGAATGTCCATAAAATGAGAAATTAAAACGATGACAATAGAATATATTTCTATGTCATAACGAGGATATATAAGGTCGATGACGGACATATACTCTGTCGATAAATAATAAATGACAACATTTGATACATTAAGCCATAACCTTCCCGGTTAGCCGAGAATTCAATATTTTTTATAAAAACAAACATGATAAATATAAGTCGGGTTATAAATAATGATCCGATAATTACGAATTGCTACATTCGCCAATCCTTTAGGAAAATCCGTCTCGGATTTTAGTTCGCGTTACTCGTCGATGGATTGATTGCGAAAAAAGCGAGAATATTGTTTTATTAAGTTCACGGTAGATACCACGTTCGAATTGAGTCGGATTGAGTTGTAAAGGTAAATCATAAACAAACTAAAAGAACTTCAAATAGTCACTCGTACACGAAAATTGCGATTGGAATGGGAATAGCGATAGACAACGGATAAATCGTACAATCGAATTACGAGTCGAAATGAAACAATTTGTGAGAACGCCACATGCTTAAGTCCACTCATTTATAAATCATTAATTACATGGGTTCGTCAGGTCCATCTAATTAATATTTATAAAATAACGGTTCGGTAAATTTTCTTGTTCAAACGAGTGACGAATTCGTTTCAACAAGTTTATTATAAACTCGGCTACCTAAGCATCGTTTGCACAAAACACGAGATCAAGACGAAATGAGATGTTTCATAGAAAAAATAAATATAATCTCCTTTACGACATGATTCTTTTGAATCATTCAAAGTGATAAGAAAATCAAGGAGCACAAGAAACCGTGTTTAAAAGAAATATGTGCCCCAAAAATGGCATATCAGAGGGTGACAAGTCAATGTCGTACTCCAATCAACTGGAAGACTTTACAAATACGGTCTATGAAACAACATTTGCGATTCCAAAGCACAAGAAGTGCATTCAAACTCGGAATCAGAAGGTAAATAACCAGCGGAATTGGCAGTTGGCGGTGAGTTCACGCTTATATAAATTAGTTATCATAGAAGTTATAAAAAAAATTACCAAGACCATTGCTTCACTCGCAATGTCTTGAAAGAGCTTAATTCTTATATAAATAATCTCTTCATATAAACATACTAACAAGAAACAAATATATATATCAATATACATATTTACAAGCTATCGGGTAGCACGAGCGCATGGATGATTTTCAAAGCAATAAAATCGTTTTAGTTAAAGAGCTGTTATAGTCTAGGTTTTGGAAACGACCTAGTTCTCTATAACAAGTGCTCTGATACCAATCTGTAACACACCCAAATTCATGATAGGCAGCGGAAGGGTCATTGGGAGTATTACTTCATAGTACAACACACAAGTTACAGAAAACGACTCAAAAAGAGGTGTTTGAACAATTTAATCAATTCGATAATTTAAAATCAGAGTTCACAAACAGAAACTGGTCCCAACAATAATGTAATAATAAACCGTTTATCGAATGGTAATCATTATTTTATTGCCTTTAAAATATCCAGTGCGACTCCATGCTCCAGCTGCTATTAAACCTGAGTACCTGAGAAATACATTCTAAAACATCAACACAACGGTTGAGTGAATTCATAGGTTTGCAAGTAAAAGCAGTGGACCACAAGATTTCAAGTATTCAGTTTTCAAAAGTCAGATAGCATCAGTTATCGCATTTAGCTCATGATACCGAACATTAACATTCGTTATTCCGTTCAAGTTTCAAATACAGTGCGTCCAGTCGATTTTCCGTTAAACCCGGACGGAGAGGTCAATCCCAATAGATCTATTCACAACATTCGTGTTTACTCGACCAGTACAGTCGGTCCAAGTAATTAACGGTTCATGACTAAAAGGGATAAAATAAGCATACAGTTCAAGCACTTGCGTCCATTCGTAAAAAGTAGCATGTATCCTCCTCGCGGGTTTAATAAAATAATTAAAATATTAAAAGCGAGGCTATAAACTTACCTTTACAATAAACGAAAGGAAGCGATATAACATCAAGACAATTGTGATGAGAACAAAGCGACGATATAAGATAACTCGAGAAATCGTTATCTTCTAACGACGACCTTTTCACTTGCCATTAATCCGCCATAAAGAAAGTACTCAAAAGAAAAGCAAGTATAGCCCATGCCAATATTGATCAAAATTTCTATAGTTGCGTCTTTCGTTTCATTACTAAGACGAGATGACTAAGTTTTTATACTAAAGAATATACTTGCGCAATAAGTATAAAAATGTGAGATCCATTCAACTACTTAGTTTATATAACACTTGATTTAATATTCGGTTATGTAGTCGATAGAAAAAGCAGCTAAGACATATCAACCAAGCATGTATGCGTGGCACTAATATAGAGTCGGAAATATTTTAGAGTTTATAGCAATATGCATGCAAAACACGTCAAACCATTGATGAGAAAACCAAATGCTGTTTTACTTCTTAATTTAGTTACACCACTAGAATTGTAGACAACTAGAGCATATTAGTTTTTAGGCGCAAATGTATATATTGCTTATTTTTTTCATTTTGTTAACTTTCGATAAGCGGGTATTATCGAATCCCGATATTTTAAAAGTTACGCGATTTAAAAATTACGCCGAGAGCACGAAAAATAAACATTTAATATAAAATAAAAACTTAGACGTTCAGATAACATTAATATTTTGATATAAAATTAAGACTTATCATATAATAAATGTTAACGCGTTATATTAATGAACGACGCTTAAACGTTCATCATAAATTTACAAAGAATGTCCATAAAATGAGAAATTAAAACGATGACAATAGAATATATTTCTATGTCATAACGAGGATATATAAGGTCGATGACGAACATATACTCTGTCGATAAATAATAAATGACAACATTTGATACATTAAGCCATAACCTTCCCGGTTAGCCGAGAATTCAATATTTTTTATAAAAACAAACATGATAAATATAAGTCGGGTTATAAATAATGATCCGATAATTACGAATTGCTACATTCGCCAATCCTTTAGGAAAATCCGTCCCGGATTTTAGTTCGCGTTACTCGTCGATGGATTGATTGCGAAAAAACCGAGAATATTGTTTTATTAAGTTCACGGTAGATACCACGTTCGAATTGAATCGGATTGAGTCGTAAAGGTAAATCATAAACAAACTAAAAGAACTTCAAATAGTCACTCGTACACGAAAATTGCAATTGGAATGGGAATAGCGATAGACAACGGATAAATCGTACAATCGAATTACGAGTCGAAATGAAACAATTTGTGAGAACGCCACATGCTTAAGTCCACTCATTTATAAATCATTAATTACATGGGTTCGTCAGGTCCATCTAATTAATATTTATAAAATAATGGTTCGGTAAATTTTCTTGTTCAAACGAGTGACGAATTCGTTTCAACAAGTTTATTATGAACTCGGCTACCTAAGCATCGTTTGCACAAAACACGAGATCAAGACCAAATGAGATGTTTCATAGAAAAAATAAATATAATCTCCTTTACGACATGATTCTTTTGAATCATTCAAAGTGATAAGAAAATCAAGGAGCACAAGAAACCGTGTTTAAAAGAAATAGGTGCCCCAAAAATGGCATATCAGAGGGTGACAAGTCAATGTCGTACTCCAATCAACTGGAAGACTTTACAAATACGGTCTATGAAACAACATTTGCGATTCCAAAGCACAAGAAGTGCATTCAAACTCGGAATCAGAAGGTAAATAACCAGCGGAATTGGCAGTTGGCGGTGAGTTCACGCTTATATAAAATAGTTATCATAGAAGTTATAAAAAAAAATTACCAAGACCATTGCTTCACTCGCAATGTCTTGAAAGAGCTTAATTCTTATATAAATAATCTCTTCATATAAACATACTAACAAGAAACAAATATATATATCAATATACATATTTACAAGCTATCGGGTAGCACGAGCGCATGGATGATTTTCAAAGCAATAAAATCGTTTTAGTTAAAGAGCTGTTATAGTCTAGGTTTTGGAAACGACCTAGTTCTCTATAACAAGTGCTCTGATACCAATCTGTAACACACCCAAATTCATGATAGGCAGCGGAAGGGTCATTGGGAGTATTACTTCATAGTACAACACACAAGTTACAGAAAACGACTCAAAAAGAGGTGTTTGAACAATTTAATCAATTCGATAATTTAAAATCAGAGTTCACAAACAGAAACTGGTCCCAACAATAATGTAATAATAAACCGTTTATCGAATGGTAATCATTATTTTATTGCCTTTAAAATATCCAGTGCGACTCCATGCTCCAGCTGCTATTAAACCTGAGTACCTGAGAAATACATGCTAAAACATCAACACAACAGTTGAGTGAATTCATAGGTTTGCAAGTAAAAGCAGTGGACCACAAGATTTCAAGTATTCAGTTTTCAAAAGTCAGATAGCATCAGTTATCGCATTTAGCTCATGATACCGAACATTAACATTCGTTATTCCGTTCAAGTTTCAAATACAGTGCGTCCAGTCGATTTTCCGTTAAACCCGGACGGAGAGGTCAATCCCAATAGATCTATTCACAGCATTCGTGTTTACTCGACCAGTACAGTCGGTCCAAGTAATTAACGGTTCATGACTAAAAGGGATAAAATAAGCATACAGTTCAAGCACTTGCGTCCATTCGTAAAAAGTAGCATGTATCCCCCTCGCGGGTTTAATAAAATAATTAAAATATTAAAAGCGAGGCTATGAACTCACCTTGACAATAAACAAAAGGAAGCGATATAACATCAAGACAATTGTGATGAGAACAAAGCGACGATATAAGATAACTCGAGAAATCGTTATCTTCTAACGACGACCTTTTCACTTGCCATTAATCCACCATAAAGAAAGTACTCAAAAGAAAAGCAAGTATAGCCCATGCCAATATTGATCAAAATTTCTATAGTTGCGTCTTTCGTTTCATTACTAAGACGAGATGACTAAGTTTTTATACTAAAGAATATACTTGCGCAATAAGTATAAAAATGTGAGATCCATTCAACTACTTAGTTTATATAACAATTGATTTAATATTCGGTTATGTAGTCGATAGAAAAAGCAGCTAAGACATATCAACCAAGCATGTATGCGTGGCACTATTATAGAGTCGGAAATATTTTAGAGTTTATAGCAATATGCATGCAAAACACGTCAAACCATTGATGAGAAAACCAAATGCTGTTTTACTTCTTAATTTAGTTACACCACTAGAATTGTAGACAACTAGAGCATATTAGTTTTTAGGCGCAAATGTATATATTGCTTATTTTTTCATTTTGTTAAATTTCGATAAGCGGGTATTATCGAATCCCGATATTTTAAAAGTTACGCGATTTAAAAATTACGCCGAGAGCACGAAAAATAAACATTTAATATAAAATAAAAACCTAGACGTTCAGATAACATAAATATTTTGATATAAAAATTAAGACTTATCATATAATAAATGTTAACGCGTTATATTAATGAACGACGCTTAAACGTTCATCATAAATTTACAAAGAATGTCCATAAAATGAGAAATTAAAGGTATGACAATAGAATATATTTCTATGTCATAACGAGGATATATAAGGTCGATGACGGACATATACTCTGTCGATAAATAATAAATGACAGCATTTAATACATTAAGCCATAACCTTCCCGGTTAGCCGAGAATTCAATATTTTTTATAAAAACAAACATGATAAATATAAGTCGGGTTATAAATAATGATCCGATAATTACGAATTGCTACATAAATATTTGCAGCCACAAGGTAAGGGGTCTAAAGCTTCTTCAAGCTTAACATGGAGACCCAAGAAAGATCAAAACCCTAATGATAATGGGATTTCAATGACTTGCAATAGATTTAATTACATTTCAAAGGTCATTACAAAACCTATTGGGGTTAACTGGGTATTACATCCTAAAAAGGATGAGCATGGGGTTGTTGTGAGAATTAAGTCTGTTCTTATTGAACAACCAGATGAATCCAAGTCTTTTGAGACTTGGGTTCCAAAAGAAAACTAATTTGTTTTCTTTATGTGCAGGGCATTCAAAGACAGATCAATGATTATGGATATTGGGGTAGTGGATGCTCAAGGCACATGACAGGGAAGGAAGACTATCTGACGAATTTCACCCCTATTAAAGATGGTGATAAGGTATACTTTGGAGGTGGATATGGTACCATCACAGGCAAAGGAACCCTTCTCACCAATAATCTGCGTTTTGAGAACGTCTTCCTGGTAAAAGAACTTGATTACAACTTGTTTAGTGTATCACAGGTTTGTGATAACAAAAATAAAGTTCTTTTTACTGATACTGAGTGTTTGGTGTTAAGCAAGGATTTTAAGATCCCTGATGAGAAATATATTGAGTATAGAACACCTAGGCATAAGGACATATATAATGTGAATTTAAATGGGATTAAAAAGAATACCAATATGTCTTGTTTTTATGCTAAGGCCTCAGTAGATGAGAGTAATTTGTGGCACAGGAGACTAGGGTACATAAATTTTAAAAATATAAATAGACTTGTGAGGCTTGGTTTAGTTCATGGTTTGCTTGAGAAGGCCTTCCACAATGACCATTCTTGTGTTGCATGTCTTAAAGGCAAGCAGCACAAGGTCTCATTCAAGTCCAAACAGGTGCATACTAGTTCCAGACCTCTTCATATGCTTCACATGGACCTCTTTGGTCCAACAAATATAGAAAGCTTGAATGGTAAGTTATATTGCTTTGTTATCACAGATGACTTTCCTTGATTTACTTGGACATTCTTTCTAGCTATGAAGAGTGACACATCTGATGTTCTTATTGATTTTATCACTCAGATTGAAAAGAGGTCTGGCAATGAGGTTAAAATGCTTAGGAGTGATAATGGTGGAGAATTTAGGAATAAGAAGTTAGATGATTTCTGTGCCAAGAAAGGAACTACTAGGCAATTTAGCATTGCTAGAACCCCACAACAAAATTGGGTTGCTGAGAGGAAAAATAGAACCCTAATTGAAGCAGCCAGAACATTGTTGGCTGATGCTCACTTTCCTATAGCCTTTTGGGCTGGGGCTGTTAATACAGCTTGCTATGTGCAAAATAGAGCATTGGTTAACAAAATTCAGAACAAAACACCTTATGAGTTACTTTGGGGAAGAAAACCTAATATTGGTTTTCTCAGACCTTTTGGTTGTCATGTAGTAGTGTTGGATACTAGTGATGCCTTAGTGAAATTTAGTGCAAAAGGTGATGAGGGCTACTTCATGGGGTATTCAGTGCAGAGCAAGGGTTATAGGGTTTATCTTAAAGAGGACAAACGTATAGTTGAAAGAGTACATGTTAGGTTCTTAGAGAATAAACCTAGTGATCCTGAAAGTGGTCCTAATTGGTTGTTTGGTTTGGAACCCTTATCTAGAACTTTAAATTATATGCCTGTCACTAATCCAGAAATTGTGAAGGTAACTTCAAATGTTGTGGAGGAACAAGTTGTTAATGTTTCAGGTACACAGGTTCATGAGAAGGTTGGATCACAAGCAGAAAAGGCATCTCCTACATTAGAATACGTCACAATTCCCATTTGGACAGATGCTTTTGCTGCTGCTGCTGCTGCTGGACAAGATAATGGTGGTTTCCAAGTACCACCAGATACAAACATGCATGGTCCTTCAGGCGCTGACAAAGGTAAATCTAGCGCTGACAAGACTAATTCAGACGTTGATGGCTCAGACGTTGACAACAACAACAGTTCAAGCGTTGTTAGCCCAAGCGTTGACAAACAAGGTTCAGACGTTGACAACACCTTTGCACATATTTTCTCTTCTACTTTTGAACAAGGTGAACCTTCCAAATCTTATGAAGAAGGTCATCCTTATGTTGATATAAGAGAGTCTGATGAAGAAGATATTGGCAACATGGAGCATGAGGTTGAGGACACCAGACTTTTTGAAGGAGGAGTTCTCACTTCTACAATGAAGAATCACCCCTCTTTCCAGATCATTGGTGATATTATGACTCCAGTTCAGACTAGAAGGTCTCATCAAGGTCTTGGTGGGTTTATTGCCAATATACACAAGAAGGTTGATACCCCTCTTGTGCAAGCATGTTTGTTTGCATGTTTTATGTCACAAGAAGAACCCAAGAAAATATTTGATGCTCTCAAAGAACCAAGTTGGGTGGAAGCAATGCAGGATGAGCTTCACCAATTTGCAATTCAGGATGTTTGGGAGCTGGTTGATTGTCCTAGATTTGTCAGACCTATAGGGACAAGATGGGTTCTCAGGAACAAAAGAGATGAAAGAGATATTGTGGTCAGAAACAAGGCAAGGTTAGTGGCTCAAGGTTATACACAAGAGGAGGGGATAGACTATGAGGAGGTCTTTGCACCAGTTGCAAGGATTGAAGCTATTAGGATTTTTCTAGCCTATGCCTCCTTCATGGGCTTCACAGTCTATCAAATGGATGTCAAGAGTGCCTTTCTGTATGGCACCATTGTTGAGGAAGTATATGTAATGCAACCTCCTGGTTTTGAGGATCCAGAGCATCCAGATAAAGTGTATAGAGTCAAAAAGGCTATGTATGGCCTTCATCAAGCCCCTAGAGCATGGTATAGTACTTTGTCTACCTATTTGGTGGACAATGGATTCAAGAGGGGCACCATAGATCAGACACTATTTACAAAGAAGAAAGGCAAGGATGTGTTGCTTGTGCAGGTCTATGTTGATGATATCATTTTTGGGTCTACTGATCCAAAGATGAGTGAGGATTTCTCCAAGCTTATGACAGACAAATTCAAGATGGGTGTTATGGGGGAGATGAACTTCTTTCTTGGTTTACAAGTTCAGCAGAAAGAGGATGGTATCTTCATCTCCCAGGACAATTATGTTGCTGAGATCTTGAAGAGGGCTACTACTCCTATGGATAGAGAACACCCTTGGGGAAAGATTGGAGATGGGAAAGATGTTGTTGTCAGGCATTATAGATCCATGATTGGATCCTTGATGTATCTTACTGCCTCCAGACCTGATATCATGTTTGCTGTGTGTGCTTGTGCACGCCATCAAGTGACTCCCAAAGAATGTCAGCTTTATGCTGTGAAGAGGATCTTTAGGTACCTAAGATGCTATCCTAGTCTTGGTTTGTGGTACCCAAAGGATTCACCATTGGAGCTGATTACATATTCAGATAGTGATTATGGAGGTGATAAATTTGATAGGAAATCCACAACTGGTGGATGTCAGTTTCTTGGGAGCAGGTTAATATCTTGGCAATGCAAGAAACAAACAGTGGTGGCTAATTCTACAACTGAAGCAGAGTATGTGGCTGCAGCTGCATGTTGTGGTCAAGTGTTGTGGATTCAGAACCAGCTGTTGGACTATGGGTACAATTTCATGCATACTAAGATATTTGTTGACAATAATAGTACTTTATGCATCATTAAGAATCTTGTACATCATTCTAAAACTAAACACATAGAAATTAGACACCATTTTATAAGAGATTGCTTTGAGAAAGGTTTAATAAAACCAGATAGGGTTGACACTGAGGAAAATGTGTCTGATTTATTAACTAAACCTTTTGATGCTAGGAGATTTCAATACTTGGTAACAAGTATTGGAATGGTTAATCTCACATAATATGTGTTTTGGATTCTTTTTGTAAAAGTATGTATAGGATGATGCATTATTATTGTTGGTCTTATTGTTGATTTAGATTTTCCACTATATTTTTCTAACACTGACAAAGGTTGCTTGAACGCTGATAAGTGTTTTTGCAACGTTGTCAGCAATATAATTGTCTAACGCTGACAAAGCTTCCCTCAACGCTGTCATGTGTTATCGGGGCGTTGTCAGCAACAATGTTAGTTTTGTGGTTTTCAATCTAAATGTACAGATGGTGTTAGTAGTATACCATTGGATACAGAGTTGCTTATGGATCAATAGAGAAGCATTTGGACAAGTTTTTATGGATGATGGTTGGAATGTTTCATTCCTATCTTGACATAAATTTTTTTATGTTCATGCATGATTTTAGAAAACTTTTTGTATCATAGTTTAAGGAGAGGTTTTAGGAACCTTTAGGATGTTTGGGTATCCATATGATACTCTTATAACAATTCTAGATTGTGTCCACAGGTGAGTATGAGTTAGTTTTACTAAATCATGAGGCACTGTAGCATGCAAAGTTGATATACTGTGCATGCTGCCAAGACATGTTTGGCCTAGAATTGGTTGTGGTCTGTTGGGAGACTTGGGAATGATTTTGATATGGGATTTCCCTGGGAGTAATAAGGATTTTATAGCCGTTGGGCGTTGATAGGTTATTTTTGACCGTTGACACTCAATGGGACCTACCCAGTTGTTACTTTTTGACATATTTTCAAGCCGTAATTTTAGGAGTTGTTACTTTCATTTAATGCATGAGATAACTTATAACTTTTTCAATATTTTCATGATTGATTTTTGAAAATCTTTGCCTATTTTTGGGCCAATCACATGCATTCTTTTTCTCCTATAAATTTGGCTCCTATTTTAAACAGGGTATCTATAATTCTTGTCTAACAATTTCTCTTATCAACTTCATCTTCTTCACTTAAAATTAACAGCTTTCATCAATGGCACCAAAGTTTAAACCAACAGAATTGGAATTGGGGTTCAGATCACAACACAACATGATTGCTTATCTTGAAGCTGATGATGCTCTGTTTCCCCAATACACACAAATGGTGGCGTATTTGAACGCATCCCCATTAAGGTATGCTCTTTCTCATGCACCACTCATTCTAGTCACACACATTAAGCAGTTTTGGAACACTGTCAGTTCCTCAACAGTTAATAGAGTGACCACATTGACTTCTATTGTTCATGGGAGATCTTGGGTGGTTACTGAGGCATTGGTACGCCAAGCCTTGCATCTTGATGATGCTGATGGTATAGCCACCCTTCCCATAAATGAAATAGAACAAGGGCTTAGGGCTTTGGGATATCCTTTTCTTGATGAAGGTACTCTCAACAAGTATCATAAGCAGGAATTTCCCCCAGCCTGGAAGTACCTCATACATGTCCTCCTTCAATGTTTAAGTCCCAAATGTACTGCACACAATGAGATCAATAGATCCATTGCCAGTGCTATTGTGTGCATTGCAACAGGGCAAAAATATAACTATTCTAAAATGATTTTTGAGGGGATGTGTAAAAACAAGGGGACAAAAATGACTTTAGCTTATCCCCGTTTTCTGCAAATGGTTTTTGATGATCAAGGTTACTGCTCAAGGGATCACAATGATTTTTATAAGATCCCTGAGCAAAAGAAAGCTATTTTTATGAAGATGGACTCACCACCCCATAGAGACCTGCCTTTAACCCAAGCCATGCTTGCTGTTATTGCAGCAGCACAACCCCAACCAGACCCCCAACCTCAAATTGACCCTCAACCACAACTTGAAGCAATTCCTGAACCTTTACCTTCACCTGAACAAATGCAAATTGACTCAGAATCCTTCAACGCTGACACACTCAATGTTGGCGTTGATGTGCCTATTTCCAACGCTGACACACAACCTTCACAATCCCAAACACCCCTTAACCAACCCACATCTACCCATTCTTCCACACCATCTTCCACACCCCCTGAATATAGGTTGATGAAACGCCAAAGGACTACTGGAGTGTTCTCCTCTGGTGGTCCTAGCCATGAAGCAGAGAGAACCACCACCACAAGTGTGGCTGGTGACCTGGATGAGGCTGGGACTATTGGTTCTGGCTTAGAAGCTGGCCAAGGCAGTCGCACCATCATTAAGTCCTCATCCTTGCCCAATGAATCTGACTTGGGAGGTCAAATCCCCATTTCAGAAGAGGGCAGACTGGAACCAATGAATCTTATTGAATTGACGGCAGTCTGCATTAGCTAGCAAAAGCAAAATGCAGACTTAGTACAAGTAGTCAGCTCACAAGGCCTTGAACTCAAGCAATTGAGGGAGAGGATTGTTGTTTTGGAAAGTGATCGTGCTAGAAGGGGTATGGAGGAATCTTCCAAAGGGGAGGAAGATCAGATAAATCTGAGTGATAATGGCAGCCAGGATGGTCAATCAATGGATGTTGCTGAGGCCCTTACAACTTTGAAGAAACAAACAGGTTTTGATACGTCCTTAGTCTCTCCCACCAACTTAAATTTATCATTTACAGCTATGTTGAGAGAGGTTACACAAGGCGCTGAGGGAAGATATTTGAGCGTTGACAAGGAAAGTTTAGACGCTGATAGAAGTATTTTGGGCGCTGATAGGACAAATTTGGGCGTTGACAGACCTGCACATGAATGTGATTTATCCCAGTCATCATCTATCATCAAGGAGGTTTCTACTCAGGTATTACCATCTACCTTACCAACCATTGCACCATCACATAAGGGTAAGGGTAAAATGGTAGAAGATATTGTTCCAAAGGATGCAGCTCAAGTTGAGTTTGATAGAAGATTAGCTGCACAAATCATGGAACAAGATGAAAAGGAAAAGTCACCATTTGTTGTGACTTCAGAAGAAGAAAGTGCTGAAGCTAGCTCAGACTCATGTGTGATGATTATAGAACCAGAAAGGCTTGAGTATGGTGATGAGTTTTCTAGGGAAAAGTTAAGAGAATTGAAATTGCAGGTTGACTTTGACATGCCAGAGGTGGTTCAAATGTACAATGCTTGGGAAGAAAGATGCATGGATAATCCAGACTTGACCATTTCAGATCAAATATGGGGTTTGGAGCTTCTTCTTAGAGTTCAGAAGGATTGCCAGGTAATTTTGAAACACAAGGCAAGCAATATTCTCTCAGAGTTGAAAAGGGATAGAAGGGAGCTCTACTTTATGTTGCTCAGATGTCATGGAGTTGGATGGACATATCAGAAGTTGAAGGCTTTGACATTTGATGAGTTGGAAAACAGGGCTTATCCCATTTGGGTGAGAGTGCAGGAAGCAAACACTCTCAGACTTCTTTTAGATGAAAGAAAGGAGGAACTTGCAGAAGAAATGGAAATCAAGAAAGCTATGATGGTTCCCAGGCCAGTGAAGAATGGAATTTCATTTGAGTTTCCAAAAGATATGGATCCACTATATCCAAGTGAAGCTGTTATAAGAAAGAGCCTCAAGCTCTCCCCATTAGAAGCTTCAGATATGGTGCAAGTGTTACCATTAGATTCTAGGAACCCAATTGTGAGCTATGAAGAAGGTGAATGTGGGTTCTGGAAGATTGGCAGATTTGGCAAGGAGGTACACACTTTTACCACTCTCATATCTTTGAGGCTGAAGCACCAACTTCAGCTAATGGAATAAAACTTTGGACCACATTAAAAAGAATGTGTGGACCAAAAGATGAGGATCCTGCAATTTGGAAGGATCTTGAAGATGACCTCAGTGGTCTTCAATGGAGGTTATATTCAGCTGCTGGTGTATACCATTTGAGTTCTACAAAGTTTGCTGAGTATTTACTTGTAGATGCTAAGTATTTCATATCCAAGGCTATTTTGGAAAAGATGAAGGACACTCAGCTGGAAATAGATTATTCAAGTGACGTGGCAAAAGATTTGATCAGATTTATTCATTACCAATATGAGAAGGTTTGTAAGATTCCTCCTAGTCCTTAATGCTTATTCAGAAACTTGATCATAAGAGTGGATATCAAGTTTAGGGGAGGATTGTTGGGAATAAATTAAGGCCAGGTCACTTGAGCGCTGACAAGAACAAAACAAGCGTTGACAAGAACAAAACAAGAGCTGACAGCTCAAGCGTTGACAAGTTAAAGTCAAGCGTTGACACATTGAAGACAATCACTGATGGAAGATATTCTACACGTTTATTATATTCTAGAATATTTCTAGTAAGGATAGAAACGACAATGTATTTTCTATATTTATCTTTACCTAGAATAGCTGATACGTAGATTATTGTACAAGGCTTCTTATGTCTATAAAAGAAGGCCTTTAGGTTAATGTTTGATATAAGTTTTTATATAAGTTTTCATTCGTAAACATCTTTCATTGTAAGCAAGTTTGATATTGATAATCAAAGTGAAAGTTTGTTTACATCATTGTGTGTTCTTGTTTAAGTGTTAAATTCCGCATAACACTTAGATTCATAAAGCATATACAAAGGTTTCTCTACGTGTATTACTTGATCTAATCTCGTATACACAAAGCTAATCGATCTAAGTTTGGGATCAACAGGGGATTCAATAGATTGCTCCAATCCAATATTACCTTGACGGGTTGCGGGGTTGAAGATCCAAAGTGTCAAAAAGATGGCGGATGTAAATGATTACGTGAGTTTTATTTTTCTTTCCTTAGCGAGTGTGTAGCTACTTAGAAAGCATGACATGAGGATTTTACACATAAGGCGAATGCCTTATTATTCTTGAAACGGACTTGTATTAATTGTGAGCGGTTTTTCAAGTAATGGATGAGAGGATTACATAGGATTAAAACCGTGCTTCCTTATTTTTGGATTTTGCACTTCTTATACTTCACACTTGAATAAATGACAAATTTGCCCACAAGCAATTTGCTCAAATAATAACCGGTTCCGCATTTAATTGTCATGAATAAGTTGATGCACTTTTTACTTGTGAATACAATGATCCCATTTTTAAGCTTGGTATGGGGAAAGTGAAACTTGAGGGTGATAAATGTCCATGGTACCCAAGCCCTAATCAAAGTCATTGAATTCTTTATGAGCTATTTCCATCAAAACCATTTTAAGAAAAATCAAAAAGATATAGATAGAATTGTATTTTGTTCATTGCATTGTTAAAAGTCAAAATCATACATCATTTAGTTTAGAGTAGTGTAGATGCATTCCATATGGCCAAGGTGGATTAATTATGAGGAGAATGTAATTTTGTGCTTTAAAATATATATTATTGCATGAGGACATGACAATGATCAAGTGTATGGGACTTGATATGAGCTAAAACTCATATCAATTTATCAACAAATAACCCTAAAACATGAAGCAAAATACCAATTTATCTTGTAAAAACAGTATTATGTGGTATGTTTGTGTTTGTGTACACTTGTGTAGGTAAAAGGATGAAAAAGACAAAGAAGAGTCAAAAGTGACAAGACTTTGAAGAGCAAGGACCTATCTTGACAATCTGCCAAAGATGAAGGACCAAAGTGTAAATATTGTAAAAGTCAAGATCATAGTCAAATTTGGTCAACTCTCAAGTTAACTCAGTCAAAGGACCAATTTTGTTCAAGAATGAAGTTTGAAGGACTAAATATGCCAAAGAAATGAAGTTACAAGCTGATAGGTGTGTAAACACCCATCCTTTTACCACTTAATTCGGGCTAAAACGAGACCAAAACACGTATTTAATATCATTTGTTTGGAATTATGCGTGGTTTTTGTGTTTGTTGTGTTTTCAGAGCCAACCGGATAAATATTGAAGAAAACATGGGATTGCACGGGTTTTACTAAAGAAAAAGACTCAAGATAAAGTCTATTGTCCAAGAGATGCAAAAGATTTGAAGTCACTGGGCCTATTCGAAGATTTATCGAAGAAAAGGACCAAAGATGGAAGATTTATATAAGTCGAAGAAACTCAAGTCTATTAAATGAAGAAATTAAAAGACGAGTTGAATTTAATCGACGACAAATCCCGAATCAGAATCGAAAACGGAAACTTTTCTGAAAAGACGAAAAGACACGAAGAACGGGAGAAAGCCCACTCACCAACCAAAGGAAACACCTATAAATAGGCCATCCCACACACATTTTAGTTAGCTAGTTTTTCTTTCTTCCTCCTTTTTCTTTCCTCCTGGTTCGTAGAACACCATCACCACTAGGGTGATTGGTGATTTTTATTTTTAGTTCTTTAATCTTGTAATTTTAATCCTTGTTTCATCTTGTCAAAACATCAATCATTCAATACCAAGTTCTTGTTTAATCTTTCATTTCATCTTGTTCATCATCATCTTTATCTTCAAGTTATTAAGTTTTATTTTTCTTGATTTGATCTTCAAAAGTTGTTTGGATTTGTGTTTTTATTAGTGGGATTTGTTGCTTATGGTGTCTAAATGATTTGTGTTTAATTTGGTAAAATCTTTTTAAGTATTGGAGTTGATTTTGGTTAAAATTCGTGTTCCGTGTTCTTCGCTATACAGTTACTGTAACTGGTTTCCAGATCTTCCGAATCAGCCAAAAAGTTCCGAATGAGTCCTTCATTCGGAAACTTCCGAACCAAGTACTAAAGTTCCGAATCAAGAGAAAACTTCCGAATCGAGCTTTCATCCGGAAAGTTCCGGATCAGTCATAAAGTTCCGAACCAATCCTTCATTCGGAAGTTTCCAAACTTCCGAATCAACACCCTTCATTCGGAAAGTTCCGCATGAGCAAGTCCCGGATGAGTATGTTCCGAATGAGCAAGTTCCGGATGAGTGAATAGTATTTTCCGAATCAGTTAGTTCCGAATCAAGGTTCAAAAGTTCCGGATCAGTTATTTTTTAGTATAGTTACTGTTTTACTATTGTTGATTTACTGTTTCTTCACTCATATTTCACAATTTACTTGTTAACTTTAATTTTAATTTGATTTTAATTTGAACTTTAAATTTTCAACCAAGTTTTTGTTAATCTTAATTAAAGTAATTGCCTTTGATTTAAATTTTCATTTCCACTTCTTATTAGAATAGAAAACCAAACCCCTTTATTTAGTAACCAAGAACAATCATTCCACTTAAGACCTAGATCAATTCGAGAGGATATCGAGAGACATAAAATTGAACCCATTGAAAAGGCTAATATCAAATGGCGCCGCTGCCGGCTCTTCTCGTTAAGATCAAAAGTTTTTTGTAGAACTTGGATTTTGGGATCCGTTCCCCGTGAACGTTACTTTTTCAAGAAAATTTTCAAAAACAACTAAAAAATATAAAATTTTCAAAAATCCTAAAAAATTAAAAAAAACAATAAAAACCAAAAATATTTTTGCTTTGTTTTCCTTTGTTCGTTCTTTTGCAGGTGTATGCGCACTCGATCCACGTCTTATCAAGAGCCCGAGCCTCTCGATAACGTAGACATGGCGGGTGTACAAAACAACAATAACATACCACCTCCGAACAACAATAATAACAACAACAACCCGCCTTTCAACAACATGAATAATAACAACAACAATGAGCACCTTCCGGATAACCGCCCCATGATTGAATTGCTGCAAGCTCATGTTGATGGCAACACGGATCCAATTGTTATACCACCAATTGCCGCCAACAATTTCGAGCTCAAGTCAGGCTTTATCCAGATGGTCTCAGCTCAACCATTCTTGGGACGAACCATTGATGACCCACACGACCATATCAAAAGATTTCTACAACTCACTAACACGGTCAAGTTCAATGGAGTTTCACAAGAAGTGATAAGGTTACAACTTTTTCCCTTTTCTTTAGAGGGACAAGCCCGACATTGGCTTGCTAAGGAACCGCCACAGAGTATTCTCTCGTGGACGGATTTGGAAACAAAGTTTATCAACTACTTTTTTCCACCCTCTCGTACTACCGCTTTGCGGAATGAAATTATAAACTTTGAACAAAAGTACGATGAGTCATTCAGTGAATCTTGGGATCGTTTCAAAGATCTTTTAAGAAAATGCCCACAACATGGTTTTACCAAAGTACATCAAATCAATACTTTTTACAATGGTTTAAGCATGAGTGACCAAGATTCACTGAATAGTGCCTCAGGGGGTAATTTATTGGCTAAGACGTCCAATGCTGCTTGGGATATCATTGAGAACAAATCTCGTGTGCAAACCAAGAGTGTTAGAAACAATGTTGCTAGTGCTAGCACTAATGACAGCGACAAGCGACTTGACAAAATCACCACGCTTCTTGAATCGCTTGTCACCCACACCGTCAGCAACAACAACAGCAACAACGCCAAAAATGCACAAGTGAACGCTGTCAGCCAACCTTGTGAGATATGCGGTGGTCCCCACTCTTACACAACTTGTACCGCCACCCAAGATTACCCTGCTGAGAATGTGAATGCGGCATATGGCACCTACCAACAACCTGCTTATCAAGCTAGACCTCAAGGTGACCGTAACTTGCTTAGCTACCGCAGCAACAACTATCTTTCACCACCTGGCTTTCCTCCTACCAACCCAAACCAACAACAAAACCTTAACCGCCCTACTCAACAACAACAACAACCTCGACAACCATATATCCCACCTCACAAGCAGCAACAACCACCTCAACGTAACAATCAAGTATACCAACAACCTGCTTACCAACCACCTGCATACAATGCTCCTTCCAACCAAACCAACACTGCACTACACCAAGAGGTCGCCACCTATATGAGGACCAATGATGTGATAGTGGGAAATCTCCAAGAGGAAGTGCGCAATTTGAAGGAAGATTTGGTCAAGCAAGGAAATGATTTGAGAGCTGATATGAGAAACACGTTGGATAGCCAGACTAATGATCTGAGGAACATGATGGCTAGTTTTTTCCAAAGTAGTCAACCCTCTTCTTCGGGTACTCTTCCGAGTAACACCGTTGCGAACCCAAGAGGGGAGATGAAAGCAATCACTACTAGAAGTGGTAAAGGTACCAAGGAACCCGAGCTTCCTATACCTCCACCGGTGGTTGTGACTAAGGAGAACGAGTCACCTGCTCCCATTCCTCATCCTTCTCCTTCCCCAATTTCTCCACCTCTTCTTTCTACCCCTCCTCCACCCGTGGTTGTGAGTGATCCTATACTCCCAAAGACTTCCTCTTCTTCCAATATACCTTATCCTTCTAGGTTGAGGAAAGAGAAGCAAAAGAGCAAGGATGATATTCAGGTTTCTAACTTTCTTAAAATGTTTAAACAACTGAATTTCAATATCTCCTTCGCTGAGGCTCTCGCTCACATGCCCAAATATGCCAAAATGTTTAAAGACCTTCTGAGCGACAAGGAAAAGCTCCTCGACATTTCTAACACCCAACTTAATGAGAACTGCTCTGCAGTGCTCTTAAGGAAATTGCCAACCAAGCTTGGTGATCCGGGTCGTTTTCTTATCCCTTGCAATTTCCCGGGAGTAGAGAATTGCATGGCCCTAGCCGATCTAGGTGCCAGTATTAATCTTATGCCTCTAAGTGTTTGGAAGCAATTATCTCTCCCAGAGCTTGTCCCCACTAAAATGACTTTGGAATTGGCCAACCGTACGGTTGCTTATCCAGTGGGGATAGCCGAAGATGTCATCGTAGGAGTCGACAAATTCACCTTCCCTGCTGATTTTGTTGTCGTCGACTACGAAATGGACCCCCGTGTGCCACTTATTGTTGGTCGTCCATTCTTGAGGACCGGTCGCACTCTTATTGATGTTGAAGCCGGAGAGCTTATCATGAGAGTGGGTGACGACAAAGTAGTCTTCAACATGGGAAAGTTGTCTAAACAGCCTTATTCATATGAGAGCGTTAATTGTATTGACGTTCTTGATGAGGCTTGTGAAGAACACTTTAATGATGCTTGCAAAAGTATTCCTACATCTCTTCCCACTGTTGAGACCGTGTCCTCCATTGATTCATCGTTGTCTCTATTTGGAGATAGTGATTTATTCTGGAACAATCTTGAAGCTACCATGGGAGATGCGAATTTAGCTACTAATGATTCTCCCACCGAGGGGGATGAAGATATGAGTTTCTTTGACAATCTGCTCACCGAAGACAATCCTTCGCCTCCATCTCCCACGGTTATTGCTATCGATGCCACGACTTTGAAAACGCCTCCCGTCGAAAATCCTCCGGATTTGGAACTTAAGGAGTTGCCGCCTCATCTCGAGTACGTGTTCCTTGACGACAACAAGAAGTCGCCCGTCATTATTGCAAAGGATTTGAAAGATGAAGAGAAGACTCGCCTCGTTGCTGTGTTGAAAGCTCACAAGAAGGCTATTGCGTGGAAAATCTCGGATATTCGTGGAATTGATCCTCACTTCTGCACACACAAAATTCTCATGGAGGACGACTTCAAGCCCACTATTCAAAGCCAACGAAGGGTGAATCCAAAAATACATGAAGTCATCAAAACAGAGGTTATCAAACTTCTTGATGCGGGTATGATTTACCCTATTTCGGATTCACCGTGGGTTAGTCCAATCCACTGTGTGCCCAAGAAGGGCGGAATAACCGTTGTTCCCAATGAACACAACGAGTTGATTCCCACTCGTCTCGTTACTGGGTGGAGAGTTTGTATAGACTACCGAAAACTCAATGATGCCACGAGAAAGGATCATTTCCCTCTACCTTTCATGGACCAAATGCTTGAACGATTAGCCGGTAATGAATATTACTGCTTTCTCGATGGTTTCTCGGGTTATTTTCAAATACCCATCGATCCCCAAGATCAAGAGAAGACCACATTCACTTGTCCCTATGGCACTTTCGCTTACAAAAGAATGCCTTTTGGCTTATGTAATGTGCCCGGGACTTTCCAAAGGTGTATGTTAGCTATCTTCCATGACATGGTTGAACAAACCATGGAAGTCTTCATGGATGATTTCTCGGTCTTCGGGGATTCCTTCTCTGCTTGCCTTGCCAATTTAGAACGTATGCTAAAGCGGTGCGAAGACACTCGCCTTGTTCTAAATTGGGAAAAATGCCATTTTATGGTAAAAGAAGGCGTCGTGCTTGGACATAAGATTTCGAAAGCCGGTCTTGAAGTAGACCGTGCTAAAGTTGATGTTATAGAAAAGTTGCCTCCACCTTCCACTGTGAAGGGAGTGAGAAGTTTCTTGGGTCATGCGGGCTTCTACCGCCGATTTATCAAAGACTTTTCTCAAATCGCTCGCCCGATGACCCACCTCTTGGAAAAAGATACTCCTTTTATCTTTTCCAAAGAGTGCCTTGATGCCTTCAACTCGCTTAAGGATAAGCTAACTAAGGCACCCGTCTTGGTTACCCCTAATTGGGAGCTACCTTTTGAGTTGATGTGCGATGCTAGTGATTTTGCTATTGGAGCGGTTCTTGGACAAAGAGTGAACAAACACTTCCAACCGATCCATTACGCTAGCAAGACAATGACTGGGGCACAATTGCATTATACGACAACCGAAAAAGAGCTTTTAGCGGTTGTCTATGCTTTTGAAAAATTCTGCCCCTATCTTGTCCTTTCCACCACCATTGTGTACACCGATCATTCCGCGTTGAAGTACTTGTTGACAAAGCAAGATTCCAAACCAAGACTTCTTCGCTGGGTTTTGCTGCTCCAGGAATTTAAAATCGACATCCGCGATAAAAAAGGAGCAGAAAACCTAGCCGCGGACCATCTTAGTAGACTTGAGGATCCATACCAAGGGGATCATCCGACCAAAGAAATCAATGATTCTTTTCCCTTGGAGACCTTAATGTCTATAAACTCGAAGCCGAATGAAACCCCGTGGTTTGCAGACTTTGCAAACTACTTGGCGGGTGGAATTCTCAAGGAAGGGTTGACGTCCCAGCAAAAGAAGAAGTTCTTTACCGACAGCAAGACTTACTTTTGGGACGACCCTTACCTATTCAAACAATGTGCTGATCTGATAATTCGCCGATGTGTTGATGGACCGGCAGCGTCGAACATCCTTGATGCTTGCCACAAAGGACCCACCGGTGGTCACTTTGGTCCCAACTACACTGCTAAGAAAGTGTTTGATTCGGGATTTTATTGGCCCTCCATATACCGTGACGCTCACGATATGGTCAAACGATGTGATGTTTGCCAAAAGCAAGGCAAAATCACACATAAAGACGAGGTGCCTCAGAATTTTATTCAAGAGTGTGAAATTTTTGATGTTTGGGGTATCGACTTTATGGGGCCATTCCCTTCATCTAAAGGAAACAAATACATCCTTGTAGCCGTTGACTACGTTTCAAAGTGGGTTGAAGCCAAAGCTTTGCCTACTAATGACGCAAGGGTGGTTTGTAACTTTTTGAAAGCTCTATTCGCTAGATTCGGTGTGCCTCGCGCCATTATTAGTGATCGTGGGACTCATTTCTGCAATGATCAATTTGCTCGAGTCATGGCTAAGTACGGTGTAAACCATCGTCTTTCCACAGCCTACCACCCACAAACTAATGGCCAGGCCGAAATATCCAACCGAGGTCTTAAGCGAATTCTTGAAAGGACCGTGGGAGAGCATCGTGCCTCATGGGCTGATAAATTGGATGATGCTTTGTGGGCTTTCCGTACTGCTTACAAGACCCCGATCGGCTGTACGCCTTATCGTCTTGTGTACGGGAAAGCGTGCCACCTCCCCATTGAGTTGGAGCACAAGGCTTATTGGGCCTTGAAGTGGGCCAATTTTGATATTAACAAAGCCGGTGACCTACGCAAGATCCAACTCAATGAGCTGAATGAACTTCGGAATGAGGCTTATGAAAATTCTTTGATCTATAAGGAAAGAACTAAGCTCATTCACGACTCCAAGATCAAAAACCGAGAGTTCCATGTTGGAGACAAAGTCTTACTTTTTAACTCTCGGTTGAAAATCTTTTCGGGCAAGCTCAACTCTCGTTGGTCCGGCCCATTCACCATTGCCCAAATTTTTCCATATGGTACTCTCGAGCTCGCTCAACCTAATGGACCAAATTTTAAGGTGAATGGCCAACGAGTAAAGTTGTACTTTGGTGAGGACACCTCTAAGGAGGTGATTCCATCCCTCACCACGTTCCCCATGAACTAACTTTGGGTCGAGTCAGGCTCGTGACTCGGTTATCAAAAACAAGCGCTCCTCGGGAGGCAGCCCGAGTATCTATCCTTGTATGTTTTAATCCCCTAAGTGTAGGGGGGGACTTGTATATGCGTTTGTCTTTGTGGTGATGTGATTACAGGGATATGTGCACTCTTGGAATCTTTGAAGAACCGTGCTCCCGTGTTTATCCGAAATCCGGTTCTATCTCTCAACTATCGTGATTCAATTTTCTTCATACTCACATTTGAAATTGATCACTTTAGTCGTCTCTTCCTTAACTTGAGTTAACCAACGTGCACAATGTCATAAGTGTAGGGGAGACTTCTCCCACATGCTTAAACATTGAGGACAATGTTTATCTTAAGTGTAGGGGGGACTTCTATCGAAGTTTTAAGTGGACTTTTCCATGAAAATGCCTTCAATTAACCGGAAAATCCTATTTTTCAGCATTTTTCAAATTTTTTTATTAACTTTGGCCATTTATTCGTAATTTTTAAATTTTTATCGTTGCTTTCATATGTATATATCCCGCAATAAAGTCAAAAATATTAATAAAGTGGTGTAGCTAGTTTAGGAATCTTTGACATATTAGGCCCGTTGCGTTTATTTTGACTCAACCCGAATAGACTTATCCAAGTTTATTCTAGCTAGTATCCTTAACCATATAGACCTTAATTGGTTTATTAGGCTAAGTGTCCACGAGTCTCATTACTTGAGATTTTAAATTGTGGAGGACGAGAAATGATAGAGTCAATTATAAGTCGGTATTCTTGCGCAAGCTCACTTGGTGTAATTATTTGCCTATTCTCCCATCACTTGCTAATAATTTATCTGCAATAAGTAAGGTCTTACGATTTTAAAAGTTACTTAGCTTCTAGCCCAAGATCGTTTAAAAGTTGCTCGGTAATGATAAGAGTTCATAGCCAAGGCATAACTTATGAAGCGGGGCGCGAAGATTGGCGAGTCCGAAAAGGCCCTAACAAGGCATGAGGATTCAATTTTATTGCTGAAGATCCAAAGTGATGTGAAAAGCATTATTCCTAAAGTCAATATGAAGGATCAAGACTCACGACGAAAAGCAATCAACTCCCATAAAGATCATGGAGAAGTCTATCCGAAAAGACCCTAACAAGGTATGAGGATAAATAGATCCAAGTCCGAAAAGGAGGCGGATCATTGTATCTCAAAATCCCAATTAGAGATTGAAGAAATAATCATGAAGTCGTGGTCAACAAAGTTGGAGAACCCCTCAAAAGTCTCCAAGTGAAGAAACTCTATTATGATGAGAAGACCATTATCTCAAGAACGTCTCTCGAAGATATGAAGTATGAAGTACATGCCAAATATCGGCCCGAGAAAGGTCTCAAATCGTGAACCAAGTTATGCCAAGATATGAACTTTTTGATATCCCGAGAAGTAGTTTTAAGAGATTTTGTCCTTTAGCTAACTATTGATCAAATCGTCCTACTTTGCTTTTAGCCCTAATAAACTATCGAAATAAGTCCAAAAATGCATCTTCATGATCATTCTAAGACAAAAATAAAATATAAGAGATACACCTAGGAATAAGGGAGTTTAAGCATTTAATTAAGCCATGTGTGTAAGTGTTTGAATTGCTAACTTATAATAACAATGATCTCGTTTTTAAGCTTAGTTTGGGGAACGTGAAACTTGAGGGTGATAAATCTTCGCAGCACCAAAGCCCTAATGTAAGTCATCGATTTCTCTACAAGTTATTTCCATGTAGCTATTTTCACGTGAAAATGGTTTTCTATCCCTTTGTTATCTTTGAAGTTTTATTTCTTTAATTTTTGTTTAGTAGAATTTTAAATAAGGCCAAGGTTGATTAATTTTGAGAAAAGTGTAAACTTGCTTTATCACCAAGCATTGCATGAGGGCATGGCAATGGTTAAGTGTAGGGGATTTGATAGGTGTGTAAACACCCATCCTTTTACCACTTAATTCGGGCTAAAACGAGACCAAAACACGTATTTAATATCATTTGTTTGGAATTATGCGTGGTTTTTGTGTTTGTTGTGTTTTCAGAGCCAACCGGATAAATATTGAAGAAAACATGGGATTGCACGGGTTTTACTGAAGAAAAAGACTCAAGATAAAGTCTATTGTCCAAGAGATGCAAAAGATTTGAAGTCACTGGGCCTATTCGAAGATTTATCGAAGAAAAGGACCAAAGATGGAAGATTTATATAAGTCGAAGAAACTCAAGTCTATTAAATGAAGAAATTAAAAGACGAGTTGAATTTAATCGACGACAAATCCCGAATCAGAATCGAAAACGGAAACTTTTCTGAAAAGACGAAAAGACACGAAGAACGGGAGAAAGCCCACTCACCAACCAAAGGAAACACCTATAAATAGGCCATCCCACACACATTTTAGTTAGCTAGTTTTTCTTTCTTCCTCCTTTTTCTTTCCTCCTGGTTCGTAGAACACCATCACCACTAGGGTGATTGGTGATTTTTATTTTTAGTTCTTTAATCTTGTAATTTTAATCCTTGTTTCATCTTGTCAAAACATCAATCATTCAATACCAAGTTCTTGTTTAATCTTTCATTTCATCTTGTTCATCATCATCTTTATCTTCAAGTTATTAAGTTTTATTTTTCTTGATTTGATCTTTAAAAGTTGTTTGGATTTGTGTTTTTATTAGTGGGATTTGTTGCTTATGGTGTCTAAATGATTTGTGTTTAATTTGGTAAAATCTTTTTAAGTATTGGAGTTGATTTTGGTTAAAATTCGTGTTCCGTGTTCTTCGCTATACAGTTACTGTAACTGGTTTCCAGATCTTCCGAATCAGCCAAAAAGTTCCGAATGAGTCCTTCATTCGGAAACTTCCGAACCAAGCACTAAAGTTCCGAATCAAGAGAAAACTTCCGAATCGAGCTTTCATCCGGAAAGTTCCGGATCAGTCATAAAGTTCCGAACCAATCCTTCATTCGGAAGTTTCCAAACTTCCGAATCAACACCCTTCATTCGGAAAGTTCCGCATGAGCAAGTCCCGGATGAGTATGTTCCGAATGAGCAAGTTCCGGATGAGTGAATAGTATTTTCCGAATCAGTTAGTTCCGAATCAAGGTTCAAAAGTTCCGGATCAGTTATTTTTGAGTATAGTTACTGTTTTACTATTGTTGATTTACTGTTTCTTCACTCATATTTCACAATTTACTTGTTAACTTTAATTTTAATTTGATTTTAATTTGAACTTTAAATTTTCAACCAAGTTTTTGTTAATCTTAATTAAAGTAATTGCCTTTGATTTAAATTTTCATTTCCACTTCTTATTAGAATAGAAAACCAAACCCCTTTATTTAGTAACCAAGAACAATCATTCCAGTTAAGACCTAGATCAATTCGAGAGGATATCGAGAGACATAAAATTGAACCCATTGAAAAGGCTAATATCACAAGCTCAAATATACAATCTGCCAAAGTCTAGGGACTAATTCTGCCAATCTTGGAAATTATTACAAGAGTGATCCATGTGAATAGCTATTGTCTAATAAAAATCCAGGAAAAGAGAGCCATGTGTTGCCACATAATGGCATTTATTACCCACTAGCGCCGTCTTAATTAATTAACAAATCCCAACAGTGCAATCCGTGTGCACTAATTTCAACCAATCAAAGCTTGACACGTGGCATCTTCTTCATCAAAATAATTTGCTAGGATCGGGTTGGAGCTAGAGGCAATTTCATGAAAAGATATAAACATCAAAATTGATCAAAATTACAAGACGAATCCATTGGTCAAAACTAATCAACCTGAAATCAACTCTACAAAGGACTCCCAATCTGAGTTCATACCTGCAAAATCAATTGAGCAGAATTATGACACGTGGAGACCTGGGATTGGTCCCAACACGTCACCAACCCCAACTGATCTTCTTCTCAAGTCTATAAATAGTGTGCTTAGGCTTCATTTCTTGTTGTGTAGTTGTAAGTGTGAAAACACACACATTTACTTTTTCCTTTCATCATTTCTCCTTTTTAGCTAAACTACTCAAGAGTTTGACACACTCTTGAGTTAGTTAGTTAGTTAGTAACCTTTTAACAGCTTTGTAACAAATCTCTATTAATAAAATTCAAATTCTACTTTTCCCGCCAAATCTTCTTTACCTTCTACACTATTCATTTCTTGCACCTTTGATACTCCTGTTGCTGAATTGAGTTTGTTATGATCATTCCTTGACCATAACTGACTTTGAGTGAAGATAGTAGTTGTTTGATTGATTTCAGTTCAAGTTCATAGCATATGTGATGAATTCAGGCCATTTTGATGAATCTTGTTGATGTGTAGCAGTTTTGTTGATTGTAGATAGGTGAATCTAGTGCTAAGGTGGTGGTTAGCACTAGACTAGAGAGTTCAACACTCCTCTACTGCTGAAAGGGTACTTCACAAGGTGCAAAAGCTTCTTGTTTTAGTTCCACTGAATTGTCAAATGCATGATTCTCATTCCTAGCTTAAATCTTTGATGAATGTATGATAAAACTTGTTATCCTGGTTGTGGTTTGATTTTAGACTTGTTTTAGCTTAAGTGTTGCCTTATCTGCTTATAGATTTGATTTGTGCCTTAGTTGATAGCTTTATTCAGTCACTTCTAGCTTTGCTTTTCAATTTGAGTTCTAGTAGCTTTTCTAATTTGCAATTGGCTTTCATTCATCTCATTTTGATCACTGATTTTAGTTTGCTATGGCTTTTCATTCAGTGTAAACTTGTACTTAAAAAGGCTTCACAAATGTCCATAAAGTTCAGTAATGAGTGTTTGGCATTATATGATTTTTGATTTTCAAGAGTTAATCTTTGGCAAACTAATGTTCATTTCCAGTCACAAAGTCATTACTAGTAGTTTTAAACCATTTTCAAGTCAACTTTAAGGTCAAAAAGGCAATTGGCAATATAAAAAGTTTGGGTCTATTTCAGTCAGTTTTGTTCTAAAAAATTATCAATTTCATTTGCTTGGCATTTGTTTGTTTCTTGATGAAATTTTACCAAACCAATTCTCAAAGCTAGTTCATAATATGAAGTTTTATTGTCTATAAGCATTTTCTACAGTTTTCAGTAAGCAAGTAGAAATAAGCAAAATTCTAGACTGATAAGCAAAAGCAAGTTTCTGTAAATCCAAACTGCTTTATCATATCTCTTAATTCTTTTCATAAACTTGGCAATTTTCTTTTACAAAATCAATTAGTTAGTGTTGGTGGTTGATTTTTGAGATTTTCATCTTTTTGAAAAAAAAACTTGGTCAACGCTTGGTCAACATAAGCCAATTTCAGCTTAATTCAATTTTCAAGCTTATTACTGGATGAATTTTGATAAGACTTGATTTGCCAATCACGTTTTGAGCTCATTAATCATTCAGTACAAAAATCCAGTTGTGCCTGTCTAGATTCTTGTAGAGCTTAGTTTGTGCTTATTGGAAAGTGCTTATCAGCTTATTAGTCATTTTTAGCAAATTTCCTCTTACAGTTCTAGCTTATTTGTGATTCTAAGCATTTTGCAAGTGGTTTGAATAATTTTGGTTGAGAAATAAGCTCAAACGAGCTTATTTGTTAATGAAACCCATTTTTGCTTATGAACTTTTCAAAATTGCAAATTAGTCCTTCTTGAATTAAACTGGTTTAAACTTGGCTAAACTTGCTAGTTTCTAGGGTTTTCACTAAGCAGGTCCTTTAAGTTTGAATTTTGTTCAAAATATGTTAGTAGTTTTGGAATTTGTTGAAAATTGGTTAGTTAGTTGCATAGTTTACATTTTTGATCCTCATAGTTAGCTGTTTTGGCATTTTCAGTCCTTGTACTTGTAGGATCTACATTTTGAGCATTTATTTTTCGTAGAATTTAAAATTTCAGTCCTTTTAGTTTTAAAATTTACATTTTGAATTTACTTGAATAAAAACTTGGTAATTGCACGATGTTTTACATATAAGTAGATAATATTTTTCAGTTTTGCAAGGCATTGTTTGAATTAGCAAATAGAATATCCAAAAAATATTAACAACCAAAAACAGTTAAAAACCCGATATTGTTAGGACTTTCAATTAGCAAGAACTGAGAGTTCGTTATACACAATTTCAAATGGCGCCGCTGCCCTAACCAAATGGCGCCGCTGCCCTAGCCAATTATGATAAGTGTTTTAAAAAGAGCTAGTTTGATTTGTCAAAGAGGGATTAGGCATGTATCTTCTAGTGAGTAGATGGTCATTTTGATATCATGTGGTCATGATGATAGTACCAAAAAGTAACATATAAACATATTTCTCCAATTACTCATATGCTACATATAAACCAAAAATCAGAGAAAGTGAGAATGTGTTTTATCAATCTCTTGATAAATCAAGGTTTAATCCTTATCATTCTCACATTCACAATGTACCAAGTTCATCATCAATAATGACATATTGACCATGTAAGATCAATAATGAACTTGAACATTGGTTTTTCAAAACAAGGTTTTTAGGTAAGCATTTAACAATGCCATTACCAACTTGTTCATGGGTTCATATCAATTCTATCAATCAACCAAATTATTTAGTCAAAATTCGGATTTGTTGTACAAATGGGTTTTAGTGAAATCTCAATGAATATGAACTTAATGAATCATAGTAACAATAATATGTCAATTCTTATTCCTAATAAGGTTCTAATTCAATGTCAATTTTAAAAAGCCTCAATTATAAATGTATGAACCCTAGAACAAATTAGATGAAATTAAAAGAAACAACTTACAATTAATTGATCTTAAATGATGGATGAGTGAAACCCACGAACTTGAATCAATTAATTTGAGTAATTGAAGGTTTTTGAAGCTTCAACAATGGTGGAAAAACAAGGAAAAACCGTCTGCTATGTGTGAAGGAGAGAGAAGGTTTTGTTTGAAAAAGGTATTTTAATAAAACTGGCGTGTTGGGTCAAAAAGTTGATGTGGCAGAACCTCAAAACGAAGAAAACATTAAGGCATTTGTTTCAACGCTGACACATTGTGTCTAGCCGCTGACAAGTGTTAACGAAACACTGACATAAGTCAACGCTGTTGGAAATCTATTTAGGATAAGTATTTAGAATATTATTTATGAATATTCTGTTAGTTTATTTTAACAGAAGATATACATGTTTATATGATATTATATCTTGTAAACCATAATCCTTACTCTATAAAAGGAATAAGGGTCTTAGGTTTTATTCATAACTTTCATATACAATGTAACCTAAAGCGTGTGTCGAATAGGTGTGGGATTCAATGTATACACACCTAGTGATTGTTTGTTATTAATATAATGAGCAATCCTTGAGTAATTCATGTATTCTTTTACCTAAACACCTTGCTTAATGGTTGTTGTTCTATTCACCCGTGATTGTCTAATCACATGGAAAATGATCATTCCTAGTAGCTAAAAGATTGAGGAAACTTAGGTTTCCGCAGTTGGTATCAGAGCCTCGTGGCTAATGATGTTAGGACCAACAAGGTGTTCGCATTCGTGAGAAGAAAGAAAAATCCGCTTAGGGTTTTTCTGGGCGGTTTTGTGTGCGCAGCAGTATTCAGAAGGCCATAACTTTTTATTTAACCGTTGGATCGTTACGAAATTTTTTGTGTGTGTTCTACACACATATATCTAGATATCCACCCGAGGGATTGTCGAGATCAATCCCCAAGAAAAATTTATTAAGCGACGAAGTCAGCAGTGGTCATATGTTGTTTTCTGTGAACAGTAATAGTAAAAACGCGATTTCTCCTTCGTTAACCGTTGGATCATCGTGAAATTTTTGTTGTAGGTTCTTGTAACTTGTGTCTAGGATCTCACCAAAGGGATCTTCGATCAGAGCTCTCATGAAGAAGATATTTGATGTCGAAGTTCGCTGCAGAATATGATCTTTACATAAAATCATGATTTAGGGTTTGTAAAACCCTAGATCGATTAGCCTCTGACGTGTGTTATCTTGACACTGATAGATATAGGTGTCAGTGGTTGTCATTGACGCTGACAAGGTATGGATGAGACGCTGAAGGCCAGGCACTGACAAGTATAAAGTTGGCGCTGACAAGGTTGTATGAAGGCGCTGATAGAAAAACATAGTGTTGTCCGATATATAATTTTTCAAACGTTGACAAGTGTTGTCCGATTTTGGACAACACATAGTGATGATATCTTTGATAAAGAAGGTTATTGGATGACAAAGGAAATGAAGCTGTTTGGAAAAATGGATAGGTTTTTGCACACAAAACGAGGTATTTACACACGAAGGTACATGGAATCTCTATTTTATTCAGAATATCGTTTTGATATTTATGGCTCAGATATTTTATTTAGAAGACGTATATGATTAAGGGGAAGAGTTCTTATGATAAATTTGATGCTTGAAGTTGATTCTTGCGAGTTTTTGTTTTATCATATTGTTAAAGTTGTGGACATCAGCCATTAACTTTAACAATAACTTGTGTGTGCTTATATGGTTGGTGACGAAGACTTGTCAAATCTAGCAAAAAGACTATTGCTATCACTTGAAGGAGTTACATTATCGTGCTCAATGTCTCACAAAGGATTAGGATGCTGACAAGAGATCGAGGTCTTCTTATACTTTCTATACTCATATAAGTTTGACGTCACATGGATAGTACAAGATATGGAACAAAGGTTTGGGTTATTCTACTTCTACATCAAGAATATTATAGTTATTTTTCTTCAAAATCGTTACACATAGCCTACATATGGAGAATCTTCAATTGCATACATTGTTTCCTTCCCTATTTGATGTGACAAAAAGGGGAAGATATACATGCTCTACTTGAGGGGAAGCAATTTGAAGATGATGGACCACTTACAAGGAGATACACAAAGAGTTTTGCAGACATCAACTAGGGGAAGATTGTTGGGTCAAAAAGTTGATGTGGCAGAAACTCAAAACGAAGAAAACATGAAGGCATTTGTTTCAACGCTGACACATTGTGTCTAGCCGCTGACAAGTGTTAACAAAATGCTGACAGAAGTCAAACGCTGTTGGAAATCTATTTAGGATACGTATTCAGAAAATTATTTATGAATATTATGTATTAGTTTATTTTAATAGAAGATATGCATGTTTATTTGATATTATCTCTTGTAAACCCTAATCCTTACTATATAAAAGGAACAAGAGTCTTAGGTTTTATTCATAACTTTCATATACAATGTAAACATAAAGCGTGTGTCGATTAGGTGTGGGATTCAATGTATACACACCTAGTGATTTTTTGTTATTAATATAATGAGCAATCCTTGAGTAATTCATGTGTTCTTGTGCCTAAACACCTTGTTTAATGGTTGTTGTTCTATTCCGCTGTGATTGTCTAATCACATGGACAATGATAATTCCTAGTAGCTACAAGATCAAGGAAACAAAGGTTTCCAAATGGCGCTCTGATAAAAGTTATTGCCCGCGTTTCCTTATCTATAAGGAACCACGCCTCTAAGCCGCCAGAGATAAAGAATCGCCTACAGGTTTTTTATCAAAAAAGGAACTTGAATTTTTGAAAATCAAAATTTTTAAAATACTTAAAAATATATCTTAAACTTTTTAGGATATCATTGGACTACCACAACACTACGTAATAATGCCTTGTTGAAGTTTTACGAGTTGAATCGAGATAGGAAAAGACCGAAACGAACAAACGACTACTCGTAGCAAAAGGGCAAAGGGAGAGGAGTCAAGAGAAGTGAATCATGACTAAGAACATTTCTAAAGAGACAAATGACATTCTTCAAATTGAGGAGGTGAAGAGCTTGTGTCATATATAGTGGTTTAAGACGTGCCTTTCCGGCGAATGTCCAAACGGCTTTGGTAATGAATTATACAAAGCAATTTTGATGCATAGAATAAGATCATTTTTAAGAGTAGTCTTATTATATTTCAAAATATGAGAAAAGTATAGATTCATTTTCTCTCCCACATGATCGGATAATTATTGCTAGAATTAACAATAACAATATCCTTGGAATATTTCAATTCCAAATGTGTAAATTCCATCTACAACTTAATGAAGTAGTTTGGTATCTCAAGGGATTCACTAATCATCCTAGAGAGGATCTTAATTGCACAAGTTACGCATGATATAGGGAATACTAACCATAAGGGTGCAAACCATGGAAATCATGCTTGATACTTTAAGCTTCTACTAACTCACCCTACATCTCCAAAGTGAGTCAAGTATCCAAGCAATGAAGATTTGAGAGGGAAAAAGAAAAGAATCACAAACCACAATTAAATGTCAAGGCAAGGATGCCAAGAGCATGCATATAGTCAATTAATGATCAAAAGAATGATCAATAGGGCGTGTGGAAGAACGAAAGCGTACCTTGACCACAAATTAAATTCCGAGCTTTCAAGGAACCGATGCAAAGCCCAACTATGAGTAATAGTGACTACTATCTCTTCAAAGACTAGTATCACTTCTACCCATCTTGATATCATCATTCAATGATGTTGAAAATCAAAGAAGATGAGTCTTCTACAAGTGTAAGTAACTCAATCCACAATCAATAGAATGATTTATCTTCATGAGTACCTACACATAACAAGATGCAAACTAGTAGATACATTTCAAGAGTAAATCTAAAATGCATTAAACTACTAATTTTAAGTAATATGCAATATTAACATTTTAAAAGGCTTATTTTAACCAAAAGATAGTTTTGACCAAAGAAAAACTTTAGTACAACTTAACCTTCTAATTTAAGGAGACAATAGATCGATCCAAGTTTTAAAGAACAATATACTTCAAAGATCTTGTGTCACCATCGCTCTGATACCAATTGTAGAAACTAGAAAGGGGGGTTGAATAGTTTCTCATCGGTTTATCTCCTAATTAAAATTCCTTTCAACTAGGTGAGTGCATAAAACTATCTTTTACTTGAAAGCTAGTAGCATAATGATTAGGTTCAAATCTAATGCATTAACAATGTATAGTAAGTGTAGTCATAATGAATGTAAGTAAAGAGTAAGGAAAGAAACAACCTAGTAGGAAGACACCAAGATTTATAGTGGTTCGACAACGAGGCTCTATCATCATTCCTACTCCACTCCTCGAGTACACCTTACTCGAGATTTACACTATGTCCACAAGCTCCCTTCTTGGCGGAGAAAACCTTACAACGTCGCTTACATTATTTTCTGACACTAAGATAAATTTCGAGACCTAATCCTTAGCTAGGACCAATCTACACAACGTCTCCCACTTCACTCTTTTACGACACAAGGCTAGATGTTAAGTTCTAATCCAAAGGTAGAACCAATCTTCACAACCTTGCCTACTTCACCATTTTCCAACACAAGGCTAGATGTCGAGTTCTAATCCAAAGCTAGAACCAATCTTTACGACTCTTCACTTTGAATCTAAGTGAGAACTTCACACAACACAACTACATATCACTTTATAGTTTAGTGAGAACTCACAAGACACAACCACATCACTTTATAGTTTAGTGATGTAACACCCTATTTTGGTAAATGGAATGTCACGCGTGATTATGACATTTCATCAAAGCATACAAGGATAAATGTATAAAACATCACATGACCATAAAGGAAATACCGGAAACAAACATCGGTACCCCAAAAGTAGAACTCATCACACACAAACATAAGTACTGTAAATGAAAAGGACTAAACAATGTCCATAGAAATGAGTATCAAAAGTATGGTGAAATGCATAAAGTAATGAAGGCTAGGAAGCTTCCAATCCATATGCACGTACGCTTAAAGTCTACGAGCGTCCTTGAGTACCTGTCGTTTTGGGAACATGAAAGGAAAAACGGCTGAGCATAACGCTCAGTGCACGGATATACAAGTATAGCATGAATAATGTAAGCATATAACAGCGGAAAAGACTAAGTCCTGGATAACCTGACATATCTTAGTAAAACTGGTTTTATAGTTTGAAAAGCCTTATGTTTATCTTATAAAAACTGTTTAACATGTTTACCATTAGCCAATATAGGTCATGAAATATCAACGTGCATGAATACTTGGAGGGGTGACCTCGTCATGCAATTAGAGGGGCTGCCTCTAATTAATATAAGTTTTTGGGTAGGAGGGATCAGCTCCTTGTGAAGGATGCACGATACACACCACATTCACCTGAATAATCTGTAAAAACATGTAACCTAGGATGTTGATCCCTTTGGTTAGATCTATATTCTGTTAAGAATTAGTATAGTAGTTTGTAATCAAACTAAAACACATTGAGCACTCTTACTAACACTAAATAAGTTATGCGAAATCTAACTTATAAAGCATAGAAGAACATAATTACTTTTAACTATTCGATTCTTTTATTAATCGACTTGAATGAGGTACATGAAAGACATTGTACCTATGTTCCTTTTATAGAGTAAGGAACCCTAAAAACCTTAGAATATTCTTTAAAGATAACTATATCACACACGATATATTATCAATATTCTAACTATTTAAGTATATCACATAAGATATACTCTAACTATAACTATGACATATCTTATACAAAGATATATTCGTCCTAATCAACATAGCAGTACTTGCTTTATAAGTAGCAGTACTTACTATGTACCGCGTTAATACTAACGGTACTTACATAACATTGACAATACTTAAAATACGCTAACGGTACTTAACACTTAACAAATAATTCCTAACAATCCTCCCCTAAACAAGAATGATAACTTGTTGTCTTCTTGTTTCTCTTGTACTTGATGTATTAAAATACATGTCTTCATTCTTTCCTTCATCTTTGGATTGAACTTGGTAATTTGTATTTGTATCCAACTGAATGTAGCCAAACACTTCAAATGTAGATCTTCTTCTTATAAGATAATCTTCAAACATCATGAGTATACTATGATCTTCTTTGTGTCTTCTAAACATTCATTTATCTTTGTAGCATCAGTCATTATCTTCTTGAGTTAAATCTTTGAACTCTGAATCATGAACCTTAGTCTTGATTTGACGGGACAAAACCTTTTAAGTATTTTTTTCTTTGAATACTTCTTTGCTTGCAATCTTCATACCTGAAATAAAACAGTTAACAACAAAAACCAATCTATATTGGCTTCATGATTTTTAGCAAATCACCAGCTATCAACGGATTTGATAAATTCTTTACCAGTTAGCCGTACACTCTGGATTAGCCAATACTTTGTTCATAAAGAACAAGGTGTATTGATAACCTTACAATTTTTGGTAAATTGTCAACCATCAACGGATTTGATGAAGTCTTTACCTAGTACCGTTTGTCTAGGATTAGCCAAATCTTTGTTTCGAAACAAGGTGAGTTAGAACCATACAGTTTTTAGCAAACTATCAGCTTTCAACGTATTTGATAAGTCTATACCATAAACCGTTTGCTTATGGACTAGCCAGTTCTTATGTGTGTTAGACATGGTGAACTGAGAACCATTTGTGAAGTGTGACTGAAAGTCAAACACTAAAGGCTCTTTCTTAGCTTCTTCCTCATCTTTCAAATCCTTAATTTGTTGTTTAACCATTTTGATCAACTCCAAAGCGTCAACAGATTCTTCTGTAACTTCCAGTTGTTGTTCTAACATCCTTTCCAAGAATCTTCTTTTGAAAGGATAAGTCTTCTCTTGCAACATATAGTATGTAACATCTTCTATATCCAGAATATGCAATCCACGTGACCTATAATATCTCTAGTAACTAGGAACCTGATTCTCTAATTCCTTCAACATTTCTTGATCACAATTGTGTGGCTCATACATAAAGAGAAATTCCCTGTATAATAATGATACTTCAGTTTTACCTGTACTGGCTTCTTGAACTAACTTGAAAAGATCTTGAATATCTTGTCTGTCAAGAATGTGAAGAATATCCTCCAAAAGTCTGAATATCCTTGTTGTGCCATCAGTTCTTTGAATTCATTGAGCTTCAAGTCCTTGATCCATAGAGTAAATCCACCTAGCAATAGATGATCTTTTTCTAAAAATCTCTGTATCAATACATTGATCTTCAAATTTTACAATCTTTAAGTACTTCTTCAAGCTCTCATCATCATCACTATCTTCTGCTGTTGATTTAGACCTCTTGGCTTTCTTCTTTGTCTTTGTTGACCTTTTCCTTTTAACACCCTTGGAAATTCCCTCAAGTTCTGTTGAACCCTCTTCCAAGTTTGTATGTACCGTCTCCTCAGTATGTACTATTGTATGTACTGTTGACTGTGTATGTACTGCTTGTACATTTTCAGTCTGAGCAATATCTTGAGCTTCAACTCATGTATTCATTCTTTGAGCAGTCTCTTCCTCCCTTGAACTTACCTTCTCCTTTCTATTCTTCCTCACATAAGTGGTCTTGATATTTGGAGATGTATTTGTAGGTTCAGCAGTACTTGGCTCAATTCTAAGAGTACTACCAAATTGCCTTTGTTGTTGCAGATGTCTTCTATGTTTTTCAACAGGTATTCTATCTGCCTTAGATCCAATTTCAACAAAATTCAGTTCAGTTCTCTTATTTTGCTCATACAAAGTCTTGATTTCTACAAAATTCTTCTGACCAGCTGAATATGAGTAAAACCCATAACTCTCTTAAGAAAATTCATAATTTGATTTCTAATCTGCATAGTAGTTGGAGGTTTAATCTCTTCTCTTTTTCTCTTTTCAGCAAAGAATCTTTGTTGCTCCCTTACCAAATCATCAATCAACTTTGATTTCTCTTCTTAATCATACACATCTCTCTCTTCAGCTATCAATGAGTCTACAAGAAGCTCACTTGCATGTAATTCAACTTGAATCCTATCATACTCTTTTATGTTCCATTCTTGCTGTATTCTTTTAGCTTCTAACAAATGTTGTTTTGTTGCAAGTTCTTCTTGTAATTCTTCTTCACGGATTTGTGCTTGCATTCTGTAAGCATATTCCTCGTCATGGTCTAATTGATTAAATCTGTACATGACTTTGTTTATATCATCATCTGAATCACTTTCATCTTCAGATTATGATAATATTTGCTTCTTCCCCTTATCCTTTGGATCAATCTTAGGTAGCTTCTTCTTCAGCTTGGTATATCTTTCCTCATTAGCTTGCTGTTGAATAACTATACCTTTAGTAGGGTGTGAAGCTTGAACTTTCTTACCTTAAATTTGATTCTTTTTGGCAATAACTTCTTGTTGTGTCTTTTTCTCTGCCTGTGCTTGTTTAGTCTTCTCAACTAAATTCTTCTTTCTTAAGTCAAGAAGCAATTGGGCTAAAGTCTTATCCTCTCCAAAAGGAGTTTGACTTTCTAGTGAAGGAGGATCACCAGCGGTACTTGCAATCGGCTTAGTTGGCTTAGCAGTACTTGGGTCTTCAACAATGTCAGCAGTACTTGCTGTCGGCTTAGTTGGCTTAGCAGTACTTGGATCTTAGAAAATGTTGATTTCACTAGTATTAGACACACTTGTTTCTTCAATCACTTGTGTATCCCCAGATACTCTTTCTTCCATAAAAGTCATCATTTCAACTTGCACCTCTTCAGTCTTGTCTGATCCATTGCTCATTCTTGATCGAGACAGTACTTGCAAAGTCTGTTTCCTTTGAAACCATACTTATCTTTGTGGTGATGGAGTTGAAGATATAGGAAACTGAATGTTAATTCATCCAACTTCTCATAGAAAGTACTCCAATTCACTTGAAGTGGTGATTGAGGTATTGGTGCTAGTTGAGTTACCATTATTTCTTCAACTTGTGGTTCCTCATGAGTAGACTGTGGTTCTTCCTGTTGAATCTCCATATTTGAAGGTCCATCCACACCAGTCTCTAAACCAGTTCCATCTTCATTAGTCCCCATGACATCTTCATCCAACTCAAAATTGATGTCATTTCCAGAGATCCTTTTCAGATTATTAGAAGAAGGTGGTTGTTCTTCATAATTCCTCCCGTGTTTGGTTGCATTCAGTTGTCTTTTCTTGTGGTTCCTGAATCTTTGCTTCTTGATTGCAGACTTCTGAATAGATCTATGTTGCCTCATCCAAGGTGACACTTTGTTCCTCAACTTGATTAGGCTAGGTTCCAATTCAGCAATTTTCTAATCTTAAACAATCTTTTCTTTCTGCAACACCTATACCTGTTGGGACAAACTTCTACACAAAGCAATTAAATTTGCAACATCCACTACCTCTAGTGCTTGTGCTTGTGGTGAAGCACTAGCAGCAATAGAAGCAGTAGGAGTGTAGATCATCTCAACATTGTTTGGTGGAGCACCAACATTGTGAGAAGAAGATTGTGAATCTTCTAGGGAATGGGAACTCTTGTGAGAAGGAGTTTGCTGAGAAGCACTAGCATTGCTAGGTTCCTCACCTTCTTGATTGGCAGGTTGGGCTAACATATGAGCAAACAATGGTGTAACTGTTCTTGTAAAGGCATTGCCTTGTTTTGTCAAGAAAGAGAAAGTTATCTTTGTGAATGTAGGAACATCCCATGTATCAGTTAACTCTAGTAGGTTAGGTATTTGGTCACTAACTAAAGTTTAAATGAATCTAGGATACATCAAAAACTTTTTAGTCCCTTCCAAATTCCTAGTCATGCCTTCAAAAATTAACCTTGAAAAATTAAAAACTCTGTAATTTGCTAGAAAAATACCAGCTGATGCCAATATAGAAGGAATTTGATCAAAAGATGTACTTTTAGAGCGTAAACAGCGAATAATAGCATGAAAAATCAATTTCCATTGAGGTGAATATAAAGCTTTAAAGAAAGTAAGACTTTTCCTACCACCGCCATAGCCCATGGCTGCAAGGCCATCATGAATCTCTGTATTATTAAGCATACTAAGTCCATTTTAATCATTTAATCTCAAACTTGCTCTTAGTAGTACCTTAGTTACATATATATTTCTATGATTCACCCTAGCCTTAATGAAAGGTTGATTAAACCGAGTACCTAATACATCAGTATTCCAAAATTGTTCAACAATGGAAATAGAGACAACTGGACTTACAGTGAGTGCAAAGCGAATATGACTTCGAGATAGGAAACCAAGAATCTCATGGAAACCAAGAGAGTCATCATTCGTAGCAAGATTCGCAACCAAATTATTCTTAGAGATCACTTGTAAAGCAGCCATTAGTATTTTTGATGATCGAAAAATTAGAGAGAAGGTTATAAAATCAAGAGATAAAATAAAAGATTTGGTGAATCAATTGTATAACTGGAGTAAGTATTTAAGTAAATAACAAACCCAGGCGCGAAGAAACCGCCAAACTTACAAAAGAGACCCTTAACGGTACCACGGACATGTAGCGGTACATGAAACATAAGCGGTACTTGAATTTGTGTTAGCGGTACTTGTAGTTATAACGGTACCTCACAATTTTGACTAGTTCATGCTTTCCACTATCAATGTAACCTCTTTTATCTTTTTCTAGTAACCTGCAATTACATCAAAAACACAAAACGTAGACTATACAATAAAAATTATAAAAATTTGTACAACTATTACCTCCCATCAACATATGCAGCAAGTTATTGGTTGAGCATACCAATGTGTGTCACCAAGAATTCAAATCTCTTTGCATCAAATGCCTTGGTCAACAAATCAGCTACATTGTTGTCTGTATGAATCTTCAAGACTTGAATAAGCTTTTTGTCATAAGAATGTCTTATAAAGTGATGTCTTATTTCAATATGCTTGGTCTTGGAGTAAAATACTGGATTCTTAACAATGCATATAGTACTTTCATTATCAATGTAAATCTTGGTGTTCATGAAGTTAAACCCATAATCTAACAGTTGATTTTGAATCCAAAGTACTTGACCACATCAATGAGCAGTAGCTACATATTCAGCTTCAGTTGTAGAAGTAGCAACAATGGTTTGCTTCTTACACTACCATGATATGAGTCTTCTGCCTAGGAATGGACAACCTCCTATTGTGGATTTCCTATCATGATTAGCTCCAGCATAATCACTGTCTGAGTAAGCTTCTAACTCAAAGGTGGAATCTCTAGGATACCATAATCCTAAATTGGGTTGATGTTTAATATATTTATAAATCTTATTCACAACATGTAGATGTGACACCTTTGGATGAACTTGGAACCTTGAACAGGCACACACAACAAACATAATATCTGGCCTTGAAGCAGTAAAATACATCAATGAACCAATCATTGATCTGTATAGAGGAATATCAACATTCTCTCCATGTTCATATTTTGATAAAGACTTCTTGGCTTCAAAAGGTGTGCTTGTACTCCTTGTATCCATACATGAAAATTTCTTCAAGCAACATATTTATCTTGGCTGATAAATATTCCATCTTTTCTTTGTTTGACTTGTAGTCCCAAAAAGAAAGTTAGTTCTCCGATAGAACTCATTTGAAATCTTCCTTTCATCAAAGCTTCAAACTTTTCACACCATGTCTTCTTGGTAGAACCAAAAATGATGTCATCAACATAAACTTGAACTAGAATGATATCCTTAGCATTCTTCTTGATGAATAGAGTTTTGTCAATGGTTCCTCTCCTATATCCATGTTCTAGCAGAAAATTGGATAAGGTTGCATACCAGGCTCTTGGAGCTTGATGCAGACCATAAAGTGCTTTGATAACCTTGTAGACTCTATTGGGGAATTTAGGATCTACAAAACCTAGAGGTTGTGAGACAAATACCTCCTCTAAAATAGTACCATATAGAAAGGCACTTTTCACATCCATTTGATAGACTAAAAAACCCATATATGATGCAAAGGCCAAAAATAACCTAATGGCTTCTATCCTTGCCACTGGTGCAAAAACCTCATCATAGTCTATCCCTTCTTCCTGTCTATAGCCTTGATCAACAAGTCTTGCCTTGTTCCTCACAACAACTCCTCTTTCATCCTTCTTGTTACTGAAGACCCATCTAGTACCAATTAATCTTTTACCTGAGGGAAGATCCACAAGAATTTAAACTTTTTGTAGGTCAAATTGTGTTAATTCTTCTTGCATGGTATCTACCCAACTTTCTTCATCAAGAGCCTGAGAAATGTTTTTGGGCTCTACTTGAGATAAGAAACAGGCAAACAAACAATGATGAGTATCTTTATGATTTGTTCTATGCTGTTGTTTGACATAACTCACAGGTGCATGAGTTTCAATATTGGTTTGAAGTTGTCTTCTGGTTCATACAACTGATTTGGGATCTCCAATAATCTGTGTAGTAGGATGGTTGTTGTTGACTTTATAAGTGGGAATAGAACTGACTAGAATTTCTGTTTCCAAATTATTGAAATCAGTTACTGCACCCTGCTCATCATAGGAAGCTTTAGATAAGGTTCCTTCAGCTGGACTAACATATAAGTCTAAATCGTCCATAGCTTGTAAAATCTCTTCTAGTGGATCAACAGATTTGGCAGTTTTTGACTTAGCGGTAGTTGCAGATGAAGTACCGCTAGGTGTAGTATGTACTGCTGAGTGTTTTGACTCAAAAGATTCTTCTCCTAAATGCTTATTGGCAGGTGTAGCATTCTTTTCTTGATCTTGAAGCCTTTTTGAAGCTCTTGGAAGGCTTGATCATCTTTTGATGACATGGTTTGCTTCTTGGGAGTGGCAGACATGGGAGTAACAGTAGGCATATTAGGCACATAGATATGAACATCATCATCTGATGAAGAAACATCTTCTTGAGTACCTGCATTAGTTGCACTTGACTCCTCACCTGCATTGTTAGTTTGACAATCCTTTTCCAAAGAATAGTAATCCATGGAGTTAGTTAGATAATCTAAATCAAACATCCAAGAATAAACCCTATATGCTTTACTTTGCACTGAATATCCTACAAGATATCCTGGATCAGACTTTCCATCAATCTTTCCCAAAAAATCAAGAGTATTTAGTATACACACATGACACCCAAAAGGTCTTAAATGAATTATGTTAGGCTTTACATCAGTCAAAAGTTCATAAGGTTTTTTGTTTTTAGGCTTGGTTACTAGGACTCTATTTAACACATAACATGCAGTGTTGATTGCTTCTGCCCAAAAGGTATTTGGCAAAAGTGAATCAGCCAGCATAGTTCTAGCAGCCTCAATCAGTGTCCTATTCTTCCTTTCAGCTACTCCATTTTGTTGTGGAGTCCTAGGATTACTAAATTGTCTCTTAATTCCTTTAGACCTAAAAAATTCATCAAATCCAACATTCTTGAATTCTGTCCCATTATCAGTCCTAGTGATTAAAACTTGTTTAGTGAACTGTTTTCAACTAAAGTGATAAAATCCTTAAGTAATTCATTCTTTTCACTTTTAAGAGCTAAAAAGAAAACCCAACTGAATCTACTATAATCATAAGTTATGACTAGACAAAAGGTCTTATGACTAATACTTCTTATATAAACTGGACCAAACAAATCCATATGCAAAAGCTGCAAAGGTTTTGTCACAGTGTTAACAGTCTTGGTCTTACAAGAGGCTCTATGTTGTTTACCTTTTTGACAGGCAGCACATGTGAAATCATTTTGAAAAGATTTGTTAGGTAGACCTCTAACCAAATTCATATTCTCTAATCTATTAAGATTCTTGAAATTCACATGACCTAACCTTCTATGCCACAAATTTGACTCATCTAAAGAAGCCTTAGCTAGCAAACATGTAATACCACCTGTTGGAGTAATAGTATGAAGATTAAAGGTGTACATATTTTCTTGCCTGGGTACTTTAAGCAGTATTTGAGATTCCTTAGGCATCTCAAAGTCTTTAGACAGCACCAAGCATTCTTTGTCTGTGAACAGCAACTTGTTCTTTTTATCACACATTTGTGATACAGAAAAGAGATTAAACTCATTCAATTCTTTTACAAAGAACACATCTTCAAATTCCAACTTTCTTGTGTTGATTTTCCCTTTGCCAGTAATTCTACCTTTGCTACCTCCAAAGGCTACTGGACCTCCTCTGAATTCATCAAATTCAGCAACAAAATATTTGTTTCCTATCATGTGTCTTGAGCATCCACTATCTACTCTACCTTTATCTTTCAATTCATCAATTAGATGCCCCTGCACACAAATAAAACTCATTAGTTTTTAACAGGGACCCAAGCCACATTTGGCTCGGATCTTGTGGGACCTACACATTTAAGAGTTTGTACCGAAGCATTCCCAGTAATGCTAATTTTGCTCTTATACTTCATGGTTTCATTTATGTAGTCAAAGACATAAGGTGACTCTATGTGCTCAGACTTCTTTGTCTTAAGTACTACTTTAGCGGTACTTGCTTTAACACATGATTTATCTCTTTTAGGAACCCACATTTGCACTGGTTTGTTTTTATCCTTACTTCTAGGTGTTTTAACTTTTTCAAAAACCTTCTTAGAAGTCTTGGAGAACTTTGGTTTTACAGAATTTAAACCAATAGTACTTAAGTTTGGTCTAGCAGTACTTGTAGGTCTAGACTTGCCGGTACTTGGTTTACCAGACTTTAAAGGTACTAGACCTTGTTTCATAAGTACTGCCCTAGGAACAAAACTTTTGGTAGAGTTATTTTTAATCTGTTTAGCTACCCTTGAGTGATCAAACTTAGGTTTTTCATTTTTAAGTTTCTGATTCCTATAAACCTGTGCAGCCTTTTGTTTCACAAATTTATCTTCATGTAAAGTACAATCTTTGATAAAATGACTTAGACTACCACAAACATAACATCCATTTCTTCTTAAAGAACACCCAAAAGGTTGTTTTGACTTACCTTTCTCAAAACCTAGTCCACCCCTTTTGGCTTTATTATGTTTTACATTGTTTTCCAATATCTTTCTAGGAGTTTTTACCTACTTGGGAGCAGAACTAGTCTTAGATTCCTCAGAAAGAAAGTTGTTCATTAAAGGTGGATAAACAATATTTTTGGTCACAACAGTCTTTTCTTAGGACAAAGTACTAGAGTTTAAGGTATTTTTAACCTTTGGTTCTTCTAACTCTGTTCTTGTTTCATTACTAGGGGGCATGAAAATTCCTGATAGTGGTGGAGGAACTGCTTTCATTCCTTCAGCATATCTATCATTCTCAGGTGTATCATCTACCTCACTAGAACTATCAAAAATCCTTTTTGATAAGTCCTTGTCGGTTAAAGTTATCCCAGATTGGTCCTTAATATATCCTAGGCCTGATTTATCATAATACCCCATTTGTGAATTAATCAATTTTCCCAATCCTTTAGAGGATTTTTGCCAATGTTTAATCACTTCTCTTTCATTATAAAGATTGGCTTTTAAAGCTTCATTTTCTGTTGATATATTTAACAGTTGTCTTTCAAAATCTTTTATTTCCATATCTTTTTCCCTCATTTGAAGAGTCAAAATTATTATTTTCTCTTTATAGTTTTGTTGAGCCTTTTTATACAAAACTATATTTTCTTCTAATTTAACAACACCCTATTTAAAAGCATTTAATTCTACAGTGCATGTGTTAACCTTTTGATACTGTTCCTCTAGTTCTACTTTTAGGCTATTAAATTTAAGAACACTGTCTTTAGAACAAGGATGTACCTCAGTATCTTCATGTGAGAGAGCCATTAAACCAAGCTCTTCTTCTTCTTCATCTTCTGCCCAGTTCACCACTCCATCTACAGTAACCAATGCTTTGGTTCCTTTAGGACTCCCGCTGTTTCCTTTTGGAAAGCTTTCAGTTATTCTTGGACTGGTTCTATAGATGTGCTTGGACTTCTGATTGCTATTCTTAGCTTTGTCTCTAGAGCATTCTCTTTCAAAGTGTTCATTCCTTCCATAGCTATAGCATTCAACCTTGGACTTGTCATATCCTAATGCATCATTAGGCTCAACATTCATTTTTCTTCCAGTCTTCTTGAAGAACCTATTAGATCTTACTGACACCATAGCAGTTTGCCATTTAAGATCCATCTCTTCAACATCAGCATCATCCATTTGGAACAAGTCATTGAGTGTTAATCTTGGCTTGTTGTCTTGTCCAACAAAGAATGAGAAGGCATCATTGTCACTAAACAATGGTGAAGACCTTCCATTTGGATTCTGAGAGACTATAGGGCTGCCTTCAATACTTTGTGGGTAAGTACTGCTTGTAAGTCCTCCAGCAGTATTTGTGTAGTATGTACCGCTACTAGATCCACTAGCGGTATTGTGAAAGTAAGTACCGTTGTTCCCATCTGATATAAAAGCCAAGTTACACTTTGAAGTAGTCGCTGCCTTTACCTCATTGCCTTTCAGATCCATCTCATATGCTCTAAGATTGTTGTAGAGATGATCAAAAGGAATTGTTTCCAAATCATCTCTTGTGATGAAGTGCATAGCCATTACTTTCTACTCTGGTGCAACACTTATTAAGAATTTTAAATTAGCTTCTTCATTAGGAATTACTTATCCATAAACTGCCAATAGAATAAGCAGCTTACTGAACCTTCCATAGCCACCATGTATCCCCTCTATACTGGTAATTGAGAAGTTATCAAATTCTTACTTAAGAACAATCTTCTTTATCTTCTTAGATTTGTCATTACCCCCAAATCTAAGTTTTATAGCATCCCACATAGCTTTAGCATCCTTATAATGATGGAATCTTGGTAGGATGTCTTCAGAAAGAGCCAAAGCCAAAGCAGATCTGGTTTTCTCTCTCTGATCTCTACTTGAACCTCCTCAGCAGTCACAACAGGAAGAACATAGCATGTACTGTCTGGAAACCAGTGTAGCTTCTTTGATGTGTTCCCATTCTTGATAACATGCCACACAGTATAATCTGTGTGATTCAAGTAATGTTCCATTTGCATAGCCCATGTCTCATAAACGTCACCTTTGAGAACTATAAGTTTAATAGCAGACAAAGTATGAGAAGGTGTTGTTGTAGAGGTAGCTACTACATTCACGGCTTGATCACCTTGTACTGGTGTAGGATGCACAAATTGTGGTTGTCCCTGTGGTATAGGATTAGGGTTCTGAACATCATCCAAGTGAGCATCATCACCATTTGGTTGGACATTGAGTTTGGTATGTGTAGAGTGTATGGGGTTGTGTTCTTCTTTTTCAGATTTTCTCAGTAATCTCTGATACCACTTGTTGATCCCTTTGGTTAGATCTATATTCTGTTAAGAATTAGTATAGTAGTTTGTAATCAAACTAAAACACTTTAAGCACTCTTACTAACACTAAATAAGTTATGCGGAATCTAACTTAAAAAGCATAGAAGAACATAATTACTTTTAACTATTCGATTCTCTTATTAATCGACTTGAATGAGGTACATGAAAGACATTGTACCTATGTTACTTTTATAGAGTAAGGCACCCTAGAAACCTTAGAATATTCTATAAAGATAACTATATCACAGATGATATATTATCAATATTCTAACTATTTATGTATATCAGATAAGATGTACTCTAACTATAACTATGACATATCTTATACAAAGATATATTCGTCCTAATCAACATAGCAGTACTTACTTTTTAAGTAGCAGTACTTACTATGTAACGCGTTAATACTAACGGTACTTATATAAAATTCACAGTACTTAAAATACACTAACGGTACTTGACACTTAACAAATAATTCGCAACATAGGATGCACCCATACGCCCCACATGATAATAATAATATGGCCAAAAGCTGAAGGGACGCCACGAGCTATCACTTCGCCGTGGTGAAGTCATAACACTGGTGCCTCCAGTGTTATGGTTATGGTACCTCCATAACTAGGTGAAATTGGTCATGCATGTATATGGCTTTAGGTATCTAATTAAACATAAGCAATTCAAAAACATATAAAACATATACTGGGAAAACAGTTGGCTGCATACGGGAAATCCTAATAAGGAAAGAATGTCCATACTGAAAGGACGGAGAATCCGTACCTTGTTTCCAGTGAACGAAGAAGACGAATGGAAGAGAATCCTGCTTCGATCTCACTAATGCTACATATATAATATACGTGTATAATTATTCTGATTACTGTATATGTAACTGGTTTTATATCATGTCTTAGCTTGTTTTATATATTCATGTCATATTTTACTGATCTTAACGTTATGCTGTGTTTATCATGTATTCCGTCTATTTTGATTAAGTATTACTTGTATTTCTTGTATTATTATACTTGTTGTGTAATAACAAGTAACTTTCTAAAATTAGCAGGTTTCCCAAAATAGAAAGTTTCCAAAAATAGAAAGTTTCCAAAAATATAAAGTTTCCAAAAATAGAAAGTTTCCAAAAATAGATAGTTTCAAAAAATAGATTTACTGTTTAAAATAGATAAGTTTCTAAAAATAGAAAGTTTCCATAAATAGATTAGCTTCCTTAATTAAATAAGTTTCTAAAAATAGAAAGTTTCCCTAATTAGAAATAAGTTGTATTATTAAGCTAATAATACAAGCTTAAGTGTTTACTGATTAATATTCTAAGTCATGTGATTAAATAGTATAGTTTATTAATTATTACATGTAAATTAAATAAACTATAAATTATATGATTTAATTAAATATAGCATGATTTAATTAAATAAAAGGATAAATAATACTTAGGTTAAAACATGTATTAATATTTATTATTAATATAACCTAAGTCATGGAAATTAATTAAATATAAGTCATGTTTTAATAATTAATTTATACTTTAGTCTAAAATCAAATCATAAAATACATAGGTTAAAATCATGAATTATTAATAATAATAATTAACCTAAGTCATGTCTAAATTAAATTAATTATATAACATGTTTAATTAATTCAATTAACCTTGTAAAAATTAGTGTTGTAAAAAAATAATTAACTTGTAAAATTAATTAAGTCGTGAACCGTGTTTTATTTTACTAAAGCATGTCGTGAACCGTGCCCGTGAACCCGTGAACCGGCCAAAAAACGCACCCTTAACAGTGGCAAAACAGCCACCGGCCCACGCTGGTGGTTCCCTTGGTCTTGGCTAGCCGCCAGCTAATAACTCCATCAAGAACTATATGTTGGCTTAGCTATATGGAAAATACAACTACGAAGAAGGGCTGATGGATACCATTTACAAATATGGGTTTGAAAGATTTGTAGTTCAGGGAGCAACATCCAAAGCATTGATTTCCACCTCACACACTCATGACAGCGATTCAGATGTTGAAGAAGACACTCATAGCAGCCAAGAGTTCATGACAGACCTTAATGTTGAGTTTCATGAATGATCTTTACTAGCTAATCAAATAAGATTCAACAAAAGGTCAGGGAGAGTAGGTACAGCTAGTAAACAGACTGACAAATCCAAAGACACTTGCTTTGCCTATGGAAAACATGGACATTTTCAAAAAGATTATCCATCCACAAAAACATCCTCACCATCCTATCCATCATCATTCAAACCTTACAAGTTTAAATCACAACAAAAAAACTCATCTCACCAATCCAATTCCTCTGACAATGAGAAAAAGGATTACAAAAACAAATATAAGACACTAAAGGCTGAGTTGGAACAGATGAATTTGAAGATAGAATCTCTGTCAAAGAAGAAAGGGGGTGATGTAATACCCCCAAATTTACACAATTCAATTCAGCGGAAGACTCGTTGGTGTTACGGGATAGCACTTTATTCACATCATAGACAACGCTTAAAAATCGCGTCGTTTAATAATAAAGCATTTCCATTCATATCAAATTTACATAGGTCCCAAGTCATAGTATTTCATACAATTTTACAAATCATTTGAATGGAAATTGTTATTTAAGTATGGGCCATGAATTCTTGTCGTCTTCCCGAGAATTACCTTCAAGTACCTGAGACAACACATGTTAAAATACAAGTTCAGAGAAAACGCCGAGTGAATTGATAGAGTTTATTAAAACCATTAACATATCATCGGTAAATATAATTGTTACCGAAAATCATTTTATACAATTCCTTGTCGTAGGCCATAAAATAAGCCAAAAACATTTTATACGAATCTTTGTCAAAATCGTAATTTAGGCTTTTGCCTTCAAAACCATTATACGAACCAATGTCGTAAAAACATCATACAATACGTTTTATAACGTTGTATAGAGTTAAATAAAACCGTTATATGAATATGGTTATGTAAAAACAATTCATGGACATAATATCAATAACAAGACCCTGTATTGCTAGTCAGGCAATATATTGTAATTCAATGCGTATAGCAGTATTTCGTTATTTGGATTATTATAAGTCGCAAGACATTGTTACCTTACTACAACAAACAACGGGTAGCTAGCCCGAAACTCAATTTTCCCATCTAAATTAGCGTGACATCACAATAATCACGCCTATGTAAATCTTCTCATACATAAATTCGCTTACCAATCAATGTGGCACGACGGGGATCAACCGTCAAGGCGCGAACTGGGGTGATCGTCCCCAAATAGTACTATTATATGCATAAGCGTCTACCAAATCCCGGTAGTTCACAATTCATGCTAATGGGACTTTTAGTGACATAACCTAACTTTAATAATCCATTTCATTTCATCTATCGGGTCATTTAATCATTCATCGGGTCATACAATCATTCGGGTCCAAATCAATAAACAGACAATCGGGACAAATGGTGTCCTATTTTATCAAAACTAACATGTTATCTCCCTCACGGGTTTATAAAACATTTCATAAAAACATTTAAAAGAGTGTGAGGCTATGAACTCACGTTGATGTGGGAAAGCGGGTTATCGGCAATTCGGATGTACGGTACGTGCTTCAATCACGGAAACCTAGACAAATAATACCCGTCTTAGACTTTTGTCCAATGACTTTATCAAAATAACAATTATGTATACGTATGATTATTTTATATATATCATGATGATCAAGTGGTTTTATACATCTTTACTCATTCATTATAGTGTTTATGTGTTGGTATTTTTCAAGACTAGTTACACTAGTTCAACTCGTTTACATTTTGAAGCCCAATGGGCCTATTACAAGCCCAATACTATTCATTAGCCCAATTATACTTTTATTATCAGTATTATACTTTATATGTTGGGTCCAAATGGGTTAAGCCAAATAAATAAGTTTATAAGTATTTTACCAAATTAGTCGGGTTTATTGTCCATTAAGGCTACTTTGGCCCGTTAATGTCTATATGTTGTAAAGCTCGGGTTTTATCGATTTTTACTTGTTATATATGTTTATAAATCAGTATGTGAGTTTATAAAAGTTTACATTAGACGGGTCCGACCGTCTAAGTTTTATTTGACAAAAACGTTAATCTTTCGGTACTAGCCGAAAAGACGTAAAAATCATGTTTATAGTTGTATAACTTGGAAAATATTTTATACTTGTAATTTATAAAAAATGTCTTATTCTATATCATAATATATGAAATTGTTATTTATAATTACTATTAATTGTTAGTGGGTTTTCATGTGTATATATTTTATAAATATATAAGTGAGTGCTTATTTTATATGAGTTTTTATTATACAAATCTGATTTTAAATTTCATGTTCACCAAAACAGCCATATCTAGAGTTGTATATAGAGATAGAAGCCCAAATTTTTATGGCATAAACTACATGATATGTGATCCATTTAACTCTGCTATGGATACTGTTGAATCAGCCTCTAAGTATTTTATAAAAATCGTCCAAAACAGTATATGCAGATTTGTACTCTAATATTGTTTTGATCATATCTCACTCATTTTTATGATTCCATTGTATGGCCAACTCTCACATCTGTATAACACCTAATACTTACTGTATATTGATTCCTCTTTGCCATTTTATCAGTTTAACATATGGTTAGTTACTGTTTTTATACAGCTAACTTATTAAGCAAGATTTTAACCTTTTTACATATGGTTTTCCATCTTTTTAACCATGTTTATCAACACCAAATCCCCACATAATATTTTTAATCATCATTAATCATCATATACATATACATAAATAAATAAAATACAAGATTACATAATCAAAATAACAAGAGGATAGGAAGAAACAATCTCTATACCACCATTAGTGATGAAAAGATGAGTTTTTGATGAACAAGGCTTCGATTTTGATGGCAAAACTTGTGATAAACCAATATCATCTTCAAGTCCACCAATATTTATAATATCCTTGTGGGAAATCAGCCCTAGGACACCAAGAAATCTCCTCTTTGGATGTTAGAATCACCTCCAATCTTCATAACTTCAATGGGTTTTCATCATATGTAAATTATACATATGATTTATGGTTGATTTTTTGATCTAATGGGGTGTTTTTGGGTGATATGGGACGTTCATAGGAAGAGAGGAGAGAGTTGTGTGTGAGATTTGCATGTAAGAATGAGTAACTAGTTTAGCTTTAGTGGTTTTAAGTTTACAAATGGTTTTGGTCAAAAGTGTAGGACAAGTGTCCTATACTTGTGTGTTGGGTTGCCACCAAAGGGTGGTGTTAGCTCTTCTTGCCTCCACTTGTTATGGGGGTTGGCAAGTGTAAACTTGTCTCATCCCCATTAATTTACGGGTATTCCTCGATTCTAGTTTCCTCGATTTGCGTACCCTCGGGTCGTTTTACGAAAAACGTTTTTATAAATTATGAATCAACGACACAAAACGAATCTAATAAAAATTGTCTCATAAAAAACGGAGTTCAAAAACGTAAATACGTAATCCTAAGGTTTCCGGTTTAGTCGTAAAGGACGTTAAATTATTCACGTAAGTCCTAATCTCTTCTCGTAAATTTGTGAGTTTATGAACCAATACAAATTTAAAATTCCAAAATAATATTCACGGATAAATTTATTTCCTGAAGTGTCGGACTGTCACCAAAGATGGTGTATGTAAACGTAAGCACGTAACGTTGAATCCTCCGGTTTAGACGTAGTCGATGCTACTTCAAGACGTAAATCCAAGTTTCTTCCCAAAAATAAGTGAGTTCATACTATAACATTAAAATAATGTTTTTAAATAATATTTGAGAATAAAATATCAACCATAAATTGACGGATTGTCACAGCATTTACCCCTAAACAGGATCTTTGTCCTCAAAGATCAATTTATCTTACTACTCGCTTCTTATAGAGTTAGAGCCATGTGGGTATTTCCTCCATATTCGGTCTTTTCTCACAAGTGTAATTCATTACAATATGCGAGTTTCATCAAACATAACTACAGGAATACGATCAGGCCTAGTGTTGACTTACTTTCTATATCCATGATTTTCACGGGTTTTTGATGAATGCAACTTTTCGCCGATCTAAACTTCATTAATGAATAGTTAGACTTTCACTTGATAGACATTTTATCAAGTTAGATATACGAATAATAATTCACGCAGCCCTTGAAGTCCTAGGGTAGATCCAGCTTATATGCCTTTCAAACCAATCTTTTTACATCATCTCAATAGTCCCATACAAAGGGAACTTATTCCCATGATCCTTCAGATCATCAATTCATTTTTCCAAGGTGAAATTTTTTGGCATAACTTCGCTACCCATCTGGCACTTCAAGATCTACATTTCTTATTCACATAACCTCCTGCCCACTACCGGCAGTCAATAATCAGATCCTAATTTCAACAATCATTTCAGGTCTCGCGGGTCGAGTATTTTGTAAGGTTAGGTTCGCCAACATAGGAAACCTTAAACCTAAAAGACATGTCCAACTCACAATGGGTGTATGTCGGGTGTCTTCATCCCAACTCCTGCTTACAGATGCTCTCATATATAGATCCTAACAAGATTCAATCTCGATCCTAATACGATATTATCAATGATAATCATTCCAAAGAAAAAACGATTATATGGTTCATTACCAAAGGTAAATCATTCAAACATAAACAAGACTTCTAGTATTTTGTATCGTTACTTTACCTCGTCCCTTCGATTGGGGTGGTACACAGCACTCTCATCAAGATTCATTCTCAATGACTTCTGAGCAAATCTCTAGAAATTCGATGCGAAGCGAGGATCTTGATACAGATGATCGATACAGGCACACCATGTTTACACAACTCATTTAAATACAAAAGGATCAATTTCTTCATCAAGAATCTATCATTAACAGGAATGATATTAGAAGATTTGGTCATTCTGTCGACGATTACCCAAATCGAATCAAATTCAGATGATGACCTTTGCAATAGTTAGACGTTTACTAATGTATGAGGCGATGTCTGCCTTCATAATTTGCCATTTGTACAACTTCTTCAGATAAAAATACATTAAATCATAAATGTCATGGATAAAATACTTATACTTACAAGATTTCAATATGACTAAATCTCAAAATCCTCTATATTCAGGCAACCACAAGTGGCCCTTTTATACATTTAACGCCATCGGCTTCTCAATTCTGATGGTTCACATTAGCCGCGAACCCCTTTTTACAAACATCGTTTATTTTTATATTGTTCAGCAATTTATTTTGCACAGTCATTATTAAGAAACACATCCTAATTGATTCTTTATCCTTCCTATATAATGTGTCAGTAACTACGTTCACTTTCCTAGATGGAATAAATATCATGACCGTATTTATTCAAAAATTCTTTCTTCACATTTTCTAAGTCTTAGTTCTATCTCAACTATTGTTTTTATCAGTTTTGTTCAATCCGACGTTTAAAGCGTCGATAATTACTACAAGTAATTAAATAATAAATATTTAATTTTTATGAAACGTAAACGCAAAAAGTTTTTAAATTTTCTCAGTTTGTCCAATTATAAAAAAAATGTTCAAAATAAATTTGAATTTAATTAACGAAATTTTTGTTGATTTATCAGGAAAAATTAGTAAGATCCGTAAATGTTCGGAAAAAACCTTCGTTTATTCTTTGGTAAAAATTTTCTTAGTTGAAAAGCAAAAATTGTCGTTTCAAATTTTAAGTTATGGTTTAACGGTTTCCTCAATCCCTCTTAGGTTGTCTTGAGGTATACACAAACATTTACCCCTAAACATGAGTTTAGTTAAATGATTTGTATATAAGGGAATAATCCCTTAAAAATCCTTTGTTAAAACATTTGTCAAAACATATTTCCATTTTCTTTTTGGTAAAACCCAAAGCCTTAATGGTTCCAATTTTTGAAGAGTCAATATATTCCATTTTCTATTAATCACACGGTCAAATAATGTAAAGGATTAAGTCTTTCATCACATGTTAAATATTCAAGGTACAAGTTTTCACTACTCGGCCGACTCAGGACATTCTACAAATAATTATTAACTCATTCTTATTCTTACAAATAAACAAATGGTCCTTAATGATCACAAGCATGAATTTATCAAATTACAGCCTACACACGTGATTCACCAAATTTATGGATGCTACATGTGTATTAGTCAATCCAAACGACATCCCGTGAAACTCATAATGTTCATTACAAGTACCGGATGTAGTGATTGGAATAGATAATCTTTTTCGCGGATGAGAAATTTATGATAACCATGCCGAGGATCAAAATTTTTAAAACATACGCTAGAACCTTGTAAATGATTGAACAATCTATCATCTTGGGTAGTGGATATAGATTTTAATCGTCAATTTACTTAGTTCACGATAATCAATAAACATAAGGAATGATAACACCATAGCTCTTCATGATGACGAGCTCGGTAGAATAAAATCTATCTCCGACAACTCTCTCAGTTGTACGGTAATTCCTTTAATTCAGATGGTGCTGACGTAAAGTGCACATGCCACAGGTGCAGCACCGGGAATATAATCAATACCAATTTCAACTTGCCTTAATGGGGAAAGTCTAGGTAATTCACTAATAAATACCTCCTAAAGTTTCAGATAACAGAATCATCTTTTAATAAATTCATATTAGGTTCTTTCTAGATTATAATATCTATGACTAATTCACAACCATTCACGATATAATTTCAAGTCTAAATGCAGGATATGGTCATCCATCAAGAATTATTTAGATCACCTTTGATAATCAACATCTTATCATTTAGGGGAATTCTACTCGAGTTCCCATCAATTAAGACAATGTCGTCATGTTATAATCAATCAATCCATTCTACTGGCACTATTAACTTTCCAGTTTCATTGTCGTCGATAAGATGTGAATTTCTCAAAAGACTAATAATAACTCATAATCCTTCACAATTCAAGGATATCTGGAGACATAACTAACCTTAAAAGAGTAAGGTCAACGCATAATCTACGGGAGAGAATTTCAAATCAGATATAGACGAAAACATTAACGAATATGAATATATCCCATGTTTTCATAATTTGAGTACGCATTCGAAAGCTCCTCGGATCGTTACCCAGGTCATTCAAATGAAATCTAATAAAAAGAAATGATAGGAACGTCGATACATCCAATCGGGTATCAACACTCGGTAATCAGATACTTTTCCTAAGAATTTCACTACGGGAGAATTGGACAAGAAAGAATTGTCAATTGTCAAATAAGACAATTTCCACAGATGAGTAAATTCGACTCAGAAGAATAGATGCTACAGGCACATATGTAGGTGTCCCTAACACTATGTCCCTATTTTTCACTTCTTGCAGATCTCATAAAATTTAATCTTTCACAATCTTCAAAGAAAATGTAGTGTTTATTCATTAGTTTTATGGCGACTACTAATCAGCCTTACATGGTCACTTCCAAATTGTATATAGGCGCGCAACTATATACAATTTCAAGATTAATGATGCAATACTCAGTTCGTCAAAATTTTATCATCATGTTTAAAATAAAAACATTTTCATGCTTAATTCTTAAATAAAAATCAAAAATAAATTTACAAAGGTTTTCTTTGTTATGAAAACAATTAAGTTTTCCAAGGTGTTTTATAAACAACTTCATTTCGATAAGGATCACTTATAAATCTCACTTTGAATAATACTTATAGTGATGAAAATTCAATTTTTCTCAATGGATACTGTTTTATCTTATAAAAACAATGAGTGATCTGCAAAGGAGTGATGAAAGCTTGTTCACCAAGAACTAAATACAATATGTTAGGAAATAATATTTAGCCAAATAATCATGAGGTTCATGATCTCGATGGCGCTCAAAAAGAATAATCCACAACGTAACTCAAATCGAGATGAGTACTTGTTCAATGGTTGCATCACTAATGCGAGCATTAGGATGAAGCAATAAAAGATAGATAACATCGATACATGTAGAATTTAGCAATCAAATTTAGTCTTTTCATTAATCACAAACAAGTCAAAATTGTATGTGTCACTATGTCATACAATTCCAAGAAATCATCCTACCAACTGATGTCTCAATTAAGTTAGGGATTTTTAAAAGATTCCCCAATGAATACTAATCTACAAGAGTCATTAGGTGTTCCATATGTCCCGAAAGATCCATCGGTCTCAATTCAGAAGAAGATTTCTTCGATTTATTTATTGGACACTGGACATCCTTGTTAGTGGACAATGGCTTAGGAATAACACTTAACACGAATCAACAATCAATTAAAACCTTATAATTCAATCACAGAACATAACGGATTCCTCCTAACAATTTCATATTCCATATGGGTTAAATTTTACTTTATTTAAGTTTCTACCCATTTATACTCAATGCGATATCCTACCTCATTCTCCAATATTTTCAACTTTTATTCTTAGACCTTAAAAGGGCAATAAAAGCTCGATATGAACAACACTTAATTTCCAATCCTATAGCTCCTTCATAAATAGTTATCAAATGAGTCAATAGTATGAAATGACTCACACATTCAATTTAACTTCTCGGAAAGGTACTAGTGGCATGAAGCTTTTGGGTAAAGGCTCCAATGACAGCCTCAAGTGCAACATTCACCCTTTCGATTTCAATTTAAGAATTGGGTGACAACGAATCAGATGACACCTTTCCAGGTGGTAACGTTTTGTCAAACTCCACTCTATAAGGAAACATCGTCATGTCATCGATATCAGATTTAATCTCGCCAATTCTTCTTCAAGATCTTAATCAACTACTATTAATATTTCTACGAATATCAACCATTTTGTTCGGATCATAAATATCCACAACTTGGTTTAGATCTAGAATAGCTAGATTTCCTACAGGAATAGCTTAGATTAATTTGCTAGGGGAGTTAGGGTTCCTTGTGACAATCTACGTCGTATAAGTATTAAAATAATCATCAAACAATAATGTAATCAAATTACAACATATATATAATCCAAATTATATATATATATTAAAATAACACTTCTCCGTCTGGCCTTGTCGGTAACTCGGGAGTTCTTCGGCACCGTTATAGTCAAAAGATTTTTAGACATTTTGAGAAAAATGTTTATAGTTAAAAGATTTTGAAATATTTTATTCAAAACCTTGGTTTTAAAATCATTCGTTCTCTATAACGAGAGCTCTGGTACCAAACTGTAACACCCCCAAATTTACACAATTCAATTCAGCGGAAGACTCGTTGGTGTTACGGGTTAGCACATTACTCACATCATAGACAACGTTTAAAAATCGCGTCGTTTAATAATAAAGCATTTCCATTCATAAATATCAAATTTACATACGTCCCAAGTCATAGTATTTCATACAATTTTACAAATCATTTGAATGGAAATTGTTATTTAAGTGTGGGCCATGAATTCTTGTCGTCTTCCCGAAAATTACCTTCAAGTACATGAGACAACACATGTTAAAATAAAAGGTCAGCGAAAACGCCGAGTGAATTCATAGAGTTTATTAAAACCCTTAACATATCATCGGTAAATATAATTGTTACCGAAATCATTTTATACAATTCCTTGTCGTAGGCCATAAAATAAGCCAAAAACATTTTATACGAATCTTTGTCAAAATCATAATTTAGGCTTTTGCCTTCAAAACCATTATACGAACCAATGTCGTAAAAACATCATACATACGTTTTATAACGTTGTATAGAGTTAAATAAAACCGTTATATGAATATGGTTATGTAAAACCAATTCATGGACATAATATCAATAATAAGACCCCGTATTGCTAGTCAGGCAATATATTGTAATTCAATGCGTATAGCAGTATTTCGTTATTTGGATTATTATAAGCCGCATGACATTGTTACCTTACTACAACAAACAACGGGTAGCTAGCCCGAAACTCAATTTGCCCATCTAAATTAGCGTGTCGTCACAATAATCACGCATGTGTAAATCATCTCTTACATAAATTCGCTTACCAATCAATGTGGCACGACGGGGATCAACCGTCAAGGCGCGAACTCGGGTGATCGTCCCCAAATAGTACTATTATATGCATAAGCGTCTACCAAATCCCGATAGTTCACAATTCAGGCTAATGGGACTTTTAGTGACATAACCTAACTTTAATAATCCATTTCATTTCATCTATCGGGTCATTTAATCATTCATCGGGTCATACAATCATTCGGGTCCAAATCAATAAACAGACAATCGGGACAAATGGTATCCTATTTTATCAAAACTAACATGTTATCTCCCTCGCGGGTTTATAAAACATTTCATAAAAACAATTAAAAGAGTGCGAGGCTATGAACTCACGTTGATGTGGGAAAGCGGGTTATCGGCAATTCGGATGTACGGTACGTGCTTCAATCACGGAAACCTAGACAAATAATACTCGTCTTAGACTTTTGTCCAATGACTTTATCAAAATAAAAATTATGTATACATATGATGATTTTATATATATGATGATGATCAAGTGGGTTTATACATCTTTACTCATTCATTATAGTGTTTATGTGTTGGTAATTTTCAAGACTAGTTACACTAGTTCAACTCGTTTACATTTTGAAGCCCAATGGGCCTATTACAAGCCCAATACTATTCATTAGCCCAATTATACTTTTATTATCAGTATTATACTTTATATGTTGGGCCCAAATGGGTTAAGCCAAATAAATAAGTTTATAAGTATTTTACCAAATTAGTCGGGTTTATTGTCCATTAAGGCTACTTTGGCCCGTTAATGTCTATATGTTGTAAAGCTCGGGTTTTATCGGTTTTTACTTGTTATATATGTTTATACATCAGTATGTGAGTTTATAAAAGTTTACATTAGACGGGTCCGACCGTCTAAGTGTTATTTGACAAAAACGTTAGTCTTTCGGTACTAGCCGAAAAGACGTAAAATTCATGTTTATAGTTGTATAACTTGGAAAATATTTTATGCTTGTAATTTATAAAAATGTCTTATTTTATATCATAATATATGAAATTCTTATTTATAATTACTATTAATTGTTAGTGGGTTTTCATGTGTATATATTTTATAAATATATAAGTGAGTGCTTATTTTATGTAAGTTTTTATTATACAAATCTGATTTTAAATTTCATGTTCACCAAAACAGCCATATCTAGAGTTCTATATGGAGATAGAAGCCCAAATTTTTATGGCATAAATTACATGATATGTGATCCATTTAACGCTACTATGGATACTGTTGAAACAGCCTTTAAGTATTTTATAAAAATCGTCCAAAACAGTATATGCAGATTTGTACTCTAATATTGTTTTGATCATATCTCACTCTTTTTTATGATTCCATTGTATGGCCAACTCTCACATGTGTATAACACCTAATACTTACTATATATTGATTCCGCTTTGCCATTTTATCAGTTTAACATATGGTTAGTTACTGTTTTTATACAGCTAACTTATTAAGCAAGATTTTAACCTTTTTACATATGGTTTTCTATCTTTTTAACCATGTTTATCAACACCAAATCCCCACATAATATTTTTAAATATCATTAAACATCATATACATATACATAAATAAAGAAATTACAAGATTACATAATCAAAATAACAAGAGGATAGGAAAAACAATCTCTATACCACCATTAGTGATGAAAAGATGAGTTTTTGATGAACAAGGCTTGGATTTTGATGGCAAAACTTGTGATAAACCAATATCATCTTCAAGTCCACCAATCTTTATAATATCCTTGTGGGAAATCAGCCCTAGGACACCAAGAAATCTCCTCTTTGGATGTTAGAATCACCTCAAATCTTCATAACTTCAATGGGTTTTCATCATATGTAAATTATACATATGATTTATGGTTGAATTTTTGATCTAATGGGTTGTTTTTGGGTGATATAGGACGTTCATAGGGAGAGAGGAGAGAGTTGTGTGTGAGATTTTCATGCAAGAATGAGTAACTAGTTTAGTTTTAGTGGTTTTAAGTTTACAAATGGTTTTGGTCAAAAGTGTAGGACAAGTGTCCTATACTTGTGTGTTAGCTTGCCACCAAAGGGTGGTGTTAGCTCTTCTTTCCTCCACTTGTTATGGGGGTGGGAAAGTGTAAACTTGTCTCATCCCCATTAATTTACGGGTATTTCTCGATTCTAGTTTCCTCGATTTGCGTGCCCTCGGGTCGTTTTACGAAAAACGTTTTTATAAATTATAAATCAACGACACAAAACGAATCTAATAAAAATGGTCTCATCAAAAACGGATTTCGAAAACGTAAATACGTAATCCTAAGGTTTCCTGTTTAGTCGTAAAGGACGTTAAATTATTCACGTAAGTCCTAATCTCTTCTCGAAAATTTGTGAGTTTATGAACCAACACAAATTTAAAGTGTCGGACTGTCACCAAAGATGGTGTATGTAAACGTAAGCACGTAACGTTGAATCCTCCGGTTTAGACGTAGTCGATGCTACTTCAAGACGTAAATCCAAGTTTCTTCCCAAAAATAAGTGAGTTCATAATATAACATTAAAATAATGTTTTTAATAATATTTGAGAATAAAATATCAACCATAAATTGACGGATTGTCACAGGTGATAAAAGGACAGAGAAAGCGTTGGTAGCTGAAGCCTATGATTGGAATGATGAGCCGCTGAAATCTGATGAAGAAGGTACAACCAGGGTCAGGGTATTTATGGCTATAGCTGAGGATAAACATGCTGTTGGTAAAGGAGATGCTAGGTCAGGACAATGGGTTGAAATCACTATGAAAAAGGTACACAGGCTTATATCTATGTCTGAAAGTGATGAACGTAAACATGTCCTTGATTATACCATAGTTGATTTAAACTTTGTTGAGGAACAAAGAAAGATCCTGCTTGAAAAATTTTACTCAACATGAATTCTTGACTGTTGGCTAAATGTGAAACTTTAAAACAGGTTAACTCTGAAATGACATCTCTTCAAAATGAAGTTAATAAGTTAACTTTAAGATTAGTGCCTTAAATGATCAAGTAATTGAACTAAACAAGGTTATAAAAAATGGTTGTACAGTAGGTTCACTATAAATGAATTACTTGATGATGAAGTTCTAGCTGACATATCTAGGGCTGTAACTACTAAGTGAAACAAATGAAGGCCCTTAAGAAACCCAAAGAGATTGTTTACAAGTCCACATAGACTATACATGTGTCTGACCCTCTTATGACTGATGTACTTGTCTCTGAAGTGGTTATAGATAACATTGAACATTTTCCATCTTTGCCTAAACTATCTGGTGTTGAACCCAGCAACACTTCTAGAGGAGCTAAGGTTGAACACAAACCAGATGTTGAGACACCTCCAGCTAAGGTTTTTTTTGTGCCTGCAAAACCATCTATTAAGCAAAATGTTTATAAGGCTGTCTCAACAAACCATGTGAACAAAGTTGAACCCACAACTGAAGAACGCTTGTTGTCTTTAATGAAAGAAGTAGAACTCTTAAAAGAACATATTAAGCCTTCCGATGAATGCTCTGCTTCCTCTGAACCTAAGTCTATCTTAGGAGAACCCAAAGGTGAAAAGGTTATGAAACCTTATAGTAATGTGTAATAATTCTTATCATATGACCATAGATCATGATTGACATATGGTTGTTAAGAGAGCTCAGACACCTTTTAGGGATAGATAACAGGCTACTACGAGACCATCAGGCAACTACAGACCTTACCCTCCCTGTAAATATTATGTCCTAACAAACCACCACTCAGATGAGTGCAGGGACTTTCCTGGATGTGACATATGTGGAAGGTACACCCATGACACAGCCAATTATCCTTCACATCGTCACAAGTTCTACAGGAACTCAAGAGTTGCTAATAAGCAATTCAGGGAACCCACTGGAAAGTGGGTTCACCATAGGAACTAATCTATTTCTATATATCTGTGTAGAAACATCTCAGGGAATCAGTCTGGTATATAGATAGTGGCTGCTCTAGACACATGACATGAATCAAACAATACCTGCACAGATATTCAAAAGAGCCTGGTCCTAAAGTGGTGTTTGGGGTTAACTCTTCAGGCGGCACAGAGGGATATGTCTCAGTTAACTGCAATGGAATAACGTTTACAAGGGTTGCATATGTGAATGGTCTTAAGCACAATTTCATCAGCATCAGCTAGTTGTGTGATGCTGACTACAAGGTTTTGTTTACAAAGACTCAAGGAACCATATTCAACAAGAACAAATATGTGATGTTAACTGCACCAAGAAGAAGAGATGTGTATGTCATCAACATGGCTTCTTGCTCAGAGGACAGCTCAAATTGTTTTCTAGCAAAAGCCTTTGAAAGTGTCAATTGGTTGTGGCACAAACGACTCTCTCATCTCAACTTCAAGAACATCAAAAAGCTAGCCACACAAAACTTGGTTGTTGGTCTACCACCTGTGACTTTCACTAAGGACAAGACATCTTCAACATGTGTTAAGGGAAAGCATCATAGGTCATCATTTAAGACCAGACAATCATTTTCTATTGACAAGTGCTTACATCTCCTTCACATGGATTTGTTTGGACCTGTCAAACCACAGACCATTAATCACAACAAATACACCTTGGTCATTGTTGATGAATTTTCAAAGTACACATGGGTTTTCTTCCTCAAAAGGAAAAGTGATGCAGTTGATGCCATTATGTCCTTCATCAGGCAGGTTGAAAACATGAATGAACTTAGAGTAAAAGCTCTATGAAGTGATAATAGGATTGAATTCAAGAATCATCATCTTGAAGCTTTTTGTGATGAAAAGGGAATATCAAAAAACTTCTCTTCAGCTGGTACTCCTGAACAAAATGGAGTAGCTGAAAGAAGAAACAGAAAATTGATTGAAGCAGCCAGAACCATGATAAATGGTGAAGCCTTACCAAAGAAATTTTGGGGAGAAGTTTTCCACACTGCCCTGCTATACCCAGAATAGATCAATCATAGTTAAAAGACATGGAAAAACCTCCTATGAAGTTTTTCGAAAAAGAGCACCAGATGTCAGCGATTTACATGTCTTTGGACGCCCTGTGTTTATTTATAACTAGAAGGATCAACTTTGAAAGTTTGACGAAAAAGATGATGACGGTTTCTTCTTAGGATACTCTCAAGAGCCAAATCCTTTAGAGTATTCAACACAAGAAGACAAGAACTAGAAAAAACCTTTCATGCCACATTCAATGAAGATGATGATGTGCTACAAAGAATAGGAATAAAAGGTGATGAAATTGATTTCAACAAAAATAGGTCTTTCCCATCAGATGAGTTCTCTGAGCCAAGGCATGTCCTTCATCATCATCCACACATAGATACTCTTGTCCCATATGTTCCTGCACATAATCCGCTGTCAACACACAACATTGAACTTCCTTCTACTCAAGTGGCAGCTGAAAGTGAAAGTCAGCCTGCCACAAGCCCTTGTTCCACCTTAGCTAAAGATGACCCTCCTATTGCTAGTAATCAAGAAGACTCTCTTGTGGTCTATGAATCATCACTTCCTGAAATAGCTGATGAAGACACAGACACAGAGATTGTTTTTTAAGAGAGTCCTCCTACTCACTAGAATGAACCCCAAGTTGTAATTTCATCCTCCATACTTGCACCTGTCTATGACTCCTTAGCTCCTCAAAGTAAATGGTCAAGAGATCAGCACATTCTTCTTGTCAACATCATTGGTGAACCAAATGCTGAGGTTACTACTAGACAGAGAATTTTTGACTCAGAATCAGCCTCAGCCAATGAATGTTTGTTTGTTGAATTTCTTTCCCAAATTGAACCCGAGCGTATAGGTGAAGCACTTCTTGAAGATGGCTGGGTCGCTGCTATGCATGAAGAAATCAATCAGTTTAAAAGAAACAAGGTATGGACTATAGGACATGCTCCACCTGGTAAGAACATCACAGGCACTAGATGGAAATATAGGAACAAGATGGATGAAATTGGTAATATCATAAGGAACAAGGCAAGGTTGGTTGAACAGGGTATACAAAGACTGAAGGGATTGATTATGAAGAAACATTTGCACCTGTAGCAAGACTTGAAGCCATCAGAATCTTCCTTGCTTATGCTACATATATGAACTTCACTGTGTATCAAATGGATGTTAAAAGTGCCTTCCTCAATGGAGATTTGGCTGAAGAAGTGTATGTTGAACAACCAGAAGGATTTGAGAACAACGAGTTTCCCAACCATGTGTACAGGCTTCACAAAGCAATGTATGGGCTGAAACAGGCTCCAAGGGCATGGTATGAAACGATGGCTACCTTTTTAACTGAAAATAAATTTTTTAGGGGTTCTATTGATAAAACACTTTTTAGCTTCAAGGATAAAAGTGATTTCATCATTGTACAGATTTATGTGGATGATATCATCTTTGGGTCTACAAATGTTAATCTTAGTAAACGTTTTGCTAAACTAATGACTAAGAAATATGAGATGAGTATGATGGGTGAATTAACTTACTTTTTGGGTTTTCAAATTAAACAATGTCCTAAAGGAATTTCAATTTATCAAGAAAAGTATATTAAAGATTTGCTAAAAAATATGACTTGCCTGATTGTGCATCAGTGAAATTTCCCATGCTTCCACCCAACAATTTGGTCCCTGATAAGTAAGGAGTCTCTGTTAATGAGACTATGTATAGAGGCATGATTGGGTCACTCATGTATCTCGCAGCCAGTCGCCCTGATATCCAGTTCTCCACATGTCTCTGTGCAAGGTACCAAGCTAACCCTAAGGAATCCCATCTAGTGGCTGTTATGAGAATATTCAGGTACCTCAAAGGAACAACCTCTCTAGGTCTGTGGTATCCCAAAGTATCAGACTTTGATCTCAAGGCTTATTCAGATTCAGACTACGCTGGGTGCTACATTGACAGGAAAAGTACCTCAAGGAGCTGTCAAATCCTACGAGGCAAGTTGGTTGGATGGAGTGCAAAGAAGCAAAACTCTGTGGCTATGTCATCAGCTGAAGCTGAATATGTTGTAGCTGCTAGTTGCTGTGCTCAAGTACTTTGGATGAAGAGTCAACTAGCTAACTATGAGATTCTATATGACAAAGTACCCATCTTCTGTGACAATACAAGTGCCATTGCTATCTCAAGCAACCCCGTGCTTCACTCTAGAACCAAACACATAGATATCAGGTATCACTTTATCAGGGATCATATTATTAAAGGAGATCTGCATTTTGTTCCAACTAAGCTGCAACTAGCTGACTTATTTACAAAGCCTTTGGCTGAACCTTCGTTCAACAGGCTAGTTGTTGAGCTGGGTATGCTTAATATCTCAAAGCCTGTTGGTGATATTTAATGTGTGTCATTAATGTCTGAATATATATTAAATGGTTTTTACATGAAACTAGGTAGTTACTTTCCAAGTAAATGCTAAAAACATTCCCAAAATGTTATTCACATTGTTTCGATAAACGATGAGACTGGTCGTAGTGTTTTACTACTCTTTAGGAAAATAGCGTAAATAGGGAAAGTATTAAATACGACGATTTAGGAAAACCGTGTACTAATGACCCAAAGATGAAAGTTAGTTTCCCAAGGAGGTATATGTGTGTGATTAAAATGTAAAGATATTTGAAGAAAGAAGGGATGAAAGAATAGAATGATGGATAAGTGAAAAGTATTACTACGAAGACTAAATTGAAAACCGTAAAAAGTGGTAAAATAAAAATTAATTCTAAAAATTACCAAAAAATTACCAAAAAATTAAAAAAAATCAAATAAAATAAACTAAGAGTTTAGAAATGATCAAAACTTTTTCAAACCTTTTAATTAATTAAATATTAATTTTTAAATGTTAATTAAAGCCCTAAAAATCCAAATAATTATTAAAAAGTCCAAATAAAGATTTTTCACTTTGTAAAACTCTAAAATGACTTTAAAAGACTAAGAAACTATTTTTATGTATTTTCAAACTAAGGAAAACTATTTTTAAATGATTAAAAACTATTAAAATATTAAAATAATTCTAGAAATTAAGAAAATGATGCTAAAATTAATCTAAGAGTTTTAAAAATCCTAACTTAATGTATCTGACCTAAGAAAAATATAAAAGTTGCAAAAATGTAAAAAATGAAACTTAATAATAAAATAATATTAAAATATTATTAAAAATTAAAAAATTCTAAAAAATTCTAAAAACTTGCAATCTAGTTTATTTTAACCTAAGTAATCAGAAATGAAAGTGAAATTACCAAAATACCCCTATTGGGCCCCCAAATGGGCTAAAATAAAAAACAACCTATGAAAATGGGCTTTTGGGCCCAATAAAATGAAACTTAACCAAATAAGCTAAAAATTCACTAGTCTAACTTAAAATTCAATTCTAAACACAAATGTCTGAATGCCCAAAAGTTGAATGTGAGCTTATCACATCTTAATAGAACAACAACTTATTCTTAATGGGCTTTTTGGCCCATTACGCTATAAGCCAATGCCATAAGCTCAGATTTGACACACAACCTTCTTTTGAGATGCATAAGAGATCTGTGAAAAGAAATTTCAAATAAGCTCAACCATAAGTCAGAAATAAGCAAAGTAAAATTTCACTAAAAGACAAAATAGTCGACTTGGAGTTCTAGACCACCTCAGACCTTGAAATAAGTTGGAAAAGACTCTAAATGACTTAATTAAGACAAATCAAAAATGAAAAGCTCAATAAGCCAAGCCAAATAAGCTGAATAAGCTGATAAGCACTTATGTAAAAGTCAAAGTAGTTGGTTTTCTAGTCAAAGCTCAAAGTCAACCCCTCAAATGCTCCAGTATGAACAAATGGGTCAAATAAGTTACACCTATTACAAATATAAAGTTAATGCAGGTTTAAATAAGCTAGAACAACTTATTGATAAGCTATCCTGAAAATAACACTAGCAGTGGCTAGCAGCAGGGGAAAGGAGTTCCCACTGCTTTGACTATTTGACTTGCAAATTTAGGGAGATCCAGTTAGATTCAATGGAAAACAAAGGCACCCTTACAACCAGTGAGTTATAAGAAGTCAATATCAAGCAAGAAATCACAAATTGGTTCAGCCAATAAGCACAGAATAAGTAAACAGTCACCAGATATAGCACAGACCTTGAAAATAAACAGTTATGACAAAATAAGCAGATTAAGCATGAATAAGCCAACCAGAATGAACCATATGCATACACAAGCTATAATATAGCCTAAAAAGCATAAATAAACTTGTTTCAAACACTGGATCAAAGATTAGAAGCAGATTCAAGCTTATGCAATTATTGATGAACAAAGGCAATTATCCAAAACCCTTTTGCTGATCTAATTGACCACCTATCCAGTTTTAATCCCTTAAATCCCTTTCCCTGGTTATGTTAACTAAAACATAGCACTTTTTAACCCTAGTCTACCCTTAGATCTAGGTGTCCCCAAAATTTTAGCCAAAAATACCAAGTTAATCAGATTTTATGGTCTTTTGATGGATTTAGGTGTTAAGACCCTCAAAACTTGTAGATAAATGACCACTTACACCAGATAAACAATAACTAACACAAAGCAACACAATACAACCACACAAGTTGCCTTATATCCTAGAAGATCAGTTAACCCAAACATCCCTTTGTAAACTGATTTCTCATGTTTTCAAAGGGTTTGTGTGATTTAACCCTCAAACCAAGATCTAAACGACCTGATATCAACAATCAAACCTCAAAACACCAGAATTAACCACAATAACACAGATTCACAGACAAAAATCCAAAATCACCAATAATCATGCAATATTTCAGAAAAATAAAAGGGAATAAGAGATGCAAACCTCCAAAATGTACATCCACACTTTGGATTGTTTGAGCTGAGGTGCTAGAAAGAACAAGCACCGGCTTCCAATAGCTTCTAAGAAGAACAAAAACAAAAGTTAACCAAAAACAGATTATGACTTGATTTTTGAGTACAAGAGTTTTAAACCTTAAAACCTTTCCTCAAAATCAATCAAACATATAAATGGAACTCGGACGTTAGCTAATCAAACACCAAACCTTCATAAAACACAAAAGAGAATTCAGAATTTTTAGAAAACCAACTTTTATTTCATAAAAAGGAATTACAAGAAATTAGCTAAAATCTGGAACAAAGGGGCTCTCACATGTTGAGGCCTCCTTTTATAGACGACTAAGATGATTCTAAAATGGAAAAATACATCAAAACCCTCGCTATGAATTTTCAAAATTTCCCTTTGCCTTCTAGACGCGTTTGATGTGTATGAGCAGTCAAATTTGATCTTGAACGTTCATTTTGTGCTTGGGGGACAAGTAGTAGCCATAAAGCGTTGATCTTGCCATGTCAGATTGCTTGGAGAGGAAGTTGGCATGGGATTGGGTACCTAGTTTAATGGTGGGGTCGTTTAGTGAGTGGGGATTATGAATTTTGGTGTGGGATATGTTTATGTGTGTGTGAATTAAGCGTGGGACAAGGTAATTTTGATTTACCCATCGTTTAAGTGGGAGGTAAATCTGGGTTCTTGATGGTAAACAGTAACACTTTTTGATCCGAAAAAGGGGGTGGGATGTGTTTGGCGCGTGTTTGTGATGTTTTAATGTTTGACATGGAAACTATGGCCCTTTTTCTTTGGCAGAAAGTGTATAACAAGTTTATTTTCCTAATAAACTGGTTTCCCTTTGTTATGGAAGTTTTTTATTTTAGAGTTTTGCCACAAAAAAGTTTCTAAACAAAGTTTTAGGGCTTTTAACACTTTGGCATATTTACAACTTCAGTCCTTATCATATTTTATCCATTTTAAAAGGACTAGAAGTGTAATATTCTTGAACTTCAAGGGCTTCTTTAGATCTTGGACATTATGAAGGACTATTATTGACAATTTAGTTTTGTTGAGGGACTAAATTTGCCAATTCTTCAAACTTGGAGGACCTTTTTGTAACTTTGACAAACTTAAGGGACCAAACTGGTAATTATGAATATACAAGGGTATTAAGTGTCATTTATTCATAAATGAGGGCTCAACCTTGTACATCTTCAAGTCTCCAAGTGTTTTTCTTTGATAAATCACAAACTATGGCCCGGTTCATTGTGCGGCTTCGTTTCTCGTGTTTGTTTTTCCTTTTTTTGTGATCTTTTGTCTTTTTCACGGTATCCATACCTAAAATACACAAGTAAACAAACACAAGCATATATATGGTATTTTATTACATTTTATGCATTTAAAGCCCGAAAAGAACGATGAGATCGTGTATAAATCCCTTCTCATCAGAGACAAACAGTTTTGAAAGGTCAAGGGACCCACTTGTGTGTAGTCGTTTTCCCACTACGTATTAAATGCGGTTGAATAACTGTTTCAAATTTTGAATATATATATATATATATATATATATATATATATATATTGTTCCAAGGTTTTTCACCAAACACTTTTATCATTATTCATCATTTGCATTTCTCTCACTAAAATATCTCTCTAAACCCTCCCACCATTTTCATCTTCTTCATTCTCGATACAATGGCGTTTCTAGTACCAAAATCTTCTAACGTTAACTTCGAAATGAATGATTGTATCCTCGCTGCGAACAACTCTATTGGATGGCTCAAAGCTCCACACGACACATACTCAGATCTGGTGAACTTTATGAAGAATTGTGACGTAGGAGAAGCGTTCACAAGAACCCTATTTGTTTTCTACTAAGAATACCTTAGGGAATTATGGTATTCTACTAAGATCCTTGATGACAACACCATCTCCTTTAACCTCTTATGTAATGAACACCCCTTTGCATTTTTTGTTGCTGATTTTTCTTCTGTGGCTGGGCTAAGACATGGCGAAGAATGCCTAAAGTCTGTTGATAAGAATGCTGTAAAGGACACTCTAGCCACACTCTTCCCTGTCTCTGATGTTAACCCAACCCTCACACCAGCTGTAGTGTTCCTGAAGTCTCCCCTGAAGATTAAGTTTTTCCCATCTATGTGGTGTGTCCTTGATGAGATGGCATTTATACATGATCTAATCGTTCTTTTCGGGTTTTAAATGCATAAAATGTCATAAAAATACCATATATATGCTTGTGTTTGTTTACTTGTGTATTTTAGGTATGGATATCGTGAAAAAGACAAAAGATCACAAGAAACATGGAAAAACGAACACGAGAAACGAAGCCGCACAATGAACCGGGCCCTAGTCTATGATTTCTCAAAAAAAGTCCATGAAGTATTGAAGATGTTCAAGAATGATCCCTCATCAGTGAAGAAATTACACTTAATACCCTTGTATATTCATAATTACAAGTTTGGTCCCTTAAGTTTGTCAAAATTACAAAAATGTCCCTCAACTTTAAAGATTTGGCAAATTTAGTCCCTCAAGATTCAAAATTGTCAACAATGGTCCTATAATATGTCAAACATACATTGATGAACTTCAAATATGAAGGACGTCCAATTTCAGTCCTTGAAGATATCAAAAATGGCAAAACAAGTCCTTAAAACCCTTATACCAAAGTTTAGGGGCAAAAGTGTGAAGTCTGAAAGTTTATTATCAAAGGGAATCAAGTTTCATGGGTGAAAAATGTGTTTTACATATTTTAACAAAGAGCAAGGTCCACTTTTGCCTTTCTGAAAGTTTAAATAAACAACACGCGCCAAACAAATGATAGCCAAGATTTTCGGATCAAAACACCCACTGTTCACACGTATGAACCCGGTTTTTACTTTCACCATTCAAGGGGGTTTTCCAAATTACTTTTAACAAAATATAATTAACCTTAGAACGATCACATCCCACACTTGAAACCCTTCACCACTTTAATCATGGACCCTACAAATTCAAGCCGTCCACCAATAATATTTAAACTTCCTCTCTAAGGAATACCGTGTGGCCAAATCAACATCCAACACTCATTACTTGGTCAGAAAGCATAAATGAACATCTAGGATGCTTTTGGACAGCTCAACAACTCAAGTACTCAAGGGTAATTCAAAGAATTCAATAGCTAGGGTTTCTTGTATTACCTGTTCTAGAATAAACCTCTAAGGCCTATATAAGGACTCCTCAACTTGTGAGAGAGCCTTGTTCCAGTTTTACTCTTTAAACATTGTAATCCCTTTTTAAAATTTATAAAATTTTGGTATTTTTAAGAAATTGTAATTCCTTTTTATGTTTTTAAAAGTTGGTATTGTTTAAGAGTGATTCTGAGTTCCATTATATATTATAGAGGTGCTTTGATCTTTGGATTGAAGCACGTTTATGTTTGATAAGGTTTTCAAGTTTGAAAAAGTTTGAAATCCTTGAATCTCTTTGCTTATTTTTGTGCTCAAGTTCTTTGGATGAGATCACAATTGACTGACTACGGCCTTGGTTTCAACAAAATCCCAATGTACTGTGATAACAAAAGTGCAATCGCTCTATGCTGCAACTATGTTCAACACTCTCGAGCAAAGCACATTGACATCCGCTACCATTTCATCAAGGAGCAAGTGGAAAATGGAGTGATCGAACTATACTTCGTCAACACTGAGTATCAGCTGGCAGATATATTCACAAAGGCCTTAGATCGAGCACGCATCGAGTTTTTGATCGAAAAGCTAGGCATGAAATCATTTTCACCAGCGACACTTAAGGAGTTGGCAGAAGAGTCTGAAGAATAGTACTGGTAAACTATTCTCGAGTATCCTTTTGATCGTGATCTTGTATATTATAGTACATATTTAAACCATCAAAAGCAAAATACAAAAATATAAAACCAAGAAAAACCATAAAAAAATATAAAACCAAGAAAATCCATAAAAAATATAAAATCAAGAAAACCCAAAAATATTTTTCTTTTCAACTCGGGCATGTCTTTTAGTACGGTAATATTTACGGCTTTAGAAATGTCGATTACTATTGACACGGCGCCATAAATAGAGTCCGTATAAAAGTTGTACAAGTTTTTAAAAACATGCCCATTATGGCTTGTAGTTATTTCTGACTGCAACCCGCTTTTCATATTAAAGTCACGTATTTCTTTTGAAAACGTTGGCTCACAACGGGAATTAAGTTTCTCGGGCAAGGTTTTACTTTAAAACCTTGTAAGGGGCCAAGTTTACTTAATAACTTGGTCTAACACAAATTCGTGTACGTTTCAGTGCACTTATCTTGTTTAAATAAGAGAAATCTTATTTCCACCAGAATCGTTCTATACAATCACTTAATCGGCAAATGTCCTCATTAATAGTTGTGTCCCTAATATCTTTGATTACTGCTCTTTAATTAGAAAACGGGTCAGGGATTAAGGGGGAGAAAATATTAATTCTTTAAAAGTTAACAAATTTGGTCGTTCAACAGGTTTATCAGAAAATATTAGCTACCCATCATCTTCAGTTACGCTATGTGTGCCATGTGTGAATTAAGTATATCCTGGATAGGTTATTAACATTTTGGCAACAAGTATTTGTGTTTGTGTTTGGGAATAAGTTTGTTACGTGCCAAGATAACTTGCTTTCACTTTAACTTACAAAATAGGGGGATTCGTTTTGCAATTGTGCAATAATGGGAGGGGCTTGAATCAACTTTGACCAAGTCAAAAACAAACCCCCCCCCCCTCTCTCTCCTTCCCGTCGCATTTGAAACACACACAAAACACACTCTTGTTTCTGCCATTGTTGAAGCACTCAAGCTCCACTTCAATCCATTATATCTGGTTGCTTAATCTATCTAGGTACTATATCTATGGTTGAATTAATCTCGTCTTACATGTTTAATCATTATATATCAACACAGAAACCATAGTTTCAAGTTTTTTCGATTTAGGGTTTGAATTTTTGCCATGAACATGTATTTTAAGTGCTGGGATTTGTTAAGAATTCACTTTTACACAATGGTCTCGCTCAGAATCGCTTAAAACGTTGCCTAAAACTCCAGATCGTCAAGTCAAAGATGAGATCGAATCCCTGTCACGGATTTTGATGTAGATTGCGATACATCATTGCGATGCTATCATTGCGATGAATCATTTCGATTATTCGTTGCGATGGGCTATTGCGACGAGTTATTACGATGACTCATTGCGATGCTCATTGCGATGAGTCATTGCGATGGTTCTATTGCGATGGGTCGTTGCGACGAGTCATTCCGATGGTTCGTTGCGACAGGCTCATTGCGATGGCCATTCGTTGGTTCATTGCGATGGTATGTTGCGATGGCACATTCCGATGTGTCATTGCGATGGATTCGCACTATGTATTGCGATGGGGTATATTGCGATGATTCCTCAGTTATTCCGATGGAAATGCACAGATTGCGATAGCCTTAGATATTGCGATAGGATGGTATTTCATTAGGATTCCGATGATTGTTTCATTGCGATGGTATGGCTAGGATTCTGATGGTTTGCTACATTGCGATGGAATTAGGTCTCTTATTCTTATGCTATTGCCTTAGGATATACCATGAGTTCGGCCTAGCTTGCACTAATCCTTCTTTAGCTTTAAGTTCTTTAGGGCCATTTAAACGAAACCAAGTGTTGTTGACATAAGCCAATTTTATCTCATAAGAATACTTGAACGGTTTCTTATTACAAAAGTTCATCTTATTTAATAAGTTGATTCCTATGTAAACAAAAGAGATACAAATTACTTACTCAATGTCTTGGGTTTTTGCTTCCAGGCCATGGCAGACAAAGCTTCATCTTTGTTCAAGCCCACTATCTTTTGGGTTGAGGGTAATCCTACAATTCCTGACGTAGTGGTTGAAACTAAATCAAAACCCACTGAAGTTTTGGTTGAAATCAAACCAAGACCTACTAAGGTGTTAGTAGACATCAAACCTAAACCTACTGAGGTAGTGGTTGAAACTAAATCAAAACCCACTGAATTTTTGGTTGAAATCAACCCAAGACCTACTGAGGTGTTAGTAGACATCAAACCTAAACCTACTGAGGTTTTGATCCTGACCACCAAGAAATCTAAATATTGTAAGAACTAAGGCTAGGACGTATCTCCTTAGAATAAAATTATCACTGGCATTCATGCTATTTTCCTAAGTGCATTGCTATATGTAAGGACCTTGTTCATCTGATGTATGTGTGAATGTTGTGGTAATAAGTGTAATGATATTTTTCCTGTGTTTAAAATTGGCATTGATTGAATATATCTACATATGTTGTGTATATCATTTGTGAATATGTCATCAAAGCAGGAAAATGTCAATCACCGAGGAAGAACAACGAGTCCGTGATCTTGAACTTGTCCCACTCAGTCATAGGCTCCCATATGCTGAGAACAACACTAGATTACAAGATGATTTTGATCCGGTTTTACTTGCTTTCAAAATAGCCACGGATATCCTAGACATATCACCCATCAGCGACACACTCAGACGTACTGCATCTGTTCCCGAAGTCTACATCCATGAATTCTGGAATACTGCATCTTTCGCTAACAAGATCATATCTTTCGAATTGAACAAAACACCGAGGGTACTCAACTTGAGCATTTTTAGGAAATTGTTTAAGCTCCCTAGGTTGGCACAAGGAGAACAATTTGTGGCTAACCCAAAGAATGATGAAGTGCTTCGAGTTATTCGTGCCATGAATTATGAGGGTGAAATTAACAGTCCATCACAATTTAACACTTCACACATAGGGCAACCCTGGAAAGCAATTATAACCATCATCGTCAAGTGTCTCACTGGTAAAACTAGGGGCACCGATGCAATGAGACCACCACAGGCTCACTTATTTTGGGGATTGTATACTGCATCAAAAGTCGATTATGCACTTCTTCTCTGGCAAGAATTTTGTTATCAGATTACTGGAACGAAGAAGAAATCCGTGCATCTTCCATTCCCGAGATTCACCAAGCTCATTATCCACTATTTTATGAAGAATGACCCAACCATTGACACTCGCGGGAAGTTCTTTTATCACACGAAAGATGATGATTATGTGATTCTCTCAATGAATGCAGACACAAATTCCACAAAGTATGCATTACTTCCTACACTAGTACCTGACACGATGATTAATGATGGAATCAAGGAGAGTGATAAATACCAAGAAATGCTTCGAGACATTGACGCACAATTCAAGCGGGCAAATTTACCACCCTCAGAGAAGAAAAAAGGTAAACGCAAGAAACGAGTTTCACAGCGTCAACCAGCTGCTCCTAAAGATAAACGCTCAGGAAAAATGCAAATTATTGATGAAGATGATGAAGATGAGCTGATCCACACTGAAGAAGAACAAGAAGAAGAAGTACCACTCCGCAGGCCTAAGAAAGCAAGGAAAGCTAAAGGCAAAGAGGCAAGTGTTGCTCAAAATGATCCTGTTCAACAACAACTTTCTGAAGAAAAAAGACTTCGTATTATTCTTCAACAAAGTCGACAGGAAGCCTTTGGTGGATCAGGCTCAAGGGTATTTGATGATTTAGCAGATTTTGGTAATCCTGATGATGATACGGAATTCTTCGACGAAGAAGATATTTATGAAGATGAGTATGAAGATACTGCTACCTTTCAACTTGAAAGTCGGGAACCAAGTGAAGAACGTGAGAGCAGTGCTGACACAGATACAAGTATGATGTATCGGGATGCAAATATCCCCACATCTCTGCCTGAACCAACTCACATGGTACTAAATGAAGATGCTCATGCAACTTTCATTCCAGACTGATCCGTCAACAAACGAACAAATGGTGGATGTTGAGGTCACCAACACTGATCCGTCAACAAACGAACAAATGGTGGATGTTCCCATAACCACTATTACATCGACCACCACTTCCCTACTTTCAACCCCAATTATCAGTGAGGTCCAGACCACCACCATCACACCCGCAACTGTTGAACAACAAGTATCAACCACCACCATTACCACAGAATCTACACCGGCATCTACCGTTGAACAACCTGTATCAACCACCGTCCTAACCACTGCACCTACATCAACACCTATCCCGGTACAACCAGTATCATCCACGACCACTTTAACGGTTTTGGTTACACCTCCACCAACAGAACCACAAGCTTCATCTACATCAAATCCTTTTCTCACAATCAATGATCCGTTGATCCAGTCTCTTCAACAACAGCTAGAGACTCAAGCTACCCAAATAGCTACGTTGACAGAAAGGTTTGCTACTCCTCCAAAGGAACCGCATCCTGATGAGCCCATTCTTCAAAAACTATCAGACAAAGTGTCAAAGCTCAAAGAACAACATAAAGCATTTCGTAAAGAGAAGAAAACTCGGGATAAAGAAAATGCTGCTTTTCTCGGGTCAATTGACGAGCAGATGACCGCGATCATTCGACGCGAAGTCAAGTCTTATGTTGATCAACAATTACCACATTTTGTCAGTAATGGTCTATCTACTCTTCAAATCATGACATTGCTTCAGAAACGTCTGCTAGACTTGGGAGCTCATAAATCAAGATACAAACGCAAAGTTCTGCAATATCTCAACAAAGCAATTGATGAAGAGAATCCTGCAGACACTACCGACTCTGAGTCTGATGATGAGAATGAGTTAGAAGAGGAAGATGACGAGGAACATGGTGAAAAGGATGATGAGAATGAGGATAAGGATAAGGAAGGAGATGAGGAGGATGAAGAGGATGAACAAGGAAAGGATAAGAATGTTGATGACGATAAGGACGAGGACGAGGATACAGATGATGATCAGGATGACGATGACGATAATGACAAGGGTAATGAACTCAACAAGGGTGATACGAATGACAACACTGGTACAAATGCCGACGAGACAAGCAAGGATGACAATGAAACGGCCACCGAGAAAGGTTTCGAGGACGTTGCAGAAACGGTTGCTGACACCATAGATAAGCCACTGGAGACAACAGTATCAGAAACTCAGCAGGTTGCTTCAGGTATATCTACTGCACCAGAATTCACTACTGATTCTCATATTGAATCTGTAGAATACGTGCAAGCAGAAGAACCGACCGATACAATGCTTGAAGAAGAACCTCTCGATGATATACCGGTGACGCAAACTCAACCTTCAACATCATCTACAGCTCCGCATGATGATGACATGGAAGTTGAAGATTTAAATGTTCCAGAACCGACATTTACTGAATCCCTTATCATTGATGATACGGTACAAGAACAACTTTGGCTAACAAACGCAGCACCACATCATCCATTTGAAACTGCAACTGTAATGGAGATGACTCAATTCCTCAACAACCCTATCGACTTCTCGGCTTTTCTAAGGTACTCTCATAGGAAACCAACGATGACCCCGGATCTGATCAAAATGGCAGCTGCAAATGTGGACTTCTTTGACACATTAAAGATCACCCATAATGAAGCAGAATATCACCTGAATGAGCTTACTAAAGCAATGAGAGCGACAACTACAGGAATTCAAACTCCCGTATTGCAACCTCTTACACCAACGGTCATTACTAGTTCTGCCACTATCCCAATCGAACATTTTGTCTCCCACGATCTTGAATACCTTGAAAATGGAGCAAAGAAGTATGCCACGTCACTAACAATGCTCAAGGCTGTCAATTTGGAGAATGTTCCATGGATAGAAGACAAAGTGCCAGACTCAATCTGGAGAAAGAAGCTGCTCAAATTTTATGACACCTATGCTTCACTTGGCATATCTCACTGGGACAAAAAGAAGAAGTTAGCCTATAATCACTTCCATCGTCCTAAGAGAGGTGCTTCTATCGTCTCATCTCACAGAATCAAAAGTATCCTTGGGGCAACTACTCAGACGGTTTTCGGTTACGATTACTTAAATGTAATCTTGTTCAAACGTACCGATGAGAAAGAATACCGCATTGACGAAAGTGATCTCCAGTACCTTCAACTTGAAGACATAGAAGATCTATTGCTGCTTTTGGCTCAAGAGAAAGTTGACCATCTATCACCTGATATTGTCATAGCCTTGAGTTCAAACTTTCGTCAATATGCCAGGAAAATTGTCATTCAACACCGGGTGGAAGATTTTCAACTTGGGGTAGAAAGCTATCAGAAGAAGCTAAACCTGGAACGTCCCCATACGACTCCACTCAGTAACTTCCACAAGAACAAGAAGGTCTACATGGGGACCACCAAGCCGGAAGCAGGAATCTTTTATCCGAATCAAACTGGCGTCATGCAATACATGCGATTCTCAGAACTGCACAAATTCAGTGATGGAACGCTAAAGAATGTTCGAGATGATTTGTCAGTTCTCAATTCCAACTTACCTCTTCCGGCAGTCACATACACCTGGACAACCCAGTGCAGAAAAGGATCTTCGTATGCAATCAGGAAGATTGAGGAAGTGCTAAGGAAGCGCCGGTTGCTACGAAGCATAGAACGATTCGTCGGTGGACGACCATATGGAGCTCACCATCGGCTTACAGAACGAACCAATTAATTTTGGTTCGTCTCATTACAGGTCAACTCCATATGTACATTATTGTGAATATGTTATCCTTTTACTTTATCAGCTTTTGTGGCTTGTTGTAGTGTTAAGGTATGATAATTTTTCAAGAATTTCTCACGAGATTCTAAATCTTTCAAAATATATCATACTAAAGCACTACACCTATCCCTTATTAAATTAAGGGGGAGCATTAACATGTTCTATGGCCAAACATCGATTTCATTTTTACCCAAAGACCGGTTAATCCATTCAATATCCAAAATATTAATGGTTAACATTTTGGATAAGGGGAGAAAATGGGATTAAGGAGACTTAAGTGATACTTGGCTAAAAGATGAAAAAGACTAAACAAAAATCCAACTTAATATGTGTAAAGCACGTGTTAAGGGGGAGCGTTTTTGATGAACAAAACTCCTAAGGTACAAAACTTTTGATTTTAATATCACAAGTACCTTATGTGATTTTCAATGATTTTTCATGGTGGCAATTCCTTCCCAAAACACGCTTAATTCACGACGAATGTGGTGACAAAAGGGTGGTAGGAATAAGTTTAGTCCAATGATTCATCAGAGCCGATGGAATCTTCCCAAGGACAATTCCCTAGATAGAATTAGAAGTCCTAAGAAAGATGGAGAAAGAATGTGAACGTAGCTGAATGCCGACCAAGTACTTAAGCTAGCACTGGAACAATCACAACAAGGTGCTAGTGATGACGTTTTGGTAAGCATTGAAGGGGTTGAAGAATGAAAAAGAATTGTAAAGATAAGGGGTGTAAAGAAAGAAGCCCTCCTTACAACTTTAGGCAGAAACCGGGTCAATACATATGCTATTGAGGTCATTTTTGCTAATGATTCTCGGTATTGAAGAAAGACATCATGGACCCAGTGATGCAATGCACAACCCTTCCCAGCTAACTCAAATATCTCTCAAAAGGTATTTGTTTTAATCACACGGAGATCAACACGTTATCTATTGGTTTATTCACTCCGAATAGACTGGTATTGAAAAGGTGGCACTCCTCTCCAGCCATCGCTCACTAAATCAAAACGCACAATCGAGTCTAGAGCCAAGAGATCATCAAAAGTCTCATTAGGACACTTTCCATTTATTCCTTGCTTTCTCACACACTGTGAAAAGTAAGAGATTTTCATGAGTCCTACGCAGTATTCCTGTAATATTGCCAGAACATCCGAGTAATGCGTAAGTATTACAATGAAGATGGAAATCCTGCTTGAGCCAACATCAAACAAGCTCATGGTAGGTTACACGTGCGGTTCTTTTAGAACCAATCTTGTGAAAAACTGGAAAGAAACAGTGGTTTAATTCTTAATTGAACTTAAAATCGTTCCAGGCCTCTACGCATTATCGTATGATCTTGCCAGAACACTCAGAGTGACTCTTTATTGATCATAGTGACGAGTGGAAATCCTTCTAGTGTTAACATCAAACAGCACTTGGTAGGTGACGTGCAAGATTCTTTATGAGTTGAGCTCGTGACAACTGGAAAGCAACGATGGTGAAAATCTTAATTGAAATTCACTTGTTCCAGGTTTCATGAATTGACGGCTTCAAATCACAAGGATAAATTATCCAAGTGATTCACTCTTTATGTTCGCAGTCAGCTTTGGACGGTCGAATAAAGAGAACGGGTTTACTCGCGAAATCCTGTCAGGAAGTTACTTAATTGAAACTATCCGTCACGGGTACGATATCTAATAACGTCCAACGGTCTTCACCGACCGGAGGTAAAATGCTACCGAATTAGAATAAAATGTTCAAAGCCATTTTATTCGTGTCGTTGCTGTGTACCTGTTAAAGACGGTGGCGTTGCTGTGTACCTGTTGAAGACGGTGGCGTTGCTGTGTACCTGTTAAAGACGGTGACGCTTTGAATAGATTTGTGACGCTTTGACACATTGGAAAGCACAAGATGCTTTGAATTCCGCATCACTTAAAGCGGTTGAAAAGAGTTGTATATCTTGTGGTGGAGCTCATGATTTTTCCGAATGCATTACCGCCGGTGGTAACACTTCGAGTGCTTACGTAGCAACGGGAACTTACAACTAAAACGGCCAAAGTTCCCGCCCAAATTAAGCTCCCCAAAATCAAAATGTTAACAACTATCGAAACAACAATCTAAATGGTGGTTATCAGGCAATCAATGTAACTATAACGAGGGTAATTACCAAAGTGGGAACAATGGGCAAGTTCAAAATCAAAATCAAAACCGTGATTTTCAAATACTACACAAGGTTTTCAAAATGATCACAACAAAAATCTTCAAGGAGAATTTTTGAATTATGTTAAGGCAAATGATGCTATGTTTGACAACATGCAACATGAGATGATTAACTTAAGACCCGAGTAGAAAAACGAGCTTAAAAACGAACTTGCTAATGAATTGAAAACTCATGCTAATAAAATGGAAGGAAACGTTCAACATCTTCAACAAAATCAACAAAAGATGGAACAAGGTCAAAATTAGATTAAGCAAGGGTTGTTAAAAGCGGATATGAGGCAATCAAAATTTGAAGATCAATTGGCTAAAATGTTTGAAGCAATCATGTGTAAACCCTCTTCCTCGGGTGGTCTTCCTAATGATACCATTGCAAACCCGAAGGGAGAAATGAAGGTTATTACTACTCGTAGTGGTAAAACTTTCAAGGAACCAATCTCTTGTCCTAGTATTCTACCGAGAAGGAAAGCGAGAAAGAACCCGAGGTGATGGTCGAAAGGAGCATATTACAAGCCCACAAAGTACCTGATGAGACTGCTTTGATACATAGTCTCATCGTCCAAATAAGGCTTAATATGCATTAAATATCATCAAAATACCCATATATATGCTTGTGTTTGTTGCTTGAGTATTTTAGGTACGGATATTGAGAAAATGACAAAAGATCACAAGAAACAAGCAAAAACGAACACGGGAAACGAAGCCGCACAATGAACCGGGCCCTAGAGTTGATTTTCCAAGAAAAACCCTTGAAGAATTGAAGATTGTACAAGAAGGGTCCTCCAATATGTAAGAAGTGACACTTTAAACCCTTGTATATTCATAATTACAAGTTTGGTCCTTGAAGTTTGTCAAATTTACAAAAAGGGCCCTCTACTTTGAAGAATTGGCAAGAATGGTCCCTAAAAAATGAACACTTGTCAATATTAGTCCTCCACAAAGTCAACAATACAAGTCAAGACCATGAAGAATGAAGATATGTCCAAAAGAGCCCTTGAAGAATCATCAAATTACAAGAAATACCCTTGGAAAACTTTTGGAAAAGTTTTTGTGGCCAAAGTGTGAAAAACAAAACTTGTTTATAAAGGGAAATCTGATTTTGGCTTAATAGTCTACAAATGAAAGGAAGAAACAAAGTGAGGGGGTAAATCTGCCAAGAAATAAAAGAAACCTAGACCAGTGACAACCCACCACGTGTCCCACTAACTCCATTCAACCAATCACACTTCACCCTTTTTCCACATCACCATCCCACTCACCAACCGGTTTAACTTAATATTAATTAAGATTAAACACGCGCCAAACAACATTTAAACATAAAACAAGATCAAAAAACTGTTCTTGGTGTTCTTAATCCAAATTGGGGATTTCTTAGTTACTTGAAATTAATCCTTAATCTTTTCCAGATTTAAGATTAAGGATGTCATGATCATAACCCAACTCCTAAACCTGCCACATCACCACCCAAAAGGTCACATGTATCCTCCCCTACACATGTTTTTAGGGAAGAAGACAAAACCATCAAAAAATCCAACAACCCATGATGCAGCTTACATACTAAGCTTATTTTGGACCCTTGATCACAATTCCACCACCTTTACATCAACAAAACGCCAAGAGACTTCACATGTTAGCAAAATTCAAAAATTCCACAAGGGCATTTCTGGAAGTTCAATGCTTAGGGTTTTCACATTTTCACCTTTCTAGGACCATGTACACCCTCTATATAAAGGGTCTAGATCATTACATTTATCCTTGCTCTTGAATTTTCAGTTGTTCACAAATCTGTAAATCTCATATTCATATCAATGAAATGTGTTTGAATTTGTTGAAGAAAGCTCAAGTGCCACTCTTATAATCTGTTTGTTATTGTTCTTTGTTCATTATTCTTGAATCAAAACCTGTTTTCAGAAAGGAGTGTGCAAAAGTTTGCACATTTTCCATTTTCTTGATATTTTGCTAAGTTCTTGTTCAAACCTTTGAATTCTTGGGCTATAAGGCTGATCATAGCATCCTGATATTGTGTTATCAAGGTGTGGTGAGGCATATAACTTGGGGATAATCAAGTGTGGGGTAACAAGGTTGCATCAATCAAGGCTTTTTACTTTTCTGAATTTGATATTGTGCTCTTAACCTTGTTGATTCTTAGCAGGCTTTGTTGTGGAAGCTTGTACTTGTTCTTGCTAGTACATAAGCTCAAAATTCGTGGGTGTGGATGTACATCCATGAGGTACACATATTTAATCCTAAAATTTGCTTAAATCTTAATTTTTGGTGATATTTGTGTGTGACTTGTTCTCTTGTCAATTTTGTGGGTTAAAACTGCTTGAATCTGTTGTTCTCATCTGTTATTGTGTTAATTTGGGCTTGGGTGGTCTTAAATCTCACTTTTGATTTGAAAAACTTGGTTTTGAAAAGTTAAAAGGGTGTTTGGGTCTACCTGTTTGAGTTGAAATCTTGTTATTGTGTTTGTGGAAGTTTGTATTTGTGCTCTATATCTGATATATCCTTGGTTGAGAGTGTTTTGCTGCAAGTTTCTGAGTTTGAAACCTTGAATCACATAATCTGCTATAACTTGTTGATTTTGACTGTTTTTGACCTAAGAATTTGGGAAAACCTAGAGTTTATGCATGCTTAGGGTTAAAAGCTGTTAAAACATCATTATTATAACATACTTGATAGATCTTGAGGTTTGAATATGTCTTGTTGGTCAAATACATCAGCAAAGTGAAAACTACATGTGTTAGTGTTCATAAGTAACATTCATTATCTTGAATCTTGCTTAAAACTCTGAATCATTGCATGAAACCTGTTTAGACTTGCTTATTTAAGTTTAATATAGCTTGTGTATGCATTTGGTTGAGTTTGGTTGGCTGAATTGTGCTAAAAGTGCTTATTGAACCTAATCTGCTTACTTGTTCATGTCTGTATCATATCTGGTGCTTTATTGATTAAACTGTATCAAATGGGTGATTGTTGTTGTGATTTATTGATTGTTATTAACTCCTTTTAATCCAAAGATCATTTGGGTGCCTTTGTGAAATCTGAATCTCCAAAAAAGTCACTAAAGACAAAAAAGTCTACAAGTCAAGCAGTGGGAAAAGTTCCCACTGCTCAACACCCAAAACTAGCCCCTACTAGTGTTAATTTGTACTCAGCTTATCAATAAGCTATTTTAGCTTATCCAGACCTGTAACAACTTAGTTTTTGTGATAGATCTTCATTATTTGACCCATTTGATTAAACTGGAGCTTATTGGACTTTGACTTTGACTTTTTGCTAGAAAACCAACTTATTTGACTTTTTCATAAGTGCTTATTTGCTTTTTCCAGCTTATTGAGTAAGCTTATTTGAAAACTTTTTGTTGAAATAGCTTAATTAAGTCATTTAAAAGCTTTAGAAACTTGAATCAGCACTTGGGGTGGCCTAGAACTCAAAAACGACTATTTTGTCGTTTTCTTTATATTGCTTATTGCATTTTGTTAGAAATACGTTTTAACGTATATTAGAAGTATCGGTCACTCCACAATATGATTTATGTTGTAATAGCTCGTAGTTAACAAATAGTTAATTGTTACTTATTAAGTTAAGTAAGAACCGGTCCATGGGCTTCTCATGGACCGGCCCAAGCCCAATGTAGCTTGGAAGTATAAATACCCCTTTCCACCATGGAAAGGGGTTGGTTGTTGTTCATTTGAAACTTTCATATTAATAAAATAACACATAGTTTCTCTCACTTTCTCTCTCTAGTTTCTCTCACTAGAAAACATCAACCCACTTCATAGATTCATAGGTTATCAATATTCTACATTTGGTATCAAGAGCTATGGGGTGATTTAAGGTAGGGATTGTGTTGCTTTTTTAGTTTTTTGAATCAATTAGTGATCTTTAGAAAAAATCAATCTTGAATCTTGTTTTTTTGGTGTTTTTGTTATTGGGATTAATTGATAAGGATTGGGTTTAGCTTATTTTGGTAAAAATCATAAAACTTTTTGTGGTTTTTGATCAAAAAATCGGATTTAAAGCTGTTTTCTGAGTCTCGAACTATTATTTCCAGTTTATTCCGAATAGACATTCCGAATAGGAAAGGTTTCCGAATAGCAGGTTTTTTCCGAATAGACTTTCCGCATAGAAGATTTTCCGAATAGCTAAATTTTTCCGAATAGCCAAAGATTTTCCGAATAGCTAAATTTTCCGAATAGCCAAAAACTTTCTGAATAGCTTTCCGAATAGTCAACTCTTTCCGAATAGCAAAGACTTTCCGAGTAGCCAATTCTTTCCGAATAGCCAATCTTTCCGAATAGCCAAACTTTCCGAATAGCAATCTTTCCGAGTAGCCATCTTTCCGAATTGAAGAATTATTCCGCATAAGGATTTTTTCCGCATAAGGTTTATTCAGAATAGGGTTATTCCGCATAGGGTTATTCAGTATAAGGGTTTTTCAGCATAGGGTTATTCCGAATAGGTATTATTCCGGATAGGATTTATTCTGAGTTAGGGTTATTCCGTATAAGCAAGTTCAAGGGGTATTTGAGTTTTTTCGACGATCTTTAGTGGATTTAATCTTGATTTTAACAACACAACACAACACAAATTCTTAACCTTTCTTCACTGCTCGATCAACCGATAATCTTTGAGTCTTTTAAGTGATCACAATGAATCCGAGTTCATTAATGCCTCAGATGACATCTCTTACGGATATCTCAATTATAACGGGAACTTATAGTCGCCCACCGATGCTTATTAAAGAGGTGTTTGAGGCATGGCAGGGCCGTATGATGCAATACTTGAAGGGCAAACCAACATACGGAAGGCTTATGGTCAAATCGATTTTGAATGGTCCACTCGACTATGGTACCATTGTGCCAAATAACGTGTCTCGACCAAGAGAATATGAAGAACTCACACCGGCACAACAACTCATTGCTGATGCTGATGAAAAGGCTCTACAGACTCTTCTCCAAGCTCTTCCACATGATATTTATCGCATGGTAAGTCAATATACGGTTGCCAAGGATTTATGGGAACGTCTAAAGGTGTTGCTACAAGGTACGTCTCTTACCAAACAGGAAAGGGAATGTCAGTTGTATGATCTGTTTGATAGATTCACGTACAGCCCAGGGGAAACACTACATGACTACTATTTCAGGTTAACACCAAGTTTTTGAATACTTTACCTCAAGCTGAATGGGGTGAGTATATTACCGATGTTAAGTTAACCTGGTATTTGCATAAGTGCAACTTAGATCAAATCTATGCTTTTCTTCAGCAGCATGAGAAACATGTGATCATGCACCGTTCTCCTCGAGGTATGTACCCTGATTCCATAGCTTTGATGGCGAATTAACCAAGCTTGTCACACAACAACACACCTTATATCTTGGGACATCAAGCCTATCATCCATCACCTTACATGACACCAACCTTCCCCCAATACTCGATTCTACCGCAACCACCCACCTCACATCAGCAACAATATCGGTTTAATGTACCTTCACCACAGTATGCTTCACAACTTCACCCAACAAACATTGCACCTTATGCTCAGCCTTCATATTCTTCTTATCAAGAGAATGCTGCATATCCAACAAGCTACCCTGATCAAATGAGTATTCCTTCTAGTGATTATGCAGCTCATCAAGACCAAGCAATGTATTGTGATGATGAGGAAGTCCCCGTTCCTGTATTCAAACAAGGTGCTGATCCAGTTGAAGTGTTAACCACTATGTCTGCTTATCTCACAAGGACTTTAAGCAAACGAGGATTTAGGGGATCAGCTCCTACCAACAATCAGTTGAGGAATTCATCCAATTCTCGCCAACAAGCTACTATTGAGAATGGCAGGGTAATGGTTCAGCCTATTCAACCATATCAGGGGAGACCTACCACATCAACTACCAATGCTCGCACGGTCAATCAGGCTCTAACGGTCAATCCTGCTCCACGGGCTAATTCCACAGGCAAGTTGCGGATGATTACATGCTACAACTTCAAGGAAGAAGGACACATGTCCAGGGATTGCAAGAAACCCAAGAGGAGAAGGGATGGACAATGGTTTGCAGAAAAGATCTATCTGGTGAATGCTCAGGCACAAGGAAGGGAACTTGATGAAGAGGAGCTTGCATTTCTTGCTGATCCAGGGATTGCTGAACAAGACGTTGTCACCACACAGAATGCAGCATACCAAGCCGATGATCTTGATGCGTATGACTCAGACTGTGATGAATTTCAATCTGCAAAGGCTGCTCTCATGGCAACTATCTCCAGCTTAGTGCCAGAAAAGAGATCTGAGGTACTTATTAATACCACCGATAATACCACTGATGCTAGTTTTCAACCACATCAAGATGTGCAAGAGAGTGCTGATTCGAATGAATCTTCGGTGGTGAGTCTTTCAAATGAGGAGACAAACAATCATAGCAATATCAATGTGAGTCTCCAGACTTTGAGTGAATCACAACAGGGACCCATTTCGCATACGCCTACTCCTGCTCAACAAGATTTGGTCATGGTTCCTGCTACATTACTTAGCCAAATGAATGCTGCACTCTTAGAAACCTTAGCTAAGAATAAGAATTTGTCTGATGAGCTTACCTTAAGCAACGAGAAAGTTCAAACCTTGGAATTAGTGCCTTCGTCTAGTGTTCTAACTAATCCCGAATATGATCATTTTAGAAACAAACAAATGGGTCACTTGCAAGAAATCGAAACCTTAAGAGCAAATCTTTCTAAAGAACTTAGCGAAAAGGAGTTAGTGGTCACTAATTTTCAAAAACTTCAAACAGATTTTGAGTCACTCGAGTCTAAGAAGAATGAAATGGAGATTAATGCTGTTAACGAGTCTTCCGCTGTACTAAGTTGAATAAATTTGGGGGTGTTACACTATCCGCTCTTTATGGTTCACTAGAAGAACGCTTCGCTTTTAATGCGGCACAGCAACAATATTATGTTGAACAACTGAACCAAAAGTGCGAGGAAATCTCTGACTTGAACATCCTGCTCATTGGCAAAAATATGGTTTTGGCTGAGTTAAAGGAGACACTTCTTCTCACCCGACAAGAAGTTGTTGATAACTTAGCTACCGACTCTGCACCGTCCACTAGTGCTCCAACAACCAAGTCAGTAGTGCTTTATAAGAACCCGCTTCATAAGAGAAACCCGGTTACCTACGATGATTATATGAGGAATGCCATTAAGCATGTAGATCTTGTTAGGGATATTTTAGACGATCTTTATGCCTTAGATCCCTCAAGTAGCGACTATTATTCGGCTCATGAATATATTAAGCGAGTTCAATATTGCTTAGCGTATTTGCAATACATAGGTAAACCAGGCTCTGCACTACTTACTAATAGGCCCATTACTGTAACTCCATTCAATAAGACTCCAGGAGCAAAACCGTCATTGGTACAATCAAGTAAGGCACCTTTAAAATCTGTTGCTAATGTTCCCACTTTGCCTTCTACAGGATTAAAAGAGACTACTATGGCTAAAGGATCGCCACTCAAGAAAGATAAGATCAAGCCCTCCACTAGTAGTGCCAAAAAGAAGAAAGTAGAAGATCACCATAGGAATGTTAGTTCAGTTTTAAATAAAAAGAATCATGTTAAGACTAAAAGCTCTGCGCCTGTGCAGAAGCCAAAACCATTCGTGAATTCTAATTTGAATTGTTGGAATTGTAATGAATGTATGTTTTCCCAACGTCATGATTTGTGTCTTATTGATCATGTGAATGAAATGAATGCCATTAAGAATGGTCTTGAATGGAAGCCAACGGGTAGAACTCGTGCCCAGGTTGGCTGGCAATGGCGTCCCACTGATAGGACCTTTACATTAGATGGAACAATGTGCCCTTTAACTAGGAATGCATCCATTGAGGTTAGGTCTGAGCGTCCTTTAGTTAGGAACACTCGCACTCAAGTATGGATACAGCGCCCTTTAATTAGGTCTGCCCCCACTATAGTGCCTATCAGTGAAGAAATACCTCAGGATTTAAGCCAACCAGAATCTACACCACCAACTAGGAAGAAAAAGGCTAGGAAATCTAAGAAACCTAGAGTTAGCAAATCTAAGATTATTAAATCTGTACCTGCTAATAACAAGGAACACTCAGATTCCGATACCTCTAAATTGTCTTCGTGTGGTGATATTTTCAGGTGGTCCAAATCATCCTGTGGTATTTGGACTCCGGTTGTTCAAAACATATGACCGAAGATCGCTCGATGCTCCGAAATTTTGTCAGCAAGTTTCTTGGTACGGTTAAATCCGGGAATGATCATATAGCAAAGATAATGATGTATGGTGAATATCAGATTGGAAATGTGACGATTTCAAGGGTATACTATGTAGAAGGTCTTGGTCATAATTTATTCTTAGTAGGACAGTTTTGTGATTCCAACCTTGAGGTTGCTTTTCGACAACACACTTGTTTCATCCGCAACTTGGAAGGAAAAGATTTGTTGAAGGGATCTCGTGGTGCAAATCTTTATACCTTGTCCTTACAAGACATGATGGCCGCCTCTCCAGTATGTCTTCTCTCTAAAGCATCTAAGACCAAGTCATGGTTATGGCATTGCAGATTATCTCATCTTAACTTTGATGCTATTAATCATCTGGCTAAAAACGAATTAGTTCGTGGTCTTCCAAAGCTTAAATTTCACAAGGACCATTTATGTTCCGCGTGTTCAAGGGGGAAAAGTACCAAGAAATCTTACAAGCCCAAAGCTGAAGACACCAATCAAGAAAAACTTCATCTTTTGCATATGGATCTTTGTGGGCCAATGAGAACTGAAAGTGTGAGCGGTAAGATATTCATTCTGGTTATTGTGGATGATTTCTCCAGGTTTACATGGGTTAGATTTCTACGTACAAAGGATGAAGCACCGAAGGCTATCATCACTTTTCTGAAATTTATTCAGGTACGTTTGAATACTACTGTCCGCCGTATTCGTACAGACAATGGAACAGAGTTCGTAAACCAGACTCTTCGTGATTACTATGAAGGAGTTGGTATTTCACATGAAACATCCGCTGCACGTACTCCACAACAAAACGGTGTCATTGAAAGACGGAATCGTACGCTTATGGAAGCTGCTAGGACTATGCTTATTTATGCGAACGCTCCATTGTTCTTGTGGGCAGAGGCTATAACTACTGCATGTTTCACCCAAAACCGTTCTATCATTCGGAAACGCCATGGAAAAACACCTTATGAGCTTCTACATGACCGAAAACCCGATGTTTCATTTTTTCATGTGTTTGGTGCTCTTTGTTATCCAAACATTAATAGTGAGAACTTGGGTAAGCTTCAACCAAAAGCCGATATAGGTATTTTCATTGGTTACTCACCGTCCAAGAAAGCATACCGAATTTACAACCGTCGTCTTGGCAAGATTGTAGAAACTATGAATGCAGATTTCGATGAGCTGACAGCAATGGCTTCTGAGCAACACAGCTCTGAACCCGCGCTTCATGAGATGGGAACCGGTGCTATTAGTTCCGGATTAGTTTCCAATAATCCTACTTCTACATCATTTTTACCACCATCAAGGCCCGAGTGGGATAAACTGTTTCAACCGTTGTTTGACGAATTCTTTGGTCCCCCAAATGATGAAGTTCAAGCACCCGTAGTGATAGCTCCAATTCCTGAAGTTGTTGCTCCAGCCAATGAAGCTTTATCTAATGCATCTTCAATTCACATTGACCCGGATGCACCTTCACCAAGTGATTCTCAAACTACACCTGAATCGTCACCCCTACTTGTGCCTAATGATGTGGAAGAGGATTCTATTGATCACGATTTGGAATATGCTCACCTGCAAGAGCTTCCTTTCTTTGGTGTAGCGATACCTGAAAACCCTTCAGCCGCGTCTACCTCAGAAGAAGCTCCTTCTATTGTTCACTCCAGACCACCTAGGATTGAAAACCATAGCACTAAATGGACAAAAGATCACCCAATTAGGAATGTCATTGGAGATCTAGATCGACCAGTCTCTACACGCCATCAATTACAAGAGAGTGCACTTTATTGCTACTTTGATGCATTTCTCTCTGAAGTTGAACCTAAAAATTGGCAACAGGCTATGACCCAATCATCTTGGATTGAAGGCATGCAGGAGGAACTAAATGAATTTCAAAGACTTGAAGTATGGGAATTAGTTCCTCTCCCTGACAAGGTTAACATCCTTACCTTGTTATGGGTTTATAAGGTTAAACTTGATGAGATGGGTGCGGTATTAAAGAATAAGGCTAGATTGGTTGCTAGAGGATATAAACAAGCCTTGGGTATAGACTTTGAAGAATCTTTTGCTCCTGTGGCAAGATTGGAGGCGATTAGACTATTCCTTGCGTATGCTGCTCATATGAACATGATCGTCTATCAAATGGATGTGAAGACGGCATTTTTGAACGGTGAACTAAGGGAAGAAGTCTATGTTAGTCAGCAGGATGGGTTCGTCAGTACGGAGTTTCCTAATCATGTGTACAAGCTTAAGAAGGCTCTCTATGGGTTGAAACAAGCTCCACGCGCGTGGTACAATCTCCTCTCAACATACCTCATCGCGGAAGGCTTCTCCAAAGGCAAAGTGGACCCCACTCTATTCACTCTCAAGGAAGGCAACGACATGATTCTGGTACAAATTTATGTTGATGATATAATATTTGCTACCACTAACATAGAATTGTCAAATTGCTTTGAGAAGATAATGTCCACACGCTTTCAGAAGTCAATTCAGGGAGTAACGTTAGATCCGATATCCGCATCTCCAGCATCTTAGGGTTGAAAACTGAAGCCAAGAATGGCTATTATCATGTGACGGAGATTCGCTTGAAAAGGGAGGATGACAGAGAATACAAAATCCAGCAGGGAGATTTTTCTATCATTCGCCTTGAGGATATCGAAGATATGTTGCTTCTGATGACCCGAGATCAACTCACACATATTCCTCGTGAAGACCTCATTGCCTTGAATACAGCACTTCGTATGTTCACACGAAGTGTTGTTATCAAGAAACAAGTTGAAGATCTTCAGTTGGGAGTCGAAAGCTATCAAAGGAAGCTCAACTTAACCCGTCCAGTGAATCAAGTTCTACCTCAACATGTAGATAGATGTCCCTATACCGGCATTTCTGTCCCGAATTGCGGCATTTTCTACTTGAACAGTCGAGGCTTAATGAAGTTCATGAGGGTGGGTGAGCTTTATAAGTATAGTGATGGGACTCTTCTACAAGTTAGAGGAAAGTTGGAGCATCTTAATACGGGTGGGACTTTACCAGAGATGACCGAGGATTGGCATAAGGGTTATCGGCAGATGGCGAATTATGTGATCAAGAAGATCGATCAAAAGCTCCGTGAACGTAGATTTATGAGGAGTTTGGAAAGATTCGTTGGTGGTAGACCATATCTAGTGCACCACAAGCTACTGCAACGATCCATCTAATGGATCGTACATTTCAGGTCCACTTTATATTGGTTTTCAATTGTGAATATGTATATTTGTGAATATTGTGCTTTAATGGCTTGATGTAGTGTTAAGGTATGATAATTTTTTAAGAATTTCTCACGAGATTCTAAATCTTTCAATATATATCATACCAAAGCACTACAACTATCCCTTATTAACTTAAGGGGGAGCATGAACATGTTCTATGGCCAAACATCGATTTCATTTTTACCCAAAGACCGGTTAATCCATTCAATATCCCAAATATTAATGGTTAACATTTTGGATAAGGGGAGAAAATGGGATTAAGGAGATTTAAATGATACTTGGCTAAAAGATGAAAAAGACTTAACGATTATCCAACTTAATATGTGTAAAGCACGTGTTAAGGGGGAGCGTTTTTGATGAACAAAACACCTAAGGTACAAAACTTTTGATTTCAATTTCACAAGTACCTTAAGTGATTTTCAATGATTTTTCATGATGGCTATACCTTCCCAAAACACGCTTAATTCACGACGATGTGGTGACAAAAGGGTGGTAGGAATAGGTTTAGTCCAATGATTCATCAGAGCCGATGGAATCTTCCCAAGGACAATTTCCTAGATAGAATTAGCAGTCCTAGGAAAGATGGGGAAAGAATGTGAACGTAGCTGAATGCCGACCAAGTACTGATGACGTCTAGTCCCCAAACCGGGTCATGAGCCCGGCTCACGGGTACTACCCGTATCCGGCCCATCACAGATGGGTGGATAAATGTCATTCAGGCTTATGGGCTTGAGTGAACAGTGCCCGCACATGTGTGCGGCCCACGGCCCAAGGCGGCCGACATAAGATCAGACAGAATAATATTCTGTCTAGGTATATCTTAATCCTAATACGAAGAGATATTCATTACCAGAATTAGAAGATAACAATCATTCTAATTCTGGTGCTTATCCCTTCCTTGGGGCCGAAGGATCAGTGAAAGCCCACTGGGGTTTCACTGCCTATAAAAGGAACCCCCAAGGGTTCCACAAAGGTATTACAACTTATATTCTAAACTCACATATAACCCTAAACCGATTACTTACTCTCACGCCGGAGTCTAATCGTGGGAAACCTTCCCACGGTAAGCTTAACGCGTGTTGTTTAGTGTGCAGGATCCCAACCAGACGATTCACTTGGTGCAGGAGCCGGAGCCCAGCCAACCCGAATTAAGCCTAATTCGGGTCTAGCAAGGATCAACCAACTTTTGCATCAACAAGTTGGCGCCATCCGTGGGACCAGTAACACTAAGCTAGAATAAAACCTCCTCTCAAATCTCCAATGACGAAGGGACATCCGCCAACTAACCCCAGGAATGTGAATCCTGGGAACCGGAAGTCCCAAGGGGAAGGGATTCTCATCCCCAACCAATCACCTAACCGCCTCGCAGGCGGGCTGGGTAACCGTAGCGGTTTTCAACCTACGGGGGTGACGAGCACGATCTCGGTGACACCCCCGCCTACTTCAACACTAGACAACCCTGATCCAGGGAGTGCTCCAGACCCTCCTAACAAGGAACCACGCAGACCTTCGACGGAGGAAGAAGTGGAAGCCCTACCACTCAGTGAGGAGGATCTTACTCGAGTTCTCACTCAGAATTTCGAAATGATCGTACCAGGGATCGCATCAAGATTGAGTCTGGGGAGGAACCTCCAAGCCAGACTCAACTTTGGCGACAGTGGACCATCCACCCCTTCCCAAAACCGGAGAAAAAGGAGGACTCGGCCTCAGGAGCAGGGAACCTTTGAGGAAAACCCTCAACCCCGGAATGTGTTTGAGCGCATAGGAGATCGCCTTATGCAAGAATTAACGCAGTCTCAAGATGGAGAAAGGTCGGATGGCTCACCCGAGCGGCCGGATCGAGAGCTGACCAGAACCACACGCCGCCCAAGTGTGTGGGATAGAATGAACACAGGGAGAAAGGCTCCTGGTTCGTCTCAGAAAAGTGGTCCCTATTCAAAAGGCGGGGCACCACCGCCGTCCCCAGATCCGTCTGCGGAGGACTCAGATGACCATCCGCCCAAGCGCCGCCGGCCTAGGCGCACGCCTCCACCACCAAACAATGAGGAGTATTATGGTGGCCCTTACTATCGGGATACGGAAGCAGAGGACCTCTCGCGTCCATGGTGTGAACCATGGGATGATCCTAGGCTCACACGGCCATGGGCGGATCCCAGGGAAGATCCGTTCACCCTCCGCATACGGAACTATTCTGAGAACACCAAACGTCGCATGCCGGCGTGCATCAAGACTTATGATGGGTCCGGTGATCCTGTGGATCACCTCAAAATATTCGACACTCAGGCCAAAATTGAGCGATGGCCCATGCCTATATGGTGCCAAATGTTCAATTCGACCTTGATTGGAAACACCCGTGACTGGTTCGAGGCGCTCCCCCCACGGAGCATTGATAGTTTCACGGAACTACGCACTGCGTTCGAGAACAATTATACTCAGAGGAAGAAGTATAATAGGGATCCGGTCTCATTGGCAACCGTTAAGCAACGGCCGGGGGAGTCCACAGAAGCCTTCACTGAGCGCTTCAATGATGAGTGCACACGCACAAGAACCATGCCAGAGCTCCTGAAAATCTCTGACTACATGCACGCCATAACAGACAGAGAACTGATCAGGCGTCTCAACGACAAGCGCCCAGAGAGATATGATGACCTCATGGAAAGGGTCAGAAATTTCATAGAGGGAGAAACAGCTGTTGCCGCGGCCTACCCATCCCGAGGAAATGGATACCGGTCAAATGACCAGTCCCGGAGACAGTCGGGCGGTCAAGGCAACCAGAACAATAAGGGTTCAGACTATAAGAGCCAAAGCAAAGGCGGACGGTCGGACGACAAGTTCACCCCCCTAAAGATGTCCTACCGGGAGATCTTGTTGACTGAAGGGGCGAACTTTCCAAGGCCTCCCCCAATGACCACTCCCCCGGAACGTCGACAAGGAAGTCGCTTCTGCGAGTTCTATAATGACAAAGGACACGGCACGGAGGAGTGTATCCAGCTCAAGAAGCATATTGAGTCGCTAATCAAATCAGGCAAACTCAAGCACCTAGTTAAGGATTGGAAAGATGGAAAAGACAACAACAAGAAGTATGACAAGAAGGATCCCCAAAAGGACAAGCCTTCTACCATATACATGATCCAATCCAGACAGCGCCGCACGAGACAAAAAATTGGCCAAAACTTTTCACGCGGCAGGGAAATATCATTCCCTCCCATCACGGCAAGCGATGTGATTGATGCGCCTCTCACTATTGAGATAAGCATTGGAACACACAATGTTCGTCGCATGTATGTGGATAGAGGGTCGTCAGCAGAGGTACTGTATGAACACTGCTTTGTGCAGTTATGTCCAGAAATAAGAAGCCAATTAGTACCGGCCACGTCGCCGCTTATTGGCTTTAGTGGAGACACCATCTGACCGATAGGGCAATTGCGTTTGCTTGTCACCATTGGGAATGAGGAACATTCCACTACGACGTGGATGAACTTCATTGTGATACGTTCACACTCTCCCTATAATGGAGTCATAGGCAGACCAGGCATTTTGGCTATCCGGGCAGTACCCTCTACGACACACGGAATGATCAAATTCCCCGTTGAGGGGGGAATCGTTACTATTTACAACACAGTCGTACCAACATCCGAGTGTCACACCGTGACAACACCGACCCCACTTGTCCCACCCAAGGATGGGGAACCACCACCCAATTGGAAGGTGGCCATTCACCCTGACTATCCGGAACAGGAGGTATCCATAGGAGGGGCGCTCTCGGATAGCGGTAAAAGGGCCATGTGCTCTCTTTTAAGTGCAAACCTGGACATATTCGCATGGGAGCCAAAACATATGATGGGTGTGCCACGTGCGATAGCAGAGCATAAGCTCCAGATCCGCCAAGGGTACCAACCCATCAAGCAAAAGAAGCGCGGCCAGGCGCCCGAGCGCAGCCAAGTTATACTGGAGGAAGTGCGTAAGCTAGTGGACGCAGGCATCATGCGCGAGGTATACTACCACGAGTGGTTATCAAATCCGGTCATGGTCAAGAAACATGACGGAAGTTGGCGCATGTGTGTGGATTTCACGGATCTGAACAAGGCCTGCCCACAGGACTGTTACCCATTACCAGAAATCGACTGGAAGGTGGAGTCCTTGTGTGGATATCCTTTCAAATGCTTCTTGGATGCATATAAAGGGTATCCCCAAATCCAGATGGCGGAGGAAGATGGAGAAAAAACGGCGTTCCACACGAGCCAGGGCGTATATTGCTATACGAAAATGCCGTTTGGATTGAAGAACGTCGGCGCTACGTATCAGCGGTTGGTGGACAAAGCTTTCGAATCACAAATAGGACGCAACTTGGAAGTATATGTTGATGACTTGGTGATAAAAAGCCATACGGAGGAGGCACTTCTCCGGGATGTCCAGGAGACATTCGACACGCTGAGAAGGATTAACATGAAGTTAAATCCAAAGAAATGTACGTTTGGGGCAACAGAAGGAATGTTCCTAGGGTATTTGATTGACCCAAACGGCATCAAACCTTGCCCAGAGAAGACGGACGCAGTGATACGACTACCGTCCCCCCAGACACGGAAGGAGGTGCAGTCCTTGAATGGGAAGTTAGCCGGGCTGAATAGATTCCTATCTAAATCCGCAGAGAAGTCATTACCCCTATTTAAGACACTCAAGAAGTGCATTAGAAAGGGAGACTTCCGCTGGACGAAGGAAGCCGAGGAAACTTTTTGCCAACTCAAGCAGCATCTCGCATCTCTCCCCATGCTAGTAGCTCCCCGGCCAAAGGAGGAACTCGTTATGTATCTCTCAGCTACCCATGGCGCAATAAGCGCGGTACTGATGACGGATAGAGATACAATACAAACTCCGGTATACTTTATAAGTAGAACACTACAAGGGGCGGAGTTGAATTATTCCTCCATGGAAAAATTGGTGCTAGCACTAGTATTTGCTACAAAGCGGCTGCGCCGGTACTTTCAGGCGCACCCAATTGTTGTGATCACGGATCAGCCAATTAAGCAGGTTATCTCTAGACCAGACGTGGCAGGGAGACTAGAGAAGTGGAGCATCCTATTGGGAGGGCATAATATATCTTACATACCAAGGACGGCTGTTAAAGGCCAGATCTTGGCAGATTTCCTGATCGAGAAGCCGGATGAGGAAGAACCAATCATTAAGCAAGAGGAGGTCCCAGCGGAACCTTGGGTGCTATTCACGGACGGATCCTCATGCACAGACGGGTCCGGGGCAGGTCTCATCCTCACAAATCCAGAAGGAATGGAATTCACGTACGCCCTCCGTTTCGAGTTCACGGCCATCAATAACGAAGCGGAATATGAAGCATTATTTGCGGGTTTAAAAATCGCCGCTAGAATGGGAGTCCGCAACCTTGAGGCCTACGTGGACTCACGGCTTGTCGCGAACCATATTGTAGGTGGGTATGTGGCTAAGGAGGACAACATGGTCAGGTATTTGGAAAAAGTCAAGTCGTTAATCGCGACCTTCAGTAAGTTTTCCATCAAGCAGGTGCCAAGGGGCGAGAACAAGAAAGCGGACGCTCTTAGTAAGATCGCATCCACGAGCTTCGCCCACTTGTCTAAACAGGTTTTGGTGGAAATACTCAAGGAGAAATCTATCACGGAAAGGGAAGTGGCCGCTATAGTTGAGGAGGAGGGACCTACGTGGATGACCCCAATCATCAACTATTTGACTAATGAAACCCTTCCATACGAGGAAAAAGCAGAAAGGCGCGTTAAAAGGAAGTCACAACATTTCGAACTCCGAGAAGGCATCCTTTACAAACGCTCTTTCTTGCAGCCGTGGCTGCGGTGTGTTGGACCACGCCAGGCGGCTTACGTTATCAGTGACATACACGAAGGGTTGTGCGGCATGCATGCAGGCCCACGATCCGTGGTAGCCCGAGCCTTACGAACAGGATACTATTGGCCCACTATGCACAGAGACGCGCGCGACATGATTCGCAGGTGAAATGATTGCCAAGTGCATAGGCCAGTACCGCGACACCCGCAGCAGGAGCTTACACCTATCACGTCCCCATGGCCATTTTACAAGTGGGGAATTGACATTGCAGCACCATTTCCTGTAGCTGCGGGAGGGGTTAAATTCTTGATTGTTGCAATGGACTACTTCACACGATGGATAGAAGCCAAGGCAGTCAAGTCTATCACGGGTAAGCAGGTCAAGAAGTTTGTGTGGGAACACATCGTGTGCCGTTTCGGTCTACCAGGGGAAATTATCTCGGACAACGGCAAGCAGTTCACGGACAACCCATTCAAAGACTGGTGTGCATCATTGAACATCAAACGGCGCTACGCGTCCGTTAAGCATCCACAAACGAACGGCCTTGTCGAACGGGCAAATAGGAGCTTGGGGAATGGAATCAAGGCGCGGCTGGATGAACGACAGGGCAAATGGGTCGATGAGTTGTCACACGTGCTATGGGCACATAGAACCATAATCAAAACAGCCAACGGATATACTCCATTTGCATTGGCTTACGACACTGAAGCCGTTATACCAGCAGAAATAGGGATGCCTACCATCCGCACGGCGGAGGTTAACGTTGTCACAAACGATGAACAACTGCGAATCAACCTGGATCTGTTGGAAGAGAAAAGGGAAATAGCAGCCATCAATGAGGCTAAGTCCAAGGCTAAGATGAAGGCTTATTATGACGCCAAGGTCAAGGGTGTTTCTTTTCGACCAGGAGACTACGTCTATCGCGCTAATGAAGCGAGTCGAGTGGAGAATACAGGAAAACTGGGCCCTAAATGGGAAGGACCGTATGAAGTCACTGAAACCTTGGGACGAGGCGCGTACAAGTTACGCGATATAGACGGTCGCGACCTAGAGCGCACATGGAACATCTCCAATCTCAAAAGGTGCTATCTTTGAAAGCTACGGCTTCCGCATGGGTACTTCGCTATAGGTGGACTTACTAAAGAACCATGCGGGTTATTTGTTTTGTTTGTTTCTCTTATGTTTGTTTAAATTTCCCTTCTTGTTTTCTAGGACTTGTCGTCATTATTCAAACAAAAGTGTAAACGTTCTAATAAAATGCTGTGGTGCCTAGCTAGCTCCACGGCCTGTTTCGTGCAAATCATTTTCCTTTCTTTGTTAGATTCTTTGTTAGCCGTATGAATTTTACTTGTATTATAATATGCCATGTTTCATTCGTATGCATTCTCTCAAATTACCGTACATGTACTATACGCCCCCAGGTGGGGTAAGAGGATTAAGTGAACCTACTAATTCAACTTGCCGCGTAAGAGGGATGCAACCCCAGCCGCACGGATCATGTATCCTTACTAGACACCTTACTCACAAGACGTTGGGGTAAGCTTCATATGCTATAGCCATACGGTGCTCCGCATAGTAAAGACGCACGTCGCATGTCTAGTAAATTAGACTTGTATGTAAGACGTGATACGTCACGCGGCATTGGATTGCAATGAGATACACAAGTTTCAAAATTAACAATCAACAAAATGGCCGTGGTTGTCACGGACTTCTAAAATAAAGGGACAAGTTATTACATGTATGTCTTAGCCGTTTACATACACCGACGAATATAAACACAAATGTTTACAAACATATAAGTTACAAGGGGGGGAGGAATTCTTCTAGATCCTTCTTCCCTTCCTCAATTAAAGCACGAAGGGCCTCCCCGCGAGCATCTTTCCCGTCCTGAACTTTGACTGCAAGAGCGTCTAAAGCTTCACCAAGCGGCTTCTCACCTGACATGGCTTTGGATACAAAATCATAGGTAGCCATCGTCAAGGGGATTGGGTCAGCACTCAGACGGGACATTATTGTTTCATTGGGAGTGTCTTTCAGGGCTTCAAGCTCGTCCAGAAGGGGGTGTTGAAGCTCTGCCAAGGCGTCCATGGACGCAGTCATCTTGCCCGCTGCGGAGGGATTGTGATACGGATGCTGGGTGATATCCTCACCTTTTGTGATCATCTCCGCAGCTTGGACCATGCCTTCATGCCTACCACGGTCGATCCCGTCAGATACAACCCCAGCAAAGGCCTGCAATAGATGTGGAGCGTTAAGGGCCCCGCTTACGGCAAGCCGCAGTCCTTGCCTGATAATCCACCTACGACCGGCTGTCGCGGTCAGTAGGGGGGGCATAATCTCTCCGCGCAGCTAACGACCACCTTGCTCAACTCTTCATCAGCAGCGACAACTTGATTTTCAAGGTTGTTTTGAGCTTGTTTCAATTCCTCCTTCAGTGCGTCGCGCTCCTGAGCAATGTTGAATGATTGCACGGTCACCGCCTTAGTAGCAGCCTCAGCCACAGACACCTGCGTATGAAATTTGGAGTTAGTACACGAATATATATCTTTGGGCTACATACACACAAGGAGTAGGAATGTATGAACAACATGTTTGAAAGATTACCTTCTCGTTTGATGCGGCTACGAGGGCTTCCAACTCAGCGATACGCTTCTCCCTTGTATCAGCATGAAGCGCCTGCTCCTTCACCGTTGCCTCAGCAGTCAATAACGCCGCTTGCAAGGATGTGATGGTCTTCTCGTTCTTTACGACCAATGTCTCCCGGCGGGCTATCCTTTTGTCGGCACGGCTAACATTGGTGAGGGCCTTGATCAGTCGGCGTCTCAGTGCGGCGCCCACCGTTACCTGATGTGCGGATGACACATCAAACTGTTCAATCAGGCCCTCATGGTCTAGTTCATCTAAATCCTGGGCAAGGGCAGGCGGGGTGATGTGTTCGATGAATTCCGAACACTCTGATTCGGCCTCCAGCCGTGTCAAGCTTGATAGGTTCCATGCTAGACGCAAGCTCTCTTCTGGCCCCTCGCGGCACGGTTCCTTGGCACGGGTGGTGATGGGTGAAGGGGGATTGTTAGTAGCCGCGGGGGATGGATCTCTCCCCACCTCTTCTCCTTGAGCTGCGACCGCCGGATTTACCCTGTCATTAAAACAAAAAGGGAAAAAATTTTAGTCTACATATATCATATGAGGATACAAATCATAGTCGGGATGGGTACTTACGAGGTGCCAGTAGCAGGGTCTGGGCCGGTAGGAGCTACGGCGCTCACAAGGGCGACTCGCAGAACTGGCCCTTCCATGATCGGGGTAGGGTCGGCTTGACCAGTCATGGTGCTGCCATCTCCTTGATACTGAGGATGGTCTTTCCGCAACTTCTTGGGAGGAGCATTCGCAAATCCGGCATCTTCCCCAGTCTTTTTCGCCACACGCCTGGTTGTTTTTCTCCTTTTTGAAGTAAGTGTGGTGGATCCGGAAGCTTGCGTGGTGTCTTCATTCGGATCGCGCTCCTCCTCCTGGTTGATGGTGCCTCCCTCCAGCAAGGGGTCGTCGCCATCTTCGTTATGAAAGTCCAATGGGTACTTCTCGATAACAGGCTCTTCTTCGTCCGACCTGGGTTCGGTTGTCTCCTCCAGTGGAATCGTACGGTCGGCTAAAGCTTCTAGCAAGGGGAGCTCATTCGGCTTTAACGGCCGGAATCCTTCCCTCACCTTCATGGGGTCGCCTTGACGAATCAATCCGTGAAGGTTCATCTCTGTAAATGATTGTAGAAGTATATGGGTTAGTAACATTTTAAACATATGCGACAGATCGAATTTACAAGATATATATGACCTACCCTCGCCCTGTTCCGTTAAGAAGCACGGATATAAGTCATCCCTCCCAAAGTAACGGCGGCTTATCCCTACCAAGCACAGAAAGTTCTCCGGCAACCCTCTATGAAATTCCGTGCGATGGGTATCTAGTATTTTCAGGTCCCGACTACTATAATCTTTGGGTTTGGGCGGATAGTCTTTTGGGGCCTTGGTTTTAAGTACGAAGGGGGTGGGGAATACTTTTTCATCTACAAAGAAGTAATGATCGTACCAGTTCTTCAGGGAGTCAAGGGGTTTCCTATATGTCATCGGGGCATTGCCGGGTCGTTTCTTGAACGACAACCACCCGTTCACTAACTGGGGAAAGTAGAAAGCCCTAAAGAGGTTCACGGTGGGGGTTACCCTACAGGTATGGCATGTAATCTCAAACTGGTTGATTTTACACGCCCCTATACAGTGGAGCTGGGTGATATGAAAGTCATAGTACAAAAGAAGGTCTACTAAGAACTTAGACAACGGAATACGGTAATTGGCTGAGTCAAACAGGCGTGTGTATATGCCTATTTTCCCCGCCGGTGCATCCGTAATAGCTTCACCATCACCCGGAAAGGTGGGGTGTACGCTTTCGGGCACGTAATACTTCGACAGGAAGTCGAGGTATTTCTCCCCCGACATCACATTCAGGACGCCCGTGATGAGGGGGTTATCCTTGACCATAATTTATGAAAAGGTTTTTAAGGGCGTGGTAATCTAACCTGCGGTGACGGATATCCGTGGAAAAGAAGGCAAAAGTTTTGAAGGAAAAAGCTTGAAGTTAACAATGGCGGAAGAATGAGTGAGTTGTGTGTGTAACATACACGCATACTCACTCTTATATAGGGTGGCCTCGGTTTCCGAGGTGCCATGGATCTTTGACACGTGTCAGTCACATTTCCTATCCAATGGATAGGATTTCTGACATTTCTGTAACGACAGTAGGGGACCCACGGGTCACTTCTTAAACAGTTTCGCGTGGCTCGAGGATGATCAATAATCATGCACTTTTTGCAGACATGCGACTGGATTGTTGAATATCATTAATACGACTGGATTCTTGTCGGGTTATGCGGCTCTTACGTAAGACCGTATTAAATGTTGCATTTAATTTGTCTCGGCCATTGCGTGCGGCTGAGGTAGTATTCATTAAAGTATATTCATACGACCGGTTGCCACGTGCGACCGGAACAAATTTTCTAGTATCATTTCCTAGGCCTTTCTTGATATGACCGGAGAGCAGCTGGATAGTCTAGAGGTTACGCCTACGGCTGTAACAACTAGACTGGGGGGACATGATGACGTATAGTCCCCAAACCGGGTCATGAGCCCGGCTCACGGGTACTACCCGTATCCGGCCCATCACAGATGGGTGGATAAATGTCATTCAGGCTTATGGGCTTGAGTGAACAGTGCCCGCACATGTGTGCGGCCCACGGCCCAAGGCGGCTGACATAAGATCAGACAGAATAATATTCTGTCTAGGTATATCTTAATCCTAATACGAAGAGATATTCATTACCAGAATTAGAAGATAACAATCATTCTAATTCTGGTGCTTATCCCTTCCTTGGGACCGAAGGATCAGTGAAAGCCCACTGGGGTTTCACTGCCTATAAAAGGAACCCCCAAGGGTTCCACAAAGGTATTACGACTTATACTCTAAACTCATATATAACCCTAAACCGATTACTTACTCTCACGCCGGAGTCTAATCGTGGGAAACCTTCCCACGGTAAGCTTAACGCGTGTTGTTTAGTGTGCAGGATCCCAACCAGACGATTCACTTGGTGCAGGAGCCGGAGCCCAGCCAACCCGAATTAAGCCTAATTCGGGTCTAGCAAGGATCAACCAACTTTTGCATCAACAAGTACTTAAGCTAGCACTGGAACAATCACAACAAGGTGCTAGTGATGACGTATTGGTAAGCATTGAAGGGGTTGAAGAATGAAAAAGAATTGTAAAGATAAAGGGTGTAAAGAAAGAAGCCCTCCTTACAACTTTAGGCAGAAACCGGGTCAATACATATGCTATTGAGGTCATTTTTGCTAATGATTCTCGATATTGAAGAAAGACATCATGGACCCAGTGATGCAATGCACAACCCTTCCCAGCTAACTCAAGTATCTCTCAAAAGGTATTTGTTTAATCACACGGAGATCAACACGTTATCTATTGGTTTATTCACTCCGAATAGACTGGTATTGAAAAGGTGGTACTCCTCTCCAGCCATCGCTCACTAAATCAAAACGCACAATCGAGTCTAGAGCCAAGAGATCATCAAAAGTCTCATTAGGACACTTTCCATTTATTCCTTGCTTTCTCACACACTGTGAAAAGTAAGAGATTTTCATGAGTCCTACGCAGTATTCCTGTAATATTGCCAGAACATCCGAGTAATACGCAAGTATTACAATGAAGATGGAAATCCTGCTTGAGCCAACATCAAACAAGCTCATGGTAGGTTACACGTGCGGTTCTTTTAGAACCAATCTTGTGAAAAACTGGAAAGAAACAGTGGTTTAATTCTTAATTGAACTTAAACTCGTTCCAGGCCTCTACGCATTATCATATGATCTTGCCAGAACACTCAGAGTGACTCTTTATTGATCACAGTGACGAATGGAAATCCTTCTAGTGTTAACATCAAACAGCACTTGGTAGGTGACGTGCAAGATTCTTTATGAATTGAGCTCGTGACAACTGGAAAGCAACGATGGTGAAAATCTTAATTGAGATTCACTTGTTCCAGGTTTCATGAATTGACGGCTTCAAATCACAAGGATAAATTATCCAAGTGATTCACTCTTTATGTTCGCAGTCAGCTTTGGACGGTCGAATAAAGAGAACGGGTTTACCCGCGAAATCCTGTCAGGAAGTTACTTAATTGAAACTATCCGTCACGGGTACGATATCTAATATCGTCCAACGGTCTTCACCGACCGGAGGTAAAATGCTACCGAATTAGAATAAAATGTTCAAAGCCATTTTATTCGTGTCGTTGCTGTGTACCTGTTAAAGACGGTGGCGTTGCTGTGTACTTGTTGAAGACGGTGGCGTTGCTGTGTACCAGTTAAAGACGGTGGTGTTGCGGTGTACCTGTAGAAGTCGTTCCCACATGCTTATGTCTTTCTGCATCAAAGTTCAGCAAAAATTCAAGAAAGTACAAGATGAAGTCTTCCGCTGTAACAAACTCTGAAACTTTCGAGAATTCAACAAAAAGACATAAGTGTGTGGAACATGGAGTCACGAGGAGGCAAAATTCACAAGTAGGCAAAGATCGCACGTGAAAGGCCAAAAGAACAATGCTCTCAAGCCAAAGCCAAAAAGATCAAACCAACATATTCACAACAAAAGAAAGAAAAGAAGAAAAGACTACGAGCTAAAGAACGAAGACTTAGTATAGTATGCTAGGTTTAGAACTTTGTAACGTGGAGTGACCTCCTTTAGGGGGAGATTGTTAGAAATACGTTTTAACGTATATTAGAAGTATCGGTCACTCCACAATATGATTTATGTTGTAATAGCTCGTAGTTAACAAATAGTTAATTGTTACTTATTAAGTTAAGTAAGAACCGGTCCATGGGCTTGTCATGGACCGGCCCAAGCCCAATGTAGCTTGGAAGTATAAATACCTCTTTCCACCATGGAAAGGGGTTGGTTGTTGTTCATTTGAAACTTTCATATTAATAAAATAACACATAGTTTCTCTCACTTTCTCTCTCTAGTTTCTCTCACTAGAAAACATCAACCCACTTCATAGATTCATAGGTTATCAATATTCTACACATTTTCAGGCTTATTCCTTGGGCTTATTTCAAATTTCTTTTTATAGAAGTCTTATTTAGGACAAAAGAAGCTTGTGTGTCTAATTTGAGATTATGGCATTAGCTTATAGCTTAATGGGCCAAAAAGCCCATTAAGAATAAGCTGTTTGGTATAAGCTAGCTTATTTCACACTTTTAGATTTTGGGCTTTTGGAAAAAGTTGTTTAAAATCAAATTTTGAGTCAAATAGTGCTTTTTGGGCTTATTTTGGACACTTTTTAATTTTGGGCCCAATTTAGCCCATTAAGTGATCTGTTTTGGGTTTAGCCCATTTTCTAGGCCCATTAAGGGTATTTAGGTAATATCATTTGCATTTCTGAGTTATTTAGGTTAAATTAAGCTAGTTTTCAACTTTTAGAATTTTTTTGGATTTTTGGATTTTTATTAATATTTTAATATTATTTTATTGTTAAAAATTAAAAATCTGATTTTCTAAGTTTTTATATTTTCCCTAGATTGTAGACACTTAATTAGGAAATTTGCAACTTTCCAAATATTTTTAGAGTCTTTTAATTATTTTCTAGAATTATTTTATGTTTTAATTGATTTTAATAGTTTTTAATTGATTAAAAATAGTTTTTATTGGTTTTAAATTTTTTAAAAATACTTTTTAGCTTAGTTAGGTTATTTTAAAGGTTTACAAACTTTGAGATCTTGATTAGGACTTTTTATTAGTTCATTTTGATTTTTAGGGCTTTAATTAGCATTAAAAAGTCATTATTTAATTAAATAAAAGGTTTTAGCAAGTTTGGATTTTTTGTAAACCTTATAATATTTTAGTGGATTTTTAGTGATTTTTGGTAATTTTTAGGGTAAAATTTTAATTTTGGTGCTTTTTACGGTTTTACGTATACACCTTTTTCGTCTTAGTTTAATTCGACATCGTAACCGTCATTCTCTTCTTTTCCCATTTCTATTTTTCTTTCTCACAAATATAATCACAAAGTTAATCCAAATCATTACACACATAACACACTAGCCTCCTTGAGAACGAACTCACTTTAGGGTCATTTATACACGGTTTTCCTAAATCGTCGTGCTTACCCTAATTACACTTTGTTTTCCTAAACAAGGTTGTAAAACTCAACCATCATTTTGGCGCCGCTGCCGGGGAGGCGTGTTGTGTTTTGATTTGGAATTGTTGTTTTTATATATTAACCAAAATAGTATTTGTATTAGTAGCACTCTACTGATACGTATTATCGGTTTTCGATTTTTGTGTGAATACTATTACTATAGTGTATACGTAGAACAATAAATTCACAAGTACTCCAAATACGTGAGAAATCACAACCTTGACTTGGGAGGTCATTACCCAATCGTTGTATTCGAATCTCAAACCAAAGAAAAAAAAGGCAAAAATAGATAAATACTTTCGTGAAGCTCAATTTTGAAAAATACAAACTATAAGGTGGGTATAAGGCGGTGATAGGTGTGAAAACACCCATCCTTTTTACCACTTAATTGCAATAATAACCGAGCCAAAACGTGTATTTTATGTCATTTATGTCGGAATTATGCGTGGTTTGTGTTTTTGTTGTAATTTAGGATGAAAAGGTGAAAAGTGGAGAAAACACGGCATTTACGGGCTTTTATCGAAGAAAAAGACGAAAGATAAAGTCGAAAGATCAAGAGTGGAAAAAGAACGGAAGTCCAAGACCAATTCTGAAGATTTATCGAAGAAAAAGTCAAAGACGGAAGTTTACTAAAAAGCCGAAGAACTCGAGTCTTATTTATGAAGAAAATACAAGACGAGTTTGAAGAAATCCCAAGACAAAGTCCAAGTATTAAGAAGACTAACAAAAGATTAAAGAGATCAAGGACCTAAGTGTGCAATTAAGAGAAAGAAGAAAGAGGGAGGAAGCTTCCTAAGCTCCTCCCTAATCTCCCTATAAATACCAACCAACCTCATTTGTTGAGAGTTGTTGGTGGCTTGACAAACCATCCTTCCACCATTTTTATTTCTTGTCATTTTATTTCTCGCACTTTAATTAATCGTTATGCACTTTTAATCAATTTAAATTTCAAGTAAGTTTTCATTAATTGTTCTTTAATCTTTACTTTTCTTGCCTTAATCTTTAATCTTCCTTTCTTGATTCTTGTTTACTTTTGGTGCGAATTACTCATGATCCGTGTTGTTCATTTATGTTTTCGTGCCTAAAAAGTTCATCTTTTTATGTTTTGATTCTAAAAGTTTGTTCATTTTAAGTTTTGTTAAGTCATATTTGTGCTTATTCGATTTATTTCACTTGAGATTCGTTCTAGTTTTGGGTTTTAGCTTATTCTTATAGCTTATTTCCCTTTGCCTAAAGTTTCGGATCAAGAGCCCCTATCGGAAAAGGGAAACCCTTTTCCGATCCATCATTCCGACCAAACACCCCTCATTCCGATCACCCGATCGGAAAGGGGATTTACTTATTCCGACGGGAGCATTGGTAATATTCCGATTGGTCCAGTCTTTAGATTATTCCGATTGGTGTCCTTGTCCTTATATTCCGATTGGGGTCTTTGGATCTTTCCGATTTGGCTACCTTTCGCGATATTCCGACGGGATGGTCTCTACATTCCGATCAATCTATCGGAAAGTATTCCGATCATCTCCATTTGATTATTCCGATCGGGTACATTCCGATCGGATTCCAATTGGATTCCGATCGGGTGTATTCCGATGGGTTGATTTTGATTTGTTTTACGATTTTGCTTTAGTTTAAATGTCAATTTTCTCGTTTTATTCTTAGTATATTTTAATTTCGTTCCGCATTTTTATTTTATTGTCAATTTACTTTTCGTCAAGCTTTAATCTTGCGTTATTTAATTTCTCGTCATTTACTTTTAACGTTTTAATTATTGCACCGTTTACGTTTCACTTAGTTACAGTTTTAATTTCTTGTCATTTATTTTTAAGTCTTGCACATTTATTTTACCAAAACCAAACAAATATTTGATTCACCAAGGACAACTAATCTCACACAATTAACCGGAAATCAATTCGAAGAGATCGGTTCAACGAACTCAACTTAGTAAAATCTATGTATTAAATGGCGCCGCTGCCGGCTCTTTTCGTGAGGATCGAAAGTTTTTTGTGAGTGAAGCGTTGGCTTTTGGGATCCGTTCACTTGTGAACGTTATTTTTCGTGTCCAAAATTTTCAAAAATCCAAAAACAAAAAAAAAAAAAAAAAAAAAAAAAAAAAAAAAAAATCATCATATAAAGCATTTCTTTTTCAAAGTTTTGCACAAAAAAATATTCTTCTTGCTCATCTATCTTTCTTTATGGATTCTTATGTCCATTGCGTCGGTTGTGGGAGACGATTGTACGGGAACGACTCATGTCAATGGTGTACATGTGAGCGGTGCGGAAACGATCTCAAAGATACACAATCAATACCAGGATTTTGTCCTTTGTGTCCCTCAATTAATTCGTCCTTTTTGAACCCACCTACTCTTTCCCCGTGCATCTATTGTGGAAGCGATTCTCCTTGGCATGTTTCGTGCCCGGTTCAATACTCGTATGATTACGGGCAAGAACCGGGGTACAATTATGACAATGAAAATAACTATCCACAAGACGCACCCGACTTTTCTCCTTACCCTTCTTGCCAAACTTGTGGGGGTCCTCATGATTCTTCTTATTGTCAACCAATGAATTATTATGAGCAAAATCCGTGTCCTCAATTTTCTTCACCAATGGATTATTATGAACCAAACCCGGTTTCTAATTCTTCTCCACCGATGAACTACTATGAGCCACAACCATGCTATAATTCAGGTTTTCAACATTTTGAACCCCCACAACACATCATCGATCCTCAACCCTCCTTCGAACAATTGAGCTCCAATGAACAACGGGACAATCTGGTTAAGCAAGTTCAACAAATTCAAGAATCTTGGAACAAGTTCATCGAAAAATATCAAGAGGATCAACGACAGGAGCAAATATCGAATATCGAGACTTATACTCCTCCTCCAGTGTATCCATACTATTATGATGATGACGAGGATGATGTCTATGATCTCAACCCATCTGCTGAGATTACTACTCCTATTCTTGATAACACCAATTCGTCTAAGGATGGTGATACTTCGAGTGAGATTCGTGATTTTGGTCTTGAAGAATTCTTTGATGAGGTTTGTGATATTCCGACTTTTGAAGGTAAGGATGAGGTCTCTTTTAATGATGAATTCCAATTCGAGCCTGAGATTGCGGAAATTATCGAACGAGAGCTAGCTCTTTTACCTCCGCTTCCTCCTACAAGCGAGGTCGATTTTTCCAACATCGATGCCGAACTTGATGAGTTGGAGCGTCTTATTTTTCATAATAATGACGAACCAACTCACTTGACCAATCATCCTATTCTCGAGGAGTTACCTAATCAACACTCCTCCACTGAGAATTACGTTTACCACATTCGTGCGGATTTAACTTATCAACAATCCCCACAAATGAATGATGGTTTCGTACTTGATCGTGATCTTTTCGAGCGAGTTTCTGAAATCCTCAATGATGGAAACGACAAACCTTGGTTTGACGCACCTATCTATGATGAAGAAATCGAAGAGATTAACGTTCATGAGGATGAGTGCTTTGACCCGGGAGGTGGCATTGATTATGCTATGATTGATAACAATACGGCTTTGCCGCTTGCTCAGCATCCATTGTCTTTGGGGGAGGACAATGTGCTTACTTTACCCACCCCACCTCCCGTGGATCTTGAATTCACATACCTCTCGTATGTTGAAAGGGTTTTTCTCCCATTCAAGACTTATCCCCCCGCCTCTCCTTTGTTGATGTCAACCGGGAACGAGGACAAGGTCTTTGATCCCGGTATTACATTCGAGGCTTCCCCATGGACTATTTAATTCGGGGACGAGTCAGGCTCGTGACTCGGTCAACAAAAACAAGCGCTTTTTGGGAGGCAACCCAATTATCTATCTTTACCTGTTTTCACCATAAGTGTAGGGGGGAGCCCCGTGGTGTTTCTTGCTTTCTTTCTTATCATGTGCAGGGATTAGAGCTTCAAAGACACACTCTTAATGACTTTTGACTAACCGTGATTCCGTGTTCCATTATCCCGGTTCTATCCTAAACTCTTTTCTATTCACTATTTTATATTTCTCAATATTACAATAGGAATCTCTTTAGTTGTCCCTTTCTTAGCAATATTTAATCAAAGTGCACAATGTCTTAAGTGTAGGGGAGTTTACTCCCACATTCTTAAACATTGAGGACAATGTTTATCTTAAGTGTAGGGGGGACTTCTATCGAAGTTAAGTGGTCTTTTCCTTGTATTTGTCCTCATTTTAACCGGAAAATCAATTTTTCGACATTTTTCAAAATTTTTGATCTATTTTGGCCTATTAGTTGTTATCTTTGTATAGTTATTTTCTTCCTTTGCTAGAATAAATCTTTGAATAAGTGGTTTTAGTTTTCAAACGTTGTGAATCTTTTGACTCAATCCGAGTTTACTCTAGCTAGTATCCTTAACATGTTTAAGTCAAGTTTTGCTAGGCTTTTATATAGGGAGCTATAAAACGCGAAAGTCTTAACTCTCACGGGTTAAGAACAAGAACTTTTCGCAAGTTCCTATAATTGATCCTAGAGAGTCGTTTATCAAGGGAACTTTAAAATGCGATTTCTAAGCTTGAAAAAGTCCAAGAATTTGCAAGATCCTATAGGCGACTCGAAAACCCAAAACTTTGATTTAATAGGCTAAGCATCCACGAGTCTCATTCCTTGAGATTTTAAACTGTGGAGAACGAGAGATGATAGAGTCAATTATAAGTTTGGTATTCTTTCGTGAATTTATGTGAGTTAATTATAAGCCTATTCTCCCTCCGCTTGTTAATAAATTTATCTGCTAATAAATAAGGTTGTACGATTTAAAAGGTTACTTAGCTTCTAGCCCCAGATCGTTTAAAAGTTGCTCGGTACGGATTAGAGTTCATAGCCAAGGCATAACTTATTGCAGCGGGATGCGAAGATTGGCGAGTCCGAAAAGGCCCTAACAAGGCATGAGGGCTACATTTTGTTGCTAAAGATCCAAAAGTGATGTGAAGAATCATTTATCGAAAATCTATATGAAGGATCAAGACACACGACGAAAAGCAATAACTCCCCAAAAGTCATGGAGAAGTCTATCCGAAAAGACCCTAACAAGGTATGAGGATAAATAGATCCAAGTCCTAAAAGGAGGCGGATCGTTGTATATCAAAGTCCAAAATAAAGATTGGAGAAAAATGAAGAAGTCGTGGTCCAAAGATGAAGAATCTCTCAAAACTTCAAGTGAAGAAATTCCTATTATGAAGAGAAGACCATTATTTCAAGAACGTCTCTCAAGATTCGAAGTATGAAGTCGCTGCCAAATATCGGTCCGAGAAAGGTCTCAAATCGTGAAGCGAGTTATGCCAAGATATGAACTTTATGAGGTCCCGAGAAGCAGTTTTAAAAGATTTGGTCCTTTAGCTAACTATTGATTAAATCGTTCACTTTGTTTTCGGAATAAATAACTATCGAAATAAGTCAACAATGCATCCTCGTGATCATTCAAGACAACAATAAAATATAAGAGATACCCTAGGAATAAGGGAGTCTAAGTGAATAATTGGCCCACATGAGTTCGTGTTAGTCTACTAACTTATAATAACAATGATCTCGTTTTTAAGCTTAGTTTGAAGAAAGTGAAAACTTGAGGATGATGATCATTCACGACATTTCCAAAACCCAAGGTAAGTTTTTAGTTTCTTTACTTTGAATTTTTATAATTTTCTATCTCTTTAATAAAGGCCAACGTGGATTGATTATGATGAAAAGTGTAAACTTGCTTTGTAACTAATGCATTGCATGAGGACATTGCAATGGTTAAGTGTAGGGGATTTGATAGGTGTGAAAACACCCATCCTTTTTACCACTTAATTGCAATAATAACCGAGCCAAAACGTGTATTTTATGTCATTTATGTCGGAATTATGCGTGGTTTGTGTTTTTGTTGTAATTTAGGATGAAAAGGTGAAAAGTGGAGAAAACACGGCATTTACGGGCTTTTATCGAAGAAAAAGACGAAAGATAAAGTCGAAAGATCAAGAGTGGAAAAAGAACGGAAGTCCAAGACCAATTCTGAAGATTTATCGAAGAAAAAGTCAAAGACGGAAGTTTACTAAAAAGCCGAAGAACTCGAGTCTTATTTATGAACAAAATACAAGACGAGTTTGAAGAAATCCCAAGACAAAGTCCAAGTATTAAGAAGACTAACAAAAGATTAAAGAGATCAAGGACCTAAGTGTGCAATTAAGAGAAAGAAGAAAGAGGGAGGAAGCTTCCTAAGCTCCTCCCTAATCTCCCTATAAATACCAACCAACCTCATTTGTTGAGAGTTGTTGGTGGCTTGACAAACCATCCTTCCACCATTTTTATTTCTTGTCATTTTATTTCTCGCACTTTAATTAATCGTTATGCACTTTTAATCAATTTAAATTTCAAGTAAGTTTTCATTAATTGTTCTTTAATCTTTACTTTTCTTGCCTTAATCTTTAATCTTCCTTTCTTGATTCTTGTTTACTTTTGGTGCGAATTACTCATGATCCGTGTTGTTCATTTATGTTTTCGTGCCTAAAAAGTTCATCTTTTTATGTTTTGATTCTAAAAGTTTGTTCATTTTAAGTTTTGTTAAGTCATATTTGTGCTTATTCGATTTATTTCACTTGAGATTCGTTCTAGTTTTGGGTTTTAGCTTATTCTTATAGCTTATTTCCCTTTGCCTAAAGTTTCGGATCAAGAGCCCCTATCGGAAAAGGGAAACCCTTTTCCGATCCATCATTCCGACCAAACACCCCTCATTCCGATCACCCGATCGGAAAGGGGATTTACTTATTCCGACGGGAGCATTGGTAATATTCCGATTGGTCCAGTCTTTAGATTATTCCGATTGGTGTCCTTGTCCTTATATTCCGATTGGGGTCTTTGGATCTTTCCAATTTGGCTACCTTTCGCGATATTCCGACGGGATGGTCTCTACATTCCGATCAATCTATCGGAAAGTATTCCGATCATCTCCATTTGATTATTCCGATCGGGTACATTCCGATCGGATTCCAATTGGATTCCGATCGGGTGTATTCCGATGGGTTGATTTTGATTTGTTTTACGATTTTGCTTTAGTTTAAATGTCAATTTTCTCGTTTTATTCTTAGTATATTTTAATTTCGTTCCGCATTTTTATTTTATTGTCAATTTACTTTTCGTCAAGCTTTAATCTTGCGTTATTTAATTTCTCGTCATTTACTTTTAACGTTTTAATTATTGCACCGTTTACGTTTCACTTAGTTACAGTTTTAATTTCTTGTCATTTATTTTTAAGTCTTGCACATTTATTTTACCAAAACCAAACAAATATTTGATTCACCAAGGACAACTAATCTCACACAATTAACCGGAAATCAATTCGAAGAGATCGGTTCAACGAACTCAACTTAGTAAAATCTATGTATTAGGCGGATATTATAAAATATATCCTAAGGAAAAAGGCTCTTAAGTGCTTCACGCCGCCTCGTTTCCCCGCTTGCTTGTGAGTATTTGATTTTGAGAGCTAATCGAGGGTTTTGCCTCCCAAAGTATTACTAAGTATCATATATATTTTCTTAAACCCTGTTGAACGTTTTGGTGTTCCACCAACGTTCTAAAGTCATCGAAGGAGTTCACTTAACGTGATCGTTTTCGTTCCTTGAGGCTTCTAAAATCAAGAGATTTGATTAAGGAGGAGATTTGTATATTTTTTTCTACTTAATGCATTCCACAAAATCCAAAAAGGTTAATACAATCAAAAACCACAAAAAATTGAAAAATACAAAACACCAAAAAGAATCTTCTTTGCTTATCCCCTCGTTGTACTTGACGTTTATGCTAACTCGTAATCAAGCAAGACGTGCATGTAAACGAAAGAACAAAACTCCCACTCCAAATTTTCTAGTGAGGAGTCTCCTATTGACGAACCCATTGTAAGAGAAGCACCAACCATGGCGAATCGAACTATGATGGAGTTACTTGAAGCACCCACCGAGTGTTATGGAGAGGCTATTGTGATTCCCGCTATCCTTGCGGAGAATTTTGAGGTGAAAACGGGTTTGTTGTCGATGATCCAAAACAACAAATTCCGTGGTGATGAGAAGGACAATCCACACAACCATATCCGCCAATTCAATCGTCTTACCGCCACTTGCAAGTTTAAGTATGTCTCGAATGACTCGATTAAGATGATGCTTTTTCCGTATTCTCTAGAGGGGCCCGCTAAGATTTGGTTAGAGAAAGAGCCACCCAATTCTATATTAACGTGGAAGGATCTCGTGTCTAAGTTTGTGAACCAATTTTTTCCGCCATCTAAGACTACGCATTTGAAAAACGAGATTTAAAAATTTTCACAAGAGTTTAATGAAAGTTTTTCAACGGCTTGGAATAGGTTTAAGGAGATGTTATATGAATGTCCTCATCACGATTTTTCCGATTTGCATCAAATTGACACGTTTTACAATGGACTTAATGATCATGAAAGAGATTATTTAAATGCCGCCGCGGGTGGTAATTTTTGTGTAAAACGGTTGAGGAAGCTTTGGTGATAATTGAGAATAGATCTAAGGTGTATAGTCCTCGTAGCACGTCTAGTGTTCGCAATGCTTCGTCTTCGGCTTCACCTTCTTTGTCTACTACCATCGATGCTTGCCAAATTGAGACGAACTTGGAAAACAAGATTTTTGATAAGTTAAAAGGTCTTTTGATTGAGTTTAAAGTTGGTGAACCAAGTGCTCCCGCTACGGCTAAAGCGGTTGAGGTTTCTTGCATGTATTGTGGTGGAGGTCATGATTTCTCCGAGTGCATTACCGACGGTGGTAACACTTCGAGTGCCTACGCGGCCACGGGAACTTACAACCAAAACGGTCAAGTTACCCGCTCTAATCAATTGACTCCACCGGGTTTTGGTTCAAATCAAAATGCTAACAACAACTATCGCAACAATCAACTTGGTTTCAAAAACAATTAAAACAAGGGAAACTATGGGAATCAAGGTGCTAATAATCAAGTTTCAAAGAAAAATCAAAATTATTTTCAAAACAACAACAAAGGTTTGCAAACGTTGAAAGATCTTCCAAATGAATTTTTTTGAATACGCTAATGGGAATGATGCTAGGTTTGACAATATTTAAAGAGAAATCATTAGCCTAAGATCCGAGTTTAAGAACGACTTGAAGAAAGAGTTGAAAAATGAGTTAGCTAATGAGCTTAAAATCCACACCAACAAGATGGAAGGAAATGTAACGAGGTTACAACAAAACCAACAAAAAATGGAACAAGGGCAACATGAGATAAAACAAGAAATGATTAAAACCGAGAAGAGGCAATCTGTGTTTGAAGATAAAATCTCATCTATGTTTGAGGCAATTATGTTTAAACCGTCTTCGAGTAGTCTTCCTACCAACACCATATCAATACCTAAGGGTGAGATGAAAGTGATTACCACACGTAGTGGTAAGACACATAAGGAACCGACTCCTCAACCAATTGCTCCTACAGAGGAAGCAATTGAGGAAGAACCCGAGGTGGTGGTCCAAAAGGAGCATGTCCCAATCCCACGAAGTACCGCTCATGCCACACCTACGGTTGACCCATTACCAACATTGGAACCCGAGATTCCAAAGGCTATGCCTACTATGCCTCAACCCACACCACCTTTGCCCTATCCATCGAGACTTAGAAAGGAGAAACGTTAAGAGCGTGACAATTACCAATTTGAGCTTTTTATGAAAATGTTTCGTGATTTGCACTTTAATGTGAGTTTCACCGATGCTTTGGTCATGATGCCTCGATTTGCCGCTAAGTTTAAGAGTATGTTGAACAACAAGGAGAAATTGCACCAATTGTCTAGTTGTTCATCGGTTTATCTTAATCGCATACCTCAAAAAGTCGGTGATCCCGGTAAACTTTTGATCCCTTGTGCAATCCAAGATATGGAAGAATGCTTTGCCTTGGCCGATCTTGGTGCTAGCATTAACTTGATGCCACTTGCAATCTTCATGTCGCTCAATCTTCCTAATCTTACTCCTTCACTAATGTCTATCGAGTTGGCCGACCATTCCACGATTCCCGCATGTGGATTGGCGGAAGACGTTTTTGTGAAAGTGAGGAAGTTCTACTATCCCGTAGACTTTATCGTTGTTGATATTCCCACGGATCCTCAAGTTCCTCTCATTTTAGGTCGTTCGTTTTTAGATACGTCTATGGCTTTGATCGATGTTCATGCTAGAAAGATCACCTTACGTTTCAACGACGAGGAACTTGTTATAAACGCAACTCAAAACTCTCAAATTTCTCATGTTTATTCCGTTGCAACCATAAACCTCGTTGATATGATTGACGTGGTTTGTGAGGAATTTTCACAAGAAGTTCTAGGTTTTGGTGATGAAGAAACTAGTGGCAATCCCACTATGTTAGATCCAAATCTTGATAATTCGACACCAACCTTCACTCCATTTGAAGGTGGTGGTTTTATGTTTGAAAAATTCGATGTTCCACGTACTTGTAACGAAGACCTCGACAACGATGAGGACTTCTCGATTATCAAGGATTTTCTTAACGATTTCCCATTTCCTCCACCCGAGGAGGTTATGAGTATCGAGCCCAAATCTTCACTTGAGGAACCACCTATCCTCGAATTGAAATATTTACCTCCTCATCTCGAATATGTCTTTTTGGAGGAGGGCGACAACTTGCCGGTTATTATTGCGAAGGAACTTTCGGATGATGAAAAAACCGCACTGGTCGATGTTCTAAAGGATCACAAAGGGGCAATTTCGTGGAAGTTATCCGACATTAAGGGAATCGATCCCAAATTGTGTACCCACAAAATCTTAATGGAGGAAGATTACAAGCCCGCGGTCCAATGTCAAAGGAGGGTGAACCCCAAAATTCACGATGTCATCAAAAAGGAAGTCCTTAAACTCCTTGACGCGGGATTAATTTACCCTATTTCCGATAGCCCTTGGGTGAGTCCTATCCATTATGTCCCTAAAAAGGGAGGAATGACCGTTGTGCCAAATGATGCCAACAAGTTAATTCCCACTAGACTCGTGACCGGATGGAGAGTGTGCATTGACTATCGAAAGTTGAATGAAGCCACTCGAAAAGACCATTTTCCCTTGCCCTTCATGGACCAAATGTTGGAGCGTCTTGCGGGAGACGATTTCTATTGCTTTTTAGATGGTTTTTCCGGTTACTTCCAAATCCCCATCGATCCTCGTGATCAAGAAAAAACTACGTTTACGTGTCCATATGGAACGTTTGCCTATCGTAGAATGCCATTCGGACTTTGTAATGCACCGAGAACCTTTCAAAGGTGCATGATGGCTATTTTTCATGATATGATCGAGAAGACGATGGAAGTCTTCATGGATGACTTTTTCGTGTTTGGTAGTTCGTTCACTTCGTGTTTTTCGAATCTTGAGAGAATGTTGAAACGTTGTGAGGAAACCAACCTTGTGCTCAATTTGGAAAAATGTCATTTTATGGTTAAAAGTGGAATCGTCTTAGGGCACAAGGTCTCGAAAGCGGGGATTGAGGTAGATCAAGCTAAGGTAGACGTCATCGCCAAATTACCTCATCCCAAAACCGTTAAGGGAATTAGGAGTTTCCTAGGCCACGCGGGCTTTTATCGTCGATTCATCAAGGATTTTTCAAAGATTTAAGGCTAATCGAGGGTTTGATATTTAAGGCTAATCGAGGGTTTTGCCGCCCAAAGTATTATTACGTATCATATATATTGCTTGGTTTCTTTGTGATTAAACCCTCTTGAACAATTTGGTTTTCACCAAAGTTCTAAATTCAATCGAAGGCGTTTACTCCACGTGATCGTTTTCATTCTTTTGAGGCTTCTTTAATCGAGAGTTTGATTCAATGAGAGATTTGCTAGATTGTTGTCTACAAATACACACAAAATCCAAAAAAAATACAATCAAAAACAAAAAAAAAATTCAAAATCAACAAAACACCCAAAGAATCTTCTTTGATCACCTCCACGTTTAACGTCACGTTTATGCAAACTCGTAATCAAGCAAAATGAGCTCACAAACGTCGTCAAAACCAAGGAAATCAAGATCAATTGATTGAAGAAGAACTTCCAATTGTCGAACCCGTTGTAGAACCAATAGTCACTATGGCTAATCGTACTATGATGGAGTTGCTTCAAGCACCCAGTGAGGATTTTGGAGAAGCTATTGTGATTCCCACCATCCTTGCGGAGAATTTAGAGTTTAAGACGGGGTTAATGTCGATGCTACAAGCAAACAAGTTTCGAGGACATGAAAAAGACAACCCGAATTACCACATAAGGAATTTCAATTGTCTCACTGCAACAAGCAAGTTTAAGGATGTTCCACATGAAGCCATTAAGATGATGTTGTTTCCATACTCTTTAGATGGACCCGGAAAAATTTGGCTCTAGAAATAACCGCTAAATTCGATTTTGACATGGGGTGATCTCGTATCTAAGTTTGTGAACCAATTTTTCCCACCATCTAAGACAACACATTTGAAAAATGAGATTTCAAGGTTTACACAATGTTCTAATGAAAGTTTTTCAATGGCATGGGAAAGATTTAAGGAAATTTTACATGAATGTCCTCACCATGATTTTTCGGAATTTCATCAAATTGATACTTTTTATAATGGGCTTAATGATCATGAACGAGATTATTTGAATGTCGCCGCGGGTGGTAATTTTTTGTGCAAAACGACCGATGAAGCTTTAAAGATTATCAAGAATAGATCTAAGGTTTATAACCCTCGTAACACACCGAGTGTTTCCACTATGGGTTCATCATCATCATCATCGTCTCATAACATGAATGCCTTACATGATGAGAGCAAATAAGGAAAATTTGTTTTTCGATAGATTTTTGACGCTTATGACACATTGGAAAGCACAAGATGCTTTGAATTCCGCATCACTTAAAGCGGTAGAAAAGAGTTGTATATCTTGTGGTGGAGCTCATGATTTTTCCGAATGCATTACCGTCGGTGGTAACACTTCGAGTGCTTACGTAGCAACGGGAACTTACAACTAAAACGGCCAAGGTTCCCGCCCAAATTAAGCTCCCCAAAATCAAAATGTTAACAACTATCGAAACAACAATCTAAATGGTGGTTATCAGGCAATCAATGTAACTATAACAAGGGTAATTACCAAAGTGGGAACAATGGGCAAGTTCAAAATCAAAATCAAAACCGTGATTTTCAAAATACTACACAAGGTTTTCAAAATGATCACAACAAAAATATTCACGGAGAATTTTTGAATTATGCTAAGGCAAATGATGCTATGCTTGACAACATGCAACATGAGATGATTAACTTAAGATCTGAGTTGAAAAACGAGCTTAAAAACGAACTTGCTAATGAATTGAAAACTCATGCTAATAAAATGGAAGGAAACGTTCAACATCTTCAACAAAATCAACAAAAGATGGAACAAGGTCAAAATGAGATTAAGCAAGGGTTGTTTAAAACGGATATGAGGCAATCAAAATTTTAAGATCGAATGGCTAAAATGTTTGAAGCAATCATGTGTAAACCCTCTTCCTCGGGTGGTCTTCCTAATGATACCATTGCAAACCCGAAGGGAGAAATGAAGGTTATTAATACTCGTAGTGGTAAAACGTTCAAGGAACCAATCTCTTGTCCTAGTATTCTACAGAGAAGGAAAGCGAATAGAACCCGAGGTGATGGTCGAAAGGAGCATATTACAAGCCCACGAAGTACCTGATGAGACTGCTTTTATACATAGTCTCATCATCCAAATAAGGCTTAAAATGCATTAAATATCATCAAAATACCCATATATATGCTTGTGTTTGTTTCTTGAGTATTTTAGGTACAGATATTGAGAAAATGACAAAAGATCACAAGAAACAAGCAAAAACGAACACAGGAAACGAAGCCGCACAATGAACCGGGCCCTAGAGTTGATTTTCCAAGAAAAACCCTTGAAGAATTGAATATTGTACAAGAAGGGTCCCCCAATATTGAAGAATTGACACTTTAAACCCTTGTATATTCATAATTACAAGTTTGGTCCTTGAAGTTTGTCAAATTTACAAAAAAGGGCCCTCCACTTTGAAGAATTGGCAAGAATGGTCCCTAAAAAATGAAGACTTGTCAATATTAGTCCTCCACAAAGTCAACAATACAAGTCAAGACCATGAAGAATGAAGATATGTCCAAAAGAGCCCTTGAAGAATCATCAAATTACAAGAAATACCCTTGGAAAACTTTTGGAAAAGTTTTTGTGGCCAAAGTGTGAAAACAAAACTTGTTTATAAAGGGAAATCTGATTTTGGCTTAATAGTCTACAAATGAAAGGAAGAAAGAAAGTGAGAGGGTAAATCTGCCAAGAAATAAAAGAAACCTAGACCAGTGACAACCCACTACGTGTCCCACTAGCTCCATTCAACCAATCACACTTCACCCTTTTTCCACATGACCATCCCACTCACCAACCGGTTTAACTTAATATTAATTAAGATTAAACACACGCCAAACAACATTTAAACATAAAAGAAGATCAAAAACCTGTTCTTGGTGTTCTTAATCCAAATTGGGGATTTCTTAGTTACTTGAAATTAATCCTTAATCTTTTCCAGATTTAAGATTAAGGATGTCATGATCATAACCCAACTCATAAACCTGCCACATCACCACCCAAAAGGTCACATGTATCCTCCCCTGCACACGTTTTTGGGGAAGAAGACAAAACCATCAAAAAATCCAACAACCCATAATGCAGCTTACATACTAAGCTTATTTTGGACCCTTGATCACAATTCCACCATCTTTACATCAACAAAATGCCAAGAGACTTCACATGTTAGCAAAATTCAAAAATTCCACAAGGGCATTTCTGGAAGTTCAATGCTTAGGGTTATCACATTTTCAGCTTTCTAGGACCATGTACACCCTCTATATAAAGGGTCTAGCTCATTACATTTATCCTTGCTCTTGAATTTTCAGTTGTTCACAAATCTGTAAATCTCATATTCAAATCAATGAAATGTGTTTGAATTTGTTGAAGAAAGCTCAAGTGCCACTCTTATAATCTGTTTGTTATTGTTCTTTGTTCATTATTCTTGAATCGAAACCTGTTTTCAGAAAGGAGTGTGCAAAAGTTTGCACATTTTCCATTTTCTTGATATTTTGCTAAGTTCTTGTTCAAACCTTGGAATTCTTGGGCTATAGGGCTGATCATAGCATCCTGATATTGTGTTATCAAGGTGTGGTGAGGCTTATAACAAGGTTGCATCAATCAAGGCTTTTTACTTTTCTGAATTTGATATTGTGCTCTTAACCTTGTTGATTCTTAGCAGGCTTTGTTGTGGAAGCTTGTACTTGTTCTTGCTAGTACATAAGCTCAAAATTCGTGGGTGTGGATGTACATCCATGGGGTACACACACTTAATCCTAAAATTTGCTTAAATCTTAATTTTTGGTGATATTTGTGTGTGACTTGTTCTCTTGTGAATTTTATGGGTTAAAACTGCTTGAATCTGTTGTTCTCATCTGTTATTGTGTTAATTTGAGCTTGGGTGGTCTTAAATCTCACTTTTGATTTGAAAAACTTGGTTTTGAAAAGTTAAAAGGGTGTTTGGGTCTACCTGTTTGAGTTGAAGTCTTGTTATTGTGTTTGTGGAAGTTTGTATTTGTGCTCTATATCTGATATATGCTTGGTTGAGAGTGTTTTGCTGCAAGTTTTTGAGTTTGAAACTTTGAATCACATAATCTGCTATAACTTGTTGATTTTGACTATTTTTGACCTAAGAATTTGGGAAAACCTAGAGTTTATGCATGGTTAGGGTTAAAATCTGTTAAAACATCATTATTATAACATACTTGATAGATCTTGAGGTTTGAATCTGGCTTGTTGGTCAAATACATCAGCAAAGTGAAAACTGCATGTGTTACTGTTCATAAGTAACATTCATTAGCTTGAATCTTGCTTAAAACTCTGAATCATTGCATGAAACCTGTTTAGGCTTGCTTATTTAAGTTTAATATAGCTTGTGTATGCATTTGGTTGAGTTTGGTTGGCTGAATTGTGCTAAAAGTGCTTATTGAACCTAATCTGCTTACTTGTTCATGTCTGTATCATATCTGGTGCTTTACTGATTAAACTGTATCATATGGGTGATTGTTGTTGTGATTTAATGATTGTTATTGACTCCTTTTGATCCAAAGATCATTTGGGTGCCTTTGTGAAATATGAATCTCCAAAAAAGTCACTAAAGACAAAAAAGTCTACAAGTCAAGCAATGGGAAAAGTTCCTACTGCTCAACACCCAAAACTAGCCCCAACTAGTGTTAATTTGTACTCAGCTTATCAATAAGCTATTTTAGCTTATCCAGACCTGTAACAATTTATTTTTTGTGATAGATCTTCATTATTTGACCCATTTGATTAAACTGGAGCTTATTGGACTTTGACTTTGACTTTTTGCTAGAAAACCAACTTATTTGACTTTTTCATAAGTGCTTATTTGCTTTTTCCAGCTTATTGAGTCAGCTTATTTGAAAACTTTTTGTTGAAATAGCTTAATTAAGTCATTTAAAAGCTTTAGAAACTTGAATCAGCACTTGGGGTGGCCTAGAACTCAAAAACGACTATTTTGTCGTTTTCTGTAGATTGCTTATTGCATTTTCAGGCTTATTCCTTGGGCTTATTTCAAATTTCTTTTTATAGAAGTCTTATTTAGGACAAAAGAAGCTTGTGTGTCTAATTTGAGATTATGGTATTAGCTTATAGCTTAATGGGCCAAAAACCCCATTAAGAATAAGCTGTTTGGTATAAGCTAGCTTATTTCACACTTTCAGATTTTGGGCCTTTGGAAAAAGTTGTTTAAAATCAAATTTTGAGTCAAATAGTGCTTTTTGGGCTTATTTTGGACACTTTTTAATTTTGGGCCCAATTTAGCCCATTAAGTGATCTGTTTTGGGTTTAGCCCATTTTCTAGGCCCATTAAGGGTATTTAGGTAATATCACTTGCATTTCTGAGTTATTTAGGTTAAATTAAGCTAGTTTGCAACTTTTTAATTTTTTTTAGAATTTTTGGATTGTTATTAATATTTTAATATTATTTTATTGTTAAAAATTAAAAATCTGATTTTCTAAGATTTTATATTTTTCCTAGATTGTAGACACTTAATTAGGAAATTTGCAACTTTCCAAATATTTTTAGAGTCTTTTAATTATTTTCTAGAATTATTTTAAGTTTTAATTGATTTTAATAGTTTTAAATTCTTTAAAAATAGTTTTTATAGGTTTTAAATTTTTGAAAAATACTTTTTAGCTTAGTTAGGTTATTTTAAAGGTTTACAAACATTAAGATCTTGATTAGGACTTTTTATTAGTTCATTTTGATTTTTAGGGCTCTAATTAGCATTAAAAAGTCATTATTTAATTAAATAAAAGGTTTTAGCAAGTTTGGATTTTTTGTAAACCCTTATAATATTTTAGTGGATTTTTAGTGATTTTTGGTAATTTTAGGGTAAAATTTTAATTTTGGTGCTTTTTACGGTTTTACGTGTACACCTTTTTCGTCTTAGTTTAATTCGACATCGTAACCGTCATTCTCTTCTTTTCCCATTTCTATTTTTCTTTCTCACAAATATAATCACAAAGTTAATCCAAATCATTACACACATAACACACTAGCCTCCTTGAGAACGAACTCACTTTAGGGTCATTTATACACGGTTTTCCTAAATCGTCGTGCTTACCCTAATTACACTTTGTTTTCCTAAACAAGGTTGTAAAACTCAACCATCATTTTGGCGCCGCTGCCGGGGAGGCGTGTTGTGTTTTGATTTGGAATTGTTTTTTTTATATATTAACCAAAATAGTATTTGTATTAGTAGCACTCTACTAATACGTATTATCGGTTTTCGATTTTTGTGTGAATACTATTACTATAGTGTATACGTAGAACAATAAATTCACAAGTACTCCAAATACGTGAGAAATCACAACCTTGACTTGGAAGGTCATTACCCAATCATTGTATTCGAATATCAAACCAAAGAAATAAAAGGCAAAAATAGATAAATACTATCGTGAAGCTCAATTTTGAAAAATACAAACTATAAGGTGGGTATAAGGCGGATATTATAAAATATATCCTAAGGAAAAAGGCTCTTAAGTGCTTCGCGCCGCCTTGTTTCCCCGCTTGCTTGTGAGTATTTGATTTTGAGAGCTAATCGAGGGTTTTGCCGCCCAAAGTATTACTAAGTATCATATATATTTTCTTAAACCCTCTTGAACGTTTTGGTGTTCCACCAACGTTCTAAAGTCATCGAAGGAGTTCACTTCACGTGATCGTTTTCATTCCTTGAGGCTTCTTTAATCAAGAGATTTGATTAAGGAGGAGATTTGTAGATTTTTGTCTACTTAATACATTCCACAAAATGCAAAAAGGTTAATACAATCAAAAACCACAAAAAATTGAAAAATACAAATAACCAAAAAGAATCTTCTTTGCTTATCCCCTCGTTGTACGTGACGTTAATGCTAACTCGTAATCAAGCAAGACGTGCACGTAAACGAAAGAACAAAACTCCCACTCCAAATTTTCTAGTGAGGAGTCTCCTATTGACGAACCCATTGTAAGAGAAGCACCAACCATGGCGAATCGAACTATGATGGAGTTACTTAAAGCACCCACCGAGGGTTATGGAGAGGCTATTGTGATTCCCGCTATCCTTGCGGAGAATTTGGAGGTGAAAACGGGTTTGTGGTCGATGATCCAAAACAACAAATTCCATGGTGATGAGAAGGACAATCCACACAACAATATCCGCCAATTCAATCGTCTTACGACCACTTGCAAGTTTAAGGATGTCTCGAATGACTCGATTAAGATGATGCTTTTTCCGTATTCTCTAGCGGGGCCCGCTAAAATTTGGTTAGAGAAAGAGCCACCCAATTCTATATTGACGTGGAAGGATCTCGTGTCTAAGTTTATGAACCAATTTTTTCCGCCCTCTAAGACTACGCATTTGAAAAACGAGATTTCAAAATTTTCACAAGAGTTTAATGAAAGTTTTTCAACGGCTTGGAATAAGTTTAAGGAGATGTTACATGAATGTCCTCATCACGATTTTTCCGATTTGCATCAAATTGACACGTTTTACAATGGACTTAATGATCATGAAAGGGATTATTTAAATGCCGCCGCGGGTGGTAATTTTTTGTGTAAAACGGTTGAGGAAGCTTTGATGATAATTGAGAATAGATCTAAGGTGTATAGTCCTCGTAGCACGTCTAGTGTTCGTAAGGCTTCGTCTTCGGCATCACCTTCTTTGTCTACTACCATCGATGCTTGCCAAATTGAGACGAACTTGGAAAACAAGATTTTTGATAAGTTAAAAGGTCTTTTGATTGAGTTTAAAGTTGGTGAACCAAGTGCTCCCGCTACGGCTAAAGCGGTTGAGGTTTCATGCATGTATTATGGTGGAGGTCATGATTTCTCCGAGTGCATTACCGACGGTGGTAACACTTCGAGTGCCTACGCGGCCACGGGAACTTACAACCAAAACGGTCAAGTTACCCACTCTAATCAATTGACTCCACCGGGTTTTGGTTCAAATCAAAATGCTAACAACAACTATCACAACAATCAAGTTGGTTTCAAAAACAATTACAACAAGGGAAACTATGGGAATCAAGGTGCTAATAATCAAGTTTCAAACAAAAATCAAAATGATCTTCAAAACAACAACAAAGGTTTGCAAACGTTGAAAGATCTTCCAAATGAATTTGTTGAATACACTAATGGGAATGATGCTAGGTTTGACAATATTCAAAGAGAAATCATTAGCCTAAGATCCGAGTTTAAGAACGACTTGAAGAAAGAGTTGAAAATGAGTTAGCTAATGAGCTTAAAATCCACACCAACAAGATGGAAGGAAATGTAACAAGGTTACAACAAAACCAACAAAAAATGGAACAAGGGAAACATGAGATAAAACAAGAAATGATTAAAGCTGAGAAGAGGCAATCCGTGTTTGAAGATAAAATCTCATCTATGTTTGAGGGAATTATGTTTAAACCGTCTTCGATTAGTCTTCCTAGCAACACCGTATCAAACCCTAAGGGTGAGATGAAAGTGATTACCACACGTAGTGGTAAGACACTTAAGGAACCGACTCCTCAACCAATTGCTCCTACGGAGGAAGCAATTGAGGAAGAACCCGAGGTGGTGGTCCAAAAGGAGCATGTCCCAATCCCACGAAGTTCCGCTCATGCCACACCTACGGTTGACCCATTACCAACATTGGAACCCGAGATTCCAAAGGCTATGCCTACTATGCCTCAACCCGCACCACCTTTGCCCTATCCATCGAGACTTAGAAAGGAGAAACGTCAAGAGCGCGACAATTACCAATTTGAGCTTTTTATGAAAATGTTTCGTGATTTGCACTTAATGTGAGTTTCGCCGATGCTTTGGTCATGATGCCTCGATTTGCCGCTAACTTTAAGAGTATGTTGAACAACAAGGAGAAATTCCACGATTCCCGCATGTGGATTGGCGGAAGACGTTTTTGTGAAAGTGAGGAAGTTCTACTATCCCGTAGACTTTATCGTTGTTGATATTCCCACGGATCCTCAAGTTCCTCTCATTTTAGGTCATTCGTTTTTAGATACGTCTATGGCTTTGATCGATGTTCATGCTAGAAAGATCACCTTACGTTTTAACGACGAGGAACTTGTTATAAACGCAACACAAAACTCTCAAATTTCTCATGTTTATTCCGTTGCAACCATAAACCTCGTTGATATGATTGACGTGGTTTGTGAGGAATTTTCACAAGAAGTTCTAGGTTTTGGATGAAGAAACTAGTGGCAATCCCACTATGTTAGAACCAATTCTTGATAATTCGACACCAACCTTCACTCCATTTGAAGGTGGTGGTTTTACGTTGGAAGAATTCGATGTTCCACGTACTTGTAACGAAGACCTCGACAACGATGAGGACTTCTCGATTATCAAGGATTTTCTTAACGATTTCCCATTTCCTCCACCCGAGGATGTTATGAGTATCGAGCCCAAATCTTCACATGAGGAACCACCTATCCTCGAATTGAAATATTTACCTCCTCATCTCGAATATGTCTTTTTGGAGGAGGGCGACAACTTGCCGGTTATTATTGCGAAGGAACTTTCAGATGATGAAAAAACCGCACTTGTCGATGTTCTAAAGGATCACAAAGGGGCAATTGCGTGGAAGTTATCCGACATTAAGGGAATCGATCCCAAGTTTTGTACTCACAAAATCTTAATGGAGGAAGATTACAAGCCCGCAGTCCAATGTCAAAGGAGAGTGAACCCCAAAATTCACGATGTCATCAAAAAGGAAGTCCTTAAACTCCTTGACGCGGGATTAATTTACTCTATTTCCGATAGCCCTTGGGTGAGTCCTATCCATTGTGTCCCTAAAAAGGGAGGAATGACCGTTGTGCCAAACGAGTTAATTCCCACTAGACTCGTGACCGGATGGAGAGTGTGCATTGACTATCGAAAGTTGAATGAAGCCACTCGAAAAGACCATTTTCCCTTGCCCTTCATGGACCAAATGTTGGAGCGTCTTGCGGGAGACGATTTCTATTGCTTTTTAGATGGTTTTTCCAGTTACTTCCAAATCCCCATCGATCCTCGTGATCAAGAAAAAACTACGTTTACGTGTCCATATGGAACGTTTGCCTATCGTAGAGTGCCATTCGGACTTTGTAATGCACCGAGAACCTTTCAAAGGTGCATGATGGCTATTTTTCATGATATGATCGAGAAGACGATGGAAGTCTTCATGGATGACTTTTCCGTGTTTGGTAGTTCGTTCACTTCGTGTTTGTCGAATCTTGAGAGAATGTTGAAACGTTGTGAGGAAACCAACCTTGTGCTCAATTTGGAAAAATGTCATTTTATGGTTAAAAGTGGAATCGTCTTAGGGCACAAGGTCTCGAAAGCGGGGATTGAGGTAGATCAAGCTAAGGTAGACGTCATCGCCAAATTACCTCATCCCAAAACCGTTAAGGGAGTTAGGAGTTTCCTAGGCCACGCGGGCTTTTATCGTCGATTCATCAACGATTTTTCAAAGATCTCTCGACCTATTACACATCTCCTTGAAAAAGAGGCACGTTTTGTCTTTGACGAAGATTGTGTACGAGCCTTTGAAATCCTTAAGAGGAAACTTACTGAAGCTCCCATTCTTGTTGCCCCCATTTGGAATCTCCCCTTTGAGCTCATGTGTGATGCTAGTAACTATGCTATTGGGGCCGTTTTGGGGCAACGTCATGATAAGAACTTCTTGCCTATTCACTATGATAGCAAGACGATGACCGAGGCTCAACTAAAATACACTACAACGGAGAAGGATTTCCTTGTCGTGGTGTATGCATTTGAGAAATTTTGACCTTACCTCGTATTAGCTAAAAGCATAGTGTATACGGATCATTCGGCTATCAAGTATCTTATGGCTAAACAAGATGTAAAGCCGAGATTACTTCGTTGGATTCTCCTCCTTCAAGAATTTGATCACAAAATCGTTGACAAAAAAGGAGCCGAGAATCTAGTGGCCGATCATCTTTCTCATTTGGAAGATCCTCACCAAAGTGTATACGAGCCCAAGGAAATCACCAAAACATTTCCGCTCGAGACACTTGGTGTAGTAAATTCTAAGCTTGATACTTCCACCCCATGGTTTGCGGACATCGCAAATTACCATGCGGGTAACTTCATCATCAAGGGTATGACGACTCAAGAAAAACGAAAATTCTTTCGTGACGTCAAGTTCTACTTTTGGAACGACCCTTACTTGTTTCGAACTTGTGCGGATCAAATCATCCGACGTTGTGTATTTGGCACCGAAGCTTCCAACATCCTTAGAGCTTGTCATGAGGGACCCACGGGTGGTCACCACGGTGCTAATCTCACGGCTAAAAAGGTGTTTGATGCCGGCTTCTTTTGGCCTACTATTTACCGAGATTCACAAGATCTTGTGAAGTCATGTGATTCATGCCAAAGACAAGGAAAAGCCTCACAAAAAGATGAAATGCCACAAAATATCATCCAAGTGTGTGAGATCTTTGACGTTTGGGGTATAGACTTTATGGGGCCGTTCCCATCATCTCGTGGTAATAAGTACATCCTTTTCGCGGTTGACTAACTATCTAAGTGGGTGGAGGCCAAAGCCTTGCCCACCAATGATGCTCGTGTGGTAGTCAAGTTTTTGAAAAGCTTGTTTTCTCGGTTTGGAACCCCTCGTGCGATCATAAGCGATCGTGGAACCCATTTTTGTAACGACCAATTCGAAAGGGTCCTAAGGAAATATGGGGTTACACATCGGCTTTCTACAGCTTATCACCCACAAACGAGTGGGCAAGTCGAGGTTTCAAACCGAGGGTTGAAGAGGATCTTGGAAAGATCCGTTGGGGAAAACCGACAATCTTGGTCGGATATGTTGGATGATGCTTTATGGGCCTTTAGGACCGCTCATAAGACGCCCAATAGGGTGCACTCCCTATAAGCTTGTGTATGGGAAGAATTTCCACTTGCCTATTGAATTGGAACACAAGGCTTATTGGGCACTAAAGCATTGTAATGATGACATGGAGACCGCGAGAAAACACCAGAAAATGCAATTAAATGAATTGGATGAATTGAGGGACATTGCTTATGAAAATTCATTGATTTATAAAGAAAAAACTAAAAAGTTGCATGATTCTAAAATAAAAAACCGGGTTTTTAACATTGGGGATCAAGTTTTGCTTTTTAATTCTCGTTTGAAAATCTTTTCCGGTAAGTTGAAATCCTGTTGGTCCGGTCCATTCACCGTGACTCAAGTTTTTTTCATATGGGACCATCGAGCTAGCTCAAAATGATGGCCCCAATTTCAAGGTGAATGGACATAGGTTGAAGCAGTACTTTGGCGGGGATGTTCCATCCTTGAACTACCTCGACCAAATCACTTTCCCCAATGATAATTAGTATTAAGGGGATCGAGTCAAGCTCATGACTCGGTAATAAAAAACGAGGTGCCTCGTGGGGGAGTCCCATGCTTATCCTATGTACATATTATCACTTTCTAATGTAGTAACGTGTGGGGATTTGTGCCCTTCCAACCTTTGTTCCGTGGTTGTTTGTGAATTGTGTACTTTAGATGATCATGATCTTGACGATTGGATCCGCTCGTGTTCATTTTATGGGAGCACTCGATCGTTTTCTTTGAAGACTTTCTCAATATCCATGATATATCCTTTGATGTTCTAACCTTAGGTTTTTATCACACTTCATAAACGGATATTAATTTATTGGTTACACCCTTTCCTTGTTAGATTAGGCATTCGACTACGTCTCTAGTATGGGGGTGTTTGCACCCCTAGACTCGAAACATTGAGGACAATGTTTAACTTTAGTATGGGGGGGGGGGAATGGATACTTGCCTTGCCAAACCTTCACGCTTTCCAAAGTTTATCTTTTTGTTTATCGTTTTGTTGCAAAATAAGGCTAAAAATGGCCAAATTTTAAAATTTTTCTCATGTTTTATAAGTGTTTGAAGACACGAATGTAGATTTTCCGATGGCGAGAATAAGAGTAATTTTTGACTCGACCGTGCGTGTTGAGCACTTAACTTTTATTCCTTAACTTCACATTAGGCTAAGTCTCTTAAATGAGGACGAGAAATGATAGGGTTAATTATAAGTTACTATGCTAAACGTAGAGTACTCGTATTCTTTCAAAAACTCATGTGTTCTCGTTGTTTGCTTATTCTCCCTTTGCATGTATATATTTTTTGCTTAATAAATATTGACTTAGCGGTTTAGTTGGGATTGTTGGGTTTCTAGTCTTTTCTAGTAGCTTCCGTGTAATTAAATTGGGAAGACATTAAGGTATCGCCAGCGTCACGGTTTTGAAGTATTGGCACCCGAATAATAGAAAGCTTCACCTAATAATAAGATTTCAAGTGCTCACCTAAATCAAGCAAACAATTTGAAGCCCCACAAGGCCGAAAAATATATGCAAAATTGAATGTGAATCAAGCCTTAATCTTCGAAGCTTTAAAGATCCAAAATTCGCCTTAGCGTGAGGATATACGTCTTTGGCTAATAAAACTACCGATGAGGTAGATAATAAAAGGCAAGGCAAGACCAAAGTCATAATAAAAGCTTAATGGCGAAGTTGAATAAAAGATGGAGGTAAACCAAAGATAATAAGGCCCTTCCGTTAGGGGGCGTATAAAAGTCTTGGTAATAAGTCTCATGTTCAAAACCGTTATAAAACCGTGTTTATCGATTCTTCTTGTTGACTTAATTTATCTACATCATTGTCTATTAGGAGGGGTTATTGATTTGATGGTCTTGGTTACACCGTTAGGACTCTATTTTTAGACCTAAATCTCTATTATCGCATAAGTCAAACAATGTATCCTCGTGAAACATTCAAGACAAAATAAAATATAAGAGATACAACTTAGGAAATGGGAGGATAAGTACGTGATTAAGGCGTATGAGTAGTGTTAGCATTACTAACTTATAATGACAATGATCTCGTTGCACGCTTGGCATGGAATTGGGGTGAAAATCGAGGACGATGAAATTGTTTCTAACGAAGCATTCAAGTGTTCATATTCTATGAACCTAAACGTCCCATTTTGAGATGAAAATCATACATTATGTCTAAAAGGCAAGTAGTAGTAGAAATAGTAGTAGTGTAGCTAGTTTATCGTTCAATAAAGTGAATAAAAATGAATATTGGAGGTGCTACGATACTTTATTCTAGCATTGCGTGCGGGCACGGCAATGGTTTAGTATGGGGGAGTGATGAGACTGCTTTTATACATAGTCTCATCGTCCAAATAAGGCTTAAAATGCATTAAATATCATCAAAATACCCATATATATGCTTGTGTTTGTTGCTTGTGTATTTTAGGTACGGATATTGAGAAAATGACAAAAGATCACAAGAAACAAGCAAAAACGAACACGGGAAACGAAGCCGCACAATGAACCGGGTCCTAGAGTTGATTTTCAAAGAAAAACCCTTGAAGAATTGAAGATTGTACAAGAAGGGTCCTCCAATATTGAAGAATTGACACTTTAAACCCTTGTATATTCATAATTACAAGTTTGGTCCTTGAAGTTTGTCAAATTTACAAAAAGGGCCCTCCACTTTGAAGAATTGGCAAGAATGGTCCCTAAAAAATGAAGACTTGTCAGTATTAGTCATACACAAAGTCAACAATACAAGTCAAGACCATGAAGAATGAAGATATGTCCAAAAGAGGCCTTGAAGAATCATCAAATTACAAGAAATACCCTTGGAAAACATTTGGAAAAGTTTTTGTGGCCAAAGTGTGAAAAACAAAACTTGTTTATAAAGGGAAATTTGATTTTGGCTTAATAGTCTACAAATGAAAGGAAGAAAGAAAGTGAGGGGGTAAATCTGCCATGACATAAAAGAAACCTAGACCAGTGACAACCCACCACGTGTCCCACTAACTCCATTCAACCAATCACACTTCACCCTTTTTACACATCACCATCCCACTCACCAACCGGTTTAACTTAATATTAATTAAGATTAAACACGCGCCAAACAACATTTAAACATAAAACAAGATCAAAAACCTGTTCTTGGTGTTCTTAATCCAAATTGGGGATTTCTTAGTTACTTGAAATTAATCCTTAATCTTTTCCAGATTTAAGATTAAGGATGTCATGATCATAACCTAACACCTAAACCTGTCACATCACCATCCAAAAGGTCACATGTATCCTCCCCTACACACATTTTTGGGGAAGAAGACAAAACCATCCAGAAATCCAAAAACCCATAAAGCAGCTTACATACTAAGCTTATTTTCGACCCTTGATCATAATTCCACCACCTTTACATCAACAAAACGCCAAGAGACTTCACATGTTAGCAAAATTCCAAAATTCCACAAGGGCATTTCTAGAAGTTCAATGCTTAGGGTTTTCACATTTTCAACTTTCTAGGACCATGTACACCCCCTCTATATAAAGGGTCTAGCTCATTACATTTATCCTTGCTCTTGAATTTTCAGTTGTTCACAAATCTGTAAATCTCATATTCATATCAATGAAATGTGTTTGAATTTGTTGAAGAAAGCTAAAGTGCCACTCTTATAATCTGTTTGTTATTGTTCTTTGTTCATTATTCTTGAATTAAAACCTGTTTTCAAAAAGGAGTGTGCAAAAGTTTGCACATTTTCCATTTTCTTGATATTTTGCTAAGTTCTTGTTCAAACCTTGGAATTCTTGGGCTATAGGGCTGATCATAGCATCCTGATATTGTGTTATCAAGGTGTGGTGAGGCTTATAACTTGGGGATAATCAAGTGTGGGGTAACAAGGTTGCATCAATCAAGGCTTTTTACTTTTCTGAATTTGATATTGTGCTCTTAACCTTGTTGATTCTTAGCAGGCTTTGTTGTGGAAGCTTATACTTGTTCTTGCTAGTACATAAGCTCAAAATTCGTGGTTGTCGATGTACATCCATGAGGTACACATACTTAATCCCAAAATTTTCTTAAATCTTGATTTTTGGTGATATTTGTGTGTGACTTGTTCTCTTGTGAATTTTGTGGGTTAAAACTGCTTGAATCTATTGTTCTCATCTGTTATTGTGTTAATTTGGGCTTGGGTGGTCTTAAATCTCACTTTTGATTTGAAAAACTTGGTTTTGAAAAGTTAAAAGGGTGTTTGGGTCTACCTAATTGAGTTTAAATCTTGTTATTGTGTTTGTGGAAGTTTGTATTTGTGCTCTATATCTGATATATGCTTGGTTGAGAGTGTTTTGCTACAAGTTTCTGAGTTTGAAACCTTGAATCACATAATTTGCTATAACTTGTTGATTTTGACTGTTTTTGACCTAAGAATTTGGGAAAACCTATAGTTTATGCATGCTTAGGGTTAAAAGCAGTTAAAACATCATTATTATAACATACTTGATAGATCATGAGGTTTGAATCTGGCTTGTTGGTCAAATACATCAGCAAAGTGAAAACTGCATGTGTTAGTGTTCATCAGTTTTAGCTTGAATCTTGCTTAAAACTATGAATCATTGCATGAAACCTGTTTAGACTTGCATATTTAAGTTTAATATTACTTGTTTATGCATTTGGTTGAGTTTGGTTGGCTGAATTGTGCTAGAAGTGCTTATTGAACCTAATATGCTTACTTGTTAATGTCTGTATCATATTTGGTGCTCTATTGATTAAACTGTATCAATTGGGTGATTGTTGTTGTGATTTATTGATTTTTATTGACTCCTTTTGATCCAAAGATCATTTGGGTGCCTTTGTGAAATCTGAATCTCCAAAAAAGTCACTAAAGACAAAAAAGTCTACAAGTCAAGCAGTGGGAAAAGTTCCCACTGCTCAACACCCAAAACTAGCCCCTGCTAGTGTTATTTTGTACTCAGTTTATCAATAAGATATTTTTGCTTATCCAGACCGGTAACAACTTATATTTTGTGATACATCTTCATTATTTGAACCATTTGATTATACTGGAGCTTATTGGACTTTGACTTTGAAATTTTGCTAGAAAACTAACTTATTTGACTTTTTCATAAGTGCTTATTTGCTTTTTCCAGCTTATTGAGTCAGCTTATTTGAAAACTTTTTGTTGAAATAGCTTAATTAAGTCATTTAAAAGATTTAGAAACTTGAATCAGCACTTGGGGTGGCCTAGAACTCAAAAACGACTATTTTGTCGTTTTCTATAGATTGCTTATTGCATTTTCAGGCTTATTTTTTTTTTGGGTAAAGGGGATAAACCCCGGTAAAATCATTTTCAGGCTTATTCCTTGGGCTTATTTCAAATTTCTTTTTATAGAAGTCTTATTTAGGACAAAAGAAGCTTGAGTGTCTAATTTGAGCTTATGGCATTAGCTTATAGCTTAATGGGCCAAAAAGCCCATTAAGAATAAGCTGTTTGGTATAAGCTAGCTTATTTCACACTTTCAGCTTTTGGGCCTTTGGAAAAAGTTGTTTAAAATCAAATTTTGAGTCAAGTAATGCTTTTTGGGCTTATTTTGGACACTTTTTAATTTTTGGCCCAATTTAGCCCATTAAGTGATCTGTTTTGGGTTTAGCCCATTTTCTAGGCCCATTAAGGGTATTTAGGTAATTTCACTTGCATTTCTAAGTTATTTAGGTTAAATTAAGCTAGTTTGCAAATTTTAGAATTTTTTAGGATTTTTGGATTTTTATTAATATTTTAATATTATTTTATTGTTAAAAATTAAAAATCTTATTTTCTAAGTTTTATATTTTTCCTAGATTGTAGACACTTAATTAGGAATTTTGAACTTTCCAAATATTTTTAGAGTCTTTTAATTATTTTCTAGAATTATTTTAAGTTTTAATTGATTTTAATAGTTTTTAATTGTTTAAAAATAGTTTTTATTGGTTTTAAATTTTTGAAAAATACTTTTTAGCTTAGTTAGGTTATTTTAAAGGTTTACAAACTTAAGATCTTGATTAGGACTTTTTATTAGTTAATTTTGATTTTTAGGGCTTTAATTAACATTAAAAAGTCATTATTTAATTAAATAAAAGGTTTTAGCAAGTTTGGATTTTTTGTAAACCCTTATAATATTTTAGTGGATTTTTAGTGATTTTTGGTAATTTTTAGGGTAAAATTTTAATTTTGGTGCTTTTTACGGTTTTACGTGTACACATTTTTCGTCTTAGTTTAATTCGACATCGTAACCGTCATTCTCTTCTTTTCCCATTTCTATTTTTCTTTCTCACAAATATAATCACAAAGTTAATCCAAATCATTACACACATAACACACTAGCCTCCTTGAGAACGAACTCACTTTAAGGTCATTTATACACGGTTTTCCTAAATCGTCGTGCTTACCCTAATTACACTTTGTTTTCCTAAACAAGGTTGTAAAACTCAACCATCAGTACCGCTCAAACCACACCTACGGTTGAACCCATACCAGTTGTGGAACCCGAGATTCCAAGGCCGATACCTATGCCCCAACCCACACCACCCTTACCTTACCCATCAAGACGAAACAAGGAAAAATCACAAGAACGTAACAATTACCAATTTGATCGTTTTATGAAATTGTTTCGTGATATGCATTTTAACATAAGTTTTGCCGTCACTTTAATCATGATGCCTTGATTTGCCGCAAACATCAAAAGTATGTTGAATAAAAAAGAGAAATTACAACAAGTGTCTAGTTGTTCATCGGTTTTTCTTAACCGCATACCTCAAAAAGTCGGTGATCCCGGTAAATTTTTAATTCTGGTTGGTATTCAAGATATGGAGGAATGCTACGCCTTGGCCGATCTTGGTGCTAGTATTAATTTGATACCTCTTGAAATCTTCAAATTGCTATCACTTTCGGCACTTACTCCATAAAAAAAGTCAATCGAGATGGCCGATCAATCTACGATTCTCGCATGTGAAGTAGCCGAAGACGTTTTCGTTAAAGTTGGGAAGTTTTACTATCCCGTGGATTATATCGTTGTAGACATTCCTATGGATCCAAAAGTTCCTCTCATCTAAGGTCGTTCATTTTTGGATACATCAAGAGCACTTATTGATGTACATGCTAGGAAAATCACTCTACGCTTCAATGAGGAGGAACTTGTCATAAATGCAACCCAAAATTCCAAGCTTTCTCATGTTTATTCTATTGCAACTTTGAACCATGTTGAATCAGTTGATGTCGTTTGCAAAGAATTTTCACAAAGAGTTTTAGGAATTGTCAAGAAAAACGATTTACCATCTCCTCCACCGGTGGAGGTTGTGAGTGTTAAACCCACTACAATCGACGAACCGCCAATCCTTGAAACGGAAGATCTTTCGGATGACGAATATGTTGACCCCGATGGGGCGGTGTTCTTTATTGATAAACATTTTGATAACTTACCACCTTTAGTGTGCCTAACATCGTCTTAGAAACACCAAACGTCTTTGACATAATCAAAACGGGGTTTCATAAGGACATTTTTAACGATTAAAAAGGAAAAGATTTTAAATTTGATTTAAAAGATTTTTCTACAACTGTAACTCCGTCATCACCACGTGTTTTGAGTACTACAAGCTCGTCCACTCCTTTTGACGATGCTTTGTGTGGTTTTAGTGTGGGGAAAGCCCCTTATGTTTCCTCACCTTTCCCCACCGAGGACGAGATATTCGATCCCAGAATTGCTTATAAAGGTAAATCTCGGTCTTCCACCGATGCAATAAATGGAAAATACTTTCACTTGCTTGGTGTGATTCTATATCGAGTAGCTCATTATGTTGTCCCACCATTTGGCCCACCCTTCTACTTCTCATCTCTTTTCTTCAAACCCTTTGGGTTTTTGGCACATGTTGAAATGGCGTTGGTTTGTTTATCCACTGAAAATGAGGGCACCATCTTCGATCTCGGTATTTTGCATCATCAAAGGACTTAGTCCTTAATACCGGTTGATTTTGGGCATTGTTTATCATGTAAGCCCTACCAAAAATGACCATACCATGATTGTCCCTAAATGATCACATTTGAGGGGATCGAATCGAGCTCATGACTCGGTAATAAAAAACGAAGTGTCTCATGGGGGAGATCCCATGCTTATCCATGTATATATTATTGCTTTCTAATGTAGTTAATGTGAGGGGATTTGTGCCCTTCCAACTCGTTGTCTCGTGGTTGTTTGTGAATGTGTTATCTAGATTATCATCATCGCCACGATTGAAGACTCTCGTGTTCGTTTATGTGAGCCTCGATCATTTGCTTGAAGAGTTTTTCACGAATCCATGACATGTCCTTTATTGTTCTAACAATTATTTTTTAGCATAATTCATAAACGGCTTTAGATATATTGTTAATCACCCTTTTCATGCTAGATCCTGAGCATTCGACTCTTCGTCTCTAGTATGTGGATGCTCCACCTTTAGACTCGAAACATTGAGTACAATGTTTAATTTTAGTATGGGGGTGAATAGATACTTACCTTGCTACGCCCTCATGTTTTCCAACTTTCAACGTTTTGTTTTGTTGTAAATAAGGCTAAAAATGGCCAAATTTTAAAATTTTTCTTAGTTTTCATAAGTATTTTTAAGACACAAATGTATATTTTCTGATGGGTAGAATAAGAGTTAATTTTTGACTTGATGGGCATTTGGAGCCCTTGATAACGCCTAAATCCAACATGTTTTTAGGAGCGTTATCCATACTTTTGTACATGTATATTGGTTAATTATATGATACTTTTGTGCATAGTTGTGCCCAATTGTGTTTGCAAGTCTTAGTGTAGCCAATTGCAGGAATGGAGTATAAAACAACATAAAAATGAAGAATTGTACGAGTACGAAGAATCCTTGTCAAGTTCAAGACCCGTGTACAAGTTACAAGCTTGAAGATCAATTTCGGGTGCAAGAACAAGTATTTCCAAGGAGCAAATAAAGATATTCAGCATGAAAGTTGTCGCCATCAACATACATCCAACTTGCCACTGGTAAGAGTGAAGTTGCCACCATCAAATGGGAGTTGATTTGCCTCCATCATGAGGGAAGTTGCCTCCAACATTTGTCTAGGAAAAAATGTGTCCACATTCACGCAATTTCATACAAGAAGTTTCTAGACATGCTTTGGCTCCAAGTATTTGTCTTTGGCTCCAAGCCATGCATTCACTCCATGCCATCAACTAGCTTATAAATAAGACCCTTGGGGTCATGTAACTACATATCTTTTCACAACTCAAGTATCTCTTCATATCATCTCATAAATAACTCTCTCATCCTTGTCCAAACTCCCATTCCCGGATTTGAACAAGGTGGTGCTAGAAAAGTCAGTTTTTGAGTCCGATAAGCAAAGTTATCATCACAAAACTCTAAGGGATCATTACCCTAATCATTAGTAACATTTTTCCACTTTGTAAGACTCTTGATTATGACTTATAAAACTTTTATTTCTGTGTTTATTTCATCATTTGTTATGAGTAGCTAAGTTTCATTCTACACTTGGTAGGATGATGTTTGTAGAATGAAGTGATGGTTGTGATTGTGATTTATGTTTAATTCAATGTCAAGCTTTCCTATGATACATTGATATTTATGTTTCATGTGACAATTGCTATCAAAAATTAATTTGTTGGTAAAGATTTCATAGGTCGAAAGGGTTATTTTCTATCAACAAGTCATAGCCGGTTTGTCTATGATTGGCTATCTTTTGTATTGATCATTTCTTAAGAAGTTTTGATTATAAAGAAACATAATTATAAGTGTTAGCAAATTCGTGAAATGACCGTGAATCTAATGTGTTGAAATTGGATTAAGTCTTGAATTGAGTGATTGAGTCTAATGCTTGTTTTCTTTAACCAAGGCCTTGACGAAGATTAAAGCTTTTGAAAACAATAGATTGGATTATCCATCTAATTATCATAATCATATATTAACATGTCATCACAATCATACCATTACGAATGCTCAAACTAGTCTTTACCAAGTGTACCTTTAATCATTTTATTAATCTCATCATTTTTACTTATTGTTTGTTTTTCAACAATTGCTACAATCAACGATTATAGTTTCATTTTAGAATAATCATAGGTTTTCCTAATCCTCGTGAACGATCTCGGTATTACCACATAAAAGCTATACACAAACGAAAGGGTTATACTTGCCCGTGCATTTTTAGTCAATCCGATAATTCGTGTTTATAAATTTAAAACTTGTTACCAACACCACGCATCAAGTTTTTGGCGCTGTTGCCGGGGACTTCTTTATGTTCTTAGTTCCAAAATCATCCTATAAGCAAACCCATTGTAGTGTCCTCATTGCAAACAAACCCAAAAAAAAATCTGACAAGAAAGCATTGCCGCCGGCAACACTCTCCTGCCGCCGTCATCATTGTTGGAAATACGTTTTACGTATAAAGAAAGTATCGGTCACTCCAACAATATAGTTATAGGCTCGTAGTAGTGTTTGAGTTACATTTATTAAATAGTCCGACCCATGAGCATGTTCATGGGCCGGAGGCCCAAGTCAATTAAGGACTTGGGTATATAAGCCTCTTTCCACCATGGAAAGAGGTGTTGGTTGTTTCATTTCTCACTTTTATAACACATAGTTTCTTTCATTTCTCTCTCTAAGTTTCTCTCTCTAGAAAACATCAACCCTCTTTAAATACAAAGATTATCATTGTTCTACAATTGGTATCAAGAGCATGGGATGAAATATAGGTTGGTATTTGTGTTGCTTATGCTTGCTTAAGCGTAACGTGTCGTTTTGATTATTTATTGCCAAATAATCTTTAAAAATTCGTATTTGTTAGGGTTGGTTAAGTCGTATACCTTCTTTAATCGTGTTGTAGTGATTTTGGTATCTTGGTTTTAATTAAAACACAAACTTTCTTGGATCATACGTTCAAAACTTTCTGGTTTTTCATCATTCCAAAATTCTAGCAAGTGTCTCCATCAGAAAGTACAAGTGAGTGTGGCTTGATCGCAATAACCATTTGGTTCTACTTTGCGATCACAGGATTTCAATACCTTATTCCGACGAGACATTCCGACCGTACATTGCGATCTGGGATTCCGACTGTCTTAAGGGATTTTGAGTCGTTACTCTGTCCAATTTGTTTTAGCCATATTGCGATCTAGACATTCCGACAGGTAAACATTCCGACAGGTAAACATTCCGACAGATCCAATATTCAGATAGAAGGACATTCCGATAGAGTGACATTCTGACAGGACAACATTCCGATAGAACCATCATTCTGATAGAAGCAACATTCCGATACCAGCAACATTCCGACAGAAAGGGTATTCCGACAGAAGCAACATTCCGACACTTGCACATTTCGATAGAATTTGTTTTTTGGATAAAAGTTGCATAACTTAGAGGATTTTTCTATCTTGCATTAATTTGGTAATTTGGTAAATTTCAAAAGCAAACACAACAAAAAGATAACAACATCTTTCATTTAACAACACAAAAACACATAACCTTATTTCATTATTCGATCATTTTTTATAATCTTTATTCAAGGGATCATAAAATGAATTCACATTCATATATGCCAACAATGACTTCGCTTACCGATATCTCAATTATCTCGGGTACCGACACTCGCCCACCTTTGCTCATCAAAGATTTATTTGAAGCATGGCAAGGTCGCATGAAAACGTACATCATGGGCAAACCCAATGGTCGACGTATGCTTCAATCAATTGAAAAAGGTCCATTAGATTGGGGAGAAGTTACCGTCAACAATGTGACAAGGGAACGGTTGTATCATGAGTTGACTGATGCCAACAAAATCATTGCCGATGTAGATGAAAGGGTCCTTCAGACAATTCTTCAAGCCCTGCCACCCGATATCTTTAGATAGGTAAGTGAACATAAAGTGGCAAAGGATCTTTGGGATCGATTAGCTGTTTTGTTACAAGGGACATCTCTAACTAAGCAAGAACGAGAGTGTGAATTGTATGACTTGTTTGATAGGTTTACATACATTCCAAGGGAGACTCTTCACGATTACTACTGGCGTTTCACTACTTTGATGAATGACATGAACGTGTATAATCTAAAGATTGAACAGTGTCAATTAAACACAAAGTTCTTGAACACGTTACCACAAAAATAGAGTAAATATGTCACCGATGTTAAGATGGTTCGGGATTTGCACAAGTCAAATTTAGATCAACTCTATGCCTTCTTGCAACAACACGAGAAGCACGTGATCCAAAAACGCATCTTTCAGGGATCTTATCAAGAACCATTGGCTTTAATGGCACACCCTCCTACATTGTCATATCACAACTCTCCGCTTGCTTTGGGACACCAATCTTCCTATCAACCATTGTATCAAACACCAAGCTTCCCATAGTACTCGATCTTGCCACAACCACCTACATCTTATCACTAACAATACAAGCAACCATCAACATCATCACAAGGAGATTCACATCCGTTATCTTATGCTTCACACCAGTATTCACCTTATCAACCTCCAACAAACCCTGCTGTTACCTATCAACAATTTGAGGCTCCATAACCTTATTACTCACAACAAGTTAGTGCTCCATCAAATCAAGTTGTAGCTGAATCAGCACCAGCATTCTATTGTGATGATGAGATCCCTGTCCCTGAGTTTAGACAAGGGGATAGTCCTACTGATATACTTGCTCAAATGTCTGCTTATCTCACTCAAACATTGAACAAACGAGGTTATAGAGGTCCAACAACAACTAAACATCACTTAAGGAACTCTTGTAACTCTCGACAACAGGCTACAGTTTAAGATGGTAGAGTCATGGTGCAACCACTTCAGGGGAGACCCAATTCATCTACTGCTGGTGCACGTTCATCTAACACTACTGCTACAAGAGGAAATAGCACTGGTAAAACAAAGGTGATTATATGCTACAACTGCAAAGGGGGAAGGGCACACGGCCCGAGAGTGTAAGCATCCCAAGAGGAAAAGGGACAGCACATGGTTTCAGGAGAAGATATACTTGGTGAATGCTCAAGCCCAAGGACGTGAGCTCAATGAAGAAGAGTTGGCATTTCTCGCAGATCCGGGAGTCGCGGACACTGACGGTCTCACAGCAGCTATCACAAACAATGTCGCATATCAATGTGATGATTTGGATGCATACGACTCTGACTGTGATGATCTCAATACCGCCAAAGCAGATCTCATGGCAAATCTTTCACTTTATGGAGCTGACACAATTTCTGAGGTACCACATACTGCTATAGATACTAGTATTGTACCTTATCAAGTTGAGCAAGTGTCTGAGTATTTGGAACAGCCTCCGGTGGTTAGTAACTCAATCAAGGAGACAAACAATGATAGCAATATCAATGAAAGTCCCCAGACTTTGAGTGAACCACAACCAGGAGCTATTACGACTACCAATTCGTCTGCTCTACCTGATTTGGTTATGGTCTCAGCATCTTTGCTTAGCCAAATGAATAATGCGGTGCTTGAAACCCTCAGTGTTAATCAGACCTTATCTACCGAGGTTGCTTTGCATAAGGAAAAGGTTAAAACCTTGGAATTAACTCCAGTGTCCACTACCTTAACCAATCCTGAATTTGATAGGTTTAGGCAAGTCCAAATGGATAATCTGTGACAATCCGTCAATTTATGGTCGATATTTTATTCTCAATATTTATTTGAAAACATTATTTTAATATTATATTATGAACTCACTTATTTTTGGGAAGAAATTTTGATTTATGTCTTGAAGTAGCATCGACTACGTCTAAACCGGAGGATTCAACGTTACGTTCTTACGTTTACATACACCGTCTTTGGTGGCACTCCGACATTTCAGAAAATAAATTTATCCGTGAATATTATTTTGGAGTTTTAAATTTGTGTTGGTTCATAAACTCAAAAATTTACGAGAAGAGATTAGGACTTACAATTTTATTTTAACGTCCTTTATGACTAAACCGGAAACCTTAGGATTACGTATTTACGTTTTCGAACTCCGTTTTTGAAGAAACAATTTTTATTGGATTCGTTTTGTAACGTTGATTCATAATTTATAAAAACGTTTTTCGTAAAACGACCCGAGGGCACGCAAATCGAGGAAACTAGAATCGAGGAGTACCCGTAAATAAATGGGATGAGACAAGTGGGACACTTGTCCCACCCCACTCCAAAACCGGCCTAACTAGTGCACCACAACAACTTGGTGTCAAGTTGTAAGTAATATTACTTACACTTGTCATGAAAGCTTACATCTTAAGCTTACCACAACACAAAACCATCTAAGCTAGAAACCACTTCTCATTTCCTACATGCAAACAAGCTACAAACTTTCTCTCTCACTCTTGACTCCATTTTTGGCCGTCCCATATATCACAAACAACACCCTCATTTGATCAAAATCAACCACAAAGTCTCATGTTATTCATATACATGTTGATGCCCTTTTGAAGCCCTATTGATTGGTGCAAGTTATAACATCCAAGGAGGAGTATTCATAGTCTCTTGGGGCTGATTTTCCATAAGGAGTTCATGAAGCATGGTGGTCATGAAGATGGTCTTGGTGCATCACAAGTTTCTCCATCAAAAATCCATGTTTTGATCAACCTACATCATCATGGTGGTATAAAGATTGTCCTCCTCATCTTCTTGTTATTTTGATTATGTAAACATGTATTTTATTTCCTATTGTATATGTATATGATGATTATATGATGATAAAAATGTTATGTGGGGATTTGTTGTTGATAAACATGCTTAAAAAGATGAAAGACTATAAGAAACAAGGTTAAAATCTTGGTTAAATTTGATGGCTGTATAAAACAGTAAAGAACTATATGGTAAACTGATAAAATGATGAAGTAGAATGGATTTACAGTAAGCTATGTGTCTTGTACACATGTGAGAGTTGGCCATGCAATGGAATCATTGTAATGAGTGAGATATGATCAAAACAAGTTTAAGGTATAAATCTGAGTTCACTATTTTGGACGATTTTTAGAAAATATTTAGAAGATGATTCAACAGTAGCTCTAGAAGAGTTAAATGTAGCACATATCATGTAGTTTATGTGATAAAAATTTGAGCTTCTATCTCCATATAGAACTCAAGATATGGCAGTGTTGGTGAAGATGAAAATAAAAATCAGATTTTGGAAAATAAAGTATAATACTATTATATAAGCACTCAAAATTATATTGTATAAAATGTAAAGTTAAAACCCACTAACTCTTGGATTTTATTTATATAAATATGTACAATGATAAATAAGTGGACATTTTATAAAAATGATAACTTGTTATGTTTTATAAGTTATAAAAACTATAAACATGATTTTTACGACTTTTTCGGCTAAAACCGTAAAATTAACGTTTTTGTTAAATAAAACCTAGATGGTTGGACCCGTCTAATGAAAACTTTATAAAACTTATATAATGATATATAGACATGTATAACAAGTAAAAACATGTGACAATCCGTCAATTTATGGTTGATATTTTTATCCTCAATATTTATTTGAAAACATTATTTTAATGTTACAATATGAACTCACTTATTTTTGGGAAGAAATTCGGATTTACGTCTTGAAGTAGCATCGACTACGTCTAAACCGGAGGATTCTACATTACGTGCTTACGTTTACATACACCGTCCTTGGTGACAGTCCGACATTTCAGAAAATAAATTTGTCCATGAATATTATTTTGGAGTTTTAAATTTGTGTTGGTTCATAAACTCACAAATTTACGAGAAGAGATTAGGACTTACGATTTTATTTTTACGTCCTTTACGACTAAACCGGAAACCTTAGGATTACGTATTTACGTTTTCGAACTCCGTTTTTGATGAGACAATTTTTATTGGATTCGTTTTGTGACGTTGATTCATAATTTATAAAAACGTTTTTCGTAAAACGACCCAAGGGCACGCGAATCGAGGAAACTAGAATCGAGGAATACCCGTAAATTAGTGAGGTGGGACAAAATACATTATCCCACCCCACTAATATACATGGGGCGGCCAAAATACACCTACACAAGAGATGTGTCACAACCTTAGCAAGATTGATAACACTTGTCCCTCCTAGCTTATATCTTAAGCTAACACATTCCACTACTTCACAAAACTAAAAACTAGTTTCATCCTTTCATTTGTGACATGCAATACCACACACAAACTCTCTCTACTCTCCCCAAAAGTGCCGTCCCATATCTCTTAAATAAACACCATTTGATCAATTCCAACCATGAAATCATATGTTATACTTGCATATGTTGAAGCCCTTTTAAAACCCTATTGATTGGTGGTACTTATAACATCCAAGGAGGAGTATTCATGGTGTCTTGGGGCTGATTTTCCACAAGGAGTCCATGGAGCATGGTGGTCTTGAAGATGGTCTTGGCTATGCACAAGTTTCTCCATCAAATTCCATGTTTTGATCACAACCAACATCAACTTGGTGGTATAAAGATTGTCCTCCTCATCTTCTTGTTATTTTGATTATGTAAACATGTATTTTATTTCCTATTGTATATATTTATGATGATTATATGATGATAAAAATGTTATGTGGGGATTTGTTGTTGATAAACATGATTAAAAAGGTGAAAAACTATAAGAAACAAGGCTAAAATTTTGTCTAAATTTGATGGCTGTATAAAACAGTAAAGAAGCAGGTCATGGACTGATAAAATGTTGAAGTAGAATGGATTTAAAGTAAGCTATGGGTCTTGTACACAAGAGAGAGTTGGCCATGCAATGGAATCAAAGTAATGAGTGAGATATGATCAAAACAAGTTTAGGGTATAAATCTGAAGTTACTGTTTTGGACGATTTTTAGAAAATACTTAAAGGATGATTCAACAGTAGCTATAGGAGAGTTAAATGTAGCACATATCATTTAGTTTATGTGATAAAAATTTGAGCTTCTATCTCCATGTAGAACTCAAGATATGGCAGTTTTGGTGAAGATGAAGTTAAAAATCAGATTTTTGGAAATTAAAGAATAATACTATTATATAAGCACTCACATTTTAATATATAAAATGTAAAATAAAAACCCACTAACTTATAAAACTTATTTATATATATATATATATATATATATATATATATAAGGTTAATCAAATGGATAAATTATATAAATGGTGGTGAAATAATGTTTATAAGTAATAAAAACTATAAATGTGATTTTTACGACTTTTTCGGCTATTGCCGTAAAATTAACGTTTTTGTTAAATAAAACTTAAATGGTTGGACCCGTCTAATGAAAACTTTATAAAACCTATATACTGATATATAGACATTTATAACAAGTAAAAACCGATAAAACCCGAACTATAGGGCATACGGACATTAACAAGTTAAATAAACATATTGGACTAATAAATGGACTGAGTAGGATAAAAACTTGTAAAAAGAATCTATTGGGCTTACCCATTTAGGCCCAACTTGGAAAGTATACATACTGATAATATAGGTACAAAATGGATTAAAATAAGTTAAATAACTTATAATAAGCTTATTGGGCTTAAGACACGTAAACGGGTAAAACTAGTAAACTAGTATAAAAGTTATCGACATATAACACTAAAAGGAGTAAACGAGAATATGTAAACCCACTTGATCATCATATATATATATAATCATCATATGTATACATAGATGTTATTTTTATAAAGTCATTGGACAAACGTCTAAGACCGAGTATTATTTGTCTAGGTTTCCGTGATTGAAGCACGTACCGTACGACCGAATTGCCGATAACCCGCCTTCCCACATCAACGTGAGTTCATAGCCTCGCACTCTTTTAAATGTTTTATAAATGCTTTATAAACCCGCGAGGGAAATAACATTTTAGTTTTTATAAAAGTTTGGACACCATTTGTCCCGATTGTTTGTTTATTGATTTTGGACCCGAATGATTGAATGACCCGATTGTATGACCCGATAAATGATTAAAGGACCCGATAGATGAAATTAAATGGATTATTAAAGTTAGGTTATGTCACTAAAAGTCCCATTAGCATGAATTGTGAACTACCGGGAGTTGGTAGACGCTTATGTATTTAATAGTACTATTTGGGGACGATCACCCCAGTTCGCGCCTTGACGGTTGATCCCCGTCGTGCCACATTGATTGGTAAGCGAATTTATGTATGAGAAGATTTCCAATAGCGTGACCTTTGTGACGACACGCTACTTTAGATGGGCAAAATTGGTATCGGGTTAGCTACCCGTTGTTGGTTTAGTAAGGTAACAATGTCATGCGGCTTTTAATAATCCAAAAATAACGAAATACTACTAGACGCTTCGAATTACGATGTATTGCCTGACTAGCAACACAGGGTCATACTAATGATATTATGTTTGTATTTTGGTTTTCATAACCATATTCATATAACGTTTTTATTTAATCTATACAACGTTGCAAAACGTATTGTATGGTGTTTTTAACGACAATGATTCGTATAATGATTTTTAAGGCAAATGCCTATATTATGATTTTGATAAAGATTTGTATAAAATGACTTTGGCTATTTTATAGCCTATTAAAATGGTTTGTACAAAAATGATTTTCAGTAATAATTTTATACTGATATTATATTGATGAATTTTATTGAACTCTATGAATTCACTCGGCGTTATCGCTGACCTTTTCTTTTAACATGTTTTATCTCAGGTACTTGAAAGTAATTCTCGGGAAGACGACAAGAATTCATGGCCCGCACCTAAACAATATTTTCCATTCAAATACTTTGTAAAACTTTGTATGAAATAATATGACTTGGGACCGATGTAACTTTGATATTTATGAATGGAAATGATTTATTATTAAACGACGCGATTTTTATGCGTTGTCTATGATGTGAGTAATGTGCTATCCCGTAACACCAACGAGTCTTCCGCTGTATTGAGTTGTATAAATTTGGGGGTGTTACAGTTTGGTATCAGAGCTCTCGTTATAGAGAACGAAAGATTTTTAAAACGAAGGTTTTGAAAAAAACTTTTCAAAATCTTTTAACTAAAAACATTTTTCTAAAAATGTCTAAAAATCTTTTGACTATAACGGTGCCGAAGAATTCCCGAGTTACCGACAAGGCCAAGACTGAGAAGTGTTATTTTAATATATATATAACTTGGATTATATATATATATGATGTAATTTTATTACATGATTGTTTGATGATTATTTTGATTTTTATACGAGGTATTTATACGACGTAGATTGTCACAATGTACCCTAAATCTCCTAGTAAATTAATCGAAGCTATTCTCGTAGGAATTCTAGCTATCCTAGATCTAAACCAAGTTGTGGATATTTATGATCCCAACAAATTGTTAATATTCGTAGAAATGTAGATATTAGTTGATTGTGATATTAAGAAGGATTGGCGAGATTAAATCTGATATCGATGTCATGACGATCTTTTCTTATAGAGTGGAGTTTGACAAAACGTTACCACCTAGAAAGATGTCATCTGATTCGTTGTCATCCAATTCTTAAATTTGAAATCGAAAGGGTGAATGTTGCACTTGAGGCTGTTATTGGAACCATTACCCAAAAGCCTCATGCCACTAATACCTTTCCGAGAAGTCTAGTTGAATGATCAAGTCATTTCATATTAAAGACTCATTTGATAATTGTTGTTGTAAGAGCTAATAGGATTGGAAATTAAGTGTTGATTCATATTGAGATTGTATTGCCTTTACAAGGCCGAAGAATAAGGTTGTAAGTATTGGAGAATAAGGTAGGATGTCGAATTGAGTATAAAACTTGTTATAACTTGAATAGAGTAAAATTAAACCCATATGGAATATGAGATTGATAAGAGGAAGTTGTTAAGTTATGTGATTGAATTATAAGGATTTAATTGATTGTTGATTTGTGTTAAGGGCTGTTCCTAGGCCATTGTCCACTGACGAGGATGCCCAGTGTCCAAGAAATAAATCGAAGAAATCTTCTTCTTAATTGGGACCGATGGATCTTTCGGGACATGTGGAACACCTAATGACTCTTGTAGATTAGTATTCATTGTGGTATCTTTTAAAAATAATCCCTAACTTAACTGAGACATCAGTTGGTAGGATGAGTTCTGAGAATTGTATGACATAGTGACACATAATATGTTACGGTACAATTTTGACTTGTTTGTGATTAATGAAAAAGACTACCTTTGTTTACTAAATCCTACATGTATCGATGTTATCTATCTTCTATTGCTTTATCCTAATGTTCGCATTAGTGATGCAACCATTGAACAAGTACTCATCTTGATTTGAGTTACGTTGTGGATTAATCTCTTTGTATTCCTGAGTGCCATCGAAGTCATGAACCTCATGATTATTTGGCTAAACTCATTTCCTGGTAAACATCGTAGTAATTCTTGGTGAACAACTCTTTATCACTCTTTTGCAGATCACACATAGTTTTTATAAAAATAAAACAGTATCCCTTGAGGAAAATTGAATTTTCATCACTATAAGGATTATTCAAAGTGAGATTTATAAGTGATTGTTATCGAAATGAAGTTGTTTATAAAACATCTTGGAAAAACTTAATTGTTTTCATAGCAAAGAAAATATTTGTAAATTTATTTTTGATTCTTATTTAAAGAATTAAGCATGAAAATGTTTTTATTATAAACATAATGATAAAATTTTGAAGAACTGAGTATTGCATCGTTAATCTTGAAATTGTATATAGTTGCGCGCCTACATACAATTTGGAATGGACTATGCAAGACTGATTAGTAGTCACCATAAAACTAATGAATAAACACTACATTTTCTTTGAGGATTGTGAAAGATTAAATTTTAATGAGATCTGCAAGAAGTGAAAAATAAGGACATAATGTTAGGGACACCTACATATGTGCCTGTAGCATCTATTCTTCTGAGTCGAATTTACTCATCTGTGGAAATTGTCTTATTTGACAATTGACAATTCTTTCTTGTCCAATTCTTCCGTAGTGAGATTCTTAGGAAAAGTATATGATTACCGAGTGTTGATACCCGATTGGATGTATTGACGTTCTTATCATTCCTTATGATTTGATTTCATTTGAATGACCTGGGTAACGATCCGAGGAGCTTTCGAATGCGTACTCAAATTATGAAAACATGTGATATATTCATATTCGTTAAATGTTTTCGTCTGTATTGAAATTCTCTCGCATAGATTATGCATTGACCTTACTCTTTTAAGGTTAGTTATGTCTCCTGAATTTGCGAAGGATTATGAGATATCATTAGACTTTTGAGAAGTTCACATCTTATCGATGGCAATAAAACTGGAAAGTTGGTAATGCCAATAGAATGGATTGATTGGTTATGACATGACGACATTGTCTTAATTGATGGGAACTCGAGTAGAATTCCCCTAAATGATAAAGATGTTGATTATCAAAAGTGATCTAAATAATTCGTGATGGATGACCATATCCTGCATTTAGACTTAAAAAGTATACCATGAATGGTTGTGAACTAGTTATAGATATTATAATCTAGAAGTAACCTAATATGAATGTATTAAAAGATGTTTATGTTATCTAAACTTTAGGAGGTATTTATTGATGACTTACCTAGACTTTCGCCATTAAGGCAAGTAGAAATTGGTATTGATTATATTCCCGGTGCTGCACCTGTGGCTTGTGCACTGTACGTCAGCACCATCTGAATTTAAGGAAATACCGTACAACTGAGAGAGTTGTCGGAGAAAGATTTTATTATACCAAGCCTGTCATCCTGAAGAGCTATGGTGTTATCTTTCCTTATATTAGATTACCGTGGTTGAGTAAATTGACAATCGAAAGCGATATCCATAACTCGAAATGGAAGATTTGTTCGATCATTTACAAGGTTCTAAGTGTATGTTATAAAGATTTGATCCACGGCATGGTTATCATCAACTTCGCATCTGCGGAAAGGATTATGTATTCCAATCACTACATCCTGTACTTGTAATGAACATTATGAGTTCACGTGATGTCATTTGGATTGACCGATGCACATGTAGTATTCATAAATTTGGTGAATCACGTGTGTAGGTTGTAATTTGATAACTTCATGCTCGTGATCATTAAGGACTATATGTTCGTTTATCAGAATAAGAATGAGTTAATAATTATTTATAGACTGCCCTGAATTGGCCGAACAGTGAAAACCTGAACCTTGAATAATTAACACGTGATTAAAGACTTGAACCTTTATATGATTTAACCGTGTGATTAATAGATAATGGAAGCTATATTGACTTTCCAAAGATTAGAACCATTAACGCTTAGGGATTAAAAACTTAATCCTTTACATAAAATGACCGTTGGATTAATAATGGTAAGATGTATGCATATAGACTCTTCAAAAATTAAGAGCCCTTTTAAGACTTTGGATATTACCAAAAAGAAATGGAAATATGTTTTGACAAATGTTCTAACAAAGGATTTTAAGGGATTATTCCCTTATACACAAACCATTTAACTAAACTTCTGTTTAGGGGTAAATGTTTGTGTTTACCTCCAGATAACTTAAAAAGGATTGAGGAAAACCATTTATACCATAACCTGAAAATTTGAAACGAAACTTTTTACTTCTTTTTAAACTAAGAAAACTTTGACCAAAGTATAAACAAAGGTTTTCGAACATTTACGAATCTTATTAAATATTTTCGATAAATCAACAAGAATCCTGTTAATTAAATTCAAATTATTTTTGAACATTTTATATAATTGGTCGAACTAAGAAATTTAAAACTTTTACGTTTACGCTTCAAAAAAAAAATTTAACTAATAATTATTTAATTAATTATAATAATTATCGACGCTTTAGACGCCGGATTGAGAAAAACTGATAAAAATGATAGTTGAGACGAAACTGAAACATAAAGAATATGAAGAAAGAATTTTGAATAAATAAAGTTATGATATTTATTTCATCAGGAGAAAGTGAACGTAATTACTGACGCTTAATATAGAAAGAATATCTAAGTAAATTGTGGACATGATACTTATATCATCATGTGAAGTAAATATAGATACTGACACATTATGTATAAGAGGATTAAGAACAAATAAGGACATGTTCCTTAATAATGATTGTGCGAAATAAATTGCCGAACAATTTAAAAATAGCCAATGATTGTAAAAAGAGATAATATAGATAATAATAAAAAAAGGGGGTTCGCGGCTAATGTGAACCATTAAAAATTAAGAAGCCGATGGCGTTAAAATGTATAAAAGACCACTTGTGATTGCCTAAATATGGAGATTATGAGATTTAGTTATGTTGGGAACTTGTAAGTATAAGTATTTTATTTATGTCATTTATGACTAGAAGTATCTTTGTCTGAAGGGGTTGTACTGATGGCAATTATGAAGGCAGACATCACTTCATACATTAGTAAACGCCTAGCTATTGCAAAAGGTCATCATCTGAATTTGATTCGATTTGGGTCATCGTCGACAGACTGACCAAATCTGCTAATATCATTCTCGTTAATGATAGAATCTTGATGAAGAAATAGACTCTTTTATTTAAAAGAGTTATGTAAACATAGTGTGCCTGTATCGATCATCTATATATCAAGATCCTCGCTTCGCATCGAATTTCTAGGGATTTGCTCAGAAGTCATTGAGAACGAACCTTGATGAGAGTACTATGTACCATCCCAATCGAAGGGACGAGGTAAAGTAACGATACAAAATACTATAAGCATTGTTTTATGTTTAAATGATTGACCTTTGGTAATGAACCGTATAATCGTTTTCCTTTGGAGAGATTATCATTGATAATTATCGCATTAGGATTGAGATCGAATCTTGTTAGAATCTAAATCTTAGAGCATTTGTAAGCAAGAGTTGAGATGAAGACACCCGACATACATCCATTGTGAGTTGGACATGTCTTTTAGGTTTAAGGTTTCCTATGATGGCGAACTTATCCTTGCAAAATACCCGACCCGCGAGATCTGAAATGATTGTTGAAATTAGGATTTGATTATTGACTGTCGGTAGTGGGCAAGAGGTTATGTGAATGTGAAATGTAGATCTTGAAGTGCCAAATGGGTAGCGAAGTTATGCCACAATTTTTAAACTTGTAAAAATGAATTCATGATCTGACAAATCATGGGATATAAGTCCCCGTTGTATGGGACCATTGAGATGATGTGGAAGATTGGTTTGAAAGGCATATAAGCTGGATCTACCCTAGGACTTCAAAGACTGCGTGAAATATGTTTTGTATATCGAACTTGATGGAATATCTATCAAGTGAAAATCTGATTGTTCTTTAGTAAAGCTTAGATCGGCGAAAAGTTGCATTCATCAGAAACCCGTGAACATCATGGATAGAGAAAGTAAGTCAACATTTAGCCTGATCTTATTCCCGTAGTTATGTTTGATGAAACTCGCTCATTGTAATGAATTGCACTTGTGAGAAAAGACCGAATGTGGAGGAAATACCCACATGGCTTTAACTCTATAAGAAGCGAGTAGTAAGGTAAGATGATCTTTGATGACAAAGATCCTGTTTAGGGGTAAATGCTGTGACAATCCGTCAATTTATGGTTGATATTTTTATCCTCAATATTTATTTGAAAACATTATTTTAATGTTACAATATGAACTCACTTATTTTTGGGAAGAAATTCGGATTTACGTCTTGAAGTAGAATCGACTACGTCTAAACCGGAAGATTCTACATTACGTGCTTACGTTTACATACACCGTCCTTGGTGACAGTCCGACATTTCAGAAAATAAATTTGTCCATGAATATTATTTTGGAGTTTTAAATTTGTGTTGGTTCATAAACTCACAAATTTACGAGAAGAGATTAGGACTTACGATTTTATTTTTACGTCCTTTACGACTAAACCGGAAACCTTAGGATTACGTATTTACGTTTTCGAACTCCGTCTTTGATGAGACAATTTTTATTGGATTCGTTTTGTGACGTTGATTCATAATTTATAAAAACGTTTTTCGTAAAACGACCCGAGGGCACGCGAATCGAGGAAACTAGAATCGAGGAATACCCGTAAATTAGTGAGGTGGGACAAAATACATTATCCGACCCCACTAATATACATGGGGCGGCCAAAATACACCTACACAAGAGATGTGTCACAACCTTAGCAAGATTGATAACACTTGTCCCTCCTAGCTTATATCTTAAGCTAACACATTCCACTACTTCACAAAACTAACAACTAGTTTCATCCTTTCATTTGTGACATGCAATACCACACACAAACTCTCTTTACTCTCCCCAAAAGTGCCGTCCCATATCTCTTAAATAAACACCATTTGATCAATTCCAACCATGAAATCATATGTTATACTTGCATATGTTGAAGCCCTTTTAAAACCCTATTGATTGGTGGTAATTATAACATCCAAGGAGGAGTATTCATGGTTTCTTGGGGCTGATTTTCCACAAGGATTCCATGGAGCATGGTGGTCTTGAAGATGGTCTTGGCTATGCACAAGTTTCTCCATCAAATTCCATGTTTTGATCACAACCAACATCAACTTGGTGGTATAAAGATTGTCCTCCTCATCTTCTTGTTATTTTGATTATGTAAACATGTATTTTATTTCCTATTGTATATATTTATGATGATTATATGATGATAAAAATGTTATGTGGGGATTTGTTGTTGATAAACATGATTAAAAAGGTGAAAAACTATAAGAAACAAGGCTAAAATCTTGTCTAAATTTGATGGCTGTATAAAACAGTAAAGAAGCAGGTCATGGACTGATAAAATGTTGAATTAGAATGGATTTACAGTAAGCTATGGGTCTTGTACACATGTGAGAGTTGTCCATGCAATGGAATCAAAGTAATGAGTGAGATATGATCAAAACAAGTTTAGGGTATAAATCTGAAGTTACTGTTTTGGACGATTTTTAGAAAATACTTAAAGGATGATTCAACAGTAGCTATAGAAGAGTTAAATGTATCACATATCATGTAATTTATGTGATAAAAATTTGAGCTTCTATCTCCATGTAGAACTCAAGATATGGCAGTTTTGGTGAAGATGAAGTTAAAAATCAGATTTTTGGAAATTAAAGAATAATACTATTATATAAGCACTCACATTTTAATATATAAAATGTAAAATAAAAATCCACTAACTTATAAAACTTATTTATATAAATATATATATATATATAAGGTTAATCAAATGGATAAATTATATAAATGGTGGTGAAATAATGTTTATAAGTAATAAAAACTATAAATGTGATTTTTACGACTTTTTCGGCTATTGCCGTAAAATTAACGTTTTTGTTAAATAAAACTTAAATGGTTGGACCCGTCTAATGAAAACTTTATAAAACCTATATACTGATATATAGACATGTATAACAAGTAAAAACCGATAAAACCCGAACTATAGGGCATACGGACATTAACAAGTTAAATAAACATATTGGACTAATAAATGGACTGAGTAGGATAAAAACTTGTAAAAAGAATCTATTGGGCTTAACCCATTTAGGCCCAACTTGGAAAGTATACATACTGATAATATAGGTACAAAATGGATTAAAATAAGTTAAATAACTTATAATAAGCTTATTGGGCTTAAGACACGTAAACGGGTAAAACTAGTAAACTAGTATAAAAGTTATCGACATATAACACTAAAAGGAGTAAACGAGAATATGTAAACCCACTTGATCATCATATATATATAATCATCATATGTATACATAGATGTTATTTTTATAAAGTCATTGGACAAACGTCTAAGACCGAGTATTATTTGTCTAGGTTTCCGTGATTGAAGCACGTACCGTACGACCGAATTGCCGATAACCCGCCTTCCCACATCAACGTGAGTTCATAGCCTCGCACTCTTTTAAATGTTTTATAAATGCTTTATAAACCCGCGAGGGAAATAACATTTTAGTTTTTATAAAAGTTTGGACACCATTTGTCCCGATTGTTTGTTTATTGATTTTGGACCCGAATGATTGAATGACCCGATTGTATGACCCGATAAATGATTAAAGGACCCGATAGATGAAATTAAATGGATTATTAAAGTTAGGTTATGTCACTAAAAGTCCCATTAGCATGAATTGTGAACTACCGGGAGTTGGTAGACGCTTATGTATTTAATAGTACTATTTGGGGACGATCACCCCAGTTCGCGCCTTGACGGTTGATCCCCGTCGTGCCACATTGATTGGTAAGCGAATTTATGTATGAGAAGATTTCCAATAGCGTGACCTTTGTGACGACACGCTACTTTAGATGGGCAAAATTGGTATCGGGTTAGCTACCCGTTGTTGGTTTAGTAAGGTAACAATGTCATGCGGCTTGTAATAATCCAAAAATAACGAAATACTACTAGACGCTTCGAATTACGATGTATTGCCTGACTAGCAATACAGGGTCATACTAATGATATTATGTTTGTATTTTGGTTTTCATAACCATATTCATATAACGGTTTTATTTAATCTATACAACGTTGCAAAACGTATTGTATGGTGTTTTTAACGACAATGATTCGTATAATGATTTTTAAGGAAAATGCCTATATTATGATTTTGATAAAGATTTGTATAAAATGACTTTGGCTATTTTATAGCCTATTAAAATCGTTTGTACAAAAATGATTTTCAGTAATAATTTTATACTGATATTATATTGATGAATTTTATTAAACTCTATGAATTCACTCGGCGTTATCGCTGACCTTTTCTTTTAACATGTTTTATCTCAGGTACTTGAAGGTAATTCTCGGGAAGACGACAAGAATTCATGGCCCGCACCTAAACAATATTTTCCATTCAAATACTTTGTAAAACTTTGTATGAAATAATATGACTTGGGACCGATGTAACTTTGATATTTATGAATGGAAATGATTTATTATTAAACGACGCGATTTTTATGCGTTGTCTATGATGTGAGTAATGTGCTATCCTGTAACACCAACGAGTCTTCCGCTGTATTGAGTTGTATAAATTTGGGGGTGTTACAAAACCGATAAAACCCGAACTTTAGGGCATACGGACATTAACGAGCTAAGTAAACATATTGGACTAATACTTGGGCTAATAATTGGACTAAATAAGACAAACACTCATAAAAAGAACTTATTGGGCTTAACCCATTTGGGCCCAACTTGAAAGTTTAAATACTGATAATATAAGTGTGAAAAGGATTAATAAGAGTTAAAGAACTTATAATAAGTTTATTGGACTTAAAACACGTAAATAGGCAAAACTAGTAAACTAGTATAAACGTTATCGACACATAACACAAAAATGAGTAAATGAGAATATGTAAACCTACTTGATCATCATATATATATATAATCATCATATGTATACATAATGTTATTTTTATAAAGTCATTAGACATGAGTCTAAGACGAGTATTATTTGTCTAGGTTTCCGTGATTGAAGCACGTACCGTACGTCCGAATTGCCGATAACCCGCCTTCCCACATCAACGTGAGTTCATAGCCTCGCACTCTTTTAAATGTTTTTATAAATGCTTTCTAAACCCGCGAGGGAGATAACATGTTAGTTTTTATAAAATAGGACACCATTTGTCCCGATTGTTTGTTTATTGATTTTAGACCCGAATGATTGAATGACCCGATTGTATGACCTGATAAATGATTAAAGGACCCGATAGATGAAATTAAATGGATTATTAAAGTTAGGTTATGTCACTAAAAGTCCCATTAGCATGAATTGTGAACTACCGGGATTTGGTAGACGCTTATGCATTTAATAGTACTATTTGGGGACGATCACCCCAGTTCGCGCCTTGACGGTTGATCCCCGTCGTGCCACATTGATTGGTAAGCGAATTTATGTATGAGAAGATTTCCATAGCGTGACCTTTGTGACGACACGCTACTTTAGATGAGCAAAATTAGTATCGGGTTAGCTACCCATTTTGGTTTTAGTAAGGTAACAATGTCATGCGGCTTATAATAATCCAATCACCAAAATATTACTAGACGCTTCGAATTACGATGTATTGCCTGACTAGCAATACAGGGTCATACTATTGATATTATGTTTGTGTTTTGGTTTTCATAACCATATTCATATAACGGTTTTTGGTTTCATAAAACGTCATAAGACGTATTGTATGATGTTTTTACGACATTGGCTCGTATAATAATTTTTAAGGCAAATGCCTATATTATGATTTTCGATAAGGATTTATATGAAATGACTTGGCTATTTTATGGCCTATTACAAGGATTTGTATAAAATGATTTAGGCTATTTCTAGGCCTATCAAAATGATGTGTACAAAATGATTTTCAGTAATAATTTTATACTGATATTATATTGATGGAATTTATTAAACTCTATGAATTCACTCGGCGTTATCGCTGACCTTTTCTTTTAACATGTTTTATCTCAGGTAATTGAAGGTAATTCTCGGGAAGACAACAAGAATTCATGGCCCGCACCTAAACAATATTTTCCATTCAAATACTTTGTAATACTTTGTATGAAATATAATGACTTGGGACCGATGTAACTTTAATCTTTATGAATGGAAATGATTTATTATTAAACGACGCGATTGTCATGCGTTGTCTATGATGTGAGTAATGTGCTATCCCGTAACACCAACTAGTCTTCTGTTGTACTGAGTTGTATAAATTTGGGGGTGTTACAGTTTGGTACCAGAGCTCTCGTTATAGAGAACGAAAGATTTTTAAAACTAAGGTTTTGAATAAAACATTACAAAATCTTATAACTATAAACATTTTTCACAAATGTCTAAAAATCTTTTGACTATAACGGTGCCGAAGAATTCCCGAGTCACCGACAAGGCCAGACTGAGAAGTGTTATTTTAATATATATATAACTTGGATTATATATATATGATGTAATTTTATTACATGATTGTTTGATGGTTATTTTGATATTTATACGAGGTATTTATACGACGTAGATTGTCACAATGTACCCTAAATCCCCTAGTAAGTTAATCGAAGCTATTCTCGTAGGAATTCTAACTAACCTAGATCTAAACCAAGTTGTGGATATCTATGATCCCAACAAATGTTTGATATTCGTAGAAATGTAGATATTAGTTGATTGTGATATTGAAAAAGAATTGGCGAGATTAAATCTGATATCGATGTCATGACGATCTTTCTTTATAGAGTGGAATTTGACAAAACGTTACCACCTAGAAAGATGTCATCTGATTCGTTGTCATCCAATTCTTAAATTGAAATCGAAAGGGTAAATGTTGCACTTGAGGCTGTCATTGGAACCATTACCCAAAAGCCTCATGCCACTAGTACCTTTCCGAGAAGTCTAGTTGAATGATCAAGTCATTTCATATTAATGACTCATTTGATAATTGTTGTTGTAAGAGCTAATAGGGCTGGAAATTAAGTTTTGATTCATATTGAGATTGTATTGCCTTTACAAGGCCGAAGAATAAGATTGAAAGTATTGTAATATGAGGTAGGATATCGAATTGAGTATAAAATTGGTTGAAACTTGAATAAAGTAAAATTTAACCCATATGGAATATGAGATTATTAATAGAAGTCGTTAAGTTTTGTGATTGAATTATAAGGTTTTAAATGATTGTTAGATCGTGTTAAGTGTTGTTCCTAGGCCATTGTCCACTGACGAGGATGCCCAGTGTCCAATAAATAAATTGAAGAAATCTTCTTCTAAATTGAGACCATGGATCTTCCAGGATATGTGGAACACCTAATGACTCTTGTAGATTAGTATTCATTGTGGTATCTTTTAAAAATCCCTAACTTAACTGAGATATCAGTTGGTAGGATGAGTTCTAAAAATTGTATGACATAGTGACACGTAATGTGTTACGATACAATTTTGACTTGTTTGTGATTAATGAAAAAGACTACCTTTGATTGCTAAATTCTACATGTATCGATGTTATCTATCTTTTCTTGCTTCATCCTAATGTTCTCATTAGTGATGCAACCATTGAACAAGTACTCATCTTGAACCGAGTTACGTTGTGGATTATTCTTTTGAGTGCCATCAAGATCATGAACCTCATGATTAAGTGGCTGAGCTCATTTCCTATTATATTGTAGTTAGTTCTTGATGAACCACTCTTCATCACTCCTTTGCAGATCACACATTGTTTTTATAAAGTTAAAACGATATCCTTTGGGAAAATTGAATTTTCATCACTAAAAGGATTATTCAAAGTGATATTTAAAAGTAACCGTTATCGAAATAAAGTTGTTTATGAGACGCTTTGGAAAACTTAATTGTTTTCATAACAAGGAAAATCTTTGTAAATTTATTTTGATTCTTATTTAAGAATTAAGCATGTAAATGTTTTTATTATAAACATGATGATAAAGTTTTGACGAACTGAGTATTGCATCGTTAATCTTGAAATTGTATATAGTTGCGCGCCTACATACAATTTGGAATGGACCATGCAAGACTGATTAGTAGTCACCATAAAACTAATGAATAAACACTACATTTTCTTTGAAGATTGTGAAAGATTAAATTTTATGAGATCTGCAAGAAGTGAAAAATAAGGACATAGTGTTAGGGACACCTACATATGTGCCTGTTGCATCTATTCTTCTGAGTCAAATTTACTCATCTGTGGAAATTGCCTTATTTGACAATTGACAATTCTTTCTTGTCCAATTCTCCCGTAGTGAGATTCTTAGGAAAAGTATCTAATTACCGAGTGTTGATACCCGACTGGATGTATTGACGTTCTTATCATTTCTTATGATTTGATTTCATTTGAATGACCTGGGTAACGATCCGAGGAGCTTCCGACTGCATACTCAAATTATGAAAACATGGGATATATTCATATTCGTTAAATGTTTTCAACTGTATCTGATTTGAAATTCTCTCGTATAGATTATGCGTTGACCTTACTCTCTTTTAATAGTGGTTGTGTATCCTAATATCCTTGAATTGGTGAAGGATTGTGATTTATTATTAGTCTTTTGAGAAGTTCACATCTTATCGACGGCAATAAAACTGGAAAGTTGGAAATGCCAGTAGAATGGATTGATTGATTATGACATGACGACACTGTCTTAATTGACGGGAACTCGAATTGAATTCCCTAAGAGATAAGATGTTGATTATCAAAAGTGATCTAAATAATTCTTGATGGATGACCATATCCTATATTTAGACTTGAAATTATACCGTGAATGGTTGTGAATTAGTCATAGATATTATAATCTAGAAGAACCTAATATTAATTTATTAAAACATGTTTTCGTTATCTGAAACTTTAGTAAGTATTTGTTGATGAATTACCTAGACTTTCGCCATTAAGGCAAGTTTAAATTGGTATTGATTATATTTCCAGTGTTGTACTTGTGGCTTGTACACTGTACGTCAGCACCATCTGAATTTAAGGAATTACCGTACAACTGAGAGAGTTGTCGGAGAAAGATTTTATTCTACCAAGCCTGTCATCATGAAGAGCTATGGTGTTATCATTCCTTATATTTATAGATTACTGTGAACTGAGTAAATTGACAATCGAAAACGATGTCCATAACTCGAAATGGAAGATTTGTTCAATCATTTACAAGGTTCTAGCGTAAGTTTAAAGATTTGATCCATGGCATGGTTATCATCAACTTCGCATCTGCGAAAAAGATTATGTATTCCAATCATCACATCCCGAACTTGTGATGAACGTTATGAGTTTCACGTGATGTCGTTTGGATTGACAATGCACATGTAGTATTCATAATTATGATGAATCACGTTTGTAGGCTGTAATTTGATAAATTCATGCTCGTGATCATTAAGGACTATATGTTTGTTTATCAGAATAAGAATGAGTTAATAATTATTTATAGACTGCCCTGAATTGGCCGAACAGTGTAAACCTATACCTTAAATATTTACCATGTGATTAAGGACTTGAACCTTTACAGATTTAACCATGTGGTTAATAGACAATGGAATATAAATTGACTCTTCAAAAATTAAGAGCCCTTTTAAGACTTTGGATATTACCAAAAAGAAATGGAAATATATTTTGACAAATGTTTTAACAAAGGATTTTAAGGGATTATTCCCTTATACACAAACCATTTAACTAAACTGCTGTTTAGGGGTAAACGTTTGTGTATAGCTCAAGATAACTTAAGAAGGATTGAGTAAAACCATTTATACCATGACTTGAAATTTTAAACGACACTTTTTGCTTTTCAAATAAGAAAATTTTGACCAAAATATAAACAAAGGTTTTTCGAACATTTACGAATCCTATTAATTATTTTCGATAAATCAACAAAAATCGTGTTAATTAAATTCAAATTTATTTTTGAATATTTTATATAATTGGTCAAACTAAGAAATTTAAAATCTTTATGTTTACGTTTCATAAAAATTAAATACTTATTATTTAATTACTAGCAATAATTATCGACGCCTTAAAACGTCGGATTGAGCAAAACGGATAAAAATGATAGTTAAGACGGAACTAAAACATAGAAGATATGAAGAAAGAATTTTGAATAAATACGGTTGTGATATTTATTTCATGAGGAAGGTGAACGTAATTACAGACGCATAATATAGAAAGAATATCTGAGTGAATTGTGGACATGATAATTACATCATCATGAGAAGTGAATATAGATACCGACGCATTATGTAGAAAATGTAAAGAACCAGTTAGGACATGTTCCTTAATAATGATTATGAAAAATAAATTGCCGAAGAATTTAAAATATAGCCGATGCTTATAAAGAGGATAATATAGATAATAAAAAGAGGTTTCACGGCTAGTGTGAACCATTAGAGTTGAGAAGCCGATAGCGTTAAATGTTTTAAAGACCACATGTGATTGTCTAAATATGGAGATTGTGAGATATAGTTATGTTGGAATTTGTAGGTATAAGTATTATATTTATGTCATTTATGACTAGAAGTATCTTTGTCTGGAGAAGTTGAACTAATGGCAAATTATGAAGGCAGACATCGCCTCATACATTAGTAAACGTCTAGCTATTGCAAAGGTCATCATCTGAATTTAATTCGATTTGGGTCATCGTCGACAGACTGACCAAATCTGCTAATATCATTCTCGTTAATGATAAATGCAAAAGATTTATGTAAACATAGCATGCCTGTATCGATCATCTATATCAAGATCCTCGCTTCGCATCGAATTTCTAGAGATTTGCTCAGAAATCATTGAGAACGAACCTTGATGAGAGTACTATGTACCACCCCAATCGAAGGGACGAGGTAAAGTAACGATACAAAGTAATATAAGTGTTGTTTTATGTTTGAATGATTGACCTTTGGTAATGAACCGTATAATCGTTTTCCTTTGGAAAGATTATCATTGATAATCATCGTATTAGGATCGAGATCGAATCTTGTTAAGATTTAGAAATTAGAGCATCTGTAAGCAGGAGTTGAGATAAAGACACCCGACATACACCCATTGTGAGTTGGACATGTCTTTTAGGTTTAAGGTTCCTATGATGGCGAACCTATCCTTACAAAATACCGACCCGCGAAAACTGAAATGATTGTTGAAATTAGGATTTGATTATTAACTGCCGATAGTGGGCAGGAGGTTATGTGAATATGAAATGTAGATCCTGAAGTGCCAAATGGGTAGCGAAGTTATGCAAAAAATTTTAACTTTGGAAAAATGAATTCATGATCTGACAAATCATGGGATATAAGTCCCCGTTGTATGGGACCAATGAGATGATATTAAAGATTGGTTTGAAAGGCATATAAGCTGGATCTACCCTAGGACTTCAAGAACTGCGTGAATTATGTTTCGTAAATCGAACTTGATGGAATATCTATCATGTGAAAATCCGATTATTCTTAGTAGAGCTTAGATCGGCGAAAAGTTGCATTCATCAGAAACCTGTGAACATCATGGATAGAGAAAGTAAGTCAACATTTAGCCTGATCTTATTCCCGTAGTTATGTTTGATGAAACTCGCGTATTGTAATGAATTGTACTTGTGAGAAAAGACCGAATGTGGAGGAAATACCCACATGGCTTTAACTCTATAAGAAGCGAGTAGTAAGATGATCTTTGAGGACAAAGATCCTGTTTAGGGGAAAATGCTGTGACAATCCGTCAATTTATGGTCGATATTTTATTCTCAATATTTATTTGAAAACATTATTTTAATATTATATTATGAACTCACTTATTTTTGGGAAGAAATTTGGATTTTTGTCTTGAAGTAGCATCGACTACGTCTAACCGGAGGATTCAACGTTACGTGCTTACGTTTACATACACCGTCTTTGGTGACAGTCCGAAATTTCAGAAAATAAATTTATCCGTGAATATTATTTTGGAGTTTTAAATTTGTGTTGGTTCATAAACTCAAAAATTTACGAGAAGAGATTAGGACTTACGATTTTATTTTAACTTCCTTTATGACTAAACCGGAAACCTTAGGATTACGTATTTACGTTTTCGAACTCCGTTTTTGAAGAAACATTTTTATTGGATTCGTTTTGTAACGTTGATTCATAATTTATAAAAACGTTTTTCGTAAAACGACCCGACGGCACGCAAATCGAGGAAACTAGAATCGAGGAGTACCTGTAAATAAATGGGTTGAGACAAGTGGGACACTTGTCCCACCCCACTACAAAACCGGCCTAACTAGTGCACCACAACAACTTGGTGTCAAGTTGTAAGTAATATTACTTACACTTGTCATGAAAGCTTACATCTTAAGCTTACCACAACACAAAACCATCTAAGCTAGAAACCACTTCTCATTTCCTACATGCAAACAAGCTACAAAATTTCTCTCTCTCACTCTTGACTCCATTTTTGGCCGTCCCATATATCACAAACAACACCCTCATTTGATCAAAATCAACCACAAAGTCTCATGTTATTCATATACATGTTGATGCCCTTTTGAAGCCCTATTGATTGGTGCAAGTTATAACATCCAAGGAGGAGTATTCATAGTGTCTTGGGGCTGATTTTCCACAAGGAGTTCATGAAGCATGGTGGTCATGAAGATGGTCTTGGTGCATCACAAGTTTCTCCATCAAAAATCCATGTTTTGATCAACCTACATCATCATGGTGGTATAAAGATTGTCGTCCTCATCTTCTTGTTATTTTGATTATGTAAACATGTATTTTATTTCCTATTGTATATGTATATGATGATTATATGATGATAAAAATGTTATGTGGGGATTTGTTGTTGATAAACATGCTTAAAAAGATGAAAGACTATAAGAAACAAGGTTAAAATCTTGGTTAAATTTGATGGCTGTATAAAACAGTAAAGAACTATATGGTAAACTGATAAAATGATGAAGTAGAATGGATTTACAGTAAGCTATGTGTCTTGTACACATGTGAGAGTTAGCCATGCAATGGAATCATTGTAATGAGTGAGATATGATCAAAACAAGTTTAAGGTATAAATCTGAGTTCACTGTTTTGGACGATTTTTAGAAAATATTTAGAAGATGATTCAACAGTAGCTATAAAAGAGTTAAATGTAGCACATATCATGTAATTTATGTGATAAAAATTTGAGCTTCTATCTCCATATAGAACTCAATATATGGCAGTTTTGGTGAAGATGAAAATAAAAATCAGATTTTGGAAAATAAAGTATAATACTATTATATAAGCACTCAAAATTATATTTTATAAAATGTAAAGTTAAAACCCACTAACTCTTGTATTTTATTTATATAAATATGTACAATGATAAATAAGTGGACATTTTATAAAAATGGTAACTTGTTATGTTTTATAAGTTATAAAAACTATAAACATGATTTTTACGACTTTTTCGGCTAAAACCGTAAAATTAACGTTTTTGTTAAATAAAACCTAGATGGTTGGACCCGTCTAATGAAAACTTTATAAAACTTATATACTGATATATAGACATGTATAACAAGTAAAAACCGATAAAATCCGAACTTTAGGGCATACTGACATTAACGAGCTAAGTAAACATATTGGACTAATACTTGGGCTAATAATTGGACTAAATAAGACAAACACTCATAAAAAGAACTTATTGGGCTTAACCCATTTGGGCCCAACATAAAAGTTTAAATACTGATAATATAAGTGTGAAAAGGATTAATAAGAGTTAAAGAACTTATAATAAGTTTATTGGACTTAAAACACGTAAAATGGCAAAACTAGTAAACTAGTATGAACGTTATCGACACATAACACAAAAATTAGTAAATGAGAATATGTAAACCCACTTGATCATCATATATATATATAATCATCATATGTATACATAATGTTATTTTTATAAAGTCATTGGACATGAGTCTAAGACGAGTATTATTTGTCTAGGTTTCCGTGATTGAAGCACGTACGGTACGTCCGAATTGCCGATAACCCGCCTTCCCACATCAACGTGAGTTCATAGCCTCGCACTCTTTTAAATGTTTTTATAAATGCTTTCTAAACCCGCGAGGGAGATAACATGTTAGTTTTTATAAAATGGGACACCATTTGTCCCGATTGTTTGTTTATTTATTTTGGACCCGAATGATTGAATGACCCGATTGTATGACCTGATAAATGATTAAAGGACCCGATAGATGAAATTAAATGGATTATTAAAGTTAGGTTATGTCACTAAAAGTCCCATTAGCATGAATTGTGAACTACCAGGATTTGGTAGACGCTTATGCATTTAATAGTACTATTTGGGGACGATCACCCCAGTTCGCGCCTTGACGGTTGATCCCCGTCGTGCCACATTGATTGGTAAGCGCATTTATGTATGAGAAGATTTCCATAGCATGACCTTTGTGACGACACGCTACTTTAGATGGGCAAAATTGGTATCGGGTTAGCTACCCGTTTTGGTTTTAGTAAGGTAACAATGTCATGCGGCTTATAATAATCCAATCACTGAAATATTACTAGACGCTCCGAATTACGATGTATTGCCTGACTAGCAATACAGGGTCATACTATTGATATTATGTTTGTGTTTTGGTTTTCATAACCATATTCATATAACGGTTTTTGGTTTCATACAACGTCATAAGACGTATTGTATGATGTTTTTACGATATTGGCTCGTATAATAATTTTTAAGGCAAATGCCTATATTATGATTTTCGATAAGGATTTATATAGAATGACTTGGCTATTTTATGGCCTATTACAAGGATTTGTATAAAATGATTTAGGCTATTTCTTGGCCTATCAAAACGATGTGTACAAAATGATTTTCAGTAATAATTTTATACTGATATTATATTGATGGAATTTATTAAACTCTATGAATTCACTCGGCGTTATCGCTGACCTTTTCTTTTAACATGTTTTATCTCAGGTACTTGAAGGTAATTCTCGGGAAGACAACAAGAATTCATGGCCCGCACCTAAACAATATTTTCCATTCAAATACTTTGTAAAACTTTGTATGAAATATAATGACTTGGGACCGATGTAACTTTGATCTTTATGAATGGAAATGATTTATTATTAAACGACCCGATTTTCATGCGTTGTCTATGATGTGAGTAATGTGCTATCCCGTAACACCAACTAGTCTTCCGCTGTACTGAGTTGTATAAATTTGGGGGTGTTACATAATCTGCTAGAAATTAAGAGTTTAAGAGCAAATCTTTCGAAAGAACTTAAAGAAAAAGAGTCAGTCGTTAATAATTTTCAAAACCTACAAACGGATTTCGAAATTCTCGAGTCTAAAAGAGTTGAAACGGAAATTAAGGCGTCTGAGAGAGTTAAAAAGACTGAAATTTTGCTTTTAAAACAATATGCTGCTTCACATTTAGTACACTTGTTTCATTCTTCTTTTCAAGAGTTCAATCTATCGCGTCTAATAGACCTACCACCTAACCCGGGGTATGCAAAACAAGCATTTCACCACAACCCAAGATTTTATGATGCAACCAAGTTAGGATTGGTACTAGATCCGATTGTGTTCTTGAATGAATCTGAGAGCATGACACCATATGAAGAGAATCGGTTAAAATTACTTCCTACATATCCTGAATATGATTATGCTCAAATGAATGCAAAAAATGCTAAAATAGATCTTAGAACTCGATTTAATATGAAAAAGAAATCTATCCAAACATCCACTTTCATGCCTACTAGAGAATGCCTTAGTATAATTCCTACACTCGTTAACTCAGATGAACCGAAGGAAATTCCTAAGAATCTTCCACCGATAAGTACGATAAAGCTCAGCTTGGAAGAGATTGAGCGATACCTTACCGAGTTTGACAAGGTCATTATGGAATGTACGACTTCAACGGCTCTAACCGCTGGAGAATGGGCTTTCGAACACATGAAAACGGTGTTTGAGAAAGAGATTGTTCTATTTGTAAACAATATTAAAAATGGAGTCTATAATCTAGAGTGAAATCTAAGCTTTGAAAAAGGTGAAGTTCAAAAAGTTTTATATGAAATGGATGATGCTTATGAACAACATTTAATTGAGAAAGAAAAGATTTTATCCATGTATGACTGATTCTTAGAACATATATTGTCACTCAAAGTGATGCAAGTTGTTACTCTTAAATATGCTCATGAGATTTCATCTGTTGTGAATAAATGTGATGATGTGTATGATATGTCTGTGAATATTGTTGCGCCTTTGATAAATGTAGATAATCATTTTTGTCATGAATCCAACGCTGAATTTTTAAAGCTTCAAGATTCTTATAACACACTTTCAAAACATTTTAATGAGCTTCAACAACATTGTATATCTCTTGAAATTGAAAATCAGTCTAAAAATGAAACTCTTTCAAAAACAAATGAGTGTGAAAAATCCGTTGAGACTAGTGACAAGATCATTCAGGTAGTTCAGGCTTTAGAGGAAGAAATTATGAGACTTAAGAGAGAATCAGTAGCAGAGAAATTGGAACTAGAGGCTGCAGAGATTAAAAATCATGCCCTAGAAGATAGAATTACTTCTATGATAGGGGAGCTTGATAAAGTAAAGCAGGATTTCTCAAATATTTATGGTTCAATAGAAGAACGCTTCTCTTTTAATGCGGCAGAGCAAAAGTCACTCGTTGACCAATTGAATCGTAAGTGCCATGAAATCTCTGAGTTAAACATTCAACTCATAGAAAAAAACATGGTTTTGACTGAATTAAAAGAGACACTTCAACTCAAAGGACAAGAAGTTGTTGATAATTCAGCTACAATGTAGAATATTGATAATCAATGAATCTATGAAGGGGTTTGTTGATTTCTAGAGAGAGAAAGTTAGAGAGAGAAAGTGAGAGAAACTATGTGTATTTTATTAATATGGAAACTAGGAAATGACAACAACCAACCCCTTTCCATGGTGGAAAGGGGTATATATAGTTCCAAGCATAACATGGGCTTGGGCTGGTCCATGACAAGCCCATGGACCGGTTCTTACTTAAGTTAATAAGTAACTAACAACTATTTTCTAACTACGAGCTATTACAACATAAATATTATTGTGGAGTGACCGATACTTCTAATATACGTAAAAACGTATTTCTAACAATCTCCCCCTAAGGGAGGTCACTCCACGTTTACAAAGTTCTAAACCTAGCATACTATACTAAGTCTTCGTTCTTTAGCTCGTAGTCTTTTCTTCTTTTCTTTCTTTTGTTGTGAATATGTTGGTTTGATCTTTTTGGCTTTGACTTGAGAGCATTGTTCTTTGGCCTTTCACGTGCGATCTTTGCCTCTCTTGTGAACTTGCCTCCTCGTGACTCCATGTTCCACACACTTATGTCTTTTTGTTGAATTCTCGAAAGTTTCAGAGTTTGGTACAGCGGAAGACTTTATCTTGTACTTTCTTGAATTTTTGCTAAACTTTGATGCAGAAAAACATAAGCATGTGGGAACGACTTCTACAGGTACACCGCAACACCACCGTCTTTACTAGTACACAGCAACGCCACCGTCTTCAACAGGTACTCAGCTACGCCACCGTCTTTAACAGGTACACAGCAACGATACGAATAAAATGGCTTTGAACATTTTATTCTAATTCGGTAGCATTTTACCTCCGGTCGGTGAAGACCGTTGGACGATATTAGATATCGTACCCGTGACGGATAGATTCAATTAAGTAACTTCCTAACAGGATTTCGCGGGTAAACCCGTTCTCTTTATTCGACCGTCCAAAGCTGACTGCGAACATAAAGAGTGAATCACTTGGATAAATTATCCTTGTGATTAGAAGCCGTCAATTCATGAAACCTAGAACAAGTGAATTTCAATTAAGATTTTCACCATCGTTGCTTTCCAGTTGTCACGAGCTCAATTCATAAAGAATCTTGCACGTTACCTACCAAGTGCTGTTTGATGTTGACACTAGAAGGATTTCCACTCGTCACTGTGGTCAATAAAGAGTCACTCTGAGTGTTCTGGCAAGATCATATGATAATGCGAAGAGGCCTGGAACGAGTTTAAGTTCAATTAAGAATTAAACCACTGTTACCTTCCAGTTTTTCACAAGATTGGTTCTAAAAGAACCGCACGTGTAACCTACCATGAGCTTGTTTGATGTTGGCTCAAGCAGGATTTCCATCTTCATTGTAATACTTGCGTATTACTCGGATGTTCTGGCAATATTACAGGAACATTGCCTAGGACTCATGAAAATCTCTTACTTTTCACAGTGTGTGAGAAAGCAAGGAATAAATGGAAAGTGTCCTAATGAGACTTTTGATGATCTCTTGGCTCTAGACTCGATTGTGCGTTTTGATTTAGTGAGCGATGGCTGGAGAGGAGTGCCACCTTTTCAATACCAGTCTATTCGGAGTGAATAAACCAATAGATAACGTGTTTATCTCCGTGTGATTAAAACAAATACCTTTTGAGAGATATTTGAGTTAGCTGGGAAGGGTTGTGCATTGCATCACTGGGTCCATGATGTCTTTCTTCAATACCGAGAATCATTAGCAAAAATGACCTCAATAGCATATGTATTGACCCGGTTTCTGCCTAAAGTTGTAAGGAGGGCTTCTTTCTTTACACCCTTTATCTTTACAATTCTTTTTCATTCTTCAACCCCTTCAATGCTTACCAATACGTCATCACTAGCAGCTTGTTGTGATTGTTCCAGTGCTAGCTTAAGTACTTGGTCGGCATTCAGCTACGTTCACATTCTTTCTCCATCTTTCCTAGGACTTCTAATTCTATCTAGGGAATTGTCCTTGGGAAGATTCCATCGGCTCTGATGAATCATTGGACTAAACCTATTCCTACCACCCTTTTGTCACCACATCCGTCGTGAATTAAGCGTGTTTTGGGAAGGAATTGCCACCATGAAAAATCATTGAAAATCACCTAAGGTACTTGTGATATTAAAATCAAAAGTTTTGTACCTTAGGTGTTTTGATCATAAAAAACGCTCCCCCTTAACACGTGCTTAACACATATTAAGTTGGATTATCGTTAAGTCTTTTTCATCTTTTAGCGAAGTATCACTTACGTCTCCTTAATCCCATTTTCTCCCCTTATCCAAAATGTTAACCATTAATATTTGGGATATTGAATGGATTAACCGGTCTTTGGGTAAAAATGAAATCGATGTTTGGCCATAGAACAAGTTATTGCTCCCCCTTAAGTTAATAAGGGATAGTTGTAGTGCTTTGGTATGACATATTTTGAAAGATTTAGAATCTCGTGAGAAATTCTTGAAAAATTATCATACCTTAACACTACAGCAAGCCATACAAGCACATTATTCACAAATATACATATTCACAATTGAAAAACCAATATAAAGTGACCTGAAATGTACGACCCATTAGATGGATCGTTGCAGTAGCTTGTGGTGCACTAAATACGGTCTTCCACCCACGAATCTTTCCAAGCTCCTCATCAATCTACGTTCACGGAGCTTTTGATCGATCTTCTTGATCACATACTTTGCCATCTGCCGGTAACCCGGATGCCAATCCTCCGTCATCTCTGGAAAAGTCCCACCCGAGTTCAGATGCTCCAACTTTCCTCTGACTTGTATAAGAGTTCCATCACTATACTTGTGGAGCTCCCCCACCCTCATAAACTTCATCAAACCTCGACTGTTCAAGTAGAAAATGCCGTAATTCGGGACAGAAATGCCGGTATAGGGACATCTTTCTACATGTTGAGGTAGCACTTGATTCACAGGACGGGTTAAATTGAGCTTCCTCTGATAGCTTTCGACTCCCAACTGAAGATCTTCAACTCGTGACTTGATGACAACGCTTCGTGTGAACATACGAAGTGCTGTATTCAAAGCAATCAGGTCTTCACGAGGAATATGTGTGAGTTGATCTCGGGTCATCAGAAGCAGCATATCTTCGATATCCTCAAGGCGAATGATGGAAAAATCTCCCTGCTGGATTTTGTATTCCCTGTCATCCTCCCTTTTCAAACGAATCTCCGTGACATGATAATAGCCATTCTTGGCTTCAGTTTTCATTCCTAAGATGCTGGAGATGCGGATGTCGGATCTAACATTGCTTCCAGAATTGACCAAGCAGCAACCCCTGTACGCCCTTCGGACTCGTTCGTCCCAATGAGATGCACCTATGACAGCATACATATCATAATTACGATTCATTTTTGGGACCCAGAGTCGATTTACCTTTTCCTCGATAAAGGGTATTGTCCCCCAGTTGGCAGCTTTCAGCAAGGTCAGAGAGGTTGCGTACTTTGATGACCCCTTCAGTAGATACACAAGATCATTGGTGACGAAGAAGTCAAGAGCAATCTGATTATCTTGAGTAGGATCCATTGGAGGTGGAGCTCTTTCTGATTCATGAAGACCTGGCCGTTGAACGGTTTTCAGAGCCTTCAGGATCTCATCGGCATAATACTCGAACTCCATCCGGGTCAACCGGGTTTTGGCGCGAAGCCTCTTATCATTCAGCGCTTTCTTCACCAATGATGGAGTAACCGACGTCTTATACTCATGAGCAAGAAATGCACATAAGTCAATAGGACTGCGGATACGGAGATACAACACATCTTTGTCAGCATCTGTGATCGGATCATATTGTGCTGCTGCCGTGATCCAAGCCTATGGTGGTGCAGTCACGTCTATCTCCAACGTGTCTTCCCAGTCTCGTGTGCTTGGTTCAGGAACCGTAGATTGTTGTGCTTGTTGTAGAGGAGTTGGAGTGCGAACATCTGTTGGTTCAGTTTCAGGCATTTCAGCAGTGTCGTGAACTGGAGAGTGTTGTGCAGCTTCGGGTTCCGTCACTGATTCTGCAATCACAGGAGAAACAACAACAGAACTAATGGGGTTAGTGGTAATAGGTAAAGATACAGCGATAGAGATACCGGGAGCCGATGACGCTGTAGTGGCATTCACATCGTGGCGCCACTTAGTTCGTCTTGATTCCGTCGATGTTGATTTGTCCTTCTGTGCTGCATCTTTCGTGGACTTGGTTCCAGTCTTAGCAGTTTTCTTGGAGCTGGTAACCTTGTCTCCCTCTTTCGGCTGTTCACCCCCATCATCATCCTGATTGTCATCCCCGTTACTACCCCTAGCACTCACCTGATTCTCATCACCACCATCATCGCCATCATCATCATCCTCATCATCCTCATCATCCTCATCATCATCCTCACCCTCGTCATCGTCTTTATCCTTTTCTCCTTCTTCTTCTTCTTCTTCTTCTTCCTCTTCTTCACCCGTACCCTCTTCTTCACTTTCTTCCCTTTCTTCCTCAGGTAAGATGTGATATGGTACCACACTTCCAAACATTTTGAATAACCTATCATCCTCCATGATAGCATCATTCAGGGATTTGTATAGAGCCCGTTGAATCCTAGACTTATCAAACGATCCATGTTCCACCATACGAGCCTTAAGGATCTTCTTCAATTCAAAATCCGTCAGGTCATAAGCAATCTTGTAGGCGGCTTCTGAAGGATTGGATGATTTGATCATCAAGTTGTCAGCAGCAAGTGTCTTCAACTCATCACGAATTTTAGGCATTAGGGATTCAACGGATTCTTGCACTCTTTCTTTCACAGAGGCTTCAAGTGCTTCTTTTTGCTCTTTGTATTTATCCCTCATCGCTTGAAGTCTGGTAATACGTGCAGCATGCTTATCAGCCTCAGCTTGCTTAACCCGAGCTAGTTCTTCTGCATGTGCTTTTCGAGTCAACTCCATATCTGAAGCGAACCTAGCAATCATCTCCTCTTGGGCTTTCCTAGATGCTTCTTCACTTTGAGCTCGTCTTTGCAACTCTTGGCGAAGTTCATCCATTTCGCGTTTGTGAGTATCCACATGTTTGTCAAACATTTCGGCCATCACTAATGCAGCCATTGCAGATGTTGCAGAGCTGCTCTGGGTTGATTGAATAGGCTCGGTTGTTACTGCGGTGCTAAGGATGGGAATTATAGGTGGTTGAAGAAATGGTGTTGAAGTCGGTCTGGTTGGTAAGGGTTGTATGGGTGGAGGTTGAGTTGCTAAGGGTTGAGTTGACACCATGATCGTAGGGGCAACAGACTCCTTTTCCAAACTTGCTGTAATAGGAATTGATGGCTCCTTCGAAGTGGAATAATGTTCAGGTGACCCAAACTCATCAACATCATCTGGTTCCACGTACTCATCCTCAATATCTACCCTTGCACCTGAACCACTACCGCCAGTATCTTTCCTACTCCTTTGAATTGCTATCTTCATCATTTGTTTCTCGGTCTTGTCAAGAGCAGGATCACCAATATCTTCTTCATCACGTAAGGCCATCTCATCAGCCTTACCCTTTCCCTTCTTACCCTCTGTCTTCTTCTTCTTGGTTTCGGGTTCAGGTAACGCAGCTGGTTGTTTGCGTTTACCTTTACTCTTAACCGTTGTAGACGAGTCTTCTCCAGTCTGAAGGTTTGCTTTCAGCTTCTTGATTTCTATTTGCAGTAACTTGTAATCCGCAGAACCCTTAATTTTATCAGTGAGAAGGTAATCAGGAATAGGACCCGGAATCACACCAATAGACGGTCCTTCATGCCTCAGATCCACAGTATCATCAGCTTCTTCAGTGTGATAGCGACCTGCTGCACGCCTATCAATAGTAGCATCAAGCTTCATAAAATAATTAATGATAAGCTTAATAAACCGAGGATAAGGAAAGAAGTTTGTCTTCAGCTTCTTGTTGTAGAAGAGTTGAAAGGTGAATTCTTCCCATATCAACAAAGCATAATCTGAATTTGCAGCTTTGTACATGCCATAGAAGAGGTTTATTATAGGACTGCGCAAAGCATCATGGCCACTTATTTTTGGTGTAAGACATCTACTGAGAATACCCATCAATGCTCTCCAAGGTTGTCCTACTTTAGCAGTGGTAAATTCAGACGCAACTCGTATTTCCGGACATCCAAGAGCGTCAAATAACTCCACGAGTTCATCTTTAGTAGGATCCCTCGAGAATGACATGCCTTTGGGTCTATCCCGTATACCAAGAATCTTACAGAAGTCTGATACTGTGAGTGTCTGCTGCTTGTTGTCGATGGTGAAGGTGATCTTGTTTGAAGTGATTTCCTTGGTAGCCCAAAATTCATACATATACTCATACGGCACCGAGGCTGTTCTCCTAAGGGCGTTCTTGAAATGAGAGTTATCGAGGATGGCTATGGCGACCTTAAAACCATGGTGAGTGGATTTTGAGACTTGCTTCAGCCGGTAATTGTTGGGTATAAACTTAAGTGTTCGTGCTTTAGCAATATCGGCTTCTCTAGATTCTTGGATTGCTTGTACTGTTGGATTAGTCATTGTATCTGCTTAAGATAAGACATGAAAGGTTGATGCACAAAAACATATAGATATATATCATTCTTACTTCTAAGCATAACACATTTCATAGGATAAAACAACAAGTACATATAGCATGCAAACAAGAATAATCAAACAACTCTTCATCCGGAACTTTTCCTCATTCGGAACTTCTTCATCCGGAAGTTCTTCATTCGGAACTTCCTTCATCCGGAAGTTCTTCATTCGGAACTTCCTTCATCCGGAAGTTCTTCATTCGGAACTTCCTTCATCCGGAAGTTCTTCATTCGGAACTTCCTTCATCCGGAAGTTCTTCATTCGGAACTTCTGGGCTTGATCCGGAACTTCTTGATTCGGAAGTTCTTGATCCGGAACTTCTGGCTTGATCCGGAACTTCTTGACCCGGAACTTCTTGATCCGGAACTTCTTGATTCGGAAGTTTCCTTGGTTCGGAACTTTCCTGATCCAGAACTTCTTGATCCGGAACTTCTTGATTCGGAAGTTTCCTTGGTTCGGAACTTGTTGATCCGGAACTTCTTGATCCGGAACTTCTTGATCCGGAACTTTTGTTGAATGAACAGAAACTTGTTCCGATGAACAGTCGAACAGTAAAAATGAAGATTAAGCCCAGATTTTGACCAAATAACCCAAAAAGTTTTGTGATTTCAACAATAATAAGTAAAAACTAATACTTATCCACTAATCCCAATCACAAAAACACCAAAAACACCAAGAATCAAGATGATTTTTCTTAAAGAACACTAATACAATCAAAAACTAAAAAACCACACAAATCACTACCTTAAATCACCCCATAGCTCTTGATACCAAATGTAGAATATTGATAATCAATGAATCTATGAAGGGGTTTGTTGATTTCTAGGGAGAGAAAGTTAGAGAGAGAAAGTGAGAGAAACTATGTGTATTTTATTAATATGGAAACTAGGAAATGACAACAACCAACCCCTTTCCATGGTGGAAAGGGGTATATATAGTTCCAAGCATAACATGGGCTTGGGCCGGTCCATGACAAGCCCATGGACCGGTTCTTACTTAAGTTAATAAGTAACTAACAACTATTTTCTAACTACGAGCTATTACAACATAAATATTATTGTGGAGTGACCGATACTTCTAATATACGTAAAAACGTATTTCTAACATACAATCTCTGCCTGGACCTCTAGTGCTCGCAAACCCAACCCACGTGTGCTATATCGGGATCCAAAATTTAAGAATAGTCCAACAAAGTTTGCCACATACATGAAAAATGCCTTAGAACATGCTGATCTTGCTAGAGAGATCGTTGATGACATGCGTGAACTAGATCAAACAAGTCATCTTCTATTCGAGCTATTCTTATATGTGGATCGTGTTCAGGATTGTTTAGCAAACTTAGAGTACATTTGGCAACCGATATCTGTACACCCGAGAGAGCAAACCCCCAAAATTGTTACTCCATTTAATAAGAATCCAGGATCTAAGCCTATTTTAAACACACCTATCAAGGCTACATCAAAATCTGTCACTAATGTTCCCATGGCTTCTACAGGAGTAATTATGTCTACTAAGTCTAAAGGATCTCAAGACAAGAAAGATAGGATCAAGCCTTCCATTAGTAGAACTGCCAAGAAGAAAGTAGAAGTTCACCCTAGGAATGTTATTTCAGTTTCAAATAAAAATAATCATGTATCTAAAACAAAAGGATCTGCTTCTGTTCAGAAGCCTAAGAAAAATGTGAATTCGAATTTGCGATGTTGGAATTGTAATGAATGCATGTTTTCTCAGCGTCATGATTTATGCCTTGTTGATCACGTGAATGCAATGTATGCAATTAGGAACAATCTTAAATGGATTCCAACGGGGAAGAAATTCACCCAAGTTGGTTGGCAATGGAAACCCACTGGTAGGACCTTCACTGCTAATGGAACTAAGTGCCCTTTAACTAGGATCACATCCACGGAAGTTAGGTCTCAGCGTCCTTTAAATAGGAACACTAGCACTAAGAAATGGAAAAAGCGCCCTTTAACTAGGCCTACCCCCACTATTGTGCCTACCAGTGAAGAAGTACCTCAGGATATTAGACAACTAGAATCTAAGCCGGCATTTAGGAAGCAAGTTTTGAAGCCTAATAATTCTTCGGTTAGCAAATCTAAGATAATTATATCTGTACCTACTAACACAGAGGAACTACTAGATTCCGATACATCATCCTTGTCTGGTGATATTTTCAGGTGGTCAAAATCATCCTTTGGTACTTGGACTCTGGATGCTCAAAGCATATGACGGGAGATCGCTCGATGCTCAGAGATTTCGTCAGCATGTTTCTAGGAACGGTTAAATTTGGCAACGACCATATTGCGAAGATCATGGGTTATGGTGAATACCAAACTGGGAATGTTACGATTTCAAGGGTTTATTATGTGGAGGGACTTGGTCACAATCTTTTTTCAGTGGGACAATTTTGCGATTCAAACCTTGAGGTGGCTTTTCGACAACATACTTTGTTTATTCGTGATCTTGCAGGAAATGATTTGTTAAAAGGTTCTAGAGGGGATAATCTCTATACATTTTCTATTCAAAACATGATGGCCGCCTCTCTTGTTTGCCTTATCTCCAAAGCATCTAAGACCAAGTCATGGTTGTTGCATCGCCGGTTATCTCATCTTAACTTTGATGCTATTAACCATTTGGCTAAAAACGAACTTGTTCGTGGTCTTCCAAAACTTAAGTTCGACAAGGATCATTTATGTTCCGCGTGTTCTTTGGGGAAAAGCACCAAGAAATCATACAAACCTAAAGCTGAAGACACCAACCAAGAACCACTGTATCTTTTGCACATGGATCTTTGCAGGCCAATGCGTACGGCTAGTGTGAGTGGAAGAAAATACCTCCTCGTCATGGTGGATGATTTCTCCAGGTTTACATGGGTAAAGTTTTTAGAATCCAAGGATCAAGTACCAAACTATATCATTACGTTTCTTAAAATGATCCAAGTACGCCTTAATGCTACTGTTCGCCGCATTCGGACTGATAACGGTACTGAGTTCGTTAATCAGACTCTTCAAAATTATTATGAAAAGGTTGGTATTTCTCATAAAACATCTGTGGCTCGCACTCCACAACAAAATGGTGTCGTTGAAAGACGCAACCGTACACTTATGGAAGCTGCTAGAACTATGTTGATTTATGCGAATGCTCCTTTATTTTTATGGGCTGAAGCAGTGGCAACCGCATGCTATACCCATAACCGCTCCATCATCCGTAAACGCCATGGTAAAACTCCATATGAGCTACTTCATGGACACAAACCCGATATTTCATTTCTTCATGTGTTTGGTGCACTATGTTATCCAAATACAAATAGTGAGAATTTGGGCAAACTTCAACCGAAGGCTGATATTGGTTACTCGCCTGCAAATAAAGCTTACCGGATTTATAACCGAAGTCTTGGTAAGATAGTAGAAACTTTGGATGCCGATTTTGATGAGCTAACAGCGATGGCTTCTGAGCAACACAGCTCTGAACCCACATTACATGAGATGGGAACCAGTACATTCAGTTCTGGTTTAACTCCCAACAATCCTACTTCTCCATCATTTATACCACCTACAAGGTCCGAGTGGGATGAGTTATTTCAACCTATGTTTGATGAATTATTTGATCCACCTAGTAATGATTCTCCAGCACCTGCAGCAGTAGCTCCGTTTCCCGAAGTTGTTGCTCAAGATAATGGAAATCAGTCCGAGACATCTACTGTTACTCATGAACCAGATGTCCCATCCCCCACCAATTCACAAACTACACCTGAATCATCACTCCCACTCGTTCCTAATGATGTTGAAGAGGATCCCTATGATCACGATTTGGAATTTGCTCACTTACAAGAGCTTCCTTTCTTTGGTTCACAAATACCTGAAGACCCTAACATTGTGTCTATCTCAGAGGAAGCTCCTGCAATCGTTCACTCCCGACCACCTAGGATTGAAAATCATAACATAAAATTGACAAGGGATCACCCAATCCGCAATATCATTGGTGACATCAATCGACCAGTCTGAACACACCACCAACTCCATGAACATGCATTATATTGCTACTTTGATGCATTTCTTTCCGACACTGAACCTAAAAACTGGCAACAAGCCATGACTAAATCATCTTGGATTGTAGCCATGCAAGAGGAACTTAATGAATTTCAACGTATTGAAGTGTGGGAATTAGTTCCTTTACCCAGCAACGTTGAAATCCTTACATTGTTGTGGGTATATAAGGTTAAACTCAATGAGTTAGGTGGAGTGCTGAAGAACAAAGCTAGATTGGTTGCTAGAGGTTACAAACAAGCTTTGGGTATTGACTTTGAAGAATCCTTTGCTCCTGTGGCACGATTGGAGGCAATTAGACTATTCCTTGCTTATGCTGCTCATATGAACATGATCGTCTACCAAATGGATGTTAAGACGACATTTCTCAATGGTAAATTAAGGGAAGATGTCTACGTAAGCCAGCCAAATGGATTCGTCAACTCGGAGTATCCTAATCACGTGTAGAAGCTCAAGAAGGCTCTTTATAGGTTGAAACAAGCTCCACGCGCGTGGTACGATCTCTTATCGTCGTATCTCATCTCGAAAGGCTTCTCCAAAGGCAAAGTGGACCCAACATTATTTATTCTCAAGGAGGACAATGACATGATACTGGTATAAATTTATGTTGATGATATAATATTTGTTGCTACTAATCAACGATTGTCTGACCATTTTGAGAAAATTATGTCCACACGTTTTAAGATGTCGATGATGGGAAAATTTTCATTTTTCTTAGGGTTGCAAATTTCTCAGAATCCCAGAGGCATCTTCATAAATCAATCAAAATTTGCTCTTGAATCATTAAAGAAGTATCATTTTGAAAACTGTGACCCCGCGGATACTCCAATGGTGGAGAGATCCAAGTTAGATGAAGATAAGGAAGGGATAGCTGTCGATCCTAAACTTTACCGTGGAATGATCGGCACCCTTCTCTATCTGACTGCTAGCAGGCCTGATTTGCAATTTGCTATATGCATGTGTGCCCAGTATCAGGCTCGGCCTACCGAAAAGCACTTACATGTTGTGAAAAGGATCTTTCGGTATCTTAAAGGAACACTTAATCGTGGTATGTGGTATCCGAAGGACTCTTCTATTGCACTAATCTCATATGCATATGCGGATTATGTCAGGTGTCAAGATACTAGACGTAGCACTTCTGGCAGTGTGCAACTTCTTGGAGATTGACTTGTTAGTTGGGCATCAAAAAGGCAGAAAAGCGCTGCGATATCAAGTACAGAGGCTGAATACATTGCTATATCCGGTTGTTGTGCTCAAGTTCTCTGGATGAGATCACAATTAACTGACTCCGGTCTTGGATTCAACAAAATCCCGATGTACTGTGATAACAAAAGTGCAATTGCTCTGTACTGCAACTACGTTCAACATTCCCGGGCAAAGCACATTGACATACGCTACCACTTTATCAAAGAGCAAGTGGAAAATGGAGTGATCGAACTGTACTTCGTCAACACTTAGTATCAGCTGGCAGATATATTCACAAAGGCCTTAGATCGAGGACGTATCGAGTTTTTGATCAAAAAGCTAGGCATGAAATCATTCTCACCAACAACACTTAAGGAGTTGGCAGAAGAATCTGAAGAATAGTGGTGGTGAACTATTCTAGAGTATCCTTTGATCGTTATCTTGTATATTATCGTATATATATATTTAAACAACCAAAAGAAAAATACAAAAATATAAAACATTGAAAAACCATAAAAAATATAAAACATACAAAAACCATAAAAAATATAAAATCAAGAAAATCCAAAAATATTTTTCATTTTTAAAATCGGGCATGTCTTTTAGTACGGTAATATTTAAGGCCTTAGAAATGTCGATTAAAATTGACACGGCGCCATAAATAGAGTCCGTATAAAAGTTGTACATGTTTTTAAAACATGCCCATTATGGCTTGTAGTTATTTCAGACTGCAACCCGCTTTTCGCATTAAAGTTACGTATTTCTTATGAAAACGTTGGCTCACAACGGAAATTAATTTTCTCGGGCAAGGTTTACTTTAAAACCTTGTAAGGGACTAAGTTTACTTTATAACTTGGTCTAACACAAGTTAGTGTATGTATCAGTGCACTGATTTTGTCAAAATAAGAGAAATCTTATTGCGACCAGAATCGTTCCAACTAATCACTTAACCGGAAAATGTCTTCATGGATATTTGTTGCTTTAACATCATTAACTACAACTCTTTAAATAGAAAACGGGTTCGTGGTTAAGGGGGAGCATATATTAAATCTTCTTGGAATTAAAATTGGTCTTCAAAAAGGATTTTCAGAAAATATAAACCGTTCATCATCATCATTAAGTGCTAAGTGTTCCTTGTGTGAAATAGACATTCAACTATAGGTTATTTTGAATTTTGGCGTTAAGTGTATGTGTTCGTGTGCGTGAGCGGGTTGGTATTTCGTCAAGTTTATTTGGTTAATCCTAACGACTTTAACAAATACTATAAAACTAGGGGACAATCACTTCCGCCGTCCAAAGAGAGGTTCTTCTATTGTCTCAGCTCACATAATTAAAAGCATTCAAGGAGCAACCACTCAGACGGTATTCGGTTATGATTACTTGAATGTAATCGTGTTCAAAAGTACTGATGAGAAAGAATACCGAATCGACGAAAGTGATCTCCAGTACCTTCAACTGGAAGACATCGAAGATCTTCTGCTGTTATTGGCTCAGGAAAAAGTTGACCATCTACAACTTGAGATTGTTATTGCATTGAGCTCCAACTTTCGCCAATATGCAAGAAAAATCGTCATTCAAAACAGGGTGGAAGACTTTCAACTTGGAGTAGAGAGCTATCAGAAACAGCTAAACTTGCAACGTCCCCATACAACTCCGCTCAGTAATTTTCACAAGAATAAGAAGCCATGCATGGGGACCACGACACTGGAAGCAGGGATATTTTATCCAAAAGAAAATGGAGTCATGCAGTTTATGCGTTTCTCTGAACTACACAAATTCAGCGATGGCACGCTCAATCATGTTCGAGATGATCTGACGGTTCTCAATGCCGACCTACAGCTTCCAGCAGTTAAGTACACCTGGACAACCCAGTGCAAAAAGGGAGCAAAGTACACGATCAAGAAGATCGAAGAACTTCTAAGGAAGCGCCGGTTGCTACGAAGTGTGGAACGATTCGTCGGTGGACGACCATATGTAGCTCACCATAGGTTCACGGAACGAGCCATTTAATTATGGTTCGTCTTATAACAGGTCAACTCCATATGACTATAATTGTGAATATGTTAATTTTTTTATAATCAGCTTTTGTGGCTTGTTGTAGTGTAAAAGTATGATATTTTTCAAGAATTTCTCTCGAGATTCTAAATCTTTCAAACATATCATACTCAAGCACTACAACTAACCCTTTTGGCGAACATCTAATTTCATTTTATTACCCAAAGACCGGTTAATCCATTAACATCCAAAATATTGATGGTTAACATTTTGGAAAGGGGAGAAAATGGGATTAAGGAGACTTAATGATACTTGGCTAAACAATGAAAAAGGCTTAAAAGATAAACCAACTTAATATGTGTAATGCACATGTTAAGGGGGAGCGTTTTTGGTGATAAAAACACTTAAGGCACAAAAACATTGATTATAATATCACAAGTGCTTTATAGTGATTTTTCAAGGATTTTTCATGGTGACAATACTTACCCAAAACACACTTAATTCACGACCAATGTGGTGACAAAATGGTGGTAGGTATATGTATTAGTCCAATGATTCATCAGAACCGATGGAATCTTCCCAAGGACAATTCCCTAGATAGAATTAGAAGTCCTAGGAAAGATGGAGAATGATTGTGAACGTAGCTGAATGTAGACCAAGTACTTAAGCTAGCACTGGAACAATCACAACAAGCTGCTAGTGATGACGTATTGGTAAGCATTGAAGTGGTTGAAGAATGAAAAAGAATTGTAAAGATAAAGGGTGTAAAGAAAGAAGCCCTCCTTACAACTTTAGGCAGAAACCAGGTCAATACATATGCTATTGAGATCATTTTTTAATGATTCTCGATATTGAAGAAAGACATCATGGACCCAGTGATGCAATGCACAACCCTCCCCAGCTAACTCAAATATCTCTCAAAAGGTATTTGTTTTAATCACACGAAGATCAACACGTTATCTATTGATTTATGCACTCCGAATAGAATGATATTGAATAGGTGGCACTCCTCTCCAGCCATCGCTCACTAAATCAAAACGCACTATCGAGCCTAGAGCCACGAGATCATCAAAAGTTTCATTAGGACACTTTCCATTTATTCCTTGCTTCTTCACACACTGTGAAAAGTAATAGATCTTTATGAGTCCTACGCAGTATTCTTGTAATATTGCCAGAACATCCGAGTGATACGCAATTATTACAATGAAGATGGAAATCCTGCTTGAGCGAACATCAAACAAGATCATGGTAGGTGACACGTGCGGTTCTTTAAGAACAAATGTTTTGAAAACTGGAAAGAAACAGTAGTTTAATTCTTAATTGAACTTAAGCTCGTTCCAGGCCTCTACGTATTATCGTATGATCTTGCCAGAACACTCAGAGTGACACTCTTTAGTGTTCACAGTGACGAGTGGAAATCCTTCTAGTGTTAACATCAAACAACACTTGGTAGGTGACACGCAAGATTCTATTTGAATTAAGTTTGTGACAACTAGAAAGCAACGATGGTGAATATCTTAATTGAAATTCACTTGTTCCAGGTTTCATGAACTGACGGCTTCAATCATAAGAATTTTTTAATCCAAATGATTCACTCTTTATGTTCGCAGTCAGCTTTGGACGTTCGAATAAAGAGAACGGGTTTACCCGCGAAATCCCGTCAGGAAGTTACTTAATTGAAACTATCCGTCACGGGTACGATATCTAATATCGTCCAACGGTCGTCACCGACCGTTGGTAAAATGCTACCGAATTAAAATAAAATGTCAAAGCCATTTTATTCGTGTCTTATTATGTTGCTGCATTTGAAGACGCTGGCGTTGCGGTGTACCTGTTGAAGACGTCCTAACATACTTATTCCTTCTGCATCAAATACTTCTACAAATTCAAGAAAGTATGACCTAAAAGTCTTCCGCTGTATCGACTCTGAAACTTTCAAGAATTCAGCGATGGATAAGTGTGTGGGACATGAAGTCACGAAGAGGCGAACATCACAAGAAGATAAAGACTACACGTGAAAGGCCAAAAGAACGTGTTCCAAGCAAAAGGCTAATAAATATCCAACACATATTCACAGAAGGAAGAAAAAGAAAGAAAGAAAGAGAAAGTGGACTACGAGCTCAAGAACAAGATCTAACATGCTAGATTAGGACTTTGTAAATTTGGAGTGACCTCCCTTTGGGGGAGATTGTTGGAAATACGTTTTACGTATAAAGAAAGTCTCCGTCACTCCAAAAATATAGTTATAGGCTCGTAGTAGTGTTTAAGTTACATTTATTAAATAGCCCGACCCATGAGAATGTTCATGGGCCGGAGGCCCAAGTCCATTAAGGACTTGGGTATATAAGCCTCTTTCCACCATGGAAAGAGGTGTTGGTTCTTTCATTTCTCTCTCTAAGTTTCTCACTCTAGACAACATCAACCCTCTTGAAATACAAAGATTATCATTGTTCTACAATCATCATCACAGAACCACCTTTTCCGTCCGGCAAGGCAGTCCTGCCGCCAGCAAGCGACAAACAGAAGGTGTTTTGCCGTCCGGCAACCCCTGTTTGCCGCCGGCAAGTTTCCAGAACCTAAAAAAAAATTATGTTTTTATTATTGTTTAGTTTATTTAATTTCCTATTTACTTATTTTCTTATTAGTTATATTTTGTTTGATATCGTTTTTGTTACTTGTAATCCTTTTCAAAAGTCGTTCAAGACTTGAATGAACACACGTTCTTCCGGTCAAGAATTGCTTAGTCCATACACCGATCCCGAACGTTATATTCACCAATCTCGAAAGAAAAACCGCAAGAAACACCCCTTTGTTTCTTTTGAAAACCGAATCCCAAAAACCAAAAACCCACCATTTGATAATCACTTAGACGCCTTTGTCGTCTATAACCTATTTAACGATCTACCATTTCTATTGGCCGACGATCAATCAATGTGGGCAGCCAAGCGAGTAGTAGCACCTACCCCCGAGGCTGCTATTGTTCAGGTTGAGCTTGGAGAAAAATTTACCGTGAAAGGTCATCACCTTTCAATGATCAAAGACCGCCAATTTGACGGCCGTACGTGGGCTGATCCGCATAAACACATATCCGAATTCATAGAAATATGTGGCATGTTCCATTATGGAGCCGACGTCGATGGAGACGCCATAAAACTCAAACTCTTCCCATCATCTCTATCCGGAGATGCAAGAGTTTGGTACAACGAGTTGACGCCCGGTACCATTGAAACATGGGAACAAATGAGAACCGCTTTTGTGAGCCGTTTCTTTCCACCCGCTATGTACGAAAGACTCATGGGAGAAATCTGAGGTTTCGCCCAACTTCCACAAGAAACACTCATTGATGCGTGGAACCGAATGAAAGACCTACTTCATAGTTGTCATGGACATGGTTTACTAAAAGGAACCATCATCCAAATCTTTTATCATGGTCTCAATGAACCGACGCAAGCAATCCTTGACGCCGGTGGACTCTTTCTTTATAAGACTCCCAACGAAGCATATCAATTGCTCGAGGACCGAGTTCTCTTAAAACTCGATTGGTCCAAAGATAACCGAACCAACCCTTTCAAGAAAACCGTTGCTTTTGTTGAAAATGATGAAAATTCAAAACTCATGGAAAAGATGGATGCTCTCACATCTAAATTCGACTCGCAATTCAAAACCATCAACGACGAAATAAAGGAGATGCGAGGCGAATGTACTCTTTGCGGAGAACCACACCCATCCACGGCGTGTGATGATACACCAATGAGAGAACCGCCACAAGAAGCAAACTACGCCCAAGGAGGATACCGAGGAAGTGGTTATCGAGGTAACTACTACGGTAGAAATCCCGGCATATGGCGTGAGTATCCCAAAAACGAAAATCGTAAATCACAACCCTGTGAGAACGATAATTCCGTTCCATAAAAAGAAAAGAAACCCGAAGAGTCGACCCTAGAGAAAACGTTGTTAGCTTTCATAGAATCTCAAAAATCTACAAACAAGTTCATTAAGAACTAATTCTTCAATCTCAAAGCCAACATTGAAAGAGGTCAAAGACACCACACCGCAACCATTAATGATCTCGAAACCAAACTCGGTCGAATCACCGATCAATTAGCCAATAGACAAAGTGGTTCGCTACCAAGCAACACTCAAACAAACCCAAAACCATCTACGGATAAACCATACCGCCGACCACCCGCCCGTAATGAACATGTGAATGCCGTATTCACAAGAAATGGGCTGACTTATGATCCACCACAAAACCCGAACACCAATGCTCCCACTTTCGCCGATGAAAGTGATGACGAGACCGATGAGCTCGAGAAGGAAGAAACCGTTCCTCCTTCCAAACCCAAACCAAAACAAACCACACCCATTCCAATGCCAACACCGAAGGCATATGAACCAAAAACTCCGTATCCTCAACGCCTACAAAAAGAAAAAATGGAGGCTCGTAATGCTAAATTCCTTAAGATGATCAAGGAAGTTAAGATCAACGTTCCACTTGTTGATATCTTAACCGGCATGCCCAACTATGGGAAATTCCTCAAAGATCATGTGAGCAACCCTAGTACGGAGCAAATCTCTGTTATGTTTCTAAATGAAGAATGTTCTGCAGCTTTGCAAAGCAAACTTCCACCAAAGCTCGGAGATCCAGGAAGATTTCTCATACCATGCACCCTAAACAACAATATCGAATGTCACGCCTTGGCCGATCTAGGCGCAAGTGTCAATCTTATGCCATACTCATTATACAAGAATCTTTCAAATAATACTTTGAAACCTACGAGTATGAGTATACGTTTGGCTAAACACACCTACCAATATCCCATTGGGATATCCGAAAACATGCTTGTTCAAGTTGGCAAATTCATATTTCCCGCCGACTTCGTAATCCTTGAGATGGAGGAAGACCATCAAGTCCCTCTCATTTTAGGACGACCATTCTTGCACACCGCCGATGCTATCATTCGTGTGAAGAATAAAGAACTCAATCTTGGAGTTGGTGACGATCGAGTCACATTCTTAGTCGATAAATCTATGCAACACTCCCATTCCAATGATGACACATGCTTCCGCGTGGATGTTATCGATGAAGTAACGGAAGAATAGTTAGACACATCGCTTGATGACAACGTATCATTCCAAACAACTTCGGAAAAGATTAGCGATATCGATCGTGATCGTGAATTTGAAGGATTCATATCCCTTGATTCCAAAGTAACTCTCGAAGAAGAGGAAAACAAGCCGTTTGAAGTTTTGCCTTCGAAATCGAACTTTATAATTCACAAATCTATTCATGATCCACCGACGGATCTTGAGTTGAAACGTCTTCCCGAATATCTCGAGTACGCTTATCTAGAGAAGGACTCACTCCTTTCGATAATTATCTCAGCCAAGCTCGAGGAAGATCAAAAGAAACGTCTCTTTTCTATGCTAAAAAACCACAAAGAAGCGTTTGTTTGGAAAACATCCGATATACAGGGTATTAGCCCAAATTTTTGCAAACACAAGATCAATATCGAAGACGATGCCAAACCCTTTATTGAGAGGCAACGTCGAGTTAACCCAAACATGAGGAGATAGTAAAAGCCGAAATCATCAAACTCCTTGAGGCGAGAATCATTTATTCCATAGAGGATAGTCCTTGGGTTAGTCATATTCATTGCGTTCCAAAAAAGGAGGAATGACTGTTGTGACAAACGAAAATAACGAACTTGTTCTTACAAGAACCGTTACCGGTTGGCGTGTGTGTATTGATTACCGCAAATTGAATGATGCCATACGAAAAGATCATTTTCCTCTACCATTCATGGACCAAATGTTGGAAAGACTAACGGGGAACAAATTCTTTTGTTTTCTCGATGGATTTTCCGGATATTTTCAAATACATATCGAACCATCCGATCAAGACAAGACCACTTTTACGTGTCCTTTTGGAACGTTCGCTTATAAGCATATGCCTTTTGGTCTTTGCAATGCACCTGCGACTTTTCAAAGGTGTATGATCGCAATCTTTCAAGACATGATCGAAGTATCCATGGAAGTTTTCATGGATGATTTCTCAGTCTTCGGAAACTCATTCGAGTCTTGCCTTTTTAATCTAGAGCGCATGCTCATCCGATGCAAAAAATCTCATCTCGTGCTCAATTGGGAGAAATGTCACTTCATGGTGACTGAAGGAATTATGCTTGGACACAAAGTCTCCGGAGCCGGATTGGAAGTAGACAAGGCCAAGATCTAAGTGATATCCAAATTACCACCACCCACTAACGTTAAAGCCGTTAGAAGTTTTCTAGGTCATGCGGGATTCTACCGCCGATTCATAAAAGATTTTTCCAAAATCGCTAGACCGATGACCAAACTCCTTGAAAAAGACATAGTCTTTGATTTCAATGAAGAATGCATAAAGGCATTTGACAAGCTTAAAGACAAGTTAACGAATGCACCGATCATGGTTTCACCGGATTGGTCGTGACCGTTTAAACTTATATGTGATGCAAGCGATTTCACTGTAGGAGCCGTATTAGGACAACGTGAAGGAAAACATTTCCGTCCTATACACTTTGCGAGCAAAACTCTAAATAGCGCGCAGCTCAACTACACAATCACCGAGAAAGAACTACTTGCCGTAATGTTTGCTTTCGACAAATTTCGATCCTATCACGTGTTATTGAAAACGATTGTATTCACCGATCATTCCGCGTTGAAATATCAATTCTCAAAACAAGATGCTAAGCCGCGTCTTATTAGATGGATTTTGCTACTCCGAGAATTTGACATCGAAATCCAAAACAAGAAAGGAGCTGAAAATGTCGCAGCCGATCATTTGTCGTGACTTGAAAATCCAAACATGGAAGAGTTAAGGGATGAAGATATCAACGATTATTTTCCCGATGAAACTCTTATGAAAATCTCTATGGACGAATCTCCGTGGTTTGCATATTTTGCAAATTACCTCGTTGGAAGAATTCTAAGAAAAGGTTTAACCTATCACCAATGATGTAAATTCTTTTCTGACCTAAAACACTATTTCTGGAAAGATCCCTACCTTTTCAAAGTATGCCCCGATGGCGTGATTAGGAGATGTGTTCATGGTGCAGAAACAAGGAAGATCATTGATGAATGTCATCATGGCCCTACTGGGGGACATTATGGTCCTTCCACCACCGTGAAAAAAGTCTTCGATGCTGGTTTTTATTGTCCAACAATTTTTAAAGAGGCCTATACTCTAGTCGAAAATTGTGATGCTTGCCAACGTACTGGTAGCCTCTCACGAAGAGACGAAATGCCTCAAAACAGCATTCAAGTTAGCGAAATATTTGACGTATGGGGAATTGATTTCATGTGACCCTTTCCCAAATCCCATAAGTTCGAATATATCTTAGTCGCTATTGATTACGTGTCCAAATGGGCAGAAGCTGAAGCTTTACCCACGAACGATTCACGAGACGTAATCAACTTTCTGAAAAAACTTTTCTCTCGCTATGGAACGCCGAAAGATTTAATTCTCTCATTTTTGTAATAAACAAATGGAGAAAATCTTAAAACGTTATGGAGTCACCCATCGATTTGCAACCGCGTATCATCCACAAACGAGTGGACAAGTTGAAAATACCAATAGAGCCTTAAAACGAATACTCGAAAAAACGGTTAAGGACAATCCTTCCATTTGGTCAAGGAAACTTGACGACGCTCTATGGGCTTTCCGAACAGCTAATAAGACACCAATTGGCACAACACCTTATCGTTTATTGTACGGAAAAACGTGCCATTTGCCTTTCGAAATCGAGCACCGTGCTTATTGGGCATTGCGAAGCTGTAATCCCGATCTCAAAAATCGCTGGAGAAAACCGATTCTTGCAACTGCATGAACTCGATGAATTAAGACTCCAAGCTTATGAGAATTCGAAATTGTACAAAGCACGTACCAAAGCTTATCACGACAAGAAACTTCAAATCCGAAAAGAATTCAAGAAAGGAGATAATGTTCTCTTGTTTAATATGCGCTATAAATTCAAAGACCCCAAGCTTAAACTAAAGTAGTATGGTCCTTTTATAGTAAAACATGGATACCTGTCCGTATCATAAGAATGGAGGAAGCTTTATTGTTAATGGACACCGTGTTAAACTATACCATGAGGAGTGGAGTGAACACTTTCTGCTCTATAAAAATAAAGAAAATTGAAAAGAAGTACGAGTCAGGCTGATGACTCAATAATAAAATAAGCGCTTATCGGGAGGCAACCCGTGTGTTTTAAAATTTTAAGTGTGATTTTCCTTTTTAAAATAAATTCATGCTTACACCCCACATTTTTAACCAATGTTTTGCTTAAGTGTGAGGGGGTGTAGCATGTGTCGCTTTTATTAAAACCTGTAAAAACCAAAAATAGAGTGTTTTCGTATTTTTTTGTGTTTTATCTTTTTTGTAGGTACCGCAAGTTGGAGGGGAAGACAAGACTCTTGTATGATGCATGATATGCCCGTGATTATGGTTTTTCTCTCATTTCATTTCTTTTGTTCAGTTTTATCACATTGAGGGTAATATTAAACTTAAGTGTGACGGGGTTGTAGGGAAATCGAGAAAAAGACGCTTAATTGCCATATTTTTGGGCTATTTTAAAACTTTTGTTCTTGTTTTGCCCTCGTAAATAAAATGTTTCAAGCAATTTATATAAATAAATTAAGAAATTATCCAACCGGTAAGTTTTGAAAATTTGAGATGTATTTTTGTGTCAAATTACCCAAGTCAAAGTCTAATATAATAGTAGAAGAAAAATCCAAAAAATTAAGAGAAAGTTGCAAGTTCCATTTTTGTCAATACAACATGAAGTTTGTAAGTATGTTGATCCATGGCTAGGAGTTTTAGCCAAGAAATAAAAAAGTCAAAAAGAAAAATAAATAGCCAATGAGCTATAATGTTATGAAGTTGAAGGAAGAAGAAGAAATAAAAGGTATCGATTAGACAATGTGCTAAGTCGTGATACATGTTGCTTCGATTCATATGTTATTAGTGTATTATAGTTAGAAATAAAAGACTTTCTAGATTTTTATGGGTATTGACTTTATATCTCAATTTTTCAACCTTAAAAATTTAACTCGATGAGTTTTATCTTGTACTTGTACTTGGTAGACTTGCATCGAATTTTTGAAAGATACATGTACCTTTGGATTTAATTTTCTTTTCTTCTTGCTTGAGGGTAAGCAAAAGTTAAGTGTGAGGGTATTTGATAACGCCTAAATCCAACAGGTTTTTAAGAGCGTTATCCGTACTTTTGTACATGTATATTGGTTAATTATATGATACTTTTGTGCATATTTATGCCCAATTGTGTTTGCAAGTCTTTGTGTAGCCAATTGAAGAATGGAGTATAAAACAACATAAAAATGAAGAATTGTACGAGTACGAAGAATCCTAGTCAAGTTCAAGACCTGTGTACAAGTTAAAAGCCTTTGAAGATCAATTTCGGGTGCAAGAACAAGTATTTCAAAGGAGCAAATAAAGATATTCAGCATGAATGTTGCCACCATCAACATACATCCAACTTTCCACTGGCAAGAGTGAAGTTGCCACCATCAAATGGGAGTTGATTTGCCTCCATCATGAGTGAAGTTGCCTCCAACATTTTTCTAGGAAAAATGTGTCCACATTCATGCAAGATCATACAAGAAGTTTCTAGACATGCTTTGGCTCCAAGTATTTGTCTTTGGCTCCAAGCCATGCATTCACTCCATGCCATCAACTAGCTTATAAATAAGACCCTTGGGGTCATGTAGCTACATATCTTTTCACAACTTAAGTATCTCTTCATATCATCTCATAAATAACTCTCTCATCCTTGTCCAAACTCCCATTCCCGGATTTGAACAAGGTGGTGCTAGAAAAGTCAGTTTTTGAGTCCGATAAGCAAAGTTATCATCACGAAACTCTTAGGGATCATTACCCTAATCATTAGTAACATTTTTCCTCTTTGTAAGACTCTTGATTATGACTTATAATACTTTTATTTCTGAGTTTATTTCATCATTTGTTATCAGTAACTAAGTTTCATTCTACACTTGGTAGGATGAGGTTTGTAGTATGAAGTGATGGTTGTGACTGTGATTTATGTTTAATTCAATGTCAAGCTTTCCTATGATCCATGGATATTTATGTTTCATGTGACAATTGCTATCAAAACTTAATTTGTTGGTAAAGATTTCATAGGTCGAAAGGGTTATTTTTCTATCAACAAGTCATAGCCGGTTTGTCTATGATTGGCTATCTTTTGTATTGATCATTTGTTAAGAAGTTTTGATTATCAAGAAACATAATTATAAGTGTTAGCAAATTCATGAAATGACCGTAAATCGAATGTGTTGAAATTGGATTATGTCTTGAATTGAGTGATTGAGTCTAATGCTTGTTTTCTTTAACCAATGTCTTTACGAAGATTAAAGCTTTTGAAAACAATAGATTGGATTATCCATCTAATTATAATAATCATATATTAACATGTCATCACAATCATACCATTACGAATGCTCAAACTAGTCTTTACCAAGTGTACCTTTAATCATTTTATTAATCTCCTCATTTTTACTTATTGTTTGTTTTTCAACAATTGCTACAATCAACGATTATTGTTTCATTTTAGAATAATCATAGGTTTTCTAAATCCCCGTGAACGATCTCGGTATTACCACATAAAAGCTATACACAAACGAAAGGGTTATACTTGCCCGTGCATTTTTAGTCAATCCGGTAATTCGTGTTTATAAATTTAAAACTTGTTACCAACACCACGTATCAGCCCTTTACATTCCTTAACCCGCTTGAATCAAGTTTTGCTAGAATTTTTATAGGGAACTTTAAAACGCGAAAGTATTAGCTCATACGCGTTAAGAACAAGAACTTTTCGCAAGTTCCTATAATTGATCCTAGAAAGTCACTTATCAAGGGAACTTTAAAATGCATTCTCTAAACTTGAAAAGGTATAAGAAACTGCAAGATCCTATAGGTGACTTCAAAACCCAAAACTTCGATTTGATATAGTCTTAATGAAGCTAATCCAAATTTGGCTTAATTTTGACTTGCATGGCTAAGTATTCACTAGTCTCTTTAATTATAGGTCTTTAAATAGTGAACAACAAGTAGTGATAGAGTTAGACAAATGATCATGCTAAACGTAGAACATGAAAATGTTCTTTCAAAAACTCATATGTTTTTAATTGTGGCTTTTTCTCTTATAAGATCAATTCGTTAGGAATAAAATAATTGCAATAAGTAAGGTCGTACGATTTGAAAGGTTACTTAGCTTCTCGCCCAAGATCGTTTAAAAGTTGCTCGTGGTTGAATAGAGTTCATAGCCAAGACATAACTTATTGAAGTAGAATGCGAAGATTGGAGAAGATCCAAAAAGGCCCTAACAAGGCATGAGGAGCTATATTTTGTTGCTAAAGATCCAAGATGATGTGAAGAATCATTATTCCAAAATCAATATGAAGGATCGAGACACACGACGAAAAGCAATTACTCCCCTAAAGATCATGGAGAAAGTCTATACAAAAAGACCCTCACAAGGTATGAGGATAAATATATCCAAGTCCTAAAAGGAGGCGGATTGTTGTATATCAAAATCCAAAATAAAGATTGAAGAAAAATGATGAAGTCGTGGTCCAAGTATGAAGAATCTCTCAAAAATAACAAGTGAAGAAATTACAAAATATGAAGAGAAGACCATAATTTCAAGAACGTCTTCCGAAGATTTGAAGAATGAGGTACATGCCAAATATCGGTCCAAGAAAGGTCTCAAATCGTGAAACGAGTTATGCCAAGATATGAACTTAAGGAGATACACGAGAAGCCATTTAAAAGATTTTGTCTTTTAGCTAACTATCTATTAAATCGTGCTACTTTATTTTCGGACTAATAAATACTCAAATAAGTCAATATGAATCACTTGTGATCCATGACAAATAGTTAAAAAATTCTAGATACCTTTTCTTTTCATAATAACTAGGATTGCGGGGATAAAAATTATTACACAATTTGAATGTATGAGTAGTGTTAGCATTGTATGACAATAAAGGATGACGAACTTTACTCTATGAGACATTCACTTGTTTCTATTCATTGACCCTAAAAGTCACATTCGTGATGAAAATCATGCATTATGTATTTTACACATCTTCGTAGTATTGTAGCAAGTTTTACTTTTCAATAAAGGATAATAAAATTGAATTTGGAGATGCTTAGATACTTTATTTTAGCATTGCGTGTGGGCACGACAATGGTTTAGTATGGGGGAGTGATGAGATGGCATTTATACATGATCTCATCGTTCTTTTCAGGCTTTAAATGCATAAAATGTCATAAAAATACCATATATATGCTTGTGTTTGTTTACTTGTGTATTTTAGGTATGGATATCCTATAAAAGACAAAAGATCACAAGAAACAAGGAAAAACGAACACGAGAAACGAAGCCGCACAATGAACCGGGCCCTAGTCTATGATTTCCCAAAGAAATGTCCATGAAGTATTGAAGATGTTCAAGAATGATCCCTCATCAATAAAAAATTACACTTAATACCCTTGTATATTCATAATTACAAGTTTGGTCCCTTAAGGTTGTCAAAATTACAAAAAAGCTAAGAAACTCAAATTTATTGTTGGCTCCTACCAAATGATGCCCAAGAACAAGCTCAAATAGCATTTTTGAAGCATGCTGATGAGATGAAGAAAGCAAGTGAAGAATCCTCTGTCTCGAAGAAAGGGAAAGAAATAGTTATGGTAGACACAGACGCCAAACTAAAGAAAATAGTTGCGATGTTAGAGACAGGAGGATCCACCACCAAAATCTCACAATTCTCAACTTTCAAAGTAGCTGATGAAAAACCCTTAACTGTTGAAGAAATTGAGAAACATGCATTTGAGTTTAAACGATTGAACAAAATCAAGAAAGCCAAAGAGCTGGATGAAGCAAAGTTGAAAGCCATGTCTCCTCAACTCAGAGAGGAGCAAAGACAAAGGCTAAGAGAAATGGAGATGAAACACACAGAGGCCCTGAAAAAAGTTAAAGGCTGACTATGATGCCTGCGTTACCAAAAGATATGCTCCAGGCACTATCACCAAGTTCAAATACACAGTCAAGAAATCAACACATACCCCACAGATGGTCATTTGGAGAGATAACCAACAAGGAAACATGGATGTGTTTCATGATTTCAAGCTTAAGACACTTGGTTTGACTGAATGGCTAGAAATTGAAGCTTTAGCTGCAAAGAGGACTCGACAAGCAAATTTCTTACTCCTTAAGACTCTAAGAGCTAAGTTCAACTGGCTAAAAGAAACAGCAGCCGAACTCAAAATTGATCCACCCCCACAGCTGTTTGAACTAGAACCAACAAAGGCTGAGAAGAAAAGAAAAAGGATGTCTCAATTCCTTCAAGAAACCTTTGTAATTGATGATATTCAAGTAGATGGAATGCACAGGAACTTGATTCTCCCAAATGGGATTGTAGGGTCTGTTGATGGTCAGACTTATACTGAGCCTGAAAAAGGAATGGCCTACATGAACAAGGGATGTCAATATGTGTTCCAAAGGGAAGTTGAGCTGAGGCTTGCATCAACTATTCAACTTATTTTGATTCAAAAGGTGCTTAAACTAATAACAGAGTACTCCAAAGAATTTTCCCAATCATTGAAGGCTAAATTAGATACTAGGACAAACATAGCTGAGGCTGAAGAGAAAATCAAGAATGATGATTATTAAAATATACATTGCTGAACTTTTACTATCATATTTTGTCTACTCATGTATTGCACTTATAACTTTTCTTTAAGTATTAATGAAGTATGATGTTGTTTGTTAGATATGTTATGTGTAAGAATAAGCTGTTATCGCACTTACTATAACTCATTTAGATCTAGTTGTATATATGTTTAAATAGGGGAGATTGTTGGGAATCTAAGTCTGTTAGTATTCCCTTAGTCATAGATTTAAACTTAAATTAATCTGTTCGATATTAACTTGCCTGTGCCAAGGAGACAGGAAAGTAACCCAAGACTCACAGAGTTCTAAGTCTCTATGAGCAACCACAGAGGAGTCCATGTCAGAGACATTGTCACAGAATTCAAAGATTAATTGAAGACATACTCATTGGCTTTGTTGGATAACAGCCAAGATGTATCAGGGAATCTAAGTGCTTGAGTGTTAACAGGGGTGGGAATACCCTGTTAACACTCAGTACACTTTGGACATACCTAAGTGTTTAGGCGGGAAGTTTCACAACCTAAAGTACAAAGAATGAAGAAAAGGGAAACTATGTCAGCTCTGTTTCCCTAAAGCGTTGTGGCAGACTACTAAGAATAGAAGAGCATCTTTTAACAGATGTCTGAGATTGTCTGTTTTGTGTAGTCACCATCAACCATTACTAATAGTCAACCTCGTACCACTATAAACAGGATATGCAGGCTAGAGTTAATGTTGTTCACTTTGTTAGATTTCACACATTAACTCTGTACAACTCAGAGAAAGAACAGTTGTGCCTGTGTTCTTGAGTTTGCTTTATTTTGCCCAAAGTGTACAAAACACATTGTCCTCAAACTGTGTTATCCATAACACATGTAATACTTGTTATACAATAATAAAGTACTACGTTTGAAAAGTATTCACTTGTGTTATTTATCCTTCTTAATCGTTTCAAGCTAGTTTTAGGGATTTTCACTATCTTTTATTAGATATGTATAAAGTTTTAGTTAGATCACGCTAGAATAGAAAAGGCGTATCTCATAAAGATTTCCTAAAGAAGGTCTCTTAACTAGCTTCTACAACTGGCCAGCTTCTCCGGTTCTTTTCTATGTATCTTTCAAGAGAAGCTGAAGAAGACCAAAACATTCCGTTCCTTACCGACATCGTTCATATTGCGAGTTATGCCCCGATGGAACAACACTTTGAAAACTATGTCGAAGGTAACCATGACTAAGTTATGTTGATATCCTTCTAGTATATACATTGTTTTATTTTTGTTTGTCATGGTTACTGATGTCCAACATGTAAATATTTATTGAAGATGTGACAATCTAACATTTTCAGGTAGTGAAATATTTTCTCGTATAATATTTTGAAACTTATTTTTGTGTTGGTTGACGAACTCACAATTTACGGATTTAAATTTGGGCTTACGTGCATAATTTAGCGTCTTTTACGACTTAACCAGAAACCTTAGGATTACGTATTTACGTTTTTGAACTCCGTTTTTGATGAGACAATTTTTATTGGATTCGTTTTGTGACGTTGATTTATAATTTATAAAAACGTTTTTCGTAAAACGATCCGAGGGCACGCAAATCGAGAAAACTAGAATCGAGGGATACCCGTAAACTAGTGAGATGGGACAAAATACATTGTCCCACCCCACTAGCTATGTTGGACGGCACACACATGACACCACATCTTAGATGTGGCATCATGTTAGCTCAATGCTTACAAGTGTAAGCATAGCTTACACCTTAAGCTTACTTCCACTTCCACTAACTCAAAACTAGCAACTAACTCTCATACCACCATTTCCTTACATGCAAACTCTCTCAAATCCTCTCAAATACCCTCCCTTTGCCGTCCACTTTAAAGCAACAAACACCCCTTTTGATCTTTTCTAGCCATGAAATACATGTTTACTAGCTCTATCATGGAGTTATCTTGAAGCCTTGATCATTTGGTGGCCATATTAACAACATTGGAGGTGATTTGCTTGTGTCCTAGGGCTAATTTCCCAACTTATGTTCTTGGTGTTTGATGGTCTTGGAGTTACTTGTTGTATTCATCAAGTTCTTGTCTTCCAAAAACAAGAAATACACTTGGTTGGTAAAGAAGATCATCCTCTCCATTTTTCTCTTGTTATTTTGTAAAGAACAAATGTATTTACTTTCATTTTGTATATGTATATGATGTATATATGATGATAAAAATGTTGTGTGGGGATCAAGTGTTGATAGATATGCTTAAAAAGGTTAATAACTATAAGAAATGAGGCTAAAATCTTGATTATTTAGTTGGCTGTATAAAACCAGTATATAACTAAAACATGAACTGATAAAATTGCATGGTATGATCCATTTACAGTAAGTACAAGATTTTATACACATGTGAGAGTTGGCCATGCAATGGAATCAATATAATGAGTGAGATATGATCAAAACAAGTTAACTGTTCTAATCTGAATAAGCAGTTTTGTAGGGACGGTTAAGGCAAGATGAACTTAAAATGAGCAGTATCTATAACTAAGTTAAATGTAGCAGATAATATGAAGAACATGTCACCCAAAAATGAGCTTCTAATTCATTATAGAACTCTAGATATGGTAAAAATGGTGAACATGAAGATAAAAATCAGATTTTAAGAATTAATGTTTATTATAATTATATAAGCACTCACATTTTATTGTATAAAATGTAAAATAAAAACCCACTAACTTATAAAACTTATTTATATAAATATATAAAAGGTTAATTAAATGGATAAATTATATAAATGGTAGTGGAATAATATTTATAAGTAATAAATACTATAAACTTGATTTTTACGACTTTTTCGGCTATTACCGTAAAATTAACGTTTTTCGCCAAATAAAACTTAGATGATCAAACCCGTCTAATGTAAAATTTATAAAAGTCATATACTGATATATAAGTAACTAATACAAGTAAAAACCGATAAAACCCGAACTATAAGAAATACAGACATTAACGAGCTAACTAAGCATATTGGACTAATAATTGGACTAAATAAGATAAATACTTGTAAAAAGAACTTATTGGGCTTAACCCATTTGGGCCCAACATGGAAAGTATATATACTGATAATATAGGTATAAAAAGGATTAAAACAAGTTAAAGTACTTATAATAGGCTTATTGGACTTAAAATAGATAAATAGTTAAGACTAGTAAACTAGTAAACGTTACCAAAACGTAAACGCTAAAATGAGTAAACAAGGATGTATAAAACCACTTGATCATCATCATATGTACAAAATCATCATATGTATATTGTTATTTTGATAAAAGTCATTGGACAAAGTCTAACACCGATTATTATTTATATAGGTTTCCGTGACCGAAGCACGCCCGTAGCCGATAATCCGCCTTTCATTAACAACGTGAGTTCATAGCCTCGCACTCTTTTAAATGTTTTATAAAATGATTTGTAAACCCGCGAGGGAGATAACATGCTAGATTTTGATAAAAATAGAACACAAGTAGTCCCGATTGTATGCTTAATGATATGGACCCGAATGATGCTATGAACCTATAAACGAGACTAAAAGGATTATTAGTAGTTAGGTTATGTCACTTAAAGTCCCATTAGCATGAATTGTGAACTACCGGGATTTGGTAGACGCTTATGCATTTGATAGTACTATTTGGGGACGATCACCCCAGTTCGCGCCTTGACGGTTGATCCCCGTCGTACCACATTGATTGGTAAGCGAATTTATGTATGAGAAGATTTCATAGCGTCATTTTTGTGACGACACGCTAACTTAGATGGGCAAATTGTTTGTCGGGTTCGCGGCCCGCTATTTTTATAGTAAGGTAACAATGTCATGCGACTAATAATAATCCTAATCCAAATAAAAATGTATTCTATACATAATAACGACGCTATTAACGATGAATATATTACCTATCATGGTAATATAGAGACTACGGTCTCATGGACGGTTTAAGATGTATGCTTGATTTATATATTGCCTGACTAGCAATATGAGGACTTACTTCCGATATTATACTTGTGTTCTGATTTTAAAGGATTGTTCTATATAACGGTTTTCATTAAACTCTATGAATTCACTCGGCATTCGCTGATATGATTTTTGCATGTTTTTATCTCAGGTGCTTGAAGGTAATCCGGATGGAGATCGACTCTGATGGCCCACATAATATTAAAAATGTTCATTCGATCTATGTTTTGTAAACTTAATGACCTGTATAATTTGGGACCTGTTGTACGCTTTTAAACTTTTTATCGAATGAATGTATGTTGAACCTTGTACAACCATTTTTATGTGTTGTCTATGATTGGAGTTATTGTGCTATCCCGTAACACTCTGAAAGACCCTTCTGCTGTACCGATACGAAAATTGAGAGTGTTACAGTTTGGTATCAGAGCTCTCGTTATAGAGAACAAAAGATTTTAAAAACCAAGGTTTTGAACAAAACTTTTCAAAATCTTTTGACAATATACAATTTGAGAAAATATTTGAAAAATCTTTTGACTATAACGGTGCCAGAGATCTCCGATGTTACCAACAAGCCCTATTGAGAAGATATATATTTTGATATATATAATTTAATTTATATATATGTATATATCATGATTTCATTATGTAATTGTTTAACTAGTATGTTATCCTAATATGAGATATATATATAAATGCAGATTGTCATGACTGACCCTAATATTCCTGTAGAAAACCATGCTTTTCCCGAACCTAATGTAGATGATGATCCTTATTTAGACTTAGTAGATTATGATATGGATGATGAGGAGGAACCATTTGAGGATCCTGAGCCCGAGTTAGGACTAGGAGATCAGATTGCCCCTCAGGTTGACTTGGTAGAGAATGAGATTGAGAATGTTGATATTGCGAATGATGAGGAGATTGGGTTAGATAATCTAGATGATGAGATTGACGACGAGGATGTCGAGGAGGATGTAGGTATAGATGTTGAGGTCAATGATGATGAGGAAGACGAGCTTATTTATCCTTATGATGTTCCAGAGGGCGAGCCTTTGCCCCCACCAGTTTATTTGTCTGATTCTGGGGTTGAGTTACCTAGGGATGAAATGTATGAATCGTCTGAATCTGATTCTGAATCAGAGGAGGATGAGGAGGATGATGCACCTGACGGTACTGATGGTATTGCTACTCGTAGACGTGAGATAGGAGAGTCGTCTAGTGCTCGAGAGGCAACTCATATTGATGGTCTTGCACCATGGGCCTTGAGACGTGATCTAGATGCTTCCCGTGTTAAGAGTTGTATGACAGAGGTTGGATTAGGTGTTGTTCAGACTCAGGTTGCTTATTTGGAGTCGAAGACTAAGGTTGGCGAGAAAGAGCGGGAATTGCTTAGTTTGGATTTGACTGATGTTGAGCGTGGTTTGAATGAGGCTTTTAGGAGGTTACCGATGTTGGAAAGTGGTGAGTTTGCTAAAATAAAGAGAAAGGTGAATTCTATGGAGATTCAGTTGAGTGTGGCTCGTGCGATGCGTGAGAAAGCTGAGAAGGAGTTGAATATATATGTGGGATGGAATAGTAGATTTTATGCTAACATGGTTGAAAGAGGAGTAATCCGTAAGCGCCCAGCTGAAGATGTGTCTAGTGATCGTCCGACGAAGATTCAGAAGACGATGGATGATGGACCATCTGGCGGTTCTCACTAGACTAGTATGTGTTTAGTAGTGACCTTTGTATCTTTTGTGCTTTTGTAGCTTTGACTGAACCGACTTGTTAATAGTAGACTTGGCACGAATTTTGTGTGTATATAGTGCTAGATCTTTGATATGGGATGTACTAAGACAATACTTTTGTTTCAAATCGAATGAAATATGTATCTTGTCTTGAATTCCATATTGTGCCTTATTTGTATCTTGATTATGAATTCAATCCATATTATATGAATCCTTTGTTGGATGAATGCTTAATACTTTGAAATTGTTAAATTATAGAACTATGCCGCCCAAGAAGGCTGTGACTGAGGATGATGTACGTAGGATTATTACAGAGCAAGTTACCGCATCTATGACTGAATTTATGGCAAATGCTAGAAATGAAGCTGGCGGTAGTGGAGCTGGCGGTAGTGGAGCTGGCGGTAGTGGAGCTGGCGGTAGTGGAATTGGCGGTAATAATGTGAATGTGAATGCTAATAATGTGAATGCTAATGCTGGAGGAAATGTAGGAGGACTTGGAACTAATGCACCTGAAGTTGGTGGTTGTACTTATGTGACGTTCATGAAGTGTGAACCTCTACCTTTTAATGGAACTGAAGGTGCTGTAGGACTAAGCCAGTGGATCGAGAAGATTAAGTCGGTGTTTCGGATTAGTAAGTGTAAGGAGGAAGATAAGGTGACTTTTGCTATGGCTACTCTTAAAGGTCGTGCGTTGACTTGGTGGAACGGGAGAATAGCTTTCATGGGTCTTGATACTGCTAATGCTACTCCTTGGGCTGAAATTAAGAAGTGGATGACTTTGGAGTTTTGTCCTCGTAGTGTGATCATTAGGTTAGAACAAGAGTTGATTCATTTGAGAATGAAAGGTGTGGACATTGATAGTTACACAAACCGATTCCATGAGTTGGCCTTGCTATGTCCTCGATTGGTTGAACCCGAAGAGATCCGAATTGAGCAATATGTTAAAGGGTTGACCAGGAATATCCGGGGGGACGTGACATCATCGAAACCACTGACCATTGATGATGCTGTTCGAATGGCTTACCAACTCATTGGACATATAATTCAGGATAGGGAAGATGAAGCTCGTGTAGGTGAGAAAAGAAAGGGAGACGGTGATCGTGTAGATAGAGGTGATAATAGGAAGAATTTCAATCGCCGTCAGAACCAGAGAAAGGGGAATGCAAATGCTCTTACCAACAACACACCGCGCAACGATGATAGATGTCCTAAGTGTGGCAACAAGAGGCATGCTGGCGACTGCTGGAAGTGCCGAAATTGCGGAAAGCTTGGACACAAGGTTGAAAAGTGTAAGAAGGGAACCATTTGCTTCAACTATAATAAAGAAGGTCATAGGAAATCGGAATGCCCCAAGTTGAAAGCGATTGTACCTGGAAGAAACCCCCTGGGTGGTATCTATCAACTTGGAACAATTGAGGTGAAGAAAGAGGATCCGAATGTCGTTACCGGTACGTTCTTACTCAACAATCATTATGCTGTTCCTTTATTTGATTCGGGTGCTGATAGGAGCTTTGTATCCACTAAATTTAGTGCCCTTATTGATATTGAACCTGTTGAGATAAGTACCAGTTACGAGGTGGAATTGGCTGATGGTAAATTAGTGAAAACTAATAAGCTATTAGAAGGATGCTCTCTAAATCTCTTGAACCATTCCTTTCCGATTGATTTGATGTTGATAGAATTAGGTAGTTTTGATATTATTATTGGTATGGATTGGTTGTCGCTGAATAATGCTACTATTTTATGTGGAGAGAAGAAAGTTAAGATTCCTCTTAGGAATAGGATGTTAGTAATTGATGGTAGTCGAGGTGAATCCTGTTTGAAAATCGTTTCATGTATTAAAGTCCAAAAGTACATCAGGAACGGTTGTGAGTTATTCTTAGCTCAAGTGACCGGGAATGAGTCTAGGGAGAAACGATTGGAAGATGTACCTATTATTTGTGAATTTCCTGAGGTATTTCCTAATGATTTACCCGGACTTCCACCGATAAGGCAAGTAGAGTTTCGAATCGATTTAATTCCTGGTGCTGCACCGGTGGCACGTGCGCCTTACCGATTAGCCCCTTCTGAATAAAAGGAGTTATCTGAGCAACTTAAGGAGTTGTCTGATAAAGGTTTTATTCGACCGAGCTCGTCGCCTTGGGGAGCTCTAGTCTTGTTCGTTAAGAAGAAGGATGGATCTTTTCGTATGTGCATTGATTATAGGGAACTGAATAAGTTGACAATTAAAAATCGATATCCTTTACCTAGGATTGATGATTTGTTTGATCAAATGCAAGGATATAGTGTGTATTCTAAGATATATTTGCGGTCAGGATATCACCAACTTCGCGTCCGTGAAGAAGAAATTCCAATAACTGCATTTTGAACTCGTTATGGACACTATGAATTTCAAGTAATGCCATTTGGGTTAACTAACGCACCTGCGGTTTTCATGGATTTAATGAATCGAGTGTGCAAGCCCTACTTGGATAAATTTGTGATTGTGTTTATTGACGATATTCTAATCTATTCTAAGAATGAAGATGAACATAGAGAACATTTGAGGATTGTTTTGAAATTGATGAAGGATGAAAGGTTGTATGCTAAGTTTTCAAAATGTGATTTCTGGTTAGATTCTGTGCAATTTCTTGGTCATGTGATTAACAAAGATGGAATTCATGTTGATCCTGCAAAGGTTGAAGCTATTAAGAATTGGTCTGCACCGACAACGCTAACGGAAGTGCGACAGTTCTTAGGATTGGCTGGCTATTATAGGCGATTCAATAAAGAATTCTCTTTGATAACTAAACCCTTGACTAAGCTTACCCAGAAGAATAAACCTTTCGTTTGGGGAAGTGATGAAGATGGAGCATTTCAGACATTGAAGCAAAAATTATGTAGTGCGCCAATCTTATCATTACCCGACGGGAGTGAAGATTTTGTAGTGCATTGTGATGCATCTCTTAGAGGCTACGGAGCTGTTTTGATGCAGAGAGAGAAAGTGATAGCTTATGCTTTTAGGCAATTAAGGAAGAATGAGGAGAATTATACTACTCATGATCTTGAGTTAGGAGCTGTAGTCTTTGCTCTTAGGTTGTGGAGACATTATCTGTATGGCACCAAATGTACGGTATTCACCGATCACAAAAGCCTACAGTATATTCTCGATCAGAAGGAATTGAACATGAGGCAACGAAGATGGATAGAGTTGTTAAGTGATTATGATTGTGATATAAAATATCACCAAGGAAAAGCCAATGTTGTTGCCGATGCGTTAAGCAGGAAAGATAGAGAGCCTATCAGGGTGCGTTCTCTAGTCTTGACTATACACAATAATATGCCCGAGCAAATTAGAAATGCGCAAATAGAAGCTTGTAAGAAGGAGAGTTTTGTTGATGAAGGGTTCCGAGGAGAAGGAGATCCTTTAGAGGTTAGAGCTGATGGAGTGAAATGCTTAAGAGGTCGTATGTGGATACCTAGGTTTGGAGGCTTAATGATTTGATTATGTTAGAATCCCATAAATCTAAGTATTCTATTCATCCGAGATCGGATAAGATGTACCATGATTTGAAGAAGTTGTACTGGTGTCCGAATATGAAAGCTGACATAGCTATGTATGTTCTTCAATGCTTGACTTGTGCTATAGTTAAAGCCGAACATCAAAAGCCATCAGGATTACTTCAACAACCAAAGATTCCTGAATGGAAGTGGGAGCTAATTATGATGGACTTTATCACCAAGCTTCCTAGAACATCATCTGGAAACAACTCGATTTGGGTTATTGTCGACAGACTGACCAAATCAGCACACTTCATTCCGGTTAAAGAGCAATTCTCACTGGAGAAGCTGACTCGTATATACCTTGATAATGTTGTATGCAAGCATGGAGTGCCTGTATCGATCATTTCAGATCGAGATCCTAGATTCGCATCGAATTTTTGGAAATCTCTCCAAAGATCTTTGGGAATGAATCTTGATATGAGCACTGCTTATCACCCCCAGACTGATGGGAAGAGTGAAAGGACGATACAAACACTAGAAGATATGTTGAGAGCTTGTGTGTTAGACTTTGGTAAGAATTGGGATAAACATTTGTCGTTAGCAGAGTTTTCGTATAACAATAGTTACCATTCTAGTATTAAGGCTGCACCGTTTGAAGCTTTGTATGGTAGGAAGTGTAGATCTCCTGTATGTTGGAGTGAAGTTGGGGATACCCAGCTCACGGGACCGGAACTGATCCGGGAGACTACGGAGATGATAGTTCAGATTAAGAATAGGTTGTTGACTGCCTGTAGTAGACAGAAAAGTTACGCGGATGTGCGGCGGAAGCCAATGGAGTTTAAAGTGGGTGACCGAGTAATGTTGAAGGTATCGCCATGGAAAGGCGTTATAAGATTTGGAAAACGAGGGAAATTGAATCCCCGTTATATTGGACCCTTTAAGATTTTATCTAGAGTAGGTCTGGTGGCTTACAAACTAGAGTTACCCCCAGAACTTCATGGTGTTCACAACACATTCCATGTATCTAATCTGAAGAAATGTCTAGCAGTGAGTGATGAGAAAATTCCGTTAGGTAAGGTTCGAATAGATGGGAAGTTGCATTTTATCGAAGAGCCCGTAGAAGTTATGGACCGTGAGGTAAAGCAACTGAAACAAAGTCGGATACCTATTGTCAAGATCCGATGGAATTCAAATCATGGACCGAAGTATACTTGGGAACGAGAGGATGAAATGTGGAAGAAATATCCGCACCTCTTCGATTTCAATAAGAAACGGACATCCAAATGAAATGGATCACGAGGACGTTGATCCCTTTTAGGAGGAAAAGATGTGACAATCTAACATTTTCAGGTAGTGAAATATTTTCTCGTATAATATTTTGAAACTTATTTTTGTGTTGGTTGACGAACTCACAATTTACGGATTTAAATTTGGGCTTACGTGCATAATTTAGCGTCTTTTACGACTAAACCGAAAACCTTAGGATTACGTATTTACGTTTTTGAACTCCGTTTTTGATGAGACAATTTTTATTGGATTCTTTTTGTGACGCTGATTCATAATTTATAAAAACGTTTTTCGTAAAACGACCCGCGGGCACGCAAATCGAGAAAACTAGAATCGAGGAATACCCGTAAACTAGTGAGATGGGACAAAATACATTGTCCCACCCCACTAGCTATGTTGGACGGCACACACATGACACCACATCTTAGATGTGGCATCATGTTAGCTCAATGCTTACAAGTGTAAGCATAGCTTACACCTTAAGCTTACTTCCACTTCCACTAACTCAAAACTAGCAACTAACTCTCATACCACCATTTCCTTACATGCAAACTCTCTCAAATCCTCTCAAATACCCTCCCCTTTCCGTCCACTTTAAAGAAACAAACACCCCTTTTGATCTTTTCTAGCCATGAAATACATGTTTACTAGCTCTATCATGGAGTTATCTTGAAGCCTTGATCATTTGGTGGCCATATTAACAACATTCGAGGTGATTTGCTTGTGTCCTAGGGCTGATTTCCCAACTTATGTTCTTGGTGTTTGATGGTCTTGGAGTTACTTGTTGTATTCATCAAGTTCTTGTCTTCCAAAAACAAGAAATACACTTGGTTGGTAAAGAAGATCATCCTCTCCATTTTTCTCTTGTTATTTTGTAAAGAACAAATGTATTTACTTTCATTTTGTATATGTATATGATGTATATATGATGATAAAAATGTTGTGTGGGGATCAAGTGTTGATAGATATGCTTAAAAAGGTTAATAACTATAAGAAATGAGGCAAAAATCTTGATTATTTAGTTGGCTGTATAAAAAAAGTATATAACTAAAACATGAACTGATAAAATTGCATGGTATGATCCATTTACAGTAAGTACAAGATGTTATACACATGTGAGAGTTGGCCATGCAATGGAATCAATATAATGAGTGAGATATGATCAAAACAAGTTAGGTGTTCTAATCTGAATATGCAGTTTTGTAGGGACTGTTAAGGCAAGATGAACTTAAAATTAGCAGTAGCTATAACTAAGTTAAATGTAGCACATAATATGAAGAACATATCACCCAAAAATGAGCTTCTAATTAATTATAGAACTCTAGATATGATAAAAATGGTGAACATGAAGATAAAAATCAGATTTTAAGAATTAATGTTTATTATTATTATATAAGCACTCACATTTTATTGTATAAAATGTAAAATAAAAACCCACTAACTTATAAAACTTATTTATATAAATATATAAAAGGTTAATTAAATGGATAAATTATATAAATGGTAGTGGAATAATATTTATAAGTAATAAAAACTATAAACTTGATTTTTACGACTTTTTCGGCTATTACCGTAAAATTAACGTTTTTCGCCAAATAAAACTTAGATGATCAAACCCTTCTAATGTAAAATTTATAAAAGTCATATACTGATATATAAGTAACTAATACAAGTAAAAACCGATAAAACCCGAACTATAAGAAATACGGACATTAACGAGCTAACTAAGCATATTGGACTAATAATTGGACTAAATAAGATAAATACTTGTAAAAAGAACTTATTGGCCTTAACCCATTTCAGCCCAACATGGAAAGTATATATACTGATAATATAGGTATAAAAAGGATTAAAACAAGTTAAAGTACTTATAATAGGCTTATTGGACTTGAAATAGATAAATAGTTAAGACTAGTAAACGTTACCAAAACGTAAACGCTAAAATGAGTAAACAAGGATGTATAAACCCACTTGATCATCATCATATGTACAAAATCATCATATGTATATTGTTATTTTGATAAAAGCCATTGGACAAAGTCTAAGACCGATTATTATTTATATAGGTTTCCGTGACCGAAGCACGCCCGTAGCCGATAATCCGCCTTTCATTAACAACGTGAGTTCATAGCCTCGTACTCTTTTAAATGTTTTATAAAATGATTTGTAAACCCGCGAGGGAGAAACATGCTAGATTTTGATAAAAATAGAACACAAGTAGTCCTGATTGTATGCTTAATGATATGGACCCGAATGATGCTATGACCCTATAAACGAGACTAAAAGGATTATTAGTAGTTAGGTTATGTCACTTAAAGTCCCATTAGCATGAATTGTGAACTACCGGGATTTGGTAGACGCTTATGCATTTGATAGTACTATTTGGGGACGATCACCCCAGTTCGCGCCTTGACGGCTGATCCCCGTCGTACCACATTGATTGGTAAGCGAATTTATGTATGAGAAGATTTCATAGCGTCATTTTTGTGACGACACGCTAACTTAGATGGGCAAATTGTTTGTCGGGTTCGCGGCCCGCTGTTTTTATACTAAGGTAACAATGTCATGCGGCTAATAATAATCCTAATCCAAATAAAAATGTATTCTATACATAATAACGACGCTATTAACGATGAATATATTACCTATCATGGTAATATAGAGACTACGGTCTCATGGACGGTTGAAGATGTATGCTTGATTTATATATTGCCTGACTAGCAATATGAGGACTTACTTCTGATATTATACTTGTGTTCTAATTTTAAAGGATTGTTCTTTATAACGGTTTTCATTAAACTCTATGAATTCACTCGGCATTCGCTGATATGATTTTTGCATGTTTTTATCTCAGGTATTTGAAGGTAATCCGGGTGGAGATCGACTCTGATGGCCCACATAATATTAAAAATGTTCATTCGATCTATGTTTTGTAAACTTAATGACCTGTATAATTTGGGACCTGTTGTACGCTTTTAAACTTTTTATCGAATGAATGTATGTTGAACGTTGTACAACCATTTTTATGTGTTGTCAATGATTGGAGTTATTGTGTTATCCCGTAACACTCTGAAAGACCCTTCCGCTGTACCGATACGAAAATTGAGAGTGTTACAGAAGATTTACCTTATATATATAGTAAATTTAGCAAATGACAGTGTATGTTAGTTTTCTAATTCTTAAACAGGTTTCATTATAATAATATATGGGAAGATATGATGTCGATATCGAATGAAAACTTCCTTCATTTTGAACAAGAATGCCTATGTTTCGTGACTTCGTCAACCTAATCATTTAATACACATTGTATGTAGGGTTAGAGAATGGTAGTGATATGAACTTAACAAATAATGGTTTGAGCATGAATCCACCAATTGATCTTGGATTTCTGTCATTTCCCGCTGTTGAAATTGGTGGTATCCCCCCACCACCTCAAAATGTTGTTAACTCCAATGGTTTTAATGCAAATAATCATTTATTTGGTGATATTTGTCGTTCCTCTTTGTGCGAAGCTCGATACCTTGGGGAAGCTGCGAATGACCTCTATTGCTATGAGCTGTAGAACCCTGTTCTAACTCGTAATGATGATATTTCATCATATATGAATGAGATTGATTGCCTTTACTCCGAAAAAGGGGACTCATGCGTTAAATTCGTGCGCTAGATGAGGAGGTTGAACGAGCTCATCGTGGTCGCCGTCGTCAGTAGGCATGCATGAGAAATGATGATAATTGTAGTCCTTTGAAGAAGTTAATATATATATATATATATATATATATATATATATATATATATATATATATATATATATATATATATATATATATATATATATATATATATATATATATGTATATATATATATATATATATATATATATATATATATATATATATATATATATATATATATATATATATATATATATATATATATATATATATATATATATATATATATATATATATATATATATATATATATATATATATATATATATATATATATATATATATATATACAAATAAGTCTATGTTTAAGTTTTAAGCAAGTTATTCTTATCCTGGCCTCGTTAAGCAATTTTAAATGTTATGCGTATTGTATGGGCCTTAAATAAAACGAATGTGAAACGATATTTCTCGATGTAATATGTAAAGTTACTCTATAATGAATCTCTTATGTTCACTAATAACCGATTTTTGGTTAGTTAATAAAACAGTGGTTGCAAGATCTTTTGTCGTGTTGCTCGTACCCAATTGTTTTATTTGTCGTTGTTTCGTTCTCGGTATCTCTTCGAATTGATCACGGTTCAAAGTAGAATTGTTCTTGGTCACTAAAAAGGGGAGCTTTGGATTATCTATATCTAAATGTGAATTAGTAATAATGAAAGTCAAGATAAAGAAATAAAGGAGAATAAACAAACCTTACTTGGCGGGAAAAAGTAAAACTTGGAAACGAAAATGGAACGAACTTAGAAATATCCTAATCCGGAAACACAATACCTACCTTATCCGGAATCTCTCTACGTGAGCTTATCCGGAATACAAACCAAAAACCTTATCCGGAATGTATAATTTGAACCCTTATCCGCAATACTTCTTCCAACCTCTTATCCGGAAAATACTTCAACAAGCTTATCCGGAAAATGGTCTGTGGCTAATCCGGAAAACAAAACAAGCTTCTTATCCGCAAAACGCAAATAAAGACCTTTATCCAGAAAACTTGCTTATCCGGAATCTACTAAATACTCTTATCCGCAAAACATAAAAACATCTTGTCCGTAATAATACTTAGACCCTTATCCGCAATCCATTTTGAGGCCTTATCCGGAAAAATATTTTAAACTTCTTATCCGGAAAACAAAATATAACCCTTATCTGGAAAACGTGACGAACTTCTTATCCGCAAATCACAAGCTAAGTCTTATCTGGAAAATGTTACAAAGTGGGCTTATCCGAAATAAGACTTTTTAGTCTTATCCGGAATATGAGGCTAGACATTTATCCGCAATATGTAAAAGAACCCTTATCCGAAATAAGGAATTTATTTCCTTATCCGGAAAAAGAGGGTTTTGAACATTCCGAAATTTGAACAATAAGTAAATAAGCCAAATCCCAATAAGAACTTTACCAAAAGCTAAACCAAAAGATTTTTAGAAAAAGATGATTAAGCTAGAATTTTTAAACTCTTAAAACCTTAATAAGCTAGAAATCAAAAATCACTTTTTTATCAAAAGCTTAAACTTATTAAATCAACTTATTATCAATAAGCCAATACAAAAATCAACCAAATCACAACCACTATATACTTATTAAATCAAACCATAGATCATTCAGAAAGGAAGAATGAGAGATTATCAAAAGATTGCTTGAATTAAAAGATTATGATTCAAAAGTACAAAACTTAATGTAAAACTAGAGAGAGAAAGTGATGAAATCAATAAAACTAAATTATGAAAAACTAAAAACTAACTAACTAGCTAACCCCCCTCTTAATGTGATTAGGAGGGTATTTATAGGCTAAGTGGGACGTGCATGTGTGGTGTGCTTCCTTATTTCTTTTCTTCTCGACTCGATTTAATTCTTTGTCTTTTCTCGACGTCGTCTCGGGATTTGAACTTGTCTTAATAGTTTTCTTCTTTAGTTTAGACTTGAGTTCTTCGACTTCATTAAACTTCCGTCTTTAGACTTTTTTTCTTCGATAAATCTTCAGAATAGGTCTTGGACATCCGTTCTTTAAGCACTCTTGTTCTCTTGACTTCGTCTTTTCTCGTTTTCTTCGACAAAAGCCCGTGAAAGCCCGTGTTTTCTTCCTTTTTCATCCTTTGGTCCTAAAACACAATAAAAACACAAACCACGCACAATTCCGACTTTTACGACATAAAATACACGTTTTGGTCATGTTATTATTCGAAATAAGTGGTAAAAGGATGAGTGTTTTCACACTTATTAAATCCCCTACACTTGACCATTGCAATGTCCTCATGCAATGCATTAATTTTAAAGCACGGTTTACATTTTCCATCATAAATATCCCATCTTGGACTTTATTAAATACTGAACATTTAGGGAAAGTAAAAAGATAAAAACAAGTAAAGAAATCAAAGACTTACATTGGGTTTTGGCTGCCATGAACGTTTATCATCCTTAAGTTTCACGTTCCCCATAGCAAGCTTAAAAACGAGATCATTGTTATTATAAGTTAGCAAACTAACACGAATTCATGTGGGCCAATTATTCACATAGACTCCCTTATTCCTAGGTGTATCTCTTATATTTTATTTTTGTCTTGAATGATCACGAGGATGCATTGTTTGACTTATTTCGATAGTTATTTAGGCCGAAAATAAAGTGGACGATTTAATCAATAGTTAGCTAAAGGAAAAAATCTTTTAAAACTGCTTCTCGGGACCTCTTAAAGTTCATATCTTGGCATAACTCGCTTCAAGATTTGAGACCTTTCTCAGACCAATATTTGGCAGCGACTTCATACTTCAAATCTTTGAGAGACGTTCTTGAAATTATGGTCTTCTCTTCATAATAGGAATTTCTTCACTTGAAGTTTTGAGAGATTCTTCATATTTGGACCACGACTTCTTAAGTTTTCTCCAATCTTTATTTTGGACTTTGATATACAACGATCCGCCTCCTTTTAGGACTTGGATCTATTTATCCTCATACCTTGCTAGGGTCTTTTCGGATAGACTTCTCTATGATCTTTTGGGGAGTACTTGCTTTTCGTCGCGTGTCTCGATCCTTCATATTGATTTTCGATAAATGATTCTTCACATCACTTTTGGATCTTTAGCAACAAAATGTAGCCCTCATGCCTTGTTAGGGCCTTTTCGGACTCGCCAATCTTCGCATCCCGCTTCAATAAGTTATGCCTTGGCTATGAACTCTAATTAATACCGAGCAACTTTTAAACGATCTTGTGCTAGAAGCTAAGTAACTTTTCAAATCGTACAACCTTATTTATTGCAGATAAATTTATTAGCAAGCGATGGGAGAAAAAGCTTATAATCAACTCACATAATTTCATGAAAGAATACCAAACTTATAATTGACTCTATCATCTCTCGTTCTCCACAATTTAAACCTCAAGGAATGAGACTCGTGGATGCTTAGCCAATTAAATCAAAGTTTTGGGTTTTCGAGTCATCTATAGGATCTTGCAAATTCTTAGACTTTTCCAAGTTTAGAATTCGCATTTTAAAGTTCCCTTGATAAACGACTCTCTAGGATCAATTATAGGAACTTGTTAAAAGTTCTTGTTCTTAACCCGTGAGAGTTAAGACCTTCGCGTTTTAAAGTTCCCTATATAAAAGCCTAGAAAAAATTGACTTAAACACGTTAAGGATACTAGCTAGAGTAAACTTAGATAAGTAAACTCGGGTTGAGTCAAAATATTCACGACTTTGAAAGATTTAAAACCACTTTATTGAAAATTTATTCTAGCAAGGAAAGAAAAAAACCATAACAAAGGAAAATACAACTATACAACTAGGCCAAAATAGATTAAAAATTTTGAAAAATGTCGAAAAATCAAATTTTCCGGTTAAAATGAGGACAAATTCATGGAAAAGACCACTTACTTCGATAGAAGTCCCCCATACACTTGAGATAAACATTTTCCTCAATGTTTAAGCATGTGGGAGTAAACTCCCCTCCACTTAGGACATTGTGCACATTGTTTAAATCTTGCTAAGGAGAGGAAAACTATAGTGATTTCAATGTGAACATATAAGATATAGAATATTGAATCACGACAGTTTAAGATAGAATTGGGAAGACGAGTAGACGGGATCTTGGGTCATCAAAAGTCATCAAAAGTGCTTCATTGAAAGTTCGAAACCCTGCACATCATAAGAAACAAAGCAACAAACGCCTACAAGCTCCCCCTACACTTAGGGTAAAAACGGGAAAGGGTAGATACACGTGTTGCCTCCCGAGGAGCGCTTGTTTTTGTTCACCGAGTCACGAGCCTGACTCGGTCCCGAATTAATTCAAAGGAAAGGTGGAGAGGGATGGAATCTCATTAGAGATTTCCTATCCAAATTACAACTTCAAACGCTGGCCATTCATCTTAAAATTGGGCCCATTTGGCTGAGAAAGCTCAATAGTGCCATAGGGAAAGACTTTGGTGACGGTGAATGGACCAGACCAGCGACTCTTCAACTTGGCAGAGAAGATCTTCAACCGAGATTTAAAAAGTAACACTTGATCACCAACGTGGAACTCTCGGTTCTTAATTCTAGCATCGTGGATGATCTAGGTCTTCTCCTTGTAGATCAATGAGTTCTCGTAAGCTTCATTCCTCAGTTCATTTAGCTCGTTGAGTTGAATCTTCCGAAGATCACTGGCTTTGTTGATGTCGAAGTTAGCCCACTTCAAGGCCCATTATGCCTTATGTTCCAGCTCGATAGGGAGGTGGCATGCTTTCCCGTACACAAGACGATAAGGTGTACAACCAATCGGTGTCTTATAGGCGGTACGGAAAGCCCACAGAGCATCATCAAGTTTATCGGCCCATGAGGCATGATGCTCTCCCACAGTACGTTCCAAAATCCGCTTCAATCCACGGTTGGATATCTCGGCTTGCCCATTAGTTTGGGGATGATAAGCGGTGGAAAGACGGTGATTGACACCATACATAGCCATAACTTTTGCAAATTGATCATTGCAAAAATGAGTCCCGCGGTCACTGATTAGAGCAACACCGAATCGAGCAAACAGCTGCTTCAAAAAGTTCACAACCACCCTCACATCGTTTGTTGGGAGAGCCTTAGATTCAACCCATTTAGAAACGTAGCTAAATGGTGGGCCAATATCATCTTTAAATGCCCCATACATCAAAGATTTCACATTCTTATATGAAATTTTGAGGCATATCATCTTTATGTGTGATCTTGCCTTGGCGTTGGCAAGCATCACAATGCTTAACCATTTTGTGAGCGTCACGATAAATGGTGGGCCAATAGAATCCAGAGTCAAACACTTTCTTAGCGGTGTAGTTGGGACAAAAGTGACCATCGGTGGGTCCTTTATGGCAAGCATCAAGGATTTGTAAAGCTGCCGGCCCATCAACATATCGACGAATGATCATATCAGCACATTGTTTGAAGAGATAAGGGTCATCCCAGAAGTAAGTCTTAACATCTTTAAAGAACTTCTTCTTTTGTTGGGATGTTAACCCTTTGATGAGAATACCACCCGCTAAGTAGTTTGCAATGTCCTCAAACCACGGGGTGTCGTCAAGATTGGAATGAATAGACATTATGGTCTCAAGGGGAAAAGAGTAATTGATCTCTTGATTCGGATGATCCCCTTAATAAGGATCCTCAAGTCTACTCAGATGATCCGCTGCTAGTTTTTCCGCTCCCTTTTTGTCACGAATTTCAATTTTGAATTCCTGAAGGAGTAAAACCCAGCGAAGAAGTCTTGGCTTAGAGTCGTGCTTATTCATCAAGTACTTCAACGTGGAATGGTCCGTGTATACATTGGTGGTGGATAAAACAAGATAGGGGCGAAATTTTTCAAAAGCATAGACAACAGCTAAAAGCTCTTTTTCGGTTGTCGTATAATCCAATTGAGCCCCAGTCATTGTTTTGCTAGCATAATGGATCGGTTGGAAATGTTTGTTTATCCTTTGTCCCAAAACCGCTCCAATAGCAAAGTCGCTAGCATCACACATCAATTCAAAAGGTAGCTCCCAATTAGGGGTAACTAAGACCGGTGCCTTAGTAAGCTTATCCTTAAGAAGATTGAAGGCTTCAATACACTATTTGGAAAAGATAAAAGGAATATCTTTTTCCAAGAGGTGGGTCATCGGGCGAGCGATTTTAGAAAAATCTTGGATAAATCAACGATAGAAGCCCGCATGACCAAGAAAACTTCTCACACCCTTCACGGTTGAAGGTGGAGGTAATTTGGCTATGACATCCACTTTAGCACGGTCCACTTCAAGACCGGCTTTTGAGATTTTGTGTCCTAGCACAATGCCTTCTTTTACCATAAAATGGCAATTTTTCCAAATTTAGAACAAGGCGAGTGTCTTCGCACTGCTTAAGCATACGTTCTAAATTGGCAAGGCAAGAAGAGAATGAATCCGCAAAGACCGAGAAATCATCCATGAAGACTTCCATGGTTTGCTCAACCATGTCATGGAAAATAGCCAACATGCACCTTTGGAAAGTCCCGGGGGCATTGCGTAAGCCAAAACGCATTCTTTTATAAGAAAATGTGCCATAGGGACAAGTGAATGTTGTCTTCTCTTGATCTTGGGGATCGATGGGTATTTGGAAATAACCCGAGAAGTTCAAGCATTTGGTCCATAAAAGGAAGAGGAAAATGATCCTTTCTCGTGGCATCATTGAGTTTGCGATAGTCTATACAAACTCTCCACGCAGTAACGAGACGTGTAGGAATCAACTCGTTGTTTTGATTGGGCACAACGGTGATTCCGCCTTTCTTAGGCACACAATGGACTGGACTAACCCATGGTGAATCCGAGATAGGTTAAATCATGCCTGCATCAAGAAGTTTGATAACCTCTTTTTTGATAACGTCATGGATTTTAGGATTCATCCTTCGTTGGCTTTGAATGGTGGGCTTAAAGTCGTCCTCCATGAGAATTTTATGTGTGCAAAAGTGACGATCAATTCCGCGAATATCGGAGATTTTCCAAGCGATATCTCTTTTATGTTTTTTGAGAACTTCAATGAGACGAGTTTTCTCAACGGTTTTTAAGTCCTTAGCAATGATAACGGGAAGTTGATCAATGCCTTCTAAGAAAACATACTCGAGATGAGGAGGTAAGTCCTTAAGCTCAAGTGTGGGAGGATCCTCAATAGATGGTGTAACTAACGATGGATCATCATTAGTCACCTCTTTAGGAGAAGGAGGAGAGAAAGGGTCTTCATTGAGAAGTTTCTCAACTGTACGAATGTCTTCTTCCCAATCGGTGGGAGAATCATCATATTTAAGATCAAGTGGACCCAAGCTAGCTTCAAAATCATCCAAAAGAAAATCACTTTCTCCAAAAGGAGTCAATGACGGAGCAATTGAGGCAACGGTCTCAACATTGGGTAGAGAAGAAAGATTACTTTTGCAAGCATCATTAAAGTTTTCTTCACAAGCCTCATCGAGAACATCAATAGCATTAACACTCTAATATGAATAAGGTTGCTTAGAAATCTTACCCATGTTGAAGACAATTTTATCGTCACCAACTCTAATGATTATTTCGCCCGCGGCTACATCAATGAGAGTGCGACCGGTCCCCAAGAAGGGACGTCCAACGATTAATGGAACACGAGGATCCATCTCGTAGTCAACGACAACTGATTGTGGTAAAATACGACCTTTTAGGAAAAAGGCGTAAAAGCGGTAAGTATCGAGTGATGATTTAGGAAAATCAACACTAATGACCCTTAATGGTATGAAAGTTCGTTTCCCAAGGAGGTATATCTGTTGTGAAAAACTTGTACAAGATTTGAGATTAATGATTGGTTTAGAAGGGGATTAGAAGAGAAAATGACGAAGACGTAAAAATAAAAATTAACACAAAATCACTACTAGAAAGTTAAAACGTAGAACCTTAAAAATCACCAAAATAAAAATAAATTCTAAAAATTACCAAAAATTTACCAAAAATCAAAAATAATAAACTAAGAGTTTACCAATGATCAAAACTTTTTCAAACCTTTTAAATAATTAAATATTCAATTTTTAAATGCTAATTAAAGCCCTAAAATCAAATAAATTATCAAAAAGCCCAAATAAAGATTTTTCAATTGATAAACCTCTAAAATTACATAAAATGATTAAAAACTATTTTTAGAGTTTTTAAAACTAATAAAAACTATTTAAAATGATTTAAAAACTATTAAAACTTAAAATAATTATAAAAATTAATCTTAATGTGATAAAATTATTCTAAAAGTTGCTAAATTCCTATTTTAATGTATTAAACCTAAGAAAAATGTAAAAAGTTGGAAAATGTGAAATTTTAAAAATAATAATAAAATAATAATAAAATAATATTAAAAATCCAAAAATTATAAAAAATTCTAAAAACTTGCAAACTAGTTTATTTTAACCTAAATAATCAGAAAATGAAAGTGAAATTACCAAAATACCCCTAATAGGCCCTCAAATGGGCCAAATCCAAATTCAGTCAACACAAATGGGCTTTTGGGCCCAAAAAGTCAAACTTGGCCCAATTGACTTGGAAAAGCCCTATTGACTTAAAATTTAATTCTAAGAACAAAACTCTAAATGCCCAAAAGCTGAAAATGTGCTTATCACAGCTTATTGAACACAAAGCTTATTCTTATTGGGCTTTTCAGCCCATTAAGCCATAAGCTAATGCCATAAGCTCTAATTTGACACACAACCCTCTTTTTGGATGCTTAAGAGATCTGTCAAAAGAAATTTCCAATAAGCTCACTCAATAAGCCAGAAAATAGAAAAGCAAAAATCCACAAAACGACAAAATAGTCGTTTTTGAGAAATAATGCACCTCAGAAGCTGATTCAACTTGCAAAAGCTTTCAAATGGACTCAATAAGCAATATCAATCAACAAAAATCCAATAAGCACAAGCAATAAGCCAGAATAAGCACAAAAGAGCTTATGTAAAAGTCAAAGGAGTTGGTTTTCTAGTCAAACCTAAAAGTCAACCACCCAAATGCTCCAGGATGAACAAATGGGTCAAAATATGAGCACCTATTACAAAAACAAAGTTGTTGCAGGTTGGAATAAGCTATTATAGCTTATTGATAAGCTGACACCAAAATTGCACTAGCAGTGGTAACCAGCAGGGGAAAGGAGTTCCCACTGCTTTGACTAATTGACCAAGCTTATTTGAGAGTTTTGGTTTGATTCAATTGGAAACAAAGGCACCCTTGTGATCAGTGAACCACAAGGAGTCAATAGCAACAAATAAATCACAAAATGATCCACACAATAAGCCACAATAAGCCAAACAGTCCACAGATATGCACCAGATATGCAAATAAGCAGTTAAGCACTAAATAAGCAGATTTAAGCAAAATAAGCCAACCAAACTTAACCAGATGCATACACAAGCTATATAAACTAACAATAAACACAAAGAAACAAGAATCAAACACTGAATCAAAGTAAATAGCAAGATCAAAGCACAAAAAGTTACTGATGAACAAAGAACAATATGTAGAATCAGTTTGCTGATATACTTGACACTTGATCCAATTTCAAGCCTCATATCCTTCTACCCTGGTGTGATTAACTATGATTTAGCACTTGTTAGCCCTAGCCTATGCTTAGATCTAGGTGTCCTCAAAATCCTAGCCAATTTTACCAAGTTATGAAGATTTTATAGCCAATCTATGAATCAATGTGTTCAAAGCCTCAAAACCTGCAAACAGATGAACATATGCTCCCAAATAACAGATATCAATACTTGCATACAACACACAAGCACTTAACAATCCTCAAATCCAACTAATGCAGTAATCCCAAACACCCCTTAAAAGCTTGATTTCACAAATTTTCAAAGACTTATGAAGATTCAACCCACAAATCAGATCAGTAACACCTCATTAACATCAAACAAAGCCAAATCAACAATAAACAACCACAATAACACAGATTCAAGCACAAATCCACAAAAATCACAAATATTCAGAAACTTAAAGAGAAAATGAAAAGGGAAGAAGGTGCAAACCTCCAAGACCTACATCCAGGCCCTGGATTGTTTGAGCTGAGGTACTAGCAAAACAAGTACCAGCTTCCCATGCTGCTAAGATGAACAAACACAAAGTGAGATCAAAAATAATGCCAACTTTCTGATTTTTGAAACCCAAGCTTTATCAACTAAAACCTTGCCTCAAAAACCTTCAAACAAGATAATGGAACTCAGATTTTAGCTTCTCAAACACCAAACTTCTATAAATAACAGATTAAAACTCAAAATTTTATGAAATTCAAACTTTATTTCATAAAAAGGAATTACAAAGATTAAAAGCTAAAATCTGGAACAAAGGGACTCTCACATGTTGAGGTCTCCTTTTATAGGCAAATGCCTGGCTAACACTATTCATAAACCCTAGAACTGAATTCCCAAATGTGCCCTTGATGTCTTCTAGACGTTTTCTTGATGTGAGCTGTCCAAAATGCATCCAAACCGTTTATAATAGCTTTGTGATGAAGCAAATGATGTGGGCTGTTGATCTTGACACGTGGCAATCCTTGGTGAGGAAGTTGTCACATGATGGTGAAACGGTTTTGGTGATGGGGCCATTTGGTGAGTGGGAGTGAGTGTTTTAAGGTTGGGATGAGATTATAGGCGTGTGAATCAAGTGTGGGTAAGGGTAATTTCATTTTACCCTTTGTTTAAGTTGGTGTAAAATCTGGGTTCTTGACTGCTACAGTAACAACTTTTGATCCGTTTTTATAGGATTGGGGAAGTGTTTGGCGCATTTTTGTGTTTAAATGTTTCATATGCACAACATTAGCCCTCCTCTTTCCTTTCTTTTGTCACATGGAGATAAAAGTCTGTCAGCGCCCAATTATACTTGTAACAACTTTCACCACATGGCAATTTTGGCACATAACTTTTCAAAAGGGTTTTCAAGGGTTCTTTTTGCCATTTTGAGATATTTCAAGGACTGATTTTGAACATTCTTGATCTTCAAAGGTCTTCATTGTATCTTTGACTTTATGAGGGACCATTATTGGCAATTTTGATTTGTTGAGGGACTATTCTTGCCATTTCTTCAAAGTTGAAGGACCTTTTGTGTAATTTTGACAAACTTAAGGGACCAAACTTGTAATTATGAATATACAAGGGTTTTAAGTGTCATTTCTTCAATAAATGAGGAACAATCTTGTTTGTCTTCAAGTAATCAAGGGTATTTGTTGAGAATTCCATGATTAGGGCCCGGTTCTTTGTACGGCTTCGTTTCTCGTGTCCGTTTTTCCTTGTAACTTGTGATCTTTTGTCTTTTTCACGATATCCATACCTAAAATACACAAGTAAACAAACACAAGCATATATATAGTTTTTTATGACATTTTTATTCATTTAAAGCCCGAAAAGAACGATGAGATCATGTATAAATGCCATCTCATTACTCCCCCATACTAATCCATTGCCGTGCCCTCACGCAATGCTAGAATAAAGTATCTAAGCATCACCAAAGTTCAATTTTATTAACCTTTATTGAAGAGTAAAAAGACTTGCAACATACTACGAAGATGTGTAAAGACATAATGTATGATTTTCATCACAAAAACTGACTTTTAGGGTCAAAGAATAGAGATAAGTAAATATCCCTTAGAGTAAACTTCGTCATCCTTGATTGTCATACATTCCATGCTAAGTGCAAAAACAAGATCATTGTTGGTACAAGTCACAATGCTAACACTACTCATACGTCCAAATTGTGTAATACTTTTTCTCCCCGCAATCCTAGTTATTATAAAAGGAAATGGGTTACTAGCATTTTTTATCTATTTGTCATGGATCACAAGTGATTCATATTGACTTATTTGAGTAGCTATTAGTCCGAAAGCAAAGTAGCACGATTTGATCAATAGTTAGCCGAAGGACAAAATCTTTTAAAACGGCTTCTCGTGTATCTCCTTAAGTTCATATCTTGGCATAACTCGTTTCACGATTTGAGACCTTTCTCGGACCGATATTTGGCATGTACTTCATACTTAAAATCTTGGGAAGACGTTCTTGAAATTATGGTCTTCTCTTCATATATTTGGAATTTCTTTACTTTGGATTTTGATATACAACGATCCGCCTCCTTTTCGGACTTGGATATATTTATCCTCATACCTTGTTAGGGTCTTTTCGGATAGACTTTCTCCATTCTTTAGGGGAGTAATAGCTTCTCGTCGTGTGTCTCGATCCTTCATATTGATTTAGGAATAATGATACTTCACATCATCTTTGGATCTTTAGCAAAAATAGAGCTCCTCATGCCTTGTTAGGGCCTTTTTGGATAATCGCCAATCTTCGCGTCCCGCTTCAATAAGTTATGCCTTGGCTATGAACTCTATTCAACCCCGAGCAACTTTTAAACGATCTTGCGCTAGAGGCTAAGTAACCTTTCAAATCGTACGACCTTACTTATTGCAATTATGATTTATTCCTAATGCATTGATCTTATGGGAAGAAAAAGCCACAATTAAAAACATATGAGTTTTTGAAAGAACATTTTCATGTTCTACTTTTAGCATGATCACTTGTCTAACTCTATCATTTCTCGTTCTTCACTATATAAAGACCTCTAATTAAAGAGACTCGTGAATACTTAGCCATGCAAGTCAAAATTAAGCCAAATTTGGATTAGCTTTCATTAAGACTATATCAAATCAAAGTTTTGGGTTTTCAAGCCACCTATAGGATCTTGCACTTTCTTGGACTTTTTCAAGTTTAGAGAACGCGTTTTAAAGTTCCCTTGATAAGTGACTTTCTAGAATCAATAATAGGAACTTGCGAAAAGTTCTTGTTCTTAACCCGAATGAATTAAGACTTTCGCGTTTTAAAGCTCCCTATATAAAAGTCTATAGAACTTGAATTGAGCGGGTTAAGGAATGTAAATGGCTCCAAATGCCCATCAAGTCAAAAATTAACTCTTATTCTACCCAACGGAAAATATACATTCGTGTCTTAAAAAAACTTATGAAAACTAAGAAAAAATTTAAAATTTGTCCATTTTTAGCCTTATTAGCAAAACAAAACATTGAAAGTTGGAAAGCGTGAGGGCGTAGCAAAGCAAGTACCTATTCACCCCCCCACCATACTAAAAGTAAACATTGTCCTCAATGTTTCGAGTCTAAAGGTGGAGCACCCCCATACTAGAGACGAAGAGTCGAATGCTTAGGATCTAGCATGGAAAGGGTGATTAACAATACATCTAAAGCCGTATATTAAGTATGCTAAAAGATAATTGTTAGAACAATAAAGGATATGCCATGGATTCGTGAAAAACTTCTTCAAACGAACGATGGAGGCTCACGTAAACGAACGCGAGAGTCTTCAATCGTAGATGATGATGATGATCTAGATAACACAATCACAAACAACCACGAGACAACGAGTTGAAAGGGTACAAGTCCCCTAATTAGTGAAATAGTGAGCATAAAAGATAAGCATGGGATCTCCCCCACGAGGCACCTCGTTTTTGATTACTTAGTCATGAGCTCGACTCGATCCCCTCAATGTTAATTATCATTGGGGAAGGTGTCTTGGTCGGGGGCAACCATTGAAAGAATTTCCCCACCAAAGTAGTGCTTAAGCCTATGTCCATTCACCTTGAAATGGTCCCATATGGAAACACTTGTGTAATGGTGAACGGACCCGACCAACGAGATTTCAATTTCCCGGAAAATATCTTAAGACGAGAGTTAAAAAGCAACACTTGATCACCAACGTTAAAAACCCGGTTTTTAATCTTTGAATCATGAAACTTTTTAGTCTTTTCTTTAAAAATTAATGAACTTTCATAAGCGTTATCCCTTAATTCATCCAATTCATTCAATTGTATTTTCCGGTGATCTCCCGCGGTCTTCAAGTCAAAATTTGCATGCTTAAGGGCCCAATATGCCTTGTGCTCCAACTCAATGGGCAAATGACAATTCTTCCCATAGACTAACTTATAAGGAGTGCAACCGATAGGTGTCTTATAAGCGGTCCTAAAGGCCCATAAAGCGTCATCGAGTTTGTCGGACCATGAAGCACGGTTTTCTCCAATTGACCTCTCTAAAATCCTCTTCAAAGCTCGGTTCGAAACCTCGACTTGCCCACTCGTTTGCGGGTGATAAGCCGTAGAAAGACGATGTGTAACTCCATATTTCTTTAGAACCTTTTCGAATTGGTCATTACAAAAATGGGTTCCACGATCGCTTATAATAGCACGAGGGGTCCGAACCGAGAGAATAGTTGCTTCAAAAACTTCACTACCACACGAGCATCATTAGTAGGCAAAGCCTTAGCTTCCACCCACTTAGAAAGGTAGTCCACCGCGACGAGGATATATTTGTTGCCATGAGACGATGGGAACGGCCCCATAAAGTCTATTCCCCATATGTCGAAAATCTCACATACTTGAATTATGTTTTGCGGCATTTCATCACGTTGAGACGATTTTCCTTGACGTTGGCACGAATCACACGACTTTACAAGTGCGTGTGCATCACGATTGATAGAAGGCCAAAAGAAACCGGCATCGAACACTTTCTTAGCCGTGAGATTGGCACCGTGGTGACCACCCGTGGGTCCCTCGTGACAAGCTCTAAGGATATTAGAAGCTTCGGCACCAAACACACAACGTCGAACGAGTTGATCCGCACAAATCCGAAAGAGATAAGGGTCGTCCCAAAAATAGAACTTGACGTCACGAAAGAATTTTCGTTTTTGTTGTGTCGTCATACCCTTGATTATGAAATTGCCCGCATGGTAATTTGAAATGTCGGCAAACCATGGGGTTGTGTCTTTAGAATTCACTACACCGAGAGTCTCAAGAGGAAATGTTTCGGTAATTTCCTTGTTCTCGAAAACATCTTTGTGAGGATCTTATAGACGAGAGAGATGGTCGGCCGCTAGATTCTCGGCTCCTTTTTTGTCAAGCACGGTGACATCAAATTCTTGGAGGAGGAGCATCCAACGAAGCAATCTCGGCTTAGCATCTTGCTTAGCTAAGAGATACTTGATAGCCGAATGGTCGGTATACACGATGCTTTTAGTTAAGACGAGATAAGGTCGGAATTTTTCAAAAGCATAGACCACGGCAAGGAATTCCTTTTCCGTTGTGGTGTACTTTAATTGAGCCTCGGTCATCGTCTTACTAGCATAGTGGATAGGACGAAAATTCTTGTCATAACGTTGCCCTAAGACGGCCCCTATAGCATAATCACTTGCATCGCACATGATTTCAAAGGGTAATTACCAATTAGGAGCAACAAGAATGGGAGCTTCGGTAAGTTTCCTTTTGAGAGTTTCGAAAGCCTTAACACAATCCTCATTAAAGTTAAAAGGAGCATCCTTCTCGAGAAGGTGTGTCATAGGACGAGAAATTTTCGAAAAGTCCTTGATGAAACGACGATAAAAGCCCGCGTGGCCTAGGAAACTCCTAACTCCCTTAACGGTTTTGGGATGAGGTAACCTGGCGATGACGTCTACCTTAGCTTTATCGACCTGAATCCCCGCCTTCGACACCTTATGTCCTAAGACGATTCCTTGTTTACACATGAAATGACATTTCTCCCAATTAAGCACAAGATTGGTTTCTTCACAACGTTTTAACATTTGTTCGAGATTAGATAAACATGACGTGAACGAATTACCAAACACCGAGAAGTCATCCATAAACACTTCCATCGACTTCTCGATCATATCGTGAAAAATCGCCATCATACACCGTTGAAACGTACCGGGTGCATTACAAAGTCCGAAAGGCATCCTACGATAAGCGAACGTTCCATAAGGACACGTAAACGTAGTCTTCTCTTGATCACGAGGGTCGATAGGGATTTGAAAGTAACCGGAAAAACCATCTAAAAAGCAATAGAATTCATTTCCCGCAAGTCGCTCCAACATTTGATCCATGAAGGGCAAAGGAAAGTGGTCTTTACGAGTGGCGTCATTTAACTTTCGGTAGTCAATACACACCCTCCAACCGGTCACAACACGAGTGGGAATTAACTCGTTGTTTTCATTGGGTACAACGGTCATTCCTCCCTTTTTAGGGACACAATGGATTGGGCTCACCCATGGGCTATCGGATATAGGATAAATCATTCCCGCGTCAAGGAGTTTAAGAACCTCCTTTTTAATGACATCGTGAATTTTGGGATTCACCCTTCTTTGATTTTGAATTGCGGGTTTGTAGTCCTCCATTAAAATCTTGTGAGTACAAAATTTTGGGTCAATACCCTTAATGTCGGATATTTTCCACGCAATTGCCCCTTTATGAGCCTAAAGAACTTTCAAGAGCTCGGTTTTTTCATTATTAGCAAGACCTTTTGCAATAATAACCGGCAACTTGTCATCACCTTCCAAGAATGCGTATTCAAGGTGAGAAGGAAGATCTTTCAATTCGAGGATAGGTGGTTCCTCGATTGAAGATTTTGGTTCAACACTCATAACTTCCATCGGCGAAAGAAATGGTGGAATAGAAGTATCATCACTAATCAACACCTCATCTTCATTGTCGATTTCATTTGAAGTGAAATTGCCTCCTTGGAATGGAGTGAGATTTGGTGTGGAATTAGCAAGAATCGGATCCAAAATAGTGGGATTGCCACTTGACGAACTATCGGAAAAACCTAACACTTCTTGTGAAAACTCATCGCAAACCACATCAACGATGTCAATGTGATTGATGGTAGCGATTGCATAAACATGAGAAGGTTTCGAGTTTTGAGTAGCGTTTATAACAAGTTCCTCTTCGTTGAATCTCAAAGTGATAGTTCTTGCATGAACATCGATAAGTGATCTCGAAGTATCTAAAAATGATCGACCTAAAATTAGAGGAACTTGAGGATCCGCGGGGATGTCAACTACTATAAAATCAACGGGATAGTAGAACTTCCCCATTTTCACGAAAACATCTTCGGCTACTCCACATGCCATAATCGTAGAATGATCGGCCATCTCGATGGACATGTTCGAAGGAATGAGAGCCGGAAGCGAAAGCGATTTCCAAATGGAAAATGGCATCAAATTAATGCTCGCACCAAGATCGGCCAAGGCGAGGCATTCTTTCATATCTTGTATGTCACAAGGAATGAGAAACTTTCCGGGATCACCAACTTTTTCTGGAATGCGGTTAAGATAAATCGAAGAACAATTAGCAAGCTTTGAAAGCTTTTCCTTATGGCTCATCATACTTTTAAAAGTGGAAGCGAAACGAGGCATATATAACAACGCGTCGGCTAAACTCACATCAAAATGCACTTGTTGAAACATTTTTATAAAAAGCTCGATTTATTGTTTGTTACGTTCTTGCATTTTCTCTTTGTTTCGTCTTGAAGGGTAGGGTAAAGGTGGTGTGGGTTGGTCATTAGGCAACGGCCTTGGAAACTCGGGTTCTACAATTGGTATTGGTTCAACCGTAGGTGTGGTATGAGCGGTACTTCGTGGGATTGTAATGTGCTCCTTTTCGACCATCACCTCGGGTTCTTTCTCGATTTCCTTCTCCTTAGAAGTACTTGTACGAGAGATTGGTTCCTTGAAAGTTTTACCACTTCGTGTAGTAATAACCTTCATTTCTCCCTTCGGGTTTGCAATGGTATCACTAGGAAGACCACCCGAGGAAGAGGGTTTACACATGATTGCTTCAAACATTTTAGCCATTCGGTCCTCAAATTTTGATTGCCTAGCATCCGCTTTTAATAACTCTTGCTTAATCTCATGTTGTCCTAATTCCATCTTTTGTTGATTTTTGTTAGCCCTATATTTTATATAGTCGAACAAGAATGTAATATGTCATCTTAGTCGTTAAAAGGTCTTGTATTGTAATAGGTTAGTCGGGAAAACCGGGCTTGGACTTTAAGCTAATATTGTATAAGTTAGGGGCGTAAGCCCAAAACAAAGCCAAGCCCGGCCCAAGATGAAGCCCACAAAGGCCTTAGAGCCGTGGGGTATATAACCCTCTTTCACATGTGAAAGAGGGTGTTGGTTCATTTCATTAAACACATAGTTTTAGTGTAAACCTTCCACTTCTCTCTCTACTCTCTCTCTCTCTACTTTTCTCCTCTTTCTCTCTCTAAGAATCTTGTGTTATGGATTGATTGGGTACAACATTTGGTATCAAGAGCCTATAGTGGATAGGTGATTGAAGATTCGTGTGTGGTGTTCTTGAATTTTCGTGGCCTTTTTGATCTTCATCTCACGTCCAAAACTTCTTTTTTTGTGTTTTTTATAGTCTTTTCTTGATACAAATCATCTACATACTAGTATTAGTGATTTGGGTATCTTGGTTTTGGCTAAAACACAAATCTTTTGGATCAAAAGTTGCGAAATTTCTTCTTGTTCTTCATTCCGAAATTCTAGCAGAAACCTCCATCGGAAAGTACAAATTGTACTTGGGCTTCCATCGCAATAACCTTACCATCGGAAAGGGTTTGGTTCTACATTGCGATCGTTGGATTTTATTACTTATTCCGATCTGGCATTCCGATCGTACATTGCGATCTGAGATTCCGACGGGTATAAGGAAGGTTTTTAAGTCGTTACTCTACTTGAATTTTGTCAGGTACTTTGCGATCTGAGCTTTGCGATCTGAGTATTCCGATAGACTTTGCGATCTGAGTATTCCGATAGACTTTGCGATCTGAGTATTCCGACAGGCTTTGCGATCTGAACATTGCGATAGTGCATTGTGATAGAACATTCCGATCTGATCATTGCGATAAAACATTCCGATCTGAACATTCCGATGGACATTTCGATGGATATTTTGTTTGAGTAATTTTTAGGTCAGGTAAAATCAAATTTTTTCCCTACTAGTTTTTGGCTATTTCTAACTCAAATTCAAAATTTGGCGATACAAAATTTTTCGGCTTACCGTTTTGTCAGACTGAGGAATTTATTGTCGGACTGAGAAAATTTTTTTTGAATTTTCGGAATTTCAAATTTAACCACACATCATCACAACAAATCCACTAAGATCTGCAATTCATCCACAAGTGTTCACCATATCTAACAACAACATCAACATTGCAACTGCTAATCAAATTCGTTTGGAACAAGGTGGCAACGGTAACCCACCTGTGCTCACTGCCGGTTGCTACGTTCAATGGAGATCTCGCTTTCTCAGATTTCTCGACGGAAAAGAAAACCGAACTGCTCTTCGTCACTGCCTTGAGAATCCACCTCCAGTTTTTGAATTCAAACCAATTACCACACAGGTAGAGGATGGTACTTCATCAACTATACGAGCTATGGAGGATTTTGACACATGTATAGCTGAGAAAAAGAAACTCCTCCAAGCTGAAGCTGATGCTGTAAATTTCATACTCACTGGAATTGATAACGATATCTATTCCATAGTTGATGCATGTCCTAATGCTATGGAAATGTGGAATGCAATTCATCGATTGAAGCAAGGTGAGTCAATCAATGTTCAAGATCTCGAGACTAATCTACTTTGGGAGTTTGGAAAATTCACATCTGAAGATGGTGAATCCATTGACTCATATTACTCGAGATTCTACAAAATGATGAATGAGCTTGTCAGAAATCAGTGCACCATCTCCAATCATCATGCCAATGTTCAGTTTCTACTTCAACTCAAACCGGAATGGCAAAGGTTTGTGACTTTGGTCAAACAAAGGGAGGATATCAAGACTATATCTTACCACAAACTTTATGATATCTTGAAACAACATCAGAATGAAGTGAATGAACTAAGGGCTGAAAAGGCAGAACGGTCTGCTAATTCTATTGCTTTTGTGGCTGCTACTTCAACAAAACCCGTTCCCCGTCAACAACCACCTACTCATTCCTCAAAGTCATCAAGCTCATCCACCAAACCTCTAGTTGCTGCTAAACACAAAGCAAAAGCAATTGTCCCCACTCCACCTCCAAAGTATGACACCGAGTCAGATGGAGACAGTGATGATGAACAAACTTCAAGGGACAAGAAGATTGAAGAACTCATGTCTTTACTCACCACAACTTATAAGAAGATCTACAAACCTACCAACAACAACCTCAGATCATCATCCAATGCTAGATATAAGGAAGTTGATCATGCACCTAGGTATGATCGTGATGCTAGGTATGATAATCAGAGGATGCTGAATCAAGTTGGGGCTAGAGATACTGTAGGCACTCCGGTGGTGCAGAAGACTGGGATTCAATGCTTCAACTGCAAGGGATTTGGGCACATGGCTAGGGAATGTAAGAAGCCAAAAACGGGTTAAGGATTCGGGATATCACAAGGAAAAGATGTTGCTGTGCAAGAAAGAAGAAGCAGGAATTCCACTCACAGCAGATGAAGTTGACTGGCGTGATGACACTGATGATGAAGCCGATGATCAAGAGTTAGAGGCACATTATGTGTACATGGCAAAGATTCAAGAAGTGATCCCAGAGACTGATGATACTTCTGGACCCATCTATGATTCTGAGCCACTTGAAAAGGTACCATCACATGATAACTATAATGTGTTTGCTAATGAACGACGGCATCCTGAGCAACCCGAAAGCATCAATGACACATATGTAATGGACACGGAGGATAGCAATATCTCTACGGATTCACAGCATATGTGTAATGATGACGGAAAAGCTGTTCAGGATACTGACTCGGATGAGGACCGTGATTTGCTTGCGTCTATTATTAATTCTTTAAAACGTGAAATTGATGAAAACAAAGAAGCTAATAAACGTTTGAAGCAAGCAAACACATCCTTAGCCGAGGAGATAGACAGGCTTAAAGAGTGTGATTATGTAAAAGAAGCTGATCGACGAGTTGCAATAGCTAATGGTTTGGTATATGAACGTAAGGTGCTCAACGAACAATATTGTTCTGAAGTAACACACGAAATTCATATGTCAAAACAGAAGATATCGGAACTTGAAGAACAACTGCTGCTACATAAACTCCAAATTACTGAATTAGAGTCGGTTAACAAAGAACAAACTGAGCTTTATAAAACTCGTGAAGAAAAGGATATTGAAAAAATTCTTGCTTTGGAAAAGAGAGTCGACACGTTAAACAACATTGTTTACAAAACGGGTCAGTCTATTCAAACTATGAATATGCTCAATAGAAATATGAAAACGAGTTTTGTCAAGCCTGAATATCTCAAGAAAGTTCAAAGTACCAAGCCTGCTCTTTATGATATCGGTTGTTATGTTGATAATCTTGCTCTTATGCTTTCCCCTGACTGCGACGAAATCATTCGTCAACAAGAAGAAAGTCGATCAAACTTAAGTGATTTAATAAACCTTTCTGATTCTAACAATCATATTAAGTTTGTCCCTCAAAAAGAACTTTCAAAAGAACAAAAGATGTATAATAGTGTTCCACCACCAAGTGATGAACCACAAAAGAAAGTTTCTTTAAAAAGGAGTTTCAAAAAGCAATCAATTTTGTTGGAAAAGCGAATTTTGGATGAAAAACGTAAATGGGATGAGAAAAGCAAAAGTGTTCAGCAATTTGAGTTTATAAAACAAGGGGTTTTAAATTTGTACAAAGGTGTCGTCGACTATGAAAAAGTTTCTAGGGATACCATTTGGAATATTAAACCTAACCCACAAGTAGAAGTCGTCATTCAACAATGTATTGTTCCAACCATTGATGATCTTTCAAAAAATGTGGAAATGTTTTATAATGCTCTCACTGAGGAAATGTTAACTGATTTAAGCTATGTCAAATCTCTTGAAGATGAAGTTGATTTTCTTCAAATTAAATTAAAGACACAAGAACACCAACTTTCTAACGAAATTGATCGACTTTCTAAGGAATATTTTTATGCTGACCACATGAATGCTATACTTGGTGTGTATACCGATCTTGATCAATATTGTCATGTAGCATGTCTTGTGTCAGAATCGGACGCGAAATGTCGCAATCTTGAAGTAGAGCTTTCGAAACAAATTCAGTCATATAACAAACTTTCGAAAAGTTTTTCTCAACTTGAGAAACACTCCATTTCTCTTGAACTTGCTTTACAAAAAGGTGAAAAATCTCATAATCATAAAAAGTGTCAAGAAATGTCAGCTTCTTCGTTTCGTCTACTGAATGAAAAAGATTTCGAAATAAATGATTTGAAAGCTCAGCTAAAAGAAAGGGACATAGCCATAACTGAGTTACAGAAACTCATTGAGAAAATCAAAGGATAGTCTGTTTTGGGTAAACCATCCGCCGTTCGTCAACCAAATGCGGTTAAATGCCCTAAATCATCTATTTTGGGACAATACTCACAGACTTTGCCTAAGATAGGAAATGATAAGAGCACTAATGTGATAGCACCTGGAATGTATAAGATGAACACTAGGTCCACTCAAACTGGAACAACGCAGTTACCTCAGAATACTAGGAAAACTAATCAACGTGTGTCTTCTTCTACAGGAGTAAATCCCACTACTAGTGTTAGCGGACCACAGCTTAAGAGCACTAGAATTGAAGATAGAGTCATGCCTAACAATAGTCAAGGGAAGAAGAAGGAAGTAGAAGATCACCGTAGGAATTTTAAGTTTTCTAAGAATAAAACGTCTGTAACTGCTTGTAATGACAGTTTAAATGCTAAGACCTCGAATGTTGAAGTTGTTTGTGTTGAATGTGGAAAATGTGTTCGTACTTTCAATCATGATGCTTGTACTCTTAATCATAATGGCGTGAATACTAGAACTAGGAAGCCTATTCCTGTGCCCACTAGTACTAGACAACCCACAAGAACTTTGAACCAATCCACTGATCAACCACTTAAGAAACTAAGTGCGTTAGACTTCACTACTCTACGTAAACAAAACAGATTAAAGAAGCTATATGAGAACATGATTAGGACATGTACACGGGGGTATTCGAGATTTACACCACCCGGATACAAATGGGTACCTAAGTTAACCACTTTAGTGATTGGGTCTAGGAATATCAGCTTGCCTGTAGACTTTGCATCTAGGCCCACTACTATTTTGGAACCCGTTTCTATCAAGGGCTCCCATTTGTCAAATGCTACATTGTCTTCTAATTCTTCTGCAGCTCGTCGAACTCATCCTATTCATAATGGACTCTGGGTGCACAAAGCACATGACGGGCAATCTCAAGCTTCTCATTAACTTCGTGGAGAAGTTTCTGGGTACGGTACTGTTTGGAAATGATCAATTTGCACCGATACTCGGATATGGAGACTTGGTTCAAGGGAATATCACTATAAAACGGGTTTATTACGTCGAGGGACTGAATCACAATTTATTCTCGGTTGGTCAATTTTGTGATGCGGATTAGGAAGTGGCTTTTCGGAAATCTACTTGCTATGTTAGAGACTACGATGGGAATGACCTTCTTACAGGTTCTCGTAGTTCTGATCTCTACACATTAACTCTTCAAGACACATCTTCAACAAATCCAATTTGCTTAATGGCTAAAGCTTCATCATCTCAAGCATGGTTATGGCATCAACGATTGTCACATCTCAACTTTGACACCATCAACTTGCTTTCGAAGAATGATATTGTGACCGGTCTTCCTAAGTTGAAATTCGTCAAAGACCATCTTTGTTCTTCTTGTGAGTTGGGGAAAGCAAAACGGAAGTCTTTCAAAACAAAGACTAACCCAAGCTCAAAAGGACGATTGGAACTTCTACACATGGATTTATGTGGTCCCATGCGTGTAGAGAGTATTAACGGGAAAAAGTATATTCTAGTGATTGTTGATGATTACTCTAGATACACATGGACTTTCTTCTTAAGGTCCAAAGATGAAACACCAGAGGTTCTCAAGAACTTTCTCAAGATGATACAACGCAATCTTCAAGCTCTAGTCTTAACCGTAAGAACGGATAGGGGTACTGATTTTTTGAACAAGAACTTGCAATCTTACTTTAAAGAAGAAGGCATCGAACATCAAACGTCTATTGCTCGAACTCCTGAACAAAACGGCGTTGTCGAAAGACGGAACCGTACTTTGGTTGAGGCTGCTCGAACAATGCTTTCTGCTTCAAAATTACCGCTATTCTTCTGGGCTGAAGCAATTGCAACTGCCTGTTATACTCAGAATCGTTCTCTCGTCATCCCTAGACATGAAAAGACACCTTACCACATCATCAATGGCAGGAAACCTACTGTAAAATTCTTTCACGTATTTGGATCTTTATGCTACATCCTTAAAGACGGTGAGAATCTCGACAAGATGAAAGAAAAAGGTGATGCATGTATTTTTGTGGGGTATGCTACATTGTCGAAAGGGTATCGGGTCTATAACAAGAGAACAAAGATCATTGTCGAAACAATTCATGTGAACTTTGACGAATTGCCACAAATGGTACTTGATCACAACAGCTCAAGTCCCGCACCTCAATGTCCAACAATGGCACCTACACAAAACAGTGTACGTCCCGTGCAAGAATGTCAACAAAGTACTCCTACAGCAGACTCAACGGATACGACACATATGAATGAGTTGGTTGACTTATATGATCCTATGTTTGATGAATATCACTATGGAAACAATCAAGTTGTGTCAAAGCCTTCCGTTGTCAATACTGCTGATGCACCTGAACAAAATCAACAAGACACAACTGCCTCTACTTCAGCAACCGTTGCTCAAGAGACAATTCCAGTGGATACTCAACAAACTCAAGAAACTGTCATACAACCAACATCACCAACCGTCAATGCTGAAGGAGGAAACAACAATCAAGCAGTCGATGCACAACCTGACGATGAATAATTTATCAATCCGTTCGGTACACCGGTACACGAAGTCGGAGAGTCTTCTAGTCAACATGTTGATCCGTCCAACATGCATACATTCTACCAACCATATCCATCCACTCACCATTGGACACGTGATCATCCATTGGAGCAAGTCATTGGAAATCCTTCACAACCGGTTCGAACACGCAGACAACTCGAAACCGATGGCGATGTGTGTATGTATGCACTCACCGTGAGTTCAACTGTACCTACAAACATCAAACAAGCCATGACTGATCATGCGTGGATTGAATCAATGCAAGACGAAATTCATCAGTTTGAACGCCTAAATGTTTGGGAACTTGTTGACCGACCCTATGGAATGTCAATTTTAGATTTCAAATGGATCTGGAAAAACAAACTGGATGAAGAACAAACCATCATCAAAAACAAATCTCGTCTTGTAGTTAAGGGATACCGTCAACAAGAAGGCATAGACTACGATGAATCATTCGCTCCAGTCGCTCGTTTGGAAGCAGTCAAGATATTCCTTGCTTATGCTGCACATAAGGGCTTCACGGTTTTTCAGATGGACGTCAAAACAGCTTTTCTCAACGGTCATTTGAAGGAAGAAGTGTATGTGAATCAGCCGGAAGGATTCGTCGATCCTCATCATCCTGACAAAGTCTATCGTCTCAAGAAGGCTGTATATGGACTTAAACAAGCTCCAAGGGCATGGTACGAAGAACTTTCAAACTTCTTGGTGTCCAAAGGATTCTCCAAAGGTTCTATTGATCCTACTCTCTTTACTAATAAATATGGGGATGACATAATGCTGGTGCAAGTTTATGTTGATGACATTATTTTTGGTTCTACGAACCCAAAACATTCAAAACGTTTTGAAAAATTAATGCACAGCAGATTTGAAATGTCAATGATGGGGGAGCTAAAATTCTTTTTAGGCCTCCAGATTCATCAATCCCCACGTGGTATCTTCATTAACCAAGCTAAGTATGCTCAAGAGATACTTAAAAAGCATGGTATGACCTCATGTGCTCGCGTTGGTACACCATTGTCGACCACATCCCTAGACGCTGACTTATACTCATATCCCGTAGATCAAACGCGATATCGCAGTTTGATCGGGTCACTTATGTACCTTACAGCCAGCAGGCCTGATATTCATCATGCCACATGCTATTGTGCACGATATCAAGCCAGACCTACTCAAAAGCACCTCAAAGAGGTTAAACGGATCTTTCGGTACCTTAAGAATACCATTCACATGGGACTCTGGTATCCGAGGGAAACCGGTTTTCATCTAACGGCTTTTTCAGATTCTGATCACGCAGGTTGTCTTGATAGTCGTAAAAGCACTTCTGGTAGCATACAATTTCTAGGGGAAGACAAGCTTGTCAGTTGGTCGTCAAAGAAGCAGGATTGCACTTCGCTCTCATCAGCTGAAGCAGAATATGTGGCTCTATCCGCGTGTTGTGCTCAAGTCCTCTGGATGAGAACTCAACTCACGGATTATGGCTTCCACTTTGATAAAATACCTATGTATTGTGACTCAAAGTCGGCCATAGCCATATCTTGCAATCCGGTTCAGCACTCCCGCACCAAGCACATCGACGTCAGATATCACTTCATCAAGGAACAAGTGGAACGCGGCATCGTGGAATTATACTTTGTCAGAACTGAGTACCAGCTGGCAGACTTGTTTACAAAAGCTCTATCGAAATATAGGTTTGCGTATCTCGTTGGCCGTCTTGGTATGAAGTATATGACTCCAGAAGACTTGGAGGTTTTGGAAAATGAAGCTGCTTGATATTCTCTCACAATGACTTCTAGGCGCATCACAGCTTAGAACTCGGACCTAAACTAAGGAAAGTTTATCTCGGACAATAACTTATCCTTCTCAACGAGAAATTCATATTTCTCGGTCATGAGCTTCTCATAAAAACATTCAAAGTTTTTAAGTTCATGAAAAACGATTTCTAAGTAAATGTCAGCTTAGAACTCGAACTTCAACTTAAGGAAAGTTTATCACGGATGATAACTTATCCTTCACAACGGGAAATTTATTTTTCTCGGTCATGAGCTAGTCACAAAACAATCAAAGTTTTGAGCTCATGAAAAACGGACCCGAAAGGGGAGTGTACGTTTCAGTGCGCTTTCCCTAAGCAATAGAAGAGAAGTCTTCTATCCTGATTATTTTAAAACCGTTGAACACAATTTTTCAAGAATTTCTCAAAAGGTTTTTCTAAATCTTTCAAAATTGTGTGTTCAACACTCCCTTCCTCATAAGTGGTTTTTATATCTCAAAATTGTCATATGTTATTTTGATCAATTTTTGAGGGGGAGCGTTTTAAAAATCAAGCCTTTTAATGTTGATTGGGTACATCTCTAAAATTGTCATATTTTATGTATCCAACACATTCTGAAAATGATATGAAATTGTCAAATGTAATATATTATATCGGAAAAGGCATCTCAACTCCGTACCTCAACATATTTTGTGGTGTCGTTTTTCTAAAATTTTGTCAAATTTTGTCTCAAGACACACATATATTGTTGAGGGGGAGCGTCCCGACTGAAAATGTTCCATGATTCATGCGTGCACACATGTTTCTCTCTCGTCGATTTTCAGAAAATGTCATATTTTAATCAATTGGTATCTCTAATATTATATTTTTATATTAGAGATAGGGGGAGAAAATGTGATTAAAATGTAATATATCGCAACATGTGATCTTAAAGACTCAAGTGCAACTCTTTCCTTCACATGCCAAACTATTTCGTATATCGATGCATGTGTGTAGGGGGAGCTTTTCGGAAATGTAAAACTTTCAAGTGTTAAAAGTTTTGATTTTTATCAAACACTTTGAATGGTTTTCAATGGTTTATGGTTACGATCTATACCCAAAACAACCTACTATCCACGACGGAACGATGGAGTCAAAAGGTGGTTTAGGATAGGAAACTAAGTCCTATGATCCAACCAGAACCGGAGGGATCTACCCAAGGACATCCCATAGCTAGAAATAGTTGTCCTTAGGAAAGATGGAGTGGAATGAAGCTGAATGCGGACCAATTACTTAAGTTAGCACTAGAACAATCACAACAAGGTGCTAATGATGACATATTGGTAAGCATTGAAGGAGTTGAATATTCTATGCAACTTAGGTAGAAACCGGGTTAACACATCTTTTGAAGACAAGTGTCATGGACCCAGTGATGCGATGCACAACCCTTCCCCAGCCATTCGAGTTTCTCTTAAAAGAAACTTGTCTCATTGTCACGGAGATCAACACGTATCTATTGACTTTCTCACTCCGAGTCAGTTAATATTGAAAAGGTGGCAGTCTGCTCCAGCCTCCGATTACCAAAATGCACTTATTGAGTCTAGAGCCAAACGAGATCAATTTATCATCTCATTAGGACTCAATCGAGTCCTACGCATTATCCTTGTGATATTGCCAGAACATCTGAGTGATACGATTCACAATGAAGATGGAAATCCTGCTTGAGCCAGCATTAAACAAGCTCATGGTAGGTAACTTGTGCGATTCTACACGAATCAAACTTGTGAGAACTGGAAAGCAACTATGTTTCGATTCTTAATTGATTCAAACTTGATTCCAGGTTTCTTCGCAAAATCCATGTGATCTTGCCAGAACATTCAGAGTGACACTCATTAGTGTTCATAGTGACGAATGGAAATCCTTCCAGTGTCAACATCAAACAGCACTGCGGTAGGTAACTCGCAAGATTCTCTATGAATCAAGCTTGTGACAAACTGGAAAGCAACAATGGTGCGATTCTTTTAGAATCAAACTTGTTCCAGGAAATCTGAATTGACGACTCTAATCAGACGGATAATTTATCCTTATGATTCACTCTTTACGTTCGCAGTCTGCTTTGAGACGGTCGAGTAAAGAGAACTGGCTACTACCGCCGGGAAACCCTGTCAAGGAGGTTCTTAATCGAATCTACCTGATCACAGGTACGGTATTTAAATACCGTTTAACGGTCTTCACTGACCGGAGGTAAAACGCTACCGAGTTAGGATGAAATGTTCAAAGCCATTTTATCCGTGTCTATATGTGTTGCTGCATATCAAGAAGGTGGCGTAGCTGTGTAACCGATGTTGATTCAGAAGTCACAAGAGCACAAGATGGTGATAATCAAGATACCTAAGAATGTAAGAATGTAATAGGTCATCTTAGTCACAAGGAGTACAGATGAAGATCTCAAGCACTCAAAGTCAAATGACAAAGGCTCAAGATAAAGATCACGAAAGCATGAAGGAACAAAGTTGTTACAAACAAGATCAAGACCAAGATACAAGACCAAAGCAGGAAGATCTCCTCTACAAGAATGTATTCACTCAATCATCTTATGCTTTTTATGCTTTTTAAGATGACCGATACATTGAGGGAGATTGTTAGCCCTATATTTTATATAGTCGAACAAGAATGTAATAGGTCATCTTAGTCGTTAAAAGGTCTTGTATTGTAATAGGTTAGTCGGGAAAACCGGGCTTGGACTTTAAGCTAATATTGTATAAGTTAGGGGCGTAAGCCCAAAACAAAGCCAAGCCCGGCCCAAGATGAAGCCCACAAAGGCCTTAGAGCCGTGGGGTATATAACCCTCTTTCACATGTGAAAGAGGGTGTTGGTTCATTTCATTAAACACATAGTTTTAGTGTAAACCTTCCACTTCTCTCTACTTTTCTCCTCTTTCTCTCTCTAAGAATCTTGTGTTATGGATTGATTGGGTACAACAATTTTGTTGAAGACGTTGGACATTTCCTTCCATTTTGTTTGCATGAGTTTTAAGTTCATTAGCAAGTTCATTTTTTAGCTCGTTTTTCAACTCGGATCTTAAGCTAATCATCTCACGTTGCATATTATCAAATTTTGCATCATTTGCTTTTGCATAATCTAAAAATTCTCCTTGCAAATTCTTAGTGTGAGCATTTTGAAAACCTTGTGTAGTGTTTTGAAAATCACGGTTTTGGTTTTGATTAGAAATTTGTCCATTCCCACTTTGATAATTCCCCTTGTTGTAATTGCGTGTGTTGCCTTGGTAATTACCTTGGTTGTTGTTTCGATAATTGTTAACATTTTGGTTTGGTGGAGCTTGATTTTGGCGGGAACCTTGACCGTTTTGGTTGTAAGTTCCCGTTGCTACATAAGCACTCGAAGTGTTACCATCCGTGGTAATGCACTCGGAAAGATCATGAGCTCCCCCACAAGATAAACAACTCTTAGCAACCGCTTTAACCGAAGCGGAATTGGAAGCTTCTTGAACCTTACAATGGGACATAAGATTAGCAAATCTATCAAAAAACCGATTTCCTCATTAGCTTCATCATGTAAGGCATTAATGCTACGAGACGATTGTGACGAAGATGACGAACCCATATTGGCAACACTCGGTGTGTTACGAGGGTTATAAACCTTAGATCTATTTTCAATGATTTGTAAAGCCTCATTTGTCGTCTTGCACAAAAATTACCACCCGCGGCGGCATTCAAATAATCTCGTTCATGATCATTAAGCCCATTATAAAAAGTATCCACTTGATGTAATTCCGTGAAATCATGGTGTGGACATTCGTGTAACATCTCTTTAAAGCGTTCCCATGCCATTGAAAAACTTTCATTTCTTTGCACAAATCGTGAAATCTCATTTTTCAAGTGTGTGGTTTTAGATGGTGGAAAAAACTTGTTCACAAACTTAGAAACGAGATCAGCCCATGTCAAAATCGAATTTGGCGGTTCTTTCTCGAGCCAAATTTTTGCGGGTCCATCCAACGAGTATGGAAAGAACATCATCTTAATGGCGTCATGTGGAACATCCTTAAACTTGCTAGTGGCGGTGAGACGGTTGAAATTCCTAATATGGTAATGCGGGTTGTCTTTCTCATGACCTCTAAACTTATTTGCTTGCAACATTGACATTAAACCCGTCTTAATTTCGAAATTCTCCGCAAGGATGGCGGGAATCACAATAGCCTCTCCAAAACCCTCGGTGGGTGCTTGTAGCAACTCCATCATAGTACGATTAGCCATGACGACTTCTTGTTCTACAATAGGTTCAACAATTGGAGGTTCTTCAACAATCAACGTCTCTTGATTGGCTTGCTTTTGAAGTCGTTTACGAGCTTGTTTTGCTTGATTACGAGTGATCATAAACTTCACGAAGAATGGGAGGTGAGTAAAGAAGATTCTTTTTGGGTGTTTTGTGAATTTTCAATTTTTTTTTTTGTGTTTTTGATGATATTTAATTTTTTTGGATTTTGGTGTATCTTCGTAGACAACAATCTACAAAATCTCTCCTCGAATCAAACTCTTGATTAAAGAAGCCTCAAAGGAATGAAAACGATCACGTGGAGTGAACGCCTTCGAATGACTTTAGAACTTTGGTGAAAACCAAATTGTTCAAGAGGATTTAATCACAAAGAAAACCAAGCAAATATAGTATACGTAATAATACTTTGGGCGGCAAAACCCTCGATTAGCCTTCAATCTCAAAATACTCACAAGCAAGCGGGGAAACGAGGCGGCGCGAAGCACTTAAGAGCCTTTTTCCTTAGGGTATATTTTATAATACCCGCCTTATACCCACCTTATAGTTTGTATCTTTCAAAATCGAGCTTCACGAAAGTATTTATCTATTTTTGCCTTTTTCTTTTTGTTTGAGATTCGAATACAATAATTAGGAGATCAAATCCCAATTAAGGTTGTGTTTTCACACTTTTGGAGATATTGTAAATTTATTGTGATACTTAATACAATATATTAATATTTATACAAGAAAAACCAAGAAAACCGATAATACGTATTAGTAGAGTTCTACTAATACAAATACTATATGGTTAATATTAAAAACAACAATGCAAATTAATCACGACACACCTCCCCGGCAGCGGCGCCAAAGTTGATGTGGTAAAATATGACCTTTTAGGAAAAAGGCGTAAAAGCGGTAAGTTTCGAGTGATGATTTAGGAAAATCAACACTAATGACCCTTAATGGTATGAAAGTTCGTTTCCCAAGGAGGTATATGTGTTGTGAAAAACTTGTACAAGATTTGAGATTAATGATTGGTTTATAAGGGGATTAGAAGAGAAAATAACGAAGACGTAAAAATAAAAATTAACACAAAATCACTACTAGAAAGTTAAAACGTAGAACCTTAAAAATCACCAAAATAAAAATAAATTCTAAAAATTACCAAAAATTTACCAAAAATCAAAAATAATAAACTAAGAGTTTACCAATGATCAAAACTTTTTCAAACCTTTTAAATAATTAAATATTCAATTTTTAAATGCTAATTAAAGCCCTTAAAATCAAATAAATTATCAAAAAGCCCAGATAAAGTTTTTTCAATTGATAAACCTCTAAAATGACCTAAAATGATTAAAAACTATTTTTAGAGATTTTAAAACTAATAAAAACTATTTAAAATGATTTAAAAACTATTAAAACTTAAAATAATTATAAAAACTAATCTAAAAGTGATAAAATTATTCTAAAAGTTGCTAAATTCCTATTTTAATGTATTAAACCTAAGAAAAATGTAAAAAGTTGGAAAATGTGAAATTTTAAAAATAATAATAAAATAATAATAAAATAATATTAAAAATCCAGAAATTATAAAAAATTCTAAAAACTTGCAAACTAGTTTATTTTAACCTAAATAATCAGAAAATGAAAGTGAAATTACCAAAATACCCCTAATGGGCCCTCAAATGGGCCAAATCCAAATTCAGTCAACACAAATGGGCTTTTGGGCCCAAAAAGTCAAACTTGGCCCAATTGACTTGGAAAAGCCATATCTGACTTAAAATTTAATTCTAAGAACAAAACTCTAAAGGCCCAAAAGCTGGAAATGTGCTTATCACAGCTTATTGAACACAAAGCTTATTCTTATTGGGCTTTTCAGCCCATTAAGCCATAAGCTAATGCCATAAGATCTAATTTGACACACAACCCTCTTTTTGGATGCATAAGAGATCTGTCAAAAGAAATTTCCAATAAGCTCACTCAATAAGCCAGAAAATAGAAAAGCAAAAATCCACAAAACGACAACATAGTCGTTTTTGAGAAATAATGCACCTCAGAAGCTGATTCAACTTGCAAAAGCTTTCAAATGGACTCAATAAGCAATATCAATCAACAAAAATCCAATAAGCACAAGCAATAAGCCAGAATAAGCACAAAAGAGCTTATGTAAAAGTCAAAGGAGTTGGTTTTCTAGTCAAACCTAAAAGTCAACCACCCAAATGCTCCAGGATGAACAAATGGGTCAAAATATGAGCACCTATTACAAAAACAAAGTTGTTGCAGGTTGGAATAAGCTATTATAGCTTATTGATAAGCTGACACCAAAATTGCACTAGCAGTGGCAACCAGTAGGGGAAAGGAGTTCCCACTGCTTTGACTAATTAACCAAACTTATTTGAGAGTTCTGGTTTGATTCAATTGGAAACAAAGGCACCCTTGTGATCAGTGAACCACAAGGAGTCAATAGCAACAAAGAAATCACAAAATGATCCACACAATAAGCCACAATAAGCCAAACAGTCCACAGATATGCACCAGATATGCAAATAAGCAGTTAAGCACTTAATAAGCAGATTTAAGAAAAATAAGCCAACCAAACTTAACCAGATGCATACACAAGCTATATAAACTAACAATAAACACAAAGCAACAAGAATCAAACACTGAATCAAAGTAAATAGCAAGATCAAAGCACAAAAAGTTACTGATGAACAAAGAACAATATGCAGAATCAGTTTGCTGATATACTTGACACTTGATCCAATTTCAAGCCTCAAATCCTTCTACCCTGGTGTGATTAACTATGATTTAGCACTTGTTAGCCCTATCCTATGCTTAGATCTAGGTGTCCTCAAAATCCTATCCAATTTTACCAAGTTATGAAGATTTTATAGCCAATCTATGAATCAATGTGTTCAAAGCCTCAAAACCTGCAAATAGATGAACATATGCTCCCAAATAACAGATATCAATACTTGCATACAACACACAAGCACTTAACAATCCTTAAATCCAACTTATGCAGTAATCCCAAACACCCCTTAAAAGCTTGATTTCACAAATTTTCAAAGACTTATGAAGATTCAACCCACAAATCAGATCAGTAACACCTCATTAACATCAAACAAAGCCAAATCAACAATAAACAACCACAATAACACAGATTCAAGCACAAATCCACAAAAATCACAAATATTCAGAAACTCAAAGAGAAAATGAAAAGGGAAGAAGGTGCAAACCTCCAAGACCTACATCCAGGCCCTGGATTGTTTGAGCTGAGGTACTAGCAAAACAAGTACCAGCTTCCAATGCTGCTAAGATGAACAAACACAAAGTGAGATCAAAAATAATGCCAACTTTCTGATTTTTGAAACCCAAGCTTTATCAACTAAAACCTTGCCTCAAAAACCTTCAAACAAGATAATGGAACTCAGATTTTAGCTTCTCAAACACCAAACTTTTATAAATAATAGATTAAAACTCAAAATTTTAAGAAATTCAAACTTTATTTCATAAAAAGGAATTACAAAGATTAAAAGCTAAAATCTGGAACAAAGGGACTCTCACATGTTGATGTCTCCTTTTATAGGCAAATGCCTGGCTAACACTATTCATAAACCCTAGAACTAAATTCCCAAATGTGCCCTTGAGGTCTTCTAGACGTTTTCTTGATGTGAGCTGTCCAAAATGCATCCAAACCATTTATAATAGCTTTGTGATGAAGCAAATGATGTGGGTTGTTGATCTTGACACGTGGCAATCCTTGGTGAGGAAGTTGTCACATGATGGTGAAACAGTTTTGGTGGTGGGGCCATTTGGTGAGTGGGAGTGAGTGTTTTAAGGTTGGGATGAGATTATAGGCGTGTGAATCAAGTGTGGGTAAGGGTAATTTCATTTTACCCTTTGTTTAAGTTGGTGTAAAATATGGGTTCTTGACTTCTACAGTAACAACTTTTGATCCGTTTTTATAGGATTGGGGAAGTGTTTGGCGCATTTTTGTGTTTAAATGTTTCATATGCACAACATTAGCCCTCCTCTTTCCTTTCTTTTGTCACTTGGAGATAAAAGTCTGTCAGCGCCCAATTATACTTGTAACAACTTTCACCACTTGGCAATTTTGGCACATAACTTTTCAAAAAGGTTTTCAAGGGTTCTTTTTGCCATTTTGAGATATTTCAAGGACTGATTTTGAACATTCTTGATCTTCAAAGGTCTTCATTGTATCTTTGACTTTATGAGGGACCATTATTGGCAATTTTGATTTGTTGAGGGACTATTCTTGCCATTTCTTCAAAGTTGAAGGACCTTTTGTGTAATTTTGACAAACTTAAGGGACCAAACTTGTAATTATGAATATACAAGGGTTTTAAGTGTCATTTCTTCAATAAATGAGGATCAATCTTGTTTGTCTTCAAGTAATCAAGGGTATTTGTTGAGAATTCCATGATTAGGGCCCGGTTCTTTGTACGGCTTCGTTTCTCGTGTCCGTTTTTCCTTGTAACTTGTGATCTTTTGTCTTTTTCACGATATCCATACCTAAAATACACAAGTAAGCAAACACAAGCATATATAGTTTTTTATGACATTTTTATGCATTTAAAGCCCGAAAAGAACGATGAGATCATGTATAAATGCCATCTCATCAACAACAAAATCCGCCGGGAAGGTGAATTTGTCAACGCCAACGAAGACGTCTTCGGCTATACCCACTAGATAAGCAACCGTACGGTTAGCTAATTCCAAAGTCATTTTAGTGGGGACTAATGAATGGATTTTGTATGTAAGAAAGTTAAGTTCTCGGTATCTTAACGAATTGATTTCCGGCTTAAAGTACGACTCTATTGTTTTTGGTGAAACAAATATTTTTGGTTGTTTTTAAAATAAAAGTGCGAAACAATTAAAGTAAAAGGCATGTAAAGTAAATCAAAGTGTATTTTAAAGTAAAGTGCGAGTATTTAAAAGCGTGACGAGAATTAAAGGGCAATAAAAGTAAAATAACGTAAATTTAAATCTATCTAAGGCAAACTTAAAACGCAACTAAAACTAAAACTTAAAACTAAGGCAAGGCTCAAAAAAATATAAGGCAATTAAACTTAAAGTGCAAGTAAGGAAAAAGGCGGGAAAAATAAAGCTCGAAATTAAAAAGCAGAAACTTAAAAACTGAAATTAAAGAAACCTGAAAATCAGCTTAACCGGAATAATACCCTTATTCGGAATAAATGGCTTACTCGGAATATGTCACCTATCCGGAATAATCCGCCTATCCGGAATACCTTCTCTATTCGGAATAATCTGCCTATCCGGAATGTTTGCCCTATTCGGAATATTTGGCCTATCCGGAATAATTTCCCTATTCAGAATATTTGGCCTATCCGGAATAATTTCCCTATTCGGAAAAATTTCCCTATTCGGAATAATTTCCCTATTCGGAATAATTTCCCTATTCAGAATATTTGGCCTATCCCGAATAATTCCCTTATCCGGAATATCTGGGAACATCAGAACCTGCAAACAAACACCCCGAAGAACAGGGAACAAGAAATATACACGATCTAGATAAAAATTAGGCAAAATCAACCACAAGATTAATCAAACCAACAAATAAACATCTATTAATGATAATCAAACAATCCAAAAAAAAACTAACAATAAAGATCAAGATAATCAAAACCTACTTTGATCAAAATAAGAACATGGACATGAACATAAACATAAAAATCAAAGATTAAAGAAAGGTAGAATGAGGTCAAACAATAAAGATAAAGATTAACAAGAATTAAAAAAGAAAACTTACTTGAAATTAAATGGTAATTAAGGTGCAAGACAAGTATTTAAATTTGACAAGTAAATAAATGAAAAGGTAATTAAAAGTGAAAGAACTAATTGTCACTATTAGCCAACAAAGAAAAATGCTAATCTCATCTAATCTGTATATAGGGGAGGTTAAGGAGTGCTTAGGAAGCTTCCTCCCCTCTTTCCTTTCTCCTTAATTGCATGCTCAGTCCTCCTCTTCTTAATCTCTTGTTAATTGCACCATTAGCCCTTAAGCCTTTTAATCTTCTTTAATCTTGGACTTTAATGACTTTTGGATCGGGATTTCTTTGAACTCGTCTTTTAATTCTTCAATAAATTAGACTTGAGTTCTTCGGCTTTAAGTAAACTTCCGTCTTTTGACCTTTTCTTCGATAAATCTTCAGAATTGGTCTTGGACTTCCGTTCTTTTTGCACTCTTGACTTCTTGACTTCGTCTTTCATCTTTTTCTTCAATAAAAGCCCGTGAATGCCCGTGTTTTCTCCACTTTTCACCTTTTCGTCCTAAATCACAACAAAAACACAAACCATACATAATTCCGACATAAAAGACATAAAACACACGTTTTGGCTCGGTTATTATTGTAATTAAGTGGTAAAAAGGATGGGTGTTTACACACCTATCAAATCCCCTACACTTGACCATTGCAATGTCCTCATGCAATGCATTAGTTACAAAGCTCGTTTACATTTTTCATCATAATCAATCCACGTTAGCCTTTATTAAAGAGATAGAAAATTATAAACATTCATAGGAAGAAAATAAAGAAATCAAAAACATACCTTGGGTTTTGGAATTGTCATGAATAATCATCATCCTCAAGTTTTCACTTTCTCCAAACCAAGCTTAAAAACGAGATCATTGTTATTATAAGTTAGCAAACTAACACGGACTCATGTGGGCCAATTATTCACTTAGACTCCCTTATTCCTAGGTGTATCTCTTATATTTTATTGTTTTCTTGAATGGTCACGAGGATGAATTGTTTGACTTATTTTGATAGTTATTTAGGCCGAAAATAAAGTGAACGATTTAATCAATAGTTAGCTAAAGGACAAAATCTTTTAAAACTGCTTCTCGGGACCTCATAAAGTTCATATCTTGGCATAACTCGCTTCGCGATTTGAGACCTTTCTCGGAGCGATATTTGGCAGCGACTTCATACTTCAAACCTTGAGTGACGTTCATGAAATAATGGTCTTCTCTTCATATAGTAATTTCTTCACTTGAAGTTTTGAGAGATTCATACTTGGACCACGACTTCTTCATTTTTCTCCAATCATTATTTTGGACTTTGATATACAACGATCCGCCTCCTTTTATGACTTGGATCTGTTTATCCTCATACCTTGCTAGGGTCTTTTCGGATACACTTCTCCATGACTTTTAGGGAGTTTTTGCTTTTCGTCGTGTTTCTCAATCCATCATATTGATTTTCGATAAATGATTCTTCACATCACTTTGGATCTTTAGCAACAAAATGTAGCCCTCATTCCTTGTTAGGACCTTTTTGGACTCGCCAATCTTCGCATCCCTCTTCAATAAGTTATGCCTTGGCTATGAACTCTAATCCATACCGAGCAACTTTTAAACAATCTTGGGCTAGAAGCTAAGTAACTTTTCAAATCGTACAACCTTATTTATTGTAGATAAATTTATTAGCAGGCGATGGGAGAATAGGCTTATAATTAACTCACATAAATTCACGAAAGAATACCAAACTTATAATTGGCTCTATCATCTCTCGTTCTCCACAGTTTAAAATCTCAAGGAATGAGACTCGTGGATACTTAGCCTATTAAATCAAAGTTTTGGGTTTTCGAGTCGCCTATAGGATCTTGCAAACTCTTAGACTTTTTCAAGTTTAGAAATCGCGTTTTAAAGTTCCCTTGATAAACGACTCTCTAGGATCAATTATAAGAACTTGCGAAAAGTTCTTGTTCTTAACCCGTGAGAGTTAAGACTTTTGCGTTTTATAGATCCCTACAGAAAAGCCTAGCAAAACATGACTTAAACATGTTAAGGATACTAGCTAGAGTAACTTAGATAAGTAAACTCGGGTTGAGTCAAAAGATTCACAACGTTTGAAAATTAAAACCACTTTATTAAAGTTTATTATAAAAAGGAAAGAAAATAACTATACAAAGGTAAAAACTAATAGGCCAAAATAGATCAAAAATTTTGAAAAATGTCGAAAAATTGATTTTCCGATTAAAATGAGGACAAATACAAGGAAAAGGTCACTTAACTTCGATAGAAGTCCCCCCTACACTTAAGATAAACATTGTCCTCAATGTTTAAGCATGTGGGAGTAAACTCCCCTACACTTAGGACATTGTGCACTTTGTTTAAATCTTGCTAAGGAAAAGAAAACTAAAGAGATTCCTATTTTAATATTGAGAAAATATAAAATAGTGAATCGAAAAGAGTTTAGGATAGAACCGGGAAGAAGTGAACACGGAATCACGGGTCATCAAGAATCATCAAGAGTGGATAATTAAGCGCTCGAATCCCTGATTAAGAGAGGAAAGGAAATAGCAAACCAACGGGTCTCCCCTACACTTACGATAAAGAAAGCGAAAACATAGATACATGGGTTGCCTCCCAAGAAGCGCTTGATTTTTGATTACAGAGTCGTGAGTCTGACTCGACCTTGATCATCATAGGAAGAAGCATGAAATATATCCACCGGGATCAAAGACATAGTTTTCGTCCATCAAATAGCACAAGCTTATGGCGAACAAGGCAAGCCAAAGAAGAATAGGCAAGGTTCCCTTAAGCAGCGATGAAGCACGGTGGGAGAAAGTATGGTGAGGTGTAAGCATGTCTTCAATAGTTCCAAAGATTTTTCCTTTTATTTCATCAGGTGTATACTGAGATGGCTGTAGAATATCAATACCGGGGTCGAACACCTTTTCCTTTAAGGGAAAATAGCACTCAGGCTCAGCAGAGTGTGAATAAGATCCGCGAAGAAGATGCACAACCTCGTCCTCAGAAGGTGGACAAAGAGGTGTTAAATCATATGTGCTGCAGATATTAGTGTCGACCGGTTTCTTCTCCTTTGAAAGAATGTTCTTCAAATCCAAAGTAGGATCAAGACGATAATCTTCAAAATCATAAGGAGGAGCATCACTATCATGAGGGAAGTAAGTGTTGAGAAACGTAGAGAAGTCTTCCTCAAATGAGTAGTCGTCCAAAGTAGGATCGAGTGATGGCAGAGGATCTTCATCATGTGAAGAATCACTCGAAAGAGTATCGGCCTCATCAAAATCATCATATGTGGGCAGGTCGGGATACTCAGAAGTAAGGTCATCATAATCATCCGAATCTGAGCTAGAATCATCATCATCAGCATCGAAGATCGGTGGAGAATCATAAATGGGTGAAGGGTCCAAATTGGATAGAGAATGATAGGTGTGAAAACACCCATCCTTTTGCCACTTATTTCTTGCTTTAACGAGACCAAAACGCGTGTTTAATATCATTTGTTTGGAATTATGCGTGGTTTTTGTGTTTATTGTGTTTTCAGAGCTAACCGGATAAATATTGAAGAAAACATGGGATTGCACGGGTTTTATCGAAGAAAAAGACTCAAGACAAAGTCTATTGTCCAAGAGATGCAAAAGATTGGAAGTCAACGGACCTATTTGAAGATTTATCGAAGAAAAGGGCCAAAGACGGAAGATTTATCTATGTCGAAGAACTCAAGTCTATTTAACGAGAGATTAAAAGACGAGTTGGAAATATTCACCGACAAATCTCAAATTCAAAGTCGGAAACGTTTATTTACTTAAGTGACGAGAAGACTAAGAAGAAAGAAGAAAGCCCACTTACATGCCCACAACAAATCAAGCCCACATCAAACTACTATATAAGCTCTTTCCATCACCAAAAGTTTGGAGTCTTTAATTTTCCTTTCATTTGTAGTTTTTAAATCTAGAGAGAGAAAGCTTAACTTTCTCTCACTAGAAAAACCTTCATCTTTTATCTTTCTTGTTTTTAATCAAACCTTTACCTTTTAAGCTTATTCTTGTCTTAATCTTCATCTTTTAATCTTTCTTGTTAATCTCAATCTTGTTTTCATCATATTTTTATCAAGTTTTTACATAAAGTTCAAGTCTTTTTGATTTTTCGTGGCTTAAAGTTGATGTTTTCATAAGTTTTGATCTTCTCCCTAGCTTATTGGTAGTTTATTGGAGTTTTTCTTGGCTTATTGCCCTTGAAAAGTTGTTAAAAAGTTGCCTAAAACTGTCCTTTTACGTTTTCCTAGTTTTTAGGAAAAGCTGATTCGATTTTGAAATTGTCCATAATTGCGAAATTGTGTCCTGATTCAATTTAGTAATTCTTCCATAATTGCGAAATTGAATCCTCTACAAAGTTGCGAAATCTTGTTCCATGTTGCGAAATCATTGTTTTTCAATATTGCGAAATCTGATTCGATTTTGCAATTATTGCGACATTGTGCACTATTGCGACATTGTGCACTATTGCGACATTGTGCAATTATTGCGACATTGTGCACTATTGCGACATCGTGCAATTATTGCGACATTGTGCACTATTGCGACAATGTGCAATTATTTCGACATTGTGCAACATTGCGAAATCTTTCATTTTCTAGCAATTGCGAAATTGTGTCTTTTGCTAATTGTGGAATTATGTCAATTTTGACATAATTGCGAAATCTTTGATTTTAATTGCAAAATTATTTCATATTTTTCTAGAATTGCGAAATTAATTAGTTTTTATTCAAATTTAATTTTTAAATTTATTTTTCCCGCCATTTTTACTTAGCTTTATTTTAATTGTTTCGTCTTAATTTAATTTTCGAGTATTTTAATTTTCATATTTTTCATTTTTATTACGTTTTTAATTTCCATAAATTGCACGCTTACCGAAATGTTCATCATTTACCAAGTGTTTTTCTAATTTTTAGTTTAATCTTTTCTCGCTTAATTTTTATTTCTCAAAGACGCTCATTTATTTCTTTATTAGTTGAATAGAAAACTAAATCCCCTATTTGTCACCAAGAACAACTATTCCACTTTGAGCCGTGATCAATTCGAGAAGATTCCGAGAACTAAATTTAACCCCAATGAAAATGTGTGTATCAGAGAATCATCCACATTATCTGGAAAAAGTGGATTATCAATGGAAGAATCGAATAGAGGATTGTTGTAGACGACAAAATCATCAAGCACATTAATCATATTCACTGATTCTCGTCCAAAGGATTTGCTTGTAAGCTTCCCCATTTTGAAAACTTGTGCATCATTCTCGACTCGTAAGATTAACTCACCTTCGGCAACATTAACTAGAGCTCGTCCGGTTCTCAAGAATGGCCGACCAAGTATTAAAGGAATACGAGGGTCCATTTCATAATCAACAACGACAAAGTCGACCGGGAAAGTAAATGTGCCAACTTTAATGAACACGTCTTCGGCAATACCAACGGGGTAAGCGAGAGTACGATTTGCAAGTTCAAGAGTCATCTTTGTTGGAGTGAGGTCGGGTAATGATAGTATTTTCCAAACACTCAAAGGCATAAGATTAATACTGGACCCGAGATCAGCTAGGGCAGTGAATTCTTCAGTTTTGTTGAAAACGCAAGGCAACACAAAACGACCGGGATCTCCAATCTTTTCCGGAAGTTCTTTTAGAATAACTGCAGAGCAGTTTTCATTTAAGCATGTGTTGGCGAGCTTAATCAACTTTTCCTTCTTGTTAAGCAATTCCTTGAATGCTTTGACAAATTTCGGCATGTGGACAAGTGCTTCGAGAAAGCTAATGTTGAAGTTTATTTGAGATAACATCTGCACATAGCTCGTCACTTGAGAGTCATCCTTGGTTAGCATTTTGGTCTTGCCTAAACGAGAAGGATAAGGGATATGGGGTTTGGGTGGTGAAGGTGCAGTAGTTAAAGGTTGAGATGTTGAAGGGTCCTTCCTAGGTACATTGTCATGACGAGGCGGAGACGGTAATGGTGTACTAATACTAGGTGTAGGAGGAGTAGGGATAAATGGTGGTGGAGGAGATGTAGATGATGGGGGTGGGATATGTGGATCGAAAATGGTAATTCCACTACGGGTAGTAATAGCACTCACATTTGCTCGCGGATTGGTGACGGTGTTTGAAGGTAGAGAACTCGAAGAAGAAGGTTGAGCGGCGGGCAAGAAACTAGCAAGCATATTCTTTACATCGTTCGTTTGATTGCTGAAGGAGGATTGGATATTATCGCGAAGCTCGGATCTTATCTCATTCCCTTGCTTGGTGATATCTCCTTTCAGATTGATGATTTGGCTCTGCAGATTCTTGATTTGCTCACCTTGGGTTCTCATGATGGCTTCAACATCAGGGTTAATGGGTGGTGCTTGTTGAGTGGGTGGGTGATAAGGATTAGAAGCTCTTGGTGGGATTTGGTTGCTTCTATTGTAGTTGTTGGCGGGGTTTTGGTTTTGAGGAGAAAAACCGAATGAAAGGTAGTTGTTGGACCGGTAACTCATCAAATTTCTATCCCCTTGAGGTCGAGCTTGGTAATTTTCCGGTGAATAATTACCATAAGCTGCATACACATTTTCCGGATTTCCTTGAGTAGAAGGACAATCGGTGTATGAGTGTGGACCGCCGCATGTTTCACAAGGATTAGCAACTGCTTTAACTTGTTGTTGTTGTTGTTGGTTTGAAGCGAGAAGCAAGATACTTTTTTTCATTTCAGTCATCATGCGGGTGAGTTCGGTCATATCAGGGTTTGCTGAAGTAGAAGAGACATTGACTCTCGGGTTGTTCCTTGAAGAAGCGGAGGAATCCCAGTTTTTGTGGTGAGTAGTCATGTTCTCAATAAGCTCTCTACACTCCTCGGGTCTCCTTTTCATAAATGTGCCACCGGCGGCTGCATTAATCGTATCACGATCTCGAAAAGTCAAACAGTTGTAGAAAGTATCAATTAAGGTCACAGAGAGCATGTTGTGGTTTGGACAACGATCAATCAAGACATTATATCTTTCCCAAGCATCAAAAAGAGATTCATCAGGATCTTGCATAAAACCGCTGATTTGATTGCGAAGGCTTGTGACCATGGATAGTGGAAAGTAGTGTGACAAAAAGCGATGAGTCATGTCATCCCAAATGTGAATAGAATTCTTTGGAAGAAGATCAAACCATTTCTCGGCATGATGTGATAAAGTATGTGGAAAGAGTTTTAGGCGAAGAACATCCATTGTGGCACCGGGCGACTTCATGCTTTGGGTGATTGTAATGAACTTGTCGAGGTGTTTGTTGGCATCATCATCAGGCAATCCACGGAAAGGATTTGTTTGCACTTACTGAATCATGTGGTGCTTCAACGAAAATTCCGGAGCGTTGATTTGCATCGGCGCAATCGGTCCTCCTCGTCCAAACATGGTAGGTTGACAAAGCTCCTCCATTGTCCGAAGATCGGGCTGTGGAAGAACATTGTTGTTATTGTTGAGGTGCGGTGGATTATTGTTGTTGTTAACACCTGACATACATAAATCTTCTCGAGTCTCAGGCTCTTGATAATTAGAAGATCTAGTACGCATAAACCTACAAAGACAAAAGAAAACAATACCAAACAAAAAGACAATATATATACACAATAAAAATAAAATCTTTTTGGATTTTTGAAATTTTTAATTTTTATGGATTTTATCAATTTTTGATTTGTTTTGGTTTTTTGGATTTTTTTGTGCAAGAAAAGTAACGCTCACAAGTGAACGGATCCTAAAAAGCAACGCGTCTCTCACAGAAAACCGTTAATCTTTACGAAAAGAGCCGGCAGCGGCGCCATTTTAATGAATGGATTTTGTATGTAAGAAAGTTAAGTTCTCGATATCTTAACGAATTGATTTCCGGCTTAAAGTACGACTCAATTGTTTTTGCTGAAACAAATATTTTTGGTTGTTTTTAAAATAAAAGTGCGAAACAATTAAAGTAAAAGGCAGGTAAAGTAAATCTAAGTCTATTTTAAAGTAAAGTGCGAGTATTTAAAAGCGTGACGAGAATTAAAGGGCAACTAAAGTAAAATAACGCAAATTTAAATCTATCTAAGGCAACTTAAAACGCAACTAAAACTAAAACTTAAAACTAAGGCAAAGCTAAAATAAATCTAAGGCAATTAAACTTAAAGTGCAAGTAAGGAAAAAGGCGGGAAAAATAAAGCTCGAAATTAAAAAGCAGAAACTTAAAAACTGAAATTAAAGAAACCTGAAAATCAGCTTATCCGGAATAATACCCTTATTCGGAATAAATGGCTTACTCGGAATATGTCACCTATCAGGAATAATCCGCCTATCCGGAATACCTTCTCTGTTCAGAATAATCTGCCTATCCGGAATGTTTGCCCTATTCAGAATATTTGGCCTATCCGGAATAATTTCCCTATTCAGAATATTTGGCCTACCCGGAATAATTTCCCTATTCGGAATAATTTCCCTATTCGGAATAGTTTCCCTATTCAGAATATTTGGCCTATCCCGAATAATTCCCTTATCCGGAATATCTGGGAACATCAGAACCTGCAAACAAACACCCCGAAGAACAGGGAACAAGAAATATACACGATCTAGATAAAAATTAAGCAAAATTAACCACAAGATTAAATCAAACTAACAAATAAACATCTATTAATGATAATCAAACATTCCAAAACAACAAAACTAACTATAAAGATCAAGATAATCAAAACCCACTTTGATCAAAATAAGAACATGAACATGAACATAAACATAAAAATCAAAGATTAAAGAAAGGTAGAATGAGATCAAACAATAAAGATAAAGATTAACAAGAATTAAAAAAGAAAACTTACTTGAAATTAAATGGTAATTAAGGTGCAAGACAAGTATTTAAATTTGACAAGTAAATAAATGACAAGGTAATTAAAAGTGGAAGAACTAATTGTCACTATTAGCCAACAAAGAAAAATGCTAATATCATCTAATCTATATATAGGGGAGGTTAAGGAGTGCTTAGGAAGCTTCCTCCCCTCTTTCCTTTCTCCTTAATTGCATGCTTAGTCCTCCTCTTCTTAATCTCTTGTTAATTGCACCATTAGTCCTTAAGCCTTTTAATCTTCTTTAATCTTGGACTTTAATGACTTTTGGCTTGGGATTTCTTTGAACTCGTCTTTTAATTCTTCAATAAATAAGACTTGAGTTCTTCAGCTTTAAGTAAACTTCCGTCTTTTGACTTTTTCTTCGATAAATCTTCAGAATTGGTCTTAGACTTCCGTTCTTTTTGCACTCTCGACTTCTTGATTTCGTCTTTCATCTTTTTCTTCAATAAAAGCCCGTGAATGCCCGTGTTTTCTCCACTTTTCACCTTTTCGTCCTAAATCACAACAAAAACACAAACCACGCATAATTCCGACATAAAAGACATAAAACACACGTTTTGGCTCGATTATTATTGTAATTAAGTGGTAAAAAGGATGGATGTTTACACACCTATCAGGGACTAGCTCGGGGAGAGATAATTGCTTCCAAACACTTAAAGGCATTAAGTTTATACTAGCACCTAGATCGGCTAGGGCCATGCAAATCTCTACTCCCGGGAAGTTGCAAGGAATCAAGAAGCGACCCGGATCACCTAGTTTGGTGGGCAATTTCCTTAAGAGAACCGCGGAGCAATTCTCATTAAGTTGGGTCTGAGCTATGTCAAGAAGCTTTTCCTTGTCACTAAGAAGATCTTTAAACATCTTCGCATATTTAGGCACGTGAGCGAGAGCCTCAGCAAAGGAGATGTTAAAATTCAATTGTTTAAACATTTTGAGAAAGTTTGAAACTTTAATATCATCCTTGCTCTTTTGCTTCTCTTTCCTCAACCTTGAAGGATAAGGTATATCGGATGAAGAAGAAGGCTTTAGGGGAGTAGGATCACTCACAACCGCGGGTGGTGGGGGAATAGGGGTAGAAGGCAAAGGAGGTGTGGAAAGTTGCTCTTTTTCCTTGTTCACAATCACGGGTGGAGGTGTAGGAAGCTCGGGTTCCGTATAACCTTTTCCAATACGAGTGGTGATTGCTTTCATCTCCCCTCGTGGATTAGCAACGGTGTTACTCGGAAGAGTACCCGAAGAAGACGGTTGATTACCTTGGAAAAGCGACCCGACCATATCACGTATGTTATCCGCTTGAGTGCTGAAAGAGTCTCTCATGTCTGCGCGAATATCATTGCTTTGTTTTGCCATGTCATTCCTTAGCTCGGCTCGAATATCACTCCCTTGTTTCGCCATGTCTCCCTTCAAGTTGATGAATTGACTCTGAAGATTCGTCACCATCTCTCTATTAGTCCTCATGAACGTCTCGATGTCTTGATTCAACGCCGTTGATTGATTGAGAGGTGGAGCTTGGTAAGCTTGAGAATTTCCTTGAGGTGGGTATGGGTTTCTTTGGGATTGATATTGATTGTTAGCACGAGGTTGGGTTTGGTTATTTCGGTTATAGCTTTGTTGTTGCTTCTGGTTTTAAGGATTAAAACCGGGTGGTAAAAGATAGTTGTTTGAACGATAACTTAGCAAGTTACGGTATCCTTGAGGACGAGCTGGATAGCCTCCCGTGGGATAGGTACCGTACGCCGCGTTAACATTTTCACAAAAATTGCCTTGAGTAGAAGGACAATCATTGTAAGAATGAGGACCACCACATGTTTCACAAGAATTAGCAACGAATTTAGCTTGTTGAGTATGGTTAGTAGCCAAAATTTTCTTATTTTTGCTCATTTCGATAATGGCTCGTTCCATGGCGGACATGTCGGTGGTGGAAGAAGTAGATGAAACATTGACTCTCGGATTAGATCTTGAGGATGCGGATGAATCCCAATTCTTGTGGTGAGTAGTCATGTTTTCAATCAACTCTCTACACTCCTCCGGTTTCCTTTTAATAAAAGTACCACCGGCGGCTGCGTTGATCGTGTCACGATCACGAAAAGTGAGACCATTGTAGAAAGTATCAATTAGTGTGACGGGGAGCATGTTGTGATTTGGACAACGGTCGATCAAATCATTGTAGCGTTCCTAAGCATCAAAGAGCGATTCATCATTGTCTTGCATGAATCCACTAATTTGGTTACGAAGGCTCGTGAACATGGATGGTGGAAAGTAGCGCGACAAAAATCGTTGAGTCATGTCGTCCCAAGTATGAATAGAATTCTTTGGGAGACGGTCAAACCAGTTTTCGGCATGGTGAGAAAGCGTGTGGGGAAATAGTTGAAGGCGGAGTACATCCATAGAAACACCGGGCATCTTCATGCTTTGAGTCATGGTAATGAATTTGTCGAGGTGCTTGTTGGCATCATCATCCGGCAATCCGCGAAATGGATTAGTTTGCACTTGTTGGATCATTTGATGCTTCAACGAAAACTCCTGAGCCGTGATTTGCATCGGCGCAATCGGGCCTCCACGTCCATTCATCGTAGGTTGGCATAGCTCCTCCATAGTGCGTAGGTCGGGTAGGGGTGGATTATTCATGTTGGGGTGAGGTGGATTATTATTGTTGTTGTGCACACCGGCCATGTCTAAATTATCGAGAGTCTCGGGCTCGGGATAAGACGTTGATCGAGTACGCATACACTAAAAAGAAAATGCAAGAGAAAATATATTTGGTTTTTATAGGTTTTTTTAATTTTTTTTGTGTTTTTGAAAATTTTTATTTTTATGGGTTTTTGAAAATTTTTGTACTTAGAAAATAACGTTCCCGAAAGAACGGATCCCAAAATCCAATTTTTCTCACAAGAAACCGTTGATCCTTACGAAAACGACGGCAACGGCGCCATTTTAATAACCGATTTTTGGTTAGTTAATAAAACAGTGGTTGTAAGATCTTTTGTCGTGTTGCTCGTACCCAATTGTTTTATTTGTCGTTGTTTCGTTCTCGGTATCTCTTCGAATTGATCACGGTTCAAAGTGGAATTGTTCTTGGTCACTAAAAGGGGGAGCTTTGGAATATCTATATCAAAATGTGAATTAGTAATAATGAAAGTAAATGACAAGATAAAGAAATAAAGGAGAATAAACGAACCTTACTTGGCGGGAAAAAGTAAAACTTGGAAACGAAAATGGAACGAACTTAGAAATCTCCTAATCCGGAAACACAATACCTACCTTATCCGGAATCTCTCTACGTGAGCTTATCCGGAATACAAACCAAAAACCTTATCTGGAATGTATAATTCGAACCCTTATCCGCAATACTTCTTCCAACCTCTTATCCGGAAAAGACTTCAACAAGCTTATCCGAAAAATGGTCTGTGGCTAATCCGGAAAACAAAACAAGCTTCTTATCCGCAAAACGCAAATAAAGACCTTTATCCGGAAAACATGCTTATCCGGAATCTACTAAATACTCTTATCCGCAAAACATAAAAACTTCTTGTCCGGAATAATACTTAGACCCTTATCCACAATCCATTTTGAGGCCTTATCTGGAAAAATATTTTAAACTTCTTATCCGGAAAACAAAATATAACCATTATCCGGAAAACGTGGCGAACTTCTTATCCGCAAATCACAAGCTGAGTCTTATCCGGAAAATGTTACAAAGTGGGCATATCTGGAATAAGACTTTTTAGTCTTATCCGGAATATGAGGCTAGACAGTTATCCGCAATATGTAAAAGAACCCTTATCCGGAATAAGGAATTTATTTCCTTATCCGGAAAAAGAGGGTTTTGAAGATTCCGAAATTTGAACAATAAGTAAATAAGCCAAATCACAATAAGCACTTTGCCAAAAGCTAAACCAAAAGATTTTTAGAAAAAGATGATTAAGCTAGAATTTGTAAACTTTTAAAACCTTAATAAACTAGAAATCAAAAATCACTTTTCTATCAAAAGCTTAAACTTATTAAATCAATTTATTATCAATAAGCCAATACAAAAATCAACCAAATCACAACCACTACATACTTATTAAATCAAACCATAGATCATTAAGAAAGGAAGAATGAGAGATTATCAAAAGATTGCTTGAATTAAAAGATTAAGATTCAAAAGTACAAAACTTAATGTAAAACTAGAGAGAGAATGTGACGAAAACAATAAAACTAAATTATGAAAAACTAAAAACTAACTAACTAGCTAACCCCCCCCCCCCCTCCTAATGTGATTAGGATGGTATTTATAGGCTAAGTTGGAGGTGCATGTGTGGTGTGCTTCCTTCTTTCTTTTCTTCTCGACTCGATTTAATTCTTTGTCTTTTCTCTACGTCGTCTCGGGATTTGAACTTGTCTTAATAATTTTCTTCTTTAATTTAGACTTGAGTTCTTCGACTTCATTAAACTTCCGTCTTTAGACTTTTTTTCTTCGATAAATCTTCAGAATAGGTCTTGGACATCCGTTCTTTAAGCACTCTTGATCTCTTGACTTCGTCTTTTCTCGTTTTCTTCGATAAAAGCCCGTGAAAGCCCGTGTTTTCTTCCTTTTTCATTCTTTGGTCCTAAAACACAATAAAAACACAAACCACGCATAATTCCGACTTTTACGACATAAAATACACGTTTTGGTCATGTTATTATTGGAAATAAGTTGTAAAAGGATAAGTGTTTTCACACTTATTATTCACTATTTTGAGTTGGTGTTCACGTTAATATGTGAAGGTCATGGCTATTTCTAGCAATTTTCCTTTGACTACTTTAATACAAGTCATTTGCTCTAGGTTTTTATGTGGTTATATTTTGTTTGCTATTATGTTGCATCCTTCACTAAAGGTGCCTTTTTATTTGTTCAAATAGTTATGTGTTAATAAGAACATAGTTCCTTTAAGATTTCAAAAGCCTAAAACTATAAAGCATAAATCAATGGTAGACATACTAGTGTAAAGTTGAGCATATGTTGAATTATATTATAAAATTAAATTTTTACCCATATAAGTATACATATATGAGGTTACTGGTGTTTACTAAATATATATGTTGGCTTCAACTAGTTGGTAACACAAGAGTAAGAAATAAGTGTCAGTGGTCATACTAGTTAATATGGCTAGAGTGAAATGCATTTTAACCATGATGACGTATAGTCCTTATTTGGGATGTATAACCCGACCTATGGGTACTACCCGTATCCATTTAGGTATGGATTGTCGTTGCGCAGCACACTCAAGGCCCAGGAGGCCCAGTGAACCATTGGCGCACGATGGATGGTTACTTAATCAAGTCATCGTCGTAGCGCGACAGGATAAAGACAGAATATAATCTATCTTATAGCTATATTCGCCTAATGGAAGGGTATATGGACTTGTCTCGGTTACGCGATAAGGATCAAGTTATTTTGAGTCATTATCCCTTCCTTGGCCGCAAGAGTAGGAGAGCCCAGCCAGGACTCTCTCGGGTATAAAAGGAGCCCCCAAGGTTCCACAAAGGTACGATACACACAATACTCTAACCCCTCACATATACACAAACCGATTACTTACTCTCACGCTGGAGTCTAATCATGGGACAAGCGCCCACGGTAAGCCTAACGGTGTATGTTCTTAGTGTGCATGGTCCTTACACAAGATACACTTGGTGCAAGAGCTGGAACCCACAAGACCCCAAATAAGCCTAATTCGGGTCCAACTTGGTCCATGCAACTTTTGTATCAACAAGTTGGCGCCATCCGTGAGACCCTACACTAAACTATAAAAGATGAACAAAGGCGGCGCAAACCCATCCCATCCAAAGGGCTGACCTAAGAAGCCACAAGTCCCACCCTTGGGAATCGAATCACTTAACAAATCGGTTTGAGGTTGGGAGGAAAAACACCACAAGTACCTAGCCACTCACTATTCACCCCCATCCTACAGGCAGCGAGAGATGCCTCATCCTCACGTAAAACCCCCTCTATATCACTTAGTGAGGCGTTAAACACAAGAACTGAGCCAATGATGCAAACCACATTAGAAAATCTTCCTTAACCTGACGAAGACATGAGCCGATATCTTGCAAAGAACTTCACAGCTCCGGTGCCGCTCATAAAAGCACAAATGAAGTCAAACCTGGCAAGGGACTTGAGGACCAGCTTAGATTTCGACAGAGAGCTTTAGGCTCTGGAAGGTTCGACTTCTAAAAAGGAACTCCGAAAGGAAAAGAGGAAAAGGAGAAGGGAAGGGGAACTATATGTGTCGACACCTCATCTTGACGCTCCATTCACTGAAAGGGCGTTGTCTTCACATGAATCTGATAGCTAGGGAGGAGAGGATGCTTTCGTCACACCAGCAAACAACAGGCGACATGTTAATGTGAAGGACATGATAGGACCTAATCCAAGCAAAATTAACGCGTCGGCCGAACGTTACCCGCGCCGACAAAGCGCCCTCAAAAGGTTAGGGCCATTATAGAAAAGATCTTCCCCAGAATCATACACGAAAGAACAAAGCAAAAGTGCCAAGAAAACTCGGCGAGAATCCCCCTCAAATGAAAAGTCATCATCCGACTCTGATCTCAATGATCGCCACTCGCGATGAAGGAGGATTGTCTCCTCAGCCTCAGAGAGCTCCGAGTCCTCGGAACGCGATGGAAAATATCAAAAAAAGACGAAGCAGCCAAGAACGCGCAATGAGGAAGAATGGTGTCTCCCATGGCATCACGATAGAGGAAGCGCGTTCTCGAAACGCATAACATTGTATAAAGATAGCAAGAAGAGACGAATGCCGTCCAACGTCAAAACCTACGATGGAACAACAGACCCGGATGATCACCTAAAGTTATTCGAATCCCAGGCATGAATAAAACAATGTCCAGCGGCAGTGTGGTGCCACATGTTCAACTCCACTCTAATTGGGAACGCCCAAAATTGGTTCGATCGACTACCTAGAAGGAGCATAAATGGTTTCAAAGAACTCAGGAGAGCGTTCAGAAGGAACTATGTCCAACAAAAGAAGTATGACAAGAGCCCTGTTTCACTCGCAAGGGTCAAGCAGAGACACAATGAAAGTCTGGAAGATTTCATGGAGTGTTTCAAGTCTGAGTGTAACCAGATTAAGGAATGTCCAGATATCCTAAAAATCTCATGGTTCCTCGCAGCCATCACCAACCCGGATATAATAAGGAAGCTAAATGACAGATCCCCAGAAACTTTCGATGAGGTGATGAAGAGGATCCGAGCGTTTATCCAAGGGGAAGCGGCAGCAGCGGACAACCGATTAGGGACCTCAAATTCTAAATTCCAAGATCAGTCTAGAAAGTAGCCATACGGCCAGAGCATTAGCCATACTCTAGACTTTCGTAGCACGACGAAGCCTGTGCGCAATAACAATAACAAGTTCACTCCATTGCAAAAAACACCTAGGGAAATATTTCTATCCGAAGGAGCGAACATCCCAAAACCCAGCCCAATGATCGGTCCAGCCGACAAAAGGGATAACAGCAAACACTGTGAGTACCATAATGATAAGGGTAACACCACTGATGAGTGTATCCAACTGAAGAGGCACATCGAGAGCCTCGTGAAGGACGGTAAGCTAAATCACCTCATACGGGGCTGGAGGAAGGGTGTAGATGCAAAGAAAAGTGAAACTAAAAAGAAGGAAAAACCCATAACCATCTACATGGTGCAAAGGGGGAAGTCGCACATGCAAAAAAGAACGACACAAGAGTTTGCGTACAATGAGGAGATATCATTTCCCATTCTTACTGACATGGATTACATAATATGTTCGCTATCGGTCAGTATAATGCTTGGAGATTATGTCATATCTGACATATGTGTCGATGGAGGATCCGCAACAAACGTACTGAACAAGCATTGCTTCACGCAACTACCAATGGAGATTAAAAAGGAACTAAAAGAGACTCCGTCCATGCTCACGGGTTTCAACGGTGGTAAGATTCGACCCTTGGGACATCTCTGCACACGAGTGACAGTTGGACCTAAGGAGCACTAGACGACGGTATGGATGGATTTTATGGTCGTGCGGTCCCAGTTGTCATACAACGGCATCATAGGAAAGCCAACACTCTTAACGTTGCACGCGGTACCATCCACAATTCATGGAATGCTTAAATTCCTAGTAAAGGATGCAATAATTACAATTCGCACTGTCGACACACATGAAGACAGCAGCAACGCGTCTGCTAATGGTAGAAAAAGGAAGGGCGTTGGGGAGAACAAGCATAGCACATGATCCAGTCCACGCCCAACATAGAGAAAGAGCAGCCCTGAAAGTTACCAGGTAATGGCACATAAGTATAACATATCTAGGGGCGTAGGGCCCGATGTAGGCTTCATCCTCACAGATCAGGAGGATATACAAATTACCTATGCACTACGCTTCAAGTTCAGCGCCATGGGTACTAAGGAAGATCATGAAGTACTGATAGCTGGATTAAATTTGGCGCTGCGTATAGAAGTAAAAAACTTGGTGGCCTACGTATATAATCCCCGATTGGTAAATATGATAGCTGGAATGTGTGAGCCCCGAGGGAGCACGCTGATCCAGTACACAGAGAGGATAAGGGCTATGGTCGAGCAGTTCACTGACTTTGCCATCTGAGAAGTGTCAGAAGAAGATGGCATTCTATCTGCGGCAATGGATGATCTTGCGGTTGTAAATGTGGAAGATCCGCCTAGGAATGTCATTGTTGATTTATCATCGACAAGTCTGTACACGCGCAAGCAATACCCGTAGTGAACAGGGGAAGATCACCAACATGGATGACACCAATCATAAACTAACTGGTACATCATGAACTACCAAGCGAAAGCAGAAGCGCCAAGCGATTGCAACACAGAGCAAGGCAGTTCACAATCATGAACGGGGTCCTACACAAGAAGTCAACACAGGGCCGAAGGCTAAAATGCTTAGGGCCCAATCGAGTGGGAATAACAATGGAGGTCGCGCATAAAAGGACATGTCGCCAAGGTCCGAAAGCTATGGTAAGCGAAATTGTTCGCTTAGGATATTTTTAGCCCTTCATGCATAGGGACGCTCGAAAGAGAATGATACGGTGTCGCCAATGCCAGACACATCCGAACATAGAAGTAAGACAGTACAAAATGTATGGAAATGCTCCCGGCGTCGGACCAAATATGGAAGGAATTCTATCAAGCTTGGGACACACAATTAGTTATCTCGCCACAAAAATAGGAAGCGTGGTTCATGGCGTAGCATCAATGTTCCCATACCAAGGTGGTAACCAACATGAATCAAGGGGAATCACCACTCCGCCGGATAGGGTGGTCGCCATCAGACAATAGTTAGCAAGTAGAGGCGGCAAAACAAAGGGCACACCGGGGTAAGGAGATTTGGGGTGTGTCCCGCCAGGGCAGGATATGCAGTGATAGTCGTTCGCAGTCATCACCGAGTCAGCTGAATCAGCATGAGAAGCAGGCGGGATACAATCATGGATTAAAGCAATACTATCCCTAAAGCATCGCATAACCAGCATGGATCACCCTCTTGGCTGCGGTCAATTCCTAATAAAGATCCATTCTTTTTCGGTAATTTAGGATTTATTTTTCAATGTGTTCTTTTCGAACACTCGCAAGAGCATGAATAAACTCTGTGGTCCCTAGCCAGTTCCGCAGATCATACTTTTTCTTCATTTGTGGTTTTCTTTCTTCAATAAATGGAAGTTATGCATGAAATATGTTGCAGTTTTTCTATATATACGTATTTGGCCCCCGATGTACATGTACAAACAACGTTTCCAGGCGAAATAAGAGGAATAATTTTACCTTACTAATTAAACTTGTCACGTAAGAGGGCATTCCTAGAAGACGTTGTAGTAAGTAGGGCATTCCTCACACTCCATGATGGATATGCACAAGACATATTGTGCACACTTAACAAACATGTCATACTCAATGACATTACTTATGGTAGTAGTGGCAGGCCAAACGTAATGAACATTCAAATCACCCATAAGTTATGAGTTACACTTCACCAAATGTACTCATACACAAGCACTTCCACCCACAACCTTAGGCGTGGGTACAGGGACTTGGAAAAACTCGACATATCGTCGCATTACGCGATGTATAAATAAAACTACATAATGTTACATACAAATGATACAATATATACATTCGAACAACAAAATTTTACAACATACTAATGCAAGATGGAAGGATCTATCTTATAGCAAGTATGCGGCAGACAAAGACCTCTTTAACTTTAGGTGGAGCGAATGGAGGGACGCGCAATGTTTCGCCCACTCTTCCTTCATATTGCGGCAACAAGCGCACTTGTACCCCAAGTGAGGGTAGGCTCACCTGAACACCATCAGACCGACTAGGGTGTGCTAGTCCTAGCCCAATCACAGCACTCCTGGCAGGGGACATATGCTTCTAGGTAACGCGTCTGGTATGGCGCTTCAACACCCTCTCCAAAGATACCATGTTGACCGTACTATTTCCAGTATAATACACAAGGACTGTGATGTGAGTATTTATACACTTGTTTAGGAAAACAAAGCGTAAAGCGGGCAAGTATTAAACTTTCACGTTTAGGAAAACGCGAATGCTCGATAAATGCGAGTTCGTTCTCGGCGGAGGTGTAGTTGTTTAAGCCAATATAATAAAATCAAGTTTGGATTAGTGTCGTTTTTGGGTTTAGAGAAAGAAAATTAAAGACGAGTTACACTACGACGTAAAACGTAAAACGATGACGTAATTACGTAAAACGTGACGAAATTAAAAACTAATTAAAAATTAAAACTAAGTCTAAAATAATATAAATAAGAATAAAATTCAATAAATAAAATTTAAAACCTTTTATTAATTAAATATTCAATTTTAAATATTAATTAAAATCCTAAAATTAAATATAATTAACAAAAAGCCAAAATATTATTTTATCAAACAAATACCTTAATTATATTAATTAAACACTAAAAAGTATTTTTCCTAAAGTTTAGAAACTATTTTTCTATTTTTTAAATGCTAAAAACAATTTTTAAACTAAAATAATCATAAATATAATAATATAATTCTATAAATAGTTGTACTTTTTGAAAAATCTTAAACTATAATACTAAATAGCATAAAAAGAGAAAAAGTTAAAAAAGGTAATTTTTATCACTAATGGACAAAACAGTTTTGATTAAAACCAAATTAAACCTTAAATTAATTCTAAAAAATAATTAAATAGTGTGAACAGTGAAATTTCTATTTTAAAAATCTTAAAATAATTAACTTAAACTAAGAAAAATTTAAAAACTGAAAAATACAAATTTTTGACACTAAAAGACAAAAACAGATTTGATTAAAACTATTTAAAACTAAGGTTAATTCTAAAAATACTAAAATGAACAGTGAAATAAGAATAAACTTTTCTGAAAATATTAAAATAATTAAACAAAAATAAGAAAATTAAAATTTCTTGAAAATACTAAAAATAACCCATTAAAGACAAATTAAACAAACTCTGATAGTGACTGCTGGGACCTTGTTGTCCTTTAGCCCAGCACTGGGAAAGACAATACCAGCAGTGGAAACTTTTTCCCACTGTTGAGTCACAGAAAACCATAAATGGATGTTTTTAGCTTTGTTTCTTGGTTTCTTTTAGAACAAGAGGCACCCCCACAATCAGTGGAGTGTGGGAAGTCAAGATAAACACAAAAACAACCAGATTCAAGCAAGAAAAATCAAACAAAATGGCTAAAACAAGTTTCTTATATAACTGGTATGGTCTGGGCAAGTTTTGCTGATTCAAATGGTCTTAGGGTGAGATTCAAAGCACCAATTCTCACACAAAGTCTACCCAAACTACAATTAACAATATCCAAACCCTAGATTACCAATATTTCTACTGATTACCAAGTTTTGGTGGTCTAAAACTCAAAATCAGAGCTGTTACAGCCTACTAATGAATTCTAAGCAGGTTTTTACCAAATTTCAACATGCAAAATTCTTTCTTTATCATATACTACTTGACCAAAGATTAAAAACACAACTGATAACCCTACAAGAGCATGTCTAGACTGTTTTTAACCAATATTTTTTCACCTAATACTTGTTATACACAAATCCAAACACCCCTTAAATCTGTTAACCAAAATTTAACCCAGAAATTATGATCAATAACACTTAAATCTGATTTAGACTTACTCTAACATACATCTAAAACATAAACAAACATAAATCAAAGCTTGAACTAACATCAATCAACTTTTCACAAAACCACCAAAAATCACATAAAGTATAAAAAAGTAAAAGAGTTCAAGCCTGATTACCATACTGGTCTACATCCAAACCAGGTGGATGGCTGATGCCATCTTCCACTTAGCTACTAATGAGGTCTTTGGGCTTGTGAATAAGTTGTTGAATGTAGAGAAAAGGTGGGGACTACAACAATCCTACCACCACAAATATGAAACAAACAGAAAAAGAGAGAAAGCACTTATCAAAAACCAAACCCTACAGCTCTTGTAAGGAGATTTTGGGTAGAGCTTATGAAACAGGAACCATGATAAAAAAAGGAAAAAATATTTTTTTTCTTGAAAATCATTTGAAACCACTTTTGAAGAACCAAATGGTAACAACAAAAATTAACCAAACCACTTCAATCCTTGTAAGAAGTGATTGTCAGTCACTCTCACAAGGCTTATGCTAGTTTGGGATCTCAAAAACGTATTTGTCAAAAAACTTTTGAACCAAATTCTTTTTGATAAATCTTAAACTATGTAGCAAGAAAATAAATGATTTACACTAAAACTTAAAGTAAAATGAAACTCAGATAACTGGTTACAAGGCTTTAGAAATCACTTTAAATATTCAATCTTAAAAGGTTTACAAATACCAAAAATCTGGAACAAGCATAATGTCACAGGCGACATTGGCTTAAATACTAGTGATATAAGATACTAGAACTATTGACTATATGTAAAACCCTAGAAGACTAATTTTTCAATTTTTCCCTTTGGAGTATTGATATTTTAAAATGGTCAAATGCATCATGTGATTGTCCTTTGTATGCCAGTTGGTATCTTCAATCCTGAGCGTTTATTTCAATCTTTGGGAAGAAGGAATGATTTTGGGCCTTTAATCTGGTATCTCTTGAGAAAGACGTTTGTAGGGATGTTGGGTTTGGGGACTACAGTTGAGTGGGGTATGATTTTTGGGTGGGGATTGATTTAGGCTGGTGTGAATTATAGTTCTAGAGGGAATTAGCCAATTATCCTTTGATTTGGGTGAATTAGGTTGTTAGGGTTTATGTGAAATTGGAAGGTGTTGATGCAAAAGTTGGGTGATCCTTGCTAGACCCGAATTAGGCTTAATTCGGGTTGGCTGGGCTCCGGCTCCTGCACCAAGTGAACTGTATGGTTGGGATCCTGCAAACTAAACTGTTGATCCCAAACTTAGATCGATTAGCTTTGTGTATACGAGATTAGATCAAGTATAACACGTAGAGAAACTTTTGATATGTATGAAGTAATCTAAGTGTTATGCGGAATTTAACACTTAGAACAATGAACAAAACAAAGTAAAGCAAACTTTCACTTTGATTAATAATATCAATGAATGATTACAATGAAAGTGTTATGAGATATGTGGAAGAGGTGTATGTGAGATGTGTTTTATGTCTAACCCTAAGGCCTCCTTTTATAGGTTTAAGGAGCCTTGTACAAAAAGCTAAGATCAACTATTTTAGGAAGAGACATAAGATAAACATACTCAAATAACTTATTGACTAAATCTTTTAAACATTTAAGAATATATTCTGAATTCTTATCTTCATATTTTGTCCACCAGCTTGAAGAATTCATCATTGGCAGATTTAGTCCTTGTCACTATGTTAAGATTCTTCTTGTCAACGCCTTGATAATTCTTATCAGCGTCTCACCTGTCAGCGCCTCGTTTACTCTTGTCAGCGTCCAAGTTCCTCTTGTCAGCGTCTATGAACTTGGTCAATTTTATTCCCAACAATCCTCCCCTAAACTTGATATCTACTCTAGTAATCAAGTTTTTGAATAAAACATACAGAGAGGATTCTTACAAACATACTTATCCCCGAATTTGAGTAATAATCAGTTGTATAGTCAGCCTTCAGTTGGTCTTAATCATCTTCAGCACCTGTAGAGTCTTTGGAGCTTTCTGTATTACTTTTGTCACTCAATTTCGATTGCTCCTCCCCCTTTTAAGACTCCTCTCCAAGATCAATATACAAGGACGGAACCAAGAACATCCTCCTTGCATCAGCTTCCAAAAATAACAATCCTTGACAATTTGTACCATTTATGTATTATGCTTTTACAAGCTAATACATATTTTCGTCAATTCCATTAATGTCAAAGGTTTCATACTGTCCTCATCCACATTCGGGAAATGAATCCTCAATGTTGATTCATAGGACATGGGGATGGACTTACTGATGATAAGACTGACTTGACCTGCATTAAAGCTAGTGCCAATAGTCTTAGCCATCTCCATAACACTATACACCCTTGTGAAAGTGATCTCTGCTGCTACTAGATGTCAATCACTAGGAAAAACATCTCAATGATCATTAGGCTTCCAGATATCCAAAAATTTGAAAAATGAAAGGGTGATAAAACATTTTGGGTCTTATAAAGAAGTTTATAAATGACACCGACTGAGATGTCATAGCATAAAATGGACTTGAGAATGGAAAACTTTAGTTAGAACATAAACAAAGGTAATAATCCTAAGGAAATTAACTAGTCTCTAATAAGCAAGAGTGACAAACACTGTTCATGCATACACTCATGAAAAAAAACATGATAGACACACATGAACTCTAGAGTCCTTTGTTCACAAATGCCCCAAAGAGAAAGTTAACTCATATAAAACCTTTGCAACTCCCCAAGTAAGCCCAAAAACAATAACTACCCCAAGTCACCCATACGACCACACCCAATTCTAGGTCAAAAGTCTTGGCAGCATGCATGCAAAATAAATTACGTGCATGCTACAGTGCCTCGAGGTTTAGAAATTCCAACAATTTCATAATGAAAGAGCCTTCACTATTTCTAACCCCCACTCACCAGTGGACACAATCTAGAATCATGCAAGAGTGCTCTAAGAGTACCCAAAAACCTAAAGGTTTACCTCCCCTTAACAGAAGCATACAAATCATTATATGTGAAGAAGCAAAATTTTATCTCAAGATAGGAATGTAAACACTCCAACCATCATAAATAAATTTTGCAACTTTGTATCCATCCAAATGTAGCTCCATTTTCCTGCATAGTTAGACAAAAACCACAAAAACACACCAACAGAGGCTACCCTATCCCATGATAATGGGTAGAGATAACATGTTAGTGGATAAAAATAATATCAGTGGAAAGACCAACAATGCATGTTCCTTGAGCATCCACTATCCCAATATCCTTGATCATTAACCTGCTGTTGGATAGGCTGCTCAAAAAGAAAACAAATTAGTTTTCTTTGGAGATCCAAGCCTTATCAGACTTGGATCTGTCTAGTTGTTCAACTAGAGTGGATTTATTCTTTACCATAAATGGCTGTTCATCCCTTTGTGACCTAAGCACCCAATTTGTTCCAATGAGACTAGTAATGACCTTCTCAAGATATTTAAATCTATTGCAAGTCATTGAAATACCATTAAAGCTAGAGTTTTGCTCTTGTTTAGGTTTCCATGTTATGTGGGATGATGCCCTAGACCCTTGACCCTTACTAACCAAGTATCTTTGTTTATATGGTCTAAAATAAGGTCTCATACCAAATTTGGAGCTGTCAGCGCTGCATTTGTTCCTGTCAGCGTTGAACTTGTTCCTGTCAGCGCTGAATTTGTTCTTGACAGCGCTGAATTTGTTCCTATCAGCGCCCAAATTAGGGTTTGCTACAGGAACATACTGTCTGTTTGACCAAGTGTTGGTCTTCTGAAAGGGCCTTTGTCCATGTGTATTAGCTGCCTTAGAGAAGAAAGGAGCTGGTCTAGTAGCTTGTGGTCTAGTGTGGACAAAAGATCTATGGTTGACATTAGATGACCTATTGTCAGCGAATGAGTTGTATCCACTGACGCAATTATAGGCCAAATGAGAAAAGCTCCCACATGTATAACAAGCCTTTTTAGACACAAACTTAGGCTTAGACTGGTAAAACCCTGTCCCATTAACACTTGCTTGGCTTTGGGGTGACCTAGGTTTCCTATACATCTCTGCATACTTGACACTAGGTTTCTTAACAGTGTGTGAGCCAAGGTCAACAGTCTTGCCAGTGGTTGGGTTTGTTATCTTGATAGGGGTAGGTTCTTGTGTTGTGATAGGGGTAGGGTCATTTGGACTTTCACACAACAAACCTCCCTTAACAAACAAAGTATGGTTGGCCTTCTTCCACTCTTCTAAATCTGTTAGTTTCTGCTTGTACTCCTCTACTGGGGTAAGAACTCTAGGTGGAGGAATAAATTCCTCTTCTTGGAGTTCTGGAATACCAGTCCAAGACAAGTCCTTTCTTTGGACACCATAAAAGTCCCCAGCAGGTGGTGGAGTAGCAGTATAATCTTTCAACCCAATCCCAGACATATCCTTAGAATCCCTTTGTTTACCTACACACTCTCCTAGGGTTTGTGTGGCCTTATCAAATCTCTGAATTTTAAGACTCACATTATCTTTATTCTTGTTAGCCTCATCTAACTTAGCTATTAAATCAAGATTGACCCTATTCGTGATATCTATGATATCCTTACTTTGATTTAACTCATGTTTTAAGATATTTATTTTATCTTTTAAATCAAATTCCATTTTCCTATACTCAGAAACTGTCTTTTCAGTTTCAGTGAGAGCAATTTGATAGTTAGACAACTTGCATCTTTCAATGCTCATATCATCTAACAATTTTGCAATCTCTTTATTAAGTTTCTCAGTATTTAAACGACAAGAAGAGTTATCACATACCTCATTATCAGAACATGAAGAAGAATTGGAACTTGAAGTAGACGTGGCCTTAACTGAAAACATCATCAGATTCTTCTTCACCTTCTTCCTTAGCCTGGTTCACCTCACGATATTGGATCTCGTTCTTCAAATCAAAGTTCCTCAACAAGCTCTGATACCACTTGTTGATCCCAAACTTAGATCGATTAGCTTTGTGTATACGAGATTAGATCAAGTATAACACGTAGAGAAACTTTTGATATGTATGAAGTAATCTAAGTGTTATGCGGAATTTAACACTTAGAACAATGAACAAAACAAAGTAAAGCAAACTTTCACTTTGATTAATAATATCAATGAATGATTACAATGAAAGTGTTATGAGATATGTGGAAGAGGTGTATGTGAGATGTGTTTTATGTCTAACCCTAAGGCCTCCTTTTATAGGTTTAAGGAGCCTTGTACAAAAAGCTAAGATCAACTATTTTAGGAAGAGACATAAGATAAACATACTCAAATAACTTATTGACTAAATCTTTTAAACATTTAAGAATATATTCTGAATTCTTATCTTCATATTTTGTCCACCAGCTTGAAGAATTCATCATTGGCAGATTTAGTCCTTGTCACTATGTTAAGATTCTTCTTGTCAACGCCTTGATAATTCTTATCACCGTCTCACCTGTCAGCGCCTCGTTTACTCTTGTCAGCGTCCAAGTTCCTCTTGTCAGCGTCTATGAACTTGGTCAATTTTATTCCCAACATAAACAACACGCGTTCGACTTACCGTGGGAATGTTTCCCACGATTAGACTCCGGCGTTAGAGTAAGTATCGGTTTAGGGTTTATGAGAATTGAGTGAGTTGAGAGTATAGAACGTAATACCTTTGTGGAACCCTTGGGGTTCCTTTTATAGGCAGTGAAGCCCTAATGGGCTGTCACTGATGCTTCGGCCCCAAGAAAAGGATAAGCACTAGAATTAGATTGATTGTTATCTTCTAATTATGGTGAGTGAATATCCTCTTCTTTGGGATGAATCATATTCAGAGATAGAATATGATTCTGTCTAACCCTGTACCGGTCATGCCGGGCCGTGGGCCGCACACGTGTGTGCGGTTACTGTTCGTCCAAGCCCATAAGCTTAAATGACATTATTACCACCCATCTGTGATGGGCCGGATACGGGTAGTACCTGTGGGCCGGTTCCTGACCCGGCTGGGGACTATACGTCATCATGTCCCCCTAGTCTAGTTGTTACAGTCGTAGGCGTAACCTCTACACTATCAAGATGCTCTCCGGACATACCAAGAAAGACCTAGGGAATGACAAATATTTAAAATTTTGCTTTGGCCGCACGTGGCTGCCTGCCTTAGATATATTATTCTAATAGCATCTCAGCCGCACGTAACGACCAAGACAAATTAAATGTAGCATTGAATATGGTCTTACGTAAGACCGCATATCCTGACACAAGAATAAATGCATTAATGGTAGTCAACTAGTCAGTCGCACTTCTACAAAAGTGCACCATTAATACCCACCATTGAGCCACGTAAAACTGCCAAGAAGTAACCCGTGGGCCCCTTCTGATTTTGCAGAAGTGTCAGAAATCCCATCCGTTGGATAGGCGTGGTGGCCTACACGTGTCAAACATCCATGTTACCTCGGAAACCGAGGCAACCCTATATAAGAGTTGGTGTGTGTGTTTGTTACACACACAATTCATCCTTCCTTCCGCCATTGTTATTTCCAAGCTTCAACCTCCAAAACTTTGCCTTCGATTCCACGGATTTCGTCCACCGCAGGTTAGATCATCACGCCTTTCCTTTTTATAAAACATGGTAAAGGACAACCCACTTATCACGGATGTCCTTAACGTGATGTCGGCGGAAAAATATATAGACTTTCTGTCGAAGTATTACATTCCCGAAAGCGTACACCCCACCTATCTAGGTGAAGGTGAGGCAATTACGGATGCACCGGCGGGGAAAATAGGCGTATACACGCGCCTATTTGACTCGGCCAACTATTGTATCCCCCTGTCCTAATTCTTGGTAGATCTGCTATTGTATTATGACTTCCACATAACCCAGCTTCACTACACAGGGGCGTGTAAAGTCAACCAGTTTGAAATTACATGCCATACATGCGGAGTGACTCCGACCGTGAACCTATTTAGAGCTTTTTACGCCCCCAACTAGTAAATGGGTGGCTATCGTTCAAAAAATGATCCGGGAACGCCCCATGACGTATAGGAAGCCTTTAGACTCCCTTAAGAACTGGTACGACCATTACTTCTTTGTTGATGAGAAGGTATTCCCTACTCCTTTCGTCCTTAAAACTAGGGTGCCCAAAGATTTTCCGCCCAAATCCAAAGACTATAGCAGCAGAGACCTGAAAATATTAGATATCCACCGCACGGAATTCCATAAGGGGTTGCCGGAACACTTCTTGTGCTTAGTAGGATTAAGTCGTCGTTATTATGGGAGGGATGACTTATATCCGTGCTTCCTGACGGAACATGGAGAGGGTAGGTTTACTTATACCTTGTAAATGTGAAATGTCATTTGTATTCAGAACTTTACTGACCCGTGCAATTGTAAATGTCCGCAGAGATGAACCTACACGGACTAATACGTCAGGGCGACCCCATGAGAGTGCCTGAAGGATTCCGCCCTCTGAAGGAGAATGAACTCCCCCTCCTTGATGCGACCGCAGACCGGACCATCCCACTTGAAGAAACCTCCGAGCAAAGATCAGATGAAGAGGAGCCCATCATTGAAAAATCCCCTCTGGATTTCCTGAATGAAGATGGTGGAGAGTTGATGTTGGAAGGTGGCGTGCCGCACCAGGGAGATGAAGAAGGAGAAAATTCCCTCAACCTTGAGAACGAAGACATCACTCAAGCTTCCGGGTCCGCCCCGCCCACATCTAGAAAGAGAAAGACCACCAGGAGGGTGGCAAAGACGATAGGGGATGAGGTCGGGGCCTCGAATGCTCCCCCAAAGAAGCTTAGGAAGGACCATCCGCAGTACCAGGAGGGAAGTGGTACTACGACTGCCCAGGCCGACCCTACCCCGCACATGGAAGAGCAAGTCTGGCGAGCTACCCCTGTGAGTGCCGTAGCTCCTACCGCCCCAGAACCTGCAATTGGTACCACGTAAGTACCCTTCATATACCAGTCGCATCATTTTGCTTGCGAAATAGATAATGCCTAAACAAAATTTGCAATGTCAATAACAGGGCGGATCCGTCGGCCGTAGCCCAAGAGGAAGAAGTGGAGAGGAATCCATCCCCCGCACCATCAAACAGACCCCCATCCCCTACTGCGACACACGCCGAGGAGCCACTCCCCGAAGGGCCTGAAAATAACCTGCGCCTAGCATGGAATCTCTCAAGTCTAACAAGGTTGGAGGCGGAATCTGAGTGTTCAGAATTCATCGAGCACATTACCCCTCCAGCCCTTGCACAAGACTTAGATGAGCTGGATCATGAATCCCTTCTGGAGCACTTTTACGTGTCGTCCACGCATCAAGTGACAGTGGGTGCCGCTCTAAGACGCCGTCTGATCAAGGCCCTGGCGAATGTGAAGCGGGCAGACAAAAATATAGCTCGCCGGGAGGCAATGGTCGTGAAGAATGAGAAGACCATCGCGTCTTTGCAAGCGGCGCTGGTGACGGCCGAGGCTACATTGAAAGAGCAAGGTCATCACGCCGACAGCCGAGAAAAAAGCCTCGCCGAGCTCGAGGCCCTTGTAGCCGCATCGAACGAGAAGGTATGCTTTCGAAAATTATACACGTACTCTTTCCTTGATTTTTTATTTGACCCAAGAAAAAGAACATATTACCCTTGCGATAACTCGAAGTTCCATATGCAGGTGTCCGCGGCCGAAGCTTCTACCAAGGCCGTAACCGTACAAGCCTTCAACATCGCCCAAGAGCGTGATGCGCTGAAGGATGAGCTAACACAAGTGCGGGCCCAGTTGGAAGAGCAAACTGCAACGACGGAGGAGGAACTGAGCAAGATGGCCACAAGTTGTGCTGAAAGACTGTGTCCTCCCCTGCTATCCACCATATGTGGACGCCGGTGGATGATCGGACAAGGAATGCACCTTGCCGTAAGCAAGGCCCTGGAAGCGCCGCACCTGCTACAAGCCTTCGCCGGGGTCGTGTCGAATGGAATCGACCGTGGTAGGCATGAGGGTTTGGTCAAGGCTGCGGAATTGATAGGTAAGAACGAAGACATCATGCAGCATACATACCATAATCCCTCAGCTGCGGACAATATGACCGCGTCGATGAATGCACTGGCGGAAATCCAGCACCCTCTTCTGGATGAACTCGAGGCACTTAAGGACGCTCCAAATGAGGCGATAATGTCCAAGCTTACTGCGGATCCCATCCTGACCCTGCCTACTTATCATTCCGTATCAAAAACGATGAAAGGTGAAAAGCTGCTTGCGGAGGCATTGGATGCGACTGCGGTCAAGGCACAGGACGGAAAGGATGCTCGTGGGGAGGCCCTCCGTGCTCTGATCGAAGAAGGAAAGAGAGACATAGGGGAACTCCTACCTCCCTTTTAATTTATCTTGTAAACATTTGTAACTTTTATTCGTCCGTGCATGTACACGGCTAAGACTGATATGGTAGATAACTGTCTTTTGTTTGTTGGTCCGTGATAACCACGACCATTTTGTTATTTATTTGGAAACTTGTGTATTTTTATTTTGTTAAATATCGTATACCGATACTGCATGACATGTCACGTCTTACACAAAAGGGAAAATACATGCAAGTCTATAATTCACTAGACATGCGACGTGTGTCTTTACTATGCCAAGCACTGCGTGAGTACGACATATGGAACTTACCACAACGTATTGTGAGTAAGGTGTCTAGTAAGGATACATGATCCGCGCCGCTGGGGTTGCATCCGTCTTACGCGGCAAGTTGAATTAGTAGGTTCACTTAATCCTCTTACCCCGCCTGGAGGCGTATAGTACATGTACGGTGTTTGAATGAATGCATATGAATGAAACATGGCATATTATTCTAATAATTAAAATTCACATCACTAACAAAATCCTAAAAATAATTTGCACAAAACAAGCCGTGGAACTAGCTAGGCACCACAGCATTTTATTAGAACGTTTACATTTTTTGTTTGAACAAGAATGATAAGTCCTAAAAAACAAAAAAGGAACCTAGAAAAAACATAAGAAGCAAAACAGATAGAGTACATGGATCTTCATTAAAGCCACATATAGCGAAGTACCCATGCGGAAGCCATAGCTTTCAAAGATAGCACCTTTTGAGATTGGGGATGTTCCATGTGCGTTCTAGATCGCGGCCATCCATGTCACGTAACTTGTACGCGCCTCGTCCTAAGGCTTCCGTGACCTCATACGGCCCTTCCCACTTAGGGCCCAGCTTTCCTGTATTCTCCGCTCGACTTGCTTCGTTAGCACGATAGACATAATCTCCCGGTCGAAAAGAAACACCTTTAACCTTGGCGTCATAATAAGCCTTCATATTAGCCTTGGACTTAGCCTCATTGATGGCTGTTATCTCCCTTTTTTCTTCCAACAAATCCAGGTTGATTCGCAGTTTCTCGTCGTTCGTGACGACATTAACCTCCGCCGTGCGGATGGTAGGCATTCCGATTTCTGCTGGTATAACAGCTTTAGTGTCGTAGACCAATGCAAATGGAGTGTCTCCGTTGGCTGTTTTGATCATAGTCCTATGCGCCCATAGAACATGTGGTAGCTCATCCACCTATTTGGCACTTCGTTTATCCAGACATGCCTTGATACCGTTTCCCAAGCTTCTATTTGCTCGTTCCACAAGGCCATTTGTCTGCGGATGCTTAACAGACGCGAAGCGCCCTTTGATATTCAATGATGCGCACCAGTCCTTGAATGGGTTATCCACGAACTGTTTACCGTTGTCCGAGATGATTTCCCCTGGTAGGCCAAAACGGCACACAATATGCTCCCACACAAACTTTTTAACTTGTTTGCCTGTAATGGATTTGACTGCCTTGGCCTCTATCCATCGTGTGAAGTAGTCCATCGCGACAATCAAGAACTTAACTCCACCCGCAGCTACAGGAAATGGTCCTGCGATGTCGATTCCCCACTTATAGAATGGCCATGGGGATGTGATAGGTGTAAGCTCCTGTTGCGGATGTCGCGACACTAGTCTATGCACTTGCCAATCACTACACTTGCGAATCATGTCGCATGCGTCCCTGTGCATGGTAGGCCAATAATATCCTGTCTGTAAGGCTCGAGCTACCACGGATCGTGGACCTACGTGCATGCCGCATAACCCTTCATGTATTTCATTGATTACATAAGTAGCCTGACGTGGTCCAACACACCGCAGTCACGGCTGCAAGAAAGAGCGCTTATAAAGGATACCTTCCCGAAGTTCGAAGTGTTGCGACTTCCTTCTGATGCACCGCGCCACTTTTTCATCGTCCGGAAGGGTTTCACTAGTCAAATAGTTGATGATCGGGGTCATCCATGTAGGTCCATCCTCTTCAACTATAGTAGCGACCTCCCCTTCTGTTATAGACTTCTCCTTGAGTATTTCCACCAAGACTTGATTGGACGAGTGGGCGAAGCTTGTGGATGCGATTTTGCTAAGAGCGTCCGCCTTTTTGTTCTCACCTCTTGGCACTTGCTTGATGGAAAACTTGCTGAAAGCCGCGATGAGTGACTTGACTTTCTCCAAGTATCGGACCATGTTGTCCTCCTTGGCCACATATCCACCTAGAATGTGGTTCGCGACAAGCCGTGAGTCCACGTAGGCCTCAAGGTTGCGGACTCCCATTCTAGCGGCGATTTATAAACCCGCAGTTAATGCCTCATATTCCGCTTCGTTGTTGGTGGCTGTGAACTCAAAACGGAGGGCGTACGTAAACTCCATTCCTTCCGGATTTGTGAGGATGAGACCAGCTCCTGACCAATCCGTACACGAAGATCCGTCCGTAAATAACACCTATGGTTCTATTGGAGTCTCGTCTTGTTTTACAATTGGTCCTTCCTCAGCCGGCTTCTCTATCAAGAAATCTGCCAAGATCTGGCCTTTAACAGCCGTCCTTGGCCTATAAGATATATTATGCTCCCCCAATAGAATACTCCATTTTTGTAGCCTTCCTGCTACATCCGGTCTAGAGATGACTTGCTTTATTGGTTGGTCAGTAATGACTACGATTGGGTGCGCCTAAAACTATCGGCGCAACCGCTTTGTAGCAAACACTAGTGCCAAAACCAATTTTTCGATAGCGGAGTAATTCAACTCCGGCCCTTGTAGTGTTCTACTTATGAAGTAGACCGGAGTTTGTACCGTATCCCTATCCGTCATGAGTACCGCACGTATTGCTCCATGAGTGGCTGAGAGATACACAATGAGTTCCTCCTTTGGCTGGGGAGCTACTAGCATAGGGTGAGATGCAAGGTGCTGCTTGAGTTGGCCAAAATCTTCCCCGGCTTCCTTTGTCCACCGGAAGTCTCCCTTCCTAATGAACTTTGTTAATGCAATAATGACTAAAAACGTTACTTGCATTTTTCGGTCTCGCTTAGTTTTGATTACGACAATATGTAAAAACAAGCATTTACGAAAACAACGAAAAACAAATTATTGAGTTCAAGTATTTTTCATTTTACCCATTTTCACTTAAGGTATGGATAAACAAGTACTAACCTTAATCAAGTGATCAAGTGATTTAATCTTTTCTTAAAACTCACTTTTTATTAAATGTGACAAGTGTTTATTAAACTTTATTTTTAAGAAAATGTTTTATTAAATTAATTATTTGAAATTTGAAAATGACATATTCTTATTCTGTTAAGAATATCCTTTCAGGATATTTTTTATACCCAGATAAGACCTCCACCACTAAAGGACAAAAAGGAGCGGAGTCTAGTCCGGCGATACCTTAGCGCCTAGGCGGTACCTTATCGATAAGGTACCGCGGGCTGTGATAAGGTACCGCGGGCAGATATAGCCGTTGGCTCCTTTATCCTTTAAATAGTGGACCATTCTCAGATTTTCACCTCACCTCTTTTGCACATTTATTTTCATATTCAAACCCCTTCTTTAATCACTCAAATCTTTGATCATTTGTTTGATTATTACTTGTTTAAGAAGTGAATCTTGTTCTTCCATCCCTTCCTCTCCAAGTGCAAAGAGAAGAACACTATCCTAGTGAAGTGTTGAGTCCACCACCAAAGATCCATTGAAGATCAAATTTTATATACTTGTAGTTGTGTGATAGTTGTGAAGATCCAAGTAGTTGTGTCTATTTGGAAGTTGTGTATGTACTAAGTATAGTTGTGTAGATTGGTCCTAGCTACAATTAGGGCTCGACTTTTAGCTTAGAGTCGGAAATTGGTTAAGCGACGCGTACGGTTTTCTCCACCATAAGGAGCTTGTTGTGTAGTGAACTCTCGAGTAAGGAGTACTCGAGGAGTGGAGTAGGAACGAGGAGTGAGCTTCGTTGCCGAACCACTATAAATCCTTGGTGTTCGGTTTGATCTTTCTTTACCCTTAACTCTTTACATTCTTTATTCTTTTTGCATATACATGTGTTAGTATTAGATTAGCTACACTACCATTCTTTATTCTTTGTGGATATATTTTTGTTAGTATTAGTTTAGCTACACTATCATTGTTCATATTGTGCATAAGAAGATTTCACATATTTCCTCAAGCCTAAGTTTTTGAAAAAGGATTTTTGGAAACCATATTTTAACAAGTAAATATAAGAAACTATTCAACCCCCCTTCTAGTTTCTACAATTGGTATCAGAGCGGGTTGCTCAAGAATTTTTAAAGTATATTGTATTTTAAAACTTGAATCGATCTATGGATTCCAACAAGTACCTAGAAGGGCAATCTATGCAAAGACCACCACTTTTTGAAACCGATAGTTTTATTTATTGGAAAAATAGATTTGAAACTTATGTGAAATCAAAAGATTTAGATCTTTGGCATGTTATTACCAATGGTGATTTTTTACCCTTTCAATTTAATGAAGTTTCTAAAACAAAAGAATTAGTCACTTTTGACAAAGCTAATGATGATACTAAAAAGAAACTTTCAAAAACTAATGAGGCTAAATGGTGATTTATAATGCTTTGCCTAAGAAAGAGTATGAAAGAATTTTTATGTGTGAAACCGCTAAAGATATTTGGAACACTCTTTTAGTAACCCACCAAGGTAATAGCCAAGTCAAAGAAAGTAAAATCGATCTTCTTGTCCAACAATATGAACAATTTGTCATCTTAGAAGATGAAACTATTGATAGTGCATTTACTAGGTTTAACACCATTATTACTAGTCTAAAAGCACTTGATGAAGGTTTTTCTAGCAAGAACAATGTTAGGAAGTTTCTAAGGGCCTTACATCCAAAGTGGAGAGCAAAAGTCACGGCTATTGAAGAGTCGTAAGATCTCTCAACTTTATCACTCGATGAACTCAAAGGAAACTTGAAGGTTCATGAGATGATAATTTTGAAGGACTCGGAATTAGTAAAAACCAAGAGTGAAAGGAAATCTCTTGCACTTAAAGCCAAGAAGGCACAAAGTGACCATGATAGTTCCTCGGAAAGTGATGACGAGGAGTATGCATTGGCGGTGAGAGATTTCAAGAAGTTCTTCAAGAGACGAGGTCAACACGTTAGGCAACCAAACTATGACAAGAAACCATTGTCAAAGAATCGGTTTGTCAAGAACGAAAAAGGTGATAGGAGTTGCTTTAGATGTGGTGATCCAAATCACTTCATTGGTGATTGTCCAAAGCCCGCTCATGATAAGAACCACACGGTATTTGTTAGTGGCGCTTGGAACGATATCGGTGAAGATGATGATGACAACCCCAAAGAGGAGAAATGTCTTATGGCTCACACTTCTAAAGAGGTACATTCCGAAACCGAATATTATAGCAATGATAGTTCCACTTCAGATGATATTGAATTTGAAGGCAAATATGATAGCTTACACAAACTTAGTCTTAAATTCATAGAAAAGAATAAAACCTTAAAATCAACCAAAACTAAGCTTGAAAATGAGATCAATGAACTTAGGGAGAAATTGGCTAAACTTGAGAAAAACAAAGAGGTTTATTTAGGTTGCTTAAGTTGTGAGAAACTTAGATTAGAGAATGATGATCTCAAGAGCACCTCCATTAAATTGGAAAAGTTCATGAAAGGTACTAGTGCTCTTGATGATATGTTAAACACACAAGTTCATTCTAAGGAAAAACTTGGTCTAGGTTTTAACTCAAATGAAGCCTCAACTAGTGAACCAAAACAAGTCAGGTTTTCATAGAAAACACCCTCTGGACGCGGTTCCACATTGTATGGCGCGGTTCCTTATCACTATGGAACTGCGGCCATAGATAAGGTACCGCGGACAGAAGTTGAGTTTTGTGAAAATTCTGAACTTTCTGAAAAATCTAAGTTAAATGAAAAACCAAAGCATCTTACTGTTAATAAGGTTCAAATACCCATACTTGACGACAATGCTATTGGTAAGTTCTATAAGCCGTTAAGTAAACCTCTCATGGGAAATAGAAGTTTATCTAGACTATCTTCTACTCCACCTAGAGTACGGAATGAGTCTAAGCCTAGAAGTAGAACGACAACACCTACAAGAGATAATCAAAACAACTCACGACCTAGAAGTAAAACTCCAACACCTAGAAGGAATAATAATAACTCTAAACCTAGATCAAACACACCTAGGAGAATTAATGAACAACAAAATGGTTACATGAATTACTACCCTCCTCCATTTTGTTCTCCATGGGGAATCCCATCCTCATTCATGCATCCCAACCAAATGCAAGGGATGTTTGGAACTAACAATTTTTGACCCATGAGATATTGGGGACCAAATGTTTGATCTTATGTGTTGTTACCTAGATATGATTGGGAATTTATTTGGAGCCCGATGAGTGGATTAAGGATAGTGGATGTTCTAAAAACATGACGGGTAATCGAAGTTTGTTCTCGCATTACAAAGCATATGATGGAGGTAACGTCACATTCGCTAGTAGTCTACGTGGTAATATCATTAGCAAAGGTACGGTTTCTCTTGACTCCATGACCATTGAAAATGTTGAGCACGTAGATAACTTAGGTTTTAACCTTTTAAGTATAGGTCAAATTTGTGATAATAAGTGTAAGGTCATCTTTTCGGAACATGACAGTGAAATCGTAAAAGATGGTAAAGTCATTGGAAAAGGTGTTAGAAAGCATGGGCTTTATGTCATGAACGTTAATAAGAAGTCAAAAGACAACATATGTCTTGCGACTATAGATGATAGTTCTACTCTTTGGCATAGGAGATTAGGTCACGCTAATATGCGTTTAATTCAATCTTTAGTATCTAAGGAGTTGGTAAGACATCTCCCCAAGATTAAGTTTGATAGTCACTTTTGTGATGCTTGCAAAGTTGGAAAGCAAGTCCACTCAAGTCACAAAGCCAATAATTTGGTTTCGACCTCTCGGTGCTTAGAGCTCCTACATATGGATGTCTTTGGACCTTCCGCCATACGGAGTTATGTAGGTAACCTTTATACCATAGTTATAGTTGATGACTATTCTAGATTCACTTGGACTAGATTTTTGGCATCTAAGAATGAAGCTTTCGATCACTTCGAAATCTTTAGTCGAAGAATTCAAAATCAACTAGGATGTTAAATTGTTTCTATTAGGACGGATCATGGTAGGGAATTTGATAATGAAGTGAAATTTGGTGCCTTTTGTGAAGCTCATGGTATTACCCATAACTTCTCGGCTCCTCGCACTCCACAATCAAATAGGGTGGTTGAAAGGAAGTATAGGACTCTCCAAGAGATGAGTAGGACGATGTTAAACGAGCAATATTTGCCTCAAAAGTTTTGGTGCAATGCCGTGGATACATCGACTTATATTCTCAACCGAATTCTTATTCGACCTTTCCTAGGAAAGACCCCCTATGAGATTCTTAAAGGTAAGAAACCCTCATTAGAATACTTTAGGGTGTTTGGAAGCAAGTGCTTTATCCTCAACACCAAAGACTACCTTACCAAGTTTGACCCAAAGTCTTACGAAGGTATCCTTTTAGGTTATTCCCAAACTAGTAAGGCCTACATAGTCCTAAATAGAACCTCAGGGGTTATTGAAGAATCACTCAACGTAACCTTTGATGAAACCCTCCTTCACCCAAGACACCACCATTGGTTGATGATGACTTGGATGAATTAGAAGTAGTTAAAGCCAAAGAGGTTAGAAAAATAGGAGTTGAAGACCTTAGTGTTGAAAAGGAAGTAAACATTAAGGAGTCTAGGGATCATACTCTCAATAATGTCATTGGTGATTTAAATCAAAGGACCCTAAGATCTCAAGTCCAAAACCAAAGCAACTTCTTTTGTTTTGTCTCCTTGATTGAACCAAAGAATGTTAAAGAAGCTTTGACGGATGAGAGTTGGGTCATTGCGATGCAAGAAGAATTGAATCAATTCGTTGCCAATGATGTTTGGGAACTTGTTCCTCCACCTAGAAGTTCTACCATTATAGGAACCAAATGGGTATTTAGGAATAAGCTAGATGAGAATGGTGTTGTGTCTCGTAACAAGGTTAGACTTGTAGCTCAAGGCTATAATCAACAAGAAGGGATTGATAATGACGAGACATATGCACCGGTAGCTAGATTAGAATCAATTAGAATCCTTTTAGCCTACGCTTGTGCCTTAGATATTAAGCTTCAACAAATGGATGTAAAGAGTGCATTTCTTAACGGTTTGATCAATGAGGAGGTATATGTGGCTCAACCTCCCGACTTCATTGATTTTGAGAAACCAGACCATGTTTACAAGCTTAAGAAAGCACTTTATGGACTCAAACAAGCACCCAAAGCTTGGTATGATAGACTTAAAACGTTTCTTGTTAAACATGAGTATACCATGGGAATGGTAGACAATACACTCTTTACAAAGAAGAAAGGTCATCACCTCATAATCGTACAAATATATGTTGATGACATTATATTTGGCTCAACTTGTCAAAAATTGTGTGATGACTTTGCCAAAATCATGCATGATGAGTTTGAAATGAGTATGATGGGAGAACTTAACTTCTTTTTAGGACTCCAATTTAAACAAATGGACGATGGTATTTTCTTTAGCCAATCTAAGTACGCTAAAGAAATGCTAAAGAAATGCTAAAGAAATTTAGATTAGAAGAATCTAGACCAATGAAGACCCCTATGGCCTCGGATACTAAACTCACCGTAGATGATGATTGTGAGTCGGTAGACAACACAAAATATAGAGGTATGATTGGTAGTTTGTTGTACGTAACGGCAAGTCGACCGGATATCATGTTTAGTGTTTGCCTTTGTGCTCGCTTCCAAGAGGCTCCCAAAACCTCTCACCTTGATGCGGTTAAGCGTATCTTCTGATACATTAAAGGCACTATACATTTAGGATTATGGTATCCTAAAGGGACCGGCGTAGAAACCATTGTCTACGCGGACTCGGATCATGCGGGAGACTATGTGGACCGGAAAAGCACTAGTGGAGTTTGTACCTTCATGGGTTGTTGTTTAACTTCTTGGTTCTCCAAGAAACAAACCGCTCTTGCGATATCCACCACGGAAGCCGAGTATGTAAGTGCCGGAAAAGCATGCCAACAAGCTCTATGGATGAAGCAAGCGCTTGTTGATTACGAGATTTCTCTTGACGATGTTCCCATCATGTGCGATAATAAAGGCGCTATAGACCTAAGCAAGAATCCCGTGCAACATTCGCGAACCAAACACATAGAAATTAGAAACCATTTCCTTAGGGATAATGTTCAAAAGGGGAACATTACTATTGAAAAGGTGCCCTCCGAGGATAACTTGCCGATATCTTCACTAAGCCACTTAAGAGGGAACCTTTTAATTACTTGCGTCTAGGTCTAGGATTAATGAAACATCTTCCTTAATTTCTTTTCTTCTTGTGTGTTTTCTATTACCACTTTGAGTCCTTGAGTCTTTTAAAATTCTTTAGAAAAATCTTCTCATCTCCTTTTCAAAAATCTCAAAGTCTCTCTTCGAAAATGGTTGAGAAATTCGTTTGACATTGTTAATTCAATCTAAAAACGATTTTTCATAGATTCTCTCTATTAATATAGAGCTTACATAACTCATATGTATGATTCTCTCAAACATAGCAAGAACAAGATTGAATCATGGAGGATCATTGTGTCATGACTTAAGGTCTTGTCTTACACACCTCCTACATTGATTTTTTAATCAATGTATTTTGGTCAAATCTCTATTTGTTAAGTTTGCATATGTTTTCTTTGTCTATCTTTGCTTTTAAGCATATCCCAATGATAAGTTAAACTAGAAAAATAAGATTTGTTGAAAAATCTTTCTCCAAAACACCAAACCCTGCTTCTACAGGCGGTTCCATATGTGAACCGCGGTACCTTATTGATAAGGTACCGCCATCATAGATAAGGAACCGCCTACAGTGGCCTTCCTTTTCGGGTTTTTGTCTGTGACTCCAGATTTGCTCCAACCCTTTTGAGAATCTTTGTTTCAAACCCTTTGACCACCCCAAAAATACACTAAGCCTTCCCTATTTAAACCATAAGCATTTTGCATTACTTCACATCCAAAATGTCTTATTCTCCCAATGAAAGACTTGAATCTCCTCCATTTTCTCCAATTGCTTTCAATCCAAACCCACCCAAGAACACTCTTAATCACATTTCTTCTACCAAGAATGTTGATTGTGGAACTTCCTTTCTTCCACCACCACCCTTTAGTGTTCTTCCTCCTTCTCATGATAATGTCATGCACCATGGAACATATTGTCATTATTGTCAATATCAACATCTTGCTATGGCACACATCTATGAGGAGTTGAGCTACATCAAGAGTCTCTTAATCAAGCCTCCTCTTCACTTTGATTATGAGATCTCCAACAAGCCACCACCACCACCCTCCGCTATTACCTTGTCTTTCATATAAGCATTGATTGCTTATCCTCAAGACACCAAATTCAAGCAAATCTTAGAATTCTAGAATAACTAGGATTAGATTTATGCTTCTGGCTTGTTTCTTTTTCCATACTTCTTTGTATGATGTTCATTTAGTAACCTATCTTGGATCTTTGTCCTTGTGTTTTCTTCTCTTTTAATTTTCTTTATGTGACCTATTGCTATATATTGTTGGTTTTTTCTTTTGTTCAACTAACCCTTCTATGTAGCTTGTCACCATATCTCGATTCCCCGGTGCCCCAAGCTAGGGGGAGTAAGCACCAAGGGGGTGTCTTTGCGAAGTCCGTTTCTTCAACACCGGCTTACGCAACCTTTTTGCTTCGACAAAGGGGGAGAAATGAATAAACTCGTCTTCGATAACCTTGTTTTTGTGTGATTGAGTTTATGTATTGCCGGAATCAAATAGGGGGAGATTGTTAATGCAATAATGACTAAAAACGTTACTTGCATTTTTTGGTCTCGCTTAGTTTTGATTACGACAATATGTAAAAACAAGCATTTACGAAAACAACGAAAAACGAATTATTGAGTTCAAGTATTTTTCATTTTACCCATTTTCACTTAAGGTATGGATAAACAAGTACTAACCTTAATCAAGTGATCAAGTGATTTAATCTTTTCTTAAAACTGACTTTTTATTAAATGTGACAAGTTTTTATTAAACTTTATTTTTAAGAAAATGTTTTATTAAATTAATTATTTGAAATTTGAAAATGGCATATTCTTATTCTTTTAAGAATATCCTTTTAGGATATTTTTTATACCCAGATAAGACCTCCACCACTAAAGGACAAAAAGGAGCGGAGTCTAGTCCGGCGGTACCTTATCGATAAGGTACCCCGGGCTGTGATAAGGTACCGCGGGCAGATATAGCTGTTGGCTCCTTTATCCTTTAAATAGTGGACCATTCTCAGCTTTTCACCTCACCTCTTTTGCACATTTATTTCCAGATTCAAACCCCTTCTTTAATCACTCAAATCTTTGATCATTTGTTTTACTATTACTTGTTTAAGAAGTGAATCTTGTTCTTCCATCCCTTCCTCTCCAAGTGAAAAGAGAAGAACACTATCCTAGTGAAGTGTTGAGTCCACCACCAAAGATCCATTGAAGATCAAATGTTATATACTTGTAGTTGTGTGATAGTTGTGAAGATCCATGTAGTTGTGTCTATTTGGAAGTTGTGTATGTACTAAGTATAGTTGTGTAGATTGGTCCTAGCTACAATTAGGCCTCGACTTTTAGCTTAGAGTCTGAAATTTGTTAAGCGACGTGTACGGTTTTCTCCACCATAAGGAGCTTGTTGTGTAGTGAACTCTCGAGTAAGGAGTACTCGAGGAGTGGAGTAGGAACGAGGAGTGAGCTTCGTTGCCGAACCACTATAAATCCTTGGTGTTCGGTTTGATCTTTCTTTACCCTTAACTCTTTACATTCTTTATTCTTTTTGCATATACATGTGTTAGTATTAGATTAGCTACACTCTCATTCTTTATTCTTTGTGGATATATTTTTGTTAGTATTAGTTTAGCTACACTATCATTGTTCATATTGTGCATAAAAAGATTTCACATATTTCCTCAAGCCTAAGTTTTTGAAAAAGGATTTTTGGAAACCATATTTTAACAAGTAAATATAAGAAACTATTCAACCCCCCCTTCTAGTTTCTACACACTTTTTGAGCGTCTTAAATAGGGGTAATGACTTCTCTACGGATTTGGATAGGAACCTATTTAGCCCGGCCAGCTTCCCATTTAAGGATTCCACCTCCTTCCGTGTCTGAGGGGATGGCAGTTGTATTACTGCGTATGTCTTCTCTGGGCAAGGTTTGATGCCATTTGGATCAATCATATATCCAAGGAACATTCCCTCCGTTGCCCCAAACGTGCATTTCTTTGGATTTGGCTTCATATTAATCCTCCTCAGTGTGTCGAATGTCTCTTGGACATCCCGGAGAAGTTCATCCTCCGTATGAATTTTTATGACTAAGTCATCCACATAGACATCCAGGTTGCGGCCTATCTGCGAGTCAAAGGCTTTGTCCACAAGCCACTGGTATGTAGCACCGGCGTTCTTTAGTCCAAACGGCATTTTCGTATAACAATATACGCCCTGACTAGTATGGAACGCCGTCTTTTCCGCGTCCTCCTCCGCCATCTGGATCTGGTGGTATCCTTTATATGCGTCTAGGAAGCACTTAAAGGGATATCCACATAGGGATTCCACCTTCTAGTCAATCTCCGGTAATGGGTAACAATCTTGTGGACAGGCTTTGTTCAGATCCGTGAAATCCACACCCATACGCCAACTTCCGTCATGTTTTTTGACCTTGACCGGATTGGATAACCACTCGTGGTAGTATACCTCGCGCATGATACCTGCGTCCACTAGTTTCCGTACTTCCTCCTATATCACTCGACTGCGCACAGGCGCCTGGCCGCGCTTCTTTTGCTTGACAGGTTGGTACCCCTGGCGGATTTGGAGCTTATGTTCTGCTATCGCGCGTGGTACGCCTGTCATATTCTTTGGCTCCCATGCAAATATATCTAGATTTGCACTTAAAAGAGAGCACATGGCCCTTTTGCCGCTATCCGAGAGCGCCCCCTATGGATATCTCCTGTTCCGGATAGTCAGGATGGATTGCCACCTTCCAATTGGGAGGTGTGTCACGGTATGACACTAGGATGCTGGTACGATTATGTTGTAAATGGTGACGATTCCTCCCTCAACAGGGAACTTGATCATTCCGTGTGTCGTGGAAGGTACCGCCCGTATAGCCAGAATACCTGGTCTGCCTATGATCCCATTGTACAGAGAATGTGAGAGTATCACCATGAAGTTCATCCACGCAGTAGTGGAGTGTTCCTCATTCCCAATGGTTACAAGCCGACGCAGTTGCCCTGTCGGCCAGATGGTGTCTCCACTAAAGCCAGTGAGCGGCGCCATGGCGGGTACTAATTAGCTTCTTATTTCTGGCTGTAACTCCACAAAACAGTGTTCATACAGTACTTCTTCTGATGACCCTCCATCCACATACATGCGACGAACATTGTGTGTTCCAATGCTTATCTCAATAGTGAGAGGCACATCAATCACATCGCTTGCTATGATGGGAGGGAATGAGATTTCCCTGCCGCGTAAAAATTTTTGGCCAATTTTCTGCCTCGTGCGGTGTTGTCTGGATTGGATCATGTATATGGTCGAAGGTTTGTCCTTTTGGGGATCCTTCTTGTCATACTTCTTGTTGTCTTTTCAATCCTTCCAATCCTTAACCAAATGCCTGAGTTTACCTGACTTGATCAGTGACTCAATGTGCTTCTTGAGCTGGATACACTCCTCCGTACCGACTGTCTTTGGGACTGGTCGTTTGATCGGTAGCCGTTTCCTTTGGAAGGGTAAGCCGCGACAACCGCTGTTTCTCCCTCTATGAAGTTTCTGACCCTTTCCATGAGATCATCATACTTCTCTAGACGCTTGTCATTGAGACGCCTGATTAACTCCCTATCTGTTATGGTGTGCATGTAGTCGGAGATTTTTAGGAGTTCCTGCATCGTCTTTGTGTGTGTGCACTCGTCGTTGAAGCGTTCAGTGAAGGCTTCTGTAGACTCCCCTGGCCGTTGCTTGACAGTTACCAATGAGACCGTATCCCTATTATACTTATTCCGTTGAGTATAATTATTCTTGAACGCAGTGCATAGTTCCGTGAAGCTATCTATGCTTCATAGAGGGAGTCCCTCAAACCAGTCACGGGAATTGCCGATCAAAGTAGAATTGAACATTTGGCACCATATAGGCATGGGCCATCGCTCAATTTTAGCCTGCGTATCAAATATTTTGAGGTGATCATCCGGATCACCAGTTCCATCATAGGTCTTGACACACGTCGGCATGCGACGTTTTGTGTCCTCGGAGTAGTTCCGTATACGAAGAGTAAAAGGATCTTCCCTGGGATCCGCCCATAGACGGGTGAGCCTAGGGTCATCCCACGGGTCACACCACGGGCGGGAAAGATCCTCCGCTTCTGCCTCTCGATAATAAGGGCCACCATAATACTCATCATTGTTTGGTGGTGGTGGAGGGGTACGCCTAGGCCGACGACGTTTGGGCGGATGGTCATCCGAGTCCTCTCCTGATGGATCTGGAGACGGGGGTGGTGCCCCATCCCTTGGGTGAGGACCACTCTTATGAGAAGAGCCAGGAGCCTTCTTCCCAGTGTCCATCCTATCCCACACACTTGTGCGGCGAGCGGCTCTGGTCAGCTCTCGGTCTGGTCGCTCGGGTGAACCGTTGGACTTATCTCCCCCTTCTCGAGACTGCGTTAGTTCCTGTATGAGGCGATCTCCTATGCGCTCGAACACATTCCTAGGTTGAGGAGTTTCCTCGAAGATGCTCTGCTCCTGAGGCCGGGATTTCCTTTTCCTCTGATTTTGGGAAGAGGTGATTGGTCCGGTATTGCCAAAGTTGAGTCTAGATTGGAGGTTTCTCCCTAGATTCAACCTTGATGCAATCCCTGGGACGATCCTATCAAAGTTCTGCGTGAGAACTCGAGTAAGATCCTCCTCACTGAGTGGTTGGACTTCTACTTCCTCCTTAATCGATGGTCTGCGCGGCTCCTTGTTAGGGGGATTGGGCGCACTCCCTGGATCAGGGTTGTCCAGGGTTGAAGTACGTGGGGGAGTTATGGAGATCGTGCTCGTCACCCCCATGGACTGAAAACCACCACGGTTACAAGGTTCGCCCGCTGGGCGGCTAGGGGATTGATTGGGGATGAGTATCCCTTCCCCTTAGGACTTCCGATTTCCAGGATTTATGTTCCTGGGATTAGCTTGCGGATGCCCCTTCGTCATTGAGAGTTCAAGATGAGATTTTGCTCTAGCTTAGTGTAATGGGTCCCATGGATGGCGTCAACTTGTTGATGCAAAAGTTGGGTGATCCTTGCTAGACCCGAATTAGGCTTAATTCGGGTTGGCTGGGCTCCGGCTCCTGCACCAAGTGAACTGTATGGTTGGGATCCTGCACACTAAACAACACGCGTTAGACTTACCGTGGGAATGTTTCCCACGATTAGACTCCGGGAGTAAGTATCGGTTTAGGGTTTATGAGAATTGAGTGAGTTTAGAGTATAGAACGTAATACCTTTGTGGAACCCTTGGGGTTCCTTTTATAGGCAGTGAAGCCCTAATGGGCTGTCACTGATGCTTCGGCCCTAAGGAAAGGATAAGCACCAGAATTAGATTGATTGTTATCTTCTAATTATGGTGAGTGAATATCCTCTTCTTTGGGATGAATCATATTCAGAGATAGAAAATGATTCTGTCTAACCCTGTACCGGTCATGCCGGGCCGTGGGCCGCACACGTGTGTGCGGTTACTGTTCATCCAAGCCCATAAGCTTAAATTACATTATTCCCACCCATCTGTGATGGGCCGGATACGGGTAGTACCCGTGGGCCGGTTCCTGACCCGGCTGGGGACTATACGTCATCAGAAGGTAAACAGGGGTGTTTTGATTTGGTTTAGTGTTTAAAAATGTGTTAATCGCCACATTTTTAGTATAAACAGATTAGTGAAATATGTTTATTTAAAAATGGTGAGTGGAAGTGTGAGTTGGCGGATTTGGTGAGGTGTAGGGAGGGGATTGGTTGGTGAGAGTGACATGGCATAGTGATAGGCAGTAATAAGTTTCAGTGTCTGCCCCTTTTAGTCCCTTGCTTCCCAAATCTTTGTCACTTTGTGTTAAATCAGCCAAAGTTATATACCCTTTGTAAATAACTTTGTGTTTTTACATTTCGGCCACCAAAAGTTATGAAAACTTGTTTCAAGTACCAAATATGCATAATATGCATTCTTCAAGGGGTTCCTTTGACATGTCTTCAAACATCAAGGATTAATCTTGTACAAATGAATTCTCCAAGGGCCTTTCTTGCCAAATCTTCAATGATGAGCGACCAAAGTTTACAATCTTCAAAACTTCAAGGGTATTTTTGGAAATTCAATTCTCGGCTCCGGTTCTTTGTGCGACTTCGTTTCCCGTGTTAGGTTTTACTTGATTCTTGTAATCTTTTGGTGATTTCATGATAACCGTACCTAAAATACACAATGAACAAACACAAGCATATTTTAGGGTATTTTAATGATATTTTAAGCATTTTAAGCCCGATTTGGACGATGAGACTATGTATAATTGCAGTCTCATCAGACTCTCAGTTGGGACACGTCCGGCTTGACACAATAGTCCATCTCATCTTCAGCTCCTTCATCAAAATGCTTCAATAATGTGAGCCCGACCATGACAATGCTAATAGGGTCATTTTGGTCCCTATCAACAACATCAATGAAGGAACTATCACAATCCTTTAAAACTTGACATGAAACATTGAAGTTTTCTTGTGCCCGTGGATGATAAAAGGGGACATCCGACAACGGTTTCGTTAACAATCCCTCTCGAGAGGCACGCTCCATAGCCAGAATCTGGCCTAATACGTGGGCAGCATCAATAATATCAGATGCAGCTTCAACAACGTTAGGCGAGTCTATATCACCTTTTGACGCCATGGCTAAGCCGTATCGCACTAACCAGTGTTTTTCAGCGCGCACAACTGAAAGATGCGGATATATCTCCTCATCAAAATCAATATTCAAGCACCTCAGGACCATCTCTTTGGCATCCCGAACTCGTTATAACTCCGCAAACACGTTCTCGTAGTTTTTTACGAACACACCCATACCCTCTTCAAGTTTCTCCATGGCCCAATTATTGTCTCTTTATTTTTTTTCACGCAGGAGGCGTACCTAGTTTAGAGACTCTAGCAATGACACCTTCTCATCCTCAAGATACTGTATGGAGCCGGCATCTATAGTAGCAAGCCCTTAGAGGCTCGCTAACCCGGTCTTGGCACAAACTACTTCGTCAATTCTCTTCGCCATAGTCCGTGGAAGCTTAAGGTAAATATCATAAAGGCGTTGCGATAGTTGCAGTATTCTATTGTTTAGATGGGACGCTATTGTCACCTCCCGTAATGCGCACATCGCTAATTCTCTCATTAACGTTTCGTCAGGTAGCTCCTCTAGATATTGGGCGCGCCGAGGGGGAACGAGGGACTGCATAAAATCTGCACGGTCAGACCTATTGGTCAGTTCGCAAGGCTGTTGACACCCCCACTTAGGACGACATTCATTAGCTTTGGAAGCACTAGTGGTGGCCCTATGTGTCACATCTAGATGACTGCACGATTTTAATAGATAAGTTAGGAGTCATTCACTCACTTATTCTATAAGTAGCGCAATATGAAGTATATTAGATGAAGTACCTAGGGATGATGGACTCCATACACGGCTTTACACGCGCACCCCAGGTATGGATGCGAGCGGCAGGTATGTGAGCTTGTGACCTATTATTCTTAGGAATCCCCTGACTAGGCGCGCATGGTAGACGCTTGAAGCCTAGGATGGGAATATCGTCCTCGTTGATGTTGTGGTTTGGGCTGCTTTCAGACGCTCCTTCTTTTCACACACCCTCTGTTTCTGTGGAGGACGACTCTACTGCAAAAGGTACACTCCGAATGGGGGTCACGTTTAGGACGACAGTACCCTCCGCGCTCGCATGTGTGTTAGGAAAGTTAGGTTCGAGCGCTATGGTGCATCTACCGATGCTCAAGCCCCTAGCAAGCTCTTCAGGGGTACATGGGCAGAGGCGCATGGTTACCTTACACTGATCTTCGTGCTTCACCAGCTGGGAGTACGGTATTTCTACATACACCATATGTAACGATTTAATATATGAATACGAATTCTCTTGAGGATGGAGAAGAGAGCTAGACTTTTTACCATGACCAAAATCATCATAATATTACGGCAGGTGATTTAGAGGTAGCAGCGCCCTCACACTTAACTCAAGGGATATTAGGAGCGACTCAGGAAATTCTTGCATTAGGATGTGATCGACATCTATCATATGTATATCTTCTTCACCGTATGTACCAGGGATAGGGTGACTGTATTTTATCATCATCTCAGGGTGATAAAGTCATATTCAAAGGGGAACACAACCTTATCTATCCAGAATAATTTGTTGTTCCATTTCTTCAGCGAGTCTATCTTTGTTGAGTAGCACTGGATTTGACCAAGACGTTTGGCGAAAGATATCCACCCATTAATCCAAGATAGGCGATAGAAGGTGCGGAATAGATTTATAGTAGGATCAATGTTCTTCAACCGGTAGCTTATCTCAAAATTTGATATTTTGGCTGCGCCGATACAGTGTAGTTGGGATAAATGGATACTATTGAAGCTTAACACGTCAATCAAAAAGCGGCTCAGAGGGATACGGTTATTGGCAAACTCGAAAAATCGGGTATACACACAAATCTTACTAGGTTGAAAGCTTCCTATATGCAATTGTGGCTCTGGTACCACGGGATGTAAGTCTTTGGAGATATGATACTTGGTAATGAACTGAGAGAGCTCTTGCTCGGAAATGCGAGATCCTACGTCGAATAACTGGGAAACCATTTTTCTTCTTCAAAGACAACAGGTGCTGGTTTGTAGATTTTATTGAGTTTTTGGTAATGGAGGAAGATGAGGCTGTCGAAAGAAGACCGATCATTGGTACAATACATATTAAAGTGATCTCCATCAATGGGTGGAGGATCGTGCGACATGTGTTGAACGTTTGTTTCATCCAATGGTGTTGATCGACTTATTATGTATGACGTGATTAAAACCTTTCCTGGTTCCCTATGAAAGTAGGTTTTACTGGATTATGACAAGGATAAATGTTTGGCGGGATATTTGAGATATTTGTTTCCAAGACACTTGCGGGGGCTTCTATTTTCGTTTTAGAACATATCTCTAGGGCCTTTTTCTTCTTTGTAGTCTAGTAGCCGCGGTTAGGACCTGCGACCACTAGACTGGAGGGACATCGTGACATATAGTCCCTATTCGGTTGTATAACCCGACCTATGGGTACTACCCGTATCCATTTGATTATGGATTATCGTTGCACAGCACGTGCAAGCCCCTGGAGGCCCAGTGAACCATTGGCGCATGGCGTGGTTACTTAATCAAATCCTCGTCGCAGCGCGATAGGATAAAGATAAAATATAATCTATATTATAGTTATATTCGACTAAAGGAAGGGGATATGCACTTTCCTCGGTTACGCAATAAGGATCAAGTTATTTTGAGTCATTATCCCTTCCTTAGGCCGCAAGAGTAGGAGAGCCCAGCCAGGACACTCTCGGTTATAAAAGGAACCCCCAAGGTTCCATAAAGGTACGATACACACAATACTCTAAACCCTCACATATACTCAAACCGATTACTTACTCTCACGCCGGAGTCTAATCGTGGGAAAAGCGCCCACGATAAGCCTAACGGTGTCTTTTCTTAGTCTACAGGGTCCTTAAACAATATTCACTTGGTGCAAGAGCCAGAACCCACAAGACCCCGAATTAAAACTAATTCGGTTCCAACTAGGTCCATCCAAATTTTGTATCAACAAACCTGATAGTTGAAATGACGTTTGTCCATGCCACTCCTACATATCTTCTAGCCATCTTAACCAACTTTACGAGTACGCTCACGGTAGTTATCCTTTGGGTGAAAGATCAAGTTGGGGTATTTCAAATGTATTCTAGCAATTAATGGTGGAAATTGGCTTAACTTTATATTAGGCATATATTTTGAAAAATGGGTAAATAATGACTCGTTCAAAGTTTAATTTCATTGCATAGATATTTCAAGCAGTCCGTCAGTTTGATTTTCCGACCACCAGTTTTTTTTTGCATTTAAATAGTATTGGAAAAGTCATGAGGATAACTAATTTAGGTATGTACTTGGATTGAAGATATATTGAAGGATTGTCTTAAAAAAGAACTGCTAGTATGACTTATATAGGTTTTTTTATGGAATATGTAGTTGTAAGACTATAACACACGACTTACCAAACACGAAAAACCTAGATCTATATCTGACGTGACTAGATCTAGATGAGACGTGGGTTTGTGATGATGAACAGGAATTATAGAACAAGAAATAAAGATGAAGAACAAAGGATTAAAACACGAAGAAGAAAGATTAGATTGATGAAGAAGAAAAAGAAAGAAAGAAGAACAAAGTAAGAAGTATGAGATATCCTAGTGAGAGAAAGACAAGAACTTTATCTCTCTACCAAATAAGGAAATGGAAAATATACTCACACAAATAAGGTTGGTTTGGCCTTTTATACTAAGGTTTACAAGTTTAGGAGGCCTTCCTCAATTGTGTGCTCGGGAGTAATTCCCGTTACATACATAACAATAACATAGAACGCTCGACACCATTGAATAGCATTTTCCACGAGTTTCGCAACGGTATATTATATGAAAATCACTTTAAATACTTCTAACAATATCCCCCTAAGGGGTGATCATATATTATGTGACTTCACTTCTTTGACCATCACTTTAAATACTTCTAACAATCTCCCCCTAAGTGGTGATCATGTAATATGTGACTTCACTTCTTTGTTGTTGAAGACTTTTAAGATCGATGTCTTGAGAGTTCTTTCATAATTCCTTTCATGACTTATGATCTTAGATCTTTGATCTTTGCCTTGACTTGATCTTTAAACATTTCCAACTTGTGTTCATGTGTCTTTCCCCACATACTCATACTTTGCGTTGTCTTGAAAGCTTGTTAAGAATCTCCCTTGATGATCAGATTAGCGGAAGTCTTTGTCTTTAGATGTTCTTGAGCTTTCTTCATTTATTGAGTATGTGGTCTTGAATTGTGATTGTTGAGATAACGCCACCGTGTGCGATCCTCCATTTTCTTGTTATACAATACAAGTATTGTACTTGTGATTAGGTAAGTTCAAAGAACTTCCTAGACAGGGTTTCCAGTTATGGTAGCCGTTCTAATTACTTGAACATCTCGAAAGATAGTTCATAGTAAAGAGTGAATCATGTAGTTCCATTCTGCTGATTAAGTTGTCTATTCATTTCCTAGAATAAGTTTGAATCAATTAAGAATCAAACCATTGTTGCTTTCTAGATGACACAAGTTTGATTCGAATAGAATCTCACAAGTTACCTACCGAAGTGTTGTTTGATGATGACACTGGAAGGATTTCCATTCGTCACAGTAAATACTAAGAAATATTACTCTAAATGTTTTGGCAAGATCATAAAGATATTGCGTCGAGACCTGGAACGAGTTTGAATCAAGAAAGAATCAAACCACTGTTGCTTTCCAGTTAACATATGTTCAATTCAATTGAATCTTACATATGACCTACCGGAGTGTTGTTTGATGTTAACACTGGAAGGATTTCCATTCATCACTGTGAATACTAAAGAGTATCACTCTGAATGTTCTGGAAATATCACAAGGATAGAGCGTAGGACTTTGTAAATTATCTCTTGTGTTCTAATGATGAACAACAATTGATATATGGAATAAGTGTCCTAATGAGATTTTTAATGAATCTCGTTGGCTCTAGACTCTATAAGTGCACGTTTATTTGGTGATCGGAGGCTGGAGTAGACTTCTACCTTTTCAATATCTACTATCTCGGAGTGAGAAAGTCGATAGAAATGAGTTGAACTCTGTGACAATAAAACAAACTTTTTTTGAGAGAAGCTTGAGTAGGCTTGGAAGGGTTGTGCATTGCATCACTGGGTCCATGATGCTTTGTCTTTGATGTTCGTTTGCAAGTCTTAAATTTATATTACATTGTTTAGACAAAACAAGGTACTAGAATACAAACACGGGCAAGTATACCCTTTCGTTCGTAAAATAGCTTGTAGTGGTAAGCCAAGATCGTTTGCTGAGACTTAATTTCGTTTTGGTAATCAATATAATAATTGAAGAAAGAAATGACTGAAATAACAATAGTAAAAAGTATGACTAATATGGGATAGTTCGTATAAGTTCGTGATGATGATAATAATGATAGAGATATGTTTATGTAGGTAAAGAGTGATAATCCTTTTTCGTCAAAATGGCGTTTGCACAAGTTACTTTAGGGTGATTCAAGACTTATGTTTATTTAAGCAACTAAGCTTAAAACAAGTTTCCAACGAGTAATATTTTATCAAAGTTTCAAAGCGGATCTCTCCAACCGAATATTTAAAACCATAGACAAGTTCTAAAAAACTTATTATAACAATTTGCGTTTCTCAACGCCAAACTATCGTAAAAATCGACTCTAAATAAAATATGGTTTATAGAACTAAGTGGTAAAATGGCTTTACAACATTAGCTTGAAATCAATTATAAAAGATCATATCATTGCATCGTCACTAATTATAGTCACATACCCATATAGTCACAAATAGCTTAGCCTAACATAGTAATCAAAGTAACAAATGGAAAATAGTAAGAGAACATCATACATAGATTAATTGAATGAATGAGTACACAATGTCATGATTGTATCGTTTCTCCAAGAATCAAAGAGTGGAATACTCTCGTTACAAGTATTTCCCTAAAGTGGATAATATTGAAAATTTACTAAGAAAGCTAAAATAGTCGAGCTATGGAGTATTGAAGAGAAGAGGTGTGTGTAAAATGAGTAGAAGTGGCCTCTATTTATAGTGCTAGATGAGGGAAAATGTGCGCCGCACTTCTTCAAAAGTGCACCGCACTTTGGTGGTGTGGAATGTGTGACAATCTAACATTTTCAGTTAGTGAATTATTTTCTCGTATAATATTTTGAAACTTATTTTTGTGTTGGTTGATGAACTCACAATTTACGGATTTAAATTTGGGCTTACGTGCATAATTTAGCGTCCTTTACGATTAAACCGGAAACCTTCGGATTACGTATTTACGTTTTTGAACTCCGTTTTTGATGAGACAATTTTTATTGGATTCGTTTTGTGCCGTTGATTCATAATTTATAAAAACGTTTTTCGTGAAACGACCTGAGGGCACGCAAATCGAGGAAACTAGAATCGAGGAATACCCGTAAATTAGAGAGGTGGGACAAAATAAATCATCCCACCCCACTATAGCATGGGACGGTCAAACATGACACCACATCAAAGATGTGGCATCATGTTAACATGTAGCTTACAAGTGTAAGCTTAAGCTTAACACTTAAGCTAGTTTCTACCCACCAAACTAACTAAAACCATCAACCTAAACACATACCACCATTCACTCATGCAAATCAACTAGAAACTCTCTCAACCAAATCACCATTGCCGTCCCACTTCAAGAACAAACACCCCTTTTTGATCTTTTCTAGCCACAAAATACTTGTTATCTAGCTATATCATGGAGTTACCTTGAAGCCTTGATCAATTGGTGGCCATTTTAACAACAAAGGAGGTGATTTGCTTGTGTCCTAGGGCTGATTTGTCAACTTACTTTCTTGGTGTTTGATGATCTTGGGGTTACATTTGGTGTTCAACAAGTTCTTGTCTTTCAAAAACAAGATATACTCTTGGTTGGTAAAGAAGATCATCCTTTCCATTTTCTCTTGTTATTTTTGTAATGATCAAATGTATTTTCTTTCTTGTTGTATATGTATATGATGAATATATGATGATAAAAATGTTGTGTGGGGATCAAGTGTTGATAAATATGCTTAAAAAGATTAATAACCATAAGAAACAAGGCTAAAATCATGATTAATTTGTTGGCTGAATAAAAACAGTATGTAACCAAAACTTGAACTGATAAACTTGCATGGTATAATCTATTTACAGTAAGTATAAGATGTTATACACATGTGAGATTTGGACATGCAATGTAATCATTAAAATGAGTGATATATGATCAAAACAAGATGAGTGTGGTAATCTGAATAAGCTGTTTTGTAGGGACTGTTAAGGATAGTTAAACTTAAAATGAGCAGTAGCTATAACTAAGTTAATTGTAGCACATAATATGAAGTTCATGCCACCCAAAAATGAGCTTCTAAATCATTGTATAACTCTAGATATGATAAAAATGGTGAAGATGAAAATAAAAATCAGATTTTGAAGAATTAATGTTTATTATTATTATATAAGCACTCAAATTATATAGTATAAAATGTGAAATTAAAACCCACTAACTTATGAATTACATTTATATAAATATGTATAAGGTTAAATAATTGGACAATTTATAAAAATGGTAGTTGAATAAGATTTATAAGTTATAAAAACTATAAACTTGATTTTTACGACTTTTTCGGCTATTACCTTAAAATTAACGTTTTTCGCCAATTAAACCTTAGAGGATCAAACCCGTCTAATGTAAAGTTTTTAAAAGTCATATACTGATATATAAGTATCTAATACAATAAAAAACCGATAAAACCCGAACTATAGGACATACAGACATTAACGAGCTAAGTAAGCATATTGGACTAATAATTGGACTAAATAAGTTAAACACTTATAAAAAGTACTTATTGGGCTTAACCAATTTGGGCCCAACATGTAAAGTGTGAATACTGATAATATAAGTATAACATGAACTAATACAAGTTAAATAACTTATAATAAGCTTATTGAACTTAAAATAGGTAAATAGGTAAAACTAGTAAACTAGTAAAAAGTTACCAATAGTAAACACTAAAATGAGTAAACAAGGATATATAAACCCACTTGATCATCATCATATGTACAAAATAATCATATGTACATTGTTATTTTGATAAAAGTCATTGTACAAAAGTCTAAGACCGATTATTATTTATATAGGTTTCCGTGACCGAAGCACGCCCGTAGCCGATAATCCACCTTTCATTATCAACGTGAGTTCATAGCCTCGCGCTCTTTTAAATGTTTTATAAAATGATTTGTAAACCCGCGATGGAGATAACATGCTAGATTTTGATAAAAATAGAACACAAGTAGTCCCGATGGTATGCTTAATGATATGGACCTGAATGATGCTATGACCCTATAAACGAGACATAAAGGATTATTAGTAGTTAGGTTATGTCACTTAAAGTCCCATTAGCATGAATTGTGAACTACCGGGATTTGGTAGACGCTTATGCATATGATAGTACTATTTGGGGACGATCACCCCAGTTCGCGCCTTGATGGTTGATCCCCGTCGTACCACATTGATTGGTAAGCGAATTTATGTATGAGAAGATTACATAGCGTGATTTTTGTGACGACGCGCTAACTTAGATGGGCAAATTGTTTGTCGGGTTCGTGGCCTGTTGTTTTCACAGTAAGGTAACAATGTCATGCGGATAATTATAATCCTATATAATCTAAATATCCGATATGATACGATGCTAATAACGATAATAATATTACCTATAATGATAATATTGAGGCTACGGTCTCATGGACGGTTTAAGATGTATGCTTGATTTATATATTGCCTGACTAGCAATATGAGGACTTACTTCCGATATTATACTTGTGTTCTGATTTTAACGATTATCTATACTCCTTTATAAAGGAAAAATAGAGATGGTTGAAAATTTCTAATTTTGGAAATGTTGAAATATATGATGGTTGAAAATGTAGTAATTAAGGAAAATGTAGTAATTTAAATGTCTGGTGAGCTGGCAAACCCTACCCATTATCTCTCACTCCACTCTCTCTCTCTAAACAAAAACCCTACCCCATTTACAGCCGCCACCAAAACTCTCCACCATACCACCACCATCATCGATCTTATTTTTGTTAATCCATTATAAATTACCATTATACATTATACATTCATTTATACATGAGTATATTGTTAAAAAAGAATGTCGGTTAACTCACGTTTCCCCGTATCTCACATCAGTTTCTACTTTCTCCTCACGCGCCGCCACTATTATAAAAAAAGGTCATGTGGGATGTAGATTAATTTTAATCGTTTATTTCGTTTTGATTTTAAAAGCTTATTGTTGTGGGATGTAGATTAATTTGCGGTTGTTTTTTTTATGTGCAGATTTTTTGGGCAAAAGTTGTGGGATATTGAATTCTTCCAAGTAAGTTTTGTGTTCAGCTGCCTGCGTATTTGGGCTTTTTATTGTTTTATTAATGTAGGCATAAAATTATTGTTGATATTAGAACCGATAGGATTTTTGGTTGTGAAAAAGAAATGTCCAGACTCTTAAGTAGTTGTATACATATTTAATTTTGTAGCTTATTGGTAAAGGAGGCTTGATTTGATTAATTGTAGAATGTCCTACCACTGATAGGTTTGGTGTTTATTGATTTAGGAGCTTCGTTGTTTATTAGAAGCTCAAAGAAACATGGTTTTATATGTGGATTTTGTTATTTTGTAAGGGGACCTTAAATAAACAGATTGTAAGGTAAGGGGATGTTTGTTTTTGGTTATATAGACAGCTTACAGCCTGTAGTTTAAAAACAAGTTATAAAAAGTAGGCGTATGAAACATAATTTTAAAATCAAGTAAGCCATAAGAAGGCTACATAAGGCGTAAGCAGGCTACATAAGTGGAAATAAGCAACCCAACTTAATTTATTATTCAGTTGCTATTTATGTTTTTTTGAGGTACTAGAGATAACATACATATAGAGGTGCCGATGCTAATGAGACGTTATTCATACCAAATTACCTGACACAGAAATTAGTTTGTCATTTGCGTCAACTAACGATATTTATATTTTCTTGAACCCCAAAAAAGACTTACGTGACCGGGTTGCCTTTTTTTGGCAGCTTAGAACTTTTACTGCTTATCTTAGTGTTCTTACTTTAAATTACCAACAACTGACTTTGATGTAAACCATTTTGTAGGTTCGCGAAACCTAAACTCCGACAGCGTTACAAGCAGAAACGGCAGGGTAAAGTGCTTCAAGATACAACCCTCTTTAAAGAGACCAAAGTTGCTGAAAGTTATTCCATCATCATTGTGTTATCTAAGGTAAGCCTTTTAACTTGAAGCTTACTGACTTGGAACTGCGATAATATTCTGTGTAAGGTCATTGTGTACCCAGTAAAGATAATCACACGTATAAGCGAAGATGCTTTGTTACCTAACATTGTTTAGGTTAATATAAATAAATCATATCGTCGTTTGCCACAAGAGTATTAGTTGATTCATAGACCAGTACCTAAATCAGTTTGTTTGTATTGTTTGAGAATTTTGTATAGCCAAGTTACAGTTCAAATTTGATAAGGTCTTCGTATTTAAATGTTTATATGCTTATTGATAAATTAGATGAGCCGTAAAGAGTGTCGTAAAACTGCTTGACAAAAAAGAAAGAATCTAGATCAGCCACCCAGAACATGAGTTTATTTTATGGATTTGTTAGATTCCGTAGTTACTTTATATAGAAAAGGACGTGTTTTCAATTATGTATTAGGTTTACAGATGTTGTTTCTGATTGTGGAATAGGTTGATGTCTGAATCAGGATCCAAAATCACGCTTTCTCGAGAAATGTTTGATTAATTGAGTTGAAAACTGTAATAAAAAGAAAAGCTAGCTGGTAAGAAAATCGGAGGCATAAATTAAAGTTGTTGGAGCAAGCGAGACAGAAGCAGTTTAAAGTTCAGAAGAAATAAAAAACGCCAAATTGAATTTCATATATGAAAACTGTTTCAGTTTCACGTTAACACGTTATGTGGATGTTCCGGGCTAAAAAAATTTAAAACTATCAGACACCTCTAAATTAAACGTTATTAACTCTATGTTATTCAGAATGGAATACCTTTGCTTGAATGTACTCTAACTAGAATGCATTTTCTTTTTTTGTAGATGAGCGTAAACAAACTGTCGAAGGAAGTGAACCGTGTGAATACGTAGCTCTCCACAAGTTGTCCTAACATTCTTGCTGCTTTAAGACGCGTCGTGTGAAGGACTTTAGAGTGTTAGTAGGTTAATTGTTTTCTATTACAGCAGTATGTATGCATTAAATAACAGGTCACAATAACCGGCTTTTATCAACACGGGTGAAACAAGCTTTATTGACCTTGGAGATTATATGTTGAAGCAGGACTGTGTGCTACGACCGTGCATTCGGGTTCGCTCAAAACTATTGTTGTTTAAACATATACCAAAAGTTAAGTTGTATATGTTTAAACCTAAGAAAATATAATCGGTTCATACTCCCTATATACCGTAGAGATTTAAACACATCTGTCCCAGTTAGTAACAAATTAAAAGGGAAACATATGTATGTATCGGTATCCTGTATGCCATGATGTAGAAGAATAATACATATACTATATGATTATCTGTAAACAATACCAAACACTCCCTAATTAACTGTGTCACATAATAAACCACCATATATGTTTATTTTTAAAAATTCTGTGCAGTTTAATGACCCTTCTGTGCAAATGACTTGGATTCGAGGTGGCCCGATTACGGTCTTCTGGACGAACGTCTGATTTTGATGAATGAGTTCCTGTTGATGCCGCATCTACTCAGGTTTGTTCATTTCTCTCTTCATGTGAACCCAATTATGTCCCATCAAATATAGGGTAAACATTAAATTCTATAACATTACGTGTTATATTTTAAAAGAAAAGATTGGTTTTTTGGAACACGTTTATAAACAACTTACCCTGGGCTTCCAACATCACCGAGGTGTTTCTTCCTTATGCACAAAAATCAGCAACCAAAATGTTAGTTTTTTGCATATAAAGTTTAGTACGAAACAACTAGTAGAGGTTTTTTTCTACACAAATTGAGCCCTAAAAAACTTGGTTCTGCAAGACAGCTCAAAATGCTGATCTAAACAGCCTATAAATTATGCTAGAAAAAGCCACTTACAGCTCAAAATACCCGCAACAAACTGGCTAATGCTCTGTTTGAAATTGCCACAAATTTCTACACAAATTAGCTCAAAACAACCGCACCAAACAGAAATCAATATTGCATCAAACAACGTCTTGCTTTGCAAAACTTACATGTTAAATATACTCGGGATAATTGCATGAACAGTTAACGAAAAATGTGAATTCTATGGAGATTCAGTTGAATGTAGCTCGTGCGATGCGTGAGAAATCTAAGAAGGAGTTGAATATATCTGTGGGATGGAATAGTAGATTTTATGCTGACATGGTTGAAAGAGGAGTGATCCGTAAGCGCCCAGCTGAAGATGTGTCTAGTGATCGTCTGATGAAGATACAGAAGACGATGGATGATGGACCATCTGGCGGTTCCCAGCAGACCAGTCTGTATTCAGTAGTGACCTTGGTATCTTTTGTACTTTTGTAGCTTTGACTGAACCGACTTGTTAGTAGTAGACTTGGCACGAATTTTGAGTATATATATAGTGTGCTAGAACTTTGATATGGGATGTAAATAAGACAATGCTTTTGTTTCAAATCGAATGAAATATGTATCTTGTCTTGAATCCCATATTGTGCCTTATTTGTATCTTGATTATGAATTCAATCCTTATTATATGAATCCCTTGTTGGGTGAATGCTTAATACTTTGAAATTGTGAAATTATAGAACTATGCCGCCCAAGAAGGCTGTGACTGAGGATGATGTACGTAGGATTATTACGGAGCAAGTTACCGTATCTATGACTGAATTTATGGCAAATGCTAGAAATGAAGCTGGCGGTAGTGGAGCTGGCGGTAGTGGAGCTGGCGGTAGTGGAGCTGGCGGTAGTGGAGCTGGCGGTAGTGGAGCTGGCGGTAATAATGTGAATGTGAATGCTAATGCTGTAGGAAATGTAGGAGGACTTGGAACTAATGCACCTGAAGTTGGTGGCTGTACTTATGTGAAGTTCATGAAGTGTGAACCTCTACCTTTTAATGGAACTGAAGGTGCTGTAGGATTAAGCCAGTGGATTGAGAAGATTGAGTTGGTGTTTCAGATTAGTAAGTGTAAGGAGGAAGATAAGGTTACTTTTGGTATGGCTACTCTTAAAGGTCGTGCGTTGACTTGGTGGAACGGGAGAATTGCTTTCATGGGTCTTGATGCTGCTAATGCTACTCCTTGGGCTGAAATTAAGAAGTGGATGACTTTGTAGTTTTGTCCTCGTAGTGTGATCATTAGGTTAGAACAAGAGTTGATTCAGCTGAGAATGAAAGGTGTGGACATTGATAGTTACACAAACCGATTCCATGAGTTGGCCTTGCTATTTCCTCGATTGGTGGAACCCGAAGAGATCCGAATTGAGCAATATATTAAAGTGTTGACCAGGAATATCCGGGGGACGTGACATCATCTAAACCACTGACCATTGATGATGTTGTTCGAATGGCTTACCAACTCATTGGACAGATAATTTAGGATAGGGAAGATGAAGCCCGTATTGGTGAGAAACGAAAGGGAGACGGTGATCGTGTAGATAGAGGTGATAATAGGAAGAATTTCAATCGCCGTCAGAACCAGAGAAAGGGGAATGCAAATGCTCTTACCAACAATACACCGCACAACGATGATAGATGTCCTAAGTGTGGCAACAAGAGGCATGCTGGCGACTGTCAGAAGTGCCGAAATTGCGGAAAGCTTGGACACAAGGTTGAAAGGTGTAAGAAGGGAACCATTTGCTTCAACTGTAATGAAGAAGGTCATAGGAAATCGGAATGTCCCAAGTTGAAAGCGATTGTACCTAGAAGAAACCCCCAGGGTGGTGTCTATCAACTTGGAACAATTGAGGTGAAGAAAGAGGATCCGAATGTCGTTACCGGTACGTTTTTACTCAACAATCATTATGCTGTTGCTTTATTTGATTCGAGTGCTGATAGGAGTTTTGTATCCACTAAATTTAGTGCCCTTATTGACATTGAACCTGTTGAGATAAATACCAGTTACGAGGTGGAATTGGCTAATGGTAAATTTGTGAAAACTAATAAGCTATTAGAAGGATGCTCTCTAAATCTCTTAAACTATTCCTTTCCGATTGATTTGATGTTGATAGAATTAGGTAGTTTTGATATTATTATTGGTATGGAATGGTTGTCATTGAATAATGCTACTATTTTATGTGGAGAGAAGAAGGTTAAGATTCCTCTTAGGAATAGGACGTTAGTAACTGATGGTAATCGAGGTGAATCCCGTTTGAAAATCGTTTCATGTATTAAAGTCCAAAAGTACATCAGGAACGGTTGTGAGTTATTCTTAGCTCAAGTGACCGGGAATGAGTCTAGGGAGAAACGATTGGAAGATGTACCTATTATTTGTGAATTTCCTGAGGTATTTCCTAAAGATTTACCCGGACTTCCACCGATAAGGCAAGTAGAGTTTCGAATCGATTTAATTCCTGGTGCTGCACCGGTGGCACGTGCGCCTTACCGATTAGCCCCTTCTGAATTAAAAGAGTTATCTGAGCAACTTAAGGAGTTGTCTGATAAAGTTTTTATTCGACCGAGCTCGTCAACTTGGGGAGCTCCAGTCTTGTTCGTTAAGAAGAAGGATGGATCTTTCCGTATGTGCATTGATTATAGGGAACTGAATAAGTTGACAATTAAAAATCGATATCCTTTACCTAGGATTGATGATTTGTTTGATCAACTACAAGGATCTAGTGTGTATTCTATGATAGATTTGCGGTCTGGATATCACCAACTTCGCGTCCGTGAAGAAGATATTCCTATAACTGCATTTAGAACTCGTTATGGACACTATGAATTTCAAGTAATGCCATTTGGGTTAACTAACGCACCTGCGGTTTTCATGGATTTAATGAATCGAGTGTGCAAGCCCTACTTGGATAAATTTGTGATTGTGTTTATTGACGATATTCTAATCTATTCTAAGAATGAAGATGAACATAGAGAACATTTAAGGATTTTTTTGAATTTGTTGAAGGATGAAAGGTTGTATGCTAAGTTTTTGAAATGTGATTTCTGGTTAGATTCTGTGCAATTTCTTTGTCATGTGATTAACGAAGATGGAATTCATGTTGATCCTGCAAAGGTTGAAGCCATTAAGAATTGGTCTGCACCGACAACGCCAACGGAAGTGCGACAGTTCTTAGGATTGGCTGGCTATTATAGGCGATTCATTAAAGAATTTTCTTTGATAGCTAAACCCTTGACTAAGCTTACCCAGAAGAATAAACCTTTCGTTTGGGGAAGTGATGAAGATGGAGCATTTCAGACATTGAAGCAAAAATTATGTAGTGCGCCAATCTTATCATTACCCGACGGGAGTGAAGATTTTGTAGTGTATTGTGATGCATCTCTTAGAGGCTATGGAGCTATTTTGATGCAGCGAGAGAAAGTGATAGCTTATGCTTCTAGGCAATTAAGGAAGAATGAGGAGAATTATACTACTCATGATCTTGAGTTAGGAGATGTAGTCTTTGCTCTTAGGTTGTGGAGACATTATCTGTATGGAACCAAGTGTACGGTATTCACCGATCATAAAAGCCTACAGTATATTCTCGACCAGAAGGAATTGAACATGCGCCGCACTTCTGACATTGTGTGCCGCACTTTTGTGTGTTCCATAATCTTCTTTCAATAGTTTTGTTTATTTGCACATTAAGGACCCTTCTTTGTATATCTTCACTTTCCTTCTTCAAACTTTGTACCTGCATGTAAAACACAATATACTAGGTATCGAAAGCTCTTATTTATAATACAAAGTGGCATTATAATAACGAGTTGAATATGTATATTTAGGTCGTTATCAAATTCTTCCAGGCTTAGCTATTGCTTTCCCTCAAGCAATCAAAGCGAGAAAACAAATTAGATTTCTAAAACTTTTAAGTATTGTGAAGTATGATAGGAAAATGATTACATTTTTCTATGTAGCAAAAGCAAATGACAAAATAATTTCAGCACCTCACATGGATAGTGTATGGATTTTAAGTTCACACAAATGTCACTCACAAAGGGTAAATGTAAGATAACACTCAAGTAGCTCGGTCATAAAATAGATAACTACCATAGGTTTGTACATGACACATAAACATAACCGTTGCAGCGTGAGCACCCGATAATTTTTCAAAGAAGCAAAACATGATAATAATGAGGTTTTAGATAAAAATATGCCTTGTCAAAGTCATAGAACAACTATACTAGAATAATTTATTTAATTTAATTTTTATTTTTTTGTTAAGAGAACATCATATATACTTTTTGACTTGACAAATGGATATGCATCTTATCGAGATAATAGCACAAGGGATAATATAGCACATAGGTATGAGTGCAACATATTTTAGCAAGCCAGTGTAGCTTAACTAAAATGATAAAATGGTGATTTATTTTGCCTCTTTTCGAAAATATCTATAAATTAACCTCACTGCGGTTTAGTAAATGATGATCAAGCACAAATTCTAAAGCATACTAGATTATCGGCTTTCACACAAAATAGAGAAATATAAGGCTAGGTTTTCTCACATATTTGGTGGATGTTTTTTGTGCTTAGTTATAGTGTAAATCAATGAGATTTTTGCTTTGCTAAAACTTTATTTATTTACAAAACATATATGTTTATTTTATTTTTCAAAAAGATTTTCATGTGGAGAAATTTATTATTTATTATTATTTTTCCTATTTGTTTCCTCCTCCACACTTAAGGTGAACATCATTCTCGAGGTGACAACTGATAAAATTTAAAAATATGAAAAATGCAAAGGGAAACGAGAACTTCCTGGGGTTTAGTAGAAAATTGCGGGACTTCAAAAGATGAATCCAGCTTAGAGCTCCAAGTTTGCTATTTTCCTGCATGATATCATAGAACAAAAAACATGCAAAATATATACAAGGACGATTTTATTTATTTTACAAGTCCTCCTCCACACATAAGGTAAAAAGTGGGGGATAAAATACGGATTGCCTTCCGAGAAGCGCTAAGTTTAGAGTCTTTAGCCAGACTCGGCTACTCGGTTTTATTTTAAAAATACGGGGATTTTTTCTTTATCGAATTCATTACAGTTTTCTTCTTCATGGTAGAGCTTGAGTCTATGTCCATTGACAAGTAGAGTTCAACATATCCAAATGGATATTGGTTCTCACTGTATAAGGTCCAGTCCATCTCGAAGTAAGCTTAGATTGCTTGAACATATATTTCGAGATAAAGAAAATTACTTTCTCTCCATGTTTGAATTCTTCTCTTTGTCACAGTTTGCGATCATGCCACACTTTGATTCGTTCTTTATATAAACGTGAACTTTCATAAGATTGATGTCAAAATTCATTTAACTCATGAAGTTGGAATATTTGTTTTTCACCAGCTGCAATAAGATCAGGATTTCAGTTCTTAAGTGCCCAATATGCACGGTGTTCAATTTCTTTTGGTAAGTGGCATGTTTTTCAATACAAGAGTTTATACGGTGTGGTTCCAGTTGGTGTTTTGAATGCGGTACGAAAGGCCCATACAACATTTTCTAATTTTTTAGACCAACAAGTAGGGTTGTTTTGGATGGTCTTTTCAAGGATTCGCTTAAGAGCTCTATTAGTGTTTTCAACTTGGCCACTCGTTTGAGGGTGGTAAGATGTGGAAAATCGGTGGTTGACTCCATATCTTTTCATGATTTTTTCCATGAGTTTGCTACAAAAATGAGTTCCTCTGTCGCTTATTAGTGCTTCTTGAATTCCAAAACGACAGAATAATTTTTTTAAGAATGCTATAACAACTCTAGCATCATTAGTTTGTAAGGCTTCAGCTTTGGCCCATTTCGATACGTAGTCGATGACGACTAAAATTTATTCACATTTATAAGATTTAGAAAATGGTCCCATGAAGTCGATACCCCACACGTCAAAGATTTCGCAGACTTGGATATTATTTAGAGCCATTTCATCTCTTTTTGTAATATTTCTAGTCCTTTGACATGCTTCTCATAATCGTACTAAGGTATGAGCTTCACGAATAATCATAGGCCAGTAAAAGCCAGCGTTGAACACTTTTTTAGCAGTGGTGTTCACTTCATAATATCCTCTGGTCGGTCCGTAGTGACATTCATCTAGAATTTTTCGAGATTCGGATCCGGAAATACAACGTCCGATCAGTACATCGGAATAGATTCTAAATAGGTAAGGATCGTCCCAAAAGTATTTTCTGAGTTCAAAAAAGAATCTTTTCTTTTGTTGATGTGTCATTCCCTCTCGTAAAATACCTACAGCCAAATAGTTTGCAAAGTCTACGAACCATGGTGTATTGTTAGTAATTATTTGCATTATGTGTTAATCGGGAAAATCGTCGATTTCATCATTGCTAGAGTCATAATTCACTATGCGAGATAAATGATCGGCAGCAACATTCTCAACTCCTTTTTATCTTTAATTTCTAAATCAAATTCTTGTAAAAGCAATATCCATCGTATGAGACGAGGTTTGGCATCTTGCTTTTTAAACAAGTATTTCAAGGCTGAGTGATCGGTGTAAACTATAGGTTTTGACAATACGAGGTATGATCGAAACTTGTCATACGCGTAAACTAGAACCATGAGTTCTTTTACCGTGATGGTGTAATTTTGTTGGGCTGCGTTTAAAGTTCTACTAGAAAAGTAGAGGGGGTGAAATTGTTTTCCGTCTTTTTGTCCAAGGACGGCTCTAAGGGCATGTTCACTTGCATCGAACATAAGCACAAATGGAAGATTCTAATTTGGGCTTGCAATAATTGGAGTGCATGTAAGATTTGCTTTGAGAGTTTCAAATGCTAAAAGGCATTCATCATTAAAATCAAATGCTCTTTCTTTTTCTGGAAGTTGAGTTAAAGGTCTTGCGATTTTCACAAAGTCATTGATAAATCGTCGGTAAAAACCTGCATGACCTAAAAAACTTCTAACACCTTTCACATTAGTAGGTGGTGGGAGTTTTGAGATAACGTTTATTTTCGATTTGTCTACTTCTAAGCCTGTGCTAGACACTTTGTGTCTGTAGAACTTAAACACCAATAACATGATGATGATTAAACCAAAAAAGAAAGATTAGATTAAGATGAAGAAAAGAAAAGAAATACAAAGTTTGGTGATTTCCTAGTGAGAGAAACAAACACACCTTTCTCTCTTTAAAACTATGAAAATGGGAATAGCACACACACAAATGAGGCTTAGGAGGCCTTTTATACTAAGTAAGAAATGTTTAGGAGGCTTTCCTCATTTCTGTGTTCGGGACTAAATCCCGTTACATAAACAATAATAACTAAAAACTCTCGACATCATTAAATAACATTTTTCACGAGCTTCGCAACGATATATTATATGACCATCACTTTATTTACTTATAACAATCACCCCCTAAGGGGTGGTCATGTAATATGTGACTTCACTTCTTTGTTGTTGCAGACTTTGAAGCTGTAACACCCCATTTTGATAATGGAATGTCACGCGTAATTATGGCGTGTCATCAAAGCATACAAGGAAAAATGTCCAAACATTACATGACCATAAAAGGAAAATACCGGAATCAAACATCGGTAGTCCAAAAGTAAAGCTCATCACACACAAACATAAATACTGTAAAGGAAAGGACTAAACAATGTCCATAGCAAGTGTATCAAAGTAAAGATAATGCATAAAGTAAAGAAAGGCTAGAAAGCTTCCAGTCCATATGCACGTACGCTTAAAGTCTACGAGCGTCCTTGAGTACCTGCCGTTTTGGGAACATAGTAAAGGAAAACGGCTGAGCAATACGCTCAGTGCACGGATGTACAATAAAGCATGAATAGGATAACCATATAACATATAACAGCGGAAGAAACTAAGTCCCGAATAACCTGATTAAGTCTTGGTAAAAATCGTTTTATAGTTTGAAAAGCCTTATGTTTATCTTATAAAAATTGTTTAACATATTCTACCATTAGCCAATATAGGTCATGATAATCCACCGCGCATGAATACTTGGAGGGGTGACCTCATCATGCAAGTTAGAGGGGCTGCCTCTAATTTAATATACTGGTTTGGGTAGGAGGGATCATCTCCTTGTGAAGGATGCAAGGCACACACCACATTCACATTGAGTAATCTGCTGAAAAGCATGTAACTAGGATGCACCCATACGCCCCACATGATAAATATAAAAATATGGCCAAAAGCTGAAGGGACGCCACGAGCAATCACTCCGCCTTGGTGAAGTCATAACATCAGTGCCTCTAATGTTATGGTTATGGTACCTCCATAACTAGGTGAAACTGGTCATGCATGTATATGGCTATAGGTATTCTAAATTAAACATAAGCAAATCAAACATATAAACTTATACTACGGGAAAACATTTGGCTGCATACGGGGGATCCTAATAAGGAAATAATGTCCATACTAAAAGGACGAGAATCCGTACCTTATGTCCAGTGAACGAAGAAGACGAACTGAGGAGTGTCTTACTTCGGTATCACTAATGCTACATAAGTGCATACGTGTATAAGTATCTGATTACTAAATACGTAACTGGTTTTATGTCATGTCTTAGCTTATTTTATATGTTCATATCATGTTTTACTGTTATAAGCCTTAAACTGTGTTTATCTTATATTATGTCTATTCTGATTAAGTATTTCTGGTATTTCATGTATTATTATACTTACTGTGTAATAATAAGTAACTTTCTAAAAATAGCATGTTTCCTAAAATAGAAAGTTTTTAAAAATAGAAAGTTACCAAAAATAGAAAGTTTCAAAAAATAGAAAGTTTCCAAAAATAAAAAGTTTCCAAAAATAAAAAGTTTCCAAAAATATATTTACTGCTTAAAATAGATAACTTTCTAAAAATAGAAAGTTTCCATAAATAGATTAGTTGCCTTATTTAAATAAGTTTCTAAAAATAGAAAGTTTCCATAAATAGATTAGCTGCCTGAATTAATAAGTTTCTAAAAATAGAAAGTTTCCATAATTAGATATAAACTGGTTAAATAAGCTTAGTATATAAGCTTAAGTGTTTTCTGATTATTTTTCTAAGTCATAATGATATAAGGTATAGTTTATTTGTAACAGCCCCAAATTTATACAACTCAATACAGCGGAAGACTCGTTGGTGTTACGGGATAGCACATTACTCATATCATAGACAACGCTTAAAAATCGCGTCGTTTAATAATAAAAGCATTCCATTCATAAATATCAAATTTACATAGGTCCCAAGTCATTGTATTCTATACATGTTTTACAAAGCATTTGAATGGAAATTAATATTTAAGTGCGGGCCATGAATTCTTGATGTCTTCCCGAGAATTACCTTCAAGTACCTGAGATAAAACATGTTAAAAGAAAAGGTCAGCGATAACGCCGAGCGATATCATAGAGTTTGATAAACCATCAATATAACATCGGTATAAAATTATTACCGAAAATCATTTTGTACAAATCATTTTAATAGGCCATAAAATAGTCAAAGTCATTTTATACAATTCCTTATCAAAATCATAATATAGGCTTTCGCCTTCAAAATCATTATACGAGCCAATGCCGTAAAAACATCATACAATACGTTTTATAACGTTGTATAAAGTTAAATAAAAACCGTTATATGAATCTGGTTATGAAAAACCAAAACACGAACATAATATCAATAGTAAGACCCCATATTGCTAGTCAGGCAATATATCGTAATTCGGTGCGTATAGCAGTATTTCGTTATTTGGTTTATTATAAGCCGCATGACATTGTTACCTTACTACAACAAACAACGGGTAGCTAGCCCGAAACTCAATTTGCCCATCTAAATTAGCGTGTCGTCACAAAGGTCACGCTATGGAAATCTTCTCATACATAAATTCGCTTACCAATCAATGTGGCACGAGGGGATCAACCGTCAAGGCGCGAACTGGGGTGTTCGTCCCCAAATAGTACTATTATATGCATAAGTGTCTACCAAATCCCGGTAGTTCACAATTCCTGCTAATGGGACTTTTAGTGACATAACCTAACTTTAATAATCCATTTTATTTCATCTATCGGGTCATATATTCATTCATCGGGTCATACAATCATTCGGGTCCAAATCAATAAACAAACAATCGGGACAAATGGTGTCCTATTTTATAAAAACTAACATGTTATCTCCCTCGCGGGTTTATAAAACATTTCATAAAACGTTTAAAAGAGTGCGAGGCTATGAACTCACGTTGATGTGGGAAGGCGGGTTATCAGCAATTCGGACGTACGGTACGTGCTTCAATCACGGAAACCTAGACAAATAATACTCGTCTTAGACTCATGTCCAATGACTTTATAAAAATAACAATTATGTATACATATGATGATTATATATATATATATATATATATATATATATATATATATATATATATATATATGATCAAGTGGGTTTACATATTCTCATTTACTCATTTTAGTGTTATGTGTCGATAACTTTTATACTAGTTTACTAGTTTTACCTATTTACATATTTTAAGTCCAATAAACTTATTATAAGTTCTTTAACTTGTATTAGTTCATTTCATACTTGTATTATTAGTATTTACACTTTACATGTTGGGTCTAAATGGGTTAAGCCCAATAAATAAGTTTATAAGTGTTTTAGTCCATTTTGTTGTATTATTAGTCTAATAACGTTAACTTAGCCCGTTAATGTCCGTATGTTATATAATTCGGGTTTTATCGGTTTTTACTTGTTATATATGTTTATATATCAGTATATGAGTTTATAAAGGTTTATATTAGACGGGTCCAACCGTCTAAGTTTTATTTAACAAAAACGTTAATTTTACGGTAATAGCCGAAAAAGTCGTAAAAACCATGTTTATAGTTTTATAACTTATAAAACTTATCAAACTACCATTTTTATAAAATGTCAATTAATTTATCCTTATACATATTTATATAAATGTATTATATAAGTTAGTGGGTTTTAATTCACATTTTATACTATTTTTATTTAAGTGCTTATATAATACTATTATACTTTAATTCTTCAAAATCTGATTTTTACTTTCAGTTTCACCAAAATAGCCATATCTAGAGTTCTATATGGAGATAGAAGCTCATTTTTGGACACCATAAACTAAATGATATGTGCTACAATTAACTTACTTTTATCTACTGCTCAATCCAACTCTAAATATCCTTAACAGTCCGTCCAAAACTGACTATTTAGATTGGTACTCTAAACTTGTTTTGATCATATCTCACTCATTATAATGATTCCATTTCATGGCCAACTCTCACATGTGTATGACATCTTATACTTACTGTATATTGATTCCACCTTGCCATTTTATCAGTTTAACTTGTGGTTAGTTACTGTTTTTATACAGCCAACAATTTAAGCAAGATTTTAGCCTTGTTTCTTACAGTTTTTCATCTTTTTAATCATATTTATCAACACCAAATCCATACACAATACCTTTATCATCATATAATCATCATATACATATACAATAGGAAATAAATTACATGATTACATAATCAAAATAACAATAGGATGGGAAGAACTATCTTTATACCACCATGATGATGTAGGTTGTGATCAAAACATGGATTTTGATGGAGAAACTTGTGATAAACCAAGACCATCTTCAAGACCACCATTCTTCAAGAACTCCTTGTGGAAAATCAGCCCCAAGACTCCATAAAAACTTCTCCTTGGATGTTAAAACTTGCACCAATCTTCATCTCTTTGATTGGAGATTAACATATGTTAATTATAGCAAATGTTTGTGGTTAAAATTTTATCAAATGGGGTGTTTGATGGGTGAGATGGGACGGCACAAAGAGAGAAGGGAGGAGAGTTTGTAGCTTGTTTTGCATGGAGAAAATGAAAGCTAATGGGAAGTTTGAGGTGGTTTTGTTAGGTTAGTGGGAAGTGTAGCTTACTTTGTAAGCCTTAAGCAACATGTGTAAGCTTGTTGCTACAAGCTTGACACATCACAAGTGTGGTGACACTTGTGTAGCCGTCCCATATAGTGGGGTGGGACAAGTGTATACTTGTCTCATCCCACTAATTTACGGGTATTCCTCGATTCTAGTTTTCTCGATTTGCGTGCCCTCGGGTCGTTTTACGAAAAACGTTTTTATAAATTATGAATCAACGGCACAAAACGAATCTAATAAAAATTGTCTCATCAAAAACGGAGTTCGAAAACGTAAATACGTAATCCTAAGGTTTCCGGTTTAGTCGTAAAGGACGTTAAATTAAAATCGTAAGTCCTAATCTCTTCTCGTAAATTTGTGAGTTTATGAACCAACACAAATTTAAAATCTCAAAATAATATTTACGGATAAATTTATTTTCTGAAATGTCGTACTGTCACCAAAACAGTGTATGTAAACGTAAGCACGTAACGTATAATCCACCGGTTTAGACGTAGTCGATGCTACTTCAAGACGTAAATCCAAGTTTCTTCCCAAAAATAAGTGAGTTCATAATATAACATTAAAATAATGTTTTTAAATAATATTTGAGAATAAAATATCAATCATAAATTGATGGATTGTCACAGCATTTACCACTAAACAGGATCTTTGTCCTCAAAGATCATCTTACTACTCGCTTCTTATAGAGTTAAAGCCATGTTGGTATTTCCTCCACATTCGGTCTTTTCTCACAAGTGTAATTCATTACAATACGCGAGTTTCATCAAACATAACTACGAGAATAAGATCAGGCTTAATGTTGACTTACTTTCTCTATCCATGATGTTCACGGGTTTTTGATGAATGCAACTTTTCGCCGATCTAAACTTCATCAAGAAGAATTCAGATTTTCACTTGATAGACATTTTATCAAGTTTGATTTATGGAACATAATTCACGCAGCCCTTGAAGTCATAGGGTAGATCCAGCTTATATGCCTTTCAAACCAACTTTTATATCATCTTAATGGTCCCATACAACGGGGACTTATATCCCATGATCTTCCAGATCATCAATTCATTTTCCATGGTTAAAATTTTTGGCATAACTTCGCTACCCATCTGGCACTTCAGGATCTACATTTCATATTCACATAACCTCTTGCCCACTACCGGCAGTCAATAATCAGATCCTAATTTCAACAATCATTTCAGGTCTCGCGGGTCGAGTATTTTGTAAGGTTGGGTTCGCCATCATAGGAAACCTTAAACCTAAAAGACATGTCCAACTCACAATGGGTGTATGTCGGGTGTCTTCATCCCAACTCCTATTTACAGATGCTCTAATATATAAATCTTAACAAGGTTCGATCTCGATCCTAATACGATGATTATCAATGATAATCTCTCCAAAGGAAAACAATCTTACAGTTTATTACCAAAGGTCATTCATTCAAACATAAAACAGCACTTATAGTATTTTGTATCGTTACTTTACCTCGTCCCTTCGATTGGGGTGGTACACAGTACTCTCATCAAGATTCGTTCTTAATGACTTCTGAGCAAATCTCTAGAAATTCAATGCGAAGCGAGGATCTTGATACAGATGTTCGATACAGGCACACCATGTTTACACAACTCTTTTAAATACAAAAGAGTCAATTTCTACATCAAGAATCTATCATTAACAGGAATGATATTAGCAGATTTGGTCAGTCTGTCGACGATGACCCAAATCGAATCAAATTCAGATGATGACCTTTGCAATAGATAGACGTTTACTAATGTATGAGGCGATGTATGCCTTCATAATTTGCCATCAGTACAACTTCTTTATATAAAGATACATTTAATCAGAAATGAGAGGAATAGAATACTTATACTTACGAGATTCCAACATAACTAAATCTCTAAATCTCCATATCTAAAAAACCACAAGTGGCCTTTTAAACATTTAACGCCATCGGTTCTTATTACTAATGGTTCACATTAGCCGGGAACCCCTTTTATTATCTATATTATCCTTTTTACAAGCATCGGCTATTTTTAAATTGCTCGGTAATTTAATTTGCACAATCATTACTAAGGAACACATCCTAATTGATTCTTTATTCTCTCTACATAATGCGTCAGTAAGTACTTTCACCTTTCTTCATATTTTCTAAGTTTTAGTTTCTTCTCAACTATCATTTTTATCAGTTTTGCTCAATCCGACGTTTAAAGCGTCGATAATTACTACAAGTAATTAAATAATAAATATTTAATTATTATGAAACGTAAACGCAAAAAGTTTTTAAATTTCCTCAGTTTGTCCAATTATATTAAAATGTTCAAAATAAATTTGAATTTAATTAACACAATTTTTGTTGATTTATCGGAAATAATTAGTAAGATCCATAAATGTTCGAAAAACCTTTGTTTATTCTTTGGTAAAAATTTTCTTAGTTGAAAAGCAAAATTGTCGTTTAAAATTTTAAGTCATGGTTTAACGGTTTCCTCAATCCCTCTTAGGTTGTCTTGAGGTATACACAAACATTTACCCCAAAACACGAGTTTAGTTAAATGATTTGTGTATAAGGGAATAATCCCTTAAAAATCCTTTGGTAAAACATTTGTCAAAACATATTTCCATTTTCTTTTTGGTAAAACCCAAAGTCTTAAAAGGGCTCTAAATTTAATGAAGAGTCAATATGGATTCCGTTTTCTATTAATCGCACGGTCAAATAATGTAAAGGATTAAGTCTTAAATTACATATTAATAATTCAAGGTACAATTTTCATTGTTCGGCCAATTCAGGGCAATCTATAAATAATTATTAACTCCTTCTTATTCTTATAAACAAACAAATGGTCCTTAATGATCACAAGCATGACTTTATCAAATTACAGCCTACACACGTGATTCACCAAATTTATGAATGCTACATGTGCATTGGTCAATCTAAACGACATCACGTGAAACTCATAATGTTCATTACAAGTACCGGATGTAGTGATTGGAATAGATAATCTTTTTCGCAGATGCGAAGTTGATGATAACCATGCCATGGATCAAATCTTTAAAACATACGCTAGAACCTTGTAAATGATCGAACAAATCTTCTATTTCGAGTCATGGATATCGTTTTCGATTGTCAATTTACTCAGTTCATAGTAATCTATAAATATAAGGAATGATAACACCATAGCTCTTCATGATGACGAGCTCGGTAGAATAAAATCTTTCTCCGACAACTCTCTCAGTTGTACGGTAATTCCTTTAATTCATATGATGCTGACATACAGTGCACACGCCACAGGTGCAGCATTGAGAATTTAATCAATAACAAATTCAACTTGCCTTAATGGCGAAAGTCTAGGTAATTCACCAGCAAATATCTCCTAAAGTTTTAGATAACGGAAACATCTTTTAATAAATTCATTTTAGGTTCTTTCTAGATTATAATATTTATAACTAATTCACAACCATTCACGGTATAACTTCAAGTCTAAATGCAGGATATGGTCATCCATCAAGAATTATATAGATCACTTTTGATAATCAACATCTTATCATTTAGGGGAATTCTACTTGAGTTCCCATCAATTAAGACAATGTCGTCATGTCATAATCAATCAATCCATTCTACTGGCACTATCAACTTTCCAGTTTCATTACCGTTGGTAAGATGTGAACTTCTCAAAAGACTAATAATAACTCATAATCCTTCACAATTCAAGGATATCTGGAGACATAACTAACCATAAAAGAGTAAGGTCAACGCATAATCTACGCGAGAGAATTTCAAATCAGATACAGACGAAAACATTTAATGAATATGAATATATCCCATGTTTTCATAATTTGAGTACGCATTCGAAAGCTCCTCGGATCGTTACCCAGGTCATTCAAATGAAATCAAATCAAAAGAAATGATAGGAATGTCGATACATCTAGTCGGGTATCAACATTCGGTAACCAGATACTTTTCCTAAGAATCTCACTACGGGAGAATTGGACAAGAAAGAATTGTCAATTGTCAAATAAGACAATTTCCACAGATGAGTAAATTCGACTCAAGAGAATAGATGCTCCAGGCACATATGTAGGTGTCCCTAACATATTGTCCCTATTTTTCACTTCTTGCAGCTCTCATAAAATTTAATCTTTCACAATCTTCAAAGAAAATGTAATGTTTATTAACAACTTTATGGTGACTACTAATCAGCCTTGCATGGTCCATTCCAAATTGTATGTAGGCGCGCAACTATATACAATTTCAAGATTAACGATGCAATACTCAGTTCGTCAAAATTTTATCATCATGTTTATAATAAAAACATTTTCATGCTTAATTCTTAAATAAGAATCAAAAATAAATTTAAAAAGATTTTCTTTGTTATGAAAACAGTTAAGTTTTCCAAGGTGTTTTATAAACAACTTCATTTCGATAACAATCACTTATAAATCTCACTTTGAATATTCCTTATAGTGATGAAAATTCAATTTTTCTCAAGGGATACTATTGTATCTTATAAAAACAATGAGTGATCTACAAAAGAGTGATGAAAAGTTGTTCGCCAAGAACTAAATACAATAGGCTAGGAAATGAGCTTTAGCCAAATAATCATGAGGTTCATGACCTCGATGGCACTCAGAAAGAATAATTCACAACGTAACTCAAATCGAGATGAGTACTTGTTCAATGGTTGCATCACTAATGCGAACATTAGGATGAAGCAATAAAAGATAGATAACATCGATACATATAGGATTTAGCAATCAAAGGTAGTCTTTTCATTAATCACAAACAAGTCGAAATTGTACCGTAACACATTACATGTCACTATGTCATACAATTTCAATAACTCATCCTACCAACTGATGTCTCAGTTAAAGTTAGGGATTTTTAAAAGATACCACAATGAATACTAATCTACAAGAGTCATTAGGTGTTCCACATGTCCCGGAAGATCCATCGGTCCCAACTCAGAAGAAGATTTCTTCAATTTATTTCTTGGACACTAGGCATCCTCTTTAGTGGACAATGGCCTAGGAACAACACTTAACATGAACTAACAATCATTTAAAACCTTATAATTCAATCACAGAACTTAACGACTTCCTCTTGCCAATCTCATATTCCATACGAGTTAAATTTTACTTAATTCAAGTTTCAATCAACTTAAACTCAAGGCGATATCCTACCTCATTCGCCAATACATTCATCCTTATTTTTAGACCTTGAAAGGGCAATAAAAGCTCTATATGATCAAAACTTAATTTCCAATCCTATATCTCTTACAACAATAGTTATCAAATGAGTCACTAGTATGAAATGACTCATACATTCAATTAGACTTCTCAGAAAGGTACTCGTGGCATGAGGCTTTTGGGTAATGGTTCCAATGATAGCCTCAAGTGCAACATTCACCCTTTCGATTTCAAGTTTAAGAATTGGATGACAACGAATCAGATGACAGCTTTCCAGGTGGTAACGTTTTGTCAAATTCCACTCTATAAGGAAAGATCGTCATGACATCAATATCAGATTTAATCTCGCCAATTCTTCTTTAATATCGTAATCAACTAATATCAACATTTCTACGAATATCAACCATTTGTTGGGATCATAAATATCCACAACTTGGTTTAGATCTAGGATAGCTAGAATTCCTACGAGAATAGCTTTGATTAATTTACTAGGGGATTTAGTGTTCCTTGTGACAATCTACGTCGTATAAATACCTCGTATAAATTTCAAAATAATCATCAAACAATCATGTAATAAAATTACATCATATATATATATATATATAATCCATGTTATATATATATATATTAAAATCACACTTCTCAGTCTGGCCTTGTCGGTAACTCAGAAATTCTTCGGCACCGTTATAGTCAAAATATTTTTAGACATTTTTAGAAAAATGTTTATAGTTAAAAGATTTTGAAATGTTTTATTCAAAACCTTAGTTTTAAAAATCTTTCGTTCTCTATAACGAGAGCTCTGGTACCAAACTGTAACACCCCCAAATTTATACAACTCAATACAGCGGAAGACTCGTTGGTGTTACGGGATAGCAGATTACTCACATCATAGACAACGCTTAAAAATCGCGTCGTTTAATAATAAAAGCATTCCATTCATAAATATCAAATTTACATAGGTCCCAAGTAATTGTATTTTATATATGTTTTACAAAGCATTTGAATGGAAATTAATATTTAAGTGCGGGACATGAATTCTTGATGTCTTCCCGAGAATTACCTTCAAGTAACTGAGATAAAACATGTTAAAAGAAAAGGTCAGCGATAACGCCGAGTGAATTCATAGAGTTTAATAAACCATCAATATAACATCGGTATAAAATTATTACCGAAAATCATTTTGTACAAATCATTTTAATAGGCCATAAAATAGCCAAAGTCATTTTATACAATTCCTTATCAAAATCATAATATAGGCTTTCGCCTTCAAAATCATTATACGAGCCAATGCCGTAAAAACACCATACAATACGTTTTATAACGTTGTATAAAGTTAAATAAAAACCGTTATATGAATATGGTTATGAAAAACCAAAACACGAACATAATATCAATAGTAAGACCCCATATTGCTAGTCAGGCAATATATCGTAATTCGGTGCGAATAGCAGTATTTCATTATTTGTATTATTATAAGCCGCATGACATTGTTACCTTACTACAACAAACAACTGGTAGCTAGCCCGAAACTCAATTTGCCCATCTAAATTAGCGTGTCGTCACAAAGGTCACGCTATGGAAATCTTCTCATACATAAATTCGCTTACCAATCAATGTGGCACGACGGGGATCAACCGTCAATAAGCGAATTGGGGTGATCGTCCCCAAATAGTACTATTATATGCATAAGCGTCTACCAAATCCCGGTAGTTCAAAATTCATGCTAATGGGACTTTTAGTGACATAATCTAACTTTAATAATCCATTTTATTTCATCTATCGGGTCATATAATCATTCATCGGGTCATACAATCATTCGGGTCCAAATCAATAAACAAACAATCGGGATAAATGGTGTCCTATTTTATAAAAACTAACATGTTATCTCCCTCGCGGGTTTATAAAACATTTCATAAAAACATTTAAAAGAGTGCGAGGCTATGAACTCACGTTGATGTGGGAAGGCGGGTTATCAGCAATTCGGACGTACGGTACGTGCTTCTATCACGGAAACCTAGACAAATAATACTCGTCTTAGAATCATGTCCAATGACTTTATAAAAATAACAATTATGTATACATATGATGATTATATATATATGATGATCAAGTGGGTTTACATATTCTCATTTACTCATTTTAGTGTTACGTGTCGATAACTTTTATACTAGTTTACTAGTTTTACCTATTTACATATTTTAAGTCCAATAAACTTATTATAAGTTCTTTAACTTGTATTAATTCATTTCATACTTGTATTATCAGTATTTACACTTTACATGTTGGGCCTAAATGGGTTATGCCCAATAAATAAGTTTATAAGTGTTTTAGTCCATTTTGTTTTATTATTAGTCCAATAACGTTAACTTAGCCCGTTAATGTCTGTATGTTATATAATTCGGATTTTATTGGTTTTTACTTGTTATATATGTTTATATATCATTATATGAGTTTATAAAAGTTTATATTAGACGGGTTCATCCGTCTAAGTTTTATTTAACAAAAACGTTAATTTTACGGTAATAGCCGAAAAAGTCATAAAAACCATGTTTATAGTTTTATAACTTATAAAACTTATCAAACTACCATTTTTATAAAATGTCCATTTATTTATCCTTATACATATTTATATAAATGTATTATATAAGTTAGTGGGTTTTAATTCACATTTTATACTATTTTTATTTAAGTGCTTATATAATACTATTATACTTTAATTCTTCAAGATCTGATTTTTACTTTCACTTTCACCAAAATAGCCATATCTAGAGTTCTATATGGAGATAGAAGCTCATTTTTTGACACCATAAACTACATGATATGTGCTACAATTAACTTAGATTTAGCTACTGCTCAATCTAACTCTAAATATCCTTAAAAGTCCGTCTAAATCTGACTATTCAGATTGGTACTCTAAACTTGTTTTGATCATATCTCACTCTTTATAATGGTTCCATTGCATGGCCAACTCTCACATGTGTATGAAATCTTATACTTAATGTATATTGATTCCACCTTGCCGTTTTATCAGTTTAACTTGTGGTTAGTTACTGTTTTTATACACCCAACAATTTAAGCAAGATCTTAGCCTTGTTTCTTATAGTTTTTCATCTTTTTAATCATATTTATCAACACCAAATCCCCACACAATACCATTATCATCATATAATCATCATATACATATACAATAGGAAAGAAAATACATGATTACATAATCAAAATAACAAGAGGATGGGAAGAACTATCTTTATACCACCATGATGATGTAGGTTGTGATCAAAACATGGACTTTGATGGAGAAGCTTGTGATAAACCAAGACCATCTTCAAGACCACCATTTTTCAAGAACTCCTTGTGGAAAATCAGCCCCAAGACTCCATAAAAACTTCTCCTTAGATGTTAAAACTTTCACCAATCTTCATCTCTTTGAATGGAGATTAACATATGTTAATTATAGCATATGTTTGTGGTTAAAATTTGATCAAATGGGGTGTTTGATGGGTGAGATGGGAAGGAACAAAGAGAGAAGGGAGGAGAGTTTTTAGCTTGTTTTGCATGGAGAAAATGAAAGCTAATGGGAAGTTTTAGGTGGTTTTGTTAGGTTAGTGGGAAGTGTAGCTTACTTTGTAAGCCTTAAGCAACAAGTGTAAGCTTGTTGCTACAAGCTTGACACATCACAAGTGTGGTGTCACTTGTGTAGCCGTCCCATATAGTGGGGTGGGACAAGTGTATACATGTCTCATCCCACTAATTTACGGGTATTACTCGATTCTAGTTTCCTCGATTTGCGTGCCCTCGGGTCGTTTTACGAAAAACGTTTTTATAAATTATGAATCAACGGCACAAAACGAATCTAATAAAAATTGTCTCATCAAAAACGAAGTTCGAAAACGTAAATACGTAATCCTAAGGTTTCCGGTTTAGTCGTAAAGGACGTTAAATTAAAATAGTAAGTCATAATCTCTTCTCGTAAATTTGTGAGTTTATGAACCAACACAAATTTAAAATCTCAAAATTATATTTACGGATAAATTTATTTTCTGAAACGTCGGACTGTCACCAAAACAGTGTATGTAAACCTAAGCACGTAACGTAAAATCCTCCGGTTTAGACGTAGTCGATGCTACTTCAAGACGTAAATCCAAATTTCTTCCAAAAAATAAGTGAGTTCATAATATAACATTAAAATAATGTTTTTAAATAATATTTGAGAATAAAATATCAATCAAAAATTGACGGATTGTCACATTATTAATTATTGCATGTAATTTAAATAAACTATAGGTTAAAAGTATTTAATTAAATATATCGTGTTTTTAATTAAATAAGGTTAAATACTTAGGGTAAAACATGTATTATTAATTATTAATAATATAACCTAAGTCATGTTAATTAATTAATTATAACTATGGTTTTTAATAATAAATTAATTATAAAGTCTAGAAAAATATAATTACTTAGGTTAATAATTCCATGATCTAATAATTAAATTATAACCTAAGTCACGTTTATTAAATTAATCATATTGAGGATTTGCTTTATATGATCCGGTGGTCTAACATGGTGGTAGATGGTGGTGGTAGCCATTGTTAAATCTTAGAGAGAGAGAGTGGTTGTATGTGTGAAAATAGAAAATGTATTAAAATGAGAAAGAAACAAAAGCAACACCCCTCCTTGGAAGCCTAGGAGGGGTATAGATAGTCACACACGCTACTTAAACTATACAACGTACCTCGTCTAGTCTAAGCGTGTGTGACTATGATAACTAATGGGAATTCTTAAATGTCGTCACATAAAGTGAATTTCCAACAATCTTCCCCCATGGGACGACGTGTAGAATTCCTTACAATATTCTTCCTAACAAGTACATAATGATTAAGAACAAGAGCTTTCATGAAGCGTCCAATGCTGATGAAGTCTTCTGAGGCCTTCATCTTCAAAACGACTCATCTTTAAAGTAACTTGTAGAAGAAATACTGTAACGGCACGAACTAAGTAACCCATACACTTCTGGTTAAGGATAAGCTTTTGAATTAACTTCCCCCTAATTCATGCCACATAAACTTGATGTAGAAGCTTTTAAATAGCTTCCCCCTAATCCGACAATCCTCGTAAGCAACTTCAAAGCTTTCAATAAAGCTTAGAATGATTAAGCGCACAGCGGAATCTAACAAGCAAATCCCATCATATAACATAATAACGTTGCTAAGAGGGATTGAAAGTAAGGGGTACACCAAGTAGATCAACAACTTTTCTTCTCACGCTTGAATAATTCTTCTGAATTTTTCTTCACCCTGAGAGTTCAAGTTATGCATACCAGAAAGAATCAAGACACTTCTTCCTCGAAATAGTTGAAGAAAGTAAATCAATCTCAATTATGAAGCTCAAATACTGAAGTGGACACTGTATCCCATTCATGAAGTTGACATCGTAACACCAGAGTCAATTATGTCCTGGAAATGCACATATCTTCTTCCGGAGATGCACCAGAGTCAGTTAAGTCCCAGAAATGCATATAGGATAATGATGATGAATAATTGCAACAACCAAACAATTAAACATCGAATCAGTAGTGTACCATTTAGAGATTGATAACGCCACGAGTTAAAACACTGATTTTCTCTACGGCTATGACAAATGTCATCCCGGAATGTCTTCAAATCAAAAGAAGGTATGCAGTTCATCACGTGTACTCGCTGTGCGTTCAATGTGTCTTCTTCTTCCCTTTGATGGTTTCGAAAGTCGGAACCATCAATAAATCGTACGCACATGTACCTGAAAACTTGTGAGAATAATAAATGAGCTGAATTATATATTTTGTGAGAATCAGATGCTGATCGAAAATCTCTACTCATAAACTCTCTATGGCTATATTTACCAACCCACTTGAAAGCAATTTGAAGTGACCACTAAAAGAATGAACCGGATACATCAAACTTGAAACTGAATAAGAATCCTTCGATCTTGTGACTTAAGCTTGCACAATTATTGAATGAAGAACGGTGGAGAAATCTCTAACTACTCAGTGCATCACTGAAGACGTCTATAAGCACAACACCTCTTGAAATTATCCACGTCGACTAAGCGCGTGACACTTAGTACAACAATGTAACCCCTTTAAGTGATAGTTATCCGAGTCATCAACCATCCACCCCGAACCCGGAAACTAGATAACCAAGTCGTCATTCTAAGATTAAGCACGAGCAAGTTATCTTTGAAGATAAAATAAATACACGCCTTCAAAAAATCCGTCTTCAACTTCACGTAATTAATACCCGATCAAACAAATCCGTAGCCACTAAAAAATCGCCAAATTTTTCTTTGGTCTCGTCACAATTTCTCGACCCTTTGTCACGTCTCTTTATCTCGTCACTTTGTCCTGTTTATTATGTAGTCAAAAAAACAAATTCAGCTCTCACTATTATAATACCGAGTGCCCCATGCTTTACAATTTCGAACCACAACCATTATGAAGAAATAAATTGCATTAAAATAGCATGTGGATGGGATGGAAATTTGGCTAAAAAAATTGGTTTATAAATTTTAGCACAGTGGGATATATACCAAAATGATGAAAATATATTGTCACATGGCTAAAAACTCGCCAACTTGATCTTTTAAGCAATTTACTCTAAACATGAGGCCCGTAGTATTTTTGGAAAAACAAAAGTAAAGGGAGACCACGTGTATACTATACCACATAATAAAGTGGCCCATATCCATGAAGCATACTAGACCACGTTATAGTTTCTTAGCAAAACATTCGGATGTGCAAATATAAAGTAAATCCACGTGTTTCAATACCCGATCCACATAAGTAATTTAGGTATATAACACATACCCTAATTCACCTCACATACAACCCTAATCTCATCCATTTTTTCCTCCGCCCCCATTCCAAATCCTCCGTCTCTTTCATCTAAACTAAAACAGTCACAAAAAAATTAATCTCATCTCTTATACATAACATCTTTCTAATCAAACTAACCAAAGCATGTTTATCAGTTACGATCTATGATGATCGAATGATGAAACACTTTGAACCAATCAACCGTTTTGTTTATTGCATCAAAGAAAACGAGGCTTCATCTTCAAAGGATATGCAAAACCCACGAAAATATATAAACTGCTTCAAGATCCAATAAAAGGGTCTCGGGTAAGGTTAAAATAGATTGCATGTCGGTTTGAATTCGTTTTTTGTGTCAATCAAAATAAAGAGTAGATTATTAACATGATTGTTATTTATCTATCTTTAATTTCGAAAATTAATTACAGATTTATGATGATGATGTTTTGGTTTCGTGTAGATCTTTGATGATCTTTGAAACAAAAACATAAACTGAGATCAATTACTTTGCTGTTTGAGTCTAGATTTGAAGGGATTAGGAGACGAATGGATAGGTAGATTGTTGTTGGATTTGATTTTGTGGTGATAAAAGGTGGGAGTGTTAGACTCAGAGAGTTAACTGAGTCAACTCGGTAATTACCGAGTTGACTCGGTTGTGTAGGTGTCGGTCAAGTGTAAATTTAAACTACATGGTCACGTTTTAAACTGCATCGGAGTCATACTTTTAAACCATCACAGTCAAAAGAATATGGCCATCGTAGTCAAACAATTTTTTAACCCATCACAGTCTAACATTTAACCCATCGCAGTCAAAAGAAATTGCCATCGTAGCCTATCTTTTTAAACCCATCGAAGTCAAAAAAAAGATTGCCATCGTAATCATGAGTCCATCGCAGTCTAAAGAAATTAAGTACATCGCAGTCTTAACATGGACCCATCGCAGTCTAAACAAGAAGAGTCCATCGTATCATGATGTCCCATCACGATGGTACCCATCGCAATGGTACCCATCACAATAGAGCCATCGCAGTGGTACCATCGCAGTGGTACCATCGTAGTCAACCCATCGCACTCAATGCGATGTACCATGAAGCTGAAATCTTATCCACGAGATGTCCTTGTTCCTAAAAATCCGGGTATGATAATCTAAATATTTTTCTGGGTAACTTCATTATCATAAACAACAAGAGAAACCCAGAAAGAAAAAGATACCAGATCAAAAATTAAGACCAGAAACACTAGACATATAACCAGATACGAGACAACTTTTGACCACGAGGAAACTCATTTTGACCATAGATGAATCCGTTTTGATGAAACAAGTGAAACAAAAAAGAAACCATCTTTGACTGATGACATACAAGAGTGACAACAAGTTAACAGACAAGGACAAAAAAGTTATGAATATTGGATATAAACATAACCCGTGATAAGAAAATGATACAGATTCGGACCCAGAAAAAATTTAGACCACCTAAATCGAAAACAAGAACGATCCAAGGATGGAACCGAGGCTCTGATGCCAATTGAGGATTTGCTTTATATGATCTGGTGGTCTAACATGGTGGTAGATGGTGGTGGTAGCCATTGTTAAAGCTTAGAGAGAGAGAGTGGTTGTATTTGTGAAAATAGAAAATGTATTAAAATGAGAAAGAAACACAAGCAACACCCCTCCTTGGAAGCCTAGGAGGGGTATATATAGTCACACACGCTACTTAAACTATACAACGTACCTAGTCTAGTCTAAGCGTGTGTGACTATGATAACTAATGGGAATTCTTAAATGTCGTCACATAAAGTGAATTTCCAACACATGGCATATAATTATTAATTTAATTTTAACATATGATTATTAAAACATAACCTTAACATAAACCGTGAACCAGATCGTGACTAGAAACCATGAACCGGACCTGAAATCGACACCATACCCCGAACCACTTCGGGGTTCCCTTTTGTTTGCTGCTGCCGTGGGACCCACACCACCAAACCGAGACCTTGTGCTCTCGGTGGTGGTCTATAAGCCAAAACGAGACCCCCTTGGGGTTCGGTTTAGGCGCCGGCCACACACAAACACCCCTAAAACCTCCTTTTTGATTTACCCCATAACCTTTTTCATGTTTAGTTTATGTTTTTAATTAGGTTTTTAAAAACATCATGTTCTTAATTAATTTTATTAAATCAAATAAAAAAGAAAAAGGATTAAAAAGGGATACCGAATGCGTGGATCTTACGAGGATGAACACACACGAACACACGTACAAAAACCAAGATCAAAATCAAACGAACACCCCCTTTTCTTGTGTTATATGCGGCGGCCAAAGAGGAGAGCAAGAAGGAAAGGAGAAAATCTTTTTAGGTTTTGTTTAGTTTACTATAAAGTGAAAAATGAAAACAAGATTTTACCTTTACCCCTTCTTAGTAAAATTTGATGGGCTTGGCCCATCTTTCTTGATGTAGTCGCGGGTAGGGGGCCCCACATGGGGTACCCGTACCGTTTTACGTGTCTCGTTATTTAAGTGTTAGTTCGTGTTTATTTGTGTTCGTGTTTTATGTGTTCTCGTTAAATATTAACCGTGACTTAATATATTTATTCGTGCTCGAAATAAATATATATACGTAATTAATATTAGTTCGTGATTTAGTTACGTTCATGATTTCATGATCGCATGTTCGTGATTAATTATTGTTAACTAATTATTGTGTATTCGTACGTAGTAAATACTTATCGTGTTCTAACACGTACGTAATACGTAAAATTATAACACGTGAACGTAATCATACTATAAAAGGAAAGTTTTAATCTAGTACGTACGATCTTAAGGGTACTATTCATGGTAAAATCATGCGGGTTTTAAAGAAGCTCTATGTCTTGAGAGTTTCTTTGTAGTTCCTTTCATGACTTGTGATCTTGGATCTTTGATCTTTGCCTTGACTTGATCTTGAAACTTTGCCAGTTTGTGTTCTTGTATCTTTACTCACATACTCATGTTTTGTGTTGTCTTGAAATCTTGTTAACAATCTCCCTTGATCATCAGAGTAGCGGAAGTCTTTGTCTTTAGATGTCCTTGAGCTTTCTTCATTTACATGAGCATGTGGTCTTGAATTACGACTTTTGATGATACGTCACCGTTTGCATTCCTCCGGTTTCCCGTTATACAGTAAGAATACTGTACCTGTGATTAGGTAAGTTCAAAGAACTTCCTTGACATGATTTCCGGTTGTGGTAGCCGTTCTCAATACTTTAATATATCGAAAGATAATTCATGGTAAGGAGTGAATCATGCAGTTTCATTCTGCTGATTAAGTCGTCAATTCAATTTCCTGGAACAAGTCTGAATCAATTAAGAATCAAACCATCGTTGCTTTCTAGTTGACACAAGTTTGATTCATATAGAATCACACAAGTTACCTACCGCAATGCTGTTTGATGATGACACTGGAAGGATTTCCATTCGTCACTGTAAATACTGAAAAGTATTACTCTGAATGTTCTGGCAAGATCATAAAGATATTGCGTCGATACCTGGAACGAGTTTGAATCAATTAAGAATCAAACTACTGTTGCTTTCTAGTTAGCATATGTTTAATTCAAAGTGAATCGTACATATGACCTACCGCAGTGCTGTTTGATGTTAACACTAGAAGGATTTCCATTCATCACTGTGAATACTAGAGAGTATCACTCTAAATGTTCTAGCAATACCACAAGGATAGAGCATAGGACTCTGTAAATAATCGCTTGTGTTCTAATGATGAACACCAATTGATATATGAAATAAGTGTCCTAATGAGATTTTTTGATGAATCTCGTTGGCTCTAGACTCTATAAGTGCACGTTTATTTGGTGATCGGAGGCTGGAGCAGACTGCCACCTTTTCAATATCTACTATCTCAGAGTGAGTAAGTTGATAGAAATGAGTTGAACTCTGTGACAATAAAACAAACTTCTTTTGAGAGAAGCTTGAGTAGGCTGGGAAGGGTTGTGCATTGCATCACTGGGTCCATGATGCTTTATCTTCAATACCAGAAATCATCAACGTGATTCTGATAGTAAATGTATTGACCCAGTTTCTGCCTAAGTTGTATGGAGGGCTATTTCTTTTCACCCTTTATCCTTATATTTCTTTTTCATTCTTCAACCCCTTCAATGCTTACCAAGACGTCATAACTAGCACCTTGTTGTGATTGTTCCAGTGCTAGCTTAAGTCATTAGTCGGCATTATTCCCGTACACTCAACTACTCCATCTTTCCTAAGGACTTCTAAGTTATAATGGATTGTCCCTGGGAAGATCCCTCCGGTTCTGGTTGGATCATAGGACGAAAACCTAACCACCTTTTGACACCAATGTGAATAATTGTGTTGAAGGTATAGATATCGTAACTATAAACCCTTTCTAAACCACCAAAACGCTCCCCTACATATGTGCATTATAAAAAGAAGGTTTTTGCACATATTAGGAAGAGAAAGCACTTATATCAAAAGATCTTATCCAAGAATGAAGCATTTTTTATCACATTTTAATCACTATTCTCCCCCTCAAAAATTGCATGAAATTGAATTTTTTGTGAAACTAGTGATGAAACATGGAGAGAATAATGTGTCATGAAAATTTGGAACAAATGTTTATGAAATCATTATACTCCCCCTCAAAAAGAGATTCTAATTAAAATAGGGGAGTATATGAGCACTTAGTTTTGAAATACTTTGAAAAATTATGCTCAAAAGTCCGAGAAAAATTGTGTTCATGAGCTTAAAACATTGAATGCTTTGATATAAGCTCATGACCGAGAAAAAAGAATTTCTCGTTGTTGAGGATAAGTCAAAGACTTTTCTTTATTTAGGGGCCGGGTTATAGTCGGACATGTGACTATAAGCCATTATGAGAAGAAAATAGAAAAGACATGTTTTGAAAACATTTGAACTCTCATTCGAACTTTATGTACGTACCCGTGTCGTTATTGAACAACATTTCTAAGTACGTCCATATTATCGATGCTGAGAGACATGTCGAAGAAGAATATTTTTGGTATTTTTGAAAGATTTTCTCATTTTTTATTTTGTTTTTATAGGTTTTATGTTTTTGTATTTTGATTTTCTAAAAGATATATATAAGATTACTTCGAATGTGCAAGACGTTCAAGTTCATCTGGAGTAAAACTACGCATACCAAGACGACGAACCAAGAATTCAAATCTTTCTTAAGAAAGAGCTTTGGTGAAGATGTCGGCTAGTTGGTAGTCCGTCTTGACAAAGAACAGTTCGATCGTTCCTTTTTCCACATGCTCCTTTATGAAATGGAATCGGACAGCTATGTGCTTGGTCTTGAAGTGTTGGACCGGGTTGCAGGATATGGCTATGCCTGATTATGAATCACAACAAATAGGAACTTTGTTAAAGTAAAATCCATAATCCGTGAGTTGTGTTCTCATCTAAAGGACTTGAGCACTACACACGGATAGAGACACATATTCCGCTTCCATGGTGGACAACGCCGTACAGTCTTGTTTTCTTGATGACCAGCCTACTACCTTCTCGCCTAAGAATTGTGCTCCGCCGGAAGTGCTTTTGAATGTATCATAACACCCTGCATGGTCGGCATATGAAAATCCAGTTAGATTAAAACCAGAATCCTTCGTATACCAGATACCCATGTGAATGGTTCCCCGGAGATAACGAAAGATCCTTTTAACCTCCTTGAGGTGCTTCTCGGTTGGCTTCGCCTGGTACCGAGCACATAAACAAGTAGCATGCATAATGTCCGGTCTGCTTGAGGTTAAGTACATAAGGGACCCGATCATACTTTGGTATTTTGTAGCATTTACAAATTTCCCTTTCTTATCCAAATCAAGCTTGTGTTTAGTGTCCATTGGAGTACCAATTGGATCACAGTTATACATTCCAAATTTCTTTAGAATTTCAAGCACATATTTGGCCTGATATATGAAAATGCCACGAGGGGATTGGTGAACTTGGAGACCAAGAAAAAACATCATTTCCCCCATCATGGACATTTCAAATCGACTTTTCATAAGGTCAGCAAATAATATGGAATATTTTGGGTTAGTAGAACCGAATATAATACCATCTACATAGACCTGAGCTACCAATATGTCGTTGCCGTAGTGCTTGATAAACAACGTTGGATCAATGGTTCCTTTGCTGAAGTGATTTTGGAGAAGAAATGATGATAATTCGCCGTACCATGCCCTCGGTGCTTGTTTCAAACCATAAATTCCCTTTTTCTACTTGTAGACATGGCTTGGAAGTTCGTTGTTGACGAAACCTTCAGGTTGACAGACGTACACATCTTCTTTTAACGGCCATGTAAGAAAGCCGTCTTCACGTCCATTTGGTACACAGTGAATGATTTGTGTGCAGGTATGCCAAGAAAATCCTAATAGCTTCCATCCGAGCAACCGGGGCGAAGGATTCTGCGAAATCAATTCCCTCCTGTTGTTTATAACCTCTCACAACTAACCGAGTCTTGTTCCTAATGATTGTTTTCTCCTCATCCATCTTGTTTTTGAATAACCATTTCAGTGTAAGGGGATCGATATTGTCCGGTCGTGGTACTAACTCCCATACATCAAGTCGAATGAATTGATTGAGCTCTTCTTGCATAGACTCAATCCATGATGCATCGGTCATTGCTTCTTTAATACTTGTTGGTTCCATTGTGCTGACTGATAGTGCATAGATACACATATCACCGTCAGTACGCAGCTGATTTCGTGTTGAGACTGGTCTTGAGAGATAGCCAATCACTTGAACCAAAGGATGATTCTTAGTCCAATTTTATTCATGTGGAAGTGTATGAGAAACTTGATGCGAGCTCGACGGAACCACATATGGTGTTGAAGGCTGAGTAGAATTTGTGGAAGCCGCAAATGGATTAACAAACTCATGTTCGTTGAGCATCACATTGTTTTCAGTTTCAGCAACTATATCATTCTAAAGAAGAACATGATAGGGAATTTGCTGAGAATGTTGTTGAGTTGCGTCAGCAATCAGAGAAGTGGTTGGAATGTTTGGAGTCAATATGGTTGAGGTTGACGTAGATGGTGCAAAAACGGATGCCGTTGGTGTAGATGTAGTTTGTGGTTCTAGAGCTACCGTAGCAGGTGTAGCCGGGGCATTTTGAGGAACACCAAATGACGAAGGACCCTCCATATATTCATCATAAATTGGACCAAATAAAACTTCCAAGTCATGTTCCGAAGGTTGTAATGAGGAGATTGTTGACGGTGCAAATTTAAGTGTGAGTCCTGAACTTACGTGTCCAGAAGTCTGACCTTGAAGCTTGGGGTGTGAACTTATATGTTGAGAGGCCATACCCGAGAGTTCATCAAAGGTAACATTCATAGTATCCATTACATTTCTTGTCCTTCGATTATAAACCCTGTAAACACAAGCAGTTGAAGAATAACCAATGAAAAAGCCAATATCCCCTTTAGGTTCAAGTTTACCGATATCTTCACGATCATTCTTCGGATAACATAAAGCACCAAAGACATGTAAAAATGAAATATCCGGTTTTCTTCCATTAATGATCTCTTAAGGTTTTTTGTTGAAGCGGGTGTGAATAATGGAGTGGTTTTGAGTGTAACATGCTGTTGCTATAGCATCCGCCCAAAGGAATAACGGTGCACTTGAGGAGAGAAGCATCGTCCGAGCAGCTTCAACTAACATACGATTCCTCCGTTCCACAACTCCATTCTGCTCTGGAGTTCTTACAGCCGAAGTTTGATGAGAAGTCCCAACTTCGTCAAAATAAGCTTTTAGTTTCTTATTGGTGAATTCTGTACCGTTATCCATTCTTACAATGATAATAGGGGCTTGAAGTAACACTGATGTTCTCTTCAAGAAATTGATAATTACATCAGGGGCTTCATCTTTCGAAGCAATAAAATGAACCCATGTGTAACGAGAATAATCATCCACAATCACAAGGACATACCACTTTCCATTAATGCTTTTGATTCTCATTGGGCCACACAAATCCATATGAAGGAGATGCAACCTATTCGTCGAATTTGGAACATGTTTGGGTTTGTGAGGCTTCTTCTTGCTTTTACCTTGCTCACATGATGGACAAAGATGGTCTTTAGTATATTTGAACTTTGGAAGACCGGTAACGAGATCATCTTTTGCAAGTTGGGTGATGGCATCAAAATTGAGATGAGATAACCTTTGATGCCATAACCATGACTTTGTTGAATTGGCCCGGGCCATGAGACAAATTGGAGATGCAGCAGACATTTGAAAAAGATCAATGGTGTAATGGTTTGTGGTACGATTACCTTTCAACAGATCAATTCCTTCAAGATCCCTAACAAAGAATGTATGACTTCTGAAGGTAACCTCCAAATCTGAATCATAGAATTGCCCAACCGAGAACAAATTGTGTCCCAAACCATCAACAAAAGATACTCTGGTGATGATAATATTTCCCCAATGAAGATCACCATAGCCTAGAATTCTAGCAACATGATCATTTCCAAATCAAACAGTTCCCATAAAACGCCATACAAAGTTCTTGAGAAGACTTCGATTCCCAGTCATATGTTTGGAACATCCCGAATCCACGCAACAGAGACAAATTTCAACAGCCTGCCTATGATAAGAGAAGAGAAACTTTAGCAACCGAAGAAATAGGTTCCTGTATGGTTAGGTAATAATCAAGCCATATCACATACCGACATTTCACTGTCAGTATGAGATCTACTAGAATCAATAACATGACCATTAGAGGCAAAATATCTTCTAGTAGGCAACCACTTAGAGGTATATCTAGGACTTCTAGGTGTAGCAAGACTTTCAGTGGACCCTACCTGCTTAGTTTTCGGAACATACACTTTAGCCTTAGGAGTGCGTGTTTCGCTGATAGAAAGCTTGTCAAGTCGAGTGTAACCACCATAGTTCAAACCATTCATAGTCAAACCACAAGCCTCATGACTAAAAGTAAAGAAACATTTATTACATTTATCACAAATAACTTCAGATTTTTCATTTCGAATAGCAAGTTTAAAGTCATTACATTCAGATGAATTAAGTTTCTGATTATGAATAAAAAACGATAAATTCCTACGGTGTTCTTCTACTTCCACATTATTAGCCTTGGGACGACTACTTCTAGAGGCAAAAGGGACCCTATCATTCCTTGTATTTCTCGTAGGCTGTGGACTTCTGCTCTTAGTGTAGTTGTTCATTCCTGTAGAAAAATACACATGCTTGTTAGAATTAGCATTTTTTAAATCAATGACTTGTGGTTGAGCGATAGTGGTTGGTTTTTTCCTAACGCTTGCTTTACGTTGGTTGCTAGGCACATTGATATCTACCTTAGTTTAAGATGAAGGTCTAACGTGAAACATTCCTGGGGCAATAACAACAGCTTTCATTCAAGCAGCCTTGGGAAACGGTGTTACAACAATACGAGTGGGTCCCGAGGTTACTGGTTTCTGGATCATCATATCCACAATCAAGCTAGGCTCAGAAGTCTTATCTTTTAGGAATGCGATTAACTTAAAGTTCTCAGAGATTTTATCAATAAGTTTCTGATAGACAGACTTACTTTGTTCAACAGCCCGCTTATATGAAACAACAACAGATTCTAAATCTGCAATATTAGCCTTAATCTTATAAACATTACCATCACTAGCACTCTCTAACCCTTAAGGGGCCAACTTCGATTCCTTAACCCCTCCTAACTGAGCCTGCAACCGTGCGATAGTTTGTTGCATTTCATTGTAAGCTTTTTCATACGAAATCTTGGCATATTTGCATTCATCACATTTTTTGACAAATTTATTCCAAAGATCGGTGAATTCTTTATCCTTTTTAATGACATAAGATTCCATTTTCTCTTTCATAAGATCAAGCTCAGTTTGAGGGTTTTCATTATGCGACACAGAGGTACTTAAGTCAACAGGGCTACTATCAATACAATCACGTGCTTTAGAGAGGCATTCAAGATCCTTTTCCAAAACTTTGATTTTATCAAGAGATTCAACAGCTTCCTTCGCCAAAGATTTAAAGTCTTCAACAAAGTTGGCAAATTCTTTTAGAAAAGCGTTTTCCAAATTGCCTAACCGAGCACGAAATTGCCTAACTGGACCTCAATCTGAACAGGTGATGTAAAATTTCCTCCAGTTATTTTGGAATTAACAACACGTTTAAGGATGACAATGTTATCTTTAAGCTCGTTTAGAAATCGGCGTGTTATACTCGGTTTAGGAGGGTCATCAGACAATTCCTCACTTGGTAGCAAAAGCATTTTAGTACTCGTTTTACACCGAACAAAAACAGTTGAAGGATTAACTTTCAGATAATAAATGGGTGTCACTTATTTATCAAGATTTTTCATTCTTAAACGAGTCTCTACAGCAAGTTCAGTAGTTTCCTCGGAATCATGCACACTAGGAGGATCATGCTCATCAGACAATAGCACACTACCATTATATAAAGTTTCATTAGTGGCCTGAACTTGCTTAAGGTATCCGGGATTAGGGGGAAGAGGACAACCTAAAGCCAATTTGTATCGAGTGTAATTTATCTCATTCACTTTTGGTGCGAGCATATTTATTGTCTGCATAGTTTGGCCACGTTTTACTAAAAGGTTGTCTAATTCTCTAATCCTATCCTGAGCTTTGTAAAAATCCTCAAGAAGCCCATCTTCTCGAATTTTTAAATCATGTTTCAGCTTTTTTCGTTCTTCTTTTAAATCCAAAATAATAGATTTTTCAGTTGAAAGCTGTTTATTAAGAGAAGTGATTTCATCATTCAATTCGCTTATCTTTTTAGCACTACTTAAGTGTAAGGCATTTACTTTCTTAGTTGTGCATTTTTCTTGATAAAATGATGTAGCATGAGCTTGTTCTAGTTCTTTAATTTTAACCTGATGAATTTCAAAACATTTATCCCGTTCCTTATATTCCGCAAGCTCATTGGTCAATTTGTCATTAGTTTCTCTAAACTTATTATTAACCACCGTAGCATGGTCAACGTCCTTAGCAAGCTTATCAAATAAAGATTTATAATACGCATGTGTCGCATCAGGAAGGGTTGTAGGCTGGGCAACTTGATCCACACTAAGGTCCACAGTGGGCTCATTCGAAATAATATTACTATTATTCGTTTGATCCCTGTGTGTCTCAATGTATGGCTCAAGCATCTCAGTATACTCTTCCACCTGATTAGACATACTATATATATCATTGTAATCAAAACGTAGATGTACCTCAGAGGGACCGTCTGAATCATAAACGGGAGCACTGTCGACATGCATGCCTGAGGTAGATGCTTGTTGTAAGGAAATATTCGGATAAACAACGTTTATTTCGGAAAAACAAACCCTTTTGCGAAGATATTTACGAAAATAAAGGGACAAAAATTTGAGTTGTCTGATATGATACGAATTCACAGAACCACTTCGATCACACCAATAACAACACATCGAATCCACAAATACCAATCGAATCCAACAACCTAAACCAAAAACCCACGAAATCAACACCAAATCAACTCCAAATCAACACCAAATCAACACCAAAGCTAACTACGAATCCCTTGGCGAATGATACCACTTGTAGAACTTAATCACACGACTAACCAAACACAAATAACATGATGATGATTAAACCAAAAAAGAAAGATTAGATTAATATGAAGAAAAGAAAAGAAATACAAAGTTTGGTGATTTCCTAGTGAGAGAAACAAACACATATTTCTCTCTCTAAAACCATGAAAATAGGAAAAACACACACACAAATGAGGCTTAGGAGGACTTTTATACTAAGTAAGAAATGTTTAGGAGGCCTTCCTCATTTCTGTGTTCGGGACTAAATCCCGTTACATAAACAATAATAACTAAATACTCTCAACATCGTTAAATAACATTTTTCAGGAGCTTCGCAACGTTATATTATATGACCATCACTTTAATTACTTCTAACAATGTCCAAGCACAATTCATTCTTTAACCATAGAGTGACATTTTTTCCAATTTAGCACAAGATTTGCTTCTTTACATCGTGCTAACATTTTATCAAGATTGCTAAAACGTGTGTCGTAAGAATTTCCAAAGAGGGAAAATCGTCCATGAAGACTTCGACTGATTCTTTAATCATATCGTGGAAAATTGCAATCATATACCTCTGAAAAGTAGCAGGTGCATTGCATAGGCCAAAAGGCATGCGCCTATACGCGTAAGTTCCAAATGGACAAGTAAATGTTGTTTTCTCTTGATCCATAGGGTTGATTCGGATTTAAAAGTATCCGGAAAAACCATCAAGGAAACAAAAGTATTCATTACCTACGAGTCTTTCTAACATTTGATCTATAAAGGGCAAATGAAAATGATCTTTCGCGGCTGTGTCATTTAATTTTCGATAGTCAATACAAACTCTCCATCCGGTGATGGTTCGTGTTGGTACTAACTCATTGTTTTCGTTAGTTACTACAGTGATACCTGATAACTAAGATTTTACTCAGTTAAAAATTATCGTTGTACCAATCTCTTCAAATTGAAAAACTTGTTGTTTAATGTGTGACTCAGTTGAACTTTGGTGGAATAAAGATGTGTCGTTGTAGTTTTGAAAATAAAAGGTGCAAAACAACTAAAGTAAAAGTGCAGTTAAAGTAAATCTAAGTCTAATTAAAATAAAGTGCAAGTATTTAAAAGCGAGACTAAAATTAAAGGGCAATAAAGTAAATAACGCAAACTTAAATCTAACTAAGGCAAACTTAAAACGCAACTAAAACTAAATCTTAAACTAAGGCAAATAAACTTAAAGTGCAATTAAGAAAAAGGCGGGAAAAGTAAAGCTTAAAATGAAAAGGAAGAAAACTAAAAACTAAGATTTCCCTATCCGGAATAAACTCCGATTCGGAATAAATGCTATTCGGAATATCTGTCACCTATTCGGAAAATTAGCCCTATTCGGAATACTAGTCTACTCGGAAAGATTGACTCTATGCGGAATGTTGAGTCCTATTCGGAAAATCTGCCTGTTCGGAAAATCAGTCCTATTCGGGAAGTTACCCTATTCGGAATAACTTCCTATGCGGAAAATCACCCTTATTCGGAATATAAAATATTCCGCATAGGCCCAGTTTCTAAACCCTTACTCGGAATGTTAAAATTCCGAATAGAGCACAAACAGGCAAGACCTTACTCGGAATAAATTGCTTCGAGACTGGGAATGATCAGAAATGAGATCCGAAGAACAAGGAAAGTAAAATAGCACGGATCAAATAAAAAACTTAACTAAATCAACAAAAAGATTAAACCAAACTAATGACAAAACATCTAATAAACATAATCAATCAATCCAAAACAACAAATCAAACAATGAAGATCAAATTAGTCAAAACCTACTTAAATAAATCAATCAAGAATTAAGAACATGAACATAAACCAATCAACACAAAGATTAAGAAAGGAAGAATGAGATTAACAAGATAAAGATAAAGCTTGACAAGAATTAAAAAGAAAAACTTACTTGAATTAAATGGTAATTAAGGTGCAAGACAAGGTAATTAAATGACAAGTATTTAAATGTGCATAAAATAAATGTGGAAGAGCTAATTTGTCAAGTTAGCCAACAACAGTAAAATGTAAACATCCTAATCTATATATAGGGGAGGATTAGGAAGCTTCCTCCCCTCCTTCATTTCTTGTTAATTGCGGGATTAAGTCCCTCCTTCATTTAATCTTCATTAATTGCGTCATTAGTCCTTTTCTTCTAATCTTTCTTTTAAGTTTGGGACATTAAGGACTTGTGGCTCGGGATATCTTTTGAACTCGTCTTTAATTTCTTCAATAAAATAGACTTGAGTTTCTCGGCTTTTGATAAACTTCCGTCTTTTGACTTTTTCTTCGATAAATCTTCAGAATTGGTCTTGGACTTCCGTTCTTTTTCCACTCTTGACTTCTCGACTCCGTCTTTCATCTTTTTCTTCAATAAAAGTCGTGAATGCCCGTGAATTCCCGTGTTTTCTCCACTTTTCATAATTTCATCCTAAATTACAACAAAAACACAAACCACATATAATTCCGATATAAAATACATAAAATACACGTTTAGGTCCGGTGATTATTGTAATTAAGTGGTAGAAAAGATGGGTGTTTACACACCTATCAAATCCCCTACACTTGACCATTGCAATGTCCTCATGCAATGCATTAGTTACAAAGCATGTTTACACTTTTCATCTTAATCAATCCACATTGGCCTTTATTAAAGAGATAGAAAATTATAAAAATGCAAAGCAAAGAAATTAAAAGCATACCTTGGGTTTTGAAAATGTCATGAATAATCATCATCCTCAACTTTTCACTTTTTCCAAACCAAGCTTAAAAACGAGATCATTGTTATTATAAGTTAGTAAACTAACACGAACTCATGTGGGCCAATTATTCACTTAGACTCCCTTATTCCTATGGGTATCTCTTATATTTTATTATTTGTCTTGAATGATCACGAAGATGCATTGTTTGACTTATTTAGATAATTATTAAGTCTGAAAATAAAGTGCACGATTTAATCAATAGTTAGCTAAAGAACCAAATCTTTTAAAACTGCTTCTCAGGATATCAAAAAGTTCATATCTTGGCATAACTTGGTTTGCGATTTGAGACCTTTCTCGGGCCGATATTTGGCAGCGACTTCATACTTCAAATCTTGAGAGACGTTCATGAAATAATGGTCTTCTCTTCATAAATGGAATTTCTTCACTTGGAATTTTTGAGAGATTCTTCATATATGGACCACGACTTCTTCATTTTTCTCCAATCTTTATTTTGGATTTTGATATACAACGATCCGCCTCCTTTATTGACTTGGATCTATTTATCCTCATACCTTGTTAGGGTCTTTTCGGATACACTTCTCCATGACTTTTTGGGAGTTTTTGCTTTTCGTCGTGTGTCTCGATCCTTCATATTGATTTTCGATAAATGATTCTTCACATCACTTTTGGATCTTTAGCAACAAAACATAGCCCTCATGCCTTGTTAGGGCCTTTTCGGACTCGCCAATCTTCGCGCCCCGCTTCATAAGTTATGCCTTGGCTATGAACTCTCGTCATTACCGAGCAACTTTTAAACGATCTAGGGCTAGAAGCTAAGTAACTTTTCAAATCGTACAACCTTATTTATTAGCAGATAAATTTATTAGCAAGAGATGGGAGAATAGGCTCATAATTAACTCACATAAATTCACGAAAGAATGCCGACTTATAATTGGCTCTATCATCTCTCGTTCTCCATAGTTTAAAATCTCAAGTAATGAGACTCGTGGATACTTAGCCTATTAAATCAAAGTTTTGGGTTTTCGAGTCGCCTATAGGATCTTGCAACTTCTTAGACTCTTTCAAGTTTAGAAGTCGCATCTTAAAGTTCCCTTGATAAACGACTCTCTAGGATCAATTATAGGAACTTGCGAAAAGTTCTTGTTCTTAACCCGTGAGAGTTAAGACTTTCGCGTTTTAAAGCTCCCTATATAAAAGCCTAGCAAAACTTGACTTAAACACGTTAAGGATACTAGCTAGAGTAAACTCGGATTGAGTCAAAAGATTCACAACATTTGAAAATTAAAACCACTTATTCGAAGATTTATTCTAGCAAAGAAAGAAAATAACTATACAAAAGGGAAAAACTAATAGGCCAGAATAGATCAAAAATTTTGAAAAATGTCGAAAAATTGATTTTCCGGTTAAAATGAGGACAAATACAAGGAAAAGACCACTTAACTTCGATAGAAGCGCCCCCCTACACTTAAGATAAACATTGTCCTCAATGTTTAAGCATGTGGGAGTAAGCTCCCCTACACTTAGGACATTGTGCACGTTGTTTAAATCTCGCTAAGGAAAAGACAACTAAAGAGATTCCTATTTTTATATTGAGAAAATATAAAATAGTGAATCGAAAAGAGTTTAGGATAGAACCAGGAAGAAGTAGAACACGGAATCACGGGTCGTCAAGAATCATCAAGAGTGGATCATTGAAGCTCGAATCCCTGATTAAGAAGTGAGGAGAGGAAAACAAACCGATGGGTCCCCCCTACACTTATGGTAAAGAAAGCGAAAAGATAGATGCATGGGTTGCCTCCCAAAAAGCGCTTGGTTTTTGTTTATCGAGTCGTGAGCCTGACTCGACCTTGATCATCAATGGAAGAAGCATGAAACATATCCACCAGGATTAAAAACATAGTTTTCATCCATCATTAAGCAGGAGCTTAAGGCGAACAAGGCAAGCCAAAAGAGAAGTGGCAGGGTTCCCTTAAGCAGTGATGGAGCATGGTGGGAGCAAGTATGAAGCAGTGTAAGCATGTCTTCAAAATTTCCAAAGATTTTTCCTTTTATTTCATCAGGTGGATACTGAGATGGCTTAAAGACTTCAATACCTGGATCGAACACTTTTTCCTTCAGGGGAAAATAGCACTCCGGCTCAGCCGAGTGTGAAGAAGATCCGCAAAGAAGCACAACCTCGTCCTCAGAAGTGGGACAAAGAGGTGTTAAATCATACGTGCAACGGATTTCGGTGTCAACCGGTTTCTTCTCCTTTGACAAAATGCTCTTCAAATCCAAAGTAGGATCAAGACGATAATCTTCAAAGTCATAAGGAGGAGCATCACTCTCATGAGGGAAGTAAGTGTTAAGGAATACAGAGAAATCTTCCTCAAATGAATAATCGTCCAGAGTAGGATCGAGTGATGGCGGAGGATCTTTGTCATGTGAAGAATCGCTCGATAGAGTATCAGCCTCATCAAAATCATCGAATGTGGGCAGCTCGGGATACTCAGAAATACAATCAAAATTATCCGAATCTGAGCTAGAATCATCATCATCATAAGCATCAAAGACCGGTTGAGAATCATAAATGGGAGAAGCGTCCAAAGTAGGGAGAGAATCATCCACATTATCTTCAAAGAGTGGATTATCAGTAGAAGACTCGAATAGAGGATTGTCATAGACGGTAAAGTCATCGAGCACACTGATCATATTCACTGATTCTCGGCCTCTAAAGGATTTGCCTGTAAGCTTCCCCATTTTAAAAACTTTAGAATCATCCCCGACTCGTAAGATTAACTCACCTTCGGCCACATCTATTAAAGCACGTCCGGTTCTCAAGAATGGCCGACCAAGTATTAAAGGAATACGAGGGTCCATTTCATAATCAACTACGACGAAATCGACCGGGAAGGTAAATGTGCCAACTTTAAGAAACACATCTTCGGCTATACCAACGGGGTAAGCGAGAGTGCGGTTTGCAAGTTCGAGAGTCATCTTTGTTGGAATGAGGTCGGGCAATGATAGTGTTTTCCAAACACTGAGTGGCATCAAATTAATACTAGCCCCGAGATCAGCAAGGGCAGTAAATTCTTCAGTTTTGTTGAACACGCAAGGCAACACAAAACGACCGGGATCTCCAAGCTTTTCCGGAAGTTCTCGAAGAAGGACTGCAGAGCAGTTTTCATTTAAGCGTGTGTTGGCGAGTTCAATCAGCTTCTCCTTCTTGCTAAGCAATTCCTTGAATGCTTTGACAAATTTCGGCATGTGGCAAAGTGCTTCAACAAGGCTAATGTTGATGGTCATTTTAGATAGCATATCCACATATTTCGATACTTGACAATCATTCTTGGTTAGATCGTTGGTCTTGCCTATGCGAGAAGGGTATGGGATTCTAGGTTGGTAAGGGTTAGGTGAAGGTGAAGGTGGTGAAGGTTGTGATGTTGAAGGGTCCTTCCGAGATACATCGTCATGACGAGGCGGAGACGGTAATGGTGTACTATCACTAAGTGTAAGAGGAGTAGGGATACATGGTGGTGGAGGAGGTGTAGATGATGATGGTGAGTCAGGTGATTTGACAATGGTAATTCCACTACGCGTAGTTATAGCACTCACATTAGCTCGCGGATTGGTGACGGTGTTTGAAGGTAGAGAACCCGAAGAAGAAGAAGGTTGAGCTTCGGGCAAGAAACTAGCCAACAGATTCTTCAATTCAGTTGTTTGAGTGATGAAAGAGGATTGAAGATTATCACGAACCTCGGTTCTGATGTCGTTACCTTGCTTCAAGATATCTCCTTTCAAATTGATTATTTGGCTCTGTAGATTCTTGATTTGCTCACCTTGAGTTCTCATAATGGTGTCAACATCGGGATTAATGGGTGGGTGTTGTTGGGTGGGTGGTTGATAAGGGTTAGAAGCACGAGGTGGGATTTGGTTGCTTCTATTGTAGTTGTTGGCGGGATTTTGGTTTTGAGGAGAAAAACCGGGTGAAAGGTAATTGTTTGAACGGTAGCTCAGCAGATTTCTATCCCCTTGTTGTCTAGCTTGGTAATTGTCTGGTGAATAATTACCGTAAGCTGCATACACATTTTCCGGATTTCCTTGTGTCGAAGGACAATCGGTGTATGAGTGAGGACCGCCACATGTTTCACAAGGATTAGCAACCGCTTTAAGTTGTTGTTGTTGTTGGTTTGAAGCGAGAAGCGTAATACTTTTGCTCATTTCAGCCATCATGCGGGTGAGTTCAGTCATCTCAGGGTTTGCTGAGGTAGAAGAAACATTGACTCTCGTGTTGTTTCTAGAAGAAGCAGAGGAATCCCAGTTCTTATGATGAGTAGTCATGTTTTCAATTAACTCTCTACACTCCTCGGGTCTCCTTTTCATGAATGTGCCACCGGCGGCTGCATTGATCGTATCACGATCTCGAAAAGTCAATCCGTTGTAGAAAGTATCGATCAAGGTGACCGGAAGCATATTGTGGTTTGGACAACGGTCGATCAAGACATTATATCTCTCCCATGCATCAAAAAGAGATTCATCGGGATCTTGCATGAAACCGCTGATCTGATTGCGAAGGCTTGTGACCATGGATGGTGGAAAGTAGCGCGAAAGAAAGCGTTGAGTCATGTCATCCCAAGTGTGAATAGAATTCTTCGGGAGACGATCAAACCATTTCTCGGCATGATGCGATAAAGTATGTGGGAAGAGTTGTAGGCGAAGAACATCCATTGTGGCCCCAGGCAACTTCATGCTCTGAGTGATTGTAATGAACTTGTCGAGGTGTTTGTTGGCATCATCATCAGGCAATCCTCTAAATGGGTTTGTTTGCACTTGCTGAATCATGTGGTGCTTCAACGAAAACTCAGGAGCGTTGATTTGCATCGGCGCAATCGGTCCTCCTCGTCCAAACATTGTTGGTTGACAAAGTTCCTCCATGGTCCGAAGATCGGGCTGTGGAAGAGCATTGTTGTTATTATTATTATTATTGAGGTGCGGTGGCATGTTGTTGTTGTTGACACCTGCCATATCTAAATCTTCTTGAGGCTCGGGCTCTTGATAATTAGAAGATCTAGTACGCATACACCTGAAAATGCAAAAGAAAACAAAACCAAACACAAAGACAATATATATACACAAGAAAGATAAAATCTTTTTGGATTTTTGAAATTTTTAATTTTTATGGATTTTTATCAATTTTTAATTTTTATGATTTTTTTGAATTTTTTTAGGCAAGAAAAATAACGTTCACAAGTGAACGGATCCCAAAAAGCAACGTGTCTCTCACAGAAAACTGTTGATCTTTACGAAAAGAGCCGGCAGCGGCGCCATTTAATAACTGAGATTTTCCCAGTTAAAATTTATCGTTCTAAGTATGTATGTCTCTTCGAATTGAAAAACTTGTTGTTTAATGTGTGACTCAGTTGAACTTTGGTGGAATAAAGATGTGTCGTTGTAGTTTTGAAAATAAAAGGTGCAAAACAACGAAAGTAAAAGTGCAGTTAAAGTAAATCTAAGTCTAATTAAAATAAAGTGCAAGTATTTAAAAGCGAGACTAAAATTAAAGGGCAATAAAGTAAATAACGCAAACTTAAATCTAACTAAGGCAAACTTAAAACGCAACTAAAACTAAATCTTAAACTAAGGCAAATAAACTTAAAGTGCAATTAAGAAAAAGGCGGGAAAAGTAAAGCTTAAAATGAAAAGGCAGAAAACTAAAAACTAAGATTTCCCTATCCGGAATAAACTCCGATTCGGAATAAATGCTATTCGGAATATCTGTCACCTATTCGGAAAATTAGCCCTATTCGGAATACTAGTCTACTCGGAAAGATTGACTCTATGCGGAATGTTGAGTCCTATTCGGAAAATCCGCCTGTTCGGAAAATCAGTCCTATTCGGGAAGTTACCCTATTCGGAATAACTTCCTATGCGGAAAATCACCCTTATTCGGAATATAAAATATTCCGCATAGGCCCAGTTTCTAAACCCTTACTCGGAATGTTAAAATTCCGAATAGAGCACAAACAGGCAAGACCTTACTCGGAATAAATTGCTTCGAGACTCGGAATTATCAGAAATGAGATCCGAAGAACAAGGAAAGTAAAATAGCACGGATCAAATAAAAAACTTAACTAAATCAACAAAAAGATTAAACCAAACTAATGACAAAACATCTAATAAACATAATCAATCAATCCAAAACAACAAATCAAACAATGAAGATCAAATTAGTCAAAACCCACTTAAATAAATCAATCAAGAATTAAGAACATGAACATAAACCAATCAACACAAAGATTAAGAAAGGAAGAATGAGATTAACAAGATAAAGATAAAGCTTGACAAGAATTAAAAAGAAAAACTTACTTGAATTAAATGGTAATTAAGGTGCAAGACAAGGTAATTAAATGACAAGTATTTAAATGTGCATAAAATAAATGTGGAAGAGCTAATTTGTCAAGTTAGCCAACAACAGTAAAATGTAAACATCCTAATCTATATATAGGGGAGGATTAGGAAGCTTCCTCCCCTGCTTCATTTCTTGTTAATTGCGGGATTAAGTCCCTCCTTCATTTAATCTTCATTAATTGCGTCATTAGTCCTTTTCTTCTAATCTTTCTTTTAAGTTTGGGACATTAAGGACTTGTGGCTCGGGATATCTTTTGAACTCGTCTTTAATTTCTTCAATAAAATAGACTTGAGTTTCTCGGCTTTTGATAAACTTCCGTCTTTTGACTTTTTCTTCGATAAATCTTCAGAATTGGTCTTGGACTTCCGTTCTTTTTCCACTCTTGACTTCTCGACTCCGTCTTTCATCTTTTTCTTCAATAAAAGTCGTGAATGCCCGTGAATTCCCGTGTTTTCTCCACTTTTCATAATTTCATCCTAAATTACAACAAAAACACAAACCACATATAATTCCGACATAAAAGACATAAAATACACGTTTAGGTCCGGTTATTATTGTAATTAAGTGGTAGAAAAGATGGGTGTTTACACACCTATCAATACCTCCCTTTTTAGGTACACAGTGAATAGGAATAACCCAGGGGCTCTCTGCGATTGGTTAGATTATTCAAGAATCAAGGAGTTTAAGGATATCTTTTTAACAACAGCCTTCATGTTAGGATTTAATCTTCGTTGTTTTTCAACAATCGGTTTCTTATTATCCAAAAGTTGGATTTTGTGTTTGCAGAACGATGGACATATTCCAGGAATGTCAGAATTTTTCCAAGAAAAAGCTTGTTTATGCTTCTTGAGAACTTCAATTATATCGATTTTTTGTTCTTCCGAAAGTTAGGATGAAATAATTACAGGCAGTAATTTTTCTTCGTGAAGAAACGCATATTCCAGATGTTCAGGAAGAGGTTTAAGTTCTAAATCTGTAGGAGGCTCTTCCACAGATTTCTTAACATTGAAATCGGTTTCAAAAGTTATGGTTTCAAATGGTGTTTTTTTTTCTTCTTCAAGGGTTTTAATAGGTTTGTGGGTATTAACGGCTATGAAGGCGTCACATTCAGCAAAAAGTTCTTCTTTGAGGATGGTTCCTTCAATAGAATATAAAATTTCGCTTCCTTCATCAAGAAGAGCGTCGAAATTGGCTTAAACAACTTCGGCAATAACATCAATACTAAAGCAAGTATCGTCATTAGATTACGAGTGCTTTATTGCTTCGTCGATAGAAAATGAAATTTTATCTTCTCCAACTCCAAGGTTGAGTTTTTTTTGTTTTACTCGAATCATAGCGTCAGCTGTATGTAAGAAAGGTCTACCAAGGATAAGGTGTAACACCCCCAAATTTATACAACTCAATACAGCGGAAGACTAGTTGGTGTTACGGGATAGCACATTACTCACATCATAGACAACGCATAAAAATCGCGTCGTTTATTTATAAAGCATTTCCATTCATAAATATCAAAGTTACATAGGTCCCAAGTCATTATATTTCATACAGGTTTTACAAAACATTTGAATGGAAATTATAATTTAAGTGCAGGCCATGAATTCTTGTTGTCTTCCCGAGAATTACCTTCAAGTACCTGAGATAAAACATGTTAAAAGAAAAGGTTAGCGATAACGCCGAGTGAATTCATAGAGTTTAATAAACCATCAATATAATATCGATATAAAATTATTACCGAAAATCATTTTGTACAAATCATTTTAATAGGCCATAAAATAGCCAAAGTCATTTTTATACAAATCCTTATCGAAAATCATAATATAGGCATTTGCCTTAAAAATCATTATACGAGCCAATGTCGTAAAAAAACATCATACAATACGTTTTGCAACGTTGTATAGATTACATAAAACCGTTATATGAATATGGTTATATAAAACCAAAACACGAACATAATATCAATAGTATGACCCCGTATTGCTAGTCAGGCAATACATCGTAATTCGATGCGTCTAGTAGTATTTCGTTAGTTGGATTATTATAAGCCGCATGACATTGTTACCTTACTAAAATAAACAACGGGTAGCTAACCCGATACCAAATTTGCCCATCTAAGTTAGCGTGTCGTCACAAAGGTCACGCTATGGAAATCTTCTCATACATAAATTCGCTTACCAATCAATGTGGCACGACGGGATCAACCGTCAAGGCGCGAACTGGGGTGATCGTCCCCAAATAGTACTATTATATGCACAAGCGTCTACCAATCCCGGTAGTTCACAATTCATGCTAATGGGACTTTTAGTGACATAAACTAACTTTAATAATCCATTTGATTTCATCTATCGGGTCCTTTAATTATTTATCGGGTCATACAATCGGGTCATACAATCATTCGGGTCCAAATCAATAAACAAACAATCGGGACAAATGGTGTCCTAATTTTATAAAAACTAACATGTTATCTCCCTCGCGGGTTTGTAAAACATTTCATAAAAACATTTAAAAGAGTGCGAGGCTATGAACTCACGTTGATGTGGGAAAGCGGGTTATTGGCAATTCGGATGTACGGTACGTGCTTCAATCACGGAAACCTAGACAAATAATACTCGTCTCAGACTCATGTCCAATGACTTTATAAAAATAACAATTATGTATACATATGATGATTTTATATATATGATGATCCAGTGGGTTTACATGTTCTCTTTTTCTCATTTTAGTGTTTACGTATTGGTATCTTCTTACTAGTTTACTAGTTTTACCTATTTACGTGTTTTAGGTCCAATAAGCCTATTATAAGTTTATTAACTTGTATTAATCCATTTCATACCTTTATTATCAGTATTTATATTTTATATGTTGGGCCCAAATGGGTTAAGCCCAATAAATAAGTTTATAAGTGTTTTAGTCCATTTTGTTGTTTTATTAGTCCAATAACGTTAATTTAGCCCGTTAATGTCCGTATGTTATATAGTTCGGTTTTTATCGGTTTTTACTTGTTCTATATGTTTATATATCAGTATATGAGTTTTATAAAGTTTACATTAGACGGGTCCAACCGTCTAAGTTTTATTTAACCAAAACGTTAATTTTACGGTAATAGCCGAAAAAGTCGTAAAAATCATGTTTATAGTTTTATAACTTATAAAACTTAACAAGTTACCATTTTTATAAAATGTCCACTTATTTACGATTGTACATATTTATATAAATGTATTATATGAGTTAGTGGGTTTTAATTCACATTTTATACTATTTTTAGTTGAGTGCTTATATAATACTATTATACTTTAATTTCCAAAATCTGATTTTTATTTTCATCTTCACCAAAACTGCCATATCTAGAGTTCTATATGGAGATAGAAGCTCAAATTTTTAACACATAAACTACATGATATGTGCTCCATTTAACTCCCTTATAGATACTGTTGAATCATCCTCTATGTATTTTCTAAAAATCGTCCAAAACAGTGAACTCAGATTTGTACTTTAAACTTGTTATGATCATATCTCACTCATTACAATGATTCCATTGCATGGCCAATTCTCACATGTGTACAAGACATATTAATTACTGTATATCTATTAATCTATGCCATTTTTATCAATTCATCATATGATTCTTTACTGTTTTATACAGCCAACAATTTAAACAAGATTTTAGCCTTGTTTCTTATAGTTTTTCATCTTTTTAAGCATGTTTATTAACACCAAATCCCCACACAATATTTTTAATCATCATTCATCATCATATACATATACATAAGTAAAAGAAATACAAGATTACATTATCAAAATTACAAGAGGATGAGGAGAACAATCTTTATACCACCATGATGATGTAGGTTGTGATCAAAACATGGATTTTGATGGAGAAACTTGTGAATAACCAAGACCATCTTCAAGACCACCATTCTTCATGAACACCTTGTGGAAAATCAGCCCCAATACTCCATAGCAACTCCTCTTTGGATGTTATAACTTGCACCAATCAATAGGGCTTTCAAAAGGGCATCATCATATATGTAAATAACATATGATTTCATGGTTAAATTTGATCAAATGAGGGTTGTTCTTGATGAATATGGGACGAATTTAGAGAGAGAGGAGAGTGTTTATGGTGGTTTGCATGTGAAAATGGAAGGAAATGGTAATGTCTAGTGGTTTTGTTAGTTTAGTGGGAAGAGAAGCTTCAAAATGAAGCTAAGTTACAAGTGTAACTTAGTTTAGTGTAAGGATGCCACATCTTTGATGTGGTGTCCCTAGTTAGTGGGGTGGGATAAACTAGTTTTGTCCCATCCCGCTAATTTACGGGTATTCCTCGATTCTAGTTTCCTCGATTTGCGTGCTCTCGGGTCGTTTTACGAAAAACGTTATTATAAATTATGAATCAACGGCACAAAACGAATCTAATAAAAATTGTCTCATCAAAAACGGAGTTCGAAAACGTAAATTCGTAATCCTAAGGTTTCCGGTTTAGTCGTAAAGGACGTCAAATTAAAATCGTAAGCCCTAATTTCTTCTCGTAAATTTGTGAGTTTATGAACCAACACAAATTAAAAACTCCAAAATAATATTCACGGATAAATTTATTTTCTGAAATGTCGGACTGTCACCAAGGACGGTGTATGTAAACGTAAGCACGTAACGTTGAATCCTCCGGTTTAGACGTAGTCGATGCTACTTCAAGACGTAAATCCAGATTACTTCCCAAAAATAAGTGAGTTCATATTATAACATTAAAATAATGTTTTTAAATAATATCTGAGAATAAAATATCAATCATAAATTGACGGATTGTCACAACATTTACCCCTAAACAGGATCTTTGTCCTCAAAGATCATCTTATCTTACTACTCGCTTCTTATAGAGTTAAAACCATGTGGGTATTTCCTCCACATTCGGTCTTTTCTCACAAGTGTAATTCATTACTTTCTCAGGCTTAATGTTGACTTACTTTCTCTATCCATGATGTTCACGGGTTTTTGATGAATGCAACTTTTCGCCGATCTAAACTTCATCAAGAAGTGATCAGATTCTCACTTGATAGACATTTTATCAAGTTCGATATATGAAACATAATTCACGCAGCTCTTGAAGTCCTAGGGTAGATCCAGCTTATATGCTTTTCAAATCAATCTTTTACATCATCTCAATGGTCCCATACAACGGGGACTTATATCCCATGATCTTTCAGATCATCAATTCATTTTTCCAAGGTTAAAAATTTTGGCATAACTTCGCTACCCATCTGGCACTTCAAGATCTACATTTCATATTCACATAACCTCTTGCCCACTACCGGCAGTCAATAATGAGATCCTAATTTCAACAATCATTTCAGATCTCGCGGGTCGGGTATTTTGTAAGGTTAGGTTCGCCATCATAGGAAACCTTAAACCTAAAAGACATGTCCAACTCACAATGGGTGTATGTCGGGTGTCTTTATCTCAACTCCTCCTTACAGATGCTCTAATATTTAGATCCTAAGAAGATTCGATCTCAATCCTAATACGATGATTATCAATGATAATCTTTCCAAACGAAAATGATTATACGGTTCATTGCCAAAGGTCAATCATTCAAACATAAAACAACACTTATATTACTTTGTATCGATACTTTACCTCGTGCCTTCGATTGGGGTGGTACATAGTACTCTCATCAAGGTTCGTTCTCAATGATTTCTGAGCAAATCTCTAGAAATTCGATGCGAAGCGAGGATCTTGATAAAGATGTTCGATACAAGCACACTATGTTTACATAACTCTTTTGCATTTATCATTAACGGGAATGATATTTAGCAGATTTGGTCAGTCTGTCGACGATGACCCAAATCGAATCAAATTCAGATGATGACCTTTGCAATAGCTAGACGTTTACCAATGTATGAGGCGATGTCTTCCTTCATAATTTATCATTAGTACAACTTCTTCAGACAAAGACACTTTTAGTCAAAAATGACATACATATAATACTTATATTTATAAGATTTCAAATTTAACTACATCTCACAATCTTCCATATTTAGGCAACCATAAACGGCCCTTTAAAACATTTAACGCTATTGGCTTCTCAATTCTAATGGTTCACATTAGCCGCGAACCACTTTTATTATCTATATTATCCTTTTTACAAACATTGTTTATTTTTATATCGTTCGACAATTCATTTTGCACCTTCATTATTAAGGAACACATCCTAATTGGTTCTTTATCCTTTTTATATATGGTGTCAGTATCTACAGTTATCTTCCCTGATAATTATCATGATCGTATTCATTCAAAATTTCTTTCTTCATATTTTCTAAGTTTTAGCTTCTTCTCAACTATCATTTTTATCCATTTTACTCAATCTGACGTTTAGAGCGTCGATACATATTACAAGTAATTAAATAATAAATATTCAATTTTTATGAAACGTAAACGTAAAAATTTTAAATTTCTTTGTTCGACCAATTATATAAAAATGTTCAAAATAAATTTGAATTTAATTAACAAGATTTTTGTTGATTTATCGAAAATAATTAAAATAATTAGTAAGATCCGTAAATGTTCGAAAAATCTTTGTTTATACTTTGGTCAAAATTTTCTTAGTTGAAAAGTAAAAATTGTCGTTTCAAATTTCAAGTTATGATTTAAATGGGTTTCCTCAATCCTTCTTATGTTGTCTTAAGGTATGCAAAAACATTTACCCCTAAACAGAAGTTTAGTTAAATGTTTTGGTTATAAGGGAATAATTCCTTACATATTCTTTTGTTAAAACATTTGTCAAAACATGTTTCCATTTTCTTTTTGGTAAAACCCAAAGTCTTAAAAGGGCTCTTAATTTTTAAGAGTCAATATATTCCATTATCTATTAATCACACGGTTAAATCATGTAAAGGTTTAAGTCTTTAATCATATGTTATATATTTAAGCTACATGTTTTTATTGTTCGGCCAATTCAGGGCAATCTATAATTAATTATTAACTTCATTCTTATTCTTATAAACAAACAAATGGTCCTTAATGATCACGAGCATGAATTTATCAAATTACAGCCTACACACGTGATTCACCAAATTTATGAATGCTACATGTGTATTAGTCAATCCAAACGACATCACGTGAAACTCATAATGTCCATTACAAGTACCGGATATAGTGATTGGAATAGATGATCTTTTTTGCAGATGCGAAGTTGATGATAACCATGTCGTGGATCAAATTGCTAGAACCTTGTAAATGATCGAACAAATCTTCCATTTCGAGTCATGGATATCGTTTTCGATTGTCAATTTACTCAGTTCACAATAATCTCTAAATATAAAGAATAATATAACCATTGCTTTTCATGATGACGAGCTCGGTAGAATAAAATCTTTCTCCGACAACTTCCTCAGTTGTACGGTAATTCCTTTAATTTAAAGGGTGCTGACGTACAGTGCACAAGCCACAGGTGCAACACCGGTAATATAATCAATACCAATTTCAACTTGCCTTAATGGCGAAAGTCTAGGTAACTCACCAGCAAATACCTCCTAAAGTTTCAGATAACAAAAACATCTTTTAATTAATTCATATTAGGTTCTTCTAGATTACAGTATCTATAACTAGTTCACAACCATTCACGGTATAATTTTAAGTCTAAATGCAGGATATGGTCATCCATCAAGAATTATTTAGATCACTTTTGATAATCAACATCTTATCTTTTAGGGAATTCTACTCGAGTTCCCATCAATTAAGACAATGTCGTCATGTCATAATCAATCAATCCATTGTACCGGCATTATCAACTTTTCAGTTTCATTGCCGTCGATAAGATGTGAACTTCTCAAAAGACTAATAATAACTCATAATTCTTCACAAATTCAAAGATATTAGGAGACATAACTACCTTTAAAAGAGTAAGGTCAACGCATAATCTACACGAGAGAAAATCAAATCAGATACAAACGAAAACATTTAACGAATATGAAATATCCCATGTTTTCATAATTTGATTACGCATTCGAAAGGTCCTCGGATCGTTACCCAGGTCATTCAAATGAAATCAGGTCATAAGAAATGATAAGAACGTCAATACATCCAGTCGGGTATCAACACTCGGTAATCAGATACTTTTCTTAAGAATCTCACTACGGGAGAATTGGACAAGAAAGAATTGTCAATTGTCAAATAAGACAATTTCCACAGATGAGTAAATTCAACTCAGAAGAATAAATAGTACAGGCACATATGTAGGTGTCCCTAACATTATGTCCCTATTTTTCACTTCTTGCAGATCTCATAAAATTTAATCTTTCACAATCTTTAAAGAAAATTTAGTGTTTATTAATCAGTTTTATGGTGACTACTAATCAGCCATGCATGGTCCATTCCAAATTGTATGTAGGCGCGCAACTATATACAATTTCAAGATCAACGATGCAATACTCAGTTCGTCAAAATGTTATCATCATGTTTATAATAAAAACATTTTCATGCTTAATTCTTAAAATGAATTTACAGATATGTTCTTTGTTATGAAAACAATTAAGTTTTCCAAGGTGTTTTATAACCAAATTCATTTCGATAACAATCAATTATAAATCTCGCTTTGAATAATCCTTATAGTGATGAAAATTCAATTTTTCTCAAAGGATACCGTTTTAACTTAATAAGAACAATGTGTGATCTGCAAAAGAGTGATGAAGAGTTGTTCACTAAGAACCAACTACAATATGATAGGAAATGAGCTTTAGCCAAGTAATCATGAGGTTCATGACCTCGATGGCACTTACGAAGAATGATTCACAACGTAACTCAAATCAAGATGAGTACTTGTTCAATGGTTGCATCTCTAATGCGAACATTAGGATGAAGCAATAAAAGATAGATAACATCGATACATGTAGGATTTAGCAATCAAAGGTAGTATTTTCAATAATCACAAACAAGTCAAAATTGTACCGTAACACATTACGTGTCACTACGTCATACAATTCTCAGAACTCATCCTACCAACTGATATCTCAGTTAACTTAGGGATTTTTAAAAGATACCACGATGAATACTAACCTACAAGAGTCATTAGGTGTCTCACCTTTCCCGGAAGATCCATCGGTCCTAATTCAGAAGAAGATTTCTTCAATTTATTTCTTGGAAACTGGGCATCCTCGTTAGTGGACAATGGCCTAGGAACAACCCTTAACACGAACCTACAATCATTTAAAACCTCATAATTCAATCAAATAACTTAACGAATTCCTCTTAACAATCTCATATTCCATACAAGTTAAATTTTACTTTATTCAAGTTTCAACCAATTTTATACTCAATTCGATATCCTACCTCATTTCCCAATACTTCAACTTTATTTTTAAACCTTAAAAGGGCAATAAAAGCTAGATATGAATCAACCCTTAATTTCCAATCCTATAGCTCTTACAACAACAATTATCAAATGAGTCACTAGTATGAAATGACTTGATCATTTAACTAGACTTCTCGGAAAGGTACTAGTAGCATGAGGCTTTTGGGTAATGGTTCCAATTACAGCCTCAAGTGCAACATTCACCCTTTCGATTCAAATTTAACAATTGGATGACAACGACTCAGATGACATCTTTCTAGGTGGTAACGTTTTGTCAAACTCCACTCTATAAGAAAAGATCGTCATATCATCGATATCAGATTTAATCTAGCCAATTCTTCTTCAATATCGCAATCAACTAATATCTACATTTCTACGAATATCAACCATTTGTTGGGATCATAAATATCCACAACTTGGTTTAGATCGAGGATAGCTAGAATTCCTACGAGAATAGCTTCGATTAATTACTAGGGAGGTTAGGGTTTCTTGTGACAATCTACGTCGTATAAATACCTCGTATAAATATCAAAATAATCATCAAACAATCATGTAACAAAATTACATCATATATATATATATATATATAATCCAAGTTATATATATATTAAAATAACACTTCTCAGTCTGGCCTTGTCGGTAACTCGGGAATTCTTCGGCACCGTTATAGTCAAAAGATTTTTAGACATTTTTAGAAAAATGTTTATAGTTAAAAGATTTTGAAATGTTTTATTCAAAACCTTGGTTTTAAAAATCTTTCATTCTCTATAACGAGAGCTCTGGTACCAAACTGTAACACCCCCAAATTTATACAACTCAATACAGCGGAAGACTAGTTGGTGTTACGGGATAGCACATTACTCACATCATAGACAACGCATAAAAATCGCGTCGTTTATTTATAAAGCATTTCCATTCATAAATATCAAAGTTACATTGGTCCCAAGTCATTATATTTCATACAGGTTTTACAAAACATTTGAATGGAAATTATAATTTAAGTGCGGGCCATGAATTCTTGTTGTCTTCCCGAGAATTACCTTCAAGTACTTGAGATAAAACATGTTAAAATAAAAGGTCAGCGATAACGCCGAGTGAATTCATAGAGTTTAATAAACCATCAATATAATATCGGTATAAAATTATTACCGAAAATCATTTTGTACAAATCATTTTAATAGGCCATAAAATAGCCAAAGTCATTTTTATACAAATCCTTATCAAAAATCATAATATAGGCATTTGCCTTAAGAATCATTATACGAGTCAATGTCGTAAAAAAAACATCATACAATACGTTTTGCAACGTTGTATAGATTACATAAAACCGTTATATGAATATGGTTATATAAAACCAAAACACGAACATAATATATATTGTATGACCCCGTATTGCTAGTCAGACAATACATCGTAATTCTATGCTTCTAGTAGTATCTCGTTAGTTGGATTATTATAAGCCGCATGACATTGTTACCTTACTAAAACAAACAACGGGTAGCTAACCCGATACCAAATTTGCCCATCTAAGTTAGCGTGTCGTCACAAAGGTCACGCTATGGAAATCTTCTCATACATAAATTCGCTTACCAATCAATGTGGCACGACGGGGATCAACCGTCAAGGCGCGAACTGGGGTGATCGTCCCCAAATAGTACTATTATATGCACAAGCATCTACCAAATCCCGGTAGTTCACAATTCATGCTAATGGGACTTTTAATGACATAAACTAACTTTAATAATCCATTTGATTTCATCTATCGGGTCCTTTAATTATTTATCAGGTCATACAATCGGGTCATACAATCATTCGGGTCCAAATCAATAAACAAAGAATCGGGACAAATGGTGTCCTAATTTTATAAAAACTAACATGTTATCTCCCTCGCGGGTTTATAAAACATTTCATAAAATCATTTAAAAGAGTGCGAGGCAATGAACTCACGTTAATGTGGGAAAGCGGGTTATTGGCAATTCGGATGTACGGTACGTGCTTCAATCACGGAAACCTAGACAAATAATACTCGTCTCAGACTCATGTCCAATGACTTTATAAAAATAACAATTATGTATACATATGATGATTTTATGTATATGATGATCCAGTGGGTTTACATGTTCTCTTTTACTCATTTTAGTGTTTACGTATTGGTATCTTCTTACTAGTTTACTAGTTTTACCTATTTACGTGTTTTAGGTCCAATAAGCCTATTATAAGTTTATTAACTTGTATTAATCCATTTCATACCTTTATTATCAGTATTTACATTTTATATGTTGGGCCCAAATGGATTGAGCCCAATAAATAAGTTTATAAGTGTTTAAGTCCATTTTGTTGTTTTATTAGTCCAATAACGTTAATTTATCCCGTTAATGTCCGTATGTTATATAGTTTGGGTTTTATCGGTTTTTACTTGTTCTATATGTTTATATATCAGTATATGAGTTTTATAAAGTTTAAATTAGACGGGTCCAACCGTCTAAGTTTTATTTAACAAAAACGTTAATTTTACGGTAATAGCCGAAAAAGTCGTAAAAATCATGTTTATAGTTTTATAACTTATAAAACTTAACAAGTTACCATTTTTATAAAATAAAAATCCACTTATTTACCATTGTACATATTTATATAAATGTATTATATGAGTTAGTGGGTTTTAATTCACATTTTATACTATTTTTAGTTGAGTGCTTATATAATACTATTATACTTTAATTTCCAAAATCTGATTTTTATTTTCATCTTCACCAAAACTGCCATATCTAGAGTTCTATATGGAGATAGAAGCTCAAATTTTTATCACATAAACTACATGATATGTGCTCCATTTATCTCAGATTTGTACTTTAAACTTCTTTTGATCATATCTCACTCATTACAATGATTCCATTGCATGGCCAATTCTCACATGTGTACAAGACATATTACTTACTGTATATCTATTAATCTATGCTATTTTTATCAGTTCATCATATGATTCTTTACTGTTTTATACAGCCAACAATTTAAACAAGATTTTAGCCTTGTTTCTTATAGTTTTTCATCTTTTTAAGCATGTTTATTAACACCAAATCCCCACACAATATTTTTAATCATCATTCATCATCATATACATATACATAAGTAAAAGAAATACAAGATTACATAATCAAAAATAACAAGAGGATGAGGAGAACAATCTTTATACCACCATGATGATGTAGGTTGTGATCAAAACATGGATTTTGATGGAGAAACTTGTGAATAACCAAGACCATCTTCAAGACCACCATTCTTTATGAACACCTTTTGGAAAATCAGCCCCAATACACCATAGCAACTCCTCTTTGGATGTTATAACTTGCACCAATCAATAGGGCTTTCAAAAGGGCATCATCATATATGTAAATAACATATGATTTCATGGTTAAATTTGATCAAATGAGGGTTGTTCTTGATGAATATGGGACGAATTTAGAGAGAGAGGAGAGTGTTTATGGTGGTTTGCATGTGAAAATGGAAGGAAATGGTAATGTCTAGTGGTTTTGTTAGTTTAGTGGGAAGAGAAGCTTCAAAATGAAGCTAAGTTACAAGTGTAACTTAGTTTAGTGTAAGGATGCCACATCTTTGATGTGGTGTCCCTAGTTAGTGGGGTGGGATAAACTAGTTTTGTCCCATCCCGCTAATTTACGGGTATTCCTCGATTCTAGTTTCCTCGATTTGCGTGCTCTCGGGTCGTTTTACGAAAAACGTTATTATAAACTATGAATCAATGGCACAAAACGAATCTAATAAAAATTGTCTCATCAAAAACGGAGTTCGAAAACGTAAGTTCGTAATCCTAAGGTTTCTAGTTTAGTCGTAAAGGACGTCAAATTAAAATCGTAAGTCCTAATCTCTTCTCGTAAATTTGTGAGTTTATGAACCAACACAAATTTAAAACTCCAAAATAATATTCATGGATAAATTTATTTTCTGAAATGTCGGACTGTCACCAAGGACGGTGTATATAAACGTAAGCACGTAACGTTGAATCCTCCGGTTTAGACGTAGTCGATACTACTTCAAGACGTAAATCCAAATTACTTCCCAAAAATAAGTGAGTTCATATTATAACATTAAAATAATGTTTTTAAATAATATCTGAGAATGAAATATCAATCATAAATTGACGGATTGTCACATAAGGGGTACCTTGCTATCTTCTTCCATCCCTAGGATTACAAAGTCGACAAGAAAAATGAATTTTACAACTCCAACGAGCTTGTTTTGGCCTATTCCCATTGGGTATTGAAAAGAACGGTCCGCGAGGCGAACACTCAGTTTTGTGAGTTTGAGAACATCTTTGAGAGTTTAGCATACAAGGAGTATCTAATGAGGTTAATACTAGCGCCAAGATCGGCCAAGGCGTTACAAGTGTATGAGTGATGGAAAGTACATGGAATTAGAAAACTTCCCGCATCTCCAAGTTTTGGTGGTACTTTGTTTTGGATAATGGCAGAACTTTCATCATTTAGAAAAGCTAAAGAAACATATTCAAACTTATGTTTTCTTTTGATAAGTTCTTTGAGAAATTTGCCATAGTTTGGCATTCCAGCCAGAACATCGAATAAAGGCATATTAATTCGAACTTCTTGGATTAAGTCGAGGAATTTACCATACTTATCTTGCATCTTTTTCTTGCGTACGCGTTGGGGGTATGGTACTTTTGGTTTATATGTTTTGGGTGTTAGGTTTGAGTTTTCAGTGGGTTTTGTTTTTGTTGGTTGAGCTTTAATAAGTGTGAAAACACTTATCCTTTTACCACTTAAAACAAGGAAAAACCAAACAAAAACGTGTATTTATAAACGTAAATGTCGGAATTACGCGTGGTTTTGTTTGTTTATGTAAATTAGGTGATTGTGGTTAAATACGACCTTTTATGAAAAAGGCGTAAAAGCGGTAAGTGTTGAGTGATGATTTAGGAAAATCAAACACTAATGACCCGATTAAGTTCGTTTCCCAAGGAGGTATATGTGTGTGAATAATTCGTAAATGATTTGAGATTAATATTTGAGAGAAGGGGATGAGAACATAGAATGACGAAGGCGTGAAATTAATTACTATGACGACTAAACGTAAAACCGTAAAAAGAGCTAAAATAAAAATAATTCTAAAAAATCCTAAAAAATTACCAAAAATCAAATTAAATAAACTAAGAGTTTACAAATGATCAAAACTTTTTAAAACCTTTTAAATAATTAAATATTAATTTTTAAATGCTAATTAAAGCCCTAAAAATCAAATTAATTATCAAAAAGCCCAAATAAAGATTTTTCACTTTTTAAACCTCTAAAATGACCTAAAAAGATTAAAAACTATTTTTATAAAATTTTAAACTAATTAAAACTATTTAAAATGATTTAAAAACTATTTAAACTTAAAGTAATTATAGAAATTAATCTAATGATGATAAAACTAATCTAAGAGTTGCAAAAATCCTATTTTAATGTATTAAACCTAAGAAAAATATAAAAAGTGCAAAAATGTGAAATTTGAAATTTAATAATAAAATAATATTAAGTATCCAAAAATTATAAAAAATTCTAAAAACTTACAAACTAGTTTATTTTAACCTAAATAATCAGAAAATGAAAGTGAAATTACCAAAATACCCCTAATGGGCCCCCAAAGGGCTAAAACCAAAAACAGTCAACCTTAATGGGCTTTTGGTCCCAAAAAGTCAAACTAGGCCCAAATGACCTGAAAAAATCCCTATCTTACTTAAAATTCAATTCTAAACACAAAAGTCTGAAGGCCCAAAAGCTGATTTTGAGCTTATCACAGCTTAAATAGTCAACAGCTTATTCTTATTGGGACAATAAGCCCATTAAGCAATAAGCCAATGCCATAAGCTCTGCTTAAACAAACAACATTCTTTTGAGATGCCTAAGAGATCTGTGAAAAGAAAATTTGAAAAAGCACACTCAATAAGCCAGAAATAAGCCAAGAAGATTTTCACTAAAAGACAAAATAGTTGACTTGGAGTTCTAGACCACCTCAGACCTTCTAATAAGTTGAAAAAGACTCTAAATGACTTAATTAAGACAAATCAACAAATAAAAGTTCAATAATCCAAGCCAAATAAGCACAATAAGCTGATAAGGACTTATTTAAAAGTCAAAGTGTTTGGTTTTCTAATCAAAACTCAAAGTCAAACCCTCAAATGCTCCAGAAGGAACAAATGGGTCAAATAAGTGACACCTATTACAAATTCAAAGTTATTGCAGGTTAAAATAAGCTAGAATAGCTTATTGATAAGCTCTAGTTGAAATAACACTAGCAGTGGCAAGCAGTAGGGGAAAGGAGTTCCCACTGCTTTGACTATTTGACTTGCTTTTATTAAAGAGATCTAGTTGGATTTAAATGGAAACAAGGGCACCCTTGTGATCAGTGAATCACAAGGAGTCTATATCAACAAAGAAACCACAATTTGGTTCACTCAATAAGCCCAGAATAAGCAAACAGTCTACAGATATTGCATAGACCTTGAAAATAAGCAGTTATGAACAAATAAGCAGTTTGAGCATGAATAAGCCAGCCAAATTGAACCAAATGCATACACAAGCTATACTAAAGTCCAATAAGTACAAATAAACTTGTTTCAAGCAATGGATCAAAGTAAATAAGCAGATTCAAGCACCAAAAGTTACTGATTAGCAAAAGTGATTATCCAAAATCCTTTTGCTGATCTATTTGACCACCAATCCAATTTTTAGCCTTCAAATCTCTTTCCCTGATTAAGTTAACCAAAATTTAACGCTTGTTAACCCTAGTCTACCCTTATATCTAGGTGTCCCAAAAATTTTAGCCAAAATACCCAAGTAAAACTAATTTTATGACCTTTTGATTGATTTAGGTGTTCAAGCCCACAAAACTTGCAGATAACCAACCCTTAAGAACAGATAAACATGTAAAAACACAATAGAACGAAGTACAATAACACAAGCTGCCTTAAATCCCTTTGAATTAGTTAACCCAAACACCCCTTTGGAATCTGATTTTTCAATCTTCCAAAGGATTGTTATGATTTAACCCTTCAATCAAGATCTAATCAACCCTAACAATACTTAATCAACCTCAGAAAATCAAATCAAGCCACAAAACACATATTCACAATAAAACATGCAAAATAACCAAAAATTAAGCAAAAATAAGAAAAATGAAAAAGGAGAGAGGTGCAAACCTCCAAGACATACATCCAAGCCATGGAATGTTTGAGCTGAGGATCTATCAAAACAAGCACCAGCTTCCTTGTACATGCTAAGATCAACAAACCACAAAGATGAAAAAATAATAGAAAATCTGATTTTTTTGAAAACAAGAGTTTTATCCCATAAAACCTTTCCTCAAAAACAACAAAACATGAATATGGAACTCAGATTTCAGCTATTCAATCACCAAACTTTTATAAATAACAACAAGAGAAATCACAATTTTCAGAAACTCAAATTTTATTTCAATAAAAAGGAATTACAAAGAAATAGCTAAAATCTAGAACAAAGGGGCTCTTACATGTTGAGGCCTCCTTATATAGACGTCTAGGATCATTCTAGAAGGGAAAAATACATGAAAACCCTAGCTATGAAATCTCAAATATGCCCTTGAGTACTTGATGGCGTTTGATGTTTGTGAGCTGTCCAAATGAATCAGAGACGTTCATTTTTGCTTGGTAGTTAAGCCATGAGTCTAAGCTATTGATTTGGCCATGTCAGATTCCTTGGAGAGGAAGTTGTGTTTTCATTGGTGGACGGGGTTGAGTGTGGGGTCACTTGGGTGGTGGGATTGAGGGTTTTGTGTGTGGGATGTGTTTCTGGGCGTGTGAATTAAGCGTGGGTGTGGGTAATTTCATTTTACCCTTTGGTTTAAGTGGGATGGTAACTGGGTTCTTGATGGTAAACAATAACTCGTTTGATCCGTTTTTGTAGGGAAAAAGGTGTTTGGCGCGTGTTTGTTGTATTTAAACTTTGGGAAATGGCAGTAGTAGCCCTTGTGTTTTGGTGAAGTGTGCGTTTTTCAGCCACAAAACTTGTTAATAAACTTTCAAAGTTCACACATTGGCCACAAAACTTTTGCAAAAGGTTTTCAAGGGTTGTTTTTGCCACTTTTGCATATTTGAAGGACTGATTTGGGACATTATTGATCTTCAAAGGTGTTCATTGTATCTTTGACTTCACGAGGGACCATAATTGATCAATTAGAATAGTTGAGGGACTAAGCTTGCCAATTCTTCAAAGTTGAAGGACCATTTTGTAATTTTGACAAACTTAAGGGACCAAACTTGTAATTATTAATATATAAGGGTTTTAAGTGCCATTTCTTCATATTTTTAGGATCAATCTTGTACATCTTCAAGTCTTCAAGGGTTTATCTTGGATAATTCATGAACTAGGGCCCGGTTCTTTGTACGGCTTCGTTTCTCGTGTCCGTTTTTCCTTTTTTCTTGTGATCTTTTGTCTTTTTCATGATATCCATACCTAAAACGCACAAGTAAACAAATACAAGCATATATATGGTATTTTATGACATTTTAATGCATTTAAAGACCGAAAAGAACGATGAGATCATGTATAAAAGCCATCTCATCACTCCCCCATACTAAGTCATTGTCGTGTCCTCACGCAATGCTAGAATGAAGTATCAAAGCATCACCAAAATTCAATTTTATTACCCTTTATTGAAAAGTAAAAGACTTGCAATAATACTACGAAGATGGGTGAAGACATAATGTATGATTTTCATCACGAATGTGACTTTTAGGGTCAATGAATAGAAACAAGTAAATGTCCCATAGATTAAATTTCGTCATCCTTTATTGTCATACATTCCATGCTAAGTGCAAAACTGAGATCATTGTTGGTACAAGTCATAATGCTAACACTACTCATACGTCCAAATTATGTAATACTTTTTCTCCCCGCAATCCTAGTTATTATAAAAGGAAATTGGTTTCTAAAATTTTTTAACTATTTGTCATGGATCACAAGTGATTCATATTGACTTATTTGAGTATTTATTAGTCCGAAAGTAAATTAGCGCGATTTAATTGATAGTTAGCCGAAGGACAAAATCTTTTAAAACGGCTTCTCGTGTATCTCCTTAAGTTCATATCTTCGCATAACTCGTTTCACGATTTGAGACCTTTCTTGGACCGATATTTGGCATGTACTTCATACTTCAAATCTTGGGAAGACGTTCTTGAAATTATGGTCTTCTCGTCATATTTTGGAATTTCTTCACTTGACGGTTTTGAGAGATTCTTCATACATGGACCACAACTTCATCATTTTTCTTCAATCATTATTTTGGACTTTGATATACAACGATCTGCTTCCTTTTCGGACTTGGATATATTTATCCTCATACCTTGTAAGGGTCTTTTTGGATAGACTTTCTCCATGATCTTTAGTGGAGTAATTGCTTTTCATCGTGTGTCACGATCCTTCATATTGATTTTAGAATAATGATACTTCACATCATCTTGGATCTTTAGCAACAAAATAGAGCTCCTCATGCCTTGTTAGGGCCTTTTTGGATCTTCACCAATCTTCGCGTCCCGCATCAATAAGTTATGCCTTGGCTATGAACTCTATTCAACCACGAGCAACTTTTAAACGATCTTGTGCTAGATGCTAAGTAACCTTTCAAATCGTACGACCTTACTTATTGCAATTATTTTTATTCCTAATGCATTGATCTTATGGGAGAAAAAGCCACAATTAAAAACATATGAGTTTTTTAAAGAACATTTTCATGTTCTACGTTTAGCATGATCACTTGTCTAACTCTATCATTTCTCGTTCTTCACTATTTAAAGACCTCTAATTAAAGAGACGCGTGAATACTTAGCCATGCAAGTTAAAATTAAGCCAAATTAGGATTGGCTTTCATTAAGACTATATCAAATCAAAGTTTTGGGTTTTCAAGCCACCTATAGGATCTTGCACTTTCTTGGACTTTTTCATGTTTAGAGAATGCATTTATAGTTCCCTTGATAAGTGACTTTCTAGGATCAATTATAGGAACTTGCGAAAAGTTCTTGTTCATAACCCGAATGAGCTAAGACTTTCGCGTTTTAAAGTTCCCTATATAAAAGTCTAGCAAAACTTGAATTGAGCGGGTTAAGGAATGTAAAGGGCTCCAAATGCCCATCAAGTCAAAAATTAGCTCTTATTCTAAGCATCAGAAAATATACATTCGTGTCTTAAAAAACACTTATGAAAACTATGAAAAATTTAAAATTTGGCCATATTTAGCCTTATTAGCAGTAAAACAAAACAAAACATTGAAAGTTGGAAAACGTGAGGGCGTAGCAAAGCAAGTACATATTCACCCCCCATACTAAAGTTAAACATTGTCCTCAATGTTTCGAGTCCAAAGGTAGAGCACCCCCATACTAGAGACGAAGAGTCGAATGCTTAGGATCTAGCATGGAAAGGGTGATCAACAATATATCTAAAGCTATTTATTAATTATGCTAAAAGATAATTGTTAGAACAATAAAGGATATGTCATGGATTCGTGAAAAACTTCTTCAAGCAAACGATGGAGGCTCACGTAAATGAACACGAGAGTCTTCAATCGTAGTGATGATGATGATCTAGCTAACACAATCACAAACAACCACAAGACAACGAGTTGGAAGGGCACAAATCCCCTCTCATTATTTATTAGAAAGCATAAAAAGATAAGCATAGGATCTCCCCCACGAGGCACCTCATTTTTGATTACCGAGTCATGAGCTCGACTCGATCCCCTCAAAATGTGAACATTTAGGGAAATCATGGTATGGTCAATTTTTGATGGGGCTTACATGATAAACAAGGCCCAAAAAGCAATCGGTATTAAGGACTAACTCTTTTAATGATGCAAAATACCGGGATCGAAGATGGCGTCTTCGTTTTCATTGGATAAACAAATCAATGTCAGTTCAACATGTGCCATAAACTCAAATAGTTTAAAGAAAAGAGATGAGAAGTAGAAGGGTGGGACAATTGGTAAGACAAACTTTTGAGCTACTCGAGGTAGACTCGTAGCAAGCAAATAGATATAGTTTCCATTTATTGCATCGGTGGAAGACCGAGATTTCCCTTTACATGAAATTCCGGGATCGAAGATCTCATCCTCGGTGGACAAGGATGAGGGAACATAAGTGGCTTCCCACATACTAAAACCACACAAATCATCGTCAAAAGGAGTAGACGAGATTGTAGCACTCAAAACACGTGGTGACGACGGAGTTATATTTGTAGAAAAATCAATTAAATCACATTTAAAATCTTTTTTCTTTTTTACCTTTTAAACTCTCCTTATGAAAACCCTTTTTGATTATGTCGAAAACATTTGGTGTTTCTAAGACGATGTTAGTCACACTAAAAATTCTCATATTTGAAAACCGTTTTGGTTTTGGTGGTGGTAAGTTCTCAAAACGTTTGTCGACAAAGAAAACCTCCTCATCGGGGTCTTCATATTCGTCATCCGAAAGATCTTCCTTAGAAATCAGCAACTTATCAACACTTTTAAAGAATGAATGTTCGAGGTGAGGCGAAGGATTTTTCGATTCAAATATTGATGGTTTCTTCTTTGTAGGCTTTACACTCATAACCTCCACCGGCGGAGGAAATGGTAAATTGTTTTTGGCGACATTTCCTAAAACTCTTGGTGAAAATTCTTTGCAAACGACATTGGTTGAATCACCATGGTTTAAAGTTGCAATAGAATAGACATGAGAAAGATTGGAGTTTTGTGTTGCATTGACGACAAGTTCTTCCTCATTGAAATGAAGGGTTATTTTTCGAGCATGAACATCAATAAGTGCTCTTGATGTATCCAAAAATGAACGACCCAAAATGAGAGGAACTTTTCGATCGATAGGAATTTCTACAACAATAAAGTCAACGGGATAGTAAAACTTTCCGACTTTAACGAAAACGTCCTCGGCTACTCCACATGCTAAAATCGTAGAATGATCGGCCATCTCGATAGACATGTTCGAAGGAGTAAGAGCCGGAAGCGAAATCGATTTGAAAATCTCAAGAGGCATTAAATTAATACTAGCACCAAGATCGGCCAAGAAAAACCGATGAACAATTAGACGATTGTTGTAACTTCTCTTTATTGTTTAGCATACTTTTGAAGTTTGCGGCGAATCGAGGCATCATGATAAGAGCGTCGGCAAAACTTATGTTAAAATGTATGTCACGAAACATTTTCATAAAAAGCTCAAATTGATAATTATTCCGTTCTTTTGCCTTTTCTTTGTTACGTCTCGAAGGGTAAGGTAAGGGTGGTGTGCGTTGGACATTAGGCAACGGCCTTGGAATCTCGGGTTCCATGATTGGTATTGGTTCAACCGTAGGTGTGGTTTGAGCGGTACTTCGTGGGCTTGTGATATGCTCCTTTTCGACCATCACATCGGGCTCTTTCTCGATTTCCTTCTCCGTAGAAGTACTTGGACGAGAGATTGGTTCCTTGAAAGTTTTACCACTTCGTGTAGTAATAACCTTCATTTCTCCCTTCGGGTTTGTAATGGTATCACTAGGAAGACCACCCGAGGAAGAGGGTTTACACATGATTGCTTCAAACATTTTTGCCATTCGGTCTTCAAACATTCATTGCCTTAAATCCGCTTTTAACAATTCTTGCTTAATCTCATGTTGTCCTTGTTCCATCTTTTGTTGATTTTGTTTAAGACGTTGAACGTTTCCTTCCATTTTATTTGCATGAGTCTTAAGTTCATTAGCAAGTTCGTTTTAAGCTCGTTTTTAACTCTGATCTTAAGCTAATCATCTCACGTTGCATATTATCAAACTTATCATCATTTGCTTTAGCATAATCTAAAAATTCTCTATTAAGATTTTTAGTGTGAGCATTTTGAAAACCTTGTGTAGTGTTTTGAAAATCACGGTTTTGGTTTTGATTTGCAACTTGTCCATTCCCACTTTGATAATTCCCTTTGTTGTAGTTACATGAATTGCCTTGATTACCACCATTTTTATTGTTGTTTCGATAGTTATTAACATTTTGATTTGGTGGAGCTTGATTTGGGTGGGAACATTGGCCGTTTTGGTTGTAAGTTCCCGTTGCTACGTAAGAACTCGAAGTGTTACCACCGGCGGTAATGCACTCGGAAAGATCATGAGCTCCACTACAAGACAAACAACTCTTATCAACCGCTTTAACCGAAGTGGAATTCAAAGCATCTTGTGCTTTCCAATGAGTTATAAGATTTGAAAACCTATCGAAAAACCGATTTTCCTCATTAGCTTCATCATGTAAGGCATTAATGTGACGAGACGATGACGACGATGACGAACCCATATTGGCAACACTCGGTGTGTTACGAGGGTTATAAACCTTAGATCTATTCTCGATAATCTTTAAATCTTCATCGGTCGTTTTGCACAAAAAATTACCACCCGCGGCGGCATTCAAATAATCTCGTTCATGATCATTAAGCCCATTATAGAAAGTATCTATTTGATGCAATTCCGAAAAATCATGGTGTGGAAATTCATGTAACATTTCTTTAAATCGTTCCCATTCCATTGAAAAACTCTCATTATTACGTTGTGTAAACCTTAAAATTTCATGTTTCAAATGTGTTGTTTTCGATGGTGGAAAAAATTTGTTCACAAACTTAGAAACGAGATCACCCCATGTCAAAATCGAATTTCGCGGTTCTTTCTCGAGCCAAATTTTAGCGGGTCCATCTAACGAGTATGGAAACAACATCATCTTAATGGCGTCATGTGGAACATCCTTAAACTTGCTAGTTGCGGTGAGACGATTAAAATTCCTTATGTGGTAATGCGGGTTGTCTTTCTCATGACCTATAAACTAATTTTCTTACAACATCGACATTAAACCCGTCTTAATCTCGAAATTCTCACCAAGGATGTCGGGAATCAAAATAGCTTCTCCAAAACCCTCGGTGGGTGCTTGATGCAACCCCATCATAGTACGATTAGCCATGACGACTTCTTATTCTACAATAGGTTCAACAATTGGAGTTTGTTTTTCAATCAACGGCTCTTGATTTCCTTGACTTTGACGACGTTTACGAGCTCGTTTTCTTGATTACGAGTTTGCATAAATTTCATGAAGAATGGGAGGTGAGCAAAGAAGATTCTTTTTGGGTGTTTTGTGAATTTTCCAATTTTTTTGTGTTTTTGATTGTTTTTAATTTTTTTGGATTTTGTGTATCTTCGTAGACAACAATATACCAAATCTCTCCTCGAATCAAACTCTTGATTAAAGAAGCCTCAAAAGAATGAAAACGTCAAGTGGAGTGAACGCCTTCGAATGACTTTAGAACATTGGTGAAAACCAAATTGTTCAAGAGGGTTTAATCACGAAGAAAACCAAGCAAATATATATGATACGTAATAATACTTTGGGAGGCAAACCCCTCGATTAGCCTTCAATCTCAAAATACTCACAAGCAAGCGGGGAAACGAGGCGGCACGAAGCACTTAAGAGACTTTTTCCTTAGGGTATATTTTATAATACCCGCCTTATACCCACCTTATAGTTCGTATTTTTCAAAATCGAGCTTCACGAAAGTATTTATCTATTTTTGCCTTTTTTTTCTTTTGTTTGAGATTCGAATACATAAATTATAGATAAAATCCCAACTAAGGTTGTGTTTTCACACTTTTGGAGATATGTTGCGTTGATTGTGATACTTAATACAATATAGTAATAATAATTTACAAGAAAACGAAAAAAACCGATAATACGTATTAGTAGATTTCTACTAATACAAATACTATTTTTGGTTAATATTAAAAACAAAAAGACAAATTAATCACGACACACCTCCCCGACAGCAGCGCCAAATTGATTGTCGTAAAATACGACCTTTTAAGAAAAAGGCGTAAAAGCGGTAAGTATTAAGTGATGATTTAGGAAAGTCAAACACTAATGACCCGATTAAGTTCGTTTCCCAAGGAGGTATATGTGTGTGAATAATTCGTAAATGATTTGAGATTAATATTTGAGAGAAGGGGATGAGAAAATAGAATGACGAAGACGTGAAATTAATTACTATGACGACTAAACGTAAAGCCGTAAAAAGAGCTAAAATAAAAATAATTCTAAAAACTACCAAAAATCAAATTAAATAAACTAAGAGCTTACAAATGATCAAAACTTTTTCAAATCTTTTAAATAATTAAATATTAATTTTTAAATGCTAATTAAACCCTAAAAATCAAATTAATTATCAAAAAGCCCAAATAAAGATTTTTCACTTTGAAAACCTCTAAAATGACCTAAAAAGATTAAAAAGTATTTTTATAAATTTTTAAACTAATTAAAACTATTTAAAATGATTTAAAAACTATTTAAACTAACAATAATTATAAAAATTAATCTAATGATGATAAAATTAATCTAAGAGTTGCAAAAATCCTATTTTAATGTATTAAACCTAAGAAAAATATAAAAAGTGCAAAAAAGTGACATTTGAAATTTAATAATAAAATTATATTAAAATAATATTAAAAATCCAATAATTCTAAAAAATTTTAAAAACTTGAAAACTAGTTTGATTTAACCTAAATAATCAGAAAATGAAAGTGAAATTACAAAAATACCCCTAATGGGCCCCCCAAATGGGCTAAAACCAAAAACAGTCAACCTTAATGGGCTTTTGGGCCCAAAAAGTTAAACTAGGCCCAAATGACCTGAAAAAAGCCCTATTTGACTCAAAATTCAATTCTAAACACAAAAGTCTGAAGGCCCAAAAGCTGATTTTGAGCTTATCACGGCTTAAATAGTCAACAGCTTATTCTTATTGGGCCAATAAGCCCATTAAGCAATAAGCCCATTAAGCAATAAGCCAATGCCATAAGCTCTACTTAAACACACAACCTTCTTTTGAGATGCCTAAGAGATCTTTGAAAAGAAATTTTGAAAAAGCACACTCAATAAGCCAGAAATAAGCCAAGAAGATTTTCACTAAAAGACAAAATAGTCGACTTGGAGTTCTAGACCACCTCAGACCTTCTAATAAGTTGTAGAAGACTCTAAATGACTTAATTAAGACAAATCAACAAAAAAGGTTCAATAAGCCAAGCCAAATAAGCACAATAAGCTGATAAGCACTTATTTAAAAGTCAAAGTGTTTGGTTTTCTAGTCAAAACTCAAAGTCAAACCCTCAAATGCTCCAGAATGAACAAATGGGTCAAATAAGTGACACCTATTACAAATTAAAAGTTGTTGCAGGTTAAAATAAGTTAGAATAGCTTATTGATAATCTCCAGTTGAAATAACACTAGTAGTGGCTAGCAGCAGGGGAAAGGAGTTCCCACTGCTTTGACTATTTGACTTGCTTTTATTAAAGAGATCCAGTTGGATTTAAATGGAAACAAGGGCACCCTTGTGATCAGTGAATCACAAGGAGTCTATATCAACAAAGAAATCACAATTTGGTTCACTCAATAAACCCAGAATAAGCAAACAGCCCACAAATATTGCATAGACCTTGAAAATAAGCAGTTATGAACAAATAAGAAGTTTGAGCATAAATAAGCCAGTCAAATTGTACCAAATGCATACACAAGCTATACTAAAGTCTAATAAGCACAAGTAAACTTGTTTCAAGAAATGGATCAAAGTAAATAAGCAGATTCAAGCACCAAAAGTCACTGATTAGCAAAAGTGATTATCCAAAATCCTTTTGCTGATCTATTTGACCACCAATCCAATTTTAAGCCTTCAAATCTTTTTCCCTAATTACGTTAACCAAAATTTAACACTTTTTAACCCTAGTATACCCTTAGATCTAGGTGTCCCCAAAATTTTAGCCAAAATACCCAAGTAAAACTGTTTTTATGACCTTTTGATTGATTTAGGTGTTCAAGCCCACAAAACCTGTAGATAACTAACCCTTAAGAATAGATAAACATGTAACAACACAATAGAACCAAGTACAATAACACAAGCTTCCTTAAATCCCTTTGAATCAGTTAACCCAAACACCCCTTTGGAATCTGATTTTTCAATATTCCAAAGGATTGTTATGATTTAACCCTTCAATCAAGATCTAATCAACCCTAACAATACTTAATCAACCTCAGAAACTCAAATCAAGCCACAACAGACAGATTCATAATAAAACATGCAAAATAACCAAAAATTAAGCAAAAATCAGAAAAATGAAAAAGGAGAGAGATGCAAACCTCCAAGACTTACATCCAAGCCTTGGAATGTTTGAGCTGAGGTGCTAGCAAAACAAGCACCAACTTCCTTGTACCTGCTAAGATCAACAAACCACAAAGATGAACAAATAATAGAAAATCTGATTTTTTTGAAAACAAGAGTTTTATCCCATAAAACCTTTCCTCAAAAACAACAAAACATGAATATGGAACTCAGATTTCAGCTATTCAATCACCAAACTTTTATAAATAACAACTAGAGAAATCACAATTTTTAGAAACTCAAATTTTATTTCAATAAAAATGAATTATAAATAAATAGCGAAAATCTGGAACAAAGGGGCTCTCACATGTTGAGGCCTCCTTATATAGACGTCTAGGATCATTCTAGAAGGAAAAAGTACATGAAAACCCTAGCTATGAAATCTGAAATATGCCCTTGAGTACTTGATAGCGTTTGATGTTTGTGAGTTGTCCAAATGAATCAGAGACGTTCATTTTTGCTTTGTAGTTAAGCCATGAGTCTAAGCTGTTGATTTATCCACGTCAGATTCCTTGGAGAGGAGGTTGTGTTTTCATTGGTGGACGGGGTTGAGTGTCGGGTCACTTGGGTAGTGGGATTGAGGGTTTTGTATATGGGATGTGTTTCTGGGCGTGTGAATTAAGCGTGGGTGTGGGTAATTTCATTTTACCCTTTGGTTTAAGTGGGATGGTAACTGGGTTCTTGATGGTAAACAGTAACTCGTTTGATCCGTTTTTGTAGGACCATTTTACCCTTTGGTTCAAAGTTGAAGGACCATTTTGTAATTTTGACAAACTTAAGGGACCAAACTTGTAATTATGAATATACAAGGGTTTTAAGTGCCATTTCTTCATATTTTGAGGATCAATCTTGTACATCTTCAAGTCTTTAAGGGTTTATCTTGGATAATTCATGAACTAGGGCCCGATTCTTTGCACGGCTTCGTTTCTCGTGTTCCGTTTTTCTTGTTTCTTGTGATCTTTTGTCTTTTTCACGATATCCATACCTAAAACATACAAGTAAACAAATACAAGCATATATATGGTATTTTATGACATTTTAATGCATTTAAAGCCCGAAACGAACGATGAGATAATGTATAAAAGCCATCTCATCAATAGGTACAAAAGATCATAAATGAAGCAAACACGAGATTTCATGGGGATTTATCGAAGAAAAAGATGAAGAATGAAGAAAAGGATCAAAAGTGCCAAAGATGAAAGTTCAAGGGCTTAGAATGAAGACTTTATGAAGATTTTTCAAAGTTGAGGGACTAAAACTACCATTTTCCAAAGTTCAAGGGCTGAATTTAAAGCTTTTCAAGGTTTAATACAAGTTTGCACAAGTTTATAACAAAACTGCCAAAGATCACAACCTATAAGGGCCAGAAATGTCAAAAATGGGAAGATGTATTACTGCCAAACATTTGGATCAATCAGAACGCAACATGGACCATCACACGAATCATGATCCTAAATTTGACACTCCAACCAATCATACAGCCCCATTTGAGTCACACGGATGACACCACCACCCAATCAATACTATCCATATTTATTAACCCCTAATTATTACACCATTATTTACCACTTATTAATTATCTAGGATAATTAATTATACCTACAGCTTTAATTCTCAATCCCCACATACACACCTCAACAAATAAAAACACGCCACGTGGCACTTTTCTTCTCCAATAGACTGTGAACGATTGAGAGGGTTTCATGGTTCGTGTTCTACATGAAAATTGATCAATTCGACGACACGAAGCTAATGGTACCAGGAAATCAAACTGTCGTGGCCTAGATAAAAAAACCCAAATTGACATTCTTGACATAAACCCTAATCTGAAGTGGCTGTTTTTAGTAGAGAAATACCTATCATTCACTAACAAGCCGTCACATAACCAAATCCCAACACCCACCCACGCTACTCCTACCCTACTATAAATACCCTCTCTCCCTACACTTCACATACACCTTCTTTTATCATTTTCTCCTAGATTTTAGGATCTGTAGCTAACTCTTGGCTACAGATCATTAGTTTGTAGCTAGATAGTTCTTGTAACAAGTATTCATCAATTGTACTTTTCAAATTTCAATTTCAATAAAATTGTTCACGTTTACTGTTCATCGTTTTAAATTGTTTCTTCTACTGTTCCTACTATTATATTGTTGATGTGTTGATGTTTGGAAGCTGGTTTCAAGTCGTGAAACTTAAATTCACAGCTTATGATTTAGATGTGGGTTGATTTGAAATTTTTGAGGGAAAAATTGTGGTTTAAGACCATAGAATAGATCTCTGTAGTTTTGGTTTGTTGTTGTGGTAAATCTGGGTTGATTAAGGGTAGTTGATAGTTTTTAAGCTTGCTTCGCCATCAGTGGAGGCCTGGAAGCAGGTATAACTTTCATTTACTTTTTCTAGGCTTTAATTAGGATTAAGTAGCTACTATATGGTCTATTGCTTATATGTGCTTTAATTCTGTTTGATTTAGTTTTTACTAGTTCTACAATTGAATCTTGATAATTATGTATGCTTAGTATAACTTGGATCTAAAGATAGCTTTGTTATTTTCAGTTTTCTCATATAAACCTGTGTTTGGATTAGATATATGTGTTTTAATGGTTATAGTTATGGTTTTATGCTTTTGTGTATCTCATTTGTTATCCTTCATATAGCTTAAGTCAGTCATAATAAGTTAGCTAGTACAAGTAAAAAAGGCAAACGGTCACAAAAAAGTGTGGGTCATTTTTAAATCTAAATAGTTGTTTTTCAAGCATCATAACTTTCTCATTACTTTGATCTGGACAAAAAGGATTTGTGTTTTAGAAAACTAGTAGTAGTGTCTTTAAGTTTTCAGTTTTAAGTTTTCTTTGTAGCTTATTCGATAAGCATATTTTCAGCCTTGAAGTTAGCTAGTTAGAATTGTGTTCAAAAGCAAGTTTTTGTAATTAGCTTTCCATTCTTCCTAATCCATGTTTCTAGCTTACTTGTGTTCTTGAAAGTTGTTTATTTTCAGTCCATAAGCCAGAATAAGTCATCAGAAATAGTTTTAGAAAAAATCAAAAATTGGTCAAGCTTATCAAATAATCTAATTTAGCTTAATTTTAGATTCCCGCTTATTTTCTCAATGAAAATTTGAGCTTATTGAACTGGTCTCACTTTTCTTAGCTCTTTGTCAATTTCCGAAAAGATTTTCGAATATGAATAAGTCCTTATACGTTTTCCAAACTTTTGTACATGTTCTAAAATTCGAATAAGCAGTTTTAGCTTATTTCATTGGCTCAAATTAAGTTTCCATAGATTATTTTCGATGAGGAACAATTAGAAACAAACTAGAGCTCATTTTGTGGCTTAAATCTTGACTTATAGCATTTTAAATCCAAGCAACCCGTTTTTGTCATGAAGAGTGGAAAAATTGCACATTGGTTCCTGATTTCGCACATAGTTTAAATTTTGAGTAAGTTGCATAGTTGGTCCCTTCCCTTTAATTCTGTTTTCATTCCCTGCGCATAGTATTTCTACAATAAGGTTGCGTTTGTTTTATTTTCAAAAGGGGGCAGCGAAAGTTTTTATTGGGCTTCACATATATTTGGGCCTTCGAATTTCTTCTACAAAATAAAAGTTGCATGCATTTTTTTTTGTTCAATTAAGGTAAGTGTTAGGGATGGCACCCGTGGGTAATGGGTACGAGTATATCAAATCCGTCACCCACCCACTCAGATTTTTCATACCCACCACCCACCCATTACCCACTAGTGGGTATAATTTTCTACCCATACTCGTGGGTATTTGTTACCCGTGTGTAAAACCCATGGGTTAATACAATGAACAAAACCACAAAACCTTATATGAAAAGTAAGTATGCAAGTGCGTTTCAAAAAACGCAATTAATCATATTTATATAAAACTACGAATCTAAACTAAGTGAATAACTATTTATATGTGTTAAATGACAAGAGGTATGTCGTATACATGGTAGACTGAGTAAGATATTTTAGAAATGTAAAATAGTAGTACCTTCTATGTACACTCATATAGTGAAGAGTAAATTCGTGGGTATATCAAATGTGTGTCATGGGTTTACACGTGACGGGTATACTATACCCGTTACCCACCCGCCACCCATCGATGGGTTTAAAATTTTACCCACGACCCACCCATAGGTAAAAATATGACAAGAAAACCCACCCATTTATGTGTCGGTATCCGTGGGTTATGGGTTTTTTTACGCATTGCCATCCCTAGTAAGTGTTTTTTTGAATTGTTTCCATTTCATACATTTTTAAAATTTTGTTAAAAAATAGACTTTAGTTTAAAAAAATATAAAAATAGTTTTAATAAATAAATAAATAGAAAATATTAAAACTATAAAAAAATTAGTTTTTTTTTATATTTTTAGAATAAATTTGCCATTTACATTTTTAGAATAATTTTACATTTACGTTTTTGGCATTTTAGTATTTTGCATTTTTACTTGTCATTTTCGTTTAGCATTTTAACAATTCGTGTTTGCATTTTACTTGCGCATTTTATATTTTACTTTGTGATTTTTACATGCGGTATTTGCCTTTGTTTTAGAATAGTACGTATACGTATTAGATAATATTTTTACATATTTACGTGCTTTGTGCTAATTAGAAATAGATTCCAAACAAATACTATTAACCAAAAACAATTAATCTCATTGTTAAAGTTGAAAATCATTTCGAGTCGATTCGAGGAAAACGATATACTAAAAAATGGTTATTAAATTGGCGTCGCTGCCGCATCGATCTCGTTATGATTGACGATTTTTCGTGAGACAATTTGGATTTTGGGATCCGTTCACTTTTGAACGTTATTTTTCTTGTTAAAAAAATAAAAATTATATAAAAAATGAAAAACATAAAAATACAAAAAAAATAAAAAAATCACAAAAGCGAATTCTTTCCTAAGATTTGCCTAATAAAAAAAATCCAAAAGTAATATTTTTCCTAAAGTATTACACAAAAAAAGTAAGTACTATTGTTATTTTTCTTATTTCGATTTCTCTTGTTTTTATTATGAATATATTTTATTTAAAAAAAATAAAAATACAAAAAGATTATTTTTACTATAGATATTACGTATACGAACCCCAATATACAATATTTACATAAGTATTGCTTGCAATACCCCGTATTTGGAGGTGTTCCGGTTCCATATACGTGTATTGATCTAACAAAATAAAAGCCAAAAATAGATAAATACTTTCGTTAAGCAAGAATTCGAAAAAATACGAACTATACGGTGAATAGATAGGCGACGTGCTATAAAAGGCCGTCTAAGGGAAGCTAGGTAACTAAGTGCTTCGCGCCACCTCATTCCCCCCGTTCACTTGTGAGTATTTTTAAAAGGAAGGCTCATAGAGGGTTTTGCCACCCAAGTTGTATTACGTATATATTTTTTTGTAGCTTTTTCATATTGAAACTCGAGGGGGATAATCTCTTCCCTTTCAAAGTCGACCAAGGGCAATACCCGTATTCCTCATGTTTACTTGCATTCGCACACGCGCGTTTGCAAACATACCGCTTGGTGTATCATATTTTTCTCCGAAGAAGAATAATAAAGTCGTGACGAGTCAAGCCGATCCCGAGTATCGTAGTATAGACATGGCTATGGATAATCGATCGATTTATGAGTTGTTGCAAGTACCTACTGAGGGATGTCTCTAGAGTGCGATTGTTATACCAGATATAGAGGATGATTATTTTGATCTTAACCCGGATTTGATTATGTTGATATTCGGTTGTCATTTTTACGAATTTGAGGACGCCGATCCTTACAGTCATATTCGTCATTTTCTTTCATACGCCAATACAGTCAAATACACCAATGTGACACAAGACACTATCTATTTACACCTTTTTCCCTTTTCCCTTGATGGGCAAGCCCAGACTTGGCTTGAAAACGAACCACCACGATCTATTTTTACATGGGCTAATCTTGAGTCGAAATTAAATCAATTTTACCCTTATGCTAAAACGAGAAAATTTTGGTTGGAAATTACTAATTTAGTGCGTAGTTGTCCTCATCATGGATTTTCCGCTTTGCAATTGATTGATTCGTTTTATAACGGGTTGACTCAATACGATCAAGAGTCTCTTAACACGGTTGCGAGCGGGAATCTATACTCTCGGAGTACTAGTGAGGCTTTAATGATTATTGACAACAAGTCTCAAGTATGGAGTAAGGCCGAAGTATCCGGTAACACGGTTATCCATAGGAGTGGCCCTCTTTTCTCATATACTCCGAGAGTTATTGATGAGCCCTATGTTGATTCAGATGACCCTATTTTTGATGATTCTTCTAGTCCCCTTTCTCATGTGACTAGTGACTCTTGTCCTCCAGATTTTGAGGGAGAAGTAGTTATTGAGCGACTGACGGTTGAGTTGACTCCCGACCCACCACAAATTAATGTAGGGTGTTATGGGGATTTTCAAAATCAAGGCTTTCCAATTCAAGAAGATTTTCAAAATCATAACAATTTTCAAAGTAATAATCAAGGGGATTTTCAAATTCAACCTTCACAAATGGATGAAATAGTTGAAAATTTTTGAGGAACAAAAGAGGATTATAAATGACCTTCTTGAAGAGAACCAAAGTCTTAAATATCAACTTTTAAAAGCTTTGAGAGGTCATGTTGAGGCTAACACCACTACTAGTAGTGATGTTCTTACTGTGTACCCTTCCATCTGTCCGCCAATAAAGAAGAGACAAGGCCCAAAGATTATCATGAGTTTTACTCCACCTCTGGTGTTGACACCCAGAGATACATTTAGCTCTCCTCTTTCCTCACCTTTTGAGGAAATTCCCGAGATTATACTTGAGCCTGCGTTACCTACTAATGACCCTATTCCTTTAATTGATCCTACACCTAAGGAGTTTGTGGAGTTGGTTTTTAGTGAGGAGGACCCTATACTCTTATAGATTTCTACCATCTTACTTAAGGAACCTTTAGAAGAATCTAATTTGGATGGTTATCCTCATAGCTATAATCCGGATATGGATGAGTTACCTTATGATTCCAACAATACTTTTAATTCTTCCTCGGGATCGGATGAGGATGACTCTCCTATTTTTCCCAAACCGACTTTTGAAAAACATGCTAATGATACTAATGATTTTTCGGATCCTTTACTCCTTAGTGACGATTTTTATACCCCGATTATTGAGAAATACCATCACGAGGATGCTTTTTATGATTCTGTGTTATTGGTTTTCTCGGATGAGCTTAATTGCGATCATAGTATTGATGAGAAGGCAAATGTAGATTTAAAACTTGATATTGATATTGATTTTGAAAACTCGGATTTTGACAAATTCACATTTATCTCTTCACTAATTACTTTTGATTCTACCATCGATTCTCTTCCACATATCACTTTTAGTGATGATGATGGTTTTCTCATTCCCGAGATCGATGAGTTTATTGATATTGATACACCCATGGAGTACATATCAGGGTATTTTGATATAGAGGGAGATATAAATTTTCTAGAGGATTTATTACACGATGATACTTTACCTTGTCTCCCTTCCCGACCCACCCATTTATAATGATAAAGAGAACAAAGACCCGAGGGTTCTGACTATTAGTGTTTTGACACCTACTTTTTCACCGCCGATGTCTACCTTTAATTGTGAGAAACTTTTGCTTAAAGGAAACCCATCTTTCTTATACTTGTTTGCTATTTCCACCTTGGAGTTTATTTCCTTTAGGGATGGAAATCATCTATTTGACCCCGGTGGATTTTTATGGAGTTTTCCTTATTTGAGATGTTATTTCACCCTTTATCATGGAGAGATTTTCCTCCCTTGGAAATCTCGACTTTTCCATGATTTCCCATTTGAACGATGATATTCGGGGAATCAAGTCGAGCTAGAGACTCTGATAATAAAATCAAGCATCGTTTAACTAGGTTAGATTTTGACCTTTTTCCACCTTTTCACCTTTTCCACCAATAAGTGTAGGGGGAGCCTTGTAGGTTGTTTGTGATGTGTTGTTTTGTAAGCATTTGTGCTATCAAGATCCACTTTTGGTCTCTTTTGAGAAGAACCGTGATCCAGTGTTCCCGTGTACCTGGTTATCTTCGATTTGTTTTTACTATTGTGATTCATACTTGTATATAAATAAGTTGAATAAATGTAATCACTTTAGTTGTCTCTTCCTTAGCTCGATTTAAACAACTTACTCAATGTCCTAAGTGTAGGGGAGTTTACTTCCATATGCTTAAACATTGAGGACAATGTTTATCTTAAGTGTAGGGGAGACTTCTATCGAAGTAAAGTGGGCTTTTCCATGAATTGTGCTCATTTTAACTGAAAAATCAATATTTTTCGACGTTTTTCAAAAATTTTAATCTATTTCTGCCTAGTAGTAGTTTTCATTCTTTTATCTTCTTTCCTTTTGTCATCACCATCATATGTATATATTCCATTTCATGAATAAAGTAAAAAAGGAAATAAATAAATAAAATTGTTTTAACAAGTTTAGACGTCTTTGATATATTAGACACGTCGTGGATATTTTTACTCATCCCGAGTTTACTTATCCAAGTTTACTCTAGCTAGTATCCTTAACCATATGGACCTTAATTGGTTTATTAGGCTAAGCATCCACGAGTCTCAGTCATTGAGATTTTAAATTGTGGAGAACGAGAAATGATAAAGTAGATTATAAGTTACGTATTCTTTCATGAACTTATGTGAGTTAATTATAAGCTTTTTCTCCCAACACTTGCCAATGAATAAATGTAATAAATAAGGTCGTACGATTTGAAAAATTAATTAGCTTCTAGCCCAAAATCGTTTAAAAGTTACTCGGGATTAATTAGAGTTCATAGGCAAGGCATAACTTATTGAAGCGGGACGCGAAGATTTGCGTATCCAAAAAGGACCTTACAAGGCATGAGGATATCCGTGTCCAAAAAGGCCCTAACAAGGCATGAGGATTCAATTTTTTTGCTAAAGATCCTAAGATGATGTGAAGATCATTAATCCAAATCAATATGAAGGATCAAGACACACGACGAGAAGTAATTTACTCCCAATAAGGTTGCGGAAAAGTCTATCCAAAAGGCCCTTACAAGGCATGAAGATAAATAGATCCATGTCCAAAAAGGAGGCGGGTCGTTGTAGCATCGTTTGAAGCATCTCTTACACCAAATGAAGGTGTATACCAAAATGAAGAGAAGACCATAATTTCAAGATCGTTTCTCAAGATTTGAAGTTTGAAGTCAATGCCAAATATCGGTCCGAGAAAGGTCTCAAATCGTGAAACGAGTTATGCCAAGATATAAACTTTATGATATTTCGAGAAGCCGTTTTAAAATATTTTGTCCTTTAGCTAACTTTTGATTAAATCGTCCTACTTTATTTTCGGCCTTAATAAGTTATCGAAAAAAGTAAAAAATGCATCCTCGTGATCATTTAAGACAAACATAAAATACTAGAGATACACCGTAGGAATAAGGTGGTCTAAGTAAATAGTTAAACCACGTGAGTAAGTGTTAGCTTTATTAACTTGTAATAGCAATGATCTCGTTTTTACGCTTGGTATGGGAAACGTGAAACTTGAGGGTGATAAATATTCTTGACACCAAAAGCCCTAATTTAAGTCTTAGAATTCTTTACGAGTTTCTTCCATCAAACAATTTCAAAGTAAATAAATTAATTGAAATTTTTTATTTCTTTTATTTCCTTGAATAAAGTTTTAATCTTTTCATCGTTGTTGTTAGTTTCGTTTTATTGTAGTAGTAATACTATATCGTAATAAAGGTCAAGATGTGTTTATGAGAAAAAAATTTAATCTTGCTATAAAACTAATGCATTGCATGAGGACATTGCAATGGTCACTGAGAATTTAATAAGTGTGAAAACACTTATCCTTTTACCACTTAAAACAAGTAAAAACCAAACCAAAACGTGTATTTATAAACGTAAATGTCAGAATTACGCGTGGTTTTGTTTGTTTTTGTAAAATAGGTACAAAAGATCATAAATGAAAAAAACACGGATTTCACGATCTTTTGTTGAAGAAAAAGACAAAAGACATGCTCAACGGACCAAAAGTATTAAGAGGCACGGATAACGAGAAATCGCCAAGGAAAAGGTCAAGAAAACAGCAAAACAAGCACGAGAATGGAAAGAGCACAAAATTACGAAGCCAACGGTTCCGGCCTTTGCCTCGTAACTCGTCTCGGTTTGCATTTCTCATATTCTACTATTTTATTTCTAATTTTAACATTTTATTAATCTTAGTAAAATTAAATAAATAACAATTTTTTATTTTATAATAGTGAGTTTAGTATTGAAATAATTAATTTTGATTTTTAAATATTTTTAGTTTTAGTAGTTTTATTTTTATTTATTTTTATCTATTTTTAAACTAACACAAAAATATTAAAAAGAAAAAAAATAGCATGTGTGTTTCTTTTATGAGTAATTAGGTGAATGCTTCTAAAAGATTAAAGATGGTGGAGTTGGTTAAATACGATTAATTAAGAACCCTTGGATTAAAGAATAATGAAAGGTAAAGATGGTGATCCATGTGAAGTGCTCCCATTGGTCTATCTAAAATTATCTTTCATCCTAATGGTGAAAACACATCATCACCTACCAAATGACCAAAATTCCCTCAAGTTAAAGAAGAGAAGGTGATTAAAAGCCTAAAAAGACTAATCTACCCCTAGCACCTTAACTTCAACTATAAATAGCACCTCATTTTTCTTCATTTTGTATGCAGATTTTAGGTAGCTAAATAATGTCAATTTTATTTCTTGCTTTTTAAATGTATTTCCTTTCAACTTTGTACTAGCTTATCATTAAGCACTTTCATATTCATAAAAGTTTATGTTTTAGCTTATTCTCATTTTACCTTTATTAATCTTTTCTTATAATCTAGCTTATTATTTGGGGATTAGTTCTTTATAACTTTTTCCAAATAAGTTAAGATTTATATAAAAGCTTGAAATAATTCATTTTATTTCAAGCTTATTGTAAGCTTATTTTCTTAGATCTAGCTTATTGTTGGAGGATTTTTTAATTCGCCTTTTAGCTTTTTAAATCTCATAAGTTCTATGCTTAGGCTTACAACTTATTTATAAGCTATATTTTAATTAGTTGCTATTATATTATTTAGTTTACATCTTTAAATATTTGCAAGTGGTTAATTAATTTAGATAAAATTAAATTTTCATCTTAGATTCACTTTTTATAATTGTAGATCTATTGTTTCTAGCTTAAATTTAAAGTACTTTTATAAAATCCAAAAAATTAGTGTAGATCTATTAGTATTTATATAAATTAGTTTAGATCTAGTAGATTTTAATTTAATAGTCAAAGTATTTTAATAAAACCTTAAAAATGGTTTAGATCTATTCTTAGTCACCATAATCATATATTAATTGTTGCTTACCGTCCTAACCTTTTGTGTTCTTTTGATCTCGGCGTATCGATTCATCTTTTTGTGACGAACATATGGGGTGAATAGATTTAGTTGATTGTTGAAAGTACTTAGAGCGATTGGTTGGCGAAAGTTGAGAAGTTTTGGTTTATTTGGTTGGTTGTGTACTTTACGGGCCGTATTTTGTTGATTTGGTAGGCTGTGTACTCTATGGGCCATAACTTATTTATTATGTTGATGTTTTGTTTGGAGCGTTTCTTCTTACCGCGGGTACTAAAGTTCTTCCCTTTTTAATTACCTAGTTTAATCATTTTAGCTTAAATAATTAGATTAATTTAGTTTAAATTGTTTTAAAAAATTATCTCTTTTATTAAAACCATTTTTTATTAGTTTTAAAAGTTTCTTTTGTTTTAAAAGTATATTTAAAGATTAGTTTTAATTTAGATAAGTTTATTTTGAGTATAAAGTTTACACCTTTTGTGATTATTAAGCTTATTAGTACATAAAGCTTCAAGCATTATTATCTAAAGAAGATTAATAAGCTAAAATGGTTAAAGCATAAAGCTTTAATCTTAATTTTTGATTAAATTTTTATCATTTTTGCCTTTTGTTACGTGCTTGCATTTAGCTTAATTTTGCATCTAGAATAATTAATTTTTTTTAATATAATTTTGTTGCATCTTAGTTTTAATTAGTTTAATCTAGATTTTAAATTGTAGTATAAATTTATTTTGCATTTTAGATTAATTTTATGTGAATTATTTGCGCTTTTATTTTTATATATTCCTTAGCCTAAAATAATATTCCCATTTTAAGTACAATTAGAAATAGATTTCAAACAAGTACTATTAATCAAAAACAATTAATCTCATTGTTAAAGTTGAAATCAATTCGAGTCGATTCTAGAAAAAACGATATACTAAAAACGGTTATTAAGCTTCATCCTCATCGTCACTATCGAGTGGATTTTCGATTGGTGTATCTTGGGTAGGTTTGGTAGGTGATTCGTAAGATAAACCATGTAAAACCCACATTAAAAATACCATTAACAGTACACGTGATCAGTAAATACGCGAGAATACGATAAAAGTTAAAACTTTGCATTTATAATATATTACACGTGTCACGACATTTAATAACAAATATTTACGTATATTATAAATGTGACATGAACACGAAATTAAATTCACGACGAGTAAACACGAACATACATGTACAATTAACTAACTAGAAAAGTTACGGTTTTGCCTTTGTGAGCTTAGTGTGCCGCGGCTAGTCAAAGAGAAGGAAGGAGAAGGGCCTTTGTCCCATTAGTCCAATACTAATCCATGTTTAATAAAACTCCCAGGGAATAACCATAAATTAGTTTTATTAAAAATCAAGAAACTTTAAAACCCTCTCCTCCCTATGCCGCCGGTCGAACAAGAACACACAAGGGTGTTCGGGTTGATTTTCATCTTGGAATTTGGTACCTAGGTGTTCGTGTTTATTAACCTTAATCATCTACGCGTTCGATAATCACCATAACCTTTTTCTTTTTATTCTTTTTATTTGATTTATGATGAACATATGGTTAAATCTTAAAAAAAAACTATTAAACATGTTAAGGTTAACCAAGAATCAAGAATTAAGATTGTTTGGGGTTTGGTTTGGTTCGGCCGACACATAACCGAGAGTACAAGGCTCCCGACTTTGCTTTTGCACCACCACCGAGACCACCAAGGTCTCGGCTTGGCTTGGTTGGGTCGATCGCACATGAAGGGAACCCCCGACTCGAAGTCAGGGTCTGTTTTGGCTTTGTTTGAGTGTCAACCGAGACCTATAGTGTCTAGGTGGGACTATGTAGAAAACAGTGGGAACCCGGCTGAAGCCGGGGTGGTCTTGACTCGGGCAGTGGGTAACTGAACAACAAAAGCAGGGGGAACTATGGCCAGGCAGTGGCAACCGGCTAGCCTAGTAGCCACTGGCCGTGGGTTCGCCGCCGACTGACACCACTAGCCGCCAGCTGTGTGGTGTCGGCTAGGCACTTTTCGGGCTCAGGATTATTGTAGAACATGGGTTCAGGCTCGCGAATTAATAAAATCAGTTTATTTTATTTATTTGACAAGACTTAGGTTTTAAATATTAAAAGTAATATTTCATGATTTAACCTAAGTATTTAATTAGCCTAATTTAATTAAACATGTTATTTTAATTAAATTCATATAGTCTATAGTTTATTAAATCAACCATGTTATTTATTTAATAAGCTATAACATCTAATCCATGACTTGTATTTTTACTAATAAGTTTAACTTATATCTTAGCTTAATAATTCACCTTATTCTATATTTGGAAACTTTCTATTTTTGGAAACTTCTATTTTAGGAAACCTGCTAATTTTAGAAAGTTACTTAGTATTATAATACAAGTATTATAATACCTTACTACATGAATAATATACAACACAACACAAGAATAACTACAGATAATACCACTAAAGAGTAAAACATTACAGAACATGAATAATAAGCTAAGAACACACAAGACCAGTAAAATACACGTAACTCAGACAACTCATACACGTTACTCATCTTATGTAGTATTATCTGTCTAGGCGGAGTAGGTTCTTTCGTGTTTCCGTTAGCTTCTACTGGACACAAGGTACGGATTTCCCATCCTTTAGTAAGGACAATCTCTTCCTTTATTAGGATTTCCCGTATGCAGTCAACTGTTTTCCCAGTAGTTACATATTTAAATGCTTATGTTTTATTAGTTACCTTAGCCATATACATACATGCCGGTTTCACCTATTTATGGAGGTACCATAACCATAACACTGGAGGCACCAGTGTTATGACTTCACCACTGCGAAGTGATAGCTCGTGGCATCCCTTCAATTTATTTGGCCTTTATTATTTATTATGTTATCATGTGGGGCGTATGGGTGCATCTTAGTTACATTTTCAGTCAGGATTTTCATGGTGAATGTGGTGTGTGCCTTGCATCCTTCACATGGAGCTGATCCCTCCTACCTAGATCATATTAATTAGAGGCATCCCCTCTAGTTGCATGACGAGGTCTAGGTAACTCACCAGCAAATACCTCCTAAAGTTTCAGATAACAAAAACATCTTTTAATTAATTCATATTAGGTTCTTCTAGATTACAATATCTATAACTAGTTCACAACCATTCACGGTATAATTTTATGTCTAAATGCAGGATATGGTCATCCATCAAGAATTATTTAGATCACTTTTGATAATCAACATCTTATCTTTTAGGGAATTCTACTCGAGTTCCCATCAATTAAGACAATGTCGTCATGTCATAATCAATCAATCCATTGTACCGGCATTATCAACTTTTCAGTTTCATTGCCGTCGATAAGATGTGAACTTCTCAAAAGACTAATAATAACTCATAATTCTTCACAAATTCAAAGATATTAGGAGACATAACTACCTTTAAAAGAGTAAGGTCAACGCATAATCTACACGAGAGAAAATCAAATCAGATACAAACGAAAACATTTAACGAATATGAAATATCCCATGTTTTTATAATTTGATTACGCATTCGAAAGGTCCTCGGATCGTTACCCAGGTCATTCAAATGAAATCAGGTCATAAGAAATGATAAGAACGTCAATACATCCAGTCGGGTATCAACACTCGGTAATCAGATACTTTTCTTAAGAATCTCACTACGGGAGAATTGGACAAGAAAGAATTGTCAATTGTCAAATAAGACAATTTCCATAGATGAGTAAATTCAACTCAGAAGAATAAATAGTACAGGCACATATGTAGGTGTCCCTAACACTATGTCCCTATTTTTCACTTCTTGCAGATCTCATAAAATTTAATCTTTCACAATCTTTAAAGAAAATTTAGTGTTTATTAATCAGTTTTATGGTGACTACTAATCAGCCATGCATGGTCCATTCCAAATTGTATGTAGGCGCGCAACTATATACAATTTCAAGATCAACGATGCAATACTCAGTTCGTCAAAATGTTATCATCATGTTTATAATAAAAACATTTTCATGCTTAATTCTTAAAATGAATTTACAGATATGTTCTTTGTTATGAAAACAATTAAGTTTTCCAAGGTGTTTTATAAACAAATTCATTTCGATAACAATCAATTATAAATCTCGCTTTGAATAATCCTTATAGTGATGAAAATTCAATTTTTCTCAAAGGATACCGTTTTAACTTAATAAGAACAATGTGTGATCTGCAAAAGAGTGATGAAGAGTTGTTCACTAAGAACCAACTACAATATGATAGGAAATGAGCTTTAGCCAAGTAATCATGAGGTTCATGACCTCGATGGCACTTACGAAGAATGATTCACAACGTAACTCAAATCAAGATGAGTACTTGTTCAATGGTTGCATCTCTAATGCGAACATTAGGATGAAGCAATAAAAGATAGATAACATCGATACATGTAGGATTTAGCAATCAAAGGTAGTATTTTCAATAATCACAAACAAGTCAAAATTGTACCGTAACACATTACGTGTCACTACGTCATACAATTCTCAGAACTCATCCTACCAACTGATATCTCAGTTAACTTAGGGATTTTTAAAAGATACCACGATGAATACTAACCTACAAGAGTCATTAGGTGTCTCACCTGTCCCGGAAGATCCATCGGTCCTAATTCAGAAGAAGATTTCTTCAATTTATTTCTTGGAAACTAGGCATCCTCGTTAGTGGACAATGGCTTAGGAACAACCCTTAACACGAACCTACAATCATTTAAAACCTCATAATTCAATCAAATAACTTAACGAATTCCTCTTAACAATCTCATATTCCATACAAGTTAAATTTTACTTTATTCAAGTTTCAACCAATTTTATACTCAATTCGATATCCTACCTCATTTCCCAATACTTCAACTTTATTTTTAAACCTTAAAAGGGCAATAAAAGCTAGATATGAATCAACCCTTAATTTCCAATCCTATAGCTCTTACAACAACAATTATCAAATGAGTCACTAGTATGAAATGACTTGATCATTTAACTAGACTTCTCGGAAAGGTACTAGTAGCATGAGGCTTTTGGGTAATGGTTCCAATTACAGCCTCAAGTGCAACATTCACCCTTTCGATTCAAATTTAACAATTTGATGACAACGACTCAGATGACATCTTTCTAGGTGGTAACGTTTTGTCAAACTCCACTCTATAAGAAAAGATCGTCATATCATCGATATCAGATTTAATCTAGCCAATTCTTCTTCAATATCGCAATCAACTAATATCTACATTTCTACGAATATCAACCATTTGTTGGGATCATAAATATCCACAACTTGGTTTAGATCGAGGATAGCTAGAATTCCTACGAGAATAGCTTCGATTAATTACTAGGGAGGTTAGGGTTTCTTGTGACAATCTACGTCGTATAAATACCTCGTATAAATATCAAAATAATCATCAAACAATCATGTAACAAAATTACATCATATATATATATATATATAATCCAAGTTATATATATATTAAAATAACACTTCTCAGTCTGGCCTTGTCGGTAACTCGGGAATTCTTCGGCACCGTTATAGTCAAAAGATTTTTAGACATTTTTAGAAAAATGTTTATAGTTAAAAGATTTTGAAATGTTTTATTCAAAACCTTGGTTTTAAAAATCTTTCGTTCTTTATAACGAGAGCTCTGGTACCAAACTGTAACACCCCCAAATTTATACAACTCAATACAGCGGAAGACTAGTTGGTGTTACGGGATAGCACATTACTCACATCATAGACAACGCATAAAAATCGCGTCGTTTATTTATAAAGCATTTCCATTCATAAATATCAAAGTTACATTGGTCCCAAGTCATTATATTTCATACAGGTTTTACAAAACATTTGAATGGAAATTATAATTTAAGTGCAGGCCATGAATTCTTGTTGTCTTCCCGAGAATTACCTTCAAGTACTTGAGATAAAACATGTTAAAAGAAAAGGTCAGCGATAACGCCGAGTGAATTCATAGAGTTTAATAAACCATCAATATAATATCGGTATAAAATTATTACCGAAAATCATTTTGTACAAATCATTTTAATAGGCCATAAAATAGCCAAAGTCATTTTTATACAAATCCTTATCAAAAATCATAATATAGGCATTTGCCTTAAGAGTCATTATACGAGTCAATGTCGTAAAAAAACATCATACAATACGTTTTGCAACGTTGTATAGATTACATAAAACCGTTATATGAATATGGTTATATAAAACCAAAACACGAACATAATATATATTGTATGACCCCGTATTGCTAGTCAGGCAATACATCGTAATTCGATGCGTCTAGTAGTATCTCGTTAGTTGGATTATTATAAGCCGCATGACATTGTTACCTTACTAAAACAAACAACGGGTAGCTAACCCGATACCAAATTTGCCCATCTAAGTTAGCGTGTCGTCACAAAGGTCACGCTATGGAAATCTTCTCATACATAAATTCGCTTACCAATCAATGTGGCACGACGGGGATCAACCGTCAAGGCGCGAACTGGGGTGATCGTCCCCAAATAGTACTATTATATGCACAAGCATCTACCAAATCCCGGTAGTTCACAATTCATGCTAATGGGACTTTTAATGACATAAACTAACTTTAATAATCCATTTGATTTCATCTATCGGGTCCTTTAATTATTTATCAGGTCATACAATCGGGTCATACAATCATTCGGGTCCAAATCAATAAACAAAGAATCGGGACAAATGGTGTCCTAATTTTATAAAAACTAACATGTTATCTCCCTCGCGGGTTTATAAAACATTTCATAAAATCATTTAAAAGAGTGCGAGGCAATGAACTCACGTTAATGTGGGAAAGCGGGTTATTGGCAATTCGGATGTACGGTACGTGCTTCAATCACGGAAACCTAGACAAATAATACTCGTCTCAGACTCATGTCCAATGACTTTATAAAAATAACAATTATGTATACATATGATGATTTTATGTATATGATGATCCAGTGGGTTTACATGTTCTCTTTTACTCATTTTAGTGTTTACGTATTGGTATCTTCTTACTAGTTTACTAGTTTTACCTATTTACGTGTTTTAGGTCCAATAAGCCTATTATAAGTTTATTAACTTGTATTAATCCATTTCATACCTTTATTATCAGTATTTACATTTTATATGTTGGGCCCAAATGGATTGAGCCCAATAAATAAGTTTATAAGTGTTTAAGTCCATTTTGTTGTTTTATTAGTCCAATAACGTTAATTTATCCCGTTAATGTCCGTATGTTATATAGTTTGGGTTTTATCGGTTTTTACTTGTTCTATATGTTTATATATCAGTATATGAGTTTTATAAAGTTTAAATTAGACGGGTCCAACCGTCTAAGTTTTATTTAACAAAAACGTTAATTTTACGGTAATAGCCGAAAAAGTCGTAAAAATCATGTTTATAGTTTTATAACTTATAAAACTTAACAAGTTACCATTTTTATAAAATAAAAATCCACTTATTTACCATTGTACATATTTATATAAATGTATTATATGAGTTAGTGGGTTTTAATTCACATTTTATACTATTTTTAGTTGAGTGCTTATATAATACTATTATACTTTAATTTCCAAAATCTGATTTTTATTTTCATCTTCACCAAAACTGCCATATCTAGAGTTCTATATGGAGATAGAAGCTCAAATTTTTATCACATAAACTACATGATATGTGCTCCATTTATCTCAGATTTGTACTTTAAACTTGTTTTGATCATATCTCACTCATTACAATGATTCCATTGCATGGCCAATTCTCACATGTGTACAAGACATATTACTTACTGTATATCTATTAATCTATGCTATTTTTATCAGTTCATCATATGATTCTTTACTGTTTTATACAGCCAACAATTTAAACAAGATTTTAGCCTTGTTTCTTATAGTTTTTCATCTTTTTAAGCATGTTTATTAACACCAAATCCCCACACAATATTTTTAATCATCATTCATCATCATATACATATACATAAGTAAAAGAAATACAAGATTACATAATCAAAAATAACAAGAGGATGAGGAGAACAATCTTTATACCACCATGATGTAGGTTGTGATCAAAACATGGATTTTGATGGAGAAACTTGTGAATAACCAAGACCATCTTCAAGACCACCATTCTTTATGAACACCTTTTGGAAAATCAGCCCCAATACTCCATAGCAACTCCTCTTTGGATGTTATAACTTGCACCAATCAATAGGGCTTTTCAAAAGGGCATCATCATATATGTAAATAACATATGATTTCATGGTTAAATTTGATCAAATGAGGGTTGTTCTTGATGAATATGGGACGAATTTAGAGAGAGAGGAGAGTGTTTATGGTGGTTTGCATGTGAAAATGGAAGGAAATGGTAATGTCTAGTGGTTTTGTTAGTTTAGTGGGAAGAGAAGCTTCAAAATGAAGCTAAGTTACAAGTGTAACTTAGTTTAGTGTAAGGATGCCACATCTTTGATGTGGTGTCCCTAGTTAGTGGGGTGGGATAAACTAGTTTTGTCCCATCCCGCTAATTTACGGGTATTCCTCGATTCTAGTTTCCTCGATTTGCGTGCTCTCGGGTCGTTTTACGAAAAACGTTATTATAAATTATGAATCAACGGCACAAAACGAATCTAATAAAAATTGTCTCATCAAAAACGGAGTTCGAAAACGTAAGTTCGTAATCCTAAGGTTTCCGGTTTAGTCGTAAAGGACGTCAAATTAAAATCGTAAGTCCTAATCTCTTCTCGTAAATTTGTGAGTTTATGAACCAACACAAATTTAAAACTCCAAAATAATATTCACGGATAAATTTATTTTCTGAAATGCCGGACTGTCACCAAGGACGGTGTATGTAAACGTAAGCACGTAACGTTGAATCCTCCGGTTTAGACGTAGTCGATACTACTTCAAGACGTAAATCCAAATTACTTCCCAAAAATAAGTGAGTTCATATTATAACATTAAAATAATGTTTTTAAATAATATCTGAGAATAAAATATCAATCATAAATTGACGGATTGTCACATAAGGGGTACCTTGCTATCTTCTTCCATCCCTAGGATTACAAAGTCGACAAGAAAAATGAATTTTACAACTCCAACGAGCTTGTTTTGGCCTATTCCCATTGGGTATTGAAAAGAACGGTCCGCGAGGCGAACACTCGGTTTTGTGAGTTTGAGAACATCTTTGAGAGTTTAGCATACAAGGAGTATCTAATGAGGTTAATACTAGCGCCAAGATCGGCCAAGGCGTTACAAGTGTATGAGTGATGGAAAGTACATGGAATTAGAAAACTTCCCGCATCTCCAAGTTTTGGTGGTACTTTGTTTTGGATAATGGCAGAACTTTCATCATTTAGAAAAGCTAAAGAAACATATTCAAACTTATGTTTTCTTTTGATAAGTTCTTTGAGAAATTTGCCATAGTTTGGCATTCCAGCCAGAACATCGAATAAAGGCATATTAATTCGAACTTCTTGGATTAAGTCGAGGAATTTACCATACTTAGCTTGCATCTTTTTCTTGCGTACGCGTTGGGGGTATGGTACTTTTGGTTTATATGTTTTGGGTGTTAGGTTTGAGTTTTCAGTGGGTTTTGTTTTTGTTGGTTGAGCTTTAATAAGTGTGAAAACACTTATCCTTTTACCACTTAAAACAAGGAAAAACCAAACCAAAACGTGTATTTATAAACGTAAATGTCGGAATTACGCGTGGTTTTGTTTGTTTATGTAAATTAGGTGATTGTGGTTAAATACGACCTTTTATGAAAAAGGCGTAAAAGCGGTAAGTGTTGAGTGATGATTTAGGAAAATCAAACACTAATGACCCGATTAAGTTCGTTTCCCAAGGAGGTATATGTGTGTGAATAATTCGTAAATGATTTGAGATTAATATTTGAGAGAAGGGGATGAGAACATAGAATGACGAAGGCGTGAAATTAATTACTATGACGACTAAACGTAAAACCGTAAAAAGAGCTAAAATAAAAATAATTCTAAAAAATCCTAAAAAATTACCAAAAATCAAATTAAATAAACTAAGAGTTTACAAATGATCAAAACTTTTTAAAACCTTTTAAATAATTAAATATTAATTTTTAAATGCTAATTAAAGCCCTAAAAATCAAATTAATTATCAAAAAGCCCAAATAAAGATTTTTCACTTTTTAAACCTCTAAAATGACCTAAAAAGATTAAAAACTATTTTTATAAAATTTTAAACTAATTAAAACTATTTAAAATGATTTAAAAACTATTTAAACTTAAAGTAATTATAGAAATTAATCTAATGATGATAAAACTAATCTAAGAGTTGCAAAAATCCTATTTTAATGTATTAAACCTAAGAAAAATATAAAAAGTGCAAAAATGTGAAATTTGAAATTTAATAATAAAATAATATTAAGTATCCAAAAATTATAAAAAATTCTAAAAACTTACAAACTAGTTTATTTTAACCTAAATAATCAGAAAATGAAAGTGAAATTACCAAAATACCCCTAATGGGCCCCCAAAGGGCTAAAACCAAAAACAGTCAACCTTAATGGGCTTTTGGTCCCAAAAAGTCAAACTAGGCCCAAATGACCTGAAAAAATCCCTATCTTACTCAAAATTCAATTCTAAACACAAAAGTCTGAAGGCCCAAAAGCTGATTTTGAGCTTATCACAACTTAAATAGTCAACAGCTTATTCTTATTGGGACAATAAGCCCATTAAGCAATAAGCCAATGCCATAAGCTCTGCTTAAACAAACAACATTCTTTTGAGATGCCTAAGAGATCTGTGAAAAGAAAATTTGAAAAAGCACACTCAATAAGCCAGAAATAAGCCAAGAAGATTTTCACTAAAAGACAAAATAGTTGACTTGGAGTTCTAGACCACCTCAGACCTTCTAATAAGTTGAAAAAGACTCTAAATGACTTAATTAAGACAAATCAACAAATAAAAGTTCAATAATCCAAGCCAAATAAGCACAATAAGCTTATAAGGACTTATTTAAAAGTCAAAGTGTTTGGTTTTCTAATCAAAACTCAAAGTCAAACCCTCAAATGCTCCAGAAGGAACAAATGGGTCAAATAAGTGACACCTATTACAAATTCAAAGTTATTGCAGGTTAAAATAAGCTAGAATAGCTTATTGATAAGCTCCAGTTGAAATAACACTAGCAGTGGCAAGCAGTAGGGGAAAGGAGTTCCCACTGCTTTGACTATTTGACTTGCTTTTATTAAAGAGATCTAGTTGGATTTAAATGGAAACAAGGGCACCCTTGTGATCAGTGAATCACAAGGAGTCTATATCAACAAAGAAACCACAATTTGGTTCACTCAATAAGCCCAGAATAAGCAAACAGTCTACAGATATTGCATAGACATTGAAAATAAGCAGTTATGAACAAATAAGCAGTTTGAGCATGAATAAGCCAGCCAAATTAAACCAAATGCATACACAAGCTATACTAAAGTCCAATAAGTACAAATAAACTTGTTTCAAGCAATGGATCAAAGTAAATAAGCAGATTCAAGCACCAAAAGTTACTGATTAGCAAAAGTGATTATCCAAAATCCTTTTGCTGATCTATTTGACCATCAATCCAATTTTTAGCCTTCAAATCTCTTTCCCTGATTAAGTTAACCAAAATTTAACGCTTGTTAACCCTAGTCTACCCTTATATCTAGGTGTCCCAAAAATTTTAGCCAAAATACCCAAGTAAAACTAATTTTATGACCTTTTGATTGATTTAGGTGTTCAAGCCCACAAAACTTGCAGATAACCAACCCTTAAGAACAGATAAACATGTAAAAACACAATAGAATGAAGTACAATAACACAAGCTGCCTTAAATCCCTTTGAATTAGTTAACCCAAACACCCCTTTGGAATCTGATTTTTCAATCTTCCAAAGGATTGTTATGATTTAACCCTTCAATCAAGATCTAATCAACCCTAACAATACTTAATCAACCTCAGAAAATCAAATCAAGCCACAAAACACATATTCACAATAAAACATGCAAAATCACCAAAAAATAAGCAAAAATAAGAAAAATGAAAAAGGAGAGAGGTGTAAACCTCCAAGACATACATCCAAGCCATGGAATGTTTGAGCTGAGGATCTATCAAAACAAGCACCAGCTTCCTTGTACCTGCTAAGATCAACAAACCACAAAGATGAAAAAATAATAGAAAATCTGATTTTTTTGAAAACAAGAGTTTTATCCCATAAAACCTTTCCTCAAAAACAACAAAACATGAATATGGAACTCAGATTTCAGCTATTCAATCACCAAACTTTTATAAATAACAACAAGAGAAATCACAATTTTCAGAAACTCAAATTTTATTTCAATAAAAAGGAATTACAAAGAAATAGCTAAAATCTAGAACAAAGGGGCTCTTACATGTTGAGGCCTCCTTATATAGACGTCTAGGATCATTCTAGAAGGGAAAAATACATGAAAACCCTAGCTATGAAATCTCAAATATGCCCTTGAGTACTTGATGGCGTTTGATGTTTGTGAGCTGTCCAAATGAATCAGAGACGTTCATTTTTGCTTGGTAGTTAAGCCATGAGTCTAAGCTATTGATTTGGCCATGTCAGATTCCTTGGAGAGGAAGTTGTGTTTTCATTGGTGGACGGGGTTGAGTGTGGGGTCACTTGGGTGGTGGGATTGAGGGTTTTGTGTGTGGGATGTGTTTCTGGGCGTGTGAATTAAGCGTGGGTGTGGGTAATTTCATTTTACCCTTTGGTTTAAGTGGGATGGTAACTGGGTTCTTGATGGTAAACAATAACTCGTTTGATCCGTTTTTGTAGGGAAAAAGGTGTTTGGCGCGTGTTTGTTGTATTTAAACTTTGGGAAATGGCAGTAGTAGCCCTTGTGTTTTGGTGAAGTGTGCGTTTTTCAGCCACAAAACTTGTTTCCCTTTGTTAATAAACTTTCAAAGTTCACACATTGGCCACAAAACTTTTGCAAAATGTTTTCAAGGGTTGTTTTTGCCACTTTTGCATATTTGAAGGACTGATTTGGGACATTATTGATCTTCAAAGGTGTTCATTGTTCTTTCACTTCACGAGGGACCATAATTGATCAATTAGAATAGTTGAGGGACTAAGCTTGCCAATTCTTCAAAGTTGAAGGACCATTTTGTAATTTTGACAAACTTAAGGGACCAAACTTGTAATTATTAATATACAAGGGTTTTAAGTGCCATTTCTTCATATTTTTAGGATCAATCTTGTACATCTTCAAGTCTTCAAGGGTTTATCTTGGATAATTCATGACCTAGGGCCCGGTTCTTTGTACGGCTTCGTTTCTCGTGTCCGTTTTTCCTTTTTTCTTGTGATCTTTTGTCTTTTTCATGATATCCATACCTAAAACGCACAAGTAAACAAATACAAGCATATATATGGTATTTTATGACATTTTAATGCATTTAAAGACCGAAAAGAATGATGAGATCATATATAAAAGCCATCTCATCACTCCCCCATACTAAGTCATTGTCGTGTCCTCACGTAATGCTAGAATGAAGTATCAAAGCATCACCAAAATTCAATTTTATTACCCTTTATTGAAAAGTAAAAGACTTGCAATAATACTACGAAGATGGGTGAAGACATAATGTATGATTTTCATCACGAATGTGACTTTTAGGGTCAATGAATAGAAACAAGTAAATGTCCCATAGATTAAATTTCGTCATCCTTTATTGTCATACATTCCATGCTAAGTGCAAAACTGAGATCATTGTTGGTACAAGTCACAATGCTAACACTACTCATACGTCCAAATTATGTAATACTTTTTCTCCCCGTAATCCTAGTTATTATAAAAGGAAATTGGTTTCTAAAATATTTTAACTATTTGTCATGGATCACAAGTGATTCATATTGACTTATTTGAGTATTTATTAGTCCGAAAGTAAAGTAGCGCGATTTAATTGATAGTTAGCCGAAGGACAAAATCTTTTAAAACGGCTTCTCGTGTATCTCCTTAAGTTCATATCTTCGCATAACTCGTTTCACGATTTGAGACCTTTCTTGGACCGATATTTGGCATGTACTTCATACTTCAAATCTTGGGAAGACGTTCTTGAAATTATGGTCTTCTCGTCATATTTTGGAATTTCTTCACTTGACGGTTTTGAGAGATTCTTCATACATGGACCACGACTTCATCATTTTTCTTCAGTCATTATTTTGGACTTTGATATACAACGATCTGCTTCCTTTTCGGACTTGGATATATTTATCCTCATACCTTGTAAGGGTCTTTTTGGATAGACTTTCTCCATGATCTTTAGTGGAGTAATTGCTTTTCATCGTGTGTCACGATCCTTCATATTGATTTTAGAATAATGATACTTCACATCATCTTGGATCTTTAGCAACAAAATAGAGCTCCTCATGCCTTGTTAGGGCCTTTTTGGATCTTCACCAATCTTCGCGTCCCGCATCAATAAGTTATGCCTTGGCTATGAACTCTATTCAACCACGAGCAACTTTTAAACGATCTTGTGCTAGATGCTAAGTAACCTTTCAAATCGTACGACCTTACTTATTGCAATTATTTTTATTCCTAATGCATTGATCTTATGGGATAAAAAGCCACAATTAAAAACATATGAGTTTTTTAAAGAACATTTTCATGTTCTACGTTTAGCATGATCACTTGTCTAACTCTATCATTTCTCGTTCTTCACTATTTAAAGACCTCTAATTAAAGAGACGCGTGAATACTTAGCCATGCAAGTTAAAATTAAGCCAAATTAGGATTGGCTTTCATTAAGACTATATCAAATCAAAGTTTTGGGTTTTCAAGCCACCTATAGGATCTTGCACTTTCTTGGACTTTTTCATGTTTAGAGAATGCATTTATAGTTCCCTTGATAAGTGAATTTCTAGGATCAATTATAGGAACTTGCGAAAAGTTCTTGTTCATAACCCGAATGAGCTAAGACTTTCGCGTTTTAAAGTTCCCTATATAAAAGTCTAGCAAAACTTGAATTGAGCGGGTTAAGGAATGTAAAGGGCTCCAAATGCCCATCAAGTCAAAAATTAGCTCTTATTCTAAGCATCAGAAAATATACATTCGTGTCTTAAAAAACACTTATGAAAACTATGAAAAATTTAAAATTTGGCCATATTTAGCCTTATTAGCAGTAAAACAAAACAAAACATTGAAAGTTGGAAAACGTGAGGGCGTAGCAAAGCAAGTACATATTCACCCCCCATACTAAAGTTAAACATTGTCCTCAATGTTTCGAGTCCAAAGGTAGAGCACCCCCATACTAGAGACGAAGAGTCGAATGCTTAGGATCTAGCATGGAAAGGGTGATCAACAATATATCTAAAGCTATTTATTAATTATGCTAAAAGATAATTGTTAGAACAATAAAGGATATGTCATGGATTCGTGAAAAACTTCTTCAAGCAAACGATGGAGGCTCACGTAAATGAACACGAGAGTCTTCAATCGTAGTGATGATGATGATCTAGCTAACACAATCACAAACAACCACAAGACAACGAGTTGGAAGGGCACAAATCCCCTCTCATTATTTATTAGAAAGCATAAAAAGATAAGCATAGGATCTCCCCCACGAGGCACCTCATTTTTTATTACCGAGTCATGAGCTCGATTCGATCCCCTCAAAATGTGAACATTTAGGGAAATCATGGTATGGTCAATTTTTGATGGGGCTTACATGATAAACAAGGCCCAAAAAGCAATCGGTATTAAGGACTAACTCTTTTAATGATGCAAAATACCGGGATCGAAGATGGCGTCTTCGTTTTCATTGGATAAACAAATCAATGTCAGTTCAACATGTGCCATAAACTCAAATAGTTTAAAGAAAAGAGATGAGAAGTAGAAGGGTGGGACAATTGGTAAGACAAACTTTTGAGCTACTCGAGGTAGACTCGTAGCAAGCAAATAGATATAGTTTCCATTTATTGCATCGGTGGAAGACCGAGATTTCCCTTTACATGAAATTCCGGGATCGAAGATCTCATCCTCGGTGGACAAGGATGAGGGAACATAAGTGGCTTCCCACATACTAAAACCACACAAATCATCGTCAAAAGGAGTAGACGAGCTTGTAGCACTCAAAACACGTGGTGACGACGGAGTTATATTTGTAGAAAAATCAATTAAATCACATTTAAAATCTTTTTTCTTTTTTACCTTTTAAACTCTCCTTATGAAAACCCTTTTTGATTATGTCGAAAACATTTGGTGTTTCTAAGACGATGTTAGTCACACTAAAAATTCTCATATTTGAAAACCGTTTTGGTTTTGGTGGTGGTAAGTTCTCAAAACGTTTGTCGACAAAGAAAACCTCCTCATCGGGGTCTTCATATTCGTCATCCAAAAGATCTTCCGTAGAAATCAGCAACTTATCAACACTTTTCAAGAATGAATGTTCGAGGTGAGGCGAAGGATTTTTCGATTCAAATATTGACGGTTTCTTCTTTGTAGGCTTTACACTCATAACCTCCACCGGCGGAGGAAATGGTAAATTGTTTTGGGCGACATTTCCTAAAACTCTTGGTGAAAATTCTTTGCAAACGACATTGGTTGAATCACCATGGTTTAAAGTTGCAATAGAATAGACATGAGAAAGATTGGAGTTTTGTGTTGCATTGATGACAAGTTCTTCCTCATTGAAATGAAGGGTTATTTTTCGAGCATGAACATCAATAAGTGCTCTTGATGTATCCAAAAATGAACGACCCAAAATGAGAGGAACTTTTCGATCGATAGGAATTTCTACAACAATAAAGTCAACGGGATAGTAAAACTTTCCGACTTTAACGAAAACGTCCTCGGCTACTCCACATGCTAAAATCGTAGAATGATCGGCCATCTCGATAGACATGTTCGAAGGAGTAAGAGCCGGAAGCGAAATCGATTTGAAAATCTCAAGAGGCATTAAATTAATACTAGCACCAAGATCGGCCAAGAAAAACCGATGAACAATTAGACGATTGTTGTAACTTCTCTTTATTGTTTAGCATACTTTTGAAGTTTGCGGCGAATCGAGGCATCATGATAAGAGCGTCGGCAAAACTTATGTTAAAATGTATGTCACGAAACATTTTCATAAAAAGCTCAAATTGATAATTATTCGTTCTTGTGCCTTTTCTTTGTTACGTCTCGAAGGGTAAGGTATGGGTGGTGTGCGTTGGACATTAGGCAACGGCCTTTGAATCTCGGGTTCCATGATTGGTATTGGTTCAACCGTAGGTGTGGTTTGAGCGGTACTTCGTGGGCTTGTGATATGCTCCTTTTCGACCATCACATCGGGCTCTTTCTCGATTTCCTTCTCCGTAGAAGTACTTGGACGAGAGATTGGTTCCTTGAAAGTTTTACCACTTCGTGTAGTAATAACCTTCATTTCTCCCTTCGGGTTTGTAATGGTATCACTAGGAAGACCACCCGAGGAAGAGGGTTTACACATGATTGCTTCAAACATTTTTGCCATTCGGTCTTCAAACATTCATTGCCTTAAATCCGCTTTTAACAATTCTTGCTTAATCTCATGTTGTCCTTGTTCCATCTTTTGTTGATTTTGTTTAAGACGTTGAACGTTTCCTTCCATTTTATTTGCATGAGTCTTAAGTTCATTAGCAAGTTCGTTTTAAGCTCGTTTTTAACTCTGATCTTAAGCTAATCATCTCACGTTGCATATTATCAAACTTATCATCATTTGCTTTAGCATAATCTAAAAATTCTCTATTAAGATTTTTAGTGTGAGCATTTTGAAAACCTTGTGTAGTGTTTTGAAAATCACGGTTTTGGTTTTGATTTGCAACTTGTCCATTCCCACTTTGATAATTCCCTTTGTTGTAGTTACATGAATTGCCTTGATTACCACCATTTTGATTGTTGTTTCGATAGTTATTAACATTTTGATTTGGTGGAGCTTGATTTGGGTGGGAAGATTGGCCGTTTTAGTTGTAAGTTCCCGTTGCTACGTAAGAACTCGAAGTGTTACCACCGGCTGTAATGCACTCGGAAAGATCATGAGCTCCACTACAAGACAAACAACTCTTATCAACCGCTTTAACCGAAGTGGAATTCAAAGCATCTTGTGCTTTCCAATGAGTTATAAGATTTGAAAACCTATCGAAAAACCGATTTTCCTCATTAGCTTCATCATGTAAGGCATTAATGTGACGAGACGATGACGACGATGACGAACCCATATTGGCAACACTCGGTGTGTTACGAGGGTTATAAACCTTAGATCTATTCTCGATAATCTTTAAATCTTCATCGGTCGTTTTGCACAAAAAATTACCACCCGCGGCGGCATTCAAATAATCTCGTTCATGATCATTAAGCCCATTATAGAAAGTATCTATTTGATGCAATTCCGAAAAATCATGGTGTGGAAATTCATGTAACATTTCTTTAAATCGTTCCCATTCCATTGAAAAACTCTCATTATTACGTTGTGTAAACCTTAAAATTTCATTTTTCAAATGTGTTGTTTTCGATGGTGGAAAAAATTTGTTCACAAACTTAGAAACGAGATCACCCCATGTCAAAATCGAATTTCGCGGTTCTTTCTCGAGCCAAATTTTAGCGGGTCCATCTAACGAGTATGGAAACAACATCATCTTAATGGCGTCATGTGGAACATCCTTAAACTTGCTAGTTGCGGTGAGACGATTAAAATTCCTTATGTGGTAATGCGGGTTGTCTTTCTCATGACCTATAAACTAATTTTCTTACAACATCGACATTAAACCCGTCTTAATCTCGAAATTCTCACCAAGGATGTCGGGAATCAAAATAGCTTCTCCAAAACCCTCGGTGGGTGCTTGATGCAACCCCATCATAGTACGATTAGCCATGACGACTTCTTATTCTACAATAGGTTCAACAATTGGAGTTTGTTTTTCAATCAACGGCTCTTGATTTCCTTGACTTTGACGACGTTTACGAGCTCGTTTTCTTGATTACGAGTTTGCATAAATTTCATGAAGAATGGGAGGTGAGCAAAGAAGATTCTTTTTGGGTGTTTTGTGAATTTTCCAATTTTTTTGTGTTTTTGATTGTTTTTAATTTTTTTGGATTTTGTGTATCTTCGTAGACAACAATATACCAAATCTCTCCTCGAATCAAACTCTTGATTAAAGAAGCCTCAAAAGAATGAAATCGTCAAGTGGAGTGAACGCCTTCGAATGACTTTAGAACATTGGTGAAAACCAAATTGTTCAAGAGGGTTTAATCACGAAGAAAACCAAGCAAATATATATGATACGTAATAATACTTTGGGAGGCAAACCCCTCGATTAGCCTTCAATCTCAAAATACTCACAAGCAAGCGGGGAAACGAGGCGGCACGAAGCACTTAAGAGCCTTTTTCCTTAGGGTATATTTTATAATACCCGCCTTATACCCATCTTATAGTTCGTATTTTTCAAAATCGAGCTTCACGAAAGTATTTATCTATTTTTGCCTTTTTTTTCTTTTGTTTGAGATTCGAATACATAAATTATAGATAAAATCCCAACTAAGGTTGTGTTTTCACACTTTTGGAGATATGTTGCGTTGATTGTGATACTTAATACAATATAGTAATAATAATTTACAAGAAAACGAAAAAAACCGATAATACGTATTAGTAGATTTCTACTAATACAAATACTATTTTTGGTTAATATTAAAAACAAAAAGACAAATTAATCACGACACACCTCCCCGGCAGCGGCGCCAAATTGATTGTCGTAAAATACGACCTTTTAAGAAAAAGGCGTAAAAGCGGTAAGTATTAAGTGATGATTTAGGAAAGTCAAACACTAATGACCCGATTAAGTTCGTTTCCCAAGGAGGTATATGTGTGTGAATAATTCGTAAATGATTTGAGATTAATATTTGAGAGAAGGGGATGAGAAAATAGAATGACGAAGACGTGAAATTAATTACTATGACGACTAAACGTAAAGCCGTAAAAAGAGCTAAAATAAAAATAATTCTAAAAATTACCAAAAATCAAATTAAATAAACTAAGAGCTTACAAATGATCAAAACTTTTTCAAATCTTTTAAATAATTAAATATTAATTTTTAAATGCTAATTAAACCCTAAAAATCAAATTAATTATCAAAAAGCCCAAATAAAGATTTTTCACTTTGAAAACCTCTAAAATGACCTAAAAAGATTAAAAAGTATTTTTATAAATTTTTAAACTAATTAAAACTATTTAAAATGATTTAAAAACTATTTAAACTAACAATAATTATAAAAATTAATCTAATGATGATAAAATTAATCTAAGAGTTGCAAAAATCCAATTTTAATGTATTAAACCTAAGAAAAATATAAAAAGTGCAAAAAAGTGACATTTGAAATTTAATAATAAAATTATATTAAAATAATATTAAAAATCCAATAATTCTAAAAAATTTTAAAAACTTGAAAACTAGTTTGATTGAACCTAAATAATCAGAAAATGAAAGTGAAATTACAAAAATACCCCTAATGGGCCCCCCAAATGGGCTAAAACCAAAAACAGTCAACCTTAATGGGCTTTTGGGCCCAAAAAGTTAAACTAGGCCCAAATGACCTGAAAAAAGCCCTATCTGACTCAAAATTCAATTCTAAACACAAAAGTCTGAAGGCCCAAAAGCTGATTTTGAGCTTATCACAGCTTAAATAGTCAACAGCTTATTCTTATTGGACCAATAAGCCCATTAAACAATAAGCCAATGCCATAAGCTCTACTTAAACACACAACCTTATTTTGAGATGCCTAAGAGATCTTTGAAAAGAAATTTTGAAAAAGCACACTCAATAAGCCAGAAATAAGCCAAGAAGATTTCACTAAAAGACAAAATAGTCGACTTGGAGTTCTAGACCACCTCAGACCTTCTAATAAGTTGTAGAAGACTCTAAATGACTTAATTAAGACAAATCAACAAAAAAGGTTCAATACGCCAAGCCAAATAAGCACAATAAGCTGATAAGCACTTATTTAAAAGTCAAAGTGTTTGGTTTTCTAGTCAAAACTCAAAGTCAAACCCTCAAATGCTCCAGAATGAACAAATGGGTCAAATAAGTGACACCTATTACAAATTAAAAGTTGTTGCAGGTTAAAATAAGTTAGAATAGCTTATTGATAATCTCCAGTTGAAATAACACTAGTAGTGGCTAGCAACAGGGGAAAGGAGTTCCCACTGCTTTGACTATTTGACTTGATTTTATTAAAGAGATCCAGTTGGATTTAAATGGAAACAAGGGCACCCTTGTGATCAGTGAATCACAAGGAGTCTATATCAACAAAGAAATCACAATTTGGTTCACTCAATAAGCCCAGAATAAGCAAACAGCCCACAGATATTGCATAGACCTTGAAAATAAGCAGTTATGAACAAATAAGAAGTTTGAGCATGAATAAGCCAGTCAAATTGTACCAAATGCATACACAAGCTATACTAAAGTCTAATAAGCACAAGTAAACTTGTTTCAAGAAATGTATCAAAGTAAATAAGCAGATTCAAGCACCAAAAGTCACTGATTAGCAAAAGTGATTATCCAAAATCCTTTTGCTGATCTATTTGACCACCAATCCAATTTTAAGCCTTCAAATCTCTTTCCCTAATTACGTTAACCAAAATTTAACACTTTTTAACCCTAGTATACCCTTAGATCTAGGTGTCCCCAAAATTTTAGCCAAAATACCCAAGTAAAACTGTTTTTATGACCTTTTGATTGATTTAGGTGTTCAAGCCCACAAAACCTGTAGATAACTAACCCTTAAGAATAGATAAACATGTAACAACACAATAGAACCAAGTACAATAACACAAGCTTCCTTAAATCCCTTTGAATCAGTTAACCCAAACACCCCTTTGGAATCTGATTTTTCAATCTTCCAAAGGATTGTTATGATTTAACCCTTCAATCAAGATCTAATCAACCCTAACAATACTTAATCAACCTCAGAAACTCAAATCAAGCCACAACAGACAGATTCATAATAAAACATGCAAAATCACCAAAAATTAAGCAAAAATCAGAAAAATGAAAAAGGAGAGAGATGCAAACCTCCAAGACTTACATCCAAGCCTTGGAATGTTTGAGCTGAGGTGCTAGCAAAACAAGCACCAACTTCCTTGTACCTGCTAAGATCAACAAACCACAAAGATGAACAAATAATAGAAAATCTGATTTTTTTTGAAAACAAGAGTTTTATCCCATAAAACCTTTCCTCAAAAACAACAAAACATGAATATGGAACTCAGATTTCAGCTATTCAATCACCAAACTTTTATAAATAACAACTAGAGAAATCACAATTTTTAGAAACTCAAATTTTATTTCAATAAAAATGAATTATAAATAAATAGCGATAATCTGGAACAAAGGGGCTCTCACATGTTGAGGCCTCCTTATATAGACGTCTAGGATCATTCTAGAAGGAAAAAGTACATGAAAACCCTAGCTATGAAATCTGAAATATGCCCTTGAGTACTTGATAGCGTTTGATGTTTGTGAGTTGTCCAAATGAATCAGAGACGTTCATTTTTGCTTTGTAGTTAAGCCATGAGTCTAAGCTGTTGATTTGTCCACGTCAGATTCCTTGGAGAGGAGGTTGTGTTTTCATTGGTGGACGGGGTTGAGTGTCGGGTCACTTGGGTAGTGGGATTGAGGGTTTTGTATATGGGATGTGTTTCTGGGCGTGTGAATTAAGCGTGGGTGTGGGTAATTTCATTTTACCCTTTGGTTTAAGTGGGATGGTAACTGGGTTCTTGATGGTAAACAGTAACTCGTTTGATCCGTTTTTGTAGGACCATTTTACCCTTTGGTTCAAAGTTGAAGGACCATTTTGTAATTTTGACAAACTTAAGGGACCAAACTTGTAATTATGAATATACAAGGGTTTTAAGTGCCATTTCTTCATATTTTGAGGATCAATCTTGTACATCTTACAGTCTTTAAGGGTTTATCTTGGATAATTAATGAACTAGGGCCCGGTTCTTTGCACGGCTTCGTTTCTCGTGTTCCGTTTTTCTTGTTTCTTGTGATCTTTTGTCTTTTTCACGATATCCATACCTAAAACACACAAGTAAACAAATACAAGCATATATATGGTATTTTATGACATTTTAATGCATTTAAAGCCCAAAACGAACGATGAGATAATGTATAAAAGCCATCTCATCAATAGGTACAAAAGATCATAAATGAAGCAAACACGAGATTTCATGGGCATTTATCGAAGAAAAAGATGAAGAATGAAGAAAAGGATCAAAAGTGCCAAAGATGAAAGTTCAAGGGCTTAGAATGAAGACTTTATGAAGATTTTTCAAAGTTGAGGGACTAAAACTACCATTTTCCAAAGTTCAAGGGCTGAATTTAAAGCTTTTCAAGGTTTAATACAAGTTTGCACAAGTTTATAACAAAACTGCCAAAGATCACAACCTATAAGGGCCAGAAATGTCAAAAATGGGAAGATGTATTACTGCCAAACATTTGGATCAATCAGAACGCAACATGGACCATCACACGAATCATGATCCTAAATTTGACACTCCAACCAATCATACAGCCCCATTTGAGTCACACGGATGACACCACCACCCAATCAATACTATCTATATTTATTAACCCCTAATTATTACACCATTATTTACCACTTATTAATTATCTAGGATAATTAATTATACCTGCAGCTTTAATTCTCAATCCCCACATACACACCTCAACAAATAAAAACACGCCACGTGGCACTTTTCTTCTCCAATAGACTGTGAACAATTGAGAGGGTTTCATGGTTCGTGTTCTACATGAAAATTGATCAATTCGACGACACGAAGCTAATGGTACCAGGAAATCAAACTGTCGTGGCCTAGATAAAAAAAACCCAAATTGACATTCTTGACATAAACCCTAATCTGAAGTGGCTGTTTTTAGTAGAGAAATACCTATCATTCACTAACAAGCCGTCACATAACCAAATCCCAACACCCACCCACGCTACTCCTACCCTACTATAAATACCCTCTCTCCCTACACTTCACATACACCTTCTTTTATCATTTTCTCCTAGATTTTAGGATCTGTAGCTAACTCTTGGCTACAGATCATTAGTTTGTAGCTAGATAGTTCTTGTAACAAGTATTCATCAATTGTACTTTTCAAATTTCAATTTCAATAAAATTGTTCACGTTTACTGTTCATCGTTTTAAATTGTTTCTTCTACTGTTCCTACTATTATATTGTTGATGTGTTGATGTTTGGAAGCTGGTTTCAAGTCGTGAAACTTAAATTCACAGCTTATGATTTAGATGTGGGTTGATTTGAAATTTTTGAGGGAAAAATTGTGGTTTAAGACCATAGAATAGATATCTGTAGTTTTGGTTTGTTGTTGTGGTAAATCTGGGTTGATTAAGGGTAGTTGATAGTTTTTAAGCTTGCTTCGCCATTAGTGGAGGCCTGGAAGCAGGTATAACTTTCATTTACTTTTTCTAGGCTTTAATTAGGATTAAGTAGCTACTATATGGTCTATTGCTTATATGTGCTTTAATTCTGTTTGATTTAGTTTTTACTAGTTCTACAATTGAATCTTGATAATTATGTATGCTTAGTATAACTTGGATCTAAAGATAGCTTTGTTATTTTCAGTTTTCTCATATAAACCTGTGTTTGGATTAGATATATGTGTTTTAATGGTTATAGTTGTGGTTTTATTCTTTTGTGTATCTCATTTGTTATCCTTCATATAGCTTAAGTCAGTCATAATAAGTTAGCTAGTACAAGTAAAAAAGGCAAACGGTCACAAAAAAGTGTGGGTCATTTTGAAATCTAAATAGTTGTTTTTCAAGCATCATAACTTTCTCATTACTTTGATCTGGACAAAAAGGATTTGTGTTTTAGAAAACTAGTAGTAGTGTCTTTAAGTTTTCAGTTTTAAGTTTTCTTTGTAGCTTATTCGATAAGCATATTTTCAGCCTTGAAGTTAGCTAGTTAGAATTGTGTTCAAAAGCAAGTTTTTGTAATTAGCTTTCCATTCTTCCTAATCCATGTTTCTAGCTTACTTGTGTTCTTGAAAGTTGTTTATTTTCAGTCCATAAGCCAGAATAAGTCATCAAAAATAGTTTTAGAAAAAATCAAAAATTGGTCAAGCTTATCAAATAATCTAATTTAGCTTAATTTTAGATTCCCGCTTATTTTCTCAATGAAAATTTGAGCTTATTGAACTGGTCTCACTTTTCTTAGCTCTTTGTCAATTTCCGAAAAGATTTTCGAATATGAATAAGTCCTTATACGTTTTCCAAACTTTTGTACATGTTCTAAAATTCGAATAAGCAGTTTCAGCTTATTTCATTGGCTCAAATTAAGTTTCCATAGATTATTTTCGATGAGGAACAATTAGAAACAAACTAGAGCTCATTTTGTGGCTTAAATCTCGAATTATAGCATTTTAAATCCAAGCAACCCGTTTTTGTCATGAAGAGTGGAAAAATTGCACATTGGTTCCTGATTTCGCACATAGTTTAAATTTTGAGTAAGTTGCATAGTTGGTCCCTTCCCTTTAATTCTGTTTTCATTCCCTGCGCATAGTATTTCTACAATAAGGTTGCGTTTGTTTTATTTTCAAAAGGGGGCAGCGAAAGTTTTTATTGGGCTTCACATATATTTGGGCCTTCGAATTTCTTCTACAAAATAAAAGCTGCATGCATTTTTTTTTGTTCAATTAAGGTAAGTGTTAGGGATGGCACCCGTGGGTAATGGGTACGAGTATATCAAATCCGTCACCCACCCACTCAGATTTTTCATACCCACCACCCACCCATTACCCACTAGTGGGTATAATTTTCTACCCATACCCGTGGGTAAAACCCATGGGTTAATACAATGAACAAAACCACAAAACCTTATATGAAAAGTAAGTATGCAAGTGCGTTTCAAAAAACGCAATTAAACATATTTATATAAAACTACGAATCTAAACTAAGTGAATAACTATTTATATGTGTTAAATGACAAGAGGTATGTCGTATACATGGTAGACTGAGTAAGATATTTTAGAAATGTAAAATAGTAGTACCTTCTATGTACACTCATATAGTGAAGAGTAAACTCGTGGGTATATCAAATGTGTGTCATGGGTTTACACGTGACGGGTATACTATACCCGTTACCCACCCGCCACCCATCGATGGGTTTAAAATTTTACCCACGACCCACCCATAGGTAAAAAAATGACAAGAAAACCCACCCATTTATGTGTCGGTATCCGTGGGTTATGGGTTTTTTTACGCATTGCCATCCCTAGTAAGTGTTTTTTTGAATTGTTTCCATTTCATACATTTTTAAAATTTTGTTAAAAAATAGACTTTAGTTTAAAAAAATATAAAAATTGTTTTAATAAATAAATAAATAGAAAATATTAAAACTATAAAAAAATTAGTTTTTTTTATATTTTTAGAATAAATTTGCCATTTACATTTTTAGAATAATTTTACATTTACGTTTTTGGCATTTTAGTATTTTGCATTTTTACTTGTCATTTTCGTTTAGCATTTTAACAATTCGTGTTTGCATTTTACTTGCGCATTTTATATTTTACTTTGTGATTTTTACTTGCGGTATTTGCCTTTGTTTTAGAATATTACGTATACGTATTAGATAATATTTTTACATATTTACGTGCTTTGTGCTAATTAGAAATAGATTCCAAACAAATACTATTAACCAAAAACAATTAATCTCATTGTTTAAGTTGAAAATCATTTCGAGTCGATTCGAGGAAAACGATATACTAAAAAATGGTTATTAAATTGGCGTCGCTGCCGCATCGATCTCGTTATGATTGACGATTTTTCGTGAGACAATTTGGATTTTGGGATCCGTTCACTTTTGAACGTTATTTTTCTTGTTAAAAAAATAAAAATTATATAAAAAATGAAAAACATAAAAATACAAAAAAAAATAAAAAAATCACAAAAGCGAATTCTTTCCTAAGATTTGCATAATAAAAAAAATTCAAAAGTAATATTTTTCCTAAAGTATTACACAAAAAAAGTAAGTACTATTGTTATTTTTCTTATTTCGATTTCTCTTGTTTTTATTATGAATATATTTTATTTAAAAAAAATAAAAATACAAAAAGATTATTTTTACTATAGATATTACGTATACGAACCCCAATATACAATATTTACATAAGTATTGCTTGCAATACCCCGTATTTGGAGGTGTTCCGGTTCCATATACGTGTATTGATCTAACAAAATAAAAGCCAAAAATAGATAAATACTTTCGTTAAGCAAGAATTCGAAAAAATACGAACTATACGGTGAATAGATAGGCGACGTGCTATAAAAGGCCGTCTAAGGGAAGCTAGGTAACTAAGTGCTTCGCGCCACCTCATTCCCCCCGTTCACTTGTGAGTATTTTTAAAAGGAAGGCTCATAGAGGGTTTTGCCACCCAAGTTGTATTACGTATATATTTTTTTGTAGCTTTTTCATATTGAAACTCGAGGGGGATAATCTCTTCCCTTTCAAAGTCGACCAAGGGCAATACCCGTATTCCTCGTGTTTACTTGCATTCACACACGCGCGTTTGCAAACATACCGCTTGGTGTATCATATTTTTCTCCGAAGAAGAATAATAAAGTCGTGACGAGTCAAGCCGATCCCGAGTATCGTAGTATAGACATGGCTATGGATAATCGATCGATTTATGAGTTGTTGCAAGTACCTACTGAGGGATGTCTCTAGAGTGCGATTGTTATACCGGATATAGAGGATGATTATTTTGAGCTTAACCCGGATTTGATTATGTTGATATTCGGTTGTCATTTTTACGAATTTGAGGACGACGATCCTTACAGTCATATTCGTCATTTTCTTTCATACGCCAATATAGTCAAATACACCAATGTGACACAAGACACTATCTATTTACACCTTTTTCCCTTTTCCCTTGATGGGCAAGCCCAGACTTGGCTTGAAAACGAACCACCACGATCTATTTTTACATGGGCTAATCTTGAGTCGAAATTAAATCAATTTTACCCTTATGCTAAAACGAGAAAATTTTGGTTGGAAATTACTAATTTAGTGCGTAGTTGTCCTCATCATGGATTTTCCGCTTTGCAATTGATTGATTCGTTTTATAACGGGTTGACTCAATACGATCAAGAGTCTCTTAACACGGTTGCGAGCGGGAATCTATACTCTCGGAGTACTAGTGAGGCTTTAATGATTATTGACAACAAGTCTCAAGTATGGAGTAAGGCCGAAGTATCCGGTAACACGGTTATCCATAGGAGTGGCCCTCTTTTCTCATATACTCCGAGAGTTATTGATGAGCCCTATGTTGATTCAGATGACCCTATTTTTGATGATTCTTCTAGTCCCCTTTCTCATGTGACTAGTGACTCTTGTCCTCCAGATTTTGAGGGAGAAGTAGTTATTGAGCGACTGACGGTTGAGTTGACTCCCGACCCACCACAAATTAATGTAGGGTGTTATGGGGATTTTCAAAATCAAGGCTTTCCAATTCAAGAAGATTTTCAAAATCATAACAATTTTCAAAGTAATAATCAAGGGGATTTTCAAATTCAACCTTCACAAATGGATGAAATAGTTGAAAATATTTGAGGAACAAAAGAGGATTATAAATGACCTTCTTGAAGAGAACCAAAGTCTTAAATATCAACTTTTAAAAGCTTTGAGAGGTCATGTTGAGGCTAACACCACTACTAGTAGTGATGTTCTTACTGTGGACCCTTCCATCTGTCCGCCAATAAAGAAGAGACAAGGCCCAAAGATTATCATGAGTTTTACTCCACCTCTGGTGTTGACACCCAGAGATACATTTAGCTCTCCTCTTTCCTCACCTTTTGAGGAAATTCCCGAGATTATACTTGAGCCTGCGTTACCTACTAATGACCCTATTCCTTTAATTGATCCTACACCTAAGGAGTTTGTGGAGTTGGTTTTTAGTGAGGAGGACCCTATACTCTTATAGATTTCTACCATCTTACTTAAGGAACCTTTAGAAGAATCTAATTTGGATGGTTATCCACATAGCTATAATCCGGATATGGATGAGTTACCTTATGATTCCAACAATACTTTTAATTCTTCCTCGGGATCGGATGAGGATGACTCTCCTATTTTTCCCAAACCGACTTTTGAAAAACATGCTAATGATACTAATGATTTTTCGGATCCTTTACTCCTTAGTGACGATTTTTATACCCCGATTATTGAGAAATACCATCACGAGGATGCTTTTTATGATTCTGTGTTATTGGTTTTCTCGGATGAGCTTAATTGCGATCATAGTATTGATGAGAAGGCAAATGTAGATTTAAAACTTGATATTGATATTGATTTTGAAAACTCGGATTTTGACAAATTCACATTTATCTATTCACTAATTACTTTTGATTCTACCATCGATTCTCTTCCACATATCACTTTTAGTGATGATGATGGTTTTCTCATTCCCGAGATCGATGAGTTTATTGATATTGATACACCCATGGAGTACATATCAGGGTATTTTGATATAGAGGGAGATATAATTTTTCTAGAGGATTTATTACACGATGATACTTTACCTTGTCTCCCTTCCCGACCCACCCATTTATAATGATAAAGAGAACAAAGACCCGAGGGTTCTGACTATTAGTGTTTTGACACCTACTTTTTCACCGCCGATGTCTACCTTTAATTGTGAGAAACTTTTGCTTAAAGGAAACCCATCTTTCTTATACTTGTTTGCTATTTCCACCTTGGAGTTTATTTCCTTTAGGGATGGAAATCATCTATTTGACCCTGGTGGATTTTTATGGAGTTTTCCTTATTTGAGATGTTATTTCACCCTTTATCATGGAGAGATTTTCCTCCCTTGGAAATCTCGACTTTTCCATGATTTCCCATTTGAACGATGATATTCGGGGAATCAAGTCGAGCTAGAGACTCTGATAATAAAATCAAGCATCGTTTAACTAGGTTAGATTTTGACCTTTTTCCACCTTTTCACCTTTTCCACCAATAAGTGTAGGGGGAGCCTTGTAGGTTGTTTGTGATGTGTTGTTTTGTAAGGATTTGTGCTATCAAGATCCACTTTTGGTCTCTTTTGAGAAGAACCGTGATCCAGTGTTCCCGTGTACCTGGTTATCTTCGATTTGTTTTTACTATTGTGATTCATACTTGTATATAAATAAGTTGAATAAATGTAATCACTTTAGTTGTCTCTTCCTTAGCTCGATTTAAACAACTTACTCAATGTCCTAAGTGTAGGGGAGTTTACTTCCATATGCTTAAACATTGAGGACAATGTTTATCTTAAGTGTAGGGGAGACTTCTATCGAACTAAAGTGGGCTTTTCCATGAATTGTGCTCATTTTAACTGAAAAATCAATATTTTTCGACGTTTTTCAAAAATTTTAATCTATTTCTGCCTAGTAGTAGTTTTCATTCTTTTATCTTCTTTCCTTTTGTCATCACCATCATATGTATATATTCCATTTCATGAATAAAGTAAAAAAGGAAATAAATAAATAAAATTGTTTTAACAAGTTTAGACGTCTTTGATATATTAGACACGTCGTGGATATTTTTACTCAACCCGAGTTTACTTATCCAAGTTTACTCTAGCTAGTATCCTTAACCATATGGACCTTAATTGGTTTATTAGGCTAAGCATCCACGAGTCTCAGTCATTGAGATTTTAAATTGTGGAGAACGAGAAATGATAAAGTAGATTATAAGTTACGTATTCTTTCATGAACTTATGTGAGTTAATTATAAGCTTTTTCTCCCAACACTTGCCAATGAATAAATGTAATAAATAAGGTCGTACGATTTGAAAAATTAATTAGCTTCTAGCCCAAAATCGTTTAAAAGTTTCTCGGGATTAATTAGAGTTCATAGGCAAGGCATAACTTATTGAAGCGGGACGCGAAGATTTGCGTATCCAAAAAGGACCTTACAAGGCATGAGGATATCCGTGTCCAAAAAGGCCCTAACAAGGCATGAGGATTCAATTTTTTTGCTAAAGATCCTAAGATGATGTGAAGATCATTAATCCAAATCAATATGAAGGATCAAGACACACGACGAGAAGTAATTTACTCCCAATAAGGTTGCGGAAAAGTCTATCCAAAAGGCCCTTACAAGGCATGAAGATAAATAGATCCATGTCCAAAAAGGAGGCGGGTCGTTGTATTATCAAAATCCTAAATAAAGACAAGGATAAAAGAAGAAGTCGTGGTCAACGTTTGAAGCATCTCTTACACCAAATGAAGGTGTATACCAAAATGAAGAGAAGACCATAATTTCAAGATCGTTTCTCAAGATTTGAAGTTTGAAGTCAATGCCAAATATCGGTCCGAGAAAGGTCTCAAATCGTGAAACGAGTTATGCCAAGATATAAACTTTATGATATTTCGAGAAGCCGTTTTAAAATATTTTGTCCTTTAGCTAACTTTTGATTAAATCGTCCTACTTTATTTTTGGCCTTAATAAGTTATCGAAAAAAGTAAAAAATGCATCCTCGTGATCATTTAAGACAAACATAAAATACTAGAGATACCCCGTAGGAATAAGGTGGTCTAAGTAAATAGTTAAACCACGTGAGTAAGTGTTAGCTTTATTAACTTGTAATAGCAATGATCTCGTTTTTACGCTTGGTATGGGAAACGTGAAACTTGAGGGTGATAAATATTCTTGACACCAAAAGCCCTAATTTAAGTCTTAGAATTCTTTACGAGTTTCTTCCATCAAACAATTTCAAAGTAAATAAATTAATTGAAATTTTTTATTTCTTTTATTTCCTTGAATAAAGTTTTAATCTTTTCATCGTTGTTGTTAGTTTCGTTTTATTGTAGTAGTAATACTATATCGTAATAAAGGTCAAGATGTGTTTATGAGAAAAAAATTTAATCTTGCTATAAAACTAATGCATTGCATGAGGACATTGCAATGGTCACTGAGAATTTAATAAGTGTGAAAACACTTATCCTTTTACCACTTAAAACAAGTAAAAACCAAACCAAAACGTGTATTTATAAACGTAAATGTCAGAATTACGCGTGGTTTTGTTTGTTTTTGTAAAATAGGTACAAAAGATCATAAATGAAAAAAACACGGATTTCACGATCTTTTGTTGAAGAAAAAGACAAAAGACATGCTCAACGGACCAAAAGTATTAAGAGGCACGGATAACGAGAAATCGCCAAGGAAAAGGTCAAGAAAACAGCAAAACAAGCACGAGAATGGAAAGAGCACAAAATTACGAAGCCAACGGTTCCGGCCTTTGCCTCGTAACTCGTCTCGGTTTGCATTTCTCATATTCTACTATTTTATTTCTAATTTTAACATTTTATTAATCTTAGTAAAATTAAATAAATAACAATTTTTTATTTTATAATAGTGAGTTTAGTATTGAAATAATTAATTTTGATTTTTAAATATTTTTAGTTTTAGTAGTTTTATTTTTATTTATTTTTATCTATTTTTAAACTAACACAAAAATATTAAAAAGAAAAAAAATAGCATGTGTGTTTCTTTTATGAGTAATTAGGTGAATGCTTCTAAAAGATTAAAGATGGTGGAGTTGGTTAAATACGATTAATTAAGAACCCTTGGATTAAAGAATAATGAAAGGTAAAGATGGTGATCCATGTGAAGTGCTCCCATTGGTCTATCTAAAATTATCTTTCATCCTAATGGTGGAAACACATCATCACCTACCAAATGACCAAAATTCCTTCAAGTTAAAGAAGAGAAGGTGATTAAAAGCCTAAAAAGACTAATCTACCCCTAGCACCTTAACTTCAACTATAAATAGCACCTCATTTTTCTTCATTTTGTATGCAGATTTTAGGTAGCTAAATAATGTCAATTTTATTTCTTGTTTTTTAAATGTATTTCCTTTCAACTTTATACTAGCTTATCATTAAGCACTTTCATATTCATAAAAGTTTATGTTTTAGCTTATTCTCATTTTACCTTTATTAATCTTTTCTTATAATCTAGCTTATTATTTGGGGATTAGTTCTTTATAACTTTTTCCAAATAAGTTAAGATTTATATAAAAGCTTGAAATAATTCATTTTATTTCAAGCTTATTGTAAGCTTATTTTCTTAGATCTAGCTTATTGTTGGAGGATTTTTTAATTCGCCTTTTAGCTTTTTAAATCTCATAAGTTCTATGCTTAGGCTTACAACTTATTTATAAGCTATATTTTAATTAGTTGCTATTATATTATTTAGTTTACATCTTTAAATATTTGCAAGTGGTTAATTAATTTAGATAAAATTTAATTTTCATCTTAGATTCACTTTTTATAATTGTAGATCTATTGTTTCTAGCTTAAATTTAAAGTACTTTTATAAAATCCAAAAAATTAGTGTAGATCTATTAGTATTTATATAAATTAGTTTAGATCTAGTAGATTTTAATTTAATAGTCAAAGTATTTTAATAAAACCTTAAAAATGGTTTAGATCTATTCTTAGTCACCATAATCATATATTAATTGTTGCTTACCGTCCTAACCTTTTGTGTTCTTTTGATCTAGGCGTATCGATTCATCTTTTTGTGACGAACATATGGGGTGAATAGATTTAGTTGATTGTTGAAAGTACTTAGAGCGATTGGTTGGCGAAAGTTGAGAAGTTTTGGTTTATTTGGTTGGTTGTGTACTTTACGGGCCGTATTTTGTTGATTTGGTAGGCTGTGTACTCTATGGGCCATAACTTATTGATTATGTTGATGTTTTGTTTGGAGCGTTTCTTCTTACCGCGGGTACTAAAGTTCTTCCCTTTTTAATTACCTAGTTTAATCATTTTAGCTTAAATAATTAGATTAATTTAGTTTAAATTGTTTTAAAAAATTATCTCTTTTATTAAAACCATTTTTTATTAGTTTTAAAAGTTTCTTTTGTTTTAAAAGTATATTTAAAGATTAGTTTTAATTTAGATAAGTTTATTTTGAGTATAAAGTTTACACCTTTTGTGATTATTAAGCTTATTAGTACATAAAGCTTCAAGCTTTATTATCTAAAGAAGATTAATAAGCTAAAATGGTTAAAGCATAAAGCTTTAATCTTAATTTTTGATTAAATTTTTATCATTTTTGCCTTTTGTTACGTGCTTGCATTTAGCTTAATTTTGCATCTAGAATAATTAATTTTTTTAATATAATTTTGTTGCATCTTAGTTTTAATTAGTTTAATCTAGATTTTAAATTGTAGTATAAATTTATTTTGCATTTTAGATTAATTTTATGTGAATTATTTGCGCTTTTATTTTTATATATTCCTTAGCCTAAAATAATATTCCCATTTTAAGTACAATTAGAAATAGATTTCAAACAAGTACTATTAATCAAAAACAATTAATCTCATTGTTAAAGTTGAAATCAATTCGAGTCGATTCTAAAAAAAACGATATACTAAAAACGGTTATTAAGCTTCATCCTCATCGTCACTATCGAGTGGATTTTCGATTGGTGTATCTTGGGTAGGTTTGGTAGGTGATTCGTAAGATAAACCATGTAAAACCCACATTAAAAATACCATTAACAGTACACGTGATCAGTAAATACACGAGAATACGATAAAAGTTAAAACTTTGCATTTATAATATATTACACGTGTCACGACATTTAATAACAAATATTTACGTATATTATAAATGTGACATGAACACGAAATTAAATTCACGACGAGTAAACACGAACATACATGTACAATTAACTAACTAGAAAAGTTACGGTTTTGCCTTTGTGAGCTTAGTGTGCCGCGGCTAGTCAAAGAGAAGGAAGGAGAAGGGCCTTTGTCCCATTAGTCCAATACTAATCCATGTTTAATAAAACTCCCAGGGAATAACCATAAGTTAGTTTTATTAAAAATCAAGAAACTTTAAAACCCTCTCCTCCCTATGCCGCCGGTCGAACAAGAACACACAAGGGTGTTCGGGTTGATTTTCATCTTGGAATTTGGTACCTAGGTGTTCGTGTTTATTAACCTTAATCATCTACGCGTTTGATAATCACCATAACCTTTTTCTTTTTATTCTTTTTATTTGATTTATGATGAACATATGGTTAAATCTTAAAAAAAAACTATTAAACATGTTAAGGTTAACCAAGAATCAAGAATTAAGATTGTTTGGGGTTTGGTTTGGTTCGGCCAACACATAACCGAGAGTACAAGGCTCCCGACTTTGCTTTTGCACCACCACCGAGACCACCAAGGTCTCGGCTTGGCTTGGTTGGGTCGATCGCACATGAAGGGAACCGCCGACTCGAAGTCAGGGTCTGTTTTGGCTTTGTTTGAGTGTCAACCGAGACCTATAGTGTCTAGGTGGGACTATGTAGAAAACAGTGGGAACCCGGCTGAAGCCGGGGTGGTCTTGACTCGGGCAGTGGGTAACTGAACAACAAAAGCAGGGGGAACTATGGCCAGGCAGTGGCAACCGGCTAGCCTAGTAGCCACTGGCCGTGGGTTCGCCGCCGACTGACACCACTAGCCGCCAGCTGTGTGGTGTCGGCTAGGCACTTTTCGGGCTCAGGATTATTGTAGAACATGGGTTCAGGCTCGCGAATTAATAAAATCAGTTTATTTTATTTATTTGACAAGACTTAGGTTTTAAATATTAAAAGTAATATTTCATGATTTAACCTAAGTATTTAATTAGCCTAATTTAATTAAACATGTTATTTTAATTAAATTCATATAGTCTATAGTTTATTAAATCAACCATGTTATTTATTTAATAAGCTATAACATCTAATCCATGACTTGTATTTTTACTAATAAGTTTAACTTATATCTTAGCTTAATAATTCACCTTATTTTATATTTGGAAACTTTCTATTTTTGGAAACTTCTATTTTAGGAAACCTGCTAATTTTAGAAAGTTACTTAGTATTATAATACAAGTATTATAATACCTTACTACATGAATAATATACAACACAACACAAGAATAACTACAGATAATACCACTAAACAGTAAAACATTACAGAACATGAATAATAAGCTAAGAACACACAAGACCAGTAAAATACACGTTACTCAGACAACTCATACACGTTACTCATCTTATGTAGTATTATCTGTCTAGGCGGAGTAGGTTCTTTCGTGTTTCCGTTAGCTTCTACTGGACACAAGGTACGGATTTCCCATCCTTTAGTAAGGACAATCTCTTCCTTTATTAGGATTTCCCGTATGCAGTCAACTGTTTTCCCAGTAGTTACATATTTAAATGCTTATGTTTTATTAGTTACCTTAGCCATATACATACATGCCGGTTTCACCTATTTATGGAGGTACCATAACCATAACACTGGAGGCACCAGTGTTATGACTTCACCACTGCGAAGTGATAGCTCGTGGCATCCCTTCAATTTATTTGGCCTTTATTATTTATTATGTTATCATGTGGGGCGTATGGGTGCATCTTAGTTACATTTTCAGTCAGGATTTTCATGGTGAATGTGGTGTGTGCCTTGCATCCTTCACATGGAGCTGATCCCTCCTACCTAGATCATATTAATTAGAGGCATCCCCTCTAGTTGCATGACGAGGTCACCCTCCATGTATTCATGCACATTGTTGACCTCATGACCTATATTGGATTTTGGTATATTAAACTAATTCAGATTTTGATAAGTAAACATAAGCTATATTTTCAGAACTAAAACCAGTTAATATGTTATACGCCTAGGTTTTTCCCATGACTTATTCATTTCCACTGCCATTCATGCTTTATATGCTCTTTATATGTTTTCATTATTCTATGTCTTCATGTTATGCTATATATCCGTTCACTGGGTGTTATTAATGTAGAGATTTTGCTAGTTGAAAAAGTTCATTTTCTCGGTGTCTAATCGAATTGATTTCCGGTTCAAAGTGCGACGCAATTGTTCTTGGTGGAAATGAAAATGGTTTGGTTATCTATTACTAAGTAAAATGAAAATGTAAATTGCGATAAGTAAAAGGAATGCAAAAGGAATGCGAAAGGAATGTAAAAGGAATGCTGAAAGGAATGCTAAAAGGAATGCTGATAGGAATGCTAATAGGAATGCTGATAGGAATGCTGATAGGAATGCTGATAGGAATCTTGATAGGAATGCTGATAGGAATGCTAATAGGAATGCTGATAGGAATGCTGATAAGAATGCTGATAGGAATGCTGATAGGAATGCTGATAGGAATGCTAATTGGAATGCTGATAGGAATGCTGATAGGAATGCTAATAGGAATGCTGATAGGAATGGTGATAGGAATGCTGATAGGAATGTTGATAGGAATGCTGATAGGAATGCTGATAGGAATGCTGATAGGAATGCTGATAGGAATGCTAATAGGAATTCTAATAGGAATGCTGATAGGAATGCTAATAGGAATGCTGATAGGAATGCTGATAGGAATGCTGATAGGAATGCTGATAGGAATGCTGATAGGAATGCTCATAGGAATGCTGATAGGAATGCTGATAGGAATGCTAATAGGAATGCTGGTAGGAATGCTAATAGGAATGTAAAACCCTTTTCCAATCAAGATGATTGGAATGTTAAAAATAAAGTCCAAATCGGAATAATCATAAAAGGGGCAAATCGGAATAATCAAAACCCTTTTCCGATTGGGTGATCGGAAAGAGGGTGTGCTGGTTGGAATGACAGATCGGAAAGATGCAATCGGAAAGGGGTTTTCCCTTTCCGATTTGTGTGGGATCCGAAAAGCAAAAGTAATAAGATATGGAAAATAAGCTCAAACCAAAAACTTGAACGAATCAATAATTAAGCGAACAAAATAAGCATGAATAACAACTTTTCCAAACTTAAAATAAACAAACTTTTAGATCAAACCATAAAAAGATGAACTTTTTACGCACGAAAACATTAATGAACAACACGGATCTTATGTAATTCGCACCAAAAGTAAACTAGAATCAAGAAAGGAAGATGAGAGATTAAATAAGAAAAGTAAAGATTCAAGAACAATAAATAAAAACTTACTTGAAAATTAAATGATTAGAAGTGCATAACAATTAATTAAAGTGCAAGAAATGAAATAACAAGTATGAAAAATGGTGGAATTGGTGGTTTGTCAAACCACCCAACAACAAGAAATGAAGTAGCTAAGGGCTATTTATAGTGGAGATTAGGGAGGAGCTTAGGAAGCTTCCTCCCTCTTTCCTCTTTTCCTTAATTGCGCACTTAAGTCCTAAGCTTCTTTAATCTTCTTAAATATTCTTAATACTTGGACTTTGTGCCTTGTCTTGGGATTTCTTTGAACTCGTCTTGAATTTTCTTCATAAATAAGACTCGAGTTCTTCGGCTTTAAGTAAACTTCCGTCTTTTGACTTTTTCTTCGGTAAATCTTCAGAATTTGTCTTGGACTTCCGTTCTTTTTCCACTCTTGATCTTTCGACTTCATCTTTCGTCTTTTTCTTCGATAAAAGCCCGTGAATGCCGTGTTTTCTCCACTTTTCACCTTTTCATCCTAAATCACAACAAAAACACAAACCACGCATAATTCCGACATAAATGGCATAAAATACATGTTTTGGCTCAGTTATTATTGTAATTAAGTGGTAAAAAGGATGGGTGTTTTCACACCTATCAAATCCCCTACACTTAACCATTACAATGTCCTCATGTAATGCATTAGTTACAAAGCACTTTTACATTTTTCATCACAATCAATCCACGTTGGCCTTTATTAAAGAGATAGAAAATTATAAACATACATAGTAAAGAAATAAAAAACATACCTTGGGTTTTGAAATTGTCATGAATAATCATCATCCTTAAGTTTTCACTTTCTCCAAACCAAGCTTAAAAACGAGATCATTGTTATTATAAGTTAGCAAACTAACATGAACTCATGTGGGCCAATTACTTACTTAGACTCCCTTATTCCTAGGGGTATCTCTTATATTTTATTGTTGTCTTGAATGATCATGAGGATGCATTTTTGACTTATTTCGATAGTTATTTAGTCCGAAAATAAAGTGAACGATTTAATCAATAGTTAGCTAAAGGAAAAAATCTTTTAAAACTGCTTCTCGGGACCTCATAAAGTTCATATCTTGGCATAACTCACTTCACGATTTGAGACCTTTCTCGGACCGATATTTGGCAGCGACTTCATACTTCAAACCTTGAGAGACGTTCATGAAATAATGGTCTTCTCTTCATACTAGGAATTTCTTCACTTGAAGTTTTGAGAGATTCATACTTGGACCACGACTTCTTCATTTTTCTCCAATCTTTATTTTGGACTTTGATATACAACGATCCGTCTCCTAATATGACTTGGATCTATTTATCCTCATACCTTGCTAGGGTCTTTTCGGATGCACTTCTCCATGCCTTTTGGGGAGTATTTGCTTTTCGTCGTGTGTCTCGATCCTTCATATTGATTTTCGATAAATGATTCTTCACATCACTTTTGGATCTTTAGCAACAAAATATAGCCCTCATGCCTTGTTAGGGCCTTTTCGGACTCGCCAATCTTCGCATCCCGCTTCAATAAGTTATGCCTTGGCTATGAACTCTAATCTGTACCGAGAAACTTTTAAACGATCTTGGGCTAGAAGCTAAGTAACCTTTTAAATCGTACAACCTTATTTATTGCAGATACATTCAATAACAAGCGAAGGGAGAATAGGATTATAATTAACTCACATAAATTCATGAAAGAATACCAAACTTATAATTGACTCTATCATCTCTCGTTCTCCACAGTTTAAAATCTCAAGGAATGAGACTCGTGGATGCTTAGCCTATTAAATCAAAGCTTTGGGTTATCGAGTCATCTATAGGATCTTGCAAATTCTTAGACTTTTTCAAGTTTAGAAATCGCATTTTAAAGTTCCCTTCATAAACGACTATCTAGGATCAATTATAGGAACTTGCGAAAAGTTCTTGTTCTTAACCCGTGAGAGTTAAGACTTTCGCGTTTTATAGCTCCCTATATAAAAGCCTAGCAAAACTTGACTTAAACAAGTTAAGGATACTAGCTAGAGCAAACTCAGATAAGTAACTCGGGTTGAGTCAAAAGATTCACAACGTTTGAAAATTAAAACCACTTTATTAAAAATTTATTCTAAAAAGGAAAGAAAATAACTATACAAAGGTAAAAACAACTATACTACTAGGCCAAAATAGATTAAAAATTTTGAAAAATGTCGAAAAATCAAATTTTTTGGTTAAAATGAGGACAAATACAAGGAAAAGGCCACTTAACTTCGATAGAAGTCCCCCCTACACTTAATATAAACATTGTCCTCAATGTTTAAGCATGTGGGAGTAAACTCCCCTACACTTAGGACATTGTGCACTTTGTTTAAATCTCACTAAGAAAGAGACAACTAAAGATATTCCTATTTTAATGTTGGAAAATATAAAATAGTGAATCGAAAAGAGTTTAGGATAGAACCGGGAAGAAGGGAACACGGAATCACGGTTCGTCAAAAGTCATCAAGAGTGTGTCTTTGAAGCTCTAATCCCTGCACATGATAAGAAAGAAAGCAAGAAACACCACGGGGCTCCCCCTACACTTATGGTGAAAATAGATAGATAATTGGCTTGCCTCCCAAAAAGCGCTTGTTTTTGTTAACCGAGTCACGAGCCTGACTCGTCCCCGAATTATCTAGTCCATGGGGAAGCCTCGAATGTAATACCGGGATCAAAGACCTTGTCCTCGTTCCCGGTTGACATCAACAAAGGAGAGGCGGGGGGATAAGTCTTGAATGGGAGAAAGGTTCTTTCAACATACGAAAAGTATGTAAAATCAAGGTCCACAGGAGGTGGGGTGGGTAAAGTAAGCATATTGTCCTCCCCCAAAGACAATGGATGCTGAGCAAGCGGCAAAGCCGTATTGTTATCAATCATAGCATAATCAAGGTCACCTCCCGGGTCAAAGCACTCATCCTCCATGATAGTGGCTAAAGGGGAGGATGAAAGGTGCTCGGGAGGGGGACTTGGGACATTATCTTCCTGCAGCAAATTATCAAAAATAATGTCCCCCTCCATATCATCGTCATCATTACCTGGTGGTATGGAGTGAATGTCAATTTCTTCCAGCAATGGGTCATTATCTTCAACGGGAGGAATAGATGGAGGCAAAGACTCGGAAAGAGGAGGAGAAGTCAACGCTTCGATTTGAGCAATAAGAAGGTGCACTTTCCGTAATCTATCGCGAAGAAGCACGTCTTCCACCTTATCCACAAGATCATGTTCATCGGTGAACTTCTCGTAAACCGGAGAGAATAAATCGTCATCACCCGCATCTCCCGGTGGAGATTGAGAAATTTCAAAAGTGAAATTCTCATAGCTTGGAGAAAAATAGTCATCATTTGGATCGACCTCTTCCGTAAGAGTAACGTCGTTCTCAAGCTCCATAGCAGCCGGTATGTCACAAACCTCATCATCAAACACTTTATCAAGAACAACATCACTAAGCTTACTCAATGTATCACAATCCTTGGACACGTTTGGGATATTGAGAGGAGGGATGACAATAGCACTAGGACATTGAGCAGTAAGATCATTACAAGAAATAGTAGGCTCATCGTCATCATCATCATAATAGTATGGATACACCGGGGGAGGAGTATAAGTCTCGATATTCGATATTTGCCCCTGTCGTTGATCCTCTTGACATTTCTTGATGATCTTGTTGCAAGCTTCTTGAATTTGTTGACTTTGCTTAACAAGAGTGTCCCATTTTTCGTGGGGGCTCAAATGTTCGAAGGAGGGTTGATGATCGATGGGGTGTTGTGGGGGTTCAAAATGTTGAAAACATGAATTATAGCATGGTTGTGGCTCATAGTAGTTCATCGGTTGAGAAGAATTAGAAACCGGGTTTGGTTCATAATAATCCATTGGTGAAGAAAACTGAGGACACAGATTTTGCTCATAATAATTCATTGGTTGACAATAAGAGGTATCGTGAGGACCCCCACAGTTGTTGCAAAACGGGTAAGGAGAAAGAGTGGGTGCGTCTTGTGGATAGCTATTAGCATTGTCATAATTGTACCCCGGTTCTTGCCCGTGACCATACGGGTATCGAACCGGGCACGAAACATGACAATGAGAATCGCTTCCACAATAGATGCACGAGGGAACAGGAGGTGGGTTCAAAAAGGACGAATTAGTCGAGTTGCACAAAGGACAAATCCGAATTGTGTGTTGTCGATATCGTTTCTGCACCGCTCACATGTACACCATTGACAAGAGTCGTTCCCGTACAATCGTCTCCCACACCCGACGCAATGGACATAAAAATCCATAAAGAATGATAGATAAGCAAGAAGAATATTTTTGGTGCAAAACTTTGAAAAAGAAATGCTTTTTATGATTTTTTAAATGTTTTTGGGATTTTTGAAAATTTTGGACACGAAAAATAACGTTCACGAGTGAACGGATCCCAAAAGCCAACGCGTCTCTCACAAAAAACTGTTAATCTTCACGAAAAGAGCCGGCAGCGGCGCCATTTTAATGTAGAGATTTTGCTAGTTGAAAAAGTTCGTTTTCTCGGTGTCTAATAGAATTGATTTCCGGTTCAAACTGCGACTCAATTGTTCTTGGTGGAAATGAAAATGGTTTGGTTATCTATTACTAAGTAAAATGAAAATGTAAATTGCGATAAGTAAAAGGAATGCAAAAGGAATGCGAAAGGAATGTAAAAGGAATGCTGAAAGGAATGCTAAAAGGAATGCTGATAGGAATGCTGATAGGAATGCTGATAGGAATGCTGATAGGAATGCTGATAGGAATGCTGATAGGAATGCTGATAGGAATGCTGATAGGAATGCTAATAGGAATGTTGATAGGAATGCTGATAGGAATTCTGATAGGAATGATGATAGGAATGCTGATAGCAATGCTAATAGGAATGCTAATAGGAATGCTGATAGGAATGCTAATAGGAATGCTGATAGGAATGTTGATAGGATTGCTGATAGGAATGTTGATAGGAATGCTGATAGGAATGCTAATAGGAATGCTGATAGGAATGCTAATAGGAATGCTGATAGGAATGCTAATAGGAATGCTAATAGGAATGTAAAACCCTTTTCCAATCAAGATGACTGGAATGTTAAAAAGAAAGTCCAAATCGGAATAATCATAAAAGGGGCAAATCGGAATAATCAAAACCCTTTTCCGATTGGGTGATCGGAAAGAGGGTGTGCTGGTTGGAATGACAGATCGGAAAGATGCAATCGGAAAGGGGTTTTCCCTTTCTGATTTGTGTGGGATCCGAAAAGCAAAAGTAATAAGCTATGGAAAATAAGCTCAAACCAAAAACTTAAACGAATCAATAATTAAGCGAACAAAATAAGCATGAATAACAACTTTTCCAAACTTAAAATAAACAAAATTTTAGATCAAACCATAAAAAGATGAACTTTTTAAGCACGAAAACATTAATGAACAACACGGATCATATGTAATTCGCACCAAAAGTAAACTAGAATCAAGAAAGGAAGATGAGAGATTAAATAAGAAAAGTAAATATTAAAGAACAATAAATAAAAACTTACTTGAAAATTAAATGATTAGAAGTGCATAACAATTAATTAAAGTGCAAGAAATGAAATAACAAGTATGAAAATGGTGGAAGTGGTGGTTTGTCAAACCACCCAAGAACAAGAAATGAAGTAGCTAAGGGCTATTTATAGTGGAGATTAGGGAGGAGCTTAGGAAGCTTCCTCCCTCTTTCCTCTTTACCTTAATTGCGCACTTAAGTCCCTAAGCTTCTTTAATCTTCTTAAATCTTCTTAATACTTGGACTTTGTGCCTTGTCTTGGGATTTCTTTGAACTCGTCTTGAATTTTCTTCATAAATAAGACTCGAGTTCTTCGGCTTTAAGTAAACTTCCGTCTTTTGACTTTTTCTTCGGTAAATCTTCAGAATTTGTCCTGGACTTTCGTTCTTTTTCCACTCTTGATCTTTCGACTTCATCTTTCGTCTTTTTCTTCTATAAAAGCCTGTGAATGCCGTGTTTTCTCCACTTTTCACCTTTTCGTCCTAAATCACAACAAAAACACAAACCACGCATAATTCCGACATAAATGGCATAAAATACACGTTTTGGCTCGGTTATTATTGTAATTAAGTGGTAAAAAGGATGGGGTTTTTCACACCTATCAATTATGCTCAGCCGTTTTCCATTTCCATGTTCCCAAACAGGAGGTACCGAAGGTCGCAAGTAGGATCTCAAGAGTATGTGCATTCGGATGGAAGCTATCCAGCCTTCTTTATCTTATGCATTTATCCTACTTTCTCATACTTTATTTCATTTGGACATTGTTTAGTCCTTTTCTTTACAGTACTTATATTTCCTTGTGTTGTGTTACTTAGACTACCGATGTTTGTTTTCAGTATTTCCTTTTATGGTCATGAATGTTTAGACATTTACCTTGCATGCTTTGACACGCCATAATTATCATGTGATATTCCATTTTACCAAATAGGGTGTTACAAACCACTCCGCGTGAATATGACATTCACATGCTCATTACGTGCTTGTGGTGGTTGATATTGGTTGTTGTTTTTTGAGTTTAGGTTGGTTTTGCTTGGTAAAGAACCAGAAGCGCGATTCGATTGCTTATCGGCAAAACGATCAAATTTAGCTTCGAGGTTTTGAATGGAATCTTGGTGGTTTTTGTTTGAAGTCTCGAACTTTGTTTTGAGGTCAATTAATGTATCTCGTACGAAAAGGTTGGTTTTTCTTTGAGATTCAATAAAATTGTCGAGCATGGTTTCGAGGTTAGATTTATCTTTGGTTTGGTTGGGTTTCTTTTCATCTCGACCGTAACTTGGTTTATCGTTAGATCTACAATTATCACGGTCACGATTACGGTAATCGTTATAAAATCGAGTTCGAAGAAAGGTGTTCATGAAATTGGATTCTTCTTCCTTTGTCATAGGTGTGTCATCGTCATCACATTCACTAGAAGGATGGTTTCCTCCATAGTGTTTGCTAGTTTCACGACTTTTGTTTTTCATCTCTTTATATTGAGTATAAATTTTGAGAGACATGGCGTCCATACGAGCCATAATTTTTTTGGTGTCGGTTGGGTTGTTGCTTTCTTCGGCAAAAGATACGGATTTTCGTGGGTTTTTGTTTTTGTGATTTTTGGACCAATCAAGCTTGAGTAAGACTTTGTCATCTAATAATTGGTAGGCTTGGTTAGGAGTTTTGTAAAGGAAAATACCGCCCGATGCGGCGTTCAATGCATCTTGGGTAGCATCGTCAAGACCATGATAGAAAATCTTGATTATTCCTTCTTTTTTGAGTCCATGACCATGGCAATTTCTGAGTAATTCTTTCATTCTTAACCATGCGTTAGTGAGAGTTTCTCGATATTGTTGAGAAAAGCTTCAGATTTCTCCGAGGAGTTTTTCAAATAGGACAGGGAGGAAGAATCAGCTAAATTCATGGATGTGTTTGTGAGGATCGGTTTTGATTCGCCCATCAAATTGGTGGTTTTTGACAAGTGTCAAATAGTTTCCTTTGATTGAAAAATCGTTTGCAATTTCAGGTAAAATGATTGCGGAGCCAGGAGTTGGGGGTACAACTCTATCGGTTGACCACATTGGTTCATCATCGGTGTCCGACATTAGATCGTAACGGTTGATGAGTTTGGTGAGAAATAGGAATTGAGAAAGGTTGTCGAAAGGTTGGTTGATTTCACGAGGTTGAGGTTGCTCGTGTCTCCTATCTAAGGGTACACGAAGGTGAAGTCTACAAAACCTTTGGTTAAGGGTACGTCCAGGTTCTGGTAACGGTGATACTGGTAGAGTTTCGGATGAACGGGTGTGCATCCAACAATGATTTTATGTGTTACAGCAGGAAATGTGCGTCGCACTTTTGAAATGTGCGGCGTACTTTGTTTCGCTACAGGAAGTGCGACGCACTTTTGAGTTGTGCGGCGTACTTTCTGTGCTGCAGGAAAAATTTTGGTTTGTTTTGGATGGGAAAATGCTTCAATTCTTCAAAGATTATGAAAATTTTGGTTACAAAACAGGACTGTAAGTCCCCGACAGCGGCGCTAAAAACTATATGTTCGTTTGCAAGTCGTAAATTTATATTACATGGTTTAGACAAAACAAGGGACTAGAATACAAACATGGGCAAGTATACCCTTTCGTTCGTAATATAGCTTGTAGTGGTAAGCCAAGATCGTTCGTTGAGACTTAATTTCGTTTTGGTAATCAATATAATAATTGAAGAAAGAAATGATTGAAATACAATAGTAATGACTATGACTAATATGGGATAGTTCGTATAAGTTCGTGATGATGATAATAATGATCGAGATATGTTTTTGTAGGTAAAGAGTGATAATCCTTTTTCGTCAAAATAGCGTTTGCACAATTTACTTTAGGGTGATTCAAGACTTATGTTTATTTAAGCGACTAAGCTAAAAACAAGTTGCCAACGAGTTCTGTAGAACAATGATAATCTTTAAGAATCAAGGGGGTTGATGTTTTCTAGAGAGAGAAACTTAGAGAGAGAAATGAAAGAACTTTGTTATATGGAAAACAAGAAATGAAACAACCAACACCTCTTTCCATGGTGGAAAGAGGTTTAAATACCCAAGTCCTTAATGGACTTGGGCCTCCGGCTCATGAACATGCTCATGGGTCGGGCTATTTAATAAATGAAACTAAACACTACTACGAGCCTATAACTACATTGTTGGAGTGACCGAGACTTTCTATATACGTAAAACGTATTTCCAACAATCTCCTCCAAAGGGAGGTCACTCCAAATTTATAAAGTCCTAATATAGCATGTTAGATCTTGTTCTTGAGCTCGTAGTCTTCTTTTCTTTCTTTTTCTTCCTTTTGTGAATATGTGTTGAATAATATCAGCCTTTTGCTTGGAACACGTTCTTTTGCCCTTTCACGTGCAGTCTTTATTTTCCTGTGATGTTCGCCTCTTTGTGACTTCATGTCCCACACACTTATCCTTTGTTTAATTATTGAAAGTTTCAGAGTCGATACAACGGAAGACTTTTAGGTCATACTTTCTTGAATTTGCAGAAGGAATAAGCATGTGAGGACGTCTTCAACAGGTACACCGCAACACCACCATCTTCAACAGGTACACCGCGACGCCACCGTCTTCAACAGGTACACCGCAACGCCACCGTCTTCGAATGCAGCAACATAATAAGACACGAATAAAATGGCTTTGACATTTTATTCTAATTCGGTAGCATTTTACCTCCGGTCGGTGAAGACCGTTGGACGATATTAGATATCGTACCCGTGACGGATAGTTTCAATTAAGTAACTTCCTGACAGGATTTCGCGGGTAAACCCGTTCTCTTTATTCGACCGTCCAAAGCTGACTGCGAACATAAAGAGTGAATCATTTGGATTAAAAATCCTTATGATTGAAGCCGTCAATTCATGAAACATGGAACAAGTGAATTTCAAATAAGATATTCACCATCGTTGCTTTCCAGTTGTCACAAACTTAATTCAAATTGAATCTTGCTTGTCACCTACCAAGTGTTGTTTGATGTTAACACTAGAAGGATTTCCACTCGTCACTATGAACACTCTGAGTGTTCTGGCAAGATCATACGATAATGCGTAGAGGCCTGGAACGAGTTTAAGTTCAATTAAGAATTAAACTACTGTTTCTCTCCAGTTGTCACAAGATTAGTTCTTAAAGAACCACACGTGTCACCTACCATGAGCTTGTTTGATGTTGGCTCAAGCAGGATTTCCATCTTCACTGTAATACTTGCGTATCACTCGAATGTTCTGGCAATATTACAAGAATACTACGTAGGACTCATAAAGATCTCTTACTTTTCATAGTGTGTGAAGAAGCAAGGAATAAATGGAAAGTGTCCTAATGAGACTTTTGATGATCTCGTGGCTCTAGACTCGATAGTGCGTTTTGATTTAGTGATAGATGGCTGGAGAGGAGTGCCACCTATTCAAGTCTATTCGGAGTGAATAAACCAATAGATAACGTGTTGATCTCCGTGTGATTGAAACAAATACCTTTTGAGAGATATTTGAGTTAGCTGGGGAGGGTTGTGCATTGCATCACTGGGTCCATGATGACTTTCTTCAATATCGAGAATCATTAACAAATGATCTCAATAGCATATGTATTGACCCGGTTTCTACCTAAAGTTGTAAGGAGGGTTTCTTTCTTTACACCCTTTATCTTTACAATTCTTTTTCATTCTTCAACCCCTTCAATGCTTAACAATACGTCATCACTAGTACCTTGTTGTGATTGTTCCAGTGCTATTTTAAGTACTTGGTCGGCATTCAGCTACGTTCACATTCATTCTCCATCTTTCCTAGGACTTTTAGTTCTATCTAGGGAATTGTCCTTGGGAAGATTCCATCGGTTCTGATGAATCATTGGATTAATACCTATACCTACCACCCTTTTGTCACCACATCCGTCGTGAGTTAAGTGTGTTTTGGGTTGATATAGTCACCATGAAAAATCCTTGAAAATCACTTAAAGCACTTGTGATATTGTAATCAAAGTTTTTGTGCCTTAAGTGTTTTGATCATCAAAAACGCTCCCCCTTAACATGTGCATTACACATGTTAGGTTGGTTTATCTTTTAAGCCTTTTTCATTGTTTTAGCCAAATATCATTTAGTCTCCTTAATTCCATTTTCTCCTCTTTCTAAAATGTTAACCATCAATATTTTGGATATTAATGGATTAACTGGTCTCTGGGTAATAAAATGAAATTAGATGTTGGCCAAATAACATATTAATGCTCCCCCTCAAATGAATGAGGGTTAGTTGTAGTGCTTGAGTATGATATATTTTGAAAGATTTGGAATCTCGAGAGATCTTCTTGAAAAATATCATACTTTTACACTACAACATGCCACAAAAGCTGATTATACAAAAAGTAACATATTCACAATTATAGACATATGGAGTTGACCTGATATAAGACGAACCATAATTAAATGGTTCGTTCCGTGAACCTATGGTGAGCTCCATATGGTCGTCCACCGACGAATCGTTCTATACATCGTAGCAACCGGCGCTTCCTTAGAAGTTCCTCAATCTTCCTGATTGTGTACGATGCTCCCTTTTTGCACTGGGTTGTCCAGGTGTATTTGACTGCCGGAAGTGGTAAGTTGGCATTGAGAACCAAAAGATCATCTCTAACATGCTTTAGCGTTCCATCACTGAATTTGTGTAGTTCGGAGAATCGCATATATTGCATGACCCCAGTCTCATTTGGATAAAAGATCCCATCTTCCGGCGTTGTAGTCCCTATGTAAACCTTCTTGTTCTTATGGAAATTGCTGAGTGGAGTCGTATGGGGACGTTCCAGGTTTAGCTTCTTCTGATAGCTTTCTACTCCAAGTTGAAAGTCTTCCACCCGGTTTTGAATGACGATTTTCCTGGCATATTGACGAAAGTTTGAACTCATGGCTATGAAAATCTCAGGTGGTAGATGGTCAACTTTTTCTAGAGCCAATAGCAACAAAAGATCTTTGATGTCTTCAAGTTGAAGGTAATGGAGATCACTTTCGTCAATGCGGTATTCTTTCTCATCGGTACGTTTGAACACGATTGCATTCAAGTAATCATAACCGAAGACAGTCTGAGTGGTTGCTCCTTGGATGCTTTTGGTTCTATGAGCTGAGACAATAGAGGAACCTCTCTTAGGACGATGAAAATGATTATAGGCTAACCTTTTCTTTGCAGCCAGTGAGAGATGCCAAGTGAAGCATAGGTATCATAAATCTTGAGCAGCTTCTTTCTCCATATTGAGTCAGGCACTTTATCCTCTATCCATGGAACATTCTCCAATTTAACAGCCTTGAGCATTGTTAGTGACGTGGCATATTTCTTTGCTCCATTTTAAAGGTATTCAAGATTGTGAGAGACAAAGTGCTCTATTGGGATCGTGGCACAACCGGTGATGACCGTTGGTGTAAGAGGTCACAACACGGGAGTCTGAATTCCTGTAGTTGTCGCTCTCATTGCCTTTGTAAGCTCATTCAAGTGATATTCTGCTTCATTATGGCTGATCTTTAAAGTGTCAAAGAAGTCCACATTTGCAGCTGCCATTTTGATCAGATCCGGAGTCATTGTCAGTTTCCCATGAGAATACCTTAGAAAAGCCGAGAAATCGATAGGGTTGTTGAGGAATTGAGTCAGCTCCATTTCAGTTGCAGTGTCAAATGGATGCTGTGGTGCTGCATTTGTTAGCCAAAGTTGCTCTTGTACAGTATCATCGATGATAAGAGATTCAGCAAACGTCGCATCTAGAACATTTAAATCTTCAACTTCCATATCAACGTCATGCTGATCTACAGATGGTGTTGAAGGTTGATTTTCCATCACCGGTATATCATCATGAGGTTCTTCTTCAAGCATTGGCTCTGTCGGTTCTTCTACTTGCATATATTCTACAGATTCATTGTGTAAATCAGTACTAAAATTTGGTGCAGTAGATATACCTGTAGCAACATGCTGAGTTTCTGGTACTGTTGACTCCAGCGTCTTTTCTGTGGTGTCTGCAATGTGTTCTGCAGTTTCCTCTAAACCCTTCTGAATAGCCTTATCATTGTCATCCTTGTTTGACTCTTCGGCATTTGTACCCGTTTCGTCATTCTTATCACCCTTGTTGATTCCATTACCCTTTTCATTATCATCATCGTCATCCTGATCATCATCTGTATCCTCGTCCTCATCTTCATCTTCATCCTTATCCTTATCCTTTTCTCCCTCATCCTCTTCTTCCTCCTCATCTCATTCCTTATCCTTATCCTCATTTTGATCATTGTTACCATCATCCTCTTCACCGTTACCCTCGTCATCTTCCTCCTCTAGCTCTTCTTCATCGTCAGACTCAGAGTCGATAGTGTCTGCAGGTGTATCTTCAATAATTGCTTTGTTGAGATATTGCAGAACTTTTCGTCTGTGTTTCAATTTATGAGCTCCCATATCTAGCAGACGTGTCTGTAACAATGTCATAAGTTGAAGAGTAGATAAACCATTACCGATAAGATTTGGTAGTTGTTGATCAACATAAGACTTGACTTCTCGTCTAATGATCGTGGTCATATTCTCGTCAATTGATCCAAGAAAAGCAGCATTTTCCTTGTCACGAGTTTTCTTCTCTCCAAGAAAGGATTTGTGTTGTGCTTTAAGTTTGGACACTCTGTCTGTTAGTTTCTGAAGAGTAGGCTCATCAGGTTGCGGTTACTTAGGAGGAGTGGTGAACCTTTCAGTCAATGTAGCTATTTGTGTAGCCTGAGCCTCTAGCTGTTGTTGAAGTGACTGGATCAGTGGATCATTGACTGTGAGGAATGGATTGGATGTGGATGATACTTGTGGTTCTGTTGGTGGAGGTGTAACCATAACCGTTAAGGTGGTGGTGGATGATACTGGTTGTTCAGGGATAGGTGTTGGTGTAGATCCAGTGATTAGGACGGTGGTTGATACAGGTTGTTCAGCTGTGGATGACGGTGTAGATTCAGTGGTTAGGGTGGTGGTTGATACTGGTTGCTCAACAAATGCGGGTGTGATAGTGGTTGCTATGACCTCACTGATGACCGGGGTGGATAGTAGTGGAGTGGTGGTTGATGTAATAGTAGTTATAGGAACATCTACCATTCCTTCATTTGTTGACGGATTAGTGTTTGTGACCTCGACACCCTCCCTTCTAAATTTAGATATTTCATAACATCATCAGAGTTTGAAGTAGACTTACTTTGAAGTTGCGTTTCTGGTATGAAAGTTGCATGATCATCGTCATTTAGCACCATGTGAGTCGGTTGTGGTAAAGATGTGGTGATATTGGCATCTCGATACATCATACTTATATCAGTGTCTGCACTGCTCTCACGTTCTTCACTTTGTTCACGACTTTCAAAATGATAGTTAGCAGCATCTTCATATGCATTTTCATAAGTATCTTCCTTAGTAGGATCTTCATAAAATGCCATGTCATCATCAGGATTACCAAAATCTGCTAAGTCTTCAAACATTCTTGAGCCTGATCCTGCAAAAGCTTCCTATCGGCTTTGTTGAAGAACGATACGCAGTCGTTTGGCTTCAGAAATTTGTTGTTGAGCAGGTTCATTTAGAGCAACACTTGCTTCTTTGCCTTTAGTCTTCTTTGCTTTCTTAGGCCTGCAGAGTGGTACTTCTTCCTGTTCTTCCTCAGTATGGATCAACTCATCTTCATCATCTTCATCAACTATTTGCATTTTTCCTGGGCCTTTATCTTTAGAAGAAGTAGTTGATTGGCGCTTTGAAATTCTTTTCTTGCGTTTACCTTTTTGCTTTTCTGAAGGATGTGAGTTTGCACAATTAAACTGTGCGTCAATATCATTGAGCATCTCTTGGTATTTATCACTCTCCTTGATTCCATCATTAAGCATTGTGTCGGGTACTAGTGCAGGAAGTAATGCATACTTTGTGGAATTAGTGCCTGCATTCATTGTGAGAATCACATAATCATCGTCTATGGTGTTATATAAGAAATTCCCGCGAGTGTCAATTGTTGGTTCGTTCTTCATAAAATGGCTGATAATGAGCTTGGTGAATCTCGGGAATGGAAGATGCACGGATTTCTTCTTCGTTCCAGTAAATTGATAACAAAATTCTTGCTAGAGAAGAAGTGCATAGTCTACTTTAGATGCAGTGTACAATCCCCAAAATAAGTGAGCCTGTGGTGGTCTCATTGCATCGGTGCCCCTAGTCTTTCTAGTAAGAAACTTGACAATGATGGTGATAAGTGCTTTCCAGGGTTTCCCTATGTGTGAGGTGTTAAACTGGGATAGGTTGTGGATTTCACCTTCATAATTCATGGCACGAATGATTCGAAGCACTTCATCGTTCTTTGGGTTAGCCACAAATTGTTCTCCTTGTGCCAACCTAGGAAGTTTAAACAATTTCCGAAAAATGCTCAAGTTGAGTACCCTTGGTGTCTTGTTCAGTTGGAAAGAGATAGCCTTTTTGGAGAAAGAGGCAGTGTTCCAGAATTCATGCATGTAGACTTCGGGAACAGATGCAGTACATCTGAGTGTATCTCTGATGGGTGAGATGTCTAGGATATCGTAGCGATTTTGAAAGCGGCTAAGGACGGATCAAAATCCTCTTGTAATCGAGAGTTTTTCTCAGCATATGGAAGCCTATCGTCGAGCGAAACAAGTTCAAGATCACGAAGTCGTTGTTGTGCCTCTGTGATTGACATTTTCCTGCTTTGATGACATAAGAACAAATGATATACACAACATATATATATATCTTAAGTCTATGCCAAGTTGAATCATAGGGAAAAAATCCATCACAATTATTACCACATATTATAGAGAAATAACATACAAACATAGTTTAGATAAACAAGGTCCTTACATTAAACAACACACTTAGGATAATGACAGATATTCCAAAGACATTTTATTCTAAAGAGATAACGACCTAGCATTAGATCTTAAAATATTTGGATTTCTTGGTTGTCATAACCCGAACCTTAGGTGGGTCTAGGTTTGATTTCTACTAACACCTCAGTAGGTCTTGGTTTAGTTTCAACCAAAACTTCAGTGGGTTTTGGTTTAGTTTCAACCACTACGTTAGGAATTGTAGGATTATCCTCAACCTAAAAGATAGTAGGCTTGAACACAGGGCAAGACAACGATGAATCTTTGTCTTCCATGGCCTGGAAACAAAACACAAGACATTGACAAGTAATTTGTATCTCTTTTGTTTACAGAAGTGTCAACTTATTAAATAAGATGAACTTCTGTAATAAGAAACCGTTCAAGTATTCTTATGAGATAAAATTAACTAGTTACAATAAAACTTGGTTTCGTGTTAGTGGACCTAATTTACTTAAAGACTAATGAGGAAATAGTGCAATCTAGGCCGAACTCATTAGATAGTCTAAGGCAAGTACATAATACTTAAAATTCCTAAGTCATCGCAATGGTTCAAACCATCGGAATCCTAACCAAGCCATCGCAATGGTTCAAGCATCGCAATCCTATCGAAGTAAAGTCCTATCGCAATATCCATGTCCATCGCAATAAGAGAAATTCCATCGGAATGTATTAGAAACCATCGCAATATGTCCCATCACAATACCTAATACGATACCATCGCAATAACGCATCGGAATAATTCATCGCAATATGCCATCGCAGTGTGCCATCATAATGACCCATCGCAATGAGCAATCGCAATGAGCCATCAAAATGACCCATCGCAATAGCCCATCACAATGAGCCATCGGAATGACCCATCGCAATGAGCCATCACAATGAGCCATCGAAATGACTCATCGCAATAGCCATCACAATGAGTCATCGAAATGACTCATCGCAATAACAAGGTATCACAATGAAGGTGTCGCAATGTTCATCGAAATTCGTGACAAGGATTCGATCTAAACGTTGACTTCTCGATTCCAGGAATTAGGCAATGTTTTAAACGATTCTGGGCAAAACCAATGTTCATCTATTCATACTTAACAAATCCCACAACTTAATTACCATTTTCATTGCAAAAAACACGAAACCCTAATTTTTGATATGAACTAAGGAATCTGTTTAGTTTGAGATGTAATGAAATGATGTTAGTGATGACAAATAAATCTTAGTACAGTACCTAGATGATGAATAACGAGCAGGCAATCGAAAACACAAGAATGATACAGCAAGGTTTCAACAATGGCGGATGAAGTGAGGTGTTGTGTGTGTTTGTGATGGTGAAAGGGAAGGGGGGGTGTTATGTTTTGACTTGGTCAACTTGCTGACAAGTTGACATATTAACCCCCCATTTTTGCAATAGTTACAAATATGGTCCCCCGTTTGTATTAGTATTTGATTTAAAGTAAATTTGATTTAACCAAATAAACTTACCAAAATACCAACCCGCTCACAAACACGAACACAAATAACTTAACGCCAAAAATCCAATAACCTATCCATGAATTTCTATTTCACACAAGGCACACATAGCATAACAGATGATGATGAATAGTTAATATTTTCTGACAATCCTTTTTAAAGACCAAATTTGATTCTACGAAGATTTAATATTTGCTCCCCCTTAAACACGGACCCGTTTTCTATTTAAAGAGCTGTAGTCAATGATTTTAAGGACACATATATTCATGAGGATATTTTCCGGTTAAGTGATTTTATGGAACGATTCTGGTGGCAATAAGATTTCTCTTATTTTGACAAAATAAGTGCACTGAAACGTACACTCATTTGTGTTAGACCAATTTATAAAGTAAACTTAGTCCCTTACAAGGTTTCAAAGTAAACCTTGCCCGAGAAAATTAATTCCCGTTGTGAGCCAACGTTTTCATAAGAAATACGTGACTTTAATGCGAAAAGCGGGTTGCAGTCTGAAATAACTACAAGCCATAATGGGCATGTTTTAAAACATGTACAACTTTTATACGAACTCTATTTATGGCGCCGTGTCAATATTAGTCGACATTTCTAAAGCCGTAAATATTACCGTACTAAAAGACATGCCCGATTTGAAAATGAAAAATATTTTTGGATTTTCTTGATTTTATATTTTAATGGATTTTCTATGTTTTATATTTTTTATGGTTTTTCTATGTTTTATATTTTTGTATTTTTCTTTTGTTGGTTTAAATATATACGATAATATACAAGATCACGATCAAAGGATACTCGAGAATAGTTTACCACTACTATTCTTCAGATTCTTCTACCAATTCCTTAAGTGTCGCTGGTGAGAATGATTTCATGCCTAGCTTTTCGATCAAAAACTCGATACGTCCTCGATCTAAGGCCTTTGTGAATATATCTTCCAGCTGATACTCAGTGTTGACGAAGTACAGTTCGATCACTCTATTTTCCACTTGCTCCTTGATGAAGTGGTAGCGGATGTCAATGTGCTTTGCTCGAGAATATTGAACGTAGTTGTAGCACAGAGCGATTGCACTCTTGTTATCACAATACATCGGGATTTTGTTGAATCCAAGACCGTAGTCAGCCAATTGTGACTCATCCAAAGAACTTGAGCACAACAACCGGACATAGCAATGTATTCAGACTCCGTACTGGATATCGCAGCGCTTTTCTGCCTTTTTGATCTCCAACTAACAAGTCTATCTCTAAGAAGTTGCACACTGCCATAAGTGCTACGTCTGGTATCTTGACACCCGACATAATCCGCATCTGCATATGAGATTAGTGCAATAGAGGAATCCTTCGGATACCACAGACCACGATGAAGTGTTCCTTTTAGATACCGAAAGATCCTTTTCACAACATGTAAGTGCTTTTCGGTAGGCCGAGCCTGATACCGGGCACACATGCCTATAGCAAATTGCAAATCAGGCCTCCTAGCAGTCAGATAGAGAAGGGTGCCAATCATTCCACGGTAAAGGTTAGGATCGACAGCTATCCCTTCCTTATCTTCATCTAACTTGGATCTCTCCACCATTGGAGTATCCACGGGGTCACAGTTTTCAAAATGATATTTCTTTAATGATTCAAGAGCAAATTTGGATTGATTAATGAAGATGCCTCTGGGATTCTGAGAAATTTGCAACCCTAAGAAAAATGAGATTTTTCCCATCATCGACATCTTAAAGCGTGTGGACATAATTTTCTCAAATTGGTCAGACAAACGTTGATTAGTAGCAGCAAATATTATATCATCAACATAAATTTGTACTAGTATCATGTTGTTGTCCTCCTTGAGAATGAATAGCGTAGGGTCCACTTTGCCTTTGGAGAAGCCATTCGAGATGAGATACGACGATAAGAGATCGTACCACGCGCGTGGAGCTTGTTTCAACCCGTAAAGAGCCTTCTTGAGCTTCTACATGTGATTAGGATACTCCGAGTTGACGAATCCATTCGATTGGCTTACATAAACATCTTCCCTTAATTCACCATTGGGAAATGCCGTCTTAACATCCATTTGGTAGACGATCATATTCATGTGAGCAGCATAAGCAAGGAATAGTCTAATTGACTCCAGTCGTACAACAGGAACAAAGGATTCTTCAAAGTCAATACCCAAAGCTTGTTTGTAACCTCTAGCAACCAATCTAGCTTTGTTTTTCAGCACACTACCTAACTCATCGAGTTTAACCTTGTATACACACAACAATGTCAAGATTTCAACGTTGTTGGGTAACCGAACTAATTCCCACACTTCAAGACGTTGGAATTCATTAAGATCCTCTTGCATGGCTTCAATCCATGTTGATTTGGTCGTGGCTTGTTGCCAGTTTTTAGGTTCAATGTCTGAAAGAAATGCATCAAAATAGCAATATAATGCATGTTCTTGGAGTTGATGGCGTGTTAAGACTGGTCGATCGATGTCACCAATAATATTGCAGATTGGGTGATCCTTTGTCCATTTTGTGTTATGAGTTTCAATCCGTGGTGGTCGGGAGTGAACGATTGCAGGAGCTTCCTTTGAGGTAGACGCACCGGTAGGGTCTTTAGGTATATCTGAACCAAAGAAGGTAAGCTCTTGTAAGTGAGCATTTTCCAAATCATGATCATAGAGATCCTCTTCAACATCATTAGGAACAAGTGGGGGTGAAGACTCAGGTGTTGTTTGTGAATTGGTGGGGGATGGGACATCTGGTTCAAGAGTAACAGTAGATGCCTCGGATAGATTTCCATTATCTTGAGCAACAACTTCGGGAATCGGAGCTACTGCTACAGGTTCAGGAGAATCATTACTCGGTGGATCAAAGAATTCATCAAACATAGGGTCCATGATGGCTATAATTGTGAATTGATCTCCGTGTGATTGAAACAAATACCTTTTGAGAGATATTTGAGTTAGCTGGGAAGGGTTGTGCATTGCATCACTGGGTCCATGATGGCTTTCTTCAATATCGAGAATCATTAACAAATGATCTCAATAGCATATGTATTGACCCGGTTTCTACCTAAAGTTGTAAGGAGGGTTTCTTTCTTTACACCCTTTATCTTTACAATTCTTTTTCATTCTTCAAACCCTGCAATGCTTACCAATACGTCATCACTAGTACCTTGTTGTGATTGTTCCAGTGCTAGCTTAAGTACTTGGTCGGCATTCAGCTACGTTCACATTCATTCTCCATCTTTCCTAGGACTTCTAGTTCTATCTAGGGAATTGTCCTTGGGAAGATTCCATCGGTTCTGATGAATCATTGGACTAATACCTATACCTACCACCCTTTTGTCACCACATCCGTCGTGAGTTAAGTGTGTTTTGGGTTGATATAGTCACCATGAAAAATCCTTGAAAATCACTTAAAGCACTTGTGATATTGTAATCAAAGTTTTTGTGCCTTAAGTGTTTTGATCATCAAAAATGCTCCCCCTTAACATGTGCATTACACATGTTAGGTTCGTTTATCTTTTAAGCCTTTTTCATTGTTTTAGCCAAATATCATTTAGTCTCCTTAATTCCATTTTCTCCCCTTTCCAAAATGTTAACCATCAATATTTTGGATATTAATGGATTAACCGGTCTCTGGGTAATAAAATTAAATTAGATGTTGGCCAAAGAACATATTAATGCTCCCCTCAAATGAATGAGGGTTAGTTGTAGTGCTTGAGTATGATATATTTTGAAAGATTTGGAATCCCGAGAGAAATTCTTGAAAAATATCATACTTTTACACTACAACATGCCACAAAAGCTGATTATACAAAAAGTAACATATTCACAATTATAGACATATGGAGTTGACCTGATATAAGACGAACCATAATTAAATGGTTCGTTCCGTGAACCTATGGTGAGCTCCATATGGTCGTCCACCGACGAATCGTTCTATACTTCGTAGCAACTGGCGCTTCCTTAGAAGTTCCTCAATCTTCCTGATTGTGTACGATGCTCCCTTTTTGCACTGGGTTGTCCAGGTGTATTTGACTGCCGGAAGTGGTAAGTTGGCATTGAGAACCGAAAGATCATCTCTAACTTGCTTTAGCATTCCATCACTGAATTTGTGTAGTTCGGAGAATCGCATATATTGCATGACCCCAGTCTCATTTGGATAAAAGATCCATCTTCCGGCGTTGTGGTCCCCATGTAAACCTTCTTGTTCTTATGGAAATTACTGAGTGGAGTCGTATGGGGACGTTCCAGGTTTAGCTTCTTCTGATAGCTTTCTACTCCAAGTTGAAAGTCTTCCACCCGGTTTTGAATGACGATTTTCCTGGCATATTGACGAAAGTTTGAACTCATGGCTATGAAAATCTCAGGTGGTAGATGGTCAACTTTTTCTAGAGCCAATAGCAACAAAAGATCTTCGATGTCTTCAAGTTGAAGGTACTGGAGATCACTTTCGTCAATGTGGTATTCTTTCTCATCGGTACGTTTGAACACAATTGCATTCAAGTAATCATAACCGAAGACAGTCTGAGTGGTTGCTCCTTGGATGCTTTTGATTCTGTGAGCTGAGACAATAGAAGAACCTCTCTTAGGACGATGAAAATGATTGTAGGCTAACCTTTTCTTTGCAGTCTAGTGAGAGATTCCAAGTGAAGCATAGGTATCATAAAACTTGAGCAGCTTCTTTCTCCATATTGAGTCAGGCACTTTATCCTCTATCCATGGAACATTCTCCAAGTTAACAGCCTTGAGCATTGTTAGTGATGTGGCATATTTCTTTGCTCCATTTTCAAGGTATTCAAGATTGTGAGAGACAAAGTGCTCTATTGGGATCATGGCAGAACCGGTGATGACCGTTGGTGTAAGAGGTCGCAACACGGGAGTCTGAATTCCTGTAGTTGTCGCTCTGGGTCCATGATGGCTTTCTTCAATATCGAGAATCATTAACAAATGATCTCAATAGCATATGTCTATAATTGTGAATTAATCTCCGTGTAATTGAAACAAATACCTTTTGAGAGATATTTGAGTTAGCTGGGAAGGGTTGTGCATTGCATCACTGGGTCCATGAAGGCTTTTCTCAATATCGAGAATCATTAACAAATGATCTCAATAGCATATGTATTGACCCGGTTTCTACCCAAAGTTGTAAGGAGGGTTTCTTTCTTTACACCCTTTATCTTTACAATTCTTTTTCATTCTTCAACCCCTTCAATGCTTACCAATACGTCATCACTAGTACCTTGTTGTGATTGTTCCAGTGCTAGCTTAAGTACTTGGTCGGCATTCAGCTACGTTCACATTCATTCTCCATCTTTCCTAGGACTTCTAGTTCTATCTAGGGAATTGTCCTTGGGAAGATTCCATCGGTTCTGATGAATCATTGGACTAATACCTATACCTACCACCCTTGTAGGTGGTATAAATGATGGAGAAGTAGGATTGTTGGGAGTTAATCCGGAACTGATTGTACCGGTTCCCATCTCGTGTAATGCGGGTTCAGAGCTGTGTTGCTCAGAAGCCATCGCTGTCAGCTCATCAAAATTGACATCCAAAGTTTCTACTATCTTGCCAAGATGACGGTTATAAATTCGGTAAGCTTTCTTTGCAGGCGAGTAACCAATAAAAATTCTAATATCAGCCTTCGGTTGAAGTTTGCCCAAATTCTCACTATTTGTGTTTGGATAACAAGTGCACCAAACACATGAAGATATGAAATATCGGGTTTGTGTCCATGAAGTAGCTCATATGGAGTTTTACTATGACGTTTACGAATGATGGAGCGGTTTTGGGTATAACATGCGGTTGCCACTGCTTCAGCCCATAAGAATAAGGGATCATTCGCATAAATCAACATAGTTCTAGCAGCTTCCATAAGTGTACGGTTACGTGTTTCAACGACACCATTTTGTTGTGGAGTGCGAGCCAAAGATGTTTCATGAGAAATACCAACCTTTTCATAATAATTTCGAAGAGTCTCATTAACGAACTCAGTGCCGTTATCAGTCCGAATGCGGCGAACAGTAGCATTACGACGTACTTGGATCATCTTTAAGAAAGTAATGATATACTCTGGTGCTTGATCCTTGGATGCTAAAAATGTAAACCTTGAGAAATCATCCACTATGACGAGGATGTATTTTCTACCACTCACACTAGCCGTATGTATTGGCCCTCAAAGATCCATGTGCAAAAGATACAGTGGTTCTTGGTTGGTGTCTTCTGCTTTAGGTTTGTAAGATTTCTTGGTGTTTTTCCCCAAAGAACACGCAGAACATAAATGATCCTTTTCGAACTTAAGTTTTGGAAGACCACAAACAAGTTTGTTTCTAGCCAAATGGTTAATAGCATCAATGTTAAGATGAGATAATCGTCGATGCCACAACCATGACATGGTCTTAGATGCTTTGGAGAGTAAGCAAACAGGAGAGGCGGCCATCATGTTTTGAATAGACAATGTATAGAGATTATCCCCTTGAGAACCCTTTAACAAATCATTTCCTGCAAGATCGCGAATGAAGCAAGTATGTTGTCGAAAGGCCATTTCAAGGTTTGAATAGCAAAATTGTCCCCTTGAAAATAGATTGTGCCCAAGTCCCTCCACATAATAAACCCTTGAAATCGTAACATTCCCAATTTCGTATTCACCATAACCCATAATCTTTGTAATATGGTCATTGCCGAATTTAACCGTTTCTAGAAACTTACTGACGAAATTTATGAGCATCGAGCGGTCTCCAGTCATATGTTTGGAGCACCCCGAGTCCAAATACCAAAGAATAATTTGGACGACCTGAAAATATTACCAAACACAGACGATGTATCGGATTCTAATTGTTCCTCTGAGTTAGCAGGTACAAATATAATTATCTTAGATTTGCTATTAGACGAAACTTTAGACTTCCAGATTTTCTTACTAGTGGTTGGCTTAGATTCTAGTTGTCTAGTATTCTGAGGTACTTTTTGACTGGGGACATTACCACTGCAGGCACAATAGTGGGGGCAGACCTAGTTAAAGGGCGCTTTTTCCATTTCTTAGTGCTAGTGTTCCTATTTAAAGGACGCTTAGACCGAACTTCCGTGGATGTGATCCTAGTTAAAGGGTACTTAGTTCCATTAGTAGTGAAGGTCCTACCAGTGGGTTTCCATTGCCAACCAACTTGGGTGAATTTTTTCCTCGTTAGAATCCATTCAAGATTGTTCTTAATAGCATACATTTCATTCACGTGATCAACAAGGCATAAATCATGACGCTGAGAAAACATGCATTCATTACAATTCCAACATTTCGCATTAGAATTCACATTTTGCCTAGGTTTCCACTCATAAAGAGAACCTTTTGTCTTAGCTATATGATTCTTTTTATTTAAAACTGAAATAACATTCCTAGGGTGCACTTCTACTTTCTTCTTCTCAGTCCTATTAGTGGAAGAATTGATCCTATATTTCTTGTCTTGAGATCCTTTAGCCTTAGTGGAGACAGTTAGTCCTGTAGAAGCCAAGGGAACGTTAGTGACAAATTTTGACTTAGCCTTGATGGGTGTGTTTAATACAGGCTTAGCTCCTGGGGTCTTATTGAATGGAGTAATGGCAATGGTGGTTTGTTGTTTAGATGGTACAGATATCGGTTGCCCAATGTACTCTAAGTTTGCTAAACATCCTGAACGCGATCCACATATAATTAAAGCTCATATACACTATGACTTGTGGGATCACGTTCACGCATTTCATCAACAATCTCTCTAGCTAGATCAGCATGTTCTAAGGCATTTTTCATATATGTGGCAAACTTAGTGGGACTTTTCTTAAATTTTGGATCCTGATATAGCACTCGTGGGTTGGGTTTGGGAGCACTAGAGGTCGAGGCAGAGACAGTAGCTGGATTATCAACATTTTCTCGCCCTTTGAGTTGAAGTGTCTCCTTTAATTCTGCTATAACCATGTTTTTGTCTATGAGCTGAATTTTTAGGTTAGAGGATTCCTCACATTTCCTGTTCAGTTTGTCAATTAATGACTTTTGTTCTGTCGCATTAAAAGCGAGGCGTTCTTCTATTGAACCAGAATTTTGTGAGTCACCCTGCCTTACTTGTTCACGCTCTCCTAGCATAGAATTAATTCTATTTTCTAGGACATGATTCTTAGTCTCTGCAGCCTCTAGTTCCGTTTTTGTTTCAAGTAATTCTCTCTTAATTCTCGTCATTTGTTCCTCTAAATCCTGAACCTTCTGAATCATCTTGTCACTTGTCTCAACGGAGTTTCCACTATCATTTAGTTTTGAAAGAGTTTCGTTTTTAGATTGATTCTCAATTTTAAGAGATATAGAATGTTGTTGAAGCTCATTAAAACTTTTTGAGAGTGTATCATACGAATCTTGAAGCTTTAAAAATTCAGCGTTGGATTCATGACAAGAATGATTATCTACAATATTCACATGTTCAACCGTATTCACAGATTCATGAATATCATCACAAATATTCACAGTAGATGAAATTTCATGAGTATATTTAACAGTATCAACTTGCATCACTTCGAGAGACACCATATGTTCTAAAAATCGGTCATATTCGGATAAAATCTTTTCCTTTTAAATTAAATGTTGTTCATAAGCATCATCCATTTCATATAAAACTTTTTGAACTTCACCAATTTCAAAACTTAGATTACACGCAAGATCATAGACTCCTTGTTTAATATGGTCCACAAACGGAACGATCTCTTTCTCAAACACCGTTTTCATGTGTTCGAACGCCCATTCTCTAGCAGTTTGAGCCATTGAAGTCGTACATTCTAGGATGACCTTGTCAAACTCGGTAAGGTATTGCCCAATCTCTTCCAACCTGAGCTTTACGTACTAACCGGTGGATGATTCTTAGGAATTTCCTTCGGTTGGTCCGAGTTAACGAGTGTAGGAATTATACTAAGGCATTCTCTAGTAGGAATGAAAGTGGATGTCTGGATAGTTCTCTTTTGCATATTAAATCGAGTTCTAAGATCTATTGTAGCATTTTTTGCATTCATTTGAGCATAATCATATTCAGGATATGTAGGAAGTAATTTTAAGCGCTTCTCTTCATATGGTGTCATACTCTCAGAAACATTCAAGAACACAATCGGATCTAATACCAATCCTAACTTGGTTGCATCATAAAGTCGTGGGTTGTGGTGAAGCGCTTGCTTTGCATACCCCGGGTTAGGTGGTAGGTCTATTAGATGCGATAGATTGAACTCTTTAAATGATGCATGAAACAAGTGTACTAGATGTGAGGCAGCATATTGTTTTAAAAGCTTAATTTCCGTTTCTTTTATTCTTTCAGACGTCTTAATTTCCATTTCAATCTGTTTGGACTCAAGAATTTCAAAATCCGTTTGAAGCTGTTGAAAATTAGTAACGACTGACTCTTTTTCTTTAAGATCATTCGAAATATTTGCTCTTAAACTCTCAATTTCTAGTAGATTGTTCATTTGAACTTTCCTAAACCTATCAAATTCAGGATTGGTCAAGGTAGTGGACACAGGAGTCATTTCCAAGGTTTGAACCTTGTCCTTATGCAAAGCAAGCTCGGCAGATAAAGTCTGATTAGCATTAAGGTTTTCAAGGACCGTGTAATTCATTTGACTAAGCAAAGATGCTGGGACCATAGCCAAATCAGGTTGAGCAGATGAATTGGTATTCGTAATAGCTCCCAGTTGTGGTTCACTCAAAGTCTGAGGACTTTCACTGATATTGCTATCATTGTTTGTCTCGTCGATTGAGTTACTAACCACCGGAGGCTGTTCCGAATACTCAGACATTTGCTCAACTTGATAAGGTACAATACTAGTATATGTAGCAGTATGTGGTACCTCAGAGATGTTTCAGTTCCATAGAGTGAGAGATTTGCCATGAGAGCTGCTTTAGCGGTATTAAGATCATCGCAATCAGAATCATATGCATCCAAATCATCAGATTGATATGCAGCATTGTTGGTGGTGACTTTTGTGAGACCGTCAGTTTCCGCTACTCCCGGATCTGCAAAGAATGCCAACTCTTCTTCATCAAGCTCACGACCTTGGGCTTGAGCATTCACCAGGTAAATCTTTTTCCTGAAACCACGTGTCGTCCCTTTTCCTCTTAGGCTGCTTGCACTCTCGGGCCATGTACCGTTCCCCTTTGCAGTTGTAGCAAATAACCATCTTCATTTTACATTGCTATTTCCTCTTGTAGCAGTAGTATTGGATGAGCGTGCACCAGCAGTAGACGAATTAGATCTCCCTGGAAGTGGTTGCACCATGAATCTTCCGTCCTAAATTGTAGCCTGCTGTCGAGAGTTAGAAGAGTTCCTTAACTGATTATTAGTTGTTGCTGGACCTCTTTAACCTCGTTTGTTCAATGTTTGAATTAGATAAGCAGACATTTGAGCAAGGATATTGGCAGGACTATCTCCTTGTCGAAACTCAGGGACAGGGATGTCATCTTCATAGTAGTATGCTGGTGCAGATTGAGCCACAATTTGATTGGATGGAGCACTGACTTATTGTGAGTACTAAGGGTGATGAGCCTCAAGTTGTGGATAGGTACAAGCAAGGTTTGTTGTTGGAGGTTGATACGGTGAATACTGGTGTTAACCATAAGGTAATGAATGTGAATCTCCTTGTGATGATGATGTTGCTGGTTGGTGATAAGATGTAGGCGGCGGTGGCAGAATCGAGTACTGTGGGAAGCTTGGTGTTTGATACACAGGTTGATTTGAAGATTTGTGTCCTAAAGCAAGCTGAGAGTTGTGGTATGACAGTGTAGGATTGTTTGCCAATAATGCCATTGGTTCATGATAAGATCCCTAAGAAATTCGGTTTTGGATCACATGCTTCTCATGTTGTTGTAAGAAAGCATAGAGTTGATCTAAATTAGACTTGTGTAAATCACGAATCATCTTGACATCAGTGACATATTGACTCCATTCAGGGGGTAATGTGTTCAAAAACTTGGTGTTTAATTGAAACTATTCAATTCTTAGATTATACACATTCATGTCATTTATCAACGTGGTAAAACGCCAGTAGAAATCATAAAGAATCTCCCCCAGAAGGTATGTAAACCTATCAAACAAATCATACAGTTGAGTCTCTCGTTCTTGCTTAGTGAGAGATGTCCCTTGTAACAAAACCGCATGTCGGTCCCAAAGATTCTTTGCCACTGTATGTTCACTTACCATTCGAAAGATATCGGGTGGAAGGGCTTGAAGAATTGTCTGAACAGCCCTCTCACCGGAATCTGCAATGAGTTTGTTAGCATCGGTTAACTCGTGATACTCCCTTGCCCTTGTCACATTGTTGACGGTAACCTCTCCCCAATCTAATGGACCTTTATCAATTGATTGAAGCATAAGTCGACCATTTTGTTTGCCCATGATGTACGTTCTCATACGGCCTTGCCATGCTTCAAATAAATCTTTGATGAGCAAAGGTGGGCGAGTATCGGTTCCCGAAATGATTGAGATATCGGTAAGCGAAGTCATGGTTGGCATATATGAATGTGAATTCATTTTGTGATCCCTTGAAAAAAGATTATCAAAGATGATCGAACAATGAAATAAGGTTATGAGTTTTTTGTGTTGTTAACTAAAAGATGTTGTTATCTTGTTGTTTTGTTTGCTTTTGAAATTTTACCAAATTACCAAATTTAATGCCAAATAGAATAAATCCACTAAGTATCCAAAAAAAGGTTCTATCGGAATGTTGCTTTCGATCGGAATACCCAGATCAGAAAGTCCAGATCGAAATGTCTTACTATCAGAATGCTTAGATCGTAATGTAACCCTGTCAGAATGTTGATGGTATCGGAATGCCTAGATCGCAATGCAAAGCTGTCGAAATGTTCAGATCGCAAAGTCCTGTCGGAATGCTCAGATCGCAAAGTGCTGTCGGAATGATTCAGATCGGAATATAGCTGACAAAATTTAGGCAGAGTAACGACTTAAAATTCCTTATAACCGTCGGAATCTCAGATCGAAAAGATCGATCGGAATGTCCAGACCGGAATAAGTATCAAAATCCAAGTATCGCAAAGTAGAACCAGTCACTTTCCGATGGTGATGGTTATTGCGATGGAAACCCCTTTTCACTTGTACTTTCCGATGGTGATGGTTGCTTGAAATTCGGAATGAAGAAAACAAGAACTTTTTGAACTTTTGATCCAAGAAATATTGTGTTTTAACCAAAACCAAGATACCAAAAAACACTATAACACGATTAACTACGTTATACTACTTGAAATCACGATCAAACACAAAATTTTTTTGATGATTCGGCAATATGAACTCAAAAAGCTACGAAATGCTTATAAGAACATACGTAACACTAAAACAAACCTATATTTCATCCCATGCTCTTGATACCAATTGTAGAACAATGATAATCTTTAAGAATCAAGGGGGTTGATGTTTTCTAGAGAGGGAAACTTAGAGAGAGAAATGAAAAACTTTGTTATATGGAAAACAAGAAATGAAACAACCAACACCTCTTTCCATGGTGGAAAGAGGTTTAAATACCCAAGTCCTTAATGGACTAGGGTCTCCGGCCCATGAACATGCTCATGGGTCGGGCTATTTAATAAATGAAACTAAACACTACTACGAGCCTATAACTACATTGTTGGAGTGACCGAGACTTTCTATATACGTAAAACGTATTTCCAACAAGTTCAAAATTTTATCAAAGTTTCTAAGCAGATCTCTCCAACCAAAGATTCAAAACCATAGACAAGTTCTTAAAAACTTATTATAACAATTTGCATTTCTCAACGCCAAACTATCGTAACAAATCAATTCTAGATAAACTATGGTTTATAGAACTAAGTGGTAAAATAGTTTTACAACATTATCTCAAAATCAATTATAAAAGATCATATCATAGAATCATCACTAATTATAGTCACATACCCATATAGTCACAAATAGCTTAGCCTAACATAGTAATCAAAGTAACAAATGGAAAAGATTAAGAGAACATCATACTTAGATTGACTGAATGAACGAGTACACAAGTGTCACGATTGTATCGTTTCTCCAAGAATTATATAGTGGAATACTCTCGTTACCATTATTTCCCAGAAGTGGATAATACTGACAATTTACTAAGAAAGCTAAAATACTCAAGCTATGGAGTATTGAAGAGAAGAGGTGTGTGTAAAATGAGTAGAAGTTGTCTCTATTTACAGTGCTGGGTGAGGGAAAATGTGTCCCGCACTTCTCCAAAAGTGTGCCGCACTTTGGAGGTGTGAATGTGCGCCACACTTCTGACATTGTGCGTCGTACTTTTGTTCGTTCCAGTATCTTTTTTCAATAGTTTTGTCTATTTGCACATTAAGGACCCTTCTTTGTATATCTTCACTTTGCTTCTTCAAACTTTATACCTGCATGTAAAACCCAATATATTAAGTATCGAAAGCTCTTATTTATAATACAAAGTGGCATTATAATAATGGTTTGAATAGGTATATTTAGGTCGTTATCAGTCTTCAATACCAAAAATCGTATAAGTGATTCTAGTAGTAGACGTGGTGACCCGGTTTCTACCTATGTTGTATGGAGGGATGCTTTCTTTACACCCTTTAACCTTACATTTCTTTTTCATTCTTCAACCCCTTCAATGCTTACCAATACGTCATAACTAGCACCTTTTTGTGATTGTTCTAGTGCTAGCTTAATTCATTAGTCAGCATTTTTCCCGTACACTCAACTACTTCATCTTTCCTAAGGACTTCTAAGCTCTAATGGATTATCCCTGGGAAGATCCCTTTAGTACTTGTTGGATCATAGGATGAATACCTAACCACCTTTTGACAAAAATACCGTCGTGAATTAATGTGTTGAAGGGTATAGATATCATGACCAGAAAAATCGATTGAAGAAGTAATCAAGGGGTTAATGAACGATGTTTACATCCTGATAGTTTTCTTTATCACCAATAACACTCCCCTACATATGTGCATCATTAAATGAAAGATATTTTCACATATTAGGAAGATAAAGCACTTATATCAAAGATCTTATCCAAAAATGAAACATTTTGATCGCATTTAATCACTATTCTCCCCCTCAAAAATTACATGTGTTTGTGAAATTTTTGATATACTAGTGATGTAACATGGAGAGAATAATGTTTCATGAAAATTTTGGAACTATATGATATGATATTTTATACTCCCCCTCGAAAAAAGATTCTGATTAAAATAGGGGAGTATATGAGCACATAATTTTGAAGAATTTGAAAATATCTTTTAAAAATATCTTGAAAAATTGTGCTCAAACCGAGAAAAACTGAATTTCCCGTTGTTGAGGAATAAGGTACATAAATGAATATTTTCCTTGTGTTCATGAGCTTAAAACTTTGAATGTTTTAATATAAGCCGATGACCGAGAAAAATTAATTTCCTGTTGTTGAGGATAAGTTATCATCGGTGATAAACTTTCCTTTATTTGATGTTCGGGTCATAGTCTGAAATATGAATGTGAGCCATTATGATGAGCTCAAAACTTTGAAAGTTTCGTGACAAGCTTACACTGTGATAGATTTTTCTACCCGTTATTAGGATACATTATCTTTAAAGATACACTCTCCTTTATTTGAAGTTCGAGTTAGAGTCTGACATATAACTATAAGTCATTTACATGAGCTTAAAAACATGGAATGTTTTTAGCGAAAGCTCATGACCGAGAATATTTTATTTTCTCGTTGTAAAGGATAAGTTGTCATCTGTGATAAACTTTCCTTTCTTTGAGGCACGCATTACAATCTAAAGTAATTGTAAGTCATTTGAAGTAAAATAGAAATGACATGTTTGGAAAACATTTGAACTTTCATTCGAGCTTTATGTACACACCCGTGTCTTTGTTGTTCGACATTTCTAGGTACGTCCATATTATCAATACTGAAAGACATGTCGAGAAGAATATTTTTGGTGTTTTGAAAGACTTTTTCATTTTTTTTTCTTTTGATATTTACATTTTATGTTATTTTTGTGTTTTCTAAAATTTTTCGAAAATAATCAAAAATAGACTTCTATACAACAGAAGAAGGTCATACCGAATGTACAGAATTGGAACCCTTTGAAGAAGAAGTGGGTTCAGAAGCCGATGAAGTACCTGCAATGACAAAATAATAGTTTGCACAAATACTAGTGTTAGGAGTAACAAATTCATTTTCTACATTCAGAACACTCGCATTTGTGCTGGAGCAGGTTTCAACACTCTTCTCGATGAGATTCCACTTAAGACCAACTTCCTTGAAAATCCGACCTGTTGGTTTCCACGAAAGACTAGATTTAGGGGTAGTTTTCTCTTGCAAAGCGGAAGACTTTTTTGATGAGAAACTATTTCTTGTATTGATCCTCCTTTTAGGTACCTTGGCATTTCTTTTCTTAGCAATGGGTTTGAATCTCCTAGTTTTCTTATATATTCTGCATTCTTCCTCTATGAGAAGGCACGAGATTTTACCTCATAGAGGTATTGCAGAATGCAATGAGCATGGTTTCCATGGTAAATACCCATTTTACACGTGGGGTATACTTGGAATTTGGAATTCAAAGGTGTCCTTGTGTACCTAGGTTTTGTTGATCGTTGATTCGCATTGTTCAGAACACGTGATAAGACTGCAATTATACATAGTCTCACGTCCAAAACGGGATTAAAACGCTTAAAATATCGTTAAAATACCCCAAAATATGCTTGTGTTTGTTCATTGTGTATTTTAGGTACGGATATCGTGAAATCAAAAAAGATCACAAGAATCAAGCAAAAACAAACACGGGAAACGAAGTCGCACAAAGAACAGGACCCGATTCATGAATTTTCCAAAAAGACCTTGAAGTTTTAAGATTTTTCAAGAATGGTCCCTCAGCTTTTGAATATTGACACTTTATACCCCTCAAATATCCAAAATTATTTTGGGGTTCCTAAAGTTTGAAGAAGTTAGATGTTGAATCCCTATTCTAAGCATTGTTACATAATGACTAAACATGTGAGTGCAAAAGGACTAACAGTGAAATGTCTAAAGGACTAAAGATGCAAAGCTGTTCAAAGGCTGTTGTTAAGTGAGAGGACAAAAATTCCGAAAATCCTAAACTATTTAACACTTTTACCCATTAAATACCCAACAACCCATATCCAATCCAACCCACCAATACAGCAGTGCCACCTCACCCATTTAACCAAACCCAACCCATTCCAGTATGTCCAGGTCACCCATGTTTTATTAACAGCATGTTATAAAAAACCAGACACGGGTAATCCACTGCTTATATTTAATCCCCAGCCATAACCCAATAAATCTAAAAAAATTCACCAGGTTCGATCTCCTTCTAAACCAAAGGGTAAATTAAAATTACCTTCACCATTGAGTAATTCTCCATATACCAAACACACCCATGTGTTTGAAAGTGACACCACATTCCCCATGTTCCCTCACAGACCTTCCCCTACCACACATCCCTCTCACTCTTTGACTAAATCAATGGCTATTGAGCATTCCTTGGAAGACACAACAATTTGGACGTCTAGGATCATATATTCCAGCTGCTCAATCACATGATACCACAGTTTGGTCTAGAAGAAGATTCAAAGGATGGCATCTTCAAGCATATTTCATGATTCGACGAGGGCACTAGTGCAATTTCATGTAATTAGGGTTAGGGTTCTAGAACAGTCTTTTTCACTGTATAAATAGACTAGCAGCTTGTACTTTCCATTTTGTTCCAGTTTTATTGCTCAAACTTGTAATCCATTTTTAGTATTTATAAATGTTGTTTTTTTATGAGTAAATTCCGTTTTATAAATTTGAAAGTTTGGTGTTGTTTGAGAATAGATACTTTGTTCCATTTTCTGATTTCATTGTTATAATTGGTTTATCCATTTTGCAAGTTAGTCTTAGATTTATGAAAAGTTAATTTTTTATAAAATCTTTGATTCATATTTTTAGTTACTGTATTTGTTTGTCTACTCCACGTTTTGGTTTATATAATTGTGAGGTGTTTCAAGTTTGTGAAAAAAAGTTTTTAGTTTGGGTTTCAAAGTTTGTATTACAGAGTTTCATGTTGAAGTGGTGATTTCAAGAAGTTTGGTTAAGTTTAAAGTTTTGTGAAAAGTTTTTGAGAGAAAGAAATCAGATTACTATTGTATTGTTTCTTATAGTTCATGCTTGTTAATCTTTTTTAGGATTTGGATGCTTTTGATCGTGCGATCACATAAGCTCGAACACCTAGGGCATGGATGTATGCCCTAGAGGTGCACTACTTTTCTCTCTTTTATATAATCTGTCAAAAAAAAAAGATTGCATGTGTTTTCTATGTTTTCAGTGATTAAATGAGAGATTTGTAGATGTAATATGCATGTTGAGTGATTTTTACTTGATATCAGTTAGGATATTTGTGGTTCGTGGAATTTTTAGATTATTTTCTTTGTAAAAATATGATTATCTAGTCTTTTTAAAGTGTGTTTGGGAGAGCTTGGTGTGGGGAGTGAATACCACCTCTACGCTAGGCTAAATTCTGCACAGCTTGATAAGGTTTAGGAGAATAAATTTTGAACATAAGATTGGAGGGTTGAGTTTAAAGATTTTGTTTTGTTAGTTCACTCTAAAATCTGTCATAGGTTGGATGTAGGTTGATTTTGGCTTTAAGTTTGCGAATTAGGCATTTAGGTCTTGCAGGTTTGGTTAGAATTTGGGTTTATTTTAGTTAGGTTCTAATATCTTTGGCTGTGTGTTGTGAAGGTGGTCTCAACACGCAGATGTGTACAAATTTTTGTAAAGTGTTGAACACCAAACTACCCAAACCAAGAGTCAGCATGGTAGTATGTTTTAGGACTAAATTCTTGTTCACTGTTAGTAGTTAGTTTTGATTAAGTAATGCACTTAGTTGTGTTCATTTTTATTGTTTGTTAAAGCTTATAGCTCAAAATCAAGTCACCAAAGCCATTTTTCTGTTGGGGTCTGCTTAATGTATTTAGCCACAAGTATTTAATTGTTCAAGACTGAAATTATGTAGGTTGAATGATAAGATCCTTGTGGTTGAGTTTTTGGGTAGCCTAGGTTCTTCAGGAAGTCAAGTAGATTATCTACAAAGTTGTAGATGTTATTATTAAGCTGAGTTTGCTGATTTGAACTTAGGATTGTGCACTCTAATTACTTTCTGATTAGCTTATTCCTTGAAGTCAAGTCTGGGTGCATTTTTGGTTGATTCTGGCAATCTATGGCGTAATTTGTTTGTGGTAATTTTGTTTAGTGTTTCTACTATGTCTGTGTATACAGCACGCAATGGACTTTTTAAGCCTTTCTGCCCGCTGTCATTACCACATCATACCACAACAACACCCACAAGTAAACCAACAATGACCAAGAAAAGAAAAGAAAAGAAAAGTCTGCTTTGGTTTTGTTGGGTCAGTATTTACTGACCCTGAAGCAACTCTAGGATTTGAATATAAAATCCCCTAAGTGTTTCATGCTCAGCAGTAAGGCCAGTCTGCTGATGGATGACCAGAGGAACAAAGTTCCTACTAAAGAATTTAAAGCTGAAGAAAGTTCAGTACTCCCCTTCCAGTGAACTTAGAAGACTAAGAGGTCTTCAATTCAAATACTAGGCGGTCTAGTTACTGAAGAACAAGGACAGAAGAAGGGCTTTCAGTTCAGTTTAGCTTGACAATACCAAACTAAATGATGTCGATCTCCTCTAGGATACTGAAGACTCTTCAGTATTCTGATGCTTTGCATTAGGCGGGAAAAGATTACTTTAAGTCAAAGTAGGTTGCTTGTATACTTAGATATAAGTACAACCTTTATCTTTTCTATAATAGTTTATTAAGTACTTTGTACTGTTTAGCTAGCATGGGCATCAACCACCCACTGGATAAACTCATGCATTGGTACATGCAAAATACAAACCCTAACTTACACTGCCTATATAAATTAGTGTACATTGTGAGAGAAAGGTAACCAATACAAGAGCTTAAACTCTGGAAAACCTTTCTCTCTCGATACCAACTAAACCATATAGCCAAAGATGCATATGAACGTTTATATTGGAGCTTAGAGTTTAACTTTGGTTAAACGTTTACGTAGAGGAGATCAAACCCCATTGTCATTTAGCCACTTTGTTATTCCGCAAACAAAGTGGGTTATAAATTCTTTATTTGATTCTAATAAAAGTCTCTACGTTGAAAAGTATATTGTTATTGTTGTTTTAATCTTTCAGAGTTCTTATCTAATGTTAAAACAACACACTTGAGTCAAACTAATAGTTATTACTTAAGATAATAAGTAATATCGAATTACTAGGGACCAACAAGTGGTATCAAAGCAGTTTGATTAGTTAAACTCTTATTTTATTAAACTGCTCATTTAAAAGTTTCAAATCAAGATCCAAAATGGCTCAAGTTATACCACAAACCCTAGAATATAGGGGTGGCTAACTCAATGCTGCTCTTGTACTAGAGGTAGCCAACTATACAAATTGGAAGAAGAGGTTTATTGACCACATGGTTGGAATTGAACCTCAATTCCTTGGAATCATTGAAAATGGTCCTTTTATTCTCATGGTTCAGGACAATCAAAAACCTGAAGTACAATGGACTGCTGATGAGAGAAAAACTACTAACCTAGATCAGCATCTCAAAAGTCTCATCATGTCTGTACTCCCAGATGACCAAATGAATTCTGTTGTAAATTGTAAAACAGCCAAAGCAACATGGGAGGACCTTATTCTTTACCATGAGGGACCCTCTGATGTAAAAGAAACCAGAATCATGGATTTAAAGCTTCAATACAACACCTTCAAGCACAAAGAAGGGGAAACCCTCACACAGACATTCACCAGATACAAAGCACCGATGAATGAACTTGTGAATGATGGTGTTGAGCTTTCAAAACATGAAATCAACATAGTTTTTGTTAATGCATTACCAAAGAAGTGGCTCAGTTTCTGCCAAAGCTTGAGGAATGATAATCACATTAAAGATTGTGATCTAGCTTCTCTTTTTGGAAAACTAAAATATAAAGAAAACCTAGTTGATAGGATTTATGAAGGCTCAAGCAAGAGTAAAGCATTAGCCATTGCTACACCCTTGTCCACATCCTTCTTCAGTTAAGCTATCATTCAAGACTACCAAGATAGTCCTGATGATAAGGAAGATACTAGATCTAGTGAGGAATATCTGAATGACCTCAAAAAGGAATTTCATGAAAGAGCACTTCTGGCCAAGTCTAGAAGGTTCTTTAAGAAAGGAGGCAAGTACTCCAGCTCCACAAAAGCTTCAGTTGACACTGAATGCTACAAATGTGGGAAGATTGATCACTATGATAGGGATTGTTATTCAAAAACATCTCTCCCTTCATATTCCTCACCACCTCAATCAAGACCAACTGGTCAATCATCATTTCAACCAAAATAAATTGCTTCTACTCCATTTTAGCAAAGCAGGGTTAAACTCAGACCAGCAAAAGACTTTGAGGCCAAATATAGAGAAATCAAAGCAAGATTGTCCTTAATGAGTACTGAAAGTTCCTCATACAAGACTCCCAAGCAAGACGAGAACAAAGGACTTGTTGCTGAAGCCTATGAATGGGATGAAGAAGATGTTTCATCAGATGATGATGAAATGGTTAATGTAAAAGTGTTGATGGCACTTGCTGATGATGAAGGGGACAACTCAAATGTTGTCACTAGAGAAAGTGCCAGAAATGGAGAATGAGTCAATGTCACAATCAAAAAGGTACAAACTTTTCATGAATTAGAAGATAAAGATGACATTAAATTTGTCTTTGATTACTTGTGAATTGATCTAAAATTTGTTGAAGAGCAAAGAAATAATTTTCTTGAAAAATTTCACAAACTTGTTCTACAACTTGAAGATTTCGAAAGTAAGCAAATAGAGCTAAAAGAAGCTAAATAATAAGTGTGTAAACACTTATCCTTTTGCCACTAATATCAAGGAAAAACAAGACCTAATCATGTGTTTTATATCGTAAATGTCAGAATTACGCTTGGTTTTGTGTTTTTGTGTTAAATAGGTACAAATGATCAAAAGAAGAGAAAACACGGGATTTCACGGTCAAATATTGAAGAAAAGTCCAAGAAAAAGACGAAGACAAAGTCAAAAGCCCAAAAGTGTGCCTAAGATCACGAAAACCGGCAATTCGACACGGTTTTGAAGAAACGATCGAGGAAGCCGAAATCGAGCTTGATTTTATCGGATTTAATCCTTTTGAAGATAAATGAGCTTTGTGGGTCCCACATTTGCTTATTGGGCCCACAAGCCCATTTAAGAAAATGTTGAAGTTGCTTATGGAATAAGTGGCCCTAATCTTTTATAGTTGACGGATCAAATTAGGTCCATCAAGCCCAAAATGGAGATCAAGTTAAACAAATGGAGCTTTAAATCATGGGCCAAAGCCCATTAAACAAGAAAAAGAAATAGAGAACGGTTAAAATTAAAGTGAAGTATTCACTTTGTTTTGCTTTGTTGGTCAACACATCACAAAAGTTTCGGTCAACAATTCTCACCTCACACAATACACGTGTAACACCCATTTACTCTCTCCACAACAGAATAAATAAACGAGCTATTATTTTACTCATCCCATTTTGGACGTTACAAACTAGGATCATTCACCCACCACCTTCTTCTCCCCCAAAAGTTACCAACCGTTTCTCCCAAACCCTAAATTTACCTTCACAAAAATTAACCAACAAAAATTGGGGGTTTTACCCTCAATGGTTAATTCACACCATGAGGAATTAAATCCCCATGAAAACAGAAAGATCCACCAAGGGAGTGTTCCTCAATCCAAATCCTACATGGCAAAACCCTCTTTTGTGATAGGTTATCCCACATCACCACAAACCCCTCATCCAATAAGATCAATCCACCTCACCCTCAAACTAGCACAACAAACACAATTTCTGCCATGCTGGCAATCTGTGGCACAAGGATTGTTTTTCATTCGTAGATTGAAGAAAATGAAGAGAGAGAGAAGAAGAAAAGATGTGTTTGGCGGATAGGATTTGATGCTTACATTTGAAGCTAAGAAGAGGATTTCCAAGGGGTTTGCCTATAAAAACCACTTCATATAAGTTATTTTAGGTGCCTTTTTTCTATTTTAATTTTTATTTCTGAAACATAGAATTAGGGTTTTATGTAATTTTAATTTCAATCAAGCATTGTACTCAATTTTTATATTAATGAAATTTCACTTTTGTTAAATTCTTGGCTGCTTTTTATTATTATCGCACTTAATTTTAATTTTATTTTGATTTAATAATTGTTACAGTAAAATAAAAGGTAGTATTCTTTCCCCACTGGAAAGATAAAAATAAAAAAAATAAAAAAAAATATATGGTTCGGTTACTGTTATGGTTCGAGACTTGATGATGGAGATTGGGTAAAAACAGTGGTGTTTGATTCGTTTGTTTCGGTTCACAAGGAGGTTGAGAGCCCACCTTCTACTCAAAGGAAATCATCAATAGGTTTGATTCTTCTTTTTATTTTTATGTTAATATTTATTTAGTTTATGTTTTATATGCTTGTTTTAATCTGCTTAAGTTTCATAGTGTTCGGATCTGCTTATTTTATTAGTTTCAAGTTGGCTGTTGTTTAAGTTATTAATCTGCTTGAGTTTTGTGATTGATTAATCTGTTAAGTTTCGGTTTTGGATATCTGCTCGTTTTAATCTGCTTATTGTTCTTGGGTTTATTTAGTTTAAAGTTTCTAATAAATCTGTTTATGATTATTTAAGTTTCTGTTGGTTCGAATAGTTTTGGTATCTGCTATTTAGGTTGTTTAGTTATTGTCTGATTATCATGGTTCAAGTTTTAATAGGGTGTTTAGATTAGCTTATTTTATCTGCCTATTTTCTAGATGTTTATGCCTATTTGTCTTTAGCTTATCTTATTTGCTTATTTTCGATTTACCTGCTTATTTGATTATTTGGTATAGCTTATTTGGTTTTTTCATTATTGCTTATTGCTGTACAAGTCTCAGACTTTATTGGTCTAAGATTTTTATCATTCCAAAGTAAAAAAAAATATTATAAAAAATTTCGTCTGTCCAGGGCTCGAACCCTGGACCTCTCGCATAGCAACCATTAGCCTTAACCAGTTCGTCTAGTGCTTGTTTTGTGTTTCATTATGTTTAGTTTAATTAATATAGGGTTTTTATAAGATAGCAGTTTATTTAGTTTAATGCAAAATTAGTTTAATTAATTTTTATATAAAAAGTTTTATTAGTTTAATTAATAAGTTTAAATTTTTAATTACTGTTAAAAAAATATATAAAAGATAAAAAAATACTTTATTTTAAGTACTTTAATTATTTTAATTTAGTTTTCAATATAGTTTTAGTTTAAAAATAAAAAGTCTTTATTTTAGTTTTGTTTAAGTTTTAAAATAGATTTTTATTTAAATTAGTTTAAATTAGATTTTTAAAATTAGTTTTTAATTAAATAGTTCTAGTTAAAAAAAACCAAAAATATAGTTACCAAGAAACAATTAAGTTTTACGTTTAATCGGAAATCAATTCGAGTCGAGTCGAGGAAAAACGAACAAAAGAGTTTGCAAAAAATTTTATATTAAAATGGCGCTGCTGCCGCTTCGCTCGTACGGTTGAAGATTTTTCGTGAAGACGTTTGGATTTTGGGATCCCTTCTTTTTGAACGTTAATTTTCTTGCAACAACAATCAAAAATACAAAAAAATCAAAAACTTAAAAAAACAAAAAAATTAAAAAAATCACAAAAAGCAAATTCTTTCCTAAGATTTGCAACAAAAAAATTAAAAAATACAAAAGTAATACTTTTTCCTAAAAGTATTACAACAAAAATATTACGTATTAGTGTTATTTTTCTTAATTCGATTTCTTTCTATTTTTATTGTGAATATATATTTTTCTAAAAAATACAAAAAGATTTTTTCTTTTACTATAGTATATTACGTAGCACAATAATTTACCTACTTTTCAAATAAGCCTTAGTTGGGATTTCATCACCTAACTATTGTATTCGCATCCATAACGAGAAAAAAAGGCAAAATAGATAAATACTAGTAAGACGTTTGAACTCAAAATATACAAACTATAAGGTGGGTATAAGGCGACGCGCTATAAAAGGCCGTCTAAGGAAAAAGGTTTTTAAGTGCTTTGTGCCACCTCGTTTCCCCGCTTTCTTGTGCGTATATTGAAAGGGACAACCGATTATTGGTTTGCCAACTCAAGTAGTACTTACGTATATATTTTTGTAGATTTTTCATATTGCTCCTCGAGAGGGAAAATCCTTTTCCTCTCAAAGTCGACCGAGGTCACCTACCTCATTCCAAAGTTTTAATTGTATGCGCACTCGCGCGCATATTTACATATCGATTGGTGTACCAAACTCTTCCAATTCTTCCAAAAAGAAGAAGAAGAAGAAAAACAAAAAGACCATCATTAAAGCCGATCCCGAGAATCGAGCTTTCGACATAACGATGGCAACGGATAATCGACCAATGATTGAGATTCTCCAATCTCACGTTGAAGGAAACGATGACGCGATTGTGGTGCCGGATATTGGAGCTAATAACTTTGAACTTAAAACGGGTTTTATTCAAATGGTTTACGCTACACCATTTTTAGGCCGTACTAATGATGACCCACACGCTCATATCAAACGTTTCATACAATTAGCCAACACCGTGAAATACAATGGGGTGCCACAAGAGGCCATTCGTTTGCAACTCTTTCCTTTTTCCCTCGAGGGACAAGCCCGGATTTGGCTTGATAAGGAACCACCCCAAAGTATTACAACATGGATCGACTTAGAGACCAAGTTCATAAACTACTTTTTCCCACCATCACGGACCACTTCTTTAAGGAATGAGATCATCACCTTTGAACAACAATATGGGGAAACGTTTAGTGAGTGTTGGGATCGATTTAAAGAGCTTTTAAGAAAATGTCCACAACACGGTTTCACTAAAGTGCATCAAATAAATACATTTTACAATTGTTTAACTCTAAATGACCAAGACTCACTTAATAGTGCCGCGGGGGGAAATATTCTTGTGAAATCAATGAACGAGGCTTGGGCCATAATTGAAAACAAGGCTAAAGTGCAAACCAAGAGTGTTAGGGCTACTATGGCAAGTGCTAGTTCTAGTGAGAATGATAAAAGAATTGATAAGCTTGCGTCGCTTGTTGAATCACTTGCTCTAAAAACCGACGCCCTCACTACAAATGTGAATGTCGTGAAAGAAACTTGTGAAACGTGTGAGACTTGTGGTGGACCACATTCGTACTATAATTGTGACAAGGTTTACAATAATCAACAAGAAGTTTATGCTTATAACAACAATGAAAATGAGCGGATTCATTTCAAACCAAATGTTGATGTTAACCATTTGTCTTACAAATATAATAACTATTTGGCTCCCCCGGGATTTTTAGCACCACAAAGACCACCCCCACCCACCTAAAATAGGAACCAAGGTCCTCAACAGGGTAATTTCCAAGGAAATTCTAATCAACGGGGTTTTAATCAAAATCAAGGGAATTTTCAAGGGCAAAACCAAGGGTTCAATAACCAAAATCAAGGATTTAATAACCAAGGTTTTCAAAATCAAGGATTTAATCAAGGTTATAATCAATATCAAAACCAAGGTTTTCCTAATCAAGGGTATAATCAAATGAACATGCATAATCCTCAAATGGACTTGGTTCTACAAAAATTATCCGAACATGAGCGAACCATGAGAGAGATGCAAGAATATAATCGACAAATGCAAGAATCAACCGATAAGAAATTTTTTACAATGATTCAAACCCTTCGTCCCCAAGGTGCCCTCCCTTCGAACACCGTGACCAATCCTAGGGCTAATGTTAATGCTATCACTACTAGGAGCGGTAAGACCACCGTAGAACCTTCCTATTCCCCACCTAACCAAGGACCCGAGATACCTTTTTCTTCTACACAACCTCCTTCTTCTTCCACTTGTGACATACCACCCGTTATGAATTAGTCTACACCTTATGTTCCACTGATACCTAAATTTTCTACCACACCTTCGGTTCCCAAACCGGTTCTTTCACCTTCCGTTTCTATTCCTCCTCCTCCACCAAAGGATGTGAGTGAGCAATCCACTCCAAAGCCTTCATCTCAAGCCAATATACCTTATCCCTCAAGGTTGGAGAAAGAGAAATTGAAGAATAAGGATGATATTCAAGTTTCGAACTTCCTAAAAATGTTCAAACAATTGAATTTTAATATCACTTTTGCCGAGGCGCTCGCTCACATGCCTAAGTACGCTAAGATGTTTAAGGACCTTTTAAGTGATAAGGAAAAGTTGCTTGATATTGCCAATACCCAATTGAATGAGAATTGTTCCGCGGTTCTTTTGAGAAAATTACCGGTTAAGTTAGCAGATCCTGGTCGATTCCTTATTCCTTGTAATTTTCCGGGTGTTGAGAATTGTATGGCCTTGGCGGATCTCAGAGCGAGTATCAATCTTATGTCATTGTCTATGTGGAAACAATTATCTTTACCCGAGCTAGTCCCCACTCGTATGACATTGGAATTTGCTAACCGTACGGTTTCTTATCCGGTGGGGATAGCTGAGGATGTTTTTGTAGGAGTCGACAAATTCACTTTTCCCGCCGATTTCGTCGTAGTCGACTATGAGATGGATCCCCGTGTTCCCTTAATTGTGGGACGGCCCTTCTTGAGAACCGGGCGTACATTAATTGATGTAGCCGCGGGTGAACTTATCATGAGGGTCGGGGATGATAAAATCGTCTTTAACATGGGTAAACTTTCCAAACTTCCCGATGAGCCTGAATCCGTGAATTACATCGATGTGCTCGACGAAGCATGCGAAGAACATTTTCACGAGGCTTGTAAGAGCGGGATTTCTCCTTTTCCTCATGTTGAGACCGTAGCTTCTATTGCTCCTTCATTGACTCCATTTGGAGAAAGTGATTTTCTTTTACAAGAATTTGAAGCGAGTTTAGGGGATGTGGATCTAAAATATGACGATTCTCCCACCGATTAGGAAAAAGACATTCGTACCATTGAGAGACTTCTCAATGAGGACCATATTTCTCCACCTACCCCTAATGAAGTTACAAACGATGATCTTAATTTGAGTAAACCTTCCACCGAAAATCCACCGGATTTAGAGCTTAAGGATTTACCGTCTCATTTAGAATATGTTTTCTTAGAGGAGGATAATAAGTTACCCGTCATTATTGCTAAGGACTTAAAAGAAGATGAAAAATCCCGACTTATCGATGTGCTTAAGAATCAAAAGAAAGCAATTGCTTGGAAAATCTCCGACATTCGCGGAATTGATCCTAATTTTTGTACTCATAAAATTCTCATGGAAGATGACTTTAAACCCGCAATCCAAAATCAAAGAAGGGTTAATCCAAAAATTCATGAAGTCATTAAGAAAGAAGTTATCAAACTTCTAGATGCCGGAATGATTTACCCTATCTCGGATTCGCCATGGGTTAGTCCCGTCCATTGTGTGCCTAAGAAAGGCGGAATCACCGTTGTTCCCAATGAAAACAACGAGTTGATTCCTACTCGACTCGTAACGGGTTGGCGAGTTTGCATAGACTATCGTAAGCTCAATGATGCCACTCGTAAGGATCATTTCCCTCTTCCTTTCATGGATCAAATGCTCGAGCGTTTAGCGGGTAATGATTTCTATTGTTTCTTAGATGGTTTTTCCGGATATTTTTAAATCCCTATCGATCCTAAAGACCAAGAGAAAACCACATTCACTTGTCCTTACGGAACATTTGCTTACAAACGAATGCCTTTCGGCTTTTGCAATGCTCCCGGGACTTTCCAAAGGTGTATGATGGCGATATTTCATGACATGGTTGAAGAAACTATGGAAGTCTTTATGGACGATTTCTCGGTCTATGGTGATTCTTTCTCTTCTTGCCTTGCTAATTTAGAATGTATGCTTAAACGGTGTGAAGACACTCGTCTCGTTCTTAATTGGGAAAAATGCCATTTCATGGTAAAAGAAGGCATCGTCCTCGGTCATAAAATTTCCAAAGCCGGTATCGAAGTCGACCGTGCTAAAGTTGATGTCATTGCTAAGTTACCTCCACCTACCACCGTCAAAGGAGTTAGAAGTTTTTTAGGCCATGCGGAATTTTATCGACGTTTCATCCAAGATTTCTCGAAAATAGCTCGTCCAATGACTCATCTCTTAGAAAAGGATTCTCCTTTCATCTTCTCTCAAGAATGTCTCGACTCTTTCGAGCTTCTTAAAGGTAAATTAACTAAGGCACCGGTCTTAGTCTCTCCAAATTGGGAGTTACCTTTCGAGCTCATGTGCGATGCTAGTGATTTCACGGTAGGAGCGGTTTTAGGTCAACGAGTTAACAAACATTTCCAACCCATTCATTTTTCTAGTAAGACAATGACGGGGGCTCAATTGCATTATACCACTACCGAAAAAGAGCTTTTAGCCGTAGTGCATGCTTTTGAGAAATTCCGCCCCTATCTTGTGCTTTCCACCACCATCGTTTACACCGATCATTCCACCTTGAAATACTTGTTGACCAAGAAAGATGCTAAACCGAGACTCCTTCGTTGGGTTTTGATCCTACAAGAATTTAAAATCGAAATTCGTAAAAAGGGAGCAGAAAACCTAGCCGCGGATCATCTTAGTAGACTTGAGGATCCTTATCAAGGGGAATCTCCAAATCAAGAGATTAATGAATCCTTTCCCCTTGAGACCTTAATGTCTATTAATTCCAATCTTGATGATACCCCATGGTTTGCGGACATTGTAAACTATTTGGCGGGTGGTGTTCTTATCGAAGGGTTATCGTTCCAACAAAAGAAAAAATTCTTCAAGGACGTTAAAACGTACTATTTGGACGACCCTTATCTTTTCAAGCAATGTGCGGATTTAATCATTCGTAGATGTGTGGATGGGCCGGCGGCTTTACAAATCCTTGAAGCTTGCCATAAAGGACCCACCGGTGGTCACTTTGGTCCTAATTACACCGCTAAAAAAGGTTTTGACTCCGGATTCTATTGGCCCTCCATTTATCATGATGCACATGAAATGGTTAAGCGTTGTGATGCTTGCCAAAGGCACGACAAGATCACACATAAAATGAGATGCCTCAAAATTTCATCCAAGAGTGTGAAATCTTTGACGTATCGGGCATCGACTTTATGGGGCCATTTCCATCATCCAAAGGAAACAAGTACATCCTCGTAGCCATTGACTACGTATCAAAATGGGTTGAAGCAAAGGCTTTACCTACTAACAATGCGAGGGTGGTTGTTAACTTCTTGAAACAATTGTTTGCTTGATTCAGTGTGCCTCGTGCTATTATTAGTAATCGCGGGACTCATTTTTGCAATGATCAATTTGCACGAGTCATGGCTAAGTATGGTGTCAATCACCGACTTTCCACCGCGTATCATCCATAAACTAATGGTCAAGCCGAGGTTTCTAACCGTGGTCTTAAGAGAATCTTAGAGCGAACCGTTGGAGAGCATCGTGGCTCATGGGCCGATAAATTAGATGATGCTTTGTGGGCTTTCCGTATCGCTTATAAGACACCTATAGGTTGTACTCCTTATTGTCGTGTGTACGGAAAGGCATGCCACCTCCCAATTGAGTTGGAGCATAAGGCTTATTGGGCCTTGAAATAGGCTAATTTTAACATAAACAAAGACGGTGATCATAGGAAAATCCAACTCAATGAACTCAATGAACTTAGGAATGAGGCTTACGAAAATTCATTAATCTACAAGGAGAAGACTAAGCTCATTCATGATTCCAAGATTAAAAACCGAGAGTTCCATGTTGGTGATCAAGTTTTACTCTTTAACTCTCGGTTGAAAATCTTTTCGGGTAATCTTAAGAGCCGTTGGTCCGGTCCATTCACCGTGGCCCAAGTCTTCCCTTATGGCACCATTGAGTTATCCCAACCAAATGGGCCCAATTTTAAGGTGAATGGCCAACGGGTTAAGTTGTACTATGGAGAGGACATCTCTCACGAGATGATTCCATCCCTCTCCACATTTCCCTTGAATTAATTCGGGAAATCGAGTCGAGCTAGAGACTCGTGATAAATAAATATAGCATCGTTTAACTAGGTTAGATTTTTACCTTTACCATCCTTTCCACCCTTTTTCACCTTCATCCATTTCCACCAATAAGTGTAGGGGGATCCAAGTAGGTTGTTTGTGTGTTGTGATGTTGTGTAGGGACATGTGCTTTGATGATCCACTTTTGGTACTTTTGACGCGACCCGTGATCCCGTGTTCCCGTGTACCCGGTTCTCTAAAAACTATTGTGATTCATACTTGTATATAAATAAAACAAATAAATGTAATCACTTTAGTTGTCCCTTCCTTAGCTAGATTTTAAACAACGTACTCAATGTCCTAAGTGTAGGGGAGTTTATTCTCCCACATACCTAAACATTGAGGACAATGTTTATATTAAGTGTAGGGGGACTTCTATCGAATTTTAGTGGGCTTTTCAATGAACTTGACCCCATTTAACCGGAAAATTTAAAAAAATTTCAACGTTTTTCAAATTTTTGATCTATTTTGGCCTAGTAGTATTTTCATTTATGTCTTTCCTTTTATCATCGCATCATATTTATATTTTCCATTTCAAGAATAAAAGTCAAAAAAACAAAAATAAATAAATAAAATGGTTTTAACAAGTTTAGATGTCTTTGATATATTAGGCCCGTAGTGAATATTTTGACTCAACCCGAGTTTACTCATCCAAGTTTACTATAGCTAGTATCCTTAACCATATGGAACTTAATTGGTTTACTAGGCTAAGAATCCACGAGTCTCATTCCTTGAGATTTTAAATTGTGGAGAACGAGAGATGATAGAGTTGATAATAAGTTTAAGGGTTAATTTTTGCTTATATAGTTTTTGTGGCTTTTTCTTCCCGCTTGTAAATTTAATTGCTTAATAAATGAGAATTCTCACGGTGTAGATTCGATATCTTAACTCTTAGCCAAATCTTTAGTCTCCTCGTAATTCAAGCATGAACACATTGAGGGTGCCAGCGTTGTGGACTTCCGACTAAGGTGGCTCATAACAACTAAGTAGGAGGTATTCAGACCATGGGACCGCGGAATTTGGCCTACTATATATATCTAAATAAAGAAAGAATAAGATTAAAACATGACCTCAAGGAGCCTTAGGGTGTGGGGCATGTAGCACGAACCTTGTCATTAGAGCCTTAGGGTGTATGGCATGGTAAGTGTTGAATAAAAATTGATCAAATAAATCAATTCCCTCGTTTATCGTTCAAGGAGCCTTAGGGTGTGGACAATAGACAGGGAGCATTTTTACATCTTAAAGAGCCTAAGGATATATGATGTGAACTTGCTAAACTCCACATAAATTCTACATGACTTTGGAGGAATAACTAATAAGTAGTACTATTTGGCCAAATTTTTGGTCCGGGAATTTATTCCCCAAATCATGTTAAATCATCCTTGATGTGGGCTTACTTTAGTGACAACGTTTTTGAGGACGAGGTTAGGTTTTGAGTGTCAGGTTTGCATTTGGCCTTCATTTTTGGAATAATAATTATCAAATAAGTCAAATGAGCCTACGGGTGAATGACAATCAATAAAATCTAGAGATACAAAGTAGGAATTGGAGAAAGGGTATTACACAATTATCTTATATGAGTGGTTTTAACTTAAGGACTTATGGTAAACAATGATCTCGCTTTTTAAGCTTGGTATGGGGAACGTGAAACTTGAGGGTGATTAATATTCATGACACCAAAGCCCTAATTAAAGTCTTAGATTTCTTTACGAGTTTCTTCCATCAAATAAATTCCAAGTTAATAAATTATTATAACTTTTGTTTCCTTTAAAGTTTTTATCTTTTCGTCAAAGTAGTAGTGGTAATAGTAATAAAGGCCGAGATGGATTAATTATGAGAAAAATGTAACTTATGCCTTAAAACTATGCATTGCATGGGGTCATTGCAATGGTAAAGTGTAGGGGATTTAATAAGTGCGTAAAACTTATCCTTTGGCCACTAAAATCAAGGGAAAACAAGACCTAATCATGTGTTTTATATCGTAAATGTTGGAATTACGCGTGGTTTTGTGTTTTTATGTTAAATAGGTACAAATGATCAAAAGAAGAGAAAACACGGGATTTCACGGTCAAATATTGAAGAAAAGTCCAAGACAAAGACGAAGACAAAGTCAAAAGACCAAAAGTGTGCCTAAGATCACGAAAACCAACAATTCGACACGGTTTTTAAGAAATGATCGAGGAAGCTAAAATCGAGCTCGATTTTATCAGATTTAATCATTTTAAAGATAAATGAGCTTTGTGGGTCCCACATTTGCTTATTGGGCCCACAAGCCCATTTAAGAAATTGTTGAAGTTGCTTATGGATCAAGTGGACCTAATCTATTATAGATGACGGATCAAATTGGGTCCATCAAGCCCAAAGTCGAGATCAAGTTAAACAAATGGAGCTTTTAATCATGGGCCAAAGCCCATTACACAAGAAAAAGAAATAGAGAACGGTTAATATTAAAGTGAAGTATTCACTTTGTTTTTCTTTGATGGTCAACACATCACAAAAGTTTCGATCAACAATTCTCACCTCACACAATACACGTGTAACACCCATTTACTCTCCCCACAACACAATAAATAAACGAGCTATTCTTTTACCCATCCCATTTTGGAAGTTACAAACTAGGATCATTCACCCACCACCTTCTTCTCCCCTAAAATTTACCAACAGTTTCTCCCAAACCCTAAATTTACCTTCACAAAAATTAACCAACAAAAATTGGGGGCTTTACCCTCAATGGTTAATTCACACCATGAGGAATTAAATCCCCATGAAAACAGGAATATCCACCAAGGGAGTGGCAATCCGTGGCACAAGGAATGTTTTTCATACGTAGATTGAAGAAAATGAAGAGAGAGAAGAAGAAAAGATGTGTTTGACGGCTAGGATTTGATGCTTACCTTTGAAGCTAAGAAGAGGGTTTCCAAGGGGTTCGGCAATAAAAACCCCCTCACATCTGTAATTTTAGGTGCCTTTTTCTTTATTTAAATTTTTATTTCTAAAAAATAGATTTAGGGTTTTATGTAATTTTAATTTCAATCAAGCATTGTACTTAATTTTTATATTAATGAAATTTTACTTTTGTAAAATTCTTGGCTGTGTTTTATTATTATTGCACTTATTTTTAATTTTATTTTAATTTAATAATTGTTAAAGTAAAATAAAAGGTAGTATTCTTTCCCCACTAGAAAGATAAAAAGAAAAAAAATAATAAAAAAAATATATGGTTCGGTTACTATTATGGTTCGAGAGTTGATGATGGAGATTGGGTAAAAATGGTTGTGTTTGATTCGTTTGTTTCGGTTCACAAGGGGGTTCAGCGCCCACCTTCTACTCAAAGGAAATCATCAATAGGTTTGATTCTTCTTTTTATTTTTATGTTAATATTTATTTAGTTTATGTTTTATATGCTTGTTTGAATCTGCTTAAGTTTCATAGTGTTCGGATCTGCTTATTTTATCAGTTTCAAGTTGGCTGCTGTTTAAGTTATTAATCTACTTGAGTTTTGTGATTGATTAATCTGTTAAGTTTCGGTTTTGGATATCTGCTCGTTTTAATCTGCTTATTGTTCTTGGGTTTATTTAGTTTAAAGTTTCTGATAAATCTATTTATGATTATTTAAGTTTCTATTGGTTCGAATAGTTTTGGTATATGCTATTTAGGTTGTTTAGTTATTGTCTGATTATCTTGGTTCAAGTTTTAATAGGGTGTTTAGATTTGCTTATTTTATCTGCCTATTTTCTAGATGTTTATGCTTATTTGTCTTTAGCTTATCTTATTTACTTATTTTCGATTTACCTGCTTATTCGATTATCTGGTATAGCTTATTTGGTTTGTTCATTATTGCTTATTGTTGTACAAGTCTGAGACTCTATTGGTCTAAGATTTTTATCATTCCAGAGTAAAAAAAAATATTATCAAAAATTTCGTCTGTCTAGGGCTCGAACCGTGGACCACTCGCATAGCAACCATTAGCCTTAACCAGTTCGTCTAGTGCTTGTTTTGTGTTTCATTCTGTTTAGTTTAATTAATATAGGGTTTTTTATAAGATAGCAGTTTATTTAGTTTAATGCAAAATTAGTTTAATTAATTTTTATATAAAATGTTTTATTAGTTTAATTAATTAGTTTAATTAATTAGTTTAAATTTTTAGTTACTGTTAAAAAAATATAAAAAAGATCAAAAAATACTTTATTTTAATTACTTTAATCATTTTAATTTAGTTTTCAATATAGTTTTAGTTTAAAAATTAAAAGTCTTTATTTTAGTTTTGTTTAAGTTTTAAAATAGATTTTTATTTAAATTAGTTTAAATTAGATTTTTAAAATTAGTTTTTAATTAAATAGTTCTAGTTTAAAAAAACCAAAAATATAGTTACCAAGAACAAATTAAGTTTTACGTTTAATCGGAAATCAATTTGAGTCGAGTCGAGGAAAAACGAACAAAAGAGTTTGCAAAAAATTTTATATTACTAAACTTGATATTCTTACTTTCAACAATTGAACAAAGAAATTTTGGAGGAAAATAACTCTCTTAGAGTGGAACTAAAAGAAGCAAAAGACATTGTTAAATCTTGGCTTAGAAACTCTGATAGGGTAAATCAAAGCATAAGTGTACAAATACCTGCTCAAAAGAAGAAAATGCTTGGTACTGAAGGATCCTCCAACACCAAATCTATTGTCTTTGTCAAAGCCTCAAATGAGGATGGTAGCTCGATCCCTAACATTGAAAGGTCAGGTGAAGAGAATTTACCCAATCATGACACTAGACGAATCCTTCTTCCTGAGTTACAAGCATGTGTTGACACTTCAGCACCAGTTGAATCCTTAGTTACTGAGGAAGACTCAGATGATGATATAAAGAACGAAGTAAGTACCCCACTTCCTCCTTTAGAGAAGCTGGCTGGTGTTGAACCCTCTATTGGACCCAAATCTATCCAGTTTATCATCAAGTCACACAGCACACACAAAGGTAGTTCTTCCAAACATGTCAAAATTGAAACTTCAAAGAACTCTTCAGCTCCTGCTGAAGGTTCACATATGCGAACTACCTCTTCAGTTTCATCAAATAAACTAAAGAATGCTAAATCTAAGGAAGATAAGAGAGTGTCTCTTGTCATGCAAGAGATAAATGATCTTAAAATACAACTCAGGCATCAACAAACACCAACATGATTCAGAGATGAACCTTCAGACTCTCCTCATTTAAAGTACAAGACACAATTCTAAAGAGCTTGTGAGTTATGTGGTCAAAACAACCATCTCACTCAAACTTGCTTAAGAGTGATTTGTTGTACTAAATGCGAAAGGACTGATCATCGCACTTGTGAACAGACTCAGTATATGCTGGCCAAAACAAGTGATGATGCTCACAAATCTGAAGCATCTTATTCCACGAGAAATATGCCTTTCCCAACATGCATTCATTGTGGTATGGGCAATCATCACCCAAATGACTGCCACTATTACCCTGTTTGTGATATTTGAGGAAGTTGTGACCATGACACTCATGGACATAATCGAATCATCTCACTCAGAAGAGGTATTAAACCAAGAAACCCAAACTCTATTACCAAATGTTGTGAGACTTGTGGAAGTGATGTCCACACTACATCTGATCACAACCATATAGAGTGGTTCAGAAGAGGTGAATCCCTCTAGGCTAAGAAAGAAAAAGCTGTTCAAACCTCTTCTTCTTCTAAGCAATCACACATACCCTCTACAAGAGGACCCTTCACATCTAGAACACCTTCTAGATCTAAAACCCCCACCCAACAAAGGTGGGTTTCAAGACAAAACATACCATTTCCTTAACTTGTGTAGTGTGATCTCAGGAAGCCTATTTGGTACCTAGATAGTGGCTGCTCAAGGTATATGACTGACACCAAAAGTTATCTGCACAAGTATAAGGAGGAACAAGGTCCTAAAGTTGTTTTTGGTGATAACTCATCAGCTACTACTGAAGGATTTGGTTCAGTGAAATGCAATGGTATAGTTTTCTCAAGGGTAGCATATGTAAATGGATTGAAGCACAACCTCATCAGCATAAGTCAACTTTGTGATGCAAAGTATCTTGTGCTGTTTGATGACAAAAAAGGTACAATATTCAACTCCAATCATGAAATTGTGATGATCGCTCCAAGAGTCAAAGATGTTTATGTCATGAACATGAACTCTACTCAGGAGACATGCTTCTTTGCTAAAGCCTCCAATATTACCAATTGGTTTTGCCATAAGAGGCTCTCACATCTCAATTTCAAAACAATAACTCTACTGGCAAAACAAAATCTTATTATTGGTCTTCCCTCACTTGTCTACTCCAAGGACAAACCATGCTCAACATGTGAAAAAGGGAAGCACCATAGGGCCAGTTTCAAAACAAAGCAAACTTTATCAATTAAAGAAAATTTTCATTTGCTTCACATGGACTTATTTGGCCAAGTATCACCTAGGGCCATTTGTCATGAAAATATACACTTGTCATTGTTGATGAGTACTCAAGGTACACCTGGGTATATTTTCTAACAAAGAAAATCCATGCACCAGATGCCATTATGTCATTCATCAAAAGAGTTGAAAATCAAAATGACACTCATGTCAAACAACTCAGAACTGACAATGGAACTGAATTCAGAAATCACCCACTGATCAAATTATGTGTAGAACAATGATAATCTTTATGAATCAAGAGGGTTGATGTTTTCTAGAGAGAGAAACTTAGAGAGAGAAATGAAAGAAACTATTTGATATAAATGTGAGAAATGAAACAACCAACACCTCTTTCCATTGTGGAAAGAGGCTTATATACCCAAGTCCTTAATGGACTTGGGCCTCCGACCCATGAACATGCTCATGGGTCGGGCTATTTAATAAATGTTACTTAAACACTACTACGAGCCTATAACTATATTATTGGAGTGATCGAGACTTTCTTTATATGTAAAATGTATTTCCAGCAATCTCCCCCAAAGGGAGGTCACTCCAAATTTACAAAGTCCTAATCTAGCATGTTAGATCTTGTTCTTGAGCTCGTAGTCCACTTTCTCTTTCTTTCTTTCTTTTTCTTCTTTTTGTGAATATGTGTTGAATAATATATGCCCTTTTCTTGGAACACTTTCTTTTGGCCTTTCACGTGCAGTCTTTATCTTCTTGTGATGTTCGCCTCTTCGTGATTTCATGTCCCGCACACTTATCCTTTGTTGAATTCTTGAATGTTTCAGATTTGATACAGCGGAAGACTTTTAGGTCAAACTTTCTTGAATTTGCAGAAGTATTTGATGCGGAAGGAATAAGCATGTGAGGACGTCTTCAAAAGGTACACCGCAACGCCACCGTCTTCGAATGCAGCAACATAATAAGACACGAATAAAATGGCTTTGAAATTTTATACTAGTTCGGTAGCATTTTACCTCCGGTCGGTGAAGACCGTTGGACGATATTAGATATCGTACCCGTGATGGATAGTTTCAATTAAGTAACTTCCTGACAGGATTTCGCGGGTAAACCCGTTCTCTTTATTCGACCGTCCAAAGCTGACTGCGAACATAAAGAGTGAATGATTTGGATTAAAAAACCTTATGATTGAAGCCGTCAATTCATGAAACCTGGAACAAGTGAATTTCAATTAAGATATTCACCATCGTTGCTTTCCAGTTGTCACAAACTTAATTCAAATAGAATCTTGCTTGTCACCTACCAATTGTTATTTGATGTTAACACTAGAAGGATTTCCACTCGTCACTGTGAACACTAAAGAGTGTCACTCTGAGTGTTATGGCAAGATCATACGATAATGCGTAGAGGCCTGGAACGAGTTTAAGTTCAATTAAGAATTAAACTACTGTTTCTTTCCAGTTTTCACAAGATTGGTTCTTAAAGAACTGCACGTGTCACCTACCATGAGCTAGTTTAATATTGGCTCAAGCAGGATTTCCATCTTCATTGTAATTCTTGCGTATCACTCGGATGTTCTAGCAATATTACAAGAATACTGCGTAGGACTCATAAAGATCTCTTACTTTTCACAGTGTGTAAAGAAGCAAGGAATAAATGGAAAGTGTCCTAATGAGACTTTTGATGATCTCGTGGCTCTAGACTCGATAGTGCGTTTTGATTTAGTGAGCGATGGCTGGAGAGGAGTGCCACCTATTCAATATCAGTCTATTTGGAGTGAATAAACCAATAGATAACGTGTTGATCTCCGTGTGATTAAAACAAATACCTTTTGAGAGATATTTGAGTTAGTTGGGTAGGGTTGTGCATTGCATCACTGGGTCCATGATGTCTTTCTTTAATATCTAGAATCATTAACAAATGATCTCAATAGCGTATGTATTGACCCGGTTTCTTCCTAAAGTTGTAAGGAGGGCTTCTTTCTTTACACCCTTTATCTTTACAATTCTTTTTCTTTCTTCAACCTCTTCAATGCTTACCAATACGTCATCACTAGCACCTTGTTGTGATTATTCCATTGCTAGATTAAGTACTTGGTCGGTATTCAGCTACGTTCACAATCATTCTCCACATTTCCTAGGACTTCTAATTCTATCTAGGGAATTGTCCTTGGGAAGATTCCATCGGTTCTGATGAATCATTGGACTAATACCTATAGCTACCACCCTTTTGTCACCACATCCGTCGTGAATTAAGTGTGTTTTGGGTAAGTATTGTCACCATGAAAAATCCTTGAAAAATCACTTAAAGCACTTGTGATATTGTAATCAAAGTTTTTGTGCCTTAAGTGTTTTTGATCATCAAAAACGCTCCCCCTTAACTTGTGCATTACACATGTTAAGTTGGTTTATCTTTTAAGCATTTTTCATTGTTTAGCCAAGTATCATTAAGTCTCCTTAATCCCATTTTATCCCCTTTCGAAAATGTTAACCATCAATATTTTAGATATTAATGGATTAACCGGTCTTTGGGTAATAAAATTAAATTAGATGTTGGCCAAAGAACATATTAATGCTCCCCTCAAATGAATGAGGGTAAGTTGTAGTGATTGAGTACGATATGTATAAAAGATTTAGAATCTCAAGAGAAATTCTTGAAAAATATCATACTTTTACACTACAACAAGCCACAAAAGCTGATTATACAAAAATTAACATATTCACAATTATAGACATATGGAGTTGACCTGTTATAAGACGAACCATAATTAAATGGATCATTCCATGAACCTATGGTGAGCTTCATATGGTCGTCCACCGACGAATCGTTCCACACTTCATAGCAACCAACTCTTCCTTAGAAGTTCCTCAATCTTCCTGACCGCGTATGTTGCTCCCTTTTTGCACTGGGTTGTCCAGGTGTACTTGACTGCTGGAAGCGGTAGGTTGGCATTGAAAAACGTCAGATCATCTCGAACATGCTTGAGCGTTCCATCGCTAAATTTGTGCAGTTCGGAGAATCGCATATATTGCATGACGCCAGTCTCATTTGGATAAAAGATCCCTGCTTCCGGCGTTATGGTTCCCATGTAAACCTTCTTGTTCTTATGGAAATTACTGAGTGGAGTTGTATGGGGACGTTCCAAGTTTAACTGCTTCTTATAGCTCTCTACGCCAAGTTAAGAGTCTTCCACCCGGTTTTGAATGACAATTTTTCTTGCATATTGACGAAAGTTGGAGCTCATTGCTATGACAATCTCAGGTGGTAGATGGTCAACTTTTTCTTGAGCCAATAGCAACAAAAGATCTTCGATGTCTTCAAGTTGAAGGTACTGGAGATCACTTTTCTCAATTCGGTATTCTTTCTCATCGGTACGTTTTAACAAGATTACATTCAAGTAATCATAACCGAAGACAGTCTGAGTGGTTGCTCCTTGGATGCTTTTGATTCTGTGAGCTGAGACAATAGAAGAACCTCTCTTAGGACGATGGAAATGATTGTAAGCTAACCTTTTCTTTGCAGTCCAGTGAGAGATGTCAAGTGAAGCAAAGGTATCATAAAACTTGAGCAGTTTCTTTCTCCATATTTCATCAGGTACTTTATCCTCTATCCATGGAACATTCTCCAAATTAACAGCCTTGAGCGTAGTGAGTGATGTGGCATATTTCTTTGCTCCATTTTCAAGGTATTCAAGATCGTGAGAAACAAAATGCTCTATTGGGAATGTTGCAGAACCGGCAATGACCGAGGGTGTAAGAGGTCGTAACACAGGAGTCTGAATTCCTGTAGTCGTTTCTCTCATTGACTTGGTAAGCTCATTCAAGTGATATTCTTCTTCATTATGGCTGATCTTCAAAGTATCAAAGAAGTCCACATTTGCGGCTGCCATTTTGATCAGATCTAGAGTCATTGTCGGTTTCCCATGAGAATACCTTAGAAAGGCCGAGAAATCGATAGGATTGTTCAGGATTTGAGTCAGCTCCATTTCAGTTGTAGTGTCGAAAGGATGTTGTGGTGCTGCATTTGTGAGCCAGAGTTGCTCTTGTACCGTGTCATCGATGATAAGAGATACAGCAAACGTTGGTTTTGGCACATTTAAATCTTCAACTTCCATATCAATGTTGTGTTGATCTTCAGATGGTGGTGAAGGTTGATCTTGCATCACCGGTATATCATCGCAAGGTTCTTCTTCTAGCATTGACCCTATTGGTTCTTCTGCTTGCATATATTCTACAGATTCATTATGAGAATCAGTAGTAAAAACTGGTGCAGTATATATACCTGTGTCAACATGCTGAGTTTCTGGTACAGTTGACTCCAGCGTCTTTTCTGCGGTTTCAACAATGTTTTCTACAGCTTCCTCTAAACCTTTCTCAGTATCCTTATCACTGTCATCCTTATTAGACTCTTCGGCATTAGTACCCGTTTCGTCATTCTTATCACCCTTGTTGGTTCCATTATAGTCGTCATTAACATCATTTTCATCCTCATCGTCATCTGTATCCTCGTCCTCATCTTCATCTTCATCCTTATCCTTTTCTTCCTCATCCTCTTCTTCCTCCTCATCTCCTTCCTTATTCTCTTCCTCATTTTGATCATTGTCACCATCATCCTCTTCACCGTTACCCTCATTATCTTCCTCCTCTAGTTCGTCTTCATTTTCAGACTCAGACTCGGTAGTATCTGCTGGTGTATCGTCAATAATTGCTTTGTTGAGATATTGCAGAACTTTTTTTTTATTCTTCGATTTATGAGCCCCCATATTTAGCAGACGTGTCTGTAACAATGTCATTAGTTGAAGTGTAGATAAACCATTACCGAAAAAAGTAGGTAGCTGCTGATCAACGTATGACTTGACTTCTCGTCGAATGATCTTGGTTATCTTCTCAGCAATTGACCCAAGAAATGCAACATTCTCTTTGTCACGAGTTTTCTTCTCTCCAAGAAATGATTTGTGTTGAGCTTTAAGTTTAGACACTCTGTCGGATATTTTCTTAAGTGTAGGCTCATCAGGTTGCGGTTCCTTGAGAGGAGTGGTGATCCTTTCAGTCAGTGTAGCTATTTATTTAGCTTGAGCCTCCAGCTGTTGTTGAAGAGACTGGATTAGTGGATCATTGACTGTGAGAAATGGTTTGGAGGTGGATGATACTTGTTGTTCTGCTGGTGGAGGTGTAACCATAACTGTTAAGGTGGTGGTGGATGATACTGGTTGTTCAAGGATATGTTTTGATGTAGATGTAGTGATTGGGGCGATGGTTGATACAAGTTGTTCAGCTGTTGATGACGGTGTAGATTCAGTGGTTAGGATGGTGGTTGATACCGGTTGGTCAACAAGTGCTGGTGTGATAGCTGGTGTTATGACTTCACTAATGATCGGGGTGGATAATGGTGGAGTGGTGGTTGATGTAACAGTAGTTATGGGAACATTCACCATGTCTTCATTTGTTGATGGGTCAGTATTTGTAACCTCGACACCCTCCCCTTCCAAATTAATATATTTCATAACATCGTTAGAGTTGGAAGTAGACTTACTTTGAAGTTGCGTTTCTGGTATGAAAGTTGCATGAGCATCATCGTGTACCACTGTGTGAGTTGGTTCTGGTAAGGATGTGGTGATATTGGCGTCTCGATACATAAAACTTGTATATGTGTGTGTACTGTTACCAACCTCTTCACTCTGCTCACGACTTTCAAAATGGAAGTTATCAGCATCTTCATAAGCATCTTCATCAGCAGGATCTTCATAAAATGCCATGTCAGCAACAGGATCACCAAAATCTGCTAAGTCTTCAAACATTCTTGAGCCTGATCCTGTGGAAGTTGCAAAAGCTTCCTGTCTGCTTTGTTGAAGAACGATACGCAGTCGTTTGGCTTTAGAAATGTGTTGTTGAGCAGGTTCATCTGAAGCAACACTTGCTTCTTTACCTTTAGTCTGCTTTGCTTTCTTAGGCCCTTGGAGTGGTACTTCTTCCTGTTCTTCCTCGGTATTGATCGTCTCATCTTCATCATCATATTCATCAACTATTTGCATTTTCCCTGTGCCTTTATCTTTAGAAGAAGCGGTTGATTGACACTTTGAAACTCTTTTCTTGCGTTTACCTTTTTGCTTCTCTGAGGGAAGTGAATTTTCACGTCGAAACTGTGCGTCAATATCATTAAGCATCTCTTCATATTTATCACTTTCCTTGATTCCGTCATTTATCATTCTGTCAGGTACTAGTGTAGGACGTAATGCATACTTTGTGGAATTAGTGTCTGCATTCATTGTGAGAATCACATAGTCATCATCTTTGGTGTGGTAGAAGAGATTCCCGCGAGTGTCAATGGTTGGGTCATTCTTCATAAAGTGGTTGATAATGAGCTTGGTGAATCTTAGGAATGGAAGATGCACATATTTCTTCTTCTTTCCAGTAAACTGATAACAAAATTCTTGCCAGAGAAGAAGTGCATAGTCTACTTTAGACGCAGCGTACAATCCCCAAAATAAGTGTGCCTGAGGTTGTCTCATTGCATTGGTGCCCCTAGTCTTTCCAGTAAGACACTTGACAATGATGGTGATAAGTGCTTTCCAGGGTTGCCCTATGTGTGATGTGTTGAACTGGGATAGGTTGTGGATTTCACCTTCATAATTCATGGCACGAATGACTCGAAGCACTTCACCATAAATTGTTCTCCTTGTGCCAACCAAGGAAGTTTAAACAGTTGTCGAAAGATGCTCAAGTTAAGTACCCTGGGCGTGTCGTTCAGTTGGAATGAGATAGTCTTTTTAGTAAGAGATGCACTATTCCAGAACTCGTGCATGTAGACTTCCGGAACAGAGGCAATACACCTGAGTGTATCTCTGATGGGTGAGATGTCTAGGATATCCGTGGCGATTTTGAAAGCTGGTAAAGACGGATCAAAATCCTCTTGTAGACGAGAGTTGTTTTCAGCATATGCAAGCCTGTCACTTAGCGAAACAAGTTCGAGATCACGTTGTCGTTGTTGTTCTTCTGTGATTGACATTTTCCTGCTTTGATGACATAAGCCCAAATGATATACAAAAAATATATATATCTTAAGTCTATGCCCAAGTTGAAGCATAGGGAATAAATCATAAGAATTATTACCACATATTATTGAGAAATAACATACATACATGGTTCAGATGGACTAATTCCTTACATTCAACAGCACACTTAGAATAATGACAGGTATGCCAAAGAAATTTTATTCTAAAGAGATAACGACCTAACATTAGTTCCAAGGCCCTGTTTTGAACTGTAGAACAATGAAAATCTTTATAAATCAAGAGGGTTGATGTTTTCTAGAGAGAGAAACTTAGAGAGAGAAATGTAAGAAACTATGTATTATCAAAATAAAAAATGAAACAACCAACACATCTTTCCATGGTGGAAAGAGGCTTATATACCCAAGTCCTTAATGGACTTGGGCCTCCGGCCCATGAACATGCTCATGGGTCGGGCTATTTAATAAATGTTACTTTAACACTACTATGAGCCTATAACTATATTGTTGGAGTGACCGAGACTTTCTTTATACGTAAAACATATTTCCAACAATCTCCCCCAAAGGAATGTCACTCCAAATTTACAAAGTCCTAATCTAGCATGTTAGATCTTATTCTTGAGCTCGTAGTCTACTTTCTCTTTCTTTCTTTCTTTTTCTTCTTTTTGTGAATATGTGTTGAATAATATCAGCCTTTTTCTTGGAACACGTTCTTTTGGCCTTTCACGTGCAGTCTTTATCTTCTTGTGATGTTCGCCTCTTCGTGACTTCATGTCCGACACACTTATCCTTTGTTAAATTCTTGAAAGTTTTAGAGTTGATACAGCGGAAGACGTTTAGGTCAAACTTTCTTGAATTTGCAGAAGTATTTGATGTAGAATGAACAAGCATGTGAGGACGTCTTCAACAGGTACACCGCAACGCCACCGTCTTCGAATGCAGCAACATAATAAGACACGAATAAAATGGCTTTGACATTTTATTCTAGTTCGGTAGCATTTTACCTCCGGTCGGTGAAGACCGTTGGACGATATTAGATATCGTACCCGTGATGGATAGTTTTAGTTAAGTAACTTCCTCACAGGATTTCGCGGGTAAACCCGTTCTCTTTATTCGACCGTCCAAAGCTGACTGCGAACATAAAGAGTGAATCATTTGGATTAAAAATCCTTATTATTGAAGCCGTCAATTCATGAAACATGGAACAAGTGAATTTCAATTAAGATATTCACCATCGTTGCTATCCAGTTGTCACAAACTTAATTCAAATAGAATCTTGCTTGTCACCTACCAAGTGCTGTTTGATGTTAACACTAGAAGAATTTCCACTCGTCACTATGAACACTAAAGAGTGTCACTCTGAGTGTTCTGGCAAGATGATTGATAGGTGTGAAAACACCAATCCTTTTACCACTTAATTACAATAAGAACCAAGCCAAAACGTGTATTTTATGTCATAAATGTCAGAATTATGCATGGTTTGTGTTTTTGTTGTGATTTAGGACCAAAACGTGAAAAGGGAGGAAAACACGGGCTTTCACGGGCTTTTATCAAAGAAAAAGACAAAAGATGAAGTCAAAAGATCAAGAGTGCAAAAAGAACGGAAGTCCAAGGCCTATTCTGAAGATTTATCGAAGAACAAGTCTAAAGACGGAAGTTTAATTAAGCCGAAGAACTCAAGTCTAATAAATGAAGAAATTATAAGACGAGTTTAAATTAATCCCGATACAAAGTCGAAAAAGTCGAAGAACTTAAAAGACGAAAAGACGTGAAGAAAGAAAGAAAGAAAAGAGCAACACAAGCATCCCCTCCTTTCCTATAAATACCCTTCATTTCACCACATGAAAGGGTGTTAGTCATTTAGGAGTAGTTAGATTAGTTTAGGAGTATGTAATTTTCTCTCTCTAGTTTTTTTCACTTTCTCTCTCTAGTTTTTCTTTCAAGTTTTAATCTTTAATCTTTAATCTTGTAGTTTTGAATCTTTAATCTTAATCTTATTTCAAGTTTTCTACAATAATTCTCATTCTACCTTTCTTGATTTTATTTACCTTTGATTCGATATAATCTTTGATCTTGTTTAGTTTTGATGTTTGATTGATTAAAAAGTTTACCTTTTTATCAATCCTTAAGTTTTCATACGGAATAAGCTATAAGTTTGACAATCTTATTAGATTATTTTTTGTTTAGCTTATTTGTTTTTTCTATTTTTTCTTAAAAAAGGTTTCATCCTTTTAATGTTTATCTTATTAAGTTTGCTTATTTTGAGTTTTTAAAAGTCTTTAAATTCTAGATTATTAGCTTTTTCTTATACGTGTTATTATTGAGTTTTTGGTTGTGTGCTTTTTTGAGTACTAGCTTATTAGATTTAGCTTATTTTATACATTCCTTTTACATTCCGATCATCTTGATTGGAAAAGGGTTTTACATTCCTTTTATACATTCCTTTTATCATTCCGATCATCTTGATTGGAAAAGGGTTTTACATTCCTTTCAGCATTCCTTTTAGCATTCCTTTTACATTCCTTTTGCATTCCTTTTACATTCCTTTTAGCATTCCTTTTACATTCCTTTCAGCATTCTTTTTACATTCCTTTTACATTCCTTTTACATTCCTTTCAGCATTCCTTTCAGCATTCCTTTTACATTCCTTTTGCATTCCTTTTACATTCATTTCAGCATTCCTTTCATATTCCTTTCAGCATTCCTTTACATTCCTTTTGCATTCCTTTTTACATTCCTTTTACATTCCTTTTACATTCCTTTTACATTCATTTCAACATTCCTTTTACATTCCTTTCATCATTCCTTTCAGCATTCCTTTTACATTCCTTTCAGCATTCCTTTTACATTCCTTTTAGCATTCCTTTCAGCATTCCTTTCAGCATTCCTTTTACATTCCTTTCAGCATTCCTTTTACATTCCTTTGTACATTCCTTTTTACATTCCTTTTGCATTCCTTTTGCATTTCTTTTACTTATCGCAATTTACATTTTCATTTTACTTAGTAATAGATAACCAAACCATTTTCATTTACACCAAGAACAATTGAGTCGCACTTTCTACCGATAATCAATTCGAAAAGATCGGACGATAACTTTTTATACTTGGAAAAAACTAGTTATTAAATGGTGCTGATGTCGGCTCTTTTGGTGAAGATTAACGGTTTATTGTGAGAAACGCGTTGGATTTTAGGATCCGTTCACTTTTGAACGTTATTTTTCTTGTCAAATTTTTAAAAAAAATAAATATTTCAATAAATAAAAAAAAAATTTATAATAAAAAAATTTCAAAAATCCCAAAAACATTTTAAAAAATCATAAAATGAATTTCTTTTCTAAGTTTTGCAACCAAAAATATTCCTCTTAACCCTCTATTGTGTTTAATTCTTTTTCTCAACCCCTCTAATTTTAATTCTTCATGGATTCGTCTTGCGTACGGTGTGGGTGACCATGGCATGGTTATCAAACATGTCAATGGTGTACTTGTCAGCGGTGTGGCTCTGATATTGACGATACATAATTTGGATTTTGTCTATTTTGCAATTCAAAAAATTCATACTTCTTCTCTTACAATACTTTCTCACCCTCTCCCGTATATGACAATCCTTATCCTAACAATGCACCAGGTTTTTCTCCATACCCGTGGTGCAATATTTGTGGGGGCCCTCACGATGCTTCTTCTTGTGAACCGATGTGTTGTCCCTTATTTTTGTGATGATTAAGCAAGGAAGAAAGAAAGAAAATAGATGAAGAAGAGATGGATTCCAAGAGAGAGAAAGTAGTGAGAGAAAGTAGAGAGAGAGAGAGAGAATTAACTTTGGGAATATTAGATTAGAAGTGAGAAAAATGAACAACCAACCCTCCTAACATGCTAGGAGGGTAGTATATATAGTCTACCCACATGCGGGCTTTAATGGACTATATATCGGGTCGGGCTTGTCTTTTGGACATTAATTAGTTTAAGTCCAAGCCCGTAAACCACGACTAATTAACTACCTATTACAACATTCTAACTAATGTTACAATAATAACCTATGACCGAGCATTCTTGTTTGACTCAATATTTTGAGGCTAACAATCTCCCCCAATGTGAGGTCATACCCTTTTTATATTTGGAGATCAATGGAGATTATGAATCTCGTCATAAATGAGCCTTGAACGTGTAACAATAGTTTTGTTCCTTCATGTTGTGATCTTTGAGCCTTTGACATTGTCTTTCGACTTTGTCTTTTAGTCTTGAGATCTTCAAATCATTCTTGACTTGTCTTTTCCATCTTGCAATCTTGTGTCTTCATCCACATGCTCACACTGTTGATTGTTGAATAAGTCTTTGGGCATGAATATGTGGTTTTGAATCTTTGACTTTGCTGAGTACACCGTGACGGCACCTTCTCGAGATAAAACATAAACACGGACTGAATGGCTTTGACATTCGTCCTAAATCGGTAGCTTTTTACCTCCGGTCAGTGAAGATCGTTATACGATATCAAATACCGTACCTGTGATTAGGTAGATTCAATTAAGAATCTCCTTGACAGGGTTTCGCGGCTGTACTAGCCGTTCTCTTTACTCGACCGTCTCAAAGCAAGACTGCGAACATAAAGAGTGAATCAATTTGATAAATATACGCTTGATTAAAGTCGTCAATTCAAATTCCTGGAACAAGTTTGATTCATTAAGAATCTTACCATTCTTGCTTTCCAGTTGACACAAGTTTGATTCATAAGAATCTCACAAGTCACCTACCGTAGCGCTGTTTGATGTTGACGCTAGAAGGATTTCCATTCGTCACTGTGAATATTAATGAATATCACTCTGAATGTTCTGGCAAAGATATTGCGTAGAAACCTGAAAGGAGTTTGAATCAATTCAGAATCAAACCGCTGTTGCTTTTCAGTTTTACATATATTCAATTAATAAAGAATCTTACACATGACCTACCGCAGTGTTGTTTGATGTTAACACTGGAAGGATTTCCACTCATCATTGTGAATACTAAGTAGTATCACTCTGAGTGTTCTAGCAATATCGCAAGGATATAGCGTAGGACTCTCTTGATATTCATCCGTGTGTCCTAACGAGATTTCATTGATCTCTTGGCTCGAGACTCGATTTGTGCACTTTTAGTGGTCGGAGGCTGGAGCAGATGCCACCTATTCAATATCAACCATCTCGGAGTGAGAAAGTCAATAGAAGTCGTGTTGATCTCCGTGAAAATAAAACAAACTTCTTTTGAGAGAAGCCTGAGTAGCTAGGAAAGGGTTGTGCTTCACATCACTGGGTCCATGATGAGTTGTCTTCATGACGTGTTGACCCGGTTTCTGCCTAAGTTGTATGGAGGGCTTCTTTCTTTACACCCTTTATCCTTACATTTCTTTTTCATTCTTCAACCCCTTCAATGCTTACCAAGACATCATTAATAACACCTTGTTGTGATTGTTCCAGTGCTATCATCAGTACTTAGTCGGCATTCAGCTACGTTCACATTCTACTCCATCTTTCCTAAGGACTTCTAATCATCTATTGGATTGTCCCTTGGAAGATCCTTCCGGTTCTGGTTGGATCATAGGACTTAAACCTAACCACCCTTTTGACACCAATAACGTCGTGAATTAATGATGTTGTATGTATTTGATCGTAACCATGAAAACCACTTTAAATTCTAACAAAGTGTTTGAAAAACATTTAACACCTTGCTAGTTTTGTCGTTTCAGAAATGCTTCCCTTCACATGTGCATCGATAATCGAAAGTGTTTCGCACATGTAGGTAAGAGTTAAAGTGTTTGAGTCTTATATAAGATCACATTTAATCACATTTTCTCCCCTATCTCTAATATATAAAATCTTTTGATATTAGAGATACCAAATTTGATTAAAATATATTTTGAAAAATATTCTTGAAAATCTTCAGGAGAAAGATGTGATAATCTTTTGCATGAAGTTGAATTGCTCCCCATCAAAAATTAATCCAATGGAATTGTCATTACGAGGATTTGATCCACATTAAACTTTTAAGGATAGGAGTTGTTGAACACACAATTATTGAAAGATTTTGAATATCATTGAGAAATTCTTGAAAAAATTGTGTTCAACGCTTTTTGAAAAATCAATTCCTTTTGACGAAAAGGTTTTTCTAAAGCATAAACTTGAGTTCATAGACTTTGAATTTCTTGACGAATCCACTCAAGTGTAAGAAGATTTAACTTCTTTTGCTAAGGGTAAGAGTACAAAAGCGTACACTCCCCCGTGAATTTAGATCTGGGTTGCAATCTAAAAGTGATTACAAGCCATTGTGTTGAGCTCAAAACGTGGAATGTTTTGTGACAAGCTCAACCCATGATAGATTACTCTACCCGTTTTTGGAAATATTTTCCAAAATAGACAATTTCCTTTAAAAAAGATAGAAATGACATGTTTTGAAGAACATTTACAACTTTCATTTGAGCTTTATGTACACACCCGTGTGGTTATTGAGCGACATTTCTAGGTACGTCCATATTATCGATACTAAAAGACATGTCGAGAAGAATATTTTTGGATTATCAAAGATTTTTTAATTTTGTATTTTGCCTTTTGATTAATATTTACAGGTAGATGTTTGATAGATGAATCAAGCAGGCTTCTTTGCCAGAACCTCCAGTTCTGCTGGAGTCAAACATCTCATACCAATTTGCCTAACTAGATACGCAAACCTCTCTTTCGAAAGAGCTTTTGTAAACAAGTCAGCTAATTGGTAATCAGTTCCAACAAAGTATAATTCAACAATACCTCTTTCAACTTGTTCCTTAATGAAGTGATATCTGACATCAATGTGCTTCGTGCGGGAATGCTGAACCAGATTGCAGGAGATGGCTATGGCCGACTTTGAGTCACAGTACATAGGTACTTTATCAAAATGGAAGCCATAATCCGTGAGTTGTGTTCTCATCCAAAGAACTTGAGCACAACACACAGATAGAGACACATACTCCGCTTCGGCTGATGAAGGTGACGTGCAATCCTGCTTCTTGGAAGACCATCCCACAAGCTTGTCTTAACCTAGAAATTGTGCACCACCAGAAGTACTTTTACGTGTATCAAGACACCCTGCATGATCAGAATCTGAATAGGCTGTTAGAAAGAAACCGGTTTCCCTCGGATACCAGAGTCCCATGTGAATGGTATTCTTAAGGTACCGAAAGATCCGTTTAACCTTCTTGAGGTGCTTTTCAGTGGGTCGTGCTTGATATCGTGCACAATAACATGTAGCATGATGAATATCAGGTCTGCTTGCTGTCAAGTACATGAGGGACCCGATCATGGAATGATATGTCGTTTGATCAATGGGTAATCCCTCCAAATCAGCATCTAGGGATGTGGTTGATAATGGTGTCCTAACGGGGTCACATGATGTCATACCATTCTTTTTTATTATCTCTTGACAATACTTAGCTTGGTTAATGAAGATACCACTTGGGGATTGGTGAACTTGAATTCCTAGAAAGAATTTTAGTTCGCCCATCATAGACATTTCAAATCTGCTGTGCATTACTTTTTCAAACAATTTTGAAAGCTTTAAGTTTGTAGACCCGAAAATAATGTCATCAACATAAATTTGCACAAGCAAAATGTCATCCCCATATTTATAAGTGAACAAAGTTATATCAATGGAACCTTTTGAGAAACCTTTGGAGACCAGAAATTTCGAGAGCTCGTCGTACCACGCCCTTGGAGCTTGCTTGAGTCCATATAGTGCTTTGTGGAGACGATACACCTTGTCAGGATATGAGGATTGACGAATCCTTCTGGCTGCGTGACATAGACTTCTTCCATCAAAGGACCGTTAAGAAACACCGTCTTTACGTCCATTTGGTAGACAATGAATCCCTTATGTGCAGCATAAGCAAGAAAAATCCTGACCGCTTCCATTCGAGCTACTGGTGCAAACGATTCTTCAAAATCAATACCCTCTTTTTGTCCATACCCTTTAGCCACTAGCCTAGATTTATTCTTGATGATCGTGTTCTCTTCATCCATCTTGTTTTTCCAGATCCATCGAAGATTTAATGGTGTTACATCGTATGGTCTGTCAACAAGTTCCCAGACTTTAAGTCTTTCAAATTGTTGAAGTTCATCCGTCATCGATTCAATCCAAGCATGATCAACCATGGCTTCTTTGATGTTTTTCGATTCAGCTGAACTTACGGCGAGTGCGAACATACAAACATCACCATCGGTGTGAAGTTGTCGTCTTGTACGAACAGGCTGTGAAGGGTTTCCAATGACATGAACCAAAGGATGATCTCGGGTCCAATGATGTGTTGAAGGATGTCGTTGGTAGAATGTATGCATATTTGGCGGATCAACATGGCGAGTAGAAGACACTCCAGTTTCGTGTACCGGTGTACCGAATGGGTTGATAAATTCGTCTTCGTCAGATAATGCATTGTCTGCTTGATTTGTGTTCTCTGGAGCAATGACAGTAGTTGTGGATGTTGTAAGATCGATTGTTGAAGTGATATTCTGAGGAAGTAACTCTACAGCAACCCCTGTTGAAGTAGATGAAGTTGTATCCGGTTGTTGACGATGATCGGTATCATCATTCTTATCATGAGTGACAGCGGAAGACTTCGATACAACTTGTTTCTCCCCCGTGAAATATTCATCATACATTGGTCCATATAACATTTCCAACTCTTCAATTGTCGTGTCGACTGTCATATCAGCTCTAGGAACATTTTCTGGAACCAGCGTTGAACTTGACGGTTCATTGTTGTGGTCTTAAGTTTCGAGATCCGTGCAGTTGTGAACGGAAGTCGTTTGTCGTTGTGGATCGGGACTTAGACTGTTTTGTTCAAGTGCCATTTCTTGTAATTCATCAAATCGAATGTGAATGGTCTCGACAATCAATTTTGTTCTCTTGTTGTACACTCTATATCCCTTAGACTGAGTTGCATATCCCACCAGAATACATGCATCACCTTTCTCTTTCATCTTGTCCATATTTTCACCATCTCGAATAATGTAACAAGTACATCCAAAAACATGAATGTGTTTGAGTGAAGGTTTTCGATCATGAATTATGTGATATGGTGTCTTTTCGTATCTTGGGATAATTAAGGAACAGTTTTGTGTGTAGCAAGCGGTTGACACGGCTTCGGACCAAAAGTATAGTGGAAGTTTTGAAGCGGATAATAATGTTCGAGCAGCCTCAACTAAAGTACGGCTTCGTCTTTCAACAACTCCGTTTTGTTCGGGTGTTCGAGCAGTAGATGTTTCATGTTCAATCCCTTCGGCTTCAAAATAGTTTCTCAGTTTTGAATTCAAAAATTCTGTACCTTTGTCAGTACAAACCACTTTAACTTGAGCTTGAAGACCATGTTGTATCAGTTTAAGAAAGCTGATGAGAACTTCGGGTGTTTCATACTTGGACCTCAAGAAGTGAGTCCATGTGTACCTTGAGTAATCATCGACAATTACCAGAATATACTTCTTTCCATTGATACTCTGAACACACATGGGACCACACAGATCCATATGAAGAAGATCTAACCGTCCTTTTGAGCTTGGTGTGGTTTTTGTTTTGAAGCTACTTCGTTTAGCTTTGCAAAGCTCACAAGAAGAACAAAGATGATCTTTGATGAATTTCAAACTTGGAAGGCCTCTCACAACATCTTTCTTGGAAAGCAAGTTAATGGTATCAAAGTTGAGATGAGAAAGTCGTTGATGCCATAACCATGCCTGAGTCGTTGAAGCTTTAGCCATGAAGCAAATTGGAGTAGATGAAGTTGTGTCTTAAAGTGAAATTGTGTAAAGATCAGTAACCCGTGTATCGGTAAGTAAGTCATTCCCATCATAATCACGAACAAAACATGTCTTCTTTCTGAAAGCAACCTCCAAATCCACATCACAGAATTGACCAACCGAGAAAAGATTGTGACTGAGCCCTTCGACATAGTATACCCTTTTAATCGTGATATTCCCCTGAACCAAATCTCCATATCCTAGGATCGGTGCAAATTAATCATTTCCGAATCGGACCGTACCCAGGAACTTCTCGGCAAAGTTAATTAGAGGCTTGAGATTCCCCGTCATGTGCTTCATGCATCCGGAGTCCAGTATGAAGAGAATTATTTGTATCACTTATAGAAGAGTTAGAACACGATGGAGCATTTGCTAAATTGGATACCACAATATTTGTGATTATAGAATCATTAGTGTCCTTAGAAACATTTAAAGGCATACTAACACTCGTAGTCACATTTTCTGTCCTAATTTTAGGCATCCATTTATATCCAGGAGGACATTGATTAGCAAACCACCATTTCCAAGACTTACTAGCAGACTCATATAATTCCTTAATTTTGCTTCTAGGTTTCTTAGTGGTGGAGTCTGATGCATTACTTTCTTAGTGGGGGTGGCACCAGAATGGTTCATCTTGCGTTTGGGTTGAATAGCTCTAATAGGCATTGCAACTTGCTTCTTAGTTCTAGTATCTACGTCTTTGACTTTATTCCTAGCACACATGGAATGATTAGCATTAGCACACTTTCCACATTTGACACAAACAAATTTCACATTCATAGCATTCAAATCGTCATTACATGCGATAACAGACTTTTTATTCTTAAAAACATTCAAATTCCTAGGGTGTTCTTCTACTTTCTTCATCTTCCTTTGATTCTTGTGTTTCCAGACCTTATCATTCACTTGAGTGCTCTTAAGTTGAGGTCGGCTAACACTAGTAGTGGAGACTATTCCTGTAGTAGAAGACACACGAATATTAGTGTTTCTAGAAGTCTGAGGCGAGTGAGTATCTTTGTTTGTGGGCTTAGTGGACATTCTATACATCCCTGGTTTAATGACATTATTGTGCTTAACGCTTGGTGCTATAGGATTCCTTATGGGTTGATTTTGTGGTAACCTTTCCTTTCCATCCATCTTGGGGGCAAACACATGTTTTGCAAACGAGGAATTTGATAAAGCAGATGATTTTCCCAAGATAGAGGATCTATTTACTTTAGAGGCATTGGGTTGTCTAACAACAGGTTCCTTAATGTTAGGTTCCACGATTTTCCCACCCATTTTAGCAACAGTTTCTGCAACTCTGCTATCGCTCTGTCCCTGTCTTGTATTTGAGCTTGCAACCCTTTAATTTCCAAATTCTGTTCATTCATTTCTCGAAATGTTTGGGAAAGTTTTTCTTGCAATTTATTATCATGTGGAAAACGACCAACGTCTTTTTGCAAAGCAAGTTCAAGTGAATGAAAATGTTTTTGAAGGAAATCAGTTTTGTGTTGAAGTAACTCAAAAGCCTTTTTGTCAACATTTTCTTTACGTTTCGAAATCTCAATTTCAAGACGTTCACATTCTTTGATCTTATCAAGATATTGGCATGCAACTTCAGAAATTCATCAATATCAGCACAAGATGTAAAATAAGCACACATAACATCTTTAGAAACGCATTCTTGCAAGAGTAAATCATATTCATCTGAGAAATCAGACTTCTCCATTTGAAGATCATCAATGTGTTTCTCAAGAGATTCAACATATTTTAAATAATCATACATTTCAGTCCGAATGAACTCCTCAAGTTGAAGAACAGTTTCTTTAATCAACGCCGTGTTTGGAATTAAAAGTTCTTTGACAAGCAAGGTAATATCTTGAGGAATCGGACGTGTCCACTCAACATTTTCACATTTTGCCCAGTCTCTTTCAACAATAGATTTAACATTATCTATGTGATGTTTAAGAATACCTAATTTTTTCCTACTCTTGCTTTTAGATTCATCTAGAGGTAGGTAGTTTATGTATTTGTAAACATTAGATTTCTTAGGGGCAAATGCTTTCTTCCATTGAATTCTCTTTTGTTTGCATTCTAGAAACACTTCCTCAATACCATAGAAACTATTCTCATAAGCACAATTATATGGTTTTACAAACTCCTTATTGACAAGAGGTTGACTATCATCATCCCAAAGGGCAGTCTCTTCATTATCAGAACTAACAGGCATGCAATCAAGATTGGTCCTTTCAGTCTCATCAAGATAAAGACACGGGTTCACATCTTGAGCTTTGGCAAGGTACTCAGGACTTGCAAAGCTAGCTTGACCCTTAAACATGGAAGGGGTGCCAGCATTCTTACGGATTGAATAGAATCATGCGTTTTATAAACAACTTTCTTCAAAAATTCGACTTGTGCTTCTAGTTTCGTTACTTTTTCAGTTTCTTTATCATATCTACTTTTGAAGTATTGTTTTAACGCATCTACCTCTTCTTTCTTATCCTCAAGAAGTTTAGCAGAATTAGTAGTGGTCATAGAGAGCTTTTGTTCAAGTTCATTAACTTTGGTGTTGGCAAGGTACGTTTTTTGGCGTTCATCCATTAAGAAAACATTATATTGACGCTTCTCTTTTGCTAATAACTCAAGAGTTGTATTATATTTGTTTTCAAAATCGTCCTTTTGACTTTTTAACGCACTTCCCTTGTACCCCTCAAGCTCTTTGGTTTTCTGAAGGAGCTCATCTCTATAGCTTTCAGTCATCTCAGTAGATATGATAAGAGCAGCTTTGCATTCTTCAAAACTTAGAATGAGGGTAGCGTTTTCCTTCTTTAATTGCTTTTGACTCTTTTTATTTTCAGTGACATATTTTTGTAAAGTAGCAATTAAATTAGCAAGCGCAATACGTTCCTCTTCATCATTTCCATTTGCATGTTGATCATCCTGAGACTCATTATTGCACATGTCTGATGAATCGGGTGTGGTATTGCTATCAACTGTTTCCATTATACACGTGTCATTAATGGCATTGGGTAGATCACTATGATCAGGATTATTACCAAACACATTATATTCATGAGTATTGTGTACCTTATCGATTGACTCAGTGTCAAAGATAGGGCCATTGTCATCTTCAGTGACTTTGAGAACTTCTTCAACCTTTGCCATGTACGAGTAATGTGCATCGAGCTCTTGATCAGAATCTTCATCATTAGTATCATCAAGCATTGCTCCTTCCTCAGCTGACAATTTAACCCCTGCTTCCATTTTCTTGCACAGCAGCATCTTTTCCTTGTGATAGCTAGAGTCTCTAACCCTTTTCGGCTTCCTCCTTTCCTTTGCCATATGCCCATAACCTTGGCAATTAAAACATTGAATCCCACTCTGCTGAACCACTTGACTTCCAACAGTTTCCCTATTCGTGGTAGCAGCAGCAATCCTCTGAGTATCATACTTGGCAGTTTGTCGATCATACCTTGTAGAACCCTCAACATGTGTTGGATTTATGTCGATCATACCTAGAAGGACTTTCACCACATCGACGTGTGTCATACCTTGGAGGACTCTCAACATATCGGTTCTTTGTGTTAGATGATGTGCGAAGATTGTTGTTGGTGGGTTTGTAGATTTTCTTGTAAGTCTTCATTATGAAAGCAATTTGTTGTTTCATCTCTCGGTTCTTTTGAGCTTGATCTTCATCACTATCTTCTTCAGATGAGGACTCAGATGGTGGTGATGGTGCTCATGGCACTTTACCTCGAGATTTTGTAGATGATGAATACTTAGATGATGTGGAAGATCGTGGTGAAGATGATGTAGTGGAGTATGGCTTAGGAGCACAAGAGTGATGATCTTGAACATGTTGTGTGGTAGTCACTAAAGCAAGTGGATTAGCCGTCTTTGCAACACGTTCAGTTCGAATCTCATTTGCTTCATTCTGAAATTGCTTCAAGATGTCAAAGAGTCGATGATATGAGACCTCGTCTAACTTTTCTTGTTGTTTCACAAAAGTGATGAACCGTGTCCACTCGGGTTGAAGTTGTTAAAGAAATTGAACATTGACTTGCATGGTGGAGACTTGCAGATTATTTCTTGTCATGTCTTTCATCATCTAATAAAACCTGGAGTAGTAAGATTCAATTTATTCTCCATCCCGTGAAGTAAACTTGACAAAATTCCAAAACAAGTTTGTTTTGACATCTTGTTTGTTGAGTGATTATCCTTGTTGCAAGCGTTCAATCACATTCCACATTTCATGTGTTGTCGGGCATGCATCAACCGTGGAGTAAATATCATCTCCAATCCCACTTAAAACCATATAGATGGCTTCCTTCTCTGCATCATGCCAAGCACAATTTTCAGGTGTGAGATCAGCTCTTGTTTCATCACGTTCACTTGCAGGTATTGGATCAGTAGTATCTGTGGCTGCTCTTGGAGGAATTGAGATCTTCTTAAATATATATGGTCCATGAGTAATACATTTCCTCAAGGCATCACCATTAGGTCTTGTATCAAGGTATCGTATGAAACGTGATTGCCATTGAGCATACCGACCAGACACAAGCATTGGTGGTCTCTCTTTGTTACCCGCCACCATTATGTTGTTGTTCGTCACACGATATTCGGCAGTAGAATCCATCTCAATATTCTCTGAAATGATGAAGTGAATATGGATCTTAAGTAGATATGTTGTGATCGTTGTTGTGGTTTAAATTCCGAAAATTTCAATATTTCTCTAGTCCGACAATAAATTCACTAGTCCGACAAAATGGTAGACCAAAAAAAATTTGTAATCGCCAAATTTTTTTTTTTATTATTATTTTTTAATCTTCGTGTAAACGATATTTCGAAACAAGTCTAGATGGTGGCTAAGTCTAAAAAATACTCGAACAAAATTTAGCAAAAACACAGCATCGGAATGTCCATCAGATTATCAGAATACCCAAATTGGAATGTCCTAATCAGAATGCAATCGGAATCCCTCTGTCGAAATATGGAAAAACACCTTGTCGGAATATATCAACTCCTGTCGGAATGTTATCGGAAAACCCTAGTCGGAATACCTAAATAACCCCTATCGGAATATATATATATAAACTCCTGTCGGAATGTTGTTGTATAACCCTTAATCGGAATGTAATCGGATACACACTTGTCAGAAAGTAATTGGATAAGCCCTTGTCGGAAAGTCTAATCGGAATACTGATAGGAATGTTTAAACCCTTTTCCTATGCGACTGATCGGAATCACTAAACCCTTTTCCGATTGCACTTATCGGAATAATAGCATTGTTACGAGATTTTGAGGTAAAAAAATGATATTTTCAACAAAAAATCCGTGATTTGAACCAACCAAATGCGACCAAATCCCTACCACAGCTATGTATAAGATTTATATCAAGATTTAGAGCATGGAAAACACAAAAAAAAATCTTGAATTCGAGATGATTATAAGAAAAAATCACACGAACCAAGTAAAATCAACAACGAATCACAAAACTACCCCATGGCGATTGATACCAATTGTTGTCCCTTATTTTTGTGATGATTAAGCAAGGAAGAAAGAAAGAAAATAGATGAAGAAGAGATGGATTCCTAGAGAGAGAAAGTAGTGAGAGAAAGTAGTGAGAGAAAGTAGAGAGAGAGAGAGAGAGAATTAACTTTGGGAATATTAGATTAGAAGTGAGAAAAATGAACAACCAACCCTCCTAAGATGCTAGGAGGGTAGTATATATAGTCCACCCACATGCGGGCTTTAATGGACTATATATTGGGTTGGGCTTGTCTTTTGGACTTTAATTAGTTTAAGTCCAAGCCCGTAAACCACGACTAATTAACTACCTATTACAACATTCTAACTAATGTTACAATAATAACCAATGACCGAGCATTCTTGTTTGACTCAATATTTTGAGGCTAACACGATGAATATCATTGAGCCAATTCCGTGCTATGATTCTGGTTTGTATAACTTTGAGCCCCCACATCACACCCTCAATCATCAATCCTCTCAGGGAATTAGTCTTGACCAACAACTCACTACTTTGAATGACATTCTTGAAAGTTTTGCTCAACTCCGAGCTGACTTGCATCAGGAAAGGCAACCTTTGCTTGATGGTGACCAAATCTTGAAATCCACCTACACCTTTTTGAGCCAAATTGGTCGTTTTCCCTTCTTTTCTACACCAAAATGTTTACTTACAGCGTGGGATAGAATGGGTTTAATTGAACATACTCAGGGAGATGATCAACATAAATTGCTTCATGAGCTTCTTAAAGATGTGGAGGTTATCAAGGAGGAGTTAGTGGACTATATCACTCCTAACTGGAATGGTCTAGTCTATTATGATGATGATGACGAGGATGATATCTACAATCTCAACCCATCTTCTAAGATTACTACTCCTACTCTTGATATCCCTAATGCGCCTAAGGATTGTGATACATTGAGTGAGATTAGTGATTTTGGTCTTGATAAATTCTTTGATGAGGTTTGTGATGCCATGAATTTTGAGGAGCTTACGGAAGAGGTCGCTCTTACTGATGATGATTTTTCTCCATGTTATGAGAATTTCACTTTTGAAATTTCTCCTTCTCCTCCGGGCGATGAAGGCGATGTTGATTTATTCTCTCCGACTTATGAGAAGTTCACCCCTGAACTTGGTCTTTTAGATAAGGTGGAAGACGTTATTCTTCGCGACAAATTACTGAATGTTCATCTTCTTATTGCTAAGATTGAAGCGTTGAATTTTGCTCCTATTAAAGAAACTTCACCTCCGTCTATTACTTCAGTTGAGAATAATGATACAGCTATGGAGGAAATCGACATTCACTCAATGCCTCCGGGTATTGATGATGATGACACAGAGGGGGAAATTATTTTTTATAATTTGCTGCAGGAAGGTATTGTCCCAAGTCCCTCTCCCGAGCACCTTTCATCCACTCCTTTTAACACCATTACGGAGGATGAGTGCTTTGACCCAGGAGGTAACATTGACCATTCCATGATTGACACCTTTACGGCTTTGCCACTTTCTGAGCATCAATTTTCTTTGGGGGATGACAATTTGCTTACTTTACCCACCCCACCTCCCGTGGATCATGACCTCACATACTTCTCGTATGTTGAGCGGACTTTTCTCCCATTCAAGACTTATCCTCCTGCCTCTCCTTTATTAATGTCCTCCGGGAACGAGGACAATGTCTTTGATCCCGGTATTACATTCGAGGCTTCCCCATGGACCATTTAATTCGGGGACGAGTCAGGCTCGTGACTCGGTTAACAAAAACAAGCGCTTCTCGGGAGGCAACCCAATTATCTATCCTTTACCGTTTTCATAATAAGTGTAGGGGGAGCCCCGTATGTGTTTGCTGTCTTGTTTCTTATGTGCAGGGATTCGAGCTTTCAAAGATCCATTCTTGATGACTTTTGACGACCCGTGATTCCGTGTACCCGTATTGTTTCACTATTTTATATTCTTCAATATTAAAATAGTAATCACTTTAGTTGTCTCTTCCTTAGCAAGAGTTAAACAAACGTGCACAATGTACTAAGTGTAGGGGACTTTACTTCCACATGCTTAAACATTGAGGATAATGTTTATATTAAGTGTAGGGGGGACTTCTATCGAAGTTAAGTGGTCTTTTCCTTGCATTTGTCCTCATTTTAACCGGAAAATTGATTTTTCGACATTTTTCAAAAATTTTGATCTATTTTGGCCTAGTAGTTTTTCCTTTGTTAGCGTTATTTACTTTCTTTGCTAGAATAAATTTTCAATAAAGTGGTTTTAAATTTTTTAAATTCGTGAATATTTTGACTCAACCCGATTTTACTTATCTAAGTTTACTCTAGCTAGTATCCTTAACGTGTTTGAGTCAAGTTTTGCTAGGCTTTTATATTGGGAGCTTTAAAACGCGAAAGTCTTAACTCTCACGGGTTAAGAACAAGAACTTTTCGCAAGTTCCTATAATTTATCCTAGAAAGTCGTTTATCAAGGAAACTTTAAAATGAGATTTCTAAACTTGAAAAAGTCTAAGAGTTTGCAAGATCCTATAGATGACTTGAAAACCCAAAACTTTTATTTAATTGGCTAAGCATCCACGAGTCTCATTCCTTGATATTTTAAATTGTGGAGAACGTGAGATGATAGAGTCAATTATAAGTTCGGTATTCTTTCATGAGTTTATGTGAGTTGATTATAAGCTTATTCTCCCATCGCTTATTAATAAATTTAATTGCAATAAATAAGTTACTTAGCTTCTAGCACAAGATCGTTTTAAAGTTGCTCGGTATTAATTAGAGTTCATAGCCAAGGCATAACTTATTGAAGCGGGATGCGAAGATTGGCGAGTCCGAAAAGGCCCTAACAAGGCATGAGGGCTACATTTTGTTGCTAAAGATCCAAAGTGATGTGAAAAATCATTTATCAAAAATCAATATTAAGGATCGAGACACACGACGAAAAGCAAATACTCCCATAAAGATCATGGAGAAGTCTATCCAAAAAGGCCCTAACAAGGTATGAGGATAAATAGATCCAAGTCCTACAAGGAGGCGGATCGTTGTATATCAAAATCTCAAATAAAGATTGGAGAAAAATGAAGAAGTCGTGGTCCAAATAAGAAGAATCTCTCAAAAAGTTCAAGTGAGGAAATTCCCATTATGAAGAGAAGACCATTATTTCATGAACGTCTCTCAAGATTTGAAGAATGAAGTCGCTGCCAAATATCGGTCCGAGAAAGGTCTCAAATCGTGAACGAGTTATGCCAAGATATGAACTTTATGAGGTCCCGAGAAGCAGTTTTAAAATATTTTGTCCTTTAGCTAACTATTGATTAAATCGTCCTACTTTATTTTCAGCCTAAATAACTATCGAAATAAGTCAACAGTGCATCCTCGTGATTATTCAAGACAAAAATAAAATATAAGAGATACACCTAGGAATAAGGGAGTCTAAGTAAATAATTGGCCCACATGAGTTCGTGTTAGTTTGCTAACTTATAATAACAACGATCTCGTTTTTAAACTTGATTTGGGGAACGTGAAACTTAAGGGTGATAATCATTCATGACATTTCCAAAACCCTAAGGTATGTTTTTGATCTCTTTACTTGTTTTCTTATTTTTGAAATTTTCTATCATTTTAATAAAGGCCTATGTGGATTAATTATGATGGAAAATGTAAAACTTGCTTTGTAACTAATGCATTGCATGAGGACATTGCAATGGTCAAGTGTAGGGGATTTGATAGGTGTGAAAACACCCATACTTTTATCGCTTAATTACTATAATAACCAAGCCAAAACGTGTATTTTATGTCGTAAATGTCAGAATTATGTGTGGTTTGTGTTTTTGTTGTGATTTAGGACCAAAACGTGAAAAGGGAGGAAAACACGGACTTTCACGGGCTTTTATCGAAGAAAAAGACAAAAGACGAAGTCAAAAGATCAAGAGTGCAAAAAGAACGAAAGTCCAAGGCCTATTCTAAAGATTCATCGAAGAACAAATCTAAAGACGGAAGTTTAATTAAGCCGAAGAACTCAAGTCTAATAAATGAAGAAATTATAAGACGAGTTTAAATTAATCCCGAGACAAAGTCAAAAAAGTCGAAGAACTTAAAAGACGAAAAGACGTGAAGAAAGATAGAAAGAAAAGAGCAACACAAGCATCCCCTCCTTTCCTATAAATACCCTTCATTTCACAACATGAAAGGTTGTTAGTCATTTAGGAGTAGTTAGATTAGTTTAGGAGTAGGTAATTTTCTCTCTCTAGTTTTTTTCACTTTCTCTCTCTAGTTTTTCTTTCAAGTTTTAATCTTTAATCTTTAATCTTGTACTTTTGAATCTTTAATCTTAATCTTATTTCAAGTTTGTTACAATCATTCTCATTCTACCTTTCTTGATTTTATTTACCTTTGATTCGATATAATCTTTGATCTTGTTTAGTTTTGATGTTTGATTGATTAAAAAGTTTATCTTTTTATCAATCCTTAAGTTTTCATACGGAATAAGCTATAAATTTGACAATCTTATTAGCTTATTTTGTGTTTAGCTTATTTGTTTTTTCTAGTTTTTCTTAAAAAAGGTTTCATCCTTTTAATGTTTATCTTATTAAGTTTGCTTATTTTGTGTTTTTAAAAGTCTTTAAATTCTAGCTTATTAGCCTTTTCTTATACGTGTTATTATTGAGTTTTTGGTTGTGTGCTTATTTGAGTAATAGCGTATTAGATTTAGCTTATTTTATACATTCCTTTTACATTCTGATCATCTTGATTGGAAAAGGGTTTTACATTCCTTTTATACATTCCTTTTAGCATTCCGATCATCTTGATTGGAAAATGGTTTTACATTCCTTTCAGCATTCCTTTTAGCATTCCTTTTACATTCCTTTTGCATTCCTTTTACATTCCTTTTAGCATTCCTTTCAGCATTCCTTTTACATTCCTTTTAGCATTCCTTTTATATTCCTTTTACATTCCTTTTACATTCCTTTCAGCATTCCTTTCAGCATTCCTTTTACATTCATTTTTCATTCCTTTTACATTCCTTTCAGTATTCCTTTCACATTACTTTTAGTATTCCTTTTACATTCCTTTTGCATTCCTTTTTACATTCATTTTACATTCCTTTTACATTCCTTTTACATTCCTTTTACATTCCTTTTACATTCCTTTCAGCATTCCTTTCAGCATTCCTTTTACATTCCTTTCAGCATTCCTTTCAGCATTCTTTTTACATTCCTTTCAGCATTCCTTTTACATTCCTTTTAGCATTCCTTTCAGTATTCCTTTTAGCATTCCTTTCAGCATTCCTTTTACATTCCTTTCAGCATTCCTTTTACATTCCTTTTACATTCCTTTTTACATTCCTTTTGCATTCCTTTTTGCATTCCTTTTACTTATCGCAATTTACATTTTCATCTTACTTACTAATAGATAACCAAACCATTTTCATTTCCACCAAGAACAATTGAGTCACACTTTCTACCAATAATCAATTCGAAAAGATCGGACGATAACTTTTTATACTTGGAAAAATTCAGTTATCAATGATACGATAATGCGTAGAGGCCTAGAACGAGTTTAAGTTCAACTAAGAATTAAACTATTGTTTCTTTCCAGTTTTCACAAGATTGGTTCTTGAAGAACCGCACGTTTCACCTACCATGAGCTTGTTTTATATTGGCTCAAGCAGGATTTCCATCTTCATTGTAATACTTTCGTATCACTCGGATGTTCTTGCAATAGTACAAGAATACTGCGTAGGACTCATAAAGATCTCTTACTTTTCATAGTGTGTGAAGAAGCAAGGAATAAATGGAAAGTGTCCTAATGAGACTTTGATGATCTCGTGGCTCTAGACTCGATAGTGCGTTTTGATTTTGTGAGCGATGGCTGGAGAGGAGTGCCACCTATTCAATATCAGTCTATTCGGAGTGAATAAACCAATAGATAACGTGTTGATCTCCGTGTGATTAAAACAAATTCCTTTTGAGAGATATTTGAGTTAGCTGGGGAGGGTTGTGAATTGCATCACTGGGTCCATGATGTCTTTCTTTAATATCGAGAATCATTAACAAATGATCTCAATAGCGTATGTATTGACCTGGTTTCTGCCTAAAGTTGTAAGGAGGGCTTCTTTCTTTACACCCCTTATCTTTACAATTCTTTTTCATTCTTCAACCGCTTCAATGCTTACCAATACGTCATCACTAGCACCTTGTTGTGATTGTTCCAGTGTTAGCTTAAGTACTTGGTCGGCATTTAGCTACGTTCACAATCATTCTCCATCTTTCCTAGGACTTCTAATTCTATCTAGGGAATTGTCCTTGGGAAGATTCCATCGGTTCTGATGAATCATTGGACTAATACCTATACCTACCACCCTTTTGTCACCACATCCGTCGTGAATTAAGTGTGTTTTGGGTAAGTATTCTCACCATGAAAAATCACTTAAAGCACTTGTGATATTGTAATCAAAGTTTTTGTGCCATAAGTGTTTTTGATCATCAAAAACGCTGCCCCTTAACTTGTGTATTACACATGTTAAGTTGGTTTATCTTTGAAGCCTTTTTCATTGTTTAGCCAAGTATCATTAAGTCTCCTTAATCCCATTTTCTCCCCTTTCCAAAATGTTAACCATCAATATTTTGGATATTAATGGATTAACCGGTCTTTGGGTAATAAAATGAAATTAGATGTTGGCCAAAGAACATATTAATGCTCCCCCTCAAATTAATGAGGGTAAGTTGTAGTGCTTGAGTACGATATGTTTGAAAGATTTAGAATCTCGAGAGAAATTCTTGAAAAATATCATACTTTTACACTACAACAAGCCACAAAAGCTGATTATACAAAAATTAACATATTCACAATTATAGACATATGGAGTTGACCTGTTATAAGACGAACCATAATTAAATGGCTCGTTCCGTGAACCTATGGTGAGCTCCATATGGTCGTACACCGATGAATCGTTCCACACTTCGTAGCAACCGGCGTTTCCTTAGAAGTTCCTCAATCTTCCTGATCGCGTACATTGCTCCCTTTTTGCACTGGGTTGTCCAGGTGTACTTGACTATTGGAAGCGGTAGGTTGGCATTGAGAACCGTCAGATCATCTCGAACATGCTTGAGCGTTCCATCGCTGAATTTGTGCAGTTCGGAGAATCGCATATATTGCATGACGCCAGTCTCATTTGGATAAAAGATCCATGCTTCCGGCGTTGTGGTCCCCATGTAAACCTTCTTGTTCTTATGGAAATTACCGAGTGGAGTTGTATGGGGACGTTCCAAGTTTAACTGCTTTTGATAGCTCTCTACGCCAAGTTGAAAGTCTTCTACCCGATTTTGAATGACGATTTTTCTTGCATATTGACGAAAGTTGGAGCTCATTGCTATGACAATCTCAGGTGGTAGATGGTCAAATTTTTCTTGAGCCAATAACAACAAAAGATCTTCGATGTCTTCCAGTTGAAGGTACTGGATATCACTTTCGTCAATTCGGTATTCTTTCTCGTCGGTACGTTTGAACACAATTACATTCAAGTAATCATAACCGAAGATAGTCTGAGTGGTTGCTCCTTGGATGCTTTTGATTATGTGAGCTGAGACAATAGAAGAACCTCTTTTAGGACGATGGAAATGATTGTAAGCTAACCTTTTCTTTACAGTCCAGTGAGAGATGCCAAGTGAAGCAAAGGTATCATAAAACTTGAGCAGTTTCTTTCTCCATATTGCATCAGGTACTTTATCCTCTATCCATGGAACATTCACCAAATTAACAGCCTTGAGCATAGTGAGTGACGAGGCATATTTCTTTGCTCCATTTTCAAGGTATTCAAGATCATGAGAAACAAAATGCTCTATTGGGATCGTTGCAGAACCGGAAATGACCGAGGGTGTATGAGGTCGTAACACAAGAGTCTGAATTCTTGTAGTCGTCGCTCTCATTGCCTTGGTAAGCTGATTCAAGTGATATTCTGCTTCATTATGGCTGATCTTCAAAGTATCAAAGAAGTCCACATTTGCGGCTGCCATTTTGATCAGATCCGGAGTCATTGTCGGTTTCCTATGAGAATACCTTAGAAAGGCCGAGAAATCGATAGGATTGTTCAGGAATTGAGTCAGCTCCATTTCAGTTGCAGTGTCAAAAGGATGTTGTGGTGCTGCATTTGTGAGCCAGAGTTGCTTTTGTACCGTGTCATCGATGATAAGAGATTCAGCAAACGTTGGTTCTGGCACATTTAAATCTTCAACTTCCATATCAATGTTGTGCTGATCTTCAGATGGTGTTGAAGGTTGATCTTGCATCACCGGTATATCATCGCGAGGTTCTTCTTCTAGCATTGACCATGTTGGTTCTTCTGCTTGCATATATTCTACACATTCATTGTGAGAATCAGTAGTAAAAACTGGTGCATTATGTATACCTGTTTCAACATGATGAGTTTCTGGTACAGTTGACTCCAACGTCTTTTCTGCAGTTTCAGCAATGTTTTCTACAGCCTCCTCTAAACCTTTCTTAGTAGCCTTATCACTGTCATCCTTATTAGACTCTTCGGCATTAGTACCCGTTTCGTCATTCTTATCACCCTTGTTAATTCCATTACCGTCGTCATTATCATCATCGTCTTCTTCATCATCATTTGTATCCTCGTCCTCATCTTCATCTTCATCCTTATCCTTTTCTTCCTCATCCTCTTCTTCCTTCTCATCTCCTTCCTTTTCCTCTTCCTCATTTTGATCATTGTCACCATCATTCTCCTCACCCCGTTACCCTCATTATCTTCCTCCTCTAGTTCGTCTTTATTGTCAGACTCAGAGTCGGTAGTATTGGCTGGTGTATCGTTAATAATTGCTTTGTTGAGATATTGCATAACTTTTCGTTTATTCTTTAATTTATGAGCCCCCATATTAGCAGAAGTGTCTGTAACAATGTCATTAGTTGAAGTGTTGATAAACCATTACCGACAAAAGTAGGTAGCTGCTGATCAACGTATGACTTGACTTCTCGTCGAATGATCTTGGTCATCTTCTCATCAATTGACCCAAGAAAGGTACCATTCTCTTTGTTACGAGTTTTCTTCTCTCCAAGAAATGATTTGTGTTGAGCTTTAAGATTAGACACTCTGTCGGATATTTTCTTAAGTGTAGGCTCATAAGGTTGCGATTCCTTGAGAGGAATGGTGATCCTTTCAGTCAGTGTAGCTATTTGTTTAGCTTGAGCCTCCAGCTGTTGTTGAAGGGACTGGATTAGTGGATCATTGACGGTGAGAAATGGGTTGGAGGTGGATGATACTTGTTGTTCTGCTGGTGGAGGTGTAACCATAACTGTTAATGTGGTGGTGGATGATACTGGTTGTTCAAGGATAGGTGTTGATGTAGATGCAGTGATTGGGATGGTGGTTGATACCGGTTGTTCAACAAGTGCTGGTGTGATAGCTAGTGTTATGACTTCACTGATGATCGGGGTGGATAATGGTGGAGTGGTGGTTGATGTAACATTAGTTATGGTAACATCCACCATGTCTTCATTTTGTCGATGGGTTAGTATTTGTAACCTCGACACCCTCCCCTTCCAAATTAAGATATTTCATAACATTGTCAGAGTTGGAAGTAGACTTACTTTGAAGTTGCGTTGCTGGTATGAAAGTTGCATGAGCATCATCATGTACCACTGTGTCAGTTGGTTCTGGTAAGGATGTGGTGATATTGGCGTCTTGATACATCAAACTTGTATCTATGTTTTCACTGCTACCACCCTCTTCACTCTGCTTAAGGCTTTTCAAAATGGTAGTTATTAGCATCTTCATAAGCATCTTCATCAGTAGGATCTTCATAAAATGCCATGTCAGCATCAGGAACCAAAATCTGCTAAGTCTTCAAACATTCTTGAGCCTGATCCTGTGGAAGTTGCAAAATCTTCCTGTCTGCTTTGTTGAAGAACGATACGCAGTCGCTTGGCTTCAGAAATGTGTTGTTGAGCAGGTTCATCTGAAGCAACACTTGCATCTTTACCTTTAGTCTGCTTTGCTTTCTTAGGCCTTCGGAGTGGTACTTCTTCCTGTTCTTCCTCAGTATTGATCGTCTCATCTTCATCATCATCTTCATCAACTATTTGCATTTTCCCTGTGCCTTTATCTTTAGAAGAAGCAGTTGATTGGCGCTTTGAAACTCTTTTCTTGCGTTTACCTTTTTGCTTCTATGAGGGAAGTGAATTTGCATGTCGAAACTGTGCGTCAATATCATTAAGCATCTCTTGATAATTATCACTTTCCTTGATTCCGTCATTAATCATTGTGTCAGGTACTAGGGCAGGACGTAATGCATACTTTATGGAATTAGTGTCCGCATTCATTGTGAGAATCACATAGTCATCATCTTTGGTGTGGTAGAAGAGATTCCCTCGAGTGTCAATGGTTGAGTCATTCTTCATAAAGTGGTTGATAATGAGCTTGGTGAATCTTGGGAATGGAAGATGCACAGATTTCTTCTTCGTTCCAATAAACTGATAAAAAAATTCTTGCCAGAGAAGAAGTGCATAGTCTACTTTAGACGCAGTGTACAATCCCCAAAATAAGTGAGCCTGAGGTGGTCTCATTGCATCGGTGCCCCTAGTCTTTCCAGTAAGACACTTGATAATGATGGTGATAAGTGCTTTCCAGGGTTGCCCTATGTGTGATGTGTTGAACTGGGATAGGTTGTGGATTTCACCTTCATAATTCATGGCACGAATGACTCGAAGCACTTCATCGTTCTTTGGGTTAGCCACAAATTGTTCTCCTTGTGCGAACCTAGGAAGTTTAAACAGTTGCCGAAAGATGCTCAAGTTCAGTACCCTAGGCGTGTTGTTCAGTTGGAATGAGATAGTCTTTTTAGTAAGAGATGCAGTATTCCATAACTCGTGCATGTAGACTTCAGGAATAGAGGCAGTACATCTGAGTGTATCTCTGATGGGTGAGATGTCTAGGATATCCGGGGCAATTTTGAAAGCTGGTAAAGACGGATCAAAATCTTCTTGTAGACGAGAGTTGTTTTTAGCATATAGAAGCCTGTCGATGAGCGAAACAAGTTCGAGATCACGTTGTCGTTGTTGTTCTTCTGTGATTGACATTTTCCTGCTTTGATGACATAAGCACAAATGATATACACAAAATATATATATCTTAAGTCTATGCCAAGTTGAAGCATAGAGAATAAATCATAACAATTATTACCATATATTATAGAGAAACAACATACAGACATGGTTCAGATGGACTAAGTCCTTACATTCAACATCACACTTAGAATAATGACAGATATGCCAAAGACATTTTATTCTAAAGAGATAACGACCTAGCATTAGTTCTTAGAATATTTGGATTTCTTGGTTGACATAACCAGAACCTCAGTAGGTTTAGGTTTAATTTCTACTAACACCTTAGTAGGTCTTGGTTTAATTTTAACCACAACTTCAGTGGGCTTTGGTTTAGTTTCAACTACTACTTCAGTAATTGTAGGATTATCTTCAACCCAAATTTCAGTAGGCTTGAACACAGGACAAGACAACGATGAAACTTTATCTTCCATGGCCTGGAAACAAAACACAAGACATTGAATAAGTAATTTGTATCTCTTTTGTTTACAGAATTGTCAACTTATTATATAAGATGAACTTCTGTAATAAGAAACCTTTCAAGTATTCTTATGAGATAAAATTAATTAATTTCAATATAACTTGGTTTCTTGTTAGTGACCCTAATTTACTTAAAGCCTAATAAGGAAAGAATGCAGTCTAGGCCGAACTCATTAGATAGTCTAAGGCAAGTGCATAATTCTAAAAGTCCATAGCAAACTTACAAGGCATCGGAATACTAAGAGTCCTAATTCCATCGCAATCTATCAATCCATCGGAATCTTAACATAGCCATCGTAATGATGAAAGCATCGCAATCCTATCGAAATCATGTTCTATCGCAATATCAATTCCATCGCGATAAGTACAATTCCATCGGAATGTTTGAGAAACCATCACAATATTTCCCATCGCAATACCATTACAATGCCATCTCAATATATCATCGCAATGCGTTATCGGAATGACCCATCGCAATGAGTGATTGTGGTAAATTACACCTCTTGTTTAGGAAAACAAAAGAGAGTAAATGAGCGGTAAGTATTAAACAAATGATTTTAGGAAAAACCAAGTGTTAATGACCCTTATGGTGTGAAAGTTCGTTTCCCAAGGAGGTATATGTGTGTGAAAAACTTGTTAAATGTTTTTGATTAATGATTGGTTTAGAAGGGGATGAGAAAAGAAGATGACGAAGACGTGAAAATTACTACTAGAATGATAAAATGTAAAACCGTAAAAACTACATAAATAAAAATTAATTCTAAAAATTACCAAAAATTCACCAAAAATCAAAATTAATAAACTAAGAGTTTACCAATGATCAAAACGTTTTCAAACCTTTTAAATAATTAAAAATTTAATTTTTAAATGCTAATTAAAGCCCTAAAAATCAAATAAATTATCAAAAAGCCCAAATAAAGATTTTTCAATTGGTAAACCTCTAAAATGACTTAAAAAGATTAAAAACTATTTTAGAAATTTTTAAACTAACAAAAACTATTTAAAATGATTTAAAAACTATTAAAACTTAAAATAATTATAAAAATTAATCTAAAAGTGGTAAAATTATTCTAAAAGTTGCTAAATTCCTATTTTAATGTATTAAAGCTAGGAAAAATATAAAAAGTTGGAAAATGTGAAATTTGAAATATAAAAATAAAATAATATTAAAAATCCGAAAATTATAGAAAACTCTAAAAACTTGCAAACTAGTTTATTTTAACCTAAATAATCAAAAAATCAAAGTGAAATGACCAGAATACCCCTATTGGGCCCTCAAATGGGCCAAAACCAAAAACAGTTAACCTTAATGGCCTTTTGGGCCCAAAAAGTCAAACTTGGCCCAATTGACTTGGAAAAGCCCTATCTGACTTAAAATTTAATTCTAAGAACAAAACTCTAAAGGCCCAAAAGCTGAATGTGATCTTATCACAACTTAATAAGCAGGCAGCTTATTCTTATTGGGCTTTTCAGCACATTAAGCAATAAGCTAATGCCATAAGCTCTAATTTGACACACAACCTTCTTTTGGGATGCTTATGAGATCTGTAAAAAGAAATTTTGAAAAAGCACACTCAATAAGCCAGAAATAAGCAAAGTAAAAATCCACAAAACGACAAAATAGTCGGGTTTGAGATTTAGGGCACCTCAGAAGCTCTAGTTTGTTGTAAAAGCTCACAAATAGCTTAACTAAGAATAATCAATCAAGAAAACCACAAAAAGCCAAGTAGAATAAGCTGTAAGAGCAAATAAGTTGGCTGAAAATGCCAAATAAGCTAGTTTTCTAGCAAAAGCTTAACCAAAAGACTTGTAACCTTCCAGATTTGTTATTAAGCTAAGAAAAATGATTTCTATTACAAAAGCCAAGTTGTTTCATGTGCCAATAAGCAGTTCTCAAAAATAAGCCAATTTGTGCTTATTTGACAAAAAGTCAAAGTACTCCAAAGTTCACCAAATGATCAGGAATGGTATATGGGCTTGTTATAAGCAAATTTTATGAAGGACTCAAGGAGGAGGCCTTGTGAATCAAGAGGTCAGTTGACCTTTTGATGACAGATTTTGGCAATAAGGGAAGCCAGTTAGCTTATAAGCCAGATTCAAAGCACACCAAATAGCAAAATCCACTCACAAGCAGCACATAAACAAGTTCCAAGCAGCAAAATCACAAGGCATACACTAGGATAACAATTGCAAGCACAAAATGAGGTGGTCACATTGCTGATGCAAATGACCACTTCAGCAAACTTTGATAAGCTATAACAATCACAATAAGCCACCAAATTCAACAACCAGATAACCAATAGATAGCTTATCACCTACACTATTCCCAAATCTGATTTCAGACCTTAGATCCAACAAACAAAGAAGTTATTGGATCTGATGTGTTTGACCAATTTCAAAAGCACTTTTATCAGATTTTTGCAAAACTTCAAATCCCTTGTCCAAACTTTCAGAAAGTAAACCAATGACTAAAACTTGTATATTAAGACTTGTTTAGACCTCCCAAACCCTAAGAACCAAGGGCCCAAGGCCACAAGGCCTTATGAACCAGTAATCCCAGATAGTCCTTAATCAACCACTTTTCAAAGCAACTTCTGATTTTTAAACACAGCCTATTGATTTTAATGATCAAATAGTTACACTAGGTGACAACTAACAGATTACAACCATAAAACACAAAGCACAAACACAGGATCACCTAATCACATGCCAAAGTACAAATCAGACAATAACATATGATTTTTGAGAGGAATCTTAACAAGAGGTTATACTTGCCCTCCACAACATCCTAGGAGGGCCAGCTATGATCCTTGGACCTTGTTCAACAACTAGAACAAGACCAAGGTACTTCAACAAATGAGATGCAAGACTGCCTTGGTTGATGGTTTAAAGTAGAACCTCAAGGACTTGATTTCTTCAACACAAGCAGCAAACAACTCAACCAAGGGCTCTAATCCCTTCACAAGCTTGGTGTCAACAAGCTTGCAAGAGCTTATAGCTTATGGCTAAGGGTTAGTACACAAAAACAAGCAAAATCAGAAACCTTCTTTCAAGCTTTTTCAAACTTGAAAAACTTACCAAACATAAACGTCCTTGAACCAAATGATTCAAGCACACTTATAAAAATCAATGGAACTCAGAATCACCTTTAAACAATACCAACTTTCAAAAACATAAAAAGGAATTACAATTTTCTCAAAATACCAACTTTTATAAATTTCAAAAAGGAATTACAAGTTTAAAAGGTAAAGACTGGAACAAAGGGACTCTCACATGTTGAGGTCTCCTTTTATAGGCAAATGCCAGGCTACACTATTCACAAACCCTAGAAGTGAATTCTCTAAAATGCCCTTAAGTCCTTGAGGGCGTTTGTTGTTGATGAGTTGTCCAAAGTGATCCCAAACGTTCATTTTAGCTTTGGGGTGAAGCAAAGGCTCTCAGCTGTTGATCTTGACACGTGGCATGACTTGGAGGGCAAGTAGTCACATGATAGTTGAACGGGTATTCGGGGGTGGGGTCCATTGTGAGTGGGGTGAGGGTTTTGAGGTTGGGATGGTTTTCTTTATGTGTGAATCACACATGTGCCAGGGTAATTGAAAATTACCCTTTGTTTTAAGTGAGGTAATTCTGGGTGGGTAAAAGTGAACAGTGGAGTGTTTGATCCGTTTTTTGTGGGATGAGAAAGTGTTTGGCGCAATTATCTTTTGAATATTTCATTTGCCCAACTTTGGCCCTTGTGTTTTAAGAAAATAGGTAAAACGTGTTTTTCAGCAACCAAAACACATTTCCTTTGTAAATAACTTTAACACTTTGGCAGTTTTGGCACAAAACTTTGGAAATAGGTTTCAAAGGGTTGTTTTTGCCATTTTGAGATATTTCAAGGGCTGATCTTGGACATTCTTGATCTTCAAAGGTCTTCAATGTATCTTTGGCTTCATGAGGGACCATAATTGGCAATTTGAAATTGTTGAGGGACTAATCTTGCCATTTCTTCAAAGTTGAAGGACCATTTGTGTAATTTTGACAAACATAAGGGACCAAACTTGTAATTATCAATATAAAAGGGTTTTAAGTGTCATTTCTTCAATAAATGAGGATCAATCTTGTATGTCTTCAAGTCTTCAAAGGTATTTGTTGAATATTCCATGATTTAGGGCCCGGTTCTTTGTACAGCTTCGTTTCTCGTGTCCGTTTTTCCTTGTAACTTGTGATCTTTTGTCTTTTCACGATATCCATACCTTAAATACACAAGTAAATAAACACAAGCATATATATGGTATATTATGACATTTTTTGTGCATTTAAAGCCCGAAAAGAACGATGAGATCATGTATAAATGCCATCTCATCACTCCCCCATACTAAGCCATTGCCGTGCCCTCACGCAATGCTAGAATAAAGTATCTAAGCATCACCAAAGTTCAATTTTATTAACCTTTATTGAAGAGTAAAAGACTTGCAACATACTACGAAGATGTGTAAAGACATAATATATGATTTTCATCACGAAAGTGACTTTTAGGGTCAAAGAATAGAAACAAGCAAATGTCCCTTAGAGTAAACTTCGTCATCCTTGATTGTCATACATTCCATGCTAAGTGCAAAAACGAGATCATTGTTGGTACAAGTCACAATGATAATACTACTCATACGTCCAAATTGTGTAATACCTTTTCTCCCCGTAATCCTAGTTATTATGAAAAGAAATGGGTTACTAGCATTTTTTAACTATTTGTCATAGATCACAAATGATTCATATTGACTTATTTGAGTAGTTATTAGTCCGAAAGCAAAGTAGCACGATTTGATCAATAGTTAGCCGAAGGACAAAATCTTTTAAAACGGCTTCTCGTGTATCTCCTTAAGTTCATATCTTGGCATAACTTGTTTCACGATTTGAGACCTTTCTCGGACCGATATTTGGCATGTACTTCATACTTTAAATCTTGGGAAGACTTTCTCGAAATTATGGTCTTCTCTTCATATATTTGGAATTTCTTCACTTGACGTTTTTGAGAGATTCTTCATATTTAGACCACGACTTCATCATTTTTCTTCAATCTTTACTTTGGATTTTGATATACAACGATCCGCCTCCTTTTCAGACTTGGATATATTTATCCTCATACCTTGTAAGGGTCTTTTTGGATAAACTTTCTCCATGATCTTTAGGGGAGTAATTGCTTTTCGTCGTGTGTCTCGATCCTTCATATATTTGGAATAATGATACTTCACATCATCTTGGATCTTTAGCAAAAATAGATCTCCTCATGCCTTGTTAGGGCCTTTTTGGATGATCGCCAATCTTCGCGTCCCGCTTCAATAAGTTATGCCTTGGATATGAACTCTATTCAACCCCGAGCAACTTTTAAACGATCTTGCGCTAGAGGCTAAGTAACCTTTCAAATCGTACGACCTTACTTATTGCAATTATGATTTATTCCTAATGCATTGATCTTATGGGAAGAAAAAGCCACAATTAAAAACATATGGATTTTTGAAAGAACACTTTGATGTTCTACGTTTAGCATGATCACTTGTCTAACTCTATCATCTCTCGTTCTTCACTATATAAAGACCTCTAATTAAAGAGACTCGTGAATACTTAGCCATGCAAGTAAAAATGAAGCCAAATTTGGATTAGCTTTCATTAAGACTATATCAAATCAAAGTTTTGGGTTTTTAAGCCACCTATAGGATCTTGCACTTTCTTGGACTTTTTCAAGTTTAGAGAATGCATTTTATAGTTCCCTTGATAAGTGACTTTCTAGGATCAATTATAGGAACTTGCGAAAAGTTATTGTTCTTAACCCGAATGAGTTAAGACTTTCGCGTTTTAAAGTTCCCTATATAAAAGTCTAGCAAAACTTGAATTGAGCGGGTTAAGTAATGTAAATGGCTCCAAATGCCCATCAAGTCAAAACTTAACTCTTATTCTACCCAACGGAAAATATACATTCGTGTCTTAAAAACACTTATGAAAACTAAGAAATAATTTAAAATTTGGCCATTTTTAGCCTTATTAGCAACCAAAAACAAAACATTGAAAATTGGAAAGCGTGAGGGCGTAGCAAAGCAAGTACCTATTCACCCCCCATACTAAAAGTAAACATTGTCCTCAATGTTTCGAGTCTAAAGGTGGAGCACCCCCATACTAGAGACGAAGAGTCGAATGCTTAGGATCTAGCATGGAAAGGGTGATCAACAATATATCTAAAGCCGTTTATTAATTATGCTAAAAGATAATTGTTAGAACAATAAAGGATATGTCATGGATTCGTGAAAAACTTCTTCAAGCAAACGATGGAGGCTCACATAAATGAACACGAGAGTCTTCAATCGTAGATGATGATCATGATCTAGATAACACAATCACAAACAACCACGAGACAACGAGTTGAAAGGGTACAAGTCCCCTTATTAGTGAATAGTAAGCATAAAGGATAAGCATGGGATCTCCCCCACGAGGCACCTCGTTTTTGATTACCGAGTCATGAGCTCGACTCGATCCCCTCAATGCTAATTATCATTGGGGAAGGTGACTTGGTCGAGGGTAACCATTGAAGGAATTTCCCCACCAAAGTAGTGCTTAAGCCTATGTCCATTCACCTTGAAATTAGGACCATCATCTTGAGCTAGCTCGATGGTCCCATAAGGAAACACTTATGTAATGGTGAGCGGACTCAACCAACGAGATTTCAATTTCCCGGAAAATATCTTAAGTCGAGAGTTAAAAAGCAACACTTGATCACCAACGTTAAAAACCCGGTTTTTAATCTTTGAATCATGAAACTTTTTAGTCTTTTCTTTAAAAATTAATGAATTTTCATAAGCATTATCTCTTAATTCATCCAATTCATTCAATTGTATTTTCCGGTGATCTCCTGCGGTCTTCAAGTCAAAGTTTGCATGCTTAAGGGCCCAATATGCCTTGTGCTCCAACTCAATGGGCAAATGACAATTCTTCCCATAGACTATCTTATAAGGAGTGCAACCGATAGGTGTCTTATAAGCGGTCCTAAAGGCCCATATAGCGTCATCAAGTTTGTCGGACCATGAAGCACGGTTTTCTCCAATTGACCTCTCTAAAATCCTCTTCAAAGCTCGGTTCGAAACCTCGACTTGCCCACTCGTTTGCGGGTGATAAGCCGTAGAAAGACGATGAGTAACTCCATATTTCTTTATAACCTTTTCGAATTGGTCATTACAAAAATGGGTTCCACAATCGCTTATAATAGCACGAGGGGTTCCGAACCGAGAGAATAGTTGCTTCAAAAACTTCACTGCCACACGAGCATCATTAGTAGGTAAAGCCTTAGCTTCCACCCACTTAGAAAGGTAGTCCACCGCGACAAGGATGTATTTGTTGCCATGAGACGATGGGAACGGCACCATAAAGTCTATTCCCCATATGTCGAAAATCTCACACAATTGAATTATGTTTTGCGGCATTTCATCACGTTGAGACGATTTTCCTTGACGTTGGCACGAATCACACGACTTCACAAGTGCGTGTGCATCAGATAGATAGAAGGCCAAAAGAAACCGGCATCGAACACTTTCTTAGCCGTGAGATTAGCACCGTGGTGACCACCCGTGGGTCCCTCGTGACAAGCTCTAAGGATATTAGAAGCTTCGGCACCAAAAACACAACGTCGAACGACTTGATCCGCACAAACCCGATAGAGATAAGGGTCGTCCCAAAAATAGAACTTGACGTCACGAAAGAATTTTCGTTTTTGTTGTGTCGTCATACCCTTGATTATGAAATTGCCCGCATGGTAATTTGCAATGTCGGCAAACCATGGGGTGGTGTCTTTAGAATTCACTACACCGAGAGTCTCGAGAGGAAATGTTTCGGTGATTTCCTTGTTCTCGAAAACATCTTTGTGAGGATCTTCTAGACGAGAGAGATGATCGGCCGCTAGATTCTCGGCTCCTTTTTTGTCAAGCACGGTGACATCAAATTCTTGGAGGAGGAGCATCCAACGAAGCAATCTCGGCATAGCATCTTGCTTATCTAAGAGATACTTGATAGCCGAATGGTCGGTATACACGATGCTTTTAGTCAAGACGAGATAAGGTCGAAATTTCTCAAAAGAATAGACCACGGCAAGGAATTCCTTTTCTGTTGTGGTGTACTTTAATTGAGCCTCGGTCATCATCTTACTAGCATAATGGATAGGACGGAAATGCTTGGCATAACGTTGCCCTAAGACGGCCCCTATAGCATAATCACTTGCATCGCACATGATTTCAAAGGGTAATTCCCAATTAGGAGCAACAAGAATGGGAGCTTCGGTAAGTTTCCTTTTGAGAGTTTCGAAAGCTCTAACACAATCCTCATTGAAGTTAAAAGGAGCATCCTTCTCGAGAAGGTGTGTCATAGGTCGAGAGATTTTCGAAAAGTCCTTGATGAAACGAAGATAAAAGCCCGCGTGGCCTAGGAAACTCCTAACTCCCTTAACGGTTTTGGGATGAGGTAACTTGGCGATAACGTCTACCTTAGCTTTATCGACCTCAATCCCCGCCTTCGACACCTTATGTCCTAAGGCGATTCCATGTTTACACATAAAATGACATTTTTCCCAATTAAGCACAAGATTGGTTTCTTCACAACGTTTTAACATTTGCTCGAGATTAGATAAACATGACGTGAACGAATTGCCAAACACCGAGAAGTCATCCATAAACACTTCCATCGACTTCTCGATCATATCGTGAAAAATCGCCATCATACACCGTTGAAACGTACCCGGTGCATTACAAAGTCCGAAAGGCATCCTACGATAAGCGAACGTTCCATAAGGACACGTAAACGTAGTCTTCTCTTGATCACGAGGGTCGATAGGGATTTGAAAGTAACCGGAAAAACCATCTAAAAAGCAATAGAATTCATTTCCTGTGAGTCGCTCCAACATTTGATCCATGAAGGGCAAAGGAAAGTGGTCTTTACGAGTGGCGTCATTTAACTTTCAGTAGTCAATACACACCCTCCAACCGGTCACAACACGAGTGGGAATTAACTCGTTGTTTTCATTAGGCACAACGGTCATTCCTCCCTTTTTAGGGACACAATGGATTGGGCTCACCCATGGGCTATCGGATATAGGATAAATCATTCCCGCGTCAAGGAGTTTAAGGACCTCCTTTTTAATGACATCGTAAATTTTGGGATTCACCCTTCTTTGACTTTGAATTGCGGGTTTGTAGTCCTCCTCCATTAAAATCTTGTGAGTACAAAATTTTGGGTCAATACCCTTAATGTCGGATATTTTCCAAGCAATTGCCCCTTTATGAGCCGTAAGAACTTTCAAGAGATCGGTTTTTTCATCATTGGCAAGACCTTTTGCAATAATAACCGGCAACTTGTCATCACCTTCCAAGAATGCGTATTCAAGGTGAGAAGGAAGATCTTTCAATTCAAGGATAGGTGGTTCCTCGATTGAAGATTTTGGTTCAACACTCATAACTTCCATCGGCGGAAGAAATGGTGTAATAGAAGTATCATCACTAATCAACACCTCATCTTCATTGTCGATTTCATTTGAAGTGAGATCGCCTCCTTGGAATGGAGTGAGATTTGGTGTAGAATTAGCAAGAATCGGATCCAAAATAGTGGGATTGCCACTTGATGAGCTATCGGAAAAACCTAACACTTCTTGTGAAAACTCATCGCAAACCACATCAACGATGTCAATGTGATTGATGGTAGCGATTGCATAAACATGAGAAGGTTTCGAGTTTTGAGTAGCGTTTATAACAAGTTCCTCTTCGTTGAATCTCAAAGTGATAGTTCTAGCATGAACATCGATAAGCGATCTCGAAGTGTCTAAAAATGAACGACCTAAAATTAGAGGAACTTGAGGATCCGCGGGGATGTCAACTACTATAAAATCAACGGGATAGTAGAACTTCCCCACTTTCACGAAAACATCTTCGGCTACTCCACATGCTAAAATCGTAGAATGATCGGCCATCTCGATAGACATGCTCGAAGGAATAAGAGCCGGAAGCGAAAGCGATTTCCAAATGGAAAATGGCATCAAATTGATGCTCGCACCAAGATCGGCCAAGGCGAGGCATTCTTTCATATCTTGTATGTCACAAGGAATGAGAAACTTTCTGGGGTCACCAACTTTTTCCAGTATGCGGTTAAGATAAACCAAAGAACAATTAGCAAGCTTTGAAAGCTTTTCCTTATCGCTCATCATATTTTTAAAAGTGGAAGCGAAACGAGGCATATATAACAACGCGTCGGCTAAACTCACATCAAAATGCACTTGTTGAAACATCTTTATAAAAATCTCGATTTGTTGTTTGTTACGTTCTTGCAATTTCTCTTTGTTTCGTCTCGAAGGGTAGGGTAAAGGTGGTGTGGGTTGGTCATTAGGCAACGGCCTTGGAAACTCGGGTTCCATAATTGGTATTGGTTCAACCGTAGGTGTGGTATGAGCGGTACTTCGTGGGATTGTAATGTGCTCCTTTTCGACCATCACCTCGGGTTCTTTCTCGATTTCCTTCTCCGTAGAAGTACTTGGACGAGAGATTGGTTCTTTGAAAGTTTTACCACTTCGTGTAGTATTAACCTTCATTTCTCCCGTCGGGTTTGTAATGGTATCAGTAGGAAGACCACCCGAGGAAGAGGGTTTACACATGATTGCTTCAAACATCTTAGCCATTCGGTCCTCAAATTTTGATTGCCTAGCATCCGCTTTTAATAACTCTTGCTTAATCTCATGTTGTCCTAATTCCATCTTTTGTTGCTTTTGCTGAAGACGTTGGACATTTCCTTCCATTTTATTTGCATGTGTTTTAAGTTCATTAGCAAGTTCATTTTTAAGCTTGTTTTTCAACTCGGATCTTAAGCTAATCATCTCACGTTGCATGTTATCAAATTTAGCATCATTTTCTTTAGCATAATCCAAAAACTCTCGTTGAAGATTTTTAGTGTGAGCATTTTGAAAACCTTGTGTAGTGTTTTGAAAATCACGGTTTTGGTTTTGATTAGTGACTTGTCCATTCCCATTTTGATAATCCCCTTTGTTGTAGTTACGTGAATTGCCTTGGTAATTACCACCTTGGTTGTAAGTTCCGGTTGCTACATAAGCACTCGAAGTGTTACCATCCGCGGTAATGCACTCGGAAAGATCATGAGCTCCACCACAAGACAAACAACTCTTAGCAACCGCTTCTTGAGCTTTCCAATGAGACATAAGATTAGCAAATCTATCAAAAAGCCGATTTTCCTCATTAGCTTCATCATGTAAGGCATTAATGCTACGAGACGATGACGATGAAGCGAACCCAAATTGGCAACACTCGGTGTGTTACAAGGGTTATAAACCTTAGATCTATTCTCGATGATTTGTAAAGCCTCATTTGTCGTCTTGCACAAAAAATTACCACCCGCGGCGGCATTCAAATAATCTCGTTCATGATCATTAAGCCCATTATAAAAAGTATCAACTTGATGCAATTCCGTAAAATCTTGGTGTGGACATTCATGTAACATTTCTTTAAAGCGTTCCCATGCCATTGAAAAACTTTCATTATTTCTTTGCACAAATCGTGAAATCTCATTTTTCAAATGTGTTGTTTTAGATGGTGGAAAAAATTTGTTCACAAACTTAGAAACAAGATCGGCCCATGTCAAAATCGAATTTCGCGGTTCTTTCTCAAGCAAAATTTTTGCGGTTCCATCTAAAGAGTATGGAAACAACATCATCTTAATGTGGCGTCATGTGGAACATCCTTAAACTTGCTAGTAGCGGTGAGACGATTAAAATTCCTAATGTGATAGTGCGGGTTATCTTTCTCATGACCTCTAAACTTATTTGCTTGCAACATCGATATTAAAGCCGTCTTAATCTCGAAATTCTCCGCAAGGATGGCGGGAATCACGATAGCCTCTCCAAAACCCTCGGTGGGTGCTTGTAGCAACTCCATCATAGTACGATTAGCCATGACGACTTCTTGTTCTACAATTGGTTCAACAATTGGAGGTTGTTCTTCAATCAACGTCTCTTGATTGGCTTGCTTTTGAAGACGTTTACGAGCTCGTTTTGCTTGATTACGAGTGATCATAAACTTCACGTAGAATGGGAGGTGAGCAAAGTAGATTCTTTTTGTGTGTTTTATGAATTTTCAAATTTTTTTTTGTGTTTTTGATTGTATTTAATTTTTTTGGATTTTGGTTTATCTTCGTAGACAACAATCTACAAAATCTCTCCTCGAATCAAACTCTTGATTAAAGAAGCCTCAAAGGAATGAAAACGATCACGTGGAGTGAACGCCTTCGAATGACTTTAGAACTTTGGTGAAAACCAAATTGTTCAAGAGGGTTTAATCACAAAGAAAACCAAGCAAATATATTATACGTAATAATACTTTGGGTGGCAAAACCCTCGATTAGCCTTCAATCTCAAAATACTAACAAGCAAGCGGGGAAACGAGGCGGCGCGAAGCACTTAAGAGCCTTTTTCCTTAGGGTATATTTTATAATACCCGCCTTATACCCACCTTATAGTTTGTATTTTTCAAAATCGAGCTTCACGAAAGTATTTATCTATTTTTGCCTTTTTCTTTTTGTTTGAGATTCGAATACAATAATTGAGTGATGAAATCCCAATTAAGGTTGTGCTTTCACACTTTTGGAGATATTGTTTATTTGTTGTGATACTTAATACAATATAGTAATAATATTTTCACAAGAAAAACCAAGAAAACCGATAATACGTATTAGTAGAGTTCTACTAATACAAATACTATTTTTGGTTAATATTAAAAACAACAATACAAATTAATCACGACACACCTCCCCGGCAGCGGCGCCAAAATGATTGTGGTAAATTACACCTCTTGTTTAGGAAAACAAAAGAGAGTAAATGAGCGGTAAGTATTAAACAAATGATTTTAGGAAAAACCAAGTGTTAATGACCCTTATGGTGTGAAAGTTCGTTTCCCAAGGAGGTATATGTGTCTGAAACACTTGTTAAATGTTTGTGATTAATGATTGGTTTAGAAGGGGATGAGAAAAGAAGATGACGAAGACGTGAAAATTACTACTAGAATGATAAAACGTAAAACCGTAAAAACTACAAAAATAAAAATTAATTCGAAAAATTACCAAAAATTCACCAAAAATCAAAATTAATAAACTAAGAGTTTACCAATGATCAAAACTTTTTCAAACCTTTTAAATAATTAAAAATTCAATTTTTAAATGCTAATTAAAGCCCTAAAAATCAAATAAATTATCAAAAAGCCCAAATAAAGATTTTTCAATTGGTAAACCTCTAAAATGACTTAAAAAGATTAAAAACTATTTTTAGAAAATTTTAAACTAACAAAAACTATTTAAAATGATTTAAAAACTATTAAAACTTAAAATAATTATAAAAATTAATCTAAAAGTGGTAAAATTATTCTAAAAGTTGCTAAATTCCTATGTATTAAAGCTAGGAAAAATGTAAAAAGTTGGAACATGTGAAATTTGAAAAATAATAATAAAATAATATTAAAATAATATTAAAAATCCAAAAATTATAAAAAATTCTAAAAACTTGCAAACTAGTTTACTTTAACCTAAATAATCAGAAAATCAAAGTGAAATGACCAGAATACCCCTATTGGGCCCTCAAATGGGCCAAAACCAAAAACAGTCTACCTTAATGGGCTTTTGGGCCCAAAAAGACAAACTTGGCCCAATTGACTTGGAAAAGCCCTATCTGACTTAAAATTTAATTCTAAGAACAAAACTCTAAAGGCCCAAAAGCTGAATGTGAGCTTATCATAGCTTAATAAGCAGACAGCTTATTCTTATTGGGTTTTTCAGCCCATTAAGCAATAAGCTAATGCCATAAGCTCTAGTTTGACACACAACCTTATTTTGGGATGCTTATGAGATCTGTAAAAAGAAATTTTGAAAAAGCACACTCAATAAGCCAGAAATAAGCAAAGTGGAAATCCACAAAACGACAAAATAGTCGGGTTTGAGATTTAGGGCACCTTAGAAGCTCTAGTTTGTTGTAAAAGCTCACAAATAGCTTAACTAAGAATAATCAATCAAGAAAACAACAAAAACCCAAGTATAATAAGCTGTAAGAGCAAATAAGCTGGCTGAAAAAGCCAAATAAGCTAGTTTTCTAGCAAAAGCTTAACCAAAAGACTTGTAACCTTCCTGATTTGTTATTAAGCTAAGAAAAATGATTTCTATTACAAAAGCCAAGTTGTTGCATGTGCCAATAAGCAGTTCTCAAAAATAAGCCAATTTGTGCTTATTTGACCAAAAGTCAAAGTACTCCAAAGTTCACCAAATGATCAGGAATGGTATATGGGCTTGTTATAAGCAAATTTTGTGAAGGACTCAAGGAGGAGGCCTTGTGAATCAAGAGGTCAGTTGACCTTTTGATGACAGATTTTGGCAATAAGGGCTTAATAAGCCAGTTAGCTTATAAGCCAGATTCAAAGCACACCAAATAGCAAAATCCACTCACAAGCAGCACATAAACAAGTTCCAAGCAGCAAAATCACAAGGCATACACTAGGATAACAATTGCAAGCACAAAATGAGGTGGTCACTTTGCTGATGCAACTAACCACTTCAACAAACTTTGATAAGCTATAACAATCACAATAAGCCACCAAATTCAACAACCAGATAACCAATAGATAGCTTATCACCTAAACTATTCCCAAACCTGATTTCAGACCTTAGATCCAACAAACAAAGAAGTTATTGGATCTGATGTGTTTGACTAATTTCAAAAGCACTTTTATCAGATTTTTGCAAAACTTCAAATCCCTTTTCCAAACTTTCAGAAAGTAAACCAATGACTAAAACTTGTATATTAAAATTTTTTAGACCTCCCAAACCCTAAGAACTAAGGGCCCAAGGCCACAAGGCCTTATGAACCAGTAATCCCAGATAGTCCTTAATCAACCACTTTTCAAAGCAACTTCTGATTTTTAAACACAACCTATTGATTTTAATGATAAAATAGCTACACTAGGTGACAACTAACAGATTACAACCATAAAACACAAAGCACAAACACAGGATTGCCAAATCACATGCCAAAGTACAAATCAGACAATAACATATGATTTTTGAGAGGAATCTTAACAAGAGGTTATACCTGCCCTCCACAACATCCTAGGACGGCCAGCTATGCTCCTTGGACCTTGTTCAACAACTAGAACAAGACCAAGGTACTTCAACAAATGAGATGCAAGACTGCCTTGGTTGATGGTTCAAAGTAGAACCTCAAGGACTTGATTTCTTCAACACAAGGAGAAAACAACTCAACCAAGGGCTCTAATCCCTTCACAAGCTTGGTGTCAACAAGCTTGCAAGAGCTTATAGCTTATGGCTAAGGGTTAGTACACAAAAATAAGCAAAATCAGAAACCTTCTTTTAAGCTTTTTCAAACTTGAAAAACTTACCAAACATAAACGTCCTTGAACCAAATGATTCAAGCACACTTATAACAATCAATGGAACTCAGAATCACCTTTAAACAATACCAACTTTCAAAAACATAAAAAGGAATTACAATTTTCTCAAAATACCAACTTTTATAAATTCCAAAAAGCAATTACAAGTATAAAAGGTAAAGACTGGAACAAAGGGACTCTCCCATATTGAGGTCTCCTTTTATAGGCAAATACCAGGCTACACTATTCACAAACCCTATAAGTGAATTCTCTAAAATGCCCTTAAGTCCTTGAGGGCGTTTGTTGTTGATGAGCTGTCCAAAGTGATCCTAAACGTTCATTTTAGCTTTGGGGTGAAGCAAAGGCTCTCAGCTGTTGATCTTGACACGTGGCATGACTTGGAGGGCAAGTAGTCACATGATAGGTGAACGGGTATTTGGGGGTGGGGTCCATTGTGATTGGGAGTGAGGGTTTTGAGGTTGGGATGGTTTTCGGCATGTGTGAATCGCACATGTGCCAGGGTAATTGAAAATTACCCTTTGTTTTAAGTGAGGTAATTCTGGGTGGGTAAACGTGAACAGTGGAGTGTTTGATCCGTTGTTTGTGGGATGAGAAAGTGTTTGGCGCAATTATCTTTTGAAAGTTTCATTTGCCCAACTTTGGCCCTTGTGTTTTCAGAAAATAGGTAAAACGTGTTTTTTAGCAACCAAAACACATTTCCTTTGTAAATAACTTTCACACTTTGGTAGTTTTGGCACAAAACTTTGGAAATAGGTTTCAAAGCGTTGTTTTTGCCATTTTGAGATATTTCAAGGGCTGATCTTGGACATTCTTGATCTTCAAAGGTCTTCAATGTATCTTTGGCTTCATGAGGGACCATAATTGGCAATTTGAAATTGTTGAGGGACTAATCTTGCCATTTCTTCAAAATTGAATGACCATTTGTGTAATTTTGACAAACTTAAGGGACCAAACTTGTAATTATAAATATACAAGGGTTTTAAGTGTCATTTCTTCAATAAATGAGGATCAATCTTGTATGTCTTCAAGTCTTCAAGGGTATTTGTTGAATATTCCATGATTTAGGGCCCGGTTCTTTTTACAGCTTCGTTTCTCGTGTCCGTTTTTCCTTGTAACTTGTGATCTTTTGTCTTTTTCACGATATCCATACCTTAAATACACAAGTAAACAAACACAAGCATATATATGGTATATTATGACATTTTTTGTGCATTTAAAGCCCGAAAGAACGATGAGATGATGTATAAATGCCATCTCATCACTCCCCTAAAATGATTGTGGTAAATTACACCTCTTGTTTAAGAAAACAAAAGAGAGTAAATGAGCGTTAAGTATTAAACAAATGATTTTAGGAAAAACCAAGTGTTAATGACCCTTATGGTGTGAAAGTTCGTTTCCCAAGGAGGTATATGTGTGTGAAAAACTTGTTAAATGTTTGTGATTAATGATTGGTTTAGAAGGGGATGAGAAAAGAAGATGACGAAGACGTGAAAATTACTACTAGAATGATAAAACGTAAAACCGTAAAAACTACAAAAATAAAAATTAATTCTAAAAATTACCAAAAATTCACCAAAAATCAAAATTAATAAACTAAGAGTTTACCAATGATCAAAACTTTTTCAAACCTTTTAAATAATCAAAAATTCAATTTTTAAATGCTAATTAAAGCCCTAAAAATCAAATAAATTATCAAAAAGCCCAAATAAAGATTTTTCAATTGGTAAACCTCTAAAATGACTTAAAAAGATTAAAAACTATTTTTAGAAATTTTTAAACTAACAAAAGCTATTTAAAATGATTTAAAAACTATTTAAACTTAAAATAATTATAAAAATTAATCTAAAAGTGGTAAAATTATTCTAAAAGTTGCTAAATTCCTATTTTAATGTATTAAAGCTAGGAAAAATGTAAAAAGTTGGAAAATGTGAAATTTGAAAAATAATAATAAATAATATTAAAATAATATTACAAATCCAAAAATTATAAAAAATTCTAAAAACTTGCAAAATAAATTATTTTAACCTAAATAATCAGAAAATCAAAGTGAAATGACCAGAATACCCCTATTTGGCCCTCAAATGGGCCAAAACCAAAAACAGTCAACCTTAATGGGCTTTTGGACCCAAAAAGTCAAACTTGGCCCAATTGACTTGGAAAAGCCCTATCTGACTTAAAACTTAATTCTAAGAACAAAACTCTAAAGGCCCAAAAGCCGCATGTGAGCTTATCACAGCTTAATAAGCAGGCAGCTTATTCTTATTGGGCTTTTCAGCCCATTAAGCAATAAGCTAATGCCATAAGCTCTAATTTGACACACAACCTTCTTTTGGGTTGCTTATGAGATCTGTAAAAAGAAAGTTTGAAAAAGCACACTCAATAAGCCAGAAATAAGCAAAGTAAAAATCCACAAAACGACAAAACTAGTCGGGTTTGAGATTTAGGGCACCTCAGAAGCTCTAGTTTGTTGCAAAAGCTCACAGATAGCTTAACTAAGAATAATCAATCAAGAAAACCACAAAAATCCAAGTAGAATAAGCTGTAGGAGCAAATAAGCTGGCTGAATAAGCCAAATAAGCTAGTTTTCTAGCAAAAGCTTAACCAAAAGACTTGTAACCTTCCAGATTTGTTATTAAGCTAAGAAAAATGATTTCTATTACAAAAGCCAAGTTGTTGCATGTGCCAATAAACAGTTCTCAAAAATAAGCCAATTTGTGCTTATTTGACCAAAAGTCAAAGTACTCCAAAGTTCACCAAATGATCAGGAATGGTATATGGGCTTGTTATAAGCAAATTTTGAAGGACTCAAGGAGGAGGCCCTGTGAATCAAGAGGTCAGTTGACCTTTTGATGACAGATTTTGGCAATAAGGGCTTAATAAGCCAGTTAGCTTATAAGCCAGATTCAAAGCACACCAAATAGCAAAATCCACTCACAAGCAGCACATAAACAAGTTCCAAGCAGCAAAATCACAAGGCATACACTAGGATAACAATTGCAAGCACAAAATGAGGTGGTCACTTTGGTGATGCAAATGACCACTTCAACAAACTTTGATAAGCTATAACAATCACAATAAGCCACCAAATTCAACAACCAGATAACCAATAGATAGCTTATCACCTAAACTATTCCCAAACCTGATTTCAGACCTTAGATCCAACAAACAAAGAAGTTAATGGATCTGATGTGTTTGACCAATTTCAAAAGCACTTTTATCAGATTTTTGCAAAACTTCAAATCCCTTGTCCAAACTTTCAGAAAGTAAACCAATGACTAAAACTTGTATATTAAGACTTGTTTAGACCTCCTAAACCCTAAGAACCAAGGGCCCAAGGCCACAAGGCCTTATGAACCAGTAATCCCAAACAGTCCTTAATCAGCCACTTTTCAAAGCAACTTCTGATTTTTAAACACAACCTATTGATTTTAATGATCAAATAGCTACACTAGGTGACAACTAACAGATTACAACCATAAAACACAAAGCACAAACACAGGATCACCTAATCATATGCCAAAGTACAAATCAGACAATAACATATGATTTTTGAGAGGAATCTTAACAAGAGGTTATACCTGCCCTCCACAACATCCTAGGAGGGCCAGCTATGCTCCTTGGACCTTGTTCAACAGCTAGAACAATACCAAGGTACTTCAACAAATGAGATGCAAGACTGCCTTGGTTGATGGTTCAAAGTAGAACCTCAAGGACTTGATTTCTTCAACACAAGCAGCAAACAACTCAACCAAGGGCTCTAATCCCTTCACAAGCTTGGTGTCAACAAGCTTGCAAGAGCTTATAGCTTATGGCTAAGGGTTAGTACACAAAAATAAGCAAAATTAAAAACCTTCTTTCAAGCTTTTTCAAACTTGAAAAACTTACCAAACATAAACGTCCTTGAACCAAATGATTCAAGCACCCTTATAACAATCAATGGAACTCAGAATCACCTTTAAACAATACCAACTTTCAAAGACATAAAAAGGAATCACAATTTTCTCAAAATACCAACTTTTATAAATTTCAAAAAGGAAGAACAAGTTTAAAAGGTAAAGACTGGAACAAAGGGACTCTCACATGTTGAGGTCTCCTTTTATAGGCAAATGCCAGGCTACACTATTCACAAACCCTAGAAGTGAATTCTATAAAATGCCCTTAAGTCCTTGAGGGCGTTTGTTGTTGATGAGCTGTCCAAAGTGATCCCAAACGTTCATTTTAGCTTTGGGGTGAAGCAAAGGCTCTCAGCTGTTGATCTTGACACGTGGCATGACTTGGAGGGCAAGTAGTCACATGATAGGTGAACGGGTATTTGGGGGTGGGGTCCATTGTGAGTGGGAGTGAGGGTTTTGAGGTTAGGATGGTTTTCTGCATGTTTGAATCACACATGTGATAGGGTAATTGAAAATTACCCTTTGTTTTAAGTGAGGTAATTCTGGGTGGGTAAAAGTAAACAGTGGAGTGTTTGATCCGTTTTTTGTGGTATGAGAAAGTGTTTGGCGCAATTATCTTTTGAATGTTTCATTTGCCCAACTTTGGCCCTTGTATTTTCAGAAAATAGGTAAAACGTGTTTTTCAGCAACCAAAACACATTTCCTTTGTAAATAACTTTCACACTTTGGCAGTTTTGGCACAAAACTTTGGAAATAGGTTTCAAAGGGTTGTTTTTTGCTATTTTGAGATATTTCAAGGGCTGATCTTGGACATTCTTGATCTTCAAAGGTCTTCAATGTATCTTTGGCTTCATGAGGGACCATAATTGGCAATTTGAAATTGTTTAGGGACTAATCTTGCCATTTCTTCAAAGTTGAAGGACCATTTGTGTAATTTTGACAAACTTAAGGCACCAAACTTGTAATTATCAATATACAAGGGTTTTAAGTGTCATTTCTTCAATAAATGAGGATCAATCTTGTATGTCTTCAAGTCTTCAAGGGTATTTGTTGAATATTCCATGATTTAGGGCCCGGTTCTTTGTACAGCTTCGTTTCTCGTGTCCGTTTTTCCTTGTAACTTGTGATCTTTTGTCTTTTTCACGATATCCATACCTTAAATACACAAGTAAACAAACACAAGCATATATATGGTATATTATGACATTTTTTGTACATTTAAAGCCCGAAAAGAACGATGAGATCATGTATAAATGCCATCTCATCAATGAGCCATCGCAATGAGCCATCGGAATGACCCATCGCAATAGCCCATCGCAATGAGCCATCGCAATGAAACATCGCAATGAGCCATCGTAATGAACCATCGAAATGACCCATCGCAATAGCCCATCGCAATGAGCCTTCGGAATGACTCATCGCCATGACAGGCATCGCAATGTAGGTATCGTAATGATCATCGGAATCCATGAAAGGGATCCGATCTAAACTTTGACTTCAAATCCCGGAGCTAGGCAACGTTTTATACAATTCTGGGCAAAACCATTGTGCATCTAGTCATTCTAAACAAATCCCACAACTTAATTTCCATTTTCATCGCAAAAAACTTAAAAACCCTAATTTTTTATAATCTTTGATCTCGGTTTGTCTGTGTGAGTATAAAGATAATAAATGACATCACATTTAAAGCACGAAACAGTACCTAGATGATGAACACATAGCAAGGAATCAAAAACTCAAAAATCGAAGGTTATGGCAAGGTCCAACAATGGCGGTTTAAGCTTGTGTTTGTGTGTTTTTTTGCGATGGTGAGGAAAGAATGGGAAGGGGGGGGTGTAGTGTTTTGACTTGGTTAAATTTTTGCCAAGTTTACACATTAAACCCCCATTAAGCAACATAAGCAAAAATGGTCCCCCTTGTTAATAGTGTTTGTTTTAAAGTGATTAGGATTAACCAAATCGACTTAACGAAATACCAACCCGCTCTCAAACACGAACACAAATACTTAACGACAAAATTAAAATAACATATTCATGACTTTCTATTTCACACAAGGCACAATTAGCACTTAATGATGATGAAGAACGGTTTATATTTCCTGAAAAATCCTTTTTGAAGACCAATTTTAATTCCAAGAAGATTTAATATTTGCTCCCCTTAAACACGGACCCATATTCTATTTAAAGAGTTTTAGTCAATGATTTTAAGGACGCAAATATTCATGAAGACATTATCCGGTTAAGTGATTGGTTGGAACGATTCTGGTGGCAATAAGATTTCTCTTATTTTTACAAAATAAGTGCACTAATACGTACACTAATTTATATTTGACTAAGTTATAAAGTAAATTTAGTCCTTTACAAGGTTTTTAAGTAAACCTTGCCCGAGAAAATTAATTACCGTTATGAGCCAACGTTTTCATAAGAAATACGTGACTTTAATGCGAAAAGCGGGTTGCAGTCTGAAATAACTACAAGCCATAATGGGCATGTTTTAAAATATGTCCAACTTTTATACGAACTCTATTTATGGCGTGGTGTCAATTTTAATCGAAATTTCTAAGGCTGTAAATATTACCATACTAAAAGACATGCCCGATATAAAAAAAATGAAAAATATTTTTGGATTTTCTTGATTTTATATTTTTATGGATTTTGAATGTTTTATATTTTTTATGGTTTTTCTATGTTTTATATTTTTGTATTTTTCTTTTGGTGGTTTAAATATATACGATAATATTCAAGATCACGATCAAAGGATACTCGAGAATAGTTTACCACTACTATTCTTTAGATTCTTCTGCCAACTCCTTAAGTTTCGCTGGTGAGAATCATTTCATACCTAGCTTTTCGATCAAAAACTCGATGCGTCCTCGATCTAATGCCTTTGTGAATATATCTTCCAGCTGATACTCAGTGTTGACGAAGTACAGTTCGATCACTCCATTTTCCACTTGCTCTTTGATGAAGTGGTAGCGTATGTCAATGTGCTTTGCCCTGGAATGTTGAACGTAGTTGCAGCACAGAGCAATTGCACTTTTGTTATCACAGTACATCGGGATTTTGTTGAATCCAAGACCGTAGTCAGTTAATTGTGATCTTATCCAAAGAACTTGAGCACAACAACCGAACATAGCGATGTATTCAGCCTCTGTACTTGATATCGCAGCGCTTTTCTACCTTTTTGATGCCCAACTAACAAGTCTATCTCCAAGAAGTTGCACACTACCAGAAGTGCTACGTCTAGTATCTTGACACCCAGCATAATCCGCATCTGCATATGAAATTAGTGCAATAGAAGAATCCTTCGGATACCACATACCACGATTCAGTGTTCCTTTAAGATACCGAAAGATCCTTTTCACAACATGTAAGTGCTTTTCGGTAGGCCGAGCCTGATATCGGGCACACATGCATATAGCAAATTGCAAATCAGGCCTGCTAGCAGTCAGATAGAGAAGGGTGCCGATCATTCTACGGTAAAGTTTAGGATCGACAACTATCCCTTCCTTATCTTCATCTAACTTGGATCTCTCCACCATTGGAGTATCCACAGGGTCACAGTTTTCAAAATGATACTTCTTTAATGATTCAAGAGCAAATTTGGATTGATTAATGAAGATGCCTCTAGGATTCTGAGAAATTTGCAACCCTAAGAAAAATGAAATTTTTCCCATCATCGACATCTTAAAACGTGTGGACATAATTTTCTCAAAATGGTCAGACAATCGTTAATTAGTAGCAACAAATATTATATCATCAACATAAATTTGTACCAGTATCATGTCGTTGTCCTCCTTGAGAATAAATAATGTTGGGTCCACTTTGCCTTTGGAGAAGCCTTTCGAGATGAGATACAACGATAAGAAATCGTACCACGCGCGTGGAGCTTGTTTCAACCCATAAAGAGACTTCTTAAGCTTGTACACATGATTAGGATACTCCGAGTTGACGAATCCATCCGGTTGGCTTACGTAGACATCTTCCCTTAATTCACCATTAAGAAATGCCGTCTTAACATCCATTTGGTAGACGATCATGTTCATATGAGCAACGTAAGCAAGGAATAGTCTAATTGCCTCCAATCATGCCATAGGATCAAAGGATTCTTCAAAGTCACTACCCAAAGCTTGTTTGTAATCTTTAGAGACCAATCTAGCTTTGTTCTTTAGCACTCCACCTAACTCATCGAGTTTAACCTTATATACCCATAATAATGTAAGGATTTCAACGTTGCTGGCTAAAGGAACTAATTACCACACTTCAAGACGTTGAAATTCATAAGTTCCTCTTGCATGGCTTCAATCCAAGATGATTTAGTCATTGCTTGTTGCCAGTTTTTAGGTTCAATGTCGGAAATAAATGCATCAAAGTAGAAATATAATGCATGTTCTTGGAGTTGGTGACGTGTTAAGACTGGTCGATCGATGTCACCAATGATATTGCGGATTGGGTGATCCTTTGTCCATTTAGTGTTATGATTTTCAATCCTTGGTGGTCGAGAGTGAACGATTGCAGGAGCTGCCTCTGAGGTAGACGCACCGTTAGGGTCTTCAGGTATTTGTGAACCAAAGAACGAAAGCTCTTGTAAGTGAGCATATTCCAAATCGTGATCGTAGGGATCCTCTTCAACATCATTAGGAACGAGGGGGTGATGATTCAGGTGTAGTTGGTGAATTGGTGGGGGATGGGACATCTGGTTCAAGAGTAACAGTAGATATCTCGGACTGATTTCCATTATCTTGAGCAACAACTTCGGGAATCAGAGCTACTTCTACATGTGCTGGAGAATCATTACTCGGTGGATCAAAGAATTCATCAAACATAGGTTGAAAAACTCATCCCACTCAGACCTTGTAGGTGGTATAAATGATGGAGAAGTAGGATTGTTGGGAGTTAATCCGGAACTGATTGTACCGGTTCCCATCTCATGTAATGCGGGTTCAGAGCTGTGTTGCTCAGAAGCCACGCTGTCAGCTCATCAAAATCGGCATCCAAAGTTTCTATAATCTTGCCAAGACGACGGTTATAAATTCGGTAAGCTTTCTTTCAGGCGAGTAACCAATGAAAATTCCAATATCAGCCTTCGGTTGAAGTTTGCCCAAATTCTCACTATTTGTATTTGGATAACACAGTGCACCAAACACATGAAGAAATGAAATATCGGGTTTATGTCCATGAAGTAGCTCATATGGAGTTTTACCATGACATTTACGAATGATGGAGCGGTTTTGGGTATAACATGCGGTTGCCACTGCTTCAGCCCATAAGAATAAAGGAGCATTCGCATATATCAACATAGTTCTAGCAGCTTCCATAAGTGTACGGTTACGTCTTTCCACGACACCGTTTTGTTGTGGAGTACGGGAAACAGAAGTTTCATGTGAAATACCTACCTTTTCATAATATTCTCGTAGAGTTTGATTAACGAACTCAGTTCCATTATCAGTGCGAATGCGGAGAACAGTAGCATTAAGACGTACTTAGATCATCTTTAAGAAAGTAATAATATACTCTGGTGCTTGATCCTTGGATGCTAAAAATTTTACCCATGTAAACCTTGAGAAATCATCCACCATGACGATGATGTATTTTCTACCACTCACACTAGCCGTACGCATTGGCCCGCAAAGATCCATGTGCAAAAGATACAGTGGTTCTTGGTTGGTGTCTTTAGCTTTAGGTTTGTATGATTTCTTAGTGCTTTTCCCCAAAGAACACGGAGAACATAAATGATCCTTGTCGAACTTAAGTTTTTGAAGACCACGAACAAGTTCGTTTTTAGCCAAATGGTTGATAGCATCAAAGTTAAGATGAGATAACCGGCGATGCCACAACCATGACTTGGTCTTAGATGCTTTGGAGAGCAGGCAACAGGAGAGGCGGCCATCATGTTTTGAATAGACAGTGTGTAGAGATTATCCCCTCGAGAACCCTTTAACAAATCATTTCCTGTAAGATCGCGAATAAAGCAAGTATGTTGTCGAAAGGCCACTTCAAGGTTTGAATCACAAAATTGTCCCACTGAAAATAGAATGTAACCAAGTCCCTTCACATAATAAACCATTGAAATCGTAACATTCCCAATTTGGTATTCACCATAACCCATGATCTTTGCAATATGGTCGTTGCCGAATTTAACCGTTCCTAGAAACTTGCTGACGAAATTTCTGAGCATCGAGCGATCTCCAGTCATATGTTTGGAGCACCCCGAGTCCAAATACCAAAGAATAATTTGGACGACCTGAAAATATCACCAAACAAAGACAATGTATCGGAATCTAATTGTTCCTCTGAGTTAGGAGGTACAAATGTAATTATCTTAGATTTGCTATCAGAAGAATCTTTAGGCTTCCAAATTTTCTTACTAGTTGTTTGTTTAGATTCTAGTTGTCTAGTATTCTGAGGTACTTTTTGACTAGGGACAGTAACACTGGGGGCAGACCTAGTTAAAGGGCGCTTTTTCCATTTCTTAGTGCTAGTGTTCCTATTTAAAGGACGCTGAGACCTAACTTCCGTGGATGTGATCCTAGTTAAAGGGCACGTAGTTCCATTAGCAGTGAAGGTCCTACCAGTGGGTTTCCATTGCCAACCAACTTGAGTGAATTTCTTCCCCGTTGGAATCCATTCAAGGTTGTTCCTAATAGCATACATTTCATTCACGTGATCAACAAGGCATAAATGATGACGGTGAGAAAACATGCATTCATTACAATTACAACATTTCGAATTTGAATTCACATTTTGCTTAGGTTTCTACTCAGAGGGAGAACCTTTTGTCTTAGCTACATGATTCTTTTTATTTAAAATTGAAATAACATTCCTAGGGTGAACTTCTACTTTCTTCTTCTCAGTCCTACTAGTGGAAGGCTTGATCCTATCTTTCTTGTCTTAAGATCCTTTAGCCTTAGTGGACATAATTACTCCTTTAGAAGCCAAGGGAACATAAGTTACAGATTTTGACTTAGCCTTGATGGGTGTATTCAAAATAGGCTTAGCTCCTGGGGTCTTATTGAATGGAGTAATGGCAATGGTGGTTTGTTGTTTAGGTGGTACAGATATCGGTTGCCCAATGTACTCTAAGTTTGCTAAACAATCCTGAACGCGATCCACATATAATAAAAGCTCATATAGACGATGACTTGTGGGATCTAGTTCACGCATGTCATCAACGATCTCTCTAGCTAGATCTGTATGTTCTAAGTCATTTTTCATGTATGTGGCAAACTTAGTTGGACTTTTCTTAACTTTTGGGTCCCGATATAGCACACGTGGGTTGGGTTTGGAAGCACTAGAGGTCGGGGCAGAGATTGTAGCTGGATTATCAACAACTTCTTGTCCTTTGAGTTGAAGTGTCTCCTTTAATTCAACCAAACCATGTTTTTGTCGATGGGTTGAATTTTTAAGTCAGAGATTTCCTCGCTCTTACGGTTCAGTTTGTCAACAAGTGACTTTTGCTATGTCGCATTAAAAGCGAAGCGATTTTCTAATGAACCATAAATTTGTGAAAAACCATGCTTTACTTTATCAAGCTCCCCTATCATAGAAGAAATTCTATCTTCTAGGGCATGATTCTTAATCTCTGCAGCCTCTAGTTCCAATTTCTCTGCTACTGATTCTCTCTTCAGTCTCATAATTTCTTCCTCTAAAGCCTGAACTACTTGAATCATCTTGTCACTTGTCTCAACGGAGTTTTCACAATCATTTGTTTTTTAAAGAGTTACATTTTTAGATTGATATTCAATCTCAAGAGATATACAATGTTGTTGAAGCTCATTAAAACTTTTTGAAAATGTGTTATAAGAATCTTGAAGCTTTAAAAATTTAGCGTTGGATTCATGACAAGAATGATTATCTACATTAATCACAGGCTCAACAATATTCACAGATATATCATGCACATCATCACATTTATTCACAGTAGTAGATGAAATCTCATGAGCCTATTTAAGAGTAACAACTTGCATCACTTCGAGAGACACTATATGTTCTAAGAAACGGTCATATTCGGATAAAATCTTTTCTTTTTCAATTAAATGTTGTTCATAAGCATCATCCATTTCATAGAAAACTTTTTGAACTTCACCAATTTCAAAACATAGATTACCCGCTAGATCAGAGACTCCACTTTTAATATGGTTCACAAACGGAACGATCTCTTTCTCAAACACCGTTTTCATGTGTTCGAAAGCCCATTCTCCAGCGGTTAGATCCGTTGAAGTCGTACATTCCAGGATGACCTTGTCAAACTCGGTAAGGTATCGCTCAATCTCTTCCAAGCTGAGCTTTACCGTACTTAACGATGGACGATTCTTAGGAATTTCCTTCGGTGCGTCCGAGTTAACGAGTGTAGGAATTATACTAAGGCATTCTCTATTAGGCATGAAAGTGGATGTTTGGATACTTCTCTTTTTCATATTAAATCAAGTTCTAAGATCTATTGTAGCATTTGTTGCATTCATTTGAGCATAGTCATATTCAGGATACGTAGGAAGTAATTTTAACCACTTCTCTTCATATGGTGTCATGCTCTTAGATTCATTCAAGAACACAATCGGATCTAATACCAATCCTAACTTGGTTGCATCATAAAGTCGTGGGTTGTGGTGAAATGCTTGCTTTGCATACCCTGGGTTAGGTGGTAGGTCTGTTAGACGCGATAGATTGAACTCTTGAAAAGAAGAATGAAACAAGTGTACTATATGTGAAGCAGCATATTGTTTTAATAGCAAAATTTCAGTCTTTTTAACTCTCTCAGACGCCTTAATTTCCGTTTCAACTCTTTTAGACTCGAGAATTTCGAAATCCGTTTGAAGATTTTGAAAATTATTAACGACTAACTGTTTTTCTTTGAGTTCTTTCGAAAGATTTGCTCTTAAACTCTCAATTTCTAGCAGATTATCCATTCGGACATGCCTAAACCTATCAAATTCAGGATTGGTTAAGGTCGTGGACACTGGAGTTAATTCCAAGGTTTTAACCTTTTCCTTATGCAAAGCAAGCTCGGCAAATAGAGTCTGATTAACATTGAGGGTTTCAAGGACCGCTATATTCATTTGGCTAAGCAAAGATGCCGAACCAAATCAGGATGAGTAGATAAATTGGTAGTCGTAATAGCTCCCGGTTGTAGTTCACTCAATGTCTGGGGACTTGCATTGATATTGCTATCATTGTTTGTCTCCTCGATTGAGTTACTAACCACTGGAGGCTGTTTCGAATACTCAGACACTTGCTCAACTTGATAAGGTACAATACTAGTATCTGTAGCAGTATTTGGTACCTTAGAAATTGTATCAGCTCCATAAAGTGAAAGATTTGCCATGAGAGCCACTTTGGCGGTGTTGAGATCATCACAGTCAGAGTCGTATGCATCCAAATCATCACATGGATATGCGACATTGTTTGTGATAGCTGCTGTGAGACAGTCAGTGTCCGCTACTCCCGGATCTGCGAGTAATGCCAACTCTTCTTTATCGATCTCACGTCCTTGGGCTTGAGCATTCACCAAGTAGATCTTCTCCTGAAACCATGTGCCGTCCCTTTTCCTCTCAGGCTGCTTGCACTTTCAGGCCATGTGCCCTTCCCCTTTACAGTTGTAGCATATAATCACCTTCGATTTGCCAGTGAAATTACCTCTTGTAGCAGCAGTGTTAGATGAACGTGTACCAACAGTAGATGAATTTGGTCTCCCCTGAAGTGGTTGCACCATGACTCTTTCATCCAAAATTGTAGCCTGCTGTCGAGAGTTATAAGAGTTCCTTAACTGATTGTTAGTTGTTGTTGGACCTATGTAACCTCGTTTGTTCAATGTTTGAGTGAGATAAGTAGACATTTGAGCAAGTATATCAGTAGGACTATCCCCTTGTCTAAACTCAGGGACAGGGATCTCATCATCACAGTAGAATGCTGGTGCTGATTGAGATACAATTTGATTTGATGGAGCACTAACTTGTTGTGAGTAATGGGGTTGAGGAGCCTCAAGTTGTTGATAGGTAACAACAGGGTTTGTAGGAGGTTGATAAGGTGAATACTGGTGTAAAGCATAAGGTAACGGATGTGAATCTCCTTGTGATGATGTTACTGATTGCTTGTGTTGTTGGTGATAAGATGTAGGCGGTTGTGGCAAGATTGAATACTGTGGGAAGCTTGGTGTTTGATACAGTGGTTGATAGGAAGATTGGTGTCCCAAAGCAAACGGAGAGTTGTGATATGACAATGTAGGATTGTTTGCCATTAATGCCAATGGTTCATGATAAGATCCCTGAGAGATGCGTTTTTGGATCACTTGCTTCTCGTGTTGTTGCAAGAAGGCATAGAGTTGATTTAAATTTGACTTGTACAAATATCGAATCATCTTAACATCGGTGACATACTGACTCCATTCTTATGGTAACGTGATCAAGAACTTTGTGTTTAGTTGAAACTGTTCAATCCTTAGATTATACATGTTCATGTCATTCATGAAAGTAGTGAAACGCTAGTAGTAATCGTGAAGAGTCTCCCCTGGAATGTATGTAAACCTATCAAACAAGTCATACAATTAACACTCTCGTTCTTGCTTGGTGAGAGAGGTCCCTTGTAACAAAACAGCTAATCAATCCCAAAGATTCTTTGCCACTGTGTGTTCACTGACCATTCTAAAGATATCGGGTGGAAGGGCTTGAAGAATTGTCTGAACGACCCGTTCATCTGCATCGGCAATGATTTTGTTAGCATCGGTTAACTCATGATACTCCCTTGCCCTTGTCACATTGTTGACTGTAACTTCTCCCAAATCTAATTAACCTTTTTCAATTGATTGAAGCATAAGTCGACCATTGGGTTTGCCCATGATGTATGTTTTCATGCGGCCTTGCCATGCTTCAAATAAATCTTTGATGAGCAAGGGTGGGCAAGTGTTGGTACCCGAGATGATTGAGATATCGGTAAGTAAAGTCATTGTTGGCATATATGAATGTGAATTCTTTTTATGATCCCTTGAATGAAGATTATCAAAAATGATCGAACAATGAAATAAGGTTATATGTTTTTGTGTTGTTGTTATCTTGTTGTTGTGTTTGTTTTTGAAATTTTACAAATTACCAAATTAATGCACGATAGAAAAAATCCTCTAAGTATCCAAAAACAAATTCTATCGGAATGTGCAAGTATCGGAATGTTGCTTTCTGTTGGAATACCCTTTCTGTCGGAATACCCTTTCCGTCGGAATGTTGCTGGTATTGGAATGCTTGGTTCTTTTGGAATAACAATCTATCGGAATGTCCTTCTGTCTGAATCCTAGTTCGCAATGTTTACTTGTCGGAATGCTTAGATCGGAATATAGATAAAATAAATTGGACAAAGTAACGACTCAAAAATCCCTTGAAACCGTCGGAATCCCAGATCACATTGTACGATCGGAATGTCACATCGGAATAAGGTATTGAAATCTTGTGATCGCAAAGTAGAACCAAAAGGTTATTGCGATCAAACCTTAAACACTTGTACTTTCCGATGGAGACCTTTGCTAGAATTTCGGAATGATGAAAAACCAAGAAGTTTTGAACGTTTGATCCAAGAAAGTTTGTGTTTTTAACCAAAACCAAGATACCAAAATCACTACAACACTACTAAAGAAGGTATACAACCTAGAAAACACAAACAAACACCAAAAAAATTTGATGTTTCGGCAAAGAACACTCAAAAACCTACGAAATGCTTAAGAAAGCATACACAACACGAAAACCAACCTATATTACATCCCATGCTCTTGATACCAATTGTAGAACAGTGATAATCTTTATGAATCAAGAGGGTTGACGTTTTCTAGAGAGAGAAATGAAAGAAACTATGTATTATCAAAATAAGAAATGAAACAACCAACACCTCTTTCCATGGTGGAAAGAGGCTTATATACCCAAGTCCTTAATAGACTTGGGCCTCCGGCCCATGAACATGCTCATGGGTCGGGCTATTTAATAAATATTACTTAAACACTACTACGAGCCTATAACTATATTGTTGGAGTGACCGAGTATTTATTTGTACGTAAAACGTATTTCCACTAAACGCTGAGAAAACATGCATTCATTACAATTCCAACATCGCAAATTCGATTCACATTTTTCTTAGGCTTCTGCACAGAACATATCCTTTTGTCTTAGATACATGATTCTTTTTATTAGAAACTAAACTAACATTCCTAGGGTGAACTTCTACTTTCTTCTTTGCAGTCGTACTAGTGGAAGGCTTGATCCTATCTTTCTTGTCTTGAGATCCTTTAGCCTTAGTAGATATAATTACTCCTGTAGAAGCCATGGGAACATTAGTGACAGATTTTGATGTAGCCTTGATGGGTGTGTTTAAAATAGGCTTAGATCCTGGATTCTTATTGAATGGAGTAATGGCTATGGTGGGGGTTTGCTGTTTCAGGGGTATAGATATCGGTTGCACAATGTACTCTAAGTTTGCTAAACAATCATGAACGCGATCCACATATAAGAAAAGCTCATATAGAAGAGGACTTGTGGGATCTAGTTCACGCATGTCATCAACAATCTCTCTAGCAAGATCAACGTGTTCTAAGGCATTTTTCATGTATGTGGCAAACTTAGTTGGACTATTCTTAAATTTTGGATCCCGATATAGCACACGTGGGTTGGGTTTGGAAGCACTAGAGGTCGAGGCAGAGATGGTGGATGGATTATCAACAACTTCTTGTCCTTTGAGTTGAAGTGTCTCCTTTAATTCAGTCAAAACCATGTTTTTGTCTACGAGTTGAATGTTTAAGTCAGAGATTTCCTTGCACTTACGGTTCAATTGTTCAACGAGTGACTTTTACTCTGCCGCATTAAAAGCGAAGCGTTCTTCTAATAAACCATAAATATCTGAGAAACCCTGCTTTACTTTATCAAGCTCCCCTATCATAGAATGAATTTTATCTTCTAGGGCATGATTCTTAATCTCTGCAGCCTCTAGTTCTAATTTCCCTGCTACTGATTCTCTTTTAAGTCTCATAATTTCTTCCTCTAAATCCTGAACAACCTGAATCATCTTGTCACTTGTCTCAACGGAGTTTTCATAATCATTTGTTTTTAAAAGAGTTTCATTTTTAGATTGATTCTTAATTTCTAGAGATATACAATGTTGTTGAAGCTCATTAAAAGGTTTTGAAAGTGTGTCATAAGAATCTTTAAGCTTTAAAAATTCAGCGTTGGATTCATGACAAGAATGATTATCTACATTAATCACAGGCTCAACAATATTCACAGACATATCATGCATATCATCACATATATTCATAGTAGTAGATGAAATCTCATGAGCATATTTAAGAGTAACAACTTGCATCACTTCGAGAGACACTATATGTTCTAAGAATCGGTCATATTCGGATAAAATCTTTTCTTTTTCAATTAAATATTGTTCATAAGCATCACCCATTTCATAGAAAACTTTTTGAACTTCACCAATTTCAAAATTTAAATTTCCCGATAGATTATAGACTCCATTTTTAACATGATTCACAAACAGAACGATCTCTTTCTCAAACACCGTTTTCCTGTGTTCGAAAGCCCATTATCCAGCGGCTAAAGCCGTTGAAGTCGTACATTCCAGGATGACCTTGTCAAACTCGGTAAGATATCGCTCAATCTCTTCCAAGCTGAGCTTTACCGTACTTACCGGTGGAAGATTCTTAGGAATTTCCCTCGGTTCGTCCGAGTTAACAAGTGTAGGAATTATACTAAGGCATTCTCTAGTAGGCATGAAAGTGGATGTTTGGATAGTTTTCTTTTGCATATTAAATCGAGTTCTAAGATCTATCTTAGCATTTGTTGCATTCATTTGAGCATAGTCATATTCAGGATATGAAGTAAGTAATTTTAACCGATTCTCTTCATATGGTGTCATTCTCTCAGATTCATTTACAAACACAATCGGATCCAATACCAATCCTAACTTAGTTGCATCATAAAGTCGTGGGTTGTGGTGAAATGTTTGCTTTGCATACCCCGGGTTTGGTGGTAGGTCTATGAAACGCGATAGATTGAATTCTTGAAATGAAGAATGAAACAAGTGTACTAAATGCGAAGCAGAGTATAATCTTAAAAGCAAAATTTCAGTCTTTTTAACTCTCTCAGACGCCTTAATTTCCGTTTCAACTCTTTTAGACTCGAGTATTTCGAAATACATTTGTAGTTTTTGAAAATTATTAACGACTGACTCTTTTTCTTTAAGTTCTTTCGAAAGATTTGCTCTTAAACTCTCAATTTCTAGTAGATTATCCATTTGGATTTGCCTAAACCTATAAAATACAGGATTGGTTAAGGTAGTGGACACCGGAGTTAATTACAAGGTTTTAACCTTTTCCTTATGCAAAGCAAGCTCGGCAGATAAAGTCTGATTAACACTGAGAGTTTCAAGGACCGCATTATTCATTTGGCTAAGCAAAAATGCTGAGACCATAACCAAATAAGGTTGAGCAGACGAATTGGTAGTCGTAATAGCTCCCGGTTGTGGTTAACTCAAAGTCTGGGGACTTCCATTGATATTTCTATCATTGTTTATCTCCTCGACCGAGTTACTAACCACCGGAAGCTGTTCCGAATACTCAGACACTTGCTCAACTTGATAAGGTACAACATTAGTATCTGTAGCAATATTTGGTACCTCAGAAATCGTGTCAGCTCCATAAAGTGAAAGATTTGCCATGAGAGTTGCTTTGGCGGTATTGAGATCATCACAGTCAGAGTCGTATGCATCCAAATCATCACACTGATATGCGGCATTGTTTATGATGGCTTCTGTGAGACCTTCAGTGTCTGCTACTCCCGGATCTACAAGAAATGCCAACTCTTCTTCATCGATCTCACGTCCTTGGGCTTGATCATTTACCAAGTAGATCTTCTCTTAAAACCATGTACCGTCCCTTTTCCTCTTAGGCTGCTTACACTCTCGGGCCATGTGCCCTTCCCCTTTGTAGTTGTAGCATATAATCACCTTCGTTTTGCCAGTGCTATTACCTCTTGTAGCAGCAGTGTTAGATGAACGTGCACCAGCAGTAGATGAATTGGGTCTCCCCTGAAGTGGTTGCACCATGACTCTGCCATCTTGAATTGTAGCCTGTTGTCGAGAGTTAGAAGAGTTCCTTAACTGATTGTTAGTTGTTGCTGGACCTCTGTAACCTCGTTTGTTCAATGATTGAGTGAAATAAGCAGACATTTAAGAAAGTATATCAGTAGGACTGTCCCCTTGTCTAAACTCAGGGACATGGATCTCATCATCACAGTAGAATGCTGGTGATGATTGAGCTACAAGTTGATTTGATGGAGCACTAACTTGTTGTGAGTAATAGGGTTGAGGGCCTCAAGTTGTTGATAGGTAACAGCAGGGTTTGTTGGAGGTTGATAAGGTGAGTACTGGTGTGAAGCATAAGGTAAAGGATGTGAATCTCCTGGTGATGATGTTGTTGGTGGCTTGAATTGTTGGTGATAAGATGTAGGTGGTTGTGGCAAGATCGAGTATTGTGGGAAGATTGGTGTTTGATACAAAGGTTGATATGAAGATTGGTGTCCCAAAGCAAGCTGAGAGTTGTGGTATGACAGTGTAGGACGGTTTTCCATTAATGCCAATGGTTCTTGATAAGATCCTGAGAGAGTCGGTTTTGGATCACATGCTTCTCGTGTTGTTGTAAGAAAGCATAGAGTTGATTTAAATTGGACTTGTGCAAATCGCGAATCATCTTAACATCGGTGACATATTGACTCCATTCTTGGGGTAACGTGTTCAAGAACTTTGTGTTTAGTTGAAACTGTTCAACCCTTATATTATACACGTTCATGTCATTCATCAAAGTGGTGAAACGCTAGTAGTAATCGTGAAGAGTCTCCCCTGGAATGTATGTAAACCTATCAAACAAGTCATACAATTGACACTCTCGTTCTTGCTTAGTTAGAGATGTCCCTTGTAACAAAACAGCTTGTCGATCCCAAAGATCCTTTCCCATTTTATGTTCACTTACCATTCTAAAGATATCGGGTGGAAGGGCTTGAAGAATTGTCTGAACAATCCTTTCATCTGCATCTGCAATGATTTTGTTAGCATCGGTTAACTCATGATACTCCCTTTCCCTTGTCACATTGTTGACTGTAACATCTCCCTATTCTAATGGACCTTTTTCAATTGATTGAAGCATAAGTCGACCACTGGGTTTGCCCATGATGTACGTTTTCATGCGACCTTGCCATGCTTCCAATAAATCTTTGATGAGCAAAGGTGGGCGAGTATCGGTACCCGAAATGATTGAGATATCGGTAAGCGAAGTCATTGTTGGCATATATGAATGTGAATTCATTTTATGATCCCTTGAGAAAAGATTATCAAAAAGGATCGAACAATGGAATAAGGTTATGTGTTTTTGTGTTGTTAAATGAAAGATGTTGTTATCTTTTTGTTGTGTTTGCTTTTGAAATTTTCCAAATCACCAAATTAATGCAAGATAGAAAAAATACTCTAAGTATCCAAAAGCAAGTTCTATCGGAATGTGCAATTGTCGGAATGTTGCTTTCTGTCAGAATGCTCTTTCCTGTCGGAATGTTGCAGGTATCGGAATGTCTAGATCGGAATTTCACACTATCTGAATGCTTAGATCGTAATGTAAACCTGTCGGAATGCTTAGATCGCAATGCACTGTCGGAATGTTCAAATCGGAATATGGCTGAAACAAATTTGGCAGAGTAACGACTCAAAATTTCTTAAAAACCGTCGGAATCCCAGATCGCAATGCACGATCGGAATGTCGCGTCGGAATAAGGTATTGTAATCCAGTGATCGCAAAGTAGAACCAAAAGGTTATTGCGATCAAACCATAATCACGTTGTACTTTCCGATGGAAAACCTTGCAAGAATTTCGGAATGATGAAAAACAAGAAATTTCTCAACTTTCGATCCAAAAGACTTGTGTTTTAGCCAAAAACTAAGATACCCAAGTTACTACGACACGATTAAAGAAGGTATACAACTTAGAAACACCAACAAACACGAAAAAATTTGATGTTTCGGCAAAGAACACTCAAAAAAACCTACGAAATGCTTAAGAAAGCATACACAACACGAAAACCAACCTATAATTCATCCCATGCTCTTGATACTAATTGTAGAACAATGATAATCTTTATGAATCAAGAGGGTTGATGCTTTCTAGCGAGAGAAACTTAGAGAGAGAAATGAAAGAAACTGTTTGATATAAATGTGAGAAATGAAACAACCAACACCTCTTTCCATGGTGGAAAGAGGCTTATACACCCAAGTCCTTAATGGACTTGGGCCTCCGGCCCATGAAGATGCTCATGGGTCGGGCTATTTAATAAATGTTACTTAAACACTACTACGATCCTATAACTATATTGTTGGAGTGACCAAGACTTTCTTTATACGTAAACCGTATTTCCAACATTCTGTGATGACAAAGGAATTTCCCAAAATTTCTCATCTCCTTACACACCTGAACAAAATGGTGTGGCTGAAAGAAGGAACATAACTTTGATTGAAGCAACAAGAACAATGCTTACTGGATCTGCTCTCTCTAAGCATTTTTGGACAGATGTTGTAGCCACTGCTTGCTATACTCAAAATAGATCCATTATTGTGAAGAGACACATGCATACTCCCTATGAAGTCTTCAAGGGGATAATTCCAAACATTCATTCTTACATGTGTTTGGGTGTCCAGTATTCATTCACAATCACAAGGATCACCTTGGAAAGTTTGATGAAGAATCTGATGATGGTTATTTTCTTGGATACTCCCTAGTATCTAAAGCATACAGAGTCTTTAACACAAGAAGACAATGTATTGAAGAAACCTATCACATCACTTTCAATGAAAGTTCTGAAGCTCTCACTTTTTCAAAACCATCAGATGATGAATTTCATATACATGAATCTCACAATTATCCATCTTATGAATTCAATCATTATGAGCCTTCTCAAAAATATCAAACAAGCAATTAAGTCCCTCATATTGATCCATTTGAAGATATGACAAGTCCTACAAAAGGAAATCCTTCAGTATCACATAATGATGGCTGTCAATCAAATAATGATCAATCTGAAAATGACCAAAATGGTCAGTCTCAAAACAATCAGCATGCTGACACACATGATCAAAATAATCAATCATATGCAGCTACTAAAGAACAATCTGAGCCCCTTGCTCAAAGCTCTCCTATCATCTCTATGGAATTAGGTCTTGGATATGCTTCTTCTGACCAAGAAGGAAGTCCTCCAATGATTGAACCCTTGTCTACTGAATATCCTTTAGTAGACACTAGAGACATCTCAAGACCAAGACCATGTCATGGACTTCCAAGTTCTAGCTCTAATCATGATACCAGTACCTATTCTCCAGCTCCACAAAAATCTTGGACTCAAAATAATCACATACAGCTTGTGAACATAATAGGTAATCCTGGTGAAGGTAGAGTCACTAGATCTATGGCAAAGAAACTGAGTGATGCTTTATCTAGAGAATGCCTTTATGTAAATTTTCTATCAGAAAAGGAACCTACAAAGGTTTCTGAAGCACTCACACACCCTGGATGGGTGGATGCCATGCAAGATGAACTCAATCAATTTGAAAGAAACAAAGTCTAGAAATTGGTTCCTCTTCCATATGGTAAATCAACCACTGGTACTAAATGAGTATACAAGCTCAAAAGAGATGCAACTAATGCAGTGACCAAAAATAAAGCTAGGTTGGTGGCCCAAGGATTAAATCAAGAGCCTGGTGTTGATTTTGATCAAACCTTTGGATGTCAAAAGTGCATTCCTAAATGGTGACCTAAAAGAAGAAGTTTATGTTACCCAACCTCCTGGCTTTAAGAGTAGTAAATACCCAAATCATGTCTACAAGCTTTACAAAGCTTTGTATGGACTAAAGCAAGCTCCAAGAGCATGGTATGAAACTCTCTCAACTTTTCACATTGAACATAAATTTGTTAGAGGAAAAATAGATAGTACCTTGTTCATCTATAATTCTAAAACTGACACCATTCTGGTATAAATTTATGTGGATGACATAATCTTTGGTTCTACAAGCTTGAAACTTTGCAAACAATTTGCCAAGCTTATGACCAGCAAGTTTGAGATGAGTATGATGGGAGAACTCACATACTTCCTTAGTCTTCAGATTAAACAATCTAAGCAAGAAATCTCCATCAATCAAGAAAAATATGTCAAGGATCTGCTGAAGAAGTATGATATCAATTGTGCTTTAGTGAAGACTCCAATGGTACCCCCTAACAACTTAGGGCCTGATCTCACTAATCAGTCAATGAGACTCAGTATAGAGGCATGACATTCAATTCTCTACATGCCTTTGTGCAAAATACCAAGCAGATCCAAAGGAATCACACCTTAATGCTGCAAAGAGAATCTTTAGATACCTAAAACGTACACCAAGTCTAGGTCTTTGGTACCCCAAATCCTTAGGTTTTGACCTAAAGGGGTATTCAGATTCTGACTATGCTAGATGCAATATGGACAGAAAAAGCACTTCTTGTGCCTACCAATTGCTTGGTGGCAAACTTGTGTGTTGGAGTGCTAAAAAAACAACAAATTGTTGCCATGTCTTCAGCAAAAGCTGAATATGTGGCAGCTGTTGGATGTTGTGCCAATGTTCTTTGGATGAAAAGCCAACTGGCTGATTATGACATTGAATAGGAAAAGGTACCAATCTTTTGTGATAACACTAGTGCTATTACAATATCCAATAATCCAGTCCTCCACTCAAGAACAAAACACATTGATATCAGATATCACTTTATCAGAGATCACATTTTGAAAGGGGACATTGAATTACATTTTATCCCAACTCAATACCAATTGGCTGATATCTTCACCAAACCATTGGATGAACCAACTTTCAAAAGATTGATAATGGAGCTTGGTAGGCTTAACATTGATGATATAAAACCTGAACCTTCAGCATTCACTGAAGAAGCTTCAACGTTCAGTATTTCTTAAAATATTTTGATTAATGTTAAGTAGCATTGTCTGAGTAAAGGAGTGTGCAATGTCATGTGTCTATTTCACTCTATGTGATTGTGTATATGATGTTTTGTCACCTTATCTGATTCACTAAAGTTGAACAAATAATCACCAGTCATCAAAAGGTTCCTTTCGCAATGCTGAACAAATTTTAATACAGCTGAGTAGCTAGGCCTGAGTAGAAGAGCGTGCAATGTCATATGTCTTGTTCACTTATGTGAACATGTATATGGGGTTTTGTCGCCTCATCTGACGCACTAAAGCTCACAAGTATTGCCATCAGCTTCAGCATATCTGAGCAACTGCTTTTAAAACAAATCAATCATGTGATTCAAAAGAGTTAATGGCATTTATTTCTTTAGAATAAATACAAAACATTCTTTCAAAAGATGTCAATTGTTTATCTAGGAAATATCAAGCGTCCATATCACAGTCAACTACTTTCTGACACAATGAGGCGTTTCAATGTTCACAACAACAGAAAATCATCACCTTTTTCAGAACATTAATGAGAGAGTTTGTGCCATTTGTTCAAAAGAAACCCTAAGAGTTTCATTATCTTTTCAAATGTCTTACAAACTTTGACAAACCAGTCAAAAGAGTTTATGCATATATATATATATCTTTTGAAGATTAAGGATTCATATCATTTGCCAAAGTTTTAAAAAAAACACACACACACAACTCTCTCTTTCAAAAAACACACATAACAAAAATCAATGGCTGCTGAATCTTCTTCACAACCACAAGAGACTGAGATCACCCTCAATCCTTCCATCCATGTAAACTTTCCCATCGAGGATATATTCTTTAAACCCAACAACATTACCTTGATCAAACCAGAAACCCAAAACATCTGAACCAGGAAAACAAGTACTAAATTTTTTGTCCAAATTTGTAATTCGTGATGCCTTGTTCAAGGATCCAGGGGTTATGTTTGAACATGTGTTAAAAGAATTTTGTTTCACAGCACAAGGGTCGAACAAGAAATCTATTGAGTTTGTGTCTACAACTTTGGGTATTCATGGGAAAATAAATTTAAAGATGTTTAGAAGGGTTTTATGGTTAAACTATTTGGAGGATTCTAGCAAAGATGAGGCTGTTCCCAATGATCTCTCTGTTGTCAAAACATTTTTTAGAGAAGTGGGATACACTGAAGAGATTGGTGATAAATGGGGGTTGAAGAGAAGTTGTATGCCACCTAAGTGGAAATTTTTGATGACCATCTTAATTTAGTGTCTACGTGGGAAAATTGGTGGGCTTGATCAAATCAACCAAAAGGATGCCTTGATTTTGTATTTTCTTGAAAAGGGCATAAAAGCTGATTTTGGAAAACTAATCTTTGAAGATCTCCATGGAAAAATGGAGAAGAAAACTAGGGAGAAGAATGTGGTCTACACCAGATTTTTATCCCTCATTTTTGTTATCTCTATCTTTTATACCAATCGCTAGAACATTCCAGTCAGCACAACTGAAACTCCTTTCACACAGCCCATGCCGGACATTTTCTCAACAAATGCTCCAGTAGTGTTTAAAGCTCCAAAAGACACTCCTCCAACTGGAGAAGGGGATCTAACAGGCACAAAGTCTGGAGCTTCTTTTGGACCACGTCAAAAGAGCACATCTGTGAATACTCTTAAGTGTAAACGTGCGTCTAAGAAAAGGAGGAACCTCACAGAATCTTCCTCAAAGAAGCATTCTGATGATCCCAAAGGCCAAGATTTGAAGAAACAAAAGTCCTCGGCCAAGGACCAGAACCCAAGCAAGCCACCACCATCAGTCTCTGCTGAAGGTGGCATGTATCAAGAGGCCCTGAAGGAAACCCATCTCTCAACTTCTTTAGGAGAGAAGGGTGAAGATGGAGCGCACCCTCAACTCGATAGAGTGGAGTCAGCATCGGTAAGCAATTTAAATCTGAATGCATCTCAAATTTCATTACCAATCTCTATCATTTGTCACTCTGAGTCTGCATCAGGGAATGATGTGTCAGTAAATCCAACAGCTGATGTTGACCCTGGCCTATCTGTTTCTAATGATGTAGTTCCCCCACAACAGGGTTCTACTGAAGGAACCAAAAACATTCTCAACGATCTTAACTCATCAGGGACTCTTTCTCAGGATCCATCAGGTAAAACCAACCCTGGTGGTGAAGGACTTGAAACTGACCAGCACGCTGAAGGTGGTGATCAGCAGACAATAGAGGAAGTGCCTCTCTCCACTGGCACCAAGGGGGGACACTTGCCTACATTTATTTTCAACATGTCTGCTGATGAATTGGAAAAGTAGTTAGGACTAAGTGAAAGAGCTCCAGTCAACCTGGATGATAGTAAATCTGAAGATGACCTTGCTGATCAAACTCCCAAGCCTCCATCCCCCAGAACCGTTAAGGTAAATGAACTGACAAATCAGGTGTTGGTTTTACAATCACAGGTAACCAAGCCCAAGGAGGAAAAGGCCCTTGCTGATGCTGAACTTGTTACTCTTAAAGCAAGGCCAGTTCCTCCCACTGCTGAACAGATCAGAGATGCAGTTCTCACTACACTGAAGCCATTGGTGAAGGATGTAGCCACTACCACTTTTATCAAGCAAGAGATCATCTCTCTCATGGATTCCATTAATACTGCATCCTTTGAGCTCCCTGTTGAATTCAAGCCAATTAGTACTCAGCTTAATGAGCTGTGTGATTCAGTATCCAAAATCAAGGATAGGGTGGGCTTGCTGGAACAACAAAAACTGAACTTATCTGATTAAGTTTAGCAGAAACTAAATGCTCTTGCTAATGTTCCAGTAATGTTGGGCAATGTATCATCCACCTTAGACTCTCTATGGGAATGCTTACCTGCTGGGGGTTCATCAGAAGTTGCAAGGCAATCTTTTGCCGAGGGGGAGAAAGTCACAATTCAGCAGCTCTTTAAGAAACATGCACAGAAGAAGGCCCAAAAACAACCTATGGTGTATGTATCTCCCTTTAGTAAAGACAGTCCAACTAAGACTAAGGGGGAGTCTTCAGCCAAGGACACTCATATTGATGGCCTTACCACCAGCACTGAATCATCTGAGAATGGGTCACCTCCCATCAAACCCAAAAGCAAAGGTGAATTCACATTATGTTGGAAACTCACTTTATGTGACGACATTTAAGAATTCCCGTTATTTATAATAGTCACGCACAGTCAGTCTAGACTAGGCCCTTTGTAAAGTGCGTGACTATATATACCCCTCCTTTGCTTCCAAGGAGGGGTGTTGATTGTATTTGTTCATTTTGAGGAACACACACTTTTATCTCTCAACCTCTCTTTCTCTCTCTCTAAGCCATCAATGGCTTCCACCACCCATTACCACCACATTAGACCACCGGATAGCTTTTAGCTTTTCTACATTTGGCATCAGAGCCTCGGTTCTATCCTTGGATCGAGTTTATTTATGCGATTTTGGTGGTCTATATCATTTTTTTGAGTCTCGTTATACTATTACTGTCCTTTATCACAAAATTTTTGTCACGTCACTTTATTCAGTCCATTTGTCCAAACAGTAGCTTGTTTTTGGGTCTTATCATATTTTTTGTGTCACGGTTCTCACAATCTTCATGGTCAAAGTTATACAATTTTTCATTCTGACTGTCCTTATCATTCTGATGAGTCACGGTTTCATAACTTTTTCACTGTCACATGTTTTTTCTTCATGGTCCATATCTAGTTACTGGTCAAAGTTACTGGTCAAAGTTACTGGTCAAAGTGTCTTGCAGAATCATTATTTATATCTTTTTTCTGGGTTATATCTTTTTCTGGCAATTTTTTTTTTGAAGATGAAGGTGATATACTCAGATTTGCCAGAAACATGCTCCCTGAAAAAACGGAACAAGGACCCTTTTGGACTTATCTTCACGGTACATCGCATGGATTGCGATGGAATGGTGTTTTTCACACATTCCGATGGGTTGGCCATACCCATTGCGATGGACTCATTCCGATGAGTCACATTGCGATGGGTGGCTGACCTGTCGCAATGGCATAACACATGTCGTCATGCTGCCCGATTTCTCGCAACATTGCGATGGATGATTTACATTGCGATGGGTACCATCGCAATAGGTACCATCGCAATGAGGCGGTTGACTTTGCGATGGGTTGATCAGATATTGCGATGCATTTTTTTGTTTACAAAAAGACTCATTGCGACAGCTTGACTTGTTTAATACCATGACCCGGGACCAAAAATGCAACTTTGACCAAGACTGACATGGGATATGTGACCAAACCGTATGTATCTTGACCAGGACTGAACCCATCTCAAACCGAGTCAACTCGGTCATTACCGAGTTGACTCAGGTAACTCACTGAGTCGACTCACGTTTACACAGCCAACCTTTTATCACCTCAATCTCCAAATCTAAACCTAACCCATCGACACCTATCTCCAATCTAGACTCAATCAAAAACATTTTAATCTCAGATTCGTTCAAACTTACAAAGATCTATTTAGACCGAGTATGTTTGAACTTATATCATCACTGATCCATTTTAATATTCGAATACTAAGACCGGATGTTAACAAACCTGTTAAACCCATTCTTTGTTTCGTTTCATTAAACCAAAACCACCATGCATAATCATACCTACCCGAGACCCCCACAAATGGGACCTTCGATGACACGTCGTCGTGGTAGATCAGATTGATTTTGGGTTGAGATGAGATTGATTTATTGCTGGGATTTAGATGTAATAGGGGGCGGATGTAACCAGTTGTGGGATTTGGTGAGATTGGATAGAGAGATTTGGTGATGGAGGTTACGAGGTGTGGGTGAGGAGATGAAGGTTTTGGGGGACGGAGATAACTATGTGGGAGTGAAATGGGGGCGGAGTGTTTTAGAAAGTGATTAGGGTTACTCTAATTTTTAGGGTTGGGGTTATAACTCAAATCCTTGGACCGGTTTTGGATTGGTGATGGACCGGGTTTGAATGATTGATGATGGGCCAACTTGTCTTAATCTTCTATGTTTTGGACTGGGCCTATGAAATTTTTGGACATGTTTTAGACCAAATTTACTTTTGGGCCTTGGATAATGTGTTAAATTTTGGCTAATTGCAATGTTTAAACCGTGTGTTTTATAACACATACACACAAATATTTTAAATTTTTTAAATAAATTTGTTGTGTATTACGTTTTAATTCATTGTGACTTCGGGTCGAGACAAAAAGTGTCGAGACATCGTTAAGGAAAATCGATGCTCAAAACAAACAAATTCCTTTTTTGAATTTGTAGTTTTTTTTGTCGCATTTGGGGTTCTTTAATTTTTTCTTGACACCGATTGGGTGACGAGAAATGTGACGCGACAAAATGAAGTGACAAATTGTGACGAGAATTTATTTTAACGAGACCAAGAAAGAATGGGCGATTTTTTAGTGGCTTCAGATTTTGTTTGATCGGGTATTAATTACGTGACGTTGAAGACGGATTTTTCGAAGGCGTGTATTTATTTTATCTTTTACTAGATAACTTGCTCGTGCTTAATCTTAGAATGAAGACTTGGTTATCTGGTTTCCGGGTTCGGGGTGGATGGTTGATGACTCGGATTACTATCACTTAAAGGGGTTACATTGTTGTACTCAGTGTCACGCGCGTAGTCGACGTGGATAATTTCAAGAGGTGTTGTACTTATAGACTTCTTCAGTGATGCATTGAGTACTTAGAGATTTCTCCACCGTTCTTCATTCAACAATAGTGCAAGCTTAAGTCACAAGATCGAAGGATTTTTATTCAGCTTCACGTTTGATGTATCCGGTTCATTCTTTCAGTGGTCACTTCAAATTGCTTTCATGTGGTATGGTAAAGGTGGACATGGAGAGTATATGAGAAGAGATTTTTGATCAACAGCTGATTCTCACAAAATATATGTAACACCCCCAATTTCGATCATAACAGCGGAAGGGTCATTGGGTGTTACTATCATGGTTCAATCTCATAATCATAGAAAACGTCTCAAAACGAGTCGTTTTAATAAACATCCATTCAATTCCATTTAATCAAGATAAAATTTCATACATGGTCCCGGATGATTCAAAAGTTTATAAACTATTATAAATGATAAAAGTTATTTGAATGGATATGTTTTAGAAAAGCGGGCCAAAACATTTCAAATATGCAAGCTTCACGAAACCGCCTTCCTCGAGTGCCTTCTAAATGGACCTGAGATAAAACATGCTAAAAAGTCAGCAAAATAAATTGCCGAGTGAATCTATAGAGTTTTAATTTAAATAAAGTGAACACAAGTATGAAAAATAACCTTCCATGGTTAATAATTCACTAAAAGACAATAACGTTGTACGGACAGAATTATCGTTGTTATTTCTATAAGTCTCGTGAAATTGAACGTTAACATATATTATTTCCGCCCAACACACCTAGCCAAGTGCGTATATTTCTCTTATACAATGCACCCGATGTTTCATTACTGGTGCATCACAACACCACGCGATAGCTAGTCGCGACCGGACTGGGCGTCACCCCGATAGATCTATCCATAGTATTAGCGTTCTTTTCGATTAACAATTCACGATTCATGGGTCTTTAAGGCTAAACAAACTTATATAACAACTTTCATCTAAGCATACAATCAAGTTCCTTTGTGTTCAATTTTAAAACAAAGAGGGTTTACCACAACTTCTCGTTGCTCCCATCATTTATAATAAATACTTTTCCAATAATAAGGGTTTCCACAACTTCTCGTTGTACCCTTAAATTTCAACAATTACTTTTCAAGTAAAATAGGGTTTCCACAACTTCTCGTTGCCCCCTTTTATTTTAGTAAAACAAGCATGTTATCCCCCTCGTGGGTTTTATAAAACAAGTAAACATGTTAAGAGCGAGGCTATAGACTCACCTTAGCCATTAGTGGTAATGAGACGATCGCCGACGATTAGTGATGCCCGTTAAAACACGAAAACCGCAACCTACCAAAAAAAGGCGCGTTCGTAAATAATCGACTTAAGTATAAATCATACTTAAATAATATAAAAATCAAAATTACAAAACCAAAACAATCCCGTAAAATTTAATAATACAAGTGTTATTACTATACCCTTTTTATTCAACACTATTCTTTTAAACACTTGCACTCTCGATATTGACCCGTCATAAGACGCCAAGTCAACACAAGTCAACTTATCATTTTACTTCCCTCGGACCAGTAGCCAAGTCATTTATATAATGACTTAACACTTGAGTAAATTACCATGTCCAATGGCGAATACTCAACTCACGCCACATAATTATTGAACTACGTGTCCAAAATACCATTCAGCATGTACACTCCAAATGTACACACCAATCTAACCTATCTAGACTTGTCCGATTTCGACGAAACTTGGTGACAAACTCACACATAATATGAATAAGACTCAGTAAAAGTTTCATTCAAAAATATTACTTCTAAGACCTTCTGCCCGACACATCTTCGTGTTATAAAAACGGGACAGATTTACGTCTTTGAATTGTAAAACCATTTCGACTTATCTAAACAATTCCGTTTATAAAACCGACACTCGGGTTTGAAAATAGACTCATGACCTGAGGTTTAGCAACTTACAACAGTCCTTGAACATTTTTAAAACTCATTCTATAGTCCCCGAGATTCGATCCAAATATCGACAACAATTTTCGGATTGTGCCGATACCCGTCTCCCGGTACACGAATACTAAAAGTAGCATAACTTTTCGCTCGAAATGAGTTAGAAGCTCATTCAAGCGGCAAATCGAAGCTAAAAGAATCCTCTACAAGCCTATCCTATTAGTTTCATCATTTTCAAACAGTAAGATTTTCAAAAATTACGTTTTACCTACTGGTCTAAAATAACTTCTTAAAAATCATACTAAAACAATTTTTCAACCCATTCCAACAATTTGTATAGTCCTAATATGACCCTAATATCATACTAACACAACTAATTAACCCATAACATCCTCAAATTTAATCAAACAAAAATAAAATATATAAAAATCTTACATGCAACATAAACCCACTATGAATATTATATTATTAACACCATGCATAAACATAAAAATGGATCAAAATGATGTTCATCATCAAAAATTGGAAGTAAAAATTTAGTGAATGCATGTTGAAGAAAATTATACCAATAGATAGCTCTTGAAATTTCCAAGATGGGTCTTGTTTTAGTTTTTGAAGATTCAAGCTAGAAAATCAAAAAATTTGATGGATGTGGCTATGGGGGTGGACGGCATTCTTGAGGGAGAGAGGGAGAGATTATTTTTTTTTGTAAAAATGAATTTTAAAATGAAACTAGTTAGTGGGTTTTCTTTAAATAGTGGGGTGAGGGTACTTTTTGTCAAAAGTGCATTCTTTTGGTCCAAAAGTGTAAGTAATTAGTTTACAAGGTAGAAAATGTAAATTGTATATTTTAAAAATATTTACGGGGCTCGGGTTTCATAAAAATACTTTTTAAAAGTTAAAACGCTTCAAGAATAAATTAATATAACTTCGACACGACTTAAAACGTAATTAAATCGAAACGTCGAAAATATTAAATATCGAGACAATCGATAATAAAACGTAAATTTTTGGGCATCCGTCGGTATCGCGATCATTCGTAGTTCTCGTCATTCGTTAAAACGAAAAATACGAGAAATAAAAATAAATATAATAAAATCATTCATATGATAAATTTGAGAATATATTATCGATACTTAATGTTTTTCTTGTCGGTCTTCATCGAAACGACATTCTTATGTTAAGTTCCAAGCCATAACCTTCTCGGTCAATCGATAATTTAAAATTCTCATTAAAGTAAACATATAATACGTAATAGTCGAGATTAAAATAACGACCCGAAATTGACGGGTTGTCACATCATCCCCACCAAATTGGGATCTTCGTCCCGAAGATCAACTTGCGTTCTTCCTCGATCGCTTGTTGAAATCAGAGAGTTAAACGTATTTTGGTCCTCGTCTAGAGTTCCATCACACATGACAATAAAAATTTGACTTCGTTTCTGTTGCCTAACTTCCTTATCGATAATATCTACAAGTACTTTGATGAAATGCAACTTACTGTCGATTCATACTTCATCAAGAGGGATGATAAGATCTTCGTCGAGAAGAAATTTCTTTAAGTTCGACATATGAAAAGTATCGTGAATTCCTTGCGGCTCTCGAGGTAATTTAAGTTTTCATGCCATCGGACCTTCCATCGATATCATCTCGAATGGTCCAAACTAACGAGGACTTAACTTCCCACGTTTTCCAAAATACATAACACCTCCTTTATGGTGATAACTTGGCATAACTTTTCCTAGAAAGCGACGTCCCGGCGCTTAATTCGCATACGATAGTCTTCAGTGTAACAGTGAAGAGTGAAAAACAGGATAGTCATCGTCTAAGTTCCAAAGAAAGTCAAAGATATTATATGGTACATGTTCTCCATGATCGGACGTCATTGGACAATGCCGCCTCAAGTTCTCACAACTTACGATCACTCAGCTCGATCACATACCGCATAAGTACCTAAAAACAAAGGTCAAACATAATCATCAAATGTAAATCTCCGTCGTTGATCATCGATAAAACCTTGGACTAGCCCTTGATAATACAACTCGATTTCTAAAGTCTTTCCACTTGCAGTGTCGGCAACAACATACTCTTCGAAGTGAAAACGAATTCGTTAATTCCAGTCATTAAGAAATTCGGTCCATTGGCGAGAATTCACAACACATCGGGCATACCATTAAGTTCTACTCCAGTGTTCAACGTACAAAAGCGTCCCACTAATTTTTGCTTCAGCGTTCATCGTACAAAGGCGTCCCAATAATTTCGAATTTAGTGCTCAAGGTGCTGCATCATATTCCTCGTTTTTAGTTCGTCCTACTAGCCCCAAGAGTTTCGTCATCAAGAAAAGTCTTCGGTGACCCTTCGATAGTAGCAAGTAAAATTACAAAATCTTCACGTCCACGATAAGTTGTCGTTGATAACTGATCCTCAGTCAATCCGCAAGTACACACATAAATCATGGTGACGCTTAAGTGAGTCGCCTATTCTCGGAACGGTCAACGGTTCTTAACCATCTGTTTATAAAGCTCACGATCATCGAGACACATTAGAAATGGTCTATTAAAACAAATCATAACTCGAGAGAAGTCCAACGGGTTACTTGTGCATAGATGATAATCGATGATTATCATAATGACGACAACATCGAACGATTTTTACCAACGAAATACGATTCGAAGGAAGACGTACGCACACCAGAAATCCACAAATCGAGCCAGACATACTTGGGCCCACTCATTTATAACTCCTTGTCTACATCAAAAGGCGTCCCTCTCCATGTATACAAGAGTTTATAAATTTACGGTTCGGGAACTTATAACTTTCTTGTTCAAATGAAAAGGCGTCCCAATCCATTTCAACGAGACGATTATAAGTCATCCTACTCAAGTATTACTACCTCTCAACACGATCATATCAAAATACCATGATGAATACAAGGTGTCAATAAACTTACATCATAATTTCCGTATTCAAATGTCCCATTCCATTTGAATAAGGAGATCATAACGATCTAAGGTCCAGTCGTTTAAAATTTTCTTATTCCAATGTCCTAATCCATTTAAGTAAGACAACATTAAACGACTCTTAGTTGGGTGAGTTAAAATCTATATATCTAAATGTCCCATTCCATTTAGATACACAATAATAAGTCACTCAACCGAATGACTACTACGAGCATATCATTGTTGTACCCAAACTATATATATTTGATTAGGATATATATATCTTAGGTCCAACATTGGCATTCTCCTTTTCGCCAATAAAACGTGGTCATATAAACTCAAATCACACGTCGCATTACATAGAAGATGTCGCCCCAGATAAATGATTCTTCAAAATCATAAGTAGTAACGAAAACACGAACATCGCATTTATTAATTACGTTTCGAAAGGAGATGTCCAAAAATGGCACATCACGATACGATGATAACAATCGAATTTAAACAAGTCGATATGCGATAGGTTACAAAACCATGACAATCTGCGTCATAATAATACCTCGTATTAATATAAAACTATCATTTATAATTAAATAAATGAAAACATACCTTGTAATTCACAAGTTCAAATAATCGATAAAGATTACAACATATATATAATCCCATATATATATAAATACTATCATTCTCGTCCATTGGCAACTCGGAGGTTTCGCTTGCAACAGTTATAGTTAAAAGATTTCAAAAATTCATTTTTGGAAAATCTTTTCGTTCTCTATAACTTGAGCTCTGATACCAATCTGTAACACCCCCAATTTCGATCATAACAGCGGAAGGGTCATTGGGTGTTACTATCATGGTTCAATCTCATAATCATAGAAAACGTCTCAAAACGAGTCGTTTTAATAAACATCCATTCAATTCCATTTAATCAAGATAAAATTTCATACATGGTCCCGGATGATTCAAAAGTTTATAAACTATTATAAATGATAAAAGTTATTTGAATGGATATGTTTTAGAAAAGCGGGCCAAAACATTTCAAATATGCAAGCTTCACGAAACCGCCTTCCTCGAGTGCCTTCTAAATGGACCTGAGATAAAACATGCTAAAAAGTCAGCAAAATAAATTGCCGAGTGAATCTATAGAGTTTTAATTTAAATAAAGTGAACACAAGTATGAAAAATAACCTTCCATGGTTAATAATTCACTAAAAGACAATAACGTTGTACGGACAGAATTATCGTTGTTATTTCTATAAGTCTCGTGAAATTGAACGTTAACATATATTATTTCAGCCCAACACACCTAGCCAAGTGCGTATATTTCTCTTATACAATGCACCCGATGTTTCATTACTGGTGCATCACAACACCACGCGATAGCTAGTCGCGACCGGACTGGGCGTCACCCCGATAGATCTATCCATAGTATTAGCGTTCTTTTCGATTAACAATTCACGATTCATGGGTCTTTAAGGCTAAACAAACTTATATAACAACTTTCATCTAAGCATACAATCAAGTTCCTTTGTGTTCAATTTTAAAACAAAGAGGGTTTACCACAACTTCTCGTTGCTCCCATCATTTATAATAAATACTTTTCCAATAATAAGGGTTTCCACAACTTCTCGTTGTACCCTTAAATTTCAACAATTACTTTTCAAGTAAAATAGGGTTTCCACAACTTCTCGTTGCCCCCTTTTATTTTAGTAAAACAAGCATGTTATCCCCCTCGCGGGTTTTATAAAACAAGTAAACATGTTAAGAGCGAGGCTATAGACTCACCTTAGCCATTAGTGGTAATGAGACGATCGCCGACGATTAGTGATGCCCGTTAAAACACGAAAACCGCAACCTACCAAAAAAAGGCGCGTTCGTAAATAATCGACTTAAGTATAAATCATACTTAAATAATATAAAAATCAAAATTACAAAACCAAAACAATCCCGTAAAATTTAATAATACAAGTGTTATTACTATACCCTTTTTATTCAACACTATTCTTTTAAACACTTGCACTCTCGATATTGACCCGTCATAAGACGCCAAGTCAACGCAAGTCAACTTATCATTTTACTTCCCTCGGACCAGTAGCCAAGTCATTTATATAATGACTTAACACTTGAGTAAATTACCATGTCCAATGGCGAATACTCAACTCACGCCACATAATTATTGAACTACGTGTCCAAAATACCATTCAGCATGTACACTCCAAATGTACACACCAATCTAACCTATCTAGACATGTCCGATTTCGACGAAACTTGGTGACAAACTCACACATAATATGAATAAGACTCAGTAAAAGTTTCATTCAAAAATATTACTTCTAAGACCTTCTGCCCGACACATCTTCGTGTTATAAAAACGGGACAGATTTACGTCTTTGAATTGTAAAACCATTTCGACTTATCTAAACAATTCCGTTTATAAAACCGACACTCGGGTTTGAAAATAGACTCATGACCTGAGGTTTAGCAACTTACAACAGTCCTTGAACATTTTTAAAACTCATTCTATAGTCCCCGAGATTCGATCCAAATATCGACAACAATTTTCGGATTGTGCCGATACCCGTCTCCCGGTACACGAATACTAAAAGTAGCATAACTTTTCGCTCGAAATGAGTTAGAAGCTCATTCAAGCGGCAAATCGAAGCTAAAAGAATCCTCTACAAGCCTATCCTATTAGTTTCATCATTTTCAAACAGTAAGATTTTCAAAAATTACGTTTTACCTACTGGTCTAAAATAACTTCTTAAAAATCATACTAAAACAATTTTTCAACCCATTCCAACAATTTGTATAGTCCTAATATGACCCTAATATCATACTAACACAACTAATTAACCCATAACATCCTCAAATTTAATCAAACAAAAATAAAATATATAAAAATCTTACATGCAACATAAACCCACTATGAATATTATATTATTAACACCATGCATAAACATAAAAATGGATCAAAATGATGTTCATCATCAAAAATTGGAAGTAAAAATTTAGTGAATGCATGTTGAAGAAAATTATACCAATAGATAGCTCTTGAAATTTCCAAGATGGGTCTTGTTTTAGTTTTTGAAGATTCAAGCTAGAAAATCAAAAAATTTGATGGATGTGGCTATGGGGGTGGACGGCATTCTTGAGGGAGAGAGGGAGAGATTATTTTTTTTTGTAAAAATGAATTTTAAAATGAAACTAGTTAGTGGGTTTTCTTTAAATAGTGGGGTGAGGGTACTTTTTGTCAAAAGTGCATTCTTTTGGTCCAAAAGTGTAAGTAATTAGTTTACAAGGTAGAAAATGTAAATTGTATATTTTAAAAATATTTACGGGGCTCGGGTTTCGTAAAAATACTTTTTAAAAGTTAAAACGCTTCAAGAATAAATTAATATAACTTCGACACGACTTAAAACGTAATTAAATCGAAACGTCGAAAATATTAAATATCGAGACAATCGATAATAAAACGTAAATTTTTGGGCATCCGTCGGTATCGCGATCATTCGTAGTTCTCGTCATTCGTTAAAACGAAAAATACGAGAAATAAAAATAAATATAATAAAATCATTCATATGATAAATTTGAGAATATATTATCGATACTTAATGTTTTTCTTGTCGGTCTTCATCGAAACGACATTCTTATGTTAAGTTCCAAGCCATAACCTTCTCGGTCAATCGATAATTTAAAATTCTCATTAAAGTAAACATATAATACGTAATAGTCGAGATTAAAATAACGACCCGAAATTGACGGGTTGTCACAATATATAATTCAACTTATTTATTATTCTCACGAGATTTCAGGTTCACGTGCGTACAATTTATTGATGGTTCCGAGTTTCGAAACCATCAAGGGGGAAGAAGAAGACACATTGAACGCACAACGAGTACACGTGATGAACTTCATACCTTCTTTTGATTTGAAGATATTCCGGGATGACATTTGTCATAGCCGCAGAGAAAATCAGTGTTTTAACTCGTGTCGTTATCAATCAATCTCCAAACGGTACACTACTGATTCGAGGTTTAATTGTTTGATTGTTGCAATTAAACATCATCATTATCCTATATGCATTCCCGGGACTTAATTGACTCTGGTGCATCTCCGGAAGAAGACGTGTGCATTTCCGGGACTTAATTGACTCTGGTGTTACGATGTCAACTTCATGAATGGGATAAAAGTGTCCACTTCAGTATTTGAGCTTCATAATTGGGATTGATTTACCTTCTTCAACTATGTGGGGGAAGAAGTGTCTTGATTCTTTCTGGTATGCATAACTTGAAAGCTCAGGGGGAAGAAAAATTCAGAAGAATTATTCAAGCGTGAGAAGAAAAGTTGTTGATCTACTTGGGGGAAGCTATTTAAAATGCTTCTACATCAAGTTTACGTGGCATGAATTAGGGGGAAGCTAATTCAGAAGCTTCTCCTTAACCAGAAGTGTATGGGTTACTTAGCTCGTGCCGTTACAGTATTTCTACTACAAGTTAAAGATGAAGACGAAGGCCTTAGAAGACTTCATCAGCATTGGATGCTTCATGGAAGCTCTTATTCTTAATTATTTTGTACTTGATAGGTAGAATATTGTAAGGAATTCTACACGTCGTCCCATGGGGGAAGATTGTTGGAAACTCACTTTATGTGACGACATTTAAGAATTCCCGTTATTTATAATAGTCACGCACAGTCAGTCTAGACTAGGCCCTTTGTAAAGTGCGTGACTATATATACCCCTCCTTTGCTTCCAAGGAGGGGTGTTGATTGTATTTGTTCATTTTGAGGAACACACACTTTTATCTCTCAACCTCTCTTTCTCTCTCTCTAAGCCATCAATGGCTTCCACCACCCATTACCACCACATTAGACCACCGGATAGCTTTTAGCTTTTCTACACATTAGATGAAAGAATTATCAAGTCAGGGCTGGCCACTCAAGAAGAACTTGATAAAATTCACAAGCTTCAAAATGAAGAAAAGCTCAGAGATCTTAAGATGAGCTTATATGAAAGAATTGGAAAATCTGAGGTTAAAGGCCTCTTCAAGAAAAAGATGTTATACGAAAAATTTTGTATAGCAAGGTTGAACAGAAGATGTCTCTTAGAAATCACAAACGTTGACATGATGAATTACAAGGGAGATATCAATCCGAAGTTCTATAGAGTTGATGGGTCTGATGAGATCATAGATGATTTCAAAGGGAAGGAGCTCTCATATAATGAATGGCTAGATATGAGCAGAATCATTGGAAAGAAAACATCCAGGAGATGGGTAGAAGTTTGCATAAGAATTGAACACTTTGTGAGAAATCATGAAAGGCTTGGTCAGCATCTGAACATCAGCAACCAAATCTCTCTGGAGGATCAAGATCCAATTCTGGAACTAAACAAGAGAGCCAATCTGGTTCAACCGGGTGTGGGTGACATCTTTGTCTCCACAAAGAAATACAAAGATCTTGTTCAGTGTGGAAATCATCTCCCTGGTCATGTGCTAGAAGAACCATAATTGGGAATGATAACGTTCAACCATCGTGAACGACAGGATTTGTGGGAATTAGTGATCTTGATGATCTAAACAATGAATATCTTGGAAACATTCAGAAAATCTTCTTTGCTCACTGATGACGTATAGTCCCTAGCCGGGTCATGAGCCCGGCCCACGGGTACTACCCGTATCCAGCCCATCACGAATGGGTTGGAGTAATGTTATTTAAGCTTATGGGTTTAAGTGAACAGTAACCGCACACACGTGTGCGGCCCACGGCCCGGCATGACCGGTACAGGGTTAGACAGAATCATATTCTGTCTATGAATAGGATTTACCCCAAAGAAGAAGATATTCACTCACCATAATTAGAAGATAACAATCAATCTAATTCTGGTACTTATCCTTTCCTTAGGGCCGAAGCATCAGTGACAGCCCATTAGGGTTTCACTGCCTATATAAGGAACCCCCAAGGGTTCCACAAAGGTATTACGTTCTATACACTCTCAACTCATCCGATTCCTATAAACCTAACCGATTACTTACTCTCACGCCGGAGTCTAATCGTGGGAAACATTCCCACAGTAAGCCTAACGCGTGTTGTTTTGTGTGTAGGATCCCAACCATACAATTCACTTGGTGCAGGAGCCGGAGTCCAGCCAACCCGAATTAAGCCTAATTCGGGTCTAGCAAGGATCACCCAACTTTTGTATCAACAAGTTGGTGCCATCCGTGGGGACCATTACACTAAGCTAGAGCGAAATCTCATCTTGAATTCTCAATGACGAAGGGGCATCCGCAAGGCAACCCCAGGAACGCAAGTCCTGGAAATCGGAAGTCCCAAGGGGAAGGGATACTCATTCCCACTCGATCCCCTCTCCATCAAGCGGGTGGACCAAACAACCGGAGTGGCTCCAGTCCATGGGTGTGACAAGCACGATCTCCATGACTCCACCACCTACTTCGACCTTGGACAATCCTGATCCAGGGAGTGCGCCCAATCCCCCTAACAAGGAGCCGCGCAGACCATCGATCGATGAAGAAGTAGAAGTTGAACCACTCAGCGAGGAAGATCTCACTCGAGTTCTCACGCAGAACTTTGAGAGGATCGTCCCAAGAATTGCGTCATGGTTGAATCTAGGGAGGGACCTCCAATCTAGGCTCAACTTTGGCAACACCGGACCAGGTACTTCTTCTCAAAATCAAAGGAGAAGAAGGGCACGACCCCATGAGCGGAGTCTCTTTGAGGAAACTCCCCAACCCAGGAATGTGTTTGAACGCATAGGGGATCGCCTCATGCAGGAACTAATGCAGTCTCGAGAAGAGGGAGAGAGGTCCGACGGTTCACCCGAACGACCAGATCTGGAACTGGCCAGAGCCAATCGCCGCACGAGTATGTGGGATAGGATGAATATCGGGAAGAAGGCCCCTGGATCTTCTCACAAGAGCGGTCCTCAACCAAGAGATGGGGCACCGCCTCCTTCTCCCGATCCATCAGGAGAGGACTCGGATTACCATCCGCCCAAGCGCCGCCGACCTAGGCGTACTCCTCCACCGCCACCAAACAATGAAGAGTACTATGGCGGTCCCTATTACCGAGAGACGGAAGCAGAAGATCTTTCCCAACCGTGGTGTGACCCTAGTCTCACCCGTCCGTGGGCAGACCCCAGGGAAGATCCTTTTACTCTCCACATACGGAATTATACCAAAGACACAAAACGTCGCATGCCGGCGTGTGTCAAGACTTATGATGGAACTGGTGATCCGGATGATCACCTCAATATATTTGATACGTAGGCGAAAATTGAGAGATGGCCCATGCCTAGATGGTGCCAAATGTTCAATTCAACCTTGATCGGCAATGCTCGCGACTGGTTTGAAGGACTTCCTCCGCGAAGCATTGATAGCTTCACTGAATTACTGTCACACCCCACCATGGTGGAATGTGGGGCGCGACGTATGGGTATCATCACAACATGGCGTGTCTATAGAGATACCTATAAGAAATAATAAATGTCATAAAAAGGTGACACAAAAGTCATGACAATATCTCATCAAATGCAGGTGTCTAGGTAATTAGGTAACAGTCCTACCTCTTACCCAAGACAAACAAGTAACATAATAAAAACAAACATATGTGCCACAGTATCACTTATTTAAATGAGAAAATAAAAACTAAGAAGGAAACGGGGATTCTCCTTCTACATGCAATCCTAAGCTTCTCCAATCCTAGCCAATTATGTTCTCATGCTTAACCATAGTATCACTTGAAAGAGACACTAAAACACGTCAACATAAAGTTGGTGAGAGTCATAGGTTTAGACTCTAACGCTAAATCAGTTATAAGCTGTGAATAACAACCATCAACACAATAACATATGGACAATGTGCTACAAATATGCATTAACAACTATCAATCAAGATTAATCATACAAAACCAATCCAAGGCTCCTACCTTGCCAAACAACATCATGGTACCATAGATGATCACACTATGTACCTATCCCAAGGCCACTACCTTGGCAAACCACAAGGCCCCTACCTTGTCAAACCACGTGCCCCCGATCCAAATCTTACACAATCAAGAATCACATAGCAGTTAATCACATAATGTACACACAAGTCCATCACAAACCATAAAAACATTCACAACAACAATTTAGAAATAACTCAACACAGTGTCTCTTCCATCCCATCTGGATGTCAAAATCAATAGTAAACATGGGACTATGAAACTCACCTGATAGCTTCTTCACAAGTCCTCGCACTATCAACAAGCTAACAAACCAAAAACACGAAATCAATACACAAATCAATCACTAAGATGGCTCATCAACCTATGATGGACATCTAGTATATTCCCGTATAATTACCTCATTGTTAAGCTCTAATCACCCCATTACCCTTCCTTAACAAGTCCCTAACTTGGTTAAGTTTAATAACTATCCTGTTCATAATTTTACACCAAACAGTCCCAGTTTTAGGTCTCAAAACTTTAAGTCAAACGTCCACTTAAACATACTCATGGTTTCTGTAAAAGGAATATTCACACTTTTATACATGTTATCTAAAACCTCCCACTTGCCCTAACCTTAAAGCTACTGTTAAGGCCCAGATATATGTGTATATATTGCTACCTATCCAGAATTCACTAATTTTAAACGTATGAAAAGTTCATTACCATTAGAGGGTCTTACCCTAAACCACAATCTTATCCCAAGTGCAGATACTTACTAAAATATATAAACCATCTCTCATGTTCGTGAGAAGATCCCAATGCAACCCTAAGTACCCCAAACAACCCAAAACTTAAAAAGAAAACAGGCTGAATTCAAAACTGTTTTGACCTTCGACTGTTGTAAGCTGTTTTTTACCCAATTCCCGACCTCCAATTTAGTTCTAGTTTCTTGCATTAGTAAGCCACTTGAATTACCTTTTCAGGGATACTTGGATGGCATCTTGAATGTTCCTAGAACTCCCGATATGATCAAAACAATTGACTCAAAATTCTGCCTAGTTTTTAAAAACGGGTTTAACAAAATCAACCACATTAATTAACCCTAATCCCTCTAATTACAAGCCCTAATTTATGTAATCATTATTAACTCATTATTATAACATTAATTTACTATTCTTAAATTAAACTCTAACATAAATCCATCATAAGATGATTATAAAAACATAAAAACAATTAAATTAAAAAGGGATCAAAGACTTTACCTTTGATTTATAAAAACCCCCAAAATTATGAAGAACCCTAAAAACCTTCTATGTAACCCACGAATTTTTTAATATCTCCAAGGAATAATAATGAATTTGATTGTTATTAAAACAATATATAGGGTGTACATGAAATCCTAGTCCAAGAATAAGCCCACTTTCCTTTTTCTCCTCTTTTCCCTTTTTTTTCTTTTCCAAACCGACCTAACCCCCTTAAATTCGTTTTTTTCTTTATTTTATTTTTATTTTTATTGTTAATTAATATCTTATTAATATTACCATAATTTACCTTAATTTATTTCAGCTCCTAAAACTCCCAAAACCTCAAAACCGTAAAACTAGTCAAATTTACGCGTTTTACCGTAAAAGTCGTAAAATATACACTTTTAGAAAAAATCTCAAATTTTCAAATAAACTTTATAATTAAGTCCTAAATGACCTAAAACCATCCCGAAAAATATTCATATGACTAATTACCTCATTCGAGACCTCTAAATGCTAAACCGTAAATCCTAAAAATACACTATTACTATAATACTTATACGTATACGTAAACACCAAAATAACACCATTTCATTTCATACTCACTAATTGTGAGCTCATGAACATGAAATAACCATTCCTCAATTTACTTATGAGTACTTCTATACTCATAAATGGTAACCACACCAACCTCAATCCCATCCAAAACGACGCCTGTGAATGCTTGCAGCAGGTACGGAGCTTCCATAACCTTGCTTATGGCAAGGCGCATTCCCTGACCAATCATCCACCTGCGCCCAGCTATGGCTGATAGCAAAGGAGGACACATCCTTTCAGCGCAATCCGTGGCCATCTTGCTTAGCTCCTCCTCAGCTGTCGTAGCTTGCTCATAAATGGTAACCACACCAACCTCAATCAAACAAAACAAACACGTAATCACACAATTCAAGTAAGCACACATAAAATAACCTAAAAGTCAGACCAAGTGACAAATCCAAAACCTAGGGTTGTCACAACTACGCACTGCGTTCAAGAATAATTATACTCAGCGAAAGAAGTATAATAGGGACCCGGTCTCATTGGCAACCGTCAAGCAACGGCCGTGGGAGTCTACGTAAGCCTTCACTGAGCGATTCAATGACGAGTGCACACGCACAAAGACAATGCCGAAACTCCTGAAAATTTCCGACTATATGCATGCCATAACAGATAGGGAATTAATCAGGCGTCTCAATGACAAGCGTCCGGAGAGGTAAGACGACCTCATGGAAAGGGTCAGAAACTTCATAGAGGGAGAAACCGCGGTTGCCGCGGCCTATCCTTCAAAAGGAAATAGCTACCGATCGAACGACCAGTCCAGGAGACAGTCGGGCGGTCAAAGCAATCAAAACAATGGTAGGGGCTCAGATTACAAGAGCCAAAACAAGGGAGGACGGCCAAACGATAAGTTTACCCCTCTAAAGATGTCCTACCGGGAGATCTTGCTGACGGAAGGGTCTAACTTCCCAAGGCCTCCACCAATGACGACTCCGCTGGACCGTCGCCAGGGAAATCGTTTTTGCGAATTACATAAGGACAAGGGCCATGGTACGGAGGAATGTATCCAGATCAAGAAGCACATTGAATCACTTATCAAGTCAGGTAAACTCAAGCATTTGGTCATGGATTGGAAGGAGGGAAAAGACAAAAAGAAGTATGACAAGAAGGATCCTCAAAAGGACAAACCTTCAACTATATATATGATCCAATCCAGACAGCGCCGCACGAGGCAGAAAATTAGTCAAAAATTTTCACGCGGTAGAGAAATCTCATTCCCTCCCATTAGAGCAAGCGATGTAATTGATGCACCTCTCACTATTGAGATAAGCATTAGAACACACAACGTTCGTCGCATGTATGTGGATGGGGGGTCATCAGCAGAAGTACTGTACGAACACTGTTTTGTACAGTTACGTCCAGAAATAAGAAGGCAATTAGTACCGGCCACAGCGCCGCTCATTGGTTTTAGTGGAGACACCATCTGCCCAATAGGGCAACTGCGTCTGCTTGTAACCATTGGGAATGAGGAGCACTCCACCACTGCGTGGATGAACTTTATGGTGATACGCTCACACTCTCCATACAATGGGATCATAGGCAGACCAGGTATTCTGGCTATACGGGCGGTACCTTCCACGGCACACAGAATGATCAAATTCCTTGTGGAAGGAGGAATTGTCACCATCTACAACATAATCGTACCAGCATCCGAGTGTCATGCCGTGACAACACCGGTTCCACCTGTTCCACCCAAGGATGGATCACCAACCCCCAATTGGAGGGTGGCAATCCATCCTGATTACCTGGAACAAGAGGTGTCCATAGGAGGAACGCTCTCGGATAACGACAAGAGGGCCATATGCTCTCTCTTGAAGGCAAATTTAGATATATTCGCATGTGAGCCCAAGCATATGACGGGCGTACCACGCGCGATAGCAGAACATAAGCTCCAGATCCGCCAGGGGTACTAACCCGTTAAGCAAAAGAAGCGCGGTCAGGCACCTGAACGCAGCCAAGTGATACTGGATAAGGTACGGAAACTAGTGGACGCATGTATCATGCGCGAGGTATACTACCATGAGTGGTTATCCAACCCAGTCATTGTCAAAAAACATGACGGGAGCTGGCGTATGTGCGTGGATTTCACGGATCTGAATAAAGCCTGTCCACAGGATTGTTACCCGTTACCGAAGATTGACTGGAAGGTAGAATCCCTATGTGGATATCCCTTTAAGTGCTTCTTAGATGCATATAAAGGATACCACCAGATCCAGATGGCGGAAGAGGACGCAGAGAAGACGGCGTTCCATACTAGTCAAGGTGTATACTGTTATACAAAAATGTCGTTTGGAAGAAAGAACGTCGGGGTAACATACCAGCGGCTTGTGGACAAAGCCTTTGACTCACATATAGGCCGCAACCTGGAGGTCTATGTGGATCACTTAGTGATCAAAAGTCATACGGAGGATGCACTTCTCCGGGATGTCCAAGAGACGTTTGACACATTGAGGAGGATTAATATGAAGCTAAATCCAAAGAAATGCACGTTTGGGGCAACGGAAGGAATGTTCCTTGGATATATGATTGATCCAAATGGCATCAAGCCTTGCCCAGAAAAAACGGACGCAGTAATACAGCTACCATCCCCTTAGACGCGGAAAGAGGTGCAGTCCTTAAATGGGAAGCTGGCTGGGCTAAATAGGTTCTTATCAAAGTCCGTAGAGAAGTCACTCCCCTATTCAAAACACTCAAGAAGTGTATTAAGAAGGGAGACATCCGGTGGACAAGGGAAGCGGAGGAATCCTTTGGACAGCTCAAGCAACACCTTGCATCTCTCCCCATGCTAGTAGCTCCCCGGCCAAAGGAGGAGCTCATTATGTATCTATCAGTCACACATGGAGCAATAAGTGCGGTACTTATGACGGATAGGGACACAATCCAAACTCCGGTTTACTTCATAAGTAGAAGACTGCAAGGGTCGGAGTTGAATTACTCCCCTATGGAAAAATTGGTTTTGGCACTAGTGTTTGCTACAAAACGGTTGCGCCGATACTTTCAGGCGCACCTAATTGTAGTCATTACTGACGAACGAATAAAACAAGTCATCTCTAGACCGGATGTGGCAGGTAGGCTACAAAAGTGGAGCATTCTATTGGGAGAACACAACATATCTTATAGACCAAGGACGGCTGTTAAAGGCCAAATCTTGGCGGATTTCTTGATAGAAAAGCCGGATGAAGAAGGACCAATCGTGAAACAAGACGAAACTCCAGCAGACCCATGGGCGTTATTCACTGTCGGATCTTCGTCTACGGATGGGTCAGGAGTTGGTCTCATCCATACGAATCCGAAAGGAATGGAGTTTACGTACGCCCTTCGCTTTGAGTTCACAACCACCAATAATGAGGCAGAATATGTAGCATTGATTGCGGGTTTAAAAATCGCCGCTCGAATGGGAGTCCGCAACCTTGAGGCGTACGTGGACTCACGGCTTGTCGCGAACCACATTCTGGGAGGATATATAGCTAAGGAGGATAACATGGTCCGATACTTGGAGAAAGCCAAGTCACTCATCTCGGCTTTCAGCAAGTTTTCTATCAAGCAGGTACCAAGGGGTGAGAACAAGAAGGCGGACGCTCTTAGCTAGATCGCGTCTACAGGTTTCGCCCACTTATCCAAGCAAGTCTTGGTGGAAATACTCAAGGAAAAGTCTATAATAGAAGGGGAGGTCGCTGCTATAGTTGAGGAGGACGGACATACATGGATGAACCCAATCGTCAACCATTTGACTAATGAAACCCTTCCGGACGAGGAAAAAGCGACACGACGCATCAGAAGGAAGTCACATCACTTCGAGCTTCGAGAAGGTATCCTTTATAAGCGCTCTTTCTTGCAGCCGTGGTTGCGGTGTGTTGGACCACGTCAGGCGACTTATGTGATCAGTGAGATACATGAAGGGTTATGCGGCATGCACGCAAGCCCACGATCCGTGGGAGCTCGAGCCCTACGCACATGATATTATTGGCCTACCATGCATAGGGACGCACGTGACATGATTCGCAAGTGCAGTGATTGCCATGTACGCAGACCAGTGCCACAACATCCGCAGCAGGAACTTACACCTATTACATCCCTATGGCCATTCTATAAGTGGGGGATCGACATCACAAGACCATTTCCTGTAGCTGCGGGGGGAGTTAAGATCTTGATTGTCGATATGGACTACTTTACATGTTGGATAAAGGCCAAGGCAGTCAAATCCATCACAGGCAAACAAGTTAAAAAGTTTGTTTGGGAGAACATTATGTGTCGTTTTGGCTTACCAGGAGAAATCATCTCGGACAACGGGAAACAGTTCGCGGATAATCCATTCAAGGACTGGTGTGCAGCATTGAATATCAAACAGTGCTTCGCGTCTGTTAAGCACCCGCAGACAAATGGCCTTGTGTAACGAGCAAATAGAAGCTTGGGAAATGGAATCAAGGTACGCTTGGGGGAACGAAATGCCAAATGGGTGGACGAACTACCACATGTTCTATGGGCGCATAGGACTATGATCAAAACAGCCAACGGGGACACTCCATTCGCATTGGCCTACGGCACTGAAGCTGTTATACCAGCAGAAATAGGAATGCCTACCATCCGTACGGTGGAGGTTAATGTCGTCACGAACGACGAGCAAGTCCGGATCAATCTGGACTTGTTGGACGAAAAAAGGGAGATAGCGGCTATCAATGAGGCCAAGTCCAAGGCTAAAATGAAGGCTTATTATGACGCCAAGGTTAAAGGTGTTTCTTTTCGACCAGGAGATTATGTCTACCGCGCTAACGAAGCAAGTCGAGCGGAGAATACAGGGAAGCTGATCCCTAAGTGGGAAGGACCATACGAGGTCACGGAGGCCTTAGGACGTGGCACGTACAAGTTACGTGACATGGATGGCCGCGATCTAGAACGTACATGGAATATCTCCAATCTCAAAAGGTTCTATCTTTAAAAGCTACGGCTTCCGCATGGACACTTCGCTATATTTGGCTTTAATGAAGATCCATGTGTTCTCTTTGTTTTGTTTCTTATGATTTTATAGGAACTTTTTGTTTTTAGGGTTTCCCACTCTTGTCAAAAAAACAAAATGTAAACGTTCTAAAAAAATGCCGTGGTGCCTAGCTAGATCCACGGCTAATTTTCCGTGCAAATTGTCTGGTTGTTCTTTAGATTCTATTATAGTCATATGGATTTAGTTATTATTATAATATGCCATGTCTAATTCATATGCATTCATTCAATCACTGTACATGTACTATACACCTCCAGGTGGGGTAAGAGGATTAAGTGAACCTACTAATTCAACTTGTCGCATAAGTGGGATGCAACCCCAGTGACGCGGATCATGTATCCTTACTATACACCTTACTCACAAGACATTGTGATAAGTTTTCGTATGCTGTACTCACGCAGTACTTTACATATAAAGACGTACGTCGCATGTCTAGTAAATTATATACTTGATTGTATTTTTTAGTAAGACGTAACATGTCATGCAGTGTAGGTATACGATATCCAACAAAAAAATACACAAGTTTCAAAATCATAACAAAATGGCCGTGGTTATCACGGATTTACTTGCATACATATGATAGTTATTTCACACATCAGTCTTAGCCGTGTACATACACGGACGAATAAAAGATACAAATGTTTACAAGGTAAATTACAACGGAGGTAGGAACTCCCCTATATCCTTCTTCTCTTCTTCGATCATGGCGCGGAGGGCCTCCCCGCGAGCATTCTTTCCATCCTGTGCCTTGATCGCATTCGCATCCAATGCCTCAGCAAGCAGTTTTTCACCTTTCATTACCTTCGACACGGAGTCATAGGTGGGAAAGGTCAGTTGGATGGGGTCAGCAGTAAGCTTGGACATTACTACCTCATTAGGAGCATCCTTCAGCGCCTCCAGCTAGTCTAAAAGAGGATGTTGGATTTCAGCAAGTGCATCCATTGACGCGGTCATTTTGTCCGCAACTGAAGGGTTGTGGTAGGCGTGTTGGGTAATATCTTCATTCTTACCTATCAATTCCGCAGCTTGGACCAAGCCCTCGTGCCTACCACGTTCAATCCCATCCGAAACGACGCCTGCGAATGCTTACAGCAGGTACGGAGCTTCCATAACCTTGCTTATGGCAAGGCGCATTCCCTGACCAAGCATCCACCTGCGCCCAACTATGGCTGATAGCAAAGGAGGACACATCCTTTCAGCGCAATCCGTGGCCATCTTGCTTAGCTCCTCCTCAGCTGTCGTAGCTTGCTCATAAATGGTAACCACACCAACCTCAATCACACAAAACAAACACGTAATCACACAATTCAAGTAAGCACACATAAAATAACCTAAAAGTCAGACCAAGTGACAAATCCAAAACCTAGGGTTGTCACAACTACGCACTGCGTTCAAGAATAATTATACTCAGCGAAAGAAGTATAATAGGGACCTGGTCTCATTGGCAACCATCAAGCAACGGCCGGGGGAGTTTACGTAAGCCTTCACTGAGCGATTCAATGACGAGTTCACATGCACAAAGACAATGCCGGAACTCCTGAAAATTTCCGACTATATGCATGCCATAACAGACAGGGAATTAATTAGGCGTCTAAATGACAAGCGTCCGGAGAGGTATGACGACCTCATGGAAAGGGTCAGAAACTTCATAGAGGGAGAAACCGCGGTTGCCGCGGCCTATCCTTCAAAAGGAAACAGCTACCGATCGAACGACCAGTCCAGGAGACAGTCGGGCTGTGAAAGCAATCAAAACAATGGTAGGGGCTCAGATTACAAGAGCCAAAACAAGGGAGGACGGCCGGACGATAAGTTTACCCCTCTAAAGATGTCCTACCGGGAGATCTTGCTGACGGAAGGGGCTAACTTCCCAAGGCCTCCACCAATGACGACTCCGCTGGACCGTCGCCAGGGAAATCGTTTTTGCGAATTACATAAGGACAAGGGCCACGGTATGGAGGAATGTATCCAGATCAAGAAGCACACTGAATTACTGATCAAGTCAGGTAAACTCAAGCATTTGGTCAAGGATTGGAAGGAGGGAAAAGACAACAAGAAGTATGACAAGAAGGATCCTCAAAAGGACAAACCTTCAACTATATATATGATCCAATCCAGACAGCACCGCACGAGGCAGAAAATTAGTCAAAAATTTTCACGCGGTAGAGAAATCTCATTCCCTCCCATTAGAGCAAGCGATGTGATTGATGCACCTCTCACTATTGAGATAAGCATTGGAACACCCAAAGTTCGTCGCATGTATGTGGATGGGGGGTCATCAGCAGAAGTACTGTACGAACACTGTTTTGTACAGTTACGACCAGAAATAAGAAGCCAATTAGTACCAGCCACAGCGCCGCTCATTGGTTTTAGTGGAGACACCATCTGCCCAATAGGGCAACTGCGTCTGCTTGTAACCATTGGGAATGAGGAGCAATCCACCACTGCGTGGATGAACTCTATGGTGATATGCTCACACTCTCCATACAATGGGATCATAGGCAGACCAGGTATTCTGGCTATACGGGCGGTACCTTCCACGACACACGGAATGATCAAATTCCCTGTGGAAGGAGGAATCATCACCATCTACAACACAATCGTACCAGCATCCGAGTGTCATGCCATGACAACACCGGTTCCACCTGTTCCACCCAAGGATGGATCATCAACCCCCAATTGGAGGGTGGCAATCCATCCTGATTACCTGGAACAAGAGGTGTCCATAGGAGGAACGCTCTCGGATAATGACAAGAGGGCCATATGCTCTCTCTTGAAGGCAAATTTAGATATATTCGCATGGGAGCCCAAGCATATGACGGGCGTACCACGCGCGATAGCAGAACATAAGCTCCCGATCCGCTAGGGCTACCAACCCGTTAAGCAAAAGAAGCGCGGTCAGGCACCTGAACGCAGCCAAGTGATACTGGATAAGGTACGGAAACTAGTGGACGTATGTATCATGCGCGAGGTATACTACCATGAGTGGTTATCCAACCCAGTCATTGTCAAAAAACATGACGGGAGCTGGCGCATGTGCGTGGATTTCACGGATCTGAATAAAGCCGGTCCACAGGATTGTTACCCGTTACCGAAGATTGACTGGAAGGTAGAATCCCTATGTGGATATCCCTTTAAGTGCTTCTTAGACTCATATAAAGGATACCACCAGATCCAGATGGCGGAAGAGGACGCAGAGAAGATGGCGTTCCATATTAGTCAAGGTGTATACTGTTATACAAAAATGTCGTTTGGACTAAAGAACGTCGGGGCAACATACCAGCGGCTTGTGGACAAAGCCTTTGACTCATAGATAGGCCGCAACCTGGAGGTCTATGTGGATGACTTAGTGATCAAAAGTCATACGGAGGATGCACTTCTCCGGGATGTCCAAGAGACGTTTGACACATTGAGGAGTATTAATATGAAGCTAAATACAAAGAAATGCACGTTTGGGGCAACGGAAGGAATGTTCCTTGGATATATGATTGATCCAAATGGCATCAAGCCTTGCCCAGAAAAAACGGACGCAGTAATACAGCTACCATCCCCTTAGACGCAGAAAGAGGTGCAGTCCTTAAATGGGAAGCTGACTGGGCTAAATAGGTTCTTATCAAAGTCCGTAGAGAAGTCACTCCCCCTATTCAAAACAATCAAGAAGTGTATTAAGAAGGGAGACTTCCGGTGGACAAGGGAAGCGGAGGAATCCTTTGGACAGCTCAAGCAACACCTTGCATCTCTCCCCATGCTAGTAGCTCCCCGGCCAAAGGAGGAGCTCATTATGTATCTATTAGTCACACATGGAGCAATAAGTGCGGTACTTATGATGGATAGGGACACAGTCCAAACTCCGGTCTACTTCATAAGTAGAACACTGCAAGGGCCGGAGTTGAATTACTCCCCTATGGAAAAATTGGTTTTGGCACTAGTGTTTGCTACAAAACGGTTGCGCCGATACTTTCAGGCGCACCTAATTGTAGTCATTACTGACCAACGAATTAAACAAGTCATCTCTAGACCGGATGTGGCAGGTAGGATACAAAAGTGGAGCATTCTATTGGGAGAACACAACATATCTTATAGACCAAGGACGGCTGTTAAAGGCCAAATCTTGGCGGATTTCTTGATAGAAAAGCCGGATGAAGAAGGACCAATCGTGAAACAAGACGAAACTCCAGCAGAACCATGGGTGTTATTCACTGTCGGATCTTCGTCTACGGATGGATCAGGAGTTGGTCTCATCCATACGAATCCGGAAGGAATGGAGTTTACGTATTCCCTTCGCTTTGAGTTCACAGCCACCAATAATGAGGCAGAATATGAAGCATTGATTGCGGGTTTAAAAATCGCCACTCGAATGGGAGTCCGCAACCTTGAGGCGTACGTGGACTCACGGCTTGTCGCGAACCACATTCTGGGAGGATATATAGCTTAGGAGGATAACATGGTCCGATACTTGGAGAAAGCCAAGTCACTCATCTCGGCTTTCAGCAAGTTTTCTATCAAGCAGGTACCAAGGGGTGAGAACAAGAAGGCGGACGCTCTTAGCAAGATCGCGTCTACAAGTTTCGCCCACTTATCCAAGCAAGTCTTGGTGGAAATACTCAAGGAAAAGTCTATAATAGAAGGGGAGGTCGCTGCTATAGTTGAGGAGAACGGACCTACATGGATGACCCCAATCGTCAACTATTTGACTAATGAAACCCTTCCGGACGAGGAAAAAGAGGCACGACGCATCAGAAGGAAGTCACATCACTTTGAGCTTCGAGAAGGTATCTTTTATAAGCGCTCTTTCTTGCAACCGTGGTTGCGGTGTGTTGGACCACATCAGGCGACTTATGTGATCAGTGAGATACATGAAGGGTTATGCGGCATGCACGCAAGCCCACAATCCGTGGTAGCTCGAGCCCTACGCACATGATATTATTGGCCTACCATGCATAGGGACGCACGCGACATGATTCGCAAGTGTAGTGATTGCCAAGTACGCAGACCTGTGCTGCAACATCCGTAGAAGGAACTTACACCTATTACATCCCCATGGCCATTCTATAAGTGGGGGATCGCCATCGCAGGACCATTTCCTGTAGCTGCGGGGGGAGTTAAGTTCTTGATTGTCGCAATGGACTACTTTACATGTTGGATAGAGGCCAAGGCAATCAAATCCATCACAAGCAAACAAGTTAAAAAGTTTGTTTGGGAGAACATTATGTGTCGTTTTGGCTTACCAGGAGAAATCATCTCGGACAACGGGAAACAGTTCGCGGATAATCCATTCAAGGACTGGTGCGCAGCATTGAATATCAAACGGCGCTTCGCGTCTGTTAAGCACCCGCAGACAAATGGCCTTGTGGAACGAGCAAATAGAAGCTTGGGAAATGGCATCAAGGCACGCTTGGAGGAACGAAGTGCCAAATGGGTGGACGAACTACCACATGTTCTATGGGCGCATAGGACTATGATCAAAACAGCCAACGGGGACACTCCATTCGCATTGGCCTACGGCACTGAAGCTGTTATACCAGCAGGAATAGGAGAATGCCTACCATCCGTACAGCGGAGGTTAATGTCGTCACGAACGACGAGCAACTCCGGATCAATCTGGACTTGTTGGACGAAAAAAGGGAGATAGCAGCGATCAATGAGGCCAAGTCCAAGGCTAAAATGAAGGCTTATTATGACGCCAAGGTTAAAGGTGTTTCTTTTCGACCAAGATATTATGTCTACCGCGCTAACAAAGCAAGTCGAGAGGAGAATACAGGGAAGATGAGCCCTAAGTGGGAAGGACCATACGAGGTCACGGAGGCCTTAGGATGGGGCGCGTACAAGTTACGTGACATGGATGGTCGCGATCTGGAACGTACATGGAATATCTCGAATCTCAAAAGGTGCAATCTTTAAAAGCTACGGCTTCCGCATGGACACTTCACTATATTTAGCTTTAATGAAGATCCATGTGTTCTCTTTGTTTTTTTTCTTATGATTTTATAGGATCTTTTTTTTTAGGGTTTCCCATTCTTGTCAAAACAAAAAAAAGTAAACGTTCTAATAAAATGCCATGGTGCCTAGCTAGCTCAACGGCTAATTTTCCGTGCAAATTGTCTGGTTGTTCTTTAGATTCTATTATAGTCATATGGATTTAGTTATTATTATAATATGCCATGTCTCATTCATATGCATTCATTCAATCACTGTACATGTACTATACGCCTCCAGTTGGGTAAGAGGATTAAGTGAACCTACTAATTCAACTTGTCGCATTAGAGGGATGCAACCCCAGCGACGCGGATCATGTATCCTTAATAGACACCTTACTCACAAGACGTTGTGATAAGTTTTCTTATGCTGTACTCACGCAGTACTTTGCATAGTAAAGACGCACGTCGCATGTCTAGTAAATTATAGACTTGATTGTATTTTTTTTAGTAAGACGTGACATGTCATGCAGTGTAGGTATACGATATCCAACAAAAAAAATACACAAGTTTCAAAATCATAACAAAATGGCCGTGGTTATCACGGATTTACTTGCATACATATGATAGTTATTTCACACATCAGTCTTAGCCGTGTACATGCACGGACGAATAAAAGATACAAATGTATACAAGGTAAATTACAACGGAGGTAGGAACTCCCCTATATCCTTCTTCCCTTCTTCGATCATGGCGCGGAGGGCCTCCTTGCGAGCATTCTTTCCATCCTGTGCCTTGATCGCATTCGCATCCAATGTCTCAGCAAGCAGTTTTTCACCTTTCATTACCTTCGACACAGAGTCATAGGTGGGAAAGGTCAGTTGGATGTGGTCAGCAGTAAGCTTGGACATTACTACCTCGTTAGGAGCATCCTTCAGCGCCTCCAGCTCGTCTAAAAGAGGATGTTGGATTTCAGCAAGTGCATCCATTGACGCGGTCATTTTGTCCGCAGCTGAAGGGTTGTGGTAGGCGTGCTGGGTAATATCTTCATTCTTACCTATCAATTCCACTGCTTGGACCAAGCCCTCGTGCCTACCACGTTCAATCCCATCTAAAACGACGCTTGCGAATGCTTGCAGCAGGTACGGAGCTTCCATCACCTTGCTTATGGCAAGGCGCATTCCCTGACCAATCATCCACCTACGCCCAACTATGGCTGATAGCAAAGGAGGACACATCCTTTCAGCGCAATCCGTGGCCATCTTGCTTAGCTCCTCCTCAGCTGTCGTAGCTTGCTCATCCAAATTAATCCGCGCTTGTGTTAGCTCATCCTTAAGCGCGTCGCGCTCTTGTGTGATGGTGAATGCTTGTACGGTTACAGATTTGGTGGAGGCTTCGGCTGCGGACACCTGCCTATGGCACATAGAGTTATCACAAGGATAATGTGGGTTTTTCTTGTGTAAAAAAAACACCATTCATGTTGAAAGCATACCTTCTCGTTAGATGCGGCTACAAGGGCCTCAAGCTCGGCAATGCGTTTTTCCCGAGTGTTGGTGTGATGGGCCTGCTCCTTCACGGTGGACTCTACTGTAACCAACGCCGTTTGCAAGGACGCAATGGTCTTCTCGTGCTTCACAACTAGTGCTTCACGACGAGCTATCCTTTTATCCGCACGCTTCACATTCGCCAAGGCCTTGATCAGACGGCGTCTTAAGGCGGCACCCACTGTCACTTGATGTGCGGATGAGACATCAAACTGCTCCAGCAAGGACTCATGGTCTAGTTCGTCCAAGTCTTGATCTAGGACCGGAGGAGTGATATGCTCGATAAATTCTGTGCACTCAGACTCTGCCTCCTACCTTGTTAAACTGGATAGATTCCATGCTAGGCGCAGGCTGTTCTCCGGTCCCGTAGTGTCTTTGCCACTCTCCTGGTGGTCTTGCTCTTTCTGGATACGGGTTTGGGGGACGCGGAGGCTTGGGTGACTTCTTCATCCTCACCAGTGAGGTTGATGAAATCCTCTTCTTCTGCATCCTCCTGGTGCGGCACGGCATCCTCAAGCAGCAACTCTCCACCATCTTCATTGTGGAAATCAAGAGGGGTTTCTCGATAATAGGCTCTCCCTCATGTGATCTTTGCTCGAAAGTTTCTTCAAGGGGAATGGTTCGGTCCGCGGTTGCATCAAGGAGAGGGAGTTCATTCTCTTTCAGCGGGCGGAAACCTTCGGGCACTTTCATTGGGTCGCCCTGGCGCAAAAGCCCATGTAGGTTCATCTCTGCGGACATATACAATTGTACGGATTAGTAAGTTCCTGACATGCAAATAACATTTATCATATCTACAAAAATTAGTAAACCTACCCTGTCTACGTTCCGTCAGGAAGCACGGATACATGTCTTCCCTCCCATAATAGTGGCGGCTTAATCCTACTAAGCACAGAAAATGCTCTGACAATCCCCTATGGAATTCTGTGCGGTGGTTATCTAGTATTTTCAAGTCTTTGCTGCTATAATCTTTGGATTTGGGCGGAAAATCTTTGGGTGCTCTGGTTTTAAGGACGAAAGGAGTAGGGAATACTTTTTCATCAACAAAAAAGTAATGATCGTACCAACTCTTAAGGTAGTCTAAGGGCTTCCTATATGTCATGGGGGCGTTCCCAGATCGTTTTTTGAACGATAGCCACCCATTTACTAGTTGGGGGAGTAAAAGACCGTAAATAGGTTTACGGTCGGGGTTACTCCGCATGTATGACATGTAATCTCAAATTGATTGATTTTACATGCCCCTATGCAGTGCAGCTGGGTTATATGGAAATCATAGTACAAAAGCAGATCTACCAAAAACTTGGATAAGGGGATGCAGTAATTAGCCGAATCAAATAGGCGTGTATATACGCCTATCTTTCCCCTTGGGGAATCCGTAATTGCTTCACCGTCACCTAGATAGGTTGGGTGTACGCTTTCGGGGATGTAATATTTAGACAAAAAGTCTATATATTTTTCCGCATGCATCACATTCAGGATATCCGTAATGACGGGGTTGTCCTTTACCATGTTTTATAAAAAGGATTTGAAAGGCGTGATGATCTAACATGCGGTGATGGAAATCCGTGGAATAAGAGGCAAAAGATGGAGGGGAGAAGCTTGGTATAACAATGGCGGAATGGCTATGAACTGTGTGTGTAACAGTTTCACACACCAACTCTTATATAGGGTTGCCTTGATTTCCGAGGTAACGTGGATGTTTGCCACGTGTAAAACACTACGTCCATCCAACGGGTGGGATTTCTGACACTTCTGAAACGATAGAAGGGACCCATGGGTCACTTCTTAACAGTTTTACGTGTCTCAATGATGGGTATTAATGGTGCAATTTTTACAGGTGTGCGACTGATTAGTTGACTACCATTAATGCATTTATTCTTTGTGTCGGATTATGCGGTCATACGTAAGGCTATATTTAATGATGTATTTATTTTGTCTCGGTCGTCACGTGCGGCTGAGGTACCATTGGAATAAATGCCTACGGCTGTAACAACTAGACTGGGGGACATGATGACGTATAGTCCCCAGCCGGGTCATGAGCCTGGCCCACGGGTACTACCCGTATCCGGCCCATCACAAATGGGTTGGAGTAATGTTATTTAAGCTTATGGGTTTAGGTTAACAGTAACCGCACACACGTGTGCGGCCCACGGCCAGGCATGACTGGTATAGGGTTAGACAGAATCATATTCTGTCTATGAATAGGATTTACCCCAAAGAAGTGGATATTCACTCAACATAATTAGAAGATAACAATCAATCTAATTCTGGTACTTATCCTTTCCTTGGGGCCGAAGCATAAGTGATAACCCATTAGGGTTTCACTGCCTATATAAGGAACCCCCAAGGGTTCCACAAGGTATTACGTTCTATACACTCTCAACTCAACCGATTCCTATAACCCTAACCGATTACTTACTCTCACGCCGAAGTCTAATCGTGGGAAACATTCCCACGGTAAGCCTAACGCGTGTTGTTTAGTGTGCAGGATCCCAACCATACAATTTACTTGGTGCAGGAGCCGGAGTCCAGCCAACCCGAATTAAGCCTAATTTGGGTCTAGCAAGGATCACCCAACTTTTGTATCAACACTCACCATGGTGGTCCAAGACTCACTAAAGCTGCAAGAACTTTTAGTATGTGCTTACTATCAATATTGGACATCAGAAACTCTGATCCATCAGTTCAGACCCCTGTCATTGAAGAACTTAGGCCTAAGGAGAACTGAATAATCATTTCTAATATTTCTGGTGTAATTTGTAATTTTTTTGAATAAATGATTATCTGATGTTTATAAGTTATTAATTGATCAGTGCAAGTAAGAAGAAGTTGTTATGGTCACTTACTACTGACATTAGACTTAGGCTATATGTATATCCAAATAGGGGGAGATTGTTGGGTCAGTTTTTACTGACCTTGAAGCAACTATAGGATTTGAATATAAAATCCCCCTAAGTGTTTCATGCTCAGCAGTAAGGCCAGTCTGCTGATGGATGACCAGAGGAACAAAGTTCCTACTGAAGACTTTAAAGTTGAAGAAAGTTCAGCACTCCCCTTCTAGTGAACTTAGAAGACTAAGAGGTCTTCACTTCAAATACTAGGCGGTCTAGTTGCTGAAGAACAAGGACTGAAGAAGGGTTTTCAGTTCAGTTTGGCTTGACAATACCAAACTGAATGATGTCGATCTCCTCTAGGATACTGAAGACTCTTCAATATTCTGATGGTTTGCATTAGGCGGGAAAAGATTAATTTAAGTCAAAGTAGGTTGCTTGTATACTTAGATATAAGTACAACCTTTATCTTTTCTGGAATAGTTTATTAAGTACTTTGTACTGTTTATCCAGCATGGGCATTAACCACCCACTGGATAAACTCATGCATTGGTACATGCAAAATGCAAACCCTAACTTACACTGCCTATATAAAGGAGTGTACATTGTGAGAGAAAGGTAACCAATACAAGAGCTTAAACTCTGGAAAACCTTTCTCCCTCGATACCAACTAAACCATATAGCCAAAGATGCATATGAACGTTTAGATTGTAGCTTAGAGTTTAACTTTGTTTAACGTTTAAGTAGAGGAGATCAAACCCCATTGTCATTCAACCACTTTGTTATTCTGCAAACAAAGTGGGTTATAGATTCTTTATTTGATTCTAATAAAAGTATATAAGTTGAAAAGTATATTGGTATTGTTGTTTTAATATTTCATAGTTCTTATCTAATGTTAAAACAACACACTTGAGACAAAGTAATAGTTATTACTTAAGATAATAAGTAATATCGAATTACTAGAGACCAACAGGTTTTGATCCAATTTTGTAGACAAAATCATATTAACTAGAGTGTTTTTGTTTTTGTTTTTGTGAATTTCAAATTACTATTCATGAGTAGAAAAAGAAAAAAAAAAGTTAAATTTTTTTTGGTGTGGCCAGGACTCAAACCTGAGCCACCACAACCACAACTCACACACACACTACCAAGGCACCCTAGGTACTTTACTGATTAAAGTTTCCCTATGGCTGTATTTAAGAGAGGTTTTGTTTTAGCTTATTAATTTAAACCGTGAGGTAATAAGCCTTTTACAGCTTATTAGCTTATGGTTTTTACTTAATTTCATTTTCCCCTCGTTTTTATTATAATTTAGGACTTTTTGTGTAAAAATTCTATTTTTCACTTTTATATATTTATTAAGATTATTTTCATTTTAACTCTTTAAAAGTATTTAAAAAATAGTAAAAAGTATTTTAAAATTTAAAAAAAAATCATTTTCAGTTTTTAAATAGTATCAACTAGGTTTACAAATAATAAAGTTTAAATTTTGTCCTTTTCTTAGTTATTTTATTTTTTAGGTTTTTTATTTAACTTTAAAAATACATAATAATTAATTTAAACATTTTCAATTTTTTTAGTTTACATTTTCTTCTTAATTAGAATTTTTAGGACTTTTTAGTAATTTTTAATTATTTTTTAGGTTAAATTTTTCGTTTGGTCGCGTTTTCACGTTCGTTCGTTTAAGCGTTTTCGATCGTTTTTAACGTAACTCGCTTCCGTTTTCCCTTCTTTCTTTCTATCCAAAAACGTAATCACTCGATTAAGTACGTCTATATATTTTGGCTAAACATCATACCTCCTCGAGAACGAACTTGACGACGAGGATTCACGTTTTTCACAAAACGTGATACTTAATACTTACCCGCTTTTGTCGCTTTGTTTTTCCTAAAATAAAGTGTACAAAAATACCGCATCAAAATGGCGCCGCTGCCGGGGAGGTGTGTTTAGCCATATTTATTTATCATGTTTATTTGAGTGTTTACGTTTTATCGCAAGTACTTCCTTTTATTTTTTTATACTATTAGCCATACAAATAAATAGTGTTAAATAGAACTCTATTAACACAAAAATCAATTTTCGGTTTTTTATTGTGCCTAATATATTGTATTTACGTAGAACAATTAACACACAATAATTATCCAAATACGCGAGAAATCGCACCTCAATAGTTGAGCGTTCCGGTCACTATTGTTGTATCGAATTCAAACAAAAATCAAAGTGCAAAATAGATAAATACTCTTAAAAGATTTGATCTCAATTGATACAAACTATAAGGTGGGTATAAGGTGGGTGTTATAAAATACACCCTAAATAAAAAGGCTCTTATGTGCTTCGCGCCGCCTGTTTCTCCGCTTGCTTGTGCATATCGATTTAGTGACGATTGATTAAGGGTTTGCCACATCAAGTATTATTTATCTATTTTTGTGAGTTTTAATTGTTGAACCTCGAAATGTTTTGGCGTTCCGCCAACGTTTCATAGTCGACGAGAGTTTTTACTTCACGTAATTACCTTCATTCTTCTTGGATTCATTAATCGAGACCTTTGATTAGTGGATAGTTTTTGTAGATTAAGTTCTACGTAAAACACCAAAAATTCCAAAAAAATTAAAAAACCAAAAACACAAAAAGATTCTTCGATTTTTCCCTCTATTTTCATAATTCTGTTTCTCAACCCCTCTAAATTTTAATTATTCATGGATTTCCATTGCCAAGGCTGTGGGAGACGAAAGTTTGGTTCCGTGACTTATCCATGGTGTGTATGTGAAAGGTGCGAAGATTATGTCAACTATGCAATATTTAGGGCATGTCCACCGTGTAATCCGAAAAATTTGCTGATATGAACAATTGTCTTATGGTTTTTGTGTGGTCTTGAAAGACACATGAAGATTAACGTGAAGCTTGCTTGATATTAAAAAAAAGGGACGTGAGCTGGATGAAAGTCGTTTTTGGTTCTTTATATATTACTTTTGTGGTTCTTGCTTTACACATCAACATGTCACGTTATTATTATTGGCTAGAACACAAAGCAAGATGTCACATGATTGGGCTACTGTTCGTATGATGGGCGCTTTGAAACATTGACAAGGAAAATTTGTTTTGGATGATTATAATATGTAGTGTTCAAAGTGGGGTATTTGTTCAAAGCTTATTTGGCAACCAAATTTTGGCTATCAAGGAAGTGATATTGAAGTGTACAAAGACAAAGGATAAGTGGTAAAGTGGAGTAACATTTTTAGCTGCTGTCATGTTATTCATATCCACAGATGGTGTCAGTGGTTGAGTCGAGCCGTTGACAAGAATAAAACACACGCTGACAGAGAAGACGCTGACACGTTTTATTTAGACGCTGACAGCGTGTCGTCCGAGATATGATTTTTAAGCATTGACAAGTATCGTCCGATATTGGACAATACATACAGAAGATATATTGGCTGACTAAGGATATCGGACAGAACTATCTGTTTAAAATTTATGGCTCGTTTTTGAAGATTGTTTTTGGTGCAATGACGTTTTATTTAATTGTGTGACAAGGCTAACCTTGCGGTTACGTACCGACTTGGATTAGAAGCAGAACGCCGACAGAGGCAGCAGTTGCATAAAAGAAGAGGATGATATTTTACTTAGATGATTTTCATTGCAAATTGGAGGTTTCGATGAAGATGATTGATTATTGCTTCTTTGGTGTTGGAGTTATTTTTTGCAGGTTTATATTTTATCATATCTCAAAAGATTCCTGCCTCTCTTTTGAGATAATTGCTTGTTCGTTTATGTTGGTGACGAAGACTTGTCAAATCTAGCAAATTGTCAGCTTGCTATCACTTGAAGGAGTTACATTATCATGCTCAGTGTCTCACAAAGGATGAGGATTTTGACAAGAGATCGAGGTCTGCTTATACTTTAACGTTTTCATATAAGTTCGACGTCACATGGATAGTGCAAGATATAAGGTACAATCTTGGGAGATTCCACTTCTTCAACAAATAGGTTATATTTGTTTTTCTTCATTCGTAATCTACAATTAGAGTCTACATGGTTCGTGATACATTTACATGCACCACTTAAGGGGAAGCGTTTATTAGTTGTTTATCTTTAGAAGACCCCTATTGGATGAGACAAAAAGGGGAAGAAGATTCAAATATCAAGGTATACAACTTATTTTTATGTGGTGATTTGTTTTACAAGAAATCTTACTTTGAGGGGAAGCTTGTTTCATTCGTGAAAGATCAAGATTTGAAGATTGGTTTTGTCATCATCAAATAGGGGAAGATTGTTGGGAATTAATTTGATGAGACAAATCAAGAATAATGAAACAAGAAGGACTTATATGCAATTATCAAGATTTACAAGAATATGGAGCCCTTTCATACAACAAGGAGGACTTATTAGCAAAAGATGGAGGGACTTCTAGTGTAATTAGATTTCTTGTAAAGAGGGTTATGTGTAGTATATAAACACACACCCTGCATAGGTTTATTCATTCAATTATTAACAATGTAAACCAAAAGTGTCTTCGTGTTCTAGGCGTGGTATTTAATGTATACACGCCTAGAGGTTACTTGTAATCGTTTAGTGCAAGTAATCGTTTGGAATAAAGTAATCGTTGGAACTAAACACCTTGTTTATGTGTCTTGTACAATTCCGCTATGTTTATCATATGAATAAGATGCATTCCTAGTAGCTTAAAGATCCATGAAACTTAGGTTTCCACACCTTTGTCATTTGGAGATTTGTAGAGATTACTAATCTCGCCGTAAATGAGTCTCGAACGTGTAATAGTAGTCTTGTTTCTTCATGCTGTGATCTTTGAGCCTTAGTCGTTGTCTTCCGACTTTGTCTTTAAATCTTGAGATCTTCAAATCAACCTTGACTTGTCTTTGCCATCTTGCGATCTTGTGTCTTCATCCACATGCTCACACTATTAATTGTCGAATATGTCTTTAGGCTTGAGTATGTCGTTTTGAATCTTTGACTTTGTTGAGTCCACCGTGACGTCACCTTTTTGAGACAAAACATAGACACGGATCGAATGGCTTTGACATTCGTCCTAAATCGGTAGCGTTTTACCTCCGGTCGGTGAAGACCGTTATACGTTATTAAATATCGTACCTGTGATAAGTAGATTCACTTAAGAATCTCCTTGACAGGGTTTCGCGGCTATACTAGCCGTTCTCTTTACTCGACCGTCTCAAAGCAAGACTGCGAACATAAAGAGTGAATCAATTGGATAATTATCCGCTTGATTAGAATCGTCAATTCAAATTCCTGGAACAAGTTTGATTCATTAAGAATCTTACCATTGTTGCTTTCCAGTTGACACAAGCTTGATTCATAAGAATCTCGCAAGTTACCTACCGTAGCGTTGTTTGATGTTGACGCTAGAAGGATTTCCATTCGTCACTGTGAATATTAATGAATATCACTCTGAATGTTCTGGCAAGACCATAAAGATATTGTGTAGAAACCTGAAATGAGTTTGAATCAATTCAGAATCAAACCACTGTTGCTTTTCAGTTCTACATATGTTTAATTCATAAAGAATCTCACATATGACCTACCGCAGTGCTGTTTGATGTTAACACTGGAAGGATTTCGACTCATCATTGTGAATACTAAGTAGTATCACTCTGAGTGTTCTAGCAATATCACAAGGATATAGCGTAGGACTCTCTTGTTCGTCATCCGTATGTCCTAACGAGATTTTATTGATCTCTAGGCTCTAGACTCGATTTGTGCACTTTTAGTGGTCAGAGGCTGGAGCAGTTGCCACCTTTTCAATGTCAACTATCTCGGAGTGAGAAAGTCAATAGAAGTCATGTTGTTCTCCATGACAATAAAACAAACTTCTTTTGAGAGAAGCCTGAGTAGCTAGGAAAGGGTTGTGCATTGATACTCGAGTTTTTATATGATTCAAGATTTGTTCTCTCGGTAACTCCTCGAATTGATCATGGTTCAAAGTGGAATGATTTGTTCTTGGTTACAAATAGGGGGTTTGGTTTGTTTATCTATTTTAAACTAATAACAAATAAATGTAAGTGGCGTTGAGTAAATTAAAAGTTTTGAAAGATGAAACTAAAACTTGATTAGGAAAATACTTAAAACCTAAAACTTTGTAAAACTTTAAAACTTAGTCCATCGGAATATAAAATTGCAAAGCTGTCGGAGTGTCAAAATCATAAGCATCGGAATACTTATAAAACAAACCATCGGAATATCCATGTTAGTTACCATCGGAATAATCTAAATCAAAGTTGTCGCAATGATATCTATCGGAATGTAAGCTGTTGGAAAGTTCAGATCGGAATGTAAATTGGTCGCAATATCCAGATCGGAATGATCTAGATCGGAAAGTCAGATCGGAATAATGCAAAGTCCAGATCGGAAAGTTGTAAACTAAAAACGGGCAGAGTTTCGAATTAAGGTAACCTTAAATCCCGTCGGAATATGCGATCGAATAAGCGATCGCAATCCAGATCGGAATAAGGGGGAATGACCAACCGATCACAAAGTAAAACCCTTAAGGGTTATTGCGATCAAAACCAGTGAACCCGTCGGAATGTGAATAAACCCTTGGATTGCGCTTTTCCCATTCACATGGCATACGTCCAAATCATTGATCCACAAACCAGTTGGACCCCAGCTGCTCAAACACACTTTTTCCTTGAATAACATTAATTAATATAGTAACAATTGTATATTGCATCTTCTCGGTGAATAATTAATATAGCAACAATCGTAGGTCTTTCCTTCAACTGTCCCTATCAAAGTGACGCTTTACCATTCGTTTGGACAACACAATGTTCCAATCGAGCCTTCTCACATCATTAAAACGAAACACTTCTAGATGTTCTTAACATTTCACACGTCTTTTTCTCCCATAACAGTACTAGCATATCTTCTATACTTTATCAAAAGTCACGATATTTTCTATACTTTAACATACGACTTAGGGTTTTAACACAAATCATCCTTCTGCTGTTCTTAACAAAACCACACAATCGAAACCCTAGCTTTGAATAATCATGTTCGAAACCCTATATGAGGTTTAAAAATCGAACTAGGGATTGATCCTTGTTCATAACAGCCATGAACATTAACGTAACACATCCTTTTCTATTTTGAAATCGATCTAGGGTTTAGGGGAAGAAACCCTAAATCTTACTTAATTAAAAAACATAAAAACAAAATATTTATACCTCTTTCTGCAGGCAAATTCGACGAGCTATATCTCTCTCATAAGAGATCAAATCGACGATCGCTCCGGTGAGATGGAAGACACATATTCTGAGAACCTCCAGAAAAAATTTCAGCAAGATCCAACGGTTAATGAAGGATTTATCGCTGTTTGAACATGGTTGCGCAGTGAGATCCGGCCGTAAAACCATGGACGAATTTTAAGCTTCGTTCTTCGACTCGAGCACCTTGTTGATCCTAGCATCGAGAGCCACCCGCTCTGATACCGATTGTTGAAACCTAAGTTTCATGGATCTTTAAGCTACTATGAATGCATCTTATTCATATGATAAACATAGCGGAATTGAACAAGACACATAAACAAGGTGTTTACTTCCAACGATTACTTTATTCCAAACGATTACTTGCACTAAACGATTACAAGTAACCTCTAGGCGTGTATACATTAAATCCCACGCCTAGAACACGAAGACACTTTAGGTTTACATTATGAATAATTGAATGAATAAACCTATGTAGGGTGTGTGTTTATATACTACACATAACCCTCTTTACAAGAAATCTAATTACACTAGAAGTCCCTCCATCTTTTGCTAATAAGTCCTCCTTGTTGTATGAAAGCGCTCCATATTCTTGTAAATATTGATAATTGCATATAAGTCCTTCCTGTTTCATTATTCTTGATTTGCCTCATCAAATTAATTCCCAACAAAAGGGTAATGACCTCTCGGTAATGACCTCTCATTGGGGGAGATTGTTAGCCTCAAAAATATTGAGTCAAACAAGAATGCTCGGTCATATGTTTATTATTTATCGTTTTTTAGAACGTTGTAATAGGTAGTATATTAGTCGTGTTATACGGGCTTAACTTTAGGCTAAAGTTCATTCATAAGTAACTAAAGCCCAAAAGGAAAGTCGGGCCCAAACAATATATTCCATAAAGAAGCCCGCATGTGGGTGGACTATATATACCCTTCCTAGCATGTTAGGAAGGGTGTTGGTCATTTGTTAATATCTCTTATTAATCTAATCCTCCAAAAAGTTCCAACCATTCTCTCTACTTTCTCTCACTACTTTCTCTCTCTAGAAATCTTCCATCTTTTATCTACCTTTCTTGTTTAATCATCTAAATTTATGGGACAACAAATGTCAAAAGTAAAATTATAGGCAAAGGTATGATCTCAAATGACCAAATTCCATTGATAACGTCGCTCACGTCAAAAACTTAAGATTTAACCTACTTAGCATTAGGAAACTTTTTTGTAATAAATGCAAAGTTTTATTTGAAGAAAATGGTAGTAAAATACTAAAATACGGAATAATAATCGGAAAAGGAATTAGGAAAAATAACATATATGTCATGAAATTTGACTCATCTAATGACGCTATTTGCTTGGCCACTATAGATGACACTTCCACTCTTTGGCATAGATAATAAGTGTGAAAACATTTATCCTTTTACCACTTAAAACAAATAAAAACGAGACCAAAACATGTGTTTAATGTCGTAAAAGTCAGAATTATGTGTGGTTTGTGTTTTTGTTGTGTTTTAGGACCAAAAGATGAAAAAGGAAGAAAACAATGGATTTCACGGGCTTTTATCGAAGAAAAAGACAAAAGACGAAGTCAAAAGATCAAAAGTGCAAAAGAATAGAAGTCAAAGGCCTATTCTGAAGAATTATTGAAGAAAAAGACCAAAGACGGAAGTTTAACAAGTCGAAGAACCAAATCTAATAAAAGAAGAAATTAGAAGACGATTCATTTTTATTTATTGACAAATCCCGAGACAAAGTCGAGAATGACGAATTAATTATCGAGACAAGAAGACAAAAGAAAAGAAGAAAGCAACAACCTTATTACTCCTCCACTATATAAAGACGCATCTTCATTATTTTTCATAATTAGTATAGTTGTAGTTGTAGATTTATTTTCACATAGTTAATTAGGAGTATGAGTAGGTGTAGTTTTTAATCTTCCATGTTTTATATTTTTATTTAATCTTCCTTTGTTAAATCTTGAATCTTAATCTTTAATTCTATGTTTTTCATTAATCTCATTCTGTCTTTCTTTTTTAATTTGTGTTAGAGTTGATTAAATCTTTTAGCTTATTGTGCTTATTGCTCATTTTATGTTTGGCTTTTTTTTGAACGGCGATATGTTTGGCTTATTTTTAGTTGAGTGGATTTTGTTTTTAGATTAGATTTATTTATTTTGATTATTTGGTGCTTTTTAGATTTTAATACATGTTTTGTTTGGCTTATTTCTTAGATTAATTTTGCTTATTTTGGCTTATTTTTGTTCCCTGTTTTTTAATCTTGCGTAGTCTGCTTACTTTTGAGTTTCGAAAAAGGGTTTAGCCTTTTTCCTGAAAGTCATTTTTCATTTTAGCTTTTATCCTAAACTCATTTTAGAATTTATCCTAAACTTATTATATCTTTTATCCTAAACTCATTTTAGCTTTTATCCTAAACTCATTTTTGATTTTACCCTAAACTCATTTTATCTTTTATCCTAAACTCATTTTAGCTTTTATCCTAAACTCGTTTTAGATTTTATCCTAAACTCATTTTATCTTTTATCCTAAACTCATTTTAGATTTTATCCTAAACTCATTTTTATTTTATCAGAAACTCATTTTAGCTTTTATCCGAAACTCATTTTTAGTTTTATCCGAAAGTCATTTAATCCTAGTTTTATTCGAAAGTGGTTTCTAATAGTTTATTGCGAAAGTTTTATTTTTTTATCTGAAAGTTTATTTTAATTTTAATTTTAATTTTTTTTATTAATTAGCTTTTTAATATTTGTTTCCTTTTTAAGTAGCTATAGAATTGCTTTTATTTTATAAGTAGTTATAGATTCCAAATTCCTTTTTATTCACCAAAAACGACTAAGTCCACCTTTAACCGAAGATCAATTCGATAAGACATATCTAGAACAATTTTTCTTATTAAAATTCAGTTATTAAAATGGCACCGCTGCTGGCTCTTTTCGTAAAAACTAACGGTTTTTTGTGAGACGAGTTGGATTTTTGGATCCGTTCACTTGTGAACGTTATTTTTCTCGCATATTTCAAAATTTTCAATAATCCAAAAAAATAAAAAATTTCAAAAACCCCACAACATTTAAAATGGGGTCTCACAAGATGCAATTCGTTTGCTCCTCTTTCCTGCATATTTCTATTTCTTGTGCATCTTTTTCTTTTGTAGGTTTATGCGTACTCGTGGGCGCACGAGGAAATCCACTCAAGCCGATATCGAGACTCATGCTATTGACACAATGGAAAACCGACCAATGATCGAGCTCTTGCAATCACATGTTGAAGGCAATGGCGATGCAATTGTGGTGCCAGATATTGGAGCCAACAAATTTGAGCTCAAAACCGGTTTTATTCAGATGGTCTCTGCAACACCTTTCTTGGGCCACACTCATGATGATCCTCATGATCACATCAAGAGGTTTTTACACTTAACTAATACTATGAAATACAATGGGGTCTCACAAGAGGCAATTCGTTTTTTCCTCTTTCCTTTCTCTCTCGAGGGACAAGCCCGGACTTGGCTTGATAAGGAACCACCCCAAAGTATTGCCCAATGGGCAGACTTAGAGACTAAATTCATAAATTACTTCTTTCCACCCTCACGTACTACCGCTTTGCGGAATGATATCATCAATTTTGATCAAAAGTACGGTGAGACGTTTAGTGAATCTTGGGATTGTTTTAAGGAACTTTTGAGAAAGTGTCCACAACAAGGTTTTACTAAGGTGCATCAAATTGATAGTTTTTATAATAGATTAAGTTTGAATGACCAAGATTCACTAAATAGTGCTTCGGGGAGTAACATTCTAGTTAAAACAACACAAGTCGTTTGGGATGTAATTGAAAACAAGGCCAAAGTTCAAACTAAAAGTGTAAGGGCTACTACGGCTAGTACTAGTGATAGTGAGACTACCAATCAAATTCAAGCACTTACGTCAATTATGATAAAACTTGCCTTACATGTTCAAAACACTCCTATTCAACATGTGAATGCCCTTAATGTGACTTTTGAAACATAGGGTGAGCCACACTCGTACGTTAATTGTGAAAAGGCTTATGACCAATCTCAAGGGGAAGTGTATGCATATAACAACACTGAGAAGGTTCATTTCAAGCCGAATATCGATGTTAATTATTTGTCCTATAATTCGACTAAATATTTGGCTCTACCCGGTTTTAAACAAAGACCACCCCCACCCACCCAAAACAACCAAGGTCCACCAAGAGCTAATGTTCAACCAAATGAAAATATGCGGGGTTACAATGCCAATCAAGGAAATTTTCAAATGCAAAATTAAGGTTATCCACACCAAGGTTTTAATCCTCAAGGTTTTCCACCATACTACCAATACCCAAACCAATGTTTTCCACAAGCGTTCAATTTATCTAATCCACAAATAGAATTAGTTCTTCTAAAGATTTCGGAACAAGATAAGAAATTAAAGGAAATGCAAGAGTCCACGGATAGGAAATTCGTTCAAATGTTTCAAGCCCTTCGTCCCCAAGGTGCTCTTCCTTCAACAACCGAAACCAACCCTAGAGCTAAAATGAGTGCTATTACTACAGGCAGTGGAGCAACTTTAGTAGGAAAAATCCCTCCCCCAGTTACTCCAATTTCACCTCCTCCACCCCCATTTATCCCTCTTACTACCACGCCGAGTACTAGTTATCCATTACCGTCCCCACCTCTTCCTGAAATTATACATAAGAAAAACCTTTCACCATCTTAACCTTCACCTTCTCAACCTTCGCCTTCTCAACCAAAACCTACTAAACCCAATATTCATTATCCTTCTCGGTTAGACAAGTGCAAAGTGCTCACTAAGTATGATACTCAAGTTTCCTCCTTTTTGAAGATGATCTCCCAAATGAACTTTAACATTAGCCTTCTTGAAGCTCTTGTTCAAATGCCAAAATTTGTTAAAATCTTCAAGGATTTGTTTAGTAAAAAGGAAAAGATGGCTGAGCTTGTTAATACTTGATTAAATGTGTAGAAACTAAATGGGGGGGGTTGAATAGTTTCTTATATTTACTTGTTAAATGATGGTTTTCAAAAAATCCTTTTTCTCAAAAACTTGGACTTAAGGAAATATGCGAAATCTTCTTATGCACAATATGAACAATGATAGTGTAACTAAATTAATACTAACTAATATATATGCACAAAGAATAAAGAATGTAAAGAGTTAAGGGTAAAGAAAGATCAAACCAAACACCAAGGATTTATAGTGGTTCGGCAATGAAGCTCACTCCTCGTTCCTACTCCACTCCTCGAGTACTCCTTATTCGTGAGTTCACTACACAACAAGCTCCTTATGGTGGAGAAAACCGTACACGTTGCATAACCAATTTCCGACTCTAAGCTACAAGTCGAGCCCTAATCGTAGCTAGAACCAATCTACACAACTATACTTAGTAGATACCCAACTTCCAAATAGACATAACTACTTGGATTTTCACAACTATGACTGAACAACAAATGTATAAGATTTGATCTTCAAAGGATCTTTGGTGGTAGACTCAACACTTCACAAGGATAGTGTTCTTCTCTTTGCACTTGAAGAGGAAGGGATGGATGGGATAGATTCACTTCTAAACAAGTAGTAATCACTCAAATGATCAAGGATTTGAGTGATTTAAGAAGTATGTTTGAATCTAGAAATTTATGTGCAAAAGAGGTGAAGAGAAAATCTGAGAAAGGTCCACTATTTATAGGACAAAGGGCCAACGACTATATCTGCCTGCGGTTCCTTATCTCAGTCGGCGGTACCTTATCGATAAGGAACCGCCTAGGCACTAGGGAACCACTGGAGTAGACTCTGCTCCATTTTTTTTCTTTAGTGGTGGAGGTCTTATCTGATTATAAAATATCCTAAGAGAATATTCCAAATCAAAAAAGAATATGCCATTTTCAAATTTTCAAATATTTAATTTAATAAAACTATTTCTTAAAAAGAAAGTTTAATTAAAAACTTGTCACACTTAATAAAAGGTGAGTTTTAAGAAAAAGATTAAATCACTTGATCACTTAATTAAGGTTAGTACTTGTTTATTCATACCTTAAGTGAAAATGGGTAAAATGAAAAATACTTGAACTCAAGAATTTGTTTTTCGTTGTTTTCGTAAATGCTTGTTTTTACATATTGTCGTAATCCAAACTAAGCGAGACCGAAAAATGCATGTAACGTTTTTAGGCATTATTCCATTAACAATCTCCCCCTTTTTGATTCCGACAATACATAAACTCAATCACACAAAAACAAGATTTTCGAAGACGAGTTTATTCATTTCTCCCCTTTGTCGAAGCAAAAAGGTTGCACAAGTCGGTGTTGAAGAGACGGACTTTGCAAAGACTCCCCCTTGGTGCTTACTCCCCCTTGCTTGGGGCACCGAGGAATCGAGATATGGTGACAAGCTACATAGAAGGGTTAGTTGAACAAAAGAGACAACCAACAAGAGATAGCTATAGGTCATAAAAAAAATAAAAAGAGAAGAAAACACAAAGACTAATATCCACGTGAAGTCATGTAAAATAAAAAAATCATACAAAGATGTATGAAAGAGGAAACAAGCCAAAAGCATAAATCTAATCCTATTTAATCTAGAATTCTAAGATTTGCTTGAATAAGGTGTCTTGTGGATAAGCAACCAATGCTTATATGAAAGACAAGGTAGTAGCAGAAGGTGGTGGTGGTGGCTTGGTGCATATCTCATAATCAAAGTGAAGAGGAGGCTTGATTAGGAGACTCTTGATGTAGCTCAACTCCTCATAGATGTGTGCCATAGCAAGATGTTGATATTGTCAACAATGACATTATGTCCCATGGTGCATGACATTATCATGAGAAGGAGGAAGAACACTAAAGGGTGGTGGTGGAAGAAAAGATGTTCCACAATCAACATTCTTTGTAGAAGAAATGTGATTAAGAGTGTTCTTGGGTGAATTTGGATTGAAAGTGTTCTTGGGTGAGTTGGGATTGAAAGCAATTGGGGAAAATGGAGGAGAATCAAGACTTTCATTAGGAGAATAAGACATTTTGGGATGTGAAGTATGGCAAGATGCTTATGGTTAAGTAGGGAAGGCACAAGGTATTTTTAGGGTGGTCAAAGGGTTGAAACAAAGATTCCTAAAAGTGTTGGAACAAATTTGGAATTTCAGTAATACCCGAAAAAGGAAGCATTGTACGCGGTTCCTTATTGCTTCTGGCGGTACCTTATTGATAAGGGACCGCGGTTCATATATGGAACCGCCTACAGAGGCTGTGTTTTGGTGGTGAAGGAAGATTTTTAAGCAAATCTTATTTTTCTAGTCTAACTTATCATAGGGATATGCTCAAAAGCAAAGATAGACAAAGAGAACACATACTGTAAGACCCGTGAATGTGCCGTATGATGCTAAGTTATTGTCTCAAGAGCTGTTCAGTATGAGCATCTCTCTTAAGTTGTGGCTCACTTGTGGATGTGATATCCCGAGCCCAACGTCATTTATTTAATCCTATTTTACGTATATTTTTGAAATTTTTAAGAATTTTCATCGTGGATTTATTTGACGGTTTAAGTTGAAACCAACGTTTAAGGTCGTAATTTTAACGTTTGACGATTTAAGAAGAACCGATGACGACTACGATACCGACGGATGCCCAAAATTTGCCTTTTATTATCGATTGATCGATATTTGAGTCTTTCGAGATTTTATTTTTATTACGTGTTAAGTCGAGTCGGAACCCTATGAATATTCGTTTTGTATGCGTTTTAACCAATTAAAAGTATTTTGAGGTAGTCGGGACGACCTCCGACCCCCGTAAATTTTCGTAATAAACTAGTAAGTCGTTTTCCACTATTAAGTAGTGTCGTTTAAGAATAAGTCCAAAAGAAAGCCCATAGACATAACTACTTGGATTTTCACAACTATGACTGAACAACAAATGTATAAGATTTGATCTTCAAAGGATCTTTGGTGGTAGACTCAACACTTCACAAGGATAGTGTTCTTCTCTTTGCACTTGAAGAGGAAGGGATGGATGGGATAGATTCACTTCTAAACAAGTAGTAATCACTCAAATGATCAAGGATTTGAGTGATTTAAGAAGTATGTTTGAATCTAGAAATTTATGTGCAAAAGAGGTGAAGAGAAAATCTGAGAAAGGTCCACTATTTATAGGACAAAGGGCCAACGACTATATCTGCCTGCGGTTCCTTATCTCAGTCGGCGGTACCTTATCGATAAGGAACCGCCTAGGCACTAGGGAACCACTAGAGTAGACTCTGCTCCATTTTTTTTCTTTAGTGGTGGAGGTCTTATCTGATTATAAAATATCCTAAGAGAATATTCCAAATCAAAAAAGAATATGCCATTTTCAAATTTTCAAATATTTAATTTAATAAAACTATTTCTTAAAAAGAAAGTTTAATTAAAAACTTGTCACACTTAATAAAAGGTGAGTTTTAAGAAAAAGATTAAATCACTTGATCACTTAATTAAGGTTAGTACTTGTTTATTCATACCTTAAGTGAAAATGGGTAAAATGAAAAATACTTGAACTCAAGAATTTGTTTTTCGTTGTTTTCGTAAATGCTTGTTTTTACATATTGTCGTAATCCAAACTAAGCGAGACCGAAAAATGCATGTAACGTTTTTAGGCATTATTCCATTAACAATCTCCCCCTTTTTGATTCCGACAATACATAAACTCAATCACACAAAAACAAGATTTTCGAAGACGAGTTTATTCATTTCTCCCCTTTGTCGAAGCAAAAAGGTTGCACAAGTCGGTGTTGAAGAGACGGACTTTGCAAAGACTCCCCCTTGGTGCTTACTCCCCCTTGCTTGGGGCACCGAGGAATCGAGATATGGTGACAAGCTACATAGAAGGGTTAGTTGAACAAAAGAGACAACCAACAAGAGATAGCTATAGGTCATAAAAAAAATAAAAAGAGAAGAAAACACAAAGACTAATATCCACGTGAAGTCATGTAAAATAAAAAAATCATACAAAGATGTATGAAAGAGGAAACAAGCCAAAAGCATAAATCTAATCCTATTTAATCTAGAATTCTAAGATTTGCTTGAATAAGGTGTCTTGTGGATAAGCAACCAATGCTTATATGAAAGACAAGGTAGTAGCAGAAGGTGGTGGTGGTGGCTTGGTGCATATCTCATAATCAAAGTGAAGAGGAGGCTTGATTAGGAGACTCTTGATGTAGCTCAACTCCTCATAGATGTGTGCCATAGCAAGATGTTGATATTGTCAACAATGACATTATGTCCCATGGTGCATGACATTATCATGAGAAGGAGGAAGAACACTAAAGGGTGGTGGTGGAAGAAAAGATGTTCCACAATCAACATTCTTTGTAGAAGAAATGTGATTAAGAGTGTTCTTGGGTGAATTTGGATTGAAAGTGTTCTTGGGTGAGTTGGGATTGAAAGCAATTGGGGAAAATGGAGGAGAATCAAGACTTTCATTAGGAGAATAAGACATTTTGGGATGTGAAGTATGGCAAGATGCTTATGGTTAAGTAGGGAAGGCACAAGGTATTTTTAGGGTGGTCAAAGGGTTGAAACAAAGATTCCTAAAAGTGTTGGAACAAATTTGGAATTTCAGTAATACCCGAAAAAGGAAGCATTGTACGCGGTTCCTTATTGCTTCTGGCGGTACCTTATTGATAAGGGACCGCGGTTCATATATGGAACCGCCTACAGAGGCTGTGTTTTGGTGGTGAAGGAAGATTTTTAAGCAAATCTTATTTTTCTAGTCTAACTTATCATAGGGATATGCTCAAAAGCAAAGATAGACAAAGAGAACACATACTGTAAGACCCGTGAATGTGCCGTATGATGCTAAGTTATTGTCTCAAGAGCTGTTCAGTATGAGCATCTCTCTTAAGTTGTGGCTCACTTGTGGATGTGATATCCCGAGCCCAACGTCATTTATTTAATCCTATTTTACGTATATTTTTGAAATTTTTAAGAATTTTCATCGTGGATTTATTTGACGGTTTAAGTTGAAACCAACGTTTAAGGTCGTAATTTTAACGTTTGACGATTTAAGAAGAACCGATGACGACTACGATACCGACGGATGCCCAAAATTTGCCTTTTATTATCGATTGATCGATATTTGAGTCTTTCGAGATTTTATTTTTATTACGTGTTAAGTCGAGTCGGAACCCTATGAATATTCGTTTTGTATGCGTTTTAACCAATTAAAAGTATTTTGAGGTAGTCGGGACGACCTCCGACCCCCGTAAATTTTCGTAATAAACTAGTAAGTCGTTTTCCACTATTAAGTAGTGTCGTTTAAGAATAAGTCCAAAAGAAAGCCCATTTGACAAAACAAGTCCCCCTAATTTTTACAAAAAGAAGAAAATCAAAAACACACAAACAAACACTCTCCAAAATTTTCTCCTTTCTCTCCCTTTTTCTTCTTTGGCCGTCGGCCACCACAAACAACCACCACCAATATTTTTTTTTCTCTTTTGATTTGATTAAATCCAAGTTTAGACCACCTTCTCATTTTCCATTGTAAGTGTTTTCATACAATCATTTATAACATGCATTAACACAAATTTTTCAAGAATCAATGATTTTTTAAAAACATGTTTTAATCTAATTAAACCCGTTTATTGTTTAACTCATGTGTTTATAATGATAATTAATCCATAAAATAAGATGGGGATTATGTTGTTGGTGTTCCACAGCCCCAAAAACCCACGAATTTTTGGGGGTTTTTGGGTGTTCATGGTGTTTGATGATTTTGCTTGTGGGTTTGTGTTTAGAAAGTTGTTTTTGGTGTTTTTGAATGGGTTAAACACATTGCATGTATGATTTGGGATTGGGTTTTGGTTAGGGTTTGAAGTTCTTGGTAGAATAGGCTGTTTAGGATGATTGGGTATGATCATATGTGGTTAGAATAGGTCTAGGTAATGTTGGATTGGATTGAAATCAAGTGTTAGGGTGATTTTGAAAGGGTGATTTTATACCAGATTGTTCAAGCATGTTTTTCGTGGGTTTAATTTTGAAAACAGGTCATGAACATAGGATTTAGTTGTAGAGCTTTGTTTTAGCTTCGTTTTGGTATAAGGTAGAGCTTACGACTCCAAACGAGTCAAAAGTTATGATATTTTGAAAGTTCGTGTACCGGGAGATGAGAATCAACACAATCCGAATTTGTGTTTGGTTTTGGGTCAAATCCCGGAGACCATAGATAGAGTTTGGTAAATGATTGAGAGTTGATTTTTGGTCTCAAATCTGCACTTGTGAGTCTATTTTTGGACTTAGGTGTTGTATTGGTCGATGGTTGTAGGATTGTAAATCTTGCTTATGTTTCTAGAGAGAGAAAGAGATAGAGAGATGGTGGATTTCACACAAACTTAGAGAGAGAAACTAAAAATAACTATGTGAAAATTATGAAACCACACACCCTCTCTATCAAAGGAGAGGGTTTATATACCCAAGCCCTTTTCATGGGCTTGTGCTTACATTTTGGGTCGGCCTACACATGTTGTAGGCTAGGCTTGATGTTGTTTGATAAACAAATAAAGTTAACTAAACTACGAGCTATTACATGAACTATCGTTGGAGTGACCGATCCTTCTTAATACATAAAACGTATTTCCAACAATCTCCCCATAAGGGAGGTCACTCCAAACAAGGGCGTTACCCAAGTTACAATAATAAAATAAACCTAGCATACTATGCTTGTCTTGAGCTCGTAGTCTTCGTCTTTGTTTTTCTTTTTCTTTTCTGGTGAACATGCTGATGTGATCTTCGATATCAATCTTTAGCGTCAATCTCTTGCCTTGATCTCGTGCATCCATCACTTGTGATCTTCGCCTCTTCGTGACCTCACGTCCCACATACTTATACCTTAGTAATTCTTGAAAGCTTCAGAGTTCGATACAGCGGAAGACTTAACTTTTAGGCTTTCTTGAATTAGATGAGATATTAAGTGCATAAAGTATAAGCATGCGGGGACGACTTCTTCTTGGATCCCGCAACGCCACCGTCTTCAAATGCCGCAACATAAGTAGACACGAACGAAATGGCTTTGAACATTTCATTCTAATTCGGTAGCATTTTACCTCCGGTCGGTGAAGACCGTTGGACGATATAAAATATCGTACCCGTGACGGATAGTTTCAATAAAGTAACTTCCTGACAGGATTTCGCAGGTAAACCTGTTCTCTTTATTCTACCGTCCAAAGCTGACTGCGAACATAAAGAGTGAATCATTTGGATAATAATATCCGCATGATTTGAAGCCGTCAATTCATGTTCCTGGAACAAGTGAAATTCAATTAAGAACCGCACCATCGTTGCTTTCCAGTTGTCACGAGCTTGATTCGTATAGAATCTTGCAAGTTACCTACCAAGTGCTGTTTGAGGTTAACACTAGAAGGATTTACACTCATCACTGTGAACACTAAGGTATCACTCTGAGTGTTCTGGCAAGATCACTAAGATATTGTGTAGAGGCCTGGAACGTGTTTAAATTCAGTTAAGAATTAAACAGCTGTTGCTTTCCAGTTATCACAAGTTTGATTCATAAAGAATCGCACAAGTCACCTACCATGAGCTTTTTGATATTCGCTCAAGAAGGATTTCCATCTTCATTGTAAATACTTTCGTATTACTTGGATGTTCAGGCAAGATCATGAAGATTTTGCGTAGGACTCTTAAAATCTTTCTTACTTTTCATAGTGTGTGAAGAAGCAAGGAATTATGGAAGTGTGTCCTAATGAGATATTTGATGATCTCAAATGGCTCTAGACTCGATCGTGCATTTTGGATTTTAGTGATCGGAGGCTGGAGAGGAGTGCCACCATTTCAATACCAATTTATTCGGAGTGAATAAATCGATAGATAACGTGTTGTCTCCGTGTGATTAAAACAAATACCTTTTGAGAGATATCTGAGTTAGCTGGGAGGGGTTGTGCATTGCATCACTGGGTCCATGATGTCTTATCTTCAATATCAAGCATCATTAAAAATGATCTCGATAGCATATGTATTGACCCGGTTTCTTCCTAAAGTTGTAAGGAGGGCTTCTTTCTTTACACCCTTTATCTTTACAATTCTTTTTCATTCTTCAACCCCTTCAATGCTTACCAATACGTCATAACTAGCACCTTGTTGTGATTGTTCCAGTGCTAACTTAAGTACTTGGTCGGCATTCAGCTACGTTCACAATCTTTCTCCAACTTTCCTAAGGACGACTATTTCTAGCTATGGAATGTCCTTGGGAAGATTCCTCCGGTTCTGGAAGAATCATAGGACTTAACCTATCCTACCATTCTTATGTCACCACAAACTTCATCGTCGTGAAATAAATGGGTTTTGGGTAAGTATAAATCACCATGAAAATCCATTTTTGATATGCAAATCCATTTTGCTCCCCCTTAACATATGCCACGATATTCGAAAACATTACGCACATGTCGGGATGAGCCAGCACATTAAGTCAAACTATTTGTGATAATATCCCATATTAAATCACATTTTCTCCCCCCTATTAAAAATATTAACCCAATCGATGTTTTTAATATCAATTGATTTAATGAAGTTTTAACAAAGGTTTTGGGAAGAAAAATGCCAGTCCGTTTTATCTTCATGATACCAAATGTATGAGATATGATATCGATTTGTAGCATGATCACATATTCACCATATTAAAAAAGAATTGACAAGGTTGGACCTGATAGATGAGAACATCATATGATAAGATCAAATGGTTCTTGTCAGCATATGTTGGTCGCCTCGTCACGTTTGAAGTCATCTCTTGACACCACATGTACGATTGGTATTGTAGTCTTGACACCAACTTATGAACTTGGCACGTTCGGCGTCGAAGATTCTGAATGCTTGACAATTGCTCCCCCGCAATTGTTGACCCGTGTTCTATTGAAAGAGCTGTAGTCGTCGGTTGAGTAGTCGCATCGTCGAGTATGTAGATACCAATTGTAGATTGCTATGGTTGTAGAGATGATAGCTTCATAAAAACAAGACTTCTCTTGTTTTAACAAATAAATGCACTGAAACGTACATATATTTGTGTTAGACCAAGTTATAAAGTAAACTTGATCCCTTACAAGGTTTTAAAGTAAACCTTGCCCGAGAAAATTAATTCCCGTTGTGAGCCAAAGCTTTCATAAGAAATACTTGACTTTAATATGAAAACCGGGTTGCAGTCAGAAATAACTACAAGCCATCTAGGCATGTTTTATGAAATATTTACAACTTTTGTACGAACTCTATTTATGGCGCCGTGTCGATATTAATCAACATTTCTAAGGCCGTAAATATTATCGTACCAAAAGACATGCCTTTGAAAAATAAAGTAAAAATATTTTTGGATTTTTCTAGATTTTTTCAATTTTTATGGTTTTTATATGGTTTTATATTTTTGTATATTGCTTTTGTGGATAAAAATATGAACAATATATATAAATGATCACCAAGGATACGGAGAATAGTTTTACCACCACTATTCGTTCGCTTCATCTGCTAGTTCCTTTAGAGTCTCAGGCGAGAAAGTTCTCATTCCTAGCTTGTCGGCCAAAAATTCAATTCGAGCGGGATCTAAAGCCTTCGTGAAAATATCCGCCAATTGATACTCAGATCGGAAAAAGTAAAGCTCTATTACTCCATTTTCCACTTGCTCCTTGATGAAGTGGTAGCGAATGTCAATATGCTTCGACCGGGAGAATTGAACATTGTTGCAGCATAAGGAAATTGCACTTTTGTTGTCGCAGTACATCGGAATCTTGTTGAAACCTAGACCATAGTCGGTTAATTGCGATCTCATCCAAAGAATTTGAGCACAGCAACCGGACATAGCTATGTATTCTGCTTCCATACTTGAAATTGCAGCGCTTTTCTACCTTTTCGATGCCCAACTGATTAATCGATCTCCTAGTAGTTGCAATGTTCCACTCGTGCTACGCCTTGTATCTTGACAACCCGCGTGATCCGCATCTGCATATGCCATTAGTGCAATAGAAGAGTCCTTCGAATACCAAAGTCCCCGATTAATGGTTCCTTTAAGATATCGAAAGATCCTTTCACTACTAGAAAATTGATGTAAGGCAACACTCAACAAGTGTTGTATTATGCTCTAAAAGTGTTACATAATGGTTAATGCAACACTTTTTAAAATGTCGCATCAGACAACGTCGCCTTAGGCCTAAAGCAACACTTTGAAAAGGAAATGCAACACTTTTTAAAAATGTTGCTTTAATTTATTAAATGTAACACTTCAAGTGCAACACTTCTAATACTAAAACGCAACAATTTTTTGACACTAAAGCAACACTTTGTGTGTTGAATACAACACTTACATATGTAAACACCAACCTACAGCAACACTTTTATATATCAAACGCAACATTTCAAGTTGTTTCATGCTTTATAAGTGCAACACTTTCCAACATCTATTGCAACACTTTTCTTCTATTTCACTGTTTGTATATTAATCGTCACATTCAATTAAAATGATACACAATTCAAGTTTGTATGATACGAAATTCAAATGGCATAATAATGATGTAACATTCTGGATTAAACTCATTAAAGTTAATACAATGTTGTACATAAACAAATTTGAGTTTGTACAATGTCAAAGTAAATGCTAGAGTTGTTTAAACTTGTACACTACCATTTCATAATCTTGCCATCACCATCTCTTTGTGCATCTCCTCTCGAGTCTTCCTTGAGGATGCAACACGGTTGTCTCTGCTATCACACTCGAGGCACCAGATTCTTTAGAAGTTCCTAGCTCTAGTGAGACTCCTTTAGGATATATCCCACCTATTCGTCCCTACTGTTGGTGCAGCTAGAGCTGTGGAAGATTCTGATTACACACTCGTGTTCTTCATGCACAAAATTCTTGGGGGTCTAACCCGTTGGCTAAAGCTGTGACTGGTATCGTAGCAAATCCAACTATCAATGGTCAAGTTCCCTTCACCTTCGTCTAAAAAAAATCCATATGTTCCATGGCATTAGTTTTAGTACACCAACTCTCAATAACATACCAGATCAAGCAAAAATATGGAGTCATTGTTCTATGCATATATATACATCACTTACTTCTATAGTGCCTTACCAGTTCTCAAAAGAGTTTGGAAGACACTCCCTTCTTGAAAAGCTTTCAACTTCGACACAAAATACTCCTATGCCGGTGCCTAGTTAGTATAAAGTGATCTCAACAACTCTTTGTCCACGACTTTAGCCTTCGAATACTTCATATCAACATAGCCTGGGGAAGAATGTTTTCGCTCATTTTAAATTATAAAGGTTTCTTGAAATGTATTTAGTAATATAAATTTGTGCTTACACTTAGCTTCAGTGAGAGATGAAATCAAGTCGTTTATCCTTTATTTGTCCCTAGAAAACAAACTGTATATCAAATACTCAGTTTATGATAAGTTAATGTTCATGTTTATTGGGTCAAAACCAGTACAAAATGATTTATATACTATTCGATTATACTAAGGGAGTGGTAGGTCCGCATGAGACCAATACATAACAGACGATTGAATGAGGTGAAACAAACAAAAACATGCGAAGACTAAATAGATTAAATAATATGATCAACCATTCTATCAGTAACAAGGAATAGAAATCACTTTCAACAACATGTCTAGCTTATCGAAAAGATTAATTATCTTTTGAACATCCTCGTTGGCTTTTAAGCGATGATCTTTTAATGCAACTGCTTTAAATCCAGTGAGTAACCTCTCATAGTTTCTCTAGATATGTATTTACCATCATAGTGAAATAAAGTTTTGGGAGTTCATAAACACATAAGAGACAAAGCAACCATTAAAAAGGGGGAAACAGAAGGTTGCTGAAGATGCCCTACACAGAAAAACTTACAATAGAATAGTTAAAACATAGGTCTGCCTTCGACTTGCTCTCGTCTTTCTTCTGTTACATCATGAAAAGTATAAGGTGGGAGAAGATGAGTTCATGTGATATCCACTAAAGATGGACTTTTAAGAAAAATTTCCAACGCACAATATTTTGGTATGCTCTCAGTGACTGCTGTAAATTGTTGTGTTCCCAAGGGCCTGTCACAATGAAACATGTAAGACAATCATTCCTGAGGCTATCTGTCATTAAAATACAAGGGTCAGACCACCATTTCTACCAAGATTTTATAGCGTTCTTACTATATCAGTTATGACTCGTCTACAGGTTTTTAACAATTAGATAATAAATCTTACACTATGAATTTTTATCCATGATACCTAAGGCAATAACTTCCTTGGCATGTTTTATGCTTTCAGCAACAACTACCTCCTGACTATCCGCACCTATATGGATAAACAAACCTGAAGAAATAGCGTAATGAGCGAACAGAGGGGTAAAAGCTACTGGTGCAGGTGAAATCCGCTACCTTGACATATTTTGTTGAGTTAACCTCCGTTCGTCACAGATCTCAGTTCCTATTCTCAAAAAATTGATGCTGTCATTAATATATTTTTGAGAATATCTATGGATGCACTAATGAAGGAGGAAACAACTAGTCTTCACGAGTAACTTAAAGAAATTGATAGCTAAAATTTTAAATCTCATGGGCTCGCCATATTCTAACTACAGTTGAGACACTAAAAACGAACCATTGGGACAAAAGATCGTGGCACTAGAAGAATACTTTCAAGTACACAATGTAAATATAGTTTTGGAAATGAAAGGGTTCAAGAAAGGTTATGAGAGGTTAAAGAGGGCAAGTTTAAAGCCTTATGGTGTCAAAGACGAAACAAGAAAGTGTAAGATTTGGTACAACATTTGGCAATTAAATGTGATGGTCCATTGTTAAGAGAACATCTAGGTTTCCATATGTTGCGCCTAAGTACTTACTGGCGCTGATGGCAGAACTAACATATGTCAACAATTAGTGATTCAAATAAATAATGATTAACCTCAATAATTAGACATGCTAGTGACCAAAAGTTAATGTGATACCTACATCATCTTACTTGTATTTGATAAAAATAAATTATCAACCTTTCTTCAAAGTTCATGTGATACCTACATCCCATTTGCATCATCTATAAATTCACCATAACAATCTAGAATCAGTCCAAGGCTTTACTTCTTGTTCAATTACCTGAGATCTATTACTATATTTTTTAGCAACAAATATATTGAAACGGTAAAAGTAACAATATGCATAAACGACATTCCTCCACAATTAAAAAGGCTAATTAAGATAGGACAAGACCCAAAAAAGAACAAAATTGAAAAAAAAAACAGTAACACATACTAACTAAGCGAATACCTCAGATAACGAAACATGACAAACTAGGCCACAATCACTAAGGGGCAGTTTGGTATGCATAATTTCGAAGGTTTTTACAAGTTTTGAAATTAAAAGTCTTTTCATATCGTGTTTGTTTGACGTTTAAGTGTGTGTGTGTTTAAAAGTAGGACCCCAAAGAAAGCGGCTTTTGGACTCACTAGAAGGGTGAATGTTTTAAAAAACGGAGAGCACAATAAAATTATTGGACAAATATATCCTTTTTCTTTTTGGTTCTCTCTCCAACTGATTCTTCTTCTCAATAAACTTCTCATATCTTCTTCACTCCAATAAATTTATATTCTCTTTTATCTTTTAATTTGGACGTCACTTTATTAGGTATTGATTTGTTGATAATCATTCTTCATTTTATTTATGTTACATATAAAGATTACTCCGTATATAAAGATCGTGTGTTAAAAATTGAAAATTCATTTGTTTGATCATCACACAGTTGTGATATTTTATGAACAATCAATATTACTTTTGTTTTCTTTTATATCATTAAATAAAGTTTCATTTTTTTGGTTTGACCATATTATCGTTTTCTACGAGCCGCGTTATCAAAGTCAAACCTCATGCCTTAAATCTCTTGACCAAACATAAAAGAAAATTGGAGACCAATTGACTGATGGAACCTTTGCAAACAATGATAAAAATAGCAGACATCACAAAAGACGTCGACCTGAAGCTTATCACATATTGGCATCACACTTAATATTACAGCCAAACATACGACCTTTTTAAACTTTATATTATGATTTATGAACACCCTATTAGTAATAGCTTATGAGTAATAGGCTATTGAGAATATAACATATGCTAAGAAATTTAATCTTTATGGTTTTTACCATGTAGTAAGTTGACTAACCTTATCAGCATGAGTATGCTCTTGTTTCATATATTCAAGAGCATTGAAGCATATTAGGTGTGTATGCTCTTTTCCATCCAAAAACTATTTCATACCAGCAAGACAAGATTATCTCTTATCAATACTCAGCATGAGTTTCTTCGTGCGAACACCTGCCATAATTTCTAAAACCATTTAGAAAAAGCTAATTAAATGAACATGATTTGAAGTAGAGGTGGCAAATCTTGCCCATTTGGATACATATAGGCACTTTTTGATATTTTTTTTAAAAAGATGGGCATTTTTTTTCCCATTCTTTATAATTAATAGGCTAAACGGTCGCATATGTAAGAAACTAAATGGGCTTAATGGGCGCACTTGTAAAATACTAATTAGGCTACTCGGCGAATATTTTTTATTTATTTTTTATCCCCGGCTTTCAAACAAATATTTTTATTTCTTAATTCTACATTTTTATATGTTTTTTTCATTTTTAGCTTACGCCCGTTTAGCCCGCCCGTTTCGCCCGTGCCCATTTAGCCCACGCCCATTTGGCCCGCCGCCCATTTAGCCTGTTGTCCGTTTAGCCCACCCTCCGATTTTGCCACCTCTCTTTGAAGGGTAAAAATTAAACGTTATGATTATAATTTATGACTACCAGCAAATCTAAATCTCACATAAATTATTTTAACTGTCACCTGAATGCCAAGTATAATGAAATACGTATATGTGTACCTTTATTGAGATTCATTTAACATTACCACATGCAATTATTCCCTGGTGAACTGTAAGAAGCCAAAAAAATAATCTACAACAGAAGCCAAAAAAATAATCTACAACACAATACATAAACATTAAAGCAACAAACCCCACCCTCACTCCAATATTATAAACCCAAGGAAAAATAAACACAGCCATAATTTCACCTAAAAAGTCTCTATAAAAATTGTCATCGTCTATTTCAAATCATATATAGGGGTATTGGTAACATCAGTAAAAATATTAAACAAACAAAATACTTCTTACATTATAATCTAATTAGACATTTATTGGAAAGAATCAAGCATAATATTACCTTGTTAAAGGCACTAAACTCGAGTAAATATGGTTGCAAAACAGATCATGGATTAACTTATATATGTTACGAAGTAGTAGATCTGGAAAAGTGGTCAGAGATTAATGGAGTGGGTGGGAAGAATCGAGGGAGATCCAGGAGATGGTAAACAGATTTAGAATTAAATAAATTTTCAATTTAGGATGAGAGAGAGAGGAACTGATTTGGGGAAAATGATTTTGGGGAAAAAGATTTTGGGGTGGGCGGGTAAGTGAAATATAATTTCATTTTAGGAGGGGATATGATAGCTAGTACAATTTTTTTAATTCACTAGTCTAAAAGAGTGCAACACTTTTATAAAAATGTTACATTATATCTAAAAAAAGCAACACTTATTTTTAAAATGTCGCTTTAAAGTTAATACTCTAAAAAATGCAACAGTTTTAAGAGTGTTGCTTATAAAATGTTACATTAGCCTTATTTTGTTGTAGTGTTTTAACAGTAGCTAAATGTAACTCAGTAGGCCTAGTTTGATACCTAGCACACATACATATAGCAAACTGAAGATCAGGTCGACTGGCTGTGATATACAGAAGAGTACCGACCATTCCACGATAAAGTTTCGGATCAACGGCAACTCCATGAGGATCTGCATCAAGCTTAGTTCGTTCCACCATTGGAGTATCCACGGGGTCGCAAGATTCCATCTTGTATTTCTTAAGCGATTCAAGGGCATACTTGGATTGATTGATAAAGATGCCTCTGGGACTCTGAGATATCTGAAGACCTAAGAAGAATGATACCTTGCCCATCATTGACATCTTAAACTTGGAAGACATGAGTGTCCCAAATTCGTCGGATAAAGTTTGGTTCGAGGCTGCAAATATAATATCATCAACATATATTTGTACCATAATCATATCTTTACCTCGTTTCTGAATGAACAGCGTAGGATCCACCTTGCCTTTTGCGAAGCCTTGTGTAATGAGGAGTTGTGACAAAAGATCATACCATGCGCGAGGATCTTGCTTCAACCCATAGAGAGCCTTCTTAAGCTTGTACTCATGATTTGGATAATTAGGATTCACAAAACCATCCGGTTGTTGAACATAGACCTCTTCCTTGAGTTCACCATTAAGAAATGCCGTCTTCACATCCATCTGATAGACGATCATATTCATGTGGGCTGCATAAGCGAGGAATAGTCTAATAGCTTCCAAACGGGTAACAGGTGCAAAGGATTCCATAAAGTCGATGCCCAATAATTGCTTGTATCCACGAGCTACTAGTCGAGCTTTGTTTTTCAAAATTCCACCTAACTCATCGAGTTTCACCTTGTAAACCCATTTCAAAGTGAGTAACTACACTTGATCCGGGCATGGGACAAGTTCCCAAACATCAAGACGTATGAATTCGTTAAGTTCTTCTTGCATAGATTCTATCCAACATGATTGAGTAAAAGCTTGTTGCCATGTCTTAGGTTCAACTTCAGTGAGAAAAGCATCAAAGTGACAAAACATTGCACTTTCTTGTCACTGACTTCGTGTGGATACTGGACGATTAGGGTCACCAATAATAGAATCTATAGGATGATCCTTAGTCCACTTGCTATCATGTTCACGAATCCGTGGATTGGAGTAAACCGTACTAGGAGCTTCCTCTGAGGTGGACGACCCGGCTTGATTAGGGTCGGGAATTGGTACACCAAAGAATGGAAGTTCACGCATTTGAGCGAATTCCAAATCGTGATCATCATCATCCTCTTCATCATCAATAGGAATGACATGGGTAGTTGAAACAGGTGTTGGTTGAGAATTACTTGTTGAAGGTATATCTTGACCAATTGTAGGTGCAGATGTATCTGATTGTGCTACGGTTGCTGGAGCAACAACTTCGGTTACCGGAGCTATTACCTCAGGTTCTGGAGCAACAATAGTTGGAGGAGTAAAGAATTCATCAAAGAACGGTTGAAACAACGTATCCCATTCATTCCTAGTAGGTGGTGTAAATGATGATGAAGTAGGGTTATTTGGGACAAGACCAGAACTAATGTTACTAGGTCCCATTTCATGAAGTACGGGTTCAGAGCTGCTTTGCTCAGAAGCCATTGCTGTCAGCTCATCAAAATCAACATTCATAGTTTTGAGGATCTTGCGAGAGTTACGGTTGTAGATTCGGTATGCCTTCTTTGCGGGTGCGTAACCAATGAAAAAACCAATATCAGCCTTTAGTTGAAGTTTTCCCAAATTGTCACCATCATTATTTGGATAGCAAAGAGAACCAAATACATGAAGATATGATAAATCTGGTACTTTTCCATGGAGAAGCTCATAAGGTGTTTTACCATGGCGTTTATGAATTAGTGACCGATTTTGGGTGTACACTGCTGTTGATACTGCTTATGCCCATAAAAACAATGGAGCCTTTGCGTAAATTAACATCGTTCGAGCAGCTTCCATTAGTGTGTGATTTCGCCTTTCAACGACACCGTTTTGTTGTGGAGTGCGAGCAACGGATGTTTCATGATAAATGCCAACTTCTTCCTAATAATCACGCAAAATTTGATTCACAAATTCGGTTCCATTATTTGTACGAATGCGTCGGACAGTAGTGTTGAGACGCACTTGAATCATCTTGAGAAATCCGATGATGAATTTAGGTGCCTCATTCTTTGCTTTAAGAAATTTCACCCATGTAAACCGAGAGTAATCATCGACAATGATGAGGATGTACTTTTTGCCACTAAGACATTCAACACGCATTGGCCCACAAAGATCCATATGCAACAGATAAAGTTTCTCTTGGTTGGTGTCTTCCGTCTTGGGTTTGTATGATTTTTTAGTGCTTTTCCCCATAGTACACGCGGAACACAAATGATCCTTGTGAAATGATAGTTTAGGAAGACCACGAACAAGTTCGTTTTTCGCCAAGTGATTAATAGCGTCAAAGTTAAGATGAGATAACCGTCGATGCCATAACCATGACTTAGTCTTCGATGCTTTAGAGAGAAGACATACGAGAGAAGCGGCCATCATGTCTTGTAGAGACAAAGTATACAAATTATTCCCTCGAGTACCTTTCAATAAATCAACCCCTTCCAAATTACGAATGAAGCAGGTATGCTCTCGAAAAGCAACTTCTAGGTTTGCATCACAAAATTGTCCCACAGAAAATAAGTTGTGACCGAGACCTTCCACGTAATACACTCTTGAAATTATAACATTCCCAATATGATATTCACCATAACCCATTATCTTTGCAATATGATCATTTCCAAATCGAACCGTACCAAGAAACTTGCTGACGAAATTTCTAAGCTGAGAGCGATCTATGGTCATATGCTTGGAGCAACCAGAGTCCAAATACCAGAGAACAATTTGGACCACCTGTTTTCAATCACAACAGTAGACAATGCATTGGAAACTATTGGTTTTGGAGTGTTAGCAGATACAGATATGTTATTATCAGAATTGCTAACATTTTTGTTATCCTTAGATTTCCTGCATTTTCTAATGTGAGTTTTAGCATTTACAGGTTTTACTGTTCCCATTTTCTGAGGTTTTGGAGTATTAGCGGGCACTACAGTGGGAGTAGACCTATTTAAAGGGCACTTTGTTCCTACAGTAGTGTTGGTGTTCCTAGTTAAAGGACACGCTTGTGTTTTGGTAGCCTTGGTACTCCTAGTTAAAGGGCACGCTTTCTTCGCTTTAGTGGGAGTGATCCTAGTCAAAGGGCACGTATTTCCTACTATAGTGAAAGTTCTACCAGTGGGGCGCCACATCCATCCAACTTGGGTTAACACTTTCCCAGTCGGTTTCCATTCTAATCCATTTTTCTGGGCATACATCTCATTCACATGGTCAATAAGGCAAGAATCATGACGACTAGAAAACATACATTCATTGCAATTCCAACATTTCAAATTAGAATTCACAGTAGGCTTAGAACGTTGCACAACCGCAGAGCCTTTAGGTTTAGCTACATGATTCTTTTTATTCAAAACAAAAATAACATTCCTAGGATGGGCTTCTACTTGCTTCTTCACTTGACTACTAGGTGGGGGCAAGATCCTATCTTTCTTCTTGTATCTCTTAAGCTTAGATCTTTGAGCCTTAGTAGTGGTGCTTACTCCTGTAGAAGGCAACACGGGAATATTAGAAGCTGGTTTTGATTTCGCCTTATCTTTAGTGACCAAAGGTTGAGGTGGTTTAGTCCTACGGCCCTTATTAAGTGGTGTGACGGCTATAAGGTTCCTTTTGATTGGACTAGAGGACGATGCTGAGACAGTGGCTGCGTTATCCACAACATTCTTACCTTTCAGAGTACGAAGTGTTTCCTTTAACTCAGCCAAGACCAGATTCTTATCACAAATTTGTTCCCTCAAATCAGATATTTCCATCGACTTTCGATTCAGTTGTTCAATCAATGATTGATTCTGTGCAGTGTTATCAACACATGCGGGCTGTACTGAATCGAAGAGTCATGTATTTTTCTTTTTTAAGTTATCAACTTTGAACAAAATCTTGGAAACTCGATTATCTAGATCAAGTTTAAAATTCTCAGCGGCTTCAAGTACGTTCACACAGTTAAGCTCCTTAGATTTCTCTATTTCTATCGGCAAAGATTGAGCAACCTTGTCACTTGGCTGACGCTGTTTTGATTGTAAATTCAATCGAAAATTCTTTTCAAAGTTTGCATCATCGATATTAACACCTTCGAATGACGTTTCAAAGATTTCTTGAATAAATTGTTGCTTGCATTCAAGCGAAATACAATGTGTTTGAATCTCATCAAAACGTTTTGAAAGCGAAGAATATGAATCTTGAAGCTTTAAAAATTCAGCGTCAGATTCGTGACAAGTACTATCTACCACAGTATCCACAGATTCAACATTATGCACAATAGAATCATTATCAACACGTTTATTCACACAGACGGAAACAATATCATGAGACATCACTTGCTTCAGAAGCTGATCATTTTGGCGTGAAACTCGTTCTATTTCAAGTAAACTGTTTTCATAAGCATCATCCATTTCAGTGAAAACACGTTTAACTTCTTCTATTTCCAAATACAAATCTTGATCAAGATTACTAAGACAAGCTTTAACATTCTTTACAAACGGAATATATTCGTCTCGGAACGCAGCTCTAGTGTGCTAAAAGTTCCATTCACCTTCCGTTATGGCCGAAGCCGTCGTACGTTCCAAAATGACCTTGTCAAAATCGGCTAAGTATTGGTGTACCGCATTTAAGTTAACGGGCGGATTACTTACCGGTGGAATTAACTTCGTTAAATCCTTTTTGACAAGTGTAGGAGACATACTGGGAGGGTTTTCTTTTGACAAACTTTGGGGCACAAGAACTGTCAATTCAGCTAATTCCTTTTGTAAGCGAATGCGGGTCTTTTTAGAAAATTAATCTTTGTTATGTTGATCATAATCAATTGTATGGAATTTTAAAAGAATTTTAGAATGAGTTTCATCCGCAAGTGACTGAGTCGCGTCAGAACTACGAACAAAAGGTGCTTCTTTCGATTTGCCAATTATTGTCATATCATAAAGACCGGGAATATATTCTTGAGCTTGTTTTGCATAACCGGGATTAGGTGGTAAATCTTGAAGACGCTTACGTTCGAATTCTTGAAATGATTTAGTTAAAAGATGAACCTTTTCTGTGGAAGCGTATTGTTTTAAAAGATGTTGTTCCTTGAATTTAAGAAGTTTGGTAACATTAATTTCCGATTCAAACTTTTTAGACTCGAGAGTTTCGAAATCCATTTTAAGTTTCTGAAAATCATTGACAACCGACTCTTTTGCTTTTAATTCATTGGAAAGATTAGCTTTTAATGATTCTATTTCTTTCAAGTGTTCAATCTTTTCAAAATAAAATTGGTCAAATTCAGAACATGTTATTTTCTCTTCTTGAGGGATCATTTCAAAAGTTTTGACCTTTTCTTTATGCAACGCAAGCTCAACAGTTTGGGTGGAATTGGTATCTACGGATTATCTGAGGGCCATATGCATTTGATCAATAATATGTTTAGGCACCATGACCAAATCATGTTGAGCATAAGATTTCATACCCGTCGGAGCATTTGGTTGAGGTTCACTCAAATGTGTAGGATTGGGTACCACATCATTTGAGTTACTAGTTCCCGAATGCTGTTCGAGGTTGTCATTTTCATGCCCAACTTGATGTTGGTTATCATCAATATTATTAGATGTTGTTGGTACCACACTGATGACATCAGAACCGTAGTGAGAGAGATTAGCAACGAGAGCAGCTTGGGCAGAGTGAATGTCATCACAATCCGAATCGTATGCATCAAGATCGTCCGCTTGATAAGCTGCATTAGAAGTGGAAACAACTGCAATGCCTTTAGTATCTGCTGCCCCTGGGTCTGCAAGAAATGCTAACTCCTCTGAATCCAAAATCTTCCCCTTAGACTGAGCATCAACCAAATACATCTTCTCACGAAACCATGCATCATCCCTCCTCCTTTTCGGCTGAGTGCATTCCTTAGCCATATGACCTTGTCCTCGACAATTGTAGCACGTCACAACCTTCTTAGGACCAATAGGACTCCCATTTCCACTAGCTTGAGAATTTACAGCTTGATTGTTCCCAGTCCTTGTAGGAGTTCCATATGAATTTTGCCTTCCCTGAATGGGTTGCACTGTCACTTGACCATCTTGAACAGTGGCTTGTTTTCGAGGATTTGAAGAGGTGCGGAGCTGATTGTTTGTTGGTGGAAATCCTCTAGTTGCAACAAGTTTTGAAAAATAGGCTGTGAGATGGTTTAGAACATCAGCTGGCGTATCATTTGGAGTAAAGACCGGTGCTTGGATTGGTGGAAGTTCATTAGAGTAGAAAGCTTGTGCTGGTTGTGCTTCTATTGGAAAATATCCTTGCTGAGGAGTATAGCCCAATGGAGAAGTGTTGGCTTGTGATAGTGATGTCTGATATGGTGGTTGCTGCGGAAAAGATTGTTGATGAACACCTTGTTGATATGCTTGCTGTGGCATCACTAGTGGTGGATAAGATGGTTGCTGTGGTTGCTGATAGTTGTGTGGTGGTGTCTGCTGCAAGTATGATGGTTGCTGATAAGTATAAGCCATGTTTTGTTGAGAAGCATACATTGCAAGTGGATCATGAACTTGAGGTGTAGACAACCGAGCCTCGATCACATGGCATTCGTGTTGTTGAAGAAAAGCTTGAAGTTGATCCACATTGGTGTTATGAAAGTCCTTAGCCAATTTAACATCCATCACGTATTTTTTCCATTCTGAAGGAAGAGTGTTCAAATACTTGGTGTTCAATTGAAAGGTAGGAATTGTCATGCCATAGATATTGAGCTCATTCAACAATAGGGTAAATCTCAGATAGTAATCATTGAGAGTCTCCCCTGGCACATAGGCAAACTTATCAAAAGTATCATAAAGCTTACACTCTCGTTCTTGTTTTGTTAACGAGGTGCCTTGCATTAGAACCCGAATTCTATCCCATAACTCTTTGGCAACTTTGTGTTTGCTGACGAGTTTGTAGACATCTGGAGGAAGGGCTTGGAGAATGATGTTTGTAGCATACTTATCACATTTATCTTGAATCTTCATATCTCCAGTCAACTCACCCGTTGTGCGAGGACGAGTAGTCGTACCTTCCGTCACTGTACCATAATCTAATGGTCCATTGAGCACCGATGCCCAAATTAGATGTCCATTCTCCTTGTTCAACATATAAAGTTCCATTCAGGAAGCCCATTCCTCATACATAGTCTTCACCAACATTGGTGGACGATTATCCATACCCGAGAGGATGGACTTATCCGTAAGAGATGTGTACTCCATTTCAATAAGTTAAGATTTACAAACGTTGATCGATCAATGAAAGAAAGTAAATGTGTTTGTTGTTGTGAGTTGAAGTCGAGAAATTTGTGATTATCGGAATAGTGATCGGAATAGTGATCGGAATGATGATCGGAATGAACCCTAATCGGAATGTACCTAATCTAAATACCAATCTGAATACCAATCGGAATGCCGTAATCGGAATACCAATCTGAATACCAATCGGAATGCTGTGATCGGAATACCAAATCTGTATACCAATCTGAATACCAATCGGAATGTCGTGATCGGAATACCAAATCTGAATACCTATCTGAATACCAATCGGAATGCTGTGATCGGAATACCAAATCTGAATACCAATCGGAATGCCGTGATCGGAATACCAATCTGAATACCTATCGGAATGCTGTGATCGGAATACCTAAACCCTATTCCGATTACACTGATCGGAATGTACTATAAACCTTTTTCCGATGATCAGATCGGAATAATTCCCACTTTTCTCGGACAAAACTCAAACAATATGTGATTTTAAGCCAAAAAATGATCAAAACACCCAAAAATTTTATGTTTTTAGCCAAAGTAACTATACCAAATCCCTACCACAACTATGTAGAAGATTTGTATCAAGAAAAAACCATCAAAAACACAAAAAAAATTTTTAGACGTGTGAAAATGGATCAAAAATGGCGTATGAATCAAGAACACAAACACATGAACAATACAATCATCCCATGGCTCTTGATACCATTTGTAGGATTGTAAATCTTGCTTATGTTTCTAGAGAGAGAAAGAGATACAGAGATGGTGGATTTCACACAAACTTAGAGAGAGAAACTAAAAATAACTATGTAAAAATTATGAAACCACACACCCTCTCCATCAAAGGAGAGGGTTTATATACCCAAGCCCTTGTCATGGGCTTGGGCTTACATTTTGGGCCGGCCTACACATGTTGTAGGCTAGGCTTGATGTTGTTTGATAAACAAATAAAGTTATCTAAACTACGAGCTATTACATGAACTATCGTTGGAGTGACCGATCCTTCTTAATACGTAAAACGTATTTCCAACAATGGTGTATTTTAAATGGGTCAAACAAGTCCAACATGGTCAACGTGTAAAATCAGTCCAAAAAGTGTATGTTTAGAAATGTGATGTGTAACGAGTCATAGAAGTGAAAACTTTTCATGGGAATAAATATGTGTTTTATACAGGTCATGAGGTATTTTTGTGAATTTTCTTGAATTTTATACAAATGCTTAAGTCGTAGAAAACAGCCCGTACTTTTGGTAAGTACCGGCAAATTTATAAAATGAGAATCATTTTAAATACGTAGGTAAATGGTATAAGTCTAGTAACAACTACTTGTTTAGTTTTGGCGTGAGTTTTCATAAGCATTAAGTGTTTCGATTTGTGTGTGTTTAGTACAATTATGTACGCGGTGCATTGATTTTGTTTTCGTACTTTGACTTTTAGGTCAAGTGTTTGATTTTCCCGGTCATCCACGTCGTCGGTGACATTTCTCATTACGTCTTCACTAGAACCACTACTACGCCAGGTGAGTCTATAGCCTCGCTCTTTACTTATTTCAAATGTTTTTACCCGCGAGGGGGATACATGCTATATAAATGAAAATGAACATAAGTCATGAATGATTGTTGGACCCGAATGTTGCCTTGAAATTGTGTTGAGTACCTAGTTGCAAAAGGCCCTAATTTCATGAACTATTAACTATTGTCTTGCCCTTGCGAAGGGGGAAATAGCCGCTTATTCAAAGTGATAGTACTATGGGTTGACTACCCTATCCGAGACGAGGGCTAGTACGTTGATACCCCCTGCGGACGGATAATTTATGATAAGAGATAAGGTATAATTGCAACTGATGCCTTTAGTAGGGGCACTGGTTTCATCTGAATCACGCCGGTAATTATTACGCGGGGGATTGAGTTAACGGATTAGTCTCATGAGCTTAAACACAATTGTCATATCCTCTAATAATAGATTGTTTGCGCAACAATGCTATTGATGATCATGATTGGTTTTTAATACTTATTTTCAACTTATAATTTGATAAACCTATAGATTCGCTCCACCTTTGTGTTGACATTTTTAAGCATGTGTTTTAGGTAACCAAGATTGATAGCAGCGGAGCATGCGAGGATAGAAGTTGTTGTGGCTTGGCGGTCTACTTTGTTTTTCTTCCCTTTTAGCACTTAATTATTTTATATTATGTCATGTGAACGAAAATGCACTTTTGGGTTGAGATTCAGTGGGGACCTAAACGCAAAATCTGTTTAGTATTATCTATGGAATTGGAAAACTGTAGACTTTGATGATTGAATCAATCTTTAATTTATGTTTAAACTTTTACGTCTCTTTGAGTCGTTTAATATAGCTTATATGTGATGATAACTACGTAGCACCCAAATGTTGTAGTTCCGCTGTGCATAGCATTTGTGGGGGTGTTATAGATTGGTAATCAGAGCCATGAGTTATAGAGAACTAGGTCATTTTGAAAAATCCTAAACTATAACTTTTGGTGTCGTAAGAAATTGTCCAAGCACACAACTATCCTGCATGGCTCCGGTAAGCTTTCTTTAGCATTGCTTTATATTTTAGATGTATCCCTCAAACTGACACGAATTCTATAGTATTTAGTAAGTAAATACTTTGATATATATTGAGATATATTGTTGTGTACGTTGAGTACTTATCATCATAATTTGCAAATTCTTGTAAGATTATCTTATATGTTGCATGTATTTGGCATAACGGGCTACATTGCATTACATGGCAACACTGCATTGTAATCCTACGTGTATGTAGGAATGATTTTATGTATAAATACGTATATACTATGGTATTTAAAGGCATTGCACGTGAAGCAATGGTCCTTGAGTGATTATTGTACATGTTATAATGCGGTTTTCTTGAGAATTCGGCCTCACCGCAAATTATCAATCTTGATAATTAATTTATTGTTCGGATAACCGAATATGAACCTCGTTTGATACTCTAGATACGTAAATAACGCTTCGTAACATATTGTACATTGACTAGATTGATCTCGATTGTCATTATCGCACCGTGATGTGTCATTTTGGACATTTTCTTTTGAAACGTAATTTACTTACGTATTACTTTATTTCCTTTATTCCTTATGGGTTTGATATGTTAGTTGGCGTACCTATAATATAGACGAAGTATAATCAACGATGCGTACATCGTAGCGACGAATCACATGTGTATGTTATAAAACGTGGTTGAGGCGTGTCGCCATTTAATCATTGTTTACTATTCTACTTGAATTTTAAGATGTGTTTTAAAATAGACTAGCGTTGTGATCAATCGAGATAACTTGGAATTTGGTTGTTTTTTGTGTTAATTTTGTGGAGTACGATTTCGAGACTCATCCGAGGCCGATAACATCACTTAGTTGACATACGTATTCTCGCTTCGTTTATTTCATTTTGTTTTTGTTGTTTCATTATTTTGAATTTGATAGTATATATGACGAGGTCCGACATTTGTGTGAGTTAAGTAAGCACTAAACTTTGTTGATTGAATGAGTTAAACATAAAGTGTTTTACATATTTAATACTTGGCGGATGAAACTTTTGGATAAAAAAGGACTTATGATGTGTCTTGTAACAAATAAAAATAAGTGTAGAGAAGAAATGGACAAAGTGAAATTGTTTTTCCTTCAACCTTGGTTGGTATATCATAATAAGTGATTTATATTACTCGTAAAATCCTTGTTTTATATATTAATAATTTGATACTAGAAGCTAGTGATGGAATTGTTAAGAATTTGTTTAATATAATTTTAAAAAAAGGAGTTATAATAAAATTTACGATATGACTATTGAGTATATGTAACTTTGGATTTAGTATGAATTAATTTTCGGGTCAATGTAGCAAATTTTGGCGTATCTTGTAATATAAAACATGAGTAGAAGAATTGGTCATGTATTTTGGAGCTAAAAACTTTGTAAAATTGGTTTTATTTTAAACATAAGGTTATGTTACGTATGCATTGGTGTAAACTAGAACGCGTTACTTGTTGTAGTGAATAAAATGGGATAAAATCGGAATATACACTATAAGTGAGAAATTCTAACGCTTGAAATAAATTTTTAAATATTGATGGAACGTCATTGGAAATCATTTGTTTATTTAATTGTCGTTATAGAGAATCACTATGCATAATTCGGTGATGCTTGTTTAAAACCGTTTGATAATGGGCTAAGGATTAAAAGTTGAATTTTCTACATTTTAGAATTATTGAAATAAGCATTTCTGATTAATTATTATCTTATTATATTATTATTATTTTTGAGATTCAAGTCTCGGCTAAAATCAGTAAATTTATCCGAGATAATACTACGTGAAACGTCTTTGACGCCTGACTCGAGTCGCGTGAATAAAATATAGCATACAAATCAGTTTTAAGGAACATATGTGTATAATAAAAAGTCAAAGGTTGATTTTTAAGAGTTAATTCGACTAGATTGAGTTATTTTGGATATTTGTATATACGTAATAAGATATGTCGTAATAACGTAAAACTTTGAGAATTCTTACTATAAACGTTTTTGGTACTTAAGATATGAAGATTATTGAGATTTTGACGCGAGTATCGAGATTTTCAAAACTAATGATTTTACCAGTTATAATAACCGAGTCACCGAATCAACTAATGTTAGAAATTTTCTTGCAACTGTAATTTTTTTTCTAGAGATAAAAACTTTGTATAGATTGAAACATGAAAGGTCTGAAATCTTTAATGGGGTAACACGAATTAAAAATGTGCAAATGTTCGGTTTTACAATGTACAAGGTAACATTAATTAGAAAACGAAAATGGATTACCCAACACACGCCTACTTGTATATTATTTAATACGGATGTATATCTAATCTTTTGGGTCACGATGGTTCGATCGTACAACATCAGTTCTTAGATTTTGCAAGTCTATATCTAAATTTGGGTAGTCATGTGATTTTTCGTTTTAATATTGTTAATGGCATGAGACCATTATTTATTTTGAATTGCTACTTCACGATTACATGATAATAAGGGTATGTCACCCGGTGTATATTTTTGTCCTGTTCATGGACGCCGTAACTTTTCTTCTTTCGGTTAATGGAACTTAAAATTCTGTATTTACTTGTATGATGCTATAAATCTTCATTAAATTGGTTATTTATTTATAATGGAACAAAAGCGAGGAGGCGAAGCCGCTTTACCGAATTGTAGAGGTGAAAGAACTCGATCTTCCTGGTGAAATTGTTTCTATTCGACCAAGTGATTTTTCTCCTCTCTCCGTATACCCTTGGTGGAATGTGTGTGCAAACTCGAGACGATGTGAATTATGATCGTTTTTTTATTTTTGACGATTGTGTGGATATTCAATTTTTACTCCATGTAGTCGTAGATCACTGTTGTTATCCCGAGACTTTTGTCGTATATTTGAAGTATTTTTATTTCTAATGTAGTTAATATTAGTTGGCAATTATATTGCTCGTTTACCTCGTTCGATCTCATTGATTTTCGATTTTTTATTACTTGTTGTGCTTGCAATGATCTTTAATCCTGAACCACCTTACCATTGAGTGGTGAGTAGTCTGTTTTGAAAATATGTATGAGTGTGAAATGTTTCGTTTAACCAAATGTAAATGGTGTCGATTTATTTATTTAATTATTTATTCATTTTTCTCATAAATAGGCAAAGTAATGTATGTTTCCAAAGTAGACGAAAAATGTTTGATGTGTTTCTTAAAACGATGGTAACAATATTTTCCCATTTCAAATTCCATTTCAAATGGTTTAATTATTTTGAAGATTAGGTCGAAAACTTTCGTAGTCATATTTGGTATGTAATAATAATGTTTGTGTCGTCACTCGATCCTCAATTATGCACAGCTTAGCTAACTATGAATAATTCGGGAAGAGTCCTGTTTTGTTAATTGTCGTTGCTTGGCCCTTAAGTATGCATGATCTAGCTAATTATGCATAGTTTAGGAAGGGCACTATCGTGTCAAACAAATTGGTCATCTTGAAACTTGTAGTGTTTTGATAAACGTTTGGATGAGAACGTTTCTTTTTAAAATGGTGGATCATTTTTGCAAGTAGTCGTAGTTTCTTTGATTCTTAAAGAAAATTTTTGAATTTTCTTGTGTTCTTTGAAATCTTTTCTTTTTGTTTGGCGTTGACTTAGTAAGTCACTGTGACCGAGTAATTTTGGAAAATGTTTTTATGTGTGTGTGTAACATGCGAATTTCATCGGAATCACGAGGGTGTTGATGAAATACCAAAGGGACTCGTACCGACACTGAGAAGAAATTTTAAACAAGAATAGAAGACTGCCAAAGTAGAGGAAATCAGAGTTCAAGTGAATCTGAGGGGAATGACGAAGACTTCTCCTACATCAAACGTATCGTACCTTATTTATTTTCTTTTCTCGTTCTTTTGATATGTTTAACGACACGCGATAAACTGTTGAAGTTTACCAACTGTGCATCGGTAGTTGGAAGACAATTCCATTGCCGTCTTCGTTTATTTAAGTGAGGAATCCTCTTTGCTCGACTCAACCATCCTTGATTATCGATGGTTAAACGATAGATAAACATAGTTGATGTTTTTATGGTGAACCCTTGCCTTTTATGTATTTATGTGGTAAGTGATCTGGACGAGTGATCGTAAGTTGTGAGAACTTGAGACGACATTGTCCAATGAAGTCCGATCATGGAGAACATGTGCCATGTAATATATATCTTTTTACTGTGAACGATGATGCTTATTGAGATTTTGACCACGTTTGAGACGGAAGTGAGATGCTGTTCTTGTAATATCTTTTGGGTATGAATCCGTGGGTGAGCACCCTGCGATGACATATGTATGTATTTTATTTTATTTTCTTTTCTTTTTGGATATGCATCCTTAGCTAGCAAGCTTGTGAACTTTCTTTAACTTGCAATTTTCTTTTGCTGGAATCATCCGAGAATCATGTCAAATATTCTTATTTTATCATGGCTCGGCTGAATTCGCAAGCGTGGGTTAACTTGATTGAACAGATTGATTTGGCATGGTTTGGCTATGTTGCAAACATGTCGTAATGTGATTGTATGTGTTTTATAATGGCTTTTGTGTTTGATTGGATTGTGATGTCTTCGAGAGAGTTATGTATACGTCGAATGATTACCGTATCTGTGACAATCCGTCAATTTATGGTTGATATTTTATTCTCAATATTTATTTGAAAACATTATTTTAATGTTACAATATGAACTCACATATTTTTGGGAAGAAATTTGGATTTACGTCTTGAAGTAGCATCGACTACGTCTAAACCGGAGGATTCAACGTTACGTGCTTACGTTTACATACACCGTCTTTGGTGACAGTCCGACATTTCAGAAAATAAATTTATCCGTGAATATTATTTTGGAGTTTTAAATTTGTGTTGGTCCATATACTCACAAATTTACGAGAAGAGATTAGAACTTACGATTTTATTTTAACGTCCTTTACGACTAAACCGGAAACCCTAGGATTACGTATTTACGTTTTTGAACTCCATTTTTGATGAGACAATTTTTATTGGATTCGTTTTATGTCTTTGATTCATAATTTATAAAAACGTTTTTCGTGAAACGACCCGAGGGCACGCAAATCGAGGAAACTAGAATCGAGGAATACCCGTAAATTAGTGAGGTGGGACAAAATACATTATCCCACCCCACTAATACACATGGGATGGCACAACATGACACCACATCAAAGATGTGGCATCATGTTAACTTGTAGCTTACAAGTGTAAGCACTAGCTTAACACTTAAGCTAGTTTCTTCCACTCATCCCACAAAAACAACTAGCTACTCATAACCACCATTTTCACTCATGCAAACCACTCTCATCCTCCCATTTCTCTCTCAAAAATTCGTCCTACTCTCACCCTAAATAACCCATTTGATCTTGATTTAACCATGAAATCATATGTTATTCACACATATGATGAAAACCCATTGAAGTTATGAAGATTGGAGGTGATCTTAACATGTAAAAAGGAGTTTTCAAGGGAGTTTGGGGCTGATTTCTCAAGGAGTTTTCATGAAGAACAAGGGATTATTTTTGGAGGAATCTACAAATACTTGGTGATCCTAGAAGTGGTGTTGATATCTCATAAGATTGGTTACCCAAAACCATGTCTTGTTCATCCAAAAGCTCATCATTTCATCATCATGGTGGTATAAAGATTGTCCTCCTCATCTTCTTGTTATTTTGAATATGTAAACATGTATTTTATTTCTTATTGTATATGTATATGAAGATTATATGATGATAAAAATGTTATGTGGGGATTTGGTGTTGATAAACATGCTTGAAAAAGTGAGAAACTATAAGAAACAAGGCTAAAATCTTGTCTAAATATGTTGGCTGTATAAAACAGTAAAGAAACAGGTCATGGACTGATAAAATGATGAAGTAGAATCCATTTACATTAATCTATGGGTCTTGTACACATGTGAGAGTTGGCCATGCAATGGAATCATTGTAATGAGTGAGATATGATCAAAACAAGTTTAGGGTATAAATCTGAGGTTACTGTTTTGGACGATTTTTATAAAATATTTAGAAGATGATTCAACAGTAGCTATAGGAGGATTAAATGTAGCACATATCATCTAGTTTATGTGATAAAAATTTGAGCTTCTATCTCCATATAGAACTCAAGATATGGCAGTTTTGGTGAAAGTGAAGATAAAAATCAGATTTTGAAAATAAAGTATAATACTATTATATAAGCACTCAAAATTATATTGTATAAAATGTAAAGTTAAAACCCACTAACTCTTGTATTTTATTTATATAAATATGTACAATGATAAATAAGTGGACATTTTATAAAAATGGTAACTTGTTATGTTTTATAAGTTATAAAAACTATAAACATGATTTTTACGACTTTTTCGGCTAATACCGTAAAATTAACGTTTTTGTTAAATAAAACCTAGATGGTTGGACCCGTCTAATGAAAACATTATAAAACTTATATACTGATATATAGACATTTATAACAAGTAAAAACCGATAAAACCCGAACTATAGGGCATACGGACATTAACGAGCTAAGTAAACATATTGGACTAATACTTGGGCTAATAATTGGACTAAATAAGATAAATACTTGTAAAAAGAACTTATTGGCCTTAACCCATTTGGGCCCAACTTGGAAAATATATATACTGATAATATAGGTATAAAATGGATTAAAACAAGTTAAAGAACTTATAATAAGTTTATTGGACTTAAAACACGTAAATAGGTAAAACTAGTAAACTGGTATAAACGTTATCGACATATAACACTAAAATGAGTAAACGAGAATATGTAAACCCACTTGATCATCATATATATATAATCATCATATGTATACATAATTGTTATTTTTATAAAGTCATTGGACATGAGTCTAAGACCGAATATTATTTGTCTAGGTTTCCGTGATTGAAGCACGTACCGTACATCCAAATCGCCGATAACCGCCTTCCCACATCAACGTGAGTTCATAGCCTCGCACTCTTTTAAATGTTTTTATAAATGTTTATAAACCCGCGAGGGAGATTACATGTTAGTTTTTATAAAATAGGACACCATTTGTCCCGATTGTTTGTTTATTGATTTTGGACCCGAATGATTGAATGACCCGATTGTATGACCAGATAAATGATTAAAGGACCCGATAAATGAAATTAAATGGATTATTAAAGTTAGGTTATGTCACTAAAAGTCCCATTAGCATGAATTGTGAACTACCGGGAGTTGGTAGACGCTTATGCATTTAATAGTACTATTTGGGGACGATCACCCCAGTTCGCGCCTTGACGGTTGATCCCCGTCGTGCCACATTGATTGGTAAGCGAATTTATGTATGAGAAGATTTCCATAGCGTGACCTTTGTGATGACACGCTACTTTAGATGGGCAAAAATTGGTATCGGGTTAGCTACCCGTTGTTGGTTTAGTAAGGTAACAATGTCATGCGGCTTATAATAATCCAAAATTAACAAAATACTACTAGACGCTTCGAATTACGATGTATTGCCTGACTAGCAATACAGGGTCATATTAATGATATTATGTTTGTGTTTTGGTTTTCATAACCATATTCATATAACGGTTTTTATTTGATTTTATACAATGTCATAAGACGTATTGTATGATGTTTTTACGACATTGGCTCGTATAATAATTTTTAAGGCAAATGCCTATATTATGATTTTCGATAAGGATTTGTATAAAATAACTTTGGCTATTTTATGGCCTATTACAAAGATTTGTATAAAATGATTTTGGCTATTTTACGGCCTATTACAATGATTTGTATGAATTGATTTTTGGTACTAATTTTATACCAAAGTTATATTGATGGAATTTATTAAACTCTATGAATTCACTCGGCGTTATCGCTGACCTTTTCTTTTAACATTTTTATCTCAGGTACTTGAAGGTAATTCTCGGGAAGACGACAAGAATTCATGGCCCGCACTTAAACAATATTTTTCCATTCAAATACTTTGTAAAACTTTGTATGAAATATAATGACTTGGGACCGATGTAACTTTGATATTTATGAATGGAAATGATTTATTATTAAACGACGCGATTTTTTTAGCGTTGTCTATGATGTGAGTAATGTGCTATCCCGTAACACCAACTAGTCTTCCGCTGTATTGAGTTGTATAAATTTGGGGGTGTTACAGTATCGATGAATTCGTTTTTGACGAAATAGGTTTGTATGTACATAATATTGCGATTAAGGTGATTTTGTATGACTAGTATTAATTACTTCGTCTTGTATATTGTGAACGTTTTCGATGGGGTTATGTGTGACCCGTGCGATTTTATTTTGTGAGTAATTATTTTTATGAGATGATGGACTAAGTGAAAGGACGATTCGAACGTTGGAAGACATGCTCCAAACGTGTGTGATTGATTTTGATTATTGTTGAGATCGACACTTGCCGTTGGTAGTACCTTTGTACAACGACATTTACCAAGCTAACAATGAAGATGCAACATTTGAAGAAATATGTTGATGAAAATGTGAATCGCCAGTTGGATAGAATGAAGTAGGAAAAAGTCAGATGAATGGACTTGAAATGATTTAGGAGGCTACGGATGGATCGAGATGTTAAGAGATTTAAGCAAGGTATAACACTCATTGTGAAGGTGTGATGGAACCCGAGACGTGAACCGAAGTCCACAACGGAACGTGAAGACTCCTTTAGGAAGAAGTACACTTATCTTTCTAGTAGTACGAAATGCGAGTATAAGAACCGGAGAGCGCCGGGACGTCGCTCCCTTAAGGAGGGGAGGATGTAAGACCCGTGAATGTGTCGTATGATGCTAAGTTATTGTCTCAAGAGTTGTTCAGTATGAGCATCTCTCTTAAGTTGTGGCTCACTTGTGGATGTGATATCCCGAGCCCAACGTCATTTATTTAATCCTATTTTACGTATATTTTTGAAATTTTTAAGAATTTTTATCGTGGATTTATTTGACGGTTTAAGTTGAAACCAACGTTTAAGGTCGAAATTTTAACGTTTGACGATTTAAGAAGAACCGATGACGACTACGATACCGATGGATGTCCAAAATTTGCCTTTTATTATCGATTGATCGATATTTGAGTCTTTCGAGATTTTATTTTTATTACGTGTTAAGTCGAGTCGGAACCCTATGAATATTCGTTTTGTGTGCGTTTTAACCAATTAAAAGTATTTTGAGGTAGTCGGGACGACCCCCGACCCCCGTAAATTTTCGTAATAAACTAGTAAGTCGTTTTCCACTATTAAGTAGTGTCGTTTAAGAATAAGGCCAAAAGAAAGCCCATTTGACAAAACAAGTTCCCCTAATTTTTACAAAAAGAAGAAAATCAAAAACACACAAAGAAACACTCTCCAACATTTTCTCCTTTCTCTCCTTTTTTCTTCTTTGGTCGTCGGCCACCACAAACAACCACCACCGATATTTTTTTTTATCTTTTGATTTGATTAAATCCAAGTTTAGACCACCTTCTCATTTTTCATTGTAAGTGTTTTCATACAATCAATTATAACATGCATTAACACAAATTTTTCAAGAATCAATGATTTTTCAAAAATATGTTTTAATCTAATTAAACCCGTTTATTATTTAATTCATGTGTTTATAATGATAATTAATCCATAAAATAAGATGGGGATTATGTTGTTGGTGTTCCACAGCCCCAAAAACCCACGAATTTTTGGGGGTTTTTGAGTGTTCATGGTGTTTGATGATTTTGCTTGTGGGTTTGTGTTTAGAAAGTTGTTTTTGGTGTTTTTGAATGGGTTAAACACATTGCATGTATGATTTGGTATTGGGTTTTCGTTAGGGTTTGAAGTTCTTGGTAGAATAGGCTGTTTAGGATGATTGGGTATGATCATAAGTGGTTAGAATAGGTCTAGGTAATGTTGGATTGGATTGAAATCAAGTGTTAGGGTGATTTTGAAAGGGTGATTTTAGACCAGATTATTCAAGCATGTTTTTAGTGGGTTTAATTTTGAAAACAGGTCATGAACATAGGATTTAGTTGTAGAGCTTTGTTTTAGCTTCGTTTTGGTATAAGGTAGAGCTTACGACTCCAAACGAGTCAAAAGTTATGATATTTTGAAAGTTCGTGTACCGGGAGATGAGAATCAACACAATCCGAATTTTTGTTTGGTTTTGGGTCAAATCCCGGGGACCATAGATAGAGTTTGGTAAATGATTGAAAGTTGATTTTTGGTCTCAAACCTGCACTTGTGAGTCTATTTTTGGACTTTGGTGTTTTATTGGTCGATGGTGTATTTTAAATGGGTCAAACAAGTCCAACATGGTCAACGTGTAAAATCAGTCCAAAAAGTGTATGTTTAGAAATGTGATGTGTAACGAGTCATAGAAGTGAAAACTTTTCATGGGAATAAATATGGGTTTTATACAGGTCATGAGGTATTTTTGTGAATTTTCTTGAATTTTATACAAATGCTTAAGTCGTAGAAAACAGCCCGTACTTTTGGTAAGTACCGGCAAATTTATAAAATGAGAATCACTTTAAATACGTACGTAAATGGTATAAGTCTAGTAACAACTACTTGTTTGGTTTTGGCGTGTGTTTTCATAAGCATTAAGTGTTTCGATTTGTGTGTGTTTAGTACAATTATGTACGCGGTGCATTGATTTGGTTTTCGTACTTTGACTTTTAGGTCAAGTGTTTGATTTTCCCGGGCATCCACGTCGTCGGTGACATTTCTCATTACGTCTTCACTAGAACCACTACTACGCCAGGTGAGTCTATAGCCTCGCTCTTTACTTATTTCAAATGTTTTTACCCGCGAGGGGGATACATGCTATTTAATTGAAAATGAACATAAGTCATGAATGATTGTTGGACCCGAATGTTGCCTTGAAATTGTGTTGAGTACCTAGTTGCAAAAGGCCCTAATTTCCTGAACTATTAACTATTGTATTGCCCTTGCGAAGGGGGAAATAGCCGCTTATACAAAGTGATAGTACTATGCGGTTGACTACCCTATCCGAGACGAGGGCTAGTACGTTGATACCCCCTACGGACGGATAATTTGTGATAAGAGATAAGGTATAATTGCAACTGATGCCTTTAGTAGGGGCACTGGTTTCATCTGAATCACGCCGGTAATTATTACGCGGGTGATTGAGTTAACGGATTAGTGTCATGAGCTTAAACACAATTGTCATATCCTTGAATAATAGATTGTTTACGCGACAATGATATTGATGATCATGATTGGTTTTTAATACTTATGTTCAACTTATGATTTGATAAACCTATAGATTCGCTCAACCTTTGTGTTGACAGTTTTAAGCATGTGTTTCAGGTAACCAAGATTGATAGCAGCGGAGCATGCGAGGATGGAAGTTGTTGTGGCTTGGCTGTCTACTTTGTTTTTCTTCCCTTTTAGCACTTAATTATTTTATATTATGTCATGTGAACGAAAATGCACTTTTGGGTTGAGATTCAGTGGGGACCTAAACGCAAACTCTGTTTAGTATTATCTTGGGAATTGGAAAACTGTAGACTTTGATGATTGAATCAATCTTTAATTTATGTTTAAACTTTTACGTCTCTTTGAGTCGTTTAATATAGCTTATGTGTGATGATAACTACGTAGCACCCAAATGTTGTAGTTCCGCTGTGCATAGTAGTTGTGGGGGTGTTATACATACTAACTTACCAAATAGGGATTTGACCAAAATACATGGATTTTAAAATAAAATCGATGTTGGAGGTGTGTAAGATAAGACCTTAAGTCATGACACAATGATCCTCCATGATTCTATCTTGTTCTTGCTATGTTTGAGTGAATCATACATATTAATTATTGAAGCTCGAGATTAATAGCAAGAATCAAAGAAAAAACGTTTTTAGATTGAATTAACAATGTCAAAACATTTCTTGACCATTTTCGAAGGAGACTTTGAGGATTTTGAAAAGGAGAAGAGAAGAGAAGATTTTCAAGAAGAGTTTAGGAGACTCAATGACTCAAAGAGATAAAAGACTCAAAAGAAAATAAGAGAATCAATAAAAGGAAGGCAATTAAGGAATATGTTCCATTAATCCTAGACCTAGACGTATGTAATTAAAGGGTTACCTCTTAAGTGGCTTAGTGAAGATGTCGGCTAAGTTATCCTCAGAGGGTACCTTCTCAATTGAAATGTTCCCCTTTTGAAAATTATCCCTAAGGAAATGGTGGCGAATTTCTATGTGCTTGGTTCACGAATGTTGCATGGGATTCTTGCTAAGGTCTATAGCACCTTTATTGTCGCACATGATGGGAACATCATCAAGAGAAATCCCGTAATCAACAAGCGCTTGCTTCATCCATAGAGCTTGTTGGCTTGCTTTTCCGGCACTCACATACTCGGCTTTCATGGTGGATATCGCAAGAGCGGTTTGTTTCTTGGAGAACCAAGAAGTTAAACAACAACCCATGAAGGTACAAACACCACTAGTGCTTTTCAGGTCCACATAGTCTCCCGCATGATCCGAGTCCGCGTAGACAATGGTTTCTACGCCGGTCCCTTTAGGATACCATAATCCTAAATGTATAGTGCCCTTAATGTATCAGAAAATACGCTTAACCGCTTCAAGGTGAGAGGTTTTGGGAGCCTCTTGGAAGCGAGAACAAAGGCAAACACTAAACATGATATCCGGTCGACTTGCCGTCAGGTACAAAAACCTACCAATCATACCTCTATATTTGGTGTTGTCTACCGACTCAAAATCATCATCTACGGTGAGTTTAGTATCTGAGGCCATTGCGGTCTTCATTGGTCTAGATTCTTCTAATCCAAATTTCTTTAGCATTTCTTTAGCATACTTAGTTTGACTAAAGAAAATACCATCATCCATTTGTTTAATTTGGAGTCCTAAAAAGAAGTTAAGTTCTCCCATCATACTCATTTCAAACTCATCATGCATGATTTAGGCAAAGTCATCACACAATTCTTGACAAGTTGAGCCAAATATAAAGTCATCAACATATATTTGCACGATTACGATGTGAGAACCTTTCTTCTTTGTAAAGAGCGTGTTGTCTACCATCCCCATGGTATACTCATGTTTAACAAGAAACGCTTTTAAGTCTATCATACCAAGCTTTGGGTGCTTGTTTAAGGCCATAAAGTGCCTTCTTAAGCTTGTAAACATGATTCGGTTTCTCAAAACTAATAAAGTCGGGAGGTTGAGCCACATATACCTCCTCATTGATCAAACCGTTAAGAAACGCATTCTTTACATCCATTTGTTGAAGCTTAAAGTCTAAGGCACAAGCGTAGGTTAAAAGGATTCTAATGGATTCTAATCTTGCTACTGGTGCATATGTCTCGTCATAATCAATCCCTTCTTGTTGATTATAGCCTTGAGCTACAAGTTTAGCTTTGTTACGTGTGACAATCCGTCAATTTATGGTTGGTATTTTATTCTCAACTATTATTTAAAAATATTATTTTAATTTAATATTATGAACTCACTCATTTTTAGGAAGAAAATTTGATTTACATCTTGAAGTAGCATCGACTACGTCTAAACCGGAGGACTCTACGTTACGTGCTTACGTTTACATACACCGTCTTTGGTGACAGTCCGACATTTCAGGAAATAAATTTATCCGTGAATATTATTTTGGGATTTCAAATTTGAGTTGGTTCATAAACTCACAAATTTATGAGAAAAGATTAGGACTTACGTGAATAATTTAACGTCCTTTACGACTAAACCGGAAACCTTAGGATTACGTATTTACGTTTTCGAACTCCGTTTTTGATGAGACAATTTTTATTAGATTCGTTTGTGCCGTTGTTTCATAATTTATAAAAATGTTTTTCGAAAAACGACCCGAGGGCACGCATATCGAGGAAACTAGAATCGAGGAGTACCCGTAAATTAGTGGAGATGAGACAAGTGGGACACTTGTCCCACCCCCACTCATAACCGGCCAAACTAGCTACTAACACCATTTTGGTGTCAATTTTTCCTTAAAGACCAAGGACACTTGTCCTAAAAGTCTTCTAAAACCACTAAACACTTAAACAAGCTACTTTGAAACCATTTCTCACACACATTACATGCAAAACCATCTATTCTCCCTCTCCTCCCTCTCAAAAATTCGTCCCACTCTCAGCTTAAATAACCCATTTGTTCTTGATTTAACCATGAAATCATATGTTATTCACACATATGATGAAGAACCTTTGAAGATATAAAGATTGGAGGTGATCTTAACCTTTGAAAAGGGGTTTTCATGAGGTTAAAGGGATTAATTCATGGAGGTGTTCATCTATCCAAAGGACCCAATAAGTTTCCTTGCTAAAGTTGAAGATTTGATAACAAGAACCAAGTCTTGTTCATCAAAAACCTCATCTTTTCATCACTAATGGTGGTATAAAGATTGTTCTTCCTATCCTCTTGTTATTTTGATTATGTAATATTGTATTTTCTTTATTTATGTATATGTATATGATGATGAATGATGATAAAAATATTATGTGGGGATTTGGTGTTGATAAACATGGGTAAAAGATGGAAAACCACATGTAAAAATGGTTAAAATCTTGCTTAATATGATGGTTGTATAAAAACAGTATGTAACCAAGTTATAAACTGATAAAATTGCATGGTGGAATCAATTTACAGTATGTATTAGATGTCATACACATGTGAGAGTTGGCCATGCAATGGAATCATCAAAATGAGTGAGATATGATCAAAACAAAATTAGTATACCAATCTGAATAGTCTGTTTTGTAGGGACTGTTAAGGATACTTAGACATGGATTGAGCAGTAGCTATAACTAACATATTTGTAGAAAATAATATGAAGTTTATGTCATTCAAAAATGAGCTTCTATCTCCTTATAGAACTCAAGATATGATAAAAATGGTGAAAGTGAAACTAAAAATCAGATTTTGTGAAATTAAAGTTTAATAGTATTATATAAGCACTCAAAATAATATAGTATAAAATGTGAAATTAAAACCCACTAACTTATATATTTCATTTATATAAATATTTATAAGGATAAATAAATGGACATTATATAAAAATGGTAGTTTGGTAAGTTTTATAAGTTATAAAAACTATAAACATGATTTTTACGTCTTTTCGGCTAGTGCCGTAAAATTAACATTTTTCGTCAAATAAAACTTAAACGATCGGACCCGTCTAATGTAAACTTTTATAACTTATATAACAAGTAAAAACCGATAAAACCCGAGCTTTACAACATATAGACATTAACGGTCCAAAGTAGCCTTATTGGACTTTATACCCGACTAGTTGGTAAAACACTTATAAACTTACTTATTGGGCTTAACCCATTTGGGCCCAAAACTTAAAGTATAATACTGATAATAAAAGTATAATTGGGCTAATATAACGTCACACCCCACCATGACGGAATATGGGGCGCGACGTATGGATATCATCACAACCAACGGTGTCTCTATAGAGAAAACTAAAATGCAACTATAATGTCATAAAAAGGTGACACAAATGTCATGACAATATCTCAACCAATGCAGGAGTCTAGGTAAGTAGGTAACAGTCCTACCACTTACCCAAGACAAACAATTAACATAATCAAAACAACATATAGGTGCCAACAGTATCACTTATTCACAACACATAAAAATAAACTAAGAAGGAACGGGGATCTCCTTCTAAATGAAATCCTAATGCATCCAAATCTAGCCTCTTCTATCCTCAAGTTTAACCACATTCTCACCTGAAAGAGACACTAAAACACGTCAACATAAAGTTGGTGAGAGTCATAGGTTTAGACTCAAACGCAAAAATCATACCATAAGCTGTGAGTAACAACCAAAAGTTAAAAACATATGGACAATGTGATACTAATATGCATTAACAAACTAACATTCAAGATTTAACTAATCAAACCAAAACTCAGGCTCCCAGCCATACCAAACACCATACTCCCATAGGCATCCAAACACCTATGAATCAATTCCCAAGGCCCTGCCTTTTCAACAACCCCTTGGTACCAAGTCAAAACATAAACAATCAAGAATCAACTAGTAGTTAATCATATAAGTATGCACACATAAGTCCATTACCAACGCCAAACCATTCACAACATAATTTATAAATAACAAAATAAAACAGTGTGTCTTCCATCCCATCTGGAAGTCATAAACATTAGAAAACATGGGACTATGAAACTCACCTGATTGAGCTTCCCCAAACATCCGCGCACTAGCAAAAAGCTAACAACCAAAAACACATAATCAAAACATGAACCAAACACTAAAATAGCTCATCAACCTATGATGGACATCTAACCTTCTCCCGTATATATACCTCATATATATGCTCTAAGCATCTCATTACACCCCTCTATAAAGCCCTTAACTCGTTTTACTTCATAACACACCCCGTTAACATTTTATCAAAAACAGTCCCAATTTTAGGTCTCCACACTATAAGCCAAACACCCACCTAAACACACCCATGATCTCTGTAAAGGGAATATTTATGCCGTTACATATGTTAGCTAACACCTCCCACGTGCCCCAACCTTAAAGCTACTGTTAAGGCCCCTATATATATATATATATATATATATATATATATATATATATATATATATATATATATATATATATATATATATATATATATATATATATATATATATATATATATATATATATATATATATATATATATATATATATATATATATATATATATATATATATATATATATATATATATATATATATATATATATATATATATATATATATATATACACTTTTGTCATTCCAGATTTACTTATTTTAAACATACAAAAAGTTTGTTATGATTAGGGGGTCTTACCCTAAACCACAACCTTAGCCCCAATGCAGATACTTAATATAATATATAAACCATCTCTCGTGTTCGTTTGAATGTCCCAATGCAACCCTAAGTACCCCAAACAACCCAAAACTTAAAAAGAAAACATGCTGATTTCAAAACTGCTTTGACCTCCGACTGTTGTAACCTGTTTTTGACCCACTTCTCGACCTCCAATTTAGTTCTCGTTTCTTGCGTTGGAAAGACACTTCAATTACCTTTACAGGGATACTTGGATCGCAAAATAAGAGTTTATAGAACTCCCGATATGATCAAAACAATTGACTCAAAATTCTGCCCAGTTTTTAAAAACGGGTTTAATCAAATTAACTTAATTAATTACTCATAACCTCATTAAATACATGCCCTAGTTTATGTAATCATCATGATATCATTAATATAACATTAATTTACTGTTCCATCATAAGATGATTAAAGAAAACAAAAAAAACAATTTAATTAAAAAAGGTTATGAAGGTTTTACCTTTAGATTAATGGAAGATGAAAAAACTATGAAATCCTAAAAACTCTCCCAAAAACCGTTGACTATTAATCTCCAGGGATTTTTGATGTTTTTTTTAGTATAAAACATTATATAGTGTACACAAGAATCCTAGTCCAAATATAAACCTAACTTTCTTTTTTTTCTCTTTTTCCTTTTTTTTCTTTCTTTTCTTGCATCCAAAACCGACCCTACCCCCTTAATTTTCGTTTTTTTTTCTTTTTATTATTTAATATTATGTTATTAATATTACTTTAATTTACCTTAATTTATTTCAGCTCCTAAAACATCCAAAACCTCAAAACCGTAAAACTAGTCAAATTTACGCGTTTAACGTAAAAGACGTAAAATATACAGTTTTAAAAAAAATCTCAAATTTTGAAATAAACTTTATAACTAAGTCCTAAATGACTTAAAACCATCCCGAAAAATACTCCCGTGACTAAATACCTCTTCCGAGACCTCAAAATGCTAAACCGTAAATCGTAAAAATACGATTTTCTATAATACATATACGTATACGTAAAACCACTAAATATCACCATCTCATTTCATAGTCACTACCATGTGAGCTCATGAACATTAAATCATCTCACATCGTTTCACTCACAAGGTACCCCGTACCAAAAACGATATCCAAACCACAATCTATACCCACCAATTAGCACATAAACACGTAAAGACACGTAACTAGCACAAAATAAAACTAAGTGACGAACCTCAAAACCAGGGTTGTCACATCACTCCCTCCTAATAGAAATCTCGTCCCAAGATTTACTCCTTAGGATCAAACATACAATTAGCAAACAACGGAGGATACTTGTTCTAAATTAACTCCTCTCATTTCCACGTGAACTTTAGTTCAAGTCTCAAATCACCACATATACTAACTAACAATAATTAAATTCATTGCCAAACTCTTGACCTCACAGTCAATAAATCTCACAAGTGACTCTTTGTTAAACAAAGACTCTTATTAGCACAAATCCCGAATAACCGGACATGCAAATATGCATTCTCAAACAACATTTACCAATGAAATGTGTATAGTTGAAGTTCGTTTTTCTCAGTTCTTAACAAATTGAAAGTCCTAACAATATCGGGTTTTTAATTGTTCTTGGTTGGTAATATTTTTTTGGATATTCTATTGCTAATTCAAACAAGCCTTGCAAAAATGAAAAATAACGTCTACTTATATGTAAAACATAGTGCAAATACCAAGTATTTATTCAGTTAAAATGCAAAATGTAAATTCTATAAACTATAAGGACTAGAAATGTAAATTCTATGAAATTTAAATGCTAAAAATGTAAAGTTGAAAAGTATGAGGACTAAATGTGCAAAAACAGTAAGCTATGAGGACTTAAAATGAAAATGATCAAACAAGTAACTAATTCTCAACAAAAATTTAAACTTCCTAACTGAATTTTAACAAACTAGAAAGTATAGGGACTGATTATTAGCAAACCCTAAAAAGTAGAAAGATTAACCATGTTTACAAACAGATTAATACCTCAAGGACTAAAGTGCAATTTTTCAAATCAATTTACCAAAAACGGATTACAAACTCTAATAAGCTTGTTTGAGCTTATTTTTCAACCAAATTTGACCAATCCACTTGCAAATGACTCAGAATCATAAATAAGCTAGACCTATCCAAGGAAATTTGCTAAAAGTGACTAAAAAACTGATAAGCTGAAATCAATAAGCACACAATAAGCTACAAAGAAATCTAGACTTGCACTACTAGATTTTTATGAAGAATCTTGTTAATAAGCTCAAAATAAGGACGGGAAATTAAGTCTCATCAAAAAGCATCCAGTAATAAGTTCAGAATTCTAAAATAAGAATAAAGAGTGCTTATGTTGACCAACGTTGACCAAGAATTTTCAATAAGCTCAAATTCTCAAAATCCAACCAGGAACACTTACTGAATGATTATGTGAAAGAAAATTGATCAATTGATGAAGTAGAAATTGAGATATGGAAAAGCAGTTGGTCAAGTTACAGTAACTTGCATTTGCTTAATGTCTTAAACTTTAGCTTATTTCTACTTGAATACTTGAAACTGTACAAAATCCTAATACAAGCTGAAACTTCATTTATTGAGTGAGATTTGAGACTTGGTTTGGTGGAATTTCATTAACTAGCAAAGAAATGGTAAGCAAATCAATTTCACAACTTTCTGAATGAGAACTTGTACAAAACTGACCCACACTTTTTAGATGGCCATTTGCCTCTTTGACCTAAATTTTGACTTGAAAATGACTCAAAGCTATTTGTAATGAATTGCTAACTGAAATTGAAGCAAATCTCACCAAATTCTAACACTTGAAAATCAGTTACAAGATAATGCCAAACACTACTTTGCTGATCTTTTTGGAATTTTTATGAAGACTTTTTGAGTAAATGTTTAGACTGAGTTAAAAGCTTTATCAAACTTAGTTTAGTAGCCAAAATGAAGTATGTAAGAACTAGAAACAAACAGGTCACTTAACTAGAACTCAAAATGGCAAGCAAAGCTAAATGACTGAAATAAGGTGAAAACAGGTCAAGTACAAAGCTAATAAGCAGGATTAATCTACAATTAAGCTAAGAAATCACTAAAATCAGATCAGAAACATGTTATAACAACTTTGATCATTCAAACAAACAAGATTATCTAAGAATTAAGCAGGCATCAACTGTTTAGAGGAACTGAAAATCAGAAACATGTAAACCTTGTGCAAAGGCCTCCTTTGGGGAGTAGAAGAGCACTGAGCTCTCTATTCTAGTGCTAACCACCACCTTAGCACTAGAAAACACTATTCAGCTACCTATCAACAGCAATCAACCATCAAATCCACCATGAAAGAACTGGAACTCATCACAATCTGCTTAAACTGGAAAATGGATGATCAAACAGCTACAAACTTCAACTTAGCCAGTTATGATCAAGTGATGATCATAACAAACTAACAACAGCAACAAGAAGGATCAATGAAGCAGGAGATGAACAATAAGTAGTATAAGAACTTTTGGAGGGAAAATGGGAATTTGAATTTTATTGAATGAAAAGTAGTTACAAGGTAGGTATTTGTTACAACTAACTATAACAGACTCAAGAGTGTGTCAAACACTTGAGTTGTTAAGCTAAGAACTAAAAATGAGATGAGAGGAAAACTAAGTGTGTGTAATTTTCACACTTTCTACAACTACAAGAAATGAAAGCTAAACATGGTATTTATAGACATTAGGAGTAAAGCAGTTGGGGTTGGTGACGTGTTGGAACCAATCCCAGGCTTCCACGTGTCAAAAATCTGCATATTGGATTTTGTTGATGAAGAACTATTTTGGGCTTTTCTTTATTAATGATCTTCAGGCTAATTAAGCACGTGGGATCTCTTCCTCTCTTGATTTAGACCAACTTTGATGTTTTGATCTTTAGCTGAAATTACCTCTAGCTCTGAAACGATTCTGGCAATTCGTTTTGATGAAGATGACACATGGCAATTTTTCACTAGCTATGCGAAGTTCACACGGATCACTATCCACAATGGATAAAGTGATTATTGCATGGCATAATGCCATTGGTTGAAAAATGGATAGTGTAAGTTACTGTTGAGATTGTGACCAATAAATGGCTTGCGGCTGAAGTGCACTTAATGCAGTGAAGTGGCAATCCATGTTTAATATTTATTGGCTTCTCATTGGCTATAAGCATAACACACGGATCAAACTCATTTCAACTTTCCAAAAATGGCAGAATTAGTCCTCTAACTTGGAAGAATATATTCTCTAGCTAGTAACTTCATTTCTTTGGCATATTTGGTCCTTCAAACTTCATTCTTGAACAAATTTGATCCTTTGACTGAGTTGACTTGATAGTTGAACAGATTTGACTTTGATCTTTACTTTATCATATTTACACTTTTATTCCTTCATCTTTGGCAGTTTGTCAAGATAGGTCCTTTGTCTTCAAAGTCTTGTCACTTTTGATCCTTCTTTGTCTTTTTCATCAAATTAAGCTTGATTTTCCTTTGTTTGCTTGAAAATGTATCCTTCTTACCTATTTGAGCACAAACACAAAACATACCACATAATTCCGCTTTATAGCACAAAGTTTAGGTATTTTTATTGTGTTTTAGGGTGATTTGTTGATAAATTGATATGAGTTTTTGCTCATATCAAATCCCCTACACTTGAACATTGTCATGTCTTCATGCAATGCTATATATTTTTAAGCACAAATTTACATTCCCCACATAATTAATCCACCTTGGCCATTTGGAATGCTTCTACACTACTCTAAACTAAATGATGCATGATTTTGATTTTTAACAATGCAATGAACAAAATTACAATTCTATCTATATCATTTTGGTTTTTCTTGAATTGGTTATGATGGAAATAACTCATAAAGAATTCAATGACTTTGATTAGAGCTTGGGTACCATCGACATTTATCACCCTCAAGTTTCACTTTCCCCATACCAAGCTTAAAAATGGGATCATTGTATTCACAAGTAAAAAGTGCATCAACTTATTCATGACAATTAAATGTGGAACCGGTTATTATTTGAGCAAATTGCTTGAAGGCAAATTTGTCATTTATTCAAGTGTGAAGTATAAGAAGTGTAAAATCCAAAAATAAGGAAGCACGGTTTTAATCCTAAGTAATCCTCTCTTCCATTACTTAAAAAACTGCTCACAATTAATACAAGTCCGTTTCAAGAGTAATAAGTCATTCGCCTTATGTGTAAAATCCTCATGTCATGCTTTCATAAGTTGCTACACACTCGCCAAGGAAAGAAAATAAAACTCACGCAATAATTTACATCCGCCATCCTTTTGAGACTTTGGATCTTCAACCCCGCAACCCGTCAAGGTAATATTGGATTGGAGCAATCTATTGAATCCCCGCAACCCGTCAAGGTAATATTAGAACTCAATAGTCACTATAATTAACACCACACTGCCCCTCTTGGGAATCTTGTATATATATATATATTTTTTTTTCTTTTTCTCTTTTTTTTTCTAGCCACTCATTTTTTTTGTAAGCCGCTCTTATTTTTCTTTATTCCTCACAAAGAAAGTTTAAAAGAATAAAAGGAAAAACACCCGCTAAATATTGAGCATGACATAAGTCTAGTACACATAAAACGTTCTAACTTAGAATCTTAAGACGTACTTATATGAACCATGAATGATTAGACAAAAATGCATAAGAGATTACAAATCAATTAAAACCGTTCTTGATTATTTATTAACAATTATATACATGCGAAGAAAATAGAGGTAAAGAAGAGAAGGGTTTAGCCACAAGTAATTATCATGAAGTTTATCTAGCCCTTTTACACTTTCTTCAACTCTACCATTTCCCATTCTCCACAAATTTAAAGTCTCAAATAATGAGAGTGGTGGATGCTTAGCCTAATAGACCAATGAAGGACTACATGGTTAAGGATACTAGCTAGAGAATGCTAAGATAAGCAAACTCGGGTTGAGTCAAAATATCCATAGCGGGCCTAATATGTCAAAGAAGTCTAAATTTATTAAACCATGTCCTTATTATATTTTTTTTCCTTTTTATATCCTCTTCGATGAAAAATAAAAGAAGAAGTATATACAATGCAAATGTATTATGCAAATGAAAAATGATTGATGCAAAAATTATGAATGCATATTTTTGGTGGCCAAAGTAGATCAAAAATTCGAAAAATGTTTGAAAAATTAATTTTCTAAGTTATCATGAAAGACAATGACAATTTCTAGGTAAGGTCACTTCGATAGAAGACCCCCCTACACTTAAGCTAAACATTGTCCTCAATGTTTAAGAGCATGGAAGTATAAAAACTTCCCCTACACTTATGACAATAAATAGACTTTGCTTAACCCAAGTTAAGGAAAGGACAAGTATTAGTGAATTCATGTTTAAGCACAAGGTGTCAATGAAAGATCACAATAGTAACGAAGTGAACTGGATACAAGGGCCTCCTTTATAAGCTCCAAAGCATGAAATGAGTGAGCAACCCTACAAACAATCATGAAGACAAAAGAAGGTCTCCCCTACACTTATCTCCAAGCCTATACCTTTATTGCTAACCTACAACACTCTAAACCTAGTTATACGATGCTTGAGTTAATGAGTCTCTAGCCCGACTCGTCCCTCAATGAATTAATTCATGGGGAAAATGGGGATCTCTTGGACCATTTCAACGGAAATGTCCTCCCCAAAATAATGTTTCACACGGTGACCATTCACTTTAAAGTTTGGACCATCGGGTTGTGACAACTCAATAGTTCCATATGGAAACACTTGAGCAATAATGAATGGACCGGACCATATCGACTTAAGCTTGCCCGCAAAAAGTTTCAACCTTGAGTTAAAGAGGAGAACCGGCTCTCCAACTTTGAACTCACGGTTCTTGATCTTAGCATCATGCAATTTCTTAGTCTTTTCCTTGTAAAGCAAAGAATTTTCATAGGCATTGGCTCTCAATTCTTCCATCTCATTGAGTTGATCTTTCCTATGTGAATCGGCTTGGTTTAAATCAAAGTTAGCCCACTTGAGAGCCCAAGATGCCTTGTGTTCTAACTCGAATGGGAGGTGGCACGCTTTTCCATAGACAAGCCTATAAGGAGTACAACCAATTGGTGTTTTAAAAGCCGTCCTAAAAGCCCACAAAGCATCATCAAGCTTATCCGACAAAGAAGCTCGATGCTCTCCCACCGTTCTCTCTAAAATTCTCTTTAAACCACGATTTGTGACCTTGGTTTGACCATTGGTTTGAGGGTGATACGCGGTAGAAAGTCTATGATTAACTCCATATTTCTTCATAACTCTCGTGAATTGATCATTACAAAAGTGCGTACCACGATCACTTATGATGGCCCGAGGTACACTAAATCTAGAAAACAATTGCTTTAAGAACTTCACAACAACTCTAGCATCATTGGTAGGTAAGGCTTAACCTCCACCCATTTGGACACATAATCTACCGCCACAAGTATATACTTGTTTCCCTTAGAGGATGGAAAAGGTCCCATGAAATCAATGCCCCATACATCAAATATCTCACACTCTTGAATAAAATTTTGTGGCATCTCATCACGTTGCGCAATTTTTCCTTGTCTTTGACACACATCACAAAATTTCACCATTTCATGGGCATCTTTGTAAATGGAAGGCCAATAGTAACCCGAATCAAAGACTTTCTTGGCGGTATAGTTGGGTCCAAAATGTCCACCCGTAGGTCCTTTATGACACGCTTCTAAGATCTTAAATGCCTCGGGCCCATCTACACACCGTCTAATGATTTGGTCCGCACATTTCCTAAAAAGATAAGGATCATCCCAAAAGTAGTACTTAACTTCCTTAAGAAATTTCTTCTTTTGTTGATAAGTAAGACCCTCAATAAGCACATTGCCCACAAGATAGTTTGCTATATCCGCAAACCAAGGAGTGGCTTCCTCTTGGGAAGAGATAGACATGAGCTCCTCTAATGGAAAGGATTCATTGATTTCTTGATGTGGAAAATCTCCTTGAAAAGGATGCTCAAGTCTACTCAAGTGATCCGCCGCTAAATTCTCGGCTCCTTTCTTATCACGAATTTCTATCTTAAACTCTTGAAGCAACAAAACCCATCTCAAAAGCCTAGGCTTAGCATCTTGTTTTGTGATGAGATACTTGAGAGCGGAATGATCCGTATACACTATGGTTTTGGATAGCACAAGGTATGGTCTAAATTTCTCAAAAGCATAGACTATAGCAAGCAACTCTTTTTCCGTGGTAGTGTAATGAAGTTGTGCACCGGTCATGGTTTTACTCGCATAGTGTATAGGTTGAAAATTCTTATTAACTCTTTGTCCTAAGACGGCCCCCACCGCATAATCACTAGCGTCACACATAAGCTAAAAAGGTAATTCCCAATTTGGAGAAACCAAAACGGGAGCCTTAGTCAATTTCTCCTTAAGAGTCTCAAAAGAGTCCAAACAATCTTGGTTAAAAATGAAAGGAGCCTCTTTTTCCAAGAGGTGAGTCATCGGTCTATCTATCTTAGAAAAATCTTGTATAAAGCGCCTATAAAATCCCGCATGACCTAAGAAACTCCTCACACCTTTAACCGAGGTGGGTGGGGGAAGCTTAGCAATAACATCAATTTTAGTTCGATCCACTTCTAATCCCTTGTTGGATATTTTGTGTCCTAAAAAAATTCCCTCTTTCACCATAAAGTGACATTTCTCCCAATTAAGCACTAAACGTGTTTCCTCACAACGCTTAAGCATTCTCTCTAAATTGGTGAGACATGAGGTAAATGAATTTCCAAAGACGGAAAAATCATCCATAAAAACCTCCATAGTTTGCTCTATCATGTCATGGAAAATCGCCATCATGCACCTTTGAAACGTCCCCGGTGCATTACATAAGCCAAAAGGCATCCTCTTGTAAGCAAATGTACCGTAGGGACAAGTGACTGTGGTCTTTTCTTGATCCTTAGGGTCAATGGGTATTTGGAAATAACCCGAAAAGCCATCAAGAAAGCAATAGTACTCATTTCCCGCTAAGTGTTCAAGCATTTGATCCATAAAAGGTAATGGGAAATGGTCTTTCCTAGTAGCCTCATTGAGTTTTCTATAGTCAATACAAACTCTCCAACCGGTGACAAGTCTCATAGGAATAAGCTCATTGTTCTCATTAGGCACTACGGTGATTCCACCCTTTTTTGGAACACAATGTACCGGGCTAACCCATGGAGAGTCGGAAATGGGGTAAATCATACCTGCATCTAGGAGTTTAATCACTTACTTCATAATGACCTCATGGATTTTTGGGTTAACTCTTCGTTGACTTTGATTGGCGGGTTTGTAGTCATCCTCCATAAGGATTTTGTGTGTACAAAAATGTGGATCAATTCCTCTTATGTCGGATATTTTCCATGCTAAGGCTTTCTTGTGTTTCTTAAGGACTTCAATAAGTTGCTCCTTCTCATCCTCTTTTAACTCTTTAGCAATGATCACGGGTAGTTGGTCTTTGCCCTCTAAGAAAGCATACTCTAAGTAGGATGGAAGGTCCTTAAGTTCAATTGGAGGTGGACTCTCTATGGAAGGTTTTACTATGGAAGGATCCTCATTGGTAACTTCTTGTGGAATAGGAGAAGGAATCCTCATTGAGCAACTTTTGGATAGTAAGAATATCTTCTTCCCAATTAATGGGAGAATCATCATCACCAAGAAAGTTTGACTCAAATTCCTCCAAGAGGAAATCACTCTCTCCAAAAGGTGTTAAAGAGGGAGCAATTGAGGCCACGGTTTCAACATGGGGCATCTCATCACTAGTACTCTTACAAGCATCATGAAAATGTTCATCACACACTTCATCTAACACATCAACTATGTTAATAGTCTCACAAGGTCTAGACTCCTTAACCTCTTTCCTATCACAAACTTTCCCTAACTTAAACACCACTTTCTCATCCTCTACTCTCATAATTAGTTCTCCTTCCGCCACATCTATCAAAGTACGACCCGTTCTTAAAAACGGTCTACCAACAATCAAAGGAACTCTAGGATCCATGTCATAATCAACCACTACAAAGTCCGCCGGAAATGTAAACTTATCCACACCTACAAACACATCATCCGCTATACCTACGGGGTAAGCTATGGTTCGGTTGGCTAGCTCAAGGGTCATCCTAGTGGGAGTGAGCTCGGGAAGAGAGAGTTTTTTCCAAACCGATAAAGGCATGAGGTTAATGCTTGCCCCTAGATCTGCCAAAGCCATGCGATTTTCAACACCGGGAAAATTACAAGGTATCAAGAAGCGCCCCGAATCTCCAAGTTTTGTTGGTAAGGTTTTAAGTAGCACGGCGGAACAATTTTCATTAAGGGATGTGTTTGGCAAATCAACCAATTTTTCTTTGTTTGAGAGTAAATCCTTGAACATCTTAGCAAACTTTGGCATATAAGCAAGAGCTTCCGCAAAGAATATATTGATGTTGAGTTGCTTGAACATCCTTAAGAAATTTGAGACTTGGATGTCATCTTTGTTCTTTAACTTGTCCTTTTTCAACCTTGAAGGATATGGAAGAGTAGGTTTTGGTGTAGGTGGAATAGGTGTTGAAGTAGTTGATTTGTCTTTGTCAGCTTCTTCATTAGGAGGTGTGGAAGGTAAAGGAAAAGTAGGAATAGGTTGAGAAGGTGTGTTTGATTCAATGGGAGCATTTTGTGGTGGTGAAGTAGAGGTAGAAGGCTTGTCACAAGTAGGAGCAAAAGTGGGTGGAACAATAGGAGGTTTAGGAGGTGAAGGATCCTTTGTTGTCTTTCCACTTCTTGTTGTAATAGCATTGACATTTGCCCTTGGATTTGTTTGTGTGTTGGAAGGTAAAGCCCCTTGTGGTCTTTGATTGAATGCCATTAAAAGCCTATTGGTTTGTGAATCCAATGCAAGTTTCATTTTGTCATTCATTCTCTTTTCAATTTCACGCATTCTCTTATCAACATACTCTTCAGTCTCTTGCATCCCATATCCTTGATTTTAAAGTTGAGGGTAAGCTTGATTTGGTATTTGAGAGTATCCTTGATTTTGAAAAGGTGGAATAGGTTGATTAAATCCTTGATGTGGTGGATAAAAGGTATTTCCTTGATGTTGTACATTGTTGGGTGCCTTGTAGTTATTTCCTTGATAAGGTGGTCTTTGCCCTTGATTCCTTTGTAAAACTTGAGGAGGATTTGGTTGAAGTTGAGTGGGTGGTTGGGGTGGGAATCCCGGTGGAGTAAGGTAATTTTGGGACTTGTAAGAAAGGTTATTTGGATTTATATTTGGCTTGAAGTGTTCATGATGTTTCTCTTGGTAAGCATAACATTCCCCTTGATAAACTTGCCCCTTATCACATTGTTCATAAGAATGGGGGCCTCCACAAGTTACACAAGAAAGAGTAATGACATTCACATCATTTGAAGAATTGTTCAATGAAAGGATCTTAATGGCTTGAATAAGATCTTGTTGACCACTTTCCATCTTTTGAAAAATCTCTTGTTGATATTTGAGGAATTGGTTATCACAAGGTGTTTGAGAAGTGTTTTGGATAACATGGACCCTTTCTTCAAATTGAGTGTTTGTTTGAACCATTGCTTTAGTCTCAATGATGTCCACGGCCTCTTGAATGGATTTAAGAATAATATTCCCTCCCGCGGAAGCATTGAGTGAATCTTGGTGATGAGGTTTAAGGCCATTATAGAAAGTATTGATTTGGTGAACATCATCCAATCCATGGTTAGGGCATCGCCTCAATAACTCTCTAAACTCCTCCCAAGCATCACTAAAGGATTGACTAGGTTTTTGTTGAAAGCCTATAATTAAGTTCCTCAAAGCCGTGGTCTTAGATGGAGGAAAGAACTTGTTCAAAAAATTAGTGGTGAAACCATCCCATGTGGTGATACTATCGGGTGGTTGGGTGTCTAACCAATGCTTAGCTTGTCCCTCTAGTGAAAATGGCACTAATATCAACTTAATAGCATCATGTGGAACTCCATTGTACTTAAGGGTATTGCAAAGAGCAAGGAATCTCTTAAGGTGATCATGAGGATCATCATTCTTGTGACCATAAAAAGGTGTTTGTGAAACCAAGGTAATCATAGCCGTTTTTAGCTCAAATTAATTTGCGGGAATGTCGGGAATCCTAATAGCATTTGCATATCCGTGAACATTGGATTGCAAATGTTCCATCAAAGAACAATTATCAACAGCCATGGCTTCTTGTTGTGGATGAGTCAAAGCATGATTCTCGTGATCGGCTTGATGGACGGTGGTGGTCTTACTCTTTCTCTTTTTCTTCCTTTTCGGAGGAAGAGGTTGTACACCAATCGGTATTTGTGCACGCCCGCGAGTGAGCATGCAACTCAATACGAGGAATGAGAGGGAAGCTCTCGTGTGACTTTGAAGAGAAAAGGATTATCCTCTTCGAGTTTCAATATGAAATATCCGCAAGAAAATAATATATATGTATGTACTACTTGGGTGTAAGACCCCCAATGAAGCCTTCCTTCTTAGAATACTCACAAGTGAACGGGGGTTAGGTGGCGCGAAGCACTTAAGTACCTATTGACCCTTAGATGGCATTTTATAGCACATCGCCTTTCTATTCACTTAATTGTTTGTATTCTTCGAATTGTTGCTTATTGAGAGTATTTATCTATTCTTGCTTTATTTTGTTTGATCGATACACGTGTCAAGGACTGGAACGCCCCTCAACACGGTGTATTGCCTTGGCAATACTTATGCAGAATATGTAGATTGGTTGTTCTTATAAGTATACGTATTTACTTATAATAATATATGGAAAATATTTTTGTATTTATGAGTTTTTAAGATAAAATACTATATGTACATAAAAACCGAGAGAATCCAATAATATATATTTTTGGGTGCAATCTCTTAGGAAAAAGGTTGCTGTTTGTATTTTTTAATTTGTTTGATCAATTCTTTAGGAAAAGAACTGTTTTGTTAATTTTTAGTTTTTATATATTGTTATATTTTTTATTTTTTTATTTTTTTTTTATTTATGATACGTAAAAATAACGTTCACTAGGTGAACGGATCCCAAAAGCCAATGAAAACCGTCAATCGATAGTCTCTCGTAAAGTCAAAGAACCGGCAGCGGCGCCATTTGAAATGTGTATAGTTGAAGTTCGTTTTTCTCAGTTCTTAACAAATTGAAAGTCCTAACAATATCGGTTTTTTAATTGTTCTTGGTTGGTAATATTTTTTTGGATATTCTATTGCTAATTCAAACAAGCCTTGCAAAAATGAAAAATAACGTCTACTTATATGTAAAACATAGTGCAAATACCAAGTATTTATTCAGTTAAAATGCAAAATGTAAATTCTATAAACTATAAGGACTAGAAATGTAAATTCTATGAAATTTAAATGCTAAAAATGTAAAGTTGAAAAGTATGAGGACTAAATGTGCAAAAACAGTAAGCTATGAGGACTTAAAATGAAAATTGATCAAACAAGTAACTAATTCTCAACAAAAATTTAAACTTCCTAACTGAATTTTAACAAACTAGAAAGTATAGGGACTGATTATTAGCAAACCCAAAAAAGTAGAAAGATTAACCATGTTTATAAACAGATTAATACCTCAAGGACTAAAGTGCAATTTTTCAAATCAATTTACCAAAAACGGGTTACAAACTCAAATAAGCTAGTTTGAGCTTATTTTTCAACCAAATTTGACCAATCCACTTGCAAATGACTCAGAATCAGAAATAAGCTAGACCTATCAAAGGAAATTTGCTAAAAGTGACTAAAAAGCTGATAAGCTGAATTCAATAAGCACACAATAAGCTACAAAGAAATCTAGACTTGCACTACTAGATTTTTATGAAGATTCTTGTTAATAAGCTCAAAATAAGGACGAGAAATTAAGTCTCATCAAAAAGCATCCAGTAATAAGCTCAGAATTCTAAAATAAGCAAAAATAGTGCTTATGTTGACCAACGTTGACCAAGAATTTTCAATAAGCTCAAATTCTCAAAATCCAACCAGGAACACTTACAGAATGATTATGTGAAAGAAAATTGACCAATTGATGAAGTAGAAATTGAGATATGGAAAAGCAGTTGGTCAAGTTACAGTAACTTGCATTTGATTAATGTCTTAAACTTTAGCTTATTTCTACTTGAATACTTGAAACTGTACAAAATCCTAATACAAGCTGAAACTTCATATATTGAGTGAGATTTGAGACTTGGTTTGGTGGAATTTCATTAACTAGCAAAGAAATGGTAAGCAAATCAATTTCACAACTTTCTGAATGAGAACTTGTACAAAACTGACCCACACTTTTTAGATGGCCATTTGCCTCTTTGACCTAAATTTTGACTTGAAAATGACTCAAAGCTATTTGTAATGACTTGCTAACTGAAATTGAAGCAAATCTCATCAAATTCTAACACTTGAAAATCAGTTACAAGATAATGCCAAACACTACTTTGCTGATCTTTTTGGAATTTTTATGAAGACTTTTTGAGTAAATGTTTAGACTGAGTTAAAAGCTTTATCAAACTTAGTTTAGTAGCCAAAATGAAGTATGTAAGAACTAGAAACAAACAAGTCACTTAACTAGAACTCAAAATGGCAAGCAAAGCTAAATGACTGAAATAAGCTGAAAACAGGTCAAGTACAAAGCTAATAAGCAGGATTAATCTACAATTAAGCTAACAAATCACTAAAATCAGATCAGAAACAGGTTATAACAACTTTGATCATTCAAACAAACAAGATTATCTAAGAATTAAGCAGGCATCAACTGTTTAGAGGAACTGAAAATCAGAAACATGTAAACCTTGTGCAAAGGCCTCCTTTGGGGAGTAGAGGAGCGCTGAGCTCTCTATTCTAGTGCTAACCACCACCTTAGCACTAGAAAACACTATTCAGCTACCTATCAACAGCAATCAACCATCAAATCCACCATGAAAGAACTGGAAGTCATCACAATCTGCTTAAACTGGAAATGGATGATCAAACAGCTACAAACTTCAACTTAGCCAGTTATGATCAAGTGATGATCATAACAAACTAACAACAGCAACAAGAAGGATCAATGAAGCAGGAGATGAACAGTAAGTAGTATAAGAACTTTTGGAGGGAAAATGGGAATTTGAATTTTATTGAATGAAAAGTAGTTACAAGGTAGGTATTTGTTACAACTAACTATAACAGACTCAAGAGTGTGTCAAACTCTTGAGTTGTTAAGCTAAGAACTAAAAATGAGATGAGAGGAAAACTAAGTGTGTGTAATTTCCACACTTTCTACAACTACAAGAAATGAAAGCTAAACATGGTATTTATAGACTTTAGGAGTAAAGCAGTTGGGGTTGGTGACGTGTTGGAACCAATCCCAGGCTTCCACGTGACAAAAATCTGCATATTGGATTTTGCTGATGAAGAACTCTTTTGGGCTTTTCTTTATTAATGATCTTCAGGCTAATTAAGCACGTGGGATCTCTTCCTCTCTTGATTTAGACCAACTTTGATGTTTTGATCTTTAGCTGAAATTACCTCTAGCTCTGAAACGATTCTGGCAATTCGTTTTGATGAAGATGACACGTGGCAATTTTTCACTGGCTATGAGAAGTTCACACGGATCACTATCCACAATGGATAAAGTGATTATTGCATGGAATAATGCCATTGGTTGAAAAATGGATAGTGGAAGTTACTGTTGAGATTGTGACCAATAAATGGCTGGTGGCTGAAGTGCAATTAATGCAGTGAAGTGGGAATCCATGTTTAATATTTCTTGGCTTCTCATTGGCTATAAGCATAACACACGGATCAAACTCATTTCAACTTTCCAAAAATGGCAGAATTAGTCCTTTAACTTGGCAGAATATATTCTCTAGCTAATAACTTCATTTCTTTGGCATATTTGGTCCTTCAAACTTCATTCTTGAACAAATTTGATCCTTTGACTGAGTTGACTTGAGAGTTGACCAGATTTGACTTTGATCTTGACTTTATCATATTTACACTTTTAGTCCTTCATCTTTGCCAGTTTGTTAAGATAGGTCCTTTGTCTTCAAAGTCTTGTCACTTTTGATCCTTCTTTGTCTTTTTCATCAAATTAAGCTTGATTTTCCTTTGTTTGCTTGAAAATGTATCCTTCTTACCTATTTGAGCACAAACACAAAACATACCACATACTTCCGCTTTATAGCACAAAGTTTAGGTATTTTTATTATGTTTTAGGGTGATTTGTTGATAAATTGATATGAGTTTTTGCTCATATCAACCAATCTTAGTACATGAAATATATCATATATACCACTCATTTCCCCCAGGTAATTCTATGCTTATAAGCTACTGGTCCGATCTTTCCAAAGATCATAAATGAACCTACAAAACTCTACATCAACACTCCATTTTACCAAATCATACCACCCGTTACTATGGGTGAAACTCCCTACATAACTTTGTCACTAAATCTAGTGGTTTCCTCCTTTTCTACATAGCATCCCTTGTTGCTCTTATCCTGTCCACAAACACCATTACCACATTAGAAGCCTCTTTTACCAATTCTAGTCCACAATGGGGACAACTCACCCTATCCTTTCATATAGTGCCCCAAATGTAATTTATCGACTTCTAGTATGATAACTATCATTATATGAAAACTCAGCCATCACTAATGAGTTTCCTAACTCCCTCTAATCAATCACTCATGCCCTCAGTGTAACTCCTAAGGTTGTATAAATATCTCACTTGCCTATCCTTTTCCCAGTTAGCTGGATATACTCATATCCAATCATGTTCATCAACTCCCTTCAGTCCGTACCCCAAACTACTTAAAAATTCCAATTTCCTTACAAAGTGACCTATGACGGTTATCTCAGTTAGATCTATACACATCATCAAAAGGACGGTTATCTCAGTTAGACCAAGCCCTTCGTCCCTATGGCACATCACACCTATAACTCCTCATCCATTCGATTATCGATACTAAGCCTCCCAAACAATCAGTATAGGTCAGTGCCATTTCCTTTTCCACACTACGACAGCATTAGCATACGTTATGCTTTATTCTACTCATTAGGCTCTACCAAAGTTTTACCTTCGGTTTCTATCTCGACCTATTTCATTCATGCTTCGCTTCTCTACATACTTCCTTCTTCTTCCTCAACTCATACCATACATCACGATGTGATTATTCCCATCGTTTCTTCCCTTTCCATAATCCTTCATAAGGCATTCCATGCATATTAGGATAACTTTTACGCAAAACCCTCTATTCCATCACATCCGTACGCAATCCTTCCAACTTCTCAACTACGTGACTTCTCATTCCTCTTGAAATATGAGATGAATTAGTCAGTCTATCGAATATTACCCAATTCTCGTCGTACTTATTCCTCCACCCCATGATGTATCCCTTTCACCAACTTCGTCCTTACATCGCCCTTTCTAAGCTACTCCTATCTATGTAGGAAGTATAGTCTACGTCCCTTTTCTCCATATGATTGTCCAAGCCACGCAACATACATGTTGACGCGTTCTCTTCTTTAGACAACTCAGCTTCACTTCATTCTTCTTATTCCATGTCTCATCAACCATGCTTGCCTTTCCCAGATGGTACTTGGCCTTGCAATCTTCTTTAATCACTTAACTCCACCCATCACCTTTTCCAAAGGATCAATCAAGATGATTAAATATGTGTTGGAGACGTTCATGATCCGTATATATCATTCCCTACGTCTCGTACACCAAATGCCTCTAGCATTCTAGGCAGATATAACAATCCAGCTCCACTAACTAAGTCTTATCTAGTTCTTCCAAATCTTCAGTTCCCACGACGTATAAACAACCCCCTTTCTTTGTCGTTCTCGTATACATCCAAATCCTTGCTCCACGTATCGTCATGCTTCGCGAATTCATCCAGTCCTTCCGATAATGCCAAGATCGGCTCATTATCCAATCCACTTCTTCAGCCTCCAAAATGCTTCCTCATCCTTCTTCACTTCGCCCCTTGCTGGTTCCATGATATGCCATCATCTCTAACTACTCATCATGGTAAACTTAATACTAAAACTCACACTCGAAAATCTCACGTATAACTCCACTCCAAAACCAACACATAATTCGCCTCACTCTCCTTCTCAGATTTGAGTAGATCAAGATGTCGTCGATGCTCCCAATGACAACTCGTTTATACACGTTCATGCACACTTGGTTCATTAACACCATGAAAACCGCTAGTGCTTTGGCGAAGCCAAATGCATAACCGTAAACCCAAAGCGTTCATACAACATCCTTAGCAGTTTCAACTATGTCCTCCTTGCATCCTCTATTAGCGGCAATACGAATAAATTCCTACCTCGTTCTACTTGCGAAATTCTACACGCATTTTAACAGACCAATAATTCCTCTCATCAGACCACTCAACCTCTTTCCACATCCAATCTACTACTAAGAAACTCTTGTTTTTAAATCATTCCATCAACAATTGCCTTGGAAAGGCACTAACTACAACTCCTCTCACTTCTCCTACTTACTCTATTCATGGTTCTACCTCAAAGTAATAGGCAAACCTACTAAATCTCAGGAAATTTTCGGAAAACTTACATGCCTTACGAACAATCATAAATACCTTTGAGGTATTATACACCCTTCCAACACTCTCTATCGCGCGTTACTTGTGCTAGTATCCCACAAATCTCTATTCATCTCCTTGGTACTCCAAAGAGACCTCATGACCACATTAGTTTGTCTACGAACCTCTTTCCTCCCCACTAAGGGTATTCCGACCGTTCTCTCTTAGCCACCTACTTAATCGTGTAGGCGCGACCAAGTTTTCATATGGCTACCACAACGCTTCCAAACAATACGAACCCAATACTACATCCTGAATCCACTAGATACAATCAACGAATCAAACCCACGGATAACTAACGACATTTCACGTGCACCAGTTAAAACAAGTCAAAAACCACGAGACTCAAAAGAAAACACAAACCCAAAACGTGTATCAATTCAAAATGACCCATGACAGCGAAAAAAAATCCAAGAACACCCAATGGCAACCAAAACATATTACGCCCCGCGACATATTATTTAAACCGTGCAAAAGATCGACTTTTACAAAAGAATATATATATATATATATATATATATATATATATATATATATATATATATATATATATATATATATATATATATATATATATATATATATATATATATATATATATATATATATATATATATATATATATATATATATATATATATATATATATATATATATATATATATATATATATATATATATATATATATATATATATATATATATATATATATATATATATATATATATATATATATATATATATATATATATATATATATATATATATATATATATATATATATATATATATATATATTTACCTCCCCACATCTATGTGACTCAAACAATCTACAAACAACCCTCTTGACGAACTCAAAACTCAACTCAAAGACTAGGTATCCCGTGCATCCCATATCATAAAAATAAACTACCATTCAAAACTCAACCTTTAACCCGGCACTTGTACAATAATTTCGGCCAGTCCACTGACCTCCCATGACTATACATTCTGAATATTTTAAAAGTACGTTCCGAGTACATAATTTTTGGCTTTTGAATCACTCAAAAAGCACTAAAAACGAACAAGTTATGACCAAAACAGTTTTATATTAATGAAAGATAAAATATTATGTGAAATCTTCATAAACTCAATTTAACCTTGTATTAATAATTATAAGTGACGTGAATCGGTTAAACCCAATTATATAAACTATGTAAGTAGAAGGAAATTTTACTTCGCTTTATTTTAAAGAAAGTCTTTTAGAATTTGAAATAAATAAGTGTTGATTAAAAAGAAATCTTATGTTACATCTCGTTTCAAACACGACTCCAACACCTTACCCTTATTTTACCAAATACAACCAACTATCTAACCCTATAATAGATTTCCAAGTCCCCTTATCTCAGTATATACCGACCAAAAGAAATGTAAGACCCAACAGAAAAGATTTCATTATTTCAAAAGAAATCTCAAGTTATTTCAATAGAGTTAAAACCTAGAACACCATTTTAAAACGTACACGTGAAATACGAAACTCAAGAATACGCTACAAGACACACTTCAAATGATTCAAAACGTCGTTGAAACTCCACCAAACTCGAGCACTAATAAATTGTTTTAGCACAAGAGAGCACTAGGTACGTTCGAGTTATAATAACTACTGAACGACCGTAAATCATAACATAACATCTATTAGTATATATACATCCGCATATGTATACCTATTGAATCTCCCAAACATACTCGTTATCATACACGTAAGTCAATCAATCGCTTTATACGCTCGTTTTTCCATACGAGTAATCACCATCTCACCGTGCCACAACAAGGCATAAAGCCCACCTCCAAAACCAAACCATATCGTGTGACCCCATAATCACGCAACACAACTATAACCCAAAACATATAACACAAAAAGAACAATAGCCATCTCATAGGCAGCCATTACATAAACCCATATATTATATGTATACCCAAATTCTACATCTCATCATATACAAGCATGTACTAACCCTCTTTCATGCAATCATACTTGAGAACCCATTGAAGTTGTGGTACTTGTATAACTATGTTGGCCACCATACTTATACAATTACCATTTCCTCAATGCACTCCCTCCTATGATGACACTTATAAGAATTAATACAACATATAACACATAAATCCATCAACTCACCTAAGCACATAACCACATAAACAATAAGGTCTAAAACTCCAACTATTTAAATAACATAGTCAAACTTCTTGAAATACATAAATCCATAGTCTAGGTAAAACAACATAGACTAAATCCAAAACGAAAATATAATCAGTTATAAGTCATGTCGCCCATAAGAGTGGAGACAGCTTAAAATCCTTCATATCCACCTACTCCTACTAACTCGAACCACCACAAGATTCTTAGGGAACATGACTTAAACATGAAAAGGAAAATAATATCCGTCAGGTACATAAAATAACTAAACAAAAGATAGAAACTACCATGTACCAAATTATGTACTATAATGTACAATTTAAGCAAAATACAAAAATGACTAGCGTGGACGATTATGGTTCAACCCGCACTAGTCACAACCCGAAAAGAAAATAACATGTGGCTAAGTATGTACTTACTATGGTTCAATTCATTCTAGTCAAACATCACAATAAATAACATCCAAACACATCAATTATCATATAATACACACATACTCCTATGACGCCCATATGCAGGGACCCTTAAGCTATAGACTAGGCTAAGGGACTAGGCAACCTAATTCTCTATAACCATTGCCTCTGATACCATTCTGTCACACCCCACCATGGTAGAATATGGGGCGCGACGTATGGATATCATCACAAAAACGGTGTCTCTATAGAGAAAACTAAAATGCAACTATAACGTCATAAAAAGGTGACACAAATGTCATGACAATATCTCAACCAATGCAGGAGTCTAGGTAAGTAGGTAACAGTCCTACCACTTACCCAAGACAAACAATTAACATAATCAAAACAACATATAGGTGCCAACAGTATCACTTATTCACAACACATAAAAATAAACTAAGAAGGAACGGGGATCTCCTTCTAAATGCAATCTTAATGCATCATAATCTAGCCTTTTCTATCCTCATGTTTAACCACATTCTCACCTGAAAGAGACACTAAAACACGTCAACATAAAGTTGGTGAGAGTCATAGGTTTAGACTCAAACGCCAAAATAATACCATAAGCTGTGAGTAACAACCAAAAGTTAAAAACATATGGACAATGTGATACTAATATGCATTAACAAACTAACATTCAAGATTTAACTAATCAAACCAAAACTCAGGCTCCCAGCCATACCAAACACAATACTCCCATAGGCATCCAAACACCTATGAACCAATTCCCAAGGCCCCGCCTTGTCAACAACCCCTTGGTACCAAGTCAAAACATAAACAATCAAGAATCAACTAGCAGTTAATCATATAAGTATGCACACATAAGTCCATTACCAACGCCAAACCATTCACAACATAACTTATAAATAACAAAACAAAACAGTGTCTCTTCCATCCCATCTGGAAGTCATAAACATTAGAAAACATGGGACTATGAAACTCACCTGATTGAGCTTCCCCAAACATCCGCCACTAGCAAAAAGCTAACAACCAAAAACACATAACAAAACATGAACCAAACACTAAAATGGCTCATCAACCTATGAGGGACATCTAACCTTCTCCCATATATATAACTCATATATATGCTCTAAGCATCTCATTACACCCCTCTATAAAGCCCTTAACTTGTTTTACATCATAACACATCCCGTTAACATTTTATCAAAAACAGTCCTAGTTTTTGGTCTCCAAACTATAAGACAAACACACACCTAAACACACCCATGATCTCTGTAAAGGGAATATTTATGCCCTTACATATGTTAGCTAACACCTCCCACTTGCCCCAGCCTTAAAGCTACTGTTAAGGCCTCGATATATATATATATATATATATATACTTTTGTCATTCCAGATTTACTTATTTTAAACATACAAAAAGTTTGTTATGATTAGGGGGTCTTACACTAAACCACAACCTTAGCCCCAATGCAGATACTTACTATAATATATAAATCATCTCTCATGTTCGTTTGAATGTCCCAATGCAACCCTAAGTACCCCAAACAACCCAAAACTTAAAAAGAAAACAAGCTGATTTCAAAACTGCTTTGACCTCCGACTGTTGTAACCTGTTTTGGACCCACTCCCCGACCTCCAATTTAGTTCTAGTTTCTTGCATTGGAAAGCCACTTCAATTACCTTTTCAGGGATACTTGGATCGCAAAATAAGAGTTTATAGAACTCCCGATATGATCAAAACAATTGACTCAAAATTCTGCCCAGTTTTTAAAAACGGGTTTAATCAAATTAACTTAATTAATTACCCATAACCCTATTAAATACAAGCCCTAGTTTATGTAATCATCATGATATCATTAATATAACATTAATTTACTTTTTTTACATTAAACCCTAACCTAAATCCATCATAAGATGATTCAAGAAAACAAAAAAAAACAATTTAATTAAAAAAGGTTATGAAGGTTTTACCTTTAGATTAATGGAAGATGAAAAAAACTATGAAACCCTAAAAACTCTCCCAAAAACTGTCGACTATTAATCTCCAGGGACTTCTGATGTTTTTTGTTTAGTATAAAACATTATATAGTGTACACAAGAATCCTAGTCCAAATATAAACCCAACTTTCCCTTTTTTCTCTTTTTCCTTTTTTTCTTTCTTTTCTTGCGTCCAAAACCGACCCTACCCCCTTAATTTTCGTTTTTTTCTTTTTATTATTTAATATTATTTTATTAATATTACCTTAATTTACCTTAATTTATTTCAGCTCCTAAAACCTCCAAAACCTCAAAACCGTAAAAATAGTCAAATTTACGCGTTTACCGTAAAAGACGTAAAATATACAGTTTTAAAAAAAATCTCAAATTTTGAAATAAACTTTATAACTAAGTCCTAAATGACTTAAAACCATCCCGAAAAATAATCCCGTGACTAAATACCTCTTCCGAGACCTCAAAATGCTAAACCGTAAATCATAAAAATACAATTTTCTATAATACATATACATATACGTAAAACCACTAAATATCACCATCTCATGTCATAGTCACTACCATGTGAGCTCATGAACATGAAATCATCTCACATCGTTTCACTCACAAGGTACCCGTACCGAAAACGATATCCAAACCACAATCTATACCCACCAATTAGCACATAAACACATAAAGACACGTAACTAGCACAAAATAAAACTAAGTGACGAACCTCAAAACCAGGGTTGTCACATATAATATATTGGGCTTGTAATGGGCCCATTGGGCCTTAAAATGTAAACAAGTTGAACTAGTGTAACTAGTCTTGAAAATTACCAACACATAACATTATAATGTTGAATAAAGATGTATAATCCCACTTTATCATCATCATATATATAAAATCATCATATTAATACATAATTGTTAATTTTATAAAGTCATTGCCAAAGAAGTTCTGGCTTTTCTCTCTCTGATCTCTGCTTGTACCTCCTCAGCAGTTACAACAGGTAGAGCATAGCATGTACCGTCTGGCAACCAGTGTAGCCTCTTTGATGTGTTCCCATTCTTGATAACTTGCCACACAGTGTGATCTGTGTGATTCAAGTAATGTTCCATTTGCATAACCCATGTCTCATAATTGTCACCTTTGAGAACTAGTAGTTTAACAATAGATAAAGTATGATAAGGTGTTGTTATAGAGGTAGCTACAACATTCACGGCTTGAACACCTTGTACTAGTGTAGGATGCACAACTTGTGGTTGTCCCTGTGGTATAGGATCATGGTTCTGAACATCATCCAAGTGAGCATCATCACCATCTGGTTGAGACATTGAGTTTTGGTATGTGTGGAGTGTATGGGGTTGTGTTCTTCTTTTTCAGAGTTTCTCAACAAGCTCTGATACCACTTGTTGATCCCTTTGGTTGGATCTATATTCTGTTAAGAATTAGTATAGTAGTTTGTAATCAAACTAAAACACTTTGAGCACTCTTACTAACACTAAATAAGTTATGCGGAATCTAACTTATAAAACACATAAGAACAGAATTACTTTTAACTATTCGATTCTCTTATTAATCGACTTGAATGAGGTACATGAAAGACATTGTACCTATGTTCCTTTTATAGAGTAAGGAAACCTAGAAACCTTAGAATATTCTATAAAGATAACTATATCACAGACGATATATTATCAATATTCTAACTATTTAAGTATATTACATAAGATATACTCTAACTATAACTATGACATATCTTATACAAAGATATATTCGTCCTAATCAACATAGCAGTACTTACTTTATAAGTAGCAGTACTTACTATGTACTGCGTTAATACTAACGGTACTTACATAACACTGACAGTACTTAAAATACACCAACGGTACTTGACAATTAACAAATAATTCCCAACATTAATCCCTCCAGCAGCGTTGCAAATTCCTGGCTGTCCATTCCCGTTCCCACGGGCATTAGGTCCACCTCGGTTGTTGTTTCTAGCATTCGGGTTGGGTTGGACCTGGGTAACAGCATTCACTTGGAAAGTGCGAGCAAAATGACCAATCTCTCCACATTTGCAGCAGGATTTTTGATGAGACTGCTTTTATACATAGTCTCATCGTCCAAAATGGGCTTAAAATACATTAAATATCATGAAATATGCGAAATATATGCTTGTGTTTGTTACATGTGTATTTTAGGTACGGATATTGATAAAATAACAAAAGATCACAAGAAACAAGCAAAAACGGTCATGGGAAACGAAGCCGCACAATGAACCAAGCCCTAATGGTGATTTTCCAAGAATAACCCTTGAAGAAATGAAGATTGTACAAGAAGGGTCCTCCAATATTGAATAATTGACACTTTAAACCCTTGTTTATTCATAATTACAAGATTGGTCCTAAAAGTTTGTCAAATTTGCAAAAAAGGTCCCTCCACTTTAAAGAATTGGCAAGAATGGTCCCTCAAAAATGAAGACTTGTCATTATTAGTCCTCCAAGAAGTCAACAATACAAGTCAAGACCATAAAGTTTGAATAAAATGCCAAAACAACCCTTCAAGAATCATCAAATGGCAAGAAATACCGTTGATAAACTTTTGGAAAAGATTTTGTGGCAAAAGTCTGAAAACCAAAACTTGGTTTATAAAGGAATTCGGATTTGTGCATATAAAACCTGAAATGAAAGGAAAGAAAGAGGCGAGGGGTTAAATTTGGACGACAAGGAAAGTAACCTTGACCAACCACACGTGTCCCACTAACTCCATCTAACCAATCACGGCTCACCATTTCTCCACCTTACCTTCCACTCACAACTGAATATAACTAACCTAATTAATTATTTAATTAGGGCGGTTAACACATATTTAGAAGCAAAAACATATCAAAACTTGTGTTCATAGTGTTCTTAGCAAAATTGGGCATTCACTAATTACTACGAATTAGACCCTAATTCCCTCCAGAATTATGATTAGGGTGACACTAAACATAACCCACACCTTAAACCTCATGCCACATCATCCCAATGCTCACATGTTCTATGCCTTGTCTCACTTTTGGAGAAGATGCCAAAACAGTACCAACCATCCAACGCCTCACAAAGTTGCTTCATATCCAAGCTTAATATGAGCCTTAAATCAAATTCTAACAACTCACAAGTCCACAAACATCCAAGAAAAGTTCACATGATATCAAGTTTTTCAAAATCTGCAAGGGCAAACTTGGAAGTTCATACACTAGGGTTTATAGTTTTTCAGCTTTCTTGAAGTCATGTAGCCTATATAAAGGCATTAGGGTCCTTCATTTAGCTTTTTCTCTTGGTTTTTCCTTGTTCAAAATTCTGTAAATCCCTTTTCAATCTTAATGAAAATGTGTTTGAATGTTTGAAGAAATCCTAGTGCCAACTTAATTACTTGCTTATTATTGTTACATGTTTGAGTTTGATAAGTGTTAAAACCTGTTTTTAAACCTTGTGCAAGAAATTGCCAAGATTTCCAAATGATGATATTTTGCTAAGTTCTTTGGTACATCCTTGGAATTTTTGGATTGCAAGTGATTATAGCACCCTGATAAGAAGATTATCAAGGTGTTGTAAGCTTGTGGTTTGGGGATAATCAATGAGTGGGGTACAAAGGTTGCATTAATCAGATTCATTTTTCAATTTTCAGTTTTGAATATTACTTGTTCTAACCTTGTTACTCTTAGTAGCTTTGTGGAAGCTCGTGCCTTGTTAAGCTAGGCACATAAGCTCAAAAATTCGTGAGTGTGGATGTACATTCATGATGATTATAAAGTGAAAGGGGTGTTTGGTTTACTGATTTGAGCTTGGACATTGGATTTGAGTTATTGTTAAGTGTTGTTTTGTGTTGGTATCTCATAAATACTTGGTTGTGTGCTATTATCTGAAAGTTTTTGGCTTTTGAACATCAAATTCTTGATTGTACTATAACTTGTTGAAATTTGCTTGTTTTGACCTATTATACATTGTCCTAAGTAACTTAGCCACTTTCACCTTATAAATAAACATAAGACTAAAAAATGGACACATCACCCCCTTGAGACTCTATGTCATACGGCATGTATATACTTGCATATTTACACTTGACTAAAACTTTCCTAAGCATATAAAACTACCTAAATACTTACCACATCACTAGATATTTTATTTTCCCCCACATGTGTATATTATACACGGCTAGGAATCAAGCCATACAAACCAAACTCAAACATTCTCCTAGGATATCTAGTACTAGTATTTCCTAATAAATGAATGTACTTGTTTGTCTCCTCTTTGCCCTTCACCTAGCCGATTACTACACCACATACACCTCATGTACATCTCTTCCATTTATGGGATGTACTAAAATTTACTATACAAGCATCATACCTTATACAACTAGCAACCAAAACCACATTCCTTTGGCAAAACATACGGCTAGAATATGTATATAGACTAGTCTTCACCAAAACCACTTAACTCCCACTTCATTTACTTCCAATCATTCTCAAACACTTTCACATTTACTCCCATGGCATTGAATTGAGTCAAGGTGACAATGAAGAAGAAAGAAGGTCTTGGCTTACTTAAGTTTTGACTAGGAAATCTTCATATTCCACTCTTAAGTATCCACAAGCTTTAGAGTTGCTACTACTCGTTCATCCTACTTCTTTTCTCAAGACAAGTAACTAAAACATCTCATCATCACCTTTCCATTTGTTCTTACTTCTCATTGCATGCCATACACTCAAATCCTTAGAAATCAAGGCTAAGAACGCATTCACACGTAAACTATGCTAAACCTAGCTTGCAAAACCCACGGCTTGAACATTTTGGTTACAAGAAAAGATGTTTTCATGCTTATATCTATATGCAATGAATGTAAACAAGTAACTAACTTATTTTTACTCCCTAAGAAACTAAAGTGCTAGATCTAAATGAGTGGTTAGATGAAGCCTCATAACTCTCAGCTTATTTTTGTTAAGCCGAGTATGAACCATGGTTTATTAAACATTTGAGGCTAAATAAATGTGTAGCAGTGGAGGACTTATTAGCAACCTAGAACACCTAATAAGCTATCCAAATAAGCTTTAAGCCGAACCCCATAAGCCTCGAACCAAATAAGCCATAAGCTAATATAAACCGAAACACTATAAGCCCATTAAGCCCAAAATATGAGTTAGGCTATATTGTTTTGGATAAGTTTATGTTTTCTTAATAATTAAATTAGTCCACTAACAAGTCCGTTAGGCCCAATAACCAAGTCGACTCTTAATGGGCCAACCGAGCCCATTAATCACCAAGCATATTAATTGGAGACTATTTGGGACATTGTTGTAATATAATGATAGTTATTGTCAAAAATGATAAAGTATAAAATTTGTATATGTTTTTCGAAATATAAAACAAGTATAAGGACCAAACATGTCAATTTGGAAAGTCTAGGGGTGTGGGTATATATAATCGAGCCTTAACTCAAACCCCAAGGACTAAACATGCCTTTTTGTAAACTTATTACAAGCCCTAGAACCTTTTAGTGCCCTATTGAACTTAGTTCGAGTCTTGAGGGACTAGTTTTGACCATTTGGTAAACTTATATAAGCCTAGGTTACTTTTTGTTCCTTCTTTATATTTTTCGAAACCACATGGACCCATGTTGCCCTTTTCCGAATTTAAACCGAGCCCTAGGGGGCTGTTGTGTAAATTGTGAACACCCCCTAACCTTAACCGAACTACAAGGACCAAAATTGCCAAACTTTGAAACTTATACAAGCCCAGGAGCGTTTGTATAAATATACCGAAAGTATATTTATATACTTGAGGAACTAGAGTTGTAATTTACCTAAACTTATATAAACCTTAATTATATACTTTCCCTAATAATTTAAAAGCGTAAACTTAAATAACACGATAAATACAAAACCATGTTCGTTCATAAACTTGTCATTTAATTAAATTATATAAATTTTGGAGACTTTTATTAAATGAAATGTAACACGTTTTTGTAAACGTTATTTATTTAAATTATATATATAAATACAAATAACTTATAAGAATAAATATATTAAATATATTTATTATAAATCTTGTACATTTTAAATAGATATAAAACCATATTTTTTAAATGTTTAAACTCACTTTATAAGGGTACAAGTACGAAAACATTAATTAATCGAAGTAGTAAGTTGAACGATATTAATTACTACACATTTGAAAGTAATTATTCTATTACTTGTATAACGATAAATTAAATTACAAGGATGTTAATAAAATACTTAAAACTAGTAGAAGCATATACAGATTGTTTCAGTGACTTTTATACATCCTATTATACTTTTATTGAGACTGTATAATTATTTAAGTTGTTGACTGTGTTGTGGGCATTACTTTGGATTCTTGTGACTTTTACTGTTTTACTGAGGTGAGTTCATGGCCTCACTTTATATATTGACAAACTTTTAAATCCTTTATGGGGAAGAAATCATGCAATTTACTTTATGGATGTAAACTGAACTGTACCAACTTTAATTACATGTGTCTATTGTAGAATTCCTCATGACCCGTGAACTGAAACTGTTAGAATTGTAGAATTACCTGAATGTTATAAATAGATCTATTTGGGATTGACCATCCCCACCTGAGTGAGTCATGCTCACTGTGTCGTGGCCGGGACAACATGTATTTACCATGTCAGAACGGAATAATGGGTTCATTATTTAATGTGAAGGGCTCTCATTTGTTGAGGGCTTAACATGTCAAGTGTCAGTTTCGGGCAATAGGAAATGTAATTACCTTTAAGTATTGATGCTTTGTGCATCACTGCTTCAATGACTGTTTTACCATCCAAACTTATTTAATAAAAGTGTGAATTCACCAACTTTATGTTGACCCTCAAAAGCATGTTTTACTTAGGTATTTGAAGCAGGTACTATCTAGGGATTTTTATTACTGGGGACTTATAAACAATCTTTTATTTATGTTGGAATCATTTAAACAACAACTTGCACTCTTGATCATGTAATAAATGTTTGATAATCTTTTATGTGATTCTCTATATACTATCTGCTATTGATCCACCTACGTGACACCCAAATATTATTTCCGCTGCATTTGACCAGTTTGGGGTGTCACATAATGGTATCAGAGCAATAATTATAGAGAACCAGACAAAAAAATTAATAAAATATAAAAATAAATTTTTTATATAAACTGGACTATAACTGCTTTAAAAATATTTTGGGATTTTCTGGACTAAAATAGCTAAGCATATAGAATGAAGATCATGCATTTATTATGTGACCTATATGCGCATTGATTATTAACTTTTGGTTAAATAATCTTATAAGTATTAACTAAGCCTTTTAACTCGCGATGTTCAGAGAACACTACTACAACCATTATTACTTAATAATACCATTTTTAAAACTTTTTAACTTGAGTAAGATTATAGTTACGTCAATTAAAAATGATGTTATTCCTAGATTACTATGACATCACCAGTGACATCACCCGCAGCCGTACCAGATAGCGACCCCACTCCAGTTGTACCACCGTCACCGACATCAGTGCTGCCATGATGGCTGTCAGCTTCCGAGTCTGAGGACAGTCAGACCGACAGAGTAGTTCAGACTGTTGCTACTCCACCTGCTGTTGTGGTTCCCTCTATAGAGGAGGAGGACCAGATGACCTATGCCCTGCCACCCCTACCACCCTCGTCATCTGTCCAGGGCTATGCACCCGGATCTCTACCCCCTCGTAAGATACGAGACTACCCCCACCTCTATCTTTGAGGTCGGAGAGGGTTCCGTGACTAGACAAGTTGATCCTGTCCAGACCAAAATTGCAGCAGTTTACTGGCAGCTAGCCAGTTGATCCTGACCAGGAAATGGAAAATGTCCACAGTTTACTAGCAGCTAGCCAGGCTGAGCGCTCCATCTTACGAGAGCGTCTAGATTCCCATACTTGGACCACGTGGGCTGAAGCCCAAGTCTCCAAAGGGAAATGGGTCACAGTCTACGATGCTCTTCAGTGGCTTAAGGGGGTGTATGATTTCATATGTCACCGCATCTACGCTGTGGAGAGCCTACAGCATCAGACTCATGCACCCCTCACCGCTCAGGACCAGACCCTGTCCATGATCTTTGACTTGGCGACTATTCGCTATGATGGAGTGACAGCGGAGATGGCCCATCTTAGAGGAGCCTTGGATACTCTTCGTACTGAGCTGGTTCAGATGCTTCGACACGTCAAGAGGACCCGTCTTACCATGATTGCTCTACAGGATGCCATGCCAGCACCAGTAGACCTACCAGCTCCCTCTGTACCAGCCACTTTCAACGAATCTGTTAGACCCGCATAGATTTGATGTTCCTGATTTTGTATACATCATGATAAGCTCTTCGGTTGCATCCTAACAATCATGATATAGGACCCCATGTACTTTCATCATGCATCTTTTGAATCCTATCATGTACTGTATTCCATTAGATAGGTGTCTGTATTTATATTACATTTTAGACTGTGTGTACCACCATCCCAGACAGGCGTGTTGTACTTCTGTCTTTGATTGGTTGTGCCTGATGATATGTTTACTTTCTGCAAGAAATGACATGTGCTAACTTTCTTTTGTTATATATCATGTGTTGTACTATATTATTGAAATCTTGATAGGTTATCCAATTTGTTATAAATTTTGAGCATAAATATCCTTGTGCAAATAATATGTGAGTACTAACACTAAAGCTAATGATCTCATTTTGTGTATGACCACAGACAAATGGCAATCACTAGGCATAATCTTGCCAATAATCCTTCCAATAATCCCTCCAATGACGCTGCCACTCATAACGTCACCACTGCCCAACTTAGGGAATTGATTGACCAAGGTATCGCCACTGCTATGGCCGCTAACAGAAACATGGGCGATAGCGAAAACTCCAATAATCGTAGGAACAACAATACCACTATAGGCTGTTCCTACCCTGATTTCCTCAAATGCAAGCCATCCTATTTACGGGGCAGCGAAGGCATTGTAGAGCTGATGCAATGGTTTGAAAGACTAGAGACCGTGTTCCGCATCAACGACTGTGCCGACAAAAACAAAGTCAAGTTCTCCACCTGCACATTACTCGAAAGTGCACTCACATGGTGGAATTCTGTGGTTGCTACCCTAGGACACGACGCTGCTTACACTCTCAACTAGACCAACTTGAAAGAGAGGATGACTATAAAGTACTACCCAAGGGGGGAAATGAAGAAACTGGAAGTCGAACTATGGGATCTTAGGTGTAAGAACAATGACATCGTGTTATACAACAAGAGATTATAAGAGTTGACCCTCATGTGCACCAGGATGCTTCCCGAGAAGGAGGAAAATATTGAGAAGTATGTTGGAGGACTTCCTGACGCCATCCATGATAGCGTTCTCGCCTCTTGACCCACTACTGTTGAGAATGCCATGGAATTTTCTACTGAGTTGATCAATAAGAGAGCCCGTACCATATCTAAGAGACATACTGAGAACAAAAGAAAGATGCATGACAATGCCCGTAGCCATTACCAGTCACCCCAAAAGAGGCATAATGTCCGGCAGGTTTACAGTGCTATCCCCACCATCGATCCAAGGGCTTACGGAGGTACCAAACCTATGTGTCTGAGGTGCCACTTCCATCACAATGTGGGTAGCTCATGAAAATTGATGGTTGAGTAAATACGTCTTTTAGGAAAAAGAACGTAATTAGGGTAAGTAAATGACCCAAAAGTAGGGATCGTTCTCAAGGAGGCTTGTGTGTTCTGTAAAGAAATGATTAACTTTGTGATTATAATTATGAGAAAAGAAAAAGAGAAAAGAGAATAGAAAAGGATGACGGTTAAGATTATGAATTAAACTAAGATGAAAGTCGTGCACGTAAAACCGTAGAATATGACAAAATTTAAAAATTAACCTAAAAACTCCTAGAAAATTGCAATAAATCCTAAAAAGTGTAATTAGAGTTAAAAAAATTAAAAATCACTCAAACCGTTTATTTAATTAAATATTAACTTTTTAATGTTAATTAAAGCCCAAAAAAATCAATTTAATTAACAAAAATCCCAAAATGAGATTTTTCACTTTGTAAACCTCTAAAATGACTTAACTAAATTAAAACTATTTTTGAAAAATTTAAAATTAATTAAAACTATTTAAAAATGATTAAAAACTATAAAAAATTAAAACAATTATAAAAGTTAATCAAATGACACTAAAATTAATCTAAAAAATTTAAAATTCCTAACTTAATGTATTTGAACTAGGAAAAATGAAAAACTTTCAAAAATCTAAATCTTAATTTTTAATAATAAAATAATAATAAAATAATATTAAAATCCAAAATTTATATAAAATTCTAAAAAGTTTCAAACTAGTTTATTTTAACCTAATAGACAGAAAAATGAACTTGAAATTACCAAAATACCCCTATTGGGCCTTCAAATGGGCCAAAATGAAAAACAGTCCACTATATTGGGCTTTTTGGCCCAATAAGCAAAAAGTTGTCCAAATAAGCCCAAAATCACCTAGTTGACTCAAAATCCAATTTAAGAACAAAACTCTAAAGGCCCAAAAGCTGAAAATGTGCTTATCACAGCTTAATTGTCAACACCTTATTCTTAATGGGCTTTTTGGCCCATTAAGCCATAAGCTAATGCCATAAGCTCTAATTTGACACACAAGCTTCTGTTGGGATACTTAAGAGATCTATGAAAAGAAATTTTAAAAAAACCCAAGAAATAAGCCTAAAATAAGCCAAAGCTCTCTACAGAAAACGACAAAATAGTCATTTTTGAGTTCTAGGCTACCTCAAGTGCTTATTCAACTTGCAAAAGATTTTAAATGACAAAAGTAAGCTTAATAATCAAAAAGATTTCCAATAAGCACAATGAATAAGCTGGAAAAAGCAATAAGCACTTATGTTAAAAGTCAACTTGTTTGGTTTTCTAGTCAAACCTAAAAGTCAAACCCTAATTTGCTCCAGATTAGTTCAATGGGTCAAATAAGGAAGATTGATTACAAAAACTAAGTTGTTGCAAGTCCAAATAAGCTAGAATATCTTATGAATAAGCTAATGATCAAATACACTAGCAGTGGCTAACAACAAGGGAAAGGAGTTCCCATTGCTTGACTATTTTGACTTTTTGTCTTATATTGATTTTTGTTGGATTCAAGCCACACAAAGACACCCTTATAACCAGTGGGTTATAAGGAGTCAATAGCTATCACAAAAACACAAATCCATTCAGCCAATTAGTACAGTTTAATCAAAAGATCACCAAATAGCACACAGACAGGTTCATAAGCAGTTTTCACACAAATAAGCACTTTTAGCAAGAATAAGCCAACCAAATTGAACCAAATGCACACAACAAATTATATTAATTCAAATGAACATAAATCAACTGGTTTCATGAAATGATTCAAGGTTTAGAACAAGATTCAAGCCAATGAATGTTACTGATGAACAAAGAACAAGCAGATTTCAAACTTTGCTGATGTACTTGACCACAAATCCAATTTCAAACCCTCAAATCTTCTTAGCAGGTTATATAAACTTTTTTTAACACTTGTTAGCCCTAAGCATGCATACAATCTATGTGTTTCCAAGATCTTAGGTCAAAACAAGCAGATTTCAACAAGTTATAACACAATAAAGAATTTGATGTTCAAAAGCCAAAAACTTGCCGATAATAGCACACAACCAAGTATTTATCAGATACCAACACAAAACAACACTTAACAATAACTCAAATCCAATTTGCAAGCTCAAATCAGTAAACCCAAACACCCCTTTGACTTTTTAATCATAGATTTAACAAAGCAAATATGTGATTCAGTTTAACCCAAGCCTAATCTAGCATCATAACATCAATATCATGCAATATTAAGCAGATTCAGGCCACAAAAACACCTCTTATAATAGCAGAACACAAAATCACAAAAATCAAGTACTTTTATCAGATTTTGGGTAAGAAGGCTCAAACCTCATGAATGTACATCCACACTCACGAATTTTTGAGCTTATGTGCCTAGCTTAACAAGGCACAAGCTTCCATAAAGCTGCTAAGAGTAACAAGGTTAGAACAAGTAATATTCAAAACTGAAAATTGAAAAATAAATCTGATTAATGCAACCTTTGTACCCACTCCTTGATTATCCCTAAACCACAAGCTTACAACACCTTGATAATCTTCTTATCAGGGTGCTATAATCAATTGCAATATAAAAATTCCAAGGATGTACCAAAGAACTTAGCAAAATATCAGATTTTGGAAATCTTGGCAATTTCTTGCATAAGGTTTAAAAACAGGTTTTAAGACTTATCAAACTCAAACATGTAACAATAATAAGCAAGGAATTAAGTTGGCACTTGGATTTGTTCAAACATTCAAACACATTTTCATTAAGATTGAAAAGGGATTTATAGAATTTTGAACAAGGAAAAACCAAGGGCAAAAGCTAAATGAAGGACCCTAATGCCTTTATATAGGCTACATGACTTCTAGGAAAGCTGAAAAAACTATAAACCCTAGTGTATGAACTTCCAAGTTTGCCCTTGAAGATTTTGAAAAACTTGATATCATGTGAACTTTTCTTGGACGTTTGTGGACTTGTGAGCTATTGGAATTTAATCTAAGGCTCATATTAAGCTTGGATATGAAGCAGCTTTGTGGGGTGTTGGATGGCTGGTACTGTTTTGGCATCTTCTCCAAAAGTGAGACAAGGCATAGAACATGTGAGCATTGGGATGATGTGGCATGAGGTTTAAGGTGTGGGTTATGTTTAGTTTCACCCTAATCATAATTCTAGAGGGAATTAGGGTCTAATTCATAGTAATTAGTGAATGCCCAATTTTGCTAAGAACACTATGAAGACAGGTTTTGATCTGTTTTGGCTTTTAAATATGTGTTAACCGCCCTAATTACATAATTAATTAGGTTAGTAATATTCAGTTGTGAGTGGAGGGTGAGGTGGAGAAATGGTGAGCCGTGATTGGTTGGATGGAGTTAGTAGGACACGTGTAGAGGTGTGGTTGGTCTAGGTTACTTTCCTTTTCGTCCAAATTTAACCCCTCACCTCTTTATTTCCTTTCATTTCAGGTTTTATATGCACAAATCCGAATTCCTTTATAAACGAAGTTTTGGTTTTCACACTTTGGCCACAAAAACCTTTCCAAAAGTTTATCAAGGGTATTTCTTGCCATTTGATGATTCTTGAAGGGTTGTTTTGGCATTTTCTTCAAACTTTATGGTCTTGACTTGTATTTTTGACTTCTTGGAGGACTAATAATGACAAGTCTTCATTTTTGAGGGACCATTCTTGCCAATTCTTCAAAGTAGAGGGCCTTTTTGCAAATTTGACAAAATTTATGGACCAATCTTGTAATTATGAATAAACAAGGGTTTAAAGTGTCAATTCTTCAATATTGGAGGACCCTTCTTGTACAATCTTCAATTCTTCAATGGTTATTCTTGGAAAATCACCATTAGGGCTTGGTTCATTGTGCGGCTTTGTTTCCCGTGTTCGTTTTTGCTTGTTTCTTGTGATCTTTTGGCATTTTCTCAATATCCGTACCTAAAATACACATGTAACAAACACAAGCATATATTTGGCATATTTCATGATATTTAATGCATTTTAAGCCCATTTTGGACGATGAGACTATGTATAAAAGCAGTCTCATCACTCCCCCATACTAAACCATTGCCGTGCCCTCACACAATGCTAGAATAAAGTATCGTAACACTTCCAAATTTCATTTTATGCACTTTTAATGAATGATAAACTAGCTACACTACTACTACTTGCACTACTTGTGTTTTAGACATAATGTATGATTTTCGTCGCAAAATAGGACGTTTAGGTTCATAGAACAAGAACACGTGAATGCTTCATTAGAAATAATTTCGTCGTCCTCTATTTTCACCCCAATTCCATGCCAAGCGTGCAACGAGATCATTGTCATTATAAGTTAGTAATGCTAACACTACTCATATGACCTAATCACGTACTTATCCTCCCTTTTTCCAAAGTGGTATCTCTTATATTTTATTTTTGTCTTGAATGTTTCACGAGGATACATTTTTGACTTATGTGATGATAGAGATTTAGGTCTAAAAATAGAGTCATAACGGGGTAACCAAGACCATCGAATTAATAAGCCCCCCTAATAGACAACGATGTCAAAAAATTAAGTCAACAAGAAGAATCGATAAACACGATTTTATAACGGTTTTGAACATGAGACTTATTACCAAGACTTTTATACGCCCCCTAACGGATGGGCCTTATTATCATAGGTTTACCTCAATATTTTATTCAACTTCGCCATGAAGCTTTTATTATGACTTTGGTTTTGCCTTGCCTTTTATTTAACCTCGCCATGAGGTGTTTATTATGGCCAAAGACGTATATCCTCCCGCTAAAAGCGAATTTTGGATCTTTAAAGCTTCAAAGATTAAGGCATATTTCACTTTCAATTTCGCATAGATTTTTTGGCCTTGTGAGCTTCAAATTGTTTGCTTGATTTAGGTGAGCACTTGAAATCTTATTATTAGGTGAAGCTTTCGATTATTCGGGTTGCAAATACTTCAAAACCGTGACGCTGACGATACCTTAATGTCTTCCCAATTTAATTACATGGAAGCTACTAGAAAAGACTAGAAACCAACAATCAAGACTAAACCGCTAAGCTAATACTTATTAAGTAAAAATATTTACAAGCGAAGGGAGAATAAGCAAACAACGAGAACACATGAGTTTTTGAAAGAATACGAATACTCTACGTTTAGCATAGTAACTTATAATTAACTCTATCATTTCTCGTCCTCATTTAAGAGACTTAGCCTAATATAAAGTTAAGGAATTGAAGCTAAGTGCTCAACACGCACAGTCGAGTCAAAAATTACTCTTATTCTCGCCATCAGAAAACCTACATTCGTGTCTTCAAACACTTACAACACATGAGAAAAAATTTAAAATTTGGCCATTTTTAGCCTTATTTTGCAACAAAACGATAAACAAAAAGATAAACTTTATAAAGCGTAAAGGTTTTGCAAGGCAAGTATCTATTCAACCCCCCCATACTAAAGTTAAACATTGTCCACAATGTTTCGAGTCTAAGGGTTGGAAACCCCCATACTAGAGACATAGTCGAATGCTTAATCTAACATGGAAAGGGTGTAACCATTAAATTAATAGCCGTTTATGAAGTGTACTAAAAACCTATGTTTAGAACATAAAAGTATATATCATGGATATTGAGAAATTCTTCAAAGCAAACGATCGAGTGCTCCCATAAAACAAACACGAGAGGCTCCAATCGTGAAGATCATGATCATCTGAAAACCACATATCACAAACAACCACGAAAAAAGGTTGGAAGGGCACAAATCCCCACACGTTGCTACATTAGAAAGCGATAATATGTACATGGGATAAGCATGGGACTCCCCCACGAGGCACCTCGTTTTTTATTACCGAGTCATGAGCTCGACTCAATCCCCTCAATACTAATTATCATTGGGGAAGGTGACTTGGTCGACGTAGTTCAAGGATGGAACTTCCCCGTCAAAGTAGTGCTTCAACCTATGTCCATTCACCTTGAAATTGGGGCCATCATTTTGAGCTAGCTCGATGGTCACATAAGGAAAAACTTGGGTAACAGTGAATGGACCGGACCAACGGGATTTCAACTTGCCGGAAAAGATTTTCAAACGTAAGTTAAAAAGCAACACTTGATCTCCAATGTTAAAAACCCGGTTTTTAATTTTTGAGTCATGAAACTTTTTAGTTTTTCTTTGTAAGTCAATGAATTTTCATAAGAAATGTCTCTCAATTCATCCAATTCATTCAATTGCATTTTCTGGTGTTTTCCCGCGGTCTCAATGTCATCATTACAATGCTTTAGGGCCCAATAAGCTTTGTGTTCGAGTTCAATTGGCAAGTGACAATTCTTCCGATACACAAGCTTATAAGGAGTACACCCGATGGGCGTCTTATGAGCGGTCCGAAAGGCCCATAAAGCATCATCCAACTTATCCGACCAAGATTGTCGGTTCTCTCTAATCGAACTATCCAAGATCCTCTTCAATGCTCGGTTTGAAACCTCGACTTGCCCACTAGTTTGTGGGTGATAAGCCGTAGAAAGTGTGACACCCCCAGATTAGTCAAAATGCAGCAGATATAGTATTTGGGTGTCACGTGGGTGGATCGATAGCAATAGTACATAGAGCATCAGATATAAGTTTATCAAACATTTATTACATGACCAAAAGTGTAAATCATTAATTTAAATAGTTCTGACGTAATGAAAAGATTGTTCATGAATCCCTTATGAAAATTCCCCATGCTTGCTAAGATGCTGTCTATTCAAATGAAACAGTCCATGCACATAGGGTCTACCTGCTTCAAACACCTGAGAAAAACATGCTTTGGAAAGTCAACAAAAGTTGGTGAATTCATAGGTTTAGTTATATAGTTTGGATATAAATAGTCACTGTATCAGTAAAGCACCAAGCATTACTGAAAAATGTAATTATACTGTCTATTGCCCGAAACTGACACTTTAACATAGTTGTGCCCTCAACAAATGAGGACCATCGCCATTTCTGATTCAGGCACCCATCAATAGTAAAATGCTGACATGGTAAACACCTGTTGTCCCGTCCAGGGCACAGTGAGCATGACTCACCCAGGTGGGGATGGTCAATCCCAAATAGATCTATTTATAACATTCAGGTAATCCACCGATTTTAACAGTTTCAGCTCACGGGTCATGAGTGTCTCTACAATAGGCACATATAATTAAAGTTGGTACAGTTTAATTTATATCCATAAATTAGTTTCATGTTTTCTCCCCCAAGAGGATTTTTAAAAGTTTGTCAATATATGAAAGTGGGGCCATGAACTCACCTTATCAGTATGGTGATAGTCACAAAATCTGGAGTAGTGCTCAACACTCAGTCAATAACCTAGATAATTATACAGTCTCAGTAAAAGTATAATAGGTTGCACCAAAGTTACTGAAGTATTCGTATATGCTTCTACAATTTTTAAGCACTTTAATTCAATGTTCGTATTAGTTTAATCGTTCTTCATCATAATAATGTAATCGTCCCAAGGACGTAGTGAATTACATGAATAAGCTGATTATTCCGTATTGATTAGTTGTCCGTACAGATAATGTTTTGAGTTGTGTCAAATATAATAATTTATATTTGGGCGTAAAGGTTTTAAGTAGATAAAATCAACGTAATAGTATTTATATTTTAATTCGTCTCCGTATAACGAGTTTATATAAATCAAGTTTGCCAACGATATTTACTATTTATTTCGTAGTCGTTTCCAAAGTTTTTATAATTTCTAGATCAAGTGACAAAAATAGATTTTTTTATTAATAAATTTATTCAAGTCACATCTTTTATATATTTAAGAAGTATATGTATATATTAAGTTTAATTAAGTTTGGAAAAATGGCAAAACTAGCTCCTTTAGTCCCGAAATTAATATTTTCGTCCCATTTAAGAATTAGGGCACCAAATATGTTTGCAATATGACAAGTTAAGTCCTCATGGTTCTAAAATAGGGTTGCATATTCCCATATTTACAAAACAGACCCCCTAGGGCTCGGTTTATGTTTCAAAAACGGCAAGATAGGTCCTTGTGGTTTTAAGAACTATAAAAGAGGCAAGATTAATCATTCTAGGTTTTAATAAGTTTTCCAAAGTGACAAAATAAGTCCCCCATGTCTCGGCTATGTTTAAAAAGGGTATTAGGGCTTGGAATAAGTTTGTCAAAAGCCATGTCTAGTCCTTGGGGTTTGAGTTAAGACTCGGCTTATACATGTCGCACCCCTCAACTATCTAGTTTGGCATTATTGGTCCTTATACTTAACATATGCCACTAAAGTACTATATAACTTATACACTATGCCATAATCGGCTAGTAATTCCACTATATTATCAAACATAGCCCAAAAATTCTCCATGATAATAATTTAGTGCTTAGTGGGCCTAATGGGCTAATATCTTAACAACCTTTACTAATTTATCCAAGACACTAAGTTTAGTATTACCCAACATGGGCTTATATGTGTCTCGGCACATATTTAATAAATAATCCGATTGGTGGAGTGCTTATGGCTTATAGGGTAGCTTAACAATGGATTGTTTTAAGCTTACATTCCTAGGCTTAAAACATCTAATCCTCCCATTAGATCACAAGCTAACTCAAATAAAGAAACATGGCATTCCTTCCTTGGTTATGATTTTAAGCCGAAACATATAGGGCTTCTAGTTAAATGTTAGGGTGTTTCTTACGTGTGCATGCATTCCCATCTTGGTTATTATGGATTTACGTGAATGTCATGCATGAGAAACGAAAGAATGTAAAGGATGATGAGGGAAATAACAACTTACTTGTTTTAGATCTAGGATGAGTGAAGTGGTAGAAGTACAAGAACTAGAGATTGATTAGGAGTGAACCAAGTATAGTTTTCCCTAGCCTATACTTATATGCCGCGGCCACCAAAGCTCTTCATCATGGACTTGACTAAATTTAATGCTATGAGGAGTAAATGTGTGATTTTGTTAATGATTGGGAGAGTAAATGAGGTGGGAGTAAATGAGGTGGGAGTAAATGGTCTAAGCTTGATCTCTTTTGCCTTCCCTTTTCTAGCTGAGAGTTTCAAAACAAGAGGATGGGGTGGTTGGTTTGTGTTAGTGGTATTGAGATATGTATAAGGAGTCCTAGTACATTCCCTTAAATGCAAGTGATGTACACTTGCTTCCTTGGTCCTTTATTCGGCTAGTGAGGGGTAGTTTAGGAGACATCAAGGTACCATCCTTAATTACAATATCCTTGTACTAGATTTGATTAAAAAGTGTGATGCAAAGGTTGGGTTGGAGCCCTCCTAACCGTGTGTTTATAACACATGTGGGGGTTTTGAGTTTTCAAAATGTCTAGCAACAAGAGTAAGTAAAATCTTGTGTAATGTTAATAGTTAGGTAGGGTTTAAGGTGTAGTAAAGTTTTATCAAAGGCACTTTGCGGGTAAATGTCCAAACCGTGTGATATGAAGTCTAAAAGAAACAACATAGCATGTTGTTATATATTCAAGTCTTGATATAATGTAAGGAGTATAAACTTTATCATAGTGAATTACGGATAAAAAATGACGAACTAGCGTGACTTAGTGAATGTTAACGAAGTTAGAGGAGATAAAAACTCCTGTTTATATAATAAAGCATGGTTTGAAAGAAAAAATATGATCGAGAGTCTGAGACTTCATAAAATATATGAAGTGAGATTGCATTCATTCATGTTCACATATACATAAGGTGACAAGGTCAAAGTGGTAAAAACCGGGGTTTTACAGCACATTCCGTTATTTTAGCTTTGTCCTCAAAGCTTAGATTAACGCCACTAGTTACGTGAACAAATGAGGATATTTAATCTTGAATGATTCTTCTCGTTCCCAAGTGAACTCAGGTCCTCGCGTTGAGTTCCATCGTACCTTGATCAACGGAATGCGACGAGTCTTCAACTTTTTCACTGATCTTTCCATGATTTCTACTGATTCTTCAGTGAACTGGAGCTTGTCGTCAAAGCGAACTCCCTCTAATGGCATAGCTAGGGGCTCATCAGCGTAGCACTTTTTCAGGTTAGATACATGAAAAGTGGGGTGCACTCGACTTAATTGTTGGGGTAACTCTAAGCGATATGCTACTTCTACGACTCTGGCTATTACTTTGAAAGGGCCTACGTAACGAGGGTTCAGTTTTCCCCGTTTACCGAAACGTACAACTCCCTTCCATGGAGATACCTTGAGCATTACACGGTCACCCACTTCATACTGCATAGGCTTTCGTCTATGATCTGCATAGTTCTTTTGTCGGTCACGGGCAGCTTGGATTCTTTGCTTTATCAGTGTTATCTTGTCAGTTGTTTCTTGGATCAGTTCAGGTCCGGTGAGTTGAAATTCACCGACTTCCGCCCAACACACTGGTGAGCGACATTTCCTACCATATAGCGCTTCGAAAGGGGCAGCTTTAATGCTAGCATGGTAACTATTGTTGTAGGAGAATTCCACCAACGGGATGTGATCGACCCAACTATTCCCAAAGTCAATCACGCATGCTCGCAACATGTCTTCAAGGGTCTGAATTTTCCTTTCGCTTTGACCGTCAGTCTGTGGGTGGTATGCCGTGCTCATATCGAGGCGGGTTCCCAAAGCTCGTTGGAACGCCTTCCAGAAATTAGATGTGAACCTACCGTCTCGGTCGCAGATAATTGAGACGGGTATTCCGTGTTTAGTCACCACCTCCTTTAGATACGTCTTGGCTAACTTAGACAGGGAGTCGTTCTCCTTGATGGGTAGGAAGTGAGCGGATTTGGTGAGTCGGTCAACGATCACCCAAATGGTGTCGTAACCGTAAGATGATCTTGGAAGCTTGGTGATGAAATCCATAGTGATATTCTCCCATTTCCACTTGGGTATCTCTGGTTGAACTAGTAACCCGGAGGGCCTTTGGTGTTCGGCCTTGACGCGAGAACAGGTAAGACATTTCTGGACGTAGGTGGCGATGTTTGCCTTCATATTTGGCCACCAGTACAACTTCCTCACATCCTGATACATCTTCTCCGACCTGGGGTGTATGGAATACTTGGATTTATGGGACTCGTGCATGATTACGTCCCTTAAACCTCCATAGCAAGGTAACCAACTCCTCCCATGCAAACACAGGGTTCCATCTGCTCTTGGTTCCAACTTCTCCTTGGTGAGGTCAGTCCTGAGCATACCCCCAACATCTTCATTTACGAGGTTTTCGGGCTTCTGAGCTTGTGTTTGTGCTTCTAGGATTTGTTTGGGTAAATCCAGGCTAATTGTTACGACCAGTGCACGGACTCTCATAGGAGGATCGGTCTCCTTACGGCTTAGTGCGTCTGCAACCACATTTGCTTTACCGGGATGGTATTTGATCTCGCAGTCGTGATCGCTTAGCAATTCAATCCAACGAAGTTGTCTCATATTTAGCTCCTTTTGATCTTGTATGTGTTGTAAGCTCTTGTGGTCCGTATGCACCGTACACTTGGTTCCGTACAGATAGTGTCTCCAGATTTTTAGCACAAATACCATAGATCCAAGCTCTAAATCATGAGTAGTGTAATTCTCCTCATGTTTCTTTAGCTGTCTGGAGGCGTACGCGATTACTTTCTTCCTCTGCATCAATACTGCACCCAAGCCCTTATGTGACGCATCACAATATACCACGAAGTCGTCGTTGCCTTCGGGTAAGGCCAGGATAGGTGCACTACACAGCTTTTCCTTGATTAGTTGGAAAGCCAACTCTTCTTTCTCTCCCCATTCAAATTTTATTCCCTTTTGTGTGAGTTTGGTCATTGGTTTTGCTATTTTGGAGAAACCTTCGATGAATCGACGGTAGTATCCGGCAAGGCCTAGGAATTGACAGATTTCTGTTGGTGATTTTGGGGATGCCCAATCCTTGACAGATTCGACCTTTGCTGGGTCTACGTGAATGCCGTCGCTATCAATAACATGACCGAGGAATTGGACCTTCGAGATCCAGAATTCACATTTGGAGAACTTGGCGTACAACTGTTCTTCCTTAAGTACCTTCAGAACTTGGGTAAGATGTTCCTTGTGTTCGTGTTCATTCTTGGAATAGATAAGTATATCGTCTATGAAGACTATCACAAATTTATCCAGGTACGGCCTACACACTCGATTCATTAGGTCCATAAAGATGGCAGGAGCGTTGGTCAACCCAAAAGGCATGACCTGAAATTCAAAATGGCCGTAACGAGTCCTGAAAGCGGTTTTTGGGACATCCTCCTCCTTGACCCTTAGTTGATGGTACCCAGATCGCAGATCTATCTTGGAATACACACTTGACCCTTGCAATTGGTCGAATAAGTCGTCAATACGGGGGAGTGGATAACGGTTCTTGACAGTCAACTTATTCAGTTCTCTGTAATCGATACACATTCGAAACGAACCATCTTTCTTTTTGACAAATAACCGGAGCTCCCCATGGCGAGGAACTGGGTCGGATGAACCCCTTGTCGGACAACTCTTGAAGTTGTTCTGCTAGTTCCTTCATTTCTGATGGTGCTAGTCGATAAGGAGCTTTTGCCACGGGTGTAGCCCCTGGGATCAGGTCAATCTGAAATTCCACTTGCCGGGCTGGTGGTAGGCCTGGTAATTCTTCGGGGAAGACTTCGGGAAATTCCCAGACGATGGGCACGTCCTTTATTTGCTTCCCTTCGGTGTCATCTTCTTTATCTGCATGGGAGATATGAGCCAAGAAGATGGGACATCCTCTTGATAGGTATCTCTGAATCTTGGTACAGGATATGACACTGAGCCTAGTATCTGCAAGGTCAGTATTGCCATTACCTCGAACGATCAATGTCTCATTTCCCCATGGCAATTGGACTAGTTTCTCGTCGCATACGATCACTGCGTGGTACTTAGATAACTAATCCATGCCAATGATGATATCAAAACTGCCTAGATCCACTAGGATTAGGTCAATATTGAACGGGTGGTTGGAAAAGTTCAGTGTGCAACCCTTAACGATGGTATCGGCTTCTATGATCTTACCGTCTGCTAATTCCACTGCGAATCGGTGGTCTAATGCGGAAGGGACAACTTCTAATATTCTACTAAATTCAGTGGAAATAAAGCTCATGTCGGCCCCAGTGTCAAATAGAATAGATGCGTAACGATTATTTAGTAAAAACGTACCCGTAACCACGTTGGAGTCTGGGTTGGGCTTTGCACTGCCCACCACGTAAACCCTGGATGTGGATCCTCCATTGCTTTTGTTCTGATGGGCTAATTTGGGGCAGCTTGATTTCACGTGACCGGGTGCTCGACACTCATAGCACGTGACTCCCTTCCTTGGGCCACTGATGCTTCCTCCTATAACACCACGGTTTCCTGGATGTCTATTCCCAAATCCACAGCCATTGGTTCCACCTCGACTATTGTTCCTCGCAATATTGTTGGGCTGAACCTGGGTAGCAGCATTTGCCTGGCAATTGCGAGCCGGATGGCCCACTGTCCCACATTTGTAACAAGTCTTGCATGGTTCACCCACCTGATGGTGAAAACGGCAATCGGGCACAAAGGTCTGGTGCCTTCATAAATCCTTGGCCCTGTGGGGGCGATTGCACTGTAAATCTGTCCGGCGTTTTGCCTTTTTGGAGTTGGGTGATAGGGAGCACGGACATGGTCGTCCAACTTTCTCTTGTTCTCAGTGTTTCTCTCAGAGATAGTACGGTTCCTCTTATTGATCAATTCGGCGGCAAACTCCATGGCTTTGTCGACGGTGGTAGGCTTTGAGGCGAGAACGCTATCATGAATGGCGTCGGGGAGTCCTCTGACGTACTTTTCAATCTTCTCCTCCTTATCGGGAAACATCGTGGTACACATGAGAGTCAATTCTTGGAACCTCCGGTTGTATAACACGATGTCATTGTTCTTACACCTAAGATCCCATAGTTCGACTTCTAGCTTTTTCATTTCGCCCCGAGGACAGTACTTTTCCGTCATTCTCTCCTTCAGACTTGTCCAGTTCAGAGCATAAGCAGCGTCATGTCCTAGAGTAATGGCCACAGAATTCCACCAGGTGAGGGCACTTTCAAGTAGCGTGCAGGTGGCGAACTTAACCTTGTTTTCATCGGCGCAATCGCTGATGCGGAATACGGTCTCTAGTCTTTCAAACCATTGCATCAACTCTACTACGCCTTCGGTGCCCCGATAGTAAGACGGTTTGCATTTGAGAAAATCAGGGTAAGAACAACCCCTGGTGGTATTATTATTCCGTCGGTTGTTGGAATTCTCACTATCGTCCATGTTTCGGCTAGCTGCCATAGCGGTGGCGATGCCTTGGTCAATCATTTCTCTAAGCTGGGTGGGGGTGACATTATGAGTGGCATCGTCATTAGGAGGGTTGTCTGCAGGATTATCGGCCGGGTTAATGGCAGGATTAGCAGTAGGGTTTTGCCTAGTGATTGCCATTTATCTGTAGCTTTATACCCAAAAATGAAATTGTTAGCTTCAAAGTTCATATGATCATATATTATTTGCATGAGCAAACCTGTATATAATAATTACAACAATTTGAATAACCTGTCACATTTTAGTAATACAACACATGATATAACAAAGAAAGTGGCATATGATATTTCTTGAGAGAAAGTACAATAACATCAAGTACAACTGATCCAAGACAGAAGTATAGTACGTCTGTCTGGGGTAGTGGTACGCACAGTCTAAAGTGATATATATACAGACACCTATCTATGAGAGTACAGTACTGAAAGGCTACAAAAGCTGCATGAAATAAAAGTACATGAAATCCTATATCATGATAGCTGGGATGCAACCCAAAGCTTATCACAATGTACATGAGATCTAGTACATCTAATCTATGCTGGTCTAAAGGATCCGGTGGAGATGTCTGGTACAGCGGGTGCTGGTGGAGCTGCTGGTGCGGGCATAGCGTCCTGGAGAGCGATCATAGCAAGCCTCGTCTTCTTGACGTGGCGAAGAGTCTGGACTAACTGGGCCCTGAAGGTGTCTAAAGCTCCCCTGAGGTGAGCTGTCTCTCCGTGACCCCATCGTGACGAACAATCGCCAGGTCAAAGAACATAGAGAGGGACTGTTCCTGAGTTGTGAGGGCGTCATGAGTCTGCTGCTGTCGGCCCTCCATGGTGTAGATGCGGTGGATGGCGTGGTCGTACTCCGTCATGAGCCACTGGAGAGCATCGTAAACTGTGGTCCAAGCCCCTCTAGCAACCTGGGCTTCTGCCCACGTAGTCCAAGTCAGGGAATCTAGACACTCCCTCAATATCGATCTCTCGGCCTGACTAGCTGCTAGTAGGCTGTGAACATCGGCCATGTCCTGGGCATGCTGGGCTGTCAAGGCCGCTATCTGAGCCTGAACAGGGTCCACCTGTCCAGTCCCAGATCCCTCTCCGACCTCGAAGGTAGAGGCCGGGGCCGTCTCATACCACCTCTTACGAGGGGGTAGTGATCCAGGAGCATAACCCTGGAGTGATGAAGAGGGTGGTAAGGGTGGCAGAGCGTGGGTCACTGGGTCCACCTCCTCAGCTGGAGGGGTCAATGCAGTAGGTGGTGAGGAAACAACTGGAACTACTCCATCAGACTGACTGCCCTCGGAATCTGAGGCGGACAGCCATCCTGCTAAGACGGACGATGGTGATGTCATAGTATCTCTGTAAAGAAATCATCGTTTTGCTGACGTGAGTGTAAGTCAAAGATAATATACTGGTATTATAATAATGATAGTGGGTATTCCCTATAACAGGTTAGGACTTAGCTAATACTTATCAGATCATTTAACCAATGTTAAAATCACTTTACATAATAGATGCATGCTCTATTACCTATATGCTTACTATTCTAGTCCCATAAAGAAAAATCCCAAAGATTTTTAATGTAGTTATAGTCCAGTTTATTTATAAAGTTTTTATTTTATTTTTATAAATTTTTCTGAGTCTGGTTCTCTATAACTAATGCTCTGATACCATTCTGTGACACCCCCAGATTAGTCAAAATGCAGCGGATATAGTATTTGGGTGTCAAGTGGGTGGATCGATAGCAATAGTACATAGAGGATCAGATATAAGTTTATCAAACATTTATTACATGACCAAAAGTGTAAATCATTAATTTAAATAGTTCTGACGTAATGAAAAGATTGTTCATGAATCCCTTATGAAAATTCCCCATGCTTGCTAAGATGTTGTCTATTCAAATGAAACAGTCCATGCACATAGGGTCTACCTGCTTCAAACACCTGAGAAAAACATTCTTTGGAAAGTCAACAAAAGTTGGTGAATTCATAGGTTTAGTTATATAGTTTGGATATAAATAGTCACTGTATCAGTATAGCACCAAGCATTACTGAAAAAGGTAATTATACTGTCTATTGCCCGAAACTGACACTTTAACATAGTTGTGCCCTCAACAAATGAGGACCATCGCCATTTCTGATTCAGGCACCCATCAATAGTAAAATGCTGACATGGTAAACACCTGTTGTCCCGTCCAGGGCACAGTGAGCATGACTCACCCAGGTGGGGATGGTCAATCCCAAATAGATCTATATATAACATTCAAGTAATCCAATGATTTTAACAGTTTCAGCTCATGGGTCATGAGTGTCTCTACAATAGGCACCTATAATTAAAGTTGGTACAGTTTAATTTATATCCATAAATTAGTTGCATGTTTTCTCCCCCAAGAGGATTTTTAAAAGTTTGTCAATATATGAAAGTGGGGCCATGAACTCACCTTATCAGTATGGTGATAGTCACAAAATCTGGAGTAGTGCTCAACACTCAGTCAACAACCTAGATAATTATACAGTCTCAGTAAAAGTATAATAGGTTGCACCAAAGTTACTGAAGTATTCGTATATGCTTCTACAATTTTTAAGCACTTTAATTCAATGTTCGTATTAGTTTAATCGTTCTTGATCATAATAATGTAATCGTCCCAAGGACGTAGTGAATTACATGAATAAGCTGATTATTCCGTATTGATTACTTATTCGTACAGATAATGTTTTGAGTTGTGTCAAATATAATAATTTATATTTGGGCGTAAAGGTTTTAAGTAGATAAAATCAACGTAATAGTATTTATATTTTAATTCATCTCCGTATAACGAGTTTATATAAATCAAGTTTGCCAACGATATTTACTATTTATTTCGTAGTCGTTTCCAAAGTTTTTATAATTTCTAGATCAAGTGATAAAAATAGATTTTTTTATTAATAAATTTATTCAAGTCACATCTTTTATATATTTTAGAAGTATATGTATATATTAAGTTTAATTAAGTTTGGAAAAATGGCAAAACTAGCCCCTTTAGACCCGAAATTAATATTTTCGTCCCATTTAAGAATTAGGGCACCAAATATGTTTGCAATATGACAAGTTAAGTCCTCATGGTTCTTAAATAGGGTTGCATATTCCCATATTTACAAAACAGCCCCCCCTAGGGCTCGGTTTATGTTCAAAAAAGGCAAGATAGGTCCTTGTGGTTTTAAGAACTATAAAAGAGGCAAGATTAATCATTATAGGTTTTAATAAGTTTTCCAAAGTGACAAAATAAGTCCCCCATGTCTCGGCTATGTTTAAAAAGGGTATTAGGGCTTGGAATAAGTTTGTCAAAAGCCATGTCTAGTCCTTGGGGTTTGATTTAAGACTCGGCTTATACATGCCGCACCCCTCAACTATCTAGTTTGGCATTATTGGTCCTTATACTTAACATATGCCACGAAAGTACTATATAACTTATACACTATGCCATAATCGGCTAGTAATTCCACTATATTATCAAGCATGGCCCAAAAAGTCTCCATGAGAATAATTTAGTGCTTAGTGGGCCTAATGGGCTAATATCTTAACAACCTTTACTAATTTATCCAAGACACTAAGTTTAGTATTACCCAACATGGGCTTATATGTGTCTCGGCCCATATTTAATAAATAAGCCGATTGGTGGAGTGCTTATAGCTTATAGGGTAGCTTAACAATGGATTGTTTTAAGCTTACATTCCTAGGCTTATAACATCTAATCCTCCCATTAGATCACAAGCTAATTCAAATAAAGAAACATGGCATTCCTTCCTTGGTTATGATTTTAAGCCAAAACATATAGGGCTTCTAGTTAAATGTTAGGATGTTTCTTACGTGTGCATGCATTCCCATCTTGGTTATTATGGATTTACGTGAATGTCATGCATGAGAAACGAAAGAATAGAAAGGATGATGAGGGAAATAACAACTTACTTGTTTAAGATCTAGGATGAGTGAAGTGGTAGAAGTACAAGAACTAGAGATTTATTAGGACTGAACCAAGTATAGTTTTCCCTAGCCTATACTTACATGCCGCGGCCACCAAAGCTCTTCATCATGGACTTGACTAAATTGAATGATATGAGGAGTAAATATGTGATTTTGTTAATGATTGGGAGAGTAAATGAGGTGGGAGTAAATGAGGTGGGAGTAAATGGTCTAAGCTTGATCTCTTTTGCCTTCCCTTTTCTAGCCGAGAGTTTAAAAACAAGAGGATGGGGTGGTTGGTTTGTGTTAGTGGTATTGAGATATGTATAAGGAGTCCTAGTACATTCCCTTAAATGCAAGTGATGTACACTTGCTTCCTTGGTCCTTTATTCGGCTAGTGAGGGGTAGTTTAGGAGACATCAAGGTACCATCCTTAATTACAATATCCTAGTACTAGATTTGATTGAAAAGTGTGATGCAAAGGTTGGGTTGGAGCCCTCCTAACCGTGTGTTTATAACACATGTGGGGGTTTTGAGTTTTCAAAATGTCTAGCAACAAGAGTAAGTAAAATCTTGTGTAATTTTAATAGTTAGGTAGGGTTTAAGGTTTAGTAAAGTTTTATCGAAGGCACTTTGCGGGTAAATGTCCAAACCGTGTGATATGAAGTCTAAAAGAAACAACATAGCATGTTGTTATATATTCAAGTCTTGATATAATATAAGGAGTAGAAAGTTTATCATAGTGAATTACGGATAAAAAATGACGAACTAGCGTGACTCAGTGAATGTTAACGAAGTTAGAGGTGATAAAAACTCCTGTTTATATAATAAAGCATGGTTTGACAGAAAAAAATATGATCGAGAGTTTTAGACTTCATAAAATATATGAAGTGAGATTGCATTCATTCATGTTCACGTATACATAAGGTGACAAGGTCAAAGTGGTAAAAACTGGGGTTTTATAGAAAGCTGATGTGTAACCCCATATTTCCTTAGGACTCTATCGAATTGGTCATTACAAAAATGGGTTCCACGATCGCTTATGATCGCACGAGGGGTTCCAAACCGAGAAAACAAGCTTTTCAAAAACATGACTACCACACGAGCATCGTTCGTGGGCAAAGCCTTAGCTTCCACCCACTTAGATAGGTAGTCAACGGCGACAAGGATGTACTTATTACCATGAGATGATGGGAACGGCCCCATAAAATCAATTCGCCAAACATCAAAGATCTCACACACTTGGATGATGTTTTGTGGCATTTCATCGTTTTGTGAGGCTTTTCCTTGTCGTTGGCATGAGTCCCACGACTTCACAAGTGCGTGTGCATCTCGGTAAATAGTAGGCCAAAAGAAACCGGCATCAAATACCTTCTTAACCGTGAGATTAGCACCATGGTGACCACCCGTGGGTCCCTCATGGCAAGCTCAAAGGATATTAGAAACTTCGGTGACAAACACACAACGTCGAATAATTTGATCCGCACAAGTCGAAAGAGGTAATGTTCGTTCCAAAAATAGAACTCGACGTCACGAAAGAAATTTCGTTTTTGTTGAGTCGTCATACCCTTGATGATGAAGTTGCCCGCATGGTAATTTGCGATGTCTGCAAACCATGGTGTGGATGAATCAAGCTTAGAATTCACTACACCAAGTGTCTCGAGAGTAAATGTTTCGGTGATTTCCTTTGGCTCGTAGACACTTTGGTGAGGATCTTCCATACAAGAAGATGATCCACCGCTAGATTCTCGGCTCCTTTTTTGTCAAGGATTTCGACATCAAATTCTTGTAGGAGGAGAATTCAATGAAATAATCTCGGCTTTGCATCTTTTTTAGCCATGAGATACTTGATTGCCGAGTGATCCGTATACACTATGCATTGGGTCAAGACGAGATAAGGTCAGAATTTCTCAAATGCATACACCACGGCAAGGAATACCTTTTCCATTGTAGTGTATTTAAGTTGAGCCTCTGTCTTCGTCTTGCTAGCATAGTGAATACGCAAGAAGTGATTTTCATGACGTTGCCCCAAAACGGCCCCAATAGCGTAATCACTAGCATCACACATGAGCTCAAATGGGAGGTTCCAATTGGGAGTAACAAGAATGGGAGCTTCGGTTAGTTTCCTCTTAAGGATTTCAAAGGCTCGTACACAATCTTCGTTAAAGATAAAAGGAGCATCTTTTTCGAGGAGATGTGTAATAGGTCGAGAAATCTTTGAAAAATCCTTGATGAATCGACGATAAAAGCCCGCGTGGCCTAGGAAAATCCTAACTCCCTTAATGGTTTTGGGATGAGGTAATTTGGCGATGACGTCTACCTTAGCTTTGCCTACCTCAATCCCCGCTTTCGAAAACTTGTGCCCTAAGACGATTCCTTCCTTAACCATGAAATGACATTTTTCCCAATTGAGCACAAGGTTGGTTTCCTCACAATGTTTTAGCATTCTCCCAAGATTCGACAAACACGAAGTGAACGAACAACCAAACACGGAAAATTCATCCATAAAGACTTCCATCGTATTCTCGATCATATGATGAAAAATAGCCATCATGCACCTTTGAAAGGTTCCCGGTGCATTGCAAATTCCGAATGGCATTCTACTATAAGCAAACATTCCATATGGACACGTAAACGTAGTTTTTTATTGGTCACGAGGATCGATGGGGATTTGGAAGTAACCGGAAAAACCATCTAAAAAGCAATAGAAATCGTTTCCCGCAAGAGCTCCAACATTTGGTCCATGAAGGGCAAGGGAAAATGGACTTTACGAGTGGCGTCATTCAACTAACGATAGTCGATGCACACCCTACAACCGGTCACGAGTCGAGTTGGAATTAACTCGTTGGCATCGTTTAGCACAACGGTCATTCCTCCCTTCTTAGGCACACAATGAATAGGACTCACCCAGGGCTATTGGAATTAGGGTAAATCATTCCCGCGTCAAGTAGTTTAAGGACCTCCTTTTTGATGACGTCGTGAATTTTGGGGTTCACCCTCCTTTGAAATTGGATTGCGGGTTTGTAGTCCTCCTTAATGTCGGATAATTTCCATGAAATTTCCCCTTTGTGATCCTTTAAAACATCAACAAGTGCGGTTTTTTCATCATTCGAAAGATCTTTCGCAATAATAACCGGCAACTTATCATCCTCCTCCAAGAACACGTACTCAAGATGACGAGATAAATCTTTCAACTCGAGGATTGGTGGTTCCTCAATTGAAGATTTGGGCTCGATACTCATAACCTCCTCGGGTAGAGGAAATGGGAAATTGTTAAGAAAATCCTTGATAATCGAGAAGTCCTCATCGTTGTCGAGGTCTTCGTCACAAGTACGTGGAACATCAAATTCTTCCAACGTAAAACCACCACCTTCAAATGGAGTGAAGGTTGGTGTCGAATTATCAAGAATGGGATCAAGAATAGTGGGATTGCCACTATTTTCATCATCACCAAAACCTAAAACTTCTTGTGAAAATTCCTCGCAAACAACGTCGATCATATCAACGAGGTTTATGGTCGCGATGGAATAAACATGAGAAATTGGAGAATTTTGAGTTGCGTTTATAACCAGTTCCTCGTCGTTGAAACATAAGGTGATCTTACTAGCATGCACATCAATCAATTCCATAGACGTATCTAAAAACGAACGACCTAAAATAAGAGGAACTTGAGGATCCGTGGGAATATCGACAACGATAAAGTCTAACGGATAATACAACTTTCCCACTTTCACAAAAACGTCTTCGGCCAATCCACATGCGGGAATAGTGGAATGATCGGCCAATTCGATAGACATTAGTGAAGGAGTAAGATTAGGAAGATTGAGCGACTTGAAGATTGCAAGTGGCATCAAGTTGATACTAGCACCAAGATTGACCAAGGCATAGAATTCTTCCATATCTTGAATTGAACATAGAATCAAGAATTTACCGGGATCACCGACTTTTTGAGGTATGCGGTTAAGATAAACCGAGGAACAACTAGAAATTGTTGCAATTTCTCCTTGTTGTTTAACATACTTTTAAAGTTAGCGACAAATCGAGGCATCATGACCAAAGCATTGGCAAAACTCACATTGAAATGCACGTCACGAAACATCTTCATAAAAAGCTCAAATTTGTAATTGTCGCTCTCTTGATGTTTCTCCTTTCTAAGTCTCGATGGGTCGGGCAAAGGTGGTGTAGTTTGAGGCATAGGCATAGCCTTTGGAATCTCGGGTTGCAATTATGGTAATGGGTCTACCGTAGGTGTGGCATGAGCGGTACTTCGTGGGATTGAGATATGCTCCTTGTTAGGACCATTGTAATAGTTAAATGTAATAGGTAGACTAGGAGGTATGTAGTTCCTCCTGGTCCTAGTAGTAGTAGGAGCAAGTCCTGCTCCTGGTCCTAGTCGAAGTCAAACTTTATTATTTACTTAATATTCTGTTAGGATATGCATGAGATATGTTAGGAAAGGATATGCATATTAGTTTTACACGTTTTCTTTAATGCTGTATTAGGGTTTCCTTGTAGTATAAAAGGAACCTTAGGCAGAAGGGTTAGACTCACCTTCACCAAACGTAGTTCTAGTCATTATCAAAATTAGAAATCCTTAGAAAGGATCAAGTCTTTATAGTTATTCTGTTCTCCTTGATTATATGTATATTCTACATTCATATTGTGTATAGTGTCTCTTTGTGATTTGACTTGTGATTACAGAAGTCATTCACCGATCCTGACAGGCTGCAAGATCTACATCTAGTAGACCCAACAAGTGGTATCAGAGCCTGGAAGGGTCTCTATACAAGAAGAAACAAGTTTTCTTTTTACTGACATTTTGTTTATCATGTCTGCCTCAACTTCTACTCAAACAGGAGAAGACAACACTCCTAAAATTGTGCAACCTCAGCAGATCCTTGCTACAATCTCAAACACGAATGGTAAATTCCCTCTTCTGAAAAAGGGTAAATATGAAAACTGGGCAATGAAGATGGAATGGTGGATCACCAATACTGATCAAGATCTTTGGAAGATAATTCTGAATGGGAACAGCAGGAAGCTTACTAGAAGAGACAATAATGGTAATATTACTCTTCTTGACCCTAAGTCTCATGAAGAAATCATAGCTATTCAGAAGGAGGTCAAAGCAATGACGATTTTTCTTCAATCCCTTCCTGAAGATCACATGGGTGACTTCTACCATTTGGATGATGCCAGAGACATCTGGAATGGCATAAAAGATAGGTTCGGTGGGAATGAGGAGTCAAAGAAAATGCGAAGATCCATGTTGAGAGATGAATTCACAGAATTCAAAATCTCAGAAACTGAAGGGCTACATCAAGGATATGATAGGTTCCAGAAGATATTGAGCCAGTTGAATCAACTTCGGTCAAAGCCTGATGATGGTGACATTAATGCAAGGTTTCTTAAAGCCTTACCCTACTCATGGAATCAGGTGGTGATCTCTCTCAAAGCCAAAGGAGGGCTTGACTATCTCAACTTTGATGATCTGTTTCATAGGCTCATAACTTTCGAACCTCATGTGAGAGGATTTTCGAGTGACTCTTTTCCCACTCCTGCTAATTCTGCTTTTGTGAGTTCTATGGCATCTAGTCCCATGTCATATGCAAGTAGCCCAAGCAATAGAGTCTCCTCTCAGCATAGTGTTCAGCATACTTCTGCTCCTGATACTACTGCCAAGTCTGGTAGTATGGTAGAAGCCGTTCTTCATTCTTTTGTGGTTGATGTTAATGCTGAACAACAACTTACTTTTGATGACTTCAAACAGGTTGATAAACTTGACCTGGATGAGATGGATCTTAAATGGCATATGGCCATGCTTACTCTTAGGGTTCACAAGTTTGAGAAGAAAGCAGGAAGGAAATTTAATTACAACCCTCGGGAGCCAGCAAGATTCGACAGAAGCAAGGTTCGATGTTATAACTGTCAGCAACAAGGTCACTTTGCAAGGGAGTGCCCTAGCAAGAATGATCAGGAGAAGAGTAGGTACTCCGCTTTCAAGGTTCAGGAGATAAAAGATGACAAGAAGGCATTGGTATCTGTTGACTCTATGGTCAACTGGAATGATCATCAGGCTTCTACTCTAGAATCAGCTGAGTCCTCAACTGACGTGTTTGCAATGATTGCTGGGAATCTCTCTGATGCAGAAGAAGCAGATGAGTTTGCTCTTATGGGCATCTCACCTCAGGTACAACATTGTCCTCTTGGTTGTCATGATAAATACTCAGAGTTGTTGTCCCAATTAATGATCAAAATGATAAATATTTTTAGAGGTTTAAGCCTATAAGGCTTCATTAAACACATTGGAACAACAAAAGAGGTGGTTACAAGATACACAACGTGCGTATGAGGATAAAATCAGGATACTAAGCATTGATTTAGAAAACACGACAAATATGCTTAAATATACAGAAACAGTAAGAGATGCTAGTATCAAAGAAAAAGAGGAGATGCAAGCAAAATTAGATGCTACAATGCTAAGATTTGAAAAATGGCAAAAGGCACCTAAAAATCTTTCAAAATTAATTGATAGTAGCATGTCTGGCAGAACTAAAAGAGGCTTAGGATTTGAAAAATATATTGACTCCGAAGATGTCTTTGATTTATCTTTTTCAAGTGTCTTTGATGCCGACATAGAGGATGAAGGAAAACCTAGTTACAATAGGTTTAAACCAGCAGCAAAAATGCATGATGTCCCTCCTCCTCTTAGTGGAACTTTTATGCCCACTTCATGGCATAATGACTTGGATGGATCACAGATGCTTGAGTCCCCAACAAGTTCTACTAATACTAATGACTTTGTCTCATGTACTTTCAGTGACAAAGCCGGTGACTATGCATCTAGTGGTTCAAGTGATGAGTCAAGACCTACAAGTTCCAAGTTGAATGAACATGCTGCTACTGGTGCTAGGAAGTGTGAAGAAAGAGTTGTTGTTATGTCAAGTGTGCCTGGTCCTAGTTTATTGAGTCCTAGGACGAATGTTTCTCCTAGAATTGTGTGTAATAAAGTAGGCAGTATGAAACAATCTCATTCTAATAAAAGGTCTTTCAAATCATGTTTTGTTTGTGGCAGTGCCTTTCACTTAATTAAAGATTGTGATTATTATGACACACATGCTTCTGTTAATCATGCTTATTCTGCTCCTGGTTCACCAGGAGCTGCCCCATATGCTTCTAGAAGACTTAATCCTAGTGCTCAACCGTTTACTTCTTCTGGAGTGTCCTCTCCTTTAGCTTCTGATTATTGGAGAAATATTGGATTCCAAACCACCAGTAATTATTTTCAAAAATTTTATCCAATTTTTCCATATAATTTGTACCAAACGTATTTTGGTTTGGGAAATTTGGGAACTGCTGTTAAGCCCTCAGCAGGTTGTTCTTGGTCAAATAACAATACCCATATGATGCATAGGCAACCAAGGAACAACGGTGGATCTCATCAATCTTCTTGGCACTCTTCTAAAGATCCACAAGGCAGGCTCAAATCTGAAAAGGTTTGGGTCCCCTTAAGACACTAACTTTTGCATTGTTATTATCTTGTTGTTGTAGGTTACTCCATACCAGGATCCTAGCTTAGGCATTGTTGATAGTGGTTGCTCCAGGAGTATGACTGGAAATAAAAGTCTTCTCTCTAACTTTGTACCATTTCATGGAGGCAAGGTCTATTTTTGGTGGGGGTGAAGGCAGAATCACTGGCAAAGGAACGAAAAAGACTTCTAATCTAAATTTTGAGCAGGTCTACTATGTGGAAGCACTTCAGCACTTCAACTTGATATCGGTCTCTCAGATTTGTGACAAGAAGCAGTTTGTTCTCTTCACCGATACTGATGCACTTGTGCTTTCCAAAGACTTTCAGCTTCCGGATGACTCACAAGTTCTACTCAGAATCCCTAGAAGACACAATCTCTATAGCATCAAGTTGAATGAAGTCAACCCTACTAGTCAACTAGCATGTCTAGTTGCTAAAGCCTCAGAAGATGAAGCCACTCAATGGCACCGAAGGATGGGGCATGTGAACTTCAAGACCATTTACAAACATGCAAATCTGAATCTGGTCTCTGGTTTACCTCCCAAGTCGTTTCGAAATGATATAAATTGCATTGCCTGCAGTAAAGGCAAACAGCACAAATCATCCTTCAAAGCCACTACTGCTCTTAGTCATATTACTGCACCATTGCTGTTACTACACATGGACTTATTTGGTCCTACTTCCATTAGAATCATTGACCACAAGCAATTCTGTCTGGTGGTAACTGATGGATATAGCAGGTTTACGTGGGTGTTCTTCATGGCTGCCAAGAGTGAGACCTACTCAATTCTTAGAGATTTTCTTACCCTGATAGAGAACCAGTTGTCCAAGAAAGTTAAAGGTATTCGTTGCGACAATGGAAACGAGTTTAAAAATAAAGACCTCATCGCACTTTGTAATGCTAAGGGCATCAGAAGAGATTATAGTGCAGCGAATCATTGAAACTATAAATCTCAGGTACTTTGAAGAGAAGTCAAACATTCAAGGCAAGGGTCCAGAATGGTATTTTGATCTTGATTATCTTAGTGATTCGTTAGGATATTTTTGTTTCAAAACTAACCATGCTGCAGGACCACAAGTGTTTGCAACTTCTAGTACTGGTGTTCCTTCTAGTCTTTCTGATTCAGATGATGAGGATGACATTTTTGTGGTTCCATCCTATTCCACCACAGTTTCTCCTACTCCTCCTAGTGATGCAACTCCATTGGATGTACAGGACTCCCAAGTAGCTCTTGACACTCTTCTCAAACAACAACAAGAAGCTACGAAAGCAGCTGCTCAAGGTGGTTTTGAGTTTCCCTTGGTTGAGCCTACTGACCTAGCTGCTCCTGGTACTCCAGCTTCTGCTCCTAGTGCTAGCTTATCATCTACTGGTACTCCGGCTAGTGAGTCTGCTTCCAATACTCGATTCTCCAGTCCTTCTGATTTGGGGAACCATCAAAAGAAGTCTTCTACCAAGCTGGATGATATTCATAAACAACCAGTAGATGGGATTTTCCACAATGCTTCATATGATGCTGACTTTGTTGGTGATCTGAATAACTTGGCACCAGAAGTGGAGGTTTCTTCCAATCCAGTCTTGCAATAACACAAAGGTCATCCTACCACTCAAATAATTGGAGATCCTAGTTCTACTTTCAAGACACGCAGCATGCAGCAGAAGGCATCGTCTGATAATCATGCTCTTGTGAGCTATATTGAAGATCAAAAGCGTAATAATCATATGGACTTTCAACACTGTTTGTTTGCTTGTTTTCTTTCACAGGTGGAACCTAGGTCCGTTTCTCATGCTCTTGAGGATCAAAGTTGGGTGGAGGCTATGCAGGAGGAAATGCAGCAATTCTTGTTTTAGAATGTTTGGGTTCTGGTTGACTTACCAGATGGAAAGACAGCTATCAATACCAAATGTATTTTCAAGAACAAGAAGGATGCACGGGGAATTGTTGTAAGGAATAAAGCTAGGCTTGTCGCACAAGGCCACACTCAAATTGAGGGCATTGACTACACTGAAGTTTTTGCTCTGGTTGCAAGGATAGAGGCCATTCGTCTGTTTTTGGCTTTTGCTTCTTATGTGGGCTTTACGGTGTTTCAGATGGATGTCAAGAGTGCATTTCTCTATGGCAAAATTGACGAGGAGGTGTATGTTACTCAACCTAAGGGCTTTATAGATCCACTTCATCCCAAGAAAGTTTATAAGGTGGTCAAGGCTCTTTATGGGTTACATCAGGCTCCTAGAGCTTGGTATGAGCGTCTTTCAACTTTCTTGTTAAAGAATGGCTATAGAAGGGGTACTATTGATAAAACACTATTTCTTCGGAGGAATTCCAAGGACATTATCCTTGTTCAGGTTTATGTGGACGACATTATCTTTGGTTCTACTAGGAAGGAGTGGTGTGATGAGTTTGAACACTTGATGAAAGGCGAATTTCAGATGAGTGCGATGGGAGAACTTTATTTCTTCCTTGGTCTTCAAGTCAAGCAACAATCGGATGGGATTTTCATCAGTCAAGACAAATACGTTCATGAGATTCTTCAGAAGTTTGACATGGATCCTCTTAGACCTGCAGCAACTCCTTATGAAGTTGCTAAAATCAAACTAAAGAATGAGCCAGACCCCCCGGTCAATGTTCACATGTATAGGTCTATGATTGGCTCCCTCATGTATTTGACTGCCTCACGTCCGGACATCATGTTTGCATTAAGTGCTTGTTCTAGACACCAGGTGACTCCAACGGTTTCGAACTTAAATGCAGTGAAGAAGATTTTCAAGTATATCAAGGCTCAACCTAAATTGGGTCTATGGTATGCTAGAGAATCACCTTTTGTTCTAGAAGCCTATAGTGATAGTGACTATGCTGGTGCTAATAATGACAGAAAGTCTACTACTGGTGGCTGTCAATTCTTGGGTCGTCGACTTATTTCATGGCAATGCAAGAAACAGACAATAGTAGCTACTTCTTCAACAGAAGCTGAATACGTTGCTGCTGCTAGTTGTTGTGGACAAGTTTTGTGGATCCAAAATCAGATGTTGGATTATGGTTTCAATTTTATGAACACCAAAATTTTTATTGACAATCAAAGCACTATTTGCATTGTGAAGAATCCTGTTTTTCATCAGCGAATGAAGCATATTGAGATTCGGCATCATTTTATTCGAGATGCCAATGAGAAGAAGCTGATTCATGTTCTTGAAGTTCATACGGATGATAATGTTGCTGATTTGCTGACTAAAGCGTTTGATGGTCCTCGGTTTAACCACTTGGTGGTTCATATTGGGATGGTCAATCCTTGATGTCTAGGATTGAGGGGAGGTAAAGCCTAAGGGGAGGCTTTGTGTACATATTCTTAGGACAGACTGACGTATTGATAGATTTTAACAACATTTTTTATTGGTTTTGGTGGTGTGTGTTACTTCTGGTGGACGTGTTTGCTCACTTCTAGTGGATATGGTCTTACATGACTGGCTTCTGGTCCTCATTGGTCAGCTTCTAGTCATAATTGGTGGCTTCTAGTGGTTCAAAATCCTTCCATGTCAAGTGGTGATTGGCTCCTGGTACTGGTCTGGCACACTATTCATTCCGTTTGTCCTTTGTTAATCACGTTTTGCTCCTGGTCTGACCATTGTGTGTTTTGACTTTTGGTCAACGCTCCCAATCCTGGTATTCACATTTTTAATTAAGTATGGTAAATTGGGAGTTGGTAATTATGTTAAAAAGGGCAAGTGGTTACTATGCAATTATGGTTAAATTTGAAACGGCAACCCCCCATTAATAGGGGTCAATGAACAGTTACCATTTTCTTTATTTATGGTCAAAATACACCCTTGACTCACTCATTACAATAAACACACACACAAAACCGCTCCTACTATCTTCACCCTAATCACAATCCTTCTTCCATCAATTCATCAAGATCCATGGCTGCTCTTGCTTACCAACCTGCTCACAACCGAGTTGCTTATCTGGGTAATGGTCCACATCGTTAACATTTTGCTGACATCTTGGATTTCATTGAAGCTTCCAACCTAAGGTTTGCATTTACTGTATGTCCCACCATATATGATAGTGTTATTCGTCAATTTTGGGCGTCTGCTCGACTTGTGGATGTGGTTGGTCGTCCACGTGCACTCCATGCTACCACAGATGGACGTGCCTATGTGGTGACTGAGGCTTCTATTCGATGTTCTCTTCATCTTCAGGATGAGGGTGGTGTTGAATCCATCCCCAATTCGGAGGTATTGGAGGGGATGGCTGCTTTAGGATACGAACATGGGGGGAAGTTTAACTTCCAGAAAAATAGGTTTTCCCCTCAATGGAAGCTTCTGGTCCACTTTCTAATCCATTGTATGAGTCCCAAGTCTGGGAGTTGGGATGCTTTCCCTACTCCCTTGGCTACTGGTCTTATTTGCTTAGCCCAGGGTAGAGTTTTTAACTTTTCTCATTATCTATTTGAGGGGATGGTTAGTAATCTGTCTAATGCTGGTTCGAGAAAGAAGTTTCTTATGTACCCTCGGTTTCTTCAGCAAATACTCATTTGCATTCCTCGTGATAGGACTGAGCATGTGCCGTCTAACCTTACAGCAAAAGTGTATTACAATATGGTCAATGGGTTTACTGGGGAATAGAGGCCCCTGACTGAGGCCATGTTGGGATTGGCTTAGGGTCCTATGGGTGAGGAGGAGGAGGCTCCTCAGTTTGTTGTGATTGATGATGACCCCATGGAGGAGGAGGCTCCTACTGGTGGTCCTTCTCATGTGGTTGAGGAGGAACTGGTTGAGGAGGTGGTGGTTGAAAAACCATCCCCTTCCAAGGCTGGTCCTTCTTCAGTTCCACAAAAGTCTCCATTTGTGGAGACTCCACCTCCTAGTCCTGCTCCACACTCGGCTGATACACCTTTTGGTACTAGTACTCCACAGGTTGATCCATATGTTACTTCAGGCTCCAATGACGCTTTCCCTGACCCTTGTTCTCTTGGTGGGCAGGCGGAGGAGCCTACTACACTTATGTCTTTGCTTGATCTTATGCGCAGGTACCATGAGCGGATGATTTCATTGGAAGCTGATCTGAACCAACACAGGAAACTTACTAGGGAGTTTGTTCTTCCTTTGGCTGATCGCATCAAAGCTTTGGAAACTCAGCAACGGCGCCGCAAGAAGCCTGTGATCCATTCAGATTCTGATGAGGAGGGTACGGAGCATATTGAGGATGGTTTGACATTATTGGCAAAGGCTGCCTTTGCTGATAAAGTTTATGATGATTTGCCGGTTCCTCCGACATCCTCCAGTGTTCCTTCTCCTGGTGCTATTCCCACTCCTATGGATGGTGCTGTTCCTTCTCCTGCTGCTGGTTCCAATGCTGGTCGCTCTCATGATTCAAAGGGAAAGGCCCCAATGACTGATGCCCCATCTCCATCTCGCAAGCGTACCCGTCGCCAGCTTGAAGAGGAAAGGCTAGGTGAGGAGGCTGCTCGTCGGTTTCAAGCCGAGATTGATGAAGCTGATAGGGCTGCTGAAGAATAGCTTCGAAAGCGGAGGCGTGAACAAATTCAGCACGATGCCATGCATTGGAGTGATAGTGAATGGATGCAAGTTTTGACTGTTCTCACCCGGGATTATGCTCAGTTTACAGATCTTTTGGGTGACGATGTTGATGAGCACAATTGTATTCCGAGAGCTATGGTATTGATGCGTAAGCACCAGTTGGCCCTTGCTGCACAACTCAGGGAAAAGAGAAAGAACAGACCTTTATCTCGGACTGAGGAGCGCAAGCAGATGCAACATTATGTGAAATATCAGTCTGCTGCGAATTTTAATGCTCCTTGGAAGTGGGACCGGGTTCGGGCTTTGACTTTTGATGAGCTCAAGGCACTTTAGGAAAATATGGTTAAGCGTCAGAGTCAACCAATTCCGGAAAGATTTATTTACCATCCTCGTGGTGTGACCTCTGCTTCGCCTGTTGCTTCTACTGGTCCTTCATCTGCTCTCACTCCTGGTTCTGCTGCTAGTCCATCTGGTTTTGTTGCTACTACTGTTGGTACTTCTACTTCTCCTTTGGTTGCTCCTTTGGGTTCTACTGCTGGTCATGCTACCACCACCTTTGATGCTACCACCACCACTCATGCTTCTACCACCACACCTGTTACCACCAACACCACACATGTTCCAACCACCACCTTTGCTACCACCACAACTACTGCTACTACACCTGATTTGCCATCTCCATCACCACCGGTTACTGGAACTCAACCAATTCCTACTTCTGCTGCAGCTCCTATTGATCCATTGGGTGGGAAAACTAATGAGTCTACTTCTCCTGCTCCCACTGCTGCTGCTGAGGTTATGGTAAAGGTTGAATCCACACCTCGTGATCCCACACCTAGACGTTTGCTTCGTCAGAAACAAGCTCGACGTAAGACAGTCCCTTAAGAGAAGCGTGATCCTGAGAATTTGATTGATGCAGCTTTGGACAGTGATTCGGATTTGTCGTTGGGCAATGGGAACATTACTGGTTACATGGTTGAGCGTTCCGCAACTCTTCCTGGTGTGGTATCCCATAGAATTACTTTGAGTAATGGGTCTGTGCGTTTGGCTTCGGGTTTGCAGGGTGTGTTATCGTGGGTTGACCGTATGGATCATATGGCGTTGTATGGACTTGTGGATTCTAACATGCCTTTTGACCCCATGGCTGTGTCTTCATGGCCTGGTCTGCGTATCTGGGCTAATCTTAAGCTGATGTTGGATGCTCCTCCTAATGCTCCTGTTTCGGGCCTATGGAAGGATCAAATGCAATGGGTGATCCAGCGCTGGAAGCTATATGCAGGATGTGGTGTTCATATGTTGGAATTAGAATCTGGTCATATGGTTTTTATGCTGACTGATGTGGATTATCCTTTGACAATTTCTTCGATGGAGGCGATGTTGGCTACTCATTTGCAAATTTTTAATGCGCCATCAGGAAATGAGTCCTCTATGGCCACGGCGTTGGTGGAAGGTATTTAGGCGCGGTTGATAGCCGATAAGAAGGCTGCTTCTGGTATGTGATGTGATTGGGTTGTAAGTGTTTATGTTTTGTATTTTTGTTCATTTGTTCATATTCTCATTCTTTTCACCAATATGTAAAGTGATTGGTGAACTTCATTCTTTATAGTTCAAAAAAAAAACAAATAAAATAAAATAAAATAAAAAAATTAATACTTTTTATATAATATCTGCTTATACTTTTAACACATCTTAGATTTTATACTTGTGAATAATATCCCTTGGCTGATTCACATTGTGGGTTCTGGTTCCTGATTTGTGCTTGTACTGGTACTTGGCTTCACTTGGTGTTGGACGGGGTCGACACAACAAATGGTTCTCAACTTACCATGTCTAATCGCCAAGAAAAAGTTGATTCACCTTGAGGGTACGGCTCCTGGTGCGATTCTCAAATCCGTTGATGGTTGCCAGGTTACCCAAAACTGGATGGTTTTCACTTGCCATAGTTTTGGACTGAAAAGTGGCTAATCCAAGGGGGTACGGCTCTTGGTAAAGATCTTATCAAATCCGTTGATAGTTGTAATAGCTTGCTTAAAGCTATAGGGTGTTCAACTCACCGATGCTTCATTGCTAAGAGTTGGCGAGTCCAGAGGGGTACGGCTTCTGGTAAAGACGTATCAAATCCGTTGACGGCTGTGATGGTTTTCCTAAAATCATCAGGGTACTCCCACTCACCAATGATTCACGTTCTAAGAGTTGGGCTGGATTCTAGTCTCCCAGGGTGATGCTTATTCCACCAGAAAGACTGGCTAGCCCAAGAGCGAGCAGCTACTTGGTAAAGGCTCATCAAATCTACTCATGTTGCTGAAAAGATTCAACACGATGCTGATTTGTTCCAAGCTTTGGAGAAGCTTCTAGTGTTTCATGTTGCGGCGGTTACTCTGATTCTTATCTTTCTGATGCTGCTATTTGTTTTGCTGATACAATCCTCGGGCTTATTTGCACGTTTTCCAGGAAACTTGAACTCAACATGTCAAATTCAAGTTTAGGGGAGGATTGTTAGGACCATTGTAATAGTTAAATGTAATAGGTAGACTAGGAGGTATGTAGTTCCTCCTGGTCCTAGTAGTAGTAGGAGCAAGTCCTGCTCCTGGTCCTATTCGAAGTCAAACTTTATTATTTACTTAATATTCTGTTAGGATATGCATGAGATATGTTAGGAAAGGATATGCATATCAGTTTTACACGTTTTCTTTAATGTTGTATTAGGGTTTCCGTGTAGTATAAAAGGAACCTTAGGCAGAAGGGTTAGACACACCTTCACCAAACGTAGTTCTAGTCATTATCAATATTAGAAATCCTTAGAAAGGATCAAGTCTTTATAGTTATTCTGTTCTCCTTGATTATATTCTACATTCATATTGTGTATAGAGTCTCTTTGTGATTTGACTTGTGATTACAGAAGTCATTCACCGGTCCTGACAGGCTACAAGATCTACATCTAGTAGACCCAACACTCCTTTTCGACCACCACCTCGGGTTCTTCATGAATTTCCTCCACCGTTGGAGTAAATGGTTGAGGAGTCGGTTCCTTAAGTGTCTTACCACTTTGTGTGGTAATCACTTTCATCTCTCCCTTAGGGTTAGATATGGTATTGCTAGGAAGACTACTCGAAGACGGTTTACACATTATAACCTCAAACATGGATGAAATTTTATCCTCAAACATAGATTGCCTCTTGTCGACCTTAAGCATCTCTTGTTTTGTTTCATGTTACCCTTGTTCCATCTTTCGTTGGTTTTGTTGTAACCTAGTCACATTTCCCTCCATTTTGTTGGTATGAATCTTAAGCTCATTTGCTAACTCGTTTTTCAACTCCTTTTTCAAGTCATTCTTAAACTTGGATCTTAGGCTAATTATCTCTCTTTGAATATTATCAAACCTAGCATCGTTTCCATTTGCGTATTCAACAAATTGATTTGGAAGATCTTTCAAAGTTTGCAAACCCTTGTTGTTGTTTTGAAAATCATTGTTTTGATTTGTGTTTGAAACTTGATTGTTATTAGCCCCATGATTCCCATAGTTGTTACCTTTGTAATTGTTTTTGTAACCAACTTGATTGTTTCTATAGTTGTTGTTAGCATTTTTATTGGGAGCAAAACCCGGTTGAGTCATTTCATTAGAGCGGGTAACTTGACCGTTTTGGTTGTAAGTTCCCGTGGCCGCGTAAGCACTCGAAGTGTTACCACCGTTGGTAATGCACTCAGAGAAATCATGACCTCCACCACAATACATGCAAGAAATCTCAACCGCTTTAGCCGTAGCGGGAGCACCTTGTTCACCAACTTTGAATTCAATTAAAAGACCTTTAAGCTTATCAAAGATTTTGTTTTCCAAATTTGCCTCAATTTGGCAAGCATCGATGGTATTGGAAAATGAAGGTGAAGCCGAAGACGAAGCCTTACGAACACTCGATGTGTTACTAGGACTATAGACTTTAGACCTATTCTCAATAATCAACAACGCTTCCTCAACCGTTTTACACAAAAAATTACCACCCACGGTGGCATTAAGATAATCTCTCTCATGATCATTCAATCCACTGTAAAACGTGTCAATTTGATGCAAGTCGGAAAAACCGTGATGAGGACACTCATGTAACATTTCCTTAAACCGATTCCAAGCCGTAGAAAAACTCTCATTAAATTCTTGTGAAAATTTTGAAATCTCGTTTTTCAAATGCGTAGTCTTTGAAGGCGGGAAAATTTGGTTCACAAATTTTGAAACGAGATCCTTCCACGTCAATATAGAATTGGGTGGCTCTTACTCTAACCAAATTTTAGCGGGCCCCGCTAAGGAATACGAAAAAAGCATCATCTTAATCGAGTCATTAGCAACATCCTTAAACTTGCAAGTGGCGGTAAGACGATTGAATAGGCGGATATGGTTGTGCCGGTTATCCTTTTCATCACCACGGAATCTGTTGTTTTGGATCATCGACAACAAACCCGTTTTCACTTCAAAATTCTCCGCAAGGAAGGTGGGAATCACAATAGCCTCTCCATAACCCTCGGTGGGTGCTTGAAGTAACTCTATCATAGTTCGATTAGCCATGGTTGGTTCTTCTTCTATGATAGGTTCGTCAATAAGAGACCCCTCACTAGAAAGGTTAGTTGTGGTATCCTTTCGGTTTTTTCGTTTACGTGCACGTCTTGCTTGATTACGAGTAAGCATAAACGTCACGTACAACGTGGGGATGAGCAAAGAAGATTCTTTTTGGTGTTTTTAATTTTTCCAATTTTTTTGTGGTTTTTGATTGTTTTTACCCTTTTTTTTGGATTTTGGTGAATGTATTAAGTAGACAAAAATCTACAAATCTCTCCTTAAATCAAATCTCTTGATTAAAGGAGCCTCAAGGAATGAAAACAATCACGTGAAGTGAACGCCTTCGTTGACTTTAGAACGTTGGTGGAACACCAAAACGTTCAAGAGGGTTTTATAAAATGAAACCAAGAAAATATATGATACTTAGATAATACTTTGGTTGGCTAACCCTCAATTAACCCTTTTTATCTAAACACGCACAAGCAAGCGGGGAAACGAGGCAGCGCGAAGCACTTAAGAGCCTTTTTCCTTAGGGTATATTTTATAATACGCGCTTATACCCACCTTATATTTTGTGTTTGTCAAAATTAAGCTTCACGAAAGTAATTATCTATTTTGCCTTTTTTCTTTTTTTGAGATTCGAATACAATGATCGAGTGATGAAATCCGGTATCATTGGGTTTTCATACTTTTTGAGTACTTTGTGAATTTATTGTTCTACGTATACAATATAGTAATATTCACACAAAAACGAAAACCGATAATACGTATTAGTAGAGTGTTACTAATACAAATAGATGTTATGGATAGTATGTTGAATCCAAGATCTTTAGACTCAAACAGTAAAAACTGTTTTATCTAGGTTGTTAATTATATATGTGATGAACACAGCGGAATAATACAATTAACTAGAACAAGATGTTTATCAAGATGAAAGAATTCCCAAAGGGTTTGTATTATTGATGATTAACACAAACCACTCTAGGCATGTATACATTGAATCCCATGCCTAGAGATCAAAGACTCTGTAGGTTACATTTGAGTAGTATGAATTGATCAATAAAACCTACGGTCTGGTGTTCCTTTTATAACTTAAGGAACCCAGGGATACATGGAAACTAAATAAGATAATAATGATTAAATCAAAACAGAATTATTCATTCTTATCACTACTTGACCAAATCTCCATGTTTTTAGTACATGGCAGGGGAATCTTCACAACAGTGGAAAGTTTTGTAGCAGGGGAAACTTTCTTGTATTTTGTCCACCAGCTTGAAGTTTCTCCTAATGCCATATTTGGTCCTTCTTGTTTCCATACTGATTTGACTCATCAACTTTTGACCCAACAATATTCCCCTAGTTGATGATGTCAAAACACTTCCTCTTAAACATACAACACCAAAGATCAACAGGCTGAACATTCTCTGTAGACAACTTCCCCTTTTTGACATGATCAAATAGGGGTCTTCTATGTGAACAACCTTGATTTTCAACTAATACTAACCAATATCATACATCAAACCCAAGTATTCTACTTTTCAAAATACCCTCCATGAAGCACATAGGGGATAGTGTTCCTAATAAAAAATGATTTTGAGCAGTAGATACTCACACTAGTTGTAGTAATACTAATGAGAAGTAGCAAAAATCTTCACCTTGACGTCATATGTGAATGACTAACACTTTATCAAATGAGCTTCCCCTTAAAGTGTGCTAGTCATTTATGAATCTTCAATTATGTAGGCTTTGTATAATGATTACATATGAAGAAAACTGATTATAACTTAATTGAGGATAAAGAAGAATAACCCGAACTTGCGTTTTATATCTTGCACTAACCACATGACAAAGCGTTCCCCATACAAAATCCTCATTTACTTTTGAAACGAGACACTGAGCACGATAATGTAACTCCTTCAAGTGATAGAAAATATGTGCATAGAGTATCATAAGAAAAATCACACATTCCTAGATCTTGTACCACTTCGTCACTAAGCGTTTAAGCATAAAACACATACCCGCGAAAATCTACTTCGTCCTCAAATAACTGATAAGAACTTTTCTTCGTAATCAATAAAATTAGAACGAGCCTTTATACCTTTAAACCAGTTGCTGTGAATTTACCAAACTCCAAAACCTTACTGTCCCAAAACTCATATCTGACAGCAGGGGGAACTTTTCTGGCAGCAGGGGAATCTTCAAGCAGTGGGATCTTGTACTAGCAGGGGTAACTCTCTTGTATTTCCTCCACCAGCTTGAAATCTTTCCTAATGCCATATTTGGTCCTTCTAGTTTCCATGGTGATTTGACTCATCAACTTTTGACCCAACAATCTTCCCCTAGTTGATGATGTTAAAACACTTCCCATGTTCCTAGAATGTACAACTTTCCTAGCAGGGGATACCTCAGTTTTAGCAGGGGAATCCTTATGCTTAGCAGAGGGAACCCACCTTTTGTTTTGGCCTCTATTCATGTGTTGGTAAGGTCTAGAGCCAGATTTATATGCAGTATAAGGTGTTGGGTTGGTCACTGAAGTGTTGGGCTTTGGGTGAACATCATTTTCCTTTCTAAGGGCTGGAACAACATATTTATCAGTCACCCTATTTCTCAAGGCAGGGGCAACATACTTGGCAGGGGAAAAGGATTTTGCCCCTGCATTTAGAAGAATGGCTTTAGGTTGCATATCCTTTAAGGGATTTACAGCCACTATTTCCATTGGTGCCTGACACTCTTGATAAGTGTGTTCAAAACTTCCACATGTGAAGCAGGGCTTGGTATTAATCACAAAGTCTTCTCCTAATTGATGAGACTTTTGGTCATTCCAATTTCTTTGATTACCTCTGACATTCCTGTACATACTAGCATATTTAATGGTAGGCTTAGGAGACTGTGGCCTAGTGATACATAGATTTTATTAAGTTAAAGGTTCGTTTTCTCGGTGTCTAATCGAATTGATCTCCAGTTAATTGTGTGAGATTAGTTGTTCTTGGTGAAACAAATATTTTTGGATTTGGTAAAATAAATGTGCAAGACTTAATAATAAAGGGCGGGAAATTAAAACTAAAACTAGTTGAAACATAAACGGTGCAATATTTAAAACGTTAAAAGTAAATGACGTGAAATTAAATGACGTGAAATTAAAGCTTAGCGAGACGTAAATTGACAATTAAATAACAATTCAAAGTGAAATTAAAATGAGCTAAAAATAAAACGAGAAAAATTGACACTTTAACTAAAACAAAACATCAAAACAAATCAAATGCACCCAATCGGAATACAACCGATCGGAATCCAAAAGGAATCCGATCGGAATGTACCGATCGGAATGCAGGCAAAGAAGTCATGATCGGAGTACAAGAAAGAAAAGCAATCGGAATGATGGGCCAGTCCTCCAATCGAAATACCTTTTACATTAGTGAAATCGGAATGTGTAAAACTGGACCAATCGGAATATTCTAAAAACTGGACCAATCGGAATATGACCAATGCTCCCGTCGGAATATCTGAAACCCTTTTCCGATTTGTAGATCGGAAAAAGGGGATGTCAATCGGAAAGACCCGATCGGAAAAGGGTTTAAGCACCTTTTCCGATTTGTGTAAGATCCGAAATATAAGCAATACCAATAAGCTATTCCAATGAGCTTATTACTAAAACAAGCTCGAATCTAAAATGGATCGGATCGAATAAGCTAGAAATACAACTTTTCAAACATAAAAATAAACAAACTTTAAAAATCAAAACATAAAAAGATGAACTTTAAATCATGAAAAATTAAAAAGATCAAAACTTTAAATAAGAACTTGATGAAAAAGATGAAAGGAACAAGATTGAGATTAACAAGAAGGATTAATAACATGAAGATTAAGACGAGATTAAGCTTAAAAGTAAAGGTTTGATTCAAAAACAAGAAAGATAAAAGATGAAAGATTAAAATTCTAGAGAGAGAAACTGTCACTTTCTCTCTCTAAAACTAAAACTACTCCTACTCCTACAACTAAAACTAAAATATGACTAACTCTCTTCATGTGGTGATATGAAGGGTATTTATAGGAAAGGGAAGTGGTTGGAGTCTTCTTCTTTTCTTTCTTTCTTTCTTCACGTCTTTTCGTCTTTAAAGTTCTTCGACTTTTTTCGACTTTGTCTCAGGATTAATTAAAACTCGTCTTATAATTTGTTTATTTATTAGACTCGAGTTCTTCGGCTTTATGAAACTTCCGTCTTTAGACTTGTTCTTCGATAAATCTTCAGAATTGGTCTTGGACTTCCGCTCTTTTTCCACTCTTGATCTCTTGACTTTGTCTTTTGTCGTTTTCTTCGATAAAAGCTCGTGAAATCCCGTGTTTTCTCCACTTTTCACCTTTTCGTCCTAAATCACAACAAAAACACAAACCACGCATAATTCCGACATAAATGACATAAAATACACGTTTTGGCTCGGTTATTATTGTAATTAAGTGGTAAAAAGGATGGGTGTTTTCACACCTATCAAATCCCCTACACTTAACCATTGCAATGTCCTCATGCAATGCATTAGTTACAAAGCAAGATTACATTTTCCATCATAATCAATCCACATTGGCCTTTATTGAAGAAATAGAAAATTATAAACATACAAAGTAAAGAAATCAAAAACATACCTTGGATTTTAAAAATGTCGTGAATGATCATCATCCTCAAGTTTTCACTTTCTTCAAACCAAGCTTAGAAACGAGATCATTGTTATTATAAGATAGCAAACTAGCACGAACTCATGAGGGCCAATTACTCACTTAGACTCCCTTATTCCTAGGTGTATCTCTTATATTTTATTTTTGTCTTAAATGATCACGAGGATGTATTGTTTGACTTATTTCGATAGTTATTTAGTCCGAAAATAAGGTGAACGATTTAATCAATAGTTAGCTAAAGGACCAAATCTTTTAAAACTGCTTCTCGGGATATCAAAAAGTTCATATCTTGGCATAACTCGCTTCACGATTTGAGACCTTTCTCGGACCGATATTTGGCAGCAACTTCATACTTCGAATCTTGAGAGACGTTCTTGAAATAATGGTCTTCTCTTCATAATAGGAATTTCTTCACTTGGAATTTTTGAGAGATTCTTCATCTTTGGACCACGACTTCTTCATTTTTCTCCAATCTTTATTTTGGACTTTGATATACAACGATCCGCCTCCTTTTTTGACTTGGATCTATTTATCCTCATACCTTGTTAGGGTCTTTTTGGATACACTTCTCCATGACTTTTGGGGAGTTCTTGCTTTTCGTCGTGTGTCTCGATCCTTCATATTGATTTTCGACAAATGATTCTTCACATCACTTTTGGATCTTTAGCAACAAAACATAGCCCTCATGCCTTGTTAGGGCCTTTTCGGACTCGCCAATCTTCGCATCCCGCTTCAATAAGTTATGCCTTGGCTATGAACTCTAATCCGTACCGAGCAACTTTTAAACGATCTGGGGCTAGAAGCTAAGTAACCTTTTAAATCGTACAACCTTATTTATTAGCAAATAAATTTATTAACAAGCGATGGGAGAATAGGCTTATAATTAACTCACATAAATCCACGAAAGAATACCGGACTTATAATTGGCTCTATCATCTATCGTTCTCCACAGTTTAAAATCTCAAGTAATGAGACTCGTGGATGCTTAGCCTATTAAATCAAAGTATTGGGTTTTCGAGTCGCCTATAGGATCTTGCAAATTCTTAGACTTTTTCAAGCTTAGAAATCGCATTTTAAAGTTCCTTTGATAAACGACTCTCTAGGATCAATTATAGGAACTTGCGAAAAGTTCTTGTTCTTAACCCGTGAGAGTTAAGACTTTCGTGTTTTATAGCTCCCTATATAAAAGCCTAGCAAAACTTGACTTAAACACGTTAAGGATACTAGCTAGAGTAAACTCGGGTTGAGTCAAAAGATTCACAACGTTTGAAAATTAAAACCACTTATTAAACATTTATTCTAATAAAGAAAGAAAATAACTATACAAAGGGAAAAACAAATAGGCCAAAATAGATTAAAATTTTTGAAAAATGTCGAAAAATGGATTTTCCGGTTAAAATGAGGACAAATACAAGGCAAAGACCACTTAACTTCGATAGAAGTCCCCCCTACACTTAAGATAAACATTGTCCTCAATGTTTAAGCATGTGGGAGTAAACTCCCCCTACACTTAGGACATTGTGCACGTTGTTTAAATCTTGCTAAGGAAAAGACAACTAAAGAGATTCCTATTTTAATATTGAGAAATATAAAATAGTGAATCGAAAAGAGTTTAGGATAGAACCGGGAAGAAGGGAACACGGAATCACGGTTCGTCAAAAGTCATCAAGAGTGTGTCTTTGAAGCTCTAATCCCTGCACATGATAAGAAAGAAAGCAAGAAACAACACGGGGCTCCCCCTACACTTATGGTGAAAATAGATAGATAATTGGGTTGCCTCCCAAAAAGCGCTTGTTTTTGTTGACCGAGTCACGAGCCTGACTCGTCCCCGAATTAAATAGTCCATGGGGAAGCCTCGAATGTGATACCGGGATCAAAGACCTTGTCCTCGTTCCCGGTTGAGATTAACAAAGGAGAGGCGGGGGGAAAAGTCTTGAATGGGAGAAAAACCCTTTCAACATACAAGAAGTATGTGAATTCAAGATCCACGGGAGGTGGGTTGGGTATAGTAAGCACATTGTCCTCCCCCAAAGGCAATCGATGCTGAGCAAGCGGCAAAGCCGTATTGTTATCAATTATAGCATAAGCAATGTCACCTCCCGGGTCAAAGCACTCATCCTCCGAGATAGTCTCTAAAGGGGAGGATGAAAGGTGCTCGGGAGGAGGACTTGGGACAATACCTTCAAGTAGCAAATTATCAAAAATAATGTCCCCCTCCGTGTCATAATCATCAATACCTGGAGGGATGGAGTGGATGTCAATTTCTTCCAGCAATGGTTCATTATCTTCAACGGTAGGAGGAGATGGAGGTAAAGGCTTGGAAATAGGAGAAGTCAACTCTTCGATTTGAGCAATAAGAAGGTGCACTTTCCGTAATCTATCGCGAAGAAGCACGTCTTCCACCTCATCCACAAGATCATGATGATCGGTGAACTTTTCGTAAACCGGAGAGAATAAATCGTCATTGACCGCATCTCCCGGTGGAGATTGAGAAATTTCAAAAGTGAATTTCTCATAGCTTGGAGAAAAATCGACATCATTAGGAGCGACCTCTTCAGTAAGAGCAACGTCGTCCTCAGGCTCCATAGCAGGTAAGTCACAAACCTCATCATCAAACACTTTATCAAGACCAACATCACTAAGCTCATTCAATGTATCGCACTCCTTCGACATGTTAGGGATATTGAGAGGAGGGATGACAATAGCGCTAGGACATTGAGCAGTAAGATCATTCCAAGAAATAGTAGGCTCATCGTCATCATCATCGTAATAGTATGGATACACCGGAGGAGGAGTATAAGTCTCGATATTCGATATTTGCTCCTGTCGTTGATCCTCTTGATATTTTTCGATGAACTTGTTCCAAGATTCTTGAATTTGTTGAACTTGCTTAACCAGATTGTCCCGTTGTTCATTGGAGCTCAATTGTTCGAAGGAGGGTTGAGGATCGATGATGTGTTGTGGGGGTTCAAAATGTTGAAAACCTGAATTATAGCATGGTTGTGGCTCATAGGAGTTCATCGGTGGAGAAGAATTAGAAACCGGGTTTGGTTCATAATAATCCATTGGTGAAGAAAATTGAGGACACGGATTTTGCTCATAATAGTTCATTGGTTGACAATAAGAAGAATCATGAGGACCCCCATAAGTTTGGCAAGAAGGGTAAGGAGAAAAGTCGGGTGCGTCTTGTGGATAGTTATTTTCATTGTCATAATTGTACCCCGGTTCTTGCCCGTAATCATACGAGTATTGAACCGGGCACGAAACATGCCAAGGAGAATCGCTTCCACAATAGATGCACGGGGAAAGATTAGGTGGGTTCAAAAAGGACGAATTAAGTGAGTGGCACAAAGGACAAAATCCTGGTATTAATTGTGTATCTTTGATATCGTTTCCGCACTGCTCACATGTACACCATTGACAAGAGTCGTTCCCGTACAATCGTCTCCCGCACCCGACGCAATGGACATAAGAATCCATAAAGAAAGATAGATGAGCAAGAAGAATATTTATGGTGCAAAACTTTGAAAAAGAAATGGTTTTTATGATTTTTCAAATTTTTTTGGTTTTTTTTTTTGAAAATTTTTGACAAGAAAAATAACGTTCACAAGTGAACGGATCCCAAAAGCCAACGCTTCACTCACAAAAAACCTTCGATCCTCACGAAAAGAGCCGGCAGCGGCGCCATTTGATACATAGATTTTATTAAGTTAAAGGTTCGTTTTCTCGGTGTCTAATCGAATTGATCTCCAGTTAATTGTGTGAGATTAGTTGTTCTTGGTGAAACAAATATTTTTGGATTTGGTAAAATAAATGTGCAAGACTTAATAATAAAGGACGGGAAATTAAAACTAAAACTAGTTGAAACATAAACGGTGCAATATTTAAAACGTTAAAAGTAAATGACGTGAAATTAAATGACGTGAAATTAAAGCTTAGCGAGACGTAAATTGACAATTAAATAACAATTCAAAGCGAAATTAAAATGAGCTAAAAATAAAACGAGAAAAATTGACACTTTAACTAAAACAAAACATCAAAACAAATCAAATGCACCCAATCGGAATACAACCGATCGGAATCCAAAAGGAATCCGATCGGAATGTACCGATCGGAATGCAGGCAAAGAAGTCATGATCGGAGTACAAGAAAGAAAAGCAATCGGAATGATGGGCCAGTCCTCCAATCGGAATACCTTTTACATTAGTGAAATCAGAATGTGTAAAACTGGACCAATCGGAATATTCTAAAAACTGGACCAATCGGAATATGACCAATGCTCCCGTCGGAATATCTGAAACCCTTTTCCGATTTGTAGATCGGAAAAAGGGGATGTCAATCGGAAAGACCCGATCGGAAAAGGGTTTAAGCACCTTTTCCGATTTGTGTAAGATCCGAAATATAAGCAATACCAATAAGCTATTCCAATGAGCTTATTACTAAAACAAGCTCGAATCTAAAATGGATCGGATCGAATAAGCTAGAAATACAACTTTTCAAACATAAAAATAAACAAACTTTAAAAATCAAAACATAAAAAGATGAACTTTAAATCATGAAAAATTAAAAAGATCAAAACTTTAAATAAGAACTTGATGAAAAAGATGAAAGGAACAAGATTGAGATTAACAAGAAGGATTAATAACATGAAGATTAAGACGAGATTAAGCTTAAAAGTAAAGGTTTGATTCAAAAACAAGAAAGATAAAAGATGAAAGATTAAAATTCTAGAGAGAGAAACTGTCACTCTCTCTCTCTAAAACTAAAACTACTCCTACTCCTACAACTAAAACTAAAATATGACTAACTCTCTTCATGTGGTGATATGAAGGGTATTTATAGGAAAGGGAAGTGGTTGGAGTCTTCTTCTTTTCTTTCTTTCTTTCTTCACGTCTTTTCGTCTTTAAAGTTCTTCGACTTTTTTCGACTTTGTCTCAGGATTAATTAATGATGGTTGAGTAAATACGTCTTTAAGGAAAAACAACGTAATTAGGGTAAGTAAATGACCCAAAAGTGGGGGTCGTTCTCAAGGAGGCTTGTGTGTTGTGTAAAGAAATGATTAACTTTATGATTATAATTATGAGAAAAGAAAAAGAGAAAAGAGAATAGAAAAGAATGACGGTTACGATTATGAATTAAACTAAGACGAAAAGTCGTGCACGTAAAACCGTAGAATATGACAAAATTTAAAAATTAACCTAAAAATTCCTAGAAAATTGTAATAAATCCTAAAAAATGTAATTAGAGTTTAAAAAAAATCAAAAATCACTCGAACCTTTTATTTAATTAAATATTAATTTTTTAATGCTAATTAAAGCCCAACAAAATCAATTTAATTAACAAAAAGCCCAAAATGAGATTTTTCACTTTGTAAACCTCTAAAATGACTTAACTAAATTAAAAACTATTTTTGAAAAATTTAAAAATAATTAAAACTATTTAAAAATGATTAAAAAACTATAAAAACTTAAAATAATTATAAAAATTAATCAAATGACACTAAAATTAATCTAAAAATTTTAAAATTCCTAACTTAATGTATTTGAACTTTGAAAAATGAAAAACTTGCGAAATCTAAATTTTAATTTTTAATAATAAAATAATAATAAAATAACATTAAAAATCCAAAATTTATAAGAAATTCTAAAAAGTTGCAAACTAGTTTATTTTAACCTAATAAACACAGAAATGAACTTGAAATTACCAAAATACCCTTATTGGGCCTTCAAATGGGCCAAAATGAGAAACAATCCACTCTATTGGGCTTTTTGGCCTAATAAGCAAAAAGTTGTCCAAATAAGCCCAAAATCACCTACTTGACTCAAAATTCAATTTTAAGAACAAAACTCTAAAGGCCCAAAAGCTGAAAATGTGCTTATCACAACTTAATTGTCAATAGCTTATTTTTAATGGGCTTTTTGGCCCATTAAGCCATAAGCTAATGCCATAAGCTCTAATTTGACACACAAGCTTCTTTTGGGATACTTAAGAGACCTGTGAAAAGAAATTTTGAAAAAGCCCAAGAAATAAGCCTGAAATAAGCCAAAGCTCTCTACAGAAAACGACAAAATAGTCATTTTTGAGTTCTAGGCTACCCCAAGTGATGATTCAACTTGCAAAAGATTTTAAATGACAAAACTAAGCTTTATAATAAAAAAGATTTCAAATAAGCACAATGAATAAGCTAGAAAAAGCAATAAGCACTTATGTTAAAAGTCAACTTGTTTGGTTTTTTAGTTAAACCTAATAGTCAAACCCTAATTTGCTCCAGATTAGTTCAATGGGTCAAATGAGGAAGATTAATTACAAAAACTAAGTTTTTGCAAATCCAAATAAGCTAGAATAGCTTATGAATAAGCTGATCAAATTACACTAGCAGTGGCTAGCAACAGGGGAAAGGAGTTCCCAATGCTTGACTATTTTTACTTTTTGTCTTATATAGATTTTTGTTGGATTCAAGCCACACAAAGGCACCCTTATAACCATTGGGTTATATGGAGTCAATAGCAATCACAAAAACACAAATCCTTTCAGCCAATTAGTATAGTTTAATCAAAAGATCACCAGATAGCACACATACATGTTCATAAGCAGTTTTCACACAAATAAGCAGTTTTAGCAAGAATAAGCCAACCAAATTGAACCAAATGCACACAACAGCTAACATTAATTCAAATGAACATAAATCAACTGGTTTCATGCAATGATTTAAGGTTTAGAACAAGATTTAAGCCAATGAATGTTACTGATGAACAAAGAACAAGCAGATTTCAAACTTTGCTGATGTACTTGACCACAAATCCAATTTCAAACCCTCAAATCTTCTTAAAAGGTTATATAAACTTTTTTTAATCACTTGTTAGCCCTAAGCATCAATACAATCTATGAGGTAACTTCTTAATTAAGGTATATGGTATATGTTAAATGTTTATAATGTAGTTTTGTGAAGGTTAGGGAAATCAAATATGAAAAAGTCCCAAATATTCATAAATATACTAGAATTGGAAGTGTGAGTTAATGAAAACTAGTGCTTCATTAAATTAATAAAGTGAGATTACATTGATTCAAGCAAGATGTGTACACAAGGTGATAAAGTCAAAGACGTAAAAACAGGTGTTTTACACGTTTTTCATATTAGAAAGTATCGGTCACTCCAACAATAGTCTAAGTAATAGCTCGTAGTTTAGTTTTACTTTATTATTCAAACAAGGCCAAGCCTAGCCCACAACTTGTGTGAGGTCGGTGGCCCATTTTAAGCCCAAGCCCATCTCATGGGCTTGGTTATATAAACCCTCTCCTTAGTTGTATAGGGTAGTGGTTCACATAATATTTCACATAGTAAAGTGTGAAAAACACAACTTTCTCGCTCTAAGTGTGTGTGCTCTCACCATCTTTCTATCTCTTTCTCTCTCTAGAGTAAGCATAGATTTACACTATCCTACAAATGGTATCAGAGCCATGGGATGATTGTATTGTTTATGTGTTTGTGTTCTTGATTTTCGTGCCAATTTTGATCTAAATCATTCGAACCAATTTTTTTTGTGTTTTTTATGGTTTTTTCTTGATACAAATCTTCTACATAATTGTGGTACATATTTGGTATATTTACTTTGGCTAAAACACAAAATTTTGGGTGTTTTGATCATTTTTGACTTAAAATCTCGAATTGGTTGGGTTTTATCCGAGAAAAGTGGGAATTTGATCACTATGGGTCTATTCCGACAGAATTCCATCGAAAAAGGGTTTCTATATTCCGATATATATTCCGACAGAATTCCATCAGAAAACAAATTCTGATAGGTATTGTGATTAGATATTCCGATAGGTTATTTCGACAGGGTATTCCGACAGGGTATTCCGATAGTTTGTTCTGACAGGTCATTCCGACAGGTTATACCGACAGGTTATTCCGATAGGTTATTCCGACATGGTATTCCGATAGGTTATTCCGCCAGGACATTCGACAGGTTATTCTGATTGGTTATTCCGATACGTTATTCCGACATGGTATTCTGATAGGTTATTGTTGGAAATACGTTTTACGTATTACAAAGGATCGGTCACTCCAACAATAGTCTAAGTTGTAGCTATTAGTTTAGTTAACCTAATATTAAGCAAACAAGGCCAAGCCAAGCCTAGTACTTGTGTAGGCCGGCGACCCATTGTAAGCCTAAGCCCATCTCAAGGGCTTGGGTATATAAACCCTCTCCTTAGATGGAGAGGGTGTGGTTTTCTCATACTTTACACATAGTAAAAGGTGTATTCTTTACTTTCTCTCTCTAAAGTGTGTGTGAAATCTACCATCTTTCTATCTCTTTCTCTCTCTAAACATAAACAAGATTTACAATATCCTACAAATGGTATCAAGAGCCATGGGATGATTGTATTGTTTATGTGCTTGTGTTCTTGATTTTTTGTGCCTATTTTGATCCATTTTATACGAACCTATTTTTTTCTGTGTTTTTATGGTTTTTTCTTGATACAAATATTCTACATAGTTGTGGTAGAGATTTGGTATATTTACTTTGGCTAAAAACACAAAATTTTTGGGTGTTTTGATCATTTTTTGGCTTAAAATCTCGAATTGGTTGAGTTTTGTCCGAGAAAAGTGGGTATTATTCCGACAGAATCCATCAGAAAAGGGTTTACTTATTCCGATCGTTTTTCCGATCGGTATTCCGATAGTGACTCCGATAGTGATTCTGACAGGTCATTCCGACAGTTGATTCCGACAGGGGTATTCCGATAGATTATTCCGATCGGGTTTTCCGATAGATATTCCGACAATTGATCCCGACAGGGGTATTCCGATAGATTATTCCGATCGCGTTTTCCGACAGTTTATTCCGACAGGGGGTATTCTGATAGATTTATTCCTGTTGATCCAAAACTTAGATCGATTTAGCTTGTGCAAACGAGATTAGATCAAGTTATACACGTAGAGAAACTTTGTTTATGTATAAAGTAATTTAAGTGTTATGCGGAATTAACACTTAAACAAGAACACACAAAAGATGTAAAACAAACCTTCACTTGATTGATAATAATGAACTTGCTTACAATGAAAGTGTTTAACGTATAAAAACTTATATGAAACATAACCTAAAGGTCTTCTTTTATAGACACAAGAAGCCTTGTACAAGAGTCTACGTATCAACTATTCTAGGTAAAGATAATTATAGAAAATACAATGTTGATCCTATCTTTACTAGAAAAAAACTAGAAACAAAATACACGTAGATCATATCTTTATATCAGTGCTTGTCTTCAACCTATCAACGCTTGACTTCTTCCTGTCAAAGCTTGATCTGTCAGCGCTTGTTCTCTTCTTATCAACGCTTTTTTTCTTCTTGTCAGCGTTTAAGTGGACTGGCTACATTTTATTCCCAACAATCCTCCCCTAAGCTTGATATCTACTCTAGTAATCAAGTTTCTGAATAAAAATTAAGAACTAGGAGGAATCTTACAAATTTTATCATATTGGTAATAAACATGCCTAATCAAATCTTTGGCCACGTCACTTGAATAGTCAATCTCCAGCTGTGTTGTCTTCATCTTTTCCAAAACTTCTTTGGACATAGGATACTCACCATCTACAAGAAGATACTCAACAAACTTTGTAGAGCTCAAATAATACACACCAGCAGCTGAATACAAACGCCATTAAAGACACTAATATCATCCTCAAGATCCTTCCAAACAGTAGGATCTTCTTCTTTTGGTCCACACATTCTTTTGAATGTTGACCAAAGTTTTATTCCATTGACTGAAGTAGGAGCTTCAGTCTCATACTTGGCCACCAACAATCTCCAAAGGTCCACCAAGTCTTCTCTATCCATACTTGCAAAGAGAGACACAAGAGTAGTAAATGTGTGTATCTATTTTCCATACCTGCCAATCTTCCAAAACCCACTTGCATCTTCTTCATAGCTTATGATAGGGTTTCTGGGATCAAGAGGTAACACTTGTACCATATCTGAAGCTTCCATAGGTGAGAGCTTGATGCTCCTTCTAAGAACAGCTTCACTGGGAACCACTTTAGTTAGATCTTTAGGAAACTCAAGTGGAACTCCCTTCTTCAAAGGCCTTGGAACAATCATTGCCTTCTAAATCTCCATCTCTTCTGCAAGTTCTTCTTTCCGTTCATCTGAAATAAGTCTCAAAGTGTTCATTTCCGGCACTTTTGCCCAAATGGGATAAGCCTTGTACTCCAATTCTTGAAAAGATAATCCCTTCAATTTCTTGAAGGTCCATCCAGTTCCATGACATCTGAGTAACATGTAGTAAAGCTCTCTTCTATCCCTTTTCAGCAGTGAGAAAACATTGCTAGCCTTGTGTTTCAGAATTACCTTGCAGTCTCTTTGAACTCTTAGAAGAATCTCCAATCCCCAAATCTGGTCTGAAATAGTCAAATCTGGATTCTCCATAATCCTATTCTCCCAAGCATGGTACATCAGAACAACTTCTGGCATATCAAAGTCTACTTGCAATTTCAACTCTCTAAGATTATCCCTTGCCAAGTCATCACCATATTCAAGTCTTTCTGGTTGTTCAATTATCATCACACTTGAATCTGAACTTTCTTCATCACTTCCTTCTTGTTCCTCAGAAGTGACAACAAATGGTGATTCACCAACCTTCTTTATTTCTTGTTCCACAAGTTGTGCAGCCAACCTTGAATCAAACTCTACTTGTGCTGCATCCTTTGGAACTTCTAATTCTACCATGATTCCTTTACTCTTATCTAATGGATCAATGATGGGTAAGGATGATGTTAATACTTGTGTCGACACTTCTTTGATGATAACTGATGACTGGAATACATCAACCATATCTGCAGGTCTGTCAACGCTCAAATTCCTTGTGTCAGCGCCAAAAATACTCTTGTCAGCGCTTGGTGTGTCAGCGTTCAAATTTTGCTTGTCAACGCCCAACTTACATGTCTCTGCGTCTCTTGTAAATTGTTCAAACATAGTTGTAAAAGACAAGTTTAAATTTGTAGGAGTAACCAGAGATGTATCAAAACCTGGTTGCTTCTTCAATTTATTGAGGGCTTCAGCAACACCCAAAGATTCTCCATCATGTGAGCCTTTATCACTCACATTAATCTGCTCATCCTCCCCTTTGGAAGATTCCTCCATCCCACGCCGAGTGTTAGCATTCTCCAAAATGACAATCTTCTCCCTCAATTGCTTGAGTTCAAGGCCTTGTGTACTGACTATTCGTACCAGGTCTGCATTTTGCTTTTGCAAGCTAATGCAGACAGCCGTCAATTCCATCAATGTGTATGGTTCCAATCTGCCCTCCTCTAAAATGGGTATTTGACCTCCCAAGGTAGAGTCATAGGGCATGGATGAGGTCTTAAAGATGTCAGGACTGTCTTGGCCTGCATCTAAGCCAAAACCAATAGTCCCAGCCTCATCCTGTTGGGTCTACTAGATGTAGATCTTGCAGCTTGTCAGGAACGGTGAATGACTTCTGTAATCACAAGTCGATCCACAGAGAGACTCTATACACAATATGAATGTAGAATACAAATATAATAAAGAAGAACCTAATAACTATAAAGACTTGATCCTTTCTAAGGATTTCTAATATTAATAATAACTAGAACTATGTTTGGTGAAGGTGTGTCTAACCCTTCTGCCTAAGGTTCCTTTTATACTACAAGGAAACCCTAATACAGCATTAAACAAAACGTGTAAAACTGATATGCATATCCTTTCCTAACATATCTCATACATATCCTAACAGAATAATAAACAAATAATAAAGTTTGACTTTGACCAAGACCAGGAGCACGACTTGCTCCTACTACTACTAGGACCAGGAGGAACTACATACCTCCTAGTCTACCTATTACATTTAACTATTACAATGGTCCTAACAATCCTCCCCTAAACTTGAATTTGACCTGTTGAGTTCAAGTTTCCTAGAAAACGTGCAAATAAAGCCCGAGGATTGAATCAGCAAAACTAAAAGCAGCATCAGCAAGATAAGAATCAGAGTAACCGCCACAACATGAAACACTAGAAGCTTCTCCAAAGCTTGTAACAAATCAGCATCGTGTTGAATCTTTTCAGCAACATGAGCAGATTTGATGAGCCTTTACCAAGTAGCTTCTCGCTCTTGGGCTAGCTAGTCTTTCTGGTGGAATAAGCATCACCCTGGGAGACTAGAACCCAGCCCAACTCTTAGAACGTGAATCAATGGTGAGTGGGGGTAACCTAATGATTTTAGGCAAACCATCACAGCCATCAACGAATTTGATATGTCTTTACCAGAAGCCGTACCCCTCTGGACTCGCCTACTCTAAGCAATGAAGCATCAGTGAGTTGAAAACCCTATAGCTTTAAGCAAGCTATTACAACTATCAACGGATTTGATAAAATCTTTACAAAGAGCCGTACCCCCTTGGATTAGCCACTTTTCAGTCTAGGACTATGGCAAGTGAAAACCATCCAGTTTTGGGTAACCTGGCAACCATCAACGGATTTGAGAATTGCACCAGGAGCCGTACCCTCAAGGTTAATCAACTCTTTCTTGTCGATGAGACATGGTGAGTTGAGGACCATTTGTTGTGTGGACCAAGTCCAACACCAGGTGAAACCAGTAATCAGCACAATCACAAATCAGTAACCAAAACCCATATTGTGAGGCAGCAAATGGTATCATATTCACAAGTATAAAATCCAAGATGTGTTAAAAGTATAAGCATATATTATATAAAAAGTATATTTTTTTGTGTTGTTTTTTTTTCATTTTTGGTATTATTTTTTTATTTTTTTTAACCATAAAGAATGAAATTCACCAATCACTTTACATATTGGTGAAAAGAATGATAATAAGAACAAATGAACAAAAAAACAAAACAGAAACACTTACAACCCAACCAAATCACAGACCAGAAGCAGCCTTCTTATCTGCTATCAAACGAGCCTGAATTCCTTCCACCAACTCAGTTGCCATAGAAGACTCATTCCCTGATGGAGCATTGGAAATTTGCAAGTGACTAGCCAACATAGCCTCCATCGAAGAAATCATCAAAGGATAATCCACATCTGTGAGCATGAAAACCATATGACCAGATTCCAACTCCAATATATGCACACCACATCCCGCATATAACTTCCATCGCTGAATCACCCATTGCATCTGATCCTTCCATATACCAGAAACAGGAGCATGAGGAGGTGCATCAAGCATCAGCTTAAGATCAGCCCAAATGCACAGACCAGGCCAGGAAGACACAGCCATGGGATCAAAAGGCATGCCAAAATCTACAAATCCATATAAAGCCATAAGATCCATACGATCAGCCCAAGACAAAACACCCTGCAAACCCGAAGCTAACCGCACAGACCCATCACTAAGAGTAATTCTATGGGAGACCATACCAGGAAGAGTTGTGGAACGCTCAACCATCCAACCAGTAATATTCCCATTTCCCAAAGGCAGATCAGAATCACTGTCAGAAGCTGCATCAATCAAATTCTCAGGATCACGCTTCTCATAAGGGACCGTCTTGCCACGTCGAACACGTCGAGCTAATTTCTGGCGAAGCGAACATCGAGGTGTGGAATCACTTGGTGTGGGTCCAACCTTTACCTGTACCTCAGCAGCAACAGTGGGAGCAGGAGAAGTAGACTCATGAGTTTGCCCACCCAAGGGATCAATAGGAGCTGCACTAGAAGTAGGAATAGGTTGAGGTCCAGGAACCGATGGTGATGGAGATGGCATATCAGGTGTAGCAGTGGTAGTTGTTGTGGTAGCAAAGGTGGTGGTGGTAGCATGTGTGGTGGTGGTAGCAGGACCAGAAGAAGAACCCAAAGGAGCAACCAAAGGAGAAGTAGTGGTAACAACTGAAGTAGCAACAAAAACTGATGGACTAGCAGCAGAACCAGGAGTAGGATCAGATGAAGGACCAGTAGTAACAGTAGGCGAAGAAGAGGTCACCACACGAGGATGGTAGATAAATCATTCCGGAATTGGTTGACTTTGACGCTTAACCATACGTTCATAAAGTGCCTTAAGCTCATCAAAAGTCAAAGCCCGAACCCTGTCCCACTTCCAAGGAGCATTAAAATGAGCAACAGACTGATACTTCACATAACGCTGCATCTGTTTGCGCTCCTCAGTTCTTGATAAAGGTTTGTTCTTTCTCTTCTCACGAAGCTGTGCCGCAAGTGCCAACTGTTGCTTGCGCATCAACACCATGGCTCTTGGAATACAGTTATGCTCATCCACATCGTCACCCAAAAGATCAGTGAACTGGGCATAATCCCTGGTAAGAATAGTCAATACCTGCATCCAATCACTATCACTCCAATGCATTGCATCGTGCTGAACTTGCTCACGCCTCTGTTGTTGTAGCGCCGCCGCCGCAGCCCTTTCAACTTCATCAATCTCGGATTGGATCCGTTGAGCAGCCTCCTCACCTAGCCTATCCTCCTCAAGCTGTCTGCGTGTACGCTTGTGAGGTGGTGAGGGAGCATCAGTCATTGGGGACTTCCCCTTCGAATCATGGGATGGACCAGCATTGGAACCAGCAGCAGGACCAGACGCACCATCCATAGGAGTAGAAACGCCAGCCGGAGAAGGAACACTGGAGGATGTCGGAGGAACAGGCAAATCATCATATAATTTATCAGCAAAGGCAGCCTTTGCCAACAATGTCAAACCATCCTCAACACGCTCTGTACCCTCCTCATCAGAATCAGAGTGGATGACATGCTTCTTTCGTCGTCTTTGCTGAGTCTCCAAAGCTTTGATGCGATCAGCCAGAGGAAGAACAAACTCCCTAGTAAGTTTCCGGTGTTGGTTCAAATCAGCTTCCAATGAAATAATTCGCTCATGATACCTGCGCATAAGATCAAGTAACGACATAAGTGTAGTAGGCTCCTCCGCCTGCCCACCAAGAGGACTTGGGTCAGGGAAGGTGTCATTGGAGCCCGAAGCAACAGATGGGTCAACAGTAGGAGTACTAGCACCAAAAGGCTTATCAAAAGAGTGTGGAGCAGGACTAGGAGGTGGAGTCTCCACAAATGGAGACTTTTGTGGTACTGAAGAAGGACCAGCCTTGGAAGGGGATGGGTTTTCAACCACCACCTCCTCAACCAGCTCTTCCTCAACCACATGAGTGGCACCACCAGTAGGAGCCTCCTCCTCCATAGGGTCATCATCAATCCCAACAAACTCAGGAGCCTCCTCCTCCTCATCCATAGGACCCTGAGCCAGCCCCAACATGGCCTCAGTAAGGGGCCTCCACTCCTAGGTAAACCCATGGACCATATTATAATACACCTTTGCAGTAAGCTTAGACGACACATGTTCAGTCCTATCATGAGGAATGCAAACCAGTATTTGTTGTAAAAACCTAGGATACATAAGAAACTTCTTTCTAGAACCAGCAGTAGATAAATTACTAACCATTCCCTCAATCAGATAATGAGAGAAATTAAAAACTCTACCCTGAGCCAAGCAAATAATACCAGTAGCCAAAGGAGTAGGGAAAGCATCCCAACTCCCAGATTTGGGACTCAAACAATGAATCAGAAAATGCACCAGAAGCTTCCATTGGGGGGAAAACCTATTTTTCTGGAAGTTAAACTTCCCCCCATGATTGTACCCTATACCATCCATCCCCTACAATACCTCCAAATTGGGGATGGACTCAACACCACCTTCATCTTGAAGATGAAGAGAAGATCGAATAGAAGCCTCAGTCACCACGTATGAACGTCCATCTATGGTAGCATGGAGTTCACGTGGACGACCAATCACAACCACAAGACGAGCAGATGCCCAAAATTGACGAATAACACTATCATAAATAGTGGGACATACAGTAAACGCATACCTTCGGTTGGAAGCTTCAATGAATTCCAGAATGTCAGCAAAATGTTCATGATGTGGACCATCACCCAGATAGGCAACTTTATTGTGAGCAGGTTGGTAAACTAGGGCAGCCATGGATCTTGATTAATTGGAATAAGGAAGATTTTGGTTAGGGTAGAGAGAGTAGGATCGGTTTTGTGTGTGTGATGAATGGAATGATTTAGTCAAGGGGTTAAGGTGACCATTAATAAGGAAAAGAGTAACTGTTCATTGACCCCTATTAATGGGAGGTTGCCCTTTCAAATTAGACATAATTGCATAGTAACCACTTGCCCCTTTTAACATAATTACCAACTCCCAATTTACCATAGTTAATTAAAAATGTAAATACCAGAATTAGGAGCGTTGACCAAAAGTCAAAGCACACAATGGTCAGACCAGAAGTAAAATGTGGTCAACAAAGGACAAAAGGAATGAACAGTGTCCCAGACCAGTACCAAAAGCCAATCACCACTTGACAAAGAAGGATTTCGAACCACCAGAAGCCAACCAATTATGACTAGAAGCTGACCAATGAGGACCAGAAGCTAGTCATGTAATACCATAACCACCAGAAGTGAGCAAAATCCTCCACCAGCAGTAACACACACCACCAGAACCAATCTAATATTGTTAAAATCTATCAATACGTTAGTCTGTCCTAAGAATATGTACACAAAGCCTCCCCTCAGGCTTAGCCTCCCCTCAATCCTAGACCTCAAGGATTGACCATGCCAATGTGAACCACCAAGTGGTTAAACCGAGGACCATCAAAAGCTTTTGTCAACAAATCAACAACATTATCATCCGTATGAACTTTAAGAACCTGTATCAACTTCTTCTCATTAGCATCTCGTATAAAATGGTGCCGAATTTCAATATGCTTTGTTCGCTGATGAAAAACAGGATTCTTCACAATGCAAATAGTGCTTTGATTGTCAATAAAAATTTTGGTGTTCATAAAATTGAAACCATAATCCAACATCTGATTTTGGATCCACAAAACCTGTCCACAACAACTAGCAGCAGCAACGTATTCAGCTTCTGTTGAAGAAGTAGCTACTATTGTTTGTTTCTTGCATTGCCATGAAATAAGTCGACGACCCAAGAATTGACAACCACCAGTAGTAGACTTTCCCGTCATTATTAGCACCTGCATAGTCACTATCACTATAGGCTTCTAGAACAAAAGGTGATTCTGTAGGATACCATAGGCCCAGTTTAGGTTGAGCCTTGATATACTTGAAAATCTTTTTCACTGCATTTAAGTTCGAAACCGTTGGAGTCACCTGGTGTCTAGAACAAGCACTTACTGCAAACATGATATCCAGACGTGATGCAGTCAAATACATGAGGGAGCCAATCATAGACCTGTACATGTGAACATTGACCGGGGGGTCTGGCTCATTCTTAAGTTTGATTTTAGAAACTTCATAAGGAGTTGATGCTGGTCTAAGAGGATCCATGTCAAAATTCTGAAGAATCTCATGGACATATTTATCTTGACTGATGAAAATCCCATCCGATTGTTGCTTGACCTGAAGACCAAGGAAGAAAGAAAGCTCTCCCATCGCACTCATCTGAAATTCTCCTTTCATCAAGTGTTCAAACTCATCACATCATTCCTTCCTAGTAGAACCAAAGATAATGTCGTCCACATAAACCTGAACAAGGATAATGTCCTTGGTATTCCTCCGAAGAAATAGTGTTTTGTCAATAGTACCCCTTCTATAGCCATTCTTTAACAAGAAAGTGGAAAGACGCTCATACCAAGCTCTAGGAGCCTGATGTAATCCATAAAGAGCCTTGACCACCTTGTAAACTTTCTTGGGATGAAGTGGATCTACAAAGCCCTTAGGTTGAGTGACATACACCTCCTCATCAATTTTGCCATAGAGAAATGCACTCTTGACATCCATCTGAAACACCGTAAAGCCCACATAAGAAGCAAAAGCCAAAAACAGACGAATGGCCTCCATCCTTGCAACCGGAGCAAAAACCTCAGTGTAGTCAATGCCCTCAATTTGAGTGTGGCCTTGTGCGACAAGCCTTGCTTTATTCCTTACGACAATACCCCGTGCATCCTTCTTGTTCTTGAGAATCCATTTGGTATTGATTGCTGTCTTTCCATCTGGTAAGTCAACCAGAACCCAAACATTCTGAAACAAGAATTGCTGCATTTCTTCCTGCATAGCCTCCATCCAACTTTGATCCTCAAGAGCATGAGAAACTGACCTAGGTTCCACCTGTGAAAGAAAACAAGCAAACAAACAGTGTTGAAAGTCTGTATGATTATTACACTTTTGATCTTCAATATAGCTCACAAGAGCATGATGATCCGACGAGGCCTTCTGCTGCATTCTACGCGTCTTGACAGTAGAACCAGGATCTCCAATGATTTGAGTGGTAGGATGATCTTTGTGTGGTTGCAAGACTGGATTGGAAGAGACCTCCACTTCTGGTGCCAAGTTATTGAGATCACCAACAAAGTCAGCATCATATGAAGCAGTGTTGAAAATCCTATCTACTGGTTGTTTATGAATGTCATCCAGCTTGGTAGAAGACTTCTTTTGATGGTTCCCCAAATCAGAAGGACTGGAGAAACGAGTATTGGAAGCAGACTCACTAGCTGGAGTACCAGTAGGTGATAAGCTAGCACTAGGAGCAGAAGCTGGGGTACCAGGAGCAGCTTTGTCAGTAGGCTTATCCAAGGGAAACTCAAAACCACCTTGAGCAGCTGCTGTAGTAGCTTCTTGTTGTTGTTTGAGTAGAGTGTCAAGAGCTACTTGGGAATCCGGTACATCCAATGGAGTTGCATCACTAGTAGGAGTAGGAGAGACTGTGGTGGAGTAGGATGGAACCACAAAAATGTCATCCTCATCATCTGAAGCAGAAAGATTAGAAGGAACACCAGTACTAGAAGTTGCAAACACTTGTGGGCCTGCATCATGGTTAGTTTTGAAGCGAAAATATCCTAACGACTCACTAAGATAATCAAGATCAAAATACCATTTAGGACCCTTGCCTTGGATGTTTGACTTCTCTTCAAAATACCTGAGATTTATAGTTTCAATGATCCTCTTGGCCTGAAGATTGTGAACACGATAAGCCCGAGAGTGAGCTGAATATCCCACAATGTATCCTTCATCTGCCTTGCCATCAAACTTCCCCAAATAGTCACTAGTATTCAGAATGGTGACTGGACACCCAAAAGGCTTCAAATGAGCAATATTTGGAACTTTTCCTGTTAGAAGCTCATAAGGAGTGTTCTTGTGAGGATTAGTAATAGAAACCCTATTCAAAACGTAACTGGCAGTATTAACAGCTTCTGTCCAGAACATGGTTGGAAGCTTGGAATCGGCAAGCATAGTTCTTGCTGCTTCTATTAGTGTCCTTTTCTTTCTTTTTGCCACGTCATTCTGTTGAGGAGTCCTTGCTGCACTATAATCTCTTTTGATGCCCTTAGCATTACAAAGTGCTATGAGGTCTTTATTTTTGAACTCGGTTCCATTGTCGTAACGAATACCTTTAACCTTCTTGGTCAACTGGTTCTCAATAAGGGTAAGAAAATCTCTAAGAATTGAGTAGGTCTCACTCTTGGCAGCCATGAAGAACACCCACGAAAACCTGCTATATCCATCAGTTACCACCAAACAAAATTGTTTGTGGTCAATGCTCCTAATGGAAGTAGGACCAAATAAATCCATGTGTAGTAGCTGCAATGGTTCAGTAATAAGACTAAGAGCAGTAATGGCCTTGAAGGATGCTTTGTGCTGTTTGGCTTTGCTGCAAGCAATACAATTTATATCATTTCTAAACGACTTGGGAGGTAAACCAGAGACCAAATTCAGATTCGCAAGTTTGTGAATGGTCTTGAAGTTCACATGCCCCATCCTTATATGCCATTGAGTGGCTTCATCTTCTGAGGCTTTAGCAACTAGACATGCTAGCTGACCATTAGGATTGACTTCATTCAGCTTAATGCTATAGAGATTGTGTCTTCTAGGGATTCTGAGGAGAACTTGTGAGTCATCCGGAAGCTGAAAGTCTTTGGAGAGCACAAGTGCATCAGTATCGGTGAAGAGAACAAACTGCTTCATGTCACAAATCTGAGAGACATATATCAAGTTGAAATGCTGAAGTGCTTCCACATAGTAGACCTGATCAAAATTTAGATTTGGCGTATTAATTGTTCCTTTGCCAATGATCCTGCCTTCACCCCCACCAAAATAAACCTTGCCTCCATGAAATGGTACAAAGTTAGAGAGAAGACTTTTATTTCCTGTCATGCTCCTGGAGCAACCACTATCAATAATGCCTAGACTAGGATCTTGGTATGGAGTAACCTACAACAACAAGATAACAAAAATGCAAAAGTTAGTGTCTTAAGGGGACCCAAACCTTTTCAGGTTTGAGCCTGCCTTGTGGATCTTTAGTAGAGTGCCAAGAAGATAGATGAGATCCACCGTTGTTCCTTGGTTGCCAATGCATCATATTGGTATTATTATTTGACCAAGAACAACCTGCTGAGGGCTTAACAGCAGTTCCCAAACTACCCAAACCAAAATACGTGTGGTCCAAATTATGTGGATAAACTTGATTAAAATTTTGAAAAATAATTACTAGCGGTTAGTAATCCAATGTTTCTCCAATGATCAGAAACTAAAGGAGAGGACCTTCTAGAAGAAGAAAACGATTGAGCACTAGGATTAAGTCTTCTAGAAGTATATGGGGCAGCTCCTGGTGGACCAGGAGCAGGAAATGCATGATTAACAAAAGCATGTGTGTCATAAAAATCACAATCTTTAATTAAATGAAATGCACTTCCACAAACAAAACATGTTTTAATAGACCTTTTATTAGAATGATATTGTTTCATACTGCCAACATTATTACACACAATTCTAGGGGTAACATTCTTCATAGGACTCAAGAAACTAGGACCAGACACACTTGACATAACAGCAACTCTTTCTTTACACTTCCTAGCACCAGTAGCAGCATGATCATTCAACTTGGAACTTGTAGGTCTTGACTCTTTACTTGAACCACGAGATGCAGAGTCACTGAAAGTACACGAGATAAAGTCATTAGAATTAGTAGAACTTTTTGGGGACTCATGCATCTGTGATCCATCCAAGCCATTATGCCATGAAGTGGGCATAAAAGTTCCAGTAAGAGGAGGAGGGACATCATGCATTTCTGCTGCTGGTTTAAACCTATTGTAACTAGGTTTTCCCTCGTCCTCTTTGTCGGCATCAAAGACACTTGAAAAAGATAAATCAAACACATCTTCTGAATCAATATATTTTTCAAATCCTAAGCCTCTTTTAGTTCTACCAGACATGCTACTATCAATTAATTTTGAAAGATTTTTAGGTGCCTTTTGCCATTTGTCAAATCTCAACATTGTAGCAGCTAATTTTTCTTCCATCTCCTGTTTTTCTTTGATATTGGCATCTCTTACTTTTTCTGTATATTTAAGCATATTAGTAGTGTTTTCTAAATCGATGCTTAGTATCCGGATTTTATCCTCATACTCTCGTTGAGTATCTTGTAGCCACCTCTTTTGTTGTTCCAATGTGTTTAATGAAGCCTTATAGGCTTGAACCTCTAAAAAATACTTATCATTTTGGTCATTTACTTCATTAAATTGGGACAACAACTCTGAGTATTTTTCATGACAACCAAGAGGACAATGTTGTACCCGAGGTGAGTTGCCCATAAGAGCAAACTCGTCTACTTCTGCTGCATCAGAGAGATTCCCAGCAATCATTGCAAACACATCAGTCGAGGACTCAGCTGATTCCAGAGTAGAAGCCTGATGATCATTCCAGTTGACCATAGAGTCAACAGATACCAATGCCTTCTTGTCATCTTTTATCTCCTGAACCTTAAAAGCGGAGTACCTGCTCTTCTCCTGGTCATTCTTGCTAGGGCATTCCCTTGCAAAGTGACCTTGTTACTGGCAGTTATAACATCGAACTTTGCTTCTGTCGAATCTTGCTGGCTCTCGAGGGTTGTAATTAAATTTCCGTCCTGCTTTCTACTCAAACTTGTGAACCCTAAGAGTGAGCATGGCCATCTGCCATTTAAGATCCATTTCATCCACGTCAAGTTTATCGACCTGTTTGAAGTCATCAAAAGCAAGTTGTTGTTGAGCATCAACATCAGCCACAAAAGAATGGAGAACAGCTTCTACCATACTACCAGACTTGGGAGTAGGATCAGGAGCAGAGGTATGCTGAAAAGTATGTTGAGAGGACACAGTATTGCTTGGGCTACTAGCATATGACATGGGACTGGATGCCATAGAACTCATAAAGGCAGAATTAGCAAGAGTGGGAAAAGAGTCACTTGAAAATCCTCTCACATGAGATTCAAAAGTTCTGAGCTTATGAAACAGATCATCAAAGTTGAGATAGTCAAGCCCACCTTTGGCTTTGAGAGAGATCACCACCTGATTCCATGAGTAGGGTAAGGCTTTAAGAAACCTTGCATTAATATCACCATCATCAGGCTTTGACCGAAGTTGATTCAATTGGCTCAATATCTTCTGAAACTTGTCATACCCTTGATGTAAACCTTCAGTTTCTGAGATTTTGAATTCTGTGAATTCATCTCTCAGCATGGATCTTCGCATTTTTTTTGACTCTTCATTCCCACCAAACCTTGCTTTTATACCATTCCAGATCTCTCTGGCATCATCCAAATGGTAGAAGTCACCCATGTGATCTTCAGGAAGAGATTGGAGCAAAATCGTTTTTGCTTTGACCTCCTTCTGAATAGCTATGATTTCTTCATGAGATTTAGGGTCAAGAAGAGTAATATTACCATTCTTGTCTCTTCTAGTTAGCTTCCTGTTGTTCCCATTCAAAATAATCTTCCAAAGATCTTGATCAGTATTGGTGATCCACCATTCCATTTTCATTGCCCAGCTATCATATTCATCCTTTTTCAGAAGAGGGAATTTACCATTAGTGTTGGAAACCATAGGAACGATCTGCTGAGGTTGCACAATTTTAGGAGTGTTGTCTTCTCCTGTTTGAGTAGAAGTTGAGGCAGACATGATAAAATAAAAATGTCAGAAAGTGAGAAAACTTGATTCTTCTTGTATAGAGACCCTCCCATGCTCTGATACCACTTTTTGGGTCTACTAGATGTAGATCTTGCAGCCTGTCAGGAATGGTGAATGACTTCTGTAATCACAAGTCAATCCACAGAGAGACTCTATACACAATATGAATGTAGAATACAAATACAATAAAGAAGAACAGAATAACTATAAAGAGTTGATCCTTTCTAAGGATTTCTAATATTAATAATAACTAGAACTACGTTTGGTGAAGGTGTGTCTAACCCTTCTGCCTAAGGTTCCTTTTATACTACAAGGAAACCCTAATACAGCATTAAACAAAACGTGTAAAACTGATATGCATATCCTTTCCTAACATATCTCATGCATATCCTAACAGAATAATAAACAAATAATAAAGTTTGACTTTGACCAGGACCAGGAGCACGACTTGCTCCTACTACTACTAGGACTAGGAGGAACTACATACCTCCTAGTCTACCTATTACATTTAACTATTACAATGGTCCTAACACATCCATAGCACCAACCACACTTGTGGTGGTTGGTCTCTCTACTACATGGCTAGGACCACTAGAGGAGAACACTCCAGTAGTCCTTGGGCATTTTTGCAACCTATATTGAGGTGGGGTAGAAGATGCTGTGGATTGGGTGGATGTGGGAAGGTTAAGGGGTGTTTGGGTCTGTGAAGGAAAGGTGTCAACGTCTGGATTACTTGTGTCAACGCCAACATTTAAGGTGTCAGCGTTGAAGGGTTCTTGGTCAATTTCCATGTGTTGAGGTGAAGGCAAAGGTTCTGGTATTGGGTCAAGTTGTGGTTGTGGGTCTGGTTGGGGTTGTGCTGCTGCAATAACAGCAAGCATAGCTTGGGTGAGGGGTAATTCACGGTGAGGGGGTGAGTTCGTCTTGGTAAAAATAGCTTTCTTTTGCACAGGGATCTCATAAAAATTATCAAGATCCCTTGTGCAGTAATTTTGCACATCAAAAACCATTTGCAAAAATCTGGGATAAGCCAAAGTCATCTTAGTCCCTTTATTTTTACACATGCCATCAAAAATTAGTTTTGAATAATTAAACTTTTGCCCATTTTCAATGCACACAATTGCACTAGCAATTGATCTATTAATTTCATTGTTTGCAGTACACTTGGGTCTCAAACATTGTAGGATGACATGTATGAGGTACTTCCAGGCTGGGGGAAACTTTTGTTTATGATATTTGTTTAAAGTGCCCTCATCAAGGAAAGGATAACCTAAAGCCCGAAGTCCTTGTTCTATTTCATTTATGGGAAGGGTGGTTATACCATCTGCATCATCAAGATGCAAAGCCTGGCGAACCAAGGCTTCAGTAACCACCCATGTACGCCCATGAACAATAGCTGATAATGTAGTCACATTATTAACTGTTGAGGAACTAACAGTGTTCCAAAATTGTTTAATATGAGTGACAGAGATGAGAGGAGCATTAGAAAGAGCATACATAATAGGGGATGCATTCAAATACGCCACCATCTGAGTGTATTGTGGAAACAGAGTATCATTAGCTTCCAAATAAGCAATCATGTTGTGTCGACTCCTGAATCCCAATACCAAGTCACTTGGTTTAAACTTTGGTGCCATTGTTAAAGAAAGCTGTTTGTGAATTATTGAGAAAGATGAATTATAGGAGAAAATTTGTTAGACAAGAATAAGAGATACCCTGTTTAAAAAATAGGAGCCAAATATATAGGAGAGATAGGCATATGTGATTGGTCAAAAATTAGGCAACTATTTTCAAAATATAATGATGAAAATATTGAATGGAAAATAAGTTATCTTGTGCATTAATTAAAAGTTATCTGCTCCCAAAACTACGGCCCCAAAATTCGTTAAAAATAACAACTAGGTAGGTCTCAATGAGTGTCAACAGTCAAAAACAACCCATCAACGCCCAACGGCTATATTCTTGTCAACGTTTGCCAAAGCCATGTCAGCGTCTAAATTGGTCATAACAATGCTTGGAAAAATACTTGTCAGCGTCCAAAAATAAATGTAATAAAAATGAAAAAGGACCTTAACAAAGTAATTTATCCTAGTGAAGATAACCTATAAATTGATAATTATTATAGGGCGGCAAGCACTGTCCAGTTATGCACACTTGCTTATGCAAGATAAACATAACAGTCCTCTAGTGTCCTTTGCTAACCAAAATTCTTAACAATTAAGTTATCTCATAAAATTCCTTGTAACTCCCAGGTAAAACCCATTATAAATCATTCCCATGTCTCCCAACAAACCACATCCAATTCTAGGCCAAAAATGTCTTGGCAGCATGCATAGTATATCAACTTTGCATGCTACAGTGCCTCATGAGTTAGTAAACTAACTCATACTAACCTGTGGACACAATCTAGAATTGATAAGAGTATTATAAGAATACCCAAAAGTTCTAAAGGTTCCTAAAACCTCCCCTTAAACTGTGATACATATGTTGCCCAATAATATACATGAATATAAAAATTTATGTCAAGATAGGAATATAAATATTCCAACCATCATCCATAAATGAAAACATGCTCAAATGATTCTCCAAGGATCCATAAGCAACTCTATATACAATGGTACAATGCTAACAACGCCTACACATTTAGATCAAAAACCACAAAACTAACATTGTTGCTGACAACATCACGATAACACTTATCAGCGTTAAGGCAACCTTTGTCAGCGTTAGACAAATATAGTGGAAAATCTAACCTCAAAAAGACCAATAACAATGCATATCATGTACAAACTTTTACAAAAAGACCCCAAAACACATATTAAGTGAGATTGATCATTCCAATACTTGTTACCAAGTATTGAAACCTTCTAGCATCAAAAGGTTTAGTTAATAAATCGGACACATTTTTTTTTGTGTCAACCCTATCTGGTTGTATTAAACCCTTTTCAAAACAATCCCTTATAAAATGATGTCTAATTTCTATGTGCTTTGTTTTAGAATGATGTACAGGATTTTTAATAATGCATAAAGTACTGTTATTGTCTACAAAAATATTGGTATGCATGAAATTATACCCATAATCCTACAGCTGGTTCTGAATCCATAAGACTTGTCCACAACAAGCAGCTACAGCTACATACTCTGCTTCAGTTGTAGAATTGGCCACCACTGTTTGTTTCTTGAATTGCCAAGATATCAACCTACTCCCAAGAAACTGACATCCACCAGTTGTGGATTTTCTATCAAATTTATCACCACCATAGTCACTGTCTGAATATGCAATAAGCTCCAATGGTGAATCTTTTGGATACCATAATCCAAGGTCTGGATAACATCTGACGTACCTAAAGATTCTCTTGACAGCATGAATGTGACACTCTTTGGTAGTCACTTGATGGCGTGCACATGCACACACAGCAAACATAATGTCAGGTCTTGAGGCTATGAGATACATCAATGAACCAATCATTGATCTATAGTGCTTGACATCCACATCTTTTCCATCTCCAACTTTTCCCCAAGGGTGTTCTCTATCCATAGGAGTACTGGCCATCTTTTCATATGGTGAAAAGCCAAACTTCTTCAAGATTTTTGCCAAATATTTATCCTGGGAGATGAATATACCATCTTCTTTCTGCTGAACTTGTAACCCTAGAAAGAAGTTCATCTCTCCCATTGCACTCATCTTGAATTTGTCTGTCATAAGCTTGGAAAAGTCTTCACTCATCTTTGGATTGGTGGAGCCAAAGATGATAGCATCCACATAAACCTAAACAAGTAAGACATCCTTACCAGTCTTCTTTGTAAATAATGTCTGGTCTATGGTACCCCTTTTGAATCCATTTTCCTCCAGATAAGTGGACAATATGCCATACCATGCTCTTGGGGCTTGATGAAGTCCATACATAGCTTTCTTGACTCTATACACCTGGTCTGGATGTTCTGGATCTTCAAAACCAGGAGGCTGCTTGACCTACACCTCCTCAACAATTGTGCCATACAGAAAAGCACTCTTCACATCCATTTGATAGACAGTGAAGCCCATGTTGGAAGCATAGGCTAGAAATATCCTTATAGCCTCAATCCTTACAACTGGTACAAAGACCTCCTCATAGTCTATCCCTTCCTCTTGTGTATATCCTTGAGCCACAAAACGTGCCTTGTTTCTGACCATAATGCCTCTTTCATCTTTCTTGTTTCTAAGAACCCATCTTGTCCCAATAGGTCTGACATATCTGGGACAATCAACCAGTTCCCAAACATCCTGAATAGCAAATTGGTGAAGCTCATCCTGCATTGCTTCCACCCAACTTGGTTCTTTGAGAGCATAAAAAATCTTCTTGGTTTCCTGTTGTGACAGAAAACAGGCAAACAAACATGCTTGAACAAGAGGGGTATCAACCTTCTTGTGTATATTGGTAATAAATCCTCCAAGACTCTGATGAGATCTTCTAGTCTGAACAGGAGACATGACATCCCCAATAATTTGAGAAGAGGGGTGATTCTTCATAGTAGAAGTGAGAACTCCTCCCTCAAAAGTCTGTTGTCTTCAATCTCATCATCCAAGTTACCAATATCTTCTTCAGACTCTCTTCCATCAATATCTGTATGAACCTCTTCATTTCTGCTTGATGGTTCACCTTGTTCAAAATTGGAAGAGAAAATATGCTCAAGAGAGTTGTCAACGCCTGAACCAAGGTTTTCAGCGTTTGATCCATCCACGCCTGAAATGGTGTTGTCAATGTTTTAGCCATCAACGCCTGAATTTGTCCTGTTAGCGCCAGATTTTCCTTTGTCAGCGCCTGAAGGACCATGCATGTTGTTAACTGGTGATACTTGGGGACCACCATTTTCCTTTCTAGCAGCAGCAGCAGCAGCAAAAGCATCTATCCATATGGGAATAGTAACATACTCAAGTATGCGAGATGACTTGTCTGCTTGTGATCCAACCTCTGCATTAACCTGTATACCCTGAAACATCAACAACTGGTTCTTCTACAACATTTGAAGTTACCTTCACAACGTCTGGATTAGTAACAGGCATATAATTCAAAGTCCTAGATAGAGGTTCCAAGTCAAACAACCAATTTGGACCACTTTCAGGATCACTAGGTTTACTCTCTAAAAACCTAACATGTACTTTTTCAAGTATACGTTTTTCCTTCTTAAGGTAAACCCAATATCCCTTACTCTGCACTAAATAACCCATGAAATAGCCTTCATCACCTTTAGCACTAAATTTACCTAAGGCATCACTAGTATCCAACACAACTACATGACAGCCAAAAGATTTAAGAAAACCAATATTAGGTTTCCTTCCCCAAAGTAACTCATAAGGTGTTTTGTTATGTATCTTGTTGACCAATGCTCTATTCTGAACATAACAAGCTGTATTCACAACCTCAGCCCAAAAAGCTATGGGAAAGTGAGCATCAGCCAACATAGTCCTGGCAGCTTCAATTAGGGTTCTATTCTTTCTCTCAGCAACCCCATTTTGCTGTGGGGTTCTGGCAATACTAAACTGCCTAGTAATCCCTTTCTTGGCACAAAAATCATCCAACAATTTATTTCTAAACTCACCAACATTATCACTTCTAAGCATCTTAACTTCAATACCAGTTTTCTTCTCAATCTGATTAATAAAGTTAATTAAAGTATCAGCAAAGTCACTTTTCATGGCTAAAAAGAATGTCCAAGTAAACCTAGAAAAGTCATCTGTGATGACAAAGCAGTATGATTTACCATTCAAGCTTTCTATATTAGTTGGACCAAATAGGTCCATATGCGACAAGTGAAGTGGTTTAGAACTAGAGTGCACCTGTTTAGACTTAAAGGAGACCTCGTGATGTTTGCCTTTAACGCATGCAACACAAGAGTGGTCATTGTGGAAAGCCTTTTCAGGCAAACCATCAACCAAACCAAGTATCACAAGTCTGTTTATATTTTTAAAGTTAATGTGCCCTAATCTCCTATGCCATAGATTACTCTCATCAACTAAAGCTTTAGCATAAAAACATGACATATTATTATTCATCCTAATACCATTAAGATTCACATTATAAATTTCCTTGTGCCTAGGTGTTCTATAGTCAATAAATTTCTCATCTTGCATTTTAAAATCCTTGCTCAACACCAAGCATTCAGTATCAGTGAAAAGAACCTTGTTTTTGTTATCACAAACTTGTGATACACTAAAAAGATTATAATCAAGTTCTTTTACCAGAAACACGTTTTCAAAACGCAAGTTTTTGGTGAGAAGAGTTCCTTTGCCTATGATAGTTCTATATCCGCCTACAAAGTAAACTTTATCACCATCCTTAATGGGAGTGAAGTTTGTAAGGTAATCTTCTTTCCCAGTCATGTGCCTAGAGCATCCACTATCCTAATAGCCATAATCATTCACCTGTTTTTGAATGCCCTGCACATAAAGAAAACAAATTAGTTTTCTTTAGGAACCCAAGCCTGAGCAGACTTGGATTCATCTTGTTGTTCAACAAGAACACACTTAGTTCTCATAACAACCCCTTGTTCATCCCTTTTTGGATGAAACACCCAGTTTACCCCAATTGGTTTTGTGATGACCTTTGAAATATAATTAAATTTGTCGCAGGTCATACAAATCCCATTAGAGTTAGGGTTTTGATCTTGCTTAGGTCTCCATGTCAAGCTAGAAGAAGCTCTAGACCCCTTTCCATGTGGTTGCAAATATTTAGGTCTGGCAACGTTTCTGTCAGCGTTAGATTTGGTCTTGTCAGCGTAGAAATTACCCCTATCAGCGTTGAACCTAGGGTTTGCTACAGAACCCATTGCATATTAGACCATGTATTGGTCTTCCGAAAATGTCTTTGTCCATGAGTGTTAGACCCTTTAGTGAAGAATGGGGCTGGTCTAACAACTTGTGGACTTTGCTCCACAAAAGTTTTGGGTCTGACAGTATTTGACCTTTTGTCAGCGTTGACCTTGGAAGTGTTGCCACACTTATAGGCTAAATGTGAAAAGCTACCACAAGTGTAACAGGCTTTTCTAGACACAACTCTAGGTCTAGAAGAAAAGAAACTTGTTCCATTATCACTAACTTGGCTTTTTGGTGACCTAGTATTCCTATACATTTCTGCATACTTAATGCTAGGTTTTCTAACAGTGTTTGAGCCAAGGTCAACAGTCTTGCCAGTGATTGGGTTTGTTACTTTTATATGGGTCGACTCATTTGTACTATCACAAAGCATGCGACCCTTGACAAACTAGGTATGGTTGGCTTTATTCCATTCATTCAAATCAGTCAACTTTTGCCTATATTCCTCTACTGGGGTAAGAAGTCTTGGTGGAGGAATAAATTCCTCTTCTTGGAGTTCTGGTAAACCAGTCCAAGATAAGTCCTTTCTTTGGACACCATAGAAGTCTCCAGCTGGTGGTGGAACACCAGAATACTCTTTCATCCCAATCTCAGTCATGTCCCTAGAATCCCTCTGTTTACTAACACATTCTCCTAGGGTTTGTGAGGCCTTATCAAATATCTGAATTTTAAGGTCTAAATTATCCTTATTCTTGATAGCCTCATCTAACTTAGTCTGTAATTCAGCATTGGCCCTTTCCATGATGTTTCTAATATCATTACTAGCATTTAAATCATTTTTTAAGATATTTATTTTATCTTTTAGGTCAAGCTCCATTTTCTTATACTCAGAAACTGTCTTTTCAATTTGAGTGAGAGCAAGTTGATAGTTAGACAACTTGCATCTCTCAGTACTCACATCTCCTAACAATCTTAAAACCTCTTTGTTAAGTCTTTCAGTATTTAAACGACAACCCTTACTACAAAGAGCATCATCATATACTTCATTGTCTGATGAAGATGAGGAGTGTGCCATGAGAGCATATTGAACATGCTCTTCTTCTTCAATATCAGCAAACAAAGCTTTATCCTCTTCCTCATCCTTAGCCAAATAGCTCCAGTCCCATCCAATACCATCAATTTCTTGCACTGCCACCATGGCCTTAGGATCCTGAGCCTTAACAATTTGTCTTGAGGGTTTTCCATCATCAGATCTTCTTGAAGATCTGCATTCTCTCATAAAGTGCCCCATACGATGACAATTGTAACACTCAACCTTGGATTTATCAAATCCAACAATGTCCTTAGCATTAAAAGTCATCTTCTTCTTGAATCTTCTATTCAACCTGTTTGCTCTTATACTAGTAAGAGCCATGTTCCACTTGATATCCATCTCCTCCAAATTCTCATCACTTATTTGCTCAAGGTCCTCATATGTAATCACTGAACCATTGGGCAATGAAGCAATGTATACACACACAGTATCCAGATCCAAACCAGCAGGCTTAACTCTTGGTGAGTCAATTTTGTACTTGTCAGCGTCTGAATGTGAGGCGTTGACAGGATATGATCCAGCGTTGACACATGTTGATCTAGTAACTGGGTGCATGTATGAATCCTTCTGATCAAATTGGACTTCACTATGTGAGAAGAAGGCCATGTTACTAATGGTAGACTTACTTCCATGATCCAAAAGAGTTTCATTCTCCAACAGCCTCAGTTTGTTGTAAACATCATCAAAAGTAGAACTTTTTTTAGTGTTGTTGGCAATTATAGATCTTGCCTCAATCTTCCACGCATCACCAAGGCTTTTAAGAAAAGTGACAATAATGTCAACATCACCAATTACTGTCCCCATGAAGGACAGCTTGCTTGTAATGTCAAGAAGTCTGCTTCTCACACTACTTAGCTTCTCATTAGTTTGAGCCTTAAAAACAGCATCCTCTTGTAAGAGTTGCTTCCTTTTCTCTTCCACAGTATCAGCATTACCACCATATGCAACTTCAAGGGCTGCCCAAAGATCTTTTGCAGACTCATAACCTCTATATTTGTGCTGATTTTCTTGTCCCAAAGAAAGTTTCAGAATTCTTAGGGTTTTTATATCAACCCTTTTCTTTGCTATGTCATCAACAGACACAGCTCTACCATCTTCTGGTTTTTCTTTCTTATCTGCCTCAGAACATCCTTGAACAGCTGATCTTGTAGCAATGGCATCTGCAATCTTTTGAGCTTTATTGAATGTATTTCCATATTCAATAATCTCCCAGAGAGTGTAGTCATGGATTTGCAGATATTGCTCAAAGTTGAACTTCCACAGCTCAAAATTGTCTGCATCTAGTATGGGAATCTTGATGTTGTGGTTTGAGGAGGAGGTTACTTCTGGAGTGGACATGATGTTTTTAGGGTTTTGTGAAAATTAGTGTTTTGGTGATTTAGGGTTCTTGTGTTCTTTTAGATCAAAGTTTCTCAACAAGCTCTGATACCACTTGTTTATCCCAAACTTAGATCGATTTAGCTTGTGCAAACGAAATTAGATCAAGTTATACACGTAGAGAAACTTTGTTTATGTATAAAGTAATTTAAGTGTTATGCGGAATTAACACTTAAACAAGAACACACAAAGGATGTAAAACGAACATTCACTTGATTGATAATAACGAACTTGCTTACAATGAAAGTGTTTAACTTATGAAAACTTATACGAAACATAACCTAAAGGTCTTCTTTTATAGACACAAGAAGCCTTGTACAAGAGTCTACGTATCAACTATTCTAGGTAAAGATAATTATAGAAAATACAATGTTGATCCTATCTTTACTAGAAACAAACTAGAAACAAAATACGCGTAGACCATATCTTTCTATCAGTGCTTGTCTTCAACCTATCAACGCTTGACTTCTTCCTGTCAACGCTTGATCTGTCAGCGCTTGTTCTCTTCTTATCAACGCTTTTTTTCTTCTTGTCATCGTTCAAGTGGACTGGCTACATTTTATTCCCAACAATTCTGACAGGTTATTCCGATCAAATATTCCGATCAATATTCCGACGATTCCAAAATTATTCCTTAAAAAATTTCGATCGTGTGTTTTTGTTTGTCTTGGAATTTTTTGGTCATCGAGAACATATTTTAGGGGATTTCAACATTGTTTCTCGACTTCAACTCACAACAACAAACACATTTACTTCCTCTCATTGTCCGATAAACGTTTGTAAATCTTAACTTATCGAAATGGAGTACACATCTCTTACGAATAAGTCCATCCTCTCGGGTACAGATAATCGTCCACCAATGTTGGAGAAGACTATGTACGAGGATTGGACTTCCCGAATGGAACTTTACATGTTGAACAAAGAGAATGGACATCTCATTTGGGCATCGGTGCTCAATGGACCATTAGATTATGGTACTTGGACGGAAGGTACAGTTACTCGTCCTCGCACAACGGGTGAATTGACCAGAGATATGAAGATTCAAGACAAATGTGATAAGTATGCTACAAACATCATTCTCCAAGCCCTTCCTCCAGATTTCTACAAACTCGTCAGCAAACATAAAGTTGCCAAAGAGTTATGGGATAGAATTCGTGTTCTAATGCAAGGCACCTCGTTAACTAAACAAGAACGAGAATGTAAGCTATATGATACGTTTGATAAGTTTTCCTATGTTCCCGGGGAGACTCTCAATGATTACTATTTGAGATTCACTCTTTTGTTGAATGAGCTCAATATCTATGGCATGGCAATTCCTACGTTTCAATTAAACACCAAGTATTTGAACACCCTTCCTTCAGAATGGCGTAAGTACGTGACGGCTGTTAAATTGGCTAAGGACTTGCATAACACCAATGTGGATCAACTTCAATCTTTTCTTCAACAACACAAATGCCATGTGATCGAGGCTTGGTTGTCTACACCACAAGTTCGTGATCCACTTGCCATGTATGCTTCTCAACAAATGACCCCCCAACAAAACATGGCTTACACTTATCAACAACAATCATACTTGCAGCAACCACCACAACACATATATCAGCAACCACATCAACCATCTTATCAATCACTGATGATGCCATAGCAAGCATATCAACAAAGTGTTCATCAACAGTCTTTTCCACAACAACCAACACATCAGGCATCTCCATCACAAGCTATCATTTCTCCAATGGGCTATACTCCTCAGCAAGGATACTTTCCAATTGAAGCACCACAAGCACAAGCCCTTTACTCCAATGAACTTCCACCAATTGAAGCACCGGTCTTTACTAAAAATGATACGCCAACTGATGTTCTAAACCATCTCACTGCCTATTTATCAAAACTTGTTGCAACTAGATGATTTCCACCAACAAACAATCAACTTCGCACCTCTTCAAATCCTCGACAACAAGCCACTATTCAAGATGGTCATGTGACGGTGCAATCCATTCAGGGTGGAAAAATTCATAGGGACCTCCTACAAGGACCGTGAACGCTCAAGCCGTGACTTCTCATACTACTGGAAATGGAAGCCCTATTGGTCCTCAAAAGGTTGTGACTTGCTACAATTGCCGAGGACAAGGTCATATTGCTAGGGAATGCACTCAGCCAAAAAGGAGAAGGGATGCAACATGGTTTTGTGAGAAGATGTATTTGGTCGATGCTTAGTCTAAGGGAAAGATTTTGGATTCAGAAGAGTTAGCATTTCTTGCAGACCCAGGGGCAGCAGAAATTGAAGGCATTGCAGTCGTTTCCACTTCTAATGCAGCTTATCAAGCAGATGATCTTGATGCATGATAGTTGTAAAATACGTCTTTTAGGAAAAAGAATGTAATTAGGGCAAGTATTAAGTGTCGGTTTAGGAAAACCAAGCACTAATGACCCAATGTGGGGATGTTTCTCAAGAAGGCAAGTGTGTTGTGTAAATGTAAGATTAAGTGTTTGTGATTATATTGATGAGAAAATAAAAATAGAAAAGAGATTAAAAAAGAATGAGGGTTACGATTATGAATTACACTAAGACGAAGTCGTGCACGTAAAACCGTAAAAGTGATGAAATTAAAAAATTACCCTACAAAATTCCTAGAAAATTGAAATAAATCCTAAAAAAAGTAATTATAGTTTATAAAAAATTAAAAAATCACTCAAACCTTTTATTTAATTAAATAATAATTTTTTAATGCTAATTAAATCCCAAAAAATCGATTTAATTAAAAAAGCCCAAAATGAGATTTTTTAACTTGTAAAGCTCTAGAATGACTTAACTAAATTTATAATTATTTTTGAAAATTTTAAAATTAATAAAAACTATTTAAAAATATTTAAAAACTATTAAAACTTAAAATAATTCTAAAAATTAATCTATTGACAATCAAATTAATCTAAAAATTGTAAAATTCCTAACTTAATGTATTTGAACTAGGAAAAATGAAAAACTTGCAAAAATCTAAATTTTAATTTTTAATAATAAAATAATAATAAAATAATAATAAAATATTAATAAAAATCCAAAATTTATAAAAAATTCTAAAAAGTTACAAACTAGTTTATTTTAACCTAAATAATATAGAAACGAACTTGAAATTAAAAAATACCCCTATTGGGCCTTAAAATGGGCTAAATGACAAAACAGTCCCTTAATGGGCTTAGAATTTGGCCCAATATGAAAAAGTCAACCAAATAAGCCCAAAACTTCCTATCTGACTTAAAATTTGATTTTAAACACAATTTTTCAAAGGCCCAAAAGCTGAAAATGAGCTTAAGCTAGCTTATTTCAAAACAGCTTATTCTTAATGGGCTTTTTGGCCCATTAAGCTATAAGCTGATGACATAAGCTAAAATTTTACCCACGTCCTTCTCTTGACCTAAATAAGCTATTTGCAAAAATAAACTTGAAATAAGCTCAAGGAATAAGCCTCAAATAAGCCAAAGCTATCTTCATAAAACGACAAAATAGTCGTTTTTGAGTTCTAGGCTATTTCAAGAGCTGATTCAAGTTGCAATAAGTTACAAATAGCTTAACTAAGCTTAATAATAAAAAAAACTTTCAAAAAGCACCACTCAATAAGCTAGAATAAGCAAAAAGCAAATTTGTAAAAGTCAAGCAGTTTGGTTTTCTAGTCAAACCTAAAAGTCAAACCCTAACAAGCTCCAGATCTCTTAAATGGGTCAAATAAGTAAGATTGATCACAAAAACAAAGTTGCTGCAAGTCCCTATAAGCTAGAATGGATTATGAATAAGCTGTTTTTATTTTAACACTAGCAGGGGCTAGTTTTGGGGGTTCAATAGTGGGAAAAGTTTCCACGGCTTGACCTTTTTCACTTTTTGTCTTATGTGACTTTTTTGTGGATTCAGGTTAAGCAAAGGCACCCAAGTGATCAGTAATCACAAGGAGTCAATAACAACAATCAAATTGTTGGAAATTCACTTTATGTGACGACATTTAAGAATTCCCATTAGTTATCATAGTCACACACGCATAGACTAGACTAGGAAACGCTGTATAGTTTAAGTGTCGTGTGTGACTATATATACCCCTCCAAGGCTTCCAAGGAGGGGTTTTGCTTATGTTTCATTCTTGTTTAATACATTTTCTTTATTTTCACACACAACCTCTCTTCTCTCTCTCAACAATGGCTACCACCACCTTCCACCACCCACCTAGACCACCAGATTACTAAAAAGCAAATCCACAATTGGCATCAGAGCCACAGTTCATTCCTTTGATCGTCGTGTCTTTATTGTGTGATTCGGTGCGTAAAATTTTTTCTGGTCTTAATCTGTTACAATTTTTTTTGTCACGATGTCTTTTTTTTATCTTTGTCTCACCTATCTTTGCTATGTTATTGTGTCCATTTAAACTTGGTCCATCAAAACAGTTGGTTACACTGTCCCATCAGTCCATTGTATTGTCTGTAAAATGTTTTAATCAGTCCATTGGTTGTTTCTATGAAAAATTATTTTTTTTTTTTGGGTCAAAGTTTGTGTTTTTTTTTCATGGTCACAAATCATTAAAAACCCAGAAATCACAAATCAAAGTTTTTGTTTCTAAAAAAGTATTACTGGTCAAAGTATTATTGGCTGAAGATGCTAAAAACCCAGAAAAACCAGATCCAAAAACTTATACTTGCCCAGAAAAACATGACCCTAGAAAAAGGAAAAAAGGACATCTCTTGGATAAGATCTCATTGACTGCGATGGCTGGACTGCGATAGTACCATTACGATGGAACTATTGCGATGGAACCATTGCGATGGAACCATTGCGACGGTGTCCATTGTGATGGTGTCCATTGCGATGGTGTCCATCTAGACTGCGATGGCAATATTTTTTTTATACTGCGATGGGTTTAAAAAGTTAGATTGCGATGGCATGTATTTATGGGACTACGATGGCCATATTTTGTTTAGACTGCGATGGGTTTAAAAGAAAACATTACGATGACTCAATGTTTTTTTAAGAAAACATTGCGACAGTTTAATAAAACCCAAAAACCAAAACTGCTATGCCAAGAATACTCATGCCAAAAATGTGTATTTGTTACACACGCCGAGAATGAACATCTTATGTATGTCGAGAATGCACATTTATGAAACAAAAATACCAACTGAGTCTACTCGGTAATTACCAAGTTGACTCACCCAACTCAATGAATCACTGAGTCATGCAATACAAAACTCTCAACCTTATCACTCCACAATCAAACCCAACACCAATCTATATCCTAATCCCATCCTCTCACATCTCCATAACTAAATTGACTCGAACTTAATTAAAATAGATCTTAGTTTACTCTTAATCGTGTGATATATCAATATGATAGATCTGTTGAGATCTAAAAACGAAAGAGTCATGCATCACAGATCTGTCATTAATTTACGAAAGCAAAGAAGATTTTTAACAAATTTGTTAAAATCGTTCTTTATTTCGTCTTACAGACACTCGAATTAAAACACCATCATAGATCTTTGTTTGGTATATCAAACCTTTAATATACGAAGACAAAAAGGCAACAATCATGAACAAAAATGTTCTGATTCATCCTTGTTTCGTTTAATGAAACATGCAACGATTAACAATTACGTACCCTTGATCATCTCATTGGTCTTGAAGAAGAAACGTTACATGATTCGTGTATTATGATAGAAAAAGAATGGTTGTTCTTTGTTTGTGTGTATAAACTGATATTGATGATGAGATTAATTATGTTTGGCTAAGATTAGATGCGATCTATGATTGGGAGAAGAATGACGGGGATGGAGATTCCTATGTTGATCGTTGGTTGCGTAGATCAAGATGAATGAGATTAGGAGAGTTTGAAGTTTTGGTGGTTGAGAGGTGATATTGTTAGAGATAGAGAAAGCGGCTGAGGAGGTATGAGAGATTAGGTTTAACTATGAGAAATATTAGGTTAAGTGGGTATTTATTCTATTGATACTCTACTTGGACCGGGTCTCATGGCTATGTTTGGCCTAATTATAGTTATCATAGCTAAGTTTGATTGGGTTGTGTTCTTCTTGTGAAAAACGACGGGCCACGTATTTTTTTTTGCTATTGGTTTGTGATGGCCCGAACCTATTCAATAGGGACCGTATACATATTAGTTTGTATTATTATTTTTGGACAAAATGTCATCTTTGGACAAAAATGGTAATATTAATGTGTATATTAGTCAGTATCGGGTTTATTAATGATGTGACAAAGTGACGAGATAAAGACGATACAAAGTGACAAAAATTTATTTTTGATGAGACCAAGAAAAATTGTTATATTTTTAGTGACTACGGATTTGTTTGATCGGGTATTATTATGTGAAGTTGAAGACGGATTTTTCGAAGGCGTGAACTTATTTTATCTTTGAAAGATAAATTGCTCGGGCTTAATCTTAGAATGGTGACTTGTTTATCTAGTTTCCGGGTTCGGGGTGGATGGTTGATGACTCAGATAACTATCACTTACAGAGGTTACATTATTGTACTCAGTGTCACGCGCTTAGTCGACGTGGATAATTTCAAGAGGTGTTGTGCTTATAGACTTCTTCAGTAATGCATTGGGTACTTAGAGATTTCTCCACCGTTCCTCATTCAACAATTATGCAAGCTTAAGTCACAAGATCGAGGGATTCTTATTCTATTTCATGTTTGGTATATCCAGTTCATTCTATCAGTGGTCACTTCAAATTGCCTACAAGGGGGTTGGTAAAGATGGTCATGGAGAGTTTATGAGTAGAGAATTTCGATCAACAGCTGATTCTCACAAAATATATAATTCATCTTATTTATTATTCTCACGAGATTTCAGGTACATGTGCGTACGATTTATTGCTGGTTCCGAGTTTTGAAACCATCAAGGGGGAAGAAGAAGACACATTGAACGCACAATGAGTACACGTGATGAACTTCATACCTTCTTTTGATTTGAAGACATTCCGAGAAGACAATTGTCATAACCGCAGAGAAAATCAGTGCTTTAACTCATGGCGTTATCAATCTCTAAACGGTACACTATTGATTCGATGTTTAATTGTTTGGTTGTTGCAATTATTCATCATCATTATCCTATATGGAGAGATATGCATTCCCGGGACTTAATTGACTCTGTTGCATCTCCGGAAGAAGATATGTGCATTTCCGGGACTTAATTAACTCTGGTGTTACGATGTCAACTTCATGAATGGGATAAAGTGTCTAATTCAGTATTTGAGCTTCATACTTGGGATTGGTTTATTTTCTTCAACTATGTGGGGGAAGAAATGTCTTGATTCTTTCTAGTATGCATAACTTGAACTCTCAGGGGGAAGAAAAATTCAGAAGAATTATTCAAGCGTGAGAAGAAAAGTTGTTGATCTACTTGGTGTGCCCCAAACTTTCAATCCCTCATAGCAACATTATCATGTTATATGATGGGGTTTGCTTTTTAAATTACGTTGTGCGCTTAATCATTCTAAGATTTGTTGAAATCTTTGAAGTTGCTTACGAGGATTGTTGGTTTAGGGGGAAGATATTTAAAAGATTTTACATCAAGTTTATGTGGCATGCATTAGGGGGAAGTTAATTCAGAAGCTTCTCCTTAACCAGAAGTATATGGATTACTTAGCTCGTGCCGTTACAGTATTTCTACTACAAGTTACTTTAAAGATGAGTCGTTTTGAAGTGAAGACTTGAAGTCAAAGGCCTCAGAAGACATCATCAGCATTGGACGCTTCATGAAACTTTTGCTCTTAATCATTATGTACTTGTTAAGAAAAATATTGTAAGGAATTCTACACGTCGTCCCATGGGGGAAGATTGTTGGAAATTCACTTTATGTGACGACATTTAAGAATTCACATTAGTTATCATAGTCACACACGCATAGACTAGACTAGGAAACGCTGTATAGTTTAAGTGTCGTGTGTGACTATATATACCCCTTCAAGGCTTCCAATGAGGGGTGTTGCTTGTGTTTCATTCTTGTTTAATACATTTTCTTTATTTTCACACACAACCTCTCTTCTCTCTCTCCACAATGGCTACCACCACCTTCCACCACCCACCTAGACCACCGGATTACTAAAAAGCAAATCCACACAAATCACAATTTCAATCAGCCAATTAATAAAGTTTGATCAAAACATCCATAGACATGCATCAGACATGAACAATAAGCAGTTTTCACCAAATAAGCACTTTAAGCAAGATTAAGCCAACTAAACTTCACCAAATGCATACACAAGCTATTAATAATTCAAATGAACATAAATAAACAGGTTTCATGCAATGGTTCAAGGTCTAGATCAATATTCAAGCTAAAAATGTTATTGATGAACAAAGAACAAGTAGTTATGATACTTTGTTGATATACTTGACCACAAATCCAATTTCAAACACTCAAATCTTCTTAACAGGTTACAAAAACTTTGATTTAACACTTGTTTGTCCTAAACATACATACACTCTAGGTGTTTCCAAAATGTTAGGTCAAAATAAGCAAAATCAAGTGAGTTATAGCACAATCTTAGATTTGATGTTTTAAAGCTGAAAACTTACAGGTATTAGCACACACCCAAGTATTAAGCAAATAACAACACAAAACAACACCTTCCAATAACTCAAATCCAATTTATGCACTTAAACAGGTTAACCCAAACACCCCTTATCTTTTTCAATCCAAGATTTAACGAAGTATAAGTGTGATTCAATGTTACCCAAGCCCAATCGAACACAATAACAACTATATTATGCAGTATCAAGCAAGATTAAGCCACAAAAACAACAAGAACAATAGCATAACTCAAAATCACAAAAATCAAGTATTTTGACAGATTTTTAGGTTCAAGGGCTCAAACATCATGAATGTACATCCACACTCACGAATTTTTGAGTTGATGTGCCTAGCAAAACAAGGCAAAAGCTTCCACAACAAGGCTGCTAAGATTGAACAAGGTTAGAACATAAAATATGAAAAACAGAAAGTAGAAAAAGCTTGATTAATGCAACCTTTGTACCTACTCTTTTATTATCCCCAAACCACAAGCTCCCAATACCTTGATAATCTTCTTATCAGGGTATTTAGATCACTTGCAGCCAAAAAATTCCAAAGATGTACCAAAGACTTAGCAAAATATCAAGATTTTGAACTTTGAGCAATTTCTTGAACAAAGATTGAAAACAGGTTTTAAGATTTAAGAAACTCAAACATATATCAATAACAAGCAAATAATAAGATTGGCAAAACTCTGAACAAAGGAAAAACATTCAAACACTTCTCATTAAAAATAAAGGAGGATTTACAGAACTCTGAACAAACGAAAAACCAAGAGCAGGTGAAAATATAAAGCCCTAATGCCTTTAAAGATGATCTAGAATGCATAAAAACGTAAACCCTAATGGTGTGAAGTCCCTGAAATGCCCCTTGAACTTTTGAAAATCTTGAACTCATGTGAACTTCCTTTGGCTGTTTGTGGAGTGGTGAGTTGTTGAAATTGTGATCAAAGGCCAAGAATAAGCTTAGGATGTAAGCTGCTTGAGGATGGTTGGATTCTCTGGCAACTTTTGGCATTTTCTCCCAAAACCGTGTACAAGGTTGGTGGCATATGACTTGTGATGATGTGGCATAGGGTTTAAGGATTGGGATGTGTTTATGTTGACCTTAATCATAAATCTGGACACTTTGGTGGGTTGATTTTGGCTTAAACAAAAACCCCTAATCCTTGTTCTTGAGTGAAGAGTACACGTTTTAATCCAGATTTGGGTTTAAATAAGTTGTTAAGCGCCAAAGAATAAATTAATCCGGATTAGTTATAGTTTGTTGTGGGTGGATTGTGACATGGCAAAGGGAAGGGTTCTCATTGGTTGGTTTAGGTGAGTGGGGCACGTGGCAAGCTACCACTGGCCTAGGTAACTTCCATGTTTTGGCAAAACACACCCCATGCCTTTCTTCTTTCTTTTAATTTGTGATTAAATGGTAAAAAATGATTTTCCTTTATAATCAAACTTTTAGTTTTCACACTTTTGCCCCCAAATACTTTTCCAAAATATTTTCAGGGTTATTTCTTGTCATTTGATGATTCTTGAAGGTTGTTTTGGCAGTTTCTTCGAAGATTATGGTCTTGACTTGTATGATTGACTTCTTGGAGGACAAATATTGAAAAGTCTTGATTGTTGAGGGACCATTCTTCCCAATTCTTCAAAGTGGAGGGCCCTTTTTGCAATTTGAAAAACTTTAAGGACCAAAACTTGTAATTATGAATAAACAAGGGTTTAAAGTGTCAATTCTTCAATATTGGAGGACCCTTCTTGTACAATCTTCAAATCTTCAAAGGTTATTCTTGGAAAATCAACACTAGGGCTTGGTTCATTGTGCGGCTTCGTTTCCCGTGTTCTTTTTTGCTCGTTTCTTGTGATCTTTTGTCATTTTCTCAATATCCGTACCTAAAATACACATATAACAAACACAAGACTATATTTGGCATTTTTGATGATATTTAATGTATTTTAAGCCCGTTTTGGACGATGAGACTATGTAAAAAAGCAGTCTCATCACTCCCCCATACTAAACCATTGTCGTGCCCTCACGTAATGCTAGAATAAAGTATCATAGCATCTCCAAAATTCATTTTTATGCATTTTATTGAATAATAAACTTACTACACTACTACTATCACTACTACTTGTGTTTTAGACATAATGTATGATTTTCATCGCAAAATGGGACGTTTAGGTTCATAGAACAAGAACACGTGAATGCTTCGTTAGAAATAATTTCGTCGTCCTCGATTTTCACCCTAATTTCATGCTAAGCGTGCAACGAGATCATTGTCATTATAAGTTAGTAATGCTAACACTACTCATATGCCCTAATCACGTACTTATCCTCCCATTTTCCTAAGTTGTATCTCTTATATTTTATTTTTGTCTTTGAATGTTTCATGAGGATACATTTTTTACTTATGCAATGATAGAGATTTAGGTCTAAAAATAGAGTCATAACGGTGTAACCAAGACCATCAAATTAATAACCCCTCCTAATAGACAACGATGTCAAAAAATTAAGTCATCAAGAAGGATCGATAAACGCGGTTTATAACGGTTTTGAACATGAGACTTATTACCAAGACTTTTAAACGCCCCCTACCGGATGGGCCTTATTATCATAGGTTTACCTCCATCTTTTATTCAACTTCGCCATGAAGCTTTTATTATGACTTCGGTCTTGCATTGCCTTTTATTTAACCTCGCCATGAGGTGTTTATTATGGCCAAAGACGAATATCCTCACCCTAAAGCGAATTTTGGATCTTTAAAGCTTCAAAGATTAAGGCTTGATTCACTTTTAATTTCGCATAGATTTTTCGGCCTTGTGAGCTTCAAATTGTTTGCTTGATTTAGGTGAGAACTTGAAATCTTATTATTAGGTGAAGCTTTCGATTATTCGGGTTGCCAATACTTCAAAACCGTGACGCTGGTAATACCTTAATGTTTCCCCAATTTAATTACATGGAAGCTACTAGAAAAGACTAGAAACCAACAATCAAGACTAAACCGCTAAGTCAATATTTATTAAGCAAAAAATATATTTACAAGCGAAGGGAGAATAAGCAAACAACAAGAACACATGAGTTTTTGAAAGAATACGAGTACTCTACGTTTAGCATAGTAACTTATAATTAACTCTATCATTTTTCGTCCTCATTTAAGAGACTTAGCCTAATGTAAAGTTAAGGAATCGAAGCTAAGTGCTCAACACGCACGGTCGAGTCAAAAATTACTTTTATTCTCGCCATCGGAAAACCTACATTCGTGTCTTCAAACACTTATAAAACATGAGAAAAAATTTAAAATTTGGCCATTTTTAGCCTTATTTTGCAACAAAAACGATAAACAAAAAGATAAAATTTGGAAAGCGTGAAGGTTTAGCAAGGCAAGTATCTATTCATACCCCCATACTAAAGTTAAACATTGTCCTCAATGTTTCGAGTCTAAGGGTTGGAAAACCCCCATACTAGAGACGTAGTCGAATGCTTAATCTAGCATGAAAAGGGTGTAACCGTTAAATTTAAAGCTGTTTATGAAGTGTGCTATAAACCTAAGGTTGGAACATAAAAGGATATATCATGGATATTGAGAAATCCTTCAAAGCAAACGATTGAGTGCTCCCATAAAACGAACACGAGAGGCTCCAATCGTGAAGATCATGATCATCTAAAAACCACATAGCATAACAACCACGGAACAAAGGTTGGAAGGGCACAAATACCCTCACGTTACTACATTAGAAAGAGATAATATGTACATAGGATAAGCATGGGACTCCCCTACGAGGCACCTCGTTTTTTATTACCGAGTCATGAGCTCGACTCGATCCCCTCAATACTAATTATCATTGGGGAAGGTGATTTGGTCGAGGTAGTTCAAGGATGAAACTTCCAAGCCAAAGTAGTGCTACAACCTATGTCCATTCACCTTGAAATTGAGACAATCAATTTGAGCTAGCTCGATGGTCCCATAAGGAAAAACTTGAGTCACGGTGAATGTACCAGACCAACGGGATTTCAACTTGCTGGAAAATATTTTCAAACGAGAGTTAAAAAGCAACACTTGATCTACAATGTTAAAAACCCGGTTTTTAATTTTTGAGTCATGAAACTTTTTAGTTTTTTCCTTGTAAATCAATGAATTTTCATAAGCAATATCTCTCAATTCATCTAATTCATTTAATTGCATTTTCTGGTGTTTTCCCGCGGTATCAATATCATCATTACAATGCTTAAGGGCCGAATAAGCTTTGTGTTCGAGTTCAATTGACAAGTGAAAATTCTTCCCATACACAAGCTTATAAGGAGTGCACCCGATGACCGTCTTAATAGCGGTTAGAAAGGCCCATAAAGCATCGTCCAACTTATCCGACCAAGATTGTCGGTTTTCTCCAATCGATCTCTCCAAGGTCCTCTTCAACGTTCGGTTTGAAACCTCGACTTGCCCACTCGTTTGTGGGTGATAAGTCGTAGAAAGCCGATGTGTAACCCCATATTTCTTTAGGACACTTTTGAACTGGTCATTACAAAAATGGGTTCCACGATCGCTTATGATTGCACGAGGGTTCCAAATCGAGAAAAAAAGCTTTTCAAAAACGTGACTACCACACGAGCATCGTTTGTAGGCAAAGCCTTAGCTTCCACCCACTTAGATAGGTAGTCAATGGCGACAATGATGTACTTATTACAATGAGATGATGGGAACGGCCCCATAAAGTCAATGCCCCAAACGTAAAGATCTCACACACTTGGATGATATTTTGTGGCATTTCATTGTTTTGTGAGACTTTTCCTTGTCGTTGGCATGAGTCACACGACTTCACAAGTACATATGCATCTTGGTAAATAGTATGCCAAAAGAAACCGGAATCAAAGACCTTCTTAGCCGTGAGATTAGCACTGTGGTGACCACCCGTGGGTCCCTCGTGACAAGCTCTAAGGATGTTAGAATCTTCGGTATCAAAGACACAAGATGGAATTATTTGATGCACAAGTCCAAAAGAGATAAGGGTCGTTCCAAAAGTAGAACTTGACGTCACGAAAGAATTTTCGTTTTTGTTGAGTCGTCATACCCTTAATGATGAATTTCCCCGCATGGTAATTTGCGATGTCCGCAAACCATGGGGTAGATGAGTCAAGCTTAGAATTCACTACACCAAGTGTCTCGAGAGGAAATGTTTCGGTGATTTCCTTTGGCTCATAAACACTTTGGTGAGGATCTTCCAAACGAGAAAGATGATCGGCCGCTAGATTCTAGGCTCCTTTTTTGTCAAGGATTTCGACATCAAATGCTTGTAGGAGGAGAATCTAACGAAGTAATCTCGGCTTTGCATCTTGTTTAGCCATGAGATACTTGATAGCCGAATGATCCTCATACACTATGCATCGAGTCAAGACGAGGTAAGGTCGGAATTTCTCAAATGCATACACCGCGGCAAGGAATTCCTTTGCCGTTGTAGTGTATTACAATTGAGCCTCGGTCATCGTCTTGCTAGCATAGTGAATAGGCAAGAAGTTTTTTTCATGACATTGCCCCAAAACGGCCCCAATAGCGTAGTCACTAGCATCACACATGAGCTCAAAGGGGAGGTTCCAATTGGGAGCAACAAGAATGGGAGCTTCGGTAAGTTTCCTCTTAAGGATTTCAAAGGCTCGTACACAATCTTCGTTAATGACAAAAGGTGCATCTTTTTAGAGGAGATGTGTAATAGGTCGAGAAATCTTTGAAAAATCGACGATAAAAGCCCGCGTGGCCTAGGAAACTCCTAACTCCCTTAACAGTTTTGGGATGAGGTAATTTGGCGATGACGTCTACCTTAGCTTTATCTACCTCAATCCCCGCTTTCAAAACCTTGTGCCCTAAGACAATTCCACTTTTCACCATAAAATGACATTATTCCCAATTTAGCATGATAGTTGTAGAAATATGTCTTTTAGGAAAAAGAACGTATAAGTGCGGTAAGTATTAAACTCGACGATTTAGGAAAACCGAAGAATCGAATAAATTCCAAGTTCGTTCTCGAAGGAGGTGTGTGTATTCATGTGCCAATATATATAAAATCAAGTTTGGATTAGTGACGTTTTTGGTTTAGAAGAAAAATTAAAGACGAGCTACGACTACGATTAAACTACGACGTTGACGTAAAACGCGAACGTAAATACGTAAAACGCGACGAAATTAAAAATTAAACCTAAAAATTAATTAAAAATTAAAACTAAGTCTTAAATAATATAAATAAGAATAAAAATCCAACAAATATATTTTAAAACCTTTTATTAATTAAATATTCAATTTTTAATGCTATTTAAAGCCCAAAAATTAAATATAATTAACAAAATGCACAAAATATTATTTTATTGAACTAATAAGTCACTTATATTATTTAAAGACTAAAAACTATTTTTGTTAAATTTTAAAAACTATTTTTCTATTTTTAAATGACTAAAAACTATTTTTAAACTAAAATAATCCTAGAAAATAATAAAATAATGCCAAAATTAATTTGATAATTTAAAAAATCCTAAATTACCCTAATGAACAGTAGAAAATTGAAAAAGTTTAAAAAATGTAAAATCTTGCACTAAAAGACAAAATATTTTATTAGTTAAACCCTAATTAAACTAATTTAATTATAAAAAATAATTAAAAAGTGAACAGTGACTAATTTTTAATCTAAAAATCTTAAATTATTATTCTAAGTCTAAGAAAAATTTTAAATCTGAAAAATAAATATTTTCTACACTAAAAGACAAAAACTGAATATTAAAAAGTAATTAAAAATGCAATAAAATGTGAAAAATAGCAAATGAACAGTAACACCAAAATAAACTAAATTGAAAAATCAGAAATTAAAAAAGAAAAATAATGCAAAAAGTCTGAAACCCTAATTCTTAAAAAAGTTCACAAAAGACAAAATTTTAAGATTATGATAGTGACCTTTGGTCACTTTCTGTCTTTTTGTGTAGCAGTGGCTACGAATACACTAGCAGGGGTAATGAAGTTCCCACTGCTAGTGCAATTCAAAGGTCTGGGCACTCAAATGATTGTAGCTTGTTTGATTTTGAGTTTTGTTGGGAAACAAAGGCACCCCCACACTCATGGAAGTGTGGGGAGTCAATATAAACACAAAAACACACAGGCACAATGCAAAACTCACACACAAAGGACCAAATATCAGTTGCTGTGTACAAATAGGGGGCTGTGGAGGCTTTTGCTGGTTCAATTGACACTTGGACGAATTTTAACAAGCCAAAACTAGCATACAACCTATCCAGTTAGCATACAAACAATTAGCAATCCTAAGTAATCCTATAATCTATCAACCAACAAACTTTAAGCAACAAATTTACACAAAACAAGGCTATAATCCTACTTACTGATTTTTAAGCTTAATGCCAATTTTCTATCATGCAAACTACTTGTAACTCTTACTGAACTCAAACCAAATATCCTATCTGATTTAACTACCCTAATGGAGTGTATTTAATCTACTTCAAGGCCAAATATAAGTCAAACACTTGAGCTAAATAGCAGATCCAAACACTCCCTTATATTTAGAAAACTAAAATTATGAAAGAACTTTCAAAAACAACTTATCACAACCTATCCAATCTAGCATAGATACACTTCAAACATGATAAGAATACAAATTAACAGTTAAATAACCAAATGCAAGCATTGATAAGCAGATTCATACCAAACTCAAAGAACCAAGCAAATATTCAAGAAGGTTCAAGCGTAACCTTGGGCTGATGCCTTTTCTTGAACACTTCTAGCTTAAATGAGCTTATATGCTGCTTATGAAGATGTGTAGAGAGCCCCTACTGAGATTCTACAACAGAATCAGGGGTGACTATGTCTTCAACATGAGAAAGAAAAATGGGAGTAAGGGTCTTGTTTCCTTGCTTCCTGCACAAACACCACAAGACCAGTAGATAAACAAGGCTCATATAAGTGCCAATAAGCTGTTGTCAGGCAGCTTATTGGAGAGCTTATATGAGCAGTAAGTTGGTAAGATGAATAATCTGCTTTTTTTGAAAACTAAAAAAATGACTTTAAACAAAGTTTAATCATAAGCAAAACTCAATTCACATTCCACTTTCACTTCCTGTGAAATTGAAATCAAGCTTGAATAAAAAAACTTCTTCCTACAAATTTTGAAATAAAGATTTTTTTTCTGAAATTTCTAAAAAGATGAAAAACTCTTGAAAACTGAAACCTTTAAATATCTAAAAACTAAACTTGAGAAAACCAAAGATTAAACTAAAAAGGAAACAGTAAGGAACTCAGTAATGTGCAAGATTAAAAATGTTCATTTTCATTAATAATTTTGAAAGCTTACAAAAACTGGAACAAGCTAACTCACAAACCGAGTGTAGCTTTTATACTAGTCCTAGGATTATTCTAGAATATATAAAAACAGATAAAACCCTAGCATTGTCTTTCCAAGTTTGCCCTTGGTCAAAAAGTCTTCAATCTTGCCCATGTGATGATTCTGATGGATTGACAGATGGAATCTTCAATCTCAAGCGTTGAAAACTCCTTAGGGAGCAAGTTTATGCTGCCAGCCGCTGATTGGTATGCAAGATTCGCTTGTTGCCATTTTAGGGGAGACAGGGGACATGGGGGGTCCACTTGGGGGTCACGGGAGAGGTGTCTTGTTGGTGGTTTTAGGTGAGTGGGTGTTTAATCATCATTCTGGAAGCTTTGGAGTCTTAATTTTGGGGATTAAGGATGGGGGTAATTAGGGTTCATGACTGGGGATTAAGAGGGATCAGGGGTGAAAAAGATGTTACCCGCCTGTTTTAATAATAAAATAAGGGTTTAAAAAGTTAATTTAATAATAAAACAGGTTTTAGTGGATAGTTGACTAGGTAGTTTGACTTGGGCTGGGGTATTGGGCTTGGTCGGGTTAAGGTGGGTTTGGGTCGGGTAAAAACGGGTTTGGGTTTGGTTTATGGCAAAAGACCCCCCTGCTGTTCCAAGATGTCTTCAAAATAAGTTTTCACAGCCCAAACAACAATTCCTTTGTTAATATCTTTTGGCAATTGTCAAATTCAGTCCTTGTGTTTTAGTTAAACCATGAATAAGGACTAAAATGGCAATTCTTATGATTTCCAAGGGCTTATCATGTAAAGTCTTCAAACTTCAAGGATGTATCTTGCACAAATGAATAGTGGAGGGTCATTTGTGACAAGTCTTCAATAGTTGAGGGACCAAACTTGCCAATCTTCAATTCTTCAAGGACTATTTTTGGAAATTCAAAACTTGAGCCCGGTTCTTTGTGCGGCTTCGTTTCCCGTGTTCGTTTTTGCTTGATTCCTTTGATCTTTTGGTGAATTCACGATATCCGTACCTAAAATACACAATGAACAAACACAGGCACATATTGGGTATTTTGATGACATTTTAAGCGTTTTAAGCCCGATTTGGACGATGAGACTATGTATAAATACAGTCTCATCACTCCCCCATACTAAACCATTGCCGTGTCCCCACGCAATGCTAGAATTAAGTATCATAGCACTTCCAAAATTCATTTTATGATGACATTTATTCAAGACATAAATTTAAATAAACTACTACATGTGTTTTAGACATAATGTATTGTTTTCATCACGAGAATGTGACTTTTGGGATCATAGAACAAGAACACGTGAATGCTTCGTTAGAAATAATTTCGTCGTCCTCGATTTTCACCCAATTCCATGCTAAGCGTGTAACGAGATCATTTTTATTATAAGTTAGCAACACGAACACATCTCATGAGTGTTAATTACGAACCTAAACTCCCTTATTCCTACTTGGTATCTCTTATATTTTATTTTGTCTTAATGATCACGAGGATACATCATCGACTTATGCGTGAATAGAGATTAAGTCTAAAAATAGAGTTTTAACGGTGTAACCAAAATCATCAAATCAATAATTCATCCCAATAGACAACGATGTCAAAAAATTAAGTCAACAAGAAGGATCGATAAACACGGTTTTATAACGGTTTTGAACATGAGACTTATTACCAAGAATTTTATACGCCCCCTAACGGAAGGGCCTTATTATCTTTGGTTTACCTCCATCTTTTATTCAACTCCGCCATGGAGCTTTTATTATGACTTCGGTCTTGCCTTGCCTTTTATTATCCGCCTCATCGGTGGTTTTATTAGCCAAAGACGTATATCCTCACGCTAAAGTGAATTTTGGATCTTTAAAGCTTCGAAGATTAAGGCTTGATTCACTTTCAATTTGGGCATAGATTTTTCGGCCTTGTGAGCTTCAAAGTTTTGCTTAATTTAGGTGAGCACTTGAAATCTTATTATTAGGTGAAGCTTTTGATTATTCGGGTGCCAATACTTCAAAACCGTGACGCTGGCGATACCTTAATGTTTTCCCAATTTAATTACATGGAAGCTACCAAAACAAATTAGAAACCCAACAATAGTGACTAAACCGCCAAATCAATATTTATTAACAATTTATTATGCAAAAGCGTTGGGAGAATAAGCTAATAATTACTACACATAAGATCGTGACGATTACGAGACTTATAAATAACTCTATCACTTCTCGTCCTCATTTAAGAGACTTAGCCTTAAAAGTTAAGGAATCGAAGCTAAGTGCTCAACACGCACGGTCGAGTCAAAAATTACTCTCGTTCTCACCATCGGAAAACCTATATTCGTGTCTTAAACACTTATGAAAAAAAACTAGAAAAATTTTAAAAATTGGCCATTTTTAGCCTTATTTGAAACAAAACGATAACAAAAAGATGAATATTGGATTGCGTGTTGACGTAAGCAAGGTGAAGTATCTACTCACCCCCCCATACTAAAACTAAACATTGTCCTCAATGTTTCGAGTCTAGGGGTGTAAACACCCCCATACTAGAGACGAAGTCGAATGCTTAATCTCGAGCATGGAAAGGGTAAAACGAATAACCTAAAAGCCGTTTATGAATTATGCTAATAAGATAAACGTTAGAACATAAAAGGATATCATCGGATATCGGAATCTCCAAAGGAAACGATCGAAGCTCGAGTGATCCATAAAACGAACACGAGAGGCTTCAATGATGACGATGAACCTAATAGATCACAATCACAAACAACCACGAAACAAAGGTTGGAAGAGCACAAGTCCCCTCGTTACGTTAACTAAGAAAGCGATAATATATACAAGGATAAGCATGAGAATCCCCCACGAGGCACCTTGTTTTTGATAACCGAGTCAAAAGCTCGACTTGGATCCCCATAAATGTGATCATTTAGGGATAATCTTGGTATGGTCATTTTTGGTGGGGCTTACATGATAAACAAGGCCCAAAAGTACATGGAGTACTTTAAAAACCCGATAAACGTATACCGGGGTCAAAGATAGCGTCTTCGTTTTCGGATGAAAGACGAAACAACGCTACTTCAACACAAACTAGAACCTCAAAGAGGTAGAAGAAAAGAGATAAGAAGTAGAAAGGTGGGGCAATGGGTAAGTCAAAAATATGAGCTACTCGAGGTAGACTCACACCAAGCAAACAAAAAGATTTTCCATTTATTGCATCGGTGGAAGACCGAGATTTCCCTTTACAAGCAATTCCGGGATCGTAAATCTCGTCCTCGGTGGAGAAATGCGAGGGAACATTTGGGGCTTCCCCCACACTAAAACCACACACACCATCGTCAGAAGGAGTAGACGAGGTGGTAGCACTCATAACACGATGTGATGACGGAGTTAAACATGTAGAAAAATCATTTAAAACATTTTTAAAATCTTTTCCTTTTTCATCGTTCAAAAACTCTTTATGAAAACCCGATTTAATGATGTCGAAAATATTTGGCGTGTCAAATTGAAAATTAGTCGCGCTAAAAATCCTCACATTTAAGTCTTTAGTGGGAGGGGGTGGCGGATTATATAAGTTCTCAAAACGTTTGTCAATAAAGAACACCGCCCCCTCGGGGTCAACATACTCGTCATCCTCATGAACGTCGATCTCATCGATTTCTTCATCAAAGATAGGCTTGTCAAACCAAGGTTTGTCATTCCCCTCCTTGAGTATCTTAGAAACTCTCTCGAAAAGATCACGATCAAGCACGAAACCATCATTCTTTTGTGGGGATCGTTGATAAGTTAGATCCTCACGAATGTGGTAAACGTCATTCTCAAATGAGGAGTGTTTATAAGGTAACTCCTCGAGAATGGGATTTTTAGTGGTCACATGAGTTGGTTCGTCATTGAAAATAAGACGTTCCAACTCATTAAGTTCATCCTCGATTTTGGAAAGGTCGACCTCACTTGTAGGTGGAAGTGAAGGCATAAGAGCTAGCTCTCGTTCAATGATTTCCTCAATCTCGGGATCAAACTCATAATCATCGTACTTCACATGTTTCTTCTTAGGAGAATCAAAAATAGCATGTGGATGTCGAAGTACGTGATCAATCTCGGTAAAATCGCCATCGTCATCGTCAAAGAAAGAGTCGATGTGAGCACTCACAACCATGGACTTACAAGCACTAGGGCTATGCTTAGGTGACTTTTCTAAGACGAGAGGATCGATGTCGATAAACCCTTTAGCCTCAACGGGTGTTGGGCTAGGCAAAGGAGGCACTTCGATGGAGTTAGAAGTTGAAGCCTCAAAGACGTGGTCCTTCGAAGGTGGTGAAGACGAATCCATTTTGGTCATTGTCGTGATGGCATTAACGTCACCCTTCGGAATTGGTGGTTCACTTGTTTCGCTAAAAACATCCCAAAGTGAGTTTTCATCCATGTATTTACACATACCCTTTTGAATTAGGTACATGTATTCTTTATCATTAAAATCATCATCTTTAAAACCGTTTTTCTTAATTCTTTCAAAACATGCATCAAGCTTCATTCTTTCCGCTAAAGTAAACATTTTGAAATCATTAGAATTTGAATCATTAGGTTTTGAAACCTCGGTTTTTTCATTCTCATTAAATCCTTGGGATTTTCTAGCGAAAAAGTCTATTTTCTCATCCCCATATCTCATAGTAAGTCTCCCCTCGTGAACGTCGATTACGGTTCTAGCCGTTGATAAGAATGGTCGGCCTAGAATAATGGGACATTTAGGGTCACACTCGTAATCGGATATAACGAAATCCGCGGGAAAAACAAATTTTCCAATCCTAACATAGACATCCTCGGCTATTCCAATTGGTATTAAAGGTGTACAATTTTCAAGCTCGATTGTCATGTTCGTGGGGGTAAGCGAAGGCAATCTCATCAATTTCCAAAGAGAATGAGGCATGAGATTGATGCTAGCACCTAAATCGGCAAGGGCTAAACATCCCTCAATCTCGGAAAAATCACATGGTAATAGAAATAGGCCCGGATCCTTTTCCTTTCTCGGCATACGCCTTTTGGGTTTTTTAAGAAGGATCGAAGCACAAGTTTCTTCAAGGGTTACTTTGGTAAGGTCGACAAAGCTCTCTTTTTGAACCGTGGATGGAAATTGAGGTACACGAGGGTGTGCACTCTTTTCCCTGGTCGCCACGTTTACCCCATCGACTTTAGAACAAGAAGACGTCTTAGAAGTCGAGGGTTGAGAGGGATAAACAACACGGAATCCTTCAAGGTTAGGGGTAATCACACGACCTTTCTCACGAGACGAGGCGGCTTTACATTGTTCTTTCAGATTAGCAACGGTGTCACTAGGTAACGAACTTGATGACGAACCCGAGGCTTTGTTCATAATGGCCGAAAACATCTTTTTAATATCAATTTGCCCTTGCTCAATCTTCGTGTTTTCCAATTTCAAAGTATTTGTAAAGTCGTTTTTCAAAGTACCAATTTCTCCCTCTAATCGTCTCATATTAACCTCATTCGTTTTCATGTAATTTTGAAAATCGTTTGACGAACTATTTTGATTTGAATTAAAGTTCCCTTGGTTTTGATTGTTTCTTTGAAAATTGTTTTGATTTCCATTTGAAAAATTGTTTCCTTGATTGTTATCTCTATTTTGCCAAGTTATATTACGACCTTGATTATAACCTCCTTGATTTTGATTCGAAAAATTTCCTTGTTGATTATTTCCTTGAAAATTGTTACGATTTTGAAAATTGTTGCCTTGGTTATAATTGCCTTGTTGTGATGGACCGGCGTTATTTTGATTTTGATTAGAAAAATTGTTGTTTAACGCACTCACATTCGACGTTTGGCCATCCGTAGCCGCACACTCGTAATAATTATGAGGTCCACCACAAAACATACACGAAACCTCAACCGCTTTCACCGTAGCGGGAGCGTCTTTCTTTTGCATCTCAACGAGAAAAGACGTAAACACATTCGTTAACTTGTCGACTTTTGCATCAACTCTCTCAATGTCGCGATTAGAACTACTAACATTGGTGACATTGGCAACACTCGGTGCATTGCGGAGTTGGTAAACCTTGGATCGGTTCTCGATAATTATCAAAGCTTCTCTCGGAGTCTTACACAAAAAGTTGCCACCGGCGGCGGAATTCAACGAGTCTTGTTCGTGAAAATTAAGACCGTTGTAAAACGTATCGATTTGGTGCAACTCGGAAAAACCATGGTGAGGACATTGCCTAAGCAATTCCTTAAAACGATCCCACGCGTCTCTAAAAGATTCATTCGATTTTTGCTCAAATTTCGTAATCTCGTTTTTGGAAAACGTTGTCTTAGACGGTGGGAAAAAATAATTAACGAACTTGGAAACGAGATCCTTCCACGTAACTATGGAATTAGGTGGCTCTTTATCGTACCAATCCTTGGCGGCACCATCGAGCGAGTACGGAAAAAGCATAAGCTTGACGACATCGGTGTCGACGTTCTTAAACTTGCTCGTGGCCAAAAGACGATCAAAATTCCGAATATGGTCGTGAGGATTATCGGCTTCACGACCTCAAAACTTCGTAGCTTGGATCAACGAAAGCATTCCGCTCTTGATCTCAAAATTCTCCGCCTCGATAGCGGGAATTACGATCGCGTCTCCATAACCCTCGGTGGGCGCTTGGAGCAATTCCATCATAGAACGATTGTCGGCCATCTCCTCTACGGTTTCTTCAACAACGATATTAGGAACGTCGGTTTCTAATTCTCGTCTACGTCGTCGATTCCTTCGATTACGATTGCGTCGATTCGAAGCTTCGCTAGAATTGGTCCTTCGATCGAGTGCGCATGCACTAAGCGTAGAATGGTGGTAGCAAAGAAGATTCTTTTTGCGGTTTTTTTTTATTTTTCAATTTTTTTTTGGTTTTTGATTGTTTTTTAATTTTTTTGGATTTTTGAATGTATTACGTAGACACAAATCTACAAATCTCCCCTCGAATCGACTTTCTCGATTAAAGGAGCCTCAAAGAATGAAAACGATCACGTGGAGTGAACGTTCTCGATGACTTTAGAACGTTGGTGGAACACCAAAACGTTCAAGAGGGTTTAATCTTGAAAACACAAGCAAATATTGTATATGTAGATAATACTTGGGCGGCAAACCCTCGATTAGCCCTCTTTCTCAAAACACGCACAAGCAAGCGGAGGAAACGAGGCAGCGCGAAGCACTTAAGAGCCTTTTTCCTTTAGGTCGTGAAATACAACCGCCTTATACCCACCTTATAGTTTGTGTTAATTGAAATTAAGCCTCACGAAAGTATTTATCTATTTTGCCTTTAAACTTTTGCTTTAGATTCGAATACAATGATCGAGTGATGAAATCCCGAATCAAGGTTGTGATTTCTCACGTATTTGGAGTACTTGTATATTTATTTGTTCTTACGTAGATACAATATAGTAATAATATATTCACAAGAAAAACGAAAACCAATATATCTACAATATAGTAAAAGATTGTTTTGTGTTTAATTTAGGAAAACTAAACACGATTTATTTGGATACTATAATATAATAGAGAAAAATAACAAAAATGAGTATGTACGATATTCACGCTTTTAAAAAAAATGAAAAGCAAAAACGCACTACTCACACAAACACGATACTAATAATAATGGCACACAAACACCTCCCCGGCAGCGGCGCCAAATGATAGTTGTAGAAATACGTCTTTTAGGAAAAAGAACGTATAAGTGCGGTAAGTATTAAACTCGACGATTTAGGAAAACCGAAGAATCGAATAAATTCCAAGTTCGTTCTCGAAGGAGGTGTGTGTATTAATGTGCCAATATATATAAAATCAAGTTTGGATTAGTGACGTTTTTGGTTTAGAAGAAAAATTAAAGACGAGCTACGACTACGATTAAACTACGACGTTGACGTAAAACGCGAACGTAAATACGTAAAACGCGACGAAATTAAAAATTAAACCTAAAAATTAATTAAAAATTAAAACTAAGTCTTAAATAATATAAATAAGAATAAAAATCCAACAAATATATTTTAAAACCTTTTATTAATTAAATATTCAATTTTTAATGCTAATTAAAGCCCAAAAATTAAATATAATTAACAAAATGCCCAAAATATTATTTTATTGAACTAATAAGTCACTTATATTATTTAAAGACTAAAAACTATTTTTCTTATATTTTAAAAACTATTTTTCTATTTTTAAATGACTAAAAACTATTTTTAAACTAAAATAATCCTAGAAAATAATAAAATAATGCCAAAATTAATTTGATAATTTTAAAAATCCTAAATAACCCTAAGGAACAGTAGAAAATTGAAAAAGTTTAAAAAATGTAAAATCTTGCACTAAAAGACAAAACAGTTTATTAATTAAACCCTAATTAAACTAATTTAATTATAAAAAATAATTAAAAAGTGAACAGTAACTAATTTTTAATCTAAAAATCTTAAATTATTATTCTAAGTCTAAGAAAAATTTTAAATCTGAAAAATAAATATTTTCTACACTAAAAGACAAAAACTGAATATTAAAAAGTAATTAAAAATGCAATAAAATGTGAAAAATAGCAAATGAACAGTAACACCAAAATAAACTAAATTGAAAAATCAGAAATTAAAAAAGAAAAATAATGCAAAAAGTCTGAAACCCTAATTCTTAAAAAAGTTCACAAAAGACAAAATTTTAAGATTATGATAGTGACCTTTGGTCACTTTCTGTCTTTTTGTGTAGCAGTGGCTACGAATACACTAGCAGGGGTAATGAAGTTCCCACTGCTAGTGCAATTCAAAGGTCTGGGCACTCAAATGATTGTAGCTTGTTTGATTTTGAGTTTTGTTGGGAAACAAAGGCACCCCCACACTCATGGAAGTGTGGGGAGTCAATATAAACACAAAAACACACAGCACAATGCAAAAATCACACACAAAGGACCAAATATCAGTTGCTTTGTACAAATAGGGGGCTGTGGAGGCTTTTGCTGGTTCAATTGACACTTGGACGAATTTTAACAAGCCAAAACTAGCATACAACCTATCCAATTAGCATACAAACAATTAGCAATCCTAAGTAATCCTATAATCTATCAACCAACAAACTTTGAGCAACAAATTTACACAAAATAAGGCAATAATCCTACTTACTGATTTTTAAGCTTAATGCCAATTTTCTATCATGCAAACTACTTGTAACTCTTACTGAACTCAAACCAAATATCCTATCTGATTTAACTACCCTAATGGAGTGTATTTAATCTACTTCAAGGCCAAATATAAGTCAAACACTTGAGCTAAATAGCAGATCCAAACACTCCCTTATATTCAGAAAACTAAAATTATGAAAGAACTTTCAAAAACAACTAATCACAACCTATCCAATCTAGCATAAATACACTTCAAACATGATAAGAATACAAATTAACAGTTAAATAACCAAATGCAAGCATTGATAAGCAGATTCATACCAAACTCAAAGAACCAAGCAAATATTCAAGAAGGTTCAAGCCTAACCTTGGGCTGATGCCTTTTCTTGAACACTTCTAGCTTAAATGAGCTTATATGCTGCTTATGAAGATGTGTAGAGAGCCCCTACTGAGATTCTACAACAGAATCAGGGGTGACTATGTCTTCAACATGAGAAAGAAAAATGGGAGTAAGGGTCTTGTTTCCTTGCTTCCTGCACAAACACCACAAGACCAGTAGATAAACAAGGCTCATATAAGTGCCAATAAGCTGTTGTCAGGCAGCTTATTGGAGAGCTTATATGAGCAGTAAGTTGGTAAGATGAATAATCTGCTTTTTTTGAAAACTAAAAAAATGACTTTAACCAAAGTTTAATCATAAGCAAAACTCAATTCACATTCCACTTTCACTTCCTGTGAAATTGAAATCAAGCTTGAATAAAAAAACTTCTTCCTACAAATTTTGAAATAAAGATTTTTTTTCTGAAATTTCTAAAAAGATGAAAAACACTTGAAAACTGAAACCTTTAAATATCTAAAAACTAAACTTGAGAAAACCAAAGATTAAACTAAAAAGGAAACAGTAAGGAACTCAGTAATGTGAAAGATTAAAAATGTTCATTTTCATTAATAATTTTGAAAGCTTACAAAAACTGGAACAAGCTAACTCACAAACCGAGTGTAGCTTTTATACTAGTCCTAGGATTATTCTAGAATAAATAAAAACAGATAAAACCCTATCATTGTCTTTCCAAGTTTGCCCTTGGTCAAAAAGTCTTCAATCTTGCCCATGTGATGATTCTGATGGATTGACAGATGGAATCTTCAATCTCAAGCGTTGAAAACTCCTTAGGGAGCAAGTTTATGCTGCCAGCCGCTGATTGGTATGCAAGATTCGCTTGTTGCCATTTTAGGGGAGACAGGGGACATGGGGGGTCCACTTGGGGGTCACGGGAGAGGTGTCTTGTTGGTGGGTTTAGGTGAGTGGGTGTTTAATCATCATTCTGGAAGCTTTGGAGTCTTAATTTTGGGGATTAAGGATGGGGGTAATTAGGGTTCATGACTGGGGATTAAGAGGGATCAGGGGTGAAAAAGATGTTACCCGCCTGTTTTAATAATAAAACAAGGGTTTAAAAAGTTAATTTAATAATAAAACAGGTTTTAGTGGGTGGTTGACTGGGTAGTTTGACTTGGGCTGGGGTATTGGGCTTGGTCGGGTTAAGGTGGGTTTGGGTCGGGTAAAAACGGGTTTGGGTTTGGTTTATGGCAAAAGACCCCCCTGCTGTTCCAAGATGTCTTCAAAATAAGTTTTCACAGCCCAAACAACAATTCCTTTGTTAATATCTTTTGGCAATTGTCAAATTCAGTCCTTGTGTTTTAGTTAAACCATGAATAAGGACTAAAATGGCAATTCTTGTGATTTCCAAGGGCTTATCATGTAAAGTCTTCAAACTTCAAGGATGTATCTTGCACAAATGAATAGTGGAGGGTCATTTGTGACAAGTCTTCAATAGTTGAGGGACCAAAATTGCCAATCTTCAATTCTTCAAGGACTATTTTTGGAAATTCAAAACTTGGGCCCGGTTCTTTGTGCGGCTTCGTTTCCCGTGTTCGTTTTTGCTTGATTCCTTTGATCTTTTGGTGAATTCATGATATCCGTACCTAAAATACACAATGAACAAACACAGGCATATATTGGGTATTTTGATGACATTTTAAGCGTTTTAAGCCCGATTTGGACGATGAGACTATGTATAAATACAGTCTCATCATAGCACAAGGTTGGTTTCCTCACAATGCTTCAACATTCTCTCAAGATTCGACAAACACGAAGTGAACGAACAACCAAACACGGAAAAATCATCCATAAAGACTTCCATCGTCTTCTCGATCATGTCATGAAAAATAGCCATCATGCACCTTTGAAAGGTTCCCAGTGCATTGCAAAGTCCGAATGGCATTCTACGATAAGCAAACGTTCCATATGGACATGTAAACGTAGTTTTTTCTTGATCACGAGGATCGATGGGGATTTGGATGTAACCGGAAAAACCATCTAAAAAGCAATAGAAATCGTTTCCCGCAAGACGCTCCAACATTTGATCAATGAAGGGCAAGGGAAAATGGTCTTTACGAGTGGCGTCATTCAACTTACAATAGTCGATACACACCCTCCAACCGGGAACGAGTCTAGTTGGAATTAACTCATTGGCATCGTTTGGCACAACGGTCATTCCTCCCTTCTTAGGGACACAATGAATAAGACTCACCCAAGGGCTATCGGAAATAGGGTAAATCATTCCCGCGTCAAGGAGTTTAAGGACTTCCTTTTTGATGACGTCGTGAATTTTGAGGTTCACCCTCCTTTGACATTGGATTACGGGTTTGTAGTCCTCCTTCATTAAGATTTTGTGGGTACAAAATTTTGGATCAATCCCCTTAATGTCGGATAATTTCCACGCAATTGCCCCTTTGTGATCCTTTAGAATATCGACAAGTGCGGCTTTTTCATCATTCGAAAGGTCTTTCACAATAATAACCGGCAACTTGTCACCCTCCTCCAAAAATACATATTTAAGGTGAGGAGGTAAATCTTTCAATTCTAGGATTGGTGGTTCCTCAATTGAAGATTTGGGCTCGATACTCATAACCTCCTCGGGTGGAGGAAATGGTAAATCATTAAGAAAATCCTTGATAATCGAGAAGTCCTCATCGTTGTCGAGGTCTTCGTCACAAGTACGCGGAACATCGAATTCTTCTAAACGTAAAACCACCACCTTCAAATGGAGTGTAGATTGGTGTCGAATTATCAAGAATGGGATCAAGCATACTAGGATTGCCACTATTTTCATCATCACCAAAACCTAGAATTTCTTGTGAAAAATTCCTCGCAAACAACGTCGATCATATCAACGAGGTTTATGGTCGCGACAGAATAAACATGAGAAATTGGAGAATTTTTTGAGTTGCGTTTATAACAAGTTCCTCGTCGTTGAAACATAAGGTGATCTTTCTAGCATTCACATCAATTAAATCCATAGACGTATCTAAAAACGAACGACCTAAAATAAGAGGAACTGGGAATATCGACAAAGATAAAGTCTACCAGATAATAGAACTTTCCCACTTTCACAAAAACGTCTTCGGCCAATCCACATGCGGGAATAGTGGAATGATCGGCCAATTCGATAGACATTAGTGAAGGAGTAAGATTAGGAAGATTGAGCGACTTGAAGATTGCAAGTGGCATCAAGTTAATACTAGCACCAAGATCAGCCAAGGAATAGCATTCTTCCATATCTTGAATTGCACATGGGATCAAGAATTTACCGGGATCACCGACTTTTTGAGGTATGCGGTTAAGATAAACTGATAAACAACTAGACAGTTGTTGCAATTTCTCCTTGTTGTTCAACATACTCCTAAAGTTAGCGGCAAATCGAGGCATCATGACCAAAGCATCGGCAAAACTCACATTAAAATGAACGTCACGAAACATTTTCATAAAAAGCTTAAATTGGTAATTGTCGCGCTCTTAACGTTTCTCCTTTCTAAGTCTCGATGGATAGGGCAAAGGTGGTGTGGGTTGAGGCATAGGCATAGCCTTTGGAATCTCGGGGTCCAAATGTGGTAATGGGTCAACCGTATGTGTGGCATGAGCGGTACTTCGTGGGATTAGGACATGCTCCTTTTCGACCACCACCTCGGGTTCTTCCTCAATTGCTTCCTCCGTAGGAACAACTGGTTGAGGAGTCGGTTCCTTAAGTGCCTTAACCCTTCGTGTGGTAATCACTTTCATCTCTCCCTTAGGGTTGATATGGTATTGCTAGGAAGACTACTTGAGGACGGTTTACACATGATAGCCTCAAACATGGATGAAATTTTATCCTCAAACATAGATCGCCTCTTCTCGGCCTTAATCATCTCTTGTTTTATTTCATGTTTCCCTTGTTCCATTTTTTGTTGGTTTTGTTGTAACCTAGTTACATTTCCCTCCATTTTGTTTGTATGGATCTTAAGCTCAATTGCTAACTCATTTTTTAACTCCTTTTTCAAGTCATTCTTAAACTCAGATCTTAGGCTAATGATCTATCCTTAAATATTATCAAACTTAGCATCGTTTCCATTTGCGTATTCAACAAATTGATTTGGAAGATATTTCAAAGTTTGCAAACCCTTGTTGTTGTTTTGAAAATCATTGTTTTGATTTTTGTTTGAAACTTGATTGTTATTAGCCTCTTGTTTCCCATAAGTGTTCCCTTTGTAATTGTTTTTGAATCCAACTTGATTGTTTCGATAGTTTTTGTTAGCATTTGTTGGGAGCAAAACCCGGTGGAGTCATTTGATTAGAGCGGGTAACTTAACCGTTTTGGTTGTAAGTTCCTGTGGCCGCGTAGGCACTTGAAGTGTTACCACCGTTGGTAACGCACTCGGAGAAATCATGACCTCCACCCTAATACATACAAAAAACCTCAACAGCTTTAGCCGTAGAGGGGCACTTTGTTCACCAACGTTGAATTCAATTAAAAGTCCTTTAAGCTTATCAAAGATTTTGTTTTCCAAGTTCGCCTCAATTTGGCAAGCATCGATGGTATTGGACAATGAAGGTGAAGTCGAAGACGAAGCCTTACGAACACTCGATGTGTTACGAGGACTATACACCTTAGATCTATTCTAAATTATCAACAACGCTTCCTCAACCGTTTTACACAAAAAATTACCACCCGCGGCGGCATTAAGATAATCTCTTTCATGATCATTTAATCTATTGTAAAACGTGTCAATTTGATGCAAACCGTGATGAGGACACTCATGTAACATTTCCTTAAACCTATTCCAAGCCGTTGAAAAACTCTCACTAAATTCTTGTGAAAATTTTGAAATCTCGTTTTTCAAATGCGTAGTCTTAGAGGGCGGAAAAAATTGGTTTACAAATTTTGAAACGAGATCCTTCCACGTCAATATAGAATTAGGTGGCTCTTTCTCTAACCAAATTTTAGCGGGCCCCGCTAAGGAATATGGAAAAAGCATCATCTTAATCGAGTCATTAGCAACATCCTTAAATTTGCAAGTTGTGGTATGACAATTGAATTGACGGATATGGTTGTGCGGTTGTCCTTTTCATCACCACAGAATTTGTTGTTTTGGATCATCGATAACAAACCCGTTTTCACTTCAAAATTCTCTGCAAGGATAGCGGGAATCACAATAGCCTCTCCATAACCCTCGGTGGGTGCTTGAAATAACTCCATCATAGTTCAATTCGCCATGGTTGGTTCTTCTTCTACGATAGGTTCGTCAATAGGAGACTCCTCACTTGAAAGATTAGGAGTAGGTGTAGACTCCTTTCAGTTTTTTCGTTTACGTGCACGTCTTGCTTGATTACGAGTAATCATAAACGTCACGTATAACGTAGGGATGAGCAAAGAAGATTCTTTTTGGTGTTTTTACTTTTTCTAATTTTTTTTTGTGATTTTTGATTGTTTTTACCTTTTCTGGATTTTGGTGATTGTATTAAGTAGACAAAAATCTACAAATCTCCTCCTTAATCAAATATCTTGATTAAAGAAGCCTCAAGGAATGAAAACGATCACGTGAAGTAAATTCCTTCGATGACTTTAGAACGTTGGTGTAACACCAAAACGTTCAAGAGGGTTTAATCAAATGAAACCAAGAAAATATATATGATACTTAGATAATACTTTGGTTGGAAAACCCTCAATTAGCCCTTTTTATCTAAACACACACAAGCAAGCGGGGAAACGAGGCGGCGCGAAGCACTTAAGAGCCTTTTTCCTTAGGGTATATTTTATAATACCCGCCTTATACCCACCTTATAGTTTGTGTTTGTCAAAATTAAGCTTCACGAAAGTAATTATTTATTTTGCCTTTTCTTTCTTGTTTGAGATTCGAATACAATGATTGAGTAATGACCTCCCAATCAAGGTTGTGTTTTCACACTTTTGGAGTATTTGTGAATTTATTGTTCTATGTATACAATATAGTAATAGTATTGACACAAAAAACGAAAACCGATAATACGTATTAGTAGAGTGCTACTAATACAAATAGATATTATGGTTAGTATAAAAACAAAAATTGTTTAAATCAAAACACAACACACCTCCCCGGCAGCGGCGCCAAAATGATAGTTGTAAAATACGTCTTTTAGGAAAAAGAACGTAATTAGGCAAGTATTAAGTGTCGGTTTAGGAAAACCAAGCACTAATGACCCAATGTGGGGATCGTTCTCAAGGAGGCAAGTGTGTTGTGTAAAGATAAGATTAAGTGTTTGTGATTATATTGATGAGAAAATAAAAATAGAAAAGATATTAGAAAAGAATGACGGTTACGATTATGAATTACACTAAGACGAAGTCGTGCACGTAAAACCGTAAAAAGTGACCAAATTAAAAAATTACCCTAAAAATTCTTAGAAAATTGCAATAAATCCTAAAAAAAGTAATTAGAGTTTACAAAAAATCAAAAAATCACTCAAACCTTTTATTTAATTAAATAATAAATTTTTAATGCTAATTAAAGCCCAAAAAATCAATTTAATTAACAAAAAGCCCAAAATGAGATTTTTTAACTTGTAAACCTCTAAAATGACTTATCTAAATTTATAACTATTTTTGAAAATTTTAAAATTAATAAAAACTATTAAAACTTAAAATAATTCTAAAAATTAATCTAGTGACAATAAAATTAATCTAAATATTGTAAAATTCCTAACTTAGTGTATTTGAACTAGGAAAAATGAAAAACTTGCAAAAATCTAAATTTTAATTTTTAATAATAAAATAATAATAAAATATTAATAAAAATCCAAAATTTATAAAAAATTCTAAAAAGTTGCAAACTAGTTTATTTTAACCTAAATAATACAGAAATGGACTTGAAATTACAAAAATACCCCTATTGGGCCTTAAAATGGGCTAAATGACAAAACAATCCCTTAATGGGCTTAGAATTTGGCCCAATATGAAAAAATCAACCAAATAAGCCCAAAACTTCCTATCTGACTTAAAATTTGATTCTACACACAATTTTTCAAAGGCCCAAAAGCTGAAAATGAGCTTAAGCTAGCTTATTTCAAAACAGCTTATTCTTAATGGACTTTTTGGCCCATTAAGCTATAAGTTGATGCCATAAGCTAAAATTTTACCCACGTCCTTCTCTTGACCTAAATAAGCTATTTGCAAAAAGAAACTTGAAATAAGTTCAAGGAATAACCCTTAAATAAGGCAAAGCTCTCTTCACAAAATGACAACATAGTCGTTTCTTAGTTCTAGACTATTTCAAGAGCTGATTCAAGTTGAAATAAGTTACAAATAGCTTAACTAAGCTTAATAATAAAAAAAAAAATTTCAAAAAGCACCACTCAATAAGCTGGAATAAGCAAAAAGCAAATTTGTAAAAGTCAAACAGTTTGGTTTTCTAGTCAAACCTAAAAGTCAAACCCTAACAAGCTCCAGATCTCTTAAATGGGTCAAATAAGTAAGATTGATCAAAAAAACAAAGTTGTTGCAAGTACCAATAAGCTAGAATGGCTTATGAATAAGCTGTTTTGATTTTAACTCTAGCAAGGGCTAGTTTTGGGGGTTCAGTAGTGGGAAAAGTTTCCACTGCTTGACCTTTTTGACTTTTTGTCTTATGTGACTTTTTTGTGGATTCAGGTTAAGCAAAGGCACCCAAGTGATCAGTTAATCACAAGGAGTCAATAACAATAATCAAATCGCAATTTCAATCAGCCAATTAATACAGTTTAATCAAAACATCCATAGACATGCATCAGACATGAACAATAAGCAGTTTTCACCAAATAAGCACTTTAAGCAAGATTAAGCCAGCCAAACTTCACCAAATGCACACACAATCTATTAATAATTCAAATGAACATAAATAAATAGGTTTCATGCAATGGTTCAAGGTCTAGATCAATATTCAAGCTCAAACATGTTACTGATGAACAAAGAACAAGCAGTTATGATACTTTGCTGATATACATGACCACAAATCCAATTTCAAACACTCAAATCTTCTTAACAGGTTACACAAACTTTTATTTAACACTTGTTAGACCTAAACATGCATACACTCTAGGTGTTTCAAAATCTTTGGTCAAAGTAAGCAAAATCAAGTGAGTTATAGCACAATCTTAGATTTGATGTTTTAAAGCTGAAAACTTGCAGGTATTAGCACACACCCAAGTATTAAGCAGATAACAACACAAAACATCACCTTCCAATAACTCAAATCCAATTTATGCACTTCAACAGGTTAACCCAAACACCCCTTATCTTTTTCAATCCAAGATTTAACAAAGTATAAGTGTGATTCAATGTTACCCAAGCCTAATCGAACACAATAACAACTATATTATGCAGTATCAAGCAAGATTAAGCCACAAAAACAACAAGAACAATAGCAGAACTTAGAACCACAAAATCAAGTATTTTGACAGATTTTTGGGTTCAAGGGCTCAAACATCATGAATTTACATCCACACTCACGAATTTTTAATCTTATGTGCCTAGCAAAACAAGGCACAAGCTTCCACAACAAGGCTGCTAAGATTGAACAAGGTTAGAACATAAAATATGAAAAACAGAAAGTAGAAAAAGCTTGATTAATGCAACCTTTGTACCCTCTCTTTGATTATCCCCAAACCACAAGCTCCCAATACCTTGATAATCTTCTTATCAGGGTATTTAGATCACTTGCAGCCCAAAACTTCCAAAGATGTACCAAAGACTTAGCAAAATATCAAGATTTTGAACTTTGAGCAATTTCTTGCACAAAGATTAAAAACAAGTTTTAAGATTTCAGATACTCAAACATATATCAATAACAAGCAAATAATAAGACTGGCACTTGGGTTTTTTTCAAACATTCAAACACTTCTCATTAAAAATGAAGGAGGATTTACAGAACTTTGAACAAAGGAAAAACCAAGAGCAGGTGAAAATGTAAAGCCCTAATGCCTTTATATAGTCTACAAAGATGAACTAGAATGCATAAAAACGTAAACCCTAATGGTGTGAAGTCCCTGAAATGCCCCTTGAACTTTTGAAAATCTTGAACTCATGTGAACTTCCTTTGGCTGTTTGTGGAGTGGTGAGTTGTTGGAATTGTGATCAAAGGCCAAGAATAAGCTTAGGATGTATGCTGCTTGAGGATGGTTGGATTCTGTAACAACTTTCAGCACTTTCTCCCAAAACCGTGTACAAGGTTGGTGGCATGTGACTTGTGATAATGTGGCACAGGGTTTAAGGATTGGGATGTGTCTATGTTGACCTTAATCATAAATCTGGACACTTTGGTGGGTTAATTTTGGCTTAAACAAAAGCCCTTAATCCTTGTTCTTGAGTGAATAGTACATGTTTTAGTCCAGATTTGGGTTTAAATAAGTGTTAAGCGCCAAAGAATAAATTAATCCGGATTAGTTATAGTTTGTTGTGGGTGGATTGTGACATGGCAAATGGAAGGGTTCTCATTGGTTGGTTTAGGTGAGTGGGGCACGTGGCAAGCTGTCACTGGCCTAGGTAACTTCCATGTCTTGGCAAAACACACCCCCTGCCTTTCTTCTTTCTTTTAATTTGTGATTAAATGGTAAAAACTGATTTTTCTTTATAATCAAACTTTCAGTTTTCACACTTTTGCCCCAAATACTTTTCCAAAGTATTTTCAGGGGTATTTCTTGCCATTTGATGATTCTTGAAGGGCTGTTTTGGCATTTTCTTCAAAGATTATGGTCTTGACTTGTATGATTGACTTCTTGGAGGACTAATATTGACAAGTCTTTATTGTTGAGGGACCATTCTTGCCAATTCTTCAAAGTGGAGGGACCTTTTGCAATTTGACAAACTTTAAGGACCAAACTTGTAATTATGAATAAACAAGGGTTTAAAGTTTCAATTCTTCAAAATTGGAGGACCCTTCTTGTACAATCTTCAAATCTTCAAGGGTTATTCTTGGAAAATCAACACTAGGGCTTGGTTCATTGTGCGGCTTCGTTTCCCATGTTCATTTTTCCTTGTTTCTTGTGATCGTTTGTCATTTTCTCAATATCCGTACCTAAAATACACATGTAACAAAAACAAGCATATATTTGGTATTTTTTATGATATTCAATGCATTTTAAGCCCGTTTTGGACGATGAGACTATGTATAAAAGCAGTCTCATCAACGCATATGATTCGGATTGTGCTGACATTCACTCTGCCTAAGCTGCTCTCGTTGCTAATCTCTCTCACTACGGTTCTGATGTCGTTAGTGAGGTACCAACCACATCTAATAATATTCATGATAATCCACATCATGTTGAGCATGACAATAACAACCTTGAACAGCATTCGGGAACTAGTAACTCAAATGATGTGGTATCCAATCAAACACATTTGAGTGAACCTCAACCAAATGCTACGACGGGTATGGAATCTTATGATCAACGTGATCTGGTAATGGTGCCTAAACATATTTCTGATAACATGAATGTGGCTATTCGACAAACCATAGATATGAATGCCAACCTAACTGCTGAGCTTGCGCTGTATAAGGAAAGGGTCAGAACTTTTGAAATGGTCCCTCAAGCAGACAAAATAACGTGTTCTGAATTTGACCAATTTCGTTTTCAAAAGATTGAACACTTAAAAGAAATAGAATCATTAAAAGCTAATCTTTCCAATGAATTAAAAGAAAAAGAGTCGGTTGTCAATAATTTTCAGAAACTTGAAACGCATTTCAAAACTCTCGAGTCTAAAAAGTTTGAATCGGAAATTAATGCTACCAAACTTCTTAAATTCAAAGAACAACAGCTTTTAAAACAATACGCTTCCACAGAAAAGGTTCATCTTTTAACTAAATCATCTAAAGAACTCGAACATAAGCGTCTTCAAGATTTACCACCTAATCCCGGTTATGCAAAACAAGCTCAGGAATATATTCCTTGTCTTTATGATGTGACCCTAATTAGAAAATTGAAAGAAGCACCTTATGTTCGTAGTACTGAGGAGACACAGTCACTTGCTGAAGAAACTCAATCTAAAATGATTTCAAAATTCAATAAGCTTGATTATGACAAGCATAATAAAGATCAATTTTCTAAAAAGACCTACATTCGCTTACAAAAGGAATTATCTCAATTATCAGCTTTTGTGCCCCAAAGTTTGTCAACGAAAAACCTTCCTAGTACGTCTCCTACACTTGTCAAAAAGGATTTAACTAAGTTAATTCCATCGGTAAGTAAGGTTTCCGTTAGCTTAAATGTGGTGCACCAACACTTAGCCTATTTTGACAAGGTCATTGTGGAACGTATGACGGCTTCGGCCATAACAGAAGGTGAATGGAATTTTGAGCACACAAGAGCTGCATTTCGATACGAAATTTTTCCATTTGTAAACAATGTTAAAGCTTGTCTTAGTAATATTGATCAAGATTTTCTTTTGGAAATAGAAGAAGTTAAACGTGTTTTCAGTGTAATGGATGATGCTTATGAAAACAGTTTACTTGAAATAGAACGAGTTTCACGCTAAAATGATCAGCTTCTGAAGCAAGTGATGTCTCATGATATAGTTTTCGTCTGTGTGAATAAAAGTGTTGATAATGATTCTATTGTGCATAATGTAGAATATGTGGATAATATGATAGATAGTACTTGTCACAAATCTAACGCTGAATTTTTAAAGCTTCAAGATTCATATTCTTCGCTTTCAAAACGTTTTGATGAGATTCAAACACATTGTATTTCGCTTGAATGCAAGCAACAATTTATTCAAGAAATCTTTGAAACGTCATTCGAAGGTGTTAATATCGATGATGCAAATTTTCAAAAGAATTTTCAATTGAATTTATGATCAAAACAGCGTCAGCCAAGTGACAAGGCTGCTAAATCATTACCGATAGACAAAGAAATCTAAGGACATTAACGGTGTGAACATACTTGAGGCTGCTGATAACTTTAAACTTGATCTAGATAATCGAGTTTCCACGATTTTGTCCAAAGTTGATAAATTAAAAAAGAAAAATACACGACTCTTTGATTTAGTAAAGCCCACACGTGCTAATACCACTGCATAGAATCAATCATTAATTGATCAATTGAATCAAAAGTCGGTGGAAGTATCTTATTTGAGGGAACAAATTTGTGATAAAAATCTGGCTTTGATTGAGTTAAAGGAAACACTTCGTACCCTAAAAGGTAAGAATGTTGTGGATAATGCAGCAACTGTCTCAGCACCGTCCTCTAGTGCCATCAAAACGAACCTCATCGTCGTCACACCATTTAACAAGGGCCCTAGGACTAAACCATCTCAAACATTGGTCACTAAAGATAAGGCAAAATCAAAACCAGCTTCTAATATTCCCGTGTTGCCTTCTATAGAAGTAAGCACCACTACTAAGGCTCAAAGATCTAAGCTTAAAAGAAACAAGAAGAATGATAGGATCTTGCCCCCATCTAGTAGTCAAGTGAAAGAGAAAGTAGAAGCCCATCCTAGGAATGTTATTTCTGTTTTGAATAAAAAGAATCATGTAGCTAAACCTAAAGGCTCTGCGGTTGTGCAGCGTTCTAAGCCTACTTTGAATTCTTATTTGAAATGTTGGAATTGCAATGAATGTATGTTTTCTAGTCGTCATGATTCTTGCCTTATTTACCATGTGAATGAGATGAATGCCCGTAAAAATGGTTTAGAATGGAAATCGACTAGGAAAGTGTTACCCCAAGTTGGCTGGATGGGGCGTCCTACTGGTATAACTTTCCCTATAGTAGGAAATGCGTGCCCTTTAACTAGGATCACTCCCACTACAGCGAAGAAAGCGTGCCCTTTAATTAGGAGTACCAAGGCTACCAAAACACAAGCGTGTCCTTTAACTAGGATCACCGACACTACTGTAGGAACAAAGTGCCCTTTAAATAGGTCTACTCCCACTATATTGCCCGCTAATACTCCAAAACCTCAAAAAGTTGGAACAATAAAACCTGTTAGTAGAAAAACTTACATTAGAAAACGCAGGAAATCTAAGGGCCATACAAATGTTAGCAATTCTAATAATTTTATATCTGTATCTGCTAACACTCCGGAACCAATAGTTTCCAATGCATTATCTACTGTTGTTGTTGAAAACAGGTGGTCCAAATTGTTCTCTGGTATTTGGACTCTGGTTGCTCTAAACATATAACCGGAGATCGCTCTCAGCTCAGAAATTTCGTCAACAAGTTTCTTGGTACGGTTCGATTTGGAAATGATCAAATTGCAAAGATAATGGGTTACGGTGAATATCATATTGGGAATGTTATAATTTCAAGAGTGTATTATGTGGAAGGTCTCGGTCACAACTTATTTTATGTGGACAATTTTGTGATGCGAACTTAGAAGTTGCTTTTCGAGAGCATACCTGCTTCATTCGTAATTTGGAAGGCGTTGATTTACTGAAAGGTACTCGAGGGAATAATTTGTACACTTTGTCTCTACAAGATATGATGGCCGCTTCTCCCGTATGTCTTCTCTCCAAAGCATCGAAGACTAAGTCATGGTTATGGCATCGATGGTTATCTCATCTTAACTTTGATGCTATTAATCATTTGGAGAAAAACGAACTTGTTCATGGTCTTCCTAAACTTACATTTCGCAAGGACCATTTATGTTCCGCGTGTACAATAGGGAAAAGCACTAAGAAATCATAAAAACCCAAGACTGAAGACACCAACCAAGAGAAACTTTATTTGTTAAATATGAATCTTTGTGTGCCAATACGTGTTGAAAGTCTTAGTGGCAAAAAGTACATCCTCATCATTGTGGATGATTACTCTCGGTTTACATGGGTGACATTTCTTACAACAATAAATGAGGCACCTAAATTCATCATCGTATTTCTTAAGATGATTCAAGTGCGTCTCAACACTACTGTCCGACGCATTCGTACAGATAATGGAACCGAATTTGTGAATCAAATCTTGCGTGATTATTATAAAGAAGTTGGCATATCTTATGAAACATCTGTTGCTCACACTCCACAACAAAACGGTGTTGTTGAAAGGCGAAATCTCACACTTAAGGAAGCTGCTCGAACGATGTTAATTTACGCAAAGGCTCCATTGTTTTTATGGGCAGAAGCAGTATCTACAGCAGTGTACACCTAAAACCGGTCACTAATTCGTAAACGCCATGGTGAAACACCTTATGAGCTTCTCCATGGAAAAGTACCAGATTTATCATATCTTCGTGTATTTGGTTCTCTTTGCTATCCAAATAATGATGGTGAGAATTTGGGAAAACTTCAACCTAAGGCGGATATTGGTATTTTCATTGGTTACGCACCCGCAAAAAAGGCATACCGAATCTACAATCGTAATTCTCGTAAGATCCTCGAAACTGTGAATGTTGATTTTGATAAAATGACAACAATGGCTTCTGAGCAAAGCAGCTCTGAACCCGCACTTCATGAAATGGGACCCAGATACATTAGCTCTGGTCTTGTCCAAAACAACCCCACTTCATCATCATTTATACCTCCTTCAAGGAATGAATAGGATACATTGTTTCAACCGTTCTTTGATGAAGTCTTTACTCTCCAAGTAGTGTTTCTCCAGAACCTGAAGTAATAGCTCCGGTTACCAAAGTTGTAGCTCTAGCAACCGTTGCACAATCAGATACGTCTGCATCTACAATTGGCCAAGATATACCTTCAACGAGTAATTCTCAACCAACACATGAATCAACTACCCATGTCATGCCTATTGATGATAAAGAGGATGATGATGATCATGACTTGGAATTCGCTCAAATGCGTGAACTTCCATTCTTTGGTGTACCTATTCCCGACTCTAATCAAGACGGGACGTCCACCTCAGAGGAAGCTCCTACTACGGTCTACTCCAATCCATGGCTTCGTGAACATTATAGCAAGTGGACAAAGGATCATCCTATAGATTCTATTATTGGTGACCCTAATCGTCCAGTATCCACACGCAGTCAGTTACAAGAAAATGCATGCCCAGATAAAGTGCAGTTACTCACTTTGAAATGGGGTTACAAGGTGAAACTCGATGAGTTAGGCAGATTATTGAAGAACAAAGCTCGGCTAGTAGCTCGTGGATACAAGCAATTATTTGGCATCGACTTTATGGAATCCTTTGCACCTGTTGCCAGTTTGGAAGCTATTAGACTATTCTTGCTTATGCAGCCCACATGAATATGATCGCCTATCAAATGGATGTGAACACAGCATTTCTTAATGGTGAAATCAAGGAAGAGGTTTATGTTTAATAGCCGGATGGTTTTGTGAATCCTAAATATCCTAATCATGTGTACAAGCTTAAGAAGGCTTATTATGGGTTGAAGCAAGCTCCACGCGCATGGTATGATCTATTGTCACAATTCCTCATTACACAAGGCTTCGCTAAAGGCAAGGTGGATCCAGCGCTGTTCATTCAAAAACGAGGAAAAGATATGATTATTGTACAATTATATGTTGATGATATTATATTTGCTGCCTCGACCAAAACCTTATCCGATGTGTTTGGGACACTCATGTCTTCCAAGTTTAAGATGTCAATGATGGGCAAGGCAGAGTTCCAGAGGCATCTTTATCAATCAATCCAAGTATGCCCTTGAATCTCTTAAGAAATATAAGATGGAATCTTACGACCCCGTGGATACTCTAATGGTGGAACGAACTAAGCTTGATGCAGATCCACATGGAGTTTCCGTTGATCCAACACTTTATCATGGAATGATCGGTACCCTTCTGTATATCACAACTAGTCGACCTGATCTTCAATTTGCCATAAGCATGTGTGCTCGGTATCAAACTAGGCCTACTGAGTTACACTTAGCAACTGTTAAACGGATCTTTCGGTATCTTAAAGGAACCATTAATCGGGGACTTTGGTATTCGAAGGACTCTTCGATTTCACTTATGGCATATGCAGATGCGGATCACGCGGGTTGTCAAGATACAAGGCGTAGAATGAGTGGAACTTTGCGACTATTAGGAGATCGACTAATCAGATGGGCATCGAAAAGGCAGAAAAGCGCTGCAATTTCAAGTATGGAAGCAGAATACATAGCTATGTCCGGTTGCTGTGCTCAAATTCTTTGGATGAGATCGCAATTAACCGACTATGGTCTAGGTTTCAACAAAATTCTGATGTACTGCGACAACAAAAGTGCAATTGCCTTATGTTGCAACAATGTTCAATTCTCCCGGTCAAAGCATACTGACATTCGCTACCATTTCATCAAGGAGCAAGTGGAAAATGGAGTGATCGAGCTTTACTTTGTCCGATCTGAGTATCAATTGGCGGATATTTTCACAAAGGCTTTAGATCGCGCTCGAATGGAATTTTTGGCCGACAAGCTAGGTTTGAGAACATTCTCGCTCGAGACTCTAAAGGAACTGGCAGATGAAGCGAAAGAATAGTGGTGGTAAACTATTCTCTGTATCCTTGGTGATCATTCGTATATACTGTTTATATTTATGTCCACAAAAGCAAAATACAAAAATATAAAACCATACATAGAGTTGGTACAAAAGTTCAGAAAAATTCAAAAATATTTTTACTTTATTTTTCAAAGGCATGTCTTTTGGTACGATAATATTTACGGCCTTAGAAATTTCGATTAATATTGACACGGCGCCATAAATAGAGTTGGTACAAAAGTTGTAAATATTTCATAAAACATGCCCACATGGCTTGTAGTTATTTCAGACTGCAACCCGTTTTTCACATTAAAGTCAAGTATTTCTTATGAAAGCTTTGGCTTTCAACGGGAATTAATATTCTCGGGCAAGGTTTACTTTAAAACCTTGTAAGGGATCAAGTTTACTTTATTACTTGGTCTAACACAAATCTATGTACGCTTCAGTGCATTTATTTGTTTAAACAAGAGAAGTCTTGTTTTTATGAAGCTACCATATCTACAACCATAGCACTCTACAATTGGTATCTACATACTAGACGATGCGACTACTCAAACGACGACTACACCTCTTTCAACAGAACACGGGTCAACAATTGAGGGGGAGCAATTGTTAAGCATTCAGAATCTTCGATGCCGAAAGTGCCAAGTTCACTAATTGGTGTCAAGACAACAATACCAATCGTACATGTGGTGTCAAGAGATGACTTCAGACATAACGAGGCGACCAACATTTACCGACAAGAACCATTTGATATTATCATATGATGTTCTCATCAATCAGGTCCAACCTTGTCAATTCATTCTTATATGGTGAATATGTGATCATATTACAAATTGGTATCATATCTCACAATTGGTCTCATGAAGATAAAACAGACTTGCATTTTTCTTCCCAAAAACCTTTAAACTTTATTAAATCAGTTGATATCAAAAATATCAGCTGGGTTAATATTTTTAATATGGGGGAGAAAATGTGATTTAATATGGGAAATTATCACAAATTGTTTGAGTTAACGTGATAGCTCATCCCGACATGTGCGAAATGTTTTTGAATATCGTGGCATATGTTAAGGGGGAGCAAAATGGATTTTCATGGTGACATATACTTACCCTGAGCCCAATTATTTCACGACGATGAAGATTGTGGTGACATAAGGATGGTAGGATAGGTTATGTCCAATAATTCTTCCAAAACCGGAGAAATCTTCCCAAGGACATTCCATAGCTAGAAATAGTAGTCCTTATGAAAGATGGAGAAAGATTGTGAATGTATCTGAATGCTGACCAAGTACTTAAGTTAGCACTGGAACAATCACAACAAGGTGCTAGTTATGACGTATTGGTAAGCATTGAAGGGGTTGAAAAATGAAAAAGAATTGTAAAGATAAAGGGTGTAAAGAAAGAAGCCCTCCTAACAACCTTAGGCAGAAACTGGGTCAACACATATGCTATTGAGATCATTTTAATGATGCTTGATATTGAAGTTAGACATCATGGACCTAGTGATTGATGAGACTGCTTTTATACATAGTCTCATCGTCCAAAACGGACATAAAATGCATTAAATATCATGAAAAAGGCCAAATATATGCTTGTGTTTGTTACATGTGTATTTTAGGTACGGATATTGAGAAAATGACAAAAGATCACAAGAAACAAGCAAAAATGAACACGGGGAATGAAGCCGCACAATGAACCAAGCCCTAATGTGGATTTTCCAAGAATAAGCCTTGAAGATTTGAAGATTATACAAGAAGGGTCCTCCAATATTAAAGAATTGACACTTTAAACCCTTGTATATTCACAATTACAAGTTTGGCCCCTAAAGTTTGTCAAAATTACAAAAAGAACCTTCAACTTTGAAGAATTGGCAAGAATGGTCCCTCTAAAATGAAGACTTGTCACTTTTAGTACTCCTCAAAGTCAATTACACAAGAGAAGACCTTCAAGTTTCAAGAAATGTCATGAATGGTCTTTGAAGATTCAAGAAAGTACATGAAATACCCTTAATCATACCTTATGAATGTTTTTGTGGCAAAAAGGGAAGTTGGAAACTTTCTAACAAAGGGAGTTTCCTATATGGATGTTGCAACTTAAAATGAACAATGTTTGGAATTAGAGGGGTCATATTGGGCAGACACTAAAACTCAACACCACCACTTACACCACGCCACGTCACAACACCACCAATCACAAATACCCAGCTCACTCTCCCCACCACGCCAGCCCACTATCTGATTTATATTATTAATTACGATTTTAAATCGTTTATTAATAATATAAGATGGCGCTAAACAGGTTATTACCCCACGATTTGGATCAAAAACATCTACTATTACCCCATCTTCAACCCCTAAACCCTAGTTCCATTACATCACTAAACCATGAGGCTTTCCCCTAATCTTGTGCTGATCACTAATTTAGCAACACATAAACCTTTTACCACCATCAAAACAAATCCCGTGTTTCTGTAGGACCCTACCCACATGACCCCTGCAACAAAGAGACAAGGCTATAACTTTACGGCTAAGGACAATTCCTTCCTCCCCACAACTTTTTGAGCGATTCAGATTCATTCAAACTTACTGGCATCTTCACTAGCATCCAAGATTGAGTAAATTCTTCACATGGGCAAGTCTTGACCACCTTATAAAATTCAAATGCACAAGGGCAATCTGGGGATTCATTAGATTAGGGTTTGTATGTTTCTAGAACCATTGTACGCCTACTATATAAAGGCATAGGATTTGTACATTTTCTTCTTGTTCCTGATTTTTTTCCTTGGTCACAAACTTGTAAAAATCGTTTTATTGATGAATGAAACTTGGTATAGTATTGTTGATGAAAAAGATTCAGGCTCCAATTTATTTCTTGTTATTTGATTCTTGAGTGTTCTTGAGTAATTGGTTTTGGAGTAAGTATAAGTTTTGTTGAAACATTGAAGTTTTTTTATTTTCTTGAAGATTAAACTGGTTTTAAGAAATTGAGTTCGTGTTACTTAAGAAAGTATTATCATAGGCTACGGGTTTCTACTTTCCATTTAGACCTAAACTAATGAAGTTTTGCAGACCTCACACCTTTATTATTCTAGCTTGGATATGACCATACTTCCCTGATATTTGACTATATCAAGTAAGTGTGGATGTCCAGGTTTGGTTGATAAACTTTGTGGGTTAAATACTTATTAGTTAGGGATCTAAGTATACAGTTTTGTCTTAAAATTCTGGAGAGAGTAAAAGTAAAAAAGGTTTTCTTTGACTGAATGTTTTGGACCCTTTTTTATCTGATCTGACCTTATCTGCTTAGAAGATTGAGTCAAGCAGCTTCTTTGAGCTCTTGATTCAAGCCATAAGCTTGGTTTACTTTTGTGGTGATTGTGCAGGAAGGTACTAGAGCATTACATCTTTATCATTGTTAGGTTAGGACTGTTGAAATCTCATCAGCATATCCATCTAATCCACATCTTGTCAAGACACTCCTGGCTTGACCTAGCTGTTGGACAAGCTCAGGAGAGCTTTGTTGACCCTAACTAGGATGCAAAGTGAGGGAGGTGCAATCTTCCTTCTTTTCTCTATTTTATCTGCTTGTAAGATTGCATGTGGTGAAAAAATTCTTGAATGCTGATTATTGTTGATGTATGGTTCCTGAAATCTTTTTCTTTGTTCATTTTTATTGTATGCTGAGCTTATCTAAGCTGAACTAGGTTATTTAGAAGTTTGGTTTTGTTTAAATTGGTTAATCTGTTTTAACGGGGTGTTTGTGATTGGGGTTAAACCAGTTTTGGGGTAACATCAGAAGGAGTTTAAATCAGTCAAACATTTTCTAAAAGATAGTGTTAGGTGATATTTGTAGTTTGTTCCAAGTGTGATAGGTTTAAACAAAGATTGCATACTAAAATTTTGATAAAACAGTCAAGAGTCATTAAACTTATAAGCTGCTTTGTTTTAGTAATATGTGTATCCAAACTTTGTTAATTGATAGATTATCATGTTATTTAGGGTTGCATATTAGGTAGTGGTAGTTTTGTGGTTGTTTGAGCTTATGTGAGTGGGTTAAAATTCATGTTAGTGCACTTTAAACCAACAAAAACAATGCCTGCCATCTGAACTATAACAGTGATTTGATTTTGCTTGATCTTGTATGTTTTGTAACTTGAATCTGTTGTATTTGTGTTATTTGTGACTCCCACAAGTCAACTGACTTGTGGGGTGCCTTATCTTGCCAAATCAACCAATCAACGAAGCTTTCCTAAGCTCAAAGGTCACCAGACCTTTATTTTAGACTAAGCAGTGGGAAGAAACTTGCCATTGTTAGCACAAGTATAGCCACTGCTACACTACCAGACAAGAACCCTACCTGTCACTATATGATTTTTAGTTTTTTTGTCTTTAGTGGGTAAAAGTAAGGATTTTTAGAATTTTTTATTCTTCTCAGGTTTGCTGATTTATTTTAACATTTTTAGTGAAGTTAAATTTTATTTTACTGTTCATCTTCTATTTTCTAGATTAAATTCAATTTAAATTAGATTTTTAATTACTCTGTTTTTGTCTTGTAGTGTAAAAAATTATCATTTTTAGTTTTTTTTTTAATTTTCATAGTTTCAGAATATTAATTTAAGATTTTTAGTTAAAAAAGTCCACTATTCACTGTTTTTAATCATTTTTTAGAATTAATTTGAGTTTAATTGGATTTTTAAATAAGTTGTTTTGTCTTTTAGTGATAAAAATAACTTTTTACAAACTTTTTCTTTTTTCTACTGTTTAGTATCATAAAATAGGATTTTAGAAAAGTTAAATTAATTTTAGCATTATTTAATTATTTTTAATCATTATTTTAATTTAAAAAGTGTTTTTAGTCATTAATAAATAGAAAAATAGTTTCAAAAAATCAAGAAAAATAAGTTTTAGTTTTTATATAATATAAGTAAGATTATTATTTGATGAAATCATATTTTGGATTTATTTTTAGTTTTATTGAATTTTAAGGCTTTAAATAGCTTTTAAAATTGAATATTAAATTAGAAATAAGTTTTAAAATATTTTTGTCAAATTTTTATTCTCATTTATATTATTTTAGATTTGTTTTTTATTTTTAATTAATTTTTAGATTAAATTTTAAATATCGTCACGTTTTACGTTTTTTTTTACGTATACGTCATTCATCGTAGTTTAATTAAGAATCATAACCGTCATCCGTTCTCTTTTCCTTGTCTCATCAATATAATCACAAAATTTTAATCATTTCTCTACACAACACACTAGCCTCCTTGAGAACGATCCCCACTTTTGGGTCATTACTGATTGGTTTTCCTAAACCGACACTTAATACTTGCCAGTTTTACCTCGTTTTCCTAAACGAGTGTGAATTTACAACAATCATTTTGGCGCTGCTGCCGGGAAGGCGTGTTGTGTTTTGATTTGAACAATTGTTGTTTTTTATATTAGCCATAATATCTATTTGTATTAGTAGCACTCTACTAATACGTATTATCGGTTTTTGTTTTTTGTGTGAATATTACTATATTGTGTACGTAGAACAATAAATTCACAAGTACTCCAAAAGTGTGAAAACACAACCTTGATTGGGAGGTCATTACTCACTCATTGTATTCGGATCTCAAACAAGAAAGAAAAGGCAAAATAGATAATTACTTTCGTGAAGCTTAATTTTGACAAACACAAACTATAAGGTGGGTATAAGACGGGTATTATAAAATACACCCTAAGGAAAAAGGCTCTTAAGTGCTTCGTATCGCCTCGTTTCCCCGCTTGCTTGTGCGTGTTTAGATAAATAGGGCTAATCGAGGGTTTGCCAACCAAAGTATTATCTAAGTATCATATATATTTTCTGGGTTTCATTTGATTAAACTGTAACACCTCATTTTGATAAATGGAATGTCACGCATGATTATGGCGTGTCATCAAAGCATACAAGGATAAATTTCTAAACATTACATGACCATAAAAGGAAATACTGAAATCAAACATCGGTAGTCCAAAAGTAAAGCTCACCACACACAAACATAAGTACTGTAAATGAAAGGACTAAACAATGTCCATGGAAAGAGTATCAAAGTATAGATAAATGCATAAAGTAAAGAAGGCTAGAAAGATTCCAGTCCATATGCACATACGCTTAAAGTCTACGAGCGTCCCTGAGTACCTGCCGTTTTGGTATGAAAAGGAAAACGGCTGAGCAATACGCTCAGTGCACGGATGTACAAGTAAAGCATGAATAATATAAGCATGTAAGCATGAAACAGCGGAAGATACTAAGTCCTGAATAACTCGGTTAAGTCTTAGTAAAACTGGTTTTATAGTTTGAAAAGCCTTATGTTTATCTTGTAAGAAATGTTAAACATATTTTACCATTAGCCAATATAGGTCATGAAATATCAACGTGCATGAATACTTAGAAGGGTGACCTCGTCATGCAAATTAGAGGGGCTTCCTCTACGTAAATATACTGGTTTTGGGTAGGAGGGATCAGTTCCTTGTGAAGGATGCAAGGCATACACCACATTCACACTGAGTAATCTGCTGAAAACATGTAACTAGGATGCACCCATACGCCCCACATGATAAATATTGTAAAACCCGTATACTTTTACCATGAATAGTACCCTTAAGATCGTACGTACTAGATTAAAACTTTCCTAATATATCATGTTTACGATTACATGTTAGGATTTTACGTATTACGTACGTGTTAGAACACGATAAGTATTTACTACGCACGAGCACGTAATAATTATTTGACAATAATTAATCACGAACATGCGATCATGAAATCATGAACATAATAAAAACACAAACTATTATTAATTACGTATATATTTATTACGAGCGTAATTAAATATATTAGATCACGGTATTTACGTATCGAGAACACTTTAAACGCGAACACAATTAATCACGAACGTACAACTTAACATCGGGACACGGAAAAAGGTACGGGTACCCCAAGTGGGGCCCCTACCCGCGGCTACAAGGACAAATGGGCCAAGCCCATTTGTCAAATTTTACTAAAAGGGAAAAAGGGATTTTCACTACTTATTTAATTTTTACAGAAGATTTTTAGAAAAACCTAAAACCCTCCTCCCTTGTCTTCTTTGTGCCGCCACCCTAAAACACCACAAGGAGGTGGTTTGTGATCTTGGATCTTGGAATTTTTCTTGGTGATCGTGTTTGTTCTTCATCCTTTTGATCCACGAATTCGGTAAATCCTCTTTAAACCTTTTCTTTTGATTTAATCTTTTTATAAATCAAGAACATGTTATGTTTTTACAAAAACCTAATAATTAAACATGGATCTAACATGATTTGGGGTTTAATAAAATCAAAAGTATGTTTTAAGGGGTGTTTGTTTTTGGCCGCAAGATGCACCAAACCCGAAGGGGTTTCGGTTTGGCCAAACCGACCACCACCAAGACCTTACGGTCTTGGTTGGTGTGTGTGGGTCCCACGGCAGCAGTAAGACACGGGGTACCACGGTGTCGATTTAATGTCCGGTTCATGCTTTTTAGTCTAGATCCGGTTCATGTTGTATGTTTAGTTTTTTTTATGTTTTATGATCTTATGTTAAAAATTAAATTAATAAAATGATATGATTAATTTAGTAACATGACTTAGGTTATTTAATTATTAATAATCATGAAATTAATTAACCTAAGTATTTGTATATTTAAGACTTATAATTAATTAATCATTTTAAAACCATGGATATAATTAATTAATTAACATGACTTAGGTTATAATATTAATATATAATAATACATATTTTAACCTAAGTATTTAACTTATTTAATTAAAAACATGTTATACTTTAGTTAAATATTTTAACCTATAGTTAATTTAATTACATGAAATAATTATTAAACTATACATTATATCATATGACTTAGAAAATAATCATGAAAACACTTAAGCTTATATACTTAGCTTATTTAACCAGCTTATTTCTAATTATGGAAACTTTCTATTTTTAGAAACTTAATTAAATAAGGCAGCTAATCTATTTATGGAAACCTTCTATTTTTAGAAACTTATTTATTTCAGGCAGCTAATCTATTTATGAAAACTTATTTAATTAAGGCAGCCGATCTATTTATGGAAACTTTCTATTTTAGAAACTTATCTATTTTAAGCAGTAAATCTATTTTGGAAACTTTCTATTTTTGGAAACTTTCTATTTTTGGAAACTTTCTATTTTTGGAAACTTTCTATTTTTGGAAACTTTTATTTTAGGAAACCTGCTATTTTTGGAAAGTTACTTATTATTACACAGTAAGTATAATAACACATGAAATACCAGAAATACTTAATCAGATTAAACAGAATATAAGATAAACACATTGTAAGGCTTAAAAATAGTAAAACATGGTAAGAACACATAAAATAAGCTAAGACATGACATAAAACCAACTACGTATTTAGTAAGCAGATACTTATTCATGTATGTATTTATGTAGCACTAGTGATTCGGAAGTAGGATTTCTCTCAGTTCATCTTCTTCGTTCACTGGACATAAGGTACGGACTCCCGTCCTTTCAGTATGGACATTCTTTCCTTATTAGGATTCCCCGTATGCAGCCAACTGTTTTCCCGTAGTATAAGTTATGTGTTTGATTGCTTATGTTTAATTAAGATTACCTATAGCCATATACATGCATGACCAGTTTCACCTAGTTATGGAGGTACCATAACCATAACATTAGAGGCACTGATGTTATGACTTCACCACGACGGAGTGATTGCTCGTGGCGTCCCTTCAGCTTTTGGCCATTTATATTATATTTATCATGTCGGGCGTATGGGTGCATCCTAGTTACATGTTTTTATTCAGGATTTCATGGTGAATGTGGTGTGTGCCTTGCATCCTTCACAAGGAGCTGATCCCTCTTACCCAAAAACCAGTATATTAAATTAGAGGCAGCCCCTCTAATTTGCATGATGTGTGACAATCCGTCAATTTATGGTTAACATTTTATTCTCAAGTATTATTTAAAAATATTATTTTAATGTTATATTATGAACTCACTTATTTTTGGGAAGAAATTTGGATTTACGTCTTGAAGTAGCATCGACTACGTCTAAACCGGAGGATTCTACGTTACGTGCTTACGTTTACATACACCGTTTTTGTGAGAGTCTTACATTTCAGGAAATAAATTTATCCGTGAATATTATTTTGGAACTTTAAATTTGTGTTGGTTCATAAACTCACAAATTTACGAGAAGAGATTAGGACTTACATTCATAATTTAACGTCTTTTACGACTAAACCGGAGGGCACGTTTTCGAACTCCGTTTTTGATGAGACAATTTTTATTAGATTCGTTTTGTGCCGTTGATTCATAATTTATAAAAACGTTTTTCGTCAAACGACCCGAGGGCACGCAAATCGAGGAAACTAGAATCGAGGAATACCCGTAAATTAGCAGGATGGGACAAAACAATTTTATCCCACCCCACTAACTAAAAGGGAAGGCCAAGAGGACACCACATCATTTGATGTGGCATCCTTACACTCTACAAGCTTACACATGTAAGCTTAGCTTAACATGGAAGCATTATTCACCCACCAAAACCACAAAACCACTAACACTTACCATTACTTCCATTTTCACATGAAACCACCATTTTTCCTCTCCTCTCTCTCATAAATTCGTCCAACAATCATAAAAAACAACCCTCATTTGATCTATGTTAGCCATAAAATCATGTGTTACTCATACACATGATGATGCTACTTTGAAGCTTTGAAGATTGGAGGTGATTCTAACATCTAAGGAGAAGATTTGTTGGTGTCATAGGGTTGATTTTCCATTAGAAGTTTATAAATGTTGGTAGACTTGAAGATGATATTGGTTTATCACAAGTTTTGCCATCAAAATCCAAGCCTTGTTCATCAAAGACTCATCTTTTCATCACTAATGGTGGTATAGAGACTGTTCTTCCTATCCTCTTGTTATTTTGATTATGTAATATTGTATTTTCTTTATTTATGTATATGTATATGATGATGAATGATGATTAAAAATATTATGTGGGGATTTGGTGTTGATAGATTTGATAAACATAGGTAAAAAGATGGAAAAATCACATGTAAAAATGGTTAAATCTTGCTTAATAAGATGGCTGTATAAAAACAGTAAGTAACAAAATTATAAACTGATAAAATGTTAAAGTGGAATCAATATACAGTAAGTATTAGGTGTTATACACATGTGAGAGTTGGCCATACAATGGAATCATCAAAATGAGTGAGATATGATCAAAACAAGTTTAGAGTGCAAATCTGCCTATACTGTTTTGGACGAATTTATTAAAATATTTTGAGGTTGATTCATCAGTAGCTATAAAGGAATAAAATGAAGAAAATATCATGTAGTTTCTGTGATAAAACTCTGAGGTCCTATCTCATTATAGAACTCTATATATGGACATTTTAGTAAACTTAAAATTTAGGACTGATTTTGTGAAATTAAAGTTTAATATTATTATATAAGCACTCAAATAAATATAGTATAAATGTGAATTAAAACCCACCAACTTATATATTTCATTTATATAAATATGCATAAGGATAAATAAATGGACACTTTATAAAAATGGTAGCTGAATAAGATTTATAAGTATAAAAACTATAAACATGATTTTTACGACTTTTTTGACTATTACTGTAAAATTAACGTTTTCGCCAATTAAAACTTAGACGATCAAACCCGTCTAATGTAAAGTTTTTAAAAGTCATATACTGATATATAAGTACCTAATACAAGTAAAAACCGATAAAACCCGAACTATATGACATACGGACATTAACGAGCTAAGTTAGCATATTTGGACTAATAATTTAACTAAATAAGTTAAACACTTATAAATATTACTTATTGGGCTTAACCCATTTAGGCCCAACATGTAAAGTATAATACTGATAATAAAAGTATAATTGGGCTAATGAATAGTATTGGGATTGTAATAGGCCCATTGGGCTTCAAAATGTAAACAAGATTGAACTAGTGTAACTAGTCTTGAAAATTACCAACACATAAACACTATAATGAATGAGTAAAGATGTATAAACCCACTTGATCATCATCATATTTATAAAATCATCATATTTATACGTAATTGTTATTTTGATAAAGTCATTGGACAGAAGTCTAAGACGAGTATTATTTGTCTAGGTTTCCGTGATTGAAGCACGTACCGTACATCCGAATCGCCGATAACCCGCCTTTCCCAATCAACGTGAGTTCATAGCCTCGCACTCTTTTAAATGTTTTATGAAATGTTTTATAAACCCGCGAGGGAGATAACATGTTAGTTTTGATAAAATAGGACACCATTTGTCCTGATTGTTTGTTTATTGATTTGGACCCGAATGATTGTATGACCTGATGAATGAATATATGACCCGATAAATGAAATGAAATGGATTATTAAAGTTAGGTTATGTCACTAAAAGTCCCATTAGCATGAATTGTGAACTACCGGGATTTGGTAGACGCTTATGCATATAATAGTACTATTTGGGGACGATCACCCCAGTTCGCGCCTTGACGGTTGATCCCCGTCGTGCCACATTGACTGGTAAGCGAATTTATGTATGAGAAGATTTACACAAGCGTGATTATTGCGACGCACGCTAATTTAGATGGGCAAATTGAGTTTCGGGCTAGCTACCCGTTGTTTGCTTTAGTAAGGTAACAATGTCATGCGGCTTGTAATAATACATAAATAACGAAAACACTGCTTTATGCATTGAATTACGATATATTGCCTAACTAGCAATACAGGGTCTTATTATTGATTTTATGTTTGTGTTTTGGTTTTACATAACCATATTCATATAACGGATTTTATTCAACTTTATACAACGTTACAAAACGTATTGTATGATATTTTTACGACATTGACTCGTATAATGGTTTTAAAGGCGAAAGCCTATATTGTGATTTTGACAAGGATTTGTATAAAATGTTTTTGGCCTATTTTATGGCCTATTACAAAAGATTTGTACAAAATGATTTTCGGTAATAATTTTATACCGATGTTATACAGATGGATTTAATTAAAACTCTATGAATTCACTCGGCATTTTCGCTGACCTTTTCTTTTAACATGTTTTATCTCAGGTACTTGAAGGTAATTCTCGGGAAGATAACAAGAATTCATGGCCCGCACTTAATTAATAATTTCCATTCAAATGCTTTGTAAAACCTGTATGAAATACAATGACTTGGGACCTATGTAACTTTGATATTTATGAATGGAAATGCTTTATTATTAAACAGCGCGATTTTTAACCATTGTCTATGATGTGAGTAATGTGCTATCCCGTAACACCAACGAGTCTTCCGCTGTATTGAATTATATATATTTGGGGGTGTTACAGTTTGGTACCAGAGCTCTCGTTATAGAGAACGAAAGATTTTTAAAACCAAGGTATTGAATAAAACATTTCAAAATCTTTTAACTATAAACATTTTTCTAAAAATGTCTAAAAATCTTTTGACTATAACGGTGCCGAAGAATTCCCGAGTTACCGACAAGGCCAGACTGAGAAGTGTTATTTTAATATATATATATAACTTGGATTATATATATATATATATGATGTAACTTGATTACATGATTGTTTTATGATTATTTTAATATTTATACGAGGTATTTATACGACGTAGATTATCACAAGGAACCCTAAATTCCCTAGTAAATTAACCGAAGCTATTCCCGTAGGAATTCTAGCTATTCTTGATCTAAACCAAGTTGAGGATATTTATGATCCCAACAAAATGGTTAATATTCGTAGAAATGTTGATATAAGTTGATTGTGATATTAAAGAAGAATTGGCGAGATTATATCTGATATCGATGTCATGACGATCTTTCCTTATAGAGTGGAGTTTGACAAAACGTTACCACCTAGAAATATGTCATCTAATTCGTTGTCATCTGATTCTTAAATTGAAATCAAAAGGGTGAATGTTGCACTTGAGGCTGTCATTGGAACCATTACCCAAAAGCCTCATGCCACTAGTACCTTTCTGAGAAATCTAATTGAATGATCGAGTCATTTCATACTAGTGACTCATTTGATAACTATTGATGAAGGATCTATAGGATTGGAAATTAAGTGTTGTTCATATCGAGCTTTTATTGCACTTTGAAGGTCTAAGAATAAGGTTGAAAGTATTGGAGAATGAGGTAGGATGTTGCATTGAGTATAAGTTGGTTGAAACTTGAATAAAGTAAAATTTAACCTATATGGAATATGAGATTGTTAAGAGGAAGTCGTTAAGTCCTGTGATTGAATTATAAGGTTTTAATTGATTGTTGGTTCGTGTTAATGGTTGTTCCTAGGCCATTGTCCAATGACGAGGATGCCCAGTGTCCAAGAAATAAATCGAAGAAATCTTCTTCTGAATTGGGACCGATGGATCTTCCGGGACAGGTGGGACACCTAATGACTCTTGTAGATTAGTATTCATTGTGGTATCTTTTAAAAATCCCTAACTTAACTGAGACATCAGTTGGTAGGATGAGTTCTTGGAATTGTATGACATAGTGACACGTAATGTGGTATGGTACAATTTTGACTTGTTTGTGATTAATGAAAAGACTACCTTTGATTGCAAAATCCTACATGTATCGATGTTATCTATCTTTTATTGCTTCATCCTAATGTTCGCATTAGTGATGCAACCATTGAGCAAGTACTCATCTCTATTTGAGTTACGTTGTGTATTATACTTTTTAAGTGCCATCAAGGTCATGAACCTCATGATTATTTGGCTAAGCTCATTCCCTATTATATTGTAGTTAGTTCTAGGTGAACAACTTTTCATCACTCTTTTACAGATCACTCATTGTTTTTATAAGATAAAACAATATTCCTTGAGAAAAATTGAATTTTCATCACCATAAGGATTATCTAAAGTGAGATTTGTAAATAACCATTATCGAAGTAAAGTTGTTTATGAAACGCTTTGGAAACTTAATTGTTTTCATAACAAAGAAAATCTTTGTAAATTTATTCTTGATTCTTATTTAAGAATTAAGCATCAAAAAGTTTTTATTATAAACATGATGATAAAATTTTGACGAACTGAGTATTGCATCGTTAATCTTGAAATTATATATAGTTGCGCGCCTACATACAATTTAGAATGGATCATGCAAGGCTGATTAGTAGTCACCATGAAATTATTAATAAACAATAAATTTTCTTTGAAGATTGTGAAAGATTAAATTTTATGAGATCTGCAAAAAGTGCAAAATAGGGACATATTATTAGGGACACCTACATATGTGCCCGTACCATTTGTTCTTCTGAGTCGAATTTAATCATCTGTGGAAATTGTCTTAATTGATAATTGATATCCCCTCCTTGTCCAATTCTCCCGTGGTGAGATTCTTTGGAAAAGTATCTGATTACCGAGTGTTGATACCCGATTGGATGTATCGACGTTCCTATCATTTCTTTTGATTAGATTTAATTTGAATGACCTGGGTAACGATCCGAGGAGCTTTTGAATGCGTACTCAAATTATGAAAACATGGGATATATTCATATTCGTTAATGTTTTCGTCTGTATCTGATTTGAAATCTCTCGCATAGATTATGCGTTAACCTTACTCTTTTAAGGTTAGTTATGTCTCCTGATATCCTTGAATTTGTGAAGGATTGTGAGTTATTATTAGCCTTTTGAGAAGTTCACATCGACGGCAATAAAACTGAAAAGTTGATAGTGCCAGTAGAATGGATTGATTGATTATGACATGACGACATTGTCTTAATTGATGGGAACTCGAATAGAATTCCCCTAAATAATAAGATGTTGATTATCAAAAGTGATCTAAATAATTCTTGATGGATGACCATACCCTGCATTTAGACTTGAAATTATACCATGAATGGTTGTGAATTAGTCATAGATATTATAATCTAGAAAGAACTTAAAGTAAATGTATTAAAAGATGTTTCCGTTATCTGAAACTTTAGGAGGTATTTGTTGATGAATTACCTAGACTTTCGCCATTAAGGCAAGTTGAATTTGGTATTGATTATATTCTCGGTGTTGCACCTATGGCGTGTGCACTGTATGTCAGCACCATCTGAATTAAAGGAATTACCGTACAACTGAGAGAGTTGTCGGAGAAAGATTTTATTCTACCAAGCTCGTCATTATGAAGAGCTATGGTATTATCATTCCTTATATTTATTGATTACCGTGAACTAAGTAAATTGACGATTAAAATCTATATCCACTACCCAAGATGATAGATTGTTCGATCATTTACAAAGTTCGAGCGTTTTTTAAAATTTTGATCCTCGGCATGGTTGTCATCAACTTCGCGTCCGCAAAGAAGATTATCTATTCCAATCTCTACATCCATAACTTGTAATGAACATTATAAGTTTCACGTGATGTCGTTTGGATTGACTAATACACATGTAGCATTCATAAATTTGGTGAATCACGTGTGTAGGCTGTAATTTGATAAATTCATGCTTGTGATCATTATGGACCATCTGTTTGTTTATAAGGATAAGAATGAGTTAATAATTATTTATAGATTGCCCTGAATTGGCCGAACAATGAAAACCTGTACCTTTAATAATTAACATGTGATTAACGGCTTAATCCTTTACATGATTTGACCGTGTGATTAATAAGATAATGGGATCTATATTGACATTTCAAAAATTAGAGCCATTAAGGCTTAGAGTTATACCAAAAAAGAGGTGCAAATATGTTTTTACGAAATTTTTAACAAAGGATTTTATTAAGGGATCATTCCCTTAAACCCAAAACATTTAACTAAACTCCTGTTTAGGGGTAAATCTTTGTGCATACCTCAAAACAAACTAAAAGGGATTAAGGAAAACATTTAGACCATGACTTGAATTTGAAACGACAATTTTTGCTTTTCAACTAAGAAAATTTCGACCAAAGTATAAACAAAGAATTTTTCGAACATTTACGAATCTTACTAATTATTTTCGATAAATCAATAAAGATCATGTTAACTAAACTCAAACTCATTTGAAACATTTTTCTGTAATTGGACGAACTGAGAAATTTAAAATTTTTGACGTTGACGTTTCATGAAAATTAAATATTTATTATTTGATTACTTGTAATATTTATCGACGCTTTAAATGTCGGATTGAGCAAAACTAATAAAAATAATAGTTGAGACGAAATTAAAACTTAGAAAATATGAGGAAATAATTTTTGAGTAGCATTGACCATGATAATTGTTTCATCAGGAAAGGTGAATGTAAATACTGATGATTGTAAAAAGGATAATATAGATAATAAAAAGGGGTTCGCGTCTAATGTGAACCATCAGAATTGAGAAGCCGATGGCGTTAAATGTTTTAAAGGCCACTTGTAGTTGCCTAAATTTACAGGATTTTGAGATATAGTTATGTTGGAATCTTGTAAGTATAAGTATTTTATTCCTGTCATTTCTAATTTAATGTATCTTATCTGAATAGGATGTACTGATGGCAAATTATGAAGGCAAATATTGCCTCATACATTTGTAAACGTCTAACTATTGCAAAGGTCATCATCTGAATTTGATTCGATTTGGGTCATCGTCGACAGACTGACCAAATCTGCTAATATCATTCCTGATAATGATAGATTCTTGATGAAGAAATTGACTCTTTTGTATTTAAAAGAGTTATGTAAACATGGTGTGCCTGTATCGATCATCTCTATCAAGATCCTCGCTTCACATCGAATTTCTAGAGATTTGCTCAGAAGTCATTGGGAACGAACCTTGATGAGAGTACTATTTACCACCCCAAATCGAAGGGACGAGGTAACGATACAAAATAATAGAAGTGATGTTTTATGCTTGAATGATTGACCTTTGGTAATAAACTGTATAATCGCTTTCCTTTGGAGAGATTATCAATGATAATTTTCGTATTAGGATCGAGATCAAATCTTGTGAGGATATATATTAGAGCATCTGTAAGCAGGTGTTGGGATGAAGACACCCGACATACACCCATTGTGAGTTGGACATGTCTTTTAGGTTTAAGGTTTCCTATTATGGCGAACCTAACCTTACAAAATACTCGACCCGTGAGACTTGAAATGATTGTTGAAATTAGGATCTGATTATTGACTGCCGGTAGTGGGCAGGAGGTTATGTGAGTATGAAATGTAGATCTTGAAGTGCCAGATGGGTAGCGAAGTTATGCCAAAAAAATTTAACCATGGAAAAAAAATGAATTGATGATCTGAAAGATCATGGGATATAAGTCCCCGTTGTATGGGACCATTAAGATGATGTAAAAGATTGGTTTGAAAGGCATATAAGCTGGATCTACCCAAGGACTTCAAGAGCTGCGTGAATTATGTTTCGTATATCGAACTTGATAAAATGTCTATCAAGTGAGAATCTGATCACTTCTTAATGAAGTTTAGATCGGCGAAAAGTTGCATTCATAAAAAAAAACCCGTGAACATCATGGATAGAGAAAGTATGTCAATAATAAGCCTGATCTTATTCCCGTAGTTATGTTTGATGAAACTCGCGTATTGTAATGGATTACACTTGTGAGAAAAGACCGAATGTGGAGGAAATACCCACATGGCTTTAACTCTATAAGAAGCGAGTAGTAAGGTAAAATGATCTTTGAGGATAAAGATCCTGTTTAGGGGTAAATGCTGTGACAATCCGTCAATTTATGGTTAACATTTTATTCTCAAGTATTATTTAAAAATATTATTTTAATGTTATATTATGAACTCACTTATTTTCGGGAAGAAATTTGGATTTACGTCTTGAAGTAGCATCGACTACGTCTAAACCGGAGGATTCTATGTTACGTGCTTACGTTTACATACACCGTTTTTGGTGACAGACCGACATTTCAGGAAATAAATTTATCCGTGAATATTATTTTGGAACTTTAAATTTGTGTTGGTTCATAAACTAAAAAATTTACGAGAAGAGATTAGGACTTACGTTCATAATTTAACGTCTTTTATGACTAAACCGGAAACCTTAGGATTACGTATTTACGTTTTCGAACTCTGTTTTTAATGAGACAATTTTTATTAGATTTGTTTTGTGCCGTTGATTCATAATTTATAAAAACGTTTTTCGTAAAACGACCCGAGGGCACGCAAATCAAAGAAACTAGAATCGAGGAATACCCGTAAATTAGCAGGATGGGACAAAACAAGTTTATCCCACCCCACTAACTAAAAGAGAAGGCCAAGAGGACACCACATCATTTGATGTGGCATCCTTACACTCTACAAGCTTACACATGTAAGCTTAGCTTAACATGGAAGAATTATTCACCCACCAAAAGCACAAAACCACTAACACTTACCATTACCTCCATTTTCACATGAAACCACCATTTTTCCTCTCCTCTCTCTCTTAAAATCGTCCAACAATCATCAAAAACAACCCTCATTTGATCTATGTTAGCCATAAAATCATGTGTTACTCATACACATGATGATGCTACTTTGAAGCTTTGAAGATTGGAGGTGATTCTAACATCCAAGGAGAAGATTTGTTGGTGTCATAGGGCTGATTTTCCATGAGAAGTTTATAAATGTTGATAGACTTGAAGATGATATTGGTTTATCACAAGTTTTGCCATCAAAATCCAAGCCTTGTTCATCAAAGACTCAACTTTTCATCACTAATAGTGGTATAGAGATTGTTCTTCCTATCCTCTTGTTATTTTGATTATGTAATCTTGTATTTTCTTTCTTTATTTATGTATATGTATATGATGATGAATGATGATTAAAAATATTATGTGGGGATTTGGTGTTGATAGATTTGATAAACATGGGTAAAAAGATGGAAAAACCACATGTAAAAATGGTTAAATCTTGCTTAATAAGATGGCTGTATAAAAACAGTAAGTAACCAAATGATAAACTGATAAAATTGTAAAGTGGAATCAATATACAGTAAGTATTAGGTGTTATACACATGTGAGAGTTGGCCATACAATGGAATCATCAAAATGAGTGAGATATGATCAAAACAAGTTTAGAGTGCAAATATGCCGATACTGTTTTGGACGAATTTATTAAAATATTTAGAGGTTGATTCATCAGTAGCTATAAAGGAATAAAATGAAGCACATATCATGTAGTTTCTGTGATAAAACTCTGAGGTCCTATCTCATTATAAAACTCTAGATATGGACATTTTAGTAAACTTAAAATTTAGGACTGATTTTGTGAAATTAAAGTTTAATATTATTATATAAGCACTCAAACAAATATATTATAAATGTGAATTAAAACCCACTAACTTATATATTTCATTTATATAAATATGCATAAGAATAAATAAATAGACACTTTATAAAAATGGTAGTTGAATAAGATTTATAAGTATAAAAACTATAAAAATGATTTTTACGACTTTTTCGGCTATTACTGTAAAATTAACGTTTTTCGCCAATTAAAACTTAGACGATCAAACCCGTCTAATATAAAGTTTTTAAAAGTCATATACTGATATATAAGTACCTAATACAAGTAAAAACCGATAAAACCCGAACTATATGACATACAGACATTAACAAGCTAAGTTAGCATATTTGGACTAATAATTTAACTAAATAAGTTAAACACTTATAAAAATTACTTATTGGGCTTAACCCATTTGGGCCCAACATGTAAAGTATAATACTGATAATAATAGTATAATTGGGCTAATGAATAGTATTGGGCTTGTAATAGGCCCATTGGGCTTCAAAATGTAAACAAGATTGAACTAGTGTAACTAGTCTTGAAAATTACCAACACATAAACACTATAATGAATGAGTGAAGATGTATAAACCCACTTGATCATCATCATATTTATAAAATCATCATATGTATACATAATTGTTATTTTGATAAAGTCATTGGACAAAAGTCTAAGACGAGTATTATTTGTCTAGGTTTCCGTGATTGAAGCACGTACCGTACATCCGAATCACCGATAACACGCCTTTCCCAATCAACGTGAGTTCATAGCCTCGCACTCTTTTAAATGTTTTATGAAATGTTTTATAAACACGCGAGGGAGATAACATGTTAGTTTTGATAAAATAGGACACCATTTGTCCTGATTGTTTGTTTATTGATTTGGACCCGAATGATTGTATGACCTGATGAATGAATATATGACCCGATAAATGAAATGAAATGGATTATTAAAGTTAGGTTATGTCACTAAAAGTCCCATTAGAATGAATTGTGAACTACCGGGATTTGGTAGACGCTTATGCATATAATAGTACTATTTGGGGACGATCACCCCAGTTCGCGCCTTGACGGTTGATCCCCGTCGTGCCACATTGATTGGTAAGCGAATTTATGTATGAGAAGATTTACACAAGCGTGATTATTGTGACGACACGCTAATTTAGATGGGCAAATTGAGTTTCAGGCTAGCTACCCGTTGTTTGGTTTAGTAAGGTAACAATGTCATGCGGCTTGTAATAATACATAAATAACGAAAATACTGCTTTATGCCTTGAATTACGATATATTGCCTGACTAGCAATACAGGGTCTTATTATTGATTTTATGTTTGTGTTTTGGTTTTACATAACCATATTCATATAACTGATTTTATTTAACTTTATACAACGTTACAAAACGTATTGTATGATATTTTTACGACATTTACTCGTATAATAGTTTTAAAGGCGAAAGCCTATATTGTGATTTTGACAAGGATTTGTATAAAATGTTTTTGGCCTATTTTATGGCCTATTACAAAGATTTGTACAAAATGATTTTCGGTAATAATTTTATACCGATGCTATACAGATGGATTTAATTAAAACTCTATGAATTCACTCGTCGTTTTCGCTGACCTTTTCTTTTAACATGTTTTATCTCAGGTACTTGAAGGTAATTCTCGGGAAGGCAACAAGAATTCATGGCCCGCACTTAATTAATAATTTCCATTCAAATGCTTTGTAAAACCTATATGAAATACAATGACTTGGGACCTATGTAACTTTGATATTTATGAATGGAAATGCTTTATTATTAAACGACGCGATTTTTAAGCGTTGTCTATGATGTGAGTAATGTGCTATCCCGTAACACCAACGAGTCTTCCCCTGTATTGAATTGTATAAATTTGGGGGTGTTACATGATGAGGTCACCCCTCCAAGTATTCATGCATGGTTGATTTTCATGACCTATATTGGCTAATGGTAAAATATGACAAACAGTTTTTATAAGATAAACATAAGGCTTTCAAACTATTAAACCAGTTTATTTAAGACTTAACCAGGTTACTCGGGACTTAGTTTTCTTCCGCTGTTATATGTTATATGCTTATCCTATTCATGCTTTATTGTACATCCGTGCACTGAGCGTATTGCTCAGCCGTTTTCCTTTTCTATGTTCCCAAAACGGCAGGTACTCAGGGACGCTCGTAGACATTAAGAGTACGTGCATATGGACTGGAAGCTTTCTAGCCTTCTTTACTTTATGCATTTCCTTTCTTGTGATACTTATGCTTTGGACATTGTTTAGTCCTTTCCTTTATTATACTATGTTTGTGTGTGATGAGCTTTACTTTTGGACTACCGATGTTTGATTCCGGTATTTTCCTTTTATGGTCAAGTAATGTTTAGACATTTTTCCTTGTATGCTTTGATGACACGCCATAATTGCTGTGACATTTCCATTTCCAAAATGGGGTGTTACAATTATGGTATCAGAGCCAAGGCTTCGACCTGTAGGCTCTCAAATATGACCTGTGATTAGTGGGTAGTCACTACAGTCTTCCTAGAACTGACAGTTGTTTTCATGCATTCATCATTTTTATGCATAAATATACATGTCATTGTCGCAGGGTTTTTGACTAAGTAATGGTTGGTACAGGACTGGCCCTATTTAGTCGCATGTGTTTTATCGAAACTTTTAGATTTGGGACCGACCCATAGGTGTCCCCTCTCTATATCTTTTGTTTTGGGTGAACTGACCAGAGGCGTTCACTCTCGAGCATACAAAAGTTTTCATAAAACTGCATCATGCATTCATACACAAAATTTTCTTGCATAAAATTTTTCTCGTGAAATTTTAGTATAAATTTTTTTCATGTATATATATATATATTTTATGTTTTGATTTGTTTAATCGTATATTTTATGTTATACTATCAAATGGTTCTCACACGCGAACAGGAGCAGCTCAATGCTGCAATTCAAGCTGCTATGCAAGCTTTGCTTCCTCAACTGAGGAATGACATCAGGGCTGAAGTTCAAGCTGTCAACAATCAGCAGCAGATCAGGCACCTCCTCCTCCTCCTCCTCCAATGACATTAGGAGTATGGCTGGAGAGATTCAACAAGCTTCGCACTCGAGCTTTTGAGAAGACAGATAGCCCCAGCGATGCTGAAAGCTGGTTGGCTCACATCGAGAAGAATTTCTACGCTATGGGCTGTGACCCCGCATACAAGGCGAGGTTGGCATGCTATTGGTTCGAAGGCGATGTACTCAACTGGTGGTTAGCATTGATGCAGTCTGAAGGTGGTGACGAGTGGGTTGCTGGTTTGACTTGGGCTCAGTTCAAGGACAGGGTGATGGAGCAGTTCTTTCCCAAAGCTGAGCAGGACAAGCTCAAGAGAGAGTACCATGGGATCCGATAGAGAGCTGGGGAGAATAGCAACGAGTTTATGCACCGCTTTCTCTGCTTAGCTGGTTTCCTTGGTGCGGCAGCAGGTACTCCGGAAGAGCAGGCACATCACTTTAAATGGGCTCTTCGCACATCGGTCGCAAACAATCCGGGGTGTGCTACGTTCAACACTGTAGCACAAGTGTCCGATGCAGCACGAAAACTGGAGATGCTGCAAGAGAGAGATGAGTTCGGGGAAGCTGAAAGACCCGACAAGAGGTAAACATTCGTATTCAAGCGGTGAACAATTCGTATACTTTCCATATGTCAATTATTCATCTCTTTAAATGTATCTTCCAGGCAGAGAACGGGGGACCGGTCTCAGCCGGCTACTCAGCAGCAGCCTCATCAGCCCAAGGGAAATGGTCAGACTAACGGCCGTTATGCTATGGATAGGCGTGGCGGTAATGACAATTACCGTAACAACGTTGGGCACTCCAACAGCAGCAGGTCCTAATACTTACGCATTTTCCTTATCTTTTCATGTTATAACTCATATTCTAACACTTTAGCAAACTTCTACCAGGAACCATGGAAACGGTAGGGACCAGAACCAGAGAGGTTCGCAGCCTAGCCGTCCAGCTATCACTGGTATTTAATCTTACGATTATCCGCTTTGTTCTTTATACCCAACTATCATGTCTTATGTAAAATGTTTTATCAGGTTCTCAGCCAACCAGGGCACCTGCTGGGGGATACACTCATCCTCTTTGCTCTACTTGCCACCGTAGGCACCCAGGACCATGTCGCTATAATACTGATGCGTGCTTCAAGTGTGGTCTTCCTGGCCGTATTATGAAGGATTTCCGTAAGGGCGAGATGGAGGGTACATCGGGACATGCTGATACCAAGCCGCCTCCTACTACCGGGCGTGTCTACACGACATCTCGAGACCAGGCTAACAAGTCTACAGGTACCATCACTGGAATCTTGTATATGTATGGTCAAGCTGCATGTGTTCTTTTTGATACGGGTGCTACTCACTCGGTTATTTCTACTGCTTATGCTAAGAACATTAGGATGCCTCCCTTGCCACTAGAAAATAGGCTTACTATTTCCACGCCTTTGAGTGTCTCTGTATTAATCACCCATGTATACAAGAGTCTTCCCCTATAATTTGATGATAAGGTTCGACCTGTCGACGCACTTCCGCAGGACATGAATGACTTCGACATGATTTTGGGCATGGATTGGCTATCCAAGCATCATGCTACCATAGACTGCCATTCATATAGAGTTATCTTCGGTGATGTTAATGCACCAGAGTACATTCATAATGGGTTCATACCCGGACGGTCTGTACAAATCATATCTACCCTGCAAGCGCGTGCACTACTGTCACATGGCTGCGAGGGTTATCTAGCTACAGTTCACGACATGGATGCTGAATCTTCATCAATTCAGGATCAACCTATAGTGTCGAAATTCCAGATGTTTTTCCAGCAGAACTTCTGGGCATACCACCTGCACGAGAAGTGGAATTCAGTATCGAACTGGTTCCAGGAGCTGAACCAATCTCCAAGGCTCCTTATCGCATGGCTCCCATAGAGCTGAAGAAGCTGAAGGATCAACTGCAAGAACTTCTTGAACGAGGTTTCATTCGACCGAGCGCATCTCCGTGGGGCGCAACGGTTTTGTTTGTTAAGAAGAAGGACTGCAGTATGCGTCTTTGCATAGACTATCGCGAGCTCAACAAGATTAGCATTCAGAATAGGTATCCACTGCCAAGCATCGACGATCTGTTTGACCAACTCCAAGGGGCCAAACACTTCTCCAAGATTGATCTTAGGTCAGGCTATCATCAGCTACGGGTCAAGGAGCAGGACATCGCTAAGACTGCCTTTCGTACTCGTTATGGCCACTATGAGTTTGTAGTTATGCCTTTTGGCCTGACAAATGCTCCAGCAGTGTTCATGGATTTGATGAACAGAATCTTCCATGAATTTCTGGACAAGTTCGTCATTGTCTTTATCGATGACATCCTGATTTTCTCAAAGTCCAAGGAGGAACACGAAGACCATCTTCGTACAGTACTACAGATTCTTCGCCAAAAGCAGCTGTATGATAAATTCTCCAAGTGTGAGTTCTGGTTAGACAAGGTGGCATTCTTAGGTCACATTGTGTCAGAAGAAGGAATCACTATGGATCCAGCGAAGGTTGAGGCCATTACTAAGTGGCCAAGGCCGACATCAGCGACGGAAGTCCGCAGTTTCTTAGGCTTAGCTGGCTATTACCGTAGGTTCGTGGAGAACTTTTCCCGCCTAGCACTACCATTGACCAAACTGATGCGGAAAGGGGAGAAATTCGTCTGGACTGAAGATCGAGAGAAGAGTTTTGAAGACCTGAAGCAGAAGCTAGTATCTGCACCTATTCTTACTCTACCATCTGATACGGGTGGATTTCAAATCTACAGCGATGCATCGGGGAAGGGACTTGGCTGTGTTCTCATGCAACATGGGAAAGTGATCGCGTACGCTTCACGGCAGCTTAATCCTTATGAAGAAAATTACCCCACGCATGACCTGGAACTTGCTTCAGTCGTGTTTGCATTGAATATATGGAGGCACTACTTATATGGAGAATCATGTGACATTTTCACGGACCACAAGAGTTTGAAGTATATCTTCACTCAGTGTGAATTGAACATGAGGCAAAGGAGATGGTTAGAGCTGTTGAAGGATTATGACATTAATCTACAGTATCATCCCGGAAAGGCAAATGTAGTAGCAGATGCTCTTAGCAGGATGTCCGGAATGATCAACGGCATTAAAATCAAAGAGGAAATCATCAGAGACTTGGAGCGACTAGACATCGAGATCATGGTACGTGGACAGCACGGTTACTGGGCTAATCTTAGAGTAGAACCCGAGTTACTATCTAAGATCAAGGAAGCTCAGAAGGATGACGGAGAAATCTGGGCGATAGTACAAAATTTGGAGAAGCAGACAGAATTCAGAGTAGATGCAGATGGTATCGTATGGCAGGACACGAGACTTTGTGTTCCTGATGACCAAGAACTCCGGGAAGCTTTGTTAGCTGAAGCTCATAGCTCCCCATTTTCTATACATCCTGGTTCGTGTAACACCCCCAAATTTATACAACTCAATACAGCGGAAGACTCGTTGGTGTTACGGGATAGCACATTACTCACATCATAGACAACGCTTAAAAATCGCGTTGTTTAATAATAAAGCATTTCCATTCATAAATATCAAAGTTACATAGGTCGCAAGTCATATTATTTCATGCAAAGTTTTACAAAGTATTTGTATGGAAATTATTGTTTAAGTGCGGGCCATGAATTCTTGTTGTCTTCCCGAGAATTACCTTCAAGTACCTGAGATAAAACATGTTAAAGAAAAGGGTCAGCGATAACGCCGAGAGAATTCATAGAGTTTAATAAAATCCATCAATATAATATCAGTATAAAATTATTACTGAAAATCATTTTGTACAAATCATTTTAATAGGCCATAAAATAGCCAAAGTCATTTTATACAAATCTTCATCAAAATCATAATATATGCGTTTGCCTTAAAAATCATTATACGAGCCAATGTCGTAAAAACATCATACAATACGTCTTATGACGTTGTATAAAAATAAAAACCGTTATATGAATATGGTTATGAAAACCAAAACACGAACATAATATCAATAGTATGACCCCGTATTGCTAGTCAGGCAATACATCGTAATTCGGTGCGTCTAGTAGTATTTCATTAATTTGGATTATTATAAGCCGCATGACATTGTTACCTTACTACAACAAACAACGGGTAGCTAACCCGATACTCAATTTGCCCATCTAAATTAGCGTGTCGTCACAAAGGTCACGCTATGGAAATCTTCTCATACATAAGTTCGCTTACCAATCAATGTGGCACGACGGGGATCAACCGTCAAGGTGCGAACTGGGGTGATCGTCCCCAATTAATACTATTATATGCATAAGCGTCTACCAAATCCCGGTAGTTCACAATTCATGCTAATGGGACTTTTAGTGACATAACCTAAGTTTAATAATCCATTTACTTTCATCTATCGGGTCCTTTAATCATTTATCGGGTCATACAATCGGGTCATACAATCATTCAGGTCCAAATCAATAAACAAACAATCGGGACAAATGGTGTCCTATTTTATAAAAACTAACATGTTATCTCCCTCGCGGGTTTATAAAACATTTATAAAAACATTTAAAAGTGTGCGAGGCTATGAACTCACGTTGATGTGGGAAGGCGGGTTATCGGCAATTCGGACGTACGGTACGTGCTTCAATCACGGAAACCTAGACAAATAATACTCGTCTTAGACTCTTGTCCAATGACTTTATCAAAATAACAATATAAATATGATGATTTTGTACATATGATGATGATCAAGTGGGTTTATACATCCTTGTTTACTCATTTTAGTGTTTACGTATTGTTAACTTTTTACTAGTTTACTAGTTTTACCTATTTACATGTTTTTAAGTCCAATAAGCTTATTATAAGTTATTTAACTTGTTTTAATCCATTTTATACTTATATCATCAGTATTTAAACTTTACATGTTGGGCCCAAATGGTTTAATCCCAATAAGTTCTTTTTATAAGTGTTTAACTTATTTAGTCTAATTATTAGTCCAATATGCTTATTTAGCTCGTTAATGTCCGTATGTCCTATAGTTCGGGTTTTATCGGTTTTTACTTGTATTAGATACTTATATATCAGTATATGACTTTTGAAAACTTTACATTAAACGGGTTTGATCGTCTAAGTTTTAATTGGCGAAAAACGTTAATTTTACGGTAATAGCCGAAAAAGTCGTAAAAATCAAGTTTATAGTTTTTATTACTTATAAGTATTATTCCACTACCATTTTTATAATTTATCCATTTATTTAACATTTTACATATTTATATAAATAAAATTCATAAGTTAGTGGGTTTTAATTTTACATTTTATACAATATAATTTTGAGTGCTTATATAATAGTAATAAACATTAATTCTCAAAATCTGATTTTTATTTTCATCTTCACCATTTTTATCTTATCTAGAGTTCTATAATGAATTAGAAGCTCATTTTTGGATGGCATGATCTTCATATTATGTGCTACATTTAACTTAGCTATAGATACTGCTCATTTTAAGTTTATCTATGCTTAACAGTCCCTATAAAACAGTTTGTTCAGATTAGCACTCTTATCTTGTTTTGATCATATCTCACTCATTATAATGATTCCATTGCATGGCCAACTCTCACATGTGTATAACATCTTGTAATTACTGTAAATGGATTCTACCATGCAGGGTTATCAGTTAAAGTTTTAGTTACATACTGTTTTTATACAGCCAACTAAATAAGCATGTTTTTAGCCTTGTTTCTTATGGTTATTAACCTTTTTAAGCATATTTATCAACACTTGATCCCCACACAACATTTTTATCATCATATATTCATCATATACATATACAACAAGAAAGAAAATACATTTGTTCTTTACAAAAATAATAAGAGAAAATGGAGAGGATGATCTTCTTTACCAACCAAGAGTATTTCTTGTTTTTGAAAGACAAGAACTTGATGAACATCAAAAGTAACTCCAAGATCATCAAACACCAAGAACATAAGTTGAGAAATCAGCCCTAGGAAACAAGCAAATCACCTCCTTTGTTGTTAAAATGGCCACCAAATGATCAAGGCTTTAAGGTAACTCCATGATAGAGCTAGATAACAAGTATTTCATGGCTAGAAAAGATCAAAAAGGGGTGTTTGTTCTTCAAAGTGGACGGAAAGGATGGTGTTGTTGAGAGAGAATTGAGTTGGTTTGAATGTGTGGAATGGTGGTAATGAGAAGCTAGTTGTTGATTTGATGGTTTTGGCTAGTGAAAGCTTAAAGTGTAAGCTTTAACTTACACTTGTAAGTTGTAAGCTAACATGATGCCACATCCTTAGATGTGGTGTCATGTGTGCCGTCCCATGTATATTAGTGGGGTGGGATAATGTATTTTGTCCCACCTCACTAATTTACGGGTATTCCTCGATTCTAGTTTTCTCGATTTGCGTGCCCTCGGGTCGTTTTACGAAAACGTTTTTATAAATTATGAATCAACGGCACAAAACAAATCTAATAAAAATTGTCTCATCAAAAACGGAGTTCGAAAACGTAAATACGTAATCATAGGGTTTCCGGTTTAGTCGTAAAGGACGTTAAATTAAAATCGTAAGTCCTAATCTCTTCTCATAAATTTGTGAGTTTATGGACCAACACAAATTTAAAACTCCAAAATAATATTCACGGATAAATTTATTTTCTGAAATGTCGGACTGTCACCAAAGACGGTGTATGTAAACGTAAGCACGTAACGTTGAATCCTCCGGTTTAGACGTAGTCGATGCTACTTCAAGACGTAAATCCAAATTACTTCCCAAAAATAAGTGAGTTCATAATATAACATTAAAATAATATTTTCAATTAAATACTGAGAATAAAAATATCAATTATAAATTGACGGATTGTCACAGTTCGACTAAGATGTACCATGACATCAAGCAGTACTTTTGGTGGAGTGGTATGAAACAGGATGTGGCCACTTACGTCTCCAAATGTCTTACCTGCCAGCAGGTTAAGATCGAGCATCAGCGATCTGGCGGTCTCCTTCAACTGTTAGATATCCCAGAGTGGAAGTGGGACAAAATCACCATGGATTTTGTTACTGGTCTTCCGCCTACCAAGAGGAAGCACGATGCAATTTGGGTTATCGTTGATCGACTTACCAAATCAGCTCATTTCTTACCGATCCGCAAGGAAGATTCGGTAAGTAAACTCGCAGATACGTACAGAAGAGAGATCATGAGACTCCATGGTGCACCATCCAGCATCGTCTCAGACAGAGATCCTCGATTCACTTCGCGCTTTTGGAAAAGTCTGTAGAAAGCTTGGGGTACACAACTTAAGCTTAGCACGGCTTTTCATCGACAGTCAGAGCGAACCATTCAGACATTGGAAGATACGTTGAGGTCATGTGCGTTGGAATGGACGGGCGATTGGGACGATTACATCTGTTTGGTGGAATTTGCATACAACAACAGTTGGCACGCAAGTATCAAGTGTGCTCCATTTGAGATGTTGTATGGCAGAAAGTGTCGCGCCCCAATCTGCTGGGATCAGGTTGGCGAGCGAACACTTGAAGGACCGAAAATCATAGAGATGACGAATGAGAAGATCGCAGTAGCTAAGCAGAAAATTCAGGAGGCACGGTCACGTCAGAAGAGTTACGCCGATAAGCATCGTAGGGATATACACTTTAACGTAGGAGATTACGTCTTCCTTAAGGTTTCGTCTGCACGTGATGTTAGACGCTTCGGGATTAAAGGGAAGCTCAGTCCTCGTTTCATCGGACCGTTTGATATCATTGAACGAGTCAGGTATCTTACCGATTGGCGTTACCTCCGCAGCTTTCGCATGTGCACAATGTGTTTCATGTGTCCTTAATCAGAGGGTAACAGTATCATCCCCTTCACATGGTTCAGTATCCATTGGAACATATACGTGAAGATCTCACTTTTATAGAAGAACCCGAACGAGTTCTTGACAGACAAGAACGAGTCATGAGAAAGAAGACGATTCCATTCGTCAAAATTCTGTGGAGGGATCATACCGAGCGGGAAGCCACTTGGGAAACAGAGGAGTCTATCCGGGCTTCTTACCATCATTTCATATTTTGAATTTGGGTATGTTCTTCTTTTCCAGTTTACTTTATCTATAATTCAGGGACGAATTATTCTTTTAGGGGGGAAGAGTTGTAAAACCCGCATACTTTTACCATCAATAGTACCCTTAAGATCGTACGTACTAGATTAAAACTTTTCTAATATAGCATGTTTACGATTACGTGTTAGGATTTTACATATTACGTACGTGTTAGAACACGATAAGTATTTACTACGCACGAGCACGTAATAATTATTTGAAAATAATTAATCATGAACATGCGATCATGAAATCATGAACGTAATTAAAACACGAACTATTATTAATTACGTATATATATTTATTACGAGCGTAATTAAATATATTAGATGACGGTATTTACGTATCGAGAACACTTAAAACGCGAACACAATTAATCCCGAACGTACAACTTAACATCGGGACACGGAAAAAGGTACGGGTACCCCAAGTGGGGCCCCTACCCGCGGCTACAAGGACAAATGGGCCAAGCCCATTTGTCAAATTTTACGAAAAGGGAAAAAGGGATTTTCACTACTCATTTAATTTTTACAGAAGATTTTTAGAAAAACCTAAAACCCTCCTCCCTTGTCTTCTTTGTGCCGCCACCTTAAAACACCACAAGGAGGTGGTTTGTGATCTTGGATCTTGGAATTTTGCTTGGTGATCGTGTTTCTTTTTCATCCTTTTGATCCACGAATTCGGTAAATCCTTTTTAAACCTTTTCTTTTGATTTAATCTTTTAATTAATCAAGAACATGTTATGTTTTTACAAAAACCTAATAATTAAACATGGATCTAACATGATTTGGGGTTTAATAAAATGAAAAATATGTTTTAAGGGGTGTTTGTTTTTTGCCGCAGACTGCACCGAACCCGAAGGGGTTTCGGTTTGGCCAAACCGACCACCACCAAGACCTTACGGTCTTGGTTGGTGTGTGTGGGTCCCACGGCAGTAGTAAGACACGGGGTACCCCGAGTTGGTTCGGGGTACGGTGTCGATTTCATGTCCGATTCATGCTTTTTAGTCTAGATCCGGTTCATGTTGTATGTTTAATTTTTTTATGTTTTATGATCTTATGTTAAAAATTAAATTAATAAAATGATATGATTAATTTAATAACATGACTTAGGTTATTTAAATTATTAATAATCATGAAATTAATTAACCCAAGTATTTGTATATTTAAGACTTATAATTAATCAATTATTTTAAAACCATGGATATAATTAATTAATTAACATGACTTAGGTTATATTATTAATATATAATAATACATATTTTAACCTAAGTATTTAACTTATTTAATTAAAAACATGTTATACTTTAATTAAATATTTTAACCTATAGTTAATTTAATTACATGAAATAAATATTAAACTATACATTATATCATATGACTTAGAAAATAATCATGAAAACACTTAGGCTTATTTACATAGCTTATTTAACCAGCTTATTTCTAATTATGGAAACTTTCTATTTTTAGAAACTTAATTAAATAAGGCAGCTAATCTATTTATGGAAACCTTCTATTTTTAGAAACTTATTTATTTCAGGCAACTAATCTATTTATGGAAACTTATTTAATTAAGGCAGCTGATCTATTTATGGAAACTTTCTATTTTTAGAAACTTATCTATTTTAAGCAGTAAATCTGTTTTGGAAACTTTCTATTTTTGGAAACTTTCTATTTTGGAAACTTTCTATTTTTGGAAACTTTCTATTTTTGAAAACTTTCTATTTTTGGAAACTTTCTTTTTTAGGAAACCTGCTATTTTTGGAAAGTTACTTATTATTACAAAGTAAGTATAATAACACATGAAATACCGGAAATACTTAATCATATTAAACAGAATATAAGATAAACACAGTGTAAGGCTTAAAAACAGTAAAACATGGTAAGAACACATAAAATAAGCTAAGACATGACATAAAACCAGCTACGTATTTAGTAAGCAAATACTTATTCATGTATGTATTTATGTAGCACTAGTGATTCGGAAGTAGGATTTCTCTCAGTTCATCTTCTTCGTTTACTGGACATAAGGTACGGATTCCCGTCCTTTCAGTATGGACATTCTTTCCTTATTAGGATTCCCCGTATGCAGCCAACTGTTTTCCTGTAGTATAAGTTATGTGTTTGATTGCTTATGTTTAATTAAGATTACCTATAGCCATATACATGCATGACCAGTTTCACCTAGTTATGGAGGTACCATAACCATAACATTAGAGGCACTGATGTTATGACTTCACCATGACGGAGTGATTGCTCGTGGTGTCCCTTCAGCTTTTGGCCATTTATATTATATTTATCATGTGGGGCGTATGGATGCATCCTAGTTACATGTTTTTATTCAGGATTTCATGGTGAATGTGGTGTGTGCCTTGCATCCTTCACAAGGAGCTGATCCCTCCTACCCAAAAACCAGTATATCAAATTAGAGGCAGCCCCTCTAATTTGCATGATGAGGTCACCCCTCCAAGTATTCATGCACGGTAGATTTTCATGACCTATATTGGCTAATGGTAAAATATGACAAACAGTTTTTATAAGATAAACATAAGGCTTTCAAACTATTAAACCAGTTTATTTAAGACTTAACCAGGTTACTCGGGACTTAGTTTTCTTCCGCTGTTATATGTTATATGCTTATCCTATTCATGCTTTATTGTACATACGTGCACTGAGCGTATTGCTCAGTCGTTTTCCTTTTCTATGTTTCCAAAACGGTAGGTACTCAGGGACGCTCGTAGACACTAAGAGTACGTGCATATGGACTGGAATCTTTCTAGCCTTCTTTACTTTATGCATTTCCTTTCTTGTGATACTTATGATTTGGACATTGTTTAGTCCTTTCCTTTATTATACTATGTTTGTGTGTGATGAGCTTTACTTTTGGACTACCGATGTTTGATTCCGGTATTTTCCTTTTATGGTCAAGTAATTTTTAGACATTTTTCCTTGTATGCTTTGATGACACGCCATAATTGCTATGACATTTCCATTTCAAAAATGGGGTGTTACAAATATAATAATATGGCCAAAAGCTGAAGGGACGCCACGAGCAATCACTCCACCATGGGGAAGTCATAACACCAGTGCCTCTAGTGTTATGGTTATGGTACCTCCATAACTAGGTGAAACTGGTCATGCATGTATATGCCTTTAGGTATTCTAATTAAACATAAGCAATCAAAACATATAAAACATATACTACGGGAAAATAGTTGGCTGGATACGGGGAATCCTAATAAGGAAAGAATGTCCATATTGAAAGGACGGAGAATCCATACCTTATGTCCAGTGAACGAAGAAGACGAACGGAAGAAGGTCCTACTTCGGTATCACTAATGCTACATAAATACATACGTGTATAAGTATCTGATTACTGAATACGTAACTGGTTTTATATCATGTCTTAGCTTGTTTTATATGTTCATGTCATGTTTTACTGTTTTAAGCTTTATACCGTGTTTATCGTATATTCTGTCTATTCTTATTAAGTATTACTTGTATTTCATGTATTATTATACTTGTTGTGTAATAATAAGTATCTTTCTAAAAATAGTAGGTTTCCTAAAATAGAAAGTTTCCAAAAATAGAAAGTTACGAAAAATAGTAAGTTTCCAAAAATAGAAAGTTTCCAAAAATAGAATTACTGCTTAAAATAGACATGTTTCTAAAAATAGAAAGTTTCCATAAACAGATTAGCTGCCTTAAATAAATAAGTTTCTAAAAATAGAAAGTTTCCATAAATAGATATAAGCTGGTTAATTAAGCTAATTATATAAGCTTAAGTGTTTTCTGATTATTATTCTAAGTCATGTGATTATATAGTATAGTTTATTAATTATTACATGTAAATTAAATAAACTATAGGTTAAAGTATTTAATTAAATATAACATGATTTTAATTAAATAAAGGTAAAAAACTTAGTTAAAAACATGTATTATTATCTATTAATAATATAACCTAAGTCATGTAAATTAATTAATTATAGTCATGGTTTTTAATAATTAATTAATTATATAGTCTAATAAATAATAAATACTTAGGTTAAAATTCATGAATTACTAATTAAATTAATAACCTAAGTCATGTAAATTAAATTAATCATGTCATGCTTTTAAATAATTTAATTTATGTCCAAAAAAAATAACATAACTTGTAAAAATCATAAACCTTAAAAAATGATTCATGAGCCGGACCCGTTGACTAAAACCCATGAACCGGACCCGTAACCATCACCATACCCCGACCTAAGTCGGGTTTCCCTTGCCCCTTGCTGCTGCCGTGACACCACCACCACCATACCGAGACCATATGGTCTCGGTGGTGTGAGATAAGCCAAGCCGAGACCCCTATGGGGCTCGGTTAGGCGTCGGCTACAACACAAACACCCCTAAACCATTGATTTGATTTATTCCATGATTATTAACATGTTTAAAAATACTTGTTTTTAATTATTTAATTAAAAACATCATGATTTTATGTGATTAATAAAACAAAACATAAAAAGAAAAGGTTAAAGGTTATACCGAATACGTGAATCAAATGAGGACGAACACACAACGATCCTTGTAAATTTTCCAAGATCCAAATCAATCGAACACCCCTTTTGGTGATCAATACCCGGCGGCCAAAGGAGCACAAGAGGAAGAATTAGGGTTTTAATTATTTTCTTGATTTTGTTAATAATGAAACATGTTTTCCTAAATTCCCTTGTTTAGTAAAAATTACATGGGCCAAGCCCATTTTCCTTGGTATTTCCGCGGGTAGGGGGGCCCCACTTGGGGTAACCCGTTCTTTTCTCGTGTCTAAATTTAATAGTGTGTTTCCGTGTTCTTAAAATACGTGTTCAAGTTAGTTATCGATCGTAACTTAATATATTTATTCATGTTCGTAATAAATATTTATACATACGTAATATTAGTTCGTGATTAATTTACGTTCATGATTTCATGTTCGTATGTTCGTGATAATAATTATTATTGCAATAATTATCGTGTGTTCATACGTAATAAATACTTATCGTGTTATAACATGTACGTAATACTTGTTATTCGTGTTCATGAAATGTAAACGTGCTATAAAAGGAAAGTTCTAATCATGTACGTACGATCTTACGGGTTTTACAACTCTTCCCCCCTAAAAAGAATAATTCGTCCCCGAACTATAGATAAAGTAAACTGTAAAAGAAGACATACCCGAATTCAAAATATGAAATGAGGGTAAGAAGCCCGGATAGACTCCTCTGTTTCCCAAGTGGCTTCCCGCTCGGTATGATCCCTCCAAAGGATTTTGATGAAAGAATCTGTTAATGCAATAATGCCTAAAAACGTTACTTGCGTTTTTCGGTCTCTCTTAGTTTTGATTACGACAATATGTAAAAACAAGCATTTACAAAAACAACGAAAAACGAATTCTTGAGTTCAAGTATTTTTCATTTTACCCGTTTTCACTTAAGGTACGAATAAACAAGTCCTAACCTTAATCAAGTGATCAAGTGATTTAATCATTTCTTAAAACTCATTTTTTATTAAGTGTGACAAGTTTTTATTAAACTTTCTTTTTAAGAAAATGTTTTATTAAATTAATTATTTGAAAATTTGAAAATAGCATATTGTTATTTGATTAGGAATATTCTATTAGGATATTTTTTAATCCAGATAAGACCTCCACCACTAAAGGACAAAAAAGGGAGCGGAGTCTAGGCGGCGGTTCCCTAGTGCCTACGCGGTTCCTTATCGATAAGGAACCGCCGGCTGAGATATGGAACCGCGGCCAGATATATCCGTTGGCCTTTTGTCCTATAAATTGTGGACTATTCTCAGCTTTTCAACTCACCTCTTTTGCACATCTATTTCCAGATTCAAACACTCTTCTTTAATCACTCAAATCTTTGATCATTCGTTTGATTACTACTTGTTTAAGAAGTTAATCTTGTTCTTCCATCCCTTCCTCTCTAAGTGCAAAGAGAAGAACACTATCCTTGTGAAGTGTTGAGTCCACCACCAAAGATCCATTGAAGATCTAATTTTATACATTTTTTGTTGTGTCATAGTTGTGAAGAGCCAAGTAGTTGTGTCTATTTAGAAGTTGTGTATGTACTAAGTTTAGTTGTGTAGATTGGTCCTAGCTACGATTAGGGCTCGACTTTTAGCTTAGAGTCGGAAATTGGTTAAGCAACGTGTACGGTTTTCTCCACCATAAGGAGCTTGTTGTGTAGTGAACTCTCGAGTAAGGAGTACTCGAGGAGTGGAGTAGGAACGAGGAGTGAGCTTCGTTGCCGAACCACTATAAATCCTTGGTGTTCGATTTGATCTTTCTTTACCCTTAACTCTTTACATTCTTTATTCTTTGTGCATATATTTTTGTTAGTATTAGTTTAGTTACACTATCATTGTTCATATTGTGCATAAGAAGATTTCACATATTTCCTCAAGCCTAAGTTTTTTTTTTGAAAAAGGATTTTTAAAAACCACCTTTTAACAAGTAAATACAAGAAACTATTAACCCCCCCCCCCCTTTAGTTTCTACAATTAGTATCAGAGCGAGGTTGCTCAAGAATTTTTAAAGTATATTGTATTTTAAAACTTGAATCGATCTATGGATTCTAACAAATACCTAGAAGGGCAATCTATGCAAAGACCACCACTTTTTGAAACCGATAGTTTTATTTATTGGAAAAATAGATTTGAAACTTATGTGAAATCAAAATATTTAGATCTTTGGCATGTTATTACCAATGGTGATTTTTTACCTTATCAATTTAATGAAGTTTCTAAAACAAAATAATTGGTCACTTTTGACAAAGCTAATGACGATACTAAAAAGAAACTTTCAAAAAATAATGAGGCTAAAATTGTGATTTATAATGCTTTACCTAAGAAAGAGTATGAAAGGATTTTTATGTGTGAAACCGCTAAAGATATTTGGAACACTCTTTTAGTAACCCACCAAGGTAATAGCCAAGTCAATGAAAGCAAAATCGATCTTCTTGTCCAACAATATGAACAATTTGTCATCTTAGAAGATGAAACTATTGATAGTGCATTTGCTAGGTTTAACACCATTATTACTAGTATAAAAGCACTTGATGAAGGTTTTTCTAGCAAGAACAATGTTAGGAAGTTTCTAACGGCTTTACATCCAATGTGGAGGACAAAAGTCACGGCGATTGAAGAATTGAAAGATCTCTCAACTTTATCACTCGATGAACTCATAGGCAACTTGAAGGTTCATGAGATTATAATTTTGAAGGACTCGGAATTAGTGAAAACCAAGAGTGAAAGAAAATCTCTTGCACTTAAAGTCAAGAAGGCACAAAGTGACCATGATATTTCCTCGGATAGCGATGACGAGGAGTATGCATTGGTGGTGAGAGATTTCAAGAAGTTCTTCAAGAGACGAGGTAAACACGTTAGGCAACCCAACAATGACAAGAAACCATTCTCAAAGAATCGGTTTGTCAAGAACGAAAAAGGTGATAGGAATTGCTTTAGATGTGGTGATCCAAATCACTTCATTGGTGATTGTCCAAATCCCTCTCGCGATAAGAATCACACGGCGTTCGTTAGTGGCTCTTGGAGCGATAGCGGTGAAGATGATGATGACAACACCAAAGAGGAGAAATGTCTTATGGCTCACACTTCTAAAGAGGTACATTCCGAAACCGAATATCATAGCAATGATAGCTCTACCTTTGATGATATTGAATTTGAAGGCAAATATGATAGTTTACACAAACTTAGTCTTAAATTCATAGAAAAGAACAAAACCTTAAAATCAACCAAAACTAAGCTTTAAAATGAGATCATGAAAGGTACTAGTGCTCTTGATGATATGTTAAACAAACAAGTTCATTCAAAGGAAAGACTTGGTGTAGGTTTTAACTCAAATGAAGCCTCAACTAGTGAACCTAAACAATTTAGATTTTCACAAAAATCACCCAATGTATGCGGTCCCAGATTGTATGGGGCGGTTCCTTATCACTATGGAACCGCCGCCATAGATAAGGTACCATAGCCAGAACAAGAGTTTTGTGAAAAACATGAACTTTCTGAAAAGTCAAAGTCAGGTGAAAAACCAAAGCATCTTATTGTTAATAAGGTAAAATTACCTATACTTGACGACAATGCCATTGATAAGTTCTACAAGCCATTAAAAGTAAACCTCTCATGGGAAATAGAAGTTTATCAAGACCATCTTCTACTCCACCTAGAGTACGGAATGAGTCTAAGCCTCGAAGTAGAACGACAACGCCTAGAAGAGATAATCAAAACAATTCACGATCTAGAAGTAAAACCCCAACACCTAGAAGAAATGATCATAACTCTAAACCTAGATCAAATACACCCAAGAGAAATAACGAACAACAAAATGGTTATATGAATTACTATCCTCCTCCATTTTTTTCTCCATGGGGAATCCCTTCTTCATTCATGCATCCCAACCAAATGCAAGGGATGTTTGGAACTACCAATTTTGGACCCATGAGATATTGGGGACCAAATGTTTGATCTTGTGTGTTGTTACCTTGATATGCTTGGGAATTTATTTGGAACCCGACGAGTGGATTAAGGATAGTGGATGTTCTAAACACATGACAGGTAATCGAAGTTTGTTCTCGCACTACAAATCATATGACGGAGGTAACGTCACATTCGTAAGTAGTCTACGTGGTAATATCATTGGCAAAGTTACGGTTTCTCTTGACTCTATGACCATTTAAAATGTTGAGCACGTAGATAACTTAGGGTTTAACCTTTTAAGTATAGGTCAAATTTGTGACAATAAGTGTAAGGTCATCTTTTCAGAACATGACAGTGAAATTCTAAATTATGGAAAAGTTATTGGAAAAGATGTTAGAAAGCATGGGCTTTATGTCATGAAGGTCAATAAGAAGTCAAAAGACAACATATGTCTTGCGACTATAGATGATAGTTCTACTCTTTGGCATAGGAGATTAGGTCACGCTAATATGCACTTAATTCAATCTTTAGTCTCTAAGGAGTTGGTAAGACACCTCCCCAAGATGAAGTTTGATAGTCACTTTTGTGATGCTTGCAAAGTTGGAAAGCAAGTTCACTCAAGTCACAAATCCAAGAATTTGGTTTCGACCTCTCGGTGCTTAGAGCTTCTACGTATGGATCTTTTTGGACCTTCCGCCATACGGAGTTATGGAGGTAACCTTTATACCCTAGTTATAGTTGATGACTATTCTAGATTCACTTGGACTAGATTTTTGGCATCTAAGAATGAAGCTTTCGATCATTTCAAAATCTTTAGTCGAAGAATTCAAAATCAACTAGGATGTCCAATTTTCTCTATTAGGACGAATCATGGTAGGGAATTTGATAATAAAGTGCAATTTGGTGGCTTTTGTGAAGCTCATGGTATTACCCATAACTTCTCGGCTCCTCGCACTCCACAATCAAATGGGGTAGTTGAAAGGAAGAATAGGACACTCCAAGAGATGAGTAGGACGATGTTAAACGAGCAGTCTTTGCCTCAAAAGTTTTGGTGCAATGCCGTGGACACATCGACTTATATTCTCAACCGAATTCTTATTCGACCTTTCATAGGAAAGACCCCCTATGAGATTCTTAAAGGAAAGAAACCCTCATTGGAATACTTTAGGGTGTTTGGAAGCAAGTGCTTTATCCTCAACACCAAAGACTACCTTACCAAGTATGACCCAAAGTCTTACGAAGGTAACCTTTTAGGTTATTCCCAAACTAGCAAAGCCTACATTGTCCTAAATAAAACCACGGGGGTTATTGATGAATCACTCAACGTAACCTTTGATGAAACCCCTCCTTCACCCAAGACACCACCATTGGTTGATGATGACTTGGATGAATTAGAAGTAGTTAAAGCCAAAGAGGTTGGAAAAATAGGAGTTGAAGACCTTAATGTTGAAAAGGAAATAAACATTAAGGAGTCAAGGGATCATACTCTCAATAATATCATTGGTGACTTAAATCAAAGGACCCTAAGATCTTAAGTCCAAAACCAAAGCAACTTCTTTTTTTTTCATCTCCTTGATTGAACCAAAGAATGTTAAAGAAACTTTGACGGATGAAAGTTGGATCATTGCGATGCAAGAAGAATTGAATAAATTCGTTGCCAATGATGTTCGGGAACTTGTTCCTCCACCTAGAAGTTATACCATTATAGGAACGAAATGGGTCTTTAGGAATAAGTTAGATGAAAATGGTGTTGTATCTCGTAACAAGGCTAGACTTGTAGCTCAAGGCTATTATCAACAAGAAGGGATTGATTATTACGATACATATGCACCGGTAGCAAGATTAGAATCTATTAGAATACTTTTAGCCTACGCTTGTGCCTTAGACTTTAAGCATCAACAAATGGATGTAAAGAGTGCGTTTCTTAACGGTTTGATCAATGAGGAGGTATATGTGGCTCAACCTCCCGGCTTCATTGATTTTGAGAAACCGGATCATGTTTACAAGCTTAAGAAGGCACTTTATGGTCTCAAACAAGCACCCAAAGCTTGGTATGATAGACTTGAAGCATTTCTTGTTAAACATGAGTATACCATGGGGATGCTAGACAATACGCTCTTTACAAAGAAGAAAGGTCCTCACCTCATAATCGTACAAATATATGTTGATGACATTATATTTGGCTCAACTTGTCAAGAATTGTGTGATGACTTTGCCAAAATCATGCATGAGTTTGAAATGAGTATGATGGGAGAACTTAACTTCTTTTTAGGACTCCAAATTAAACAAATGGATGATGGTATTTTCTTTAGTCAATCTAAGTATGCTAAAGAAATGCTAAAGAAATTCAGATTAGAAGAATCTAGACAAATGAAGACCCCAATGGCCTCGGATACTAAACTCACCGTAGATGATGATTGTGAGTCGATAGACAACACCAAATATAGAGGTATGATTGGTAGTTTGTTATACCTAACGAAAAGTCGACCGGATATCATGTTTAGTGTTTGCCTTTGTGCTCGCTTCCAAGAGGCTCCCAAAACCTTTCACCTCGAAGCGGTTAAGCGTATCTTCCGATACATTAAAGGCACTATACATTTAGGATTATGGTATCCTAAAGGGACCAGCGTAGAAACTATTGTCTACGCAGAATCGGATCATGCGGGAGCTATGTGGACCGGAAAAGCACTAGTGGAGTTTGTACCTTCATGGGTTGTTGTTTAACTTCTTGGTTCTCCAAGAAACAAACCGCTCTTGCAATATCCACCACGGAAGCCGATTATGTGAGTGCCGGAAAAGCATGCCAACAAGCTCTATGGATGAAGAAAGCGCTTGTTTATTACGGGATTTCTCTTGATGATGTTCCCATCATGTGCGATAATAAAGGTGCTATAGACCTTAGCAAGAATCCCGTGCAACATTCGCGAACCAAACACATAGAAATTCGATACCATTTCCTTAGGGATAATGTTCAAAAGGGGAACATTTCAATTGAGAAGGTACCCTCCGAAGACAACTTAGCCGACATCTTCACTAAGCCACTTAAGAGGGAACCTTTTAATTACTTGTGTCTAGGTCTAGGATTAATGGAACATCTTCCTTAATTACCTTCTTTTTATTTTTGTGTGTTTTTTTACCACTTTGAGTCATTGAGTCTTCCAAACTCTTTTTGAAAAACCCTCTCTTCTCCTTTTCAAAATTCTCAAAGTCTCTTTCGAAAATGGTTGAGAAATGCTTTTGACATTGTTAATTCAATCTAAAAACGGTTTTTCATAGATTCTCGCTATTAATCTAGAGCTTACACAATTCATATGTATGATTCTCTCAAACATAGCAAGAACAAGATAGAATCATGGAGGATCATTGTGTCATGACTTAAGGTCTTGTCTTACACACCTCCTACATCGATTTTTTTATCCATGTATTTTGGTCAAATCTCTATTTGGTAAGTTTGCATATGTTTTCTTTGTCTATCTTTGCTTTTAAGCATATCCCTATGATAAGTTAGACTAGAAAAATAAGATTTGCTGAAAAATTTTCCTCCAAACACCAAACACAGCCTCTGTAGGCGGTTCCATATGCGAACCGCGATGCCTTAGTGCATTAAAAGCCCGAAAAGAACGATGAGATCATGTATAAATGCCATCTCATCACTCCCCCATACTAAGCCATTGCCGTGCCCTCACGCAATGCTAGAATAAAGTATCTAAGCATCACCAAAGTTCAATTTTATTAACCTTTATTGAAGAGTGAAAGACTTGCAACATACTACGATGATGTGTAAAGACATAATGTATGATTTTCATCACCAAAAGGTGACTTTTAGGGTCAAAGAATAGAAACAAGTCAATGTCCCTTAGAGTAAACTTCGTCATCCTTGATTGTCATACATTCCATGCTAAGTGCAAAAACAAGATCATTGTTGGTACAAGTCACAATGCTAACACTACTCATACGTTCAAATTGTGTAATACTTTTTCTCCCCGCAATCCTAGTTATTATAAAAGGAAATGGGTTACTAGCATTTTTTATCTATTTGTCATGGATCACAAGTGATTCATATTGACTTATTTGAGTAGTTATTAGTCCGAAAGCAAAGTAGCACGATTTGATTAATAGTTAGCCGAAGGACAAAATCTTTTAAAACGGCTTCTCGTGTATCTCCTTAAGTTCATATCTTGGCATAACTCGTTTCACGATTTGAGACCTTTCTCGGACCGATATTTGGCATGTACTTCATACTTCAAATCTTGGGAAGACGTTCTTGAAATTATGGTCTTCTCTTCATATATTTGGAATTTCTTCACTTGACGTTTTTGAGAGATTCTTCATATAGGACCACGACTTCATCATTTTTCTTCAATCTTTACTTTGGATTTTGATATACAACGATCCGCCTCCTTTTCGGACTTGGATATATTTATCCTCATACCTTGTTAGGGTCTTTTTGGATAGACTTTCTCCATTCTTTAGGGGAGTAATTGCTTCTCGTCGTGTGTCTTGATCCTTCATATTGATTTTGGAACAATGATACTTCACATCATCTTTGGATCTTTAGCAAAAATAGAGCTCCTCATGCCTTGTTAGGGCCTTTTTGGATGATCGCCAATCTTCGCGTCCCGCTTCAATAAGTTATGCCTTGGCTATGAACTCTATTCAACCCCGAGCAACTTTTAAACGATCTTGCGCTAGAAGCTAAGTAACCTTTCAAATCGTACGACCTTACTTATTGCAATTATGATTTATTCCTAATGCATTGATCTTATGGGAAGAAAAAGCCACAATTAAAAACATATGAGTTTTTGAAAGAACATTTTCATGTTCTACGTTTAGCATGATCACTTGTCTAACTCTATCATTTCTCGTTCTTCACTATATAAAGACCTCTAATTAAAGAGACTCGTGAATACTTAGCCGTGCAAGTCAAAATTAAGCCAAATTTGGATTAGCTTTCATTAAGACTATATCAAATCGAAGTTTTGGGTTTTCAAGCCACCTATAGGATCTTGCACTATCTTGGACTTTTTCAAGTTTAGAGAATGCGTTTTAAAGTTCCCTTGATAAGTGACTTTCTAGAATCAATTATAGGAACTTGCGAAAAGTTCTTGTTCTTAACCCGAATGAATTAAGACTTTCGCGTTTTAAAGCTCCCTATATAAAAGTCTAGCAAAACTTGAATTGAGCGGGTTAAGGAATGTAAATGGCTCCAAATGCCCATCAAGTCAAAAATTAACTCTTATTCTACCCATCGGAAAATATACATTCGTGTCTTAAAAACACTTATGAAAACTAAGAAAAATTTTAAAATTTGGCCATTTTTAGCCTTATTAGCAAAACAAAACATTGAAAGTTTTGAAAACGTGAGGGCGTAGCAAAGCAAGTACCTATTCACCCCCCATACTAAAAGTAAACATTGTCCTCAATGTTTCGAGTCTAAAGGTGGAGCACCCCCATACTAGAGACGAAGAATCGAATGCTTAGGATCTAGTATGGAAAGGGTGATCAACAATATATCTAAAGCCGTTTATTAATTATGCTAAAAGATAATTGTTAGAACAATAAAGGATATGTCATGGAATCGTGAAAAACTTCTTCAAACGAACGATGGAGGCTCACGTAAACGAACACGAGAGTCTTCAATCGTAGACGATGATGATGATCTAGATAACACAATCACAAACAACCACGAGACAACGAGTTGGAAGGGTACAAGTCCCCTTATTAGTGAATAAAAAGATAAGAATGGGATTTCCCCCACGAGGCACCTCGTTTTTGATTACCGAGTCATGAGCTCGACTCGATCCCCTTAAAATGTGAACATTTAAGGATATCATGGTGTGGTCAATTTTTGATGGGGCTTACATGATAAACAAGGCCCAAAAAGCAACCGGTAAAAAGGACTAAGTCCTTAAATGATGTAAAATACCGGGGTCGAAGATGGCGTTCTCGTTTCCATTGGAAAAACAAATTAAAGCCACTCCAACATGTGCCATAAACTCAAAGAGTTTGAAGAAAATAGAAGAGAAGTAGAAGGGTGAGACAATTGGTAAGACAAACGTTTGAGCTACTCGAGGTAGACTCGCACCAAGCAAATAGATATAGTTTCCATTTATTGCATCGGTGGAAGACCGAGATTTCCCTTTACATGAAATTCCGGGATCGAATATCTTGTCCTCGGTGGACAAGGATGAGGGAACATAAGGGGCTTCTCCCATACTAGAACCACACAAAACATCGTCAAAAGGAGTAGACGAGTTTGTAGTACTCAAATCACGTGGTGATGACGGAGTTAGATTTGTAGAAAAATCAATTAAATCACATTTAAGATCATTTCCTTTTTTATCTTTTAAACTCTCCTTATGAAAACCCTTGTTGATTATGTCGAAAATATTCGGTGTTTCTAAAACGATGTTAGTCACACTAAAAATTCTCACATTTTGAAACCGTTTTGGTTTTGGTGGTGGCAAGTTCTCAAAACGTTTATCGACGAAGAAAACCTCCCCATCGGGGCCAACATATTCATCATCCGAAAGATCTTCCGTAGAAACCGGCAACTTATCAACACTTTTCAAGAATGAAGGTGAAGGATTTTTCGATTCAAGTATTGATGGTTTCTTCTTTGTAGGCTTTGCACTCATAACCTCCACCGGCGGAGGAAATGGTAAATTGTATTTGGAGACATTCCCTAAAACTCTTGGTGAAAATTCTTTGCAAACGACATTGGTCGAGTCACCATGGTTTAAAGTTGCAATAGAATATACATGAGAAAGATTGGATTTTTGTGTTGCATTGATGACAAGTTCTTCTTCATTGAAACGAAGGGTGATTTTTCGAGCATGAACATCGATAAGTGCTCTTGATGTATCCAAAAATGAACGACCCAAAATGAGAGGAACTTTTCGATCGATGGGAATGTCTACAACGATAAAGTCAACGGGATAGTAAAACTTTCCGACTTTAACGAAAACGTCCTCGGCTACTCCACATGCCATGATCGTAGAATGATCGGCCATCTCGATGGACATGTTCGAAGGAGTAAGAGCCGGAAGTGAAAGCGATTTGAAAATCTCGAGAGGCATTAAATTAATACTAGCGCCAAGATCGGCCAAGGCGTAGCATTCCTCCATATCTTGAATAGCACACGGAATCAAAAATTTACCGGGATCACCGACTTTTTGTGGTATGCGGCTTAGAAAAACCGATGAACAACTAGACGTTTGTTGTAACTTTTCTTTGTTGTTAAGCATACTTTTGAAGTTTGCGGCGAATCGAGGCATCATGATTAAAGCATCGGCAAAACTTATGTTGAAGTGCAAATCACGAAACATTTTCATGAATAGCTCAAATTGATAATTGTTCCTTTCTTGTGCTTTTTCTTTGTTTCGTCTCGAAGGGTAAGGTAAAGGTGGTGTGGGTTGGTCATTAGGCAACGGCCTTGGAAACTCGGGTTCCACAATTGGTGTAGGTTCAACCGTAGGTGTGGTTTGAGCGGTACTTCGTGGGATTGTAATGTGCTCCTTTTCGACCATCACCTCGGGTTCTTTCTCGATTTCCTTCTCCGTAGAAGTACTTGGACGAGAGATTGGTTCTTTGAAAGTTTTACCACTTCGTGTAGCAACAACCTTCAATTCTCCCCTCGGGTTGTTAATGGTATCACTAGGAAGACCACCCGAAGAAGAGGGCTTACACATGATTGCTTCGAACATCTTAGCCATTCGGTCCTCAAATTTTGATTGCCTAGCATCCGCTTTCAATAACTCTTGCTTAATCTCATGTTGTCCTAATTCCATCTTTTGTTGGTTTTGTTGAAGACGTTGGACATTTCCTTCCATTTTATTTGCATGAGTTTTAAGTTCATTAGCAAGTTCATTTTTAAGCTCGTTTTTCAACTCGGACCTTAAGCTAATCATCTCACGTTGCATATTATCAAATTTAGCATCATTTGCTTTTGCATAATCTAAAAATTCTCCTTGCAAATTTTTCGTGTGAGCATTTTGAAAACCTTGTGTAGTGTTTTGAAAATCACGGTTTTGGTTTTGATTAGAGACTTGTCCATTCCCACTTTGATAATTCCCTTTGTTGTAATTGCGTGTGTTGCCTTGGTAATTACCTTGGTTGTTGTTTCGATAATTATTAACATTTTGATTTGGTGGAGCTTGATTTTGGCGGGAACCTTGGCCGTTTTGGTTGTAAGTTCCCGTTGCTACATAAGCACTCGAAGTGTTACCATCCGCGGTAATGCACTCGGAAAGATCATGAGCTCCTCCACACGATAAACAACTCTTAGCAACCGCTTTAACCGAAGCGGAATTGGAAGCTTCTTGAGCCTTCCAATGGGACATTAGATTAGCAAATCTATCAAAAAACCGATTTTCCTCATTAGCTTCATCATGTAAGGCGTTAATGCTACGAGACGATTGTGACGAAGATGACGAACCCATATTGGCAACACTCGGTGTGTTACGAGGGTTATAGACCTTAGATCGATTTTCAATGATTTGTAAAGCCTCATTTGTCGTCTTAAACAAAAAATTACCACCCGCGGCGGCGTTCAAATAATCTCGTTCATGATCATTAAGCCCATTATAAAAGGTATCAATTTGATGCAATTCCAAAAAATCATGATGAGGACATTCATGTAACATCTCCTTAAATCGTTCCCATGCCATTGAAAAACTTTCATTGTTACGTTGCACAAATCGTGAAATTTCATTTTTTAAGTGTGTTGTTTTCGATGGTGGAAAAAACTTGTTCACAAACTTAGAAACGAGATCGGCCCATGTCAAAATCGAATTTGGCGGTTCTTTCTCGAGCCAAATTTTTGCGGGTCCATCCAACGAATATTGAAACAACATCATCTTAATGGCGTCATGCGGAACATCTTTGAATTTGCTAGTGGCGGTGAGACGGTTGAAATTCCTAATGTGGTAATGCGGGTTGTCTTTCTCGTGACCTCTAAATTTGTTTGCTTGTAGCATCGACATTAAACCCGTCTTAATCTCGAAATTCTCCGCAAGGATGGCGGGAATAACAATGGCCTCTCCAAAACCCTCGGTGGGTGCTTGTAGCAACTCCATCATAGTACGATTAGCCATGACGACTTCTTGTTCTATAATAGGTTCAACAATTGGAGGTTCTTCAACAATCAACGATCCTTGATTTGCTTGCTTTTGAAGTCGTTTACGAGCTCGTTTAGCTTGATTACGAGTGATCATAAACTTCACGAAGAATGGGAGGTGAGCAAAGAAGATTCTTTTTGGTCGTTTTGTGGATTTTCAATTTTTTTGTGTTTTTGATGATATTTAATTTTTTTTGGATTTTGGTGTATCTTCGTAGACAACAATCTACAAAATCTCTCCTCGAATCAAACTCTTGATTAAAGAAGCCTCAACGGAATGAAAACGATCACGTGGAGTGAACGCCTTCGAATGACTTTAGAACTTTGGTGAAAACCAAATTGTTCACGAGGGTTTAATCACAAAGAAAACCAAGCAAATATAGTATACGTATTAATACTTTGGGCGGCAAAACCCTCGATTAGCCTTCAATCTCAAAATACTCACAAGCAAGCGGGGAAACGAGGCGGCGCGAAGCACTTAAGAGCCTTTTTCCTTAGGGTATATTTTATAATACCCGCCTTATACCCACCTTATAGTTCGTATCTTTCAAAATCGAGCTTCACGAAAGTATTTATCTATTTTTGCCTTTTCTTTTTGTTTGAGATTCGAATACAATAATTAGGAGATCAAATCCCAATTAAGGTTGTGTTTTCACACTTTTGGAGATATTGTATATTGATTGTGATACTTAATACAATATATTAATAATATTCACAAAGAAAAACCAAGAAAACCGATAATACGTGTTAAGGGAGTTCCACTTAACACAAATACTATTTTGGATAATATCAAAAACAAAATTTTCCAAATTAAGACACGACACACCTCCCCGGCAGCGGCGCCAAAATGATTGTAGTGTTTTACTACTCTTTAGGAAAAGAGCGTAAATAGCGGAAAGTATCGAGTGATGATTTTAGGAAAAATCAACACTAATGACCCACAATCAAATAAGATGATAGAAAGTTGTTCGTTTCCCAAGGAGGTATGGTGTTGTGAATTAACTTGTATGTATTTGAGATTAATATTGAGAAGAATGGGGATGAGAGGATGAAAGACGGATACGTTAAAACTAAACTACGACGAAAACGTAAAGCCGTGAAAAACTACTCAAATTAAAAAATTTTAAAACCAAAAACAAAATATCAAGAAAAGATTAAAAAGACTAAAACAAGTCAATAATAATATAAATAAAGATAAAAATCCAACAAAGATATTTTAAAACTTTTTATTAATTAAATAATTAATTTTAAATGCTAATTAAAGCCCTAAAATTAAATTTAACTAATTCAAAAGTCTAAAATATGATTTTATTGAATAATCACTTAACTTATATTATTAGAAGACCAAAAAGTAATTTTCTAAAAATTAAAACCTATTAAAACTATTTTTATTACTCTAAAAATGATTAAAAATGATTAAAACCTAATTAAACTTAAAATAATTATAAAAATAAATCCAAAAGTGATAAAAATAATATAAAAATGGAAATAGTCCTAATTAAAGATAAAGAACCTAGGAAAAATGAAAAAGAAAGAAAAATAAAATTTTGAAAAATTAATAATAAAATATTATTAAAATAATACTAAAAAATAAAAGTTTCTAAAATTTGAAATAAAAAATTTCTAAAAATCCTAAATAATATAATTAAGAGAAAAACACAAATCTAAGCTCCTAAACCTTTTTAATAATTTTATAAAAATCTTTAAAGTTTATAAAAAACCTTAAAATATTATAAAATTAAAAATTAAAGTTTTTGAAACCAAAACTAGATGTAAACCTCAAGAATATATTTTAAAACCTAAAAACTATTTTTCCTAAAAATAAAAACTCTTTTTGGTATTTTTTATCGATTTTCTAAAATTCGTCTATTAAATAAATCCTAGTAATTAATTAAATGAAAGGAAAAATATGAAACTAGTTTTGAAAAGTCTATAAACCTAATAGGATCCCAAGAAAAATAAGCCACACAAAATAAGCTTATAAAATAAGCTAGAAATGGTAAAATAAGCCACGGCTTATTAAATAAGCTAAAAATAAGAAACGGGTTAAATAACTATGGAAACCACAACTCTCAATCAAAGTCCCCAGGGCGCATTGGTAAAGTATGTGTGTGTTGAGTGTGGAGACCAGGGTTCGAGTCTGCTAACCCCCTTTTTGCTACTTTTTTATTTTTTTTTATTTTTAACTTTTCCAAACCAAAACGTGACACTTGTGTGACTTGTAATCCAACTCCAATTCCTTTTAAACACCAGATTAAGCTAGTTTTGAATGATCAAAATGTGCCAGGTTGGTAGTTTTCTGATGAACAATTGCTTAATGCATACTTGTGCACTTGGAACCAAGAGGGGCTTGGTTTGAGCTTATTTGATGGTTATTGTGGACAATGGGGGGCACCCTTGAGCTTGTTGAAGCTCAAGGAGTCAGCAAGTAGCAAGACTTAAACACACTTAGCACAAAATAATCAAAATCCAAGCATACAAAGGCTATAGCAATTCTCTGTGACAGATTATGAAGTCTGGTGGTCTTAAAGGGTTATTACTAGCTATCCAGTGAGATTCAAACTACCAACTTAAGCATACAATCTCTCAAGATGAAGCACAACCAATTCAAACTCTCAATAACCCTAACATCAACAGGTAATCAAGATCTAGCAACCAAATTTCATACATAAAACAGACAGATTAGTGATATGCAGGTTTCAAAATCACTTTTCCTTTTTAAGCACACAAATGAACTCCAAAACTCTTCTAATCTACTAACAACTAGTGAGCAACTTAACTCAACCTACAAACAACCTTCTAACACCTTATAGCAACACAATCAAAAGCTACTCCCCTGCTAAATCCTAATGCCAAACACCCTGTTAAGTTACTTGAAAACGTTTTTAACACACCAAAATGCTTACAAAAGCTACCAGTTTGATTCTCAACCTCTCAAACATGCATATGAACACATTAGCATACAATTCAAACACTTAAAACGCCATTTAGCACAGAATCATACAAGATCATATACTTTACTAATTCTGAACTTTTAAAGAGAAAAAGAGAGATTACCTCAGGGCTTTACATCCAAAGCCCTAGAGGATGAAAATCCTCCTCCAATCCAACTCGGGTTGGAGCAGATCTAGTATCAACAAGCCTTCAATCCTGCTTATGACAAATCAAGAACAAGACAACAAGAACAATATACAATATACTATTCTGATTTATTTCTTTCTCTTTTAAAACTCTCCAAATCTTTTCCAAAACTTCTTAAAACGTATCTAAAACCCTTAAATCACCAAAATCATGAACCTTTAACACCAAAATACCTTGGACAGATTTCTACCAAGTAATACTTAACTTTTTCAAAACCTTTTGAGAAATTTTGAAAAGCAAAATCACTTAACTAAATTAAAAGATGGAACTCAGAATTCCTTCACCAAATAACACCAACTTTAACAAAAATAAAAAGGAATTAACTTGCTTTTTAAACAAAACCAACTTTTATTTCAACTTAAAAGGAATTACAATATTTGGAAGGAAAACTGGAACAAGGGCTTCACACATTCTGTGAGCTCCTTATATAGAGACCTAAGAACAATCTAGAATAGAAAATACAAAACCCTAATGCATAGAAAATCCCAAAGTTGCCCTTGACGGTTTTGAGTTGGTGAGCTGTCCTTTTTGATCCTGGCTGTTCATTTGTGCGTTGTGAGTAAGCTATTCATCATGGACGTTCATTTTGGACACGTCATGTGCCTTGGGGACTAAGGTATGATGTGATTGGCTGAGAGGGAATTGGGGGTGGGGTCCTCAAGTGGTGGGATTGGGGTTTTTAGGAGTGGGAAGGGTTTTGGAGCGTGTGAATTACTCGTGTGCAAAAGGAATTGGATTTTAACCCAGTTTAAGTGAGGGTAAAATCTGGGGAGTAAAAAGATAAACAGTAACACCCTTGAATCCGAAATTGGGGGAAAAAACATGTTAGGCGCGTTTTTCTTTTTGAAAGTTTAAATGAGTGCAACTTTGGTCCTTGTCCTTTGTAATTTCTGGCAAACAAAGTTTCAAGCCCTAAATACGCCTTTCCTTTGTAAATAAGTTTGGACCTTTTACAATTTTGGCACAAGACTTTGTAAAAAGCTTATCAAGGGTTGATTTTGCCATGTTTTGATTTTTCAAGGGCTGATCTTGGACTTTTTGATCTTCAAAGGTCTTCAACATAACTTTGACTTCATGAGGGACCATAATTGGCAATTTGAATTTGTTGAGGGACTATTCTTGCCATTTCTTCAAAGTTGAAGGACCTTTTTGCAATTTTGACAAACTTAAGGGACCAAACTTGTAATTATTAATATACAAGGGTTTTAAGTGTCATTTCTTCATTCATTGAGGATCAATCTTGTTTTGTCTTCAAGTCTTCAAGGGTATTTGATGAAAATTCCATGATTAGGGCCCGGTTCTTTGTACGGCTTCGTTTCTCGTGTTCGTTTTTCCTTGTATCTTGTGATCTTTTGTCTTTTTCACGATATCCATACCTAAAATACACAAGTAAACAAACACAAGCATATATATGGTATTTTATGACATTTTAGTGCATTAAAAGCCCGAAAAGAACGATGAGATCATGTATAAATGCCATCTCATCACATGTCCACGGTTTTTCCAACCCCAAATAGTGCACAGAGTTTAGCGTTTTCGGTCCCCATGAATCTCAACCCCAAAAACTTCAGTTTACATCCACATAACATTAAACATAAAAATTGTTTAAGTAGAAAAGGAGGGAAAAACAAGCGGACACCAAGCCGTACACACAACACCCATCCCATGCATGCTCCATCCTAGTTCTCAGCGGTTACCTGAAACACATGCCAAAAATTTGGTCAACGAAAACGTTGAGTGGAATTCATAGGTTTTTCAATCCATTTGAACGTATATATAATAAAAATCATTCGTGATCATTTATAGTCTTGTCGATCAAACAAACTATAATCAGGATACTGACAATTGTGTTTAAGCTCATGACACTAATCCGTTAACTCAATCACCCGCGTAAATATACCGGCATGATTCAGATGAAACCAGTGCCCCTTCTAAAGGCATCAGTTGCAATTATACCTTATTTCTCATACAAAATAATCTACCGCAGAACTTACTATAAGTACAGCTTCTCGGCTAGCATTGGGTCGTTAACCCCGTAGTACTACAAATTGCATAAGCGGCTATTTCCCCCTACTCGAGGGCAAGACAATAGTTAATAGTTCATGAATTTAGGGACTTTTGCAACTTTGGTACTCAACACAATTTCTAAGGCAACTTTCGGGTCTAACAATCATTCATGATATACGTTCCTTTTAAAAACTAGCATGCATTTCCCTCGCGGGTAAAACAATTTGAAATAATATAAGCGAGGCTATAAATTCACACCTTAGATATTAAGTAATCGGTAGTTCGAGGGATGATCACTGACGATGTTACGGATGCCCGGGTAAATCAACACCTATCACAAATAACGCGTAATGAGTAATCTCATTTAAATACTTACGGTACTGTATAAAATACATATATACAAGTCACTTAAGACAAATATAACTCACGCCAAAAACAAAAAAAAACAACAAGTATCACTTATTCTATACCATTCATTCTCATTAGTTACGCTATCCATTTTTACTCATTCTCGCCGGTACTCGACTAAAGTACGGGCTGTTTTACCTTATTAAACCATGCTTATAAAATTTGACAAAATTTCCAAAAATCCTATATGACCTGTAGATAACATGTTTTTAAGCCCAATAAAAGTTTTTACTTTTACGACCCGTTACGCAACTCATTTCCACGACTACATTTTACGGGCTGAAATTGCGCTTCGACCAATTTTGACCTCTTTGACCTATATGAAAAATACCTTTGACTTCTTTGACTCATAAGTCAACATATAGACCCATTTGTACAGGTTAGGGACCAAATTTTGACCCTTGACCATTTACCAATTATACTTGTGACCCTCGGGATTTGACTAAAACTTCGCACAAATTCGGATTGTGAAAGTCCTCGTCTCCCGGTACCCGATCTTTAAAATGTCATAACTTTTAGCTCGTTTTGAGTCACGGGCTCTACCTTATACCAAATTAAAGCTAGGAAAACCCTCTACAACTACATTTAGTTTTCAAGACCTGGAACAAAAATCATTTTTATAAAATGGACCAAATGTTTCTGCCTAAAAATGACCATACCAAAAACATGCTTAGACTCGATTCCAAGACTTCTAACCAACACTAAACATCATCCTAAGCCTTCCCAAACATATCCTAACATCAAACTTCAATCCTACCCCTATTGATCAACCAATCTCAATATCAAGAATCAAAGAAAATGAACATGCAAGTAATAAGACCTATATGAATCATCCTAAAACAACAAACCAAACACAAATATAACATGCAAAATCAACAACCACCATGGCTCCCCAAACACCCCCTTTGCCGTGGGGTTTGGGTGACCCAATCACCACAACCAAATTAATTTTGGTGGTTTTTCATGGTGTTTATACTTCCATAACACTAAATATCAACATGCATTAGCTCTTTTAGCCACAAAAACGAATTTGGATCATATGGAAAAATCTTGAAAAATTTTTATCAATGCATGTTGGATTTGAGCACATGAATATGTGGGGAATGACCAAACTAAGTGTGGTCTAACCTTAGATTTTTGAAAAATCAAGTGGAAGAAGATTTTTGGTGAATTTTTGGGTGGGTTTGGGGTGTCCGTCGGATAGAGAGAGAAGAGGGAGAGAGTGTTTGATTTTTGGTGCAAGTGTTGTATGTGTTTGTGTGTGTTTCAATTTTGGCCCTTTTGATGGGTTAGGAGGGACCTTTGTGCAATTTTTGGTTTCTTTTGTCCTTAAATAGAAAACAACCTCAAAACTTTGCGGGTTTGACTCATTTGTTAATTTTGAAAATTTTACGGGAGTCGGAAATCTTCCCGAACGCTCCAAAATATTTTTGGGATACTTTAAATGTACTTGGAAGGCTATAAAACTCACCCGACTCAACTTAACACGAACCGTAAATAAAATTCTCGAAAAATTACATTATCGATAAATCGTTAAAAATTATATGAAATTGTGCATCCCTCGGGATCGTAATCGTCATCGTCCTTCTCAAAACGTCAAACGTAAAAATTATAACCTCGAACATCGGCTTTAACCAAAATACTTATAAGTATAGAAATTAAAATTTATTAAAAATTTCAAAAATTAGCGTAATTTAGGGTATCGTTAATGACCTCGATTCTAGGGTGTCACACTTAACACTAATCAACAATCAATTAAAACCTTATAATTCAATGAAAGAACTTAACGACTTCCTCTTAACAATCTCATATTCCATATAAGTTAAATTTTACATTATTCAAATTTCAACCAATTTTATACTCAATTCGATATCCTACCTCATTATCCAATACTTACAACCTTATTCTTCGGCCTTGTAAAGGCAATACAATCTCAATATGAATCAACACTTAATTTCCAATCCTATTAACTCTTACAACAACAATTATCAAATGAGTCATTAATATGAAATGACTTGATCATTCAACTAGACTTCTCGGAAAGGTATTAGTGGCATGAGGCTTTTGGGTAATGGTTCCAATAACAGCCTCAAGTGCAACATTCACCCTTTCGATTTCAAATTTAAGAATTGGGTGACAACGAATCAGATGACATCTTTCTAGGTGGTAATGTTTTATCAAACTCCACTCTATAAGAAAAGATCGTCATGACATCGGTATCAGATTTAATCTCGCCAATTCTTTTTCAATATCACAATCAACTAATATCTACACTTCTACGAATATCAACCATTTGTTGGGATCATAAATATCCACAACTTGGTTTAGATCTAGGATAGCTAGAATTCCTACGAGAATAGCTTCGATTAATTTACTAGGGAATTTAGGGTTACTTGTGACAATCGACGTCGTATAAATACCTCGTATAAAAGTTAAAATAATCATCAAACAATCATGTAATAAAATTACTTCATATATATATATATATATATATATATAATCCAAGTTATATATATATTAAAATAACACTTCTCAGTCTTGGCCTTGTCGGTAACTCGGGAATTCTTCGGCACCGTTATAGTCAAAAGATTTTTAGACATTTTTAGAAAAATGTTTATAGTTAAAAGATTTTGAAATGTTTTATTCAAAACCTTAGTTTTAAAAATCTTTCGTTCTCTATAGCGAGAGCTCTGGTACCAAACTGTAACACCCCTAAATTTATACAACTCAGTTCAGCGGAAGACTAGTTGGTGTTACGGGATAGCACATTACTCACATCATAGAAAACGCATAAAAATCGCGTCGTTTAATAATAAATCATTTCCATTCATAAACATCAAAGTTACATAGGTCCCAAGTCATTATATTTCATACAAAGTTTTACAAAGTATTTGAATGGAAAATATTGTTTAAGTGCGGGCCATGAATTCTTGTCGTCTTCCCGAGAATTACCTTCAAGTACCTGAGATAAAACATGTTAAAGAAAAGGGTCAGCGATAACGTCGAGTGAATTCATAGAGTTTAATAAATTCCATAAATATAACTTTGGTATAAAATTAGTACCAAAAATCAATTCGTACAAATCATTGTAATAGGCCGTAAAATAGCCAAAAATATTTTATACAAATCTTTGTAATAGGCCGTTAAATAGCCAAAGTCGTTTTATACAAATCCTTATCGAAAATCATAATATAGGCATTTGCCTTAAAAATCATCATACGAGCCAATGTCGTAAAAACATCATACAATACGTCTTATAACATTGTATGAAAATAAAAACCGTTATATGAATATGGTTATAAAAACCAAAATACAATCATAATATCAATAGTATGACCCTATATTGCTAGTCAGGCAATACATCGTAATTCGGAGCGTCTATTAGTATTTCGTTAATTCGGATTATTATAAGCCGCATGACATTGTTACCTTACTAAAACAAAACGGGTAGCTAACCCGATACAAATTTTGCCCATCTAAAGTAGCGTGTCGTCACAAAGGTCACGCTATTGAAATCTTCTCATACATAAATTCGCTTACCAATCAATGTGGCAAGACGGGGATCAACCGTCAAGGCGCGAACTGGGGTGATCGTCCCCAAATAGTACTATTAAATGCATAAGCGTCTACCAACTCCCGGTAGTTCACAATTCATGCTAATGGGACATTTAGTGACATAACCTAACTTTAATAATCCATTTTTATTTCATCTATCGGGTCCTTTAATCATTCATAGGGTCATACAATCGGGTCATTCAATCATTCGGGTCCAAAATCAATAAACAAACAATCGGGACAAATGGTGTCCAAATTTTATAAAAACTAACATGTTATCTCCCTCGCGGGTTTATAAAACATTTATAAAAACATTTAAAAGAGTGCGAGGCTATGAACTCACGTTGATGTGGGAAGGCGGGTTATCGGCAATTCGGATGTACGGTACGTGCTTCACTCACGGAAACCTAGACAAATAATAATCGGTCTTAGAAGTTTTTCCAATGACTTTATAAAATATCAATTATGTATACATATGATGATTATATATATATATGATGATCAAGTGAGTTTACATATTCTCATTTACTCCTTTTAGTGTTATATGTCGATAACTTTTATACTAGTTTTCTCGTTTTACCAATTTACGTGTTTTAGGTTCAATAAGCCTATTATAAGTTCTTAACTTGTTTTAATCCTTTTTACACTTATATTATCAGTATTTAAACTTTACAAGTTGGGCCTAAATGGGTTAAGCCCAATAGATTTTTTTTTACAAGTTTTTATCCTACATAATCCATTTATTAGTCCAATATGTTTATTTAACTTGTTAATGTCCGTATGCCCTATAGTTTGGGTTTTATCGGTTTTTACTTGTTATACATGTCTATATATCAGTATATAAGTTTTATAATGTTTTCATTAGACGGGTCCAACCATCTAAGTTTTATTTAACAAAAACGTTAATTTTACGGCAATAGCCGAAAAAGTCGTAAAAATCATGTTTATAGTTTTTATAACTTATAAAACATAACAAGTTACCATTTTTATAAAATTTCCACTTATTTATCATTGTACATATTTATATAAATAAAATTCAAGAGTTAGTGGGTTTTTATTTTACATTTTATATATTAAAATGTGAGTGCTTATATAATAGTATTATTCTTTAATTTCCAAAAATCTGATTTTTAACTTCATCTTTACCAAAACTGCCATATCTTGAGTTCTACATGGAGATAGAAGCTCAAATTTTTATCACATAAACTACATGATATTTGCTACATTTAACTCTCCTATAGCTACTGTTGAATCATCCTTTAAGTATTTTCTAAAAATCGTCCAAAACAGTAACTTCAGATTTATACCCTAACCTTGTTTTGATCATATCTCACTCATTATTTTGATTCCATTGCATGGCCAACTCTCACATGTGTACAAGACTCATAGCTTACTGTAAATCTATTCCACTTCATCATTTTATCAGTTTATGACTTACTTCTTTACTGTTTTATACAGCCATCAAATTTAACCAAGATTTTAACCTTGTTTCTTATGGTTTTTCACCTTTTTATCCATGATTATCAACAACAAATACCCACATAACATTTTTATCATCATATAATCATCATAAATATATACAATAGGAAATAAAATACATGTTTACATAATCAAAATAACAAGAAGTTGAGGAGGACAATCTTTATACCACCAACTTGATGTAGTTTATGAGTTTGACATGGTTTTTGATGGAGAAACTTATGATGCACCATGACCACCTTCATGACCACCATTCTTCATAGAAACCTTGTGGAAAATCAGCCCTCCTACTCCATGAAAACTCCTCCTTGGATGTTATAACTTGCACCAATCAATAGGGCTTCAAAAGGGCATCAACATGTATATGAATAACATGAGATTTTGTGGTTGATTTTTGATCAAATGAGGGTGTTTGTGAGAGGAATATGGGACGGCATATGGTGCTAGAGAGAGAGAGTTTGTGTAGTTGTTTGCATGAGTGGGAAGTGAAGAATGGTTTTAGGTAGTGGTTTTGATGGAACTTAGCTTCAAGTGGAAGCTAAAATGACATGTGTAGCTAGTTTAAGTGATAACTTGACACCAAGTTATCTTGGTGGAGGGTTGTAGCCGGTTTTGATGGGGGTGGGACAAGTGTCCCACTTGTCTCATCCCCATTTAATTACGGGTACTCCTCGATTCTAGTTTCCTCGATTTGCGTGCCCTCGGGTCGTTTTACGAAAAACGTTTTTATAAATTATGAATCACCGTCACAAAACGAATCCAATAAAAATTGTCTCATCAAAAACGGAGTTCGAAAACGTAAATACGTAATCCTAGGGTTTCCGGTTTAGTCGTAAAGGACGTTAAAATAAAATCGTAAGTCCTAATCTCTTCTCGTAAATTTATGAGTTTATGAACTAACACAAATTTAAAACTCCAAAATAATATTCACGGATAAATTTATTTTCTGAAATGTCGGACTGTCACCAAAGACGGTGTATGTAAACGTAAGCACGTAACGTTGAATCCTCCGGTTTAGACGTAGTCGATGCTACTCTAAGACGTAAATCCAAATTTCTTCCCAAAAATATGTGAGTTCATATTGTAACATTAAAATAATGTTTTCAAATAATATTTGAGAATAAAATATCAACCATAAATTTGACGGATTGTCACAAAGGAAGTTCCGAATGAAGGAAGTTCCAAATGAAGGAAGTTCCGAATGAAGGAAATTCCGAATGAAGGAAGTTCCGAATGAAAGAAGTTCCGAATGAAGAACTTCCGAATGAAGAAGTTCCAGATGAAGGATTATTTGATTGATAGTATTTGCCTGTTATATGTACTTGTTGAATTATGTTATGAAATGTGTTATGCTTAGAAGTAAGAATGATTCAAATCTATATGTTTTTGTGCATCAACCTTTCATGTCTTATCTTAAGCAGATACAATGACTAATCCAACAGTACAAGCAATCCAAGACTCTAGAGAAGCCGCTATTGCTAAAGCACGAACCCTCAAGTTCATACAAAACAATTACCGGCTAAAGCAAGTCTCAAAATCCACTCACCATGGATTCAAACAAATGGCGAAGTACGTGATCAAGAAGATTGATCAAAAGCTCCGTGAACGTAGATTGATGAGGAGCTTGGAAAGATTCGTTGGTGGTAGACCATATTTAGTGCACCACAAGCTACTGCAACGATCCATCGAATGGGTGGTACATTTCAGGTCCACTTTATATTGGTTTTCAAATTGTGAATATGTACATTTGTGAATATTGTGCTTTTACGGCTTGATGTAGTGTTAAGGTATGATAATTTTTCAAGAATTTCTCACGAGATTCTAAATCTTTCAAAATATATCATACTAAAGCACTACAACTATCCCTTATTAACTTAAGGGGGAGCATTAACATGTTCTATGGCCACACACCGATTTCATTTTTTACCCAAAGACCGGTTAATCCATTCAATATCCCAAATATTAATGGTTAACATTTTGGATAAGGGGAGAAAATGGGATTAAGGAGACTTAAGTGATACTTGGCTAAAAGATGAAAAAGACTTAACGATAATCCAACTTAATATGTGTAAAGCACGTGTTAAGGGGGAGCGTTTTTAATGATCAAAAACACCTAAGTTACGAAACTTTTGATTTCAATATCACAAGTACTTTAGGTGATTTTCAATGATTTTTCATGGTGGCAATTCCTTCCCAAAACACGCTTAATTCACGACGAATGTGGTGACAAAAGGGTGGTAGGAATAGGTTTAGTCCAATGATTCATCAGAGCCGATGGAATCTTCCCAAGGACAATTCCCTAGATAGAATTAGAAGTCCTAGGAAAGATGGAGAAAGAATGTGAACGTAGCTGAATGCCGACCAAGTACTTAAGCTAGCACTGGAACAATCACAACAAGGTGCTATTGATGACGTATTGGTAAGCATTGAAGGGGTTGAAGAATGAAAAAGAATTGTAAAGATAAAGGGTGTAAAGAAAGAAGCCCTCCTTACAACTTTAGGCAGAAACCGGGTCAATACATATGTTATTGAGGTCATTTTTGCTAATGATTCTCGGTATTGAAGAAAGACATCATGGACCCAGTGATGCAATGCACAACCCTTCCCAACTAACTCAAATATCTCTCAAAAGGTATTTATTTTAATCACACGGAGAACATCACGTTATCTATTGGTTTATTCACTCTGAATAGACTGGTATTGAAAAGGTGGCACTCCTCTCCAGCCATCGCTCACTAAATCAAAACGCACAATCGAGTCTAGAGCCAAGAGATCATCAAAAGTCTCATTAGGACACTTTCCATTTATTCCTTGCTTTCTCACACACTGTGAAAAGTAAGAGATTTTCATGAGTCCTACGCAGTATTCCTGTAATATTGCCAGAACATCCGAGTAATACGCAAGTATTACAATGAAGATGGAAATCCTGCTTGAGCCAACATCAAACAAGCTCATGGTAGGTTACACGTGCGGTTCTTTTAGAACCAATCTTGTGAAAAACTGGAAAGAAACAGTGGTTTAACTCTTAATTGAACTTAAACTCGTTCCAGGCCTCTACGCATTATCATATGATCTTGCCAGAACACTCAGAGTGACTCTTTATTGATCACAGTGACGAGTGGAAATCCTTCTAGTGTTAACATCAAACAGCACTTGGTAGGTGACGTGCAAGATTCTTTATGAACTGAGCTCGTGACAACTGGAAAGCAACGATGGTGAAAATCTTAATTGAAATTCACTTGTTCCAGGTTTCATGAATTGACGGCTTCAAATCACAGGGTTAATTTATCCAAGTGATTCACTTCTTATGTTCGCAGTCAGCTTTGGACGGTCGAATAAAGAGAACGGGTTTACCCGCGAAATCCTGTCAGGAAGTTACTTAATTGAAACTATCCGTCACGGGTACGATATCTAATATCGTCCAACGGTCTTCACCGACCGGAGGTAAAATGCTACCGAATTAGAATAAAATGTTCAAAGCCATTTTATTCGTGTCGTTGCTGTGTACCTGTTAAAGACGGTGGCGTTGCTGTGTACCTGTTGAAGACGGTGGCGTTGCTGTGTACCAGTTAAAGAGGGTGGTGTTGCGGTGTACCTGTAGAAGTCGTTCCCACATGCTTATGTCTTTCTGCATCAAAGTTCAGCAAAAATTCAAGAAAGTACAAGATGAAGTCTTCCGCTGTAACAAACTCTGAAGCTTTCGAGAATTCAACAAAAAAGACATAAGTGTGTGGAACATGGAGTCACGAGGAGGCTAAATTCACAAGAAGGCAAAGATCGCACGTGAAAGGCCAAAAGAACAATGCTCTCAAGCCAAAGCCAAAAAGATGAAACCAACATATTCACAACAAAAGAAAGAAAAGAAGAAAAGACTACGAGCTAAAGAACGAAGACTTAGTATAGTATGCTAGGTTTAGAACTTTGTAACGTGGAGTGACCTCCCTTAGGGGGAGATTGTTAGAAATACGTTTTTACGTATATTAGAAGTATCGGTCACTCCACAATATTATTTATGTTGTAATAGCTCGTAGTTAATAGTTACTTATTTAGTTAAGTAAGAACCGGTCCATGGGCTTGTCATGGGCCGCCCAAGTCCACATAAGACTTGGAAGTATAAATACCCCTTTCCTCCTTGGAAAGGGGTTGGTTGTTGTTCATTTGAAGATTCCACTTAATAAAAATACACATAGTTTTCTCTCACTTTCTCTCTCTAGTTTCTCTCTCTAGAAAACATCAACCCACTTCATAGATTCATAGGTTATCAAGATTCTACACCAATGTCTAAATCGTTCTCTCTGACTGTCCGTCCGTTTGAGGATGAAAAGCCGTGCTAATCTTAAGTTGTGTACCCCAAGCTTTCTGCAGACTCTTCCAAAATCGCGAAGTGAATCGAGGATCTCTGTCTGAGACGATGCTGGATGGAGCACCGTGGAGTCTCATGATCTCCCTTCTATACGTATCCGCGAGTTTACTGACCGAATATTCCTTGCGGTTCGGTAAGAAATGAGCTGATTTGGTAAGTCGATCTACTTAACCCAAATTGCATCGTGCTTCCTCTTGGTTGGCGGAAGACCAGTAACAAAATCCATGGTGATTTTGTCCCACTTCCACTCTGGAATATCTAACAGTTGAAGAAGACCGCCAGATCGCTGATGCTCGATCTTAACCTGCTGGCAGGTAAGAAATTTGGAGACGTAAGTGGCAACATCCTGTTTCATACCACTCCACCAAAAGTACTGTTTGATATCATGGTACATCTTGGTCGAACCAGGATGTATAGAGAATGGGGAGCTATAAGCTTCAGCTAACAAGGCTTCCCGGAGTTCTTGATCATCAGGAACACAAAGTCTCGTACCATGCCATAAGATACCATCTACATCTACTCTGAATTTTGTCTGCTTCTCCAAATTCTGAATTATCGCCCAGATTTCTTCATCATCTTTCCGAGCTTCCTTGATCTTAGAGAGTAGCTCGAGTTCTAATCTAAGATTAGCCCAGTAACCGTGTTGTCCACGTACCATGATTTCTATGTCCAGTCGCTCCAAGTCTCTTATGATTTCTTCCTCAATTTCAATGTCGTTGATCATTCCGGACTTCCTGCTAAGTGCATCTGCTACTACATTCGCCTTGCCGGGATGATACTGCAGATTAATGTCATAATCCTTCAACAGCTCTAACCATCTCCTCTGCCTCATGTTCAATTCACGCTGAGTGAAGATATACTTCAAGCTCTTGTGGTCCGTGAAAATGTCACATGATTCTCCATATAAGTAGTGCCTCCATATCTTCAATGCAAACACGACTGCAGCACGTTCTAAGTCATGCATAGGGTAATTTTCCTCATAAGGCTTAAGCTGCCGTGAAGCGTACGCGATCACTTTCCCATGTTGCATGAGAACACAGCCAAGTCCCTTCCCCGATGCATCACTGTACATTTGAAATCCACCCGTACCAGATGGAAGAGTAAGAATAGGTGCAGATACTAACTTCTGCTTCAGGTCTTCAAAGCTCTTCTCTCGTTCTTCAGTCCAAACGAATTTCTCCCCTTTCCGCATCAGTTTGGTCAATGGTAGCGCTAGGCGGGAAAAGTTCTCCACGAACCTATGGTAATAGCCAGCTAAGCCTAAGAAACTGCAGACTTCAGTCGTTAATGTCGGCCTCGGCCACTTAGTAATAGTCTCAACCTTCGCTGGATCCATAGTGATTCCTTCTGTTGATACAATGTGACCTAAGAATGCTACCTTTTCTAACCAGAACTCACACTTGGAGAATTTAGCATAAAGCTGCTTTTGACGAAGAATCTGTAGTACTGTACGAAGATGGTCTTCGTGTTCCTCATTGGACTTTGAGAAAATCAAGATGTCATCGATGAAGACAATGACGAACTTGTCCAGAAATTCATGGAAGATTCTATTAATAAAATCCATGAACACTGCTGGAGCATTGGTCAGGCCAAATGACATGACTACAAATTCGTAGTGGCCATAGCGGGTGTGAAAACATGTCTTGGCGATGTCCTGCTCCTTAACCCGTAGCTGGTGATAGCCTGACCTAAGATTAATCTTGGAGAAGTGTTTGGCCCTTTGGAGTTGGTCAAACAGATCATCTATACGTGGGAGTGGATACCTATTCCTGATAGTGATCTTGTTGAGCTCGCGATAGTCGATGCAATGATGCATACTACCGTCCTTCTTCTTAACAAATAAGACCGGTGCGCCCCATGGAGATGCGCTCGGTTGAATGAAACCTCGTTCTATAAGTTATTGCAGTTGATCCTTCAGCTCCTTTAACTCTATGGGAGCCATGCGATAAGGAGCCTTGGAAATCGACTCAGCTCCTGGGATGAGCTCGATATTGAATTCCACTTCTCGTGCAGGAGGTATGCCCGGAAGTTCTTCTGGAAATACATCTTGGAATTCTAACACTATCGGCTGATCTTAAATTGATGGGGATTCAACATGCATGTCATGAACCGTAGCTAGATAACCCTCGCAGCCATGTGACAGTAGTGCACGTGCTTGCAAGGTTGATATGATTTGTACAGACCTGCCGGGTACGAACCCGTTATGAATGTAATCTGGTGCATTAACATCACCGAAGATGACTCGATATGAATGGCAATCTATGGTAGCATGATGCTTGGATAGCCAATCCATGCCCAAAATCATGTCAAAGTCATTCATGTCCAGCGGAAGTGCGTCAACAAGACGAACCTTATCGTCAAACTCTAGGGGAAGACTCTTGTACACATGAGTGATAAGTACAGAGTCTCTCAAAGGCGTGGAAATACTGAGTCTATTCTCTAGTGGCATGGGGAGTATCCTAGCATTCTTGGCATAAGCAGTAGAAATAACCGAGTGAGTAGCACCCGTATAAAAAAGAACACATGCAGCTTGACCATACATATACAAGATTGCATTGATGGTACATGTAGACTTGTTGTCCTGATCGCGAGATGTCGTGTAAACGCGTCCAGTGGTAGGAGGCGGCTTGGTATCAGCATGTCCTGATGTTCCCTCCATCTCGCCCTTGCAGCGGTCCTTCATGCGATGGCCAGGAAGACCACACTTGAAGCATGCGTCACTTTCACGGCGACATGGCCCTGGGTGCCTACGATGGCAAGTAGAGCAAAGAGGATGAGTATATCCTCCAGCAGGTATCCTGACTGGCTGAGAACCTGTTAAGAGATTATACGTGAGACATGATAATAGGGTACAAAGGACAATGCTGAAAATCGAAAGATTGAGTACCAGTTTTAGCTGGATGGCTAGGTTGTAAACCTCTCTGGTTCTGGTCCCTACCGTTCCCATGGTACCTGGTAGAAGATTTGCTAATGTGTTAGAATTATGAGTTATAACATGAATCATAAGAAAATGCGTAAGTATAAGGACCTGCTGTTGTTGGAGTGTCTAGCGTTGTTACGGTAATTATCATTACCGTTACGCCTATCCGTAGCAGAACGGTCGTTAGTCTGACCGTTTCCATTGGGCTGATTAGGTTGCTGCTGAGGCCGGTCCCCAGTCTTCTGCCTGGAAGATACAATTTAAAGAGATGAAATATTTGACATATACTGAAAGAATACAGATTAACCACCGCTTGAATACGAATGTTTACCTCTTCTCGGGTCTCTCTGCTTTCCCGAACTCATCTCTCTCCTACAGCATCTCCAGCTTACGTGCTGCATCGGCCATTTTTGCTACTGTTTCCAACGGAGCACCCTCTAAGTTATTGGCAATTCTTGGAGTAAGGCCCCAACAAAAATGTTGTGCCTGCTCTTCAGTGGTGCCCGCAGCTGCTTTCAGGACACCGGCGAATCGAAGGAAACGTTGCATGAAGTCATTGTTGTCTTCCTCAGTTCGCTGCCTAATGGTGTAGTACTCTCTCATGAGCCGATTCTTTCCTTCCGTGGGGAAAATGCTAGGCGGGGGAGGATAGTTGTCGTTCTGATGAAGGATTTCTTGCAAATCTGCATTAGCAGCTGCAACCATCTCCCGGATATTGTTTGTGTTTGCCATCTGACAGTATAACATAAAATACATGATTAAACTGATCAAAACATAACATATATACATGAAAAAAAAAATTATACCAATAAATCATGAGAAAAATTTTATGCAGGAAAATTTGTACATGAATGCATGATGTAGTTTTATGAAAATTTTTGTATGCTCGAGAGTGAACGCCTATGGTCAGTTCACCCATAATAAAAGACATGGGGAGGGGACGCCTATGGGTCGGTCCCAAATTTAAAAGTTTCGATAAAACACATGCGACTAAATAGGGTCAGTCCTGTACCAACCATTACTTAGTCATAAACCTACGACAATGACATATATATGTATGCATGAAAATGATGAATGCATGAAAAAAAACTGTCAGTTCTAGGAAGACCATAGTGACTACCCACTAATCACAGGTCATGTTTTGAGAGCCTACATGTCGAAGCCTTGGCTCTGATACCATAATTGTAACACCTTATTTTGATAAATGGAATGTCACGCGTGATTATGGCGTGTCATCAAAGCATACAAGGATAAATGTCTAAACATTACATGACCATATAAGGAAATACTGGAATCAAACATCGGTAGTCCAAAAGTAAAGCTCATCACACACAAACCTAAGTACTGTAAATGAAAGGACTAAACAATGTCCATGGAAAGAGTATCAAAGTATAATAAATGCATAAAGTAAAGAAGGCTAGAAAGCTTCCAGTCCATATGCACATACGCTTAAAGTCTACGAGCGTCCCAGAGTACCTGCCGTTTTGGGAACATGAAAAGGAAAACGGCTGAGCAATACGCTCAGTGCACGGATGTACAAGTAAGGCATGAATAATATAAGCATATAAGCATGAAACATCAGAAGATACTAAGTCCTGAATAACCCGGTTAAGTCATAGTAAAACTGGTTTTATAGTTTGAAAAGTCTTATGTTTATCTTGTAAAAACTGTTTAACATATTTTACCATTAGCGAATATAGGTCATGAAATATCAACGTGCATGAATACTTGGAGGGGTGACATCGTCATGCAAATTAGAGGGGCTGCCTCTATTTTAATATACTGGTTTTAGGTAGGAGGGATCAGCTTCTTGTGAAGGATGCAAGGCACACACCACATTCACACTGAGTAATCTGCTGAAAACATGTAACTAGGATGCACCCATACGCCCCACATGATAAATATAATAATATGGCCAAAAGCTGAAAGGACCCCACGAGCAATCACTCTGCTGTGGGGAAGTCATAACACCGGTGCCTCTAAGGTTATGGTTATGGTACCTTCATAACTAGGTGAAACTGGTCATGCATGTATATGGCTTTAGGTATTCTAATTAAACATAAGCAATCAAAACATATAAAACATATATTACGGGAAAACAGTTGGCTGCATACGGGGAATCCTATTAAGGAAAGAATGTCCATACTGAAAGGACGGAGAAACCGTACCTTATGTCCAGTGAACGAAGAAGACGAACGAAAGAAGGTCCTACTTCGGTCTCACTAATGCTACATAAATACATACGTGTATAAGTATCTGATTATTGAATACGTAACTGGTTTTATATCATGTCTTAGCTTGTTTTATATGTTCATGTCATGTTTTACTGTTTTAAGCTTTATACCGTGTTTATCGTATATTCTGTCTATTCTGATTAAGTATTACTTGTATTTCATGTATTATTATACTTTTTGTGTAATAATAAGTAACTTTCTAAAAATAGCATCTTTTCCTAAAATAGAAAGTTTCCAAAAATAGAAAGTTACCAAAAATAGAAAGTTTCCAAAAATAGAAAGTTTCCAAAAATAGAAAGTTTCCAAAAATAGAAAGTGTCCAAAAATAGAATTACTGCTTAAAATAGATAGGTTTCTAAAAATAGAAAGTTTCCATAAACAGATTAGCTGCCTTAAATAAATAAGTTTCTAAAAATAGAAAGTTTCCATAAATAGATATAAGCTGGTTAATTAAGCTAATTATATAAGCTTAAGTGTTTTCTGATTATTATTCTAAGTCATATGATTATATAGTATAGTTTATTAATTATTACATGTAAATTAAATAAACTATATGTTAAAGTATTTAATTAAATATAGCATGATTTTAATTAAATAAAGGTAAAATACATAGGTTAAAAACATGTATTATTATCTATTAATAATATAACCTACGTAATGTAAGTTAATTAATTATAGTCATGATTTTTAATAATTAATTAATTATATAGTCTAATAAATAATAAATACTTAGGTTAAAATTCATGAATTACTAATTAAATTAATAACCTAAGTCATGTAAATTAAATTAATCATGTCATGCTTTTAATTAATTTAATTTAAGTCTAAAAAAATAACATAACTTGTAAAAATCATAAACCTTAAAAAAATGATTCATGAGCCGGACCCGTTCATAAAAACCCATGAACCGGACCCGTAACCATCACCATACCCCGACCTAAGTCGGGTTTCCCTTGCCCCTTGCCCCTTGCTGCTGTCGTGACACCACCACCACCATACCGAGACCATATGGTCTCGGTGGTGTGAGATAATCCAAGCCGAGACCCCTATGGGGCTCGGTTAAGCGTCGGCAACTACATAAACACCCCTAAACCCTTGATTTGATTTATTCCATGATTATTAACATGTTTAAAAATACTTGTTTTTAATTAGTTAATTAAAAACATCATGATTTTATGTGATTAATAAATCAAAACATAAAAGAAAAGGTTAAAGGTTATACCGAATACGTGAATCAAATAAGGAAGAACACACAACGATCCTTGTAAAAATTCCAAGATCAAAATCAACCCGAACACCCCTTCTGGTGATCAAAACCCGGCGGCCAAAGGAGCACAAGAGGAAGAATTAGGGTTTTAATTATTTTCTTGATTTTGTGAATAATGAAACATGTTTTACTAAATTGCCTTGTTTACTAAAAATTACATGGGCCAAGCCCATGTTCCTTGGTATTGTCGCGGGTAGGGGGCCCCACTTGGGTTAACCCGTACTTTTCTCGTGTCTAAATTTAATAGTGTGTTCTCGTGTTCATAAAATACGTGTTCTAGTTAGTTATCGATCGTGACATAATATATTTATTCATGTTCGTAATAAATATATATACATACGTAATATTAGTTCGTGATTAATTTACGTTGATGATTTAATGTTCGTATGTTCGTGATTATAACTATTATTGGAATAATTATCGTGTGTTCATACGTAATAAATACCTATCGTGTTATAACACATACGTAATACTTGTTATTCGTGTTCATGAAACGTAAGCGTGCTATAAAAGGAAAGTTCTAATCATGTACGTACGATCTTAAGGGTACTATTCATGGTAAAAGCATGCGGGTTTTACAACTCTTCCCCCCTAAAAAGAATAATTCGTCCCCGAATTATAGATAAAGTAATCTAGAAAAGAAGAACATACCCGAATTCAAAATATGAAATGAGGGTAAGAAGCCCGGATAGACTCCTCTGTTTCCCAAGTGGCTTCCCGCTTGGTATGATCCCTCCAAAGTATTTTGACGAATGGAATCGTCTTCCTTCTCATGACTCGTTCTTGTCTGTCAAGAACTCATTCGGGTTCTTCTATGAATGTGAGATCTTTACGAATCTGTTCCAGTGGATACTGAACCATGTGAAGGGGATGATACTGGTACCCTCTGAGTAAGGACACATGAAACACATTGTGTACATGCGAAAGTTTTGGAGGTAACGCTAAACGGTAAGATACTTCACCGACTCGTTCAATGATATCAAACGGTTCGATAAAACGAGGACTGAGCTTCCCTTTAATTCCATTACGTCTAAAACCACGTGCCGGCGAAACCTAAAGGAAAACGTGATCTCCTACGTTAAAATTTATGTCCCTACGATGCTTGTCTGTGTAGCTCTTCTGACGTAACCGTGTTTCTTGAAGTTTCTGCTTAGCTACTGCGACCCTCTCATTAGTCATCTCTATGATATCTGGTCCTTCAAGTGTTCGCTCACCAACCTGATCCCAGAAGATTGGGGCCCGACACTTCTTGCCATATAACATCTCGAAAGGAGCACACTTGATACTTGCGTGCCAACTGTTGTTGTATGCAAACTCCACTAAACAGATATAATCGTCCCAATCACCCATCCATTCCAACGCACATGACCTCAACATGTCTTCCAATGTCTGAATCGTTCGCTCCGACTGCCCGTCTGTTTGAGGATGAAAAGTCGTGCTAAGCTTAAGTTGTGTACCCCAAACTTTCTACAGACTCTTCCAAAATCGCGAAGTGAATCGAGGATCTCTGTTTGAGACGATGCTGGATGGAGCACCGTGAAGTCTCATGATCTCCCTTCTAAACGTATCGGCAAGGTTACTGACTCAATCTTCCTTGCGGATCGGTAAGAAATGATCTGATTTGGTAAGTCGATCTACGATAACCCAAATTGCATCGTGCTTCCTCTTGGTTGGCGGAAGACCAGTAACAAAATCCATGGTGATTTTGTCCCACTTCCACTCTGGAATATCTAACGGTTGAAGGAGACCGCCAGATCGCTGATGCTCGATCTTAACCTGCTGGCAGGTAAGACATTTTGAGACATAAGTGGCAACATCCTGTTTCATATTACTCCACCAAAAGTACTGTTTGATGTCATGGTACATCTTGGTCGAACCAGGATGTATAGAGAATAGGGAGCTATGAGCTTCAGCTAACAAGGCTTCATGGAGTTCTTGATCATCAGGAACACAAAGTCTCGTGCCCTGCCATAAGATATCATTTGCATCTACTCTGAATTCTGTCTGCTTCTCCAAATTATGAATTATCGCCCAGATTTCTCCATCATCTTTCTCAGCTTCCTTGATCTTAGATAGTAACTCGGGTTCTACTATAAGATTAGCCCAGTAACCGTGTTGTCCACGTACCATGATTTCTATGTCCAGTCGCTCCAAGTCTCTTATGATTTCTTCCTCCATTTCAATGCCGTTGATCATTCCGGAATTACTACTAAGTGAATCAGCTACTACATTCGCCTTGTCGGGATGATACTACAGATTAATGTCATAATCCTTCAACAGCTCTAACCATCTCCTCTGCCTCATGTTCAATTGACGCTGAGTGAATATATACTTCAAGCTCTTGTGGTCCGTGAAAATGTCACATGATTCTCCATATAAGTAGTGCCTCCATATCTTTAATGTAAACACGACTGCAGCAAGTTCCAAGTCATGTGTAGGGTTATTTTCCTCATAAGGTTTAAGCTGCCGTGAAGCGTACGCGATCACTTTCCCATGTTGCATGAGAACACATCCAAGTCCCTTCCCCGATGCATCACTGTACATTTGAAATCCACCCGTACCAGATGGAAGAGTAAGAATAGGTGTGGATACTAACTTCTGCTTCAGGTCTTCAAAGCTCTTCTCTCGTTCTTCAGTCCAGACGAATTTCTCCCATTTCCGCATTAGTTTGGTCAATGGTAGCGCTAGGCGGGAAAAGTTCTCCACGAACCTACGGTAATAGCCAGCTAAGTCTAAGAAACTGCGGACTTCAGTCGCTGATGTCGACCTCGGCCACTTAGTAATAGCCTCAACCTTCGCTGGATCCATAGTGATTCCTTCTACTGATACAATGTGACCTAATAATGCCACCTTGTCTAACCAGAACTCACACTTGGAGAATTTAGCATACAGCTGCTTCTGGCGAAGAATCTGTAGTACTGTACGAAGATGGTCTTCGTGTTCCTCCTTGGACTTTGAGAAAATCAAGATGTCATTGATGAAGACAATGACGAACTTGTACAAAAATTCATGGAAGATTTTGTTCATAAAATCCATGAACACTGCTGGAGCATTGGTCAGGCAAAATGGCATGACTACCAATTCGTAGTGGCCATAGCGGGTGCGAAAAGCAGTCTTGGCGATCTCCTGCTCCTTAACCCGTAGCTGGTGATAGCCTGACCTAAGATTAGTCTTGGAGAAGTGTTTGGCCCCTTGGAGTTGGTCAAACAGATCATCTATACGTGGGAGTGGATACCTATTCCTGATAGTAATCTTGTTGAGCTCGCGATAGTCGATGCAATGACGCATACTGTCGTCCTTCTTCTTAACAAATAAGACCGGTGCGCCCCATGGAGATGCGCTCGGTCGAATGAAACCTCGTTCTAGAAGTTCTTGCAGTTGATCCTTCGACTCCTTTAACTCTATGGGAGCCATGCGATAAGGAGCCTTGGAAATCGGCTTAGCTGCTGGGATGAGCTCGATATTGAATTCCACTTCTCGTGCAGGAGGTATGCCCGGAAGTTCTTTTGGAAATACATCTTGGAATTCTGACACTATCGGCTGATCCTGAATTTATGGGGATTCAGCATGCATGTCATGAACCGTAGCAAGATAACCCTCGCAGCCATGTGACAGTAGTGCACGTGCTTGTAGGGTTGATATGATTTGTACAGAGGGTACGAACCCGTTATGAATGTACTCTGGTGCATTAACATCACCGAAGATGACTCGATATGAATGGCAGTCTATGGTAGCATGATGCTTGGATAGCCAATTCATGCCCAAAATCATGTCAAATTCATTCATGTTCAGCGGAAGTGCATCAACAGGACGAACCTTATCGTCAAATTCTAGGGGAAGACTCTTGTACACATGAGTGATAAGTACACAGTCTCTCAAAGGCGAGGAAATACTGAGTCTATTCTCTAGTGGCATGGGGAGTATCCTAGCATTCTTGGCATAAGCAGTAGAAATGATTGAGTGAGTAGCACCCGTATCAACCAGAACACATGCAGCTTGACCATACATATACAAGATTCCAGTGATGGTACCTGTAGACTTGTTGGCCTGATCGCGAGATGTCGTGTAAACGCGTCCACTGGTAGGAGGCGGCTTGGTATCAACATGTCCCGATGTACCCTCCATCTTGCCATTGCGGCAGTCCTTCATGCGATGGCCAGGAAGACCACACTTGAAGCATGCGTCACTGTCACGGCGACATGGCCCTGGGTGCCTACGGTGGCAAGTAGAGCAAAGAGGATGAGTATATCCTCCAGCAGGTGTACTGACTGGCTGAGAACCTGTTAAGACATTATACGTGAGACATGATAATAGGGTACAAAGGACAATGCTGAAAATCGTAAGATTGAATACCAGTGATAGCTGGACGGCTAGGTTGTGAACCTCTCTGGTTCTGGTCCCTTCCGTACCCATGGTTCCTGGTAGAAGATTTGCTAATGTGTCAGAATTATGAGTTATAACATGAAATCATAAGAAAATGCGTAAGTATAAGGACCTGCTGTTGTTGGAGTGTCCAACGTTGTTACAGTAATTATCATTACGGCCACGCTTATCCGTAGCAGAACGGTCGTTAGTCTGACCGTTTCCCTTGGGCTGATTAGGCTGCTGCTGAGTAGCCGGCTGAGGCCGGTCCCCAGTCTTCTGCTTGGAAGATACAATTTAAAGAGATGAAATATTTGACATATACTGAAAGAATACGGATTGGTCACCGCTTGAATACGAATGTTTACCTCTTCTCGGGTCTCTCTGCTTCCCCAAACTCATCTCTCTCCTGTAGCATCTCCAGCTTACGTGCTACATCGGCCACTTGTGCTACCGTGTTGAACGTAGCACACACCAAGTTGTTTGCGACCGATGTGCGAAGAGCCCACCTAAAGTGGTGTGCCTACTCTTCAGGAGTACCTGTCGCTGCACCAAGGAAACCAACTAAGCGAAGAAAGAAAAGGCAAAATAGATAATTACTTTCGTGAAGCTTAATTTTGACAAACACAAACTATAAGGTGGGTATAAGACGGGTATTATAAAATATACTGATGTAGAGTTTTTACTACCCTTTAGGAAAAGAGAGCAAAATAGGGAAAGTATTAAGTGTCGGTTTAGGAAAACCGAGCACTAATGACCAATGTGGTTCAAGTTCGTTTCCCAAGGAGGCTTGGTGTGTGTGTTAAGAGATGATTAATGATGTGATTATGATTTATCATAAAAGAAAATAGAAATGAGATAAGAAGAGAATAACGGTTACGATTGTGGAATAAAATAAGACGATTAGTCGTTCACGTAAAACCGTAAAAAGTGAAAAAATTAAAAATTTACCTTAAAATTCCTAGAAAGTTGCAATAAATCCTAAATAATGTAATTAGAGTTTACAAAAAATTAAAAATCACTCAAACCTTTTATTTAATTAAATAATAAATTTTTAATGCTAATTAAAGCTCAAAAAATCAATTTAATTAACAAAAAGCCCAAAATGAGATTTTTTCAATTGTAAACCTCTAAAATGAATTAACTTAATTTAAAACTGTTTTTGAAAATTTTAAAATTAGTTAAAACTATTTAAAAACAATTAAAAACTATAATAATTATAAAAATTAATCTAACGACAATAAAGATATTCTAAAAATTGTAAAATTCCTAACTTAATGTATTTAACATAAGAACAATATCAAAACTTGAAAAATCTAAATTTTAATTTTTAATAATAAAATAATAATAAAATAATATCAAAAAATCCAAAATTTATAAAAAATTCTAAAAAGTTGCAAAATAGCTTAATTTAACCTAATAAACACAGATATGAAGTTGAAATTACCTAAATACCCCTAATGGGCCTAGAATGGGCCAAAAGTCCAAACAGTCACCTTAATGGGCTTTTTAAGGCCCAATAATAAAAATGTTGTCCAATTAAGCCCAAAAGCTCCTATTTGTCTCAAAATTTGATTTTAAGAACAAAACTCTGAAGGCCCAAAAGCTGAAAATGTGTTTAAGCTAGCTTATTTCAAAGCAGCTTATTCTTAATGGGCTTTTTAGCTGATGAGATGGCATTTATACATGATCTCATCGGTCTTTTCGGGCTTTAAATGCCTAAAAATGTCATAAAATACCATATTTATGCTTGTGTTTGTTTACTTGTGTATTTTAGGTATGGATATCATGAAAAAGACAAAAGATCACAAGAAACAAGGAAAAACGGACACGAGAAATGAAGTCGTACAAAGAACCGGGCCCTAGTCATGATTTATCCAACAATTACCCTTGAAGACTTGAAGATATGCAAGATTGATCCTCAATGAATGAAGAAATGACACTTAAAACCCATGTGAAATCATAATTACAAGTTTGGTCCCTTAAGTTTGTCAAAACTACACAAATGGTCCTTCAACTTTTAAGAAATGGCAAGATTAGTCCCTCAACTATGCTAATTTGTCAATTATGGTCCCTCATGAAGCCAAAGATACATTTAAGACCTTTGAAGATCAAGAATGTCCAAGATCAGTCCTTGAACTATTCAAAAATAGCAAAAACAACCCTTGTAACCCTTTTATCAAAGTTTTGTGCCAAAAGTGTGAAAACCATAACTTTATTAACAAAGGGATGCGTTTTTGTTGGCTGAAATACTTATTATACAATTTTTCCCAAAGAACAAGGACTTAAGTTGTGCAAGTGAAACATTTGAAACAAAATTGCGCCAAACAGACAACTTTCCCCCAAAATCGGATAAAAAACATTACTGTTTACCATTCTTCACCCCCAGAATTTACTTCACTTAAAGAAAGGGTTAATTTAAATTACCTTGGAACATGTGTGATTCACACATGCAGAAACCCATCCCACACCAAAAACCCTCACTCCCACTCACCATGGACCCCACCCCCAATTCCCTTTCAACCAATCAGAGAACAACTTCCTCTCCAAGGCTTGCCACGTGTCAAGATCAACAACCCACACTCTTAGCTTAACCCCAAAGCTAAAATGAACGTCTTGGATCATTTTGGACAGCTCATCAACAACAAACGGCCTCAAGTACTCAAGGACAATTTGGGAAATTCACTTCTAGGGTTAGTGAATAGTGTTAGCTTGGCATTTGCCTATAAAAGGAGACCTCAACCTGTGAGAGTCCCTTTGTTCCAGTTTTAGGCTATCAATCTTTGTAATCCCTTTTTAAGTTAATAAAATTTGATTTTCAGAAATTTGTGAAATCTTGTTTTTGTTTATTAAAAGTTTGTGTTAGAATAGCCTAATTCTGAGTTCCACTTACATGTTTGAAGGTTTTTGAGGCAAGGTTTTAATCCATAAGACTTGTGTTTCAAAAATCAGAAAGTGTTTTATATTGGTTCATCACTTTGGTTTGTTCTTCTTAGCAGGTACATTGGAAGCTGGTACTTGTTCTGCTAGTACCTCAACTCAAACAATCCAGGGCCTGGATGTAGGTCTTGGAGGTTTGCACCCTTCTCCCTTTTCATTTTCTCTTTTATTTTTTGAATATTTGTGATTTTGCTTGATTATTGTGGAATATGTGTTTTTATGGATGAATCTGGTTCATTTGTGTTGGTTGGATGTTATTGAGGTGTTGTTAACTTGTTTTGTGGTTTGAATCTGAAAAATCCTTTGAAAATTTGTCAAAACAAATTATTAAGGGGTGTTTGGGTTAACTGCATAAGCAGGAATTGTGGATTGTTGACTGGTTGTTTATTGTTGCTATCTGTTGGTACATGGTTATCCGATATACTTGCTCACTTATTTGCAGATTTTGTGGTTTGAAACACCTAGATTCTAAATAAGGCTATAAAATCTTGTTTACTTGATAAAATTGGCTTAGGTTTAAGGGACACCTAGATCTAATCATAGACTAGGGCTAACAAGTGATTGAACCTAGTTAATAACATCAGGGAAGTAGGATTTGAGGCTTGAAATTGGATCTGTGGTCAATTAGATCAGCAAAGTGTGCTTATGTTCTTGTAGTTCGTATCAGTAACTATAATCTTCTTTGATCTTGTTCTTTACCTTGTTTCAGTGCTTGATTTAAGTTTGTTTGTGCTTATTCATAGTTTATATAGCTTGTGTATGCATCTGGTTGAATTTGGAGTGCTTATTCATGCTTAAAATTGCTTATTTATGCATAACAGCTTATTTTCCATGTCTGTGCTATATCTGTGGACTGTTTGATTAATCTGGGCTTATTGTGTGAACCAAATTGTGATTTTTTTGTTGATATTGACTCCTTGTGATTCACTGATCACAAGGGTGCCCTTGTTTCCAATTGAATCCAACTAAATCTCTCTAAAAAGCTTGGTCAAATAGTCAAAGCAGTGGGAACTCCTTTCCCCTACTGCTAGCCGCTACTAGTGTTTTTTGGGTTTCAGCTTATCAATAAGCTATAATAGCTTATTTTAACCAGCAACAACTTGGATTTTGTAATAGGTGATCATTATTTGACCCATTTGTTCATACTGGAGCATTTGGTTTAACACCCCCAAATTTACACGCAGCGGAATACAACTTTGGGTGCTAAACAATGATACAAAACACATAATTTATAAAGAACGACTCGAAAAGAGACGTTTTGAATTCATCGTTCCCAAAACATTTGTCAGAGTAGCGTAGTCCCAAGACATCGTAACCAAAGTACAACCAAAACAAAAGATTTAAATTGTTTTGAACAGAAGGAACGACAAATATTCAAAGAGTTTATATACAAAGTAGTGCACAACATTCATTCCCGTGACTTCCAAGCTTCAGCCTTCATGATTACCTGAAATACATGTGAGAAAATCATCAGCAAAAATGCTGAGTGAATCTATAGGTTTATATAATCATTTTGAACACAAGCCAAGATTATAAGTTTGTGGCATGCTTATAAGCATCAGATAATAATTTGCATCAACAATAATAATTGTATTTAGCATAAATTGCAATAAGCTCATGGAACCGAGCCCTTAGACACTCCTTTTAGAGGTCTGATAAGACAGGAGATTCATTAATTGTCAGTTACCTCCAGATTATTGGTACATTGCCGTATACCTGACTTCTCAATACAATATGTTCAAACAGTGTGGAGGTCGGGCCTAAGCTTCTATGACAAGTCCACAAAAACTGAACCGGGGCGGCTTCCCCCATAGATCTATTAATTGTACTAGCGGTTAACCCATCATAGGTTAATTAACGGTCCATAATTGAGGTTTTAACAAAGGCAATCACTTAATGCAATTTAAAGGCAACCACGGGTCCATTCATAAAGGGACAAGCATACCATAAAAATCTTGTGTTCTAAGTTTACAAAACATGTATTCCCCCTCGCGGGTTTTAAAATATTTGAATGAGCTCAAACGAGGCTATAGACTCACCTTAGTACTTTAGTAGTTGAAGACAATCGCCGACGATAGTAGATGCCCGATAATCACGATAACCGCAACCTAGCAAATAAGGCGCGTACTTTAATAATAGACTCGAGAATAAACGATACTTAATAAAATCAAACTAGAACTCATAAAACCACAATACACTCGCAAGTAAACGATATAAATAACTTTATTATACTTCACTACTCATTTACTTTACCATTTTATACTTTTAACAAAATCCACCGGTACATACTACATGTACTAGCTTATTTACCCCTTTTAAACTTGTCGACCGTTTATGAAACGACTCAAAAAGCTAACTTACTATATATAGAAAGTCCTCCTACAAGTTTATCAATTGAAATTACTTTTAAAGTCCTTTACTCGACTCATTTTCAAACCACAAAATCCGGACAGATTTGCGTTAATTTTTCATACGACCGCTTTAACTTATTTAAACGACTCCGTTAACAAAACGACACTCGGATTTTAAAGTAAACTCAACCTAATATATAAATACCTCATTATCAGTAGGTTACACATTTTAAAACATCCATTTAGAGTCCCCGGGATTCGATCCAAATATCGACAACAACTATATGTAGTGTCGATACTCGTCTCCCGGTACACGATCATTCAAAACACCATAACTTCGCGCTCGTTTTGAGTTAGAAGCTCTACCTTATATCAAATCGAAGCTAAGGAAATTATCTACAACCCTAGACTATAAGTTTAGTCATTTTCAAAACATAAAAATTCGGATTTCTCAGTTTACTTACTGCTATAAAATGGGTACCAAAAACTTGTACAAAATCAACTTTTTGACCACAACCAACCATAGAAATGGTCATTCCTATACTCTAATATCATCATACATCCACCATAACATCAAAATCATAACAAAAATAAAAATCTTTGGATCAAAATATAATTTTTAACAAGATTTCTAGCAAGAATCCCCATGGATCATGCTAAAAACACCATGCATGACCATGGCTTCCACCTACTAACATCATAAAAATAAAAAGTGCTTGCATGTGTAAAATTTTTATACCTTTGTGATCCTTGATCAAAAATAAAGATGGGTCTATGCTTGGTTTAGCTAGATTCAACCTAAATCTTGAGATAAATTGAAAAATGTTTGGATTTGGTGTGGGTGTTGGATGTTTCGGCAAAAGCAAGCAAGAAAGAGAGAGAGAGAAAAAAAAATGTGGAAGTGAAAAGTGTATGTGTGTGTGTGTTTATTTTATTTAAATTTAAGTTAGTGGGGTGAGGGCTTTTGTGCAATTTGGCAAAAGTTTTGGGTTTAAAATGCAAATAATTAGCAAAATGGTGGGAAATTGTCACTAGTCAATTTTTGAAAATATTTACGGGACTCGGGTTTCGTAAAAATACTAAAAAGTTTAAACGCACACGAAAAATAAAAATATAATGACTCGATACGTAATTAAGACGATATCGTCGAAAATATTAAATATCGAAACGATCGATAATGAAACATAGAATTATGGGCATCCGTCGGTATCGCGATCACTAGTAGTCCTCGTCGCTCGTCAAAATATAAAAATAAAATATTTAATATCGATTTCAACTTAAACCGTTAAACGTAAAAATATTTAAGATTATAAAATACTTCAAAAATATTTGAAAATTAAGAATTTAAATAATGACCTTATTTTGCGGGTTTTACATCCTCACCACCTTAGGAGAGCACCGTCCCGGGGCTTACTTCTCCTTAGGTTCGTCTACGAATAAATGTGGATACTTGCTCTTGAAGTAGTCCTCACGCTCCCAAGTGTATTCGGGTCCACGTCGGGAATTCCATCGCACTTTCACTATCGGGATCCGACTTTGCTTAAGCCGTTTCACCTCTCGATCCATAATCTCTACCGGTTCTTCAATAAAATGCAGCTTGTCGTCTAGTTGAATCTCCTCAAGTGGAATTATCAAATTCTCGTCCGCCAAACACTCTTAAGATTAGAAACGTGAAAAGTATTATGAATAGCACTTAACTTCTCTGGCAATTCCAACTTATATGCCACAGGACCAATTCGATCAATAATCTTGAATGGACCAATATAGCGTGGACTAAGCTTTCCTCGCTTGCCAAATCGAATTACTCCTTTCCAAGGTGATACTTTCAACATAACCATATCGCCGATATCGAACTCCAATGGTTTTCTCCTCTTATCCGCATAACTCTTCTGCCTACTACGAGCTGTTAATAAACGATTCTTGATTTGCACTATCTTCTCAGTCGTTTCTCTAATCAATTCAGGACCCGTCAACTGACTTTCTCCAACCTCACACCAACCAACTGGTGATCTACACTTTCGCCCGTAAAGTGCTTCAAAAGGCGCCGCCTTAATACTTGCATGATAACTGTTGTTGTATGAGAACTCCACCAAAGGTAAGTGTCGATCCCAACTACCTCCAAAATCCATTACACACGCTCGTAACATAACCTCCAAGGTCTGAATAGTCCTCTCACTTTGTCCGTCCGTTTCCGGATGATACGCAGTGCTCATATCCAACTGAGTCCCCAAAGCTCGCTGAAGCGATCTCCAAAACTCAGATGTGAACCGACTATCTCGATCAGAAATAATTGACAAAGGAACTCCATGTCTACAAACAACTTCCTTCAAATACAACCGAGTAAGTTTGTCTAAGTCATCAGTTTTCTTTATCGGCAAGAAATGAGCCAACTTAGTCAACCGATCAACAATCACCCAAATCGTATCATAACCACTAGAAGTTCTCGGAAGTCCCGAAACAAAATCCATAGTGATCCTCTCCCATTTCCATTCTGGAATTTCAGGTTGTTGCAGTAAACCCGAAGGTCTCTTGTGCTCAAACTTCACCTTCGCACACGTCAAGCATTTACTAACATAAGTAGCAATGTTAGCCTTCATATTCGGCCACCAGTAACATTTCTTCAAGTCTTGGTACATTTTATCCGATCCTGGGTGAATCGAATATTTAGACTTATGAGATTCGTGCATAATTAGATCTCGCAGTCCTCCATACACCGGTAACCACACACGATCCTCGAAATACCGAATTCCGTCATCACGAATTTCGAATATAGGTGTCATCCTTCTAGCCAAGTCTTCATTTCTTACATTCTCTTCCTCCATCGCCGTAGTTTGAGCTTTAAGTATTCGATTAGATAAATCAGAATAAGTTTTCATAGCTAAAGCTCTAACCCTTTTGGTTATTTCTCTGTCCTTCCTACTAAGTGCATCGGCAACTACATTCTCCTTGCCGGGATGATAGCAAATTTGAATGTCATAATCACTCAACAATTCTACCCATCTTCTCTGCCTCATATTGAGCTCCTTCTGATCCAAAATATGTTGCAGGCTTTTATGATCGGTATATACCACACTCTTTGTACCGTAGAGATAGTGTCTCCAAAGTCTAAGAGCAAAGACAACAGCTCCTAATTCCAAATCATGTGTAGTATAATTCTCCTCATGCTTCCTCAATTGACGAGATGCATACGCAATCACTTTCTCCCTTTGCATCAACACAGCACCAAAACCCTTACGCGATGCGTCACAATATACCACAAAGTCTTCAGCTCCGTCAGGCAAAGCCAAAATTGGTGCAGAACACAGCTTCCGCTTCAAAGTTTGGAATGCTTCTTCTTCTTCTGAACCCCATTCATACTTCTTGTTTTTCTCGGTAAGTCTAGTAAGAGGTTTAGAAATTAAAGAGAACCCTTCTATAAATCGCCGGTAGTACCCAGCTAAACCTAAGAATTGTCTAACTTCAGTCGGGGTCGTAGGCCTATCCCAATCTCTAATAGCTTCAATTTTGGAAGGATCAACATGAACACCGCTACTATCGATCACGTGCCCAAGGAATTGGACTGAATCCAACCAAAAATCACACTTGGAGAATTTCGCATACAACTTCTCCTTCTTCAACAAATCCAAAATAATCTTCAGATGACCTTCATGCTCCTCCCGACTTTTGGAATAAATCAGGATATCGTCGATAAATACAATCACAAACTTGTCGAGGTATGGTTTACACACACGATTCATTAAGTCCATAAATACCGCAGGTGCATTAGTTAACCCAAACGGCATCACTTGAAATTCAAAGTGTCCATAACGCGTCCGAAAAGCTGTAATAGGTATATCCTCCTCTTTAACACGAAGTTGATGATAACCCGATCTCAAGTCGATCTTCGAGTACACACACGAACCTTGAAGTTGATCGAACAGATCATCGATCCTAGGAAGTGGATAACGATTTTTAATAGTTAACTTGTTCAACTCTCGGTAGTCTATGCACACTCTGAACGATCCGTCCTTCTTCTTCACGAACAATACTGGAGCTCCCCAAGGTGACGAACTTGGTCTAATGAACCCCTTCTCCATTAACTCCTTTAACTGATCTGCCAACTCCTTCAACTCCGATGGTGCCAAACGATAAGGTGCACGCGCCACCGGTGCAGCTCCCGGCACTAGATCAATCTTGAATTCGACTTCTCGCTGAGGCGGAAGCCCTGGCAAGTCATCGGGAAATACTTCAGGAAAATCACGAATGACCGGAACATCTTCCACACGCCTAACCGGTAGTTCCCTCTCCACTACTTGAGCCAAGAACAGGTGACAACCTCTTTCTACATATTTCTTCACCTTGATACAAGATATCACCGTCAGACGAGATCTACCAACATCACCTTTAACTACTAACACCTTACCCTTAACCGGTATGTGAACAACTCTCTCCCCACATACAATTACCGCATCATGAGAAACCAACCAATCCATACCAACAATCACATCAAACGAACCCAAATCTATCGGCATCAAATCAATTTCAAACAAATGATTTGCTAATTTCAAAGGACACTTCTTAAATATAGTGGTAGTACTAACTAATTGTCCATCAGCTAACTCGACCTCATAACTAGCATTTAGGCTTGTTGGCTCAATATCAATTAAACGACTAAAGGAAGTGCTTATAAAGCTCCTATCAGATCCTGAGTCAAACAACACACTAGCATAACGATGGTTGAGTAAGAACGTACCCGTCACCACATTTGGACCTCGTGCCTGATCCGCATCCTTAACAACATAAACTGCCCCAGCAGTTTCACCTGCTTTCCTGTTCTTCCACTTTGGACATTGAGGACGAAGATGATCACGTTCTCCACATTCAAAACAAGTCCTGATCGGAATAGCATTCGCTCCAGTAGCAGGAACCCTTGTCTTACATTTCTCCGCAGCATGACCAACCTTTCCACATTTAGTGCACCTTGGTGGACAATTACCAAAGTGACAAGCACCACAATTCTTACATTTCTGAGCTGGTCCCCCATGATCAGCATTGCCATTCTTGTTAGTCGCAGCTCTAGCCCCATCATTTCTCTTCTGATTGTACTGCCTATGGCGGTTACCACCTTGATTACCACTCTGAGAATTCTCCCATTTCCTTTTACTACTTTCAACAGCTTTCTCAGCCCTATCTTGAACTTTCTGCCCCATGAGTGTATGAGCCATTCTTACAGTCTCAACAAAGTTCTTGGGTCGAGACGAAGTTGTCTCACCTTTAATGTACCCAGGCAACCCTTTGATGTATTGATCCATCTTTTTCTTCTCAGTAGCAAAAGCATCTGGACAAAGCAAAACCAACTCATTGAATCGACTAGTATATGCAGCAATGTTATTATCTTTCAGCTTCAGATGCCTCAACTCATCCTCCAAAGCAGATAACTCTTCTTCTGGACAGAACTCCTCTTTCAACAACCTTTTAATTTCATCCCAGGGTTTCCTATTTGCAGCTTCTAACCCAACTGTAGCAACTAGAGTCTTCCACCAGCTTAAAGCTCGATCCTTAAAAGTAGCAACTGCGAACTTAACCTTGTTCCTTTCTGAGCAATCACTAATCTCAAATGTTGTTTCCGTTTTCTCAATCCACCTGAATAATTCCAGTGCTCCACCAGTTCCTTGAAATACAGTAGGTCCACACTTCATGTATCCAGCAAAAGTACATTCTTTAACCGCAACAGCAGCCTGAGCAGCCTCATCCGCAGGATTCTCAGCTGCACCTGCTCCTCCAGCAGCTGCATCAGGTCCCGCAGGTTCACCTTCACCTCCAGCACCCGCACCTCCAGAGCCACCTGCTCCTTCAGTGTTAACACGCGCAGCTCTATCCGCAGCCAATGCTTTCGCAACCTCTTCAGCAACTAGCCTTGCAATGGCATCATTTGTCATTCTCCTAGGTGGCATGATTCTGTCACATCACAAAGAGAAAAGATAAAATGAATGAGTTAATTGTATTCATGGTATAGTCATATCATGTACAAAATCAATCATCAAATGCATACACATTATCAATACAAGGATTCACAATCATTATAAGGATCAAAGGAAACTATTATCATTGATCAACAAGGAATGATCTTAAAGACAAATAGAGTACAACGACACTAAATAATAAACACTAGTCACATGGGGATCCACATGGCTTAGTTGACTGTGTCTCGCTTGCAGTAGTGAAACCTGCTTCCTCCTCATCGAAGACGTAATTTGACGGTGGTAAATTTCACAAAATGGGTATAAGGTCATAATAAAATGAAATAGGATAATTTCCAAAATTTTAAATAAATATAGAAAATCCTTCAAAATAAATACAGGAAAAATTCCAGAAATATATTTAAGTAAATCATTAATAAATGATAACTCTTATCGAAAAGTTTAACGATATCAATACATATTGATAAAGGTTTATAGTATTTATTTATAAATACTTAGCAATAAGGCTTACATAATAATGTATACTAAAGTTGTAATCCCAGAAGTAGCTTGAACCTGAAGTCACGCGAAATCATGTGCACCGACTCTTTGAAAAATAAAAACCGACAGTTATAGTTTAGGTTTTTGAAAAAGACCTAGTTCTCTATAACTCATGGCTCTGGTACCAATCTTTAACACCCCCAAATTTACACGCAGCGGAATACAACTTTGGGTGCTAAACAATGATACAAAACACATAATTTATAAAGAACGACTCGAAAAGAGACGTTTTGAATTCATCGTTCCCAAAACATTTGTCAGAGTAGCGTAGTCCCAAGACATCGTAACCAAAGTACAACCAAAACAAAAGATTTAAATTGTTTTGAACAGAAGGAACGACAAATATTCAAAGAGTTTATATACAAAGTAGTGCACAACATTCATTCCCGTGACTTCCAAGCTTCAGCCTTCATGATTACCTGAAATACATGTGAGAAAATCATCAGCAAAAATGCTGAGTGAATATATAGGTTTATATAATCATTTTGAACACAAGCCAAGATTATAAGTTTGTGGCATGCTTATAAGCATCAGATAATAATTTGCATCAACAATAATAATTGTATTTAGCATAAATTGCAATAAGCTCATGGAACCGAGCCCTTAGACACTCCTTTTAGAGGTCTGATAAGACAGGAGATTCATTAATTGTCAGTTACCTCCAGATTATTGGTACATTGCCGTATACCTGACTTCTCAATACAATATGTTCAAACAGTGTGGAGGTCGGGCCTAAGCTTCTATGACAAGTCCACAAAAACTGAACCGGGGCGGCTTCCCCCATAGATCTATTAATTGTACTAGCGGTTAACCCATCATAGGTTAATTAACGGTCCATAATTGAGGTTTTAACAAAGGCAATCACTTAATGCAATTTAAAGGCAACCACGGGTCCATTCATAAAGGGACAAGCATACCATAAAAATCTTGTGTTCTAAGTTTACAAAACATGTATTCCCCCTCGCGGGTTTTAAAATATTTGAATGAGCTCAAACGAGGCTATAGACTCACCTTAGTACTTTAGTAGTTGAAGACAATCGCCGACGATAGTAGATGCCCGATAATCACGATAACCGCAACCTAGCAAATAAGGCGCGTACTTTAATAATAGACTCGAGAATAAACGATACTTAATAAAATCAAACTCGAACTCATAAAACCACAATACACTCGCAAGTAAACGATATAAATAACTTTATTATACTTCACTACTCATTTACTTTACCATTTTATACTTTTAACAAAATCCACCGGTACATACTACATGTACTAGCTTATTTACCCCTTTTAAACTTGTCGACCGTTTATGAAACGACTCAAAAAGCTAACTTACTATATATAGAAAGTCCTCCTACAAGTTTATCAATTGAAATTACTTTTAAAGTCCTTTACTCGACTCATTTTCAAACCACAAAATCCGGACAGATTTGCGTTAATTTTTCATACGACCGCTTTAACTTATTTAAACGACTCCGTTAACAAAACGACACTCGGATTTTAAAGTAAACTCAACCTAATATATAAATACCTCATTATCAGTAGGTTACACATTTTAAAACATCCATTTAGAGTCCCCGGGATTCGATCCAAATATCGACAACAACTATATGTAGTGTCGATACTCGTCTCCCGGTACACGATCATTCAAAACACCATAACTTCGCGCTCGTTTTGAGTTAGAAGCTCTACCTTATATCAAATCGAAGCTAAGGAAATTATCTACAACCCTAGACTATAAGTTTAGTCATTTTCAAAACATAAAAATTCGGATTTCTCAGTTTACTTACTGCTATAAAATGGGTACCAAAAACTTGTACAAAATCAACTTTTTGACCACAACCAACCATAGAAATGGTCATTCCTATACTCTAATATCATCATACATCCACCATAACATCAAAATCATAACAAAAATAAAAATCTTTGGATCAAAATATAATTTTTAACAAGATTTCTAGCAAGAATCCCCATGGATCATGCTAAAAACACCATGCATGACCATGGCTTCCACCTACTAACATCATAAAAATAAAAAGTGCTTGCATGTGTAAAATTTTTATACCTTTGTGATCCTTGATCAAAAATAAAGATGGGTCTATGCTTGGTTTAGCTAGATTCAACCTAAATCTTGAGATAAATTGAAAAATGTTTGGATTTGGTGTGGGTGTTGGATGTTTCGGCAAAAGCAAGCAAGAAAGAGAGAGAGAGAAAAAAAAATGTGGAAGTGAAAAGTGTATGTGTGTGTGTGTTTATTTTATTTAAATTTAAGTTAGTGGGGTGAGGGCTTTTGTGCAATTTGGCAAAAGTTTTGGGTTTAAAATGCAAATAATTAGCAAAATGGTGGGAAATTGTCACTAGTCAATTTTTGAAAATATTTACGGGACTCGGGTTTCGTAAAAATACTAAAAAGTTTAAACGCACACGAAAAATAAAAATATAATGACTCGATACGTAATTAAGACGATATCGTCGAAAATATTAAATATCGAAACGATCGATAATGAAACATAGAATTATGGGCATCCGTCGGTATCGCGATCACTAGTAGTCCTCGTCGCTCGTCAAAATATAAAAATAAAATATTTAATATCGATTTCAACTTAAACCGTTAAACGTAAAAATATTTAAGATTATAAAATACTTCAAAAATATTTGAAAATTAAGAATTTAAATAATGACCTTATTTTGCGGGTTTTACATTTGGTGTGTTGACTTTAGGGTTTGAGTAGAAAACCAACTTAATTGATTTTTCATAAGTGCTTATTGGTTCATTCTGGCTTATTGGTGTTGCTTATTGGAATTTTGTTGATTTATTTGGCTTATTGAGTTCATTTGTGACATTTTGAAAGTTGAATCAAGTCCTGAGGTGCCCTAAATCTCAAACCGACTATTTTGTCATTTTGTGGATTTGTACTTTGCTTATTTCTGGCTTATTGAGTGTGCTTTTTCAAAATTTCTTTTTACAGATCTCTTAAGCATCCCAAAAGAAGGTTGTGTGTCAAATTAGAGCTTATGGCATTAGCTTATTGCTTAATGGGCTTAATGGCCCAATAAGGATAAGCTGTTTGCTTAATAAGCTGTGATAAGCTCACTTTCAGCTTTTGGGCCTTTAGAGTTTTGTGTTTAGAATTAAATTTTGAGTCAGATTGGGCTTTTACAAGTCAATTGGGCCAAGTTTGATTTTTTGGGCTAAAAAGCCCATTAGTGTTGACTGTTTTTGGTTTTGGCCCATTTGAGGGCCCAATAGGGGTATTCTGGTCATTTCACTTTCATTTTATATTTAATTAGGTTAAAATAAACTAGTTTGCAAGTTTTTAGAATTTTTTAGAGTTTTTGGATTTTAAATATTATTTTAATATTATTTTATTATTATTTTTCAAATTTCACATTTTTGCACTTTTTACATTTTTCTTAGCTTAAATACATTAAAATAGGAATTTTGCAACTTTTAGATTAATTTTATCATTTTTAGATTAATTTTTATAATTATTTTAAGTTTTAATAGTTTTTAAATAATTTTAAATAGTTTTTCTTAGTTTAAAAATCTCTAAGAATAGTTTTTAATCTTTTTAGGTCATTTTAGAGGTTTACCAATTGAAAAATATTTATTTGGGATTTTTCATAATTAATTTGATTTTTAGGGCTTTAATTAGCATTTAAAAATTGAATATTTAATTAATTAAAAGGTTTGAAAAAGTTTTGATCATTGGTAAACTCTTAGTTTATTTATTTTGATTTTTGGTGAATTTTTGGTAATTTTTAGAATTAATTTTTATTTTAGCTTATTTTACGGTTTTACGTTAAGTTGTAGTAGTAATGGATTTCACGTCTTCGTCATCCTCTTTTCTCATCCCCTTCTAACCAATATTAATCTCAAACCAATTACGAATTACTCACACACATATACCTCCTTGGGAAACGAACTTCATTGGGTCATTAGTGCTTAATTTTCCTAAATCATCGTATTTAATACTTTTACCCTATTTACCCTCCTTTTCCTAAAGGTGTGGTAAAACACTGCAATCATTTTGGCGCCGCTGCCGGGGAGGTGTGTCGTGATTAATTTTTCTTGTTGGTTTTTAATATTAACCATAAATAGTATTTGTATTTGTAGAAATCTACTAATACGTATTATCGGTTTTATTGGTTTTTCTTGTGAAATTATTATTACGATATTGTATTAAGTATCACAATAAATACAAAATATCTCCAAAAGTGTGAAAACACAACCTTAATTGGGATTTGATCTCCTAATTATTATATTCGAATCTCAAACAAAAAGAAAAAGGCAAAAATAGATAAATACTTTCGTGAAGCTCGATTTTGAAAAGTACAAACTATAAGGTGGGTATAAGGCGGGTATTATAAAATATACCCTAAGGAAAAAGGCTCTTAAGTGCTTCGCGCCGCCTCGTTTCCCCGCTTGCTTGTGAGTATTTTGAGGTTGAAGGCTAATCGAGGGTTTTGCCGCCCAAAGTATTATTACGTATAATATATTTGCTTGGTTTCCTTTGTGATTAAACCCTCTTGAACAATTTGGTTTTCACCAAAGTTCTAAAGTCATTCGAAGGCATTCACTCCACGTGATCGTTTTCATTCCTTTGAGGCTTCTTTAATCAAGAGTTTGATTCGAGGAGAGATTTGGTAGATTGTTGTCTACGAAGATACACCAAAATCCAAAAAAAAAATAAAAATTAAAAAACAATCAAAAACAAAAAAAAATTTGAAAATCCACAAAACACCCAAAAAGAATCTTCTTTGCTCACCTCCCATTCTTCGTGAAGTTTATGATCACTCGTAATCAAGCAAAACGAGCTCGTAAACGTCTTCAAAAGCAAGCCAATCAAGAGACGTTGATTGAAGAACAACCTCCAATTGTTGAACCTATTGTAGAACAAGAAGTCGTCATGGCTAATCGTACTATGATGGAGTTGCTACAAGCACCCACCGAGGGTTTTGGAGAGGCCATTGTGATTCCCGCTATCCTTGAAGAGAATTTCGAGATTAAGACGGGTTTAATGTCGATGTTGCAAGCTAATAAGTTTAGAGGTCATGAGAAAGACAACCCACATTACCACATAAAGAATTTTAATCGTCTCACCGCCACTAGTAAGTTTAAGGATGTTCCACATGACGCCATTAAGATGATGTTGTTTCCATACTCGTTAGATGGACCCGCTAAAATTTGGCTTGAGAAAGAACCGCCAAATTCGATTTTGACATGGGGTGATATCGTTTCTAAGTTTGTGAACAAATTTTTTCCACCATTTAAAACAACACATTTGAAAAATGAGATTTTAAGGTTTGTGCAAAGAAATAATGAAAGTTTTTCAATGGCATGGGAACGCTTTAAAGAAATGTTACATGAATGTCCACACCATGATTTTTCGGAATTACATCAAATTGATACTTTTTATAATGGGCTTAATGATCATGAACGAGATTACTTGAATGCCGCCGCGGGTGGTAATTTTTTGTGCAAAACGACCGATGAGGCTTTAAAGATTATCGAGAATAGATCTAAGGTTTATAGCCCTCGTAACACACCGAGTGTTGCGAATTTGGGTTCGTCATCGTCGTCATCGTCTCGTAGCATTAATGCCTTACATGATGAAGCTAATGAGGAAAATCGGTTTTTCGATAGTTTTGCTAATCTTATGACTCATTGGAAAGCTCAAGAAGCTTCAAATTCCGCTTCGGTTAAAGCGGTTGCTAAGAGTTGTTTGTCTTGTGGTGGAGCTCATGATCTTTCCGAGTGCATTACCGCGGATGGTAACACTTCGAGTGCTTATGTAGCAACGGGAACTTACAACCAAAACGACCAAGGTTCCCGCCCAAATCAATCTCCACCAAATCAAAATGCTAATAACTATCGAAACAACAATCAAGGTGGTAATTACCAAGGCAATTCACGTAACTACAACAAAGGGAATTATCAAAGTGTGAATGGACAAGTGACTAATCAAAACCAAAACCGTGATTTTGAAAACACTACACAAGGTTTTCAAAATGCTCACACTAAAAATCTTCAAGGAGAATTTTTGGATTATGCTAAAGAAAATGATGCTAAGTTTGATAACATGCAACGTGAGATGATTAGCTTAAGATCCGAGTTGAAAAACGAGCTTAAAAACGAACTTGCTAATGAACTTAAAACTCATGCAAATAAAATGGAAGAAAATGTCCAACATGTTCAACAAAATCAACAAAAAATGGAACAAGGACAACATGAGATTAAGCAAGAATTGTTAAAAGCGGATGCTAGGCAATCAAAATTTGAGGACCGAATGGCAAAAATGTTTGAAGCAATCATGTGTAAACCCTCTTCCTCGGGTGGTCTTCCTAGTGTTACCATTGCAAACACGAAGGGAGAAATGAAGGTTATTACTACACGAAGTGGTAAAACTTTCAAGTAACCAATCTCTCGTCCAAGTACTTCTACGGAGAAGGAAATCGAGAAAGAACCCGAGGTGATGGTCGAAAAGGAGCACATTACAATCCCACGAAGTACCGCTCATACCACACCTACGGTTTAACCAATACCAATTGTGGAACCCAAGATTCCAAGGCCGTTGCCTAATGTCCAACCCACACCACCCTTACCTTACCCTTCGAGACAATACAAAGAGAAATTGCAAGAACGTAACAAACAACAAATCGAGCTTTTTATAAAAATGTTTCAACAAGTGCATTTTGATGTGAGTTTAGCTGACGCGTTGTTGTATATGCCTCGTTTCGCTTCCACTTTTAAAAGTATGATGAGCGATAAGGAAAACCTTTCAAAGCTTGCTAATTGTTCTTCGGTTTATCTTATCCGCATACCGGAAAAAGTTGGTGACCCCAGAAAGTTTCTCATTCCTTGTGACATACAAGATATGAAAGAATGCCTCGCCTTGGCCGATCTTGGTGCGAGCATTAATTTGATGCCATTTTCCATTTGGAAATCGATTTCGCTTCCGGCTCTTATTCCTTCGAACATGTCTATCGAGATGGCCGATCATTCTACGATTTTAGCATGTGGAGTAGCCGAAGATGTTTTCGTGAAAGTGGGGAAGTTCTACTATCCCGTTGATTTTATAGTAGTTGACATCCCCGCGGATCCTCAAGTTCCTCTAATTTTAGGTCGTTCATTTTTAGACACCTCGAGATCGCTTATCGACGTTCATGCAAGAACTATCACTTTGAGATTCAACGAAGAGGATCTTGTTATAAACACTACTCAAAACTCGAAACCTTCTCATGTTTATGCAATCGCTACCATCAATGACATTGACATAGTTGATGTGTTTTGCGATGAGTTTTGACAAGAAGTGTTAGGTTTTTCCAATAGCTCGTCAAGTGGCAATCCCACTATTTTGGATCCGATTCTTGCTAATTCTACACCAAATCTCACACCATTCCAAGGAGGCGATCTCACTTCAAATTAAATCGACAATGAAGATGAGGTGTTGATGGAAGTTATGAGTGTTGAACCAAAATCTTCAATCAAGGAACCACCTATCCTTGAATTGAAAGATCTTCCTTCTCACCTTGAATACGCATTCTTGGAAGGTGATGACAAGTTACCGGTTATTATTGCAAAAGGTCTTGCTAATGATGAACAAACCGAGCTCTTGAAAGTTCTTAAAGCTCATAAACGGGCAATTGCGTGGAAAATTTCACACATTAAGGGTATTGACCCAAAATTGTGTACTCACAAGATTTTAATGGAGGAGGACTACAAACCCGCAATTCAAAGTCAAAGAAGGGTGAATCCCAAAATTCACGATGTCATAAAAAAGGAAGTGTTAAAACTCCTTGACGCGGGAATGATTTCTCATATATCTGATAGCCCATGGGTGAGCCCAATCCATTGTGTCCCTAAAAAAGGAGGAATGACCGTTGTGCCTAATGAAAACAACGAGTTAATTACCACTCGTTTTGTGACCGGTTGGAGGGTGTGTATTGACTACCGAAAGTTAAATGACGCCACTCGTAAAGACCACTTTCCTTTGCCCTTCATGGATCAAATGTTGGAGAGACTCGCGGGATATGACTTCTATTGCTTTATAGATGGTTTTTCCGGTTACTTTCAAATCCCTATCGACCCTCGTGATCAAGAGAAGACTACGTTTACGTGTCGTTATGGAACGTTTGCTTATCGTAGGATGCCTTTCGGACTTTGTAATGCACCGGGTACGTTTAACGGTGTATGATGGCGATTTTTCACGATATGATGGAGAAGTCGACGGAAGTGTTTATGGATGACTTTTCGGTGTTTGGCAATTCGTTCACGTCGTGTTTATCTAATCTCGAGCAAATGTTAAAACGTTTTGAAGAAACAAATCTTGTGCTTAATTGGGGAAAATGTCATTTTATGTGTAAACAATGAATCGTCTTAGGACATAAGGTCTCGAAAGCGGGGATTGAGGTCGATAAAGCTAAGGTAGACGTCATCGCCAAGTTACCTCATCCCAAAATCGTTAAGGGAGTTAGGAGTTTCCTAGGCCACGCGGGCTTTTATCGTCGTTTCATCAAAGACGTTTCGAAACTCGACCTATGACACACCTTCTCGAGAAGGATGCTCCTTTTAATTTCAATGAGGATTGTGTTAGAGCTTTCGAAACTCTCAAAAGGAAACTTACCGAAGCTCCCATTCTTGTTGCTCCTAATTGGGAATTACCCTTTGAAATCATGTGCGATGCAAGTGATTATGCTATAGGGGCCGTCTTAGGGCAACGTTATGACAAGCATTTCCGTCCTATCCACTATGCTAGTAAGACGATGACCGAGGCTCAATTAAAGTACACCACAACGGAAAAGGAATTCCTTGACGTGGTCTATGCTTTTGAGAAATTCCGACCTTATCTCGTCTTAACTAAAAGCATCGTGTATACCGACCATTCGGCTATCAAGTATCTCTTAGCTAAGCAAGATGCTAAGCCAAGATTGCTTCATTGGATGCTCCTCCTCCAAGAATTTGATGTCACCGTGCTTGACAAAAAAGGAGCCGAGAATCTAGCGGCCGATCATCTCTCTCGTCTAGAAGATCCACACAAAGATGTTTTTGAGAACAAGGAAATCATCGAAACATTTCCTCTCGAGACTCTCGGTGTAGTGAATTCTAAAGACACCACCCCATGGTTTGTCGACATTGCAAATTACCAAGCGGGGAATTTCATAATCAAGTATGACGACACAGACAAAACGAAAATTCTTTCGTGACGTCAAGTTCTATTTTTCAGACGACCCTTATCTCTTTCGGGTTTGTGCGGATCAACTCGTTCGACGTTGTATTTTTGGTGCCGAAGCTTCTAATATCCTTAGAGCTTGTCACGAGGGACCCACGGGTGGTCACCACGGTGCTAATCTCACGGCTAAGAAAGTGTTCGATGTCGGCTTCTTTTGGCCTTCTATCTATCGTGATGCACACGCACTTGTGAAGTCGTGTGATTCGTGCCAACGTCAAGGAAAATCGTCTCAACGTGATGAAATGCCGCAAAACATAATTCAAGTGTGTGAGATTTTCGACATTTGGGGCCTAGACTTTATGGGGCCGTTCCCATCGTCTCATGGTAACAAGTATATCCTCGTTGCGGTGGACTACCTTTCTAAGTGGGTAGAAGCTAAGGCTTTACCTACTAATGATGCTCGTGTGGTAGTGAAGTTTTTGAAGCAACTATTATCTCGGTTCAGAACCCCTCGTGCTATTATAAGCGATCGTGGAACCCATTTTTGTAATGACCAATTCGAGAAGGTCTTAAAGAAATATGGAGTTACTCATCGTCTTTCTACGGCTTATCACCCGCAAACGAGTGGGAAAGTCGAGGTTTCGAACCGAGCTTTGAAGAGGATTTTAGAGAGGTCAATTGGAGAAAACCGTGCTTCATGGTCCGACAAACTCGATGACGCTTTATGGGCCTTTAGGACCGCTTATAAGACACCTATCGGTTGCACTCCTTATAATTTAGTCTATGGGAAGAATTGTCATTTGCCCGTTGAATTGGAGCACAAGGCATATTGGGCCCTTAAGCATGCAAACTTTGACTTGAAGACCGCGGGAGATCACCGGAAAATACAATTGAATGAATTAGATGAAATAAGAGACAATGCTTATGAAAATTCATTGATTTTCAAAGAAAAGACTAAAAAGTTCCATGATGCAAAGATTAGAAACCGGGATTTTAACGTTGGTGATCAAGTGTTACTTATCAACTCTAGACTTAAGATATTTTCCGGGAATTTGAAATCTTGTTGGTCGGGTCCTTTCACCGTTACACAAGTGTTTCCTTATGGGACCATCGAGCTAGCTCAAGATGATGGTCCTAACTTAAAGGTGAATGGACATAGGCTTAAGCACTACTTTGGTGGGTAAATTCCTTCAATGGTTGACCTCGACCAAGTCATCTTCCACAATGATAATTAGCATTGAGGGGATCGAGTCGAGCTCATGACTCAGTAATCAAAAACGAGGTGCCTCGTGGGGGAAATCCCATGCTTATCCTTTTATGCTTGCTAATAACTAATTAGAGGGGATTTGTGCCCTTCCAACTCGTAGTCTCATGGTTGTTTGTGGTTGTGTTATCTAGATCATCATCATCATCATCTACAATTGAAGACTCTCGTGTTCGTTTACGTGAGCCTCCATCGTTTTCTTGAAGAAGTTTTTCACGAATCCATTGACATATCCTTTATTGTTCTAACAGTTATCTTTTAGCATACTTAATAAACGGCTTTAGATATATTGTTGATCACCCTTTCCATGCTAGATCCTAAGCATTCAATTCTTCGTCTCTAGTATGGGGGTGCTCCACCTTTAGATTCGAAACATTGAGGACAATGTTTACTTTTAGTATGGGGGTGAATAGATACTTGCTTTGCTACGCCCTCACGCTTTCCAACTTTCAATGTTTTGTTTTGTTGCTAATAAGGCTAAAAATGGCCAAATTTTAAAATTTTCTTAGTTTTCATAAGTGTTTTTAAGACACGAATGTATATTTTCCGATGGGTAGAATAAGAGCTAATTTTTGACTTGATGGGCATTTGGAGCCATTTACATTCATTATCCCGCTCAATTCAAGTTTTGCTAGACTTTTATATAGGGAGCTTTAAAATGCAAAAGTCTTAGCTCATTCGGGTTAAGAACAAGAACTTTTCGCAAGTTCCTATAATTGATCCTAGAAAGTAACTTATCAAGGGAACTATAAAATACATTCTCTAAACTTGAAAAAGTCCAAGAAAGTGGAAGATCCTATAGGTGGCTTGAAAACCCAAAACTTTGATTTTATATAGTCTTAATGAAAGCTAATACAAATTTGGCTTAATTTTGACTTGCATTGTAAAACCCGCATGCTTTTACCATGAATAGTGCCCTTAAGATCGTACGTCCTAGATTAAAACTTACCTCAGTTAGTATTGATCACATTCATGTGCTAATAATCAAGCAAGTGCATACGTGTATGACATGACAAGTATCGATTACGTACGAACTCATGATAAACAGTAATAAATGTATCACGTGAACATAATTAAATCATGATCACCATTTAAAATACTAACTAGAATAATTACGTAAATACTTATAATATAATTACGAGCGTTAAGTTTACGATAAACGACACGTTTGTTGAAACAGAAACACTTTAAACACGAGCACGTTTAACCACGAACGAACACGAAACATCGGGACACGAGAAAGGTACGGGTACCCCATGTGGGGCCCCCATACCCACGGCACATATACAAGAAATGGGCTTAGCCCATGGACTTTACAAGTAAAGGGGGGTAAAGAGTAAAACATGTTTTCACTTTTCATTTTCAAGAAATAAACACAAAAACCCTAAAAGAGTTTTCTCCTCCTCCTTTTTCTCCTCTTTGTGCCGCCACCTTCACACCACCATTGGAGGGTGTTTGTTTGATTTTGATCTTAAAAACAAGTGTTAGAAACCGTGTTTGTTCATCCTTTTTCCAAGCTACATAGTGGTATACCTTTCTAACCCTTCTTTTTAATTCTTTTAATTCTTTTAATCTTTGATTATTTTCATGAACATGTTATTATTTTTCTTATTAAAACAAGGTAATTAATCATTGATCTAACATGTTTTGGTATTAATTAAAATCAAGGAAGGATTTTTAAGGGTGTTTGTTTTTAGCCGCCTAGCAAAACAAACCCGAGGGGGGGTTTGGTTTGCTATTGCCGCCACCACCAAGACCATTTTTGGTCTTGGTTGGCTCATGTGGGACCCACGGCAGCAAGGAGACACATGTGCCCCGGGTTTGGCTCGGGGTACGGTGTCGAATTCATGCCCGATTCATGGTTCGTTGGTTAAATCATGATCTATGTTACATGTTAATTTTTATGAATCATGAACTTAGGATATAATTAATTAATAACATGAAATATTAATTAAATCATGACTTAGGTTATTTTAATTATTAGTTTAACATGACATTAATTTAACCTAAGTATTTTATGTTATAAGATATAATTAATTAATTATTAAAAACATGCCTATAATTAATTAATTTAGACATGACTTAGGTTATATTATTAATGATAATAATACACATTTTAACCTAAGTATTTTATTTCATTTTAATTAATACATGTTATACTTTAATTAAAATGCTTAACCTATAGTTTAATTAAAATACATGAAATAATAATTAAACTATACACTATATCATATGACTTAAGAAATAAGCTTATAACACTTAGACTTATATGTTAGCTTATGTAATCAGCTTAATTCTAATTATGGAAACTTCTATTTATAGAAACTTAATTAAATAAGGCAACTAATCTAATTATGGAAACCTTCTATATATGGAAATCAATCTATTTCAGGCAGCTAATCTAATCATGGAAACCTTCTATATATGGAAACTTATTTAATTAAGGCAGCTGATCTATTTTTGGAAACTTTCTATTTTTAGAAACTAATCTATTTTAGGCAGTAAATTCTATTTTTGGAAACTTTCTATTTTTGGAAACTTTCTATTTTTGGAAACTTTCTATTTTTGGAAACTTTCTATTTTTGGTAACTTTCTATTTTTGGAAACTTTCTATTTTTGGAAACTTTCTATTTTTGGAAACTTTCTATTTTTAGAAACCTGCTATTTTGGAAAGTTACTTATTATTACACAATAAGTATAATAATACATGAAACACCAGTAATACTTAATCAGATTAATCAGAATACTAGATAAACACAGTTTAAGGCTTTAAACAGTGAACCATGACCTAAAACATACCAAATCAGCTAAAATGAGACATAAAACTCAGTACGTAATCAGTGAATCGATACTTATACACGGGTGTATTCATGTAGCGTTAGTGATCCAGAAGTAGGAGTCTTTCTTCCGTTCATTCACTGGACTTGAGGTACGGATTCTCGTCCTTTCAGTATGGACATTCCTTCCTTATTAGGATTTCCCCGTATGCAGCCAACTGTTTTCCCCAGTATTTGTTTTATTGTTTTGAACTGCTTATGTTTAATTTAGCATAATCTATAGCCATATACAAGCATGACCAGTTTCACCTAGTTATGGAGGTACCATAACCATAGCATTGGAGGCACCGATGTTATGACTTCCCCACGGCGGAGTGATTGCTCGTGGCGTCCCTTTCAGCTTTGGCCATATTATTATATCAGGTGGGGCGTATGGGTGCATCCTAGTTACATGTTTTATTCAGTTTATCATGGTGAATGTGGTGTGTGCCTTGCACCCTTCACAAGGAGCTGATCCCTCCTACCCAAACCAGTATATTGATTAGAGGCATCCCCTCTAATCAGCATGATGAGGTCACCCCTCCAAGTATTCATGCACGTGACCTTTTCATGACCTATATGGGCTATGGTATATATATGTTAAAACAGTTTTCACAAGATAAACATAAGGCTTTTCAAACTATAAAACCAGTTTTCTTGATACTTAACCAGTTTACTCAGTACTTAGTCTTCCGCTGTTATATGTTACATGCTTATCCTATTTCATGCTATATTGTACATCCGTGCACTGAGCGTCTTGCTCAGCCGTTTTCCTTTTCATGTTCCCAAAACGGCAGGTACTCAGGGACGCTCGTAGATCTCAAACGTAGGTGCATATGGACTGGAAGCTTTACTGTCTTTCTTTACTTTATGCATTTCCTTTACTTTGATACAGTTGCTATGGACATTGTTTCGTCCTTTCCTTTTACAGTATTTATGTTTGTGTGTGATGAGCTTTACTTTGGGGTACCGATGTTTGATTTCGGTATTTCCCTGTTATGGTTGAATAATGCTTAGACATTTATCCTTGTATGCATTGATGACACGCCATGATTATGCGTAATATTCCATTTCCAAAATGGGGTGTTACAATTATGGTATCAGAGCCAAGGCTTCGACCTGTAGGCTCTCAAATATGACCTGTGATTAGTGGGTAGTCACTACGGTCTTCCTAGAACTGACAGTTGTTTTCATGCATTCATCATTTTTAAGCATACATATACATGTCATTGTTACAGGGTTTTTGACTAAGTAATGGTTGGTATAGGACTGGCCCTATTTAGTCGCATGTGTTTTATCGAAACTTTTAGATTTGGGACCGACCCATAGGCGTCCCCTCGATATGTCTTTTATTTTGAGTGAACTGACCGGAGACGTTCACTCTCGAGCATCAAAAGTTTTCATAAAACTGCATCATGCATTCATACAAAGATTTTCTTGCATAAAATTTTTCTCGTGAAATTTTTGGCATAAAATTTTTTTATTTTTTTTTATATATATATTTTATGTTTGAACTGTTAATCATATGTTTTATGTTATACTGTCAGATGACAAACACAGACAAACTCTGGGAGTTATTTGAAAACATTGAGGCAGAAAGGCAAGACGCCATCCTTCATGACGACGAATATCCTCCCCCACCTATCATTTTTCCTATGGAAGGAAGTAATCGACTCATGAGGGAATACTACGCCATGAGACAGAGACCCGACGAAAATTGTGGTCAGTTCATGCAGAGGTTCCTCGGGTACACAGCTGTCCTGAGGGCATCCGCAGGCACCACCGAAGAACAAGCACTACATTTTCGTTGGGGCCTTAACCCAAGGATTGTCAATGAGTTATCAGGTGCCCCGTTGGATACTGTGGCACAGGTGGCTTACGCAGCAAGGAAGCTTGAGATGTTGCAGGAACGCGATGAGTTCGGGGAAGCTGAAAGACCCGACAAGAGGTAAAACATTTCGTGTTCTAGCGTTAACCAGACCGCATCCTATCATTATATGTTCTATAATCATCTCTTAAACTGTATCTTCCAGGCAGAAAACTGGGGACCGGTCTCAGCCGGCTACTCAGCAGCAGCCCAATCAGCCCAAAGGAAACGGTCACTCTAACGACTGTTCTGTTGTGGAAAGGCGCAACGGTAATGATAATTACCGTAACAATGCGGGACACTCCAACAACAGCAGGTCCTACTATTTATGCATCTTCTTATGATTTCATGTTATGTCTCTCATGCTGACACTATATTAATCTCTACCAGGAACCACAGTAACGGAAGGGACCAGAACCACAGGGGTTCTCAGCCTAACCGTTCAGCTAACACTGGTAAACATCTTATGACGCTTACGTCCTATACTCGTGCATATACCTTATTCTTAACACGTCTTGTCATCAGCAGGCCCTCAGCAAGCAAGGACTCCTGCTGGAGGATTCACTCATCCTCTTTGCAGCACTTGCCATCGCAGACACCCTGGCCCATGTCGTCGTGACTCCGACGCATGCTACAAGTGCGGCCTCCCTGGCCATCGTATGAGAGATTGCCGTAAGGGTGAAATGGAGGGTACTTCGGGTCATGCTGATACTAAACCGCCTCCTACCACTGGGCGTGTCTACACGACATCGCGCGATCTGGCAAACAAATCTACAGGTACCATTACTGGATTTTTATATATGTACGGCCAGGCTGCATGTGTTCTTTTCGACACGGGTGCCACTCATTCAGTTGTTTCCACTACTTATGCTAAGAACATCAGGACACTTCCCTTACCATTAGAAAATAAGCTTACCATTTCCATGCCTCTGAGGGACTCTGTATTAATAACTCATGTATATAAGAGTCTTCCTCTAGAGTTTGACGATAAAGTTCGTGCAGTAGATGCACTTCCCCTGGACATGATTGAGTTCGATATGATTCTCGGCATGGATTGGCTATCCAAGCACCATGCTACTATAGACTGCCACTCATATCGAGTGATCTTCGGCGACATTAATGCACCAGAGTACATCCATAACGGGTTCATACCCGGGCGGTCTGTACAAGTCATATCTACCTTGCAAGCACGTGCATTACTGTCACATGGCTGCGAAGGTTATCTCGCTACGGTTCATGACATGGATGCTGAATCCCCATCGATTTAGGATCAACCAGTAGTTTCGGAATTTCAAGACGTCTTCCCAGATGAACTTCCAGGCATACCACCTGCAAGAGAAGTGGAGTTCAACATCGACCTTGTTCCAGGAGCTGAGCCAATCTCTAAGGCTCCGTATCGTATGGCTCCCATAGAGCTAAAAGAACTGAAGGACCAACTGCAGGAACTTCTTGAACGAGGGTTCATTAGACCAAGCGCATCTCCATGGGGCGCACCGGTCTTGTTCGTTAAGAAGAAGGACGGCAGCATGCGACTTTGCATTGACTACCGTGAACTTAATAAGATCACCATCCGCAATAGATATCCACTGCCACGTATAGACGATCTGTTTGACCAACTTCAAGGAGCCAAACACTTCTCAAAGATCGATCTAAGGTCAGGCTACCATCAGCTAAGGTTTAAAGAGCAGGATATTGCCAAGACTGCTTTTCGTACCCGCTATGGCCATTATGAGTTTGTGGTCATGCCATTCGGCCTGACTAACGCTCCAGCAGTATTCATGGATCTGATGAACAGAATCTTTCATGAATTCCTTGATAAATTTGTCATTGTATTCATCGATGACATCTTGATATTCTCAAAGTCCACGGAGGAACACGAAGATCATCTCCGTACTGTACTACAGATTCTTCGTCAGAAGCAGCTGTATGCGAAATTCTCCAAGTGTGAGTTCTGGTTAAACAAGGTGGCATTCTTAGGTCACATTGTATCAGCAGAAGGGATCACTATGGACCCAGCGAAGGTTGAGGCTATCACTAAATGGCCAAGACCAACATCAGCGACAGAAGTCCGCAGTTTCTTAGGCTTAGCTGGATATTATCGAAGATTCGTGGAGAACTTTTCCCGCTTGGCACTACCTCTCACCAAACTGATGCGAAAAGGAGAGAAATTCGTCTTGACGGAAGAACGAGAGAAGAGCTTCGAAGACCTAAAGCAGAAGTTAGTATCTGCATCTATTCTTACTCTCCCATCTGGTACAGGTGGATTTCAGATCTATAACGATGCATCGGGGAAGGGACTGGGCTGTGTTCTCATGCAACATGGGAAAGTGATCGCGTATGCTTCACGGCAGCTTAAGCCCTATGAAGAAAACTACCCTACGCATGACCTGGAACTTGTTGCAGTGGTGTTCGCATTGAAGATATGGAGGCATTACTTATACGGAGAATCATGCGATATTTTCACGGATCACAAGAGCTTGAAGTATATCTTCACACAGCGAGAATTGAACATGAGACAAAGGAGATGGTTGGAACTGTTGAAGGATTATGACATTAACCTACAATATCATCCCGGGAAAGCTAATGTAGTAGCAGATGCACTCAGCAGAAAGTCCGGAATGATAAACGGCATTGAGATCGAGGAACAAAACATAAGAGACTTGGAGCGGCTAGATATCGAAATCATGGTACGTGGGCAGCACGGATACTAGGCAAATCTTAGAGTAGAACCTGAGTTACTGACTAGGATTAAGGAAGCGCAGAAGGATGATGGAGAGATTTGGGCAATAATTCAGAATTTAGAGAAGCAGACAGAATTCCGAATGGACGCGGACGGTATCATTTGGCAGGGCACGAGACTTTGTGTTCCTGACAATCCAGAACTCCGGGAAGCATTGTTAGCTGAAGCTCACAGTTCCCATTTTCTATACATCCTGGGTCGACAAAAATGTACCATGACATCAGACAGCACTTTTGGTGGAGTGGTATGAAACAGGATGTAGCCACGTATGTCTCCAAATGTCTTACCTGTCAGCAGGTTAAGATTGAACATCAGCGATCGGGCGGTCTCCTTCAACCGTTGGATATTCCAGAGTGGAAGTGGGACAAAATCACCATGGATTTTGTTACCGGTCTTCCGCCTACCAAGAAGAAGCACGATGCTATTTGGGTCATTGTTGATCGACTCACTAAATCAGCTCATTTCTTACCGATACGCAAGGAAGATCCGGTAAGTAAACTCGCAGATACGTACAGAAGGGAGATCATGAGACTCCACGGCACTCCCTCCAGCATCGTCTCAGACAGAGATCCTCGTTTCACGTCGCGATTCTGGAAAGGTCTGCAAAAAGCTTGGGGTACACAACTTAAGCTGAGCACAGCCTTTCATCCTCAAACGGACGGACAATCGGAGCGAACAATTCAGACATTGGAAGATATGTTAAGGTCGTGTGCGTTGGAATGGACAGGTGATTGGGACGATTACATCTGTTTAGTCGAGTTTGCATACAACAACAGCTGGCACGCAAGTATCAAATGTGCTCCTTTTGAAATGTTGTATGGCAGAAAGTGTCGCGCTCCAACTTGCTGGGATCAAGTGGGAGAGCGAACACTCGAAGGACCAGAGATTATAGAAATGACCAATGAGAAGATTGAGGTAGCTAAACAGAAGTTGCAAGAAGCAAGGTCACGTCAGAAGAGTTACGCCGATAAGCATCGTAGGGACATACATTTTAATCTGGGAGATCACGTCTTCCTCAAGGTCTCGCCGGCACGTGGTGTTAAACGCTTCGGGATCAAAGGGAAACTCAGTCCTCGGTTCATAGGACCATTTGATATCGTTGAACGAATCGGCGAAGTATCTTACCGATTGGCGTTACCTCCTCAGCTTTCGCACGTGCATAACGTGTTCCATGTGTCCTTACTCAGAGGGTACAATTATCATCCCCTTCACATGGTTCAGTATCCACTGGAACAGATACGTGAAGATCTCACGTTTATAGAAGAACCCGAACGAGTACTCGACAGGCAAGAACGAGTCATGAGAAGGAAGACGATTCCATTCGTCAAAATTCTTTGGAGGGACCATACCGAGCGGGAAGCCACTTGGGAAACAGAGGAGTCTATCCGGGCTTCTTACCCTCACTTCATATTTTGAGTTCGGGTATGTCACTTCTTTTCACTTTACTTTATCTATAATTCGGGGACGAATTATTCTTTTTAGGGGGGAAGAATTGTAAAACCCGCATGCTTTTACCATGAATAGTGCCCTTAAGATCGTACGTCCTAGATTAAAACTTACCTCAGTTAGTATTGATCACATTCATGTGCTAATAATCAAGCAAGTGCATACGTGTATGACATGACAAGTATCGATTACGTACGAACTCATGATAAACAGTAATAAATGTATCACGTGAACATAATTAAATCATGATCACCATTTAAAATACTAACTAGAATAATTACGTAAATACTTATAATATAATTACGAGCGTTAAGTTTACGATAAACGACACGTTTGTTGAAACAGAAACACTTTAAACACGAGCACGTTTAACCACGAACGAACACGAAACATCGGGACACGAGAAAGGTACGGGTACCCCATGTGGGGCCCCCATACCCACGGCACATATACAAGAAATGGGCTTAGCCCATGGACTTTACAAGTAAAGGGGGGTAAAGAGTAAAACATGTTTTCACTTTTCATTTTCAAGAAATAAACACAAAAACCCTAAAAGAGTTTTCTCCTCCTCCTTTTTCTCCTCTTTGTGCCGCCACCTTCACACCACCATTGGAGGGTGTTTGTTTGATTTTGATCTTAAAAACAAGTGTTAGAAACCGTGTTTGTTCATCCTTTTTCCAAGCTACATAGTGGTATACCTTTCTAACCCTTCTTTTTAATTCTTTTAATTCTTTTAATCTTTGATTATTTTCATGAACATGTAATTATTTTTCTTATTAAAACAAGGTAATTAATCATTGATCTAACATGTTTAGGTATTAATTAAAATCAAGGAAGGATTTATAAGGGTGTTTGTTTTTAGCCGCCTAGCAAAACAAACCCGAGGGGGGGTTTGGTTTGCTATTGCCGCCACCACCAAGACCATTTTTGGTCTTGGTTGGCTCATGTGGGACCCACGGCAGCAAGGAGACACATGTGCCCCGGGTTTGGCTCGGGGTACGGTGTCGAATTCATGCCCGATTCATGGTTCGTTGGTTAAATCATGATCTATGTTACATGTTAATTTTTATGAATCATGAACTTAGGATATAATTAATTAATAACATGAAATATTAATTAAATCATGACTTAGGTTATTTTAATTATTAGTTTAACATGACATTAATTTAACCTAAGTATTTTATGTTATAAGATATAATTAATTAATTATTAAAAACATGCCTATAATTAATTAATTTAGACATGACTTAGGTTATATTATTAATGATAATAATACACATTTTAACCTAAGTATTTTATTTCATTTTAATTAATACATGTTATACTTTAATTAAAATGCTTAACCTATAGTTTAATTAAAATACATGAAATAATAATTAAACTATACACTATATCATATGACTTAAGAAATAAGCTTATAACACTTAGACTTATATGTTAGCTTATGTAATCAGCTTAATTCTAATTATGGAAACTTCTATTTATAGAAACTTAATTAAATAAGGCAACTAATCTAATTATGGAAACCTTCTATATATGGAAATCAATCTATTTCAGGCAGCTAATCTAATCATGGAAACCTTCTATATATGGAAACTTATTTAATTAAGGCAGCTGATCTATTTTTGGAAACTTTCTATTTTTAGAAACTAATCTATTTTAGGCAGTAAATTCTATTTTTGGAAACTTTCTATTTTTGGAAACTTTCTATTTTTGGAAACTTTCTATTTTTGGTAACTTTCTATTTTTGGAAACTTTCTATTTTTGGAAACTTTCTATTTTTGGAAACTTTCTATTTTTAGAAACCTGCTATTTTTGGAAAGTTACTTATTATTACACAATAAGTATAATAATACATGAAACACCAGTAATACTTAATCAGATTAATCAGAATACTAGATAAACACAGTTTAAGGCTTTAAACAGTGAACCATGACCTAAAACATACCAAATCAGCTAAAATGAGACATAAAACTCAGTACGTAATCAGTGAATCGATACTTATACACGGGTGTATTCATGTAGCGTTAGTGATCCAGAAGTAGGAGTCTTTCTTCCGTTCATTCACTGGACTTGAGGTACGGATTCTCGTCCTTTCAGTATGGACATTCCTTCCTTATTAGGATTTCCCCGTATGCAGCCAACTGTTTTCCCCAGTATTTGTTTTATTGTTTTGAACTGCTTATGTTTAATTTAGCATAATCTATAGCCATATACAAGCATGACCAGTTTCACCTAGTTATGGAGGTACCATAACCATAGCATTGGAGGCACCGATGTTATGACTTCCCCACGGCGGAGTGATTGCTCGTGGCGTCCCTTTCAGCTTTGGCCATATTATTATATCAGGTGGGGCGTATGGGTGCATCCTAGTTACATGTTTTATTCAGTTTATCATGGTGAATGTGGTGTGTGCCTTGCACCCTTCACAAGGAGCTGATCCCTCCTACCCAAACCAATATATTGATTAGAGGCATCCCCTCTAATCAGCATGATGAGGTCACCCCTCCAAGTATTCATGCACGTGACCTTTTCATGACCTATATGGGCTATGGTATATATATGTTAAAACAGTTTTCACAAGATAAACATAAGGCTTTTCAAACTATAAAACCAGTTTTCTTGATACTTAACCAGTTTACTCAGTACTTAGTCTTCCGCTGTTATATGTTACATGCTTATCCTATTTCATGCTATATTGTACATCCGTGCACTGAGCGTCTTGCTCAGCCGTTTTCCTTTTCATGTTCCCAAAACGGCAGGTACTCAGGGACGCTCGTAGATCTCAAACGTAGGTGCATATGGACTGGAAGCTTTACTGTCTTTCTTTACTTTATGCATTTCCTTTACTTTGATACAGTTGCTATGGACATTGTTTCGTCCTTTCCTTTTACAGTATTTATGTTTGTGTGTGATGAGCTTTACTTTGGGGTACCGATGTTTGATTTTGGTATTTCCCTGTTATGGTTGAATAATGCTTAGACATTTATCCTTGTATGCTTTGATGACACGCCATGATTATGCGTAATATTCCATTTCCAAAATGGGGTGTTACATGCATGGCTAAGTATTCACGAGTCTCGTTAATTAGAGGTCTTTATATAGTGAAGAACGAGAGATGATAGAGTTAGACAAGTGATCATGCTAAACGTAGAACATGAAAATGTTCTTTAAAAAACTCACATGATTTTAATTGTGGCTTTTTCTTCCCATAAGATCAATGAATTAGGAATAAAAATAATTGCAATAAGTAAGGTCGTACGATTTGAAAGGTTACTTAGCCTCTAGCGCAAGATCGCTTAAAACCTGCTCAGGGTTGAATAGAGTTCATAGCCAAGGCATAACTTATTGAAGCGAGACGCGAAGATTGACGATTATCCAAAAAGGCCCTAACAAGGCATGATGAGCTCTATTTTTGCTAAAGATCCAAGATGATGTGAAGTATCATTATTCCTAAATCAATATGAAGGATCGAGACACACGACGAAAAGCAATTACTCCCCTAAAGATCATGGAGAAAGTCTATGCAAAAAGACCCTTACAAGGTATGAGGATAAATATATCCAAGTCCGAAAAGGAGGCGGATCGTTTTATATCAAAGTCCAAAATAAAGATTGAAGAAAAATGATGAAGTCGTGGTCCAAATATGAAGAATCTCTCAAAAACGTCAAGTGAAGAAATTCCAAATATATGAAGAGAAGACCATAATTTCAAGAACGAATTCCCAAGATTTGAAGTATGAAGTACATGCCAAATATCGCTCCGAGAAAGGTCTTAAATCTTGAAACGAGTTATGCCGAGATATGAACTTAAGGAGATACACGAGAAGCCGTTTTAAAAGATTTTGTCCTTCGGCTAACTATCGATTAAATAGTGCTACTTTGCTTTCGGACTAATAACTACTCAAATAAGTCAATATGAATCACTTGTGATCTATGAAAAATAGTTAAAAAATGCTAGTAACCCATTTCTTTTCATAATAACTAGGATTGCGGGGAGAAAAAGTATTACACAATTTGGACGTATGAGTAGTGTTAGCATTGTGACTTGTACCAACAATGATCTCGTTTTTGCACTTAGCATGGAATGTATGACAATCAAGGATGACAAAGTTTACTCTAAGGGACATTTACTTGTTTCTATTCTTTGACCCTAAAGGTCACATTCGTGATGAAAATCATACATTTTGTCTTTACACATCTTCGTAGTATTGTTGCAAATCTTTTACTCTTCAATAAAGGTAATAAAATTGAACTTTGGTGATGCTTAGATACTTTATTCTAGCATTGCGTGAGGGCACGATAATGGCTTAGTATGGGGGAGTGATGAGATGGCATTTATACATGATCTCATCGGTCTTTTCGGGCTTTAAATGCATAAAAATGTCATAAAATACCATATATATATGCTTGTGTTTGTTTACTTGTGTATTTTAGGTATGGATATCGTGAAAAAGACAAAAGATCACAAGAAACAAGGAAAAACGGACACGAGAAACGAAGCCATACAAAGAACCGGGCCCTAGTTCATGATTTATCCAACAATTACCCTTGAAGACTTGAAGATATGCAAGATTGATCCTCAATGAATGAAGAAATGACCCTTAAAACCCTTGTGAAATCATAATTACAAGTTTGGTCCCTTAAGTTTGTCAAAATTACACAAATGGTCCTATAACTATGCTAATTTGTCAATTATGGTCCCTCATGAAGCCAAAGATACATTGAAGACCTTTGAAGATCAAGAATGTCCAAGATCAGTCCTTGAACTATTCAAAAATGGCAAAAACAGCCCTTGTAACCCTTTTACCAAAGTTTTGTGCCAAAAGTGTAAAAACCATAACTTTATTAACAAAGGGATGCGTTTTTGTTGGCTGAAATACTTATTATACAATCTTTCCCAAAGAACAAGGACTTAAGTTGTGCATGTGAAACATTTGAAACAAATTGCGCCAAACAGACAACTTTCTCCCAAAATCGGATCAAAAACATTATTGTTTACCATTCTTCACCCCTAGAATTTACTTCACTTAAACAAAGAGTTAATTTAAATTACCTTGGCACATGTGTGATTCACACATGCAGAAACCCATCCCAGACCAAAAACCCTCACTCCCACTCACCATGGACCCCACCCCCAATTCCCTTTCAACCAATCAGAGAACAACTTCCTCTCCAAGGCTTCCCACGTGTCAAGATCAACAGCCCACACTCTTAGCTTAACCCCAAAGCTAAAATGAACGTCTTGGATCATTTTGGACAGCTCATCAACAACAAACGGCCTCAAGTACTCAAGGACAATTTTGGAAATTCACTTCTAGGGTTTGTGAATCGTGTTAGCTTGGCATTTGCCTATAAAAGGGGACCTCAACCTGTGAGAGTCCCTTTGTTCAAGTTTTAGGCTATCAATCTTTGTAATCCCTTTTTAAGTTAATAAAATTTGATTTTCAAAAATTTGTGAAATCTTGTTCTTGTTTATTAAAAGTTGGTGTTAGAATAGCCTAATTCTGAGTTCCACTTACATGTTTGAAGGTTTTTGAGGCAAGGTTTTAATCCATAAGACTTGTGTTTCAAAAATCAGAAAGTGTTTGATATTGGTTCATCACTTTGGTTTGTTCTTCTTAGCAGGTACATTGGAAGTTGGTACTTGTTCTGCTAGTACCTCAGCTCAAACAATCCAGGGCCTGGATGTAGGTCTTGGAGGTTTGCACCCTTCTCCCTTTTCATTTTCTCTTTTATTTTCTAAATATTTGTGATTTTGTTTGATTATTGTGGAATATGTGTTTTTATGGATGAATCTAGTTCATTTGTGTTGGTTGGATGTTATTGAGGTGTTGTTAACTTGTTTTGTGGTTTGAATCTGAAAAATCCTTTGAAAATTTGTCAAAACAGATTATTAAGGGGTGTTTGGGTTAACTGCATAAGCAGTATTTGTGGATTGTTGAGTGGTTGTTTATTGTTGCTATCTGTTGGTACATGTTTATCCGTTATACTTGGTCACTTATTTGCAGATTTTGTGGTTTGAAACACCTAGATTCTAAATAAGGCTATAAAATCTTGTTTACTTGATAAAATTGGCTTAGGTTTAAGGGACACCTAGCTCTAATCATAGACTAGGGCTAACAAGTGATTGAACCTAGTTAATAACATTAGGGAAGTAGGATTTGAGGTTTGAAATTGGATATGTGGTCAATTAGATCAGCAAAGTGTGCTTATGTTCTTGTTGTTCATATCAGTAACTATAATCTGCTTTGATCTTGTTCTTTACCTTGTTTCAGTGCTTGATTTAAGTTTGTTTGTGCTTATTCATAGTTTATATAGCTTGTGTATGCATCTGGTTGAATTTGGAGTGCTTATTCATGCTTAAAATTACTTATTTGTGCATAACAGCTTATTTTCCATGTATGTGCTATATCTGTGGACTGTTTGATTAATCTGGGCTTATTGTGTGAACCAAATTGTGATTTTTTTGTTGATATTGACTCCTTGTGATTCACTGATCAAAAGGGTGCCCTTGTTTCCAATTGAATCCAACTAAATCTCTCTAAAAAGCTTGGTCAAATAGTCAAAGCAGTGGGAACTCCTTTCCCCTGCTGCTAGTGTATTTTGGGTTTCAGCTTATCAATAAGCTATAATAACTTATTTTAACCAGAAACAACTTGGATTTTGTAATAGGTGCTCATTATTTGACCCATTTGTTCATACTGGAGCATTTGGTGTGTTGACTTTAGGGTTTGAGTAGAAAACCAACTTAATTGACTTTTCATAAGTGCTTATTGGTTCATTCTGGCTTATTGGTGTTGCTTATTGGAATTTTGTTGATTGATTTGGCTTATTGAGTTCATTTGTGACATTTTTCAAGTTGAATCAAGTCCTGAGGTGCCCAAAATCTCAAACCCGACTAGTTTGTCGTTTTGTGGATTTGTACTTTGCTTATTTCTGGCTTATTGAGTGTGCTTTTTCAAAATTTCTTTTTACAGATCTCTTAAGCATCCCAAAAGAAGGTTGTGTGTCAAATTAGAGCTTATGGCATTAGCTTATTGCTTAATGGGCTTAATGGCCCAATAAGGATAAGCTGTTTGCTTAATAAGCCGTGATAAGCTCACTTTCAGCTTTTGGGGCTTTAGAGTTTTGTGTTTAAAATTAAAATTTTAGTCTGATTGGGCTTTTCCAAGTCAATTGGGTCAAGTTTGATTTTTTGGGTTAAAAAGCCCATTAGTGTTGACTGTTTTTGGTTTTGGCCCATTTGAGGGCCCAATAAGGGTATTCTGGTCATTTCACTTTCATTTTCTGTTTAATTAGGTTAAAATAAACTAATTTGCAAGTTTTTAGAATTTTTTATATATTTTGGATTTTAATATTATTTTAATATTATTTTATTATTATCTTTCAAATTTCACGTTTTTGCACTTTTTACATTTCTCTTAGCTTAAATACATTAAAATAGGAATTTTGCAACTTTTAGATTAATTTTATCATCTTTAGATTAATTTTTATAATTATTTTAAGTTTTAATAGTTTTTAAATCATTTTAAATAGTTTTTCTTAGTTTAAAAATTTCTAAAAATAGCTTTTAATCTTTTTAGGTCATTTTAGAGGTTTACCAATTGAAAAATCTTTATTTGGGCTTTTTGATAATTAATTTCATTTTTAGGGCTTAAATTAGCATTTAAAAATTGAATATTTAATTAATTAAAAGTTTTGAAAAAGTTTTGATCATTGGTAAACTCTTAGTTTATTTATTTTGATTTTTGGTGAATTTTTGGTAATTTTTAGAATTAATTTTTATTTTAGCTTATTTTACGGTTTTACGTTAAGTTGTAGTAGTAATTAATTTCACGTCTTCGTCACCCTCTTTTCTCATCCCCTTCTAACCAATACTAATCTCAAACCAATTACGAGTTACTCACACACATATACCTCCTTGGGAAACGAACTTCATTGGGTCATTAGTGTTGGTTTTCCTAAATCAACGTACTTAATACTTTTACCCTATTTACCCTCCTTTTCCTAAAGGTGTGGAAAAACACTGCAATCATTAGCCCATTAAGCTATAAGCTGATGCCATAATCTCAAATTAGACACACAAGCTTATTTTGAGTTACTTAAGAGATCTGTAAAAAGAAAATTGGAAAAAGCACAAGGACTAAGCCTGAATAAGCAATAAGCTATTTTCACAAAACGACAAAATAGTCGTTTTCGAGTTCTAGGCCACCCCAAGAGCTGATTCAACTTTCAAAAGTTTTTAAATGACTTAACTAAGCTTAATCAACAAAAAGTTTTTCAATAAGCACACTCAATAAGCTGGACTAAGCAGATAAGCACTTAATTAAAAGTCAACTTTTTGAGTTTTCTAACAAAAAGTCAAAGCCAAGGTCTGATAAGCTCCAATTCAAACAAATGGGTCAAATGAGGAAGATTGATCACAAAAAGTAAGTTGTTGCAAGTCTGGATAAGCCAATATGGCTTATTAATAAGCTGGATCAAAATTAACACTAGTAGGGAATAGTTTTGGGTGTTGAGCAGTGGGAACTTTTCCCACTGCTTGACTTTCTTGACTTTTTGTATTATATGACTTTTTTGTGGATTCTGTTGATCCCAAACTTAGATCGATTAGCTTTGTGTATACGAGATTAGATCAATAATACACGTAGAGAAACCTTTGTATATGCTTTGTGAATCTAAGTGTTATGCGGAATTTAACACTTAAACAAGAACACACAGGATATAAACAAACTTTCACTTTGATTATCAATGTCGAACTTGCTTACAATGAAAGATGTTTATGAACGAGAACTTATGTAAAACTTGATATTGAACATTAACCTAAAGGCCTTCTTTTATAGATACAAGAAGCCTTGTACAATAAGCTACGTATCAACTATTCTAGGTAAAGATAAACATAGAAAATACATTGTCAACTAGAAGTATTCTAGAATATAATAAACATGTAGATTATATCTTCCATCAGTGCTTGTCTTCAATGTGTCAACGCTTGACTTTAACTTGTCAACGCTTGAGCTGTCAGCGCTTGCTGTGCTCTTGTCAACGCTTGAATTGTTCTTGTCAGCGCTCAAGTGATCTGGCCTTAATTTATTCTCAACAATCCTCCCCTAAACTTGATATCTACTCTTATGATCAAGTTTCAGAATAAACATTAAGAACTAGGAGGAGTCTGACAAATCTTCTCATATTGGTAATGAATAAACCTGATCAAATCCTTTGCCACGTCACTTGAATAATCTATCTCCAGCTGAGTGTCCTTCATCTTTTCCAAAACAGCCTCGGATATGAAATACTGAGCATCCACAAGTAAATACTCAGCAAACTTTGTAGAACTCAAATGGTATACACCAGCAGCTGAATATAACCTCCATTGAAGACCACTAAGGTCATCTTCAAGATCCTTCCATATTGCAGGATCTTCCTCTTTTGTCCCACACATTCTTTTGAATGTGGTCCAAAGTTTTATTCCATTAGCTGAAGTTGGTGCTTCAGCCTCATACTTGGTCTCTAGTAACCTCCAAAGGTCCACCAAGTCTTCTCTATCACAACTTGCAAATAAAGATATGAGAGTGGTAAAAGTGTGTACCTCCTTGCCAAATCTGCCAGTCTTCCAGAATCCACACTCATCCTCATCATAACTCACAATTGGATTCCTGGAATCTAATGGTAACACTTGCACCATATCTGAAGCTTCTAATGGGGAGAGCTTGAGACTCTTTCTTATAACTGCTTCACTTGGATATAGTGAATCCATATCTTTTGGAAACTCAAATTTAAATCCCTTCTTCACTGGCCTGGGAATCATCATAGCTTTCTTGATTTCCATTTCTTCTGCAAGTTGCTCCTTTCTTTCATCTGAAAGAAGTCTGAGAGTGTTTGCTTCCTGCACTCTCACCCAAATGGGATAAGCCTTATGTTCCAACTCATCAAATGTCAAAGCCTTCAACTTCTGATGTGTCCATCCAACTCCATGACATCTGAGCAACATAAAATAGAGCTCCCTTCTATCCCTTTTTAACTCTGAGAGAATATTGCTTGCCTTGTGCTTCAAAATCACCTTACAATCCTTCTGAACTCTAAGAAGAAGCTCCAAACCCCATATTTGATCTGAAATGGTCAATTCTGGATTATCCATGCAGCTTTCTTCCCAAGAATTGTACATTTGAACCACCTCTGGCATGTCAAAGTCAACCTGCAATTTTAAGTCTCTCAACTTTTCCCTAGCAAGCTCATCACCATACTCAAGCCATTCTGGTTCTATAATCATCACACTTGAGTCTGAGCTAGCTCCATCACTTTCTTCTTCAAAAGTCACAACAAATGGTGACTTTTCCTTTTCACCTTGTTCCATCATTTGTTCAGCCAATCTTCTATCAAATTCAACTTGGGCTGCATCCTTTGGAACAATTTCTTCTACCAATTTACCCTTACCCTTATCTGATGGTGCAATGGATGGTAAGGTAGATGGTAATACCTGAGTAGGAACCTCCTTGATGATAGATGATGACTGGGACACATCACCTTCATGTGCAGGTCTGTCAACGCCCAAATTTAACCTATCAGCGCCCAAAATACTTCTATCAGCGTCCAAATTTGTCTTGTCAACGCTCAAATATTTTCCCTCAGCGCCTTGTGTAACCTCTCTCAACATAGCTGTAAATGATAAATTTAGGTTGGTTGGAGAGATTAAGGACGTATCAAAACCTGTTTGTTCCTTCAAAGTTGTAAGGGCTTCAGCAACATCCATTGATTGACCATATTGGCTGCCCTTATCACTCAGATTTCTTTGATCTTCCTCCCCTTTGGAAGACTCCTCCATACCCCTTCTAACACGATCACTTTCCAAAACAACAATCCTCTCCCTCAAATGCTTGAGTTCAAGGCCCTGTGAGCTGACAATTTGTACTAAGTCTGCATTTTGCATTTGCAAGCTAATGCAGACTGCCGTCAATTCCATAAGAGTCATTGGTTCCAGTCTGCCCTCTTCAGAAATGGGGATTTGACCTCCCAAGTCAGATTCATTGGGCATGGATGAGGACTTAATTATGGTGGGACTGCCTTGGCCAGCATCTAAGCCAGAACCAATAGTCCCAGCCTCATCCAGGTCACCAGCCACACTTGTGGTGGTGGTTCTCTCTGCTTCATGGATAGGACCACCAGAGGAGAACACTCCAGTAGTCCTTTGGCGTTTCATCATCCTATATTCAGGTGGTGTGGAAGATGGTGTGGAAGAATGGGTAGATGTGGGTTGGTTAAGGGGTGTTTGGGATTGTGAAGGTTGTGTGTCAGCGTTGGAAATAGGCACATCAACGCCAACATTTGATGTGTCAGCATCAAAGGGTTCTTGGTCAAGTTGCATTTGTTCAGTGGATGGTAAAGGTTCAGGAATGGGTTCAAGTTGTGGTTGAGGGTCAATTTGAGGTTGGGGGTCTGGTTGGGGTTGTGCTGCTGCAATAACAGCAAGCATGGCTAGGGTTAAAGGTAAGTCTCTATGGGGTGGTGAATTCATCTTCGTAAAAATAGCTTTCTTTTGCTCAGGGATCTTATAAAAATCATTGTGATCCCTTGAGCAGTAACCTTGATCATCAAAAATCATTTGCAGAAAACGGGGATAAGCTAAAGTCATTTTTGTCCCCTTGTTTTTACACATCCCTTCAAAAATCATTTTAGAATAGTTATATTTTTGCCCTGTTGCAATGCACACAATAGCACTAGCAATGGATCTATTGATCTCATTATGTGCAGTACATTTGGGACTCAAACATTGAAGGAGGATGTGGATGAGGTACTTCCAGGATGGGGGAAATTCCTACTTATGATACTTATTAAGAGTACCTTCATCAGGAAAAGGATATCCCAAAGCCCTAAGCCCTTGTTCTATTTCATTTATGGGAAGGATGGCTACACCATCAGCATCATAAAGATGCAAGGCTTGGCGTACCAAGGCCTCAGTAACCACCCAAGACCTCCCATGAACAATAGAAGTTAATGTGGTCACTCCATTAACTGTTGAGGAACTAACAGTGTTCCAAAACTGCTTAATGTGTGTGACTGGAATGAGTGGTGCATGAGAAAGAGCATACCTTAATGGGGATGCGTTCAAATACGCCACCATTTCTGTGTATTGAGGAAACAGAGTATCATCAGCAGCAAGATAAGCAATCATGATGTGTTGAGACTTGAACCCCAATTCCAATTCTGCTGAGTTAAACTTTGGTGCCATTGATGAAAGCTGTTAATTTTAAGTGTAGAAGATGAAGTTGATAAGAGAAAAATGTTAGACAAGAATTATAGATACCCTGTTTAAAAATAGGAGCCAAATTTATAGGAGAGAAAGAATGCATGTGATTGGCCCAAAAATAGGCAAAGATTTTCAAAAATCAATCATGAAAATATTGAAAAAGTTTATAAGTTATCTCATGCATTAAATGAAAGTAACAACTCCTAAAATTACGGCTTGTAAATATGTCAAAAAGTAACAACTGGGTAGGTCCCATTGAGTGTCAACGGTCAAAAATAACCTATCAACGCCCAACGGCTATAATCTTGTCAACGTTCGCCTAAAGCCATGTCAGCGTCCAATTTGGTCACAACAACGCTTGGAAATTTCTTGTCAGCGTCCAAAAAATAAAATTGTTTTAAAAAGTGAAAAATGACCTTAATAAGTAATTTATCCTAGAGAAGATAAACAAAAGCTGATAATTATTATAGGGTGGCAAGCACTGCCCAGTTATGCACACTTGCATAAGCAAGATAGACATAACAGTCCTCTAGTGTCCCTTGCTAACCAAAACTCTTAACAACAAAGTTACCTTATAAAATCCTTGTTACTCCCAGGTAAATCCCATATCAAAATCATTCCCAAGTCTCCCAACAGACCACAACCAATTCTAGGCTAAAAATGTCTTGGCAGCATGCAAAGTTGATATACTATGCATGCTACAGTGCCTCATGGTTTAGTAAAACTAACCCATACTCACCTGTGGACACAATCTAGAATTGTGATAAGAGTATCATATGGATACCCAAACATACTAAAGGTTCCTAAAACCTCCCCTTAAACGATGATACAAAAAGTTTGCTAAAATCATGCATGAACATAAAAAAAATTTATGTCAAGATAGGAATGAAACATTCTAAACATCATCCATAAATAAAAACTTGTCCAAATGCTTCTCCATTGATCCATAAGCAACTCTGTATTCAATGGTATACTGCTAACACCATCTGCACATTTAGATTGAAAACCACAAAACTAACATTGTTGCTGACAACGCCCCGATAACACATGACAGCGTTGAGGGAAGCTTTGTCAGCGTTAGACAATTATATTGCTGACAACGTTGCAAAAACACTTATCAGTGTTCAAGAAACCTTTGTCAGTGTTAGAAAACTATAGTGGAAAATCTAAATCATCAATAAGACCAATAATAATAATGCATCATCCTGTACATACTTTTACAAAAAGAATTCAAAACACATATTATGTGAGATTAACCATTCCAATACTTGTTACCAAGTATTGAAATCTCCCAGCATCAAAAGGTTTAGTTAATAAATCTGACACATTTTCCTCAGTGTCAACCCTATCTGGTTGTATTAAACCTTTTTCAAAGCAATCTCTTATAAAATGGTGTCTAATTTCTATGTGTTTAGTTTTAGAATGATGTACAGGATTCTTAATGATGCATAAAGTACTATTATTGTCAACAAATATCTTAGTATGAATGAAATTATACCCATAGTCCAACAGCTGGTTCTGAATCCACAACACTTGACCACAACATGCAGTTGCAGCCACATACTCTGCTTCAGTTGTAGAATTAGCCACTACTGTTTGTTTCTTGCATTGCCAAGATATTAACCTGCTCCCAAGAAACTAACATCCACCAGTTGTGGATTTCCTATCAAACTTATCACCTCCATAATCACTATCTAAATATACAATCAGCTCCAATGGTGAATCCTTTGGGTACCACAAACTAAGACTGGGGTAACATCTTAGGTACCTAAAGATCCTCTTCACAGCATAAAGGTGACATTCTTTGGGACTCACTTGATGGCGTGCACAAGCACACACATTAAACATAATGTCAGGTCTGGAGGCAGTAAGATACATCAAGGATCCAATCATGGATCTATAGTGCCTGACATCAACATCTTTCCCATCTCCAATCTTTCCCCAAGGGTCTTCTTTATCCATAGGAGTAGTAACCCTCTTTTCATGTGGAGAAAAGCCAAACTTCTTCAAGATCTCAGCAACATATTTGTCCTGGGAGATGAAGATAGCATCCTCTTTCTGCTGAACTTGTAAACCAAGAAAGAAGTTCATCTCCCCATAGCACTCATCTTGAATTTGTCTGTCATAAGCTTGGAGAAATCCTCACTCATCTTTGGATCAGTAGACCCAAAAATGATATCATCAACATAGACCTGCACAAGCAACACATCCTTGCCTTTCTTCTTTGTAAATAGTGTCTAATCTATGGTGCCCCTCTTGAATCCATTGTCCACCAAATAGGTAGACAAAGTACCATACCATGCTCTAGGGGCTTGATGAAGGCCATACATAGCCTTTTTGACTCTATACACTTTATCTGGATGCTCTGGATCCTCAAAACTAGGAGGTTGCATTACATATACTTCCTCAATAATGGTGCCATACAAGAAAGCACTCTTGACATCCATTTGATAGACTGTGAAGCCCATGCAGGAAGCATAGTCTAGAAAAATCCTAATAGCTTCAATCCTTGCAACTGGTGCAAAGACCTCCTCATAGTCTATCCCCTCCTCTTGTGTATAACCTTGAGCCACTAACCTTGCCTTGTTTCTGACCACAATACCTCTTTCATCTCTTTTGTTCCTGAGAACCCATCTTGTCCCTATAGGTCTGACATATCTAGGACAATCAACCAGCTCCCAAACATCCTGAATTGCAAATTGGTGAAGCTCATCCTGCATTGCTTCAACCCAACTTGGTTCTTTGAGAGCATCAAATATCTTCTTGGGTTCTTCTTGTGACAGAAAACATGCAAACAAACATGCTTGCACAAGAGGGGTATCAACCTTCTTGTGTATATTGGCAATGAATCCACCAAGACCTTGGTGAGATCTTCTAGTCTGAACTAGAGTCATAATATCACCAATGATCTGAGATGTGGGTTGATTCTTCATTGTGGATGTGAGAACCCCTCCTTCAAAAAGTCTGGTGTCCTCAACCTCACGCTCCATGTTGCCAATATCTTCTTCATCAGACTCTCTTTGATCAACATGAACCTCTTCATGAATGTTGGAAGGTCCACCTTGTTCAAAACTGGAAGAGAAAAGATGCCCACAAGTGTTGTCAACGTCTGAACCTTGTTTGTCAGCACTTGGGCTAACAACGCTTGAAATGTTGTTGTCAACGTCTGAGCCATCAACGTCTGAATTAGTCTTGTCAGTGCTAGATTTGCCTTTGTCAGCGCCTGAAGAACCATGCATGTTTGTATCTGGTGGTATTTGGAGACCACCATTATCTTGTCCAGCAGCAGCAGCAGCAACAAAAGCATCTGTCCAAATGGGAATTGTGACATATTCAAATGTAGGAGATGCCTTTTCTGCTTGTGATCCAACCTTCTCATGAACCTGTGTACCTGAAACATTAACAACTTGTTCCTCCACAACATTTGAAGTTACCTTCACAATGTCTGGATTAGTGACAGGCAAATAATTTAAAGTTCTAGATAAGGGTTCCAAATCAAACAACCAATTAGGACCACTTTCAGGATCACTAGGTTTATTCTCCAAGAACCTAACATGTACTCTCTCAACTATACGTTTGTCCTCCTTAAGATAAACCCTATAACCCTTGCTCTGGACTGAATACCCCATGAAATAGCCCTCATCACCTTTTGCACTAAATTTCCCTAAGGCATCACTAGTATCTAATACTACTACATGACATCCAAAAGGTCTGAGAAAACCAATATTAGGTTTTCTTCCCCAAAGTAACTCATAAGGTGTTTTGTTCTGAATTTTGTTAACCAATGCTCTATTTTGCACATAGCATGCTGTATTAACAGCCTCAGCCCAAAAGGCTATTGGAAAGTGAGCATCATCCAACATTGTTATGGCTGCTTCAATTAGGGTTCTATTTTTCCTCTCAGCAACCCCATTTTGTTGTGGGGTTCTAGCAATACTGAATTTCCTAGTAATTCCTTTCCTGGCACAAAAATCATCTAGCTTCTTGTTCCTAAATTCTCCACCATTATCACTCCTAAGCATTTTAACCTCATTTCCAGACCTTTTCTCAATCTGAGTGATAAAATCAATAAGAACATTAGCTGTGTCACTCTTCATAGCTAGAAAGAATGTCCAAGTAAACCTAGAAAAGTCATCTGTGACAACAAAGCAATATGACTTACCATTCAAACTCTCTATATTTGTTGGACCAAAGAGGTCCATGTGAAGCATATGAAGAGGTCTGGAACTAGTATGCACCTGTTTGGACTTAAATGAGACCTTGTGCTGCTTGCCTTTAAGACATGCAACACAAGAGTGGTCATTGTGGAAGGCCTTCTCAGGCAAACCATCAACTAAACCAAGCCTCACAAGTCTATTTATATTTTTAAAATTTATGTGCCCTAGTCTCCTGTGCCACAAATTACTTTCATCTACTGAGGCCTTAGCATAAAAACAAGACATATTGGTATTCACTTTAATCCCATTTAAATTCACATTATATATGTCCTTGTGCCTAGGTGTTCTATATTCAATATATTTCTCATCAGGGATCTTAAAATCCTTGCTTAACACCAAACACTCAGTGTCAGTGAAAAGAACCTTATTTTTGTTATCACAAACTTGTGATACACTAAACATATTATAATCAAGTTCTTTTACCAGGAAGACATTCTCAAAACGCAGATTGTTGGTGAGAAGGGTTCCTTTGCCTGTAATGGTGCCATAGCCCCCTCCAAAGTATACCTTATCACCATCTTTAATAGGAGTGAAGTTCGTCAGATAGTCTTCCTTTCCTGTCATGTGCCTTGAGCATCCACTATCCCAATATCCATAATCATTGATCTGTCTTTGAATACCCTGCACATAAAGAAAACAAATTAGTTTTCTTTGGATTCATCTGGTTGTTCAATAAGAACAGACTTAGTTCTCACAACAACCCCATTCTCATCCTTTTTAGGATGAAATACCTAGTTAACTCCAATAGGTTTTGTAATGACCTTTGAAATGTAATTAAATATATTGCAAGTCATTGAAATCCCATTATCATTAGGGTTTTGATCTTTCTTGGGTCTCCATGTTAAGCTTGATGAAGCTTTAGACCTCTTACCTTGTGGCTGCAAATATTTAGGTCTGGTCACGTTTCTGTCAGCGTTAGAATTTGTCCTGTCAACGCTGAATTTACCCTTGTGAGCGTTGAACCTAGGGTTTGCTACAGGAACCCATTGCCTATTTGACCAGGTGTTTGTCTTTTGAAATGGTCTTCGTCCATGAGTGTTAGACCTTCTAGAAAAGAATGGGGCAGGTCTGATCACTTGTGGACTTTGCTGCACACAAGGTTTGGGTCTGAAAACATTTGACTTCCTAACAACGTTGACTTTTTTCCTATCAACGCTAAAATTGTTCCTATCAGCGCTGGCTTTGGGAGCGTTGACACACTTGTATGCCAAATCTGAAAAGCTACCACAAGTGTAACAGGCTTTCTTAGACACAACCTTAGGTCTAGAGGAGAAGAAACCTGTTCCATGATTGCTAACTTGGCTCTTGGGTGACCTATTATTCCTATACATCTCTGCATATTTAATGGTAGGTCTTCTACCAGTGTTGGAGCCTAGGTCAACAGCTTTATCAGTGATTGGGTGAGTAACCTTAATGGGTGGTGATTCATTGGGACTTTCACATAACAAACCTCCCTTAACAAATAAAGTAGGGTTAGCTTTCTTCCACTCTTTAGGTCAGTCAATTTTTGTTGATACTCTTCCACTGGAGTGAAAACTCTTGGTGGAGGAATGAATTCCTCTTCTTGGCATTCTGGTATCCCAGTCCAAGACAAGTCCTTTCTAGGGACACCATAGAAGTCACCAGCTGGTGGTGGAACCAGAGAGTAATCATTCATCCCAATCCCAGTCATGTCCTTAGGATCCCTTTGCTTAGCTACACAGTCTCTTAGGGTTTGGGTGGCTCTATCAAATCTTTGAATCTTGAGGTCAACATTATCTTTATTCTTAATGGCCTCATCTAACTTAGCCTGTAGATCTCTATTAACCTTTGTCATGATGTTTCTAACATCCATACTACCCTCTAACTCATGTTTTAAGATATTTATCTTATCTTTTAAGTCAAATTCCATTTTCTTGTATTCAGAAACGGTTTTCTCAGTTTCAGTAAGAGCTAGTTGGTAATTAGACAATTTACACCTTTCAGTGCTCATATCATCTTTTAGTTTTAACACCTCTTTGTTAAGTCTTTTAGTGTTTAACCTACAACCTTTGCTACAAAAAGCATCATCATATACCTCATTATCAGATGAAGAGGAGGAGTGTGCCATGAGAGCATATTCAACATGCTCTTCTTCTTCAATATCAGCAACCAAAGCTTTGTCCTCTTCAGCATTCTTAGCCAGATAGCTCCAATCCCATCCTGTACCATCAATTCCTTGAACTGCAACCATAGCTTTGGAATCCTGAGCTTTAACAATCTGACTTGAGGGTTTACCAGCATCAGATCTTCTAGGAGATCTGCATTCCCTCATGAAGTGCCCCATACGATGACAGTTGTAGCATTCAACTTTGGATAAATCCAGCTGTGTCTTTAGCATTGAAGGTCATCTTCTTCTTGAACCTTCTATTCCACCTATTTTCTCTTATACTAGCAAGAGCCATGTTCCACTTGATGTCCATCTCTTCCAAGTAATCATCACTTATCTGCTCAAGGTCCTCATATGTAATCACTGAACCATTGGGCAAAGAAGCAATGTAAGCACACACAGTATCCAAATCCAAACCAGCAGGTTTAACTCTTGGGGAGTCATTCATTAATGTGTCAGCGTCTGAAAAGGAGACGTTGACAGGACTTGTTCCAGCGCTGACAAATGATGATCCAGTAACTGGATGCATAAAAGAGTCCTTCTGATTGAATTGACCTTCACTATGAGAGAAGAAGGCCATGTTGCTGGTGCTAGATTTGCTTCCATGTTTTGAAAGAGTTTCATCTTCCAACAGTCTTAGTTTGTTGTAGATGTCATCAAACGAGGAGCTCTTGTAAGTATTATTGGCAAGAATAGATCTTGCCTCAATCTTCCATGCCTCACCAAGACTTTTAAGAAAGGTAGCATTGGTGTCAACATCACCAACTTGTGTCCCCATGAAGGACAATTTGCTTGTGATGTCAAGCAATCTGCTTCTCACACTACTCAGTTTCTCATTGGGTTGAGCTTTGAAGACAGCATAATCATGCAGAAGTTGCTTTTTCTTTTCTTCCTTAGTGTCTGCATTGCCACCATATGCAACTTCAAGTGCTTCCCAAAGATCTTTAGCAGATTCATAGCCTCTATATTTGTGCTGGTTTTCTTGTCCCAAAGAGACTTTCAGAATATTTAGGGCTTTCATGTCAAACCTTTTCTTTGCAATATCTTCAGCACCTACAGCTCTACCCTCTCCAGGTTTTTCTTTCTTATCTTCATCAGGGCATCCTTCAACAGCTGATCTTTGAGTAATGGCATCAACAATCTTTTGAGCCTTATTAAATGAGTTTCCATATTCAATAATCTCCCAGAGTGTGTAGTCATAGATCCCCAGATATTGTTCAAAGTTGAACTTCCATAAGTCAAAGTTGGTTACATCAAGCATGGGAATCCTGATGTTTGGTAAGGGTGAAGAGGAGGTGGTTATTGCTTCAGGCATGATGTTGTTAGGGTTTTTGTGTTTTTAGGGTTTCTGAGAAAATTAGGGTTTTGGTGTTCGTGTATGGTGTTCTTTAAAGATCAAAAGTTCCTCAACAAGCTCTGATACCACTTGTTGATCCCAAACTTAGATCGATTAGCTTTGTGTATACCAGATTAGATCAAGTAATACACGTAGAGAAACCTTTGTATATGCTTTGTGAATCTAAGTGTTATGCGGAATTTAACACTTAAACAAGAACACACAAGATAAAAACAAACTTTCACTTTGATTATCAATGTCGAACTTGCTTACAATGAAAGATGTTTATGAACGAAAACTTATGTAAAACTTCATATTGAACATTAACCTAAAGGCCTTCTTTTATAGATACAAGAAGCCTTGTACAATAAGCTACGTATCAACTATTCTAGGTAAAGATAAACATAGAAAATACATTGTCGTTTCTATCCTTACTAGAAGTATTCTAGAATATAATAAACGTGTAGATTATATCTTCCATCAGTGCTTGTCTTCAATGTGTCAACGCTTGACTTTAACTTGTCAATGCTTGATCTGTCAGCGCTTGCTTTGCTCTTGTCAACGCTTGAATTCTTCTTGTCAGCGCTCAAGTGATCTGGCCTTAATTTATTCCCAACAGATTCAAGTTTCACAAAGGCACCCAAATGACCAGTTAATCATAAGGGGTCAATAACAATCACAAAAACACAATCACAATCAGCCAATTAGTACAGTTAATTCAAAAGATCACCAGATATCCCACAGACATGAATAATAAGCAGATTTCATCCAATAATCAGTTTTAGCAAAAATCAGCCAGCCAAATTGCACCAAATGCATACACAAGCTTTAATAAATTCAAATGAATAGATTTAAACAGGTTTCATGCAATGGTTCAAGGTCTAGATCAAGATTCAAGCACCAAAAAGCTACTCATGAACACTAGCAGGCAGTTATGAACACTTTGCTGATATACTTGACCATCAAGCCAAATTCAAACACTCAAATCTTCAAATCAGGTTACACAAACTTTGATTTAACACCTTTTATCCCTAAACATGCATATATTCTAAGTATTTCCAAGATTTTAGGTCAAAAACAGTCAAAACCAATGAGTTATAACACAATCATGGATTCAAGGTTTAAAAGCCAATAACTTGTAGAAACTAGCACTCAACCAAGTGAATAACAGATACAAAGCATAAACAACACTTTTCAACAACACAATAACACTCTATGATCTTAAACAAATAACCCCAAACACCCCTTATCTTTTTCAAATCCAATTTAAACAAGTATAAGTGTATTCCAAGACTACCCAAGCCCAATCAAACACATAAACAAATGTAATATGCAGTATTGAGCAAGATTAGACCATAAATGCCACAAGAACACAAGCAACACACAAAATCACCAAAAATCAAGATATTAAGCAGATTTGAGGTAGAAAGGTTCAAACCTCGTGGATGTACATCCACACCCACGTATTTTGAGCTTATGTGCTAGCAAGAACAAGCACAAGCTTCCACAAAAAAGCATGCTAAGATGGAACAAAGTTAGAAGCACAATTATCAAAATCAGAAAAAGAGGTAAACTTGATTAATGCAACCTTTGTTCCCCACACTTGAATATCCCTAAGTTATAAGCCTCACAACACCTTGATATCAAAATATCAGGGTGCTATGATCAACTTATAGCCCAAAAATTCCAAGGTTTGAACAAGACTTAGCAAAATATCAAGATTTAAGGAAATATGCAAACTTTTGCACACTCCTTTGAAAACATGTTTTAGGATTCAAGTTTAGTTAACAAACAACAATAATAAGCAGGAAATAAGAATGACACTTGACTTTTCTTCACCAATTTCAAACACACTTCATTAATGAAAATGAGATTTACAGAAATGTGAACTTAGGAAAATTCAAGAGCAAGTGCAAATGATGCACATCCTATGCCTTTAATAGGCTACAAGTGATGACTTGAAAGCAATAAAAACGTGAAACCCTAGTTAATGAAGTTCTAGTTATGCCCTTGAGGGTCTTGAAGAATCTTGAACATGTGAAGAGTTCTTGTATTGTTGTGGAGCTAGCATGAGGTGGAATTTCATCCAAAGGCCTTGGTTAAGCTTAACTTCTAAGCAATGATATGGGACGTTGGATGACTGACCAACTTTGGCATTTTCCCCAAGAGTGGTATAGCAGGTTTAAACATGTGAGTTGCGGAGTGACGTGGCCAAAGGTTTAAGGGTGGGGTTATGTTTAGTCTCACCTTAATCACTATTCTGGAAAAGATTAGAGGCTAATTGTTGGTAATTAACAAATACCCAATTTGTATCAAGAACACCAAGAACAGGTTTTTAATCCATTTTGTTTTTTAAACATGTGTTAGGCGCCTAAAATAAGTAATCAGTTATGATTAGTTTAATTAGGGTGAGTGGATTGATGAGGTGGAAGCAGGGAGGGCTCTCATTGGTGGGTTTTGGTGAGTGGGACAGGTGGCATGACATGGTTGGTCTAGGTTTCTTTTGTTGTCTGTCACATTTAACGCTCCATCTTTCAAACTTCTTTCCTTTGCAATTTAAACAGCCAAAAGACGAATCCCTTTGTATTTAAAGTTTTCATTTTCACACTTTGGACACAAATACTTTTCCAAAGTATTTTCAGGGGTATTTCTTGCCAATTATTGAATCATGATTTATGAGGGACCATTTTTGCCATTTATTCAAAATCAAGGGTCCTTTTGGTAATTTTGACATTTTTAACGGACCAAACTTGTAATTTCTTGTAACTTGAAGTCCTTCGTGGTATGTTTGATTTTGAGGAGGACTAATATTGACAATTTAGTTTTGTTGAGGGACTAAAATTGCCAATTCTTCAAAGTGGAGGGCCCTTTTTGCAATTTTGACAAACTTTAAGGACCAATCTTGTAATTTTGAAGATACGAGGGTTTAATGTGTCAATTCTTCAATATTGGAGGACCCTTCATGCATAATCTTTAAATCTTTAAGGGTTTGTCTTGGAAAATCTTCATTAGGGCTTGGTTCAATGTGCGACTTCGTTTCCCGTGTTCATTTTTGCATGATTCTTGTGATCTTTTGTCATTTTCTCAATATCCGTACCTAAAATACACAAGAAACAAACACAAGCATATATTTGGCCATTTTCATGATATTTAATGCATTTAAAGCCCTATTTGGACGATGAGACTATGTATAAAAGCAGTCTCATCACTCCCCTATACTAAACCATTGTCGTACCCTCACGCAATGCTAGAATAAAGTATCGTAGAACCTCCAAAATTCATTTTTATTCACATTCATTGAATGATAAACTAGCTACACTACTATTACTACTTCTACTACTTGCGTTTTAGACATAATGTATGATTTTCATCGCAAAATGGGACGTTTAGGTGCATAGAATAAGAACACGTGAATGCTTCGTTAGAAATAATTTCATCGTCCTCGATTTTCACCCCAATTCTATGACAAGCGTGTAACGAGATCATTGTCATTATAAGTTAGTAATGCTAACACTACTCATATGCCCTAATCACGTACTTATCCTCCCAATTTCCTAAGTTGTATCTCTTATATTTTATTTTGTCTTGAATGTTTCACGAGGATACATTGTTTGACTTATGCGATGATAGAGATTTAGGTCTAAAAATAGAGTCCTAACGGTGTAACCAAGACCATTGAATTAATAACCCCTCCTAATAGACAACGATGTCAAAAAATTAAGTCAACAAGAAGAATCGATAAACAGGGTTTTATAACGGTTTTGAACATGAGACTTATTACCAAGACTTTTATACGCCCCCTAACTGAAGGGCCTTATTATTATAGGTTTACCTCCATCTTTTATTCAACTTCGCCATGAAGCTTTTATTATGACTTCGGTCTTGCCTTGCCTTTTATTATCCGCCTCATCGGTGGTTTTATAATGGCAAAAGACGTATATCTCACGCTAAGGCGAATTTTGGATCTTTAAAGCTTCAAAGATTAAGGCTTGATTCACTTTCAATTTTGCATAGATTTTTCGGCCTTGTGAGCTTCAAATTGTTTGCTTGATTTAGGTGAGCACTTGAAATCTTATTATTGGGTGAAGCTTTCGATTATTCGGGTTGCCAATACTTCAAAACTGTGACGCTGGCGATACCTTAATGTCTTCCCAATTTAATTACATGGAAGCTACTAGAAAAGACTAGAAACCAACAATCAAGACTAAACCGCTAAGTCAATATTTATTAAGCAAAAAATATTTACAAGCGAAGGGAGAATAAGCAAACAACAAGAACACATGAGTTTTTGAAAGAATACGAGTACTCTACGTTTAGCATAGTAACTTATAATTAACTCTATCATTTCTCGTCCTCATTTAAGAGACATAGCCTAATATAAGTTAAGGAATCAAAGCTAAGTGCTCAACACGCACGGTCGAGTCAAAAAGTACTCTTATTCTCGCCATCGGAAAACCTACATTCGTGTCTTAAACACTTATGAAAAATGAGAAAAAATTAAAAATTTGGCCATTTTTAGCCTTATTTTGCAAAAAAACGATAAACAAAAAGATAAACTTTGGAAAGCGTGAAGGTTTGGCAAGGCAAGTATCTATTCACCCCCTATACTAAAGTTAAACATTGTCCTCAATGTTTCGAGTCTAAGGGTTCGAAAACCCCCATACTAGAGACGTAGTCGAATGCTTAATCAAGCATGGAAAGGGTGTAACCGTTAAATTTAAAGCCGTTTATGAAGTGTGCTATAAACCTAAGGTTAAAACATCAAAGGATATATCATGGATATTGAGAAAGTCTTCAAAGCAAACGATCGAGTGCTCCCATAAAATGAACACGAGAGGCTCCAATCGTGAAGATAATGATCATCTAAAATCCACAATTCACAAACAACCACGGAACAAAGGTTGGAAGGGCACAAATCCCCACACGTTACTACATTAGAAAGCGATAATATGTACATAGGATAAGCATGGGACTCCCCCACGTGGCACCTCGTTTTTGATTACCGAGTCATGAGCTCGACTCGATCCCCTCAATACTAATTATCATTGGGGAAGGTTATTTGGTCGAGGTAGTTCAAGGATGGAACTTCCCCGCCAAAGTAGTGCTTCAACCTATGTCCATTCACCTTGAAATTGGGGCCATCATTTGGAGCTAGCTCGATGGTCCCATATGGAAAAACTTGAGTCACGGTGAATGGACCGGACCAACGGGATTTCAACTTACCGGAAAAGATTTTCAAATGAGAATTAAAAAGTAAAACTTAATCCCCAATGTTAAAAACCCGGTTTTTAATTTTTGAATCATGCAACTTTTTAGTCTTTTCTTTATAAATCAATGAATTTTCATAAGCAATATCCCTTAATTCATCCAATTTATTTAATTGCATTTTCCGGTGTTTTCTCGCGGTCTCCACATCATCATTACAATGCTTAAGGGCCCAATAAGCCTTGTGTTCCAATTCAATTTGCAAGTGACAATTTTTCCCATACATAAGCTTATAAGGAGTGCACCCAATGGGCGTCTTATGAGCGGTCCTAAAGGCCCATAAAGCATCGTCCAACTTATCCGACCATGATTGTCGGTTTTCCTCAATAGATCTCTCCAAGATCCTCTTCAAAGCTCGATTTGAAACCTCGACTTGCCCACTCGTTTGTGGGTGATAAGCCGATGTGTAACCCCATATTTTCTTAGGACCCTTGTGAATTGGTCGTTACAAAAATGGGTTACACGATCGCTTATGATCGCACGAGGGGTTCCAAACCGAGAAAACAAGCTTTTCAAAAACTTGACTACCACACAAGCGTTATTGGTGGGCAAAGCCTTAGCTTCCACCCACTTAGATAGGTAGTCAACGGCGACAATGATGTTCTTATTACCACGAGATGATAGGAACGGCCCCATACGTCAAAGATCTCACACACTTGGATGATATTTTGTGGCATTTCATCTTTTTGTGAGGCTTTTCCTTGTCGTTGGCATGAGTCACACGACTTCACAAGTTCATGTGCATCTCGGTAAATAGTAGGCCAAAAGAAATCGGTATCATAGACCTTCGTAGCCGTGAGATTAGCACCGTGGTGACCACCCGTGGGTCCCTCGTGACAAGCTCTAAGGATGTTAGAAGCTTCTGTACCAAAGACACAACGTCGAATAATTTGATCCGCACAAGTTCGAAACAATTAAGGGTTGTTCCAAAAATAGAACTTGACATCACGGAAGAATTTTCGTTTTTCTTGAGTCGTCATACCCTTGATGATGAAGTTACCCGCAAGGTAATTTGTGATCTCCGTAAACCATGGGGTGGAAGAATCAAGCTTAGAATTAACTACACCAAGTGTCTCGAGCGGAAATGTTTCGGTGATTTCCTTGGACTCGTAAATACTTTGGTGAGGATCTTCCAAACGAGAAAGATGATCGACCGCTAGATTCGCGGCTCCTTTTTTGTCAACGATTTTGTGATCAAATTATTGAAGGAGGAGAATCCAACGAAGTAATCTCGGCTTTGCATCTTGTTTAGCCATAAGATACTTGATAGCCGAATGATCCGTATACATTATGCATTTTGTCAAGACGAGATAAGGTCGAAATTTCTCAATTGCATACATCACGGAAAGGAATTCCTTCTCTGTTGTAGTGTATTTTAGTTGAGCCTCGGTCATCGTCTTGCTAGCATAGTGGATAGTCAAGAAGTGTTTTTCATGACGTTGCCCCAATACGGCCCCAATAGCGAAGTCACTAGCATCACACATGAGCTCAAAGGGGAGGTTCCAATTTGGAGCAACAAGAATGGGAGCTTCGGTAAGTTTCCTCTTAAGGATTTCAAAGGCTCGTACACAATCTTCGTCAAAGACAAAACGTGCATCTTTCTCAAGGAAATGTGTAATAGGTCGAGAGATCTTTGAAAAATCCTTGTTGAATCGACGATAAAAGCCCGCGTGGCCTAGGAAACTCCTAACTCCCTTAACGGTTTTGGGATGAGGTAATTTGGCGATGACGTCTACCTTAGCTTGATCTACCTCAATCCCCGCTTTCGAAACCTTGTGCCCTAAGACGATTCCACTTTTAACCATAAAATGACATTTTTCCCAATTAAACACAAGGTTGGTTTCCTCAAAACGCTTCAACATTCTCTCAAGATTCGACAAACACGAAGTGAACGAACTACAAAACACGGAAAAGTCATCCATGAAGACTTCCATCGTCTTCTCGATCATATCATGAAAACTAGCCATCATGCACCTTTGAAAGGTTCCCGGTGCATTGCAAAGTCCGAATGGCATTCTACGATAGGCAAACTTTCCATATGGACACGTAAACGTAGTTTTTTCTTGATCACGAGGATCGATGGGGATTTGGAAGTAACCAGAAAAACCATCTAAAAAGCAATAGAAATCGTTTCCCGTAAGACGCTCCAACATTTGGTCCATGAAGGGCAAGGGAAAATGGTCTTTTCGAGTGGCTTCATTCAACTTACGATAGTCAATGCAAACTCTCCATCCGGTCACGAGTCTAGTGGGAATTAACTCGTTGGCATCGTTTGGCACAACGGTCATTCCTCCCTTCTTAGGGACACAATGAATAGGACTCACCCAAGGTGTATCGTAAATAGGGTAAATCATTCCCGCGTCAAGGAGTTTTAGGACTTCCTTTTTGATGACGTCGTGAATTTTGGGGTTTACCCTCCTTTGACATTGGATTGCGGGCTTGTAATCCTCCTCCATTAAGATTTTGTAGGTACAAAATTTTGGATCGATCCCCTTAATGTCGGATAACTTCCACGCAATTGTCCCTTTGTGATCCTTTACAACATCGACAAGTGCGTTTTTTTCATCATTTGAAATTTCTTTCGAAATAATAACCGGCAACTGGTCGTCCTCCTCCAAAAAGATATATTCGAGATGAGGAGGTAAATCTTTCAACTCGAGGATAGGTGGTTCCTCAATCGAATATTTGGGCTCGATACTCATAACCTCCTCGGGTGGAGGAAATGGGAAATCTTTAAGAAAATCCTTGATAATCGAGAAGTCCTCATCATTGTCGAGGTCTTCGTCACAAGTACGTGAAACATCGAATTCTTCCAACGTAAAACCACCACCTTTAAGTGGAGTGAAGGTTGGTGTCGAGTTATCAAGGATGGGATCTAATATAGTGGGATTGCCACTATTTTCATCATCACCAAAACCTAAAACTTGTTGTGAAAATTCCTCGCAAACAACGTCAATCATATCAACGAGGTTTATGGTTGCAACGGAATAAACATGAGAAATTTGAGAATTTTGAGTTGCGTTTATAACAAGTTCCTCGTCGTTGAAACGTAAGGTGATCTTTCTAGCATGCACATCGATTAAAGCCATAGACGTATCTAAAAATGAACGACCTAAAATGAGAGGAACTTGAGGATCCGTGGGAATATCAACAACGATAAAGTCTACCGGATAATAGAACTTTCCCGCTTTCACAAAAACGTCTTCCGCCAATCCACATGCAGGAATCGTGGAATGGTAGGCTAACTCGATAGACATTAGTGAAGGAGCTAGATTAGGAAGATTGAGCGACTTGAAGATTACAAGTGGCATCAAGTTAATACTAGCACCAAGATCGGCCAAGGCATAACATTCTTACATATCTTGGATTGCACATGGAATCAGGAATTTACCGGGATCACCGACTTTTTGAGGTATGCGATTAAGATAAACCGATGAACAACTAGACAATTGTGGCAATTTCTCCTTGTTTTTCAACATACTCTTAAAGTTAGCGGCAAATCGAGGCATCATGACCAAAGCATCGGCAAAACTCACATTAAAATGAACGTCACGAAACATTTTCATAAAAACCTCAAATTGGTAGTTATCACGCTCTTGACGTTTCTCCTTTCTAAGTCTCGATGGATAGGGCAAAGGTGGTGTGGGTCGAGGCATAGGCATAGCCTTTGGAATCTCGGTTTCCAAATGTGGTAATGGGTCAACCGTAGGTGTGGCATGAGCGGTACTTCATAGGATTGGGATATGCTCCTTTTCGACTGTTGGAAATACGTTTTACGCATTTAGAAAGTCTCGGTCACTCCATCATTGTAGTTATAGGCTCGTAGTTAAGTTAAGTGTCATTTATTACATAGCCCGACCCATGGGCATGTTCATGGGCCGGAAGCCCAAGTCTTTTAAGGACTTGGGGTTTTAAACCTCTTTCCACCATGGAAAGAGGTGTTGGTTGTTTATTTTCTCACTTTACATAATACAAGTTTCTTTCACTTCTCTCTCTAACTTTCTCTCTCTAGAAAAACATCAACCCTCTTGATTCATAAAGATTATCATTGTTCTACAATTGGTATCAAGAGCATGGGATGAAATAAAGGTTGGTTTTATGTTGTTCATGTTCACTTTGGTGTGTTCATGTATTTTTGATTGATCTTTACCCAAGTTTCAATTTGTTTTCGTGTTTTTGACTCTCCAAGTGCTCCATATATCTTCTAAATACCTTTAGTAGTGTTTTGGGTGTTTTGGTTTGGTTCAAATCACGTTTTTCTTGTCGAAAATCTCATTTTTTAGCCTCAAAATTTCGTAACAGTACCGTTATTCCGATCAGCACAATCGGAAAAGGGTTTATGGATTCCAATCAGTCAAATCGGAAAAGGGTTTACATATTCCTATCTGTATTCCGATCATACATTCCAATCTGTATTCTGATAGGAGAATAGTTAAGTATTCCGATTGGGGGTGTATTTTCACATTCCGACCAAGTATTCTACAATCATTTCGATTGGTAAGTATTCTGACAGGTTTTCCGATTGGTAAGTATTCAGACAAGATTCCGATTGGTAAATATTCCGACAAGGTTCCGATTGGTAAGTATTCCGATAAGTTTTCCGATTGGTAAGTATTCCGACAGGGGTTTCCGATTGGCAAGTATTCCGACAAGGTTCCGATTGGTAAGTATTCCGATACGTTTTCCGATTGGTAAGTATTCCGACAAGGTTTCCGATTGGTTAAGTATTCCGATTGGACGACATTCCGATCAGGGTTCAGTTATCATTCCGATTGGAAGACATTACGACTAGGTTTCCGATTAGACAATATTCCGATCAGGGCTTTAGATAACATTCCGATTGGTTACTTATAGCATTTCGACGGATTAATTTTGAGACTTACGACACTTTGAGATTTTCACATTGAGACTAAGAAGTTTGGGTATTGAGATAGTATTTTCAACTTAGAGGATTTCGTTTCAAGTTTGTAATCTGTCACAAAAACACGCAACATCTTTATTTCAACAACATTAAAACACTTAACCTTATTTCATTGTTCGATCATATTTGATAATCTTTTTTCAAGGGATCACAAAATGAATTCACATTCATTTATGCCAACTATGACTTCACTCACCGATATATCGATCATTTCGGGTACCGATACTCGCCCGCCTTTGCTCATCAAAGATTTATTTGAATCATGGCAAAGTCGCATGAGAACGTACATCATGGGCAAACAAAGTGGTCGACTTATGCTAGAATCAATTGAAAAAGGTCCATTAGATTGGGGAGAGGTTACAGTCAACAATGTGACAAGGCCAAGGCAGTATCATGAGTTAACCGATGCCAACAAACTCATTGCAGATGCCGATGAAAGGGTTGTTCAGACAATTCTTCAAGCCCTTCCACCTGATATCTTCAGAATGGTGAGTGAACATAAAGTGACCAAGAATCTTTGGGATCGACCTGCGGTTTTGCTACAAGGGACATCTCTCACTAAGCAAGAACGAGAATGTCAATTATATGATTTGTTTGATAGATTCCAATACATTCTAGGGGAGACTCTTCATGATTTTTACTGGCGTTTTACCACTTTGATGAATGACATGAATGTCTATAATCTAAGAATCGAACAGTTTCAGTTAAACACCATGTTTTTGAACACACTACCCCCTGAATGGAGTCAATATGTGACTGATGTCAAAATGATTCGTGATCTACACAAGTCCAATTTAGATCAACTCTATGCTTTCTTACAACAACATGAGAAGCATGTGATCCAAAACCGAATTTCTCAAGGACCTTATCATGAACCAATGGCATTATTGGCAAACCATCCTACACTGTCATACCACATCTCTCAGCTTGCTTTAGGACACAAATCATCATATCAACCTGTGCATCAAACACCAAGCTTTCCACAGTACTCGATTCTGCCACCGCCGCCAACATCTTATCACCAACCAGCAACATCATCATCACAAGGAGATTCACACCCATCACCTTATGCTTCACACCAGTATTCACCGTATCAACCTCCCACCAACCTTGCTAGTACCTATCCACAACTCGAGGCTCCTCAACATCATTATTCACATCAAGTAAGTGCTCCAACCAATCAGTTTGTTGCTAAACCAGCATCAGCATTATACTGTGAAGATGACATCCCTGTCCCTGAATTTAGACAAGGAGATAGCCCTACTGAAATCCTTGCTCTGATGTCTGCATATTTAAGTCAAACTTTGAACAAAAGAGGTTACCGAGGTTCAGCACCAACTAACAATCAGTTAAGGAACTCGTCTAACTCTCGACAACAGGCAACAATTCAGGACGGAAGGGTCATGGTGCAACCACTTCAAGGGAGATCAAATTCGTCTACTGCTGGTGCACGTTCATCCAATACTACTGCTACAAGGGCAAACAGCACTGGTAAAATGAAGGTGGTTATTTGTTACAACTGCAAAGGGGAAGGGCACATGGCCCGAGAATGCAAGCAGCCTAAGAGGAGAAGGGACGACACATGGTTTAAGGAGAAGATTTACCTGGTGAATGCTCAAGCCCAAGGTCGTGAGCTTGATGAAGAAGAATTGGCATTCCTTGCAGATCCAGGAGTAGCGGAAACTGATCGTCTCACAACAGTCATCACCAACAATGCTGCATGTCAATGTGATGATTTGGATGCATATGACTCAGATTGTGATGATCTTAACACCGCCAAAGCAGCTCTTATGGCAAATCTTTCACTCTATGTGACTGATACCATTTCTGAGGTACCAAATACTGCTACAGATACTAGCATTGTACCTTATCAAGTTGAGCAAATGTCTGAGTATTCGGAACAGCCTCCGGTGGTTAGTAATTCAATCGATGAGACAAACAATGATAGCAATAACATTGCAAGTCCTCATAGTTTGAGTGAACCACAACCAGGAGCTCCTACGACTATTAATTCGTCTGCTCAACCTGATTTGGTTATGGTCCCTGCATCTTTTCTTAGACAAATGAATAATGCGGTCCTTGAAACCCTTAATGCTAATCAGACTTTATCTGCTGAGCTTGCTTTGCATAAGAACAAGGTTAAAACCTTGGAAATGACTCCTGTGTCCACTACCTTAACCAATCCTGAATTTGATAGGTTTAGGAAAGTTCAAATGGACAATCTGCTTGAAATTGAAAGTTTAAGAGCAAATCTTTCGAATGAGCTTAAAGACAAAGAGTCAGTCGTTACTAATTTTCAACAACTTCAAACGGATTTTGAAATTCTTGAGTCCAAACAGCTTGAAATGGAAATTAAGACGTCTGAAAGAATAAAAGAAACGGAAATTAAGCTTTTAAAACAATATGCTGCTTCACATCTAGTACACTTGTTTCATGCATCATTTAAAGAGTTAAATCTATCGCGTCTTATAGACTTACCACCTAACCCGGGGTATGCAAAGCAAGCGCTTAACCACAACCCACGACTGTATGATGCAACAAAGTTAGGATTGGTATTAGATCCGATAGTGTTCTCAAGTGATTCCATGACACCATATGATGAAAAGCAGTTAAAATTACTTTCGACATATCCTGAATATCTCACACCATATGATGAAAAGCAGTTAAAATTACTTTCGACATATCCTGAATATGACTATGCTTCAATTAATGCACAACTAGAGAATGCCTTAGTATAATTCCTACACTTGTCAACTCGGATAAACCAAAGGAAATTCCTAAGAATCTTCCCTCGGTTAGTACGGTAAAGCTCAGCTTGGAAGAGATTGGGCAATACCTTACCGATTTTGACAAGGTCATTTTGGAATGTACGACTTCAACGGCTCAAACCGCTGGAGAATGGGCGTTCGAACACATGGAAACGGTGTTTGAAGAAGCGATCGTTTCGTTTGTGGACCATATTAAACAAGGAGTCTATGATCTAGTGTGTAATTTAAGTTTTGAAATTGGTGAAGTTCAAAAAGTTTTCAATAAAATGGATGATGCTTACGAACAACACTTAATTGAAAAGGAAAAGATTTTATCAGAATATGACTGCTTTTTAGAACATATGGTGTCTCTCGAAGTGATGCAAGTTTTTACTGTTAAATATACTCATGAAATTTCTTCTACTGTGAATATTTGTGATGGTGTGCATGAATCTGTGAATACTGTTGAAAATGTGAATACTGTAGAAAATCATTCTTGTCATGAATCCAACGCTGAATTTTTAAAGCTTCAAGATTCATATAATACACTTTCAAAAAGTTTTAACGAGCTTCAACAACATTCTATATCTCTTGAAATTGAGAATCAATCTAAAAATGAAACTCTTTCAAAACTAAATGATGGTGGAAACTCCGTTGAGACAAGTGACAAGATGATTCAGATGGTTCAGAATTTAGAAGAAGAGATGATGAGACTTAAGAGAGAATTACTAGAAACAAAAACGGAACTAGAGGCTGCAGAGGCAAAGAATCATGTCCTAGAAAATAGAATTAATTCTATACTAGGATAGCGTGAACAAGTAAGGCAGGGAGACTCACAAATTTCTGGTTCAATAGAAGAACACCTCGCGTTTAATGCGACAGAGCGAAAGTCTTTAATCGACAAACTGAACAAGAAATGTGAGGAAACCTCTGACCTAAAAATTCAGCTCATAGACAAAAACATGGTTTTTGCCGAGTTAAAGGAGACATTTCTTCTCACCCGACAAGAAGTTGTTAATAACTTAGCTAGCAACTCTGCACCGTCCTCTAGTGCTCCAACAACCAAGTCAGTAGTGCTTTATAAGAACCCGCTCCATAAGAAAAACCCGGTTACCTACGATGATTATATGAGGAATGCAACTAAGCATGTAGATCTGGTTAGGGATATTTTAGATGATTTGTATGCGTTAGATCCCTCAAGCAGTTACAACTATTCAACTCATGAATATATTAAGCGTGTTCAATATTGCTTAGCATATTTGCAATACATAGGAAAACCGGGTTCTGCACTACTCACTAATCGACCCATTGCTGTAACTCCATTCAATAAGACTCTAGGAGCAAAACCGTCATTGGCACCATCAAGTAAGGCACCTTTAAAATCTGTAACTAATGTTCCCTTGGCTTCTACAGGAGTAACTGTGTCCACTAAGGCTAAAGGATCTCGAGGAAAGAAAGATAGGATCAAGCCTTCCACTAATAGGACTGAGAAGAAGAAAGTAGAAGTACACCCTAGGAACGTTATTTCAGCTTTAAATAAAAAGAATCATGTAGCTAAGACAAAAGGTCCTCTTTATGAGTGGAAACCTAAGCAAAATGTGAATTCTAATGCGAAATGTTGGAATTGTAATGAATGCATGTTTTCTCAGCATCATGATTTATGCCTTGTTGATCACGTGAATGAAATGTATGCTATTAAGAACAATCTTGAATGGAATCCAACAGGGAAGAAATTTACCCAAGTTGGGTGGCAATGGAAACCCACTGGTAGGACCTTTACTGCAAATGGAACTAAGTGCCCTTTAACTAGGATCACATCCACGGAAGTTAGGTCTAAGCGTCCTTTAAATAGGGACACTAGCACTAAGAAATGGAAAAAGCGCCCTTTCACTAGGTCTGCCCCCACTACTGTGCCTACCAGTGGTAATGTCCCCAGTCAAAAAGTACCTCAGAATACTAGACAACTAGAATCTAAGCCAACCACTAGTAAGAAAATCTGGAAACCTAAAGTTTCGTCTGATAGCAAATCTAAGATAACTGTATCTGTACCTGCTAACTCAGAAGAACAATTAGAATCCGATACATCGTCTGTGTTTGGTAATATTTTCAGGTCGTCCAAATTATTCTTTGGTATTTGGACTCTGGGTGCTCCAAACATATGACTGGAGACCGCTCGATGCTCAAAAATTTCGTCAGCAAGTTTCTATGAACGGTAAAATTCGGCAACGACCATATTGCAAAGATTATGGGTTATGGTGAATACCAAATTGGGAATGTCACGATTTCAAGAGTTTACTATGTGGAGGGACATGGTCACAATCTATTCTCAGTAGGACAATTCTGTGATTCTAACCTTGAAGTGGCCTTTCAACAACATACATGCTTCATTCGCGATCTTGCAGGAAATGATTTGTTAAAGGGTTCTCGAGGGGATAATCTCTATACTTTGTCTATTCAAAACATGATGGCCGCCTCTCCTGTTTGCCTACTCTCCAAAGCATCTAAGACCAAGTCATGGTTGTGGCATCGATGGTTATCTCATCTTAACTTTGATGCTATTAACCATTTGGCTAGAAACGAACTTGTTCGTGGTCTTCCGAAACTTAAGTTCGACAAGGATCATTTATGTTCCGCGTGTTCATTAGGGAAAAGCACCAAGAAATCTTACAAAACTAAAGCAGAAGACACCAACCAAGAACCACTGTATCTTTTGCACATGGATCTTTGCAGGCCAATGCGTACAGCTAGTGTGAGTGGTAGAAAATACATCCTCGTTATAGTGGATGATTTCTCAAGGTTTACATGGGTAATGTTTTTAGCATCCAAGGATCAAGCACCAGAGTATATCATTACATTCTTAAAGATGATCCAAGAGTCGTAATGCTACTGTTCGCCTCATTCGGACTGATAACGACACTGAGTTCGTTAATCAGACTCTTCGAAATTATTATGAAAAGGTTGGTATCTCTCATGAAACATCTGTGGCTCGCACTCCACAACAAAATGGTGTCTTTGAAAGACGTAACCGTAAACTGATGGAAGCTGCTCGAACTATGTTGATTTATGCGAATGCTCCTTTATTCTTATGGGCAGAAGCAGTGGCAACCGCATGTTATACCAAAAACCGCTCCATCATTCACAAACGTCATGGTAAAACTCCATATGAGCTTCTTCATGGACACAAACCTGATATTTCCTACCTTCATGTGTTTGGTGCACTTTTCTATCCAAATACAAATAGTGAGAATCTGGGAAAACTTCAACCGAAGGCTGATATTGGAATTTTCATTGGATATTCGCCTGTAAAGAAAGCTTACCGGATTTATAACCGTCGTCTTGGAAAGATTGTAGAAACTTTGGATGTCGATTTTGATGAGCTGACAGCGATGGCTTCTGAGCAACACAGCTCTGAACCCGCATTACACGAGATGGGAACCGGTACAATCAGTTCCGGCTTAATTCCCAACAACCCTACTTCTCCATCATTCATACCACCAACAAGGTCCGAGTGGGATAAGTTATTTCAACCTATGTTTGATGAATTCTTTGATCCACAGAGTAATGATTCTCCAACACCCGTAGCAGTAGCTCCGATTCCCGTAGTTGTTGCTCAAGATAATGGAAATGAATCCGAGGCAACTACTCTTACTCTTGAACAAGATGTACCATCTCCCACCAATTCTCAAACAACACCTGAATCATCACCCCCACTCGTTCCTAATGATGTTGAAGAGGAACTATATGATTACGATCTGGAATATGCTCACTTACAAGAGCTTCCCTTCTTTGGTTCACATATACCTGATGACCCTACGGGTGCGTCTACCTCAGAGGAAGCTCCTTCAATCGTTCACTCCCGACCACCACGGATTGAAACTCACAACACTAAATGGACAAAGGATCACCCAATCCGCAATATTATTGGTGACATCGATCGACCAGTCTTAACACGCCATCAACTCCAAGAACATGCATTATATTGCTATTTTGATGCATTTCTTTCAGACACTGAACCTAAAAACTGGCAACAAGCCATGACCAAATCATCATGGATTGAAGCCATGCAAGAGGAACTTAATGAATTCCAACGTCTTGAAGTGTGGGAATTAGTTCCGTTACCCAGCAACGTTGAAATCTTGACACTGTTATGGGTATACAAGGTTAAGCTCGATGAGTTAGGTAGTGTGCTGAAAAACAAAGCTAGATTGGTCGCTAGAGGTTACAAACAAGCTTTGGGTATCGATTTTGAAGAATCCTTTGCTCCTGTTGCACGATTGGAGGCAATTAGACTATTCCTTGCTTATGCTGCTCACATGAATATGATCGTCTACCAAATGGATGTTAAGACGGCATTTCTTAATGGTGAATTAAGGGAAGATGTCTATGTAAGCCAGCCGAATGGATTCGTCAATTCAGAGTATCCTAATCATGTGTACAAGCTCAAGAAGGCTCTTTACGGGTTGAAACAAGCTCCACGCGCGTGGTATGATCTCTTATTGACGTATCTCATCTCCAAAGGCTTCTCCAAAGGCAAAGTGGACCCCACATTATTCATTCTCAAGGAGGACAACGACATGATACTGGTACAAATTTATGTTGATGATATAATATTTGCTGATACTAATCAACGTTTGTCTGACCGTTTTGAGAAAATTATGTCCACACGCTTTAAGATGTCGATGATGGGAAAAATTTCATTTTTCTTAGGGTTGCAAATTTCTCAGAATCCCAGAGGCATCTTCATTAATCAATCCAAATTTTCTCTTGAATCCTTAAAGAAATATCACTTTGAAAACCGTGACCCCGTGGATACTCCAATGGTGGAGAGATCCAAGTTAGATGAAGATAAGGAAGGGATAGCTGTCGATCCTAAACTTTACCGTGGAATGATCGGCACCCTTCTCTATCTGACTGCTAGCAGGCCTGATTTGCAATTTGCTATAGGCATGTGTGCCCGGTATCAGGCTCGGCCTACCGAAAAGCACTTACATGTTGTGAAACGGATCTTTCGGTATCTAAAAGGAACACTTAATCGTGGCCTGTGGTATCCGAAGGATTCCTCTATTGCACTAATTTCATATACAGATGCAGATTATGCAGGGTGTCAAGATACCAGACGTAGCACTTCTGGCAGTGTGCAACTCCTTGGAGATAGACTAATTAGTTGGGCATCAAAAAGGCAGAAAAGCGTTGCGATATCAAGTACTGAGGCTGAATACATTGCTATGTCCGGTTGTTGTGCTCAGGTTCTTTGGATGAGGTCACAATTGACTAACTATGGTCTTGGATTCAACAAAATCCCGATGTATTGTGATAACAAAAGTGCAATCGCTCTATGCTGCAACTACGTTCAACACTCTCGAGCAAAGCACATTGACATCCGCTACCACTTCATCAAGGAGCAAGTGGAAAATGGAGTGATCGAACTATACTTCGTCAACACCGAGTATCAGCTGGCAGATATATTCACAAAGGCCTTAGATCGAGGACGCATCGAGTTTTTGATCGAAAAGCTAGGCATGAAATCATTTTCACCAGCGACACTTAAGGAGTTGGCAGAAGAATCTGAAGAATAGTACTGGTAAACTATTCTCGAGTATCCTTTGATCGTGATCTTGTATATTATAGTACATACTTAAACCATCAAAAGCAAAATACAAAAGTATAAAACCAAGAAAAACCATAAAAAAATATAAAACCAAGAAAATCCATAAAAATATAAAACCAAGAAAACCCAAAAATATTTTTCTTTTCAAATCGGGCATGTCTTTTAGTACGGTAATATTTACGGCTTTAGAAATGTCGATTAAAATTGACACGGCACCATAAATAGAGTCCGTATGAAAGTTGTATTTTTTAAAACATGCCCATAATGCCTTGTAGTTATTTCAGACTGTAACCCGCCTTTCGCATTAAAGTTACGTATTTCTTCTGAAAACGTTGGCTCACAACGGGAATTAATTTTCTCGGGCAAGGTTTACTTGAAAACCTTGTAAGGGGCTAAGTTTACTTCATAACTTGGTCTAACACAAATTAGTGTACGTTTCAGTGCAATTATTTTGTTAAAATAAGAGAAATCTTATTGCCCCTAGAATCGTTTTTAGAAAATCATTAAACAGAAAAGGTCTTCATATGATAATTGTCCCATTAAATGCCATGACTACAGCTCTTTAAATAGAAAACGGGTCACCAATTGAGGGGGAGCAAATATCATATCATTTTCAACATGATTTGGTCTTCATATTATCTTGTCTGTCATCTTTCTGTATGTGCATTATGTGCAATGTGTGCCTTGTATGGAATTTATTTTGAGTTGGCATTAGGTTTTATTGGCATGTCTCATTAGTCGGGATATTGGTTAGAACGGTTGACCTTAGTGTGTTGATAACTAGTTTTAATAACTAGTTTTATAACATCCAACAAAATTGGGGGACCAGTCTGCAATTTTTGCAAACATTGGTTAGAAAGTTTGATTTTTTTGTCAAAATCTTCTTCCCCCATTTCTTTTGTGCAAACCGTCTGCTATTCTCCCACACACCATCACCTCTCTCTGCCGCCATTAATCCCTGCCAAAAACTTGCAACAATTCATTTTCTTGTGCGTATTTTTTGCTGTGATTTCTTCTAAGGTAATCTTAGACAACATGTGCTATATCTATTGCCATTGCTTTCTGTGCTAAACAATCTTTATTCTTCTCGGTTTGCTCAAATTGATCTAGGGTTTCGATGTAAAACTTGATAAACATCATGTTTAACAGAGGGGATTTAATCGTTTTCACGTATTATACACTAGTTTTGTATGCATTTTGTTTAAAAACAGCTTAAAAACCATAAAAATCGCTAAGTTTAGATCTACCTAGGAAACTCCGCCCAGATTCCGATGAAGATAAGGTATAGATTCCGATTGGTCATTCCGATCGATTATTCCGATCGGACATTCCAATTGAATATTCCGATTGACTTTTAATATCATTCCGATTAGGTCGTTCCGATCGGCATTCCGATCGGTCATTCCGATCGGTTATTCAGATTGGACATTACGATGGACTTTTAGATATTCCGATTAAGTCATTCCGATTGGACACTCAGATTGAACATTCCGATTAGCCTTATATTAGGTCATTCCGATCGGACTTTCAGAATGGATATTCCGATTGGTCCTTTCAGATTGGTCTTTTCCGATTGGCTCTTTCCGATTGGTCCTTTCCAATTGGTCCTTTCCGATTGGTCCTTTCCGATTGGTCTTTTCCGATTGGTTCTTTCCGATTGGTTCTTTCCGAGTGGCACATTGTCAATCCGATGAGGTGTATAGCATTTTGATTTGGGAATATGAGATTAGAGATTCTTCTTTGCTTATGTTGCTAGATTGTTTCCTATATAAGTGGTCTTATAGTATTTGCGAAAAGATTGTTGTGGTACCATCACTTTAAGCTAGCATGCCTTTACACTATGCAATTGCCTTAGACTATCTAATGATTTTGACTTAGATTGCATTATTTCCTTATTAGGCTTTAAGTAAATTAGGGCCACTTTCACGAAACCAAGTTTTATTGAAATTAATTAATTTTATCTCTTAAGAATACTTGAACGGTTTCTTATTACAGAAGTTCCTCTTATTTAATAAGTTGACTCCTCTATAAACAAAAGAGATTAAAAAATTACTTATTCAATGTCTTGCGTTTTGTTTTCAGGCCATGGAAGACAAAGTTTCATCATTGTCTTGCCCTCTATTCAAGCCTTCTATTGTTTGGGTTGAGGGAAATCCTACAATTCCTGATGTAGTGGTTGAAACTAAACCAAAACCCACTGAAGTTTTGGTTGAATCTAAACCAAGACCTACTGAGGTGTTAGTAGAAATGAAACCTAGACCTACTGAGGTTCTGGTTATGACAACCAAGATATCCAAATATTTTAAGAATTAATGCTAGGTTGTTATCCATTTAGAATAAAATGTCTTTGGCATGTCTGTGTGTAGTTGTATGTAAGGACCTAGTCCATCTGAACCATGTTTGTATGTTGCTTCTCTATTATATGTGGTAATATTGTTATGTTTTATTCCATATGCTTCAACTTGGTATAGACTTCAGATATATATATTTTGTGTATATCATTTGTGCTTGTATCATCAAAGCAGGAACGATGTCAATCACCAAAGAACAACAACAACAATCAGACCTCGCATTAGTACCACTTAATGTCCGACTACCACTCGCAGAGAACAACTTTCGTCTGAGAGAGGATTTTGATCCAAAAATTGCTGCTTTCAAAGTTGCAATGGACATTCTTGACATGTCACCCATTAAAGATGCACTTAGAGCTACTGCATCAGTTCCCGAAATCTACATTCATGAATTTTGGGCCACAGCATCGATTACCGCCGCAAAGGAAGCATCTAAGATATCAATCACTTTCAAAATCAACAGGCAAAATTTTACTCTTGATTTAAATCAATTCAGGAAATTGTTCAAGTTTCCCAAATTAGCAAAAGGAGAAAAGTTTGTGCCCAATCCAAAAATAGATGAAGTGCTTCGAGTACTTAGAGCTCTAAACTATGAGGGTAACATTCAAAATCTATCTCAGTTCTCCACTGCACGCATTGGTCAACCATGGAAAGCAATCGTCATCATCATAACCAGGTGTCTCACTTCAAAGGCTCGTGGTTATGACCAACTGAGACCACCTCAGGCTCATATACTTTCGGGCCTATACACTGCATCTAAAATAGATTATGCTCTACTTCTTTGGCAAGAAGTGTGTTACCAATTCACCGGTACCAAGAAGAAATCACTACATCTTCCGTTTCCAAGGTTCACAAAACTTATCATCAACCATTTCATGAAGAGTGTTCCTTCTATTGACAAGCGTGGAAACTTCTTCTACCATACATCAGATGATGACCATGTGTTGGATCAGATGGGTGACGAGAAACATCCCAGTAAGTACTCACTGCTTCCAGCTTTAGTGCCTGACACCATGATCAATGACGGGATCAAGGACAGTGAACCTTACAAACAAATGCTTCTGGACATTGAAACACAATTTAAAAGGGTAAATGCAGATCCATCCGAAAAACAAAAGGGTAAAAGGAAAAAGATTTTTGTCAAACGCCAAAAGACTTCTTCACCCCAAACCAAAGGTAAATCTAAAGGGAAAGAACAACTACGTGATGAAGATGCAGATGAACAAGATCCCTTAGTACAAATGTCTGAAGAAAAACAGATGCGCATTGCACAAAAGTTAAGTAGGATGGAGGCACAGAAAACCGGTAGTGGTTCTAGATCAAAAACTCCTGCCGAGTTAGCACTGGAAGCTTTTGGAGATCCAGACGATCCAACTGATGAAGAGGAACAAGATCTCAGACTAGAGGAAGAACTCACAGACCCAACAAATCAAGATGATGACAACGTAGATGATTATATCAACTACGATTATGAAGATCAAAATTTAGAAGGTGGAACAGATATGGAAACAATTCTGTACGATGACGTCAATCTTAGCAAACCACTTCCACCTCCTTCATCAATAATAGCAGTAGAAGATGCTCATCTGACGTTGTTTCCTATTCAACAACACATACCCCCTCCACCACCAGTCTTCAGCACTGTTGTAACAACCGTCCCGCCGATTGAACCTACAATCGAGACCATTCAACCTGTATCAACCACCACCCCCGTAATTACACCCACACCATCACCGGTAATCAATCAACCTGTATCAACCACCATCCATGTAATCACACCTACGCCGCCACCGGTAACCCATCAACCTGTAGTAACCACCACCCAAGTGATTACAATGATGCCTCCATCGATTTTCGATCCTCTTGTGCCAACAACTGCCCCAGTGATTGTACCAACATCGCCACCTATCCTCGAACAACTTGTACCAACCACCATCCAATCCACAACCTCGTTAGCAATTGCAGTAACTCCTCCACCAACAACAACAGCAGTACAACTATCATCCACTCCCACTCCATTTCTCACAATCAATGATCCACTCATTCAGCACCTCCAAAAACAACTGGAATCACAGGCAAATACTATTGCGGCACTGGAGAAAAGGATAAATCATAGTAAGTCACGTGACGAACGAGCATAAAAACGTGATGGCAAAAAAATTCAAGAATCATTCGAAGGTGTCATAAGACTTAAAAAGCAACACAAAAAATTTCTTGCTGAAAAGGACGCACGTGACAAAGAAAATGCTGCATTTCTCGATTCCATCAATGATTCCATGACTAACATCATTCAGCGTGAAGTTAGGTCATGCGTACATCAGGAGCTTCCAGCATTATTCACAAATGGCCTTACTAACTTACAGTTAATGCAAACCATGGAGACTCAGTTAACCAACATTGAGTCACCCATAACAGAAGCTCAACACGAATTACAAAGAGCTCTTAGTAAGGTCATAATGGAAGCTTCCAACACACCACCAGTAGAAGACACTACAGTTCCCCAATCTTCCAAGAAACGGAAACGATAGGAATTAGAAAATGAGGAAGAAGAGGAAAAGAATGAGGAGGAAGAACATTCGGATAACGATGAAGAAGAAAAGGACGAGGACGAGGATGAGGACGAGGACGAGGACGAGGACGAGGATGAGGACGAGGATGATGACGAGGATAAGGACGAGGACGAAGACGAGGATAAGGATGAGGACGATGGGGAGGATAAGGATGACGATGAGGATGACGAGGATGACGATAGTGATGCGGATGACGATAATGGGAATGGTAAGGATAAGGAGAAAGGGGATGGTGATAAGGATGAAGGTAATGGCACCAATGGAGAAGAATCTGAAGAATCTGATGCACGTTCAAAAGAAAAAGTTGCCGATAAACAAGCTGAGAATGAACACATCACCACTGACGAGCATGGTGAAACCACTGACAAAACCACAGGTAAGTCATCTGAACCAGCTCTTACTAGTGTATCACAAGTAGATCCTATACTACAACTAGTACTAGCCGAACCAATGATTGAAGACGAACCATCACCGTCTGTGGAACATCACTCTCCACCGTCTACTCCTGTTCAGCATCATACAGAAACAGCCACAGGTACTTCTTCTGTACCGGTTCCTACTAATGTCTCATCAACAGCACCTGTTGAACAAGAACCTATGCAAGAAGACGACCCGATACCATCTGTGATACATAACTCTCCACCTCAACACTACATTGATATGGATATTGACGAATTAAATCAACCAGATCCTGAGTTTGCTGATACGTTCACTATTGATGAGACGGTTCTCGTACAGCCATGGCTTACACAGGCAGCAACCGCACGTACAGTTTCTGACAGTGAAAAGGCGGATCTCACACAATTCCTCAATAATCCTATCGACTTCTCTGGATTCTTGATGGATAAATATGGAGTGTGATAGGTGTGTAAACACCCATCTTTTCTACCACTTAATTACAATAATAACCAGGCCAAAACGTGTATTTTATGTCTTTTATGTAGGAATTATGCGTGGTTTGTGTTTTTGTTGTGATTTAGGACGAAAAGGTGAAAAATGGAGAAAACACAGGAATTCACGGGCATTTACGGACTTTTATTGAAGAAAAAGATGAAAGACGAAGTCAAGAAGTCAAGAGTGCAAAAAGAACAGAAGTCCACGACCAATTCTGAAGGTTTATCGAAGAAAAAGTCAAAAGACGGAAGTTTATCAAAAGCCGAAGAATTCAAGTCTATTTTATTAAAGAATTTAAAGACGAGTTCAAAGAAATCCCGAAGCCAAAAGTCCCTTAAGTCCAAGTTTAAAGAATATTAGAAAAAAGGACTAAATATGCAATTAATGAAGATTAAAAGAAGGAGGGACCTAATGACGCAATTAAGAGAAAAGGAAAGAGGGGAGGAAGCTTCCTTAATCCTCCCCTATAAATAGACTAGGATTGTTAACATTTCGTTTTGTTGGCTAAGTGTGACAATTAGTCTTCCACAATTTACTTTCCTTGCACCTTTAATTACCTTGTCAATTTAAATACTTGTCAAATTTAATTACCTTGTCTTGCACTTAATTACTATTTAATTTCAAGTAAGTTTTTCTTTTAATTCTTGTTAATCTTTATCTTTATCTTGTTAATCTCATTCTACCTTTCTTTAATCTTTGTGTTGATTTGTTTATGTTCATGTTCTTAATTTTGGTTGATTTATTTAAGTGGGTTTTGATTATTTTGATTATCTTGTTTAGTTTTATTGTTTTGGATTGATTGTTTATGCTTAATCGTTGTTTATTTACTTGTTTGATTTAATCTTTTGGTTGATTTGCTTTAGATTTGATTAGATCCGAGCTTATATCTTTTCCCTTGTTCTTCGGATCTTGGTTTCTGTTCTTTCCTAGAAGACGCAGCCCCATATTCCAAATAAAGGGTTTAACAGCGAGGTTATTCGGAATATTCAACATTCCGAATAACAAGATATTCCGCATAGACCATTTATTTCGAATAGAGGTGTTATTCCGCATAGGGGAACATTCCGAATAGGATTGATATTCCGAATAGGAAATCATTCCGAATAGGAAGTATATTCCGGATAGGGAAGAAGATTCCGAATAGTCACTTTATATAGCATAAGACTTTATTCCGAATAGGGACAGATATTCCGGATAGGTTTTTATTCCGAATAGGGAGATTATTCCGAGTAGGCTTATATTCCGAGTAAGGCCAATTATTCCGCATAGTGACAGTATTCCGAATAGGGGTTTTATTCCGGATAGGGACTTATCAATTTCAGTTTTATTTTAAGTTTCTGCCCTTTTATTTTAAGCTTTATTTTTCCCGCCTTTTTACTTAGTCGCACTTTAAGTTTATTTGCATTAGATTTATTTTAGTCTTGCCTTAGTTTAAGTTTTAGTTTTAGTTGCGTTTAAGTTTGCCTTAGTTAGATTTAAGTTTGCGTTATTTTCATTTAGTGCCTTTTAATTCTCGTCTTGCTTTTAATTCTTGCACCAGTTACTTTATTAGATTTAGATTTACTTTAAAGTCATTTACTTTAATTGTTTCGCACATTTTATTTTAAACACTACAACGACACATTTTTGTTTCACCAAAGAACGACTGAGTCGCACATTAAACACAAGTTTTTCAATTCGATTAGACCAACATAACGAACTTGAACTTTATTTTTTATACGGGCCAAAAGCCTTGTATCAAATGGCGCCGCTGCCGGCTCTTTTCGTAAAGATCAACAGTTTTCTGTGAGAGACACGTTGCTTTTTGGGATCCGTTCACTTGTGAGCGTTACTTTTCTTGCATAAAAAATTCCAAAAATTAAAAATTGATAAAAATCCATAAAAATTAAAAATTTCAAAAATCCAAAAAGATTTTATCTTTATTGTGTATATATATTGTATTTGTGTTTGGTTTTGTTTTCTTTTGCATTTTCAGGTGTATGCGTACTAGATCTTCTAATTATCAAGAGCCCGCGCCTCAAGAAGATTTAGATATGGCAGGTGTTAACAACAACAGCATTCCACCGCACCTCAATAATAATAATAACAACAATGCTCTTCCACAGCCCGATCTTCGGACCATGGAGGAACTTTGTCAACCAACAATGTTTGGATGAGGAGGACCGATTGCACGGATGCAAATCAACGCTCCTGAGTTTTCGTTGAAGCACCACATGATTCAGCAAGTGCAAACAAACCCATTTAGAGGATTGCCTGATGATGATGCCAACAAACACCTCGACAAGTTCATTACAATCACCCAAAGCATGAAGTTGCCCGGGGCCACAATGGATGTACTTCGCCTACAACTCTTCCCACATACTTTAGCATCATGCCGAGAAATGGTTTGATCGTCTCCCGAAGAATTCTATTCACACTTGGGATGATATGACTCAACGCTTTTTGTCGCGCTACTTTCTACCATCCATGGTCACAAGCCTTCGCAATCAGATCAGCGGTTTCATGCAAGATCCCGATGAATCTCTTTTTGACGCTTGGGAGCGATATAATGTCTTGATCGATAGATGTCCAAACCACAACATGCTCCCTGTGACCTTAATTGATACTTTTTACAACGGTTTGACTTTTCGAGATCGTTATACGATCAATGCAGCCGCCGGTGGCACATTCATGAAAAGGAGACCCGAGGAGTGTAGAGAGTTAATTGAGAACATGACTACTCATCATAAGAACTGGGATTCCTCTGCTTCTTCAAGGAACAACCCGAGAGTCAATGTTTCTTCTACCTCAGCAAACCCTGAGATGACCGAACTCACCCGCATGATGGCTGAAATGAGCAAAATTATTACGCTTCTCGCTTCAAACCAACAACAACAACAAGTTAAAGCGGTTGCTAATCCTTGTGAAACATGTGGCGGTCCTCACTCATACACCGATTGTCCTTCGACACAAGGAAATCTGGAAAATGTGTATGCAGCTTACGGTAATTATTCACCGGAAAATTACCAAGCTAGACAACAAGGGGATAGAAATCTGCTGAGTTACCGTTCTAACAACTACCTTTCACCCGATTTTTCTCCTCAAAACCAAAACCCCGCCAACAACTACAATAGAAGCAACCAAATCCCACCTCGTGCTTCTAACCCTTATCAACCACCCACCCAACAACACCCACCCATTAATCCCGATGTTGATGCCATCATGAGAACTCAAGGTGAGCAAATCAAGAATCTACAGAGCCAAATAATCAATTTGAATGGAGATATCTTGAAGCAAGGAAAAGAAATCAGAACCGAGGTTCGTGATAATATCCAATCTTCCTTCATCACTCAAACGACTGAATTAAAGACTCTATTGACTAGTTTCTTGCCCGAAGCTCAACCTTCTTATTCGGGTTCTCTACCTTCAAACACCGTCAACAATCCGCTAGCTAATATGAGTGCTATAACTACGCGTAGTGGAATTACCATTGTCAATCCACCTGACCCACCACCATCATCTACACCTCCTCCACCACCATATATCCCTACTCTTCCTACAGCTAGTGTTAGTACACCATTACCGTCTCTGCCTCGTCATGACGATGTATCTCGGAAGGACCCTTCAACATCACAACCTTCACCAACTACACCTTCACCGTCCCCCTATCAACCCAGAATCCCATACCCTTCTCGCATAGGCAAGACCAACGAGCTAACCAAGAATGACTGTTAAGTATCGAAATATGTGGATATGCTATCTAAAATGACCATCAACATTAGCCTTGTTGAAGCACTTTGCCACATGCCGAAATTTGTCAAAGCATTCAAGGAACTGCTTATCAAGAAAGAGAAGCTGATTGAACTCGCCAACACACGACTAAATGAAAACTGCTCTGCAGTCCTTCTTAGAGAACTTCCGGAAAAACTTGGAGATCCCGGTCGTTTTGTGTTGCCTTGCGTGTTCAACAAAAACGAAGAATTTACTGCCCTTGCTGATCTCGGGGCTAGTATTAATTTGATGCCACTGAGTGTTTGGAAAACACTATCATTACCCGACCTCATTCCCACAAAGATGACTCTCGAACTTGCAAATCGCACTCTCGCTTACCTCGTTGGTATAGCCGAAGACGTGTTTATCAAAGTTGGCACATTTACTTTCCCGGTCGATATTGTCGTAGTTGATTACGAAATGGACCCTCGTATTCCTTTAATACTTGGTCGGCCATTCTTGAGAACCGGACGTGCTTTAGTAGATGTGGCCGAAGGTGAGTTAATCTTACGGGTCGGGGATGATTCAAAAGTTTTTAAAATGGGGAAGCTTACAGGCAAATCCTTTGGAGGACGAGAATCAGTGAATATGATAAATGTGCTCGATGACTTTACCGTCTATGACAATCCTCTATTCGAGTCTTCCACTGATAATCCACTCTTTGAAGATAATGTGGATGATTCTCTCCCTACTTTGGATGCTTCTCCCATTTATGATTCTTCACCGGTCTTTGATGCTTATGATGATAATGATTCTAGCTCAGATTCGGATGATTTTGATTGTACTTCTGAGTATCCCGAGCTGCCCACTTTCGATGATTTCGATGAGGCTGATACTCTCTCGAGCGATTCTTCACTTGAAGAAGATCCTCCATCACTCGATCCTACTTTGGACGATTATTCATTTGAGGAAGATTTCTCTGAATTTCTCAACACATACTTCCCTCATGAGAGTGATGCCCCTCCTTTGGACTTTGAAGATTATCGACTTGATCCTACTTTGGATTTGAAGCACATTCTGTCAAAGGAGAAGAAACCGATCGACACCGAAATCCGTTGCACTTATGATTTGACACCTCTTTGTCCCCCTTCTGAGGACGAGGTTGTGCTTCTTTGCGGATCTTCTTCACACTCGGCTGAGCCTGAGTGCTATTTTCCCATAAAGGAAAAGGTGTTCGACCCCGGTATTGAAGTCTTTAAGCCATCTCAGTATCCACCTGATGAAATAAAAGGAAAAATCTTTGGAAATCTTGAAGACATGCTTGCACCACCTCACCCTTGCTCCCACCGTGCTCCATCACTGCTTAAGGGAACCTTGCCTACTCTTCTTTGGCTTGCCTTGTTCGCCTTAAGCTTGTGTTATTTGCTCGATGAAAACTATGTCTTTGATCCTGGTGGATATGTTTCATGCTTCTTCCGTTGATGATCAAGGTTGAGTCAGGCTCACGACTCGGTTAACAAAAACCAAGCGCTTCTTGGGAGGCAACCCATGCATCTATCTTTTCGCGTTCTTTACCATAAGTGTAGGGGGGACCCTTTGGTTTGTTTTCCTCTCCTCACTTCTTAATCAGGGATTCGAGCTTCAATGATCCACTCTTGATGATTCTTGACGACCCGTGATTCCGTGTTCTACTTCTTCCCGGTTCTATCTTAAACTCTTTTCGATTCACTATTCTATATTTTCTCAATATTAAAATAGGAATCTCTTTAGTGGTCTTTTCCTTAGCGAGATTTAAACAACGTGCACAATGTCCTAAGTGTAGGGGAGTTTACTCCCACATGCTTAAACATTGAGGACAATGTTTATCTTAAGTGTAGGGGGGACTTCTATCGAAGTTAAGTGGTCTTTTCCTTGTATTTGTCCTCATTTTAACCGGAAAATCAATTTTTCGACATTTTTCAAAATTTTTAATCTATTTTGGCTTATTAGTTTTTCCCTTTGTATAGTTATTTTTCTTTCCTTATTAGAATAAATGTTTAAATAAGTGGTTTTAATTTTCAAACGTTGTGAATCTTTTGACTCAATCCGAGTTTACTCTAGCTAGTATCCTTAACATGTTTAAGTCAAGTTTTGCTAGGCTTTTATATAGGGAGCTATAAAACGCGAAAGTCTTAACTCTCACGGGTTAAGAACAAGAACTTTTCGCAAGTTCCTATAATTGATCCTAGAGAGTCGTTTATCAAGGGAGCTTTAAAATGCGATTTCTAAACTTGAAAAAGTCGAAGAATTTTCAAGATCGTATAGGCGACTCGAAAACCCAAAACTTTGATTTAATAGGCTAAGCATCCACGAGTCTCATTACTTGAGATTTTAAACTGTGGAGAACGAGAGATGATAGAGCCAATTATAAGTTCGGTATTCTTTCGTGAATTTATGTGAGTTAATTATAAGCCTATTCTCCCATCGCTTGCTAATAAATTTATCTTCTAATAAATAAGGTTGTACGATTTGAAAAGTTACTTAGCTTCTAGCCCCAGATCGTTTAAAAGTTGCTCGGTATGGATTAGAGTTCATAGCCAAGGCATAACTTATGAAGCGGGACGCGAAGATTAGCAAGTCCGAAAAGGCCCTAACAAGGCATGAGGGCTATATTTTGTTGCTAAAGATCCAAAGTGATGTGAAGAATCATTTATCGAAAATCAATATGAAGGATCGAGACACACGACGTAAAGCAAAACTCCCCAAAAGTCATGGAGAAGTGTATCCGAAAAGACCCTAACAAGGTATGAGGATAAATAGATCCAAGTCATAAAAGGAGGCGGATCGTTGTATATCAAAGTCCAAAATAAAGATTGGAGAAAAATGAAGAAGTCGTGGTCCAAGTATGAATCTCTCAAAACTTCAAGTGAAGAAATTCCTATATGAAGAGAAGACCATTATTTCATGAACGTCTCTCAAGATTTGAAGTATGAAGTCGCTGCCAAATATCGGTCCGAGAAAGGTCTCAAATCGCGAAGCGAGTTATGCCAAGATATGAACTTTATGAGGTCCCGAGAAGCAGTTTTAAAAGATTTGGTCCTTTAGCTAACTATTGATTAAATCGTTCACTTTATTTTCAGACTTAATAACTATCGAAATAAGTCAAACAATGCATCCTCGTGATCATTCAAGACAACAATAAAATATAAGAGATACACCTAGGAATAAGGGAGTCTAAGTGAGTAATTGGCCCACATGAGTTCGTGTTAGTTTACTAACTTATAATAACAATGATCTCGTTTTTAAGCTTGGTTTGGAGAAAGTGAAAACTTGAGGATGATGATTATTCATAACATTTTCAAAACCCAAGGTATGCTTTTGATTTCTTTACTTTGCATGTTTTTTATTTTCTATCTCTTGAATAAAGGCCAACGTGGATTGATTATGATGAAAAATGTAAACGTGCTTTGTAACTAATGCATTGCATGAGGACATTGCAATGGTCAAGTGTAGGGGATTTGATAGGTGTGTAAACACCAATCTTTTCTACCACTTAATTACAATAATAACCAGGCCAAAACGTGTATTTTATGTCTTTTATGTCGGAATTATGCGTGGTTTGTGTTTTTGTTGTGATTTAGGACGAAAAGGTGAAAAATGGAGAAAACACGGGAATTCACGGGCATTTACAGACTTTTATTGAAGAAAAAGATGAAAGACGAAGTCAAGAAGTCAAGAGTGCAAAAAGAACGGAAGTCCACGACCAATTCTGAAGCTTTATCAAAGAAAAAGTCAAAAGACGGAAGTTTATCAAAAGTCGAAGAATTCAAGTCTATTTTATTGAAGAATTTAAAGACGAGTTCAAAGAAATCCCGAAGCCAAAAGTCCCTTAAGTCCAAGTTTAAAGAATATTAGAAGAAAAGGACTAAATATGCAATTAATGAAGATTAAAAGAAGGAGGGACTTAATGACGCAATTAAGAGAAAAGGAAAGAGGGGAGGAAGCTTCCTTAATCCTCCCCTATAAATAGACTAGGATTGTTAACATTTCGTTTTGTTGGCTAAGTGTGACAATTAGTCTTCCACCATTTACTTTCCTTGCACCTTTAATTACCTTGTCAATTTAAATACTTGTCAAATTTAAGTACCTTGTCTTGCACTTACTTACCATTTAATTTCAAGTAAGTTTTTCTTTTAATTCTTGTTAATCTTTATCTTTATCTTGTTAATCTCATTCTACCTTTCTTTAATCTTTGTGTTGATTTGTTTATGTTCATGTTCTTAATTTTGGTTGATTTATTTAAGTGGGTTTTGATTATTTTGATTATCTTGTTTAGTTTTATTGTTTTGGATTGATTGTTTATGCTTAATAGTTGTTTATTTACTTGTTTGATTTAATCTTTTGGTTGATTTGCTTTAGATTTGATTAGATCCGAGCTTATATCTTTTCCCTTGTTCTTCGGATCTTGGTTTATGTTCTTTCCTAGAAGACGCAGCCCCATATTCCGAATAAAGGGTTTAGCAGCGAGGTTATTCGGAATATTCAACATTCCGAATAACAAGATATTCCGCATAGACCATTTATTTCGAATAGAGGTGTTATTCCGCATAGGGGAACATTCCGAATAGGCTTGATATTCCGAACAGGAATTATTCCGAATAGCACTGGATATTCCGAAAAGGAATTCATTCCGAATAGGAAGTATATTCCGGATAGGGAAGAAGATTCCGAATAGTCACTTTATTCCGCATAAGACTTTATTCCGAATAGGGACAGATATTCCGGATAGGTTTTTATTCCGAATAGGGAGATTATTCCGAGTAGGCTTATATTCCGAGTAAGGCCAATTATTCCGCATAGTGACATATTCCAAATAGGGGTTTTATTCCGGATAGGGACTTATCAATTTCAGTTTTATTTTAAGTTTCTGCCCTTTTATTTTAAGCTTTATTTTTCCCGCCTTTTTACTTAGTCGCACTTTAAGTTTATTTGCATTAGATTTATTTTAGTCTTTCCTTAGTTTAAGTTTTAGTTTTAGTTGCGTTTAAGTTTGCCTTAGTTAGATTTAAGTTTGCGTTATTTTCATTTAGTGCCTTTTAATTCTCGTCTTGCTTTTAATTCTTGCACCAGTTACTTTATTAGATTTAGATTTACTTTAAAGTCATTTACTTTAATTGTTTTGCACATTTTATTTTAAACACTACAACGACACATTTTTGTTTCACCAAAGAACGACTGAGTCGCACATTAAACACAAGTTTTTCAATTCGATTAGACCAACATAACGAACTTGAACTTTAATTTTTATACGGGCCAAAAGCCTTGTATCAGAGTGCCTAGCATTGATACAAATATGCTTCAAACAACGATCAAAGACAAGAACTTCTGGGCTTCCATGAAGATTGCCGAAACTGAGGGAGAATATCATTTTAATGAGCTCATGAAATCAATCAAGTCAACAACATCAGGTGAACAAGCTCCAATCCTTCTTCCACTAACACCCTCAATTATTGCAGCCGCCAAGGATCTGCCAATGCAATACTTCACCAACCGTGATCTTGACTACTTAGAAAACGGCGCGGACAAGTATGCTACGTCCTTAACAATGGGCAAAGCAGTAAATTTGGAGGATATCCCTTGGATTTAAGATAAAGTTTCAAAACTATGGAGCAAAAAGCTTGTCAAACAATATGATCAATATGCGGAATTAGGCATCTCCCATTGGCGGGGCAACAAGAAGTCGGCTTACTACTTCTACAATCACACCAAGCAAGGTACACCTATACTTGCAACCCGTCGAATCTCCAGCATACAGGGCGTTAATTTTCACCATATCTTCGGATATTCGTATTTGAAAGACATCGTATTCAAGGGAGAAGACGGTAAGACTTACAGTGTCAGTGAAGGGGATCTTCAATTCCTACGACTTGAAGATATTGAAGATTTTCTACTCCTTTTGGTTCAAGGCAGGGTACCTCATTTTAACCCCGATGAAGTCATTGCTCTAAGTTCCAACATTCTCCAATTCACTCGTCGAATTGTAATCAAGCAAACGGTTGAGGATTTACAACTCGGGGTAAAGAGTTACCAATCCAGGTTAAATCTGGAACGACCTCGCACAACACCAATGAGTCGTTTTCACCAAGGTAAGGAACCATACATGGGTACACTTAAACCAGAGATGGGCATATTTTACCTGAATGAAGCAGAGGTCATGCAATACATGCGACTCTCAGAACTACACAAGTTCAGCGATGGCACTCTCAAGCATGTACGTGACAAGCTGTTGATGCTCAACTCAGGACAAGGTCTTCCAGAAGTAAAGTACCAATGGGAAGGCCGATTTAAGAAGAGTGCCAACCATACCATCCAGGTGATTGAAGAAAAGTTAAGGCATCGACGGTTGATCCGCAGTATTGAACGATTCGTGGGGGGCAGACCATATGGAGCACATCACAGGCTCGTGGACCGATCCATCTAATGGGTCGTACTATTTCAGGTCTACTCCATATTGGTTAATTTGTGAATATGTTAATATTGTAAATATTGTGCTTTTGTGGCTTGTTGTAGTGTGAAAGTATGAAATGTTTCAAGAATTTCTCACGAGATTCTAAATCTTTCAAAATCTATCATACTCAAGCACTACAACTTACCCTCATTAATTTGAGGGGGAGCATTAATATGTTCTTTGGCCAACATCTAATTTCATTTTATTACCCACAGACCGGTTAATCCATTAATATCCAAAATATTGATGGTTAACATTTTGGAAAAGGGGAGAAAATGGGATTAAGGAGACTTTATGATATTTGGCTAAAACAATGAAAAAGACTTAAAAGATAAACCAACTTAACATATGTAATGCACAAGTTAAGGGGGAGCGTTTTTTATGATCAAAACACTTAAGGCACAAAATCTTTGATTTTAATATCACAAGTGTGTTAAGTGATTTTCAAGGATTTTTCATGGTGACTATATCAATCCAAAACACACTTAACTCACGACGAATGTGGTGACAAAAGGGTGGTAGGTATAGGTATTAGTCCAATGATTCATCAGAGCCGATGGAATCTTCCCAAGGACAATTCCCTAGATAGAATTAGAAGTCCTAGGAAAGTTGGAGAAAGATTGTAAACGTAGCTGAATGCCGACCAAGTACTTAAGCTAGCACTGGAACAATCACAACAAGGTGCTAGTTATGACGTATTGGTAAGCATTGAAGGGGTTGAAGAATGAAAAAGAATTGTAAAGATAAAGGGTGTAAAGAAAGAAGCCCTCCTTACAACTTAAGGCAGAAACCGGGTCAATACATATGCTATTAAGATCATTAGTTAATGATTCTCGATATTGAAGAAAGCCAGCATGGACCCAGTGATGCAATGCACAACCCTCCCAAACTAACTCAAATATCTCTCAAAAGGTATTTGTTTTAATCACACGGAGTTCAACACGTTATCTATTGGTTTATTCACTCTGAATAGACTGATATTGAATTGGTGGCACTCCTCTCCAGCCATCGATCACTAAATCAAAATGCACTATCGAGTCTAGAGCCACGAGATCATCAAAAGTCTCATTAGGACACTTTCCATTTATTCCTTGCTTCTTCACACACTGTGAAAAGTAAGAGATCTTTTATGAGTCCTACGCAGTATTCTTGCAATATTGCCAGAACATCCAAGTGATACGCAAGTATTACAGTGAAGATGGAAATCCTGCTTGAGCCAACATCAAACAAGCTCATGGTAGGTGACACGTGCGGTTCTTTACGAACTAATCTTGTGACAACTGGAAAGAAACAGTAGTTTAATTCTTAATTGAACTTAAACTCGTTCCAGGCCTCTACGCATTATCGTATGATCTTGCCAGAACACTCAGAGTGACACTCTTTAGTGTTCACAGTGACGAGTGGAAATCCTTCTAGTGTTAACATCAAACAGCACTTGGTAGGTAACAAGCAAGATTCAATTTGAATCAAGTTTGTGACAACTGGAAAGCAACGATGGTGAATATCTTAATAGAAATTCACTTGTTCCAGGTTTCATGAATTGACGGCTTCAATCATAAGGATTTTAATCCGAATGATTCACTCTTTATGTTCGCAGTCAGCTTTGGATGGTCGAATAAAGAGAACGGGTTTACCCGCGAAATCCTGTCAGGAAGTTACTTAATTGAAACTATCCGTCACGGGTACGATATCTAATATCGTCCAACAACCCACCGGAGGTAAAATGCTACCGAATTAGAATGAAATGTCAAAGCCATTTTATTCGTGTCGTTGCTGTGTACCTGTTAAAGACGGTGGCGTTGCTGTGTACCTGTTGAAGACGGTGGCGTTGCTGTGTACCAGTTGAAGACGGTGGCGTTGTGGTGTACCTGTTGAAGACGTCCTCACATGCTTATTCCTTTAGCATCAAATACTCCTGAAAATTCAAGAAAGTATGACCTAAAAGTCTTCCGCTGTATCGACTCTGAAACTTTCAAGAATTCAACAAAGGATAAGTGTGTGGGACATGAAGTCACAAAGAGGAGAACCTCACAAGAAAAGTAAAGGTTGCACGTGAAAGGCCAAAAGAACATGTTCCAAGCAAAACGGCTGATATCATTCAACACATATTCACAAAAGAAAAGAAAAAGAAAGTAAAGAATACTACGAGCTCAAGAACAAGATCTAACATGCTAGATTACGACTTTGTAAATTTGGAGTGACCTCCCTTTGGGGGAGATTGTTGGAAATACGTTTTACGCATTTAGAAAGTCTCGGTCACTCCATCATTGTAGTTATAGGCTCGTAGTTAAGTTAAGTGTCATTTATTACATAGCCCGACCCATGAGCATGTTCATGGGCCGAAAGCCCAAGTACTTTAAGGACTTGGGGTATTTAAACCTCTTTCCATCATGGAAAGAGGTGTTGGTTGTTTATTTTCTCACTTTACATAATACAAGTTTCTTTCACTTCTCTCTCTAACTTTCTCTCTCTAGAAAAACATCAACCCTCTTGATTCATAAAGATTATCATTGTTCTACATCGACCACCACCTCGGGTTCTTCCTCAATTGCATCCTCCGTAGGAGCAATTGGTTGGGAGTCGGTTTCTTAAGTGTCTTACCACTACGTGTGGTAATCACTTTCATATCACCCTTAGGGTTCGATATGGTGTTATTAGGAAGACTACTCGAAGATGGTTTTCACATAATAGCCTCAAACATAGATGAAATTTTGTCCTCAAACATGGATTGCCTCTTCTCGGCCTTAATCATCTCTTGTTTTATTTCATGTTACCCTTGTTCCATTTTTTGTTGTTTTGTTGTAACCTAGTTACATTTCCTTCCATTTTGTTTGTATGGATTTTAAGCTCATTTGCTAACTCGTTTTTCAACAACTTCTTCAAGTCGTTCTTAGACTCGGATCTTAGGCTAATGATTTCTCTTTGAATGTTGTCAAACCTAGCATCGTTTACACTAGCGTATTCAACAACTTCATTTGGAAGATCTTTCAAAATTTGCAAACTCTTGTTGTTGTTTTGAAAATCATTACTTTGATTTTTGTTTGAAACTTGATTATTAGCCCCTTGATTCCCATAGTTTCCTTTGTAATTGTTTTTGAAACCAACTTGATTGTTTCGATAGTTGTTGTTAGCATTTTGATTTGGAGCCAAACCCGGTGGAGTCAATTGATTAGAGCGGCTAACTTGACCATTTTGATTGTAAGTTCCCGTGGCCGCGTAGGCACTCGAAGTGTTACCACCGTTGGTAATGCACTCGGAGGAATCATGACCTTCACCAAAATACATACATGAAACCTCAACCGCTTTAGCTGTAGAGGGAGCACTTTCTTCTCCAACTTTGAATTCAATTAAAAGTCCTTTAAGCTTATCAAAGATTTTGTTTTCCAAGTTCACCTCAATTGGTCAAGCATCGATGGTATTAGACAAAGAAGGTGAAGCCAAAGACGAAGCCTTACGAACACTCGATGTGTTACTAGGACTATACTGTGGCAATCCGTCAATTTATGGTTGATATTTTATTCTTAAGTATTATTTAAAAACTTTATTTTAATGTTATATTATGAACTCACTTATTTATGGGAAGAAATTTGGATTTTTCGTCTTGAAGTAGCATCGACTACGTCTAAACCGGAGGATTCAACGTTACGTGCTTACGTTTACCTACACCGTTTTGGTGACAGTCCGACATTTCAGGAAATAAATTTATCCGTGAATATTATTTTGGGATTTTAATTTTGAGTTGGTTCATAAACTCACAAATTTACGAGAAGAGATTAGGACTTACGATTATAATTTAACGTCCTTTATGACTAAACCGGAAACCTTAGGATTACGTATTTACGTTTTCAAACTCCGTTTTTGATGAGACAATTTTTATTAGATTTGTTTTGTGCCGTTGATTCATAATTTATAAAAACGTTTTTCGTAAAACGACCCGAGGGCATGTAAATCGAGGAAACTAGAATCGAGGAATACCCGTAAATTAGCGGGATGGGACAAAACAAGTTTATCCCACCCCACTACTAAGGGATGGCCAAAACTTGACACCACACAAGTGATGTGTCAAAGTTTAAGCAAGTAGCTTACACATGTAAGCTTATGCTTAACATGTAAGCTACTCATCCCACCAAACTAGCAAAACCACCAACCCTAAAACAACTAACTCATTTCTTACATGCAAAAACCACACAACTCTCCTCCCTCTCTCTAAAATTCGTCCCACCTCAACCAAAAACACCCTTTTGATCAATTTTCAACCACAATATTTGGTGTTATACACACATATGATGGAAACCTCTTCGAGCTCTATTGATTGGAGGTGATCTTAACATGTAAAAAGGAGTTTTCAAGGGAGTTTGGGGCTGATTTCTCAAGGAGTTTTCATGGAGAACAAGGGCTGATTTTTGGAGGAATCTACAAATACTTGGTGATCCTAGAAGTGGTGTTGATATCACATAAGATTGGTTACCCAAAACCAAGTCTTGTTCATCCAAAAACTCATAATTTCATCACCTTGGTGGTATAAAGATTGTTCTTCCCATCCTCTTGTTATTTTGATTATTTAATAATGTATTTTATTTCTTATTGTATATGTATATGATGAATATATGATAATAAAAATTTTGTGTGGGGATCAAGTGTTGATAAATATGATATAAAAGATGAAAAACCATAAGAAACAAGGCTAAAATCTTGTTTAAATTGTTGGCTGTATAAAACAGTAAGTAACCAAGTTATAAACTGATAAAATTGCATGGTGGAATCTATTTACAGTAAGTGTTAGATGTCATACACATGTGAGAGTTGGCCATGCAATGGAATCATCAAAATGAGTGAGATATGATCAAAACAAGATGAGTTTACCAATCTGAATAGTCTGTTTTGTAGGGACTGTTAAGGATAGTTAGACATGTAATGAGCAGTAGCTATAACTAACTTATTCGTAGCACATAATATGAAGTTTATGTCATACAAAAATGAGCTTCTATCTCCTTATAGAACTCAAGATATGATAAAAATGGTGAAGATAAAACTAAAAATCAGATTTTGAAGAATTAATGTTTAATAGTATTATATAAGCACTCAAACTAATATAGTATAAAATGTGAATTAAAACCCACTAACTTATAAATTTCATTTATATAAATATGTATAAGGTTAAATAAATGGACACTTTATAAAAATGGTAGTTGAATAAGATTTATAAGTTATAAAAACTATAAACATGATTTTTACGTCTTTTCGGCTATTACCGTAAAATTAACGTTTTTCGCCAATTAAAACATAGACGATCAAACCCGTCTAATGTAAAGTTTTTAAAAGTCATATACTGATATATAAGTACCTAATACAAGTAAAAACCGATAAAACCCGAACTATATGACATACGGACATTAACGAGTTAAGTTAGCATTATTGGACTATAAACCTGACTATAAACTTATAAACTTACTTATTGGGCTCAACCAATTTGGGCCCAACATGTAACGTATAATACTGATAATAAAAGTATAATTGGGCTAATATAATATATTGGGCTTGTAATGGGCCCATTGGGCCTCAAAATATAAAGAAGTTGAACTAGTGTAACTAGTCTTGAAAATTTCTAACACATAACACTAAAATGAGTAAATGAGAATATATAAACCCACTTGATCATCATATATATATATAAAATCATCATATGTACACATAATTGTTATTTTTATAAAGTCATTGGACAAGAGTCTAAGACGAGTATTAGTTGTCTAGGTTTCCGTGATTGAAGCACGTACCGTACATCCGAATTGCCGATTACCCGCTTTCCCACATCAACGTGAGTTCATAGCCTCGCACTCTTTTAAATGTTTTTATGAAATATTTTATAAACCCGCGAGGGAGATAACATGTTAGTTTTGATAATATAGGACACCATTTGTCCCGATTGTTTGTTTATTGATTTTGACCCGAATGATTGTATGACCCGATGTATGATTATATGACCCGATAGATGAAAGGAAATGGATTATTAAAGTAAGGTTATGTCACTAAAAGTCCCATTAGGATGAATTGTGAACTACCGGGATTTTGTAGACGCTTATGCATATAATAGTACTATTTGGGGACGATCACCCCAGTTCGCGCCTTGACGGTTGATCCCCTTCGTGCCACATTGATTGTTAAGTGAATTTATGTATGAGAAGATTTACACAAGCGTGATTATTGTGACGACACGCTATATTAGATGGGCAAATTGAGTTTCGGGCTAGCTACCCGTTGTTTGGTTTAGTAAGGTAACAATGTCATGCGGTTTGTAATAATCCATAAATAACGAAATACTGCTATACACACTAAATTACAATGAATTGCCTGACTAGCAATACGGGGTCTTATTATTGATTTTATGTTCGTGTTCTGGTTTTACATAACCATATTCATATAACGGTTTTTATTTAACATTATACAACGTTATAAAACGTATTGTATGATGTTTTTAACGACAATGGTTCGTATAATGATTTTGAAGGCGAAAGCCTATATTATGATTTTGATAAGGATTTGTATGAACTGACTTTGGCTATTTTATGGCCTATTACAATGATTTGTACAAAATGATTTTCGGTAATAATTTTATACCGATGTTATATTGATGGATTTTATTAAACTCTATAATTTCACTCGGCGTTTTCGCTGACCCTTTTCTTTTAACATGTTTTATCTCAGGTACTTGAAGGTAATTCTCGGGAAGACAACAAGAATTCATGGCCCGCACTTAAATAACAAATTTCCATTCAAATACTTTGTAAAACTTGTATGAAATAATATGACTTGGGACCTATGTAAATTTGATATTTATGAATGGAAATGCTTTATTATTAAACGACGTGATTTTTAAGCGTTGTCTATGATGTGAGTAATGTGCTATCCCGTAATACCAACGACTTCCGCTGTATTTAATTGTATAAATTTGGGGGTGTTTCAGTTTGGTACCAGAGCTCTCGTTATAGAGAACGAAATATTTTTAAAACTAAGGTTTTGAATAAAACATTTCAAATCTTTTAACTATAAACATTTTTCTAAAAATGTCTAAAAATCTTTTGACTATAACGACGCCGAAGAATTCCCGAGTTACCGACAAGGCCAGACTGAGAAGTGTTATTTTAATATATATAACTTGGATTATATATATATATATATATATATATATATATATATATATATATATATATATATATATATATATATATATATATATATATATATATATATATATATATATATATATATATATATATATATATATATATATATATATATATATGATGTAATTTGACTACATGATGGTTTGATGATTATTTTTATATTTATACGAGGTATTTATATGACGTACATTGTCACAAGAAACCCTAACTCCCCTAGCAAATCAATCGAAGCTATTCCCGTAGGAATTCTAGCTATTCTTGATCAAAACCAAGTTGCGGATATTTATGATCCCAACAAAATGGTTGATATTCGTAGGAATGTTGATATTAGTTGATTGTGATATTAAAGAAGAATTGGCGAGATTAAATCTGATATCGATGTCATGACGATCTTTCCTTATAAAGTGGAGTTTGACAAAACGTTACCACCTGGGAAGGTGTCATCTGATTCAGTGTCACCCAATTCTTAAATTTGAAATCGAAAGGGTGAATGTTGCACTTGAGGCTGTCATTGGAACCATTACCCAAAAGCCTCATAATGTGTGAGTCATTTCATACTAGTGACTCATTTGATAACTATTGATGAAGGAGCTATAGGATTAGAAATTAAGTGTTGTTCATATCGAGCTTTTATTGCCCTATTAAGGTCTAAGAATAAGGTTGAAAATATTGGAGAATGAGGTAGGATATTGCATTGAGTATAAGTTGATTAAAACTTGAATAAAGTAAAATTTAACCCATATGGAATATGAGATTGTTAATAGGAAGCCGCTAAGTTCTGTGATTGAATTATAAGGTTTTAAATGATTGTAGGTTCGTGTTAAGGATTGTTCCTAGGCCATTGTCCAATAACGAGGATGCCCAGTGTCTAATAAATAAATTGAAGAAATCTTCTTCTGAATTGGGACCGATGGATCTTCCGGGACAGGTGGAACACTTAATGACTCTTGTAGATTAGTATTCATTGTGGTATCTTTTAAAAATCCCTAACTTAACTGAGACATCAGTTGGTAGGATGAGTTTTTGGAATTGTATGACATAGTGACACGTAATGTGTTACGGTACAATTCTGACTTGTTTGTGATTAATGAAAAGACTACCTTTGATTGCTAAATTCTGCATGTATCGATGTTATCTATCTTTTCTTGCTTCTTCCTAATGCTCGCATTAGTGATGCAACCATTGAACAAGTACTCATCTCGAATTGAGTTACGTTGTGGATTATTCTTTTTTAGTGCCATCGAGGTCATGCACCTCATGATTAATTGGCTAAGCTCATTTCCTATTATATTATGATTAGTTCTTGGTAAACCACTTTTCATCACTCTTTTGCAGATCACTCATTGTTTTTATAAGATAAAACAGTATCCTTTGAGAAAATTGAATTTTCATCACTATATGGATTATTTAAAGTGAGACTTATAAATAATCATTATTGAAATAAAGTTAATTATGAAATACCTTGGAAAACATAATTGTTTTCATAACAAAGAAAATCTTCGTAAATTTATTTTTGATTCTTATTTAAGAATTAAGCATGAAAATGTTTTTATTATAAACATGATGATAAAATTTTGACGAACTGAGTATTGCATCGTTAATCTTGAAATTGTATATAGTTGCGCGCCTACATACAATTTGGAATGGACCATGCAAGGCTGATTAGTAGTCACCATAAAACTGATTAATAAACACTAAATTTTCTTTGATACCGTGAAAGATTAAATTTTATGAGATCTGCAAGAAGTGAAAAATAGGGACATATTGATAGGGAGACCTACATATGTGCCCGTGCTATTTATTCTTCTGAGCCGAATTTACTCATCTATGGATATTGTCTTAATTGACAATTGATATTCTCTTTCTTGTCCAATTCTCTTGTAGTGAGATTCTTTGGAAAAATATCTGATTTCCGAGTGTTGATACCCGACTGGATGTATCGATGTTCCTATCATTTCTTTTGATTTGATTTCATTTGAATGACCTGGGTAACGATCCGAGGAGCTTTCGAATGCGTACTCAAATTATGAAAACATCGGATATATTCATATTCATTAAATATTTTCGTCTGTATCTGATTTGAAATTCTCTCGCGTAGATTATGCGTTGACCTTACTCTTTTGAGGTTAGTTAAGTCTCCTGATATCCTTGAATTTGTGAAGGATTATGAGTTATTATTAGTCTTTTGAGAAGTTCACATCTTATCAACGGTAATAAAAATGAAAAGTTGGTAATGCCAGTAGAATGGATTGATTGATTATGACATGACGACATTGTCTTAATTGATGGGAACTCGAGTAGAAATTCCCCTAAAAGATAAGATGTTGATTATCAAAAGTGATCTAAATAATTCTTGACGGATGACCATATCCTATATTTAGAATTGAAATTTTACCGTGAATGGTTGTGAATTATTCATAGATATTATAATCTAGAAAGAACTTAAATAAAATTTATTAAAAAGATGTTTCCGTTATCTGAAACTTTAGGAGGTATTTGTTGGTGAATTATCTAGACTTTCTCCATTAAGGCAAGTTGAATATGGTATTGATTATATTCCCGGTGCTGCACCTATGGCTTGTGCACTGTACGTCAGCACCATCTGAATTAAAAGAATTACCATACAACTGAGAGAGTTTTCGCAGCAAGCTTTTTATTCTACTGAGCTCGTCATCGTGAAGAGCCATGGTGTGATTATCCCTTATATGTATTGGTTACCGTGAACTAAGTAAATTGACGATTAAAATCAATATCCACTACCCAAGATGATAGATTGTTCGATCATTTTCAAGGTTCTAGCGTATATTAAAAGATTTGATCCACGGCATGGTTATCATCAAATTCGCGTCCGCGAAAAAGATTATCTATACCAATCACTACATCCAGAACTCGTAATGAATATTATGAGTTTCATATTATTTTGTTTGGATCGACCAATGCACATGTAGCATCCATAAATTGGTGAATCACGTGTGTAGGCTGTAATTTGATAACTTCATGCTTGTGATCATTAAGGACCATTTGTTTGTTTATAAGTATAAGAAGGAGTTAATAATCATTTATAGATTGCCCTGAATTGGTCGAACAATAAAAACCTGTACCTTGAATATTTAACATGTGATTGAAGACTTAATCCTTTACATTATTTGACCATGTGATTAAAAGATAATGAAATCTACATTGACTCTTCAAAAATTAGAGCCATTAAGGCTTTGGGTTATACTAAAAAGAAAATGCAAATATGTTTGACAAATGTTTTAACAAAGGATTTTTAAGGAATCATTCCCTTAAACCCAGAACATTTAACTAAACTCCTGTTTAGAGGTAAATGTTTGTGTGTACTTCTAGACAACTTAAGAAGAATTGAGGAAACTATATAACTTATGACTTGAAATTTGAAACGATAATTTTTTCTTTTCAACTAAGAAAATTTTGACCAAAGTATAAACAAAGATTTTTCAAACATTTACAAATCTTGTTAATTATTTTCGATAAATCAACAAAAAAAATCGTGTTGATTAAATTCAAATTTATTTTGAACATTTTTATATAATTGGTCGAACTAAGAAATTTAAAATTTTTACCTTTACATTTCATAAAAAATTAATATTTATTATTTAATTACTTGTAATATTTATCGACACTTTAAACGTCGGATTGAGCAAAACTGATAAAAATAATAGTTGAGACGAGACTAAAACCTAGAAAATATGAAGAAAGAATTTTTGAGTGAATTGTGGACATGATAATTATATCACCAGGAGAGGTGAATTTAGATACCGACACATTATGTAAAAAGGATAAAGAGCCAATTAGGATGTGTTCCTTAGTAATGATGGTACAAAATAAATTGCCGAACAATTTAAAAATAACTAATGTTTGTAAAAAGGATAATATAGATAATAAAAGGGGTTCACGGCTAATGTGAACCATTAGATTTGAGAAGCCTATGGCGTTAAATGTTTTAAAGGCCACTTATGGTTGCCTAAATATGGAGGATTGTGAGATATAGTTATGTTGGAATCTCGTAAGATTATGTATTCTATTTATGTCATTTTTGATTTAATGTATCTTTATCTGAAGAAGTTGTACTAATGACAAATTATGAAGGCAGAGATCGCCTCATGCATTAGTAAAGGTCTATCTATTGCAAAGGTCATCATCTGAATTTGAGTCGATTTGGGTCATCGTCGACAGACTGACCAAATCTGCTAATATCATTCCTGTTAATGATAAATTTTTGATGAAGAAATTGACTCTTTTGTATTTAAAGGAGTTGTGTAAACATAGTGTTCCTGTATCGATCATCTCTATCAAGATCCTCGCTTCGCATCGAATTTCTAGAGATTTGCTCAGAAGTCACTGAGAACGAATCTTGATGAGAGTACTGTGTACCACCCCAATCGAAGGGACGAGGTAAAGTAACGATACAAAATACTATAAGTGTTGTTCTATGTTTGAATGATTGACCTTTGGTGATAAACTATAAAATCGTTTTCCTTTGGAGAGATTATCATTGATAATTATCGTATTAGGATCAAGATCGAATCTTGTTAGGATCTAAATATTAGAGCATCTGTAAGCAGGAGTTGGGATGAAGACACCCGACATACACCCACTGTGAGTTGGACATGTCTTTTAGGTTTAAGGTTTCCTATGATGGCGAACCTAACCTTACAAAATACTCGACCCGCGAGACCTGAAATGATTGTTGAAATTAGGATCTGATTATTGACTGCCGGTAGTGGGCAGGAGGTTATGTGACTATAAAATGTAGATCTTGAAGTGCCAGATGGGTAGCGAAGTTATGCCAAAAAATTTAACCATGGAAAAATGAATAGATGATCTGAAAGATCATGGGATATAAGTACCCGTTTTATGGGACCATTCAGATAATGTTAAAAGTTGGTTTGAAAGGCATATAAGTTGGATCTGCCCTAGGACTTCAAGAGCTGCGTGAATTATGTTTCGTAAATCGAACTTGATAAATATCTATCAAGTGAAAATCTGAATTCTTCTTGATAAAGTTTAGATCGGCGAAAAGTTGCATTCATCAAAAACCCGTGAACATCACGGATAGAGAAAGTAAGTCAACATTAAGCCTGATCTTATTCCCGTAGTTATGTTTGATGAAACTCGCGTATATGAATTACACTTGTGAGAAAAGACCAAATGTGGAGGAAATACCCACATGACTTTAACTCTATAAGAAGCGAGTAGTAAGATAAGATGATCTTTGAGGACAAAGATCCTGTTTAGGGGTAAATGCTGTGACAATCCGTCAATTTATGGTTGATATTTTATTCTCAAGTATTATTTAAAAATATTATATTAATGTTATATTATGAACTCACTTATTTATGGGAAGAAATTTTGATTTTTCGTCTTGAAGTAGCATCGACTACGTCTAAACCGGAGGATTCAACGTTACGTGCTTACGTTTACCTACACCGTTTTGGTGACAGTCCGACATTTCAGGAAATAAATATATTCGTGAATATTATTTTGGGATTTTAGTTTTGAGTTGGTTCATAAACTCACAAATTTACGAGAAGAGATTAGGACTTACGATTATAATTTAACGTCCTTTACGACTAAACCGGAAACCTTAGGATTACGTATTTACGTTTTCGAACTCCGTTTTTGATGAGACAATTTTTATTAGATCCGTTTTGTGCCGTTGATTCAAAATTTATAAAAACGTTTTTCGTAAAACGACCCGAGGGCAAGCAAATCGAGGAAACTAGAATCGAGTAATACCCGTAAATTAGCGGGATGAGACAAAAAAAGTTTATCCCACCCCACTACTAAGGGGTGGCCAAAACTTGACACCACACAAGTGATGTGTCAAAGTTTAAGCAAGTAGCTTACACATGTAAGCTTATGCTTAACATGTAAGCTACTCATCCCACCAAACTAGCAAAACCACCAAGCCTAAAACAACTAACTCATTTCATACATGCAAAAACCACACAACTCTCCTCCCTCTCTCTAAAATTCGTCCCACCTCAACCAAAAACACCCCTTTGATCAATTTTCAACCACAATATTTGGTGTTATACACACATATGATGGAAACCTCTTCAAGCTCTATTGATTGGAGGTGATCTTAACATGTAAAAAGGAGTTTTCAAGGGAGTTTGGGGCTGATTTCTCAAGGAGTTTTCATGGAGAACAAGGGCTGATTTTTGGAGGAATTTACAAATACTTGGTGATCCTAGAAGTGGTGTTGATATCACATAAGATTGGTTACCCAAAACCAAGTCTTGTTCATCCAAAAACTCATCATTTCATCACCTTGGTGGTATAAAGATTGTTCTTCACATCCTCTTGTTATTTTGATTATGTAATAATATATTTTCTTTCTTATTGTATATGTATATGATGAATATATGATGATAAAAATGTTGTGTGGGGATCAAATGTTGATAAATATAATTAAAAAGATGAAAATCAATAAGAAACAAGGCTAAAATCTTGTTTAAATTGTTGGCTGTATAAAAACAGTAAGTAACCAAATTATAAACTGATAAAATTACATGGTGGAATCTATTTACAGTAAGTGTTAGATGTCATACACATGTGAGAGTTGGCCATGCAATGTAATCATCAAAATGAGTGAGATATGATCAAAACAAGATGAGTGTACCAATCTGAATAGTCTGTTTTGTAGGGACTGTTAAGGATAGTTAGACATGGAATGAGCAGTAGCTATAACTAAATTATTCGTAGCACATAATATGAAGTTTATGTCATCCAAAAATGAGCTTCTATCTCCTTATATAACTCAAGATATGATAAAAATGGTGAAGATAAAACTAAAAATCAGATTTTGAAGAATTAATGTTTAATAGTATTATATAAGCACTCAAACTAATATAGTATAAAATGTGAATTAAAACCCACTAACTTATAATTTTCATTTATATAAATATGTATAAGGTTAAATAAATGGAAACGTTATAAAAATGGTAGTTGAATAAGATTTATAAGTTATAAAAACTATAAACATGATTTTTACGTCTTTTCGGCTATTAACGTAAAATTAATGTTTTTCGCCAATTAAAACTTAGACGATCAAACCCGTCTAATGTAAAGTTTTTAAAAGTCATATACTGATATATAAGTACCTAATACAAGTAAAAACCGATAAAACCTGAACTATATGACATACGGACATTAACGAGTTAAGTTAGCATTATTGGACTATAAACCCGACTAGTTAGTAAAACACTTATAAACTTACTTATTGGGCTCAACCCATTTGGGCCCAACATGTAAAGTATAATACTGATAATAAAAGTATAATTGGGCTAATATAATATATTGGGCTTGTAACGGGCCCATTGGGCCTCAAAATGTAAACAAGTTGAACTAGTGTAACTAGTCTTGATAATTTCTAACACATAACACTAAAATGAGTAAATGAGAATATATAAACCCACTTGATCATCATATATATATAAAATCATCATATGTATACATAATTGTTATTTTTATAAAGTCATTGGACAAGAGTCTAAGACGAGTATTATTTGTCTAGGTTTCCGTGATTGAAGCACGTATCGTACATCCGAATTGCTGATAACCCGCTTTCCCACATCAACGTGAGTTCATAGCCTCACACTATTTTAAATGTTTTTATGAAATATTTTATAAACCCGCGAGGGAGATAACATGTTAGTTTGATAATATAGGACACCATTTGTCCCGATTGTTTGTTTATTGATTTGGACCCGAATGATTGTATGACCCGATGTATGATTATATGACCCGATAGATGAAATGAAATGGATTATTAAAGTTAGGTTATGTCACTAAAAGTCCCATTAGCATGAATTATGAACTACTGGGATTTGGTAGACGCTTATGCATATAATAGTACTATTTGGGGACGATCACCCTAGTTCGCGCCTTGACGGTTGATCCCCGTCGTGCCACATTGATTAGTAAGCGAATTTATGTATGAGAAGATTTACACAAGCGTGATTATTGTGACGACACGCTATATTAGATGGGCAAATTGAGTTTCGGGCTAGCTACCCGTTGTTTGGTTTAGTAAGGTAACAATGTCATGCGGCTTGTAATAATCCATAAATAACGAAATACTGCTATACGCACTGAATTACAATGAATTGCCTGACTAGTAATACGGGGTCTTATAATTGATTTTATGTTCGTGTTCTGGTTTTACATAACCATATTCATATAACGGTTTTTATTTAACATTATACAACGTTATAAAACGTATTGTATGATGTTTTTAACGACAATGGTTCGTATAATGATTTTGAAGGCGAAAGCCTATATTATGATTTTGATATGGATTTGTATGAAATGACATTGGCTATTTTATGGCCTATTACAATGATTTGTACAAAATGATTATCGGTAATAATTTTATACCGATGTTATATTGATGGATTTTATTAAACTCTATAATTTGACTCGGCGTTTTCACTGACCCTTTTCTTTTAACATGTTTTATCTCAGGTTCTTGAAGGTAATTCTCGGGAAGACAACAAGAATTCATGGCCCGCACTTAAATAACAAGTTTCCATTCAAATACTTTGTAAAACTTGTATGAAATAATATGACTTGGGACCTATGTAAATTTGATATTTATGAATGGAAATGCTTTATTATTAAACGACGTGATTTTTAAGCGTTGTCTATTATGTGAGTAATGTGCTATCCCGTAACACCAACGAGTCTTCCGCTGTATTGAATTGTGTAAATTTGGGGGTGTTACATATACACCTTAGATCTATTCTCAATTATCAACAATGCTTCCTCAACCGTTTTACACAAAAAATTACCACCCGCGGCGGCATTTAGATAATCCCTTTCATGATCATTAAGTCCATTGTAAAACGTGTCAACTTGATGCAAGTAAGAAATACCGTGATGAGGAAACTCATGTAAAATTTCCTTAAACCTATTCCAAGCCGTTGAAAAACTCTCATTAAATTCTTGTGAAAATTTTGAAATCTCGTTTTTCAAATGTGTAGTCTTAGAGGGCGGGAAAAAGTGGTTCACGAATTTTAAAACGAGATCCTTCCACGTCAATATAGAATTGGGTGGCTCTTTCTCTAACCAAATTTTAGCGGTCTCCGCTAAGGAATACGGAAAAAGCATCATGTTAATCGTGTCATTAGCAACATCCTTAAATTTGCAAGTGGCGGTAAGACGATTGAATTGGCGGATATGGTTATGCGAGTTGTCCTTTTCATCACCACGGAATTTGTTGTTTTTGATCATCGACAACAAACCCGTTTTCACTTCAAAATTCTCCGCAAGGATAGCGGGAATCACAATAGCCTCTCCATAACCCTATGTTGGTGCTTGAAGTAACTCCATCATAGTACGATTCGCCATGGTTGGTTCCTCTGTTACAATAGGTTCATCAATAGGAGACTCCTCACTAGAAAGATTAGGAGTAGGTGTTGACTCCTTTCGGTTTTTTATTTATGTGCACGTATTGCTTGGTTGCGGGTTTGCATAAACATCACGTACAACGAGGGGATGAGCAAAGAAGACTCTTTTGGTGTTTTGTATTTTTCCAATTTTTTGGTGGTTTTTGATTGTTTTTACTTTTTTGGATTTTTGTGATTGTATTAAGTAGACCAAAATCTACAAATCTCCTCCTTAATCAAGTCTCTTGATTAAAGAAGCCTCAAGGAATGAAAACGATCACATGAAGTGAACGCCTTCGATGACATTAGAACGTTGGTGGAACACCAAAACGTTCAAGAGGGTTTAATCAAATGAAACCAAGAAAGTATATATGATACTTAATATTACTTTGGGCGGCAAAACCCTCGATTAGCTTTGTTGGAAATACGTTTTTACGTATTAAGAAGGATCGGTCACTCTAACAATAGTCCATGTAATAGCTCGTAGTTTAGTTGTTTTTCGTTATTTAACAAACAAGCCCAAGCCAAGCCTACAACATGTGTAGGCCGGCCCAAACATGTAAGCCCAAGCCCATTACAAGGCTTGGGTATATAAACCCTCTCCTTAGATGGAGAGGGTGTGTGGTTCTTCATTTTTACACATAGTAAACGTTTGTTTCTCTCTCTAGAATTGTGTGAATCCCACCATCTCTCTATCTCTTTCTCTTTCTAAAACATAAGCAAGATTTAAATATCCTACAATTGGTATCAGAGCCTCGGTTCCATTCTTTGATCATGTTCATGTTTTTGATTTGGTGGTCCAAAATTTTTTTGTGTCTCGTTCTATCATTTTTTTTTTGTCCGTATGTATCATTTTTTGTCACGGTGGTTTAATGTTTTCATTCTTTTATGGATACATTTTGTTAACTGTTTGTCACGTTGGTCATATGTCTTTGTCTCACAGTCCATATCTGATATTCTCATACCCATAACTTAACATCTGGGTTCACAACTTGTTTTAAGTCCCTGGTTTAACGGTTTTACATTGGGTCAAATGTCTACTGTTTCTGGTCTTATTTTTTATATGATATCATTTTTTTCTGGGTTTCTATTGTTCTTTATGATGATGTAGTTACCCAGAAAAATAGTCAGATTCACATGATCCTGAAAAAACGGAAATAGGACGATAATATTTCAGATCTACAGTCAGATCGAAATATTGCGATCGCAAAAACCATTGGTTTCTACATTGCGATCGAATATTCCGATGGAACACTTTCGGTGCATTATGATGGAACACATTCCGACGGATGCATTCCGACGGATGCATTCCGACGGATGCATTCCGATGGATGCATTCCGATGGGATGTAGAGAAGACATTACGATGGTTATTCAAAAACATTCCGATGGACTCATTGTTCTAAAACACTGCGATGCATTGTTTAATTAGAAAACCTTGCGATGGCTTCAAGAATCATTGCGATGGATTTTATTTAAAAGAAATACACTGTGACTGTTTTTATAAAACCAGAGAACCAAGATTTAACCTCAAATTGCCTACACCAACATTTTAACTGCCAATCAACTCCAAGTCAACCTAATGCCCATCGTCACTTAACACCATCTAGACTCAAAATCCAATATAACAAAAACAGAAAAAAAAATATCAGATTTATTGGTTTGTGTGTAATATAATTTATTCAAGATCTTTTAGATCAAGAATCACGAAACCATAAAAATCATCACAGATCCATTTATGTATTGGTTCCCCCATCTTTAATTTTCGAATTAAAAGAAAGACTAATAACAACTATGTTATGATCTTTCTTCATTTTGATTGACACACTAAAACAAACATGCAACACATCGAATCTTACCTGAGACCATTTAAGTATGATCTTGAAGCCACTGTCTAGGTGAAATCTTCTTTGTTCGATGATTCGAACATATGTTTATTCAAACAAACTGACCAATGTCGTGGATATGCATAGTTTTGGTTCGGTTGTGATTCGACATTAATAAGGGGGTCCTGGCTGGATTTGATTCGAAACTCTTTATTAATATCAAATGATTTCGTGGGTCTGGTTGGTTTTTGTAACAAAAAACGATGGTGAATACATCTTTGGTTATGCTGAGATGATGAGTAGATGGATCTGGTATTTTGTTGATGGGAGAAATGGAGGCGGATTAAACGAAGGGGAGAAGATAAGTTTGGTGGGGGGCGGATGTTTCTAGGAGAGTTATGAGATTAGGGTTAGTATACCCTAATTATTTGGGGATAGATTTATATACTCTAACCGGGTATTGCAATGGTTTTGTGGATCGGGTATTTTGATTTGTGACATGGGCCAACTGTGTGATATGGGTCAAGCTATGTCTTATGTTAACTTTTGGACAGCAAATGTATTTTGGACATATTTTTATGTCAAATTTAATTTTGGACAAAATTTGTGTTGTTAAGTTACATAATCGAGACGAGATAGCATGACAAAGTTACAAGACAAAGTGACGAGACAAATGTGACAAAATGTATTTGACGAGACCGAAGAAAAATTTGGCGATTTTTTAGTGGCTACGGATTCGTTTGATCGGGTATTAATTACATGAAGTTGAAGACGGATTTTTCGAAGGCGTGTACTTATTTTATCTTCAGAGATAACTTGCTCGTGCTTAATCTTAGAATGAAGACTTGTTTATCTGGTTTCCGGGTTCGGGGTGGTCGGTTGATGACTCGGATAACTATCACTTAAAGGGGTTACATTGTTGTACTCAATGTCACGCGCTTAGTCGACGTGGATAATTTCAAGAGGTGTTGTGCTTATAGACTTCTTCAGTGATGCATTGAGTACTTAGAGATTTCTCCACCGTTCTTCATTCAACAATTGTGCAAGCTTAAGTCACAAGATCGAGGGATTCTTATTCAGTTTCATGTTTGATGTATCTGGTTCATTCTTTCAGTGGTCACTTCAAATTGCTTTCATGTGGGTTGGTAAAGATAGCCATGGAGAGTATATGAGTAGAGATTTTTGATCAGCAGCTGATTCTCACAAAATATATAATTCTGCTTATTTATTATTCTCACGAGATTTCTGGTATATGTTTGTACGATTTGTTGATGGTTCCGAGTTTCGAAACCATCAAGGGGGAAGAAGAAGACACATTGAACGCACAACGAGTACACGTGATGAACTTCATACCTTCTTTTGATTTGAAGACATTCCGGGATGACATTTGTCATAGTCGTAGAGAAAATCAGTGTTTTAACTCGTGGCTTTATCAATCTCTAAACGGTACACTACTGATTCGATGTTTAATTGTTTGGTTGTTGCAATTATTCATCATCATTATCCTATATGATTCCCGGGACTTAATTGACTCTGGTGCATCTCTGGAAGAAGATATGTGCATTTCCGGGACTTAATTGACTCTGGTGTTACGATGTCAACTTCATGAATGGGATAAAGTGTCTACTTCAGTATTTGAGCTTCATACTTGGGATTGATTTACTTTCTTCAACTATGTGGGGGAAGAAATGTCTTGATTCTTTCTAGTATGCATAACTTGAATTCTCAGGGGGAAGAAAAATTCAGAAGAATTATTCAAGCGTGAGAAGAGAAGTTGTTGATCTACTTGGTGTGCCCTAAACTTTCAATCCCTCTTAGCAACGTTATCATGTTATATGATAGGATTTGCTTGTTAGATTCTGTTGTGCGCTTAACGATTCTAAGCTTTATTGGAAGCTTTGAAGTTGCTTACGAGGATTGTCGGTTTAGGGGGAAGCTATTTAAAAGCTTCTACATCAAGTTTATGTGGCATGAATTAGGGGGAAGTTAATTCAGAAGCTTCTCCTTAACCAGAAGTAAATGGATTACTTAGCTCGTGCCGTTATAGTATTTCTACTACAAGTTACTTTAAAGATGAGTCGTTTTGAAGTGAAGACTTGAAGTCAAAGGCCTCAGAAGACATCATCAGCATTGGACACTTCATGAAAGCTTTTGTTCTTAATCATTATGTACTTGTTAGGAAAAATATTGTAAGGAATTCTACACGTCGTCCCATGGGGGAAGATTGTTGTAAAATCACTTTATGTGACGACATTTAAGAATTACCATTAGTTATCATAGTCACACACACTTAGGCTAGACTAGGTACAATGTATAGTTAAGTATATGGTGTGTGACTATATATACCCCTTATAGGCTTCCAAGGAGGGGTGTTGCTTGTGTTTCATTTTCAAGTTTAATACATCTTTTCTTTATTTCACACACAACCACATTCTCTCTCAACTCATCAATGGCTTCCACCATTTACCACCCTGTTAGACCACCGGATTAGCTAATAGCAAATCCACAATCATCCCATGGCTCTTGATATAGTTTCCGTCTGTGTGAATAAAAGTGTTGATAATGATTCTATTGCGCATACTGTTGAATCTGTGGATACTGTGGTAGATAGTACTTGTCACAAATCTGACGCTGAATTTTTAAAGCTTCAAGATTCATATTCTTCACTTTCAAAACATTTTGATGAGATTCAAACACATTGTATTTCGCTTGAATGCAAGCAACAATTTATTCAAGAAATCTTTGAAACGTCATTCGAAGGTGTTAATATCGATGATGCAAACTTTGAAAAGAATTTTCGATTGAATTTACAATCAAAACAGCGTCAGCCAAGTGACAATGTTGCTAAATCTTTGCCGATAGAAATAGAGAAAACTAAGGAGCTTAACTGTGTGAACGTACTTGAGGCCGATGAGAATTTTAAACTTGACCTAGATAATCGAGTTTCCAAGATTTTTTCCAAAGTTGATAACTTAAAACAGAAAAATACACGACTCTTCGATTCAGTAAAGCCCGCATGTGTTGATACCACTACACAGAATCAATCATTGATTGAACAATTGAATCGAAAGTCGGTGGGAATATCTGATTTGAGGGAAAAAATTTGTGATAAAAATCGGGTCTTGGCTGAGTTAAAGGAAACACTTCTTACTCTAAAAGGTAAGAATGTTGTGGATAACGCAGCCACTATCTCAGCATCATCCTCTAGTGCAATCAAAAGGAACCTTATAGCCGTCACACCATTTAATAAGGGCCCTATGTAACACCCCCAAATTTATACAACTTAGTACAGCGAAAGACTAGTTGGTGTTACGGGATAGCACATTACTCACATCATAGACAACGCATAAAAATCACGTCGTTTAATAATAAATCATTTCCATTCATAAATATCAATGTTACATAGGTCCCAAGTCATTATATTTTATACAAAGTTTTACAAAGTATTTGAATGGAAAATATTGTTAAGTGCGGGCCATGAATTCTTGTTGTCTTCCCGAGAATTACCTTCAAGTACCTGAGATGAAACATGTTAAAAGAAAAGGTCAGCGATAACGCCGAGTGAATTCATAGAGTTTAATATGATCCATCAATATAATATCAGTATAAAATTATTACTGAAAATCATCTTGTACAAATCATTTTAATAGGCCATAAAATAGCAAAAGTCGTTTTATACAAATCCTTATCGAAAATCATAATATAGGCATTTGCCTTAAAAATCATTATACGAATCACTGTCGTTAAAACACCATACAATACGTTTTGCAACGTTGTATAGATTAAATAAAAACCGTTATATGAATATGGTTATAAAAACCAAAACACGAACATAATATCAATAGTATGACCCTGTATTGCTAGTCAGGCAATACATCGTAATTCGGAGAGTCTATTAGTATTTCGTTAATTTTGGATTATTATAAGCCGCATGACATTGTTACCTTACTAAACCAACAACGGGTAGCTAACCCGATACCAATTTTGCCCATCTAAAGTAGCGTGTCGTCACAAAGGTCACGCTATGGAAATCTTCTCATACATAAATTCGCTTACCAATCAATGTGGCACGACGGGGATCAACCGTCAAGGCGCGAACTGGGGTGATCGTCCCCAAATAGTACTATTAAATGCATAAGCGTCTACCAACTCCCGGTAGTTCACAATTCATGCTAATGGGACTTTTAGTGACATAACCTAACTTTAATAATCCATTTTATTTCATCTATTGGGTCCATTAATCATTTATCGGGTCATACAATCGGGTCATTCAATCATTCGGGTCCAAAATCAATAAACAAACAATCGGGACAAATGGTGTCCTATTTTATAAAAACTAACATGTTATCTCCCTCGCGGGTTTATAAAACATTTATAAATACATTTAAAAGAGTGCGAGGCTATGAACTCACGTTGATGTGGGAAGACGGGCTATCGGCAATTCGGTCGTACGGTATGCGCTTCAATCACGGAAACCTAGACAAATAATACTCGGTCTTAGACGTTTGTCCAATGACTTTATAAAAATATCAATTATGTATACATATGATGATTATATATATATATATATATATATATATGATGATCAAGTGGGTTTACATATCCTCATTTACTCATTTTTGTGTTATATGTCGATAACGTTTATACCAGTTTACTAGTTTTACCTATTTACGTGTTTTAAGTCCAATAAACTTATTATAAGTTCTTTAACTTGTTTTAATCCCTTTTATACCTATATTATCAGTATGTATACTTTCCATGTTGGGCCCAAATGGGTTAAGCCCAATAAGTTCTTTTTTTTTTCCAAGTTTTTATCTTATTTAGTCCAATTATTAGTCCAATATGCTTAATTAGCTCGTAAATGTCTGTATTTCTTATAGTTCGGGTTTTATCGGTTTTTACTTGTATTAGATACTTATATATCAGTATATGACTTTTATAAACTTTACATTAGACGGGTTTGATCGTCTAAGTTTTATTTGGCGAAAAACGTTAATTTTACGGCGACAGCCGAAAAAGTCGTAAAAATCAAGTTTATAGTTTTTATTACTTATAAATATTATTTCATTACCATTTATATAATTTATCCATTTAATTAACCTTTTATATATTTGTATAAATATGTTTTATAAGTTAGTGGGTTTTTATTTTACATTTTATAAAATAAAATGTGAGTGTTTATATAATAATAATAAACATTAATTCTTAAAAATCTGATTTTTATCTTCATGTTCACCATTTTTACCATATCTAGAGTTCTATAATGAATTAGAAGCTCATTTTTGGGTGACATGTTCTTCATATTATGTGCTACATTTAACTTAGTTATAGCTACTGCCCATTTTGAGTTTATCATGCCTTAACAGTCCCTACAAAACTGCTTATTCAGATTAGACCACCTAACTTGTTTTGATCATATCTTACTCATTATTTTGATTCCATTGCATGGCCAACTCTCACATGTGTACAAGACCCATAGCTTACTGTAAATGGATTCTAATTCATCACTTTATCAGTTCATAACATGTTTCTTTACTGTTTTATACAGCCATATAAATTAAGCAAGATTTTAGCCTTGTTCTTTATAGTTTTTCACCTTTTTAATCATATTTATCAACAACAAATCCCCACATAACATTTTTATCATCATATAATCATCATATACATATACAATAGGAAATAAAATACATATTTACATAATCAAAATAACAAGAAGATGAGGAGGACAATCTTTATACCACCAAGTTGATGTAGGTTGTGATTTGGACATGGTTTTTGATGGAGAAACTTGTGAATAACCATGACCATCTTCAAGACCACCATGCTTCATGTACTCCTTGTGGAAAATCAGCCCTAAGACACCATGAAAACTCCTCCATGGATGTTATAATCACCACCATTCAAGAGAGCTTCAAGAGGGCTTCAACATATGTGTAAATAACACATGATTTTGTGGTTGAAATTGATCAAGTGAGGGTAGAAGGGGACGGCACATTGAGAGGGTGTGAGGAAATTGTGAAGTTTGCATGTAAGGGAAAGATGGAATGAAGTTGCTAGTGGTTTTGTGAAGGTTGTTTAGCTAGTTTTTTGTAGTGGAAGCTTAAACTTTAAGCTTAGTAGACAAGTGTCTATATAGTAAACCAAATGTGGTGTGTTGTACACATTGTTGCCGTCTCATGTAAGCTAGTGGGGTGGGACAATATGTTTTGTCCCATCTCACTAGTTTACGGGTATTTCTCGATTCTAGTTTTCTCGATTTGCGTGCCCTCGGGTCGTTTTATGAAAAACGTTTTTATAAATTATGAATCAACGTCACAAAACGAATCCAATAAAAATTGTTTCATCAAAAACGGAGTTCGAAAACGTAAATACGTAATCCTAGGGTTTCCGGTTTTGTCGTAAAGGACGTTAAAATAAAATCGTAAGTCCTAATCTATTATCGTAAATTTGTGAGTTTATGAACCAACACAAATTTAAAACTCCAAAATAATATTCATGGATAAATTTATTTTTTGAAATGTCGGATTGTCACCAAGGACGGTGTATGTAAACGTAAGCACGTAACGTTGAATCCTCCGGTTTAGACGTAGTCGATGCTACTCCTAGACGTAAATCCAAATTTCTTCCCAAAAATAAGTGAGTTCATAAAATAATATTTTCAAATAAATATTGAGATAAAATATTGACCATAAATTGACGGATTGTCACAGCATTTACCCCTAAACAGGATCTTTGTCCTCAAAGATCATCTTATCTTACTACTCGCTTCTTATAGAGTTAAAGCCATGTGGGTATTTCCTCCACATTCGGTATTTTCTCACAAGTGTAATCCATTAAAATACGTGAGTTTCATCAAACATAACTACGGGAATAAGATCAGGCTAAATGTTGACTTACATTCTCTATCCATGATGTTCACAGGTTTCTGATGAATGCAACTTTTTGCCGATCTAAGATTTACTAAGAACAATCAGATTTTCACTTGATAGATATTCCATCAAGTTCGATTTACGAAACATAATTCATGCAGTTCTGGAAGTCCTAGGGTAGATCCAGCTTATATGCCTTTCAATCCCAACTTTTACATCATCTCAATGGTCCCATACAACGGGGACTTATATCCCATGATTTGTCAGATCATGAATTCATTTTTCCAAGTTTAAAAATTGTGGCATAACTTCGCTACCCATTTGGCACATCAATATCTACATTTCACATTCACATAACCTCTTTCCCACTACCGGCTGTCAATAATCAGATCCTAATTTCAACAATCATTTCAGATCTCGCGGGTCGGGTATTTTGCAAGGTTAGGTTCGCCATCATAGGAAACCTTAAACCTAAAAGACATGTCCAACTCCAATGGGTGTATGTCGGGTGTCTTCATCTCAACTCCTGCTTACAGATGCTCTAATTTCTAAATCTTAACAAGATTTGATCTCGATCCTAATACGATAGTTATCAATAATAATCTTTCCAAAGGAAAACGATTATACGGTCTATTACCAAAGGTCATTCATTCAAACATAAAACAACACTTATATTACTTTGTATCGTTACTTTACCTCGTCCCTTCGATTTGGGGTGGTACATAGTACTCTCATCAAGGTTCGTTCTCAATGATTTCTGAGCAAATCTCTAGAAATTCGATGCGAAGCGAGGATCTTGATATAGATGTTCGATACAGGCACACTATGTTTACATAACTCTTTTGCATTTATCATTAACGGGAATGATATTAGCAGATTTGGTCAGTCTGTCGACGATGACCCAAATCGAATCAAATTCAGATGATGACCTTTGCAATAGCTAGACGTTTACTAATGTATGAGGCGATCTCTGCCTTTATAATTGCCATCAGTACAACTTCTTCAGACAAAGATATATTAAATCATAAATGACAAGAATATAATACTTATACTTACAAATTCCAACATAACTATATCTCACAATCTCTATATTTAGACAATCACATGTGGTCTTTAAAACATTTGAAGTCATTGGCTTCTCAATTCTAATGGTTCACATTAGCCGTAAAACCTTTCACTATTTATATTATCCTTTTTACAAACATTGTTTATTTTTTATATCGTTCAGCAATTTATTTTGCACCTTCATTATTAAGGAACACATCCTAATTGGTCCTTTATATTTTATACATAATGTGTCAGTATCTATATTCACTTCTCCTGATGATGTAATTATCATGTCCACAATTCACTCAGATATTCTTTCTATATTATGCGTCAGTAATTACGTTCACCTTCCTGATGAAATAAATATCACAACCGTATTTATTCAAAATTCTTTCTTTATATCTTCTATGTTTTAGTTTCGTCTTTACTATCATTTTTATCCGTTTTACTTAATCCGTCGTCTAAAGCGTCGATAATTATTATAATTAATTAAATAATTATTAGTTAATTTTTTTTTGAAGCGTAAACGTAAAAGTTTTAAATTTCTTAGTTCGACCAATTATATAAAATGTTCAAAAATAAATTTGAATTTAATTAACACGATTTTTGTTGATTTATCGAAAATAATTAATAGGATTCGTAAATGTTCGAAAAACCTTTATTTATACTTTGGTCAAAGTTTTCTTAGTTGAAAAGCAAAAATTGTCGTTTTAAGTTTTTAAGGTTATGGTATAAATGGTTTTACTCAATCCTTCTTAAGTTGTCTTAAGGTATGCAAAAACATTTACCCCTAAACAGAAGTTTAGTTAAATGTTTTGGTTATAAGGGAATAATCCCTCAAAAGTTCTTTGTTAAAACATTTGTCAAAACACACTTGCATTTTCTTTTTGGTAAAGCAAAAGTCTTAAAAGGGATCTTAATTTTTAAAGAGTCAATATATTCCATTGTCTTATTAATCACATGGTCAAATCATGTAAAGGATTTAGTCTTTAATCTCATGTTAATTATTCAAGGTACATGTATTCATTGTTCGGCCAATTCAGAGCAATCTATATTTAATTATTAACTTCATTCTTATTCTTATAAACAAACAAATAAATGGTCCATAATGATCACGAGCATGAATTTATCAAATTACAGCCTGCACACGTGATTCACCAAATTATGAATGCTACATGTGCATTGATCAATCCAAACGACATCACATGAAACTCATAATGTTCATTACAAGTATCGGATGTAGTGATTGGAATACATAATCTTTTTCGCAGATGCGAAGTTGATGATAACCATGCTGAGGATCAAATTGCTAGAACCTTGTAAATGATCGAACAAATCTTCCATTTCGAGTTATGGATATCGTTTTCGATTGTCAATTTACTCAGTCCACAATAATCTATAAGTATAAGGAATGATAACACCATAGCTCTTCATAATGACAGGCTTGGTAGAATAAAATATTTCTCCGACAACTCTCTCAGTTGTACGGTAATTCCTTTAATTTAGATGGTGCTGACGTACAGTGCACAAGCCACATGTGCAGCACCGGGAATATAATCAATACCAATTTCAACTTGCCTTAATGGCGAAAGTCTAGGTAATTCACCAACAAATACTTCCTAAAGTTTCAAATAACATAAAAATCTTTTAATACATTCATATCAGGTTCTTTCTAGATTATAATATCTATGACTAATTCATAACCATTCCGGTATACTTTTAAGTCTAAAAGCATGATAAAATCATCCATCAAGAATTATTTAGATCACTTTCGATAGTCAACATCTTATCTTTTAGGGAAATTCTACTCGAGTTCTCGTCAATTAAGACAATGTCGTCATGTCATAATCAATCAATCCATTTTACTGGCACTATCAACTTTCCAGTTGCATTGCCATCGATAATATGTGAACTTCTCAAAAGACTAATAATAATAACTCACAATCCTTCACAAATTCAAGGATATATGGAGTCACAACTACAATTAAAGAGTAAGGTTAACGCATAATCTATGCGAGAGAGTTTCAAATCAGATACAGACGAAAACATTTAATGAATATGAATATATTCCATGTTTTCATAATTTGAGTACGCATTCGAAAGCTCCTCGGATTGTTACCCAGGTTATTCAAATGAAATCAAATCAAAAGAAATGATAGGAACGTCGATACATCCAGTCGGGTATCAACACTCGGTAATCAAATACTTTTCCTAAGAATTTCACTACGGGAGAATTGGACAAGAAAGAATTGTCAATTGTCAAATAAGACAATTTCCACAGATGAGTAATTCGACTCAGAATAATAGATGCTACAGGCACATATGTAGGTGTCCCTAACACTATGTCCCTATTTTTCACTTCTTGCAGATCTCATAAAATTTAATCTTTCACGATCTTCAAAGAAAATGTAGTGTTTATTCATTAGTTTTATGGTGACTACTAATCAGTCTTGCATGGTCCATTCCAAATTGTATGTAGGCGCGCAACTATATACAATTTCAAGATTAACGATGCAATACTCAGTTCGTCAAAATTTTATCATCCATGTTTATAATAAAAACATTTTCATGCTTAATTCTTAAATAAGAATCAAAAATAAATTTACAAAGATTTTCTTTGTTATGAAAACAATTAAGTTTTCAAAGCGTCTCATAAAAAACTTCATTTTGATATCAATCACTTATAAATCTCACTTTGAACAATCCTTATTGTGATAAAAATTAAATTTTCTCAAAGGATACCGTTTTAACTTTATACAAATAATGTGTGATCTGCAAAAGAGTGATGAAGAGTTGTTCACCAAGAACTAACTATAATATGATAAGATATGAGCTTAGCCAAATAATCATGAGGTTCATGACCTCGATGGCACTCACGAAGAATGATTCACAACGTAACTCAAATCAAGATGAGTACTTGTTCAATGGTTGCATCACTAATGCGAACATTTAGGATGAAGCAATAAAAGATAGATAACATCGATACATGTAGGATTTAGCAATCAAAGGTAGTCTTTTCATTAATCACAAACAAATCAAATTGTACCGTAACACATTACGTGTCACTATGTCATACAATTTACAAAACTCATCCTACCAACTGATATCTCAGTTAAGTTAGGGATTTTTAAAAGATGCCACAATGAATACTAACCTACAAGAGTCATTAGGTGTTCCACATGTCCTAGAAGATCCATCGGTCTCAATTCAGAAGAAGATTTCTTCAATTTATTTATTGGACACTGGGCATCCTCGTTAGTGGACAATGGCCTAGGAACAACCCTTAACACAAATTAACAATCATTTAAAATCCTATAATTCAATCACAAAACTTAACGGATTTCTCTTAACAATCTTATATTCCATACAGGTTAAGTTTTACTTTATCCAAGTTTCAACCAATTTTATACTCAATTCGATATCCTACCTCATATTCCAATACTTTCAATCTTATTCTTAGGCCGTAATAGGCAATAAAAGCTCGATATGAACAACACTTAATTTCCAATCCTATATCTCTTACAACAACAATTATCAAATGAGTCATTAATATAAAATGACTTGATCATTCAACTAGACTTCTCGGAAAGGTATTAGTGGCATGAGGCTTTTGGGTAACGGTTCCAATGACAGCCTCAAGTGCAACATTCACCCTTTCGATTTCAAATTTAAGAATTGGGTGACAACGACTCAGATGACATCTTTCTAGGTGGTAACGTTTTGTCAAACTCCACTCTATAAGGAAAGATTGTCATGACATCGATATCAGATTTAATCTCGCCAATTCTTTTTCAATATCACGATCAACTAATATCTACATTTCTACGAATATCCACCATTTGTTGGGATCATAAATATCCACAACTTGGTTTAGATCTAGGATAGCTAGAATTCCTACGAGAATAGCTTCGATTAATTTACTAGGGGATTTAGGGTACATTGTGACAATCTACGTCGTATAAATACCTCGTATAAATATCAAAATAATCATCAAACAATCATGTAATAAAATTACATCATATATATATATAATCCAAGTTATATATATTAAAATAACACTTCTCAATCTGGCCTTGTCGGTAACTCGGGAATTTTTCGGCACCGTTATAGTCAAAAGATTTTTAGACATTTTTAGAAAAATGTTTATAGTTAAAAGATTTTGAAAAGTTTTATTCAAAACCTTCGTTTTAAAAATCTTTCGTTCTCTATAACAAGAGCTCTGGTACCAAACTGTAACACCCCCAAATTTATACAACTTAGTACAGTGGAAGACTAGTTGGTGTTACAGGATAGCACATTACTCACATCATAGACAACGCATAAAAATCGCGTCGTTTAATAATAAATCATTTCCATTCATAAATATCAATGTTACATAGGTCCCAAGTCATTATATTTTATACAAAGTTTTACAAAGTATTTGAATGGAAAATATTGTTAAGTGCGGGCCATGAATTCTTGTTGTCTTCCCGAGAATTACCTTCAAATACCTGAGATGAAACATGTTAAAAGAAAAGGTCAGTGATAACGCCGAGTGAATTCATAGAGTTTAATATGATCCATCAATATAATATCAGTATAAAATTATTACTAAAAATCATCTTGTACAAATCATTTTAATAGGCCATAAAATATCCAAAGTCGTTTTATACAAATCCTTATCGAAAATCATAATATAGGCATTTGCCTTAAAAATCATTATACGAATCATTGTCGTTAAAACACCATACAATACGTTTTGCAACGTTGTATAGATTAAATAAAAACCGTTATATGAATATGGTTATAAAAACCAAAACACGAACATAATATCAATAGTATGACCCTGTATTGCTAGTCAGGCAATACATCGTAATTCGGAGCGTCTATTAGTATTTCGTTAATTTTGGATTATTATAAGCCGCATGACATTGTTACCTTACTAAACCAACAACGGGTAGCTAACCCGATACCAATTTTGCCCATCTAAAGTAGCGTGTCGTCACAAAGGTCACGCTATGGAAATCTTCTCATACATAAATTCGCTTACCAATCAATGTGACACGACGGGGATCAACCGTCAAGGCGCGAACTGGGGTGATCGTCCCCAAATAGTACTATTGAATGCATAAGCGTCTACCAACTCCCGGTAGTTCACAATTCATGCTAATGGTACTTTTAGTGACATAACCTAACTTTAATAATCCATTTTATTTCATCTATCGGGTCCATTAATCATTTATCGGGTCATACAATCGGGTCATTCAATCATTCGGGTCCAAAATCAATAAACAAACAATCGGGACAAATGGTGTCCTATTTTATAAAAACTAACATGTTATCTCCCTCGCAGGTTTATAAAACATTTATAAAAACATTTAAAAGAGTGCGAGGCTATGAACTCATGTTGATGTGGGAAGACGGGCTATCGGCAATTCGGTCGTACGGTACGCGCTTCAATCACGGAAACCTAGACAAATAATACTCGGTCTTAGACGTTTGTCCAATGACTTTATAAAAATATCAATTATGTATACATATGATTATATATATATATATATATGATGATCAAGTGGGTTTACATATCCTCATTTACTCATTTTTGTGTTATATGTCGATAACGTTTATACCAGTTTACTAGTTTTACCTATTTACGTGTTTTAAGTCCAATAAACTTATTATAAGTTCTTTAACTTGTTTTAATCCCTTTTATACCTATATTATCAGTATGTATACTTTCCATGTTGGGCCCAAATGGGTTAAGCCCAATAAGTTCTTTTTTTACAAGTTTTTATCTTATTTAGTCCAATTATTAGTCCAATATGCTTAATTAGCTCGTAAATGTCCGTATTTCTTATAGTTCGGGTTTTAACGGTTTTTACTTGTATTAGATACTTATATATCAGTATATGACTTTTATAAACTTTACATTAGACGGGTTTGATCGTCTAAGTTTTATTTGGCGAAAAACGTTAATTTTACGGCGATAGCCGAAAAAGTCGTAAAAATCAAGTTTATAGTTTTTATTACTTATAAATATTATTTCATTACCATTTATATAATTTATCCATTTACTTAACCTTTTATATATTTGTATAAATAAGTTTTATAAGTTAGCGGGTTTTTATTTTACATTTTATAAAATAAAATGTGAGTGCTTATATAATAATAATAAACATTAATTCTTAAAAATCTGATTTTTATCTTCATGTTCACCATTTTTACCATATATAGAGTTCTATAATGAATTAGAAGCTCATTTTTGGGTGACATGTTCTTCATATTATGTGCTACATTTAACTTAGTTATAGCTACTGCCCATTTTGAGTTTATCATGCCTTAACAGTCCCTACAAAACTGCTTATGCAGATTAGACCACCTAACTTGTTTTGATCATATCTTACTCAGTATTTTGATTCCATTGCATGGCCAACTCTCACATGTGTACAAGACCCATAGCTTACTGTAAATGGATTCTACTTCATCACTTTATCAGTTCATAACATGTTTCTTTACTGTTTTATACAGCCATGTAAATTAAGCAAGATTTTAGCCTTGTTCTTTATAGTTTTTCACCTTTTTAATCATATTTATCAACAACAAATCCCCACATAACATTTTTATCATCATATAATCATCATATACATATACAATAGGAAATGAAATACATGTTTACATAATCAAAATAACAAGAAGATGAGGAGGACAATCTTTATACCACCAAGTTGATGTAGGTTGTGATTTGGACATGGTTTTTGATGGAGAAACTTGTGAATAACCATGACCATCTTCAAGACCACCATGCTTCATGTACTCCTTGTGGAAAATCAGCCCTAAGACACCATGAAAACTCCTCCATGGATGTTATAATCACCACCATTCAAGAGAGCTTCAAGAGGGCTTCAACATATGTGTAAATAACACATGATTTTGTGGTTGAAATTGATCAAGTGAGGGTAGAAGGGGACGGCACATTGAGAGGGTGTGAGAGGAAATTGTGAAGTTTGCATGTAAGGGAAAGATGGAATGAAGTTGCTAGTGGTTTTGTGAAGCTTGTTTAGCTAGTTTTGTGTAGTGGAAGCTTAAACTTTAAGCTTAGTAGACAAGTGTCTATCTAGTAAACCAAATGTGGTGTGTTGTACACATTGTTGCCGTCCCATGTAAGCTAGTGGGGTGGGACAATGTGTTTTGTCCCATCTCACTAGTTTACGGGTATTTCTCGATTCTAGTTTTCTCGATTTGCGTGCCCTCGGGTCGTTTTACGAAAAACGTTTTTATAAATTATGAATCGACGTCACAAAAACGAATCCAATAAAAATTGTTTCATCAAAAACGGAGTTCGAAAACATAAATACGTAATCCTAGGGTTTCCGGTTTAGTCGTAAAGGACGTTAAAATAAAATCGTAAGTCCTAATCTCTTCTCGTAAATTTGTGAGTTTATGAACCAACACAAATTTAAAACTCCAAAATAATATTCATGGATAAATTTATTTTCTGAAATGTCGGACTGTCACCAAGGACGGTGTATGTAAACGTAAGCACGTAACGTTGAATCCTCCGGTTTAGACGTAGTCGATGCTACTCCAAGACGTAAATCCAAATTTCTTCCCAAAAATAAGTGAGTTCATAAAATAATATTTTCAAATAAATATTGAGATAAAATATTGACCATAAATTGACGGATTGTCACACCCTAGGACTAAACCATCTCAAACTTTGGTCACTAAAGATAAGGCGGAATCAAAACCAGCTTCTAATATTCTCGTGTTGCCTTCTACAGGAGTAAGCACCACTACTAAGGCTCAAAGATCTAAGCTTACAAGAAACAAGAAGAATGATAGGATCTTGCCCCCATCTAGTAGTCAAGTGAAGAAGAAAGTAGAAGCCCATCTTAGGAATGTTATTTATGTTTTGAATAAAAAGAATCATGTAGCTAAACCTAAAGGCTCTGCGGTTGTGCAGCGTTTTAAGCCTAGTGTGAATTCTAATTTGAAATGTTGGAATTGCAATGAATGTATGTTTTCTAGTCGTCATGATTCTTGCCTTATTGACCATGTGAATGAGATATATGCCCGGAAAAATGGATTAGAATGGAAACCGACTGGGAAAGTGTTAACCCAAGTTGGTTGGATGTGGCGCCCCACTGGTAGAACTTTCACTATACTAGGAAATATGTGCCCTTTAACCAGGATCACTCCCACTGAAGTGAAGAAAGCGTGCCCTTTAACTAGGAGTACCAAGGCTATCAAAACACAAGCGTGACCTTTAACTAGGAACACTGACACTACTATAGGAACCAAGTGCCCTTTAAATAGGTCTACTCCCACTGTAGTACCCACGAATAATCCAAAACCTAAGAAAGTTGGCATAGTAAAACCTGTTAGTGCTAAAACTCACATTAGAAAACGCAGGAAATCTAAGGGTCTCAAAAATGTTAGTAATTCTGATAATTCTATATCTGTATCTGCTAAAACTCTGAAACCAATAGTTTCCAATGCATTGTCTACTGTTGTTATTGAAAACAGGTGGTCCAAATTGTTCTCTGGTATTTGGATTCTGGTTGCTCCAAGCATATGACCGGAGATCGCTCTCAGCTCCGAAATTTCGTCAGCAAGTTTCTTGGTACGGTTTGATTTGGAAATGATCATATTGCAAAGATAATGGGTTATGTTATTGGGAATGTTATTATTTCAAGAGTGTATTATGTGGAGGGTCTCGGTCACAACTTATTTTCTGTGGGACAATTTTGTGATGCAAACCTAGAAGTTTCTTTTCGAGAGCATACCGGCTTCTTTCGTAATTTGGAAGGGGTTGATTTATTGAAAGGTACTCGAGGGAATAATTTGTATACATTGTCTCTACAAGACATGATGGTCGCTTCTACCGTATGTCTTCTCTCCAAAGCATCGAAGACTAAGTCTTCGTTATTGCATCGACGGTTGTCTCATCTTAACTTTGACGCTATTAATCATTTGGCTAAAAACGAACTTGTTCGTGGTCTTCCTAAACTTTCATTTCACAAGGATCATTTGTGTTCCGCGTGTACAATGGGGAAAAGCACTAAGAAATCTTACAAACCCAAGACGGAAGACACCAACCAAGAGAAAATTTTTCTATTGCATATGGATCTTTGTGGGCCAATGCGCGTTGAAAGTCTTAGTGGTAAAAGGTACATCCTCGTTATTGTGGATGATTACTCTCGGTTTACATGGGTGAAATTTCTTACAACAAAAAATGAGGCACCTAAATTCATCATCGGATTTCTCAAGATGATTCAAGTGCGTCTCAACACTACTGTCCGACGCATTCATACAGATAATGGAACCGAATTTGTGAATCAAATCTTGCGTGATTATTATGAAGAAGTTGGTATATCTCATGAAACATCCGTTGCACGCACTCCACAACAAAACGGTGTCGTTGAAAGGCGAAATCGCACACTTATGGAAGCTGCTCGAACGATGTGAATTTACGCAAAGGCTCCATTGTTTTTATGGACAAAAGCAGTATCTATTGCAGTGTACACCCAAAACCGGTCACTAATTCGTAAACGCCATGGTAAAACACTTTATGAGCTTCTCCATGGAAAAGTACCAGATTTATCATATCTTCGTGTATTTGGTTCTCTATGCTATCCAAATAATGATGGTGACAATTTGGGAAAACTTCAACCAAAGGCTGATATTGGTATTTTCATTGGTTACGCACCCGCAAAGAAGGCATACCGAATCTACAATCGTAAGTCTCGTAAGATCCTCGAAACTATGAATGTTGATTTTGATGAGCTGACAGCAATGGCTTCTGAGCAAAGCAGCTCTGAACCCGCACTTCATGAAATGGGACCCAGTAATATTAGTTCTGGTCTTGTCCCAAACAACCCTACTTCATCATCATATACACCACCTTCTAGGACTTATTGGGATACGTTGTTTCAACCGTTATTTGATGAATTCTTTACTCCTCCAAGTATTGTTGCTCCAGAACCTGAAGTAATAGCTCCGGTAACCGAAGTTGTCGCTCCAGCAACCGTTGCACAATCAGATACATCTGCACCTACAATTGGTCAAGATATACCCTCAACAAGTAATTTTCAACCAACACATGTTTCAACTACCCGTGTCATGCCTATTTATGATGAAGAGGATGATGATGATCACCCTTTGGAATTCGCTCAAATGCGTGAACTTCCATTCTTTGGTGTACCTATTCCCGACCCTAATCAAGCCGGGTCGTCCACCACAGAGGAAGCTCCTTCTACGGTCTACTCCAATCCACTGATTCGTGAACATGACAGTAAGTGGACAAAGGATCATCCTCTAAATTCTATTATTGGTGACCCTAATCGTCCGGTATCCACACAAAGTCAGTTACAAGAACATGCAATGTTTTGTCATTTTGATGCTTTTCTCACTGAAGTTGAACCTAAGACATGGCAAGAAGCTTTTACTCAATCCTGTTGGATAGAAGCTATCCAAGAAGAACTTAATGAATTTATACGTCTTGAAGTATGGGAACTTGTCCCATGCCCGGATCAAGTGCAGTTACTCACTTTGAAATGGGTTTATAAGGTGAAACTCGATGAGTTAGGCAGAATATTGAAGAACAAAGCTCGACTAGTAGCTCGTGGATACAAGCAATTATTGGGCATCGACTTTATGGAATTCTTTGCACCTGTTGCCCGTTTGGAAGCTATTAGACTATTCCTCGCTTATGCAGCCCATATGAATATGATCGTCTATCAGATGGATGTGAAGATGGCATTTCTAAATGGTGAAATCAAGGAAGAGGTCTATGTTCAACAGCCGGATGGTTTTGTGAATCCTAATTATCCTAATCATGTGTACAAGCTTAAGAAGGCTCTCTATGGGTTGAAGCAAGCTCTACGCGCATGGTATGATCTATTGTCACAATTCCTCATTACGCAAGGCTTCGCTAAAGGCAAGGTGGATCCCATGCTGTTCATTCAGAAACGAGGTAAAGATATGATTATGGTACAAATATATGTTGATGATATTATATTTGCAGCCTCGACCCAAACCTTATCCGACGAGTTTGGGAAACTCATGTCTTCCAAGTTTAAGATGTCAATGATGGGAAAGGTATCATTCTTCTTAGGTCTTTAGATATCTCAGAGTCCCAGAGGCATCTTTATCAATCAATCAAAGTATGCCCTTGAATCGCTTAAGAAATATAAGATGGAATCTTGCGACCCCGTGGATACTCCAATGGTGGAACGAACTAAGCTTGATGCAGATCCACATGGAGTTGCCGTTGATCCGACACTTTATCGTGGAATGATCTGTACTCTTCTGTATATCACAGCTAGCGACCTGATCTTCAGTTTGCTATATGTATGTGTGCTCGGTATCAAACTCGACCTACTGAGTTACACTTGGCTACTGTGAAACGGATCTTTCGTTATCTTAAAGGAACCATTAATAGGGGACTTTGGTATCGAAGGAATTTTCGATTGTACTTATGGCATATGCAGATGCGGATCACGCGGGTTGTCTAGATATAAGGCGTAGCACGAGTGGAACTTTGCAACTACTAGGATATCGACTAATCAGTTGGGCATCGAAAAGGTAGAAAAGCGTTGCAATTTCAAGTATGGAAGCAGAATACATAGCTATGTCCGGTTGCTGTGCTCAAATTCTTTGGATGAGATCGCAGTTAACCGACTATGGTCTAGGTTTCAACAAAATTCCGATGTACTACGACAACAAGAGTGCAATTGCCTTATGCTGCAACAATGTTCAATTCTCCCGGTCGAAGCATATTGACATTCGCTACCACTTTATCAAGGAGCAAGTGGAAAATGGAGTAATCGAGCTTTACTTTGTACGATCTGAGTATCAATTGGCGGATATTTTCACGAAAGCTTTAGATCGCGCTCGAATTGAATTTTTGGCCGACAAGCTAGGAATGAGAACCTTCTCGCCAGAGACTCTTAAGGAGCTAGCAGATGAAGCGAAAGAATAATGGTGGTAAAACTATTATCCGTATCCTTGGTGATCATTTGTATATATTGTTTATATTTTTATCCACAAAAGCAAAATACAAAAATATAAAAACCATAAAAATTGAAAAATCTAGAAAAATCCAAAAATATTTTTACTTTATTTTTCAAAGGCATGTCTTTTGGTATGATAATATTTATGGCCTTAGAAATGTTGATTAATATTGACACGGCGCCATAAATAGAGTTCATACAAAAGTTGTAAATATTTCATAAAACATGCCTATATGGCTTGCAGTTATTTTAGACTGCAACTTGGTTTTTACATTAAAGTCAAGTATTTCTTATGAAAGCTTTGGCTCTCAACGGGAATTAATTTTCTCGGCAAGGTTTACTTTAAAACCTTGTAAGGGATCAAGTTTACTTTATAACTTGGTCTAACACAATTCTATGTAGGTTTCAGTGCATTTAGTTGTTAATACAAGAGAAGTCTTGTTTTTATGAAGCTATCATCTCTACAACCATAGCAATCTACAGTTGGTATCTACATACTCGACAATGCGACTACTCAACCGGCAACTACAGCTCTTTCAATAGAACACGGGTCAACAATTGAGGGGGAGCAATTGTCAAGCATTCAGAATCTTCAATGCCGAACGTGCCTAGTTCACAAGTTGGTGTCAAGACAACAATACCAATCGTACATGTGGTGTCAAGAGATGACTTCAGACGTGACGAGGCGACCAACATAACCTGACAAGAACCATTTGATCTTATCATATGATGTTCTCATCAATAAGGTTCAACCTTGTCAATTCTTTTTAATATGGTGAATATGTGATCATGCTACAAATCAATATCATATCTCATACATTTGGTATCATGAAGATAAAACGGACTCGGATTTTTCTTCCCAAAACCTTTTTAAAACTTCATTAAATCAATTGATATTAAAAACATCGATTGGGTTAATATTTTTAATATGGGGGAGAAAATGTGATTTAATATGGGATATTATCACAAATGGTTTGACTCAATGTGCTGGCTCATCCCGACATATGCGAAATGTTTTCGAATATCGTCACATATGTTAAGGGGGAGCAAAACGGATTTCCACATCAAAACTGGATTTCATGGTGATTTATACTTACCCACAACCCATTTATTTCACGACGATGAAGATTGTGGTGACATAAGGATGGTAGGATAGGTTAAGTCCTATGATTCTTCCAGAACCAGAGGAATCTTCCCAAGAACATTCCATAGCTAGAAATAGTAGTCCTTAGGAAAGATGGAGAAAGATTGTGAACGTAGCTGAATGCCGACCAAGTACTTAAGTTAGCACTGGAAAAATCACAACAAGGTGATAGTGATGACGTATTGGTAAGCATTGAAGGGGTTGAAGAATGAAAAAGAATTGTAAAGATAAAGGGTGTAAAGAAAGAAGCCCTCCTTACAACTTTAGGTAGAAACCGTGTCAATACATATGCTATTGAGATCATTTTTAATGATTTTTTGATATTGAAGATAGACATCATGGACCCAGTGATGCAATGCACAACCCATCCCAGCTAACTCAGATATCTCTTAAAAGATATTTGTTTTAATCACACGGAGACAACACGTTATCTATCGAATTATTCACTCCGAATAAATTGGTATTCAAAAGGTGGCACTCCTCTCTAGTCTCCGATCACTAAAATCCAAAATGCACGATCGAGTCTAGAGCCATGTGAGATCATCAAATATCTCATTAGGACACACTTTCATATTTCCTTACTTCTTCACACACTGTGAAAAGTAAGAAAGATTTTAAGAGTCCTACGCGAAATCTTCATGATCTTGCCTGAACATCCGAGTAATACGAAAGTATTCACAATGAAGATGTAAATCCTTCTTGAGCGAATATCAAAAAGCTCATGGTAGGTGACTTGTGTGATTCTTTATGAATCACATTTGTGATAACTGGAAAGCAACAGTGGTTTAGTTCTTAACTGAACTTAAACACGTTCCAGGCCTCTACGCAATATCTTAGTGATCTTGCCAGAACACTCAGAGTGATACCTTAGTGTTCACAGTGATGAGTGGAAATGCTTCTAGTGTTAACCTCAAACAGCACTTGGTAGGTAACTTGCAAGATTGAATATGAATCAAGCTCATGACAACTGGAAATCAACGATGGTGTGATTCTTTAATGAATCAAACTTGTTCCAGGAATCAGAATTAACGGCTTCAATCATGCGGATAATTTTATCCAAATGATTCACTCTTTACGTTCGCAGTCAGCTTTGGACGGTCGAGTAAAGAGAACAGGTTTACCCGCGAAATCTTGTCAAGGAGATTTTTAGTTAAATCTACCTGCCAAAAGTACGATATTTTATATTGTCCAACGGTCTTCACCGACCGGAGATAAAATGCTACCGAATTAGAATGAAATGTTCAAAGCCATTTCGTTCGTGTCTACTTATGTTGCGGCATTTGAAGACGGTGGCGTTGCGGGATCCAAGAAGAAGTCGTCCCCGCATGCTTATACTTTATGCACTTAATATCTCATCTAATTCAAGAAAGCTTAAACGTTAAGTCTTCCGCTGTATCGAACTCTGAAGCTTTCAAGAATTATAAAGGTATAAGTATGTGGGACATGAAGTCACGAAGAGGCGAAGATCACAAGTGATGGATGCACGATATCAAGGCAAGAGATTAATTCTCAAGATTGATATCAAAGATCACATCAGCATGTTTACCAGAAAAGAAAAAGAAAAAGAAAGACGAAGACTACGAGCTCAAGACAAGCATAGTATGCTAGGTTTATTTTATTATTGTAACTTGGGTAACGCCCTTGTTTGCAGTGACCTCCCTTAGGGGGAGATTGTTGGAAATACGTTTTTACGTATTAAGAAGGATCGGTCACTCTAACAATAGTCCATGTAATAGCTCGTAGTTTAGTTGTTTATCGTTATTTAACAAACAAGCCCAAGCCAAGCCTACAACATGTGTAGGCCGACCCAAACATGTAAGCCCAAGCCCTTTACAAGGCTTGGGTATATAAACCCTCTCCTTAGATGGAGAGGGTGTGTGGTTCTTCATTTTTACACATAGTAAACGTTTGTTTCTCTCTCTAGAATTGTGTGAATCCCACCATCTCTCTATCTCTTTCTCTCTCTAAAACATAAGGAAGATTTACATATCCTACAAGCTTTCAATCTCAAAATACTCACAAGCAAGAGGGGAAACGAGGCGACGCGAAACACTTAAGAGCCTTTTTCCTTAGGGTATATTTTATAATACCCGCCTTATACCCACCTTATAGTTTCTATTTTTCAAAATCGAGCTTCACGAAAGTATTTATCTATTTTTGCGTTTTTCTTTTGGTTTGAGATTCGAATACAGTGATTGAGTAATGACCTCCCAATCAAGGTTGTGTTTTCACACTATTGGAGTACTTGTGAATTTATTGTTCTACGTATACAATATATTAATAATATTCACACAAAAAACGAAAACCGATAATAGGTATTAGTAGAGTGCTACTAATACAAATAGATATTATGTCTATATATAAAAACAACAATTACCAAATCAAAACACAACACGCCTCCCCAGCAGCGGCGTCAAAATTGATGTAGAGTTTTTACTACCCTTTAGGAAAAGAGAGCAAAATAGGGAAAGTATTAAGTGTCGGTTTAGGAAAACCGAGCACCAATGACCAATGTGGTTCAAGTTCGTTTCCCATGGAGGCTTGGTGTGTGTGTTAAGAGATGATTAATGATGTGATTATGATTTATGAGAAAAGAAAATAGAAATGAGATAAGAAGAGAATGACGGTTACGACTGTGGATTAAACTAAGACGATTAGTCGTTCACGTAAAACCGCAAAAAGTGACAAAATTCAAAATTTACCCTAAAAATTCCTAGAAAATTGCAATAAATCCTAAATAATGTAATTAGAGTTTACAAAAAATCAAAAATCACTCAAACCTTTTATTTAATTAAATAATAATTTTTTAATGCTAATTAAAGCCCAAAAAATCAATTTAATTAACAAAAAGCCCAAAATGAGATTTTTTCAATTGTAAACCTCTAAAATGACTTAACTTAATTTAAAACTATTTTTGAAAATTTTAAAATTAATTAAACTATTTAAAAACAATTAAAAACTATAATAATTAAAAATTAATCTAATGACAATAAAAATATTCTAAAAATTGTAAAATTCCTAACTTAATGTATTTAACCTAAGAAAAGTATAAAAAATTGAAAAATCTAAATTTTAATTTTTAATAATAAAATAATTATAAAATAATATTAAAAAATCTAAAATTTATAAAATATTCTAAAAAGTTGCAAACTAACTTAATTTAACCTAATAAACACAGAAATAAAGTTGAAATTACCTAAATACCCCTAATGGGCCTAGAATGGGCCAAAAGTCCAAACAGTCACCTTAATGGGCTTTTTAAGACCCAATAAGAAAAATGTTGTCCAATTAAGCCCAAAAGCTCCTATTTGACTCAAAATTTGATTTTAAGAACAAAACTCTGAAGGCTCAGAAGCTGAAAATGTGTTTAAGCTAGATTATTTCAAAGCAACTTATTCTTAATGGGCTTTTTGGCCCATTAAGCTATAAGCTGATGCCATAAGCTCAAATTAGACACACAAGTTTCTTTTGAGTTACTTAAGAGATCTGTAAAAAGAAAATTGGAAAAAGCACAAGGAATAAGCCTGAATAAGCAATAAGCTATCTTCACAAAACGACAAAATAGTCGTTGTCGAGTTCTAGGCCACCCCAAGAGCTGATTCAACTTTCAAAAGTTTTTAAATGACTTAACTAAGCTTAATCAACAAAAAGTTTTTTAATAAGCACACTCAATAAGCTGGAATAAGCAGATAAGCACTTAATTAAAAGTCAACTTTTTGAGTTTTCTAGCAAAAAGTCAAAGCCAAGGTCTGATAAGCTCCAGTTCAAACAAAAGGGTCAAATGAGGAAGATTGATCCCAAAAAATAAGTTGTTGCAAGTCTGGATATGCCAATATGGCTTATTAATAAGCTGGATCAAAATTAACACTAATAGAGGCTAGTTTTGGGTGTTGAGCAGTGGGAACTTTTCCCACTGCTTGACTTTCTTGACTTTTTGTCTTATATGACTTTTTTGTAGATTCAAGTTTCACAAAGGCACCCAAATGATCAGTTAATCATAAGGAGTCAATAGCAATCACAAAAAAACAATCACAATCATCCAATTAGTACAATTAATTCAAAAGATCACCAGATATCCCACAGACTTGAACAATAAGCAGATTTCATTCAATAAGCAGTTTTAGCAAAAATCAGCCAGCCAAATAGCACCAAATGCATACACAAGCTTTAATAAATTCAAATGAACATATTTAAATAGGTTTCATGCAATGGTTCAAGGTCTAGATCAAGATTCAAGAACCAAAAAGTTATTGATGAACACTAGCAGGCAGTTATGAACACTTTGCTGATATACTTGATCAACAATCCAAATTCAAACACTCAAATCTTCAAATCAGGTTACACAAACTTTGATTTAACACCTTTTATCCCTAAACATGCATATACTCTAAGTATTTCCAAGATTTTAGGTCAAAAACAGTCAAAACCAATGAGTTATAACACAATCTTGGATTCAAGGTTAAAAGCCAATAACTTGTAGAAACTAGCACTCAACCAAGTGAATAAGAGATACAAAGCATAAACAACACTTTTCAACAACACAATAACATTCTATGATCTTAAAAAGATAACCACAAACACCCCTTATCTTTTACAAATCCAATTTAAACAAGTATAAGTGTATTCCAAGACTACCCAAGCCCAATCAAACACATAAACAGATGTAATATGCAGTATTGAGCCAGATTAGACCATAAATTCCACAAGAACACAAGCAACACATAAAATCATCAAAAATCAAGATATTAAGTAGATTTGAGGTAGAAAGGTTCAAACCTCATGGATGTACATCCACACCCACGAATTTTGAGCTTATGTGCTAGCAAGAACAAGAATAAGAACAAGCTTCCACAAACAAGCCTGCTAAGATGGAACAAAGTTAGAAGCACAATTATCAAAATCAGAAAAAGAGGTAAACTTGATTAATGCAACCTTTATTTCCCACACTTGATTATCCCCAAGTTATAAGCCTCACAACACCTTGATATCACAATATCAGGGTGCTATGATCAACTTATAGCCCAAAAATTCCAAGGTTTGAACTAGACTTAGCAAAATATCAAGATTTAAGGAAATATGCAAACTTTTGAACACTCCTTTGAAAACAGGTTTTAGGATTCAGGTTTAGTTAACAAACAACAATAATAAGCAGGAAATAAGAATGGCACTTGACTTTTCTTCACTAATTTAAAACACACTTCATTAATGAAAATGAGATTTACAAAAATGTGAACTTAGGAAAATTCATGAGCAAGTGCAAATGATGCACATCCTATGCCTTTTATAGGCTACAAGTGATGACTAGAAAGCAATAAAAACGTGAAAACCTAGCTAATGAAGTTCTAGTTATGCCCTTGAGGTTCTTGAAGAATCTTGAACATGTGAAGAGTTCTTGTATTGTTGTGGAGCTGGCATGAGGTGGAATTGCATCCAAAGGCCTTAGTTAAGCTTAACTTCCAAGCAATGATATGGGACGTTGGATGACTGGCCAACTTTGGCATTTTCCCCAAGAGTGGTATAGCAGGTTCAAACATGTGAGTTGTGGAGTGACGTGGCCAAAGGTTTAAGGGTGGGGTTATGTTTAGTCTCACCTTAATCACTATTGTGGAAAAGATTAGAGTCTAATTGTTGGTAATTAACAAGTACCCAATTTGTATCAAGAACATCAAGAACAGGTTTTTAATCTGTTGGGAATAAAATGTAGCCAGTACACTTGGACGCTGACAAGAAGAAAACAAGCGTTGATAAGAAGAAAACAAGCGTTGACAGATCAAGCGTTGATAGGATGAAGTCAAGCACTGATAGAAAGATATAGTCTACCCATATTATGTTTCTAGTTTGTTTCTAGTAAAGATAGGATCAACAATGTATTTTCTATAGTTATCTTTACCTAAAATAGCTGATACGTAGACTCTTGTACAAGGCTTCTTATGTCTATAAAAGAAGACCTTTAGGTTTTGTTTCATATAAGTTTTCATACGTTTAACACTTTCATTTGTATGCAAGTTTGTTATCATCAATCAAGTGAAAGTTTGTTTTACAATTGTTTGTGTGTTCTTGTTTGAGTATTAATTCCGCATAATACTTAAATTGTTTTATACACAACAAAGTTTCTCTACGTGTTTAACTTGATTTAATCTCGTTTACACAAGCTAAATTGATCTATGTTTGGGATCAACAAGTGGTATCAGAGCTTGTTAAGAAACTTTGATCTAAAGAACACAAGAACCCTAAACTGCAAAAAACCCTAATTTTCACAAAACCCTAAAAACATCATGTCTACCCCAGAAGCAAACTCCTCCTCCTCCTCAACCCACACCATCAAGATTCCAATGCTAGACCCAGACAACTTTGAGTTGTGAAAGTTTAACTTTGAGCAATATCTACAAATCCATGACTACACCCTATGGGAAATCATTGAATATGGAAACACATTCAATAAGGCTCAAAATATTGCAGATGCCATTGCTCAAAGAACAGCTGTTCAAGGTTTTACTGAAGAGGAACGAAGAGAAAAACATGAAGACGGTAGAGCTGTCTCAACTGAGGATATAACAAAGAGAAGGGTTGATATGGAAACCCTAAGCATACTGAAACTCTCTATGGGGCAAGAAAATCAGCACAAATACAGAAGCTATGAGTCTACAAAAGATCTTTGGGCAGCTCTTGAAGTTGCTTATGGTGGTAATGCTGATACTGTGCAAGAGAAAAAGAAGCAACTCTTGCATAAGTATGCTGTTTTTAAGGCTCAACCTAATGAGAAGCTAAGTAGTGTGAGAAGCAGACTTCTGGACATCACAAGCAAGCTATCCTTCATGGGAACAGTGCTTGGTGATGTTGATATTATATCCACTTTTCTTAAAAGCCTTGGTGACACATGGAAAATTGAAGCACGGCCTATAATTGCTAATAACACTCACAAAAGTTCTACTTTTGATGATGTTTACAATAAACTGAGGCTGATAGAGAATGAAACTCTTTTGGATCATAGAAGCAAGTCTACCAATGGAAACATGGCCTTCTTCTCACATAGTGAAGGTCATATTGATCAAAAGGAGTCATACATGCACCCATTTACTGGATCACCTTTGTCAACGCTAGATCATATCCTGTCAACGCCTCACATTCAGACGCGGACACATACAAAATTGACTCACCAAGAGTTAAGCCTGTTGGTATTGATCTGGATACTATGTGTGCATACATTGCTTCATTTCCCAATGGTTCAGTGATTACTTATGAGGACCTTGAGCAAATTAGTGATGAGCATTTGGAGGAAATGGACATAAAGTGGAATATGGCTCTTGCAAGTATAAGAGCAAACAAATGGAATAGAAGATTCAACAAGAAGATGACTTTTAATGCTAAGGACACTACTCGATTTGATAAATCCAAGGTTCAATGTTACAATTGTGATCGTATAGGACACTTTATGAGAGAATGCAGATCTCCAAGAAGATCTGATGCTGGAAAACCCTCAAGCCAAATCATTAAGGCTCAGGATCCTAAAGCCATGGTTGTAATGCAAGAAATTGATGGTGTTGGATGGGATTGGAGCTATTTGGCTAAGGACGAGGAAGAGAATAAAGCTTTGGTTGCTGAGATGGAAGAATAAGAGCATGTTCACTATGCTCTCATGGCACACTCCTCATCTTCATCAGACAATGAGGTATATGATGATGCTTTTTGTAGTAAGGGTTGTCGTCTAAATACTGAAAGACTTAATAAAGAAGTTTTAAGATTGTCAACAGATGTGGGTAATGAAAGATGCAAGTTGTCTAACTATCAACTTGCTCTTACTCAAACTGAAAAGACTGTAGCTGAGTATAAGAAAATGGAGCTTGACCTAAAAGATAAAATCAATATCTTAAAACATGATTTAAATGCTAGTACTGATATTAGAAACATCATGGAGAGGGTCAATGCTCAATTACAGGCTAAGTTAGATGAGTCTATTAAGAATAAGGATAATGTAGATCTTAAAATTCAAAGATTTGATAAAGCGTCACAAACCTTAGGAGAATGTGTTATTAAACACAGGGATTCTAGGGATATGACTAGGATTGGGATGAAGGAGTATGCTGGTGTTCTACCACCAGCTGGGGACTTCTATGGTGTCCAAAGAAAGGACTTATATTGGACTGGTTTACCAGAACTCCAAGAAGAGGAATTTATTCCTCCACCAAGGATTCTTACCCCAGTAGAAGAATATAGGCAGAAGTTGACTGATTTGGACCAATGGAAGAAATCCAACCCTACCTTGTTTCTTAAGGGTGGCATGCTTAGTAATAATCCTAATGAGTGTACCCCTATCAAAATAACAAACCCAATCACTGGCAAGACTATTGACCTTGGCTCAAACGTTGTTAGAAAACCTAGCATTAAATATGCAGAAATGTATAGAAAAACTAGGTAACCAAAAAGCCAAGTTAGTGATGATGGAACATGTTTCTTTTCTTCTAGACCTAGAGTTATGTCCAGAAAAGCCTGTTATACTTGTGGTAGTTTTTCACATTTAGCCTATAAGTGTGTCAACGCTTCCAAGGTCAACGCTGACAAAAAGTCAAACACTGTCAAACCCAAAACTTTTGTTCAGCAAAGTCCACAAGTTGTTAGACCAGCCCCATTCTTTACTAAAGGGTCTAATACTTATGGACAAATACCTTTTCAAAAGACAAATACATGGTCTAATAGACAATGGGTTCCTGTAGCAAACCCTAGGTTCAACGCTGACAAGGGTAATTTCAGCTTTGACAAGACCAAATCAAACGCTGACAGAAACGTTGCCAAACCAAATAATGGTAAATATTTGCAACCACAGGGAAAGGGGTCTAAAGCTTCTTCTAGCTTGACATGGAGACCTAAGCAAGATCAAAACCCTAATTCAGATGGGATTTCTATGACCTGTAACATATTTAATTATATTTCAAAGGTCCTCACAAAACCAATTGGGGTTAACTGGGTGTTCAATCCAAAAAGGGATGAACAAGGGGTTGTTTTGAGGACTAAGTATGTTCTTGTTGAACAACCAAATGAATCCAAGTCTGCTCAGGCTTGGGTTCCCAAAGAAAACTAATTTGTTTTCTTCATGTGTAGGGCATTCAAAAGAAGGTTAATGATTATGGCTATTGGGATAGTGGATGCTCTACGGACATGACTGGGAAGGAAGATTATCTCACAAACTTCACTCCCGTTAAGGATGGTGATAAAGTTTACTTTGGAGGCAGCTATGGAACTATCACAGGCAAAAGAACTCTTCTCACCAACAATTTGCGTTTTAAAAACGTTTTTCTGGTAAAGAACTTGACTATAATCTTTTTAGTGTATCACAAGTTTGTGATAACAAAAATAAGGTTCTTTTCATTGATATTGAATGCTTGGTGTTGAGCAAGGATTTTAAAATACCATATGAGAAATTCATTGATTATATGACACCTAGGCATAAGGACATTTATAATGTGAATCTTAATGGAATTAGGATGAATAATAATTTGTCATGTCTTTATGCTAAGGCTTCAGTTGATGAGAGTAATCTTTGGCAGAAGAGACTAGGGCACATTAGTTTTAAAAATATAAACAGACTTGTGAGACATGGTTTGGTTGATGGTTTACCTGAAAAGGCTTCCCACAATGACCACTCTTGTGTTGCATGCCTTAAAGGCACAACACAAGGTCTCTTTCAAGTCTAAACAGGTGCACTCTAGTTCTAAACCACTTCACTTGCTGCATATGGACCTGTTTGGTCCAACTAATATAGAAAGCTTGAATGGTAAATCTCACTGTTTTGTCATCACTGATGATTTTTCTAGGTTTACATGGACTTTCTTTTTAGCTTTGAAAAGTGACACTGCTGATACTTTAATTAACTTTATTAACCAAATTGAGAAGAAGACTGGTAATGAAGTTAAGATGCTTAGAAGTGATAATGGTGGTGAGTTTATAAATAAGTTGTTGGATAATTTTTGTGCCAAAGGGATTACTAGACAATTTAGTGTAACCAGAACCCCACAGCAAAATGGGGTTGCTGAGAGAAAGAATAGAACCCTCATAGAAGCAGCCAGGACTATGTTGGCTGATGCTCACATTCCCATTGCTTTTTAGGCTAAGGCTGTGAATATAGCTTGTTATGTTCAGAATAGAGCATTAGTCAACAAGATTCATAACAAAACACCTTATGAGTTACTTTGGGGAAGGAAACCTAATATTGGTTTTCTCAAACCTTTTGGTTGTCATGTAGCTGTACTGGACACTAGTGATGCCTTAGGAAAATTTAGTGCTAAAGGTGATGAAGTCTACTCCATGGGTTATTCAGTGCAGAGTAAAGGATATAGGGTTTACATTAAGAGGGAAAAACGTATACTTGACAAGGTACATGTTGGGTTTTTAGAAAGTAAACCTAGTGACCCTGAAAGTGGTCCAAATTTGTTATTTGACTTGGAACCTCTATCTAGGACTTTGAATTATATGCCTGTTACTAATCCAAACATTGTGAATGTAACTTCAAATGTTGTGGAAGAACCAGTTGTTGATGTCTCAGGTACACAGGTTAATAAAGAGGTTGGATCACAAGCAGACAAATCATCACCCATACTTGAGTATGTCACTATTCCCATATGGACAGATGCATTTGCTGCTGCTGGAAAGGAAAATGATGGTCCCCAAGTATCACCAGTTAACAACATGCATGATCTTTCTGGCGCTGACAAAGGAAAATGTGGCGCTGACAAGACAAATTCAGGCGTTGATGGCTCAAACGTTGACAACTCTAATTCAGGCGTTGATGGGTCAAACGTTGACAACTCTAATTCAGGCGTTGATGGCTCAAACGCTGACAACCTTGGTTCAGGCATTGACAACTCTTTTGACCATATTTTCTCTTCCAATTTTGAACAAGGTGAACCTTAAAACAGAAATGGTGAGGCTCACACAGATGTTAAAGGAAGAGAGTCTGAAGAAGATATTGGTAACATGGAGGATGAGATCGAAGACAACACACTTTTTGAGGGAGGAGTTCTTACTTCTACATTGAAGGATCACCCCTCTTCTCTAATTATTAGTGATGTGATGTCTCATGTTCAAACTAGAAGATCTCATCAGAATCTTGGAGGATTTATTGTCAATATTCACAAGAAGGTTGATATCCCTCTTGTTCAAGCATTTTTGTTTGCCTGTTTTCTATCACAACAGGAACCCAAGAAGATTGTTCATGCTCTCAAAGAACCAAGTTGGGTGGAAGCAATGCAGGATGAGCTTCACCAATTTGCTATCCAGGATGTTTGGGAGTTGGTTGATTGTCCCAGACATGTCAGACCTATTGGACAAGATGGGTTCTTAGAAACAAGAAGGATGAAAGAGGCATTGTGTCAGGAACAAGGCACGTTTGGTGGCTCAAGGATATACACAAGAGGAAGGGATAGACTATGAGGAGGTATTTGCACCAGTTGCAAGTATTGAGGCTATAAGGATATTTCTAGCCTATGCTTCCTGCATGGGCTTTACTGTCTATCAAATGGATGTGAAGAGTGCTTTTCTTTATGGCACAATTGTAGAGGAGGTTTATGTAATGCAACCTCCTGGTTTTGAAGATTCAGAACATCCAGACAAGGTATATAGAGTTAAGAAATCTATGTATGTACTTCATCAAGCCCCAAGAGCATGGTATGGCACATTGTCCACCTATCTGGTGGAAAATGGATTCAAAAGGGGCACCATAGACCAGACCTTATTTACAAAGAAGACTGGTAAGGATTTCTTACTTGTCCAGGTTTATGTTGATGATATCATCTTTGGTTCTTCAAGTCCAAAGATGAGTGAAGACTTTTCCAAGCTTATGACAGACAAATTCAAGATGAGTGTGATAGGTGTGTAAACACCCATACTTTTTACCACTTAATTACAATAATAACCGAGCTAAAACGTGTATTTTATGTCTTTTATGTCGGAATTATGCGTGGTTTGTGTTTTTGTTGTAATTTAGGACGAAATTGTGAAAAGTGGAGAAAACACGGACATTTACGGGCTTTTATTGAAGAAAAAGATGAAAAGACGAAGTCAAGAAGTCAAGAGTGCAAAAAGAACGGAAGTCCAAGACCAATTCTGAAGATTTATCGAAGAAAAAAAGTTAAAAGACGGAAGTTTACTAAAAGCCGAGGAACTCAAGTCTATTTTATTGAAGAATTAAAAGACGAGTTCAAAAGAAATCCCGAGCCTCAAGTCATTAGAGTCCAAGTTTAAAGAAGATTAGAAGGAAAAAGGACTAATAGTACAATTAATGAAGATTAAAGGCTTAAGGACCTAATGACGCAATTAAGAAGAAATGAAGGAGGGGAGGAAGCTTCCTAATCCTCCCCTATATATGGATTAGATCTTAATTACTTTCATTTTGTTGGCTAATCGTGACAATTAGTTCTTCCACTTTTAATTACCTTGTCATTTAAATACTTGTCAAATTTAAATTCCTGTCTTGCACCTTAATTACCATTTAATTTCAAGTAAGTTTTTATTTTAATTCTTGTTAATCTTTATCTTTATCTTGTTAATCTCATCCTACCTTTCTTAATCTTTGATTCTTATTGTTTTAGTTCATGTTCATGTTCTTATTTTTCTTATTTTGATCAAGTGGTTTTGATTATTTGATTAAGTTTGTGAGTTTGATTGTTTTGGATTGATTGTATATCATTAGTATATGCTTATTTGATAGTTTGATTTAATTTTGTGATTGATTTGGTTTTGTTTTGATTAGATTCGAGTTATTTTTCTAATCCCTTGTTCTTCGGTATTCTTCTGTTTCTGATCTTCCCAGGTAATACTAGCCCAGCAGTCATTCCGAATAAAGGTCTTAAAAAGCAGCTTATTCGGAATATTAAGGTATTCCGCATAGTGAACTTATTCCGAACAGGGGCATTGTTCCGCATAAGGCCACTATTCCGCATAAGAGGTATATATTCCGAATGGTCATGGATATTCCGGATAGGAGTGTTTATTCCGCATAGGAATGTTTATTCCGAGTAGGGTAATATTCCGCATAGGAGGGGTATTCCGCATAAGCTTGTTTTTCCGAATAGGGGATTTATTCAGCATAGAGGATTTATTCCGAATAGGGAGTTTATTCCGGATAGAGTTCATATTCCGAATAGGTGACAATATTCAGGATAGGAGAACATTCCGAGTAAGCCAACTTATTCCGGATAGGTTCTTTTATTTTCAGTTTTATTTCAATTTTCTGCCTTTTTAATTTCGAACTTTATTTTTCCCGCCTTTTTACTTAGTCGCACTTTAAGTTTATTTGCCTTAGATTTATTTTAGCCTTGCCTTAGTTTAAGATTTATTTTTAGTTGCGTTTTAAGTTTGCCTTAGTTAGATTTAAGTTTACGTTATTTACTTTTAGTGCCCTTTAATTTTAGTCACGCTTTTAAATACTTGCACCATTTATTTTAATTAGACCTAGATTTACTTTTAAGTCATTTACTTCAATTGTTTTTGCACATTTTAATATACTACAACGACACACTTTTGTTTCACCAAAGAACGACTGAGTCGCACATTTAACTCCTTTTTCAATTCGAAGAGATTGGTACAACGATAATTTTTAACCTGAGTAAAATCGAGTTATCAAATGGCGCCGCTGCCGGCTCTTTACGTAAAGATTAACGGTTTTCTGTGAAAGACGCGTTGCTTTTTGGGATCCGTTCACTTGTGAGCGTTATTTTTCTTGCATAAAAAATTCAAAAACCATAAAAAAATTAAAAATTTCAAAAATCCAAAAAGATTTTTTCTTTATTGTGTATATATATTGCCTTTGTGTTTGGTTTCTTTTTCTTTTGCATTTTCAGGTGTATGCGTACTAGATCTTCTAATTATCAAGAGCCCGAGACTCAAGAAGATTTAAGTATGTCAGGTGTCAACAACAATATCCCACCGCACCTCAATAATAACAACAATGTTCTTCCACAGCCCGATCTTCGGACAATGGAGGAACTTTGTCAACCTATCATGTTTGGACGAGGAGGACCGATTACGCCGATGCAAATAAACGCTCCTGAGTTTTTGTTGAAGCACCACATGATTCAGCAAGTGTAAACAAATCCTTTTAGAGGAATGGCTGATGATGATGCTAACAAACACCTCGACAAGTTCATTACAATCACCCAAAGCATGAAGTTTCCTGGTGCCACAATGGATGTTCTTTGCCTACAAATCTTCCCACATACTTTATCGCATCATGCCGAGAAATGGTTTGATCGTCTCCCGAAGAATTCAATTCACACTTGGGATGACATGACTCAACGCTTTTTGTCGCGCTACTTTCCACCATCCATGGTCACGAGCCTTCGCAATCAAATCAGCGGTTTCATGCAAGACCCTGATGAATCTCTTTTTGATGCTTGGGAGCGATATAATGTCTTGATTGATCATTGTCCAAACCACAACATGCTCCTTGCGACCTTAATTGATACTTTCTACAACGGTTTGACTTTTCGTGATCGTGACACGATTAATGCAGCCACCAGTGGCACATTCATGAAAAGGAGACCCGAGGAGTGTAGAGAACTAATTGAGAACATGACTACTCACCACAAAATCTGGGATTCCTCTGCTTCTTCAAGGAACAACCCGAGAGTCAATGTTTCCTCTACTTCAGCAAACCCTGAGATGACCGAACTCACCCGCGTGATGACTGAAATGAGCAAAAGTATTACGCTTCTCGCTTCAAACCAACAACAAAAACAAGTTAAAGCGGTTGCTAATCCTTGTGAAACATGCGGCGGTCCTCACTCATACACCGATTGTCCTTCTACACAAGGAAATCCGGAAAATGTGTATGCAGCTTATGGTAATTATTCACCAGAAAATTACCAAGCTCGACCTCAAGGGGATAGAAATCTGCTGAGTTACCGTTCCAACAACTACCTTTCACCCGGTTTTTCACCTCAAAACCAAAACCCCGCCAACAACTACAATAGAAGCAACCAAATCCCACCAAGAGCTTCTAATCCTTATCACCCACCCACCCAACAAGCCCCACCCATTAACCACGATGTTGAAGCCATCATGAGAACTCAAGGTGAGCAAATCAAGAATCTGTAGAGTCAAATTATCAATCTTAAAGGAGATATTACCAAGCAAGGAAATGAGATAAGATCCGAGCTTCGAGATAATATTCAATCCTCCTTCAGCAATCAAACCAATGATTTGAAGAATATGCTTGCTAGTTTCTTACCCGCAGCTCAACCTTCTTCTTCGAGTTCTCTACCTTCAAACACCGTCACCAATCCGCGAGCAAATGTGAGTGCTATTACTACCCGTAGTGGAGTCACCATCGTAGGACCACCTATCCCACCACCATCATCTACACCTCCTCCACCACCATTTATCCCTACTCCTCCTACACCTAGTATTAGTGCACCATTACCGTCTCCGCCTCGCCATGACGATGTCTCTAGGAAGGACCCTTCAACATCTCAACCTTTACCTGCTACGCCTTCACCTTCACCACCAAAAACCAATATCCCTTATCCCTCTCGTTTAGGCAAGAACAAAATGCTAACCAAGAAGGACTCTCAAGTGACGAGCTATATCAAGATGATTTCTCAAATGAACTTCAACATTAGCTTTCTTGAAGCACTTGTCCACATGCCCAAATTTGTTAAAGCATTTAAGGAATTGCTTAACAAGAATGAGAAGTTTCTTGAACTCGCCAACACACGCTTAAATGTAAACTACTCTGCAGTCATTCTCAAAGAACTTCCGGAAAAACTTGGTGATCCCGGTCGTTTTGTGTTGCCTTGCGTGTTCAACAAAACTGAAGAAATTACTGCCCTTGCTGATCTCGGGGCTAGTATTAATCTTATGCCGTTGAGTGTTTGGAAAATACTATCATTACCCGACCTCACCCCAATGAAGATGACTCTCGAACTTGCAAATCGCACTCTCGCTTACCCCGTTGGTATAGCGGAAGTCGTGTTCATCAAAGTTGGCACATTTACTTTCCCGGTCGATTTTGTCGTCGTTGATTATGAAATGGACCCTCGTATTCCTTTAATACTTGGTCGGCCATTCTTGAGAACCGGACGAGCTCTAGTTGATGTTGCCGAAGGTGAGTTAATCTTAAGAGTCGGGGATGATGCACAAGTGTTTAAAATGGGTAAGCTTACAGGCAAATCCTTTGGAGGTCGCGAATCAGTGAATATGATTAATGTGCATGATGATTTTGTCATCTACAACAATCCTCTATTCGATTCTTCCATTGATAATCCACTTTTTCAAGATGATGTCGATGATTCTCTCCCTACTTTGGAACTTTCTCCTATTTATGATTCTCCACCGGTCTTTGATGCTTATGATGATGATTCTAGCTCAAATTCGGATGATTTTGATGATTGTACTTCTGAGTATCTCGAGCTGCCCACATATGATGATTTTGATGAGGCTGATACTCTTTCGAGCGATTCTTCACATGATGAAGATCCTCCGCCATCACTCGATCCTACTTTGGACGATTACTCATTTGAGGAAGACTTCTCTACGTTTCTTAATACTTACTTCCCTCGTGAGAGTGATGCTCCTCCTTATGATTTTGAAGATTATCGTCTTGATCCTACTTTGGATTTGAAGAAAATTCTTTCAAAGGAGAAGAAACCGGTCGACACCAATATCCGCAGCACGTATGAGTTAACACCTCTTTGTCCATCTTCTGAGGACGAGGTTGTGCTTCTTCGCGGATCTTCTTCACACTCTGCTGAGCCTGAGTGCTATTTTCCTTCAAAGGAAAAGGTGTTCGACCCCGGTATCGATATTCTACAGCCATCTCAGTATCCACCTGATGAAATAAAAGGAAATATCTTTGGAACTTATGGAAATCTGCTTGCACTACTTCACCCTTGCTTCCACCGTGCTTCATCACTGCTTAAGGGAACCTTGCCTATTCTTCTTTGGCTTGCCTTGTTCGCCTTAAGCCTCTGCTATTTGATGGACGAAAACTATGTCTTTGATCCTGGTAGATATGTTTCATGTTTCTTCCGTTGATAATTAAGGTCGAGTCAGGCTCACGACTCGGTTAACAAAAAACAAGCGCTTCTTGGGAGGCAACCCATGCATCTATCTTTTCGTTTTCTTTATCATAAGTGTAGGGGGGGACCCTTTGGTTTGCTATTTCCTCTCCTCTGTTCTTTTAATCAGGGATTCGAGCTTCAATGATCCACTCTTGATGATTCTTGACGACCCGTGATGAGACTGCTTTTATACATGGTCTCATCGTCCAAAACGGCCTTAAATTGCATAAAATATCATAAAAAGACCAACTATATGCTCGTGTTTGTTACTTGTGTATTTTTAGGTACGGATATTGAGGAATTGGCAAAAGAACACAAGAATCAATCAAAAACGAACACGAGAAATGAAGTCGCACAATGAACCGGGCCCAAGTTTGGAATTTTGCAAAAAAACCCTTGAAGAATTGAAGATTGGCAAAAATGGCCCCTCATCTTTGAAGAACTTGTCACATTTGACCCTCAAAATATCAAATGTACAAGTATGAGCCTTAATGTTTCAAGATTATTCAAGATCAGTCCCTGGAATTTGAAGAATATACATATAAGGCCCTTGGATAAGGTTTATAAAAGTTTTGTGTCACTTTTGACAAGTTGTCAAAAGTTGACAAGGCAAAATCAAGCGCTGTTGGGCATTTATTACAAAGTGGAAAGAAGTTGATACCTTGGGGACTCAAACTGTCAAAACAACATACTCCTACAACCAACCAGACATTGCCACGTCAACCCTACCCACCCACCAACCCATACCCTTACCCAAACCCGTGACCCAACCCAGTCCATAACCCAAGTTTAATAATTTAACTTGGTCAAATCCGGTCAACAAATCCCACTAACCCCCACTCCCTCCTAAACACTTATTTAAAAATAAGTTAACCCCAAAACAAATAAAAAACACTCCTAATCACCATAAACCCTAATCCCACCCTAGTTTCAATCAAGCCCAAATCAAAGGGTTTTTACCCCTTATTATCCAGATGGGTAATTCACTTTACCCTCATCCTATCCCACTCAAAACCCCTTTCCCCAACACAACCATGTGAGCAGTAGGACCCTCCCCTGCCCATCGTTTTCACACCAAAACCCTAAACCCGACCAAATGGACGACTCAGATTATCCCCTTGGTCCCCAAGCACATTTAAACGACCATGATCACTTCTTAACAGCTGGAATGTCACTCTCCATCACATGGGCACAATTTGACCATTTTGAAGACCAAGACTCAAGGGCACTTTGGAGATTTCAGTTAGCTAGGGTTTTAGTTCTAGTATTTTCCATTGCATTGTATAAATAGGAGTCGTATGTGACCCTATTTGCTTTGTTCCAGTTTTTAAGCAAATCCTTTGTAATTCCTTTTTTAAGAAATAAAGTTTGGTATTTGTAAAAGACATTGTAATTCCTTTTATGTTTTTAAAAAGTTTGTGTGTTTGGATTGCTTAAGCTGAGTTCCATTTAATTTTGTGAAAGAATTTGGTGTTGAAGTTTCATTTTTCAAAAAGTTTTAAAGAAATCTTGAATTCAGAAAGTAAGGGTTTTGGAAAGTGAAAGTGGACCAAAACTTGATTTTCTGAGTGTAAAGGTTTTGTTTAAAACGTGTTAAGTTTCTTGGTTCATTGTTTTAAAGTTTTTAAGAAAATTTTCAGAAAATCAGAAAAGTGCATATTTTTGTGTTTGTTCTTGATTTGCAGGTTTTGGAGTGTTGTTTGTTGATTAAGTTCTGCACCAACCCCAGTTGGTAAGGAGGTGGTATTGCAACCACAAAGGACCTTGGATGTAAGGTCCTTAGGTAAAAAATACTTTTCCCTTTTAAATTTTCAGAAACTTGTAGTTTATATGATTTGCATGATTATTTGATGATTGTTGTTAATTCTGGTTTGAATTGTGTTATTTTGAGTTGTAATGCATGTTAGATGCTAATTTGATCAGATTGAGTGTGTTTAAAAGAGTTTTGGTTTGAAAAATTTTGAAATCAGAACTTTAAGTGGTGTTTGGATAAGTGTTTTAGCAAGGCAATAATCTTGGTTTGTGGTTTAAAAACGTGTTTAAGTCACTAAAACAGGTTAAGATAGGTTGCTTGCTAGTTGTAGTTTAGTATTGATCAAGTTTTGAAGCAAGGTTGTGAGTTTAAAAGGATATTGATAGCTTAAAATCTGAATATGCCTATTCTGCTTGTTTTTGCTATGATTTGTGCTTAGATCTTGTAATCTGCTTAAGATTTAGGATATTTTAGGTTTGTAGGTTGCTAGTGTACTAGTTTATGTAAGTGTGTGCAAGTTTGGTGGACTTGAAAGGTGTTTTTGTGCAAACTGTTAGCAAAAATATCCACCAGACCTTCATTTTACATCAGAAACTTGACATTGCCTGAGTGTGCCTGATTTGTGAACTGTTTGTGTGCTAAGTGCTTATTCTTTGCTGGTTTTTGACTCCTTGTGCTTCAATAAGCACAAGGGTGCCCCCATTGTCCAAAATCATCACCAAAACAGCATACACCAAGCCCCTCTTGGTTTTTAAGCACAAGTGTGAAATCACACTTGTTCATCAGAAGTATTAGCAGACCTGGGCACATTTTAGCTCATAAATCACTTAATCTTTGTTTATTTTGGATTTAGATTGTGTTTATGTGTGTTAAAAGGTTACTGGATCAAGTTTCCAAAAGCTAAAAAGAAAAAAAAAATAAATTCCAAAAAGGACGTGGCCAGGACTCGAACCTGCGCCACTCCTCTCACAACACATACAAGTTACCATTGCGCCCTGGGGACTTTGACTGATAGGTTTGGTTTGGAATTATATTTAAGTACATTTTCATTTGGGCTTATTTAAATAAGCCGTGACCTTTTTGACTTATTTCAGCTTATTTATTAAGTTTTTTAGCTTCTTTTCATTTTTCCTAGGTTTTAAATAGAGTTTAGGATTTTTCTGGCTAAAAATATTATTTTTCCTTTTATTTAATTAATTTTTAGGATTATTTTTAGTTTTTAATTTAGAAAGTCATTAAAAAATAGTGAACAGTAGTAAAAAAATACAAAAAAATAGTTTTTAGGTTTTGATTCTTATTTTTGAGGTTTACATATAAAAAAGTTTTCAAAAACTTTAATTTTTGATTTTATTTGATTTTAGGGTTTTTAGACAACTTTAAAAATTAATATAAAATTAATTAAGAGGTTTCAGAAACTTTAATTTACATTTTCTTCTTAGTTAGAATATTTAGGATTTTTGAGAATTTTTTAGAATTTATTTGAGAACTTTTAATTTTTTAGAATATTTTATTATTATTTTATTCATTAAAATAAAAAGTTTTATTTTTATTTCTTTTTCATTTTTCCTAGGTTCTATATCATTAATTAGGACTTTTCCCATTTGTAGAATAATTTTTAGGCTTTTCAATTAATTTTTAGAATTAATTTAAGATTTAATAGATTTTAATAGTTTTTAGGAGTTTAAAAATAGTTTAATTTGGTTTTAAAATTTTTAAAAATAGTTTTTAGTTTAATTAGGTCATTTTTGAGGTTTACAAACTATAAAATCTTGTTTAGGGCTTTTTAATATTTAAAAGTGATTTTTAGGGCTTTAATTAGCATTAAAAAGTCATTATTAAATTAATTAAAAGGTTTTGGCAAGTTTGGATTTTTTGCAAACTCTTAGAATATTATTTGGGATTTTTTAGTAATTTTTAGGAATTTTTAGGTTAAAATTTTAAATTTTGCACTTTTTACGTTCTTCGTCGTAACTTTCTAGTAGTGTTTTGCCTTATTTTTCTAATTTTTTCGTCTTCGTCATTTTCTCTTCTTTTCTTCTCATTAATAATCAAAAACATAAATCATCATTCATTACACAACACACGTGCCTCCTCGAGAGAACGAACTCACCTTTAGGGTCATTCACACACGGTTTTCCTAAATCGTCGTGCTTACCTCTACTTTGTTGCCTCTTTTTCCTAAAAGGGTATACAAAACTCTATATCATTTTTGGCGCCGCTGCCGGGGAGGTGTGTTGTGCTTTAATTTGGAAGCTTTTGTTTTTGATATTATCCATAAATAGTATTTGTGTTAAGTGGAACTCCCTTAACACGTATTATCGGTTTTATTGGTTTTTCTTGTACAAATATTATTAATATATTGTATTAAGTATCACAATCAATATACAATATCTTCAAAAGTGTGAAAACACAACCTTAATTGGGATTTGATCTCCTAATCATTGTATTCGAATCTCAAACCAAAGAAAAAGGCAAAAATAGATAAATACTTTCGTGAAACTTAATCTTGATAATACAAACTATAAGGTGGGTATAAGGCGGGTATTATAAAATATACCCTAAGGAAAAAGGCTCTTAAGTGCTTCGCGCCGCCTCGTTTCCCCGCTTGCTTGTGAGTATTTTTACATTGAAGGCTAATCGAGGGTTTTGCCGCCCAAAGTATTATTACGTATACTATATTTGCTTGGTTTTCTTTGTGATTAAACCCTCTTGAACGATTTGGTGTTCCACCATCGTTCTAAAGTCATCGAAGGCGTTCACTTCACGTGTTCGTTTTCATTCCTTGAGGCTTCGTTAATCAAGAGATTTGATTAAGTGAGGAGATTTGTGGACTCATTGTCTACTTAATACATTCACCAATTTCCAAAAAAAGTTAATACCATCAAAAACCAAAAAAATTGAAAAAACACAAAATACCAAAAAGAATATTCTTTGCTCGCCTTCTCGTTGTACGTGACGTTTATGCAAACTCGCTCTAAAGCTAGATGTGCTCGTAAACGAAGAAACAAATCACTCACTCATTCTAGTGAGGAGTCTCCTATTGACGAACCCATTGTACGAGAAGAACCGACCATGGCGAATCGAACTATGATGGAGTTACTTCAAGCACCCACCGAGGGTTATGGAGAAGCTATTGTGATTCCCGCAATCCTTGCGGAGAATTTTGAGGTTAAAACGGGTTTGTTGTCGATGATCCAAAACAACAAATTCCGAGGTGATGAGAAGGACAATCCCCACAACCATATCCGCCAATTTAATCGTCTTACCGCCACGTGCAAATTCAAGGATGTCTCGAATGACTCGATTAAGATGATGTTATTTCCGTATTCCTTAGCGGGGCCCGCTAAAATTTGGTTAGAGAAAGAGCCACCCAATTCTATATTGACGTGGAAGGATCTCGTTTCAAAGTTTGTGAACCAATTTTTTCCGCCCTCTAAGACTACGCATTTGAAGAATGAGATTTCTAAATTTTCACAAGAATCAAATGAAAGTTTTTCTACGGCTTGGAATAGGTTTAAGGAGATGTTACACGAATGTCCTCATCATGGTTTTTCCGATTTGCACCAAATCGACACGTTTTATAATGGACTTAACGATCATGAAAGAGATTATTTAAATGCCGCCGCGGGTGGTAATTTTTTGTGTAAAACGGTTGAAGAAGCTTTGGTCATAATCGAGAATAGGTCTAAGGTTTATAGCCCTCGTCACACACCGAGTGTTGCCAAAAGGGGCTCATCATCGTCTCAAAGTATCAATGCATTACATGATGAAGCAAATGAAGAAAACCGATTTTTCGATAGATTTGCTAACCTTATGTCCCATTGGAAGGCTCAAGAAGCTTCCAATTCCGCTTCGGTTAAAGCGGTTGCTAAGAGTTGTTTATCTTGTGGGGGAGCTCATGATCTTTCTGAGTGCATTACCGCGGATGGTAACACTTCGAGTGCTTACGTAGCAACGGGAACTTACAACCAAAACGGCCAAGGTTCCCGCCAAAATCAAGCTCCACCAAACCAAAATGTTAACAATTATCGAAACAACAACCAAGGTAATTACCAAGGCAACACACGCAATTACAACAAAGGGAATTATCAAAGTGGGAATGGACAAATCTCTAATCAAAACCAAAACCGTGATTTTCAAAACACTACACAAGGTTTTCAAAATGCTCACACGAAAAATTTGCAAGGAGAATTTTTGGATTATGCAAAAGCAAATGATGCTAAATTTGATAACATGCAACGTGAAATGGTTAGCTTAAGATCCGAGTTGAAAAACGAGCTTAAAAACGAACTTGCTAATGAACTAAAAACTCATGCTAATAAAATGGAAGGAAATGTCACACGACTCCAACAAAATCAACAAAAAATGGAGCAAGGACAACATGAGATTAAGCAAGAGTTGTTAAAAGCGGATGCTAGGCAATCAAAATTTGAGGACCGAATGGCTAAGATGTTTGAAGCAATCATGTGTAAGCCCTCTTCCTCGGGTGGTCTTCCTAGTGATACCATTAACAACCCGAGGGGAGAATTGAAGGTTGTTGCTACACGAAGTGGTAAAACTTTCAAGGAACCAATCTCTCGTCCAAGTACTTCTACGGAGAAGGAAATCGAGAAAGAACCCGAGGTGATGGTCGAAAAAGAGCACATTACAATCCCACGAAGTACCGCTCAAACCACACCTACGGTTATACCAATACCAATTATGGAACCCGAGTTTCCAAGGCCGTTGCCTAATGACCAACCCACACCACCCTTACCTTACCCATCAAGACGAGACAAGGAAAAGGCACAAGAACGAAATAATTATCAATTTGAACTTTTTATGAAAATGTTTTGTGACTTGCATTTTAATATAAGTTTTGCCGACGCCTTAGTCATGATGCCTCGATTTGCCGCAAACTTCAAAAGTATGTTGAATAAAAAAAGAAAAATTGCAAAAATCGTCTAGTTGTTCATCGGTTTTTCTAAGCCGCATACCTCAAAAGGTCGGTGATCCTGGAAAGTTTTTAATCCCATGTGCTATCCAAGACATGGAAGAATGCTACGCCTTGGCCGATCTTGGTGCTAGTATTAATTTGATGCCTCTCGAGATTTTTAAATCACTCAATCTTCCAAATCTCACTCCTTCAAGAATGTCAATCAAAATGGCCGATCATTCTACGATTCTAGCTTGTGGTGTTGCCGAGGACGTCTTTGTGAAAGTTGGGAAATTCTATTATCCCGTGGACTTCATAGTTGTTGATATTCCCATCGATCCTAAAGTTCCGTTAATTTTAGGTCGATCTTTTTTGGATACCTCGAGAGCACTTATCGATGTGCATGCAAGAAAAATCACTCTTCGTTTCAATGAGGAAGAACTCGTCATTAATGCAACCCAAAACTCCACACTTTCTCATGTTTATTTGATCACATCTTTGTACAATGTCAATCCCATCAAAAGCATTTGTCAAAAGATTTCAAATAGAGTTTTAGGAGTTGATAAAAATGAAGTTCTGTCCCCTCCGCCGATGGAGGTTAAGAGTGTTAAGCCTATGATTCCAATCTCGAGTGATTCTTCGGATGATGAATACGTTGATCCCGATGGGGAGGTTTTCTTTGTTGACAAAAGATTTGAGAACTTTCCACCACCAAAACCAAAACGGTTTCAAAATGTGAGAATTTTTAGTGTAACTAACATCGTCTTAGAAACACCGAATATTTTCGACATAATCAAAAAGGGTTTTCATAAGGAGAGTTTAAAAGATAACAAAGGAAAAGATCTTAAATGTGATTTAATTGATTTTTCTACAAATCTAACTCCGTCATCACCGCGTGATTTGAGTACTACAAACTCGTCTACTCCTTTTGACGATGCTTTGTGTGGTTCTAGTATGGGGGAAGCCCCTTATGTTCCCTCCCCTTTCTCCACCGAGGACGAGATATTTGATCCTGGAATTGCTTATATAGGGAAATCTCGGTCTTCCACCGATGCAATAAATGGAAAATATTTTCATTTGATTGGTGCGAGTCTACCTCGAGTAGCTCAATGTTATGACTTACCCATTGTCCCACCCTTCTATTTCTTCTCTCCTATTTTCTTCTATCCCATTGGGATTTGTGTTGGAGTTGTGTTGTCTCGTCTTTCATCCGAAAACGAGGACGCTATCTTTGACCCCGGTATACGTTTATCGGATTTTTAAAGTACTCCACGTACTTTTGGGCCTTGTTTATCATGTAAGCCCCACCAAAAATTGACCATACCATGATTATCCCTAAATGATCACATTTATGGGGATTCGAGTCGAGCTTTTGACTCGTTTATCAAAAACAAGGTGCCTCGTGGGGGAGACCCATGCTTATCCATGTACATATTATTGCTTTCTAATTAGTGTAATGTGAGGGGATTTGTGCCCTTCCAACCTTTGTTCCGTGGTTGTTTGTGAATTGTGTCTTTTAGATCATCATCTTCACGATTGGAGCCTCTCGTGTTCGTTTCATGGGAGCACTCGATCGTTTGCTTTGGAGGCCTTTCCCAATATCCACATATGATATATCCTTTTATGTTCTAACCTTAGGTTTATAGCACACTTCATAAACGGCTATTACTTATTGGTTACGCCCTTTCCATGCTAGATTAGGCATTCGACTACGTCTCTAGTATGGGGGTGTTTGTACCCCTAGACTCGAAACATTGAGGACAATGTTTAACTTTAGTATGGGGGGGTGAATAGATACTTGCCTTGCCAAACCTTCACGCTTTCCAAAGTTTATCGTTTTGTTATCGTTTTTTTTTGCAAAATAAGGCTAAAAATGGCCAAATTTTAAAATTTTTCTCATGTTTCATAAGTGTTGAAGACACGAATGTAGATTTTCCGATGGCGAGAATAAGAGTAATTTTTGACTCGACCGTGCGTGTTGAGCACTTAGCTTCGATTCCTTAACTTTTTAGGCTAAGTCTCTTAAATGAGAACGAGAAATGATAGAGTTAATTATAAGTTACTATGCTAAACGTAGAGTACTCGTATTCTTTCAAAAACTCATGTGTTCTCGTTGTTTGCTTATTCTCCCTTCGCATGTAAATATTTTTTGCTTAATAAATATTGACTTAGCGGTTTAGTTTTGATTGTTGGGTTTCTAGTCTTTTCTAGTAGCTTCCGTGTAATTAAATTGGGAAGACATTAAGGTATCGCCAGCGTCACGGTTTTGAAGTATTGGCAACCCGAATAATCGAAAGCTTCACCCAATAATAAAGATTTCAAGTGCTCACCTAAATCTAGCAAACAATTTGAAGCCCCACAAGGCCTAAAATCTATGCAAAATTGAAAGTGAATCAAGCCTTAATCTTCGAAGCTTTAAAGATCCAAAATTCGCTTTAGCGTGAGGATATACGTCTTTGGCTAATAAAACCACCGATGAGGCGGATAATAAAAGGCAAGGCAAGACCGAAGTCATAATAAAAGCTTCATGGCGAAGTTGAATAAAAGATGGAGGTAAACCAAAGATAATAAGGTCCTTCCGTTAGGGGGCGTATAAAAGTCTTGGTAATAAGTCTCATGTTCAAAACCGTTATAAAACCGTGTTTATCGATTCTTCTTGTCAACTTAATTTTTTAACATCGTTGTCTATTAGGAGAGGTTATTGATTTGATGGTCTTAGTTACACCGTTAGGACTCTATTTTTAGACCTAAATCTCTATTATCGCATAAGTCAATGATGTATCCTCGTGATCATTAAGACAAAATAAAATATAAGAGATACAACTTAGGAATAATGGGAGAATAAGTACGTGATTAGGGCATATGAGTAGTGTTAGCATTACTAACTTATAATGACAATGATCTCGTTGCACGCTTGGCATGGAATTAAGGTGAAAATCGAGGACGATGAAATTATTTCTAATGAAGCATTCACGTGTTCTTATTCTATGAACCTAAACGTCCCATTTTGCGATGAAAATCATACATTATGTCTAAAACACAAGTAGTAGTAATAGTGTAGTGTAGCTAGTTTATCATTTCAATAAAGTCATAAAATTTAATTTTGGAGATGCTTTGATACTTTATTCTAGCATTGCGTGAGGGCACGGCAATGGTTTAGTATGGGGGAGTGATGAGACTGCTTTTATACATGGTCTCATCGTCCAAAACGGCCTTAAATTGCATAAAATATCATAAAAAGACCAACTATATGCTCGTGTTTGTTACTTGTGTATTTTTAGGTACGGATATTGAGGAATTGGCAAAAGAACACAAGAATCAATCAAAAACGAACACGAGAAATGAAGTCGCACAATGAACCGGGCCCAAGTTTGGAATTTTGCAAAAAAACCCTTGAAGAATTGAAGATTGGCAAAAATGGCCCCTCATCTTTGAAGAACTTGTCACATTTGACCCTCAAAATATCAAATGTACAAGTATGAGCCTTAATGTTTCAAGATTATTCAAGATCAATCCCTAGAATTTGAAGAATATACATATAAGGCCCTTGGATAAGGTTTATAAAAGTTTTGTGTCACTTTTGACAAGTTGTCAAAAGTTGACAAGGCAAAATCAAGCGCTGTTGGACATTTATTACAAAGTGGAAAGAAGTTGATACCTTGGGGACTCAAACTGTCAAAACAACATACTCCTACAACCAACCAGACATTGCCACGTCAACCCTACCCACCCACCAACCCATACCCTTACCCAAACCCGTGACCCAACCCAGTCCATAACCCAAGTTTAATAATTTAACTTGGTCAAATCCGGTCAACAAATCCCACTAACCCCCACTCCCTCCTAAACAATTATTTAAAAATAAGTTAACCCCAAAACAAATCAAAAACACTCCTAATCACCATAAACCCTAATCCCACACCAGTTTCAATCAAGCCCAAATCAAAGGGTTTTTACCCCTTATTATCCAGATGGGTAATTCACTTTACCCTCATCCTATCCCACTCAAAACCCCTTTCCCCAACACAACCATGTGAGCAGTAGGACCCTCCCCTGCCCATCGTTTTCACACCAAAACCCTAAACCCGACCAAATGGACGACTCAGATTATCCCCTTGGTCCCCAAGCACATTTAAACGACCATGATCACTTCTTAACAGCTGGAATGTCACTCTCCATCACATGGGCACAATTTGACCATTTTGAAGACCAAGACTCAAGGGCACTTTGGAGATTTCAGTTAGCTAGGGTTTTAGTTCTAGTATTTTCCATTGCATTGTATAAATAGGAGTCGTATGTGACCCTATTTGCTTTGTTCCAGTTTTTAAGCAAATCCTTTGTAATTCCTTTTTTAAGAAATAAAGTTTGGTATTTGTAAAAGACATTGTAATTCCTTTTATGTTTTTAAAAAGTTTGTGTGTTTGGATTGCTTAAGCTGAGTTCCATTTAATTTTGTGAAAGAATTTGGTGTTGAAGTTTCATTTTTCAAAAGGTTTTAAAGAAATCTTGAATTCAGAAAGTAAGGGTTTTTGAAAGTGAAAGTGGACCAAAACTTGATTTTCTGAGTGTAAAGGTTTTGTTTAAAACGTGTTAAGTTTCTTGGTTCATTGTTTTAAAGTTTTTAAGAAAATTTTCAGAAAATCAGAAAAGTGCATATTTTTGTGTTTGTTCTTGATTTGCAGGTTTTGGAGTGTTGTTTGTTGATTAAGTTCTGCACCAACCCCAGTTGGTAAGGAGGTGGTATTGCAACCACAAAGGACCTTGGATGTAAGGTCCTTAGGTAAAAAATACTTTTCCCTTTTAAATTTTCAGAAACTTGTAGTTTATATGATTTGCATGATTATTTGATGATTGTTGTTAATTCTGGTTTGAATTGTGTTATTTTGAGTTGTAATGCATGTTAGATGCTAATTTGATCAGATTGAGTGTGTTTAAAAGAGTTTTGGTTTGAAAAATTTTGAAATCAGAACTTTAAGTGGTGTTTGGATAAGTGTTTTAGCAAGGCAATAATCTTGGTTTGTGGTTTAAAAACGTGTTTAAGTCACTAAAACAGGTTAAGATAGGTTGCTTGCTAGTTGTAGTTTAGTATTGATCATGTTTTGAAGCAAGGTTGTGAGTTTAAAAGGATATTGATAGCTTAAAATCTGAATATGCCTATTCTGCTTGTTTTTGCTATGATTTGTGCTTAGATCTTGTAATCTGCTTAAGATTTAGGATATTTTAGGTTTGTAGGTTGCTAGTGTACTAGTTTATGTAAGTGTGTGCAAGTTTGGTGGACTTTAAAGGTGTTTTTGTGCAAACTGTTAGCAAAAATATCCACCAGACCTTCATTTTACATCAGAAACTTGACATTGCCTGAGTGTGCCTGATTTGTGAACTGTTTGTGTGCTAAGTGCTTATTCTTTGCTGGTTTTTGACTCCTTGTGCTTCAATAAGCACAAGGGTGCCCCCATTGTCCAAAATCATCACCAAAACAGCATACACCAAGCCCCTCTTGGTTTTTAAGCACAAGTGTGAAATCACACTTGTTCATCAGAAGTATTAGCAGACCTGGGCACATTTTAGCTCATAAATCACTTAATCTTTGTTTATTTTGGATTTAGATTGTGTTTATGTGTGTTAAAAGGTTACTGGATCAAGTTTCCAAAAGCTAAAAAGAAAAAAAAAATAAATTCCAAAAAGGACGTGGCCAGGACTCGAACCTGCGCCACTCCTCTCACAACACATACAAGTTACCATTGCGCCCTGGGGACTTTGACTGATAGGTTTGGTTTGGAATTATATTTAAGTACATTTTCATTTGGGCTTATTTAAATAAGCCGTGACCTTTTTGACTTATTTCAGCTTATTTATTAAGTTTTTTAGCTTCTTTTCATTTTTCCTAGGTTTTAAATAGAGTTTAGGATTTTTCTGGCTAAAAATATTATTTTTCCTTTTATTTAACTAATTTTTAGGATTATTTTTAGTTTTTAATTTAGAAAGTCATTAAAAAATAGTGAACAGTAGTAAAAAAATACAAAAAAATAGTTTTTAGGTTTTGATTCTTATTTTTGAGGTTTACATATAAAAAAGTTTTCAAAAACTTTAATTTTTGATTTTATTTGATTTTAGGGTTTTTAGACAACTTTAAAAATTAATATAAAATTAATTAAGAGGTTTCAGAAACTTTAATTTACATTTTCTTCTTAGTTAGAATATTTAGGATTTTTGAGAATTTTTTAGAATTTATTTGAGAACTTTTAATTTTTTAGAATATATTATTATTATTTTATTCATTAAAATAAAAAGTTTTATTTTTATTTCTTTTTCATTTTTCCTAGGTTCTATATCATTAATTAGGACTTTTCCCATTTGTAGAATAATTTTTAGGCTTTTCAATTAATTTTTAGAATTAATTTAAGATTTAATAGATTTTAATAGTTTTTAGGAGTTTAAAAATAGTTTAATTTGGTTTTAAAATTTTTAAAAATAGTTTTTAGTTTAATTAGGTCATTTTTGAGGTTTACAAACTATAAAATCTTGTTTAGGGCTTTTTAATATTTAAAAGTGATTTTTAGGGCTTTAATTAGCATTAAAAAGTCATTATTAAATTAATTAAAAGGTTTTGGCAAGTTTGGATTTTTTGTAAACTATTAGAATATTATTTGGGTTTTTTTAGTAGTTTTTAGGAATTTTTAGGTTAAAATTTTAAATTTTGCACTTTTTACGTTCTTCGTCGTAACTTTCTAGTAGTGTTTTGCCTTATTTTTCTAATTTTTTCGTCTTCGTCATTTTCTCTTCTTTTCTTCTCATTAATAATCAAAAACATAAATCATCATTCATTACACAACACACGTGCCTCCTCGAGAGAACGAACTCACCTTTAGGGTCATTCACACACGGTTTTCCTAAATCGTCGTGCTTACCACTACTTTGTTGCCTCTTTTTCCTAAAAGGGTATACAAAACTCTATATCAACCCATGATTCCGTTTCCACTTCTTCCCGGTTCTATCCTAAACTCTTTTCGATTCACTATTTTATATATTTTCTCAATATTAAAATAGGAATCTCTTTAGTTGTCTCTTCCTTAGCGAGATTTAAACAAAGTGCACAATGTCCTAAGTGTAGGGGAGTTTACTCCCACATGCTTAAACATTGAGGACAATGTTTATCTTAAGTGTAGGGGGGACTTCTATCAAAGTTAAGTGATCTTTTCCTTGTATTTGTCCTCATTTTAACCGGAAAATCAATTCTTCGACATTTTTCAAAATTTTTGATCTATTTTGGCCTATTAGTTTTTCCAGTTGTATAGTTATTTTCTTTCTTAGCTAGAATAAATGCTTAATAAAGTGGTTTTAATTTTCAAACGTTGTGAATCTTTTGACTCAACCCGAGTTTACCTATCTAAGTTACTCTAGCTAGTATCCTTAACGTGTTTAAGTCAAGTTTTGCTAGGCTTTTATATAGGGAGCTATAAAACGCGAAAGTCTTAACTCTCACGGGGAACAAGAACTTTTCGTAAGTTCCTATAATTGATCCTAGAGAGTCGTTTATCAAGGGAACTTTAAAATGCGATTTCTAAAACTTGAAAAAGTCTAAGAGTTTGCAAGATCCTATAGGCGACTCGAAAACCCAAAACTTTGATTTAATAGGCTAAGCATCCACGAGTCTCATTCCTTGAGACTTTAAACTGTGGAGAACGAGAGATGATAGAGCCAATTATAAGTTCGGAATTCAAGATGAGTGTGATAGGTGTGTAAACACCCATCCTTTTTACCACTTAATTACAATAATAACCGAGCCAAAACGTGTATTTTATGTCTTTTATGTCAGAATTATGCGTGATTTGTGTTTTTGTTGTGATTTAGGACGAAATTGTGAAAAGTGGAGAAAACACGGACATTTACGGGCTTTTATTGAAGAAAAAGATGAAAAGACGAAGTCAAGAAGTCAAGAGTGCAAAAAGAACGGAAGTCCAAGACCAATTCTGAAGATTTATCGAAGAAAAAAAGTTAAAAGACGGAAGTTTACTAAAAGCCGAGGAACTCAAGTCTATTTTATTGAAGAATTAAAAGACGAGTTCAAAAGAAATCCCGAGCCTCAAGTCATTAGAGTCCAAGTTTAAAGAAGATTAGAAGGAAAAAGGACTAATGGTGCAATTAATGAAGATTAAAGGCTTAAGGACCTAATGACGCAATTAAGAAGAAATGAAGGAGGGGAGGAAGCTTCCTAATCCTCCCCTATATATAGATTAGATCTTAATTACTTTTATTTTGTTGGCTAATCGTGACAATTAGTTCTTCCACTTTTTATTACCTTGTCATTTAAATACTTGTCAAATTTAAATTCCTGTCTTGCACCTTAATTACCATTTAATTTCAAGTAAGTTTTTCTTTTAATTCTTGTTAATCTTTATCTTTATCTTGTTAATCTCATCCTACCTTTCTTAATCTTTGATTCTTATTGTTTTTTTTCATGTTCATGTTCTTATTTTTCTTATTTTGATCAAGTGGTTTTGATTATTTGATTAAGTTTGTGAGTTTGATTGTTTTGGATTGATTGTTTATCATTAGTATATGCTTATTTGATAGTTTGATTTAATTTTGTGGTTGATTTGGTTTTGTTTTGATTAGATTCGAGTTATTTTTCTACTCCCTTGTTCTTCGGTATTCTTCGGTTTCTGATCTTCCCAGGTAATACTAGCCCAGAAGTCATTCCGAATAAAGGTCTTAAAAAGCAGCTTATTCTGAATATTAAGGTATTCCGCATAGTGAACTTATTCCGAACAGGGGCATTGTTCCGCATAAGGCCACTATTCCGCATAAGTGGTATATATTCCGAATGGTCATGGATATTCCGGATAGGAGTGTTTATTCCGCATAGGAATGTTTATTCCGAGTAGGGTAATATTCCGCATAGGATATTCCGCATAGGAGGGGTATTCCGCATAAGCTTGTTTTTCCGAATAGGGGATTTATTGAGCATAGAGGATTTATTCCGAATAGGGAGTTTATTCCGGATAGAGTTCATATTCCGAATAGGTGACAATATTCAGGAGGAAAACATTCCGAGTAAGCCAACTTATTCCGGATAGGTTCTTTTATTTTCAGTTTTATTTCAATTTTCTGCCTTTTTAATTTCGAACTTTATTTTTCCCGCCTTTTTACTTAGTCGCACTTTAAGTTTATTTGCCTTAGATTTATTTTAGCCTTCCCTTAGTTTAAGATTTATTTTTAGTTACGTTTTAAGTTTGCCTTAGTTAGATTTAAGTTTGCGTTATTTACTTTTAGTGCCCTTTAATTTTAGTCACGCTTTTAAATACTTGCACCATTTATTTTAATTAGACCTAGATTTACTTTTAAGTCATTTACTTTAATTGTTTTTGCACATTTTAATATACTACAACGACACACTTTTGTTTCACCAAAGAACGACTGAGTCGCACATTAAACTCCTTTTTTCAATTCGAAGAGATTGGTAAAACGATAATTTTTTACCTGAGTAAAATCGAGTTATCAGAGTGCAATGGGGGAGATGAATTTCTTTCTAGGGTTACAAGTTCAGCAGAAAGAAGATGGTATCTTCATCTCTCAAGATAAATATGTAGCAGAGATCTTGAAGAAGTTTGGCTTTTCTCCTCATGAGAAAAGGGCTAGCACTCCTATGGATAGAGAACACCCTTGGGGAAAAGTTGGAGATGGAAAAGATGTGGATGTAACGCACTATAGATCAATGATTGGTTCATTGATGTATCTCACAGCTTCAAGACCTGACATTATGTTTGCTGTGTGTGCATGTGCACGCCATCAAGTGACTCCCAAAGATTGTCATCTTCATGCTGTCAATAGAATCTTTAGGTACCTTAGATGTTATCCAGACCTGGGATTATGGTATCCAAAAGATTCACCATTGTAGCTTATTGCATATTTAGACAGTGACTATGGTGGTGACAAATTTGATAGAAAATCCACAACTAGTGGATGTCAGTTTCTTGGGAGTAGGTTGATATCTTGGCAATGCAAGAAACAAACAGTGGTGGCCAATTCTACAACTGAAGCAGAGTATGTTGCAGCAGCTGCTTGTTGTGGACAAGTATTATGGATTCAGAACCAGTTGTTGGATTATGGGTATAATTTCATGCATACCAAGATTTTTGTAGACAATAACAGTACTTTATGCATTATTAAAAATCATGTACATCACTCTAAAACAAAACACATAGAAATTAGACATCTTTTTATAAGATATTGTTTTGAAAAAGGTTTAATACAACCAGATAGGGTTGACACAGAAGAAAATGTGTCTGATTTACTAACTAAACCTTTTGATACTGGAAGGTTTCAATACTTGGTAACAAGTATTGGAATGATCAATCTCACTTAATATGTTTTTTGGGGTCTTAATGTAAAAGTATGTACAGGATATGCATTGTTATTGGTCTATTTGTGATGTTAGATTTTCAACTTTATTTGTCTAACGCTGACAAAGGTTATCTTAACGCTGATAAGTGTTATCGTGACGTTGTCAGCAACATGTTAGTTGTGACACCCTAAAACCGAGGTCATTAACGTTACCCTAAATTACGCTAATTTTTGAAATTTTTAATAAATTTTAATTTCTATATATATAAGTATTTTGGTTAAAGCCGATGTTCGAGGTTATAATTTTTACGATTGACGATTCAAGAAGGACGATGACGAATACGATCCCGATGGATGCCCAAATTCCTATAATTATTGACGATTTATCGATAATGTAATTTTTCGAGAATTTTACTTACGGTTCGTGTTAAGTTGAGTCGGGTGAGTTTTATAGCTTTCCGAGTACATTTAAAGTATCCCAAAAGTATTTTGGAGTGTTTGGGATAATTTCCGACTCCCGTAAATTTTTCTAAAATGACTAGTGAGTCAATCCCGCAAAGTTTTAGTGACGTTTTTACTTGAGGCCAAAAGAAAGCTTTAATTGCACAATGGGTCGTTCCAAATTACAAAAAGGGGAAAGAACACACACACTTCACAAAAACACTTGGAAATTTTTTTTGGTTCTCTCCCTCTCTTCTCCTTAGGCCGACGGTCACCCCCAAACCCACCAAAACCACCATTAAAAATTTTTCTACTTGATTTTCATTGAAACTAAGGTTAGACCACCTCTAATCTTATCATTCCCCACCTTTCTATGTACTCAAATCCCACATGCATTCAAATTATTTTTCCAAAAATTTTCAAGATCATTTAAACTCGTTTTTGAGGTTAATTGGATTAATGCATGTTAAATTCATGTGAAATGAGGGTATAATCACTAATCAAACCCACCAAAATTGATTTGGTTGTGGTGATTTGGTCACCCAAACCCCACGGCAAAAGGGGGTGTTTGGGGAGCCATGGTGATTGATGTTTTGAGCATTGATTTTGTGTTTGGTTTTGTGTTTATTGATGTTCTAGATGGATACAAGTGTTTGCATGTTTGTTTTTAGATTTTTAGATTATGAGGTTGATGATCAATAGGGGTTAGGGACTGAAATTAGTGTTTGGTTATGATTGGGAATGCTTAGGATGAAGCCTAGTAATGATTAATAGGTTTGGAATCGAGCGTAAGTGTGATTTTGGTATGGTTAAATTTAGGCAGAAAGTTTAAGACCTTTTCATAAAAATAATTTTTCCTACAGGTCTAGATATCTAAATGTAGTCATAGAGGGTCTTCTTAGCTTTAATTTGGTATAAGGTAGAGCTCGTGACTCCAAACGAGCCAAAAGTTATGAGGTTTTAAAGATCGTGTACCGGGAGACGAGAACTTTCATAATCCGAATTTATGTATAGTTTTAGTCAAATCCCGAGGACCACAAGTATGAATTGGTAAAAGGTCAAAGGTCAAATTTTGGTCACAAACCTGTGTAATTGAGTCTATAAGTGGACTTAGGAGTCAAAGAAGTCAAAGGTGCATTTCAAATAGGTCAAAGAAGTCCAAGTTGGTCGAAGTACAATTTTAGTCCGAAAAATATAGTTTTTGGAAAAGCGTTGAGTAACGGGTCGTAGAAGTAAAAACTTTTATTAGGATTAAAAATGTGTTATCTACAGGTCATATATTATTTTTGATAATTTTGTCAAATTTTATGAGAATGGTTAAATATAGTAAAACAGCCCGTACTTTCAGTAAGCACCGGCGAAAATGAGTAAAAATGGATGACGTAAATCATAAGAACAAATAGTGTAAAAATGAGTGATGCTTGTTGTTTTGTTTTGGCGTGAGTTGTAATTGTCCTAAGTGACTAGTAACTATGTATTTTATACAGTACCATAAGGTATTTAAAATGAGATTACTCATTTCGCGTTATTTGGTTGATAGGTGTTGATTTACCCGGGCATCCGTATCGTCGTCAGTGATCATCTCTCGAACTACCGACTACTTAATATATAAGGTGTGAATTTATAGCCTCGCTTACTATTATTTCAAACTGTTTTACCCGCGAGGGAAATGCATGCTAGTTTTTAAAATGAACGTATGTCATGAATGATTGTTAGTCCCGAATGTTGCCTTAGAAATTGTGTTGAGTACCTAGTTGCAAAAGACCCTAATTTCATGAACTATTAACTATTGTCTTGCCCTTGCGAAGGGGGAAATAGCCGCTTATACAAAGTGATAGTACTATGGGGTTGACTACCCTATCCGACACGAGGGCTAGTACGTTGATACCCCCTGCGGACGGATAATTTGTGATAAGAGACAAGGCATAATTGCAACTGATGCCTTATTAGGGGCCATGGTTTCATCTGAATCACGCCGGTAATTATTACGCGGGTGATTGAGTTAACGGTTTAGTGTCATGAGCTTAAACACAATTGTCAGTATCTTGAATATAGATTGTTTGATCGACAAGTCTATGAATGATCGTGAATGGTTTTTATTTCATATACGTTCAAAATGAATTCTAAAACCTATGAATTCCACTCAACGTTTTCGTTGACCAAATTTTGGCATGTGTTTCAGGTAACCGCTGAAGTGTAGCATGGAGCGTGCATGGGATGGATGTTGTGTGTATGGCTTGGAGTCTGCTTGTTTTTCCTCCCTTTCCTACTTAAACATTTTTAAATTTTAATGTTATGTTGTTGTGAAATTGAAATTCTTGGGTCGAGATTCATGGGGACCGTAAACGCTAAACTCTGTTGTACCAAGTGGGGTTGGAAAAACCGTGGACATGTATCATCTAACAATTTTTAATTCAAGTTTTAAGCTGACGTCTCTTTAGAGTCGTTCGATATATCTTGTGTGTAATGATAACCGAGTAGCACCCAAATGTTGTAGTTCCGTTGCGCATAGCATTTTGTGGGGGTGTTACAGATTGGTAATCAGAGCCATGAGTTATAGAGAACTAAGTCGTTTTTGAAAATCCTAAACTATAACTTCTGGTGTCGTAAGAAATGGTCCAAGCACACACAACTATCCTGCATGGCTCCGGTAAGATTTATTTTTGTATTCATCATGCATGAGCATCATATTATTACGTTTTGGGCATATGTACCACCTTTGCATTGCATTTGCATGCATGTATTTATAAATATTATATAATTACTTATGTACCCTCCGAAATTCGCTGTTATTGCAGGAATGGCCGAGGTACCGCCTAATGGTAATGGAAACGATTAAGTCGTAGGTCGCGAAGGGGGAAGTGTTGGAACAGCAGCTGAAGGACAAGCTGAGACGAACGATGTGCAAGCCCAGGACCCCGACCAAAGGAGAACTACTTGCCCCAGGCCTATGCGTACTTCCCATCTGGTTGGTGCACTAGGTATCCCCAGAAGATCCGAAGGTGCAGTGAGCGCAAATTTTCTTCATCAAGGCATCTCAAGAGTTTGCTGCCCCGGACCAAGAGCTTACCATGACGTACGGCGTGTTGTGAGAGGGTTGGATGAATCGATGTTCATGCGGTACATAGTGGAATCAAGGGTGATCGACAGATTCGACGAGAATGAAAGGGCAGACCAAAGACTGTTTGAAAGGACTGCAAGAATTGAGTATGATGGAAATGTAAACAAAAGTGACATCAACAGTCTGAGATCGATGGTCGCGAATTTGAGCGCTAGTCTTGACCGTGTTAGGGAAGATCAAGTGAGATTGTCAAGGATGCAGAGTTGGGAGCATCGAGTGAGAGCATCATTGCCCCCAGATTGGAGATTCGTGGACGATTTGGAGATGGAGGCTAATGACCTCATGATTCAGCCGCCTACTAGAGGTGCTTGTATTACTGTGGGAAATCAGGTAGCGATTGAGTGTGGGTCTACATCAGGGACAAAAAAGGAGACTGAATGTGGGCCGAACGACAAAGGAAAGAGAAAAATGGATGATGTGGACAAGGATGATAGCGAAGAGGAACCCGAGGAAGATGACGACGAACCGCCATCCAAGAGGCCGTGTGGATCACCACATGCCTAGTTGCTTGTCTTGTATTTTATCTTTGATCGTTGTAATAGAACTGTTTTAGACTTTTGTATGATGGCATTATGATGAAAAACTTGAGGACTTAAGTTTTATGGTGAATGATTGTAGTGGCAATACTTGTCACAATTTTGGTTAATTATCAATACAATCCATGTTTAGCTTTCATGATCTGTGATATGTCTTAAATTTGATCTTTTGTGATGTGAATTGATGAATATTAGTAACTCTGTAGTGATGTGTCGTTGTATGTATATTATGTCTTGAAAGAGAAATCCATCTTAATCTTGATGTGTATACTTACATTGTTTTTCTATTTTCCCTGTCTTGCAGAAAGAGATATTCGATAACACCATGCCTCCAAAGCTAACCGCCGATCGTGTAAACACAATGATTCAGGAAGCTATAGCAAATGCGCTAGAAGCAGACCGAGCCGGGAGAAATCAGGACCAGGGTAGAAACGCGGGGAGACAACAAGCCCCGAGAGTGTGTACCTATTCTAGTTTTATGAAATGCGGTCCCACGCAATTTCATGGAACTGGTGGAGCTCTAGAACTTAGAAGATGGTTGGAAAAGGTTGAAAGTACTTTCGAAATCAGCGGTTGTTCAGAAGCGAACAAGGTTAAGTTTGCGGCTGCTACGTTTCTTGACGATGCATTAAGTTGGTGGAACACCCAAGTAGCCACTGTTGGATTGGCTGTAGCGAATGCAAGAACATGGACTACGACAAAAGCTCTTTTGACTAAGAAGTTCTGCCCGGAAGAGGAATTGGGTCAATTGGAAGATGAGTTGAGACACCTGACCTTGAAGAACAATGATATCGCTGCTTACACCAGGAGGTTTAATGAACTAAGCCTTTTGTGTCCAGACATTTTTGCCAATGATGCCAAGAAGATGAAACAGTACATCAAAGGTTTATCCAACAATATCAAAGGTGAGACGACTTCGTCTAAACCTGGGTCGTTTGATGAAGCGGTCCAGATGGCTCACGCATTGATGGACGTCAAGCTCCAGGACAAGAAGAACTTCATTACTGAAGGAAATAAGAGGAAATGGGAAGCGGCACAAAGCAATCAATCCCAGGGCCAAAACCGAGGTGGAAATCGAAACAACCATGGTCAGAACCGCAATCAGCAGTTTAACCAACGAAGGAATGAAGGGATGAGGGCTGTGACAAACCCCAGAGGAGTAAAAGTGAATCCCCACTGTGGTAGGTGCAACTTATACCATGTAGGAAATTGCCCGCCTGCATGCGGCAAATGTGGAAAAGTAGGTCATAGGATGTCTGATTGCCGAGCGGGAGGAGTAGCCACTGGGGCGAATGCTATCAGAATGAGGGGATGTTTTGGATGTGGAGAGAGAGGCCATATGCAAGTGAATTGCCCGAAGGCAGGAAACAAGCGGGGATGTAACAACGCTGCTGCCGTGTATCAAGTAGGGACGGCTGATAAACCACAAGGTCCTAACGTGGTTACCGGTACGTTTTTGCTAGACGCTTGTTATGCTAGTATTTTGTTTGATTCTGGCTCCGACAAGAGTTTTGTAGATGTAAAATTTAGTCGTCATATCGATAGAAAACCGGTGTTGTTAGCGACTAGTTATAACGTTGAGTTAGCCGATGGAAAAATTGTTAGTACGAATTCTATACTGAAAGGGTGTACCTTGAAGTTAGGAAATTACGCTTTTAAAATCGACTTGATGCCTATAGAGCTAGGATCGTTCGACGTGATTGTGGGAATGGATTGGCTAATGGCGCACAGTGCTATGATCGTCTGTGGCGAGAGATTAGTTCAGATTCCGTTGAGGAATAAAGTCTTGACTGTGAAGGGAGACGAATGCACTTCTCGTTTGAAAGTGATTTCCTGTTTGAAAATGATGAAGTATGTAGAGAGCGGATGCGATGTGTTTTTGGCACAGGTTTCGAGTGATGGTGATTTAGAGGCGAGGATTGAAGAGGTACCTGTTATCTGCGAATATCCGGAAGTTTTTCCAGACGAGTTGCTGGGTTTACCACCCACCCGTGAGGTCGAGTTTCGAATTGATTTAGTGCCAGGAGCTGCGCCGGTTGCGCGTGCACCTTATCGCTTAGCGCCATCCGAGTTAAAGGAGTTATCAGATCAACTGAAGGATTTGATGGACAAGGGATTTATTAGGCCGAGCTCATCACCATGGGGAGCGCCAGTGTTGTTTGTGAAGAAGAAAGATGGTTCATTTCGGATGTGTATTGACTATAGGGAACTCAACAAGCTGACGGTTAAGAATCGGTACCCATTGCCGAGGATTGACGATTTGTTTGATCAATTGCAAGGTTCCAGTGTATACTCAAAGATCGACTTAAGATCAGGGTATCATCAACTACGTGTAAGAGAGGAGGATGTTCCTGTAACTGCCTTTCGTACGCGGTATGGACACTTTGAATTTCGAGTGATGCCGTTTGGGTTGACGAACGCGCCTGCTGTATTCATGGACCTTATGAATCGCGTGTGCAAGCCGTATCTAGATAAGTTTGTTATTGTTTTCATCGATGATATACTTATTTACTCTAAGAGTAAGGAGGAGCACGAGAAGCACCTGAGGAAGATTTTGGAGTTGTTAAAGAAGGAGAAGCTGTATGCGAAGTTCTCGAAGTGTGAGTTTTGGTTAGAATCCGTGCAATTCCTAGGTCACGTGATTGATAGCAAGGGAGTTCGCGTGGATCCTGCCAAGGTCGAAGCGATCAGGGAATGGTCGGCACCGACAACGCCGACTGAAGTTCGACAATTCCTTGGTTTAGCTGGGTATTATCGAAGGTTCATTGAAGGATTTTCGTTGATTGCAAAACCATTGACAAAGCTTACCGAAAAGAATAGGGTGTATGAATGGGGAAATGAGGAAGAACTCGCTTTCAAAACACTCAAGGACAAGTTATGTTCTGCACCGACATTGTCGTTGCCTGAAGGAACCGAAGATTTTGTAGTGTATTGTGATGCATCTCGTAAGGGTTATGGAGCGGTATTGATGCAACGTGAAAAGGTGATAGCTTACGCATCGAGGCAACTGAGGAAGAATGAGGAGAACTACACGACACACGATTTGGAATTAGGAGCTGTAGTTTTTGCGTTGAAGTTGTGGAGACATTATTTGTATGGGACGAAGTGTGTTGTATTCACTGACCACAAGAGTTTGCAACACATTTTAGATCAAAAGGAGTTGAACATGCGACAGAGATGATGGGTTGAACTACTGAGTGATTACGACTACGAAATTCGCTACCACCCTGGCAAGGCGAATGTTGTAGCGGATGCACTGAGTAGGAAGGAACGGGAGAAACCTTTGAGAGTCAGAGCTTTGGTGATGACTGAGAGCGTTGACTTAACCGAAACTATACTGAAGGCTCAAGAGAGGGGACTAATGAAAGGGAATGTTGAAGCTGAGAACTTGGGAAGAATGTTGAAACCTCTTTTCGTGATCAGGTCAGACGGACTGAGATATTTTGAGAATCGTATTTGGTTACCATTGTGTTCATCTGAGGAAGGAAAGCCTGGAGTACGAGAATTGGTTATGAACGAGTCGCATAAGTCGAAATATTCGATACATCCTGGATCGGACAAAATGTATCATGACCTGAAGAAAGTTTATTGGTGGCCGAATATGTAGGCGGATATTGCTCGTTACGTTAGTAAGTGTTTGACTTGCGCGAAGGTTCAAGCAGAACATAAGAAACCGTATGGATTGTTGGTACAACCAGAGATCCCAGAATGGAAATGGGAGAAAATCGCTATGGATTTCGTGACGGGTTTACCTAGAACTCCTAGTGGATGTGATATGATATGGGTAATAGTGGATAGATTAACGAAATCTGCTCATTTCTTACCTATGAAGAAGACGGACAGCATGGAAAAGCTAGCCAGTGTGTACGTGAAGGAGATCGTCTGCAGACATGGAGTGCCGTTATCGATCATTTCGGATCGCGACAGTTGATTTACTTCGGAATTTTGGAAATCGCTTCAACGTGCGATGGGCACTGAATTGAATTTAAGTACGGCTTATCACCCGGAAACTGATGGCCAGAGTGAACGAACTATTCAGACGATGGAGGACATGCTCCGAGCATGCGTGATTGATTTTGGAGGAAGTTGGGAACGCCACTTGCCTCTAGTGGAGTTTTCGTATAATAATAGTTATCATGCGAGTATCAAGGCAGCACCGTTCGAAGCATTGTATGGAAGGAAGTGTAGATCACCTGTGTGTTGGAGTGAAGTAGGAGAAAGTCAATTGACTGGACCCGAAATGGTTTTAGAAACGACAGAGAAGATTGTGCAAATTAAGAACCGACTACTTGCTGCGAGAAGCCGACAGAAGAGTTATGCCGATAATAGAAGGAAACCGTTGGAGTTTGAAGTCGGAGATATGGTTATGCTCAAGGTATCGCCGTGGAAGGGTGTAATTCGTTTTGGGAAGAAAGGAAAGTTGAGTCCGAGGTATATTGGACCATTTAAGATCGTTGAACGAATTGGACCAGTAGCGTACAAGTTAGAATTGCCGAACGAGCTTAGTGCTATTCACGACACGTTTCACGTATCGAACCTGAAGAAGAGTTTGGCGGATAAGGAATTGGTGATTCCTTTGGACGAGATTCGACTGGACGATAAAATGCATTTTGTGGAAGAACCTGTGGAAATTATGGACCGAGAGGTCAAGAGGCTGAAGCGTAGTAGAATTCCTATTGTGAAGGTTCGATGGAATTCTAAGCGTGGACCGGAATACACTTGGGAACGTGAGGACTTTTTCAAGGAAAGGTATCCTCATCTGTTCCAGCAGAACGAAATGTGAGTACAAGAAGAGGCGAGCGCCGGGACGTCGCTCTCTTTAAGGAGGGGTGGATGTGACACCCTAGAACCAAGGTCATTAACGTTACCCTAAATTACGCTAATTTTTGAAATTTTTAATAAATTTTAATTTCTATATATATAAGTATTTTGGTTAAAGCCGATGTTCGAGGTTATAATTTTTACGATTGACGATTCAAGAAGGACGATGACGAATACGATCCCGATGGATGCCCAAATTCCTATAATTATTGACGATTTATCGATAATGTAATTTTTCGAGAATTTTACTTACGGTTCGTGTTAAGTTGAGTCGGGTGAGTTTTATAGCTTTCCGAGTACATTTAAAGTATCCCAAAAGTATTTTGGAGTGTTTGGGATAATTTCCGACTCCCGTAAATTTTTCTAAAATGACTAGTGAGTCAATCCCGCAAAGCTTTAGTGACGTTTTTACTTGAGGCCAAAAGAAAGCTTTAATTGCACAATGGGTCCTTCCAAATTTACAAAAAGGGGAAAGAACACACACACTTCACAAAAACACTTGGAAAATTTTTTTGGTTCTCTCCCTCTCTTCTCCTTAGGCCGACGGTCACCCCCAAACCCACCAAAACCACCATTAAAAATTTTTCTACTTGATTTTCATTGAAACTAAGGTTAGACCACCTCTAATCTTATCATTCCCCACCTTTCTATGTACTCAAATCCCACATGCATTCAAATTATTTTTCCAAAAATTTTCAAGATCATTTAAACTCGTTTTTGAGGTTAATTGGATTAATGCATGTTAAATTCATGTGAAATGAGGGTATAATCACTAATCAAACCCACCAAAATTGATTTGGTTGTGGTGATTTGATCACCCAAACCCCACGGCAAAAGGGGGTGTTTGGGGAGCCATGGTGATTGATGTTTTGAGCATTGATTTTGTGTTTGGTTTTGTGTTTATTGATGTTCTAGATGGATACAAGTGTTTGCATGTTTGTTTTTAGATTTTTAGATTATGAGGTTGATGATCAATAGGGGTTAGGGACTGAAATTAGTGTTTGGTTATGATTGGGAATGCTTAGGATGAATCCTAGTAATGATTAATAGGTTTGGAATCGAGCGTAAGTGTGATTTTGGTATGGTTAAATTTAGGCAGAAAGTTTAAGACCTTTTCCTAAAAATAATTTTTCCTACAGGTCTAGATATCTAAATGTAGTCATAGAGGGTCTTCTTAGCTTTAATTTGGTATAAGGTAGAGCTCGTGACTCCAAACGAGCCAAAAGTTATGAGGTTTTAAAGATCGTGTACCGGGAGACGAGAACTTTCATAATCCGAATTTATGTATAGTTTTAGTCAAATCCCGAGGACCACAAGTATGAATTGGTAAAAGGTCAAAGGTCAAATTTTGGTCACAAACCTGTGTAATTGAGTCTATAAGTGGACTTAGGAGTCAAAGAAGTCAAAGGTGCATTTCAAATAGGTCAAAGAAGTCCAAGTTGGTCGAAGTACAATTTCAGTCCGAAAAATATAGTTTTTGGAAAAGCGTTGAGTAACGGGTCGTAGAAGTAAAAACTTTTATTGGGATTAAAAATGTGTTATCTACAGGTCATATAGTATTTTTGAGAATTTTGTCAAATTTTATAAGAATGGTTAAATATAGTAAAACAGCCCGTACTTTCGGTAAGTACCGGCGAAAATGAGTAAAAATGGATGACATAAATCATAAGAACAAATAGTGTAAAAATGAGTGATGCTTGTTGTTTTGTTTTGGCGTGAGTTGTAATTGTCCTAAGTGACTAGTAACTATGTATTTTATACAGTACCATAAGGTATTTAAAATGAGATTACTCATTTCGCGTTATTTGGTTGATAGGTGTTGATTTACCCGGGCATCCGTATCGTCGTCAGTGATCATCTCTCGAACTACCGACTACTTAATATATAATGTGTGAATTTATAGCCTCGCTTACTATTATTTCAAACTGTTTTACCCGCGAGGGAAATGCATGCTAGTTTTTAAAATGAACGTATGTCATGAATGATTGTTAGTCCCGAATGTTGCCTTAGAAATTGTGTTGAGTACCTAGTTGCAAAAGACCCTAATTTCATGAACTATTAACTATTGTCTTGCCCTTGCGAAGGGGGAAATAGCCGCTTATACAAAGTGATAGTACTATGGGGTTGACTACCCTATCCGAGACGAGGGCTAGTACGTTGATACCCCCTGCGGACGGATAATTTGTGATAAGAGACAAGGCATAATTGCAACTGATGCCTTATTAGGGGCCATGGTTTCATCTGAATCACGCCGGTAATTATTACGCGGGTGATTGAGTTAACGGTTTAGTGTCATGAGCTTAAACACAATTGTCAGTATCTTGAATATAGATTGTTTGATCGACAAGTCTATGAATGATCGTGAATGGTTTTTATTTCATATACGTTCAAAATGAATTGTAAAACCTATGAATTCCACTCAACGTTTTCGTTGACCAAATTTTGGCATGTGTTTCAGGTAACCGCTGAAGTGTAGCATGGAGCGTGCATGGGATGGATGTTGTGTGTATGGCTTGGAGTCTGCTTGTTTTTCCTCCCTTTCCTACTTAAACATTTTTAAATTTTAATGTTATGTTGTTGTGAAATTGAAATTCTTGGGTCGAGATTCATGGGGACCGTAAACGCTAAACTCTGTTGTACCAAGTGGGGTTGGAAAAACCGTGGACATGTATCATCTAACAATTTTTAATTCAAGTTTTAAGCTGACGTCTCTTTAGAGTCGTTCGATATATCTTGTGTGTAATGATAACCGAGTAGCACCCAAATGTTGTAGTTCCGCTGCGCATAGCATTTTGTGGGGGTGTTACATTAGTTTTGTGGTTTTTGATCTAAGTGTGCAGGCGTTGTTAGCATTGTACCATTGGATACAGAGTTGCTTATGGATCCTTGGAGAATCATTGAAGCATGTTTCAATTTCTGGATGATGGTTGGAATATTTATATTCCTATCTTGACATATATTTTTATTTACATGCATATTATTTAGCAACTTATGTATCACAGTTTAAGGGGAGGTTTTAGGAAACTTTAGGACTTTTGGGTATTCTTATAATACTCTTATCACGATTCTAGATTGTGTCCACAGGTGAGTATGAGTTAGTTTTCTATCTCATGAGGCACTGTAGCATGTAAAGTTGATATACTATGCATGCTGCCAAGACCTTTTTGGCCTAGAATTAGATGTGGTCTAATGGGAGACTTGGGAATGATTTATAATGGGTTTACCTGGGGGTTACAAGGGATTTTATGAGATAACTTAATTGTTAAGAATTTTGGTTAGCAAGGGACACTAGAGGACTGTTATGTCTATCTTGCATAAGCAAGTGTGCATAACTGGACAGTGTTTGCCTCCCTATAATAATTTTTAGTTTATAGGTTATCTTCACTAGGACAAATTACTTTGTTAAGGTCCTTTTTCATTTTTATTACTTTTATTTTTGGACGCTGACAAATATATTTCCAAGCGTTGTTGTGACCAATTTAGACGTTGACATGGCTTTTGCAAACGTTGACAAGAATATAGCCATTGGGCGTTGGTGGGTTATTTTTGACCGTTGACACTCATTGGGACCTACCCGGTTGTTATTTTTGACGAATTTTGGGGCCGTAATTTTGGGAGTAGATAACTTTTAATTAATGCACAAGCTAACTTATTTTCTTTTCAATATTTTCATCATTATATTTTGAAAATACTTGCCTTATTTTTGACCAATCACATGTGCCTATCTCTCCTATATATTTGGCTCCTATTTTTAAACAGGGTACTCTCATATTCTTGTCTAACACTTTTTCTCCTATAATTCATCTTTCATCAATCTTTTACAAACAGCTTTCTTTTACAATGGCACCAAAGATTAAACCAAGTGACTTGGTATTGGGATTCAGGAGTCAGCACAATATGATTGCTTATTAGGAGGCTGATGATACTTTGTTTCCACAATACACTCAGATGGTGGCGTATTTGAATGCATCTCCTCTTAGGTATGCACTTTCTCATGCTCCTCTCATCCCTGTCACTCATATTAAACAGTTTTGGAACACTGTTAGTTCCTCAACGCTTAATAATGTGACTACATTAACAACTATTGTTCATGGGCGTAATTGGGTGGTTACTGAGGCCTTGGTTCGCCAGGCTTTGCATCTTAATGATGCAGATGGTATAACCACTCTCCCTATTAATGAGATAGAACATGGACTTTGAGCTTTGGGGTATCTTTTCCCTGAAGAGGGTACTTTAAATAAATATCATAAACAAGAATTTCCCCCAGCCTGGAAGTACCTCATACATGTCATCCTTCAATGTTTGAGTCCTAAATGTACTGCACATAATGAAATTAACAGATCTATTGCTAGTGCAATTATGTGCATTACAAATGGGCAAAATTATAATTTTTCTAAAATGATTTTTGATGGCATGTGTAAAAACAAGGGGAATAAGATGACTTTGGCTTAGCCCAGATTTTTACAAATGATTTTTGATGACCAAGGGTATTGCACAAGGGATCATGATTATTTTTATGAGATCCCTGTGCAAAAGAAAGCTATTTTTAGTAAGATGAACTCACCCCCTCACCGTGACATACCCCTCACCCACGCTATGCTTGCTGTTATTGTAGAAGCAATACCTCAACCTTACCCACAACCACAACTTGACCCAATACCAGATCCCTTACCTTCACGTCAACACATGGAAATTGACAAAGAATCCTTCAACGCTGACACATTAAATGTTGGCATTGACACTAGTAATCCAAACGTTGACACCTTTCCTTCACAGACCCAAACACCCCTTAACCTTCAAACTACCACCCAATCCACATCATCTTCTACACCACCTGAATATAGGTTGATTAAACGTCCAAGGACTACTGGAGTGTTCTCCTCTAGTGGTCTTAGCCATATTGCAGAGAGAACCACACCACAAGTGTGGTTGGTGCTATGGATGAGGCTGGGACTATTGGTACTCGCTTAGATGCAGGCCAAGCCAGCCCTAACATCTGTAAGACCTCATCCATGCCCCATGACTCTACTTTGGGAGGTCAAATTCCCATTCTAGAGGAGGCCATATTGGAACCATATACCATGATAGAATTGACGGTTGTCTGCATTAGCTCGCAAAAGCAAAATGAAGACCTGGTACAAACAGTCAGTACACAAGGCCTTGAACTCAAGCAATTGAGGGAGAGGATTGTTCTTTTGGAGGATGCTAACAATAGGCGTGGTATGGAGGAATCTTCCAAAGGGGAGGATGAGCAGATTCATGTGAGTGACAAAGGCTCACATGATGGAGAATCTTTGGGTGTGGCTGAAGCCCTTACTGAATTGAAGAAGCAACCAGGTTTTGATACATCTCTGGTTACTCCTACAAATTTGAACTTGTCCTTTACAGCAATGATGGAGCAGTTCACAAGAGGCGCTGAGACGAGTAAGGTGAGCGTTGACAAGCAAACTTTGGACGCTGACACACCAAGCGCTGACAAGAGTAAGTTGGGTGCTGACACATAGAATTTGAATGTTGACAGACCTGCAGATATGGTTGATGTATTCCAGTCATCAGCTGTCATCAAGGAAGTGTCTTCACATGTACCATCATCATCTTTACCCATCATTGATCCATTAGATAAGGGTAAAGGAATCATGGTAGAAACAGAAGTTCCAAAGGATGCAACTCAAGTAGAGTTTGATTCAAGATTGGCTGCACAACTTGTGGAACAAGAAATGAAGAAGGTTGGTGAATCACCATTTGTTGTTACTTCTGAGGAACAAGAAGGAAGTGATGAAGGATGTTCAGATTCAAGTGTTATGATAATTGAACAACCAGAAAGACTTGAATATGGTGATGAGTTGGCAAGAGAGAAACTTAGAGAGTTAAAATTGCAGGTAGATTATGATACGCCAGAAGTTGCTCAGATGTACCATGCTTGGGAGAATAGGATTATGGAGAATCCAGATTTGACAATTTTAGACCAAATTTGGGGATTGGAGATTCTTCTAAGAGTTCAAAGAGACTACAAGGTAATTTTGAAGCATAAGGCTAGCAATGTTTTCTCACTGCTGAAGAGGGATAGAAGGGAGCTTTACTACATGTTACTCAGATGTCATGGAACAGGATGGACCTTCAAGAATTTACAGGGATTATCCTTTGAAGAATTGGAGTATAAGGCATATCCCATTTGCGCAAGAGTGCAAGAGATGAACACTATCAGAATTCTTTCAGATGAAAGGAAAGAAGAACTTGTAGAAGAGATGGAGATTCAGAAGGCTATGATTGTACCAAGGCCTTTGAAGAAGGGAGTTCCACTTGAGTTTCCTAAAGATCTAAATAAAGTGACTCCTAGTGAAGCTGTTCTTAGAAGGAGCATTAAGCTCTCACCCATGGAAGCTTCATATATGGTACAAGTGTTACCTCTTGATGCCAGAAACCCTATCATTAGCTATGAAGAAGATGCAAGTGGGTTTTGGATGATTGGCAGATATGGGAAAGAGGTACACACTTTTACTATTCTTATGTCTCTCTTTGCAAGTATGGATAGGGAAGACTTGGCAGACCTTTGGAGGTTGTTGATGGCCAAGTATGAGACTGAAGCACCTACTTCAGTCAATGGAATAACGATTTGGTCAACATTCAAGAGAATGTGTGCACCAGAAGAAGAAGATCCTGTTTTGAAGGGTCTTGAGGATGATATCAGTGGACTTCAATGGCGTTTGTATTCAGCTGCTGGTGTGTATTATTTGAGTTCTACAAAGTTTGCTGAGTATCTTCTTGTAGATGCTGAGTATCCCATGTCCAAAGAAGTTTTGGAAAAGATGAACACAAGACAGTTGGAGATTGACTATTCAAGTGACGCGGCCAAAGATTTGATTAGGCATGTTTATTACCAATATGATAAGATTTGTAAGATTCCTCCTAGTTCTTAATTTTTATTCAGAAACTTGATTGCTAGAGTAGATATCAAGTTTAGGGGAGGATTGTTGGGAATAAAATGTAGTCAGTACACTTGGACGCTGACAAGAAGAAAACAAGCATTGATAAGAAGAAAACAAGCGTTGATAGATCAAGCTTTGACAGGAAGAAGTCAAGCGTTGATAGGATGAAGTCAAGCACTGATAGAAAGATATAGTCTACGCTTATTATGTTTCTAGTTTGTTTCTAGTAAAGATAGGATCAACAATGTATTTTCTATATTTATCTTTACCTAGAATAGCTGATACGTAGACTCTTGTACAAGGCTTCTTATGTCCATAAAAGAAGACCTTTAGGTTTTGTTTCATATAAGTTTTCATACATTTAACACATTCATTTGTATGCAAGTTTGTTATCATCAATCAAGTGAAAGTTTGTTTTACAATTGTTTATGTGTTCTTGTTTGAGTATGAATTCCGCATAATACATAAATTGTTTTATACACAACAAAGTTTCTCTACGTGTTTAACTTGATTTAATCTCGTTTACACAAGCTAACTCGATCTAAGTTTAGGATCAACATAATCCATTTGTTTTTTAAACATGTGTTAGGCGCCTAAAATAACTAATTAGTTATGATTAGTTTAATTAGGGTGAGTGTATTGGTGAGGTGGAAGCAGGGAGGGCTCTTATTGGTGGATTTTGGTCAGTGGGACAGGTGGCATGACATGGTTGGTCTAGGTTTCTTTTGTTGTCTGCCACATTTAACCCTCCATATTTGAAACTTCTTTCATTTGCAATTTAAACAGCCAAAAGACGAATCCCTTTGTATTTAAAATTTCATTTTCACATTTGTCCACAAATACTTTTCCAAAGTATTTTCAGGGGTATTTCTTGCCAATTCTTGATTCTTGAAGGGTTGTTTTGGAATTTTCTTCATTGATAATGGTCTTGACTTGTCTTGTTGACTTCTTGGAGGACTGATTTTGACAAATCATGATTTATGAGGGACCATTTTCGCCATTTCTTCAAAATCAAGGGTCCTTTTGGTAATTTTGACATTTTTAAAGGACCAAACTTGTAATTTCTTGTAACTTGAAGTCCTTCATGGTATGTTTGATTTTGAGGAGGACTAATATTGACAATTTAGTTTTTTTGAGGGACTAAAATTGCCAGTTCTTCAAAGTGGAGGGCCCTTTTTGAAATTTTGACAAACTTTAAGGACCAATCATGTAATTTTGAAGATACAGGGTTTAAAGTGTCAGTTCTTCAATATTGTAGGACCCTTCTTGCATAATCTTCAAATCTTCAAGGGTTTGTCTTGGAAAATCTTTATTAGGGCTTGGTTCAATGTGCGGCTTCGATTTCCGTGTTCGTTTTTGCATGATTCTTGTGATCTTTTGTCATTTTCTCAATATCTGTACCTAAAATACACAAGAAACAAACACAAGCATATATTTGGGCGTTTTCATGATATTTAATGCATTTAAAGCCCTTTTTGGACGATGAGACTATGTATAAAAGCAGTCTTATCATATACCCTAAGGAAAAAGGCTCTTAAGTGCTTCGTGCCGCCTCGTTTCCCCGCTTGCTTGTGCGTGTTTAGATAAAAAGGGCTAATCGAGGGTTTGCCAACCAAAGTATTATCTAAGTATCATATATATTTTCTTGGTTTCATTTCATTAAACCCTCTTGAACGTTTTGGTGTTCCACCAACGTTCTAAAATCATCGAAGGCGTTCACTTCACGTGATCGTTTTCATTCCTTGAGGCTCCTTTAATCAAGAGGTTTGAATTAAAGGAGATATTTGTAGATTTTTGTCTACCTAATACATTCACCAAAAAAGAATCTTCTTTGCTCATCCCCACATTGTACGTGACTTTTATGCTTACCCGCAATCAAGCAAGACGTGCACGTAAACGAAAAACCGAAAGGAGTCCACACCTACTCCTAATCTTTCTAGTGAGGAGTCTCCTATTGAGGAACCAATCATAGAAGAAGAACCAACCATGGCGGATCGAACTATGATGGAGTTACTTCAAGCACCCACCGAGGGTTATGGAGAGGCTAACGTGATTCCCGCCATCCTTGCGGAGAATTTTGAAGTTAAGACGGGTTTGTTGTCGATGATCCAAAACAACAAATTTTGTGGTGATGAAAAGGACAACCCGCACAACCATATCCGCCAATTCAATCGTCTTACCGCCACTTGTAAGTTTAAGGACGTCTCTAACGACTCGATTAAGATGATGCTTTTTCCGTATTCCTTAGTGGGGCCCGCTAAAAGTTGGTTAGAGAAAGAGCCACCCAATTCTATATTGACGTGAAAGGATCTCGTTTTAAAGTTCGTGAACCAATTTTTTCCGCCCTCTAAGACTACGCATTTGAAAAACGAGATTTCAAAATTTTCACAAGAATATAATGAGAGTTTTTCAACGGCTTGGAATAGGTTTAAGGAAATGTTGCACGAATGTCCTCATCATGGTTTTTCCGACTTACATCAAATTGACATTTTTTACAATGGTTTAAATGATCATGAAATGGATTATCTTAATGCCGCCGCGGGTGGTAATGTTTTGTGTAAAACGGTCGAGGAAGCGTTGTTGATCATTGAGAATAGGTCTAAGGTCTATAGTCCTCGTAGCACGTCTAGGGTTCATAAGACTTCGTCTTCGACTTCGCCTTCATTATCTCATACCATCGATGCTTGTCAAATCGAGGCTAATTTGGAAAATAAGATTTTTGATAAGCTTAAGGGATTGTTAATTGAATTTAAAGTTGGTGAACAACCCACTCCCGCTACGGCTAAAGCGTTTGAGGTTTCATGTATGTATTGTGGTGGAGCTCACGATTACGCAGAGTGCATTACCAATGGTGGTAACACTTCGAGTGCCTTCGCGGCCGCGGGAACTTATAACCAAAACGGTCAAGTTACCTGCACTAATCAATTGACTCCACGGGGTTTTCCACCAAATCAAAATGCTAACAATTATCAAAACAATCAAGGTGGTTACAAGAATAATTATAAGGGTAACAATTACAACAATGCGAATCAAGGGACGAGTGCTCAATTTCCAAATCAAAATAAAAATCTTGATTTCCAAAATATTAATCAAGGGCTTTCAAATGCATTACCAAAAGACATTCCACAAAGATTTGGAACTATTTTAAGGCTAATGATCATAGGTACACAAACATGGCAAATGATGTTAGTAACCTAAGGGCTAAGTTTGAAACTCAAAGTAACAAATTGGAAGTGAATGTGGTTAGGCTCCAACAAAACCAACAAAAAATGGAACAAGGTCAACATAAGATTGAACAAGCCTTACTTAGGTTGTAGCAAAATGCAAAAGCCGAAAAAGAGCAAGATAGGGAGGAACATAAAAAGACGGAAAAATAGGCTTTTAGATGCTATCATGATGAGTAGAGCCTCTACTTCGGGTGGTCTTCCTAGTAACACCGTGTCAAACCCAAAGGGAGAGATGAAAGTGATTACCACACAAAGTGGTAAGACCTTTAAGGAACCGACTCCTCAACCAATTACTCCAACGGTGGAGAGAAATGAGGAAGAACCCGATGTTGTGGTCGAAAAGGAGCAAATCCCAACACCACGAAGTACCGCTCATGCCACACCTACGGTTGACCCATTACCACATTTGGAACCCGAGATTCAAAAAGGCTATGCCTATGTCCCAACCCACACTACCCTTGCCCTACCCGTCGAGACTTAGAAAGGAGAAACGTCAAGAGCGCGACAATTACCAATTTGAGCTTTTTATGAAAATGTTTCGTTATTTGCATTTCAACATAAGTTTTGCAGATGCTTTGGTCATGATGCCTCGATTTGCCGCTAACTTTAAGAGTATGTTAAACAACCAAGAGAAATTGCAACAATTGTCTAGTTGTTCATCGGTTTATCTTAACCGCATACCTCAAAAAGTCGGTGATCCCAGTAAATTCTTGATTCCATGTGCAATCCAAGATATGGAAGAACGCTATGCATTGGCCGATCTTGGTGCTAGTATTAATTTGATGCTAATAGTAAGATTTTTCTAGGTTAAAAAGTTCGTTTTCTCGGTGTCTAATCGAATTGATCTCCGGTTAAAAGTGTGACACAGTTGTTTTTGGTTAAGAAAAAGGGAAGTTTGGTTATCTGTTTCTACTTGAAAGGTAAGAGCGAAACGTAATAAAAATAAACCAAAAACTTTTAACTAATAATAAAGGAGCAAAACAAATAATAAAATGTAAATTAAAACAAAACAATTAATAAAAATAAAACTAAACGAAGAAATTAACTTTTGACTTGAAAATAAAATTTACTAAATGAAAAAGGAGAAAATAAAACTATGAGGGTAATTTAAAACTAAACGAGACAAAAGCTAAAGCGGGTACTAAATAAAAGATAAAATTTAAACTATTCAAAAAAATATTCATACTAAAAATCGATGAAAAATATAACTAAAATATGTGACTTTCAGAATAAAAATCAGAACAACTTTTAGATAAAACTAAACGATTACGGGACAATACTAATAAATAAGCAAGCACCCAGGCAGGCAACTGAAGCACCTAGGCAAGAACCTCTATTTGGCGCCAAAAACCCTTAAGCATGCAAGAATGCATGCTGGTCATTCTATAGGAATATTTATAGCAAAAGGAAAAGTGTCGGAATGTCTATATAAGAAATGAACTATCGGAATATGTAATTGGAAAAGTATCAGAATTTTTAATATAGTATGTGTCGGAATATTGAGTTGTAAAACTATCGGAATAACCATCGGAAAAGGTAAACCCTTTTCCGATGGAATGTAAAATACAATAAGCAAACCGAATAATCTCTTATCTAAAAACTTAACCAAATAAAATATAAGAAAAAGCTAATAGACCAAAATTTAAAAGCTTTTAAAAACACTTAATAATAAAAATATTTAAAAACAACTTTTTCTAAAAATTAACTAAAAAGCACTTAATTAAAAATAAGAAAATTAACACAATAAGCACTAAAACACTTTAAGCTATAAAAATCAAACACTAAAAGATCAATAAGCACAATCAAACACAGACATCAATAAATCAAAGAACATGATTAACAAACTACATGATTATCAAGAATTAGACAAGATTAAAAATAAAGAAAGGTAGAATGAGAATGATTGTAAAAAGCTTGAAATAAGATGAAGATGAAAGATTCAAAACTACAAGATTAAAGATTAAAGATTAAAGATTAAACAAACTTGAAAGAAAAGCTTAAGAACATGAAATAAATCTAGAGAGAGAAAGTAATCTATTCCTACTCCTAAACTAATCTACTCCTAAAATGACTAACCACCTCCTAATGACATATTAGGAGGGTTTATATAGGAGGAGGAAAATGTGTTGGAGATTTCTTCTTTCTTTCTTCTCGTCTCGACTCGATTTAAATTCTTTGTCTTTCTCGACGTCGTCTTGGGATTTGTCGATATAAATTTAACTCGTCTTATAATTTTCTTCATTTATTAGACTTGAGTTCTTAGACTTCATTAAACATCTGTCTTTAGATTTTTTCTTCGATAAATCTTCAGAATAGGCCTTGGACTTCCGTTCTTTTTCCACTCTTCATCTTTTGACTTCGTATTTTCTCGTTTTTCGATAAAAACCCGTGAAATCCCGTGTTTTCTTCCCTTTTCACATTTTGGTCCTAAATCACAACAAAAACACAAACCACGCATAATTCCGACATTTACGACATAAAATACACGTTTTGGCTTGGTTATTATTATAACTAAGTGGTAAAAGGATAGGTATTTTCACACCTATCACATCCCCTACACTTGACCATTGTAATGCCCTCATGCAATGCATTAATTACAAAGCAAGATTTATACTTTCCATCATAATTAACCCACCTTGGCCTTTATTAAACACAAGACATTAAAGAGATAGAAAATTATAAAATATTCAAAGTAAGAAAACAAGTAAAGAGATAAAAGACTTACATTAGGGTCTTGGATGCCATGAATGTTTATCACCCTCAAGTTTCACGTTCCCCATACCAAGCTTAAAAATGAGATCATTGTTATTATAAGTTAGCAAACTAACACAAACTCATGTGGCCCAATTATTCACTTAGACTCCCTTATTCCTAGGTTTATCTCTTGTATTTTATTGTTGTATTAAATGATCATGAGGATGCATTGTTGACTTATTTCGATAGTTATTTAGGCTGAAATAAAGTAGGACGACTTAATCGATAGTTAGCTAAAGGACAAAATCTTTTAAAACTGCTTCTCGGGACCTCATAAAGTTCATATCTTGGCATAACTTGCTTCATGATTTGAGACCTTTCTCGGACCGATATTTGGCAGTGACTTCATACTTCGAATCCTGAGAGACATTCTTGAAATTATAGTCTTCTCTTCATAATAGGAATTTCTTCACTTGAAGTTTCTGAGAGATTCTTCAACTTTGGACCACGACTTCTTTATTTTTCTCCAATCTTTATTTTGGACTTTGATATACAACGATCCGCCTCCTTTTAGGACTTGGATCTATTTATCCTCATACCTTGTTAGGGTCTTTTCGGATACATTTCTCCATGATCTTTACGGGAGTATTTGCTTTTCGTCGTGTGTCTCGATCCTTCATATTGATTTTTGATAAATGATTCTTCACATCACTTGGGATCTTTAGCAACAAAATGTAGCCCTCATGCCTCGTTAGGGCCTTTTCGGACTCGCCAATCTTCGCATCCCGCTTCAATAAGTTATGCCTTGGCTATGAACTCTAATTAATACCGAGCAACTTTTAAACGATCTTGGGCTAGAAGCTAAGTAACTTTTCAAATCGTACAACCTTACTTATTGCATATAAATTTATCAACAAGCGATGAGAGAAAAAGATTATAATCAACACACATAAATTCATGAAAGAATACCAAACTTATAATTGACTCTATCATCTCTCGTTCTCCACAATTTAAAATCTCAAGGAATGAGACTCGTGGACGCTTAGCCAATTAAATCAAAGTTTTGGGTTTTCAAGTCCTCTATAGGATTTTGCATCTTCTTAGACTTTTTCAAGTTTAGAAATTGCATTTTAAAGTTCCCTTGATAAACGACTTTCTAGGATCAATTATAGGAACTTGCGAAAAGTTCTTGTTCTTAACCTGTAAGAGTTAAGACTTTCTCGTTTTAAAGTTACCTATATAAAAGACTAGCAAAACTTGACTTAAACACGTTAAGGATACTAGCTAGAGTAAACTTAGATAAGTAAACTCGGGTTGAGTCAAAAGATTCATGACGTTGAAAAACTTAAAACCACTTTATTAAAGTTTATTTTAGCAAAGAAAGTAAATAACAATAACAAAGGAAAAACTACTAGGACAAAATAGATTAAAAATTTTGAAAAATGTCGAAAAACTATATTTCCCGGTTAAAATGAGGACAAATACAAGGAAAAGCCCACTTAACTTCGATAGAAGTCCCCACTACGCTTAATATAAACATTGTCCTCAATGTTTAAGCATGTGGCAGTGAACTCCCGTACACTTAGGACATTGTGCATGTTGTTTAAATCTTGCTAAGGAAGAGACAACTAAAGTGATTTCTATTTTAATATTAGAAAATATAAAATAGAGAATCAAAAGAGTTTAGGATAAAACCGGAAAGACGGGTACACGGGATCACGGTTCGTCAAAAGTCATCAAGAATGGATCGTTGAAAGCTCGAATCCCTGCACATGATAAGAAATAAAACAGCAAACACATACTAGGGTCTCCCCTATACTTATTATAAAAACAGATAAAGATAGAGAGATAATCAGGTTGCCTCCCGAGAAGCGCTTGTTTTTGTTAACCGAGTCACGAGCCTGACTCGTCCTCGAATTAAATGGTCCATGAGGAAGACTCGAATGTAATACCAGGACCAAAGACCTTGTCCTAGTTCCCGAAGGAAAATGCTAAAGGAGAGGCAGGAGGATAAGTCTTGAAGGGTAGAAAAGTCCTTTCAACATACGGAAAGTATGTGAAATCATGATCCACTAAAAGTGGGGTGGGTAAAGGAATCAAAATGTCATCCCCAAAAGACATATGATTATCACTGAGCGACAAAGCCGTAAAGGTGTCAATCAAGGAATGGTCAATGTCACCCCCCGGGTCGAAGCACTCATCCTCTGTAACAGTTTCTAAAGGTTGGGATAAAAGGTCCTCGGGAGGGGGACTTGGGCCAATATCTTCATGCAGCAAATTATCAAAAAGAATATCCCCCTTCGTGTAATCATCATTAATACCCGGAGGTATTGAGAGAATTTTGATTTCCTCCATAACTGTATCATTATTCTCAACTGAAGTAGTAGACGGAGGTAAAGACTCAGAAATAGGAGCAGAATTCAATGCTTCAATTTTAGCAATACGAAGATGAACTTTCAGTAATTTGTCGCGAAGTATAACGTCTTCCACCTCATCTACAAGACCATGTTCAGTGGTGAACTTCTCGTAAGTCGGAGAGAATAAATCAACATCACCCTCATTTCCCGGAGGAGATTGAGAAATTTCAAAGGTGAAATTCTCATAGCATGGAGAAAAATCATCATCATTACGAGCGACCTCGTCCGTAAGCTCAGCAAAAGTAGGGACATCACAAACCTCCTCAAATAAGTTGTCGAGACCAAATTCACTAATCTCACTCGATGAGTCACAATCCTTAGACGCATTTGGGATATCAAGAGTAGGAGTAGTAATCTCAGAAGATGGGTTGAGATCATAGATATCATCCTCGTCATCATCATAATAGTAGTATGGACGCGCAAGAGGAGGAGTATAATCACTAAGATTAGATACTTGCTCTTGCCGTCGTTGCTCCGCCCTTGCCTCGCGTATGCTATCAAATTCTTGTTGAACGTATTGAAGTGTATTCAAAAAAATGGCTCGTTCTTCTTCACTCATTCCAACAGAAGGTTGATGATCGAGGGTGTATGGTGGGGGCTCAAAATTATGAAAACCGGAAGTTTCGCACGGATGTGGTCCATCATAGATCATCGGTTGAAGAGAACTAGAACATGGATTTGGCTCATAATAATTCATCGGTTGACAAGAAAAGGTACCGTGAGGGACCCCACAATTGTTGCAATACGGGTATTGAGGAAAACCCGGTGCTTCTTGTAGATAGCTATTACCATTGTCATAATTGTAACCTGGTTCTTGCTTGTCATGAGACGGGTATCGAATCGGACATGAAACATGCCAATGAGAATCGCTTCCACAATATATGCAAGAGGGTGGAGTAAGTGCATTAGAAGCAAAGGATGAATTAGTCGAATTGCACGATGGACAAAATCCAAATTGTGAATCGGTTGAAACGGGTGGAAGATCTTTTCCGCATTGCTCGCATGAAAACCATTGACATGATTCGCACCTATATAATCGTCTCCCATACCCTACGCAATGGACATAAGAATCCATGAAGAATTACAAATTAGAGGGGTTGAGAAAAAGAATTAAACACAATAGTGGATGAAGAGGAATATTTTTGGTGCAAAAATCTTGGAAAAATAAATTCTTTTTATGCTTTTTTAAATGTTTTTGTATTTTTGAAATTTTTTATTTTTATGGATTTTTGAAAAATTTACAAGAAAAATAACGTTCAAAAGTGAACGGATCCCAAAATCCAACGCGTCTCTCACTAAAAACCGTTAATCTTCACGAAAAGAGCCGGCAGCGGCGCCATTTAATAGTAAGATTTTGCTAGGTTAAAAAGTTCGTTTTCTCGGTGTCTAATCGAATTGATCTCCGGTTAAAAGTGTGACTCAGTTGTTTTTGGTTAAGAAAAAGGAAGTTTGGTTATCTATTTCTACTTGAAAGGTAAAAGAGAAACGTAATAAAAATAAACCAAAAACTTTTAACTAATAATAAAGGAGCAAAACAAATAATAAAACGTAAATTAAAACAAAACAATTAATAAAAATAAAACTAAACGAAGAAATTAACTTTTGACATGAAAATAAAATTTACTAAATGAAAAAGGAGAAAATAAAACTATGAGGGTAATTTAAAACTAAACGAGACAAAAGCTAAAGCGGGTACTAAATAAAAGATAAAACTTAAACTATTCGAAAAAATATTAATACTAAAAATCGACGAAAAATATACCTAAAAATACGTGACTTTCAGAATAAAAATCGGAACAACTTTCAGATAAAACTAAACAATTACGGAACAATACTAATATATAAGCAAGAACCCAAGCAGGCACCTGAAGCACCTAGGCAAGCACCTCTATTTGGCGCCAAAAACCCTTAAGAATGCAAGCATGCAAGCTGGTCATTCTATGGGAATATGTATAGCAAAAGGAAAAGTGTCAGAATGTTTATATAAGAAATGAACTATCAGAATATGTAATTGGAAAAGTATCAGAATGTTTAATATAGTATGTGTCGGAATAGTGAGTTGCAAAACTATCGGAATAATCATCGGAAAAGGTAAACCCTTTTCCGATGGAATGTAAAATACATAAGCAAACCGAATAAGCGCTTATCTAAAAACTTAACCAAATCATATTTAAGAAAAAGCTAATAGACCAAAATTTAAAAACTTTTAAAAACACTAAATAATAAAAATATTTAAAAACAACTTTTTCTAAAAATTAACTTAAAAGCACTTAATTAAAAAAACAAAAATTAACACAATAAGCACTAAAACACTTTAAGCTATAAAAATCAAACACTAAAAGATCAATAAACACAATCAAACACAAACATCAATAAATCAAAGAACATGATTCACAAACTACATGATTATCAAGAATTAGACAAGATTAAAAATAATGAAAGGTAGAATGAGAATGATCGTAAAAAGCTTGAAATAAGATGAAGATTAAAGATTCAAAAGTACAAGATTAAAGATTAAAGATTAAGAAAACTTGAAAGAAAAGCTTAAGAACATGAAATAAATCTAGAGAGAGAAAGTAATCTATTCCTACTCCTAAACTAATCTACTCCTAAAATGACTAACCACCTCCTTATGACATATTAGGAGGGTTTATATAGGAGGAGGAAAATGTGTTGGAGCTTTCATCTTTCTTTCTTCTCATCTCGACTCGATATAAATTCTTTGTCTTTCTCGACGTCGTCTTGGGATTTGTCGATATAAATTTAACTCGTCTTATAATTTTCTTCATTTATTAGACTTGAGTTCTTCGACTTCATTAAACTTCCGTCTTTAGACTTTTTCTTCGATAAATCTTCAGAATAGGCCTTGGACTTCCGTTCTTTTTGCAATCTTGATCTTTTGACTTCATCTTTTCTTGTTTTCTTCGATAAAAACCCGTGAAAGCCCGTGTTTTCTTCCTTTTTCACATTTTGGTCCTAAATCACAACAAAAACACAAACCACACATAATTCTGACATTTACGACATAAAATACACGTTTTGGTTTGGTGTGGTAAAAGGATGGGTGTTTTCACACCTATCAGATGCCACTTGCAATCTTCAAGTCGCTCAATCTTCCTAATCTCACTCCTTCACTAATGTCTATCTAATTGGCCGATCATTCCACGACTCCCGCATGTGGATTGGCCGAAGACATTTTTGTGAAAGAGGGAAAGTTCTATTATCCGGTAGACTTTATTGATGTCGATATTCCCACAGATTCTCAAGTTCCTCTCATTTTAGGTCGTTCGTTTTTAGATACGTCTATGGCTTTGATTGATGTGCATGCTAGAAAAAACACCTTACGTTTCAACGACAAGGAACTTGTTATAAACGCAACACAAAACTCTCAACTTTCTCATGTTTATTCCATCGCAACCACAAACCTCGTTGATATGATCGATGTCGTTTGCGAGGAATTTTCACAAGAAGTTTTAGGTTTTGGTGATGATGAAAATAGTGGCAATCCCACTATGCTCGATCCTATTCTTGATAATTCGACACCATCCTTCACTCCATTTGAAGGTGGTGGTTTTACGTTGGAAGAATTTGATGTTCCACGTACTTGTGACGAAGACCTCGACAACGATGAGGACTTCTCGATTATCAAGGATTTTCTTAATGATTTCACATTTCCTTCACCCGAAGAGGTTATGAGCACTAGACTCGTGACCGGATGGAGAGTGTGCATTGACTATCGTAAGTTGAAGGACGCCACTCGAAAAGACCATTTTCCCTTGCCCTTCATGGACCAAATGTTGGAGCGTCTTACGGGAAACGATTTATATTGCTTTTTAGATGGTTTTTGCGGTTACTTTCAAATTTCCATCGATCCTCGTGATCAAGAAAAAACTACGTTTACGTGTCCATTTGGAACATTTTCCTATCGTAGAATGCCATTCGGACTTTACAATGCACCGGGAACCTTTCAAAGGTGCATGATGGCTATTTTTCATGACATGACCAAGAAGAGGATGGAAGTCTTTATGGATGACTTTTACGTGTTTGGTAGTTCGTTCACCTCGTGTATAGGAAATTTAAGACAAATGTTAAAACGTTGTGAGGACACCAATCTTGTGCTTAATTGGGAAAAATGTCATTTTATGGTTAAATGTGGAATCGTCTTAGGGCACAAAGTTTCTAAAGCGGGGATTGAGGTAGACAAAGCTAAGGTAGACGTCATCGCCAAATTACCTCTTCCCAAAACCGTTAAATGAGTTAGGAGTTTCTTATGCCACGCGGGCTTTTATCGTCGATTCATCAAGGATTTTTCAAAGATTTCTCGACCTATTACACATCTCCTCGAAAAAGATGCACCTTTTGTCTTTAACGAAGATTGTGTACGAGCCTTTGAAATCATTAAGAGGAAACTTACCGAAGCCCCTATTCTTGTTGCTCCCAATTGGAACCTCCCCTTTGAGCTCATGTGTGATGCTAGTGACTACGCTATTGGGGCCGTTTTGGGGCAACATCATGAAAAACATTTCTTGCCTATTCACTATGCAAGCAAGACGATGACCGAGGCTCAACTTAAATACACTAAAACAAAAAAGGAATTCCTTGCCGTGGTGTATGCATATGAGAAATTCCGACCTTACCTCGTCTTGACTAAATGCATAGTATAATACGGATCACTCGGCTATCAAGTATCTCATGGCTAAGAAAGATGCAAAGCCGAGATTGCTTCGTTGGATGCTCCTCCTACAAGAATTTAATGTCGAAATCCTTGATAAAAAGGGAGCCGAGAATCAAGCGGCCGATCAGCTTTCTCGTTTAGAAGATCCTCACCAAAGTGTTTACGAGCCCAATGGAATCACCGAAACATTTCCACTCGAGACACTTGGTGTAGCGAATTCTAAGATTGATTCTTCTACCCCATGGTTTGCGGATATCGCAAATTACCATGCGGTCAACTTCATCATTAAGGGTATGACGACTCAACAAAAATGGAAATTCCTTCATGACGTCAAGTTCTACTTATGAACGAACCTTATCTATTTCGGACTTATGCGGATCAAATCATTCGACGTTGCGTCTTTGGCACCGAAGCTTCTAATATCCTTAGAGCTTGTCACGAGGGACCCACAGGTGGTCTCCACGGTGCTAATATCACGGCTAAGAAGGTCTTTGATGCCGGTTTCTTTTGGCCTACTATTTACCGAGATGCACATGCACTTGTGAAGTTATGTGACTCATGCCAACGACAAGGAAAAGCCTCACAAAACGATGAAATGCCACAAAACATCATCTAAGTGTGTAAGATCTTTGACGTTTGGGGCATTGACTTTATGGGGCCGTTCCCATCATCTCGTGGTAATAAGTACATCCTTGTCGCCGTTGACTACCTATCTAAGTGGGTGGAAGCTAAGGCTTTGCCCACGAACGATGCTCGTGTGGTAGTCAAGTTTTTGAAAAGCTTTTTTCTTGGTTTGAACCCCTCGTGCGATCATAAGCGATCGTGGAACCCATTTTTGGAACGACCAATTCGAAAGGGTCCTAAGGAAATATGGGGTTACACATCGATTTTATACGGCTTATCACCCACAAACGAGTGGGCAAGTCAAGGTTTCAAACCGATCTTTGAAGAGGATCTTGGAAAGATCGATTTTGGGAGAACCGACAATCTTGGTCGGATAAGTTGGACGATGCTTTACGGGCCTTTCGGACCGCTCATAAGACACCCATCGGGTGCACCCCTTATAAGCTTGTGTATGGGAAGAATTATCACTTGCCAATTGAACTCGAACGCAAAGCTTATTGGGCCCTTAAGCATTGTAATGATGATACTGAGACTGCGGGAAAACCCCCGAAAATGCAATTGAATGAATTGGATGAACTGAGAGATATTGATTATGAAAATTCATTGATTTACAAGGAAAAAACTAAAAATATTCATGACTCAAAAATTAAAAACCGAGTTTTTAACATTGTAGATCAAGTGTTGCTTTTTAATTCTCGTTTGAAAATACTTTCTGGCAAGTTTAAATCCCGTTGGTCCGGTCCATTCACCGTTACTCAAGTTTTTCTTTATTGGACCATCGATCTAGCTCAAAATGATGGACCCAATTTCAAGGTGAATGGACACAGGTTGAAGCAGTACTTTGGCGGGGAAGTTCCATCCTTGAACTACCTCGACCAAATCACCTTCCCCAATGATAATTAGTATTGTGGGGATCGAGTCGAGCTCATGACTCGGTAATCAAAAACAAGGTGCCTCGTGGGGGAGTCCCGTGCTTATCCTATGTACATATTATCGCTTTCTAATGTAGTAACTTGAGGGTATTTGTGCCCTTCCAACCTTTGTTTCGTGGTTGTTTGTGATATGTGGTTTTTAGATGATCATGATCTTCACGATTGGAGCCTCTCATGTTCGTTTTATGGGAGCACTCGATCGTTTGCTTTGAAGAATTTCTTAATATCCATGATATATCTTTTGATGTTCTAACCTTAGGTTTTTAGTACACTTCATAAACGGCTTTAAATTTAACGGTTACACCCTTTACATGCTAGATTAAGCATTCGACTACGTCTCTAGTATGGGGGTTTCCAACCCTTAGACTCAAAACATTAAGGACAATGTTTAACTTTATTATGGGGGGTGAATAGATACCTGCCTTGCCAAACCTTCACGCTTTCCAAAGTTTATCTTTTCGTTTATTGTTTTGTTTCAAAATAAGTCTAAAAATGGCCAAATTTTTAAAAATTTCTCATTTTTTATAAGTGTTGAAGACACGAATGTAGATTTTCCAATGACGAGAATAAGAGTAATTTTTGACTCGACCGTGCGTGTTGAGCACTTAGTTTCGATTCCTTAACTTTATATTAGTCTAAGTCTCTTAAATGAGGCCGAGAAATGATAGAGTTAATTATAAGTTACTATGCTAAACGTAGAGTACTCGTATTCTTTCAAAAACTCATGTGTTCTCGTTGTTTGCTTATTTTCCCTTCGCTTGTATATATATTTTGCTTAATAAGTATTGGCTTAGCGGTTTAGTCTTGATTGTTGGTTTCTAGTCTTTTCTAGTAGCTTCCATGTAATTAAATTGGGAAAACATTAAGGTATCGCCAGCTTCACGGTTTTGAAGTATTGGTAACCCAAGTAATCGAAAGATTTACCTAATAATAAGAGTTCAAGTGCTCACCTAAATTAAGCAAACAATTTGAAGCTCACAAGACCGAAAAATCTATGCGAAATTGAAAGTGAATCAAGCCTTAATCTTTGAAGCTTTAAAGATCCAAAATTCGCTTTAGCGTGAGGATATACGTCTTTGGCCATAATAAAACCATCGATGAGGAGGATAATAAAAGGCAAGGCAAGACCAAAGTCATAATAAAAGCATCATGGCGAAGTTGAATAAAAGATGGAGGTAAACCTATGATAATAAGGCCCATCCGTTAGGGGGCGTATAAGAGTTTTGGTAATAAGTCTCATGTTCAAAACCGTTATAAAACCGTGTTTATCGATCCTTCTTGTTGACTTATTTTTTTACATCGTTGTCTATTAGGAGGGGTTATTAATTCGATGGTCTTGATTACACCTGTTATGACTCTATTTTTAGACCTAAATCTCTATTATCGCATAAGTCAAAAATGTATCCTCGTGAAACATTGAAGACAAAATAAAATATAAGAGATACAACTTAGGAAAATGGGAGGATAAGTACGTGATTAGGGCATATGAGTAGTGTTAGCATTACTAACTTATAATGACAATGATCTCGTTGCACGCTTAGCATGGAATTGGGGTGAAAATCGAGGACGACAAAATCATTTCTAACGAAGCATTCATGTGTGCTTGTTCTATGAACCTAAACGTCCCATTTTGCGATGAATATCATATATTATGTCTAAAACGCAAGTAGTAGTAATAGTAGTAGTGTAGCTAGTTTATCATTCAATAAAAGTGCATAAAAATGAATTTTGGAGGTGCTACGATACTTTATTCTAGCATTGCGTGAGGGCACGTCAATGGTTTAGTCTGGGGGGAGTGATGAGACTGCTTTTATACATAGTCTTATCGTCCAGAACGGACTTAAAATGCATTAAATATCATAAAAAGGCCAAATATATGCTTGTGTTTGTTACATGTGTATTTTAGGTACGGATATTGAGAAAATGACAAAAGATCACAAGAAACAAGCAAAAACGAACACGGGAAACGAAGCCGCACAATGAACCAAGCCCTAATGTGGATTTTCCAAGAATAACCCTTGAAGATTTGAAGATTATACAAGAAGGGTCCTCCAATATTGAAGAATTGACACTTTAAACCCTTGTATATTCATAATTACAAGTTTGGTCCCTAAAGTTTGTCAAAATTACAAAAAGGACCTACAACTTTGATGAATTGGCAAGAATGGTCCCTCCAAAATGAAGACTTGTCAATTTTAGTGCTCCTCAAAGTCAATTACACAAGACAAGACCTTCAAGTTTCAAGAAATGTCATGAATGGTCCTTGAAGATACAAGAAAGTACATGAAATACCCTTAATCATACCTTATGAAAGTTTTGAGTCAAAAATGGGAAGTTGGAAACTTTTTAACAAAGGGAGTTTCCTATATGGCTGTTGCAACTTAAAATGAACAAAGTTTGGAATTAGAGGGGTCATATTGGGAAGACACTAAAACTCAACACCACGCCACGTCACAACACCACCAATAACAAACACCCAGCTCACTCTCCCCAACACGTCAGCCCACTATCTGATTTATATTATTAATTATGATTTTAAATCGTTTTATAATAATATCAGATGGCGCTAAACAGGTTATTACCCCACGATTTGGATAAAAAACATCTACTATTACCCTATCTTCAACCCCTAAACCCTAATTCCATTACATCACTAAACCATGGGGCTTTCCCCTAATCTTGTGTAGATCACTAATTTAGCAACACATAAACCTTTTACCACCTCCAAAACAAATCCCGTGTTTGTGTAGGACCCTACCCACATGACCCCTAAGAGACAAAGCTACAACAGCAATCCTATGGCTAAGGACAATTCCTTCCTCCTCGCAACTTTTTGAGTGATTCGGATTCATTCAAACTTACTGGCATCTTCACTAGCATCTAAGATTGAGCAGATTCTTCACATGGGCAAGTCTTGACCACCTTTTAAATTTCAAATGCACAAGGGAAATCTGGGGATTCATTAGATTAGGGTTTGTATGTTTCTAGAACCATTGTACGCGTGCTATGTGAAGGCATAGGATTTACACATTTTCTTCTTTTCCTGATTTTTTTCCTTGGTCACAAACTTGTAAAACCCGTTTTATTAATGAATGAAACATGGTATAGTATTGTTGATGAAAAAGATTCAGGATCCAATTTATTTCTTGTTATTTGATTCTTGAGTGTTCTTGAGTAATTGGTTTTGGAGTAAGTATAAGTTTTGTTGAAACATTGAAGTTCTTTTTATTTTCTTGAAGGTTAAACTGGTTTTAAGAATATGAGTTCGTTCTACTTAAGCAAGTGTTATCATAAGCTACGGGTTTCTACTTTCCATTTAGACCTGAACTAATGAAGTTTTTCCGACCTCACACCTTTATTATTCAGGCTTGGATATGACCATACTTCCCTGATATTTGACTATATCAAGTAAGTGTGGATGTCCAGGTTTGGGTGATAAACTTTGTGGGTTAAATACTTATTAGTTAGGGATCTAAGTATATAGATTTGTCTTAAAAGTTTGGAGAGAGTAAAAGTAAAAAAGGTGTTCTTTGACTAAATGTTTTGGACCCTTTTTTTTATCTGATCTAACCTTAACTACTTAGAAGATTGAGTCAAGTAGCTTCTTTGAGCTCTTGATTCAAGCCATAAGCTTGGTTTACTTTAGTGGTGATTGTGCAGGAAAGTACTAGAGCATTACATCTTTATCATTGTTGGGTTGGGACTGTTGAAATCTCATCAGCATATCCATCTAATCCACATCTTGTCAAGACACTCCTGGCTTGACCTAGCTGTTGGTCAAGCTCAGGAGAGCTTTGCTAACCCTCACTAGGAAGCAAAGTGAGGGAGGTGCAATCTTCTTTCTTTTCTCTATTTTATTTGCTTGTGAGATTGCATGTGGTGAAAAAATTCTTGAATGCTGATTATTGTTGAAGTATGGTTCCTGAAATCTTTTTCTTTAATCATTTTTATTGTATGCTGAGCTTATCTAAGCTGAACTAGGTTATTTAGAAGTTTTGGTTTTGTTTAAATTGGTTAATCTGTTTTAATGGGGTGTTTGTGATTGTGGTTAAACCAGTTTTGGGGTAACATCAGAAGGAGTTTAAATCAGTCAAACATTTTCTAAAAGATAGTGTTAGGTGATATTTGTAGTTTGTTCCAAGTGTGATAGGTTTAAACAAAGATTGCATACTAAAAATTTGGATAAAACAGTCAAAAGTCATTAAACTTATAAGCTGCTTTGTTTTAGTAATCTGTGTATCCAAAATTTGTTAGTTGATAGATTATCATGTTATTTAGGGTTGCATATTAGGTAGTGGTAGTTTTGTGGTTGTTTGAGCTTATGTGAGTGGATTAAAATTCGTGTTAGTGCACTTTAAACCAGCAAAAACATTGCCGGCCATCTGAACTATAACAGTGATTTGATTTTTCGTGATCTTGTGTGTTTTGTAACTTGAATCTCTTGTATTTGTGTTATTTGTGACTCCCACAAGTCAACTGACTTGTGGGGTGCCTTATCTTGCCAAATCAACCAATCAACGAAGCTTTCCTAAGCTCAAAGGTCACCAGACCTTTATTTTAGACTAAGCAGTGGGAAGAAACTTCCCACTGTTAGCACAAGTATAGCTACTGCTACACTACCAGACAAGAACCCTACTTGTCACTATCTGATTTTTAGCTTTTTTTGTCTTTAGTGGGTAAAAGTAAGGATTTTTAGAAGTTTTTATTTTTCTCAGGTTTGTTGATTTATTTTAACATTTTTAGTGAAGTTAAATTTTATTTTACTGTTCATCTTCTATTTTCTAGATTAAATTCAATTTAAATTAGATTTTTAATTACTCTGTTTTTGTCTTGTAGTGCAAAAAATTATCATTTTTTTTTATTTTCATAGTTTTAGAATATTAATTTAAGATTTTTAGTTAAAAAAAGTCCACTGTTCACTGTTTTTAATCATTTTTTAGAATTAATTTGAGATTAATTATATTTTTAATTAAGCTGTTTTGTCTTTTAGTGATGAAAATAACTTTTTACAAACTTTTTCATTTTTCTACTGTTTAGTATCATAAAATAGGATTTTTAGAAAAGTTAAATTAATTTTAGCATTATTTAATTATTTTTAATCATTATTTTAATTTAAAAAGTATTTTTATTCATTAAAAATAGAAAAATAGTTTCAAAAAATCAAGAAAACTACTTGTTAGTTTTTATATAATATAAGTAAGATTATCATTTGATAAAATCATATTTTGGATTTATTTTTAATTTTATTGAATTTTAAGGCATTAAATAGCTTTTAAAATTGAATATTAAATTAGAAATAAGTTTTAAAATATTTTCGTCAAATTTTTATTCTCATTTATATTATTTTTGATTTGTTTTTTTATTTTTAATTAAGTTTTAGATAAAATTTTAAATTTCGTCACGTTTTACGTTTTTTTACGTCTACGTCATTTGTCGTAGTTTAATTTAAAATCATAACCGTCATCCGTTCTATTTTCCTTGTCTCATCAATATAATCACAAACTTTTAATCATTTCTCTACACAACACACTAGCCTCCTTGAGAACGATTCCAACTTTTAGGTCATTAGTGCTTGGTTTTCCTAAACCGACACTTAATACTTCCCACTTTTACCTCGTTTTCCTAAACGAGTGTGAATTTACAACAATCAGTGATGCAATGCACAACCCATCCCAGCTAACTCAGATATCTCTCAAAATATATTTGTTTTAATCACACAGAGAAAAGCATTATCTATTGATTTATTCACTCCGAATATATTGATATTGAAATGGTGGCACTCCTCTCCAGCCTTCGATCACTAAAATCCAAAATGCACGATCGAGTCTAGAGCCATTTGAGATCATCAACAATCTCATTAGGACACACTTTCATAATACCTTGCTTCTTCACACACTGTGAAATGTGAAAAGTAAGAAAGATCTTAAGAGTCCTACGTAAAATCTTCATGATCTTGCCTGAACATCTGAGTAATACGAAAGTAGTATTTACAATGAAGATGAAAATCCTTCTTGAGCGAATATCAAAAAGCTCATGGTAGGTGACTTGTGCGATTCTTTATGAATCAAGCTTGTGATAACTGGAAAGCAACAGTGGTTTAATTCTTAACTGAACTTAAACACGTTCCAGGCCTCTACGCAATATCTTAGTGATCTTGCTAGAACACTTAGAGTTACACTCTATAGTGTTCACAGTGATGAGTGGAAATCCTTCTAGTGTTAACCTTAAACAGCACTTGGTAGGTAACTTGCGAGATTCAATATGAATCAAGCTCGTGACAACTGGAAAGCAACGATGGTGCGATTCTTTAAATGAATCAAACTTGTTCCAGGAATCGGAATTGACGGCTTCAATCATGCGGATATTTTATCCAAATGATTCACTCTTTACGTTGGCAGTCAGCTTTGGACGGTCGAGTAAATAGAATGGGTTTACCCGCGAAAACTTTACAAGGAGATTTTTAATTAAATCTACCTGCCAGAAGTATGATATTTATATCGTCCAATCTCTTCATCGACCGGAGGTAAAATGCTACAGAATTAGAATGAAATGTTCAAAGCCATTTCGTTCGTGTCCACTTATGTTGCGGCATTTGAAGACGGTGGCATTGCGGAATCCGAGAAGAAGTCGTTCCCGCATGCTTATACTTTATGCACTTAATACTTCATCTAATTCTAGGAAGCCTAAAAGTCAAGTCTTCCGCTGTATCGAACTCTGAAGCTTTCAAGAATTACAAAGGTATAAGTATGTGGGACGTGAAGTCACGAAGAGGCGAAGATCACAAGTGATGGATGCACAAGATCAAGACAAGAGATTAATGCTAAAGATTGATATCAAAGATCACATCAGCATGTTCACCAGAAAAGGAAAAAGAAAAGAAAGACGAAGACTACGAGCTCAAGACAAGCATAGTATGCTAGGTTTATTTTATTATTGTAACTTAGGTAACGCCCTTGTTTGGAGTGACCTCCCTTAGGGGGAGATTGTTGGAAATACGTTTTACGTATTAGAGAGGATCGGTCACTCCAACAATAGTCTAAGTAGTAGCTCGTAGTTTAGTTAACTTAATATTAAGCAAACAAGGCCAAGCCAAGCCTACAACTTGTGTAGGTCGGCGGCCTATTGTAAGCCCAAGCCCATCTCATGGGCTTGGGTATATAAACCCTCTCCTTATATGGAGAGGGTGTGGCTTTCTCATACTTTACACATAGTAAAAGGTGTCTTCTTTACTTTCTCTCTCTAAAGTGTGTGTGAAATCTACCATCTTTCTATCTATTTCTCTCTCTAAACATAAGCAAGATTTACAATATTTTAGAGTTATTCCGACACGTTATTCCGATTGGTTATTCTGATAGGTATTCTGACATGTTATTCCGATTGGTATAGCAATTTGATATTCCGATAGGTATTCCGATAGAGTGACAAGTAATTCAAGATTTTTCAAAAACGTGTTTTTGAAAAATTTTGTTCGTCTTGGAATTTTTTGGTTCATCGAGAACATTTTAGGGGATTTCAACATTATTCCTCGGCTTCTACACACAACAACAAAAACATTTACTTTCTCTCATTGTTCGATCAACGTTTGTAATATTAACTTATCGAAATGGAGTATACATCTTTTACGGATAAGTCCATCCTTTTGGGTACGGATAATCGTCCACCAATGTTGGTGAAGACCATGTTCGAGGATTGGGCTTCCTGAATGGAACTTTATATGTTGAACAAAGAGAACAGACATCTCATTTGGGCATCAGTACTCAATGGATCATTGGTATATGGTACATTGACGGAAGGTACTGTTACTCGTCCTCGCACAACGGGTAAACTAACTGGAGATGCTAAGATTCAAGACAAGTGTGATAAACAAGCTACAAACATCATTCTCCAAGTCCTTCCTCCAGATGTCTACAAACTCATCAGTAAACATAAAGTTGCCAAAGAGTTATTGGATAGAATTCGTGTTCTAACGCAAGGCACCTCGTTAACTAAACAAAAACGAGAGTGTAAGCTATATGATACATTTGATAAGTTTACCTATTTCCCTGGGGAGACTCTCAATGATTACTATTTTAGATTCACTCTTTTGATGAATGAGCTTAACATCTATGTCCTGGAGATTCCTACGTTTCAATTGAACACCAAGTATTTGAACACTCTCCCTTCTGAATGGAGCAAGTACGTGACGGCTGTTAAATTACCTAAGGATTTGCATCAAACTAACGTGGATCAACATCAAGCTTTTCTTCAACAACACGAATGCCATGTGATTGAGGCTCGGTTGTCTACACCTCAAGTTCATGATCCACTTGCAATGTATGTCTCAACAAATGACTCCCCAACAAAACATGGCTTTCACTTATCAACAACCATCATACTTGCAGCAGCCACAACAACACACATATCAGAAACCACATCAACCATCTTATCAACGACTAATGATGCCACAACAAGTATTTCAACAAAGTGTTCTTCAATAGCCTTATCCATAGCAACCAACACATCAGGCATCACCATCACAAGCTATCACTTCTCCAATTGGATATACTCCTCAGCAAGGATATTTTCCAATTGAAGCACCACAAGCACAAGCCTTCTACTCTAATGAACTTCCACCAATTCAGGCACCGGTTTTTACTCCAAATGATACACCTACTGATGTCTTAAATCATCTCACTGCCTACTTGTCAAAACTTGTTGCAACTAGAGGTTTTACACCAACGAACAACCAGCTCCACACTTCTTCAAATCCTCGACAACAAGCCACCATTCAAGATGGTCAAGTGACGGTGCAATCCATTCAGGGAAGGAAAAATTCATATGGACCAACAGAAATGACCGTGAACAATCAAGCCGTGAATTCTCAAGCTAGTGGAAATGAAAGCACTATTGGTCCTCAAAAGGTTGTGATTTGCTACAATTGCCGAGGACAAGGTCATATGGCTTGGGAACGCACTCAGCCGAAAAAGAGAAGGGATGCAACGTGGTTTCGTGAGAAGATGTATTTGGTCGATGCTCAATCTAATGGAAAGATTTTGGATTCAGAGGAATTAGCATTTTGTGCAGACCCAGGGGCAGTGTGACAACCCTGGTTTTGAGGTTCGTCACTTAGTTTTATTTTGTGCTAGTTTCGTGTCTTTACGTGTTTATGTGCTAATTGGTGTGTATAGATTGTGGTTTGGATATCGTTTCCGGTACGGAGTACCTTGTGAGTGAAACGATGTGTGATAATTTCATGTTCATGAGCTCACATGGTAGTGACTATGAAATGAGATGGTGTTATTTAGTGGTTTTACGTATACATATATGTATTATAGAAAATCGTATTTTTACGATTTACGGTTTAGCATTTAGAGGTCTTGGATGTGGTAATTAGTCATATGAATATTTTTCAAGATGGTTTTAAGTCATTTAGGACTTAGTTATAAAGTTTATTTCAAAATTTGAGTTTTTTTATAAAAGTGTATATTTTACGTCTTTTACGTAAAACTCGTAAATTTGACTAGTTTTACGGTTTTGAGGTTTTGGAGGCTTTAGGAGATGAAATAAATTAAGGTAAATTAAGGTAATATTAATAAGATATTAATTAATAGTAAAATAAAAAAAAAAGAAAAAAAAACGAAATAAAGGGGTGTAGGTCAGTTATAGATGACTTAAACAAAAAAAGGGGGAAAATTTATGGAAAGTGGGCTTTTGGTTGGACTAGGATTGGTGTACTATATAAGGAACACCTCTCATTAAGTCAAACGCATTTTTTTTGTTCCTGGAAGCCTTTGGTCGACTGTCAATCAAGAGAATTGTGGTTTCATCAAAAATTTGGGGGTTTTCATAAATCAAAGGTAAAATATTTAAACCCTTTGCAATTAAACTGTTTTAATGATTTCTTAATCATATTATGATGGATTTAGGTTAGGGTTTAATTTAAAAACAGTATATTAATGTTATAATAATGATATTATAATGATTACATAAATTAGGGCTTGTAATTAGTGGGGTTAGGGTTAACTAATGAGGATAATTTAGTTAAACCCGTTTTTAAAAACTGTGCAGAATTTTGAGTCAATTGTTTTGATCATATTGGGAGTTCTATAAACTCTTATTTTACGATCCAAGTATCCCTGAAAAGGTAATTGAAGTGGCTTTCTGTAAAACCCGTAAAAATAAGGTCATAATTTAATTCTATTTTCAATTATTTTGAAGTATTTTATAATGTTAAATATTATTATGTTTAACGGTTTAAGTTGAAACCGATATTAAATATTATATTTTAATATTTTGACGAGCAACGAGGACTACTAGTTATCGCGATACCGACGGATGCCAAAAATTTTATATTTTATTATCGATAGTTTCGATATTTAATACTTTCGACGATATCGTTTCAATTACGTATCGAGTCGTTATATTATTTTTTTTCTTGTGCGTTTAAACTTTTAAAAAGTACAATCTAACATTTTCAGGTAGTGAAATATTTTCTCGTATAATATTTTGAAACTTATTTTTGTGTTGGTTGACGAACTCACAATTTACGGATTTGAATTTGGGCTTACGTGCATAATTTAGCGTCCCTTACGACTAAACCGGAAACCTTAGGATTACGTATTTACGTTTTTGAACTCCGTTTATGATGAGACAATTTTTATTGGATTCGTTTTGTATCGTTGATTCATAATTTATAAAAACATTTTTCGTAAACGACCCGAGGGCACGCAAATCGAGAAAACTAGAATCGAGGAATATCCGTAAATTAGTGAGGTGGGACAAAATACATTATGCCACCCCACTAGCTAACATGGGATGGCACATGACCCCACATCTAAGGATGTGGCATCATGTTAGCTAAGTACTTACAAGTGTAAGACTAAGCTTACACTTTAAGCCATTCCTAGCTAAAACCATCAAACCATTCCACCACTTCACACATACCATCTTTCCATACATGCAAAACAACCTCAAACTCTCTCAGCCATCACCACCTTGCCATCCACTTTGAAGCACAAAACACCCCTTTTGATCTTTTCTAGCCATGAAATACATGTTATCTAGCTCTATCATGGAGTTATCTTGAAGCCTTGATCATTTGGTGGCCATATTAAAAACATAGGAGGTGATTTGCTTGTGTCCTAGGGCTGATTTCTCAACTATTGTTCTTGGTGTTTGATGATCTTGGAGTTACTTTTGGTGTTCATCAAGTTCTTGTCTTCCAAAAACAAGAAATACACTTGGTTGGTAAAGAAGATCATCCTCTCCATTTTCTCTTGTTATTTTTGTAAAGAACAGATGTATTTTATTTATTATTTTATATGTATATGATGTATATATGATGATAAAAATGTTGTGTGGGGATCAAGTGTTGATAAATATGCTTAAAAAGGGTAATAACTATAAGAAATGAGGCTAAAATCATGCTTATTTAGTTGGCTGTATAAAAACAGTATATAACTAAAACTTGAACTGATAAAATTGCATGGTATGATCCATTTACAGTAAGTACAAGATGTTATACACATGTGAGAGTTGGCCATGCAATGGAATCAATATAATGAGTGAGATATGATCAAAACAAGTTGGGTGTTCTAATCTGAATAAACAGTTTTGTATGGACTGTTAAGGAAAGATAAACTTAAAATGAGCAGTATTTATAACTAAGTTAAATGTAGCACATAATATGAAGATCATGCCACCCAAAAATGAGGTTCTAATTCATAATAGAACTCTAGATATGATAAAAATGGTGAAGATGAAAATAAAAATCAGATTTTGAGAATTAATGTTTATTATTATTATATAAGCACTCAAATTTTATTGTATAAAATGTAAAATAAAAACCCATTAACTTATGAAACTTATTTATATAAATATGTAAAAGGTTAATTAAATGGATGAATTATATAACCCGAACTATAGGACATACGGACATTAACGAGCTAACTAAGCATATTGGACTAATAATTGGACTAAATAAGTTAAACACTTATAAAAAGAACTTATTGGGCTTAACCCATTTGGGCCTAACATGGAAAGTATAGATACTGATAATATAGGTATAAAATGGATTAAAACAAGTTAAAGAACTTATACTAAGCTTATTGGACTTAAAATAGGTAAGTAGGTAAAACTAGTAAACTAGTAAAAAGTTACCAATACGTAAACACTAAAATGAGTAAACAAGGATATATAAACCCACTTGATCATCATCATATGTACAAAATCATCATATGTATATGGTTATTTTGATAAAAGTCATTAGACGAGCGTCTAAGACCGATTATTATTTATATAGGTTTACGTGACGGAAGCACGCCCGTAGCCGATAATCCGCCTTTCATTATCAACGTGAGTCTATAGCCTCGCTTTATACTAGTTATTAATTGATTTTAAACCCGCCAGGGGGAATACATGTTTTATAAACTTAGAAAAAAAGATTTTTATGGTATGTTTTGTCCCTCTATGAATGGACCCGTGGTTGCCTTTAAATTGCATTAAGTGATTGCCTTTGTTAAAACCTCAATTATGGACCGTTAATTAACCTATGATGGGTTAACCGCTAGTACAATTAAGAGATATATAGGGGAAGCCGCCCCAGTTCAGTTTTTGTGGACTTGTCATAGAAGCTTAGGCCCGACCTCCATACTGTTTGAACATATTGTATTGAGAAGTCAGGTATACGGCAATGTACCAATAATCTGGAGGTAATCGACAATTAATAAATCTCTCATCTTATTAGACTGATATGGGAGTGTCTAAGGGCTCGGTTCCATGAGCTTATTGCAATTTATGATATATACAATTATCATTGTTGATGCAAATTATTATTTGATGCTTATAAGCATGCCACAAACTTATAATTTTTGCTTGTGTTCAAATTGATTTCATAAACCTATAGATTCACTCGGCATTTTTGCTGATTGTTTTACTCACATGTATTTCAGGTAATCATGAAGTGGAAGCTTGGAGGTCACGGGAATGAAGTTGTGCACTGCTTTTGTTGTTCAAACTCTTTGATTTATTTATAGTTCCATTTTTAAAACAAACTAATATGTTGTTTTAACTTATCTTTTGGTAACGATTACTTGGGACTACGCTACTCTGAAAAATGTTTTAGGAACGATAAATCTAAAACGTCTCTTTTCGAGTCGTTCTTTATAAATTATGTGTTGTTGTATCATTGTTTAGCACCCAAAGATGTATTCCGTTGCGTGTAAATTTGGGGGTGTTAGAGATTGGTACCAGAGCCATGAGTTATAGAGAACTAGGTCTTTTTCTAAAAACCTAAACTATAACTGTCGGTTTTATTTTTCAAAGAGTCGGTGCACATGATTTCGCGTGACTTCGGGTTCAAGCTACTTCTGGGATTACAACTTTAGTATACATTATTATGTATGCCTTATTGCTAAGTATTTCTAAATAAATACTATAATCCTTTATCGATATATATTTATGTCGTTAAACTTTGCGATAAAAGTTTATCATTTATTAATGATTAACTTAAATAAATACAATGAATTTTCAAGATCTTTCTGTATTTATTTTTGAACTATTTAAATTGCTTTTATTGCAAATTTTTTTATATTATGACCTTACATAACTTCATCTACGCGCGTTACTTTCATTGTTTAACCCTTTGTGATATCTATATAGATATTCAAATCGTCTTCCGGCTATTTGTGCTTGGACGTCTTTTAACGTAATCTCTAGACCATTGTGTAGCTCAATGTGTCCTTGGAATAGACTAACCGCTATCGTGTGAGTCATACATTTGAAACATTTCTTAAAATAGTGTTGAATAATACCATGGTTTTTCATAATATTTTGTTGATTTTTATTATCGTTTTACACGACATGCGAAGATTTAATTCGTTGACATTTATATGTATCGACTCCGAAGTGTATTGTTCACTTATATTTCGGTAACGTCATCGTTATTTTATAAATCATCGTCTAGATTATGGCGCTAGATTGGAATACGATTTTACATCTATAAACTTGTATTATCCTCTTTCATTAACCTTCTTGCTCTCGGAACGTAACCTATGAATGTTCCATTCTTTTCTTGTTATGTTTTGTGTTTTTGACAATCGTGGCACCAAGGAGATTTGCCTACATTGCATTTGAAATCTAAATTACGAACGTCTTTCACCGTCTTACTTCCTAAATTTAGTGTTGAATACCTTGAAGCATTTTCTGTCATTCATCATGCTATATTTTATTTTATGCTCATTACGAGATTTATTTTTCGTTGTTATAAAATCCACAACACATGTTTGTATATGTATATTTTTTGAGCCGTTAAGAAGTGTCGAAAAATACATTTTTTGTAGAAACTGCAGGGGGAGTATAACAGGTCAAAACATAAAAGTAAAACCTGCGTTTTTAAAATAAAACAGTCAAACCTGCACAGAACTTGCTGGGGTATTTTGGTCATTTTACATTGGGTTTCAGGTCTCGGGTAAAACTAGAAAGTCGTCTGAAACGTCGTTTTGGATCAAAATGCTTTAGACTCCGAGTCTTGGAGATGTCGTTTATCGGGTCAATTAATCGGCTCATATTTAAAAGTTAAATCTGATAGAAAATTCAGAACATGCGTTTTAAATGTTTCTAAGCTATTTTGATTTCATTTGAGATCGTAAAATTTTAACAAATATTATTTTACAACTAACGAATACTAGTTGCATGTGAAAATGTTTAAAAATAGAAACAATACAGGATTAGCAATTACCGGAATAATGGGGTAATTTGAAAATGAATAATATACTTTCTTAAAAGCATGATGTGTCGAGTATCTTACATAGAATACACATGTGGATTGTTTTATTCTTTTCATCTATATGACTCTTTTGTCATTCGATATTATTTTTATTTTCGTTTTCTTCTAACCTTCCACTGATTTGAGTTGCCTTTTGAAGTTTTGTCTTCACATTCTTCGTCGACATTATTATCACGTGTCTCATGGCGTTTCCGTCTAAACCTTATAACCTTTTGAAACATTAACAACTTGTAACCATTTCATTGGTTGTTTTATGAACTACTATTTGCCACTTTTTGCAAAATTTTGACTACTTTATACGTTGTCATAATGTCATATTATAAATAAATCTGATATTGTTTTACGATTATTTTCACCAATTGTTTTTACTTTGGTCTTAATACTTTTCGTAAGATTAAAAGTTGCTTATTAAGTATCTCACAAATTACTTGTATCCTATAAATTTATAAACTATTTTTAAATTCCATTTTACAAATGGCATGGTTTATATAAACATAAGAAACGTAATACTTTTCGACGAAATGAAGCACTGCATTGCTAGCCCTAAATTATACATGGCCTGATCACCTATGTCTAATTTAGAAGGAGCCATGCTAGGCTGAATAGTAGTCACCTTAAAAATCTTGATAATAATCAACTTTTTACTTGTATTTATGATAAAGATAAATAAAATGAAATAAAGTGAAAAGAAGTTTTGAAAACCTTCATATCTTATGCAAGTAGCGCAATTTCTATGCATCCGCATACGTTTTCTTACCTTTTCTTGAACGAATTACGCGCTTACGAATATGTTTTTACTCGACAATCGTTTTTCCACTTGTTACTTCATTTTGTCTTATAACTGATTTCTTTTGACCGTTCGTCTAATTACTGACTGTTGATAAATGACCTGAAAGTCTCGATGTTGTATCCTTCCTTCTTGTCCAATCTTCTTTTATGCGACTGGGTAGATCTTTGGAATGTCTCTGCACGTGAATAATGAATTATCACTAGAGTGATTTCCGTCTATCCGGGATGACGTCTGTCACTCTCGTTTGTCTCGAAATCCACTCTTGTGAACCGTGCTTTGACTTCTCTCTTTAAACACTAACATCGTTCATTTGATTTGTTTTAATTACAAGTGATTATTAGGAATTTTATTTATTAAAATTTTTGTATGGATCTTCTTTCCGATCATGTATCGACCACCGCTAAGTTAACGAGTTGATATTCGTGAACCATCAACCGCACTAACAAAATTGACAACTTGTTTAATCTATTATTTCTTATCGTCTTACCATCAACTCCTTTATTTTATTATTCTCTTTAAGAATTCATACGACATTTGCTTCGTTCTTTTTTGTACCATTGATTTCGTATTAATTGTTGACTATTATTTTCATTCGTATTCGTTTGTTATCTTGTCACATTTCGAAACCCGAATATATCCCATGTTATTTTGAAATAATAAACACCTGTATGTATTTCTACAAAGTATTATAAAATTTTTATGGAACTTGTCTACATTTTCTAATGATTTTCAATTATCGAAATAACCATCACAAGTAAAAGGTCAAATTTATACACCATATTTTGTATAACTAAAACTAATGTTTAAAATAAGATTATGTTCTACCTTTTGAACTAATTGACTTATCATACTTTACTTTTAATATAATGAAATTGCCAGTTTAATTTATATTCCTAATAGTGATTTAATTTGGAAATTTTATTCTCTAATTGTAACCATCAGTATGAGTTTAATTAATAAATTTATGTCATTCTTTCAAAGTTTCTTAAGACGACCAAATAAATTTTGAAACTATTTTACTTCTATTTTTGATGTATCATCTTTATCAAGAAAGTAACTCAACTGAGTTTTAAGGTAATACCAAATCCGGGACGGATAATTGTGACCAACGTTATTTTAATGTTAATATTTAATTCATTCTTCGCTCTCATTTTTCTAGTATTGCGAATTATTATGTTTTACGGTTACGTGATTCGAGATCCCTCGTCGATCGTTAATCTTTAATCATTTTACCACATCTTGTTCGTTTATGCGTTTATTGAAGTCATTTTTATCTCGTTCTGTTCCTCGTATTGAAGATCACTATTTTATTTTGAGTTTAAAATGAATCTCGGGAAGCAGTGTATAAGAAGAAACGATAAGTATCACCAGGATTTATGTGTGTACTCGTAGAATGATGGAGGACCGAATCTCTTAATAAATGGAGATAATAAATTCGTTACAACCTCGAGGAGTATGTTGAAGCCGACACCGCAAGTGGAAAGACTCTGGAGATCAGGTGGTTATTATCAAGGGTTTGTTCAAGGTTTTCTCGATGATTAACGATGGAAATCTATACTTGATGTTATTGTTCGACCTTTTATTTTTATGTACTTAGGTGGTATGTGATCTAGTCAAATGATCGTAAGTTGTGAGAACTTGAGACGGCATCATCCGATGACGTCCGATCATGTAGAACACATATTATGTAATATCTTTATGACTTTCAACGACGATGTTTATTGAGACTTTAATTCGCATTGGCGAAAGTAAGGCGAGTTGAGCGCCGGGACGTCGCTCCCTTAAGGTGGCGAGGATGTAAAACCCGTAAAAATAAGGTCATAATTTAATTATATTTTCAATTATTTTGAAGTATTTTATAACGTTAAATATTATTATGTTTAACGGTTTAAGTTGAAACCGATATGAAATATTATATTCTAATATTTTGACGAGCAACGAGGACTACTAGTTATCGCGATACCGACGGATGCCAATTTTTTTATATTTTATTATCGATAGTTTCGATATTTAATACTTTCGATGATATCGTTTCAATTACGTATCGAGTCGTTATATTATTATTTTTCGTGTGCGTTTAAACTTTTAAAAAGTACAATCTAACATTTTCAGGTAGTGAAATATTTTCTTGTATAATATTTTGAAACTTATTTTTGTGTTGGTTGACGAACTCACAATTTACGGATTTAAATTTTGGCTTACGTGCATAATTTAGCGTCCCTTACGACTAAACCGGAAACCTTAGGATTACGTATTTACGTTTTTGAACTCCGTTTTTGATGAGACAATTTTTATTGGATTCGTTTTGTGTCGTTGATTCATAATTTATAAAAACGTTTTTCGTAAAACGACCCGAGGGCACGCAAATCGAGAAAACTAGAATCGAGGAATACCCGTAAATTAGTGAGGTGGGACAAAATACATTATCCCACCCCACTAGCTAACATGAGATGGCACATGACACCACATCTAAGTATGTGGCATCATGTTAGCTAAGTACTTACAAGTGTAAGACTAAGCTTACACTTTAAGCCATTCCTAGCTAAAACCATCAAACCATTCCACCACTTCACACATACCATCTTTCCATACATGTAAAACAACCTCAAACTCTCTCAACCATCACCACCTTGCCATCCACTTTGAAGCACAAAACACCCCTTTTGATCTTTTCTAGCCATGAAATACATGTTATCTAGCTCTATCATGGAGTTATCTTGAAGCCTTGATCATTTGGTGGCCATATTAACAACATAGGAGGTGATTTACTTGTGTCCTAGGGCTGATTTCTCAACTATTGTTCTTGGTGTTTGATGATCTTGGAGTTACTTTTGGTGTTCATCAAGTTCTTGTCTTCCAAAAACAAGAAATACACTTGGTTGGTAAAGAAGATCATCCTCTCCATTTTCTCTTGTTATTTTTGTAAAGAACAAATGTATTTTCTTTATTATTGTATATGTATATGATGTATATATGATGATAAAAATGTTGTGTGGGGATCAAGTGTTTATAAATATGCTTAAAAAGGGTAATAACTATAAGAAAAGAGGCTAAAATCATGCTTATTTAGTTGCCTGTATAAAAACAGTATATAACTAAAACTTTAACTGATAAAATTACATGGTATGATCCATTTACAGTAAGTACAAGATGTTATACACACGTGAGAGTTGGCCATGCAATGGAATCAATATAATGAGTGGTATATGATCAAAACAAGTTGGGTGTTCTAATCTGAATAAGCAGTTTTGTAGGGACTGTTAAGGCAAGATAAACTTAAAATGAGCAGTAGCTATAACTAAGTTAAATGTAGCACATAATATGAAGATCATGCCACCCAAAAATGAGCTTTTAATTCATTATAGAACTCTAGATATGATAAAAATGGTGAAGATGAAAATAAAAATCAGATTTTGAGAATGAATGTTTATTATTATTATATAAGCACTCAAATTTTATTGTATAAAATGTAAAATAAAAACCCACTAACTTATGAAACTTATTTATATAAATATGTAAAAGGTTAATTAAATGGATGAATTATATAAATGGTTGTGGAATAATACTTATAAGTAATAAAAACTATAAACTTGATTTTTACGACTTTTTCGGCTATTACCGTAAAATTAACGTTTTTCGCCAATTAAAACTTAGACGATCAAACCCGTCTAATGTAAAGTTTTTAAAATTCATATAATGATATATAAGTAACTAATACAAGTAAAAACCGATAAAACCCGAACTATAGGACATACAGACATTAACGAGCTAACTAAGCATATTGGACTAATAATTGGACTAAATAAGTTAAACACTTATAAAAAGAACTTATTGGGCTTAACCCATTTGGGCCCAACATTTAAAGTATAGATACTGATAATATAGGTATAAAATGGATTAAAACAAGTTAAAGAACTTATACTAAGCTTATTGGACTTAAAATAGGTAAGTAGGTAAAACTAGTAAACTAGTAAAAAGTTACCAATACGTAAACACTAAAATGAGTAAACAAGGATATATAAACCCACTTGATCATCATCATATGTACAAAATAATCATATGTATATTGTTATTTTGATAAAAGTCATTAGACAAGAGTCTAAGACCGATTATTATTTATATAGGTTTCCGTGACCGAAGCACGCCCGTAGCCGATAATCCGCCTTTCATTATCAACGTGAGTCTATAGCCTCGCTTTATACTAGTTATTAATTGATTTTAAACCCGCGATGGGGAATACATGTTTTATAAACTTAGAACACAATATTTTTATGGTATGCTTTGTCCCTCTATGAATGGACCCGTGGTTGCCTTTAAATTGCATTAAGTGATTGCCTTTGTTAAAACCTCAATTATGGACCGTTAATTAACCTATGATAGGTTAACCGCTAGTACAATTAATAGATCTATGGGGGAAGCCGCCCCGGTTTAGTTTTTGTGGACTTGTCATAGAAGCTTAGGCCCGACCTCCACACTGTTTGAACATATTGTATTGAGAAGTCAGGTATACGGCAATGTACCAATAATCTGGAGGTAACCGACAATTAATAAATCTCTCGTCTTATTAGACTGATATGGGAGTGTCTAAGGGCTCGGTTCCATGAGCTTATTGCAATTTATGCTATATACAATTATCATTGTTGATGAAAATTATTATTTGATGCTTATAAGCATGCCACAAACTTATAATTTTTGCTTTTGTTCAAATTGATTTCATAAACCTATAGATTCACTCGGCATTTTTGCTGATTGTTTTACTCACATGTATTTTAGGTAATCATGAAGTGGAAGCTTGGAGGTCACGGGAATGAAGTTGTGCACTGCTTTTGTTGTTCAAACTCTTTGATTTATTTATCATTCCATTTTTAAAACAAACTAATATGTTGTTTTAACTTATCTTTTGGTAACGATTACTTGGGACTACGCTACTCTGACAAATGTTTTAGGAACGATAAATCTAAAACGTCTCTTTTCGAGTCGTTCTTTATAAATTATGTGTTGTTGTATCATTGTTTAGCACCCAAAGATGTATTCCGCTGCGTGTAAATTTGGGGGTGTTAGACTTTCCAATGCAAGAAACTAGAACTAAATTGGAGGTCGGGAAGTGGGTCAAAAACATGTTACAAAAGTCGGAGGTCAAAACTGTTTTGAAGTCAGCCTGTTTTCTTTTTAAGTTTTGGTTTTTTTTGGGTACTTAGGGTTGCATTGGGATCTTCTAACGAACATGAGAGATGGTTTATATATTGTAGTAAGTATCTGCACTTGGGCTAAGGTTGTGGTTTAGGGTAAGACCCCCTAATCATAACAAACTTTTTGTATGTTTAAAATCAATAAATTTGGAATGACAAAAGTATATATATATATATATATATATATATATACATATATATATATATATATATATATATATATATATATATATATATATATATATATATATATATATATATATATATATATATATATATATATATATATATATATATATATATATATATATATATATATATATATATATATATATATATATATATATATATATATATATATATATATATATATATATATATATATATATATATATATATATATATATATATATATATATATATATACCGGGGACTTAACAGTAGCTTTAAGGTTGGGGCAAGTGGGAGGTGTTAGCTAACATATGTAAGGGCAAAAATATTCCCTTTACAGAGATCATGGGTGTGTTTAGGTGGGCGTTTGGCTTATAGTTTGGAGACCAAAAACTGGGACTGTTTATGATAAAATGTTAACGGGATGTGTTATGAAGTAAAACGAGTTAAGGGCTTTATAGAGGGGTGTAATGAGATGCTTAGAGCATATATATGAGGTATATATATGGGAAAAGGTTAGATGTCCATCATAGGTTGATGAGCCATTTTAGTGTTTGGTTCAATGTTTTGATTATGTGGTTTTGGTTGTTAGCTTTTTGCTAGTGCGCGGATGTTTGGGGAAGCTCAATCAGGTGAGTTTCATAGTCCCATGTTTACTAATGTTTATTACTTCCAGATGGGATGGAAGACACACTGTTATGTTATTTATAAATGATGTTGTGAATGTTTGGCGTTGGTAATGGACTTATGTGTGCATACTTATGTGATTAACTGCTAGATAATTCTTGATTGTTTATGTTTAGACTTGGTACCAAGGGGTTGTTGACAAGGCGGGGCCTTGGGGAGTTACATAGATGTGTGAGCATCTATGGGACCATAGTGTTTAGTAAGGCTGGGAGCCTTGGATTGGGATTTGGTTCATAGGTGTTTGGATGCCTATGGGAGTATGGTGTTTGGTATGGTTGGGAGCCTTAGTTTTGGTTTGACTAGTTAAATCTTGAATGTTAGTTTGTTAATGCATATTAGTATCACATTGTCCATATGTTTTTTTTAACTTTTGGTTGTTACTCACAGCTTATGGTTTGTTTTGGCGTTGGAGTCTAAACCTATGACGCTCACCAGCATTATGTTGACGTGTTTTAGTGTCTCTTTCAGGTGTGAATGTGGTTAAGCGTGAGGATAGAAGTGGCTAGACTTGGATGCCTTAGGATTGCATATAGAAGGAGATCCCCGTTCCTTCTTAGTTTACCTTTATGTTTTTTTGATAAGTGATACATATTGGCACCTATATGTTTGTTTGGTTTATGTTTATTGTTTGTATTGGGTAATTGGTAGGACTGTTACCTACTTACCTAGACTCCTGCATGGTTGAGATATTGTCATGACATTTGTGTCGCCATTTATGAAATTATATTTTCATTTTAGTTTTCTCTATAGAGACACCATTTGTTGTGATGATATCCATACGTCGCGCCCCATATTCCGCCATGGTGGGGTGTTACAGAATGGTATCAGAGACAATGGTTATAGAGAATTAGGTTGCCTAGTCGCGTAGCCTAGTCTATAGCTTAAGGGTCCCTACATATAGGCGTCATAGGAGTATGTGTGCATTTTATAATAATTGATGTGTTTGGATCTTATTTATTGCGATGTTTTGACTAGTATGAATTGTAGCATAGTAAGTTCATACTTTGCCACATGGTATTTTCTTTTCGGGTTGTAACTAGTGCGGGTTGAACCATAATCATCCACGCTAGTCATTGTCGTATTTTGCTTAAATTGTACATTATAGTACATAACTTGGTACATGGTAGTTTCTATCTTTTGATGGGTTATTTTATGTACACGAGAGATATTATTTCTTTTGATGTTTAAGTCATGTTCCATAAGAATAATGTGGTGGTTCGAGTTAGTAGGAGTAGGTGGATATGAAGGGTTTTAAGTTGTTTCCACTCTTACGGGCGGCATGACTTATAACTGATTATGTTTTCGTTCTGGATTTGGTCTATGATGTTTTAGCTGGACTATGGATTTATGTATTCCAAGAGTATTACTATGTTATTTTAATAGATGGAGTTTTGGACTTTATTGTTTATGTGGTTATGAGCTTATGTGAGTATATGGATTTATATGTTATATGTTGTATTGATTCTTATAAGTGTCGTCATAGGAGGGAGTGCATCGGGGGATGGGAAATTGTATAAGTATGATGGCCAACATAGTTATACAAGTACCAAAATTTCAATGGGTTCTCAAGTATGATGCATGAAAGAGGGTTAGTACATGCTTGCATATGATGAGATGTAGAATTTGGGTATACGTAATATATGGGTTTCTGTAATGGCTGCCTATGAGATGGCTATTTTCTTTTTGTGTTATATGTTTTGGGTTATAGTTGTGTTGTGTGATTATGGGGTCACACGATATGGTTTGGTTTTGGAGGTGGGCTTCATGCCTTGTTGTGGCACGGTGAGATGGTGATTACTCGTATGGAAAAACGAGCGTATAAAGCGATTGATTGACTTGACATGTATGATAACGAGTATGTTTGGGAGATTCGATAGGTATACATATGCGGATGTATATATACTAATAGATGTTATGTTATGTTTTACGGTCGTTCATAGTTATTATAACTTGAACGTACCTAGTACTCTCTTGTGTTTAAACAATTTATTAGTGCTCGAGTTTAGTGGAGTTTCAACGACGTTTTGAATCTTTTGAAGTGTGTCTTGTAGTGTATTCTTCGAGTTTCGTATTTCACGTGTACGTTTTAAAATGGTGTTCTTGGTTTTAAGCCTATTGAAATAACTTGGGATTTCTTTTGAAATAATGAAATTTTTTGTGTTGGGTCTTACATTTCTTTAGGTCGATATATATTGAGAAAAAGGGGGACTTGGAAATCTATTATAGGGTTAGATAGTTGGTTGTATTCGGTAAAATAAGGGTAAGGTGTTGGAGTCGTGTTTTAAACAAGGTGCAACATAAGATTTCTTTTTAATCAACACTTATTTATTTCAAATTCTAAAAGACTTTCTTTAAAATAAAGCGAAGTAAAATTTCTTTCTACTTACATAGTTTATATACTTGGGTTTATTCGATTCACGTCACATATAATTATTAATACAAGGTTAAATTGAGTTTATGAAGATTTCACATACAATTTTATCTTTCATTAATATAAAACTGGTTTGGTCATAACTTGTTCGTTTTTAGAGCTTTTTGAGTGATTCAAAAGCCAAAAATTATGTACCCGGAACGTACTTTTAAAATATTCATAAAGTATAGTCATGGGAGGTAAGTGGACTGGTCGGAATTGTTGTACAAGTGTCAGGTTCAAGGTTGATTTTTGAATAGTAGTTTATTTTTATGATTTGGGATGCACGGGATACCTAGTTTTTGAGTTGAGTTTTGAGTTCGTCAAGAGGGTTGTTTGTAGATTGTTTGAGTCACATAGATGTGAGGAGGTAATATATATATATATATATATATATATATATATATATATATATATATATATATATATATATATATATATATACATATATATATATATATATATATATATATATATATATATATATATATATATATATATATATATATATATATATATATATATATTTATATATATATATATATATATATATATATATATATATATATATATATATATATATATATATATATATATATATATATTCTTTTGGAAAATCGATCTTTTGCACGGTTTATGTAATATGTCGCGGGGCGTAATATGTTTTGGTTGCCATTGGGTGTTTTTGGCATTATTTTTCGTTGTCATGGGTCATCTTGAATTGATACACGTTTTGGGTTTGAGTTTTCTCTTGAGTCTTGTGGTTTTGACTGGTTTTAATTGGTGCACGTGAAATGTCGTTAGTTATCTGTAGGTTTGATTCGTTGATCGTATCTGATGGATTCAGGATGTAGTTTTGGTTTCGTATTGTTCGGGAACGTTGAGGTAGCCATATGAAAGACTTGGTCGCGCCTACACGCTTAAGTAGGTGACCATGAGAGAACGGTCGGAATACCCTTAGTGGGGAAGAAAGAGGTTCGTAGACGAACTAATGTGGTCATGAGGTCTATTAGGAGTGCCAAGGGAGATGAATAGAGATTTGTGAAATGTATGGATATTGGCACAAGTAACGTGCCATAGAGAGTGTTGGAAGGGGATATTGTTCGTAAGGCATGTATGTTTTCTGAAAATTTCCTGAAATTTAGTAGGTTTGCCTATTATTTTGAGATAAAACCATGAATAGAACAAGTAGGAGAAGTGAGAGGAGTTGGAGTTAGTGCCTTTCCTAGGAAATTGTTGATGGAATGATTTCAAGAACAAGAGTTGATGGAAATTTGCAACGGATGCAAGGTAAAAGTCGAGTTGCTTAGTAGTAGATTGGATGAAGAAAGCGGTTGAGTGGTCTGATGAGAGGAAGCATTGGTATTTTAAAATGCGTGTAGAATTTTGCAAGTAGAATGAGGTAGGAATTTATTCGTATTGCCGCTGAGAGAGGTTGCAAGGAGGACATAGTTGAAACTGCTAAGGATGTTGTATGAACACTTTGGGTTTATGGTTATGCATTTGGCTTCGCCAAAGCACTAGCGGTTTTCACAGGAGCATCGTTGACATCTTGATCTACTCAAATCTGATAAGGAGAGTGAGGCGAATTATGTGTTGGTTTTGAAGTGGAGTTATACGTGAGATTTTCGAGTGTGAGTTTTAGTAATAAGTTTACCATGATGTGTGGTCAGAGATGATGGCATATCGAGGAACCAGCAAAGGGCGAAAAGAAGAAGGATGAGGAAGCATTTTGGAGGCTGAAGAAGTGGATTGGATAATGAGCCGATCTTGGCATTATCGGAAGGACTAGATGAATTCACGAAGCATGACGATACGTGGAGCAAGGAGTTGGACGCGTACGAGGACGACAAAGAAAGGCGATCGCTTATACATTGCAGGAACTGAAGATTTGGAAGAACTAGATAAGACTTAGTTAGTGGAGCTGGATTGTTATATCTGCCTAGAATGCTAGAGGCATTTGGTGTACGAGACGTAGGGAATGATCTATACGGATCATGAACGTCTCCAACACATATTTAATCATCTTGATTGAACATTTGCAAAGGTAGTGGGTGGAGTTAAGTGACGAATGAAAATTGCAAGGCAAAGTACCATCTTGGAAAGGCAAGCATAGTCGATGAGACATGGAATAAGAAGAATGAAGTGAAGCTGAGACGAATTTGAACTATATGGATGACGTATTAGGGTGGTTTGGATGAAGGATGTAGGTTGCACGAGTTGAGTTGTCTAAAGCAGAGAACGCGTCAACATGTATGTTGCGTGGCTTGGACAATCATATGGAGAAAAGGGACATAGACTATACTTCCTACATAGATAGGAGTAGTAATAAAGAGATTTTACTAGGTTAAAAAGTTCGTTTTCTCGGTATCTTCTCGAATTGATTTCCGGTTAATTGTGTGAGATTAGTAGTTCTTGGTGAAACAAATATTTTTGGTTTTGGTAAAATAAATGTGCAAGACTTAAAATTAAATGACAAGTAATCCAAGCTAAAACTAGTTGAAACGTAAATGGTGCAATATTTAAAACTTTAAAAGTAAATGACGAGTATTTAAATGACGTAAAATTAAGACTTAGCGAAAAGTAAATCGACAATTAAATAAAAATGCAAAACGAAATTAAAACGAACTAAAAAAAAAACGAGAAAAAATTGACACTTTAAATAAAACAAAATATTAAAACAAAACAAAATACCCCAATCGGAATACACCCGATCGGAATCCAATCGGAATCCGATCGGAATGTACCCATCGGAAAGGCTGCTGATCGGAATGTGTAAAATGGCCCCAATCGGAATGATAGAGAAAATGGTGCAATCAGAATATAAACAAAACAAGCTGATCGGAATAACGTAAATTGTCCCATCGGAATGTGAACAAAACTTTACAATCGGAATCCTTAAAATTGAGCCAGATCGGAATAATACTAAACCACCATAACCGGAATACTGAAAACCCTTTTCCGATCTGGTGATCGGAAAGAGGGTGGCTGCTCGGAATAATGTGATCGGAAAGGGGTTTTCCCTTTCCGATTTAAGTGTGATTCGAAATAAGCAAAGAAAGTAAGCTATAAGAATAAGCTAATCTCTAAAACTCGAACGAATCTAAATCGAAATGGACTTAATAAGCACGAACATCAACTTATCAAACTGAAAATAAACAAACTTTTAGATCAAACAATAAAAAGATGAACTTTTTAAGAAACCTTTAAATCCAATAAGCATTAAGATGAAATAAAATCAAGGATGAACATGAATCATAGATAAGCAAAAAAGAAAGGTAGAAGAAGATGGTTAAAAATAAGAACTTGTTTAAAAAAAAGATTTCAAAATTAAAAGACTTACTTGAATTGAAGAAATTAAAAGTAATTAACAAGAAATGAAAATGGTGGAAGAGTGGTTTGTCAAGCCACCAACAACATGAAAATGAACTAAGCCTAATCTATTTATAAGGGTGATTAGGGAGGAGCTTAGGAAGCTTCCTCCCTCTTTCCTCTTTTCCATAATTGCACACTTAAGTCCTTTTCTTCTTAATTGTTTGTTAATCTTGGACTTAATGACTTTGTATCGGGATTTCTTTGAACTTGTCTTGAATTTTCTTCATAAATAAGACTCGAGTTCTTCGGCTTTTAGTAAACTTCCGTCTTTTGACTTTTTCTTCGATAAATCTTCAGAATTGGTCTAGGACTTCCGTTCTTTTTCCACTCTTGATCTTTCGACTACATCTTTCGTCTTTTTCTTCGATAAATGACATAAAATACACGTTTTGGCTCGGTTATTATTGTAATTAAGTGGTAAAAAGGATGGGTGTTTTCACACCTATCAAATCCCCTACACTTGACCATTGCAATGTCCTCATACAATGCATTAGTTAAAATCCAGGTTTACATTTTTCATCAAAATCAATCCACCTTGGCCTTTATTAAAGAGAAAGAAAACTATAAACATACAAAGTAAAGAAATAAAAACATACCTTGGGTTTTGGAAATGTCGTGAATGATCATCATCCTCAAGTTTTCACTTTCTCCATACCAAGCTTAAAAACGAGATCATTGTTATTATAAGTTAGCAAACTAACACGAACTCATGTGGGCCAATTATTCACTTAGACTCCCTTATCCCTAGGTGTATCTCTTATATTTTATTATTGTCTTGAATGATCACGAGGATGCATTTTTGACTTATTTCGATAGTTATTTTAGTCCGAAAATAAAGTGAACGATTTAATCAATAGTTAGCTAAAGGACAAAATCTTTTAAAACTGCTTCTCGGGACCTCATAAAGTTCATATCTTGGCATAACTCGCTTCACGATTTGAGACCTTTCTCGGAACGATATTTGGCAGCGACTCCATGTAACACCCCCAAATTTATACAACTTAGTACAGCGGAAGACTAGTTGGTGTTACGGGATAGCACATTACTCACATCATAGATAACGCATAAAAATCGCGTTGTTTAATAATAAATCATTTCCATTCATAAATATCAAAGTTACATCGGTCCCAAGTCATTACATTTCATACAAAGTTTTATAAAATATTTGAATGGAAAAATATTGTTTAACTGCGAGCCATGAATTCTTATCGTCTTCCCGAGAATTACCTTCAAGTACCTGAGACAAAACATGTTAAAAGAAAAGGGTCAGCGATAACGCCGAGTGAATTCATAGAGTTTAATAAAATCCATCAATATAATATCAGTATAAAATTATTACTGAAAATCATCTTGTACAAATTATTTTAATAGGCCATAAAATAGCCAAAGTCATTTTATACAAATCTTTATCGAAAATCATAATATAGGCATTTCCCTTAAAAATCATTATACGAGCCAATGTCGTAAAAACAATCATACAATACGTCTTATAACGTTGTATAGATTAAATAAAAACCGTTATATGAATATGGTTATGAAAACCAAAACACGAACATAATATCAATAGTATGACCCTGTATTGCTAGTCAGGCAATACATCGTAATTCGAAGCGTCTAATAGTATTTCGTTAGTTTTGGATTATTATAAGCCGCATGACATTGTTACCTTACTAAACCAAAACGGGTAGCTAACCCGATACCAATTTTGCCCATCTAAAGTAGCGTGTCGTCACAAAGGTCACGCTTTGGAAATCTTCTCATACATAAATTCGCTTACCAATCAATGTGGCACGACGGGGATCAACCGTCAAGGCGCGAACTGGGGTGATCGTCCCCAAATAGTACTATTAAATGCATAAGCGTCTACCAAATCCCGGTAGTTCACAATTCATGCTAATGGGACATTTAGTGACATAACCTAACTTTAATAATCCATTTAATTTCATCTATCGGGTCCTTTAATCATTTATCGGGTCATACAATCGGGTCACTCAATCATTCGGGTCCAAAATCAATAAACAAACAATTGGGACAAACGGTGTTCTATTTTATAAAAACTAACACGTTATCTCCCTCGCGGGTTTATAAAACATTTATAAAAACATTTAAAAGAGTGCGAGGCTATGAACTCACGTTGATGTGGGAAGGCGATTATCGGCGATTCGGATGTACGGCACGTGCTTCAATCACGGAAACCTAGACAAATAATACTCGGTCTTAGACGTTTGTCCAATGACTTTATAAAAATAACAATTATGTATACATATGATGATTATATATATATATGATGATCAAGTGGGTTTACATATCCTCATTTACTCGTTTTTGTGTTATGTGTCGATAACTTTTATACTAGTTTTCTCGTTTTACCTATTTACGTGTTTTAGTTTCAATAAGCCTATTATAAGTTCTTAACTTGTTTTAATCCTTTTTACACTTATATTATCAGTATTTAAACTTTACAAGTTGGGCCTAAATGGGTTAAGCCCAATAATAAGTTTATGAGTGTTTTTGTCCATTTTTGTTGTATTGTTAGTCCAATAACGTTAATTTAGTCCGTTAACGTCCGTATGTCCTATAGTTCGGGTTTTATCGTTTTTTACTTGTTATACATGTTTATATATCAGTATATAAGTTTTATAAAGTTTACATTAGACGGGTCCAACCATCTAAGTTTTATTTAACAAAAACGTTAATTTTACGGCGATAGCCGAAAAAGTCATAAAAACAATGTTTATAGTTTTATAACTTATAAGTATTATTTCACTACCATTTATATAAGTTATTCATTCATTTACCCTTTTACATATTCATATAAATAAGTTCCAAGAGTTAGTGGGTTTTAACTTTACATTTTATACAATATAATTTTGAGTGCTTATATAATAGTATTATACTTTATTTTTCAAAAATCTGATTTTTATCTTCACTTTCACCAAAACTGCCATATCTTGAACTCTACATGAAGATAGAAGCTCAAATTTTTATCACATAAACTACATGATATGTGCTACATTTAACTCTTCTATAGCTACTGTTGAATCATCTTCTAAATATTTTCTAAAAATCGTCCAAAACAGTAACTTCAGATTTGTATCTTAAACTTGTTTTGATCATATCTCACTCATTACAATGATTCCATTGCATGGCCAACTCTCACATGTGTACAAGACTCATAGCTTACTGTAAATCCATTTTACTTCATCATTTTCTCAGTCTAACATGTGGTTCTTTACTGTTTTTATACAGCCCATCATTTAAACAAGATTTACCCATCTTTACTTATAGTTTTTCACCTTTTTAATCATATTTATCAACACCAAATCCCCACATAACATTTTTATCATCATATAATCATCATATACATATACAATCGGAAATAAAATACATGTTTACATAATCAAAATAACAAGAAGATGAGGAGGACAATCTTTATACCACCATGATGATGTAGGTTGATCAAAACATGGATTTTTGATGGAGAAACTTGTGATGCACCAAGACCATCTTCAAGACCACCATGCTTCATGAACTCCTTGTGGAAAATCAGCCCTAAGACACCATGAATACTCCTCCTTGGATGTTATAATCATCACCAATCAATAGAGTTTCAAGAGGGCTTCAACATATATGTAAATAACATAGGCTTTGTGGTTGAATCAAGATCAAAGGTGGTGTTTGATGGTGGAGTAGGGACGGCCAAATAGAGAGGATGAGAGAAAGTTTGAGTTGTTTTGCATGGTGAAATGGTGGAAATGAAAAGGTTTGATGGTTTTGTTTCAAAGTGGAAAGGCTTAGCTTAAAAGCTAAGCTTACTAGGACAAGTGTCCATCTAGTTAAATAAAGATGGCACCAAATGTGGTGTGTTGTACATTGTTGCCATCCAACCTAAGCTAGTGGGGTGGGACAATGTGTTTTGTCCCATCTCACTAGTTTACGGGTATTTCTCGATTCTAGTTTCCTCGATTTGCGTGCCCTCGGGTCGTTTTACGAAAAACGTTTTTATAAATTATGAATCAACGTCACAAAACGAATCCAATAAAAATTGTCTCATCAAAAACGGAGTTCGAAAACGTAAATACGTAATCCTAAGGTTTCCGGTTTAGTCGTAAAGGACGTTAAAATAAAATCGTAAGTCCTAATCTCTTCTCGTAAATTTGTGAGTTTATGAACCAACACAAATTTAAAACTCCATAATAATATTCATGGACAAATTTATTTTCTGAAATGTCGGACTGTCACCAAAGACAGTGTATGTAAACGTAAGCACGTAACGTTGAATCCTCCGGTTTAAACGTAGTCGACGCTACTTCAAGACGTAAATCCAAATTTCTTCCCAAAAATACGTGAGTTCGTATTATAACATTAAAATAATGTTTTTAAATAATATTCGAGAATAAAATATCAACCATAAATTGACGGATTGTCACAGCATTTACCCCTAAACAGGATCTTTGTCCTCAAAGATCATCTTACCTTACTACTCGCTTCTTATAGAGTTAAAGCCATGTGGGTATTTCCTCCACATTCGGTCTTTTCTCACAAGTGTAATCCATTATAATACGCGAGTTTCATCAAACATAACTACGGGAATAAGATCATGCTTAATGTTGACTTACTTTCTCTATCCATGATGTTCACGGGTTTTTGATGAATGCAACTTTTCGCCGATCTAAGCTCTATTAAGAAGAATTCAGATTTTAACTTGATAGATATTCCATCAAGTTCGATATACGAAACATAATTCACGCAGTCTTTGAAGTCCTAAGGTAGATCCAGCTTATATGCCTTTCAATCCCAATTTTTTCATCATCTCAATGGTCCCATACAATCGGGGACTTATATCCCATGATTTATCAGATCATGAATTCATTTTTCCAAGGTTAAAAATTGTGGCATAACTTCGCTACCCATTTGGCACTTCAAGATCTACATTTCACATTCACATAACCTCTTGCCCACTATCGGCAGTTAATAATCAAATCCTAATTTCAACAAACATTTCAGATCTCGCGGTTCGGGTATTTTGTAAGGTTAGGTTCGCCATCTTAGGAAACCTTAAACCTAAAAGACATGTCCAACTCACAATGGGTGTTTGTCGGATGTCTTCATCTCAACTCTTGCTTGCAGATGCTCTACTATTTAGATCCTAACAAGATTCGATCTCGATCCTAATACGATAATTATCAATGATAATCTCTCCAAAGGAAAACGATTATACGGTCTATTACCAAAGGTCAATCATTCAAACATAGAACAATGCTTATAGTATTTTGTATCGTTACTTTACCTCGTCCCTTCGATTGGGGTGGTACATAGTACTCTCATCAAGGTTCGTTCTCAATGATTTCTGAGCAAATCTCTAGAAATTCGATGCAAAGCGAGGATATTGATATAGATGTTCGATACAGGCACACTATGTTTACATAACTCTTTTGCATTTATCATTGACGGGAATGATATTAGCATATTTGGTTAATCTGTCGACGATGACCCAAATCGAATCAAATTCAGATGATGACCTTTGCAATAGCTAGACGTTTACTAATGTATGAGGCGATGTCTGCCTTCATAATTGCCATTAGTACATCTTCTTCAGACAAAGATATTTTTAGTCATAAATGACATAAATAGAATACTTATACTTACAAATTCCAACATAACTATATCTCGCAATCTCCATATTTATACAATCATAAATGGTCTTTTATACATCTAACGTTATCGGCTTCTCTATTTTAATGGTTCACATTAGCCGCGAACCCCCTTTTATAATCTATATTATCCCTTTTTACCAACATTGTTTATTTTTATATCGTTCGGCAATTTATTTTGCACCTTCATGATTAAGGAACATGTCCTAACTGGTTCTTTATCTTTTCTACATAATGCGTCGGTATCTATATTCACTTCTCATGATGATATAATTATCATGTCCATAATTCACTCAGATATTATTTCTATAGTATGCGTCAGTAATTACGTTCACCTTCCTGATGAATTAAATATCACAACCGTATTTATTCAAAATTCTTTCTTCATATCTTCTATGTTTTAGTTTCTTCTCAACTATCATTTTTATTCGTTTTACTCAGTCCGTCGTCTAAAGCGTCGATAATTATTATAATTAATTAAATAATTATTAGTTAATTTTTATGAAACGTAAACGTAAAAATTTTAAATTTCTTAGTTCGACCAATTATAAAAATGTTCAAAATAAATTTGAATTTAATTAACAAGATTTTTGTTGATTTATCGAAAATATTTAATAAGATTTCGTAAATGTTGGGAAAACCTTTGTTTATACTTTGGTCAAAGTTTTCTTATTTGAAAAGCAAAAATTGTCGTTTCAAATTTCAAGTTATGGTTTTAATGGGTTTTCTCAATCTTCTTAAGTTGTCTAAAAGTATACACAAACAATTACCCCTAAACAGAAGTTTAGTTAAATGGTTTGTGTATAAGGGAATAATCCCTTTAAAAATCCTTTGTTAAAACATTTGTCAAAACATATTTCCATTTCTTTTTGGTAAAATCCAAAGTCTTAAAAGGGCTCTTAATTTTTGAAGAGTCTATATGCATACATCTTACCATTATTAATCCAACGGTCATTTTATGTAAAGGATCAAGTTTTTAATCCCTAAGCGTTAATGGTTCTAATATTTGAAAAGCCAATATAGCTTCCATTATCTATTAATCACACGGTTAAATCATATAAAAGTTCAAGTCTTTAATTACGTGTTAATTATTCAAGGTACATGTTTTTATTGTTTAGCCAATTCAGGGCAATTTATAACTAATTATTAACTCATTATTATTCTTATATACAAACAATTGGTCCTTAATGATCTCAAGCATGAATTTATCAATTTACAGCCTACACACGTGATTCACCAAATTTATGAATGCTACATGTGTGTTAGTCAATCTAAACGACATCACGTGAAACTCATAATTTTCATTACAAGTACCGGATGTAGTGATTGGAATAAATAATCTCTTTCGCAGATGCGAAGTTGATGATAACCATGCTATGGATCAAATTTCTAGAACCTTGTAAATGATCGAACAAATCTTCCATTTCGAGTTATGGATATTGTTTTCGATTGTCAATTTACTCAGTCACAGTAATCTATAAGTATAAGGAATGATAACACCATAGCTCTTCAGGATGACAGGCTTGGTATAATAAAATCTTTCTCCGACAACTCTCTCAGTTGTATGGTAATTCCTTAAATTCAGATGGTGCTGACGTACAGTGCACAAGCCACAAGTGCAGCACCGGAAATATAATCAATATCAATTTCAACTTGCCTTAATGGCGAAAGTCTAGGTAATTTATCAACAAATACTTACTAAAGTTTCAGATAACATAAACATCTTTTAATAAATTCATATTAGGTTCTTCTAGATTACAATATCTATAACTAATTCACAACCATTCACGGTATAACTTCAAGTCTAAATACAGGATATCGTCATCCATCAAGAATTATTTAGTTCACTTTTGATAATCAACATCTTATCATTTAGGGGAATTCTATTCGAGTTCCCATCAATTAAGACAATGTGGTCATGTCATAATCAATCAATCCATTCTACTGGCACTATCAACTTTCTAGTTTCATTACCGTAGATAAGATGTGAACTTCTCAAAAGACTAATAATAACTCACATTCCTTCACAAATCAAGGATATCTGGAGATACAGCTACTATTAAAAGAGTAAGGTCAACGCATAATCTATGCGAGAGAATTTCAAATCAGATACAGACGAAAACATTTAACGAATATGAAATATCCCATGTTTTCATGAATTGGAGTACGCATTCGAAAGCTCCTCGGATCGTTACCCAGGTCATTCAAATGAAATCAAATCATAAGAAATGATAAGAACGTCAATACATCCAGTCTGGTATCAACACTCGGTAATCAAATACTTTTCCTAAGAATCTCACTGCGGGAGAATTGGACAAGAAAGAATTGTCAATTGTCAAATAAGACAATTTCCACAGATGAGTAAATTCGACTCAGAAGAATAGATTCTACAGGTACATATGTAGGTGTCCCTAACATTATGTCCTCATTTTTCACTTCTTGCAGATCTCATAAAATTTAATCTTTCACAATCTTCAAAGAAAATGTAGTGTTTATTCATTAGTTTTATGGTGACTACTAATCAGCCTTGCATGGTCCATTCCAAATTGTATGTAGGCGCGCAACTATATACAATTTCAAGATCAAAGATGCAATACTCAGTTCGTCAAAATGTCATCATCATGTTTATAATAAAAACATTTTCATGCTTAATTCTTAAATAAGAATCAAAAATATATTTACAAAGATTTCTTTGTTTATGGAAATAATTAAGTTTCCAAAACATCTTTATTTTGATATCAATCACTTATAAATCTCATTTTAAATAATCCTTTCAGTGATGAAAATTCAGTTTTTCTCAATGGATACTGTTTTGTCTTATAAAAACAATGAATGATCTGCAAAAGAGTGATGAAAGCTTGTTCACCAAAATTAACTACGATATGATAGGAAATGAGATTTAGCCAATTAATCATGAGGTTCATGATCTCGATGGCACTCAAAAGAATAATCCACAACGTAACTCAGTTCAAGATGAGTACTTGTTCAATGGTTGCATCACTAATGCGAACATTAGGATGAAGCAATAAAAGATAGATAACATCGATACATGTAGAATTTAGCAATCAAAGGTAGTCTTTCCATTAATCACAAACAAGTCAAATTGTACTGTAACACATTACGTGTCACTATGTCATACAATTTACTAAACTCATCCTACCAACTGATATCTCAGTTAAGTTAAGGATTTTTAAAAGTTACTACAATGAATACTAATCTACAAGAGTCATTAGGTGTTCCATATGTCCCAGAAGATCCATCGGTCCCAATTCAGAAGAAGATTTCTTCAATTTATTTCTTGGACACTGGGCATCCTCATCAGTGGACAATGGCTTAGGAACAACACTTATCACAAACTAACAATCATTTAAAACCTTATAATTCAATCACAAAACTTAACGACTTCTATTAGCAATCTCATATTCCATACGGGTTAAATTTTACTTCATTCAAGTTTCAACCAATTTTATACTCAATTCGATATCCTACCTCATTATCCAATACTTCAACCTTATTCTTAGGCCTTAAAAGGGCAACATAAGTTCAATATGATCAACACTTAAATCCAATCCTATAACTCCTGTATCAATAACAATTATCAAATGAGTCATTAATATGAAATGACTTGATCATTCAACTAGACTTCTCGGAAAGGTACTAGTGCATGAGGCTTTTGGGTAATGGTTCCAATGACAGCCTCGAGTGCAACATTCACCCCTTTCAATTTCAAATTTAAGAATTAGGTGACAACAAATCAGATGACATCTTTTCAGGTGATAACGTTTTGTCAAACTCCACTCTATAAGAAAAGATCGTCATGACATCGATATCAGATTTAATCTAGCCAATCCTTTTTCAATATCGCAATCAACTAATATCTACATTTCTATGAATATCAACCTTTTTTTGGGATCATAAATATCCACAACTTGGTTTAGATCTAGGATAGCTAGAATTCATACGAGAATAGCTTTGATTGATTTGCTAGGGGAGTTAGGGTTACTTGTGACAATCTACGTCGTATAAATACCTCGTATAGAAATCAAAATAATCATCAAACAATCATGTAATAAAATTACATCATATATATATATAATCCAAGTTATATATATATTAAAAGAACACTTCTCAGTCTTGGCCTTGTCGGTAACTCGGGAATTCTTCGGCACCGTTATAGTCAAAAGATTTTTAGACATTTTTAGAAAAATGTTTATAGTTAAAAGATTTTGAAAAGTTTTATTCAAAACCTTAGTTTTAAAAATCTTTCGTTCTCTATAACGAGAGCTCTGATACCAAACTGTAACACCCCCAAATTTATACAACTTAGTACAGAGGAAGACTAGTTGGTGTTACGGGATAGCACATTACTCACATCATAGATAACGCATAAAATCGCGTTGTTTAATAATAAATCATTTTCATTCATAAATATCAAAGTTACATCGGTCCCAAGTCATTACATTTCATACAAAGTTTTATAAAATATTTGAATGGAAAAATATTGTTTAAGTGCGGGCCATGAATTCTTGTCGTCTTCCCGAGAATTACCTTCAAGTACCTGAGACAAAACATGTTAAAAGAAAAGGGTCAGCGATAACGCCGAGTGAATTCATAGAGTTTAATAAAATCCATCAATATAATATCAGTATAAAATTATTACTGAAAATCATCTTGTACAAATTATTTTAATAGGCCATAAAATAGCCAAAGTCATTTTATACAAATCTTTATCGAAAATCATAATATAGGCATTTGCCTTAAAAATCATTATACGAGCCAATGTCGTAAAAACAATCATACAATACGTCTTATAATGTTGTATAGATTAAATAAAAACCGTTATATGAATATGGTTATGAAAACCAAAACACGAACATAATATCAATAGTATGACCCTGTATTGCTAGTCAGGCAATACATCGTAATTCGAAGCGTCTAATAGTATTTCGTTAGTTTTGGATTATTATAAGCCGCATGACATTGTTACCTTACTAAACCAAAACGGGTAGCTAACCCGATACCAATTTTGCCCATCTAAAGTAGCGTGTCGTCACAAAGGTCACGCTATGGAAATCTTCTCATACATAAATTCGCTTACCAATCAATGTGGCACGACGGGGATCAACCGTCAAGGCGCGAACTGAGGTGATCGTCCCCAAATAGTACTATTAAATGCATAAGCGTCTACCAAATCCCGGTAGTTCACAATTCATGCTAATGTGACTTTTAGTGACATAACCTAACTTTAATAATCCATTTAATTTCATCTATCGGGTCCTTTAATCATTTATCGGGTCATACAATCGGGTCATTCAATCATTCGGGTCCAAAATCAATAAACAAACAATCGGGACAAATGGTGTTCTATTTTCTAAAAACTAACATGTTATCTCCCTCGCGGGTTTATAAAACATTTATAAAAACATTTAAAAGAGTGCGAGGCTATGAACTCACGTTGATGTGGGAAGGCGATTATCGGCGATTCGGATGTACGGTACGTGCTTCAATCACGGAAACCTAGACAAATAATACTCGGTCTTAGACGTTTGTCCAATGACTTTATAAAAATAACAATTATGTATACATACGATGATTATATATATATACGATGATCAAGTGGGTTTACATATCCTCATTTACTCGTTTTTGTGTTATGTGTCGATAACTTTTATACTAGTTTTCTCGTTTTACCTATTTACGTGTTTTAGGTTCAATAAGCCTATTATAAGTTCTTAACTTGTTTTAATCCTTTTTACACTTATATTATCAGTATTTAAACTTTACAAGTTGGGCTAAATGGGTTAAGCCCAATAATAAGTTTATGAGTGTTTTTGTCCATTTTTGTTGTATTGTTAGTCCAATAACATTAATTTAGTCCGTTAACGTCCGTATGTCCTATAGTTCGGGTTTTATCGGTTTTTACTTGTTATACATGTTTATATATCAGTATATAAGTTTTATAAAGTTTACATTAGACGGGTCCAACCATCTAAGTTTTATTTAACAAAAACGTTAATTTTACGGCGATAGCCGAAAAAGTCGTAAAAACAATGTTTATAGTTTTATAACTTATAAGTATTATTTCACTACCATTTATATAAGTTATTCATTCATTTACCATTTTAAATATTTATATAAATAAGTTCCAAGAGTTAGTGGGTTTTAACTTTACATTTTATACAATATAATTTTGAGTGCTTATATAATAGTATTATACTTTATTTTTCAAAAATCTGATTTTTATCTTCACTTTCACCAAAACTGCCATATATTGAGTTCTACATGGAGATAGAAGCTCAAATTGTTATCACATAAACTACATGATATGTGATACATTTAACTCTTCTATAGCTACTGTTGAATCATCTTCTAAATATTTTCTAAAAATCGTCCAAAACAGTAACTTCAGATTTGTATCTTAAACTTGTTTTGATCATATCTCACTCATTACAATGATTCCATTGTATGGCCAACTCTCACATGTGTACAAGACCCATAGCTTACTGTAAATCCATTTTACTTCATCATTTTATCAGTCTAACATGTGGTTCTTTACTGTTTTTATACAGCCCATCATTTAAACAAGATTTACCCATCTTTACTTATAGTTTTTCATCTTTTTAATCATATTTATCAACACCAAATCCCCACATAACATTTTTATCATCATATAATCATCATATACATATACAATAGGAAATAAAATACATGTTTACATAATCAAAATAACAAGAAGATGAGGAGGACAATCTTTATACCACCATGATGATGTAGGTTGATCAAAACATGGATTTTTGATGGAGAAACTTGTGATGCACCAAGACCATCTTCAAGACCACCATGCTTCATGAACTCCTTGTGGAAAATCAGCCCTAAGACACCATGAATACTCCTCCTTGGATGTTATAATCATCACCAGTCAATAGAGTTTCAAGAGGGCTTCAACATATATGTAAATAACATAGGCTTTGTGGTTGAATCAAGATCAAAGGTGGTGTTTGATGGTGGAGTAGGGACGGCCAAATAGAGAGGATGAGAGAAAGTTTGAGTTGTTTTGCATGGTGAAATGGTGGAAATGAAAAGGTTTGATGGTTTTGTTTCAAAGTGGAAAGGCTTAGCTTAAAAGCTAAGTTTACTAGGACAAGTGTCCATCTAGTTAAATAAAGATGGCACCAAATGTGGTGTGTTGTACATTGTTGCCGTCCAACCTAAGCTAGTGGGGTGGGACAATGTGTTTTGTCCCATCTCACTAGTTTACGGGTATTTCTCGATTCTAGTTTCCTCGATTTGCGTGCCCTCGGGTCATTTTACGAAAAACGTTTTTATAAATTATGAATCAACGTCACAAAACGAATCCAATAAAAATTGTCTCATCAAAAACGGAGTTCGAAAACGTAAATACGTAATCCTAAGGTTTCCGGTTTAGTCGTAAAGGACGTTAAAATAAAATCGTAAGTCCTAATCTCTTCTCGTAAATTTGTGAGTTTATGAACCAACACAAATTTAAAACTCCAAAATAATATTCATGGACAAATTTATTTTCTGAAATGTCGGACTGTCACCAAAGACAGTGTATGTAAACGTAAGCACGTAACGTTGAATCCTCCGGTTTAAACGTATTCGACGATACTTCAAGACGTAAATCCAAATTTCTTCCCAAAAATATGTGAGTTCATATTATAACATTAAAATAATGTTTTTAAATAATATTCGAGAATAAAATATCAACCATAAATTGACGGATTGTCACACTCCATACTTCAAATCTTTGAGAGACGTTCATGAAATAATGGCCTTCTCTTCATAATAGGATTTCTTCACTTGAAGTTTTGAGAGATTCATACTTGGACCACGACTTCTTCATTTTTCTCCAATCTTTATTTTGGACTTTGATATACAACGATCCGCCTCCTTTTATGACTTGGATCTATTTATCCTCATACCTTGCTAGGGTCTTTTCGGATACACTTCTCCATGACTTTTTGGGAGTTTTTGCTTTTCGTCGTGTGTCTCGATCCTTCATATTGATTTTCGATAAATGATTCTTCACATCACTTTTGGATCTTTAGCAACAAAATATAGCCCTCATGCCTTGTTAGGGCATTTTCGGACTCGCCAATCTTCGCATCCCGCTTCAATAAGTTATGCCTTGGCTATGAACTCTAATTAATACCGAGCAACTTTTAAACGATCTTGGGCTAGAAGCTAAGTAACTTTTTAAATCGTACAACCTTATTTATTGCAGATAAATTTATTAACAAGCGAAGGGAGAATAGGTTTATAATTAACTCACATAAATTCGCGAAAGAATACCGAACTTATAATTTGCTCTATCATCTCTCGTTGTCCACAGTTTAAAATCTCAAAGAATGAGACTCGTGGATGCTTAGCCTATTAAATCAAAGTTTTGGGTTTTCGAGTCATCTATAGGATCTTGCAAATTCTTAGACTTTTTCAAGTTTAGAAATCGCATTTTAAAGTTCCCTTGATAAACGACTCTCTAGGATCAATTATAGGAACTTGCGAAAAGTTCTTGTTCTTAACCCGTGAGAGTTAAGACTTTCGCGTTTTATAGCTCCCTATATAAAAGCCTAGCAAAACTTGACTTAAACACGTTAAGGATACTAGCTAGAGTAAACTTAGATAAGAAAACTCGGGTTGAGTCAAAAGATTCACAACATTTGAAAATTAAAACCTCTTTATTAAAATTTATTCTAATAAGGAAAGAAAATAACTATACAAAGGTAAAAAACAACTATACTACTAGGCCAAAATAGATTAAAAATTTTGAAAAATTTCGAAAAATCAAATTTTCCGGTTAAAATGAGGACAAATACAAGGAAAAGGCCACTTAACTTCGATAGAAGTCCCCCCTACACTTAATATAAACATTGTCCTCAATGTTTAAGCATGTGGGAGTAAACTCCCCTACACTTAGGACATTGTGCACTTTGTTTAAATCTCTCTAAGAAAGGGACAACTAAAGAGATTCCTATTTTAATATTGAGAAATATAAACTAGTCAATCGAAAAGAGTTTAGGATAGAACCAGGAAGAAGGGAACACGGAATCACAGTTCGTCAAAAGTCATCAAGAGTGTGTCTTTGAATCTCTAATCCCTGCACATGATAAGAAAGAAAACAAGAAACACAACGGGGCTCCCCCTACACTTATGGTAAAGATAGATAGATAATTGGGTTGCCTCCAAAAAAGCGCTTGTTTATATTAACCGAGTCACGAGCCTGACTCGTCCCCGAATTAAATGGTCCATGGGGAAGCCTCGAATGTGATACCGGGATCAAAGACCTTGTCCTCGTTCCCGGTTGATATCAACAAAGGAGAGGCGGGGGGATAAGTCTTGAATGGGAGAAAAGTCCTTTCAACATACAAGAAGTATGTGAATTCAAGATCCACGGGAGGTGGGTTGGGTGAAGTAAGCACATTGTCCTCCCCCAAAGACAATGGATGCTGTGCAAACGGCAAAGCCGTAATGGTATCAATCATAGCATTATCAATGTCACCTCCCGGGTCAAAGCACTCATCCTCCGTAATAGTGGCTAAAGGGGAGGATGAAAGGTGCTCGGGAGGGGGACTTGGGACAATATCTTCCTGCAGAAAATTATCAAAAATAATGTCCCCTCCGTGTCAGAATCATCAATACCTGGAGGGATGGAGTGGATATCGATTTCTTCCAGCAATGGGTCCTTATCTTCAACGGGAGAAATAGATGGAGGTAAAGACTTGGAAAGAGAAGGAGAAGTCAAATCTTCGATTTGAGCAATAAGAAGATGAACTTTCTGTAATCTATCGCGAAGAAGCACGTCTTCCACCTTATCCACAAGATCATGTTCATCGGTGAACTTCTCGTAAACCGGAGAGAATAAATCGTCATCGTCTGCATCTCCCGGTGGAGATTGAGAAATTTCAAAAGTGAAATTCTCATAGCTTGGAGAAAAATCTTTATCACTGGGATCGACCTCTTCCGTAAGAGAAACGTCGTCCTCAGGCTCCATAGCAGGTAAGTCACAAACCTAATCATCCAATACTTTGTCGAGACCAACATCACTAAGCTCATTCAACGAATCTAGATCCTTAGATGCAGTAGGAACATCGACAGTAGGAGTAGCAACTTCAGAAGATTGGTTGAAAGTGTAGACATCATCGTCGTGGTCATCATCAAAATAGATGGGACGAGTCCAATTAGGAGTGACGTAGTCGGCTAACTCTTCCTTGATAACCTCCACATCTTTAAGAAGCTCATGCAGCAACTTTTGTTGTTCATCGCCCGAGTATGTTCAATTTCACCAATTCTATCCCACGCTGTAATTAAACATTTTGGTGTAGAAAAGAAGGGAAAACGACTAAATTGGCTCAAAAAGGTGTCGGTGGTTTTCAAGGTTTCGTCCACATCAAGCAACGGTTTCCTTTCCTGATGCAAGTCAGCTCGGAGTTGAGCTAGACTTTCTAGAATGCCATTCAAAGAAGTGAGTTGTTGATCAAGACTAGTTTGCTGAGAGGATTGATGATTGAGGGTGTGATGTGGGGGCTCAAAATTATAGACACTAGGATGATAACACGGTACTTTCTCAAAGATTTGCGACGGATCACAAAAAGAAGCATCGTGAGGGCCCCCACAAATATAGCACCATGGGTATGGAGAGAAACTGGGTGCTTCCTGTGGATAGCTATTATCATTTTCATAATTGTACCCCGGTTCTTGCCCGTGTCCATACGGGTATTGAACCGGGCACGAAACATGCCAATGAGAATCGCTTCCACAATAGATTCACGGGGGAACAGGAGGAGGTGGGTTCAAAAAGGACGAATTAGTCGAGTTGCACAAAGGACAAAATCCGAATAGGAATTGTGTATTGTCGATATCGTTTCCGCACCGCTCACATGTACACCATTGACAAGAGTCGTTCCCGTACAATCGTCTCCCACACCCGACGCAATGGACATAAAAATCGATAAAGAAAGATAGATAAGCAAGAAGAATATTTTTGGGGCAAAACTTTGAAAAAGAAATGCTTTTTATGATTTTTCAAATGTTTTTGGATTTTTGAAAATATTTGGACATGAAAAATAACGTTCACAAGTGAACGGGTCCCAAAAGCCAACGCGTCTCTCACAAAAAACCGTAAATCCTCACGAAAAGAGCCGGCAGCGGCGCCATTTTAATAAAGAGATTTTACTAGGTTAAAAAGTTCGTTTTCTCGGTATCTTCTCGAATTGATTTCCGGTTAATTGTGTGAGATTAGTTGTTCTTGGTGAAACAAATATTTTTGGTTTTGGTAAAATAAATGTGCAAGACTTAAAATTAAATGACAAGTAATCCAAGCTAAAACTAGTTGAAACGTAAATGGTGCAATATTTAAAACTTTAAAAGTAAATGAAGAGAATTTAAATGACGTAAAATTAAGACTTAGCGAAAAGTAAATCGACAATTAAATAAAAATTCAAAACGAAATTAAAACGAACTAAAAATAAAACGAGAAAAAATTGACACTTTAAATAAAACAAAATATTAAAAGAAAACAAAATACCCCAATCGGAATACACCCGATCGGAATCCGATCGGAATCCAATCGGAATGTACCCATCGGAAAGGCTGCTGATCGGAATGTGTAAAATGGCCCCAATCGGAATGATAGAGAAAATGGTGCAATCGGAATATAACCAAAACAAGCTGATCGGAATAACGTAAATTGTCCCATCGGAATGTGAACAAAACTTTACAATCGGAATCCTTAAAATTGAGCCAGATCGGAATAATACTAAACCACCATAATCGGAATACTGAAAACCCTTTTCCGATCTGGTGATCGGAAAGAGGGTGGCTGCTCGGAATAATGTGATCGGAAAGGGGTTTTCCCTTTCCGATTTAAGTGTGATTCGAAATAAGCAAAGAAAATAAGCTATAAGAATAAGCTAATCTCTAAAACTCGAACGAATCTAAATCGAAATAGACTTAATAAGCACAAACATCAACTTATCAAACTTAAAATAAACAAACTTTTAGATTAAACAATAAAAAGATAAACTTTTTAAGAAACCTTTAAATCAAATAAGCATTAAGATGAAATAAAATCAAGGATGAACATGAATCATAGATAAGCAAAACAAGAAAAGTAGAAGAAGATGATTAAAAATAAGAACTTGTTAAAAAAAGATTTCAAAATTAAAAGACTTACTTGAATTAAAGAAATTAAAAGTAATTAACAAGAAATGAAAATGGTGGAAGAGTGGTTTGTCAAGCCACCAACAACATGAAAATGAACTAAGCCTAATCTATTTATAGGGGTGATTAGGGAGGAGCTTAGGAAGCTTCCTCCCTCTTTCCTCTTTTCCATAATTGCACACTTAAGTCCTTTTCTTCTTAATTGTTTGTTAATCTTGGACTTAATGACTTTGTCTCGGGAATTCTTTGAACTTGTCTTGAATTTTCTTCATAAATAAGACTCGAGTTCTTCGGCTTTTAGTAAACTTCCGTCTTTTAACTTTTTCTTAGATAAATCTTCAGAATTGGTCTTGGACTTCCGTTCTTTTTCCACTCTTGATCTTTCGACTTCATCTTTCGTCTTTTTCTTCGATAAAAGCCCGTGAGTGCCGTGTTTTCTCCACTTTTCACCTTTTCGTCCTAAATCACAACAAAAACACAAACCACGCATAATTCCGACATATATGACATAAAATACACGTTTTGGCTCGGTTATTATTGTAATTAAGTGGTAAAAAGGATGGGTGTTTTCACACCTATCAAGTAGCTTAGAAAGGGCGATGTAAGGACAAAATTGGTGAAAGTGACGAGAGTTGGGTAATAGTCGATAGACTGACTAATTCATCTCATATTTCAAGAGGAATGAGAAGTCACGTAGTTGAGAAGTTGGAAGGATTTCGTACGGATGTGATAGAATGGAGGATTTTGCGTAAAAGTTAGCCTAATATGTATGGAATGCCTTATGAAGGGTTGTGGCAAGGGAAGAAACGAGGGGAAGCATCACATCCTGATGTATGGTAGGAGTTGAGGAAGAAGAAGGAAGTGTGTATAGAAGCAAAGCATGAATGAAATAGGTCGAGATAGGAACCGAAGGTAAAACTTTGGTAGAGCCTAATGAGTAGAACAAAGCACAACGCAGGCAAATACTGTCGTAGTGTGGAAAAGGAAATGGCACTGACCTATACTGATTGTTTGGGAGGCTTAGTATCGATAATCAAATGGATGAGGAGTTATAGGTGTGATATGTCATAGGGACGAAGGGCTTGGTCTAACTGAGATAACCACCCTTTTGATGATGTGTATAGATCATAAGTTGATTTGGGTTGGAAGAACTAATGGATATGTGAAAGACCGTCATAGGTCACTTTGTAAGGAAATTGGAATTTTTAAGTAGTTTGGGGTACGGATTGAAGGGAGTTGATGAACAGGATTGGATATGAGTATATCCAGCTAACTGGGAAAAGGATAGGCAAGTGAGATATTTATACAACCTTAGGAGTTACACTGAGGGCATGAGTGATTGATTTAGAAGGAGTTAGGAAACTCATTAGCGATGGCTGAGTTTTCATATAATGATGATTATCATACTAGAAGTCGATAAATGCCATTTGAGGCACTATATGAAAGGATAGGGTGAGTTGTCCCCATTGTGGACTAGAATTGGTAAAAGAGGCTACTAATGTGGTAATGGTGTTAGAGGACAGGATGAGAGCAACAAGGGATGCTATGTAGAGAAGGAGGAAACCACTAGAGTTAGTGACAAAGTTGTGTATGAAGTTTCACCCATAGTAACGGGTGGTATGTTTTGGTAAAATGGAAGAGTTGATGTAGAGTTTTGTCGGTGCATTTATGATCTTTGGAAAGATCGAACCAGTAGCTTATGAGCATAGAATTACCTGGGGAAAGTGAGTGGTATATATGATATATTTCATGTGGTAAGATTGGTAAATGTTGTTTGAGAATGCATATTTGCATGTCCAGTTATTCGGGATTTGTGCTAATAAGAGTCTTTGTTTTATCAAAGAGTCATTTGTGAGATTTATTGACTGTGAGGTCAAGAGTTTGGCAATGGGTTTAATTATTTTTGGTTTGTATATGTGCTATTTTGAGACTTGAACTAAAGTTCACATGGAAATGAGAGGTGTTCGTTTAGAACAAGTATTCTCATGGGATTTGTTGTTTGTGTGTTTGATCCTAAGGAGTAAATCTCGGGACGAGATTTCTATTAGGAGGGAATGATGTGACAACCCTGGTTTTGAGGTTCGTCACTTAGTTTTATTTTGTGCTAGTTACGTGTCTTTACGTGTTTATGTGCTAATTGGTGTGTATAGATTGTGGTTTGGATATCGTTTCCGGTACGGGGTACCTTGTGAGTGAAACGATGTGTGATGATTTCATGTTCATGAGCTCACATGGTAGTGACTATGAAATGAGATGGTGTTATTTAGTGGTTTTACGTATACGTATATGTATTATAGAAAATCGTATTTTTACAATTTACGGTTTAGCATTTAGAGGTCTTGGATGAGTTAATTAGTCATATGAATATTTTTCAGGATGATTTTAAGTCATTTAGGACTTAGTTATAAAGATTATTTCAAAATTTGAGATTTTTTATAAAAGTGTATATTTTACGTCTTTTACGGTAAAACGCGTAAATTTGACTAGTTTTACGGTTTTGAGGTTTTGGAGGCTTTAGGAGCTGAAATAAATTAAGGTAAATTAAGGTAGTATTAATAAGATATTAATTAATAATAAAATAAAAAAAAGAAAAAAAAATGAAATAAAGGGGTGTAGGTCGGTTTTAGACGACTTAAACAAAAAAGGGGGAAAATTTTATGGAAAGTGGGCTTTTGGTTGGACTAGGATTGGTGTACTATATAAGGAACACCTCTCATTATGTCAAACGCATTTTTTTTATTCCTGGAAGCCTTTGGTCGAATGTCAATCAAGAGAATTGGGATTTCATCAAAAATTTGGGGGTTTTCATAAATCAAAGGTAAAATCTTTAAACCCTTTTCAATTAAATTGTTTTAATGATTTTTTAATCATCTTATGATGGATTTAGGTTAGGGTTTAATTTAAAAACAGTATATTAATGTTATAATAATGATTTTATAATGATTACATAAATTAGGGCTTGTAATTAGTGGGGTTAGGGTTAATTAATGAGGTTAATTTAGTTAACCCCGTTTTTAAAAACTGGGCAGAATTTTGAGTCGATTGTTTTGATCATATTAGGAGTTATATAAACTCTTATTTTACGATCCAAGTATCCCTGAAAAAGTAATTGAAGTGGCTTTCAAATGCAAGAAAAAATAACTAAATTGGATGTTGGGAAGTGGGTCAAAAACGGGTTACAACAGTCGGAGGTCAAAACAGTTTTGAAATTAGCCTGTTTTCTTTTTAAGTTTTGGGTTGTTTGGGGTACTTAGGGTTGCATTGGGATATTCTAACGAACATGAGAGATGGTTTATATATTGTAGTAAGTATCTGCACTTGGGCTAAGTTTTTGGTTTAGGGTAAGACACCCTAATCATAACAAACATTTTGTATGTTTAAAATAAGTAAATCTGGAATGACAAAAGTATATGTATATATATATATATATATATATATATATATATATATATCGGGGCCTTAACAGTAGCTTTAAGGTAGGGGAAAGTGGGACGTGTTAGCTAACATATGTAATGGAATAAATATTCCCTTTACAGAGATCATGGTTTTGTTTAGGTGGGAGTTTGGCTTATAGTTTGGAGACCTAAAACTGGGACTGTTTTTTGATAAAATGTTAACGAGATGTGTTATGAAGTAAAACGAGTTAAGGGATTTATAGAGGGGTGTAATGAGATGCTTAGAGCATATATATGAGGTATATATATGGCAGAAGGTTAGGTGTCCATCATAGGCTGATGAGCCATTTTAGTGTTTGGTTCAATGTTTTGATTATGTGTTTTTGGTTGTTAGCTTTTTGCTAGTGCGTGGATGTTTGGGGAAGCTCAATCAGGTGAGTTTCATAGTCCCATGTTTACTAGTCTTTATTACTTCCAGATGGGATGGAAGAGACACTGTTATGTTATTTATAAATGATACTGTGAATGTTTGGCGTTGGTAATGGACTTATGTGTGCATACTTATGTGATTAACTGCTAGATAATTCTTGATTGTTTATGTTTAGACTTGGTACCAAGGGGTTGTTGACAAGGCGGGGCCTTGGGGAGGTACATAGATGTGTGAGCATCTATGAGACCATAGTGTTTGGTAAGGCTGGGAGCCTTGGATTGGGATTTGGTTCATAGGTGTTTGGATGCCTATGGGAGTATGGTGTTTGGTATGGCTGGGAGCCTGAGTTTTGGTTTGATTAGTTAAATCTTGAATGTTAGTTTGTTAATGCATATTTGTATCACATTGTCCATATGTTTTTTTTAACTTTTGGTTGTTACTCACAGCTTATGGTTTGTTTTGGCGTTGGAGTCTAAACCTATGACTCTCACCAACATTATGTTGACGTGTTTTAGTGTCTCTTTCAGGTGTGAATGTGGTTAAGCGTGAGGATAGAAGTGGCTAGACTTGGATGCCTTAGGATTGCCTATAGAAGGAGATCCCCGTTCCTTCTTAGTTTACCTTTATGTTTTTTTTTATAAGTGATACATGTTGGCACCTATATGTTTGTTTGGTTTATGTTTATTGTTTGTCTTTGGTAAGTGGTAGGACTGTTACCTACTTACCTAGACTCCTGCATGGTTGAGATATTGTCATGACATTTGTGTCGCCATTTATGACATTATATTTGAATTTTAGTTTTCTCTATAGAGACACCAATTGTTGTGATGATATCCATACGTCGCGCGCCATATTCCGCCATGGTGGGGTGTTACAGGCAGCAGATAATAAAGGCATTGCAGTCTTCTCTACTTCTAATGCAACATATCAAGCAGATGATCTTGACGCATATGATTCAGATTGTGATGACATTCACTCAGCCCAAGATTCTCTCGTTGCTAATCTCTCTCACTATGGTTCTGATGTCGTCAGTGAGGTACCAACCACATCTAATAATGTTCATGATAATCCACATCAAGTTGAGCATGAAAATGACAAACTCGAACAGCATTCGGGAACTATTAACTCAAATGATGCGGTATCCAATCCAACACATTTGAGTGAACCTCAATCAAATGCTACGACGGGTATGGAATCTTATGATCAACGTGATCTGGTAATGGTGCCTAAACATATTATTGATAACATGAATGTGGTTGTTCGACAAACCATAGATATGAATGCCAACCTAAACGTTGAGCTTGCGCTGTATAAGGAAAATTTCAAAACTTTTGAAATGGTCCCTCAAGCAGAAAAAATAACTTACTCTGAATTTGACCAATTTTGTTTTGAAAAGATTGAACACTTAAAAGAAATATAATCATTAAAAGCTAATCTTTCCAATGATTTAAAAGAAAAAGAGTCGGTTATAAATGATTTTCAGAAACTTAAAATTGATTTTGAAACATTCAAGTCTAAAAAGTTTGAATCAGAAATTAATGCTATCAAACTTCTTAAATACAAGGAACAACAACTTTTAAAATAATATGCTTCCACTGAAAAGGTTCATCTTTTAACTAAATCGTTTAAAGAACTCGAACTTAAGCATCTTCAAGATTTACCACCAAATCCTGGTTATGCAAAAAAAGCTCAGGTATATATTCCTTGTCTTTATGATGTGACCTTAATTGGAAAATCGAAAGAAGCACCTTATGTTCGTAGTACTGAGGAGACAATGTCACTTGCGGAAGAAACTCGATCTAAAATGCTTTCAAAATTCCATAAGCTTGATTATGATAAGCATAATAAAGATCAATTTAATAAAAAGACCCATATTCGCTTACAAAAGGAATTAGCTCAATTATCAGCTTTTATGCCCCAAAGTTTTTCAAAGGAAAACCTTCCTAGTACGTCTCATACACTTGTCAAAAAGGATTTAACCAAGTTAATTCCACCGGTAAGTAAGGTGTCCGATAGCTTAATTGCGGTGCACCAACACTTTGTAGATTTTGACAAGGTCATTACGGAAGCTATGACGGCTACGGCCATAACGGAAGGTGAATGGAATTTTGAGCACACTAGAGCTGCGTTTCGAGACGAAATTGTTCCATTTGTAAACAATATTAAAGCTTGTCTTATCAATATTGATAAGGATTTGCTTTTGGAAATATAAGAAGTTAGACGTGTTTTCAATGAAATGGATGATGCTTATGAAAACAGTTTACTTGAAATAGAACGAATTTCACGCCAAAATGATCAGCTTTTCAAACAAGTGATGTCGCATGATAATGTTTCCGTCTGAGTGAATAAAAGTGTTGATAATGATTCTATTGTGCATAATGTTGACTCTGTGGATAATGTGGTAGATAGTACTTGTTACAAATCTGACGCTGAATTTTTAAAGCTTCAAGATTCTTATTCTTCGCTTTCAAAACGTTTTGATGAGATTCAAAAACATTGTATTTCGCTTTAATCTACACAACAATTTCTTCAAGAGCTTTTTGAAACGTCTTTCAAAGGTGTTAATATAGATGATTCAAATTTACAAAAGAATTTTCGATTGAATTTACAATCAAAACCGTGTCAGCCAAGTGACAAGGTTGCTAAATCATTGCCAATAGACATAGAGAAATCTAAGGAGATTAACTGTGTAAACGTGCTTGAGGCTGCTGAGAATTTTAAACTTGATCTAGATAATCGAGTTTCCAAGCATTTGTCCAAAGTTGAAAACTTAAAACAGAAAAATACACAACTCTGCGATTCAGTAAAGCCCACTTGTGCTAATACCACTGCACAGAATCAATCATTGATTGAACGATTGAATCAAAAGTCGGTGGAAATATCTGATTTGAGGGAACAAATTTGTGATAAAAATATTGGTTTTGGCTGAGTTAAATGAAATACATCGTACCCTAAAAGGTAAGAATGTTATGGATAACGCAGCCACTGTCTCAGCATTGTCCTCTAGTGCAATCAAAAGGAACCTCATCACCGTCACACCAGTTAACAAGGTCCCTATTACTAAACCATCTCAATCATTGGTCACTAAAGATAATTCAAAATCAAAACCAGCTTCTAATATTCTCGTGTTGCCTTCTACAAGTGTAAACACCACGACTAAGCCTAAAAGAACTAAGCTTAAAAGAAACAAGAAGAATGATAGGATCTTGCCCCCATCTAGTAGTCAAGTGAAGAAGAAAGTAGAAGCCCACCCTAGGAATGTTACTTCTGTTTTGAATAAAAAGAATCATGTAGCTAAACCTAAAGGCTCTGCAGTTTTGCAACGTTCTAAGCCTTCTGTGAATTTTAATTTAAAATGTTGGAATTACAATGAATGTATGTTTTCTAGTCGTCATGATTCTTGCCTTATTGACCATGTGAATGAGATGTATGCCCGTAAATATGGTTTAGAATGGAAACCGACTGGGAAAGTGTTAACCCAAGCTGGTTGGATGTGGCGCCCCACTGGTAGAACTTTCACAATAGTAGGAAATACGTGCCCTTTAACTAGGATCACTCCCACTAAAGAGAAGAAAGCGTACCCTTTAACTAGGAGTACCAAGGCTACCAAAACACAAGTGTGTCCTTTAACTAGGAACACCGACACAACTGTAGGAACCATGTGCCCTTTAAATAGGTTTACTCCCACCGTAGTGCCCGCTAATACTCCAAAACCTCAGATAGTTGGAACAATAAAACCTGTTATTGGTAAAACTCACATTAGAAAACGCAGGAAATCTAAGGATAACACAAATGTTAGAAATTCTGGTAATACTATATCTGTATCTGCTAACACTCTAGAACCAATAGTTTCCAATGCATTGCCTACTGTTGTTGATGAAAACAGGTGGTCCAAATTGTTATATAGTATTTGGACTCTGGTTGCTCCAAGCATATGACCGGAGATCGCTCTCAGCTCATAAATTTTGTTAGCAAGTTTCTTGGTATAGTTCGATTTGGAAATGATCATATTGCAAAGATAATGGGTTACGGTGAATTTCATATTGGGAATGTTATAATTTCAAGAGTGTATTATGTGGAAGGTCTCGGTCACAACTTATTTTATGTGGGACAATTTTGTGATGCAAACCTAGAAGTTGCTTTTTGAGAGCATACCTGCTTCATTCGTAATTTGGAAGAGGTTGATTTATTGAAATGTACTCGAGGGAATAATTTTTACACATTGTCTCTACAAGATATGATGACCGCTTCTCCCGTATGTCCTCTCTCCAAAGCATCAAAGACTAAGTCATGGTTATGGCATCGAAGGTTATCTCATCTTAACTTTGACGCTATTAATCATTTGGCGAAAAACGAATTTGTTCGTGGTCTTCCTAAACTTACATTTCACAAGGATCATTTGTGTTCCGCGTGTATAATGGGGAAAAGCACTAAGAAATCATACAAACCCAAGACTGAAGACACCAACCAAGAGAAACTTTATTTGTTGCATATGGATCTTTGTGGGCCAATGCGTGTTGAAAGTCTTAGTGGTAAAAAGTACATCCTCGTCATTGTCGATGATTACTCTCTGTTTACATGGGTGAAATTTCTTACAAAAAAAATGGAGGCACCTAAATTCATCATCGGATTTGTCAAGATGATTCAAGTGCGTCTCAACACTACTGTTAGACGCATTCGTACAGATAATGGAACTGAATTTGTGAATCAAATATTGCGTGATTATTATGAAGAAGTTGGCATATCTCACGAAACATCCGTTGCTTGCACTCCACAACAAAACGGTGTCGTTGAAAGGCGAAATCACACACTTATGGAAGCTGCTCGAACGATGTTAATTTACGCAAAGGCTCCATTGTTTTTATGGGCAGAAGCAGTATCTACAGCAGTTTTCACCCAAAACCGGTCACTAATTCGAAAACGCCATGGGAAAACACCTTATGAGCTTCTCCATGTAAAAGTACAAGATTTATCATATCTTCATGTATTTGGTTCTCTTTGCTATCCAAATAATGATGGTGACAATTTGGGAAAACTTCAACCAAAGGATGATATTGGTATTTTCATTGGTTATGCACCCACAAAGAAGGCATACCGAATCTACAATCTTAATTCTCGTAAGATCCTCGAAACTATGAATGTTAATTTTGATGAGCTGACAGCAATTTCTTCTGAGCAAAGTAGCTCTGAACCCACACTTCATGAAATAGGACTCAGTAACATTAGTTTTGGTGTTGTCCCAAACAACCCTTCTTCATCATCATTTACACCACCTTCTAGGAATGAATGGGATACGTTGTTTCAACCGTTATTTGATGAATTCTTCACTCCTCCAAGTATTGTTGCTCCAGAACCTGAGGTAATAGCTCCGGTCATTGATAAGTGTGAAAACACTCATCAATTATGATTCAAATACCACTTAAAACACAGTCAAATACATAATATTTAACTGTAAAATGTCAGAATTACGCGTGTAGTTGTGTTTTGTGTGTTTCAGGTAAAAAAGATATATTTTGGAGCAAACACGCGTTTTAAGGGATTTATTTGAAGAAAAGACGAAGAAAGGGACAAAAGAGCTTTCAAGGACTTTATCTGCCAAGTTTTCAAAGATCGAGGGCTTAGCTTGCAATTTTCTACAAGACGAAGGATGAAAAGAAACTTGATTTCAAAGTTTATATACATTTTGAAAAGAAATGAAAGAGAAAGGACCAAATGGCAAAGTAAAGGAAAGATATTATTTACTTGGTCAAATGACCAAGTCATGGTCAAAAACACAAACACGCGTCTACCGTCTTCTCCAAACGAAGAGAGAGAGAGATAAACGGTCATCTTTATCTTTATTTACCACCATAGCCTGCAATCGAGAATAACGAACGATCCAAGAAGATTCAAGTGAAGATTATAACTACAAAAGTGTTCCTCTCCTTCTCCTCTACAAGATGGTGACAATTAATTTGATCAAGACTCGAAGACGAAGAAACGCCCAAATGTGATGAAGAAGAAGGACGAGTTTATCCTCGTATTTACACGTGTCCATATTTGATTGGTGGAGCCACGTCACACCTTTCCTCTCGACGTCTATAAAAAGAAGAAGAAGGCCTCATTTCTGGCGGTTAGCTTAGGTGTAGATTTCACACACTTAGTTAGTTAGATAGTTAGGAGTAGTTAATTGTAATCTTTCGATACATTTTTCTTCTTCTCTTTTTAGTTAAGATTTGTAACAGACTCTTGCCATTAATGAATTTGAAGCTTCTTGATTCTTAATTCTGTTTCACAATTCTGTTAAGACTTACTGTTAGAATTTAGTTTTATCGGTTATAACTGATTTCCATTAATGAATCTTAGTTCTACTTACTTATCAATCGATTTTATGCAGATTAGTTGAATGTTTGTTAATCTTGTTATTGATTTCCATCAATTAGAAGTTTAAGCTTTTGATCTCAGCGACTGATTTTCTATAATCTGTTTTACAAAAGAGCTTTTTGCTCATAAGATTTCAATCGGCTGTTCTTATGTTAGATGTTGAATTTAGTGCCAGATAAGTTAATTGAGATTCCTCAATTCTTTCTGTTGTTTTCTTTCATTTTCTGTTATGAGTGGTTACTTCAGTAAAAGCTGTTAAGAGTTACAAACCTTGTTAAAGCTGTTAAAATCTGTCAATTTGTTAGTCAAAATAGTCGAGTTACTCCCTGTTAAACTTCAGTTCAGTTTCTATATTTTAGTTCCTGTTGCTATGTTCATTTTAAATGAACTGTTATGTTCAGCTCTTTACAAAGATTTCAGAATTCAGAAGTTCATTTGGATTGGCTTAGTTTAGTAGTCATAGATCAGGTGGCCTATATGTTCTGTTAAGATTTGTGGTTGTAGTTTTGTGTTCAAGTTTTGCAGGTTAAGAGTTTACAAGATTGATCAATATACACAGTAGGAGGAGTGCTAGTGATAAGGCAACTCAGCGTTGACCTTCATCAACAACGGACATGGCCTGGATGTTGCAGGTCACAACCGTTAAATTTCTACGTTTTTTAGTATAATTAGTTGTTGTAGTATAATCTTTGTGTAACTGCTTGATTCGCCTAGTTGTTAAATGTGTGTTATCTGATTTCAATTTTCGACTAGATGCAAGAGTAATAGTTTTGATAACATCCATTTTCTGCTAGTTAATGTCATGTTTAGCGTTAGTAATTTCCTACTGATTTGACCCATTAGGTGAGATTGAGTTGCTGATATTGTTTGGTAAGTAGTAGTGTGATACAGTAGGTAGTGTAGAGGTGGTTAAAAACTAGTGTAAGCATAAATTTTAAGTCAAACTTTTAGAATTGAGCACTTGCTTATTTAGTTACTGTTGCTTTAGGATTAGTTGAATTCTAGTTAAAATTAGGAGTTGTAATTAGATAATATATGTCGAAGAATTGGTATTCGTGTTCTGTTTTACATTTATAAAATTTCAAGCTTTATAAATGGCTTATAATTCTATGTGAAAGTTGCATCAAAAATGAATATTTGAGGTAGAAAACTCATATTCATTACTGTATGAATTTGATTGCTGTCCAAGTTTGGTGAGTATACGAGTTTCACCCTTCACTTTGATGTGTTTACTTGCAATCTCAGTCCTTTAGCTCGTTATTCAGTTAGGATCGTTATACCTTTAGATGCATTCACTTAGATTTTTAAATATTTGTAACATCGATATGTTAGGATTAGTATCACTCCATTTTGGGCCTTAATTGATTACTGATGGACTACTATTACTTTTGGACCTCAATTTACTAACGACAGAAACCATATTGTTTTGGGATTTTGAAATTGAAATTGTAAACCGTCATTTTAATTTGAAAGTTAAATTTAGTTTTAAAGAAAATAGATTTTGTCAAATTTTATATTTCTTTTAAGATTTAGTATATTTTTATTTTGTATTTTTCATTTGTAGAGTAAATTTGAATTTTCATTTCGAGCATTTAAATGTTGTATTTACTAAGTGTTTTAGACTAGTACGTATAAGTAGCGTAATATAGCTATTTTTTACATTTTAAGTGTTTTGTTTGTCAAGTAGCTTAAATACCAAAATTACAATTTTTAACCAAAAACAATTAAGTCGAGCTTTAAAACGTTAGATCAATTCGAATCGATACCGAGAAAAACGAACTAAAAAGACAAATACTAAATGGCGCCGCTGGCGGTTCTTTTCGTGAAGATTAACAGTTTCGAGTGAGACGATTGGATCCGTTCACTTTGTGAACGTTATTTTTTACGTATTATAAATCAAAAAGTTAAAAAAAATCAAAATCAAAAAGATAAAAATACAAAAAAATAAAAAATCACAAAAATCAATTCTTTTCCTAAAGAATTGAACCAAAAAAAATAAAAAAAAATCCAAAAAGTAATCTTTTTCCTAAAAGATTACATCCAAAAATATATATTATATCGTTTTCATCGTTTTTTTACGTACATATAGTATTTTTCTTAAAAAAACAAATAAATACAAAAATATTTTCTATATATTATTATATGTAAATACGTATACGTATAAGAACAACCAACATACATATTCTCCATAAGTATTGCCGAGGCAATACACCGTGTTGGGGGCATTCCGGTCCTTGACACGCGTATCGATCCAATTTAATTAAGCAAGAATAGATAAATACTTCCAATAGGCACTAATTCGAAGAATACAAACTACTAAAATGAATAGATAGGCGACGTGCTATAAAATTCCCTCTAAGGGTTAATAGGTACTTAAGTGCTTCGCGCCACCTAACTCCCCGTTCACTAGTGCGTATTCTAAGAAGGAAGGCTTTATTGGGGGTCTTGCACCCAAGTAGTAATTATATATATACTTTCTTGTGGATATTTCATATCGAACCTCGAAGAGGATAATCCTTTTATCTTCAAAAGTCGACCGAGGGCTACTCCCTCATTCCTCGTGTTTACTTACACGTGTACTCGCACACGTGTAAACATACCACCTTTGGTGTATCACTTCCTTCCCCGAGGAAGCTTTTAGACGTCATTTCACTTGTATATACATTCGACCATTTTGTAGTCATGGATCAACGTCCTATTATGGAGATTCTCCAATCGAAAGTAGAGGGAAATGCCGACGCTATCGTTATACCCGAAATAAACGCACACTTTTGAGCTTAATACACACATGATCACCTTGGTTTCTTCTAGCCCCTTCTTAGGGAGACCCATAGATGACCCCCACGACCATATTAAGAAGTTCTTGTTACTTTGCACTACACTTAAGTATAATGGGGTCCCTCCTGATGCTATTAAGATGATCCTATTCCCATTTTCCTTAGAGGGTCTTGCTAGAAATTGGTATGATAGGCAACCATCTATGAGCATCTTCACTTGGGAGGATTTAAGGAAGAAGTTTTTGAACCAGTTCTTTCCTCTATCAAGAACTACGGCTTTGAGAAAATTAATTATTGGTTTTCAACAAAGGAATGATCAAACATTTAGTGAAGCTTGGGAAAATTTCAAGGAGTTATTGAGGAAATGTCCAAATCATGGATTCAATGAGGTTCACCAACTCAACACTTTCTATAATGGATTAAGACCACACCACCAAGATTCACTCAACTCTTCCGCGGGTGGAAATATTTTCTCTAAATCCTTTCAAGAAGCTTGGGACATTATTGAGAACAAATCGATGGTGCAAGCTAACACACAATTTGATGAGAGAGTCCATGTGGTGCAAGAGAATGTTACTCCTCAAATAGAAAAAATGATCTCTCAAAAGCTTGATACTATGACTAACACACTCATGAAATTTTGTGAACTCCTTGTGAACAAGAGTTCCACCAATGATGTGCATGCTATTGCTCTTTCATGTGAGACTTGTGGAGGTCCCCATTCCTACCAACAATGTGATAAAGTTCAAGGCTATCAAAGGAGTGTTATGCTTACCAAGGGAACAATTACAAAGCACCCAACACCTTTCAACATCAAGGAAATACCTTTTATCCACCAAATCAAGGATTTAATGCTCAACCTCCACCTTTCCAACCTCAAGGTCTTCAAGGAAATGTGTCACAAGATTATAACACAATAGATTTATTTCACAAAATGAATCAAGAGAATGAAAGGAGGTTCCAAGCTATTGAGAAGAAAATGAATGACCAAATGAAACGTATAGCGGATGAACAAACCAATAGGCTTTTAATGGCATTAAATCAAAGACCACAAGGGGCTTTACCTTCCAACACACAAACAAATCTAAGGGCAAATGTCAATGCTATTACAACAAGGAGTGGAAAAACAACAAAGGATCCTTCACCTCCTAAACCTCCTATTGTTCAACCCACTTGTGTTCCTACTTGTGACAAGCCTTCTACCTCTATTTCACCACCTCAAAATGCTCCTATTCAATCAAACACACCTTCTCAACCTATTCCTACTTCTCCTCTACCTTCCACACCTCCTAATGAAGAAGCTAACAAAGACAAATCTTCCACTATAACACCTACTCCACCTACACCAAAACCAAACCTTCCTTACCCTTCAAGATTGAAAAAGGATAAATTGAAAAACAAGGATGATATCCAAGTCTCAAATTTCTTAAGGATGTTCAAGCAACTCAACATCAACATATCCTTTGCGGAAGCTCTTGCTTATATGCCAAAGTTTGCTAAGATGTTCAAGGATTTACTCTCAAACAAGGAAAAATTGGTTAATTTGCCCAACACATCCCTTAATGAAAATTGTTCTTCCGTGCTACTTAAAACCTTACCAACAAAACTTGGATATCCGGGGCGCTTCTTGATACCTTGTAATTTTCCTAGGGTGGAAAATTGCATGGCACTAGCGGATCTTGGGGCAAGCATCAATCTCATGCCATTATCGCTTTGGAAAAGACTTTCACTGCCCGAGCTCACACCTACTAGGATGACACTTGAGTTAGCTAACCGTACCATAGCTTATCCGATAGGCATAGAGGAGGATGTGTTTGTAGGGGTTGATAAGTTTACCTTTCTCGTGGATTTTGTAGTGGTTGATTATGATATGGACCCGAGAGTTCCTCTTATTGTTGGTAGACCCTTTTTGAGGACGGGTCGTACTCTTATTGATGTGGCGGAGGGGGAACTTATTTTGAGGGTGGAAGATCAAAAGATTGTGTTTAACATGGGAAAATTGTCTAAGAAATCCAATGAGCCCGAGACGGTTAAGCATGTTGATATTCTTGATAAAGAGGTGAATCACGTTGATATTATTGATGAAGTGTGTAATGAATACTTTCATGAAGCTTGTAAGAGTGGTGAATATGATCTTCCTTATGTTGAGACAATAGCCTCCATTACTTCCTCATTGAATATTCATGAATCCCAACAATTTCATTTTGGAGATTTGAATCATATTTTCAACACAAATGAGGAAGCAAATGAGGATTCTAGTTATGATGAACAACCTCTTTTTGATACACCAATTTATGATGAATATAGTGATGATGAGTTCTCCATTTTTGAGCCTCTATTCTTTGATGATCACACTACCTTGAGTTTTGAGGAGATACCTTTTGAAACACCAATACTTGATATGCCAATCTATGATGACTATCATGATGAGGAGGGTTCTATCATTGATGAGAGTGATAAGGTTTTTGAGATTTAAAGATTGCTTAGTGAGGATGAATTGATAGATAAACAAATTGAAGATTATCTTAAGAGGGATGATAATGTGATTGATACATCTTCTTCAAATTGGGATGAGGATATTCGTGAAATTGAAAGAATGCTTAGTGAAGATAAGTTGATTAATGAGGAGATTGAAGCTTATCTTAAGAGGGATGATATTGTGGTTGATACATCTTCTTATAATTGGGATGAGGATATTCGTGAAATAGAAAGATTGCTTTATGGAGATTCCATTCCCACTCAACCTTCTCATGAACCTTCATTTATTACTCCTTCTTACACACCTTGTGAAACACCTCAAAACCAAAATGCTTCACTTATTTCACCACCTTTCTTACAAACCAATTCAAACTATCTCTTTGAGCCTTCACTTGATGAACCAATATTTGAGAAGTTTCAAGATGATAGTGACTTGTATCATGTTATAATGGAGAGATTCTTTATGTCATCATATGAGGATGTTTTTGATGAGGATTTTTCTAAGAACAAGAAAGAACTGGTGGTTTCCTCTACAAGTGTGATGACCCTTATTACTACATACCCGTTCTCTCATGATGTGAAGTATCAAGGAGAATCTTCAAAGGCTCCCACCACTTGTTATTTTCCCATGAAGCAAAAGATTTTTGATCCTGGTATAGAGAATGTTGAGCCAACTCAGTATCCGCTTGATGCATTAAAAGGAAAACTTGTGGGAAACTTTAAAGTATCACCTTATCATCTTATGCGACACTTAAGGGAAAGAATCATAAACAAAGAAACCTCACCCACCTCACCATTGATTAAGAAGTCCACTTTTGGGATGTGCTATTCTTGGGCGGGCAATTATGTATTTGATCCTGGTGGATATTTATGGGGTTTTGTGTACTTGAGAACTTGTTTTACCTTATCATGGAGAGTTTTTCCTAAGAGGGTAAATCTTTTACTCTCCATGATGGTTTTCCCAAGGACAACCTAATTCGGGGCCGAGTCGAGCTAGAGACTTAGGGTTAAAAAAACTCAAGCATTGAATAACTAGGTTAGAAAACGTAGAGTATATTTTCAATAGGTTAGGTTTAATTAAGAGGATGTTATAGTAGAGTTGAAGTGGAGGGGTGCCTTTCTTCGTCTTTTGGTGTTTGTTTCAAGGGTTGCTCTCTCTCATTTCATGCTTGGAGCTTATGGAGGAGGCCTGTGTATCTGGTTCACTTCGATTAGTTTTTGCTATCGTGATATTTAACCTTGTGCTTAACATGAATACCCTTTAGTTGTCTCTTCCTTAACTTGAGTTAAGCAAAGTCTATTCATTGTCATAAGTGTAGGGGAGTTTACTCCATGCTCTTAAACATTGAGGACAATGTTTATCTTAAGTGTAGGGGAGACTTATATCAAAGTGACCTTACCTATACCATTGCCTTAACTTCATGATAATTGGGAAAATTAATTTTTCAAACATTTTTCAAATTTTTGATCTACTTTGGCCACCAAAAATATGCATTCATAGTTTTTGCATCAATCATTTTGCATATCACATTTGCATTATATATATTCTTCTTTTGTTTTTCATCAAAAATATATAAAAAGAAAAAATATAATAAAACATGGTTAACAAATTTAGACTTCTTTGACATATTAGGCCCACCATGGATATTTTGACTCAACCCGAGTTTGCTTATCTTAGCATTCTCTAGCTAGTATCCTTAACCATGTAGTCCTTCATTGGTCTATTAGGCTAAGCATCCACCAATTTCATTATTTGAGATTTTAAATTTGTGGAGAATGGAAAATGATAGAGTTGAAGCAAGTATAAAAGGGCTAGATAAACATCATGATAATTACTTGTGGCTAAACCCTTCTCTTCTCTACCTCTATTTTCTTCGCATGTATATAATTGTTAATAAATAATCAAGAATGGTTTTAATTGGTTTGTAATCTCTTATGCATTTTTGTCTAATCATTCACGGTTGGTATAAGTACGTCTTAAGATTCTAAGTTAGAAATTTTTATGTGTACTAGACTTATGTCATGCTCAATATTTAGCGGGTGTTTTTCCTTTTATTCTTTTCAAATTTCTTAGTGAGGAATAAAGAAAAATAAGAGCGGCTTATGAAAAAAAATATGAGTGGCTAGAAAAAAAAAGAAATAAAAGAAAAAGAAAAGAAAATAATTATGCAAGACTCCCAAGAGGAGCAGTGTGGTGTTAATTATAGTGACTATTGAGTTCCAATATTACCTTGACGGGTTGCGGGGATTCAATAGATTGCTCCAATCCAATATTACCTTGACGGGTTGCGGGGTTGAAGATCCAAAGTCTCAAAAAGATGGCGGATGTAAATTATTGCGTGAGCTTATTTTTCTTTCCTTAGCGAGTGTGTAGCTACTTATGAAAGCATGACATGAGGATTTTACACATAAGGCGAATGACTTATTACTCTTGAAACGGACTTATATTAATTGTGAGCGGTTTTTCAAGTAATGGATGAGAGGATTACTTAGGATTAAAACCGTGCTTCCTTATTTTGGGATTTTGCACTTCTTATACTTCACACTTGAATAAATGACAAATTTGCTCACAAGCAATTTGCTCAAATAAAAACCGGTTCCACATTTAATTGTCATGAATAAGTTGATGCCCTTTTTACTTGTGAATACAATGATCCCATTTTTAAGCTTGGTATGGGGAAAGTGAAACTTGAGGATGATAAATGTCCGTGGTATCCAAGCCCTAATTTAAGTCATTGAATTCTTTATGAGTTATTTCCATCAAAACCATTTATGAAAAATCCAAAAATATATAAATAGAATTGTTTTCTTTGCATTGCATTGTAAATATTCAAAACCATTCATCATATAGCATAGTATAGTATATTAAATCATAAAATGGCCAAGGTTGGTCAATTATGAGAAAAGTGTAACTTGGTGCTTTAAAATGCTGCATTGCATGAGGTCATGGCAATGGTCAAGTGGAGGGGAGTTGATAAGTGTGAAAACACTCATCAATTATGATCCAAATACCACATAAAACACAGTCAAATACATAATATTTAACTGTAAAATGTCAGAATTACGCGTGTATTTGTGTTTTGTGTGTTTCAGGTAAAAAAGATATATTTTGGAGCAAACACGCGTTTTAAGGGATTTATTTGAAGAAAAGACTAAGAAAGGGACAAAAGAGCTTTCAAGGACTTTATTTGGCAAGTTTTCAAAGATCGAGGGCTTAGCTTGCAATTTTCTACAAGACGAAGGACGAAAAGAAACTTGATTTCAAAGTTTATATACATTTTGAAAAGAAATGAAAGAGAAAGGACCAAATGGCAAAGTAAAGGAAAGATATTATTTACCTGGTCAAATGACCAAGTCATGATCAAAAACACAAACACGCGTCTACCGTCTTCTCCAAACGAAGAGAGAGAGAGAAACGGTCATCTTTATCTTTCTTCACCACCATAGCCTGCAATCGAGAATAACGAACGATCCAAGAAGATTCAAGTGAAGATTATAACTACAAAAGTGTTCCTCTCCTTCTCCTCTACAAGATGGTGACAATTAAATTGATCAAGACTCGAAGACGAAGAAACGCCCAAAAGTGATGAAGAAGAAGGACGAGTTTATCCTCGTATTTACACGTGTCCATATTTGATTGGTGGAGCCACGTCACACCTTTCCTCTCGACGGCTATAAAAAGAAGAAGAAGGCCTCATTTCTGGCGGTTAGCTTAGGTGTAGATTTCACACACTTAGTTAGTTAGATAGTTAGGAGTAGTTAATTGTAATCTTTCGATACATTTTTCTTCTTCTCTTTTTAGTTAAGATTTGTAACAGACTCTTGCCATTAATGAATTTGAAGCTTCTTGATTCTTAATTCTGTTTCACAATTCTGTGAAGACTTACTGTTAGAATTTAGTTTTATCAGTTATAACTGATTTCCATTAATGAATCTTAGTTCTACTTACTTATCAATCGATTTTATGCAGATTAGTTGAATGTTTGTTAATCTTGTTATTGATTTCCATCAATTAGAAGTTTAAGCTTTTGATCTCAGCGACTGATTTTCTATAATCTGTTTTACAAAAGAGCTTTTTGCTCATAAGCTTTCAATACGGCTGTTCTTATGTTAGATGTTGAATTTAGTGCCAGATAAGTTAATTGAGATTCCTCAATTCTTTCTGTTGCTTTCTTTCATTTTCTATTATGAGTGGTTACTTCAGTAAAAGCTGTTAAGAGTTACGAACCTTGTTAAAGTTGTTAAAATCTGTCAATTTGTTAGTCAAAATAGTCGAGTTACTCCCTGTTAAACTTCAGTTCAGTTTCTATATTTTAGTTCCTGTTGCTATGTTCATTTTAAATGAACTGCTATGTTCAGCTCTTTACAAAGATTTCAGAATTCAGAAGTTCATTTGATTGGCTTAGTTTAGTAGTCATAGATCAGGTGGCCTATATGTTCTGTTAAGATTTGTGGTTGTAGTTTTGTGTTCATGTTTTGCAGGTTAAGAGTTTACAAGATTGATCAATATACGCAGTAGGAGGAGTGCTAGTGATAAGGCAACTCAGCGTTGACCTTCATCAACAACGGACATGGCCTGGATGTTGCAGGTCACAACCGTTAAATTTCTACATTTTTTAGTATAATTAGTTGCTGTAGTATAATCTTTGTGTAACTGCTTGATTCGCCTAGTTGTTAAATGTGTGTTATCTGATTTCAGTTTTCGACTAGATGCAAGAGTAATAGTTTTGATAACATCCATTTTCTGCTAGTTAATGTCATGTTTAGCGTTAGTTATTTCCTACTGATTTGACCCATTAGGTGAGATTGAGTTGCTGATATTGTTTGGTAAGTAGTAGTGTGATACAGTAGGTAGTGTAGAGGTGGTTAAAAACTAGTGTAAGCATAAAATTTAAGTCAAACTTTTAGAATTGAGCACTTGCTTATTTAGTTACTGTTGCTTTAGGATTAGTTGAATTCTAGTTAGAATTAGGAGTTGTAATTAGATAATATCTGTTGAAGAATTGGTATTCGTGTTCTGTTTTACATTTATAAAATTTCAAGCTTTATAAATGGCTTATAATTCTATGTGAAAGTTGCATCAAAAATGAATATTTGAGGTAGAAAACTCATATTCATTACTGTATGAATTTGATTGCTGTCCAAGTTTGGTAAGTATACGAGTTTCACCCTTCACTTTGATGTGTTTACTTGCAATCTCAGTCCTTTAGCTCGTTATTAAGTTAGGATCGTTATACCTTTAGATGCATTCACTTAGATTTTTAAATATTTGTAACATCGATATGTTAGGATTAGTATCACTCCATTTTGGGCCTTAATTTATTACTGATGGACTACTATTACTTTTGGACCTCAATTTTGTGACACCCTAGAATCGAGGTCATTAACGATACCCTAAATTACGCTAATTTTTGAAATTTTTAATAAAATTTTAATTTCTATAATTATAAGTATTTTGGTTAAGACCGATGTTCGAGGTTATAATTTTTACGGTTGACGTTTTGAGAAGGACGATGACGATTACGATCCCGAGGGATGCCCAATTTTATATAATTTTTGACGATTTATCGATAATGTAATTTTTCGAGAATTTTATTTACGGTTCGTGTTAAGTTGAGTCGTGTGAGTTTTATAGCCTTCCAAGTACATTTAAAGTATCCCAAAAATATTTTGGAGCATTCGGGAAGATTTCCGACTCCCGTAAAATTTTCAAAATTGACAAATGAGTCAAACCCGCAAAGTTTTGAGGTCGTTTTCTATTTAAGGACAAAAGAAGCCCAATATTGCACTTAGGTCCCTCCTAACCCATCAAAAGGGCCTAAATGACTAAACACACAAACACATACTAAACATTTCACCAAAAATCAAAACCCACTCCCTCCTTGTCTCTCTAAACTCACGGCACACCCCACCACCATAAAAAATCCACCAAAAATCTTTTCTACTTGATTTTTCAAAAATCTAAGGTTAGACCACGCTTAGTTTGGTCATTCCCCACCTATTCATGTGCTCAAATCCAACATGCATTGATAAAATTTTTTCAAGATTTTTCCATATGATCCAAATTCGTTTTTGAGGCTTAAAAAGCTAGTGCATGTTAATAATTTAGTGTTATGGAAGTATAAACACCATGAAAACCCACCAAAATTAATTTGGTTGTGGTGATTGGGTCACCCAAACCCCACGGCAAAGGGGGTGTTTGGGGAGCCATGGTGGTTGTTGATTTTGCATGTTATATTTGTGTTTGGTTTGTTGTTTTAGGAAGATTCATATAGGTTTTATTACTTGCATGTTTATTTTCTTTGATTTTTGATATTGAGATTGGTTGATCAATAGGGGTAGGATGGAAGTTTGATGTTAGGGTATGTTTGGAAAGGCTTAGGATGATGTTTAGTGTTGGTTAGAAGTCTTGGAATCGAGTCTAAGCATGTTTTTGGTATGGTCATTTTTAGGCAGAAACATTTGGTCTATTTTGGAAAAATGATTTTTGTTCCAGGTCTTGAAAACTAAATATAGTGATAGAGGGTTTTTCTAGCTTTAATTTGGTATAAGGTAGAGCCCGTGACTCAAAACGAGCTAAAAGTTATGAAATTTTAAAGATCGGGTACCGGGAGACGAGGACTTTCACAATCCGGATTTGTGCAAAGTTTTAGTCAAATCCCGAGGGTCACAAGTATAATTTGGTAAATGGTCAAGGGTCAAGATTTGGTCCCTAACCTGTGTAAATGGGTCTATATGTTGACTTATGAGTCAAGGAAGTCAAAGGTATTTTTCATATAGGTCAAAGTGGTCAAAATTGGTCGAAGCGCAATTTCAGCCCGTAAAATGTAGTCGTGGAAATGAGTTGCGTAACGGGTCGTAAAAGTGAAAACTTTTGTTGGGCTTAAAAACATGTTATCTACAGGTCATATAGGATTTTTGGAAATTTTGTCAAATTTTATAAGCATGGTTTAATAAGGTAAAACAGCCCGTACTTTAGTCAAGTACCGGCGAGAATGAGTAAAAATTGACAACGTAAGTGTTGAGAACGAATGGAATAGAATGAATGATACTTGTTGTTTTTGTTTTTGGCGTGAGTTATATTTGTCTTAAGTGACTTATATATATGTATTTTACACAGTACCGTAAGTATTTAAATGAGATTACTCATTACGCGTTATTTGTGATAGGTGTTGATTTACCCGGGCATCCGTAACATCGTCAGTGATCACTCCTCGAACTACCGACTACTTAATATCTAAGGTGTGAATTTATAGCCTCGCTTATATTATTTCAAATTGTTTTACCCGCGAGGGAAATGCATGCTAGTTTTTAAAAAGGAACGTATATCATGAATGATTGTTAGACCCGAAAGTTGCCTTAGAAATTGTGTTGAGTACCAAAGTTGCAAAAGTCCCTAAATTCATGAACTATTAACTATTGTCTTGCCCTCGAGTAGGGGGAAATAGCCGCTTATGCAATTTGTAGTACTACGGGGTTAACGACCCAATGCTAGCCGAGAAGCTGTACTTATAGTAAGTTCTGCGGTAGATTATTTTGTATGAGAAATAAGGTATAATTGCAACTGATGCCTTTAGAAGGGGCACTGGTTTCATCTGAATCATGCCGGTATATTTACGCGGGTGATTGAGTTAACGGATTAGTGTCATGAGCTTAAACACAATTGTCAGTATCCTGATTATAGTTTGTTTGATCGACAAGACTATAAATGATCACGAATGGTTTTTATTATATATACGTTCAAATGGATTGAAAAACCTATGAATTCCACTCAACGTTTTCGTTGACCAAATTTTTGGCATGTGTTTCAGGTAACCGCTGAGCAGTAGGATGGAGCATGCATGGGATGGATGTTGTGTGATCGGCTTGGTGTCCGCTTGTTTTTCCCTCCTTTTCTACTTAAACAATTTTTATGTTTAATGTCTTGTGGTTGTAAACTGAAGTTTTTGGGTTGAGATTCATGGGGACCGAAAACGCTAAACTCTGTGCACTATTTGGGGTTGGAAAAACTGTGGACATGTATTATCTAAAAATTTTAAATTTGGAATTTTAAGATGACGTCTTTTTAGCGTCGTTTGATATATCTTGTGTGCAATGAATACTGTGTAGCACCCATTGTTGTAGTTCCGCTGCGCATAACAATTGTGGGGGTGTTACAGATTGGTAATCAGAGCCACGAGTTATAGAGAACTAGGTCGTTTTTGAAAATCCTAAACTATAACTTTTGGTGTCGAAAGAAAGGGTCCAAGCACACACAACTATCCTGCATGGCTCCGGTAAGATTTATTGTTGTATTTATGGCATTTGACGTATACTTTTGAGTAAAGTATATATGTGGGTAATTATTATATAAGTATGGGGATTACTATATGTAGACGTTAAATTTTACGTGGAATATCCGACATCGTAATTTTCATATTAATCATGCATGAGCATCATATTATTACATTTCGGGCATATGTACCACCTTTGCATTGCATTTGCATGCATATATTTATAACTATTGTATAATTACTTATGTACCCTCCGAAATTCGCTGTTATTGCAGGAATGGCCGAGGTACCGCCCAACGATAACGGAAACGATTACGTCGTAGGTCACGAAGGGGGACCGTTTCCTCCGAACCCGCCGGACAATAATAATGGATGGATCGCTCCAGAAGACGAAATAGGGCCGGAAAACGACAATGGCGAGAGTGAGGTGGATAATTTCAGCATGAGTAGTGACGACGATGAGGATTCCGAAGAAGAGCCCGAGGAGCTATTGGATGATGGCATTCCCGAGGATGCCGTAGGCCAGACCGAACCCGATTTGTTTCAATCCCCGAGTTCGCCGAAGGGTTATGAGGTACCACCGACCGGTCGTTATGAGCAGCAACCTTTTGATCGCCCGATGGACAATAGTAATGGGAGCAGTGGAGAGTCATCCAAGTCGCCATCGATTCACGAGAATATTGCAAGGGTCTATTTTCCGAGACCGAGTCACTACTGGGATCCCGCAGGTCGTTTGGGGAGGATGGAAAGGTTAATGTATGAGCGGTTTGTAGTTGAGACTAGGGTGATTAAGAAGTTTGATAAGACTGAGAGGGAACATCAAAGACTATTGGAAAGGACTTCAAGGATTGCGTATGATGGGATGATGAACACAAGTGCCATCAACAGTTTGAAATCAATGGTTGCGAATTTAAGTGCTAGTCTTGATCGTGTGAGGGAAGATCAGATGAGGTTGTCGAGGATGCAGAGTTGGGAGCATCGTGTGAGGGATTCATTGCCCCCGGATTGGAGATTCGTGGACGATGTGGAGATGGAGGCGAATGACTTCATGGTTCAGCCGCCTACTGGAGATGCTTGTTTTTCGGTGGGAAATCAGGTAGCGATTGAGTATGGATCCACATCAGGGACGAGAAAGGAAACAGAATGTGGGCCAGATGAGAAAGGAAAGGGAAAAGTGGATGATGTGGACGAGGACGTGAGTGATGAGGAAACCGAGGAGGATGACGACGAGCCGCCATCCAAGAGGCAGTGTGGATCACCACATGCCTAGTTACTTGTTTTGTATTTTCTTTGATCATTGTAATAGAACTATTTTAGACCTTTGTATGATGGTATTATGACGAGAAACTCAAGTACTTGATGTTTTGTGGTGAATGATTGTAGTGGCATTACTTGTCACGATTTTGGTTAACTATCAATACAATCTATGTTACCTTTCATGATCTGTGATATGTCTTAAAATTTGATCTTTTGTGATGTGAATTGATGAATATTAGTAACTCCGTAGTGATGTGTCGTTGTATGTATTTTATGTCTGGGAAACTCGATATGAATACTTACATTGTTTTTCTATTTTCCTTGTCTTGCAGAAAGAGATATTCGATAAAACAATGCCTCCAAAGTTGACTGCCGATCGTGTTAACAACATGATTCAGGAAGCGATAGCTAATGCGTTGCAAGCGGACCGAGCTGGGAGAAATCAGGATCCAGGAAGGAACGCGGGGAGACAACCAGCCCCGAGAGTGTGTACCTATTCAAGCTTTATGAAGTGCGGTCCTACGCAGTTCCGTGGATCGGGTGGAGCCCTAGAACTTAGGCGATGGTTGGAAAAAGTTGAGAGTACGTTTGAAATCAGTGGTTGTGCAGAGGCGGATAAAGTAAAGTTTGCAGCAGCTACATTTCTGGATGATGCGTTAAGCTGGTGGAATACTCAGGTAGCTACGGTGGGATTGGCTGTGGCAAATGCAAGAACGTGGAATGCGACCAAAGCTTTGTTGACCAAGAAGTTTTGCCCAGAGGAGGAATTGGGGCAATTGGAGGACGAACTGAGACATTTGACCTTAAAGAACAACGATATAGCTGCTTACACCAGGAGATTCAATGAGTTAAGTCTTTTGTGTCCGGACATATTTGCCAATGATGCCAAGAAAATGAAGCAGTATATTAAGGGTTTATCTAGCAACATCAAAGGTGAAACAACTTCGTCGAAACCTGGAACGTTTGATGAAGCGGTTCAAATGGCACACGCTTTGATGGACGTTAAGCTTCAGGACAAGCAGAATTACATTGCTGAGGGCAACAAAAGAAAATGGGAGGCAGCACAAGGCAATCAATCCCAAGGCCAGAACCGAGGAGGAAATCGAAACAACCAAGGGCCGAACCGTAATCAGCAGTTTAATCAGAGAAGGAACGAAGGGATGAGGGCCGTGACGAACCCTAGAGGTGTGAAAGTAAATCCCCATTGTGGAAAGTGCAACTTGTATCACGTTGGAAACTGCCCGCCGGCATGCGGCAAATGTGGAAAGGCAGGTCATAGGACTGCTAGTTGTCGAACGGGAGGAGTAGCCACTGGGGCTAATGCTATCAGGATGAGAGGATGTTATAGCTGTGGAGAAAGAGGGCATGTGCAAGCAAATTGCCCGAAGGCAGGGAACAGACGGGGAGGAAATAATGCGGCAGCTGTGTATCAAGTGGGAACTGCTGATAAACCACAAGGTCCCAATGTGGTTACCGGTACGTTTTTGCTAGACGCTTGTTATGCTAGTATTTTATTTGATTCTGGCTCCGACAAGAGTTTTGTAGACGTTAGATTTAGTCGTCATATCGATGGAGAACCGGTATTGTTAACGACTAGTTATAATGTTGAATTAGCCGATGGAAAAATTGTTAGTACGAATACTATACTGAAAGGGTGTACCTTGAAGTTAGGAAACTACGCTTTTAAAATCGACTTGATGCCTATAGAGCTAGGATCGTTTGACGTGATTGTGGGAATGGATTGGCTAATGGCGCATAGTGCTACGATCGTCTGTGGTGAGAGATTGGTGCAAATTCCGCTAAGGAATAGGGTTTTGACGGTTAAGGGAGACGAATGCACTTCTCGTTTGAAGGTGATTTCGTGTTTGAAGATGATGAAGTACGTAGCGAGCGGATGCGATGTGTTTTTGGCACAAGTTTCGAGCGATGGTGATGAAGAGGCGAGGATCGAAGAGGTACCAGTTATTCGCGAGTATCCTGACGTTTTTCCAGACGAGTTGCCAGGTTTACCGCCTAATCGTGAGGTCGAGTTTCGAATTGATTTAGTGCCAGGAGCTGCACCGGTTACACGTGCACCTTATCGTTTAGCACCATCTGAGTTAAAGGAGTTAGCGGATCAATTGAAGGAGTTGATGGACAAAGGATTTATTAGGCCGAGCTCATCACCTTGGGGAGCGCCAGTGTTGTTCGTAAAGAAGAAGGATGGTTCGTTTAGGATGTGTATCGACTATAGAGAACTCAATAAGCTGACGATTAAGAATCGGTACCCATTGCCGAGGATTGATGATTTGTTCGATCAATTACAAGGTTCCAGTGTATACTCAAAGATCGATTTAAGATCAGGGTATCATCAACTGCGTGTAAGAGAGGAGGATATTCCTGTAACTGCCTTTCGTACGCGGTATGGACACTTTGAATTTCGAGTGATGCCGTTTGGGTTGACAAACGCGCCTGCTGTATTCATGGATCTTATGAATCGCGTGTGCAAGCCGTATCTAGATAAGTTTGTTATTGTTTTCATCGATGACATACTTATTTACTCTAAGAGTAAGGAGGAGCACGAGAAGCACCTGAGAAAGATTTTGGAGTTGTTAAGGAAGGAGAAGCTGTATGCAAAATTCTCTAAGTGTGAGTTTTGGTTGGAATCAGTGCAGTTTCTAGGTCATGTGATTGATAGTGAGGGAGTTCGTGTAGATTCTGCTAAGATCGAAGCGATCAGGGAATGGTCAGCACCGACGACGCCGACTGAAGTTCGACAGTTTTTGGGTTTAGCTGGGTATTATAGAAGGTTTATTGAAGGATTTTCGTTGATTGCGAAACCATTGACGCGGCTTACCGAGAAGAATAGGGTGTATGAATGGGGAAATGAGGAAGAGCTTGCTTTCGAAACGCTCAAGGATAAGTTATGTTCCGCGCCGATTTTATCATTGCCTGAAGGAACCGAAGATTTCGTGGTGTATTGTGATGCGTCTCGTAAGGGTTACGGAGCAGTGTTAATGCAACGTGAAAAGGTGATAGCTTACGCGTCGAGGCAATTAAGGAAGAACGAGGAGAACTACACGACGCACGATTTGGAATTAGGAGCGGTGGTTTTTGCGTTGAAGTTGTGGAGACACTATCTGTATGGGACAAAGTGTGTTGTATTCACTGATCACAAGAGTTTGCAGCACATTTTAGATCAAAAGGAGTTGAATATGCGACAAAGACGATGGGTTGAACTACTGAGTGATTGTGATTGTGAAATTCGCTATCACCCTGGAAAGGCGAATGTTGTAGCGGACGCATTGAGTAGGAAGGAACGGGAGAAACCTTTGAGGGTTAGAGCTTTGGTGATGACTGAGAGCGTTGACTTAACCGAAACCATACTGAAGGCTCAGGAGAGAGGATTGATGAAAGGGAATGTTGAAGCCGAGAATTTGGGACGAATGTTGAAACCTCTTTTTGTGATTAGGTCTGACGGACTAAGATATTTTGAGAATCGGATTTGGTTACCATTGTGTCCATCTGAGGAAGGAAAGCCTGGAGTTCGAGAATTGGTTATGAATGAGTCGCATAAGTCGAAGTATTCGATACATCCTGGATCGGATAAGATGTACCACGACCTGAAGAAAGTCTATTGGTGGCCGAATATGAAGGCGGATATTGCTCGTTACGTCAGTAAGTGTTTGACTTGCGCGAAGGTTCAGGCAGAACATAAGAAACCATCTGGATTGTTGGTACAACCGGAAATCCCAGAATGGAAATGGGAGAAAATCGCAATGGATTTTGTGACGGGTTCACCTAGGACTCCTAGTGGATGCGATATGATATGGGTAATTGTGGACAGGTTGACGAAATCTGATCATTTCTTACCTATGAAGAAGACGGACAGCATGGAAAAACTAGCCAGCGTGTACGTGAAAGAGATCGTCTGTAGACATGGAGTGCCGTTATCGATCATTTCGGATCGCGACAGTAGATTTACGTCGGAATTTTGGAAATCGCTTCAACGTGCGATGGGCACTGAACTGAGTTTAAGCACGGCTTATCACCCGGAAACTGACGGCCAGAGTGAACGAACGATTCAAACGATGGAGGACATGCTCCGAGCATGCGTGATCGATTTTGGAGGAAGTTGGGAACGCCACTTGCCTCTAGTGGAATTTTCGTACAATAATAGTTATCACGCGAGTATCAAAGCGGCACCGTTCGAAGCATTGTATGGAAGGAAGTGTAGATCGCCCGTGTGTTGGAGTGAAGTAGGGGAAAGTCAATTGACTGGACCCGAAATGGTTTTAGAAACGACAGAGAAGATCGTGCAGATCAAGAACCGACTACTTGCTGCGAGAAGCCGACAGAAGAGTTATGCCGATAACCGAAGGAAACCGTTGGAGTTTGAAGTTGGAGATATGGTTATGCTCAAGGTATCGCCATGGAAGGGTGTAATTCGTTTTGGAAAGAAAGGAAAGTTGAGTCCGAGGTATATTGGACCGTTTAAGATCGTTGAACGAATTGGACCAGTAGCGTACAAGTTAGAATTGCCGACCGAGCTTAGTGCTATTCATGACACGTTTCACGTATCGAACCTGAAGAAGAGTTTGGCGGACAAGGAATTGGTGATTCCTTTGGACGAGATTCGACTAGACGACAAAATGCACTTTGTGGAAGAACCTGTGTAAATCATGGACCGGGAGGTCAAGCGGTTGAAGCGTAGTAGGATTCCCATTGTGAAGGTCCGATGGAATTCTAAGCGTGGACCGGAATACACCTGGGAACGTGAGGACTTTTTCAAGGAAAGGTATCCTCATCTGTTCCAGTAAGACGAAATGTGAGTCCAAGAAGAGGCGAGCGCCGGGACGTCGCTCTCTTTAAGGAGGGGTGGATGTGACACCCTAGAATCGAGGTCATTAACGATACCCTAAATTACGCTAATTTTTGAAATTTTTAATAAAATTTTAATTTCTATAATTATAAGTATTTTGGTTAAGACCGATGTTCGAGGTTATAATTTTTACGGTTGACGTTTTGAGAAGGACGATGACGATTACGATCCCGAGGGATGCCCAATTTTATATAATTTTTGACGATTTATCGATAATGTAATTTTTCGAGAATTTTATTTACGGTTCGTGTTAAGTTGAGTCGTGTGAGTTTTATAGCCTTCCAAGTACATTTAAAGTATCCCAAAAATATTTTGGAGCATTCGGGAAGATTTCCGACTCCCGTAAAATTTTCAAAATTGACAAATGAGTCAAACCCGCAAAGTTTTGAGGTCGTTTTCTATTTAAGGACAAAAGAAGCCCAATATTGCACTTAGGTCCCTCCTAACCCATCAAAAGGGCCTAAATGACTAAACACACAAACACATACTAAACATTTCACCAAAAATCAAAACCCACTCCCTCCTTGTCTCTCTAAACTCACGGCACACCCCACCACCATCAAAAATCCACCAAAAATCTTTTCTACTTGATTTTTCAAAAATCTAAGGTTAGACCACGCTTAGTTTGGTCATTCCCCACCTATTCATGTGCTCAAATCCAACATGCATTGATAAAAAATTTTCAAGATTTTTCCATATGATCCAAATTCGTTTTTGAGGCTTAAAAAGCTAGTGCATGTTAATAATTTAGTGTTATGGAAGTATAAACACCATGAAAACCCACCAAAATTAATTTGGTTGTGGTGATTGGGTCACCCAAACCCCACGGCAAAGGGGGTGTTTGGGGAGCCATGGTGGTTGTTGATTTTGCATGTTATATTTGTGTTTGGTTTGTTGTTTTAGGAAGATTCATATAGGTTTTATTACTTGCATGTTTATTTTCTTTGATTTTTGATATTGAGATTGGTTGATCAATAGGGGTAGGATGGAAGTTTGATGTTAGGGTATGTTTGGAAAGGCTTAGGATGATGTTTAGTGTTGGTTAGAAGTCTTGGAATCGAGTCTAAGCATGTTTTTGGTATGGTCATTTTTAGGCAGAAACATTTGGTCTATTTTGGAAAAATGATTTTTGTTCCAGGTCTTGAAAACTAAATATAGTGATAGAGGGTTTTTCTAGCTTTAATTTGGTAGAAGGTAGAGCCCGTGACTCAAAACGAGCTAAAAGTTATGACATTTTAAAGATCGGGTACCGGGAGACGAGGACTTTCACAATCCGGATTTGTGCAAAGTTTTAGTCAAATCCCGAGGGTCACAAGTATAATTTGGTAAATGGTCAAGGGTCAAGATTTGGTCCCTAACCTGTGTAAATGGGTCTATATGTTGACTTATGAGTCAAGGAAGTCAAAGGTATTTTTCATATAGGTCAAAGTGGTCAAAATTGGTCGAAGCGCAATTTCAGCCCGTAAAATGTAGTCGTGGAAATGAGTTGCGTAACGGGTCGTAAAAGTGAAAACTTTTGTTGGGCTTAAAAACATGTTATCTACAGGTCATATAGGATTTTTGGAAATTTTGTCAAATTTTATAAGCATGGTTTAATAAGGTAAAACAGCCCGTACTTTAGTCAAGTACCGGCGAGAATGAGTAAAAATGGACAACGTAAGTGTTGAGAACGAATGGAATAGAATGAATGATACTTGTTGTTTTTGTTTTTGGCGTGAGTTATATTTGTCTTAAGTGACTTATATATATGTATTTTACACAGTACCGTAAGTATTTAAATGAGATTACTCATTACGCGTTATTTGTGATATGTGTTGATTTACCCGGGCATCCGTAACATCGTCAGTGATCACTCCTCGAACTACCGACTACTTAATATCTAAGGTGTGAATTTATAGCCTCGCTTATATTATTTCAAATTGTTTTACCCGCGAGGGAAATGCATGCTAGTTTTTAAAAAGGAACGTATATCATGAATGATTGTTAGACCCGAAAGTTGCCTTAGAAATTGTGTTGAGTACCAAAGTTGCAAAAGTCCCTAAATTCATGAACTATTAACTATTGTCTTGCCCTCGAGTAGGGGGAAATAGCCGCTTATGCAATTTGTAGTACTACGGGGTTAACGACCCAATGCTAGCCGAGAAGCTGTACTTATAGTAAGTTCTGCGGTAGATTATTTTGTATGAGAAATAAGGTATAATTGCAACTGATGCCTTTAGAAGGGGCACTGGTTTCATCTGAATCATGCCGGTATATTTACGCGGGTGATTGAGTTAACGGATTAGTGTCATGAGCTTAAACACAATTGTCAGTATCCTGATTATAGTTTGTTTGATCGACAAGACTATAAATGATCACGAATGGTTTTTATTATATATACGTTCAAATGGATTGAAAAACCTATGAATTCCACTCAACGTTTTCGTTGACCAAATTTTTGGCATGTGTTTCAGGTAACCGCTGAGCAGTAGGATGGAGCATGCATGGGATGGATGTTGTGTGATCGGCTTGGTGTCCGCTTGTTTTTCCCTCCTTTTCTACTTAAACAATTTTTATGTTTAATGTCTTGTGGTTGTAAACTGAAGTTTTTGGGTTGAGATTCATGGGGACCGAAAACGCTAAACTCTGTGCACTATTTGGGGTTGGAAAAACTGTGGACATGTATTATCTAAAAATTTTAAATTTGGAATTTTAAGATGACGTCTTTTTAGCGTCGTTTGATATATCTTGTGTGCAATGAATACTGTGTAGCACCCATTGTTGTAGTTCTGCTGCGCATAACAATTGTGGGGGTGTTACAAATTTACTAACGACAGAAACCATATTGTTTTGGGATTTTGAAATTGAAATTGTAAACCGTCATTTTAATTTGAAAGTTAAATTTAGTTTTAAAGAAAATAGATTTTGTCAAATTTGATATTTTTGTTAAGATTTAGTATATTTTTATTTTGTATTTTTCATTTGTAGAGTAAATTTGAATTTTCATTTCGAGCATTTAAATGTTGTATTTGCTAAGTGTTTTAGACTAGTACGTATAAGTAGCGTGATATAGCTATTTTTTACATTTTTAAGTGTTTTGTTTGTCAAGTAGCTTAAATACCAAAATTACGATTTTTAACCAAAAACAATTAAGTCGAGCTTTAAAACGTTAGATCAATTCGAATCGATACCGAGAAAAACGAACTAAAAAGACAAATATTAGTCATCGAAGTTGTCGCTCCAGCAACCGAAGCACAATCAGATATGTCTACACCTACAATTGATCAAGATATACCTTCAACGAGTCATTCTCAACCAACACCCGAATCAACTACCCATGTCATGCCTATTGATGATGAAGATGATGATGATGATCACGACTTCTAATTCGCTCAAACGTGTGAACTTCCATTCTTTGGTGTACCAATTCCCGACTCTAATCAAGCTGGGTCGTCCACCTCAGAGGAACCTCCTACTACGGTCTACTCTAATACATGGATTCGTGAACATGACAACAAGTGGACAAAGGATCATCCTATAGATTTTATTATAGGTAACCCTAATCGTCCGGTATCCACACGAAGTTAGTTACAAGAAAGTGCAATGTTTTTTCATTTTGATGCTTTTCTCAGTGAAGTTGAACCTAAGACGTGGCAACAAACATTTACCCAATCTTGTTGGATAGAATCCATGCAAGAAGAACTTAATGAATTTGTACGTCTTGAAGTATGGGAACTTTTCCCATGCTCGGATCAAGTGCAGTTACTCACTTTGAAATGGGTTTACAAGGTAAAACTCGACGAGTTAGGCGGAATATTGAAGAACAAAGCTCGACTAGTAGCTCGTGGATACAAGCAATTATTGGGCATCGACTTTATGGAATCCTTTGCACCTGTTGCCCGTTTGGAAGCTATTAGACTATTCCTTGTTTATGCAGCCCACATGAATATGAGTCTATCAGATGGATGTTAAGACGGCATTTCTTAATGGTTAAATCAAGGAAGAGGTCTATGTTCAACAGCCGGATGGTTTTGTGAATTCTAAATATCCTAATCATGTGTACATGCTTAAGAAGTCTCTCTATGTGTTGAATCAAGCGCCACGCGCATGGTATGATCTATTGTCACAATTCCTCATTAAGAAAAGCTTCGCTAAAGGCAAGGTGGATCCCACGCTGCCTCATTCAGAAACGAGATAAATATATGATTATGGTACAAATATATGTTGATGATATTATATTTCCTACCTCGACCCACACCTAATCCGATGAGTTTGTGACACTCATGTCTTCCAATTTTAAGATGTCAATGATGGGAAAGGTATAATTTTTCTTAGGTCTTCAGATATCTCGGAGACCCAGAGGCATCTTTATCAATCAATCCAAGTATGCCCTTGAATCGCTTAAGAAATATATGATGGAAATTTGCGACCCAATGGATACTCCAATGGTGGAACGAACTAAGCTTGATGCAGATTCACATGGAGTTGTTGTTGATCTGACACTTTATCGTGGAATGATCGCTACCCTTCTGTATATCACAGCTAGTCGACCTGATCTTCAGTTTGCTATAAGTATGTGTGCTCGGCATCAAGCTCGGCCTACTGAGTTACACTTAGCGACTTTTAAACGGATCTTTCTGTATATTAAAGGAACCATTAATCAGGGACTTTGGTATTCGAAGGATTCTTCAATTGCATTCATGGTATATGCAGATGAGGATCACGCGGGTTGTCAAGATACAAGGCATAGCACGAGTGTAACTTTGCAACTACTAGGAGATCGACTAATCAGTTGGGCATCGAAAAGACAGAAAAGCGCTACAATTTCAAGTACGGAAGCAGAATACATAGCTATGTGTGGTTTCTTTGCTCAAATTCTTTGGATGAGATCGTAATTAACCGACTATGGTCTAGGTTTCAACAAAATTCCAATGTAGTGTGACAACAAAAGTGCAATTGCCTTATGCTGCAACAATGTTCATTTCTCCCGGTCGAAGCATATTGACATTCGCTACCACTTTATCAAGGAGCAAGTGGAAAATAGAGTGATCGAGCTTTACTTTGTCCGATCTGAGTATCAATTGGCGGATATTTTCACAAAGGCTTTAGATCGTGCTCGAATGGTATTTTTGGCCGACAAGCTAGGTTTGAGAACATTCTCGCCCGAGACTCTAAAGGAATTGGCAGATAAAGCAAAAGAATAGTGGTGGTAAACTATTCTCCATATCCTTGGTAATCATCTGTATATATTTTTCATATTTTTGTCCACAAAAGCAAAATACAAAAATATAAAACCATATAAAAACCATAAAAATTGAAAAATTAAGAAAAATAAAAAAATATTTCTACTTTATTTTTCCAAGCCACGTCTTTTGGTACGATAATATTTACGGCCTTAGAAATTTTGATTAATATTGACACGGCGCCATAAATAGAGTTCGTACAAAAGTTGTAAATATTTCATTAAACATGCCTATATGGCTTGTAGTTATTTCTGACTGCAACCCGCTTTTCGCATTAAAGTCAAGTATTTCTTATGAAAGCTTTGACTCTCAACGGGAATTAATTATCTCGGGCAAGGTTTATTTTAAAACCTTGTAAGGGAATGTGTTTACGTTATAACAAAATCTAACATGGATATATGTACGGATCAGTGCATTTATTTGTTAAAACAAGAGAAATCTTTTTTTTATGAAGTTATCATCTCTACAACCATAGCACTCTACGATTGGTATCTACATACTCGACGATGTGACTACTTAAATGACGACCATAACTCTTTCAATAGAACACGGGTCAACAATTGAGGGGAAGCAATTGTCAAGCATTCAGAATCTTTGATGTCGAACGTTGATAGGTGTGTAAACACCCATCCTTTTACCACTTAATTCTGGCTAAAACAAGACCAAAACACGTATTTAATATCATTTGTTTGGAATTATGCGTGGTTTTTGTGTTTATTGTGTTTTCAGAGCTAACCGGATGAATATTAAAGAAAACATGGGATTGCACGGGTTTTATCAAGGAAAAAGACTCAAGACGAAGTCTATTGTCCAAGAGGTGCAAAAGATTTGAAGTCAATGGGCCTATTTGAAGATTTATAGAAGAAAAGGACCAAAGATGGAAGATTTACATATGTCAAAGAAACTCGAGTCTATTTAACAAAGAAATTAAAAGACGAGTTGGATTTAATCGACGACAAATCCCGAATCAGAATCGAAAACGTCAACTTTTCTGAAAGGACGAGAAGACAAGAAGAAAGGGAGAAAGCCCACTCACCAACCAACCACTAGGAGTATAAATAGATTCTCCCTTCACATTTTAGGGAGTTAGCTTCATTTTTCCTTTTTCTAGTTCTTTTTGGTTCGTAGCTTCACCAACACCATTAGGGTGTTTGGTGATTTTTCATTCTCCTTTTCAAATCTTGTAAGTGTTAATCATTACTCTTGTTACTTTTACATTAATCATTCAATTCCAATCTTTCTATTCATCTTGTTCTTCATCATCTTTTTATTGCAAGTTCTTAAGTTTTTATTTGATTCAAGTTTGATCTTAAAAAGTTGTTGATTTAGTGTTTTTATTGGTGGGATTTGTTTCTTATGGTATTTAAATGATTTGTGTTTGATTTGGTAAACCCTTTTTGAGTACTTTGGTGTTTAGATTGAAAAATCGGGTGGCTTCTGCTGTTACTGTTCTTTGATTCCCAGATCTTTCTGAACAGACCCAATATTCCGAATAGGCGAGTCTCTATTTGCCTTATTCGGAATTTTGGGTATTCCGAATAGAGTTTTTAACTTTCCCTTACTCGGAATATTTGAAATATTCCGAATAGTGTTGTTTTTCCGTATAAGCCAAAGTTTACTTTTTCCCCTATTCGGAATATCTTGTATATTCCGAATAGCCCTATTTTCCGCATAAAGATAATTTTTCCGCATAGCCTTATTTTCCGCATAGTGTTTTTATTCAGAATAGTTTGATTTTTCCGCATAGAGTATTACATTCCGCATAAGCCAAACTTTCCGCATAAGGGAGTTTTTCCGAATAGGGACCTGTTTTCCGAGTAAAGCAATTTTTCCGCATAGAATTATTTTTCCGAATAGCATCTTATTTTCCGCATAGACATTTATTCCGAATAGGTTCTTTCTTTCCGAATAGACATTATTTTCCGAATAGAACTTGTTTTCCGCATAAGGTATTTTTCAGTTAGGGTATTTTTCCAGTACTGTTTTGATTTAATTTCTTATTTCAATTTTACTTTTTAATTATTTTAAGTGTAAATCTTTTCTTTCCCCTGTTTTAGTAAAATAGAAAACCAAATCCACTTTTTGTCACCAAGAACAATCATTCCACTTTAAACTGAGATCAATTTGAGAGGATTCCGAGAAAACGAACTTTTCAACATAGAAAATCTCTTGTATCAAATGGCGCCGCTGCCGGCTCTTCTCGTTAAGATCAAAAGTTTTTTGTGAGAACTTGGATTTTGGGATCCGTTCCCCGTGAACGTTACTTTTTCACAAAAATTTTCAAAAACACTAAAAAATATAAAATTTTCAAAAATCCTAAAAAGTAAAAAACCATAAAAAACCAAAAATATTTTTGTATTGTTTTTGCCTTTTTAGTTCTTTTGCAGGTGTATGCGCACTCGATCAACGTCATATCAAGAGCCCGAGCCTCTCGATCACTTAGACATGGCCGGTGTACCACCTCCAAACAATAATAACAACAACAACCCACCTTTCAACAACATGAACAATAACAACAACAATGAGCCCCTTCCGGATAATCGCCCGATGATTGAATTGCTGCAAGCTCATGTAGATGGAAACACGGATCCAATTGTCATTCCTCCAATTGCCGCCGACAATTTCGAGCTCAAGTCAGGCTTTATCCAGATGGTCTCTGCTCAACCATTCTTGGGACGAACCATTGATGATCCACACGACCATATCAAAAGATTTTTGCAACTCACCAATACGGTCAAGTTCAATGGGGTTCCACAAGAAGTTATAAGGTTACAACTTTTTCCCTTTTCTTTAGAGGGACAAGCCCGGCATTGGCTTGCTAAGGAACCGCCACAGAGTATTCTCTCGTGGGCGGATTTGGAAACCAAATTCATCAATTACTTTTTCCCACCCTATCGTACTACCGCTTTGCGGAATGAAATTATAAATTTTGAACAAAAGTACGATGAGTCGTTCAGTGAATCTTGGGATCGTCTTAAAGATCTTTTAAGAAAATGCCCACAACATGGTTTTACCAAAGTACATCAAATCAATACTTTTTACAATGGTTTAAGCATGAGTGACCAAGATTCACTGAACATTGCCTCAGGGGGTAATTTATTGGCTAAGACTTCCAATGCTGCTTGGGACATCATTGAGAACAAGTCTCGTATGCAAACCAAGAGTATTCGGACCAATGTTGCTAGTGCTAGCACTAATGACAGCGACAAGCGATTAGACAAAATCACCACGCTTCTTGAATCGCTTGTCACCCACACCGTCACCAACAACAACAGCAACATCGCCAAAGACGCTCAAGTGAACGCTGTCAGCCAACCTTGTGAGATATGCGGTGGTCCTCATTCTTACACTACTTGTACTGCCACTCAAGATTACCCTGCTGAGAATGTGAATGCGGCATATGGCACCTATCAACAACCTGCTTATCAAGCTAGACCTCAAGGTGACCGTAACTTGCTTAGCTACCGCAGCAACAACTATCTTTCACCACCTGGTTTCCCTCCTGCCAACCCAAACCAACAACAAAACCTTAACCGCCCTCCTCAACAACAACAACAACCTCGACAACCATACATCCCACCTCACAAGCAGCAACAACCACCTCAACGAAACAACCAAGTCTACCAACAACCTGCTTACCAACCACCTGCATACAATGCTCCTCCCAACCAACCCACCGCTCTTCACCAAGAGGTTGCAACCTACATGAGGACCAATGATGTGATTGTGGGAAATCTCCAAGAGGAAGTGCGCAATTTGAAGGCAGATTTGGTAAAGCAAGGAAATGATTTGAGAGCCGATATGAGAAATACGTTGGATAGCCAAACTAATGATCTGAGGAACATGATGGCTAGTTTCTTCCAAAGTAGTCAACCCTCTTCTTCGGGTACTCTTCCGAGTAATACCGTTGCGAACCCAAGAGGGGAGATGAAAGCAATCACTACTCGAAGTGGCAAAGGTACCAAGGAACCCGAGCTTCCTATACCTCCACCGGTGGTTGTGACTAAGGAGAACGAGTCGCCTGCTCCTATTCCTCATCCTTCTCCTTCCCCAATTTCTCCACCTCTTCCTTCTACCCCTCCTCCACCCGTGGTTGTGAGTGATCCTATTCCCCTAAAGCCTTCCTCTTCTTCCAATATACCTTATCCTTCAAGGTTGAGGAAAGAGAAGCAAAAGAGCAAGGATGATATTCAGGTTTCGAACTTCCTTAAAATGTTCAAACAACTGAATTTCAATATCTCCTTCGCTGAGGCTCTCGCTCACATGCCCAAATATGCCAAAATGTTTAAAGATCTTTTGAGCGACAAGGAAAAGCTCCTCGATATTGCCAACACCCAACTTAATTAGAATTGCTCTGCAGTACTCTTAAGGAAATTGCCAACCAAGCTTGGTGATCCGGGTCGTTTTCTTATCCCTTGCAATTTCCCGGGAGTAGAGAATTGCATGGCCCTAGCCGATCTAGGTGCCAGTATTAATCTCATGCCTCTAAGTGTTTGGAAGCAATTATCTCTCCCAGAGATAGTCCCCACCAAAATGACTTTGGAATTAGCTAACCGTACGGTTGCTTATCCAGTGGGGATAGCCGAAGACGTCATTGTAGGAGTCGACAAATTCACCTTCCCTGCTGATTTTGTTGTCGTCGACTACGAGATGGACCCCCGTGTGCCACTCATTGTTGGTCGTCCATTCTTGAGGACCGGTCGCACTCTTATTGATGTTGAAGCCGGTGAGCTTATCATGAGAGTGGGTGACGATAAAGTAGTCTTCAACATGGGAAAGCTTTCTAAACAGCCTTACTCTTATGAGAGTGTTAATTGTATTGACGTTCTTGATGAGGCTTGTGAAGAACACTTCAAGGATGCTTGTAAAAACATTCCTACCTCTCTTCCCAATGTTGAGACCGTTTCCTCTATCGACTCATCACTATCTCTATTTGGAGAAAGTGATTTCCTTTGGAAAGATTTGGAAGCCACCTTGGAAGATGTGAAGCAAGACAATGACGATTCTACTGCCAATTGGGATGACGATCTCAGTTTCATTGCAAACCTCCTCAGAGAAGACAATCCTTCCCCTCCATCTCCCACTGTTATTGCTATCGAGACTCCGACTTTGAATACGCCTCCCGTCGAAAATCCTCCGGATTTAGAACTTAAGGAGTTGCCACCCCATCTCGAGTATGTATTTCTTGAAGAAGAGAAGAAGTCGCCAGTCATCATTGCTAAGGATTTGAAGGATGAAGAGAAAGCTCGACTTGTCGCTGTGTTGAAAGATCATAAGAAGGCTATCGCTTGGAAGATTTCTGATATTCGTGGAATTGATCCTCACTTCTGCACACACAAAATTCTCATGGAGGACGACTTTAAGCCCACAATTCAAAGCCAACGAAGGGTGAATCCAAAAATCCATGAAGTCATCAAAACAGAGGTTCTCAAACTTCTCGATGCGGGTATGATTTACCCTATTTCGGATTCACCATGGGTTAGTCCAATCCATTGTGTGCCCAAGAAGGGCGGAATAACCGTTGTTCCAAATGAACACAACAAGTTAATTCCCACTCGTCTCGTTACTGGGTGGAGAGTTTGTATAGACTACCGCAAACTCAATGATGCCACGAGAAAGGATCATTTCCCTCTACCTTTTATGGACCAAATGCTTGAACGCTTAGCGGGTAATGAATATTACTGCTTTCTTGATGGTTTCTCGGGTTATTTCCAAATACCCATCGATCCCCAAGATCAAGAGAAGACTACATTCACTTGTCCCTATGGCACTTTTGCTTACAAAAGAATGCCTTTTGGCTTATGTAATGCGCCCGGGACTTTCCAAAGGTGTATGTTAGCTATCTTCCATGACATGGTTGAACAAACCATGGAAGTCTTCATGGATGATTTCTCGGTCTTCGGGGATTCCTTCTCTTCTTGCCTTGCTAATTTGGAACGTATGCTAAAGAGGTGTGAAGACACTCGCCTAGTTCTGAATTGGGAAAAATGCCATTTTATGGTAAAAGAAGGCATCGTGCTTGGACATAAGATCTCGAAAGCCGGTCTTGAAGTAGACCGTGCTAAAGTCGATGTTATCGCAAAGTTGCCTCTACCTTCAACCGTGAAGGGTGTGAGAAGTTTTCTGGGTCATGCGGGCTTCTATCGTCGATTCATCAAAGATTTTTCTCAAATCGCTCGCCCGATGACCCACCTCTTGGAAAAAGATACTCCTTTTATCTTTTCCAAAGAGTGTCTTGAAGCCTTCAACTCGCTTAAGGATAAGCTAACTAAGGCACCCGTCTTGGTTACCCCTAATTGGGAGTTGCCTTTCGAGTTGATGTGCGATGCTAGTGATTTTGCTATTGGAGCGGTTCTTGGACAAAGAGTGAACAAACACTTCCAACCGATCCATTACGCTAGCAAGACAATGACGGGGGCACAATTGCTTTATACGACAACCGAAAAAGAGCTTTTAGCTGTTGTCTATGCTTTTGAAAAATTCCGCCCCTATCTTGTCCTTTCCACCACTATTGTGTATACCGATCATTCCGCGCTGAAGTACTTGTTGACAAAGCAAGATTCCAAACCAAGACTTCTTCGCTGGGTTTTGCTGCTCCAAGAATTTAAAATCGAAATTCGTGATAAAAAAGGAGCAGAAAACCTAGCCGCGGATCATCTTAGCAGACTTGAGGATCCTTACCAAGGGGATCATCCGAACAAAGAAATCAATGATTCTTTTCCCTTGGAGACCTTAATGTCTATAAACTCGAAGCCGAACGACACCCCGTGGTTTGCGGACTTTGCAAACTACTTAGCGGGTGGAATTCTCAAGGAAGGGTTGACGTCTCAACAAAAGAAGAAGTTCTTCACCGACATTAAGACTTACTTTTGGGACGACCCTTACCTATTCAAACAATGTGCCGACCTGATTATCCGTCGATGTGTTGATGGACCGACAGCTTCTGACATCTTTGATGCTTGCCACAAAGGACCCACCGGTGGTCACTTTGGTCCCAACTACACCGCCAACAAAGTTTTTGATTCGGGATTTTATTGGCCTTCCATTTATCGTGACGCTCACGATATGGTTAAAAAATGTGATGTTTGCCAAAAGCAAGGCAAAATCACACATAAAGACGAGATGCCTCAGAATTTCATCCAAGAGTGTGAAATTTTTGATGTTTGGGGTATCGACTTTATGGGGCCATTCCCTTCATCTAAAGTAAACAAATACATCCTTGTAGCCGTTGACTACGTTTCTAAGTGGGTTGAAGCCAAAGCTTTGCCTACTAATGACGCAAGGGTGGTTTGTAACTTTTTGAAAGCTCTTTTCGCTAGATTCGGTGTGCCTCGCGCCATTATTAGTGATCGTGGGACTCATTTCTGCAATGACCAATTTGCTCGAGTCATGGCTAAGTACGGTGTAAACCATCGTCTTTCCACAGCCTACCACCCACAAACTAATGGCCAGGCTGAAATATCCAACCAAGGACTAAAGCGAATTCTGGAAAGAACCGTGGGAGAGCATCGTGCCGCATGGGCTGATAAACTCGATGATGCTTTGTGGGCTTTCTGTACTGCTTACAAGACCCCGATCGGCTGTACGCCTTATCGTCTTGTGTACGGGAAAGCGTGCCACCTCCCCATTGAGTTGGAGCATAAGGCTTATTGGGCCTTGAAGTGGGCTAATTTTGATATAAACAAAGCCGGTGACCTACGCAAGATCCAACTCAATGAGCTGAATGAACTTCGGAATGAGGCTTATGAAAATTCTTTGATCTATAAGGAAAAGACTAAGCTCATTCACGACTCCAAGATCAAAAACCGAGAGTTCCATATTGGAGACAAAGTCTTACTTTTTTACTCTCGGTTGAAAATCTTTTCGGGCAAGCTGAAATCTCGTTGGTCCGGCCCATTCACCATCGCCCAAATTTTTCCATATGGTACTCTCGAGCTCGCTCAACCTAATGGACCGAATTTTAAGGTGAATGGCCAACGAGTGAAGTTGTACTTTGGTGAGGACACCTCTCAAGAGGTGATTCCATCCCTCACCACGTTCCCCATGAACTGAATTTGGGTCGAGTCAGGCTCGTGACTCGGTTATCAAAAACAAGCGCTCCTCAGGAGGCAGCCCGAGTATATATCCCTTTAACCCCCTAAGTGTAGGGGAGGACCTATTTTGGTCGTTTGTGTTTGTGTGGTGATGTGATTACAGGGATAACTGCAATCTTGGAACTCTTTGAAGAACCGTGCTCCCGTGTTATTCGAAATCAGGTTCTATCTCTCAACTATCGTGATTCAATTTTCTTCATACTCACATTTGAAATTGATCACTTTAGTCGTCTCTTCCTTAACTTGAGTTAACCAACGTGCACAATGTCATAAGTGTAGGGGGGACTTTTCCCACATGCTTAAACATTGAGGACAATGTTTATTTTAAGTGTAGGGGGGACTTCTATCGAAGTTTTAAGTGGACTTTTCCATGAAAATGCCTTCATTTAACCGGAAAATCATCTTTTTCAACATTTTTCAAATTTTTAATTAACTTTGCCCATTTAGTCGTAATTTTTAAGTTTTTATCGTTGCTTTCATATGTATATATTCCGCAATAAAGTCAAAAATATTAATAAAGTGGTGTAGCTAGTTTAGAAGTCTTTGATATATTAGGCCCGTTACGTTTATTTTGACTCAACCCGAATAAGACTTATCCAAGTTTATTCTAGCTAGTATCCTTAACCATGTAGACCTTAATTGGTTTATTAGGCTAAGTATCCACGAGTCTCATTACATGAGATTTTAAATTGTGGAGGACGAGAAATGATAGAGTCAATTATAAGTCAGTATTCTTGCGCAAGCTCACTTGGTGTAATTATTTGCCTATTCTCCCATCACTTGCTAATAATTTATCTGCAATAAGTAAGGTCTTACGATTTGAAAAGTTACTTAGCTTCTAGCCCAAGATCGTTTAAAAGTTGCTCGGTAATGATAAGAGTTCATAGCCAAGGCATAACTTATGAAGCGGGGCGCGAAGATTGGCGAGTCCGAAAAGGCCCTAACAAGGCATGAGGATTCCATTTTATTGCTGAAGATCCAAAGTGATGTGGAAAGCATTATTCCTAAAGTCCATATGAAGGATCAAGACTCACGACGAAAAGCAATCAACTCCCATAAAGATCATGGAGAAGTCTATCCGAAAAGACCCTAACAAGGTATGAGGATAAATAGATCCAAGTCCGAAAAGGAGGCGGATCGTTGTATTTCGAAACCCCAATTAGAGATTGAAGAAATAATCATGAAGTCGTGGTCAACAAAGTTGGAGTACCCCTCAAAAGTCTCCAAGTGAAGAAACTCTATTATGATGAGAAGACCATTATCTCAAGAACGTCTCTCGAAGATATGAAGTATGAAGTACATGCCAAATATCGGCCCGAGAAAGGTCTCAATCGTGAACCGAGTTATGCCAAGATATGAACTTTTTGATATCCCGAGAAGCAGTTTTAAGAGATTTTGTCCTTTAGCTAACTATTGATCAAATCGTCCTACTTTGCTTTCAGCCTTAATAAACTATCGAAATAAGTCCAAAAATGCATCTTCATGATCATTCTAAGACAAAAATAAAATATAAGAGATACACCTAGGAATAAGGGAGTTTAAGCATTTAATTAAGCCATGTGTGTAAGTGTTTGATTTACTAACTTATAATAACAATGATCTCGTTTTTAAGCTTAGTTTGGGGAACGTGAAACTTGAGGGTGATAAATCTTCGCAATGCCAAAGCCCTAATGTAAGTCATCGATTTCTTTGCAAGTTATTTCCATATAGCTATTTTCAAGTGAAAATGGTTTTCTATCCCTTTGTTACCTTTAAAGTTTCATTTCTTTAATTTTTGTTTAGTAGAATTTAAATAAGGCCAAGGTTGATGAATTATGAGAAAAGTGTAAACTTGCTTTATCTAAGCATTGCATGAGGGCATGACAATGGTTAAGTGTAGGGGATTTGATAGGTGTGTAAACACACATCCTTTTACCACTTAATTCTGGCTAAAACAAGACCAAAACACGTATTTAATATCATTTGTTTGGAATTATGCGTGGTTTTTGTGTTTATTGTGTTTTCAGAGCTAACCGGATGAATATTAAAGAAAACATGGGATTGCACGGGTTTTATCAAGGAAAAAGACTCAAGACGAAGTCTATTGTCCAAGAGGTGCAAAAGATTTGAAGTCAATGGGCCTATTTGAAGATTTATCGAAGAAAAGGACCAAAGATGGAAGATTTACATATGTCAAAGAAACTCGAGTCTATTTAACAAAGAAATTAAAAGACGAGTTGGATTTAATCGACGACAAATCCCGAATCAGAATCGAAAACGTCAACTTTTCTGAAAGGACGAGAAGACAAGAAGAAAGGGAGAAAGCCCACTCACCAACCAACCACTAGGAGTATAAATAGATTCTCCCTTCACATTTTAGGGAGTTAGCTTCATTTTTCCTTTTTCTAGTTCTTTTTGGTTCGTAGCTTCACCAACACCATTAGGGTGTTTGGTGATTTTTCATTCTCCTTTTCAAATCTTGTAAGTGTTAATCATTACTCTTTTTACTTTTACATTAATCATTCAATTCCAATCTTTCTATTCATCTTGTTCTTCATCATCTTTTTATTGCAAGTTCTTAAGTTTTTATTTGATTCAAGTTTGATCTTAAAAAGTTGTTGATTTAGTGTTTTTATTGGTGGGATTTGTTTCTTATGGTATTTAAATGATCTGTGTTTGATTTGGTAAACCCTTTTTGAGTACTTTGGTGTTTAGATTGAAAAATCGGGTGGCTTCTGCTGTTACTGTTCTTTGATTCCCAGATCTTTCCGAACAGACCCAATATTCCGAATAGGCGAGTCTCTATTTGCCTTATTTGGAATTTTGGGTATTCCGAATAGAGTTTTTAACTTTCCCTTACTCGGAATATTTGATATATTCCGAATAGTGTTGTTTTTCCGTATAAGCCAAAGTTTACTTTTTCCCCTATTCGGAATATCTTGTATATTCCGAATAGCCCTATTTTCCGCATAAAGATAATTTTTCCGCATAGCCTTATTTTCCGCATAGTGTTTTTATTCAGAATAGTTTGATTTTTCCGCATAGAGTATTACATTCCGCATAAGCCAAACTTTCCGCATAAGGGAGTTTTTCCGAATAGGGACCTGTTTTCCGAGTAAAGCAATTTTTCCGCATAGAATTATTTTTCCGAATAGCATCTTATTTTCCGCATAGATATTTATTCCGAATAGGTTCTTTCTTTCCGAATAGACATTATTTTCCGAATAGAACTTGTTTTCCGCATAAGGTATTTTTCAGTTAGGGTATTTTTCCAGTATTGTTTTGATTTAATTTCTTATTTCAATTTTACTTTTTAATTGTTTTAAGTGTAAATCTTTTCTTTCCCCTGTTTTAGTAAAATAGAAAACCAAATCCACTTTTTGTCACCAAGAACAATCATTCCACTTTAAACTGAGATCAATTCGAGAGGATTCCGAGAAAACGAACTTTTCAACATAGAAAATCTCTTGTATCAAATGGCGCCGCTGCCGGCTCTTCTCGTTAAGATCAAAAGTTTTTTGTGAGAACTTGGATTTTGGGATCCGTTCCCCGTGAACGTTACTTTTTCACAAAAATTTTCAAAAACACTAAAAAATATAAAATTTTCAAAAATCCTAAAAAGTAAAAAACCATAAAAAACCAAAAATATTTTTGTATTGTTTTTGCCTTGTTAGTTCTTTTGCAGGTGTATACGCACTCGATCAACGTCATTTCAAGAGCCCGAGCCTCTCGATCACTTAGACATGGCCGGTGTACCACCTCCAAACAATAATAACAACAACAACCCACCTTTCAACAACATGAACAATAACAACAACAATGAGCCCCTTCCGGATAATCGCCCGATGATTGAATTGCTGCAAGCTTATGTAGATGGCAACACGGATCCAATTGTCATTCCTCCAATTGCCGCCAACAATTTCGAGCTCAAGTCAGGCTTTATCCAGATGGTCTCTGCTCAACCATTCTTGGGACGAACCATTGATGATCCACACGACCATATCAAAAGATTTTTGCAACTCACCAATACGGTCAAGTTCAATGGGGTTCCACAAGAAGTTATAAGGTTACAACTTTTTCACTTTTCTTTAGAGGGACAAGCCCGGCATTGGCTTGCTAAGGAACCGCCACAGAGTATTCTCTCGTAGACGGATTTGGAAACCAAATTCATCAATTACTTTTTCCCACCCTCTCGTACTACCGCTTTGCGGAATGAAATTATAAATTTTGAACAAAAGTACGATGAGTCGTTCAGTGAATCTTGGGATCGTCTTAAAGATCTTTTAAGAAAATGCCCACAACATGGTTTTACCAAAGTACATCAAATCAATACTTTTTACAATGGTTTAAGCATGAGTGACCAAGATTCACTGAACAGTGCCTCAGGGGGTAATTTATTGGCTAAGACTTCCAATGCTGCTTGGGACATCATTGAGAACAAGTCTCGTGTGCAAACCAAGAGTATTCGGACCAATGTTGCTAGTGCTAGCACTAATGATAGCGACAAGCGATTAGACAAAATCACCACGCTTCTTGAATCGCTTGTCACCCACACCGTCAGCAACAACAACAGCAACATCGCCAAAAACGCTCAAGTGAACGCTGTCAGCCAACCTTGTGAGATATGCGGTGGTCCTCATTCTTACACTACTTGTACCGCCACTCAAGATTACCCTGCTGAGAATGTGAATGCGACATATGGCACCTATCAACAACCTGCTTATCAAGCTAGACCTCAAGGTGACCGTAACTTGCTTAGCTACCGCAGCAACAACTATCTTTCACCACCTGGTTTCCCTCCTGCCAACCCAAACCAACAACAAAACCTTAACCGCCCTCCTCAACAACAACAACAACCTCGACAACCATACATCCCACCTCACAAGCAGCAACAACCACCTCAACGAAACAACCAAGTCTACCAACAACCTGCTTACCAACCACCTGCATACAATGCTCCTCCCAACCAACCCACCGCTCTTCACCAAGAGGTTGCAACCTACATGAGGACCAATGATGTGATTGTGGGAAATCTCCAAGAGGAAGTGCGCAATTTGAAGGCAGATTTGGTAAAGCAAGGAAATGATTTGAGAGCCGATATGAGAAATACGTTGGATAGCCAAACTAATGATCTGAGGAACATGATGGCTAGTTTCTTCCAAAGTAGTCAACCCTCTTCTTCGGGTACTCTTCCGAGTAATACCGTTGCGAACCCAAGAGGGGAGATGAAAGCAATCACTACTCGAAGTGGCAAAGGTACCAAGGAACCCGAGCTTCCTATACCTCCACCGGTGGTTGTGACTAAGGAGAACGAGTCGCCTGCTCCTATTCCTCATCCTTCTCCTTCCCCAATTTCTCCACCTCTTCCTTCTACCCCTCCTCCACCCGTGGTTGTGATTGATCCTATTCCCCTAAAGCCTTCCTCTTCTTCCAATATACCTTATCCTTCAAGGTTGAGGAAAGAGAAGCAAAAGAGCAAGGATGATATTCAGGTTTCGAACTTCCTTAAAATGTTCAAACAACTGAATTTCAATATCTCCTTCGCTGAGGCTCTCGCTCACATGCCCAAATATGCCAAAATGTTTAAAGATCTTTTGAGCGACAAGGAAAAGCTCCTCGATATTGCCAACACCCAACTTAATGAGAATTGCTCTACAGTACTCTTAAGGAAATTGCCAACCAAGCTTGGTGATCCGGGTCGTTTTCTTATCCCTTGCAATTTCCCGGGAGTAGAGAATTGCATGGCCCTAGCCGATCTAGGTGCCAGTATTAATCTCATGCCTCTAAGTGTTTGGAAGCAATTATCTCTCCCATAGCTAGTCCCCACCAAAATGACTTTGGAATTAGCTAACCGTACGGTTGCTTATCCAGTGGGGATAGCCGAAGACGTCATTGTAGGAGTCGACAAATTCACCTTCCCTGCTGATTTTGTTGTCGTCGACTACGAGATGGACCCCCGTGTGCCACTCATTGTTGGTCGTCCATTCTTGAGGACCGGTCGTACTCTCATTGATGTTGAAGCCGGTGAGCTTATCATGAGAGTGGGTGACGATAAAGTAGTCTTCAACATGGGAAAGCTTTCTAAACAGCCTTACTCTTATGAGAGTGTTAATTGTATTGACGTTCTTGATGAGGCTTGTGAAGAACACTTCAAGGATGCTTGTAAAAACATTCCTACCTCTCTTCCCAATGTTGAGACCGTTTCCTCTATCGACTCATCACTATCTCTATTTGGAGAAAGTGATTTCCTTTGGAAAGATTTGGAAGCCACCTTGGAAGATGTGAAGCAAGACAATGACGATTCTACTGCCAATTGGGATGACGATCTCAGTTTCATTGCAAACCTCCTCAGAGAAGACAATCCTTCCCCTCCATCTCCCACTGTTATTGCTATCGAGACTCCGACTTCGAATACGCCTCCCGTCAAAAATCCTCCGGATTTGGAACTTAAGGAGTTGCCACCCCATCTCGAGTATGTATTTCTTGAAGAAGAGAAGAAGTCGCCAGTCATCATTGCTAAGGATTTGAAGGATGAAGAGAAAGCTCGACTTGTCGCTGTGTTGAAAGATCATAAGAAGGCTATCGCTTGGAAGATTTCTGATATTCGTGGAATTGATCCTCACTTCTGCACACACAAAACTCTCATGGAGGACGACTTTAAGCCCACAATTCAAAGCCAACGAAGGGTGAATCCAAAAATCCATGAAGTCATCAAAACAAAGGTTCTCAAACTTCTTGATGCGGGTATGATTTACCCTATTTCGGATTCACCATGGGTTAGTCCAATCCATTGTGTGCCCAAGAAGGGCGGAATAACCGTTGTTCCAAATGAACACAACGAGTTGATTCCCACTCGTCTCGTTACTGGGTGGAGAGTTTGTATAGACTACCGCAAACTCAATGATGCCACAAGAAAGGATCATTTCCCTCTACCTTTTATGGACCAAATGATTGAACGCTTAGCGGGTAATGAATATTACTGCTTTCTTGATGGTTTCTCGGGTTATTTCCAAATACCCATCGATCCCCAAGATCAAGAGAAGACTACATTCACTTGTCCCTATGGCACTTTTGCTTACAAAAGAATGCCTTTTGGCTTATGTAATGCGCCCGGGACTTTCCAAAGGTATATGTTAGCTATCTTCCATGACATGGTTGAACAAACCATGGAAGTCTTCATGGATGATTTCTCGGTCTTCGGGGATTCCTTCTCTTCTTGCCTTGCCAATTTGGAACGTATGCTAAAGAGGTATGAAGACACTCGCCTAGTTCTGAATTGGGAAAAATGCCATTTTATGGTAAAAGAAGGCATCGTGCTTGGACATAAGATCTCGAAAGCCGGTCTTGAAGTAGACCGTGCTAAAGTCGATGTTATCGCAAAGTTGCCTCTACCTTCAACCGTGAAGGGTGTGAGAAGTTTTCTGGGTCATGCGGGCTTCTATCGTCGATTCATCAAAGATTTTTCTCAAATCGCTCGCCCGATGACCCACCTCTTGGAAAAAGATACTCCTTTTATCTTTTCCAAAGAGTGTCTTGAAGCCTTCAACTCGCTTAAGGATAAGCTAACTAAGGCACCCGTCTTGGTTACCCCTAATTGGGAGCTGCCTTTCGAGTTGATGTGCGATGCTAGTGATTTTGCTATTGGAGCGGTTCTTGGACAAAGAGTGAACAAACACTTCCAACCGATCCATTACGCTAGCAAGACAATGACGGGGGCACAATTGCATTATACGACAACCGAAAAAGAGCTTTTAGCTGTTGTCTATGCTTTTGAAAAATTCCGCCCCTATCTTGTCCTTTCCACCACTATTGTGTATACCGATCATTCCGCGCTGAAGTACTTGTTGACAAAGCAAGATTCCAAACCAAGACTTCTTCGCTGGGTTTTGCTGCTCCAGGAATTTAAAATCGAAATTCGTGATAAAAAAGGAGCAGAAAACCTAGCCGCGGATCATCTTAGCAGACTTGAGGATCCTTACCAAGGGGATCATCCGAACAAAGAAATCAATGATTCTTTTCCCTTGGAGACCTTAATGTCTATAAACTCGAAGCCGAACGACACCCCGTGGTTTGCGGACTTTGCAAACTACTTAGCGGGTGGAATTCTCAAGGAAGGGTTGACGTCTCAACAAAAGAAGAAGTTCTTCACCGACATTAAGACTTACTTTTGGGACGACCCTTACCTATTCAAACAATGTGCCGACCTGATTATCCGTCGATGTCTTGATGGACCGGCAGCGTCTGACATCCTTGATGCTTGCCACAAAGGACTCACCGGTGGTCACTTTGGTCCCAACTACACCGCCAACAAAGTTTTTGATTCGGGATTTTATTGGCCTTCCATTTATCGTGACGCTCACGATATGGTTAAAAAATGTGATGTTTGCCAAAAGCAAGGCAAAATCACACATAAAGACGAGATGCCTCAGAATTTCATCCAAGAGTGTGAAATTTTTGATGTTTGGGGTATCGACTTTATGGGGCCATTCCCTTCATCTAAAGGAAACAAATACATCCTTGTAGCCGTTGACTACGTTTCTAAGTGGGTTGAAGCCAAAGATTTGCCTACTAATGACGCAAGGGTGGTTTGTAACTTTTTGAAAGCTCTTTTCGCTAGATTCGGTGTGCCTCGCGCCATTATTAGTGATCGTGGGACTCATTTCTGCAATGACCAATTTGCTTGAGTCATGGCTAAGTACGGTGTAAACCATCGTCTTTCCACAGCCTACCACCCGCAAACTAATGGCCAGGCTGAAATATCCAACCGAGGACTGAAGCGAATTCTGGAAAGAACCGTGGGAGAGCATCGTGCCGCATGGGCTGATAAACTCGATGATGCTTTGTGGGCTTTCCGTACTGCTTACAAGACCCCGATCGGCTGTACGCCTTATCGTCTTGTGTACGGGAAAGCGTGCCACCTCCCCATTGAGTTGGAGCACAAGGCTTATTGGGCCTTGAAGTGGGCTAATTTTGATATAAACAAAGCCGGTGACCTACGCAAGATCCAACTCAATGAGCTGAATGAACTTCGGAATGAGGCTTATGAAAATTCTTTGATCTATAAGGAAAAGACTAAGCTCATTCACGACTCCAAGATCAAAAACCGAGAGTTCCATATTGGAGACAAAGTCTTACTTTTTAACTCTCGGTTGAAAATCTTTTCGGGCAAGCTGAAATCTCGTTGGTCCGGCCCATTCACCATCGCCCAAATATTTCCATATGGTACTCTCGAGCTCGCTCAACCTAATGGACCGAATTTTAAGGTGAATGGCCAACGAGTGAAGTTGTACTTTGGTGAGGACACCTCTCAAGAGGTGATTCCATCCCTCACCACGTTCCCTATGAACTGAATTTGGGTCGAGTCAGGCTCGTGACTCGGTTATCAAAAACAAGCGCTGCTCGGGAGGCAGCCCGAGTATATATCCCTTTAACCCCCTAAGTGTAGGGGAGGACCTATTTTGGTCGTTTGTGTTTGTGTGGTGATGTGATTACATGGATAACTACAATCTTGGAACTCTTTGAAGAACCGTGCTCCCGTGTTATTCGAAATCCGGTTCTATCTCTCAACTATCGTGATTCAATTTTCTTCATACTCACATTTGAAATTGATCACTTTAGTCGTCTCTTCCTTAACTTGAGTTAACCAACGTGCACAATGTCATAAGTGTAGGGGGGACTTTTCCCACATGCTTAAACATTGAGGACAATGTTTATCTTAAGTGTAGGGGGGACTTCTATCGAAGTTTTAAGTGGACTTTTCCATGAAAATGCCTTCATTTAACCGGAAAATCATCTTTTTCAACATTTTTCAAATTTTTAATTAACTTTGGCCATTTAGTCGTAATTTTTAAGTTTTTATCGTTGCTTTCATATGTATATATTCTGCAATAAAGTCAAAAATATTAATAAAGTGGTGTAGCTAGTTTAGAAGTCTTTGATATATTAGGCCTGTTGCGTTTATTTTGACTCAACCCGAATAAGACTTATCCAAGTTTATTCTAGCTAGTATCCTTAACCATGTAGACCTTAATTGGTTTATTAGGCTAAGTATCCACGAGTCTCATTACTTGAGATTTTAAATTGTGGACGACGAGAAATGATAGAGTCAATTATAAGTCGGTATTCTTGCGCAAGCTCACTTGGTGTAATTATTTGCCTATTCTCCCATCACTTGCTAATAATTTATCTGCAATAAGTAAGGTCTTACGATTTGAAAAGTTACTTAGCTTCTAACCCAAGATCGTTTAAAAGTTGCTCGGTAATGATAAGAGTTCATAGCCAAGGCATAACTTATGAAGCGGGGCGCGAAGATTGGCGAGTCCGAAAAGGCCCTAACAAGGCATGAGGATTCCATTTTATTGCTGAAGATCCAAAGTGATGTGGAAAGCATTATTCCTAAAGTCAATATGAAGGATCAAGACTCACGACGAAAAGCAATCAACTCCCATAAAGATCATGGAGAAGTCTATCCGAAAAGACCCTAACAAGGTATGAGGATAAATAGATCCAAGTCCGAAAAGGAGGCGGATCGTTGTATCTCGAAACCCCAATTAGAGATTGAAGAAATAATCATGAAGTCGTGGTCAACAAAGTTGGAGTACCTCTCAAAAGTCTCCAAGTGAAGAAACTCTATTATGATGAGAAGACCATTATCTCAAGAACGTCTCTCGAAGATATGAAGTATGAAGTACATGCCAAATATCGGCCCGATAAAGGTCTCAAATCGTGAACCAAGTTATGCCAAGATATGAACTTTTTGATATCCCGAGAAGCAGTTTTAAGTGATTTTGTCCTTTAGCTAACTATTGATCAAATCGTCCTACTTTGCTTTCAGCCTTAATAAACTATCGAAATAAGTCCAAAAATGCATCTTCATGATCATTCTAAGACAAAAATAAAATATAAGAGATACACCTAGGAATAAGGGAGTTTAAGCATTTAATTAAGCCATGTGTGTAAGTGTTTGATTTACTAACTTATAATAACAATGATATCGTTTTTAAGCTTAGTTTGGGGAACGTGAAACTTGAGGGTGATAAATCTTCGCAATGCCAAAGCCCTAATGTAAGTCATCGATTTCTTTGCAAGTTATTTCCATATAGCTATTTTCAAGTGAAAATGGTTTTCTATCCCTTTGTTACCTTTAAAGTTTCATTTCTTTAATTTTTGTTTAGTAGAATTTAAATAAGGCCAAGGTTGATGAATTATGAGAAAAGTGTAAACTTGCTTTATCTAAGCATTGCATGAGGGCATGGCAATGGTTAAGTGTAGGGGATTTGATAGGTGTGTAAACACCCATCCTTTTACCACTTAATTCTGGCTAAAACAAGACCAAAACACGTATTTAATATCATTTGTTTAGAATTATGCGTGGTTTTTGTGTTTATTGTGTTTTCAGAGCTAACCGGATGAATATTAAAGAAAACATGGGATTGCACGGGTTTTATCAAGGAAAAAGACTCAAGACGAAGTCTATTGTCCAAGAGGTGCAAAAGATTTGAAGTCAATGGGCCTATTTGAAGATTTATCGAAGAAAAGGACCAAAGATGGAAGATTTACATATGTCAAAGAAACTCGAGTCTATTTAACAAAGAAATTAAAAGACGAGTTGGATTTAATCGACGACAAATCCCGAATCAGAATCGAAAACGTCAACTTTTCTGAAAGGACGAGAAGACAAGAAGAAAGGGAGAAAGCCCACTCACCAACCAACCACTAGGAGTATAAATAGATTCTCCCTTCACATTTTAGGGAGTTAGCTTCATTTTTCCTTTTTCTAGTTCTTTTTGGTTCGTAGCTTCACCAACACCATTAGGGTGTTTGGTGATTTTTCATTCTCCTTTTCAAATCTTGTAAGTGTTAACCATTACTCTTTTTACTTTTACATTAATCATTCAATTCCAATCTTTCTATTCATCTTGTTCTTCATCATCTTTTTATTGCAAGTTCTTAAGTTTTTATTTGATTCAAGTTTGATCTTAAAAAGTTGTTGATTTAGTGTTTTTATTGGTGGGATTTGTTTCTTATGGTATTTAAATGATTTGTGTTTGATTTGGTAAACCCTTTTTGAGTACTTTGGTGTTTAGATTGAAAAATCGGGTGGCTTCTGCTGTTACTGTTCTTTGATTCCCAGATCTTTCCGAACAGACCCAATATTCCGAATAGGCGAGTCTCTATTTGCCTTATTCGGAATTTTGGGTATTCCGAATAGAGTTTTTAACTTTCCCTTACTCGGAATATTTGAAATATTCCGAATAGTGTTGTTTTTCCGTATAAGCCAAAGTTTACTTTTTCCCCTATTCGGAATATCTTGTATATTCCGAATAGCCCTATTTTCCGCATAAAGATAATTTTTCCGCATAGCCTTATTTTCCGCATAGTGTTTTTATTCAGAATAGTTTGATTTTTCCGTATAGAGTATTACATTCCGCATAAGCCAAACTTTCCGCATAAGGGAGTTTTTCCGAATAGGGACCTGTTTTCCGAGTAAAGCAATTTTTCCGCATAGAATTATTTTTCCGAATAGCATCTTATTTTCCGCATAGATATTTATTCCGAATAGGTTCTTTCTTTCCGAATAGACATTATTTTCCGAATAGAACTTGTTTTCCGCATAAGGTATTTTTCAGTTAGGGTATTTTTCCAGTACTGTTTTGATTTAATTTCTTATTTCAATTTTACTTTTTAATTGTTTTAAGTGTAAATCTTTTCTTTCCCCTGTTTTAGTAAAATAGAAAACCAAATCCACTTTTTGTCACCAAGAATAATCATTCCACTTTAAACTGAGATCAATTCGAGAGGATTCCGAGAAAACGAACTTTTCAAGATAGAAAATCTCTTGTATCAAACGTGCCAAGTTCACAAATGGGTGTCAAGACAACAACACCAATCGTACATGTGGTGTCAAGAGATGACTTCAGACGTGACGAGGCGACCAACATTTGCCGACAAGAACCATTTGATCTTATCATATGATGTTCTCATCAATCAGGTCCAACCTTGTCAATTTATTCTAATATGGTGAATATTTGATCATTTTACTCATCGGTATCATATCTCAACTATTGATATCATGAAGATAAAACGGACTTGCATTTTTCTTCCCAAAACTTTGTTAAAACTTCATTAAATCAATTGATATTAAAAACATTGATTGGGTTATTATTTTTAATATGGGGGAGAAAATGTGATTTGATATGGGACATGATACTCCAAAAAGACTTAACGTGATGGCTCATCCCGACATGTGCAAAATGTTTTCGGATATCGTGGCATATGTTAAGAGGGAGAAGAACAGATTTGCACATCTAAAATGGATTTAATGGTGACATATACTTACCCTAAACCCATTTATTTAACGACGGTGAAGATTGTGTTGACATAAGGATGGTATAGGTTAAAGTCTAATGATTCCTCTAGAACCAGAGGAATCTTCCCAAGGACATTCTATATCCAGAAATAGTAGTCCTTAGGAAAGATGGAGAAAGATTGTGAATGAAGCTGAATGTTGACCAAGTACTTAAGTTAGAACTGGAACAATCACAACAAGGTGCTAGCTATGACATATTGGTAAGCATTGAAGGGGTTGAAGAATGAAAAAGAATTGTAAAGATAAAGGGTGAAAAGAAAGAAGCCCTCCTTACAACTTAGGTAGAAACCGGGTCAACACATATGCTATTGAGATCATTTTAATGATGCTCGATATTGAAGATAGACATCATGGACCCAGTGATGCAATGCACAACCCATCCCAGCTAACTCAGATATCTCTCAAAAGGTATATGTTTTATTCACACAGAGTCAACGCATTATCTATAGATTTATTCACTCCAAATATATTGATATTGAAAAGGTGGCACTCCTCTCCAGCCTCCGATCACTAAAAATCCAAAATGCACGATCGAGTCTAGAGCCATTTGAGATCATCAAATAACTCATTAGGACACACTTCCATATTTACTTTCTTCTTCATAAACTGTGAAAAGTAAGAAAGATCTTAAGAGTCCTACGCAAAATTTTCATGATCTTCCCTGAACATCCGACTAATACGCAAGTATTTACAATGAAGATGGAAATCCTTCTTGAGCGAATATCAAAAAGCTCATGGTAGGTGACTTGTGAGATTCTTTAAGAATCAAACTTTTGATAACTGGAAAGCAACAGTTGTTTAATTCTTAATTGAATTTAAACACGTTCCAGGCCTCTACGCAATAACTTAGTGATCTTGATAGAACACTCAGAGTGATAGCTTAGTGTTCACAGTGATGAGTGGAAATCCTTCTACTGTTAACCTCAAATAGCACTTGGTAGGCAACTGCAATATTCATTATGAATCAAGCTAGTGACAACTGGAAAGCAACGATGGTGCGATTCTTTATGGAATCTAACTTGTTCCAGGAATCAGAATTGACGGCTTCAATCATACGGATAACTTTATCCAAATGATTCACTCTTTACGTTCGTAGTCAGCTTTGGACGGTCGAGTAAAGAGAACGGGTTTACCCGCGAAATCTTGTCATGGAGGTTCTTTATTGAAACTACCTGCCATAAGTACAATATTTCATATCATCCAACGGTCTTCCCCGATCAGAGGTAAAATGCTACCGAATTAAAATGAAATGTTCAAATACATTTCGTTCGTGTCTACTTATGTTGCGGAATTTGAGGACGGTGGCGTTGCGTAATCCAAGAAGAAGTCGTCCCCGCATGCTTATACTTTATGCACTTAATACTTCATCTAATTCTAGAAAGCCTAATAGTTAAGTCTTCCGCTGTATCAAACTCTAAAGCTTTCAAGAATTACAAAGGTATAAGTATGTGGGACATGAAGTCACGAAGAGGAAAATATCACAAGTGGTGCACAAGATCAAGGCAAACGATCCATGCTCAAGATTGATATCAAAGATCACATCAACATATTCACCATAAAAGAAAAATAAAAGAAAGACGAAGACTACGAGCTCAAGACAAGCATAGTATGCTAGGTTTATTTTATTATTGTAACTTCGGTAACGCCCTTTTTTGGAGTGCCCTCCCTTAGGGGGAGACTGTTGGAAATACGTTTTAATATTAGAAAGGATCAGTCACTCCAACAATAGTCTAAGTAATAGCTCGTAGTTTAGTTTTACTTTATTATTCAAACAAGGCCAAGCCTAGCCCACAACTTGTATGAGGCCGGCGGCCCATTGTAAGCCCAAGCCCATCTCATGGGCTTGGGTATATAAACCATCTCCTTAGTTGGAGAGGTTAGTGGTTCACATAATATTTCACATAGTAAAGTGTGAAAAACACAACTTTCTCTCTCTAAGTGTGTGCGCTCTCATCATCTTTCTATCTCTTTCTCTATTTAGATTAAGCATAGATTAACAATATCCTACAGCTAGGGTAAGTGTTTAAGAGAGTTTTGTGTTTGTTTTTGATAGACTTATGGTGTTACTAAAGATCTAGGTAAGTTAATGTAGGTCCTAGTTTAATTCTAGAGTGATTAGGTTAAGTTTTATGGTTTATAGTGAAGGTATAGGTAGTGTTTATTAAAATGTGTAGTTTAGGTAAAATAAAATGTATGACACTTGTTAAATGTTTAAAAATAATAAATGTGAAGTTGAAATATAAAAAGGTGGCTTTTATGGATGTAGTATTACTTATAGTGTAATGTAGATATATATATATATATATATATATATATATATATATATATATATATATATACATATATATATATATATATATATATATATATATATATATATATATATATATATATATATATATATATATATATATATATATATATATATATATATATAATAGTGAATTTGAGTACTTGGTAAATTTAGTTAAGTGTGTTCATGGCTTTAGATATATAAAAATCTAAAATAATGTAATGCAAATGCCCATGAGTGTGATGTGGCTTAAAAGTCGCCAATGTGATCAATGGAAAGCTTGTATTCTCATAATTATATTAAATAACATGAAGAGTTCTCGTGATCAAATATGTGAAATGATACTTATGTAAAGCATAATGTAGGTGATAGATAAAAATATCTAATGCAAAGGTGATAATATATATTAAAATCATCAGGTGACGTGTATAATGATGTCATACTAGAAATGAAAATCAGGGGTTTTAATTATGTAGATGATATGGTGATAAAACGCAGGAATGAAGGATGCTTCATCTCAGACATTCTAGAGATGTTCAAAACAATAAGAAAACCCAACATGAAACTTAATCCAAAGAAATGCACGTTTGGAGCAGAAAGTGCACAATTCTTAGGGTATATGGTCACCAGCCAAGGAATCAAAACAAATCCAGAGAAATTATAAGCTATATAATCGACATAACATCCCCAAAATCCCTAATAGATGTTCAGGCATTGAATGGAAAGTTAGCAGTACTAAGATGCTTTCTATCCAAGTCTGCAGAACGATCACTTACTTTCTTTAAAACGCTCAAAGGTTGCATAAATAAGAAAGACTTTAGGTGGAGCACTGAAGCAGAAGCATCCTCCTACGAACTTAAATACCACCTCAAATCTCTGTCGGCACTCACAACACCGAGACAAGAAGAAACTTTAATATTGTACCTTGTAACGGAAGATGAAGCGATCAGTGCAGTTCTTTTAATCGAAAGTGGAGGCGTAGAGAGACCAGTATATTTATCAGTCGTTCGCTCCAAGGACCAGAGATCAACTACCCTAGCCTAGAAAAACTAGCGCTTGCCCTAGTACACGTAACATGAAGACTTTGCCGATATTTCCAAGCACACAAGATATGTGTTTTCACAAATCAACCAATTAGACAAGTGCTTCTGAAACCAGAGAATTCGAGACGACTGGCTAAATGGGCACTTGAGCTCGGAGAAATGAAATCATATACAAACCACGCACTGCGGTGAAAGCTCAGATACTTGCGGATTTTCTAGCAGAAACACCATGAAAGAAGGAGCAAGAGGAGACCGAAATAGTGAATGATACCCCACGTAACCCATGTTGCCTTTGGGACCCTATTAACCGATGGCGCGTCAAGTATTGAGGGATCCAGAGCAGGGCTTATACTAATTGATCCAAACAGACAACATGTAACCTATGCCATACGGTTCGACTTTAAAACCTCAAATAACGAAGCGGAATAAGAAGCCCTAATAGCTGGATTGGTATTAGCTATCTACATGGAAGTGCAACACTTGCAGGTGTTCACTAATTCACTCTATATAACAAACCAGGTAAAAGGGATATATGAAGCCAAGAAAGAATTAATGACAAGGTATCTATCGAAAGTTAGGGAACTGATAAAACGTTTCCAAAGCTTTTCAATAACACAAATTTGTAGGTAAAAAAACATGCGGATGCCTTAAGCAAGTTGGCTTCGTCTTCCTTTGCACACCTCACGAAGAAAGTCATGGTAGAAATAATTCAAAGTAGAATCATTGATGGTAAGACGACAAGCTTGGTCGATGAGACTAAAAAGAATTGAATGGACCCAATTATCCAATATCTTACATCACGTGTAAAATCGTATTTAAAATCCTCGAATATTAAATACGCGTAGTCTTAGCTTTAATTCTAATTAAACGTAAACAGTAAATACGCAGTCCCAATATATTAATATTACAAATAAATAATTATTCAAAATATAATTATTAAGTTTCATAATATATTACGTATGTATTATTACACGGAAAATAATTATCACGATTCAGAAACTAAATCATGAGAAATAAAAACAAGTATACACGAATATTGTTAGTGTCGAAAAATAAAACCAAGACATATGTAATTTATATTGGGCCGCAGCTTTTTATAAAATAAGAAGAGAAAGGAGTTGGGCTTTTAGGCCCGGTTCACTACAAAAGAAAAACAAACAGGGGTAAACCCCTTTTTCCTTGGCCACGATCAGAAAACAAAAATAAAAATAAAAATATATTAGGGTTTTGTTGTTTGTATGCCGCCGGTTCAGAAGAAAAAAAAGGTGTCGGGTTTCCTTGTTCACCAATTATCCGTGTGTAATCATCCTTCCACTAGCAATCTTGTCACGGTAATCTTTCGATTCTACATTCTATTTACTTTTAACCGATTTAATCATGTAATCAAGGGAGGGATCGAATTAAAATTAAAAGGGTCGGATTTGGTGTGGTGTAGTGTACAGCCGAGACCCTCATGGTCTCGGTGGTGCTTTTGTTTTGGCCGACCAAGGACAGAAAACCCAGACAGGGTGTATTTATATAGCTAGGAGGGTCGGGTTTTGTTTGGTTTAATGAAACCGAGACCCCCAAGGTCTCAGTTGCCTTATTCCTTGCCCATCCGTGACCCACACAGGGGCGGCATAGGCTGTGTTCCATCATCAACAGCCAAACAAAACCATTCGAGTGTTAAACTTTTAAAAAGGGGCGTTTGGATTACAATCATGGGGAAACCGACCTAAAAACAGTAGGAACTATAATAAAAACAGTGGGAATAATATGGTTCATCAGTGGGTAAGGTTGGGACAGGAAAATAGTAATTTTAATATAAAATTAGCGACAGTTTAGCGACAACTTCTCTATCGAAGCTTCATGACAACTTTCGATCAGCTTTTAGTCACTGTTTTTAGTGACAAAATTTTCTGTCGCAAATTCTAATAAGCAGGATTAAATATCTTTTGGATTGTCTTAGTGCGACCGAGACGGGGTATCTAGGTAGTCTCGGGGATATAATTATAAGATAAAAACGATGATATAATTATACCTCGTTTTACTCGCTTTTATAAAAAATATTTAAATGATTTATTTAGTAAGTTAAATTTATAATGATAAATTAGTTTTATAAAAATTTAAAAGGGTGTAATATTATTAAATGAGTTAAATTATTTTTGGAAACTTCATAAATTAGGAAACCTTCTATTTTTAGCAAGTTACTAAATATAGAATTAGTATAACGTCAGAATACATTTTGTATCGTAATTAATAGTAGAACAAAGCTACGTTAAAAAGAAATAGTAGAATGCTCAGATTTATCAGTATTATATATACAGACAATATTGCAAGATTAAATTAAATCCAACGAAAACAGTTAAGATCAGTAAAATAAATAAACATCAATCAACTTATTTACACGTCTGTTAATTTATGTAGTAACCGTAAAGTCGGAGTAGATCTTCAGCTTTCAGTCTTATTTCATTACTGGACACGAGGTACAGATTTTCCATCCTTTCAGTAAGGACTTCCTTTCTATGCATGATTAGGATTCCCCGTCTGCAGCCAAATATTTTCCCCAGTATATGTTTTAGATTATTAGAAATTATTTTAATAACTAAGATATTGCCTGCGCCTTATATACAAGCATGACCAGTTAATTATACTAGTTACGGAGGTACCGTAACCATGAGACTTAAGGCACCAGTGTCATGACTCACCTATAGGAGAGTGATATCTTGCAGCGTCCCATTCAGCTCAGCTTGGCCATTTTATCAGTATTATTAGTGGGCGTATGGATGCATCCTAGGCTTATCAGTTTACAGTTATCAGGTGAATATGGTGTGTGCTCTACATCCGTCACATTGGAGTTGATCCCTCCACCCAGCACATTATTTAGAGGTCACCCTCTAAAGCATGACGAGGTCACCCCTCCATTTATTCATGCAACAGTTGTTACAGCATATGACCTATATAAGCTTGGCAATTAAAATACAGTAAATGCATGTTTTCAGATTTAACAGATAACAATTCAGCTTTATTATTTATAAATCACACTTTTTAGATTATACACAGATTTCTGCTACAACTTTACTTATTAGTTTTACAGCTTTAGTATTTTTATCATCTGCTTCATTTTATTATTCCTTATCATGCTTTATATCCGTTCACTAGGCGTTATGCTCAGCCGTTGTTCCTTTCATGTTCTAACGACAGGTACAACAGGACGCTCTTAGCATTCTGAGAGCATGTGCATTTGGATGGAAGCTATCGAGACTTCTTACTTTATGCACTTCTTGCATTATTCTTCTTATTTGGACATTGTTTAGTCCTTTCTTTCAGTATTTACTTTTCATGTTTTGAGCTTATGTTTGGATTACCGATGTTTGATACCGGTATTTCCTTTATGGACATTTAATGTTTTAGTACATTTACCTTATGCTTTGATGACACGCCATAAATACACGTAACCTTCCACTTATCAAAGTGGGGTGTTACAATTATGGTATCCAAGCTATAGGTTCGACCTGTAGGCTCTAAAACTTGACATGCGACTAGTGGGTAGTAACCAGAAACTTCCCAGAGTTTTGGCGTTGTTATCTTTCATGTTCCTCATGCATTTATCAGTCAGTTTTCTTCATTTATCAGTCGATTTTCTTAAAGTTTTGACTAAGTAAAAGGTTGGTACAGGACTGGCCATATTTAGTCGCATGTGCTTTTCTTCGAATTTTGTATTCGTTAACCGACCCATAGGCGTTCACCCTTGCCCGTTTAGATTTTGTAATGGTGAACTGACCCATAGGCGTTTACCCTTACACATGTCAGATTCATGTTTTCAGTCAAATATTACTTGGTGAACCAGCCACAGACATTCACCATTATTAAGGTCAATATTTTCATGTTTTCAGTCAAATATTGTATTGTGAACCGAACCATAGATGTTCACCTTTGCTCATATTATGACACTTTATAAAGTTTTGACAAGTATGGATTGGACTACAGCCAACAACACTTAGTCCCAGATTATAAATTCCTATACATGACAGTTTGCATAAAATTTTGACAAGTATGGATTGAACCAGAATCGCCCATACTTAGTCACATGTTTTCTCCTTTGAACCCTATGGATGGAACTATAGCCATACACATCAGTTGATGTTAAACCTCAGTTTATTATACCTTCATGTTCTTTGTAACAATCAAGTTTTCACACTCTCACGTAGATGTTGTTTTCATGATGATTAAGTTTCATATTCCCTTATGACGATTATGTTTTCAGCAAGGTGATGATGCTTTCAGGCTAAGATACAGAAGGATTACAGTAAAATCGTATTTCATGATAAAATCATGCTTTGTCTTCATCAATCATGTCTTCATGCTAACCATTGATGAAACTCCTTTTAATCATACTTTTTAGCCTCTATACAACCCGCATTAAGTCTACGCAGGAATTGTCAGCCTATCATGTTAATTGTTTCAGTTCAGTTTGCTAACCAGTTAAATCAAATTATCTTCCGTTAACCATATCAGACGATTGACACCAGTATCGATCATTTCAAGAAATTTCCATCGGAGCTATGTAACGTATTTCATGTGTACTCCATGTACAGTATCTCAGATATACTACATGTATAATATTCATCGTGTACTTCACGTACAATATTCCAGGTGTACTCCATGTACCTTAATCCATGTGTACTGTTAATCGATCCTTAATCCTCTCAGGCATTTCCATTTGTCGATATTCTACCAGATGCTGATGTTGCTTGTAAGTTGAAGATTTTACCTAATACTGATGCTGCTAACACTTCGAAGACGTCACGAATGCTGATGCTGCTGATACTTTGTTGATTCCACAAGATGCTGATGCTGTTTATATTATGAAGACTCTTTAGAGCAAGGACGAAAACTATAAATTTTAAATTTCTGACAAGAATATACTTCAACTATCAAATGCTACCATCCCATTCCATGCTTTTACTTACTCAGATAATTGTCCCACGTCACTCAGCTAATCTTTCAGTAAGAATAGTGAGAACTGGTATCCATCCGGCCACTCAGCAAAAATAGTTAAATGAATCACGGTCATGATAATGACCGTCAATGAATTGACAGACAAGGTAGTAATGGCAACCACAGTGCTAATTATTAACCAGTCAGTAATCATCGGAACTCCAGAACGGACGTGACCAGAGATACAGAGGTCTGCAGTCTAACCGATCCGCCAACCCTAGCAGTTACCAAAAATTTTCAACCTTGTTCAGATTCAGCTACTAAAACACATGTCAAGATATCAGTCAAGGCACAGAGCTCTAGTCTCCTTTCGGAAGACACCTTCCAAGACACCAGTTACGATACATGTCATATGAATAGCTTCTCAATGTACGAATCAAGACTCATAAATCAAGTATGTTTTATAAACCAGGCCCTCAAAAATTAAGGGTACCCTCCAAAAGGGGTATACCGCTCTGTTATGCCACGTATAAATCAGACCATTAAAAATTCAATACCACCACTGGAGTATTGTCCAGATTAGACACGTAGTGTTCATTCTGTGAGGTTTCGACCGATATAAATTCAGTGAAATCTGCCACATTTACTTCACGTATACATATGCCAGCTTCATCTAAAGTCAGGTACTACCTACCTCTCAGCCAAAAAAGACTCCACAGTATCACCATATTTATAAAGGCTTTTCCTTCCTTTTGAAAAAGAGATTCGTCTTACTAAATCCTGAAAAATATCAATACAAATTGTTCCTACTCTACCAGTGCGTGACTTATAGTCCAAAGCTACGAAGACGTTTAGCTACCAGTTATGAATCAACTTCTGAAGCTCCTTAAATTCATGATAAGCAGATTTTACAAAGTTTTCTGGATGTGTTTCCAGAAGGGTTTCTAGAAATCCATCCCTAACCATGAGACAGAGTTTAACATCGAGCTTGTCTCAAGGACAGAACCTGTTTTCAAAACTCTTTATTACAGGGCTTCAGCTAAGTTAACAGAGTTGCAACAATTTCTGCAAGAGTTATCGGAACGAGGCTTTATTCGCCCTAGCGCACACCAGGATGTGCATCGTTTCTGTTTGTCAAAGAAAAAGGCCGGTAACATGAGATCCTATATCGACCACCGGAATATTTACCAGGTCACCATTCATAATCAATATTCATTCCACGTATAGAAGGTTTATTTGATCTGCTACGATGTCTTAAACATTTTCCAGAACAATTCACGATCATGCCACCATAAATGGTGAGAGAAAGAACATATTGTTTCCAAGACTGCCTTGCACACGTTATGGTCTCTCTGAAATTTGAATTATATTTCTAAGATCCCAAATGCTCCATCTATAGTATGAAATTGATGAATAAAATTTTTCCATGAATTCTCAGACAAATTCGTCAGTATATTCATTGCTAATATCCTGGCATGCTAAATTCTAGAGAAGAACAAGAGAATCATGTTCTCACAGTTGTACAGATTCTCCGAAAGGAGAAAATCATATACGCAACTTTCCAGATGTGAGTTTCACTTGAACAGGGTGGCATTTCTGAGCCACCTTATGTTAGCAGAAAGAGATTTCAAAAGTACTACAAAGTTGGAGGCCATCACCAGATGGTCAAGACCGACGTCTGTGACTGAAGTATGGAAATTTACCAGAACTCAGTTGACTACTACCGCAGAAATTCTAACAGTTCTCGCGATTAACTTTCCATGACTAAGTTTACGCCTAAAGGAGAGGACATACACTAAAATTTTGTATTCCCTAAGATCATACTCTAAGAGAGATTTAAATTACTGAGACTCATGATTCTTTCATGACTATTCACTCAGATTCCACCAGATGGTACCATAATCCCAGGCAGAAATTTTTATAGAAGCAATATACGACGTAGAGGCAGCTATGTTCATATCTAAATGCATGTCATTCTATCAGGTCTAAGATAGAACGCCTTCATGCTAGCGAGTTATTACTACAAATGGAAATTCTGGACAGAAAGGAGACAAGATTCCATGAAGATTGTTTTTAGTTTACCATAGAACTCAGAAAAGTTTAATCCTATCTAAGTTATTGTCAACCATTTAAACCAGCCTACACGTTTTCTCTTATCCGAAAGGATTACGCAGAAACAGAACTGCTGGAAATTCAGTAATAAATCGTAAGATTTCTCGGTATTCCGTCAACCATCATATCAGATAGAAAATTTCACGTTCACGAATCACGCTCACGTTCATGTTCACGAATCACGTTATGTTCACATTCACGTTCACGTTTATGTTCATGTTCACGTTTACGTTCACCTTCACAGTTACGTCTCACGTTCACAATTATGATGTTGCTTCAGTCCATAATTTATGATATCTCATGATTTCAGTTCACGTTCGCGTTTGTGACATTGCTCACATTCAAATTCATGTTCCATCTCACGATATACGTTTCTCAGTTTATTACCAAATGCGGTTACAAAAAGCTTGAGAAACCAGACTCAAGTTTAACACTACTATTCCATATCCAGGCAGACGTTTCACATCTCAGGCCGTATCGTTTGGCATTCCTTCTTTAGTCAACATACGTTCATGTTATGTTCTAGTATCACGTCCACAATATGTTTCACGCATCACATTTATGATATATTTCATGTACAACGTTCCTTTTATGACGCGAACCACGTTCATAATTGCTCACGTAGCACGTTCACAATTGTTCCTGTAGTTCGTCCCTATATATTTTCAGCAGCGTTCCCAGAGATATAATTTTTATCTCTTCTGGATAATTGTACGTACCTTTTCATGCTACAGCTTGTTCATTCTATCAGATTCAGAAAATCCATCTTAAGTATTGAACCATAAACTATTCAGCATCGTCAGGATAGGGTCATCAGGACCAAGATTTTCATTGTGTTTAGACCTTTTAAAGAGTCATTTCGAGTGGGAAGCCACTCGGAACAGAGGAGTCCATCCAGACCTCTCATCATTTTTCCTTCAATAACTCTGTTAAGTTCTTCCAGACATGTTACGTTCCATGTCATCTTCAGCCATGTCACGTTCCATGTTCACTTCAGTCATGTCACGTTATACCCTTTCAGCAGCAGTATGTTCTAAATCAAGGACAAATGGTCTTTCAGCTTATATGTCTTTCAACTTTCATGTCCTTTCAGTCTATGTGTATTTCAGCTTATATAAACCTCATCAACTTATATTGCTTTTAATTCGAGGACGAATTTCCTTTTTAGAGAGGGATAATTGTAAAACCCAGCATAATCGCATCCTTAATTTGAAGAAGAATTATTTTTTTAGAGGGGAAGAATTATAGAATCCGTATTTAGAATTCTCGAATATTAAATACGCGTAGTCTCAGCTTTAACTCTAATTAAACGTAAACAGTAAATACGCAGTCCCAATTTATTTAATATTACAAAAAAATAATTATTCAGAAAATAATTATTATGTTTTAGAATATATTACGTATGTTTTATTACATGGAAAATAATTATCACAATTCAGAAACTAAATCACGAGAAATAAAAACAAGTATACACGACTATTTTTTGTGTCGAAAAATAAAACCAAGAAATTTGGAATTTATATTGGGTCGTAGCTTTTTATAAAATAACTAGAGAAAGGAGTTGGGCTTTTAGGCCCGGTTCACTACAAAAGAAAAACAAACAGGCGTAATCTTTCGATTCTCCATTCTTTTTACTTTAACCGATTTAATCATGTACTCAAGGGAGGGATCGAATTAAAATTAAATGGGTCGGATTTGGTGTGGTGTAGTGTAGAACCGAGACCCTCATGGTCTAGGTCGTGCTTTTGTTTTGGCCGACCAAGGATAGAAAACCCCAGACGGGGTGTGTTTATATAGCAAGGAGGGTCAGGTTTTGTTTGGTTTAATGAAACCGAGACCCTAAGGTCTTGGTGGCCTCATTCCCTGCCCAACCGTGACCCACACAGGGGCGGCCAAGGCTGTGTTCGATCATCAGCAGCCAAACTAAACCATTCGAGTGTTAAACTTTTAAAAAGGGGCGTTTGGATTACAATCATGGGGAAACCGACCTAAAAACAGTGGGAACTATAATAAAAACATTGGGAATAGTATGGTTCTTCATTGGGTAAAGTTGGTACAAAAAAATAGTAATTTTAATATAAAATTAGCGACAGTTTAGCGACGACTTCTCTGTCGCAACTTCATGACAGTTTTCGATCACCTTTTAGTCATAATTTTTAGTAACAAAAATTTTTGTCGCAAATTCTAATAGGCAGAATTAAATACCTTTTGGATTGTCTTAGTGCGACCGAGACGGGGTATCTCGGTAGGCTCGGGAGTATAATTATAGGGATATAAACGATGATATAATTATACCTCGGTTAACTCACTTTTATAAATAAATATTTAAATGATTTATTTAGTAAGTTAAATTTATAATGATAAATTAGTTTTATAAAAATTTAAAAGGGTGTAATATTATTAAATGAGTTAAATTATTTTTGGAAACTTCATAAATTAGGAAACCTTCTATTTTTTGCAAGTTACTAAATATAGATATAGTATAACGTTAGAATACGTTTTGTATCGTAATTAATAGTAGAACAAAGGTACGTTAAAAAGAAATATTAGAATGCTCAAAGTTATCAGTATTATATATACAGACAATATTGCAAGAATAAATTAAATCCAACGAAAACAGTTAAGATCAGTAAAATAAATAAACATCGGTCAACTTATTTACGCGTCCGTTAATTTGTGTAGTAACCGTGAATTTGGAGTAGATCTTCATCTTTTAGTCTTATTTCATTACTGGACACGAGGTACAGATTTTCCGTCCTTTCAGTAAGGACTTCCTTTCTATGCCTGATTAGGATTCCCAGTCTGCAGCCAAATGTTTTCCCCAGTATATGTTAATAGAGTATGAGAAATTATTTTAATAACTAAGATATTGCCTGAGCCTTATATACAAGCATGACCAGTTAGTTGTACCAGTTATGGGAAACCGTAACCATGACACTTGAGGCACCGGTGTCATGACTCACCTGTAGGAGAGTGATATCCTGCAGCGTCCCATTCAGCTCAGCTAGGCCATTTTATCAGTATTATTAGTGGGGCGTATGGATGCATCCTAGGCTTATCAGGTTACAGTTATCAGGTGAATGTGGTGTGTGCTCTACATCCTTTACATTGGAGCTGATCCCTCCACCCAACATATTATTTAGAGGTCACCCCTCTACAACATGACGAGGTCACCCCTCCATTTATTCATGCAGCAGTTGTTACAACACATGACCTATATAAGCTCTTGGCAATTAAAATACAATAAATGCATGTTTTCAGATTTAACAGATAACAGTTCAGTTTTATAATTTATAAATCAGACTTTTCAGATTATACACAGATTTCTGCTGCAACTTTACTTATCAGTTTTACAGCTTGAGTATTTTTATCATCTTTTTCGTTTCAGTATTCCTTATCATGCTTTATATCCATTCACTGGGCGTTATGCTCAGCCGTAGTTCCTTTCATGTTCTAACGATAGCTAAACCAGGACGCTCTTAGGATTCTGAGAGCATGTGCATTTGGATGGAAGCTATCGAGACTTCTTACTTTATGCACTTCTTGCATTATTCTTCTTATTTGGACATTGTTTAGTCCTTTCTTTCAGTATTTACTTTTCATGTTTTGAGCTTATGTTTGGATTACCGATGTTTGATTCCGGTATTTCCTTAATGGTCAGTTAATGTTTTAGGATATTTACCTTATGCTTTATTGACACGCCATAAACACACGTAACGTTCCACTTATCAAAGTGGGGTGTTACATCACGAGAGTTACCGATGACCAAACAGAAGCTTGAAAGATTAGGATCAAAGCACCACAATATTTGATCAAAGAAAATATCCTTTATCGGAAGGGGTATCTCACCATATGGTTGCGATGCGTAGGCCCCGAGGAAGCAGAATATGTATTAAAAGAGGCTAATTTTGGGTCATGTGGAGCTCACGCGGGAGCAAGAGCATTGCACAAAAATCAGCAAGGGTCCGATACTATTGGCCAACAATGTATAATGATGCTTCAAAGTAAAAACATGTCAAGCATGCTAGCAACACGCCGCCACCATTCGACAACCACAATACGCGTTAACGAGCATTTATAGCACATGGCCTTTTTATCAATGGGGAATTGACATAATAGGACCCTGTCTCGTGGCTCCAGGACAAGTCAAATTTCTTGTTGTCGCCATTGACTATTTTACCAAATGGCTAGAAGCGAAGCCGCTCGCAACCACAACTGGTCAGAAAATATTGCTATTTGTTTGGATCAATATCGTTTATCGCTTTGGTATACGAGGAATCTTCATTAGTGATAATGGAAAATAGTTTGCTAACAATCTATTTAAAGAATGGTACGAAGAACTCAGGATCAAGCAACATTTTACATTAGTCGCACACCTGCTAGCCAACGGAAAAACAGAAGTAACCAACCGTACCCTACTACAAGGATTAAAAACAAGGCATGGAAAATCTAAACGAAACTGGGTCGATGAATTACCAAACGTACTTTGGTCATACCGAAAACAGCTCGCACCATGAATGGATGCACACCTTTCAGCTTAGTTTATGGATGTGAAGCAGTCTTACCACCAGAAATTGTATCTGAATCACTAACGAAGAAAACTTATGTCTGAATCTCGAATTATGAGAGGAAAAACGAGAAATGGCTGCACTTCGCATAGTAAAATACAAAGCCCAAACGGAAAGATACTATAATAGAAAGGTGAAACACAAGGCTCTTAAAGTCAATTATTTTGTTCTTTGGAAAAATGAAGCGAGCAGAAAGGAGGGACAAAAGAAGTTATATCCCAATTGGGAGGGACCGTATCAGGTTACTAAGGCAAACCAAAAAGGGACTTACACCTTGGCCGATATGAAAGGACGTCCAATCCCACGAACATGGCACATCGGTAACCTCCGAAAGTTCCACTTTTGAAATGCCAAAAACAATGCCCAATATAAGGCACAAATAGAAGACCAGGTGACCAAGACTAATAACGTCTTAAATAATACCTTCATATGTATAAGTATGTACTAAAAATAAATCTAATTGTGTATCGATTCATAATAAAGTTCACTCTTTGTTGTAATAAATATGACCGCGCCATCCCGACATTAGAGGGGTGAAGATAAATAATTAAATAAATGTGTGTTGTAAGAAAAATAACTCAAACATTCTGAAATTAGAGGGGTGAAGAGAATTCAAGTATGTTAGCAAGCTCAACAAATTTGTGACGGTAGAAACATGGAGTGCAGCTACTGTTTTTAGTACATCAGACTGTTAGAAGTATTTAAAGTGATGGTCATATAATTTACCGTTGTGAAGCTCGTGGAAAATGCTATTCAACGGTGTCGAGAGTTCTATGTTATTTTTATGTGTGTAACGGGAATTAGTCCCAAACACACAAATGAGGAAGGCCTCGTAAACTTGTTAGCCTTAGTATAAAAGGCCAAACCAACCTCATTTGTGTGAGTGTGTTTTCCATTTCCTTGTTTGGTAGAGAGAGAAAGTTCTTCTCTTTCTCTCACTAGGATTTCTCATACTTCTTTCTTTGTTCTTCTTTCTTTCTCTTTCTTCTTTATCAATCTAATATTTCTTCTTCTTTTTTTAATACTTTGTTCTTCATCTTTATTTCTTGTTCTATAATTCGTGTTCATCATCACAAACCCACGTCCCATATAGATCTAGTCACGTCAGATATAGATCTAGGTTTTTCGTATTTGGTAACTCGTGTGTTATAGTCTTACAAGTAGTATCATTCGCCAAGGGATTCATGGTTAGAGTTTTTGTGTTTTTCGTGTGCGAAAAAGTGCCAAAAATTGTTTCTAGTCCGAGATCCTATTTTTTAGGAACATTGCGAAATCTGGTCTCTATTTCGGAATTATTGGCTCATTGTGAAATATTCATTTTCGAATATTGCGACATCTTCAGTTTTGCATATTGCGAAATCTTCAGTTTAGCATATTGCGAAATCTTCAGTTTTGCTTATTGCGAAATCTTCAGTTTTGCACATTGCGAAATCATCCCTTTTGCGTATTGCGAAATCATCCGATTTGAATATTGTGAAATCTTTAGTCTTTAATATTGCGAAATCCTTAGGACCAATATTGCGAAATCTTCAGGACCAATATTGCGAAACCTTCAGGACCAATATTGCGAAATCTTCATGACAAATATTGTGAAATATTCATGATCAATATTGAGAAATCTTCATGACCAATATTGCGAAATCTTCTCATTAATCTTCTCTTTGCGAAATGATTGTGAAATCTTCAATATTCCGAAATTGTGCACTTGTACCATTTTTTCTGAAATCGTGAATCTTTTGTTCCATGTATTTTTAGATCTTATATCAAAAAAATTTCATACTAGTTTTTGGATATTTCTAACACGATTTCAAAATTTGATAATTCGTAAAATTTTCGGTTTATTTTATATCGGACTGAGGTATTTTATTTCAGACTAGACAATTTCGGCAAAATTTGATTTTTTTTAATCCGAAACGCGCTTTCTACGAATTGAGATCCTATTTTACACATGACTTCTACAATGACGTATCAACAAGACATTCATGCTATGGGTATTGAGAATCGTGATAGCACTACCAGAAAGAAGAGGGATGCAGCCTATCTCCAGTCTCAGATTCTTATAGCACAAAAGGAAGAAGCAGGAATTACACTTATAGTTGAAGAGTTTGATCTCATGGCATCTGCAACAGAATATGATGAGGAAGAAGAAGTGACTACCAACTCCATCTTGATGGCTAATTTGCGGCATGCATCAACATCAGGAATTCAGGCTGACAGAGCTCATGTCTATGATTCAAACGGTTTATATGAGGTCTACGTTTCAAAGATAGTGAGATATACAATATGTCTAATCAGGAGGAAGATTATACTAAGTCACTTGAGCCCTATACTGAGACACACGGGGATCAAACGAATAATAGTAACATTATTTCTAATGCGACAAGTGTGGACCTTAGTGGAGATCAAGTAGCCCAGCCTACAACCCTTCCTGACGAGACATATGCGTATTATAAATCATTATTTCATAAGCTTACCAAGGATGTTGCTCATGCGAATGTGGTTATTAATAAGTTAAGAGAAACTAATGCCAATTTGACCACTGAGCTTGCGAGATATAAGGAACGGGAGAAAAGTTTTGAAATTTATCATGCTAAAATCAAGGAACTTGAACAAGCTCATGCGACATCAGTTTATCAAGAAAAATGAACCACTAAGAAATTAAATGCCTTACAATTAAGTAGTGCCAAAAAAATAAGCGAATTGAATGCTGAAATCACCTCTCTTAATAAACAGCTTTTAAATAAACAATCTATTATTTCTAATCTAAAAGAAAAAAGAAAAAATCTGAAACAAGATTTCAAAATTCGAGAAGATGCGCTTCTTGAGGATTTTTGCAACGCTCAAGATAGGATCAGGGAATTAGACAACCTTTTGGTAAATCGTGGCCAATCTATTTAGACGATAAACATGCTCGCTGATGTGTCGTTGATAGTGTATGTCATAATTAAGATACATTATAGGGTAGATTAGAAAATTACCTTTAGGAAAAAGTAATAGATTAAAATTACACATAATGGATTTAATTAAACACGATGATGAACCAAGTTCGTTGTACACGAAGATCGAGTGGATTTGAGACGTTTTGTTTCGATTTGGACAATTGATTCAAATGGTTTTTCGGTTTTTAATCTAAAATTAATCCTACAAATTTTAATCCTAAAGTGCATGAATCGTAAACCCCATATTAATTCTAATAGACGCAAATTAAATCTATCTATTTTTTGATTTTTTGATTTTTTTTACTTTTATTATTTAATTAAGCAAATATTTTTATTTTATTTACCAAAAACAAATGATAAAAGTAATTAAAAGTATTTCAATTAAGTTTTCATACTAAGATTTTGCTTAAATTCGTGAATGAAACTGACAGTCCAAAAATAATAGGGTATAATACTGTGTGAAAATGTAACAAAAACAAAAAGAGGAGCTAGAACATTTGGTTAACACTCTGGCTGTGTGAAGGGCAGGTCTCGAGTTCGAGACCTGCAAGTGGCAAATTTTCGATAATATTTATTTTTTTTGGAACAGTTACATAAAATCTTACTCTTATCAATATAGATAACAGCAAACAACATTCAGAATTAGTGATAGAATAATACTCTTTAATATACTACATTAATAAGTAAAGCAAAAATGCAAGATTCAATCCATAATCCATAGAAAATACGAATTTATAACAAAAATCAGCAATAAACAAAATTATCAAAAGCATCAATATAAATCTACTATATCAGCAGACTAAATGAAACACCTAATACAGCTATATCAACAAACAATTAACGTAGAAACAATAATCATCTATAGCAGTGTATGAAAACATTGATCAAGTTTATATACATCTAAGTAAACAAATCCTCTATAAAAATCTACGTAATCACCCTTAATATCAGCAACAAGCATAATCATGAACAAAAAGCTATCAGCAATCTAAAACTTCTAAAATTAACCATATAAACTTTTTAAACTACAAGCACAGAATGTTTGTAAATAAACAAGTAACACAATTCAGCAAATTCATCATCATACAATCATAAGTATGCATAAAAACAGAAAAATGAGTTCAAAAATACAAACAGAAATATAACTTTTAACTCCTCAACAAAAGACAAACATTCAGAATATAAGATTCAACTTGCAGTTAAAACTCTCAATATCAGCAAGCGAATTTAAGTTCAGCAGCTAGGAGGCTTAAACAACTATGAGACTATGCACACAAGTAACTCAAATAAATCAAACAGATCCAATAAATCCCTAACCAGTCACAAATTAACATTCAAATAAGCAAATTCACCAAACCTCACTCGAAAACAGATTAAATCATTACTCAAATAAACAAAGCAGTTTTATAAATTCATTAAACTTGACAGATTAACTAAATATTAATAAACTTCAAGAAAAAATGAGCTTAACCTTATTTTGTAGATCCTTTGATGATGAAGTCGCGCGCTGAGCGGACTTTTGAACCTAATCGTCACCACCATCTAACAACACCATCACATCTCCATTAAACGAACAGTAACATCAACCCGAACCATCATGAATATCAAACCATAAAAATAACTTCTCGAACCAGCATCTTTTTTAACATTTATTCAGTGGAATAAATGATTAATCCACTCTCATTCTTATCAATAGAATAAACTACTGATTAAGTTTACACAACTGTTTTTTCAATTATAATATCAATTCAGTGTAGAAAAATAAACTATATAAAATTTAACAGAATAATATTGCAAGACAAAAACACGATGAGGCTAAAATTCACTTTCATTAATTTCATAAAATCATTACAATACTTTTAAAATGATAATTTTCTACAACTAAATTAACATTATAACAATAAAAGAAATAAAGGGATAAAAAATTACAAGGAAGATGGGGGTTTATATAGGCTGACGAGGGGTTTGGGGTTTTGTTGAAGGAGATGATCTTGGCCCTAGATTAAGCATCTCTGACTCTCTCTCTCTCCATTCTGTTTCGATCCAAAGGCTGTGATTTGCCAAACTTCACTCGGATTGCCAACCTGGCACACCTTTGTGCTACTTGTGCTAGTTCCTTGCTGAGGTGGATGATTTTGATTGGTTCTTGATTGATTGGCACAAATATTGGCCAATGAGAGAAAAGCTGTGATGCATCAATCAGCCATGTGGATGCTTAGTACTAAGAATCTAAGTGTATATCACGCACCAACTTGCCATGATTATTCTGATTTTGCTGCGTGAAGGCCACTCGCTTCTTGATTGAAGAAATCCCCAAATAATTAGGGTTTATACCTGGATAAGTGTTTATCCCCAATTTCCTTCTCTCGACTTTCTTTCTCTCGTTCCTTTATTCTTTGTTTGACCGTAAGTTATATTCACCACAACAATATAAAAACTATGCACGTCTCATTTTCTTGTATCTTGGGCTTGGACCCAATAACTTCCACCATCTATTTCTTTTTCATGAGCTTTTGAACCATATAAATAAATATTTTCCATCCGTCTCATATATTGTAAATGGGCTTTGACCCAAAGTCGGCTTGGGCTAAGTAGTATCCAAATATTAATGGGCTTAAAGGCCCATTAAACATATGTGGGTCCTATTTTACTTCAAACTCTTGATAAATCCGCGAATAAAACGACTTGTCTTTTGGCTTTTGATAAAATCTTCAAATCCCGCGTCGGTTTTGCCGGTTTTCGCGAACTTTGGTACCTACACACATTAAACAAGAAACAAGCATATACAAGCCAATATTTAAACATTTTATGCATTTATTCATTGTTTTTAGATACAATTGATATGAGTAAAATCACTCATATCATACTCCCCTTGCTAAGCAATTGCTGTTTCCTCACACAATGATAAAATTAAACACTAACTACACTTTTATTCAACTTCTGAAACCTTTATTTTGCAAAGACATAATGTATTGCTTTCATTATTTGAAAAATAACTTTTAGGATCACAAAACTCAAATAGATTCATCGTCCTCGACTTTTCACTTTTCCATGCCAAGTGTAAAAACAAGATCATTGTTAATCATAAGCCCCAAAATTAAAACAACTCATACAAGTAATTTGTGTTAAACTCAATCTCCTATTATTCCTAATTGTATCTCTAGATTTTATTTGTCATTCACCCAAAGGCTCATTTGACTTTATTTGATATTTATTAGTCCAAAAATGAAGGCAAGAACGGTGTAAACTCAACACTCAAAACCTAACCTCGACTTCAACAACCGTTGTCACTAAAGAAAGCCCACATCAAGGATAACTTAACACGATTTGAGGGATAAATCCTCGGACCCGAAATTTGGCTAATAGGACTACTTAAAATCAACAATAAAACCTCCAAAGTCAGTTATGACCTTATTAATGGAGTTAGCAACAATTAAATATCACCTTGTGGCTCTTTAAGATGCAATTGTGCTCCTTATTTAAAATCCACACCCGAAAGCTCCTTGGACAAAAATAAGGGAATTGACATTCACCATCCCACCTTATTGCTCATGATGATGAAGCAATTTTTATTCAACACGTCCCCTTTCCATACACCCTAAGGCTCTAATGACAAGGTTAGTGCTACATGACTCCCACCCGAAGGCTCCTAGAGAACATGTTTTTATTTATTCTTCTTTATTAATATGATATGTATAGTAAGCCAAATTTCTGCAATCCCATGATCAAAAGTTCATGACGTTGACACCCTTAATGTGTTCTCACTTTAATTACAAGGTAAGAAAAATAAGGAGTTACGAGTTAAGATATCAAGCCTAAACTGATAAAAACTTCATTTATTAAGCAATTATTATTCAAGCGTGAAAAATAAATACGAGGAGATTAAATCAAACATAAAAATACTTATACAAAGAAAGATTAATTTTAGAAACATATGATTAAACTCTATCATCTCTTGTTCTCCATATTGTAAATTCCAAAAATGTGAAATCAATGGATACTTAGCCTATTAAATCAAAGTTTTTGGTTTTCAAGTCATCTATAGGATCTTGCATCTTCTTATACTTTTTCAAGTTTTAGAATTTGCGTTTTAATGTTCCCTTGATAAACTACTTTCTAGGATCATTTATAGGAACTTGCGAAAAGTTCTTGTTCTTAACCCGTATAAGTTAAGACCTTCGCGTTTTAAAGTTCCCTATATAAAAGCCTAGCAAAACTTAATTCAAACACGTTAAGGAAAAGCTAAGGTAAAAACCGAGTCGAGTCAAAAACTATTTTTATTTTCACCAATGGAAAGCCTACATTTGTGTCAAAAGAACTTATTTTATTTATTAAAACTTAAAAATAACACTAAAAATTTAAATTTTTTATGAAAAATGAGAAAAAACGATTACGTTTAGACACGACAAAAGCAATTGCAAGCGATTATATCGATTGACTCCCCCATGCTAAAACCAAACATTGTCCTCAATGTTTCTTAGCTCAAGAGTAACACCCCCTTGCTAAAACACGAAGAGTCTAATGCAAAATCCTAACATGGAAAGAGCACGCAAATCTATAAGCCGGTTATTAATTATGCCTCAAGATAAAACGTTAGTCGATAAAATCAAAGGATAAAGAGTGTGCCCCTTTTGGAAATCAAAGAATGGAAGATCAAGTGGACCAGCAAAAACCGAACACGAGAGTCTTCAATGATTAGGGTCATACCTAAGATTCACGACACAACAAAACACGAGCACGAGCTTGAAAGATCAAGCCATATCAGTGTTAGAAAATATATAGAAGATAGAATGTATGGGAATCCCCCACAAGGAACCTCGTTTTGGTTAACCGAGTCATGAGCTCGACTCGATCCCCGCATTCATTGGTACTTAGGGAAAATGGTGAAAACCGGCATAATGGAATAGAATCCATGATAAAGCACGATTCCGCGGTCAAAGATCACATCCTGGTTGTCGGATGACAAACGAAAGGATAAAACTCCAACACAAATCTCTAAAAAGAGATAGTAGTCATAAATCACGAAATGGATGTAGCATGCTCCCCGAGATAAACTCGCACCAAAATGATCGAAAAGTCTTTCAATTATTGCATCGGTGAAAGGCCGAGATTTCCCTAAATCAACAATTATTGGGTCGAATACCTCGTCCTCGGGAGAGAAAGGAATAGACAACACGGTGTCGTCCCCCCATGCTAATCCAAGATCATATAAAGCACATGGTAATGGTGTGGTAAAAGTCTCAACACTAGTGGTATCAACTTGCATGACTTTCTTGACCTTATCACTCTTATGAATGTGAACAAAGGGGTCATGGTACTCAAAATGAGTCGCATGAAAAAGCCGTACATTAAGATCAAAGCGAGTGGGAAGGATAATAGGAGTAAAGGTAATTTCTCCCTCCGGGTCAATATTATCATCATCATAAATCGGGTGATCAAACCAAAAATCTTCATCACCATCATTAGACTCTTCCTCAAATTCTGAAGGAATGTCTATATAAAGAAACTCATCAACCTCCTTCAAGAGAAGTTCATCATCACAAGGGTTGTAAGATGTAGGAAGTATGATGCTCTCAAAATCCTCTTGAAACAATGGATTATTGTTCATTGAAGCTTCAAAGAGAGGATTTGAGTAGGTCACAAAAGTGTCATCAATCTTGTCATCACAAGAAATTTCCGACAAAGTATCAAGTGTGTCACACTCGAATACAAGATCATCATTATCATTAGAAGGAAATTCATCAGAGAATTCCTCGAGAATGGTAGGTAAAACATGATAATCAAGCTCAATCTCAAGATCGGAATTGTCTTCTCTTCCCCGTGGAAGTGGATCAACAAGTTCATCGGCGAACTTATCGAATGAATAGTCACTAACCTCACTCAGTGTGAATTTAGGAATCAAAGGATCTTCAAATGAAGATTGTGCCTTAGGATCATCAATTTGATCCTTCGAAGAGAGTGAGAATGACTCCATTTTCAAACATGGTTCAATTAAAGCAATATCTCTCTTGGGATCAAAATTCTCACTATTAAACTCACTAGCATCAAATGGAGCACTAATGTATTCATCAATTTCCTTTTCAATCATAGAACTATCATCCTCGTGTGGAGTGAGTGGAGATGAGGTAAGAATACAACATGATTCAACAAAACAAAGCATCTTCCTTTGAATTTAGCTTTTCTTCATCACAAAATGAGGTTTCCAAAATTGGAAAAACACCTTTGGAAAAGAGAGATTTCTTATTACTTTCAATAGTCTTAACAAGTTTCACACTTTCTACTTTGTTAGAAACAAATTTTGGAATCTTTTCCGGTTTGAAAATAATACTTTTATCCCCATAAAACAATTTAATCTCCTCTTTCCTCATATCAACTTAAACATGAGACGTGCACAAAAATGTTCGTCCTAAAATGATAGGCACACGAGTATTGGTCTCATAATCAACTATAGCAAAATCGGCTAAGTACAAAAACTTCCCCACTTTAACAATGACATTTTCCGCTATACCAGCCGGACGGGTGGTGGTACCATTAGCAAGCTCAATGATCATTAGAGTGGTTCTAAGTGGTGGATAGTCAAGAGTTTTCCAAATGGCTAAGGGCATTAAGTTAATGCTAGCTCCTTGATCGGCTAGAGCTTTGCATAGCCCAAGCTCATTGAAAACACAAGGTATCAAGAATTGACCAAGATCTTTATATTTCTCGGGAAAGAAATCAAAGAAAACCGAGGTACTAATCACATTTAAAGTAGCCTTAGTGACATCAAGAAAGGTCTCTTTAGGTGGAGGATCAAACTCAATCACTTCTTCTAAATTATCACAATCATCATAAACGGTGATGGCCTTAAGCTCTTACTTCGGGTTTGGAATGGTATTACTAGGTAAACAACCCGAAGAAGAAGATGGTTTAGACATAAATCCCTCAAACATCGAAAGCAATTTATTTTGACCTTCTTCCAAAATTTGTTGCATACGATTTTGACTTTGCTCTAATATTTTCTCAAAACGGTTTTGGTTTTTTTCAAGTCTTTGTTGATAAAGCTCAATCTTGTTATTTTTCCCTTTAATCGTATTTTTAAACTCATTTTTCAAAGTTGCCATTTGTCCTTGAATATTATTTTGAAAAGCTTTCAAATTTGCCTCATTCGTTTTAATGTAGCTTGACAAATCATTTTGATTATTGTGAAACCTTTGATTGTTTTGATTAGCATTAAACCCATTTCCTTGGTTGAAAGTCCCTTGGTTACCACGGTTAAAATTATTGCCATTGTTTCCATTGTTGTACCTATTTTGAACCGGTGGAAAACCCGGTGGGGCAATATGATTTTGACGAGGAACTTGACCGTTGGAGCCATAAGTTCCCGTCGCGGAAAAAGCACTAGCTTGATCAAACCCCGTGGTTGAACAAGCATAATTAGGATGTGCTCCACCACATTATACAAAAAATTTCTCAACCATATTAATCGATCCATGAGGATTCTTCCTAAGCTCATTCAAAATCGTTTCAATCTTAGAGTCCAATCTAGCAATCTCGGTATTAGATGAATTCACATTGGAAACAACCGGTGTGTTTCGTGAATATTGCACTCTAGACTTATTCTCAATTATACCCCACGCGTCTCTCGGAGTTTTTCTTAAAAGATTACCACCCGCGGTGGCATTTAAAGAATCTTGTTCAATCATATTAATCACATTATAAAAAGTATTGATTTGATGCAATTCCGAGAAACCGTGGTGTGGACATTGTCTTAGCAAATCTTTAAACCTTTCCCAAGCAACCCCAAACGATTCATGCACTTTTTGTTCAAATCTAATGATCTCATGTCAAAATCAAACCCGGTGGTTCTTTTTCATACCAAATCTTAGCGTTACCCTCGAGCGAGTACGGAAAAAGCATGAGCTTAATCGCGTCATTTGGCACATCTCTAAACTTGAGAGTCGAGGTAATTCAAAGAAAATTCCGAATGTGAGAGTGCGGGTTATCGGTCTCATTGCCACGAAATTGGTCGGCACGAATGAGTGATAAAACACCCGTCTTAATCTAAAAATGATCCGCCAAAATACCCGACACAACGATTGCTTCCACATACCCTTTGGTGGGTGCACGGAGCAATTCCTCCATTGTTCGGTTATCGGCCATCTCTACAACAATAGGTGGAAGCTCGGGTTCCACTATTCGTTGTTGACGATTTCTATTTCTACGAGGAATATTTTCAAGACTATTGTAATCAACCGAAGTCGAGAAGAACATAATTGCATAAACCAATGTGACGAGAATTTTAGAGGGTTGAAGAAAAGAAATTAGACAAGAAGAAGATTATTTTTGGTATTTTTATTTGGTATTGCTCAATCAAAAATGATTGATAAAAACAAGGAATAAGGATAACTACTATGGAAGTAAATTACCATCGGTCGACTTTGAAACGATAGGTGAAAACCTAAGCGTCTCGAGGTTCAATAAGTAAACTACAAAAATAAGATTTAATACTACTTGAGTTGGCAAACCAATAATCGGTCGTCCCTCTCAATATACGCACAAGCAAGCGGGGAAACGAGGTGACACCAAGCACTTAAAAACCTTTTTCCTTAGACAGCCTTTTATAGCTCGTCGCCTTATACCCACCTTATAGTTTGTATAAATCGAGTTCAAACTCTTTATTAGTATTTATGTATTTTGCCTTTTTTTGGATTCGAATACAATAGCTAGGTGATGAAATCCCAACTAAGGTCTTATTAGAAAGTAGGTAAATTTATTGTTCTACGTAATACAATATAATAATCACATAAAACACGAAAAACGATACATACTATATAATATAAAAATAACAAAACTTTGCGAGGACGAAAAGGGTCTTCAAATCAACGATCAACAAATCTCCACGAAACGAATCGTATAAAAGATCCCAGGCAGCGGGGCCAAAATTTTTGATGTGTCGTGGATAGTGTATGTGATAATTAAGATACGTTATAGGGTAGATTAGAAAATTACCTTTAGGAAAAAGTAACAGACTAAAATTACCAAAGACGGATTTAATTAAACACGATGATGAACCAAGTTCGTTGTACACGAAGATCGAGTGAATTTGAGACGTTTTGTTTCGATTTAGACAATTGATTCAAATGGTTTTTCGGTTTTTAATCTAAAATTAATCCTACAAATTTTAATCCTAAAGTGCATGAATCGTATACCCCGAATTAGTTCTAAAATACGCAAATTAAATCTATCTAATTTTTTTTTTTTTTTTACTTTTAATATTTAATTAAGCAAATATTTTTATTTTCTTTACCAAAAACAAATGATAAAAGTAATTAAAAGTATTTCAATTAAGTTTTCATACTAAGATTTTGCTTAAATTCGTGAATAAAACTGACAGTCCAAAAATGATACGGTATAATACTGTGTGAACATGTAACAAAAACAAAAAGAGGTGCTAGAACATTTGGTTAACCCTCTGGCTGTGTGAAGGGCAGGTCTCGAGTTCGAGACCTGCAAGTGGCAAATTTTCAATAATTTTTCTTTTGGAACAGTTACATAAAATCTTACTCTTATCAATATAGATAACAACAAACAACATTCAGAATTAGTGACAGAATAATACTCTTTAATATACTACATTAATAAGTAAAGCAAAAAGGAAAGATTCATCCATAATCCATAGAAAATACGAATTTATAACAAAAATCAGCAACAAACAAAATTATCAAAAGCAGCAATATAAATCTACTATATTAGCAGACTAAATGAAACACCTAATACAGTTATATCAACAAACAATTAACGCAGAAACAATAAACATCTATAGCAGTGTATGAAAACATTGAGCAAGTTTATACACATCTAAGTAAACAAATCCTCTATAAAAATCTACGTAATCACCCTTAATATCAGCAACAAGCATAATCATGAACAAAAAGCTATCAGTAATCTAAAACTTTTAAAATTAACCATATGAACTTTTAGACTACAAGCATAGAATGTTTGTAAATAAACAAGTAACATAGTTCAGCAAATTCATCATCATACAATCATAAGTATGCATAAAAACAGAAAAATGAGTTCAAATATACAAACAGAAATATAACTTTTAATTCCTCAACAAATGACAAACATTCAGAATCTAAGATTCAACTTGCAGTTAAAACTCTCAGTATCAGCAACCCAAACCATCATGAATATCGAACCATAAAAATAACTTCTCGAACCATCATCTTTTATAACATTTATTCAGTGGAATAAATGATTAATCCACTCTCATTCTTATCAATCGAATAAACTACTGATTAAGTTTACACAACTGATTTTTCAATTATAATATTCAGTGTAGAAAAATAAACTGTATAAAATTTAACAGAATAATATTGCAAGACAAAAACAAGATTAGGCTAAAATTCACTTTCATTAATTTCAGAAAATCATTACAATACTTTTTAAATGAAAATACAATTTTCTACAACTAAATTAACATTATAACAATAAAAGAAAGAAAGGGATAAAAAATTACAGGGAAGATGGGGGTTTATATAGGCTGACGAGGGGTTTGGGGTTTTGTTGAAGGAGATGATCTTGGCCCTAGATTAAGCATCTCTGACTCTCTCTGCATTTTGTTTCTATCCAAAGGTTGTGATTTGCCAAACTTCACTCGGATTTCCAACCTAGCACACCTTTGTGCTTCTTGTGCTAGTTCCTTGCTGAGGTGGATGATTTTGATTGGTTCTTGATTGATTGGCACATATATTGGCCAATGAGAGAAAAGCTGTGATGCATTAATCAGCCACGTGAATGCTTAGTACTAAGCATCTAAGTGTATATCACTCACCAACTTGCCCTGATTATTCTGATTTTGCTGCATGAAGGCCACTCGCTTTTTGATTGAAGAAATCCCCAAATAATTAAGGTTTATACCTGGATAAGTTTTTATCCCCAATTTCCTTCTCTCGACTTTCTTTCTCTCGTTCCTTTATTCTTACGGTCAAACAAAGAATAAAGGAACGAGAGAAAGTATATATAATGGGGATAAAAATGGAAAGGCTTCATGCAGCAAATATAAAGGAAATGTGTTGCTAGATAAACCTGATCCTCCCGTTGTGCATGATTCAGATGAAACCGTTAAACTTTCCAAAGAGAGTCGTTTACGATTGCAAAAGCTTAATAGAGAAATCACAACTGTTTATTATCCGAAAATTAATCTTCCAACAACTTTTTTTGGGTCTAAAACGAGTACTGAAAGGCTTTTGATAACGAGTGAGGAATTGTCGGATGACCCTCCTAAACCGAAAATCCGATTATTAATCAAGTTAACGCTCGGAGAAGCAATTCGGAAACCGTTTTTCTGAAAGAAGCAGCCAACTTTGTTGAAGACTTTAAATCTCTGGAAAAGGAGGCTGATAAATCTCGTGATCAAATTAAAGCTTTGGAAAGCGATCTTGCACGTCTCTCGAAAGCAAGTGACAGTTGTGATTGTGTTGATTGTAACCCCGTTGCGGTAAACATCTCTGTGTCAGATAATGAAACCCTCCAAAATGAGCTTGAACATACGAAATAGAAAATGGATTCTTATGTCGTTACAAAGGATAACGAATTCACAGATGTTTGGAATAAATATGTCAAAAAATGTGATGAATGTAAGGACGACAAACTTTCGTAAGATAAAGCTTACAGTGACATGCAACAAACAATCAGTTGGTTGCAAGCTCAGTTAGGAGGTGAACGTCGTGAAATTGAGCCTTCAACAAAAGTTAACCAAAAGGAGCTTACGATTCTTCAACACCGATATGATTTTCTTTAGAAACATTGCCACTCTCTTTAACTAGCTTTGCAAAACCAAGTTGGAAAATTTCCAAATGATATTAATTTGAAAGTAAAACTCTCTGAATCATTTCGTGAATAGAATGAAAATAGTATTGAAATTACTGATTTGAAAGCGTAGTTGCAAGAAAAGGTCATCACGATAGCTAAGTTGAAGAAACTTGTTGGAAAGATGGGTGGAAAAACTGTGGAACCTAAGGTTGTAAAATCAGTTGTTAGACAACCCAATGCGTACAAAGTGCTAAAGCCATATATCATAGGAAAATCACCTTCTAATGTATCTAGGCTACCTCCTCATACCGATGTGCCACCAAATGTTCCTAAACCAACCATATCACCTTATGTTCTGCCATTTAGAAAACCCACTTTTGCTAAACACAACCATGTGAATGTACCTTGCATTACTCCTAAAAGTACTCCCAAGCGTGTGACTCTTACGCCGCAAAGGAATCTAAAGGTTCAAATGACGTGGTTCAAACCAAAAATCTAGGGGATGGTAAACCAAAAGGGAACATTCAAAAAGAAAACCCTGTGTATTCCAAACCTAGTACACAAATAACCGCTAGAGTTCAACACACTCCTCATGGTAGTCAACCAAAAACTAGGATCCCTCACCAGCAACCTAAGAATTGTCAACCATGAATGAGTAGTCGTGTTGATGCAGTATTTTTGTACAGTTTATTTTAGGAAAAACAAAGCGACAAAAGCAGGTAAGTATTAAGTATCACGTTTTGTGAAAAACGCGAATACTCGTCGTCGAGTTCGTTCTCGAGGAGGTATGGTGTTTAGCCAATATATATAGACGTATTTAATCGATTGATTATGTTTTTGGGTAGAAAGAAAGAAGGGAAAACGGAAACGACTTACGTTAAAAACGATCGAAAACGCTTAAACGAACGAATGTGAAAATGCGACCAAACGAAAAATTTAACCTAAAAAATAATTAAAAATTACTAAAAAGTCCTAAAAATTCTAATTATGAAGAAAATGTAAACTAAAAAAGTTGAAAACGTTTAAATTAATTATTATGAATTTTTAAATTTAAATAAAAAACCAAAAAAATAAAATAACTAAGAAAAGGACAAAATTCAAAATTTATTATTTGTAAACCTAGTTTACACTATTTAAAAACTGAAAATGATTTTTTTTAATTTTAAAATTCTTTTTACTATTTTGTAAATACTTTTAAAGAGTTAAAATGAAAATAATGTTAGTAAATAATATATAAAAGTGAAAAATAGAATTTTTACACAAAAAAGTCGTAAATTATAATAAAAACGAGGGAAAAATGAAATTAAGTAAAAATCATAAGCTAATAAGCTGTAAAAGGCTTATTACCTCACGGTTTAAATAAATAAGCTAAAAAAAACCTCCCTTAAATACAGCCCTAGGGAAACTTTAATCAGTAAAGTCCCTAGGGCGCGTTGGTAGTGTGTGTGTGTGTTGTGGTTGTGGAGGCGCAGGTTCGAGTCCTGGCCACACCAAAAAAAAATTAACTTTTTTTTTATTTTCTTTTTCTACTCATGAATAGTAATCTGAAATTCACAAAAACATAAACAAAAACACTCTAGTTAATACGATTTTGTCTACAAAATTGTATCAAAACCAAAGTAGACTTTTCTTTTCTTTTCTTTTCTTGGTCACTGTTGGTTTACTTGTGGGTGTTGTTGTGGTATGATGTGGTAATGACAGCAAAAAGTCTATTGCCTACTTTATACACAGACACAGTAAAAACACTAAACACAATTACCACAAACAAATTACGCCATAGATTGCCAGAATCAACCAAACATGCACCCAGACTTGACTTCAAGGAATAAGCTAATCAGAAAGTAAGTAGAGTGCACAATCCTAAGTTCAAATCAGCAAACTCAGCTTAATAATAACATCTACAACTTTGTAGATATTCTACTTGACTTCCTAAAGAACCTAGACTACCCAAAAACTCAACCACAAGGATCTTATCACTCAACCTACACAATTTCAGTCCTGAACAATTAAATACTTGTGGCTAAATACATTAAGCAGACCCTAATAGAAAAATGGATTTGGTGACTTGATTTTGAGCTAGAAGCTTTAACAAACAATAAAAATGAACAAAACTAAGTGCATTACTTATTCAAAACTAACTACTAACAATGAATAATAATTTACTCCTAAAACATACTACCATGCTGACTGTTGGTTTAGGCAGTTTGGTGTTCAACACTTCACACAAATGTGTACACATCTGCGTGTTGAGACCACCTTCACAACACACAACCAAAGATATTAGAACCTAACTAAAATAAACCCAAATTCTAACCAAACCTACAAGACCTAAATGCCTAATTCGTAAACTTAAAGCCAAAATCAACCTACATCCAACCTATGACAGATTTTAGATTGAACTAACAAAACAAAATCTTTAAACTCAACCCTCCAATCTTATGCTCAAAATTGATTCTCCTAAACCTTATTAGGCTGTGCAGAATTTAGCCTAGCGTAGAGGTGGTATGCACTCCCCACACCAAGCTCTCCCAAAAACACTTTAAAAAGACTAGATAATCAAATTTTTACAAAGAAAATAATCTTAAAATTCCATGAACCACAAATATCCTAACTGATATCAAATAAAAAAACCACTCAACAAGCATATTACATCCACAAATCTCTCATTTAATCACTAAAAACAAAGAAAACACATGCAATCTGTTTTTTTTACAGATTATATAAAAGAGGGAAAAGTGGTGCACCTCTAGGGCATACATCCATGCGCTAGGTGTTCGAGCTTATGTGATCGCACGATCACAAGCATCCAAACCCTAAAAAGATTAACAAACATGAACAGTAACAAACAATAAAATAGTAATCTGATTTCTTTCTCTCAAAAACTTTTCACAAAACTTTAAACTTAACCAAACTTCTTGAAATCACCACTTCAACATGAAACTCTGTAATAAAAATGTGAAACTCAAACTGAAAACTTTTTGTCACAAATTGAAACACCTCACAATTATCTAAACCAAAACATTGAGTAGACAAACAAATACAGTAACTGAAAATATGAATAAAAGATTTTATAAAAAAACCAACTTTTCATAAATCTAAGACTAACTTGCAAAATGGATAAACCAATTATAACAATGAAATCAGAAAATAGAACTTAGTACCTATTCTCAAACAACACCAAACTTTCAAATTTATAAAACAAAATTTACTCATAAAAAACCAACTTTTATAAATACTAAAAATGGATTACAAGTTTGACCAATAAAACTGGAACAAAATGGAAAGTACAAGCTGCTAGTCTATTTATATAGTGAAAAAGACTGTTCTAGAACCCTAACTCTAATTACATGAAGTTCAACAAGTGCCCTCGTCGAATCTTGGAATATGCTTGAAGATGCCATCCTTTGAATCTTCTTCTAGACCAAACTATGGTATCATGTGATTACACAGTTGTAATATATGATCCTAGACGTCCAATTTCTTGTGTCTTCCAAGGAATGCTCAATATCCATTGATTTAGTCAAAGAGTAAGAGGGATGTGTGGCAGGGGAACGTCTGTGAGGGAACATTGGGAATGTGGTGTCACTTTCAAACACATGGGTGTGTTTGGTATATGGAGAATTACTCAATGGTGAAGGTAATTTTAATTTACCCTTTGGTTTAGAGGGATATCAAACCTGGTGCATTTTTTAGGGTTCTTGGGTTATGGCTGGGGATTAAGGATAAGTAGTGAATTACCCGCGTCTGGTTTTTTTAAAACATGCTGTTAATAAAACATGGTTGACGTGGACATACTGGAATGGGTTGGGTTTGGTTATATGGATGAGGTGGCACTGGTGTATTGGTGGGTTGGATTGGATATGGGTTGTTGGGTATTTAATGGGTAAAAATGTTAAATAGTTTAGGATTTTGGCAATTTTAGTACTCCCACTTAACAACAGCCTTTGAACAGCTTTGCATCTTTAGTCCCTTAGACATTTCACCGTTAGTCCTTTTGCACTTGCATGTTTAGTCCTTATCTAACAATGCTTAGAATAGGGACTTAACATGTAACTTCTTCAAACTTTAGGAACCCCAAAGTAATTTTGGATATTTGAGGGGTATAATGTGTCAATATTTAAAATTTGAGGGACCATTCTTGACAAATCTTCAAACTTCAAGGTATTTTTGGAAAATTCATGACTCTGGTCTGATTCTTTGTGCGGCTTCGTTTCCCGTGTTCGTTTTTTCTTGATTCTTGTGATCTTTTGTTGATTTCACGATATCCGTACATAAAATACACAATGAACAAACACAAGCATATTTTTGGGTATTTTAACGATATTTTAAGCGTTTTAAGCCCGTTTTGGATGATGAGACTATGTATAATTGCAGTCTCATCACTCTCCCATACTAAACCATTGCTGTGCCCTCACGCAATGCTAGATTTAAGTATCATAGATGTTGGGTCAAAAAGTTGATGTGGCAGAAACTCAAGAAACGAAGAAAATATGAAGGCATTTGTCTAAGCGTTGACAAGTGTAATCCAGGCGTTGTCAAGAGTAAATCAGGCGTTGACAGAAGTCAACAAAATTCAAACGCTGTTGGAAGCTTCTATTTAGGATAAGTATGCAGAATATTATTCTGTATTAGTTATTTAAATAGAAGATTTACATGTTTATTCATCATTATCTCTGTTAAACCCTAATCCTTAGTCTATAAAAGGAACAAGGGTCTTAGGTTTTATTCATAACTTTCATTCACAATGTAAACCTAAAGGGTATTTCGACTAGGTGTGGGATTCAATGTATACACACCTAGTGATTGTTTGTAATATAATGAACAATACATTAGAGTAATTATGTGTTATTGTGCCTAAACACCTTGTTAATGTGTCGTGCTCTAATTCCGCTTTGATTATCTAATCATATGAACATGATGCATTCCTAGTAGCTAAAAGATCGAGGAAACCAAGGTTTCCACAGTAGCACTTCCAAAATTCATTTTTATGTGACATTTATTGAAGACATAAATTTAAATAAACTACTACACATGATTTAGACATAATGTATTGTTTTCATAACGATAAAAGTAAGTTTTAGGGCTAAAAATAAGAACACGTGATTGCCTCACAGAGATAAGTTCGTCATCCTTGATTTTCACTCGATTCCATGCTAAGCGTGTAACGAGATCATTGTTATTATAAGTTAATCATATCTCATGAGTGTTAATTACACACCTAAACTCCCTTATTCCTAATTGGTATCTCTTATATTTTATTTTGTCATAATCATCACGAGGATACATCATTGACTTATGCGTGAATAAAGATAAGGTCTAAAAATAGAGTCTTAACGGTGTAACCAAAATCATCGAATTAATAATTCACCATAATAGACAACGATGTCAAACAATTAAGTCAACAAAAGGATCGATAAACATGATTTTAGAACGGTTTTGAACATGAGACTTATTACCATGACTTTTATTATCAGCCATCATCTGTGGTTTTATTATCATGGTTTACCTCCATATTTATTCAACTTCGCCATGAAGTTTTTATTATCACTTTGGTCTTGCCCTTGTCTTTTATTATCCACCATCATCGGTGGTTTTATTATGACTTGACGTATATCCTCACGTTAAAGCGAATTTTGTTTCTTTAAAGCTTCAAAGATTAAGTCTTGATTCACTTTCAATTTGGGCATAGATTTTTCGGCCTAGTGATAGGTGTGTAAACACCCATCCTTTTACCACTTAATTCGGGCTAAAACAAGACCAAAACACGTATTCAATATCATTTGTTTGGAATTATGCGTGGTTTTTGTGTTTATTGTGTTTTCAGAGCTAACCGGATGAATATTAAAGAAAACATGGGATTGCACGGGTTTTATCAAGGAAAAAGACTCAAGATAAAGTCTATTGTCCAAGAGATGCAAAAGATTTGAAGTCACTGGGCCTATTCGAAGATTTATCGAAGAAAAGGACTAAAGACGGAAGATTTTCATAAGTCGAAGAAACTCGAGTCTATTTAACGAAGAAATTAAAAGACGAGTTGGATTTAATCGACGACAAATCCCGAATCAGAATCGAAAACGTCAACTTTTCTGAAAAGACGAGAAGACAAGAAGAAAGGGAGAAAGCCCACTCACCAACCAACCACTAGGAGTATAAATAGATACTCCCTTCACACAATTAGGGAGTTAGTTCATTTTTTCTTTTTCCAGTTCTTTGAGGTTCGTAGCATCACAAACACCATTAGGGTGTTTGGTGATTTTCATCTTTTTCTTTCAATCTTGTAATCCTTAATCATTAACCTTGTTACTTTTACATTAATCAATCTATTCCATCTTTTCATTCATCTTGTTCATCTCCATTTTTAATGCAAGTTCTTAAGTTTTTATTTGATTCTAGTTTGATTCTAAAAAGTTGTTGATTTAGTGTTTTTATTGTTGGGATTTGTTACTTATGGTATTTAAATGATTTGTGTTTAATTTGGTTAAACCTTTTTGATTATTTGGCTCGATTTTGGATTTAAACCGTGTCCCCTGTTTTTACTCGTCTGTATCTGTTCTTCGTTCCCAGGATATTCCGAATAGACGAATTTGTGTTTCCCTTATTCGTAATATTGGATATTCCGAATAGGGGTGTTTCCATTTCTGTTACTCGGAATAATTTTCCGAGTAGCCAAGTTTTATTTTCCCTTATTCGGAACATTTTAATTTTTCCGCATAGCCTTTCATTCCGAATAGCAATTTTTTTCCGCATAGCCTTTCATTCCGAATAGCAATTTTTTTCCGCATAGCCTTTCATTCCGAATAGTGGTACTTTCCGCATAGCTCAATCTTTCCGCATAGACTTACTTTCCGAATAGAGGTTTTCCGCATAGCAGTACTTTCCGCATAGTGGTACTTTCCGCATAGCTCAAACATTCCGCGTAAGGGAACTTTCCGAATAGAACAATTTATTTCGCATAATATTTGTTTTCCGAATAGGGTAATTTCTGCTAAGGTCTTTTTCATTTACTGTTTTATTTAAACTTTCAAGTCTAGCTTTACTGTTTAGTAGATTAGTAAACCAAACTCCTTTTTGTTACCAAGAACAAACCGTTCCACTTTTAACTGAGATCAATTCGAGAGGATTCCGAGAATTTATTTTGAACCCATTGAAAAGCCTTGTATCACCTAGTGAGCTTCAAATTTTTTCTTAATTTAGGTGAGCACTTGAAATCTTATTATTGGGTGAAGCTTTCGATTATTCGGGTTGCCAATACTTCAAAACCGTGACGCTGGCGATACCTTAATGTTTTCCCAATTTAATTACATGGAAGCTACTAAAACAAATTAGAAACAAACAATAGTGACTAAACCGCTAAATCAATATTTATTAACAATTTATTATAAAAGCGTGGGGAGAGTAAGCAAATATTTACTACACATGAGATCGTGAAAGATTACGAGACTATAATTAACTCTATCATTCTCGTCCTCATTTAAGAGACTTCACCTAAAAAGTTAAGGAATCGAAGCTAAGTTCTCAACACGCATGGTCGAGTCAAAAATTACTCTTATTCTGACCATCGAAAAACTTACATTCGTGCCTTAAACACTTATGAAGAATACGATAAATTTTAAAATTTGGCCATTTTTAGCCTTATTTTGCAACAAAACGATAAACAAAAAGATAAACTTTGGAAAACATGAAGGTTTGGCAAGGAAAGTATCTATTCACCCCCCATACTAAAGTTAAACATTGTCCTCAATGTTTCGAGTCTAGGGGTGAAACACCCCCATACGTAGTCGGATGCTTAATCTAGCATGGAAAGGGTGGAACGAATAAACTAATAGCCGTTTATGAAGTGCGCTAGAAACCTAAGGTTAGAACATATAAGGATATATCATGGATATCGAGAAATTCTTCAAAGCAAACGATCGAGTGCTCCCATAAAACGAACACGAGAGGCTCCAATCGTGAAGATAATGATCATCTAAAAACTACATATCACAAACAACCATAGAACAAAGGTTGGAAGGGCACAAATCCCTTCACGTTACTACATTAGAAAGCGATAATATGTACATGGATAAGCATGGGACTCCCCCACGAGGCACCTCGTTTTTGATTACCGAGTCATAAGCTCGACTCGAATCCACATAAATGTGATCATTTAGGGATAATCATGGTTCGGTCATTTTTGGTGGGGCTTACATGTAATCAAGGCCCAAAAGCAACCATGAATAAAGGCAACGCCTTTATACCGGGATCGAAAATCGTATCCTCACATTTTGTTGAAAATAAAACACGCAAAGCCAGAGGATACGTCTTGTAAAGAAGGAAACTCCTTACGACGTAGGTAAACTCATCATATCCGAGGGGATGGGTAGGGTTACTTTGAAATATGGGTGAAACTAAAAGACGATTACCCAAAATACGAGTTTCCAAATTTCCCCCTGGATCGAAGGCAAAAGCCTCATTAAAATCCTCATTCTCATCGAGAGGAGGTCCATCGGTGAACCCCTCGAGAATGGAAACGTCACAAGTAGAAAGAGAAGTCTCAATCGTATGAGACGTCGGGTGGGTGACTATCAAATCAGGCTCATCGAGTTTAAGATCCTTAGAATCCTCACTCTAGATGTCCTCGAACGTCTCATCAAAGAGAGGATTTGCGTCACCAAAAATGAACGCGTCATCAAATTCGAATAAAGGGTTCGAAAAGATTTTAAAATCGGTATTTTGAACGTCCTCGTCGATTAGTGACTCGTCATCACTAGCAGATAAATCATCGTCATTGAAAAGAGGGTTCGAAAAAGTCGTTGATTCTCTCCCCGAAGTGTCAATGGGAGAGACATCATCACAAGAAATCGATTCACACTCACTATTGTGATTTGCCTCGTTAGAATCTTCGTGGAAAAATTCGTCGAGGGCAAAATCACTTACCGCATCTTTGGAGAAAACCTTAGGCTCAATTTGGATTGGAATAGGGATCTCGACACTAGGATTAGTGCTAAGATTCGCCTCCTCCATACTTAGAGTGGCAGCGGTTTCCGTAGTGGGTATAGGAGTGAAAGGCTCTTCAATTGAAGAATTTGCCTTAGTGTTTCGACATCGGCGTCAAAAAACGTATCAATGTGAGCAAGGCCATCGATGGACTTCTCACATGATATATCCATAATCTCACACGGTGTGGGATTAGGAGTAAAAGGCTCGTCACAAGATGTTGTAGCCTTGATGGTTTCAAATTGGTCCTTCGGAGGGATCGAATGCGGGTTCTCAAAGGACGTAGAAATAGTAGTAACCCATCCCTCCGGAATTAATTTTTGATACTCATCAAAAATCGAGGGTTCAATGATTCTCCTTAATACCTTATCAATTTCCTCATTCTCAAAATCACTTAACGGACTATCTTCGTCAAAATTTTATGTATTTTGATTTTGAAAATCTTTGATAATTTCAACTTCATTAGAAAAATTAGGTTCCAAAGGTTTAACATTCATTGTTCCAACACGTGCTACGAGTTTTTCTTGTTGTTTATTTTCGAAAACATATTAAAAAAACCTCGTTCGTTGACACCCTCGTTTCCTCAACTTCGATGCTCTTTTGAACCTCTTCAACAATTGGGTTATTATTTCTTTCCATAATTAGTTGAAAGAGCATATCAATTCATTCATAGCAGCGATTAGAACTTTCGTCGGTGCGGCTAGAATCGAGATTATCAACGTAAACATGTCGTGGAGATGATTGGACAAAATCGGAATTGTAACATGGATCGGGCTCATGGGAATTTTAATGATCGAGATTGTATGGTGGGGCCTCAAAATTATCAAAAACAGAATTATCGAATGAATTGGGTTCATCATAATCCATTGGTTGGCAAGAAAAAGTATCGTGAGGCCCCCCACAATTGTCGCAACACGGATTTAAGAAAAATCCGGTTTAAAGTATGGATAACCACCCCCATTGTCGTAGTTGTAACCCATGTCGTGTGATTCGTCAAAATCGGAAAATTGATTGTCCAAATATGTATTTTGGTTCATCGGTTGACAATCGTATCCATAGTGAGGTTCATCTCCACAATACTCACTTTCACATCAATACGAAATGGTGGCAACCTTAGAACTCAATAAGCACAATACATAAGCTAATTTACCCACAACTTAAACACTTCAAAAAGCTTAAATTTGACAACTTTCAAAAACATAAAATCATAAACTTGATAAACGAAACTTTTGAATGACTAAACCCTTGATGAAATCCTAAAACCAATAAGATAAAATAAGAAATAAGCCAATAATCATAGAGAACTTATGGCTTAAATCGAATGAAAGCTTATGTAGGAATAAGCAAGAAATGAACTTTCTAGATACACGACTTCAAATTCAACCACGAATAATAAAGGATTCGGATCAAATCAAAGATTTCGGAATAGGGAATAAGTAAAATCAAGAAATGTAGAAAGAGATTAAAGAACAAAAAGCTAAACTTGAATTAGATTGATGAAATCTAAAAATACAAAAAGCTTAAAACTTTGAAAAAAAATGGAGAAGAGGAAAATCTTAGTGAGAGAAAGTTTAGAACTTTCTCTCCCTAAAACTAGAAAAATGAAAAGTGAAAAACTAGCTAGCTCCCAAAATTGTGAAGTGAAGTCCTATTTATAGGCGCATTCTTGTGGGCTTGTGAATGGGCTTTGTTTTTGGGCTTCTTTTCTTCTTTATTCTCCAGTCTTTGCGTTTCTTTAAATAAACGTTTCCGACTTTGGATTTTGAGAAGTGTCGGTGAATAATTCCAACTCGTCTTATAATCTTTTGTTTAATAGACTCGAGTTCTTCGACATATATGAATCTTCCATCTTTGGCCCTTTTCTTCGATAAATCTTCAAATAGGCACAATGACTTCAAATCTTTTGCATCTCTTAAACAATAGACTTCGTCTTGAGTCTTTTTCTTCGATAAAACCCGTACAATCCCATGTTTTCTTCAATATTCACCCGGTTGACTCTGAAAACACAATAAACACAAAAACCACGCATAATTCCAAACAAATGATATTAAATACGTGTTTTGGTCTTGTTTTAGCTAGAAATAAGTGGTAAAAGGATGGGTGTTTTCACACATATCAAATCCCCTACACTTAACCATTGCCATGCCCTCATGCAATGCTTAGTGATAAAGCAAATTTACACTTTTCTCATAATCAATCAACCTTGGCCTTATTAACATTCTACTAAACAAAAATTAAAGTACTAAGAGAAATTAAAAACTTTTAAAGTAATCAAAAGGATAGAAAACCATTTTCACTTGAGAATAGCTACATGGAAATAACTTGCAAAGAGATCAAGGACTTACATTAGGGCTTTGGTGCTGCGAAGATTTATCACCCTCAAGTTTCACATTCCCCAAACTAAGCTTAAAAACGAGATCATTGTTATTATAAGTTAGCAAATCAAACACTTACACACATGGCTTAATTAAATGCTTAAACTCCCTTATTCCTAGGTGTATCTCTTATATTTTATTTTTGTCTTAGAATGATCATGAAGATGCATTTTTGGACTTATTGCGATAGTTTATTTAGGCTGAAAGCAAAGTAGGACGATTTGATCAATAGTTAGCTAAAGGACAAAATCTCTTAAAACTGCTTCTCGGGATATCAAAAAGTTCATATCTTGACATAACTTGGTTCACGATTTGAGACCTTTCTTGGGCCGTTTTTGACATGTAATTCATACTTCATATCTTCGAGAGACGTTCTTGAGATAATGGTCTTCTCTTCGTTATATATTTTCTTCACTTGGAGACTTTTGAGGGGTACTCCAACTTTGCTGACCATGACTTCATGATTATTTCTTCAATCTCTAATTGGGATTTTGAGATACAACGATCTGCCTCCTTTTCGGACTAGGATCTATTTATCCTCATACCTTGTTAGGGTCTTTTCGGATAGACTTCTCCATGATCTTTATGGGAGTTGATTGCTTTTCGTCGCGAGTCTTGATCCGTCATATTGATTTTGGGAATAATGCTTTTCACATCACCTTGGATCTTCAGCAATAAAATGGAATCCTCATGCCTTGTTAGGTCCTTTTCGGACTCGCCAATCTTCGCGCCCCGTTTCATGAGTTATGCCTTGGCTATGAACTCTTATCATTACCGAGCAACTTTTAAACGATCTTGGGCTAGAAGCTAAGTAACTTTTCAAATCGTACGACCTTACTTATTGCAGATAAATTATTAGCAAGTGATGGGAGAATAGGCAAATAATTACACCAAGTGAGGTTGTGTAAGAATACCGACTTATAATTGACTCTATCATTTCTCGTTCTCCACAATTTAAAATCTCAAGTAATGAGACTCGTGGATGCTTAGCCTAATAAACCAATTAAGGTCTACATGGTTAAGGATACTAGCTAGAATAAACTTGGATAAGTCTATTCGGGTTGAGTCAAAATAATCGCAACGGGCCTAATATGTCAAAGACTTCTAAACTAGCTACACCACTTTATTAATATTTTTAACTTATTGCGGGATATATACATATGAAAGCAACGATAAAAATTTAAAAATTACGACTAAATGGCCAAAGTTAATTAAAAATTTGAAAAATGCTGAAAAAGATGATTTTCCGGTTAAATGAAGGCATTTTCATGGAAAAGTTCACTTAAAACTTCGATAGAAGTCCCCCCTACACTTAAGATAAACATTGTCCTCAATGTTTAAGCATGTGCGAAAAGTCTCCCCTACACTTAGGACATTGTGCACGTTGGTTAAATCAAGCTAAGGAAGAGACGACTAACGTGATCAATTTCAAATAAGAGTATGAAGAAAATTGAATCACGATAGTTGAGAGATAGAACCGGATTTCGGATAACACGGTAGCACGGTTCTTCAAAGGTTCCAAAAGTGCATTCATCCATGTAATCACATCACCACAGAAAAACAAGAACCTATATAGGTCCCCCTACACTTAGGAGGTTAAAACTGAAAAGGATAGATACTCGGGCTGCCTCCCGAGGAGCGCTTGTTTTTGATAACCGAGTCACGAGCCTGACTCGACCCAAAATTAGTTCATGGGGAACATGGTGAGGGATGGAAAAATTTGGGCAATGGTGAATGGGCCGAGAGTACCATATGGAAAAATTTGGGCAATGGTGAATGGGCCGGACCAACGAGATTTCAGCTTGCCCGAAAAGATTTTTAACCGAGAGTTAAAGAGTAAAACTTTGTCTCCAACTTGGAACTCTCGGTTTTTAATCTTAGAGTCGTGAATGAGCTTAGTCTTTCCTTATAGATCAAAGAATTTTCATAAGCCTCATTACGGAGTTCATTGAGCTTATTGAGTTGGATCTTGCGTAGGTCACCGGCTTTGTTGATATCAAAATTAGCCCACTTCAAGGCCCAGTAAGCCTTGTGTTCCAACTCAATGGGGAGGTGGCACGCTTTCACGTACACGAGACGATATGGTGTACAACCAATCGGAGACTTGTATGCGGTACGAAAAGCCCACAAAGCATCATCAAGTTTATCAGCCCATGAGGCACGATGCTCTCGCACGGTTCTTTCAAGAATTTGCTTTAATCCTCGGTTGGATATTTCAGCCTGGCCATTAGTTTGTGGGTGGTAGGCGGTGGAAAGACGATGATTTACACCATACTTAGCCATGACTCTAGCAAATTGATCATTGCAAAAATGAGTCCCGCGATCACTAATAATAGCACGAGGCACACCGAATCTAGCGAACAGCGATTTCAAAAAGTTACAAACCACCCTTGCGTCATTAGTAGTTAAAGCTTTGGCTTCAACCCATTTTGAGACGTAGTCAACGGCTACAAGGATGTATTTGTTTCCTTTATAGGAAGGGAATGGTCCCATAAAGTCAATACCCCAAACATCAAAGATTTCACACTCTTGAATGAAATTCTGAGGCATCTCGTCTTTATGTGTGATCTTGCCTTGTTTTTGGCAAGCATCACATCGTTTAACCATCTCGTGAGCATCACGGTAAATGGTGCGCCAATAAAATCCCGAGTCAAACACTTTTTTGGCGGTGTAGTTGGGACCAAAGTGACCACCGGTAGGTCCTTTGTGGCAAGCATCAAGGATTTCTAAAGCTGCCGGTCCATCAACACATCGAAGAATAATCAAATCAGCACATTGTTTGAATAGATACGGGTCATCCCAAAAGTAAGTCTTAATGTCTTTGAAGAACTTCTTCTTTTGCTGGGATGTTAAGCCGTCAACAAGAATTCCACCCGCCAAGTAGTTTGCAATGTCTGCAAACCACGGGGTTTCATCAGAAGTCGAGTTGATAGACATTAAGGTCTCCAGGGGAAAAGAATCATTGATTTCTTTGTTCGGATGATCCCCTTGGTAAGGATCCTCAAGTCTACTGAGATGATCCGCGGCTAGGTTTTCAGCTCCTTTTTTATCGCGAATTTCGATTTTAAATTCTTGGAGTAGCAAAACCCAGCGAAGAAGTCTTGGTTTAGAATCTTGTTTAGTTAACAAGTACTTCAACGCGGAATGATCGGTGTAAACGATTGTGGTAGAAAGGACAAGATAGGGGCGAAACTTTTCAAATGCATAGACAACAGCTAAAAGCTCTTTTTCGGTTGTCGTGTAATGCAATTGAGCCCCTGTCATAGTCTTGCTAGCGTAATGGATCGGTTGGAAGTGTTTGTTCACTCTTTGGTCCAGAACCGCTCCAATAGCATAGTCGCTAGCATCGCACATCAACTCTAAAGGCAGCTCTCAATAAGGGGTAACCAAGACGGGTGCCTTAGTAAGCTTATCCTTAAGCAAGTTGAAGGCTTCAATACACTCGTTGGAAAAGATAAAAGGAGTATCTTTTTCCATGAGGTGGGTCATCGGGCGAGCGATTTTAGAAAAATCTTTGATGAAACGACGGTAGAAGCCCGCATGACCGAGGAAACTTCTCACACCCTTCACGGTTGAAGGTGGAGGCAACTTAGAAATAACATCGACTTTAGCACGGTCCACTTCAGGACCGGCTTTGGAGATCTTGTGTCCTAGCACGATGCCCTCTTTTACCATGAAATGGAATTTTTCCCAATTAAGAACAAGGCGAGTGTCTTCACACCGCTTGAGCATACGTGCTAAATTGGCAAGGCAAGCAGAGAATGAATCGCCATAAATCGAGAAATCATCCATGAATACTTCCATAGTGTCTTCCACCATGTCATGGAATATCACCATCATACACCATTGGAACGTCCCGGGAGCATTGCATAAACCAAAAGGCATACGTTTGTAAGCAAATGTTCCATAGGGACAAGTGAATGTGGTCTTTTCTTGGTCTTTGGGATCGATGGGAATTTGAAAATACCCGGAGAAACCGTCTAGGAAGCAGTAATAGTCATTACCAGCTAGACGCTCGAGCATTTGATCCATGAAAGGAAGAGGGAAGTGATCTTTTCTCGTGGCATCATTGAGCTTGCGATAGTCAATACAAACTCTCTACCCTGTAACGAGACGAGTGGGAATCAACTCGTTGTGTTCATTGGGAACAACGGTTATTCCGCCCTTCTTGGGCACACAATGGACGGGACTTACCCATGGCGAATCCGAGATAGGGTAAATCAAGCCGGCATCGAGAAGTTTGATAACCTCTTGTTTGATGACGTCATGAATGCGAGAATTAACCCTTCTTTGGCTCTGGATTGCGGGTTTAAAGTCATCTTCCATGAGAATCTTGTGAGTACAAAAGTTCGGATCAATTCCGCGGATATCGGAAATTTTCCAAGCAATTGCCTTCTTATGATCTTTAAGCACGGCGATGAGGCGAGATTTTTCGTCTTCTTTCAAGTCCTTCGCGATGATGACGGGCGACTTCTTCTCTTCTTCAAGGAACACATACTCGAGATGGGGCGGCAACTCCTTAAGTTCTAAATTCGGAGGATTTTCGATGGGAGGCGTTTTCAAAGTCGGAGCATCGATAGCAATAACCGTGGGAGATGGTGGAGAAATATTGTCTTCTTTAAGAATGTTCTCAATAAGACGAAGATCTTCATCCCAATCGGTGGTAGAATCATCATTAGCTAAGTTCACATCTCCCATGGTGGCTTCCAAATCTTTCCAAAGGAAATCACTTTCTCCAAATAGAGATAGTGATGAGTCAATAGAGGAAACGGTCTCAACATTGGGAAGAGAGGTAGGAATACTTTTACAGCATCTTTGAAGTGTTCTTCACAAGCCTCATCAAGAACGTCAATACAATTAACACTCTCGTATGAATAAGGCTGTTTAGAAAGCTTTCCCATGTTGAAGACGATTTTATCGTCACCCACTCTCATGATAAGCTCACCGGCTTCAACATCGATGAGAGTACGACCGGTCCTCAAGAATGGACGACCAACGATCAATGGCACACGAGGGTCCATGTCGTAGTCAACGACAACAAAATCGACAGGAAAAGTGAATTTGTCGACTCCTACAAAGACGTCTTCGGCTATCCCCACTGGATAAGCAACCGTACGGTTAGCTAATTCCAAAGTTATTTTGGTGGGGACTAGCTCAGGGAGAGATAATTGCTTCCAAACGCTTAGAGGCATTAAATTAATACTGGCACCTAGATCGGCTAGGGCCATGCAATTCTCTACTCCCGGGAAGTTGCAAGGGATTAAGAAACGACCCGGATCACCAAGCTTGGTTGGCAATTTCCTTAAGAGCACTGCAGAGCAATTCTCATTAAGTTGGGTGTTAGCAATATCAAGAAGCTTCTCCTTGTCGCTAAGAAGATCTTTGAACATTTTCGCATACTTAGGCATGTGAGCGAGAGCCTTAGCGAAGGAAATGTTAAAATTCAATTGTTTAAACATTTTAAGAAAGTTCAAAACCTGAATATCGTCCTTGTTTTTGAGCTTCTCTTTCTTCAACCTTGATGGATAAGGTATATCTGAAGAAGAGGAAGGCTTTGGGATCGAAGGATCACTCACATCCTTGGGTGGAGGAGGGGTAGAAATAAGAGGTGGAGAAATTGGGGAAGTAGAAGGATGAGGAATAGGAGCAGGTGACTCGTTTTCCTTGGTCACAATCACCGGTGGAGGTATAGGAAGTTCGGGTTCCTTGGTACCTTTGCCACTGCGAGTGGTGATTGCTTTCATCTCCCCTCTTGGATTCGTAACGGTGTTACTCAGAAGAGTACCCGAAGAAGAGGGTTGATTACCTTGGAAGAAATTGTCCATCATGTTCCTTAAGTCATTCGTTTGACTTGCCAAAGTGTTTCTCATATCAGCTCGCAGATCGTTTCCTTGTTTCACCATGTCTGCTTTCAAGTTGAGAACTTCCCGATGGAGATTGTCCACGATCACATCATTAGTCCTCATGTAGGTTCCAATATCTTGGTGTAATGCGGTGGGTTGGTTGGGAGGAGCATTGTAAGCGGGTGGTTGATAAGCAGGTTGTTGGTAAACTTGGTTGTTTCTTTGAGGTGGATATTGTTGTTTGTGAGGTGGTATGTATGGTGCACGAGGTTGTTGTTGTTGTTCAGGAGGGCGATTGAGGTTTTGTTGTTGGTTTGGGTTGTTAGGAGGAAAACCGGGTGGGCAAAGAAAGTTGTTAGAGCGGTAGCTAAGCAAGTTGCGGTCACCTTAAGGGCGAGCTTGATAAGCGGCCGGAGGATAGGTACCGTATGCTGCATTCACATTCTCAGATGGATAATCTTGGGTGGTGGTACAAGTGGTGTAAGAGTGAGGACACCCGCATATCTCACATGGTTGGCTAACAGCATTGACTTGAGCGTCTTGAATGTTTTTAGCGTTGATGCTGTTGGTGCTGTTAGCGGTGTGGGTAACAAGCGATTCAAGAAGCGTAGTGATTTTGTCAAGTCACTTGTCGCTGTCACTAGTACTAGCACTAGCGGCATTGGTCCGAACACTCTTGGTTTGCACACGAGACTTATTTTCAATAATATCCCAAGCGGCATTGGAAGTCTTAACCAAAATATTACCCCCCGAGGCACTATTTAGTGAATCTTGGTCATTCATGCTTAAACCATTGTAAAAAGTATTAATTTGGTGCACTTTGGTAAAACCATGTTGTGGGCACTTTCTTAAAAGATCTTTAAAACGGTCCCAAGATTCACTAAAAGACTCATCGTACTTTTGTTCAAAATTGATAATTTCATTCCGCAAAGCGGTAGTACGAGAGGGTGGAAAAAAGTAGTTGATAAACTTGTAGATTTGTAAATCTATGCTTATATTTTTAGAGAGAGAAAGAGATAGAAAGATGGTGGATTTCACACTTCTAGAGAGAGAAAGTTAAAAGGAACTATGTGTAAAATATGAAACCACACACCCTCTCCATCAAAGGAGAGGGTTTATATACCCAAGCCCTTGTCATGGGCTTGGGCTTCTACATGGGCCGGCCTACACATGTTGTAGGCTAGGCTTTGGTTTGTTTGTTTAATAAATGTAAATAACTAAACTACGAGCTATAACATAGACTATTGTTGGAGTGACCGATCCTTCTTAATACGTAAAACGTATTTCCAACAATCTCCCCCTAAGGGAGGTCACTCCAAACAAGGGCGTTACCCGAGTTACAATAATGAAATAAACCTAGCATACTATGCTTGTCTTGAGCTTGTAGTCTTCGTCTTTCTTTTTCTTTTTCTTTTCTGGTGAACATGCTGATGCGATCTTTGATATCAATCTTGAGCATCAATCTCTTGCCTTGATCTCGTGCATCCATCACTTGTGATCTTCGCCTCTTCGTGACACCGTGTCCCACATACTTATACCTTCGTAATTCTTGAAAGCTTCAGAGTTCGATACAGTGGAAGACTTAACTTTTAGGATTTCTTGAATTAGATGAGGTATTAAGTGCATAAAGTATAAGCATGCGGGGACGACTTTCTCTTGGATTCCGCAACGCCACCGTCTTCAAATGCCGCAACATAAGTAGACACGAACGAAATGGCTTTGAACATTTCATTCTAATTCGGTAGCATTTTACCTCCGGTCGGTGAAGACCGTTGGACGATATTAGATATCGTACCCGTGACGGATAGTTTCAATTAAGTAACTTCCTGACAGGATTTCGCGGGTAAACCCGTTCTCTTTATTCGACCGTCCAAAGCTGACTGCGAGCATAAAGATTGAATCATTTGGATAAAATTATCCGCATGATTTGAAGCCGTCAATTCATGTTCCTGGAACAAGTGAAATTCAATTAAGAACCGCACCATCGTTGCTTTCCAGTTGTCACGAGCTTGATTCGTATAGAATCTTGCAAGTTACCTACCAAGTGCTGTTTGAGGTTAACACTAGAAGGATTTCCACTCATCACTGTGAACACTAAGGTATCACTCTGAGTGTTCTGGCAAGATCACTAAGATATTGCGTAGAGGCCTGGAACGTGTTTAAATTTAGTTAAGAATTAAACAGCTGTTGCTTTCCAGTTATCACAAGTTTGATTCATAAAGAATCGCACAAGTCACCTACCATGAGCTTTTTGATATTCGCTCAAGAAGGATTTCCATCTTCATTGTAAATACTTTCGTATTACTCGGATGTTCAGGCAAGATCATGAAGATTTTGCGTAGGACTCTTAAAATCTTTCTTACTTTTCACAGTGTGTAAAGAAGCAAGGAAATATGGAAGTGTGTCCTAATGAGGTATTTGATGATCTCAAATGGCTCTAGACTCGATCGTGCATTTTGGATTTTAGTGATCGGAGGCTGGAGAGGAGTGACACCTTTTCAATACCAATTTATTCGGAGTGAATAAATCAATAGATAATGCGTTGTCTCCGTGTGATTAAAACAAATACCTTTTGAGAGATATCTGAGTTAGCTGGGATGGGTTGTGCATTGCATCACTGGGTCCATGATGTCTGTCTTCAATATCGAGCATCATTAGAATGATCTCAATAGCATATGTGTTGACCCGGTTTCTGCCTAAAGTTGTAAGGAGGGCTTCTTTCTTTACACCCTTTATCTTTACAATTATTTTTCATTCTTCAACCCCTTCAATGCTTACCAATACGTCATAACTAGCACCTTGTTATGATTGTTCCAGTGCTAACTTAAGTACTTGGTCGGCATTCAGCTACGTTCATAATCTTTCCCCAACTTTCCTAAGGACTACTATTTCTAGCTAGGAAATGTCCTTGGGAAGATTCCTCTGGTTCTGGAAGAATCATAGGACTTAACCTATCCTACCATCCTTATGTCACCACAATCTTCATCGTCGTGAAATAAATGGGTTGTGGGTAAGTATAAATCACCATGAAATCCATTTTTGATATGCAAATCCGTTTGCTCCCCTTTAACATATGCCACGATATTCAAAAACCTTTCGCACATGTCGGGATGAGCCAGCACATTGTCAAACCATTTGTGATAATATCCCATATTAAATCACATTTTCTCCCCATATTAAAAATATTAACCCAATCGATGTTTTTAATATCAATTGATTTAATGACGTTTTAACAAAGGTTTTGGGAAGAAAAATGCAAGTCTGTTTTATCTTCATGATATCAAACGCATAAGATATGATACCAATTTGTAACATGATCACATATTCACCATATTAAAAAGAATTGACAAGGTTGGACCTGATAGATGAGAACATCATATGATAAGATCAAATGGTTCTTGTCAGCATATGTTGGTCGCCTCGTCACGTCTGAAGTCATCTCTTGACACCACATGTACGATTGGGATTTGTAGTCTTGACACCAGTTACTGAGCTTGGCACGTTCGGCATCGACGATTCTGAATGCTTGACAGTTGCTCCCCCTCAATTGTTGACCCGTGTTCTATCGAAAGAGTTGTAGTCGTCGGTTGAGTAGTCGCATTGTCGAGTATGTAGATACCAATTGTAGATAGCATGGTTGTAGAGATGATAGCTTCATAAAAACAAGACTTCTCTTGTTTTAACAAATAAATGCACTGAAACGTACATAGATTTGTGTTAGACCAAGTTATAAAGTAAACTTGATCCCTTACAAGGTTTTAAAGTAAACCTTGCCCGAGAAAATTAATTCCCGTTGTGAGCCAAAGCTTTCATAAGAAATACTTGACTTTAATGTGAAAACCGGGTTGCAGTCTGAAATAACTACAAGCCATATAGGCATGTTTTATGAAATATTTACAACTTTTGTACGAACTCTATTTATGGCGCCGTGTCGATATTAATCAACATTTCTAAGGCCGTAAATATTATCGTACCAAAAGACATGCCTTTGAAAAATAAAGTAAAAATATTTTTTTATTTTTATGAATATTTCAATTTTTATGGTTTTTATATGGTTTTATATTTTTGTATTTTGCTTTTGTGGATAAAAATATAAACAATATATACAAATGATCACCAAGTATACGGAGAATAGTTTTACCAAGACTATTCTTTCGCTTCATCTGCTAGTTCCTTTAGAGTCTCAGGCGAGAAGGTTCTCATTCCTAGCTTGTCGGCCAAAAATTCAATTCGAGCGCGATCTAAAGCCTTCGTGAAAATATTCGCCAATTGATACTCAGATCGGACAAAGTAAAGCTCGATTAATCCATTTTCCACTTGCTCCTTGATGAAGTGGTAGCGACTGTCAATATGCTTCGACCGGGAGAATTGAACGTTGTTGCAGCATAAGGCAATTGCACTCTTGTTGTCACAGTACATCAGAATCTTGTTGAAACCTAGACCATAGTCGGTTAATTGCGATCTCATCCAAATAAATTGAGCACAGCAACGGGACATAGCTATGTATTCTGCTTCCGTACTTGAAATTACAGCGCTTTTCTGCCTTTTCGATGCCCAACTGATTAGTCGATCTCCTAGTAGTTGCAAAGTTCCACTCGTGCTACGCCTTGTATCTTGACAACCCGCGTGATCCGCATCTGCATATGCCATTAGTGCAATAGAAGAGTCCTTAGAATACCAAAGTCCCCGATTAATGGTTCCTTTAAGATATCGAAAGATCCTTTTAACAGTAGCTAAGTGTAACTCAGTAGGCCTAGTTTGATACCTGGCACACATACATATAGGAAACTAAAGATCAGGTCGACTGGCTGTGATATACAGAAGAGTACCGATCATTCCACGATAAAGTGTCGGATCAACGGCAACTCCATGTGGATCTGCATCAAGCTTAGATTTTTCCACCATTGGAGTATCGACGGGATCGCAAGATTCCATCTTATACTTCTTAAGCGATTCAAGGGCATATTTGGATTGATTAATAAAGATGCCTCTGGGACTCTGAGATATCTGAAGACCTAAGAAGAATGATACCTTGCCCATCATTGACATCTTAAACTTGGAAGACATGAGTGTCCCAAACTCATCCGATAAGGTTTGGGTCGAGGCTGCAAATATAATATCATCAACATATGTTTGTACCATAATCATATCTTTACCTCGTTTCTGAATGAACAGCGTGGGATCCACCTTGCCTTTTGCGAAGCCTTGAGTAATGAGGAATTGTGACAATAGATCATACCATGCGCGTGGAGCTTGCTTCAACCCATAGAGAGCCTTCTTAAGCTTGTACACATGATTAGGATAATTAGGATTCACAAAACCATCCGGTTGTTGAACATATACTTCTTCCTTGATTTCACCATTAAGAAATGCTGTCTTCACATCCATCTGATAGACGATCATATTCATATGGGCTGCATAAGCGAGGAATAGTCTAATAGCTTCCAAACGGGCAACAGGTGCAAAGGATTCCATAAAGTCGACGCCCAATAATTGCTTGTATCCACGAGCTACTAGTCGAGCTTTGTTTTTCAATATTCCGCCTAACTCATCGAGTTTCACCTTGTAAACCCATTTCAAAGTGAGTAACTGCACTTGATCCGGGCATGGGAAAATTTCCCATACTTCAAGACGTATAAACTCATTAAGTTCTTCTTGCATAGCTTCTATCCAACAGGATTGAGTAAAAGCTTATTTCCATGTCTTAGGTTCAACTTCAGTGAGAAAAGCATCAAAGTGACAAAACATTGCACTTTCTTGTAACTGACTTCGTGTGGATACCGGACGATTAGGGTCACCAATAATAGAATCTATAGGATTATCCTTTGTCCACTTGCTGTCATGTTCACGAATCCGTGGATTGGAGTAAACTGTAGAAGGAGCTTCCTCTGTGGTGGACGACCCGGCTTGATTAGGATCGGGAATAGGTACACCAAAGAATGGAAGTTCACGCATTTGAGCGAATTCCAAATTGTGATCATCATCATCCTCTTCATCATCAATAGGCATGACGAGGGTAGTTGTTACATGTGTTGGTTGAGAATTACTTGTGGATGGTATATCTTGACCAATTGTAGGTGCAGATGTATCTGATTGTGTTTCGGTTGCTGGAGCGACAACTTCGGTTACCGGAGCTATTACCTCAGGTTCTGGAGCAACAATAGTTGGAGGAGTAAAGAATTCATCAAAGAACGGTTGAAACAACGTATCCCAATCATTCCTAGTAGGTGGTATAAATGATGAAGTAGGGTTGTTTGGGACAAGACCATAACTAATATTACTGGGTCCCATTTCATGAAGTGCGGGTTCAGAGCTGCTTTGCTCAGAAGCCATTGCTGTCAGCTCATCAAAATCAACATTCATAGTTTCGAGGATCTTGTGAGAGTTACGGTTGTAGATTCGGTATGCCTTCTTTGCGAGTGCGTAACCTATGAAAATACCAATATCAGCCTTTGGTTGAAGTTTTCCCAAATTGTCACCATCATTATTTGGATAGCAAAGAGAACCAAATACATGAAGATATGATAAATCTGGTACTTTTCCATGGAGAAGCTCATAAGGTGTTCTACCATGGCGTTTACGATTAGTGACCGGTTTTGGGTGTACACTGCTGTAGATACTGCTTCTGCCCATAAAAACAATGGAGCCTTTGCGTAAATTAACATCGTTCGAGCAGCTTCCATAAGTGTGCGATTTCGCCTTTCAACGACACCGTTTTGTTGTGGAGTACGTGCAACGGATGTTTCATGAGATATGCCAACTTCTTCATAATTATCACGCAAGATTTGATTCACAAATTCGGTTCCATTATCTGTATGAATGTGTCGGACAGTAGTGTTGAGACGCACTTGAATCATATTGAGAAATCCGATGATGAATTTAGGTGCCTCATTTTTTTCTTTAAGAAATTTCACCCATGTAAACCGAGAGTAATCATCGACAATGACGAGGATGTACTTTTTGCCACTAAGACTTTCAACACGCATTGGCCCACAAAGATCCATATGGAAAAGATAAATTTTCTCTTGGTTGGTGTCTTCCGTCTTGGGTTTGTATGATTTCTTAGTGCTTTTCCCCATTGTACACGCGGAACACAAATGATCCTTGTGAAATGATAGTTTAGGAAGACCACGAACAAGTTCGTTTTTCGCCAAGTGATTAATAGCGTCAAAGTTAAGATGAGATAACCGTCGATGCCATAACCATGACTTAGTCTTCGATGCTTTGGAGAGAAGACATACGGGAGAAGCGGCCATCATGTCTTGTAGAGACAAAGTATACAAATTATTCCCTCGATTACCTTTCAATAAATCAACCCCTTCCAAATTACGAATGAAGCAGGTATGCTCTCGAAAAGCAACTTCTAGGTTTGCATCACAAAATTGTCCCACAGAAAATAAGTTGTGACCGAGACCTTCCACATAATACACTCTCGAAATTATAACATTCCCAATATGATATTCACCATAACCCATTATCTTTGCAATATGATCATTTCCAAATCTAACCGAACCAAGAAACTTGCTGACGAAATTTCTGAGCTGAGAGCGATCTCCGGTCATATGCTTGGAGCAACCAGAGTCCAAATACCAGAGAACAATTTGGACCACCTGTTTTCAATAACAACAGTAGACAATGCATTGGAAACTATTGGTTCCGGAGTGTTAGTAGATACAGATATAGAATTATCAGAATTGCTAACATTTTTGAGACCCTTAGATTTCCTGCGCTTTCTAATGTGAGTTTTAGCACTAACAGGTTTTACTGTTCCAACTTTCTTCGGTTTTGGATTATTTACGGGCACTACAGTGGGAGTAGACCTATTTAAAGGACACTTGGTTCCTACAGTAGTGTCGGTGTTCCTAGTTAAAGGACACGCTTGTGTTTTGGTAGCCTTGGTACTTGTAGTTAAAGGGCACGCTTTATTCACTTCAGTGGGAGTGATCCTAGTTAAAGGGCACATATTTCCTACTATAGTAAAAGTTCTACCAGTGGGACGCCACATCCAACCAACTTGGGTTAACACTTTCCTAGTCGGTTTCCATTCTAATCCATTTTTCCGGGCATACATCTCATTCACATGGTCAATAAGGCAAGAATCATGACGACTAGAAAACATACATTCATTGCAATTCCAACATTTCAAGTTGGAATTCACAGTAGGCTTAGAACGCTGCACAACCGCAGAGCCTTTAGGTTTAGCTACATGATTCTTTTTATTCAAAACATAAATAACATTCCTAGGATGGGCTTCTACTTTCTTCTTCACTTGACTACTAGATGGGGGCAAGATCCTATCATTCTTCTTGTTTCTTTTAAGCTTAGATCTTTGAGCCTTAGTAGTGGTGCTTACTCCTATAGAAGGCAACACGGGAATATTAAAAGCTGGTTTTGATTCCGCCTTATCTTTATTGACCAAAGTTTGAGATGGTTTAGTCCTAGGGACCTTGTTAAGTGGTGTGACGGCTATAAGGGTTCTTTTGATTTCACTAGAGGACGATGCTGAGATAGTGGCAACGTTATCCACAACATTCTTACCTTTTAGAGTATGAAGTGTTTCCTTTATCTCAACCAAGACCAGATTCTTATCACAAATTTGTTCCCTCAAATCAGATATTTCCATCGACTTTCGATTCAATTGTTCAATCAATGATTGATTCTGTGCAGTGGTATCAACACATGCGGGCTTTACTGAATCGAAGAGTCGTGTATTTTTCTGTTTTAAGTTATCAACTTTGGAAAAAATCTTGGAAACTCGATTATCTAGATCAAGTTTAAAATTCTCATCCGCCTCAAGTACGTTCACACATTTAAGCTCCTTAGATTTCTCTATGTCTATCGGCAAAGAGTTAGCAACTTTGTCACTTGGCTGACGCTGTTTTGATTGTAAATTCAATCGAAAATTCTTTTCAAAATTTGCATCATCGATATTAACACCTTCGAATGACGTTTCAAAGATTTCTTGAATAAATTGTTGCTTGCATTCAAGCGAAATACAATGTGTTTGAATCTCATCAAAACGTTTTGAAAGCAAAGAATATGAATCTTGAAGCTTTAAAAATTCAGCGTCAGATTCATGAAAAGTACTATCTACCACATTATCCACAGATTCAACATTATGCACAATAGAATCATTATCAACACTTGTATTCACACAGACAGAAACTATATCGTGAGACATCACTTGATTCAGAAGCAGATCATTATGGCGTGAAACCCGTTCTTTTCAAGTAAACTGTTTTCATAAGCATCTTCCATTTCATTGAAAACACGTCTAACTTCTTCTATTTCCAAAAACAAGTCTTGATCAATACTACGAAGACAAGCTTTAACATTCTTTACAAACGGAACAATTTCATCTCGAAACACAGCTCTAGTGTGCTCAAAGTTCCATTCACCTTCCGTTATGGCCGTGGCCGTCGTACGTTCCAAAATGACCTTGTCAAAATCGGTTAAGTGTTGGTGAACCGTATTTAAGTTAACGGACGCCTTACTTACCGGTGGAATTAACTTCGTAAAATCCTTTTTGACGAGTGTAGGAGACGTACTAGGAAGGTTTTCATTTGACAAACTTTGGGGCACAAGAACTGTTAATTCTGCTAATTCCTTTTGTAAGCGAATGCGTGTCTTTTTCGAAAATTGATCTTTGTTATGTTGATCATAATCAATTGTATGGAATTTTGAAAGCATTTTAGAATGAATTTCATCCCCAAGTGATTGTGTCTCCTCAGTACTACGAACAAAAGGTGCTTCTTTCGATTTTCCAATTATGGTCATATCATAAAGACCGGGAATATATTCCTGAGCTTGTTTTGCATAACCGGGATTAGGTGGTAAATCTTGAAGACGTTTAAGTTCGAGTTCTTTAAATGATTTAGTTAAAAGATGAACCTTTTCTGTGGAAGAGTATTGTTTTAAAAGCTGTTGTTCTTTGAATTTAAGAAGTTTGGTAGCATTAATTTCCGATTCAACCTTTTTAGACTCGAGAATTTCGAAATCCATTTTAAGTTTCTGAAAATCATTGACAACCGACTCTTTTTCTTTTAATTCATTGGAAAGATTAGCTTTTAATGATTCTATTTCTTTCAAGTGTTCAATCTTTTCAAAACGAAATTGGTCAAATTCAGAACATGTTATTTTCTCTTCTTGAGGGACCATTTCAAAAGTTTTGACCTTTTCTTTATGCAACGCAAGCTCAGCAGTTAGGGTGAAATTCATATCTACGGATTGTCTGAGGGCCATATGCATTTGATCAATTATATGTTTAGGCACCATGACCAAATAATGTTGAGCATAAGATTCCATACCCGTCGTAGCATTTGGTTGAGGTTCACTCAAATGTGTAGAATTGGGTACCACATCATTTGAGTTACTAGTTCCCGAATGCTGTTCGAGGTTGTCATTTTCATGCCCAACTTGATGTTGGTTATCATCAATATTATTAGATGTTGTTGGTACCTCACTGATGACATCAGAACCGTAGTGAGAGAGATTAGCAACGAGAGCAGCTTGGGCAGAGTGAATGTCATCACAATCCGAATCGTATGCATCAAGATCGTCCGCTTGATAAGCTGCATTTGAAGTGGAAACGACTGCAATGCCTTCAGTATCTGCTGCCCCTGGGTCTGCAAGAAATGCTAACTCCTCTGAATCCAAAATCTTCCCCTTAGACTGAGCATCAACCAAATACATCTTCTCACGAAACCATGCATCATCCCTTCTCCTTTTCGGCTGAGTGCATTCCCTAGCCATATGACCTTGTCCTCGGCAATTGTAGCAAGTCACAACCTTTTTAGGACCAGTAGGACTCCCATTTCCACTAGCTTGAGAATTCACAGCTTGATTGTTCCTAGTCCTTGTAGGAGGTCCATATGCATTTTACCTTCCCTGAATAGGTTGCACCGTCACTTGACCATCTTGAACAGTGGCTTGTTGTCGAGGATTTGATGAGTTGTGGAGTGATTGTTTGTTGGTGGAAATCCTCTAGTTGCAACAAGTTTTGACAAGTAGGCTGTGAGATGGTTTAGTACATCAGCTGGCGTATCATTTGGAGTAAAGACTGGTGCTTGGATTGGTGGAAGTTCATTAGAGTAGAAAGCTTGTGCTGGTTGTGCTTCAATTGGAAAATATCCTTGCTGAGGAGTATAGCCCAATGGAGAAGTGTTGGCTTGTGATGGTGATGTTTGATATGGTGGTTGTTGTTGAAAAGATTGTTGATGAACAATTTGTTGATATTCTTGCTGTGGCATCATTGGTGGTTGATAAGATGGTTGCTGTGGTTGCTGATAGATGTGTGGTGGTGGCTGCTGCAAGTATGATGGTTGTTGATAAGTATAAGCCATGTTTTGTTGAGAAGCATACATTGCAAGTGGATCATGAACTTGAGGTGTAGACAACCGAGCCTCGATCACATAGCATTCGTGTTGTTGAAGAAAAGCTTGAAGTTGATCCACATTGGTGTTATGAAAGTCCTTTGCCAATTTAACATCCGTCACGTATTTTTTCCATTCTGGAGGAAGAGTGTTCAAATACTTGGTGTTCAATTGAAAGGTAGGAATTGCCATGCCATAGATATTTAGCTCATTCAACAATAGGGTAAATCTCAGATAGTAGTCATTGAGAGTCTCCCCTGGCACATAGGCAAACTTATCAAAAGTATCATAAAGCTTACACTCTCGTTCTTGTTTAGTTAACGAGGTGCCTTGCATGAGAACACGAATTCTATCCCATAACTCTTTAACAACTTTATGTTTGCTGACGAGTTTGTAGACATCTGGAGGAAGAGCTTGGAGAATGATGTTTGTAGCATACTTATCACATTTATCTTGAATCTTCATATCTCCAGTCAACTCACCCGTTGTACGAGGACGAGTGGTCGTACCTTCCGTCACAGTACCATAATCTAATGGTCCATTGAGCACCGATGCCCAAATTAGATGTCCATTCTCCTTGTTCAACATATAAAGTTCCATTCGGGAAGCCCATTCCTCATACATAGTCTTCACCAACATTGGTGGACGATTATCTGTACCCGAGAGGATGGACTTATCCGTAAGAGATGTGTACTCCATTTCAATAAGTTAAGATTTACAAAGTTGATCGAACAATGAAATAAGGTTAAGTATTTTTGTGTTGTTGTGAGTTAAAATCGAGAAACACTGTTAAAATCCCCTAAAATATGTTCTCGATAAACCAAAAATTCCAAGTCAAAATTTTTTATGGAAAAATTTGTGATTATCGGAATGTTGATCGGAATACCAGATCGGAATACCAGATCGTAATGTAACAGATCGCAAAGAACTATCGTAATACTCAGATCGCAAAACCTATCGGAATACACAGATCGCAATGTTCAGATCGCAAAGTAGCTGACAAAATTTAAGCAGAGTAACGACTTAAAAACCTTCCTTATGCCCGTTGGAATCTCAGATCGCAAAGTACGATCGGAAAGCCAGATCGGAATAAGTAATAAAATCCAATGATCGCAATGTAGAACCAAACCCTTTCCGATGGTAAGGTTATTGCGATGGAAGCCCACGTACAGCTGTACTTTCCGATGGATGTTTCTGCTAAAATTTCGGAATGATAGAACACAACCTTTTTGCACTTTTGATCCAAGAAAACTGATGTTTTAATGAAAACCAAGATACCAAGAACACTTTTAAGCACAAATTCCTATGTTACACTACTTGATACTACGATCAAAGCAAAAATTTTTGAAGATTTCAGCAAAAACCAACTTGTATTCTACGAATTGTTTAGAAGACACTACTCAACACAAAAACAAACCTATATTTCATCCCAAGCTCTGATACCATTTGTATATTTGTAAATCTATGCTTATATTTTTAGAGAGAGAAAGAGATAGAAAGATGGTGGATTTCACACTTCTAGAGAGAGAAAGTTAAAAGGAACTATGTGTAAAATATGAAACCACACACCCTCTCCATCAAAGGATAGGGTTTATATACCCAAGCCCTTGTCATGGGCTTGGGCTTCTACATGGGCCGGCCTACACATGTTGTAGGCTAGGCTTTGGTTTGTTTGTTTAATAAATGTAAATAACTAAACTAAGAGCTATAACATGGACTGTTGTTGGAGTGACCGATCCTTCTTAATACGTAAAATGTATTTCCAACAAAACTTGGTCTCCAAATACGTCCACGTGAGAATACTTTGTGGCGGTTCCTTAGCAAGCCAATGCCGGGCTTGTCCCTCTAAAGAGAAGGGAAAAAGTTGTAAACGGATTACTTCTTGTGGAACACCATTGAATTTGACCGTATTCGTGAGTTGCAAGAATCTCTTCATGTGGTCATGTGGATCATCAATGGTACGCCCCAAGAATGGTTGAGCAGAGACAATCTGGATAAAGCCAGATTTGAGCTCAAAGTTGTTGGCTGCAATCGCGGGTATGACAATAGGATCATTGTTGCCCTCCACATGGGCTTGCAGAAGTTCAATCATCGGCCGATTGTCTGGTAGAGGCTCATTGTTGTTGTTATTATTGTTGTTGAGAGGTGGATTGTTATTGTTGTTGTTATTATTGTTGTTGAGAGGTGGGTTATTGTTGTTGTTTTGTACACCGGCCATGTCTAAGTCTTCGAGAGGCTCGGGCTCTTGATAAGACGTCGATCGTGTACGCATGCACCTGCAAAAGAACTAACAAAGGAAGCAAGAAATGTTTTTAGTTTTATGTTTTTTTAATTTTTTTGTATTTTTGAAAATTTTATATATATTTTTTTAGGGTTTTTGAAAATTTTGTATGAAAAAGTAACGTTCACGGTGAACGGATCCCAAAATCAAAGTTCTCACAAAAAACTGTTAATCTTAACGAGAAGAGCCGGCAGCGGCGCCATTTGATACTCGGGTTTTTATATGATTCAAGATTTGTTCTCTCGGTATCTCCTCGAATTGATCACGGTTCAAAGTGGAATGATTTGTTCTTGGTTACAAATAGGGGGTTTGGTTTGTTTATCTATTTTAAACTAATAACAAATAAATGTAAGTGGCGTTGAGTAAATTAAAAGTTTTGAAAGATGAAACTAAAACTTGATTAGGAAAATACTTAAAACTTAAAACTTTGTAAAACTTTAAAACTTAGTCCATCGGAATATAAAATTGCAAAGCTGTCGGAATGTCAAAATCATAAGCATCAGAATACTTCTAAAACAAACCATCGGAATATCCATGTTAGTTACCATCGGAATAATCTAAATCAAAGTTGTCGCAATGATATCTATCGGAATGTAAGCTGTTGGAAAGTTCAGATCGGAATGTAAAGTGGTCGCAATATCCAGATCGGAATGATCTAGATCGGAAAGTCGGATCAGAATAATGCAAAGTCCAGATCGGAAAGTTGTAAACTACAAAAGGGCAGAGTTTTGACTTAAGGTAACCTTAAATCCCGTCGGAATATGCGATCGCAATAAGCGATCGCAATCCAGATCGGAATAAGGGGGAATGACCAACCAATCGCAAAGTAAAACCCTTAAGGGTTATTGCGATCAAAACCAGTGAACCCGCCGGAATGTGAAAAAACCCTTGGATTGCGATGGAAGCTCAAATCAATACGAAAATGGTGGCAACCTTAGAACTCAATAAGCACAATACATAAGCTAATTTACCCACAACTTAAAATCTTCAAAAAGCTTAAATTTGACAACTTTCGAAAACATAAAATCATAAACTTGATAAACGAAACTTTTGAATGACTAAACCCTTGATGAAATCCGAAAACCAATAAGACAAAATAAGAAATAAGCCAATAAGCATAGAGAACTTATGGCTTAAATCAAATGAAAGCTTATGTAGGAATAAGCAAGAAATGAACTTTCTAGATACACGACTTCAAATTCAACCACGAATAATAAAGGATACGGATCAAATCAAAGATTTCGGAATAGGGAATAAGTAAAATCAAGAAATGTAGAAAGAGATTAACGAACAAAAATCTAAACTTGAATTAGATTGATGAAATCCAAAAATACAAAAAGCTTAAAACTTTGAAAAAAATGGAGAAGAGAAAAATCTTAGTGAGAGAAAGTTGAGAACTTTCTTTCCTTAAAACTAGAAAAATGAAAAGTGAAAAACTAGCTAGCTACCAAAATTGTGAAGTGAAGTCCTATTTATAGGTGCATTCTTGTGGGCTTGTGAATGGGCTTTGTTTTTGGGCTTCTTTTCTTCTTTCTTCTTTAGTCTTTGCGTTTCTTTAAATAAACGTTTCCGACTTTGGATTTTGAGAAGTGTCGGTGAATAATTCCAACTCGTCTTATAATCTTTTGTTTAATAGACTCGAGTTCTTAGACATATACGAATCTTCCATCTTTGGCCCTTTTCTTCGATAAATTTTCAAATAGGCACAATGACTACAAATCTTTTGCATCTCTTGGACAATAGACTTTGTCTTGAGTCTTTTTCTTCGATAAAACCCGTGCAATCCCATGTTTTCTTCAATATTCACCCGGTTAACTCTGAAAACACAATAAACACAAAAACCACGCATAATTCCAAACAAATGATATTAAATACGTGTTTTTGTCTTGTTTTAGCCAGAAATAAGTGGTAAAAGGATGGGTGTTTTCACACCTATCATGCATACATCACTGGGTCCATGATGAGTTGTCTTCATGATGTGTTGACCCGGTTTCTGCCTAAGTTGTATGGAGGGCTTATTTCTTTAGACACTTTATCCTTACATTTCTTTTTCATTCTTCAACCCCTTCAATACTTACCAAGACATCATTACTAGCACCTTGTTGTGGTTGTTCCAGTGCTAGCATCAGTACTTAGTCGGCATTCAGCTACGTTCACATTCTACTCCATCTTTCCTAAGGACTTCTAATAATCTATTGGATTGTCCGTGGGAAGATCCCTCCGGTTCTGGTTGGATCATAGGACTTAAACCTAACCACCCTTTTGACACCAATAACGTCGTGAATTAAAGATGTTGTGGGTATTTGATCGTCACCATAAAAACCACTTAAAAAGTCTAACAAAGTGTTTGAGAAACATTTAACACCTTGCTAGTTTTGTCGTTTCAGAAATGCTCCCCCTTCACACGTGCATCGATAATCGAAAGTGTTTAGCACATGTAGGAAAGAGTTAAAGTGCTTGAGTCTTATATAAGATCACATTTTAATCACATTTTCTCCCCTATCTCTAATATATAAAATCTTTTGATATTAGAGATAACAAATTTGATTAAAATATATTTTGAAAGAATAATCTTGAAAATCTTCGGGAGAAAGATGTGTCAATCTTTGCATGAAGTTGAAATGCTCCCCCTCTAAAAATGATCCAATTGAATTGTCATTGTTAGGATGTGATCCACGTTTCGCTTTTTGAGGACGGGAGTTTGTTGAACACACAATTTTTGAAAGATTTTGAATAATCATTGAGAGATTCTTGAAAAAATTGTGTCCAACGTTGCTGAGGGTAAGGGTACTAAAGCGTACACTCCCTCGTGAATTTAGAACCGGGTTGCAATCTGAAAGTGACATGTTTTGGAAAAATTGTCCAAAATAGACATTTTCCATTATTAAAATAAGAAATGACATGTTTTGAAAAATATTTACAACTTTCATTCGAGCTTTATATACACACCCGTGTCGTTATTGAGCGACATTTCTAGGCACGTCCATATAATCGATACTGAAAGACATGTCGAGAAAAAAAATTTTTGGATTTTGAAAGATTTTTAATTTTTTGTTTTGTTTTTATATGTTTTATATTTTTGTATTTTGCTTTTTTAATGATATTTACAAGTAGATGTTTGATAGATAAATCAAGCAGGAACCTTTGCCAGAATCTTCAGGTCTGCTGGAGTCAAACATCTCATACCAATTTGCCTAACGAGGTACTCAAACCTATCTTTCGACGGAGCTTTCGTAAACAAGTCGGCTAATTGGTAATCTGTTCCAACAAAGTATAGTTCAACGATACCTCTTTCAACTTGTTCCTTTATGAAGTGGTATCTGACATCGATGTGCTTCGTGCGGGAATGCTGTACCGGATTGCAGGAGATGGCTATGGCCGACTTTGAGTCACAGTACATAGGTACTTTATCAAAGTGGAAGCCATAATCCGTGAGTTGTGTTCTCATCCAAAGAACTTGAGCACAACACGCAGATAGAGACACATACTCCGCTTCGGCTGATGAAAGTGACGTACAATCCTGCTTCTTGGAAGACCATCCCACAGGCTTATCTTGACCTAGAAAATGTGCACCACCAGAAGTACATTTTCGTATATCAAGACACCCTGTATGATCAGAATCTTTATAGGCCGTTAGAAACAAACTGGTTTCCCTTGGATAACACAGTCCCAAATGAATGGTATTCTTGATCTACGGAAAGATCCGTTTAACCTCCTTGAGGTGCTTTTCAGTAGGTCGTGCTTGATATCGTGCACAATAACACGTGGCATGTGAAATATCAGGTCTGCTTGCTGTCAAGTACATGAGGGAACCGATCATGGAACGATATCTCGTTTGATCTATGGCATTTCCCTCCAAGTCAGCATCAAGCGATGTGGTTGATAATGGTGTCCCAACGGGTTCACATGAAGTCATACCATGCTTTTGATTATCTCTTGACAATACTTAGCTTGGTTTATAAAGATACCACTTGGGGATTGATGAACTTGAATTCCTAGAAAGAATTTTAGTTCGCCCATCACTGACATTTCAAATTTGCTGTTGTGACAACCCAAAACCGAGGTCATTTCTTAATCTTATTTTACGATTATTTTTGGAATTTTTGGATGAGTTTGAAAGATATTTATTTTTGGAGGTTTAAGTTTAAACCGATGTTGGAAGGTCTATATTTAATATTTATTAAGTATAAGGAGTATTAGCAAGCGTGATGTCGATGGATGCCAAATATTTTACGTTTTATTGTCGGATTTTCGATTTTTGTCATTTTTGAGGTTTTATTTTAAATGACGTGTTAAGTCGAGTCGAGATTCGATATTATTATTTTTGAGGTACGTTTTAAATTTTTAAAAGTATCTTTATGAAACCCGAGCCCCGTAAATATTTTGAAAATTGACTAATAGTTATTTCCCGCTTTTTAGCTAACTATTTACATTTCTAGCAACAACTTTTACTTAATTGCAACTAGGTCCCTACCCCACAATATATAAACTTCAAACAACACACACGCACATCACATTTTTCATTTTAAAAATTTCACTTCCACCTCTCTCTCTCTCTCTTGTGTTTGCCGAAACCCACCACACCACCAAAACACATTCAAACTTCAATTTTTCTTGAGTTTGAGGTTGATTCAAGCTAAAATAACACAAGACCCACCCTTATTTTTGATCAAGGATCACATTGGTGTAAGAATTTTACACATGCAATCACTTTTTTACACATGCAATCACTTTTTTATTTTTGATCAAGGATCACATTGGTGTAAGAATTTTACACATGTAATCACTTTACACATGGCATTATCATGATGATCCATGGTGGTTTTTGCTAAAAATCTTGTTAGAAACTTCATTTTGATCTTAAGATTTTTATTTTGATTATGATTTTGATGTTATGGTTGATGTATGATGATATTAGGGCATAGTAATGATCATTTCCATGGTTGTTTTTTTTATCAAAAAGTTGATTTTGTACAAGTTATGAGTAGTCATTTTATAACAGTAAGTAAAAGGTAAAATCCGAATTTTTATGTTTTGAAAATGGCTTAACTTATAGCCTAGGGTTGTAGATAGTTTTCTTAGCTTCGGTTTGATATAAGGTAGAGCTTCTAGCTCAAAACGAGCGCGAAGTTATGATGTTTTGAATGATCGTGTACCGGGAGACGAGTATCGGCACTACAAATAGTTGTTGTCGATATTTGGATCGAATCTCGGGGACTCTAAATGTATGTTTTGAATAATGTAACCTACTGATAATGAGGTGTTTACTTATTAGGTTGAGTTTACTTTAAAACCCGAGTGTCGGTTTTGTAAACGGAGTCGTTTAAATAAGTTAAAACGGTTGTATGAAAAATTTACGTAAATCTGTCCGGATTTTGTAGATTGAAAATGAGTCGGGTAAAGTACTTTAAATGTAATTTCATTTGATAAACTTGTAAGAGGACTTTTTATATATAGTAAGTTAGTTTATCGAGTCGTTTCATAAACGGTTGACGAGTTTTAAAGGGGTAAATAAGTTAGTACATGTAGTATGTACCGGCGGACTTTGTAAAAAGTATAAAATGGTTAAGTAAATGTGTAGTAAAGTATAATGAAGTTATTTATATCGTTTTCTCTCGAGTTTATCGTTACTTTATGAGTTTGAGTTTGATGTTGTTATGTATGATTTATTTCTCGAGTCATTATTGACGAACGCGCCTTATTTGATAGGTAGCGGTTCTCGTGTTTAAAAGGCATCCATTACCGTCGACGATCATCTTGCTAGATCTCTTATACTAAGGTGAGTCTATAGCCTCGCTTTCTACTTGTTTTAATGATTTTAATACCCGCGAGGGGGATACATGCTATTTGAAAATATATGAACACAAGTCATGAGTAATTGTTGGACCCGAATGTTGCCTAAAGTTGATTTCATTGTATTGAGTAACTTGTTGCTAAAGACCCTAAATTCATGAGCCGTTAACTATCTTCTGACTTGATGTTGTGAGTCGGGAATAGCCGCTTATTCTAATGATAGTACTATTGGGTTGACCACCCTATCTGAGACCAGGGCTTTACGTTGAGTAACCCGCTGGGAAGGATAATTTTACGTGAATAAGATTGTGGTATTCTAGCAACTGATACCCTAGAGGGGCAATGGTTTTATTCTAGTCATGCTGGTATTTAGCGTGGGTGACTATTTGGTTAAGGGGTCGGTGTCATGAGCTTAAATACAATGTTTGTTTAATAATATCATTATTATTACTGCCTTGAATATAGATTGTGTGTACGACAATTCTATAAATGATTATGATTGATTTTCTTCTTGTGTTCAAATGTGATTTGATAAACCTATAGTCTCGCTCAACATTATTGTTGACTCGTTTTATGCATGTATTTGAGGTAATAGGAAGTGATGGAGCATGGAGCTTTGCTGTGGAGGTTGTGGCTTGGCTTTTGGAAGAATGTTGGTCTAAACTGTTTCTACCTTTTAATGTCTGAACAATTTACTTTATGTTGTTGTACTGTACTAAACTTGTTGGTTGTTGGTCGAGATCCATGGGGACTAAACGCTTTACTCTGGTGTTGTGTCAGTACAATTTGGGTTGAAATCTATGTTTTAGACCATTTATGAAAATCATGTTTATAATTATATGTAAACATCTCATTTTTTAGTCGTTCAATATACCTTGTGTGATGATGCTTGTGTCTAGCACCCAATTGTGTATTTCTGCTGTGCAATGTAAATTGGGGGTGTTAGAGATTGGTATCAGAGCTGCAAGTTATAGAGAATTGGGTCGATTTTGAAAATTCTCCTAAACTATAACTTTGGTGTCGAAAGTATTTATTCTTCAAAAGCACACAACTCCTCTACAACGCTCCGGTAGGATCACTTTTAGTTTTGTTTTGCATTATAGATGTATCCCTCATAACTGAAATGATTTCCCATGTATTTATTAAGTAAATACTATGATATTGTATTGGAATTATTGAAAGTACGCTGAGTGCTTGTCAATATCATATATTTTTTTTACGAGCATTGCATAAACATCATTTGCATTGTGTTGCATAGCATGGATAATGTATGACATTTGCATGAGCATTGCATACTAATTATTATTTTATTAACGATGACCTTAAGTATCCTTGAACCCTTATAATTTTAGAAAATGGCTGGTTTACCTCGTGAGGATGGATGGATTGATTTGACTAATGTAGTGGATGGTGAGGAAGTAGATAACTTTGGTGCTAGTGACGATGAGGAGCCTTTTAAGTTTTTAGATGATGGGATTCCACTTACTGCAGTTGGTCAGACAGAGCTTGAGTTGATACAAGGTAGTTATGTTCCAAGGGTTAATGTGGTGCCACAGACTGTTCCATATTGTCAGCGACCTGTTGTTCGTTCTTCGACTCCTACTTATGATGCTTATATTAGTAGTTTGCCTGGGATTGCATTTTCTAGGGGTGATGTTCCTGTTGAGTCGAGTAGTGCTCGATCTATTCATGATGGTATTCCTAAGGTTTATTGTCCAGGTCCTAGGTCTTATGATGATATTTTCTGGTTTCTGAATGTAACACCCCCAATTTCGGGTCATATCAGCGGAAGGGTCATTGGGTGTTACTATCATGGTTCAATCTCAATATCATAGAAAACGGCTCAATCGAGTCGTTTTGTTAAAACATACATCCATTCATTTATTTACAGATAAAACAGTTCACACACGGTCCCAAATAGTTTTAAGGTTTACACAACCAACCAAACGATAAAAGTTTCTTTGAATGAACATAGTTTAGAAAAGCGGGCCAAAACATTTTAATTAAGCAAGCTACATGAACCGCCTTCTTTGAGTGCCTTCTTCATGGACCTGAGATAAAACATGCTATAAAGTCAACAAAAATGCTGAGTGAATCTATAGAGTATTAAATTAAATAAACGAACACAAGTATTCTGAATAAACCTTCCGTGGTTGACAATCATGTGGATCAGACATAATTATCGTTGTTATTTCATAAGTCTCGTGACACTGAACGTTCACATATATTATTTCAGCCCAACACACCTAGCCAAGTGCGTATATTTCTCTTATACAGTTGCATCCGATGTTTCATTACTACTGCATCACAACACCACGCGATAGCTAATCGCGACCGGACTGGGTGTCACCCCGATAGATCTATCCATAGTATTAGCGTTCCTTTCGATTAACAATTCACGATTCATGGGTCTTTTAAGGCTAGAGCAAACTTTTATAACAACTTTCATCTAAGCATACAATCGGGTCCTTTGTGTTCAATTTTAAAAGAAAGTGGGTTTACCACAACTTCTCGTTGTACCCTTCATTTATAATAAATGCTTTTCCAATAATAAGGGTTTCTAATAAGTGTGAAAAGACTTATCCTTTTACCACTTATTTCCAATAATAACAAGACCAAAACGTGTATTTTATGTCGTAAAAGTCGGAATTATGCGTGGTTTGTGTTTTTATTGTGTTTTAGGACCAAATGATGAAAAAGGAAGAAAACACGGGCTTTCACGGGCTTTTATCGAAGAAAACGAGAAAAGACGAAGTCAAAAGATCAAGAGTGCAAAAAGAACGGAAGTCCAAGGCTTATTCTGAAGATTTATCGAAGAAAAAGTCTAAAGACGGAAGTTTAATGAAGTCGAAGAACTCAAGTCTAAATTAAAGAAGAAAATTATTAAGACAAGTTCAAATCCCGAGACGACATCGAGAAAAGACAAAGAATTAAATCGAGTCGAGAAGACGTGAAGAAAGAATGAAAGAAGAGGCAACACATGCACTCCTTCCCATTTTTCCCTATAAATACCCTCCTAATACACATTAGGAGGTTTGGTTAGTGTGGTTAGTTTTTAGAAGTTAGTTTCATTTTTCATTTTTCTTTCTAGTTTTAGAGAGAGAAAGTTCTCAACTTTCTCTCACTAAGTTTTCATCTTTCTTTCTTTTAATCTTTCAAAATTAAGCCTTTTGTATTGTGATTTCATTAATCAAGTTCAAGTTAAGCTTTTAATCTTTCATCTCTATCTACCTTTCTTTGATTTTAGTTTACTTTTGGTATGAAATCTATTTGATCCGTGTTGTTCTTAATGTTTTCGTGCTTAAAAGTTAATCTTTTTATGTCTACTTAAGTTTTCATACGAATAAGCTTTAAGATCTTTGTGCTTATTGGATTATTTATATGTTTAGCTTATTTACTTTTTAAAAGTTTTCTTAAAAAGTTCATCTTTTTATAGTTTGATTTAAAAGATTGTTTATTTTAAGTTGGAAAAGTTGTTATTTGTGCTTATTTAGTCATTTTCACTTTAGATTCGTTCAAGTTTTGGTGATAGCTTATCAAAATAGCTTATCACCTTTGCTTATTTTCGAATCCCACATAAATCGGAAAAGGTTTAAACCCTTTTTCGATTGCTACATTCCGACTGCACCCCTTCCCCTCATTCCGATCAATAGATCAGATTAGGGTTTGTGTTTTCCGATTGGGCAGTCTTGATATTCTGATCCTTTGATCGGATTAGGGAATTAATATTCCGATTAGGGTGGTTTTGTGACATTCCGACAGCGAGTATTTGTTAACATTCCGATTTGACTGTTTTTCAATTATTCCGATAACCCCAATTTACATTATTCCGATTTCCTCCTTTTTCTCTATCCCGATTGTGCTTTCCGATTGCAGTATTCCGACAGAGGTGTTGTTGACATTCCGATTTGCCTTATTCCGACCACATATTCCGATCAGCAATATCTTCACACATTCCGATCACTCACTTTTGGCACATTCCGATTGGATGAGTTTCATGTTTTTACAAAGTTTTCAAGTTTTAGATTTATTAAGTATTCAAGTATTTTTCTAATCTTGTCTTTAAGTTTTCAAGCATTTACTTTTTAACTCGTTATTTTTAGTTTATTCTTTAAAGTTATTATTTTACTCAGCGACATTTACATTTATTTGCTATTAGTTTAAAATAGATAAATAAACCATTTTTATTTCCACCAAGAACAATTGAGTCGCACTTTGAACCAATAGTCAATTCGAAGAGAATCGGAACAACGAATTTTGATACTTAGGTAAAAACCTGTGTATTAAATGGCGCCGCTGCCGACTCTTTTCGTTAGGATTAAAGGTTTTTAGTGAGAGACTCGTTGGATTTTGGGATCCGTTCATCTTTGAAAGTTATTTTCTTTGCTTTCAAATTTTCAAAAATCCTACAAAATATAAAATCTTCAAAAATAAAAAAAAAATTAAAAACCATAAAAACCATAAATATTTCATTTCTTTTTTTCTAATCCTTTTGTAGGTGTGCATGCGTACTCGTGCTCGTAAGAAGAAAGTAGCTCAAGCCGAAGTCACTACTCAACCAATTGTCACCATGGACAATCAACCAATGATCGAGCTTTTGCAATCGCACGTAGAAGGCAACACCGATGCAATTGTCATCCCTGAGATTGGAGCCAACAACTTTGAACTCAAATCTGGCTTTATACAAATGGTCTCTGTTCAACCCTTCTTGGGGCGTTCACTTGATGATCCTCATGACCACATTAAAAGGTTTCTTCAGCTTACCAATACGGTTAAGTACAATGGGGTATCACAAGAAGTGATTCGCTTGCAACTTTTTCCTTTCTCTTTAGAGGGACAAGCCCGTAATTGGCTTGATAAGGAACCGCCACAAAGTATTCTTACGTGGACGGATTTAGAGACCAAGTTTATCAACTATTTTTTCCCACCCTCAAGTACTACCGCTTTGGGAATGAAATTATTACCTTTGAACAAAAGTACGGTGAGTCTTTTAGTGAATCTTGGGACCGTTTTAAGGAACTTTTAAGAAAGTGTCCACGACATGGTTTAACTAAAGTACATCAAATCAATACTTTTTACAATGGTTTAAGCATGAATGACCAAGATTCACTAAACAGTGCCTCGGGGGGTAATATTTTGGTAAAGTCTTCTAATGCTGCTTGGCATATTATTGAGAACAAATCTAGAGTTCAAACCAAGAGTGTTAGAACTAATGTAGCAAGTGCTAGTACTAGTGATGCTGACAAAAGAATTGATAAGCTCACTTCGCTTGTGGAATCGCTTGCTTTACAAACAGCCAACAATGCCAAACAATTCAATGCCCAAGCTAATGTTTTAATCCAATCATGTGATATATGCGGGGGATCTCACTTATACACCGATTGTCCTTCGACTCACGACAATCCGGAAAATGTGTATGCCGCCAACGGTACCTATGCTACAGGAAGCTATCAAGCACGTCCTCAAGGTGACCGCAACTTGCTCAGCTATCGCTCAAACAACTTTCTTTCACAACCTGGTTTTCCCCCACAAAACCCGAACAACCTCAATCGCAACAATCAAACTCAACCTCGTTCTCCAAATGAATATCCAAACCAAAGAAACCCTTATCCACCTCAAAGAAACAACCAAGTTTACCAAAAACCTGCTTATTAACCACCCGCCTATCATGCACCTCCTCTCAATCAACCCACAGCCTTACACCAAGATGTTGAAACCTACATGAGGACTAACGATGTGATCGTGCAAAATCTTCAGCGGGAAATGGCCAACATGAAAGCAGATATGGTTAAGCAAGGGAATGATCTTCGAGCTGATATGCGAAACACTTTGGCAAGTCAAACGAATGACTTGAGGAATATGATGGCTAGTTTCTTCCCTAGTAATCAAGCCTCTGGATCGGGTTCTCTTCCGAGTAACACCGTTGCTAATCCAAGAGGGGAGATGAAAGCAATCACCACTCACAGTGGAAAAGGTTTAAAGGAACCCGAGCTTCCTACACCTACACCGGTGATTGTGACAAAGGAAAACGAGTCTCCTTCTCCGAATCCTCCATCTTCTATTCCTCCGACTTCTACATCTCCTATTCCACCACCTTCTACTTCTACCCCTCCACCACCCAAGGATGTGAGTGTGAATTCTATCCCAAAGCCTTCATCTCAACCCAATATACCTTATCCTTCGAGGTTGAGGAAAGAGAAATTGAAGAAAAAGGATGATATTTAGGTTTCGAACTTTCTTAAAATGTTCAAACAACTGAATTTCAATATCTCCTTTGCTGAGGCTCTCGCTCACATGCCAAAATATGCGAAAATGTTTAAAGATCTTCTCAGTGATAAAGAGAAACTTCTCGATATTGCTCAGACCCAACTTAATGAGAATTGCTCCGCAATGCTCTTAAGGAAATTGCCAACGAAACTTGGTGATCCGGGTCGTTTCTTGATTCCTTGCAACTTATCGAGAGTAGAGAATTGCATGGCCCTAGCCGATCTAGGTGCCAGTATTAACTTAATGCCATTAAGTGTCTGGAAGCAAGTATCTCTCCCCGAGCTAGTCCCCACACGAATGACTTTGGAATTAGCTAACCGTACGGTTGCTTATCCACTGGGGATAGCCGAACACGTCTTCGTTGGCGTTGACAAATTCACCTTCCCGGCGGATTTTGTTGTCGTTGACTACGAGATGGACCCCCGTGTTCCATTAATCTTTGGACGTCCATTCCTGAGGACCGGTCGCACTCTCATTGATGTAGCCGCTGGCGAATTAATCATGAGAGTTGGTGACGATAAAATTGTCTTCAACATGGGTAAACTTTCTAAGCAGCCTTCGGAAAACGAGAGTGCCAATTTCATTGATGTTCTTGATGAGGCTTGTGAAGAACATTTCAAAGACGCTTGTAAAAGTGGTTATTCTTCTCTACCCAATGTTGAGAGCGTTGCCTCAATTGCTCCGTCATTGACTCCTTTTGGAGAAAGTGACTTAGATGATTTTGAAGCTAGCTTGGGTCCTCTCGTTCTTATGTATGATAATTCTCCCACCGATTGGGATGAAGACATTCGTACCATTGAGAAACTTCTCAATGAGGACCATCTCCTAAGGATATCTCTACCGATGATCCGAAGTTGACTACGTCGTCCATCGAAAATCCTCCGGATTTAGAGCTTAAGGATCTCCCGTCTCATCTCGAGTACATTTTCCTTGAAGACAACAAGACATTACCGGTCATCATCGCTAAGGACTTGAAAGAAGAAGAAAAATCCCGACTTATCGCCGTGCTGAAGAATCACAAGAAAGCTATTGCATGGAAAATCTCCGATATTCGTGGAATTGATCCTTACTTCTGCACACACAAAATTCTCATGGAGGACGACTTTAAACCCACTATTCAAAGCCAAAGAAGGGTCAATCCTAAGATCCATGACGTAATCAAAAAAGAGGTTATCAAACTTCTTGATGCGGGCATGATCTATCCTATCTCGGATTCCCCGTGGGTTAGTCCCGTCCATTGTGTGCCTAAGAAAGGCGGAATCACCGTTGTTCCCAACGAAAACAACGAGTTGATTCCTACTCGTCTCGTTACAGGGTGGAGAGTTTGTATAGACTACCGCAAACTCAATGATGCTACGAGAAAGGATCATTTTCCCCTACCTTTCATGGACCAAATGCTTGAACGTCTAGCGGGTAATGACTATTACTGCTTTTTAGACGGTTTCTCCGGGTATTTTCCAATTCCCATCGATCCCAAAGACCAAGAGAAAACCACATTCACTTGTCCTTACGGAACATTTGCCTACAAAAGAATGCCTTTCGACTTATGCAATGCTCCTGGGACTTTCCAAAGGTGTATGATGGCTATCTTCCATGACATGGTTGAAGAAACTATGGAAGTCTTCATGGATGATTTCTCGGTTTATGGTGATTCTTGCTCTGCTTGCCTTGCCAATTTAGAACGTATGCTTAAGCGGTGTGAAGACACTCGCCTTGTTCTAAATTGGGAAAAATGCCATTTCATGGTAAAAGAGGGCATCGTGCTAGGACACAAAATCTCCAAAGTCGGTCTTGAAGTGGACCGTGCTAAAGTCGATGTTTTTGCAAAATTGCCTCCACCTTCAACCGTGAAGGGTGTGAGAAGTTTTCTGGGTCATGCGGGCTTCTATCATCGTTTCATTCAGGATTTTTCTAAAATCGCTCGCCCGATGACCCACCTCTTAGAAAAAGATACTCCTTTCATCTTTTCCAAAGAGTGTCTTGAATCATTCAATCTTCTTAAGGATAAGCTAACTAAGGCACCGGTCTTGGTTACCCCTAATTGGGAGCTACCTTTTGAGTTGATGTATGATGTTAGCGACTTTGCTATTGGAGCGGTTTTGGGCCAAAGAGTGAACAAACACTTCCAACCAATCCATTATGCTAGCAAGACAATGACGGGGGCTCAATTTCATTATACCACTACCGAAAAAGAGCTTTTAGCTGTAGTGTATGGTTTTGAAAAGTTCTACCCCTATCTTGTCCTTTCTACCACCATCGTGTATACCGATCATTCCGCATTGAAGTACTTGATGACTAAGCAAGATTCTAAGCCACGACTTCTTCGTTGGGTTTTGCTCCTTCAAGAATTCAACATTGAAATTCGTGACAAAAAGGGAGCTAAAAACCTAGCCGCGGGTCATCTCAGTAGACTTGCGGATCCTTATCAAGGGGATCATCCGAACAAAGAGATCAATGACACTTTTCCCCTTGAGGCCTTAATGTCTATCAACTCTAATCTCGATGACACATCGTGGTTTACGGACATTGCAAACTACTTAGCGGGTGGAATTCTCAAGGAAGGGCTCACGTCCCAACAAAAGAAAATGTTCTTTAAGGATATTGAACATTATTTCTGGGACGACCATTAACTTTTCAAACAATGTGCTGATCTGATTATTCGTTGATGTGTTGACGGGCCGGCAGCGGTACAAATCCTTGGCGCTTGCCATAAAGGACCCGCCGGTGGTCACTTTGGTCCCAATTACATCGCGAAGAAAGTATTCGACTCTGGATTCTATTGGCCCACCATTTATCGTGACGCTCACGATATGGTTACACATTGTGATGCTTGCCAAAGACAAGGCAAGATCACACATAAAGATGAGATGCCTCAAAATTTCATACAAGAATGGAAATCTTTGATGTATGGGGCATCGACTTTATGGGGCCATTTCCATCATCTAAAGGGAACAAGTACATCCTCGTCGCTGTTGAATACATTTCCAAATGGGTTGAAGCTAAGGCTTTCCCTACGAACGATGCGAGGGTGGTTGTGAACTTTTTGAAGCAGCTTTTTGCTTGATTCGGCGTTCCTCGTGCTATTATCAGTGACCGCGGGACTCATTTTTGCAATGATCAATTTGCAAGAGTCATGGCTAAGTACGGTGTTAATCATCGTCTTTCCACCGCTTATCATCCTCAAACCAATGGTCAAGCCGAGATTTCCAACCGTGGATTGAAGCAAATTTTGGAGCGTACTGTGTGAGAGCATCGCGCCGCGTGGGCCGATAAGTTAGATGATGCTCTGTGGGCTTTCCGTACTGCTTATAAGACACCGATCGGTTGTACACCTTATCGTCTTGTGTACGGGAAAGCATGCCACCTCCCCATCGAGCTGGAACACAAGGCGTACTGGGCCTTGAAGTGGGCTAACTTCGACATCAACAAAGCCGGTGATCTTCGCAAGATTCAACTAAACGAGCTTAATGAACTGAGGAATGAAGCTGTACTTTGGTGAGGACATCTCTCACGAGATGATTCCATCCCTCACCACGTTTCCCATGAACTAAATTCGGATCGATTCAGGCTCGTGACTCGGTGAACAAAAACAAGCGCTTCTCAGGAGGCAACCCGTGATCTATCCTTTATTGCTTTCATAATAAGTGTAGGGGGAGCCCCGTATGTGTTTGTTGTCTTGTTTCATATTCTCTACAGGAATTAAAGCTTCAAAGATCCACTCTTGATGACATTTGACGAACCGTGATCCCGTGATCCCATCTTTCCGGTTCTATCCTAAACTCTTGTGATTCAATATTTCATATTTTATATGTTAACATTGAATTCACTTTAGTTGTCCTTTCCTTAGCAAGATTTAAACAAAGTGCACAATGTCCTAAGTTTAGGGGAGTTTACTCCCACATGCTTAAACATTGAGGACAATGTTTAGATCAAGTGTAGGGGGGACTTCTATCGAAGTAAGTGGTCTTTTCCATGAATTTGCCCTCATTTAAACCGGAAAATTTGATTTTTCGACATTTTTCAAAATTTTTAATCTATTTTGGCCTAGTTGTATAGTTGTATTTTCCTTTGTTATGGTTATTTTCTTTCCTTGCTAGAATAAACTTTCAATAAAGTGGTTTTAAATTTTTCAAAGTCGTGAATATTTTGACTCAACCCGAGTTTACTTATCTAAGTTTGCTCTAGCTAGTATCCTTAACGTGTTTAAGTCAAGTTTTGCTAGGCTTTTATATAGGGAGCTTTAAAACGCGAAAGTCTTAACTCTCGTGGGTTAAGAACAAGAACTTTTCGCAAGTTCCTATAATTGATCCTAGAGAGTCGTTTATCAAGGAAACTTTAAAATGCGAATTCTAAACTTGAAAAATTCTAAGAGTTTGCAAGATCCTATAGATGACTCGAAAACCCAAAACTTTGATTTCATAGGCTAAGCATCCACGAGTCTCATTCCTTGAGATTTTAAACTGTGGAGGACGAGAGATGATAGAGCCAATTATAAGTTCGGTATTCTTTCGTGAATTTATGTGAGTTAATTATGAGCCTATTCTCCCATCGCTTGTTAATAAATTTATCTGCAATAAATAAGGTTGTACGATTTGAAAAGTTACTTAGCTTCTAGCCCAAGATCGTTTAAAAGTTGCTCGGTATGGATCAGAGTTCATAGCCAAGGCATAACTTATTGAAGCGGGATGGGAAGATTGGCGAGTCCGAAAATGCCCTAACAAGGCATGAGGGCTGCAGTTTGTTGCTAAAGATCCAAAAGTGATGTGAAGAATCATTTATCGAAAATCAATATGAAGGATCGAGACACACGACGAAAAGCAAATACTCCCCAAAAGATCATGGAGAAGTCTATCCAAAAAGGCCCAAACAAGGTACGAGGATAAATAGATCCAAGTCCTAAAAGGAGGCGGATCGTTGTATATCAAAGTCCAAAATAAAGATTGGAGAAAAATGAAGAAGTCGTGGTCCAAGTATGAAGAATCTCTCAAAACTTCAAGTGAAGAAATTCCTATTATGAAGAGAAGACCATTATTTCAAGAACGTCTCTCAAAGATTCGAAGTATGAAGTCGCTGCCTAATATCGGTCCGAGAAAGGTCTCAAATCGTGAAGCGAGTTATGCCAAGATATGAACTTTATGAGGTCCCAAGAAGCAGTTTTAAAAGATTTTGTCCTTTAGCTAACTATTGATTAAATCGTTCACTTTATTTTCGGCCTAACTACCTATCGAAATAAGTCGAACGATGCATCCTCGTGATCATTCAAGACAAAAATAAAATATAAGAGATACACCTAGGAACAAGGGAGTCTAAGTAAATAACTGGCCCACATGAATTCGTGTTAGTCTGCTAACTTATAATAGAAATGATCTCGTTTTTAAGCTTGGTATGGGGAACGTGAAACTTGAGAATGATAAACGTTCATGGCAGCCAAAACCCAATGTAAGTTTTTGATTTCTTTACTTATTTTTATCTTTTTATCTTCCCTAAATGTTTAGTATTTAATAAAGGCCAAGGTAGGTTATTTATGATGGAAAATGTAAACCGTGCTTTAAAATTAATGCATTGCATGAGGGCATTGCAATGGTCAAGTGTAGGGGTTTTGATAAGTGTGAAAACACTTATCCTTTTACCACTTATTTCCAATAATAACAAGACCAAAACGTGTATTTTATGTCGTAAAAGTCGGAATTATGCGTGGTTTATGTTTTTATTGTGTTTTAGGACCAAATGATGAAAAAGGAAGAAAACACGGGCTTTCACGGGCTTTTATCGAAGAAAACGAGAAAAGACGAAGTCAAAAGATCAAGAGTGCAAAAAGAACGGAAGTCCAAGGCTTATTCTGAATATTTATCGAAGAATAAGTCTAAAGACGGAAGTTTAATGAAGTCGAAGAACTCAAGTCCCGAGACGACGTCGAGAAAAGACAAAGAATTAAATCGAGTCGAGAAGACGTGAAGAAAGAAAGAAAGAAGAGGCAACACATGCACTCCTTCCCATTTTTCCCTATAAATACCCTCCTAATACACATTAGGAGGTTTGGTTAGTGTGGTTAGTTTTTAGAAGTTAGTTTCATTTTTCAGTTTTCTTTCTAGTTTTAGAGAGAGAAAGTTCTCAACTTTCTCTCACTAAGTTTTCATCTTTCTTTCTTTTAATCATTCAAGATTAATCCTTTTGTATTGTGATTTCATTAATCAAGTTCAAGTTAAGCTTTTAATCTTTAATCTCTTTCTACCTTTCTTTGATTTTAGTTTACTTTTGGTACGAAATCTATTTGATCCGTGTTGTTCTTAATGTTTTCGTGCTTAAAAGTTAATCTTTTTATGTCTACTTCGGTTTTCATACGAATAAGCTTTAAGATCTTTGTGCTTATTGGCTTATTTATATGTTTAGCTTATTTACTTTTTAAAAGTTTTCTTAAAAAGTTCATCTTTTTATAGGTTGATTTAAAAGATTGTTTATTTTAAGTTGGAAAAGTTGCTTATTTAGTCATTTTCACTTTAGATTCGTTCAAGTTTTGGTGATAGCTTATCAAAATAGCTTATAACCTTTGCTTATTTTCTAATCCCGTATAAATCGGAAAAGGTTTAAACCCTTTTCCGATTGCTACATTCCGACTGCACCCCTTCCCCTCATTCCGATCAATAGATCGGATTAGGGTTTGTGTTTTCCGATTGGGCAGTCTTGATATTCCGATCCTTTGATCGGATTAGGGAATTAATATTCCGTTTAGGGTGGTTTTGTGACATTCCGACAGAGAGTATTTGTTAACATTCCGATTTGACTGTTTTTCAATTATTCCGATAGCCCCAATTTACATTATTCCGATTGCCTCCTTTTTCTCTACTCTGATTGTGCTTTCCGATTGCAGTATTCTGACATAGGTGTTGTTGACATTCCGATTTGCCTTATTCCGACCACATATTCCGATCAGCAATATCTTTACACATTCCGATCACTCACTTTTGGCACATTCCGATTGGATGAGTTTCATGTTTTTACAAAGTTTTCAAGTTTTAGATTTATTAAGTATTCAACTATTTTTCTAATCTTGTCTTTAAGTTTTCAAGCATTTACTTTTTAACTCGTTATTTTTAGTTTATTCTTTAAAGTTATTATTTTACTCAACGACATTTACATTTATTTGCTATTAGTTTAAAATAGATAAACAAACCATTTTTATTTCCACCAAGAACAATTGAGTCGCACTTTGAACCAATAGTCAATTCGAAGAGAATCGGAACAACGAATTTTGATACTTAGGTAAAAACCTGTGTATTAGTTTCCACAACTTCTCGTTGTACCCCTTTTATTTTAATAAAACAACAAGCATGTTATCCCCCTCGCGGGTTTTATAAAACAACTAAACATGTCAAAGCGAGGCTATAGACTCACCTTGGTACGATAGTAGTAATGTGACGATCGCCGACGATTTGTGATGCCCGTTAAATACGAAGACCGCAACCTACCAAATAAGGCGCGTTCGTTAATAAACGACTCAAGTATAAATAATACTTAAATAATAAGAAACTCAATTTCATATAACCATGAAAATCCCGAAAAATTAACAATATAAGTGTACTTCTATACCCTTTTATTCAACACTATTCTTTTAAACACTTGCACTCTCGACATTGACCCGTCATAAGACGCCAAGTCAACGCAAGTCAAACCATCATTTTACTTCCCTCGGACCAATAACTAAGTCATTTATATAATGACTTAGCACTTGAGTAAGTCACCATGTCCAATAGTGAATACTCAACTCACGCCACACAAGTATTGCACTACGTGTCCAAAATACCAATCAGCATGTACACTCCAAATGTACACACCAATCTAACCTAATATGAATAAGACTCAGTTTAAGTTTCATTCAAAAATATAACTTCTAAGACCTTCTGCCCGACACGTCTTTGTGTTACAAAAACCGGACAGTTTTACGCCTTTGACTTGTAAAACCATTTTGACTTATCTAAACAATTCCGTTTGCAAAACCGACACTCGCGTTTGAAAATAGACTCATGACCTGAGGTTTAGCAACTTACAACAGTCCTTGAAAATTTTTAAAACTCATTCTATAGTCCCCGATATTCAATTCAAATATCGACAACAATTTTCAGATTGTGTCGATACTCGTCTCCCGGTACACGAAAATCAAAACACCATAACTTTTGATCCGTAATGAGTTAGAAGCTCATTCAAGCGGCAAAACGAGCGTATTGAAGATTAATACAACAATGTCACATCATATCATATTATAATCAGACCTAAGACTTTCAAAGATACCCTTTTACCTACTGGTCTGAAATGACTAGTTAAAAATCATACCAAATCAATATTTCAACCCATTTCAACAATTTTTATACTCCTAATATCATCCTAATATCATCCTAACACCTTCATATAACTCCTAACACCCTAGAATGATAATCCAAAAATTAACCCACTCAAAATAAATAACATGCAACAACATCCCACTATGAATATAATAATATTAACACATGTTTTACCATAAAAATGGATCAAATAACATGTTCTTCATCAAAAATTGAAAAGAAAAATTTAGTGGATGCATGTTGGAAAAATTTATACCAAATTGAAGCTTGTTGAATTTCCAGGATGGGTCTTGAATTGGATTTGGAAGATTCAAAGTAGAAAATCAAAAATCAAAGGGTTTGGGGTGTTGGGGGTGGACGGCCAAGAAGAAGAAAAAGAGAGAGATTTTGATTTTTTTTTGTAAAAATGAATTAATAATATAAAATAGTTAGTGGAATTTTAATATATAGTGGGGTAGTGGGGTAGATTTTGCCAATTTTGCATAGTTTTAGTCCTAAAATGAAATTAAATAGTTTACAAGGTAGAAAATGTAAATTGTAAATTTTTGAAAAATATTTACGGGGCTCGGGTTTCGTAAAAATACTTTTCGAAACTTAAAACGCTTCAAAATATAATAACAAATCTTTGACACGACTAAAAACACAATTAAATCGAAAACGTCGAAAATATAAAATATCGAGACAATCGATAATAAAACGTAAATTTTTGGGCATCCGTCGGTATTGCGATCACTAATAGTTCTCGTCATTCGTTAAAACGTAAAACACGAGAAATAAAGATTAAATATAATAAAAATCATTTTTATGATTATTTGAGAATATAATATTGATACCTAACATATACCTTGTCGGTTTTCATCTAATCGACATTTTTACGCTAGTTTCAAGTCATAACCTTCTCGGTTAGTCGATAAATTTTAAATTCTCATTAAAGTAAACACATAATACGTAATAGTCGAGATTAAAATAACGACCTGAAATTGACGGATTGTGACACTCAAGAAGTTTGATCGGTCTTTGTTTGAGAGGTATTTGGTTGAGACTCGTGTGATTAGGAGGTTTGAGATGAATGAGAAAAAGTTTGACAGGTTTGTTGGTAGTGTGAGGAGGTCAGAGATTGTTAGGGCAAGGGAAATGGATGAGGTTGTTAGATTGAGATCTATGGTGTTATATTTGAGTGGGCAAGTTGAAAGGTTGCGTAGGGAGCAAGAAAGGAATGCTAGGTTGAGTGCGTGGGGTTTGCCGGTAAGATCTTTTCCTAGTCATGGTGTTGTGATTCGTGATGTGCCGAATCAGGTTGAAGCTCAAGTGTCGGTGAATCCGAGTGAAGAAGGTAGTCGTAAGGGGAAGGAAAAAGTGGAGGAAGAATCTGACGATGATGATGATAGCAGCAGTGACGAAGAGCCGGTGTACAAGAAACTGCGGGGATCTGATGTTTAGTTCTTTCTGTTGTTTTTATTTGGTCTTGTTGTAATAGAACTTATGTAGACTCGTACTCTAGTTTGTGATAAAACTTAATGACTTTAAGTTTGCTGTGATGAAGGATTGTAGTGACATTACTTGTCACAATTTTGTGGAGATTTTCCAAGGCAATCCAAAATTACTTTCATGACTTATGATTTGTCTTATTAGTTCTTTTGTGTGATTGGTTAATGATTCATTGTGAATTGTGTTGTTGGTGCATGTAGTATCCATGTTACATCTTGATAGAGAAATCCTTCTTCTTATCATGATATGAATACTTACTTGTTGTTTTTCTGTTATGGTTACAGGAAGGAGTTGGGAGGCATTTTTCTGACTTTACTAAATTATTGTTTGGTTAGTTTTTGATACTAGCATTTTGTATGGGTTCTTGTTAATTCTCGATATCCTCTCGAATTGATCTCAGTTTAAAGTGGAATGACTTGTTCTTGGTGACAAAAAGTGGGGGTTGCTTATCTATTCTACTTAAAAAGGTAAATGAGTAAAGTAAATCAACATTCAAACCAAAAACAATAAATGAAATAAGCCCTGTATTGAAACTTAACAGATAAATGATTAAACAGAAAAAAACGTCCTTACTGAAAACTTGCTCTGTTCGGAATAAATGAAGATACAGAATAAACTAGCTCTATGCGGAATGTTTCCTTACTCGGAATAAATGCACCATGCGGAAAAACTACTCTATTCGGAATATTGGCCTTGTGCGGAATAAATTACAATTCGGAAAAAGGTTTCTATTCGGAAAACAATCCTATGCGGAATAAAAGGGTCAATTCGGAAAGAAAGTCCTATACGGAAAAACATGTGCTATTCGGAAAATCTGGGCCTATTCGGAAAACATTGCCTATTCGGAATAAAATGTTCAATTCGGAAAAAATGGCTTATGCGGAAAAGATGTTCTATTCGGAATATCTTGGATATTCCGAATAAAGAGGAATCTAGGGGGCTATTCGGAATATGTAAAATATTCCGAATAGGGGACGAGTCAATCTTCCAATTCGGAATAATCCTGGGAATGAAGAACAGACACAGTAACACAAGAACAGGGAAAACGAACTTAAATCCAAATCGACTCAAATACTCAAAAAGGTCTTACCAAACTAACCAATAATCATTTAAATATCATAAGTAACAAATCCCACCAATAAAAACACTAAATCAACAACTTTTGAAAGATCAAAATCAATCACACAAGAACTTAAGAACTTGCAATAAAAAATGGAGATGAACAAGATGAATGAAAAGATGGAATTGAAAGATTAATGTAAAGGTAAACAAGAGTAATGATTGAAACTTACAAGATTGAAGGAAAAATTAAAAATCACCAAACACCCTAATGGTGTTGGTGATGAAACGAACCTAAGAAACTGGGAAAGAAGAAAACAAAAACTAACTCCCTAATTGTGTGTGTAGGAGATCCTTTTATAGTCCTTAGTGGTTGGTTGGTGAGTGGGCTTTCTTCTCTCTCTTTCGTCTTCTCGTCTTTTCAGAAAAGTTGACGTTTTCGATTCTGATTCGGGATTTGTCGTCGATTAAATTCAACTCGTCTTTTAATTTCTTTGTTAAATAGACTTGAGTTTCTTCGACATATGTAAATCTTCCATCTTTGGTCCTTTTCTTCGATAAATCTTCAAGTAGGCCCATTGACTTCAAATCTTTTGCATCTCTTGGAAAATAGACTTCGACTTTAGTCTTTTTCCTTGATAAAACCCGTGCAATCCCATGTTTTCTTTAATATTCATCCGGTTAGCTCTGAAAACACAATAAATACAAAAACCACGCATAATTCCAAACAAATGATATTAAATACGTGTTTTGGTCTTGTTTTAGCCAGAATTAAGTGGTAAAAGGATGGGTGTTTACACACCTATCAAATCCCCTACACTTAACCATTGCCATGCCCTCATGCAATGCTTAGTGATAAAGCAAATTTACACTTTTCTCATAATCAATCAACCTTGGCCTTATTAACATACTACTAAACAAAAGTTAAAGTACTAAGAGAAATTAAAACTTTGAAATACACAAAAGGATAGAAAACCATTTTCACTTGAAAATAGCTACATGGAAATAACTTGCAAAGAGATCAAGGACTTACATTAGGGCTTTGGTGTTGCGCAGATTTATCACCCTCAAGCTTCACGTTCCCCAAACTAAGCTTAAAAACGAGATCATTGTTATTATAAGTTAGCAAATCAAACACTTACACACATGGCTTAATTAAATGCTTAAACTCCCTTATACCTAGGTGTATCTCTTATATTTTATTTTTGTCTTAGAATGATCATGAAGATGCATTTTTGGACTTATTTCGATAGTTTATTTAGGCTGAAAGTAAAGTAGGACGATTTGATCAATAGTTAGCTAAAGGACAAAATCTTTTAAAACTGCTTCTCGAGATATCAAAAAGTTCATATCTTGGCATAACTTGGTTCGCGATTTGAGACCTTTCTCGGGCCGATATTTGGCATGTACTTCATACTTCATATCTTGAGAGACGTGCTTGAGATAATGGTCTTCTCATCGTTCATAGAGTTTCTTCACTTGGAGACTTTTGAGAGGTACTTCAATTTTGTTGACCACGACTTCATGATTATTTCTTCAATCTCTATTTGGGATTTTGAGATACAATGATCCGCCTCCTTTTCGGACTTGGATCTATTTATCCTCATACCTTGTTAGGGTCTTTTCGGATAGACTTCTCCATGATCTTTATGGGAGTTGATTGCTTTTCGTCGTGAGTCTTGATCCTTCATATTGATTTTGGGATAATGCTTTTCACATCACTTTGGATCTTCAGCAATAAAATTGAATCCTCATGCCTTGTTAGGGCCTTTTCGGACTCGCCAATCTTCGCGCCCCGCTTCATAAGTTATGCCTTGGCTATGAACTCTTATCATTACCGAGCAACTTTTAAACGATCTTGGGCTAGAAGCTAAGTAACCTTTCAAATCGTACGACCTTACTTATTGCAGATAAATTATTAGCAAGTGATGGGAGAATAGGCAAATAATTACACCAAGTGAGCTTGTGCAAGAATACCGACTTATAATTGACTCTATCATTTCTCGTCCTCCACAATTTAAAATCTCAAGTAATGAGACTCGTGGATACTTAGCCTAATAAACCAATTAAGGTCTACATGGTTAAGGATACTAGCTAGAATAAACTTGGATAAGTCTATTCGGGTTGAGTCAAAATAAACGCAACGGGCCTAATATGTCAAAGATTTCTAAACTAGCTACACCACTTTATTAATATTTTTTTACTTTATTGTGGAATATATACATATGAGAGCAACGATAAAGATTTAAAAATTACAACTAAATGGCCAAAGTTAATAAAAAATTTGAAAAATGTTGAAAAATATGATTTTCCGGTTAAATGAAGGCATTTTCATGGAAAGGTCCACTTAAAACTTCGATAGAAGTCCCCCCTACACTTAAGATAAACATTGTCCTCAATGTTTAAGCATGTGGGAAAAGTCTCCCCTACACTTATGACATTGTGCACGTTGGTTAACTCAAGTTAAGGAAGAGACGACTAAAGTGATCAATTTCAAATGTGAGTATGAAGAAAATTGAATCACGATAGTTGAGAGATAGAACTGGATTTCGGATAACACGGGAGCACGGTTCTTCAAAGAATTCCAAGATTGTAGTTATCCCTGTAATCACATCACCACACAAACACAAATTTGTATAGATGTCCCCCTACACTTAGGGGATTAAAACATAAAAGGATAGATACTCGGGCTGCCTCCCGAGGAGCGCTTGTTTTTGATAACGGAGTCACGAGCCTGACTCGACCCAAAATTAGTTCATGGGGAACGTGGTGAGGGATGGAATCACCTCCTGAAAGGTGTCCTCACCAAAGTACAACTTCACTCATTGGCCATTCACCTTAAAATTGGGTCCATTAGGTTGAGCGAGCTCGAGAGTACCATATGGAAAAATTTGGGCGATGGTGAATGGGCCGGACCAACGAGATTTGAGCTTGCCCGAAAAGATTTTCAACCGAGAGTTAAAAATTAAGACTTTGTCTCCAACATGGAACTCTCGATTTTTGATCTTGGAGTCGTGAATGAGCTTAGTTCTTTCCTTATAGATCAAAGAATTTTCATAAGCCTCATTCCGAAGTTCATTCAGCTCATTGAGTTGGATCTTGCGTAGATCACCGGCTTTGTTGATATCAAAATTGGCCCACTTCAAGGCCCAATAAGCCTTGTGCTCCAACTCAATGGGGAGGTGGCACGCTTTCCCGTACACAAGACGATATGGTGTACAACCAATCGGAGTCTTGTATGCAGTACGAAAAGCCCACAAAGCATCATCAAGTTTATCAGCCCATGAGGCACGATGCTCTCCCACGGTTCTTTCCAGAATTCTCTTAAGACCACGGTTGGATATTTCAGCCTGGCCATTAGTTTGTGGGTGGTAGGCTGTGGAAAGACGATGGTTTACACCGTACTTAGCCATGACTCTAGCAAATTGTTCATTGCAAAAATGAGTCCCACGATCACTAATAATGGCACGAGGCACACCGAATCTAGCGAATAGAGCTTTCAAAAAGTTACAAACCACCCTTGCGTCATTAGTGGGTAAATCTTTGGCTTCAACCCACTTTGAAACGTAGTCAACGGCTACAAGGATGTATTTGTTTCCTTTAGAAGAAGGGAATGGCCCCATAAAGTCGATACCCCAAACATCAAAGATTTCACATTCTTGAATGAAATTCTGAGGCATCTCGTCTTTATGTGTGATCTTGCCTTGTTTCTGGCAAGCATCACATCGTTTAACCATATTTTGAGCGTCACGATATATGGAGGGCCAATAAAATCCCGAATCAAACACTTTTTTGGCGGTGTAGTTGGGACCAAAGTGACCACCGGTGGGTCCTTTGTGGCAAGCATCAAGGATTTCAGAAGCTTCCGGTCCATCAACACATCAGCGGATAATCAGGTCGGCACACTGTTTGAATAGGTAAGGGTCGTCCCAAAAGTAAGTCTTGATATCGGTGAAGAACTTTTTCTTTTGTTGAGACGTCAACCCTTCCTTGAGAATTCCACCCGCCAAGTAGTTTGCAAAGTCCGCAAACCACGGGGTTTCATTCGACTTCGAGTTTATAGACATTAAGGTCTCCAAGGGAAAAGAATCATTGATTTCTTTGTTCGGATGATCCCCTTGGTAAGGATCCTCAAGTCTGCTAAGATGGTCCGCGGCTAGGTTTTCTACTCCTTTTTTATCGCGAATTTCGATTTTAAATTCCTGGAGCAACAAAACCCAGCGAAGAAGTCTTGGTTTGGAATCTTGCTTTGTCAACAAGTACTTCAGCGCGGAATGATCGGTATACACAATAGTGGTAGAAAGGACAAGATAGGGGCGAAATTTTTCAAAAGCATTGACAACAGCTAAAAGCTCTTTTTTGGTTGTCGTATAATGCAATTGTGCCCCAGTCATTGTCTTGCTAGCGTAATGGATCGGTTGGAAGTGTTTGTTCACTCTTTGTCCAAGAACCGCTCCAATAGCAAAATCACTAGAATAGCACATCAACTCAAAGGGCAGCTCCCAATTAGGGGTAACCAAGACGGGTGCCTTAGTTAGCTTATCCTTAAGCGAGTTGAAGGCTTCAAGACACTCTTTGGAGAAGATAAAAGGAGTATCTTTTTCCAATAGGTGGGTCATCGGGCGAGCGATTTGAGAAAAATCTTTGATGAATCGACGGTAGAAGCCCGCATGACCCAGGAAACTTCTTACACCCTTCACGGTTGAAGGTGGAGGCAACTTTGCGATAACATCGACTTTAGCACGGTCTACTTCAAGACCGGATTTCGAGATCTTATGTCCAAGCACGATGCCTTCTTTTACCATAAAATGGCATTTTTCCCAATTCAGAACAAGGCGAGTGTCTTCGCACCGCTTAAGCATACGTTCCAAATTGGCAAGGCAAGAAGAGAAGGAATTCCCGAAGACCGAGAAATCATCCATGAAGACTTCCATGGTTTGTTCAACCATGTCATGGAAGATAGCTAACATGCACCTTTGGAAAGTCCCGGGGGCATTGCATAAGCCAAAAGGCATTCTTTTGTAAGCGAATGTGCCATAGGGACAAGTGAATGTAGTCTTCTCTTGATCTTGGGGATCGATGGGTATTTGGAAATAACCCGAGAAACCATCAAGAAAGCAGTAATATTCATTACCCGCTAAACGTTCAAGCATTTAGTCCATAAAAGGTAGAGGGAAATGATCCTTTCTCGTGGCATCATTGAGTTTGCGGTAGTCTATACAAACTCTCCACCCAGTAACGAGACGAGTGGGAATCAACTCGTTGTGTTCATTAGGAACAACGGTTATTCCGCCCTTCTTGGGCACACAATGGATTGGACTAACCCATGGTGAATCCAAAATAGGGTAAATCATACCCGCATCAAGAAGTTTGAGAACCTCTGTTTTGATGACTTCATGGATTTTTGGATTCACCCTTCGTTGGCTTTGAATTGTGGGCTTAAAGTCGTCCTCCATGAGAATTTTGTGTGTGCAGAAGTGAGGATCAATTCCAAGAATATCCGAAATCTTCCAAGCAATAGCCTTCTTATGATCTTTCAATACGGCGACAAGTCGGGCTTTCTCTTCATCCTTCAAATCCTTAGCAATGATGACTGGCGACTTCTTCTCTTCTTCAAGGAATACATACTCAAGATGGGGCGAAAACTCCTTAAGTTCTAGATCCGGAGGATTGTCGACGGGAGGCGTATTCGAAGTCGGAGTATCGATAGCAATAACCGTGGGAGATGGAGGCGAAGGATTGTCTTCTTTGAGAAGGTTTTTAATGAAGCTGAGATCTTCATCCCAATTGGTAGTAGAATCGTCATTGTCTAAATGCACATCTCCCATGGTGGCTTCCAAATCTTTCCAAAGCAAATCACTTTCTCCAAATAGAGATAGTGAGGAGTCGATAGAGGAAACGGTCTCAACATGGGGAAGAGAGGTAGGAATACTTTTACAAGCATCTTTGAAGTGTTCTTCACAAGCCTCATCAAGAACGTCAATACAATTAACACTCTCGTATGAATAAGGCTGTTTAGAAAGCTTTCCCATGTTGAAGACTACTTTATCGTCACCCACTCTCATAATAAGCTCACCAGCTTCAACATCGATGAGAGTGCGACCGGTCCTCAAGAATGGATGACCAACAATTAGTGGCACGCGGGGGTCCATCTCGTAGTCGACGACAACGAAATCAGCAGGGAAGGTGAATTTGTCGACTCCTACAATGACGTCTTCGGCTATCCCCACTGGATAAGCAACCGTACGGTTAGCTAATTCCAAAGTCATTTTGGTGGGGACTAGCTCTGGGAGAGATAATTGCTTCCAAACACTTAGAGGCATGAGATTAATACTGGCACCTAGATCGGCTAGGGCCATGCAATTCTCTACTCCCGGGAAATTGCAAGGAATTAAGAAACGACCCGGATCACCAAGCTTGGTTGGCAATTTCCTTAAGAGCACTGCAGAGCAATTCTCATTAAGTTGGGTGTTGGCAATGTCGAGTAGCTATTCCTTGTCGCTCAGAAGATCTTTAAACATTTTTGAATATTTAGGCATGTGAGCGAGAGCCTCAGCGAAGGAGATATGGAAATTCAGTCGTTTAAACATTTTAAGAAAGTTTGAAACCTGAATATCGTCCTTGCTTTTGAGCTTCTCTTTCCTCAACCTAGATGGATAAGGTATATTGGAAGAAGAGGAAGGCTTTGGGAGAATAGGATCACTCACATCCTTGGGTGGAGGAGGGGTAGAAGGAACAGGTGGAGAAATTGGAGAAGGAGAAGGCTGAGGAATAGGAGCAGGTGACTCGTTCTCCTTAGTCACAACCACCGGTGGAGGTATAGGAAGCTCGGGTTCCTTGGTACCTTTGCCACTTCGAGTGGTGATTGCTTTCATCTCCTCTCTTGGGTTCGCAACGGTGTTACTCGGAAGAGTACCCGAAGGAGAGGGTTGATTACCTTGGAAGAAACTAGCCATCATGTTCCTCAGATCATTAGTTTGGCTATCCAACGTGTTTCTCATGTCGGCTCTCAAATTGTTTCCTTGCTTGACCAAGTCTGCTTTCAAGTTTCGCACTTCCTGTTGGAGATTTTCCACGATCACATCATTTGTCCTCATGTAGGTTGCAACCTCCTAGTGTAGTGCAGTGGGTTGGTTTGGAGGAGCATTGTATGCGGGTGGTTGATAAGCAGATTGTTGGTAAACTTGGTTGTTACGTTGAGGTGGTTGTTGCTGCTTGTGAGGAGGTATGTATGGTTGTCGAGGCTGTTGTTGTTGTTGAGGAGGGCGATTGAGGTTTTGTTGTTGGTTTGAGTTGGTTGGGGGAAAGCCAGGTGGGGAAAGATAATTGTTGGAGCGGTAGCTAAGCAAGTTACGGTCACCTTGAGGTCTAGCTTGATAAGCAGGTTGCGGATAGGTGCCATATGCCGCATTCACATTCTCAGCAGGGTAGTCTTGGGTGGCGGTACAAGTTGTGTAAGAGTGAGGACCACCGCATATCTCACAAGGTTGGCTGACAGCGTTCACTTGAGCGTTTTTGGCGTTGTTGCTGTTGTTGTTGCTGACGGTGTGGGTGACAAGCAATTCAAGAAGCGTAGTGATTTTGTCCAATCGCTTGTCGCTGTCACTTGTGCTAGCACTAGCGACATTGGTTCGAACACTCTTGGTTTGCACACGAGATTTATTCTCAATGATGTCCCAAGCAGCATTGGAAGTCTTAGCCAATAGATTACCCCCCCGAGGCACTGTTCAGTGAATCTTGGTCACTCATGCTTAAACCATTGTAAAAAGTATTAATTTGATGTACTTTTGTAAAACCATGTTGTGGGCATTATCTTAAAAGATCTTTAAAACGATCCCAAGATTCACTGAACGACTCATCGTACTTTTGTTCAAAATTTATGATTTCATTCCGCAAAGCGGTAGTACGAGAGGGTGGGAAAAAGTAATTGATGAACTTTGTTTCCAAATCCGTCCACGAGAGAATATTCTGTGGCGGTTCCTTAGCAAGCCAATGCCGGGCTTGTCCCTCTAAAGAAAAGGGAAAAAGTTGTAACCTTATAACCTCTTGTGGAACGCCATTGAATTTGACCGTGTTGGTTAATTGCAAGAATCTCTTGATATGGTCGTGTGGATCATCAATGGTACGTCCCAAGAATGGTTGAGCGGAGACCATCTGGATAAAGCCTGATTTTAGCTCAAAGTTGTTGGCGGCAATTGGAGGTATGACAATTGGATCCGTGTTGCCATCTACATGAGCTTGCAGCAATTCAATCATCGGGCGATTATCCGGAAGGGGCTCATTGTTGTTATTATTGTTCATATTGTTGAAAGGTGGGTTGTTGTTGTTATTATTGTTGTTTGGAAGTGGTATGTTGTTATTGTTTTGTACATCGGCCATGTCTAAGTTATCGAGAGGCTTGGGCTCTTGATAAGACGTGGATCGAGTGCGCATACACCTGCAAAAGAACGGACAAAGAAAAACAAGGCAAAAATATTTTTGGTTTTTATGTTTTTTAATTTTTTTGTATTTTTGAAAATTTTATATTTTTTAGGATTTTTTTTTTTGAAAATTTTTGTGAAAAAGTAACGTTCACGGGGAACGGATCCCAAAATACAAGTTCTCACAAAAAACTTTTGATCTTACGAGAAGAGCCGGAAGCGGCGCCATTTGATACTAGCATTTTGTATGGGTTCTTGTTAATTCTCGATATCCTCTCGAATTGATCTCAGTTTAAAGTGGAATGACTTGTTCTTGGTGACAAAAAGTGGGGGTTGCTTATCTATTCTACTTAAAAAGGTAAATGAGTAAAGTAAATCAACATTCAAACCAAAAACAATAAATGAAATAAGCCCTGTATTGAAACTTAACAGATAAATGATTAAACAGAAAAAAACGTCCTGACTGAAAACTTGCTCTGTTCGGAATAAATGAAGATACGGAATAAACTAGCTCTATGCGGAATGTTTCCTTACTCGGAATAAATGTACCATGCGGAAAAACTACTCTATTCGGAATATTGGCCTTGTGCGGAATAAATTACAATTCGGAAAAAGGTTTCTATTCGGAAAACAATCCTATGCGGAATAAAAGGGTCAATTCGGAAAGAAAGTCCTATACGGAAAAACATGTGCTATTCGGAAAATCTGGGCCTATTCGGAAAACATTGCCTATTCGGAATAAAATGTTCAATTCGGAAAAAATGGCTTATGCGGAAAAGATGTTCTATTCGGAATATCTTGGATATTCCGAATAAAGAGGAATCTAGGGGGCTATTCGGAATATGTAAAATATTCCGAATAGGGGACGAGTCAATCTTCCAATTCGGAATAATCCTGGGAATGAAGAACAGACACAGTAACACAAGAACAGGGAAAACGAACTTAAATCCAAATCAACTCAAATACTCAAAAAGGTCTTACCAAACTAACCAATAATCATTTAAATATCATAAGTAACAAATCCCACCAATAAAAACACTAAATCAACAACTTTTGAAAGATCAAAATCAATCACACAAGAACTTAAGAACTTGCAATAAAAAATGGAGATGAACAAGATGAATGAAAAGATGGAATTGAAAGATTAATGTAAAGGTAAACAAGAGTAATGATTGAAACTTACAAGATTGAAGGAAAAATTAAAAATCACCAAACACCCTAATGGTGTTGGTGATGAAACGAACCTAAGAAACTGGGAAAGAAGAAAACAAAAACTAACTCCCTAATTGTGTCTGTAGGAGATCCTTTTATAGTCCTTAGTGGTTGGTTGGTGAGTAGGCTTTCTTCTCTCTCTTTCGTCTTCTCGTCTTTTCAGAAAAGTTGACGTTTTCGATTCTGATTCGGGATTTGTCGTCGATTAAATTCAACTCGTCTTTTAATTTCTTTGTTAAATAGACTTGAGTTTCTTCGACATATGTAAATCTTCCATCTTTGGTCCTTTTCTTCGATAAATCTTCAAGTAGGCCCATTGACTTCAAATCTTTTGCATCTCATGGATAATAGACTTCGACTTTAGTCTTTTTCCTTGATAAAACCCGTGCAATCCCATGTTTTCTTTAATATTCATCCGGTTAGCTCTGAAAACACAATAAATACAAAAACCACGCATAATTCCAAACAAATGATATTAAATACGTGTTTTGGTCTTGTTTTAGCCAGAATTAAGTGGTAAAAGGATGGGTGTTTACACACCTATCAGTTTTCCTGTAAACATGCCGCCTAAATTGACGACTGCTACTGTTAATACCATGATTGAGCAAGCTATTGCTAGAGCTTTGGAAGTTGAACGTGCTGCGAGGAACCAAGAAGCAGAGAATAGGAATGTTGCTGGTCAGATTGGAGGGAATGCTGGAAATCAGGCTGGAGGTAATGCTGATGAGCAAGCAGAAGGAAATGATGCGGGACAAGTTGGAGGTAATGTTGCTGTTCAGCAGGTTCAGAAGGAATGTTCTTACGCTAGTTTCATGAAATGTGGACCTACCCAATTTCGTGGTGCTGGTGGTGCATTGGAATTAAGGAGGTGGATTGAGAAGATTGAAAGTACTTTTGAAATCTGTGGATGTTCAGAAGCCAGTAAGGTGAAATTTGCTGCAACTACTTTTTAGGATGATGCGTTGAGTTGGTGGAATAGTCAAGTAGCTACTGTGGGATTGGTTGAAGCTAATGCTAGAACATGGACTGTGACTAAGGGACTGTTGACTGCTAAGTTTTGTCCTGAGGAAGAGTTAGGTCAGTTGGAAGATGAATTGAGGCATTTGGTGTTGAGGAATAATGATATTGTAGCTTATACAAGGAGGTTTTCTGATTTATGTTTGTTGTGTCCTGATGCGTTTGCTGATGACCGTAAGAAGATGAAGCAGTATATTAGGGGTTTATCTAGTAATATCAAGGGAGAAACTACTTCGTCGAAACCCAAGTCATTTGATGAAGCTGTTCAAATGGCTCATGCTTTAATGGATGTAAAGCTGCAGGATCAAAAGGATAGTATTGCTGAAGGGAATAAGAGAAAGTGGGAAGCTGCACACTCAAGCCAAGGGCAGAATCGAGGTGGTTATCGTAATAACAATAACCAAGGACCGAATAGGAATCAGCAATACAATTTGAGAAGGAATGATGGTGTTCGTGCTGCTACAGGAAATCAAGGTAACAAGGTAAATCCGAAGTATGGTCGGTGTAATCTGTATCATGTTGGAAATTTTCCACCTGCTTGCAACAAGTGTGGAAGGCCGGACATAAGATGGCAGATTGTAGAAACAAGGGTGTAGCCACTAGGGCTAATGCTGTCAAGATAGTTTACTGTTCTGGATGTGGAGGTCATGGACATAAGCAGGGGAACTGTCCGAGGGTTGGCTTACGACAGGGAGGCAATGTTGCTGCTGTTGCTGCTGGGATTGCTGCTCCAGCCTATGTCGTGGGAGATGCTGAGAAACCTCAAGGGCCGAACGTGGTGACTGGTACGTTCTTACTTGATGCTTGTTATGCTAGTGTGTTATTTGATTTTGGATCCGATAGAAGTTTCGTAGATGTTAGATTCAGTCAGCTATTGGATAGAGAACCAGTGAGATTGACAACTAGTTATAATTTAGAGTTAGCTGGTGGTAAGGTTGTAAGCACTAGTTCTATACTGAAAGGTTGTTCCTTGAAGTTAGGTAATTATGTGTTTAGTATTGATTTGATGCCCATAGAATTAGGATCTTTTGACGTGATTGTTGGGATGGACTGGTTAGTTGGTAATGGTGCAGTAATTGTTTATGGAGAAAGATTAGTCCAGATACCGCTAAGGAATAGGGTATTGACTGTGAAAGGAGATGAATGTACATCTCGTTTGAGAGTTGTTTCTTGTTTAAAGATGATGAGGTATATAGAAGCAGGTTGTGATGTGTTTCTTGCACAGATAAGTAATGATGGTGTGAATGAAAGGAAATTGGAAGATGTGCCTGTGATTAGAGAGTATCCTGAGGTTTTCCCTAAGGAATTGCCAGGATTACCGCCGCATCGTGAAGTGGAGTTTCGTATCGATTTAGTGTCGGGTGTTGCTCCTGTTGTTCATGCACCGTATCGTTTAGCTCCATCTGGGATGAAAGAATTATCTGATCAATTGAAGGAATTGATGGATAAGGGATTTATTAGACCAAGTTCGTCGCCGTGAGGTGCGCTGTTTTGTTTGTTCGGAAGAAAGATGGTTCTTTTAGAATGTGTATTGATTATAGAGAGCTTAACAAATTGACTGTCAAGAATCGGTATCCACTGCTGAGGATTGATGTTTTGTTCGATCAGTTGCAAGGTTCTTGTGTATACTCAAAGATCGATTTGAGGTCTGGGTATCATCAACTGAGAGTTAGGGAAGAAGATATTCCTATAACAGCTTTCCGTACTCGATATGGACATTTTGAATTTCAAGTGATGCCTTTTGGGTTAACAAATACGCCTGCTGTATTTATGGATTTGATGAATCGTGTATGTAAGCCGTATTTGGATGAGTTTGTTATCGTATTCATTGATGATATTCTCGTTTATTCCAAGAGTGAAGAGGAACATGAGAAGCATTTGAGAACAATTTTGGAATTGTTGAAAAACGAGAAGCTGTATGGGAAATTCTATAAGTGTGAATTTTGGTTGAAATCAGTGCAATTTTTAGGGCACGTGATTGATAGTGAAGGTGTTCGTGTGGATCCTGCTAAGATTGAGGCAATTAAGGATTGGTCAGTGCCGAAGACGCCGACTGAAGTTCACCAATTTCTTGGTTTGGCTGGGTATTATAGAATGTTTATTGAGAAGCTTTCGTTAATTGCTAAGCCGTTGACTAAGCCTACGGAGAAGAATCGAGTGTTTGAATGGGGATTGGAAGAGGAATCTGCGTTTAGTATGTTGAAGGATAAGTTGTGCTCTGCGCCGATATTGTCTTTGCCAGAAGGATCTGAGGATTTTGTAGTGTACTGTGACGCGTCTCATAAAGGATTTGGAGCTGTATTGATGCAAAGAGAGAAAGTAATAGCGTATGCATCGAGACAATTAAGGAAGCATGAAGAGAATTACACTACGCATGATTTAGAACGTGGGGCTGTTATTTTTGCTTTAAAGTTGTGGAGACACTACTTGTATGGAACCAAGTGTGTGATTTTTACTGATCATAAGAGTTTGCAATATATTTTGGATCAAAAGGAATTGAATATGAGGCAAAGGAGATGGGTTGAGTTGCTGAGTGATTATGACTGCGAGATTCGTTACCATCCTGGTAAAGCGAATGTGGTAGCTGATGCACTTAGTAGAAAGGAAAGAGATAAGTCTATAAGAGTTAGAGCTTTGACGATGATGGAAAGTGTTGATTTGACAGAAGCGATATTGAAAGCCCAAACTAATCGATTGAAGGAAGAGAATGTTGAGGCAGAAAACTTGGGTAGAATGTTGAAACCATTGTTTGAAGTAAGGTCGAATGGATTGAGATATTTTAAGAATACGATTTTGTTACCGTTGTGTCCATCTGAGGAAGATTCGTTAGGGGTGCGAGATTTGGTGATGAATGAATCTCATAAGTCGAAATATTCAATACATCCTGGATCGGATAAGATGTATCAAGATCTTAAGAAAGTTTATTGGTGGCCGAATATGAAAGAAGATATAGCACAGTATGTTAATAAGTGTTTAACTTGTGCGAAGGTGAAAGCTGAACATCAGAAACCGTCTGGATTATTAGTGCAACCTGAGACTCTTGAGTGGAAATGGGAGAAGATTAGAATGGATTTTGTGACAGGTTTGCCAAGGACTGCAAATGGTAGTGATATGATATTTGTGATTGTAGATAGATTGACTAAGTCTACTCACTTTTTGCCAATGAAGAAGACATATAGTATGGAGAGGTTAACAACAGTGTATGTGAAGGAGATTGTTTTTAGACATGGTGTTCCTTTGTCGATAATTTCTGATCGTGATAGTAGGTTTACTTCAGAATTTTGGAAGTCTTTGAAGAAAGCGATGGGAACGGAGTTATGTTTGAGTACAACATATCATCCGGAAACTGATGGACAAAGTGAGAGAACGATTCAAACATTAGAGGATATGCTTCGTGCATGTGTGATTGATTTTGGAAATGGTTGGGATAAGCATTTGCCATTGGTTGAATTTTCAAACAATAATAGTTATCATGCTAGTATTAAAGCCGCTCCATTTGAAGCTTTGTATGGACGTAAGTGTAGATCTCCAGTGTGTTGGAGTGACGTAGGAGAAAGTCAACTGACTGGGCCTGAAATGATATTTGAGACAACTGAAAAGATTGTGCAAATTAAGAAGCGTTTGTTATATGCCAGAAGTGGACAAAAGAGTTATGCTGATAACAGAAGGAAACCGTTGGAGTTTGAAGTACGAGACATGGTTATGTTGAAAGTATCTCCATGGAAAGGAGTAATACGTTTTGGGAAGAGAGGAAAGTTGAGCCCGAGATTTATTCGACCATTTAAGATTATCCAAAGGATTGGACTGGTGGCTTATAAGTTAGAATTGCCTGATGAGCTTAAGGCTATTCATAATACTTTTCATGTGTCTAATTTGAAGAAGTGTTTAGCTGAAAGGGATTTTTTTTGGTGATTCCATTGGAGGAAATTCAACTTGATGATAAGTTGCATTTTATAGAGGAACCTGTAGAGATAATGGATTGGGAAGTTAAGAAGTTGAAGCATAGTAGAATTCCGATTGTGAAGGTGAGATGGAACTCTAGACGTGGGCCAGAGTTTACGTGGGAACGTGAGGATTTCTTTAAGGACAAGTACCCTCATTTGTTTAGGAAGGATTAAGCGTTGCGGATGTCGCTTCTTTTAAGAAGGGGGGGATGTGACAACCCAAAATCGCGGTCATTGCTTAACCTTATTTTACGATTATTTTTGAAATTTTTAGATGAGTTTGAACGATATTTATTTTTGGAGGTTTAAGTTTAAACTGATGTTGGAAGGTCTATATTTAATATTTATTAAGTATAAAGAGTATTAGCAAGCGTGATGTCGATGGATGCCAAATATTTTACGTTTTATTGTCGGATGTTCGATTTTTGTCATTTTTGAGGTTTTATTTTAAATGACGTGTTAAGTCGAGTCGAGAGTCGATATTATTATTTCTGAGGTACGTTTTAAATTTTTAAAAGTATCTTTTAAAACCCGAGCCCCGTAAATATTTTGAAAATTGACTAATAGTTATTTCCCGCTTTTTAGCTAACTATTTACATTTCTAGCCACAACTTTTACTAAATTGCAACTAGGTCCCTACCCCACTATATATAAACTTCAAACAACACACACACATCACATTTTTCATTTTAAAAATTTCAGTTCCACCTCTCTCTCTCTCTTGTGTTTGCCGAAACCCACCACACCACCAAAACACATTCAAACTTCAATTTTTCTTGAGTTTGAGGTTGATTCAAGCTAAACTAACACAAGACCCAACCTTATTTTTGATCAAGGATCACATTGGTGTAAGAATTTTACACATGCAAGCACTTTTTTTTTCTTGATGTTGGTAGGTAGGAGCTATGATCATGCATGGCATTATCATGATGATCCATGGTGGTTTTTGCTAAAAATCTTGTTAGAAACTTCATTTTGATCTTAAGATTTTTGTTTTGATTATTATTTTGATTTTATGGTTGATGTATGATTATATTAGGGCATAGTAATGATCATTTCCATGGTTAGTTTTTTATCAAAAAGTTGATTTTGTTCAAGTTTTGAGTAGTCATTTTATAACAGTAAGTAAAAGGTAAAATCCGAATTTTTATGTTTTGAAAATGGCTTACCTTATAGTCTATGCTTGTAGATAATTTTCTTAGCTTCGATTTGATATAAGGTAGAGCTTCTAGCTCAAAACGAGCGTGAAGTTATGATGTTTTGAATGATCGTGTACCGGGAGACGAGTATCGGCACTACAAATAGTTGTTGTCGATAATCTCGCGGACTCTAAATGGATGTTTTAAAAAATGTAACCTACTGATAATGAGGTGTTTACTTATTAGGTTGAGTTTACTTTAAAAACCGAGTGTCGGTTTTGTAAACGGAGTCGTTTAAATAAGTTAAAACGGTTGTATGAAAAATTAACGTAAATCTGTCTGGATTTTGTAGTTTGAAAATGAGTCGGGTAAAGTACTTTAAAAGTAATTTAATTTGATAAGCTTGTAAGAGGACTTTCTATATATAGTAAGTTAGTTTATCGAGTCGTTTCATAAACGGTTGACGAGTTTTAAAGGGGTAAATAAGCTAGTACATGTAGTATGTACCGGCGGACTTTGTAAAAAGTATAAAATGGTTAAGTAAATGTGTAGTATAGTATAATGAAGTTATTTATATCGTTTTCTCTCGAGTTTATCGTGACTTTATGAGTTTGAGTTTCATGTGTCATGTATGATTTATTTCTCGAGTCATTATTAACGAACGCGACTTATTTGATAGGTAGCGGTTCTCGTGTTTAAAAGGCATCCATTACCGTCGAGGATCATCTCGCTAGATCTCTTATACTAAGGTGAGTCTATAGCCTCGCTTTCTACTTGTTTTAATGGTTTTAATACCCGCGAGGGGGATACATGATATTTGAAAATAAATGAACACAAGTCATGAGTAATTGTTGGACCCGAATGTTGCCTAAAGTTGATTTCATTGTATTGAGTAACTTGTTGCTAAAGACCCTAAATTCATGAGCCGTTAACTATCTTCTGACTTGATGTTGTGAGTCGGGAATAGCCGCTTATTCTAATGATAGTACTATTGGGTTGACCACCCTATCTGAGACCAGGGCTTTACGTTGAGTAACCCGCTGGGAAGGATAATTTTACGTGAATAAGATTGTGGTATTCTAGCAACTGATACCCTAGAGGGGCAATGGTTTTATTCTAGTCATGCCGACATTTGGCGTGGGTGACTATTTGGTTAAGGGGTCGGTGTCATGAGCTTAAATACAATGTTTGTTTAATAATATCTTTATTATTACTGCCTTGAATATAGATTGTGTGTACAACAATTCTATAAATGATTATATTGATTTTCTTCTTGTGTTCAAATGTGATTTGATAAACCTATAGTCTCGCTCAACATTATTGTTGACTCGTTTTATGCATGTATTTCAGGTAATAGGAAGTGATGGAGCATGGAGCTTTGCTGTGGAGGTTGTGGCTTGGCTTTTGGAAGAATGTTGGTCTAAACTGTTTCTACCTTTTAATGTCTGAACAATTTAATTTATGTTGATGTACTGTACTAAAATTGTTGGTTGTTGGTCGAGATCCATGGGGACTAAACGCTTTACTCTGGTGTCGTGTCAGTATAATTTGGGTTGAAATCTATGTTTTAGACCATTTATGAAAATCATGTTTATAATTATATGTAAACGTCTCATTTTTTAGTCTTTCAATATACCTTGTGTGATGATGCTTGTGTCTAGCACCCAATTGTGTATTTCCGATGCGCAATGTAAATTGGGGGTGTTAGAGCTGTGCATTACTCTTCAAACCATTTTGAAAGTTTTGGGTTTGTAGACCCGAAAATAATGTCATCAACATAAATTTGCACGAGCAAAATGCCATCCCCATATTTATAAGTTAACAAAGTTAGATCAATGGAACCTTTTGAGAAACCTTTGGATACCAGAAATTTCGAGAGCTCATCGTACCACGCCCTTGGAGCTTGCTTGAGTCCATAAAGTGCTTTGTGGAGACGATACACCTTGTCAGGATAATGAGGATTAACGAATTCTTCTGGCTGCGTGACATAGACTTCTTCCTTCAAAGGACCGTTAAGAAATGTTGTCTTCAAGTCCATTTGATAGACAGTGAATCCCTTATGTGCAACATAAGTAAGAAAAATCCTGACCGCTTCCATACGTGCAACTGGTGCAAATGATTCGTCAAAATCAATTCCCTCTTTCTTGCCATACCCCTTAGCCACTAGCCTATCTTTGTTCTTGATGATCGTGTTTTCTTCATCCATCTTGTTTTCCAGAACCAACGAAGATTTAAAGGAATCACATCGTATGGTCTGTCAACAAGTTCCCAGACTTTAAGTCTTTCAAATTGTTGAAGTTCATCTGTCATCGATTCAATCTAAGCATGATCAGCCATGGCTTCTTTGATGTTTTTTGGTTCAGTTGTACTCACGGCGAGTGCGAACATACAAACATCACCATCGATGGCTAGTTGTCGTCTTGTACGAACAGGATGTGAAGGGTTTCCAATTACCTGAACCAAAGGATGTTCTCGGGTCTAATGATGTGTTGAAGGATGTCGTTGGTAGAACGTATGCATATTAGACGAACCAACATGGCGAGTAGAAGACTCTCCAGTTTTGTGTACCGATGTACCGAATGGGTTATGAAAATAGTCATCGTCAGATAATGCATTGTCTGCTTGATGTGTATTCTCTTGAGCAATGACAGTAGTTGTGGATGTTATAGGATTGATTGTTGAAGTTATATTCTGAGGAGGTAAATCTGCAACAACCCGTGTGGAAGTAGATGAAGTTGTATCCTTTTGTTGATGATGATCGGCATCATCATGCGTATCATGAGTGACAGCGGAAGACTTTGGTACAACTTGTTTCTCCCCCGTGAAATATTCATCAAACATAGGTCCATATAACATTTGAAACTCTTCAAGTGTCGTGTCCACTGTCATATCTGCTCTAGGAACATGTTCAGGAACCAGCTTCGAACTTGACGGTTCATTGATGTGGTCTTGAGTTCCGAGTTCCGTGCGGTTGAGCACAGAAGTCTTTTGTCTTTGTGGATCGGGACTTAAACTATTTTGTTCAATTACCATTTCTTATAATTCATCAAATCTGATATGAATAGTCTCGACTATCAATTTTGTTCTCTTGTTGTACACTCTGTATCCCTTAGACTGAGTTGCATATCCCACTAAAATGCATGCATCACCTTTCTCTTTCATATTGTCCAAATTTTCACCATCTCGAATAATGTAACACGTACATCCAAAAACATGAAGGTGCTTGAGTGAAGGTTTGTGATCATTAATAATGTGATATGGTGTCTTTTCGTGTCTTGGGATAATTAAGGAACGATTTTGTGTGTAACATGCAGTTGATACGGATTCGGCCTAAAAGAATAGTGGTAGTTTTTAAGCAGATAATAATGTTCGAGCAGCCTCAACTAAAGTGAGATTTTGTCTTTCAAAAACTCCGTTTTGTTCAGTTGTTCGAGAAATAGATGTTTCATGTTCAATCCCTTCGGCTTCAAAATATTTCTTTAGAGTTGAATTCAAGAATTCTGTACCTCTGTGTGTACGTACCACTTTTACTTGAGCTTGAAGACCACGTTGTATCAACTTAAGGAAGTTAATGAGAACCTTAGGTGTTTCATCCTTGGACCTTAAGAAGAGGTTCCACGTGTACCTTGAGTAGTCATCCACAATTACGATAACATATTTCTTCCCATTGATGGTTTGAATACGCATGGGGCCACACAGATCTATATGAAGAAGATCTAACCGTCCTTTAGAGCTTGGCGTAGTCTTTGTCTTGAAGCTATTGCGTTTAGCTTTACAAAGCTCACAAGAAGAACAAAGATGATCTTTGATGAATTTCAAGTTAGGAAGGCCTCGCACAATATCTTTCTTGGAAAGCAAGTTAATGGTATCAAAGTTAAGATGAGATAAACGTTGATGCCCTAACCAAGCTTGAGTCGTTGAAGCTTTAGCCATTAAACAGATTGGAGTTGAAGAAGTGGAGTCTTGAAGTGAAATAGTATAGAGATCAGTACCCCGTGAACCGGTAAGTAAGTCATTCCCATCATAATCACGAACAAAACATGTCTTCTTTCTGAAAGCAACCTCCAAATCCGCATCACAGAATTGACCAACCGAGAAAAGATTGTTATTTAGCCCTTCGACGTAGTAAACCGTTTTGATAGTGATATTTCCCTGAACCAAGTCTCCATATCCTAGGATCGGTGCAAATTGATCATTTCTGAATCGGACCGTACCCAGGAACTTCTCCACGAAGTTAATTAGAAGCTTGAGATTTCCCGTCATGTGCTTCGTGCATCTGGAGTCCAGTATGAATAGAATTATCTCGATCACCTGCAGAAGAATTAGAACACGATGGAGTATTTGCTAAATTGGATTCCATGTTAGTTGTGATATCTGAATCATTAGTTTCCATAGTTTCATCACTTAAAGGCACACTAACGCTCGTAGTCACATTTTCAGTCCTAACCTTAGGCATCCATTTATATCCTGGAGGACATTGATTAGCAAACCACCATTCCCAAGACTTGCTTCCAGACTCATATAATTCCCTAATTCTTCTTCTAGGGTTCTTAGTGGTGGAGTCTGATGCATTACTTTTCTCGGGGGGGTTGCACCAGAATGGTTCACTTTCCTTTTGGGTTTTCTAGCACTAATAGGCATCGCAATTTGCTTCTTAGTTCTAGTATCTATGCCTTTAACATTATTTGAAACACACATAGCATGATTGGCATTAGCACACTTTCCATATTTCACACAAACAAACTTAACATTCAAAGCATTCAAATTCGAATCATTCAAATCGTCATTACACGCGATTAAAGACGTTTTATTCTTAGAAACATTGAAAATCCTAGGGTGGTCTTCTACTATCTTCATCTTCCCTTGACTTTTTTTTTGCCAAACCTTTTCATTTGTAAAACCTCTGTTTTTACCCTCATTGACTCTGTCAACTGTAGTACTATTTATATTTGGAATTTATATAATTTCACTTTTATATGACTTATTAATTATCATATACCTATTGTCATACTACCTTTCATACTTATTTTATATAATATATGAACCTTTAGTCATTTATTGACTACCTTGGCAATTGACTGGCCACTTGATTTAATAATATATGAACCTTTAGTCATTTGTTGACTACCTTGGCAATTGACTGGCCACTTGATTGAATAATGAAATTCATCACCTCAGTACATATGTGAGATAAAACTGTAACCTTGCTTAATTTATTTTATTAAGTACTTGAATTATTTTTATATGTACATATTTACATATAATACTTAAAAGGATTAAATGCCTAAACACTTTAAAAAGAATGTATATTATTTTACATTGTCACCTGTTTACTTTAATAAAGTAAATTAATTTTAGTAATGTATTTAATAATACACTTTCACTAAGTTATCTAAAAGCTTCAACAAAAATACCTACAACACAACAAGTACCTATAATAATATACAAAGACTATTATTATCATACAACACTTGGCAAAATTTACCCAAAACCCTTCCCATGCCTATATTAAAACGTGTGTATGTATGCATGCATGCACTACCATCATTTGATTTAACTAGCTACAAGTAACCTAGTGTAATCATACACTCCACTAATACCCTATACTTATACATGCATAAGCCTTACTTTACTTACAACTAACCATGCTTTTGCTTACACAAAGCATACTTAGACACTTACACACTCAAACCTCATGCATACTACTATGCCATGTAAGAACTTGTCCCCCCATTTGACTTATCAAACCACACGGTTACAAACCAAAAAGAGGAAAGGAAAGGAGTTGCTAGTTTTGTGCATGTGTGTATTTGAAAGGAGTATCCAAGTGTATCCATGCATATCTAGGAAAGATACAAGGTACTAGGTACCAAGATCCCATTTGATCTTTCTCTTTCCTTGATTTAGCCGAAACATACACAACATCCACAACACATTTCACTTGAACTCCATCACCCTCACTCTCTCTCTAAAACCTACGGCTAAACACCCCTTTCCACCATTGTTAAACCTTCAAGCTTTACTACTACTCCTATACTATGTCTTCTACAACCTAAAGGTTAATCCTAAGCTCAACCTACAAGAAACCTTGATCATTGAAGCAAGAAGGAAGCCCTAGTCCTACTCCTTGAAGCCCACGACATGCTTATGTTTTCCTAGACCTCCATTGTTGAAAGCTTGTCACTTGTTTCTATCTATTCATATCATTCCTAAACCTAACTAAACAAGTAAGTCCAAGTTAAAACCTATCTTTTCTAATACATTACCTTTACATATATTAATGTGTACATGTTTATTATGGTAAAGTTAACATTTAAACAAGTATGGAAACCCTAAAAACCTAAGTAAAACCCACGGCTAATTTTTTTATATAACAAAACTTGATGTAAAAACTTGTCAACCTTGAAGAACACATCAGCATGAACTTGTTTAACTTGAAAAATCATAAAAACCTAACCATGCAAATAATATTGGACGTGAGTTTTAAGCTCATATTATGATTTTGAGTGATCTTGTAATGTTTAGATATAACTAGAAATATTAGCTTCATGTTATTAGGTGCCTTAAAATATTAAGATCACTACTAGGCCTCATAAGATTAGTTTAAGCTCACTATAATACTTTTCCTAGATAAACAATCATTTTTATTAAATAAAGACACCCCACTAATACCCTAGATAAACATGCATGCACTACCATCATTTGATTTAACTAGCTACAAGTAACCTAGTGTAATCATACAGTCCACTAATACCCTATACTTATACATGCATAAGCCTTACTTTACTTACAACTAACCATGCTTTTGCTTACACAAAGCATACTTAGACACTTACACACTCAAACCTCATGCATACTACTATGCCATGTAAGGAGTTGCTAGTTTTGTGCATGTGTGTATTTGAAAGGAGTATCCAAGTGTATCCATGCATATCTTGGAAAGATACAAGGTACTAGGTACCAAGATCCCATTTGATCTTTCTCTTTCCTTGATTTAGGCGAAACATACACAACATCTACAACACATTTCACTTGAACTCCATCACCCTCACTCTCTCTCTCAAACCTACGGCTAAACACCCCTTTCCACCATTGTTAAACCTTCAAGCTTTACTACTACTCCTATACTATGTCTTCTACAACCTAAAGGTTAATCCTAAGCTCAACCTACAAGAAACCTTGATCATTGAAGAAAGAAGGAAGCCCTAGTCCTACTCCTTGAAGCCCAAGGCATGCTTATGTTTTCCTACACCTCCATTATTGAAAGCTTGTCACTTGTTTCTATCTATTCTCATATCATTCCTAAACCTAACTAAACAAGTAAGTCCAAGTTAAAACCTATCTTTTCTAATACATTACCTTTACATATATTAATGTGTACATGTTTATTATGGTAAAGTTAACATTTAAACAAGTATGGAAACCCTAAAAACCTAAGTAAAACCCACGGCTAATTTTTATATATAACAAAACTTGATGTAAAAACTTCTCAACCTTGAAGAACACATCAACATGATCTTGTTTAACTTGAAAAATCATAAAAACCTAACCATGCAAATAATATTGGACGTGAGTTTTAAGCTCATATTATGATTTTGAGTGATCTTGTAATGTTTAGATATAACTAGAAATATTAGCTTCATGTTATTAGGTGCCTTAAAATATTAAGATCACTACTAGGCCTCATAAGATTAGTTTAAGCTCACTATAATACTTTTCCTAGAAAAACAATCATTTTTATTAAATAAATGTTTTATAAGACTTTTATTGTCAAAAATATGATTTTATAAAGTTACATGTTAAAAATATAGATCTATGATTATTTTGGATTTAAATGATAGATCTAAGAAGTTTTGGACTAAAATAGTATATATATAAACTTTCGGGTTAAAAATGGCACAAATAATACTTTCGGACTAAAATATAATTTTAGTAAGTAAAAGGGATCTAAATGAATAAGTGTAGAACTTGGTATTTCAAAAACATAAACTTTAATCCACTTTTAAAAATATACCGAGAGTTCAAGGGTGTGTTTTGAACATATTCGAAACTTTGTAAAGTTAAAAAGGACTAAAAATAGATTACTAAAATATTAGGGTAAGTTGTGTAAATTTTGGAAAGCCTAAGGACTATGTTGGACACAAGCCGCGACATAAAATAAACCTTAGGGACTAAAAGTTTCAAGTTACTAAACTTAATAAAACCCTAAGCAACCCTAGGGACTAAACCTGCCTAAAGCCAAAACCTATACAATCCCTAGGGGGAAAAAATGTAACTTATAATAAACCCTATTATTAGCCGAAACTATAGGGACCAAAATTGCCATTAAGTGAAACTATTATAAGCCCTAGAATATGCCGCATACTATAAGGACCAAAATTGACATTTTATGAAACTTTAAGAAACCCTAGTTACACGTGTAACTAGGAGGGACAAAAACTGTAAATACTTGAAAGATTTAGAAACCCTAGGGGTATAAAAGTAATTTAATCGCGAGTATCCGTTTATTTAAAAGGAATAAAACGTATTTTTATACAATTATTATGAACCTTAAAATCTTATATATTTTAAGTCATTATTTAAACATAAAACTTAAATAAATGTAACAATTGTTATTTTTTTTCAAACCTATAACTTAATAAATGTAAATCTTACGTAAACTTGGATTTTAAATAAATGTTATACATTTATAAACCTTATTTATATATTAAATATAAAATAAAAATGGTTAACTTATAAAATAAATATATTAATTATATTTATTTTCCCATCACTTTAAATGTATATAAAACCATCTTATATGAATATTTAAAGTGTTTTATAAACAACGTAAGTACAAAATGTTAATTAAATGAAATAATTAATTAAACCTTATTATTTATTTTATACCTAAAATAAATACTATTAGAACTTGTACTACGACGAACAAATTACAAGTATTGTAATTAAATACTTAAACCCGTTTAAACATGTACAGATTTATTCTGGAACTTTTATGCATTATGTTATGCACTTACTGAGACCTTATAATTATTTAGGTCGTTGACTGTATCGTGAGCATCCTTATCAGATTTATCTTCTGACTTATTGCTGTACCACTGAGGTGAGTTCATGGCCCCACTTTATATATTGACAAACTTTTAAACCTTTTAATGGGGAAGAAAACATGCAACATATTTGATTTTTATGGACATAGATTGAACTGTGAAACCTTTGATTACCATGCCTATTGTAGATGAACAGCATGACCCGTGCATCCGAAATTGTTAGAATTATTGAATTACCTGAATGTTATAAATAGATCTATTTGGGATTGACCGTCCCCATCTGGGTGAGTCATGCTCACTGTGCCTCGGCCGGGACAACAGATGTTTCACATGTCAGCACTTATTTTTGTTATGGGTGCCTTGATAATGATAAGTCGAAGGGTCCTTATCTGTTAAGGACTTAACTGTCAAGTTTCATTTTCGGGCAATATGGAAATGTAATTACTTTTAAGTATTATTTCTTTGTGCATTACTACTTCTAGGAATATCTACTGTCCAAATTTAACTTAATTAAACCTGTGAATTCACCAAATTTATGTTGACTTTCTAAGCATGTTTTCTCAGGAAACTGAAGCAGGTAATGGTGTGCATGAAGTCAAGCATCATGATAGATTGCATTTATAGAGCTCATCTGGGGTTTTATAAATTGGGAATAAATTCAAACTTTCAAACAATGTTAAAGACTACTGTAATACTATTTGCACTTTCAATCATGTAATAAATGTAAGGATAATCTTTTATCTGTTGCTCTATGTTCTGTCTGCTGTTGATCCACCTACGTGACACCCAAATATTATTTTCCGCTGCGTTGACTCAATTTGGGGGTGTCACATCATTCATGCGAGTTCTCTTAAGCTGGGGCCGGCTAACACTCTCAGTGGGGACTACTCCTGTAGTAAAAGACACGCGTCTATTAGTGTTTCTAGAAGTCTTAGGTGATTTACTTTCTTTGTTGTGTGTAGGTGTAGTTGCCAATCTATACATCCCTGGTTTAACCACATTTGTGTTCTTAATGCTTTGTGGTCGAATATGTGTTTTAGGAGTGGTTTGTGGTAACCTATCCTTCCCATCCGTCTTGGGGAAAAAACGAAGGTTTTGCAAATGCAGTATTAGAGAAACAGAGGGTTTTCCCAAGACAGAGGGTCTAATCACTTTTTGCGCATTGGGTTGTCTTACAACAGATTTCTTAACACTAGGTTCCACAATTTTCCCACCCATCTTAACAACGAGTTTCTTCAACTCAGCTATCGCTAGTTCCCTGTCTTGTAGTTGAGCTTTCAACCCTTTAATTTCCAAATTCTGTTCATTCATTTCTCGAAACGTTTTGGAAAGTTTTTCTTGCAAGTTATTATCATGTGTAAAACGACCAACGTCTTTTTGCAAATCAAGTTCAAGAGAATGAATTTGAAGGAAATCAGTTTTGTGTTGAAGTAACTCAAAAGCCTTTTTATCAACATATTCTTTACGTTTCAAAAGCTCAAGTTCAAGATGCTCACATTCTTTGATCTTATCAAGATATTTGCATGCAACATCAGAATATTCATCGATACCAGCACAAGATTGAAGAGTAACACACAAAATATCTTTGGAGAGACATTCTTCTAAGAGTAGATCATATTCGTTTGAAAAATCTGATTTGTCATTTTGGAGTTCATCAATTTCTTTTTCAAGAGACTCAACATATTTCAAATCATCAAACATTTCAGATCGAATCAAGTTTTCAAACTCAAGAACATGTTCTTTTATTATCTTCGTATTTGGTATTAAAAGTTATTTCACAAGCACAGTTATGTCGTGAGGAATCTCTGTTTTCCACTTATCTTTTTGACGTTTTTCCCAATCGCTTTCAACAATTGATTGAACATTATCAATATGGTGTTTAAGAAAACCAAGTGTTTTTCTACTTTTGCTTTTAGAAGCATCTAGAGGAAAATAGTTAATATATTTAATAATATTAGTTTTCCTCTTCGTGGTAAAAGCTTTTTTCCATTGAATTCTTCTTTGTTTGCATTCTAAAAAAAATTCATCACGAGACTTCTGTTTTTGTGGAGTGAAAAGACCATAAAGACTGTTTAGATAAGCATTGTTATATGGTTTCACAAAATCTTTATTGACCGGTGATCTACTCTCCTCATCCCAAAGGGACGTGTCTTCACTATCGAGGTTAGCTACAGGGCAATCATGATCGGTCTATTCGGACTCATCAAGATATAAGTGAGGGTTAGCAGCTTGAGCTTTTTCGAGGTACTTGGGGGTGGCAAAGCTAGCTTGACCCTTGAAAAATGATGGAGGTGATATCATTCGAACAGTTTGAATTGAGTCATGCGTTTTATAAACAAATTTTTTCAAAAAATCGACTTGTTCTTCGAGATCCTTTACTTTTTCAGTATCTTTGCTTTGTCTATTTTTTGAAATCTTGTTTTATTGTTTCAATCTCTTGTTTCTTTTCGTCAAGAATTTTAGCAGAATCGGTGGTATTCATAGAAAGCCTATGTTCAAGTTCATTAACTTTTGTTGTGGCAATGTACGTTTTTTGACGTTCATCACTTAATAAGACATTAAATTGACGTTTTTCTTTAGTTAACCAAGCAAGAGCTTCGTTGTATTTATTTTCAAACTCGTCCTTTTTAACGTTGATGACACGACTTTTGTACCCCTCAAGCTCGTTGGTCTTTTGAAGAAGCTCAGCCCTATAACTATCAATAGTCTCACTGGATTTTATAAGAGCGGCTTTGCATTCTTCAAAGTTTTGAGTGAGCGTTGTGTTTGCCTTCTTTAATTTCTTTTAACTCTTTCTATTTTCATTGACATCTTTTTGTAAACAAGCAATTAAATTAGCAAGCTCCACACGCTCCTCGTCATCATACTCATTTGCATGTTGATCATCCTCAAACTCATTATTGCACATGTCTGATGAATCGAGTGTGGTATTGCTATCAACCGTTTCCATCACACACGTGTCAGTAATTGTTGTTGGTAGATCACTATGCTCATATGTATCACCAAACACATTATATTCAGCAACATCTTGTACCTTATCAATTTGCTCGGTATCAAAGATAGGACCATTGTCATCTTCCGTGACGTTAAGGACCTCGTGAATCTTTTCCATGTATGAATAATATGCCTCGAGTTCTTGGTCGGAGAGTTCATCATCTGTGTCGTCAAGCATTTCTCCTTCCTCAGCTGATAGCTTGATTCCAGCTTCCATTTTCTTGCATAGCAGCATTTTTTCCTTATGATACCCATAATCTTTGACCCTCTTTGTATGTCTGCATTCCCTAGCCAAATGCCCAAAACCTCTGTAGTTAAAACACTGAATCCCACATTGTTGCACAACTTGAGTACCAACCGTTTCCCTATTTCCAACAACAGTAGCCACCCTCTGATTATCATACTTAGGTTGTCGATCATACTTTGGAGGACTCTCAGCACGTCTTCGCGAGTCATACCTTGGAGGACTCTGTGCATGGGTGTTCCTTGGGTTTGAAGATGTTCGAAGGTTTTTGTTGGTGGGTTTGTAGATTTTCTTGTATTGCTTCATAATGAAAGCCATTTGTTGCTTGAATTCCCTATCCTTTTGAGCTACTTCTTCATCACTGTCTTCTTTGGATGATTTCTCAGGTGTGGGTGATGGTGCTCTTGCAACTTCTTTGCCTTGGAATCATGTTGGAGCATGTGACTTAGAGACAGTGGATGATCGTGGTGATGATGATTGAGTAGAGTAGGTCTTTGAAGTATGAGAGTGATACTCTGGGTAATGTTGAGTGGTAGACACCAAAGCAAGTGGGTTGGAAACCATTGCAACACGTTCAGCTCGAAGTTCATTTGCCTCATTTTGAAATTGTTTCAAAATGTCAAAGAGCTTGTGATATGAAACTTCGTCTAACTTTTGTTGTTGTTTCACCAAGGTGACAAACCGTGTCCACTCTGGTTGAAGTTGTTGTAGAAATTGGACATTGGCTTGCATGGTGAAAACTTGCAAGTTGTTTCGGGTCATATCATTCATCATTTTGTAGAATCAGGAGTAATAAGAATCAATTGATTCCCCATCCTTTGATGTAAACTTGCCAAAGTTCCAAAACATCTTAGTATTCACATCTTGTTTGTTAAGTGATTCACCTTGTTGCAATCGTTTAATAACCGTCCACATTTCTTGAGCAGTAGGACATGCATCAACCGTGGAATAAATATCATCTCCAATTCCACTAAGAATTAAGTAGATTGCTTCCTACTCAGCATCAAACCAAGCACGGTTCTCTGGGGTGAGGTCGTTCCTCTTTTCATCACGTTCATATGTGGGTTGTTCTTCAGTTGTGTCTGTGCCTGGTACTCTAGGAACTTGAATCCTTGAGAGTTTATAGGGTCCTTCCAAAATACATTGCCTTAAAGCATCACCTTTAGGTTTTGTGTCAAGATAACGTAGAAAACGAGATTGCCATTGATCATATCGACCCGACACAAGCATTGGTGGTGTTTCTTTGTTACTCGCCACCATTATGTTGTTGTTCGTCACACGATATTCGGCAGTAGAATCCATCTCAAAATTTGTTGAAGTAACAAAGGATCTTAAGTAGATGTGTTGTGATTGGTGTTGTCGAGAAAAGATGTTGAAATCCCTTAAAAATTGTCTTCACAATAAACCAAAAATTCTAAAGCGAAAAAATACACGATGCCACAAAATGAAAGTTTGTTAAAAAATTTCAAAAACACAAATTTTCGAAAATTAGTAAAGAATTCGTAATGTTGTATATAATTCTGCAATAATGAATTAATTCCGCAATTGAAGAATTAATTTCGCAATTACTCAAAGTTAAAATCCGTAATTCCCATAAAGTGAAAATCCGCAATTCCCTTAAAGTGCAAATTCGTAATTCCCTTAAAGTTCAAATCCGCAATTATGCAAAAGGATTCAATTCCGCAACTTTTCATGGATGATTCAATTTCGCAACTTTTCTAGTAATTCCGCAATTCTTACACGAATTCAATTTCGCAATTCTTGAATAATTGCGCAATCCACTAATAATTGCAAGATTCCGCAATAATGAAAAGTTATGAATTCGCAATCACTGAAGATGAACAATAGGAACTTGGATGTACTCTTATGAAATTCGTGATTTCATGCCTAAAATCAAGCCAAACACCACAAAATTTCGCGTTTTTAACCAATCTAAGTAACCCAAATCACTACCACGCCTATGTAAATGATTTGTCTACTCACTAACGCCACGAAAACGCAAAAATCTTGATGATTCGAGCTTAAAGATGAATAAAAACTCACGAACACTATAAGAAAACCAAAAACCAATCACGTATCTACCCCATGGAAAATGATACCAATTGTTGTCCCATAAATTTAGATGATTAAACAAGAAAGGTAGATAAAAGATGGAAGATTTCTAGAGAGAGAAAGTAGTGAGAGAAAGTAGAGAGAATGGTTGGAACTTTTTGGAGGATTAGATTAATAAGAGAGATTAACAAATGACCAACACCCTTCCTAACATGCTAGGAAGGGTATATATAGTCCACCCACATGCGGGCTACTTTATGGACTATATTGTTTGGGCCGGGCTTTCCTTTTGGGCTTTAGTTACTTATGAATGAACTTTAGCCTAAAGTTAAGCCCATATAACAGGACTAATATACTACCTATTACAACGTTCTAAAATACGATACATAATAAACATATGACCGAACATTCTTGTTTGACTCAATATTTTTGAGGCTAACAACATTTCCACCAAAAATATAACATTACATCCGTTCGTTCGTGTGTAGGTGTTAAAGAGACTCCTATTCCCCGTCATGTGTCTTGAACAACCGTTGTCCTTGTTCTGTTCGTCGGGTTCAAGTCCAACCTTCAAGCATACCTACACATTATAGAACTCAAGCATTTGTTCCCCATTGTTTCATGGGTCCATTTGGATTAAACATACTTCTCATGGAAATTCTGATAGGGGTGTTTCGGAAATACATCCCAAGGTACCAAATTCCCCATAGAGAACTGGTTGTGGTAATCATAGTTAAAGGGTACTTTACTATATTTACCTACAACGCTTTGATTACTTTTGGGAAAGGGGCATTTGGGATAAGACGATCTCGGTTGATTTTGAATGTTTCTAGTTCTAGCATTTGTTTCCACATTTCTAACACTTGTGTTATATCTTTTTGGATTAAATGGTTTAGGTTTTCTAGATATAGCGACAAATTCGGCGCGGTTTTTCTTTTGTTCCTCAGTCAGACCCACAGACCCTTTCACAGGTGCCGAACCCTAAGGGGAAAGGGTCCGACGGGGTCCGTGGCCCTCTGTGACTGCATTTTTAGAAATGTCATTTTGCGGTGTCGTCTTTGAGCTAGAGGCTAAATTGTGTTTATCAAATCCCAACCCCCGTTCTATCTTTGCTGTCTCTTTGATAGTTGAGCATTTCATCTATGCAACTTGCGCGTTTGCTAAATTTTGTGAATTTTAGTTTTAGCGCTTCATGGCTAATTTTCTGTTTTTTTATTTCAATATTTAGTTCTTCACATTTTTCTATTAAATGATTTACCTTTTTCCAATCTCAGTCTCTTAATCTTTAAATTATAAACTTCATTTCTAGACTTTCATTTTTGGCTATTAGAGTTTTATTTTTGCTTATAATTTTGAGACTGTTCACAAATTTTGTTATATTCCGTTTGTATTGTATCATTTTCTAGTGATGAAGAATAGTAGGATGAATCGAGATATACCTCATTTGTTTCATGTGACATGAGAGCTATCTCCTCTTTTTTGGATTCATCGCCTTCATCGTCACTTTCACTCCATGCTCCGCTAATAAAATCTCTTTGTGTCTTAGGTTTTGCCTTCAGACAATTACCAATGAAATGATTTGGATCACCACATTGGAAACATTTTCTTTCATTCTTAGGTCTCTTGATATCGAATGGCTTTCGAGACACTTTCTTGTTATCTAGTGGTTTCCTAACAAGTCTTCCTCGTCTTCTAAAAAATTTCTTAAAATCACGTACGGCCATGGCATATTGTTCGGAATCTAAGTTTGTTAGATTCCCTGATCATAGATTTAAACATAATTAAGCCGTTAGATAGTCCCTTGCATGTGCCTAGGAGGCAGGAAAGTATCGCAAGACTCACAGAGATCCAAGTCTCTATGAGCAACCTTAGAGGAGTCCATGTCAGAGACATTGTCAAGGAAGTCAAAGATTACTTGAAGACATACTCATTGGCTGTGATGGATAACAGTCAAGATGTATCAGGGACTCAGAGGGGTTGAGGGTTAACAGGGGTGGCAATACCCTGTTAACACTCAGCACACTTTGGACATGCCATTTGTGTGTTCGAGACAAGGAAGAAAAAGGAAACTGTTTGAAGATCTGTTTCCTTAAAGCATAATGGCAGACTACCAAGAATAGAAGAGCATCATGTGACTGATGTCTGAAAAGTGAATGTCTTGTGTAGTCACCATCAAGTACTATTTATGTCAACCTCGTATCACTATAAATAGGATGTGTATCCCAGCATTAATGGTCAACACTTTGAGAATATTCATAACATTAATGCTTAGAAATTATTGAATCAAACAGCTGCGACTGTATTCATAAGTTAGGGTTTATAGTTGTTCAAAGTGTGCACAACACATTGTCATCAAACGGTGTTATCCATAACACTTGTAATTCTTTATTATACAATAATAAGATTACGTTTGAAAATTATTAACTTGTGTTGATTAGTTAAGTTTAGTGTTTCTAGCATTGATTAGGGACTTTCAATTGGTATCAGAGCGGTGTTTGATATTAAAACCTTCAAGAAACATCGTTCTTAGTTTTATAATCAAGATCCACCATGCCAGAAACTTCTAACCCACCACAATCACCTTCTGGAAACAACAACAATGCACCATCTTCACCAAGACTCACCCATCCACCTCCTAATGACGATGATCTACCCCAACTTCTTGACTCAAGAGGCGGATCACATGTCACCAGTGTACCAGTCTTTGATGAAGAAGATTTTGCTAGTTGGAAGAGTTAATTTCTTGTGTATCTTGATGGACTAGAATCATTTATTCTAGAAATTTTAGAAAATGGTCCTTATGTTCCCATGGCTCTTACTTCCACTGAAGAAAACCCTCTCCCCAAACCTCTAAAACAATGGACTCCAGCTGATAGAAAATTGGCAAACCAAGATAAACGTCTTAAAAGCATCATCGTATCCTGTCTTCCCAAACACATCGTGAAGTCTGTCATTCAGTGTCCCACAGCCAAACAAATGTGGACATACCTCATCCTTGGCCATGAAGGACCCTCTGAAACAAGAGAAACCAAGATTCAGGCACTCAGACTTACGTTCAATGCTTTCAAGTCACTTGAAGGTGAAAAGGTTCAACAAACCTATACAAGGCTGAAGATTCTTCTCAATGACCTTGCTATGAATGAAGTCACCATTGGTCAAGCTGAGATTAATGCCACTTTTGTCAACAGCCTTCCAAGAAAATGGCTGAGTACGAATCAGAGAAAGAGAGCCAATAACTCAATCAAGAATGACACCTTGGCTCAGCTTTATGGAAAGTATAATTATAAAGAAGGGCTGATTGATACTATATACAAGTCAGAGACTGAAAGATTTGTAGTTCAAGGAGCAACTTCCAAAGACTTGATCTCTGCACCACATCCACATGATAGCGACTCTGATGTTGAAGAATAAACCCGCAGCAGCCAAGAGTTCTTGACATACCTTAATGCAGAGTTTTATGAAAGAGCTTTGCTAGCCAATCAAAGAAGATTCTTCAAACGTTCAGGGAGAATAGGATCAGCTAGTAAACAAACTGACAGATCAAAAGAAACCTTCTTTGTCTGTAGAAAGCTAGGACACTTCCAAAAAGATTGTCCTTCCACCAAGACATCCTCACCTTCCTATCCATCATCTTCCTCCAAACCTTACAAGTTCAAACCACAACACAACAACTCATCTCACCAATCCAACTCATCAGACAATGAGAAGAAGGATTACAAGAACAAGTACAAGGCACTTAAAGCTGAGTTAGAACAAATGAATTTGAAGCTTGAAAATCTGTCTAAGAAGAAAGGAGGTGATAAAAAGACAGAAAAAGGGTTGGTAGCTGAAGCATATGATTGGAATGATAAGCCACTGACTTCAGATGAGGAAGATACTACTAGAGTCAGGGCTTTCATGGCTATAGTTGAGGATGAACCCGCTGTTGGGAAAGGTGATGCAAGATCAGGACAATGGGTTGATATCACAATGAAGAAGGTACACAGGCTTTTATCTATGTCTGATAGTGATGAACGCAAACATGTCCTTGATTACACCATTGTTGATTTGCACTTTGTTGAGGAACAAAGGAAGAACCTGCTTGATAAGTTTCACTCTGTTAAAAATGAGCTGCTAAATACTAAATCTGAATGTGAAACTCTCAGACGGGTTAATTTAGAGAAAATATCCCTTCAAAATGAAGTCACTAGGTTAACCTTGAAAAACATTGCCTTAAATGATCAAGTATCTGAATTAAACAAGGTTATTGAAAAATGGATGTGTAGTAGGTTCACTATAGATCAGTTGCTTAATGATGAGTTGCCTGCTGATATTAAAAGGGATGTATCTGCTAAGAAAAATACGCTGAAAATTCTCACCAAACCCAAAGAGATTGTTTTTAAATCTACAGAGACTATTCATATGTCAGATCCTAATTTGACTGATGACCCTGTATCTGAAGATGTGGTTGAATTACCACCTTGGCCCAAACTCTCTGGAGTTGAACCCAGCAGTTCCTCTCGAGCTGCTAAGGGTGAATTTAAAACAGATGTTGAGAAACCACCAGCTAAAATATTTTCTGTACCTGCTAAACAATCTGGTAAGCTAGTTGCTTTTAAGCTTGTCTCAACAAAAGCTATGAACAAGGTTGACCCTTCCACTGAAGAACGCCTGTTTTCTCTAATGAAAGAAGTAGAACTCTTAAAACAACATATTATGCCTTCCGCTGAATGCTCTACTTCTCGTGAACCTAAGTCTGTCCTAGGTGAACCCAAAGGGGAAAGGTTAGACAAACCTTATTGCAATATTTGTAAGAACTCTCACCACATGACCTTAGATCATGATAGACATATGGCTGTTAAGAGAGCTCAGACACCCTCTAGGGATAGACAACAGGGTTCAAAAAGACAACAAGGAAGCTATAGACCTTTTCCTCCTTGTAAATTTTGTGGATGCACAGACCATCACTCAGACGAGTGTGGTGACTTCCCAGGTTGTGATATCTGTGGAAGTTTTAACCATGAGACAACCAATTGTCCTTCCCATCGCCAAAAGTTCTACAGGAACTCAAGAGTTGCTAATTAGGAATTCAGGGAACCCACTGGAAAGTGGGTTCACCATAGGAACTAACTTGTTTCTATGTATCTGTGCAAAAACATCTTAAGGAATCGATATGGTATCTAGACAGTGGCTGTTTTAGACACATGACAGGGATTCAAGAATACCTACACAGATACTCAAGGGAGCCAGGTCCTAAAGTGGTGTTTGGAGATAATTCTTCAGGTGACACAGAGGGATACGGCTCTGTCAACTGCAATGGGATCACGTTTACAAGGGTTGCATATGTGAATGGTCTTAAACACAATATTATTAGCATCAGCCAATTGTGTGATGCTGACTACAAGGTTTTGTTTACTAAGACTCAGGGAACCATATTCAACAAAAACAATGATGTTGTGCTTATTGCACCTAGAAGGAGAGATGTTTATGTCATCAACATGGCTGTTTGCTCTAAAGACAGCTCAAATTGTTTTCTTGCTAAAGCCTCTGAAAGTGTCAATTGGTTGTGGCACAAAAGACTATCTCATCTCAACTTCAAGAACATCAACAAGATAGCCACACAAAACCTGGTTGCTGGTCTACCTTCAGTGATGTTTTCCAAAGACAAGACTTGTTCTACCTGTGTCAAAGGAAAGCATCACAGGTCTTCATTCAAGACTAGGCAATCATTCTCCATTGACAAGTGCTTACATCTCCTTCACATGGATTTGTTTGGGCCTGTCAAACCTCAGACAATTAATCATAACAAATACACCTTGGTCATAGTTGATGAGTTCTCAAGATACACATGGGTGTTCTTCCTCAGAAGGAAAAGTGATGCAGCCGATACCATCATGTCCTTCATCAGACAAGTTGAAAATATGAATGATGTTAGAGTCAAAGCTCTAAGAAGTGATAATGGTACTGAATTCAAGAATCATCAACTTGAATATTTTTGTGATGAAAAGGGTATTTCACAAAACTTCTCTTCAGCTGGCACCCCTGAACAAAATGGTGTAGCTGAAAGAAGAAACAGGACTTTCATTGAAACAGCCAGAACCATGTTGAATGGTGCAGCCTTACCAAAGCAATTTTGGGGAGAAGCTGTTCACACTGCCTGCTACACACAAACAGATCAATCATTGTCAAAAGACATGGTAAAACTTCCTATGAAGTTTTCAGAAACAGATCTCCAGATGTCAGCTATTTTCATGTTTTTGGATGCCCTGTGTTCATTTACAACTACAGGGATAAACTTGGAAAATTTGATGAAAAAGCTGACGATGGATTCTTCTTGGGATACTCTCCAACAGCCAAAGCCTTCAGAGTATTCAACATCAGAAGACAAGAAGTAGAAGAAACCTTTCATGTCAGATTCAATGAAGATGATTGATAAGTGTGAAAACACACATCCTTTTACCACTTATTTCTTACTAAAATAAGACCAAAACGCGTGTTTAATATCATTTGTTTGGAATTATGCGTGGTTTTTATGTTTATTGTGTTTTCAGAGTCAACCGGATGAATATTGAAGAAAACATGGGATTGCACGGGTTTTATCAAGGAAAAAGACTCAAGACGAAGTCTATTGTCCAAGAAATGCAAAAGATTGGAAGTCAATGGGCCTATTTGAAGATTTATCGAAGAAAAGGGCCAAAGATGGAAGATTTACAAATGTCGAAGAAACTCAAGTCTATTAAACAAAGAAATTAAAAGACGAGTTGAATTTAATCGTCGACAAATCCTGAATCAGAATCGAAAACGTCAAACTTTTCTGAAAAGACGAGAAGACAAGAAGAGAGGAAGAAAGCCCACTTCACCAACCAACCACTAGCCTATATAAGGAAAACCCTCACACATTTGGCAGGAGTTTTTTTTTCATTCCCAGTTCCTTCTTTTACTTTCGTAGCAAGCCAACACCACTAAGGTGTTGGTGATCTTTCATTTTTGTTGAATCCTTCATTTTGTAAGCTTTTAATCTTTTTCCTTTGATTGTTTTAACCTTAATCATCAATTTAATCTTTTCATTCATCTTGTTCATCTTCATCTTTTTATTCAAAGTTCTTAAGTTCTTGTTTAATTGATTTTGATCTTCTAAAGTTAATGGATTTTGTTTTTTTATGCTTGCGATTTGTTGTTTATGGTTAGTAGATGAATTGCTATTAGTTTTGGTTAAGATTTGGTTAAAACCTTGGTTGATTTTAGGCAAATTCGTGTTCCCCTGTTTTATCGTTGTGTTACTGTTCTTCATACCCAGAACATTCCGAACCAAACCTCTTATCCGGAATATAATTTATTCCGAGTAGGACTTACATTCCGCATAGCCTGATATTCAGCATAACCATCTTTATTCCCAATTATTCCGCATAGTCATCTTGCTTAGTCCTTTATTCGGAATTTTTACATATTACGGATAGGCTTTTACCTTTTCCTTTACTCGGAATATTTATTATTACGCATAGCACTAGTATTCCGGATAGCCCTCTTTTTCCGCATAGTCAAAATATTCCGAATGGTGTCATTATTCCGCATAGTCCACTTATTCCGCATAGGGTATTTTATTCCGCATAGTGTTTTATTCCGAGTAACCCTTCTTATTCCGCATGGTCTCCTTATTCCGCATAGCTTAAATTATTCTGCATAGTCTCAATATTCCGGATAGCATCATATTTCGCATGGCAAATTATTCCGAATAGAGCTAGTTTCCAGTAAGTTTATTTTACTGCTTTATCATTTAATTGTTTAATTTAAATTCAAGTTTTATTTAAGTAATTGTTTTGGTTTAAATCCTTATTTATTTCACACATTTATCTTTTTAATAGAATAGAAAACCAAACACCCTATTTGTCACCAAGAACAATCATTCCACTTTGAGCTGTGATCAATTCGAGGAGATTCCGAGAGATTAGTCTTGAACCCAATCAAAATCATTGTATCAAATGGCGCCGCTGCCGGCTCTTCTCGTTAAGATTAACAGTTTTTTGTGAGAACTTGGATATTGGGATCCGTTCGCCGTGAACGTTACTTTTTCATAAAAAATTTCAGAAACCCTAAAAAAAATATAAAATTTTCAAAAATACAAAATAATTAAAAAACCATAAAAACCAAAAATATTTCTTGTTTGCTTTGTTAGTTCTTTTGCAGGTGCATGCGTACACGATCGACGTCTTATCAAGAGCCCGATCCTCTCGAAGACTTAGACATGGCCGGTGTACAAAACAACAACAATAACCCACCTCTCAACAACAATAATAACAACAACAATAACCCACCTCTCAACAACAATAATAACAACAACAATAACCCACCTCTCAACAACAATAATAACAACAACAATAACAATCCACCTCTCAACAACAATAATAACAACAACAATGAGCCTCTACCGGATAATCGCCCGATGATTGAACTTCTGCAAGCACATGTAGATGGCAACAATGATCCAATTGTCATACCCGCGATTGCAGCCAACAATTTTGAGCTCAAATCCGGTTTTATTCAGATGGTCTCTGCTCAACCATTCTTGGGGCGTACCATTGATGATCCCCATGACCACATCAAGAGATTCCTGCAACTCACGAATACGGTGAAATTCAATGGTGTTCCACAAGAGGTAATCCGTTTGCAACTTTTTCCTTTATCCCTTGAGGGAGAAGCCCGGCATTGGCTTGCTAAGGAACCGCCACAAAGTATTCTAACGTGGACGGATTTGGAGACCAAATTTATCAACTACTTTTTCCCACCCTCTCGTACTACCGCTTTGCGGAATGAAATTATCAATTTTGAACAAAAGTACGATGAGTCTTTTAGTGAATCTTGGGATCGTTTCAAAGATCTTTTAAGAAAATGCCCACAACATGGTTTTACCAAAGTGCATCAAATTAACACTTTTTATAATGGTTTAAGTATGAATGACCAAGATTCACTAAACAGTGCCTCAGGGGGTAATATTTTGGTTAAGACTTCTAATGCCGCTTGGGATATCATTGAGAATAAGTCTCGTGTGCAAACCAAGAGTGTGCGGACCAATGCCGCTAGTGCTAGTACTAGTGACAACGACAAGCGACTTGACAAAATCACTGCGCTTCTTGAATCGCTTGCTACCCAAACCGCCAACAACACCAACAGCATCAATGCTAAAAACGCTCAAGTCAATGCTGTTAGTCAACCATGTGAAATATGCGGGGGTCCTCACTCTTACACCACTTGTACTGCCACCCAAGACTACCCTTCTGAGAATGTGAATGTAGCATACGGTACCTATCCTCCGGTCGCCTATCAAGCTTGTCCTCAAGGAGACCGCAACTTGCTTAGCTACCGCTCAAACAACTATCTCTCACCACCCGGTTTTCCTCCTAACAACCCAAACCAACAACAAAACCTCAATCGCCCTCCTCAACAACAACAACAACCTCGTGCACCATACATATCACCTCACAAACAACCATATCCACCTCAAAGAAACAACCAAGTTTACCAACAACCTTCTTATCAACCACCCGCATACCATGCTCCTCCTCCCAACCAACCCACCGCATTGCACCAAGATGTGGAAACCTACATGAGGACCAATGATGTGATCGTGGAAAATCTTCAGCGGGAAGTGCTCAACTTGAAAGCAGACATGGTGAAACAAGGAAACGATCTGAGAGCTGATATGAGGAACACGTTGGCAAGTCAAACGACTGACTTAAGGAACATGATGGCTGGTTTCTTCCAAGGTAATCAATCCTCTTCTTCGGGTACTCTTCCGAGTAACACTGTTTCGAATCCAAGAGGGGAGATGAAAGCAATCACCACTCGTAGTGGCAAAGGTACCAAGGAACCCGAGCTCCCTATACCTCCACCGGTGATTGTGACTAAGGAGAACGAGTCACCTACTCCTATTCCTCCTCCTTCTACTTCCCCAATTTCTCCACCTCTTATTTCTACCCCTCCTTCACCCAAGGATGTGAGTGATCCTATTCTCCCAAATCCTTCCTCTTCTTCTGATATACCTTATCCCTCAAGGTTAAGGACAGAGAAGCTCAAAAGCTCAGGTTTTGAACTTTCTCAAAATGTTTAAACAATTGAATTTTAACATCTCCTTCGCTGAGGCTTTCGCTCACATGCCTAAGTACGCAAAAATGTTCAAAGATCTTCTTAGCGACAAGGAAAAGCTTCTTGATATTGCTAACACCCAACTTAATGAGAATTGCTCTACAGTGCTCTTAAGGAAATTGCCAACTAAGCTTGGTGATCCGGGTCGTTTCTTCATCCCTTGCAACTTCCCGGGAGTAGAGAAATGCATGGCCCTAGCCGATCTAGGTGCCAGCATTAATTTAATGTCTCTAAGCGTTTGGAAGCAATCATCTCTCCCTGAGCTAGTCCCCACCAAAATGACTTTGGAATTAGCTAACCGTACGGTTGCTTATCCAGTGGGGATAGCCGAAGACGTCTTTATAGGAGTCGACAAATTCACTTTTCCTGCCGATTTCGTTGTCGTTGACTACGACATGGACCCTCGTGTGCCATTGATCGTTGGTCGTCCATTCCTGAGGACCGGTCGCACTCTCATCGATGTTGAAGCAGGTGAGCTTATCATGAGAGTGGGTGACGATAAAATAGTCTTCAACATGGGAAAGCTTTCTAAACAGCCTTATTCATACGAGAGTGTTAATTGTATTGACGTTCTTGATGAGGCCTGTGAAGAACACTTCAAAGATGCTTGTAAAAGTATTCCTACCTCTCTTCCCAATGTTGAGACCATTTCCTCTATTCACTCATCACTATCTCTATTTGGAGAAAGTGATTTCCTTTGGAAAGATTTGGAAGCCACCATGGGAGATGTGAACTTAGCTAATGACGATTCTCCCACCGATTGGGATAAAGATCTTCGCCTCATTGAGAACCTTATTAAAGAAGACAATCTTTCTCCACCATCCCCCACGGTTATTGCTATCGATGCTCCGACTTTGAATACGCCTACCATCGAAAATCCTCCGGATTTAGAACTTAAGGAGTTGCCTCCCCATATCGAGTACGTGTTCCTTGAAGATAAGAAGAAGTCGCCCGTCATCATTGCTAAGGACTTGAAAGAAGAAGAGAAATCTCGCCTCATCGCCGTGCTTAAAGATCATAAGAATGCAATTGCTTGGAAAATTTCCGATATCCGCGGAATTGATCCGAACTTTTGTACTCACAAGATTCTCATGGAAGATGACTTTAAACCCGCAATCCAGAGCCAAAGAAGGGTTAATCCTCGAATTCACGACGTCATCAAGCAAGAGGTTATAAAACTTCTTGATGCAGGCTTGATTTACCCTATCTCAGATTCGCCTTGGGTAAGTCCCGTCAATTGTGTGCCCAAGAAGGGCGGAATAACTGTTGTTCCCAATGAACACAACGAGTTGATTTCCACTCGTCTCGTTAATGGGTGGAGAGTTTGTATTGACTATCGCAAGCTCAATGATGCCACGAGAAAAGACCACTTTCCTCTTCCTTTCATGGATCAAATGCTCGAGCGTCTAGCTGGTAAGGACTATTACTGCTTCTTAGACGGTTTCTCCGGGTATTTTCAAGTTCCCATCGATCCCAAAGACCAAGAAAAGACCACATTCACTTGTCCCTACGAAACATTTGCTTACAAACGCATGCCTTTTGGTTTATGTAATGCTCCTGGGACGTTCCAAAGGTGTATTATGGCTATCTTCCATGACATGGTGGAAGACACTATGGAAGTATTCATGGATGATTTCTCGGTTTATGGCGATTCTTTCTCTGTTTGCCTTGGCAATTTAGAACGTATGCTTAAGCGGTGTGAAGACACTCGCCTTGTTCTTAATTGGGAAAAATGCCATTTCATGGTAAAGGAAGGCATCGTGCTAGGACACAAGATCTCCAAAGCCGGTCTTGAAGTAGACCGTGCTAAAGTCGATGTTATCGCTAAGTTGCCTCCACCTTCAACCGTGAAGGGGGTGAGAAGTTTCCTGGGTCATGCGGGCTTCTACCGTCGCTTTATCAAAGATTTTTCTAAAATCGCTCGCCCGATGACCCACCTCTTGGAAAAAGATATTTCTTTTATCTTTTCCAACGATTGTATTGAAGCCTTCAACTTGCTTAAGGATAAGCTAACTAAGGCACCCGTCTTGGTTACCCCTAATTGGGAGCTTCCCTTCGAGTTGATGTGCGATGCTAGCGACTTTGCTATTGGTGCGGTTTTGGGCCAATGAGTGAATAAACACTTCCAACCAATCCACTACGCTAGCAAGACAATGACGAGGGCTCAATTGCATTACACGACAACTGAAAAAGAGCTTTTAGCTGTTGTCTATGCTTTTGAAAAGTTCCACCCCTATCTTGTCCTTTCTACCACAATCGTTTATACCGATCATTCCGCATTGAAGTACTTTTTGACTAAACAAGATTCCAAACCAAGACTTCTTCGCTGGGTTTTGCTACTTCAAGAATATAAAATCGAAATTCATGATAAGAAGGGAGCTGAAAACCTAGCCGCGGATCATCTCAGTAGACTTGAGGATCCTTACCAAGGGGAACATCCGAACAAAGAGATCAATGACTCTTTTCCCCTGGAGACCTTAATGTCTATCAACTCGAATTCTGATGAAACCCCATGGTTTGCGGACATTGCAAACTACTTGGCGGGTGGAATTCTCGTTGACGGGCTAACATCCCAACAAAAGAAGAATTTCTTCAAAGACATTAAGACTTACTTTTGGGACGACCCGTATCTTTTCAAACAATGTGCCGACTTGATTATTCGCCGATGTGTTGATGGACCGACAGCTTTAGAAATCCTTGACGCTTGCCACAAAGGACCCACCGGTGGTCACTTTGGTCCCAACTACACCGCCAAAAAAGTGTTTGACTCGGGATTTTATTGGCCCACCATCTATAGTGATGCTCACGAAATGGTTAAACGTTGTGATGCTTGCCAAAAACAAGGCAAGATCACACATAAGGACGAGATGCCCCAGAATTTCATTCAAGAATGTGAAATTTTTGATGTTTGGGGTATCGACTTTATGGGGCCATTCCCTTCATCTAAAGGAAACAAATACATCCTTGTAGCCGTTGACTACGTCTCCAAATGGTTTGAAGCCAAAGCTTTACCCACTAATGACGCAAGGGTGGTTTTTAACTTTTTGAAATCGTTATTCGCTAGATTCAGTGTGCCTCGTGCCATTATTAGTGATCACGGGACTCATTTTTGCAATGACCAATGTGTAAGAGTCATTGTTAAGTATGGTGTAAATCATCGTCTTTCCACCGCCTACCACCCATAAACTAATGGCCAGGCTGAAATCTCTAACCGAGGATTAAAGCGAATTCTTGAAAGAACCGTGGGAGAGCATTGTGCCTCATGGGCTGATAAACTTGATGAGGCTTTGTGGGCTTTTCGTACCGCTTACAAGACTCCGATTAGTTGTACACCATATCGTCTAGTGTACGGGAAAGCGTGCCACCTCCCCATTGAGTTGGAGCACAAGGCTTACTGGGCCTTGAAGTGGGATAATTTTGATATCAACAAAGCTAGTGACCTACGCAAGATCCAACTCAATGAGCTGAATGAACTCCGTAATGAGGCTTATGAAAATTCTTTGATCTATAAGGAAAGGACTAAGCTCATTCACGACTCTCATGTTAAGAACCGAGAGTTCCAAGTTGGAGACAAAGTTTTACTATTTAACTCTCGGTTGAAAATCTTTTCGGGCAAGCTGAAATCTCGTTGGTCTGGCCCATTCATCATTGCCCAAATTTTTCCATATGGTACCCTCGAGCTCGCTCAACCTAATGGACCTAATTTTAAGGTGAATGGCCAACGAGTGAAGTTGTACTTTGGTGAGGACATCTCTCATGTGATGATTCCATCCCTCACCATGTTTCCCATGAACTAATTTTGGGTCGAGTCAGGCTCGTGACTCGGTTATCAAAAACAAGCGCTCTTCGGGAGGCAGCCCGAGTATCTATCCTTTTCCGTTTTAACCTCCTAAGTGTAGGGGGACCTCTATAGGTTCTTTGTGTTTGTGTGGTGATGTGATTACAGGGATGAATGCACTTTTGGAACCTTTGAAGAACCGTGCTCCCGTGTTATCCGAAATCCGGTTCTATCTCGCAACTATCGTGATTCAATTTTCTTCATACTCACATTTGAAATTGATCACGTTAGTCGTCTCTTCCTTAACTTGATTTAACCAACGTGCACAATGTCATAAGTGTAGGGGAGACTTTTTCCCACATGCTTAAACATTGAGGACAATGTTTATCTTAAGTGTAGGGGGGACTTCTATCGAAGTTTTAAGTGGACTTTTCCATGAAAATGCCTTCATTTAACCGGAAAATCATCTTTTTCAACATTTTTCAAATTTTTTATTAACTTTGGCCATTTAGTCGTAATTTTTAAATTTTTATCGTTGCTTTCATATGTATATATCCCGCAATAAAGTCAAAAATATTAATAAAGTGGTGTAGCTAGTTTTGAAGTCTTTGACATATTAGGCCCGTTGCGATTATTTTGACTCAACCCGAATAGACTTGTCCAAGTTTATTCTAGCTAGTATCCTTAACCATATAGACCTTAATTGGTTTATTAGGCTAAGCATCCACGAGTCTCATTACTTGAGATTTTAAATTGTGGAGAACGAGAAATGATGGAGTGAATTATAAGTCGGTATTCTTGTACAAGCTCACTTGGTGTAATTATTTGCCTATTCTCCCATCACTTGCTAATAATTTATCTGCAATAAGTAAGGTCGTACGATTTGAAAAGTTACTTAGCTTCTAGCCCAAGATCGTTTAAAAGTTGCTCAGTAATGATAAGAGTTCATAGCCAAGGCATAACTTATGAAGCGGGGCGCGAAGATTGGCGAGTCCGAAAAGGCCCTAACAAGGCATGAGGATTCAATTTTATTGCTGAAGATCCAAAGTGATGTGAAAAGCATTATTCCTAAAATCAATATAAAGGATCAAGACTCACGACGAAAAGCAATCAACTCCCATAAAGATCATGGAGAAGTCTATCCGAAAAGACCCTAACAAGGTATGAGGATAAATAGATCCAAGTCCGAAAAGGAGGCGGATCGTTGTATCTCAAAATCCCAATTAGAGATTGAAGAAATAATCATGAATTCGTGGTCAACAAAGTTGGAGTACCCCTCAAAAGTCTCCAAGTGAAGAAACTCTATTAACGATGAGAAGACCATTATCTCAAGAACGTCTCTCGAAGATATGAAGTATGAAGTACATGCCAAATATCGGCCCGAGAAAGGTCTCAAATCGTGAACCGAGTTATGCCAAGATATGAACTTTTTGATATCCCGAGAAGCAGTTTTTAGAGATTTTGTCCCTTAGCTAACTATTGATCAAATCGTCCTACTTTGCTTTCAGCCTATATAAACTATCGCAATAAGTCCAAAAATGCATCTTCATGATCATTCTAAGACAAAAATAAAATATAAGAGATACACCTAGGAATAAGGGAGTTTAAGCATTTAATTAAGCCATGTGTGTAAGTGTTTGATTTGCTAACTTATAATAACAATGATCTCCTTTTTAAGCTTAGTTTGGGGAACGTGAAACTTGAGGGTGATAACTCTTCGCAGCATCGAAGCCCTAATGTAAGTCCTTGATCTCTTTGCAAGTTATTTCCATATAGCTATTTTCAAGTGAAAATGGTTTTATATCCTTTTGTTTCTTTGAAGTTTTAATTTCCCTTAGTACTTTAATTTTTGTTTAGTAGTATTTTAATAAGGCCAAGGTTGATTGATTATGAGAAGAGTGTAAAATTGCTTTATCACTAAGCATTGCATGAGGGCATGGCAATGGTTAAGTGTAGGGAATTTGATAAGTGTGAAAACACCCATCCTTTTACCACTTATTTCTTACTAAAACAAGACCAAAACGCGTGTTTAATATCATTTGTTTGAAATTATGCGTGGTTTTTGTGTTTATTGTGTTTTCAGAGTCAACCAGATGAATATTGAAGAAAACATGGGATTGCACGGTTTTTATCAAGGAAAAAGACTCAAGACGAAGTCTATTGTCCAAGAAATGCAAAAGATTGGAAGTCAATGGGCCTATTTGAAGATTTATCGAAGAAAAGGGCCAAAGATGGAAGATTTACAAATGTCGAAGAAACTCAAGTCTATTAAACGAAGAAATTAAAAGACGAGTTGATTTTAATCGTCGACAAATCCCGAATCAGAATCGAAAACGTCAAACTTTTCTGAAAAGACGAGAAGACAAGAAGAGAGGAAGAAAGCCCACTTCACCAACCAACCACTAGCCTATATAAGGAAAACACTCACACATTTGGCAGGAGTTTTTTTTTCATTCCCAGTTCCTTCTTTTTCTTTCGTAGCAAGCCAACACCACTAAGGTGTTGGTGATCTTTCATTTTTGTTGAATCCTTCATTTTGTAAGCTTTTAATCTTTTTCCTTTGATTGTTTTAACCTTAATCATCAATTTAATATTTTCATTCATCTTGTTCATCTTCATCTTTTTATTCAAAGTTATTAAGTTCTTATTTAATTTATTTTGATCTTCTAAAGTTAATGGATTTTGTGTTTTTATGACTGGGATTTGTTGTTTATGGTTAGTAGATGGATTGCTATTAGTTTTGGTTAAGATTTGGTTAAAACCTTGGTTGATTTTAGGCAAATTCGTGTTCCCCTGTTTTATCGTTGTGTTACTGTTCTTCATACCCAGAACATTCTGAACCAAACCTCTTATCCGGAATATAATTTATTCCGAGTAGGACTTACATTCCGCATAGCCTGATATTCAGCATAACCATCTTTATTCCCAATTATTTCGCATAGTCATCTTGCTTAGTCCCTTATTCAGAATTTTTACATATTCCGGATAGGCTTTTACCTTTTCCTTTACTCGGAATATTTATTATTCCGCATAGCACTAGTATTCCGGATAGCCCTCTTTTTCCGCATAGTCAAAATATTCCGAATGGTGTCATTATTCCGCATAGCCTAAATATTCCGCATAGTCCACTTATTCCTCATTGGGTATTTTATTCCGCATAGTGTTTTATTCCGAGTCACCCTTCTTATTCCGCATGGTCTCCTTATTCCGCATAGCTTAAATTATTCCGCATAGTCTCAATATTTCGGATAGCATCATATTCTGCATGGCAAATTATTCCGAATAGAGCTAGTTTCCAGTAAGTTTATTTTACTGCTTTATCATTTAATTGTTTAATTTAGATTCAAGTTTTATTTAAGTAATTGTTTTGGTTTAAATCCTTATTTATTTCACACATTTATCTTTTTAATAGAATAGAAAACCAAACCCCCTATTTGTCACCAAGAACAATCATTCCACTTTGAGCTGTGATCAATTCGAGGAGATTCCGAGAGATTAATCTTGAACCCAATCAAAACCATTGTATCAATGATGATGTCATACAGAGAACTGGGACAGAGGGTGATGAAATTGATTTTAATGAAAATGTGTCTTTCCCATGTGATGAATTCTCCGAACCTAGACCTACCAGTCATCACCATCATCACTCCAACACTCTCACTCCTTATGTTCCTGCCTTTGACCCTCTGTCTACTCACAACATAGAAGTTGCTACCTCTCAGGAACTTGATGAAGAAGAACCACAGACCTCTTGTAGTCCTTCTTCCTCTACTGCTATTGATGACTCACCATTTCTTCAAATCCCTGAAGAATCTCCTGTTGATAATGAACTTTTACCTCTTGATATGGCTGAAGTAGACTCTGACACTGAAGTAGTCTTTAAAGAAAGCCCTCCTAGTCAGCAGGATGAAACTCAATTAGTACCAGCTATCCCCACAAGTGTTCCTGTCCTTGAGTCCCCAGCTCCTCAAAATAAGTGGTAAAGATATCAACACATTCTTCTTGTCAACATTATTGGGGAACCTAATGCAGGGGTTACCACTAGACAGCGAATTCATGACTCAGAATCTACCTCAGCCAATGAATGTCTCTTTGCTGAATTTCTCTCTCAAATTGAACCTAAGAGAGTAGTTGAGGCTCTTGTAGAAGATGGGTGGGTAGCTGCTATGCAGGAAGAAATCAATCAGTTCAAAAGGAACAAAGTATGGACACTAGTGCCAGCTCCACCTGGAAAGAATATCACAGGCACTAGATGGATCTTTAGAAATAAGATTGATGAAATTGGAAACATCATCAGAAACAAGGCCAGGCTGGTGGCACAGGGGTATACTCAGACTGAAGGAATTGATTATGATGAAACATTTACTCCTGTTGCAAGACTTGAAGCCATCAGAATCTTCCTGGCTTATGTTGCTTATATGAACTTCACTGTGTATCAAATGGATGTTAAGAGTGCATTCCTCAATGGCGATTTGGCTGAGGAAGTGTATGTTGAACAACCTGAAGGATTTGAGAACAGCGAGTTTCCCAATCATGTGTACAGATTACACAAAGCCATGTATGGGCTGAAACAAGCTCCAAGAGCATGGTATGAAACTCTTTCTAATTTCTTAACTGAAAACAAATTTGTCAGGGGTTCAATTGATAAAACACTCTTTACCTTCAAGGATAAGAGTGATTTCATCATTGTGCAGATTTATGTGGATGATATCATCTTTGGGTCAACAAATGTTAATCTTAGTAAACGATTTGCTAAATTAATGACCAAGAAATATGAGATGAGTATGATGGGTGAATTAACTTACTTTTTGGGTTTTCAAATTAAACAATGTCCTAAGGGAATTTCAATTTGTCAAGAAAAGTATTTTAAAGATTTACTTAAAAAATATGACTTAGCTAATTGTGCATCAGTGAAATGCCCCATGCTTCCACCCAACAACTTGGGTCCTGATGAGTCAGGGGTATCTGTTAATGAGACTTTATATAGAGGCATGATTGGGTCACTCATGTATCTGACAGCTAGGTGTCCTGATATCCAATTCTTCACATGTCTTTGTGCAAGGTACAAAGCTAACCAAAAAGAATCCCATCTAGTGGTTGTTAAGAAAATTTTCAGGTATCTCAAAGGAACACCCTCCCTAGGTCTATGGTATCCTAAGGAATCAGGCTTTGATCTCAAGGCCTATTCAGATTCAGACTATGTTGGATGTTGTATTGACAGGAAAATCACCTCAGGCAGCTGTCAAATCCTAGGAGGAAAATTGGTTGGATGGAATGCTAAGAAGAAAAACTCTATGGTCATGTCTTCAGCTGAAGCAGAATATGTAGCTGCAGCCAGCTGTTGTGCTCAAGTGCTCTGGATGAAAAGTCAATTGGCTGACTATGAAATTGTATATGACAAAGTGCCATTATTTTGTGACAACACCAGCGCCATTGCCATCTCCAACAACCCTGTTCTTCACTCTCGTACCAAACACATTGATATCAGGTATCATTTTATCAGGATCACATAATGAAGGGAGATATTGAGATGCACTTTGTTCCCACAGAGCTGCAACTAGCTGATATTTTCACAAAGCCTTTCGCTGAACCTTCGTTCAACAGGCTAGTTGCTGAGCTAGGGATGCTCAATATCTCAAAACCTGTGGCTTGATAATAAATGTTTTCATTAAATGACTAATTCTATATTAAATGTTTTCACGTGAAACTAGGTAGTTACTTTCCAAGTAAATGCAAAAAACATTCTCAATATTTAATCATTTATTTTTCGAATAACGCGGAGACAAATAAGTTTTGAAAGGTCAAGGGACCCACATGAGCAGTCATTTTCCCACTTATCATTAAATGCGGTTGAATAACTGTTTTCCTATTTGAATATATATATTGTCTCTCGTCTCTCCTCACCTACCACTATTCTCATTTCACAAATCTATTTCTCTCTCTAAGTTCTTCTCTCTTTAAACCCATCCTCCATTTTTCATTCTTCTTCGACCTTAAATCCATGGCTTTTCCTGTTCCCAAGGCAGCAAACGTTAACTTTGAACCAACGAAAGCATCCTTGCATCAAACAAATCCATTGGGTGGATCAAGGCTCCAAATGACTCATACTCAGATCTGGTTAACTTCATGCTAAATTGTGATGTAAGTGAAGCATTCACAAAATCCCCAACCACCTTCTACCAAGAATACCTTAGGGAATTCTGGTACTCTGCTGAAGTAGTTGATGACACAATAACCTTTAGCCTCTCTTGCAACGAACATTGATAACTATATTTTGTAAGTTAAGTTCGTTTTCTCGGAATCTAATCGAATTGATTTACGGTTAATTGTGTGAGATTAGTTGTTCTTGGTGAAACAAATATTTTTGGTTTTGGTAAAATAAATGTGCAAGACTTAAAAATAAATGACGGGTAATTAAAACTAAAACTAGTTGAAACGTAAAACAGTGCAATATTTAAGACGTTAAAAGTAAATGACGAGAAATGAAATCACGTAAAATTAAAACTTAGCGAAAAGTAAATTGACAATTAAATAAAAAATGCAAGACGAAATTAAAATATACTAAAAACAAAACGAGAAAAGTTGACACTTAACTAAAACAAAATGTTTAAACAAAAGATCCAATCGGAATACACCCGATCGGAATCCAATTGGAATCCGATCGGAATGTACTCCATCGGAAAGAGCTGGTCGGAATGTGCAAACAGGGACATGATCGGAATATAGTAAATAACTCAATCGGAATGTTACGAAAATGGTGCAATCGGAATGTTACAAAAAGTGGTACAATCGGAATGTTTAGAAAACAGGCAAATCGGAATATAGTAAAAAGATGTCAAATCGGAATGTAGCCAAAACTAATGAAATCGGAATAACCCCAAAACCCTTTTCCGATCTACTGATCAGAATAAGGTGTGATGATCGGAAAGGACAAATCGGAAAAGGGTTTACCTTTTCCAATTAAATAAGGATTCGAAATAAGCAAGTAATAAGCTATTTGATTAAGCCAAAACCAAAACTAGGACGAATCAATAGTGAAAAGGACAAAATAAGCATGAAAGACAACTTATCCAACGTAAAACAAACAAACTTTAAAATCAAATGATAAAAGGATGAACATTTAAGCACGAAAACATGAATGAACAACACGGATCAAATGTAAATCGCACCAAAAGCAAACAAGAATCAAGAAAGGAAGATGAGAGATTAAGACAAGTAAAGTAAAGATTAAAGAAAAATAAATGAAAACTTACTTGAAAATTAAATGGATTAAAGGTGCATAACAAGTAATTAAAATACAAGAAAGTAAATGACAAGAATGAAAATGGTGGAAGTGTGGCTTGTCAAGCCACCAACAACTTGAAAATGAACTAAGCCTAATCTATATATAGGGGTGATTAGGGAGGACCTTAGGAAGCTTCCTCCCTCTTTCCTCTTTTCCTTATTTGCACACTTAAGTCCTTTTCTTCTTAATTGTTTCTTAATCTTGGACTTAATGACTTTGTCTCGGGATTTCTTTGAACTCGTCTTGAATTTTCTTCATAAATAAGACTCGAGTTCTTCGGCTTTTAGTAAACTTCCGTCTTTTGACTTTTTCTTCGATAAATCTTCAGAATTGGTCTTGGACTTCCGTTCTTTTTCCACTCTTGATCTTTCGACTTCATCTTTCGTCTTTTTCTTCGATAAAAGCCCGTGAATGCCGTGTTTTCTCCACTTTTCACCTTTTCGTCCTAAATCACAACAAAAACACAAACCACGCATAATTCCGACATAAATGACATAAAATACACGTTTTGGCTCGGTTATTATTGTAATTAAGTGGTAAAAAGGATGGGTGTTTTCACACCTATCAAATCCCCTACACTTAACCATTGCAATTTCCTCATGCGATGCATTAGTTACAAAGCACGTTTTACGCTTTCCATCATAATCAACCTACCTTGGCCTTTATTAAACAACTAAGGAAAATCAAAAAGATAGAAAATAACAAGATGCAACAAGGAAGAAACTTGTAAAGAAATCTAAGACTTACATTAGGGCTTGTGTGTCATGAATGTTCATCACCCTCAAGTTTCACGTTCCCCATGCCAAGCTTAAAAACAAGATCATTGTTAGTACAAGTTAGCATAACAAACATTTACTCATGTGGTTCAATCAATCACTTAAACTCCCTTATTCCTACGAGTATCTCTTATATTATATTGATGTTTTGAATGATCACGAGGATGCATTGTTGACTTATTTTGATAATTTATTTAGGCTGAAAGCAAAGTAGGACGATTTGATCAATAGTTAGCTAAAGGACAAAATCTCTTAAAACTGCTTCTCGGGATATCAAAAAATTCATATCTTGGCATAATTGGTTCACGATTTGAGACCTTTCTCGGGCCGATATTTGGCATGTACTTCATACTTCATATCTTCGAGAGACGTTTTTGAGATAATGGTCTTCTCTTCGTTATAGAGTTTCTTCACTTGGAGACTTTTGAGGGGTACTCCAGCTTTGTTGATCACGACTTCATGATTATTTCTTCAATCTCTAATTGGGATTTTGAGATACAACGATCCGCCTTCTTTTCGGACTTGGATCTATTTATCCTCATACCTTGTTAGGGTTTTTCGGATTGACTTCTCCATGATCTTTATGGGAGTTGATTGCTTTTCGTCGCGAGTCTTGATCCTTCATATTTATTTTGGGAATAATGCTTTTCACATCACTTTGGATCTTCAGCAATAAAATGGAATCCTCATGCCTTGTTAGGGCCTTTTCGGACTCGCCAATCTTCGCGCCCCGCTTCATAAGTTATGCCTTGGCTATGAACTCTTATCATTACCGAGCAACTTTTAAACGATCTTGGGCTAGAAGCTAAGTAACTTTTCAAATCGTACGACCTTACTTATTGCATTTATTTATTTACAAGCGAGGGGAGAAAAAGATCATAATTAACTCACATAAGTTAATGAAAGAATACCAAACTTGTAACCAACTCTATCATTTCTCGTTCTCCACAATTTAAAATCTCAAGGAATGAGACTCGTGGATGCTTAGCCCAATAAACCAATTAAGGTCTACACGGTTAAGGATACTAGCTAGAGTGAACTTGGATAAGTAAACTCGAGTTGAGTCAGAAAAATTCACAACGGGCCTAATATATCTAAGATAACTAAACTTGTTAAAACCATTTTATTAAAATAAGAGAAAAATAGCAAAAATAAAGGGAACTACAACTAGGCCAAAATAGATTAAAAATTTTGAAAAATGTCGAAAAATTGATTTTCCGGTTAAAATGAGGACAAATACAAGGAAAAGGCCACTTAACTTCGATAGAAATCCCCCCTACACTTAATATAAACATTGTCCTCAATGTTTAAGCATGTGGGAGTAAACTCCCCTACAATTAGGACATTGTGCACTTTGTTTAAATCTTGCTAAGGAAGAGACAACTAAAGAGATTCTTATTTTAATATTGAGAAATATAAAATAGTGAATCGAAAAGAGTTTAGGATAGAACCAAGAAGAAGGGAACACGGAATCACGGTTCGTCAAAAGTCATCAAGAGTGTGTTTTTGAAGCTCTAATCCTGCACATGATAAGAAAGAAAGCAAGAAATACCACGGGGCTCCCCCTAAACTTATGGTGAAAATAGATAGATAATTGGGTTGCCTCCCAAAAAGCGCTTGTTTATATTAACCGAGTCACGAGCCTGACTCGTCCCCGAATTAAATGGTCCATGGGGACGCCTCGAATGTAATACCGGGATCAAAGACCTTGTCCTCGTTCCCGGTTGACATCAACAAAGGAGAGGCGGGGGGATAAGTCTTGAAAGGGAGAAAGGTCCTTTCGACATACGAAAAGTATGTGAATTCAAGGTCCACGGGAGGTGGGTTGGGGAAAGTACGCACATTGTCCTCCCCCAAAGACAATAGATGTTGAGCAAGCGGCAAAGCCGTATGGTTATCAATCATAGCATAATCAATGTCACCTCTCGGGTCAAAGCACTCATCCTCCGTGATGGTCTCTAACGGAGTGGATTAAAGGTGCTCGGGAGGGGGATTTGGGACAATATCTTCCTGCAGCAAATTATCAAAAATAATGCCCCCCTCCGTTTCAGAGTCATCAATACCTGGAGGGAGGGAGTGGATATTGTTTTCTTCCAGCAATGGGTCATATCTTCAACGGGAGGAATAGATGGAGGTAAAGACTTGGAAAGAGAAGGAGAAGTCAACTCTTCGATTTGAGCAATAAGAAGATGAACTTTCCGTAATCTATCGCGAAGAAGCACGTCTTCCACCTTATCCACAAGATCATGTTCATCGGTGAACTTCTCGTAAACCGGAGAGAATAAATCGTCATCGTCTGCATCTCCCGGTGGAGATTGAGAAATTTCAAAAGTGAAATTCTCATAGCTTGGAGAAAAATCGACATCATTAGGATCGACCTCTTCTGTGAGAGCAACGTCGTCCTCAGGGTCCATAGCAGGTAAGTCACAAACCTCATCATCCAATACTTTGTCGAGACCAACATCACTAAGCTCATTTAACGAATCTAGATCTTTAGATGCAGTAGGAACATCGACAGTAGGAGCAGCAACTTCAGAAGATTGGTTGAAAGTGTAGACATAATCGTCGTCATCATCATCATAATAGATGGGACGAGTCCAGTTAGGAGTGACGTAGTCGGCTAACTCTTCCTTGATAACCTCCACATCTTTAAGAAGCTCATGCAGCAACTTTTGTTGTTCATCGCCTCGAGTATGTTCAATTTCACCAATTCTATCCCACGTTGTAATTAAACATTTTGGTGTAGAAAATAAGGGAAAACGACTAAATTGTCTCAAAAAGGTGTCGGTGGTTTTCAAGGTTTCGTCCACATCAAGCAACGGTTGCCTTTCCTGATGTAAGTCACCTCGAAGTTGAGCTATACTTTCTAGAATGCCATCCAAAGAAGTGAGTTGTTGATCAAGACTAGTTTGCTGAGAGGATTGATGGTTGAGGGTGTGATGTGGGGGCTCAAAGTGTTGAAAACCTGAATTATAGCATGGTGTGGCTCATAGTAGTTCATCGGTTGGGAAGAATTAGAAACCGGGTTTGGTTCATAATAATCCATTGGTGAAGAAAACTAAGGACACGGATTTTGTTCATAATAATTCATTGGTTGACAATAATAAGTATCGTGAGGACCCCCACAGTTGTTGCAAACCGGGTATGGAGAAAAATCAGATGCGTCTTGTGGATAGCTATTATCATTGTCATAATTGTACCCCGGTTCTTGCCCGTGACCATACGGGTATCGAACCGGGCACGAAACATGCCAATGAGAATCGCTTCCACAATAGATGCACGGGGGAACAGGAGGTGGGTTCAAAAAGAATGAATTAGTCGAGTTGCACAAGGGACAAAATCCGAATTGTGTGTTGTCGATATCGTTTCCGCACCGCTCACATGTACACCATTGACAAGAGTTGTTCTCAGATAATTGTTTCCCACACCGGACGCAATGGACATAAAAATCCATAAAGCAAGATAGATAAGCAAGAAGAATATTTTTGGTGCAAAACTTTGAAAAAGAAATGCTTTTTATGATTTTTCAAATGTTTTTGGATTTTTGAAAATTTTTTAATACGAAAAATAACGTTCACGAGTGAACGGATCCCAAAATCCAACGCGTCTGTTGGGTCAACTAGATGTAGATCTTGCAGCCTGTCAGGACCGGCGAATGACTTCTGTAATCACAAGTCAAATCACAAAGAGACTCTATACACAATATGAATGTAAAATATAAATGTAATCAAGAAGAACAGAATAACTATAAAGACTTGATCCTTTCTAAGGATTTCTAATATTGATAATGACTAGAACTACGTTTTGTGAAGGTGTGTCTAACCCTTCTGCCTAAGGTTCCTTTTATACTACAAGGAAACCCTAATACATCATTAAAGAAAACGTGTAAAACTGATATGCATATCCTTTCCTAACATATCTCATGCATATCCTAACAGAATATTAAGTAAATAATAAAGTTTGACTTCGACTAGGACCAGGAGCAGGACTTGCTCCTACTACTACTAGGACTAGGAGGAACTACATACCTCCTAGTCTTCCTATTACATATAACTATTAAAATGGTCTTAACAATCTTCCCCTAAACTTGAATTTGACCTGTTGAGTTCAAGTTTCCTGGAAAACGTGCAAAGAAAGCCCGAGGATTGTATCAGCAAAACCAATAGCATCGTCAACAAGATAAGAATCAGAGTAACCGCCTCAACGTGAACCACTAGAAGCTTCTCCAAAGCTTGTAACAAATCAGCATCGTGTTGAATCTTTTCAGCAACATGAGCAGATTTGATGAGCCTCTACCATGTAGCTGCTCGCTCTTGGGCTAGCTAGGCATTCTGGTGGAATAAGCATCACCCTGGGAGACTAGAACCCAGCCCAACTCTTAGAACGTGAATCAATGGTGAGTGGGAGTACCCTGATGATTTTAGGCAAACCATCACAGCCGTCAACGGATTTGATGCGTCTTTACCAGAAGCCGTACCCCTCTGGACTCGCCAACTCTTAGCAATGAAGCATCGGTGAGCTGAACACCCTATAGATTTAAGCAAGCTATTATAGCTATCAACGGATTTGATAAGATCTTTACCAAGAGCCGTACCCCCTTGGATTAGCCACTTTTCAGTCCAAGACTATGGCAAGTGAAAACCATCCAGTTTTGGGTAACCTGGCAACCATCAACGGATTTGAGAATCGCACCAGGAGCCGTACCCTCAAGGTGAATCAACTTTTTCTTGTCGATTAGACATGGTAAGTTGAGAACCATTTGTTGTGTGGACCACGTCCAACACCAAGTGAAACCAAGTACCAGGACAAGCACAATCAGTAACCAGAACCCACAATGTGAAGCAGCCAAGGGATATTATTCACAAGTATAAAATCTAAGCTGTGTTAAAAGTATAAGCAGATATTATATAAAAAGTATATTTTTTTTTTTTTTTTTTTTTGAATTATATATTTTTTTTTTAACTATAAAGAATGAAGTTCACCAATCACTTTACATATTTGGTGAAAAGAATGAAAATAAGAACAAATGAACAAAAATACAAAGCATAAACACTTACAACCCAATCACCTTACATACCAGAAGCAGCCTTCTTATCTGCTAGCAACCGCGCCTGAATACCTTCTACCAATGTCGTGGCCATAGAAGACTCATTTCCAGATGGAGCAGCAGAAATTTGCAAGTGACTCGCCAACATCACCTCCATCGAAGAAATTGTCAAAGGATACTCCACATCCGTCAGCATAAACACCATATGACCAGATTCTAATTCCAACATATGAACACCACATCCAGCATATAGCTTCCACCGCAGAATCTCACATTGCATTTGATCCTTCCATATGCCCGAAACAGGAGCATTAGGAGGAGCATCCAACATTAGCTTGAGATCAGCCCAGATACGCAGACCAGGCCATGAAGACACAACCATTGGGTCAAACGGCATACTAGAATCAACAAGTCCATACAACGCCATAAGATCCATACGGTCAGCCCAAGACAACACACCCTGCAAACCCGTTACCAATCGCACAGACCCATCACTCAAAGTAATCTGATGGGATACGCCACCAGGAAGTGTTGTAGAACGCTCAACCGTATAACCAGTAATGTTCCCATTGCCTAAGGGTAAGTCAGAATCGATGTCAGAAGCTGCATCAATTAAATTCTTAGGATCACGCTTCTCAAAAGGAACTGTCTTACCACGGCGAATACGACGAGATTGTTTCTGGCGAAGGGACCGTCTAGGTGTGGGATCAGTAGGTGTGGGTTCAACCTTTACCCTAACCTCAGCAGCAGTAGGGGAGCAGTAGAAGTAGACTCATGAGTATGCCCACCCAATGGACCAATAGGAGTTGCATCAGAAGTAGGATTAGGTTGAGTTCCAGGAACTGGTGCGGGTGGAGATGGCACATCAAATGTAGTAGGTATGGTGGTGGTAACAAAGGTGGTTGGTGGAACATGTGTAGTGGTGGAAGTAACAGGTGTGGTGGTAGAAGCATGAGTGGTGGTGGTGGTAGCAGGACCAGCAGTAGAACCCAAAGGAGCAACCAAAGGTGTAGTAGAAGGACCAACGGAAGTAGCAACAAAACCAGATGGACTAGCAGCAGAACCAAGAGTGGGTGTAGACGAAGGACCAGTAGAATCAGCAGGCGTAGAAGAAGTCACACCACGAGGATGGTAAATAAATCTTTCCGGAATAGGTTGACTCTGACGCTTAACCATCTTTTCATATAGGGCCTTGAGCTCATCAAAAGTCAAAGCCCGCACCCGAGCCCACGTCCAAGGAGCATTAAAATGAGCAGCAGACTGATATTTCACATAACGTTGCATCTGCTGGCGCTTCTCAGCCCGAGATAACGGTCTATTATTTCTCTGTTTCCGAAGTTCTGCAGCAAGAGCCAACTGGTGCTTACGCATCAATACCATAGCCTTCGGTATACAATTGTGTTCATCAACATCGTCACCCAAAAGATCTTTAAACTGAGCATAATCCCGAGTGAGAACAGTCAAAACTTGCATCCATTCTCTATCACTCTAATGCATGGCATCATGCTGAATTTGTTCACGCCTTCGCTGTCGAAGCTCTTCCTCAGCAGCCCTATCAGCTTCATCAATCTCAGTTTGAACCCGACGAGCAGCCTCCTCACCAAGCCTTTCCTCTTCAATCTGGCGACGGGTACGCTTGCGAGATGGGGATGGAGCATCAGTCATTGGGGCCTTGCCCTTCGGATCATGAGAGGGACCAGCATGAGAACCAGTAGCAGGATCAGAATCACCTCCCATAGAAGGGGGAATAGCACCAGGAGAAGGAACACTGGAGGACATCGGAGGAACCGGCAAATCATCATAAACCTTATCAGCAAAGGCAGCCTTTGCCAATAATGTCAAACCATCCTCAACATTCTCCGTACCCTCCTCATCAGAGTCTGACTGGATCACATGCTTCTTGTGACGCCGTTGCTGAGTTTCCAATGCTTTGATGCGATCAGCCAAAGGAAGAACAAACTCCCGAGTAAGTTTCTGATGTTGGTTCAGATCAGCTTCCAAACAAATCATCCTCTCATGGTACCTGCGCATAAGATCAAGCAAAGATATCAGTGTAAAAGGCTCCTCCGCCTGCCCACCAAGAGAAATTGGATCAGGGAAAGCATCATTGGAGCCCGAAGCAACATATGGGTCAACCTGTGGAGTACTACCATCAAACGGTTTAGCAGTCGAATGTGGGGCAGGACTAGGAGGGGGAGTCTCCACAAATGGAGACTTTTGTGGGATAGAGGAAGGACCAGCCTGGGAAGGAGATGGTTTGTCAACCACCACTTCTTCAACCAGCTCCTCCTCAACCACAGGAGTGGCACCACCAGTAGGAGCCTCCTCCTCCATGGGGTCATCATCAATCATAACAAACTCAGGAGCCTCCTCCTCCTCACCCATAGGACCCTGAGCCAACCCCAACATGGCCTCAGTCAAAGGCCTCCAATCCCCAGTAAACCCATTGACCATATTGTAATACACTTTAGCTGTAAGCTTAGACGGCACATGCTCAGTCCTATCACGAGGAATGCAAACTAGAATTTGCTGAAGAAACCTAGGGTACATAAGAAACTTCTTTCTCGAACCAGCATTAGACAAATTACTAACCATCCCCTCAAAAATATAACGAGAAAAGTTAAAACTCAACCCTGGGCTAAGCAGATAAGACCAGTAGCCAAAGGAGTAGGAAAAGCATCCCAACTCCCAGACTTGGGACTCATACAATGGATCAGAAAGTGGACCAGAAGCTTCCATTGGGGGGAAACCTATTTTTCTGGAAGTTAAACTTCCCCCCATGTTCATATCCTAAAGCAGCCATCCCCTATAATACTTCCACATTGTGGATTGATTCAACACCACCCACATCCTGAAGATGAAGAGAAGAGCGAATAGAAGCCTCATTCACCACATATGCACGTCCATCTATGGTAGCATGGAGTGCACGTGGACGACCAGCCACATTCACAAGTTGAGCAGACGCCCAAAATTGACGAATCACACTATCATATATGGTGGGACAGACAGTAAATGCAAACCTCAAGTTAGAAGCTTCAATGAAATCCAAGATGTCAGCAAAATGTTCACGATGTGGACCATCACCCAGATAAGCAACACGGTTGTGAGCAGGTTGGTAAGCAAGAGCAGCCATGGATCTTGATTAATTGATGGAAGAAAGATGGTGATTAGGGTGAGGATAGTAGGAGCGGTTTTGTGTGTGTTTATTGTAATGAGTGAGTCAAGGGTGTATGTTGACCATAAATAAAGAAAGTGGTAACTGTTCATTGACCCCTATTAATGGGGGGTTGCCCTTTCAAATTAAACCATAATTGCATAGTAACCACTTGCCCTTTTGAACATAATTACCAATTCCCAATTAACCATGCATAATTTAAAACTGTAAATACCAGGATTGGGAGCGTTGATCAAAAGTCAAAGCACACAATGGTCAGACTATGAGCAAAATGTGAGTAACGAAGGACAAAAGGAATGAACAGTATGCCAGACCAGTACCAGGAGCCAAACACCACTTGACATAGAAGGATTTTAAACCACCAAAATCCAACCAAGTAGAACTAGAAGCTGACCACGGAGGACCGGAAGCTAGTTATGTAAGGCCATATCCATCAGTAGAGAGCAGAATCCTCCATCAGAAGCACCACACAACATCAGAACAAATAAAATATGTTGTTAAAATTTATCAATACGTTAGTCTTTCCTAATAAGTACACAAAGCCTCCCCTTAGGCTTTGCCTCCCCTCAATCCTAGACTTCAAGGATTGACCATCCCAATATGAACCACCAAGTGGTTAAACTGAGGACCATCAAAAGCTTTAGTCAGCAGATCAGCAACATTGTCATCCGTATAAACTTTAAGAACCTGTATCAGCTTCTTCTCATTGGCATCCCGTATAAAATGATGCCGAATCTCAATATGCTTCGTCCGCTGATGAAAAACCGGATTCTTCACAATGCAAATAGTGCTTTGATTGTCAATAAAAATTTTGGTATTCATAAAATTGAAATCATAATCCAACATCTGATTTTGGATCCACAAAACTTGTTCACAACATCTAGCAGCAGCAACGTATTCAGCTTCTGTTGAAGAAGTAGCTACTATTGTCTGTTTCTTGCATTGCCATGAAATAAGTCGACGACCCAAAAATTGACAACCACCAGTAGTAGACTTCCTGTCATTATTAGCACCAACATAGTCACTATCACTATAGGCTTCTAGAACAAAAGGAGATTCTCTAGGATACCATAGACCCAATTTAGGTTGAGCCTTGATATATTTGAAGATCTGCTTCACTGCATTTAAGTTCGAAACCGTGGGAGTCACCTGGTGTCTAGAACAAGCACTTACTGCAAACATTATGTCCGGACGTGATGCAGTCAAATACATGAGGGAGCAAATCATAGACCTGTACATGTGAACATTTACCGGTGGGTCCGGCTCATTCTTAAGTTTGATTTTAGCAACTCCATAAGGAGTTGCTGCTGGTCTAAGAGGATCCATGTCAAACTTCTGAAGAATCTCATGGACATATTTATATTGACTGATGAAAATCCCATCGGATTGTTGCTTGACCTGAAGACCAAGGAAGAATGACAGTTCTCCCATCGCACTCATCTGAAATTCGCCTTGCATCAAGTGTTCAAACTCATCACACCACTCCTTCCTAGTAGAACCAAAGATAATGTCGTCCACATAAACCTGAACAAGAATAATGTCCTTGGTATTCCTCCGAAGAAATAGTGTTTTGTCAATAGTACCTCTTCTATAGCCATTCTTTAACAAGAAAGTTGAAAGACGCTCATACCAAGCTCTAGGAGCCTGATGTAACCCATAAAGAGCCTTGACCACCTTGTAAACTTTCTTGGGATGAAGTGGATCAACAAAGCCCTTAGGTTGAGTGACATATACCTCCTCATCAATTGTGCCATAGAGAAATGCACTCTTGACATCCATTTGAAACACCGTAAAGCCCACATAAGAAGCAAAGGCCAAAAACAGACGAATGGCCTCGATTCTTGCAACCGGAGCAAAAACTTCAGTATTGTCAATGCCCTCAATTTGAGTGTGTCCTTGTGCGACAAGCCTAGCTTTATTCCTTACGACAATTCCCCGTGCATCCTTCTTGTTCTTGAGAATCCATTTGGTATTGATAGCTGTCTTTCCATCTGGTAAGTCAACCAGAACCCAAACATTATGAAACAAGAATTGTTGCATTTCCTCCTACATAGCTTCCACCCAACTTTGATCTTCAAGAGCATGAGAAACAGACCTAGGTTCCACCTGTGAAAGAAAACAAGCAAACAAACAGTGTTGAAAGTCCGTATGATTATTACGCTTTTGATCCTCAATATAGCCCACAAGAGCATGATGATCAGACGAGGCCTTCTGCTGCATTCTGCGTGTCTTGACAGTAGAACCAGGATCTCCAATAATTTGAGTGGTAGGATGATCTTTATGTGATTGCAAGACTGGATTGGAAGTAACCTCCACTTCTGGTGCCAAGTTATTGAGATCACCAACAAAGTCAGCATCATACGAAGCATTTTGGAAAATCCCATCTACTGGTTGTTTATGAATATCATCCATCTTGGTAGAAGACTTCTTTTCATGGTTCCCCAAATCAGAAGGACTGGAGAAACGAGTATTGGAAGCAGACTCACTAGCCGGAGTACCAGTAGGTGATAAGCTAGCACTAGGAGCAGAAGCTGGAGTACCAGGAGCAACTTTGTCAGTAGGCTCAACCAAGGGAAACTCAAAACTACCTTGAGCAGCTGCTTTAGTAGCTTCTTGTTGTTGTTTGAGAAGAGTGTCAAGAGCTGCTTGGGAATCCTGTACATCCAATGGAGTTGCATCACTAGGAGGAGTAGGAGAAACTGTGGTGGAATAAGATGGAACCACAAAAATGTCATCCTCATCATCTGAATCAGAAAGACGAGAAGGACCACCAGTACTAGAAGTTGGAAACACTTGTGGTCCTGCATCATGGTTAGTTTTGAAACAAAAATATCCTAACGAATCACTAAGATAATCAAGATCAAAATACCATTCTGGACCTTTGCCTTGGATGTTTGACTTCTCCTCAAAATACCTGAGATTAATAGTTTCAATGATCCACTTGGCTTGAAGATTGTAGACACGATAAGCCCGAGAATGAGCTGAATATCCCACAATGTATCCTTCATCTGCCTTGCCATCAAACTTCCCCAAATAGTCACTAGTATTCAGAATGGTGACTGGACACCCAAAAGGCTTCAAATGAGCAATATTTGGAACTTTGCGCGTGAGCAGCTCATAAGGAGTCTTCTTGTGAGGATTGGTAATAGAAACCCTATTCAAAACATAACTTGCAGTATTAACAGCTTCTGTCCAGAACATGGTTGGAAGCTTGGAATCAGCAAGCATAGTTCTTGCTGCTTCTATTAGTGTCTTGTTCTTTCTTTCTGCCACACCATTCTGTTGAGGAGTCCTTGCAGCACTATAATCTCGTTTGATGCCCTTAGCATTGCAAAGTGTGATGAGGTCTTTATTTTTAAACTCGGTTCCATGTTCGCAACGAATACTTTTAACTCTCTTAGACAACTGGTTCTCTATCAGGGTAAGAAAATCTCTAAGAATTGAGTAGGTCTCACTCTTGGCGGCCATGAAGAACACCCACGTAAACCTGCTATATCCATCAGTTACCACCAGACAGAATTGCTTGTGGTCAATGCTTCTAATGGAAGTAGGACCAAATAGGTCCATGTGTAGAAGCTGCAATGGTTCAGTAATAAGACTAAGAGCAGTAATGGCCTTGAAGGATGCTTTGTGTTGTTTGCCTTTGCTGTAGGCAATACAGTTTATATCATTTCTAAACGTATTGGGAGGTAAACCAGAGACCAGATTCAGATGTGCAAGTTTGTGAATGGTCTTGAAGTTTACATGCCCCATCCTTCGGTGCCATTTAGTGGCTTCATCTTCTGAGGCTTTAGCAACGAGACATGCTAGTTGACCAGTAGGGTTGACTTCATTCAACTTGATGCTATAGAGATTGTGTCTTCTACGGATTCTGAGTAGAACTTGTGAGTCATCCGGAAGCTTAATGTCTTTGGAGAGCACAAGTGCATCAGTATCGGTGAAGAGAACAAACTGCTTCTTGTCACAAATCTGAGAGACCAAAATCAAGTTGAAGTGTTGAAGTGCTTCCACATAGTAGACCTGCTCAAAGTTTAGATTAGGAGTCTTTATCGTTCCTTTGCCAGTGATTCTGCCTTCACCCCCACCAAAATAGACCTTGCCTCCATGAAATGGTACAAAGTTAGAGAGAAGACTTTTATTTCCAGTCATGCTCCTGAAGCAACCACTATCAACAATGCCTAGAATAGGATCCTGGTATGGAGTAACCTACAACAACAAGATAATAAAAATGCAAAAGTTAGTGTCTTAAGGGGACCCAAACCTTTTTAGGTTTGAGCCTGCTTTGTGGATCGTTAGAAGAGTGCCAAGAAGATTGATGAGATCCATCGTTGTTCCTTGGTTGCCTATGCATCATATGGGTATTATTATTTGACCAAGAACAACCTGCTGAGGGCTTAACAGCAGTTCCCAGATGTCCCAAACCAAAATAAGTATGCTCCAAATTATGTGGATAGATCGGATTAAAATTTTGAAAATAATTACTGGTTGTTTGGAATCCACTATTTCTCCAATAATCAGAAACTAAAGGAGAGGATACTCTAGAAGTATTAAACGTTGGAGCACTAGGATTAAGTCTTCTAGAAGCATATGAAGCAGCTCCTGGTGGACCAAGAGCAGAAAAAGCATGATTAACAGAAGCATATGTGTCATAATAATCACAATCTTTAATTAAATGAAAGGCACTGCCACAAACAAAACATGTTTTGAAAGACCTTTTATTAGAATGAGATTGTTTCATACTGCCTACTTTATTACACACATTTCTAGGAAAAACATTATTCCTAGGACTCAATAAACTAGGACCAGACACACTTGACTTGACCGTAACTTTTTCTTCACACTTCCTAGCACCAGTAGCAGCATGTTCATTCAACTTGGAACTTGTAGGTCTTGACTCTTCACTTGAACCACTAGATGCAGAGTCACCGACTTTGTCACTGAAAGTACATGAGACAAAGTCATTAGTATTAGTAGAACTTGATGGGGACTCAAGCATCTGTGATCCATCCGAGTCATTATGCCATGAAGTGGGCATAAAAGTTCCAGTAAGAGGAGGAGGGACAACATGCATTTCTGCTGCTGGTTTAAACCTATTGTAACTAGGTTTGCCCTCATCCTCTTTGTCGGCATCAAAGACACTTGAAAAAGATAAATCAAAAACATCTTCTGAATCAATATATTTTTCAAATCCTAAGCCTCTTTTCGTTCTGCCAGACATGCTACTATCAATTAATTTTGAAAGATTTATAGGTGCCTTTTGCCATTTTTCAAATCGTAGCATTGTAGCATCTAATTTAGCTTGCATCTCCTCTTTTTCTTTGATACTAGCATCTCTTTCTGTTTCTGTATATTTAAGCATATTAGTCGTGTTTTCTAAATCAATGCTGAGTATTCTGATTTTATCATCATACGCACGTTGTGTATCTTGTAACCACTTCTTTTGTTGTTCCAAAGTATTTAATGAAGCCTTATAGGCTTGAACCTCTAAAAAATACTTATCATTTTGATCATTTACTTCATTAAATTGGGACAACAATTCTGAGTATTTATCATGACAACCAAGAGGAAAATGTTGTACCTGAGGTGAGATGCCCATAAGAGCAAACTCGTCTGCTTCTTCTGCATCAGAGAGATTCCCAGCAATCATTGCAAACACGTCAGTTGAGGACTCAGCTAATACCAGAGTAGAAGCCTGATGATCATTCCAGTTGACCATAGAGTCAACAGATACCAATGCCTTCCTGTCATCTTTTATCTCCTGTACCTTGAAAGCGGAGTACCTGCTCTTCTCCTGATCATTCTTGCTAGGGCACTCCCTTGCAAAGTGACCCTGTTGCTGGCAGTTATAGCATCGCACCTTGCTTCTATCGAATCTTGCTGGCTCCCGAGGGTTGTAGTTAAATTTCCTTCCTGCTTTCTTCTCAAATTTGTGAACCCTAAGAGTAAGCATGGCCATCCGCCATTTAAGATCCATCTCATCCAGGTCAAGTTTATCGACCTGTTTGAAGTCATCAAAAGCAAGTTGTTGTTCAGCATTAACATCAGCCACAAAAGAATGAAGAACAACTTCTACCATACTACCAGACTTGGCAGTAGGATCAGGAGCAGAAGTATGCTGGAAAGTGTGCTGAGAGGACACAATGTTGCTTGGGCTGCTTGCATATGACATGGGACTGGATGCCATAGAACTCACAAAGGCCGAGTTAGCAGGAGTGGGAAAAGAGTCGCTTGAAAAGCCTCTCACATGAGATTCAAAAGTTCTGAGCTTATGAAACAAATCATCAAAGCTGAGATAGTCAAGCCCACCTTTGGCTTTGAGAGAGATCACCACCTGATTCCATGAGTAGGGTAAGGCTTTAAGAAACCTTGCATTAATATCACCATCATCAGGCTTTGACCGAAGTTGATTCAAATAGCTCAATATCTTCTGGAACCTATCATACCCTTGATTTAGACCTTCAGTTTCTGAGATTTTGAATTCTGTGAATTAATCTCTCAGCATGGACCTTCGCATTTTCTACGACTCCTCATTCCCACCGAACCTTGCTTTTATGCCATTCCATATCTCTCTGGCATCATCCAAATGGTAGAAGTCACCCATGTGATCTTCAGGAAGAGATTGAAGCAAAATCGTTTTTGCTTTTACCTCCTTCTGAATAGCTATGATTTCCTCATGAGATTTAGGGTCAAGAAGGGTAATCTTACCATTCTTGTCTCGTCCAGTAAGCTTCCTGCTGTTCCAATTCAGAATGATCTTCCAAAGATCTTGATCAGTGTTGGTGATCCACCATTCCATCTTCATTGCCCAGTTATCATATTCACCCTTCTTCAGAAGATGGAATTTACCATTCGTGTTAGAGACCGTAGCCAGGATCTGCTGAGGTTGCACAATTTTAGGAGTGCTGTCTTCTCCTGTTTGAGTAGAAGTTGAGGCAGACATGATAAAAAAAATGTCAGTAAAAAGAAAACTTGATTCTTCTTGTATAGAGACCCTCCCAGGCTCTGATACCACTTGTTGGGTCTAATAGATGTAGATCTTGCACCCTGTCAGGACCAGTGAATGACTTCTGTAATCACAAGTCAAATCACAAAGAGACTCTATACACAATATGAATGTAAAATATAAATGTAATCAAGAAGAACAGAATAACTATAAAGACTTGATCCTTTCTAAGGATTTCTAATATTGATAATGACTAGAACTACGTTTTGTGAAGGTGTGTCTAACCCTTCTGCCTAAGGTTCCTTTTATACTACAAGGAAACCCTAATACATCATTAAAGAAAACGTGTAAAACTGATATGCATGTCCTTTCCTAACATATCTCATGCATATCCTAACAGAATATTAAGTAAATAATAAAGTTTGACTTCGACTAGGACCAGGAGCAGGACTTGCTCCTACTACTACTAGGACCAGGAGGAACTACATACCTCCTAGTCTTCCTATTACATATAACTATTACAATGGTCCTAACAGCGTCTCTCACAAAAAACCGTTAATCTTCACGAAAAGAGCCGGCAGCGGCGCCATTTGATAACTATATTTTGTAAGTTAAGTTCGTTTTCTCGGAATCTAATCGAATTGATTTCCGGTTAATTGTGTGAGATTAGTTGTTCTTGGTGAAACAAATATTTTTGGTTTTGGTAAAATAAATGTGCAAGACTTAAAAATAAATGACGGGTAATTAAAACTAAAACTAGTTGAAACGTAAAACAGTGCAATATTTAAGACGTTAAAAGTAAATGACGAGAAATGAAATCACGTAAAATTAAAACTTAGCGAAAAGTTAATTGACAATTAAATAAAAAATGCAAGACGAAATTAAAATATACTAAAAACAAAACGAGAAAAGTTGACACTTAACTAAAACAAAATGTTTAAACAAAAGATCCAATCGGAATACACCCGATCGGAATCCAATCGGAATCCGATCGGAATGTACTCCATCGGAAAGAGCTGGTCGGAATGTGCAAACAGGGACATGATCAGAATATAGTAAATAACTCAATCGGAATGTTACGAAAATGGTGCAATCGGAATGTTACAAAAAGTGGTACAATCGGAATGTTTAGAAAACAGGCAAATCGGAATATAGTAAAAAGATGTCAAATCGGAATGTAGCCAAAACTAATGAAATCGGAATAACCCCAAAACCCTTTTCCGATCTACTGATCGGAATAAGGTGTGATGATCGGAAAGGACAAATCGGAAAAGGGTTTACCTTTTCCGATTAAATAAGGATTCGAAATAAGCAAGTAATAAGCTATTAGATTAAGCCAAAACCAAAACTAGGACGAATCAATAGTGAAAAGGACAAAATAAGCATGAAAGACAACTTATCCAACGTAAAACAAACAAACTTTAAAATCAAATGATAAAAGGATGAACTTTTAAGCACGAAAACATGAATGAACAACACGGATCAAATGTAAATCGCACCAAAAGCAAACAAGAATCAAGAAAGGAAGATGAGAGATTAAGACAAGTAAAGTAAAGATTAAAGAACAATAAATGAAAACTTACTTGAAAATTAAATGGATTAAAGGTGCATAAAAAGTAATTAAAATACAAGAAAGTAAATGACAAGAATGAAAATGGTGGAAGTGTGGCTTGTCAAGCCACCAACAACTTGAAAATGAACTAAGTCTAATCTATATATAAGGGTGATTAGGGAGGAGCTTAGGAAGCTTCCTCCCTCTTTCCTCTTTTCCTTATTTGCACACTTAAGTCCTTTTCTTCTTAATTGTTTGTTAATCTTGGACTTAATGACTTTGTCTCGGGATTTCTTTGAACTCGTCTTGAATTTTCTTCATAAATAAGACTCGAGTTCTTCGGCTTTTAGTAAACTTCCGTCTTTTGACTTTTTCTTCGATAAATCTTCAGAATTAGTCTTGGACTCCCGTTCTTTTTCCACTCTTGATCTTTCGACTTCATCTTTCGTCTTTTTCTTCGATAAAAGCCCGTGAATGCCGTGTTTTCTCCACTTTTCACCTTTTCGTCCTAAATCACAACAAAAACACAAACCACACATAATTCCGACATAAATGACATAAAATACACGTTTTGGCTCGGTTATTATTGTAATTAAGTGGTAAAAAGGATGGGTGTTTTCACACCTATCAAACACCCATTTGCCTTCTCACTCAAAGATTTCTCTAGTGCGACTGGATTAAAACATGGTGATGAATGCCTAAAGGTGGTTGATAAAAAGGCTGTTAAGTATGCTCTGGCCACACTTAAACCCTTCCATGATGTAAACCCTGCTCTTACACCCGCTGAGGTCCTCTGAAGATCAAGTACTTTACACCCATGTGGCGTGTCCTCTTCACCCACATAGTCAAATCCCTGGGAGGAATGCAGGGATCCCAAGATCAGATGTCCTTCAACCACCAATCTATAGCTTATGGGATGATCTGGGGAGCTGATGTTGGTGTAGGAAGTATTCTCTTCTCCAATCTAGTTGAACAACTAAAAGGAAGGAACCAAGTCAGGGAAAAGAATATTTGCTATGTTCGCTTTCTATCGCTGATCTTTGAAAGCCTACTGGGAGACAACTATCATAACCCAGCTCTCACTGCTCTGAAGCCCTATCACATCACAGGTGCCATCTACAAAGAAATTGGAGCTGAAGATGTCCCTATCACCTCCCATATGATGAACGTTGCTAACAAACAACCCTCAGCTCAGACGTCCTTGCTCCCTTCTTCTGAGAAGGTGATTACCTCTGGTGTGTCTGGCAAGTCTAAGTCTTTGACCTCTGGGCAGCACACCACGACGTCCAAGGCTTCATCTGGCCAATAGCCTAAGAAGAAGAAAAACCCATCTTCTTCCCACACAAAATCTGTTGCTAAGGCCAAGGGAAAGAAGACTGTGAACCAAGAAACCTCCTCTGTTCCAGATATTCATGTGGAATCAAAGACTTCAGCTGACCAACAACAAGGGTCTAGCGTCTCAATGTCAGCTGAGACAACAGGAAACCAGCCAAATCCAGCTGATATCACACAGGTATTCAGTGTAAATTTTTAGAAGTACACAAGCAGCCACTCTCAAATGTCTGTAGGTGAGAGTGGTGAAGTTAGGGTAATCCTCGACCCATAGAAGTCTGTCTATGCACTTAGAACTCTTTAAGACTTCTGTACACCCTGTCCATGCACCAAGGAATGATTCATTTGTGTTTATAAAGCACCCCGATGACCCTGCATCCTCTAGACAGTATTCAGGCCAACAACAACCTGAATACACATATTGTTGGGTCTACTAGATGTAGATCTTGCAGCCTGTCAGGACCGGTGAATGACTTATGTAATCACAAGTCAAATCACAAAGAGACTCTATACACAATATGAATGTAAATTATAAATGTAATCAAGGAGAACAGAATAACTATAAAGACTTGATCCTTTCTAAGGATTTCTAATATTGATAATGACTAGAACTACGTTTTGTGAAGGTGTGTCTAACCCTTCTGCCTAAGGTTCCTTTTATACTACAAGGAAACCCTAATACATCATTAAAGAAAACGTGTAAAACTGATATGCATATCCTTTCCTAACATATCTCATGCATATCCTAACAGAATATTAAGTAAATAATAAAGTTTGACTTCTACTAGGACTAGGAGCAGGACTTGCTCCTACTACTACTAGGACCAGGAGGAACTACATACCTCCTAGTCTTCCTATTACATATAACTATTACAATGGTCCTAACACATATGTCTCAACCTTGATCAGCTGTACCTCACACAGCCTCTTGGTTCCCTCAGAAAAAGAATCCCAAAAGTTTTACTTTTAGGGGAGTTGAATAATCATCCTCAGCTCTTCTAGGGACAGCGTAATAAGACGATATTAACCCATAACTTTTTCACCTTAAAAGAATCCCAAAGGATTTATCCTTTTCAGGGGGAGCTGAATCATCACCTTCAGCTTTCCTAGGGGCAGCGTAACAGGCGACCTTCACCCACATATGTTTCACTATTAAAAGAGTCCCAAAGGTTTTTTAACCTTTTGGGGGGGCTGAATAATCACCCTCAGCCTTACTAGGGGCAGCGAATGGCGATCCTTAAACAACATATGTTTCACAATCAAAAGATTCCCAAAGGTTTTCACCTTTTGGGCGGGCTGAATAATCACACTCAGCTTTCCTAGGGGCAGCGAATGGCGATCATTAACCATATAACTTTAACTCTTAAAAGAATCCCAAGGATTTATCCTTTGGAGTGGCTGAGTAATCACCCTCAGCCTCTCTAGGACAGCGAAAATGGTGACCATTCCCCTTACTTATTTCCCTGTTACTAATTATAACAACTTGTAGGTTGAAATTATACAACCAACCACTGAATCCCATGCACAACAAGACAAAGAGGTTGATACTATCATTCTGGATCAACCAAATAACGACGAGCCCCTGCTTGACATTGAAGAGGAGGTGCTGTCACTAGTTGATGATGTCTCTGATCCTGAATCAATGCCTGAGGATGAAATCCCTGAGGGGATGTTTGAGGAGGAGGATGAAGAAGAAGAAGATGATCAACAATCTGTCTCTCCTCCCAAGGAAATAGCTGTGTCCACTCCAGCTGAAAATAATACTCCTCCTCCCAAGGAAGCTGTTGTCACTCCCACCTCTGCTACCTCCACAAAAACAGTCTTCCACCGCCCTGCTTATGATCCAACTGTTGAATTTCTCATGTTTGATCATCCTGCCCAAACCAACTTTGATCTCTTGCCAAGGGGGATGACTATGCTCAACAAAACCTGAACATCCATAACCTTCAGCCTGTTCATCATCAATCTGATATTGAACGTCTATCAAGAAAGCTGGATGTTATCAAGTCTGAAATGCATAACTTCACAGTCACATTTCCAGGGATCATCAAAAAGGCAGTCGCTCAAGCAGTCACTGAACCCATCAAGGATTGTGCAAGAAGAGGTGTAGCACAAGGACTTAGTCATTTATCCACAAGAATCAAGGATGTCATTGACATAGAGGTCCCTGCCTTATTTCATGAACATGAGTTAACAATGCACAGAGAGTTTGAAGCTGCTCGCAACAAGCAATATCGTCATACAAACTTCATCGTCAATCGTGTTCAGGGCAATACAAATGGAAACTGCAACCTTCTGCTGAAGATTGCCAGAGCTTCAAGGAAAAGGCAACGTGCTATAGCTGCCTCTGTTGAACAGATTGCAAGGCACTTTCAAACACGTTCATCCAAACGTCTGAGTAGCCAGGATGAACATGAGGGGGAGAAGGAAAAGGTACTTAACCTTGAATATGCTAAACAGGGCTCAACATCCGCTAACAACACCTTTTCTTCACCTGTCCCCCTCCAAGTCATCACACCTGTTATCATACCTAATGATGAGGATAACACTCAGGGTGAGCAACAGAATAAAGATGGAGTTGATTCATAAAAGTCCCTGACTTTGGTTAACACCAGCAAGTCTGGGGATGATGGTGAACCAGCTACCAAGAAGCTAAAGTTCACTGTTAGCTTCCTTCCCAAAGCAATACAAACTCAAGCTCAGACAGAGATTATCAGAAGAGCTGAAGTTTTGAAAAACATGAGTATGGAATCCTCTGTCTCAAAGAAAGGAAAGGAGATAGTTTTGGTTGACATAGACACAAAACTAAAGAAGATAGCTGCGATGCTAGAGACAGGAGGATCCACCACAGACCTTTCCCAATTTTCAACCTTTACACCTTCCAATGAGAATCCCTTATCACCTGAAGAAATAGAGAAACAGGCTAAGGAATTCAAAAGACTAAATGAAATCAAGAAAGCCAAGGAGCTAAATGAGGCTGCTCTAAGGAAGATGACTCCACCTGAAAGGGAGAAGCAGAGACAAAGCTTGAGGGTAATGGAAGCTAAACGCACAGAGGCTCTATGAAAAGTCAAAGCTGATTATGATGCCTGCGTTAACAACAGGTATGCTCCTGGCAAGATAACCAAGTTCAAATACACAATTCACAAATCCACCAACACACCACAGATGATCTTGTGGAGAGACAACCAACAGGGAAACATAAATGTATTTGAAGACTTCAGGCTAAAGCAACTTGGGTTATCTGAATGGTTTGAACTTGAAGCCTTAGCTGCCAAAAGAACTGGTCAGGTGAATTTGCTTCTGCTTAAAACTCTTAAGGCTAAGTTTACATGGATCAAAGAAACGGCTGCCAAACTCAAAATAGATCCCCCAACACAGCTTTTTGAACAAGAACCCCCAAAGACTGGTAAGAAAAGAAGAAGAATTTCTCAACTTGTTAAGGAAACTTTTGTCACAGATGATGTTCAAGTGGATGGAATGCACAGGGATTTGATCCTACCAAATGGTATCGTTGGCCATGTTGATGGTCAGACATACACAGAGCCTGAAAGAGGAATGACATTCATGAACAGAGCTTGCCAGTATGCATTTCAAAGAGAAGATGAGCTTGGCTTAGCATCAACAAGTCAGCTGCTTTGTCTCAAGAAGGGACTCAAGATTAACACAGAGTATTCCAAAGTTTTTGCAAAAGCTTTGCAAGCAGAATTGGATACTAGATCAAACATAGCTGAAGCTGAAGAAAAGATCAAAAATGATGACTATTGAAGAATTTCACAGCTCAATTTTACCTTCACATTTTATTTCACTTTTGTAATGTACTTGTAATTTTCTTTAAGTATGAATAAAATCATGAGGTATGTTTGTTTAGATCTGTTATGAGTAAGAAGAAGCTGTTAACTCACTTACCTTAACTTAGATACATCTAGCTATATTTATGTTTAAATAGGGGGAGATTGTTGGGAATCTAAATTTGTTAGATTCCCTGATCATAGATTTAAACATAATTAAGCTGTTAGATAGTCCCTTGCCTGTGCCTAGGAGGCAGACAAGTATCGCAAGACTCACAGAGATCCAAGTCTCTGGGAGCAACCTCAGAGGAGTCCATATCAGAGACATTGTCAAGGAAGTCAAAGATTACTTGAAGACATACTCATTGGCTGTGATGGATAACAGCCAAGATGTATCAGGGACTCTGAGGGGGTGAGGGTTAACACGGGGGTGGCAATACCCTGTTAACACTCAACACACTTTGGACATGCCATTTGTGTGTTCGAGACAATGAAGAAAAAGGAAACTGTTTGAAGATCTGTTTCCTTAAAGCATAATGGCAGACTACCAAGAATAGAAGAGCATCATGTGACTGATGTCTGAAAAGTGAATGTCTTGTGTAGTCACCATCAAATACTATTTAGGTCAACCTCATATCACTATAAATAGGATGTGTATCCCAGCATTAATGGTCAACACTTTGAGAATATTCATAACATTAATGCTTAGAACTTATTGAATCAAACAGATGCGACTATATTCATAAGTTAGGGTTTATAGTTGTTCAAAGTGTGCACAACACATTGTCATCAAACGGTGTTATCCATAACACTTGTAATTCTTTATTATACAATAATAAGATTACGTTTGAAAAGTATTAACTTGTGTTGATTAGTTAAGTTTAGTGTTTCTAGCATTGATTAGGGACTTTCACATATTCTTCGTCATCGCTATCCGAATCTTCATCATCACTAGATTCTACATGAGCTTTTAAGGCTAGTGATTTTTGTTTGTCTTTCTTGCCTTTGATGTAACACCCCCAAATTTATACGACTCAATACAGCGGAAGACTAGTTGGTGTTACGGGATAGCACATTACTCACATCATAGACAACGCATAAAAATCGCGTCGTTTATTAATAAAGCATTTCCATTCATAAATATCAAAGTTACATAGGTCCCAAGTCATATTATTTCATACAAAGTTTTACAAAGAATTTGAATGGAAATTATTGTTTAAGTGTGGGCCATGAATTCTTGTCGTCTTCCCGAGAATTACCTTCAAGTACCTGAGATAAAACATGTTAAAAGAAAAGGTCAGCGATAACGCCGAGTGAATTCATAGAGTTTGATAAAATCCATCAATATAATATCAGTATAAAATTATTACTAAAAATCATTTTGTACAAATCTTTGTAATAGGCCATAAAATAGCCAAAATCATTTTATACAAATCCTTATCAAAATCATAATATAGGCATTTGCCTTAAAAATCATTATACGAGCCAATGTCGTAAAAACATCATACAATACATCTTATGACGTTGTAAGAAAATAAAAACCGTTATATGAATATGGTTATGAAAACCAAAACACGAACATAATATCAATAGTATGACCCTGTATTGCTAGTCAGGCAATACATCGTAATTTAGTGCGTTTAGTAGTATTTCAATAATCGGATTATTATAAGCCGCATGACATTGTTACCTTACTACAACAAACAACGGGTAGCTAACCCGATACTCCATTTGCCCATCTAAATTAGCGTGTCTTCAAAAAGGTCACGCTATGGAAATCTTCTCATACATAAAATATAAAATACTTAGGTTAATTGATTTCATGATTATTAATAATTAAGATAACCTAAGTCATGTTATTAAATTAATCATGTCATTTATTAATTTAATTTTTAACATAAGATCATAAAAAGTAAAACTAAACCTACACCATGAACCGGATCTAACTAAAAACAATGAACCGGACATGAAATCGACACCGTACCCCGAACCAACTCGGGGTACCCCGTGTCTTGATGTTACCGTGGGACCCACACCAACCAACCGGGACCTTATGGTCTCGGTGGTGGTCGGATGGCCAAACCGAAACCCCCCCTTGGGTTCGGTGTAAGCCGCGGCTAAAATAAACTCCCCTTAAAACCATACTTTTGATTTTATTAAACCTCAATTCATGTTAGATCCATGTTTATTTATTAGGTTTTTGTAAAAACATAACATGTTCTTGATTTATAAAAGTTTAAATCAAAAGAATAGGTTTAAAAAGGATTTACTGAATTTGTGGATCAAAAGGATGAAGAACAAACACGATCACCAACTAAAATTCCAAGATCCAAGATCACAAACCACCTCCTTGTGGTGTTCTTAGGGTGGCGGCCAAAAAAAGAAAAGGGAAGGAGGGTTTTAGGTTTTTTCTAAAATCTTCTGTAATTGTAAAAATGAGTAGTGAAAAATCCTTTAACCCTTTTAGTAAAATTTGACAAATGGGCTTGGCCCATTTGTCGCCGCGGGTAGGGGGGCCCACTTGGGGTACCCGTACCTTTTTTCGTGTCTCGATGTTAAGTTAAACGATCGTGATTATTTGTGTTCGCGTTTTTAGTGTTCTCGTTACGTAATTATCCTGATCTAATATATTTAATTACGCTCGTAATAAATATATATACGTAATTAATAGTAGTTCGTGTTTTAATTACGTTTATGATTTAATGATCGCATGTTCGTGATTAATTATTGTCAAATAATTATTACGTGCTCGTGCGTAGTAAATACTTATCGTGTTCTAACACATACGTAATACGTAAAATCCTAACACGTAACCGTAATCATGCTATATTAGGAAAGTTTAAATCTAGTACGTATGATCTTAAGGGTACTATTCATGGTAAAAGCATGCGGGTTTTACAACTCTTCCCCCCTAAAAAGAATAATTCGTCCCTGAATTATAGATAAAGTAAACTGGAAAAGAAGAACATTCCCGGATTCAAAATATGAAATGAGGGTAAGAAGCCCGGATAGACTCCTCTGTTTCCCAAGTGGCTTCCCGCTCGGTATGATCCCTCCATAGAATTTTGACAAAAGAATGGAATCGTCTTCTTTCTCATGACTCGTTCTTGTCTGTCAAGAACTCGTTCGGGTTCTTCTATAAAAGTCAGATCTTCACGTATCTGTTCTAGTGGATACTGAACCATGTGAAGGGGATGATACTAGTACCCTCTGAGTAAGGACACATGAAACACATTGTGCACATGCGAAAGCTGCAGAGGTAACGCCAATCGGTAAGATACTTCACCGACTCGTTCAATGATATCAAACGGTCTGATGAAACGAGGACTGGGCTTCCCTTTAATTCCGAAGCGTCTAACACCACGTGCCGGCGAAACCTTAAGGAAGACGTGATCTCCTACGTTAAAGTGTATATCCCTACGATGCTTATCGGCGTAACTCTTCTGACGTGACCGTGCCTCTTGAATTTTCTACTTAGCTACTGCGATCTTCTCATTGGTCATCTCTATGATTTCCGGTCCTTCAAATGTTCGCTCACCACCCTGATCCCAGCAGATTAGGGCGCGACACTTTCTGCCATTCAACATCTCAAATGGAGCACACTTGATACTTGCGTGCCAACTGTTGTTGTATGCAAACTCCACCAAACAGATGTAATCGTCCCAATCACCCGTCCATTACAACGCAAATGACCTCAACATATCTTCCAATGTCTGAATGGTTCGCTCCGACTGTCCGTCCATTTGAGGATGAAAAGCCGTGCTAAGCTTAAGTTGTGTACCCCAAGCTTTCTGCAGACTTTTCCAAAAGCGTGAAGTGAATCGAGGATCTCTGTCTGAGACGATGCTGGATGGTGCACCATGGAGTCTCATGATCTCTCTTCTGTACGTATCTGCGAGTTTACTTACTGAATCTTCCTTGCGGATCGGTAAGAAATGAGCTGATTTGGTAAGTTGATCAACAATAACCCAAATTGCATATTATTCTTCCTCTTGGTAGGCGGAAGACCAGTAACAAAATCCATGGTGATTTTGTCCCACTTCCACTCTAGAATATCTAACGGTTGAAGGAGACCGACAGATCGTTGATGCTCGATCTTAACCTGCTGGCAGGTAAGACATTTGGAGACGTAAGTGGCCATATCCTGTTTCATACCACTCCACCAAAAGTACTGCTTGATGTCATGGTACATCTTAGTCGAACCAGGATGTATAGAGAATGGGGAGCTATGAGCTTCCGCTAACAAAGCTTCCTGGAGTTCTTGGTCATCAAGGACACAAAGTCTCGTGCCCTGCCATACGATACCATCTGCATCTACTCTGAATTTTGTCTGCTTCTCCAAATTCTTTACTATCGCCCAGATTTCTCCGTCATCCTTCTGAGCTTCCTTGATCTTAGATAGTAACTCGGGTTCTACTCTAAGATTAGCCCAGTAACCGTGTTGTCCACGTACCATGTACTCGATGTCTAGTCGCTCCAAGTCCCTTATGATTTCCTCTTCGATTCTAATGTCGTTGATCATTCCGGACTTCCTGCTAAGAGCATCTGCTACTACATTTTCCTTTCCGGGATGATACTGTAGATTAATGTCATAATCCTTCAACAGCTCTAACCATCTCCTCTGCCTCATGTTCAATTCATGTTGAGTGAAGATATACTTCAAGCTCTTGTGGTCCGTGAAAATGTCACATGATTCTCCATATAAGTAGTGCCTCCATATCTTCAATGCAAACACGACTGCAGCAAATTCCAGGTCATGCGTGGGGTAATTTTCTTCATAAGGCTTAAGCTGCCGTGAAGCATGCGCGATCACTCTCCCATGTTGCATGAGAACACATCCAAGTCCCTTCCCCGATGCATCGCTGTAGATTTGAAATCCACCCATACCAGATGGTAGAGTAAGAATAGGTGCAGATACTAGCTTCTACTTCAGGTCTTCAAAGCTCTTCTCTCGATCTTCAGTCCAGACGAATTTCTCCCCTTTCCGCATCAGTTTGGTCAATGGTAGTGCTAGGCTGGAAAAGTTCTCCACGAACCTACGGTAATAGCCAGCTAAGCCTAAGAAACTGCGGACTTCCGTCGCTGATGTCGGCCTTGGCCACTTGGTAATGGCCTCAACCTTCGCTGGATCCATAGTGATTCCTTCTGCTGATACAGTGTGACCTAAGAATGCCTCCTTGTCTAACCAGAACTCACACTTGGAGAATTTAGCATACAACTTCTTCTGGCGAAGAATCTGTAGTACTGTACGAAGATGGTCTTCTTGTTCGTCCTTGGACTTTGAGAAAATCAGGATGTCATCGATGAAGACAATGACGAACTTGTCCAGAAATTCATGGAAGATTCTGTTCATCAAATCCATGAACACTGCTGGAGCATTTGTCAGGCCAAATGGCATAACTACAAACTCGTAGTGGCCATAACGGGTACGAAAGGCAGTCTTAGCTATGTCCTGCTCCTTGACCCGTAGCTGATGATAGCCTGACCTAAGATCGATCTTGGAGAAGTGTTTGGCCCCTTGGAGTAGGTCAAACAGATCGTCAATACGTGGCAGTGGATATCCATTCCGAATGGTAATCTTGTTGAGCTCGCGATAGTCTATACAAAGACGCATACTGCCGTCCTTATTCTTAACAAACAAGACCGGTGCGCCCCATGAAGATGCGCTCGGTCGAATGAAACCTCGTTCAAGAAGTTCTTGCAGTTGATCCTTCAGCTCCTTAAGCTCTATGGGAGCCATGCGATAAGGATCCTTGGAGATTGGTTCAGTTCCTGGAACCAGCTCGATACTGAATTCCACTTCTCGTGCAGGTGGTATGCCCGGAAGTTCTCCTGGAAAACATCTTGGAATTCCGACACTATAGGTTGATCCTGAATTGATGGAGATTCAGCATCTATGTCGTCAACCATAGCTAGATAACCCTCGCAGCCATGTGACAGTAGTGCACGAGCTTGCAGGGTAGATATGACTTGTACAGACCGTCCGGGTATGAACCCATTATGAATGTACTCTGGTGCATTAACATCATCGAAGATAACTCGATAAGAATGGCAGTCTATGGTAGCATGATGCTTGGATAGCCAATCCATGCCCAAAATCATGTCGAAGTCATTCATGTCGAGCAGAAGTGCGTCGACAGGTCGAACCTTATCGTCAAATTCTAGGGGAAGACTCTTGTATAAATGGTGATTAATACAGAGTCCCTCAAAGGTGTGGAAATAGTAAGCCTATTTTCTAGTGGCAAAGGACGCATCCTAATGTTCTTAGCATAAGCAGTAGAAATAACCGAGTGAGTAGCACCCGTATCGAAAAGAACACATGCAGCTTGACCATACATATACAAGATTCCAGTGATGGTACCTGTAGACTTGTTGGCCTGGTCTCGAGATGTCGTGTAGACACGCCCGGCAGTAGGAGGAGGCTTGGTATCAGCATGTCCTGATGTACCCTCCATCTCGCCCTTACGGCAATCCTTCATAATATGGCCAGGAAGACCACACTTGAAGCACGCATCAGTATTACGGCGACATGGTCCTGGGTGCCTACGGTGGCAAGTAGAGCAAAGAGGATGAGTGGGAATGTCACATGCAATTATGGAAATGTCACCCCATTTTGTAACACCCCATTTTGTAACACCCCATTTTGATAATGGAAATGTCACATGCAATTATGGCGTGTCATCAAAGCATACAAGGAAAAATGTCTAAACATTACTTGACCATAAAAGGAAAATACCGAAATCAAACATCGGTAGTCCAAAAGTAAAGCTCATCACACACAAACATAAGTATAGTAAAGGAAAGGACTAAACAATGTCCATAGCAAATGTATCATAGGAAAAGAAATGCATAAAGTAAAGAAGGCTAGACAGCTTCCAGTCCATATGCACGTACTCTTAGTATCTACGAGCGTCCCTGAGTACCTGCCGTTTTGGGAACATAGAAAAGGAAAACGGCTGAGCAAATACGCTCAGTGCACGGATGTACAATAAAGCATGAATAGGATAAGCATATAAAATATAACAGCGGAAGAAACTAAGTCCCGAGTAACCTGGTTAAGTCTTGATAAAACTGGTTTTATAGTTTGAAAGTCTTATGTTTATCTTATAAAAACTTTTTTCATATTTTACCATTTGCCAATATAGGTCATGAAAATCCACCGTGCATGAATACTTGGAGGGGTGACCTCATCATGCAAAATTAGAGGGGCTGCCTCTAATTTAATATACTGGTTTTTGGGTAGGAGGGATCAGCTCTTTGTGAAGGATGCAAGGAAAACACCACATTCACCATGAAATCCTGACTAAAAACATGTAACTAGGAAGCACCCATACGCCCCACATGATAAATATAATATAAATGGCCAAAAGCTGAAGGGACGCCACGAGCAATCACTCCGCCGTGGTGAAGTCATAACATTAGTGCCTCTAATGTTATGGTTATGGTACCTCCATAACTAGGTGAAACTGGTCATGCATGTATATGGCTATAGGTATTTTTAATTAAACATAAGCCATCAAACACGTAATCTTATACTACGGGAAAACATTTGGCTGCATACGGGGAATCCTAATAAGGAAAGAATGTCCATACTGAAAGGACGGGAATCCGTACCTTATGTCCAGTGAACGAAGAAGACGAACTGAGAGGAATCCTACTTCCGAATCACTAGTGATACATAAATACATACATGAATAAGTATATGCTTACTAAATACGTAGCTGATTTTAGGTCATGTCTTAGCTTATTTTATGTGTTCTTACCATGTTTTACTGTTTTAAAGCCTTAAACCGTGTTTATCTTATATTATGTTTAATCTGATTAAGTATTTCTGGTTTTCATGTGTTATTATACTTACTGTGTAATAATAAGTAACTTTCCAAAAATAGCAGGTTTCCTAAAACAGAAAGTTTCCAAAAATAGAAAGTTTCCAAAAATAGAAAGTTGCCAAAAATAGAAAGTTTCCAAAAATAGAAAGTTTCCAAAAATAGAAAGTTTCCAAAAATAGAAAGTTTCCAAAAATAGAAAGTTTTCAAAAATAGAATTACTGCTTAAAATAGATAAGTTTCTAAAAATAGAAAGTTTCCATAAATAGATCAGCTGCCTTAATTAAATAAGTTTCCATAAATAGATTAGCTGCCTGATATAAATAAGTTTCTAAAAATAGAAGGTTTCCATAAATAGATTAGCTGCCTTATTTAGTTAAGTTTCTAAAAATAGAAAGTTTCCATAATTAGAAATAAGTTGGTTAAATAAGCTAAGTATATAAGCCTAAGTGTTTTCATAATTATTTTCTAAGTCATATGATATAATGTATAGTTTAATTATTTCATATAATTAAATTAAACTATAGGTTAAAATATTTAATTAAAGTATAACATGTTTTTAATTAAATAAAGTTAAATACTTAGGTTAAAACATGTATTATTATTTATTAATAATATAACCTAAGTCATGTTAATTAATTAATTATAATCATGGTTTTTAAATAGTTAATTAATTATAAGTCTAAAATATAAAATACTTAGGTTAATTAACTTCATGATTATTAATAATTAAGATAACCTTAGTCATGTTATTAAATTAATCATGTCATTTATTAATTTAATTTTTAACATAAGATCATAAAAAAATAAAACTAAACATACACCATGAACTGGATCTATCTAAAAACAATGAACCGGACATGAAATCGACACCGTACCCCGAACCAACTTGGGGTACCCCGTGTCTTGATGCTACCGTGGGACCCACACCAACCAACCGGGACCTTATGGTCGCGGCTAAAACAAACACCCCTTAAAACCATACTTTTGATTTTATTAAACCTCAATTCATGTTAGATCCATATTTATTTATTAGGTTTTTGTAAAAACATAACATGTTTTTGATTTATAAAAGATTAAATCAAAAGAAAAGGTTTAAAAAGGATTTACCAAATTCGTGGATCAAAAGGACGAAGAACAAACACGATCACCCACTAAAATTCCAAGATCCAAGATCACAAACCACCTCCTTGTGGTGTTCTTAGGGTGGCGGCCAAAAAAAGAAAAGGGAAGGAGGGTTTTAGGTTTTTGCTAAAATCTTCTGTAATTGTAAAAATGAGAAGTGAAAAATCCTTTAACCCTTTTAGTAAAATTTGACAAATGGGATTGGCCCATTTGTCCCTTGTAGCCGCGGGTAGGGGGGCCCACTTGGGGTACCCGTACCTTTTTCCGTGTCTCGATGTTAAGTTAAACGTTCATGATTATTTGTGTTCGCGTTTTAAGTGTTCTCGTTACGTAATTATCGTGATCTAATATATTTAATTACGCTCGTAATAAATATATATACGTAATTAATAATAGTTCGTGTTTTAACTACGTTCATGATTTCATGATCGCATGTTCGTGATTAACTATTGTCAAATAATTATTACGTGCTCGTGCGTAATAAATACTTATCGTGTTCTAACACGTACGTAATACGTAAAATCCTAACACGTAATCGTAATCATGCTATATTAGGAAAGTTTAAATCTAGTACGTACGATCTTAAGGGTACTATTCATGGTAAAAGCATGAGGGTTTTACACTATTACCAAGTGTCCAAGGCCGACATCAGCGACGGAAGTCCGCAGTTTCTTAGGCTTAGCTGGCTATTACCGTAGGTTCGTGGAGAACTTTTCCCGCCTAGCACTACCATTGACCAAACTGATGCGGAAAGGGGAGAAATTCGTCTGGACTGAAGATCGAGAGAAGAGCTTTGAATACCTGAAGCAGAAGCTAGTATCTGCACCTATTCTTACTCTACCATCTGGTACGGGTGGATTTCAAATCTACAACGATGCATCAGGGAAGGGACTTGGCTGTGTTCTCATGCAACATGGGAAAGTGATCGCGTACGCTTCACGGCAGCTTAAGCATTATGAAGAAAATTACCCCACGCATGATTTGGAACTTGTTGCAGTCGTGTTTGCATTGAAGATATGTAGGCACTACTTATATAGAGAATCATGTGACATTTTCACGGACCACAAGAGCTTGAAGTATATCTTCACTCAACGTGAATTGAACATGAGGCAGAGGAGATGGTTAGAGTTGTTGAAGGATTATGACATTAATCTACAGTATCATCCCGGAAAGGCAAATGTAGTAGAAGATGCTCTTAGCAAGAAGTCCGGAATGATCAACGACATTAGAATCAAAGAGGAAATCATAAGAGACTTGGAGCGACTAGACATCGAGTACATGGTACGTGGACATCACGGTTACTGGGCTAATCTTAGAGTAGAACCCGAGTTACTATCTAAGATCAAGGAAGCTCAGAAGGATGACGGAGAAATCTGGGCGATAGTACAGAATTTGGAGAAGCAGACAAAATTCAGAGTAGATGCAGATGATATCGTATGGCAGGGCACGAGACTTTGTGTCCCTGATGACCAAGAACTCCGGGAAGCTTTGTTAGCTGAAGCTCATAGCTCCCCATTCTCTATACATCCTGGTTCGAATAAGATGTACCATGACCTCAAGAAGTACTTTTGGTGGAGTGGTATGAAACAGGAAGTGGCCACTTACGTCTCCAAATGTCTTACCTGCCAGCAGGTTAAGATCGAGCATCAACGATCTGGCGGTCTCCTTCAACCGTTAGATATTCCAGAGTGGAAGTGGGACAAAACCACCATGGATTTTGTTACTGGTCTTCCGCCTACCAAGAGGAAGCACGATGGAATTTAGGTTATCGTTGATCGACTTACCAAATCAGCTCATTTCTTACCGATCCGCAAGGAAGATTCGGTAAGTAAACTCGCAGATACATACAGAAGAGAGATCATGAGACTCCACGGTGCACCATCCAGCATCGTCTCAGACAGAGATCCTCGATTCACTTCGCGCTTTTGGAAAAGTCTGCAGAAAGCTTGGGGTACACAACTTAAGCTTAACACGGCTTTTCATCCTCAAACGGACGGACAGTCGGAGTGAACCATTCAGACATTGGAAGATATGTTGAGGTCATGTGCGTTGGAATGGACGGGTAATTGGGACGATTACATCTGTTTGGTAGAGTTTGCATACAACAACAGTTGGCACGCAAGTATCAAGTGTGCTCCATTTGAGACGTTGTATGGCAGAAAGTGTCGCGCCCCAATCTGCTGGGATCAGGTTGGTGAGAGAACACTTGAAGGACCGGAAATCATAGAGATGACCAATGAGAAGATCGCAGTAGCTAAGCAGAAAATTCAGGAGGCACGGTCACGTCAGAAGAGTTACGCCGATAAGCATCGTAGGGATATACACTTTAACGTAGGAGATCATGTCTTCCTTAAGTTTTTGTCGGCACGTGGTGTTAAACGCTTCGAGATTAAAGGGAAGCTCAGTCCTCGTTTCATCGGACCGTTTGATATCATTGACCGAGTCGGTGAAGTATCTTACCGATTGGCGTTACCTCCACAGCTTTCGCATGTGCACAATGTGTTTCATGTGTCCTTACTCAGAGGGTACCAGTATCATCCCCTTCACATGGTTCAGTATCCACTGGAACAGATACGTGAAGATCTCACTTTTATAGAAGAACCCGAACGAGTTCTTGACAGACAAGAACGAGTCATGAGAAAGAAGACGATTCCATTCGTCAAAATTCTATGGAGGGATCATACCGAGCGGGAAGCCACTTGGGAAACAGAGGAGTCTATCCGGGCTTCTTACCCTCATTTCATATTTTGAATTCGGGTATGTTCTTCTTTTCCAGTTTACTTTATCTATAATTCGGGGACGAATTATTCTTTTTAGGGGGAAGAGTTGTAAAACCCGCATGCTTTTACCATGAATAGTACCCTTAAGATCGTATGTATTAGATTTAAACTTTCCTAATATAGCATGATTACGATTACGTGTTAGGATTTTACGTATTACGTACGTGTTAGAACACGATAAGTATTTACTACGCACGAGCACGTAATAATTATTTGACAATAATTAATCACGAACATGCGATCATGAAATCATGAACGTAATTAAAACACGAACTATTATTAATTACGTATATATATTTATTACGAGCGTAATTAAATATATTAGATCACGATAATTACGTATCGAGAACACTTAAAACGTGAACACAAATAATCACGAACGTTTAACTTAACATCGAGACACGGAAAAAGGTACGGGTACCCCAAGTGGGGCCCCCTACCCGCGGCTACAAGGGACAAATGGGCCAAGCCCATTTGTCAAATTTTACTAAAAGGGTTAAAGGATTTTTCACTACTCATTTTTACAATTACAGAAGATTTTAGCAAAAACCTAAAACCCTCCTTCCCTTTTCTTTTTTGGCCGCCACCCTAAGAACACCACAAGGAGGTGGTTTGTGATCTTGGATCTTGGTATTTTAGTTCGTGATCGTGTTTGTTCTTCGTCCTTTTGATCCACGAATTCGGTAAATCCTTTTTAAACCTTTTCTTTTGATTTAATCTTTTATAAATCAAGAACATGTTATGTTTTTACAAAAACCTAATAAATAAACATGGATCTAACATGAATTGAGGTTTAATAAAATCAAAAGTATGGTTTTAAGGGGTGTTTGTTTTAGCCGCGGCCTACACCGAACCCAAGGGTGGTTTCGGTTTGGCCATCCGACCACCACCGAGACCATAAGGTCCCGTAATACATGGCTTTTGACCAGGTAAAAAGATTCGTTTAAGTATGTCTCTTCGAACTGAAAAAGGAGTTTAGTGTGACTCTACTGTTCTTTGGTGAAACAAATAGTGTGTCGTTGTAGTATATTAAATGTGAAAAAACAATTAAAGTAAAAGTGCGTTAAAATAAATATAAGTTTAATTAAAAGTAAAGGTGCAAGTATTTAAAAGCGTGGCTAAAATTAAAAGGCACTAAAAGTAAATAACGTAAACTTAAATCTATCTAAAACAAACTTAAAACGTAACTAAACTTAAAACTAAGGCAAGACTAAAATAAATCTAAGGCAAATAAACTTAAAGTGCGAGTAAGGAAAAAGGCGGGAAAAATAAAGCTCGAAATTAAAAAGTAGAAAATTAAAATTGAAATTAAAGAAACTGAAAATTACCTCTATTCGGAATAAATTGCCTACTCGGAATAGTTCCTTATTCGGAATATTGTCACCTATCCAGAATAAGTTCCCTATCCGGAATAAACTACCCTACTCGGAATATATACTTATGCGGAATAATTCCCTATGCGGAATATCCAGCCCTACTCGGAATATATATCCCTATGCGGAATACCTATGCGGAATATCCAGCCCTACACGGAATATATCCCTATGCGGAATACCTATGCGGAATATCCTTCCTATCCGGAATAATGGATATTCCGGATAAACCACCTTTGCTAAAACCTTTATCCGGAATATTGTCACCTATTCGGAATAACTTTTGGCTGGCTTGATTCGGAATGTTCCTGGGAGATCAAAACCTGGGAGAGATACAGAAACAAACACCCCGAAGAACAAGGAAACACAATCAATACGGATCAAATAAAACTTAAGCAAAATCAACCACAAGATTAAATAAACTAATCAATAAACATCTATTAAGCATAAACAATCAATCCAAAACAATAAAACTAACAATAAAGATCAAGATAATCAAAACCCATTTTGATCAAAATAAGAACATAAGAACATGAACATGAACATAAACAATAAAAATCAAAGATTAAGAAAGGTAGAATGAGAGATGAACAATAAAGATAAAGATTGACAAGAATTAAAAGAAAAATTTACTTGAAATTAAAATGGTAATTAAGGTGCAAGACAAGTATTTAAATTTGACAAGTATTTAAATGACAAGGTAATTAAAAGTGGAAGAACTAATTGTCACTGTTAGCCAACAAAATGAAAATGATTAAGAACTAATCTATATATAGGGGAGGATTAAGGAATGCTTAGAAAGCTTCCTTCCCTCTTTCCTTTCTCCTTAACTACATGCTTAGTCCTTCCTTCTTAATCTCTTTGTTAATTGCACCATTAGTCGTTAAGCCTTTAAATCTTCTTTAATCTTAGACTTTAATGACTTTTGGCTCGGGAATTCTTTGAACTCGTCTTTTAATTCTTCAATAAATTAGACTTGAGTTTTTCGGCTTTTGATAAACTTCCGTCTTTTAACTTTTTCTTCGATAAATCTTCAGAATTGGTCTTGGACTTTCGTTCTTTTTGCACTCTTGACTTCTTGACTTCGTCTTTCATCTTTTTCTTCAATAAAAGCCCGTGAATGCCCGTGTTTTCTCCACTTTTCACAATTTCGTCGTAAATCACAACAAAAACACAAACCACGCATAATTCCGACATAATTGACATAAAATACACGTTTTGGTCCGGTTATTATTGTAATTAAGTGGTAAAAAGGATGGGTGTTTACACACCTATCAAATCCCCTACACTTGACCATTGCAATGTCCTCATGCAATGCATTAGTTACAAAGCATGTTTACATTTTTCATCATAATCAATCCACGTTGGCCTTTATTAAAGAGATAGAAAATTATAAACATTCAAAGGAAGGAAATAAAGAAATCAAAAACATACCTTCGGGTTTTGGAAATGTCATGAATAATCATCATCCTCAAGTTTTCACTTTCTCCAAACCAAGCTTAAAAACGAGATCATTGTTATTATAAGTTAGCAAACTAACACGAACTCATGTGGGCCAATTATTCACTTAGGCTCCCTTATTCCTAGGTGTATCTCTTATATTTTATTTTTGTCTTGAATGATCACGAAGATGCATTGTTGACTTATTTCGATAGTTATTTAGTCCGAAAACAAAGAGAACGATTTAATCAATAGTTAGCTAAAGGACAAAATCTTTTAAAACTGCTTCTCGGGACCTCATAAAGTTGATATCTTGACATAACTCTCTTCACGATTTGAGACCTTTCTCGGGCCGATATTTGGCAGCGACTTAATACTTCAAACCTTGAGAGACGTTCATGAAATTATGGTCTTCTCTTCATAATGGAATTTCTTCACTTGAAGTTTTGAGAGATTCATACTTGGACCACGACTTCTTCATTTTTCTCCAATCTTTATTTTGGACTTTGATATACAACGATCCGCCTCCTTTTATGACTTGGATCTATTTATCCTCATACCTTGCTAGGGTCTTTTCGGAGACACTTCTCCATGACTTTTGGGGAGTTTTTACTTTTCGGCGTGTGTCTCGATCCTTCATATTGATTTTCGATAAATGATTCTTCACATCACTTTGGATCTTTAGCAACAAAATATAGCCCTCATGCCTTGTTAGGACCTTTTTGGACTCGCCAATCTTCGCATCCCGCTACAATAAGTTATGTCTTGGCTATGAACTCTAATCCATACCGAGCAACTTTTAAACGATCTTGGGCTAGAAGCTAAGTAACTTTTCAAATCGTACAACCTTATTTATTGCAGATAAATTTATTAGCAAGTGATGAGAGGATAGGCTTATAATTAACTCACATAAATTCACGAAAGAACACCGAACTTATAATTGGCTCTATCATCTCTCGTTCTCTACAGTTTAAAATCTCAAGTAATGAGACTCGTGGATGCTTAGCCTATTAAATCAAAGTTTTGGGTTTTCGAGTCGTCTATAGGATCTTGCAAACTCTTAGACTTTTTCAAGTTTAGAAATCGCATTTTAAAGTTCCCTTGATAAACGACTCTCTAGGATCAATTATAGGAACTTGCGAAAAGTTCTTGTTCTTAACCCGTGAGAGTTAAGACTTTCGCGTTTTATAGCTCCCTATATAAAAGCCTAGCAAAACTTGACTTAAACACGTTAAGGATACTAGCTAGAGTAACTTAGACAAGTAAACTCGGGTTGAGTCAAAAGATTCACAACGTTTGAAAATTAAAACCACTTTATTAAACTTTTATTCTAATAAGGAAAGAAAATAACTATACGAAGGATAAAACTAATAGGCCAAAATAGATCAAAAATTTTGAAAAATGTCGAAAAATTGATTTTCCGGTTAAAATGAGGACAAATACAAGGAAAAGGCCACTTAACTTCGATAGAAGTCCCCCCTACACTTAATATAGACATTGTCCTCAATGTTTAAGCATGTGGGAGTAAACTCCCCTACACTTAGGACATTGTGCACTTTGTTTAAATCTCGCTAAGGAAGAGACAACTAAAGAGATTCCTATTTTAATATTGAGAAAATATAAAATAGTGAATCGAAAAGAGTTTAGGATAGAACCGGGAAGAAGTGAACACGGAATCACGGGTCATCAAGAATCATCAAGAGTGGATCTTTGAAGCTCGAATCCCTGATTAAGAGAGGAGATGAGAGGAAAATAGCAAACCAACGGGTCTTCCCTACACTTAGGATAAAGAAAGCTGAAAGATAGAAACATGGGTTGCCTCCCAAGAAGCGCTTGACGACCTTGATCATCAACGGAAGAAGCATGAAACATATCCACCCGGATCACAGACATAGTTTTCATCCATCATATAGCACAAGCTTAAGGCGAACAAGGCAAGCCAAAGAAGAGTAGGCAAGGTTCCCTTAAGCAAATATGGAGCACGGTGGAAGCAAGGGTGAAGTGGTGCAAGCATTTCTTCAATAATTCCAAAGATTTTTCCTTTTATTTCATCATGTGGATACTGAGATGGCTGCAGAATATCGATACCGGGGTCGAACACCTTTTCTTTTAGGGGAAAATAGCACTCAGGCTCAGCAGAGTGTGAAGAAGATCCTTGAAGAAGCACAACCTCGTCCTCAGAAGGGGGACAAAGAGGTGTTAACTCATACGTGCTGAGGATTTCGGTGTCAACCGGTTTCTTCTCCTTTGAAAGTATTTTCTTCAAATCCAAAGTAGGATCAAGACGATAATCTTCAAAATCATAAGGAGGAGCATCACTCTCATGAGGGAAGTATGTGTTGAGAAACGTAGAGAAATCTTCCTCAAATGAGTAATCGTCCAAAGTAGGATCGAGTGATGGCGGAGGATCTTCATCATGTGAAGAATCGCTCGAAAGAGTATCAGCCTCATCGAAATCATCGAAAGTGGGCATCTCGGGATACTCGGAAGTACAATTATCAAAATTATCCGAATCTGAGCTAGAATCATCATCATAAGCATCAAAGATCGGTGGAGAATCATAAATGGGAGAAAGTTCCATATTGGAAAGAGAATCATCCACATCATCATGAAAAAGTGGATTATCAATGCAAGAGTCGAATAGAGGATTTTTGTAGACAATAAAGTCATCAAGCACATTAATCATATTCACGGATTCTCGTCCAAAGGATTTGCTTGTAAGCTTCCCCATTTTAAAAACTTGTGAATCATTCCCGACTCTTAAGATTAACTCACCTTCGGCAACATCTACTAAAGCTCGTCCGGTTCTCAAGAATGGCCGACCAAGTATTAAAGGAATACGAGGGTCCATTTCATAATCAACAACGACAAAATCGACCGAGAAAGTAAATGTGCCAACTTTAATCAACACGTCTTCGGCTATACCAATGGGGTAAGCGAGAGTACGATTAGCAAGCTCAAGAGTCATCTTTGTTGGAGTGAGGTCGGGCAATGATAGTGTTTTGCAAACACTCAAAGGCATAAGATTTATACTTGCCCTGAGATCAACAAGGGCAGTAAATTCTTCAGTTTTGTTGAAAACGTAAGGCAACACAAAACGATCAGGATCTCCAAGCTTTTCAGGAAGTTCTTTACGAATAACTGCAGAGCAGTTTTCATTTAAGCGTGTGTTGGCGAACTCAATCAACTTTTCCTTCTTGTTAAGCAATTCCTTGAATACTTTGACAAATTTCGGCATGTGGACAAGTGCTTCGAGAAAGCTAATGTTGAAGTTCATTTGAGAGATCATCTTCACATAGCTCGACACTTGAGAGTCATCCTTGGTTAGCATTTTGGTCTTGCCTAAGCGAGAAGGATATGGGATATTGGGTTTGGGTGGTGAAGGTGTAGGTGTAGGTAAAGGTTGAGATGTTGAAGGGTCCTTCCTAGGAACATCGTCATGACGAGGCGGAGACGGTAATTGTGTACTAATACGAGGTGTAGGAGGAGTAGGGATAAATGGTGGTGGAGGAGGTGTAGATGATGGGGGTGGGATAGGTGGATCAACAATGGTAATTCCACTACGGGTAGTAATAGCACTCACATTAGCTCGCGGATTGGTGACGGTGTTTGAAGGTAGAGAACTTGAAGAAGAAGAAGGTTGAGCTGCGGGCAAGAAACTAGCAAGCATATTCTTCAAATAATTGGTTTGATTGCTGAAGGAGGATTGAATATTATCTCGAAGCTCGGATCTTATCTCATTTCCTTGCTTGGTAATATCTCCTTTAAGATTGATAATTTGACTCTGCAGATTCTTGATTTGCTCACCTTGGGTTCTCATTATGGCTTCAACATCCGGATTAATGGGTGGGGCTTGTTGGGCGGGTGGGTGATAAGGATTAAAAGCTCTTGGTGGGATTTGGTTGCTTCTATTGTAGTTGTTTGCGGGGTTTTGGTTTTGAGGAGAAAAACCGGGTGAAAGGTAGTTGTTTGATCGGTAACTCAGCAAATTTCTATCCCCTTGAGGTCGAATAATTACCATAAGCTGCATACACATTTTCTGGATTTCCTTGAGTCGAAGGATAATCGGTGTATGAGTGAGGACTGCCGCATGTTTCACAAGGATTGGCAACCGCTTTAACTTGTTGTTGTTGTTGGTTTGAAGCGAGAAGCGTGATACTTCTGCTCATTTCAGTCATCATGCGGGTGAGTTCGGTCATATCGGGGTTTGCTGAAGTAGAAGAAACATTGACTCTCGGGTTGTTCCTTGAAGAAGCAGAGGAATCCCAGTTTTTGTGGTGAGTAGTCATGTTCTCAATAAGCTCTCTACACTCCTCGGGTCTCCTTTTCATGAATGTGCCACCGACGGCTGCATTAATCGTATCATGATCACGAAAAGTCAATCCGTTGTAGAAAGTAACAATTAAGGTCACAGGGAGCATGTTGTGGTTTGGACAACGATCAATCAAGACATTATATCTTTCCCAAGCATCAAAAAGAGATTCATCGGGATCTTGCATGAAACCGCTGATTTGATTGCGAAGGCTCGTGACCATGGATGGTGGAAATTAGCGCGATAAAAAGCGTTGAGTCATGTCATCCCAAGTATGAATTGAATTCTTTGGGAGACGATCAAACCATTTCTCGGCATGATGTGATAAAGTATGTGGGAAGAGTTGAAGGCGAAGCACATCCATTGTGGCACACGGCAACTTCATGCTTTGGGTGATTGTAATGAACTTGTCGAGGTGTTTGTTGGCATCATCATCAGGCAATCCATGGAATGGGTTAGTTTGCACTTGCTGAATCATGTGGTGCTTCAACAAAAACTCCGGAGCGTTGATTTGCATCGGCGCAATCGGTCCTCCTCGTCCAAACATGGTAGGTTGACAAAGCTCCTCCATTGTCCTAAGATCGGGTTGTGGAAGAACATTGTTGTTATTGTTGAGGTGCGGTGGATTATTGTTGTTGACACCTGCCATACTTAAATCTTCTCGAGTCTCAGGCTCTTGATAATTAAAAGATCTAGTACGCATACACCTACAAAGGCAAAAGAAAACAATACCAAACACAAAGACAATATATATACACAATAAAAATAAAATCTTTTTGGATTTTTGAAAATTTTAATTTTTATGGATTTTCAGCAATTTTTAATTTTTATGATTTTTTGAATTTTTTGTGCAAGAAAATAACGCTCACAAGTGAACGGATCCCAAAAAGCAACGCGTCCTCACAGAAAACCGTTAATCTTTACGAAAAGAGCCGGCAGCGGCGCCATTTAATACATGGCTTTTGGCCAGGTAAAAATATTCGTTTAAGTATGTCTCTTCGAATTGAAAAAGGAATTTAGTGTGACTCTGCTGTTCTTTGGTGAAACAAATAGTGTGTCGGTGTAGTATATTAAATGTGCAAAAACAATTAAAGTAAAAGTGCGTTAAAATAAATCTAAGTTTATTTAAAAGTAAAGGTGCAAGTATTTAAAAGCGTGGCTATAATTAAAAGGCACTAAAAGTAAATAACGCAAACTTAAATCTATCTAAGGCAAACTTAAAACGCAACTAAACTTAAAACTAAGGCAAGGCTAAAATAAATCTAAGGCAAATAAACTTAAAGTGCGAGTAAGGAAAAAGGCGGGAAAAATAAAGCTCGAAATTAAAAAGCAGAAAATTAAAAATTGAAATTAAAGAAACTGAAAATTACCTCTATTCGGAATAAATTGCCTACTCGGAATAGTTCCTTATTCGGGATATTGTCACCTATCCGGAATAAGTTCCCTATCCGGAATAAACTTTCCTACTCGGAATATATCCTTATGCGGAATAATTCCCTATGCGGAATATCCAGCCCTACTCGGAATATATATCCCTATGCGGAATACCTATGCGGAATATCCAGCCCTACTCGGAATATATCCCTATGCGGAATACCTATGCGGAATATCCTTCCTATCCAGAATAATGGATATTCCGGATAAACCACCTTTGCTAAAACCTTTATCCGGTATATTGTCACCTATTCAGAATAACTTTTAGCTGGCTTGATTTGGAATGTTCCTGGGAGATCAAAACCTGGGAAAGATAAAGAAACAAACACCCCGAAGAACAAGGAAACACAATCAATACGGATCAACTAAAACTTAAGCAAAATCAACCACAAGATTAAATCCACTAATCAATAAACATCTATTAAGCATAAACAATCAATCCAAAACAATAAAACTAACGATAAAGATCAAGATAATCAAAACCCATTTTGATCAAAATAAGAACATAAGAACATGAACATGAACATAAAAAATAAAAATCAAAGATTAAGAAAGGTAGAATGAGAGATGAACAATAAAGATAAAGATTGACAAGAATTAAAAGAAAAATTTACTTGAAATTAAAATGGTAATTAAGGTGCAAGACAAGTATTTAAATTTGACAAGTATTTAAATGACAAGGTAATTAAAAGTGGAAGAACTAATTGTCACTATTAGCCAACAAAATGAAAATGATTAAGAACTAATCTATATATAGGGGAGGATTAAGGAATGCTTAGGAAGCTTCCTCCCCTCTTTCCTTTCTCTTTAATTGCATGCTTAGTCCTTCCTTCTTAATCTCTTTGTTAATTGCACCATTAGTCCTTAAGCCTTTAAATCTTCTTTAATCTTGGACTTTAATGACTTTTGGATCGGGATTTCTTTGAACTCGTCTTTTAATTCTTCAATAAATTAGACTTGAGTTTTTCAGCTTTTGATAAACATCCGTCTTTTGACTTTTTCTTCGATAAATCTTCAGAATTGGTTTTGGACTTCCGTTCTTTTTGCACTCTTGACTTCTTGACTTCGTCTTTCATCTTTTTCTTCAATAAAAGCCCGTGAATGCCCGTGTTTTCTCCACTTTTCACAATTTCGTCCTAAATCACAACAAAAACACAAACCACGCATAATTCTGACATAATTGACATAAAATACATGTTTTGGTCCGGTTATTATTGTAATTAAGTGGTAAAAAGGATGGGTGTTTACACACCTATCATCCCGGTTGGTTGGTGTGGGTCCCACGGAATCATCAAGACACGGGGTACCCCGACTTGGTTCGGGGTACGGTGTCGATTTCATGTCCGGTTCATTGTTTTTAGTTAGATCCGGTTCATGGTGTATGTTTAGTTTTATTTTTTTATGATCTTATGTTAAAAATTAAATTAATAAATGACATGATTAATTTAATAACATGACTTAGGTTATCTTAATTATTCTAGACTTATAATTAATTAATTATTTAAAAACCATGATTATAATTAATTAATTAACATGACTTAGGTTATATTATTAATAAATAATAATACATGTTTTAACCTAAGTATTTAACTTTATTTAATTAAAAACATGTTACACTTTAATTAAATATTTTAACCTATAGTTTAATTTAATTACATGAAATAATTAAACTATACATTATATCATATCACTTAGAAAATAATCATGAAAACACTTAGGCTTATATACTTAGCTTATTTAACCAGCTTATTTCTAATTATGAAACTTTCTATTTTTAGAAACTTAATTAAATAAGGCAGCTAATCTATTTATAGAAACCTTCTATTTTTAGAAACCTATTTATTTCAGGCAGCTAATCTATTTATGAAAACTTATTTAATTAAGGCAGCTGATCTATTTATGGAAACTTTCTATTTTTAGAAACTTATCTATTTTAAGAAGTAATTCTATTTTTGGAAACTTTCTATTTTTGGAAACTTTCTATTTTTTGAAACTTTCTATTTTTGGAAACTTTCTATTTTGGAAACTTTCTATTTTTGGTAACTTTCTATTTTTGGAAACTTTCTATTTTTGGAAACTTTCGATTTTAGGAAACCTGTTATTTTTGGAAAGTTACTTGTTATTACATAGTAAGTATAATAACACATGAAATACCAGAAATACTTAATCAAATTAAACAGAATATAAGATAAACACGGTTTAAGGCTTTAAAACAGTAAAACATGGTAAGAACACATAAAACAAGCTAAGACATGACCTAAAACCAGCTACGTATTTAGTAAGCAGATACTTATTCATGTATGTATTTATGTAGCACTAGTGATTCGGAAGTAGGATTCCTCTCAGTTCGTCTTCTTCGTTCACTGGACATAAGGTACGGATTCCCGTCCTTTCAGTATGGACATTCTTTCCTTATTAGGATTCCCCATATGCAGCCAAATGTTTTCTCGTAGTATAAGTTACGTGTTTGATTGCTTATGTTTAATTAAGATTACCTATAGCCATATACATGCATGACCAGTTTCACCTAGTTATGGAGGTACCATAACCATAACATTAGAGGCACTGATGTTATGACTTCACCACGGCGGAGTGATTGCTCGTGGCGTCCCTTCAGCTTTTGGCCATTTATATTATATTTATCATGTGGGGCGTATGGGTGCATCCTAGTTACATGTTTTTAGTCAGGATTTCATGGTGAATGTGGTGTGTGCCTTGCATCCTTCACAAGGAGTTGATCCCTCCTACCCAAAAACCAGTATATTAAATTAGAGGCAACCCCTCTAATTTTGCATGATGAGGTCACCCCTCCAAGTATTCATGCACGGTGGATTTTCATGACCTATATTGGCTAATGGTATATGACAAACAGTTTTTATAAGATAAACATAAGACTTTCAAACTATAAAATCAGTTTTATCAAGACTTAACCAGGTTACTCGGGACTTAGTTTCTTCCGCTGTTATATGTTATATGCTTATCCTATTCATGCTTTATTGTACATCCGTGCACTGAGCGTATTTGCTCAGCCGTTTTCCTTTTCTATGTTCCCAAAACGGTAGGTACTCAGGGACGTTTGTAGATACTAAGAGTACGTGCATATGGACTGGAAGCTGTCTAGCCTTCTTTATTTATGCATTTCTTTTCCTATGATACATTTGCTATGGACATTGTTTAGTCCTTTCCTTTACTATACTTATGTTTGTGTGTGATGAGCTTTACTTTTGGACTACCGATGTTTGATTCCGGTATTTTCCTTTTATGGTCAAGTAATGTTTAGACATTTTTCCTTGTATGCTTTGATGACAAGCCATAATTGCATGTGACATTTCCATTATCAAAATGGGGTGTTATAAGTATTATAAGTAAATTTTTTATTTTACTTAAGCAAGAAACATAATTACAAGTTTAAATGGTTGTTGTTAATAATTGTACTACAGTCATTTAGATAAATACTGTAGCATTAATAAACTAAATTAAAAATCTGTATAAGCATACACATACGTTCCTCGTATTATTTATTAAGATTGTACTATTTGATTAGGCAGTAGCTTGTGGCGTGAGCATTATTTGAATATTCATATTATACAGCTATTGAGAACTCCAAGGTGAGTTTACAGCCCCATATGAACTATTGATAAACTTTTCCTCTACGGGGGAGAAAACATGCAACTATTTTATTGGACATTACTGAATTGTATAAACTTGATTACGATTGACTATTATAGAAACTGTTAAATTATTGTAATTGCTCGAATGTTATAAATAGATCTATTTGGGACTGACCATCCCCAGCTAGGTGAGTCATACTCACTGTGCCTTGGCCGGGACAACAAATGTATACCATGTTGGAACTGGTTTGGGTGTCTTTTTGTAGGACACCAAGTTCTCATCTGTTGAGGACTATGGAAAGTTAAGCTTCAGTTTAGAGTAATAAAAAATGTAATCTACCCTTCTTAGTAAAAATGCTTTGTGCATTGTTACTACGATGATTGATGTGTATCCAAACTAATCTTTATTAAACCTGTAAATTCACCAACTTTATGTTGACTCTCTAAGCATGTTTTTCTCAAGAAGATGAAGTTAATACATGGTGTGTGCATGGACTCAAGCATCATTGTAATCTGCATTGTAGGACTCATCAGGGGTTCTATTTGGTAAAATAAACATTTTACTTATATCATGTTGAAGACAATTTTTATAAATTTGTACAATGATCATGTAATATGTTTTGAATAATCTCTTATCTTATGCTCTATGACCTATGTTCTATCGATCCACCCTTGTGACATCTCAGTTGATAATTCCGCATATTTTGACCCAACCCGGGGGTGTCACAGAGAATAGTATTAGAGCATTAGTTATAGAGAACCAGATAAATTTTTAAATAAAATAAAATAAAATAATTTTTCTTTTATTTAAAACTGGACTATAACTTTACAAAAATATTTTGGGATTATTTTTTGGGACCATAATAGTCAAGCATGTAGATCGTAGGGCATGTAAGTATGTTACATGAACTAAGTGTGCATTGATATTTCTTTTGGTCTGGTAAATGATTATATATATAAGTATTAATATATATAACCTTAAAACATTGCGATGTTTGTTTAAAAGGGTAGACTTCATAAACTTGTAACCAAAAATAATTTTTCTTTTGTTTGTAAGCTTATACTTACTTCAAATTTAAAATAATATTATTTTTAGAGTATCATGACTCCACCTACTGCACCTCCGACTCTCCTACCAGAGGTAGCCTCTGTTCCAGCTATCCCTTCATCACCACAATCAGTACAGTGTGGATGGCTATCGGCCTCAGACTCAGAGGACGACCAGACTATCAGAGCTGCACTTCCTGATGAATCTTTCTCTGTCCCAACATCAGCTATACTGGTCCCCACCACTGTGGAGGAGGACCGGGTATCTCCTGACCTACCATCTTCTGCACCTTCATCATTACCACCGGGCTATTTTCCCGAGTCTCTACTTTCTCGAAAGAGGAGGTATGAGGCTATACCCGACTCCACTTTCAGATCTGGGAGGGTTCCGGGGCGGGACATGTTGATCTTGTCCAAGCCTAGATCGCCACACTGGCCACACGCCAGGAGCTGGATATATCAGACCTTCGCGGCCTGTTGACAGCAGGCCAATTGGGCTACACTGTCATCCATGAGCGTATCGAATCTCTCACTCACACTATGAGGGGAGACGCCCAAGCAGCCCGAGGTGTTCAGGCTATGACTGACGAGGCATTACAGTTTCTATCGGAGGAGAACTACCGTCTCCATCAGCGTATCCATGTCATGGAGGGTCTTCAGCATCAAACCCATGCTGCTCTATCTGCTCAGGAGCAGTCCTTGTCTATTTTCTTTTTACCTTGCCACCGTCCGACACGATGGGGTTACTATAGAGATGGCTTATCTTCGAGGAGTCGTCGACAGACTTCGAACCCAGCTGCTGACAGCACTCCGTATGCTTAAGACACCCGAGTGACAGTTCGGGCATTATGGAGTACTAGGACAGCATCTGCAGCTCTACCAGCCCCACCAGCACCAGCCTCATCCAGCAGACCCACTAGGCAGGGTTAGTATAGATGTACTAGATTTATTGTACATCATGATAAGCATACGGGTTGCATCCCAACTATCATGGTATAGGGCTGTTGTACTTTTATTTCTTTCCAACTTTTGTGATATATCCCTGTACTGTACCTTTCGTTTTCGAACTATTTCTTTTGGATGTAATGTATTAAAGACTGTGTGTACCACTACCCTGGACAGGGCCTGACAAGCATATGACTTGGATTTTGTTATGCTAGATGAATGTTAAACTTCTTAAGGAAATGGCATGTAATCACTTTCTTTTATTATATCTGTTGTGCAATGTATTATATTATGAAATCTTGACAGGTTATCCAATTTGTTATGAAATCGATGCATGAATTTTCCCCGTGCAAATATATAAAAACTGTACTAATGCTTGAACTAATGATCTCATTTTGTGTATTATTATAGACAAATGACGATTACTCGATTAAATCCCAATAATGCAACTACTTCAAACGCCGCTAATACCGAACCTCCTGGAGCTACTCAAAATGTCACTGCTGCTCAACTCAGGGGATTGATAAATGAGGACATCACAGCAGCTATGGCAGCCAGAGAAGCTGATCCAAATGTGAACAATGATCCAAACCTCAATATGCGCAGAAACAACGCCAATAGGGGTTGTTCTTACCCCGACTTCTTGAAGTGCAAACCCTCATACTACCAAGGAAAGGAAGGAGTTGTTGAATTGATGCAATGGTTTGAAAGACTTGGGACTGTTTTCCGCATCAACGGTTGTGCTGACGAGAACAAAGTCAAGTTTGCCACCTGCACACTACTCGAGAGCGCCCTTACCTGGTGGAACTCTGTTGTCGCTACCCTTGGACATGACACCGCTTATACTCTCACTTGGGCCAACCTTAAGGAGAGGATGAATGAGAAGTACTGTCTTAGAGGAGAAATGAAGAGGTTGGAAATTGAACCGTGGGATCTTAAATGCAGAAACAATGACATCCTTTCGTACAACCAAAGATTTCAAGAGTTAAGCCTGATGTGTACCAGAATGTTCCCTCAAAGAAGCGACAAGATTGAGAAGTATGTGAGTGGACTCCTGACAACATTCATGACAATGTGCTAGCATCACGACCCACTACCGTTGAAAGTGCGATGGAACTCGCGACTGAGCTGATCAACAAACGAGCCCGCAATTTGTCTGAAAGGCAAACATAGAACAAGAGAAAGTCGGATGAAAGCTCCCGTAGCCATCACCAGCAGCCTCCCAAAAGACAAGAGGTTGGGGAAACCTATGATACTACTCCCATAACCAGCACCAAGAACTACTCAGGTTCCAAGTCTAAGTGTCCAAAGTGCAACTATCACCATGTTGTTGGAGGTCAATGTCAGGGATGCTACAAGTGCGTCCAACAAGGCCATTTTGCTCGTGAATATCAAGAAAATGCTGTTACCCCGGTTCGACCCAACAGCAACCCCGGAAACAACAACAGGGGCAGGTCCAATACCCGTGGAAGCGGGAGTAGACAACAGGGAAACCGAAACCCCACAGTTGGAAAACAGTGGACCAAAGAGAACCGTAGTGTGTTACGAATGTGGAACCCCTGGACACGTGAGACCTGATTGTCCCAAGTTGGCCAACCAGAAGAAGGACAACAAGGGAACTTCATCACAAGTGTATATGGTTGGCAATGCCCAAGCCAATCCGAATTCCAACATCGTCATTGGTAAGTTTTTACTAAACCAACGATATGCATCTGTCTTGTTTGACACAATGGCGGACTGAAGCTTTATATATAATGATTTCAGTAAAATATTGGAAGTCACCCCATCAGTTTTATACCCCTACTATACTGTAGAACTAGCCGACGGAGAAGTTGTGACGGTTGACACCATCATTCGAGGTTGTACCTTAAACCTTTCCAATCACCCGTTTAACATCGACCTGATTCCGGTAAGTCTTGGTAGCTTTGATGTCATTATTGGCATGGATTGGCTAGCAAAGTATCATGCAGTTATCATATGCAATGAAAAACTGGTTCGTATACATTGGGGAGATGAAACCTTGATTATACGAGGGGACGGTAACCCCGACATAATCAACACTAGACTTAGTGTTATCTCCTGCACCAAAGTCCAGAAACATTTGGTTAAAGGATACCCCTCTTTTACTCGACCATGTTTTTCCCAAATTGATGACTAGGAAAATCTAAGCCTAAAAGACATGTCCAACTCACAATGGGTGTATTTTGTAGGGTTGCGTTTGACATCCCTCACAGAGAGATGTTGGATGCCCCCATGCTTTTGGACAATCCCTTTTCCATTTTCAGCTCCAATTAGTTCGACTATACCATCATCCAACCAGCCTTGAAATGAATGACTTCCTCTTTTTCTTTAGAAGCCGAAATTTGTGTAAATTTTGGACCACTAACATTGAACGCACAACCTATCCAGCCTCACCCCAGATGCGCACTTCTTTATTCTTGGTATCTTCTTCTATTTTCCACCATTTTTACCATTAGGAATGAAGGTATATCATATCTTCCATCAGAGAGGAGGATACAGGAATAGAACATCCCCAACTCTCCTAACACATAAAACATGCAGGCAGGTCCTCCTCATATCAGATTTCATTTGTAATAGATTTGTCCTCCTAACCAAAGCCACAACACCATTGGTCTTCTCCCAACTTTTGATAGGATGTGACCGGGGCCCTGTTGAAAAAGCCCTTATAAATCCATCCGTAGTAGCAGCAGCACCCATCAATGCTCAATCGGATGTATAGTGTGATCAAGATAAAGATCTCTTTGCATCGCTTTTTGTCCATCCATAGTAGCAGTAGCATCCATTACTGCTCAATCGGATGTATAGTGCGATCCTGATAAAGATCTCTTTGCATCGCTTTCTGTCCATCCATAGTAGCAGCAACATCCATTACTGCTCAATCGGATGTATAGTGCGATCCTGATAAAGATCTCTTTGCATCCCCGTAGTAGCAGCAACATCCATTACTGCTCAATCGGATGTATAGTGCGATCCTGATAAAGATCTCTAATAACTGTTATTTTAGTTGATTAAATATGTAGCTTGCAAGATCTTTCTTTGCGTTGCTGGTACCCAATTATGATTGTCGTTGTTTCGTTCTCGGTATCTTCTAGAATCGATCACGGTTCAAAGTGGAATTGTTGTAATTGGTGACTAAAAAGGGGGAGCTTTGATCTATGTCTACTAAAATGATAAGTGCGAAAAGTAATAAAAGTAAACCAAAAGTAATGGTTGAAAGTAAAACTAGAATTAAAATTAAACAGTAAATACCTTCCCTTGGATAAACAACTGATTCGGAATAAAACTATTGATCCAGAATATTCACTTCATCCGGAATATAACACTTTACTCGGAATAATAAATACCACCTTCATTCGAAATAATCGTTGACACGGAATATTTGCTTGATGCGGAATGATAGCTTGACTCGGAATAAATGTGGTTGATCCGAAATGTAGTGGTTGATCCGGAATGTAGTGGTTGATTCGGAATAAATGAGTTGATCCGGAATGTTTATCTTGATCCGGAATATTTTGCTTGACCCGGAATAAATTTCTATCCGGAATAAAATGATTAGAAGCTTGATTCGGAATAATTAGTTTACTCGGAATAAAACTTGATCCGGAATATAAGAGTTGATCCGGAATATTTGATGTTCCGAATCAAAGAACTTGATCCGGAATATTTTCACAAAACCCTTGATCCGGAATATGAAGTTGATTCGGAATCTGGGCAAGTTTAAAAACGCGAATAACAGGGGAATGTTTAACACACGAATTTAACCCAAAATCCACCAAGTTTTTAATCAAAACATAAACCAATTTAACCACTAATCATTTACCTATGATAAATATCAATCCAAAACAACAAAAACATAAAACCCACTTACTTTTTAAGATCAAACTCAATAAAATGAAACTTAGAACTTTTAATAAACAAGAGAAGAAAGAAAGATTAAATGAGAACTTGTATTAAGGATTAAGATTCAAACAAACAAAATGGAAAGATTAAACTTACAAGATTGTGGAAGAATCAAAAGACAATAACAATCACCAAACACCTTAATGGTGATGGTGCTTCCTACGAAACAGGAAAGAAAATAACAGAAAGAAAAGTTAGTTGAAAAATGTGAATGGTAGGGGTATTTATAGGGCTTGGCTTGGTTTGGTGAGTGGGCTTTCTCCCTTTCTTTTTTTCTTCTCGTCTTCTTAGAAAAGTTGCCGTTTTTGATTTCGATTCGGGATTTGTCGACGAATAAAAATTTGACTCGTCTTTTAATTTCTTCATTTAATAGACTTGAGTTCTTCGACATATGTAAATCTTCCATCTTTGGTCCTTTTCTTCGATAAATCTTCGAATAGGCCCATTGACTTCAAATCTTTTGCATCTCTTGGACTATAGACTTCGTCTTTTCGTCTTTTTCTTCGATAAAACCAGTGCAATCCCATGTTTTCTTCAATATTTTTCCGGTTGGCTCTGAAAACACAACAAACACACTAACCACGCATAATTCCAAACAAATGACATTAAATACGCGTTTTGGTCTTGTTTTAGCAAGAAATAAGTGGTAAAAGGATGGGTGTTTTCACACCTATCAAATCCCCTACACTTAACCATTGCCATGCCCTCATGCAATGCTACAATTTTAAAGCACGATTTACATTTCTCATCATAAATAACCCACCTTGGCCTTTATTAAATTCTAAACACTAAGGAAACCAAAAGAACAAAACAAGTAAAGTATTTAAAGACTTACATTGGGGTTTTAGATTGTCATGAATGTTCATCATTCTCAAGTTTCACGTTCCCCATACCAAGCTTAAAAACGAGATCATTGTTATTATAAGTTAGCAAACTAACACGAACTCATGTGGCCCAATTATTCACTTAGACTCCCTTATTCCTAGGTGTAACTCTTATATTTTATTTTTGTCTTGAATGATCACGAGGATGCATTGTTTGACTTATTTCGATAGTTATTTAGGCTGAAAACAAAGTGGGACGATTTAATCAATAGTTAGCTAAAGGACAAAATCTTTTAAAACTGCTTCTCGGGACCTCATAAAGTTCATATCTTGGCATAACTCGCTTCACGATTTGAGACCTTTCTCGGACCGATATTTGGCAGCGACTTCATACTTCGAATCTTTGAGAGACGTTCTTGAAATTATGGTCTTCTCTTCATAATAGGAATTTCTTCACTTGAAGTTTTAGGAGATTCTTCATCTTTGGACCACGACTTCTTTCATTTTTCTCCAATCTTTATTTTGGACTTTGATATAGAACGATCCGCCTCCTTTTTGGACTTGGATCTATTTATCCTCATACCTTGCTAGGGTCTTTTCGGATATATTTCTCCATGATCTTTTGGAGAGTTCTTGCTTTTCGTCGTGTGTCTTGATCCTTCATATTGATTTTCGATAAATGATTCTTCACATCACTTTTGGATCTTTAGCAACAAAATGTAGCCCTCATGCCTTGTTAGGGCCTTTTTGGACTCACCAATCTTCGCATCCTGCTTCAGTAAGTTATGCCTTGGCTATGAACTCTAATTAATACCGAGCAACTTTTAAACAATCTTGGGCTAGAAGCTAAGTATCTTTTCAAATCGTACAACCTTATTTTTTGCAGATAAATTTATTAGCAAGCGATCGGAGAATAGTCTTATAATCAACTCACATAAATTCACGAAAGAATACCAAACTTATAATTTACTCTATCATTTCTCGTTCTCCACAATTTAAAATCTAAAGGAATGAGACTCTTGATGCTTAGCCAATTAAATCAATGTTTTGGGTTTTCGAGTCTCCTATAGGGTCTTTCATCTTCTTAGACTCTTTCAAGTTTTGAATTTGCGTTTTAAAGTTCCCTTGATAAACGACTCTCTAGGATCAATTAAAGGAACTTGTGAAAAGTTCTTGTTCTTAACCCGTGAGAGTTAAGACTTTCGCGTTTTAAAGCTCCTTATATAAAAGCCTAGCAAAACTTGTCTTAAACACGTTAAGGATACTAGCTAGAGTAAACTTAGATAAGTAAACTCGGGTTGAGTCAAAATATTCACGACTTTGAAAATTTAAAACCAATTTATTGAAATTTTATTCTAGCAAGGAGAGAAGTTAAACATATAAAAGGAAAGTGCAACTATACAACTAGGCCAAAATAGATTAAAAATTTTGAAAAATGTCAAAAAATTGAATTTTCCGATTAAAAAAAGGCACTTTAATGGAAAAGTCCACTTAAAACTTCGATAGAAGTCTCTCCTACACTTAATATAAACATTGTCCTCAATGTTTAAGCATGTGGGAAAAGTCTCCCCTACACTTATGACATTGTACACGTTGGTTAGATCAAGTTAAGGAGGAGAAAACTAAAGTGATCAATTTCAAATGTGAGTATAAGAAGATTGAATCACGATAGTTGAGAGATAGAACCGGTATTGCGGATAACATGGGAGCACGGTTCTTCAAAGATTCCAAGAGTGCACTTATCCCTGTAATCACATCACCATACAAACACAAGGAACCTATATAGCTCCCCCTACACTTAGGATGAAAAACAGGAAAGGGGGATAGATACTCGGGTTGCCTCCCGAGGAGCGCTTGTTTTTGTTAACCGAGTCACGAGCCTGACTCGGTCCCGAACTAATTCATGGGAAACGTGGTGAGGGATGGAATCATCTCATGAGATATGTCCTCACCAAAGTACAACTTCAAACGCTGGCCATTCACCTTAAAATTGGGCCCATTTGGCTGAGAAAGCTCAATGGTGCCATAGGGAAAGATATTGGCGATGGTGAATGGACCAGACCAGCGGCTCTTCAACTTGCCCGAGAAGATCTTCAACCGAGAGTTAAAAAGTAAGACTTGATCACCAACGTGGAACTCTCGGTTCTTAATTTTAGCATCGTGCATAATCTTGGTCTTCTCCTTGTAGATCAATGAGTTCTCGTAAGCTTCATTCCTCAATTCATGTAGCTCGTTGAGTTGAATCTTGCGAAGATCACCGACTTTGTTGATGTCGAAGTTAGCCCACTTCAAGGCCCAGTATGCCTTATGTTCCAGCTCGATGGGAAGGTGGCATGCTTTCCCGTACACAAGACGATAAGGTGTACAACCAATCGGCGTCTTATAGGCGGTACGAAAAGCCCACGGAGCATCATCAAGTTTATCGGCCCATGAGGCACGATGCTCTCCCACAGTACGTTCCAAAATTCTCTTCAATCCACGGTTGGATATTTCGGCTTGACCGTTGGTTTGAGGATGATAAGCGGTGGAAAGACGGTGATTGACACCATACTTAGCCATGACTCTTGAAAATTGATCATTGCAAAAATGAGTCCCGCGGTCACTGATTATAGCACGAGGAACACCGAGTCGAGCAAACAGTTGTTTCAAGAAATTACAAACCACCCTCGCGTCGTTAGTGGGTAAAGCTTTGGCTTCAACCCATTTGGAAACGTATTCAACGACGACAAGGATGTATATGTTTCCTTTAGAAGAAGGGAATGGCCCCATAAATTCGATGCCCCCTACATCAAAGATTTCACATTCTTATATGAAATTTTGAGGCATCTCATCTTTATGTGTGATCTTGCCTTGTTTTTGGCAAGCATCACAATGTTTAACCATCTCGTGAGCATCACGATAAATGGTGGGCCAATAAAATGCCGAGTCAAACACTTTTTTGGCGGTGTAGTTGGGACCAAAGTGACCACCGGTGGGTCCTTTATGGCAAGCCTTGAGAATGTCCAAAGCGGCCGGTCCGTCAACACATCGGTGAATAATCAAGTCAGCGCATTGTTTGAATAGAAAAGGGTCATCCCAAAAGTAAGTCTTAACATCATTCAAGAACTTTTTCTTTTGTTGGGATGTTAACCCTTTGATGAGAACACCACCCGCTAAGTAGTTTGCAATGTCGGCAAACCACGGGGTGTCATCAAGATTGAGATTTATAGACATTAAGGTCTCAAGGGGAAAAGAGTCATTGATCTCTTTGTTCGGATGATCCCCTTGATATTGATCCTCCAGTCTACTTAGATGATCCGCGGCTAGGTTTTCGGCTCCCTTCTTGTCACAAATTTCAATGTTGAATTCTTGAAGGAGTAAAACCCAGCGAAGAAGTCTTGGCTTAGAGTCGTGCTTAGTCATCAAGTACTTCAACGCGGAATGGTCCGTGTATACGATTGTGGTGGATAAAACAAGATAGGGGCGAAATTTATCAAAAGCATAGACAACAGCTAAAAGCTCTTTTTCGGTTGTCGTATAATGCAATTGTGCCCCCGTCATTGTCTTGCTAGCATAATGGATTGGTTGGAAGTGTTTATTCACTCTTTGGCCCAAAACCGCTCCAATAGCAAAGTCGCTAGCATCGCACATCAACTCAAAGGGTAGCTCCCAATTAGGGGTAACCAAGACCGGTGCCTTAGTTAGCTTATCCTTAAGAAGATTGAAGGCTTCGATACACTCTTTAGAAAAGATAAAAGGAATATCTTTTTCCTAGAGGAGGGTCATCGGGCGAGCGATTTTAGAGAAATCCTGAATGAATCAACGATTGAAGCCCGCATGACCCAGAAAACTTCTCACACCCTTCACGGTTGAAGGTGGAGGTAATTTGGCTATGACATCTACTTTAGCACGGTCGACTTCAAGACCGGCTTTTGAAATTTTGTGTCCTAACACAATGCCTTGTTTTTACCATAAAATGGCATTTTTCCCAATTGAGAACAAGGCGAGTGTCTTCGCACCGCTTAAGCATACGTTCTAAATTGGCAAGGCAAGAAGAGAAGGAATCCCCAAAGACCGAGAAATCATCCATGAAGACTTCCATGGTTTGCTCAACCATGTCATGGAAGATAGCCAACATGTACCTTTGGAAAGTCCCGGGGGCATTGCATAAGCCAGAAGGCATCCTTTTGTAGGCAAATGTGCCATAGGGACAAGTGAATGTTGTCTTCTCTTGATCTTGGGGATCGATGGGTATTTGGAAATAACCCGAGAAACCATCTAGAAAGCAGTAATATTCATTACCCGCTAAACGTTCAAGCATTTGGTCCATAAAAGGAAGAGGGAAATGATCCTTTCTCGTGGCATCATTGAGTTTGCGATAGTCTATACTAACTCTCCACCCAGTAACGAGACGTGTAGGAATCAACTCTCTGTTTGCATTGGGCACAACGGTGATTCCGCCTTTCTTAGGCACACAATGGACTGGACTAACCCATGGGGAATCTGAGATAGGATAAATCATGCCCGCATCAAGAAGTTTGATAACCTCTTTTTTGATAACGTCATGGATTTTAGGATTCACCCTTCGTTGGCTTTGAATTTTGGGCTTAAAGTCGTCCTTCATGAGAATTTTATGCGTGCAAAAGTGAGGATCAATTCCGCGAATATCAGAGATTTTCCAAGCGATAGCTCGTTTATGTTTCTTGAGAACTTTAATGAGACGAGTTTTCTCATCGGCTTTTAAGTCCTTAGCAATGATAACGGGAAGTTGATCAATGCCTTCTAAGAAAACATACTCGAGATGAGGAGGTAGGTCCTTAAGCTCAAGAGTAGGAGGATCCTCAATAGATGGTGTAACTAACGATGGATCATCATTAGTCACCTCTTTAGGAGAAGGAGGAGAAAACGGGTCTTCATTGAGAAGTTTCTCAATTGTATGAATGTCTTCATCCCAATCGCTGGGAGAATCATCATATTTAAGATCGAGAGGACCCAAGCAAGCTTCAAAATCATCCAAGTCACTTTCTCCAAAAGGAGTTAATGACGGAGCAATTGAGGCAACGGTCTCAACATTGGGTAGAGAAGAGAGAGTACTTTTGCAAGCATCATGAAAGTGTTCCTCACAAGCCTCATCGAGAACATCAATAGCATTAACACTCTCATATGAATAAGGTTGCTTAAAAATCTTACCCATATTAAAGAAAATTTTATCGTCACAAACTCTCATGAGTATTTCACCCGCGGCTACATCAATGAGAGTGCGACCGATCCTCAAGAAGAGACGTCCAACGATTAATGGAACACGAGGATCCATCTCGTAGTCAACGACAACAAAATCCGCCGGGAAGGTGAATTTGTCAACGCCAACGAAGACGTCTTCGGCTATCCCCACTGGATAAGCAACGGTACGGTTAGCTAATTCCAAAGTCATTTTGGTGGGGACAAGCTCGAGGAGAGATAATTGCTTCCAAACACTTTAAGGCATTAAGTTTTGTTGGAAATACGTTTTACGTATTAAGAAGGATCGGTCACTCCAACGATAGTCCTTGTAATAGCTCGTAGTTTAGTTAACACTCTTTATTTATCAAACAAGTCCAAGCCAAGCCTACAACATGTGTAGGCCGGCCCAAACATGTAAGCCCAAGCCCATTACAAGGCTTAGGTATATAAAACCTCTCCTTTGATGGAGAGGGTGGTGTGGTTTCATAATTTACACATAGTTGTTATTAACTTTCTCTCTCTAAAAGTGTGAAATCCACCATCTTTCTATCTCTTTCTCTATCTAAAAACATAAGCATAGATTTACAAATCTACAAATGGTATCAGAGCTTGGGATGAAATATAGGTTTGTTTTTGTGTTGAGTATTGTCTTCTAAATAATCCGTAGAGTACAAGTTGGTTTTTGCCGAAATCTTCAAATTTTTTTGGTTTGATCATAGTATTAAGTAGTGTAACATAGGGATTTGTGCTTTAAAGTGTTCTTGGTATCTTGTTTTTCATTAAAACATCAGTTTTCTTGGATCAAAAGTGCAAAAAAGGTTGTGTTCTTCATTCCGAAATTCTAGCAGAAACATCCATCAGAAAGTACAAATTGTACTTGGGCTTCCATCGCAATAACCTTACCATCGGAAAGGGTTTGGTTCTACATTGCGATCGTGGGTTTTATTACTTATTCCGATCTGGCATTCCGATCGTACTTTGCGATCTAGGATTCCGACGGGTATAAGGAAGTATTTTAAGTCGTTACTCTGCTTGAATTTTGTCAGCTACTTTGCGATCTGAGCATTGCGATCTGAGTATTCCGATAGGTTTTTCGATCTGAGTATTACGATAGTTCTTTGCGATCTGAACATTTCGACCGCTCTGCATTGCGATCTAGGCATTCCGATACCATCATCATTCCGACAGGGTTACATTACGATCTGGACATTCCGATCTGACATTCCGATCAACATTCCGATCAACATTCCGATACCATCATCGTGTGTAATTTTGACTTGGAATTTTTGGTTTATCGAGAACATATTTTAGGGGATTTTAACATTGTTTCTCGATTTTAACTCACAACAACACAAAAATACTGAACCTTATTTCATTGCTCGATCAACTTTGTAAATCTTAACTTATTGAAATGGAGTACACATCTCTTACGGACAAGTCCATCCTCTCGGGTACGAATAATCGTCCACCAATTTTGGTGAAGACTATGTATGAGGAATGGGCTTCCCGAATGGAACTTTATATGTTGAACAAGGAGAATGGACATCTAATTTGGGCATCGGTGCTCAATGGACCATTAGATTATGGTACTGTGACGGAAGGTACGACTACTCGTCCTCGCACAACGGGTGAGTTGACTGGAGATATGAAGATTCAAGATAAATGTGATAAGTATGCTACAAACATCATTATCCAAGCCCTTCCTCCAGATGTCTACAAACTCGTCAGCAAACATAAAGTTGCCAAAGAGTTATGGGATAGAATTCGTGTTCTAATGCAAGGCACCTCGTTAACTAAACAAGAACGAGAGTGTAAGCTTTATGATACTTTTGATAAGTTTGCCTATGTGCCAGGGGAGACTCTCAATGATTACTATCTGAGATTTACCCTATTGTTGAATGAGCTTAATATCTATGGCATGGCAATCCCTACCTTTCAATTGAACACCAAGTATTTGAACACTCTTCCTCCAGAATGGAAAAAATACGTGACGGATGTTAAATTGGCTAAGGACTTGCATAACACCAATGTGGATCAACTTCAAGCTTTTCTTCAACAACACGAATGCCATGTGATCGAGGCTCGGTTGTCTACACCTCAATTTCATGATCCACTTGCTATGTATGCTTCTCAAAAAAACATGGCTTATACTTATCAACAACCATCATACTTGCAACAGCCACTACCACACATCTATCCGCAACCACAGCAACCATCTTATCAACCACCAATGATGCCACAGCAAGAATATCAACAAAGTGTTCATCAACAATCTTTTCAACAGCAACCACCATATCAAACATCACCATCACAAGCCAACACTTCTCCATTGGGCTATACTCCTCAGCAAGGATATTTTCCAATAGAAGCACAACTAGCACAAGCTTTCTACTCTAATGAACTTCCACCAATCCAAGCACCGGTCTTTACTCCAAATGATACGCCAGCTGATGTTCTAAACCATCTCACCGCCTACTTGTCAAAACTTGTTGCAACTAGAGGATTTCCACCAACAAACAATCAGCTCCGCACCTCATCAAATCCTCGACAACAAGCCACTGTTCAAGATGGTCAAGTGACGGTGCAACCTATTCAGGGAAGGCAAAATTCATATGGACCTCCTACAAGGACTGGGAACAATCAAGCTGTGAATTCTCAAGCTAGTGGAAATGGGAGTCCTATTGGTCCTAAGAAGGTTGTGACTTGCTACAATTGCCGAGGACAAGGTCATATGGCTAGGGAATGCACTCAGCCAAAAAGGAGAAAGGATGATGCATGGTTTCGTGAGAAGATGTATTTGGTTGATGCTTAGTCTAAGGGGAAGATTTTGGATTCAGAGGAGTTGGCATTTCTGGCAGACCCAGGGGCAGCAGATACTGAAGGCATTGCAGTTGTTTCCACTTCTAATGCAGCTTATCAAGCGGACGATCTTGATGCATACGATTCGGATTGTGATGACATTCACTCTGCCCAAGCTGCTCTCGTTGCTAATCTCTCCCACTACGGTTCTGATGTCATCAGTGAGGTACCAACCACATCTAATAATATTGATGAAAACCAACATCAAGTTGGGCATGAAAATGACAACCTCGAACAGCATTCGGGAACTAGTAACTCAAATAAAGTGGTACCCAATCCAACACATTTGAGTGAACCTCAACCAAATGCTACGACGGGTATGTAATCTTATGCTTAACATGATTTGGTAATGGTGCCTAAACATATTATTGATCAAATGCATATGGCCCTCAGACAATCCGTAGATACGAATTCCACCCTAACTGCTGAGCTTGCGTTGCATAAAGAAAAGGTCCCTCAAGAAGAGAAAATAACATGTTCTGAATTTGACCAATTTCGTTTTGAAAAGATTGAACACATGAAAGAAATAGAATCATTAAAAGCTAATCTTTCTAATGAATTAAAAGAAAAAGAGTCGGTTGTCAATAATTTTCAGAAACTTAAAATGGATTTCGAAACTCTCGAGTCTAAAAAGGTTGAATCGGAAATTAATGCTACCAAACTTCTTAAATTCAAAGAACAACAGCTTTTAAAACAATACGCTTCCACAGAAAAGGTTCATCTTTTAACTAAATCATTTAAAGAATTCGAACTTAAGCGTCTTCAAGATTTACCACCTAATCCCGGTTATGCAAAACAAGCTCAGGAATATATTCCCGGTCTTTATGATATGACCATAATTGGCAAATCGAAAGAAGCACCTTTTGTTCGTAGTACTGAGGAGACACAATCACTTGGGGATGAAACTCATTCTAAAATGCTTTCAAAATTCCATACAATTGATTATGATCAACATAACAAAGATCAATTTTCGAAAAAGACACGCATTCGCTTACAAAAGGAATTAGTAGAATTAACAGTTCTTGTGCCCCAAAGTTTGTCAAATGAAAACCTTCCTAGTACGTCTCCTACACTCGTCAAAAAGGATTTAACGAAGTTAATTCCACCGGTAAGTAAGGCGTCCGTTAACTTAAATACGGTTCACCAACACTTAGCCGATTTTGACAAGGTCATTTTGGAACGTACGACGGCCACGGCCATAACGGAAGGTGAATGGAACTTTGAGCACACTAGAGCTGCGTTTCGAGATGAAATTGTTCCGTTTGTAAACAATGTTAAAGCTTGTCTTCGTAATATTGATCAAGATTTGTTTTTGGAAATAGAAGAAGTTAGACGTGTTTTCAATGAAATGGAAGATGCTTATGAAAACAGTTTACTTGAAATAGAACGGGTTTCACGCCATAATGATCTGCTTCTGAATCAAGTGATGTATCATGATATAGTTTCTGTCTGTGTGAATACAAGTGTTGATAATGATTCTATTGTGCATAATGTGGAATCTGTGGATAATGTGGTAGATAGTACTTGTCACGAATCTGACGCTGAATTCTTAAAGCTTCAAGATTAATATTCTTCGCTTTCAAAACGTTTTGATGAGATTCAAACACATTGTATTTCGCTTGAATGCAAGCAACAATTTATTCAAGAAATCTTTGAAACGTCATTCGAAGGTGTTAATATCGATGATGCAAATTTTGAAAAGAATTTTCGATTGAATTTACAACCAAAACAGCGTCAGCCAAGTGACAAAGTTGCTAACTCTTTGCCGATAGAAATAGAGAAATCTAAGGAGCTTAACTGTGTGAACGTACTTGAGGCCGCTGAGAGTTTTAGACTTGATCTAGACAATCAAGTTTCCAAGATTTTGTCCAAAGTTGATAACTTAAAACAGAAAAATACACGACTCTTCAATTCAGTACAGCACGCATGTGTTGATACCACTACACAGAATCAATCGTTGATTGAACAATTGAATCGAAAGTCGGTGGAAATATCTGATTTGAGGGAACAAATTTGTGATAAAAATCTGGTCTTGGCTGAGTTAAAGGAAACACTTCGTACTCTAAAAGGTAAGAATGTTGTGGATAACGCAGCCACTATCTCAGCATCGTCCTCTAGTGCAATCAAAAGAACCCTTATAGCCGTCACACCACTTAACAAGGGCCCTAGGACTAAACCATCTCAAACTTTGGTCACTAAAGATAAGGCGGAATCAAAACAAGCTTCTAATATTCCCGTGTTGCCTTCTACAGGAGTAAGCACCACTACTAAGGCTCAAAGATCTAAGCTTAAGAGAAACAAGAAGAATGATAGGATCTTGCCCCCATCTAGTAGTCAAGTGAAGAAGAAAGTAGAAGCCCATCCTAGGAATGTTATTTCTGTTTTGAATAAAAAGAATCATGTAGCTAAACCTAAAGGCTCTGCGGTTGTGCAGCGTTCTAAGCCTACTGTGAATTCTAATTTGAAATGTTGGAATTGCAATGAATGTATGTTTTCTAGTCGTCATGATTCTTGCCTTATTGACCATGTAAATGAGATGCATGCCCGGAAAAATGGATTAGAATGGAAACCGACTAGGAAAGTGTTAACCCAAGTTGGTTGGATGTGGCGTCCCACTGGTAGAACTTTCACTATAGTAGGAAATATGTGCCCTTGAACTAGGATCACTCCCACTGAAGTGAAGAAAGCGTGCCCTTTAACTAGGAGTACCAAGGCTACCAAAACACAAGCGTGTCCTTTAACTAGGAACACCGACACTACTGTAGGAACCAAGTGCCCTTTAAATAGGTCTACTCCCACTGTAGTGCCCGCAAATAATCCAAAACCGAAGAAAGTTGGAACAGTAAAACCTGTTAGTGCTAAAACTTACATTAGAAAACGTAGGAAATCTAAGGGTCTCAAAAATGTTGGCAATTCTGATAATTCTATAATTTTTATCTGCTAACACTCCGGAACCAATAGTTTCCAATGCATTGTCTACTGTTGTTGTTGAAAACAGGTGGTCCAAATTGTTCTCCGGTATTTGGACTCTGGTTGCTCCAAGCATATGACCGGAGATCGCTCTCAGCTCAGAAATTTCGTCAGCAAGTTTCTTGGTACGGTTCGATTTGGAAATGATCATATTGCAAAGATAATGGGTTATGGTGAATATCATATTGGGAATGTTATAATTTCAAGAGTGTATTACGTGGAAGGTCTCGGTCACAACTTATTTTCTGTGGGACAATTTTGTGATGCAAACCTAGAAGTTGCTTTTCGAGAGCATACCTGCTTCATTCGTAATTTGGAAGGGGTTGATTTATTGAAAGGTAATCGAGGGAATAATTTGTATACTTCGTCTCTACAAGACATGATGGCCGCTTCTCCCGTATGTCTTCTCTCCAAAGCATCGAAGACTAAGTCATGGTTATGGCATCGACGGTTATCTCATCTTAACTTTGACGCTATTAATCACTTGGCGAAAAACGAACTTGTTCGTCGTCTTCCTAAACTATCATTTCACAAGGATCATTTGTGTTCCGCGTGTACAATGGGGAAAAGCACTAAGAAATCTTACAAACCCAAGATGGAAGACACCAACCAAGAGAAACTTTATCTGTTGCATATGGATCTTTGTGGACCAATGCGTATTGAAAGTCTTAGTGGCAAAAAGTACATCCTCGTCATTGTCGATGATTACTCTCGGTTTCCATGGGTGAAATTTCTTAAAGCAAAAAATGAGGCACCTAAATTCATCATCAGATTTCTCAAGATGATTCAAGTGCGTCTCAACACTACAGTCTGACGCATTCGTACAGATAATGGAACCGAATTTGTGAATCAAATTTTGCGTGATTATTATGAATAAGTTGGCATATCTCATGAAACATCCGTTGCACGCACTCCACAACAAAACGGTGTCGTTGAAAGGCGAAATCGCACACTTATGGAAGCTGCTCGAACGATGTTAATATACGCAAAGGCTCCATTGTTTTTATGGGCAGAAGCAGTATCTACAGCAGTGTACACCCAAAACCGGTCACTAATTCGTAAACGCCATGGTAAAACACCTTATGAGCTTCTCCATGGAAAAGTACCAGATTTATCATATCTTCATGTATTTGGTTCTCTTTGCTATCCAAACAATGATGGTGACAATTTGGGAAAACTTCAACCAAAGGCTGATATTGGTATTTTCATTGGTTACGCACCCGCAAAGAACGCATTCCGAATCTACAACCGTAACTCTCGCAAAATCCTCGAAACTATGAATGTTGATTTTGATGAGCTGACAGAATTGGCTTCTGAGCAAAGCAGCCCTGAACCCGCACTTCATGAAATGGGACCCAGTAATATTAGTTCTGGTCTTGTCCCAAACAACCCTACTTCATCATTTATACCACCTACTAGGAATGAGTGGGATACGTTGTTTCAACCGTTCTTTGATGAATTCTTTACTCCTCAAACTAATGTTGCTCCAGAACCTGAGGTAATAGCTCCGGTAACCGAAGTTGTCGCTCCAGCAACCGAAGCACAATCAGATACATCTGCACCTACAATTGGTCAAGATATACCATCCACAAGTAATTCTCAACCAACACATGTAACAACTACCCACGTCATGCCTATTGATGATGAAGAGGATGATGATGATCACGATTTGGAATTTGCTCAAATGCGTGAACTTCCATTCTTTGGTGTACCTATTCCCGACCCTAATCAAGCCGGGTCGTCCACCACAGAGGAAGCTCCTTCTACAGTTTACTCCAATCCACGGATTCGTGAACATGACAGCAAGTGGACAAAGGATCATCCTATAGATTCTATTATTGGTGACCCTAATCGTCCGGTATCCACACGAAGTCAGTTACAAGAAAGTGCAATGTTTTGTCACTTTGATGCTTTTCTCACTGAAGTTGAACCTAAGACATGGAAAGAAGCTTTTACTCAATCCTGTTGGATAGAAGCTATAAAAGAAGAACTTAATGAGTTTATACGTCTTGAAGAATGGGAACTTGTCCCATGCCCGGATCAAGTGCAGTTACTCACTTTGAAATGGGTTTACAAGGTGAAACTCGATGAGTTAGGCGGAATATTGAAAAACAAAGCTCGACTAGTAGCTCGTGGATACAAGCAATTATTGGGCGTCGACTTTATGGAATCCTTTGCACCTGTTGCCCGTTTGGAAGCTATTAGACTATTCCTCGCTTATGCAGCTCATATGAATATGATCGTCTATCAGATGGATGTGAAGACGGCATTTCTTAATGATGAAATCAAGGAAGAAGTCTATGTTCAACAGCCGGATGGTTTTGTGAATCCTAATTATCCTAATCATGTGTACAAGCTTAAGAAGGCTCTCTATGGGTTGAAGCAAGCTCCACGCGCATGGTATGATCTATTGTCACAATTCCTCATTACTCAAGGCTTCACAAAAGGCAAGGTGGATCCCACGCTGTTCATTCAGAAACGAGGTAAAGATATGATTATGGTACAAATATATGTTGATGATATTATATTTGCAGCCTCGACCCAAACCTTATCGGATGAGTTTGGGACACTCATGTCTTCCAAGTTTAAGATGTCAATGATGGGCAAGGTATCATTCTTCTTAGGTCTTCAGATATCTCAGAGTCCCAGAGGCATCTTTATTAATCAATCCAAATATTCCCTTGAATCGCTTAAGAAATATAAGATGGAATCTTGCGACCCCGTGGACACTCCAATGGTGGAGAAAACTAAGCTTGATGCAGATCCACATGGAGTTGCCGTTGATCCGACACTTTATCGTGGAATGATCGGTACTCTTCTGTATATCACAGCCAGTCGACCTGATCTTCAGTTTGCTATATGTATGTGTGCCAGGTATCAAACTAGGCCTACTGAGTTACACTTAGCTACTGTTAAAAGGATCTTTCGATATCTTAAAGGAACCATTAATCAGGGACTTTGGTATTCGAAGGACTCTTCTATTGCACTAATGGCATATGCAGATGCGGATCACGCGGGTTGTCAAGATACAAGGCGTAGCACGAGTGGAACTTTGCAACTACTAGGAGATCGACTAATCAGTTGGGCATCGAAAAGGCAGAAAAGCGCTGCAATTTCAAGTACGGAAGCAGAATACATAGCTATGTCCGGTTGCTGTGCTCAAATTCTTTGGATGAGATCGCAATTAACCGACTATGGTCTAGGTTTCAACAAGATTCCGATGTACTGCGACAACAAAAGTGCAATTGCCTTATGCTGCAACAATGTTCAATTCTCCCGGTCGAAGCATATTGACATTCGCTACCATTTCATCAAGGAGCAAGTGGAAAATGGAGTAATAGAGCTTTACTTTGTCCGATCTGAGTATCAATTGGCGGATATTTTCACGAAGGCTTTAGATCGCGCTCGAATTGAATTTTTGGCCGACAAGCTAGGAATGAGAACTTTCTCGCCTGAGACTCTAAAGGAACTAGCAGATGAAGCGAAAGAATAGTGGTGGTAAAACTATTCTCCGTATCCTTGGTGATCATCTGTATATATTGTTTATATTTTTATCCACAAAAGCAAAATACAAAAATATAAAACCATATAAAAACCATAAAAATTGAAAAATTAAAAAAAAAAAAAATCCAAAAATATTTTTACTTTATTTTTCGAAGGCATGTCTTTTGGTACGATAATATTTACGGCCTTAGAAATGTTGATTAATATTGACACGGCGCCATAAATAGAGTTCGTACAAAAGTTGTAAATATTTCATAAAACATGCCTATACGGCTTTTAGTTATTTCTAACTGCAACCCGGTTTTCATATTAAAGTCAAGTATTTCTTATGAAAGCTTTGGCTCACAACGGGAATTAATTTTCTCGGGCAAGGTTTACTTTAAAACCTTGTAAGGGATCAAGTTTACTTTATAACTTGGTCTAACACAAATCGATGTACGTTTCAGTGCATTTATTTGTTAAAACAAGAGAAGTCTTGTTTTTATGAAGCTATCATCTCTACAACCATGCTATCTACAATTGGTATCTACATACTCGACGATGCGACTACTCAACCGACAACTACAGCTCTTTCAATAGAACAGGGTCAACAATTGAGGGGGAGCAATTGTCAAGCATTCAGAATCTTCGATGCCGAACGTGCCAAGTTCACAAGTTGGTGTCAAGACAATAATACCAATCGTACATGTGGTGTCAAGAGATGACTTCAGACGTGACGAGGCGACCAACATATGCTGACAAGAACCATTTGATCTTATCATATGATGTTCTCATCAATCAGGTCCAACCTTGTCAATTCTTTCTAATATGGTGAATATGTGATCATGTTACAAATCAGTATCATATCTCATGCTTTTGATATCATGAAGATAAACGGACTTGCATTTTTCTTCCCAAAACCTTTGTTAAAACTTCATTAAATCAATTGATATTAAAAACATCGATTGGGTTAATATTTTTAATATGGGGGAGAAAATGTGATTTAATATGGGATATTATCACAAATGGTTTGACTTAATGTGCTGGCTCATCCCGACATGTGCGAAATGTTTTCGAATATCGTGGCATATGTTAAGGGGGAGCAAAACGGATTTGCATATCAAAATGGATTTTCATGGTGACATATACTTACCCAAAACCCATTTATTTCACGACGATGAAGATTGTGGTGACATAAGGATGGTAGGATAGGTTAAGTCCAATGATTCTTCTAGAACCAGAGGAATCTTCCCAAGGACATTCCATAGCTAGAAATAGTAGTCCTTAGGAAAGATGGAGAAAGATTGTGAACGTAGCTGAATGCCGACCAAGTACTTAAGTTAGCACTGGAACAATCATAACAAGGTGCTAGTTATGACGTATTGGTAAGCATTGAAGGGGTTGAAGAATGAAAAAGAATTGTAAAGATAAAGGGTGTAAAGAAAGAAGCCCTCCTTACAACTTTAGGCAGAAACTGGGTCAATACATATGCTATTAAGATCATTGTTTAATGATTCTTGATATTGAAGACAGACATCATGGACCCGGTGATGCAATGCACAACCCATCCCAGCTAACTTAGATATCTCTTAAAAGGTATTTGTTTTAATCACACGGAGACAACACGTTATCTATCGATTTATTCACTCCGAATAAATTGGTATTGAAATGGTGGCACTCCTCTTCAGCCTCCGATCACTAAAATCCAAAGTGCACGATCGAGTCTAGAGCCATTTGAGATCATCAAATATCTCATTAGGACACACTTCCATATTTTCTTGCTTCTTCACACACTGTGAAAAGTAAGAAAGATTTTAAGAGTCCTACGCAAAATCTTCATGATCTTGCCTGAACATTCGAGTAATACGAAAGTATTTACAATGAAGATGGAAATCCTTCTTGAGCGAATATCAAAAAGCTCATGGTAGGTGACTTGTGCGATTCTTTATGAATCAAGCTTGTGATAACTGGAAAGCAACAGTTGTTTAATTCTTAACTGAATTTAAACACGTTCCATGCCTCTATGCAATATCTTAGTGATCTTGCCAGAACACTCAGAGTGATACCTTAGTGTTCACAGTGATGAGTGGAAATCCTTCTAGTGTTAACCTCAAACAGCACTTGGTAGGTAACTTGCAAGATTCTATACGAATCAAGCTCGTGACAACTGGAAAGCAACGATGGTGCGGTTCTTAATTGAATTTCACTTGTTCCAGGAACATGAATTGACGGCTTCAAATCATGCAGATATTATTATCCAAATGATTCACTCTTTATGTTCGCAGTCAGCTTTGGACGGTCGAATAAAGAGAACGGGTTTACCCGCGAAATCCTGTCAGGAAGTTACTTAATTGAAACTATCCGTCACGGGTACGATATCTAATATCGTCCAACGGTCTTCACCGACCGGAGGTAAAATGCTACCGATTTAGAATGAAATGTTCAAAGCCATTTCGTTCGTGTCTACTAATGTTGCGGCATTTGAAGACGGTGGCGTTGCGGGATCCAAGAAGAAGCCGTCCCCGCATACTTATACTATATGTACTTAATACCTCATCTAATTCAAGAAAGCCTAAAAGTTAAGTCTTTCGCTGTATCGAACTCTAAAGCTTTCAAGAATTACGAAGGTATAAGTATGTGGGACATGGCGTCACGAAGAGGCGAAGATCACAAGTGATGGATGCACGAGATCAAGGCAAGAGATTAATGCTAAAGATTGGTATCAAAGATCACATCAGCATGTTCACCAGAAAAGAAAAAGAAAAGAAAGACGAAGACTATGAGCTCAAGACAAGCATAGTATGCTAGGTTTATTTCATTATTGTAACTCGGGTAACGCCCTTGTTTGGAGTGACCTCCCTTAGGGGGAGATTGTTGGAAATACGTTTTACGTATTAAGAAGGATCGGTCACTCCAACGATAGTCCTTGTAATAGCTCGTAGTTTAGTTAACACTCTTTATTTTTCAAACAAGTCCAAGCGAAGCCTACAACATGTGTAGGCCGGCCCAAACATGTAAGCCCAAGCCCATTACAAGGCTTGGGTATATAAACCCTCTCCTTTGATGGAGAGGGTGGTGTGGTTTCATAATTTACACATAGTTCTTATTAACTTTCTCTCTCTAAAAGTGTGAAATCCACCATCTTTCTATATCTTTCTCTCTCTAAAAACATAAGCATAGATTTACAAATCCACAAGTTTATACTGGCACCTAGATCAGCTAGGGCCATGCAATTCTCTACTCCCGGGAAGTTACAAGGAATCAAAAAGCGACCCGGATCACCAAGTTTGGTGGGCAATTTCCTTAAGAGAACCGCGGATCAATTCTCATTAAGTTGGGTCTGAGCAATGTTAATAAGCTTCTCCTTGTCACTTAGAATATCTTTAAACATCTTCGCGTATTTAGGCATGTGAGCGAGAGCCTCGGCAAAGGAGATGTTAAAATTTAATTGTTTAAACATTTTGAGAAAGTTTGAAACTTGAATATCATCCTTGCTCTTTTGCTTCTTTTTCCTCAACCTTGAAGGATAAGGTATATCGGATGAAGAGGAAGGCTTTAGAGGAGTAGGATCACTCACAACCACGGGTGGTGGGGGAATGGGGATAGAAGGCGAAGGAGGTGAGGAAAGTTGCTCTTTTTCTTTGTTCACAATCACGGGTGGAGGTGTAGGAAACTCGTGTTCAGTATAACCTTTTCCACTACGAGTGGTGATTACTTTCATCTCCCCTCTTGGATTCGCAACGGTGTTACTCAGAAGAGTACCCGAAGAAGAGGGTTGATTACCTTGGAAGAGCGAACCGATCATATCACGTATGTTAACCGCTTGAGTGCTGAAAGAGTCTCTCATGTCTGCACGAATATCATTGCTTTGTTTCGCCATGTCATTCCTTAGCTCGGCTCGAATATCGTTCCCTTGTTTCGCCATTTCTCCCTTCAAGTTGACGAATTGACTATGAAGATTCGTCACCATCTCTCTATTAGTCCTCATGAACGTCTCGACGTCTGGATTCAATGCCATCGGTGGATTGAGAGGTGGAGCTTGGTAAGCTTGAGAATTTCCTTGAGGTGGGTATGGGTTTCTTTGGGATTGATATTGATTGTTAGCACGAGGTTGGGATTGGTTATTTCGGTTATAGCTTTGTTGTTGGTTTTGGTTTGGAGGAGGAAAACCGGGTGGTGCAAGATAGTTGTTTGAACGATAACTTAGCAAGCTACGGTCTCCTTGAGGACGAGCTTGATAGCCTCCTGTGGGATAAGTACCGTATGCCGCGTTAACGTTTTCACAAAAATTGCCTTGAGTGGAAGGACAATCATTGTAAGAATGAGGACCACCACATGTGTCACAAGGAATAGAAATGGCTTTAGCTTGTTGAAAGTGGTTTGTGGCCATGGTCATGTAATTCTTGTTCATCTCTGCGATTTGTCGGGTATGTTCGGTTATCTCGGGATTGGAAGTAGTAGAAGAAACATTGACTCTCGGGTTAGATCTTGAGGATGCGGATGAATCCCAATTCTTGTGGTGAGTAGTCATGTTTTCAATAAACTCTCTACACTCCTCCGGTCTCCTTTTCCTAAAAGTACCACCGGTGGCGGCGTTGATCGTGTCCCGATCACGAAAAGTGAGACCATTGTAGAAAGTATCAATGAGAGTGACGGGGAGCATGTTGTGATTTGGACAACGGTCGATCAAATCGTTGTATCGTCCCCAAGCATCAAAGAGTGATTCATCATTGTCTTGCATGAATCCACTAATTTGGTTACGAAGGCTCGTGACCATGGATGGTGGGAAGTAGCGCGACAAAAAGCGTTGAGTCATGTCGCCCCAAGTATGAATAGAATTCTTTGGGAGACGGTCAAACCATTTTTCGGCATGGTGAGAAAGCGAGTGGGTAAATAGTTGGAAGCGAAGGTCATCCATAGAAACACCGGGCGACTTCATGCTTTTGGTGATGGTAATGAATTTGTCGAGGTGTTTGTTGGCATCATCATCCGGAATTCCGTGAAATGGGTTAGTTTGCACTTGTTGGATCATGTGATGCTTCAACGAAAACTCCTGAGCCGTGATATGCATCGGCACAATCGGGCCTCCACGTCCGTTCATCGTAGGTTGGCATAGCTCCTCCATGGTTCGTAGGTCGGGTAAGGGTGGATTATTCATGTTGGGGTGGGGTGGATTATTATTGTTGTTGTGGGGTGGATTATTATTGTTGTTGTTGTGTACACCAACCATTTCTAAATCTTCGAGAGTCTCGGGCTCTGAATAAGACGTTGATCGAGTACGCATACACTAAAAAGAAAATGCAAGAGAAAATATTTTTGGTTTTTATAGGTTTTTTAATGTTTTTGTATTTTTGAAAATTTTATATTTTTATGGGTTTTTGAAAATTTTTGTGCTTGAAAATAACGTTCCCGAAAGAACGGATCCCAAAATCCAATTTTTCTCACAAGAAACCGTTGATCCTTACGAAAAGAGCCGGCAGCGACGCCATTTTAATAACTTTTATTTTAGTTGATTAAAAATGTAGCTTGTAAGATCTTTCTTTGCGTTGCTGGTACCCAATTATGATTGTCGTTGTTTCGTTCTCGGTATCTTCTCGAATCGATCACGGTTCAAAGTGGAATTGTTGTAATTGGTGACTAAAAGGGGGAGCTTTGATCTATGTCTACTAAAATGATAAGTGCGAAATGTAATAAAAGTAAACTAAAAGTAATGGTTGAAAGTAAAACTAGAATTAAAATTGAACAGTAAATACCTTCCCTTGGATAAACAACTGATTCGGAATAAAACTACTGATCCAGAATATTCACTTCATCCGGAATATAACTCTTTACTCGGAATAATAAATACCACCTTCATTCGGAATAATCGTTGACCCGGAATATTTGCTTGACGCGGAATGATAGCTTGACTCGGAATAAATGTGGTTGATCCGGAATGTAGTGGTTGATCCGGAATGTAGTGGTTGATTCGTAATAAATGAGTTGATCCGGAATGTTTATCTTGATCCGAAATCTTTTGCTTGACCCGGAATAAATTTCTATCCGGAATAAAATGATAAGAAGCTTGATTCGGAATAATTAGTTTACTCGGAATAAAACTTGATCCGGAATATAAGAGTTGATCCGGAATATTTGATATTCCGAACCAAAGAACTTGATCCGGAATATTTTCACAAAACCCTTGATCCGGAATATGAAGTTGATTCGGAATCTGGGCCAGTTTAAAAACGCGAAGAAAAGGGGAATGTTCAACACACGAATTTAACCCAAAATCCACCAAGTTTTTAATCAAAACTTAAACCAATTTAACCACTAATCATTTACCTATGATAAATATCAATCCAAAACAACAAAAACATAAAACCCACTTACTTTTTAAGATCAAACTCAATAAAATGAAACTTAGAACTTTTAATAAACAAGAGAAGAAAGAAAGATTAAATGAGAACTTGTATTAAGGATTAAGATTCAAGCAAACAAAATGGAAAGATTAAACTTACAAGATTGTGGAAGAATCAAAAGACGATAAAAATCACCAAACACCCTAATGGTGATGGTGCTTCCTACGAAACAGGAAAGAAAATAACAGAAAGAAAAGCTAGTTGAAAAATGTGAATGGGAGGGGTATTTATAGGGCTTGGCTTGGTTTGGTGAGTGGGCTTTCTCCCTTTCTTTTTGTCTTCTCGTCTTTCAGAAAAGTTGCCATTTTTTATTTCGATTCGGGATTTGTCGACGAATAAGTTTCACTCGTCTTTTAATTTCTTCATTTAATAGACTTGAGTTCTTCGACATATGTAAATCTTCCATCTTTGGTCCTTTTCTTCGATAAATCTTCGAATAGGCCCATTGACTTCAAATCTTTTGCATCTCTTGGACTATAGACTTCATCTTTTCGTCTTTTTCTTTCAATAAAACCCATGCAATCCCATGTTTTCTTCAATATTTATCCGGTTGGCTCTGAAAACACAACAAACACACAAACCACGCATAATTCCAAACAAATGACATTAAATACGCGTTTTGGTCTTGTTTTAACAAGAAATAAGTGGTAAAAGGATGGGTGTTTTCACACCTATCAATCTCTTTGCATCGCTTTCTGTCCATCCATAGTAGCAGTAGAATCCATTACTACTCAATCGAATGTATAGTGCGATCCTGATAAAGATCTCTTTGCATCGCTTTCTGTCCATCCATAGTAGCAGCAGCATCCATTACTGCTCAATCGGATGTATACTGCGATCCTGATAAAGATCTCTTTGCATTGCTTTTTGTCCATCCATTGTAGCAGCAACATCCATTACTGCTCAATCGAATGTATAGTACGATCCTGATAAAGATCTCTTTACATCGCTTTCTCTCCACCCGTAGTAGCAGAAACATCCATTACTGCTCATTCGGATGTATAGAGCGATCCTGATAAAGATCTCTTTGCATCGCTTTCTGTCCATCCATAGTAGCAGCAACATCCATTACTGCTCAATCGGATGTATAGTGCGATCTTGATAAAGATCTCTTTGCATCGCTTTCTGTCCACCCGTAGTAGCAGTTGCATCCATTACTACTCAATCGGATGTATAGTGCGATCCTGATAAAGATCTCTTTGCATCGCTTTCTGTCCATCCATAGTAGCAGCAACATCCATTACTGCTCAATCGTATGTATAGTGCGATCCTGATAAAGATCTCTTTGCATCGCTTTCTGTCCACCCGTAGTAGCAGCAGCATCCATTACTGCTCAATCAGATGTATAGTGCGATCTGTCCACCCGTAGTAGCAGCAACATCCATTACTGCTCAATTGGATGTATAGTGCGATCCTAATAAAGATCTCTTTGCATTGTTTTCTGTCCATCCATAGTAGCAGCATCATCCACTACTTCTCAATCAGACGTATGGTGCGATTCGAATGTAGATCACTTCGCATTGATGTCACCATTCATTTCTGAGCATGTCCAAAACGAACCTGTATACTTAGAACATCTATGCACTTAAAAGATAACTACGTTTTTAATAGCTTTGAGGACAAAGCTAAAATAACGGCGTGGTGCTATAAAATCCATGATTTTACCATGATTTAATGTAATAAAATTTCACCCAACAATCCTAGAACACTCCCTCATATGTTATATTTCTATAAGATGTGTGTAAACTTGTCCATTAAGTACTTATACTTTTGCAAACCATCTCTATTGTAAATAAGTTACATAATTTAAATCATGTACTTAAAACTAGTAGAACAAGTAATAAAATACATAACCTCTATGTATGCATAAAACACTTAACAAAATTGGAGAAACAATGTTACATCATGTATACATAAGTCGTGTATTGTGTGTATGTACACCATATGCATGCTTGCACATCTTGGATTAGCCCAAGATCACCTTCCCTTTGTGTTCTACCCCAACACAAGCCCAAGCCCAAAGCCCACCTTTCCTTTGGTTAGCTTCACATGGCACATACACACACTAGGTGGAAGGAGAAGAGTTGTCATGGAAATGAAAAAGCCTACACTTGGCATAAGGACTCTTACCAAGGAAAATCATATCTTTTTCCTTGTTTCTCTCTCTACTTCAAGTAAAAAACACACACACACACCTTTTCCTTCTCACATGCAAAATCAAATCTCACTTCTCTTATCTCTTTTCTCTCTTAATCATACGGCTTAGCCATATACATCCAACAACAATACATTAACTCCAAAGATCTTTGTCTTCATATTTAATACTGATCATTTAGTAGTATCTCCACCATTTGGATCATTATAGCAATCCATACAAGCCCTGGCCGAATCCATAAAGGTCACAGCTTGGTTTATAGTTAGGGTTTTCATCATCATCAAGATTAGATCACTAATCTCCTTTGTTCCATAGATCTTCCTTGGTAACTTTAGCAAGAAGGTATTACTCCTTTTATACTTTCTTCATTTTACTTGCATGCATTAACATCCACCTATAAACACATATAACAACTTGTTAAAAATCAAGATTTGATAAAACCATGACCATCTAGGTCACGGCATATTTTGGGAATACCATTAGTCATGGTTAAAAACTTTTCATAAGAAACCTATGACTATTATTCTATGTTTAAACTTGATTAAAAATGATATAAATCATTTTATGAATCTAAATGTAGCCGTGGGTTATAAATCTCACTTTTGGGATTTTTGTTAACTAATAATCACAAATCTCATAAGTAAACTTGTGTAGCTCAAAACCATGAAAAACCATGACCTTAAAGGTCACGGCATAATTAAATGAACACCTATGATTTATGTACTAAGTTTTAAGAAATGGGAAATCTATTTATCTACATATATTAGACTACTAAAAATCACTAAAATACTTTGTGTGTGAAAGTATAGCCGTGGACTATGAGTATCCCTAGATGGATTTTAAATGTACATGCATGTAAATGTTAGACCTAGATCTAGTGTTAAGGACTTAACTTAACCTAATAATCTTATAACAAGCACAAAAATCTTATGTGAACTTTGGGGGAAAAACAATATAGCCGTGGGCTATATGTTACTTTTCTTGGATTCATGATAACCTTGGGAAACATGCAATAAAACTAGATAATTATGTTGGACTCTGTAAATAATTATAAACACAAAACTAGCTAAAAATCTCATCTTGGAAACACCAAGACTAAATTTATAGCCGTGGGCTATAAATGTATGTACATGGACTTATAATTGACTTCTAGGTTTATACATAGTTTAGATCTTATTTTGGGACTCTTATGATTACATGCAACCCTAAAACAAGTCTTGACTTATCTTAATAAGCAATAACATAATATAACCTTGAGTCATAAACTCACATTAGGGTTTATAACCTACATGCAATCTTGAAACACTTCTAGATCTCATTTGATACACCAAATAAAACAAACCATGGGTTTTATTCTTTTATTAGAGTTTCTAACTTAAATTGGATAAGCTAATGATAAGCTTATAAGAAAATCCTAGATTATTACATACATAAAATGAAAAATTAGTATTGATGGACTAATCAAGCCCATGCAACATTAGCCCAAGACTTAATGGGCCCAATAAGCCCATTTAACTAATCTTGTTACCTTAATGGACTTAAGAATGTGTTTAGGCCCATTAAATAGCCCAATAGTCTTTGGACCATTTGATGAGCCCATTTAATGTTTTGGATATTTAAATAAAAAGTTTTTATAATAAAATATAACTTATAAAGACTTTTAGACTAAAATGACAATTTATGAAACTTAAGGACTAAAACCGTGACATTTGAAACTTGTTTTGATAAACTATTAAACACAAGGACTGAAAATGTAATTATCCGAAAGTCTAGGTCTTAATAAATACCATCCGTGGCATATTAAACCCTAGGGACCATTTTTGAAAGTTTCTAAAAGTTGTTTTGTCATTTCAAACCCTAAGGACCACTTTTGTAATAAGCCGAAACATAAAGAAGCCCTAAGGACTGTTTTTGCCATTGTATGAAAGTTATAAAACCTAGTTACAACTAGGAGGACTAGTTCTACCATAACCTGAAAGTATAACAAGCCCTAGGTACTAAAAGTGTGAAATCCGAAAGTTTTACTTTACTTAAAATATGGAGGGACTAGTTTTGCAACATTTAGAAACTTTAACAAACCCTAACCCTTATTCTATTTTTAATTTAGTAAAACTTAAATAAAACCTAAACTATAAGGACTTAAGTTGTAAAATCTTAATGTTAGCCTCAAAATATTGAGTCAAACAAGAATGATCGGTCATATGGTTATTATGTATCGTATTTTAGAACGTTGTAATAGGTAGTATATTAGTCGTGTTATACGGGCTTAACTTTAGGCTAAAGTTCATTAATAAGTAACTAAAGCCCAAAAGGAAAGCCCGACCCAAACCATATAGTCCATAAAGAAGCCCGCATGTGGGTGGACTATAAATACCCTTCCTAGCATGTTAGGAAGGGTGTTGGTCATTTCATTTTCTTTTAATCTAATATTTCACAAGTTTCTCCAACCATTTTCTCTCTACTTTCTCTCACTACTTTCTCTCTAAAATTCATCTCATATCTACCTTTCTTTCTTCTTAAATTCGTATTACATCATCTAAATATATGGGACAACAATTGGTATCAATCGCCATGGGGTAGTTTTGTGATTGGTTGTTGTGTTTTCACTTGATTTATTTGATTTGATCCTTATTTCTTCCACGAATTCAAGATTTTTTTGTGTTTGTTTGTGATTTCAAGTCGTATACCTTCTTTAATTGTGTTGTAGTGATTTTGGTATCTTGGTTTTGATTAAAAACACAAACTTTCTTGGATCAAACGTTCAAAAATCCTTGGTTTTTCATCATTCCGAAATTCTTGCAAAGGTATCCATCGGAAAGTACAAGTATTTAGAGGTCAGATCGCAATAACCACTAGGTTCTACTTTGCGATCTAAGGATTCCGATACCTTATTCTGATCTGGACATTCCGATCGTACATTGTGATATGGGATTCCGACGGTTTCAAGGGACTTTTGAGTCGTTACTCTGCCAAATTTGTTTTAGCCATATTCCGATCTGAACATTCCGATCTAAGCATTCCGACAGGTAAACATTGCGATCTGGGATTCCGACAGGTATACATTGTGATCTAAGCATTCCGACAGAAGGACATTCCGACAGAAGGACATTCCGATCTGAACATTCCGACAGTGCATTGCGATCTAAGCATTCCGACAGCCAACATTCCGATGGACATTTCGATGACATGTTTAGCTAAATTTTGTTTGAGTATTTTTTAGAATTAGCCACCATCTATACTAGTTTCGGAATATCGTTTACACGAAGTTCAAAAAAAATAAAAAAAAAGAGTTAAAATTTTTCTGTCAAGTAAATTCAAAACTTTTCCATACTAGTTTTAGGACATTTGTAGCTCAATTTCAAAATTTGGCGATACAAAATTTTTTGGTCTACCATTTTGTCGGACTGAGGAATTTATTTGCGGACTGAGAAAAAAATAGCATTTTTCGGAATTTCAACAACAACTCAATCACATCATATCCACTTAAGATCCATATTCACTTCATCATTTCAGAGAATTTTGAGATGGATTCTACTGCAGAATACCGTATGACGAACAACAACATAATGGTGGCGGGTAACAAAGAGAGACCACCAATGCTTGTGGTCGGTCGATATGCTCAATGGCAATCACGTTTTCTTCGTTATCTTGATACAAGACCTAATGGTGATGCATTGAGGCAATGTATTAACAATGGACCATATGTTTTCTCTGATATCACTGTTCCTCATACACCAGCCACTGACACTACCACAGAAGTACCCACAACCACATGAAAAGAAACGTTATCTGATCTTACACCAGAGAAGCGTACTTGGTATGATGTAGAAAAAGAAGCGATCTGATATGATTCTAAGTGGAATTGGAGATGATATTTATTCCACGGTTGATGCATGCCCTATGGCACAAGAAATGTGGACGGCTATTGAACGCTTGCAACAAGGAGAATCACTCAACAAGCAAGATGTTAAAACTAACTTGTTTTGGTATTTTGGTAAGTTTACTGCATTGGATGGAGAATCAATTGAGTCTTATTATTGACGATTCTACAAGATGATGAACGACATGATAAGAAACAACCCGGAGGTCTCCACCATGCAAGTCAATGTGCAATTTCTTTAGCAACTTCAACCAGAGTGGACACGTTTTGTTACTTTGGTGAAACAACAGAAGCAGTTAGACAAGGTAAACTATCACACTCTCTTTGATATCTTGAAACAATTTCAGCATGAGGCAAATGAAATTCGAGCTGAACGAGTTACAAAGACGGCTAATCCACTTGCTCTAGTGTCTACCACTCAAGATCATCGATCTCGTACTCCAAAGTCATATTCAATTCAATCATCCTCCCCACGATATTCCACATCATCCAAGTCTTCATTATCCACAAGATCATGCGGAAAAGAACCAAGAGCACCATCACCACCATCTGAGTCATCATCTGAAGAGGATAGTGATGAAGATCAAGCTCAGAAGAATCGGGAAATGAAACAACAAATTGCTTTCATTATGAAGACCTATAAGAAAATCTTCAAACCCACCAACAACAATCTTCGAACATCATCCAACACAAAGAACAAATATGTTGAGAACCCTTCAAGGTATGACACACGTCGACGTGGTGAAAGTCCTTCTAGGTATGATCGACATAATCCAACACATGTTGAGGGTTCTGCAAGGTATGATCGACAAACTGCCAAGTATGATACTCAGAGGATTGTTGCTTCTACTGGGAATAGGGAAACTGTTGGAACGCAAGTGGTTCAACAAAGTGGGATTCAGTGTTATAATTTCCAAGGTTATGGTCATATGGCAAAGGAATGCCGAAAGCCGAAACGGGTTAGGGACTCTAGCTATTATAAAGAGAAGATGTTGTTATGGAAGAAGATGGAAGCAGGGGTCAAATTGTCGGCTAAGGAAGGAGCAATGCTTGATGATACTGATGATGAAGCCTCCGACCAAGAATTAGAAGCACATTACTCGTACATGGAAAAGGTTGACGAAGTTCTCAACATCACTGAAGATTACAATGGACCTATCTTTGACACTAAGCCATTCGATAAGGTACACACCACTGATGAATATAATGTGTTTGGTGATACTCATGAGCATTGTGAGCTACCCAATGCCATTAATGACACATGTATGACGGAAAAGGTTGATAGCAATACCACACCCGATTCATCAGACATGTGCAATAATGAGTTTGAGGATGATCAACATGCAAATGAGTATGATGATGAGGAGCGTGTCGCGCTTTCTATTTAATTGATAGTTTACAAAAAGATGTCAATGAAACTAGAAAAAGTCAAAAGAAACTAAAGAAGGCAAACGCAGCGCTCACTCAAAATTTTGAAGAATGCAAAGCCGCACTAATTACATCTAGTGAGACCATTGAACACTATAAAGATGAGCTTCTTCAGAAAACAAAAGAGCTTGAGGGGTACAAGGGTAGTGCGTTAAAAAGTCAAAAGGACGATCTTGAAAAGAAATAAAACGAAACTCTTGAGTTATTAACCAAAGAGAAACGTCAATTTAATGTTTTGTTAATGGATGAACGTCAAAAAACATACCTTGCTACCACCAAAGTTAACGAACTTGAACAACAGCTATCGATGGATAACACCGAGTCTGCTAAAATTCTTGATGTTAAGAAACAAGAGGTTGAAACGTTAAAACAAGATTTCAAAAGTCGACATGAAAAAGATACTGAAAAAGTAACGGAACTAGAAAAACAAGTCGAATTTTTGAAAAAAGTTGTTTATAAAACGCATGACTCTATTCAAACCGTAAGAATGTTAGCACCTCCGTCTATGTTTAAGGGTCAAGCTAGCTTTGCAAGTCCTGATTATCTTGCCCAAGCTCAAGCTGCGAACCCGCACATTTATATGGATGAGTCCGAATGGACCGATCCTGAATATCCTCTTGGTTATGATGAGACATCCCTTTGGGAAGAGGAGAGTAGATCACCGGTCAATAAAGAGTTTGTGAAACCATACAATTTTGCTTATGAGAATAGTCTATATGGTCTTTTCACTACTCAAAACCAAAAGTCTCGTGAGGAATTGTTTTTAGAATGCAAACAAAGAAGAATTCAATGGAAGAAAGCTTTTGCAACTAAGAAAACAAACGTTTCTAAGTTCATCAACTACTTGCCTCTTGATGCTTCTAAAAGCAAGAGTAGGCAGACATTTGGTTTTCTACAACATTACATTGATAATATTAAATCCATTGTTGACAATGAATGGAAACCACGAAAAAATGACGAGTGGAAAAAACCAATTCCTCAAGATATAACTGTGCTTATCAAACAAATCTTAATACCGAACACGACCACATTAAAAGAAAATATGCTTGAATTTGAAAGATTAATTCGGTCTGAAATGTTTGATGATTTATAATATGTTGAGTCTATTGAGAAAGAAATTGACGATCTTCAAATGGATAAGTCCGTTTTTTCTGATGAATATGATTTACTCTTAGAAGAATGTCTCTCCAAAGATATTTTGTTTGTTACTCTTCAATCTTGTGCTGATATCGATGAATATTCTGATGTTGCATGCAAATATCTTGATAAAATCAAAGAATGTGAGCGTCTTGAACTTGAGCTTTCGAAACATAAAGAAAATGTTGATAAAAAGGCTTTTTAGTTACTTCAACAAAAAACTGATTTCCTTCAAAAACATTGTCATTCTCTTGAACTTGCTTTGCAGAAAGACGTTGGTCGTTTTCCACATGATAATAACTTGCAAGAAAAACTTTCCATAACGTTTCGAGAAATGAATGAGCTGAATTTGGAAATTAAAGGGTTGAAAGCTCAGTTACAAGACAGGGAAACAACGATAGCAGAGTTGCAGAAACTCGTTGCTAAGATGGGTGGGAAAGTTGTGGAATTTAGCGTTAAGAAACATGTTGTTAGACAACCCAAAGCCTCTAAAGTGAATAGATCCTCTATCTTGGGAAAACTATCTGCTTTATCAAATTCCTCCTTTGCAAAAACTGTGTTTGCCCCCAAGATGGATGGAAAGGAAAGGTTACCACAGAATCAATCCATTAAGAATACTATAGCACCAAGCGTTAAGCACAATAATTTGATTAAACCAGGGATATATAGATTGGCCGCTAAACCTACACAAAACAAAGAAAGTCAATCACATCAGACTTCTAGAAACACTAATAGACGTGTGTCTTTTATTACAGGAGTAATCCCCGCTGATAGTGTTAGCCGGCCTCAGCTTAAAAGCACTCGCATGAATGAAAAGGTTTGGCAAGACAAAAGTCAAGGGAAGATGAAGACAGTAGAAGACCACCCTAGGATTTTCAATGTTTCTAAGAATAAAATGTCTTTAATCGCGTGTAATGACGATTTGAATGATTCGACAATGAATGCTTTGAATGTTAAGTTTGTTTGTGTGAAATGTGGAAAGTGTGCTTATGCTAATCATTCTATGTGTGCTATGAATAAAGACAAAGGCGTAGATACTAGAACTAAGAAGCAAGTTGAAATGCCTATTAGAGCTAGTAAACCCAAACGCAAAGTGAACCATTCTGGTGCAACCACTACTAAGAAAAGTAATGCATCAGACTCCACCACTAAGAACCCTAGAAGCAAAATTAAGGAATTATATGAGTCTGTTAGCATGTCTTGGAAATGGTGGTTTGCTAATCAATGTCCTCTAGGATATAAATGGATGCCAAAAGCTAGGATTGAAAATGTGACAACGAGTGTTAGTATGACTTTAAATGTTGCTAAGGACACTAATGATTCTACTATCACAACTACTGTGGTATCCAATTTAGCAAATGCTCCATCGTGTTCTAACTCTTCTGCAGGTGATACAAATAATTCTCTTCATAATGGACTCCGGATGCAAGAAGCACGTGACGGGGAATCTCAAGCTTCTAATTAACTTCGTGGAGAAGTTCCTGGGTACGGTCCGATTCGGAAATGATCAATTTGCACCGATCCTAGGATATGGAGATTTGGTTTAGGGGAATATTACGATCAAAAGGGTATACTACGTCGAAGGGCTCAATCACAATCTTTTCTCGGTTGGTCAATTCTGTGATGCGGATTTGGAGGTTGCTTTCAGGAAGAAGACATGTTTTGTTCGTGATTATGATGGGAATGATTTACTTACCGGTACATGGGGTACTGATCTCTACACTATTTCACTTCAAGATACAACTTCATCAACTCCAATCTGCTTCATGGCTAAAGCTTCAAGGACTCAGGCATGGCTATGGCATCGACGTTTATCTCATCTTAACTTTGATACCATCAACTTGCTTTCCAAGAAAGATATTGTGAGAGGCCTTCCAAGTTTGAAATTCATCAAAGATCATCTTTGTTCTTCTTGTGAGCTATGTAAAGCTAAACGAAGTAGCTTCAAAACAAAGACCACACCAAGCTCTAAAGGACGGTTAGATCTTCTCCATATGGATATGTGTGGTCCCATGCGTGTTCAAAGTATCAATAGGAAGAAATATATTCTGGTAATTGTCGATGATTACTTAAGGTTCACATGGACTCACTTCTTGAGGTCCAAGGATGAAACACCCGATGTTCTCATCAGCTTTCTTAAACTGATACAACGTGGTCTTCAAGCTCAAGTTAAAGTGGTTCGTACTGACAAAGGTACAGAATTTTTGAATTCAAAACTGAGAAACTATTTTGAAGCCGAAGGGATTGAACATGAAACATCTATTGCTCGAACACCCGAACAAAACGGCATTGTTGAAAGACGAAACCGTACTTTAGTTGAGGCTGCTCGAACATTATTATCTGCTTCAAAACTTCCACTATACTTTTGGGCCGAAACCGTGTCAACCGCATGCTACACACAAAACCGTTCCTTAATTATCCCAAGACACGAAAAGACTCCATATCACATAATTCATGATCGAAAACCTTCACTCAAACACCTTCACGTTTTTGGATGTACGTGCTACATTATTCGAGATGGTGAAAATCTGGACAAGATGAAAGAGAAAGGTGATGCATGCATTCTAGTGGGATATGCAACTCAGTCTAAGGGATATAGAGTGTACAACAAGAGAACAAAATTGATAGTTGAAACTATTCATGTCAGATTTGATGAATTACAAGAAATGGCACTTGAACAAAATAGTTTAAGTCCCGATCCACAAAGACAAACGACTTTCGTTCACAACCGCACGGAACTCGGAACTCAAGACCACATCAATGAACCGTTAAGTTCAACGCTGGTTCCAGAAAATGTTCCTAGAGCTGATATGACAGTCGACACGACAATTGAAGAGTTGGAAATGTTATATGGACCAATGTATGATGAATATTTCACGGGGGAGAAACAAGTTGTATCAATGTCTTCCGCTGTCACTCATGATAAGAATGATGATACCGATCATCGTCAACAAAAGGATACAACTTCATCTACTTCAACACGGGTTGCTGCAGATTTATCTCCTCAGAATATCACATCAACAACCGCTCCTACAAAATCCACAACTACTGTCATTGCTCCAGAGAACACAAATCAAGCAGAAGATGCATTATCTGACGAAGACGAATTTATCAACCCATTCGGTACACCGGTACACGAAATTGGAGAGTCTTCTACTCGCCATGTTAATCCGTCAAATATGCATACGTTCTACCAACGACATCCTTCAACACATCATTGGACCTGAGATCATCCTTTGGTTCATGTCATTGGAAACCCTTCACAGCCCGTTCGTACAAGACTACAACTTCACACCGATGGCGATATTTGTATGTTCGCACTCGTCGTGAGTTCAGCTGAACCGAAAAACATCAAAGAAGCCATGGCTGATCATGCTTGGATTGAATCGATGACGGATGAACTTCAACAATTTGAAAGACTTAAAGTCTGGGAACTTGTTGACAGACCATACAATGTAATACCATTAAATCTTCGATGGATCTGGAAAAACAAGATGGATGAAGAGAACACGATCATCAAGAAAAAACTAGGCTAGTGGCTAAAGGGTATGGACAGAAAGAAGGTATTGATTTTGAAGAATCATTTTCACTAGTAGCTCGTTTGGAAGCGGTCAGGATTTTCCTTGCTTATGCTGCACATAAGGGATTCATTGTCTATCAAATGGCCGTAAAGACGGCGTTTCTTAACGGTCCTTTGAAGGAAGAAGTCTATGTCACACAGCCGGAAGGATTCATCAATCCTCATTATCCTGACAAGGTGTATCATGTAACACCCCATTTTAATAATGGAATATCACGCGTAATTATGGCGTGTCATCAAAGCATACAAGGATAAATGTCTAAAACATTACATGACCATAGGGTAAACCGGAATCAAACATCGGTTCCCAAACATAAGCCCAAAACATAATAAAGCAAATGAAATAAATGAAAGACTAAACATGCATAAGTATATGAAGGCAAAAGGAGAAGAAGTCTATGGCAGCTTCCATCCTATGCATGTCCTCCAAATGCTCGAGTCCGTCCTTGGGTACCTGCCATTTTGGGACATGGAAAGGAAAGTAACGGCTGAGCAAAACGCTCAGTGCACGGATATAGACATAGTATGAATGACTAAAACATAATAAAGACTTAATAGCAGCGGAATTGTATAAGTCCTGGAAAACCTGGAACATGTTCATAAAGTTGGTTTTATAGTTTGAAAAGCCTTATGTTTATCTTATGAAAACTGTTTAACATATTTTCCCATTAGCCAATATAGGTCATGAAAACCCACCGTGCATGAATACTTGGAGGGGTGACCTCATCATGCAAAATAGAGGGGCTGCCTCTAATTTAATATACTGGTTTTTGGGTAGGAGGGATCAGCTCCTTGTGAAGGATGCAAGGCACACACCACATTCACCATGAAATCCTGACTGAAAACATGTAACTAGGATGCACCCATACGCCCCACATGATAAATATAATATAAATGGCCAAAAGCTGAAGGGACGCCACGAGCAATCACTCCTCCGTGGTGAAGTCATAACATCAGTGCCTCTAATGTTATGGTTATGGTACCTCCATAACTAGGTGAAACTGGTCATGCATGTATATGGCTATAGGTATTTTTAATTAAACATAAGCCATCAAACACGTAATCTTATACTACGGGAAAACATTTGGCTGCATACGGGGAATCCTAATAAGGAAAGAATGTCCATACTGAAAGGACGGGAATCCGTACCTTATGTCCAGTGAACGAAGAAGATGAACTGAGAGGAATCCTACTTCCGTATCACTAGTGCTACATAAATACATACATGAATAAATATCTGCTTACTAAATACGTAGCTTGTTTTATGTCATGTCTTAGCTTATTTTATGTGTTCTTACCATGTTTTACTGTTTTAAAGCCTAAAATTGTGTTTATCTTATATTCTGTTTAATCTGATTAAGTATTTCTGGTATTTCATGCATTATTATACTTACTGTGTAATAATAAGTAACTTTCCAAAAATAGCAGGTTTCCTAAAATAGAAAGTTTCCAAAAATAGAAAGTTTCCAAAAATAGAAAGTTACCAAAAATAGAAAGTTTCCAAAAATAGAAAGTTTCCATAAATAGGAAGTTTCCAAAAATAGAAAGTTTCCAAAAATAGAAAGTTTCCAAAAATAGAAAGTTTCCAAAAATAGAATTACTGCTTAAAATAAATAAGTTTCTAAAAATAGAAAGTTTCCATAAATAGATCAGCTGCCTTAATTAAATAAATTTCCATAAATAGATTAGCTGCCTGAATTAAATAAGTTTCTAAAAATAGAAGGTTTCCATAAATAGATTAGCTGCCTTATTTAATTAAGTTTCTAAAAATAGAAAGTTTCCATAATTAGAAATAAGCTGGTTAAATAAGCTAAGTATATAAGCCTAAGTGTTTTCATGATTATTTTCTAAGTCATATGATATAGTGTATAGTTTAATAATTATTTCATGTAATTAAATTAAACTATAGGTTAAAATATTTAATTAAAGTATAACATGTTTTTAATTAAATAAAGTTAAGTACTTGGGTTAAAACATGTATTATTATTTATTAATAATATAACCTAAGTCATGTTAATTAATTAATTATATTCATTGTTTTTAAATAATTAATTAATTATAAGTCTAAAATATAAAAATACTTAGGTTAATTATTTTCATGATTATTAATAATTAAAATAACCTAAGTCATGTTATTAAATTAATCATGTCATATTATTAATTTAATTTTAACATAAGATCATAAAAAAATAAAAACTAAACATACACCATGAACCGGATCTAGACTAAAAACCATGAACCGGACATGAAATCGACACCGTACCCCGAACCAAATCGGGGTTATCCTTGTCTTGATGCTGCCGTGGGACCCACACCAACCAACCGGGACCATATGGTCTCGGTGGTGGTCAAATGGACAAACCGAGACCCTCTCGGGTTCGGGTTAGGCGCGGCCAAAACAAACACCCCTTAAAACATTACTTTTGATTTTATTTAAACCCAATTCATGTTAGATCTATGATTTAATTAGGTTTTATAAAAAAACATAATATGTTCTTAATTAATTAAAAGATCAAATCAAAAGAAAAAGGTTTAAAAGGATTTACCGAATACGTGGATCTAAAGAACGAAGAACAAACACGAACACCAACAAGAATTCCAAGATCCAAGATCAACAAACACCCCTTATTGGTGTGTTGAAGGTGGCGGCCAAAAAGAGAAAAAGAAGGAGGAGGAGGAGTTTTTAGGTTTCTGTAAAAATCCTCTGTAAAGAAAAATGAGTAGTGTAATTTTCCTTAACCTCCTTTTAGTAAAAATTGATGGGCTAAGCCCATCCTCCCTCCCTAATTTCGTGGTAATGGGGCCCACAAGGGGTAACCCGAATGTTTTTCCGTGTCTAAAATATTGGTGTGTTCTCGTGTGTTCTCGGGTTTCGTGTTTTACGTGTTTTAATTAGTTATCGATCGTGACTTAATATATTTATTCGTGTTCGTAATAAATATATATATACTAATTAATATTAGCCCGTGATTTAATTACGTTCGTGATTTCATGTTCGTGATTAATTATTGTCAAATAATTATTGCGTGATCGTGCGTAGTAAATAATTATCGTGTTCTAACACGTACGTAATACGTAAAATCCTAACACGTAATCGTAATCATGCTATAATAGGAAAGTTTTAATCTAGTACGTACGATCTTAAGGGTACTATTCATGGTAAAAGCATGCGGGTTTTACAACTCTTCCCCCTAAAAGAATAATTCGTCCCCAAATTATAGATAACGTAACTGAAAGAGAAACATACCCGAATCAAACTGAGAGGGTATGTAAGATTAATGAACGTACAGGTGACAGGGTAAAAGGAACGTGGAACGTGACATGTCTTGAAAGGACATGGAACGTGACGTGGCTGAAAGGACATATCTAATTGATAAGTGAAAAACGGATAAGAAGTTCGGATGAACTTGTCCGTTTCCAAGTGGCCTCCCTCTTGGAACGGTTCCTTCAGAAGATCTTGACACTAAAGATAAATCTTGGTCCTCCTGAACTTGACTTGGAATCCGAATAAATTCTTGGTTATCAACGGAAGGTAGATCCCCTAAAGTCGACCGAGGAAAATAAGAGTTAACATGCAAGGGTAACTGAAACGTTACGATGCAAGACAATTTGACTTCACTGTTAACTAGAAACGATGAGCGAGACATAAAGAAACGTAGTACGTGAAAAATTTTGAACGTGATACGTGAAAAATTTTGAACGTGCTACGTGGAGATATGGCGAGTGTAGTATGAGTAAACATATCGTGATCCATGATACGTGTAACATATCTTGATCATGATATGAGGAACGTGGAATGAACATGACATGTGAAACATATCGTGAACATAAAATATAATGGCGGTAACGCCAAACGCTACAAGGTGAGACGTGGAATATGACGTGAAACGTCTATCTGATGATGGAGAGTTATACTAAACTTGGGTCTGGTCTCTCAAGTTCTTGCAAAACTTCCCAGAACGAAATGAACGTCAAATCGTAAGCCCAGATACGATCATGAACGTGAATAGTGTCATGAACGCGAGCGCGAAAGTAAGTCGTGGAATCAGAATGAAGACGTGAAGTAATCTAGGAGTACAATTGCGAATCTTTGTCTGACTCGATAGATGAGGGATTACCAAGTGGTCGGATGAGCCTTGGCTGGAACATGTCCGATCAATCTGTTGGTTCTGAAATCCTTGCGGATGTAAGGATTTTGCAGACATGATCAAACTGTTTGCAATAACTCAGATAGCATCATGTTTCTTCTGAGTTTGTGTTAATCTGGTAACCAAAATCCGTAAAGATCTTGTCACAATTCAATTCACAATTTCAGATGATGAAAACATCCCAGTTTGTTGGTGTCCTATCTTAACCTGTTGGTATGTCAGGTACCTAGATATGAACGTAACTGTATCTTGCTTCGTAGAACTTGATACAAAGGATTTTCTGAATCTAGACTTCTCCTAGCGTAGGATTTTCTAGAACACCTAATGTAGTGTAGGGTTCTCTCCTTTACGTATAAGCTAATTCATGGTAAGATTAACCATAGAAACCCATGTGATTCAGTGTGTTACTGTAATCAAACAGAATTGATATTGGAAAAAAAAAATTTCCAGGGTAGAATTTGTCTTGTCATAGAATTTGCAACATAGTGCAGATAGGGTCTTCCTGTTCTTCTCTAGACTTAGAGGAAATCAGGTTATCCTCAACGAAAACACTGCTGAATTTGCTTCTGAGTCATGGAAACTCATTCCCTATAATGTGGCTGGAGCATTGATGAGACAAAATCAAAATCATAAATCTAGCATGACCGAGTCGTGTACTAATACAAGGCTTTTACCTAGTAAGAAAAGTTCTTTGATGTATGTCTATTCGAATTGATCTAGGTTCTCTATGTGACTCAGTTTATTTTGGTGGAACAAAAAGGTTGTCGTTGTAGTATATTTAAAAACTTTTTAAAAATAAAATAATTAAATGACTAAAAATTAAAGCGTGACGGAAATTAAAATTAGACAAGCGTTAAAAAATGAGAACGTAAAAATAATTAAACAAGACAAAACATAAAAATAAACCAAGATCGGAATATATTCCGATCAACCTCGTCGGAATGTGCACAGCCGTCCAATCTGAATGTTAGCTTACCCCAAATCGGAATGTGTTCGGAACACCAGATCGGAATATGTCACTTCTTCAAATCGGAATGCCTAAACAAATCCTAATCGGAATGAGTACTTACCTGATCGGAATATGGCGTAGATGTTGGTCGGAATGCTGATCGGAACCTTTCATCGGAACACTATCACTTACCCTGATCGGAATACCAAACACGCACCTCGAACGGAATGAGGAGTGAAGTACCAATCGGAATAACTGTCACTAGACCAGATCGGAATACCCACTTACCTTGCCCTGATCGGAATACCAACTTATCCACCAATCGGAATGCACAAACCCTTTTCCGACCAAGCCAAGGAGCTATGGTCGGAATGTAAAACCCCTTTCCGATCTTACCAATCGGAATACGAAGGAAAAAACTAAAAATAAGCTAAGTAAATAAGCTACTAATCACATAAGCACAAGACGAACTTCCTAAAGTAAACCATATAAAAATAAGCTACTAAACAGAAATTTGAAGACTTTTAACACACGAAAAGGATAAGCTTTACGAAAAACAAACTTTTATATTAAAATAACTTTTATAAAAACTTTATAAACTTGAAAATAAACAAAATAAGCTATGAAAATTAATGATTTAAAACAATCACAAGCATAAAAATGTAATCTATAAACAAATAAACAAGACGAAAAGCATATAAATCAAAGATTAAAGAAAGGTAGAATGAGATCAACAAGATAAAGTAAAGGTGCGAGAATTAAAAGAAAAACTTACTTGAAATTAAATGGTAAATAAGGTGCAAGACATGTAATTAAAGGTGCGAGTAAATAAAGGTGCATAAAAGTAAAGGTGGAAGAACTAATTTTCACGATTAGTCAACAACAACAAATGAATGAAAATGGGGTGTATTTATAGGAGATTAGGAGGGTGGTTAGAGGAAGCTTCCTCCCCTCCTTCCTTTCTTCTTAATTGCTTTGTTAATCTTGGACTTCGATGACTTTTGGCTCGGGATTTCTTTGGACTCGTCTTTTAATTCTTCGATAAATAAGACTTGAGTTCCTCGGCTTTTGATAAACTTCCGTCTTTTGACTTTTTCTTCGATTTGACTTCTTGACTTCGTCTTTCGTCTTTTTCTTCAATAGAAGTCCGTAAATGCCCGTGAATGCCCGTGTTTTCTCCACTTTTCACCTTTTCGTCCTAAATCACAACAAAAACACAAACCACGCATAATTCCGACATAAAAGACATAAAATACACGTTTTGGCTCGGTTATTATTGTAATTAAGTGGTAGAAAAGAAGGGTGTTTTCACACTTATCAAATCTCCTACACTTGACCATTGCAATGTCCTCATGCAATGCATTAGTTACAAAGCAAGTTTACATTTTTCATCATAATCAATCCATAGTGGCCTTTATTAAAGAGATAGAAAACTATAAATATTCAAAGTAAAGAAATCAAAAGCATACCTTGGGTTTTGGAAATGTTATGAATAATCATCATCCTCAAGTTTTCACTTTCTCCAAACCAAGCTTAAAAACGAGATCATTGTTATTATAAGTTAGCAAACTAACACGAACTCATGTGGGCCAATTATTCACATAGACTCCCTTATTCCTAGGTGTATATCTTGTATTTTATTTTTGTCTTGAATGATCACGAAGATGCATTGTTGACTTATTTCGATAGTTATATAGTCCGAAAATAAAGTGAACGATTTAATCAATAGTTAGCTAAAGGACAAAATCTTTTAAAACTGCTTCTCGGGACCTCATAAAGTTCATATCTTGGCATAACTCGCTTCGCGATTTGAGACCTTTCACGGATCGATATTTGGCAGCGACTTCATACTTCAAACCTTGAGAGACGTTCATGAAATTATGGTCTTCTCTTCATAATGGAATTTCTTCACTTGAAGTTTTGAGAGATTCATACTTGGACCACGACTTCTTCATTTTTCTCCAACCTCTATTTTGGACTTTGATATACAACGATCCGCCTCCTTTTATGACTTGGATCTATTTATCCTCATACCTTGCTAGGGTCTTTTCGGATACACTTCTCCATGACTTTTGGGGAGTTTTTGATTTTCGTCGTGTGTCTCAATCCTTCATATTGATTTTCGATAAATGATTCTTCACATCACTTTGGATCTTTAGCAACAAAACGTAGCCCGCATCCCGCTTCAATAAGTTATGCCTTGGCTATGAACTCTAATCCATATCGAGCAACTTTTAAACGATCTTGGGCTAGAAGCTAAGTAACTTTTCAAATCGTACAACCTTATTTATTGCAGATAAATTTATTTAGCAAGCGATGGGAGAATAGGCTCATAATTAACTCACATAAATTCACGAAAGAATACCGGACTTATGATTGGCTCTATCATCTCTCGTTGTCCGAAGTTTAAAATCTCAAGGAATGAGACTCGTGGATGCTTAGCCTATTAAATCAAAGTTTTGGGTTTTCGAGTCGTCTATAGGATCTTGCAAATTCTTAGACTTTTTCAAGTTTCGAAATCGCATTTTAAAGTTCCCTTGATAAACGACTCTCTAGGATCAATTATAGGAACTTGCGAAAAGTTCTTGTTCTTAAACCGTGAGAGTTAAGACTTTCGCGTTTTATAGCTCCCTATATAAAAGCCTAGCAAAACTTGACTTAAACACGTTAAGGATACTAGCTAGAGCAAACTTAGATAAGTAAACTCGGGTTGAGTCAAAAAATTCACAACGTTTGAAAATTAAAACCACTTTATTAACATTTATTCTAGAAAAGAAAGAAAATTAACTAAACAAAGGGAAAAAACTAATAGGCCAAAATAGATCAAAAATTTTGAAAAATGTCGAAAAATTGATTTTCCGGTTAAAATGAGGACAAATACAAGGAAAAGACCACTTAACTTCGATAGAAGTCCCCCCTACACTTACGATAAACATTGTCCTTAATGTTTAAGCATGCGGGAGTAAACTCCCCTACACTTAGGACATTGTGCACTTTTTTTAAATCTCGCTAAGGGAAAGGACAACTAAAGAGATTCCTATTTTAATATTTAAGAAAATATAAAATAGTGAATCGAAAAGAGTTTAGGATAGAATCGGGATAATGGAACACGGAATCACGGGTCGTCAAGAATCATCAAGAGTGGATCATTGAAGCTCGAATTCCTGATTAGTAGAAGAGAGGAGAGAGCAAACACCAACGGGTCTCCCCTACACTTATGATAAAGAAAGCGAAAAGATAGATGCATAGGTTGCCTCCCAAGAAGCGCTTGATTTTTGTTAACCGAGTCATTAGCCTGACTCGACCTTGATCATCAACGGAAGAAGCATGAAACATATCCACCAGGATCAAAGACATAGTTTTCGTCCATCAATAAGCACAAGCTTAAGGCGAACAAGGCAAGCCAAAGAAGAGTAGGCAAGGTTCCCTTAAGCAGCGATGGAGCACGGTGGAAGCAATGTTGAAGTGGTGCAAGCAGATTTCCATAAGTTCCAAAGATTTTTCCTTTTATTTCATCAGGTGGATACTGAGATGGCTGTAGAATATCAATACCGGGGTCGAACACCTTTTCCTTTAGGGGAAAAAAGCACTCAGGCTCAGCAGAGTGGGAAGAAGATCCGCGAAGAAGCACAACCTCGTCCTCAGAAGGGGGACAAAGAGGTGTTAACTCATATGTGATGCGGATATTGGTGTCGACTGGTTTCTTCTCCTTTGAAAGAATGTTCTTCAAATCCAAAGTAGGATCAAGACGATAATCTTCAAAATCCAAAGGAGGAGCATCACTCTCATGAGGGAAGTAAGTGTTGCGAAACGTAGAGAAGTCTTCCTCAAATGAGTAATCGTCCAAAGTAGGATCGAGTGATGGCGGTGGAGGATCTTCATCATGTGAAGAATCGCTCGAAAGAGTATCGGCCTCATCAAAATCATCATATGTGGGCAACTCGGGATACTCAGAAGTAAGGTTATCATAATCATCCGAATCTGAGCTAGAATCATCATCATCATAAGCATCAAAGACCGGAGGAGAATCATAAATGGGAGAATGTTCCAAAGTAGGGAGAGAATCATCCACATCATCTTCAAAAAGTGGATTATCATCACAAGACTCGAATAGAGGATTTTTGTAAACGACAAAGTCATCGAGCACATTAACCATATTCACAGATTCTCGTCCTCCAAAGGATTTGCCTGTAAGCTTCCCCATTTTAAATATTTGTGAATCATTCCCGACTCTTAAGATTAACTCACCTTCGGCCACATCCACTAAAGCTCGTCCGGTTCTCAAGAATGGCTGACCAAGTATTAAAGGAATACGAGGGTCCATTTCATAATCAACAACGACAAAGTGGACCGGGAAAGTAAATGTGCCAACTTTAATAAACACGTCTTCGGCTATACCAATGGGGTAAGCGAGAGTGTGATATGCAAGTTCAAGAGTCATCTTTGTTGGAGTGAGGTCGGGCAATGATAGTGTTTTCCAAACACATAATGGCATCAAATTAATACTAGCCCCGAGATCAGCAAGGGCAGTAAATTCTTCGGTTTTGTTGAACACACAAGGCAACACAAAACGACGGCGATCTCCAAGCTTTTCTGGAAGTTCTTTAAGAATAACTGCAGAGCAGTTTTCATTTAAGCGTGTGTTGGCGAGTTCAATCAGCTTCTCCTTCTTGTTAATCAATTCCTTAAATGCTTTAACAAATTTGGGCATGTGGACAAGTGCTTCAAGAAAGCTAATGTTGAAGTTCATATAAGAAATCATCTTCACATAACGTGTCACTTTAGAGTCCTCCTTGGTTAGCATTTTGGTCTTGCCTAAACGAGAAGGATAAGGGATATTGGGTTTGGGTGGTGAAGGTGCAGGTGTAGGTGGTAAAGGTTGAGATGTTGAAGGGTCCTTCCTAGGAACATCGTCATGGTGAGGCAGAGACGGTAATGGTGCACTAATACTAGGTGTAAGAGGAGTAGGGATGCACAAAGTAGGGCAAGTGCACGACGATTTTATGCATGAATACGTAATGTAGTTTATAAAATGATGTTGTAAATTTTGTACACCTTTAGGAAAAGGATGCACAAAGTAGGGCAAGTGCACGACGATTTAGGAAAACCGTGTGTGAATGACCCTAAGTGAGTTCGTTATCGAGGAGGCAAGTGCGTTGTGTTAAGAGTTGATTAATGTTTGTGATGATATGATTGAGAAAGAAATGGGATTAGAAGAGAAAGACGGTTACGAAAACGAATTAAGCTACGACGAAAAAGGCGAACACGTAAAACCGTAAATAGTGCCAAAATTAAAATTTTATCCTAAAAATTACTAAAAATCCCCAATAATATTCTAAGAGTTTACAAAAAATTCAAACTTGCTAAAACCTTTTAATTAATTAGATAATGACTTTTTAATGCTAATTAAAGCCCTAAAAATCACTTTTAATTATTAAAAAGCCCTAAACAAGATCTAATAGTTTGTAAACCTCAAAAATGACCTAATTAAGCTAAAAATGTTTTTAAAAATTTTAAAACCAATTTAAACTATTTTTAAACACATAAAAACTATTAAAATCAATTAAATCTTAAATTAATTCTAAAAATTAATTGAAAAGTCCTAAAAATATTTGGAAAGTGAAAAACTCCTAATTAAGTGTCCTTAACCTAGGAAAAATGTAAAAACTAAAAAAAAATAAAACTTCCATTTTTATAATAAAATAATATTAAAATATTCAAAAAAATAAAAAGTTTGTAAATAAATTCTAAAATATTACCAAAAATATAGAATATTATAACTAAAACAAAAATGCAATCCAAATTTTCAGAAACCTATTTAATAATTTTATATTAAATTTTAAAGTTGCTTAAAAACCCTAAAATCCTATAAAATAAAAAATAAGCTAAATTGAAAACCTAAAAAGCTGTAAACCTCAAAAATGTAATTCAAAACCTAAAAACTATTTTTCCAGATTTTTAAATTACTTTTTACTATTTTTTAATGACTTTCTAAAATAAAAACTAAAAATAATCCTAATAAATTAATTAATAATGGGAAAAATAAACTTGTTGCTCAGAAAAATTAAAAACCTTAATAGTATCCTAGGAGAAATACTAAACAGTTAAATCCTCAAAGAAATAAGCCAGAAATAGCTTATTTACAAGCTGCTAATCAAATAAGCTAAAAAAACAAAAACCACTTAAGTATCTAATGAAATGAAGTCTAAACGTAAAAAGCCATCTAGATCACTGGTTAACACGTTACTCCTTGGAACGCAAGGTCGCGTGTTCGAGCCCAGGCAAGGTGAGCTTTTTGCAAACTTTTTCTTTTTTTTTTCTCTTTTAAAACTTAATCCAGGTACTTAATTAACTTCTAAAACACAAACACAAACCCAAAATAACAAAGATTAAGGCTTAGGAAAGCCAAAACGTGCCCAGTTATGCACAACTTTCTAATGAACAACAAGTGTGTATATGAGTATCTTCACAAGTGAAGATAAAAGACAAGAGGGCTTGTCTTGATTTTGTGATGGTTTTTTATGGACAAATGGCATCCCTACACTCAGTTGGAGTGTAGGGAGTCAATATAATGCACAAAAAAACACAAGCAGCTAGCAAAGATCAAGTAAAATTGCACAAGAAAGTTTCTGATGAAGCTTGATGTATCTGATGAATAAGAGACCTAGTTTATATGCACCAAAGTGAGATTCAATGCCCAATATCTTGAACAATGATTATCCAAATGACATACAAGCAATAGCAAACCCTTCTTAAGCCTATGATTTAGCAGATTACAAAATTGATGCACAAATACTTCACAAATTCAGTCACTACAAGCAGTTACTGATTTTTAAGCTATATGTCCAATTTTATCATGCAATCTTGCTTGAAAACTTGTTCAAACTAAAATCCTATGCTATCATACAAACTATACTACCCTAATAAGTGATTCAAAGCAGATTTAACTCACAAACTTCCAAAGAAACTCAGATAAATATGCAAATCCAAACACCCCTTTAAACTTGAAATTGAAAATTTTTCAAACAAAAACTTAACCAATCTCAACTAACCTGATTTAATTCTAGCCTATCATGCATATAACCACTTATCATGCATCCACAAACCATTTAACAAACATTTAACACCTTTTATGCAGATTCACATAAAAACTTGAAAACTGAAAATTAAAAAGGGAAAACAAGGACTACCTTGTTGGGCCTACATCCAGGCCCAACAGTGATTGTATGTCACCTCCTTATAGGCCCGGGCCTATGCAGATCACTTGAACAACACTCCTTCAATCACACCTGCTAAGAAAAAGTGAAAAGAAACAAGCAAAATATTCAAGTCAAATCTGATTTTTCTTTCTCATTTAAAAACCTTTTCATAAAACTTCCTTATACTTCCTTTAAAACACTTGCACAACAAATTTAAAGACCTGGAAAACCAAACCTTGAACAAGGTTTTTGCCAAAAATCCAAACTTTCAGAAACTTTGAACAAAAACTGAAATTTTAAAAACTTAAAAATAAAACTTGGAACTCAATCTAAACAACAAAAATGTAAATGAGGATCCTGGAATCTTTTCATCAACAATACTTAACCAATTTCATTCATTAATCAAACGGGATTTACAAGCTTGTGATCTTGGAAAAAATTCAGGAACAAGAACTAAAATACTAAGTCTTATGGCTTTATATAGCAGCCTATAGATCTTTCTAGATACTGAATAAAATATTAAACAGCTAAAACCCTAATGGTTTGAAAATCCCAAATTTCCCTTGTGTTCTTGACTGAAAATTGGGTCAAAAAGCTCCATGTGATATGCTAGCTCTCATTGTGATGTTTGAATGCATCTGAGACGTTGAAATGTCCTTGGGGACCAAGTACTTCATCATACGCGTTGGTTTGGTCGGGTATAGGGTTTGGGGGAAAGAGACGTGTGCAGGGGAGGGGTCCACAACCACATGGGTTGGTCTTGGTTCACGTTTTGGTGTGGGATGGGGTGAGGATGGAATGAATTAGTCATCTGGATAATTACAGCAAAAACCCCTTTGATTATAGGTTAATTAGACCTGGGATTTTTAGGGTTTATGGGTGGATTAAGGAGAAAGTTTAATCTGATTTGGGGATTAAATATTTTAAATATATGTTAAGGAGGGAAAGAATAAACTGATTAATATAATCAGTTTTAAATCGTGAGTGGGGCGTGACGTGGGAGGGGGAGTGAGGTGGTGTGATGTGGTTGGCTGGTGGAGGTGACATGGCAAAATGATAGGTGGTGGTGAGTTTGATTGTTTGGCAGTTTAGGTCCCCAAGCTTCTTTCTTTCCTTCACTTTGTAATAAAATGGCACAACTTCATTCCCTTTGATTTTAAGTTTCAGCTTTTGTCATTTTTGGCACATAAACTTTCCATACTTCTAACAAGGACTTCAAGTGTAATTTTGGCATTCTTCAAGGGTTGTTTTTGTAATGTCTTCAAACTTTAAGGACTTGACTTGTTTGTTGACTTCTTGGTGTACCAATATTGACAATTTAGTTTTGTTGAGGGACTAAGTTTGCCAATTCTTCAAAGTTAAGGGTCCTTTTTGTAATTTTGACAAACTTTAGGGACCAAACTTGTAATTATGAAGATACAAGGGTATAAAGTGTTAATTCTTCAAACTTGGAGGACCAATCTTCAATATTCTTCAAATCTTCAAGGACTTTCTTTGGAAATTTCTTCATTAGGGCTTGGTTCATCGTGCGGCTTCGTTTCCCGTGTTCGTTTTTGAATGATTCTTGTGATCTTTTGTCATTTTCTCAATATCCGTACCTAAAGTACACAAGCAACAAACACAAGCATATATTTGGGTATTTTGATGATATTTAATGCATTTTAAGCCTAATTTGGACGATGAGACTATGTATAAAAGCAGTCTCATCACTCCCCCATACTAAACCATTGTTGTGCCCTCACGCAATGCTAGAATAAAGTATCATAGCATCTCCAAAATTCATTTTTATTCACTTTATTGGAATGATAAACTAGCTACACTACTACTATTACTACTACTTGTGTTATAGACATAATGTATGATTTTCATCGCAAAATGGGACGTTTAGGTTCATAGAATAAGAACACGTGAATGCTTCGTTAGAAATAATTTCATCGTCCTCTATTTTCACTCCAATTCCATGCTAAGCGTGCAACGAGATCATTGTCATTATAAGTTAGTAATGCTAACACTACTCATATGCCCCAATCACGTACTTATCCTCCCATTATTCCTAAGTTGTATCTCTTATATTTTATTTTATCTTGAATGTTTCACGAGGATACATTGTTGACTTATGCGATAATAGAGATTTAGGTCTAAAAATAAAATCCTAACGGTGTAACTAAGACCATCAAATCAATAACCCCTCCTAATAGACAACGATGTTAGAAAATTAAGTTGACAAGAAGAATCGATAAACACGGTTTTATAACGGTTTTGAACATGAGACTTATTACCAAGACTTTTATACGCCCCCTAACGGAAGGGCCTTATTATCTTTGGTTTACCTCCATCTTTTATTCAACTTCGCCATGAAGCTTTTATTATGACTTCGGTCTTGCCTTGCCTTTTATTATCCGCCTCATCGGTGGTTTTATTAGCCAAAGACGTATATCCTCACGCTAAAGCGAATTTTGGATCTTTAAAGCTTCGATGATTAAGGCTTGATTCACTTTCAATTTTTGCATAGATTTTAGGCCTTGTGGGGCTTCAAATTGTTTGCTAGATTTAGGTGAGCACTTGAAATCTTATTATTGGGTGAAGCTCTCGATTATTCGGGTGCCAATACTTCAAAACCGTGACGCTGGCGATACCTTAATGTCATCCTAATTTAATTACACGAAAGCTACTAGAAAAGACTAGAAACCCAACAATCTTAACTAAACCGCTAAGTCAATATTTATTAAGCAAAAAATATTTACATGCGAAGGGAGAATAAGCAAACAACGAGAACACATGAGTTTTTGAAAGAATACGAGTACTCCACGTTTAGCATAGTAACTTATACTTAACTCTATCATTTCTCGTCCTCATTTAAGAGACTTAGCCTAATGTGTAGTTAAGGAATCAAAGCTAAGTGCTCAACACGCACGGTCGAGTCAAAAATTACTCTTATTCTCGCCATCGGAAAATCTACATTCGTGTCTTCAAACACTTATAAAATATGAGAAAAATTTTAAAATTTGGCCATTTTTAGCCTTATTTTGCAACAAAAACGATAAACAAAAAGATAAACTTTGGAAAGCGTGAAGGTTTGGCAAGGCAAGTATCTATTCACCCCCCTAACTAAAGTTAAACATTGTCCTCAATGTTTCGAGTCTAGGGGTGCAAACACCCCCATACTAGAGACGTAGTCGAATGCCTAATCTAGCATGGAAAGGGTGTAACCAATAAATTAATAGCCGTTTATAAAGTGTGTTATAAACCTATGGTTAGAACATCAAAAGGATATATCATGGATATTGAGAAATGTCTCCAAAACAAACGATCGAGTGCTCCCATAAAACGAACACGAGAGGCTCCAATCGTGAAGATCATGATCTAAAAACCACAATTCACAAACAACCACGGAACAAAGGTTGGAAGGGCACAAATCCCCACACATAAGCTACATTAGAAAGCGATAATATGTACATAGGATAAGCATGGGACTCCCCCACGAGGCACCTCGTTTTTTATTACCGAGTCATGAGCTCGACTCGATCCCCTCAATACTAATTATCATTGGGGAAGGTGACTTGGTCGAGGTAGTTCAAGGATGGAACTTCCCCACCAAAGTAGTGCTTCAACCTATGTCCATTCACCTTGAAGTTAGGACCATCATCTTGAGCTAGCTCGATGGTCCCATACGGAAATACTTGAGTCACGGTGAATGGACCGGACCAACGGGATTTCAACTTAACGGAAAAGATTTTCAATCTCGAGTTAAAAAGCAAAACTTGATCCCCAATGTTAAAAACCCGGTTTTTTATTTTTAGAATCGTGCAACTTTTTAGTTTTCTCTTTATAAATCAATGAATTTTCATAAGCAATGTCCCTCAATTCATCTAATTCATTCAATTGCATTTTCCGGTGTTTTCCCGCGGTCTCCATATCATCATTACAATGCTTTAGGGCCCAATAAGCTTTGTGTTCTAACTCGATAGGCAAATGACAATTCTTTCCATACACAAGCTTATAGGGAGTGCACCCAATGGGCGTCTTATGAGCGGTCCTAATGGCCCATAAAGCATCGTCTAACTTATCCGACCATGATTGTCGGTTTTCCCCAACGGATCTCTCCAAGATCCTCTTCAAAGCTCGGTTTGAAACCTCGACTTGCCCACTCGTCTGTGGGTGATAAGCCGTAGAAAGACGAGGTGTAACCCCATATTTCCTTAGAACCCTTTCAAATTTGTCATTATAAAAATGGGTTCCACGATCGCTTATGATAGCACGAGGGGTTCCAAACCGAGAGAATAATTGCTTCAAAAACTTGACTACCACACGAGCATCATTGGTGGGCAAGGCCTTTGCCTCCACCCACTTAGAAAGGTAGTCAACCGCAACGAGAATGTACTTATTACCACGAGATGATGGGAACGGCCCCATAAAGTCTATACCCCAAACGTCAAATATCTCACATACTTGAATGATATTTTGTGGCATTTCATCTTTTTGTGAGGCTTTTCCTTGTCGTTGGCATGCATCACACGACTTCACAAGATCTTGTGCATCTCGGTAAATAGTAGGCCAAAAGAAGTCGGCATCAAACACCTTTTTAGCCGTGAGATTAGCACCGTGGTGACCACCCGTGGGTCCCTCATGGCAAGCTCTAAGAATGTTAGAAGCTTCGGTGCCAAATACACAACGTCGGATGATTTGATCCGCACAAGTTTGAAACAAGTAAGGGTCGTTCCAAAAGTAGAACTTGACGTCACGAAAGAATTTTCGTTTTTGTTGAGTCGTCATACCCTTAATGATGAAGTTGCCCGTATGGTAATTTGCGAAATCCGCAAACCATGGGGTGGAAGAATCAAGCTTAGAATTCACTACACCAAGTGTCTCGAGCGGAAATGTTTCGGTGATTTCCTTGGGCTCGTAAACACTTTGGTGAGGATCTTCCAAACGAGAGTGATGATCGGCCGCTAGATTCTCGGCTCCTTTTTTGTCAACGATTTTGTGATCAAATTCTTGAAGGAGGAGAATCCAACGAAGTAATCTAGGCTTAGCATCTTGCTTTGCCATGAGATACTTGATAGCCGAATGGTCCGTATACACTATGCATTTCGTCAAGACGAGATAAGGTCGGAATTTCTCAAATGCATACACCACGGCAAGGAACTCCTTTTCCGTTGTAGTGTATTTAAGTTGAGCCTCGGTCATCGTCTTGCTAGCATAGTGAATAGGCAAGAAGTGCTTATCATGACGTTGCCCCAAAACGGCCCCTATAGCGTAATCACTAGCATCACACATAAGCTCAAAGGGGAGATTCCAATTGGGAGCAACAAGAATGGGAGCTTCGGTAAGTTTCCTCTTAAGGATCTCAAAGGCTCGTACACAATCTTCGTCAAAGACAAAACGTGCCTCTTTTTCAAGAAGATGTGTAATGGGTCGAGAAATCTTCGAGAAATCCTTGATGAATCGTCGATAAAAGCCCGCGTGGCCTAGGAAACTCCTAACTCCCTTGACGGTTTTGGGATGAGGTAATTTGGCGATGACGTCTACCTTAGCTTGATCTACCTCAATCCCCGCTTTCGAGACCTTGTGCCCTAAGACGATTCCACTCTTAACCATAAAATGACACTTTTCCCAATTGAGCACAAGGTTGGTTTCCTCACAACGTTTTAACATTCTCTCTAGGTTCGACAAACACGAAGTGAAAGAATCACCAAACACGGAAAAGTCATCCATGAAGACTTCCATCGTCTTCTCGATCATATCATGAAAAATAGCCATCATGCATCGTTGAAAAGTTCCCGGTGCATTACAAAGTCCGAATGGCATTCTACGATAGGCAAACGTTCCATATGGACACGTAAACGTAGTTTTTTCTTGATCACGAGGATCGATGGGAATTTGGAAGTAACCGGAAAAACCATCTAAAAAGCAATAGAAATCGTTTCCCGCAAGACGCTCCAACATTTGGTCCATGAAGGGCAAGGGAAAATGGTCTTTTCGAGTGGCTTCATTCAACTTACGATAGTCAATGCACACTCTCCATCCGGTCACGAGTCTAGTGGGAATCAACTCGTTGGCATCGTTTGGCACAACGGTCATCCCTCCTTTTTTAGGGACACAATGAATAGGACTCACCCAAGGGCTATCGGAAATAGGGTAAATCATTCCCGCGTCAAGGAGTTTAAGGACCTCCTTTTTGAGGACATCGTGAATTTTGGGGTTCACCCTCCTTTGACTTTGGATTGTTGGCTTGAAATCCTCCTCCATTAAGATTTTGTGGGTACAAAACTTGGGATCGATTCCCTTAATGTCGGATAACTTCCACGAATCGCCCCTTTGTGATCCTTAAGAACATCAACAAGTGCGGTTTTTTCATCATTCGAAAGATCCTTCGCAATAATAACCGGAAACTTGTCGTCCTCCTCCAAATAGACATATTCGAGGTGAGGAGGTAAATCTTTCAACTCGAGGATAGGTGGTTCCTCAAGTGAAGATTTGGGATCGATACTCATAACCTCCTCGGGTGGAGGAAATGGGAAATCGTTGAGAAAATCCTTGATAATTGAGAAGTCCTCATCGTTGTCGAGGTCTTCGTCACAAGTACGTGGAACATTACATTCTTCCAACGTAAAACCACCACCTTCGAAAGGAGTGAAGGTTGGTGTCGAATTATCAAGAATTGGATCTAACATAGTGGGATTGCCACTAGTTTCTTCATCACCAAACCCTAAAACTTCTTGTGAAAATTCCTCGCAAACCACGTCAATCATATCAACGAGGTTTATGGTAGCAACGGAATAAACATGAGAAAGTTGAGAATTTTGAGTTGCGTTTATAACAAGTTCCTCGTCGTTGAAACGTAAGGTGATCTTTCTAGCATGCACATCAATTAAAGCCATAGACGTATCTAAAAACGAACGACCTAAAATAAGAGGAACTTGAGGATCCGTGGGGATGTCAACAACAATAAAGTCTACGGGATAGTAGAACTTCCCCACTTTCACAAAAACGTCTTCCGCCAAACCACATGCAAGAATCGTGGAATGGTCGGCCAACTCAATAGACATTCGTGAAGGAGTAAGATTAGGAAGATTGAGCGACTTGAAGATTTAAAGTGGCATCAAGTTAATGCTAGCACCAAGATCGGCCAAGGCATAGCATTCTTCCATATCTTGAATTGCACAAGGGATCAAAAATTTACCGGGATCACCGACTTTTTGAGGTATGCGATTAAGATAAACCGACGAACAACTAGACATTTGGTGCAATTTTTCCTTGTTGTTCAACATACTCTTAAAGTTAGCGGCAAATCGAGGCATCATGACCAAAGCATCGGCGAAACTCACATTAAGGTGCAACTCACGAAACATTTTCATAAAAAGCTCAAATTGGTAGTTGTCGCGCTCTTGTCGTTTCTCCTTCCTAAGTCTCGATGGGTAAGGCAAGGGTGGTGTGGGTTGGGGCATAGGCGTAGCCTTTGGAATCTCGGGTTCCAATGTTGGTAAAGGGTCGACCGTAGGTGTGGCATGAGCGGTACTTTGTGGGCTTGAAATATGCTCCTTTTCGACCACCACCTCGGGTTCTTCCTCAATTTCCTCCACCGTTGGAGTAATTGGTTGAGGAGTCGGTTCTTTAAGTGTCTTACCACTACGTGTGGTAATCACTTTCATCTCTCCCTTCGGGTTTGAAACGGTGTTACTAGGTAGACCACTCGAAGTAGAGGCTTTGTTTCCCATAACGGCTTCTAAAATAGCATTAAGCTTAGCATCGTGACTATTAAACTTCAAATCTTGACTAGCGGCTTTTTGGTCAATTTTTTGTTCAAGCCTAACATGACTTTGCTCTATCTTTTTGTTTTGACCTCGAATTTGATTAGCAAAATCATTTTTCAGTTCATTTCTCATGTTAAGATTTTCTTTCACAAAGTTAGCCAACTCCTTAGTGTTTTTAGCCGTGTCCCTAGCTTGACTAGCCAATTGCTCTTGTATATTTTCCAAAATCTTATCATTTGCCGTGGCGTAATTCAAAAAGTCCATTGGAAGTTCTTTTGTGTAAACATTTTGAAGACCTTGACTTGTGTTTTGAAAATTACGGTTTTGATTTTGATTTTGCAATTGACTACTAGTTCCTTGATTTCCATAGTTGTTATTACCCTTAAAATTGTTCCTTTGATTGCTTTGGTAACCAACTTGATTGTTTCGATAATTGTTAGCATTTTGATTTGGCGGAAAACCCGGTGGAGTCAATTGATTAGTGCGAGGAACTTGACCGTTTTGGTTATAAGTTTCTGCGGCCGCGAAGGCACTCGAAGTGTTACCACCGTTGGTAATGCACTCGGAATAATCGTGAGCTCCACCACAATACATACAAGAAACCTCAACCGCTTTAATCGTAGCGGGAGCGGGTTGTTCACCAACTTTAAACTCAATTAACAATCCTTTCAACTTATCAAAAAATTTTTTCTCCAAATTATCCTCGATTTGGCAAGCATCAACGGTGTGTGATAATGAAGGCGAAGACGAAGTCTTACGAACACTCGACGTGCTACGAGGACTATACACCTTAGACCTATTCTCAATGATTAACAATGCTTCATCGACCGTCTTACACAAAAAATTACCACCCGCGGCGGCATTAAGATAATCACGCTCATGATCGTTCAAGCCATTGTAAAACGTGTCAATTTGATGCAAGTCGGAAAAACCATGATGAGGACATTCGTGCAACATTTCCTTAAACCTATTCCAAGCCGTTGAAAAACTCTCATTATACTCTTGTGAAAACTTTGAAATCTCGTTTTTCAAGTGCGTAGTCTTAGAGGGCGGAAAAAATTGGTTCACCAATTTTGAAACGAGATCCTTCCACGTCAATATAGAATTGGGTGGCTCTTTCTCTAACAAAATTTTTACGGGCCCCGCTAAGGAATACGGAAAAAGCATCATCTTAATCGAGTCGTTTGAGACGTCCTTAAACTTGCAAGTGGCGGTGAGACGATTAAATTGGCGAATGTGGTTATGAGGGTTGTCCTTCTCATCACCTCGAAACTTGTTGTTTTGAATCATGGACAACAAACCCGTCTTAACCTCAAAATTCTCCGCAAGGATAGCGGGAATCACAATCGCTTCTCCATAACCCTCGGTGGGTGCTTGAAGCAACTCCATCATAATTCGATTAGCCATGGGTGCTTCTTTCACTATAATGGGTTCGTCAATAGGAGACTCCTCACTAGAAGGAGTGGTTGATTTGTTTCTTCGTTTACGAGCACGTCTTGCTTTAGAGCGAGTTTGCATAAACGTCACGTACAACGAGAAGGCGAGCAAAGAAGATTCTTTTTGTTGTTTTTACTTTTTCATTTTTTTTTGTGGTTTTTGATTGTTTTTACTTTTTTTGGATTTTTTGGAATGTATTAAGTAGACCAAAATCTACAAATCTCCTCCTTAATCAAATCTCTCGATTAAAGAAGCCTCAAGGAATGAAAACGATCACATGAAGTGAACGCCTTCGATGACTTTAGAACGATGGTGGAACACCAAATCGTTCAAGAGGGTTTAATCAATAGAAACCAAGAAAATATATATGATACTTAGTAATACTTTGGGCGGAAAAACCCTCGATTAGCTTTCAAAATCAAAATACGCACAAGCAAGCGGAGGAAACGAGGCGGCGCGAAGCACTTAAGAGCCTTTTTCCTTTAGGTCGTGAAATACAACCGCCTTATACCCACCTTATAGTTTGTATTTCTCAAAATCGAGCTTCACGAAAGTATTTATCTATTTTTGCCTTTTTCTTTGGTTTGAGATTCGAATACAATGATTGGGTAATGACCTCCCAAGTCAAGGTTGTGATTTCTCACGTATTTGGAGTACTTGTAAATTTATTGTTCTACGTATACAATATAGTAATAGTATTCACAAAAAATGAAAAACCGATAATACATATTAGTAGAGTGCTACTAATACAATTACTTTTATGGCTATATATAAAAACAATAATGGTTCATCCAAAACACAACACGCCTCCCCGGCAGCGGCGCCAAAATGATGTTGTAAATTTTATACACCTTTAGGAAAAGGATGCACAAAGTAGGGCAAGTGCACGACGATTTAAGAAAACCGTGTGTGAATGACCCTAAGTGAGTTCGTTCTCGAGGAGGCAAGTGCGTTGTGTTAAGAGTTGATTAATGTTTGTGATTATATGATTGAGAAAGAAATGGGATTAGAAGAGAAAGACGGTTACGAAAACGAATTAAACTACGACGAAAAAGGCGAACACGTAAAACCGTAAATAGTGCCAAAATTAAAATTTTATCCTAAAAATTCCTAAAAATTACTAAAAATCCCCAATAATATTCTAAGAGTTTACAAAAAAATTCAAACTTGCTAAAACCTTTTAATTAATTAGATAATGACTTTCTAATGCTAATTAAAGCCCTAAAAATCACTTTTAATTATTAAAAAGCCCTAAACAAGATCTAATAGTTTGTAAACCTCAAAAATGACCTAATTAAGCTAAAAACTGTTTTTAAAAATTTTAAAACCAAATTAAACTATTTTTAAACACTTAAAAACTATTAAAATCAATTAAATCTTAAATTAATTCTAAAAATTAATTGAAAAGTCCTAAAAATATTTGGAAAGTGACAAAACTCCTAATTAAGTGTCCTTAACCTAGGAAAAATGTAAAAACTAAAAAAAATAAAACTTCAATTTTTTATAATAAAATAATATTAAAATATTCAAAAAAATAAAAAGTTTGTAAATAAATTCTAAAAAATTACCAAAAATCTAGAATATTATAACTAAAACAAAAATGCAATTTAAATTTTTAGAAACCTATTTAATAATTTTATATTAAATTTTAAAGTTGCTTAAAAACCCTAAAATCCTATAAAATCAAAAATAAGCTAAATTGAAAACCTAAAAAGCTGTAAACCTCAAAAATGTAATTCCAAACCTAAAAACTATTTTTCCAGATTTTTAAATTACTTTTTACTATTTTTTAATGACTTTCTAAAATAAAAACTAAAAGTAATCCTAATAAATTAATTAATAATGGGAAAAATAAACTTTTTGCTCAGAAAAATCAAAAACCTTAATAGTATCCTAGGAAAAATACTAAACAGTTAAATCCTCAAAGAAATAAGCCAGAAATAGCTTATTTACAAATTGCTAATCAAATAAGCTAAAAAACAAAAACCACTTAAGTATCTAATGAAATGAAGTCTAAACGTAAAAAGCCATCTAGATCACTGGTTAACACGTTACTCCTTGGAACGCAAGGTCGCGTGTTCGAGCCCAGGCAAGGTGAGCTTTTTGCAAACTTTTTTTTTTCTCTTTTAAAACTTAATCCAGGTACTTAATTAACTTCTAAAACACAAACACAAACCCAAAATAACAAAGATTAAGGCTTAGGAAAGCCAAAACGTACCCAGTTATACACAACTTTCTAATGAACAAGTGTGTATATGAGTATCTTCACAAGTGAAGATAAAAGACAAGAGGGCTTGTCTTGATTTTGTGATGGTTTTTTATGGACAAATGGCACCCCTACACTCAGTTGGAGTGTAGGGAGTCAATATAATGCACAAAAAAACACAAGCAGCTAGCAAAGATCAAGTAAAATTTCACAAGAAAGTTTCTGATGAAGCTTAATGTATCTGATGAATAAGAGACCTAGTTTATATGCACCAAAGTGAGATTCACTGCCCAATATCTTGAACAATGATTATCCAAATGACATACAAGCAATAGCAAACCCTTCTTAAGCCTATGATTTAGCAGATTACAAAATTGATGCACAAATACTTCACAAATTCAGTCACTACAAGCAGTTACTGATTTTTAAGCTATGTGTCCAATTTTATCATGCAATCTTGCTTGAAAACTTGTTCAAACTAAAATCCTATGCTATCATACAAACTATACTACCCTAATAAGTGATTCAAAGCAGATTTAACTCACAAACTTCCAAAGAAACTCAGATAAATATGCAAATCCAAACACCCCTTTAAACTTGAAATTGAAAATTTTTCAAACAAAAACTTAACCAATCTCAACTAAACTGATTTAATTCTAGCCTATCATGCATATAACCACTTATCATGCATCCACAAACCATTTAACAAACATTTAACACCTTTTATGCAGATTCACATAAAAACTTGAAAACTGAAAATTAAAAAGGGAAAACAAGGACTACCTTGTTGGGCCTACATCCAGGCCCAACAGTGACTGTATGTCACCTCCTTATAGGCCCGGGCCTATGCAGATCACTTGAACAACACTCCTTCAATCACACCTGCTAAGAAAAAGTGAAAAGAAACAAGTAAAATATTCAAGTCAAATCTGATTTTTCTTTCTCTTTTAAAAACCTTTTCATAAAACTTCCTTATACTTTCTTTAAAACACTTGCACAACAACTTTAAAGACCTGGAAAACCAAACCTTGAACAAGTTTTTTGCCAAAAATCCAAACTTTCAGAAACTTTGAACAAAAACTGAAATTTTAAAAACTTAAAAATAAAACTTGGAACTCAATCTAAACAACAGAAATGTAAATGAGGATCCTGGAATCTTTTCATCAACAATACTTAACCAATTTCATTCATTAATCAAACGGGATTTACAAGCTTGTGATCTTGGAAAAAATTCAGGAACAAGAACTAAAATGCTAAGTCTTATGGCTTTATATAGCAGCCTACAGATCTTTCTAGATACTGAATAAAATATTAAACAGCTAAAACCCTAATGGTTTGAAAATCCCAACTTGCCCTTGTGTTCTTGACTGAAAATTGGGTCAAAAAGCTCCATGTGATATGCCAGCTCTCATTGTGATGTTTGAATGCATATGAGACGTTGAAATGTCCTTGGGGACCAAGTACTTCATCATACGCGTTGGTTTGGTCGGGTATAGGGTTTAGGGGAAAGAGACGTGTGCAGGGGAGGGGTCCACAACCACATGGGTTGGTCTTGGTTCACGTTTTGGGTGTGGGATGGGGTGAGGATGGAATGAATTAGTGATCTGGATAATTACAGCAAAAACCCCTTTGATTATAGGTTAATTGGACCTGGGATTTTTAGGGTTTATGGGTGGATTAAGGAGAAAGTTTAATCTGATTTGGGGATTAAATATTTTAAATATATGTTAAGGAGGGTAAGAATAAACTGATTAATATAATCAGTTTTAAATCGTGAGTGGGGTGTGACGTGGGAGGGGGAGTGAGGTGGTGTGATGTGGTTGGCTGGTGGAGGTGACATGGCAAAATGATAGGTGGTGGTGAGTTTGATTGTTTGGCAGTTTAGGTCCCCAAGCTTCTTTCTTTCCTTCACTTTGTAATAAAATGGCACAACTTCATTCCCTTTGATTTTAAGTTTCAGCTTTTGTCATTTTTGGCACATAAACTTTCCATACTTCTAACAAGAACTTCAAGTGTAATTTTGGCATTCTTCAAGGGTTATTTTTGTAATGTCTTCAAACTTTAAGGACTTGACTTGTTTGTTGACTTCTTGGAGGACCAATATTGACAATTTAGTTTTGTTGAAGGACTAAATTTGCCAATTCTTCAAAGTTAAGGGTCCTTTTTGTAATTTTGACAAACTTTAGGGACCAAACTTGTAATTATGAAGATACAAGGGTATAAAGTGTCAATTCTTCAAACTTGGAGGACCAATCTTCAATATTCTTCAAATCTTCAAGGACTTTCTTTGGAAAATTCTTCATTAGGGCTTGGTTCATCGTGCGGTTTCGTTTCCCGTGTTCGTTTTTGAATGATTCTTGTGATCTTTTGTCATTTTCTCAATATCCGTACCTAAAATACAAAAGCAACAAACACAAGCATATATTTGGGTACTTTGATGATATTTAATGCATTTTAAGCCTAATTTGGACGATGAGACTATGTATAAAAGCAGTCTCATCATAAAACCTTTATATGTGCGAGGGAACGCCTATGGGTCGGTTCCAAAACAAAAGACATGGCGAGGGACGCCTATGGGTCGGTCCCAAAATTAAAAGTTTCGATAAAAGCACATGCGACTAAATAGGGCCAGTCCTGTACCAACCATTACTTAGTCGTAATCCCTGCAACAATGATACATGAAACATAATTAAATGAAACTCATCCGTCAAAACTTATCAGAAAAAATTTTTATGTGACTAATTATGAACTACTGGGGTTCAGTCCACATAGCCACAGTTCACGAGGAACATTATGCATGAAACAATGACACATAACTAAATATGAATGACGATTGTCCATCCATATTAGTAAAACAATATCGATGAAAACATCAAGGTTAAAACCTCAAGGTGCTGAAAACATCATGGTTAAAACAACAATGCGCTGAAAACATCAATACGTGGAATAACAGAAGTTGGCTTAGGAAGCTCCTGGTGACTACCCACTAGTCACAGGTCGAGTTTTAGAGCCTACAGGTCGAAGCCTTGTCTCTGATACCATAATTGTAACACCCCATTTTGATAATGGAATGTCACGCGTAATTATGGCGTGTCATCAAAGCATACAAGGATAAATGTCTAAAACATTACATGACCATAGGGTAAACCGGAATCAAACATCGGTTCCTAAACATAAGCCCAAAACATAATAAAGCAAAGGAAATGAATGAAAGACTAAACAAGCATAAGTATATGAAGGAAAAAGGAGAAGAAGTCTATGGCATCTTCCATCCTATGCATGTCCTCCAAATGCTCAAGTCCGTCCTTGGGTACCTGCCGTTTTGGGACATGGAAAGGAAAGTAACGGCTGAGCAAAACACTTAGTCCACGGATATAGACATAGTATGAATGACTAAAATATAATAAAGACTTAATAGCTGCGGAATTGTATAAGTCCTGGAAAACCTAGAACATGTTCATAAATCTGGTTTTATAGTTTGAAAAGCCTTATGTTTATCTTATGAAAACTGTTTAACATATTTTACCATTAGCCAATATAGGTCATGAAAACCCACCGTGCATGAATACTTGGAGGGGTGACCTCATCATGCAAATTAGAGGGGCTGCCTCTAATTTAATATACTGGTTTTTTGGTAGGAGGGATCAGCTCCTTGTGAAGGATGCAAGGCACACACCACATTCACCATGAAATCCTGACTGAAAACATGTAACTAGGATGCACCCATACGCCCCACATGATAAATATAATATAAATGGCCAAAATCTGAAGGGACGCCACGAGCAATCACTCCGCCGTGGTGAAGTCATAACATCAGTGCCTCTAATGTTATGGTTATGGTACCTCCATAACTAGGTGAAACTCGTCATGCATGTATATGGCTATAGGTATTCTTAATTAAACATAAGCAATCAAACACGTAATCTTATACTACGGGAAAACATTTGGCTGCATACGAGGAATCCCAATAAGGAAGGAATGTCCATACTGAAAGGACGGGAATCCGTACCTTATGTCCAGTGAACGAAGAAGATGAACTGAGAGGAATCCTACTTCCGTATCACTAGTGCTACAAAAATACATACATGAATAAGTATCTGCTTACTAAATACGTAGCTGGTTTTATGTCATGTCTTAGCTTATTTTATGTGTTCTTACCATGTTTTACTGTTTTAAAGCCTTAAACTGTGTTTATCTTATATTCTGTTTAATCTAATTAAGTATTTCTAGTATTTCATGCATTATTATACTTACTGTGTAATAATAAGTAACTTCCCAAAAATAGCAGGTTTCCTAAAATAGAAAGTTTCCAAAAATAGAAAGTTTCCAAAAATAGAAAGTTATCAAAAATAGAAAGTTTCCAAAAATAGAAAGTTTCTAAAAATAGAAGGTTTCCAAAAATAGAAAGTTTCCAAAAATAGAAAGTTTCCAAAAAAGAATTACTGCTTAAAATAGATAAGTTTCTAAAAAAAGAAAGTTACCATAAATAGATCAGATGCCTTAATTAAATAAGTTTCCATAAATAGATTAGCTGCCTGAAATAAATAAGTTTCTAAAAATAGAAGGTTTCCATAAATAGATTAGCTGCCTTATTTAATTAAGTTTCTAAAAATAGAAAGTTTCCATAATTAGAAATAAGCTGGTTAAATAAGCTAAGTATATAAGCTAAGTGTTTTCATGATTATTTTCTAAGTCATATGATATAGTGTATAGTTTAATAATTATTTCATGTAATTAAATTAAACTATAGGTTAAAATATTTAATTAAAGTATAACATGTTTTTAATTAAATAAAGTTAAGTACTTAGGTTAAAACATGTATTATTATTTATTAATAATATAACCTAAGTCATGTTAATTAATTAATTTTATTCATGGTTTTTAAATAATTAATTAATTATAGGTCTAAAATATAAAAATACTTAGGTTAACTAATTTCATGATTATTAATAATTAAAATAACCTAAGTCATGTTATTAAATTAATCATGTCATATTATTAATTTAATTTTAACATAAGATCATAAAAAATAAAAACTAAACATACACCATGAACCGGATCTAGACTAAAAACCATGAACCGGACATGAAATCGACACCGTACCCCGAACCAAATCGGAGTTACCTTTGTCTTGATGCTGCCGTGGGACACACACCAACCAACCGGGACCATATGGTCTCGGTGGTGGTCAAATGGCCAAACCGAGACCCTCTCGGGTTCGGGTTAGGCGCGGCCAAAACAAACACCCCTTAAAACATTACTTTTGATTTTATTTAAACCCAATTCATGTTAGATCTATGATTTAATTAGGTTTTATAAAAAAAACATAACATGTTCTTAATTAATTAAAAGATCAAATCAAAAGAAAAAGGTTTAAAAGGATTTACCGAATACGTGGATCTAAAGAACGAAGAACAAACACGAACACCAACAAGAATTCCAAGATCCAAGATCAACAAACACCCCTTATTGGTGTGTTGAAGGTGGCGGCCAAAAAGAGAAAAAGAAGGAGGAGGAGGAGTTTTTAGGTTTCTGTAAAAATTCTCTGTAAAGAAAAATGAGTAGTGTAATTTTCCTTAACCTCCTTTTAGTAAAAATTGTTGGGCTAAGCCCATCCTCCCTCCCTAATTTCGTGGTAATGGGGCCCACAAGGGGTAACCCGAATGTTTTTCCGTGTCTAAAATATTGATGTGTTCTCGTGTTCGTGTTTTACGTGTTTTAATTAGTTATCGATCGTGACTTAATATATTTATTCGTTTTCGTAATAAATATATATATATATATATATATATATACGTAATTAATATTAGCCCGTGATTTAATTACGTTCGTCATTTCATGATCGCATGTTCGTGATTAATTATTGTCAAATAATTATTGCGTGCTCGTGCGTAGTAAATAATTATCGTGTTCTAACACGTACGTAATACGTAAACTCCTAACACGTAATCGTAATCATGCTATAATAGGAAAGTTTTAATCTAGTACGTACGATCTTAAGGGTACTATTCATGGTAAAAGCATGCGGGTTTTACATATCATCTCCACAAAGCACTATATAGACTCAAGCAAGCTCCAAGAGCGTGGTACGACGAGCTCTCGAAATTTCTGGTCTCCAAAGGTTTCTCAAAAGGTTCCATTGATCTAACTTTGTTCACTTATAAATATGGGGATGACATTTTGCTTGTGCAGATTTATGTTGATGACATTATTTTCGGGTCTACAAACCCAAAACATTCAAAATGGTTTGAAAAAGTAATGCATTGCATATTTGAAATGTCAATGATGGGCGAACAAAAGTTCTTTTTAGGAATTCAAGTTCACCAATCCCCAAGTGGTATCTTTATAAACCAAGCTAAGTATTGTCAAGAGATAATCAAAAAGCATGGAATGACCTCATGTGACCCCGTTGGGACACCATTATCAACCACATCGCTTGATGCTGACTTAGAGGGTTTACCCATAGATCAAACAAGATATCGTTCCATGATCGGGTCCTTCATGTACTTGACAGCAAGCAGACCTGATATTCATCATGCTACATGCTATTGTGCACGTTATCAAGTACGACCCACTGAAAAGCACCTCAAGGAGGTTAAAGGGATCTTTCGGTACCTTAAGAATACCATTCACATGGGACTCTAGTATCCGAGGGAAACCGGTTTCTTTCTAACGGCCTATTCAGATTCTGATTATGCAGGGTGTCTTGATACACGTAAAAGTACTTCTGGTGGTGCACAATTTCTAGGTCAAGATAAGCTTGTGGGATGGTCTTCCAAGAAGCAGGATTGCACGTCACTTTCATCAGCCGAAGCGGAGTATGTGTCTCTATCTGCGTGTTGTGCTCAAGTTCTTTGGATGAGAACACAACTCACGGATTATGGCTTCCACTTTGATAAAGTACCTATGTACTGTGACTCAAAGTCTGCCATAGCCATCTCCTGCAATCCGGTACAGCATTCTCGCACGAAGCACATTGATGTCAGATGTCACTTCATTAAGGAACAAGTTGAAAAGGGTATTGTTGAATTATACTTTGTTAGAACTGATTACCAATTAGCTGACTTGTTTAAAGAAGCTCTTTCGAAAGAGAGGTTTGCGTATCTAGTAAGGCAAATTGGTATGAGATGTTTGACTCCAGTAGACTTGGAGGTTCTGGCAAAGAAGCCTGCTTGATTCATCTATCAAACATCTACTTGTAAATATTAATGAAAAAGCAAAATACAAAAATATAAAACATATAAAACAAAAACACAAAATTAAAAATCTTTCAAAATCCAAAAATATTCTTCTCGACATGTCTTTCAGTATCGATAATATGGACGTGCCTAGAAATGTCGCTCAATAACGACATGGGTGTGTACATAAAGCTCGAATGAAAGTTGTAAATATTTTTCAAAACATGTCATTTCTTCTTTTAATAAAGGAAATTGTCTATTTTGGACAATATTTCCAAACAACGGGTAGAGCAATCTATCACGGGTTGAGCTTGTCACAAAACATTCCATGTTTTGAGCTCAACACAATGGCTTGTAATTACTTTTAGATTTCAACCCGGATCAATATTCACGGGGGAGTGTACGATTTAGTGCGCTTACCCTCAACAAAAGAAGAGAAATCTTCTTACACTTGAGTGGATTCGTCAAGACATTCAAAGTCTATGAACTCAAGTTTATGATTTAGAAAAACCTCTTCGACAAAAAGAAATAGGATTTTTCAAAAAAGCGTTGAACACAATTTTTTCAAGAATTTTTCAATGATTATTCAAAATCTTTAAAAAATTGTGTGTTCAACAACTCCCATCCCCAAAAAGAGAAATATGGATCACATCCTCACAATGACAATTCAATTGGATCAATTTTTGAGGGGGATCTTTTCAAAATTCATGCTAAGTTTGACACATCTTTCTCCCAAAGATTTTCAAGACTATTTTTCAAAATATATTTTAATCAAATTTGGTATCTCTAATATCAAAAGATTTTAAATATTAGAGATAGGGGGAGAAAATGTGATTAAAATGTGATCTTATATAAGACTCAAGCACTTTAACTCTTACCTACATGTGCGAAACACTTTCGATTATCGATGCACATGTGAAGGGGGAGCATTTCTGAAACGACAAAACTAGCAAGGTGTTGTATGTTTTTCAAACACTTTGTTAGAATTTAAAGTGGTTTTCATGGTTACGATCAAATACCCACAACATCTTTAATTCACGACGTTATTGGTGTCAAGAGGGTGGTTAGGTTTAAGTCCTATGATCCAACCAGAACTGGAGGGATCTTCCCAGGGACAATCCAATAGATTATTAGAAGTCCTTAGGAAAGATGGAGTAGAATGTGAATGTAGCTGAATGCCGACTAAGTACTGATGCTAGCACTGTCACAACAAGGTGCTAGTAATGATGTCTTGGTAAGCATTGAAGGGGTTGAAGAATGAAAAAGAAATGTAAGGATAAAGGGTCTAAAGAAAGAAGCCCTACATACAACTTAGGCAGAAACCAGGTCAACTCATCATGAAGACAAACTCATCATGGACCCGGTGATGTGAAGCACAACCCTTTCCTAGCTACTCAGACTTCTCTCAAAAGAAGTTTGTTTTATTGTCACGGAGATCAACACGATTTCTATTGAGTTTCTCACTCCGAGATAGTTGATATTGAATAGGTGGCATCTGCTCCAGCCTCCGACCACTAAAAGTGCACAAATAGAGTCTAGAGCCAAGAGATCAATCAAATCTCGTTAGGACACACGGATGAAGATCAACAGAGTCCTACGCTATATCCTTGTGATATTGCTAGAACACTCATAGTGATAATACTTAGTATTTACAATGATGAGTGGAAATCCTTCCAGTGTTAACATCAAGCAGCACTGCGGTAGGTCATATGTAAGATTCTTTATGAATTGAACATATGTAAAACTGAAAAGCAACAGTGGTTTGATTCTGAATTGATTCAAACTCGTTTCAGGTTTCTACGCAATATCTTTATGGTCTTGCCAGAACATTCAGAGTGATATTTATTAATATTCACATTGACGAATGGAAATCATTCTAGCGTCAACATCAAATAGCGCTACGGTAGGTAACTTGCGAGATTCTTATGAATCAAGCTTGTGTCAACTGGAAAGCAACAATGGTAAGATTCTTAATGAATCAAACTTGTTCTAGGAATTTGAATTGACTACTTTAATCAAGTGGATATTTATCCAATTGATTCACTCTTTATGTTCGCAGTCTTGCTTTGAGACGGTCGAGTAAAGAGAACGGCTAGTACAGCCGCGAAACCCTGTCAAGCAGATTATTAATTGAATCTACCTATCACAGGTACGGTATTTAATGTAACACCCCCACAAAATGCTATGCGCAGCGGAACTACAACATATGGGTGCTACGTAGTTATCATCACACATAAGCTATATTAAACGACTCAAGAGACGTAAAAGTTCAAACATAAAATTTAACATTATTAAAAACATATAAGTCTACAGTTTTCCAAATCCCAAGAATTATATAAAACAGAGTTGCGTTTAGGTCCCCACTGAATCTCAACCCAAAAATACATTTTCATTCACATGACATAGTATAAAATTTTTATGTGCAAAAAGGGAGGAAAACAAAGTAGACCGCCAAGCCACCACAACTTCCATCCTCGCATGCTCCGCTGCCAACAATCTTGGTTACCTGAAACACATGCTTAAAATCGTCAACACAAAGGTTGAGCGAATCTATAGGTTTATCAAATCATAAGTTGAACATAAGTATTAAAAACCAATCATGATCATTCAATAGCATTGTCGTACTCACAATCTATTACTCAAGGATATGACAATTGTGTTTAAGCTCATGACACTAATCCGTTAACTCAATCACCCGCGTAATAATTACCGGCGTGATTCAGATGAAACCAGTGCCCCTTCTAAAGGTATCAGTTGCAAGTATACCTTATCTCTCATACAAGATAATCTACCGCAGAACTTACTCAATGTACAGCTTCTCGGCTAGCATTGGGTCGTTAGCCCCGTAGTACTACAAATTGTATAAGCGGCTATTTCCCCCTACTTGAGGGCAGGACAATAGTTAATACTTCATGAATTTAGGGACTTTTGCAACTAGGTACTCAACACAATTTCAAGGCAACATTCGGGTCCAACAATCAATCAAGACTTATGTTCATTTTCATTTAAATTAGCATGTATCCCCCTCGCGGGTAAAAACATTTGAATAAAGTAAAGAGCGAGGCTATAGACTCACCTTGAGATATAGGAGCATAAGTACTAGTAACAAAGACGTAGACGAAGACGATCACCGACGATGAGGATGCCCCGGGAAATCAAATACAACACCTAACGAATAAACACGTAATGAATCAACACACTCAAGTACCTTCAAGTACTGTATGTACATAATTAAGAACACTCAAGGTTCATATAAACTCACGCCAAAAATCCATACAAGTGATATTTACTAGACACGTCAATTTTATGCTTGATTAAAACCATTACTCATTTTACAATTCTGCCGGTACATACCGAATGTACGGGCTGTTTTACCCCACTTAGACCACTCCTAAAAATCTGAGAAAATTTGTAAAAATCACTTATAATCTGTAGAAACCCCTCACCAAATTTCATAAAAAGTTTTCACTTCTAAGACCCACTGCTCAACACATCTCCATACCTTAAAATTTTGGGCAGATTTGCACCTTCCAAGTGCAACTCGACTTTGACTTATTTAGTCAACTCAACTTGAAACACCAACTCCTAAACTTGAAAATAAACTCTTTTGTACAGGTCTAGGACCAAAGAACAACTTCCAAATATTTTTAAAACTCTAGTTACAATCCTAGACATTCGACCTATATTTTGACAAAAACCCGTAACTTGTGATTTTCATCACCCGGTACGCCTCAAACTTTAAAATATCATAACTTTTGACTCGTTTTGAGTTAGAAGCTCTACCTTATACCAAATCGAAGCTAAAAAGAAGCTCTACAACAATATCCTATCATCCCAACACTTAACCAAAAGCTACTGTATGAAAAACGGCCTTAAAGTTTCTGACCTAAAACACCCTTTTCAAAATCACATCAAAACATCTTTTTGACCCATTTTATTCATTCCTATACTCCTAATAACACCTAATAACCATCCTAATCAAATCAAAATACCCTAATTCACTTGTATGAACAATCACTAAGAAAACCCATTTGATGAAAACAACATGCAATACAAAGAAATATTATTAAAATATTATTAACACAAATATAGGACCATACCATAAGCAAAATAAATCAAAGCTTCAAGAACACCAAAAACCCCCTTGTGGCCGTGGGGTTTGGGGCTGAAATCACCAAGGGAAAACACCTCCCATGCTCCAATATTTTAGTAGTGTGTTTCTAAACACATTTAAACACAACCCCACGAAATTAATTAGATCAAATCATAGTTTTTATCAAAATTAATCAAAAATTAGATCTAAAAAAAATGTTGTTGCATGTTTGATTTTTGTGGTGGGATTTACTTACAATGATGTTATAAACATGGGGTATTGCTTAGATTTTCAAGAAAACAATTTTTGATGGTGGATTAAGGTGGTGGTGTTTTGGCCGTAGGTTTTAGAGAGAGAGGGGGGAGGAAGAAAATTTTTGGAGTGTTAAAATGAGAGTGTGTGTGAAAAATGGCTTATATATAGTGGGGGAGGGTAGATTTTGTAAATAAGTCTATCTTTTGGCCTTGTTTGCAAAACTAGTTATAAAGAGCGGGATTATGCTTACTAGTCGGTTTATAAAAATTTACGGGAGTCGGGTTTAGTCCCGGCTACCTCAAAATACTTTTAAATAGTTCAAACGCACACAAAACGAATATACACATGGTTCCGACTCGACTTAACACGTAATAAAAATAAAATCTCGAAAAACTCAAATATCGATCAATCGATAATAAAAGGTAAATTTTGGGCATCCGTCGGTATCGTAGTCGTTATCGGTTCTTCTTAAATCGTCAATCGTTAAATTACGACCGTAAACGTCGGTTTCAACTTAAACCGTCAAATAAATCCACGATAAAAATTCTTAAAAATTTCAAAAATATACGTAAAATAGGATTAAATAAATAATGTTGGGCTCGGGATATCACATCCACAAGTGAGCCACAACTTAAGAGAGATACTCATACTGAAGAGCTCTTGAGACAATAACTTAGCATCATACGGCACTTTCACGGGTGTTACATCCTCCCCTCCTTAAGGGAGCGACGTCCCGGCGCTCTCTGGTTCTTATACTCGCATTTCGTACTACTGGCAAGATGATGGTACTACTTCCTAAAGAGGTCTCCACATTCCGACGTGGACTTCGGTTCACGTCTCGGGTTCTATCACACCTTCACCATGGGTATTATGCCTTGCTTCAATCTCTTACCATCTTGATCCATGATCTCCACTTCGATTTCCCAAAATTCTTCCCACGGGTATCAACACATCTCTTTCCACAGCCTCTCGAATCAATTTCAAGTCCACTCAACTAAATTTTCCTAATTCATTCTATCCAATCTGGCGATCTACATTTTCATCAACATAATTCTTCAAATGTTGCAGTTTCACGGCTAACATGGTAAATGTCGTCGTACAAAGGTACTGCCAATGGCAATGGTCGATCTCAACAACTACCAAAATCAATCACACACGCTCGGAGCACGTCTTCCAACATTCGAATCGTCCTTTCACTTGGTTCGTCGTCTCATAAAAACAATTATTCATAAATGAAAATCGCACGGGTCACACATAACCCCATCGAAAAACGTTCAAAATATAAAAGACGAAGTAATTAACACTAGTCATACAAAATCACCTTATCGCAATATTACGTACATACAATCCTAGCTTGTCAAAAACGAATTCATCGATACGAAATCATTCGGCGTATACATAACTCTCTCGAAGACATCACAATCCAAACAAACACAAAAGCCATTATGAAACACATACAACCATATTACGACATGTTTGCAACATAGCCAATCCATGCTAAACCAATCAGTTCAATCAGTTAACCCACGCTTGCTAATCAGCCAAGCCAAGATAAAACAAGAATATTGACATAATTCTCGGATGAGTCCAGTCGAAAGAAAATTTGCAATATTACGAAGATTCACGAGCTTGCTAGCTATGGATGCATATCCAAAAAGAAATAAAATACATACATATGTCATCGCAGGGTACTCACACACGGATCCATACCCAAAAGATATTACAAGAACACCATCTCACTTCCGTCCCAAACGTGGTCAAAATCTTAATAAATATCATCGTTCACAGTTAAAAAAAAAAATACATTACATGGCACGTGTTCTCCATGATCGGACTTCATTGGACAATGTCGTCTCAAGTTCTCACAACTTACGATCACTCGACCAGATTACTTACCACACAAATACATAAAAGGCAAGGGTTTACCACAAAAACATCAACTAGGGATATCTATCGTTTAACCATCGATAATCAAGGATGGTTGAGTCCAGCAAAGAGGATTCCTCACTTAAATAAACAAAAACGACAATGGAATTGTCTTCCAATTACTGATGCACAGTTGGTAAACTTCAACAGTTTACCGCGTGTCGTTGTCATATCAAAAGAACAAGAAAAGAATAATAAATAAAGTACGATACATTCGACGTAGGAGAAGTCTTCGTCCTTTCCCTTAGAGTTATTCAAACTCGGTTTTCCTCTACTTCGGAAGTCTTCTATTTTTGTTAAAAACTCTTCTCAGTGTCGATTCGCGCCCCTTTGGTATTTCATCAACACCCTCGTGATTCCGATAATCTTCACACATTACACACAACTCATAAAAACATTTTTCCAAAATTACTCGGTCACAGTGACTTACTAAGTCAACGCCAAACAAAAAGAAAAGATTTCAAAGAACACAAGAAAATTCAAAAATTGTCTTTAAGAATCAAAGAAATTACGACTACTTGCAAAAATGATCCACCATTTTAGAAAGAAACGTTCTCATCCAAACGTTTATCAAAACACTACAAGTTTCAAGATGACCAATTTGTTTGACACGATAGTGCCCTTCCTAAACTATGCATAATTAGCTAGATCATGCATACTTGAGGATCAAGCAACAACAACCAACAAAACAGGACTCTTCCCGAATTATGCATAGTTAGCTAAGCTGTGCATTATTGAGGATCGAGTGACAAGACAAACATTATTATTACATACCAAACACGACTATGGAAGTTTTCGACCTAGCCTTCAAAATAATTAAATCATTTGAAATGAAATTTGAAATGGGAAAATATTGCTACTATCGTTTTAAGAAACACATCAAACATTTTTCGTCCATTTTGGGAACATATTTTTGCTTTGCCTTTTTATGGGAAAATAAATAAATAAATAAATAAATAAGTCGACACCATTTACATTTGATTTAACGAACCATTTCACACACTCATACATATTTTCAAAATAGACTATTCACAAAATAACGGTAAGGTGGTTCATGATTAAAGATCATTACAAGCACAACAAGTAATAAAATTAAGATCAATGAGATCGAACGAGGTAAACGAGCAATATAATTGTCAACGGAAATTAACTACATTAGAAATGAAAATACTTCAAATATATGACGAAAGTCTCAGGATAACAACAGCGATCTACGAATACATGGAGCAAAAGTTGAATATCAACACAAGCGTCAAAAATAAAACAACGATCACACTTCCCATCGTCTCGAGTTGCACACCCATTCCACCAAGGGTATACGGGGAGAGAAGAATAATCACTTGGTTAAATAGAAACAATTTCACCAGGAAGATCGAGTTCTTTCACCTCTTACAATTTGGTAAAGCGGCTACGCCTCCTCGCTTTTGTTAAATATAAATAAACAACCACTCTAATGAAGATTTATAACACCATTCAAGTAATTATAGAATTTTAGGTTCCATTAACCAAAAGAAGAAAGTTACGGCGTCCATGAACATGACAAAAATACACCGGGTAACATACCCTCATTATCAGGTACTAACGAAATAGTAGTTTTAAAATAAATATAATAATAATGGTTTCATATCATGAAAAATGTTAAAATGAACAGTCTCATTACTACCCAAGTTCAGATATAGACTCGCAAAATCAAAGAAGTGATGTCGCACGCTCGAACCATCGTGACTCAAAACATTATATATACATCTTAAGAAAATAATACAAATATTCGTTTGTTGGGTAATCCCTTAGCGTATTATAATTTGTGTTACCTTGTACATTGTAAAATCGAGCATTCACACATTTTTAATTTGTGTTACACCATTAAAGAATTTATACCTTTCATCTTTCAATCTTTACAAAGTTTTTATTTTTGGAGGTTATAATCTCAAGAAAATTATCAACATTAGTAAATGCGGTGACCGGTTATCATATTTGATAGAATCATTAGGTTTGAAAACCTCCATACTTGTGCCAAAATTTCGTTAATGTTCATATCTTAAGTACCAAAAACGTACATAGTAAGAATTTTCCAAGTTTTACGTTTTTATTATTACGACTTATATTATCACAAATATACACGTATCCAACATGACTCAAACTAGTCCAATTAACTCTTAAAATCAACCTTTGACTTTTATTACACACATGTTTTCCCCAAAACTGTTTTGTTAAATCATATTCGCGTAATTCGACTCAAATGATAAAGAGGTTTCACGTGGTATTATCTCGGATACTTACTGATTTTAGTCGAGACTTAAATCTCAATAATAATAATATAATAAACAATCAAAATGCTTATCTCAATAATTTTAAAATATATAAAATTCAACTTTTAATCCTTAGCCCATTATCAAATGATTTTAAAATTAACACATCTCGTCGCGGAATAAAACAAAAGATTTTTTTTTCAAATGATTTTAAACAAGCATCATCGAATAATGCATAGTGATTCTCTATAACGACAATTAAATAAACAAATAATTTCCAATGACGTTCCATCAATATTTAAAAATTTGTTTCAAGCGTTAGAATTTTTCACTTAAAGTGTATATTCCGATTTTATCCCAGTTTATTCACTACAACGAGTGACGAGTTCTAGTTTATACCAATGCATACGTAAACATAACCTTATGTTTACAATAAAACAAATTTTACAAAGTTTTTAGCTCCAAAATTACATGACCAATTCTTCTACTCATGTTTTATATTACAAGATACGCCAAAAGTTTACTATATTGACCCGAAAATTAATTCATACTAAATCCAAGTTATATATACTCAACAGTCATATCGTAAATTTTATTATAAACTCCTTTTTCAAATTATATTAAAAAAATTCTTAACAAGTCCATCACAATCTTTTTGCATCAAATTTTAATATATATGAAAACAAAGATTTTACGAGTAATACAAGTTACTTATTACGATTTACCAACCAAGGTTGAAGGAAAATAATTTCACAATGTCCGTTTATTCTCTACACGAATTTTACTTGTTATAAGACACATCATACGTCATTTTTATCCAAAAGTTTCATTCACCAAATATTAAATATGTAAAACACTTTATGTTTAAATCATTCGATCAACAAAGTCTTATGCTTATTTAACTCACACAAATGCCGGACCTCTTCATGTAAAATATTAACTTCAAAATAATGAAACAACAAAACAAAATGAAATAAATGGAACGAGAATATGTATGTCAACTAAATGTTGTTATCGGCCTCGGATGAGTCTCGAAATCGTACTCCACAAAATTAACACAAACCAACCAAATTCTAAGTTATCGCGATTGATCACAACGCTAGTCAAATTTTAAAACACATCTTTAAATCCAAGTATAATAGTAAACAATGATTAAATGGCAACACGCCTCGACCATGTTTCATAATATACACACATGATTCGCCGCCCCGATGTACGCATCGTCGATTATACTTCGTCTATATTATAGTTACGCCAACTATCATATCAAACCAATAAGGAATAAAGAAAATAAAGTAATACGTAAGTAAATTACGTTTCAAAAGAAAATGTCCAAAATGACACATCACGGTGCGATAACGACAATCGAGATCGACCTAGTCGATATAAAATATGTTACGAAGAATCATTTACGTATCTAGGATATCAAACGAGGTTCATATTCGGTTATTCGAACAATAAATTAATTATCAAGATTGATAATTAGCGGTTAAGCCGAGGTCTCAACAAAACCGCATTTTAAATGTATGATAATCACACAAGGACCATTGCTTCACGTGCAATGCCTTTAAATACCATTGTATATACATACTTATACATACAACCACTCCTACATACACGTAGGATTACAACGCAGTGTTGCCATGTAATGCAATGTAGCCCGTTATGCCAAATACATGCAACCTATAATATAATCTTACAAGAATTTGTAAATTACGATAATAAGTACTCAACGTACACAACAATATATCTCAATATACATCAAAGTATTTACTTACTAAATACTTAGGGAATTCATATTAGTTTGAGGGATACATCTAAAATATAATGCAATGCTAAAGAAATCTTACCGGAGCCATGCAGGATAGTTGTGTGCTTGGACAATTTCTTACGACACCAAAAGTTATAGTTTAGGATTTTTAAAAATGACCTAGTTCTCTATAACTTATGGCTCTGATTATCAATCTGTAACACCCCCACAAAATGCTATGCGCAGCGGAACTACAACATATGGGTGCTACGTAGTTATCATCACACATAAGCTATATTAAACGACTCAAGAGACGTAAAAGTTCAAACATAAAATTTAACATTATTAAAAACATATAAGTCTACAGTTTTCCAAATCCCAAGAATTATATAAAACAGAGTTGCGTTTAGGTCCCCACTGAATCTCAACCCAAAAATACATTTTCATTCACATGACGTAGTATAAAATTTTTAAGTGCAAAAAGGGAGGAAAACAAAGTAGACCGCCAAGCCACCACAACTTCCATCCTCGCATGCTCCGCTGCCAACAATCTTGGTTACCTGAAACACATGCTTAAAATCGTCAACACAAAGGTTGAGCGAATCTATAGGTTTATCAAATCATAAGTTGAACATAAGTATTAAAAACCAATCATGATCATTCAATAGCATTGTCGTACTCACAATCTATTACTCAAGGATATGACAATTGTGTTTAAGCTCATGACACTAATCCGTTAACTCAATCACCCGCGTAATAATTACCGGCGTGATTCAGATGAAACCAGTGCCCCTTCTAAAGGCATCAGTTGCAAGTATACCTTATCTCTCATACAAGATAATCTACCGCAGAACTTACTCAACGTACAGCTTCTCGACTAGCATTGGGTCGTTAGCCCCGTAGTACTACAAATTGTATAAGCGGCTATTTCCCCCTACTCGAGGGCAGGACAATAGTTAATAGTTCATGAATTTAGGGACTTTTGCAACTAGGTACTCAACACAATTTCAAGGCAACATTCGGGTCCAACAATCAATCAAGACTTATGTTCATTTTCATTTAAATTAGCATGTATCCCCCTCGCGGGTAAAAACATTTGAATAAAGTAAAGAGCGAGGCTATAGACTCACCTTGAGATATAGGAGCATAAGTACTAGTAACAAAGACGTAGACGAAGACGATCACCGACGATGAGGATGCCCCGGGAAATCAAATACAACACCTAACGAATAAACACGTAATGAATCAACACACTCAAGTACCTTCAAGTACTGTATGTACATAATTAAGAACACTCAAGGTTCATATAAACTCACGCCAAAAATCCATACAAGTGATATTTACTAGACACGTCAATTTTATGCTTGATTAAAACCATTACTCATTTTACAATTCTGCCGGTACATACCGAATGTACGGGCTGTTTTACCCCACTTAGACCACTCCTAAAAATCTGAGAAAATTTGTAAAAATCACTTATAATCTGTAGAAACCCCTCACCAAATTTCATAAAAAGTTTTCACTTCTAAGACCCACTGCTCAACACATCTCCATACCTTAAAATTTTGGACAGATTTGCACCTTCCAAGTGCAACTCGACTTTGACTTATTTAGTCAACTCAACTTGAAACACCAACTCCTAAACTTGAAAGTACACTCTTTTGTACAGGTCTAGGACCAAAGAACAACTTCCAAACATTTTTATAACTCTAGTTACAATCCTAGACATTCGACCTATATTTTGACAAAAACCCGTAACTTGTGATTTTCATCACCCGGTACGCCTCAAACTTTAAAATATCATAACTTTTGACTCGTTTTGAGTTAGAAGCTCTACCTTATACCAAATCGAAGCTAAAAAGAAGCTCTACAACAATATCCTATCATCCCAACACTTAACCAAAAGCTACTGTATGAAAAACGGCCTTAAAGTTTCTGACCTAAAACACCCTTTTCAAAATCACATCAAAACATCTTTTTGACCCATTTTATTCATTCCTATACTCCTAATAACACCTAATAACCATCCTAATCAAATCAAAATACCCTAATTCACTTGTATGAACAATCACTAAGAAAACCCATTTGATGAAAACAACATGCAATACAAAGAAATATTATTAAAATATTATTAACACAAATATAGGACCATACCATGAGCAAAATAAATCAAAGCTTCAAGAACACCAAAAACCCCCATGTGGCCGTGGGGTTTGGGGCTGAAATCACCAAGGGAAAACACCTCCCATGCTCCAATATTTTAGTAGTGTGTTCCTAAACACATTTAAACACAACCCCACGAAATTAATTAGATCAAATCATAGTTTTTATCAAAATTAATCAAAAATTAGATCTAAAAAAAATGTTGTTGCATGTTTGATTTTTGTGGTGGGATTTACTTACAATGATGTTATAAACATGGGGTATTGCTTAGATTTTCAAGAAAACAATTTTTGATGGTGGATTAAGGTGGTGGTGTTTTGGCCGTAGGTTTTAGAGAGAGAGGGAGGAGGAAGAAAATTTTTGGAGTGTTAAAATGAGAGTGTGTGTGAAAAAATGGCTTATATATAGTGGGGGAGGGTAGATTTTGTAAATAAGTCTATCTTTTGGCCTTGTTTGCAAAACTAGTTATAAAGAGCGGGATTATGCTTACTAGTCGGTTTATAAAAATTTACGGGAGTCGGGTTTAGTCCCGGCTACCTCAAAATACTTTTAAATAGTTCAAACGCACACAAAACGAATATACACATGGTTCCGACTCGACTTAACACGTAATAAAAATAAAATCTCGAAAAACTCAAATATCGATCAATCGATAATAAAAGGTAAATTTTGGGCATCCGTCGGTATCGTAGTCGTTATCGGTTCTTCTTAAATCGTCAATCGTTAAATTACGACCGTAAACGTCGGTTTCAACTTAAACCGTCAAATAAATCCACGATAAAAATTCTTAAAAATTTAAAAAATATACGTAAAATAGGATTAAATAAATAATGTTGGGCTCGGGATATCACATCCACAAGTGAGCCACAACTTAAGAGAGATACTCATACTGAAGAGCTCTTGAGACAATAACTTAGCATCATACGACACTTTCACGGGTGTTACATTTAATATCGATAACGGTCTTCACCGACCGGAGGAAAAACGCTACCGATTTAGCACGAATGTCAAAGCCATTCAGTCCGTGTCTATGTTTTGTCTCAAGAAGGTGGCGTCACGGTGTACTTAGCAAAGTCAATGATTCAGAAACCACATACTCATGCCTAAATACATATTCAACAATTAATAGTGTGAGCATGTGGATGAAGACACAAGATCGCAAGATGGCAAAGACAAGTCAAGGATGATTTGAAGATCTCAAGCTTAAAGACAAAGTCGAAAGACAACAACAAAGGCTCAAAGATCACAGCATGAAGGAACAAGACTACGATTACACGTTCAAGGCTCATTTATGGCGAGATTAGTAATCTCTAAAAATTTCCTAAATGACCAAGGTTTATGACCTCTCATTGGGGGAGATTGTTAGCCTCAAAATATTGAGTCAAACAAGAATGCTCGGTCATATGGTTATTATGTACCGTATTTTAGAACGTTGTAATAGGTAGTATATTAGTCGTGTTATACGGGCTTAACTTTAGGCTAAAGTTCATTAATAAGTAACTAAAGCCCAAAAGGAAAGCCCGACCCAAACCATATAGTCCATAAAGAAGCCCGCATGTGGGTGGACTATATATACCCTTCCTAGCATGTTAGGAAGGGTGTTGGTCATTTCATTTTCTTCTAATCTAATATTTCACAAGTTTCTCCAACCATTTTCTCTCTACTTTCTCTCACTACTTTCTCTCTCTAAAATTCATCTCATATCTACCTTTCTTTCTTCTTAAATTCGTATTACATCATCTAAATGTATGGGACAACACTTAAACTTGCAAATTATAAACTATTTGGTAAATGCTACATAATTATTGGGAACTTTACAGATAAACAAAATATTTATATTTTCCTTTACAAAATAAAATATATATATTCTTGCTTTATACAATAAATTGTATAAACCATATGGATGTGTATAATTAAATACATGTACTTATATACTTTAACAAAATAAAATTATATGATCGTTAAATAAATTGAATACAAGTACATATACTAGTATTTTAAGTAAAATATTTTATTTTACTTAAGCAAGAAACATAATTACAAGTTTAAATGGTTGTTGCTAATACTTGTACTACAGTCATTTAGATAAACACTGTAGCATTAATAAAGTAAATTAAAAATCTGTATAAGCATACACATACGTTCCTCGTATTGTTTATTAAGACTGTACTATTTGATTAGGTAGTAGCTTGTGGCGTGAGCATTATTTGGATATTCATATTATACAGCTATTGCAAACTCCAAGGTGATTTTACAGCCCCATATGAACTATTGATAAACTTTTCCTCTACAGGGGAGAAAACATGCAACTATTTTATTGGACATTACTGAATTGTATAAACTTGATTCCGATTGACTATTATAGAAACTGTTAAATTATTTTAATTGCCCGAATGTTATAAATAGATCTATTTAGGACTAACCATCCCCATCTGGGTGAGTCATGCTCACTATGCCTTGGCTGGGACAACAGATGTATACCATGTTGGAACTGGTTTGGGTGTCTTTTTGTAGGACACTAAGTTCTCATCTGTTGAGGACTATGGAAAGTTAAGCTTCAGTTTTGAGTAATACAAAATGTAATCTACCCTTCTTAGTAAAAATGCTTTGTGCATTGTTACTATTATGATTAATGTATGTCCAAACTAATCTTTATTAAACCTGTAAATTCACCAACTTTATGTTGACCCTCTAAGCATGTTTTTCTCAGGAAGATGAAGTTAATACGTGGTGTGTGAATGGACTCAAGCATCATTGTAATATGCATTGTAGGACTCATCAGGGGTTCTATTTGGGAAATAAACATCTTACTTATATCGTGTTGAATACAATTTTTATTAATTTGTACAATGGTCATGTAATATGTTTTGAATAATCTCTTATCTTATGCTCTATGAACTATGTGCTATCGATCCACCCTTGTGAAATCTCAGTTGATAATTCTGCATACTTTGACCCAACCCGGGGTGTCACAAGCTATCTAATTGTTATTTGGTTTTTCTTAACCAAATACCGGAAAAAGTTGGTGATCCCAGCAGGTTTCTTATCCCATGTGATATTGAAGAGATGGAAGGATGCCTCGCCTTGGCCGATCTTGGCGCGAGCATTAATTTAATGCCTTTTTCCATGTGAAGTTGCTTTCACTTTCACGTCTTATTCCTTGATAAATGTCTATCGAGATGGTCGATCATTCTACAATTCTCGCATGTGGGACAGCCGAAGAAGTTTTGTAGAAGTTGGGAAGTTCTACTATCCGGTTGACTTTATCGTGGTAGACATTCCCATGGATTCTCAAGTTCCTATAATTTTAGGTCGTCCCTTTTTAGACACCTTGAAATCGATCATGGATGTGCATGCTAGAAAAATCACTTTGCGATTCAACGAGGAGGAACTTGTTATAAACGCTACTCAAAATTATACACCTTCTCATGTTTATGCAATCGCGACCATAAACCACGTTGACTTAGTCGATGTAGTTTGAGATGAGTTTACACAAGAAGTGTTAGGTTTTTCCGATAATTCGATTAGTGACAATCACACTATTTTGGATCCAATCCTTGCTAATTCTACACCTAATCTCACTCCATTCCAAGTAGGAGATTTTATTTTAAATGAAATCGACAATGAAGAGGCGGTGACAATTAGTGAGGATATTCTTAATCAAAATTCACCATATTTTCAACCGATGGAAATTATGAGTGTTGAACCAAAATCTTCAATTGAGGATCCACCAATCCTTGAATTGAAAGATCTTCCACCTCTCCTCGAATACGAATTCTTGGAAGGTGTTGACAAGTTGCCGGTTATTATTGCGAAAGATCTTTCCAATGACGAAAAAACCGCACTTTTGAAAATCTTGAAAGCTCACAAAAGGGAAATTGCGTGGAAACTTTCTGACATTAAGGGTATTGACCCAAAAACATTTACACACAAGATTTTAATGGAGGAGGATTACAAGCCCTCAATTCAATGTCAAAGAAGGGTAAACCTCAAAATTCATGATGTCATCAAAAAGAAAGTTTAAAACTTCTTGAAGCGGGAATGATTTACCCTAAATCTGATAGCCCTTGGGTGAGCCCAATCCATTGTGTCCCTAAAAAGGGATGGACGATCGTTGTGCCTAATGATGACAACGAGTTAATCCCAACTCGTGTTGTGACCGGTTGGAGTGTGTGTATTGACTATCGTAAGTTAAATGACGCTGCTCGTAAAGACCATTTTACCTTTCCCTTCATGGATCAAATGTTGGAGAGTTTTGTGGGAAACAGTTTCTATTGCTTCTTAGATAGTTTTTTCGGTTACTTTCAAATCCCTATTTCAAATCCCTATTGTCCGCTTTGCCTGCAGGTTCACGGCTCTTCTTTGTGCCCCTCTTGTTTGTACTTCCCGGCTGGTCACCCACCTAGTACTACTCTGACATGAGCCCGCTTAACTGCCAGTTCCTAAGAACCCCACTTGTAGTAGACCACAAAACGCTTTGTGTCATGAGATGGCGACTGTTATCTTATGAACCATGGACCTCTCCTGGCCACAGCAGATGTGGAATTTTCCTAGGGTGTCATAATCACCCCCCCTTCGGGACTCATCGTCCTCGATGATGTTTGCCCCACCATCCCGAACGGATCAGGAGTGGTTTTGATACCACTTGTAACATCCCGCCTACTCAGACTATAATATTATCCGCTTTGCCCGCAGGCTCACAGCTTTGCTTTGTGGTCCTCTTGTAAGTACTTCCCGGCTGGTCACCCAACCTAGTACTACTCTGACATGAGCACGCTTAACTGCTAGTTCCTAAGAACCCCACTTGCAGTAGACCACAAAACGCGTTGTGTCATGAGAAGCCGACTGTTATCTTTTGAACCATGGATCTCTCCTGGGCACACCCGATGTGGGATTTCCCTAGGGTGTCACACCTATTGACCCTCATGATCAAGAGAAAACTATGTTTACGTATCCATATGGAATGTTTGCTTATCGTAGAATGTCATTCGAACATTGCAATTCACCGAGAACCTTTCAAAGGTTCATGATGGCTATTTTTCATGATATGATTGAGAAGTCGATGGAAGTCTTCATGGATGAGTTTTCGGTGTTTGGTAATTCGTTCACGTTGTGTTTAAACAACTTAGAATCATAAAACGTTGTGAGTAAACTAATCTTGTGCTTAATTGGGAAAATTTTCATTTTATGTGCAAAGAAAGAATCGTCTTAGGACATAAGATCTCGAAAGCGGGGATTGAGGTAGATAAAGCTAAGATAGACGGCATCGCCAAATTACCTCATCCCAAAACCGTCAAGGGAGTTAGGAGTTTCCTAGGCCACGCGGGCTTTTATCATCGATTCATCAAAGAATTTTCAAAAATATCTCGAGCCATGACGCACCTTCTCGAGAAAGAAGCTCTTTTCGTCTTTTCTGAAGATTATATTTGAGCTTTTGAAACTTTGAAAAGGAAACTTACCGAAGCTCCCATTCTTTTTGCTCCAAATTGGAATATCCCCTTTGAACTTATGTGTGATGCTAGTGATTACGCTATTGGGGTCGTTTTGGGGCAAAGTCATGCAAAACATTTCTTTCCTATCCACTATGCTAGCAAAACGATGACCAAGGCTCAAATGAAATACACCATAACGGAAAAAGAATTACTTGTCGTGGTGTATGCTTTTGAAAAATTCTGACCTTATGTCGTTTTGACAAAAAGCATAGTGTATACGGATCATTCGGCTATCAAGTTTCTCTTCTCTAATCTTGATGCAAAGCCAATATTGCTTCAATGGATTCTAATCCTACAAGAATTTGATGTCACCATACTTGAAAAAAAGCAGCCGAGAATCTTGTGGCCGATCATCTCTCTCGTTTGGAAGATCCTCACCAAAGAGTGCACGAGAACAAGGAAATTACCGAAACATTTCCTCTCAAGGTTTGCGGACATTGCAAATTACCATGCGGTGAATTTCATAATCAAGGGTATGACGACAAAACAAAAACAAAAATTCTTTCGTGACGTCAAGTTCTATTTTTAGGACGACCCTTATCTCTTTTAAGTTTGTGCGGATCAAATCATTAAACGATGTTTATTTGGCACTGAAGCTTCTAATATCCTTAGAGCTTGTCTTGAAGGCCCTACGAGAGGTCATCACGGTGCTAATCTCACGGCTAAGAAAGTGTTTAATGCCGACTTCTTTTGGCCTACTATTTACCAAGATGCACACGCACTTATCAAGTCGTGTGACTCATGCCAACGTTAGGAAAGTCTTCACAAAAGGATGAAATGCCTCAAAATATAATCCAAGTTTATGAAATCTTTAACGTTTGGGCGATTGATTTTATGGGACCCTTTCCATCATCTCATGGTAACAAGTATATCCTCATCACGGTTGACTACTTATCTAAGTGGGTAGAAGCTAAGGCTTTACCTACGAATGCTCGTGTTGTGGTCAAGTTCTTGAAGCAATTATTCTCTCGGTTTGGAACCCTCGTGCTATTATAAGCGATCGTGGAACCCATTTTTATAATGACCAATTCGAAAAGGTTCTAAAGAACTATGGGGTTACACATCGTCTTTCTACGGCTTATCACCAAAAAACGAGTGGGAAAGTCGAGGTTTCAAACCGAGCTTTGAAGAGGATCTTGGAAAGATCGATAGAAGAGAACCGTACGTCTTGGTCCGACAAATTCGATGATGCTTTATGGGCCTTTCACACCGCTTATAAGATTCCCATTGGGAGCACTCCTTATAAGTTGGTGTATGGGAAGAATTTACATTCGCCAATTGAATTAGAACACAAGGCGTATTGGGCCCTTAAAAATTCAAATTTTGATTTGAAGACCGCGGGAGATCACCAAAAAATACAACTTAATGAATTGGATGAATTGAGAGATCTTGCTTATGAAAATTCATTGATTTTTAAAGAGAAAACTAAAAAGTTTCATGATTCTAAGATTAAAAACCGTTTTTTTTACGTTGGAGATCAAGTGTTTCTTTTTAACTCAAGATTGAAAATATTTTCCAGAAAGTTGAAATCTCGTTGGTCGGGTCCATTCACATTCACATAAGTTTTTCCTTATGGGACCATCGAGCTAGCTCAAAATGATGGACCCAACTTCAAGGTGAATGGAAATAGGCATAAGCACTAATTCGGTGGGGAAGTCCCTTTGGGCGACCTCGACCAAGTCACCTTCCCCAATGATAATTAGTATTGAGGGGATCGAGTCGAGCTCATGACTCGGCAATAAAAAACGACGTGTTTCGTGGGAGCATTCCCATGCTTATCCATGTGCATATTATCGCTTTCTAATGTAGTTAATGTGAGGGGATTTGTGCCCTTCCAACTCGTTGTTTCGTGGTTGTTTGTGAATGTGTTATCTAGATCATCGTCATCACCATGATTGAAGCCTCTCGTATTCATTTACGTGAGCCTCGATCGTTTGCTTGAAGGAATTTTCAAGAATCCACGATATATCCTTGATTGTTCTAACGATAATCTTTTAGCATAATTCATAAACGGCTTTAGATTCATTGTTAGACTCGAAACATTGAGGACAATGTTTAACTTTAGTATGGGGGTGAATAGATACTTTCCTTGCTCAGGTCTTCATGCTTTTCAACTTTCACTATTTTGTTTATGTTTTGTTGCAAATAAAGCTAAAAATGGCCAAATTTTAAAACTTTTAGTTTTCATAAGTGTTTAAGACATGCATGTAGGTTTTTTGTTGGGTAGAATAAGAGTTAATTTTTGACTTGATGGGCATTTAGAGCCCCTAACATTCCTTAACCCGCTTAAATCAAGTTTTCTAGAGTTTAGATAGGGAACTTTCAAACGCGAAAGTTTTAACTCGTAAGGGCTTAAGAACAAGGCATGAGGATGAGTTTATTAATCCAAGTCCGGACAGGAGGTGATCGTTGCATAATCGAAGTCCCAAAATGAGGAAAAGGACAAGTGAAGGAAGTCGTGGTCAAAGATGAAGCATCTTTATCAAGAAGAAGATGTGTGCCAAAAATGAAGAGAAGACCATAACAAAGTGCGTCTCTCAAGATTAAAGTTCGAAACACATGCCAAATATCAGTTTGGGAAAGGTCCCACGTCGTGATTGAAGTTATGTCGAGATATGGACTTTTTATGATTATAAGAAACGTTTTAAAAGATCGTGTCCTCTAGCTACTTACTAAATTAACCGTGTCAACTTTATTTTTGGCTTAATAAATACCAAAATAAGTCAATATGAATCCTTGTGAGCCATTAAAAAATAGTTAAAAAATTCTAGATATCTTTTCATAAGTAGGATTGCGGGGAGAAAAAGTATTACACGATTTGAATGCATGAGTAGTGTTAGCATTGTGACTTGTACCAACAATAATCTCGTTTTTACGCTTAGCATGGAATGTGTGACAATAAAGAATGAAGAACTTTACTCTTCAAAACACTTACTTATTTTTATTCTTAGACCCTAAAAGTCGCGATCCCGTGATGAAAATCATACAATATGTCTATCACATGTAGTAGTAGTTTAGTAAGTTTACGTTTCAATAGATATCAATAAAAATGAACTTTGGAGATGCTTAGATACTTTATTCTAGCATTGCGTGAGGGCACGGTAATACTGTATTTATACATAGTCTCATCGTCCAAAACGAGCTTTAAATGTGTAAAAATGTCGTAAAATACCGTGAAATATACTTGTGTTTGCTCTTTGTGTGTTTTAGGTATGGGTATCGTGAAAAAGACAAAAGATCACAAAAAAATAAAAAACGAACACGGGAAACGAAGTTGCACAAAGAACCGGGCCCAAGTTATTAATTTTACAAAAATACCTTGAGGAATTGAAGATTGGCAAGAATAGTCCCTCATGTTTGAAGACTTGTCACTTTAGACCTTTGAAAACTCATAAATACAAGTTTGGTCCTTAAAGTTTCAAGAATAGTCATATTCAGCACTTGAAGAATGCATTTATTGCACAAAAAGCCCTTGTCATAAAGTTTAAAACTATTTGTGCCATTTTTAGCAAGCTGACCAAACTTATAACAAAGGAAAAAACAAAGGGAAATAGACTAGAATTCTATGAAAACTTTTTGGAAGACAAGGGGTAATAAGTTTCAAACATCCAAAGATATTTCACCAATCACCACCTGCCATCTCATCACACTTTACACATCACCATGCCACATCATTTCCCACTTAACTGGGTTATTAATAATATTTTCAAAATATTATTAGTTAACCTTAAACGCGCCAAACATCTAATCCCTTTTCTAAAACAGATCAAACCATGAACTATTCACCATGAACACTAATAGGGGATTTCTTGTTTAATGGTAATTAAACTCTAATTACCTCCAGAATTATGATTAAGCCTTCCCTAAACACCTTTTTACCCTCAAACTCAACCCCACTCCCTTGGTCCCCTCCCATGTGTCATCCCCTGCACCATCTTCCACCTCCAAAAAACACCCTCAAGGAAATCTACGGCTATGGCTCATTTCTTGTTCCCTACTTCGAAATGGACGTACAATATTAACTTTGGCCAGCTATGAATTCACAAAACGCCAAGATCAACACATGGGCAGTGAAAATGAGAAGTTCATCAAGGGCACATTTGGTATTTCATTAACTAGGGTTTACCTTTGTTTTCTGCTTTCTAGAATAGTCTTAGCACTAGTATAAAGCCAAGTTCGCATGTGACCTTGAAGCTTGTTCTTGATTTTTCTTTTTCATGCACTTGTGTTGATAAAAGCCAAGTTCCATTATTCATTCTTTATTCTGTTAATGAAAAAGAAATTGGTGTATTTGTGTTGATAAAAGCCAAGTTCCATTATTCATTCTAGTTAGTATCATTGTGCAACAAGTCTTGAACTTTTCACATTAGCTTTGTAATTCCATTCTTCCCAAAGTGAGAAGAAGTTGGTATAAGCTGTTGGAAGTTCAAAGACCCTGGGGCCTTGCTTTGTTCATTGTTTTAAATTCGTTTTCAAAAAGTGTTTTCAAGGTTTTGTTTAAAGATCCGAGGTATCAAAAGAGAAAGAAAAGTTTTCTTTAAGTTTCTATCATAGTCCCTTGGTTGAGAGATAGGGCTTAACAGCTAGCTTATTTGGGATTATAGAGGATCATAGCTCCCTAGTTTTTAAAGATCAAGGGGTGGTGAGTTTATAAGCTTGGAAAAGTGAGCTTGTGGGGCTTCAAAGAATCACCAAGTTCATTTATATTATTTGCTCATTTTTTGTGCTAACCGCTAGTTCAAGATGTAGACTTGGTTCTTCTCTGTTCTTAGCAGCTTGGAAGCTGGTGTTTATTTTGCTAACACCAAAGCTCAAACAGTCCAATATGTGGAAGTACACCTTGGAGGTTTGTTTCCTAAACCCTATTTTTTGTCAGAATATTATACATGTAAGTTGTGATGCATGCTATGTGAGTTAGTTTTTATGGCTTGAATCTATCATTTAGAGTTACTGGATCTTGTTTAAGCACAAACCTTGCATGATTGTGAAGTAAAAATAAAAAATACTTTGTTAAAATTTGGTTAAAAACTGTAAAGGGGTGTTTAGATTTTACTGTCAAAGGCCTTTGGGCCTAGGACATTGGTTTTTCTATGCTTAAAAGTGTTTTTCATGAGGTTTTTAGTGTTTTGTGGTATTTGGTCAAGTTTAGAAAGTATTGAACAAGTTTTTGCTAAGTCTCGTCATTTTTTGTCATATGAACATGTCAAAACATCAGCAGCAATTAAATCTTCATTTGTTGGAATTATTGCCTGAAATTTGGATTGCTAGTAGATCTTGTTATTGTGTATCTGTGCATTACCTGGTTGCTTATTTTGGTGGCTTATTGTAAAAGTTATAACCTCTCAACTCTCAGTGAATTGCCAAATACATCAGCAACATGCATACTACTTGATTTGTCATTGCCTTGTTGAATTGTGTGATTTATTGCTTGTTACTGCTTTTTTGGGTGCTCATAAGTGTGCTTTAAGTGTTTACGGCTTATTTGGTTAGCTCATAAGCTCAACTGGCTTATTGAACTTTTCTGTCTAAAATCAAGGCTAGTCACAACCCACTGTTGTGCTTGTTCACTGGCTTTTGGACTCAAAAGCTTCCTCTATTCTACCTTATACTTGCCCGCAAACAACTTTGACTTTCGTTGACTTTGGTCAAACAAGACCAAAAGTGATTTTTACTTCATTATAGCTTATTGTAACTTGCAACAACTTAATTTTTGTAATAGGTGTCACTTTTCTTAGCTTATTAATAGATTTCCAAAGTTGTAGCTCATTTGGTTAAGCCTTTACTAGAAAACCAGGTTTTTAGGTTTATTCAGAAGTACTTATTGTGATCTACAGCTTATTCTACTAAGCTTTTTGGGAATTTTCTTGTTGATTAATCTTAGTTAAGTCATTTAAGAGCCTTTACAAAAAGAATCAAGTCCTGAAGTGGTCTTGAACTCAAACCTGACTATTTTGTCATTTAGTGAAAAAGTTCTTTTTTTGTTTCTAGCTTATTCCTTTAGCTTTTTCAAAATTTCTTTTTATAGTTGTTCCTATAAGTCCAAGAATAGGTTTTTTGTTGAACTTTAACTTATGGCATTGATGTAGTACTTTTACTACCCTTTAAGAAAAGAGCGTAAAAGTGGCAAGTATTAAGTGTCGGTTTAGGAAAACCAAGCACTAATGACCCAATTAAGTGAGGATCGTTCTCAAGGAGGCTAGTGTGTTGTGTAGAGAGATGATTAAGTGTTTGTGATTATATTGATGAGAAAAGAAAATTAGAAAAGAGGTTAGAAAAGAATGACGGTTACGATTATGAATTAACCTAAGACGAAGTCGTGCACGTAAAACCGTAAAAAGTCACAAAATTAAAAAATTACCCTAAAAATTCCTAGAAAATTGGAATAAATCCTAAAAAATGTATTTAGAATTTAAAAAAAATCAAAAATCACTCAAACCTTTTATTTATTTAAATATTAATTTTTAATGCTAATTAAAGCGCAAAAAATCAATTTAATTAACAAAAAGCCCAAAAGGAAAATTTTAACTTGTAAACCTCTAAAATGATTTAACTAAATTAAAAATTATTTTTGAAAATTTTAAAATTAATTAAAACTATTTAAAAACAATTAAAAACTAACAAAACTTAAAATAATTCTAAAAATCAATCTAATGATAATAAAATTAATCTAAAAATTTTAAAATTCCTAACTTAATGTGTTTGAACTAGGAAAAATGAAAAACATCCAAAAATCTAAAATTTAATTTTTAATAATAAAATAAAATAAAATATTAATAAAAATCCAAAAATTATAAAAAATTCTAAAAAGTAGCAAACTAGTTTATTTTAACCTAATAAACACATAAATGAACCTGAAATTACCTAAATACCCCTATTGGGCCTTAAAATAGGCTAAAATAAAAAACAGTCCTTTAATGGGCTTAGAATTGGCCCAATAAGAAAAAGTCAACCAAATAAGCCCAAAACTTCCTATCTGACTTAAAGTAAGATTTTAAGAACAAACTCTAAAGGCCCAAAAGCTGAAAATGTGCTTATCACAGCTTAATAAGTCAACAGCTTATTCTTAATGGGCTTTTGGGCCCATTAAGCCATAAGATAATGCCATAAGCTCTAATTTGACACACATGCTTCTTTTGAGTTACCAAAGAGATCTGTGAAAAGAAATTTAAAAAAGCACAAGAAATAAGCCTGAGATAAGCCAAAGCTCTCTTCACAAAATGACAAAATAGTCGTTTTTGAGTTCTAGACTACCTCAAGTGCTGATTCAACTAGCCAAAGGTTTTAAATGACTTAATTAAGTAGAATAACCAAAAAAAATTTCCAATAAGCACAAACAATAAGCTAGAATAATCAATTAAGCACTTATGTAAAAGTCAAACTGTTTGGTTTTCTAGTCAAACTTAAAAGTCAAACCCTAATAAGCTCTAGTTCAAATCAATGGGCCAAATAAGGAAGATCTATCACAAAAAAAGTTGTTGCAAGTCTGAATAAGCCAAAATGGCTTATGAATAAGTTGTCTGGTAAATTACACTAGCAGTGGCTAACAACATGGGAAAGGAGTTCCCACTGCTTGACTTTCTTGACTTTTTGTCTTATGTGACTTTTTGTTGGATTCAGGTTAAGCAAAGGCACCCAAGTGATCAGCGAATCACAAGGAGTCAATAACAACAATCAAATCACAATTACAACAAGCCAATTAGCACAGATTAATCAAAAGATCACCGGATATGCATTAGACATGAACAATAGCAGTTATGAACTCAATAAGCTCTTTTAGCAAGAATAAGCCAACCAAACTTCACCAAATGCATACACAAGATATAAATAATTCAAATGAACATAAATCAACAGGTTTCATGCAATGGTTCAAGGTCTAGATCAAGATTCAAGCTCAAAAATGTTACTGATGAACAAAGAACAAGCAGATTTTATACTTTGCTGATATACTTGACCACAAATCCAATTTCAAACCCTAAAATATTCTTAACAGGTTATATAAACTATGTTTAATCACTTGTTATCCCTAAGCATGCATACAAACTAAGTGTTACCAAAGTCTTAGGTCAAGACAAGAAGATTTCCAACTTTTATAGCACAATAAAGATTTTGATGTTTAAAAGCCAAGAACTTGCAGCAAATAGCATACAACCAAGTATATATCAGATATGAGTAATAAACAACACTTTCCAATAACTCAAAAACAAATATAAGCCCAATCTAACATAATAACATCATCATCATGCTGTTTCAAGAAATTATAAGCCACAATAACAACAAGAACAACAGCAGAACACAAATTCACCAAAGATTAAGACTTTTATCAGATTTTGGGTAAATGGACTCAAACCTCGTGAATGTACATCCACACTCACGAATTTTTGAGTTTATTTGCCTAGCAAAACAAGGCACAAGCTTCCACAACAAAGCTGCTAAAATTCAACAATGTTAGAGCACAAATATATGAAACAGAAAGATGAAAAATGCTTGATTAATGAAACCTTGTTCCCACTCCTTGATTATCCCTAAACCACAATCTTACAACACCTTGATAATCTTCTTATCAGGGTGCTATAATCACTTGCAATCCAAAAATTCCAAGGGTTTGACCCAAGAACTTAGCAAAATATCAAGATTTGAAAAATTATGCAATTTCTTGCACAACGTTTAAAAATAGGTTTTGAAACTTCAAAAGCATAAACATGAAACATAAACAAGCAAGTAATAAGTTGGCACTTGGAATTCGTCACACAATTTCAAACACTTTTCATTAATCTTGAACAATGATTTACAGAAATGTTGACCAAAGGAAAACCAAGAGGAGGGGTTAACGTTGCAACCCTAATGCCTTTTATAGACTACATTGAAGAACTAGAAAGCATGAAAACATAAACCCTAATGCTGGTGAAGTCCCAAAATTTCCCTTGAGGGTTTTGAAAACCTTGACTGATCATGTGAATTTCTTGGCGTTTTGTAAAGGTGGAAAGGGGTGGAATTGTGATCAATGCCTCACATGAAGCTTAGGATGTAAGCAGCATTTTGGTATGTAGATTTTCTGGCAGGTTTTGGAAGCTTCTCCTAAAAACGTATACAAGGTTGGTAGCATGTGAACATGTGGTGATGTGGCATAGGTTTTAGGAGTGGGGTTTAGTTTATGACCACCTTAATCAAGGTTCTGGAGAGAATTAGGGTCTAATTCTAAGTAATTAAAGAAAATCCAATTTTGTTAAGAACATGATGAACAGGCTGTTTAATCTGTTTTTGGGTTTAAAAGTTGTGTTTAGCGCTTTATTAACTAATCAGTTATGATTAGTTAAATAATGCTGAGTGGATTGCTGATGTGGAGTGAAGGGGTGTTGTGATTGGCTGTTTTGAGTGAGTGGGGCACGTGTCACCATGACACTAGCCTAGGTAAGGTTTGCTGTCGTCCACCTTTGGTCCCTTACCTCTTTCCTTCTTTTCATTTCAAGTTTTACAATGAAAAATCAGATTCCCTTTGTTATTGAAGTTTCATTTTTTAGACTTTTGCCCTAAATACTTTTCCAAAGTATTTTCAGGGGTATTCCTTGCCAATTCATGATTCTTGAAGGGCTGTTTTTGGATTTTCTTCAAACTTTATGATCTTGGCTTGTTTTGTTAACTTCTTGGAGGACTAATATTGACAAGTCTTCATTTTTGAGGGACCATTCTTGCCTATCCTTCAAAGTGGAGGGCCCTTTTTGTAAATTTGACAAACTTTAAGGACCAATCTTGTAATTATGAATTAACAAGGTTTTAAAGTGTCAATTCTTAAATATTGAATGACCCTTCTGGTATAATCTTCAAATCTTCAAGGGTTATTCTTGGAAAATCACCATTAGGGCTTGGTTCATTGTGCGGCTTCGTTTCCCATGTTCGTTTTTGCTTGTTTCTTGTGATCTTTTGTCATTTTCTCAATATCCGTACCTAAAATACACTTGTAACAAACACATGCATATATTTGGCATTTTTCATGATATTTAATGCATTTTAAGCCCGTTTTGGACGATGAGACTATGTATAAAAGCAGTCTCATCACTCCCCCATACTAAACCATTGCCGTGCCCTCACGCAGTGCTAGAATAAAGTATCGCAGCACCTCCAAAATTCATTTTTATGCACCTTTATTGAGTGATAAACTAGCTACACTACTACTATTGCTACTACTTTCATTTTAGACATAATGTATGATTTTCATCGCAAAATGGGACGTTTAGGTTCATAGAACAAGAACACGTGAATGCTTCGTTAGAAATAATTTCGTCGTCCTCGATTTTCACCCCAATTCCATGCTAAGCGTGCAACGACATCATTGTCATTATAAGTAAGTAATGCTAACACTACTCATATGCCCTAATCACGTACTTATCCTCCCATTTTCCTAAGTTGTATCTCTTATATTTTCTTTTTGTCTTGAATGTTCACGAGGATACATTTTTAACTTATGCGATGATAGATATTTAGGTCTAAAAATAGAGTCATAACGGTGTAACCAAGACCATCGAATTAATAACCCCCCTAATAGACAACGATGTCAAAAAATTAAGTCAACAAGAAGGATCGATAAACACGATTTTATAACGATTTTGAACATGAGACTTATTACCAAGACTTTTATACACCCCCTAACGGATGGGCCTTATTATCATAGGTTTACCTCCATCTTTTATTCAACTTCGCCATGAAGCTTTTATTATGACTTCAGTCTTGTCTTGCCTTTTATTTAACCTCGCCATGAGGTGTTTATTATGGCCAAAGACGTATATCCTCACGCTAAAAGCGAATTTTGGATCTTTAAAGCTTCAAAGATTAAGGCTTGACTCACTTTCAATTTCGCATAGATTTTTCGGCCTTGTGAGCTTCAAATTGTTTGCTTGATTTAGGTGAGCACTTGAAATCTTATTATTAGGTGAAGCTTTCGATTATTCGGGTTGCCAATACTTCAAAACCGTGACGCTGTCGATACCTTAATGTCTTCCCAATTTAATTACACGAAAGCTACAAGAAAAGACTAGAAACCAACAATCAAGACTAAACCGCTAAGCCAATACTTATTAAGCAAAATATATTTACAAGTGAAGGGAGAATAAGCAAACAACAAGGACACATGAGTTTTTGAAAGAATACGAATACTCTACGTTTAGCATAGTAACTTATAATTAACTCTATCATTTCTCCTCCTCATTTAAGAGACTTAGCCTAATATAAAGTTAAGGAATCGAAGCTAAGTGCTCAACACGCACGGTCGAGTAAAAAATTACTCTTATTCTCGCCATCGGAAAATCTACATTCGTGTCTTTAAACACTTATAAAACATGAGAAAAAATTTTAAATTTGGCCGTTTTTTGCCTTATTTTGCAACAAAACGATAAAGAAAAAGATAAACTTTGGAAAGCGTGAAGGTTTGGCAAGGCAAGTATCTATTCACCCCCATACTAAAGTTAAACATTGTCCTCAATGTTTCGAGTCTAAGGGTTGGAAACCCCCATACTAGAGACGTAGTCGAATGCATAATCTAGCATGGAAAGGGTGTAACCGTTAAATTTAAAGCTGCTTATAAAGTGTGCTATAAACCTAAGGTTATAACATAAAAGGATATATCACGGATATTAGAAATTCTTCAAAGCAAACGATCGAGTGATCCCATAAAACGAACACGAGAGGCTCCAATCGTGAAGATCATGATCATCTAAAAACCACATATCACAAACAACCACGTAACAAAGGTTGGAAGGTCAAAAATCCCCTCACGTTACTACATTTGAAAGCGATAGTATGTACATAGGATAAGCATGGGACTCCCCCACGGGGCACCTCCTTTTTGTTTACTGAGTCATAAGCTTGACTCAATCCCCTCAATACTATTTATCATTGGGGAATGTGATTTGGTCGAGGTAGTTCAAGGATGGAACTTCCCCGCCAAAGTAGTGCTTCAACCTATGTCCATTCACCTTGAAATTGAGGCCATCATTTTGAGCTAACTCGATGGTCCCATAAGGAAAAACTTGGGTAACGGTGAATGGACCGGACCAACGGGATTTCAACTTGCCAGAAAATATTTTCAAACGTGAGTTAAAAAGCAAAAGTTTATCTCCAATGTTAAAAACCTGGTATTTAATTTTTGAGTCATGAAACTTTTTAGTTTTTTCTTTGTAAATCAATGAATTTTCATAAGGAATGTCTCTTAATTCATCCAATTCATTTAATTGCATTTTCCGGTGTTTTCCTGCGGTCTCAATATCATCATTACAATGCTTAAGAGCCCAATAAGCTTTGTGTTCAAGTTCAATTGGCAAATGACAATTCTTCCCATACACAAGCTTATAAGGAGTGCACCCGATGGGTGTCTTATGAGCGGTCCGAAAGGCCCATAAAGAATCATCTAACTTATCCGACCAAGATTGTCGGTTCTCTCCAGTCGATCTCTACAATATCCTCTTCAACGCTCGGTTTGAACCTCGACTTGCCCACTCGTTTGTGGGTGATAAGCCGTAGAAAGCCGATGTGTAACCCCATATTTCCTTAGGACCCTTTCGAATTGGTCGTTACCAAAATGGGTTCCACGATCGCTTATGATCTCACGAGGGGTTCCAAACGGAGAAAACAAGCTTTTCAAAAACTTGACTACCACACGAGGATCGTTCGTGGGCAAAGCCTTAGCTTCCACCCACATAGATAGGTAGTCAACGGCGACAAGGATGTACTTATTGCCACTAGATGATGGGAACGACCCCATAAAATCTATTCCCCAAACGTCAAAGATCTCATACACTTGGATGATATTTTGTGGCATTTCATCGTTTTGTGAGGCTTTTTCTTGTCGTTGGCATGAGTCACACGACTTCACAAGTTCGTGTCCATCTCGGTAAATAGTAGGCCAAAAGAAACCGGCATCAAAGACCTTCTTAGCCGTGAGATTAGCACCGTGGTGACCACCCGTGGGTCCCTCATGGCAAGCTCTAAGGATATTAGAAGCTTCGGTGCCAAATACACAACGTCGAATAATTTGATCTGCACAAGTTCGAAACAAGTAAGGGTCGTTCCAAAAGTAGAACTTGACGTCACAAAAGAATTTTCGATTTTGCTGAGTCGTCATACCCTTGATGATGAAGTTCCCCGCATGGTAACTTGAGATGTCCGCAAACCATGGGGTGGATGAATCAAGCTTAGGATTCAGTACACCAAGTGTCTCGAGAGGAAATGTTTCGATGATTTCCTTTGGCTCGTAAACACTTTGGTGAGGATCTTCCAAACGAGAAACATGATCGGCTGCTAGATTCTCGGCTCCTTTTTTGTCAAGGATTTCGACATCAAATTCTTTAAGGAGGAGAATCCAAAGAAGTAATATCGGCTTTGCATCTTGTTTAGCCAGGAGATACTTAATAGCCGAGTGATCCGTATACACTATGCATCGAGTCAAGATGAGGTAAGGTCGAAATTTCTCAAATGCATACACCATGGCAAGGAATTCCTTCTCCTTTGTAGTGTATTTAAGTTGAGCCTCGGTCATCGTCTTGCTAGCATAGTGCATATGCAAGAAGTGTTTTTCATGACGTTGCCCCAATACGGCCCCAATAGCTTAGTCACTAGCATCACACATGAGCTCAAAGGGGAGGTTCCAACTGGGAGCAGCAAGAATGGGAGCTTTGGTAAGTTTCCTCTTAAGGATTTCAAAGGCTCGTACACAATCTTCGTTAAAGATAAAAGGAGCATTAATATTCAGATTTTGCTAGGTTAAAAAGTTCGCTTTTCTCGGTATCTAATCGAATTGATCTCCGGTTAAATGTGCGACTCAGTCGTCTTTGGTGAATAAAAGAAAATGTGTCGTTGTTCAAAACTAATTAAAGATAAAAATAAAGCTTTAAAAGGAAATGACAAGATATAAATGGAATAAACTAAAAATTAAAACGAATGAAAAATAATAAAGAAACGATATTAAAAACAAAATGGAAACGAAACAATTAATTAAAATAAAACTAAAAGAAGAAATTACTTTCGACTTGAAAATAAAGTTTACCTAATGAAAAAGGAGGAAATAAAACTAAGTGGCTACTTTAAAACTGAACGAGGTAAAAGTTAAAGCGGGCACTAAATAAAAGATAAAACTTAAACTTTCGAAAAAATACTAACACTAAAAATTGATGAAAAATATAAGCAAAAATACTTGACTTTTAGAATTAATATCGGAACAACTTTCAGATAAAACTAAACGATTACGGAACAATACTAAATAATAAACAAGCTAGCAAGCAAGCTGCCCAAGCAAGCAAGCTAGAAGGTGAAAATGGCGCCAAAAATACTATAAGCATGAAGGCATGCATGTCATTTGGTCGTAATATCAAGGCAAAAACAAAGTATCGGAATGTTATATATACAAACTGTCGGAATGTGTATAGGGAAAAAGTATCGGAATAAATAAAATGCCAAAATCTATCAGAATGTTGCATTATAAAATCTGTCGGAATAATGATCGGAAAATAAAACCCTAATCCGATGAAATGCAAATAAGCAAAGACCAAATAAGCACTTTATCAAAACTTTAACCAAAAAGAATTTAAGAAAAACTAAATAAGCCAGAATTTAAAAACTTTAAAAACACAAAATAAACTAAATATTAAAAATCAACTTTTTATAAAAATATTAATCTACCAAATCAACTTATTTATCTAAAAACTTAACCAAATCAACTTTAAGAAAAAAACAAATAATCCAAAATTTAAAAACTTTTAAAAACACTAAATAATCAAAATATTTAAAAATAAGAAAAACATAAAATAGTAATAAGCACTATAATCTAAAACCATGAATCACATAAAAATGACAAGAATAAAAAGATAAGCACTTTAATAAAAAATAAGCATAAAGATGAAAACTTGAAGATTAACCAAACAAGAAAATAGATGTTTAAAACAAGAAGAGAAGAATGAGAATGATTGTAAAAAGTTTGAAATAAGATGAAGATTAAAGATTCAAAAGTACAATATTAAAGATTAAAGATTAAGAAAACTTGAAAGAAAAGCTTAAGAACATGAAATAAATCTAGAGAGAGAAAGTAATCTAATCCTACTCCTAAACTAATCTACTCCTAAAAATGACTAACTCCTCCTAATGACATATTAGGAGGGTTTATATATGAGGAGGAAAAATGTGTTGGAGCTTTCTTCTTTCTTTCTTCTCGTCTCGACTCGATTTATATTATTTGTTTTTCTCGACGTCATCTTGGGATTTGTCAATATAAATTTAACTCGTCTTATAATTTTCTTCATTTATTAGACTTGAGTTCTTCGACTTCATTAAACTTCCGTCTTTAGACTTTTTCCTCGATAAATCTTTAGAATAGGCCTTGGACTTCCGTTCTTTTTGCACTCTTGATCTTTTGACTTCGTCTTTTGTCTTTTATTCGCTAGAAGCCCGTGAAAGATAATGTTTTCTTCCCTTTTCACATTTTGATCCTAAATCACAACAAAAATACAAACCACACATAATTCCGACATTTACGACATAAAATACACGTTTTGGCTTGGTTATTATTAATATTAAGTGGTAAAAGATAAGTGTTTTCACACTTATAAAATCCCTACACATAACTATTGCAATGCCCTCATGCAATGCATTAATTTCAAAGTACAGTTTACACTTCTCATTATAATTAACCCACCTTGGCCTTTATTAAATACTAGACATTAAGGAAATTTAAAAAGATAGAAAATTGCAAAATATTTAAAGGAAGAATAAGTAAAGAAATCTAAGACTTACACTGGGGTTTTGGTTGTCATGAATGTTTATCACCCTCAAGTTTCACGTCCCCAAAACCAAGCTTATAAACGAGATCATTGTTCTTATAAGTTAGCAAACTAACACAAACTCATGTGGCCCAATTATTCACTTAGACTCCCTTATTCATAGGTGTATCTCTTATATTTTATTGTTGTCTTAAATGATCACGAGGATGCATTGTTGACTTATTTCGATAGTTATCTAGGCTGAAAATAAAGTAAGATGATTTAATCAATAGTTAGCTAAAGGATAAAATCTTTTAAACTGCTTCTCGGGACCTCATAAAGTTCATATCTTGGCATAACTCGCTTCACGATTTGAGACCTTTCTCGGATCGATATTTGGCATTGACTTCATACTTCAAATCTTGAGAGACGTTCATGAAATAATGGTCTTCTCTTCATAATAGGAATTTCTTCACTTGAACTTTTTGAGAGATTCTTCATATTTGGACCACGACTTCTTCATTTTTCTCCAATCTTTATTTGGGATTTTGATATACAACGATCCACCTCCTTTTAGGACTTGGATCTATTTATCCTCAGACCTTGTTAGGGCCTTTTTGGATAGACTTCTCCATGATCTTTACGGGAGTATTTGGTTTTCGTCGTGTTTCTCGATCCTTCATATTGATTTTTGATAAATGATTCTTCACATCACTTGGGATCTTTAGCAACAAAATGTAGCCCTCATGCCTTGTTAGGGCCTTTTCGGACTCGCCAATCTTCGCATCCCGCTTCAATAAGTTATGCCTTGGCTATGAACTCTAATCAATACCGAGAAACTTTTAAACGATCTTGTGCTAGAAGCTAAGTAACTTTTCAAATCGTACAACCTTATTTATTGCAATTATATTTATTAACAAACGATGGGAAAAAAGCTCATAATTAACTCACATAAATTCATGAAAGAATACCAACTTATAATTGACTCTATAATCTTTCGTTCTCCACTATTTAAAATCTCAAGGAATGAGACTTGTGGATGCTTAGCCAATTAAATCAAAGTTTCGGGTTTTTAAGTCATCTATAGGATCTTACAACTTCTTTGACTTTTCAAGTTTATAATTCGCATTTTAAAGTTCCTTTGATAAACGACTTTCTAGGATCAATTATAGGAACTTGTGAAAAGTTCTCGTTTTTAACCCGTAAGAGTTAAGACTTTCGCATTTTAAAGTTCCCTATATAAAAGCCTAGCAAAACTTGACTTAAACATGTTAAGGATACTAGCTAGAGTAAACTTAGATAAGTAAACTCGGGTTGAGTCAAAAGATTCACAACGTTTAAAAATTAAAACAACTTTATTAAAATTTATTCTAGCAAAGAAAGAAAATAACTATAATAAAGGTAAATACTAATAGGTCAAAATAGATCAAAAATTTTGAAAAATGTCGAAAAATCAATTTTTTGGTTAAAATGAGGACAAATACAAGGAAAAGCCCACTTAACTTCGATAGAAGTCCCCCTACACTTAATATAAACATTGTCCTTAATGTTTAAGCATGTGGGAGTAAACTCCCCTACACATAGGACACTGTGCACGTTGTTTAAATCTTGCTAAGGAAGAGACAACTAAAGTGATTCCGATTTCAATCATAAATGAGAAAATAATGAATCAAAAGAGTTTAGGATAGAACTGGGAAGACGGGTACACGGGATCACGGTTTGTCAAAAGCCATCAAGAATGGATCTTTGAAGCTCCAATCCCTGCACAGGATAAGAAAGAAAACAACAAACACATAGCAGGGTCTCCCCTACACTTATTAGAAAAATAGAATAAAGATAGATAGATAATCGGGTTGCCTCCCGAGAAGCGCTTGTTTTTGTTCATCGAGTCACGAGCTTGACTCGTCCCCGAATTAAATGGTCCATGTAGAAGCCTCAAATGTAAACCGGGATCAAAGACCTTGTCCTTGTTCCGGAAGGAAAATAATAAAGGAGAGGCATGAGGATAAGTCTTGAAGGGTAGAAAAGTCCTTTCAACATACGAAAAGTATGTGAAATCATGATCCACGGGGGGTGGGGTGGGTAAAGGAATCAAAATGTCATCCCAAAAGACATATGATTATCACTGAGTGGCAAAGCCGTAAGGGTATCAATCATGGAATGGTCAATGTCACCCCCCGAGTCAAAGCACTCATCCTCGGTAATGGTTTCTAAAGGTTGGGATAAAAGGTGCTCGGGAGGGGGACTTGGGACTATATCTTCATGCAGCAAATTATCAAAAAGAATATCCCCATCCGTGTCATCATCATCAATACCCGGAGGTATTGAGAGAATGTCGATTTCCTCCATAGCTGTATCATTATTCTCAACCGAAGTAATAGACGGAAGTAAAGACTCAGAAATAGGAGAAGAATTCAACGCTTCAATTTTAGCAATAAGAAGATGAACTTTCAGTAATATGTCGTGAAGAATAACCTCTTCCACCTCATCTAGAAGACCAAGTTCAGTGGTGAACTTCTCGTATGTCGGAGAGAATAAATCAACATCGCCTTCATCGCCCGGAGGAGAAGGAGAAATTTCAAAAGTGAAATTCTCATACCATGGACAAAAATCATCATTGAGAGCGACCTCGTCCGTAAGCTCCACAAAATTCGGTGCATCATAAACCTCATCAAAGAATTTATCAAGACCAAAATCACTAATCTCAATCGATGTATCACTATCCTTAGACGTATTAGGGATATCAAGAGTAGGAGTAGTAATCTCAGAAGATGGGTTGAGATCATAGATATCATCCTCGTCATCATCATAATAGTAGTATGGACGCACAAGAGGAGGAGTATAATCACTAAGATTAGATACTTGCTCTTGTTGTTGTCGCTTTTCCTTCTCGCTTGCTTCTTTTAGTTGAACCACGACTTCTTGAAGTTGCAAAATAAGGGCGTGTGTTTTGTCATTCGGATTCAAAGAAGGCTGATGATCGAGGGTGTATTGTGGGGGCTCAAAATTATGAAAACCGGAATTATAGCACGGATGTGGCTCATCATAAATCATCGGTTGAAAAGAATTAAAACACGGATTTGGCTGATAATAATTCATCGGTTGACAAGAAAAGTTATCGTGGGGGCCCCACAATTGTTGCAATACGGGTATTGAGGAAAGTCGGGTGCGTCATGTGGATAGCTATTACCATTGTCATAATTGTAACCCGGTTCTTGCTCGTCATGAGACGGTTTTTGAATCGGACACGAAACATGCCAATGAGAATCGCTTCCACAATATATGCAAGAGGGTGGAGTAAGTGCATTATAAGCAAAGGATGAGTTAATCGAATTGCACGAGGGACAAAATCTAAATTGTGTATTGTCGATATCATTTCGACACCGCTCACATGTACACCATTGACATGTTTGAAAACCATACAATGGTCTTCCACACCCTGCAACACAAGCAACATACGAATTTATTAAGAACAATAGATAAGCAAGAAGAATTTTTTTAGTGGAAAACTTTTGAAAAAGAAATGCTTTTTATGATTTTTTAAATGTTTTTGGGATTTCTGAAATTTTTTATTTTTTAGGATTTTTGAAAAAATTTTTGGCAAGAAAAATAACGTTCAAAAGTGAACGGATCCCAAAATCCAACGCGTCTCTCACAAAAAACCGTTAATCTTTACGAAAAGAGCTGGCAGCGGCGCCATTTAATATTCAGATTTTGTTAGGTTAAAAAGTTCGTTTTTCTCGGTATCTACTCGAATTGATCTCCGGTTAAATGTGCGACTCAGCCGTCTTTGGTGAATAAAAGAAAAGGTGTCGTTGTCTAAGACTAATTAAAGATAAAAATAAAGCTTTAAAAGGAAATGAAAAGATATAAAAGGAATAAACTAAAAATTAAAACGAATGACAAATAATAAAGAAACGATGTTAAAAACAAATATGGAAACGAAACAATTAATTAAAATAAAACTAAAAGAAGAAATTAACTTTCGACTTGAAAATAAAATTTACCTAATGAAAAAGGAGGAAATAAAACTAAGTGGCTACTTTAAAACCGAACGAGGCAAAAGCTAAAGCGGGCATTAATAAAAGATAAAACTTAAACTTTTTGATAAAATACTATCACTAAAAATTGATGAAAAATATAACTAAAAATATGTGACTTTCAGAATTAAAATCGGAACAACTTTCAGATAAAACTAAACGATTACGGAACAATACTAAATAATAAACAAGCTAGCAAGCAAGCTGCTCAAGCAAGCAAGCTAGTAGGTGAAAATGACGCCAAAAGCATGCAAGCATGCATGTCATTTGGTCGTAATATCAAGAAAAAACAAAGTATCGGAATGTTATATATACAAACTGTCAGAATGAGTATAGGGAAAAATTATCGGAATAAATAAAATGCCAAAATCTATCGGAATGTTGCATTATAAAATCTGTCGGAATAATGATCGGAAAATAAAACCCTAATCCGATGAAATGCAAATAAGCAAAGACCAAATAAGAACTTTATCAAAACTTTAACCAAAAAGATTTTAAGAAAAACTAAATAAGCCAAAATTTAAAAACTTTAGAAATACAAAATAAACTAAATATTGAAAATCAACTTTTTATAAAAATATTAATCTACCAAATTAACTTATTTATCTAAAAACTTAACCAAATCAACTTTAAGAAAAATCAAATAAGCCAAAATTTAAAAACTTTTAAAAACACTAAATAATCAAAATATTTAAAAATAAGAAAAACATAAAATAAGCAATAAGCACTATAATCTAAAACTATGAATCACATAAAAATGATAAGAATAAAAAGATAAGCACTTTAATAAAAAATAAGCATAAAGATGAAAACTTGAAGATTGACCAAAGAAGACAATAGATGTTTAAAACAAGAAGAGAAGAATGAGAATGATTGTAAAAAGCTTGAAATAAGATGAAGATTAAAGATTAAAGATTAAGAAAACTTGAAAGAAAAGATTAAGAACATGAAATAAATCTAGAGAGAGAAAGTAATCTACTCCTACTCCTAAACTAATCTACTCCTAAAAATGACTAACTCCTCCTAATGACATATTAGGAGGGTTTATATAGGAGGAGGAAAAATATGTTGGAGCTTTCTTATTTCTTTCTTCTCGTCTCGACTCGATTTAAATTCTTTGTTTTTCTCGACGTCGTCTTGGGATTTGTCGATATAAATTTAACTCGTCTTATAATTTTCTTCATTTATTAGACTTCAGTTCTTCGACTTCATTAAACTTTCGTCTTTAGACTTTTTCCTCGATAAGTCTTCAGAATAGGCCTTGGACTTCCGTTCTGTTAGCACTCTTGATCTTTTGACTTCGTCTTTTGTCTTTTTCTTCGATAAAAGCCCGTGAAAGCCCATGTTCTCTTCCCTTTTCACATTTTGATCCTAAATCACAACAAAAATACAAACCACACATAATTCCGACATTTACGACATAAAATACACGTTTTGGCTTGGTTATTATTAATATTAAGTGGTAAAAGAATAAGTGTTTTCACACTTATTAAGCAACTTTTTCGAGGAGATGTGTAATAGGTCGACAAATCTTCGAAAAGTCCTTGATGAATCGACGATAAAAGCCCGCGTGGCCTAGGAAACTCCTAACTCCCTTAACAGTTTTGGGATGAGGTAATTTGGCGACGACGTCTTCCTTAGCTTTATCTACCTCAATCCCCGCTTTCGAAACCTTGTGCCCTAAGACGATTCCTTCCTTAACCATAAAATGACACTTTTCCCAATTAAGCACAAGGTTGGTTTCCTCACAACGTTTTAACATTATCTCGAGATTCGACAAACACGAAGTGAACGAACAACCAAACACGGAAAAATCATCCATAAAGACTTCCATCGTCTTCTCGATCATGTCATGAAAAATAGCCATCATGCACCTTTGAAAGGTTCCCGGTGCATTGCAATGTCCGAATGGCATTCTACGATAGACAAACGTTCCATATGGAAACGTAAACGTAGTTTTTTCATGATCACGAGGATCAATGGGGATTTGGAAGTAACCGTAAAAACCATCTAAAAAGCAATAGAAATCGTTTACGCAAGACGCTCCAACATTTGGTCCATGAAGGGCAAGGGAAAATGGTCTTTACGAGTGTCATCATTCAACTTACGATAGTCGATGCACACCCTCCAACCGGTCACGAGTCGAGTTGGAATTAAATCGTTGGTATCGTTTGGCACAACGGTCATTCCTCCCTTCTTAGGGACACAATGAATAGGACTCACCCAAGGGCTATCGGAAATAGGGTAAATCATTCCCGCGTCAAGGAGTTTTAGGACTTCCTTTTTGATGACGTCGTGAATTTTGGGGTTCACCCTCCTTTGACATTGGATTGCGGGTTTGTAGTCTTCCTCCATTAAGATTTTGTGGGTAAAAATTTTGGGATCGATCCCCTTAATGTCGGATAAACTCCACGCAATTTCCCCTTTGTGATCCTTTAGAACATCGACAAGTGTGGTTTTTTCATCATTCAAAAGATCTTTCGCAATAATAATCGGCAACTTGTCGTCCTCCTCCAAAAATACATATTCAAGGTAAGGAGTTAAATCTTTCAACTCGAGGATTGGTGGATCCTCAATTGAAGATTTGGGCTTGATACTCATAACCTCCTCGGATGGAGGAAATGGGAAATCGTTAAGAAAATCCTTGATAATCGAGAAGTCCTCATCGTTGTCGAGGTCTTCGTCACAAGTACGTGGAACATTAAATTATTCCAACGTAAAACCACCACCTTCAAATAGAGTGAAGGTTGGTGTCGAATTATCAAGAATGGGATCAAGCATAGTGGGATTGCCACTATTTTCATCATCACCATAACCTAGAACTTCTTGTGAAAATTCCTCGCAAAGAACGTCGATCATATGAACGAGGTTTATGGTCGCGACGGAATAAACATGAGAAATTGGAGAATTTTGAGTTGCGTTTATAACAAGTTCCTCGTCGTTGAAACGTAAGATGATCTTTCTAGCATGCACATCAATCAATGCCATAGACGTATCTAAAAACGAACGACCTAAAATAAGAGGAACTTGAGGTTCCGTGGGAATATCGACAACGATAATGTCTACCGGATAATAGAAATTTCCCACTTTCACAAAAACGTCTTCGGCCAATCCACATGCGGGAATCGTGGAATGATCGGCCAATTCGATAGACATTAGTAAAGAAGTAAGATTAGGAAGATTGAGCGACTTGAAGATTGCAAGTGGCATCAAGTTAATACTAGCACAAAGATCGGCCAAGGCATAACATTATTCCATATCTTGGATTGCACATGGAATCAAGAATTTACCGGGATCACCGACTTTTTGAGGTATGCGGTTAAGATAAACCGATGAACAACTAGATAATTGTTGCAATTTCTCCTTGTTGTTTAACATACTCTTAAAGTTAGCGGCAAATCGAGGCATCATGACCAAAGTATCGGCAAAACTCACATTGAAATTCACGTCACGAAACATTTTCATAAATAGCTCAAATTGGTAATTGTCGCGTTCTTGACGTTTCTCCTTTCTAAGTCTAGATGGATAGGGCAAAGGTGGTGGGGGTTGAGGCATAGGAATAGCCTTTGGAATATCGGGTTCCAATTGTGGTAATGGGTCAACCGTAGGTGTGGTATGAGCGTTACTTTGTGGGATTTGGACATGCTCCTTTTCGACCACCACCTCGGGTTCATCCTCAATTTACTCCACCGTTGGAGTAATTGGATGATGAGTCGGTTCCTTAAGTGTCTTACCACTTCGTGTGGTGATCACTTTCATCTCTTCCTTAGGGTTCGATACGGTGTTACTAGGAAGACTACTCGAAGACGGTTTACACATTATAGCCTCAAACATGGATGAAATTTTATCCTCAAACATAGATTGCCTCTGGTCGGCCTTAAGCCTCTCTTGTTTTATTTCATGTTGCCCTTGTTCCGTTTTTTGTTGGTTCTGTTATAACCTAGTTACATTTCCCTCCATTTTGTTTGTATGGATCTTAAGCTCATTTGCTAACTCATTTTTCAACGCCTTTTTTAAATCATTCTTAAACTCGGATCTTAGGCTAATGATCTCTCTTTGAATATTATCAAACCTAGCATCGTTTCCAATTGCGTATTCAACAAATTCATTTGGAAGATCTTTCAAAGTTTGTAAACCTTTGTTGTTGTTTTGAAAATCAATGTTTTGATTTTTGTTTGAAACTTGATTGTTATTAGTCCCTCGATTCCCATAGTTGTTTCCTTTGTAATTGTTTTTGTAACCAACTTGATTGTTTCGATAGTTTTTGTTAGCATTTTGATTGGGAGCAAAACCCGGTGGAGTCATTTGATTAGAGCGGGTAACTTGACCGTTTTGGTTGTAAGTTCTCGTGGCCACGTAGGCACTCGAAGTGTTACCACCGTTGGTAATGCACTCGGAGAAATCATGACCTCCACCACAATACATACACGAAACCTCAACCGCTTTAGCCGTAGCGGGAGCACTTTGTTCACCAACATTGAATTCAATTAACGGACCTTTAAGCTTATAAAAAATTTTGTTTTCCAAGTTCGCCTCAATTTGGCAAGCATCGATGGTATTGGATAATGAGTGATAAACTAGCTACACTACTACTATTGCTACTACTTTCATTTTAGACATAATGTATGATTTTCATCGCAAAATGGGACGTTTAGGTTCATAGAGCAAGAACACGTGAATGCTTCGTTAGAAATAATTTCGTCGTCCTCGATTTTCACCCCAATTCCATGCTAAGCGTGCAACGAGATCATTGTCATTATAAGTAAGTAATGCTAACACTACTCATATGCCCTAATCACGTACTTATCCTCCCATTTTCCTAAGTTGTATCTCTTATATTTTCTTTTTGTCTTGAATGTTCACGAGGATACATTTTTAAGTTATGCGATGATAGAGATTTAGGTCTAAAAACAGAGTCATAACGGTGTAACCAAGACCATCGAATTAATAATCCCCCTAATAGACAACGATGTCAAAAAATTAAGTCAACAAGAAGGATCGATAAACACGGTTTTATAACGATTTTGAACATGAGACTTATTACCAAGACTTTTATACACCCCCTAACGGATGGGCCTTATTATCATAGGTTTACCTCCATCTTTTATTCAACTTCGCCATGAAGCTTTTATTATGACTTCAGTCTTGTCTTGCCTTTTATTTAACCTCGCCATGAGGTGTTTATTATGGCCAAAGACGTATATCCTCACACTAAAAGCGAATTTTAGATCTTTAAAGCTTCAAAGATTAAGGCTTGACTCACTTTCAATTTCGCATAGATTTTTCGGCCTTGTGAGCTTCAAATTGTTTGCTTGATTTAGGTGAGCACTTGAAATCTTATTATTAGGTGAAGCTTTCGATTATTCGGGTTGCCAATACTTCAAAACCGTGACGCTGGCGATACCTTAATGTCTTCCCAATTTAATTACACGGAAGCTACAAGAAAAGACTAGAAACCAACAATCAAGACAAAACCGCTAAGCCAATACTTATTAAGCAAAATATATTTACAAGTGAAGGGAGAATAAGCAAACAACAAGGACACATGAGTTTTTGAAAGAATACGAATACTCTACGTTTAGCATAGTAACTTATAATTAACTCTATCATTTCTCCTCCTCATTTAAGAGACTTAGCCTAATATAAAGTTAAGGAATCAAAGCTAAGTGCTCAACACGCACGGTCGAGTAAAAAATTACTCTTATTCTCGCCATCGGAAAATCTACATTCGTGTCTTTAAACACTTATAAAACATGAGAAAATTTTTTAAATTTGGCCGTTTTTAGCCTTATTTTGCAACAAAACGATAAAGAAAAAGATAAACTTTGGAAAGCGTGAAGGTTTGGCAAGGCAAGTATCTATTCACCCCCATACTAAAGTTAAACATTGTCCTCAATGTTTCGAGTCTAAGGGTTGGAAACCCCCATACTAGAGACGTAGTCGAATGCATAATCTAGCATAGAAAGGGTGTAACCGTTAAATTTAAAGCTGCTTATGAAGTGTGCTATAAACCTAAGGTTATAACATAAAAGGATATATCACGGATATTAGAAATTCTTCAAAGCAAACGATCGAGTGCTTCCATAAAACGAACACGAGAGGCTCCAATCGTGAAGATCATGATCATCTAAAAACCACATATCACAAACAACCACGTAACAAAGGTTGGAAGGTCAAAAATCCCCTCACGTTACTACATTTGAAAGCGATAGAATGTACATAGGATAAGCATGGGACTCCCCCACGAGGCATGATTGTGGTAAAATACACATCTTGTTTAGGAAAACAAAAGAGCGTATATGAGCGGTAAGTATTGAACAAATGATTTTAGGAAAAATCAAGTGTTAATGACCCAATGAAAGTTCGTTTCCCATGGAGGTATATGTGCGTGACTAAGATGATCAAGATTTGAGATTAATATTTGGTTTAGAAGGGGATTAGAAAAGAAGATGACGAAGACGTAAAAATAAAAATTAACAAAAAATCACTACTAGAAAGTTAAAACGTAGAACCTTAAAAACCACAAAAATAAAAATAAATTCTAAAAATTACCAAAAATTCACCAAAAATTAAAAATAATAAACTAAGAGTTTATCAATGATCAAAACTTTTTCAAACCTTTTAAATAATTAAATATTCAATTTTTAAATGCTAATTAAAGCCCTAAAAATCAAATAAATTATCAAAAAGCCCAAATAAAGATTTTTCAATTGGTAAACCTCAAAAATGACCTAAAAAGATTAAAAACTATTTTTTGAAATTTTTAAACTAATAAAAACTATTTAAAATGATTTAAAAACTATTAAAACTTAAAATAATTATAAAAATTAATCTAAATGAGATAAAATTATTCTAAAAGTTGCTAAATTCCTATTTTAATGTAATTAACCTAAGAAAAATGTAAAAAGTTGGAAAAAGTGAAATTTTAAAAATAATAATAAAATAATAATAAAATAATATTAAAAATCCAAAAATTATAAAAAATTCTAAAAACTTGCAAACTAGTTTATTTTAACCTAAATAATCAGAAAATCAAAGTGAAATTACCAAATTACCCCTAATGGGCCCTCAAATGGGCCAAATACAAATTCAGTCAACACAAATGGGCTTTTGGGCCCAAAAAGTCAAACTTGACCCAATTGACTTGGAAAAGCCCTATCTGACTTAAAATTCAATTCTAAGAACAAAACTCTAAAGGCCCAAAAGCTGAATGTGAGCTTATCACAGATTATTGAACACAAAGCTTATTCTTATTAGGCTTTTCAGCCCATTAAGCCATAAGCTAATGCCATAAGCTCTAATTTGACACAAAACCCTCTTTTAGGATGCTTATGAGATCTGTCAAAAGAAATTTCCAATAAGCTCACTCAATAAGCCATAAAATAGAAAAGCAAAAATCCACAAAACGACAAAATAGTCGTTTTTGAGAAATAATGCACCTCAGGACTTGATTCAACTTGCAAAAGCTTTCAAATAGACTCAATAAGCAATATCAATCAACAAAAATCCAATAAGCACAACCAATAAGCCAGAATAAGCACAAATGAACTTATGAAAAAGTCAAATGAGTTGGTTTTCTAGTCAAACATAAAAGTCAACCACCCAAATGCTCCTGTATGAACAAATGGGTCAAAATATGAGCACCTATTACAAAAACAAAGTTGTTGCAGGTTGAAATAAGCTATTATAGCTTATTGATAAGCTGATACCAAAATTGCACTATCAGTGGTAACTAGAAGGGGAAAGGAGTTCCCACTGCTTTGACTAATTGACCAAGCTTTTATGAGAGTTCTGGTTTGATTCAATTGGAAACAAAGGCACCCTTGTGATCAGTGAATCACAAGGAGTCAATAGCAACAATAAAATCACAAAATGGTTCACACAATAAGCCACAATAAGCCAAACAGTTACCAGATAAGCTCCAGATATGCAAATAAGCAGTTAAGCACTTAATAAGCAGATTTAAGCAAAATAAGCCAACCAAACTTAACCAGATGCATACACAAGCTATATAAACTAACAATAAACACAAAGCAACAAGAATCAAAGACTGAATCAAAGAAATCAACAAGATCAAAGCACTAGAAGTTACTGATGAACAATGAACATATGCAGAAACAAGTTTTGCTGATATACTTGACACTTGATCCAATTTAAAGCCTCAAATCCTTCTTCCCTGGTGTGATTAACTATGATTTAGCACTTGTTAGCCCTAGCCTATGCCTAGATCTAGGTGTCCTCAAAATCCTAGCCAATTTTACCAAGTTATGAAGATTTTATAGCCAATTCAAGAATCAATGTGTTCAAAACCTCAAAACCTACAAACAGATGAACAAAAGCACCCAAACAACAAATACCAACACTTGCATACAACAAACAACCACTTAGCAAACCACAAATCCAACTTATGCAGTAATCCCAAACACCCTTTTAAAACCTGTTTTCACAAATTTTCAAAGGCTTATGAAGATTCAACCCACAAATCAGATCAATAACACCTCATTAACATCAAACCAAGCCAAATTAACAATATTCAACCACAATAACACAGATTCAAGCATAAATCCACAAAAATCACAAATAATCAGAAACTTAAAGAGAAAATGAAAAGGGAAGAAGATGCAAACCTCCAAGACCTACATCCAGGCCTTGGATTGTTTGAGCTGAGGTACTAGCAAAACAAGTACCAGCTTCCAAGCTGCTAAGAAGAACAAACCACAAGGTGAGATAAAAAATAATGCCAACTTCTGATTTTTGATGCACAAGCTTTATCACTTAAAACCTTGCCTCAAAAACCATCAAACAAGATAATGGAACTCAGATTTTAGCTTCTCAAACACCAAACTTTTATAAATAACAGATTAGAACTCAAAATTTTAAGAAATTCAAACTTTATTTCATAAAAAGGAATTACAAAGATTTAAAGCTAAAATCTGGAACAAAGGGACTCTCACATGTTGAGGTCTCCTTTATAGGCAAATGCCTGGCTAAACACTATTCACAAACCCTAGAACTGAATTCCCTATTATGCCCTTGAGTCTTCTAGACGAATCCTTGGTGTGAGCTGTCCAAAGTGATCTTGGATGTTCATTTTAGCTTTGTGATGAAGCAATGAATCATAGCTGTTGAATTTGACACGTCACATAACTTGGAGGCCAAGTTGCATTCTGATTGGTGGAAAGGGAATTGGGGGTGGAGTCCTTTGTGAGTGAGAGTGAGGGTTTTATGTGTGGGATGTGTTTAAGGTGAGGTGAATCAAACGTGTGCCAAGGTAATTGCAAATTACCCCTTTTTTTAAGTGATGTAATTCTGGGTGGTAAAAGGTGAACAGTAACACCTTTTGATCCGATTTTGGGGGAAAGTAAGGTGTTTGGCGCATTTTCAGATTTGAAAGTTTGAAATAAACACCTTTGGTCCTTGTTTTTTGGAATTTTTGGTAAATAAGGTTTTTCAGCCCTAAAACGTATTCTCCTTTGTTAAATACTTTCACCACTTGGCAGTTTTGGCACAAAACTTTGGAAAAAGGATTTCAAGGGTTATTTTTGCCATTTTGATATATTTCAAGGGCTGATCTTGGACATTCTTGATCTTCAAAGGTCTTCATTGTATCTTTGACTTCATGAGGGACCATTATTGGCAATTTTGATTTGTTGAGGGACTAATCTTGCCATTTCTTCAAAGTTGAAGGACCTTTTGTGTAATTTTGATAAACTTAAGGGACCAAACTTGTAATTATTAATATACAAGGGTTTTAAGTGTCATTTCTTCAATAATTGAGGATCAATCTTGCTTGTCTTCAAGTCTTCAAGGGTATTTGTTGAGAATTCCATGATTAAGGCCCGATTCTTTGTACGGCTTCGTTTCTCGTGTCCGTTTTTCCTTGTAACTTGTGATCTTTTGTCTTTTTCACGATATCCATACCTAAAATACACAAGTAAACAAACACAAGCATATATATGGTATTTTATGACATTTTTATGCATTTTAAAGCCCGAAAAGAACGATGAGATCATGTATAAATGCCATCTCATCACTCCCCCATACTAAGCCATTGCCGTGCCCTCACGCAATGCTAGAATAAAGTATCTAAGCATCACCAAAGTTCAATTTTATTAACCTTTATTGAAGAGTAAAAAGACTTGCAACATACTACGAAGATGTGTAAAGACATAATGTATGATTTTCATCACGAAAAGTGACTTTTTGGGTCAAAGAATAGAAACAAGTAAATGTCCCTTAGAGTAAACTTCGTCATCCTTGATTGTCATACATTCCATGCTAAGTGCAAAAACAAGATCATTGTTGGTACAAGTCACAATGCTAACACTACTCATACGTCCAAATTGTGTAATACTTTTTCTCCCCGCAATCCTAGTTATTATAAAAAGAAAAATGGGTTACTAGCATTTTTTTATCTATTTGTCATGGATCACAAGTGATTCATATTGACTTATTTGAGTAGTTATTAGTCCGAAAGCAAAGTAGCACGATTTGATCAATAGTTAGCCGAAGGACAAAATCTTTTAAAACGGCTTCTCGTGTATCTCCTTAAGTTCATATCTTGGCATAACTCTTTTCACGATTTGAGACCTTTCTCGGACCGATATTTGGCATGTACTTCATACTTCAAATCTTGGGAAGACGTTCTTGAAATTATGGTCTTCTCTTCATATATTAGGAATTTCTTCACTTGACGTTTTTGAGAGATTCTTCATATTGGACCACGACTTCATCATTTTTCTTCAATCTTTACTTTGGATTTTGATATACAACGATCCGCTTCCTTTTCGGACTTGGATATATTTATCCTCATACCTTGTTAGGGTCTTTTTGGATAGACTTTCTCCATGATCTTTAGGGGGGTAATTGCTTCTCGTCGTGTGTCTGGATCCTTTATATTGATTTAGGAATAATGATACTTCACATCATCTTGGATCTTTAGCAAAAATAGAGCTCCTCATGCCTTGTTAGGGCCTTTTTGGATGATCGCCAATCTTCGCGTCCCGCTTCAATAAGTTATGCCTTGGCTATGAACTCTATTCAACCCCGAGCAATTTTTAAACGAACTTGCGCTAGAGGCTAAGTAACTTTTCAAATCGTACGACCTTACTTATTGCAATTATGATTTATTCCTAATGCATTGATCTTATGGGAAGAAAAAGCCACAATTAAAAACATATGAGTTTTTGAAAGAACATTTTCATGTTCTACGTTTAGCATGATCACTTGTCTAACTCTATTATTTCTCGTTCTTCACTATATAAAGACCTCTAATTAAAGAGACTCGTGAATACTTAACCATGCAAGTCAAAATTAAGCTAAATTTGGATTAGCTTTCATTAAGACTATATCAAATCAAAGTTTTGGGTTTTCAAGCCACCTATAGGATCTTGCACTTTCTTGGACTTTTTCAAGTTTAGAGAATGCGTTTTAAAGTTCCCTTGATAAGTGACTTTCTAGAACCAATTATAGGAACTTGCGAAAAGTTCTTGTTCTTAACCCGAAAGAGTTAAGACTTTCGCGTTTTAAAGCTCCCTATATAAAAGTCTAGCAAAACTTGAATTGAGCGGGTTAAGGAATGTAAATGGCTCCAAATGCCCATCAAGTCGAAAATTAACTCTTATTCTACCCATCGGAAAATATACATTCGTGTCTTAAAAACACTTATGAAAAACTAAGAAAAATTTTAAAATTTTGCCATTTTTAGCCTTATTAGCAAAACAAAACATTGAAAGTTGGAAAACGTGAGGGCGTAACAAAGCAAGTACCTATTCACCCCCCATACTAAAGGTAAACATTGTCCTCAATGTTTCGAGTCTAAAGGTGGAGCACCCCCATACTAGAGACGAAGAGTCGAATGCTTAGGATCTAGCATGGAAAGGGTGATCAACAATATATCTAAAGCCGTTTATTAAGTATGCTAAAAGATAATTGTTAGAACAATAAAGGATATGTCATGGAATCGTGAAAAACTTCTTCAAACGAACGATGGAGGCTTACGTAAACGAACACGAGAGTCTTCAGTCGTAGATGATGATGATGATCTAGATAACACAATCACAAACAACCACGAGACAACGAGTTGAAAGGGTACAAGTCCCCTTATTAGTGAATAGTGAGCAAAAAAGATAAGCATGGGATCTCCCCCACGAGGCACCTCGTTTTTGATTACCGAGTCATGAGCTCGACTCGATCCCCTCAATGCTAATTATCATTGGGGAAGGTGACTTGGTCGAGGGCAACCATTGAAGAAATTTCCCCACCAAAATAGTGCTTAAGCCTATGTCCATTCACCTTGAAATTAGTACCATCATCTTGAGCTAAAATCCTCTTCAAAGCTCGATTCGAAACCTCTCTAAAATCCTCTTCAAAGCTCGATTCGAAACCTCGACTTGCCCACTCGTTTACGGGTGATAAGCCGTAGAAAGACGATGAGTAACTCCATATTTCTTTAGAACCTTTTCGAATTGGTCATTACAAAAATGGGTTCCACGATCGCTTATAATAGCACGAGGGGTTCCGAACCGAGAGAATAGTTGCTTCAAAAACTTCACTACCACACGAGCATCATTAGTAGGCAAAGCCTTAGCTTCCACCCACTTAGAAAGGTAGTCCACCGCGACGAGGATATATTTGTTGCCATGAGACGATGGGAACGGCCCCATAAAGTCTATTCCCCATATGTCGAAAATCTCACATACTTGAATTATGTTTTGCGGCATTTCATCACGTTGAGACGATTTTCCTTGACGTTGGCACGAATCACACGACTTCACAAGTGCGTGTGCAACATGATAGATAGAAGGCCAAAAGAAACCAGCATCGAACACTTTCTTAGCCGTGAGATTAGCACTGTGGTGACCACCCGTGGGTCCCTCGTGACAAGCTCTAAGGATATTAGAAGCTTCGGCACCAAACACACAACGTCGAACGAGTTGATCCGCACAAATCCGAAAGAGATAAGGGTCGTCCCAAAAATAGAACTTGACGTCACGAAAGAATTTTCGTTTTTGTTGTGTCGTCATACCCTTGATTATGAAATTGCCCGCATGGTAATTTGCAATGTCGGCAAACCATGGGGTGGTGTCTTTAGAATTCACTACACCGAGACTCTCAAGAGGAAATGTTTCGGTAATTTTCTTGTTCTCGAAAACATCTTTGTGAGGATCTTCTAGACGAGAGAGATGATCGGCCGCTAGATTCTTGGCTCCTTTTTTGTCAAGCACGGTGACATCAAATTCTTTGAGGAGGAGCATCCAACGAAGCAATCTCGGCTTAGCATCTTGCTTAGCTAAGAGATACTTGATAGCCGAATGGTCGGTATACACGATGCTTTTAGTCAAGACGTGATAAGGTCGGAATTTCTCAAAAGCATAGACCACGGCAAGGAATTCCTTTTCCGTTGTGGTGTACTTTAATTGAGCCTCGGTCATCGTCTTACTAGCATAGTGGATAGGAAGAAAATGCTTGTCATAACGTTGCCCTAAGACGGCCCCTATAGCATAATCACTTGCATCGCACATGATTTCAAAGGGTAATTCCCAATTAGGAGCAACAAGAATGGGAGCTTCGGTAAGTTTCCTTTTTAGAGTTTCGAAATCCTTGACACAATCCTCATTGAAGTTAAAAGGAGCATCTTTCTCGAGAAGGTGTGTCATAGGACGAGAAATCTTCGAAAAGTCCTTGATGAAACGACGATAAAAGCCCGCGTGGCCTAGGAAACTCCTAACTCCCTTAACGGTTTTGGGATGAGGTAACTTGGCGATGACGTCTACCTTAGCTTTATCGACCTCAATCCCCGCCTTCGACACCTTATGTCCTAAGACGATTCCTTGTTTACACATAAAATGACATTTTTCCCAATTAAGCACAAGATTGGTTTCTTCACAACGTTTTAACATTTGCTCGAGATTAGATAAACATGACGTGAACGAATTACCAAAAACCGAGAAGTCATCCAAAAACACTTCCATCGACTTCTCGATCATATCGTGAAAAATCGCCATCATACACCGTTGAAACGTACCGGGTGCATTACAAAGTCCGAAAGGCATCCTACGATAAGCGAACGTTCCATAAGGACACGTAAACGTAGTCTTCTCTTGATCACGAGGGTCGATAGGGATTTTAAAGTAACCGGAAAAACCATCTAAAAAGCAATAGAATTCATTTCCCGCAAGTCGCTCCAACATTTGATTTATGAAGGTCAAAGGAAAGTGGTCTTTACGAGTGGCGTCATTTAACTTTCGGTAGTCAATACACACCCTCCAACCGGTCACAACACGAGTGGGAATTAACTCGTTGTTTTCATTGGGCACAACGGTCATTCCTCCCTTTTTAGGGACACAATGGATTGGGCTCACCCATGGGCTATCGAATATAGGATAAATCATTCCCGCGTCAAGGAGTTTAAGGACCTCCTTTTTAATGACATCGTGAATTTTGGGATTCACCCTTATTTGACTTTGAATTGCGGGTTTGTAGTCCTCCTCCATTAAAATCTTGTGAGTACAAAATTTTGGGTCAATACCCTTAATGTCGGATATTTTCCGCGCAATTGCCCCTTTGTGAGCCTTAAGAACTTTCAAGAGCTCGGTTTTTTCATTATTAGCAAGACCTTTTGCAATAATAACCGGCAACTTGTCATCACCTTCCAAGAATGCGTATTCAAGGTGAGAAGGAAGATCTTTCAATTCAAGGATAGGTGGTTCCTCGATTGAAGATTTTGGTTCAACACTCATAACTTCCATCGGCGAAAGAAATGGTGGAATAGAAGTATCATCACTAATCAACACCTCATCTTCATTGTCGATTTCATTTGAAGTGTAATCGCCTCCTTGGAATGGAGTGAGATTTGGTGTGGAATTAGCAAGAATCGGATCCAAAATAGTGGGATTTCCACTTGACGAGCTATCAGAAAAACCTAACACTTCTTGTGAAAACTCATCGCAAACCACATCAACGATGTCAATATGATTAATGGTAGCGATTGCATAAACATGAGAAGGTTTCGAGTTTTGAGTAGCGTTTATAACAAGTTACTCTTCGTTGAATCTCAAAGTGATAGTTCTCGCATGAACATCGATAAGCGATCTCGAAGTGTCTAAAAATGAGCGACCTAAATTAGAGGAACTTGAGGATCCGCGGGGATGTCAACTACTATAAAATCAACGGGATAGTAGAACTTCCCCACTTTCACGAAAACATCTTCGGCTACTCCACATGCCATAATCGTAGAATGATCGGCCATCTCGATGGACATGTTCGAAGGAATGAGAGCCGGAAGCGAAAGCGATTTCCAAATGGAAAATGGCATCAAATTAATGCTCGCACCAAGATCGGCCAAGGCGAGGCATTCTTTCATATCTTGTATGTCACAAGGAATGAGAAACTTTCCGGGATCACCAACTTTTTCCGGTATGCGGTTAAGATAAACCGAAGAGCAATTAGCAAGCTTTGAAAACTTTCCGGCATATATAACAACGCGTCGGCTAAACTCACATCAAAATGCACTTGTTGAAACATTTTTATAAAAATCTCGATTTGTTGTTTGTTACGTTCTTGCAACTTCTCTTTGTTTCGTCTTGAAGGGTAGGGTAAAGGTGGTGTGGGTTGGTCATTAGGCAACGGCCTTGGAAACTCGGGTTCCACAATTGGTATTGGTTCAACCGTAGGTGTGGTATGAGCGGTACTTCGTGGGATTGTAATATGCTCCTTTTCGACCATCACCTCGGGTTCTTTCTCGATTTCCTTCTCCTCAGAAGTACTTGGACGAGAGATTGGTTTCTTGAAAGTTTTACCACTTCGGGTAGTAATAACCTTCATTTCTCCCTTCGGGTTTGCAATGGTATCACTAGGAAGACCATCCGAGGAAGAGGGTTTACACATGATTGCTTCAAACATCTTAGCCATTCGGTCCTCAAATTTTGATTGCCTAGCATCCGCTTTTAATAACTCTTGCTTAATCTCATGTTGTCCTAATTCCATCTTTTGTTGATGAGTTTTAAGTTCATTAGCAAGTACATTTTTAAGCTCGTTTTTCAACTCGGATCTTAAGCTAATCATCTCACGTTGCATGTTATCAAATTTAGCATCATTTGCTTTAGCATAATCCAAAAATTCTCCTTGCAAATTTTTTGTATGAGAATTTTGAAAACCTTGTGTAGTGTTTTGAAAATCACGGTTTTGGTTTTGATTAGAAATTTGTCCATTCCCACTTTGATAATTCCCTTTGTTGTAGTTACGTGTGTTGCCTTGGTAATTACCTTGGTTGTTGTTTCGATAATTGTTAACATTTTGGGTTGGTGGAGCTTGATTTTGGCGGGAACCTTGGCCGTTTTGGTTATAAGTTCCCGTTGCTACAAAAGCACTCGAAGTGTTACCATCCGCGGTAATGCACTCGGAAAGATCATGAGCTCCTCCAAAAGATAAACAACTCTTAGCAACCGCTTTAACCGAAGCGGAATTGGAAGCTTCTTGAGCCTTCCAATGAGACATTAGATTAGCAAATCTATCAAAAAACCGATTTTCCTCATTAGCTTCATCATGTAAGGCGTTAATGCTACGAGACGATTGTGACGAAGATGACGAACCCATATTGGCAACACTCGGTGTGTTACGAGGGTTATAAACCTTAGATCTATTTTCAATGATTTGTAAAGCCTCATTTGTCGTCTTGCACAAAAAATTACCACCCGCGGCGGCATTCAAATAATCTCGTTCATGATCATTAAGCCCATTATAAAAAGTATCCACTTGATGCAATTCCGTAAAATCATGGTGTGGACATTCATGTAACATTTCTTTAAATCGTTCCCAAGCAATTGAAAAACTTTCATTATTTCTTTGCACAAATCGTGAAATCTCATTTTTCAAGTGTGTTGTTTTAGATGGTGGAAAAAACTTGTTCACAAACTTAGAAACGAGATCGGCCCATGTCAAAATCGAATTTGGCGGTTCTTTCTCGAGCCAAATTTTTGCGGGTCCATCCAACGAATATGGAAACAACATCATCTTAATGGCGTCATGTGGAACATCCTTAAACTTGCTAGTGGCGGTGAGACGGTTAAAATTCCTAATATGGTAATGCGGGTTGTCTTTCTCGTGACCTCTAAACTTATTTGCTTGCAACATTGACATTAAACCCGTCTTAATTTCGAAATTCTCCGCAAGGATGGCGGGAATCACAATAGCCTCTCCAAAACCCTCGGTGGGTGCTTGTAGCAACTCCATCATAGTACGATTAGCCATGACGACTTCTTGTTCTATAATAGGTTCAACATTTAGAGGTTCTTCATGTTAGAAATACGTTTTTACGTATATTTGAAGTATCGGTCACTCCACAATATTAGTTATGTTGTAATAGCTCGTAGTTAACAAATAGTTAATAGTTACTTATTTAGTTAAGTAAGAACCGGTCCATGGGCTTGTCATGTGCCGGCCCAAGTCCACATAAGACTTGGAAGTATAAATACCCCTTTCCTCCTTGCAAAGGGGTTGGTTGTTGAACATTTCTCATTTCCACTTAATGAAATAACACATAGTTTTCTCTCACTTTGTCTCTCTAGTTTCTCTCTCTAGAAATCATCAACCCCCTTCATAGATTCATAGGTTATCAAGATTCTACATTTGGTATCAAGAGCTATGGAGTGATTTAAGGTAATGATTTGTGTGGTTTTTTAGTTTTTGATTGTATTAGTGTTCTTTAAGAAGATCCATCTTGATTCTTGGTGTTTTTGGTGTTTTTGTGATTGGGATTAGTGGATAAGTATTAGTTTTTACTTATTATTGTAGAAATCACAAAACTTTTTGGGTTATTTGGTAAAAATCTGTGTTTAATCTTGGTTTTTTGATCGACTGTTCATCACGAACAACCTACTGTTTACCCAGACAAACTTCCGAACCAAAAACTTCCGGATCAACCAAAGTTCCGGACGAAAAAGTTCCGAACCAAAAAGTTCCGGATCAAACAAAGTTCCGGACGAAAAAGTTCCGAACCAAAAAGTTCCGGATCAACCAAAGTTCCGGATCAACAAAAGTTCCGAACCAAAAGTTCCGAACGAAAAGTTCCGGATCAAGGAAAGTTCCGGATCAAGGAAGTTCCGAACCAAAAGTTCCGGATCAAGGAAAGTTCCGGATCAAGGAGAAAGTTCCGGATCAAGGAAAGTTCCGGATCAAGGGAAAAGTTCCGGATCAAGGGAAAGTTCCGGATCAAGACTTCCGAACCAAAAGTTCCGAATCAAGGTTTTCCAAGCCAAATCTTCCGAATCAAACTTCCGAATCAACAAAAAGTTCCGAATCAAGGGTTATTTTGCTTGTTTTTTCGACGATTTTTTAGAGGATTTAATCTTGGTTTCTTACAACAAAAACTCAACACAATTCACAAGCTTTACTTCACTGCTCGATCAACCGATAATCTTTGTCTCTTTGAAGTTAACAAAATGAATCCGAATTCAGTAATGCCTCAGATGACATCACTTACGGATATTTCCGTCATTACGAGAACGGATAATCGCCCGCCAATGCTCATCAAAGAAGTTTTTGAAGCATGGCAAGGCCGGATGATGTCTTACCTTAAGGGAAAACCGGTATATGGAAGGCTTATGGTCAAGTCGATTTTGAATGGTCCACTCCACTATGGTACCATTGTGGCAAATAACGTGACTCGACCAAGAGAATTTGAAGAACTCACACCGGCACAACAACTCATTGCAGATGCAGACGAAAAGGCTCTTCAAACCATTCTCCAAGCTCTTCCACATGACATCTATCGGATGGTAAGTCAGTATACGGTGGCAAAGGATTTATGGGAATGTCTTAAGGTGTTGCTACAAGGTACGTCTCTCACCAAACAGGAAAGGGAATGTCAGTTGTATGATCTGTTTGATAGATTCACGTACAACCCAGGGGAAACGCTTCACGATTATTACTTCAGATTCACCACACTCATGAATGATCTGAATTTATACAATCTCGTGATTGCACCATTCCAGGTTAACACCAAATTCTTGAATACTTTACCTCAAGCTGAATGGGGTGAGTATATTACCGATGTTAAGTTAACCAGGGATTTGCATAAGTGCAATTTGGATCATATGCTTTTCTTCAGCAGCATGAGAAACATGTGATCATGCACCGTTCGCCTCGAGGTATGTACCCTGATTCATTAGCTTTGATGGCGAATTAACCAAGCTTGTCTCACAACAACACTCCTTATATCTTGGGACATCAAGCCTATCATCCATCACCTTACATGACACCAACCATTCCCCAATACTCGATTCTACTACAACCACCCACCTCACATCAGCAACAATATCGGTTCAATGCACCTTCACCACACTATGCTTCACAACATCACCCAACAAGTATTGCACCTTATGCTCAATCTTCATATTCTTCTTATCAAGAGAATGCAGCATATCCAACAAGCTACCCTGATCAAATGAGTATTCCTTCTAGTGATTATGCAGCTCTACAAGACCAAGCAATGTACTGTGATGATGAGGAAGTCCCCATTCCTGTATTCAAACAAGGAGCTGACCCAGTTGAAGTGTTAACCACTATGTCTGCTTATCTCACAAGGACTTTAAGCAAACGAGGATTTAGGGGATCAGCTCCTACCAACAACCAGTTGAGGAATTCATCCAATTCTCGCCAACAAGCTACTATTGAGAATGGCAGGGTAATGGTTCAACCTATTCAACCATATCAGGGGAGACCTACCACATCAACTACCAATGCTCGCACGATCAATCCTGCTCCAATGGTCAATCCTGCTCCACGAGCTAATTCCACAGGCAAGTTGAGAATGATTACATGCTACAACTACAAGGAAGAAGGACACATGTCCAGGGATTGCAAGAAACCCAAGAGGAGAAGGGATGGTCAATGGTTTGCAGAGAAGATCTATCTGGTGAATGCTCAAGCACAAGGAAGGGAACTTGATGAAGAGGAGCTTGCATTTCTTGCTGATCCAGGGATTGCTGAACAAGACACTGTCGCCACACAGAATGCAGCATACCAAGCAGATGATCTCGATGCGTATGACTCAGACTGTGATGAATTTCAATCTGCAAAGGCTGCTCTCATGGCAACTATCTCCAGCTTAGGGCCATAAAAGAGATCTGAGATACTTATTAATACCACAGATAATACCACTGATGCTAGTATTCAACCACATCAAGTTGTGCAAGAGCGTGCTGATTCGAATGAATCTTCGGTGGTGAGTCTTTCAAATGAGGAGACAATCAATGATAGTAATATCAATGTGAGTCCCCAGACTTTGAGTGAATCACAATCGGGAGCCATTTCGCATACGCATACTCCTGCTCAACAAGATTTGGTCATGGTTCCTGCTACATTACTTAGCCAAATGAATGCTGCACTCTTAGAAACCCTAGCTAAGAATAAGAATTTGTCTGATGAGCTTGCCTTAAGCAACGAGAAAGTTCAAACTTTGGAATTTGTGCCTTCGTCTAGTGTTCTAACAAATCCCGAATATGATCACTTTCGAAACAAACAAATGGGTCACTTGCAAGAAATTGAAAACTTAAGAGCAAATCTGTCTAATGAACTTAAAGAAAAGGAGTTAGTGGTCACTAATTTTCAAAAACTTCAAACGGATTTTGAATCACTCGAGTCTAAGAAGAATGAAATGGAGATTAATGCTACTAATAAGATTAGAAGTCTAGATTATTTGCTTTTAAGACAATACGCTGCTTCTCAACTAGTGCACTTATTTGATGCTTCGTATAGAGAATTTAATTTATCACGTCAAAAAGGCCTTCCCCCTAACCCAAGGTATGCAAAACAAGCTTTAAGACATAGTCCAAGACTTTATAATGAAACTCAATTAGGATTGGCCTTAGACCCGATTGGTTTTTTCGATGATCGAACAAGTAAGGATCTAGTTGATGAGGATCGGTCATACAATTCTGCAAAATATCCCGAGTGTGATTATTTTAAAATGAATAAGGAGCTTGCTAAAACGGATTTTAGAATTCGCTTCCATATGGACAAAGATCTCATAACAGCACCGACCTACATATTAGATGAAGAAAACCCTAGTACATTTCCTACACTTGTCAATATGGAAGGTCCTAAGGAAATTCCAAAGGATCTTCCACCTGTTAGCACTGTATGGTTAAACTTGGAAGAGATTAATCAATACTTTACTAATTTTGACAAGGTCATTTTGGATTGTACGACTTCAAATGGCTTAAACGCCGGAGAATGGGCTTTCGAACATATGAACGAGTTGTTTAAAAATGAGATCAATCCATTTGTCGAAAGTCTAAAAGGAAGTTTTGCATCTCTTAAGGAAAATCTTGTGTTTGAAATTGGGGAAGTTCAAAAAGTGTTTTATGAAATGGACACCGCTTACGAACTACAACTAATTGAAAAAGAAAAGATTTTAACCGAATATGACCGATTCTTGTCCGCAGTAATTTCGTGTGATGTGCTTACTACTGTAAATGTTAATTATTCGAATGAGCTTACATCCGCTATGATTAATTGTGATGCTGTGAATATTTGTGATGATGTTTGTGATCTCTCCGTAAATGTTGCTGATACTGTAAATGAGGTAGATAATCATTCTTGTCACGAATCTAACGCTGAGTTTTTAAAGCTACAAGATTCTTACAATTTACTTTCAAAACGCTTTAATCAACTAGAACAACATTGTATATCTTTAGAACTGAAACAACAAACTCAAAATGAGGATCTTTTGATATCAAATGGTTGTGAAAACGGTGTTGAGACGAGTGACAAGATGATTGCAATAATTAAGGCATTAGAGGAAGAGATTATGAGATTGAAGAGAGATGTGTCATCAAATGAAACACTAAAATTGGAACTAGAGGCTGCAGAGTCTAAAAACCAGGTCTTAGATATTAGACTTTCGTCTGTTCTAGGGGAGATGGATCAGACAAGACAGGGACTATCCGCTCTTTATGGTTCACTAGAAGAACGCTTCGCTTTTAATGCGGCACAGCAACAATCTTATGTTGAACAACTGAACCAAAAGTGTGAGGAAATCTCTGACTTAAACATCCTGCTCATTGACAAAAACATGGTTTTGGCCGAGTTAAAGGAGACACTTCTTCTCACCCGACAAGAAGTTGTTGATAACTTAGCTACCGACTCTGCACCGTCCATTAGTGCCCCAACAACCAAGTCAGTAGTGCTTTATAAGAACCCGCTTCATAAGAGAAACCCGGTTACCTACGATGATTATATGAGGAATGCCATTAAGCATGTAGATCTTGTTAGGGATATTTTAGACGATCTTTATGCCTTAGACCCCTCAAGTAGCTACTATTATTCGGCTCATGAATATATTAAGCGAGTTCAATATTGCTTAGCATATTTGCAATACATAGGTAAACCAGGCTCTGCACTACTTACTAATAGGCCCATTGCTGTAACTCATTTCAATAAGACACCAGGAGCAAAACCGTCACTGGCACAATCAAGTAAGGCACCTTTAAATCTGTTGCTAATGTTCCCACTTTGTCTTCTACAGGATTAAAAGAGACTACTAAGGCTAAAGGATCGCCACTCAAGAAAGATAAGATCAAGCCCTCCACTAGTAGTACCAACAAGAAGAACGTAGAAGCTCACCATAGGAATGCTAGTTCAGTTTTAAATAAAAAGAATCATGTTAAGACTAAAAGCTCTGCGCCTGTGCAGAAGTCTAAACCATTCGTGAATTCTAATTTGAATTGTTGGAATTGTAATGAATGTATGTTTTCCCAACGTCATGATTTGTGTCTTATTGATCATGTGAATGAAATGAATTCCATTAGGAATGGTCTTGAATGGAAGCCAACAGGTAGAACTCGTGCCCAAGTTGGCTGGCAATGGCGTCCCACTGGCAGGACCTTTACATTAGATGGGAAAATGTGCCCTTTAACTAGGAATGCATCCGTTGAGGTTAGGTCTGAGCGTCCTTTAGTTAGGAACACTCGCACTCAAGTATGGAAACAGCGCCCTTTAAATAGGTCAGCTCCCACTATAGTGCCTATCAGTGAAGAAATACCTCAGGAGTTAAGCCAACTAGAATCTACACCACCAACTAGGAAGAAGAAGGCTAGAAAATCTAAGAAACCTAGAGTTAGCAAATCTAAGATTATTAAATCTGTACCTGCTAATAACAAGGAACACTCAGATTCCGATACCTCTACATTGTCTTCGTGTGGTGATATTTTCAGGTGGTCCAAATCATCCTGTGGTATTTGGACTCCGGTTGTTCAAAGCATATGACCGGAGATCGCTCGATGCTCCGAAATTTCGTCAGCAAGTTTCTTGGTACGGTTAAATTCGGTAATGATCATATTGCAAAGATAATGGGGTATGGTGAATATCAGATTGGAAACGTTACGATTTCAAGGGTATACTATGTAGAAGGTCTTGGTCATAACTTATTCTCAGTAGGACAGTTTTGTGATTCCAACCTAGAGGTTGCTTTTCGACAACACACTTGTTTCATCCGCAACTTGGAAGGAAAAGATTTGTTGAAGGGATCTCGTGGTGCAAATCTTTATACGTTGTCCCTACAAGACATGATGGCCGCCTCTCCAGTATGTCTTCTCTCTAAAGCATCTAAGACCAAGTCATGGTTATCGCATCGCAGATTATCTCATCTTAATTTTTATGCTATTAATCATCTGGCTAAAAACGAATTAGTTCGTGGTCTTCCAAAGCTCAAATTTCACAAGGATCATTTATGTTCCGCGTGTTCAAGGGGGAAAAGTACCAAGAAATCTTACAAGCCCAAAGCTGAAGACACCAATCAAGAAAAACTTCATCTTTTGCATATGGATCTTTGTGGGCCAATGAGAACTGAAAGTGTGAGCGGTAAGAAATTCATTCTGGTTATTGTGGATGATTTCTCCAGGTTTACATGGGTTAGATTTCTACGTACAAAGGATGAAGCACCGAAGGCTATCATCACTTTTCTGAAATTCATTCAGGTACGTTTGAATACTTGTGACAAATCTAACATTTTCAGGTAGTGAAATATTTTCTCGTATAATATTTTGAAACTTGTTTTTGTGTTGGTTGACGAACTCATAATTTACGGATTTAAATTTGGGCTTACGTGCATAATTTGGCGTCTTTTACGACTAAACCGGAAACCTTAGGATTACGTATTTACGTTTTTGAACTCCGTTTTTGATGAGACAATTTTTATTGGATTCGTTTTGTGACGGTGATTCATAATTTATAAAAACGTTTTTCGTAAAACGACCCGAGGGCACGCAAATCGAGAAAACTAGAATCAAGAAATACCCGTAAACTAGTGATATGGGACAAAACACTTTGCCCCATCCCACTAGCTTATATGGGACCGCAATGTGACACACCACACATAGGTGGCATCAAGTTTTGGCTAAGTTACACAAGTGTAAGCTTGTGCTTACACTTTAAGCCAACTCATTTTACCACTAAACAAAACTAGCTAATGGTTTCATTCTTACCATTTCATCCATGCAATTCACTCTCAAACTCTCTCTACTTCTCCCTTTGTGTCGTCCCACATCAAGCAACAAACCCCATCATTGATCTTTTCTAGCTACAAACCACATGTTTACTAGTCCTATTAAGGTGTTTCCTTGAAGCCTTGATCATTTGGTGGCCATATAAACAACTTTGGAGGTGATTTGCTTGTGTCCTAGGGCTGATTTTCCAACATATAATCTTGATATTTGATGGTCTTGGAGATACTTTTTGTGTTCATCAAGTTCTTGCCTTCCTAAAACAAGAAATCCACTTGGATTGGTAAAGAAGATCATCCTCTACATTTTTCTCTTATTATTTTGTAAAGAACAAATGTATTTTCTTTCATTTTGTATATGTATATGATGTATATATGATGATAAAAATGTTGTGTGGGGATTAAGTGTTGATAAACATGCTTAAAAATGATGATAACCATAAGAAATGAAGCTAAAATCATGACTAATTAGTTGGCTGTATAAAAACAGTAGATAACTAAATGATGAACTGATAAAAATGCATGGTTTGATCTATTTACAGTAAGTAGATGATGTTATACACATGTGAGAGTTGGCCATGCAATGGAATCAAAATAATGAGTGAGATATGATAAAAACAAGTTAGGTGGTACAATCTGAATAAGCAGTTTTGTAGGGACTGTTAAGGAAACTTAGACTCAAAATGGGCAGTAGCTATAACTAAGTTATATGTAGCACATATTATGAAGAAGTTGTCATCCAAAAATGAGCTTCTAAGTCATTGTAGAACTCTAGATATGATAAAAATGGTGAATATGAAGTTAAAAATCAGATTTTGGAAATAATGTTTATTATTATTATATAAGCACTCACTTTATAATGTATAAAATGTAAAATATAAACCCACTAACTTATAAAACTTATTTATATAAATGTATAAAAGGTTAATTAAATGGGTAAATTATATAAATGATGGTAAAAATAATATTTATAAATAATAAAAACTATAAACTTGATTTTTACGACTTTTCGGCTATTGCCGTGAAATTAACGTTTTTCATCAAATAAAACTTAGACGACCAAACCCGTCTAATGTAAAGTTTATAAAAGTTGTATACTTATGTATAAGTAACTAAGACAAGTAAAAACCGATAAAACCCGAACTATAAGAATTACGGACATTTACGAGCTAACTAAACCTATTGGACTAATAATTGGACTTAATAAGATAAAAACTTGTAAAAAGAATTATTTGGGCTTAACCCATTTGGGCCCAACATGAAAAATATATATACTGGTCATATAGGTATAAAATGGGTAAAAACAAGTTAAAGAACTTATAAAAGACTTAATGAACTTAAAATAGGTAAAATCGGTAAAACTAGTGAACTAGTAAGACGATACTAAAACGTAAACGCTAAAATGAGTAAATGAAGATTTATAAACCCACTTGATCATCATCATATGTACAATAATCATATATATGTATATTGTTATTTTGATAAAAGTCATTGGACCGAGTCTAAGACCGATTATTATTTATATAGGTTTCCGTGACCGAAGCACGCCCGTAGCCGATAATCCGCCTTTCATTAACAACGTGAGTTCATAGCCTCGCACTCTTTTAAATGTTTTATAAAATGATTTGTAAACCCGCGAGGGAGATAACATGCTAGATTTTTTATAAAAATAGAGCACAAGTAGTCCCGATTGTATGCTTAATGAGATGGACCCGAATGATGCTATGACCCTATATTCAAGACTAAAAGGATTATTAGTAGTTAGGTTATGTCACTTAAAGTCCCATTAGCATGAATTATGAACTACCGGGATTTGGTAGACGCTTATGCATTTGATAGTACTATTTGGGGACGATCACCCCAGTTCGCGCCTTGACGGTTGATCCCCGTCGTACCACATTGATTGGTAAGCGAATTTATGTATGAGAAGACTCCATAGCGTGATTTTTGTGACGACACGCTAACTTAGATAGGCAAATTGTTTGTCGGGTTCGCGGCCCGCTGTTTTCACAGTAAGGTAACAATGTCATGCGGCTAATAATAATCCTAATACAATATAAGACATAAATAATAAACGATGACGACGCTATTACGATGAATATATTACCTATCATGGTAATATAGAGACTACGGTCTCATGGACGGTTTCAGATGTATGCTTGATTTATATATTGCCTGACTAGCAATATGTTGACTTACTTCCGATATTATACTTGTGTTCTGATTTTAAATGATTGTAAATGATTGTTTTATATAACGGTTTTCATTAAACTCTATGAATTCACTCGGCATTCGCTGATATGATTTTTGCATGTTTTCTATCTCAGGTGCTTGAAGGTAATCCGGATGGAGATCGACTCTGATGGCCCACACTTAATATTAAAAATGTTCATTCGATCTGTGTTTTGTAAACTTAATGACCTGTATAATTTGGGACCTGTTGTACACTTTTAAACCTTTTTATCGAATGAATGTTTGTTAAACCTTGTACAACCATTTTTATGTGTTGTCTATGATTGGAGTTATTATGCTATCCCGTAACACTCTGAAAGACCCTTCCGCTGTACCGATACGAAAAATGAGAGTGTTACAGTTTGGTACCAGAGCTCTCGTTGTAGAGAACAAAAGATTTTAAAAACCAAGGTTTTGAACAAAACTTTTTCAAAATCTTTTGACAATGAACATATGAGAAAATATTTGAAAAATCTTTTGACTATAACGGTGCCAGAGATCTCCGACGTTACCAACAAGCCCTATTGAGAAGATATATATTTTGATATATATAATTTAATTTATATATATGTATATATCATGATTTCATTATGTAATTGTTTAACTAGTATGTTATCCTAATACGAGATAAATATATATAAATGCAGATTGTCATGGCTGACCCTAATATTCCTGTAGAAAACCATGCTATTCCGGAACCTAATATAGAAGATGATCCTTATTTAGCCTTAGTAGATTTTGATATTGATGACGAGGAGGAACCATTTGAGGATCCCGAGCCCGAGTTAGGACTAGGAGATCAGATTGCCCCTTAGGTTGACTTAGTAGAGAATGAGATTGAGAATGTGGGTAATGAGAATGTGGAGATTGAGAATGCTGATATTGAGAATGAGGATGAGATTGGGTTAGATGAGTTAGATGATGAGATTGACGACGAGGATGTCGATGAGGACGTAGGTATAGATGTTGAGGTTGATGACGATGAGGAAGCTGAGCTTATTTATCCGTATGATGTTCCAGAGGGCGAGCCTTTGCCCCCACCAGTTTGTTTGTCTGATTATGAGGATGAGTTACCTAGGGATGAGATGTCTGAATCATCTGAATCTGATTCTGAATCAGAGGAGGATGAGGATGACGATGCACCTGACGATACTGATGGTATTGCTACTCGTAGACGTGAGATAGGAGAGTCGTCTAGTGCTCGAGAGGCTACTCATATTGATGGTCTTGCACCATGGGCCTTGAGACGTGATTTAGATGCTTCCCGTGTTAAGAGTTGTGTGACAGAGGTTGGATTAGGTGTTGTTCAGACTCAGGTTGCTTATTTGGAGTCGAAGACAAAGGTTGGCGAGAAAGAGCGGGAATTGCTTAGTTTGGATTTGAGTGATGTAGAGCGTGGATTGAATGAAGCTTTTAGGAGGTTATCGGTGTTGGAAAGCCGTGAGTATGTTGATATGAAGAGAAAGGTGAATTCTATGGAGATTCAGTTGAGTGTGGCTCGTGCGATGCGTGAGAAAGCTGAAAAGGAGCTGAATATATCCGTGGGTTGGAACAGTAGATTTTATACCGACATGGTTGAAAGAGGAGTAATCCGCAAGCGCCCAGCTGAAGATGAGTCTAGTGATCGTCCGACGAAGATCCAGAAGACGATGGATGATGGACCATCTGGCGGTTCTCAGTAGACCAGTCTGTATTTAGTAGTGACCTTTATATATTTTGCGCTTTTGTAGCTTTGACTGAACCGACTTGTTAGTAATAGACTTGGCACGAATTTTGAGTGTATATAGTGTTAGAACTTTGATATGGATGTACTAAGACAATACTTTTGTTTCAGATCGAATGAAATATGTATCTTGTATTGAATTCCATATTGTGCCATATTTGTATCTTGATTATGAATTCGATCCATATTATATGAATCGTTTGTTGGGTGAATGCTTAATGATTTGAAATTGTGGAATTATAGAACTATGCCGCCCAAGAAGGCTGTGACTGAGGATGATGTACGTAGGATTATTACGGAGCAAGTTACCGCATCTATGACTGAATTTATGGCAAATGCTAGAAATGAAGCTGGCGATAGTGGAGCTGGCGGTAGTGGAGCTGGCGGTAGTGGAGCTGGCGGTAGTGGAATTGGCGGTACTAATGTGAATGTGAATGCTAATAATGTGAATGCTAATGCTGGAGGAAATGTAGTAGGACTTGGAACGAATGCACCTGAAGTTAGTGGTTGTACTTATGTGACGTTCATGAAGTGTGAACCTCTACCTTTTAATGGAACTGAAGGTGCTGTAGGATTAAGCGAGTGGATTGAAAAGATTGAATCGGTGTTTAGGATTAGTAAGTGTAAGGAGGAAGATAAGGTGACTTTTGCTATGGCTACTCTTAAAGGTCGTGCGTTGACTTGGTGGAACGGGAGAATTGCTTTCATGGGTCTTGACGCTGCTAATGCTACTCCTTGGGCTGAAATCAAGAAGTGGATGACTTTGGAGTTTTGTCCTCGTAGTGTGATTATTAGGTTAGAACAAGAGTTAATTCATTTGAGAATGAAAGGTGTGGACATTGATAGTTACACGAATCGATTCCATGAGTTGGCCTTGCTATGTCCTCGATTGGTTGAACCCGAAGAGATCCGAATTGAGCAATATGTGAAAGGGTTGACCAGGAATATCCGGGGGACGTAACATCATCTAAACCACTGACCATTGATGATGCTGTTCGAATGGCTTACCAACTCATTGGACATATAATTCAGGATAAGGAAGATGAAGCCCGTGTTAGTGAGAAAAGAAAGGGTGACGGTGATCGTGTAGATAGAGGTGATAATAGGAAGAATTTCAATCGCCGTCAGAACAAGAGAAAAGGGAATGCAAATGCTCTTACCAACAACAATGCACCGCGCAACGATGATAGATGTCCTAAGTGTGGCAACAAGAGGCATGCTGGCGACTGCTGGAAGTGTCGAAATTGCGGAAAGCTTGGACACAAGGTTGAAAGGTGTAAGAAGGGAACCATTTGCTTCAACTGTAATGAAGAAGGTCATAGGAAATCGGAATGCCCCAAGTTGAAAGCGATTGTACCTGGAAGAAACCCCCAGGGTGGTATCTACCAACTTGGAACAATTGAGGTGAAGAAAGAGGATCTGAATTTCGTTACCGGTACGTTTTTACTCAACAATCATTATGTTGTTGCTTTATTCGATTCGGGTGCCGATAGGAGCTTTGTATCCACTAAATTTAGTGCCCTTATTGATATTGAACCTGTTGAGATAAGTACCAGTTATGAGGTGGAATTGGCTGATGGTAAATTAGTGAAAACTAATAAGCTATTAGAAGGATGCTCTCTAAATCTCTTGAACCATTCCTTTCCGATTGATTTGATGTTGATAGAATCAGGTAGTTTCGATATTATTATTGGTATGGATTGGTTGTCGTTGAATAATGCTACTATTTTATGTGGAGAGAAGAAGGTTAAGATTCCTCTTAGGAATAGGACGTTAGTAATTGATGGTAGTCGAGGTGAATCCCGTTTGAAAATTGTTTCATGTATTAAAGTCCAAAAGTACATCAGGAACGGTTGTGAGTTATTCTTAGCTCAAGTGACCGGGAATGAGTCTAGGGAGAAACGATTGGAAGATGTACCTATTATTTGTGAATTTCCTGAGGTATTTCCTAAAGATTTACCCGGACTTCCACCGATAAGGCAAGTAGAGTTTCGAATCGATTTAATTCCTGGTGTTGCATCGGTGGCACGTGCGCCTTACCGATTAGCCCTTTCTGAATTAAAGGAGTTATCTGATCAACTTAAGGAGTTGTCTGATAAAGGTTTTATTCGACCGAGCTCGTCGCCTTGGGGAGCTCCAGTCTTGTTCGTTAAGAAGAAGGATGGATCTTTTCGTATGTGCATTGATTATAGGGAACTGAATAAGTTGACAATTAAAAATTGATATCCTTTACCTAGGATTGATGATTTGTTTGATCAACTGCAAGGATCTAGTGTGTATTCTAAGATAGATTTGCGGTCAGGATATCACCAACTTCGCGTCCGTGAAGAAGATATTCCTATAACTGCATTTAGAACTCGTTATGGACACTATGAATTTCAAGTAATGCCATTTGGGTTAACTAACGCACCTGCGGTTTTCATGGATTTAATGAATCGAGTGTGCAAGCCCTACTTGGATAAATTTGTGATTGTGTTTATTGACGATATTCTAATCTATTCTAAGAATGAAGATGAGCATAGAGAACATTTGAGGATTGTTTTGAAGTTGTTGAAGGATGAAAGGTTGTATGCTAAGTTTTCGAAGTGTGATTTCTGGTTGGATTCTGTGCAATTTCTTGGTCATGTGATTAACAGAGATGGAATTCATGTTGATCCTGCAAAGGTTGAAGCTATTAAGAATTGGTCTGCACCGACAACGCCAACGGAAGTGCGACAGTTCTTAGGATTGGCTGGCTATTATAGGCGATTCATTAAAGAATTTTCTTTGATAGCTAAACCCTTGACTAAGCTTACTCAGAAGAATAAACCTTTCGTTTGGGGAAGTGATGAAGATGGAGCATTTCAGATATTGAAGCAAAAATTGTGTAGTGCGCCAATCTTATCATTACCCGAAGGGAGTGAAGATTTTGTAGTGTATTGTGATGCATCTCTTAGAGGTTATGGAGCTGTTTTGATGCAGAGAGAGAAGGTGATAGCTTATGCTTCTAAGCAATTGAGGAAGTATGAGGAGAATTATACTACTCATGATCTTGAGTTAGGAGCTGTAGTCTTTGCTCTTAGGTTGTGAAGACATTATCTGTATGGCACCAAGTGTACGGTATTCACCGATCACAAAAGCCTACAGTATATTCTCGACCAGAAGGAATTGAACATGAGGCAACGAAGATGGATAGAGTTGTTGAGTGATTATGATTGTGATATAAAGTATCACCCAGGAAAAGCCAATGTTGTTGCCGATGCGTTAAGTAGGAAAGATAGAGAGCCTATCAGGGTGCGTTCTCTAGTCTTGACCGTGCACAATAATTTGCCTGAGCAAATTAGAAATGCGCAAATAGAAGCTTGTAAGAAGGAGAATTTTGTTAATGAAGGGTTCCGAGGAGAAGGAGATCCTTTAGAGGTTAGAGCTGATGGAGTGAAATGCTTAAGAGGTCGTATGTGGATACCTAAGTTTGGAGGCTTAAGAGATTTGATTATGTTAGAATCCCATAAATCTAAGTATTCCATTCATCCGGGATCTGATAAGATGTACCATGATTTGAAGAAGTTGTATTGGTGGCCGAATATGAAAGCTGACATAGCTATGTATGTTCTTCAATGCTTGACTTGTGCTAGAGTTAAGGCCGAACATCAAAAACCATCAGGACTACTTCAACAACCAAAGATTCCTGAATGGAAGTGGGAGCGAATTACAATGGACTTTATCACCAAGCTTCCTAGAACATCATCTGGAAACAATTCGATTTGGGTTATTGTCGATAGACTGACCAAATCAGCACACTTCATTCCGGTTAAGGAGCAGTTCTCACTAGAGAAGCTGACTCGAATATACCTTGATAATGTTGTATGCAAGCATGGAGTGCCTGTATCGATCATTTCAGATCGAGATCCTAGATTCGCATCGAATTTTTGGAAATCTCTCCAAAGATCTTTGGGAACGAATCTCGATATGAGCACTGCTTATCACCCCCAGACTGATGGGCAGAGTGAAAGGACGATAAAAACACTGGAAGATATGTTGAGAGCTTGTGTGTTAGACTTTGGTAAGAATTGGGATAAACATTTGTCGTTAGCAGAGTTTTAGTATAACAATAGTTACCATTCTAGTATTAAGGCTGCACCATTTGAAGCTTTGTATGGTAGGAAGAGTAGATCTCCTGTATGTTGGAGTGAAGTTGGGGATACCCAGTTCACGGGACCGGAATTGATCCGGGAGACTACGGAGATGATAGTTCAGATTAAGAAGAGGTTGTTGACTGCCCGAAGTAGACAGAAAAGTTACGCGGATGTGCGGCGGAAGCCAATGGAGTTTGAAGTGGGTGACCGAGTAATGTTGAAAGTATCGCCATGGAAAGGCGTTATCAGGTTTGGAAAACGAGGAAAATTCAATCCCCGTTATATTGGACCTTTTAAGATTTTATCTAGAGTAGGTCCGGTGGCTTACAAACTAGAGTTACCCCCAGAACTTCATGGTGTTCACAACACATTCCATGTATCTAATCTGAAGAAATGTCTAGCAGTGAGTGATGAGAAAATTCCGTTAGGTAAGGTTCGAATAGATGGGAAGTTGCATTTTATCGAAGAGCCCGTAGAAGTTATGGACCGTGAGGTAAAGCAACTGAAACAAAGTCGGATACCTATTGTCAAGATCCGATGGAATTCAAAGCATGGACCGGAGTATACTTGGGAACGAGAGGATGAGATGTGGAAGAAATATCCGCACCTCTTCGATTTCAATAAGAAACGGACATCCAAATGAAATGGATCACGAGGACGTTGATCCCTTTTAGGAGGAAAAGCTGTGACAAATCTAACATTTTCAGGTAGTGAAATATTTTCTCGTATAATATTTTGAAACTTATTTTTGTGTTGGTTGACGAACTCACAATTTACGGATTTAAATTTGGGCTTACGTGCATAATTTGGCGTCTTTTACGACTAAACCGGAAACCTTAGGATTACGTATTTACATTTTTGAACTCCGTTTTTGATGAGATAATTTTTATTGGATTCGTTTTGTGACGGTGATTCATAATTTATAAAAACGTTTTTCGTAAAACGACCCGAGGGCACGCAAATCGAGAAAACTAGAATCGAGAAATACCCGTAAACTAGTGATATGGGACAAAACACTTTGCCCCATCCCACTAGCTTATATGGGACGGCAATCTGACACACCACACATAGGTGGCATCAAGTTTTGGCTAAGTTACACAACTGTAAGCTTGTGCTTACACTTTAAGCCAACTCATTTTACCACTAAACAAAACTAGCTAATGGTTTCATTCTTACCATTTCATCCATGCAATTCAATCTCAAACTCTCTCTACTTCTCCCTTTGTGCCGTCCCACATCAAGCAACAAACCCCATCATTGATCTTTTCTAGCTACAAACCACATGTTTACTAGTCCTATTAAGGTGTTTCCTTGAAGCCTTGATCATTTGGTGGCCATATAAACAACATTGGAGGTGATTTGCTTGTGTCCTAGGGCTGATTTTCCAACATATAATCTTGATATTTGATGGTCTTGGAGATACTTTTTGTGTTCATCAAGTTCTTGCCTTCCTAAAACAAGAAATCCACTTGGATTGGTAATGAAGATCATCCTCTACATTTTTCTCTTATTATTTTGTAAAGAACAAATGTATTTTCTTTCATTTTGTATATGTATATGATGTATATATGATGATAAAAATGTTGTGTGGGGATCAAGTGTTGATAAACATGCTTAAAAATGATGATAACCATAAGAAATGAAGCTAAAATCATGACTAATTAGTTGGCTGTATAAAAACAGTAGATACCTAAATGATGAACTGATAAAAATGCATGGTTTGATCTATTTACAGTAAGTAGATGATGTTATACACATGTGAGAGTTGGCCATGCAATGGAATATAAATAATGAGTGAGATATGATAAAAACAAGTTAGGTGGTACAATCTGAATAAGCAGTTTTGTAGGGACTGTTAAGGCAACTTAGACTCAAAATGGGCAGTATCTATAACTAAGTTATATGTAGCACATATTATGAAGAAGTTTTCATCCAAAAATGAGCTTCTAAATCATTGTAGAACTCTAGATATGATAAAAATGGTGAATATGAAGTTAAAAATCAGATTTTGGAAATAATGTTTATTATTATTATATAAGCACTCACTTTATAATGTATAAAATGTAAAATATAAACCCACTAACTTATAAAACTTATTTATATAAATGTAGAAAAGGTTAATTAAATGGGTAAATTATATAAATGGTGGTAAAAATAATATTTATAAATAATAAAAACTATAAACTTGATTTTTACGACTTTTTCGGCTATCGCCGTGAAATTAACGTTTTTCATCAAATAAAACTTAGACGACCAAACCCGTCTAATGTAAAGTTTATAAAAGTTGTATACTGATGTATAAGTAACTAAGACAAGTAAAAACTGATAAAACCCGAACTATAAGAATTACGGACATTTACGAGCTAACTAAACCTATTGGACTAATAATTGGACTTAATAAGATAAAAACTTGTAAAAAGAATTATTTGGGCTTAACCCATTTGGGCCCAACATGAAAAATATATATACTGATCATATAGCTATAAAATGGGTAAAAACAAGTTAAAGAACTTATAAAAGACTTAATGAACTTAAAATAGGTAAAATCGGTAAAACTAGTGAACTAGTAAGACGATACTAAAACGTAAACGCTAAAATGAGTAAATGAGGATTTATAAACCCACTTGATCATCATCATATGTACAATAATCATATATATGTATATTGTTATTTTGATAAAAGTCATTGGACCGAGTCTAAGACCGATTATTATTTATATAGGTTTCCGTGACCGAAGCACGCCCGTAGCCGATAATCCGCCTTTCATTAACAACGCGAGTTCATAGCCTCGCACTCTTTTAAATGTTTTATAAAATGATTTGTAAACCCGCGAGGGAGATAACATGCTAGATTTTTTATAAAAATAGAACACAAGTAGTCCCGATTGTATGCTTAATGATATGGACCCGAATGATGCTATGACCCTATATTCAAGACTAAAAGGATTATTAGTAGTTAGGTTATGTCACTTAAAGTCCCATTAGCATGAATTGTGAACTACCGGGATTTGGTAGATGCTTATGCATTTGATAGTACTATTTGGGGACGATCACCCCAGTTCGCGCCTTGACGGTTGATCCCCGTCGTACCACATTGATTGGTAAGCGAATTTATGTATGAGAAGACTCCATAGCGTGATTTTTGTGACGACACGCTAACTTAGATGGGCAAATTGTTTGTCGGGTTCGTGGCCCGCTGTTTTCACAGTAAGGTAACAATGTCATGCGGCTAATAATAATCCTAATACAATATAAGACATAAATAATAAACGATGACGACGCTATTACGATGAATATATTACCTATCATGGTAATATAGAGACTACGGTCTCATGGACGGTTTCAGATGTATGCTTGATTTATATATTGCCTGACTAGCAATATGTGGACTTACTTCCGATATTATACTTGTGTTCTGATTTTAAATGATTGTAAATGATTGTTTTATATAACGGTTTTCATTGAACTCTATGAATTCACTCGGCATTCGCTGATATGATTTTTGCATGTTTTCTATCTCAGGTGCTTGAAGGTAATCCGGATGGAGATCGACTCTGATGGCCCACACTTAATATTAAAAATGTTCATTCGATCTGTGTTTTGTAAACTTAATGACCTGTATAATTTGGGACCTGTTGTACACTTTTAAACCTTTTTATCGAATGAATGTTTGTTAAACCTTGTACAACCATTTTTATGTGTTGTCTATGATTAGAGTTATTGTGCTATCCCGTAACACTCTGAAAGACCCTTCCGCTGTACCGATACAAAAAATGAGAGTGTTACAATACTACTGTCCGCCGTATTCGTACAGACAATGAAACAGAGTTCGTCAACCATACTCTTCGTGATTACTACGAAGGAGTTGGTATCTCACATGAAACATCCGCTGCACGCACTCCACAACAAAACGGTGTCGTTGAAAGACGACGAAATCGTACACTTATGGAAGCTGCTAGGACTATGCTTATTTATGCGAACGCTCCAATGTTCTTGTGGGCAGAGGCTATATCTACTGCATGTTTCACCCAAAACCGTTCTATCATTCGGAAATGCCATGGAAAAACACCTTATGAGCTTTTTCATGACCGTAAACCCGATGTTTCATTTTTTCATGTATTTGGTACTCTTTGTTATCCAAACATTAATAGTGAGAACTTGGGTAAGCTTCAACCGAAAGCCGATATAGGTATTTTCATTGGTTACTCACCGTCCAAGAAAGCATACCGAATTTACAACCGTCGTCTTGGCAAGATTGTAGAAACTATGGACGTAGATTTCAATGAGCTGACAGCGATGGCTTCTGAGCAACACAGCTCTGAACCCGCGCTTCATGAGATGGGAACCGGTGCTATCGGTTCCGGATTAATTCCCAATAATCCTACTTCTACATCATTTTTACCACCAACAAGGCCCGAGTGGGATAAACTGTTTCAACCGTTGTTTGATGAATTCTTCGATCCCCCGACTGATGAAGTCCCAGCACCTGTAGTGATCGCTCCAATCCCTGAAGTGGTTGCTCAAGCTAATGAACCTTTATCTAATGCATCTTCAATTAACATTGAACCGGATGCACCTTTACCAAGTGATTCTCAAACTACACCTGAATCATCACCCCTATCTGTGCCTAATGATGTGGAAGAGGATTCTACTGATCACGACTTGGAATATGCTCACTTAAAAGAGCTTCCTTTCTTTGGTATACCGTTCCCTGAAAACCCTTCAGCCGCGTCTACCTCAGAAGAAGCTCCTTCTATTGTTCACTCCAGACCACCTAGGATTGAAAATCATAGCACCAAATGGACAAAAGATCACCCTATTAGGAATGTCATTGGAGATCTAGATCGACCAGTCTCTACACGCCATCAATTACAAGAGAGTGCACTCTATTGCTACTTTGATGCATTTCTCTCTGATGTTGAACCTAGAAATTGGCAGCAGGCTATGACTCAATCATCTTGGATTGAGGCCATGCAGGAGGAACTAAATGAATTCCAACGACTTGAAGTATGGGAATTAGTTCCTCTCCCTGACAAGGTTAACATCCTTACCTTGTTATGGGTTTATAAGGTTAAACTCGATGAGATGGGTGCAGTATTGAAGAATACGGCTAGATTGGTCGCTAGAGGATACAAACAAGCCTTGGGTATAGACTCTGAAGAATCTTTTGCTCCTGTTGCAAGATTGGAGGCTATTAGACTATTCCTTGCGTATGCTGCTCATATGAATATGATCTTCTATCAAATGGATGTGAAGACGGCATTTTTGAACGGTGAACTAAGGGAAGAGGTCTATGTTCGTCAGCCGGATGGGTTCGTTAGCACGGAGTTTCCTAATTATGTGTACAAGCTTAAGAAGGCTCTCTATGGGTTGAAACAAGCTCCACGCGCGTGGTACGATCTCCTTTCAACATACCTCATCTCGGAAGGCTTCTCTAAAGGAAAGGTGGACCCCACTCTATTTACTCTCAAGGAAGGCAACGACATGATTCTGGTACAAATTTATGTTGATTATATAATATTTGCTGCCACTAACATAGAATTGTCAAATCGATTTGAGAAGATAATGTCCACACGCTTTCAGATGTCAATGATGGGAAAAATCTCATTTTTCTTAGGATTATAGATTTCTCAAAATCCCAGAGGCATCTTTATTAATCAATCCAAATATGCTCTAGAATCTTTAAAGAAATATAACTTTGAAAATTGTGACCCCGTGGACACTCTAATGGTGGAGAAATCCAACTTAGATGAAGATAGGAATGGGACTATTGTCGATCCAAAACTTTACCGTGGAATGATCGGCACCCTTCTCTATCTGACTGCTAGCAGGCCTGATTTGCAATTTGCTGTATGCATGTGTGCCCGGTATCAGGCTCGGCCTACCGAAAAGCACCTACATGTTGTGAAAAGGATCTTTCGGTATCTAAAAGGAACACTTCATCGTGGTTTGTAGTATCCGAAAGATTCCTCTATTGCTTTAATATCATACGCAGATGCCGATCATGCTGGATGTCAAGACACGAGGCGTAGCACTTCTTGATCTGTGCAACTCCTTGGAGATAGATTGATCAGTTTCTCTTCAAAAAGGCAGAAAAGCGCTGCAATTTCTAGCACGGAGGCTGAATACATCTCCATGTCCGGTTGTTGTGCTCAAGTCCTTTGGATGAGATCACAATTAACTGACTACGGTTTGGGATTTAACAAAATCCCGATGTATTGTGACAACAAGAGCGCCATTGCTCTTTGCTGCAACTATGTTCAACACTCCCGGGCAAAGCACATAGACATTCGCTACCATTTCATTAAGGAGCAGGTGGAGAACGGAGTGATCGAGCTGTATTTTGTCACTACTGAGTATCAGCTGGCGGATATGTTCACCAAAGCCTTAGATCGAGGACGAATCGAGTTTTTGATCGACAAGATTGGCATGAAATCATTCACTCCAGCGACTCTCAAAGAGTTGGTAGAAGAATCAGCTGAATAGTGGTGGTAAACTATTCAGAGTATCCTTTGTTCGTGATCATGTATATTATCGTAAATATATAAAACACAAAAAGAAAATACAAAAATATAAAACCAACAAAAATCATAAAAAATATAAAACCTACAAAAACCATAAAAATTATAAAATCAAGAAAAACCAAAAATATTTTTTCTTTTTTAAATCGGGCATGTCTTTTAGTACGGTAATATTTACGGCTTTAGAAATGTCGATCAATATTGACACGGCACCATAAATAGAGTCCGTATAAAAGTTGTACATTTTTAAAACATGCCCATTATGGCTTATAGTTATTTCTGACTGCAACCCGGTTTTCATATTAAAGTGACGAATTTCCTTGGAAAACATTGGCTCACAACGGGAATTAATTTTCTCGGGCATGATTTACAAGCCAAATCATGCAAAGGGATCAAGTTTACTTTACAACTTGGTCTAACACAAATTTATGTACGTCTCAGTGCATTAATTTGTTAAAATAAGAGAAATCTTATTATCACCACGAATCAATCTTTTTCAAGACATTAATTGGAAATGTTTTCATCAATATTTGACTCTTTAAACAATGACTATAGCTCTTTAAATAGAAAACGGGTCATCGTTTAAGGGGGAGAAAATATTAAAATCATCTTCGTCATTAAATTGATTTTCAAAAGTGATTGTGGAAAATTAATGGCTAAATGGTAAATGAGTGGTATTGCTTTAGAAAACGACTTGTGCTCGTTCAAGGTGATAGGACTTGCTTTAGATTTTGGAGATTTGCAAATAGGTTGCGATTGCTAAGTTGTGTGAAAGTTAAGTTGGCTAAGTTTATTGATGGATTGGAGACGAAAAAGGAAAAATGAAAAGATAAGAGCCAAAAAGGAAAAGAATAGAAGAATATAGGGACTTAAGGTGATATTTGTTGAAACTTGTCAAAACTTTGACCTAAGTCAAAACAATACCCCGCCCCCTTTTTCTTTTTCTTCATTCACTGTTATCCTCCCCACTGTTCACTTTCCGCCATTAAAACACACACACGAGCTCTCAAATCTCTTGTTCTTAATCAACTTCATCCGCATTCATTCGATTTAAAAGGTAATAAACATCAAATCTTTAACTTATTAATTCGCCTAATTCATTGAATTCTACTAAAGCAATTCGTTTGAATTAAAATTATCAATTAGGGTTTGTCTGCCTTGATTTAGGGATAATTAATTAGGGTTCTTGATGGGTTTTATGCGGAATAGCATTAGATGATGTTATGCCTTTAGATTACCTTAGAACTCACAAACGCGATTAGAAAAATCTTTCATAAGTGTGTTTGTAATGTTCCGGATGAACTTGGATAAAAACTTCCGAATGAAGGAATTTTCTGAAAAACTTCCGAATGAAGGAATGTTCCGAACGAACTTCCGAATGAAGGAAGTTCCGAATGAAGAACTTCCGAATGATGGAAGTTCCAAATGAAGGACTTCCGAATGAAAGAAGTTCCGAATGAAGGACTTCCGAATGAAGAAGTTCCGAATGAAGGACTTCCGAATGAAAGAAGTTCCGAATGAAGGACTTCCGAATGAAGAAGTTCCGAATGAAGAACTTCCGAATGAAAGAAGTTCCGAATGAAGAACTTCCGAATGAAGAAGTTCCGAATGAAGGACTTCCGAATGAAGAAGTTCCGAATGAAGGACTTCCGAATGAAGAAGTTCCGAATGAAGAACTTCCGAATGAAGAAGTTCCGAATGAAGGACTTCCGAATGAAGAAGTTCCGAATGAAGAACTTCCGAATGAAGAAGTTCCGAATGAAGGACTTCCGAATGAAGAAGTTCCGAATGAAAGATTTCCGAATGAAGAAGTTCCGAATGAAGGACTTCCGAATGAAGTAGTTCCGAATGAAGAACTTCCGAATGAAGAAGTTCCGAATGAAGGCATGTTCCGGATGAAGAAGTTCCGAATGAAGGAAAGTTCCGGATGAAGAGTTGTTTGATTGATAGTGTTTGCATGTTCTAAGTACTTGGTGAAATATGTTATGCTTAGATATAAGAATGATACATATCTATATATGTTTTTGTGCATCAACCTTTCATGTCTTATCTTAAGCAGATACAATGACTAATCCGACAGTACAAGCAATCCAAGACTCTAGAGAAGCCGCAATTGTCGAAGCACGAACATTCAAGTTCATACCAAACAACCACTGGCTAAAACCAGTCTCAAAATCCACTCACCATGGTTTCAAAGTCGCCATAGCAATTCTTGATCAATCTCATTTCAAGAATGCCTTAAGGAGTACTGCCTCGGTGCCTTATGATTATATGTATGAGTTTTGGGCTACCAAGGAAATCACTTCAAACAAGATCACCTTCACTCTCGACAACAAGCAGCAGACAATTAAGGTTTCAGACTTTCATAAGATATTTGACATTCGGGATTCACCCAAAGGTATGGTATTTTAGAGGGATCCTACTAAAGACGAACTCATGGAGTTATTCGATGCTATTGGATGTCCTGACATACGAGTTGCGTCTGAGTTTACCATTGATAAAGTAGGACAACCTTGGAGAGCATTGTTGGGTATTCTCAGTAGATGTCTTACACCAAAAACAAGTGGGCATGATGCTTTGTGCAGTCCAATAATGAACATCTTCCATGGGATGTACAGAGACGCAAATGCAGATTATGCTTTATTGTTATGGGAAGAATTCACCTTTCAACTCTTCCATAACAAGAAGCTGAAGACTAATTTCTTTGCTTACCCTCGGTTTATCAAGCTTATCATTAACTATTGCATGAAGAATGATGTTACAATTGATAGACGTGCAGCAAGTTGTTATCACACTGAAGAGGCTGATCATATTGTGGATTTAAGGCATGAAGGACCGGCTGGTGGTGTTATTCCTGGTCCTATTCCCGATTACCTTCTGACGGAAAAAATTAAGGGTTCTGTTGATTACAACCTACTGCAGCTAGAAATCAAGAAGCTGAAAGCAAGCCTTCAGACAGTAGAAGACTCTTCTACTACGGTCAAGAGTAAAGGTAAACGCAAGCAACCAGTTGCTTTACCAGAACCCGAAACCAAGAAGAAGAAGACTGAGGTTAAGAAGGGAAAGGGTAAGGCTGATGAGTTAGCTCTACGTGACGAGGAAGATGTTTATGATCCTACTCTTGACAAGGCGGAGAGAAAAATGATGAAGATAGCTATTCAAAGGAGTAGGAAAGATACGGGCGGTAGTGGTTCAGGTGCACGGATAAATGTTGAAGAAGAGTACGAGGAACCAGAGGATATTGATGAGTTTGGGTCACCTGAAAGGTATTCTACTTCGAAGGAGACATCCATCCGGGTTTCAGCAAGTGTTGAAAAGGAGTCCGGTGCTCCTACTATCATGGTGTCTAATCAACCGTTAGTAACTCAACCTTTAGCAACTCAACCTCCACCAATTCAACCCTTACCAACCAGACCGGCCTCAACACCATTCCTTCCACCACCAATAACTCCCATCCTTAGTACCTTGGTCACAACCGAGCCTCTTCAATCAACCCAGAGCAGCTCTGCAACATCTACAATGGCTGCATTGGTGATGGCCGAAATGTTGGATAAACATACGGATAATCACAAAAAAGAAATGGATGAACTTCGCCAAGAGCTACATAGACGAGTTCAAAGTGAAGAAGCATCGAGGAAAGCCCAAGAAGAGATGCTTGCTAAGTTCGCTGCAGATATGGAATTGACGCGAAAAGCTCATGCAGAAGAACTAGCTCAGGTTAAGCAGGCTGAGGCTGATAAGCATGCTGCACGAATCACCAGACTTCAAGCGATGAGGGATAAATATAAGGAGCAGAAAGAAGCACTTGAAGCTTCTGTTGAAGAGAGAGTGAAAGAATCTGTTGAATCCATTATGCCTAAACTGCGTGATGAGTTGAAGACACTCGCGGCTGAGAACTTGATGATCAAGTCATCCAATCCTTCAGAATCCGCCTACAAAATTGCTTATGAGTTAACGGATTTTGAATTAAAGAAGATCCTCAAAGCTCGTATGGTGGAACTTGGATCGTTTGATAAATCTAGGATTCAACGGGCTCTTTACAAATCCCTGAATGACGCTATCATGGAGGATGATAAGTTATATAAAACGTTTGGAAGTGTGGTAACATATCACATTCTACCTGAGGAAGAAAGGGAAGAAAGTGAAGAAGAAGAGGGTACTGGTGAAGAAGAGGAAGAAGAAGAAGAAGAAGAAGAAGAAAAGAATGATGACGATGACGATGATGGTGATGATGATGAGGATGATGATGATGATGATGATGAAGATGGCGATGATGGTGGTGATGGTAATGAGGAGAGTGCTAGGGGGAGCAATGAGGATAACGATGAGGATGATGATGGGGGTAAACAGCCAAAAGAGGGAGATAAGGTTACCAGCTCCAAGAAACCTGCTAAGTCTGGAACCAAGTCCAAGAAAGATGCAGCGCAGAAGGACAAATCTACCTCCACGGAATCAAGACGATCCAAGTGGCGCCACGATGTGAATGCTACTATGGCGTCATCGAATCCTGGTACATCTATTGCTGTATCTTTACCTATTACCACTAACCCCATTAGTTCTGTTGTTGTTGCTCCTGTGATTGCAGAATCGGTAACTGAACCTGAAGCTGCACAACACTCACCCGTTCATGACACTGCAGAGATGCCTAAATCAGAACAAGCAGATGTTCGCGTTTCTACTCCTCTACAACAAGCACAACAATCTACGGTTCCTGAACCAAGCACACAAGACTGGGCAGACACGTTGGAAATTGACGAGACTGCACCGCCACATGTGGAAACCTATATTCATGGATCGATTAAGCTTACTAGGATAATCAACGTTCATATGATAAACATAGCGGAATTAGAACATTGATTACGAACAAGGTGTTTCTTTTCCAACGTTTACTTGTATTAAACTTCAAACGATTACAAGTAACAAACCTAGACGTGTTTACAAGGTTACACACGTCTAGAACACACGACTCAACTTTAAGACTACATTGTGAATGATGGGATGAATAAAACCTACGGACATTGTATTCTATATATACTAGAATACAAGACTTTTCTTACAAGAAAACTTTAATTAAATTAGAAGTCCCTCCATCTTTTGCTAATAAGTCCTCCTTGTTGTATGAAAGGGCTCCATATTCTTGTAAAGCTTGATATTTGCATATAAGTCCTTCTTGTTTCATTATACTTGTTTTGTCTCATCAAATTAATTCCCAAAAATCTTCCCCTATTTGATGATGACAAAACCAATCTTCAAATCTTGATCTTTCACGAATGAAACAAGCTTCCCCTTAAAGTAAGATTTCTTGTAAAACATATCACCACATAAAATTAAGTTGCATACCTTGATCTTTGAATCTTCTTCCCCTTTTTGTCACATCCAATAAGGGTCTTCTAAAGATAAACAACTAATAAACTCTTCCCCTTGAGTGGTGCATGTAAATGAATCACGAACCATGTAGACTCTAATTGTAGATTACGAATGAAGAAAAACGAATATAACCTATTTGTTGAAGAAGTGGAATCTCCCAAGCTTGTACCTTATATCTTGCACTATCCATGTGACGTCGAACTTATTTGATGAGAGTAAATATAAGCAGACCTCGACCTCTTGTCAATATTCTCATCCTTTGTGAGACACTGAGCACGATAATGTAACTCCTTCAAGTGTTATGACAAGTCTTCGTCACCAATCATTTAAACGAACAAGCAAGTTATCTTTAAAGTGTGATTGTGACAAGGAACACCACGACTTTAAGATATGATAAGTCACAAACCTGTGAAAAACAACTCCAACACCAAATAATTAATAATCAAACCTCTTCATCGAAACCTCCAATTTGCAATGAAAATCATCTAAGTACAATATCATCCTCTTCTTTTACGCAACTGCTGCCTCTGTCGGCGTTCTGGTTCTAATCCAAGTCGGTACGTAACCGCAAGGTTAGCCTTGTCACATAATCAAATAAAACTTTATTGTATCAAACACAATCTTCAAAACGAGCCATAAAATTTTAAACAGATAGTTCTGTCCGAGATCCTGAGTCATCCAATATATCTTCTGTATGTATGGTCCGATATCGAACGATACTTGTCAGCGCTTAAAAACCATATATCGGACAATACGTGTCAGCGTTTGAAAACCATATATCAGACAACACGCTGTCAGCGTGTAAATTTATACTTGTCAGCGTCGACGTTGTCAGCGCGTGTTTTATTCCCGTCAGCGGCTCGACTCTACTGACACCATCTGTGACTACATAACTCTCGACCGTGACTAAAACATTACTCCATTGTACCACTTCGTGTCTTCTCTATTCGATCATCACGTCACATCACATAAACCAACACGTCGTTTAATACACATGAGTAGTTTAATGAAACTTTGTACGAACAAGTTCCATTATACGAACAGAGTAGTCGCTCGTCTGTCTAAGCAGGAACTCACAGCCATAGATCACAACTGTCCTTGTCAATTTACCCATAATAAATCCCTTTTGTTTCTCACGTAACATAACATATTGAGCCATATCAATATAAAATTTGAACAATTGTAACCTTGGGCCACAAACAAACAAAAGCTTCAAACCGTCCATTCCATGTGATAGTTAACCCACGTGAAACATCAACTCACCATACATACATCCAATTATGATAACAACGTGTTCTTTTCTTACAAGTATTACTCCCACTGAGTAATCACTTTCAATACTGCTTCTTATTCTTTATCAAGCAAACCATATTAACATCATGAGGTCCACATCACAGCAGCCATATACAAACGACTTTACCATACTGCTCTCAAAGCGCCACTGTCGCAATTTTAAATAACCATATCTCGTTCAAATATAAACAAATCAATCCCACACGTTTTTGCCAAAATCGGATGTAATATTACCTCATACATGGGCCATTATTCTGTCTTGTTTACTGCCATTATAGTACCCTTTTTCTTTCACCAATTTGTACCTCACATACACATGAATCCATAGTTCATCTCACTGGCCCTTTCTTGTCACTACCCAAATACATCCAACACCCAAGAGAACTCAGACCTGGGACCAGTACTAATAGTAAAATACTTCATTGTTGCATGCAGAAACATCACTTGTTTAAAAAAAATTCACGATCATAGTGTTAACTCAAAACAATTCCTCACGTGTATTGTTTGACAACAAATAAGATTAACCAATGAGAAAATAGTACTTACAACACCTGATTCCAGTACCTTTGCTTGGACCAACTTTTTCATTGCTTCTTTTATGAATAGCAAACAATGGTGAATATAATAAGCTGCTGAAAACCACTACACGGCCTGTCCCACGTCTTCTTTATTTTCTGGAACATAAAGTAGCAATTGAACAATTGCATTCTTTTCTTTGGGTTCACGTGATGACCACATCTACGACCACAAAAAGTAGTAGTACTTCTTCGGCAGCATTCAAACTGTTGATCATTCTTGTACTATCAACTCATACGTCCTGTCTTTTCTCCTTCTGCTGCTACTATATATGTCTTGATCAAGACATCGAACTAGGGCTTTTTCTCCCAAAAAGATTAATGATCAGACCTGTTGTTCATCATTGATGCGCAGACTAAAACATCACGTGTGCTTCCAATATCAATCATATAAAGTATATGGACCACAGACCCAACCTTCATGCAAGTAGTGAACCATCACATGCTTTATTTATACCAGATCTAGGGTTTATGACAAACCCTAAAAACTTCTTAACAGCAGATATGAAACCCCAAATATTTTATAATACCGAAACCCTAACTAGGGTTTTGAGAACAAACGGATTCAAATCTTATATCATCATTCGTTATAACATCCAAAAACGTCTTATTTTTCTTCTTTTAAATTCGATCTAGGGTTTAGGGGATGAAACCCTAAATCTTATTTAATAAAAAACATAAACAGAAAATTTTAAACCTTCTTCTGCAGCCAAATTCGACGGACTGTAACTCTTTCTTGAAGTCAGAACTCCAAAATCGCTCCGGTCAGATCCAAGACACATATACTGAGAACCTCCAGCTAACATTTTGCGATGATCCAACGGTTAACGAAGGAGATATCTCCGTTTAAAAACGACTGCACAGTGAGATTCGACCATAAAATCCTAGACGGGTTTTTCATCTTTTTCACCATTCTTCGACTCGAACACCTTGTTGATCCTAGCATCGAGAGTCACCTGCTCTGATACCAATTGTGGAAACCTATATTCATGGATCGATTAAGCTTACTAGGATAATCAATGTTCATATGATAAACATAGCGGAATTAGAACATTGATTACGAACAAGGTGTTTCTTTTCCAACGTTTACTTGTATTAAACTTCAAACGATTACATGTAACAAACCTAGACGTGTTTACAAGGTTACACACGTCTAGAACACACGACTCAACTTTAAGACTACATTGTGAATGATGGGATGAATAAAACCTACGGTCATTGTATTCTATATATATTAGAATACAAGACTTTTCTTACAAGAAAACATTAATTACATTAGAAGTCCCTCCATCTTTTGCTAATAAGTCCTCCTTGTTGTATGAAAGGGCTCCATATTCTTGTAAAGCTTGATATTTGCATATAAGTCCTTCTTGTTTCATTATACTTGTTTTGTCTCATCAAATTAATTCCCAACACCACAGGCTTGGATCACGGCAGCGGCGCAATATGATCCAATCACGGACGCTGACAGAGATGTTCTATATCTCCGTATCCGTAGTCCGATTGACTTGTGTGCATTTCTTGCTCATGAGTATAAGACTTCGGTTACTCCGTCTTTGGTGAAGAAAGCACTCAAGGATAAAAGACTTCGCGCCAAAACCCGGTTAACCCAAATGGAGTTCAAGTATTATGCCGATGAGATCCTGAAAGCTCTGAATACCGTTCAACGGCCAGGTCTTCATGAATCAGAAAGAGCTCCACCTCCACTTGATCCTACTCAAGATAATCAGATTGCTCTCGACTTCTTCGTCACCTATGATCTTGAGTATCTTCTGAAGGGTTCATCAACGTACGCAACCTCCTTGACATTGCTGAAAGCTGCCAACTGGGGGACAATACCCTGGATCGAGGAAAAGGTAAACAGACTCTGGGTACCAAGAGTAACTCGTAATTATGATATGTATGCTGTCATAGGTGCATCTCATTGGGACGAACGAGTCCGAAGGGCGTACAGGGGTTTCTGCCTAGTCAATTCGGGAAGTAACGTTAGATCCGATATCCGCATCTCCAGCATCTTAGGGTTTAAAACTGAAGCCAAGAATGGCTATTATCATGTGACGGAGATTCGCTTGAAAAGGGAGGATGACAGAGAATACAAAATCCAACAGGGAGATTTTTCTATCATTCGCCTTGAGGATATCGAAGATATGCTGCTTCTGATGACCCGAGATCAACTCACACATATTCCTCGTGAAGACCTCATTGCCTTGAATACAGCACTTCGTATGTTCACACGAAGCATTGTTATCAAGAAACGAGTTGAAGATCTTCAGTTGGGAGTCGAAAGCTACCAAAGGAAGCTCAACTTAACCCGTCCAGTGAATCAAGTTCTACTTGAACAGTCGAGGTTTAATGAAGTTTATGAGGATGGGTGAGCTTTATAATTACAGTGATGGAACTCTTCTACAAGTCAGAGGAAAGTTGGAGCATCTTAACTCGGGTGGGACTTTGCCAGAGATGACGGAGGATTGGCATCCGGGTTATCGGCAAATGGCGAAGTACGTGATCAAGAAGATTGATCAAAAGCTCCGTGAACGTAGATTGATGAGGAGCTTGGAAAGATTCGTTGGTGGTAGACCATATTTAGTGCACCACAAGCTACTGCAACGATCCATCTAATGGGTCGTACATTTCAGGTCCACTTTATATTGGTTTTTCAATTGTGAATATGTATATTTGTGAATATTGTGCTTTTGCGGCTTGATGTAGTGTTAAGGTGTGATAATTTTTCAAGAATTTCTCACGAGATTCTAAATCTTTCAAAATATATCATACTAAAGCACTACAACTATCCCTTATTAACTTAAGGGGGAGCATGAACATGTTCTATGGTCAAACATCGATTTCATTTTTACCCAAAGACCGGTTAATCCATTCAATATCCCAAATATTAATGGTTAACATTTTGGATAAGGGGAGAAAATGGGATTAAGGAGATTTAAATGATACTTGGCTAAAAGATGAAAAAGACTTAACGATAATCCAACTTAATATGTGTAAAGCACGTGTTAAGGGGGAGCGTTTTTAATGATCAAAAACACCTAAGGTACGAAACTTTTGATTTCAATATCACAAGTACTTTAGGTGATTTTCAATGATTTTTCATGGTGGCAATTCCTTCCCAAAACACGCTTAATTCACGACGAATGTGGTGACAAAAGGATGGTAGGAATAGGTTTAGTCCAATGATTCATCAGAGCCGATGGAATCTTCCCAAGGACAATTCCCTAGATAGAATTAGAAGTCCTAGGAAAGATGGAGAAAGAATGTGAACGTAGCTGAATGCCGACCAAGTACTTAAGCTAGCACTGGAACAATCACAACAAGGTGCTAGTGATGACGTATTGGTAAGCATTGAAGGGGTTGAAGAATGAAAAAGAATTGTAAAGATAAAGGGTGTAAAGAAAGAAGCCCTCCTTACAACTTTAGGCAGAAACCGGGTCAATACATATGCTATTGAGGTCATTTTTGCTAATGATTCTCGGTATTGAAGAAAGACATCATGGACCCAGTGATGCAATGCACAACCCTTCCCAGCTAACTCAAATATCTCTCAAAAGGTATTTGTTTTAATCACACGGAGATCAACACGTTATCTATTGGTTTATTCACTCCGAATAGACTGGTATTGAAAAGGTGGAACTCCTCTCCAGCCATCGCTCACTAAATCAAAACGCACAATCGAGTCTAGAGCCAAGAGATCATCAAAAGTCTCATTAGGACACTTTCCATTTATTCCTTGCTTTCTCACACACTGTGAAAAGTAAGAGATTTTCATGAGTCCTACGCAGTATTCCTGTAATATTGCCAGAACATCCGAGTAATACGCAAGTATTACAATGAAGATGGAAATCCTGCTTGAGCCAACATCAAACAAGCTCATGGTAGGTTACACGTGCGGTTCTTTTAGAACCAATCTTGTGAAAAACTGGAAAGAAACAGTGGTTTAACTCTTAATTGAACTTAAACTCGTTCCAGGCCTCTACGCATTATCATATGATCTTGCCAGAACACTCAGAGTGACTCTTTATCGATCACAGTGACGAGTGGAAATCCTTCTAGTGTTAACATCAAACAGCACTTGGTAGGTGACGTGCAAGATTCTTTATGAATTGAGCTCGTGACAACTGGAAAGCAACGATGGTGAAAATCTTAATTGAAATTCACTTGTTCCAGGTTCCATGAATTGACGGCTTCAAATCACAAGGATAATTTATCCAAGTGATTCACTCTTTATGTTCGCAGTCAGCTTTGGACGGTCGAATAAAGAGAACGGGTTTACCCGCGAAATCGTGTCAGGAAGTTACTTAATTGAAACTATCCGTCACGGGTACGATATCTAATATCGTCCAACGGTCTTCACCGACCGGAGGTAAAATGCTACCGAATTAGAATAAAATGTTCAAAGCCATTTTATTCGTGTCGTTGCTGTGTACCTGTTAAAGACGGTGGCGTTGCTGTGTACCTGTTGAAGACGGTGGCGTTGCTGTGTACCAGTGAAGACGGTGGTGTTGCGGTGTACCTGTAGAAGTCGTTCCCACATGCTTATGACTTTCTGCATCAAAGTTCAGCAAAAAATTCAAGAAAATACAAGATAAAGTCTTCCGCTGTAACAAATTCTGAAGCTTTCGAGAATTCAACAAAAAGACATAAGTGTGTGGAACATGGAGTCACGAGGAGGCAAAATTCACAAGAAGGCAAAGCTCGCACGTGAAAGGCCAAAAGAACAATGCTCTCAAGCCAAAGCCTAAAAGATCAAACCAACATATTCACAACAAAAGAAATAAAGACTACGAGCTAAAGAACGAAGACTTAGTATAGTATGCTAGGTTTAGAACTTTGTAACGTGGAGTGACCTCCCTTAGGGGGAGATTGTTAGAAATACGTTTTTACGTATATTAGAAGTATCGGTCACTCCACAATATTAGTTATGTTGTAATAGCTCGTAGTTAACAAATAGTTAATAGTTACTTATTTAGTTAAGTAAGAACCGGTCCATGGGCTTGTCATGGGCCGGCCCAAGTCCACATAAGACTTGGAAGTATAAATACCCCTTTCCTCCTTGGAAAGGGGTTGGTTGTTGAACATTTCTCATTTCCACTTAATGAAATAACACATAGTTTTCTCTCACTTTCTCTCTCTAGTTTCTCTCTCTAGAAATCATCAACCCCCTTCATAGATTCATAGGTTATCAAGATTCTACACTTCAACAATCAACGTCTCTTGATTGGCTTTCTTTTGAAGTCGTTTACGAGCTCGTTTTGCTTGATTACGAGTGATCATAAACTTCACGAAGAATGGGAGGTGAGCAAAGAAGATTCTTTTTGGGTGTTTTGTGAATTTTCAATTTTTTTTGTTTTTGATGATATTTAATTTTTTTGGATTTTGGTGTATCTTCGTAGACAACAATCTACAAAATCTCTCCTCGAATCAAACTCTTGATTAAAGAAGCCTCAAAGGAATGAAAACGATCACGTGGAGTGAACGCCTTCGAATGACTTTAGAACTTTGGTGAAAACCAAATTGTTCAAGAGGGTTTAATCACAAAGAAACCAAACAAATATAGTATACGTAATAATACTTTGGGCGGCAAAACCCTCGATTAGCCTTCAATCTCAAAATACTCACAAGCAAGCGGGGAAACGAGGCGGCGCGAAGCACTTAAGAGCCTTTTTCCTTAGGGTATATTTTATAAGACCCGCCTTATACCCACCTTATAGTTTGTATTTTCCAAAATCGAGCTTCACGAAAGTATTTATCTATTTTTGCCTTTTTCTTTTTGTTTGAGATTCGAATACAATAATTGAGTGATGAAATCCCAATTAAGGTTGTGTTTTCACACTTTTGGAGATATTGTATATTGATTGTGATACTTAATACAATATAGTAATAATATTTGTACAAGAAAAACCAAGAAAACCGATAATACGTATTAGTAGAGTTCTACTAATACAAATACTATTTGGTTAATATTAAAAACAACAATGCAAATTAATCACGACACACCTCCCCGACAGCGGTGCCAAAGTGATTGTGGTAAAATACACCTCTTGTTTAGGAAAACAAAAGAGCGTATATGAGCGGTAAGTATTGAACAAATGACTTTAGGAAAAATCAAGTGTTAATGACCCAATGAAAGTTCGTTTCCCAAGGAGGTATATGTGCGTGACTAAGATGATCAAGATTTGAGATTAATATTTGGTTTAGAAGGGGATTAGAAAAGAAGATGACGAAGACGTAAAAATAAAAATTAACAAAAAATCACTACTAGAAAGTTAAAACGTAGAACCTTAAAAACCACAAAAATAAAAATAAATTCTAAAAATTACCAAAAATTCACCAAAAATCAAAAATAATAAACTAAGAGTTTATCAATGATCAAAACTTTTTCAAACCTTTTAAATAATTAAATATTCAATTTTTAAATGCTAATTAAAGCCCTAAAAATCAAATAAATTATCAAAAAGCCCAAATAAAGATTTTTCAATTGGTAAACCTCTAAAATGACCTAAAAAGTTTAAAAACTATTTTTATAAATTTTTAAACTAATAAAAACTATTTAAAATGATTTAAAAACTATTAAAACTTAAAATAATTATAAAAATTAATCTAAATGAGATAAAATTATTCTAAAAGTTGGTAAATTCCTATTTTAATGTAATTAACCTAAGAAAAATGTAAAAAGTTGGAAAAAGTGAAATTTTAAAAATAATAATAAAATAATAATAAAATAATATTAAAAATCCAAAAATTATAAAAAATTCTAAAAACATGCAAACTAGTTTATTTTAACCTAAATAATCAAAAAATCAAAGTGAAATTACCAAATTACCCCTAATGGGCCCTCAAATGGGCCAAATCCAAATTCAGTCAACACAAATGGGCTTTTGGGCCCAAAAAATCAAACTTGGCCCAATTGACTTGGAAAAGCCCTATCTGACTTAAAATTCAATTCTAAGAACAAAACTCTAAAGGCCCAAAAGCTGAATGTGAGCTTATCACAGCTTATTGAACACAAAGCTTATTCTTATTGGGCTTTTCAGCCCATTAAGCCATAAGCTAATGCCATAAGCTCTAATTTGACACACAACCCTCTTTTAGGATGCTTATGAGATCTGTCAAAAGAAATTTCCAATAAGCTCACTCAATAAGCCAGAAAATAGAAAAGCAAAAATCCACAAAACGACAAAATAGTCGTTTTTGAGAAATAATGCACCTCAGGACTTGATTCAACTTGCAAAAGCTTTCAAATGGACTCAATAAGCAATACCAATCAACAAAAATCCAATAAGTACAACCAATAAGCCAGAATAAGCACAAATGAACTTATGGAAAAGTCAAATGAGTTGGTTTTCTAGTCAAACCTAAAAGTCAACCACCCAAATGCTCCAGTATGAACAAATGGGTCAAAATATGAGCACCTATTACAAAAACAAAGTTGTTGCAGGTTGAAATAAGCTATTATAGCTTATTGATAAGCTGACACCAAAATTGCACTATCAGTGGTAACTAGCAGGGGAAAGGAGTTCCCACTGCTTTGACTAATTGACCAAGCTTTTATGAGAGTTATGGTTTGATTCAATTGGAAACAAAGGCACCCTTGTGATCAGTGAATCACAAGGAGTCAATAGAAACAATAAAATCACAAAATGGTTCACACAATAAGCCACAATAAGCCAAACAGTTACCAGATAAGCTTCAGATATGCAAATAAGCAGTTAAGCACTTAATAAGCAGATTTAAGCAAAATAAGCCAACCAAACTTAACCAGATGCATACACAAGCTATATAAACTAACAATAAACACAAAGCAAAAAGAATCAAACACTGAATCAAAGAAATCAACAAGATCAAAGCACTAGAAGTTACTGATGAACAATCAACATATGCAGAAACAAGTTTTGCTGATATACTTGACACTTGATCCAATTTCAAGCCTCAAATCCTTCTTCCCTGGTGTGATTAACTATGATTTAGCACTTGTTAGCCCTAGCCTAAGTCTAGATCTAGGTGTCCTCAAAATCCTAGCCAATTTTACCAAGTTATGAAGATTTTATAGCCAATTCAAGAATCAATGTGTTCAAAACCTCAAAACCTGCAAACAGATGAACAAAAGCACCCAAACAACAGATACCAACACTTGCATACAACAAAAAACGACTTAGCAAACCACAAATCCAACTTATGCAGTAATCCCAAACACCCTTTTAAAACCTGTTTTCACAAATTTTCAAAGGCTTATGAAGATTCAACCCACAAATCAGATCCATAACACCTCATTAACATCAAACCAAGCCAAATCAACAATATTCAACCATAATAACGCAGATTCAAGCATAAATCCACAAAAATCACAAATAATCAGAAACTTAAAGAGAAAATGAAAAGGGAAGAAGATGCAAACCTCCAAGACCTACATCCAGGCCTTGGATTGTTTGAGCTGAGGTACTAGCAAAACAAGTACCAGCTTCCAAGCTGCTAAGAAGAACAAACCACAAGGTGAGATAAAAAATAATGCCAACTTCTGATTTTTGATGCACAAGCTTTATCACTTAAAACCTTGCCTCAAAAACCTTCAAACAAGATAATGGAACTTAGATTTTAGCTTCTCAAACACCAAACTTTTATAAATAACAGATTAGAACTCAAAATTTTAAGAAATTCAAACTTTATTTCATAAAAAGGAATTACAAAGATTTAAAGCTAAAATCTGGAACAAAGGGACTCTCACATGTTGAGGTCTCCTTTTATAGGAAAATGCCTGGCTAAACACTATTCACAAACCCTAGAACTGAATTCCCTATTATGCCCTTGAGTCTTCTAGACGAATCCTTGGTGTGAGCTGTCCAAAGTGATCCTGGATGTTCATTTTAGCTTTGTGATGAAGCAATGAATCATAGTTGTTGAATTTGACACGTCACATAACTTGGAGGCCAAGTTGCATTCTGATTGGTGGAAAGGGAATTGGGGGTGGGGTCCTTTGTGAGTGGGAGTGAGGGTTTTATATGTGGGATGTGTTTAAGGTGAGGTGAATCAAACGTGTGCCAAGGTAATTGCAAATTACCCCTTGTTTTAAGTGATGTAATTCTGGGTGGTAAAAGGTGAACAGTAACACCTTTTGATCCGATTTTGGGGGAAAGTAAGGTGTTTGGCGCATTTTCAGATTTGAAAGTTTGAAATAAACACCTTTGGTCCTTGTTTTTTGGAATTTTTGGTAAATAAGGTTTTTCAGCCCTAAAACGTATTCTCCTTTGTTAAATACTTTCACCACTTGGCAGTTTTGGCACAAAACTTTGGAAAAAGGATTTCAAGGGTTATTTTTGCCATTTTGATATATTTCAAGGGCTGATCTTGGACATTCTTGATCTTCAAAGGTCTTCATTGTATCTTTGACTTCATGAGGGACCATTATTGGCAATTTTGATTTGTTGAGGGACTAATCTTGCCATTTCTTCAAAGTTGAAGGACCTTTTGTGTAATTTTGACAAACTTAAGTGACCAAACTTGTAATTATTAATATACAAGGGTTTTAAGTGTCATTTCTTCAATAATTGAGGATCAATCTTGCTTGTCTTCAAGTCTTCAAGGGTATTTGTTGAGAATTCCATGATTAAGGCCTGATTCTTTGTACGGCTTCGTTTCTCGTGTCCGTTTTTCCTTGTAACTTGTGATCTTTTGTCTTTTTCACGATATCCATATCTAAAATACACAAGTAAACAAACACAAGCATATATATGGTATTTTATGACATTTTTATGCATTTTAAAGCCCGAAAAGAACGATGAGATCATGTATAAATGCCATCTCATCAAGGCACCTCCTTTTTGTTTATTGAGTCATAAGCTTGACTCAATCCCCTCAATACTAATTATCATTGGGGAAGGTGATTTGGTCGAGGTAGTTCAAGGATGGAACTTCCCCGCCAAAGTAGTGCTTCAACCTATGTCCATTCACCTTGAAATTGGGGCCATCATTTTGAGCTAACTCGATGGTCCCATAAGGAAAAACTTGGGTAACGGTGAATGGACCGGACCAACGGGATTTCAACTTGCCAGAAAATATTTTCAAACGTGATTTAAAAAGCAAAAGTTGATCTCCAATGTTAAAAACCCGGTTTTTAATTTTTGAGTCATGAAACTTTTTAGTTTTTTCTTTGTAAATCAATGAATTTTCATAAGGAATGTCTCTTAATTCATCCAATTCATTTAATTGCATTTTCCGGTGTTTTCCTATGGTCTGAATATCATCATTACAATGCTTAAGAGCCCAATAAGCTTTGTGTTCAAGTTCAATTGGCAAATGACAATTCTTCCCATACACAAGCTCATAAGGAGTGCACCCGATGGGTGTCTTATGAGCGGTCCGAAAGGCCCATAAAATCTAACTTATCCGACCAAGATTGTCGGTTCTCTCCAATCGATCTCTGCAAGATCCTCTTCAACGCTCGGTTTGAAACCTCGACTTGCCCACTCGTTTGTGGGTGATAAGTCGTAGAAAGTCGATGTGTAACCCCATATTTCCTTAGGACCCTTTCGAATTGGTCGTTACCAAAATGGGTTCCACGATCGCTTATGATCTCACGAGGGGTTCCAAACGGAGAAAACAAGCTTTTCAAAAAATTGACTACCACACGAGGATCGTTCGTGGGCAAAGCCTTAGCTTCCACCCACTTAGATAGGTAGTCAACGGCGACAAGGATGTACTTATTGCCACTAGATGATGGGAACGACCCCATAAAATCTATTCCCCAAACGTCAAAGATCTCACACACTTGGATGATATTTTGTGGCATTTCATCGTTTTGTGAGGCTTTTTCTTGTCGTTGGCATGAGTCACACGACTTCACAAGTTCGTGTCCATCTCGGTAAATAGTAGGCCAAAAGAAACCGGCATCAAGACCTTCTTAGCCGTGAGATTAGCACCGTGGTGACCACCCGTGGGTCCCTCGTGGCAAGCTCTAAGGATATTATAAGCTTCGATGCCAAATACACAACATCGAATAATTTGATCTGCACAAGTTCGAAACAAGTAAGGGTCGTTCCAAAAGTATAACTTGACGTCACAAAAGAATTTTCGATTTTGTTGAGTCGTCATACCCTTGATGATGAAGTTCCCGACATGGTAACTTGAGATGTCCGCAAACCATGGGGTGGATGAATCAAGCTTAGGATTCACTACACCAAGTGTCTCGAGAGGAAATGTTTCGATGATTTTCTTTGGCTCGTAAACACTTTGGTGAGGATCTTCCAAACGAGAAACATGATCGGCTGCTAGATTCTCGGCTCCTTTTTTGCCAAGGATTTCGACATCAAATTCTTTAAGGAGGAGAATCCAAAGAAGTAATATCGGCTTTGCATCTTGTTTAGCCAGGAGATACTTAATAGCCGAGTTATCCGTATACACTATGCATCGAGTCAAGACGAGGTAAGGTCGAAATTTCTCAAATGCATACACCATGGCAAGGAATTCCTTCTCCTTTGTAGTGTATTTAAGTTGAGCCTCGGTCATCGTCTTGCTAGCATAGTGGATATGCAAGAAGTGTTTTTCATGACGTTGCCCCAATACGGCCCCAATAGCGTAGTCACTAGCATCACACATGAGCTCAAAGGGGAGGTTCCAATTGGGAGCAACAAGAATGGGAGCTTTGGTAAGTTTCCTCTTAAGGATTTCAAAGGCTCGTACACAATCTTCGTTAAAGATAAAAGGAGCATTAATATTCAGATTTTGCTAGGTTAAAAAGTTCGCTTTTCTCGGTATCTAATCGAATTGATCTCCGGTTAAATGTGCGACTCAGTCGTCTTTGGTGAATAAAAGAAAATGTGTCGTTGTTCAAAACTAATTAAAGATAAAAATAAAGCTTTAAAAGGAAATGACAAGATATAAATGGAATAAACTAAAAATTATAACGAATGACAAATAATAAAGAAACGATATTAAAAACAAAATGGAAACGAAACAATTAATTAAAATAAAACTAAAAGAAGAAATTACTTTCCACTTGAAAATAAAGTTTACCTAATGAAAAAGGAGGAAATAAAACTAAGTGGCTACTTTAAAACTGAACGAGGTAAAAGTTAAAGTGGGCACTAAATAAAAGATAAAACTTAAACTTTCGAAAAAATACTAACACTAAAAATTGATGAAAAATATAAGCAAAAATACTTGACTTTTAGAATTAATATCGGAACAACTTTCAGATAAAACTAAACGATTACGGAACAATACTAAATAATAAACAAGCTAGCAAGCAAGCTGCTCAAGCAAGCAAGTTAGAAGGTGAAAATGGCGCCAAAAATACTATAAGCATGAAGGCATGCATGTCATTTGGTCGTAATATCAAGGCAAAAACAAAGTATCAGAATGTTATATATATAAACTGTCGGAATGTGTATAGGGAAAAAGTATCGGAATAAATAAAATGCCAAAATCTATCAGAATGTTGCATTATAAAATCTGTCGGAATAATGATCGGAAAATAAAACCCTAATCCGATGAAATGCAAATAAGCAAAGACCAAATAAGCACTTTATCAAAACTTTAACCAAAAAGAATTTAAGAAAAACTAAATAAGCCAGAATTTAAAAACTATAAAAACACAAAATAAACTAAATATTAAAAATCAACTTTTTATAAAAATATTAATCTACCAAATCAACTTATTTATCTAAAAACTTAACCAAATCAACTTTAAGAAAAAAACAAATAATCCAAAATTTAAAAACTTTTAAAAACACTAAATAATCAAAATATTTAAAAATAAGAAAAACATAAAATAGTAATAAGCACTATAATCTAAAACCATGAATCACATAAAAATGACAAGAATAAAAAGATAAGCACTTTAATAAAAAATAAGCATAAAGATGAAAACTTGAAGATTAACCAAACAAGAAAATAGATGTTTAAAACAAGAAGAGAAGAATGAGAATGACTGTAAAAAGTTTGAAATAAGATGAAGATTAAAGATTCAAAAGTACAAGATTAAAGATTAAAGATTAAGAAAACTTGAAAGAAAAGCTTAAGAACATGAAATAAATCTAGAGAGAGAAAGTAATCTAATCCTACTCCTAAACTAATCTACTCCTAAAAATGACTAACTCCTCCTAATGACATATTAGGAGGGTTTATATATGAGGAGGAAAAATGTGTTGGAGCTTTCTTCTTTCTTTCTTCTCGTCTCGACTCGATTTATATTATTTTTTTTCTCGACGTCATCTTGGGATTTGCCGATATAAATTTAACTCGTCTTATAATTTTCTTCATTTATTAGACTTGAGTTCTTCGACTTCATTAAACTTCCGTCTTTAGACTTTTTCCTCGATAAATCTTTAGAATAGGCCTTGGACTTCCGTTCTTTTTGTACTCTTGATCTTTTGACTTCGTCTTTTGTCTTTTCTTCGCTAGAAGCCCGTGAAAGCTAATGTTTTCTTCCCTTTTCACATTTTGATCCTAAATCACAACAAAAATACAAACCACTCATAATTCCGACATTTACGACATAAAATACACGTTTTGGCTTGGTTATTATTAATATTAAGTGGTAAAAGGATAAGTGTTTTCACACTTATAAAATCCCTACACATAACTATTGCAATGCCCTCATGCAATGCATTAATTTCAAAGTACAGTTTACACTTCTCATCATAATTAACCCACCTTGGCCTTTATTAAATACTAAACATTAAGGAAATTTAAAAAGATAGAAAATTGCAAAATATTTAAAGGAATAATAAGTAAAGAAATCTAAGACTTACACTGGGGTTTTGGTTGTCATGAATGTTTATCACCCTCAAGTTTCACGTCCCCAAAACCAAGCTTATAAATGAGATCATTGTTATTATAAGTTAGCAAACTAGCACAAACTCATGTGGCCCAATTATTCACTTAGACTCCCTTATTCATAGGTGTATCTCTTATATTTTATTGTTGTCTTAAATGATCACGAGGATGCATTGTTGACTTATTTCGATAGTTATCTAGGCTGAAAATAAAGTAAGATGATTTAATCAATAGTTAGCTAAAGGATAAAATCTTTTAAACTGCTTCTCGGGACCTCATAAAGTTCATATCTTGGCATAACTCGCTTCACGATTTGAGACCTTTCTCGGATCGATATTTGGCATTGACTTCATACTTCAAATCTTGAGAGACGTTCATGAAATAATGGTCTTGTCTTCATAATAGGAATTTCTTCACTTGAACTTTTTGAGAGATTCTTCATATTTGGACCACGACTTCTTCATTTTTCTCCAATCTTTATTTGTGATTTTGATATACAACGATCCACCTCCTTTTAGGACTTGGATCTATTTATCCTCATACCTTGTTAAGGCCTTTTTGGATAGACTTCTCCATGATCTTTACGGGAGTATTTGCTTTTCGTCGTGTTTCTCGATCCTTCATATTGATTTTTGATAAATGATTCTTCACATCACTTGGGATCTTTAGCAACAAAATGTAGCCCTCATGCCTTGTTAGGGCCTTTTCGGACTCGCCAATCTTCGCATCCCGCTTCAATAAGTTATGCCTTGGCTATAAACTCTAATCAATACCGAGAAACTTTTAAACGATCTTGTGCTAGAAGCTAAGTAACTTTTCAAATCGTACAACCTTATTTATTGCAATTATATTTATTAACAAACGATGGGAGAAAAAGCTCATAATTAACTCACATAAATTCATGAAAGAATACCAACTTATAATTGACTCTATAATCTTTCGTTCTCCACAATTTAAAATCTCAAGGAATGAGACTCGTGGATGCTTAGCCAATTAAATCAATGTTTCGGGTTTTTAAGTCATCTATAGGATCTTACAACTTCTTTGACTTTTTAAGTTTATAATTCGCATTTTAAAGTTCCCTTGATAAACGACTTTCTAGGATCAATTATAGGAACTTGTGAAAAGTTTTCGTTTTTAACCCGTAAGAGTTAAGACTTTCGCGTTTTAAAGTTCCCTATATAAAAGCCTAGCAAAACTTGACTTAAACACGTTAAGGATACTAGCTAGAGTAAACTTAGATAAGTAAACTCGGGTTGAGTCAAAAGATTCACAACGTTTAAAAATTAAAACAACTTTATTAAAATTTATTCTAGCAAAGAAAGAAAATAACTATAATAAAGGTAAATACTAATAGGTCAAAATAGATCAAAAAATTTTAAAAATGTCGAAAAATCAATTTTTTGGTTAAAATGAGGACAAATACAAGGAAAAGCCCACTTAACTTCGATAGAAGTCCCCCCTACACTTAATATAAACATTGTCCTCAATGTTTAAGCATGTGGGAGTAAACTCCCCTACACATAGGACATTGTGCACGTTGTTTAAATCTTGCTAAGGAAGAGACAACTAAAGTGATTCCGATTTCAATCATAAATGAGAAAATAATGAATCAAAAGAGTTTAGGATAGAACTGGGAAGACGGGTACACGGGATCACGGTTTGTCAAAAGCTATCAAGAATGGATCTTTGAAGCTCCAATCCCTGCACAGGATAAGAAAGAAAACAACAAACACATAGCAGGGTCTCCCCTACACTTATTAGAAAAATAGAATAAAGATAGATAGATAATCGGGTTGCCTCCCGAAAAGCGCTTGTTTTTGTTCATCGAGTCACGAGCCTGACTCGTCCCCGAATTAAATGGTCCATGTAGAAGCCTCAAATGTAATACCGGGATCAAAGACCTTGTCCTCGTTCCCGGAGGAAAATAATAAAGGAGAGGCATGAGGATAAGTCTTGAAGGGTAGAAAAGTCCTTTCAACATACGAAAAGTATGTGAAATCATGATCCACAGGGGGTGGGGTGGGTAAAGTAATCAAAATGTCATCCCCAAAAGACATATGATTATCACTGAGCGGCAAAGCCATAAGGGTATCAATCATGGAATGGTCAATGTCACCCCCTGAGTCAAAGCACTCATCCTCGGTAACGGTTTCTAAAGGTTGGGATAAAAGGTGCTCGGGAGGGGGACTTGGGACTATATCTTCATGCAGCAAATTATCAAAAAGCATATCCCCATCCGTGTCATCATCATCAATACCCGGAGGTATTGAGAGAATGTCGATTTCCTCCATAGCTGTATCATTATTCTCAACTGAAGTAATAGACGGAAGTAAAGACTCAGAAATAGGAGCAGAATTCAACGCTTCAATTTTAGCAATAAGAAGATGAACTTTCAGTAATATGTCACGAAGAATAACCTCTTCCACCTCATCTACAAGACCAAGTTCAGTGGTGAACTTCTCGTATGTCGGAGAGAATAAATCAACATCGCCCGGAGGAGAAGGAGAAATTTCAAAAGTGAAATTCTCATAGCATGGACAAAAATCATCATTGAGAGCGACCTCGTCCGTAAGCTCCACAAAATTTGGTGCATCATAAACCTCATCAAAGAATTTATCAAGACCAAAATCACTAATCTCACTCGATGTATCACTATCCTTAGACGTATTAGGGATATCAAGAGTAGGAGTAGTAATCTCAGAAGATGGGTTGAGATCATAGATATCATCCTCGTCATCATCATAATAGTAGTATGGACGCACAAGAGGAGGAGTATAATCACTAAGATTAGATACTTGCTCTTGTTGTTGTCGCTTTTCCTTCTCGCTTGCTTCTTTTAGTTGAACCACGACTTCTTGAAGTTGCAAAATAAGGGCGTGTGTTTTTTCATTCGGATTCAAAGAAGGCTGATGATCGAGGGTGTATTGTGGGGGCTCAAAATTATGAAAACCAGAATTAGAGCACGGATGTGGCTCATCATAAATCATCGGTTGAAAAGATTTAAAACACGGATTTGGCTGATAATAATTCATCGGTTGACAAGAAAAGTTATCGTGGGGGCCCCACAATTGTTGAAATACGGGTAATGAGGAAAGTCGGGTGCGTCATGTGGATAGCTATTACCATTGTCATAATTGTAACCCGGTTCTTGCTCGTCATGAGACGGTTATTGAATCGGACACGAAACATGCCAATGAGAATCGCTTCCACAATATATGCAAGAGGGTGGAGTAAGTGCATTATAAGCAAAGGATGAGTTAATCGAATTGCACGAGGGACAAAATCCAAATTGTGTATTGTCGATATCATTTCCACACCGCTCACATGTACACCATTGACATGTTTGAAAACCATACAATGGTCTTCCACACCCTGCAACACAAGCAACATACGAATTTATTAAGAACAATAGATAAGCAAGAAGAATTTTTTTGGTGCAAAACTTTTGAAAAAGAAAAGCTTTTTATGATTTTTTAAATGTTTTTGGGATTTCTGAAATTTTTTATTTTTTAGGATTTTTGAAAAAAATTTTGGCAAGAAAAATAACGTTCAAAAGTGAACGGATCCCAAAATCCAACGTGTCTCTCACAAAAAACCGTTAATCTTTACGAAAAGAGCCGGCAGCGGCGCCATTTAATATTCAGATTTTGTTAGGTTAAAAAGTTCGTTTTTCTCGGTATCTACTCGAATTGATCTCCGGTTAAATGTGCGACTCAGCCGTCTTTGGTGAATAAAAGAAAAGGTGTCGTTGTCTAAGACTAATTAAAGATAAAAATAAAGCTTTAAAAGGAAATGAAAAGATATAAAAGGAATAAACTAAAAATTAAAACGAATGACAAATAATAAAGAAACGATGTTAAAAACAAATATGGAAACGAAACAATTAATTAAAATAAAACTAAAAGAAGAAATTAACTTTCGACTTGAAAATAAAATTTACCTAATGAAAAAGGAGGAAATAAAACTAAGTGGCTACTTTAAAACCGAACGAGGCAAAAGCTAAAGCGGGCACTAAATAAAAGATAAAACTTAAACTTTTCGATAAAATACTATCACTAAAAATTGATGAAAAATATAACTAAAAATATGTGACTTTCAGAATTAAAATCGGAACAACTTTCAGATAAAACTAAACGATTACGGAACAATACTAAATAATAAACAAGCTAGCAAGCAAGCTACTCAAGCAAGCAAGCTAGTAGGTGAAAATGACGCCAAAAGCATGCAAGCATGCATGTCATTTGGTCGTAATATCAAGAAAAAAACAAAGTATCGGAATGTTATATATACAAACTGTCGGAATGAGTATAGGGAAAAATTATCGGAATAAATAAAATGCCAAAATCTATCGGAATGTTGCATTATAAAATCTGTCGGAATAATGATCGGAAAATAAAACCCTAATCCGATGAAATGCAAATAAGCAAAGAACAAATAAGAACTTTATCAAAACTTTAACCAAAAAGATTTTAAGAAAAACTAAATAAGCCAAAATTTAAAAACTTTAGAAACACAAAATAAACTAAATATTGAAAATCAACTTTTTATAAAAATATTAATCTACCAAATTAACTTATTTATCTAAAAACATAACCAAATCAAGTTTAAGAAAAATCAAATAAGCCAAAATTTAAAAACTTTTAAAAACACTAAATAATCAAAATATTTAAAAATAAGAAAAACATAAAATAAGCAATAAGCACTATAATCTAAAACTATGAATCACATAAAAATGATAAGAATAAAAAGATAAGCACTTTAATCAAAAATAAGCATAAAGATGAAAACTTGAAGATTGACCAAAGAAGACAATAGATGTTTAAAACAAGAAGAGAAGAATGAGAATGATTGTAAAAAGCTTGAAATAAGATGAAGATTAAAGATTCAAAAGTACAAGATTAAAGATTAAAGATTAAGAAAACTTGAAAGAAAAGATTAAGAACATGAAATAAATCTAGAGAGAGAAAGTAATCTACTCCTACTCCTAAACTAATCTACTCCTAAAAATGACTAACTCCTCCTAATGACATATTAGGAGGGTTTATATAGGAGGAGGAAAAATATGTTGGAGCTTTCTTCTTTCTTTCTTCTCGTCTCGACTCGATTTAAATTCTTTGTTTTTCTCGACGTCGTCTTGGGATTTGTCGATATAAATTTAACTCGTCTTATAATTTTCTTCATTTATTAGACTTGAGTTCTTCGACTTCATTAAACTTCCGTCTTTAGACTTTTTCCTCGATAAATTTTCAGAATAGGCCTTGGACTTCCGTTCTTTTAGCACTCTTGATCTTTTGACTTCGTCTTTTGTCTTTTTCTTCGATAAAAGCCCGTGAAAGCCCATGTTCTCTTCCCTTTTCACATTTTGATCCTAAATCACAACAAAAATACAAACCACACATAATTCCGACATTTACGACATAAAATACACGTTTTGGCTTGGTTATTATTAATATTAAGTGGTAAAAGGATAAGTGTTTTCACACTTATTAAGCAACTTTTTCGAGGAGATGTGTAATAGGTCGACAAATCTTCGAAAAATCCTTGATGAATCGACGATAAAAGCCCGCGTGGCCTAGGAAACTCCTAACTCCCTTAACAGTTTTGGGATGAGGTAATTTGGCGACGACGTCTTCCTTAGCTTTATCTACCTCAATCCCCGCTTTCGAAACCTTGTGCCCTAAGACGATTCCTTCCTTAACCATAAAATGACACTTTTCCCAATTAAGCACAAGGTTGGTTTCCTCACAACGTTTTAACATTATCTTGAGATTCGACAAACACGAAGTGAACGAACAACCAAACACGGAAAAATCATCCATAAAGACTTCCATCGTCTTCTCGATCATGTCATGAAAAATAGCCATCATGCACCTTTGAAAGGTTCCCGGTGCATTGCAAAGTCCGAATGGCATTCTACGATAGGCAAACGTTCCATATGGAAACGTAAACATAGTTTTTTCTTGATCACGAGGATCGATGGGGATTTGGAAGTAACCGTAAAAACCATCTAAAAAGCAATAGAAATCGTTTCTGCAAGACGCTCCAACATTTGGTCCATGAAGGGCAAGGGAAAATGGTCTTTACGAGTGCCATCATTCAACTTACGATAGTCGATGCACACCCTCTAACCGGTCACGAGTCGAGTTGGAATTAAATCGTTGGTATCGTTTGGCACAACGGTCATTCCTCCCTTCTTAGGGACACAATGAATAGGACTCACCCAAGGGCTATCGGAAATAGGGTAAATCATTCCCGCGTCAAGGAGTTTTTGGACTTCCTTTTTGATGACGTCGTGAATTTTGGGGTTCACCCTCCTTTGACATTGGATTGCGGGTTTGTAGTCCTCATCCATTAAGATTTTGTGGGTACAAATTTTGGGATCGATCCCCTTAATGTCGGATAAACTCCACGCAATTGCCCCTTTGTGATCCTTTAGAACATCGACAAGTGTGGTTTTTCATCATTCAAAAGATCTTTCGCAATAATAATCGGCAACTTGTCGTCCTCCTCCAAAAATACATATTCAAGGTAAGGAGGTAAATCTTTCAACTCCAGGATTGGTGGATCCTCAATTGAAGATTTGGGCTTGATACTCATAACCTCCTCGGATGGAGGAAATGGGAAATCGTTAAGAAAATCCTTGATAATAGAGAAGTCCTCATTGTTGTCGAGGTCTTCGTCACAAGTACGTGGAACATCAAATTATTCCAACGTAAAACCACCACCTTCAAATAGAGTGAAGGTTGGTGTCGAATTATCAAGAATGGGATCAAGCATAGTGGGATTGCCACTATTTTCATCATCACCATAAGCTAGAACTTCTTGTGAAAATTCCTCGCAAAGAACGTCGATCATATCAACGAGGTTTATGGTCGCGACGGAAACATGAGAAATTGGAGAATTTTGAGTTGCATTTATAACAAGTTCCTCGTCGTTGAAACGTAAGATGATCTTTCTAGCATGCACATCAATCAATGCCATAGACGTATCTAAAAACGAACGACCTAAAATAAGAGGAACTTGAGGTTCCGTGGGAATATCGATAACGATAATGTCTACCGGATAATAGAACTTTCCCACTTTCACAAAAACGTCTTCGGCCAATCCACATGCGGGAATCATGGAATGATCGGTCAATTCGATAGACATTAGTAAAGAAGTAAGATTAGGAAGATTGAGCGACTTGAAGATTGCAAGTGGCATCAAGTTAATACTAGCACAAAGATCGGCCAAGGCATAACATTATTCCATATCTTGGATTTCACATGGAATCAAGAATTTACCGGGATCACCGACCTTTTGAGGTATGCGGTTAAGATAAACCGATGAACAACTAGATAATTGTTGCAATTTCTCCTTGTTGTTTAACATACTCTTAAAGTTAGCGGCAAATCGAGGCATCATGACCAAAGCATCGGCAAAACTCACATTGAAATTCACGTCACGAAACATTTTCATAAATAGCTCAAATTGGTAATTGTCGCGTTCTTTACGTTTATCCTTTCTAAGTCTAGATGGATAGGGCAAAGGTGGTGGGGGGTTGAGGCATAGGAATAGCCTTTGGAATATCGGGTTCCAATTGTGGTAATGGGTCAACCGTAGGTGTGGTATGAGCGGTACTTTGTGGGATTTGGACATGCTCCTTTTCGACCACCACCTCGGGTTCATCCTCAATTTACTCCACCGTTGGAGTAATTGGATGAGGAGTCGGTTCCTTAAGTGTCTTACCACTTCGTGTGGTGATCACTTTCATCTCTTCCTTAGGGTTCGATACGGTGTTACTAGGAAGACTACTCGAAGACGGTTTACACATTATAGCCTCAAACATGGATGAAATTTTATCCTCAAACATAGATTGCCTCTTGTCGGCCTTAAGCCTCTCTTGTTTTATTTCATGTTGCCCTTGTTCCATTTTTTGTTGGTTCTGTTATAACCTAGTTACATTTCCCTCCATTTTGTTTGTATGGATCTTAAGCTCATTTGCTAACTCATTTTTCAACGCCTTTTTAAATCATTCTTAAACTCGGATCTTAGGCTAATGATCTCTCTTTGAATATTATCAAACCTAGCATCGTTTCCAATTGCGTATTCAACAAATTCATTTGGAAGATCTTTCAAAGTTTGTAAACCTTTGTTGTTGTTTTGAAAATCAATGTTTTGATTTTTGTTTGAAACTTGATTGTTATTAGTCCCTCGATTCCCATAGTTGTTTCCTTTGTAATTGTTTTTGTAACCAACTTGATTGTTTCGATAGTTTTTCTTAGCATTTTGATTGGGAGCAAAACCCGGTGGAGTCATTTGATTAGAGCGGGTAACTTGACCGTTTTGGTTGTAAGTTCTCGTGGCCGCGTAGGCACTCGAAGTGTTACCACCGTTGGTAATGCACTCGGAGAAATCATGACCTCCACCACAATACATACACGAAACGTCAACCGCTTTAGCCGTAGCGGGAGCACTTTGTTCACCAACTTTGAATTCAATAAAAGGACCTTTAAGCTTATAAAAAATTTTGTTTTCTAAGTTCGCCTCAATTTGGCAAGCATCGATGGTATTGGATAATGAGGGTCAAGCCGAAGACGAAGCCTTACGAATACTCGATGTGTTACGAGGACTATAGACTTTAGACCTATTCTCAATAATCAACAACGCTTCCTCAACTGTTTTACACAAAAAATTACCACCCGCGGCGGCATTAAGATAATCTCTCTCATGATCATTCAAACCATTGTAAAATATGTCAATTTGATGCAAGTCGAAAAAACCGTGATGAGGATACTCATGTAACATTTCCTTAAACCGATTCCAAGCTGTAGAAAAACTCTCATTAAATTCTTGTGAAAATATTGAAATTTCGTTTTTCAAATGCATAGTCTTAGAGGGCGGGAAAAATTGGTTCACAAATTTAGAAACGAGATCCTTCCACCTCAATATAGAATTGGGTGGCTCTTTCTCTAACAAAATTTTAGCGGGACCCGCTAAGGAATACGGAAAAAGCATCATCTTAATAGAGTCATTAGCAACATCCTTAAACTTGCAAGTGGCAGTAAGACTATTGAATTGGCAGATATGGTTGTGCGGGTTGTCCTTTTCATCACCATGGAATTTGTTATTTTGGATCATCGACAACAAACCCATTTTAACTTCAAAATTCTCAGCAATAATGGAGGGAATCACAATAGCCTCTCCATAACCCTTGGTGGGTGCTTGAAGTAACTCCATCATAGTTCGATTCGCCATGGTTGGTTCTTCTTCTACAATAGGTTCATCAATAGGAGACTCCTCACTAGAAAGGTTAGGTGTGGTCTCCTTTCGGTTTTTTTCGTTTACGTGCACGTCTTGCTTGAGTACGAGTAAGCATAAACGTCACGTACAACGTGTGGATGAGCAAAGAAGATTCTTTTTGGTGTTTTTAATTTTTCCAATTTTTTTGTGGTTTTTATTGTTTTTACCTTTTTTGGATTTTGGTGAATGTATTAAGTAGACAAAAATCTACAAATCTCTCCCTTAATCAAATCTCTTGATTAAAGGAGCCTCAAGAAATTAAAATGATCACGTGAACTGAACGCCTTCGATGACTTTACTAGCCATTCGAAAAAGAGCGTAAAAGTGGCAAGTATTAAGTGTCCGTTTAGGAAAACCAAGGACTAATGACCCAATTAACTGGGGATCGTTCTCAAGGAGGCTAGTATGTTGTGTAGAGAGATGATTAAGTGTTTGTGATTATATTGATGAGAAAAGAAAAGTAGAAAAGGGGTTAGAAAAGAATGACGGTTATGATTATGAATTAACTTAAAACGAGGTCGTGCACGTAAAACCGTAAAAAGTCACAAAATTTAAAAATTACCCTAAACATTCCTAGAAAATTGTAATAAATCCTAAAGAATGTAATTAGATTTTACAAAAAATCAAAAATCACTCAAACCTTTTATTTATTTAAATATTAATTTTTAATGCTAATTAAAGCCCAAAAAATCAATTTAATGCTAATTAAAGCCCAAAATGAGATTTTTAACTTGTAAACCTCTAAAATGACTTCACTAAATTAAAAAATATTTTGAAAATTTTAAAATTAATTATAACTATTTAAAAACAATTAAAAACTAATAAAACTTAAAATAATTCAAAAAATTAATCTAATGACAATAAAATTAATCTAAATATTTTAAAATTCCTAACTTAATGTATTTGAACTAGGAAAAATGAAAAACTTGCCAAAATATAAAATATAATTTTTAATAATAAAATAATAATAAAATATTAATAAAAACCCAAAATTTATAAAAAAATTCTAAAAAGTTGCAAACTAGTTTATTTTAACCTAATAAACACATAAATGAACTAGAAATTACCTAAATACCCCTATTGGGCCTTAAAATGGGCTAAAATAAAAAACAGTCCCTTAATGGGCTTGGAATTGGCCCAATAAGAAAAAGTCAACCAAATAAGCCCAAAACTTCCTATCTATCTTAAAATTTGATTTTAAGAACAAAACTCTGAAGGCCCAAAAGCTGAAAATGTGCTTATCACAGCTTAATAAGTCAACAGCTTATTCTTAATGGGTTTTTGGGCTGATTAAGCCATAAGCTAATGCCATAAGCTCTAATTTGACACACAAGCTTCTTTTGTGTTACCAAAGAGATCTGTGAAAAGAAATTTTGAAAAAGCACAAGAAATAAGCCTGAAATAAGCCAAAGCTCTCTTCACAAAACGACAAAATAGTCGTTTTTGAGTTCTAGACTACCTCAAGTGCTGATTCAACTTGCAAAAGGTTTTAAATGACTTAATTAAGCAGAATAATCAAAAACTTTTCCAATAAGCACAAACAATAAGTTGTAATAAGCAATTAAGCACTTATGTAAAAGTCAAACTATTTGGTTTTCTAGTCAAACTTAAAAGTCAAACCCTAATAAGCTCCAGTTCAAATCAATGGGTCAAATAAGGAAGATCAATCACAAAAAATAAGTTGTTGCAAGTCTGAATAAGCTAAAATGGCTTATGAATAAGCTGTTTGATAAATTACACTAGCAGTGGCTAGCAATAGGGGAAAGGAGTTCCCACTGCTTGACTTTCTTGACTTTTTATCTTATGTGACTTTTTGTTGGATTTAGGTTAAGCAAAGGCACCCAAGTGATCAGTGAATCACAAGGAGTCAATAACAACAATCAAATCACAATTACAACAAGCCAATTAGCACAGATTAATCAAAAGATCACCAGATATGCATCAGACATGAACAATAGTAGTTATGAACTCAATAAGCACTTTTAGCAAGAATAAGCCAGCCAAACTTCACCAAATGCATACACAAGCTATAAATAATTCAAATGAACATAAATCAACAGGTTTCATGAAATGGTTCAAGGTCTAGATCAATATTCAAGTTCAAAAATGTTACTGATGAACAAAGAACAAGTATATTTTGTACTTTGCTGATATACTTGACCACACATCCAATTTCAAACCCTCAAATCTTCTTAACAGGTTATATAAACTATGTTTAATCACTTGTTATTCCTAAGCATGCATACAAACTAAGTCTTACCAAAGTCTTAGGTCAAAACAAGCAGATTTCCAACTTTTATAGCACAATCAAGATTTTGATGTTTAAAAGCCAAGAACTTGCAGCAAATAGCATACAACAAACTATGTATTAGATATGAGCAATAAACAACACTTTCCAATAACTCAAAAACAAATTGCAAGCTTAAACAGGTTAACCCAAACACCTCTTAATTTTTTTTTCAATCCAAGATTAACAAAGTAAATGTGTGATTCAGTTTATCCCAAGCCTAATCTAACACAATAACATCATCATCATGCAGTATCAAGCAATTATAAGCCACAATAACAACAAGAACAACAACAGAACACAAATTCACCAAAAATCAAGACTTTTATCAGATTTTGGGTAAATGGACTCAAACCTCATGAATGTACAACCACACTCACTAATTTTTGAGCTGATGTGCCTAGCAAAACAAAGCACAAGCTTCCACAACAAAGCTGCTAAGATTCAACAAGGTTAGAGCACAAATATATAAAACATAAAGATGAAAAATGCTTGATTAATGCAACCTTGTTCCCACTCCTTGATTATCCCAAAACCACAAGCTTACAACACCTTGATAATCTTCTTATCATGGTTCTATAATCACTTGCAATCCAAAAATTCCAAGGGTTTGAACCAAGAACTTAGCAAAATATCAAGATTTGGAAAATTATGCAATTTCTTGCATAATGTTTAAAAACAGGTTTTGAAACTTCAAAATCATAAACATGAAACATAAACAAGCAAGTAATAAGTTGGCACTTGGAATTCATCACACAATTTCAAACACTTTTCATTAATCTTGAACAAGGATTTACAGAAATGTTGACCAAAGTAAAACCAAGAGTAGGGCTCAATGTTGCAACCCAAATGCCTTTTATAGGCTACATGGAAGAACTAGAAAGCATAAAAACGTAAACCCTAATGCTGGTGAAGTCCTAAAATTTCCCTCGAGGGTTTTGAAAACCTTGACTGATCATGTGAATTTCTTGGTGTTTGTAAAGGTGGAAAGGGGTGGAATTATGATCAATGGCTCACATGAAGCTTAGGATGTAAGCAGCATTTTGGTATGTAGATTTTCTGGCAGGTTTTGGCAGCTTCTCCCAAAAACGTGTACAAGGTTGGTTGCATGTGAACATGTGATGATGTGGCATAGGTTTTGGGAGTGGGGTTTAGTTTATGACCACCTTAATCAAGGTTCTGGAGAGAATTAGGGTCTAATTCAAAGTAATTAAGGAAAACCTAATTTTGCTAACAACATGATAAACCGGCTGTTTAATCTGTTTTTGGGTTTAAAAGTTGTGTTTAGCGCGTTATTAACTAATTAGTTATGATTAGTTAAATAATGCTGAGTGGATTGCTGATGTGGAGTGAAGGGGTGTTGTGATTGGCTGTTTTGAGTGAGTGGGGCACGTGTCACCATGACACTGGCCTAGGTAAGATTTGTTGTCGTCCACCTTTGGTCCCTTACCTCTTTCCTTCTTTTCATTTCAAGTTTTACAATGAAAAATCAGATTCCCTTTGTTATTGAAGTTTCATTTTTTAGACTTTTGCCCCAAATACTTTTCCAAAGTATTTTCAGGGGTATTTCTTGCCAATTCATGATTCTTGAAGGGCTGTTTTAGCATTTTCTTCAAACTTTATGGTCTTGACTTGTTTTGTTGACTTCTTGGAGGACTAATATTGACAATTGTTCATTTTTGAGGGACCATTCTTGCCAATCCTTCAAAGTGGAGGGCCCTTTTTGTAAATTTGACAAACTTTAAGGACCAATCTTGTAATTATGAATAAACAAGGTTCTAAAGTGTCAATTATTCAATATTGGAGGACCCTTATTGTATAATCTTCAAATCTTCAAGGGTTATTCTTGGAAAATCACCATTAGGGCTTGGTTCATTGTGCGGCTTCGTTTCCCGTGTTCGTTTTTGCTTGTTTCTTGCAATCTTTTGTCATTTTCTCAATATCCGTATCTAAAATACACATGTAACAAACACAAGCATATATTTGGCATTTTCATGATATTTAATGCATTTTAAGCCCATTTTGGACGATGAGACTATGTATAAAAGTAGTCTCATCAGGCATGCTGTTTTAGCTTATTGGGCTTAATGGCCCAATAAGGTTTAGCTTATTGCCATTTAAGTTGTGATAAACTCACATTCAGCTTTTGGGCCTTTGGAGTTTTCTTTTATAATCAAATTTTGAGTCAGACAGTGCTTATTCTGCTTAATTGGTTAACTTTTTGATTTTGGGCCTATTAAGTCCATTTAATGTAAATTGTTTTAGGCTTTGGCCCATTTGGGCCCCCAATAGGGGTATTTAGGTAATTTCACTTTCATTTTTGGATTATTTAGTTAAAAATAAGTAGGTTTGCAACTTTTTAGAATTTTTTACAAATTTTGGATTTTTAAGTATTATTTTATTATTTTATTTTAATTAAAAATTGTTTTTGGGTCTTAATTAGTTTTAACTGGTTTTAAAATTTGGAAAAATAGTTTTTAGCTTAATTAGAATATTTTTGAGGTTTAAAAGTTTTAAAATTTTAGTTTGGGCTTTTTGTTAGTTTATCTGATTTTTAGGGCGTTAATTAGCATTTAAAAATTAAATATTAATTAATTTAAAAAGTTAAATGAAGTTTTATTTATTTGTAAACCTTAGATATATTTTTAGGGATTTATTGTAATATTTTTTTGGAATTTTTAGATAAATTTTAATTTTTGCCTCGAATTTCGTGTAAACGCGTTTTTCGTGTTAGTGTAATTTTAATCGTAGTCCGTCATCTTCTTTTCTCATTCTCTCAATAGTAATCCAAAACAACAATTTGACACACACAACTATCCTCCTTGGTGAACGAACTTAATTGGGTCATTAGTGTACGATTTTCCTAAACCGTGTACTTAATACTTACGACATATAAGTCTTTTTACTAAAAGCGTATTTATACACACAATCAGTGGCTTAAGACCAGGGCGGCTATTCAAGGATTTAATTGCAAGACCGCTGACTACCTTGGAAGACTTGTTCACCTAAACCCACAACTTCATCAAGGCAGAGGATGCCAATAACGAGAACCGTCTTCGAGAACCTAGACAAGGAAACCGCGAAACAAGTTTGTTTCCAGACCAGAACTAAATATTATGAGTTTAATGAAGATCACAGTCACGACACTAACGATTGCATAGATCTTCGAAAAGAAATAGAAACGTGTGTTCGGAACGGACGACTAAGCGACCTAGCGAAGGGCGCCAAAACATAAAATAATTGTCAATTAGCCTTTCCCGTAGGGGCTCGAAATGGTAACAAACCCCAAACAGAGTGGAACAAAAGTGAAGAAGGTAATGTAAAGCCAAAAGGCGAAATACACATGACCCTTCACCATCAACTAACATCTTTAGAACCCAGACACACATACCCAAGCATCACATTCTCCGAGGAAGACCTAATACCCGATCATTTCCTAGGAGACAACCCTCTTGTCATCATTGCCGATATCGAAAACACACGTATGCACAAAATCTATGTTGATGGCCGAAGATCGGATGAGATCATGTACGAGCATTGTTTTAAACAGTTATCGACTAAACAAAAAGGGGAGTGTAACCGCCAACAACCTCTCTCATTGGATTCGTCGGTCAATGTTTATGGGCTCTGGGGACAATATCTTTACCATTGACCATAACTGATTATCTCGGACACATGGGGAAAACAATAATGGTAGAATTTATGATTATTAGGGCTCATTCGCTTTATTATATCATGTTGGGACGTCCGACTATGAGACAACTTGGTGCAATTACATCCACCTTACACTCAATCATGAAATTCCCAATGCTAGACGAGATAGCCATTGTGAGGGGAGAAACACCTAAACCGATTGCAATCAGATTTCTCGTAAAAGGGATCGCACATTTGAAGAAAAAGAAGAATTCTCGGATGAGGAGATTAAGGAGGAGAGAATAGTCATAAACGAGGAATACCCAAAACAAAAAGTCACCATAGGGAGAAACCTCCCACGAAAAATCAAGAAACAATTGGTCGAACTCGTATGTTCCAACACAGATATATTTGCTTGGACACCTGCAGATATGACTGGCTGATTGTAGAGTTTTACTACCCTTTAGGAAAAAGGCGTAAAAGCGGCAAGTATTAATTGTCGGTTTAGGAAAACCAAGCACTAATGACCCTTAAAGGTGAAAGTTCGTTTCCAAGGAGGCTAGTGTGTTGTGTAAAGAGATGACTAATATTTGTGATTATGATTATGAGAAAAGAAAATAAAAAAGGATGACGGTTACGATAAAATTACACTAAGACGAAAAGTCGTACACGTAACACCGTAAAATATGACGAAATTTAAAAATTAACCTAAAAATTCCTGGAAAATTGAAATAAATCCTAAAAATGTAATTAGAGTTTACTAAAATAAAAAATCACTCAAACTTTTATTTAATTAAATATTAATTATTTAATGCTAATTAAAGCCCAAAAATCAATTTAATTAACAAAAAGCTCAAAATGATATTTTTCAACTTGTAAGCCTCTAAAATAACTTAACTAAATTAAAAACTATTTTTGAAAAATTTAATATTAATTAAAACTATTTAAAATGATTAAAAACTATACAAACCTTAAAATAATTCTAAAAATTAATTAAATGACAAGAAAATTAATTTAAAAGTTTTAAAATTCCTAACTTAATGTATTTAACCTATGAAAAATGAAAACTTGCAAAAATCTTAAAAACTAATTTTAATAATAAAATAATAATAAAATAATATTAAAAAATCCAAAATTTATAAAAAATTCTAAAAAGTTGCAAACTAGTTTATTTTAACCTAATTTAAACAGAAATGAACTTGAAATGACCAAACTACCCTTATTGGGCCTCCAAATGGGCAAAATACCAAAACAGTCCTTTAATGGGCTGAATATTGGCCCAATAAGAAAAAGTTCACCAAATAAGCCCAAAATCACCTATCTGACTCAAAATTCAATTTTAAACACAAAATTTCAAAGGCCCAAAAGCTGAAAGTGAGCTTATCACAACTTATTTCAAAGCAGCTTATTCTTAATGGGCTTTTTGGCCCATTAAGCTATAAGCTGATACCATAAGCTAAAATTTGGCACACAACCTTCTCTTGACCTAATTAAGCTGTTTGTAAAAAGAATTTTTGAACAAGACCAAGAAATAAGTCTGAAATAAGCAAAAGCTCTCTACAGAAAACGACAAAATAGTCGTTTTTGAGTTCTAGACCAATTCAAGGGGTGATTCTTGTTGGAAAAGGTTTCAAATGACAAAACTAAGCTTAATAATCAAAAAGATTTCCAAAAAGTACAATGAATAAGCTGGAATAAGCAATAAGCACTTTTTTTGAAAAAGACAAAATAGTCGTTTTCTAGTCAAAAGCTAAAACCAAAAGCTGTAAACCTCAAAACTGATTTATAAGCTCAAAATATTAAGATCTATCACAAAAATTAAGTTGTTGCACATTAGAATAAGCTAGAATGACTTAAAAATAAGCTGATGACCAATTTGTACTAGTAGTGGCTAGTAGCAGGGGAAAGGAGTTCCCACTGCTTTGACTTTTTGACTTTGCTTTTTAGAGAGATTAACTTGATGATTTTGTACAATAAAGGCACCCCTACAACCAGTGAGTTGTAAGGAGTCACAATCAAGCAGAAAAACACAAAATCACTTAGCCAAATGATATAGTTTAATCAATTAGTCCACAAACATGCACAAACATGTTACAAGCAGATCTGGTGATATAAGCTAATGTTTAAGCTAGTATAAGCTGACCACAGTCTGCCAAATGCATACACAAGCTCTGTAAAACTTATTGACACACAAATTAACTTATTTCATTCACTGATTCCAAGTTTTGAACAAGATTCAAGCATAATCAGGATACTGATGAACATTAAACAGACAAGAATAATTTTTGCTAAACTCTTTGACCACAAATCCAATTTTTAAGCCTTAGATCTATTACTCAGGTTGCAATAACTATGATTTAAGACTTGTTATCCCTAGATTAACATGCAAACTAGGTGTGCAAAATATTTCAAGTCAAAACAGCCTTGAACAAACTCAATAAGCCAAGATTTTAGATTTTATGTTTAAGAGCATAAAATTTGCAAATATCAGACCACAAACACCTTAATAACAGATACAAGCTCAAACAATACCCCAATACCTACTCAACTCATGCAAACTTGAACCAACAGACAGTCCCAAACACCCTTTATACTTTCTAAATCCAATTTTAAACAAGTAAAAGTATTCTCAAGACTGAATTAAGCCCAAATAAGCATCATAACATCCAATTTATGAACTAAGAACCATGTTACATGCATAAAAACACACATACACCAGCAGATACCCAAAATCACTTAGAAACCACTTAGAACCAAGAATTTTAGGAAAAGAGGCTCAAACCTCATGGATGTACATCTAGACCCACGATTTTTAGAGCTGATGTGTCTAGCCCAACAAGACACAAGATTCCAACACAACCCTGTTAAGATTCAACAAGGTTAGAGCACAAGTTATAACAGAAAAATGAAAAAGTGAAAAAGAAAAGCTGTTTAATGCAAACTTTGTAGCCACTCATTGTTTATCCCTAAACCATAAGCTCACAACACCTTGATAATCTTCTTATCAGGGTGTATAGATCACTTGTAATCCAAAAATTCCAAGGATGTACCAAAGACTTAGCAAAATATCAGTTTTTGGAAAATTATGCAATTTCTTGCGCAACTACTAAAACAGGTTTTGAGACTTCAAATTCATAAACATGTAACAATAACAACAATATAAATAGAGTGGCACTTGGAATTCGTCAAACAATTCAAACACTTTTCATTAACTTTGAATAAGGATTTACAGAATGTTGACCAAAGAAAAACCAAGAGCAAAGACTAATGTATGACCCTATACCCTTTATATAGAGGGTGTACATGGTCCTTAAAAATGATAAAACTCAAAATCCTAAGTTGTAGAAGTCCCAAAATACCCTTGCTGAATTTTGAATATTGAGCTTATGTGAAGATTATTTGGCTGTTTGTGGAGGTGTAAAAAGCATGCCAATTGATCAAAGGGTCTAAAGTAAGCTTAGTATGAAAGCAGCTTTGTGGGACGTTGGATTGCTAGCATGTTTTGGCACTTCTCCAAAAAAATGTGTAGCAGGTTGGTAGCATTTGGACTTGTGATGATGTGACATGGGTTTTAAGGGTAGGTTTAGGTTTAGTGTGACCATAATCATAATTCTGGAAAGAATTAGGGCTTAACTCCAAGTAATTTTCAAACCCCCAATTTTGTTCATATGGTGAATAGTTGAGTGTTTAATCCGGTTTTGTGTTAGAATTCATGTTTAGCGCGTGTTTATGTAACTAATTAAATTAGTTATTAAAACCGGCTGAGTGGTATTGTGACATGGCAAAGGGTTGGCATGTGATTGGTTAAAAAGTGGTAGTAGGGCACGTGGCATGTTGTCACTGGTTAAGGTAAGTTTCTTGTCTAGGTAGAATACACCCCTTATCTTCCTTCCTTCTTTCATTTGCATTTAAATCAGCCAAAACTGAAATTCCCTTTATAATGAAGTTCCCTTTTTCACACTTTTGCCCCAAAAAGTTTTGTAAAAGTATTTCAAGGGTATTTCTTGTAATTTGATGATTCTTCAAGGTTTGTTTTGGAAATATCTTCATTCTTCATGGTCTTGACTTGTATTATTGACTTTTTGGAGGACTAAAAATGACAAGTCTTCATAAATGAGAGACCATTCTTGCCAATTCTTCAAAGTGGAGGGTCCTTTTTGCAATTTGACAAACTTTAAGGACCAATCTTGTAATTATGAATAAAAAAGGGTTTAAAGTGTCAATTCTTCAATATTGGAGGACCCTTCTTGTACAATCTTCAATTCTTCAAGGGTTATTCATGGAAAATCAACTGTAGGGCCTGATTCATTGTGCGGCTTCATTTCCCGTGTTCGTTTTTGCTTGTTCCTTGTGATCTTTTGCCATTTTTTCAATATCCGTACCTAAAATACACATGGAACAAGGACACGCATTTATTTGGTATATTTCATGATATTTTATGCATTTTAAGCCCATTTTGGACGATGAGACTATGTATAAAAGCAGTCTCATCACTCCCCCATACTAAACCATTGTCGTGCCCTCACGCAATGCTATAATAAAGTATAGTAGCACCTCCAAAATTCATTTTTATGCAATTTTATTGAATGATAGACTTGCTACACTACTACTACTTGCTACTACTTACGTTTTAGACATAATGTATGATTTTCATCGCAAAATGGGACATTTGGGTTCATAGAATAAGAACACGTGAATGCTTCGTTAGAAATAATGTCGGGAATTATTTGTTAAGTGTCAAGTACCGTTAGTATTGTTCAAGTACTGTTAGTTATCTTTCAAGTACCGTTAGTGTTAACGCGGTACATAGTAAGTACTGCTACTTATAAAGTAAGTACTTCTATATTGATTAGGACGAATATATCTTTGTATAAGATATGTCATAGTTATAGTTAGAGTATATCGTATGTGATATACTTAAATAGTTAGAATATTGATAATATATCGTCTGTGATCTAGTTATCTTTATAGAATATTCTAAGGTTTCTAGGGTTCCTTACTCTATAAAAGGAACATAGGTACAATGTCATTCATGTACCTCATTCAAGTCGATTAATAAGAGAATCGAATAGTTAAAAGTAATTATGTTCTTCTGTGCTTTATAAGTTAGATTTCGCATAAGTTATTTAGCTTGAGTAAGAGTTCTCAATGTGTTTCAGTTTGATTACAAACTACTATACTAGTTCTTAACAGAACATAGATCCAATCAAAGGGATCAACAAGTGGTATCAGAGCCAGGTTGAGAAACTCTAAAAAAGAAGAACACAACCCCATACACTCCTCTCACACAAAAAACCCAATGTCTCAACATGGTGATGACGCTCACTTGGATGATGTTCAAAACCCTGATCCAATACCACAGGGACAACCACAAGTTGTGCATCCTACACCAGCATAAGGTGGTCAAGCCGTGAATGTTGTAGCTACCTCTACAAATACAACACCTTCTCATACTCTTTCTGCTGTCAAACTCCCAGTACTCAAAGGTGACAATTATGAGACATGGGCTATACAGATGGAACATTACTTGAATCATACAGATCATACTGTGTAGCAAGTTATTAAGAATGGGAATAAACCTAAGAAGCTACACTGGTTTCCTGATGGTACATGCTATGTTCTACCTGCTATGACTGCTGAGGAGGTACAAGCAGAGATCATAGAGAGAAAAGCCAGAACTGCTTTGGCTATGGCTCTTTCAGAAGACATTTTACCCAGCTTTCATCATTATAAGGATGCTAAAGCTATGTGTGATGCCATAAAACTTAGATTTGGAAGTAATGACAAATCTAAGAAGATGAAAAAGATTGTTCTTAAGCAAGAATTTGATAACTTCTCAATTTCCAGTATAGAGGGAATACAAGGTGGCTATGGAAGATTCAGTAAGCTGCTTATTCAATTGGCTGTTTATGGACAAGTAATTACTAATGAAGAAGCTAATCTAAAATTCTTAAGGCGTGTTCCACAAGAGTGGAAAGCTTTGGCTATGCACTTCATCACAATAGATGATCTGGAAACAATTCCTTTTGATCATCTTTACAACAATCTCAGAGCATACAAGATGGATGTGAAAGGCATTGAGGTGACCAAGGCATCGACTACAACAAAGTCTAACTTGGCTTTTGTGTCAGAAGGAAACAACGGTACTTATTTTCATAATACCGCTAGTGGATCAAGCAGCGGTACATACTTCACAAATACCACTGGAGGACATACAAGTGGTACTTACCCAAAAAGTACTGAAGGTAGCCCCATAGTCCCTCAAAATCCACACGGAAGATCTTCACCATTGTTTAGTGACAATGATGCCTTCTCATTCTTTGCTGGACAAGACAATAGGCCAAGATTAACACTCAATGACTTGTTCCGAATGGATGATGCTGATGTTGAAGAGATGGATCTTAAATGGAAAGCTGCTATGGTGTTAGTAAGATCTAACAGGTTCTTCAAGAAGACTGGAAGAAAGATGACTGTTGATCCTAATGAGCCATTAGGATATGACAAGTCCAAAGTTGAATGCTATAACAATGGAAGGAATGGACACTTTGCAAGAGAATGCACTAGAGACAAAGCTGAGAGTAGCAGTCAAAAGTCCAAGAACAACTATAGAACCAGTCCAAGAATAACTGAAAGCTTTCCAAAAGGAAACAGCAGGAGTCCCAAAGGAACCAAAGCATTGGTGACTGTAGATTGAGTGGTAAATTGGGCTGAAGAAGAAGAAGAAGAGGAGCTTGGTTTAATGGCTCTCTCACATGAAGATACTGAGGTACATCCTTGTTCTAAAGACTGTGTTCTTAAATTTAATAGCTTAAAAGTAGAACTAGAGGAACAGTATCAAAAAGTCAACACATGCACTATAGAACTAAATACTTTTAAACAGGGTGTTGCTAAGTTAGAGGAAAATATAGTTTTGTATAAAAAGGCTCAACAAAACAATGAAAAGAAACTAAGAATTTTAACTCTTCAAATGAGGGAAAAAGATGTGGAAATTAAAGCCTTTGAAAGACAACTTTTGAAAGTGTGAGCAGAAAATGAAGCTTTAAAAGCCAGTCTATATAATGAAAGGGAAGTGATTAATCATTGGCAAAAGTCCTCTAAAGGATTGGGAAAACTGATTAATTCACAAATGGGGTATTATGATAAGTTAGGCCTAGGCTATAATGAGGACCAACCTGGGATAACTTTAACTGACAAGGACTTATTAAAAGGGATTTTTGATAGTTCTAGTGAGTCAGATAATACACCTGAGAATTATAGATATGCTGAACGAATGAAGGCAATTCCTCCACCACTATCAGTAATTTTCATGCCCCCTAGTAATGATACAAGTATAGAGTTAGAAAAAACAAAGGTTAAAAATACCTCAAACTCTAGTACTTTGTCCCAAGATAAGACTGTTGTGACCAAGAACATTGTTATCCACCTTTAATGAACAATTTTGTTTCTAAAGAATCTAAGACTAGTTCTGCTCCCAAGCAGGTAAAAACTTCTAGCAAGATGTTGGAAAATGATGTAAAACATAATAAAACCAAGAGGGATGGGTTAGGTTTTGATAAAGTTAAGTCAAAACAACCTTTTGGGTCTTCTTTGAGAAGAAAAGGATGTTATGTTTGTGGTAGTCTAAGTCATTTTATCAAAGACTGTACTTTGCATGAGGATAAAATTGTGAAACAAAAGGCTGCACAAAAGGTCATGACAAACAGTAAGGGGATAAATGCACTGGTTAATAGGAATCAGAAACTTAAGAATGACAAACCTAAGTTTGATCACTCAAGGGTAGCTAAACAAGTTAAAAATAACTCTACCAAAAGTTTTGTTCCTAGAGCAGTACTTATGAAACAAGGTCTAGTACCTTTGAAGTCTGGTAATTCATGTACTGGCAAGTCTAGACCTGCAAGTACTGCTAGACCAAACTTAAATACTGTTGGTTCAAAGTTTGTCAAACCAAAGTTCTCTAAGACTTCTAAAAATGTTGTTGAAAAGACCAAAACATCTAGAAGTAGGTTTAATAATAAACCAGTGCAAATGTGGGTTCCTAAAAGAGAGAAATCATGTGTTAAAGCAAAGCAGTACTTAAGGCAAAAAAAGTCTGAGCACATAGAGTCACCCTATGTCATTGACTATATAACTGAAACCATGGAGTATAAGAGTAAAAGCAGTATCACTAGGAATGCTTCTGAACAGACTCGTAAGTGTGTAGGTCCCACAAGATCCGAGCCAAATGTGGCTTGGGTCCCTGTTAAAAACTAATAAGTTTTGTTTATGTGTAGGGGCATCTAATTGATGAATTGAAAGACAAAGGTATTGTAGATAGTGGATGCTCAAGACACATGACAGGAAACAAAGATTTTCTTGCTGAATTTGAAGAATTCAGAGGAGGACCAGTAGCCTTTGGAGGTAGCAAAGGTAGAATTACTGGCAAAGGGAAAATCAATACATGGAAGTTGGAATTTAATGATGTGTTCTTGGTGAAAGAATTGAATGAGTTCAATCTATTTTCTGTATCACAAATGTGTGACATGAAGAACAAGGTGCTGTTCATAGACAAAGACTGCTTGGTGCTATCTAAAGACTTTGAGATGCCTAAAGAATCTCAAAGACTGCTCAAAGTACCCAGGCAAGAAAATATGTACACCTTTAATCTTCATACTATTACTCTAACAGGTGGTATTACATGTTTGCTAGCTAAGGCTTCTTATGATGAGTCTAATTTATGGCATAGAAGGTTAGGTCATGTGAATTTCAAGAATCTTAACAAATTAGTGAATAGGAATTTGGTTAGAGGGCTACCTAACAAATCTTTTTAGAATGATTTCACATGTGCTGCTTGTCAAAAAGGTAAACAACATAGAGCCTCTTGTAAGACCAAGACTGTCAATACTGTGACAAAACCTTTGCAATTCTTGCATATGGATTTGTTTGGTCCAGTTTCTGTAAGAAGCATTAGTCATAAGACCTTTTGTCTAGTCATAACGGATGATTATAGTAGATTCAGTTGGGTTTTCTTTTTAGCTCTTAAGAGTGAAACCAATGAATTACTTAAGGAGTTATCACTTTAGTTGAAAAGCAGTTCACTAAACAAGTTTTAATCATTAGGACAGATAGTGGGACAAAATTCAAGAATGCTGAATTTGATGAGTTCTGTAGGTCTAAAGGCATTAAGAGACAATTTAGTAATCCTAGGACTCCACAACAAAACGGAGTAGCTGAAAGGAAGAATAGGACACTAATTGAGGCTGCTAGAACTATGCTGGCTGATTCTCTTTTTCCAAATACCTTTTGGGCAGAAGCAATCAACACTGCATGTTATGTGTTAAATAGAATATTAGTGACCATGCCTCAAAACAAAACACCTTATGAACTTTTGACTGGTGTTAAGCCTACGGTAAGTCATTTAAGACATTTTGGGTGTCATGTGTCTATACTAAATACTCTTGATAATTTGGGAAAGTTTGATGGAAAGTCTGATCTAGGATATCTTGTAGGATATTCATTGCAAAGTAAAGCATATAGGGTTTACAATTTGGCATCTAAAAAGGTTGAAGAAAATGCCCATGTTAATTTCTTAGAAAATTAACCCAATATCCCAGGAATAGGTTATGCTTGGATGTTTGAGTTAGATTATCTAACTAACTCCATGGATTACTATTTTGTGCAAAAGGATTGTCAAACTAACAATGCAGGTGAGGAGTCTAGTGCAAATAATGTAGGTACTCAAGAAGAAGTTTCTTCATTAGATGATGATGTTCATATCTATGTGACCAATATGCCTACTGTTACTCCCATGTCTGCTGCTCCCAAGAAGCAAACCATGCCATCAACAGATGATTAAGCCTCCCAAGAGCTTCAAAGGCTTCAAGATCAAGAAATGAATGCTACATCTGCTAATAAGCATCCAGGAGAAAAATCTTTTGAGTCAAAACACCCAGCAGTACATACTACGCCTAGCGATACTTCATCTGCAAATACTGCTAAGTCAAAATCTGCTAAGTCTGTTGATTCATTAGAATAGATTTTACAACCTATGGATGAGGAAGACGTGTATGCTAGTCCAAATGAAGGAATCTTCTCCAAATCTTCCTATGATACGTAGGGTGCAGTAACTGATTTCAACAATTTGGAAATAGAAATTCCAGTCAGTTCTATTCCCACTCATAATGTCAACAACAACAATCCTACTACACAGATCATTGGAGATCCCAAGTCTGCTGTACAAACCAGAAGACAACTTCAAACCAATACTGAAACTCATGCACTTGTGAGTTATGTCAAACAACAGCAGAGAACTAATCATAAAGATACTTAACATTGTTTGTTTTCCTATTTCTTATCACAAGTAGAGCCCAAAAACATTGACCAGGCTCTTGATGAAGAAAGTTCGATAGATGCCATGCAAGAATAATTAACACAATTGAGCTACAAAAAGTTTGGATTCTTGTGGATCTTCCCTCAGGAAAGAGAGTAATTGGTACTATATGGGTTTTCAGGAAAAAGAAGGATGAAAGAGGAGTTTTTGTGAGGAACAAGGCAAGACTTGTTGCTCAAGGCTATAGATAGGAAGATGGGATAGACTATGATGAGGTTTTTGCACCAGTGGCAAGGATAGAAGCCATTAGGTTATTTTTGGCCTTTGAATCATATATGGGTTTTATAGTCTATCAAATGGATGTGAAAAGTGCCTTTATTTATGGTACTATTTCAGAGGAGGTATATGTCTCACAACCTCTAAGTTTTGTAGATCCTAAATTCCCCAATAGAGTCTACAAGGTTATCAAAGTACTTTATGGTCTGCATCAAGCTCCTAGGGCCTGGTATGCAACTTTATCTAATTTTCTGTTAGAGCATGGATATTGGAGAGGGACCATTGACAAAACTCTATTCATCAAGAAGAATGCTAAGGATATTATTCTAGTTCAAGTCTATGTTGATGACATCATTTTTGGTTCTACCAAGAAGTCATGGTGTGAAGAATTTTTGGCTTTGATGAAAGGAAGATTTTAGATGAGTTCTATGGGAGAACTAACTTTATTTTTGGGACTACAAGTCAAACAAATGAAAGATGGAATATCTATCAGCCAAGATAAGTATGTTGCTGAAATCTTGAATAAATTTTCATGTATGGATACAAGGAGTACAAGCACACCTTTTGAAGCTAATAAATCTTTATCAAAAGATGAACATGGAGAAAATGTTGATATTCATCTATACAGATCAATGATTGGTTCATTTATTTATCTTACTACTTTAAGGCCAGATATTATGTTTGCTGTGTGCGCCTGTTCAAGGTTCCAAGTCAATCCAAAGGTGTCACATCTACATGTTGTGAAGAATATTTTTAAGTATCTTAAAAGTCAACCTAATTTAGGATTATGGTATCCTAGAGACTCCACCTTTAAATTAGAAGCTTACTCAAAAAATGGTTATGCTGGAGCTAATAATGATAGGAAATCCAAAACAGGAGGTTGTCAATTCCTAGGCAGAAGACTCATATCATGGCAGTGTAAGAAGCAAACCATTGTTGCTACTTCTACAACTAAAGCTGAATATATAGTTGCTCATTGCTGTGGACAAGTACTTTGGATTCAAAATCAATTGTTAGATTATGGGGTTAACTTCATGAACACCAAGATTTACATTGATAATGAAAGTACTATATGTATTGTCAAGAATCCAGTATTTCACTCCAAGACCAAGCATATTGAAATAAGACATCACTTTATAAGAGATGCCTATGACAAGAAGCTTATTCAAGTCTTGAAGATTCACACAGACAACAATGTAGCTGATTTGTTGACCAAGGCATTTGATGCAAAGAGATTTGAATTCTTGGTAACACATATTGGTATGTTGAACCAATAGACTGCTGCATATGTTGAGGGGAGGTAATAGCTGTACAAACTTTTATACTAATTTTATTGTAAAGTCTATGTTTTGTGTTTTTGATGTGATTGCAGGTTGATAGAAAAAGATAAAAGAGGATATAATTATAGTGGAATGCATGAACTGGTCAAAATTGTGAGGTACCGTTATAACTCTAAGTACCGCTAGCACAAATTCAAGTACCGAGTATGTTCCAATGTACCGTTACATGTCCGTTGTACCGTTAAGGGTCTCTTTTGCAAATTTGGCGGTTTCTTCGCGCTTGAGTTTGTTATTTACTTAAATACTTACTCCAGTTATATAATTGATTCACCTAATCTTTTATTTTTATCTCTTGATTCTATAACCTTCTCTCCAATTTTTCGATCATCAAAAATACTAATGGCTTCTTTACAAGTGATCTCTAAGCATAATTTGGTTTCGAATCTCGCTTTAAATGATGACTCTCTTGGATTCCATGAGATTCTTGGTTTCTTATCTCGAAGTCATGTTTGTTTTGCACTCACTGTAAGTCCCATTGTATCTATTTCCATTATTGAACAATTTTGAAACACTACTGTATTAGGTAATCGGTTTGATCAACCTTGCATTAAGGTTAGGGTGAATCATAGAAATATATATGTAACTGAGGTACTGCTAAGGGCAAGTTTGAGATTAAATGATGAAAATGGACTCAATATGCTTAATAACACAGAGATTCATGATGGCCTTGCAGCCATGGGCTATCAGGGTGGTAGGGAAAGTCTTACTTTCTTTAAAGCTTTATTTTCACCTCAATGGAAATTGCTTTTTCATTCTATTATTCACTGTTTAAGCTCTAAAGTACATCTTTTGATCAAATTCCTGCTGCATTGGCATTAGCTGGTATTTTTCTAGAAAATAATAGGGTTTTAAATTTTTCAAGATTAATTTTTGAAGGCAAGACTAGGATTTGGAAGGAACTAAGAAGTTTTTAATGTATCCTAGATTCATTCAGGATTTAGTTAGTGACCAAATACCTAACCTACCAGAGTTAACTGATACATGGGATGTTCCTACATTCACAAAGAGACCTTTCTCTTTCTTGACCAAAAAAGGTAATGCCTTTACAAGAATAGTTACACAATTGTTTGCTCATATGTTAGCCCACCCTGCCAATAAAGAAGGTGAGGAACCTACCAATACTAGTGCTTCTAATCAAACTCCTTCTCACCAGAGTTCCCATTCCCTAGAAGATTCACAATATTCTTCTCACAATGTCGGTGCTCCACCAAACACTAATGAGATGATCCATACACCTGCTGCTTCTATTGTTGCTAGTAGTTCACCACCAGCACAAGCACCAGAGGTGGTGGATGTTGCAAATTTGACTGCTTTGTGTACTAGTTTATCCCAACAGGTATAGGTGTTGCAAAAAGAAAAACTTGATCAAGACAAGAAAATTGCTGAATTGGAAGCTAGCCTAATCAAGTTGAGGAACAAAGTATCACCTTGGATGAGGCAACATAGATCTATTTAGAAGGCTGCACTCAAAAAGCAAAGATTCAGAAACCACAAGAAAAGGCAAATGAATGCAACCAAATAGGGGAGGAATTATGAAGAACAACCACCTTCTTATGATAATCAAACAAGGATCTCTTGAAATGACATCAATTTTGAACTGGATGAAGATGTCATGGGGACTTATGAAGATGGAACTGGTTTAGAGACTGGTGTCGATGAACCTACAAATATGGAGTTTCAACAGGAAGAACCACAGCCTACTCATGAGGAGCCACAAGTTGAAGAAATGATGGTAACTCAGCCAGCACCAACACCTCAATCACCACTTCAAGTGAATTTGAGTACTTTCTATGAGAAGTTGGAGGAAAATAACATTCAATTTCCTGTATCTTTAACTCCACCACCACAAAGACAAATATGATTTCAAAGGAAACAGTCTTGCAAGTACTGTCCATATCAAGAATGAGTAATGGATCAGACAAGACTGAAGAGGTGCAAGTTGAAAGGATAGCTTCAGTGGAAGAAAGGGTATCTGCAGATACACAAGTGATTGAAGAAACACGTGTGTCAAATACTGGTGAAGTCACCATTGTTGAAGATCTAAGTACTGTTAAGCCAAATAAGCCGACTGCAAGTACTTCTAACATTGTTGAAGACCCAAGTACTACTAAGCCAACTAAGCCGACTGCAAGTACCGCCAATGATCATCCTTCACTAGAAAGTCAAACTCCTTTTGGAGAGGATGAGACTTTAGCCCAAATACTGTTTGACTTAAGAGAAAATAATTCAGCTGAGAAAGCAAAACAAGTAGAGGAAAAGAAGAAGACACAACAAGAAGTTCTTGCCAAAAAGGATCAAACTAAAGGTAATAAAGTTCAAGCTTCACACCCACTAAAGGAATAGTTATTCAACAGCAAGCTGATGAGGAAAGACGTTGAAAGCTGAAGAAGAAGCTACCTAAGATTAATCCAAAGGATAAGGGGAAAAAGCAAATACTATCAGAATCTGAAAATGAAAGTGATTCAGATGAAGATATAAGCAAAGTCATGTACAGATTTAATCAATTAGACCATGATGAGAAATATGCTTTCAGAATGCAAGAACAAATTCGTGAAGCTGAATTACAAGAAGAACTTGCAGCAAAGGAGCATTTTCTAGAAGCTAAGAGAATATAGCAAGAATGGAACATTCAAGAGTATGATATGATTCGAGCTGAATTACATGCAAGTGAGCTTCTTGCAGACTCATTGATAGCTGAAGAGAGAGATGCTTATGATGAAGAAGAGAAATCAAAGTTGATTGATGATCTGGTTAGGGAGCAATAAAGATTCTTTGCTGAAAAGAGAAGAAGAGAAAAGATTAAGCCTCCAACTACTATGCAGATTAGGAATCAAATGATGAAGTTTCTCAAGAAAGTTAAGGGTTTCACTCATATTCACCTGGTCAAGAAGAATTTTGAAGAAATCAGGACTTTGTATGAGCAAAATAAGAGAATTGATTTGAATTTTGTTGAGACTGGATCTGAAGCAGATAGAATAGCTGTTGAAAGACATAGAAGACAACAACAAAGACAATTTGGAATCACTCCTAGAATTGAGCCAAGTACTGATGAACCTACAACTAACTCTCCAACTATCAAGACCACTTATGTTAGGAAGAATAGAAAGGAGAAGGTAAGTTCAAAGGAGGAAGAGACTGCTCAAAGAATGAATAAAGGAGATGACGCTCAAGATATTGCTCAGACTAAAAATGTACAATCAGTACATACACAGTCAACAGTACATACTGAAGAGACAGTACATACAAACTTGGAAGAGGGTTCAACAGAATTTGAGGGAACCTCCAAGGGTGTTAAAAGAAAAAGATCAACAAAGAGAAAGCAGAAAGCCAAGAGGGCTAAGTCAACAGCAGAAGACAGTGATGATGATGAGAGCTTGAAGAAGTACTTGAAGATAGTAAAATTTGAAGATCAATGTATTGATACAGAGATTTTTGGAAAGAGATCATCTATTGCTATATGGATATATTCTATGGATCAAGGACTTGAAGCTCATGGAATTCAAAGAACTGATGGCACAACAAGAATATTCAGACTTTTGGAAGATATTCTTCACATTCTTGATAGACAAGATATTCAGGATCTTTTCAGGTTAGTTCAAGAAGCCAGTGTAGGTAAAACATAAGTATCACTATTATATAGGGAAATTCTCTTCATGTATAAACCACACAACTGTGATCAAGAAATGTTGAAGGTATTAGAGAATCAGGTTCCTAGTTACTAGAGATATTATAGGTCATGTGGATTGCATATTTTGGATATAGATGATGTTACATACTATATGCTACAAGAGAAGAGTTATCCATTCAAAAGAAGATTGTTGGAAAGAATGTTGGAACAACAATTAGAAGTTACAGAAGAATATGTTGATGCTTTGGAGTTGATCAGAATGGTTAAACAACAAATCAAGGATTTGAAAGATGAGGAAGAAGGCGAGAAAGAGCCTTAAGTGTTTGACTTTCAGTCACACTTCACAAATGGTTCTCAGTTCACCATGTCTAACACACATAAGAACTGGCTAGTCCGTAAGCAAATGGTTTGTGGTAAAGACTTCTCAAATCGTTGAAAGCTGGTAGTTTGCTAAAAACTATATGGTTCTATAACTCACCTTGTTTCGAGACAAAGAGTTGGCTAGTCCTTGACAAACGGTACTAGGTAAAGACTTCATCAAATCAGTTGATGGTTGACAATTTACCAAAACATTTAGGGTTATCAGTGCACCTTATTCTTTATGAATAAAGTATTGGCTACTCCAGAGTGTACGGCTAATTGGTAAAGAATATATCAAATCCGTTGATAGCTGGTGATTCGCTAAAAATCATGAAACCAATACAGATTTGTTTTTGTTGTTAACTGTTTTATTTCAGGTATGAAGATTGCAAGCAAAGAAGTATTCAAGAATAAAATACTTAGAAGGTTTTGTCTTATCAAATCAAGACTAAAGTTTATGATTCAGAGTTCATAGATTTAACTCAAGAAGACAATTACTGATGCTTCAAAGATAAATGGATGTTTACAAGACACAAGAAGATCATAGTTTGAAGACAAAGATGATGTTCATGATGTTTGAAGATTATCTTATCAGAAGAAGATCTACATTGAAGTGTTTGGCTACATTCAGTTGGATACAAATACAAATTACCAAGTTAAAATCAAGGATGAAGGAAAGACTGAAGACATGTATTCTAAATACATCCAGTACAAGAGAAACAAGAATACAACAAGTTATCATTCTTGTTTAGGGGAGGATTGTTGGGAATTATTTGTTAAGTGTCAAGTACCGTTAGTATTGTTCAGGTACTGTTAGTTATCTTTCAAGTATCGTTAGTGTTAACGCGGTACATAGTAAGTACTGCTACTTATAAAGTAAGTACTGTTATATTGATTAGGATGAATATATCTTTGTATAAGATATATCATAGTTATGATTAGAGTATATCTTATATGATATACTTAAATAGTTAGAATATTGATAATATATCGTCTGTCATATAGTTATCTTTATAGAATATTCTAAGGTTTCTAGGGTTCCTTACTCTATAAAACGAACATAGGTACAATGTTATTCATGTACCTCATTCAAGTCGATTAATAAGAGAATCGAATAGTTAAAAGTAATTATGTTCTTTTGTGCTTTATAAGTTAGATTCTTCATAACTTATTTAGCTTGAGTAAGAGTTCTCAAAGTCTTTTAGTTTGATTACAAACTACTATACTAGTTCTTAGCAGAATATAGATCCAATCAAAGGGATCAACAAATAATTTCGTCGTCCTCGATTTTCACACCAATTCCATGCTAAGCGTGCAACGAGATTATTTTCATTATAAGTTAGTAATGATAACACTACTCATATGCCCTAATAACGTACTTAGACTCCCATTTTCCTAAGTGGTATCTCTTATATTTTATTTTTGTCTTGAATGTTCACGAGGATAAATTTTTTACTTATGCGATGATAGAGATTTAGGTCTAAAAATAGAGTCATAACGGTGTAACCAAGCATCGAATTAATAACCCCTCCTAAAAGACAACGATGTCAAAAAATTAAGTCAACACGAAGGATCGATAAACACGGTTTTATAACGGTTTTGAACATGAGACTTATTACCAAGACTTTTATACGCCCCCTAACGGATGGGCCTTATTATCATAGGTTTACCTCCATATTTTATTCAACTTCGCCATGAAGCTTTTATTATGACTTCGGTCTTGCCTTGCCTTTTATTTAACCTCGCCATGAGGTGTTTATTATGGCCAAAGACGTATATCCTCACGCTAAAATCGAATTTTGGATCTTTAAAGCTTCAAAGATTAGGGAATAATTCACTTTCAATTTCGCATAGATTTTTCGGCCTTGTGAGCTTCAAATTGTTTGCTTGATTTAGGTGAGCACTTGAAATCTTATTATTAGGTGAAGCTTTTGATTATTCGGGTTGCCAATACTTCAAAACCGTAACGCTTGCGATACCTTAATGTTTTCGCAATTTAATTACATGGAAGCTACTAGAAAAGACTAGAAACCAACAATCAAGAATAAATCGCTAACCGTAACGCTTGCGATACCTTAATGTTTTTGCAATTTAATTACATGGAATCTACTAGAAAAGACTATATACAAGCGAAGGGAGAATAAGCAAACTACGAGAACAAATGAGTTTTTGAAAGAAGAGCGACTTCTACGTTTAGCATAGTAACTTATAATTAACTCTTTCATTTCTCGTCCTTATTTAAGAGACTTAGCCTAATATAAAGTTAAGGAATTGAAGCTAAGTGCTCAACACGCACGGTCGAGTAAAAAATTACTCTTATTCTCGCCATCAGAAAATCTACATTTGTGTCTTCAAACACTTATAAAATATGAGAAAAAATTTAAAATTTTGCCATTTTTAGACTTATTTTGCAACAAAATGATAAACAAAAAGATAAACTTTGGAAAGTGTGAAGGTTTGTGTGACAACCCTAGGTTTTGGATTTGTCACTTGGTCTTACTTTTAAGTTATTTTATGTGTGCTTACTTGAATTGTGTGTTTACGTGTTTATTTTGTGTGAACGAGGTTGGTGTGGTTATCATTTATGAGTATAGAAGTACTCATAAGTAAATCGAGGAACGGTTATTTCATGTTCATGAGCTCACAATTAGTGACTATGAAATGAAATGGCGATATTTTGGTGTTTACGTATACGTATAAGTATTATCATAATAGTGTATTTTTTAGGATTTACGGTTTAGCATTTAGAGGTCTCGGGTGAGGTAATTATCCATATGAATATTTTTCGGGATGGTTTTAAGTCATTTAGGACTTAGTTATAAAGTTTATTTCAAAATTTGAGATTTTTTTTAAAAGTGTATATTTTACGTCTTTTACGGTAATCGCCTAAAAACTGACTAGTTTTACGGTTTTGAGGTTTTGGACGCTTTAGGAGCTGAAATAAATTAAGGAAAATTAAGGTAATATTATTAATACATATATTAATAATAAAAAGGAAAAAAAAACGAATTTTAAGGGTGCATAGTCAGTTTTGGACGCAGAAAAGAAGGGAAAAAGGGAAAAAGAGGGAAAAAAAGGAAAGTGGGCTTATTTTTGGATTAGGATTTTATATACACCATATATATTGTTTTTAATCACAATCAAAATTCACTATTATTCCCTGGAGATTAAAAAAATTCGTGGGTTTTCATGAGGGTTTTTAGGGTTCTTCATAATTTTGGGGGTTTTCATAAATCAAAGGTAAACCTTCATAATCCTTTTTAATTTAATTGTTTTTATGTTTTTATAATCATCTTATGATGGATTTAGGTTAGGGTTTAATTTAAGAACATTAAATTAATGTTATATTAATGGTGTTATATTGATTACATAAATTAGGGCTTGTAATTAGAGGGATTAGGGTTAATTAATGAGGTTGATTTTGTTAAACCCGTTTTTAAAAACTGGGCAGAATTTTGAGTCAATTGTTTTGATCATATCGGGAGTTCTATAAACTCTTATTTTACGATCCAAGTACCCATGGAAAGATATTTGAAGTGGCTTTCCAATGCAAGAAATGAGAACTAAATTAGAGGTCGGCAAGTGGCTCAAAAACAGGTTACAACAGTCGGAGGTCAAAACAGTTTTTAATTCAGCCTGTTTTCTTTTTAAGTTTTGGGTTGTTTAGGGTACTTAGTGTTGCATTGGGATCTTCTCACGAACGTGAGAGATGGTTTATATATTGTAGTAAGTATCTGTACTTGAGCTAAGGTTGTGGTTTAGGGTAAGACCCCTTAATGGTAACAAACTTTTAGTCCGTTTAAAATCAGGAAATCTGGAATGACAAAAGTAGATATATGTATATCGGGGCCTTAACAGTAGCTTTAATGTTAGGGCAAGTGGGAGGTGTTAGCCAACATATGTAAGGGTATTAATATTCCTTTTACAGAAACCATGGGTATGTTTAAGTGGACTTTTGACTTAAAGTTTTGAGACTTAAAAAGTAGGACTGATTTGTGTAAAATATGAACGGGATAGTTATTAAACTTAATCAAGTTACGGACTTGTTAGGGAAGGTTAATAGGATGGTTAGAGCTTATCAATGAGGTTTTTATATGGGAATAGACTAGATGTCCATCATAGGTTGATGAGCCATCTTAGTGATAGGTTCGTGTATTGATTGCGTGTTTTTGGTTTGTTAGTTTGTTGCTAGTGCAAGGACTTGTGAAGAAGCTATCAGGTGAGTTTCATAGTCTCATGTTTACTATTGTTTTTGACTTCCAGATGGGATGGAAGAGACACTGTGTTGAATTATTTTCTAAATTAATGCTGTGAATGTTTTTAAGGTTTGAGATGGACTTGTGTGTACATTTATGTGATTAACTGCTATGTGATTCTTGTTTGTGTGAGATCTGGATTGGAAAGGTACATAGGTGTATGGGCGCCTATGGCACCTATGGTTAATGATAAGGCGTGATGCCTTGGAAATTGTGATTGTTGGTAAGGCGTGATGCCTTGGAAATTGTGATTGTTGGTAAGGCGTGAAGCCTTGGAAATTGTGATTGTTGGTAGGGCGTGATGCCTTGGAAATTGTGATTGTTGGTAAGGCGTGATGCCTTGGAAATTGTGGTTGTTGGTAAGGAGTGATGCCTTGGAATTGTTATGATTGATTGAACTTGAATGCTAGTTGTTAATACATAATTGTAGCACATTGTCCATATGTTATTGTGTTGATGGTTGTTATTCATAGCTTATAACTGATTTGGCGTTGGAGTCTAAACCTATGACTCTCACCAACTTTATGTTGACATGTTTTAGTGTCTCTTTCAGGTGTGAATGTGGTTAAGCGTGAGGATAGAAGTGGCTAGACTTGGATGCCTTAGGATTGCATATAGAAGGAGATCCCCGTTCCTTCTTAGTTTACCTTTATGTTTTTTTGAATAAGTGATACTGTTGGCACCTATATGTTTGTTTGGTTTATGTTTATTGTTTTCTTGGGTAAGTGGTAGGACTATTACCTACTTACCTAGACTCCTGCTATGTTGAGATATTGTCATGACCTTTATGTCTCCATTTATGACATTATAGTTGCATTTTAGTTTTCTCTATAGAGACACCGTTTGTTGTGATGATATCCATATGTCGCGCCCCATATTCCGCCATGGTGGGGTGTGACAGAATGGTATCAGAGACAATGGTTATAGAGAATTAGGTTGCCTAGTCGTGTAGCCTAGTCTATATCTTAAGGGTCCCTGCATATAGGCGTCATAGGAGTATGTGTGCATTTTATAGTAGTTGATGTGTTTGATTATTATTTTCACAGTATTTGTTAGGTTATGAACTACTATGGTTCATACTTAACTACATGTTATTTTCTTTACGAGTTTTGAATAGTGCGGGTTGAACTATAGTCGTATACATTCGTCATTGTTGGATTCCGTTTAATTACGTTTTCATGTTCTTTATACATTTTGAATTTTGTCTACGCTGGTTCAGCTGGATTACGAGTTTATATGTTTCATGCATTGGCTACGTTATTTTTAATACATGGATTTTGGATCTTACTTTATGTTGTGGTTATGTGCTTATATGAGTTGTACGATCTATGTGCATATTTGAGTTGGTAGACTGATGTGTTATGTGTAGTATTAATTCTTATAAGTGTCATCATAGGAGGGAGTGCATTAGTGAAAGGGGACTGGTATAAGTATGGTGGCCAACATAGTTATACAAGTACCACAACATTAATGGATTCCTGAGTGTGGTTGCATGGAAGAGGGTTAATACATGTTTGTATAGTATACGTTGGATGGATTTGAGTGTATGTACGCGTATGCCTATATATGTATATATCCCTTCTACTTATCGGTTGTATTCTTAGGATGGTTTTCTAGCTCTTTTCTCTTTGGGATGTTCAACTTCTGTAGTAGCGCATTTATCGAGTTCTCATTTCACGTGGTTGTTTGTACGACACTTTTGGTGTAGAAGCTATTGGGAGGGTGAAGATTTATTTTGGAATAACGATATCTTTTGTTTTGAGTCTTACATGGTAAAAAATGGAACTTGCAAATAGTAAAAAAAAAAATTAGTTGTTGGTAGTCCATAAAATGAGGGTAAAGTGTCGAAAACGTGGTTGAAATAAAGTGGAATATAATTTTTTTATTTTTACATTTAAGCATGGCTTGTTTATTTTAAAATATTTTGGTTTTGATCCCCTAAATTATTGTTCTTTAGTTAGAAATTTTTTTTTATTAAATTAAATATGTTAAAGTCATGTATTTAATCATATGATGGGTGAGAGTTTTAATTTTCTGGAATTAAAATAAATTAGAGTTTAAAATCGTTTTTTGGGTATAAATCGGAGTAGGCAGAAACTGTCGCTAAACTGTCAAAATTCGTCGTTAAACTGTCAGAAACTGTCGCTAATGTCTTGGCAGATTTTAGGTAAAATCGTTTTGGTCATAACTTATTCGTTTTTAAAGCTTTTTGAGTGATTTAAAAGCCTAAAATTATGTAATCGGAACGTACTTTTCGAATATTTAGAAAGTTTGGTAATTAGAAGTCAGTAGCTTGGTCGACTTAATTGTGCAAGTGTCGAGTTCAAGGTTAATTTTCGGACAAAATTGATTAAACTTGTGTTTTGGGTATTTTGTGGTAATGAACACTTGGAGGGTTAACATAGAGATGATTTGGGATGAAATGTGAGAGTTCTTTAGACTTTAGAATACTTGGTTATATTTGATGAGTTTTGATTTATGGTATTTATGAGTAAGACTGAAATCGGGGTGACAGTTTTAAACCCGCCGAGTTATGTGATGGCTCCTAACTTGGTTTCAAGACAGTTCTTGTTTGATGAGTTGCGAGATTTAGTTAGGTTGGTTACATAACTTTATGGTTTTAATAAGTTTCCTCGCGGACGGTTAAGGCTCATTTCTTGTTGGTTGAGATTATTTTAGTATAAACTGAGTTCGCGTTTGAACGTGGAGGTTTTATCAGGGATATGTATCCTCGTTTGTTTGCTGAGAATAAGTTGGAGTTTGGGAGTAAATCTCGGGACGAGATTTCTATTAGGAGGGAGTGATGTGACAACCCTAGGTTTTGGATTTGTCACTTGGTCTTACTTTTAAGTTATTTTATGTGTGCTTACTTGAATTGTGTGTTTACGTGTTTATTTTGTGTGAACGAGGTTGGTGTGGTTATCATTTATGAGTATAGAAGTACTCATAAGTAAATCGAGGAACGGTTATTTCATGTTCATGAGCTCACAATTAGTGACTATGAAATGAAATGGTGATATTTTGGTGTTTACGTATACGTATAAGTATTATCGTAATAGTGTATTTTTTAGGATTTACGGTTTAGCATTTAGAGGTCTCGGGTGAGGTAATTATCCATATGAATATTTTTCGCGATGGTTTTAATTCATTTAGGACTTAGTTATAAAGTTTATTTCAAAATTTGAGATTTTTTTTAAAAGTGTATATTTTACGTCTTTTACGGTAATCGCGTAAAAACTGTCTAGTTTTACGGTTTTGAGGTTTTGGAGGCTTTAGGAGCTGAAATAAATTAAGGAAAATTATGGTAATATTATTAATACATATATTAATAATAAAAAGGAAAAAAAAACGAATTTTAAGGGTGCATAGTTGGTTTTGGACGCAGAAAAGAAGGGAAAAAGGGAAAAAGAAGGAAAAAAAGAAAGTGGGCTTATTTTTGGATTAGGATTTTATGTACACCCTATATATTGTTTTTAATCACAATCAAAATTCACTATTATTCCCTGGAGATTAAAAAAATTTGTGGGTTTTCATGAGGGTTTTTAGGGTTCTTCATAATTTTGGGGGTTTTCATAAATCAAAGGTAAACCTTCATAACCCTTTTTAATTTAATTGTTTTTATGTTTTTATAATCATCTTATGATGGATTTAGGTTAGGGTTTAATTTAAGAACATTAAATTAATGTTATATTAATGGTGTTATAATGATTACATAAATTAGGGCTTGTAATTAGAGGGATTAGGGTTAATTAATGAGGTTGATTTTGTTAAACCCGTTTTTAAAAACTAGGCAGAATTTTGAGTCAATTGTTTTGATCATATCGGGAGTTCTATAAACTCTTATTTTACGATCCAAGTACCCTGGAAAGATATTTGAAGTGGCTTTCCAATGCAAGAAACGAGAACTAAATTAGAGGTCGGGAAGTGGGTCAAAAACAGGTTACAATAGTCGGAGGTAAAAATAGTTTTGAATTCAGCCTGTTTTCTTTTTAAGTTTTGGGTTGTTTGGGGTACTTAGGGTTGCATTGGGATCTTCTCACGAACGTGAGAGATGGTTTATATATTTTATTAAGTATCTGAACTTGGGCTAAGGTTGTGGTTTAGGGTAAGACCCCTTAATGGTAACAAACTTTTAGTACGTTTAAATACAGGAAATCTGGAATGACAAAAGTAGATATATGTATATTGGGGCCTTAACAGTAGCTTTAGGTTAGGGCAAGTGGGAGATGTTAGCCAACATATGTAAGGGTATGAATATTCCTTTTACAGAAACCATGGGTATGTTTACGTGGACTTTTGACTTAAAGTTTTGAGACTTAAAAACTGGGACTGATTTGTGTAAAATATGAACGGGATAGTTATTAAACTTAATTAAGTTAGGGACTTGTTAGGGAAGGTTAATGGGATGGTTAGAGCTTATAAATGAGGTTTTTATATGGGAATAGACTAGATGTCCATCATAGGTTGACGAGCCATCTTAGTGATAGGTTCGTGTATTGATTGCGTGTTTTTTGGTTTGTTAGTTTGTTGCTAGTGCAAGGACTTGTGAAGAAGATATCAGGTGAGTTTCATAGTCCCATGTTTACTATTGTTTTTTACTTCCAGATGGGATGAAAGAGACACTGTGTTGAATTATTTTCTAAATTAATGATGTGAATGTTTTTAAGGTTTGAGATGGACTTGGGTGTACATTTATGTGATTAACTGCTATGTGATTCTTGTTTGTGTGTGATCTGGAGTTGAAAGGTACATAGGTGTATGGGCGCCTATGGGACCTATGGTTAATGATAAGGCGTGATGCCTTGGAAATTGTGATTGTTGGTAAGGCATGATTCCTTGGAAATTGTGATTGTTGGTAAGGCGTGATGCCTTGGAAATTGTGATTGTTGGTAAGGCGTGATGCCTTGGAAATTGTGATTGTTGGTAAGGCGTGATGCCTTGGAAATTGTGGTTGTTGGTAAGGCGTGATGCCTTGGAATTGTTATGATTGATTGAACTTGAATGCTAGTTGTTAATACATAAATGTAGCGCATTGTCCATATGTTATTGTGTTGATTGTTGTTATTCACAGCTTATAACTGATTTGGCGTTGGAGTCTAAACCTATGACTCTCACCAACTTTATGTTGACGTGTTTTAGTGTCTCTTTCAGGTGTGAATGTGGTTAAGCGTGAGGATAGAAGTGGCTAGACTTGGATGCCTTAGGATTGCATATAGAAGGAGATCCCCGTTCCTTCTTAGTTTACCTTTATGTTTTTTTGAATAAGTGATACTGTTGGCACCTATAAGTTTGTTTGGTTTATGTTTATTGTTTGTCTTGGGTAAGTGGTAGGACTGTTACCTACTTACCTAGACTCCTGCTATGTTGAGATATTGTCATGACCTTTGTGTCTCTATTTATGACATTATAGTTGCATTTTATTTTTCTCTATATAGACACCGTTCGTTGTGATGATATCCATACGTCGCGCCCCATATTCCGCCATGGTGGGGTGTGACAGTTTGGCAAGGCAAGTATCTATTCACCCTCCCATACTAAAGTTAAACATTATCCTCAACGTTTCGAGTCTAGGGGTGCAAACACCCCCATACTAGAGACGTAGTCGAATGCTTAATCTAGCATGGAAAGGGTGTAACCGTTAAATTTAAAGCCATTTATGAAGTGTGCTATAAACCTAAGGTTAGAACATAAAAGGATATATCATGTGGATATCGAGAAATTCTTCAAAGCAAACGATCGAGTGCTCCCATAAAACGAACACGAGAGGCTCCAATCGTGAAGATCATGATCAGCTAAAAACCACATATCACAAACAACCACGGAACAAAGGTTGGAAGGGAACAAATCCCCTCACGTTACTACATTAGAAAGCGATAATATGTACATGGGGAAGGTGACTTGGTCGACTCCCCCACCAGGCACCTCGTTTTTGATTACCAAGTCATGAGCTCGACTCGATCCCCTCAATACTAATTATCATTGGGGAAGGTGACTTGGTCGAGGTAGTTCAAAGAGGGAAATTCCCCGCCAAAGTAGTGCTTCAACCTATGTCCATTCACCTTGAAATTAGGGCATCATTTTGAGCTAGCTCGATGGTCCCAAACGGAAAAACTTGGGTAACGGTGAATGGACCCGACCAACGGGATTTCAACTTCCCGGAAAAGATTTTCTAACGTGAGTTAAAAAGAAACACTTGATCTCCAATGTTAAAAACCCGGTTTTTAATTTTAAAATCATGAAACTTTTTAGTTTTCTCTTTATAAACCAATGAATTTTCATAAGCAATATCCCTTAATTCATCCAATTCATTTAATTGCATTTTCCGGTGTTTTCCCGCTGTCTCAATGTCATCATTACAATGCTTTAGGGCCCAATAAGCTTTATGTTCGAGTTCAATTGGTAAGTGAAAATTCTTCCTGTACACGATCTTGTAAGGAGTGCACCCAATGGGTGTATTATAAGCGGTACGAAAGGCCCATAAAGTGTCGTATAACTTATCCGACCATGATTGGCGGTTCTCTCCTATCGATCTCTCCAAGATCCTCTTTAACGCTCGGTTTGAAACATCGACTTGCCCACTCGTTTGTGGGTGATAAGCCGTAGAAAGTCGATGTGTAACCCCATATTTCATTAGGACCCTATCGAATTGGTCATTACAAAAATGGCTTCCACGATCTCTTATGATCGCACGAGGGGTTCCAAACCGAGAAAACAAGCTCTTCAAAAACTTGACTACCACACGAGCATCATTTGTGGGCAAATCCTTAGCTTCCACCCACTTGGATAGGTAGTCGACAGTGATAAGGATGTACTTATTACCACGAGATGATGGGAATGACCCCAAAAATCAATTCCCCAAACGTCAAAGATCTCACACACTTGGATGATGTTTTGTGGCATTTCATTGTTTTGTGAGGCTTTTCCTTGTCGTTGGCATGAGTCACACGACTACACAAGTGCATGTGCATCTCGGTAAATAATAGGCCAAAAGAAACCGACATCAAAGACCTTCTTCGCGGTGAGATTAGCACCGTGGTGTCCACCCGTGGGTCCCTCGTGACAAGCTCTAAGGATATTAGAAGCTTCCGTGCCAAATACAAAAACGTCGAATAGTTTGATCCGCACAAGTCTGAAAGAGGTAAGGGTCGTTCCAAAAGTAGAACTTGACGTCACGAAAGAATTTTTGTTTTTATTCAATCGTCATACCCTTAATGATGAAGTTCCCCGCATGGTAATTTGCGATGTCCGCAAACCATGGGGTGGATGAGTCAAGCTTAGAATTCACTACATCAAGTGTCTCGAGAGTAAATGTTTTGGTAATTTCCTTGTTCTCGTACACACTTTGTTGAGGATCTTCCAAACGAGAAAGATGATCGGCCGCTAGATTCTCGGCTCCTTTTTTGTCAAGGATTTCGACCTCAAATTCTTGTAGGAGGAGAATCCAACGAAGCAATCTCGGCTTTGCATCTTGTTTAGCCATGAGATACTTGATTGCCGAGTGATCCGTATACACTATGCATTGGGTCAAGACGAGGTAAGGTCGGAATTTCTCAAATGCATACATCACGGCAAGGAATTCCTTTTCCGTTGTAGTGTATTTAAGTTGAGCCTCAGTCATCTTCTTGCTAGCATAGTGAATAGGCAAGCTTTTCATCACGTTGCCCCAATACGGACCCTATGGCGTAATCACTTGTGTCACACATGAGCTCAAAGGGGAGGTTCCAATTGGGAGCAACAAGAATGGGAGCTTCGGTAAGTTTCCTCTTAAGGATTTCAAAGGCTTGTACACAATCTTCGTTAAAGACAGAAGGAAAATCTTTTTCGAGGAGATGTGTAATAGGTCGAGAAATCTTCAAAAAATCCTTGATGAATCGACGATAAAAGCCCGCGTGGCCTAGGAAACTCCTAACTCCCTTAACGGTTTTGGGATGGGGTAATTTGGCGATGACGTCTACCTTATCTTTGTCTTCCTCAATCCCCGCTTTCGAGACCTTGTGCCCAAAGACGATTCCTTCCTTAACCATAAAATGACATTTTTCCCAATTGAGCACAAGGTTGGTTTCCTCACAACGTTTCAACATTCTCTCAAGATTCGACAAACACGAAGTGAACGAACAACCAAACACGGAAAAATCATCCATAAAGACTTCCATCGTCTTCTCGATCATGTCATGAAAAATAACCATCATACACCGTTGAAAAGTTCTCGGTGCATTACAAAGTTCGAATGGCATTCTATGATAAGAAAACGTTCCGTAAACGTAGTTTTTTCTTGATCACAAGGATCGATGGGGATTTGGAAGTAACCGGAAAACCATCTAAAAAGCAATAGAAATTATTTCCCGCAAGACGCTCCAACATTTGGTCCATGAAGGGAAAGGGAAAATGGTGTTTACGAGTGGCGTCATTCAACGTACGATAGTCGATGCACACCCTCCAATCGGTCATGAGTCGAGTTGGAATTAACTCGTTGGCATCGTTTGGCACAACGGTCATTCCTCCCTTCATAGGGACACAATGAATAGACTCACCCAAGGCTATCGGAAATAGGGTAAATCATTCCCGCGTCAAGGAGTTTAAGGACTTCCTTTTTAATGACGTCGTGAATTTTGGGGTTCGCCCTTCTTTGGAATTGGATTGCGGGTTTGTAGTCCTTCTCCATTAAGATTTTGTGGTACAAAATTTAGGATCGATTCCCTTAATGTCGGATAATTTCCATGCAATCGCCCCTTTCTGGTCCTTTAGAACATCGATAAGTGCGGTTTTTTCATCATTCGAAAGATCTTTCGCAATAATAACCGACAACTTATATTATCCTTCCAAGAATACGTATTCAAGATGAGGAGCTAAATCTTTCAACTCGAGGATTGGTGGTTCCTCAATTGAAGATTTGGGCTCGATACTCATAACCTCCTCGGGTGGAGGAAATGGGAAATCGTTAAGAAAATCCTTGATAATCGAGAAGTCCTCATCGTTGTCGAGATCTTCGTTACAACTACGAGGAATATCAAATTATTCCAACGTAAAACCACCACCTTCAAATGGAGTGAAGGATGGTGTCGAATTATCAACAATGGGATCAAGCATATTGGGATTGCCACTATTTTCATCGTCACCAAAACCTAAAACTTCTTGTGAAAATTCCTCGCAAACGACGTCGATCATATCAACGAGGTTTATGGTCGCGACAGAATAAACATGAGAAATTGGAGAGTTTTGTGTTGCGTTTATAACAAGTTCCTCGTCGTTGAAACGTAAGGTGATTTTTCTAGCATGCACATCAATCAACACCATTGACGTATCCAAAAACGAACGACCTAAAATAAGATGAACTTGAGGATCCGTGGAAATATCGACAACGATAAAGTCTACCGGATAATAGAACATTCCCACTTTCACAAAAACGCCTTTGGCTAATCCACATGCGGGAATCGTGGAATGATCATCCAATTCGATAGACATTAGTGAAGGAGTAAGATTAGGAAGATTGAGCGACTTGAAGATTGCAAGTGGCATCAAGTTAATACTAGAACCAAGATCGGCCAAGGCATAGCATTCTTCCATATCTTTAATTGCACATGGAATCAAGAATCTACCAGGATCACCGACTTTTTGAGGTATGCGATTAAGATAAACCGATGAACAACTAGACAATTGTTGCAATTTCTCCTTGTTTTTTAACATACTCTTAAAGTTAGCGGCAAATCAAGGCATCATGACCAAAGCATCGGTAAAACTTATATCAAAATGCAAATCACGAAACATTTTCATAAAAAGCTCAAATTGGTAGTTCTTACGTTCTTTTCGTTTCTCCTTACGAAGACTCGATGGGTAAGGAAAAGATGGTGTAGGTTGAGGCATAGGCATAACCTTTGGATTCTCGGGTTCCAATGATGGTAATGGGTCAACCGTAGGTGTGGCTTGAGCGGTAATTCGTGGGATTGGGATGTGCTCCTCTTCGACCACCACCTCAGATTCTTCCTCAATTTCCTCCACCGTTGGAGTAATTGGTTGAGGAGTCGGTTCCATAAGTGTCTTACCACTTCGTGTGGTAATCACTTTCATCTCTCTCTTTGGGTTCGATATGGTGTTACTAGGAAGAATACTCGAAGATGGTTTACACATTATAGCCTCAAACATAGATGAAATTTTATCCCCAAACATAGATTGCCTCTTATCGGCCTTAAGCATCTTTTGTTTTATTTCATGTTGCCCTTGTTCCATCTTTTGTTGGTTTTGTTGTAACCTAGTCACATTACCCTCCATTTTGTTGGTATGAATCTTAAGCTCATTTGCTAACTCATTTTTCAACTCCTTTTTCAAGTCATTGTTAAACTCGGATCTTAGGCTAATGATCTCCCTTTGTATATTATCAAACCTAGCATCATTTCCATTTGCATATTAAATAAATTCATTTGGAAGATGTTTCAAGTTTTGCAAACTCTTGTTGTTGTTTTGAAAATCATTGTTTTGATTTTTGTTTGAAACTTGGTTATTAGCCCCTTGATTCCCATAGTTGTTACCCTTGTAATTGTTTTTGTAACCAACTTGATTGTTTCGATAGTTGTTAGCATTTTGATTGGGTGCGAAACCGGGTGGAGTCATTTGATTAGAGCGGGTAACATGACCGTTTTGGTTGTAAGTTCTTGTGGTCGTGTAGGCACTCGAAGTGTAATAAGTGTGAAAACAATTATCCTTTTACCACTTATTTCCAATAATAACAAGACCCAAACGTATATTTAATGTCGTAAAAGTCGGAATTATGCATGGTTTGTGTTTTTATTGTGTTTTAGGACCAAAAGATGAAAAAGAAAGAAAACATGGGCTATCACGGGCTTTTATCGAAGAAAACGAGAAAAGACGAAGTCAAAAGATCAAGAGTGCAAAAAGAACGGAAGTCCAAGGCCTATTCTGAAGATTTATCGAAGAAAAAGTCTAAAGACGGAAGTTTAATGAAGTCGAAGAACTCAAGTCTAATAGAAGAAGAAAATTACAAGACAAGTTCAATTTACATCGACAAATCCCGAGACGACGTCGAGAAAGACTAAGAATTTAAATCGAGTCGAGAAGAAAGAAAGACAGAAGGAAGCACATGCATCTCCCCATCTCTTATAAATACCCTCCTAATGACACATTAGCAGGGTGTTAGATAGTTTTATTTTCCTTTCTTTATTTTTTAGAGAGAGAAAGTTTTAACTTTCTCTCACTAAGTTTTCATCTTTTCTTCCTTTTTATCTTTCAAGTTTAAGCTTCATTTCATCCTTGTATTTGGAATTCATTAATAAAAAGTTCAAGTTAAGCTTTTTGTTCGTTAATCTCTTTCTACCTTTCTTGATTTTAGTTTGTTTTTTATCCGAAATGTTAATGCTTTTTGTGTAATCTTGATGTTTTTGTGACTAAAAGTTTTATCTTTTTATTCCTTACTAAGTTTTTATACGGTTTAAGATTTAAGCTTGTTGTGCTTATTGGCTTATTTCGTATATATAGCTTATTATCTTTTAAGTTTTCTTAAAAATTTAGTCTTTTGAATGTTTGATTCATAAAGTTTTATATAAGTGCTTATTTGTCTTTGCTTATTTATGCTTATTCGGTTCTGCTTATTTGCCTTTGAATCCCATCGTAACTGTTTTGATGCGTTACCCAGTACGATCGAGTAAGTGTGATCGCATAAACCCTAGGATTTCTACTTGCGATCCATTGCTGCGATCAAAGCTTAGATCACCAAGTAGGATCACTTGGGTGCGATCACTCATTGGGATCCTTGGGCATGATCACTCATTGCGATCGCTGACCACGATCACTTGAGTGCGATCACTCGCTGCGATCACTTGGTTTCGATCGGGGCCACATTTCTAATTTCCATCGCATTGAGTGTGATTGCTTGACCACGATCTAGGCTACGATCGACTGTTACGATCGTAGGCTACGATCACTTGGTGCGATCACCAAGTACGATCCAATAGTGCGATCCCTCATTCTTGAGTGCGATCCACCACTGCGATCTGAGTTACGATCGTGTTACGATCTAACTTTTGTTTTTGATTTTATCTTAGTTTTCGAATTTAACTTTTCCCGCAATTTTACTTAGTATTATTTTTAAACGAGATTTGTCTTAGTTTTTTTTACAAGTTTTAAGTTTCACAAAGTTTTCAAGTTTGAAATTCATTACGTTTTAATTTCCAAAAATTGCACGCTTCTCGATATCTCTATTTTTACCAAGTGTTTTCCTAGTAATTTTTAGTTTAATTTTTAAAGCTTTTATTTTTACTCAACGACATTTTTATATTTGCTTATAGTTTAAAACAGATAATCAACCCATTTTATTTGTCCACCAAGAACGATTGAGTCGCACTTTCTACTAGTAATCAATTCGAAAAGATCGGATTCAACGAACTCTCATATGAGGTAATCCCTTGTATTAAATGGCGCCGCTGTCGGCCTTCGTTAAGATTAACGGTTTTTAGTAAGAGACGCGTTGGATTTGGTGATCCGTTCATCTTTGAACGTTTTTTTTCTTGCTTACATTTTCAAAAATCCTAAAAAATATAAAATTTTCAAAAATACAAAAAAAAAACATAGAAACATAAAAAACCAAAAATATTTCTTGTCTATTTTTCTTTTCTTTTTGTAATTGTGTATGCGTACTCATGCTCGCAAGAAGAAAGTAGCTCAAGCCGAATTCATTACTCCACCTATTGTCACCATTGACAATCAACCAATGATCGATCTTTTTGCAATCGTAAGTAGAGGGCAACACCGATGTTATTGTTATACTCGAGATTGGAGCCAACTACTTTGAACTCAAATCCGGTTTCATTCAAATGGTCTCTGCTCAACCATTCTTGGGGCGTACACTTGATGATCCTCACGACCATTTCAAACGGTTTCTTCAACTCATTAATACGGTCAAGTATAATGGGGTTTCACAAGAGGTAATTCGCTTACAACTTTTTCCTTTCTCCTTAGAAGGACAAGCCTGGCATTGGCTTGATAAGGAACCGCCACAAAGTATTCTTACGTGGACGGATTTAGAGACTAAATTCATCAACTACTTTTTCCCAACGTCGCGTACTACCACTTTGCGGAATGAAATCATTACCTTTGAACAAAAGTACGGTGAGACATTTAGTGAATCTTGGGACCGTTTTAAGGAACTTTTAAGAAAGTGTCCACAACATGGTTTCACAAAAGTACATCAAATTAATACTTTTTACAATGGTTTAAGCATGAATGACCAAGATTCAATAAATAGTGCCTCGGGGGGTAATATTTTGGTTAAGTCTTCTAATTCCGCATGGGATATAATTGAGAATAAGTCTAGAGTGCAAACCAAGAGTGTTAGAACTAATGTGGCTAGTGCTAGTACTAGTGACGCCGACCAGAGAATTGATAAGCTTACTTAGCTTGTGGAATCACTTGCTGTACAAACCGGCAACAATGCCAAACAAATCAATGCCCAAGCTAATGCTTTGAGTCAATCAGTGAAATATGCGGGCGATCTCATTCATACACCGATTGTCCTTCGACTCATGAAAATCCGGAAAATTAGTATGCCGTCAAGGGTAACTTTTCTACGGGAGGCTATCAAGCACGTCCTCAAGGTGACCGCAATTTGCTCAGTTATCGTTCAAACAACTTTCTTTCAACACCCGGTTTTCCCCCTCAAAACCAAAACAACCTCAATCGCAACAATCAATACCAACCTCGAGCTCCAAATCAACATCCAACCCAAAGATACCTATATCCACCTCAAGGAAACAACCAATTTTACCAACAACCCGCTTATCAACCACCTGCCTACCATGCTCTTCCTCCTACCCAACCCACCGCATTTAATCAAGAGGTTGAAACTTATATGAGGACTAATGATGCGATAGTGCAGAATCTACAGCGGCAAATGGCCAACTTGAAAGGAGATATGGTGAAACAAGGGAATGATCTTCGAGCCCATATGCGAAACCCTTTGAACAGTCAAACGAATGACTTAAGGGATATGATGGCTAGTTTCTTCCAAAGTAATCAAGCCTCCGGTTCGGGTTCTCTTCCGAGTAACACTGTTGCTAATCCAAGAGGGGTGTTGAAAGCAATCACCACTCGAAGTGGAAAAGGTTTAAAGGAACCCGAGCTTTCTACACCTACACCGGTGATTGTGACAAAGGAAAACGAGTCCCCTTCTCAAATTCCTCCACCTTCTATTTCTCAAATTCCTCCACCTTCTATTTCTCCAATTCCTCCACCTTCTATTTCTCCAATTCCTCCACCTTCTACTTCCACCCCTCCACCAAAGGATGTGAGTGAGCAATCCACTATAAAGCCTTCATCTCAACCCAATATACCTTATCCCTCAAGGTTGAGGAAAGAGAAATTGAAGAATAAGGATGATATTCAAGTTTCGAACTTCCTAAAAATGTTCAAACAATTGAACTTTAATATCACCTTTGCCGAGGCTCTCGCTCACATACCGAAATATGCTAAAATGTTTAAAGATCTTCTCAGTGATAAGGAGAAACTTCTTGACATCTCTCAGACCCAACTTAACGAGAATTGCTCTGCAGTGCTCTTAAGGAAATTACCCACCGAACTTGGTGATCCGGGTCGTTTTCTCATTCCTTGCAACTTCCCCGGGGTAGAGAATTGTATGGCCCTAGCCGATCTAGGTGCTAGTATCAACTTAATGCCTTTAAGCGTTTGGAAACAATTATCTCTACACGAGCTAGTACCCACACGAATGACTTTGGAATTAGCCAACCGTACGGTTGCTTATCCGGTGGGTATAGCCGAAGATGTCTTCGTCGGTGTCGACAAATTCACCTTTCCGGCGGATTTTGTTGTCGTTGACTACGAGATGGACCCCCGTGTTCCATTAATCGTTGGACGTCCATTCTTGAGGACTGGTCGCACTCCCATTGATGTAGCCGCGGGCAACGAGAGCGTTAATTTCATTGACGTTCTTGATGAGGCTTGTGAAGAACATTTCAAAGACGCTTGTAAAAGTGGTTCTTCTTCTCTACCCATTGTTGAGACCATTGCCTCTATTGCTCCATCACTAACTCCATTTGGAGAAAGTGATTTCATTTTGAAAGAATTAGAAGCAACTTTGGGGAATGTGGATCTACAATATGAAGATTCTCCCTCCAATTGGGATGAAGACATTCGTACCATTGAGAAACTTCTCAATGAGGACCATATTTCTCCACCATCTCCTAAGGATATCTCTATCGATGATCCGAATTTGACTATACCTTCCATCGAAAATTCTCCGGATTTAGAGCTTAAGGACCTACCGTCTCATCTCTAGTACATTTTCCTTGAAGACAATAAGAAGTTACCCATCATCATCGCAAAGGATTTTAAAAAAGACGAAAAATCCCGACTTATCGCCGTGCTGAAAAATCATAAGAAAGCGATAGCTTGGAAAATCTCCGATATTCGTGGAATTGATCCTCACTTTTGCACACATAAAATTCTCATGGAGGAATACTTTAATCCCACTATTCAAAACCAAAGAAGGGTGAATCCCAAGATCCACGATGTTATCAAAAAAGAGGTTATCAAACTTCTTGATGCGGGAATGATCTACCCTATCTCGGATTCACCATGGGTTAGTCCGGCTCATTGTGTGCCTAACAAAGGCAGAATCACCGTTGTGCCTAATGAAAACAACGAGTTGATTCCTACTCGTCTCGTTACAGCTTGGATAGTTTGTATAGACTATCGCAAACTCAATGATGCTACGAGAAAGGATCATTTTCCCCTTCCTTTTATGGACCAAATGCTTGAACGTCTAGCGGGTAATGACTAATATTGCTTCTTAGACGGTTTCTCCGGGTATTTTCAAATTCCCATCGATCCCAAAGACCAAGAGAAAACCACATTCACTTGTCCTTATGGAACATTTGCTTATAAAAGAATGCCTTTCGGCTTATGCAATGCTCCTGGGACATTCCAAAGGTGTATGATGGCTATCTTCCATGACATGGTTGAAGAAACTATGGAAGTCTTCATGGATGATTTCTCGGTCTATGGTGATTCTTTCTCTCATTGCCTTGCCAATTTGGAACGCATGCTTAAGCGATGTGAAGACACTCGCCTTGTTCTAAATTGGGAAAATGCCATTTTATGGTAAAAGAAGGCATTGTGCTTGGACATAAAATCTCAAAAGCCGGTCTTGAAGTGGACCTTGCTAAAGTGGACGTCATAGCCAAATTACCTCCACCTTCAACCGTGAAGGGTGTGAGAATTTTCCTTGGTCATGCGGGCTTCTATCGTCGATTCATTCAATATTTTTCTAAAATCTCTCGCCCGATGACCCACCTCTTGGAAAAATATACTCCTTTTATCTTTTCTAAAGAGTGTCTTGAATCCTTCAATCTTCTTAAGGATAAGCTAACTAAGGCACCGGTCTTGGTTACCCCTAATTGGGAGCTACCTTTTGAATTGATGTGTGATGCTAGCGACTTTGCTATTGGAGCGGTTTTGGGCCAAAGAGTGAAAAAACACTTCCAACCAATCCATTATGCTAGCAATACAATGACGGGGGCTCAATTGCATTATACCACTACCGAAAAAGAGCTTTTAGGTATAGTGTATGCTTTTGAGAAGTTCCTCCCCTACCATGTTCTTTCCACCACCATTGTGTACATCGATCATTCCGCGTTGAAGTACTTGTTGACTAAGCAAGATTCTAAGCCAAGACTTCTTCGTTGGGTTTTACTCCTTCAAGAATTCAAAATTGAAATTCGTGACAAGAAGGGAGCAGAAAACCTAGCCGCGGATCATCTAAGTAGACTTGAGGATCCTTATCAAGGGGATCATCGAAATCAAGAGATCAACGACTCTTTTCCCCTTGAGGCCTTAATGTGTATCAATTCCAATCTTGATGACACCCCGTAGTTTGCGGACATTTCAAACTACTTAGCGGGTGGTATTCTCATCGAAGGGTTAACATCCCAACAAAAGAAGAAGTTCTTTAAAGATATTAAGACTTACATTTGGGATGACCCTTTTCTCTTCAAACAATGTGCTGATCTGATTATTCGTCAGTGTGTTGATGGACCCGCAACTTTAGACATTCTCTAAGCTTGCCATAAAGGACACACCGGTGGTCATTTTGGTCCCAACTACACCGCGAAGAAAGTCTTTGACTCGGGATTCTATTGGCCCACCATTTATCGTGACGCTCACGAGATGGTTAAAAATTGTGATGCTGGCCAACGCCAAGGCAAGATCACACATAAAGATGAGATGCCGCAAAATTGCATACAAGAATGTGAAATCTTTGATGTATGGGGTATCGACTTTATGGGGCCATTTCCATCATCTAAAGGGAACAAGTACATCCTCGTAGCCGTTGACTACGTATCAAAATGGGTTGAAGCTAAGGCTCTCCCTACGAACGATGCGAGGGTGGTTGTGAACTTTCTGAAGCAACTTTTTGCTCGATTCGGTGTTCCTCGTGCTATCATCAGTGACCGCGGGACTCATTTTTGCAATGATCAATTCGCAAGAGTCATGGATAAGTATGGTGTCAATCACCGTCTTTCCACCGCTTATCATCTCCAAACAAATGGTCAAGCCAAGATATCTAACCGTGGACTGAAGAGAATTCTTGAGCGTACTATGGGAGAACATCGTGCCTCGTGGGCTGATAAGTTAGATGATGCTTTGTGGGCTTTCCGTACCGCTTATAAGACCCCGATTGGTTGTACACCTTATCGTCTTGTGTTCGGGAAAGCATGCCACCTCACTATTGAGCTGGAACATAAGGCATATTGGGCCTTGAAGTGGGCTAATTTTGATATCAACAAAGCCGGCGATCTTTGAAAGATCAACTCAACGAGCTCAATGAACTGAGGAATGAAGCTTATGAGAACTCATTGATCTACAAGGAGAAAACCAAGATCATCCATGATGCTAGGATTAAGAACCGAGATTTCCACGTTGGTGATCAAGTTTTACTCTTTAACTCTCGGTTGAAGATCTTCTTAGGAAAGTTGAAGAGCCGCTGGTCTGGTGATCAAGTTTTACTCTTTAACTCTCGGTTGAAGATCTTCTCAGGAAAGCTGAAGAGCCGCTGGTCTGGTCCATTCACCGTCGCCAAAGTCTTCCTCTATGGCACCATTGAGCTTTCTCAGCCAAATGGGCCCAATTTTAAGGTGAATGGACAGCGCGTGAAGTTGTACTTTGGTGAGGACATCTCTCATGAAATGATTCCATCCCTCACCATGTTTCCCTTGAATTAAGTTCTGGGTCGAGTCAGGCTCGTGACTCGGTTAACAAAAACAAGCGCTTCTCGGGAGGAAACCCGTGATCTATCCTTTACCGTTTTCATAATAAGTGTAGGGGGAGCCCCGTATGTGTTTGTTGTCTTGTTTCTTATGTGCAGGGATTAAAGCTTCAAAGATCCATTCTCGATGACTTTTGACGAACCGTGATCCCGTGTTCCCGTCTTCCCGGTTCTATCCTAAACTGTCGTGATTCAATATTTCATATCTTATATGTTCACATTGAAATCACTATAATTGTCCTTTCCTTAGCAAGATTTAAACAACGTGCACAATGTCCTAAGTGTAAGGGAGTTTACTCCCACATGCTTAAACATTGAGGACAATGTTTATATCAAGAGTAGGGGGACTTCTATCGAAGTAAGTGGGCTTTTCCATGAATTTGTCCTCATTTTAACCAGAAAATCTGAATTTTCGACATTTTTCAATTCAATCTATTTTGGCCTTGTAATTTTCCTTTTCTATCATTATTTACTTTCTTTGCTAGAATAAATTTTAATAAAGTTGTTTTAATTTTTAAACGTTGTGAATCTTTTGACTCAACCCGAGTTTACTTATATAAGTTTACTCTACCTAGTATCCTTAACGTGTTTAATTCAAGTTTTGCTAGGCTTTTATATAGGGAACTTTTAAACGTGAAAGTCTTAACTCTCACGGGTTAAGAACAAGAACTTTTCGCGAGTTCCTATAAGTGATCCTAGAGAGTCGTTTATCAAGGGAACTTTAAAATGCGAATTTTAAACTTGAAAAAGTCTAAGAGTTTGCAAGATCCTATAGATGACTCGAAAACCCAAAACTTCGATTTAATTGGCTAAGCATCCACGAGTCTCATTCCTTGAGATTTTAAATTTTGGATAACGAGAGATGATAGATGATGAGATGGCATTTATACATGATCTCATCGTTCTTTTCGGGCTTTAAATGCATAAAAATGTCATAAAATACCATATATATGCTTGCTTTTGTGTTTATGTGTGTTTTAGGTATGGATATCGTGAAAAAGACAAAAGATCACAAGATACAAGGAAAAACGAACACGAGAAACGAAGCCGTACAAAGAACCGGGCCCTAATCATGGAATTTTCATCAAATACCCTTGAAGACTTGAAGACAAAACAAGATTGATCCTCCATTAATGAAGAAATGACACTTAAAACCCTTGTATATTAATAATTACAAGTTTGGTCCCTTAAGTTTGTCAAAATTGCAAAAAGGTCCTTCAACTTTGAAGAAATGGCAAGATTAGTCCCTCAACAAATAAAAATTGTCAATTATGGTCCCTCATGTAGTGGAAGACACAATGAAGACCTTTGAAGATCAACTTTGTCCAAGAACAGCCCTTGAAAATACTCAAAATGGATTAAATCAACCCTTTGAAATCTTTTATCAAAGTATTGTGCCAAAAGTGACAATAGGGGAAACTTATTAACAAAGGAAACGAGTTTTAGGGTTTAAAAACTTGATTTGCCAAAAATCTCAAGTTATAAGGGCTGAAGTTGCCAAATGGAAAGATTCAAACTAAAACAGGCGCCTAACACCACCTTTTCCCCCAAATTAGGATCAAAAGGGACTTACTGTACATCTTTACCCACCCAGATTTTACCTCCATCAAACGTGGGTAAATTTCCAATTCCTTTGGCACACGTGTAATTCCCACACCCCAAAACCCTTCCCACGCACAAAATACCCAATCCCACCACTGTGGACCCCAACCCCCAATTCCCTCTCAGCCAATGAGAAAACACCTTGGGCTCCAAGCACTATGACGTGTCCCAAATCAAAGGCTAAGGTTATTAGCTTACTCTCAAAGCAAAAACAAACGTCCAGGATCAAACGTGGACAGCTCATCACCAAAAATCGTCTAGAAGCTTTAGGGGCAAATTTGGGATTTTCTACTGTTAGGGTTTATGTTTTTAGTCTTCTAGGTTCTTCTATAGAGCACTATAAAAGGAGGCATCAACCTGTGATGACCCCTTGTTCCAGTTTTAAAGCTTGCACATGTAATCCCTTTTTAAAGAAATAAAAGTTTGGTTTTTGATAAATTCAATTATAATTCCTTTTTATTGTTTTTAAAAGTTGAGTGTTGTGTGAAGCTTGATTCTGAGTTCCATCCTTTGTTTGTTTCATTAATTTTGTGGTTCAAGAGTTTGTTAAGTTTCTGAAAATTGAGATTTTTGGAAGAAATTTGTTCTAAGGTTTTGGATGTTAAGAGTTTGATGTTATTGGTTATTAGTGTTATCAAAACGTGTTTAAGAAGGTTTGAAAAGTTTTTGGAAGGTTTAAAAAAAGGAAGAAAAGAAATCAGTGTTATAATATTGTGCTTGTATCATTTTTGTTTGCTTTGATTTTGATTCAAACAGGTGTGGGAAGCTGTTGATTTGTGTTCAGCACCAGCCCCAGCTGGTAGGGAGGAGGATTTGACATCCTCTAGGACCCTTGGATGTAAGGGTCCTTAGGTAAATTCCTTTTACCTTTGTAAAAGTTCAGAAAGTGTAGCTTTGTTTGATCTGGTTTGATTTGGTACTTTTGTGTGTAATAAGCTGTTGGATTTATGTTTTTGTGATGGTAAGTGCATGTTAGATGCTAAGGGAAGCAATTTGGTTAGGTTTTATAAGGTTTTGATTTAAAAAGTTTTGTTTAAGAAATTTAAAAGGGTGTTTGGATATAGGATTTAGCAGGGGATAAGTTGTGAGTTTTGATTATAAAACGTGTTAGAGAATTGAAGAAGGTTGAGATCAGTTTGCTAGATAAGTGTGTTGTCATTTGGTGCAAGTTTGTGGAATGTTTGTGTGTTAAAAAAGGTAAAACATTGCTCAATTCTGCATACTCCATATCTGCTTGTCTTTTCCTCATTTTTTGTGCCTGATCTTGTGGAAATTGTTAAGTGATAGGGTAATATAGGATTGCAGTTTGATTGTGTACCAGTTAGAGATTGTGTGTGCAAAATATGTGCATTTGAAGTTCACTTAAATGCAAGTAATCTGCTCATAAGCCACCAGACCTGGTTCATTCATTACAGCAACCTGATTAGCTGTTGTGTGCTACTGTTTTGTGATCATTGGTGTGCTAAGTGTTTATTGTTGCTAGTTTGTGACTCCTTGTGCTTAAATAAGCACAAGGGTGCCCCTCCTGTCCATCAATCAACCACCAAATAAGCATTTGGTCAAGTCCTCTTGGCTATAAAACTCAAGTAAAACACATAGCATACTGCTTGTGTTCATAAAGTTGAACAGGCCACAATTTGGTCATTATTCTTAGTTAATCTTTGCATAAAAAGGGAATTGGAGTGTGATTTGAGGTCATTACAAGTGTCACGTTGGTTAGAAAAAGAAAAAAAAAATAAAAAAAATAGCAAAAACCGTCATAGCATGGACTCGAACCCCCGACCTGTCGAGCAGGAGTGAAAGGGCTTACCATTGATCTATGAGGCTTTTTCTGTTAGCCTCTCAACACGTTAGATACTTAACCTCTTTTCATTTTTAGCTTAAACAAAATAAGCCGTAGCTTTTTCATGGGTTTTGAGCTTATTAATTAAGCAAATCTGGTTTCTCTTATTTTTCTTAGGAAAGTATTGGTGTTATTGATTTTTCTAGCCTATTTTCTTATTTTTCCATTTATTAGTTTATTTTCTAAGATTTATTTAATATACGTTTTTTATTAAATCAATAAAAAATACCAAAAAGACTTTTAATTTTTAGGAAAAATAATTTTTAGCTTTTTAATATATATTTTGAGGTTTACATATAGTTTTGGTTTTATAAACTTTAATTTTTAATTTTATATTATTTTAAGGTTTTTTATAAACTTTAAGGATTTTTATAAAATAATTAAAAAAGGTTTAGAAGCTCTAATTAGTGTTTTTCTCTTAGTTATATTATTTAGGATTTTTAGAAATTTTTTAGAATTAATTTTATAAACTTTTTATTTTTAGCAATATTTTAATATTATTTTAATATTAATTTTTCAAAATTTTATTTTTCTTTCTTTTTCATTTTTCTTAGGATCTTTATCATTAATTAGGACCTTTTCCATTTTTAGAATATTTTTATAGCTTTTAGATTAATTTTTATAATTATTTTAAGTTTAATTAGTTTTTAATTGTTTTAAATCATTTTTAGAGTTTTAAAAATATTTTTAATAGGTTTTAATTTTTAGAAAATTACTTTTTAGTCTTCTAATAATATAAGTTAAGTGATTATTCAATAAAATCATATTTTAGACATTTGAATTAGTTATATTTAATTTTAGGGCTTTAATTAGCATTTAAAATTAAATATTTAATTAATAAAAGGTTTTAAAATATCTTTGTTGGATTTTTGTCTTTATTTATATTATTATTGACTTCTTTTTAGCCTTTTTAATTATTGATTTTGTTTTTGGTCTTAGTAGTTTAATTTTTTATTTGGGTAGTTTTTCACGTTTACGTCTTTTTCGTCGTAGTTTAATTTTAACGTAACCGTCTTTTCATCTTCTCATCCCCATTCTTCCAAATATTAATCTCAAATATTTACAAGTTAATTCACACACATATACCTCCTTGGGAAACGAACTTTTTCTTCTCTTTATTTGATTGAGGGTCATTACTTGTGGTTTTCCTAAATCACTCGTTAATACTTACCGCTCATATTTAGTTGCTTGTTTTTCCTAAAGCAAGTTATCTAAATTTACCACAATCATTTTGGCGCCGCTGCCGGGGAGGTGTGTTGTGCTTTAATTTGGAAGCTTTTGTTTTTGATATTATCCATAATAAGTATTTGTGTTAAGTGGAACTCCCTTAACACGTATTATCGGTTTTCTTGGTTTTTTTTTTGTAGAAATATTATTAATATATTGTATTAAGTATCACAATCAAAATACAATATCTCCAAAAGTGTGAAAACACAACCTTAATTGGGATTTGATCTCCTAATTATTGTATTCGAATCTCAAACAAAAAGAAAAGGCAAAAATAGATAAATACTTTCGTGAAGCTCGATTTTGAAAAATACAAACTATAAGGTGGGTATAAGGCGGGTATTATAAAATATACCCTAAGGAAAAAGGCTCTTAAGTGCTTCGCGCCACCTCGTTTCCCCGCTTGCTTGTGAGTATTTTGAGATTGAAGGCTAATCGAGGGTTTTGCCGCCCAAAGTATTAATACGTATACTATATTTGCTTGGTTTCTTTGTGATTAAACCCTCGTGAACAATTTGGTTTTCACCAAAGTTCTAAAGTCATTCGAAGGCGTTCACTCCACGTGATCGTTTTCATTCCTTTGAGGCTTCTTTAATCAAGAGTTTGATTCGAGGAGAGATTTTGTAGATTGTTGTCTACGAAGATACACCAAAATCCAAAAAAATTAAATATCATCAAAAACACAAAAAAATTGAAAATCCACAAAACAACCAAAAAGAATCTTCTTTGCTCACCTCCCATTCTTCGTGAAGTTTATGATCACTCGTAATCAAGCTAAACGAGCTCGTAAACGTCTTCAAAAGCAAGCAAATCAAGGATCGTTGATTGTTGAAGAACCTCCAATTGTTGAACCTATTATAGAACAAGAAGTCGTAATGGCTAATCGTACTATGATGGAGTTGCTACAAGCACCCACCGAGGGTTTTGGAGAGGCCATTGTTATTCCCGCCATCCTTGCGGAGAATTTCGAGATTAAGACGGGTTTAATGTCTATGTTGCAAGCAAACAAGTTTCGAGGTCACGAGAAAGACAACCCGCATTACCATATTAGGAATTTCAACCGTCTCACCGCCACTAGCAAGTTTAAGGATGTTCCACATGACGCCATTAAGATGATGTTGTTTCCATACTCGTTGGATGGACCCGCAAAAATTTGGCTCGAGAAAGAACCGCCAAATTCAATTTTGACATGGGCCGATCTCGTTTCTAAGTTTGTGAACAAGTTTTTTCCACCATCTAAAACAACACACTTAAAAAATGAGATTTCACGATTTGTGCAACGTAACAATGAAAGTTTTTCAATGGGATGGGAACGATTTAAAGAGATGTTACATGAATGTCCTCACCATGATTTTTCGGAATTGCATCAAATTGATACTTTTTATAATGGGCTTAATGATCATGAACGAGATTATTTGAATGCCGCCGCGGGTGGTAATTTTTTGTGCAAGACGACAAATGAGGCTTTACAAATCATTGAAAATCGATCTAAGGTTTATAGCCCTCGTAACACACCGAGTGTTGCCAATGTGGGTTCGTCATCTTCGTCACAATCGTCTCGTAGCATTAATGCCTTACATGATGAAGCTAATGAGGAAAATCGGTTTTTTGATAGATTTGCTAATCTAATGTCCCATTGGAAGGCTCAAGAAGCTTCCAATTCCGCTTCGGTTAAAGCGGTTGCTAAGAGTTGTTTATCGTGTGGAGGAGCTCATGATCTTTCCGAGTGTATTACCGCGGATGGTAACACTTCGAGTGCTTATGTAGCAACGGGAACTTATAACCAAAACGGCCAAGGTTCCCGCCAAAATCAAGCTCCACCAAACCAAAATGCTAATAATTATCGAAACAACAACCAAGGTAATTACCAAGGCAACACACGCAATTACAACAAAGGGAATTATCAAAGTGGGAATGGACAAATCTCTAATCAAAATCAAAGCCGTGATTTTCAAAACACTACACAAGGTTTTCAAAATGCTCACACGAAAAATTTGCAAGGAGAATTTTTGGATTATGCAAAAGCAAATGATGCTAAATTTGATAATATGCAACGTGAGATGATTAGCTTAAGGTCCGAGTTGAAAAACGAGCTTAAAAATGAACTTGCTAATGAACTTAAAACTCATGCAAACAAAATGGAAGGAAATGTCCAACGTCTTCAACAAAACCAACAAAAGATGGAATTAGGACAACATGAGATTAAGCAAGAGTTATTGAAAGCGGATGCTAGGCAATCTAAATTTGAGGACCGAATGGCTAAGATGTTTGAAGCTATCATGTGTAAGCCCTCTTCTTCGGGTGGTCTTCCTAGTGATACCATTGCAAACCCGAAGGGAGAAATGAAGGTTATTACTACACGAAGTGGTAAAACTTTCAAGGAACCAATCTCTCGTCCAAGTACTTCTACGGAGAAGGAAATCGAGAAAGAACCCGAGGTGGTGGTCGAAAAGGAGCACATTACAATCCCACGAAGTACCGCTCAAACCACACCTACGGTTGAACCTACACCAATTGTGGAACCCGAGTTTCCAAGGCCGTTGCCTAATGACCAACCCACACCACCTTTACCCTACCCTTCGAGACGAAACAAAGAGAAAGCACAAGAAAGGAACAATTATCAATTTGAGCTATTTATGAAAATGTTTCGTGATCTACATTTTAACATAAGTTTTGCCGATGCTTTAATCATGATGCCTCGATTCGCCGCAAACTTCAAAAGTATGCTAAACAACAAAGAGAAGTTACAACAATCGTCTAGTTGTTCATCGGTTTTTCTAAGCCGCATACCACAAAAAGTCGGTGATCCCGGTAAATTTTTGATTCCGTGTGCTATTCAAGATATGGAGGAATGCTACGCCTTGGCCGATCTTGGTGCTAGTATTAATTTAATGCCTCTCGAGATTTTCAAATCGCTTTCTCTTCCGGCTCTTACTCCTTCGAACATGTCCATCGAGATGGCCGATCATTCTACGATGATGGCATGTGGAGTAGCCGAGGACGTTTTCGTTAAAGTCGGAAAGTTTTACTATCCCGTTGACTTTATCGTTGTAGACATTCCCATCGATCGAAAAGTTCCTCTCATTTTGGGTCGTTCATTTTTGGATACATCAAGAGCACTTATCGATGTTCATGCTCGTAAAATCACCCTTCGTTTCAATGAAGAAGAACTTGTCATCAATGCAACACAAAACTCCAATCTTTCTCATGTCTATTCTATTGCTACTTTAAACCATGGTGACTCGACCAATGTCATTTGCAAAGAATTTTCACCAAGAGTTTTAGGGAATGTCTCCAAAAACAATTTACCATTTCCTCCGCCGGTGGAGGTTATGAGTGCTAAGCCTACAAAGAAGAAACCATCAATACTTGAATCGAAAAATCCTTCGCCTCATCTCGAACATTCATTCTTGAAAAGTGTTGATAAGTTGCCGGTTTCTACGGAAGATCTTTCGGATGATGAATACGTAGACCCCAATGGGGAGGTTTTCTTCGTCGATAAACGTTTTGAGAACTTGCCACCACCAAAACCAAAACGGTTTCAAAATGTGAGAATTTTTAGTGTAACTAACATCGTCTTAGAAACACCGAATGTTTTCGACATAATCAAAAAGGGTTTTCATAAGGAGAGTTTAAAAGATAAAAAAGGAAAAGATCTTAAATGTGATTTTTCTACAAATCTAACTCCGTCATCACCGCGTGCTTTGAGTACTACAAACTCGTCTACTCCTTTTGACGATGTTTTGTGTGGTTCTAGTATGGGGGAAGCCCCTTATGTTCCCTCATCCTTGTCCACCGAGGACGAGATATTCGATCCCGGAATTTCATGTAAAGGGAAATCTCGGTCTTCCACCGATGCAATAAATGGAAACTATATCTATTTGCTTGGTGCGAGTCTACCTCGAGTAGCTCAAACGTTTGTCTTACCAATTGTCTCACCCTTCTACTTCTCATCTATTTTCTTCAAACTCTTTGAGTTTATGGCACATGTTAGAGTGGTGTTAATTTGTTTTTCCAATGGAAACGAGAACGCCATTTTCGACCCCGGTATTTTGCATCATATAAGGACTTAGTCCTTTTTACCGGTTGCTTTTTGGGCCTTGTTTATCATGTAAGCCCCACTAAAAATTGACCACACCATGATATCCCTAAATGTTCACATTTAGAGGGGATCGAGTCGAGCTCATGACTCGGTAATCAAAAACGAGGTGCCTCGTGGGGGAGATCCCATGCTTATCTTTATGCTTATTATTCACTAATAAGGGGACTTGTACCCTTCCAACTTGTTGTCTCGTGGTTGTTTGTGATTGTGTTATCTAGATCATCATCATCGTCTACGATTGAAGAACTCTCGTGTTCGTTTACGTGAGCCTCCATCGTTCGTTTGAAGAAGTTTTTCACGAATCCATGACATATCCTTTATTGTTCTAACAATTATCTTTTAGCATAATTAATAAACGGCTTTAGATATATTGTTGATCACCCTTTCCATGCTAGATCCTAAGCATTCGACTCTTCGTCTCTAGTATGGGGGTGCTCCACCTTTAGACTCGAAACATTGAGGACAATGTTTACTTTTAGTATGGGGGGGTGAATAGGTACTTGCTTTGCTACGCCCTCACGTTTTCCAACTTTCAATGTTTTGTTTTGCTAATAAGGCTAAAAATGGCCAAATTTTAAAATTTTTTCTTAGTTTTCATAAGTGTTTTTAAGACACGAATGTATATTTTCCGATGGGTAGAATAAGAGTTAATTTTTGACTTGATGGGCATTTGGAGCCATTTACATTCCTTAACCCGCTCAATTCAAGTTTTGCTAGACTTTTATATAGGGAGCTTTAAAACGCGAAAGTCTTAATTCATTCGGGTTAAGAACAAGAACTTTTCGCAAGTTCCTATAATTGATTCTAGAAAGTCACTTATCAAGGGAATTTTAAAACGCATTCTCTAAACTTGAAAAAGTCCAAGAAAGTGCAAGATCCTATAGGTGGCTTGAAAACCCAAAACTTTGATTTGATATAGTCTTAATGAAAGCTAATCCAAATTTGGCTTAATTTTGACTTGCATGGCTAAGTATTCACGAGTCTCTTTTATTAGAGGTCTTTATATAGTGAAGAACGAGAAATGATAGAGTTAGACAAGTGATCATGCTAAACGTAGAACATGAAAGTGTTCTTTCAAAAACTCATATGTTTTTAATTGTGGCTTTTTCTTCCCATAAGATCAATGCATTAGGAATAAATCATAATTGCAATAAGTAAGGTCGTACGATTTGAAAGGTTACTTAGCCTCTAGCGCAAGATCGTTTAAAAGTTGCTCGGGGTTGAATAGAGTTCATAGCCAAGGCATAACTTATTGAAGCGGGACGCGAAGATTGGCAATTATCCAAAAAGGCCCTAACAAGGCATGAGGAGCTCTATTTTTGCTAAAGATCCAAAGATGATGTGAAGTATCATTATTCCAAAATCAATATGAAGGATCGAGACACACGACGAGAAGCTATTACTCCCCTAAAGAATGGAGAAAGTCTATCCAAAAAGACCCTAACAAGGTATGAGGATAAATATATCCAAGTCCGAAAAGGAGGCGGATCGTTGTATATCAAAATCCAAAGTGAAGATTGAAGAAAAATGATGAAGTCGTGGTCCTATATGAAGAATCTCTCAAAAACGTCAAGTGAAGAAATTCCAATATATGAAGAGAAGACCATTATTTCAAGAACGTCTTCCCAAGATTTGAAGTATGAAGTACATGCCAAATATCGGTCCGAGAAAGGTCTCAAATCGTGAAACGAGTTATGCCAAGATATGAACTTAAGGAGATACACGAGAAGCCGTTTTAAAAGATTTTGTCCTTCGGCTAACTATTGATCTAATCGTGCTACTTTGCTTTCGGACTAATAACTACTCAAATAAGTCAATATGAATCACTTGTGATCCATGACAAATAGTTAAAAAATGCTAGTAACCCATTTCCTTTTATAATAACTAGGATTGCGGGGAGAAAAAGTATTACACAATTTGGACGTGTGAGTAGTGTTAGCATTGTAACTTGTACCAACAATGATCTTGTTTTTGCACTTAGCATGGAATGTATGACAATCAAGGATGACGAAGTTTACTCTAAGGGACATTAACTTGTTTCTATTCTTTGACCCTAAAAGTCACTTTTTGTGATGAAAATCATACATTATGTCTTTACACATCATCGTAGTATGTTGCAAGTCTTTTACTCTTCAATAAAGGTTAATAAAAATTGAACTTTGGTGATGCTTAGATACTTTATTCTAGCATTGCGTGAGGGCACGGCAATGGCTTAGTATGGGGGAGTGATGAGATGGCATTTATACATGATCTCATCGTTCTTTTCGGGCTTTAAATGCATAAAAATGTCATAAAATACCATATATATGCTTGCTTTTGTGTTTATGTGTGTTTTAGGTATGGATATCGTGAAAAAGACAAAAGATCACAAGATACAAGGAAAAACGAACACGAGAAACGAAGCCGTACAAAGAACCGGGCCCTAATCATGGAATTTTCATCAAATACCCTTGAAGACTTGAAGACAAAACAAGATTGATCCTCCATTAATGAAGAAATGACACTTAAAACCCTTGTATATTAATAATTACAAGTTTGGTCCCTTAAGTTTGTCAAAATTGCAAAAAGGTCCTTCAACTTTGAAGAAATGGCAAGATTAGTCCCTCAACAAATCAAAATTGTCAATTATGGTCCCTCATGAAGTGGAAGACACAATGAAGACCTTTGAAGATCAACTTTGTCCAAGAACAGCCCTTGAAAATACTCAAAATGGCAAAAATCAACCCTTTGAAATCTTTTATCAAAGTATTGTGCCAAAAGTGACAATAGGGGAAACTTATTAACAAAGGAAACGAGTTTTAGGGTTTAAAAAACTTGATTTGCCAAAAATCTCAAGTTATAAGGGCTGAAGTTGCCAAATGGAAAGATTCAAACTAAAACAGGCGCCTAACACCACCTTTTCCCCCAAATTAGGATCAAAAGGGACTTACTGTACATCTTTACCCACCCAGATTTTACCTCCATCAAACGTGGGTAAATTTCCAATTCCTTTGGCACACGTGTAATTCCCACACCCCAAAACCCTTCCCACGCACAAAATACCCAATCCCACCACTGTGGACCCCAACCCCCAATTCCCTCTCAGCCAATGAGAAAACACCTTGGGCTCCAAGCACTATGACGTGTCCCAAATCAAAGGCTAAGGTTATTAGCTTACTCTCAAAGCAAAAACAAACGTCCAGGATCAAACGTGGACAGCTCATCACCAAAAATCGTCTAGAAGCTTTAGGGGCAAATTTGGGATTTTCTACTGTTAGGGTTTATGTTTTTAGTCTTCTAGGTTCTTCTATAGAGCACTATAAAAGGAGGCATCAACCTGTGATGACCCCTTGTTCCAGTTTTAAAGCTTGCACATGTAATCCCTTTTTAAAGAAATAGAAGTTTGGTTTTTGATAAATTCAATTATAATTCCTTTTTATTGTTTTTAAAAGTTGAGTGTTGTGTGAAGCTTGATTCTGAGTTCCATCCTTTGTTTGTTTCATTAATTTTGTGGTTCAAGAGTTTGTTGAGTTTCTGAAAATTGAGATTTTTGGAAGAAATTTGTTCTAAGGTTTTGGATGTTAAGAGTTTGATGTTATTGGTTATTAGTGTTATCAAAACGTGTTTAAGAAGGTTTGAAAAGTTTTTGGAAGGTTTAAAAAAAGGAAGAAAAGAAATCAGTGTTATAATATTGTGCTTGTATCATTTTTGTTTGCTTTGATTTTGATTCAAACAGGTGTGGGAAGCTGTTGATTTGTGTTCAGCACCAGCCCCAGCTGGTAGGGAGGAGGATTTGACATCCTCTAGGACCCTTGGATGTAAGGGTCCTTAGGTAAATTCCTTTTACCTTTGTAAAAGTTCAGAAAGTGTAGCTTTGTTTGATCTGGTTTGATTTGGTACTTTTGTGTGTAATAAGCTGTTGGATTTATGTTTTTGTGATGGTAAGTGCATGTTAGATGCTAAGGGAAGCAATTTGGTTAGGTTTTATAAGGTTTTGATTTAAAAAGTTTTGTTTAAGAAATTTAAAAGGGTGTTTGGATATAGGATTTAGCAGGGGATAAGTTGTGAGTTTTGATTATAAAACGTGTTAGAGAATTGAAGAAGGTTGAGATCAGTTTGCTAGATAAGTGTGTTGTCATTTGGTGCAAGTTTGTGGAATGTTTGTGTGTTAAAAAAGGTAAAACATTGCTCAATTCTGCATACTCCATATCTGCTTGTCTTTTCCTCATTTTTTGTGCCTGATCTTGTGGAAATTGTTAAGTGATAGGGTAATATAGGATTGCAGTTTGATTGTGTACCAGTTAGAGATTGTGTGTGCAAAATATGTGCATTTGAAGTTCACTTGAATGCAAGTAATCTGCTCATAAGCCACCAGACCTGGTTCATTCATTACAGCAACCTGATTAGCTGTTGTGTGCTACTGTTTTGTGATCATTGGTGTGCTAAGTGTTTATTGTTGCTAGTTTGTGACTCCTTGTGCTTAAATAAGCACAAGGGTGCCCCTCCTGTCCATCAATCAACCACCAAATAAGCATTTGGTCAAGTCCTCTTGGCTATAAAACTCAAGTAAAACACATAGCATACTGCTTGTGTTCATAAAGTTGAACATGCCACAATTTGGTCATTATTCTTAGTTAATCTTTGCATAAAAAGGGAATTGGAGTGTGATTTGAGGTCATTACAAGTGTCACGTTGGTTAGAAAAAGAAAAAAGAAAATAAAAAAAAATAGCAAAAACCGTCATAGCATGGACTCGAACCCCCGACCTGTCGAGCAGGAGTGAAAGGGCTTACCATTGATCTATGAGGCTTTTTCTGTTAGCCTCTCAACACGTTAGATACTTAACCTCTTTTCATTTTTAGCTTAAACAAAATAAGCCGTAGCTTTTTCATGGGTTTTGAGCTTATTAATTAAGCAAATCTGGTTTCTCTTATTTTTCTTAGGAAAGTATTGGTGTTATTGATTTTTCTAGCCTATTTTCTTATTTTTCCATTTATTAGTTTATTTTCTAAGATTTATTTAATATACGTTTTTTATTAAATCAATAAAAAATACCAAAAAGACTTTTAATTTTTAGGAAAAATAATTTTTAGCTTTTTAATATATATTTTGAGGTTTACATATAGTTTTGGTTTTATAAACTTTAATTTTTAATTTTATATTATTTTAAGGTTTTTTATAAACTTTAAGGATTTTTATAAAATAATTAAAAAAGGTTTAGAAGCTCTAATTAGTGTTTTTCTCTTAGTTATATTATTTAGGATTTTTAGAAATTTTTTAGAATTAATTTTATAAACTTTTTATTTTTAGCAATATTTTAATATTATTTTAATATTAATTTTTCAAAATTTTATTTTTCTTTCTTTTTCATTTTTCTTAGGATCTTTATCATTAATTAGGACCTTTTCCATTTTTAGAATATTTTTATAGCTTTTAGATTAATTTTTATAATTATTTTAAGTTTAATTAGTTTTTAATTGTTTTAAATCATTTTTAGAGTTTTAAAAATATTTTTAATAGGTTTTAATTTTTAGAAAATTACTTTTTAGTCTTCTAATAATATAAGTTAAGTGATTATTCAATAAAATCATATTTTAGACATTTGAATTAGTTATATTTAATTTTAGGGCTTTAATTAGCATTTAAAATTAAATATTTAATTAATAAAAGGTTTTAAAATATCTTTGTTGGATTTTTGTCTTTATTTATATTATTATTGACTTCTTTTTAGCCTTTTTAATTATTGATTTTGTTTTTGGTCTTAGTAGTTTAATTTTTTATTTGGGTAGTTTTTCACGTTTACGTCTTTTTCGTCGTAGTTTAATTTTAACGTAACCGTCTTTTCATCTTCTCATCCCCATTCTTCCAAATATTAATCTCAAATATTTACAAGTTAATTCACACACATATACCTCCTTGGGAAACGAATCTCTTCTCTCTTTTAAGTGATTGGGTCATTAGTGTTGATTTTTCCTAAAATCATCACTCGATACTTACCGCTCATATACGTTCTTTTGTTTTCCTAAACAAGAGTCGTATTTTACCACAATCAATAGAGTCAATTATAAGTTTGGTATTATTTCATGAATTTATGTGAGTTGATTATAAGCTTTTTCTCCCATCGCTTGCTAATAAATTTAACTGCAATAAATAAGGTCGTACGATTTGAAAATTTACTTAGCTTCTAGCACAAGATCGTATAAAAGTTGCTCGGTATTAATTAGAGTTCATAGCCAAGGCATAACTTATTGAAGCGGGACGCGAAGATTGGCGAGTCCAAAAAGGCCCTAACAAGGCATGAGGGCTACATTTTGTTGCTAAAGATCCAAAAGTTATGTGAAGAATCATTTATCGAAAATCAATATGAAGGATCGAGACACACGAAGAAAAGCAATACTCCCCAAAAGAGCATGGAGAAGTCTATCCAAAAAGGCCCTAACAAGGTATGAGAATAAATAGATCCAAGTCCTAAAAGGAGGCGGATTGTGACAACCGTGGTTTTGAGGTTCGTCACTTGATCCTATTTTTAGGTAATTTATGTGTGACTATTTGATTAGTGTGTTTACATGTTTATTTAGCGTGAACGAGGTTGGTGTGGGTATCGTATATGGGTATAAGGTACTCATAAGTAAATCGAGGAACGGTTATTTCATGTTCATGAGCTCACAATTAGTCACTATGAAATGAAATGGTTTTATTTTGGTGTTTATGTATACGTATAAGTATTCTAGTAAATTGTATTTTTTTTAGGATTTGGGGTTTAGCATTTAGAGGTCTCGGGTAAGGTGTTTAGTCATGTGAGTATTTTTCGGGATGGTTTTAAGTCATTTAGGACATAGTTATAAAGTTTATTTCAAAATTTAAGATTTTTTTTTAAACTGTATATTTTACGTTTCTTTACGGTATACGCGTAAATTTGACTAGTTTTACGGTTTTTAGGTTTTGAAGGCTTTAGGAGATGAAATAAATTAAGGAAAATTAAGGTAATATTGTTATTAAAATTATTAATTACTTTAATAAAAAAATGAAATTATGGGGGGTAAGGGTTGGTTAAAACAAAAGGAAGGGAAAAAAAAGAAAAAAAAGGAAAGTGGGCAATTATACCTAGCTAGGACTTGTCAATAACTATATAAGGTGTAAAATAAGATGGAAAAGACATAATACCTGGAGCAAAAGAAAAAAACGACGGCCAATTGAGAAAAGTTAGGGTTCTTCAAAAAAATCTTGGTTTCCATTAATCTTAAGGTAAAACTTTCAAATTCCTTTTTAATTTAATTGTTTTTAATTCTTTCTCAATCATCTTATGATGGATTTAGGTTAGGGTTTAAATTAAAATCTGTATATTAATGATATTATAATGAGGAGGTGAATTAGGGCTTGTAATTAGTGGAGTTATGGGTAATTAATTAGACTAATTATGTTAAAATAGTTTTTTAAAAACTGGACAGAATTTTAGGTCAATTTTTTTGACCATATATAGAGTTCTACAAACTCTTATTTTATGATCCAAGTATCCCTGGAAAGGTAATTGAGATGGCTTTCAAATTCAAGAAACGAGAACTAAATTGGAGGTCGGGAAGTGGGTCAAAAACAGGTTACAACAGTCAGAGGTCAAAATAGTTTTGAAATCAGCTGGTTTTCAATTAATGTTTTAGGATGACTGGGGTACTTAGGAGTACACTTGAGCCCTCTAATGAGCATGTGAGTTTATCTATATATTAAATAAGAGGCCTGGAGGAGGGCTAACGAAATGGGTTAGGGTAAGACCCCCTAATCATAACAAACGTTTTGTATGTTCAAAATCAGTAAAAATCCGGATAGACAAAAGTATATATATATATCGGGGCCTTAACAGTTGCTTTAAGGTTGGGGCAAAACGGAGGAGTTAGCTAACATATGTAAGGGAATAGGGTTTCCTTTACAGAGGTCATGGGTATGGTTAGGTGGACGTTTGGCTTATAGTTTGGAGACCTAAAAAACGGGACTGTTTTGGGTAAAATGTTAACGAGACGGGTTATGAATAAAACTAAGTTAAGGGCTTTATAGAGGGGTGTAATGAGATGCTTAGAGCATATAAATGAGGTACATATATGGGAGAATGTTATATGTCCATCATGGATTGATGAGCCATCTTAGTGTTTGGTTCATGTTTTGATTGTGTGTTTTTGTTTGTTAGCTTTTTGCTAGTGCGTGGATTTTTGGAGAAGCTCAATCAGGTGAGTTTCATAGTCCTATATCTTTTAATGATTTTCACTTCCAGACGGGATGGAAGAGACATTGTATGGTTTTGTAACTAATGATGTGAATGTTTTTATGGTTTGTGATGGACTTGTGTGTGCACTTATGTGATTAACTGCTATGTGAATTCTTGATTGTGTTTATGATTTAGATCGGGGGACACGTACCGTCTCAGTTATTGTGGTTTGACTTGGTACCAAGGGGATGTTGACAAGGCGGGGCCTTGGGGAGGTACATAGATGTGTGAGCATCTATAGGACTAATGGATAATGACAAGGCAGGGCCTTGGGATTGGTACATAGGTGTATGGGTGCCTATGGTACCATGGTGTTTGCTAAGGCTGGGAGCCTTGGATTTGGTTTGGAATGATTGATCTTGAATGTTAGTTGTTAATGCATACTTGTAGCGCATTTTCCATATGTTTAGTGGTTTATGGTTGTTCACAGCTTATTATAATCTATTTTTGGTTGGAGTCTAAACCTATGACTCTCACCAACATTATGTTGACGTGTTTTAGTGTCTCTTTCAGGTGATAAAGTGGTTAAGCGTGAGAAGATATATGGCTAGGATTGGAGTCGCGTAGGAATGCATTTAGAAGGAGATCCCCGTTCCTTCTTAGTTTATTTTTCTGTTTGTTTCAATAAGTGATACTATGAACCTATATGTTGATTTGTTTGTGTTATTTGTTTGTCTTGGGTAAGAGGTAGGACTGTTACCTACTTACCTAGACTCCAGCATTGATGAGATATTGTCATGACATTTGTGTCACCTTTTATGACATTTCTAATTCATATAGTTCTCTCTACGGACACGCTATTTTTGTGATGATATCCATGTGTCGCGTCCCATATTCCGCCATGGTGGGGTGTGACAGAATGGTATCAGAAACAGGTTATAGAGAATTAGGTTGCCTAGTCTAGTAACCTAGTCTATAGCTTAAGGGTCCCTGCATATAGGCGTCATAGGAGTATGTGTGCATTTTATATAATTAAAGTTTTCTGGATGTTATTGGTTTTTACTTGCGATGTTTGTTAAGTTTTGACTAGTATGAGTTGAACAATAGTGGTTCATACTTAGCCACATGTTATTTTCTTTTCGGGGTGTGACTAGTGCTGGTTGAACCATAATCATCCACGCTAGTCATTGTCGTATTTTGCTTAAATTGTACATTATAGTATATAATTTGGAACATGGTAGTTTCTATCTTTTGTTGGGTTATTTTCTGTACCTGAGGTATAGTATTTTTCTTTTGATGTTTAACTCATGTTCCCTAAGAATCATGTGGTGGTGCGGGTTATTAGGAGTAGGTGGATATGAAGGATTTTAAGTTGTTTCCACACCTTATGGGCGACATGACTTATAACTGATTATGTTTTCGTTTTTGGATTTAGTCTATGCTGTTTTAGCTAGACTATGGATTTATGTATTTCAAGAGTTTGACTATGTAATTTTAATGGATGGAGTTTTAGAATTTTTTTTGGTTATGTGGTTATGAGCTTATGTGAGTAGATGGATATATGTGTTATGTGTTGTATTAATTCTTATAAGTGTCATCATAGGAGGGATTGCATTGGAGAAAGGGTAATTGTATAAGTATGGTGGCCAACATAGTTATACAAGTACCACAACTTCAATGGATTCCATTGCATGAAAGAGGGTTAGTACATGCTTGTATAGTAGATGTTAGACGGATTTAAGTATATGTATCCCGATATGCCTATATATGTATGATCCCCTACAATTATCGATTGTATCCTTAGGAGGGTGGCTAGCTCGTTTTTTTTATATTAAACCTACGTTGTAGCGTATTCTTTGAGTTTCGTATTTCACGTGTAGGTTTTAAAATGGTTTTCTTGGTTTTAAGTCTAATTAAATAACTTGGGATTTATTTTAAGATAATGAAATCTTTTGTGTTGGGTCTTACATTTCTTTTGGTCGGTATATATTGAAAAACAAGGGACATGGAAATCCACTATAGAGTTAGATAGTTGGTTGTATTCGGTAAAATAAGGGTAAGGTGTTGGAGTCGTGTTTGAAACAAGATGTAACATAAGATTTTTTTTAATCAACACTTATTTATTTCAAATTCTAAAAGACTTTCTTTAAAATAAAGCGAAATAAAATTTCTTTCTACTTAAATAGTTTATATAAGTGAGCTTAATCAATATACGTCATTTATAATTATTTATGCAAGACTAAACAAAGTTCATGAAAATTTCACATACATTTATTTCTTTTCATTTAAAAAGTATTACGTTAATTACTAAGAGGATTCTTTAGTTTTTTTTTAAAAAACAACTAGTATGAAACTGTTTTGGTCATAACTTGTTCGTTTTTAAAGCTTTTTGGGTGATTCAAAAGCCTAAAATTATGTACTCGGAATGTACTTTTCAAATATTTGGTATGTATAGTCATGGGTGTCAGTAGCTGATCGAAATTTTGGTACAAGTGACGGGTTCAAGGTTGAGTTTAGAATAGTAGTTTTTTTATGATTTGGGATGCACGGGATACCTAGTCTTTGAGTTGAGTTTTGAGATCGTCGAGAAGGTTGTTTGTAGATTGTTTGAGTCACATAGATGTGGTAAGGAAAGAAAAAAAATATTCTTTTGGAAATTCGATCTTGTGCACGGTTTAAATAATATGTCGCGGGGCATAAGATGTTTTGGTTGCCATTAAGTGTTTCTTAGATAATTTTTCGTTGTCATGAGTCATTTGAATTGGTACATGTTTGAGTTTTCCTTTTGAGTTTTTGTGGTTTTGGTATGTTTTAACTCGTGCACGTGAAATGTCGTTAGTGATCCGTGGGTTTGATTCGTTGATCGTATCTAGTGGATTCAGGATGTAGTTTTGGGTTCGTATTGATTGGGAGCGTTAAGGTAGACATATGAAAGACTTGGTCGCGCCTACACGTTATGTAGGTGGCCCTGAGAGAATGGTCGGAATGCCCTTAGTGGGGATGAAAGAGTTAAAAGTTCGTAGACGATCTAATGTGGTCATGAGGTCTCTTAGGAGTGCCAACGGAGATGAATAGAGATTTGTATAATGTATGGATATTTGGCACAAGTAACGTGCCATAGAGAGTGTTGGAAGGGGATATAATACCTCAAAGGTATTTATGATTGTTCGTAAGGCATGTAAGTTTTCCGAAAATTTCCTGAGATTTAGTAGGTTTGCCTATTACTGTGAGGTAGAACCATAAATAGAGCAAGTAGGAGAAGTGAGAGGAGTTGTAGTTAGTGCCTTTCCAAGGAAATTGTTGATGGAATGATTTTAAGAGCAAGAGTTGTTAGAAATTGCAACTGATGCAAGGTAAAATTTGAGTTGCTTAGTAGTAGATTGGCTGTGAAAAGCGGTTGAGTGGTCTGATAAGAGGAAGTATTGGTATTTTAGAATACGTGTAGATTTTCGCGAGTAGAACGAGGTAGAAATTTAGTCTGATTGCTTCTAAGAGAGGGTGCAAGGAGGACGTAGTTGAAACTGCTAAGGATGTTGTATGAACGCTTTGGGTTTACGGTTATGATTTTGGCTTCGCCGAGGCGCTTGCAGTTTTCATGGAGTCAATGAACCGGGGGTGCATGACAATATATAAACGAGTTGTCATCGGGAGCATCGACGACATCTTGATCTACTCAAATCTAAGAAGGAGAGTGAGGCGAATTATGAGTTGGTTTTGGAGTTGTTAGGAAAGGGAATTATACGTGAGATTTTCAAGTGTGAGTTTTAGGATTAAGTTGGCCAGGACGAGTAGTCAAAGATGATGGCATATCGTGGAACCAGCAAGGGGCAAAGTGAAGAAGGGTGAGGAAGCGTTTTGGAGGCTGAAGAGGTGGATTGGATAATGAGTAGATCTTGGAATTATCGGAAGGACTGGATGAATTCGCGAAGCATGACGATACGTGGAGCAAGGATTTGGATGTATACGAGAATGACAAAGAAAGGCGGTTGTTTATACGTTGTGGGAACTAAATATTTGGAAGAACTAGATAGACTTAGTTAGTAGAACTGGATTGTTATATCTGCCTAGAATGCTAGAGGCATTTGGGGTACGAGACGTAGAGAATGATCTATACAGATCATGAACGTCTCCAACACATATTTAATCATCTTGATTGAACATTTGGAAAAGGTGATGGGTGGAGTTAAGTGATGAAGGAAAATTGCAAGGCCAAGTACCATCTGGGAAAGGCAAGCATGGTTGATGAGACATGGAATAAGAAGAATGAAGTGAATCTGAGACGAACTTAAACTATATGGATGACGTATTAGGGTGGTTTGGATGAAGGATGTAGGTTGCACGAGTTGAGTTGTCTAAAGCAGAGAACGCGTCAACATGTATTTTGCGTGGCTTGGACAATCATATGGAGAAAAGGGACGTAGACTATACTTCCTACATAGATAGGAGTAGCTTAGAAAGGGCGATGTAAGGACGAAGTTGGTGAAAGGGATACATAATGGGGTGGAGGAATAAGTACGACGAGAGTTGGATGATAGTCGATAGACTGACTAATTCATCTCATATTTCAAGAGGAATGAGAAGTCACGTAGTTGAGAAGTTGGAAGGATTGCGTACGGATGTGATGGAATAGAGGGTTTTGCGTAAAAGTTAGCCTAATATGTATGGAATGCCTTATGCAGGATTATGGCAAGGGAAGAAACGATGGGAAGCAAGCGTAGTATACCGTTGATAGACTAATGTTTGGTATGAGCATACAATAGGGGTAATTGAGAAAGACGCCTAGAAGATTGGCGTGAGATTTGGAGATAGTTGGAGAACGCATTATATTAGGAAGAATTCTTCTACAAAGAGAGAGTCACCGGTGAGAGGGGCATATTCCCCATTGATGAGGATGTAAGGAATAAAGGAGGAAACACCTAAGTTATAGGCTGAAGACGGGATATAAGATGGTATGGAAATTAAGATTGTGGAGAGACAAGTGAAAAGTAGTATGGAGGAATAATGATTCGAGGGAGCAAGAGGTTGTGAAGATAGTGGGGTGATATTGAAGAGAAACCGTTAGAGCAAGAGGTTAGTAGTCACGAACAATGGAATGTCCACCTAGAGAAAAGGTGTAACACATGTTAGTATGAAGGATGGTTAGTTACTTGGTGTCGAGCATGGGAAAGCAAGGATGAGGTGGTGGTTATGACATGTTTCTTGTGAATATTATGGGAAGAATTTGGTTATGCAATCTTGCATATACCATTGGATGTGTTTAAGGTTGGGAGAACTTCCGAAGGATGGAAATTGCATAGAGGATAGAAGCCGTTAGGTATGGTGATAGGAATTGTAGTAGAAACTGCTGGAGTTAATTCATAGGAGATGAGGTGGATCACAGTTACAGTGGGATGAAGTTAGAAGCGGCCAACATATTGGACCGGAGGTGGATCGGAAGACTATGGAGGTGGTGGCAGTGACTAAGTAGAGGTTGAAAATAGCAAAGAACCGACAAGAGAGCTATGCGGACAAGAGGCGTAAGCCGTTGAGATTTGAGATAAAGTTATGCTAAGGGTTTCATCATGGAAAGGGGTGATGCAGTTTGGAAAGAAAAGGGAAGTTAGCCCCTAGATTTGTGGGTCCATTTGAAATCCTTGAAAGGATTGGGCTTGTGGCGTATAGGTTGAGATTACCGGAGGAATTGAGTAGTGTGCATGACTTATTTCATGTATCAAACTTGAGGAAATGCTTAGCAAGAACTGACTTGCAAGTACCGTTAGATGATATTAGTATGGATACGATTCTTCGTTTTATCGAAGAGCCGATAGAGATTTTGGGTCGTGAAGGTAGGACGTTGGATAAAAAGGGTAATATACCGTAGTTATGGGTAGATGGAATTTGGAACGTGGACTAGAGTTCACGTGGGAACGGGAAGGATTTATGAGGAGCAAGTATCCTCATCTAATTGATAATGACGATCCTTAGGAGTAAATCTCGGGACGAGATTTCTATTAGGAGGGAGTGATGTGACAACCGTGGTTTTGAGGTTCGTCACTTGGTCCTATTTTTAGGTTAATTTATGTATGACTATTTGATTAGTGTGTTTACATGTTTCTTTTGCGTGAACGAGTTTGGCGTGGGTATCGTATATGAGTATAAGCTACTCATAAGTAAATCAAGGAACGATTATTTCATGTTCATGAGCTCACAATTAGTGACTATGAAATGAAATGGTTTTATTTTGGTGTTTACGTATACGTATAAGTATTATAGTAAATTGTATATTTTTAGGATTTGGGGTTTAGCATTTAGAGGTCTCGGGTAAGGTGTTTAGTCATGTGAGTATTTTTCGGGATGGTTTTAATTCATTTAGGACATAGTTATAAAGTTTATTCCAAAATTTAAGATTTTTTTTAAAACTGTATATTTTACGTTTTTTTACGGTATACGCGTAAATTTGACTAGTTTTACGGTTTTGAGGTTTTGAAGGCTTTAGGAGCTGAAATAAATTAAGGAAAATTAAGGTAATATTTTTATTACAATTATTAATTAGTTTAATAAAAAACGAAATTATGGGGGGTAAGGGTCGGTTAAAACAAAAGGAAGAAAAAAAAAAGAAAAAAAAGGAAAGTGGGCAATTATACTTTGGCTAGGACTTGTTGATAACTATATAAGGTGTAAAATAAGATGTAAAAGACATAATCCCTGGAGCAAAAGGAAAAAAACAACGGCCAATTGAGAAAAGTTAGGGTTCTTCAAAAAAATCTTGGTTTCCATTAATCTTAAGGTAAAACTTTCAAATCCCTTTTCAATTTAATTGTTTTTTATTCTTTCTCAATCATCTTATGATGGATTTAGGTTAGGGTTTAAATGAAAATCTGTATATTAATGATATTATAATGATAAGGTGAGTTAGGTCTTGTAATTAGTGGAGTTATGGGTAATTAATTAGACTAATTATGTTAAAATCGTTTTTTAAAAACTGGGCAGAATTTTAGGTCAATTGTTTTGACCATATATAGAGTTCTACAAACTCTTATTTTACGATCCAAGTATCCCTGAAAAGGTAATTGAGATGGCTTTCAAATGCAAGAAACGAGAACTAAATTGGAGGTCGGGAAGTGGGTCAAAAACAGGTTAGAACAGTCGGAGGTCAAAACAGTTTTGAAATCAGTGGGTTTTCAATTAATGTTTTAGGGTGATTGGGGTACTTAGGAGTAAACTTTAGCCCTCTTGGGTTAGGGTAAGACCTCCTAATCATAACAAACTTTTTGTATGTTCAAAATCAGTAAAATCCGGATAGACAAAAGTATATATATAGAGGGGTGTAATGAGATGCTTAACGAGACGGGTTATGAAGTAAACTGTTAACGAGACGGGTTATGTTAACGAGACGGGTTATGAAGTAAACTAAGTTAAGGGCTTTATAGAGGGGTGTAATGAGATGCTTAGAGCATATAAATGAGGTATATATGGGAGAAGGTTAGATGTCCATCATGGATTGATGAGTCATCTTAGTGTTTGGTTCATGTTTTGATTGTGTGCTTTTGTTTGTTAGCTTTTTGCTAGTGCATGGATTTTGGAGAAGCTCAATCAGGTGAGTTTCATAGTCCCATATCTTTTAATGATTTTCACTTCCAGATGGGATGGAAGAGACACCGTATGGTTTTGTAACTAATGTTGTAAATGTTTTTATGGTTTGTGATGGACTTATGTGTGCACTTATGTGATTAACTGCTATGTGAATTCTTGATTGTGTTTATGATTTGGATCGGGGGACACGTACCGTCTCAGTTATTGTGGTTTGACTTGGTACCAAGGGGATGTTGACAAGGCGGGGCCTTGGGGAGGTACATAGATGTGTGAGCATCTATGGGAACAATGGATAATGACAAGGCGGGGCCTTGGGATTGGTACATAGGTGTATGGGCGCCTATGGTACCATGGTGTTTGGTACGGCTGGGAGCCTTGGATTTGGTTTAGAATGATTGATCTTGAATGTTAGTTGTTAATGCATACTTGTAGCACATTGTCCATATGTTTAGTGGTTTATGATTGTTCACAGCTTATTATAATCTATTTTCGGTTGGAGTCTAAACCTATGACTTTCACCAACATTATGTTGACGTGTTTTAGTGTCTCTATCAGGTGATAAAGTGGTTAAGCGTGAGAACATATGTGGCTAGGATTTAAGTTGCGTAGGAATGCATTTAGAAGGAGATCCCCGTTCCTTCTTAGTTTATTTTTCTGTTTGTTTCAATAAGTGATACTATGAACCTATATGTTGATTTGTTTATGTTATTTGTTTGTCTTGGGTAAGAGGTAGGATTGTTACCTACTTACCTAGACTCCAGCCTTGATGAGATATTGTCATGACATTTATGTCACCTTTTATGACATTTCTAATTCATATAGTTCTCTCTATGGACACGCTATTGTTGTGATGATATCTATGTGTCGCGTCCCATATTCCGCCATGGTGGGGTGTGATAGGTGTGTAAACACCCATCTATTCTACCACTTAACTACAATAATAACCGGACCAAAACGTGTATTTTATGTCTTTTATGTCGGAATTATGCGTGGTTTGTGTTTTTGTTGTGATTTAGGATGAAAAGGTGAAAAGTGGAGAAAACACGGACATTCACGGGCATTTACGGACTTTTATTGAAGAAAAGGATGAAAGACGAAGTCAATAAGTCAAGAGTGCAAAAAGAACGGAAGTCCACGACCAATTCTGAAGATTTATCGAAGAAAAAGTCAAAAGACTGAAGTTTATCAAAAGCCGAAGAACTCAAGTCTATTTTATTGAAGAATTTAAAGACGAGTTCAAAAGAAATCCCGAAGTCAAAAGTCCCTTAAGTCCAAGATTAAAGAAGATTAGAAGAAAAGGACTAAGTACGCAATTAATGAAGATTAAAAGAAGGAGGGACTTAATTATGCAATTAAGAGAAAAGGAAAGAGGGGAGGAAGCTTCCTTAATCCTCCCCTATAAATAGATTAGATTAGTCATTTTTCACTGTGGTTGGCTAAGTGTGACAATTAGTCTTCCACCATTTTCATATCTTGTCATTTACTTTTCATGTCATTTAAATTCATGTTATGCACCTTAATTACCATTTAATTCCAAGTAAGTTTTCATTTTAATTCTTGTCAAATCTTTATTTTATCTTGTCAATCTCTTATCTACCTTTCTTATTCTTTGATTCATGTGTTTATGTTATGATCATGTTTATGCTTTATTTTGATCTTAATGGTTTTTGATTATTGTGGTTAAAGTTGTTTGATTTCGTGTTTTAAATTGCTTGTTGATGTTTATTTGTTAAATCGTTACTGTTTATTATTATCTGTGTGTTTGATTTTGGTTATTTTGTTATTATATATGCTGCTACTGTTTTCCTTGTTCTTCGGGGGTTTTTGCTTTGTTTTTGATATTTCCAGGAGAAGTTCCGAACCAAAGAAGGAGGGAAGAGCTCATTCGGAACTCCCAAAGTTCCGAATCAAGGTTTCATCCGGAACTCCAAAAGTTCCGAACCAAGCTTGTTCATCCGGAACTTTCAAAGTTCCGGACGAAGTTAAAACTTCCGAACCAAAGGGATTCATTCGGAACTCCAAAGTTCCGAACCAAGGGTTTCATTCGGAACTTTTCAAAAGTTCCGAGTCAACTTGAAGTTCCGAATCAAGGACCAAAGTTCCGAATAAAGGCTTTTCATTTGGAAGTCATAATCTTCCGAGTCAAGGTTGTTCATTCGGAACTTCCAAAAGTTCCGGATCAAGGGTCATCTTCCGACTCAAGGGAGGTTCATTCGGAAGTTCCAAAACTTCCGAATCAAGAGCTTCATCCGGAAACTTCCGAATCAAGGGGTGACCTAAAACTTCCGAATCAAGGCAGATTCTACAAGTTCCGAATCAGTAAGTTCCGAACGAAGCATTGATTTGGATAAGTGACATATTCAGACCAATTTGTTCCGGATCACGGATTTTGGTAATATTCCAAGTGAAGAAGAATCATTTCAACCAAAGGTGACATTTAGGACGAGTGATTGTTCCAAACGAAGGTTTATTCCGAATGAGTTGTATTCAGGTTCTTATTTGCTTTCGTCTTTGATTTTTATTTTCAAGCTTTATTTTTCCTGCCTTTTATTTAATTGCACTTTTAGATTATTTGCCTTAGTTTTAGTTGCACTTTAAGTTTGCCTTAGATAGATTTAAGTTACGTCATTTACTTTAGTGCCCCTTAATTTAAGTCACGTTTTTAAATACTTGCACTTTACTTTAATTAGACTTAGATTTATTTGAAGAGCACTTTTACTTTAATTGTTTTACACCTTTTTATTTTAAAATACTACAACGACACAGCTTTGTTCCACCAAAATAAAACGAAGTCACATAGAGAGCTAAGATCAATTCGATTAGACATACTTAAAACGAATCTTTTTAACCTGAGTAAAATCTAGTTATCAAATGGCGCCGTTGCCGGCTCTTTTCGTTAAGATCAACAGTTTTCTGTGCTAGACACGTTGCTTTTTGGGATCCGTTTACTTGTGAACGTTATTTTTCTTGCCTAAAAAATTCCAAAAACTCATAAAAATTAAAATTGATAAAAAACCATAAAAATTAAAAATTTAAAAAAATACAAAAAGATTTTATCTTTCTTGTGTATATATATTGTCTTTGTGTTTGGTTTTGTTTTCTTTTATATTTTCAGGTGTATGCGTACTAGATCTTCTAATTATCAAGAGCCCGAGCCTCAAGAAGATTTAGATATGGCAGGTGTTAACAACAACATTCCACCGAACCTGAATAATAATAATAACAACAATGCTCTTCCATAGCCCGATCTTCGGACCATGGAGGAACTTTGTCAACCAACAATGTTTGGACGAGGAGGACCGATTGCGCCGATGCAAATCAACGCTCCTGAGTTTTCGTTGAAGCACCACATGATTCAGCAAGTACAAACAAACCCATTTAGAGGATTGCCTGATGATGATGCCAACAAACACCTCGACAAGTTCATTACAATCACCCAAAGCATGAAGTTGCCTGGGGCCACAATGGATGTACTCCGCCTACAACTCTTCCCACATACTTTATCGCATCATGCCGAGAAATGGTTTGATCGTCTCCCGAAGAATTCTATTCACACTTGGGATGATATGACTCAACGATTTCTTTCGCGCTACTTTCCACCATCCATGGTCACAAGCCTTCGCAATCAGATCAGCGGTTTCATGCAAGATCCCGATGAATCTCTTTTCGACGCTTGGGAGAGATATAATGTCTTGATCGACCGTTGTCCAAACCACAACATGCTTCCGGTCACCTTGATCGATACTTTCTACAACGGATTGACTTTTCGAGATCGTGATACGATCAATGCAGCCGCCGGGGGCACATTCATGAAAAGAAGACCCGAGGAGTGTAGAGAGTTAATTGAGAACATGACTACTCACCACAAGAACTGGGATTCCTCTGCATCTTCAAGGAACAACCCGAGAGTCAATGTTTCCTCAACCTCAGCAAACCCTGAGATGACCGAACTCACCCGCATGATGGCCGAAATGAGCAAAAGTATTACGCTTCTCGCTTCAAACCAACAACAACATCAAGTTAAAGCGGTTGCTAATCCTTGTGAAACATGTGGCGGTCCTCACTCATACACCGATTGTCCTTCGACACAAGGAAATCCGGAAAATGTGTATGCAGCTTACGGTAATTATTCACCAGAAAATTACCAAGCTAGACAACAAGGGGATAGAAATCTGCTGAGTTACCGTTCAAACAATTACCTTTCACCCGGTTTTTCTCCTCAAAACCAAAACCCCGCAAACAACTACAATAGAAGCAACCAAATCCCACCTCGTGCTTCTAACCCTTATCAACCACTCACCCAACAACACCCACCCATTAATCCCGATGTTGACACCATCATAAGAACTCAAGGTGAGCAAATCAAGAATCTACAGAGCCAAATAATCAATTTGAAAGGAGATATCTTGAAGCAAGGTAATGACATCAGAACCGAGGTTCGTGATAATCTTCAATCCTCCTTCATCACTCAAACAACTGAATTAAAGAATCTATTGGCTAGTTTCTTGCCCGAAGCTCAACTTTCTTCTTCTTCGGGTTCTCTACCTTCAAACACCGTCCCCAATCCGCGAGCTAATGTGAGTGCTATAACTACGCGTAGTGGAATTACCCTTGTCGATCCACCTATCCCACCACCATCATCTACACCTCCTCCACCACCATGTATCCCTACTCCTCCTACACCTAGTGTTAGTGCACCATTAACGTCTCCGCCTCGTCATGACGATGTATCTCGGAAGGACCCTTCAACATCACAACCTTCACCACCTACACCTTCACCTAACCCTTATCAACCTAGCATCCCATACCCTTCTCGCATAGGCAAGACCAACGAGCTAACTAAGAATGACTGTCAAGTATCGAAATATGTGGATATGCTATCTAAAATGACCATCAAAATTAGCCTTGTTGAAGCACTTTGCCACATGCCGAAATTTGTCAAAGCATTCAAGGAATTGCTTAGCAAGAAGGAGAAGCTGATTGAACTCGCCAACACACGATTAAATGAAAACTGCTCTGCAGTCCTTCTTAGAGAACTTCCGGAAAAGCTTGGAGATCCCGGTCGTTTTGTGTTGCCTTGCGTGTTCAACAAAACTGAAGAATTTACTGCCCTTGCTGATCTCGGGGCTAGTATAAATTTGATGCCACTGAGTGTTTGGAAAACACTATCATTACCCGACCTCATTCCAACAAAGATGACTCTAGAACTTGCAAATCGCACTCTCGCTTACCCCGTTGGTATAGCCGAAGACGTGTTTATCAAAGTTGGCACATTTACTTTCCCGGTCGATTTTGTCGTAGTTGATTATGAAATGGACCCTCGTATTCCTTTAATACTTGGTCGGCCATTTTTTAGAACCGGACGAGCTTTAGTAGATGTGGCCGAAGGTGAGTTAATCTTACGAGTCGGGGATGATTCAAAAGTTTTTAAAATGGGGAAGCTTACAGGCAAATCCTTTTGGAGGCCGAGAATCAGTGAATATGATTAATGTGCTCGATGACTTTACCGTCTATGACAATCCTCTATTCGAGTCTTCCACTGATAATCCACTCTTTGAAGATAATGTGGATGATTCTCACTCTACTTTGGACGCTTCTCCCATTTATGATTCTCAACCGGTCTTCGATGCTTATGATGATGATGATTCTAGCTCAGATTCGGATGATTTTGATTATACTTCTGAGTATCCCGAGCTGCCCACTTTCGATGATTTTGATGAGGCTGATACTCTCTCGAGCGATTCTTGACATGATGAAGATCCTCCGCCATCACTCGATCCTACTTTGGACGATTATTCATTTGAGGAAGATTTTTCTGAATTTCTTAACACATACTTCCCTCATGAGAGTGATGCTCCTCCTTTAGACTTTGAAGATTATCGCCTTGATCCTACTTTGGATTTGAAGAGCATTTTGTCAAAGGAGAAGAAACCGGTCGACACCGAAATCCGTTGCACTTATGATTTGACACCTCTTTGTCCCACTTCTGAGGACGAGGTTGTGCTTCTTTGCGGATCTTCTTCACACTCGGCTGAGCCAGAGTGCTATTTTCCCCTGAAGGAAAAGGTGTTCGATCCCGGTATTGAAGTCTTTAAGCCATCTCAGTATCCACCTGATGAAATAAAAGGAAAACTCTTTGGAACCATTGAAGACATGCTTGCACCACTTCATCCTTGCTTCTACCGTGCTCCATTACTGCTTAAGGGAACCCTGCCTACTCTTCTTTGGCTTGCCTTGTTCGCCTTAAGCTTGTGTTATTTGATGGATGAAAACTATGTCTTCGATCCTGGTGGATATGTTTCATGCTACTTCCGTTGATGATCAAGGTCGAGTCAGGCTCACGACTCGGTTAACAAAAACCAAGCGCTTCTTGGGAGGCAACCCATGCATTTATCCTTTCGCTTTCTTTACCATAAGTGTAGGGGGGACCCTTTTGGATTGCTATTTCCTCTCCTCTTCAATGATCTACTCTTGATGATTCTTGATGACCCGTGATTCCGTGTTCTACTTCTTCCCGGTTCTATCCTAAACTCTTTTCGATTCACTATTTTATATTTTCTCAATATTAAAATAGGAATCTCTTTAGTTGTCTTTTCCTTAGCGAGATTTAAACAACGTGCACAATGTCCTAAGTGTAGGGGAGCTTACTCCCACATGCTTAAACATTGAGGACAATGTTTATCTTAAGTGTAGGGGGGACTTCTATCGAAGTAAGTGGTCTTTTCCTTGTATTTGTCCTCATTTTAACCGGAAAACCAATTTTTCGACATTTTTCAAAATTTTTGATCTATTTTGGCCTATTAGTTTTTCCTTTTGTATAGTTATTTTCCTTCTTTGCTTGAATAAATGTTTAATAAGTGGTTTAATTTTCAAACGTTGTGAATCTTTTGACTCAATCCGAGTTTACTCTAGCTAGTATCCTTAACGTGTTTAAGTCAAGTTTTGCAAGGCTTTTATATAGGGAGCTTTAAAACGCGAAAGTCTTAACCCTCACGGGTTAAGAACAAGAACTTTTCGCAAGTTTCTATAATTGATCCTAGAGAGTCGTTTATCAAGGGAAGTTTAAGATGCGATTTCTAAACTTGAAAAAGTCCAAGAATTTGCAAGATCCTATAGGCGACTCGAAAACCCAAAATTTTGATTTAATAGGCTAAGTATCCACGAATCTCATTACATGAGATTTTAAACTGTGGAGAACGAGAGATGATAGAGCCAATTATAAGTTCGGTATTCTTTCGTGAATTTATGTGAGTTAATTATAAGCCTATTCTCCCATCGCTTGCTAATAATTTATTTGCTAATAAATAAGGTTGTACGATTTGAAAAGTTACTTAGCTTCTAGCCCCAGATTGTTTAAAAGTTGCTCGGTAATGACGAGAGTTCATAGCCAAGGCATAACTTATGAAGCGGGGCGCGAAGATTGGCGAGTCCGAAAAGGCCCTAACAAGGCATGAGGGCTATGTTTTGTTGCTAAAGATCCAAAGTGATGTGAAGAATCATTTATCAAAAATCAATATGAAGGATCGAGACACACGACGTAAAGCAAAACTCCCCAAAAGTCATGGAGAAGTGTATCCGAAAAGACCCTAACAAGGTATGAGGATAAATAGATCCAAGTCATAAAAGGAGGCGGATCGTTGTACATCAAAGTCCAAAATAAAGATTGGAGAAAAATGAAGAAGTCGTGGTCCAAGTATGAATCTCTCAAAACTTCAAGTGAAGAAATTCCAATTATGAAGAGAAGACCATTATTTCATGAACGTCTCTCAAGATTTGAAGTATGAAGTCGCTGCCAAATATCGGTCCGAGAAAGGTCTCAAATCGCGAAGCGAGTTATGCCAAGATATGAACTTTTTGATATCCCGAGAAGCAGTTTTAAAAGATTTGGTCCTTTAGCTAACTATTGATTAAATCGTGCACTTTATTTTCAGACTAAATAACTATCGAAATAAGTCAAACAATGTATCTTCGTGATCATTCAAGACAAATAATAAAATATAAGAGATACACCTAGGAATAGGGGAGTCTTAGTGAGTAATTGGCCCACATGAATTCATGTTAGTCTACTAACTTATAATAACAATGATCTCGTTTTTAAGCTGGGTTTGGAGAAAGTGAAAACTTGAGGATGATGATTATTCATAACATTTTCTAAACCCAAGGTATGCTTTTGATTTCTTTATTTTGTATGTTTTCAATTTTCTATCTCTTTAATAAAGGCCAACGTGGATTGATTATGATGAAAAGTGTAATCTTGCTTTGTAACTAATACATTGCATGAGGACATTGCAATGGTCAAGTGTAGGGGATTTGATAGGTGTGTAAACACCCATCTATTCTACCACTTAACTACAATAATAACCGGACCAAAACGTGTATTTTATGTCTTTTATGTCGGAATTATGCGTGGTTTGTGTTTTTGTTGTGATTTAGGATGAAAAGGTGAAAAGTGGAGAAAACACGGACATTCACGGGCATTTACGGACTTTTATTGAAGAAAAGGATGAAAGACGAAGTCAAGAAGTCAAGAGTGCAAAAAGAACGGAAGTCCACGACCAATTCTGAAGATTTATCGAAGAAAAAGTCAAAAGACTGAAGTTTATCAAAAGCCGAAGAACTCAAGTCTATTTTATTGAAGAATTTAAAGACGAGTTCAAAAGAAATCCCGAAGTCAAAAGTCCCTTAAGTCCAAGATTAAAGAATATTAGAAGAAAAGGACTAAGTACGCAATTAATGAAGATTAAAAGAAGGAGGGACTTAATTATGCAATTAAGAGAAAAGGAAAGAGGGGAGGAAGCTTCCTTAATCCTCCCCTATAAATAGATTAGATTAGTCATTTTTCACTGTGGTTGGCTAAGTGTAACAATTAGTCTTCCACCATTTTCATATCTTGTCATTTACTTTTCATGTCATTTAAATTCATGTTATGCACCTTAATTACCATTTAATTCCAAGTAAGTTTTCATTTTAATTCTTGTCAAATCTTTATTTTATCTTGTCAATCTCTTATCTACCTTTCTTATTCTTTGATTCATGTGTTTATGTTATGATCATGTTTATGCTTTATTTTGATCTTAATGGTTTTTGATTATTGTGGTTAAAGTTGTTTGATTTCGTGTTTTAAATTGCTTGTTGATGTTTATTTGTTAAATCGTTACTGTTTATTATTATCCGTGTGTTTGATTTTGGTTATTTTGTTATTATATCTGTTGCTACTGTTTTCCTTGTACTTCGGGGGTTTTTGCTTTGTTTTTGATATTTCCAGGAGAAGTTCTGAACCAAAGAAGGAGGGAAGAGCTCATTCGGAACTCCCAAAGTTCCGAATCAAGGTTTCATCCGGAACTCCAAAAGTTCCGAACCAAGCTTGTTCATCCGGAACTTTCAAAGTTCCGGACGAAGTTAAAACTTCCGAACCAAAGGGATTCATTCGGAACTCCAAAGTTCCGAACCAAGGGTTTCATTCGGAACTTTTCAAAAGTTCCGAGTCAACTTGAAGTTCCGAATCAAGGACCAAAGTTCCGAATAAAGGCTTTTCATTCGGAAGTCATAAACTTCCGAGTCAAGGTTGTTCATTCGGAACTTCCAAAAGTTCCGGATCAAGGGTCATATTCCGACTCAAGGGAGGTTCATTCGGAAGTTCCAAAACTTCCGAATCAAGAGCTTCATCCGGAAACTTCCGAATCAAGGGGTGACCTAAAACTTCCGAATCAAGGCAGATTCTACAAGTTCCGAATCAGTAAGTTCCGAACGAAGCATTGATTTGGATAAGTGACATATTCAGACCAATTTGTTCCGGATCAAGGATTTTGGTAATATTCCAAGTGAAGAAGAATCATTTCAACCAAAGGTGACATTTAGGACGAGTGATTGTTCCAAACGAAGGTTTATTCCGAATGAGCTGTATTCAGGTTCTTATTAGCTTTCGTCTTTGATTTTTATTTTCAAGCTTTATTTTTCCTGCCTTTTATTTAATTGCACTTTTAGATTATTTGCCTTAGTTTTAGTTGCACTTTAAGTTTGCCATAGATAGATTTAAGTTACGTCATTTACTTTAGTGCCCCTTAATTTAAGTCACGTTTTTAAATACTTGCACTTTACTTTAATTAGACTTAGATTTATTTGAAGAGCACTTTTACTTTAATTGTTTTGCACCTTTTTATTTTAAAATACTACAACGACACAACTTTGTTCCACCAAAATAAAACGAAGTCACATAGAGAGCTAAGATCAATTCGATTAGACATACTTAAAACTAATCTTTTTAACCTGAGTAAAATCTAGTTATCAGGGTGTGACACAGATCGTTGTATATCAAAGTCCAAAATAAAGATTGGAGAAAAATGAAGAAGTCATGGTCCAAATATGAAGAATCTCTCAAAAACTTCAAGTGAAGAAATTCCTATTATGAAGAGAAGACCATAATTTCAAGAATGTCTCTCAAGATTCGAAGTATGAAGTCGCTACCAAATATCGGTCCGAGAAAGGTCTCAAATCGTGAAGTGAGTTATGCCAAGATATGAACTTTAAGAGGTCCCGAGAATCAGTTTTAAATGTTTTGGTACTTTAGCTAACTATGGATTAAATCATCCCACTTTATTTTCAGCCTAAATAACTATCGAAATAAGTCAAACAATGCATCATCATGATCATTCAGATACACCTAGGAATAAGGGAGTCTAAGTGAATAATTGGGCCACATGAGTTTGTGTTAGTTTGCTAACTTATAATAACAATGATCTCGTTTTTAAGCTTGGTTTGGGGAACGTGAAACTTGAGGATGATGAACATTCATGACGGCCAAAACCCCAATGTAAGTCTTTGATTTCTTTTCTTATTTTGAACATATTTCTATTTTTTTTAATCTCCTTAAAGTTTAGTATTTAATAAAGGCCAAGGTGGGTTATCTATGATGAGAAATGTAAAATGTGCTTTGAAATTAATGCATTGAATGAGGGCATTGCAATGGTCAAGTGTATGGAATTTAATAAGTGTGAAAACACTTATCCTTTTACCACTTATTTCCAATAATAACAAGACCAAAACATATATTTTATGTCGTAAAAGTCGGAATTATGTATGGTTTGTGTTTTTATTGTGTTTTAGGACCAAAAGATGAAAAAGGAAGAAAACATGGGCTATCATGTAACACTCTCAAATTTCGTATCGGTACAGCGGAAGGGTCTTTTAGAGTGCTACAGGATAGCACAATAACTCCAATCATAGACAACACATAAAAATGGTTGTACAAGGTTCAACATACATTCATTCGATAAAAAGTTTTAAAGTGTACAACAGGTCCCAAATCATACAGGTCATTTAGTTTACAAAACATAGATCGAATGAACATTTTTATTATTATGTGGGCCATCAGAGTTGATCTCCATCCGGATTACCTTCAAGCACCTGAGATAAAAACATGCACAAATCATATCAGCGAATGCCGAATGAATTCATAGAGTTTAATAAAACCGTTATATAAAACAATCGTTGAAATCAGAACACAAGTATAAAATCAGAAGTAAGTCCTCGTATTGCTAGTCAGGCAATATAGAAATCAAAGCATACATCTTAAACCGTCCATGAGACCGTAGCCTCAATATTACCATTATAGGTAATATTATTATCGTTCTTACCATCGTATCATATCGGATATTTAGATTATATAGGATTCATTTGGATTATTATTAGCCGCAAGACATTGTTACCTTACTATCACAACAACGGGCCGCGAACCCGAAAAACAATTTGCCCATCTAAGTTAGCGTGTCGTCACAAAAATCACGCTATGTAAATCTTCTCATACATAAATTCGCTTACCAATCAATGTGGTACGACGGAGATCAACCGTCAAGGCGCGAACTGGGGTGATCGTCACCACATAGTACAATCATATGCATAAGCGTCTACCAAATCCCGGTAGTTCATAATTCATGCTAATGGGACTTTGAGTGACATAACCTAACTACTAATAATCCTTTTTATCTCGTTTATAGGGTCATAGCATCATTCGGGTCCATATCATTAAGCATACCATCGGGACTACTTGTGTTCTATTTTATCAAAAACTAGCATGTTATCTCCCTCGCGGGTTTACAAATCATTTTATAAAACATTTAAAAGAGTGCGAGGCTATGAACTCACGTTGATAATGAAAGGCGATTTATCGGCTACGGGCGTGCTTTGGTCACGGAAACCTATATAAATAATAATCGGTCTTAGATTTTTGTCCAATGACTTTATCAAAATAAAAAATATACATATGATGATTTTGTACATATGATGATGATCAAGTGGGTTTATATATTCTTATTTACTCATTTTAGTGTTTATGTATTGATAACTTTTTACTAGTTTACCAGTTTTATCTATTTACCTGTTTTAAGTCCAATAAGCTTATTATAAGTTCTTTAACTTGTATTAGTCCATTTTATACTTGTATTATCAGTATTTATACTTTATATTTTGGGCCCAAACGGGTTAAGCCCAATAAGTATTTTTTATAAATGTTTAACTTATTTAGTTAAATTATTAGTCCAATATGCTAACTTAGCTCGTTAATGTCCGTATGTCCTGTAGTTCGGGTTTTATCGGTTTTTACTGGTATTAGATACTTATATATCAGTATATGACTTTTAAAAACTTTAAATTATATGGGTTTGATCGTCTATGTTTTAATTGGCGAAAAACGTTAATCTTACGATAATAGCCGAAAAAGTCGTAAAAATCATGTTTATAGTTTTTATAGCTTATAAATCTTATTCAACTACCATTTTTATAAAGTGTCCATTTGTTTAACCTTATACATATTTATATAAATGAAATTCATAAGTTAGTGGGTTTTAATTTCACATTTTATACTATATTATTTGAGTGCTTATATAATAGTATTAAACATTAATTCTTCAAAATCTGTTTTTAGTTTCATCTTCACTATTTTTATCATAAATAGAGTTCTACAATGAGTTAGAAGCTCATTTTTGGATTGCATGAACTTCATATTATGTGCTACAAATAAGTTAGTTATAGCTACTGCTCATTCCATGTCTAACTATCCTTAACAGTCCCTACAAAACAGACTATTCAGATTAGCACACTCATCTTGTTTTGATCATATCTCACTCATTTTGATGATTCCATTGCATGGCCAACTCTCACATGTGTATGACATCTTATACTTACTGTAAATGGATTCCACCACGCAATTTTATCAGTTTAAGTTTTGGTTACTTACTGTTTTTATACAGCCAACAAATTAAGCATGATTTTAGCCTTGTTTCTTATGGTTATTCATCTTTTTAAGCATATTTATCAACACTTGATCCCCACACAATATTTTTATCATCATATATTCATCATATACATATACAACAAGAAATAAAATACATTTGATATTTACAAAAATAACAAAAGAAATGGAAAGGATAATCTTCTTTACCAACCAAGATTATATCTTGTTTTTGGAAGACAACAATTTGATGAACACCAAATATATCTCCAAGATCATCAATCACCAAGATAGTTTGTTGAGAAATTAGCCCTAAGACACAAGAGAATCAAGTCCTTTGTTGTTAAAATGGCCACCAATCAATCAAGGCTTCAAGGTTTCTCGATAATATGGCTAGATAACATGTATCTTGTGGCTAGAAAAGATCAAATGGTGGTGTAGGGTGATGAAGTGGAACGGCAAGTGTAGAGAGAGAGAGAGAGTATGTGTGAGTTGTTTGCATGTATAAAATGGAAGTAATGGGAAAGTTAGATGGTTTAGCTAGTTTTGGTGGGTGAATAAGCTTCAAAATGAAGCTAAGTTACAAGTGTAGCTTAAGTTAGTGTAAGGATGCCACATCTTTGATGTGGTGTCCTCTTTTGGGCCGTCCCATATATAGTGGGGTGGGATAAATTAGTTTGTCCCTTCCCGCTAATTTACGGGTATTCCTCGATTCTAGTTTCCTCGATTTGCGTGCCCTCGGGTCATTTTACGAAAAACGTTTTTATAAATTATGAATCAACGGCACAAAACGAATCTAATAAAAAATTTCTCATAAAAAACAGAGTTAAAAAACGTAAATACGTAACCCTAACGTTTCCGGTTTAGTCATAAAGGACGCTAAATTATGCACGTAAGCCCAAATTTAAATCCGTAAATTGTGAGTTCATCAACCAACACAAAAATAAGTTTCAAAATATTATGCGAGAAAATAAGTCACTACCTGAAAATGTTAGATTGTCACAGCTTTTCCTCCTAAAAGGGATCAACGTCCTCATGATCCATTTCATTTTGATGTCTGTTTCTTATTGAAATCAAAGAGGTGCGGATATTTCTTCCACATTTCATCCTCTCGTTCCCAAGTATATACCTGTCCATGCTTTTAATTCCATCGGATCTTGACAATATGTATCCGACTTTGTTTCAGTTGCTTTACCTCACGATCCATAACCTCTACGGGTTCTTCGATAAAATGCAACTTCCCATCTATTAGAACCTTATCCAACGAAATCTTCTCATCACTCACTGCCAGACTTTCTTCAGATTAGATACATGGAATGTGTTGTGAACACTATGAAGTTATTGGGGTAACTCTAGTTTGTAAGCCACCGGACCTACTCTAGATAAAATCTTAAAGGGTCCAATATAACGGGGATTCAATTTTCCTCGCTTTCCAAATCTTATAATGCCTTTCCATGGCGATACTTTCAACATTACTCGGTCACCCACTTTAAACTCCATCGGCTTCCGCCGCACATCCGCGTAACTTTTCTGTCTACTACGAGCAGTCAACAACCTATTCTTAATCTGAACTATCATCTCTATAGTCTCCCGGATCAATTCCGGTCCCGTGAGCTGGGTATCCCCAATTCACTCCAACATACAGGAGATCTACACTTCCTACCATACAAAGCTTCAAACGGTGCATCCTTAATACTAGAATGGTACCTATTGTTATACGAAAACTCTGCTAAAGGCAAATGTTTATCCCAATTCTTACCAAAATCTAACACACAAGCTCTCAACATATCTTCTAGTGTTTGTATCGTTCTTTCACTCTGCCCATCAGTCTGGGGGTGATAAGCAGTGCTCATGTCGAGATTCGTTCCCAAAGATCTTTGGAGAGATTTCCAAAAATTCGATGCGAATCTAGGATCTCCATCTGAAATGATCGATACAGGCACTCCATGCTTGCATACAACATTCTCAAGGTAAATACGAGTCAACTTCTCCAGTGAGAACTGCTCTTTAACCGGAATGAAGTGTGTTGATTTGGTCAGTTTGTCGACAATAACCCAAATCGAGTTGTTTCCAGATGATGTTCTATGAAGCTTGGTGATAAAGTCCATCGTAATTCGCTCCCACTTCCATTAAGGAATCTTTAGTTGTTGAAGTAGTCCTGATGGCTTTTGATGTTCAGCTTTAACTCTAGCACAAGTCAAGCATTAAAGAACATACATAGCAATATCAGCTTTCATATTCAGCCACCAGTACAACTTCTTCAAATCATGGTACATCTTATCAGATCCCGGATGAATGGAATACTTAGATTTATGGGATTCTAACATAATTAAGTCTCTTAAGCCTCCAAACTTAGGTATCCACATACGACCTCTTAAGCATTTCACTCCATCAGCTCTAACCTCTAAAGGATCTCCTTCTCCTCGGAACCCTTCATTGATAAAATTTTCTTTCTTACAAGTTTCTATTTGCGCATTTCTAATTTGCTCAGGCAAATTATTGTGCACGGTCAAGACTAGAGAACGCACCCTGATAGGCTCTCTATCTTTCCTACTTAATGCATCGGCAACAACATTGGCTTTTCCCGGGTGATATTTTATATCACAATCATAATCACTTAACAACTCTATCCATCTCCGTTGCCTCATGTTCAATTCCTTTTGATCGATAATATACTATAGGATTTTGTGATCGGTGAATACCGTACACTTGGTGCCATACAGATAATGTCTCCACGACCTAAGAGCAAAGACCACAGCTCCTAACTCAAGATCATGAGTAGTATAATTCTCCTCATTCTTCCTTAATTGCCTAGAAGCATAAGCTATCACTTTCTCTCGCTACATCAAAACAGCTCCATAGCCTCTAAGAGATGCATCACAATACACTACAAAATCTTCACTCCCGTTGGGTAATGATAGAATTGGCGCACTACATAATTTTTCCTTCAATGTCTGAAATGCTCCATCTTCATCACTTCCCCAAACGAACGGTTTATTCTTCTGGGTAATCTTAGTCAAGGGTTTAGCTATCAAAGAAAATTCTTTCATGAATCGCCTATAATAGCCAACCAATCCTAAGAACTGTCGCACTTCCTTTGGCGTTGTCGGTGCAGACCAATTCTTAATGGCTTCAACCTTTGCAGGATCAACATGAATTCCATCCTTGTTAATCACATGACCAAGAAATTGCACAGATTCTAACCAAAAATCACATTTTGAAAACTTAGCATACAACCTTTCATCCTTTAACAAATTTAAAATAATCCTTAAATGTTCTCTATGTTCATCTTCATTCTTAGAATAGATTAGAATATCGTCAATAAACACAATCACAAATTTATCCAGGTAGGGCTTGCACACTCGATTCATTAAATCCATGAAAACCTCAGGTGCGTTAGTTAACCCAAATGGCATTACTTGAAATTCATAGTGTCCATAACGAGTTCTAAATGCAGTTATAGGAATATCTTCTTCACGGACGCGAAGTTGGTGATATCCTGACCGCAAATCTATCTTAGAATACACACTAGATCCTTGTAGTTGATCAAACAAATCATCAATCCTAGGTAAAGGATATCGATTTTTAATTGTCAACTTATTCAGTTCCCTATAATCAATGCACATACGGAAAGATCCATCCTTCTTCTTAACGAACAAGACTGGAGCTCCCAAAGGCGACGAGCTAGGTCGAATAAAACCTTTATCAGACAACTCCTTATGATGCTCAGATAACTCCTTTAATTCAGAAGGGGCTAATCGGTATGGCGCACGTGCCACCGGTGCAGCACCAGGAATTAAATCGATTCGAAACACTACTTGCCTTATCGGTGGAAGTCCGGGTAAATCTTTAGGAAATACCTCAGGAAATTCACAGATAATAGGTACATCTTCCAATCGTTTCTCCTTAGACTCATTCCCAGTCACTTGAGCTAAGAATAACTCACAACCGTCCCTGATGTACTTTTGGACTTTAATACATGAAACGATTTTCAAACGGGATTCACCCCGATTACCATCAATTACTAACGTTCTATTCCTAAGAGGAATCTTAACCTTCTTCTCTCCACATAAAATAGTAGCATTATTCAACGACAACCAATCCCTAGCAATAATAATATCAAAACTACCTAATTCTATCAACATCAAATCAATCAGAAAGGAATAGTTCAAGAGATTTAGAGAGCATCCTTCTAATAGCTTATTAGTTTTCACTAATTTACCATCAGCCAATTCCACCTCGTAACTGGTATTTATCTCAACAGGTTCAATGTCAATAAGGGTACTAAATTTAGTGTATACAAAGCTCCTATCAGCACCCGAATCAAATAAAGCAACAACATAATGATTGTTGAGTAAAAACGTACCGGTAACAACATTTGGATCCTCTTTCTTCACCTCAATTGTTCCAAGTTAATAGACACCACCCTGGGGGTTTCTTCCAGGTACAATCAATTTCAACTTGGGGCATTCCGATTTCCTATGACCTTCTTCGTTACAGTTGAAGCAAATGGTTCCCTTCTTACACCTTTCAACCTTGTGTCCAAGCTTTCCACAATTTCGGCACTTCCAGCAGTCGCCAGCATGCCTCTTGTTGCCACACTTAGGACATCTATCATAGTTGCGTGGTGTGTTGTTGGTAAGATAATTTGCTTTCCCCTTTCTCTAGTTCTGACGGCGATTGAAATTCTTCCTATTATCACCTCTATCTACACGATCACCATCACCCTTTCTTTTCTCACCAACACGTGCTTCATCTTCCCTATCCTGAATTATTTGTCCAATGAGTTGGTAAGCCATTCGAACAGCATCATCAATGGTCAGCGGTTTAGATGATGTCACGTCCCCTCGGATATTCTTGGTCAACCCTTTAATATATTATTCAATTCGGATCTCTTCGGGTTCCACCAATCGAGGACATAGCAAGGCCAACTCATGGAATCGGTTTGTGTAACTATCAATGTCCACAACTTTCATTCTTAGATGAATCAACTCTTGTTCTAACCTAATGATCACACTACGGGGATAGAATTCCAAAGTCATCCACTTCTTAATTTCGGCCCAAGGAGTAGCATTAGCAACATCAATACCCATGAAAGCAATTCTCCCGTTCCACCAAGTCAACGCACGACCTTTAAGAGTATCCATAGCAAAAGTCACCGTATCTTCCTCCTTACACTTACTAATCCGAAACACCGACTCAATCTTCTCAATCCACTGGCTTAATCCTACAGCACCTTCAGTTCCATTAAAAGGTAGAGGTTCACACTTCATGAATGTCACATAAGTACAGCCACGAACTTCAGGTGCATTAGTTCCAAGTCCTCCTATATTTCCTCTAGCATTAGCATTCACATTATTAGCATTCACATTCACATTAGTACCACCAATTCCACTACTACCAGCTCCACTACCGCCAGCTCCACTACCGCCAGCTCCACTACCACCAGCTCCACTACCGCCAGCTCCACTACCGCAAGCTTCATTTCTAGCATTTTCCATAAATTCAGTCATATATGCGGTAACTTGCTCCGTAATAATCCTACGTACATCATCCTCAGTCACAACCTTCTTGGGCGGCATAGTTCTATAATTTCACAATTTCAAAGTATTAAGCATGCACCCAATAAAGGATTCATATAATATGGATTGAATTCATAATCAAGATACAAATAAGGCACAATATGGAATTCAAGACAAGATACATATTTCATTCGATTTGAAACAAAAGCATTGTCTTAATTACATCCCATATCAAAGTTCTAGCACTATACATACTCAAAATTCGTGCCAGGTCTACTACTAACAAGTCGGTTTAGTCAAAGTTACAAAAGGTACAAAAGATACAAAGGTCACTACTAAACACAGACTGGTCTACTGAGAACCGCCAGATGGTCCATCATCCATCGTCTTCTATATCTTTGCCGGACGATCACTAGACACATCTTCAGCTGGGCGCTTACGGATCACTCCTCTTTCAACCATGTCAGCATAAAATCTACTATTCCATCCGACAGATATATTCAACTCCTTCTCAGCTTTCTCACGCATCACACGAGCTACATTCAACTGAATCTCCATAGAATTCACCTTTTTCTTCATAGCAGCAAACTCACCACTTTCTAACATCGATAACCTCCTAAAAGCCTCATTCAACCCACGCTCTACATCATTCAAATCCAAACTAAGCAATTCCCGCTCTTTCTCACCAACCTTAGTCTTCGACTCCAAATAAGCAACATGAGTCTGAACAACACCTGATCCAATCTATGTCATACTACTCTTAACACGGGAAGCATCTAGATCACGTCTCAAGGCCCATGGTGCAAGACCATCAATATGAGTAGCCTCTCGAGCACTAGACGACTCTCCTATCACACGTCTACGAGTAGCAATACCATCAGTACCGTCAGGTGCATTATCATCCTCATCCTCCTCTGATTTAGAATCAGATTCAGACGATTCAGACATTTCATCCCTAGGTAGCTCAACCTCAGAATCAGACAAATAAACTGGTGGGGGTAAGGGCTCGCCCTCTATAATATCATAAGGGTAAATAAGCTTGGCTTCCTCATCATCATCAACCTCATCGTCTATACCTATATCCTCCTCGACATCCTCGTCGTCAATCTCATCATCTAAATTATCTATCCCAATCTCATCACCATTCTCAATATCAACATTATCAATCTCATTCTCTACCATATCAACCTGAGTGGCAATCTGATCTACTAGTCCTATCTCGGGCTCGGGATCCTCAAATGGTTCCTCCTCATCATCATCCATATCATAATCTACTAAGTCTAAATAAGGATCATCATCTACATTAGGTTCGGTAATAGCATGGTTCTCTACAGGAATATTAGGGTCAGCCATGACAATCTGCATTTATATATATATCTCTTATTAGGGTAACATACTTATTAAACAATTACATACTGAAATCACGATATATACATATATATAAATTAAAGTATATATATCAAAATATATATCTTCTCAATAGGGCTTGTTGGTAACGTCGGAGATCTTTGGCACCGTTATAGTCAAAAGATTTTTCAAATATTTTCTCAAATGTTCATTGTTGAAAGATTTTGAAAAGTTTTGTTTAAAACCTTGGTTTTTAAAATCTTTTGTTCTCTATAACGAGAGCTCTGATACCAAACTGTAAAACTCTCAATTTTCGTATCGGTACAGCGGAAGGGTCTTTTAGAGTGTTACGGGATAGCACAATAACTCCAATCATAGACAACACATAAAAATAGTTGTACAAGGTTCAACATACATTCATTCGATAAAAAGTTTTAAAGTGTACAACAGGTCCCAAATTATACAGGTCATTTAGTTTACAAAACATAGATCGAATGAACATTTTTATTATTATGTGGGCCATCAGAGTCGATCTCCATCCGGATTACCTTCGAGCACCTGAGATAAAAACATGCGAAAATCATATCAGCGAATGCCGAGTGAATTCATAGAGTTTAATAAAACCGTTATATAAAACAATCTTTAAAATCAGAACACAAGTATAATATCTGAAGTATGTCCTCGTATTGCTAGTCACGCAATATTTAAATCAAAGCATACATCTTAAACCGTCCATGCGTAGCCTCAATATTACCATTATAGGTAATACTATTATCGTTCTTACCATCATATCATATCGGATATCTAGATTATATAGGATTCATTTGGATTATTATTAGTCGCAAGACATTGTTACCTTACTATCACAACAATGGGCCGCAAACCCGACAAAAAATTTGTCCATCTAAGTTAGCGTGTCGTCACAAAATCACGCTATGTAAATCTTCTCATATGTAAATCTTTTCATACAAAAATTCGCTTACCAATCAATGTGGTACGACGGGGATCAACTGTCAAGGCGCGAACTGGGGTGATCGTCCCCAAATAGTACTATCATATGCATAAGCATCTACCAAATCCTGGTAGTTCACAATTCATTCTAATGGGACTTTGAGTGACATAACCTAACTACTAATAATCCTTTTTATCTCGTTTATAGGGTCATAGCATCATTCGGGTCCATATCATTAAACATTCCATCGGGACTACTTGTGTTCTATTTTATCAAAAACTAGCATGTTATCCCCTCATGGGTTTTCAAATCATTTTATAAAACATTTAAAAGAGTGCGAGGCTATGAACTCACGTTGATAATGAAAGGCGGTTTATCGGCTACGGGCGTTGTAACACTCTCATTTTTCGTATCGGTACAGCGGAAGGGTCTTTCAGAGTGTTACGGGATAGCACAATAACTCCAATCATAGACAACACATAAAAATGGTTGTACAAGGTTTAACAAACATTCATTCGATAAAAAGTTTAAAAATGTACAACAGGTCCCAAATTATACAGGTCATTAAGTTTACAAAACACAGATCGAGTGAACATTTTTAATATTAAGTGTGGGCCATCAGAGTCGATCTCCATCCGGATTACCTTCAAGCACCTGAGATAGAAAACATGCAAAAATCATATCAGCGAATGCCGAGTGAATTCATAGAGTTTAATGAAAACCGTTATATAAAACAATAATTTACATTCATTTAAAATCAGAACACAAGTATAATATCGGAAGTAAGTCCTCATATTGCTGGTCAAGCAATATATATCAAGCATACATCTGAAACCGTCCATGAGACCGTAGTCTCTATATTACCATGATAGGTAATATATTCATCGTAATGGCGTCGTTATCGTTTATTTAGATTATACAGGTTGTATAGATTGTAGGATTATTATTAGACGCATGACATTGTTACCTTACTGTGAAAACAACGGGCCGCGAACCCGACAAACAATTTGTCCATCTAAGTTAGCGTGTCGTCACAAAAATCACGCTATGGAATCTTCTCATACATAAATTCGCTTACCAATCAATGTGGTATGACGGGGATCAACCGTCAAGGCGCGAACTGGGGTGATCGTCCCCAAATAGTACTATCAAATGCATAAGCGTCTACCAAATCCCTGTAGTTCACAATTCATGCTAATTGGACTTTAAGTGACATAACCTAACTACTAATAATCCTTTTAGTCTCGAATATAGGGTCATAGCATCATTCGGGTCCATCTCATTTAGCATACAATCGGGACTACTTGTGTTCTATTTTTATAAAAATCTAGCATGTTATCTCCCTCGCGGGTTTACAAATCATTTTATAAAACATTTAAAAGAGTGCGAGGCTATGAACTCACGTTGTTAATGAAAGGCGGATTATCGGCTACGGGCGTGCTTCGGTCACGGAAACCTATATAAATAATAATCGGTCTTAGACTCGGTCCAATGACTTTTATCAAAATAACAATATACATATGATGATTTTGTACATATGATGATGATCAAGTGGGTTTATAAATCCTTGTTTACTCATTTTAGTGTTTATGTTTTGGTAACGTCTTACTAGTTCACTAGTTTTACCGACTTTTACCTATTTAAAGTTCATTAAATCTTTTATAAGTTCTTTTACTTGTTTTTACCCATTTTATACCTATATGATCAGTATATATATATCTTTCATGTTGGGCCCAAATGGGTTAAGCCCAATAATTCTTTTTACAAGTTTTTATCTTATTAAGTCTAATTATTAGTCCAATAGGTTTAGTTAGCTCGTAAATGTCCGTAATTCTTATAGTTCGGGTTTTATCGGTTTTTACTTGTATTAGTTACTTATACATCAGTATATAACTTTTATAAACTTTACATTAGACGGGTTTGGTCGTCTAAGTTTTATTTGGCGAAAAACGTTAATTTTACGGCGATAGCCGAAAAAGTCGTAAAAATCAAGTTTATAGTTTTTATTACTTATAAATATTATTTTACCACCATTTATATAATTTACCCATTTAATTAACCTTTTATACATTTATATAAATAAGTTTTATAAGTTAGTGGGTTTATATTTTACATTTTATAAATTATAATGTGAGTGCTTATATAATAATAATAAACATTATTTCCAAAAATCTGATTTTTAACTTCATATTCACCATTTTTATCATATCTAGAGTTCTACAATGACTTAGAAGCTCATTTTTGGATGACAACTTCTTCATAATATGTGCTACATATAACTTAGTTATAGCTACTGCCCATTTTGAGTTTAAGTTGCCTTAACAGTTCCTACAAAACTGCTTATTCAGATTACACCACCTAACTTGTTTTGATCATATCTCACTCATTATTTTGATTCCATTGTATGGCCAACTCTCACATGTGTATAACATCATCTACTTACTGTAAATAGATCAAACCATGAATTTTTATCAGTTCATCTTTTAGTTATCTACTGTTTTTATACAGCCAACTAATTAGTCATGATTTTAGCTTCATTTCTTATGGTTATCATCATTTTTAAGCATATTTATCAACACTTGATCCCCACACAACATTTTTATCATCATATATACATCATATACATATACAAAATGAAAGAAAATACATTTGTTCTTTACAAAATAATAAGAGAAAAATGTAGAGGATGATCTTCTTTACCAATCCAAGTGGATTTCTTGTTTTAGGAAGGCAAGAACTTGATGAACACAACAAGTATCTTCAAGACCATCAAATATCAAGATCATATGTTAGAAAATCAGCCCTAGGACACAAGCAAATCACCTCCAAAGTTGGTTATATGACCACCAAATGATCAAGGCTTCAAGGAAACACCTTAATAGGACTAGTAAACATGTGGTTTGTAGCTAGAAAAGATCAAGAATGGTGTTTGTTGCTTGATGTGGGACGGCACAAAGGTGGAGTAGAGAGAGTTTTTGGGGTGGATTGCATGGATGAAATGGTAGAAGTGAAAACCATTTGTTAGTTTTGTTTAGTGGTGGAAGTAGTTAGCTTAAAGTGTAAGCATAAGCTTACACTTGTGCAAGCTTAGCTAAAACTTGTGCCACCTAAGTGTGGTGGTGTCCTTTGCCGTCCCATATAAGCTAGTGGGATGGGGCAAAGTGTTTTGTCCCATCTCACTAGTTTACGGGTATTTCTCGATTCTAGTTTTCTCGATTTGCGTGCCCTCGGGTCGTTTTACGAAAAACGTTTTTATAAATTATGAATCACCGTCATAAAACGAATCCAATAAAAATTGTCTCATCAAAAACGGAGTTCAAAAACGTAAATACGTAATCCTAAGGTTTCCGGTTTAGTCGTAAAAGACGCCAAATTATGCACGTAAGCCCAAATTTAAATCCGTAAATTGTGAGTTCGTCAACCAACACAAAAATAAGTTTCAAAATATTATACGAGAAAATATTTAGCTACCTGAAAATGTTAGATTTGTCACAGCTTTTCCTCCTAAAAGGGATCAACGTCCTCGTGATCCATTTCATTTGGATGTCCGTTTCTTATTGAAATCGAAGAGGTGCGGATATTTCTTCCACATTTCATCCTCTCGTTCCCAAGTATACTCCGGTCCATGCTTTGAATTCCATCGGATCTTGACAATAGGTATCCGAATTTGTTTCAGTTGCTTTACCTCACGGTCCATAACTTCTACGGGTTCTTCGATAAAATGCAACTTCCCATCTATTCGAACCTTACCTAACGGAATTTTCTCATCACTCACTGCTAGACATTTCTTCAGATTAGATACATGGAATGTGTTGTGAACACCATGAAGTTCTGGGGGTAACTCTAGTTTCTAAGCCACCGGACCTACTCTAGATAAAATCTTAAAGGGTCCAATATAACGGGGATTCAATTTTCCTCGTTTTCCAAATCTTATAACGCCTTTCCATGGCGATACCTTCAACATTACTCGGTCACCCACTTCAAACTCCATTGGCTTCCGCCGCACATCCGCGTAACTTTTCTGTCTACTACGGGCAGTCAACAACCTCTTCTTAATCTGAACTATCATCTCCGTAGTCTCCCGGATCAATTCCGGTCCCGTGAGCTGGGTATCCCCAACTTCACTCCAACATACAGGAGATCTACACTTCCTACCATACAAAGCTTCAAACGGTGCAGCCTTAATACTAGAATGGTAACTATTGTTATACGAAAACTCTGCTAATAAAAAATGTTTATCCCAATTCTTACCAAAGTCTAACACACAAGCTCTCAACATATCTTCCAGTGTTTGTATCGTCCTTTCACTCTGCCCATCAGTCTGGGGGTGATAATCAGTGCTCATGTCGAGATTCGTTCCCAAAGATCTTTGGAGAGATTTCCAAAAATTCGATGCGAATCTAGGATCTCGATCTGAAATGATCGATACAGGCACTCCATGTTTGCATACAACATTATCAAGGTATATTCGAGTCAGCTTCTCCAGTGAGAACTGCTCCTTAACCGGAATGAAGTGTGCTGATTTGGTCAGTCTATCGACAATAACCCAAATCGAATTGTTTCCAGATGATGTACTAGGAAGCTTGGTGATAAAGTCCATCGTAATTCGCTCCCACTTCCATTCAGGAATCTTTGGCTGTTGAAGTAGTCCTGATGGCTTTTGATGTTCGGATTTGACTCTAGCACAAGTCAAGCATTGAAGAACATACATAGCTATGTCAGCTTTCATATTCGGCCACCAGTACAACTTCTTCAAATCATGGTACATCTTATCAGATCCCGGATGAATGGAATACTTAGATTTATGGGATTCTAACATAATCAAGTCTCTTAAGCCTCCAAACTTCGGTATCCACATACGACCTCTTAAGCATTTCACTCCATCAACTCTAACCTCTAAAGGATCTCCTTCTCCTCGGAACCCTTCATTAACAAAATTCTCCTTCTTACAAGCTTCTATTTGCGCATTTCTAATTTGCTCAGGCAAATTATTGTGCACGGTCAAGACTAGAGAACGCACCCTGATAGGCTCTCTATCTTTCCTACTTAACGCATAAGCAACAACATTGGCTTTTCCTGGGTGATATTTTATATCACAATCATAATCACTTAACAACTCTATCCATCTTCGTTGCCTCATGTTCAATTCCTTCTGGTCGAGAATATACTGTAGGCTTTTGTGATCGGTGAATACCGTACACTTGGTGCCACACAGATAATGTCTCCACAACCTAAGAGCAAAGACTACAGCTCCTAACTCAAGATCATGAGTAGTATAATTCTCCTCATTCTTCCTTAATTTCCTAGAAGCATAAGCTATCACTTTCTCTCTATGCATCAAAACAGCTCCATAACCTCTAAGAGATGCATCACAATATACTACAAAATCTTCACTCCCTTCGGGTAATGATAAGATTGGCGCACTACATAATTTTTGCTTCAATGTCTGAAATGCTCCATCTTCATCACTTCCCCAAACGAAAGGTTTATTCTTCTGAGTAAGCTTAGTCAAGGGTTTAGCTATCAAAGAAAATTCTTTAATGAATCGCCTATAATAGCCAGCTAATCCTAAGAACTGTCGCACTTCCGTTGGCGTTGTCGGTGCAGACCAATTCTTAATAGCTTCAACCTTTGCAGGATCAACATGAATTCCATCTCTGTTAATCACATGACCAAGAAATTGCACATAATCTAACCAGAAATCACATTTCGAAAACTTAGCATACAACCTTTCATCCTTCAACAACTTCAAAACAATCCTCAAATGTTCTCTATGCTCATCTTCATTCTTAGAATAGATTAGAATATCGTCAATAAACACAATCACAAATTTATCCAAGTAGGGCTTGCACACTCGATTCATTAAATCCATGAAAACCGCAGGTGCGTTAGTTAACCCAAATGGCATTACTTGAAATTCATAGTGTTCATAACGAGTTCTAAATGTAGTTATAGGAATATCTTCTTCACGGACGCGAAGTTGGTGATATCCTGACCGCAAATCTATCTTAGAATACACACTAGATCCTTGCAGTTGATCAAACAAATCATCAATCCTAGGTAAAGGATATCGATTCTTAATTGTCAACTTATTCAGTTCCCTATAATCAATGCACATACGAAAAGATCCATCCTTCTTCTTAACGAACAAGACTGGAGCTCCCCAAGGTGACGAGCTCGGTCGAATAAAACCTTTATCAGACAACTCCTTAAGTTGCTCAAATAACTCCTTTAATTCAGAAGGGGCTAATCGGTAAGGCGCACGTGCCACCGGTGCAGCACCAGGAATTAAATCGATTCGAAACTCTACTTGCCTTATTGGTGGAAGTCCTGGTAAATCTTTAGGAAATACCTCAGGGAATTCACAAATAATAGGTACATCTTCCAATCGTTTCTCCCTAGACTCATTCCCGGTCACTTGAGCTAAGAATAACTCACAACCGTTCCTGATGTACTTTTGGACTTTAATACATGAAACGATTTTCAAACAGGATTCACCTCGACTACCATCAATTACTAACGTCCTATTCCTAAGAGGAATCTTAACCTTCTTCTCTCCACATAAAATAGTAGCATTGTTCAACGACAACCAATCCATACCAATGATAATATCAAAACTACCTAATTCTATCAACATCAAATCAATCGGAAAGGAATGGTTCAAGAGATTTAGAGAGCATCCTTTTAATAGCTTATTAGTTTTCACTAATTTACCATCAGCCAATTCCACCTCGTAACTGGTACTTATCTCAACAGGTTCAATATCAATAAGGGCACTAAATTTAGTGGATACAAAGCTCCTATCGGCACCTGAATCGAATAAAGCAACAGCATAATGATTGTTGAGTAAAAACGTACCTGTAACGATATTCGGATCCTCTTTCTTCACCTCAATTGTTCCAAGTTGGTAGATACCACCCTGGGGGTTTCTTCCAGGTACAATCGCTTTCAACTTGGGGCATTCCGATTTCCTATGACCTTCTTCATTACAGTTGAAGCAAATGGTTCCCTTCTTACACCTTTCAACCTTGTGTCCAAGCTTTCCGCAATTTCGGCATTTCCAGCAGTCGCCAGGATGCCTCTTGTTGCCACACTTAGGACATCTATCATCGTTGTGCGGTGTGTTGTTGGTAAGAGCATTTGCATTCCCCTTTCTCTTGTTCTGACGGCGATTGAAATTCTTCCTATAATCACCTCTATCTACACGCTCACCGTCTCCCTTTCTTTTCTCACCAACACGGGCTTCATCTTCCTTATCCTGAATTATCTGTCCAATGAGTTGGTAAGCCATTCGAACAGCATCATCAATGGTCAGTGGTTTCGATGATGTTACGTCCCCCCGGATATTCATGGTCAACCCTTTCACATATTGCTCAATTCGGATCTCTTCGGGTTCAACCAATCGAGGACATAGCAAGGCCAACTCATGGAATCGGTTCGTGTAACTATAAATGTCCAAACCTTTCATTCTTAAATGAATCAACTCCTGCTCTAACCTAATAATCACACTACGAGGACAAAACTCCAAAGTCATCCATTTCTTAATTTCAACCCAAGGAGTAGTATTAGCAGCATCAAGACCCATGAAAGCAATTCTCCCGTTCCACCAAGTCAACGCACGACCTTTAAGAGTAGCCATAGCAAAAGTCACCTTATCTTCCTCCTTACACTTACTAATCCTAAACACCGATTCAATCTTCTCAATCCACTGACTTAATCCTACAGCACCTTCAGTTCCATTAAAAGGTAGAGGTTCACACTTCATGAACGTCACATAAGTACAACCACCAACTTCAGGTGCATTAGTTCCAAGTCCTCCTACATTTCCTCCAGCATTAGCATTCACATTATTAGCATTCACATTCACATTAGTACCGCCAATTCCACTACCGCCAGCTCCACTACCGCCAGCTCCACTACCGCCAGCTCCACTACCGCCAGCTTCACTACCGCCAGCTTCATTTCCGCCAGCTCCACTACCGCCAGCTTCATTTCTAGCATTTGCCATAAATTCAGTCATAGATGCGGTAACTTGCTCCGTAATAATCCTACGTACATCATCCTCAGTCACAGCCTTCTTGGGCGGCATAGTTCTATAATTCCACAATTTCAAAGTATTAAGCATTCATCCAACAAAGGATTCATATAATATGGATCGAATTCATAATCAAGATACAAATAAGGCACAATATGGAATTCAAGACAAGATACATATTTCATTCGATCTGAAACAAAAGTATTGTCTTAGTACATCCATATCAAAGTTCTAACACTATATACACTCAAAATTCGTGCCAAGTCTATTACTAACAAGTCGGTTCAGTCAAAGCTACAAAAGCACAAAAGATATAAAGGTCACTACTAAACACAGACTGGTCTACTGAGAACCGCCAGATGGTCCATCATCCATCGTCTTCTGGATCTTCGCCGGACGATCACTAGACACATCTTCAGCTGGGCGCTTACGGATTACTCCTCTTTCAACCATATCAGCATAAAACCTACTGTTCCAACCCACAGATATATTCAACTCCTTTTCAGCTTTCTCACGCATCGCACGAGCCACACTCAACTGAATCTCCATAGAATTTACCTTTCTCTTCATGGCAGCATACTCACCACTTTCAACACTGATAACCTCCTAAAAGCCTCATTCAAACCACGTTCTACATCACTCAAATCCAAACTAAACAATTCTCGCTCTTTCTCACCAACCTTTGTCTTCGACTCCAAATAAGCAACCTGAGTCTGAACAACACCTAATCCAACCTCTGTCACACAACTCTTAACACGGGAAGCATCTAGATCACGTCTCAAGGCCCATGGTGCAAGACCATCAATATGAGTAGCCTCTCGAGCACTAGAAGACTCTCCTATCTCACGTCTACGAGTATCAATACCATCGGTACCATCAGGTGCATCGTCATCCTCATCCTCCTCTGATTCAGAATCAGATTCAGACGATTCAGACATCTCATCCCTAGGTAACTCATCCTCAGAATCAGAAAAACAAACTGGTGGGGGCAAAGGCTCGCCCTCTGGAACATCATACGGATAAATATGCTCAGCTTCCTCATCGTCATCAACTTCAACATCTATACCTACATCCTCCTCGACATCCTCGTCGTCAATCTCATCATCTAAATCATCTAACCCAATCTCATCATCTAACTCATCTAACCCAATCTCATCATCGTTCTCAATATCAACATTCTCAATATCCACATTCTCATTACCCACATTCTCAATATCCACATTCTCATTACCCACATTCTCAATATCCACATTCTCATTACCCACATTCTCAATATCCACATTCTCAATCTCATTCTCTACTAAGTCTTCCTGAGGGGCAATCTGATCTCCTAGTCCTAACTCGGGCTCGGGATCCTCAAATGGTTCCTCCTCATCATCAATATCAAAATCTACTAAGTCTAAATAAGGATCATCTTCTATATTAGGTTCGGGAATAGCATGGTTTTCTACAGGAATATTAGGGTGAGCCATGACAATCTGCATTTATATATATTTATCTCGTATTAGGATAACATACTAGTTAAACAATTACATAATGAAATCACGATATATACATATATATAAATTATATTATATATATCAAAATATATATCTTCTCAATAGGGCTTGTTGGTAACGTCGGAGATCTCTGACACCGTTATAGTCAAAAGATTTTTCAAATATTTTCTCAAATGTTCATTGTCAAAAGATTTTGAAAAGTTTTGTTCAAAACCTTGGTTTTTAAAATCTTTTGTTCTCTACAACGAGAGCTTTTGTACCAAACTGTAACACTCTCATTTTTCGTATCGGTACAGCGGAAGGGTCTTTCAGAGTGTTACGGGATAGCACAATAACTCCAATCATAGACAACACATAAAAATGGTTGTACAAGGTTTAACAAACATTCATTCGATAAAAAGTTTAAAAGTGTACAACAGGTCCCAAATTATACAGGTCATTAAGTTTACAAAACACAGATCGAATGAACATTTTTAATATTAAGTGTGGGCCATCAGAGTCGATCTCCATCCGGATTACCTTCAAGCACCTGAGATAGAAAACATGCAAAAATCATATCAGCGAATGCCGAGTGAATTCATAGAGTTTAATGAAAACCGTTATATAAAACAATCATTTACATTCATTTAAAATCAGAACACAAGTATAATATCGGAAGTAAGTCCTCATATTGCTAGTCAGGCAATATATATCAAGCATACATCTGAAACCGTCCTTGAGACCGTAGTCTCTATATTACCATGATAGGTAATATATTCATCGTAATGGCGTCGTTATCGTTTATTTAGATTATACAGGTCGTATAGATTGTAGAATTATTATTAGCCGCATGACATTGTTACCTTACTGTGAAAACAGCGGGCCGCGAACCCGACAAACAATTTGCCCATCTAAGTTAGCGTGTCGTCACAAAAATCACGCTATGGAATCTTCTCATACATAAATTCGCTTACCAATCAATGTGGTACGACGGGGATCAACCGTCAAGGCGCGAACTGGGGTGATCGTCCCCAAATAGTACTATCAAATGCATAAGCGTCTACCAAATCCCGGTAGTTCACAATTCATGCTAATGGGACTTTAAGTGACATAACCTAACTACTAATAATCCTTTTAGTCTCGAATATAGGGTCATAGCATCATTCGGGTCCATCTCATTTAGCATACAATCGGGACTACTTGTGTTCTATTTTTATAAAAATCTAGCATGTTATCTCCCTCGCGGGTTTACAAATCATTTTATAAAACATTTAAAAGAGTGCGAGGCTATGAACTCACGTTGTTAATGAAAGGCGGATTATCGACTACGGGCGTGCTTCGGTCACGGAAACCTATATAAATAATAATCGGTCTTAGACTCGGTCCAATGACTTTTATCAAAATAACAATATACATATGATGATTTTGTACATATGATGATGATCAAGTGGGTTTATAAATCCTTGTTTACTCATTTTAGTGTTTATGTTTTGGTAACGTCTTACTAGTTCACTAGTTTTACCGATTTTTACCTATTTTAAGTTCATTAAATCTTTTATAAGTTCTTTTACTTGTTTTTACCCATTTTATACCTATATGATCAGTATATATATATCTTTCATGTTGGGCCCAAATGGGTTAAGCCCAATAATTCTTTTTACAAGTTTTTATCTTATTAAGTCTAATTATTAGTCCAATAGGTTTAGTTAGCTCGTAAATGTCCGTAATTCTTATAGTTCGGGTTTTATCGGTTTTTACTTGTATTAGTTACTTATACATCAGTATATAACTTTTATAAACTTTACATTAGACGGGTTTGGTCGTCTATGTTTTATTTGGCGAAAAACGTTAATTTTACGGCGATAGCCGAAAAAGTCGTAAAAATCAAGTTTATAGTTTTTATTACTTATAAATATTATTTTACCACCATTTATATAATTTACCCATTTAATTAACCTTTTATACATTTATATAAATAAGTTTTATAAGTTAGTGGGTTTATATTTTACATTTTATAAATTATAATGTGAGTGCTTATATAATAATAATAAACATTATTTCAAAAAATCTGATTTTTAACTTCATATTCACCATTTTTATCATATCTAGAGTTCTACAATGACTTAGAAGCTCATTTTTGGATGACAACTTCTTCATAATATGTGCTACATATAACTTAGTTATAGCTACTGCCCATTTTGAGTCTAAGTTGCCTTAACAGTTCCTACAAAACTGCTTATTCAGATTACACCACCTAACTTGTTTTGATCATATCTCACTCATTATTTTGATTCCATTGCATGGCCAACTCTCACATGTGTATAACATCATCTAATTACTGTAAATAGATCAAACCATGAATTTTTATCAGTTCATCTTTTAGTTATCTACTGTTTTTATACAGCCAACTAATTAGTCATGATTTTAGCTTCATTTCTTATGGTTATCATCATTTTTAAGCATATTTATCAACACTTGATCCCCACACAACATTTTTATCATCATATATACATCATATACATATAAAAAATGAAAGAAAATACATTTGTTCTTTACAAAATAATAAGAGAAAAATGTAGAGGATGATCTTCTTTACCAATCCAAGTGGATTTCTTGTTTTAGGAAGGCAAGAACTTGATGAACACAACAAGTATCTCCAAGACCATCAAATATCAAGATCATATGTTGGAAAATCAGCCCTAGGACACAAGCAAATCACCTCCAAAGTTGGTTATATGGCCACCAAATGATCAAGGCTTCAAGGAAACACCTTAATAGGACTAGTAAACATGTGGTTTGTAGCTAGAAAAGATCAAGAATGGTGTTTGTTGCTTGATGTGGGACGGCACAAACGTGGAGTAGAGAGAGTTTTTGGGGTGGATTGCATGGATGAAATGGTAGAAGTGAAAACCATTTGTTAGTTTTGTTTAGTGGTGGAAGTAGTTAGCTTAAAGTGTAAGCATAAGCTTACACTTGTGCAAGCTTAGCTAAAACTTGTGCCACCAAAGTGTGGTGGTGTCCTTTGCCGTCCCATATAAGCTAGTGGGATGGGGCAAAGTGTTTTGTCCCATCTCACTAGTTTACGGGTATTTCTCGATTCTAGTTTTCTCGATTTGCGTGCCCTCGGGTCGTTTTACGAAAAACGTTTTTATAAATTATGAATCACCGTCACAAAACGAATCCAATAAAAATTGTCTCATCAAAAACGGAGTTCAAAAACGTAAATACGTAATCCTAAGGTTTCCGGTTTAGTCGTAAAAGACGCCAAATTATGCACGTAAGCCCAAATTTAAATCCGTAAATTGTGAGTTCGTCAACCAACACGAAAATAAGTTTCAAAATATTATACGAGAAAATATTTAGCTACCTGAAAATGTTAGATTTGTCACAGGCGTGCTTCGGTCACGGAAACCTATATAAAAAATAATCGGTCTTAGACTTTTGTCCAATGACTTTATCAAAATAACAAATGTACATATGATGATTTTGTACATATGATGATGATCAAGTGGGTTTATATATTCTTATTTACTCATTTCAGTGTTTATGTATTGCTAACTTTTTACTAGTTTACTAGTTTTATCTATTTACCTACTTTAAGTCCAATAAGCTTATTATAAGTTCTTTAACTTGTATTAGTCTATTTTATACTTGTATTATCAGTATTTATACTTTACATGTTGAGCTCAAATGGGTTAAGCCCAATAAGTAATTTTTATAAGTGTTTAACTTATTTAGTTAAATTATTAGTCGAATATGCTAACTTAGCTCGTTAATGTCCGTATTTATCGGTTTTTACTTGTATTAGATACTTATATATCAGTATATGACTTTTGAAAACTTACATTAGACGGGTTTGATCGTCTAAGTTTTAATTGGCGAAAAACGTTAATTTTACTATAATAGCCGAAAAAGTCGTAAAAATCATGTTTATAGTTTTTATAGCTTATAAATCTTATTCAACTACCATTTTTATAAAGTGTCCATTTGTTTAACCTTATACATATTTATATAAATGAAATTCATAACTTAGTGGGTTTTAATTTCACATTTTATACTATATTATTTGAGTGCTTATATAAGAGTATTAAACATTAATTCTTCAAAATTTGATTTTTAGTTTCATCTTCACCATTATTATCATATCTAGAGTTCTACAATGAGTTAGAATCTCATTTTTGGATGAAATGAACTCATATTATGTGCTACAAATAAATTAGTTATAGCTACTGCTCATTCCATGTCTAACTATCTTTAACAGTCCCTACAAAACAGACTATTCAGATTAGCACACTCATCTTGTTTTGATCATATCTCACTCATTTTGATGATTCCATTGCATGGCCAACTCTCATATGTGTATGACATCTTATACTTACTTTAAATGGATTACACCATGCAATTTTATCAGTTTAAGTTTTGGTTACTTACTGTTTTTATACAGCCAACAAATTAAGCATGATTTTAGCCTTGTTTCTTATGGTTATTCATCTTTTTAAGCATATTTATCAACACTTGATCCCCACACAACATTTTTATCATCATATATTCATCATATACATATAAAACAAGAAATAAAATACATTTGATCATTACAAAAATAACAAAAGAAATGAAAAGGATGATCTTCTTTACCAACCAAGATTATATCTTGTTTTTGGAAGACAACAACTTGATGAACACCAAATATATCTCCAAGATCATCAATCACCAAGATAGTTTGTTGATAAATTAGCCCTAGGACACAAGCAAATCACCTCCTTTGTTGTTAAAATGGCCACCAATCAATCAAGGCTTCAAGGTTTCTTCATAATATGGCTAGATAACATGTATCTTGTGGCTAGTGTAGGGTGGTGAAGTGGGACGGCAAGTGTAGAGAGAGAGAGGGTATGTGTGAGTTGTTTGCATGTATAAAATGGAAGTAATGGGAATGTTAGATGGTTTAGCTAGTTTTGGTGGGTGAATAAGCTTCAAAATGAAGCTAAGTTACAAGTGTAGCTTAAGTTAGTGTAAGGATGCCACATCTTTGATGTGGTGTCCTCCTTTGGGCCGTCCCATAGATAGTGGGGTGGGATAAATTAGTTTGTCCCATCCCGCTAATTTACGGGTATTCCTCGATTCTAGTTTCCTCGATTTGCGTGCCCTCGGGTCGTTTTACGAAAAACGTTTTTATAAATTATTAATCAACGGCACAAGACGAATCTAATAAAAATTTTCTCATAAAAAACGGAGTTCAAAAACGTAAATACGTAATCCTAAGGTTTCCGGTTTAGTCGTAAAGGACGCTAAATTATGCACGTAAGCCCAAATTTAAATCCGTAAATTGTGAGTTCATCAACCAACACAAAAATAAGTTTCATAATATTATACGAGAAAATAATTCACTACCTGAAAATGTTAGACTGTCACATATCACGGGCTTTTATCGAAGAAAACGAGAAAAGACGAAGTCAAAAGATCAAGAGTGCAAAAAGAACGGAAGTCCAAGGCCTATTCTGAAGATTTATCAAAGAAAAAGTCTAAAGACAGAAGTTTAATGAAGTCGAAGAACTCAAGTCTAATAGAAGAAGAAAATTATAAGACAAGTTCAATTTACATCGACAAATCTCGAGACGACGTCGAGAAAGACAAAGAATTTAAATTGAGTCGAGAAGAAAGAAAGAAAGAAGGAAGCACATGCATCTCCCCATCTCCTATAAATACCCTCCTAATGACACATTAGGAGGGTGTTAGCTAGTTTTATTTTCCTTTCTTTAGTTTTTAGAGAGAGAAAGTTTTAACTTTCTCTCACTAAGTTTTCATCTTTTCTTCATTTTTATCTTTCAAGTTTAAGCTTCATTTCATCTTTATATTTGGAATTCATTAATCAAAAGTTCAAGTTAAGCTTTTTGTTCATTAATCTCTTTCTACCTTTCTTGATTTTAGTTTGTTTTTGATCCGAAATGTTAATGCTTTTTGTGTAATCTTGATGTTTTTGTGACTAAAAAGTTTATCTTTTTATTCCTTACTAAATTTTGTACGGTTTAAGCTTTCAGCTTGTTGTGCTTATTGGCTTATTTCGTATATATAGCTTATTATCTTTTAAGTTTTCTTAAAAATTTAGTCTTTTGAAAGTTTGATTCATAAAGTTTGCTTATTCCGTGTCTCGAAAGTTTTTAAATTTGTGCTTGTTTTCATTTTGTTAAGATTTAAATAAGTGCTTATTTGTCTTTTCTTATTTGTGCTTATTCGGTTCTGCTTATTTGCCTTTGAATCCCATCGTAACTGTTTTGATGTGTTACCCAGTACGTTCGAGTAAGTGTGATCGCATAAACCCCTAGGGTTTCTACTTGAGATCCATTGCTGCGATCAAAGCTTAGATCACCAAGTACGATCACTTGGGTGCAATCACTCATTGCGATCCTTGGGCACGATCACTCATTGCGATCGCTGACCACGATCACTTGAGTGAGATTACTCGTTGCGATCACTTGGTTGCGATCGGGGCCAAATTTCTAATTTCCATCGCATTGAGTGCGATTGCTTGACCACGATCTAGGCTACGATCGACTGTTACGATCGTAGGCTACGATCACTTGGTGCGATCACCAAGTACGATCCAATAGTGCGATCCCTCATTCTTAAGTGCGATCCACCACTGCGATCTGAGTTACGATCGTGTTACGATCTAACTTTTGTTTTTGTTTTTATCTTAGTTTTCGAATTTAACTTTTCACGCATTTTTACTTAGTATTATTTTTAAACGAGATTTGTCTTAGTTTATTTTTACAAGTTTTATGTTTCACAAAGTTTTCAAGTTTGAAATTCATTAGGTTTTAATTTCCAAAAATTGCACGCTTCCCAAAATCTCTATTTTTACCAAGTGTTTTCCAAGTAATTTTTAGTTTAATTTTTAAAGATTTTATTTTTACTCAACGACATTTTTATATTTGCTTATAGTTTAAAATAGATAATCAACCCATTTTATTTGTCCACCAAGAACGACTGAGTCGCACTTTCTACTAGTAATCAATTCGAAATGATCGGATTCAACGAACTCTCATATGAGGCAATCCCTTGTATTAAAGTGTTACCACCGTTGGTAATGCACTCGGAGAAATCATGACCTCCACCACAATACATGCAAGAGACCTCAACCGCTTTAGCCGTAGCATGAGTACTTTGTTCACCAACTTTAAATTCAATCAAAAGTCCCTTAAGCTTATCAAAGATTTTATTCTCCAAATTTGCCTCGATTTGGCAGGCACCGATGGTATGAGACAATGAAGGTGAAGTCGAAGACGAAGCCTTATGAACACTCGTCGTGCTACTTGGACTATATACCTTAGACCTATTCTCAATAATCAACAACGCTTACTCGACCGTTTTACACAAAAAATTACCACCCGCGGCGGCATTAAGATAATCTCTCTCATGATCGTTCAATCCATTGTAAAACGTGTCAATTTGATGCAAGTCAGAAAAACCATGATGAGGACACTCGTAAACATTTCCTTAAATAGATTCCAAGCCGCAGAAAAACACTCATTAAACTCTTGTGAAAAATTTGAAATCTCGTTTTTCAAATGCGTAGTCTTAGAGGGCGAGAAAAATTGGTTCACGAACTTCGAAACGAGATCCTTCCACGTCAATATAGAATTGGGTAGCTCTTTCTCTAACCAAATTTTAGCGGGGCCCGCTAAGGAATACGAAAAAAGCATCACCTTAATCGAGTCATTATCAACATCCTCAATCTTGCAAGTGGCGGTAAGACGATTGAATTGGCGGATATGGTTGTGCGGGTTGTCCTTTTCATCTCCACGGAATTTGTTGTTTTGGATCATTGACAACAAACCCGTCTTAACTTCAAAATTCTCCTCAAGGATGGCGGGAATCAGAAATAGCCTCTCCATAACCCTCGGTGGGTGCTTGAAGTAACACCATCATAGTTCGATTAGCCATGGTTGCTTCTTGTTCTACGATAGGTTCGTCAATAGGAGACTCCTCACTTGAAAGGTTAGGTGTAGTTTCCTTTCGGTTTCTTCATTTACGTGCACTTCTAGCTTGGTTGCGAGTTTGTATAAACGTCACATACAACGTGGGGATGAGGTAAAGAAGATTCTTTTTAGTGTTTTTAACATTTTCAAATTTTTTTGTGTTTTTGATTGTTTTTACTTTTTCTTTGGATTTTGGTGATGTATTACGTAGACAAAAATCTACAAATCTCTCCTCTAATCAAATCTCTCGATTAAAAGAGCCTCAAGGAATGAAAACGATCACGTGAAGTAAAGGCCTTCGATAACTTTAGAGCGTTGGTGGAACACCAAAACGTTCAAGAGGGTTTAATCAATTGAAACCAAGAAAATATAGATACTACGTAGATAATACTTTGGTTGGCAAACCCTCGATTAGCCCTTTTTATCTAAACACGCACAAGCAAGCGGAGAAACGAGGCGGCGGGAAGCACATAAGAGCCTTTTTCTTAAGGGTGTATTTTATAACACCCACATTATACCGACCTTATAGTTTGTGTTTTTCAAAATTAAGCTTCACGAAAGTAATTATCTATTTTGCCTTTTTTTCTTTGTTTGAGAATACAATGATCGAGTGATGAAATCCCGAATCAAGGTGGTGTTTTCACACTTTTGGAGTGCTTGTGAATTTATTGTTTTACGTATACAATATAGTAATAATATTCACACAAAAACGAAAAATCGATAATACGTATGATTAGAGTGCTAATCACACAAATAGTTATTATCGTTAATATAAAAACAAAAGTTGTTCAAATCAAAACACAATACGCCTCCCCGGCAGCGGCGCCAAAATGATGGTTGAGTTTTACTACCCTTTAGGAAAAAGGCGTAAATGCGGCAAGTATTAAGTGTCGGTTTAGGAAAACCAAGCACTAATGACCCTTAAAGGTGAAAGTTAGTTTCCCAAGGAGGCTAGTGTGTTGTGTAAAGAGATGATTAATATTTGTGATTATGATTATGAGAAAAGAAAATAAAAAAGGACGACGGTTACGATAAAATTACAGTAAGACGAAAAGTCGTACACGTAAACAGTAAAATATGACGAAATTTAAAAATTAACCTAAGAATTCCTAGAAAATTGCAATAAATCCTAAAAAATGTAATTAGAGTTTACAAAAAATTAAAAATCACTCAAACCTTTTATTTAATTAAATATTAATTATTTAATGCTAATTAAAGCCCAAAAAATCAATTTAATTAACAAAAAGCCCAAAATGAGATTTTTCAACTTGTAAACCTTTAAAATAACTTAACTAAATTAAAAACTATTTTTGAAAAATTTTAAATTAGTTATTTAAACTGATTAAAAACTATAAAAACCTTAAAATAATTCTAAAAATTAATTAAATGAAAAGAAAGTTAATTTAAAAGTTTTAAAATTCCTAACTTAATGTATTTAACCTATGAAAAATGAAAAACTTGCAAAAATCTTAAAAACTAGTTTTAATAATAAAATAATAATAAAATAATATTAAAAATCCAAAATTTATAAAAAAAGTCTATAAAGTTGAAAATTAGTTTACCTAATTTAATCAGAAATGAACTTGAAATGACCAAACTACCCCTATTGAGCCTCCAAATGGGCCAAATACCCAAACAGTCCCTTAATGGGCTGAATTTTGGCCCAATAAAAAAAATTTCACCAAATAAGCCCAAAATTCACCTATCTGACTCAAAACTCAATTTTAAGCACAAAATTTTAAAGGCCCAAAAGCTGAAAGTGAGCTTATCACAGCTTATTTCAAAGCAGCTTATTCTTAATGGGCTTTTTGGCCCATTAAGCTATAAGCTGATGCCATAAGCTGAAATTTGACACACAACATTTTCTTGACCTAATTAGGCTGTTTGTACAAAGAATTTTTTAATAAGCCCAAGAAATAAGCCTGAAATAAGCAAAAACTCTCTACAGAAAACGACAAAATAGTCGTTTTTGAGTTCTAGACCAATTCAAGGGCTGATTCTTGTTGCAAAAGGTTTCAAATGACAACACTAAGCTTAATAATCAAAAATATTTCCAAAAAGCACAATGAATAAGCTGGAATAAGCAATAAGCACTTTTTTTGAAAAAGACAAAATAGTCGTTTTCTAGTCAAAAGCTGAAACCAAAAGCTGTAAACTTCAAAACTGATTTATAAGCTCAAAATATTAAGATCTATCTCAAAAAATAAGTTGTTGCACATTATAATAAGCTAGGATGACTTAAAAATAAGCTGATGACCAATTTGTACTAGCAGTGGCTAGCAGTAGAGGAAAGGAGTCCCCACTGCTTTGACTATTTGACTTTTCTTTTTAGAGAGATTCACTTGATGATTTTGGACAATAAAGACACCCCTACAACCAGTGAGTTATAGGGAGTCACAATAGAGCAGAAAAACATGAAATCACTTAGCCAAATGATACATTTTAATCAATTAGTCCACAGATATGGCACAGACATGTTACAAGCAGATCTAGTGATATAAGCTAATGTTTAAGCTAGTATAAGCTGACCACAGTCCACCAAATGCATACACAAGCTCAATAAAACTTACTGACACACAAATTAACTCATTTTATTTACTGATTCCAAGTTTTGAACAAGATTCAAGCATAAACAGGTTACTAATGAACATTAAACAGATAAGAACAATTTTTGCTGAACTCTTTGACCACAAATCCAATTTTTAAGCCTTAGATCTATTACTCAGGTTGCAATAACTATGATTTAAGACTTGTTATCCCTAGATTAACATGCAAACTAGGTGTGCACAAGATTTCAAGTCAAAACAGCCTAGAACAAACTCAATAAACCAATAATTCAGATTTTATGTTTAAGAGCTCAAAATTTGCAAATATCAGACCACAAACACCATAATAACAGATACAAACTCAAACAATACCCCAATACCTACTCAACTCATGCAAACTTGAACCAACAGACAGTCCCAAACACCCTTTATACTTTCTAAATCCAATTTTAAACAAGTAAAAGTATTCTCAAGACTAAATTAAGCCCAAATAAGCATCATACCATCCAATTTATGAACTAAGAACCAAGTTGCATGCATAAAAACACACATACACCAACAGATACCCAAAATCACTTAGAAATCACTTAGAACCAAGAATTTTAGGAAAAGAGGATCAAAACTCATGGGTGTACATCCACACCCACGATTTTTAGAGCTGATGTGTCTAGCCCAACAAGACACAAGCTTCCAACACAACCCTGCTAAGATTCAACAAGGTTAGAGCACAAGTTATAACAGAAAAATGAAAAAGTAAAAAAGAAAAGCTGATTAATGCAAACTTTGTACCCACTCCTTGATTATCCCCAAACCACAAGCTCACAACACCTTGATAATCTTCTTATCATGGTGTATAGATCACTTGTAATCCAAAAATTCCAAGGATGTACCAAAGACTTAGCAAAATATCAGTTTTTGGAAAATTATGCAATTTCTTGCACAACTACTAAAACAGGTTTTAAGACTTCAAATTCATAAACATGTAACAATAACAACAATAGAAAGGGAGTGGCACTTGGAATTCGTCAAACAATTCAAACACTTCTCATTATCTTTGAATAAGGATTTACAGAATGTTGACCAAAGAAAAACCAAGAGCAAAGAATAATGTATGACCATATACCCTTTATATAGAGGGTGTACATTGTCCTTAAAACTGATAAAACTCAAACCCCTAAGTTGTAGAAGTCCCAAAATACCCTTGCTGATTTTTGAATATTGAGCTCATGTGAAGATTATTTGGCTGTTTGTAGAGGTGTAAAAAGCATGACAATTGATCAAAGGGTCTAAAGTAAGCTTAGTATGAAAGCAGCTTTGTGGGACGTTAGATTGCTGGCATGTTTTGGCATCTTCTTCAAAAAAACGTGTAGCAGGTTGGTAGCATGTGAACTTGTGATGATGTGGCATGGGTTTTAAGGGTGGGTTTAGGTCTAGTGTGACCCAAATCATAATTCTGGAAAGAATTAGGGCTTAACTCCAAGTAATTTTCAAACCCCCAAATTTGTTAATATGGTGAATAGTTGAGTGTTTAATCTGGTTTTGTGTTTGAATTCATGTTTAGCGTGTGTTTATGTAACTAATTAAATTAGTTATTATAACCGTCTGAGTGGGATTGTGACATGGCAAAGGGATGGCATGTGATTGGTTAGAAAGTGGTAGTGGGACACGTGGCATGTTGTCACTAGTAAAGGTAAGTTTCTTGTCTAGGCAGAATACACCCCTTATCTTCCTTCCTTCATTCATTTGCATTTAAATCAGCCAAAACTGAAATTCCCTTTATAATAAAGTTTCCTTTTTCACACTTTTGCCCCAAAAAGTTTTGTAAAAGTATTTCAAGGGTATTTCTTGTAATTTGATTATTCTTCAAGGGTTGTTTTGGACATATCTTCATTCTTCATAGTCTTGAATTGTATTGTTGACTTTTTGGAGGACTAAAAACGACAAGTCTTCATAAATGAGGGACCATTCTTGAAAATTTTTCAAAATGGAGGGTCCTTTTTGCATTTTGACAAACTTTGAGGACCAATCTTGTAATTATGAATAAATAAGGGTTTAAAGTGTCAATTCTTCAATATTGGAGGACCCTTCTGGTACAATCTTCAATTCTTCAATGGTTATTCTTGTAAAATCAACTCTAGGGCCCGGTTCATTGTGCGACTTCGTTTCCCGTGTTTGTTTTTGCTTGTTCCTTGTGATCTTTTGCCATTTTCTCAATATTCGTACCTGAAACATACATGGAAAAAACACAAGCATATATTTGGTATATTTCATGATCTTTTATGCATTTTAAGCCCATTTTGTACGACGAGACTATGTATAAAAGCAGTCTCATCACTGACATACCACGAGAACTGGTAGAACACAGGTTGAACATCCACCTACGAACATTCCTTCTTTGGTAGAAGAAATGAGTCCTGGCAAAATAACGTAGCAAGGCTATAACCGAAGAAGTCTCAAAATTGGTAGAAGCACGAATCTTAAGACTAGTTTTCTTCCCTACATGAGTAGCAAATCCTGTAATGGTTCGAAAATCTGATAACACGTAGCGCATTTGCATCGAATTCACTAGTCTAAATAAGGTTTTTCCAAAAGACAACTACCCTCTACCAGAGATGGATCAAAAGATTGAATCCTTAGAAAGATACAAGCTGAAGTGCTTCCTTGATGCCTACAAAGGATATCATCAAATACGCATGGCTAAAGAAGATGAAGAAAAAACCTCATTCCATACAGAACATGGAACCTTTTGTTATGAGAAAATGTTGTTTGGTACAAAGAATGTCGGATCCACGTACTAACGTCTAATGGACCAAACATTTTCTAGTAAGCTTGGACGAAACATTGAGATTTATGTGTAACATTGTGAGACCCCCATAATCTGACATGGAACAACTAGGCAACGAGAGGGTAACACGTCATAGTACAAGAAACAATGAATTACAGTTCATACAAAGCTGACGAAATAAAAACATGTACATTACATCATAAAAGGTCAGAGTTTTTAAACATAGGTCCCAAAGTTTTAAAGGCGGAAAATTATATTATTTCGTCTCGATTTATAACATAAGGTTGCCCAAAATATAAAATAAGCTTCTGACAGTTTATATAAAAACAAATCTTTCAAAAGCATCATAGAAATCTCCAAGCTGCGGTAATATCCTGCAGGCTCCCATCCAAGTAGAGCTAAGTAATAATACCTGAGATTAAACATATAAAATCTTCAACACAAAGTTGAGTGAAATTCATAGGTTTAACAGTAAAGGTGTGGAACACAAGCATTCATTTGTAAAACAAGTAGTATGGAATTTGGTTCGTCAACCATAGTCCGAAATCATTATTATTGCTGTTCAGTTCATGAACCGAAGCTTAACTCAATGTAAGTTCCTCTAGGGAGTATTCAGCCTAAATACTCAAGTAATAAACAAATATCATTGCGTCAAAGTAGTTGAGACGGGGATAGTCAATCCCGATGGATCCACCCACACTATTCGCGCTTAATACTCGACATTAACGGTTCATGATTAGGAGAGGAAACTTAAGGCTAGACTAAAAGCAATAATAATATTGAAAACCTGAAAATCATACATGTTCTGGATAGCATACAAGTTCTGGATAGCATACAAGTTCTGGATTGCATACAGTTCTTTTTTTAAATGGTTGTTGATGAGATGGCATTTATACATGATCTCATCGTTCTTTTCGGGCTTTAAATGCATAAAATTGTCATAAAATACCATATATATGCTTGTGTTTGTTTACTTGTGTATTTTAGGTATGGATATCGTGAAAAAGACAAAAGATCACAAGTTACAAGGAAAAACGGACACGAGAAACGAAGCCGTACAAAGAACCGGGCCCTAAATCATGGAATATTCAACATTTATCCTTGAAGACTTAAAGATGTGCAAGTTTGAACCTCATTTATTGAAGAAATGACACTTAAAACCCTTGTATATTGATAATTACAAGTTTGGTCCCTTAAGTTTGTCAAAATTACACAAAAGGTCCTTCAACTTTGAAGAAATGGCAAGATTAGTCCCTCAACAATTTCAAATTGTCAATTATGGTCCCTCATCAAGCCAAAGATACATTCAAGACCTTTGAAGATCAAGAATGTCCAAGATCAGCCCTTGAATTATTCAAAAATGTCAAAAATAACCCTTGAAACACTTTGTGGAAAGTTTGGTGCCAAAAGTGACAAATGGTGAAAGTTATTAACAAAGGGAAACACGTTTTGTTTGCAAAATAACTTGTTATACAACTTTTTCCCAAAACACAAGGACCAAAGCTGTCATATCCCAAACTTCAAATTCCTAAAAATGCGCCAAACACATACTGTTTGGATTTTTACCAGGGATGAACAACTTTTTACCCAGGATCAAAAATGAGCAAAACAAAGGGGAAATCAAAATTGACTCAACCCACGTGTGATTCACATCACCCCAATCACATCCCACACCTTAAACCTCAAATCCCACTACCAGAATGATTCCCCCATCCCCACTCACAATACGACACTTGGCACTTGATCCTTACTTGGCAAAATCAAGGGTTGCAAATCATTACTTGGTCCCTAAGCACTCAACAAACGTCCAGGATTCAACCAAAACATCTGGCAACACACCTAGAAGATTCTGCAAGGATAGAATAGGAATTTCAGTTGCTAGGGTTTATGAATAGTGTTTAGCCAGGCATTTGCCTATAAAAGGAGACCTCAACATGTGAGAGTCCCTTTGTTCCAGTTTTAGGCTATTATCTTTGTAATTCCTTTTTAAGTTTAAATAAAATTTGAATTTCTGAAATTGTGAAATCTCTTTTTGATTTAATTAAAAGTTTGGTGTTTGAGTAACCTAATTCTGAGTTCCATTTGATTGTTAAGGCCTACCTTAATCTTGTGGTTAAGGCACGTCTTGTTTCATAAGGTTTTTAAGGTTTGAATACCTTGAAATCCTAGGTTCTGTTTTGGCTTATTTTGTTTACTAACCCTTGGCCATTTGCTATAAGCTCTTACAAGCTTGTTGACACCAAGCTTGTGAAGGGATTAGAGCCCTTGGTTGAGTTGTTTGCTGCTTGTGTTGAAGACATAAAGTCCTTGAGGTTCTACTTTGAACCATCAACCAAGGCAGTTTGCATCATCTTCATTGAAGTACCTTGGTCTTGTTCTAGTTGTTGAACAAGGTCCAAGGAGCATTGCTGGCCTTCCTAGGATGTTGTGGAAGGCAGGTATAATCCAAGATTCCACTCAAAATTTCATGTTTATGACTGATTTTGATTTGGTGCTTTGATTTTGAGTATTGGTGTTTGTGCTAGTGATTTTTGAGTTTGATTGTGTTAGTTGCTATTGTTTAAGTGTTTTTGATCATTAAAATCAGTAGGTTATTAGTTAAAATCACAAGTTCCTTTGTTAAGTGGTAGATTAAGGAGTGTTTGGGTCTACTGCATTAGTTGGATTTGTGGTTTGCTAAGTGTTTGTTTTGTGTAAACAAGTATTGGTATCTGTTTGTTAGGTGCTTGTGTTCATCTGTTTGCAGGTTTTGTGGGTTTGATCACATAGATTCATTATTTGGCTATAAAATCTTTTAAACTTGGTAAAATTGGCTAGGATTTTGAGGACACCTAGATCTAAGCATAGGCTAGGGCTAACAAGTGCTAAATCATAGTTAATCACACCAGGGAAGAAGGATTTGAGGCTTGAAATTGGATCAAGTGTTAAGTATATCAGCAAACTTGTTTCTGCATATGTTCATTGTTCATCAGTAACTTCTAGTGCTTTGATCTTGTTATTTACTTTGATTCAGTGTTTGATTCTTGTTGCTTTGTGTTTGTTTTTAGTTTATATAGCTTGTGTATGCATCCTGTTAAGTTTGGTTGGCTTGTTGTGGCTAAATCTGCTTATTAAGTGCTTAACTGCTTATTTCCATATCTGGTGCATATCTAATGACTGTTTGGCTTATTGTGGCTTATTGTGTGAACCAATTTGTGATTTTATTGTTGCTATTGACTCCTTGTGATTCACTGATCACAAGGGTGCCTTTGTTTCCAATTGAATCAAACCAGAACTCTCAAATAAGCTTGGTCAAATAGTCAAAGCAGTAGGAACTCCTTTCCCCTGCTGGTTGCCACTGATAGTGTAAATTTGGGTTCATCTTATCAATAAGCTATAATAGCTTATTCCAACCTGCAACAACTTTGTTTTTGTAATAGGTGCTCATATTTTGACCCATTTGTTCATACAGGAGCATTTGGTTGGTTGACTTTAGGGTTTGACTAGAAAACCAACCCATTTGACTTTTACATAAGTTCATTTGTGCTTATTCTGGCTTATTGGTTGTGCTTATTGGATTTTTGTTGATTGATTTTGCTTATTGAGTCCATTTGAAAGCTTTTGCAAGTTGAATCAAGTCCTGAGGTGCCCTAAATCTCTAAAATGACTATTTTGTCTTTTAGTGAAATTTTTCTTTGCTTATTTCTGGCTTATTGAGTGAGCTTTTTCAAAAATTCTTTTTACAGATCTCATAAGCATCCCAAAAGAAGGTTGTGTGTCAAATTAGAGCTTATGGCATTAGCTTATGGCTTAATGGGCTGAAAAGCCCAATAAGAATAAGCTGAGTGTTAAATAAGCTGTGATAAGCTCATTTTCAGCTTTTGGGCCTTTAGAGTTTTGTTCTTAGAATCGAATTTTAAGTCAGATAGGGCTTTTCTAAGTCAATTAGGCCAAGTTTGACTTTTTGGGGCCAAAAGCCCAATTTGGTTGACTGTTTTTGGTTTTGGCCCATTTGAGGGCCCATTAGGGGTATTTTCGTAATTTCACTTTTATTCTGATTATTTAGGTTAAAATAAACTAGTTTGCAAGTTTTTAGAATTTTTTATAATTGTTGGATTTTTAATATTATTTTATTATTATTTTATTATTATTTTATTATTATTTTTAAAATTTTACATTTTCCAACTTTTTATATTTTTCTTAGGTTTAATACATTTAAATAGGAATTTAGCAACTTTTAGAATAATTTTATCTCTTTTAGAATAATTTTTATAATTATTTTAAATTTTAATAGTTTTTAAATCATTTTAAATAGACTTTATTAGTTTAAAAATTTCTAAAAATAGTTTTTAATCTTTTTAGGTCATATTAGAGGTTTACCAATTGAAAAATCTTTATTTGGGCTTTTTGATAATTTATTTGATTTTTAGGGCTTTAATTAGCATTTAAAAATTGAATATTTAATTATTTAAATGGTTTGAAAAAGTTTTGATCATTGGTAAATTCTTAGTTTATTATTTTTGATTTTTGGTGAATTTTTGGTAATTTTTAGAATTTATTTTTATTTTTGTGGTTTTTAAGGTTCTACGTTTTAACTTTCTAGTAGTGATTTTTTTTGTTATTTTTTATTTTTTACGTCTTCGTCATCTCCTTTTCTCATCCCCTTCTAAACCAATTATTAATCTCAAATCTTGTACATCTTAGTCACACACATATACCTCCTTGGGAAACAAACTTTCACACCATTAAGGGTCATTAACACTTGATTTTTCCTAAAGTCATTTGTTCAATACTTACCGCTTTTACGCCTTTTTCCAAAGAGGTCGTATTTTACTTGCAATCATTTTGGCGCCGCTGCCGGGGAGGTGTGTCGTGATTAATTTGCATTGTTGTTTTTAATATTAACCATAAATAGTATTTGTATTAGTAGAACTCTACTAATACGTATTATCGGTTTTCTTGGTTTTTCTTGTACAAATATTATTACTATATTGTATTAAGTATCACAATAAATTCACAATATCTCCAAAAGTGTGAAAACACAACCTTAATTGGGATCTCATCACTCAATTATTGTATTCGAATCTCAAACAAAAAGAAAAAGGCAAAAATAGATAAATACTTTCGTGAAGCTCGATTTTGAAAGATACAAACTATAAGGTGGGTATAAGGCGGGTATTATAAAATATACCCTAAGGAAAAAGGCTCTTAAGTGCTTCGCGCCGCCTCGTTTCCCCGCTTGCTTGTGAGTATTTTGAGATTGAAGGCTAATCGAGGGTTTTGCCGCCCAAAGTATTATTACGTATAATATATTTGCTTGGTTTTCTTTGTGATTAAACCCTCTTGAACAATTTGGTTTTCACCAAAGTTCTAAAGTCATTCGAAGGCGTTCACTCCACGTGATCGTTTTCATTCCTTTGAGGCTTCTTTAATCAAGAGTTTGATTCGAGGAGAGATTTTGTAGATTGTTGTCTACGAAGATACACCAAAATCCAAAAAAATTAAATATCATCAAAAACACAAAAAAATTGAAAATTCACAAAACACCCAAAAAGAATCATCTTTGCTACCTCTCATTCTTCGTGAAGTTTATGATCACTCGTAATCAAGCAAAACGAGCTCGTAAACGACTTCAAAAGCAAGCCAATCAAGAGACGTTGATTGTTGAAGAAGAACCTCCAATTGTTGAACCTATTGTAGAACAAGAAGTCGTCATGGCTAATCGTACTATGATGGAGTTGCTACAAGCACCCACCGAGGGTTTTGGAGAGGCTATTGTGATTCCCGCAATCCTTGCGGAGAATTTCGAGATTAAGACGGGTTTAATGTCGATGTTGCAAGCAAATAAGTTTAGAGGTCACGAGAAAGACAACCCGCATTACCACATTAGGAATTTAACCGTCTCACCGCCACTAGCAAGTTTAAGGATGTTCCACATGACGCCATTAAGATGATGTTGTTTCCATACTCGTTGGATGGACCCGCAAAAATTTGGCTCGAGAAATAACCGCCAAATTCGGTTTTGACATGGGCCGATCTCGTTTCTAAGTTTGTGAACATGTTTTTTCCACCATCTAAAACAACACACTTGAAAAATGAGATTTCACGATTTGTGAAAAGAAATAATGAAAGTTTTTCAATGGCATGGGAACGATTTAAAGAAATGTTACATGAATGTCCAAACCATGATTTTACGGAATTGCATCAAGTGGATACTTTTTATAATGGGCTTAATGATCATGAACGAGATTATTTGAATGCCGCCGCGGGTGGAAATTTTTTGTGCAAGACGACAAATCAGGCTTTACAAATCATTGAGAATAGATCTAAGGTTTATAACACTCGTAACCCACCGAGTGTTGCCAATTTGGCTTCGTCATCTTCGTCACAATCCTCTCGTAGCATTAATGCCTTACATGATGAAGCTAATGAGGAAAATCGGTTTTTGATAGATTTGCTAATCTTATGTCCCATTGGAAGGCTCAAGAAGCTTCCAATTCCGCTTCGGTAAAAGCGGTTGCTAAGAGTTGTTTATCTTGTGGGGGAGCTCATGATCTTTCCGAGTGCATTACCGCGGATGGTAACACTTCGAGTGCTTATGTAGCAACGAGAACTTACAACCAAATCGGTCAAGGTTCCCGCCAAAATCAAGCTCCACCAAATCAAAATGTTAACAATTATCGAAACAACAACCAAGGTAATTACCAAGGCAATTCACGCAATTACAACAAGGGGAATTATCAATGTGGGAATGGACAAATTTCTAATCAAAACCAAAACCGTGATTTTCAAAACACTACACAAGGTTTTCAAAATGCTCACACTAAAAATTTGCAAGGAGAATTTTTGATAACATGCAACGTGAGATGATTAGCTTAAGATCCGAGTTAAAAAACGAGTTAAAAAATGAACTTGCTAATGAACTCAAAACTCATGCAAACAAAATGGAAGGAAATGTCCAACGTCTTCAACAAAATCAACAAAAGATGGAATTAGGACAACATGAGATTAAGCAAGAGTTATTAAAAGCGGATGCTAGGGAATCAAAATTTGAGGACCGAATGGCTAAGATGTTTGAAGCAATCATGTGTAAACCCTCTTCCTCGGGTGGTCTTCCTAGTGATACCATTGCAAACCCGAAGGGAGAAATGAAGGTTATTACTACACGAAGTGGTAAAACTTTCAAGGAACCAATCTCTCGTCCAAGTACTTCTACGGAGAAGGAAATCGATAAAGAACCCGAGGTGATGGTCGAAAAGGAGCACATTACAATCCCACGAAGTACCGCTCATACCACACCTACGGTTGAACCAATACCAATTGTGGAACCCGAGTTTCCAAGGCCGTTGCCTAATGACCAACCCACACCACCTTTACCCTACCCTTCAAGACGAAACAAAGAGAAATTGCAAGAACGTAACAAACAACAAATCGAGCTTTTTATAAAAATGTTTCAACAAGTGCATTTTGATGTGAGTTTAGCCGACGCGTTGTTATATATGCCTCGTTTCGCTTCCACTTTTAAAAGTATGATGAGCGATAAGGAAAAGCTTTCAAAGCTTGCTAATTGTTCTTCGGTTTATCTTAACCACATACCGGAAAAAGTTGGTGATCCCGGAAAGTTTCTCATTCCTTGTGACATACAAGATATGAAAGAATGCCTCGCCTTGGCCGATCTTGGTGTGAGCTTTAATTTGATGCCATTTTCCATTTGGAAATCGCTTTCGCTTCCGGCTCTCATTCCTTCGAACATGTCCATCGAGATGGCCGATCATTCTACGATTATGGCATGTGGAGTAGCCGAAGATGTTTTCGTGAAAGTGGGGAAGTTCTACTATCCCGTTGATTTTATAGTAGTTGACATCCCCGCGGATCCTCAAGTTCCTCTAATTTTAGGTCGATCATTTTTAGACACTTCGAAATCGCTTATCGATGTTCATGCGAGAACTATCACTTTGAGATTCAACGAAGAGGAACTTGTTATAAACGCTACTCAAAACTCGAAACCTTCTCATGTTTATGCAATCGCTACCATCAATCACATTGACATCGTTGATGTGGTTTGCGATGAGTTTTCACAAGAAGTATTAGGTTTTTCCGATAGCTCGTCAAGTGGCAATCCCACTATTTTGGATTCCATTCTTGCTAATTCCACACCAAATCTCTCTCCATTCCAAGGAGGCGATCTCACTTCAAATGAGATCGACAATGAAGATGAGGTGTTGATTAGTGATGATACTTCTATTCCACCATTTCTTTCGCCGATGGAAGTTATGAGTGTTGAACCAAAATCTTCAATCAAGGAACCACCTATCCTTGAATTGAAAGATCTTCCTTCTCACCTTGAATACGCATTATTTGTAGGAGATGACAAGTTGCCGGTTATTATTGCAAAAGGTCTTGCTAATGATGAAAAAACCGAGCTCTTGAAAGTTCTTAAGGCTCATAAAGGGGCAATTGCGTGGAAAATATCCGACATTAAGGGTATTGACCCAAAATTTTGTACTCACAAGATTTTAATGGAGGAGGACTACAAACCCACAATTTAAAGTCAAAGAAGGGTGAATCCCAAAATTCACGATGTCATTAAAAAGGAGGTCCTTAAACTCCTTGACGCGGGAATGATTTATCCTATATCCGATAGCCCATGGGTGAGCCCAATCCATTGTGTCCCTAAAAAGGGAGGAATGACCGTTGTGCTTAATGAGAACAAAGAGTTAATTCCCACTCGTGTTGTGACCGGTTCGAGGGTGTGTATTGACTACCGAAAGTTAAATGACGCCACTCGTAAAGACCACTTTCCTTTGCCCTTCATGGATCAAATGTTGGAGCGACTTGCGGGAAATGAATTCTATTGCTTTCTAGATGGTTTTTCCGGTTACTTTCAAATCCCTATCGACCCTCGTGATCAAGAAAAGACTACTTTTATGTGTCCTTATGGAACATTCGCTTATCGTAGGATGCCTTTCGGACTTTGTAATGCACCCGGTACGTTTCAACGGTGTATGATGGCGATTTTTCACGATATGATCGAGAAGTCGATGGAAGTATTTATGGATGACTTCTTGGTGTTTGGTAATTCGTTCACGTCATGTTTATCTAATCTCGAGCAAATGTTAAAACGTTGTGAAGAAACCAATCTTGTGCTTAATTGGGAAAAATGTCATTTTATGTGTAAACAAGGAATCGTCTTAGGGCATAAGGTGTCGAAGGCGGGGATTGAGGTCGATAAAGCTAAGGTAGACGTCATCGCCAAGTTACCTCATCCCAAAACCGTTAAGGGAGTTAGGAGTTTCCTAGGCCACGCGGGCTTTTATCGTCGTTTCATCAAGGACTTCTCGAAAATCTCTCGACCTATGACACACCTTCTCGAGAAAGATGCTCCTTTTAACTTCAATGAGGATTGTGTTAAGGCTTTCGAAACTCTCAAAATGAAACTTACCGAAGCTCCCATTCTTGTTGCTCCTAATTGGGAATTACCCTTTGAAATCATGTGCGATGCAAGTGATTATGCCATAGGGGCCGTCTTAGGGCAACGTTATGACTAGCATTTCCGTCCTATCCACTATGCTAGTAAGACGATGACCGAGGCTCAATTAAAGTACCCCACAACAGAAAAGGAATTCCTTGCCGTGGTCTATGCTTTTGAGAAATTCCGACCTTATCTCGTCTTAACTAAAAGCATCGTGTATACCGACCATTCGGCTATCAAGTATCTCTTAGCTAAGCAAGATTCTAAGCCGAGATCGCTTCGTTGGATGCTCCTCCTCCAAGAATTTGATGTCACCGTGCTTGACAAAAAAGGAGCCGAGAATCTAGCGGCCGATCATCTCTCTTGTCTAGAAGATCCTCACAAAGATGTTTTCGAGAACAAGGAAATCACCGAAACATTTCCTCTTGAGACTCTCGGTGTAGTGATTTCTAAAGACACAACCCCATGGTTTGCCGACATTGCAAATTACCATGCGGGCAATTTCATAATCAAGGGTATGACGACACAACAAAAACGAAAATTCTTTCGTGACATCAAGTTCTATTTTTGGGACGACCCTTATCTCTTTCGGGTTTGTGCGGATCAACTCGTTCGACGTTGTGTGTTTGGTGCCGAAGCTTCTAATATCCTTAGAGCTTGTCACGAGGGACCCACGGGTGGTCACCACGGTGCTAATCTCACGGCTAAGAAAGTATTCGATGCCGGTTTCTTTTGGCCTTCTATCTATCGTGATGCACACGCACTTGTGAAGTCGTGTGATTCGCGCCAACGTCAAGGAAAATCATCTCAACGTGATGAAATGCCGCAAAACATAATTCAAGTATGTGAGATTTTCGACATATGGGGAATAGAATTTATGGGGCCATTCCCATCGTCTCATGGCAACAAATATATCCTCGTCGCGGTGGACTACCTTTCTAAGTGGGTGGAAGCTAAGGCTTTCCCTACTAATGATGCTCGTGTGGTAGTGAAGTTTTTGAAGCAACTATTCTCTCGGTTCGGAACCCCTCGTGCTATTATAAGCGATCATGGAACCCATTTTTGTAATGACCAATTCGAAAAGGTTCTAAAGAAATATGGAGTTACTCATCATCTTTCTACGGCTTATCACCCGCAAACGAGTGGGCAAGTCAAGGTTTCGAACCGAGCTTTGAAGAGGATTTTAGAGAGGTCAATTGGAGAAAACCGTGCTTCATGGTCCGACAAACTCGATGATGCTTTATGGGCCTTTAGGACCGCTTATAAGACACCTATCAGTTGTACTCCTTATAAGTTAGTCTATGGGAAGAATTGTCATTTGCCCATTGAGTTGGAGCACAAGGCATATTGGGCCCTTAAGCATGCAAACTTTAACTTGAAGACCGCGGGAGATCACCAGAAAATACAATTGAATGAATTGGATGAATTTAGAGATAATGCTTATGAAAATTCATTAATTTTTAAAGAAAAGACTAAAAAGTTTCATGATTCAAAGATTAAAAACCGGGTTTTTAACGTTGGTGATCAAGTGTTGCTTTTTAACTCTCGTCTTAAGATATTTTCCAGGAAATTGAAATCTCGTTGGTCGGGTCCGTTCACCATTACACAAGTGTTTCCATATGGGACCATTGAGCTAGCTCAAGATGATGGTCCTAATTTCAAGGTGAATGGACATAGGCTTAAGCACTACTTTGGTGGGGAAATTCCTTCAATGGTTGCCCTCGACAAAGTCACATTCCCCAATGATAATTAGCATTGAGGGGATCGAGTCGAGCTCATGACTCAGTAATCAAAAACGAGGTGCCTCGTGGGGGAGATCCCATGCTTATCCTTTATGCTCACTATTCACTAATAAGGGGACTTGTACCCTTTCAACTTGTTGTCTCGTGGTTGTTTGTGATTGTGTTATCTAGATCATCATCATTATCTACGATTGAAGACTCTCGTGTTCGTTTACGTGAGCCTCCATCGTTCGTTTGAAGAAGTTTTTCACGAATCCATGACATATCCTTTATTGTTCTAACAATTATCTTTTAGCATACTTAATAAACGGCTTTAGATATATTGTTGATCACCCTTTCAATGCTAGATCCTAAGCATTCGACTCTTCGTCTCTAGTATGGGGGTGCTCCACCTTTAGACTCGAAACATTGAGGACAATGTTTACTTTTAGTATGGGGGGTGAATAGGTACTTGCTTTGCTACGCCCTCACATTTTCCAACTTGCAATGTTTTGTTTTGCTAATAAAGCTAAAAATGTCCAAATTTTAAAAATTTTCTTAGTTTTAATAAGTGTTTCTAAGACACGAATGTATATTTTCCGATGGTTAGAATAAGAGTTAATTTTTGACTTGATGGGAATTTAGAGCCATTTACATTCCTTAACCCGCTCAATTCAAGTTTTGCTAGACTTTTATATAGGGAGCTTTAAAACGCGAAAGTCTTAATTCATTCGGGTTAAGAACAAGAACTTTTCGCAAGTTCCTATAATTGATCCTAGAAAGTCACTTATCAAGGGAACTTTAAAACGCATTCTCTAAGCTTGAAAAAGTCCAAGAAAGTGCAAGATCCTATAGGTGGCTTGAAAACCCAAAACTTTGATTTGATATAGTCTTAATGAAAGCTAATCCAAATTTGGCTTAATTTTGACTTGCATGGCTAAGTATTCACGAGTCTCTTTAATTAGAGGTCTTTATATAGTGAAGAACGAGAAATGATAGAGTTAGACAAGTGATCATGCTAAACGTAGAACATGAAAGTGTTCTTTCAAAAACTCATATGTTTTTAATTGTGGCTTTTTCTTCCCATAAGATCAATGCATTAGGAATAAATCATAATTGCAATTAGTAAGGTCGTACGATTTGAAAGGTTACTTAGCCTCTAGCGTAAGATCGTTTAAAAGTTGCTCGGTGTTGAAACGAGTTATGCCAAGATATGAACTTAAGGAGATACACGAGAAGCCGTTTTAAAAGATTTTGTCCTTCGGTTAACTATTGATCAAATCGTGCTACTTTGCTTTCGGACTAATAACTACTCAAATAAGTCAATATGAATCACTTGTGATCCATGACAAATAGATAAAAAATGCTAGTAACCCATTTCCTTTTATAATAACTAGGATTGCGGGGAGAAAAAGTATTACACAATTTGGACGTATAAGTAGTGTTAGCATTGTGACTTGTACCAACAATGATCTCGTTTTTGCACTTAGCATGGAATGTATGACAATCAAGGATGACGAAGTTTACTCTAAGGGACATTTACTTGTTTCTATTCTTTGACCCTAAAAGTCACTTTTTGTGATGAAAATCATACATTATGTCTTTACACATCTTCGTAGTATGTTGCAAGTCTTTTTACTCTTCAATAAAGGTTAATAAAATTGAACTTTGGTGATTCTTAGATACATTATTCTAGCATTGCGTGAGGGCACGGCAATGGCTTAGTATGGAGGAGTGATGAGATGGCATTTATACATGATCTCATCGTTCTTTTCGGGCTTTAAATGCATAAAATTGTCATAAAATACCATATATATGCTTGTTTTTGTTTACTTGTGTATTTTAGGTATGGATATCGTGAAAAAGACAAAAGATCACAAGTTACAAGGAAAAACGGACACGAGAAACGAAGCCGTATAAAGAACCGGGGCCTAAATCATGGAATATTCGACATTTATCCTTGAAGACTTAAAGATGTGCAAGTTTGATCCTCATTTATTGAAGAAATGACACTTAAAACCCTTGTATATTGATAATTACAAGTTTGGTCCCTTAAGTTTGTCAAAATTACACAAAAGGTCCTTCAACTTTGAAGAAATGGCAAGATTAGTCCCTCAACAATTTCAAATTGTCAATTATGGTCCCTCATCAAGCCAAAGATACATTGAAGACCTTTGAAGATCAAGAATGTCCAAGATCAGCCCTTGAATTATTCAAAAATGTCAAAAATAACCCTTGAAACACTTTGTGGAAAGTTTGGTGCCAAAAGTGACAAATGGTGAAAGTTATTAACAAAGGGAAACACGTTTTGTTTGCAAAATAACTTGTTATACAACTTTTCCCAAAACAAAAGGACCAAAGCTCTCATATCCCAAACTTCAAATTCCTAAAAATGCGCCAAACACTTATTGTTTGGATTTTTACCAGGGATGAACAACTTTTTACCCAGGATCAAAAATGAGCAAAACAAAGGGGAAATCAAAATTGACTCAACCCACGTGTGATTCACATCACCTCAATAACATCCCACACCTTTAACCTCAAATCCCACTACCAGAATGATTCCCCCATCCCCACTCACAATACGACACTTGGCATTTGATCCTTACTTGGCAAAATCAAGGGCTGCAAATCATTACTTGGTCCCTAAGCACTCAACAAACGTCCAGGATTCAACCAAAACAGCTGGCAACACACCTAGAAGATTCTGCAAGGATAGAATAGGAATTTCAGTTGTTAGGGTTTATGAATAGTGTTTAGCCAGGCATTTGCCTATAAAAGGAGACCTCAACATGTGAGAGTCCCTTTGTTCCAGTTTTAGGCTATTATCTTTGTAATTCCTTTTTAAGTTTAAATAAAATTTGAATTTCTGAAATTGTGAAATCTCTTTTTGATTTAATTAAAAGTTTGGTGTTTGAGTAGCCTAATTTTGAGTTCCATTTGATTGTGAAATCTCTCATGTTTATGACTGATTTTGATTTGGTGCTTTGATTTTGAGTATTGGTGTTTGTGCTAGTGATTTTTGAGTTTGATTGTGTTAGTTGTTACTGTTTAAGTGTTTTTGATCATTAAAATCAGTAGGTTATTAGTTAAAATCACAAGTTCCTTTGTTAAGTGGTAGATTAAGGAGTGTTTGGGTCTACTGCATTAGTTGGATTTGTGGTTTGCTAAGTGTTTGTTTTGTGTAAGCAAGTATTGGTATTTGTTTGTTAGGTGCTTGTGTTCATCTGTTTGCAGGTTTTGTGGGTTTGATCACATAGATTCATTATTTGGCTATAAAATCTTTAAAACTTGGTAAAATTGGCTAGGATTTTGAGGACACCTAGATCTAAGCATAGGCTAGGGCTAACAAGTGCTAAATCATAGTTAATCACACCAGGGAAGAAGGATTTGAGGCTTGAAATTGGATCAAGTGTCAAGTATATCAGCAAACTTGTTTCTGCATATGTTCATTGTTCATCAGTAACTTCTAGTGCTTTGATCTTGTTATTTACTTTGATTCAGTGTTTGATTCTTGTTACTTTGTGTTTGTTTTTAGTTTATATAGCTTGTGTATGCATCCTGTTAAGTTTGGTTGGTTTATTGTGGCTAAATCTGCTTATTAAGTGCTTAACTACTTATTTCCATATCTGGTGCATATCTGGTGACTGTTTGGCTTATTGTGGCTTATTGTGTGAACCAATTTGTGATTTTATTGTTGCTATTGACTCCTTGTGATTCACTGATCACAAGGGTGCCTTTGTTTCCAATTGAATCAAACCAGAACTCTCAAATAAGCTTGGTCAAATAGTCAAAGCAGTGGGAACTCCTTTCCCCTGCTGGTTGCCACTGATAGTGTAAATTTGGGTTCAGCTTATCAATAAGCTATACTAGCTTATTCCAACCTGCAACAACTTTGTTTTTGTAATAGGTGCTCATATTTTGACCCATTTGTTCATACTGGAGCATTTGGTTGGTTGACTTTAGGGTTTGACTAGAAAACCAACCCATTTGACTTTTACATAAGTTCATTTGTGCTTATTCTGGCTTATTGGTTGTGCTTATTGGATTTTTGTTGATTGATTTTTCTTATTGAGTCCATTTGAAAGCTTTTGCAAGTTGAATCAAGTCCTGAGGTGCCCTAAATCTCTAAAACGACTATTTTGTCTTTTAGTGAAATTTTTCTTTGCTTATTTCTGGCTTATTGAGTGAGCTTTTTCAAAAATTCTTTTTACAGATCTCATAAGCATCCCAAAAGAAGGTTGTGTGTCAAATTAGAGCTTATGGCATTAGCTTATGACTTAATGGGCTGAAAAGCCCAATAAGAATAAGCTGAGTGTTAAATAAGCTGTGATAAGCTCATTTTCAGCTTTTGGGCCTTTAGATTTTTATTCTTAGAATCGAATTTTAAGTCAGATAGGGCTTTCCAAGTCAATTGGGCCAAGTTTGACTTTTTGGGGCCAAAAGCCCAATTTGGTTGACTGTTTTTGGTTTTGGCCCATTTGAGGGCCCATTTGGGGTATTTTGGTAATTTCACTTTGATTTTCTGATTATTTAGGTTAAAATAAACTAGTTTGCAAGTTTTTAGAATTTTTTATAATTTTTGGATTTTTAATATTGTTTTATTATTATTTTTAAAATTTTACATTTTCCAACTTTTTATATTTTTCTTAGGTTTAATACATTTAAATAGGAATTTAGCAACTTTTAGAATAATTTTATCTCTTTTAGAAAAAAATTTATAATTATTTTAAGTTTTAATAGTTTTTAAATCATTTTAAATAGATTTTATTAGTTTAAAAATTTCTAAAAATAGTTTTTAATCTTTTTAGGTCATATTAGAGGTTTACTAATTGAAAAATTTTTATTTTTTACGTCTTCGTCATCTCCTTGTAGTAGGGGAACTAGATAGTGGGGATTGGGGGATTATATTCATCTCCTTGATTGTTACTTAACTTGGGTGTTAAGACCTGAGCTAAGGGTGTCGTGTATGATTTTATAGGTTTGCAGGAGTGCTAGCTTGATGTGCTATCAGGTGAGTTCATACTCCCATTTTTACTAAGTTTTTAAATGTTTTCTTCTAGTATGGGATGGAGATGACACTTGTGGTGTTCTTAAAATGTTTTGGTACTATATTTTTATAAATGTTTGGACATAGATGTGTTATTGTGTGACTTGCGTGCTTATGTGTTCTCATATGTGCTTTGATATGTGTTATGATATGTGAATCTTGATTATGTTATGATTGGGATTGGTACATAGATGTATGGGCGTCTATGGGACCAGTTGTGATGTGTGTGGAGCGTGGGGCACGATCCATCCTGAGTTCTTGGTTCTGAGTTCTTGGTTCGTGGGGCACGATCCGTCCTGAGTTCTTGGTTCGTGGGGCACGATCCGTCCTGAGTACTTGTGCATCGTCTCTTCGGAGGCAAGATATCTCGACGGGGATATAGTTCATCTTCCACAGGTGGTGTGGGAAAGATCCGGATAGTGTGGTGTATGTTCTTGTGTGTGTGACGGGATACTTCTTGACTATTATAGTGTGCTTTGTGAATTGTAGATGTGATTGGTACTTGGATTGAGTTTTGTTGTGGATGCATGTATCATGATTATCACATTATGGTCCATTACTATAAATTGATTTTCTTCAACTATTTACAACGGTTGTTAAGGGTTCTTAAGATGTTTTGATAATTTAAACCTATGTTCTCACCAACTTTATGTTGACAGATTTTAGTGTCATTTTCAGGTGAGGTAGTTGAGAAGGATGCTATTAGAAGTGTGGCTAGAGTTTAGAGGCTGCTAGAATTGCATTAGGAGGAATCCCTTTCCTCTTAGATTTTATTTTGTCTTTTGATTTAGTATATTGTTTGATACCTATATGTTTGATGTGTGTTATTTGAATGTCTTTGGTAAGAGGTAGGCCTGTTACCTACTTACCTAGACGCCTGCATTGTTTGAGATATTGTCATGACATTGTGTCACCTTTTTATGACATTTCTATTTCATTTAGTTAACTCTATAGACACGCTATTGTTGTGATGATATCCATATGTCGCGCCCCATATTCCGCCATGGTGGGGTGTGACAGAATGGTATCAGAGACAATGGTTATAGAGAATTAGGTTGCCTAGTCGCGTAGCCTAATCTATAGCTTAAGGGTCCCTGCATATAGGCGTCATAGGGGTATGTGTGCATTTTATAAATGTTGATGTTTTTGGATGTTATTTTTGCGATATTTGTTAAGTTATGAATTAGTATTGTTCATACTTAACTACATGTTATTTTCTTTACGAGTTTTGACTAGTGCGGGTTGAACCATGGTCGTATACGTTAGTCATTGTTGTATTTCTCTTAATTATGTTTTCATGTTCTTTATACATTTTGAATTTTGTCTACGCTGGTTCAGCTGGAATACGAGTTTATTTGTTTCATGCATTGGCTACGTTATTTTTATACATGCATTTTGGATCTTATTTTATATTGTGGTTATGTGCTTATATGAGTTGTAGGATCTATGCGCTTATTTGAGTTGGTAGACTGATGTGTTATGTGTAGTATTAATTCTTATAAGTGCCATCATAGGAAGGAGTGCATTAGTGAAAGGGGACTGGTATAAGTATGGTGGCCAACATAGTTATACAAGTACCACGACATCAATAGATTCCTAAGTATGGTTGCATGAAAGAGATTCATACATGCTTGTATTGTATATGTTGTATGGATTTGAGTGTATGTACGCCTACGCCTGTATATGTATATATCCCTTCTACTTATCGATTGTATTCTTAGGATGGTTTGCTAGCTCGTTTCTCTTTGAGATGTTCAACTTCCGTAGTAGCGCATTTATCGAGTCCTCATTTCACGTATTTGTTTGTACGGTACTTTTGGTGTAGAGGATATTGAGAGGGTGGAGAATTCTTTTTGGGATCACGGTATCTTTTAGTTTGAATTTTACGTGGTAAAAGAAATGGAATTTGTAAATAGTTAAAATAGTTGTTGGTAATCGGTGAAATAAGGGTTAAGTGTCGTAAGCGTGTTTAAAATAAGATGGGATACATATTTTTTTTAACATATAAGTATGGCTTGTTTATTTAAAAAAAAACTAAAATTAATTTTGATCACCTAAAGCTAATGATCTTTAGTTAAATTCTTGTTCTTATTTAATTAAATATGTTAAAATCATGTAATTACTCATATGATGGGTAAGGGTTTCTAATTTTCTGGAATTAAAATAAATTAGGTCTTGAATTTGGTAATTAATGAGGGGTTTTAGGGTTTCAAATCGTTTTTTGTTATAAATCGGGGTAGGCAGAAACTGTCGCTGAATGTCAAAATTTGTCGCTAAACTGTCAGAAACTGTCGCTAATGTTTGGGCAGATTTTAGGTAAAATCGTTTTGGTCATAACTTATTCGTTTTTAAAGCTTTTTGGGACATTCAAAAGCCTAAAATTATGTACTCGGAACGTACTTTTCAAATATTCCGAAATTTTGGTAATTGGAAGTCAGTAGCTTGGTCGAATTAATTGTACAAGTGTCGAGTTCAAGATTAATTTTCAAACGATATGGTTTAAACTTGTGTTTTGGATACTTTGGGATAGTGAACACTTAGAGGGCTAACATAGGACTTATTTGGGATAGAATTTGAGATGTATCCACCATAAGGATTGTACATTGATGAAGGATGTGGGTTCCGGAGTCAATGTTGACGTGTGATATTGTGTTGTGTGCTTTAGACAATTGATCGTTCGTGAAGAGACATTAGATTGATTTTCGTTAGATGATTACATAAATTACTAATGTGATACTATGGTTTTAGAACAACTAATATACAATTACAGTACAAAATCCATTCTGGGGTAAAATTTGGTTTTCCACAAGGTTTTAATAGTATGTCGCCGGTCGTAACACATTTCAGTTGTCGTTGGGTGCTTGTTGTCATTGGTCCGTTTCCATGGTTCGTTGGGAGTCGATACAGGTTTTATGTTGAGTATCTTTTGGAGTCTCATTTTGGTTCATTCTTTTAAATTCGTTCACGTATACGTCCGTTAGTTGTCCATGGGTTTGATCCGTTATCCGAAGTTGGGGGTCCTAAAATTTTTCGTGAGCTTATATTCATTGAGAGCGTTGTTGTAGTCATGATCCGGTTATGTTCTTATGAGAGAGATAGTGTGTTGGCTGTGAAATGAATTTATTGAGCTTATGGAGTAAATCTCGGGACGAGATTTCTATTAGGAGGGAGTGATGTGACAACCCTAGATTTTGGATTTGTCACTTTTGACTGTTTGACTTTGATTATGTGCTTAGTGTGCGTTTACGTGCATTCTGTTTATATTTGAGCCTTGGATTGGATGTTAGTCATCGTTCGTGTATTGCGTGGTGCATTATATAATGTTATGATGGGGTTAGTTCATGCTCATTTGTTCACTTGGATCTAACTATGATAGAATGCGGTGCTATTTTGGGATTTTATGTGTACGTATAAGTATTATAGTAAATCGTATTTTTACGAATTAGGGTTTAGCGTTTAGAGGTCTCGGATGAGGTATTTAGTCACGGGAATAATTTATGGGATGGTTTTAAGTCATTTAGAACTTAGTTATAAAGTTTATTTCATATTTTAAGAATTTTCATAAAACTGTATATTTCATGTAATTTACGATAAACACGTAAAGTTGACTACTGTAGTTTAATTTACTATTAAAAGGTTTTAGATATAATTAATTAATTAAGGGATTAATAAAAAAAATATAATTAAGGAAATAATTATTAAAAAACGAATTTACTAATAAAATAAATAAAAAGTATTATTTTTGGTAAAAAAATTTATATAGGACGGTGGGGAAAAATAAGAAAAAGGAAAAAAATAAAAAAAGGAAAGTATTATTTGTATTGGGCTAGGATTCTCATTTTTTTAGTATAAAAACAAATCAAAACACATTATTTTTTTCCAGCTCTTTTTTTTGGACGAAGGTTTCTACAAGTTTTTAGGGTTTCATAAAAATTTTCTTGATTCAAGGTATGTGATCAATTTAACTTTAACTTAATTCATGTTTTTATTAATTAATCATGATTGTAATGTTAATTAACCATCATTAAGATGATTAGGGTTTTATTAATTTTCTGAAAAATATAGTAATTAATATCAATTAATGATTTTAGGGTTCTTGTTTAATAAATTAGGGGTAATTAACGATGTTTAGAAGGTTAGTGCATAAAGGCGTAAAACAGTCTGATTTTTAAGGCTGTCTTGTGTCAAATGTTCCGGGCAGTAGGTAGCACCTTTGGTCGAGTTTCTTTTTTTTAAAAATTAAGTCCAGAGAGTCTACTTTTCAAAATTGTAAGGTTGGTCGAAAATGGAGTTCGGGAAGGTCGTCAAATAATTTTTACAAAAACAGTGTGCTGTTCAGGAATAAATTTTGATTTCGGGGATTTGAGTCAAAACCTAACCAAACGAATGAGATAGCCAAATATTTTTGATTTAGGAACTCTTTATAATGTATATAAAAGTAATGGAGGTTTTCAATAAAAGTTATGGTGTTTAGGTCGGGCTTTTGGTGTCGAACATTTAGCATGTACAGAAAATCAGTTTTGGTGAAAACGACTTTTGGCGTAGAGACTAAACGAAAGGGTTAAACGTGTAATTAGAAAGTAAAATTTGTTTCTGAAGTTCTTAGATCATATAACAACATAACTCCAATAGGGTAGGAGTCAAGTGTGGTGTTAAGTTCACTTCATGTGATCGTTTAGTGACTAGTAAACCGTACCGGGGAAAAACTGGAATTTTACGTATAGAATAGCTTGTAGTGGGAGAACTAGATAGTGGGGATTGTGGGATTAGATTCATCTCCTTGATTGTTACTTAACTTGGGTGTTAAGACCTGAGCTAAGGGTGTCGTGTATGATTTTATAGGTTTGCAGGAGTGCTAGCTTGATGTGCTATCAGGTGAGTTCATAGTCCCATTTTTACTAAGTTTTTAAATGTTGTCTTCTAGTATGGGATGGAGATGACACTTGTGGTGTTCTTAAAATGTTTTGGTACTATATTTTTATTAATGTTTGGACATAGATGTGTTATTGTGTGACTTGCGTGCTTATGTGTTCTCATATGTGCTTTGATATGTGTTATGATATGTGAATCTTGATTGTGTTATGATTGGGATTGGTACATAGATGTATGGGCGTCTATGGGACCAGTTGTGATGTGTGTGGAGCGTGGGGCACGATCCGTCCTGAGTTCTTGGTTCGTGGGGCACGATCCGTCCTGAGTTCTTGGTTCGTGGGGCACGATCCGTCCTGAGTACTTGTGCATCGTCTATTCGGAGGCAAGATATCTCGACGGGGATATAGTTCATCTTCCACAGGTGGTGTGGGAAAGATCCGGATAGTGTGGTGTATGTTCTTGTGTGTGTGACGGGATACTTCTTGACTATTATAGTGTGCTTTGTGAATTGTAGATGTGATTGGTACTTGGATTGAGTTTTGTTGTGGATGCATGTAGCATGATTATCACATTATGGTCCATTACTATAAATTGTTTTTCTTCAACTATTTACAACGGCTGTTAAGGGTTCTTAAGATGTTTTGATAATTTAAACCTATGTTCTCACCAACTTTATGTTGACAGATTTTAGTGTCATTTTCAGGTGAAGTAGTTGAGAAGGATGCTATTAGAAGTGTGGCTAGAGTTTAGAGGCTGCTAGAATTGCATTAGGAGGACTCCCTTTCCTCTTAGATTTTATTTTGTCTTTTGATTTAGTATATTGTTTGATACTTATATGTTTGATGTGTGTTATTTGAATGTCTTTGGTAAGAGGTAGGCCTGTTACCTACTTACCTAGACGCATGCATTGTTTGAGATATTGTCATGACATTGTGTCACCTTTTTATGACATTTCTATTTCATTTAGTTAACTCTATAGACACGCTATTGTTGTGATGATATCCATACGTCGCGCCCCATATTCCGCCATGGTGGGGTGTGACAACTTATAAGCTCTATCTTATACCAAAACGACCGTCTCGGAAAACTCTACAAAAATTACTAATAATCTCAGCCTTTCACAGACCTTAAACCCACGAAAAAATCTGTTTAAAGCTGCTGTCCCAAATTATACTTTTAGAAAACATGCCAAATCAATTTTTCCACCAAATATAATCATTCCCATATCTCTAGTATCACTCTAATATAAAACACCCGTCAACCAAACACATTCCTAAACACATGCATGCATCAAAATCAAAAGATCAACATAAAAACTTAAACTTTTAGACATGAAAACATGAAGATTTTACCAAAAACCTTACATGCAAGATCATCAAAACACAAATCCACCATGGAATTATAAATTTTCTTGAAAGTTAATGCATGTGTGAAAAATTAGTATCATTAGAATCACCAAAAGATTTTAGAGATGGGTCTTTATTTTGTTTTGATCAAATCATATGAAAAATTGATGAAGTGAGGGTGTTTATGTGGTGGTGGTGGCGGAAATAATAAGAAGAAAGGGAGGGAGGGGATTTGTTTCATGTGTGTGTTTTTTTTGTAAGATAAAATGAGTGAAAATGGTGGAAAAGTAATATATAGTGAGGTTAGGGTAGATGTTGCAAATATTGAATAGTTTTGGACTTAAAAACAATTAATAGTTTTGAGGGTAGAAAATGGTTATTGGTAAATATTGAAAATATTTACGGGGCTCGGTTTTCGTAAAAATAATTTTCAAAAGTTACAATGCATCATAAAAATGATTATATGATTCCTCGACACGACTTAATACGTAATTAAAACGAAATCATCGAAAATATTAATTATCGAAACAATCGATAAATAAACGTAAACATTTGGGCATCCGTCGGTATCGCGATCACAATGACTTCTCGTTGTACATTGATTTTGAATAAACTCGTTGTAAAACGCACACGGGTGATTTTAAATCAAACATTTTGATATAAATTAAATATGGAAAAATAAAATAAAAATTTTATAATTCCATGCAAAGTACTTATCAATGATCAGAAAAAAATACTAAAAAAGTATAATTTAAAAATCTCAGGATTTACATATAGCAATACAAGAAAACGTAATACGTTGAAAATTCAGAAATAGGAATAAACAGAATAAAATAATGCTGGGAAAAGTACGGTTTTTCACAGTCTTCCCCCTTAAAGGAACTCTAGTCCCCAGAGTTCTCCTGAAAACAGTAGAAGATGCAAACAAGAGGAGGTACAAAGTGTAGAACAAAATTCATTGCTTCCTAGTAATTTCTGTACCTCGACGAATCTTAACGGTTAGAATTCACTATGCTTCAGTTTCTTAACTCTTTTGCGTATAATTTTTCATTCTTGGATTAGAATGACGATCTTTCAATACGGAGATACATCAAGAGATAGAATTGTTGGAAATACGTACGATAAACTAACAAGAATGAACATAAGAATCGCTTAAACGGACAATGTGTGATAAGATGAACCAAAATTGTTAATCAACAAGGGGTTACAAATCGTGCAACTGTAAAACGTGACAATCTTAAAATGTAAGAATCTAGTCACAAGCGAAATAGAAGGGAGAAAAGAAATGAATAACATATGATCATTTAAAATACAACCTATCAGAATCAGTTGTCTAGGAATTTGATATTACTTTAAAACTTAGTTTTAAATATTTTCTTTATTAAAAGAAAATTTTACCAGGTGTAGTGATTAAAAATCAAACCCTATATAAAAAGAGTGGATAAACAGTTGTCAAATCTTTTTCTTGATCAGTACTTGAAAGTAAAAGTAACTCAGTTCAAATAGTTATTTGATCAGCTTAAGAGCTTTTCGGGTGACTACATGAAATTATCGTTAAAAACTCAGGTTTATCGTTACCATTAGGAAAAATCAGATTTTCCAAGTTATTTAGAATCATTGTTAGAAATTATAAATTAATTTAATAATTTCATTAGATTGACAGTAAAGTATGATAAAATCAATTTCTTTAAAAGATACAACTTGACACAGTTTAAACATAAGTTATAAATTTACCCAAGAGGATGTACAGATTCGATATTAAACTTAAAATGGGTATTTTGACAATTTAAACATTTGGTAAAATGTATAGAACGTTCTTAAAAATTAATAGTAATTTTTAGAAATTCAAGAAAGTGCTTAAGATATCAAACGATAAACGCGTAACAGTTTCTGGTTTTCAGAAAGTGAAAAAATAGCAAACGATTATGAAACGAATATCGATCAACAATTAGTATACAAGCAATAGCTCGAGGGAAGAAAACAGAAATCGTATCAACTCTTAACGAACATGATATAATAGATGCATCGATGATAAGGACAATAACAAAAAAAGGATTCAGCATGATTAATTCACGAGTGCGGTTGGCGTCACCAATAACGGCTTATTAAGTTATCTGTGGTCGAAATACAATCGAAAGGGAAAAGCCACACAATAGATTTTTGAATCACAGAAAATTCTTAACAAGTTACTTGATAGTAATTCTAGTAAAATGAACAACATTAGCAATGAAAGGCGAAATCAACACATGATTCACACGAATGAAATTTTCAAGGCGATAGTGTCTTAACACACATCATGACAATTACATGAAATCATCGTTCACGTCCAGTCATAAATCATTAATCGCGTCTAATGACGTTTCGTAGGTCTACCAAGATAGATAGAGAAGGTCGATTGATGTAGAAGCATAACAACGTTGAAACTTCCAAGTCAGGTATCAATGGTAAGAAATTAGACAAGCAGTAACAAGAATGGTATCATGAAGGACAATGAGGTAACAAGTATAACAAAGGTTGTTGAGTAAGGAAATAGGTGCTTGAGGCACGCACTTTGTTCAAGAAAAGATAAGGGTTCTTATGTATAAGTCACGAATTGTTGTTACTCGCATAAAATGTAAAAGTTTTCAAAACTTTATTTTATCTAACTTTTTAAGGAACATAATTAAAAAGTTGATTGTTGGTCAAATATTTAGGGCGACTACTATTTGGCCTTGCATGGCTCCTTCTAAATTAGGCATAGGTGATCAGGCCATGCATAATTTAGGACTAGCAATGCGATGCTCAGCTTCGTCAAACCAGTATTACATATCATATAATTTAAAATATGTACATAATAGCATTTGTAAAAAAAGGAATCAAAATAACATATGAAACTTTTCGCCTATAAGTTAATGGCTAACTGTTTTAAATCGACAATTCGTATAGTTACAGGGGTTCTTTATAAGACCGTATTAGAACAATTTTTGAAAATACATTGTAAAATTAATATAAATTAATTTTAATACATAGCATTCAATTATTTAAGAAAGCGCAAATGAAACCTTTTTTAAAATGATTCGCAAACAATATCTGTTTGAGTTATATGGTAACATGACAATAGTTTATAAAGTAGCGAGTGGGTTACAAGAGGGAAATAAGGAGTAGTTCAAGACAGTCAACGAAATGGTTACAAGGTGGTAAGGTTTCAAGAGATTTAGCCGAAATCGTCAGGAGACACATGTCAAAATGATAACGAACGATATGTAAACAAGATCTTCAATTCTCGGTCCAAATTAGTGGTATGATAGAAGCAAAGAAAGACAATGGAATGACAATTAAGTCATAAATAAAAGAAAGAAATAAGGAATCCGTATGTGTGCACATCGTGATTAATTTGACTATAATATACTTTTAAGAAAGTAGGGTATCAGTTAACACATAGTACAATCACTCCGAAAAGTTTCTATATTAAGAAGTTATCGAATCTCAAAAGTTCAAGATCTATGTATATGTATGACCGAACTCAAAGTTACTATTTTATACTTGTTGAAACGCAATCATTGTTTTTAGTTTGCAATATATCATTAGTTAAAGTTTTACGAGCTCAAACGAACTAAAAAAACGCTTGAAATCATATTTTTATAGTCTATCAGTTTTAACTTTTTGGTTTGACTAGACCAGTTAACTCACTAAACGATATTCTAAAACTCAAAGTCTAATGCATTTCAATGTAAAATAATGTTTTTAACAACTTTCTAGTTTTACCCGGGACTTGAAACGGAATAAAAATGGATGAAAATGCCCTTGTATTAAATCTGTCAACAAAATGATATTTTAGCATTATTCAGAAAATAACTTCTTAGATTTTACAATCTCAAATGAGCGTTACTTGCTCGATTTTAAAGTTTACTGGTCAAATATTATGTCCTAAACGGACGTCTCAACAAGTAGAAATATATATTTTTATGTCTAAAGTTATAGAAGTATTTTCTCGACACAGTTAAATTCCCTGTAAAGTTTCTGTACAAAGTATATTTTTCGACACAATTTGAATATAAATCCAAATATCATAATAACTCAGAATTAATGTACACACAAGACTTGTGGAGTCCATAAAGACAGAAGAGAATAAACTGTATAACTAATCATGTAAAGAAAACACAGTATGGAAATGGTTCAAGAATGCCAACGGTAATCTGAGAGATAAAAAACGACGCATATCATCCGTGTCTTCGGCTTCAAGATGCAATGCAGGAAGGTCTCCTGGCGGCGTGATTTTCCAAAATCACAAGACATACCGAGAAAGAAACAAAATATTAACAAGTCACACTCCTGAGGCAAGGAGGTTTAATGAAAAAGGGAGGATACAAGTAGGATCGTATTCCAAACAATTGTCACATAATAAATGACGATCATGTGTTCAAGGTACAACGGATGTTGTAAGTCGAAGTCGAAATGTAGAATGGTCAATGAAATAAGATGTAATCCATGCACAAGTGTCGTGTAAAACGGTTATGTAAAGGTAAATCAAGATTATGAAAACCCACAATATTATTCAGGTACTGATTTCAACGAATGCTTCGAGATGTGTGACTCACATGGTGTCCTTTAGTCTTTCTGGGAGACACATTGAGCAACACAATGGTCTAAAGACTAGACATTCAATTACGAATGGTCGGAAAGAAAATATGCATATCTAAATAGATATCTTAAAAGATAGAACAATGAAAGCAACACGCACGGTAGTAAAATGAAAATCAGGAGTTTCATCGAAAACAACACTTCTTAATCCCGAACAATGGTATCTCGAGAGTATGCACAACATGTAACAGTGAGTCGAGAAAAACAGACAGTTCAAAACGAACGAGCATATGAAGTCAGTCGTATCACGCATAAATGATATAGCAATAGTACTCAGAAAAATGAGCATTAAAAGTCGGCAGCATACTCGCTCAAAAACAAGTATGTAACGTCATAACAATATGAAATCATTGCAATAAGATCAATTCACAAGAACAAGAATTCAAGAAATACAGTATAGGCACATGTAATCACAGGAACATTCAATGATAATTCATGAAGCACTAGGCTCTGTAAAGACATAGTAATTATCGCCATTAAGGTAATGTAATATTTCAACATGTAATCACGAGAATAAATACTATAATGATAATTAAAAGTAAATAATAAGGATTAGAGAGTTACCCGCGCATATATCGAACAACATTGGCAGATTCGGTGGTTGAGACATAAGACATGAAATATTTGAAATTTCGGTTATAGACTAAGTTTTTAAAAAATGACTCAGTTCCCTATAACCATCGCTCTGATACCACTCTGTGAGACCCCCAGAATCTGACATGGAACAACTAGGCAACGAGGGGGTAACACGTCATATTACAAGAAACAATGAATTACAGTTCATACAAAGCTGGCGAAATAAAAACATGTACATTACATCATAAAAGGTCAGAGTTTTTAAACATAGGTCCCAAAGTTTTAAAAGCGGAAAATTATATTATTTCGTCTCGATTTATAACATAAGGTTGCCCAAAATATAAAATAAGCTTCTGACAGTTTATATAAAACCAATCTTTCAAAATCATCACAGAAATCTCCAAGCTGCGGTAATATCCTACGGGCTCCCATCCAAGCAAAGCTAAGTAATAATACCTGAGATTAAACATGTAAAATCGTCAACACAAAGTTGAGTGAAATTCATAGGTTTAACAGTAAAGGTGTGGAACACAAGCATTCATTTGTAAAACAAGTAGTATGGAATTTGGTTCGTCAACCATAGTCCGAAATCATTATTATTGCTGTTCAGTTCATGAACCGAAGCTTAACTCAGTGTAAGTTCCTCTAGGGAGTATTCAGCCTAAATACTCAAGTAATAAACAAATATCAGTGCGTCAAGGTACTTGAGACGGGGATAGTCAATCCCGATGGATCCACCCACAATATTCGCGCTTAGTACTCGAAATTAACGGTTCATGATCAGGAGAGGAAACTTAAGGCTAGACTAAAAGCAATGATAATATTGATAACCTGAAAATCATACATGTTGTGGATAACATACATGTTCTGGATAGCATACAAGTTCTGGATAGCATATAGTTTTTCTTTAAATGGTTGTGTTCCACCATGTAAAATCGCACCCCGTGCTTAGAAACCATGTACAAGTAAAAAGGGGCTATGAACTCACCTTAGCCACGAGGTAAGTCAATCTTGGTACCCAGCAACTGAGTAGAAACAATGGTAGTGAGACGATCACCGACGATATGGATGCCGAGGGAAACACGAAAACCGCAACCTATCAAAATAAGGTGCGCGTTAAGACTCGAACTCAATATCGATATATATACCAAATATAATATGACTCAAATGTTTTAAAATTATTCATGTTTCAAAACCATTGACACGAACCAAATGAATCCATTTATCCAACGTTACTCGTTTAAACACTTGAACACTTGAAAATGACCCGTTATACGACGCCAAGTTAACGCAAGTAAAACTATTATTTACCCTTATTCGGACCAGTAGCTAAGTCATTTATATAATGACTAAGTACTTTATTAAGTCACCATGTCCGATGGTGAATACTCAAACTCACGCAACACAAACAATTGAACTATGTGTCCAAGTAAAAATCAGCAAGTACACCCCGAATGTACACACCGATCTATCCTATCTAGACTTGTATGATTTAGATGAAAATTGGTGTCAAGGTCACTTATAACCTGTATAAGACCCTGCCAAAATTTGAGCCAAAGTTTACACTTTAAAACCCATCAGCTAGAAACTTTACTCGACTTCAAATTTGGGACAGATTTATGCACTTGTTTTGTAAAACCGTTTGAACCACTTTAAAAGTACTAACTCGATAATCCGTCTTTTGAAACCACTACTAGACTCATAAAACTAAGTTTGTAAACTTTGAAAATCAGTAGTATCCATTATCTAACAAATCCTAAAGTCCCCGAGAGTCGACCCAAAATCAGCCACAATTTCGGATTGTGCCGACTTGCGTCTCCCGGTACACGAAAACTAAAACTAGCATAACTTTTGACTCGTAATGACTTATAAGCTATATCTTATACCAAAACGACCGTCTCGGAAAACTCTACAACAATTTCAAATAATCTCAGCTTTTCACAGAACTTAAACCCACGAAACAATCTGTTTAAAGCTGCTGTCCCAAATTATACTTTTAGAAAACATGCCAAATCAATTTTTCCACCAAATATAATCATTCCCATATCTCTAGTATCACTCTACTATAAAACCCATCAACCAAACACACTTCTAAACACATGCATGCATCAAAATCAAAAGATCAACATAAAAACTTAGACTTTTAGACATGAAAACATGAAGATTTTAGCAAAAACCTTACATGCAAGATCATCAAAACACAAATCCACCATGGAATTATAAATTTTCTTGAAAGTTGATGCATGTGTGAAAAATTAGTATCATTAGAATCACCACAAGATTTTAGAGATGGGTCTTTATTTTGTTTTGATCAAATCATATGAAAAATTGATGAAGTGAGGGTGTTTATGTGGTGGTGGCAGAAATAATAAGAAGAAAGGGAGGGAGGGGATTTGTTTCATGTGTGTGTTTTTTTTGTAAGATAAAATGAGGTGAAAATGGTGGAAAAGTAATATATAGTGAGGTTAGGGTAGATGTTTCAAATATTGAATTGTTTTGGACTTAAAAACAATTAATAGTTTTAAAGGGTAGAAAATGGTTATTGGTAAATATTGAAAATATTTACGGGGCTCGGTTATCGTAAAAATACTTTTCAAAAGTTACAATGCGTCATAAAAATGATTATATGATTCCTCGACACGACTTAATACGTAATTAAAACGAAATCATCGAAAATATTAATTATCGAAACAATCGATAAATAAACGTAAACTTTTGGGCATCCGTCGGTATCGCGATCACTATGAATTCTCGTTGTACATTGATTTTGAATAAACTTGTTGTAAAACGCACGCGGGTGATTTTAAATCAAACATTTTGATTTAAATTAAGTATGCAAAAATAAAATAAAATTTTTATAATTCCATACAAATTACTTATCAATGATCAGAAAAAAATACTTAAAAAGTATAATTTAAAAATCTCAGGATTTACATATAGCAATACAAGAAAACGTAATACGTTGAAAATTCAGAAATACGAATAAAAAGAATAAAATAATGCTGGGAAAAGTACGGGTTCTCACAAACATCCCCAAAGTGGTCAAAATGCAGCGGAATAGTACTTGGGGTGTTACTTGGTGGATCGATAGCAAATAGTATACAGAGCATGATCATAATATCATTTAGACATATTACATGAATAAAATATGCAGATTAAATAAATTGTCTGAAAATCAACATTTATTATTTTCAAAAGTAGTAACCCTGCCCCGATGGTAAAGATGATACATCCTATATGATGTTGAAAGTCCAAATGCATGTAAACCTGCTTAGTTACCTAAGAAACATGAAAAGAAATATGTGGGGCTCAACACGAAGTTGGTGAATCCACAGAGTATAATATAAAGTATAATCATGTCAAACAATCTTTTTAGTAGTTGTGCACCAAGCAACGTACTATAGTAATTCCTATTGCCTATAATAGAAGCTAGACGTAGCCAGGATCCCTAGAGCATCCTGGTAATGTCCTTAGACCACCTAATCTGACAATGTTATATATCTGTTTGGCCCGACCAAGACACAGTGAGCGCTACTCACCCAGACAGGGGTTGTCTGTCCCAAATAGATCTATTTATAACATCTCGCGCTCATTATCCCCACAATTAACTAATACATTCCACGGGCAATGGGCATCACAATAGGCAAGAAATAAGTTGTTGTCCATGAATGTTTGCATGATAATAAGTAGCATGTTTTCTCCCCCAGTTTAGTATAAAAGCAGTAAAGTATGGGGCCATTAACTCACCTCAGTAGTAATGAAGTAGAGATGAAGTCACTGAATGTACTGGAACAGTATGATCACAAGGCAATATAATTACTTAATTATTTTAAGTGGGTCTTAGTAAATGCACAATAAAAGGCAGATAGAAATTATAGTGATGGATACGCATGATCACAGGTTTATTAAATTGCTTACCATGTTAATTATTCAACTTATAGTCAGTTATCGAACAATATACTCTTTTAATTTAATAAAGTATATTTACCTTAATTTTAATTGTAATAAGTATAATAAATTAAATAAAATGATTTTTATTAAATTAAGACTTATATAAAAATATAATGTTTCGTAAAAGTCCCTAAGTTTCAAGTGTTCAATATTAGTCCTCAGTGTTTACACAAGTTCACACTTAACCCTTTATAGTTTATTAATTAAATTAAATATTAATAAAACTTTAGTTATGTAACACCTCATTTTGGTAAATGTAATGTCACACATGATTATGACGTATCATCAAAGCATATAAGGTAAATGTCTTAAACACATTAAATGACCATGAAGGGAAATACCAGAAACAAACATCGGTACCCCAAGTATAAGGTCATCACACACAAACATAAGTACTGTAAAGGAAAAGGAGTAAACAATGTCCAAAGAAATAAGTGGAAAAATGTACGATGATATGCATAGAGTAGATAAGGTTAGATAGCTTCCAATCCATATGCGCATACTCTTAAAGTCTACGAGCCTCCTTGGGTACCTGCCGTTTCGGAATATGAAAGGAAAACGGTTGAGCATAACATTCAGTGCACGGATATACAAGCATAGCATGGAATAACGTAAGCATAAAGACTAATAGCAGCGAAATAATATAAGTTCTAAGCAATCAGGAATCATGTTCATAAAACTGGTTTTATAGTTTTAAAAGACTTATGTTTCTATGAAAATCTGTTATTAATTAACCAAATAGCCCATATAGGTCATGAGGTTCTACCGTGCATGAATACTTGGAGGGGAGACCTCGTCATGCAATTAGAGGGGTTGCCTCTAATTAAATAGTCTGGGTAGGAGGGATCAACTCCTAGTGAAGGATGCAAGGCACACATCGCATTCACTCTGATATTACTGTTAAACATGTAACTGGGATGCACCCATACGCCCCACATGATAATATAATATAATAGCCAAAGCTGAAAAAGGGACGCCACGAGCAATCACTTTGCCGTGGGGAAGTCATAACACTAGTGCCTCTAGTGTTATGGTTATGGTACCTCCATAACTAGGTGACGTTGGTCATGCATGTATATGAATTAGGCTCTTAACTAACATAAGTAATCAAACATATAAAACAACACTGGGAAAACAGTTGGCTGCAAACAGGGAATCCTAATAAGAAAAGAATTTCCATACTGAAGAGACGAGAAATCCGTACCTTATGTCCAGTGAACGGAAAAGACGAACGAAAGGAAGTCCTACTTCGATCTCACTAATGCTACATAAATAGGGTACATGCATAAGTCTTATGTTTACTGATTACATAACTGATTATAACATGTCTTAGCTTGTTTTATATGTTCTTGTCTTGTTTTACTAATTTTAATGTTATGCTGTGTTTATCATGCATTCCATGTATTCTGATTAAGTATTACTTGTATTTCTTGTATTATTATACTTGTTGTGTAATAATATGTAACTTTCTAAAAATAGAAGGGTTCCTAAAAAAGAAAGTTTCCAAAAATAGATTAACTTCTTTAAAATAGATTTGTTCTTTAAATAGAAAGTTTTCAAAAATAGTAAGTTTCCTGAATTAGAAAGTTTCCATATTTACAATTAAGCTGGATTAGCTAATAATATAAGCTTAAGTTTACTGGTTAAATAACATAAGTCATGTGATTATTTGTATAGTTTATTAATAATAACATGTTCATTAAATAAACTATAGGTTATATAATTTAATTAAGTATGAGCATGATTTAATTAAATTAAGGTGTATAATATACTTAGGTTAAAACATGTATTAATACTTTATTAGTTATAACCTAAGTCATGTTTATTAATTAAGTATATTCCATGTCTTGATAATTAATTAATACTATAGTCTAAATTAAATAAATAAATACTTAGGTTAAAACATGTATTATTTTGTAAATAATACGTACATAACTTCTGTAATTAATAATCGTGACCCGTGTTCATGCTGTAAAAGAAAAGTTTTTATATGTACGTACGTTTAGTAAGTGTACTGTTTATGGTAAAAGCATGCGGGTTTTACAAATCTTCCCCCTAAAAAGAATAATTCGTCCCCGAATTATAGATAAAATAAACTGAAAGAGGAACATACCCGAATTCAAAACATGAAATGAGGGTAAGAAGCCCGGATAGACTCCTCTGTTTCCCAAGTGGCTTTCCGCTCGGTGTGATCCCTCCAAAGGATTTTTACAAATGGAATCATCTTCTTCCTCATGACTCGTTCTTGTCTGTCAAGAAATCGTTCGGGTTCCTCTATGAAGGTAAGATCTTCACGAATGTGTTCCAGTGGATACTGAACCATGTGAAAGGGATGATAATTGTACCCTCTAAGTAAGGAGACATGGAAAATGTCATGAACGTGAGAAAGCTGCGGAGATAACACTAAGCGATTAGATACTTCACCGACTCACTCGATGATATCAAACGGTCCGATGAATCGAGAACCGAGTTTCCCTTTGATTCCAAAATGTCTAACACCACGTGCTAGTGAAACCTTAAGAAAGACATGATCTCCTACGTTGAAATGTAAGTCCCTACGATGCTTGTCGGCATAACTCTTCTGACGTGTACGAGCTTCCTGTAATTTCTGCTTAGCTACATCGACCTTCTCGTTGGTCAACTCTATCATCTCCGGTCCTTCAAGTGTTCGCTCACCAGCCTGATCCCAGCAGATTGGGACTCGACACTTCCTGCCATACAACAACTCGAATGGTGCACACTTAATGTAGGCGTGCCAACTGTTGTTGTATGCAAACTCTACTAAACAGATATAATCATCCCAGTCTCCTGTCCACTCCAATGCACATGCTCGGAGCATGTCTTCCAATGTCTGAATCATCCGCTCCAATTGTCCGTCTGTTTGAGGATGAAAAGTCGTGCTAAGCTTAAGTTTTATACCCCAAACTTTCTGTAGACTCTTCCAAAATCGCGAAGTAAACCGAGGATCTCTGTCCGAGACGATACTGGATGGAGCACCATGAAGTCTCATGATCTCCTTCTTGTAAGTATCAGCGAGTTTGCTGACCGGATCATCCTTGCGGATCGGTAAGAAATGAGCTGACTTAGTATGTCGATCAACGATAACCCAAATCGCATCATGCCTCCCCTTTTTCTGCCGAAGACCGGTAACAAAATCCATGGTGATCTTGTCCCACTTCCACTCTGGAATATCTAATGGTTGTAGTATACCATTAGACCATTGATGCTCGATCTTAACCTGCTGCCAGGTAAGACATTTGGAGACATAAGTAGCTACATCCTGTTTCATACCACTCCACCAAAAGTACTGCTTGATGTCGCGGTACATCTTGGTTGAACCAGGATGAATGGAGAATGTGGAGTTATGAGCTTCAGCTAATAATGCTTCCCTAAGAGTAAGATCATCAGTAACACAAAGTCTGGTGCCCTGCCATAAGATATCGTCGTCATCCAACCGAAACTCCGTTTGTTGATCCAAGTTCTGAATGATCGCCCAAATTTCACCAGGATCCTTCTGAGCTTCCTTAATCCTAGAGAGTAACTCAGGTTCTACTCTAAGATTAGCCCAGTAACCGTGTTGTCCACGTACCATGATTTCAATGTCTAGTCGCTCAAAGTCTCTTATAATCTCTTCCTGAATCTTAATGCCGTTGATCATACCGGACTTTCTACTAAGTGAATCTGCCACTACATTCGCCTTGTCGGGATGATACTGCAGATTAATGTCATAATCCTTCAACAGCTCTAACCATCTTCTCTGTCTCATGTTGAGTTCATATTGAGTGAAGATGTATTTCAGGCTCTTGTTATCTGTGAAGATATCACATGATTGTCCATGCAAGTAGTGCCTCCATATCTTCAATGCAAACATGAATGCTGCAAGTTCCAAGTCATGCGTAGGGTAGTTCTCCCCATAAGGCTTAAGCTGCCGTGGAGCGTACACAATCACTTCCCCATGTTGCATGAGAACACAACCAAGTCCCTTTACTAAAGCATTACTATAGATTTGAAATCCACCTGTACCAAATGGGAGAGTAAGAATCGGTGCAGATACTAACTTCTACTTTAGGTCCTCAAAGCAATTCTCTCTTTCTTTAGTCCAGACGAATTTTCCCCCTTTCCGCATCAGTTTGGTCAATGGCAGTGCTAAACGGGAAAAGTTCTCTACGAACCTACGGTAGTAACCATCTAAGCCTAGGAAACTGCGAACTTCAGTCGCTGATGTCGGTCTTGGCCACTTGGTAATAGCCTCAACCTTTTTTGGATCCATGGTGATTCCTTTTGCTGATACAATGTAGCCTAGGAACGTCACCTTGTCTAACCAGAACTCACACTTGGAGAATTTGGCATACAGCTGCTTCTGGCGAAGTATCTGTAGTACAGTACGAAGATGGTCTTCGTGTTCCTCTTTTGACTTAGAGAAAATCAAAATGTCGTCAAGGAAGACAATGACGAACTTGTCCAGGAACTCATGGAAGATACGGTTCATCAGATCCATGAAAACAGCTGGAGCATTGGTAAGGCCAAATGGCATGACTACGAATTCCTATTGCCCATAGCGTTTACTGAAAACATTATTGGCGATGTCCTGCTCTTTAACCCGTAACTAGTGATAGCCTGACCTCAGATCAATCTTGGAGAAATGTTTGGCCCCTTAGAGTTGGTCAAACAAGTCATCAATGCGTGGAAAAGGATACCTATTCCTGATGGTGATCTTGTTAAGCTCACGATAATCTATGCACAGACGCATGCTGTCGTCCTTCTTCTTTACGAACATAATAGGTGCGCCCCATAGAGAAGCACTAGGTCGAATGAAACCGCGTTCCAACAATTCCTATAGTTGTTCCTTTAACTCCTTCAGCTCTATTGGAAATTGGCTCAGCTCCTGGGATGAGCTCAATATTAAACTCCACTTCACGAGCAGGTGGTATGCCCGGAAGTTCTTCTAGAAACACGTCTGGGAATTCCGACACGATTGGCTGATTCTGGATAGATGGAGATTCAGCCTCCAAATCATGAACAATAGCAAGATAGCCCTTACAACCATGTGACAGTAGTGCACGTGCTTGTAAGGTCAAAATTATTTTACAAACCTTCTGGGTACGAACCCGTTGTGAATGTACTCTAGTGCATTTACATCGTTGAAGATGACCCGATATGCATGGCAATTAATGGTGGCGTGATGTTTGGATAGCCAGTCCATGCCTAATATCATGTCAAAGTCGCACATGTACAATGGAAGTGCGTCAACAGGACGAATCTTGTCGTCAAACTCTAGGGGAAGGCTCTTGTACCCATGGGTTATGCGTACAGAGTCTCTTAAAGGCGTGTAAATGTTTAATACATTGTATAATGGCATAGGGGATATCCTAACATTCTTGTCATAAGCAGTAGAAATGACCGAATGAGTAACACCCGTGTCAAATAAAACACATGGAGCTTGACCATACATATACATGATTCAAGTGATGGTACCTGTAGACTTGTTGGCCTGGTCGCGAGAAGTCATGTACACCGTCCACTAGTAGGAGGTGGCTTGGAATCGACATGTCCAGATGTGCCCTCCATCTCGCCCTTACGGCAGTCCTTCATGCGATGACCAGTAAGGCCACACTTGAAGCAAGCGTCGCTGTCGAGACGACATGGACCTGGGTGCCTACGGTTGCAGGTAGTGAAAAGAGGGTAAGTATACCTCCTAGCAGGTGCCCTCGCTGGCTGGGAGCATATTTGAAAAAGTACACATGAGACATGGTTTATAGGTAAAAAAGGACAATGCGGAAAATCGTAAAACGTAATACCAGTGATAGTTGTACGGTTAGGCTGTGAACCTATGCGGTCCTGCTCCCTTCCGTTACCATGATTCCTGGTGAAGATGCTAAAATGATAGAATTATGAATCATAAACGTGTAACATAAGAAATGAGTAAGTGTAGGGACCTGCTGCTGTTGGAGTTTCCAGCGTTGTTACGGTAATTATCATTACCGCCACGCCTATTCGTAGCAGAACAGTCTTGAGTCTGACCGTTACCCTTGGGCTGAGTAGGTTGTTGCTGAGTAGCCGGTTGAGACCGGTCCCCAGTCTTCTACCTGAAAGATGCTATTTAAAGAGAATGATAAATATTGGATAGTACTGAATGAACTTGATATTATTACCGCTGGATGACGAACAAATACCTCTTCTCGGGTCTCTCTGCTTCCACGAATTCTTCTCTCTCCTGCAGCATCTCCATCTTACATGCTGCATCGGCTAATTGTGCCACCGTGTTGAAGGTAGAACACACCAAGTTGTTGGCGACCGATGTACGAAGAGCCCAACGAAAGTGGTATGCTTGCTCTTCGGTAGTACCTGCTGCTGCGCCAAGAAAACCAGCCAAACGAAGAAAGCGCTGCATGAACTTGTTGTTGTTCTCCCCAGCTCTTTGCCTAATCCCGCGGTACTCCTTCTTCAACTTGTCTTGCTCAGCCTTGGGGAAAACCTATCCTATTACTAACTCCCTGAACTGAGCCCAAGTGAAGCCAGCTACCCAATTGTCACCTCCCTCAGACTCCTTCACTGCCTTCCACCATCCCAGTACGTCACCTTCGAACTTGTAACAGGCCAACCTCGACTTGAAGACGGGGTCGCAGCCCATTGCATTAAATATCTTCTCAATATAAGCTAACCAGCTTTCAGCCTCACTGGGGCTGTCAGTTCTCTCGAAGGATCGATGACGTTGCTTATTGAATCTCTCCAACCATGTGACCAGTGTTGCTGGAGGAGGAGGAGGAGGATTAAGATGCTGGTGCTGATTGTTGGCAGCTTGCACCTCAGCCCTGATATCATTCCTCAGCTGAGGAAGCAGAACCTGCATCGCAGTTGGACTGCTGCATTGAGTTGTTCCTGCTCGCGTGTGAGAACCATCTTACAGTATAAAACAAAATGCATTATTAAACTGATTAAACATAATATATATATATATATATATATGAAAAAAAAATTATGCCAATAAATCATGGAAAAATTTTATGCATGAATGCATGATGCAGTTTATGAAAACTTTTATATGTGCGAGGGTAAAAGACTATGGTCAGTTCACCAAAAACAAAATACATGGCGAGGGGACGCCTATGGTTCGGTCCCAGAGTTAAAAGTTTCGATAAAAGCACATGCGACTAAATAGGGCCAGTCCTGTACCAACCATTACTTAGTCATAAACCTGCAACAATGACATATGACATAAATGCATGAAAACAATGAATGCATGAAAACCGACTGTCAGTTCTAGGAAGACCATAGTGACTACCCACTAATCACAGGTCATGTTTTGAGAGCTTACAGGTCGAAGCCTTGGCTCTGATACCATAATTGTAACACCCTATTTTGTTAAATGGAATGTCATGCGTGATTATAGTGTGTCATCAAAGCATACAAGGTAAATGTCTTAAAAACATTAAATGACCATGAAAGGAAATACCGGAAACAAACATCGGTACCTCAAGTATAAGCTCATCAAACACATACATAAGTACTATAAAGGAAAAGGACTAAACAATGTCCAAAGAAATAAATGGCAAAATGTATAATGAAATGCATAAAGTAGAGAAGGCTAGATAGCTTCCAATCTATATGCACGTACTCTTAAAGTCTACGAGCGCCCTTGAGTACCTGCCGTTTGGGAACATGAAAGGAAAACGGCTGAGCATAACGCTCAGTGCACAGATATACAAGCATAGCATGGAATAACGTAAGCATAAAGACTAATAGCAGCGAAATAATATAAGTTCTAAGCAATCTCGAATCATGTTCATAAAACTATTTTTATAGTTTGAAAAGACTTATGTTTCTATGAAAATCTGTTATTAATTAGCCAAATAGCCCATATAGGTCATGAGGTTCCACCGTGCATGAATACTTGGAGGGGAGACCTCGTCATGCAATTAGAGGGGTTGTGTAAAACCCGCATGCTTTTACCATGAATAGTACCCCTATGATCGTACATACATGATTAGAACTTTCCTTATTTAGCACTTCTACGTTTCACGATAGGAATTTACAAGTATTACGTACGTATTATTACACGATGAGTATTTATTACATATTAAGACATGATAATTATTATCAACAATAATTATAATCACGAACATGAAAAACAGGAACGTAAATAATCACGAACCTAATATTATGTATTTACGTATATTTATTACGATTACGTATAATATTTATTACGACAAGAACGATAGATAAATAAATCACGTAAACACGACACCAGAACACGTAAATAATTAGAACACGGGAAAACAACGGGTTTCCCCTTGGGGGGCCCACATACCCATGAAATTAAGGAAAAGGAAGGGGCCAAGCCCACTTTTGATTTAACTAAAACAAGGAAAAAGGGAGAACATATTTTCATTTACAGAGATTTAGAAAAAAAAACACAAACCCCTAGCCTCCTTCTTCCTTCTCTTTTGGCCGCCACATATGATCACCACAGAGGGGTGTTTGGTTGATTTTGGTAATTCTTTAAACCTTTTCTTTTTAATTTTTTATTATATCTAAACACATGAAATCATGTGGTTATTAAAACAAGTTAATAAACATGTAGATCTAATCAAGTGGGATTAAAAATATATGGTTTAAGGGGTGTTTTGGTTCGGATAATGGTTAATACGAGAGCAAGGCTCTCGGTGGTTGTTTGATCATCACCAACCGAGACCACAAGGTCTCGGTTTGGTTGGGGTGTTTCGGCCGGAAGCAACCAAGGGACCCCGACGCATGTCAGGGTTAGCCATGGTGATCATGGGGGGTCTCGGCTGAAAACCACACGCACCACCGGTTTAGGTCGGTGGCGGTTTGCCATGGTTAAGGGTGTAGATTCGGTTCAAGGGGTTCACGGACCGGTTCAAGACATGTTTAGATTTAAAACACGATTTCGGTTCACGATTTATTTTACAAGTTAATTATTTATTTTTACAAGTTAAATAATTACAAGATTTAATTAAATTAATATAACATCCGATGTAATTAATTTTATTTCTAGTTATGGAAACTTTCTATTTTTAGAAACTTATTTAATTAAGGCAGCTAATCTTATTATGGAAACTTTCTATTTTTAGAAACTTATTTAATTAAGGCAGCTAATCTATTTTTGGAAACTTTCTATTTTTGGAAACATTCTATTTTTGGAAACTTTCTATTTTTGTAAACTTTCTATTTTTGGAAACAATCTATTTTTGGAAACTTTCTATTTTTAGAAACTTTCTATTTTTGGAAACTAGCTATTTTTAGAAAGTTACTTATTATTAAACAACAAGTATAATAATACAAGTAATACTTCATCAGAATGGACATAATACATGATAAACACAGTATATAGCTAGAATCATTAAAACATGACATGAACATATAAAACAAGCTAAGACATGATATAAAACCAGTTACGTACTCAGTAATCAGGATACTTATACACGTATATTATTTATGTAGCATTAGTGATATCGAAGTAGGACTCTCTTCCGTTCGTCTTCTTCGTTCATTAGACACAAGGTACGGATTCTCCGTCCTTTCAGTATAGACAATCTTCCTTATTAGGATTTCCCGTATGCAGCCAACTGTTTTCCCTAGTATATGTTTTATATGTTTTTATTCCTTATGTTTAATTAGATACCTAAATCTATATACATGCATGACCAGTTTCACCTAGTTATGGAGGTACCATAACCATAACACTGGAGGCACTAGTGTTATGACTTCACCACGGCAGAGTGATAGCTCGTGGCGTCCCTTCAGCTTTTGCCATATTATTATTATCATCATGTGGGGCGTATGGGTGCATCCTAGTTTACATGTTTTCAGCAGATTATTCAGGTGAATGTGGTGTGTGCCTTGCATCCTTCACAAGGAGCTGATCCCTCCTACCCAAACAGTATATTAAATTAGAGGCAGCCCCTCTAATTTGCATGACGAGGTCACCCCTCCAAGTATTCATGCACGTTGATATTTTCATGACCTATATTGGCTAATGGTAAACATGTTAAACATATTTTATAAGATAAACATAAGGCTTTTCAAACTATAAAACCAGTTTTCATAAGTTATGTCAGGTTATCCAGGACTTAGTTATTTCTGCTGCTATTAGTCTTATTTATGTTTCAGCCATTCATACTAAGTCGTATATCCGTGCACTGAGCGTTATGCTCAACCGTTACTTTCCTTTGCATATCCCAAAACGGCAGGTACTCAAGGACAGACTCGAGCATTTGGAGGACGTGTATAGGATGGAAGATGCCATATACATCTTCTCCTTTTGCCTTCATATACTTATGCTTGTTTAGCCTCTCATTTATTTCATTTACTTTATCTATGTTTTGGGATTATGTTTAGGAACCGGTGTTTGATTCTGGTTTTCCTTATGGTCATGTATGTTTTAGTATATATTACCTTGCATGCTTTGATGACTAATAAGTGTGTAAACACTTACCCTTTCGTCACTAAAATCAAGGAAAAACAAGACCTAATCATGTGTTTAATATCGTAAAAGTAGGAATTACGCGTGGTTTTGTGTTTTTGTGTTAAATAGGTACAAATGATCAAAAGAAGAGAAAACACAGGATTTCACAGTCAAATGTTGAAGAAAAATCCAAGAAAGAGACGAAGACAAAGTCAAAGACCAAAAGTGTGCCCAAGTTCACGAAAACCGGCTAAACCGACACGAGCTTGAAGAAAAAGATCAAGGAAGCCGAAATCCAGTTCGTTTTTAGCGGATTTAATCTTTTAAAAAGATATTCGAGCTTTGTGGGTCCCCCATTAGACTATTGGGCCCAAAAGCCCAATAAGGAGTACAAATTATACACTTTTGGCAAAACAAGCCCAATAAAGGCCCAAAACCTTAAACAACATATGGATTGGAAATAACATGGGCCAAGCCCATTTGCAAATAGACAGGGACGGTTGGAGTTTACTTGGGCCATAGCCCATTTGGTGAATTAGTTTGGACGAAGAAAAGTCAGTAACAAAGTTTAACTTTGAATGGTCAAAGTCTTCGGTCAACACCCTACACCCACAACACCCCACACGTAACAACTTTCCAACCCCCACACATTTTTTTAATATAAACGCTTACCTCACCCACACATTAAATAAAACACTTTTTTATCAGCCACACCCATTTACTGTTTCTGATACAAACAAAGTTTCACCCACCTCCTTCTTTCTCTCCCAAAAAATAAACACAGCTTTTTACCAATCTCAAAAACCCTAATTTCCTATATCTCTAAAATTACCAAGTTAAAAATTGGGGGTTTTTATTAAATCGTGTGATTCACACGGTTTAGGATTAAATCCCCATAGTTTTCGGAGAAGACACTAATTGTGGTCCTCTCTTCCATCTCACGTGGCTATTTCCTTTGATTTGATTGGTTAAACCACCTCACCATACACAAATCCACCAATCATTATTTTCCACCTCATCAGGAAACAAACACAAGAAGCACACCACCCATCCACGGTGGCAATCCGTGTGATGGGTAGTGATTTTCAGCCATAGATTGAAGAAGAGAAGAGAGAGAAAGAAGAAAAGAAGGATTAAACGGCTAGGATTCGATTTCTTCCTCAAGAAGATTCAAGAAGATTTTCTAGGGTTTGCCTATAAAAAGCCCTTTTAATGTGTAATTTTTTTTAGTAGTGCACTTTTTATTATTTTTTTAATTTCTGCAAATTAGTTTTTAGGTTTAATGTAATTTCAGTTTTCCAGTTAATGTAATTTTTATTATTATTAATGAAAAGTTTATTTTTAATTAATTCGTGTCTCATTTAATTTTCTGTCAAAGCTTCATTATAATCTTCAATCTTTTTTTTATTGTTTGTTTTTATAATTAAAAAATAAATAAATAGAAAGTGGATTATTGCTTTTCCCCTACTGGGAAAGTATTAAAAAGTGGTCCGGTTACTGTTAATTGGTTACTGATTGATGGTGATGAATTGGTGAAAGACGATGGTGTTCGGTTTCATTTTCGGTTCATAGGGGGTTCAGCGCCACCCTACTTCCCAAAGGCTATCATCACCAGGTTCTCCATTTCTTTTTATTTTTATTGTTAGTTTTAGATTAATATTTGCTTGTTTATAATTATCTGATTTTGTTTGGATTTGAGTAATATTTTGATTTGGTATTAAGTTGTTTCGTATCTGCTTTAAGTTTAATTATAGTCTGTTATTTGGTTCAGCTATTTGGTTATCTGTTTTTGTCTGAGTTGTGTTTGGATATGCGTATCTTGTTATCTGCCTTTTGTTTTAATATGTTTAAATTTGAATCTGTTTTATCTGCCTTTTGTTTTACTGTTTAGCTTTATGTTTTAGTTTGTTTGGTTCGTATGATGGTTGAATCTGCTTATTGAGTTTGTTTTGCTTGTTTGGATCCGCTTATTTTCATATTCTTCTTTTTGGCTTATGTAGTTGCTGATTAATTGGGTATCGTTTGTTAGGTTTATAGTTTCTGATTACTTTGATATAACTGCTTATTTGCTTCGAGTAAATTTTTTCTGTCTAGATTAGCTGATTCCAGATTTAGCTTATCAACTTATTTGCTTGTCTTGTTTTGTCGTTATAGCTTATTTCCTGTTTTTATTAGTTAGACTTATTTGGGTTATTTTGTTTTGATTATTATTATTTTAGCTTATTTTAGTCTAGTTTCACTTGTCTGCTTATTTTTGTCTACTGTCATAGGTTATTTGGTTTGTTACTATTTGCTTATATTGCTGCATACATAACAGATTCTTTTGATCTGTTATTCTGAGTATCATAGTCCAATCAAAATTCCAAAAAAATATTAATAGCAAAAACGTCCCAACTGGGACTTGAACCCTGGACCTCCTGTCCAACAGCATACGCTTCTACCACTTGTTCTAGGACCTTATTTGTGTTTAAATACAGGATTGGCAATTAATATAGGTTTTATATTAGCTGTCAGGTTAATTAAATAGTTTAATTCAAGTTTTGATTTAGTTAAATTTTATATAAAAGTTTTAAATCAATTTCGTTTTATTCAGTTTTTTTTCTTTTAAAAAATATAAAAAGATATTTTATTTACTTTTAGGAACTTTAAATGTTTTTAAATTTAGTTTAAATTTTATATAAATTAGTTTTGTTTGAAAATAGATTTAATTTAAAGTTATTTGTTTAAAATTAAGTTTTTAATTAGTTTATATTTTTTAAAAATAGGTTTGTTTTTAATTGGTTTAATTAGTTTCAAAGATTTTTATTAGATTAAATAATTTTTAGTTTTTAAATTAGTTTTTAATTAAATAGTTTTAGTTTAAAAATACAAAAAATCCGTTTCACCAAAAACAATAAATCTTACGTTTACTCTGATATTAATTCGAGTCAATTTGTGGAACGATAAAACGAACATAAAAAGAATTTGCAAAAATTCCATACATTAAAATGGCGCCTCTGCCGCTTCGCTCATTACGATTGACGATTTCGTGAGACGTTTGGATTTTGGGATCCGTTAATTTTGAACGTTAATTTTCTTGCAACAAAATCAAAAATACAAAAAAATCAAAAACTTAAAAATACAAAAAAACTAAAAAATCACAAAACCAAATTCTTTCTTAAGATTTGTACCAAAAAATTAAAAAATCCAAAAGTAATACTTTTTCCTAAAAGTATTACACCAAAAAAAATATATTACGTATTAGTGTTATTTTTCTCAGTTCGATTTCTTTCGATTTTTATTGTGAATAAATATTTTTCTAAAAAAATACAAAAAGATTTTTCATTTTTTATATTATATTACGTAGCACAATAAATTTACCTACTTTTCAAATAAGGCCTTAGTTGGGATTTCATCACCTAATTACTGTATTCGAATCCTAAATGAAATAAATGGGCAAAATAGATAAATACTAGTAAGACGTTTGAACTCGATATATACAAACTATAAGGTGGGTATAAGGCGACGCTCTATAAAAGGCCGTCTAAGGAAAAAGGTTTTTAAGTGCTTTGTGCCACCTCTTTTCCCCGCTTGCTTGTGCGTATATTGAGAGGAACGACCGATTATTGGTTTGCCAACTCAATTAGTATTAAGTATATATTTTTGTAAACTTTTAATATTCCACATCGAGAGTGAAAATCCTTTTCCTCTCAAAGTCGACCGAGGTCTCCTACCTCATTCCTAAAGTTTTAATTGTATGCGTAGTCGCGCGCATACATACATACCGATTGGTGTACCAAATTCTTCCAATTCTTCCAAAAAGAAAAACAAAAAGACCGTCATTCAAGCCGATCCCGAGAATCGAGCTTTCGACAATAAGATTGCAACGAATAATCGACCAATGATTGAGATTCTCCAATCTCACGTTGAAGGAAACGATGACGCGATTGTGGTGCCGGATATTGGACAAAATCATTTTGAACTTAAAATGGGTTTTATTCAAATGGTTTCCGCTACACCATTTTTAGGCCGTACTAATGATGACTCACACGCTCATATCAAACGTTTCATACAATTGGCTAATACCGTCAAATACAATGGGGTGCCACAAGAGGCCATTCGTTTACAACTCTTTCCTTTTTCCCTCGAGGGACAAGCCCGGATTTGGCTTGATAAGGAACCACCTCAAAGTATTACAACATGGATTGATTTAGAGACCAAGTTCATTAACTACTTTTTCCCACCATCACGAACCACCTCTTTAAGGAATGAAATCATTACTTTTGAACAAAAATATGGGGAAACTTTTAGTGAGTCTTGGGATCGATTTAAAGAGCTTTTAAGAAAATGTCCACAACACGGTTTCACTAAAGTACATCAAATAAATACGTTTTACAATGGTTTAACTCTAAATGACCAAGACTCACTTAATAGTGCCGCGGGAGGCAATATTCTTGTGAAATCAATGAACGAGGCTTGGGCTATATATTGAAAATAATGCAAAAGTACAAACCAAGAGTGTTAGGGCCACTATGGCAAGTGCTAGTTCTAGTGAGAACGACAAGAGAATCGATAAACTTACTTCGCTTGTTGAATCAATTGATTTAGAAACCCAAGCCCTCAATGGCCAAGTGAATGCCTTGAAAGAAACTAGTGAAACGTGTGAGACTTGTTGTGGACCACATCATATTTTAATTGTGACAAGGTTTACAATCAACAACAATAAGTTTGTGCTTATAATACCAATGCTAATGAGAGGGTTTAATGTAAATCAAATGTTGATGTTAAGCATTTGTCTTACAAGAGTACTAATTATTTGGCTCCTGATAGGTGTGAAAACACCCATCCTTGTACCACTTATTTCTTGCTAAAACAAGACCAAAACGAGTATTTAATGTCATTTGTTTGGAATTATGCGTGGTTTGTGTGTTTGTTGTGTTTTCAGAGCCAACCGGATAAATATTGGAGAAAACATGGGATTGCATGGGTTTTATCGAGGAAAAAGACGAAAAGATGAAGTCTATAGTCCAAGAGATGCAAAAGATTTGAAGTCAATGGGCCTATTTGAAGATTTATCGAAGAAAAGGACCAAAGACGGAAGATTTACCTATGTCGAAGAAACTCAAGTCTATTAAATGAAGAAATTAAAAGACGAGTTGAAATTATTCGTCGACAAACCCCGAATCGAAATTGAAAACGTCAACTTTTCTGAAAAGACGGGAAGACAAAAAGAAAGGAAGAAAGCCCACTCACCAGACAAGGGAGAAGCCTATAAATACTCCTCCCATTCAAGACTCCACTAGTTTTTTTCTTTCTGTTACGTTTCTCCTAGTTCTTAGGAAGCATCTCCCTTAAGGAGTGATTTTCATTGTCTTTGATTTCTTCCAATCTTGTAAGTTTAATCTTTCCACTTGTTTGTTGAATCTTAAATCATTAATACAAGTTTATGTTTAATCTTTCTATCATCTTGTTCCTCATCTCTTTATGATTCAAAGTTCTTAAGTTTTATTTTATTGGTTTGATCATAAGAAGTAAGTGGGTTTTGCGATTTTGTGGTTTTAGATTGATGTTTACCTTAGGTAAATGATTAGTGGTAAAATTGGTTTAAGTTTTGATTGAAAACTTGGTAAAAATTTGTGTTAAATTAGTGTTTCTGAATTCCCCTGTTCTTCGTATATTGTTACTGTGCTCACCCAGATTCCGAATAGGAGTTTGTGAGTTTACTGTTGATTCGGAATTTTCATTATTCCGGGTCAAGGTTTTTGATATTTTGTTTATTCAGAATAGCCGATTATTCCGAATAGAGCTTAATTTTCTTGATTATTCGGAATATCAAAATATTCCGGATAGAGTTTGAGATTTTGTTTGTTTACTCGGGATATTAAAATATTCCGCATAGTGTTTCTGTCAAAAACATTCCGGATAAAGTTTCTTTGATTGTGTTGGTTCGGAATATCAAATATTCCGGATTAAGGTGTGCCTTTCTTGGTTATTCGGAATAACCAAATATTCTGAGTAGAGGTGTTATTGTGTTTGTTTACTCGGAATCTCAAAATATTCTGAGTAGTGCTCATATTCCGCATAGGCTTTTTATCAAATTATTCCGCATAGCTCTTTTCAAATATTCCGCATAGGGTTGTTCTTTTAATCATTCCGCATAGAGTTTTTTGTCTAAATATTCCGCATCACCAAATTATTTCGCATAAGCACAATTTATTACGGGTAGAGATTTATTCTGAGTAAGAGCAATCATTCCGCATAGCTGTATTATTCCGAATAATAGCATACATTCCGAATAGAGACTTCCAGTTTTATTCTTCATAGAGGTACTTACTGTTTTATCTGAATTCTATTTTAATTTTCAGTTATTGCTTCTAGTTTAATTTTGATATTTCTAGCACTTACCATTTTAGTAGATTTAGACCAAAGCTCCCCCTTTTAGTCACCAATTACAACGATTCCACTTTTGACCGTGATCAATTCGAGAAGATACCGAGAACGAAACAACGACATATATCAATTGGGTACGAGCAACGCAAAGAAAGATCTTGCAAGCAAAACCTTTTATTAACTAAAAAATAGTTATTAAAATGGCGCCGCTGCCGGCTCTTCTCGTTAAGATCAACAGTTTTTTGTGAGAAAAATTGAATTTTGGGATCCGTTCTTTCGGGAACGTTATTTTCAAGCACCAAAATTTCAAAAAACCCATAAAAATATAAAATTTTCAAAAATACAAAAACATTAAAAAACCTATAAAAACCAAAAATATTTTCTCTTGCATTTTCTTTTTAGTGTATGCGTACTCGATCAACGTCTTATTCAGAGCCCGATACTCTCGAACATTTAGACATGGCCGGTGTACACAACAACAACAATAATAATCCACCCCTCCCAAACAACAACAATAATAATAACCCACCCCACCAAAACATGAATAATCCACTCTTACCCGACCTACGAACCATGGAGGAGCTATGTCAACGCACGATGAACGGACGTGGAGGCCCGATTGCACCGATGCATGTCACGGCTCAGGAGTTTTCGTTGAAGCATCACATGATCCAGCAAGTGCAAACTAACCCATTTCGCGGAATTCCGGATGATGATGCCAACAAACACCTCGACAAATTCATTACCATCACCCAGAGCATGAAGTCCCCCGGTGTTTCTATGGATGACCTTCGCCTTCAACTCTTTCCCCACTCGCTCTCTCACCATGCCGAAAAATGGTTTGACCGTCTCCCAAAGAACTCTATTCATACTTGGGACGACATGACTCAACGCTTTTTGTCGCGCTACTTCCCACCATCCATGGTCACGAGCCTTCGTAACCAAATAAGTGGATTCATGCAAGACAATGATGAATCACTTTTTGATTCTTGGGAACGGTACAATGATTTGATCGACCGCTGTCCTAATCACAACATGCTCCCCGTCACTCTCATTGACACTTTCTACCATGGTCTCACTTTTCGTGATCGTGACATGATCAATGCCGCCGCCGGTGGTACTTTTATGAAAAGGAGACCGGAGGAGTGTAGAGAGTTGATTGAAAATATGACTACTCACCACAAGAATTGGGATTCATCCGCATCCTCAAGATCTAACTCGAGAGTCAATGTTTCTTCTACTACTTCCAATCCTGAGATGACTGAAATTTCTCGACAACTCGCTGAGATGAATAAGAATTTCATGACCATGTCCACAAACCACTTTCAACAAGCTAAAGCCGTTGCTATTTCTTGTGACACATGTGGTGGTCCTCATTCTTATAATGATTGTCCTTCCACCCAAGGCAATTTTTCTGAAAACGTTAACGCAGCATACGGTACTTATCCCACGGGAGGCTATCAAGCTCGCCCTCAAGGAGACCGTAGCTTGCTAAATTATCGTTCCAACAATTATCTTGCTCCACCCGGTTTCCCTCCTCAGAACCAAAACCAACAACAAAGCTATAACTTAAACAACCAATCCCAACCTCGTGCTCAAAATCAATATCAACCCCAAAGAAACCCATACCCAACTCAAGGAAATTCTCAAGCTTACCAAGCTCCACCTCTCAATCAACCGATGGCAGTGAATCAAGACGTCGAGACGTTCATGAAGACTAATCGAGAGATGGTGACGAATCTTCAGAGTCAATTTGTCAACTTGAAGAATGACATGACGAAACAAGGGAACGATATTCGAGCTGAGCTAAGGAATGATATGGCCAAACAAAGCAATGAAATTCATGCCGACATCAGAGATTCTTTCAGCACTCAAGCGCTTAACATTCGTGATATGATTGGTTCGCTCATCCAAGGTAATCAACCCTCTTCTTCGGGTACTCTTCCGAGTAACACCGTTGCGAATCCAAGAGGGGAGATGAAAGCAATCACCACTCGTAGTGGAAAAGGTTATACGGAACCCGAGCTTCCTACACCTCCACCCGTGATTGTAAATAAGGAAAAAGAGCAACTTTCCTCACCTCCTTCACCTTCTATCCCCATTTGCCCACCACCCATGGTTTTGAGTGATCCTATTCCCCTAAAGCCTTCTTCTTCATCCAGTATACCTTATCCTTCAAGGTTGAGGAAAGAGAAGCAAAAGAGCAAGGATGATATTCAAGTTTCAAACTTTCTCAAAATGTTTAAACAATTGAATTTTAACATCTCCTTTGCCGAGGCTCTCGCTCACATGCCCAAATACGATATGATGTTAAAAGATCTTCTAAGTGATAAAGAAAAGCTTCTTGACATTGCTCAGACCCAACTTAATGAGAACTGCTCCGCAGTGCTTTTAAGGAAATTGCCCACCAAACTTGGTGATCCGGGTCGCTTCTTGATTCCTTGCAACTTCCCGGGAGTAGAGAATTGCATGGCCCTAGCCGATCTAGGTGCCAGTATAAACTTAATGCCTTTAAGTGTTTGGAAGCAATTATCTCTCCCCGAGCTAGTCCCCACCAAAATGACTTTGGAATTAGCCAACCGTACGGTTGCTTATCCAGTGGGGATAGCCGAAGATGTCTTTGTTGGCGTTGACAAATTCACCTTCCCGGCGGATTTTGTTGTCGTTGACTACGAGATGGATCCTCGTGTTCCATTAATCGTTGGACGTCCATTCCTGAGGACCGGTCGCACTCTCATTGATGTAGCCGAAGGCGAAATAATCATGAGAGTTGGTGACGACAAAATTGTCTTCAACATGGGTAAGATTTCTAAGCAACCTTATTCTTATGAGAGTGTTAATGCTATTGATGTTCTCGATTAGGCTTGTGAAGAACATTTTCATGATGCTTGCAAAAGTAATCTCTCTTCTCTACCCAATGTTGAGACCGTTGCCTCAATTGCTCCGGCATTGACTCCTTTTGGAGAAAGTGACTTGGATGATTTCGAAGCTAGCTTGGGTCCTCTCGATATTAAGTATGATGATTCTTCCACTGATTGGGATGAAGACATTCGTACTATTGAGAGACTTCTCAATGAAGACGCGTTTCCTCCTCCCTCTCCTAAAGAGGTGACTAATGATGATCCATCGTTAGTTACACCATCTATTGAGGATCCTCCTACTTTTGAGCTTAAAGACCTACCTCCTAATCTAGAGTACGTTTTTCTTGAAGACAACGAGAAGTTACCGGTCATCATCGCGAAGGACCTGAAAGAAGAAGAAAAAGCCCGACTTGTCGCCGTGTTGAAGAAGCATAAAAGAGCTATCGCTTGGAAAATCTCTGACATTCGCGGAATTGATCCTCACTTTTGCACACATAAAATTCTCATAGAGGACGACTTTAAGCCCACAATTCAAAGCCAACGAAGGGTGAATCCTAAAATCCATGAAGTCATCAAAAAAGAGGTTATCAAACTTCTTGATGCGGGTATGATTTACCCTATTTCGGATTCACCATGGGTAAGTCCCGTCCATTGTGTGCCTAAGAAAGGCGGAATTACCGTTGTGCCCAATGCAATCAACGAGTTGATTCCTACCCGTCTCGTTACTGGGTGGAGAGTTTGTATAGACTACCGCAAACTCAATGATGCCACGAGAAAGGATCATTTCCCTCTACCTTTTATGGACCAAATGCTTGAACGTTTAGCGGGTAATGAATATTACTGCTTTCTTGATGGTTTCTCGGGTTATTTCCAAATACCCATCGATCCTCAAGATCAAGACAAGACAACATTCACTTGTCCCTATGGCACCTTTGCTTATAAAAGAATGCCTTTTGGCTTATGCAATGCCCCCGGGACTTTCCAAAGGTGCATGTTGGCTATCTTCCATGACATGGTTAAGCAAACCATGGAAGTCTTCATGGATGATTTCTCGGTCTTCGGGGATTCCTTCTCTTCTTGCCTTGCCAATTTGGAACGTATGTTTAAGCGGTTCGAAGACACTCGCCTTGTTCTGAATTGGGAAAAATGCCATTTTATGGTAAAAGAAGGCATTGTGCTAGGACACAAAATCTCTAATGCCGGTCTTGAAGTAGACCGTGCTAAACTAGATGTCATAGCCAAATTACCTCCACCTTCAACCGTGAAGGGTGTGAGAAGTTTTCTGGGTCATGCGGGCTTCTATCGTTGATTCATTCACGATTTCTCTAAAATCGCTCGCCCGATGACCCACCTCTTGGAAAAAGATACTCCGTTTATCTTTTCTAAAGAGTGTATCGAAGCCTTCAATCTTCTTAAGGATAAGCTAACTAAGGCACCGGTCTTGGTTACCCCTAATTGGGAGCTACCCTTTGAATTGATGTGCGATGCTAGCGACTTCGCTATTGGTGCGGTTTTGGGACAAAGGATCAACAAACATTTCCAACCAATCCACTATGCTAGCAAAACAATGACGGGGGCTCAATTGCATTATACGACAACCGAAAAAGAGCTTTTAGCTGTTGTCTATTCTTTTGAAAAATTCCGCCCCTATCTTGTTTTATCCACCACCATCGTATACACGGACCATTCCGCGTTGAAGTACTTGATGACTAAACACGACTCTAAGCCAAGACTTCTTCGCTGGGTTTTACTCCTTCAAGAATTCAACATTGAAATTCGTGACAAGAAGGGTGCTGAAAACCTAGCCGCGGATCATCTGAGCAGACTTGAGGATCCATATCAAGGGGATCATCCGAACAAAGAGATCAATGACTCTTTCCCCCTTGAAACCTTAATGTCTATAAATCTCAATCTTGATGGCACCCCATGGTTTGCCGATATTGCAAACTACTTAGCAGGTGGTGTTCTCATCAAAGGGTTAACATCCCAACAAAAGAAGAAGTTCTTGAACGATGTTAAAACTTACTTTTGGGATGACCCTTTTCTATTCAAACAATGCGCTGACTTGATTATTCGCTGATGTGTTGACGGACCGGCCGCTTTGGACATTCTCCAGGTTTGCCACAAAGGACCCACCGGTGGTCACTTTGGTCCCAACTACACCGCCAAAAAAGTGTTTGATTCGGGATTCTATTGGCCCACCATTTACCGTGATGCTCACGAGATGTTTAAACATTATGATGCTTGCCAAAAACAAGGCAAGATCACACATAAAGATGAGATGCCTCAAAATTTCATACAAGAATGTGAAATCTTTGATGTATGGGGCATCGACTTTATGGGGCCATTCCCTTATTCTAAAGGCAACAAATACATCCTTGTCGCTGTCGACTACGTCTCTAAATGGGTTGAAGCCAAAGCTTTACCCACTAACGACGCGAGGGTGGTTTGTAATTTCTTGAAACAACTGTTTGCTCGTTTCAGTGTTCCTCGTGCTATTATCAATGACCGCGGGACTCATTTTTGCAACGATCAATTTGCAAGAGTCATATCTAAGTATGGTGTAAATCACCGTCTTTCCACCGCTTATCATCCTCAAACCAACGGCCAAGCCGAGATATCCAACCGTGGATTGAAGAGAATTTTGGAACATACTGTGGGAGAGCATCGTGCTTCGTGGGCCGATAAACTTGATGATGCTCTGTGGGCTTTCCGTACCGCCTATAAGACGCCGATTGGTTGTACACCTTATCGTCTTGTCTACGGGAAAGCTTGCCACCTCCCTATCGAGCTGGAACATAAGGCATACTGGGCCTTGAAGTGGGCTAACTTCGACATCAACAAAGCCGGTGATTTTCGCAAGATTCAACTCAACGAGCTACAAGAATTGAGGAATCAAGCTTACGAGAACTCATTGATCTACAAGGAGAAGACCAAGATTATCCACGATGCTAAAATCAAGAACCGAGAGTTCCACGTTGGTGATCAAGTCTTACTCTTTAACTCTCTGTTGAAGATCTTCTAAGGCAAGTTGAAGAGCCACTGGTCTGGTCCATTCACCATCGCCAATGTTTTTCCCTATGGCACCATTGAGCTTTCTCAGCCAAATGGGCCCAACTTTAAGGTGAATGGCCAGCGTTTGAAATTGTATTTTGGTGAGGACATCTCTCAAGAGATGATTCCATCCCTCACCACGTTTCCCTTGAATTAGTTCGGGACCGAGTCAGGCTCGCGACTCGGTAAACAAAAACAAGCGCTCCTCGGGAGGCAACCCGAGTATCTACCCCCTTTTCCCGTTTTTCATCCTAAGTGTAGGGGGAGATATATAGGTTGCTTGTATTTGTATGGTGATGTGATTACATGGATAATTGCACTCTTGGAATCTTTGAAGAACCGTGCTCCCATGTTATCCGCAATACCGGTTCTATCTCTCAACTATCGTGATTCAATTATCTTCATATTCACATTTGAAATTGATCACTTTAGTCGTCTCTTCCTTAGCTTGATTTAACTAACGTACACAATGTCATAAGTGTAGGGGAGACTTTTCCCACATGCTTAAACATTGAGGACAATGTTTATTTTAAGTGTAGGGGAGACTTCTATCGAAGTTTAAGTGGACTTTTCCATTAAAATGCCTTCATTTAACCGGAAAATCATCTTTTTCAACATTTTTCAAATTTTTAATTAACTTTGGCAATTTTGTCGTAATTTTAAATTTTCATCGTTGCTTTCATATGTATATATCCTGCAATAAAGTCAAAAATATTAATAAAATGGTGTAGCTAGTTTTGAAGTCTTTGACATATTAGGCCCGTTGCGATTATTTTGACTCAACCCGAATAGACTTGTCTAAGTTTATTCTAGCTAGTATCCTTAACCATGTACACCTTAATTGGTTAATTAGGCTAAGTATCCACGAGTCTCATTACTTGAGATTTTAAGTTGTGGAGGACGAGAAATGATAGAGTCAATTATAAGTCGGTATTCTTGCACAAGCTCACTTTGTGTAATTATTTGCCTATTCTCCCATCACTTGCTAATAATTTATCTGCAATAAGTAATGTCGTACGATTTGAAAGGTTACTTAGCTTCTAGCCCAAGATCGTTTAAAAGTTGCTCGGTAATGATAAGAGTTCATAGCCAAGGCATAACTTATGAAGCGGGGCGCGAAGATTGGCGAGTCCAAAAAGGCCCTAACAAGGCACGAGGATTCCATTTTATTGCTAAAGATCCAAGGTGATGTGAAAATCATTATTCCCAAATCAATATGAAGGATCAAGACTCACAACGAAAAGCAATCAACTCCCATAAAGATCATGGAGAAGTCTATCCGAAAAGACCCTAACAAGTATGAGGATAAATAGATCCAAGTCCGAAAAGGAGGCGGATCGTTGTATCTCAAAATCCCAATTAGAGATTGAAGATATAATCATGAAGTCGTGGTCAACAATGTTGGAGTACCCCTCAAAAGTCTCCAAGTGAAGAATTCTATTAACGAAGAGAAGACCATAATCTCAAGCACGTCTCTCAAGATATGAAGTATGAAGTACATGCCAAATATCGGCCCGGGAAAGGTCTCAAATCGTGAACCGAGTTATGCCAAGATATGAACTTTTTGATATCCCGAGAAGCAGGTTTAAGATATTTTGTCCTTTAGCTAACTATTAATCAAATCGTCCTACTTTGCTTTCAGCCTAAATAAACTATCGAAATAAGTCCAAAAATGCATCTTCATGATCATTCTAAGAAAAAAATAAAATATAAGAGATACACCTAGGAATAAGGGAGTTTAAGCATATAATTAAGCCATGTGTGTAAGTGTTTGAATTGCTAACTTATAATAACAATGATCTCGTTTTTAAGCTTAGTTTGGGGAACGTGAAACTTGAGGGTGATAAATCTTCGCAGCACCAAAGCCCTAATGTAAGTCCTTGATCTCTTTGCAAGTTATTTCCATGAAGATATTTTCAAGTGAAAATGGTTTTCTATCCTTTAGTTTATATTAAAGTTTTAATTTCTCTTAGTACTTTAATTTTTGTTTAGTAGTATGTTAATAAGGCCAAGGTTGATTAATTAAGAGAAAAATGTAAATTTGCTTTATCACTAAGCATTGCATGAGGGCATGGCAATGGTTAAGTGTAGGGGATTTGATAGGTGTGAAAACACCCATCCTTGTACCACTTATTTCTTGCTAAAACAAGACCAAAACGCGTATTTAATGTCATTTGTTTGGAATTATGCGTGGTTTGTGTGTTTGTTGTGTTTTCAGAGCCAACCGGATAAATATTGGAGAAAACATGGGATTGCACGGGTATTATCGAGGAAAAAGACGAAAATATGAAGTCTATAGTCCAAGAGATGCAAAAGATTTGAAGTCAATGGGCCTATTTGAAAATTTATCGAAGAAAAGGACCAAATACGGAAGATTTACCTATGTCGAAGAAACTCAAGTCTATTAAATGAATAAATTAAAAGACGAGTTGAAATTATTCGTCGACAAACCCCGAATCGAAATCGAAAACGTCAACTTTTCTGAAAAGACGAGAAGACAAAAAGAAAGGAAGAAAGCCCACTCACCAGACAAGGGAGAAGCCTATAAATACTCCTCCCATTCAATACTCCACTAGTTTTTTTCTTTCTGTTACGTTTCTCCTAGTTCTTAGGAACCATCTCCTTTAAGGAGTGGTTTTCATTGTCTTTGATTTCTTCCAATCTTGTAAGTTTAATCTTTCCACTTGTTTGTTGAATCTTAAATCATTAATACAAGTTTATGTTTAATCTTTCTATCATCTTGTTCCTCATCTCTTTATGATTCAAAGTTCTTAAGTTTTATTTTATTGGTTTGATCATAAGAAGTAAGTGGGTTTTGCGATTTTGTGGTTTTGGATTAATGTTTACCTTAGGTAAATGATTAGTGGTAAAATTGGTTTAAGTTTTGATTGAAAACTTGGTAAAAATTTGTGTTAAATTAGTGTTTCTGAATTCCCCTGTTCTTCGTATATTGTTACTGTGCTCACCCAGATTCCGAATAGGAGTTTGTGAGTTTACTGTTGATTCGGAATTTTCATTATTCTGGGTCAAGGTTTTTGATATTTTTTTTATTTGGAATAGCCGATTATTCCGAATAGATCTTAAGTTTCTTGATTATTCGGAATATCAAAATATTCCGGATAGAGTTTGAGATTTTGTTTGTTTACTCGGAATATTAAAATATTCCGCATAGTGTTTCTGTCAAAAACATTCCGGATAAAGTTTCTTTGATTGTGTTGGTTCGGAATATCAAATATTCCGGATTAAGGTGTGCCTTTCTTGGTTATTCGGAATAACCAAATATTCCGAGTACAGGTGTTATTGTGTTTGTTTACTCTGAATCTCAAAATATTCCGAGTAGTGCTCATATTCCGCATAGGCTTTTTATCAAATTATTCCGCATAGCTCTTTTCAAATATTCCGCATAGGGTTGTTCTTTTAATCATTCCGCATAGAGTTTTTTTGTCCAAATATTCCGCATCACCGAATTATTCCGCATAAGCACAATTTATTCTGTGTAGAGATTTATTCTGAGTAAGAGCAATCATTCCGCATAGCTGTATTATTCCGAATGATAGCAGACATTCCGAATATAGACTTCCAGTTTTATTCTTTATAGAGGTACTTACTATTTTATCTGAATTCTATTTTAATTTTCAGTTATTGCTTCTAGTTTAATTTTGATATTTCTAGCACTTACCATTTTAGTAGATTTAGACCAAAGCTCCCCTTTTAGTCACCAATTACAACGATTCCATTTTTGACCGTGATTAATTCGAGAAGATACCGAGAACGAAACAACGACATATATCAATTGGGTACGAGCAACGCAAAGAAAGATCTTGCAAGCAAAACCTTTTATTAACTAAAACAATAGTTATTAGCTCCCCTGGGTTTTGTAGCTCCACAAAGACCACCCCCACCCGCCCAAAATTCCCAATACCAAAATAGGAACCAAGGTCCTCAAATGGGTAATTTTCAAGGGAATTTTAATGGTTAAAATCAAGGTTTTCAAAATAATAACCAAGGTTTTCATAATAACAACGATTTTCAACCTCAATATCAAAACCAAGGTTTTCCTAATCAAGGGGTTAACAATCAAGGGTTTAATCAAATGAACATGCATAATCCTCAAATGGACTTGGTTCTACAAAAATTGACCGAACATGAGAAAATTATGAAACAAATGCAAGAATCGACCGATAAGAGATTTTTGACAATGATTCAAGCCCTTAGACCCCAAGAAGCCTTACCTTCTAATACCGAGATTAACCCTCGTGCTAATGTGAGTGCTATCAATACTCGAAGTGGAGCCACTTTAGTGGGACCTTCCATCTCTTCGCCCCATAAAGGAGAGACAAGGCCCGGAGGTCATAACGAGTAATCCTACTCCCCCTTCGGTGATTCCTCCCACTACCACTCTTAGTCCTAGTGCTCCATTACCCAAAGAGCCTATCCCAAAGGTTGTTCAAGAAGCGAGTCCTTCTCCTTCTCAACCTTCACCGTCTAAGCCCAATATCCCTTATCCCTCTAGGTTAGACAAGGCTAAAGTGCTCACCAAAGATGACGTTCATGTCTCTGACTTTTTGAAAATGATTTCCAACGTCAATGTTAACATAAGCCTTATTGAAGCACTTGCTCAAATGCCAAAATTTGTGAAAATGTTTAAAGATTTGCTTAATAAGAAAGAAAAAATGGTTGAGCTCGTGAACACCCGTTTAAATGAGAATTGTTCCGCGATCCTTCTCAAAGAGATTCCCGAAGAGCTAGGAGATCCCGAACGATTTGTGTTACCTTGCTCGTTTCCTCAAATCGATGATTGTATGGCTTTAGCGGATCTCGGCGCTAGCATCAATCTTATGCCACTTTCGGTTTGGAAAATATTATCATTATCCGACATTGTACCGACTCGCATGACCCTCAAGTTAGCTAATAGAACTCTCGCATACCCCGTTGGTATTGCCGAAGATGTTTTTGTTCGAGTTGGTACATTCACTTTTCCCGTGGACTTTGTCGTCGTCGACTATGAGATGGAAACTCGTATTCGGTTAATACTTGGTAGACCATTCTTACGATACGGAAGAGCTTTAGTTGATGTGGCCGAAGGGGAGTTAATTCTTAGGGTTCGGGATGAACAACAAGTTTTTAAAATGGGAAAAATCACAACAAAATCAAATGGAAAAGAGTCGGTCAATATGATTGATGTTCTTAATTATGATAATGAAGAGATTTTTATTAATCCTTTTGGAATTGAAAAGTCTAATCAAAATGATTTTGTGATAACTTCATCCCTTCCCTTAGAGCCTCTAATTTTTGAAACTCCTTTTTATGACACCTATAGTGATGACACTTCTTCAAGTGATCACACTATCTTTGGCTTAGACGACTCGTCTTTTGACTCGCCCACTTTTGACCCACCCATTTATGATATACCAATCTTTGATACCTACGACGATGACACTTCTTTAAGTGATCTCATTAACTTTGATGACCCACCCCATGAACTTAATGCACCTCATATCTCTATGAGTGATTCTTCAATGGAGACTTCTTTTGACTTTTATACCCCAATTTTAGAAGTCATGACTTTTGAGGAGGATCCTCTACTCTTAGAGATCATTCCTAATTCAAAGGTTATTCCATTTGTAGAGGATTTAGATACCTTTATAAATACCTATTTTCCTCATGAGGAAGAGTTTTCCTATGACTCCGACGATACTTATGTTTTCACATCGAGTTTGGAAGAGGATGACTTTCCCACTTTGGATTTTGAAGACATTTTGAGCTCTAATGTCCACACCTCTTGCTATTTTCCCGTTAAGGAATCGGTGTTTGATCCCGGAATAAATACTTTCATGCTATCATTGTCGTATCACCATAACACCTTGCCTCGTAAGAAATTGTTGCCTAAGGATACCCCTCTCTTCTTTGACTTGCGTGATTTTACCACCTCGGGGTTTATTTCCTTTTGTGATGGAAATTATGTGTTTGACCTGGGTGGATTTTCATGGGGTATGCCTTATATGACTTTGTTTCACCTTTATCATGGAGAGATTTTCCTCCCTTGTAAATCTTGGTTTTTCCATGATTTTCCTATTTGAATGATAACATTCGGGAAATTGAGTCGAGCTAGAGACTCGTGTTAAATAAATCAAGCATCGTTTAACTAGGTTAGATTTTTACCCTTTTTCACCTTTACCCATTTTCACCAATAAGTGTAGGGGGGGAGCCAAGTAGGTTGTTTGTATTGTGATGTTGTGTGCAGGGACATGTGCTTAATGATCCACTTTTGGTGTTTTTGACGCGACCCGTGTTCCCGTGTTTCCCGTGTACCCGGTTCCTTCGATATGTTTTTGCTATTGTGATTCAATCTTGTATATAAATAAAACGTGAATAGATGTAATCACTTTAGTTGTCCTTCCTTAGCTCGATTTTAAAAAACGTACTCAATGTCCTAAGTGTAGGGGAGTTTATTCTCCCACATGCTTAAACATTGAGGACAATGTTTATATTAAGTGTAGGGGGGATTTCTATCGAAATTTTAGTTGGCTTTTCCATGAATTTGACCCCATTTAACCGGAAAATTTAAAAAAATTTCAGCGTTTTTCAAATTTTTGATCTATTTTGGCCTAGTAGTATTTTCATTTATTTTCTTTCCTTTTATCATAGCATCGTATTTTCCATTTCAAGAATAAAGTCAAATAATAAATAAATAAATAAAATGGTTTTAACAAGTTTAGATATCTTTGACATACTAGGCCCGTCGTGAATATTTTGACTCAACCCGAGTTTACTTATCTAAGTTTACTCTAGCTAGTATCCTTAACCATATGGACCTTAATTGGTTTATTAGGCTAAGTATCCATGAGTCTCATTCCTTGAGATTATAAATTGTGGAGAACGAGAGATGATAGAGTTGATAATAAGTTTAAGGGTTAATTTTTGCTTATATGAGTTTTTGTGGCTCTTTCTTTCCACTTGTATATTTAATTGCTTAATAAATGAGGATTTTTGTGGTGTCGATTCGATATCTTAACTCTTAGCCAAATCTTTATTCTCCCTGTAATTAAAGCATGAACACATATAGGGTGCCAGCGTTGTGGACTTCCGACTAAGGTGGCTCATAACCACTAAGTAGGAGGTATTCAGACCATGGGACCGCGAAATTTGGCCTAATATATATCATAAATAAAGAAAGAATAAGATTAAAACATGACCTCAAGGAGCCTTAGGGTGTTCGGCATGTAACACGAACCTTGTCATTAGAGCCTTAGGGTGTATGGCATGGTAAGTGTTGAATAAAAATTGATCAAAAATCAATTCCCTTGTTTATCGTTCAAGGAGCCTTAGGGTGTGGACAATATATAAGGAGCATTTTTACATCTTAAAGAGCCTAAGGGTATATGATGTGAACTTGCTAAAATCCACATAAAGTCAACATGACTTTGGAGGAATAATTAATAAAGTAGTACTATTGGGCAAATTTTGGGTCCGGGAATTTATTCCCCAAATCGTGTTAAATCATCCTTGATGTGAGCTTACTTTAGTGACAACGTTTTTGAGGACGAGTTTAGGTTTTGAGTGTCGGGTTTGCACCGTTTTGCCTTCTTTTTTTGACTAATAATTATCAAATAAGTCAAATGAGCCTACGGGTGAATGACAATTAATAAAATCTAGAGATACAATGTAGGAATTGGAGAAAGTGTATTACACGATTGTCTTATATAAGTGGTTTTAACTTAAGGACTTATGGTAAACAATGATCTCGTTTTTAAGCTTAGTATGGGGAACGTGAAACTTGAGGGTGATTAATATTCATGACACCAAAGCCCTAACTTAAGTCTTAGATTTCTTTGCGAGTTTCTTCCATCAAGTAATTTCCAAGTTAATAAATTGTTAAAACTTTTGTCTCCTTTTAAGTTTTTATCTTTTTATCGTAGTAGTAATAGTATATCTTAATAAAGGCCAAGATGGGTTAATTACGAGAAAAATGTAACTTATGCTTTAAAATAATGCATTGCATGGGGTCATTGCAATGGTCAAGTGTAGGGGATTTAATAAGTGTGTAGACACTTATCCTTTCGTCACTAAAATCAAGGAAAAACAAGACCTAATCATGTGTTTAATATCGTAAAAGTCGGAATTACGCGTGGTTTTGTGTTTTTGTGTTAAATAGGTACAAATGATCAAAAGAAGAGAAAACACGGGATTTCACGGTCAAATGTTGAAGAAAAGTCCAAGAAAGAGACGAAGACAAAGTCAAAGACCAAAATTGTGCCCAAGTTCACGAAAACTGGCTAAACCGACACGAGCTTGAAGAAAAAGATCAAGGAAGCCGAAATCAAGTTCGTTTTTAGCGGATTTAATCTTTTAAAATGATATTCGAGCTTTGTGGGTCCTATATTGGACTATTGGGCCCAAAAGCCCAATAAGGAGTACAAATTATATAGTTTTGGCAAAACAAGCCCAATAAAGGCCCAAAACCTTAAACAACATACGGATTGGAAATAACTTGGGTCAAGCCCATTTGCAAATAGATAGGGACGGTTGGAGTTTACTTGGGACATATCCCATTTGGCGAATTAGTTTGGACGAAGAAAAGTCAGTAACAAAGTTTAACTTTGAATGGTCAAAGTCTTCGGTCAACACCCTACACCCACAACACCCCACACACGTAAAAACTTTCCAACCCCCACATACGTTTTTAATATAAACGCTTACCTCACCCACACATTAAATAAAACACTTTTTCTCACCCACACCCATTTACTGTTTCCGATACAGACAAAGTTTCACCCTCCTCCTTCTTTCTCTCCCAAAAAATAAACACAGCTTTTTACCAATCTCAAAAACCCTAATTTCCTATATCTCTAAAATTACCAAGTTAAAAATTGGGGGTTTTTATTAAATCGTGTGATTCACACGGTTTGGGATTAAATCCCCATAGTTTTCGGAGAAGACACTAATTGTGGTCCTCTCTTCCATCTCATGTGGCTATTTCCCTTGATTTGATTGGTTAAACCACCTCACCATACACGAATCCACCAATCATTATTTTCCACCTCATCAGGAAACAAACACAAGAAGCACACCACCCATCCACGGTGGCAATCCGTGTGATGGGTAGTGATTTTCAGCCATAGCTTGAAGAAGAGAAGAGAGAAAAAGAAGAAAAGAAGGATTAAACGGCTAGGACTCGATTTCTTCCTCAAGAAGATTCAAGAAGGTTTTCTAGGGTTTGCCTATAAAAACCCCTTTCAATGTGTAATTTTCTTTTAGTAGTGCACTTTTTATTATTTTTTTTATTTCTGCAAATTAGTTTTTAGGTTTAATGTAATTTCAATTTTCCAGTTAATGTAATTTTTTTTATTATTAATGAAAAGTTTATTTTTAATTAATTCGTGTCTCATTTAATTTTCTGTCAAAGCTTCATTATAATCTTCAATCTTTTTTTTATTGTCTGTTTTCATAATTAAAAATAAAAATAAATAGAAAGTGGATTATTGCTTTTCCCCTACTAGGAAAGTATTAAAAAGTGGTTCGGTTACTGTTAATTGGTTACTGATTGATGGTGATGAATTGGTGAAAGACGGTGGTGTTCGGTTTCATTTTCGGTTCATAGGAGGTTCAACGCCACCCTACTTCCCAAAGGCTATCATCACCAGGTTCTCCATTTCTTTCTATTTTTATTGTTAATTTTAGATTAATATTTGCTTGTTTATAATTATCTGCTTTTGTTTGGATTTGAGTAGTATTTTGATTTGGTATTAAGTTGTTTGGTATCTGCTTTAAGTTTAATTATACTCTGTTATTTGGTTCAGCTATTTGGTTATCTGTTTTTGTCTGAGTTGTGTTTGGATCTGCGTATCTTGTTATCTGCCTTTTGTTTTAATATCTTTAAATTTGAATCTGTTTTATTTTTAGTTAATGTTACTGTTTAGCTTTATGTTTTAGTTTGTTTGGTTCGTATGATGGTTGAATCTGCTTATTGAGTTTGTTTTGCTGGTTTGGATCGGCTTATTTTCATATTCTTCTTTTTGGCTTATGTAGTTGCTGATTAATTGGGTATCGTTTGTTAGGCTTATAGTTTCTGATTACTTTGATATAACTGCTTATTTGCTTCGAGTAAAGTTTTTCTGTCTAGATTAGCTTATTTCAGATTTAGCTTATCAGCTTATTTGCTTGTCTTGTTTTGTCGTTATAGCTTATTTCTTGTTTTTATTAGTTAGACTTATTTGGGTTATTTTGTTTTGATTATTATTATTTTAGCTTATTTTAGTCTAGTTTTACTTGTCTGCTTATTTTTGTCTACTATCATAGGTTATTTGGTTTGTTACTATTTTCTTATATTGCTGCATACATAACAGATTCTTTTGATCTGTTATTCTGAGTATCATAGTCCAATCAAAAGTCCAAAAAATATTAATAGCAAAAACGTCCCAACTGGGACTCGAAACCTGGACCTCCTGTCCAACAGTCATACGCTTCTACCACTTGTTCTAGGACCTTATTTGTGTTTAAATACAGGATTGGCAATTAATATCGGTTTTATATTAGTTGTCAGGTTAATTAAATAGTTTAATTCAAGTTTTGATTTAGTTAAATTTTATATAAAAGTTTTAAATCAATTTCGTTTTATTCAGTTTTTTTAAAAAAGTATAAAAAAATATTTTATTTACTTTTAGGAACTTTAAATGTTTTTAAATTTAGTTTAAATTTTATATAAATTAGTTTTGTTTGAAAATAGATTTCATTTAAAGTTATTAGTTTAAAATTAAGTTTTTAATTAGTTTATATTTTTAAAAATAGATTTGTTTTTAATTGGTTTAATTAGTTTCAAAGATTTTTATTAGATTAAATAATTTTTAGTTTTTAAATTAGTTTTAAATTAAATAGTTTTAGTTTAAAAATACAAAAAATCCGTTTCACCAAAAACAATAAATCTTACGTTTAGTCCGATATCAATTCGAGTCGATTTATGGAACGATAAAACGAACATAAAAAGAATTTGCAAAAATTCCATACATTAATGACACGCCATAATTACGCGTAACGGCCCACTTATCAAAGTGGGGTGTAACAATTATGGTATCAGAGCCAAGGCTTCGACCTGTAGGCTCTAAAACTTGACCTCCTGTGACTAGTGGGTAGTCACCAGGAGCTTCCTAAGCCAACTCTTGTTATTCCACGTATTGATGTGTTCAGCGCATTGTTGTTTTAACCATGATGTTTTCAGCACCTTGATGTTTTAACCTTGATGTTTCCATCGATATTGTTTTACTAATATGGATGTATAACCGTCATTCATATTTAGTTATGTGTCATTGTTTCATGCATGATGTTCCTCGTGAACTGTGGCTATGTGGACTGAACCCCAGTAGTTCATAATTAGTCACATAAATTTTTTCTGATAAGTTTTGACAGATGATTTTTACTTATTTATGTTTCATGTATCATTGTTGCATAATTTTGACTAAGTAATGGTTGGTACAGGACTGGCCCTATTTAGTCGCATATGCTTTTATCGAAACTCTTAACTTTGGGACCGCCCCATAGGCGTCCCCTCGCCATGTCTTTTGTTTTGGGACCGACCCATAGGCGTCCCCTCGCGCATATAAAGGTTTTTATAAACTGCATCATGTATTCACGGACTGTTTTCATGCATAAAATTTTTCTCATGATTTATTGGCATAAATTTATTTTCTTCATGTCCCCTCATAAGTTACTATGTTTTTATGTCAAGTATGTTTTCATACTGTCATGGTTAACTTCAGTTTCATGTTGATTATGTTATACACTCCTTCATGTTAGGTTGTTTCATGTTTCTTCATGGTAATTTCGTCTTCATGTTGATTACGTCTTACGCCTCTTTTGTTATTAAGGCTTTCATGCAAGACATTGATGGATTTCATTGACTCCTGCTTTCATGATAGTCATGGTTAGTTTTCATTGATCACGCTTTCAGGAAAATCATCGTTGAATTTTGTGTAACCACACTTTAACGTTTCTCTATGAAACCAAAATGATGTATATGCTGGCATTGCCAGGTTATCATGATGGTTTTTCTAACCGTTTAGCCGATTATAGTTCCTTTAAAATCATGAAAAATGATCGACCCCATACCGATCATTTCATGTCCATTCCATGTGTACCCCATGTATCTTATTCCATGTGTATTACACGTACCTTAATCCATGTGTATTTCACTTACAATACTTCATGGGTATTCGCTAGTCGATTCTGAATCATCTCAGGCGTATTTTTACTTGCTGATATTCTACAAGATCGCTGATGCCGCTCATAACTTGGAGATGTTACTAAAGGTTGATGCTGCTGATGTTTGGACACGCTACGAGATGCGGATGCTGTTCACAACCTGGAGATCCTACAAGACGAAGACAAAGGCGTTAGAGCAAAGAAATTGGATGAGAAGATGCTTCACCATAAGACGATTTCAATCAATCATTGTCCCTAATTCTTAGTTACATGTCACACGTTATTTAGTTGTCGTTTCAGTCATATGAGTGCAAACCGGTACTAGCCGGCCGCTCAGCTGAATAGTTACATGAATCACAGTCATGAGAATGACCGTCATGAAACTGACAGACAAGACGATAATAACAACTACTATGACAACAACTATCCTAGCAATCGCAACTAAAGCTCCGGCCGCGGACGTGATCAGAAATACAAAGGATCACTAGTCCAACCGATCCGCCAATTCTGGCATAATAACCTAATATTTGTAGTTCTATTTGTTTCACATCTCGAGACACATGTCAAGACATCAGTCAAGACACATGTCTCACGTATACTTTCTGAAGACACATGTCAAGACACCAGTCGGGACACATGTCATGCTTACATTTCCCAAGACACGAGTCAAGACACATTGCTCACGTCCAATTATGGATCATATCTATGTTGGGAATAAATTAAGGCCAGATCACTTGAGCGCTGACAAGAACAATTCAAGCGTTGATAAGAACAAAGCAAGCGCTGACAGCTCAAGCGTTGACAAGTTAAAGTCAAGCGTTGACACATTGAAGACCAGCACTGTTGGAAGATATATTCTACACGTTTATCATATTCTAGAATACTTCTAGTAAGGATAGAAACGACAATGTATTTTCTATGTTTATCTTTACCTAGAATAGCTGATACGTTGATTATTGTACAAGGCTTCTTGTATCTATAAAAGAAGGCCTTTAGGTTAATGTTTGATATAAGTTTTATATAAGTTTTCGTTTGTAAACATCTTTCATTGTAAGCAAGTTCGACATTCATAATCAAAGTGAAAGTTTGTTTACATCTTGTGTGTTCTTGTTTAAGTGTTAAATTCCGCATAACACTTAGATTCATAAAGCATATACAAAGGTTTCTCTACGTGTATTACTTGATCTAATCTCGTATACACAAAGCTAATCGATCTAAGTTTGGGATCAACAAGTGGTATTAGAGCTTGTTGAGGAACTTTTGATCTTTAAAAGAACACCATACACGAACACCAGAACCCTAAAAACACCAAAACCCTGATTTTCTCAGAAACCCTAACAACACCATGTCTGAAGCAATAACCTCCTCCTCCTCAGCCTTACCAAACATCAAGATTCCCATGCTTAATGCAACCAACTTTGACTTATGGAAGTTCAACTTTGAACAATATCTGGGGATCTATGACTACACACTCTGGTAGATTATTGAATATGGAAACACATTCAATAAGGCTCAAAAGATTCTTGATGCCATTAGTCAAAGAACAGCTGTTGAAGGATGCCCTGAAGAGGATAAGAAAGAAAAACCTGGAGATGGTAGAGCTGTAGCTGCTGATGATATTGCAAAGAAAAGGGTTGACATGAAAGCCCTAAATATTCTGAAAGTCTCTTTAGGACAAGAAAACCAGCACAAATATAGAGGCTATGAATCTGCTAAGGATCTTTGGGAAGCACTTGAAGTTGCATATGGTGGCAATGCAGACACTAAGGAAGAAAAGAAAAAGCAACTTCTGCATGATTATGCTGTCTTCAAAGCTCAACCCAATGAGAAACTGAGTAGTGTGAGAAGCAGATTGCTTGATATCACAAGCAAGTTGTCCTTCATGGGGACACAAGTTGGTGATGTTGACACCAATGCTACCTTTCTTAAAAGTCTTGGTGAGGCATGGAAGATTGAGGCAAGATCTATTCTTGCCAACAATACTTACAAGAGCTCCTCGTTTGATGACATCTACAACAAACTAAGACTGTTAGAAGATGAAACTCTTTCAGAGCATGGAAGCAAATCTACCACCAGCAACATGGCCTTCTTCTCTCATAGTGAAGGTCAATTCAATCAAAATGACTCTTATATGCATCCAGTTACTGGATCATCATATGTCAGCGCTGGAACAAGTCCTGTCAACGTCTCCTTTTCAGACGCTGACACATTCAAGAATGACTCCCCAAGAGTTAAACCTGCTGGTTTGGATTTAGATAATGTTTGTGCTTACATTGCTTCTTTGCCCAATGTTTCAGTGATTACATATGAGGACCTGGAGCAGATAAATGATGAGCACTTGGAAGAGATGTACATCAAGTGGAACATGGCTCTTGCTAGTATAAGAGCAAATAGGTGGAATAGAAGGTTTAAAAAGAAGATGACCTTCAATGCTAAAGACACAGCTGGATTTGATAAATCCAAAGTTGAATGCTACAACTGTCATCGTATGGGGCACTTCATGAGGGAATGCAGATCTCCTAGAAGATCTGATGCTGGTAAACCCTCAAGTCAGGTTGTTAAAGCTCAAGATTCCAAAGCCATGGTTGCAGTTCAAGGAATTCATGGTACAGGATGGGATTGGAGCTATCTGGCTAAGGATGTTGAAGAGGATAAAGCTTTGGTTGCTGATATTGAAGAAGAAGAGCATGTTGAATATGCTCTCATGGCACACTCCTCCTCTTCATCTGATAATGAGGTATATGATGATGCTTTTTGTAGCAAAGGTTGTAGGTTAAACACTGAAAGACTTAACAAAGAGGTGTTACAACTAAAAGATGATATGAGTACTGAAAGGTGTAAATTGTCTAATTACCAACTAGCTCTTACTGAAACTGAGAAAACCGTTTCTGATTACAAGAAAATGGAATTTGACTTAAAAGATAAGATCAATATCTTGAAACATGAGCTAGAGGGTAGTATGGATGTTAGAAACATCATGAAAAAGGTTAATAGTGAATTACAGGCTAAGTTAGATGAGGCCATTAAGAATAAAGATAATGTTGACCTCAAAATTCAAAGATTTGATAGAGCCACCCAAACCCTAGGAGACTGTGTAGCTAAACAAAGGGATCCTAAGGACATGACTGGGATTGGGATGAATGATTACTCTCTGGTTCCACCACCAGCTGGTGACTTCTATGGTGTCCAACGAAGGGACTTATCTTGGACTGGTTTACCAGAGCTCCAAGAGGAGGAATTCATTCCTCCACCAAGAGTTGTCACTCCAATGGAAGAGTATCAACAAAAATTGACTGACCTAAATGAGTGGAAGAAAGCTAACCCTACTTTATTTGTTAAGGGAGGTTTGCTATGTGAAAGTCCCAATAAATCACCACCCATTAAGGTTACTCACCCAATCACTGGTAAAGCTGTTGACCTAGGCTCAAACACTGTTAGAAGACCTACCATTAAATATGCAGAGATGTATAGGAATAATAGGTCACCCAAGAGCCAAGTTAGCAATCATGGAATAGGTTTCTTCTCTTCTAGACCTAAGGTTGTGTCTAAGAAAGCCTGTTACACTTGTGGTAGCTTTTCACATTTGGCATATAAGTGTGTCAACGCTCCCAAAGCCAGCGCTGACAGGAACAATTTCAGCGCTGACAGGAAGAAAGTCAACGTTGTTAGAAAGTCAAACGTTGTCAGACCCAAACCTTGTGTGCAGCAAAGTCCACAAGTGATTAGACCTGCCCCATTCTTTTCTAGAAGGTCTAACACTCATGGACAAAGACCATTTCAAAAGACAAACACCTGGTCAAATAGGCAATGGGTTCATGTAGCAAACCCTAGGTTCAACGCTGACAAGGGTAATTTCAGCGTTGACAGGACAAATTCAAACGCTGACAGAAATGTGACCAGACCTAAATATTTGCAGCCACAAGGTAAGGGATCTAAAGCTTCTTCAAGCTTAACATGGAGACCCAAGAAAGATCAAAACCCTAATGATAATGGGATTTCAGTGACTTGCAATAGATTTAATTACATTTCAAGAGTCATTACAAAACCTATTGGGGTTAACTGGGTTTTTCATCCTAAAAAGAATGAGAATAGGTTTGTTGTGAGAACTAAGTCTATTCTTATTGAACAACCAGATGAATCCAAGTCTTTTGAGACTTGGGTTCCCAAAGAAAACTAATTTGTTTTCTTTATGTGCAGGGCATTCAAAGACAGATCAATGATTATGGATATTGGGATAGTGGATGCTCAAGGCACATGACAGGGAAGGAAGACTATCTGACGAATTTCACCCCTATTAAAGATGGTGATAAGGTATACTTTGGAGGTGGTTATGGAACTATCACAGGCAAAGGAACCCTTCTCACCAATAATCTGCGTTTTGAGAACGTCTTCCTGGTAAAAGAACTTGATTATAATCTGTTTAGTGTATCACAAGTATGTGATAACAAAAATAAAGTTCTTTTTACTGATACTGAGTGTTTGGTGTTAAGCAAGGATTTTAAGATCCATGATGAGAAATATATTGAGTATAGAACACCTAGGCATAAGGATATATATAATGTGAATTTAAATGGGATTAAAATGAATACCAATATGTCTTGTTTTTATGCTAAGGCCTCAGTAGACGAGAATAATTTGTGGCACAGGAGACTAGGGCACATAAATTTTAAAAATATAAATAGACTTGTGAGGCTTGGTTTAGTTGATGGTTTGCCTGAGAAGGCCTTCCACAATGACCACTCTTGTGTTGCATGTCTTAAAGGCAAGCAGCACAAGGTCTCATTCAAGTCCAAACAGGTGCATACTAGTTCCAGACCTCTTCATATGCTTCACATGGACCTCTTTGGTCCAACAAATATAGAAAGTTTGAATGGTAAGTCATATTGCTTTGTTGTCACAGATGACTTTTCTAGATTTACTTGGACATTCTTTCTAGCTATGAAGAGTGACACAGCTGATGTTCTTATTGATTTTATCACTCAGATTGAGACAAGGTCTGGCAATGAGGTTAAAATGCTTAGGAGTGATAATGGTGGAGAATTTAGGAACAAGAAGCTAGATGATTTCTGTGCCAGGAAAGGAATTACTAGGCCACTTAGCATTGCTAGAACCCCACAACAAAATGGGGTTGCTGAGAGGAAAAATAGAACTCTAATTGAAGCAGCCAGAACAATGTTGGCTGATGCTCACTTTCCAATAGCCTTTTGGGCTGAGGCTGTTAATACAGCATGCTATGTGCAAAATAGAGCATTGGTTAACAAAATTCAGAACAAAACACCTTATGAGTTACTTTGGGGAAGAAAACCTAATATTGGTTTTCTCAGACCTTTTGGTTGTCATGTAGTAGTATTGGATACTAGTGATGCCTTAGGGAAATTTAGTGCAAAAGGTGATGAGGGCTATTTCATGGGGTATTCAGTCCAGAGCAAGGGTTATAGGGTTTATCTTAAAGAGGACAAACGTATAGTTGAGAGAGTACATGTTAGATTCTTAGAGAATAAACCTAGTGATCCTGAAAGTGGTCCTAATTGGTTGTTTGATTTGGAACCCTTATCTAGAACTTTAAATTATATGCCTGTCACTACTCCAGACATTGTGAAGGTGAGTTCAAATGTTGTGGAGGAACAAGTTGTTAATGTTTCAGGTACACAGGTTCATGAGAAGGTTGGATCACAAGCAGAAAAGGCATCTCCTACATTAGAATATGTCACAATTCCCATTTGGACAGATGCTTTTGCTGCTGCTGCTGCTGCTGGACAAGATAATGGTGGTTTCCAAGTACCACCAGATACAAACATGCATGGTCCTTCAGGCGCTGACAAAGGCAAATCTAGCGCTGACAAGACCAATTCAGACGTTGATGGCTCAGACGTTGACAACAACAGTTCAAGCGTTGTTAGCCCAAGCGCTGACAAACAAGGTTCAGACGTTGACAACACCTTTGCACATCTTTTCTCTTCCACTTTTGAACAAGGTGAACCTTCCAATTCTTATGAAGAAGGTCCTCCTTATGTTGATATAAGAGAGTCTGATGAAGAAGACATTGGCAACATGGAGCATGAGGTTGAGGACACCAGACTTTTTGAAGGAGGGGTTCTCACTTCCACAATGAAGAATCATCCCACATCTCAGATCATTGGTGATATTATGACTCCAGTTCAGACTAGAAGATCTCATCAAGGTCTTGGTGGGTTTATTGCCAATATACACAAGAAGGTTGATAACCCTCTTGTGCAAGCATGTTTGTTTGCATGTTTTCTGTCACAAGAAGAACCTAAGAAAATATTTGATGCTCTCAAAGAACCAAGTTGGGTGGAAGCAATGCAGGATGAGCTTCACCAATTTGCAATTCAGGATGTTTGGGAGCTGGTTGATTGTCCTAGATATGTCAGACCTATAGGGACAAGATGGGTTCTCAGGAACAAAAGAGATGAAAGAGGTATTGTGATCAGATACAAGGCAAGGTTAGTGGCTCAAGGTTATACACAAGAGGAGGGGATAGACTATGAGGAGGTCTTTGCACCAGTTGCAAGGATTGAAGCTATTAGGATTTTTCTAGCCTATGCCTCTTGCATGGGCTTCACAGTCTATCAGATGGATGTTAAGAGTGCTTTTCTCTATGGCACCATTGTTGAGGAAGTTTATGTAATGCAACCTCCTGGTTTTGAGGATCCAGAGCATCCAGATAAAGTGTATAGAGTCAGAAAGGCTATGTATGGCCTTCATCAAGCCCCTAGAGCATGGTATGGTACTTTGTCTACCTATTTGGTGGACAATGGATTCAAGAGGGGCACCATAGATCAGACACTATTTACAAAGAAGAAAGGCAAGGATGTGTTGCTTGTGCAGGTCTATGTTGATGATATCATTTTTGGGTCTACTGATCCAAAGATGAGTGAGGATTTCTCCAAGCTTATGACAGACAAATTCAAGATGAGTGCTATGGGGGAGATGCACTTCTTTCTTGGTTTACAAGTTCCGCAGGAAGAGGATGGTATCTTCATCTCCCGGGACAAATATGTTGCTGAGATCTTGAAGAAGTTTGGCTTTTCTCCACATGAAAAGAGGGCTACTACTCCTATGGATAGAGAACACCCTTGGGGAAAGATTGGAGATGGGAAAGATGTTGATGTCAGGCATTATAGATCCATGATTGGATCCTTGATGTATCTTACTGCTTCCAGACCTGACATTATGTTTGCTGTGTGTGCTTGTGCACGCCATCAAGTGACTCCCAAAGAATGTCACCTTTATGTTGTGAAGAGGATCTTTAGGTACCTAAGATGCTATCCTAGTCTTGGTTTGTGGTACCCAAAGGATTCACCATTGGAGCTTATTGCATATTCAGATAGTGATTATGGAGGTGATAAGTTTGATAGGAAATCCACAACTGGTGGATGTCAGTTTCTTGGGAGCAGGTTAATATCTTGGCAATGCAAGAAACAAACAGTGGTGGCTAATTCTACAACTGAAGCAGAGTATGTGGCTGCAGCTGCATGTTGTGGCCAAGTTTTGTGGATTCAGAACCAGCTGTTGGACTATGGGTATAATTTCTTGCATACTAAGATATTTGTTGACAATAATAGTACTTTATGCATCATTAAGAATCCTGTACATCATTCTAAAACTAAACACATAGAAATTAGACACCATTTTATAAGAGATTGCTTTGAGAAAGGTTTAATACAACCAGATAGGGTTGACACTAAGGAAAATGTGTCAGATTTATTAACTAAACCTTTTGATGCTGGGAGATTTCAATACTTGGTAACAAGTATTGGAATGGTTAATCTCACATAATATGTGTTTTGGAGTCTTTTTGTAAAAGTATGTACAGGATGATGCATTATTGTTATTGGTCTTATTGTTGATTTAGATTTTCCACTATATTTTTCTAACACTGACAAAGGTTGCTTGAACGCTGATAAGTGTTTTTGCAACGTTGTCAGCAATATAATTGTCTAACGCTGACAAAGCTTCCCTCAACGCTGTCATGTGTTATCGGGGAGTTGTCAGCAACAATGTTAGTTTTGTGGTTTTCAATCTAAATGTGCAGATGGTGTTAGCAGTATACCATTGGATACAGAGTTTCTTATGGATCAATGGAGAAGCATTTGGACAAGTTTTTATTTATGGATGATGGTTGGAATGTTTCATTCCTATCTTGACATAAATTTTTATGTTCATGCATGATTTTAGCAAACTTTTTGTATCATAGTTTAAGGGGAGGTTTTAGGAACCTTTAGGATGTTTGGGTATCCATATGATACTCTTATCACAATTCTAGATTGTGTCCACAGGTGAGTATGAGTTAGTTTTACTAAATCATGAGGCACTGTAGCATGCATAGTATATCAACTTTGCATGCTGCCAAGACATTTTTGGCCTAGAATTGGTTGTGGTCTGTTGGGAGACTTGGGAATGATTTTGATATGGGATTTACCTGGGAGTAACAAGGATTTTATAAGGTAACTTTGTTGTTAAGAGTTTTGGTTAGCAAGGGACACTAGAGGACTGTTATGTCTATCTTGCTTATGCAAGTGTGCATAACTGGACAGTGCTTGTCGCCCTATAATAATTATCAACTTTTACTTATCTTCTCTAGGATAAATTACTTGTTAAGGTCATTTTTCACTTTTTAAAATATTTTTATTTTTGGGCGCTGACAAGAATTTTCCAAACGTTGTTGTGACCAAATTGGACGCTGACATGGCTTTAGGCAAACGTTGACAAGATTATAGCCGTTGGGCGTTGATAGGTTATTTTTGACCGTTGACACTCAATGGGACCTACCCAGTTATTACTTTTTGACATATTTTCAAGCCGTAATTTTAGGAGTTGTTACTTTCATTTAATGCATGAGATAAATATAACTTTTTCAATATTTTCATGATTGATTTTTGAAAATCTTTGCCTATTTTTGGGCCAATCACATGCATTCTTTTTCTCCTATAAATTTGGCTCCTATTTTAAACAGGGTATCTATAATTCTTGTCTAACAATTTTCTCTTATCAACTTCATCTTCTACACTTCAAATTAACAGCTTTCATCAATGGCACCAAAGTTGAACTCAGCAGAATTGGCATTGGGGTTCAGATCACAACACAACATGATTGCTTATCTTGAAGCTGATGATGCTCTGTTTCCCCAATACACACAAATGGTGGCGTATTTTAACGCATCCCCACTAAGGTATGCTCTTTCTCATGCACAACTCATTCCAGTCACACACATTAAGCAGTTTTGGAACACTGTTAGTTCCTCAACAGTTAATGGAGTGACCACATTGACTTCTATTGTTCATGGGAGATCTTGGGTGGTTACTGAGGCTTTGGTACGCCATGCCTTGCATCTTGATGATGCTGATGGTATAGCCACCCTTCCCATAAATGAAATAGAACAGGGGCTCAGGGCTTTGGGATATCCCTTTCCTGATGAAGGTACTCTAAACAAGTATCATAAGCAGGAATTTCCCCAAGCCTGGAAGTACCTCATACACGTCCTCCTTCAATGTTTGAGTTCCAAATGTACTGCACACAATGAGATCAATAGATCCATTGCAAGTGCTATTGTGTGCATTGCAACAGGGCAAAAATATAACTATTCTAAAATGATTTTTGAGGGGATGTGTAAAAACAAGGGGACAAAAATGACTTTAGCTTATCCCCGTTTTCTGCAAATGATTTTTGATGATCAAGGTTACTGCTCAAGGGATCACAATGATTTTTATAAGATCCCTGAGCAAAAGAAAGCTATTTTTATAAAGATGGATTCACCACCCCATAGAGACCTACCTTTAACCCAAGCCATGCTTTCTGTTATTGCAGCAGCACAACCCCAACCAGACTCCCAACCTCAAATTGACCCTCAACCACAACTTGAGCCTATTCCTGAACCTTTACCCTCACCTGAACAAATGCAAATTGACCAACAAGCCTTTGACGCTGACACATCAAATGTTGGCGTTGATGTGCCTATTTCCAACGCTGACACACAACCTTCACAATCCCAAACACCCCTTAACCAACCCACATCTACCCATTCTTCCACACCATCTTCCACACCCCCTGAATATAGGTTGATGAAACGCCAAAGGACTACTGGAGTGTTCTCCTCTGGTGGTCCTAGCCATGAAGCAGAGAGAACCACCACCACAAGTGTGGCCGGTGACCTGGATGAGGCTGGGACTATTGGTTCTGGCTTAGAAGCTTGCCAAGGTAGTCCCACCATCATTAAGTCCTCATCCTTGCCCAATGAATCCGATTTGGGAGGTCAAATCCCCATTTTAGAAGAGGGCAGTCTGGAACAAATGACTCTTATTGACGGCTGTCTGCATTAGCTTGCAAAAGCAAAATGCAGACTTAGTACAAATTGTCAGCTCACAAGGCCTTGAACTCAAGCAATTGAGGGAGAGGATTGTTGTTTTGGAAAGTGATCTAATACTTGGTTTTTTTTTTTTACAACCAAATATAAAATCTTGAAGTCCCAAGTCTTTTCGAATTGAAAACCGGTCTAAAGTGCGACTCAATCGTCTTTTGGTGAATCAAGAGAATGGTTTGGTTTGTTTATCTAATTTAAACTATTAGCAAGTAATTAAAGTGTCGTTGAGTAAATTTAAAGCTTTGGCAAAATTAAACTTAAAGTTAATTTATGAAAATTCTTAGAACTTAAAGCTTGTAAAACTTGAAAACTTAGAAATTTAATCAATCGGAATAAAACAATTAATGTCCATCGGAATACACCAAAATTTCAACCATCGGAATATCAAACAAGGATCCATCGGAATGTATGATCTTACTAACCATCGGAATGTTGTGACTACTACTGTCGCAATGTGAATCTATCGGAATGATGTTGTCGCAATGTTCCTATCGAAAAATGGGCAGTACTTCGCCTTAACCAAGTCCTTAAGACCCGTCGGAATATGCGATCGCAATAAGCGATCGCAACCCAGATCGGAATAAGGGAAAAAACTAACCCGATCGCAAAGTAGAACCCTAATGGGTTATTGCGATCAAAAGCCGAAAGCTATCGGAATGTGTATTGAACCGTCGGAATGTGTGTACAAACCCTAAGATTGTGATGGGTGGTAACAGTTCTGAAATTGGTGGAAATCTAAGAAAAATGTAATAAGCACAATTAATAATCTATTCGACTCAAACCTTAAACAACTTATTAAGCTAAAATTCGACAACTTTTCAAGATATAAAATCAAGAACTTTATGAAAGAGGCTTTTAAAATAACTAAAAACTTTGATGAAAACCGAAAATCAATAAGCTATGACTCGAAATAAGCCAATAACCATTACGAGCTTATGGCTTAGACGAAGTAGCTTGTGTGTAAACCAAAAAGAACAATCCTTTACTCACGAAAACATCAAATCATATGCATGAAGTATGCAATTCGGATCAAGGGTAGGATAAATCAAGAAGTGTAGAATGAGAATAAGGATTTAAAAGCTTAAAAATGGAGCTTGATTAATAAAAATAAGCAATACAAGATGTTTAATCTTCAAAGATTAAAAGAGAGAATGAAATTTAGTGACAGAAAGTTTAAGACTTTCTCTCTCTAAAAACTAGAAAGAAAACTTGAAAATAAAAACTAGCTAACTCCCCTCCTAATGTGATTAGGAGGGTATTTATAGGGAAGTGGAAGGCATGTGTGGTGCTTTCTTCTTGCTTGCTTTCTTCACGTTTTCTCGACTCGACATTAGTTCTTTGTCTTTGTCGTCTCGGGATTTGAACTTGTCCTTTAATTTTCTTCTTCTATTAGACTTTAAGTTCTTCGACTTCGTTAAACTTCCGTCTTTAGTCTTTTTCTTCGATAAATCTTCAGAATAGGCCTTGGACTTCCGTTCTTTTTGCACTCTTGATCTTTTGACTTCGTCTTTTCCCGTTTTCTTCGATAAAAGCCCGTGAAAGTCCGTGTTTTCTTCCTTTTTCATCTTTTGGTCCTAAAACGCAATAAAAACACAAACCACGCATAATTCCGACTTTTATGACATAAATCACCCGTTTTGGTCTTGTTATTATTGGAAATAAGTGATAAAAGGATAAGTGTTTTCACACTTATTAAATCCCCTACACTTGACCATTGAAATGCCCTCATGCAATGCATTAATTTTAAGCACAGTTTACATTTCCCATCATAAATAACCTACTTTGGCCTTTGTTAAATACTAAAGATGAAAAGATAGAAACAAGTAACGAAATTAAAAACTTACATTGGTTTTGGCGGCCATGAACGTTTATCGTCCTCAAGTTTCACGTCCCCCATACCAAGCTTAAAAACGAGATCATTGTTATTATAAGTTAGCAAACTATCACGAACTCATGTGGGCCAATTATTCACTTAGACTCCCTTATTCCTATGGGTATCTCTTATATTTTATTATTTGTCTTGAATGATCATGAGGATGCATTGTTTGACTTATTTCGATAGGTATTTAGTCTGAAAATAAAGTGCACGATTTAATCAATAGTTAGCTAAAGGACCAAATCTTTTAAAACTGCTTCTCGGGACCCCATAAAGTTCATATCTTGGCATAACTCGCTTCACGATTTGAGACCTTTCTCGGACCGATATTTGGCAGCGACTTCATACTTTGAATCTTCGAGAGACGTTCTTGAAATTATGGTCTTCTCTTCATAATAGGAATTTCTTCACTTGAAGTTTTTTGAGAGATTCTTCATCTTTGGACCACGACTTCTTCATTTTTCTCCAATCTTTATTTTGGACTTTGATATACAACGATCCGCCTCCTTTTAGGACTTGGATCTATTTATCCTCATACCTTGTTAGGGTCTTTTCGGATAGATTTCTCCATGACTTTTGGGGAGTTCTTGCTTTTCGTCGTGTGTCTCGATCCTTCATATTGATTTTCGATAAATGATTCTTCACATCACTTTTGGATCTTTAGCAACAAAATGTAGCCCTCATGCCTTGTTAGGGCCTTTTCGGACTCGCCAATCTTCGCATCCCGCTTCAATAAGTTATGCCTTGTCTATGAACTCTAATCCGTACCGAGCAACTTTTAAACGATTTGGGGCTAGAAGCTAAGTAACCTTTCAAATCGTACAACCTTACTTATTAGCAGATAAATTATTTAGCAAGCGGAGGGAGAATAGGCTCATAATTAACTCACATAAATTCACGAAAGAAGACCGAAGTTATAATTGACTCTATCATCTCTCGTTCTCCACAGTTTAAAATCTCAAGTAATGAGACTCGTGGATGCTTAGCCTATTAAATCAAAGTTTTGGGTTTTCGAGTCATTTATAGGATCTTGCAAATTCTTGGACTTTTTCAAGTTTAGAAATCGCATTTTAAAGTTCCCTTGATAAACGACTCTCTAGGATCAATTATAGGAACTTGCGAAAAGTTCTTGTTCTTAACCCGTGAGAGTTAAGACTTTCGCGTTTTATAGCTCCTTATATAAAAGCCTAGCAAAACTTGACTTAAACACGTTAAGGATACTAGCTAGAGTAAACTCGGGTTGAGTCAAAACGTTCACGACTAAGAAAAATCTAAAACCACTTTATTGAAAATTTATTCTAGCAATGGGAAGAAAATAAGCATATCAACGGAAAGTACAACTATACAATAGGCCAAAATAGATTAAAAATTTTGAAAAATGTCGAAAAATCAAATTTTCCGGTTAAAATAAGGGCAAATTCATGGAAAAGACCACTTACTTCGATAGAAGTCCCCCCTACACTTGAGATAAACATTGTCCTCAATGTTTGAGCATGTGGTAGTAAACTCCCCTACACTTAGGACATTGTGCACTTTGTTTAAATATTGCTAAGGAAAGGACAACTAAAGTGAATTCAATGTGAACATATAAAATATGAAATATTGAATCACAAGAGTTTAGGATAGAACCGGGAAGATGGGAACACGGTATCACAGTTCGTCAAAAGTCATCAAGGTGGATCTTTGAAGTTTGAATCCCTGCACAGCACAAGAAACAAGACAACAAACATATGCGGGGGTCCCCCTACACTTATTATGAAAACAGTAAAGGATAGAACACGGGTTGCCTCCCGAGAAGCGCTTGTTTTTGTTTACCGAGTCATGAGCCTGACTCGACCCAATGTTAGTTCATGGGGAACGTGGTGAGGGATGGAATCATCTCTTGAGAGATGTCCTCACCAAAGTACAGCTTCAGACGCTGGCCATTCACCTTGAAATTTGGCCCATTTGGCTGAGAAAGCTCAATGGTCCCATATGGAAAGACTTTGGCGACGGTGAATGGACCAGACCAGCGGCTCTTCAACTTGCCAGAGAAGATCTTCAACCGAGAGTTAAAGAGTAAGACTTGATCACCAACGTGGAACTCTTGGTTCTTGATTTTAGCATCGTGGATCATCTTCGTCTTCTCCTTTTAGATCAGCGAGTTCTCATAAGCTTCATTCCTCAGTTCATTTAGCTCGTTGAGTTGAACCTTGCGATGATCACCGGCTTTGTTGATGTCGAAGTTATCCCATTTCAAGGCCCAGTGCGCCTTATGTTCCAGCTCGATGGGTAGGTGGCAGGCTTTCTCGTACACAAGACGATAAGGTGTACAACCGATCGGGGTCTTGTAAGCAGTATGAAAAGCCCACAGAGCATCATCTAACTTATCGGCCCACGCGGCACGATGCTCTCCCATAGTACGCTCCAAAATTCTCTTCAAGCCACGATTGGAAATTTAGGCTTGCCCATTGGTTTGGGGATGATAGGCGGTGGAAAGACGGTGATTGACACCATACTTAGCCATGACTCTTGCAAATTGATCGTTGCAAAAATGAGTCCCACGGTCACTGATGATAGCACGAGGAACGCCAAATCGAGCGAAAAGCTGCTTCAAAAAGTTCACAACCACCCTCGCATCATTCGTAGGAAGAGCCTTAGCTTCAACCCATTTAGAAACGTAATCGACGGCGACGAGGATGTACTTGTTCCCTTTGGAGGATGGAAATGGCCCCATAAAGTCGATGCCCCATACATCAAAGATTTCACATTCCTGTATGAAATTTTGAGGCATCTCATCCTTATGTGTGATCTTGCCTTGACGTTGGCAAGCATCACAATGCTTAACCATTTCGTGAGCGTCACGATAAATGGTGGGCCAATAGAATCCAGAATCAAACACTTTCTTAGCGGTGTAGTTGGGACCAAAGTGACCACCGGTGGGTCCTTTGTGGCAAGCTTGGAGGATATCGAAAGCTGCCGGTCCGTCAACACATCGACGAATGATCAGATCAGCACACTGTTTGAAAAGATAAGGGTCATCCCAAAAGTAAGTCTTAACATCATTCAAGAACTTCTTCTTTTGTTGGGATGTTAACCCTTTGATGAGAATACCACCCGCTAAGTAGTTTGCAATGTCTGCAAACCACGGGGTGTCATCAAGATTGAGATTTATAGACATTAAGGTCTCAAGGGGGAAAGAGTCATTGATTTCTTTGTTCGGATGATCCCCTTGATATGGATCCTCAAGTCGACTCAGATGATCCGCGGCCAGGTTTTCGGCTCCCTTCTTGTCACGAATTTCAATGTTGAATTCTTGAAGGAGCAAAACCCAGCGAAGAAGTCTTGGCTTAGAATCGTTCTTTGTCATCAAGTACTTCAACGCGGAATGGTCCGTGTATACGATGGTGGTGGATAAAACAAGATAGGGGCGAAATTTCTCAAAAGCATAGACAACAGCTAAAAGCTCTTTTTCGGTTGTCGTATAATGCAATTGAGCCCCCGTCATTGTTTTGCTAGCGTAGTGGATTGGTTGGAAGTGTTTATTCACTCTTTAGCCCAGAACCGCACCAATAGCAAAGTCGCTAGCATCGCACATCAATTCAAAAGGCAGCTCCCAATTAGGGGTAACCAAGACCGGTGCCTTAGTTAGCTTATCCTTAAGAAGATTGAAGGCTTCGAGACACTCTTTAGAAAAGATAAAAGGAGTATCCTTTTCCAAGAGGTGGGTCATCGGACGAGCGATTTTAGAGAAATCCTGAATGAATCGACGATAGAAGCCCGCATGACCCAGAAAACTTCTCACACCCTTCACGGTTGAAGGTGGAGGTAATTTGGCTATGACATCTACTTTAGCACGGTCGAATTCGAGACCGGCTTTAGAGATTTTGTGTCCTAGCACAATGCCTTCTTTTACCATAAAATGGCATTTTTCCCAATTCAGAACAAGGCGAGTGTCTTCGCACCGCTTAAGCATACGTTCCAAATTGGCAAGGCAAGAAGATAAGGAATCCCCGAAGACCGAGAAATCATCCATGAAGACTTCCATGGTTTGCTCAACCATGTCATGGAAGATAGCCAACATGCACCTTTGGAAAGTCCCAGGGGCATTGCATAAGCCAAATGGCATCCTTTTGTAAGCAAATGTGCCATAGGGACAAGTGAATGTCGTTTTCTCTTGATCTTGAGGATCGATGGGTATTTGAAAATAACCCGAGAAACCATCAAGAAAGCAGTAATATTCATTACCCGCTAGACGTTCAAGCATTTGGTCCATAAAAGGTAGAGGGAAATGATCCTTTCTCGTGGCATCATTGAGTTTGCGGTAGTCTATACAAACTCTCCACCCAGTAACGAGACGGGTAGGAATTAACTCGTTGTTTGCATTGGGCACAACGGTGATTCCGCCTTTCTTCAGCACACAATGGACTGGACTAACCCATGGTGAATCCGAAATAGGGTAAATCATACCCGCATCAAGAAGTTTGATAACGTCTTTTTTGATGACTTCATGTATTTTAGGATTCACCCTTTGTTGACTTTGAATTGTGGGCTTAAAGTCGTCCTCCATGAGAATTTTATGTGTGCAGAAGTGAGGATCAATTCCACGGATGTCGGAGATTTTCCAAGCGATAGCTCTTTTATGCTTCTTTAACACGGCGACTAGTCGGGCTTTTTCGTCTTCTTTCAGATCCTTTGCGATGATGACCGGTAGCTTCTCGTTGTCTTCCAGGAAAACGTACTCAAGATGAGGAGGTAGTTCCTTAAGCTCAAGAGTAGGAGGATCCTCAATAGATGGTGAAACTAACCATGGATCATCATTAGTCACCTCTTTAGGAGCAGGAGGAGAGAACGGGTCCTCATTGAGAAATTTCTCAATAGTACGAATGTCTTCATCCCAATTGGTGGACAAATTATCATACTTAATATCGAGAGGACCCAGGCTAGCTTCGAAATCATCCAAGTCACTTTCTCCAAAAGGAGTCAATGCTGGAGCAATTGAGGCAACGGTCTCAACATTGGGTAGAGAAGAAAGAGTACTTTTACAAGCATCATGAAAATGTTCTTTACAAGCCTCATCGAGAACATCAATAGCATTAACACTCTCATATGAATAAGGTTGCTTAGAAATCTTACCCATGTTGAAGACAATTTTATCGTCACCAACTCTCATGATTATTTCGCCCGCGGCTACATAATTGAGAGTGCGACCGGTCCTCAGAAATGGACGTCCAACGATTAATGGAACACGGGGATCCATCTCGTAGTCAACGACGACAAAATCCGCCGGGAAGGTGAATTTATCAACGCCAACAAAAACATCTTCGGCTATCCCCACTGGATAAGCAACCGTACGGTTGGCTAATTCCAAAGTCATTCGTGTGGGGACTAGCTCGGGGAGAGACAATTGCTTCCAAACACTTAAAGGCATTAAGTTTATACTGGCACCTAGATCGGCGAGGGCCATGCAATTCTCTACTCCCGGGAAGTTGCAAGGAATCAAGAAGCGACCCGGATCACCAAGTTTGGTGGGCAATTGCCTTAAGAGCACTGCGGAGCAATTCTCATTAAGGTGGGTCTGAGCAATGTCAAGGAGTTTCTCTTTATCACTTAGAAGATCTTTAAACATCTTAGCATATTTGGGCATGTGAGCGAGAGCCTCGGCAAAGGAGATGTTAAAATTCAATTGTTTGAACATTTTAAGGAAGTTCGAAACCTGAATATCATCCTTGCTCTTTTGCTTCTCTTTCCTCAACCTTGAAGGATAAGGTATATTGGACGAAGAAGAAGGCTTTAAAGGAATAGGGTTACTCACAACCACGGGTGGTGGGGAAACGGGGATAGAAGGTGAAGGAAGTGAAGAAAGTTGCTCGTTTTCCTTGTTCACAATCACGGGTGGAGGTGTAGGAAACTCGGGTTCCATATAACCTTTTCCACTACGAGTGGTGATTGCTTTCATCTCCCCTCTTGGATTCGCAACGGTATTACTCGGAAGAGTACCCGAAGAAGAGGGTTGATTACTTTGGATGAGCGAACCAATCATATCACGAAGGTGAACAGCTTGATTATTGAAAGAGTTTTGCATGTTGCATTAATATCATTGCTGTGTTTGGCCATATCATTCCTTAGCTCGGCTCGAATATCGCTCCCTTGTTTCACCATGTCATTCTTCAAGTTGACAAATTGACTCTGAAGATTCGTCACCAGCTCACGATTAGTCTTCATGAACGTCTCGACGTCTGGACTCACTGCCATCGGTTGATTGAGAGGTGGAGCTTGGTAAGCTTGAGAATTTCCTTGAGTTGGGTATGGGTTTCTTTGGGATTGATATTGATTTTGAGCACGAGGTTGGGATTGGTTGTTTCGGTTATAACTTTGTTGTTGGTTTTGGTTTGCAGGAGGGAAACCAGGAGGAGCAAGATAATTGTTGGAACGATAACTTAGCAAGCCACGGTCTCCTTGAGGGCGGGCTTGATAGCCTCCCGTGGGATAAGTGCCGTAAGCTGCGTTAACGTTTTAAGAATAATTGCTTTGGGTAGAAGGACAATCATTGTAAGAATGAGGGCCACCACATGTGTCACAAGAAATAGCAACGACTTTAGCTTGTTGAAAGTGGTTTGTGGCCATGGCCATGAAATTCTTGTTCATTTCAGCAAGTTGTCGAGAAATTTCAGACATTTCAGGATTGGAGGTAGTAGAAGAAACATTGACTCTTGAGTTAGATCTTGAGGATGCGGATGAATCCCAATTCTTTTGGTGAGTTGATTGTTGTAGAACTACGTCTTTTAGGAAAAAGAACGTAAGTAGGGTAAGCGTGCACGACGATTTAGGAAAACCGTGTGTGAATGACCCTAAAAGTGAGTTCGTTCTCGAGGAGGAATAGGTGTTGTGAATTAACTTGTATTTCTTTGAGATTAATATTGAGAAGATGGAATGACGGTTTCTTGGAAATTACACTATGACGTAAAAAACGAAAACGTAAAACCGTAGAAAAACCACTAAAATTAAAAATTATTAAAACCAAAAACAAAATCAAGAAAAAGATTAAAAAGACTAAAACAAGTCTAAAATAATATAAATAAAGTCAAAAATCCAATAAAGATATTTTAAAACCTTTTATTAATTAAATAATTAATTTTAAATGCTAATTAAAGCCCTAAAATTAAATTTAATTAATTCAAATGTCAAAAATATGATTTTATTGAATAATTACTCAACTTATATTATTATAAGACTAAAAAGTAATTTTCTAAAAATTAAAACCTACTAAAACTATTTTTATAACTCTAAAAATGATTTAAACTAATTAAAAACTAATTAAACTTAAAATAATTATAAAAATAAATCTAAAAGCTAGAAAATTATTCTAAAAATGGAAATAGTCCTAATTAATGACAAAGAACCTAGGAAAAATGAAAAAGAAGGAAAAAGAAAATTTTGAAAATTAAATAATAAAATAATATTAAAATATTACTAAAAATAAAAAGTTTATAAAATTTAAAATAAAAAATTTCTAAAAATCCTAAATAATATAATTAAGAGAAAAACACAATTTAAAGCTTCTAAACCTTTTTTAATAATTTTATAAAAATCTTTAAAGTTTATAAAAAACCTTAAAATATTATAAAATTAAAAATAAATGTTTTTGAAACCAAAATAAGATGTAAACCTCAAATATATTAAATAAAACCTAAAAACTATTTTTCCTATAAATAAAAACTATTTTTGGTATTTTTTAATGATTTAATAAAAACGGTTATTAATTAAATCCTAGAAATTAATCTAATGAATGGAAAATTATGAAACCAATTTTGAAAAATCAACAATCCTATTAACTTCCTAAGAAAAATAGGCTAAGAAAAATAAGCTAAGAAAATAAGCTAGAAAATGGGAAAAACGGCTACGGCTTATTAAATAAGCTAGAAACCAAAATAGGTTAAGTAAATAAGGAAACCACACCCTAGTAGTCAAAGACCCTAGGGTGCAGTGGTGAGTGTGGTGTGGTGTGAACGTGGTGACCAGGGTTCGAATCCTGAAACTCCCCCCTTTTTATCACTCAGTTGCGCCGCAACGTTTTTTTCTTGCGCCGCAACTAGTGAAACGAAAGCACCTTTGGTCAGTAACTCCTTCAGTTGCGCCGCAACGTTTTTTTCTTGCGCCGCAACGAGTGAAACGGGAATACCAAGATCTGCAGCTCCTTCAGTTGCACCGCAACGTTTAGGTCTTGCGGCGCAGCTTGTATAACGTGCCTGGTTTTTGCTTGTGGACTGATGATCACAAAAGTGTGAGTGCACACTTTTTAGCCAAGAGGACTTTGGCAAATTGCTTTGTTTGATGGATATGTTGGAACAATTGGGCACCCTTGTGCTCAATGAAGCACAAGGAGTCAATAACACACAAATTAAACACCAAACACACCACAAAATAAGCAAAACAAGCACTCCCTAGCCTATGCAAGTTGCTGAGATGTACTATGCAGGTCAGTGAGCTAGTATGGCTAATTTCTAGCAACCTAGTGAACCTTAAGCTACCAAATCATGCACACAAACCCCCAAGATGGCATTCAATCCAGAACAAACCTTAAAACAACCTAATCTTCAACAATAATCCAAGATTAAGCATCAAAATGAAGCAAAACAAGCAGATTTCACCCTTATGCAGATTTCTAGCAACCTTAATCCTTTTTTACCACTCCAATTAACTTCTAACTTGATCAAATGATTACACAACAATAAAACAATCTATCTCAAACCTTTATCACTAACTATAACACCCTTACAATTCATTAATTAAGATCCAACCCCTGCTAAAACTTGTTGCCAAACACCAGTTTAAAATTCTAAAACAAAGATTAACACACCAAAATACTTCCAAAGGCTACCAAATTGATTATCAAACTATCAAACATGCATGTGAACACAAAAGCATACAAATCAAACACTTAAAACAACCTTAAACTCAGAATCAAACAAAGATCATACAAAGCTATTTTATGAGATTTTATCAAAGGTAAAGAGATTTACCTTAGGTCCCTTACATCCAAGGGACCTAGTGGTTGCTTAACCACCTCCCTACCAGCCCGGGCTGGTGCTGACCCTCTATCAACACTTCTTCAACCTGTTTATGACAAATCAAACAAACAAAATGGATAAAACAAGATATATCAATATTTTGTTTTTATTCTCTTTTTTTTTTTTTTATAACTCTTCCAAAACCTTTTTAATCTTCTTAAAATGTTTCTATAACACTTAAATCACCAACAAACATGAACTCCTAACACATAAACCTTTTGAGAAGATTTTATCAAAATCTCTCAAAATCTCAAACTTTGAAAATATTTTGAAACCTCAAAAACTTTTAACCAAATCAAACATGGAACTCAGAATTAAGCTTAACACAACACTCAACTTTTAAAAACAATAAAAAAGGAATTACACTTAAATATTTCAAAAACCAAACTTTTTATTTCTTTAAAAAGGTATTACATGTGCAAGCTTAAAAACTGGAACAAAGGGATCACCACAGCTTGGGTCTCCTTTTATAGAGCCTATAGAACATCCTAGAAGCATAAAAACATAAACCCTAATACATAGAAAATCCCAAATGTGCCCTTGAATGATTTTGAGTGCATTTTGTCCTTTCTTGATCTTGGCCTTTAAATTTTGCTTTGTGAGCAAGCATAGCATCTTGGACGTCCATTTTGCCACGTCACATAACTTGGGGACAAAGGAATGAGGTGATTGGTGGATTGGGGAATTGGGGGTTTGGTGCACATGAGTGGGATGCAGGTTTTTAGGAGTGGGAAAGGTTTGTGAGTGTGTGAATTACTTGTGTGCAAGTTTAATTGGTTTTTACCCAAGGAAAAGTGAGGGTAAAATCTGGGGTGGTAAGAATGATGAACAGTTACCATTTGATCCGAAAATGGGGGAAAAAAGCTGTTAGGCGCCACTTTTCTTTTAAATCTTTCCTTTTTGGCAACTATGGTCCTTGTGTTTTGGGTTTTTATGCATATCATGTTTTTCAGCCCTAAATTCGACTTTCCTTCACAAATAACTTTCATGACTTGTCACTTTTGGCTCAAATCTTTTTCCAAAGTGTTTTAAAGGATGAATTTTGTCATTTTGAATATTTCAAGGGCTGTTTTTGAACATTGTTGATCTTCCAAGGTCTTCTTTGTATCTTTACTTCATGAGGGGCCATAATTGGCAATTTGAATTTGTTGAGGGACCAATCTTGCCATTTCTTCAAAGTTGAAGGACCTTTTTGCAATTTTGACAAACTTAAGGGACCAAACTTGTAATTATTAATATACAAGGGTTTTAAGTGTCATTTCTTCAATAAATGATGATCAATCTTGTTTTGTCTTCAAGTCTTCAAGGGTATTTGATGAAAATTCCATGATTAGGGCCCGGTCCTTTGTACGGCTTCGTTTCTCGTGTTCGTTTTTCCTTGTATCTTGTGATCTTTTGTCTTTTTCACGATATCCATACCTAAAACACACAAGTAAACAAACACAAGCATATATATGGTATTTTATGACATTTTTATGCATTTAAAGCCCGAAAAGAACGATGAGATCATGTATAAATGCCATCTCATCACTCCCCCATACTAAGCCATTGCCGTGCCCTCACGCAATGCTAGAATAAAGTATCTAAGCATCACCAAAGTTCAATTTTATTAACCTTTATTGAAAAGTAAAAGATTTGCAACATACTACGAGATTGTGTAAAGACATAATGTATAATTTTCATCACCAAAATGTGACTTTTAGGGTCAAAGAATAGAAACAAGTTAATGTCCCTTAGAGTAAACTTCGTCATCCTTGATTGTCATACATTCCATGCTAAGTGCAAAAACAAGATCATTGTTGGTACAAGTCACAATGCTAACACTACTCATACGTCCAAATTGTGTAATACTTTTTCTCCCCGCAATCCTAGTTATTATAAAAGGAAATGGGTTACTAGCATTTTTTATCTATTTGTCATGGATCACAAGTGATTCATATTGACTTATTTGAGTAGTTATTAGTCCGAAAGCAAAGTAGCACGATTTGATCAATAGTTAGCCGAAGGACAAAATCTTTTAAAACGGCTTCTCGTGTATCTCCTTAAGTTCATATCTTGGCATAACTCGTTTCACGATTTGAGACCTTTCTCGGACCGATATTTGGCATGTACTTCATACTTCAAATCTTGGGAAGACGTTCTCGAAATTATGGTCTTCTCTTCATATATTTGGAATTTCTTCACTTGACGTTTTTGAGAGATTCTTCATATAGGACCACGACTTCATCATTTTTCTTCAATCTTTACTTTGGATTTTGATATACAACGATCCGCCTCCTTTTCGGACTTGGATATATTTATCCTCATACCTTGTTAGGGTCTTTTTGGATAGACTTTCTCCATTCTTTAGGGGAGTAATAGCTTCTCGTCGTGTGTCTCGATCCTTCATATTGATTTTGGAACAATGATACTTCACATCATCTTTGGATCTTTAGCAAAAATAGAGCTCCTCATGCCTTGTTAGGGCCTTTTTGGATGATCGCCAATCTTCGCGTCCCGTTTCAATAAGTTATGCCTTGGCTATGAACTCTATTCAACCCCGAGCAACTTTTAAACGATCTTGCGCTAGAGGCTAAGTAACCTTTCAAATCGTACGACCTTACTTATTGCAATTATGTTTTATTCCTAATGCATTGATCTTATGGGAAGAAAAAGCCACAATTAAAAACATATGAGTTTTTGAAAGAACATTTTCATGTTCTACGTTTAGCATGATCACTTGTCTAACTCTATCATTTCTCGTTCTTCACTATTTAAAGACCTCTAATTAAAGAGACTCGTGAATACTTAGCCGTGCAAGTCAAAATTAAGCCAAATTTGGATTAGCTTTCATTAAGACTATATCAAATCAAAGTTTTGGGTTTTCAAGCCACCTATAGGATCTTGCACTTTCTTGGACTTTTTCAAGTTTAGAGAATGCGTTTTAAAGTTCCCTTGATAAGTGACTTTCTAGAATCAATTATAGGAACTTGCGAAAAGTTCTTGTTCTTAACCCGAATGAATTAAGACTTTCGCGTTTTAAAGCTCCCTATATAAAAGTCTAGCAAAACTTGAATTGAGCGGGTTAAGGAATGTAAATGGCTCCAAATGCCCATCAAGTCAAAAGTTAACTCTTATTCTACCCATCGGAAAATATACATTCGTGTCTTAAAAACACTTATGAAATCTAAGAAAAATTTTAAAATTTGGCCATTTTTAGCCTTATTAGCAAAACAAAACATTGAAAATTGGAAAACGTGAGGGCGTAGCAAAGCAAGTATCTATTCACCCCCCCATACTAAAAGTAAACATTGTCCTCAATGTTTCGAGTCTAAAGGTGGAGCACCCCCATACTAGAGACGAAGAATCGAATGCTTAGGATCTAGCATGGAAAGGGTGATCAACAATATATCTAAAGCCGTTTATTAATTATGCTAAAAGATAATTGTTAGAACAATAAAGGATATGTCATGGAATCGTGAAAAACTTCTTCAAACGAACGATGGAGGCTCACGTAAACGAACACGAGAGTCTTCAATCGTAGACGATGATGATGATCTAGATAACACAATCACAAACAACCACGAGACAACGAGTTGGAAGGGTACAAGTCCCCTTATTAGTGAACATAAAGCATAAAGATAAGCATGGGATCTCCCCCACGAGGCACCTCGTTTTTGATTACCGAGTCATGAGCTCGACTCGATCCCCTCAAAATGTGAACATTTAGGGATATCATGGTGTGGTCAATTTTTGGTGGGGCTTACATGATAAACAAGGCCCAAAAAGCAACCGGTAAAAAGGACTAAGTCCTTAGGTGATGCAAAATACCGGGGTCGAAGATGGCGTTCTCGTTTCCATTGGAAAAACAATTCAACGCCACTTCAACATGTGCCATAAACTCAAAGAGTTTGAAGAAAATAGATGAGAAGTAGAAGGGTGAGACAATTGGTAAGACAAACGTTTGAGCTACTCGAGGTAGACTCGCACCAAGCAAATAGATATAGTCTCCATTTATTGCATCGGTGGAAGACCGAGATTTCCCTTTACATGAAATTCCGGGATCAAATATCTCGTCCTCGGTGGACACCGATGAGGGAACATAAGGGGCTTCCCCCATACTAGAACCACACAAAACATCGTCAAAAGGAGTAGACGAGTTTGTAGTACTCAAAGCACGTGGTGATGACGGAGTTAGATTTGTAGAAAAATCAATTAAATCACATTTAAGATCTTTTTCTTTGTTATCTTTTAAACTCTCCTTATGAAAACCCTTTTTGATTATGTTGAAAATATTCGGTGTTTCTAAGACGATGTTAGTCACACTAAAAATTCTCACATTTTGAAACCGTTTTGGTTTTGGTGGTGGCAAGTTCTCAAAACGTTTATCGACGAAGAAAACCTCCCCATCGGGGCCAACATATTCATCATCCGAAAGATCTTCCGTAGAAACCGGCAATTTATCAACACTTTTCAAGAATGAATGTTCGAGATGAGGCGAAGGATTTTTCGATTCAAGTATTGATGGTTTCTTCTTTGTAGGCTTAGCACTCATAACCTCCACCGGCGGAGGAAATGGTAAATTGTTTTTGGAGACATTCCCTAAAACTCTTGGTGAAAATTCTTTGCAAACGACATTGGTCGAGTCACCATGGTTTAAAGTTGCAATAGAATATACATGAGAAAGATTGGAGTTTTGTGTTGCATTGATGACAAGTTCTTCCTCATTGAAACGAAGGGTGATTTTTCGAGCATGAACATCGATAAGTGCTCTTGATGTATCCAAAAATGAACGACCCAAAATGAGAGGAACTTTTCGATCGATGGGAATGTCTACAACGATAAAGTCAACGGGATAGTAAAACTTTCCGACTTTAACGAAAACGTCCTCGGCTACTCCACATGCCATGATCGTAGAATGATCGGCCATCTCGATGGACATGTTCGAAGGAGTAAGAGCCGGAAGCGAAAGCGATTTGAAAATCTCGAGAGGCATTAAATTAATACTAGCGCCAAGATCGGCCAAGGCGTAGCATTCCTCCATATCTTGAATTGCACACGGAATCAAAAATTTACCGGGATCACCGACTTTTTGTGGTATGCGGCTTAGAAAAACCGATGAACAACTAGACGTTTGTTGTAACTTTTCTTTGTTGTTTAGCATACTTTTGAAGTTTGCGGCGAATCGAGGCATCATGATTAAAGCATCGGCAAAACTTATGTTAAAGTGCAAATCACGAAACATTTTCATAAATAGCTCAAATTGATAATTGTTCCGTTCTTGTGCTTTCTCTTTATTTCGTCTCGAAGGGTAGGGTAAAGGTGGTGTGGGTTGGTCATTAGGCAACGGCCTTGGAAACTCGGGTTCCATAATTGGTATTGGTGTAACCGTAGGTGTGGTTTGAGCGGTACTTCGTGGGATTGTAATGTGCTCCTTTTCGACCATCACCTCGGGTTCTTTCTCGATTTCCTTCTCCGTAGAAGTACTTGGACGAGAGATTGGTTCCTTGAAAGTTTTACCACTTCGTGTAGCAACAACTTTCAATTCTCCCCTCGGGTTGTTAATGGTATCACTAGGAAGACCACCCGAAGAAGAGGGCTTACACATGATTGCTTCGAACATCTTAGCCATTCGGTCCTCAAATTTTGATTGCCTAGCATCCGCTTTCAATAACTCTTGCTTAATCTCATGTTGTCCTAATTCCATCTTTTGTTGGTTTTGTTGAAGACGTTGAACATTTCCTTCCATTTTGTTAGCATGAGTTTTAAGTTCATTAGCAAGTTCATTTTTAAGCTCGTTTTTCAACTCGGATCTTAAGCTAATCATCTCACGTTGCATATTATCAAATTTAGCATCATTTGCTTTTGCATAATCTAAAAATTCTCCTTGCAAATTTTTCGTGTGAGCATTTTGAAAACCTTGTGTAGTATTTTGAAAATCACGGTTTTGGTTTTGATTAGAGATTTGTCCATTCCCACTTTGATAATTCCCTTTGTTGTAATTGCGTGTGTTGCCTTGGTAATTACTTTGGTTGTTGTTTCGATAATTGTTAACATTTTGGTTTGGTGGAGCTTGATTTTGGCGGGAACCTTGGCCGTTTTGGTTGTAAGTTCCCGTTGCTACATAAGCACTCGAAGTGTTACCATCCGCGGTAATGCACTCGGATAAATCATGAGCTCCTCCACACGATAAACAACTCTTAGCAACCGCTTTAACCGAAGCGGAATTGGAAGCTTCTTGAGCCTTCCAATGGGACATTAGATTAGCAAATCTATCAAAAAACCGATTCTCCTCATTAGCTTCATCATGTAAGGCATTAATGCTACGAGACGATTGTGATGACGATGACGAACCCATATTGGCAACACTCGGTGTGTTACGAGGGCTATAAACCTTAGATCGATTTTCAATGATTTGTAAAGCCTCATTTGTCGTCTTACACAAAAAATTACCACCCGCGGCGGCATTCAAATAATCTCGTTCATGATCATTAAGCCCATTATAAAAGGTATCAATTTGATGCAATTCCGAAAAATCATGATGAGGACATTCATGTAACATCTCCTTAAATCGTTCCCATGCCATAGAAAAACTTTCATTGTTACGTTGCACAAATCGTGAAATCTCATTTTTTAAGTGTGTTGTTTTCGATGGTGGAAAAAATTTGTTCACAAACTTAGAAACGAGATCGGCCCATGTCAAAATCGAATTTGGCGGTTCTTTCTCGAGCCAAATTTTTGCGGGTCCATCCAACGAGTATGGAAACAACATCATCTTAATGGCGTCATGTGGAACATCTTTGAATTTGCTAGTGGCGGTGAGACGGTTGAAATTCCTAATGTGGTAATGCGGGTTGTCTTTCTCGTGTCCTCGAAATTTGTTTGCTTGTAGCATCGACATTAAACCCGTCTTAATCTCGAAATTCTCCGCAAGGATGGCGGGAATAACAATGGCCTCTCCAAAACCCTCGGTGGGTGCTTGTAGCAACTCCATCATAGTACGATTAGCCATTACGACTTCTTGTTCTATAATAGGTTCAACAATTGGAGGTTCTTCGACAATCAATGATCCTTGATTTGCTTGCTTTTGAAGACGTTTACGAGCTCGTTTAGCTTGATTACGAGTGATCATAAACTTCATGAAGAATGGGAGGTGAGCAAAGAAGATTCTTTTTGGTCGTTTTGTGGATTTTCAATTTTTTTTGTGTTTTTGATGATATTTAATTTTTTTGGATTTTGGTGTATCTTCGTAGACAACAATCTACAAAATCTCTCCTCGAATCAAACGCTTGATTAAAGAAGCCTCAAAGGAATGAAAACGATCACGTGGAGTGAACGCCTTCGAATGACTTTAGAACTTTGGTGAAAACCAAATTGTTCACGAGGGTTTAATCACAAAGAAACCAAGCAAATATAGTATACGTATTAATACTTTGGGCGGCAAAACCCTCGATTAGCCTTCAATCTCAAAATACTCACAAGCAAGCGGGGAAACGAGGCGGCGCGAAGCACTTAAGAGCCTTTTTCCTTAGGGTATATTTTATAATACCCGCCTTATACCCACCTTATAGTTCGTATCTTTCAAAATCGAGCTTCACGAAAGTATTTATCTATTTTTGCCTTTTCTTTTTGTTTGAGATTCGAATACAATGATCGAGTGATGAAATCCCGAATCAAGGTTGTGTTTTCACACTTTTGGAGATATTGTATTTTGATTGTGATACTTAATACAATATATTAATAATATTCACAAAGAAAAACCGAGAAAACCGATAATACGTGTTAAGGGAGTTCCACTTAACACAAATACTATTTATGGATAATATCAAAAACAAAATTTTCCAAATTAAATCACGACACACCTCCCCGGCAGCGGCGCCAAAATGATTGGCGTAGAACTACGTCTTTTAGGAAAAAGAACGTAAGTAGGGTAAGCGTGCACGACGATTTAGGAAAACCGTGTGTGAATGACCCTAAAAGTGAGTTCGTTCTCGAGGAGGAATAGGTGTTGTGAATTAACTTGTATTTCTTTGAGATTAATATTGAGAAGATGGAATGACGGTTTCTTGGAAATTACACTATGACGTAAAAAACGAAAACGTAAAACCGTAGAAAAACCACTAAAATTAAAAATTATTAAAACCAAAAACAAAATCAAGAAAAAGATTAAAAAGACTAAAACAAGTCTAAAATAATATAAATAAAGTCAAAAATCCAATAAAGATATTTTAAAACCTTTTATTAATTAAATAATTAATTTTAAATGCTAATTAAAGCCCTAAAATTAAATTTAATTAATTCAAATGTCAAAAATATGATTTTATTGAATAATTACTCAACTTATATTATTATAAGACTAAAAAGTAATTTTCTAAAAATTAAAACCTACTAAAACTATTTTTAAAACTCTAAAAATGATTTAAACTAATTAAAAACTAATTAAACTTAAAATAATTATAAAAATAAATCTAAAAGCTAGAAAATTATTCTAAAAATGGAAATAGTCCTAATTAATGACAAAGAACCTAGGAAAAATGAAAAAGAAGGAAAAAGAAAATTTTGAAAATTAAATAATAAAATAATATTAAAATATTACTAAAAATAAAAAGTTTATAAAATTTAAAATAAAAAATTTCTAAAAATCCTAAATAATATAATTAAGAGAAAAACACAATTTAAAGCTTCTAAACCTTTTTTAATAATTTTATAAAAATCTTTAAAGTTTATAAAAAACCTTAAAATATTATAAAATTAAAAATAAATGTTTTTGAAACCAAAATAAGATGTAAACCTCAAATATATTAAATAAAACCTAAAAACTATTTTTCCTATAAATAAAAACTATTTTTGGTATTTTTTAATGATTTAATAAAAACGGTTATTAATTAAATCCTAGAAATTAATCTAATGAATGGAAAATTATGAAACCAATTTTGAAAAATCAACAATCCTATTAACTTCCTAAGAAAAATAGGCTAAGAAAAATAAGCTAAGAAAATAAGCTAGAAAATGGGAAAAACGGCTACGGCTTATTAAATAAGCTAGAAACCAAAATAGGTTAAGTAAATAAGGAAACCACTCCCTAGTAGTCAAAGACCCTAGGGTGCAGTGGTGAGTGTGGTGTGGTGTGAACGTGGTGACCAGGGTTCGAATCCTGAAACTCCCCCCTTTTTATCACTCAGTTGCGCCGCAACGTTTTTTTCTTGCGCCGCAACTAGTGAAACGAAAGCACCTTTGGTCAGTAACTCCTTCAGTTGCGCCGCAACGTTTTTTTCTTGCGCCGCAACGAGTGAAACGGGAATACCAAGATCTGCAGCTCCTTCAGTTGCGCCGCAACGTTTAGGTCTTGCGGCGCAGCTTGTATAACGTGCCTGGTTTTTGCTTGTGGACTGATGATCACAAAAGTGTGAGTGCACACTTTTTAGCCAAGAGGACTTTGGCAAATTGCTTTGTTTGATGGATATGTTGGAACAATTGGGCACCCTTGTGCTCAATGAAGCACAAGGAGTCAATAACACACAAATTAAACACCAAACACACCACAAAATAAGCAAAACAAGCACTCCCTAGCCTATGCAAGTTGCTGAGATGTACTATGCAGGTCAGTGAGCTAGTATGGCTAATTTCTAGCAACCTAGTGAACCTTAAGCTACCAAATCATGCACACAAACCCCCAAGATGGCATTCAATCCAGAACAAACCTTAAAACAACCTAATCTTCAACAATAATCCAAGATTAAGCATCAAAATGAAGCAAAACAAGCAGATTTCACCCTTATGCAGATTTCTAGCAACCTTAATCCTTTTTTACCACTCCAATTAACTTCTAACTTGATCAAATGATTACACAACAATAAAACAATCTATCTCAAACCTTTATCACTAACTATAACACCCTTACAATTCATTAATTAAGATCCAACCCCTGCTAAAACTTGTTGCCAAACACCAGTTTAAAATTCTAAAACAAAGATTAACACACCAAAATACTTCCAAAGGCTACCAAATTGATTATCAAACTATCAAACATGCATGTGAACACAAAAGCATACAAATCAAACACTTAAAACAACCTTAAACTCAGAATCAAACAAAGATCATACAAAGCTATTTTATGAGATTTTATCAAAGGTAAAGAGATTTACCTTAGGTCCCTTACATCCAAGGGACCTAGTGGTTGCTTAACCACCTCCCTACCAGCCCGGGCTGGTGCTGACCCTCTATCAACACTTCTTCAACCTGTTTATGACAAATCAAACAAACAAAATGGATAAAACAAGATATATCAATATTTTGTTTTTATTCTCTTTTTTTTTTTATAACTCTTCCAAAACCTTTTTAATCTTCTTAAAATGTTTCTATAACACTTAAATCACCAACAAACATGAACTCCTAACACATAAACCTTTTGAGAAGATTTTACCAAAATCTCTCAAAATCTCAAACTTTGAAAATATTTTGAAACCTCAAAAACTTTTAACCAAATCAAACATGGAACTCAGAATTAAGCTTAACACAACACTCAACTTTTAAAAACAATAAAAAAGGAATTACACTTGAATATTTCAAAAACCAAACTTTTTATTTCTTTAAAAAGGTATTACATGTGCAAGCTTAAAAACTGGAACAAAGGGATCACCACAGCTTGGGTCTCCTTTTATAGAGCCTATAGAACATCCTAGAAGCATAAAAACATAAACCCTAATACATAGAAAATCCCAAATGTGCCCTTGAATGATTTTGAGTGCATTTTGTCCTTTCTTGATCTTGGCCTTTAAATTTTGCTTTGTGAGCAAGCATAGCATCTTGGACGTCCATTTTGCCACGTCACATAACTTGGGGACAAAGGAATGAGGTGATTGGTGGATTGGGGAATTGGGGGTTTGGTGCACATGAGTGGGATGCAGGTTTTTAGGAGTGGGAAAGGTTTGTGAGTGTGTGAATTACTTGTGTGCAAGTTTAATTGGTTTTTACCCAAGGAAAAGTGAGGGTAAAATCTGGGGTGGTAAGAATGATGAACAGTTACCATTTGATCCGAAAATGGGGGAAAAAAGCTGTTAGGCGCCACTTTTCTTTTAAATCTTTCCTTTTTGGCAACTATGGTCCTTGTGTTTTGGGTTTTTATGCATATCATGTTTTTCAGCCCTAAATTCGACTTTCCTTCACAAATAACTTTCATGACTTGTCACTTTTGGCTCAAATCTTTTTCCAAAGTGTTTTAAAGGATGAATTTTGTCATTTTGAATATTTCAAGGGCTGTTTTTGAACATTGTTGATCTTCCAAGGTCTTCTTTGTATCTTTACTTCATGAGGGGCCATAATTGGCAATTTGAATTTGTTGAGGGACCAATCTTGCCATTTCTTCAAAGTTGAAGGACCTTTTTGCAATTTTGACAAACTTAAGGGACCAAACTTGTAATTATTAATATACAAGGGTTTTAAGTGTCATTTCTTCAATAAATGATGATCAATCTTGTTTTGTCTTCAAGTCTTCAAGGGTATTTGATGAAAATTCCATGATTAGGGCCCGGTCCTTTGTACGGCTTCGTTTCTCGTGTTCGTTTTTCCTTGTATCTTGTGATCTTTTGTCTTTTTCACGATATCCATACCTAAAACACACAAGTAAACAAACACAAGCATATATATGGTATTTTATGACATTTTTATGCATTTAAAGCCCGAAAAGAACGATGAGATCATGTATAAATGCCATCTCATCATGAGTAGTCATGTTTTCGATCAACTCTCGACACTCCTCCGGTCTCCTTTTCATAAAGGTACCACCGGCGGCGGCATTGATCGTGTCACGATCACGAAAAGTGAGACCATTGTAGAAGGTGTCAATGAGAGTGACGGGGAGCATATTGTGATTAGGACAGCGGTCGATCAAATCATTGTAACGTTCCCAAGCATCGAAAAGCGATTCATCATTCTCTTGCATAAATCCACTGATTTGGTTACGAAGGCTAGTGACCATGGATGGGGGAAAGTAGCGCGATAAAAAGCGTTGAGTCATGTCGTTCCACGTATGAATAGAATTCTTAGGAAGACGGTCAAACCATTTTTCGGCATGGTGAGAAAGCGAGTGCGGAAAAAGTTGGAGGCGAAGGTCATCCATAGAAACACCGGGGCACTTCATGCTTTGGGTAATGGCAATGAACTTGTCGAGGTGTTTGTTGGCATCATCATCCGGAATTCCACGAAATGGGTTCGTTTGCACTTGCTGGATCATGTGATGCTTCAACGAAAACTCCTGAGCCGTGACGTGCATTGGCACAATCGGGCCTCCGCGTCCGTTCATGGTGGGTTGGCACAATTCCTCCATGGTTCGTAAATCAGGTAGAAGGACATTGTTGTTGTTGTTGTTGTTGTTGTTGTTATTCAAATTGTGTTGAGGTGGGTGATTATTGTTGTTATTAACACCAGCCATATCTAAATCTTCAAGAGTCTCGGGCTCAGAATAGTTCGAAGATCTAGTACGCATACACCTGCAGAAGAAAAATATACACAAAGAATATCTATATAATCTTTTTGGTGCAAAACCATTGGAAAAGAATTGCTTTTAATGATTTTTTCAATGTTTTTGTATTTTTGAAGAGTTTTATATTTTTTTGGATTTTTGGAAATTTTTATAACAATGAAAATAACGTTCAAAGAACGGATCCCAAAATTCAATGCGTCTCTCACTAAAAACCGTTTATCGTAACGAAAAGAGCCGGCAGCGGCGCCATTTAATACCTGGTTTTTTTTTTTTTTTTACAACCAAATATAAAATCTTGAAGTCCCAAGTCTTTTCGAATTGAAAACCGGTCTAAAGTGCGACTCAATCGTCTTTTGGTGAATCAAGAGAATGGTTTGGTTTGTTTATCTAATTTAAACTATTAGCAAGTAATTAAAGTGTCGTTGAGTAAATTTAAAGCTTTGGCAAAATTAAACTTAAAGTTAATTTATGAAAATTCTTAGAACTTAAAGCTTGTAAAACTTGAAAACTTAAAAATTTAATCAATCGGAATAAAACAATTAATGTCCATCGGAATACACCAAAATTTCAACCATCGGAATATCAAACAAGGATCCATCGGAATGTATGATCTTACTAACCATCGGAATGTTGTGACTACTACTGTCGCAATGTGAATCTATCGGAATGATGTTGTCGCAATGTTCCTATCGAAAAATGGGCAGTACTTCGCCTTAACCAAGTCCTTAAGACCCGTCGGAATATGCGATCGCAATAAGCGATCGCAACCCAGATCGGAATAAGGGAAAAAACTAACCCGATCGCAAAGTAGAACCCTAATGGGTTATTGCGATCAAAAGCCGAAAGCTATCGGAATGTGTATTGAACCGTCGGAATGTGTGTACAAACCCTAAGATTGCGATGGGTGGTAACAGTTCCGAAATTGGTGGAAATCTAAGAAAAATGTAATAAGCACAATTAATAAGCTATTCGACTCAAACCTTAAACAACTTATTAAGCTAAAATTCGACAACTTTTCAAGATATAAAATCAAGAACTTTATGAAAGAGGCTTTTAAAATAACTAAAAGCTTTGATGAAAACCGAAAATCAATAAGCTATGACTCGAAATAAGCCAATAAGCATTACGAGCTTATGGCTTAGACGAAGTAGCTTGTGTGTAAACCAAAAAGAACAATCCTTTACTCACGAAAACATCAAATCATATGCATGAAGTATGCAATTCGGATCAAGGGTAGGATAAATCAAGAAGTGTAGAATAAGAATAAGGATTTAAAAGCTTAAAAATGGAACTTGATTAATAAAAATAAGCAATACAAGATGTTTAATCTTCAAAGATTAAAAGAGAGAATGAAATTTAGTGAGAGAAAGTTTAAGACTTTCTCTCTCTAAAAACTAGAAAGAAAACTTGAAAATAAAAACTAGCTAACTCCCCTCCTAATGTGATTAGGAGGGTATTTATAGGGAAGTGGAAGGCATGTGTGGTGCTTTCTTCTTGCTTGCTTTCTTCACGTTTTCTCGACTCGACTTTAGTTCTTTGTCTTTGTCGTCTCGGGATTTGAACTTGTCCTTTAATTTTCTTCTTCTATTAGACTTTAAGTTCTTCGACTTCGTTAAACTTCCGTCTTTAGTCTTTTTCTTCGATAAATCTTCAGAATAGGCCTTGGACTTCCGTTCTTTTTGCACTCTTGATCTTTTGACTTCGTCTTTTCCCATTTTCTTCGATAAAAGCCCGTGAAAGTCCGTGTTTTCTTCCTTTTTCATCTTTTGGTCCTAAAACGCAATAAAAACACAAACCACGCATAATTCCGACTTTTACGACATAAATCACCCGTTTTGGTCTTGTTATTATTGGAAATAAGTGATAAAAGGATAAGTGTTTTCACACTTATTATGATCGTGCTAGGCGGGGTATGGAGGAGTCTTCCAAAGGGGAGGAAGATCAAATAAATCTGAGTGATAAGGGCAGCCAGGATGGTCAATCAATGGATGTTGCTGAAGCCCTTACAACTTTGAAGAAACAAACAGGTTTTGATACGTCCTTAGTCTCTCCCACCAATTTGAATTTATCATTTACAGCTATGTTAAGAGAGGTTACACAAGGCGCTGAGGGAAAATATTTGAGCGTTGACAAGGCAAATTTGGACGCTGATAGGATAAATTTGGGCGTTGACAGACCTGCACATGAAGGTGATGTATCCCAGTCATCATCTATCATCAAGGAGGTTTCTACTCAGGTATTACCATCTACCTTACCAACCATTGCACCATCAGATAAGGGTAAGGGTAAGATGGTAGAAGAGATTTTTCCAAAAGATGCAGCCCAAGTTGAATTTGATAGAAGATTGGCTGAACAAACAATGGATCAAGATGAAAAGGAGAAGTCACCATTTGTTGTGACTTCAGAAGAAGAAAGTAATGGAGCTAGCTCAGACTCAAGTGTAATGATTATAGAACCTGAAAGGCTTGAGTATGGAGATGAGTTGGCCAAAGAGAAGCTGAGAGAGTTGAAATTGCAGGTTGACTTTGACATGCCAGAGGTCGTTCAAATGTACAATTCTTGGGAAGAAAGCTGCATGGATAATCCAGACTTGACCATTTCAGATCAAATATGGGGTTTGGAGCTTCTTCTTAGAGTTCAGAAGGATTGTAAGGTGATTTTGAAACACAAGGCAAGCAATATTCTCTCAGAGTTAAAAAGGGATAGAAGGGAGCTCTACTTTATGTTGCTCAGATGTCATGGAGTTGGATGGACATATCAGAAGTTGAAGGCTTTGACATTTGATGAGTTGGAAAACAGGGCTTATCCCATTTGGGTGAGAGTGCAGGAAGCAAACACTCTCAGACTTCTTTCAGATGAAAGAAAGGAGCAACTTGCAGAAGAAATGGAAATCAAGAAAGCTATGATGGTTCCCAAGCCAGTGAAGAAGGAATTTAAATTTGAGTTTCCAAAAGATATGGATCCACTATATCCAAGTGAAGCAGTTATAAGAAAGAGCCTCAAGCTCTCTCCATTAGAAGCTTCATATATGGTGCAAGTGTTACCATTAGATTCCAGGAACCCAATTGTAAGCTATGAAGAAGATGAATGTGGGTTCTGGAAGATTGGCAGATTTGGCAAGGAGGTACACACTTTTACCACTCACATATCTTTGTTTGCAAGTTGTGATAGAGAAGACTTGGTGGACCTTTGGAGGTTACTGGAGACCAAGTATGAGGCTGAAGCACCAACTTCAGCTAATGGAATAAAACTTTGGACCACATTCAAAAGAATGTGTGGGCCAAAAGATGTAGATCCTGCAATTTAGAAGGATCTTGAAGATGACCTCAGTGGTCTTCAATGGAGGTTATATTCAGTTGCTGGTGTATACCATTTGAGTTCTACAAAGTTTGCTGAGTATCTACTTGTGGATGCTCAGTATTTCATATCCAAGGCTGTTTTGGAAAAGATGAAGGATACTCAGCTGGAAATAGATTATTCAAGTGACGTGGCAAAAGATTTGATCAGATTTATTCATTACCAATATGAGAAGGTTTGTCAGACTCCTCCAAGTCCTTAATGCTTATTCAGAAACTTGATCATAAGAGTGGATATCAAGTTTAGGGGAGGATTGTTGGGAATAAATTAAGGCCAGATCACTTGAGCGCTGACAAGAACAATTCAAGCGTTCATAAGAACAAAGCAAGCGCTGACAGCTCAAGCGTTGACAAGTTAAAGTCAAGCGTTGACACATTGAAGACTAGCACTGTTGGAAGATATAATCTACACGTTTATCATATTCTAGAATACTTCTAGTAAGGATAGAAACGACAATGTATTTTCTATGTTTATCTTTACCTAGAATAGCTGATACGTAGATTATTGTACAAGGCTTCTTGTATCTATAAAAGAAGGCCTTTAGGTTAATGTTTGATATAAGTTTTATATAAGTTTTCGTTTGTAAACATCTTTCATTGTAAGCAAGTTCGACATTCATAATCAAAGTGAAAGTTTGTTTACATCTAGTGTGTTCTTCTTTAAGTGTTAATTGCCATGTATTAATCAAGCCACAAGAATTTCAGTACCATCACCGGCGTATGAGTAAGGCCAGTCACGTTTGCTCACTGACACTTTCATTTCTTTCACCGTATCTCATATATTCATGACCATGAAGGACGCCATTCGTATTCCCCAAGTATGTGAAGGTTTTCCTTCAGCCTAATGATAAGATCCAAGATGCGAACGCATTACCTCGGACAGATGCAAGTTGAATTTAATTCTAATTATGGACTACGAACAGCACACCATGCTAGGATTCATGATTATGTACAGTGATGTTCAGGCTCCTGAATACATTCAACTTGATTTTCCATTAGGAAAATCTGTACAAATTATCTATGCTTACAAGCACGTGCGTTGTTAGCTATTACTGCTAAAATATTCTAGCTGTCAGTTAAGACACGACCACTTAAGTCCTTTTACGCATAACCAGCGGATTATTCCAAAATCGTCCTATATACTCTAGAAGAACCTTCAAGGAGAAGGACGGTAACATGAGATTAAGTGTCGACTACTGTCGATTTTAAACAAATCACCATTCATAACCGTTATTCTCCTCCACGTATTGACGACATGTCTAATCAACCGTAGGGTGTTAAGCATTTTTCCAAGATCGGATTCATAATCATGCTACCAACAATGACGAGTGAGAGAGCAGGACATTTCCATGACTGCTATTCGTACACAACTTAGTCATGCTAGATTCATGATTTTATATTAGTCTCACAAATGCCCAGCAGCATTATGGACTTAATAAATTGAGTTTCCATGAACTTGTAAACAAATTCATCAGTGTTTTCATCAAGGACAATCTGATTATATTTAAGTCTAAAGAAGAACAGGAAGATCATTTTGGTACTATGTTGCAAATTCTACAACGAGAAAAATTTCACCCTGAAATTTTTCAATATAAATTCAGGTTGATTACAGTAACACGCTGAATTCCATGGATTCACACGGTTAATATAACCATGACTCAGCTTATGCGCAAAGGTTAGAACCCTACACTACATTAGGTGTTCCAAAAAATCCTACGCTAAGAGAAGTCTAATTTTGGAGACTCATAATTCCGCAAATTTCTATGTATCAAGTTTCTACGAAGGAAGATATAGTTACATTCATATCTAAGTACCTGACATACCAACATGCTAAGATAGAACACCAACTAACTGGGATGTTTATCCACCATCAACGTGTGATAAAAAAATGGGACAAGATCCTCACGGATTTTGGTTACTAGATTAATGCAAACTCAGAAGAAGCAAGATGCTATTTGGGTTATTGCCAACAGTTTGATCAAGTCTGCACAATCCTTACATCCGCAAGGATTTCAGAACCAACAGATTGATCGGACATGTTCCAGCCAAGGCTCATCCGATCACTTGGCAATCCCTCAATTATCAGGTCAAACAAAGGTTCACATTTGTGCTCCATATTTACGTTCACGTTCTTGTTCCGGTTTTTACGATTTATTTCACACTCACTTTCATGACACTATTCACGTTCATGATCGTATCCTGGCTAACGATTTTACGTTCATTTTCGTTCTGAGAAGTTTTGCAAGAACTTGAGAGACCAGACTCAAGTTTAGTATAACTCCCTATCCTCAGATAGACGTTTCACGTCACATTCCACGTCTCACCTTGTAGCGTGTGGTGTACCGCAGTTGTATTCCATGTTCATTATATGTGTCACATGTTATGTTCATTCCATGTTCCTCATATCACGTTCACGATATGTTACAAGTATCATTGATCACGATATGTTTGCTTATACTACACTCACCATGTCTCCACGTATCACATTCAAAAAATTTCACGTATCACGTTCAATAATTTTCACGTATCACATTCAAAATTTTTCACGTATCACGTTCATAAATTTTCAAGTATCACGTTCAAAATTTTCACGTAATACATTTCAATATGTCTAGCACATCGTTGATAATTATCAGTTAGGTTGGATTATTTTGTATCATAATGTTTCAGTTCCACTTGCATTTTATTTCTGTCTATCTTACGTAGATGACAATGAACTCTTCGTGTTTTTAAGTCAAGGTCAGGAGGACCATGATTTATCATGGTGTCAAGATCTTGAGAAGGAACCGTTCCAAGAGGGAAGCCACTTGGAAACGGACAAGTTCATCCAGACTTCTTATCTGTTTTTCTATTATCGATTAGATATGTCCTTTCAGTCACGTCATGTTCCATGTCCTTTCAAGACATTTCACGTTCCACGTTCCTTCTATCCTGTCACCTGCATGTCCTTTTATCGTACATACCCGCTCAGTTTGATTCGGGTATGTTCCTCTTTCAGTTTACATTATCTATAATTTGGGGACGAATTATTCTTTGTGGGGGGGAGAGTTGTAAAACCCGCATGCTTTTACCATGAATAGTACCCCTATGGTCGTGCGTACATGATTATAACTTTCCTTATTTAGCACGTTTACGTTTCACGATAGGAATTTACAAGTATTACGTAAGTATTATTACACGATAAGTATTTATTACGTATTAAGACATGATAATTGTTATCAACAATAATTATAATAACGAACATGAAAATCATGAACGTAAATAATCACGAACCTAATATTATGTATTTACGTATATTTATTACGATTACGTATAAATATTTATTACGACACAAACTATAGATAATTAAATCACGTAAACACGATACGAGAACACGTAAATAATTAGAACACGGGAAAACAACGGGTTTCCCCTTGGGGGGGGCACACATACCCACGAAATTAGGGAAAATGAAGGGGCCAAACCCACTTTTGATTTAACTAAAACAAGGAAAAAGGGAGAACATATTTTCATTTATAGAGATTTAGAAAAAAAACACAAAACCTTAGCCTCCTTCTTCCTTCTCTTTTGGCCGCCACATATGATCACCACAGAGGGGTGTTTGGTTGATTTTGGTAGATCCAGTTATTGCTAGATCGTTCGTGTTATTGATTTCCTTGTTATCCACGAATCGGTAATTCTTTAAACCTTTTCTTTCTAATTGTTTATTAGATCTAAACACATGAAATCATGGGGTTATTAAAACAAGTTAATAAACATGTAGATCTAATCAAGTGGGATTAAAAACATATGGTTTAAGGGGTGTTTTGGTTCGGCTAATGGTTAAGCCGAGAGCAAGGCTCTCGGTGGTTGTTTGATCATCATCAATCGAGACCACAAGGTCTCGGTTTGGTTGGGGTGTTTCGGCCGCAAGCAACCAAGGGACCCCGACGCATGTCAGGGTTAGCCTTGGTGATCATGGGGGGTCTCGGCTGAAAACGACATGCACCACCGGTTTAGGCCGGTGGCGGTTTGCCATGGTTAAGGGTGTATATCCGGTTCAAGGGGTTCACGGACCGGTTCATGACATGTTTAGATTTAAAACACGGGTTCGGTTCACGGTTTATTTTACCAGTTAATTATTTATTTTTACAAGTTAAATAATTACAAGATTTAATTAAATTAATTTAACATGCTATTTAATTAATTTAATTTGGACATGACATAGGTTATATTATTATTATTGATAATACATGATTTTAACCTAAGTATTTTATGATTTAATTTTAGACTAAAGTAATTAATTAATTATTAAAACATGGCATATAATTAATTAATTTCCATGACTTAGGTTATATTAATAATTAATACTAATACATGTTTTAACCTAATTATTATTTACATTTTGTTTAATTAAATTATGTTATATTTAATTAAATCTTATAACCTATAGTTTATTTAATTTACATGTAATAAATAATAAACTATACTATATATCACATGACTTAGAATATTAATCAGTAAAACTTAAGCTTATATTATTAGCTTAATAATCCAGCTTATTTCTAATTATGGAAACTTTCTATTTTTAGAAACTTATTTAATTAAGGTGACTAATCTATTTATGGAAACATTCTATTTTTAGAAACTTATTAAATCAAGGCAGCTAATCTATTTATGGAAACTTTCTATTTTTGGAAACTTTCTATTTTTGGAAACTTTCTATTTTTGGAACTTTCTATTTTTGGAAACTATCTATTTTTGGAAACAATCCGTTTTTTGAAACTTTCTATTTTTGGAAACTTTCTATTTTTGGAAACTTTCTATTTTTGGAAACTTTCTATTTTAGGAAACCTGCTATTTTTAGAAAGTTACTTATTATTAAACAACAAGTATAATAATACAAGTAATACAAGTAATACTTCATCAGAATGGACATAATACATGATAAACACAGTATAAAGCTAGAATCAGTAAAACATGACATGAACATATAAAACAAGCTAAGACATGATATAAAACCAGTTACGTACTCAGTAATCAGGATACTTATACACGTATATTATTTATGTAGCATTAGTGATATCGAAGTAGGAATCTCTTCCGTTCGTCTTCTTCATTCACTGGACACAAGGTACGGATTCTCCGTCCTTTCAGTATGGACATTCTTCCTTATTAGGATTTCCCGTATGCAGCCAACTGTTTTGCCCAGTATATGTTTTATATGTTTTGATTGCTTATGTTTAATTAGATACCTAAAGCCATATACATGCATGACAAGTTTCACCTAGTTATGGAGGTACCATAACCATAACACTAGAGGCACTAGTGTTATGATTTCACCACGGCGAAGTGATAGCTCGTGGCGTCCCTTCAGCTTTTGGTCATATTTTTATTACTATCATGTGGGGCATATGGGTGCATCCTAGTTTACATGTTTTCAGCAGATTATTCAGGTGAATGTGGTGTGTGCCTTGCATCCTTTACAAGGATCTGATCCCTCCTACCCAAACAATATATTAAATTAGAGGCAACCCCTCTAATTTGCATGACGAGGTCACCCCTCCAAGTATTCATGCACGTTGATATTTTTATGACCTATTGGCTATGGTAAACATGTTAAACAGATTTTATAAGATAGACATAAGGCTTTTCAAACTATAAAACCAGTTTTCATAAGTTATGTCAGGTTATCCAGGACTTAGTTATTTCCGTTGCTATTAGTCTTATTTATTTTTCAGCCATTCAAACTAAGTCGTATATCCATGCACTAAGCGTTATGCTCAGCCGTTACTTTCCTTTCAATGTCCCAAAACGGCAGGTACTCAAGGACAGACTCGAGCATTTGGAGGACGTGCATAGGATGGAAGCTGTCATAGACTTCTTCTCCTTTTGCATTCATATACTTATGCTTGTTTAGCCTCTCATTTATTTCATTTACTTTATTTATGTTTTGGGCTTGTGTTTGGGAACCGATGTTTGATTCTGGTTTTCCCTATGGTCATGTATGTTTTAGTACATATTACGTTGCATGCTTTGATGACACGCCATAATTACGCGTAACGGTCCACTTATCAAAGTGGGATGTTACAAGTTGCTTCTAATTAAATAGTATGGGTAGGAGGGATGATATGAGGATTTTGTCCAAGTATAAAAATTAAGTTCGTTGAAGTAGTCTAATCGAATTGACTATTGGTTTAAGTGTGACTCAGTCATCTTTTGGTGAAAACAAATGTTTTGTCGTTGTAGTGTAATTAAAATGCAAGACTTAAAGTAGATGACTAATTAAAATGTAAATGGTGCAATATTAAAACTTTTAAAAGCAAATGAATTTAATGACGAAAAATAAAACTTGACAAAAAGTAAAATGTAACAATAAATCAAAGATAAAATAGCACTAAAGTAAAATGGCGAGAAAAGATTAAATTTGAAATAAACATGAAATGAAACAAACAAATCACAAGTCGGAATGCAATACGATCGCAACCAATGAAAGTGGTTGGATCGTACCCTGATCGTAGCCTAGATCGCAATGAGAGATCGTAGCTAAGAAGGGAGGGATCGCACTTGGTGATTGTAGCCCACGATCGCACTCAATGCGATGGAAAAAAAAGGGATCGTACTCCACCACGATCGCAACAAAGTGGATCGCAGTGGGTGATCGTGACCAAGCGATCGCAACCACGGATCACACTCTATGATCTTACCCACGATCGCAACGATTGATCGTGGTGTGGATTATGGAGTGTGATCGTAATGTGATCCTAGTCCTTGATCGCAACAATGGATCGCAAGTAGAAACTCTAAGGGTTTATGCAATCGCACTTGTTGGATCGTACCAAGCAGAAACCTTAAAGAACGGAATAAAGGAACCCAATAACCAAATAAGCTAAACTAAATAAGCATTTTAACAATAAGAAAATTTCAAAAACTAAACCAAGAACAATAATAAGACTAATACAATAAGCACAATTTTAAAGACCTTTTCAAAGCACGAATTAAGTAAACTAAATAAGCAAACTTTTAGAAAGACTAAACTTTTTAAAAAACTTAAAAACAAATAAGCTAAGTAAAAAATAAGCCAATAAGTTTGTCAAATTTATAGCTTATCTCATACAAAAACTTAGATAAAAGTAAAAAGGTGAACTTTTTAATCAAATAAGCAAAGAGATTAAGCAATATCTTGCTTAATCCAAAATTGAGATAAACCAAAAACAAGAAAAGTAGAATGAGAAAGTTAAAGAAAAGCTTAATTAAAAGTGAAGATTCAACAACAAAATTAAAAAAACTTACTTGAATTAAAGGAATTAAAGTGCAAGACAATTAATTAAAATGACATGAAAAATAAAGTTGCAAGTAATGTAAATGGTGGAAGAACTAACTGTCACTATTAGCCAACAAAACTAAACAAATAACTAATGAGGTCTATTTATAGGGAAGGAGGTGATTAGTGGAAGCTTCCTCCTCTCTTTCTTCTTTATTTAATTATCATTTAGTCCTTGTCTTCTTAATTCTTCGACTTTTGTCTCGGGATTAATAAACTCGTCTTTGTAATTTCTTCAATAAATTAGACTTGAGTTCTTCGGCTTTTAGTAAACTTCTGTCTTTTGACTTTTTCTTCGATAAATCTTCAGAATTTGTCTTGGACTTCAGTTCTTTTTGCAATCTTGATTTCTTGACTTCGTCTTTTGTCTTTTTCTTCGATAAAAGCCCGTGTTTTCCTCCTTTTTCACATTTTCGTCCTAAATCACAACAAAAACACAAACCACGCATAATTCCGACATTTACGACATAAAATACACGTTTTGGCCTGGTTATTATTGTAATTAAGTGGTAAAAGGATGGGTGTTTTCACACCTATCAAATCCCCTACACTTGACCACTGCAATGTCCTCATGCAATGCATTAGTTACAAAGCACGTTTTACATTTTCCATCATAATCAGTCCATATTGCCCTTTATTAAAGAGATAGAAAATTGTAAACATTCAAAGGAAGAAAGTAAGTAAAGAAATCAAAGACATACCTTAAGGTTTTGGAAATGTCGTGAATGATCATCATCCTCAAGTTTTCACATTCTCCAAACCAAGCTTAAAAACGAGATCATTGTTATTGTAAGTAGGGCAAACTAACACGAACTCATGTAGGCCAATTATTTACATAGACTCCCTTATTCCTAGGTGTATCTCTTATATTTTACTATTGTCTTGAATGATCACGAGGATGCATTGTTGACTTATTTCGATAGTTATTTAGGCTGAAAATAAAGTGGGACGATTTAATCAATAGTTAGCTAAAGGACAAAATCTTTTAAAACTGCTTCTCGGGACCTCATAAAGTTCATATCTTGGCATAACTCGCTTCGCGATTTGAGACCTTTCTCGGACCGATATTTGGCAGCGACTTCATACTTCAAATCTTTGAGAGACGTTCATGAAATAATGGTCTTCTCTTCATAGTAGGAATTTCTTCACTTGAGATTTTGAGAGATTCTTCATATTTGGACCACGACTTCTTTATTTTTCTCCAATCTTTATTTTGGACTTTGATATAGAACGATCTGCCTCCTTTTAGGACTTGGATCTATTTATCCTCATACCTTGTTAGGGCCTTTTTGGATTGATTTCTCCATGATCTTTTGGGGAGTACTTGCTTTTCGTCGTGTGTCTCGATCCTTCATATTGATTTTCGATAAATGATTCTTCACATCACTTTCGGATCTTTAGCAACAAAATGTAGCCGTCATGCCTTCTTATGTCCTTTTCGGACTCGCCAAACTTCGCATCACGCTTCAATAAGTTATGCCTTGGATATGAACTCTAATCCATATCGAGCAACTTTTAAACGATCTTGGGCTAGAAGCTAAGTGACTTTTCAAATCGTACAATCTAATTTATTGCAGATAAATTTATTAGCAAGCGATGGGAGAATAGGCTTATAATTAACTCACATAAATTCACGAAAGAATACCAAACTTATAATTGACTCTATCATCTCTCGTTCTCCACAGTTTAAAATCTCAAGGAATGAGACACGTGGATGCTTAGCCAATTAAATCAAAGTTTTGGGTTTTCGAGTCGTCTATAGGATCTTGCAAATTCTTAGACTTTTTCAAGTTTTAGAATTTGCGTTTTAAAGTTCCCTTGATAAACGACTCTCTAGGATCAATTATAGGAACTTGCGAAAAGTTCTTGTTCTTAACCCGTGAGAGTTAAGACTTTCGCGTTTTAAAGCTCCCTATATAAAAGCCTAGCAAAACTTGACTTAAACACGTTAAGGATACTAGCTAGAGTAAATTTAGATAAGTAAACTCGGGTTGAGTCAAAAATTCACGACATTTGAAAATTAAAACCACTTTATTCAAAATTTATTCTAGCAAAGAAAGAAAATAACTATACAAAGGAAAAACTAATAGGCCAAAATAGATCAAAAATTTTGAAAAATGTCGAAAAATTGATTTTCCGGTTAAAATGAGGACAAATACAAGGAAAAGGCCACTTAACTTCGATAGAAGTCCCCCTACACTTGATATAAACATTGTCCTAAATGTTTAAGCATATGGGAGTAAACTCCCCTATACTTAGGACATTGTGTACGTTATTTAAATCTTGCTAAGGAAAGGACAACTAAAGAGATTCCTATTTTACTATTGAAGAATATAAAATAGTGAATCGAAAAGAGTTTAGGATAGAACCGGGAAGACTGAAAACATGGAATCACGGGTCGTCAAAAATCATCAAGAGTGGATCATTGAGCGCTCGAATCCCTGAATATGAGAAGAGAGGAAATAGCAAACACCAACGGTCTCCCCTACACTTAGGATAAAGATAGCTAAAAGATAGATACTTGGGTTGCCTCCCAAGAAGCGCTTGATTTTTGTTAACCGAGTCGTGAGCCTGACTCGACCTGGATTAGCATAGGAAGAAGCATGAAACATATCCACCGGGATCAAATACATAGTTTTCGTCCATCAAATAGCACAAGCTTAAGGCGAACAAGGCAAGCCAAAAAAGAGTAGGCAAGGTTCCCTTAAGCAAAGATGGAGCACGGTGGAAGCAATGGTGATGAGGTGCAAGCATATCTTCATAAGTACCAAAGATTTTTCCTTTTATTTCATCAGATGGATACTGAGATGGCTTGAAAAGTGCAATGTCTGGGTCGAACACCTTTTCCTTTAGGAGAAAATAGCACTCAGGCTCAGCAGAATTTGAAGAACATCCGCTAAGAAAAGGCACAACCTCGTCCTTAGAAGGTGGACAAAGAGGTGTCAAAACATAGGTGCTGCGGATGTTGGTGTCGTCCGGTTTCTTCTCCTTTGAAAGAATTTTCTTCAAATCCGTATAAGGATGAAGACCATAATCATCAAAGTCCAAATGAGGGGCATCACTCTCATGAGGGAAGTAAGTATTGAGAAAAGTAGATAAGTCTTCCTCAAATGAGTAGTCATCCAAAGTAGGATTAAGCATGGTTGGCGGAGGATCTTCATCATGTGAAGAATCACTCGAGAGAGTATCGGCCTCATCAAAAGCATCATAAGTGGGCATGTCGGGATACTCGGAAGTAAAATCATCATAATCATCCCCATCGGAGCTAGAATCATCATCATAAGCATCATAGATCGGTGGGGAATCATATATGGGTGAAGGTTCCAAATTGGAGAGAGAATCATCTACATCATCTTGAAACAGTGGATTATCATTGCAAGAATCGAATAGAGGATTGTTGTAGACGACAAAATCATCAAGCACATTAATCATATTCGCCGATTCTCTTGCATAGGATTTGCTTGTAAGCTTCCCCATTTCAAAAACTTGTGCATCATCCCCGACTCTTATGATGAATTCACATTTATCCACATCTATTAAAGCTCTACCGGTTCTCAAAAATGGACGTCCATGTATTAACGGAATACGAGGGTCCATTTCATAATCAACAACGACAAAGTCGACCGGAAAAGTGAATGTGCCAACTTTAATGAACACATCTTCGGCAATACCAACGGGGTAAGCGAGAGTGCGATTGGCTATATCAAGAGTCATCTTGGTGGGTGTAAGGTCAGGCAATGATAACTTTTTCCAAACGCTGAAAGGCATCAAATTTATACTGGCCCCGAGATCGGCTAAGGCAGTAAATTTGTCGGTTTGGTTGAAAGTACAAGGTAGCACAAAACGACCGGGATCTCCAAGTTTTTCTAGAAGTTCTTTAAGAAGGATTGCAGAGCAATTTTCATTCAAGCGAGTATTAACAAACTCAACCATCTTCTCCTTCTTACTAAGCAATTCCTTAAACATCTTGACAAATTGTGGCATTTGGGCAAGAGCTTCAACAAGGGTAAAGGTGACTTTCATGCCGTCAATCTTTTCCAAAAAGTTAGAGACTTGAACGTCATTCTTGGTCAAAATTCTAGCCTTGTTTAGTCGAGAATGATAAGGAATGCTTGGGTTGGGTGGTGGAGGTGTAAAAGGTGAAGGTTGAGATGTTGAAGGGTTAAAGGTGGAATGTGGGGTTGGTGGAGGATTCTTCTTGGGTACTTCTTCATGACGAGGCAGAGACGATAATGGTGAACTAATACTAGGTGTGGGAGTAGTACGGATAAATGGTGGTGGAGGAGGTGTAGATGGTGTAACTGGGGTGGGATAGATGGTCCTACGAAAGTTGCTCCACTACGGGTAGTAATAGCACTCACATTCGCTCTCGAGTTGGTGATGGTGTTTGAAGGTAGAGAGCCCGAAGTAGAGGGTTGAGTGGTTGGTAAGAAACTAGCCAGCATATTCTTCAAATCATTCGTTTGATTGCTGAAGGAGGATTGTATATCATTTCTAAGCTCGGATCTAATGTCATTCCCATGCTTAGTGATATCCCCTTTCAAATTGATAATTTGGCTTTGCAGATTCTTGATTTGCTCTCCTTGGGTTCTCATTAATGCTTCAACATCTTGATTAATGGGTGGGGCTTGTTGAGCGGGTGGGTGATAAGGATTAGAAGCTCTAGGTGGGATTTGGTTGCTTCTAGTGTAGTTGTTGTTGGGGTTGTGGTTTTGAGGAGAAAAACCGGGTGAAAGATAGTTGTTGGACCGGTAACTTAGCAAATTTCGATCCCCTTGAGGTCGGGCTTGGTAATTTTCCGGTGAATAATTACCATAAGCCGCATACACGTTTTCCGGATTGCCTTGAGTAGAAGGACAATCAGTGTATGAGTGAGGACCTCCGCATGTCTCACAAGGATTGGCTATCTCTTTAACTTGTTGTTGTTGGTTTGAAGTGATGAGCAAGATATTTTTGTTCATTTCGGCCATCATACGGGTGAATTCGGTCATATCGAGGTTTGCTGAAGTAGAAGAAACATTGACACTCGGGTTTTTCCTTGAAGAAGCGGATGAATCCCAATTTTTGTGATGAGTAGTCATGTTCTCTATAAGCTCTCTACACTCCTCGGGTCTTCTTTTCATAAATGTGCCACTGACGGCTGCATTAATCGTATCACGATCACGAAAAGTCAAACCGTTGTAGAAAGTATCAATTAAGGTAACGGGGAGCATGTTGTGGTTTGGACATCGATCGATCAAAACATTATATCTTTCCCAAGCATCAAAGAGAGATTCATCGGGTTCTTGCATGAAACCACTGATTTGATTTCGAAGGCTCGTGACCATGGATGGTGGAAAGTAGCGCGACAAAAAGCGTTGAGTCATGTCATCCCAAATATGAATGGAATTCTGCGGGAGACGATCAAACCATTTCTCGGTGTGGTGTGATAAAGTATGTGGGAATAGTTGAAGGCGAAGAACATCCATAGTAGCACCGGGCAACTTCATGCTTTGGGTAATAGTAATGAATTTGTCGAGGTGTTTGTTGGCATCATCATCTGGTATTCCGCGGAACAGATTAGTTTTCACTTTTTGTATCATGTGATGCTTCAACGAAAACTCCGGAGCCTTGATTTGAATCGGCGCAATCGGTCCTCCTCGTCCAAACATTGTGGGTTGACAAAGCTCCTCCATTGTCCGAAGATCGGGCTGTGGAAGAACATTGTTGTTGTTATTGTTGAGGTGCGGTGGATTATTGTTGTTGTTCACACCTGCCATAGCTAAATCTTCACGAGTCTCGGGCTCTGGATAAGTTGAAGATCTAGTACGCATACACCTGCAAAGGCAAAAGAAAAAGATACCAAACACAAAGAGAATATATATACACTATAAAAATAAAATATTTTTGGATTTTTGAAAATTTTTAATGTTTACGGATTGTTGGAAATTTTTAATTTTTATGGATTTTTGGAAATTTTAAGCAAGAAAATAACGCTCACGAATGAACGGATCCCAAAAAGCAACGCGTCTCTCACAGAAAATCGTTAATCTTTACGAAAAGAGCCGGCAGCGGCGCCATTTGATACGAGGCTTTTGGCCAAGTATAAAAATTAAGTTCGTTGAAGTGGTCTAATCGAATTGACTATTGGTTTAAGTGCGACTCAGTCGTCTTTTGGTGAAAACAAATGTTTTGTCGTTGTAGTGTAATTAAAATGCAAGACTTAAAGTAGATGACTAATTAAAATGTAAATGGTGCAATATTAAAACATTTAAAAGCAAATGAATTTAATGACGAAAATTAAAACTCGACAAAAAGTAAAATGTAACAATAAATCAAAGATAAAATAGCACTAAAGTAAAATGGCGGGAAAAGATTAAATTTGAAATAAACATGAAATGAAACAAACAAATCACAAGTCAGAATGCAATACGATCGCAACCAATGAAAGTGGTTGGATCGTACCCTGATCGTAGCCTAGATCGCAATGAGCGATCGCAGCCAAGAAGGGAGGGATCGCACTTGGTGATTGTATCCCATGATCGCACTCAATGCGATGGAAACAAAAAGGGATCGTACTCTATGGATCGTACGCCACCACGATCGTAACAAAGTGGATCGCAGTGGGTGATCGTGACCAAGCAATCGCAACCACGGATCACACTCTATGATCTTACCCACGATCGCAACGAGTGATCGTGGTGTGGATTTTGGAGTGTGATCGTAATGTGATCCTAGTCCTTGATCGCAACAATGGATCGCAAGTAGAAACCCTAAGGGTTTATGCGATCGCACTTGTTGGATCGTACCAAGCAGAAACCTTAAAGAACGGAACAAAGGAATCCAATAAGCAAATAAGCTAAACTAAATAAGCATTTTAACAATAAGAAAATTTCAAAAACTAAACCAAGAACAATAATAAGACTAATACAATAAGCACAACTTTAAAGACCTTTTCAAAGCACGAAATAAGTAAACTAAATAAGCAAACTTTTAGAAAGACTAAACTTTTTAAAAAACTTAAAAACAAATAAGCTAAGTACAAAATAAGCCAATAAGATTGTCAAACTTATAGCTTATCTCATACAAAAACTTAGATAAAGGTAAAAAGGTGAACTTTTTAATCAAATAAGCAAAGAGATTAAGCAATATCTTGCTTAATCCGAAATTGAGATAAACCAAAAACAAGAAAAGTAGAATGAGAAAGTTAAAGAAAAGCTTAATTAAAAGTGAAGATTCAACAACAAAATTAAAAACACTTACTTGAATTAAAGGAATTAAAGTGCAAGACAATTAATTAAAATGACATGAAAAATAAAGTTGCAAGTAATGTAAATGGTGGAAGAACTAATTGTCACTATTAGCCAACAAAACTAAACAAATGACTAATGAGGTCTATTTATAGGGAAGGAGGTGATTAGTGGAAGCTTCCTCCTCTCTTTCTTCTTTAATTATCATTTAGTCCTTGTCTTCTTAATTCTTCGACTTTTGTCTTTGGATTAATAAACTCGTCTTTGTAATTTCTTCAATAAATTAGACTAGAGTTCTTCGGCTTTTAGTAAACTTCCATCTTTTGACTTTTTCTTTGATAAATCTTCAGAATTGGTCTTGTACTTCCGTTCTTTTTGCACTCTTGATTTCTTGACTTCGTCTTTTTTCTTTTTCTTCGATAAAAGCCCGTGTTTTCCTCCTTTTTCACATTTTCGTCCTAAACCACAACAAAAACACAAACCACGCATAATTCCGACATTTACGACATAAAATACACGTTTTGGCCTGGTTATTATTGTAATTAAGTGGTAAAAGGATGGGTGTTTTCACACCTATCAAGGGATCAACTCCTAGTAAAGGATGCAAGGCACACATCGCATTCACTCTGATATTACAGGTAAACAAGTAACTAGGATGCACCCATACGCCCCACATGATAATATAATATAATGGCCAAAGTTGAAAAAGGGACGCCACGAGCAAGCACCTCGCCGTGGGGAAGTCATAACACTGGTGCCTCCAGTGTTATGGTTATGGTACCTCCAAAACTAGGTGACACTGGTCATGCATGTATGTGGCTTGGGCTCCTAAATAACATAAGTAATCAAACATATAAAACAATACTTTGAAAACAGTTGGCTTCAAACGGGGAATCCTAATAAGAAAAGAATGTCCATACTAAAGCGAGGAGAAATCCGTACCTTATGTCCAGTGAACGGAAAATACGAACGAAAGGAAGTCCTACTCCGATCTCACTAATGCTACATAAATAGGGTACATGTATAAATCTTTTGTTTATTGATTACGTAACGGATTATATCATGTCTTAGCTTGTTTTATATGTTCTTGTCTTGTTTCACTAATTTTAATGTTATGCTGTGTTTATCATGTATTCTATGTATTCTGATTAAGTATTACTTGTATTTCTTGTATTATTATACTTGTTATGTAATAATAAGTAACTTTCTAAAAATAGCAGGTTTCCTAAAATAGAAAGTTTCAAAAATAGATTAACTTTTTAAAATAGATCAGTTTCTAAAAATAGAATGTTTCCAAAAATAGTACGTTTCTTGAATTAGAAAGTTTCCATATTTAGATTTAAGCTGGATTAATAAGCTAATAATATAAGCTTAAGTTTACTGGTTAAATAACATAAGTCATGTGATTATTTGTATAGTTTATTAATAATAACATGTTAATTAAATAAACTATAGGCTATATGATTTATTTAAATATAAGCATGATTTAATTAAATTAAGGTGTATAAAATACTTAGGTTAAAACATGTATTAATACTTTATTAATTATAACCTAAGTCATGTTTATTAATTAATTATATTCCATGTCTTAATAATTAATTAATACTATAGTCTAAATTAAATACATAAATACTTAGGTTAAAACATGTATTATTTTGTAAATAATAATTAACCTAAGTCCATAATTAATGAAATTAATTATAAGTCATATTTATTAATTTAATTATCCTTGCAAAAAAATAACTTGTAAATAAACCCGAGCCTAAAACCCGAGACGAAACCAAAACCCGACACCAACCACCACCCACAGCCGCGGCTGCGGTGGCGGCTGGTGGCTGCGCTGCCTATAGCGGCGACCACTGGTGTTGCTGCACAACGTGGCTACCCACTGCCAGCACGAAGATCTCACCAGCGCAGGCCAGTGGTTTCCCCCTGTTGCCTTCGTTGTTCCCACTGCTCGAACCAAGCAGCAACCGACTTAAGATGGTGGTGCCTGCTGTTGTGCCGAGACCCACACCGAGCCCCTTAGGGGTCTCGGCTGTGGCTAAAAAGGGACACCGAGAGCTTTAAGCTCTCGGTTGGGTGCCAAGCCACACACGGACCCAAACAAAAACCCTCCCATGATTTACTTTAATTCCAAACATTTTTTTATCAGTAGTTTTTTAAGATCTATCATAAGAACATAAAACGAACACGAACCAATAACGAAAGATCAAAGATAAAAAACGAATGCCTCCATGCCTTCATGTGTGTGCTGCGGCTATGGGTTCAAGGGAGCTAGGGTTTTTAATTTTTCTGTAAAAATTATGTTATGAAAACTCTGTGTTTTTAGTTTCCATTAGTTAACCAAAAAAAATGGGCTTGGGCCCTTGTCCTCTTTGGTGCCAGGACATGTAGGGCCCACAAGGGAAAACCCAAAGTTTTTCCTGTGTTATAATTTTACGTGTTCGTATGTTCGTATTTTCGTGTTATAATTGTTCGTGTTATATTTAAATACTATATTTAAATACTTGTATGTAATGATATTAACCGTATTCTATTAATTAAGTACATAATTACGTGTTCGTAATTTTTACGTTCATGGTTTCATGTTCGTGATTATAATTATTATTTTTAATAATTATCGTGTACTATCACGTACTTAATACATATCGTGTAATAATACGTACATAACTTCTGTAGTAAATAATCGTGACCAGTGTTCATGCTATAAAAGGAAAGTTTTTACATGTACGTATGTTTACTAAGTGTACTGTTCATGGTAAAAGCATGCGGGTTTTACAAGTTAAATTTCACATAAGTCCTTGTTATATTATACTTTTCAAAACAGACCCTAGGGCTTGTAACACTTTCGGAATATGGCAAAATATACCCCTAGGGTTTGTTTGTTAAGTTTAATTGCAAGTTAAGTCCTTGTTTGTTAGATTTAATTTCAAAACCGCCCCAAGGGCTCACCACACTTTCGGACATTGACACAAAATGACCCTAGGGTTAATTTATGTTTCGAAGAGTTACAAAACAAGTCCTTATGGCTTGTCTGAGTTTCGGTAATTGTCAAAACGAGACCCTATGTTTTGAAAATAATAGGAAGTTACATTTTAAACCCCTAGGGCTCGGTTAGGTTTCAAGTAGTGGCAAAAATGGTCCTTGTGGTTATGTTTATGTCTCGGTTTATATTTAAACACCCCTTTAACTTATAACAATTTACCAAATGACCCTCCAAGTTTATAATGTTACGAAATTATGTTTTATACTATACGGTTGGTACCCTAGAGTTTATAACTTCACGTATTGACCACAACACATTTATATTATTACAAATTAGGAACTTTACTTTCACAAACATTTTTATTTAACCTAAATAGTAACCGGTTATGGGCTTCAGGGGTTATTAGGCTCGGTTGGAGGTTGTTGGGCTCGGCTTAGCCCGTTTAGGGCCCGGTTAGGTTTTTACTAGTTTTAAAATATGTTTTGGGCTTATACAAGTTTACTAAGTCAAGTTTTAATATCAAAAGTTAACTTATAGTAAATAAGCCGAAATGAGCTTATTGGCTTAATGGGCTTATTAGATTTACTAATGGGCTTAGTTTGGGCCTAGTGATTTATGGGCTGAAGGTTTTTCTAGTCTTATGTTTTTGGGCTTATAAGCCCAATAAGTAATTTATGTCAATGTACCTAGTTTATGTTCGTCTAATGCTTGCTTTAGCTACTAGTTCCTACATGTTTACAATAGATCTACAAATAGTGGCTAGCAAAACTCATTTGGTTTGGATCTAAGCACTTACACGCGTAGGAAAATCAAGACGAGGGTTATAATGCTAGATCTAAGTTTTCACACAAGAGCAAACTCTGTCGAGGCTTCCTAGGGTTTGTTTCTCAAAGTTTTACGTATGCATGGTGTTCTTTATGGTATTTTTCCTGTTGTATCTAGTTTGTACATGAAATGAGTATGTGTTCCTTATTGTAGCAAGAAATGTAAATGGGTACAAAGGATTATGATACTTACTTGGTGTTGGGATGAACTAAGAGTGATAGTAAGCTAGTAATCCTTTGCTAAGTACAGATCCACACGAAATGAGTTGTAGTCGTGATCTAGGGTTCCTCTTTGTGACGTGATGCTGAAGTCTTGCAAGCTAGAATTAATGCTATGTATTTATGGTTTAAGAGACAAGGATTTGGTTGAATTGAATGTGGTTTTGAGTGTTTTGTGTGTGTGTTTAATACAAGCAGAGAGAGAGAGAGAGAGAGAGAGAGAGAGAGAGAGAGAGAGAGAGAGAGAGAGAGAGAGAGAGAGAGAGAGGTTTAGGGTTTGCGTTTAAGTATTGCCGAGAGAGAGAGATGGAATTTATGTTTTGTAGATTGTGATTATACATGAGACAAGAAAAAGAGAGATCTATGGCATATCCTAGAAAATCCTTCCTAAGATCTCACAAGTACCTCATAGTACCATTACCTTAATAAGAAACCTATTATAAGTTGCCTTATGGTTGGTTTGTTATTCGTGGCATGAGGAGGTCAAGGGGACAAAATGTAGCAAATAGTGTTTAGTATAAATGTTAAGGTCATACATGGTTGAATTTAGGCATGTGTGGAATGGTTTTGTGTTTCTAAAAGTATATATGTTGTGAGCTTATTATTTTCGAATAAGGTACGAGTTTAGGGGAGTTTTGTGTTTGTTTTTGGTAGACTTATGGTGTTACTAAAGATCTAGGTAAGTTAATATAAGTCCTAGTTTAATTCTAGAGTGATTATGTTATGATTTACGGTTTATAGTGGAAGTATAAGTAGTGTTTATTAAAATGATTAGTTTAGGTAAAATAAAATGTATGACATTTGTTAAAATGTTTAGAAACAATAAATGTGAAGTTGAAATATAAAATGGTGGCTTTATGGATTTGTATTACTTATAGTGTAATGTATATATATATATATATATATATATATATATATATATATATATATATATATATATATATATATATATATAAAATAGTGAATTTGAGTACTTGGTAATTGTAGTTAAGTGTGATCATGGTTTTAGATATATAAAAATCTAAAATAATGTAATGTAAATGCTCATGAGTTCCATGTGGCTTAAAAGTTGCCAAAGTGATCAATGGAATGCTTGTATGCTCATAATTATATTAAATAATATGAAGAGTTCTCGTGATCAAATATCTGAAATGATACTTATGTAAAGAATAATGTAGGTGATAGATAAAAATATCTAATGCAAAGGTGATAATATATATTAAAATTATGAGGTGATGTGTATAGTGATTTCATCCTAGAAATGAAAATCAGGGATTTTAATATCCGACCCGGTTATTTTAGCTTTGTCCTCAAAGCTTTAGATGACGTCACTTCTAGGTGAACAAATATGGGTACTTAGTTCTAAACGAGTCTTCACGTTCCCAAGTGAACTCATGACCTCTCTTGAAGTTCCAACGTATCTTAACTAACTGTATTTGATTGTGTTTCAGCTTCTTGACCACTCTCTCCATGACTTCTACTGGTTCTTCTACAAATTCGAGTTTATCATCGATGTGGACTCCATCCAATGGCATGGCTAGCGGTTCATCCGCGTAGCACTTTTTTAGGTTTGATACATGAAAGGTAGAGTGCACCTGGCTCAATTGTTGGGGTAACTCTAGACGGTATGCCACTTCACCAGTTATAGCTATCATCTTGAAAGGTCCTACATAGCGTGGGTTTAGCTTCCCACGTTTACCAAAACGTACAACTCCTTTCCAAAGCGATACCTTAAGCATGACAAGGTTACCTACCTCAAATTGCATAGGTTTCCGCTCTTGGTCTGCGTAGCTCTTTTGCCTGTCTTGGGCAGCTTGAATTCTCTACCTGATGAGAGTGATCTTCTCGGTTGTTTCTTGGATTAGTTCGGGTGTGGTAAGCTGAAATTCTCCTACGTCTGCCTAGCACACGGGTGATCTGCATTTACGGCCATAGAGTGCCTCAAATGGTGCAGCCTTGATGCAGGCATGGTAGCTGTTGTTGTAAGAGAATTAAACTAAAGGTATGTGTTCAACCCATCCTTTTCCAAAGTCAATCACACATGCCCTCAACATGTCTTCCAGTGGCAGGATCGTTCTTTCACTCTCTCCATCCGTTTGTAGATGATAAGCAATGCTCATATCCAGGCTTGTACCCAAGGCTCGCTGAAAAGCCTTCCAGAAATTTGACGTATACCTACCGTCTCGATCACAAATAATTGAGCCCGGTATACCATGTCTAGCCACAACTTCTTTCAGGTACACTTTCGTCAGTTTATTCAGAGAGTTATTTTCTCTTATGGGTAGAAAATGGGCGGACTTTGTGAGTCGATCAACAATTACCCAAATGGTATCGTACCCCTGAGATAAGGTCGGGAGTTTGGTAATGAAGTCCATGGTAATGTTATCCCATTTCCATTTCGGTATCTCAGGTTACACGATTAGTCCTAATTGTCTCTGGTGCTCTGTTTTTACTCGGGCACAAGTCAAGCACTTTTTCACGTAAGTGGCGATGTCAGCTTTCATGTTTGGCCACCAATATAACTTCATATCCTGATACATCTTTTTAGATCCAGGATGTATAGAATACTTAGACTTATGAGACTCGTTCATGATCACGCTTCTCAAGTGTCCGTAACATGGCAACCAACTTATTCCGTGTAAGCATAATGTTCCGTCTGCTCTTGGCTCCAACTTCTCCTTGGTAATATCCATTATGAGCAATCCCTCTATGTCTTCCTTCTCGAGGTTTTCCGGTTCCTGAGCTTTGATTTGAGCCTCAAAGATCTGCTTGGGTAGGTACAAGCTAATTGTCATGACTAAGGCTATAGCTCTCATGGGAGGATCAGTCCCCTTCCGGCTCAGTACATCTGCAACTACGTTTGCTTTACCAGGGTGGTATTTGATATCACCAATCGTAATCACTCAGCAGTTTTATCCAACGTCATTGTCTCATGTTCAGCTCCTTCTGATCTAGTATGTGCTATAAACTTTTATGGTCGGTGTGTACAGTACATTTGGTCCCGTATAGATAATGCCTCCATATTTTTAAGGCAAAAACAATGGATCCAAGTTCTAAATCGTGAGTAGTATAATTCTTCTCGTGCTTCTTCAACTGTCTTAAGGCGTAAGCAGTTACTTTCTTTCTTTGCATTATTACCGCACCTAAACCTTTATCGGAAGCATCACTGTAAATAACGAAATCCTTGTTTCCTTCCGGTAAGGCAAAGATAGGTACGCTATACCACTTCCGTTTGATCGTCTAGAATGCTGATTTTGCTTTCTCTCCGCACTCAAACTTCACACCTTTCTGAGTAAGCTTTGTCATAGACTTAGCTATCTTCGAAAATCTTTCGATGAATCTACGGTAGTTTCCTGCAAGGCCTAAGAATTGACGAATCTCCGTTGGTGATGTAGAAGATGTCCAATCCTTAAGTGATATGACCTTTGCAGGATCTACATGAATACCCTCGCTATCGATAACGTGACCAAGGAAATAAACTGTAGGGATCCAAAAATCACATTTGGAAAATTTGGCGTACACCTTTTCTTCCTTAAGCAATTTCAGTACCTGTGTTAGGTGTTCTCAGTGTTCTTGTTCATTCTTGGAGTAGATGAGTATGTCATCGATGAATACAATTACGAATTTATCCAGATAGGGTCTACGCACCCAATTCATGAGATCCATGAATATAGTTGGGGCACTGGTCAATCCAAAGGGCATAACCTTAAATTCGTAATGACCGTAGCGACTTCTGACCCTCAACTGATGGTACCCAGATCTTAAATTGATCTTGGATTACACACTTGATCCTTGGATTTAGTCAAATAGGTCAATAATTCGTGGAAGTAGGTAATGATTCTTCACATTTAACTTATTCAGTTCCCTGTAATCAATACACATTCAGAAAGAACCATCCTTCTTTTTTACAAATAGTACAAGAGCTCCCAAAGGAGAGGAACTAGGTCTAATGAAACCCTTGTTAGATAGTTCTTTAAGTTGTTCTGCTAATTCCTTCATCTCTGATGTGGCTAACCGGTAACGAGCTTTAGCTACAGGTGTTGCTCCTGCTATCAAGTCGATTCGAGATTCTACTTGACGAGTTGGTGGTAAACCGGGTAGATCATCTGGAAAAACATCAGGATAATCGCGGACAAATGGTACGTCCTTGATTTGCTTCTTCTCGGGATTGTATTCTTCGTCCGTCCTAGAAATATGAGCTAAGAAGATATTGCATCCTCTCAGCAGATATTTCTAAACTTTCGTACTTGAGATGATACGCAGTTTGGTGTCAGTCCTGTCGATGTTTTCTTCTACCCGAATGATCAAATTTCCTTCTCCCCATGGTATACGAACTAGCTTTTTGTCACACACAATGGTTGCGTGATAAATTGCTAACTAATCCATACCAATGATAACGTCGAAACTACCAAGATTAACTGGTATCAAGTCGATATTGAAGGGATGATTAAAGGTTCAAGGTACAACCTCTTAGGATAGTATTGGTTTCTATGACATTGTCGTCAGCTAATTCGACTTTGTAACAGTTGTCTAACTTGGTGGAAGGGATGTCTAGTAAGTTACTATACTCGGTAGATATAAAACTCCTATCGGCTCTGGTATCAAATAAAATAGATGCATAACGATTGTTCAGAAGAAACGTACCGGTAACAACATTGGAGTCAGGGTTGGTCCTGGCATTCCCCACAACGTAAACTCTTGCTGGCGCTTCCCCATTGTTCCCATTTTTGTTTGCCTGTTTTGGCACTCAGGTTTGATGTGTCCCAGCTCTCCACATCCAAAGCACCGAACATCACCTCGTCTACCAACATTTCTGCCAGTAGGATGTTGGTTTCCCTGCTGCCCATCTCTACGGAAGTTCTGTCTACTCCCGTTGGTGTTGGGACTGGAGTTGGTGACAGTGTTGTTGCCAACTATCAGGACGGGAGCACCGCTTGGTCCGTATTTTAAGCAGGACGTGTTGCCAAAATGATGGAAATTGCACTTGGGGCACTTGGGTATGTTTCCTCCATACCGATGTGGCTCTGTGGTAGTAGCACTATAAACCTCACCACTGTTCTGCCTCTTGGGTGGTTTGGTCTGATGCTGACTACAGAAGTTCTCCTCAGCTCTCCTCTTGTTTTCCATCTGCCTTTCTGCATAGTTACGGACTCGTTTGTCCATCAACTCCGTAGCGAACTCAATGGCACTCTCGAAGGTAGTAGGTTGAGATGCGAGCATGCTGTCATGAATAGAGTCTAGCAGTCCGCTAACATACTTCTCAATCTTATCCTTCACATCATGAAACATTCTGGTACACATCAAAAACAACTCTTAAAACTTTTGGTTGTAAGCTACAATGTCATGGTTCTTGCATTTGAGATTCCACAGTTTGATCTCTAACTTCTTCACTTATCCACGAGGACAGTACTTTTTGGTGATTCTTTCCTTCAAAGTAGTCCAAGTCATCCCATAGGCATTATCTTGCCCAAGGGTAGCAACCAAAGAACTCCACCATGTGAGAGCACTTTCCACTAGGGTACAGGTGGCAAATTTTACCTTGTTTTCTTCCGTGCAATCACTGATACGGAATATAGTCTTTGTCCTCTCGAACCATTTCATTAGCTCGACAACTCCTTCCTTTCCCTTAAAGTATGTGGGCATACATTTAAAGAAGTCGGGATAAGTACATCCCCTAGCAACTTTGTCATTCCTCCTTGCATTGGAGTTCTGACAGTCATCCTTGTTGGGTCTACTAGATGTAGATCTTGCAGCCTGTCAGGACCGGTGAATGACTTCTGTAATCACAAGTCAAATCACAAAGAGACTCTATACACAATATGAATGTAAAATATAAATATAATCAAGAAGAACAGAATAACTATAAAGACTTGATCCTATCTAAGGATTTCTAATATTGATAATCACTAGAACTGTGTTTGGTGAAGATGTGTATAACCCTTCTGCCTAAGGTTCCTTTTATACTACAAGGAAACCCTAATACAGCATTAAAGAAAACGTGTAAAACTGATATGCATATCCTTTCCTAACATATCTCATGCATATCCTAACAGAATATTAAGTAAATAATAATGTTTGACTTCGACTAGGACCAGGAGCAGGACTTGCTCCTACTACTACTAGGACCAGGAGGAACTACATACCTCCTAGTCTACCTATTACATATAACTATTACAATAGTCCTAACAATCCTCCCCTAAACTTGAATTTGACCTGTTGAGTTCAAGTTTCCTGGAAAACGTCCAAAGAAAGCCCGAGGATTGTATCAGCAAAACAAATAACAGCATCAGCAAGATAAGAATCAGAGTAACAGCCGCAATATAAAACACTAGAAGCTTCTCCAAAGCTTGGAACAAATCAGCATCGTGTTGAATCTTTTCAGCAACATGAGCAGATTTGATGAGCCTTTACCAAGTAGCTGCTCTCTCTTGGGCTAGCTAGTCATTCTGGTGGAATAAGCATCACCCTGGGAGAGTAGAACCCAGCCCAACTCTTAGAACGTGAATCAATGGTGAGTGGGAGTACCCTGATGATTTTAGGCAAACCATCACAGCCGTCAACGGATTTGATGCGTCTTTACCAGAAGCCGTACCCCTCTGGACTCGCCAACTCTTAGCAATGAAGCATCGGTGAGTTGAACACCCTATAGCTTTAAGCAAGCTATTATAGCTATCAACGGATTTTATAAGATCTTTACCAAGATCCGTACCCCCTTGGATTAGCCACTTTTCAGTCCAAGACTATGGCAAGTGAAAACCATCCAGTTTTGGGTAACCTGGCAACCATCAACGGATTTGAGAATCGCACCAGGAGCCGTACCCTCAAGGTGAATCAACTTTTTCATGTCGATTAGACATGGTAAGTTGAGAACCATTTGTTGTGTGGACCACGTCCAACACTAAGTGAATCCAAATACCAGTACAAGCACAAACCAGGAACCATAACCCACAAGGTGAAGCAGCCAAGGGATATTATTCACAAGTATAAAGTCCAAAATGTGTTAAAAGTATAAGCAGATATTATATAAAAAGTTTTTTTTTTAACTATAAAGAATGAAATTCACCAATCACTGTACATATTGGTGAAAAAAATGAGAATAATAACAAATGAACAAAAATACAAAACATAAACACTTACAACCCAATCACATCACACACCAGAAGCAGCCTTCTTATCTGCTATCAATCGCGCCTGAATACCTTCCACCAATGCCGTGGCCATAGAGGACTCATTTCCAGATGGAGCAGTAGAAATTTGCAAGTGACTAGCCAACATCGCCTCCATCGAAGAAATTGTCAAAGGATACTCCACATCCGTCAGCATAAAAACCATATGACTAGATTCTAGTTCCAACATATGAACACCACATCCAGCATATAGCTTCCAGCGCTGAATCACCCATTGCATTTGATCCTTCCATATGCCCGAAACAGGAGCATTCGGAGAAGCATCCAACATCAGCTTAAAATCAGCCCAGATACGCAGACCAGGCCATGAAGACACAGCCATGGGGTCAAAAGGCATACTAGAATCCACAAGTCCATACAACGCCATAAGATCCATACGATCAGCCCATGATAACACACCTTGCAAACCCATTGCCAAACGCACAGACCCATCACTCAAAGTAATTCGATAGGATACGCCACCAGGAAGTGTTGTGGAACGCTCAACCGTATAACCAGTAATGTTCCCATTGCCCAAAGGTAAGTCAGAATCACTGTCAGAAGCTGCATCAATCAAATTCTCAGGATCACGCTTCTCAAAAGGGACTGTCTTACCACGGCGAACACGACGAGCTTGTTTCTGGCGAAGGGAACGTCTAGGTGTGGGATCACTAGGTGTGGGTTCAACCTTTACCCTAACCTCAGCAGCAGCAGTAGGAGCAGTAGAAGTAGACTCATGAGTGTGCCCACCCAATGGATCAATAGGAGCTGCATCAGAAGTAGGATTAGGTTGAGTTCCAGTAACCGGTGGTGATGGAGATGGCAAATCAGGTGTAGTAGCAGTAGTTGTGGTGGTGGTAGCAAAGGTGGTGGTTGGAACATGTGTGGTGGTGGTGGTGACAGGTGTGGTGGTAGAAACAGGAGTGGTGGTGGTAGCATCAAAGGTGGTGGTAGCATGACCAGTAGTAGAACCCAAAGGAGAAGTAGAAGTACCAACGGAAGTAACAACAAAACCAGATGGACAAGCAGCAGAACCAGGAGTGGGAGCAGATGAAGGACCAGTAGAAACAGCAGGCGTAGAAGAAGTCACACCACGAGGATGATAAATAAATCTTTCCGGAATTGGTTGACTCTGACGCTTAAACATATTTTCATAAAGTGCCTTGAGCTCATCAAACGTCAAAGCCCGCACCCGGTCCCACTTCCAAGGAGCATTAAAATGAGCAGCAGACTGATATTTCACATAACGTTGCATCTGCTTGCGCTCCTCAGCCCGAGATAAAGGTCTGTTCTTTCTCTGTTCCCTAAGTTGTGCAGCAAGGGCCAACTGGTGCTTACGCATCAATACCATAGCCCTCGGAATACAATTGTGCTCATCAACATCATCACCCAAAAGATCTGTAAACTGAGCATAATCCCGGGTGAGAACAGTCAAAACTTTCATCCATTCACTATCACTCCAATGCATGGCATCGTGCTGAATTTGTTCACGCCTCCGCTTTCTAAGCTCTTCTTCAGCAGCCCTATCAGCTTCATCAATCTCGGCTTGAATCCGACGAGCAGCCTCCTCACCTAGCCTTTCCTCTTCAAGCTGGCGACGGGTACACTTGCGAGATGGGGATGGAGCATCAGTCATTGGGGCCTTGCCCTTCGAATCATGAGAGGGACCAGCATTGGAACCAGCAGCAGGATCAGCATCACCACCCATAGAAGTGGGAATAGCTCCAGGAGAAGGAACACTGGAGGATGTCGGAGGAACCGGCAAATCATCATAAACTTTATCAGCAAAGGCAACCTTTGCCAATAATGTCAGACCATCCTCAACATTCTCCATACCCTCCTCATCAGAATCTGAATGGATCACATGCTTCTTGCGACGCCGTTGCTGAGTTTCCAACGCTTTGATGCGATCAGCCAGAGGAAGAACACACTCCCTAGTAAGTTTCCGATGTTGGTTCAAATCAGCTTCCAAAGAAATCATCCGCTCATGGTACCGGCGCATAAGATCAAGCAAAGATATAAGTGTAGTAGGCTCCTCCGCCTGCCCACCAAGAGAACTTGGATCAGGGAAAGCGTCATTGGAGCCCGAAGCAACATATGGGTTAACCTGTGGAGTACTAGCACCAAACGGTCTATCAGTCGAGTGTGGGGCAGGACTAGGAGGTGGAGTCTCCACAAATGGAGACTTTTGTGGGACTGAAGAAGGACCAGCCTTGGAAGGGGATGGTTTTTCAACCACCACTTCCTCAACCAGCTCCTCCTGAACCACATGAGTGGCACCATCAGTAGGAGCCTCCTCCTCCATGAAGTCATCATCAAGCACAACAAATTCAGGAGCCTCCTCCTCCTCACCCATAGGACCCTGAGCCAATCCCAACATGGCCTCAGTCAGGGGCCTCCATTCCCCAGTAAACCCATTGACCATATTGTAATATACTTTTGCTGTAAGCTTAGACGGCACATGCTCAGTCCTATCACGAGGAATGCAAACAAGTATTTGCTGAAGAAACCTAGGGTACATAAGAAACTTCTTTCTCGAACCAGCATTAGACAGATTACTAACCATCCCCTCAAATAGATAGTAAGAAAAGTTAAAAACTCTACCCTGGGCTAAGCAAATAAGACCAGTAGCCAAAGGAGTAGGGAAAGCATCCCAACTCCCAGACTTGGGACTCATACAATGGATTAGAAAGTGGACCAGAAGCTTCCATTAGGGGGAAAACCTATTTTTCTGGAAGTTAAACTTCCCCCTATGTTCGTATCCTAATGCAGCCATCCCCTCCAATACCTCCGAATTGGGGATGGATTCAACACCACCCTCATTCTGAAGATGAAGAGAAGAGCGAATAGAAGCCTCAGTCACCACATATGCACGTCCATCTATGGAAGCATGGAGTGCACGTGGGCGACCAACCACATCCACATGTCGAGCAGACGCCCAAAATTGTCGAATAACACTATCATATATGGTGGGACATACAGTAAATGCAAACCTTAGGTTGGATGCTTCAATGTAATCCAGGATGTCAGCAAAATGTTCACGATGTGGACCAACACCCACATAAGCAACTCGGTTGTGAGCAGGTTGGTAAGCAAGAGCAGCCATGGATCTTGATTAATTGATGGAAGAAGGATTGTGATTAGGGTGGAGATAGTAGGAGCGGTTTTGTGTGTGTGTTTATTGTAATGAGTGAGTCAAGGGTGTATGTTGACCATAAATAAAGAAAAATGGTAACTGTTCATTGACCCCTATTAATGGGGGGTTGCCCTTTCAAATTTAACCATAATTGCATAGTAACCACTTCCCCTTTTTAACATAATTACCAACTCCCAATTTACCATACGTAATTAAAAATATAAATACCAAGATTGGGATCGTTGACCAAAAGTCAAAGCACACAATGGTCAGACCAGGAGCAAAACGTGATTAACAAAAGACAAACGGAATGAACAGTGTGCCAGACCAGTACCAGGAGCCAATCACCACTTGACATGTAAGGATTTTGAACCACCAGAAGCCACCAATTATGACTAGAAGCTGACCAATAAGGACCAGAAGCCAGTCATGTAAGACCATATCCACTAGAAGTGAGCAAAAACCTCCACCTGAAGTAACACATACCACCAAAACCAATAAAAACTGTTGTTAAAATCTATCAATACGTCAGTCTGTCCTAAGAATATGTACACAAAGCCTCCCCTTAGGCTTTGCCTCCCCTCAATCATAGACCTCAAGGATTGACCATCCAAATATGAACCACCAAGTGGTTAAACCGAGGACCATCAAAAGCTTTAGTCAGCAAATCAGCAACATTGTCATCCGTATGAACTTTAAGAACCTGTATCAGCTTCTTCTCATTGGCATCCTGTATAAAATGATGCCAAATTTCAATATGCTTCGTCCGCTGATGAAAAACAGGATTCTTCACAATGCAAATAGTGCTTTGATTGTCAATAAAAAACTTGGTATTCATAAAATTGAAACCATAATCCAACATCTGATTTTGGATCCACAAAACGTGTCCGCAACAACTAGCAGCTGCAACGTATTCAGCTTCTGTTGAGGAAGTAGCTACTATTGTCTGTTTCTTCCATTGCCATGAAATAAGTCGACGACCCAAAAACTGACAACCACCAGTAGTAGACTTCCTGTCATAATTAGCACCAGCATAGTCACTATCACTATAGGCTTCTAGAACAAAAGGTGATTCTCTAGGATACCATAGACCCAATTTAGGTTGAGCCTTGATATACTTGAAAATCTTCTTCACTGCATTTAAGTTCGAAACCGTTGGAGTCACCTGGTGTCCAGAACAAGCACTTACTGCAAACATTATGTCCGGACGTGATGCAGTCAAATACATGAGGGAGCCAATCATAGACCTGTACATGTGAACATTTATCGGGGGGTCTGGCTCATTCTTAAGTTTGATTTTAGCAACTTCATAAGGAGTTGTCTCTGGCCTAAGAGGATCCATGTCAAACTTCTGAAGAATCTCATGGACATATTTATCTTGACTGATGAAAATCCCATCAGATTGTTGCTTGACCTAAAGACCAAGGAAGAACGACAGTTCTCCCATCGCACTCATCTGAAATTCGCCTTTCATCAAGTGTTCAAACTCATCACACCACTCCTTCCTAGTAGAACCAAAGATAATGTCGTCCACATAAACCTGAACAAGGATAATGTCCTTGGTATTCCTCCGAAGAAATAGTGTTTTGTCAATAGTACCTCTTCTATAGCCATTCTTTAACAAGAAAGTTGAAAGACGCTCATACCAAGCTCTAGGAGCCTGATGTAACCCATAAAGAGCCTTGACCACCTTGTAAACTTTCTTGGGATGAAGTGGATCTACAAAGCCCTTAGGTTGAGTAACATACACCTCCTCTTCAATTTTGCCATAGAGAAATGCACTCTTGACATCCATCTAAAACACCGTAAAACCCACATAAGAGGCAAAAGCCAAAAACAGACGAATGGCCTCTATTCTTGCAACCGGAGCAAAAACTTCAGTGTAGTCAATGCCCTCAATTTGAGTGTGACCTTGTGCGACAAGCCGAGCTTTATTCCTTACGACAATTCCCCATGCATCCTTCTTGTTCTTGAGAATCCATTTGGTATTGATAGTTGTCTTTCCATCTGGTAAGTCAACCAGAACCTAAACATTCTGAAACAAGAATTGTTGCATTTCCTCCTGCATAGCCTCCACCCAACTTTGATCCTCAAGAGCATGAGAAACAAACCTAGGTTCCACCTGTGAAAGAAAACAAGCAAACAAACAGTGTTGAAAGTCCGTATGATTATTACGCTTTTGATCTTCAATATAGCCCACAAGAGCATGATGATCAGACGAGGCCTTCTGCTGCATTCTGTGTGTCTTGACAGTAGAACCCGGATCTCCAATGATTTGAGTGGTAGGATGATCTTTATGTGATTGCAAGACTGGATTGGAAGAAACCTCCACTTCTGGTGCCAAGTTATTGAGATCACCAACAAAGTTAGCATCATATGAAGCATTGTGGAAAATCCCATCTACTAGTTGTTTATAAATATCATCCAGCTTGGTAGAAGACTTCTTTTGATGGTTCCCCAAATCAGAAGGACTGGAGAAATGAGTATTGGAAGCAGACTCACTAGCCGGAGTACCAGTAGGTGATAAGCTAGCACTAGGAGCAGAAGCTGGAGTACCAGTAGCAGCTTTGTCAGTAGGCTCAACCACGGGAAACTCAAAACCACCTTGAGCAGCTGCTTTAGTAGCCTCTTGTTGTTGTTTGAGAAGAGTGTCAAGAGCTACTTGGGAATCCTGTACATCCAATGGAGTTGCATTACTAGGATGAGTAGGAGAAACTGTGGTGGAATAGGATTGAACCACAAAAATGTCATCCTCATCATCTGAATCAGAAAGTCTAGAAGGAGCACCACTACTAGAAGTTGCAAACACTTGTGGTCCTGCATCATGGTTAGTTTTGAAACGAAAATATCCTAACGAATCACTAAGATAATCAAGATCAAAATACCATTCTGGACCCGTGCCTTGGATGTTTGACTTTTCCTCAAAATACCTGAGATTATAGTTTCAATGATCCGCTTGGCTTGAAGATTGTAGACACGATAAGCCCGAGAATGAGCTGAATATCCCACAATGTATCCTTCATCTGCCTTGCCATCAAAATTCCCCAAATTGTCACTAGTATTCAGAATGGTGACTGGACACCCAAAAGGCTTCAAATGAGCAATGTTTGGAACTTTGCCCGTGAGCAGCTCATAAGGAGTCTTCTTGTGAGGATTGGTAATAGAAAACCTATTCAAAACATAACTTGCAGTATTAACAGCTTCTGTCCAGAACATGGTTGGAAGCTTGGAATCGGCAAGCATAGTTCTTGCTGCTTCTATTAGTGTCCTGTTCTTTCTTTCTGCCACACCATTCTGTTGAGGAGTCCTTGCAGCACTATAATCTCTTCTTATGCCCTTAGCATTACAAAGTGCGATGAGGTCTTGATTTTTAAACTCGGTTCCATTGTCGCAACGAATACCTTTAACTTTCTTGGACAACTGGTTCTCTATCAGGGTAAGAAAATCTCTAAGAATTGAGTAGGTCTCACTTTTGGCAGCCATGAAGAACACCCACGAAAACCTGCTATAACCATCAGTTACCACCAGACAGAATTGCTTGTGGTTAATGCTTCTAATGGAAGTAGGACCAAATAAGTCCATGTGTAGTAGCTGCAATGGTTCAGTGATAAGACTAAGAGCAGTAATGGCCTTGAAGGATGCCTTGTGCTGTTAGCAATACAATTTATATCATTTCTAAACGTCTTGGGAGGTAAACCAGAGACCAGATTCAGATTTGCAAGTTTGTGAATGGTCTTGAAGTTCACATGCCCCATCCTTCGGTGCCATTTAGTGGCTTCATCTTCTGAGGCTTTAGCAACTAGACATGCTAGTTGACCAGTAGGGTTGACTTCATTCAACTTGATGCTATAGAGATTGTGTCTTCTAGGGATTCTGAGTAAAACTTGTGAGTCATCTGGAAGCTGAAAGTCATTGGAAAGCACAAGTGCATCAGTATCAGTGAAGAGAACAAACTGCTTCTTGTCACAAATCTGAGAGACCGATATCAAGTTGAAGTGCTGAAGTGCTTCCACATAGTAGACCTGCTCAAAGTTTAGATTGGCAGTCTTTATCATTCCTTTGCCAGTGATTCTGCCTTCACCCCCACCAAAATAGACCTTGCCTCCATGAAATGGTACAAAGTTAGAGAGAAGACTTTTATTGCCAGTCATGCTCCTGGAGCAACCACTATCCACAATGCCTAGACTAGGATCCTGGTATGGAGTAACCTACAACAACAAGATAAGACCAATGCCAAAGTTAGTGTCTTAAGGGGACCCAAACCTTTTCAGGTTTGAGCCTGCCTTGTGGATCTTTAGAAGAGAGCCAAGAAGATTGATGAGATCCACCGTTGTTCCTTGGTTGCCTATGCATCATTTGGGTATTATTATTTGACCAAGGACAACCTGCTGAGGGCTTAACAGCAGTTCCCAAATTTCCCAAACCAAAATACGTGTGGTCCAAATTATGTGGATAGATTGGATTAAAATTTTGAAAATAATTACTGGTTGTTTGGAATCCAATATTTCTCCAATAATCAGAAGCTAAGGGAGAGGACACTCGAGAAGAAGTAAACGTTGGAGCAATAGGATTAAGTCTTCTAGAACCATATGAAGCAGCTCCTGGTGGACCAGGAGCAGGAAAAACATGATTAACAGAAGTATGTGTGTCATAATAATCACAATCTTTAATTAAATGAAAGGCACTACCACAAGCAAAACATGTTTTGAAAGACCTTTTATTAGAATAAGATTGTTTCATACTGCCTACTTTATTACACACAATTCTAGGAGAAACATTCTTCCTAGGATTCAATAAACTAGAACCAGACACACTTGACTTGAAAACAATTCTTACTTCACACTTCCTATCACCAGTAGCAGCATGTTCATTCAACTTAGAACTTGTAGGTCTTGACTCTTCACTTGAACCACTAGATGTAGAGTCACCGGCTTTGTCACTGAAAGTACATGAGACAAAGTCATTAGTATTAGTAGAACTTGTTGGGGACTCAAGCATCTGTGATCCATCCAAGTCATTATGCCATGAAGTGGGCATAAAAGTTCCAGTAAGAGGAGGAGGGACAGCATGCATTTCTGCTGCTGGTTTAAACCTATTGTAACTAGGTTTGCCCTCATCCTCTTTGTCGGCATCAAAGACACTTGAAAAAGATAAATCAAATACATCTTCTGAATCAATATATTTTTCAAATCCTAAGCCTCTTTTAGTTCTGCCAGACATGCTACTATCAATTAATTTTGAAAGATTTTTAGGTGCCTTTTGCCATTTTTCAATTCTTAGTATTGTAGCATCTAATTTAGCATGCATCTCCTCTTTTTCTTTGGTACAGCATCTCTTACTGATTCTGTATATTTAAGCATATTTGTCGTGTTTTCTAAATCAATGCTTAGTATCCTGATTTTATCCTCATACGCACGTTGTGTATCTTGTAACCACCTTTTTTGTTGTTCCAGTGTGTTTAATGAAGCCTTATAGGATTGAACCTCTTAAAAATACTTATCATTTTGATCATTTACTTCATTAAATTGGGACAACAATTCTGAGTATTTATCATGACACCCAAGAGGACAATGTTGTACCTGAGGTGAGATGCCCATAAGGGCAAACTCATCTGCTTCTTCTGCATCAGAGAGATTCCCAGCAATCATTGCAAACACGTCAGTTGAGGACTCAGTTGATTACAGAGTAGAAGCCTGATGATCATTCCAGTTGACCATAGAGTCAACAGATACCAATGCCTTCTTGTCATCTTTTATCTCCTGAACCTTGAAATCGGAGTACCTGCTCTTCTCTTGATCATTCTTGCTAGGGCAATCCCTTGCAAAGTGACCTTGTTGCTGGCAGTTATAGCATCGAACCTTGCTTCTGTCGAATCTTGCTGGCTCCCGAGGGTTGTAATTAAATTTCCTTCCTGCTTTCTTCTCAAACTTGTGAACCCTAAGAGTAAGCATGGCCATCTAACATTTAAGATCCATCTCATCCAGGTCAAGTTTATCAACCTGTTTGAAGTCATCAAAAGCAAGTTGTTGTTCAGCATTAACATCAGCCACAAATGAATGAAGAACGGCTTCTACCATACTACCAGACTTGGCAGTAGGATCAGGAGCAGAAGTGTGCTGAACAGTATGCTAAGAGGAGATAGTATTGCTTGGGCTACTTGCATATGACATGAGACTAGATGCCATAGAACTCACAAAGGCAGAATTAGCAGGAGTGGGAGAAGAGTCACTCGAAAATCCTCTTACATGAGGTTCGAAAGTTCTGAGCCTATGAAACAGATCATCAAAGTTGAGATAGTCAAGCCCACCTTTGGCTTTGAGAGAGATCACCACCTGATTCCATGAGTAGGGTAAGGCTTTAAGAAACCTTGCATTAATGTCACCATCATCAGGCTTTGACCGAAGTTGATTCAACTGGCTCAATATTTTCTGGAACCTATCATACCCTTGATGTAGCCCTTCAGTTTCTGAGATTTTGAATTCTGTGAATTCATCTCTCAGCATGGACCTTTGCATTTTCTTTGACTCCTCATTCCCACCGAACCTTGCTTTTATGCCATTCCAGATCTCTCTGGCATCATCCAAATGGTAGAAGTCACCCATGTGATCTTCAGGAAGAGATTGAAGCAAAATTGTCTTTGCTTTGACCTCCTTCTGAATAGCTATGATTTCTTCATGAGACTTAGGGTCAAGAAGAGTAATATTACCATTCTTGTCTCTTCTAGTAAGCTTCCTGCTGTTCCCATTCATAATGATTTTCCAAAGATCTTGATCAGTATTGGTGATCCACCATTCCATCTTCATTGCCCAGTTTTCATATTCACCCTTTTTCAGAAGAGGGAATTTACCATTTGTGTTTGAGACTGTAGCAAGGATCTGCTGAGGTTGCATAATTTTAGGAGTGCTGTCTTCTCTTGTTTGAGTAGAAGTTGAGACAGACATGATAAACAAAATGTCAGTAATAAGAAAACTTGATTCTTCTTGTATAGAGACCCTTCCAGGCTCTGATACCACTTGTTGGGTCTACTAGATGTAGATCTTGCGGCCTGTCAGGACCGGTGAATGACTTCTGTAATCACAAGTCAAATCACAAAGAGACTCTATACACAATATGAATGTAAAATATAAATATAATCAAGAAGAACAGAATAACTATAAAGACTTGATCTTATCTAAGGATTTCTAATATTGATAATTACTAGAACTGTGTTTGGTGAAGATGTGTATAACCCTTCTGCCTAAGGTTCCTTTTATACTACAAGGAAACCCTAATACAGCATTAAAGAAAACGTGTAAAACTGATATGCATATCCTTTCCTAACATATCTCATGCATATCCTAACAGAATATTAAGTAAATAATAATGTTTGACTTCGACTAGGACCAGGAGCAGGACTTGCTCCTACTACTACTAGGACCAGGAGGAACTACATACCTCCTAGTCTACCTATTACATATAACTATTACAATGGTCCTAACAATCCTGGTTCCTGCTGGGGTTGGCTTCCTAGCAGCCATGGCATCGGAGATGCCTTGTCCAATGAGTACACTGAGTTGGGCCTCTGAGATATTTGGAGTGACATTAGCTCCTGTGGGGTTTGCTCGGTTTGCTCGTGTATTTCTTGAAGCCATTTTTCTATAGTCATACAAAAATGAGATTCATTAGTTTTTTTTGTCAATATTGCAATTATATTAGTCTACATGGAAATATATATGCATGAAGTTTATAACAAATTGGATAACCTGTCAAAAGTTCATAAGTGATTTATGGCAAATAACAATATGATATCAGTACAACCAATCTAAGACAAGAATGTAGTATGCCTGTCTAAAATAGTGGTACAACTGTTTGAGTTATCAAAAGACTACCTACCTACTATGGTTAGGTACTAGGGTTAAATACAACTGAAAAGAACAAAAGATACATTACACAATCCTAAATCATGAGAGCTGGGATGCAGCCCAATGCTTGTCATGATATACAAGAAACTTGGTACATCAACTCTGAGCTCGACTAGCACCATCACTAGAAGTGGCTGGTGCAGCCGGAGCTACGTGTGACTGCATAGCATCCTGCATGGTCACCATAGCAACTCGGGTCTCTCTAACTCTCCTAGGAGTCTCCAATAACTAAGCTCTAAAAGTTTCGGCTACTCCTCGAAGATGTAAAGTCTTAGTAGTCAATCACTCATGACGAATCTCAGCAAGGTCAAAGAAATTCTAAAGAGTATCTCCCCGATTCATGAGTGCAGAGTGGGTCTAATAGTGTCGACCCTCTAAGGAAAAGACACGCCATCGAAGATAATCGTTCTCCTCGAGCAACCACTCTAGAGTACCCTGGACAGTCGTCCATTTCTCTAATGCAGCCTGGGACTCTGCCCCTACGGGCCATGTAAGAGTGTCTAATCGCTCGTGCAACACAGAGCGTCCATACTCTCCTTCTCGTAAGATAGTGTGGATATCCGCCATATCCCGAGCATGACATGCAGCTAGTGCGGAGATCTGAGTCTAGACAGGGTCCGGCTCAGCCCTTCCTGCTCTCGATCCCTCTCCAATCTCAAAAGTAGAGACTAAAGTAGAGTCATACCTCCTCTTACGAGGTGGTAGAGCTCTAGGAGCATAGTCGTGCAATGATGAGGACGTTGGAAGTGGTGGTAAAGTGGGTACAAACTGATCCCTTTCCCCAGTTAGGGAAACAGGTAAGACTGGTGGTGTGGCAGTGGTGGAGTCATATAGTATGATGACTCCGGCAGTTTGGTGATCTCCAAACTCAGATTCGGATGGTAGTCCTTGAAGCAATGACGTAGGTAATACTGGTATAGCGGCAACATCAGTCAAGAGAGCGTCAATATCGAGTACATGAGTAAGTGATGAGGCTGGCGATGTCATGATAATCTAAAAATAATAGCATTTCAAAGTTGAGTAAGTATTAGCTTACACAATTCAAAAAGTTTTCAAAATTTAAAATTTATTTTTTGTTATAAGTGCCTTTTAACAGTGTAGGTTAAAAGTTACATAGATACTTATGTGATCATATAGCCAAAGGTTATAAATCAGTGCACAATTAGTTCACATAATATGTATGCTCTATATGCTATATGCCTAACTATTAGGGTCCCTAAAATCAGTTTTTCTTTAAACTGATTTTTATATTAAGTTATAGTTCAGTTTAAAAAAATCTATTATTTAAAAATTTTTAACTTTTTTATTTGGTTCTATAACTATCGCTCTGATACCATTCTGTAACACCCCCAAAGTGTTCAAAATGCAGCGGAATAGTACTTGGGGTGTTACTTGGCAATAGCAAATAGTATATAGAGCATGATCATAAAATATCATTTAAACATATTACATGTATCAAATGTGCACATTAAATAAATTGTCTGAATATTATTGTCCAAACTAGTAACCTTGCCCCTATGGTAAAGATGATACTTCCTATATGATGCTGGAAGTCCAAATGCATGTAAACCTGCTTAGTTACCTGAGAAAACATGTAAAGAAAAATGTGGGGGTCAACACAAAGTTGGTAAATCCACATGGTTTAATAAAAAGTATAATCATGTCAAACAATCACTATAGTAGTAGTGCACCAAGCAACGTACTATAGTAGTTCCTATTGCCTGTAATAGAAGATAGACACAACCAAGAGCCCTTGAGAAACATGTTAATGTCCTTAGACCACCCAATCCGACAATGTTATATATCTGTTTGTCCTGGCCGAGGCACAGTGAGCGCTACTCACCCAGACAGGGGTTGTCAGTCCCAAATAGATCTACTTATAACATCCCGCGCTCATTATCCACACAATTAACTAATACAGTCTACGTGCAATGGGCATCACAATAGGCAAGAAATAAGTTGTTGTCCATGAATGTTTTCATGATAATAAGTAGCATGTTTTCTCCCCAAGTTTAGTATAAAAGCAGTAAAATATGGGGTCATGAACTCACCTTAGTAGTAATGAGGTAGAGATGAAGTCACTGAATGTACTAGAACATATTGATCACAAGGCAGTAGAATTACCTAAGTAATTTAAGTGGGTCTCAGTAGATGCACAACAAAATGCACATAGAAAGTATAGTGATGGAAATGCATGATCACAGGTTTATTAAATTATTTACCATGTTAATTATTCAACTTATAGTAAGTTATCGAACAATATACTCTTTAAATTTAATAAAGTATATTTACCTTAATTTTAATTGTAAAAAGTATAATAAATTAAATAAAATGATTTTTATTTAATTAAGACTTATATAAAAATATAATGTTTCGTAAAAGTCCCTTAAGTTTCAAGAGTTCAATATTAGTCCTCCGTGTTTACACAAGTTAACACTTAACACTTTATAGTTTATTAATAAAATTAAATATTAATACAACTTTAGTTAAATTGCACATAAGTCCTTGTTATATAATACTTTCCAAAACAGCCCCTAGGGCTTGTAACAATTTCTAAATATGGCAAAATATACCCCTAGGGTTTGTTTGTTAACTTTAATTGCAAGTTAAGTCCTTGTTTGTTAGATTTAATTTCAAAACCACCCCTAGGGCTCACCACACTTTCGACATTGACACAAAATACCCCTAGGGTTAGTTTATGTTTCGAAGAGTTACAAAACAAGTCCTTAGGGCTTGTTTGAGTTTCGATAATTGGAAAAACAAGACGCTATGTTTCAAAAATAATAGCACCTTACATTATAAACCCCTAGGGCTCAGTTAGGTTTCAAGTAGTGGAAAAAATGGTCCTTGTTGTTATATTTATGTCTCGATTTATATTTAAACACCCCTTTGCTTATAATAATTTACCAAATGACCCTCTATGTTTATAAAGTTACGAAATTATATTTTATACTATACGGTTTGTGTACTAGAGTTTATAACTTTACGTTTTGACCATAACACGTTTATATTATTACAAATTAGGAACTTTACATTCACAAATGTTTTTATTTAATCCAAATAGTAACCAGTTATGGGCTTTAGCGGTTATTGGGCTTGGTTGGAGGTTGTTGGGCTCGACGTAGCCCGTTTAGGGCCCGATTAGGTTTTACTAGTCTTAAACTGTGTTTTGGGCTTATAAAAGTTTACTAAGTCATGTTTTAATATCAAAAGTTAAATTATAGTAAATAAGCCGAAATGAGCTTATTGGCTTAATGGGCTTATTAGATTTACTAATAGGCTTAGTTTGGGCCAAGTGATTTATGGGTCGGAGGTTTTTTCTAGTCTTATGTTCTTGGGCTTATAAGCCCAATAAGTAATTTATGGCAATGTCCTAGTTTATGTTTGGCTAAGGCTTGCTTTAGCTACTAGTTCCTACATGTTTACTATAGATCTACAAATAGTGGCTAGCAAAACTTATTTGGTTCGGATCTAAGCACTTACACGCGTAGGGAAATCAAGACGAGGGTTATAGTGCTAGATCTAAGGTTTCATGCAAGAGCAAGCTATGTCGAGGCTTCCTAAGGTTTGTTTCTCTATTTTTTTGTATGCATGGGTGTTCTTTATGGTAGTTTTCATGTTGTAGCTAGTTTGTACACGAAATGAGTATGTGTTCCTTATTGTAGCAAGAAATGTAAATGGATACAAAGGATTGTGATACTTACTTGGTGTTGGAGATAAACTATGAGTGATAGTAAGCTAGTAACCCTTTGCTAAGTATAGATCCACAAGAAATGAGTTGTAGCCATGACCTAGGGGTTCCTCTTTGTGACGTGATGTTCAAGTCTTGCAAGCTAGAAGTTAATGCTATGTATTTATGGTTTGAGAGACAAGGATTCGGTTGATATGAATATGGTTTTGAGTGTTTTGTATGTGTGTTCAATACAAACCGAGAGAGAGAGAGAGAGAGAGAGAGAGAGAGAGAGAGAGAGAGAGAGAGAGAGAGAGAGAGAGAGAGAGAGAGAGGAGAGAGAGAGAGAGAGAGAGATATATATATATATATATATATATATATATATATATATATATATATATATATATATATATATATATAGAGAGAGAGAGAGAGAGAGAGAGAGAGAGAGAAAGAGAGAGAGAGAGACAGAGAGAGAGAGAGAGAGAGAGAGAGAGAGAGAGAGAGAGAGAGAGAGAGAGAGAGAGAGAGAGAGAGAGAGAGAGAGAGAGAGAGAGAGAGAAGAGAGAGAGAGAGAGAGAGAGAGAGAGAGAGAGAGAGAGAGAGAGAGAGAGTAAGATATGGACGTTTGGGGTTTGCGTTTAAGTATTGCTGAGAGAGAGAGATGGAATTTATGTTTTGTGGATTGTGATTATACACGAGACAAGAAAGAGAGAGATCTATGGCATATCCTAGCAAATCCTTCCTAAGATCTCACAAGTACCTCATAGTACCATAACCTTAGTTAACAACCTAGTTACAAGTTGCCTTTTGTTTGGTTTGTTAGCTGCGGCATGAGGAGGTCAAGGGACAAAATGTAGCAAATAGTGTTAAGTATAAATGTTAAGGTTGTACATGGTTGAATTTAGGCATGTGTGGAATGGTTTTGTGTTTCTAAAAGTATATATGTTGTGAGTTTATTATTTTCGGCTAAGTTGGAAATACGTTTTGTGACATCCCCAAATTGGTCAAATGCGGCGGAAATAATATTTGGATGTCACGTAGGTGGATCAATAGCAGATAGTACATAGAGCATCAGATAAAATATTATCAAACATTTATTACATGATCAAGAGTGTTAATTGTTGTTTAAATTATTCTAACATAAATAAAAGATTGTTTGTAAGTCCCCAGTAATAAAAATCCCTAGATACGTGCTAGAATGCTGCCTAGCCTGATGCTGGGATCCATGCACAATATAATTACCTTCTTCAAATACCTGAGAAAAACATACTTTTGAGGGTCAACATAAAGTTGGTGAATTCACAGGTTTATTAAATACGTTTGGATGGTAAAACAGTCACTGAAGCAGTGATGCACAAATCATAAATACTTAAAGGTAATTACATTGCCTATTGCCCGAAACTGACACTTGACATGTTAAGCCCTCAACAAATGAGAGCCATTCGCATTAAAATAATGCACCCATTATTCCGTTCTGACTTGGTAAACACCTGTTGTCCCGGCCATGGCACATTAAGCATGATTCACTCAGATGGGGATGGTCAATCCCAAATAGATCTATTTATAACATTCAGGTAATTCTACAATTCTAACAGTTTTAGTTCATGGGTCGTGAGGAATTCTACAATAGACACATGTAATTAAAGTTGGTACAGTTTAGTTTACATCCATAAAGTAAATTGCATGATTTCTTCCCCATAAAGGATTGAAAAGTTTGTAAATACATAAAGTGGGGCCATTAACTCACCTCAGTACAACAATAAAAGTCACAAGAATCCAAAGTAATGCCCACAACACAGTCAACAACCTAAATAATTATACAATCTCAGTAAAAGTATAATAGGATGTATAAAAGTCACTGAAACAATATGTATATGCTTCTACTGGTTTTAAGTATTTTATTAAGATTTTAACACCCCCAATTTACATTGTGCAGCGGAAAATACACAATTGGGTGTTATTCACAAACTTCATTTTACATCCCTTTACATGACCCAAAAACAGTATATTTAAGAATATTTATGGAAATAAATTAAATTAATGTCTAAAACCTTCAATCCCAAGTAAAACCAGCTTAAAATATTATCAGAGTAGCGTATAGGTTCCCCTAGGATCTTAATCAAACAATAAACCTTTTTATCAAAACGATTGACCATTTACTATATGTTTACGACAATAGGGAATTGTTTTAGACCAAATTACTACAAAAGCAATCCCGCAATCCTTCTCCAGCAAGCTCCGCAATCAACAACTTCAACTACCTGAAATAAATGCTTAAAATCATCGACACAAAGGTTGAGCAAGTCTATAGGTTGTACAAAATTATAATTGAAAACATCGTAAAAATCATCAACAATTGTTTAATAGAATTGTGGCCATACAATCTATCAATCAGGTATAATATACAACAGTAGTTATTGAATTGTATTAAGCTCATGACACCGACCCCTTAACTTAGTCACCCACGCCAAATGCCAGCATGACTAGAAAAATTACTAGTGCCCCTACTATGGTATTAATTGCAAGAATACCAATTCTCATTCACATAAAATTATCCTTCCCAGCGGGTTACTCAGCGTAAAGCCCTAGTCTCAGATAGGGTTGTCAGCCCAATAGTACTATTATTAGAATAAGCGGCTATTCCCAACTCGCAACATCAAGTCAAAAGATAGTTAACGGCTCATGAATTTAGGGTCTTACGCAATTAGGTACTTATACAATTCATTTCATCCAAGGAAACATCGGGTCCAACAATTACTCATGAAATGTGTTCATTTTACTTCAAATAGCATGTATCCCCCTCGCGGTTTTTAAAATCATTAAAACAAGTAGAAAGCGAGGCTATAGACTCACCTGTAGTAATAGCAGTAGTATGACGATCTTCGACGATAGTTGATGCCCGGTAAACACAAAAACCGCAACCTATCAAATAAGGCGCGTTCATTAATAATAACTCGAATAAAATCCATACTTAGTAATACCAAACTCAAAATCATAAAATCAAAACCAATCCAAAATAAAAATAATACAAGTGACGTTTTATTTCATTCTAAATATTTTCTATTAGTTAACTCCGTCGATAAAAATCTGCCGGTACACACCAAATGTACAAGCTCGTTTACCCCACTTAAACACGTCAAATTTTTATGATACTAATCAGTAACTTCACTTACTATATATAGAAAGCCCTGTTAAAAACTCATCAAAAGATTTTACTTTTAAAGTTCCCTGCCCGACACATCCTTGAACTACACAAACCGGACAGTTTTACGTTAACAACACTTATAGTCTTTTAACACATTTATTTTTCCCCGTTTATGAAACCGACACTCAACTTTGAAAATAACTCGACAACCTCATACTTAACCTTAAAAATCAGTCCTTTACATATTTGAAAATAAACTTTATAGTCCCCGAGATTCGATCCAAATATCGACAACAATTATATATTGTGTCGGTACTCGTCTCCCGGTACACGAAATAATCAAACTAACGTAACTTTTCGCTCGTTTGGAGCTACAAGTCCTACCTTATACCAAAACGAAGGTAAAAACATCCTCTACAACAATATCTAACTAGTTCATCTCAAACTCAAACTCATATTTACAGAAAATTACTTTTAATAATCTGCCTAAAAATACGTCTTTAAATATCACCCAAAATTAATTTTTCACCATATTTTAACCTCATTTTTACCACTATAAGCATTCCTACATTACTAGTTCATATCATAACATGCTAAATCATCCTAGATGATCAAATCATAAAAACCAAACTCAAAAATATCAACATGCAATCAATAAAACATATACATATGAACATAAACACCTACATATATTAAGAATTTAAGATCAAACATCAAGAATTTCATCCAAAAATGGGTTTTATAAAAATGTTAATGCATGTGGCTAAATTTAGAGAATCAAAAACTAGGAATGGGTCTTTGATTAGTTTTGATTGAATCAAACTTGAAATCAAAAAAATTAGGGTGTTTGTGTTGGTTGGGGTTGACGGAAAAGAGAAGGGAGGAGAGAGGGGAGAGAGATTTTGTGGTGGTGTTGTGTTTGTATGTGTTTTTAGTGGAAGAATTTCCTTTTATATGGAAAAATTTTAGGGTAGTTTTTGCCAATTGTGATTCTTTTGGACCAAAGTATAAATACTTTGTTAAAAAGCGGGAAATGACTATTAGTCACTTTTGAAAATTTTTACGGGTCTCGGGTTTCATAAAAATGCTTCTCAAAACATAAAACGCACACAAAATAATATATTATATAGTCCCGACACGAATTAATACGACATTAAAATAAAAACGTCAAATTATTAAACATCGACATGTTTAAAATAAAATATAAAATTTCTCGGGCATCCGTCGATATCGTCATCACTAATAATCCTCGCAACTCGTCAAAACGTAAAAATAAAAATTTCAACATCATCCAAACCAAATTACCAATCATCATGAAAATCAACCTCGTCAAAAATATCAAAAATATACGTAAAAATGTAATTAAATAATGACCACGGTTTTGGGTTGTTACATCCTACCCTCCTAAAAGAGAGCGACGTCCCGGCGCTCAACCCGCCTCACATTCGCACTCCCTCACTTCTAGAGTCAACGTGACCTCTTATCCTCATGACATACTCACGTCTTTCATACCAGTCCAACTCAATTCTTATGATATCACCATATCCACAATTATTACTACACCAACTTTCAATTTCACCTTCTATTATGCTAATATTCCATCATCATTCATACTCCTTCTGCATCACTTTATCAGTTTCATTCCTGCCCTAATACTCTGATAACTTGACCCCATAATTCAGACAACATACATATACCACAATACTCTGACAACATATATATACCACAACTATGTATGTTCTCAAATTAGACCTCTTATCTACTGATATGACGATTATTATCGCATAAAGATTCCATCTTCACTAATTTCCATTAGTCCTCATAGTAAAATATCATGATATCATCATCCCAAGTTTCTGTTGCCATCGTTCAAATCATCCTTTCACTTTGTCCATTGCTTTCCGAAAATATGCAATATTCCTTCTTAACTCTATTCTTCATACTTTCTGTAGAAATCTCTAATATCCAAAAGTCAATCTCAATCTCTGGTTCACATATAATATGTTCAAACCTTATCCAATACTCATACTTTATCATAGCGATTCCCAATATTCAAAAATTACTCTGCCTCTATGTCCTGAGGTTACACTCAACTAAATACAATGAGATTATCAATAATTCTTACCAGTCACTTAAATACTTTCCATACTCATTTTCCACTTTCATTCATTCAAACAATCTCTATGTCCCGAGTGTAGTGCTTGCTAGTTCACTGAATTACTATACCTTCCATAGTACATTATTACATCTTTCTCATATCATATTACTGTTTAAATAACTCCGTTAGCCCCATCTATTCAAATCTGAAATATATAATGGTCAAATCACTTCCTAATATCGTAATATATTTCATTCCAACCATACTATATTAATACTTCAATTCGAAAAATCCCTTCAATACTACATGCGACACTCTCAACACTCTAAGAATAATTAAATTCTCTTTTTAATCTGAACAATTCATTCACCACTGGTCCTTGCGTTCTTAACACACTCTCTGATCTAATAGAAGAAAAATCAAATAATCACAATAACCGTTTTTGTTTTTATCCCACAAAAACATACATTTCTACTTTCTCATTTCTATTACCATTCTATTTTAAAATTTCCAACAATTTGTTGATCTTCTTTCTTTGATATTCCTTTTTCCATTAGTTTATCAATTCAATTCTAAGGTTCTTTCCATTCCATCCATTCTACTTGTTGTTACCAATATTCCAATTATCTCAAAACTCAAGAGTCGATTCTCAATTACTTCAGAAATTTTATAAGCTCTTTTTCCTTCTTCTCCTTACTAAATACTCACTAGTTGATAGTGAAAGTATCCACACTTATCCTTCATAATCTAAAACATACTTCATAATACAGAACTATAACATATCCCGTCTGAAATTTACCAATTATTATTTCCCAGTCATCATTAAGTAATCCTTAATTCCTCTTCCTTAAAATCCCCGAATGGCATTTATACACAAGTCCTTCTTATTCTTATTTTCTTCATACTTGATTCCATACAAGTAATATTTTTCAATCCCAAAACAAATACCACAATGTCCAATCTCATGATCATATAAACCCCGTTACACTTCTTTATTCAAGTCAACACACTACTATTTCTTTCCTTTCCACTTGATATTATCCAAATATCATCATCGCAGCTCTATAATTCCTTCAGATTCCTCCAATACTAACTATTCAGGCACATAATTTCAATCTATCCTCAGCGCTCATAAACAACTTCCTCAACTACAAAATCAGATCAACTTAAACATATTTTCCATTCAAGCTATAACGTAGATGTATGAATGGATTTCACACATTTAGTTCTTTTTTGTCAGCCTTATCCTTGGTTCAAAAATCAGTGAAAACCTCCTAATAAACCTCCGATAATACTCAGCTTACACAAAGGAATTGACAAGCTTCAGTCGGTTTCGTCGGTATCGACAAAGCCTCAATCGTTTCAATCTAGTCAGATTTTTACGATAACTTCAGCCATAGATTGTTCATTCTAAAACATCTATAATACTCCAACTAAAAATCTTATCCAAAAATTTTTTTTACACACCATTCCTTTTTAATAACAATTTTCCAATTGTTAGGGATTACCTTTCTTCCCTTCAATCATGTATTCATCACACTGATCATTCCCAATCAATAATGGACACCGTTATCAGGTGCTTAGTTTGTTCAACCTTACAGCAATCATCTCATTTCTTCCCTTATTACATCTCTGATGACTTATTTTTCCAGTCAAATCATATTATCCTTATTGTCACATCTGCCAATCCTTATAATCAAACATATTACCATTCTCAACTTCCTGACAATGCTATATAGTATAATATACAATCAGATTGGATAACTCGTATCACCAAGCTAACACAAAGCTTCCTTTTTCCCATGACGACGGTGAACTCTACGATTCCGTAGAACAATCACATAGGATCCTCAAGTACTAACCCATCTTCTCATTCCTTTCCGACTACTACTAGTAAAGCGCATAGAAAATTCGACTTATTGTAGTTTCCTACTACATACCTTCTCCTCATTGACCAATAAAATCGTCAAATAGAAATTCCACTGATTACTCCCTGAAATCAGTACTCAATGTTTAACAACATTCCAATTTAATTCTTTCCACCTTTATTTATCATATCCTATGATATTCATCCTTATCCCGGTTAACTTTCTCACAACTCTACTTCAGTTAATTGCGCTATACTTCTTAATTCCATAAACTCAGAAACTATTTCCTTATATATATATATATATATATATATATATATATATATATATATATATATATATATATATATATATATATATATATATATATATATATATATATATATATATATATATATATATATATATATATATATATATATATATATATATATATATATATATATATATATATTATTCTTCCGTCGGTGAATTTCTCATTTCAACCAATCGCAAATTCTCGTTGATTTCTCGTCCTTAGTTCTGCTAAAATCTAACATCTTCAAATCTCAATATATCCTCAATAACACCTTCAGAATTTAGATACACCATCAATAACACTTTCAGAATTTCAATAAGATTCTAACTCAATGACTACTAGATAAAAATACAAAAATTACTACATCTAAATCTCAAATCTTATCAGCATTTCTAAAATATAGGCTGTAATAGCAGTAACATTTCTTTCATATTGATCTTCCATTATATGAATAATTCCTTTATTCAATCTCCTTTACCGAAATGAAAACATTTCATTACTATAGAATTACCAATTTTTATACCACATTCCTTGTCATTCCTTCAGCAGCTCGACCTCCAGTTATTCCTTACTTACATCAAGTAAATAGATAATTACTTAAGTGGTATAAAATACATGTGATCTACACATCATACTTCCTTCTGCTTACCCGATTTATAGCAACTGCTTGAATACCATCTCTTCTTATCTTAGACTATTAAATTCCAAGTTTACCTTCTCTTAGAGGAAATAAATTTCCTATTCCTTATTGTCATTCGCAACAATACCATTCCTTTATCCTTTTTTGCCACACTTAATTTCGAATCAGGATCAATCTTTAAATTACCATCTCTTTTCGTCTAGTTGAACATTCCCAAATGACTATCGATATATTAAACATCCATCAGTTACTCGAACTTGACCAGTTGCACCTTTCCAATTACCATCAATAGTCGTACGACACTCTTCATCGCTTCTTTCCTCATTCCTAACAATCCAATACACAGACATCCTTTTTAAAAAAAAATCTTGCAGAATAATAGCAGCATCTCTAACTGGAACAGCAGCATCTTCAGTATCAGCAGCATCTTCAGTTTCAGCAGCATCTTTAATTTCAACAGCACCTTCAGCTTCAGCAACATCTTCAACTAAAACAGCAGGATTTTCAATCTCAGCAGCATCTCGTCTCCTCAGCACTATCAGCTTCAAACAATCTAACCGCTATTCCCATAATCACATAATCTACCCTAATGGTTGGCAACCCTTGGAGACATATTTCAAGATACTCAGTCACACACACACAGGAATCCCTGTTAATGACAGAAACATATCTCACTCAACTCTTTCCATTGTTATAACAGTAGAAAGAAACTTAATGAGTATACACATCGAGATAGAAAGAATAGGGTCTTTTTATCAAGATATAACATGAATACTGCATACGCCAACAACACAATACTACCTAAATTCCATAATCACCTCAAAAGAAAAGATACAAAGACACATCAAAATACTAAAGGGTAATAGTAGATATTATCCATAAATCCGAGAAAATCGAAACAAAACCTTGTCGCTAATGTCACTTACCCTTACCATCCTAAACAACAACAATAATAATAATAATCCATCACAATACTACCTCACAACATCTAGATAATCCAAATACAATACAACATAATAATACATAAACTGAAATACAACAACAATCCATCATTACATCACTCCATAGGATGTGGTCCATCACTTTCTCCAACTTGGCTCGTTCCTTTTTCATCTTCAACTGGTCCTAACTTGCAGCACCTCCCTTTTGGATCTACACACGGTGGATTCCTAAATCCATACTTCAAAATTCCTCCTTGGCACGGCGGATCTATCATATAAAGAGTATTAGGATACACCTCACTATCCTGAAACTTCCAATGTGGCTCAAGATACGACACAACACGATCTACATATTCACTTAACCTGTGAAGCCTATCTATCTATTTCTGATACTTCTCAAAATCAGTCCCCATAACTTCTCACTTCTGCCCTAACCTCAGTTCTTCTAACCTCACTCTCAGTCATATAATTATCACTATCAGATTCTACAACATTTTTCTTATCATTCGTATCATCCTTGTAATTTAACCATCCACCTAAAATATTATGATCACCTACATACTGATTCTGCAAACTCCATTGACCTACAACAAATCCCCCATTCTTGACGTAATATGGTATGTAAAACATTTTCTGAAATCACAGAAATTCATAAGTACATAAGGTCATTATTCAAAAATATATATGCAATGCATAATCATGCAAATGTAAATGAATTACGTATGCCAAATATATATGTATGCGATGCAATGAAATGCAATGCAAATGATAATTATACAATATTCATAAAAATGAAATTATGATGAAATTATGATGAAATTATGATGAAATTATGATGAAATTATGATGAAATTATGGTGAAATCACTCCACGTCCTTTCATTAATACCAATACCTCATTGCAGTACTTACTTAATAAATACTCAAGAATTCACAATAATTATAAGGTATTCATCTGTAATAACAAAGCATAACAAAAATAAATAATCTTACCGAAGTTATAGTTTAGGACATTTTCAAAAATCGACCTAATTCGCTATAACTAAAAAGCTCTGGTTACCAATCTTTAACACCCCCAATTTACATTGCGCAGCGGAAAATACACAATTAGGTGTTATTCACAAACTTCATTTTACATCCCTTTACATGACCCAAAAACAGTATATTTAAGAATATTTATGGAAATAAATTAAATTAATGTCTAAAACCTTCAATCCCAAGTAAAATCAGTTTAAAATATTATCAGAGTAGCGTACAGGTTCCCCTAGGATCTTAATCAAACAATAAACCTTTTTACCAAAACGATTGACCATTTACTATATGTTTACGACAATAGGGAAAGAAATCCTGTTTTAGACCAAATTACTACAAAAGCAATCCCGCAATCCTTCTCCAGCAAGATCCGCAATCAACAACTTCAAGTACCTGAAATACATGCTTAAAATCATCAACACAAAGGTTGAGCAAGTCTATAGGTTTTACAAAATCATAATTGAACACATCTTAAAAATCGTCAACAATTGTTTAATAGAATTGTGGCGATACAATCTATCAATCAGGTATAATATATAACAGTAGTTATTGAATTGTATTAAGCTCATGACACCGACCCCTTAACTTAATCACCCACGCCAAATGCCAGCATGACTAGAAAAATTACCAGTGCCCCTAGTAGGGTATTAATTGCAAAAATACCAATTCTCATTCACGTAAAATTATCCTTCCCAGCGGGTTACTCAGCGTAAAGCCCTGGTCTCGGATAGGGTTGTCAGCCCAATAGTACTATTATTAGAATAAGCGGCTATTCCCAACTCGCAACATCAAGTCAGAAGATAGTTAACGGCTCATGAATTTAGGGTCTTATGCAATTAGGTACTTATACAATTCATTTCATCCAAGGCAACATCGGGTCCAACAATTACTCATGACATGTGTTCATTTTACTTCAAATAGGATGTATCCCCCTCGTGGGTTTTAAAATCATTAAAACAAGTAGAAAGCGAGGCTATAGACTCACCTGTAGTAATAGCAGTAGTATGACGATCTTCGACGATAGTTGATGCCCGGTAAACACAAAAACCGCAACCTATCAAATAAGGCGCGTTCATCAATAATAACTCGAATAAAATCCATACTTAGTAATACCAAACTCAAAATCATAAAATCAAAACCAATCCAAAATAAAAATAATACAAGTGACGTTTTATATCATTCTATATATTTTCTATTAGTTAACTCCGTCGATAAAAATCTGCTGGTACACACCAAATGTACAAGTTCGTTTACCCCACTTAAACACGTCAAATTTTTATGATACTAATCAGTAACTTCACTTACCCTGTTAAAAACTCATCAAAAGATTTTACTTTTAAAGTTCCCTGCCCGACACATCCTTGAACTACAAAAACCGGACAGTTTTACGTTAACAACACTTATAGTCTTTTAACACATTTATTTTTCCCCATTTATGAAACTGACACTCAACTTTGAAAATAACTCGACAACCTCATACTTATCCTTAAAAATCAGTCCTTGACATATTTGAAAATCCATTTTACAGTCCCCGAGATTCGATCCAAATATCGACAACAATTATATATTGTGTCGGTATCGTCTCCCGGTACACGAAATAATCAAACTAACGTAACTTTTCGCTCGTTTGGAGCTAGAAGTCCTACCTTATACCAAAACGAAGGTAAAAACATCCTCTACAACAATATCTAACTAGTTCTTCTCAAACTCAAACTCATATTTTCAGAAAATTACTTTTAATAATCTGCCTAAAAATACATCTTTAAATATCACCCAAAATTATTTTTTCACCATATTTTAACCTCATTTTTACCACTATAAGCATTCCTACATTACTAGTTCATATCATAACATGCTAAATCATCCTAGACGATCAAATCATAAAAACCAAACTCAAAAATATCAACATGCAATCAATAAAACATATACATATGAACATAAACACCTACATATAATAAGAATTTAAGATCAAACATCAAGAATTTCATCCAAAAATGGGTTTTATAAAAATGTTAATGCATGTGGCTAAATTTCATACCAATGTGTAGAGAATCAAAAACTAGGAATGGGTCTTTGATTAGTTTTGATTGAATCAAACTTGAAATCAAAAAAATTAGGGTGTTTGTGTTGGTTGGGGTTGACGGAAAAGAGACGGGAGGAGAGAGGGGAGAGAATTTTTGTGGTGGTGTTGTGTTTGTATGTGTTTTTAGTGGAAGAATTTCCTTTTATATGGAAAAAATTTAGGGTAGTTTTTGCCAATTGTGATTCTTTTGGACCAAAGTGTAAATACTATGTTAAAAAGCGAGAAATGACTATTAGTCACTTTTGAAAATTTTTACGGGTCTCGGGTTTCATAAAAATGCTTCTCAATACTTAAAACGCACACAAAATAATATATTATATAGTCCCGACATGAATTAATACTACATTAAAATAAAAACGTCAAAATATTAACCATCGACATGTTTAAAATAAAATATAAAATTTCTCGGGCATCCTCGATATCGTCATCACTAATAATCCTCGCAACTCGTCAGAACATAAAAATAAAAATTTCAACATCATCCAAACCAAATTATCAATCATCATGAAAATCAACCTCGTCAAAAATTTCAAAAATATACGTAAAAATATAATTAAATAATGACCACGGTTTTGGGTTGTTACAAAGATCCTTGTAATTTAATTTATCGTTATACAAGTAATAGAAGACGGTTTTATAAAAGACGGTTTTATTTAATAAAAGTCTCCAAAACTTAATGTTTTCGTACTTGTACCCTTATAAATTGAAACATTTATTAAAGACGGTTTTATATTCATTTAAAATATACAAGATTTATAATAAATATATTTAATATAGTTATTCTTATAAATTATTTGTATTTATATATATAATTTATATAAATAACGTTTACAAAAACGTGTTACATTTCATTTAATAAAAGTCTCCAAAATTTATATAATTTAATTAAATGACAAGTTTATGAATGAACATGGTTTTTGTATTTATCGTGTTATTTAAGTTTACGCTTTTTTAATTATTAGGGAAAGTATATAATTAGGGTTTATATAAGTTTAGGTAAATTACAACTCTAGTCCCTCAACTATATAAATATTCTTTCGGTATATTTATACAAACGCCCCGAGAGCTTGTATAAGTTTCAAAGTTTGGCAATTTAGGTCCTTGTAGTTCAGTTAAGGTTAGGGGTGTTCACAATTTACACAACATCCCCCTAGGGCTCGGTTTAAATTCGGAAAATGGCAACATGGGTCCTTGTGGTTTCGAAAAATATAAAGAAGGCACAAAAAGTAACCTAGGCTTATATAAGTTTACCAAATGGTCAAAACTAGTCCCTTAAGACTCGAACTGTAAAACCCGCATGCTTTTACCATGAACAGTACACTTAGTAATCGTACGTACAAGATTAAAACTTTCCTTTTATAACATGAATACGCTTCACGAATATTAATTACAAGAATTACGTACGTGTTATTACACGATACGTATTAAGTACGTATTAATACATGATAATTAATATCAAGAATAATTATAATCACGAGCATGAAATCATGAACGTAAGAATCACGAACATATAATTATATATTTACGTATATTATTATTACGATTACGTACAAGTATTTATAATAACACGAATATTTAATAATAACGTAATGTAAATACAATCACACGAACACGTATTATATTAGAGCACGAAAAAGCTTCGGGTTTCCCTTGGTGGTCCCTACAAGCCGCGGCAACAAGGAGAAGATGGGGCCTAGCCCATAATTTATTTTACTAGATAAACTAATATGGTAAATATTCATTCACACTAAATTTTCAAGAAAATTAAAACCCTAAATCTTTCTCCTTCTCTCTCTTGGCGGGCGGCTACATCACAACACAAGGGTGGTTGTTCGGTTTTTTTAAGAAATCCTAAGAACATGTTCGTGTAATCATTATCCATCCATTCCACGTGTTTTGGTAATCCGAAAAACTTTCTTTTCATTTCTTTTTATGTTTTTATGAACATATGATAATGGGGATTTAAAAACAAGAGTAATTAACATGTTAAAACTATAGTGGGTAAATCAATTAAGGGTGTTTTCGGGTTTGGTTGTTTCGGCCGCCACACAAATCGAGAGCCACAAGGCTCTCGACGTCGTTTGGTTCGCACCACCAACCAAGACCTAGGAATTGGTGGTGTTTGGCTCGGTGAACAGCAGGGACAAGACACCCCGACATGCGTCGGGGGTGTCTTGTGGTTTGTTTGGTCTCGACAGCAACACAGCCCACCACCGGCTTAAGCCAGTGGCTATTTTGGGTAAGCAGGGGTAACCACTCGCAGGCAGGGGGAACCACCGGCAACTGCCGGTGGGAACCCTTTTGGTTAGCGGCTAACCAAGAGAGAACAAGACCACCGGCAGCAGCCGTTGGCAGTTTGCCGAGAGCAGGGGCAACCGGTTTTAGGCCGGTTTGCCAATGTTTTCGGGGGTGTTCGGTTCACGGGTTTCACGGGTTCGGTTCATGACATGTTTTAATAAAATAATACACGGGTTCGGGCTACGATTATTTTTACAAGTTTAATTAGTTTTACAAGTATATTTATTTTACAAGTTAATTAAATTAATTTAACATGGCATATAATTAATTTAATTAAAACATGGAATTAGGTTTATTATATTATTTAATAATACATGATTTTATCTTAAGTATTTTATTATTTAATTTAGACTATAGTAATTAATTAATTATTAAAAACATGACATATAATTAATTAATTATCATGACTTAGGTTATATTAATATAGATATTAATACATGTTAACCTAAGTATTTTATACACTTTAATTTAATAAAATCATGTTTATATTTAATTAAATCTTATAACCTATAGTTTATTTAATTAACATGTTATAACTAATAAATTATATTATTAATCACATGACTTAGTATATTTAATCAGTAAAACTAAGGTTATATTATTAGCTTATTAATTCAGCTTATTTATAAATATGGAAACTTTCTATTTCAGGAAACTTACTATTTTTGGAAACTTAATGATTTCTAGAAACTTATCTATTTTAAGAAGTTAATCTATTTTTGAAAACATTCTATTTTAGGAAACCTGATATTTTAGAAAGTTACTTATCATTTCACGACAAGTATAATAATACAAGTAATACTTAATCAGAAGATACATAATACATGTTAAACACAACATAACGTTAAAATCCGTAAAACAAGACATGAACATATAAAAGAAGCTAAGACACGATATAAAACCAGTTACCTAGTTAGTAATCATAATACTTATACACATATACTATTTATGTACCATTAGTTAGATCTAAGTATGATTCTCTTTCGTTCGTCTTCTTCGTTCACTGGACATAAGGTACGGATTTCCCGTCCTTTCAGTAAGGACATTCTTTCCTTATTAGGATTTCCCCGTCAACAGCCAACTGTTTTCCAATATTTGTTTTATTTGTTGGATACTTATGTTAGATTAAGAGCCTAAGCCATATACATGCATGACAAGTGTCACCTAGTTATGGAGGTACCATAACCATAACAATGGAGGCACTAGTGTTATGACTTCCCCACGGCGAAGTGATTGCTCGTGGCGTCCCTTTTCAGTTTTGGCCATTATAATATATTATCATGTGGGGCGTATGGGTGTATCCTAGTTACATGTTTATCAGTATCATCAGAGTGAATGTGATGTGTGCCTTGCATCCTTCACTAGGAGCTGATCCCTCCTACTTAGACAATTTAATTAGAGGCAACCCCTCTAATTACGTGACGAGGTCTCCCCTCCAAGTATTCATGCACGGTGGAACCTCATGACCTATATAGGCTATTTGGTTTATTAATACAGTTTTTATATAGAAACATAAGTCTTTTCAAACTATAAAACCAGTTTTATGAACATGAATCCAGATTGCTTAGAACTTATGTTATTCCGCTGTAATTAGTCTTATTTATGTTTTAACGATTCATACTATGTCGTATATCCGTGCACTGAGCGTTATACTCATCCGTTACTTTCTTTTCCATGTCCCAAAACGACAGGTACCTAAGGACGGACTCGAGCATTTGGAGGAAGTGCATAGGATGGAAGCTGCCATAAACTTCTTCTCCTTTTTGCCATATACTTATGCTTGTCTAGTCTTTCCTAGTTCATTTACTTTATTTATGTTTTGGGCTTATGTTTGGGAACCGATGTTTGATTCCGGTTTTCCCTATGGTCATGTATGTTTTACTACATATTACCTTGCATGCTTTGATGACACGCTATAATTACGCGTAACAGTCCACTTATCAAAGTGGAGTGTTACAAATATGGTATCAGAGCCTAAGTCTTCGACCTGTAGGCTCTAAAACTTGACTTGTGACTAGTGGGTAGTCATCAAGAGCTTCCTAATCTAACGCTTGCTATTCCATGTAATTATGTTTTCAGCACCTTGTTGTTTAACCATGATGTTTTCAACACCTTGTTGTATTAACCATGATGTTCTCATTAGTATTGCTTTTTCTAATATGGACTGAACAACCGTCATCCATACATAGTTACGTGTCATTGTTTCATGCATGATGTTCCTTGTGAACTGTGGCCAATGTGAACTGAACCTAATATTTCATAATTGGTCACATAAAATTTTTTCTGTTAAGTTTTGACAGCTGAGTTTCATTCATTTATTTCATGTATCTTTGTCGCAGGAATTATGACTAAGTAATGGTTGATACAGGACTGGCCCGATTTAGTCGCATGTGCTTTTATCAAAACTTTTAACTTTTGACCGACCCATTGGTGTCCACTTCGCTATGTCTTTGTTTTGGTGAACCGACCCACAGGCATTCACCCTCGAGCAAATAAAGGTTTTCATAAACTGCATCATGCATTCACGCACTGTTTTTCATGCATAAAATTTTTCTCATGATTTATTGGCATAAATTTTTTTTCATGTCCCCTCATAAGTTACTATGTTTTTTTATGACAAGTGCATTTTCATACTATCATGGTTAACTTCGTTTCACGCTGATTATGTTGTATACTCCTTCATGTTAAGTTGTTTCATGTTTCTTCATGTTGATTTCGTCTTCATGTTGATTACGTGTTACGTCTCTTTTGTTGTTTATGCTCTTATGATAGTCATGGTTGGTTTTCATTAATCATGCTTTCAAGCAAATCATCGTTGACTTTTGTGTAACCACACTTTAGCGTTTCTTTATGCAACCAGAATGATGTATATGCTGGCATTGCTAGGTTGTCATGATGGTTTTCTAACCGTTCAACCAATTATTTTTCCTTTCAAATCATGTCAGATGATCGAACCCATACCGATCATTTCACGTGTATTACATGGGTACTCTATGTACCGTATGCCATGTGTATTATACATACCGTAATCCCTGTGTATTTCACTTGCAATACTTCACGAGTATTCACTTGTCGATTCTAAATTATCTCAGGTGTACTCTACTTGTTTATACTCTACAAGATTGCTGCTCCCGCTCAAAACTTGGAGATGTTACGAAAGTTGATGCTGCTGATTATTTTTTAGACGCTACGAGATGCTGATGCTAATCACAAACCTGGAGATCTTACAAGATGGAGACAAAGGCGTTAGATCAAAGCGATCGGACGAGAAGATGCTTCACCACCAGATGATTTCCATCAATCTTTGTCCCTAATTCTTTGTTACATGTCACACATTATTTAGTTGTAGATTCAGTCATATGAGTAAGAATCGGTACCGACCGGCTACTCAGCTGAATAGTTACATGAATCACAGTCATGAGAATGACTGTCATGGAACTGACAGACAAGATGATAATAACCACTACTATGACAGCAACTATCCTAGCAATCGCAACAAAATCTCCGGCCACAGACGTGATCAGAAATACAAGGGTCAGTAGTCCAACTGATCCGCCAATTTTGGCATAATAACCTAAGAGTTTCAATTTTATTCGTTTTTCACCTAGGGACACATGTCAAGACACCAGTCAAGACACATGTCTCATATAGTTTTGCTAAAGAGACATGGAAAGACATATGTCATAAGCACTTTTTTCAAGACATGAGTCAAGACACATGACTCACGTCTTTTTTGGAACATTCCCAAGAAATTCAGGGTGCCGTCCAAGGGGTATATCCATTTTGTTGTACCATGTAGTAAGCAGGCCACAAGAATTTCAGTACCTTCGATGGCGTATTAGTCACTTCTGGACACGCAGACAAGCAAAACACATTCAGTGAGACCTGTCACGTTTGCTTCACGACACTTTCATTTTGATTTCATACTTCATATATCCAAGACCATAAAGGACGCCATTCGTATCACCCATGTATACGAAGGTTTTCCTCAAGTCCAATGATAAGAACCAATCTGCTAACGAACTTACCTCGAACAGATCCGAGTTGAATTTAATCCTAACTATGGACTACGAACAGCACACCATGCTACGATTCATGATTGTGTACAGTGATGTTCAGGCTCCTGAATACATTCAGCATGGCTTTCCATCAGGAATATCTGTACAAATTATCCTTGCTTTACAAGTACGTGCTTTGTTAGCCATGGCTGCTAAAATTTTCAAGCTGTCAGTTAAGACACGACCACTGAAGTTCTATTTACGCATAACCAGCCGATTAGTCTGATGAGACTGCTTTTATACATGGTCTCATCGTCCAAAACGGCCTTAAAATGCATAAAATATCATAAAATAGACCAAATATATGCTCGTGTTTGTTACTTGTGTATTTTTAGGTACGGATATTGAGGAATTGGCAAAAGAACACAAGAATCAATCAAAAACGAACACGGGAAACGAAGTCGCACAATGAACCGGGCCCAAGTTTGGAATTTTGCAAAAAGACCCTTGAAGAATTGAAGATTGGCAAAATTAGTCCCTCATCTTTGAAGAACTTGTCACAATTGACCCTCCATTTATCAATTGTACAAGAATGGTCCTTAATATTTGAAGATATTACACTTCCAGTCCTTGAAGAATCAAGTTTATACAAAAGGAGCCCTTGGATAAAGTTTTTAAAAGTTTTGTGCCACTTTTGACAAGTTGTCAAAAGTTGACAAGGCATAAACAAGCGCTGATGGACTTTATTTACAAAGTGAAGAAATGTTGAAACCTTGGGGACCTGTCCTGCCAATTAACCAAACAAACCCAACCAACCAGACCCTGACACATCAGCCCTACCCACCCACCAACCCATAACCATTACCCAAACCCATGACCCTACCCGTCCAACCCAAGTTTATTTAATAAACCCCAGTCAACCAAGTCAAACCACTTACCCATTTCCCTCCAAACACTTTATTTAAAAATCCTTTTACCCAAAATAGATTAAACCCCCTTCTAATCCCACTTAAACCCTAATTATCACCAGGACCAATTGAGTTCAAACCAAAGGGTTTTTTGTTCAAAACTTCCAGATAACAAATTTAACACACCCTCATCACATCCCACACCCAAACCGTGACCCTGGACAACCCCATGTGAAGGTGGACCCCTCCCCTGCTCACGTCTCACTCACCAAAACCCAATGCCCGACCAAACCAACCATCCAGATACTCCCCTTGGTCCCCAAGATCAAATAAACGTCCAAGATTCATTCAAATGTCACCAACACCAGCTGGATCATCACATGGCACGTTTTTGACCCAAAAATCAGTCAAAGACTCAAGGGCCTTTTAGGCATTTCAGAACTAGGGTTTTAAGCATTCTAGTATGTTCTACTAAGTGTATAAAAGGAGGATGAAACCTGTTCATACCCCTTGTTCCAGTTTCTTAGCAATTTTCACTTGTAATTCCTTTTTAAAAAATTAAAAGTTTGGTGTTTGATAATCTCAAGTGTAATTCCTTTTTAGTGTTTTTAAAAGTTGTGTATTGTGAAAAGGCTAAGGATTCTGAGTTCCATTTTTATATTGGTTAACTAATTTTGAGTTCCAAAATTAGTTAAGGTTTTTGTGAATTTGAGATTTTGTGACAGAAAGTGTGTTCAAGGATTTTGTGTTTAAAGTTCAAGTAATTGGTGTTTGAGTGTTGTTGAAAACGTGTTAAGAAGGTTTGAAAAAGTTTTTGGATAGGTTTTAAGAAGAAAGAACAAGAAACAGAATATATATATTGTTATATTATTTTGCTTTTTCTTTGATTTTTTTTTAAGCAGGTCATTGTTTGTTGATTATAGTTCTGCACCAACCCGAGTTGGTAGGGAGGTGGATATACATCCACTAGGGCTTTGGATGTAAAGCCCTAAGGTAAATCTCTTTTACCTTTGTAAAATCTCAGAAAGTATGGTTTCATTTGATCTTGTTGGATTTGCTGATAGAAGTGTGTTAAGGTGTTGGATTTGTGTTCTCATGATATGTTATGCATGTGAGATAGTATATGAATCAGTTTGAGTAGCTTTTTAAGTAAATTGGTTAGTTAAAAATCGTTTTCAAGAAATAAAAGGGTGTTTGGAAACAGGTTTAAGCAGGATAAAAATCTTGATTCATGATTTAAAAACGTGTTAGAGTTTATGAAAAAGGTTGAGTTAGGTTATTAACTAGTTGGTAAGTCAGTTTAGAAAGTTTTGGAACAAGTTGCAAGTGTTAAAAGTGAAAAAGTGAGTTTGAAATCTGCATAACCATTTTGCTGCTTATTTTTTTATGAACTTGAGCTTGAATCTTGTGGAATCTGTTAAGTGTTAGGGTATTTGGTTTGTTGAAGTTGATTGTGTGCCATTGGGTGCTATTGTGTGCAAAACATAGGAGCTTGAATCTCATTGGTGTGCATTTTGCTTAACAAACAGTCCTCAGACCTAGCTTAAAGACCTCAGAGACTGGATTTGCTTTTGTGTGCATTGATTTGTGAATTTTGGTGTGCAAGGTGCTAGTATTTGCTTATATCTTGACTCCTTGTGCTTCAATAAGCACAAGGGTGCCCATTGTGTCCCAATATCTACACCAAACAAGTACAAACCAAGCTCCTCTTGGTTTCCAAAAGTTTACAAGTAAACTGCCATACTTGTTCATCAGAAGTATTAGCAGACCTGGGCACATTTTAGCTCATAAATCACTTAATCTTTGTTTGTTTTTGATTTGGTTTGTGTTTTTGTGCTTAGAAAAGTTTCTGGATTCAAATTTTTAAAATTTGAAAAAAAAAAAAAAAAATTGCCAAAAAGGACGTGGCCAGGACTCGAACCTGCGCCACTCCTCTCACACACATACGCTCTAACCATCTGCCCTAGGGTCTTTGACTGGTAAGAGTTTACAAGGTTAAATATATAAGGTGTTTGTGTTTTGGTTTTTCTACAATAAGCCGTGAGCTTTTTAGCTTATTCTGGCTTATTTATTAAACTTTTTGGGCTTAGCTCATTTTTCCTAGGACATTTATAGATATTAGGATTTTTCTGTTTAAAAATATTATTTTTCCTTTTATTTAATTAATTATTAGGATTATTTCTAGTTTTATTTTTAGAAAGTCATTAAAAAATATTAAACAGTAATAAAAATACAAAAAAATAGTTTTTAGGTTTTTATTTGTATTTTTGAGGTTTACATATAAAAAAGTTTTCAAAAAACTTTAATTTTTGATTTTATTTGATTTTAGGTTTTTTTATCAAATTTTAAAAATTAATATAAAATTAATTAAGAGGTTTTAGAAACTCTAATTTTCATTTCCTTCTTAGTTAGATTATTTAGGATTTTTGAGAATTTTTTAGAATTTATTTGAGAACTTTTAATTTTTTAGAATATTTTAATATTATTTTATTCATTAAAATAAAAAGTTTTATTTTTAACTTTTTTTTCATTTTTCCTAGATACTAGACATTAAAATAGGACCTTTGTCACTTTCCAATTAATTTTTAGGCTTTTCAATTAATTTTTAGAATTAATTTAAGATTTAATAGATTTTAATAGATTTTAGGAGTTTAAAAATAGTTTAATTTGGTTTTAAAATTTTTAAAAATAGTTTTTAGTTTAATTAGGTCATTTTTGAGGTTTACAAACTATAAAATCTTGTTTAGGGCTTTTTAATATTTAAAAGTGATTTTAAGGGGCTTTAATTAGCATTAAAAAGTCATTATTAAATTAATTAAAAGGTTTTGGCAATTTTGGATTTTTTGTAAACCCTTAGAATTTTATTGTGGATTTTTAGTAATTTTTAGGAATTTTTAGGTTAAAATTTTAAATTTTGTGCTTTTTACGTTCTACGTCGTAACTTTCTAGTAGTGTTTTTGCCTTATTTTTCTATTTTTTTTCGTCTTCGTCATTTTCTCTTCTTTTCTTCTCATTAATAATCAAAAAACATAATCAATCATTCATTACACAACACACGTGCCTCCTCGAGAGAACGAACTCACCTCATTGAGTCATAAGTGCTTGGTTTTCCTAAACCGACACTTAACGCTTACCACTTTTTGTGTTGCTTTGTTTTTCCTAAAATAAAGTATATACAAAAATAACTACATCAAAAATGGCGCCGCTGCCGGGGAGGCGTGTTGTGTTTTGATTGACAATTGTTGTTTTCTATATTAGCCATATAATATATTGTATTAATAGCACTCTATTAATACGTATTATCGTTTTTCGGTTTTTGTGTGAATATTATTACTATATTGTATACGTAGAACAATAAATATACAAGTACTCCAAATACGTGAGCAATCACAACCTTGATTCGGGATTTCATCACTCGATCATTGTATTCGAATCTCAAACCAAAGAAAAAGGCAAAAATAGATAAATACTTTCGTGAAGCTTAATCTTGATAATACAAACTATAAGGTGGGTATAAGGCGGTTGTATTTCACAACCTAAAGGAAAAAGGCTCTTAAGTGCTTCGCGCCGCCTCGTTTCCTCCGCTTGCTTGTGCGTATTTGATTTTGAGAGTGAATCGAGGGTTTTGCCGCCCAAAGTATTATTACATATCATATATATTTTCTTGGTTTCCATTTGATTAAACCCTCTTGAACGATTTGGTGTTCCACCATCGTTCTAAAGTCATCGAAGGCGTTCACTCCACGTGATCGTTTTCATTCCTTGAGGCCTTTTTAATCAAGAGATTTGATTAGTGAGGAGATTTGTGGACTCATTGTCTACTTAATACATTCACCAATTTCTAAAAAAGGTTAATACAATCAAAAACCACAAAAAAATTGAAAAACACAAAATACCAAAAAGAATCTTCTTTGCTCGCCTTCTCGTTGTACGTGACGTTTATGCAAACTCGCTCTAAAGCTAGACGTGCTCGTAAACGAAGAAACAAATCACTCACTCTTTCTAGTGAGGAGTCTCCTATTGACGAACCCATTGTACGAGAAGAACCAACCATGGCGAATCGAACTATGATGGAGTTACTTCAAGCACCCACCGAGGGTTATGGAGAAGCTATTGTGATTCCCGCAATCCTTGCGGAGAATTTTGAGGTGAAAACGTGTTTGTTGTCAATGATCCAAAACAACAAATTCCGTGGTGATGAGAAGGACAATCCCCACAACCATATCCGCCAATTTAATCGTCTTACCGCCACGTGCAAATTCAAGGATGTCTCGAATGACTCGATTAAGATGATGTTGTTTCCGTATTCCTTAGCGGGGCCCGCTAAAATTTGGTTAGAGAAAGAGCCACCCAATTCTATATTGACGTGGAAGGATCTTGTTTCGAAATTCGTGAACCAATTTTTTCCGCCCTCTAAGACTACGCATTTGAAAAATGAGATTTCTAAATTTTCACAAGAATCAAATGAAAGTTTTTCTACGGCTTGGAATAGGTTTAAGGAGATGTTACATGAATGTCCTCATCATGGTTTTTCCGATTTGCACCAAATCGACACGTTTTACAATGGACTTAACGATCATGAAAGAGATTATTTAAATGCCGCCGCGGGTGGTAATTTTTTGTGTAAAACGGTTGAAGAAGCTTTGGTCATAATCGAGAATAGGTCTAAGGTTTATAGCCCTCGTCACACACCGAGTGTTGCCAAAAGGGGCTCATCATCGTCTCAAAGTATCAATGCATTACATGATGAAGCAAATGAAGAAAACCGATTTCTCGATAGATTTGCAAACCTTATGTCCCATTGGAAGGCTCAAGAAGCTTCCAACACCGCTTCGGTTAAAGCGGTTTCTAAGAGTTGTTTGTCGTGTGGGGGAGCTCATGATCTTTCCGAGTGCATTACCGCGGATGGTAACACTTCGAATGCTTTTGTAGCCACGGGAACTTATAACCAAATCGGTCAAGGTTCACGTTCAAATCAAGCTCCACCCAATCAAAATGCTAATAATTATCGCAACAACAACAACCAAGGTGGAAATTACCAAGGAAATCAAAGAAATTATAACAAAGGTAATTACCAAAGTGGAAATGGGCAAATTTCAAACCAAAACCAAAACCGTGATTTTCAAACTAATGCCCAAGGTTTTCAAAACGATCACACCAAAAATCTTCAAGGAGAGTTTTTGAATTATGCTAAGGCTAATGATGCTAAGTTTGACAATATGCAACGTGAAATGGTTAGCTTAAGATCCGAGTTGAAAAACGAGCTAAAAAACGAACTTGCTAATGAACTTAAAACTCATGCTAATAAAATGGAAGGAAATGTCACACGACTCCAACAAAATCAACAAAAAATGGAGCAAGGTCAACATGAGATTAAGCAAGAATTGTTAAAAGCGGATGCTAGGCAATCTAAGTTTGAAGACCGTATGGCTAAAATGTTTGAAGCTATCATGTGTAAGCCCTCTTCTTCGGGTGGTCTTCCTAGTGATACCATCGTGAACCCGAAAGGAGAATTGAAGGTTATTACCACTCGTAGTGGTAAAACTTTCAAAGAACCCACTTCTCGTCCAAGTACTTCTATGGAGAAGGAAAAAGAGAAAGAACCCGAGGTTGTGGTTGAAAAGGAGCACATTACAAGCCCACGAAGTACCGCTCAAACCACACCTACGGTTGAACCAATACCCATCATGGAACCCGAGATTCCAAGGCCGATGCCTATGCCTAATTTGCCCCAACCCACACCACCTTTACCCTACCCATCAAGACGAAACAAGGAAAAGGCACAAGAACGAAATAATTATCAATTTGAACTTTTTATGAAAATGTTTCGTGACTTGCATTTTAATATAAGTTTTGCCGACGCCTTAGTCATGAAGCCTCGATTTGCCGCGAACTTCAAAAGTATGTTGAATAACAAAGAAAAATTGGAAAAATCGTCTAGTTGTTCTTCGGTTTTTCTAAGCCGCATACCTCAAAAAGTCGGTGATCCTGGAAAGTTTTTAATCCCATGTGCTATCCAAGACATGGAAGAATGCTACGCCTTGGCCGATCTTGGTGCTAGTATTAATTTGATGCCTCTCGAGATTTTTAAATCGCTCAATCTTCCAAATCTCACTCCTTCAAGAATGTCAATCGAAATGGCCGATCATTCTACGATTCTAGCTTGTGGAGTTGCCGAGGACGTCTTTGTAAAAGTCGGGAAATTCTATTATCCCGTGGACTTCATTGTTGTTGATATTCCCATCGATCCTAAAGTTCCGTTAATTTTAGGTCGATCTTTTTTGGATGCCTCGAGAGCACTTATCGATGTGCATGCAAGAAAAATCACTCTTCGTTTCAATGAGGAAGAACTCGTCATTAATGCAACCCAAAACTCCACTCTTTCTCATGTTTATTCGATCACATCTTTGTACAATGTCGATTCCACCAAAAAAATTTGTCAAAAGATTTCAAATAGAGTTTTAGGAGTTGAGAAAAATGAAGTTCCGTCCCCTCCGCCGATGGAGGTTAAGAGTGTTAAGCCGATAATTCCAATCTCGAGTGATTCTTCGGATGATGAATACGTTGATCCCGATGGGGAGGTTTTCTTTGTTGACAAAAGATTTGAAAACTTGCCACCACCTAAACCAAAAAGATTTCAAAATGTGAGAATTTTTAGTGTGACTAACATTGTTTTAGATACACCAAATATTTTTGACATAATTAAATCGGTTTTTCACGAGGAGAGTGTTAAAGATGAAAAAGGAAAAGATTTTGAATTTAATTTAAAAGATTTTTCTACAATTCTAACTCCGTCATCACCGCGGTTATTGAGTACTACAAGCTCGTCTTCTCCTTTTGACGATGCTTTGTGTGGACTTAGTGTGGGGGAAGCCCCTTATGTTCCCTCCCCTTTCTCCACCGAGGACGAGATATTTGATCCTGGAATTGCTTATATAGGGAAATCTCGGTCTTCCACCGATGCAATAAATGGAAAATCTTTTCATTTGATTGGTGCGAGTCTACCTCGAGTAGCTCAATGTTTTGCCTTACCCATTGTCCCACCCTTCTATTTCTTCTCTCCTATTTTCTTCTATCCCATTGGGATTTGTGTTGGAGTTGTGTTGTCTCGTCTTTCATCCGAAAACGAGGACGCTACCTTTGACCCCGGTATACGTTTATCGGATTTTTAAAGTACTCCACGTGCTTTTGGGCCTTGTTTATCATGTAAGCCCCACCAAAAATTGACCAAACCATGATTATCCCTAAATGATCACATTTATGGGGATTCGAGTCGAGCTTTTGACTCGGTTATCAAAAACAAGGTGCCTCGTGGGGGAGACCCATGCTTATCCATGTACATATTATTGCTTTCTAATTAGTGTAATGTGAGGGGATTTGTGCCCTTCCAACCTTTGTTCCGTGGTTGTTTGTGCATTGTGTCTTTTAGATCATCATCTTCACGATTGGAGCCTCTCGTGTTCGTTTCATGGGAGCACTCGATCGTTTGCTTTGGAGGCCTTTCCCAATATCCATCATGCTATCCTTTTATGTTCTAACCTTAGGTTTATAGCACACTTCATAAACGGCTTTTAACTTATTGGTTACACCCTTTCCATGCTAGATTAGGCATTCGACTACGTCTCTAGTATGGGGGTGTTTGCACCCCTAGACTCGAAACATTGAGGACAATGTTTAACTTTAGTATGGGGGGGTGAATAGATACTTGCCTTGCCAAACCTTCACGCTTTCCAAAGTTTATCATTTTGTTATCATTTTTCTTGCAAAATAAGGCTAAAAATGGCCAAATTTTAAAATTTTTCTCATGTTTTATAAGTGTTTGAAGACACAAATGTAGATTTTCCGATGGCGAGAATAAGAGTAATTTTTGACTCGACCGTGCGTGTTGAGCACTTAGCTTTGATTCCTTAACTACACATTAGGCTAAGTCTCTTAAATGAGGACGAGAAATGATAGAGTTAATTATAAGTTACTATGCTAAACGTAGAGTACTCGTATTCTTTCAAAAACTCATGTGTTCTCGTTGTTTGCTTATTCTCCCTTCGCATGTAAATATTTTTTGCTTAATAAATATTGATTTAGCGGTTTAGTTTTGATTGTTGGGTTTCTAGTCTTTTCTAGTAGCTTCCGTGTAATTAAATTAGGAAGACATTAAGGTATCGCCAGCGTCACGGTTTTGAAGTATTGGCACCCGAATAATCGAAAGCTTCACCCAATAATAAGATTTCAAGTGCTCACCTAAATCAAGCAAACAATTTGAAAGCCCCACAAGGCCTAAAATCTATGCAAAATTGAAAGTGAATCAAGCCTTAATCTTCGAAGCTTTAAAGATCCAAAATTCGCTTTAGCGTGAGGATATACGTCTTTGGCTAATAAAACCACCGATTATGGCGGATAATAAAAGGCAAGACAAGACCGAAGTCATAATAAAAGCTTCATGGCGAAGTTGAATAAAAGATGGAGGTAAACCAAAGATAATAAGGTCCTTCCGTTAGGGGGCGTATAAAAGTCTTGGTAATAAGTCTCATGTTCAAAACCGTTATAAAACCGTGTTTATCGATTCTTCTTGTCAACTTAATTTTTTAACATCGTTGTCTATTAGGAGGGGTTATTGATTTGATGGTCTTAGTTACACCGTTAGGACTCTATTTTTAGACCTAAAACTCTATTATCGCATAAGTCAATAATGTATCCTCGTGATCATTAAGACATAATAAAACATAAGAGATACAACTTAGGAATAATGGGAGAATAAGTACGTGATTAGGGCATATGAGTAGTGTTAGCATTACTAACTTATAATGACAATGATCTCGTTGCACGCTTAGCATGGAATTGAAGTGAAAATCGAGGACGATGAAATTATTTCTAACGAAGCATTCACGTGTTCTTATTCTATTAACCTAAACGTCCCAATTTGCGATGAAAATCATACATTATATCTATAACACAAGTAGTAGTAATAGTGTATGTAGCTAGTTATCATTTCAATAAAGTGAATAAAATTAAATTTTGGAGATGCTTTGATACTTTAATCTAGCATTGCGTGAGGGCACGGCAATGGTTTAGTATGGGGGAGTGATGAGACTGCTTTTATACATGGTCTCATCGTCCAAAACGGCCTTAAAATGCATAAAATATCATAAAATAGACCAAATATATGCTCGTGTTTGTTACTTGTGTATTTTTAGGTACGGATATTGAGGAATTGGCAAAAGAACACAAGAATCAATCAAAAACGAACACGGGAAACGAAGTCGCACAATGAACCGGGCCCAAGTTTGGAATTTTGCAAAAAGACCCTTGAAGAATTGAAGATTGGCAAAATTAGTCCCTCATCTTTGAAGAACTTGTCACAATTGACCCTCCATTTATCAATTGTACAAGAATGGTCCTTAATATTTGAAGATATTACACTTCCAGTCCTTGAAGAATCAAGTTTATACAAAAGGAGCCCTTGGATAAAGTTTTTAAAAGTTTTGTGCCACTTTTGACAAGTTGTCAAAAGTTGACAAGGCATAAACAAGCGCTGATGGACTTTATTTACAAAATGAAGAAATGTTGAAACCTTGGGGACCTGTCCTGCCAATTAACCAAACAAACCCAACCAACCAGACCCTGACACATCAGCCCTACCCACCCACCAACCCATAACCATTACCCAAACCCATGACCCTACCCGTCCAACCCAAGTTTATTTAATAAACCCCAGTCAACCAAGTCAAACCACTTACCCATTTCCCTCCAAACACTTTATTTAAAAATCCTTTTACCCAAAATAGATTAAACCCCCTTCTAATCCCACTTAAACCCTAATTATCACCAGGACCAATTGAGTTCAAACCAAAGGGTTTTTTGTTCAAAACTTCCAGATAACAAATTTAACACACCCTCATCACATCCCACACCCAAACCGTGACCCTGGACAACCCCATGTGAAGGTGGACCCCTCCCCTGCTCACGTCTCACTCACCCAAACCCAATGCCCGACCAAACCAACCATCCAGATACTCCCCTTGGTCCCCAAGATCAAATAAACGTCCAAGATTCATTCAAATGTCACCAACACCAGCTGGATCATCACATGGCACGTTTTTGACCCAAAAATCAGTCAAAGACTCAAGGGCCTTTTAGGCATTTCAGAACTAGGGTTTTAAGCATTCTAGTATGTTCTACTAAGTGTATAAAAGGAGGATGAAACCTGTTCATACCCCTTGTTCCAGTTTCTTAGCAATTTTCACTTGTAATTCCTTTTTAAAAATTAAAAGTTTGGTGTTTGATAATCTCAAGTGTAATTCCTTTTTAGTGTTTTTAAAAGTTGTGTATTGTGAAAAGGCTAAGGATTCTGAGTTCCATTTTTATATTGGTTAACTAATTTTGAGTTCCAAAATTAGTTAAGGTTTTTGTGAATTTGAGATTTTGTGACAGAAAGTGTGTTCAAGGATTTTGTGTTTAAAGTTCAAGTAATTGGTGTTTGAGTGTTGTTGAAAACATGTTAAGAAGGTTTGAAAAAGTTTTTGGATAGGTTTTAAGAAGAAAGAACAAGAAACAGAATATATATATTGTTATATTATTTTGCTTTTTCTTTGATTTTTTTTTAAGCAGGTCATTGTTTGTTGATTATAGTTCTGCACCAACCCGAGTTGGTAGGGAGGTGGATATACATCCACTAGGGCTTTGGATGTAAAGCCCTAAGGTAAATCTCTTTTACCTTTGTAAAATCTCAGAAAGTATGGTTTCATTTGATCTTGTTGGATTTGCTGATAGAAGTGTGTTAAGGTGTTGGATTTGTGTTCTCATGATATGTTATGCATGTGAGATAGTATATGAATCAGTTTGAGTAGCTTTTTAAGTAAATTGGTTAGTTAAAAATCGTTTTCAAGAAATAAAAGGGTGTTTGGAAACAGGTTTAAGCAGGATAAAAATCTTGATTCATGATTTAAAAACGTGTTAGAGTTTATGAAAAAGGTTGAGTTAGGTTATTAACTAGTTGGTAAGTCAGTTTAGAAAGTTTTGGAACAAGTTGCAAGTGTTAAAAGTGAAAAAGTGAGCTTGAAATCGGCATAACCATTTTGCTGCTTATTTTTTTATGAACTTGAGCTTGAATCTTGTGGAATCTGTTAAGTGTTAGGGTATTTGGTTTGTTGAAGTTGATTGTGTGCCATTGGGTGCTATTGTGTGCAAAACATAGGAGCTTGAATCTCATTGGTGTGCATTTTGCTTAACAAACAGTCCTCAGACCTAGCTTAAAGACCTCAGAGACTGGATTTGCTTTTGTGTTCATTGATTTGTGAATTTTGGTGTGCAAGGTGCTAGTATTTGCTTATATCTTGACTCCTTGTGCTTCAATAAGCACAAGGGTGCCCATTGTGTCCCAATATCTACACCAAACAAGTACAAACCAAGCTCCTCTTGGTTTCCAAAAGTTTACAAGTAAACTGCCATACTTGTTCATCAGAAGTATTAGCAGACCTGGGCACATTTTAGCTCATAAATCACTTAATCTTTGTTTGTTTTTTATTTGGTTTGTGTTTTTGTGCTTAGAAAAGTTTCTGGATTCAAGTTTTTAAAATTTGAAAAAAAAAAAAAAAAAAATTGCCAAAAAGGACGTGGCCAGGACTCGAACCTGCGCCACTCCTCTCACACACATACGCTCTAACCATCTGCCCTAGGGTCTTTGACTGGTAAGAGTTTACAAGGTTAAATATATAAGGTGTTTGTGTTTTGGTTTTTCTACAATAAGCCGTGAGCTTTTTAGCTTATTCTGGCTTATTTATTAAACTTTTTGGGCTTAGCTCATTTTTCCTAGGACATTTATAGATATTAGGATTTTTCTGTTTAAAAATATTATTTTTCCTTTTATTTAATTAATTATTAGGATTATTTCTAGTTTTATTTTTAGAAAGTCATTAAAAAATATTAAACAGTAATAAAAAATACAAAAAAATAGTTTTTAGGTTTTTATTTGTATTTTTGAGGTTTACATATAAAAAAGTTTTCAAAAAACTTTAATTTTTGATTTTATTTGATTTTAGGTTTTTTATCAAACTTTAAAAATTAATATAAAATTAATTAAGAGGTTTTAGAAACTCTAATTTTCATTTCCTTCTTAGTTAGATTATTTAGGATTTTTGAGAATTTTTTAGAATTTATTTGAGAACTTTTAATTTTTTAGAATATTTTAATATTATTTTATTCATTAAAATAAAAAGTTTTATTTTTAACTTTTTTTTCATTTTTCCTAGATACTAGACATTAAAATAGGACCTTTGTCACTTTCCAATTAATTTTTAGGCTTTTCAATTAATTTTTAGAATTAATTTAAGATTTAATAGATTTTAATAGATTTTAGGAGTTTAAAAATAGTTTAATTTGGTTTTAAAATTTTTAAAAATAGTTTTTAGTTTAATTAGGTCATTTTTGAGGTTTACAAACTATAAAATCTTGTTTAGGGCTTTTTAATATTTAAAAGTGATTTTTAGGGCTTTAATTAGCATTAAAAAGTCATTATTAAATTAATTAAAAGGTTTTGGCAATTTTGGATTTTTTGTAAACCCTTAGAATTTTATTGTGGATTTTTAGTAATTTTTAGGAATTTTTAGGTTAAAATTTTAAATTTTGTGCTTTTTACGTTCTACGTCGTAACTTTCTAGTAGTGTTTTTGCCTTATTTTTCTATTTTTTTTTCGTCTTCGTCATTTTCTCTTCTTTTCTTCTCATTAATAATCAAAAAACATAATCAATCATTCATTACACAACACACGTGCCTCCTCGAGAGAACGAACTCACCTCATTGAGTCATAAGTGCTTGGTTTTCCTAAACCGACACTTAACGCTTACCACTTTTTGTGTTGCTTTGTTTTTCCTAAAATAAAGTATATACAAAAATAACTACATCATAGTCTAAAATCTTCCCATACATTCCAAAAGAACCTTCAAGGAGAAGGACGGTAAAATGAGATTATGTGTCGACTACCGTTGAATTAAACAAATCACCATTCATAACCGTTATTCTCCTCCATGTATTGACAACATGTCCAATCGACTTGAGGCTGTCAAACACTTTTTCAAGATCGGATTCATGATCATGCTACCAATAGTGACGAGTGGAAGAGCAGGACATTTCCATGACTACTATTCGTACACGACTCGGTCATGATAGATTCATGATTTGAATTAGTCTCATCAATGCTCCAGCAGCATTATGGACTTAATAAAATGAGTTTCCATGAAATCATAAACAAATTCATCAGTCTTTTCATCGAGGAAAAACCAGATTTCCTCTAAGTCTAAAGAAGAACAGAAATACCATATTTGCACTATGTTGCAAAATCTACGACAAGAGAAATTTCACTCTGAAATTTTTCCAATATAAATTCTGGTTGATTACAGTGACACGTTGACTCACATGGATTCTCAAGGTTAATCTTACCATGACTCATCTTATGCGTAAATGTGAGAACCCTACACTACATTAGGTGTTCCAGAAAATCCTACGCTAAGATAAGTCTAATTTCGGAGACTCAGAGTTTCGCAAACTCCTATGTATCAAGTTTCCACGAAGCAAGATACAATTACGTTCATATCTAAGTACCTGACATACCAACAGGCTAAGATAGAACACCAACAGACTAGGATGTTTTTCCATCATCAGAAATTGTGAACAGAAATGGGAGAAGATCACCATGGATTTTGGTTACTAGATTAACGCAAACTGAGAAGAAGCATGATGATATCTGGGTTATTGACAACAGATTGATCAAGTCTGTAGAATCCTTACATCCGAAAGGATTTCAGAACCAACAGATTGATCAGACATGTTCCATCCAAGGCTCATCCGATCACTTGGTAATCCGTCAGCTATCGGGTCAGACAAAGGTTCGCATTTGTGCTCCTTATTTGCGTTCACATTCTTGTTCCAATTTTACGAATTGCTTTCACACTCACGTTCATGACACTATTCACGTTCATGATCGTATTATGGCTTACGATTTTACGTTCATTTTTCGTTCTGGGAGGTTTTGCAAGAACTTAAGAGACCAGACTCAAGTTTAGTATAACTCTCCATCCTTAGACAGACGTTTCACGTCACATTCCACGTTTCACCTTATAGCGTTTGGCGTTATCGCCGTCGTATTCCATGTTCATGATATGTTTCACATGTCATGTTCATTCCATGGTTCCCATATCACGTTCACGATATGTTACACGTATCATTGATCATGATATGTTTGCCCATATTACACTCACCATATCTCCACGTACCACGTTAAAAATTGTTCACGTATCACGTTCACAATTTTTCACGTACTACGTTTCAGTATGTCTCGCGCATCATTGCTAAGACGTTACTATTATCAGTTAGGTTAGGTTATTTTGCATCGTAATGTTTTAGTTACCCTTGCATGTTAATTCTAATCCACTCGATCAGATTCTTGCAAATCTATCTTATGTTAACAACCAGAAACTTTTACGTATTTTCAAGTCAAGGTCAGGAGGACCAAGATTTATCGGTTGTGTCAAGATCTTGCGGAGGAACCGTTCCGAGAGGGAAGCCACTTGGAAACGGACGAGTCCATCCAGATTTTATCCTTTCATCCTTCCATAATTCAGTAAGACTCTTTCAGTCACGTCACGTTCCATGTCCTTTTTGTAGCCATGTTACATTCCACGTTCTCTTCTACCATGTCACCTTTATATTCCGTTATCGTACATACCATTCCAGTTTGATTCGGGTATGTTTCTCTTTCAGTTTATGTTATCTATAATTCGGGGACGAATTATTCTTTTTAGGGGGGAAGAGTTGTAAAACCCGCATGCTTTTACCATGAATAGTACACTTAGTAATCGTACGTACAAGATTAAAACTTTCCTTTTATAACATGAATACGCTTCACGAATATTAATTACAAGAATTACGTACGTGTTATTACACGATACGTATTAAGTACGTATTAATACACGATAATTATAATAAAGAATAATTATAATCACGAGCATGAAATCAGGAACGTAAGAATTACGAACATATAATTATGTATTTACGTATATTATTATTACGATTACGTACAAGTATTTATAATAACACAAATATTTAATAATAACGTAACGTAAATAAAACACACGAACACGTATTATATTAGAACACGGAAAAGCTTCGGCTTTCTCTTGGTCGGCCCTACAAACCCGCGGCAACAAGAAGAAGAGGGGGCCCAACCCATAATTTATTTAACCAAATAAACTAATATGGTAAATATTCATTCACAGTAAATTTTCAAGAAAACTAAAACCCTAAATCTTTCTCCTTCTCTCTCTTGGCCGGCGGCTACATCACCACACAAGGGTGGTTGTTTGATTTTTGTTTAAGAAATCATAAGAATGTTCGTGTAATCATTGTCCATCCATTCCACATGTTTTGGTAATTCAAAAACCTTTCTTTTTATTTCTTTTTATTTCTTTTTATGTTTTTATGAACATACGATCATGGGGATTTAAAAATAAGAGTAATTGACATGTTAAAACTATGGTGGGTAAATCAATTAAGGGTGTTTCGGGTTTGGTTGTTTCGGCCGCCACACAAACCGAGAGCCACGAGGCTCTCGGCGTCGTTTGGTTCGCACCACCAACCAAGACCTAGGTCTTGGTGGTGTTTGGCTCAGTCAACAACAGGGACAAGACACCCCGACATGCGTCGGGGGTGTCTTATGGTTTGTTTGGTCTCGGCAACAACATAGCCCACCCCCGCCGGTGGCAATTTTTGGTAAGCAGGGGAAACCACTCGCAGGCATGGGGAACCACCAGCAACTGCCGGTGGGAACCCTTTTGGTCAAGGCTAGCCGAGAGAGAACAAGACCACCGACAGCAGCCGTTGGCAGTTTGCCGAGAGCAGGGCAACCGGCTTAGGCCGGTTTGCCACTGTTTTTGGGGGTGTTTGGTTCACGGGTTCAGTTCACGACATGTTTAAATAAAATAATACACGTGTTCGGGCTACAATTATTTTTACAAGTTTAATTAGTTTTACAAGTATATTTATTTTAAAAGTTAATTAAATTAATTTAACATGGCATATAATTATTTTAATTAAAACATCGACATAGGTTCATTATTATTATTTAATAATACATGATTTTAACCTAAGTATTTTATTATTTAATTTAGACTATAGTAATTAATTAATTATTAAAAACATGACATATAATTATATAATTATCTTGACTTAGGTTATATTAATATAGATATTAATACATGTTAACCTAAGTATTTTATACACTTTAATTTAATTAAATCATGTTTATATTTAATTAAATCTTATAACCTATAGTTTATTTAATTAACATGTTATAATTAATAAATTATATTATTAATCACATGACTTAGTATATTTAATTAGTAAAACTAATTTATATTATTAGCTTATTAATTTAGCTTATTTCTAAATATGGAAACTTTCTATTTCAGGAAACTTACTATTTTTGGAAACTTTTCTATTTTTAGAAACTTATATATTTTAAGAAGTTAATCTATTTTTGAAAACTTTCTATTTTAGGAAACCTGCTATTTTTAGAAAGTTACTTATCATTACACAACAAGTATAATAATACAAGTAATACTTAATCAGAAGATACATAATACATGTTAAACATAACATAATGTTAAAATCAGTAAAACAAGACATGAACATATAAAACAAGCTAAGACACGATATAAAACCAGTTACATACTCAGTAATCAAAATACTTATACACGTATACTATTTATGTAGCATTAGTGAGATCAAAATAGGACTCTCTTCTGATCGTCTTCTTCGTTCACTGGACATAAGGTACGGATTTCCCGTCCTTTCAGTAAGGACATTCTTTCCTTATTAGGATTTCCCCGTCTGCAGCCAACTGTTTTCCAGTATTTGTTTCATATGTTGGATACTTATGTTAGATTAAGATCCGAAGCCATATACATGCATGACCAGTGTCACCTAGTTATGGAGGTACCATAACCATAACACTGGAGGCACCAGTGTTATGACTTCCCCACGGCGAAGTGATTGCTCGTGGCGTCCCTTTTCAGTTTTGGCTATTATATTATATTATCATGTGGGGCGTATGGGTGCATCCTAGTTACATGTTTATCAATATCATCAGAGTGAATGCGATGTGTTCCTTGCATCCTTCACTAGGAGCGGATCCCTCATAATCACTAAATTTAATCAGAGGCAACCCCTCTAATTGCATGACGAGGTCTCCCTCAATGTATTCATGCACGGTAGAACCTCATGACCTATATAGGCTATTTGTCTAATTAATACAGTTTTTATATAGAAACATAAGTCTTTTCAAACTATAAAACAAATTTTATGAACATGAATCCAGATTGCTTAGAACTTATGTTATTCCGATGATATTAGTCTTATTTATGTTTCATCCATTCATACTATGTCGTATATCCGTGCACTGAGCGTTATGCTCAGCAGTTACTTTCATTTCCATGTCCCAAAACGGCAGGTACCCAAGGACAGACTCGAGCATTTGGAGGAAGTGCATAGGATGGAAGCTGCCATAGACTTCTTCTCCTTTTTTCCATATACTTATGCTTGTCTAGTCTTTCCTAATTCATTTCCTTTATTTATATTTTGGCCTTATGTTTGGGAACCGATGTTTGATTCCGGTTTTCCCTATGGTCATGTATGTTTTACTACATATTACCTTGCATGCTTTAATGACACGCTATAATTACATGTAACGGTCCACTTATCAAAGTGGGGTGTTACACGAAGTAAGTTTAATAGGGCATGAAAAGGTTCTAGGGCTTGTAATAAGTTTACAAAAAGGCATGTATAGTCCTTGGGGTTTGATTTAAGGCTCGGTTATATATACCCGCACCCCTAGACTTTCCAAATTGACATGTTTGGTCCTTATACTTGTTTTATGTCTCGAAAAACATATACAAGTTTTATACTTCATCATTTTTTAAAAAACTATTAATGTCGCCCATTAAGGGTTTGGCTTGGTTATTGGGCCTAACGGGCTTGTTAGTGGACTAATTTAATTATTTAGAAAACATAAACTTATCCAAAACAATATAGCCTAACTCATATTTTGGGCTTAACGGGCTTATAGTGTTTCGGCTTATATTAGCTTATGGCTTATTTGGTTCAAGGCTTATGGGGTTCGGCTTAAAGCTTATTTAGGTAGCTTATTAGGTGTTCTAAGTTGCTAATAAGTCCTCCACTCCTACACATTTATTTTAGCCTCAAAAGTTTAATAAGCAACGTTTCATACATGGCTTAACAAAAATAAGCCGAGAGTTATGAGGCTTCATCTAACCACTCATTTAGGTCTAGCACTTTAGTTTCTTAGGGAGTAAAACTAAGTTAGTTACTTGTTTACTTTCGTTTCTTAGATCTAAGCATGAAAACATGTTTTCTTGTAACCAAAATGTTCAAGCCGTAGGTTTTGCTAGCTAGGTTTAGCATAGTTTACGTGTGCATGCGTTCTTAGCCTTGATTTCTAAGGATTTGAGTTTATGACATGCAATGAGAAGCGAGAACAAATGGAAAGGTGATGATGACATGTTTTACTTACTTGTCTTGAGAAAAAAAGTAGGATGAACGAGTAGTAGCAACTCTAAAGATTGTGGATACTTAAGAGTGGAATATGAAGATTTCCTAGTCAAAACTTAAGTAACCCGAGACCTTATTTCTTCTTCAGTGTCACCTTGACTCAATTCAATGCCATGGGAGTAAATGTGAGAGTGTTTATGAATGATTGGAAGTAAATGAAGTGGGAGTTAAGTGGTTTTGGTGAAGACTAGTCTATATACATATTCTAGCCGTATGTTTTACCAAAGGAAGGTGGTTTTGGTTGCTAGTTGTATAAGGTATGATGTTTGTATAGTAAATTTTAGTACATCCCATAAATGGAAGAGATGTATATGAGGTTTATGTGGTGTAGTAATCGGCTAGGTGAAGGGAAAAGAGGAGACAAACAAGTACATTCATTTATTAGGCAATCCTAGTACTAGATATCCTAGGCAATATCTTGGAATCTGCTTCGATATAAGTCGGTTAGATTGTTTTTTAGATTAAAAAAGAATCAAATAGCAGCGAGACTAAATGGTTTTAAGTCGAATAAAGGGCTTAGGAGTCATAAGCAAAAGAATGTCTGAGTTTGGTTTGTGTGGCTTGATTCCTAGCCGTGTAAAATATACACATGTGGGGGAAAAGAGAATATCTACTGATGTGGTAAGTAGTTATGTAGTGTTATATGCTTAGGAAAGTTTTTCTCAAGTATAAATATGCAAGTATATACATGCCGTATGACATAGAGTCTCAAGGGGGGGTGATGTGTCCATTTTTTTAGTCTTATGTTTATGTACAAGGTGAAAGTGGTTTAGTTAATTAGGACAAGGTATAATGTAGAAGGTAAATTCTTAATTAAGGTATATGGTATATGTTAAATGTTTATAATGTAGTTTTGTAAATTCTTAATTAAGGTATATGGTATATGTTAAATGTTTATAATGTAGTTTTGTGAAGGTTAGAATTGGCAGTGTGATTTAATGAAAGACTGGTGCTTCATAAAATTAATGAAGTGAGATTACATTGATTCAAGCAAGATGTGTACACAAGGTGACAAAGTCAAAGAGGTAAAAACAGGGGTTTTACAACACGTTCCCGTTATATTAGCTTTGTCCTCAAAGCTTAGATTAACGTCATTGGTCAGGTGAACAACTGTGGGTACTTGGTTTTGAACGAGTCTTATCGTTCCCAAGTGAACTCAGGACCTCTCCTCGAGTTCCATCGTACCTTGACCAACGGGATGCGGCTACGCTTCAACTTTTTAACTATCCTCTCCATGATTTCTACCGGTTCTTCTGTGAACTGGAGTTTGTCATCGAAGTGTACTCCTTCCAATGGCATAGTTAGATGTTCATCAGCATATCACTTCTTCAGGTTAGATACGTGAAAGGTGGAGTCTACTCGACTCAATTGTTGTGGTAACTCCAAACGGTAGGCGACCTCCCCGATCCAGGCTATCACTTTAAAAGGGCCTACATAACGTGGGTTCATTTTCCCACGTTTACCAAAGCGTACAACTTACTTCCAAGGTGATACCTTGAGCATGACACGATCACCAACTTCAAACTGCATAGGCTTTCGTTTCTGGTCCGCATAGCTCTTTTGTCGGTCACGAGCAGCTTGCATCCTTTGTTTTGTTAGGACGATCTTGTCGGTAGTTTCCTGGATTAGTTCTGGTCTGGTGAGTTGAAATTCGCCTACTTCTGCCCAGCACACAAGTGAACGGCATTTTGTACCATATAGTGCTTCGAAGGGGGCAACCTTAATACTCGCATGATAACTGTTATTGTAGGAGAACTCAACCAAAGGGATGTGATCAACCATACCATTCCCAAAGTCAATCACACATGCTCGCAACATGTCTTCAAGGGTCTGGATGGTCCGTTCACTTTGACCATCAGTTTGCGGGTGGTAAGCCATGCTCATGTCTAGGGTTGTCCCTAAAGCTCATTGGAAAGCCTTCCAGAAGTTGGATGTGAACCTACCATCTCGATCACAGATTATTAAGACTGGTATTCCATGCTTGGTCACTATATCCTTAAGATATGTCTTTGCAAGTTTCGTCAAGGAATCTGTCTCCCTGATTGGTAGAAAGTGCGCGGACTTGCCGAGTCGATCGATGATTACCCAGATGGTGTCGTAACCGTGAGACGACTTTGGAAGCTTGGTGATGAAGTACATAGTGATGTTCTCCCATTTCCAATTTCGTATCTCAGGCTGTACTAGCAAACCGAAGGGTCTATGGTGTTCGGCCTTGACACGTGAGCATGTCAAACACTTCTGAACATAGGTGGCAATGTTTGCCTTCATGTTCGGCCACCAGTATAACTTCTTCATATCCTAATACATCTTTTTAGATCCAGAATGTATGGAATACTTGGACTTATGAGACTCGTGTATGATCATGTTCCTCAAGTCCCCATAACAAGGTAACCAACTCCTCCTGTGCAAACACAGAGTTCCATCAACTCTTGGCTCCAATTTCTCTTTGGTGAGGTCGGTTCTAAGCATACCTCCAATATCTTCTTCACGAGGTTTTCAGGCTTCTGAGCTTGAGTATGAGCTTCTAGAATTTGCTTGGGTAGGTCCAGGCTAATCGTCATGACTAGTGCTCGAACCCTCATAGGATGATCGGTTTCCTTACGACTTAGAGCATCAGCAACCATGTTTGCTATACCGGGGTGGTATTTGATCTCACAGTCGTAGTCACTTAGAAATTCAATCCAACGGTGTTGCCTCATGTTTAGCTCCTTTTGATCCAGTATGTGTTGCAAACTCTTATGGTCAGTATGCACAGTGCACTTAGTTTCGTATAGATAATGTCTCCAGATTTTTAAAGCAAAAACCACGGATCCAAGTTCTAGATCATGAGTGGTATAGTTCTTCTCATGTTTCTTCAGTTGCCTGGACTCATTAGCGATCACCTTTGCTCTTTGCATCAACACTGCACCCAAGCCTTTGTGTGACGCATCACAATATACGACGAAGTCATCGTTGCCATCGGGTAAGGCCAGAATAGGTGCACTGCACAGCTTCTCCTTGATTAGCTGGAAAGCTGATTCTTCTTTCTCTTCCCAGTCAAACTTTATTCATTTCTGTGTGAGTTTGGTCATTGGTTTGGCTATCTTGGAGAAACCTTCGATAAATCGAAGATAGTATCCGACAAGGCCTAGGAATTGGCGGATCTCTGTTGGTGATTTAGGAGATGCCCAATCCTTGACAGATTCAACCTTTGCTAGGTCTACATGAATACCGTCACTATTAATCACGTGGCCGAGGAATTGAACTATGGAATCCAGAATTCACATTTGGATAACTTGGCGTACAACTGTTCCTCCTTGAGTACCTTCAACACTTCTGTAAGGTATTCTTCGTGTTCTTGTTCATTCTTGGAATAAATGAGTATATCATCTATGAAGACTATCACGAATTTATCCAATTAGGGTCTACACACACGATTCATAAGGTCCATGAAGATGGCAAGTGCGTTGGTAAACCCAAAAGGCATGACCTTGAATTCGTAATGGCCGTAACGGGTCCTAAAAGCTGTTTTTGAAATATCCTCCTCCCCGACCCTCAATTGGTGGTATCCAGATCTCAGATCAATCTTAGAATACACACTTGACCCTTGTAGTTGGTCAAATAAGTCGTCAATGCGAGGAAGGGGATAACGGTTCTTTACAGTTAATTTATTCAGTTCTCTGTAATCAATGCATATTCGGAAGGAACCATCTTTCTTCTTGACAAATAAGACCGGAGCTCCCCATGGTGAGGAACTGGGTCGGATGAATCCTTTGTCAGACAACTCCTGAAGTTGTTCAACTAGTTCTTTCATTTCTGAAGGTTCCAATCGATAAGGAGTTTTATCCACGAGTACAGCTCCTAGGATCAAGTCGATATGGAATTCCACCTGTCGGGCTGGTGGTAAACCCGGCAATTATTTAGGAAAGACTTCGTGAAAATCTCGGACGATAGGTACGTCCTTGATTTGCTTCTTCTCGGGTGTATATTCTTAATCTGTTTGGGAAATATGAGCCAAAAAGATAGGACATTCTCTCAACAAATATTTCAGGGCTTTAGTACAAGAGATAACACTGAGTCTAGTGTCAGTAAGGTCAGTGTTATCATCGCCTCAGATGATTAAGGTCTCGTATCCCCATGGCAGGCGAACTAGTTTCTCGTCGCTAACAATCACTGTGTGATACTTAGCTAACCAGTCCATGCCAATGATAACATCGAAACTAACTAAGTTTACTGTAATTATGTCAATGTTGAATGGATGTTTGGAAAGGTTCAGAGTACAACCTTTAATGATGGTATCAGCCTCTACGATCTTACCGTCTGCTAATTATACGGAGAAATGGTGGTCTAAAATGGAAGGGGTAACTTCTATTATGTTACTAAATTCAGTAGAGATAAAGCTTCTGTCCGATCCAGTGTCAAATAGAACGGATGCATAACGATTGTTTAGTAAAAACGTACCAGTAACAATGTTAGAGTCTGGGTTGGCCTTTGCATTGCCTACCACGTATACCCTTGATGTGGCTCCTCCATTGTTCTTGTTCTGACTAGCCAACTTGGGGAAACCTGGTCTCATATGTCCGAGTGCTCCACACTCATAGCACATAACTCCTCTCTTTGGACCATTGTTACTTATTGATCCCTTTGGTTGGATCTATATTCTATTAAGAATTAGTATAGTAGATTGTAATCAAACAAAAACACTTTGAGCACCTTTACTAACACTAAATAACTTATGCGGAATCTAACTTATAAAGCACAGAAGAACATAATTACTTTTAACTATTCGATTCTGTTGTCCCTAATATATGATGATATAATACACGAATTAAAGAAAGAAAGGTAGATATGAGAAGAATTCTAGAGAGAGAAAGTAGTGAGAAAATGGTTGGTGAAACTTGTGGAATATTAGATTAGAGAAAATGAAATGACCAACACCCTTCCTAACATGCTAGGAAGGGTATATATAGTCCACCCACATGCGGGCTTCTTTATGGACTATATGGTTTGGGCCGGGCTTTCCTTTTGGGCTTTAGTTACTTATCAATGAACTTTAGCCTAAAGTTAAGCCCGTATAACACGACTAATATACTACCTATTACAACGTTCTAAAATACGATACATAATAAACATATGACCGAGCATTCTTGTTTGGCTCAATATTTTGAGGCTAACAATCTCCCCCAATGAGAGGTCATAAACCTTGGTCATTTAGGAAATTTGTAGAGATTACTAATCTCGCCATAAATGAGTCTTGAACGTGTAATCGTAGCCTTGTTCCTTCATGCTGTGATCTTTGAGCCTTTGTCGTTGTCTTTCGACTTTGTCTTTAAGCTTGAGATCTTTAAATCATCCTTGACTTGTCTTTGCCATCTTGCGATATTGTGTCTTCATCCACATGCTCACACTATTAATTGTTGAATATGTCTTTAGGCATGAGTATGTGGTTTCTGAATCATTGACTTTGCTGTGTACACCGTGACGCCACCTTCTCGAGACAAAACATGGACACGGACTGAATGGCTTTGACATTCGTCCTAAATCGGTAGCGTTTTACCTCCGGTCGGTGAAGACCGTTATATGATATTAAATATCGTACCTGTGATCAGGTAGATTCAATTAAGAATATCCTTGACAGGGTTTCGCGGCTGTACTAGCCGTTCTCTTTACTCGACCGTCTCAAAGCAAGACTGCGAACATAAAGAGTGAATCAATTGGATAGATATCCGCTTGATTAAAGTCGTCAATTCAAATTCCTGGAACAAGTTTGATTCATTAAGAATCTTACCATTGTTGCTTTCTAGTTGACACAAGTTTGATTCATAAGAATCTCACAATTCACCTACCGTAGCGCTGTTTGATGTTGACGCTAGAAGGATTTCCATTCGTCACTGTGAATATTAATGAATATCACTTTGAATGTTCTGGCAAGACCATAAATATATTGCGTAGAAACCTGAAACGAGTTTAAATAAATTCAGAATCAAACCACTGTTGATTTTCAGTTTTACAAATGTTCAATTCATAAAGAATCTTGCATATGACCTACCGCAGTGCTGTTTGATGTTAACACTGGAAGGATTTCCACTCATCATTGTGAATACTAAGTAGTATCACTCTGAGTGTTCTAGCAATATCGCAAGGATATAGCGTAGGACTCTGTTGATCTTCATCCGTGTGTCCTAACGAGATTTGATTGATCTCTTGGCTCTAGACTCTATTTGTGCACTTTTAGTGGTCGGAGGCTGGAGCAGATGCCACCTATTCAATATCAACTATCTCGGAGTGAGAAAGTCAATAGAAGTCGTGTTGATCTCCGTGACAATAAAACAAACTTCTTTTGAGAGAAGCCTGAGTAGCTAGGAAAGGGTTGTGCTTCACATCACTGGGTCCATGATGAGTTTGTCTTCATGATGAGTTGACCCGGTTTCTGCCTAAGTTGTATGGAGGGCTCCTTTCTTTAGACCCTTTATCCTTACATTTCTTTTTCATTCTTCAACCCCTTCAATGCTTACCAAGACATCATTACTAGCACCTTGTTGTGATTGTTCCAGTGCTAGCATCAGTACTTAGTCGGCATTCAGCTACGTTCACATTCTACTCCATCTTTCTTAAGGACTTCTAATAATCTATTGGATTGTCCATGGGAAGATCCCTCCGGTTCTGGTTGGATCATAGGACTTAAACCTAACCACCCTTTTGACACCAATAACGTCGTGAATTAAAGATGTTGTGGGTATTTGATCGTAACCATGAAAACCACTTTAAATTCTAACAAAGTGTTTGAAAAATATTTAACACCTTGCTAGTTTTGTCGTTTTAGAAAAGCTCCCCCTTCACATGTGCATTAAAATGCGAAAGAATTTAAGTAGACATTTTGCACATGTGGGTAAGAGTTAAAGTGCTTGAGTCTATAGATCACATTTTAATCACATTTTCTCCCCCTATCTCTAATATATAAAATCTTTTGATATTAGAGATACCAAATTTGATTAAAATATATTTTGAAAAAATAGTCTTGAAATCTCTGGGAGAAAGATGTGTTAATCTTTTGCATGAAGTTAAAATGCTCCCCCTCAAAAATTGATCCAATTGAATTGTCATTGTGAGGATATGATCCACATTTCGCTTTTTGAGGATGGGAGTTGTTGAACACACAATTTTTGAAAGATTTTGAATATCATTGAAAAATTCTTGAAAAAATTGTGTTCAACGCTTTTTAAAAAATCAATTCTTTTTGTCGAAAGGTTTTTCTAAAGCATTAACTTGAGTTCATAGACTTTGAATGTCTTGACGAATCCACTCAAGTGTAAGAAGATTTCTCTTCTTTTGCTGAGGGTAAGGGTACTGAATCGTACACTCCCCCATGAATATCGATCCGGGTTGCAATCTGAAAGTGATTACAAGCCATTGTGTTGAGCTCAAAACGTTGAATGTTTTGTGACAAGCTCAACCCGTGATAGATTGCTCTACCCGTTGTTTGGAAATATTGTCCAAAATAGACAATTTCCTTTATTAAAAGAGGAAATGACATGTTTTGAAAAATATTTACAACTTTCATTCGAGCTTTATGTACATACCCGTGTCGTTATTGAGCGACATTTCTAGGCACGTCCATATTATCGATACTAAAAGACATGTAGAGAAGAATATTTTTGGATTTTGAAAGATTTTTAATTTTTTGTTTTGCTTTTATGTGTTTTATATTTTTGTATTTTGCTTTTTCAAAGATATTTACAAGTTGATGTTTGATAGATAAATCAAGCAGGCACCTTTGCCAGAATCTCCAGGTCTGCTGGAGTCAAACGTCTCATACCAATTTGCCTAACGAGGTACTCAAACCTATCTTTCGACAGAGCTTTCGTAAACAAGTCGGCTAATTGGTAATCCGTTCCAACAAAGTATAATTCAACGATACCTCTTTCAACTTGTTCCTTTATGAAGTGGTATCTGACATCGATGTGCTTCGTGCGGGAATGTTGTACTGGATTGCAGGAGATGGCTATGGTTGACTTTGAGTCACAGTACATAGGTACTTTATCAAAGTGGAAGCCATAATCCGTGAGTTGTGTTCTCATCCAAAGAACTTGAGCACAACACGCAGATAGAGACACATACTCCGCTTCGGCTGATGAAAGTGACGTGCAATCCTGCTTCTTGGAAGACCATCCCATAAGCTTATCTTGACCTAAAAATTGTGCACCACCAGAAGTACTTTTGCGTGTATCAAGACACCCTGCATGATCAGAATCTGAATAGGCCGTTAGAAAGAAACCGGTTTCCCTCGGATACCAGAGTCTCAAATGAATGGTATTCTTGAGGTACCGAAAGATCCATTTAACCTCCTTGAGGTGCTTTTCAGTGGGTCGTGCTTGATAACGTGCACAATAACACGTAGCATGTGAAATATCAGGTCTGCTTGCTGTCAAGTACATGAGGGACCCGATCATGGAACGATATCTCGTTTGATCTATGGGTAATCCCTCCAAGTCAGCATCTAGCGATGTGGTTGATAATGGTGTCTCAACAGGGTCACATGAAGTCATACCATGCTTTTTGATTATCTCTTGACAATACTTAGCTTGGTTTATAAAGATACCACTTGGGGATTGGTGAACTTGAATTCCTAGAAAGAATTTTAGTTCGCCCATCATTGACATTTCAAATTTGCTGTGCATTACTTTTTCAAACCATTTTTAAAGTTTTGGGTTTGTAGACCCGAAAATAATGTCATCAACATAAATTTGCACAAGCAAAATGTCATCCCCATATTTATAAGTGAACAGAGTTAGATCAATGGAACCTTTTGAGAAACCTTTGGATACCAGAAATTTTGAGAGGTCGTCGTACCACGCCCTTGGAGCTTGCTTGAGTCCATAAAGTGCTTTGTGGAGACGATACACCTTGTCAGGATAATGAGGATTGACGAATCCTTCCGGCTGCGTGACATAGACTTCTTCCTTCAAAGGACCGTTAAGAAACGCCGTCTTTACGTCCATTTGATAGACAGTGAATCCCTTATGTGCAGCATAAGCAAGGAAAATCCTGACCGCTTCCATGCGAGCAACTGGTGCAAATGATTCATCAAAATCAATTCCCTCTTTCTGGCCATACCCCTTAGCCACTAGCCTAGCTTTGTTCTTGATGATCGTATTCTCTTCATCCATCTTGTTTTTCCAGATCCAACGAAGATTTAATGGAGTCACATCGTATGGTCTGTCAACAAGTTCCCAGACTTTTAGTCTTTCAAATTGTTGAAGTTCATCCGTCATCGATTCAATCCAAGCATGATCAGCTATGGATTCTTTGATGTTTTTCGGTTCAGTTGTACTCACGGCGAGTGCGAACATACAAACATCGCCATCAGTTGCTAGTTGTCGTCTTGTACGAACAGGCTGTGAAGGGTTTCCAATTACGTGAACCAAAGGATGATCTCGGGTCCAATGATGTGTTGAAGGATGTCGTTGATAGAACATATGCATATTTGACGGATCAACATGGTGAGTAGAAGACTCTCCAGTTTCGTGTACCGGTGTACCGAATGGGTTGATAAATTCGTCTTCGTCAGATAATGCATCGTCTGCTTGATGTGTGTTCTCTGGAGCAATGACAGTAGTTGTGGATGTTGTAGGATCTATTGTTAATGTGATACTCTGAGGAGGTAAATCTGCAACAACCCGTGTTGAAGTAGATGAAGTTGTATCCTTGTGTTGACGATGAACGGTATCATCATTCTTATCATGAGTGACAACGGAAGACTTCGATGCAACTTGTTTCTCCCCCGTGAAATATTCATCATACATTGGTCCATATAACATCTCCAACTCTTCAAGTGTCGTGTCCACTATCATATCTGCTCTAGGAACATGTTCAGGAACCAGCTTTGAACTTGACGGTTCATTGCTGTGGTCTTGAGTTCCGAGTTCCGTGCGGTTGTGAACGGAAGTCGTTTGTCGTTGTGGATCGGGACTTAAACTGTTTTGTTCAAGTGCCATCTCTTGTAATTCATCGAATTTGATATGAATAGTCTCCATTATCAATTTTGTTCTCTTGTTGTATACTTTGTATCCCTTAGACTGAGTTGCATATCCCACTAAAATGCATGCATCACCTTTCTCTTTCATCGTGTCCAGATTTTCACCATCTCGAATAATGTAACACGTACATCCAAAAACATGAAGGTGTTTGAGTGAAGGTTTGCGATCATTAATTATGTGATATGGTGTCTTTTCGTGTCTTGGGATAACTAAGGAGCGGTTTTGTGTGTAGCATGCGGTTGACACGGCTTCGGCCCAAAAGTATAGTGGATGTTTTGAAGCGGATAATAATGTTCGAGCAGCCTCAACTAAAGTACAGTTTCGTCTTTCAACAACGCCGTTTTGTTCGGGTGTTCGAGCAATAGATGTTTCATGTTCAATTCCTTCGGCTTCAAAATAATTTTTCAGTTTTGAATTCAAAAATTATGTACCACTGTCATTACGAACCACTTTAACTTGAGCTTGAAGACCACGTTGTATCACTTTAAGGAAGCTGATGAGAACATCGGGTGTTTCATCCTTGGATCTCAAGAAGTGAGTCCATGTGTACCTTGAGTAGTCATCGACAATTACCATAACTTATTTCTTCCCATTGATACTTTGAACACGCATGGGACCACACAAATCTATATGAAGAAGATCTAACTGTCCTTTAGAGCTTGGTGTAGTCTTTGTCTTGAAACTACTCCGTTTAGCTTTACAAAGCTCACAAGAAGAACAAAGATGATCTTTGATGAATTTCAAGTTAGGAAGGCCTCACACAATATCTTTCTTTGAAAGCAAGTTGATGGTATCAAAGTTAAGATGAGATAAACGTTGATGCCATAACCAAGCTTGAGTCGTTGAAGCTTTAGCCATGAAACAGATTGGAGTTGAAGATGTGGAGTCTTGTAGTGAAATAGTGTAGAGATCAGTACCCCGTGTTTCGGTAAGTAAGTCATTCCCATCATAATCACGAACAAAACATGTCTTCTTTCTAAAAGCAACCTCCAAATCCGCATCACAGAATTGACCAACCGAGAAAAGATTATGATTGAGCCCTTCGACGTAGTAAACCCTTTTCATAGTGATATTCCCCTGAACCAAGACTCCATATCCTAGGATCGGTGCAAATTGATCATTTCCGAATCGGACCGTACCCAGGAACTTCTCCACGAAGTTAATTAGAAGCTTGAGATTCCCCGTCATGTGCTTCGTGCATCCGGAGTCCATTAACAAGAGAATTATTTCGATCACCTGCAGAAGAATTAGAACACGATGGAGCATTTTCTAAATTGGATTCTATGTTAGTTGTGATTTCCGATTCATTAGTTTCCCTAGTTTCATCACTTAGAGGCACACTAACGCTCGTAGTCACATTTTCTGTCCTAACCTTAGGCATCCATTTATATCCTGGAGGACATTGATTAGCAAACCACCATTTCCAATGCTTGCTAGCAGACTCCTATAATTCCATAATTCTGCTTCTAGGGTTCTTAGTGGTGGAGTCTGATGCAATACTTTTCTTAGGGGGGGGGGGGTTGCACCAGAATGGTTCACTTTGAGTTTGGGTTTTCTAGCACTAATAGGCATCACAGTTTGCTTCTTAGTTCTAGTTTCTACGCCTTTGGCATTATTCGAAACACACATAGCATGATTAGCATTAGCACACTTTCCACATTTCACACAAACAAACTTAACTTTCATAGCATTCAAAGTCGAATCATTCAAATCGTCATTACACGCGATTACAGACGTTTTATTCTTAGAAACATTGAAAATCCTAGGGTGGTCTTCTACTTCCTTCATCTTCCCTTGACTTTTGTTTTGCTAGACCTTTTCATTCATGCGAGTGCTCTTAAGCTGGGGCCGGCTAACACTAGTAGTGGGGACTACTCCTGTAGTAAAAGACACACGTCTATTAGTGTTTCTAGAAGTCTGAGATGATTGACTTTCTTTGTTTTGTGTGGGTTTAGTGGCCAATCTATACATCCCTGGCTTAACCACATTTGTGTTCTTAATGCTTTGTGATCGAATATGTGTTTTGGGAGTGTTTTGTGGTAACCTATCCTTCCCATCCGTCTTGGGGGCAAACGCAGGTTTTGCAAATGCAGAATCACAGAAAACAGATGGTTTTCCCAAGACAGAGGGTCTAGTCACTTTTTGAGCATTGGTTGTCTTACAACAGGTTTCTTAACACTAGGTTCCACAATCTTCCCACCCATCTTAGCAACGAGTTTCTGCAACTCTGCTATCGCTATGTCCCTGTCTTGTAACTGAGCTTTCAACCCTTTAATTTCCAAATTCTGTTCGTTCATTTCTCGAAACGTTTGGGAAAGTTTTTCTTGCAATTTATTATCATGTGGAAAACTACCAACGTCTTTTTGCAAAGCAAGTTCAAGAGAATGACAGTGTTTTTGAAGGAAATCAGTTTTGTGTTGAAGTAACTCAAAAGCCTTTTTATCAACATTTTCTTTATGTTTCGAAAGCTCAAGTTCAAGACGCTCACACTCTTTGATTTTATCAAGATATTTGCATGCAACATCAGAATATTCATCGATATCAGCACAATATTGAAGAGTAACACACAAAATATCTTTGGAGAGACATTCTTCTAAGAGTAGATCATATTCGTTTGAAAATTCTAATTTGTCATTTTGAAGGTCATCAATTTCTTTTTCAAGAGACTCAACATATTTCAAATAATCAAACATTTCAGACTGAATTAAATTTTCAAACTCAAGAACATGTTCTTTTATTATCTTCGTATTTGGTATTAAAAGTTCTTTCACAAGCACAGTTATGTCGTGAGGAATCTTGGTTTTCCACTTATCCTTTTGATGTTTCTCCCAATCTCTTGCAACAATTGATTGAACATTATTAACGTGGTGTTTAAGAAAACCAAGAATTTTTCTACTTTTGCTTTTAGAAGCATCTAGAGGCAAATAGTTAATATATTTAAAAACATTAGTTTTCCTCTTAGTGGCAAAAGCTTTTTTCCATTGAATTCTTTTTTGTTTGCATTCTAAAAATAGTTCCTCACGAGACTTCTGTTTTTGTGGAGTCAAAAGACCATAAAGACTGTTTTCATAAGCATAGTTATATGGTTTCACAAAATCTTTATTGACCGGTGATCTACTCTCGTCATCCCAAAGGGACGTCTCTTCACTATCGATGTTAGCTACTGGGCAGTCATTATCAGTCCATTCGGACTCATCAAGATATAAGTGAGGGTTCGCAGCTTGAGCTTGTTCGAGGTACTTGGGGGTGGCAAAGCTAGGTTGACCCTTGAAAAACGACCGAGGTGCTATCATTCTTACGGTTTGAATAGAGTCATGTGTATTATAAACAACTTTTTTCAAAAAATCGACTTGTTCTTCGAGATCCTTTACTTTTTCAGTATCTTTGGTTTGTCTATTTTTGAAATCTTGTTTTAATGTTTCAACCTCTTGTTTCTTCTCGTCAAGAATTTTAGCAGAATCGGTGGTGTTCATAGAAATCCTCTGTTTAAGTTCATTAACTTTTGTTGTGGCAAGGTACGTTTTTTGACGTTCATCACTTAATAAAACATTAAATTGGCGTTTTTCTTTAGTTAACAAAGCAAGAGCTTCATTGTATTTATTTTCAAAATCGTCCTTTTTAACGTTGATGACACGACTTTTGTACCCCTCAAGCTCGTTGGTCTTTTGAAGAAGCTCAGCCCTATAGCTATCAATAGTCTCACTAGACTTTATAAGAGCGGCTTTGCATTCTTCAAAGTTTTGAGTGAGTGCTGCGTTTGCCTTCTTTAATTGCTTTTGATTCTTTCGATTTTCATTGACATATTTTTGTAAACTAGCAATTAAATTAGCAAGAGCGACACGCTCCTCGTAATCATACTCATTTGCATGTTGATCATCCTCAAACTCATTATTGCACATGTCTGATGAATCGGGTATGGTATTGCTACCAACCGTTTCCATCATACACGTGTCAGTAATTGTTGTTGGAGGTTCACTATGCTCATGTGTATCACCAAACACATTATATTCATCAGCATGTTGTACCTTATCAATTGGCTCAGTATTAAAGATAGGACCATTGTCATCCTCAGTGACGTTAAGGACCTCATGAATCTTTGCCATGTATGAATAATGTGCCTCGATTTCTTGGTCGGAGATATCATCATCTGTGTCGTCAAGCATTTCTCCTTCCTCAGCTGACAACTTGATTCCAGCTTCCATTTTCTTGCACAACAGCATCTTTTCCTTATGATAACCATAATCTTTAACCCTCTTTGGCTGCCTGCATTCCCTAGCCAAATGCCCAAAACCTCTGCAGTTATAACACTGAATCCCACTTTGTTGCACAACTTGAGTACCAACAGTTTCCCTATTTCCAACAACAGTAGCCACCCTCTGATTATCATACTTAGGTTGTCGATCATACTTTGGAGGACTCTCAGAACGTCTTCGTGTGTCATACCTTGGAGGACTCTGTGCATGGGTGTTCCTCGAGTTTGAAGATGTTCGAAGGTTGTTGTTGGTGGGTTTGTAGATTTTCTTATATTGCTTCATAACGAAAGCCATTTGTTGCTTGAATTCCCTATCCTTTTGAGCTATTTCTTCATCACTGTCTTCTTTGGATGATTGCTCAAGTGTGGGTGTTGGTGCTCTTGCAACTTCTTTGCCTCGGGATCATGTTGGGACATGTGACTTGGAGACAATGGATGATCGTGGTGATGATGATTGAGTAGAGTAGGTCTTTGAAGTACGGGAGTGATAATCTGGGTAATGTTGAGTGGTAGACACCAAAGCAAGTGGATTGGAAATCTTTGTAACTCGTTCAGCTCGAAGTTCATTTGCCTCATTTTGAAATTGTTTCAACATGTCAAAGAGCTTGTGATATGAAACTTCGTCTAACTTTTGTTGTTGTTTCACCAAGGTGACAAACCGTGTCCACTCTGGTTGAAGTTGCTGTAGAAATTAGACATTGACTTGCATGGTGGAAACTTGCAAGTTGTTTCGGGTCATATCATTCATCATCTTGTAGAATCGGGAGTAATAAGAATCAATTGATTCCCCATCCTTTGATGTAAACTTGCCAAAGTTCCAAAACATCTTAGTTTTCACATCTTGTTTGTTAAGTGATTCACCTTGTTGCAATCTTTCAATGGCCGTCCACATTTCTTGAGCAGTAGGACATGCGTCAACCGTAGAGTAAATTTCATCTCCAATGCCACTGAGAATTAAGTAGATTGCTTCCTTCTCTGCATCAAACCACGCACGGTTCTCTGGGGTGAGGTCGGTCCTCTTTTCATCACGTTCATATGCGGGTTGTGCGCCACTTGTGTCTGTGGCTAGTACTGCAGGAACTTGAATCCTTGAGAGTTTATAGGGTCCTTCCAAGATACATTGCCTTAAAGCATCACCGTTAGGTTTTGTGTCAAGGTAACGTATAAAACGGGATTGCCATTGATCGTATCGACCCGACACAAGCATTGGTGGTCTTTCTTTGTTACCTGCCACCATTATGTTGTTGTTCGTCACACGATATTCAGCAGTAGAATCCATCTCAATATTCTCTGAAATGATGAATCTAATGTGGATCTTAAGTAGTTGTGTTGTGATTGTTTGGTTGTTGAAATTCCGAAAATTACGATTTTTTTTTTCTCAGCCCGACAATAAATTCCTCAGTCCGACAAAACGGTAGACCTAAAAAATTTGTAATCACCAAATTTTGAAATTGAGCTAGAAATGTCCTAAAACTAGTATGGAAAAAATTTGATTTTACTTGACCTAAAAAATTTTAACTTTTTTTTTTTTTGTTTTTTTTTTAATCTTCGTGTAAACTACGTTCCTAAACTAGTCTAGATGGTGGCTAAGTCTAAAAAATACTCAAACAAAATTTAGCAAAAACATGTCATCGGAATCACTTCGTCGGAATGTCTAATCGGAATGTGTAATCGGAATGTCTAATCGGAATGTGTAATCGGAATGTCTAATCGGAATCCCTTTGTCGGAATGTCTAATCGGAATGATTATCGGAACGACCTTGTCGGAATAGCAAATCGGAATGATGATCGGAAAGAGCTTGTCGGAATACCAAATCGGAATGATGATCGGAAAGACCTTGTCGGAATACCAAATCGGAATGATGATCGGAAAGAGCTGGTCGGAATGTTGTTGAAAAACCCTTGATCGGAAAGTCAAATCGGAATACTGATCGGAATGTCAAAACCCTTTTCCGATGTGAGTGATCGGAATCACTAATCCCTTTTCCGATTGCACTAATCGGAATATATCCCACTTTTCTCTGACAAAACTCAACCAATACGTGATTTTAAGCCAAAAAATGATCAAAACACCCAAAAATTTTGTGTTTTTAGCGAAAGTAAATATACCAAAACACTACTAAAACTATGTAGAAGATGTAGATGAAGAAGTAGAGCACGGAAAACACAAAAAAAAGTTGAATCCGAGATGATTTATGGATTAAATCATTCGAATCAAATATAATAACAACAACCAATCACAAATACTACCCCATGGCGATTGATACCAATTGTTGTCCCTAATATATGATGATATAATACACGAATTAAAGAAAGAAAGGTAGATATGGGAAGAATTCTAGAGAGAGAAAGTAGTGAGAAAATGGTTGGTGAAACTTGTGGAATATTAGATTAGAGAAAATGAAATGACCAACACCCTTCCTAACATGCTAGGAAGGGTATATATAGTCCACCCACATGTGGGCTTCTTTATGGACTATATGGTTTGGGTCGGGCTTTCCTTTTGGTCTTTAGTTACTTATCAATGAACTTTAGCCTAAAGTTAAGCCCGTATAACACGACTAATATACTACCTATTACAACGTTCTAAAATACGATACATAATAAACATATGACCGAGCATTCTTGTTTGGCTCAATATTTTGAGGCTAACAGATTCTCTTATTAATCGACATGAATGAGGTACATGAAAGACATTGTACCTATGTTCCTTTTATAGAGTAAGGAACCCTAGAAACCTTAGAATATTCTATAAAGATAACTATATCACAGACGATATATTATCAATATTCTAACTATTTAAGTATATCACATAAGATATACTCTAAATATAACCATGACATAGCTTATACAAAGATATATTCGTCCTAATCAACATACCAGTACTTACTTTATAAGTAGCAGTACTTACTATGTACCGCGTTAATACTAACGGTACTTACATAACACTGACAGTACTTCAAATACACTAACGGTACTTGACACTTAACAAATAATTCCCAACAATCCTCCCCTAAACAAGAATGATAACTTGTTGTCTTCTTGTTTCTCTTGTACTGGATGTATCAAAATACATGTCTTCAGTCTTTCCTTCATCCTTGGATTGAACTTGGTAATTTGTATTTATATCCAACTGAATGTAGCCAAACACTTCAAATGTAGATCTTCTTCTGATAAGATAACCTTCAAACATCATGAGTATCATCTTTGTCTTCAAACTATGATCTTCCTGTGTCTTCTAAACATTCACTTATCTTTGCAGCATCAGTTATTGTCTTCTTGAGGTAAATCTTTGAACTCTGAATCATGAACCTTTGTCTTGATTTGATGAGACAAAACCTTCTAAGTACCTTTTAAATACTTCTTTGCTTGCAATCTTCATACCTGAAATAAAACACTTAACAACAAAAACCAATCTGTATTGGCTTCATGATTTTTAGCAAATCACCAGCTATCAACGGATTTGATAAATTCTTTACCAGTTAGCCGTACACTCTGGAATAGCCAATACATTATTCATAAAGAATAAGGTGTAATGAAAACCTTACAACTTTTGGTAAATTGTCAACCATCAACGGATTTGATGAAGCCTTTACCTAGTACCGTTTGTCTAGGACTAGCCAACTCTTTGTCTCGAAACAAGGTTAGTTAGAACCATATAGTTTTTAGCAAACTATCAGCTTTCAACAGATTTGATAAGTCTTTACCACAAACCGTTTGCTTATAGACTAGCCAGTTCTTATGTGTGTTAGACATGGTGAACTAAGAACCATTTGTGAAGTGTGACTGAAAGTCAAACACTTAAGGCTCTTTCTAAGCTTCTTCCTCATCTTTCAAATCCTTGATTTGTTGTTTAACCATTCTGATCAACTCCAAAGCATCAGCAGATTCTTTTTTAACTTCCAATTGTTGTTCTAACATCCTTTCCAACAATTTTCTTTTGAAAGGGTAAGTTTTCTCTTGCATCATATAGTATGTAACATCATCTACATCCAAAATATGCAATCTACATAACCTATAATATCTCCAGTAACTAGGAACCTAATTCTCTAATTCCTTCAACATTTCTTGATCACAATTGTGTGGCTCATATATAAAGAGAAATTCCCAGTATAATAGTGATACTTTAGTTTTACCTGCATTGGCTTCTTGAACTAACCTTGAAAGATCTTGAATATCCTGTCAAGAATGTGAAGAATATCCTCCAAAAGTCTGAATATCCTTGTTGTGCCATCAGTTCTCTGAATTCCATGAGCTTCAAGTCCTTCAGACATAGAGTAAATCCATTTAGCAATGGATGCTCTCTTTCCAAAAATCTCTGTATTAATACATTGATCTTCAAATTTTACAATCTTCAAGTACTTCTTCAAGCTCTCATCATCATCACTATCTTCTGCTGTTGATTTAGCTCTTTTAGCTTTCTTTTTTGTCTTTGTTAACCTTTTCCTTTTAACACCCTTGGAAATTCCCTCAAGTTCTGTTGAACCCTCTTCCAAGTTTGTATGTACCGTCTCCTTAGTATGTACTGTTGTATGTACTGTTGACTGTGTATGTACTGCTTGTACATTTTCAGTCTGAGCAATATCTTGAGTTTCAACTCCTGCATTCATTCTTTGAGCAGTCTCTTCCTCCCTTGAACTTACCTGCTCCTTTCTATTCTTCCTCACATAAGTGGTCTTGATAGGTGGAGATGTGTTTGTAGGTTCAGCAGTACTTGGATCAATTCTAGGAGTACTACTAAATTACCTTTATTGTTGAAGATGTCTTTTAAACTCTTCAACAGCTTTTCTATCTGCTTCCGATCCAATCTCAACAAAATTCAATTCAGTCCTCTTATTTTGCTCATACAAAGTCCTGATTTCTTCAAAATTCTTCTTGACCAGTTGAATATGAGTAAAACCCTTAACTTTCTTAAGAAAATTCATCATTTGATTCCTAATCTGCATAGTAGTTGGAGGCTTAATCTTTTCTTTTCTTCATCAATCAATTTTGATTTCTCTTCTTCATCATATGCATCTCTCTCTTCAGCTATCAATGAGTCTGCAAGAAGCTCACTTGCATGTAATTCAGCTTGAATCATGTCATACTCTTGTATGTTCCATTCTTGCTGTATTATTTTATCTTTTAGCAAATGCTGCTTTGCTGCAAGTTCTTCCTGTAATTCATTTTCACGAATTTTTGCTTGCATTTTGTAACAAATTCCTCATCATGGTCCAATTGATTAAATCTGTACATGAATTTGTTTATATGATCATCTGAATCACATTCATCTTCAAATTCTGATAATATTTGCTTCTTCCCCTTATCCTTTGGATAAATCTTAGGTAGCTTCTTCTTCAGCTTGGTATATCTTTCCTCATTAGCTTGTTGTTGAATAACTATACCTTTAGTAGGGTGTGAAGCTTGAACTTTCTTACCTTGAATTTGATTCTTAGTTGGCTTAGAAGTACTTGGATCTTCAACAATGTTGATTTCACCAGTATTAGACACACTTGTTTCTTCAATCACTTGTGTATCCCTAGATACTCGTTTTTCCATAGAAGTCATCATTTCAACTTGCACCTCTTCAGTCTTGTCTGATCCATTGCTCATTCTTGATCTAGACAGTACTTGCAAAGTCTGTTTCCTTTGAAACCATACTTGTCTTTGTGGTGATGGAGTTGAACATACAGGAAACTGAATGTTAATTTCCTCCAACTTCTCATTGAAAGCACTCTAATTTGTTTGAAGTGGTGATTGAGGTGGTGGTGCTGGCTGAATTACCATTATTTCTTCAACTTGTGGCTCCTCATGAGTAGGCTGTAGTTCTTCCTGTTGAATCTCCATGTTTGAAGGTCCATCCACACCAGTCTCTAAACCAGTTCCATCTTCATAAGTCCCCATGACATCTTCATCTAATTCAAAATTGATGTCATTTCCAAAGATCCTTGTCTGATTATCAGAAGAAGGTGGTTGTTCTTCATAATTCCTCCCCTGTTTGGTTGCATTCAGTTGCCTTTTCTTGTGGTTCCTGAGTATTTGCTTCTTGATTCCAGACTTCTGAATAGATCTATGTTGCCTCATCTAAGGTGACACTTTGTTCCTTAACTTGATTAGGCTAGGTTCTAATTCCTCAATTTTCTTGTCTTGAACAAGCTTTTCTTTCTGCAACACGTATACCTGTTGGGACAAACTTGTACACAAAGCAGTTAAATTTGCAACATCCACCACCTCTGGTGCCTGTGCTTGTGGTGAACCACTAGCAGCAATAGAAGCAGTAGGTGTGTGGATCATCTCATCAGTGTTTGGTGGAACACCAACATTGTGAGAAGAAGATTATGAATCTTCTAGGGAATGGGAACTCTGGTGAGAAGAAGTTTGCTGAGAAGCACTAGCCTTGCTAGGTTCCTCAACTTCTTGATTGGCAGGTTGGGCTAACATATGAGCAAACAATGGTGTAACTGTTCCTGTAAAGGCATTGCCTTGTTTGGTCAAGAAAGAGAAAGTTCTCTTTGTGAATGAAGGAACATCCCACGTATCAGTTAACTCGGGTAGGTTAGGTATTTGGTCACTAACTAAAGTCTGAATGATTCTAGGATACATTAAAAACTTTTTAGTCCCTTCCAAATTCCTAGTCATGCCATCAAAAATTAATTTTGAAAAATTAAAAACCCTGTTATTTGCTAAACAAACACCAACTGATGCCAATGCAGCAGGAATTTGATCAAAAGATGTACTTTTAGAGCTTTAATAGTGATTAATAGCATGAAAAAGCAATTTCCATTGAGGTGAAAATAAAGCTTTAAAGAAAGTAAGACTTTCCCTACCACCTCCATAGCCCATGGCTGCAAGGCCATCATGAATCTCTCTATTATTAAGCATACTAAGTCCATTTTCATCATTTAATCTCAAACTTGCTCTCAGCAGTACCTCAGTTACATATATGTTTCTATGATTCACCCTAGCCTTAATGCAGGGTTGATCAAACCGAGTACCTAATACAGCAGTATTCTAAAATTGTTCAACGATGTAAATAGAGACAACTGGACTTACAGTGAGTGCAAAGCGAACATGACTCCGAGATAGGAAACCAAGCATCTCATTTAAACCAAGAGAGTCATCATTAGTAGCAAGATTCGCAACCAAATTATGCTTAGAGATTACTTGTAAAGCAGCCATTAGTATTTTTGATGATCGAAAAATTAGAGAGAAGGTTATAGCATCAAGAGATAAAAATAAAAGATTAGTTGAATCAATTGTATAATTGGAGTAATTTTTTAAGTAAATAACAAACCCAAGCGCGAAGAAACCGTCAAATTTACAAAAGAGACCCTTAACGGTACAACGGACATGTAGCGGTACATGGAACATAAGCGGTACTTGAATTTGTGCTAGCGGTACTTGGAGTGACAACGGTACCTCACAATTTTGACCAGTTCATGCTTTCCACTAACAATGTAACCTCTTTTATCTTTTTCTATTAACCTGCAATTACATAAAAAACATAAAACATAGACTATACAATAAAAATTATAAAAATTTGTACAGCTATTACCTCCCCTCAACATATGCAGCATGTTATTGGTTGAGCATACCAATGTGTGTCACCAAGAATTCGAATCTCTTTGCATCAAATGCCTTGGTCAACAAATCAGCTACATTGTTGTGTGTATGAATCTTCAAGACTTGAATAAGCTTTTTGTCATAAGCATCTCTTATAAAGTGATGTCTGTGGAAACCTTGGTTTCCGGATCTTTGAAGCTACTAGGAATGATCATTGTTCATATGATTAAACAATCAAAGCGGAATTAGAACAACAATCATTAACAAGGTGTTTAGGCACAATAACATGAATTAAAATAATAGGGATGTTCATTATATTAATAACAAACATCCACTAGACGTGTATACATTGAATCCCACGTCTAGTCGACACACACTTTAGGTTTACATTGTGAATGAATTGAATGAATAAAACCTAAGACCCTTGGTTCCTTTTATAGTGAAAGGATTAGGGTTTACAAGAGATAAGAATGAATAAACAAGTAAATCTTGTATTTAAATAAACTTATGCAGAATATCTTTTGCATGTTTATCTAAATAGAAGCTTCCATAAGCTTCTTTGTCTACGTTTTGTCAATGCTTGAATTGCATGTGACAATGCTTGGATTGCACACGACAATGCTTGAGCCATCAACGCCTAATTAACTCTTGTCAACGCCCAAATTAGTCTTGAAAATGTTTAGACAATAACTTCACGTTTTCTTCATTTTTGAGTTTCTGCCACATCAACTTTTTGACCCAACAATCTTCCCCTAGTTGATAGTGGCAAAACTCTATGTGTATCTCTTGTAAGTTGTACATGATCTTCAAATTGCTTCCCCTCAAGTGTAGCACGTATTTCTTCCCCTTTTTGTCACATCAACAAGGAAGTAAACAATGTATGCAATCTTTGAAGATTCTCCAAAAGTAGGCTCTGTGTTATGATCTTGAAGAACAATTAATATAATACTTTTGATTTAGAAGTAGAATAACCCAAACCTATGTTCCATGTCTTGTACTATCCATGTGATGAAAAACTTATACCAATGATTAAATATAAGTAGACCTCGATCCCTTGTCAATATTCTCATCCTTTGTGAGACACTGAGCACGATAATGTAACTCCTTCAAGTGTTATGACAAGTCTTCATCACCAACCATGTAAAGCACGAACAAGTTACCTTTAAAGTCACTAGTGCATGACTTTAAGATATGATAGAACACAAACTCGCGAAAATCTTCTTCAATCATCAAACTTACCATAAGAATTCTTCCCCTTAAGCCAACACCTCTTCATGATGAATTTAATGGAATAACATCTTCATACCATATGTAAAAGCCACTCTCAAGGCCACCCCAATTACATAGTTTAAAATACCCATCAAATTCCCACAAATAGTTGTTAACTCGCTTTAAGATCATTAATTCCTTTGAAAAATATCCGAGCCATAAATATCACCATGATATTCTATATTAAAACGGAGATTCCATGTACCTTCATGTGTAATTTCCTTCTTTTTGTGTGCTAAAAACGTACCAGTTTTCTCAACAGCAGCAAACCTTTTGTTGTCCAAGAACCTCTCTTATCCAATATCATTATCAGATGCTTTATCCGATATCGAACAACACCTATCAGTGTTTGGATTTACATATCTCGGACAACACGTAACAATGCCTGTTCTGTCAGCGTTACGTTTCTTCTTGTCAGCGTCAATTCCATACTTTGTCAGCGTCCACTCTTATCAGCGTCAAACCAATCTTGTCAGCGTCTATACATCTGCTGACGTCATCAAGTGGCTACACTCTTGTTGATAGCAACGAACAGTATAATCTCTTCTTTGTTCCATAATAGCAGCTATCAAAGTATATATAAGAATAATAATAACCCTATTATGTAGAAGCTGAATATCACGTGAAATCTTGTAGGGATAAATCCCTACTAATCAGCAAATAATATCTGTACTCCCAATATTCCCGCAAGTGAGAAACATAAAATTATACCAACGAGATAACAAACGAATTAGATCGTGTGAACATACAAACTCTCCACCAATGAGAAGAGCTTCAACGTGTGAACACAGATTGAATAGTAGATCGTGTGAACACACATGCTTCATCCAATCAGAGACCTTGCTTCGTGTGAATGCATTTGTTAACCCTAAGACCACAATAAGCTTGTATGGAAGAGCATCCATGTGATCAAACAATTCTCGTCTTTGTCTTCATACGTTTTGAATATACCCACTTTATAAACCAATCTAGGTTTATAGTACCAAAATCAAACAGTAGCACACTTTTAATGTACGAGTACTTTTCTTCTTTGGATAATGAATCGAACAAAGATCATGGTAAGCTGCAAGATCAAGCGTGTATGTCCCTACATAGTCACATGGCCTCTTCACATCAATCTTTAATGTAACTCTTCATGCAGCCTTTGGAGAATTCGACTGCTGCTATGATGCATCCTTAGAAAAAGATAGATTTAAATCGAAACCCTAATTAGGGTTTTAAGCATAACCAGATTCAGATTAAGCACCATAATGCATTATAACAGCCTCCAATCAAATGTTTCATCCTTAAGTCGATCTAGGGTTTATAGAAACCCCAGTTCATGATTTTATGTAAAAGCTGAAACACTGAAAATCACCTATGTTGCCTACTTTGACGCTTAATAACTTTTGCCTGGGGATAAAACTCGACAATCCCTCCGGTGGATGTTTAGATATGTGTATGAAGAACACACATATAAAATTTCATGACGATCCAACGGTTCAATCAAAAGTTATGACCTTCTGAATACTGCCGCGCACATAAAAACGTCCAGAAAAACCCTAGACGGATTTTTCTTTTCTTCTCGAAACACGAACACCTTGTTGGTCCTAGCATCACGAGCCACGAGGCTCTGATACCAATTGTGGAAACCTTGGTTTCCGGATCTTTGAAGCTACTAGGAATGATCATTGTTCATATGATTAAACAATCAAAGCGGAATTAGAACAATAATCATTAACAAGGTGTTTAGGCACAATAACATGAATTAAAACAATAGGGATGTTCATTATATTAATAACAAACATCCACTAGACGTGTATACATTGAATCCCACGTCTAGTCGACACACACTTTAGGTTTACATTGTGAATTAATTGAATGAATAAAACCTAAGACCCTTGGTTCCTTTTATAGTGTAAGGATTAGGGTTTACAATAGATAAGAATGAATAAACAAGTAAATCTTCTATTTAAATAAACTTATGCAAAATATCTTTTGCATGTTTATCTAAATAGAAGCTTCCATAAGCTTCTTTGTCTACGTTTTGTCAATGCTTGAATTGCATGTGACAATGCTTGGATTGCACACGACAATGCTTGAGCCATCAATGCCTAATTAACTCTTGTCAACGCCCAAATTAGTCTTGACAACGTTTAGACAATAACTTCACGTTTTCTTCATTTTTGAGTTTCTGCCACATCAACTTTTTGACCCAACAATGTCTTATTTCAATATGCTTGGTCTTGGAGTGAAATACTGGATTCTTGACAATGCATATAGTACTTTCATTATCAATGTAAATTTTGGTGTTCATGAAGTTAAACCCATAATCTAAGAATTGATTTTGAATCCAAAGTACTTGACCACAGCAATGCGCAGCAGCTACATATTCAGCTTCAGTTGTAGAAGTAACAACAATGGTTTGCTTCTTACACTGCCATGATATGAGTCTTCTGCCTAGGAATTGACAACCTCCTGTTGTGGATTTCCTATCATGATTAGTATTTGTGCAAATTCTTCTTCTGTCATTGCATGTACTTCAGCAAATTCTGAATCCATTTCTTCAAAGGGTTCCAATTCTGTACATTCGACATCACCTTTTTCTATTGTACAAAGGTCTATTTTGGATTATTTTTGAAAAAATTGAAAAAATCAAAATACAAAAATATAAAACCTATAAAAACAAAATAAAAAACGAAAAAAATTTTCAAAAATACCAAAAATATTCTTCTCGACATGTCTTTCAGTTTCGATAATATGGACATGCCTAGAAATGTCGCTCAATAACGACACGGGTGTGTATATAAAGCTCGAATGAAAGTTCAAATGTTTCACTTTTTGTATGTTCAAAATCGGTAAAATGCGGATAGGCATAAGTATATATATATATATATATATATATATATATATATATATATATATATATATATATATATATATATATATATATATATATATATATATATATATATATATATATATATATATATATATATATATATATATATATATATATATATATATATATATATATATATATATATATATATATATATATATATATATATATATATATATATATATATATATATATATAGATATCGGGGCCTGAACAGTAGTTTTAAGGTTGGGGAAAAAGGGAGGAGTTAGCTAACATATGTAAGGGCATAGGGTTTGCTTTACAAAGATCATGGGTATGTTTAGGTGGGCGTTTGGCTTATAGTTTGGAGACCTAAAAACCGGGACTGTTTTGGGTAAAATGTTAACGAGACGGGTTATGAAGTAAACTAAGTTAAGGGCTTTATAGAGAGGTGTAATGAGATGCATAGAGCATATAAATGAGGTATATATATGGGAGAAGGTTAAGACGAGTATTATTTGTCTAGGTTGTCGTGATTGAAGCACGTACCGTACATCCGAATTGCCGATAACCCGCCTTCCCACATCAACGTGAGTTCATAGCCTCGCACTCTTTTAAATGTTTGTTGGAAATACGTTTTACGTATATAGAAAGTCTCGGTCACTCCAACAATGTAGTTATAGGCTCGTAGTAGTGTTTAGTTTCATTTATTAAATAGCCCGACCCATGAGCATGTTCATGGGCCAGAGGCACAAGTCCATTAAGGACTTGGGTATTTAAACCTCTTTCCACCATGGAAAGAGGTGTTGGTTGTTTCATTTCTTGTTTTCCATATAACAAAGTTCTTTCATTTCTCTCTCTAAGTTTCTCTCTCTAGAAAACATCAACCCCCTTATTTCATAAAGATTATCATTGTTCTACAATTTGTATCAAGAGCATGGGATGAAATATAGGTTTGTTTTAAGTGTTGCGTATGTGTTTATAAGCATTTCGTAGCTTTTTGAGTTTATATTGCCGAATCATCAAATTGTTTTTGTGTTTGATCGTGATTTCAAGAACCTTAACGTATTCAGTCGTGTTGTAGTGTTTTCGGTGTCTTGATTTTGGTTAAAACACAATCTTTCTTGGATCAAAAGTTCAAAAATTTCTTGTGTTCTTCATTCCGAATTTCAAGCTACCTCACCATCAGAAAGTACAAGTGAAAATGGTTCCATCGCAATAACCATCATCATCGGAAAGTGACTGGTTCTACTTTGCGATACTTGGATTTCGATACTTATTCCGATCTGGACATTCCGATCGATCTTTGCGATCTGGGATTCCGACGGTTATAAGGAAGTTTTAAGTCGTTACTTTGCCTAAATTTTATCAGCTATATTCCGATCTGAATCATTCCGACAGCACTTTGCGATCTGAGCATTCCGACAGCACTTTGCGATCTGAGTATTCCGACAGGACTTTGCGATCTGAACATTTCGACAACTTTGCATTGCGATCTAGGCATTCCGATACCATCAGCATTCCGACAGGGTTACATTACGATCTAAGCATTCCGATAGTAAGACATTCCGATCTGGACTTTCCGATCTGGGTATTCCGACAGAAAGAAGATTCCGATAGAACCTGTTTTTTATTTTGGATACTTAGTGGATTTCTTCTATTTGGCATTTAATTTGGTAATTTGGTAAATTTCAAACGCAAACACAACAACAAGATAACAACATCTTTTAGTTCACAACACAAAAAACTCATAACCTTATTTCATTGTTCGGTCATCTTTGATAATCTTTTTCAAGGGATCACAAAATGAATTCACATTCATATATGCCAACTATGACTTCACTTACCGATATTTCGATCATTTCGGGTACCGATACTCGCCCACCTTTGCTCATCAAATATTTATTTGAAGCATGGCAAGGCCGTATGAGAACGTACATCATGGGCAAACAAAATGGTCGACTTATGCTTCAATCAATTGATAAAGGACCATTAGATTGGGGAGAGGTTACCGTCAACAATGTGACAAGGCCAAGGGTGTATCATGAGTTAACCGATGCCAACAAAATCAATGCAGATGCCGATGAAAGGGCTGTTCAGACAATTCTTTAAGCCCTTCCACCCGATATCTTTCGAATGGTAAGTCAACATACAGTGGCAAAGAATCTTTGGGATCGACTTGCGGTTTTGCTACAAGGGACATCTCTCACTAAGCAAGAATGAGAGTGTCAACTGTATGATTTGTTTGATCGGTTCAAATACATTCCAGGGGAGACTCTTCATGATTTTTACTGGCGGTTTACCACTTTGATGAATGACATGAACGTTTGTAATCTTAGGATTGAACAGTTTAAGTTAAACACCAAGTTTTTGAACACATTACCCCCTGAATGGAGTCAATATGTCACTGATATCAAGATGATTCGCGATCTACACAAGTCTAATCTAGATCAACTCTATGCCTTCTTACAACAACACGAGAAGCATGTGATCCAAAACCGAATCTCTCAGGGATCTTATCTATGACACCCTAGAATCGAGGTCATTAACGATACCCTAAATTACGCTAATTTTTGAAATTTTTAATAAGTTTTAATTTCTATAATTATAAGTATTTTGGTTAAAGCCGATGTTCGAGGTTATAATTTTTACGGTTGACGTTTTGAGAAGGACGATGACGATTACGATCCCGAGGGATGCCCAATTTCATGTAATTTTGACGATTTATCGATAATGTAATTTTTCGAGATTTTTATTTACGGTTCGTGTTAAGTTGAGTCGGGTGAGTTTTATAGCCTTCCAAGTACATTTAAAGTATCCCAAAAATATTTTGGAGCATTCGGGAAGATTTCCGACTCCCGTAAAATTTTCAAAATTGACAAATGAGTCAAACCCGCAAAGTTTTGAGGTCGTTTTCTATTTAAGGACAAAAGAAGCCAAAAATTGCATTTAGGTCCCTCCTAACCCATCAAAAGGGCCAAAATGAATAAACACACAAACACACACAAAATTTACAAGAAAAAAAATCAAACCATCACTCTCTCTTCTCTCTCAAACCCACGGCAACCCCCACCCACATCAAAAATTCACCAAAAATCTTCTTCCACTTGATTTTTCAAAAATCTAAGGTTAGACCACACTTAGTTTGGTCATTCCCCACATATTCATGTGCTCAAATCCAACATGCATTGATAAAAATTTTTCAAGATTTTTCCATATGATCCAAATTTGTTTTTGAGGCTAAAAGAGCTAATGCATGTTGATATTTAGTGTTATGGAAGTATAAACACCATGAAAACCCACCAAAATTAATTTGGTTGTGGTGATTGGGTCACCCAAACCCCACGGCAAAGGGGGTGTTTGGGGAGCCATGGTGGTTGTTGATTTTGCATGTTGTTGTTATGTTTGGTTTGTTGTTTTAGGATGATTCATATAGGTCTTATTACTTGCATGTTCATTTTCATTGATTCTTGATATTGAGATTGGTTGATCAATAGGGGTAGGATGGAAGTTTGATGTTAGGATATGTTTGGGAAGGCTTAGGATGATGTTTAGTGTTGGTTAGAAGTCTTGGAATCGAGTCTAAGCATGATTTTGGTATAGTCATTTTTAGGCAGAAACATTTGGTCCATTTTATAAAAATGATTTTTGTTCCAGGTCTTGAAAACAAAATGTAGTGATAGAAGGTCTTTCTAGCTTTAATTTGGTATAAGGTAGAGCCCGTGACTCAAAACGAGCTAAAAGTTATGACATTTTAAAGATCGGGTACCGGGAGACGAGGACTTTCACAATCCGGATTTGTGCAAAGTTTTAGTCAAATCCCGAGGGTCACAAGTATAATTTGGTAAAAGGTCAAGGGTCAAAATTTGGTCCCTAACCTGTACAAATGGGTCTATATGTTGACTTATGAGTCAAGGAAGTCAAAGGTATTTTTCATATAGGTCAAAGTGGTCAAAATTGGTCGAAGCGCAATTTCAGCCCGTAAAATGTAGTCGTGGAAATGAGTTGCGTAACGGGTCGTAAAAGTGAAAACTTTTGTTGGGCTTAAAAACATGTTATCTACAGGTCATATAGGATTTTTGGAAATTTTGTCAAATTTTATAAGCATGGTTTAATAAGGTAAAACAGCCCGTACTTTAGTCAAGTACCGGCGAGAACGTGTAAAAATGGACAACGTAGGTTATAAGAACGAATGGAATAAAATGAATGATACTTGTTGTTTTTGTTTTTGGCGTGAGTTATATTTGTCTTAAGTGACTTGTATATATGTATTTTATACAGTACCGTAAGTATTTAAATGAGATTACTCATTACGCGTTATTTGTGATAGGTGTTGATTTACCCGGGCATCCGTAACATCGTCAGTGATCACTCCTCGAACTACCGACTACTTAATATCTAAGGTGTGAATTTATAGCCTCGCTTATATTATTTCAAATTGTTTTACCCGCGAGGGAAATGCATGCTAGTTTTTAAAAGGAACGTATATCATGAATGATTGTTAGACCCGAAAGTTGCCTTAGAAATTGTGTTGAGTACCAAAGTTGCAAAAGTCCCTAAATTCATGAACTATTAACTATTGTCTTGCCCTCGAGTAGGGGGAAATAGCCGCTTATGCAATTTGTAGTACTACGGGGTTAACGACCCAATGCTAGCCGAGAAGCTGTACTTATAGTAAGTTCTGCGGTAGATTATTTTGTATGAGAAATAAGGTATAATTGCAACTGATGCCTTTAGAAGGGGCACTGGTTTCATCTGAATCATGCCGGTATATTTACGCGGGTGATTGAGTTAACGGATTAGTGTCATGAGCTTAAACACAATTGTCAGTATCCTGATTATAGTTTGTTTGATCGACAAGACTATAAATGATCACGAATGGTTTTTATTATATATACGTTCAAATGGATTTAAAAACCTATGAATTCCACTCAACGTTTTCGTTGACCAAATTTTTGGCATGTGTTTCAGGTAACCGCTGAGCAGTAGGATGGAGCATGCATGGGATGGATGTTGTGTGTACGGCTTGGTGTCCGCTTGTTTTTCCCTCCTTTTCTACTTAAACAATTTTTATGTTTAATTTCATGTGGTTGTAAACTGAAGTTTTTGGGGTTGAGATTCATGGGGACCGAAAACGCTAAACTCTGTGCACTATTTGGGGTTGGAAAAACCGTGGACATGTATCATCTAACAATTTTAAAATTTAAGTTTTAAGTCGACGTCTTTTTAGCGTCGTTTGATATATCTTGTGTGCAATGAATACTGTGTAGCACCCATTGTTGTAGTTCCGCTGCGCATAGCAATTGTGGGGGTGTTACAGATTGGTAATCAGAGCCACGAGTTATAGAGAACTAGGTCGTTTTTGAAAATCCTAAACTATAACTTTTGGTGTCGTAAGAAAAGGGTCCAAGCACACACAACTATCCTGCATGGCTCCGGTAAGATTTATTGTTGTATTTATGGCATTTGACGTATACTTTTGAGTAAAGTATATATGTGGGTAACTATTATATAAGTATGGAATTAATATATGTAGACGTTGAAATTATACGTGGAATATCCGACATCGTAATTTTTGTATTAATCATGCATGAGCATCATATTATTACATTTTGGGCATATGTACCACCTTTGCATTGCATTTGCATGCATGTATTTATAAATATTGTATAATTACTTACGTACCCTCCGAAATTCGCTGTTATTGCAGGAATGGCCGAGGTACCGCCTAACGATAACGGAAACGATGTACGAGCCCAGGACCCCGACCCAAGGAGAACTACTTGCCCCACGCCTATGCGTACTTCCCATCTGGTTGGTGTACCAGATATCCCCAGAAGAGCCGAAGGTGCAATGAGCGCAAATTCTCTTCATCAAGGCATCCCAAGAATTTGCTGTCCCGGACCGAGGATTTATCATGACGTACGACGGACTGTGAGAGGTTTGGAAGGATCGATGTGCATGAGGTATGTAGTGGAATCAAGGGTGGTCAGTAGATTCGACGAGAATGACAAGGCGGACGAAAGACTGTTGGAAAGGACTTCAAGAATTGCGTATGATGGGATGATGAACACAAGTGCCATCAACAGTTTGAAATCAATGGTTGCAAATTTAAGTGCTAGTCTTGACCGTGTTAGGGAGGATCAAGTGAGGTTGTCGAGGATGCAGAGTTGGGAGCATCGTGTGAGGGATTCATTGCCCCCGGATTGGAGATTCGTGGACGATGTGGAGATGGAGGCAAATGACTTCATGGTTCAGCCGCCTACTGGAGGTGCTTGTATTTCGGTGGGAAATCAGGTAGCGATTGAGTATGGATCCACATCAGGGACGAGAAAGGAAACAGAATGTGGGCCGGATGAGAAAGGAAAGGGAAAAGTGGATGATGTGGATGAGGACGTGAGTGATGAGGAAACCGAGGAAGACGACGACGAGCCGCCATCCAAGAGGCAGTGTGGATCACCACATGCCTAGTTACTTGTTTTGTATTTTCTTTGATCATTGTAATAGAACTATTTTAGACCTTTGTATGATGGTATTATGACGAGAAACTCAAGTACTTGATGTTTTGTGGTGAACGATTGTAGTGGCATTACTTGTCACGATTTTGGTTAATTATCAATACAATCTATGTTACCTTTCATGATCTGTGATATGTCTTAAATTTGATCTTTTGTGGTGTGAATTGATGAATATTAGTAACTCCGTAGTGATGTGTCGTTGTATGTATTTTATGTCTGGGAAACTTGATATGAATACTTACATTGTTTTTCTATTTTCCTTGTCTTGCAGAAAGAGATATTCGATAAAACAATGCCTCCAAAGTTGACTGCCGGTCGTGTTAACAACATGATTCAGGAAGCAATAGCTAATGCGTTGCAAGCGGACCGAGCTGGGAGAAATCAGGATCCAGGAAGGAACGCGGGGAGACAACCAGCCCCGAGAGTGTGTACCTATTCTAGCTTTATGAAGTGCGGTCCCACGCAGTTCCGTGGATCGGGTGGAGCCCTAGAACTTAGGCGATGGTTGGAAAAAGTTGAAAGTACGTTTGAAATCAGTGGTTGTGCAGAAGCGGATAAAGTAAAGTTTGCAGCAGCTACGTTTCTCGATGATGCGTTAAGTTGGTGGAATACCCAGGTAGCTACGGTGGGATTGGCTGTGGCAAATGCAAGAACGTGGAATGCGACCAAAGCTTTGTTGACCAAGAAGTTTTGCCCAGAGGAGGAATTGGGGCAATTGGAGGACGAATTGAGGCATTTGACCTTGAAGAACAACGATATAGCTGCTTACACCAGGAGATTCAATGAGTTAAGTCTTTTGTGTCCGGACATATTTGCCAATGATGCCAAGAAAATGAAGCAGTATATTAAGGGTTTATCTAGCAACATCAAAGGTGAAACAACTTCGTCGAAACCTGGAACGTTTGACGAAGCGGTTCAAATGGCACACGCTTTGATGGACGTTAAGCTTCAGGACAAGCAGAACTACATTGCTGAGGGCAACAAAAGGAAATGGGAAGCGGCACAAGGCAATCAATCCCAAGGCCAGAACCGAGGTGGAAATCGAAACAACCATGGGCCGAACCGTAATCAGCAGTTTAATCAGAGAAGGAACGAAGGGATGAGGGCAGTGACGAACCCTAGAGGTGTGAAAGTGAACCCCCATTGTGGAAAGTGCAACTTGTATCATGTTGGAAATTGCCCGCCGGCATGCGGCAAGTGTGGAAAGGCAGGTCATAGGACAGCTAGTTGTCGAACGGGAGGAGTAGCCACTGGGGCTAATGCTATCAGGATGAGAGGATGTTATAGCTGTGGAGAAAGAGGGCATGTGCAAGCAAATTGCCCAAAGACAGGAAACAGACGGGGAGGAAATAATGCGGCAGCTGTGTATCAAGTGGGAACTGCTGATAAACCACAAGGTCCAAATGTGGTTACCGGTACGTTTTTGCTAGACGCTTGTTATGCTAGTATTTTATTTGATTCTGGCTCCGACAAGAGTTTTGTAGACGTTAGATTTAGTCGTCATATCGATAGAGAACCGGTGTTGTTAACGACTAGTTATAATGTTGAATTAGCCGATGGAAAAATTGTTAGTACGAATTCTATACTGAAAGGGTGTACCTTGAAGTTAGGAAACTACGCTTTTAAAATCGACTTGATGCCTATAGAGCTAGGATCGTTTGACGTGATTGTGGGAATGGATTGGCTAATGGCGCATAGTGCTACGATCGTCTGTGGTGAGAGATTGGTGCAGATTCCGCTGAGGAATAGGGTTTTGACGGTAAAGGGAGACGAATGCACTTCTCGTTTGAAGGTGATTTCGTGTTTGAAGATGATGAAGTACGTAGAGAGCGGATGCGATGTGTTTTTGGCACAAGTTTCGAGCAATGGTGATGTAGAGGCGAGGATCGAAGAGGTACCAGTTATTCGCGAGTATCCGGACGTTTTTCCAGACGAGTTGCCAGGTTTACCGCCTACCCGTGAGGTCGAGTTTCGAATTGATTTAGTGCCTGGAGCTGCGCCAGTTGCACGTGCACCCTATCGCTTAGCACCATCTGAGTTAAAGGAGTTATCGGATCAATTGAAGGAGTTGATGGACAAAGGATTTATTAGGCCGAGCTCATCACCTTGGGGAGCGCCAGTGTTGTTCGTAAAGAAGAAGGATGGTTCGTTTAGGATGTGTATCGACTATAGAGAACTCAATAAGCTGACGGTTAAGAATCGGTACCCATTACCGAGGATTGATGATTTGTTCGATCAATTACAAGGTTCTAGTGTATACTCAAAGATCGATTTAAGATCAGGGTATCATCAACTGCGTGTAAGAGAGGAGGATATTCCTGTAACTGCCTTTCGTACGCGGTATGGACACTTTGAATTTCGAGTGATGCCGTTTGGGTTGACGAACGCGCCTGCTGTATTCATGGATCTTATGAATCGCGTGTGCAAGCCGTATCTAGATAAGTTTGTTATTATTTTCATCGACGACATACTTATTTACTCTAAGAGTAAGGAGGAGCACGAGAAGCACCTAAGAAAGATTTTGGAGTTGTTAAGGAAGGAGAAGCTGTATGCAAAATTCTCTAAGTGTGAGTTTTGGTTGGAATCAGTGCAGTTTCTAGGTCATGTGATTGATAAGGAGGGAGTTCGTGTAGATCCTGCTAAGATCGTAGCGATCAGGGAATGGTCAGCACCGACGACGCCGACTGAAGTTCGACAATTTTTGGGTTTAGCTGGGTATTATAGAAGGTTTATTGAAGGATTTTCGTTGATTGCGAAACCATTGACGCGGCTTACCGAAAAGAATAGGGTGTATGAATGAGGAAATGAGGAAGAGCTTGCTTTCGAAACGCTCAAGGATAAGTTATGTTCCGCGCCGATTTTATCATTGCCTGAGGGAACCGAAGATTTCGTAGTATATTGTGATGCGTCTCGTAAGGGTTACGGAGCAGTGTTAATGCAACGTGAAAAGGTGATAGCTTACGCGTCGAGGCAATTAAGGAAGAACGAGGAGAACTACACGACGCACGATTTGGAATTAGGAGCGGTAGTTTTTGCGTTGAAGCTGTGGAGACACTATCTGTATGGGACAAAGTGTGTTGTATTCACTGATCACAAGAGTTTGCAGCACATTTTAGATCAAAAGGAGTTGAATATGCGACAAAGACGATGGGTTGAACTATTGAGTGATTACGACTGTGAAATTCGCTATCACCCTGGGAAGGCGAATGTTGTAGCGGATGCATTGAGTAGGAAGGAACGGGAGAAACCTTTGAGGGTTAGAGCTTTAGCGATGAGTGAGAGCGTTGACTTAACCGAAACCATACTGAAGGCTCAGGAGAGAGGATTGATGAAAGGGAATGTTGAAGCCGAGAACTTGGGACGAATGTTGAAACCTATTTTCGTGATTAGGTCAGACGGACTGAGATATTTTGAGAATCGGATTTGGTTACCATTGTGTCCATCTGAGGAAGGAAAGCCTGGAGTTCGAGAATTGGTTATGAATGAGTCGCATAAGTCGAAGTATTCGATACATCCTGGATCGGATAAGATGTACCACGACCTGAAGAAAGTTTATTGGTGGCCGAATATGAAGGCGGATATTGCTCGTTACGTCAGTAAGTGTTTGACTTGCGCGAAGGTTCAGGCAGAACATAAGAAACCATCTGGATTGTTGGTACAACCGGAGATCCCGGAATGGAAATGGGAGAAAATCGCAATGGATTTTGTGACGGGTTTACCTAGGACTCCTAGTGGATGCGATATGATATGGGTAATTGTGGATAGGTTGACGAAATCTGCTCATTTCTTACCTATGAAGAAGACGGACAGCATGGAAAAACTCGCCAGCGTGTACGTGAAAGAGATCGTCTGTAGACATGGAGTGCCGTTATCGATCATTTCGGATCGCGACAGTAGATTTACGTCGGAATTTTGGAAATCGCTTCAACGTGCGATGGGCACTGAACTGAGTTAAGCACGGCTTATCACCCGGAAACTGACGGCCAGAGCGAACGAACGATTCAAACGATGGAGGACATGCTCCGAGCGTGCGTGATTGATTTTGGAGGAAGTTGGGAACGCCACTTGCCTCTGGTGGAATTTTCGTACAATAATAGTTATCATGCGAGTATCAAAGCGGCACCGTTCGAAGCATTGTATGGAAGGAAGTGTAGATCGCCCGTGTGTTGGAGTGAAGTAGGGGAAAGTCAATTGACTGGACCCGAAATGGTATTAGAAACGACAGAGAAGATCGTGCAGATCAAGAACCGACTACTTGCTGCGAGAAGCCGACAGAAGAGTTATGCCGATAACCGAAGGAAACCGTTGGAGTTTGAAGTTAGAGATATGGTTATGCTCAAGGTATCGCCGTGGAAGGGTGTAATTCGTTTTGGAAAGAAGGGAAAGTTGAGTCCGAGGTATATTGGACCGTTTAAGATCGTTGAACGAATTGGACCAGTAGCGTACAAGTTAGAATTGCCGACCGAGCTTAGTGCTATTCATGACACGTTTCACGTATCGAACCTGAAGAAGAGTTTGGCGGACAAGGAATTGGTGATTCCTTTGGACGAGATTCGACTAGACGACAAAATGCACTTTGTGGAAGAACCTGTGGAAATTATGGACCGGGAGGTCAAGCGGTTGAAGCGTAGTAGGATTCCCATTGTGAAGGTCCGATGGAATTCTAAGCGTGGACCGGAATACACCTGGGAACGTGAGGACTTTTTCAAGGAAAGGTATCCTCATCTGTTCCAGTAAGACGAAATGTGAGTACAAGAAGAGGCGAGCGCCGGGACGTCGCTCTCTTTAAGGAGGGGTGGATGTGACACCCTAGAATCGAGGTCATTAACGATACCCTAAATTACGCTAATTTTTGAAATTTTTAATAAGTTTTAATTTCTATAATTATAAGTATTTTGGTTAAAGCCGATGTTCGAGGTTATAATTTTTACGGTTGACGTTTTGAGAAGGACGATGACGATTACGATCCCGAGGGATGCCCAATTTCATGTAATTTTGACGATTTATCGATAATGTAATTTTTCGAGATTTTTATTTACGGTTCGTGTTAAGTTGAGTCGGGTGAGTTTTATAGCCTTCCAAGTACATTTAAAGTATCCCAAAAATATTTTGGAGCATTCGGGAAGATTTCCGACTCCCGTAAAATTTTCAAAATTGACAAATGAGTCAAACCCGCAAAGTTTTGAGGTCGTTTTCTATTTAAGGACAAAAGAAGCCAAAAATTGCATTTAGGTCCCTCCTAACCCATCAAAAGGGCCAAAATGAATAAACACACAAACACACACAAAATTTACAAGAAAAAAAATCAAACCATCACTCTCTCTTCTCTCTCAAACCCACGGCAACCCCCACCCACATCAAAAATTCACCAAAAATCTTCTTCCACTTGATTTTTCAAAAATCTAAGGTTAGACCACACTTAGTTTGGTCATTCCCCACATATTCATGTGCTCAAATCCAACATGCATTGATAAAAAATTTTCAAGATTTTTCCATATGATCCAAATTTGTTTTTGAGGCTAAAAGAGCTAATGCATGTTGATATTTAGTGTTATGGAAGTATAAACACCATGAAAACCCACCAAAATTAATTTGGTTGTGGTGATTGGGTCACCCAAACCCCACGGCAAAGGGGGTGTTTGGGGAGCCATGGTGGTTGTTGATTTTGCATGTTGTTGTTATGTTTGGTTTGTTGTTTTAGGATGATTCATATAGGTCTTATTACTTGCATGTTCATTTTCTTTGATTCTTGATATTGAGATTGGTTGATCAATAGGGGTAGGATGGAAGTTTGATGTTAGGATATGTTTGGGAAGGCTTAGGATGATGTTTAGTGTTGGTTAGAAGTCTTGGAATCGAGTCTAAGCATGATTTTGGTATAGTCATTTTTAGGCAGAAACATTTGGTCCATTTTATAAAAATGATTTTTGTTCCAGGTCTTGAAAACAAAATGTAGTGATAGAAGGTCTTTCTAGCTTTAATTTGGTATAAGGTAGAGCCCGTGACTCAAAACGAGCTAAAAGTTATGACATTTTAAAGATCGGGTACCGGGAGACGAGGACTTTCACAATCCGGATTTGTGCAAAGTTTTAGTCAAATCCCGAGGGTCACAAGTATAATTTGGTAAAAGGTCAAGGGTCAAAATTTGGTCCCTAACCTGTACAAATGGGTCTATATGTTGACTTATGAGTCAAGGAAGTCAAAGGTATTTTTCATATAGGTCAAAGTGGTCAAAATTGGTCGAAGCGCAATTTCAGCCCGTAAAATGTAGTCGTGGAAATGAGTTGCGTAACGGGTCGTAAAAGTGAAAACTTTTGTTGGGCTTAAAAACATGTTATCTACAGGTCATATAGGATTTTTGGAAATTTTGTCAAATTTTATAAGCATGGTTTAATAAGGTAAAACAGCCCGTACTTTAGTCAAGTACCGGCGAGAACGTGTAAAAATGGACAACGTAGGTTATAAGAACGAATGGAATAAAATGAATGATACTTGTTGTTTTTGTTTTTGGCGTGAGTTATATTTGTCTTAAGTGACTTGTATATATGTATTTTATACAGTACCGTAAGTATTTAAATGAGATTACTCATTACGCGTTATTTGTGATAGGTGTTGATTTACCCGGGCATCCGTAACATCGTCAGTGATCACTCCTCGAACTACCGACTACTTAATATCTAAGGTGTGAATTTATAGCCTCGCTTATATTATTTCAAATTGTTTTACCCGCGAGGGAAATGCATGCTAGTTTTTAAAAGGAACGTATATCATGAATGATTGTTAGACCCGAAAGTTGCCTTAGAAATTGTGTTGAGTACCAAAGTTGCAAAAGTCCCTAAATTCATGAACTATTAACTATTGTCTTGCCCTCGAGTAGGGGGAAATAGCCGCTTATGCAATTTGTAGTACTACGGGGTTAACGACCCAATGCTAGCCGAGAAGCTGTACTTATAGTAAGTTCTGCGGTAGATTATTTTGTATGAGAAATAAGGTATAATTGCAACTGATGCCTTTAGAAGGGGCACTGGTTTCATCTGAATCATGCCGGTATATTTACGCGGGTGATTGAGTTAACGGATTAGTGTCATGAGCTTAAACACAATTGTCAGTATCCTGATTATAGTTTGTTTGATCGACAAGACTATAAATGATCACGAATGGTTTTTATTATATATACGTTCAAATGGATTTAAAAACCTATGAATTCCACTCAACGTTTTCGTTGACCAAATTTTTGGCATGTGTTTCAGGTAACCGCTGAGCAGTAGGATGGAGCATGCATGGGATGGATGTTGTGTGTACGGCTTGGTGTCCGCTTGTTTTTCCCTCCTTTTCTACTTAAACAATTTTTATGTTTAATGTCATGTGGTTGTAAACTGAAGTTTTTGGGGTTGAGATTCATGGGGACCGAAAACGCTAAACTCTGTGCACTATTTGGGGTTGGAAAAACCGTGGACATGTATCATCTAACAATTTTAAAATTTAAGTTTTAAGTCGACGTCTTTTTAGCGTCGTTTGATATATCTTGTGTGCAATGAATACTGTGTAGCACCCATTGTTGTAGTTCCGCTGCGCATAGCAATTGTGGGGGTGTTACATTATCATGAACCAATGGCATTATTGGCAAACCATTCTACACTGTCATACCATAACTCTCAGCTTGCTTTAGGACACAAATCTTCAAATCAACCTGTGTATCAAACACCAAGCTTCCCATAGTACTCGATTCTGCCTCCGCCGCCTACATCTTATCACCAACCAGCAACATCATCATCACAAGGAGATTCACACCCATTACCTTATGCTTCACACCAGTATTCACCGTATCAACCTCCCACCAACCTTGCTTGTACCTATCCACAACTTGAGGCTCCTCAAACTCATTACTCACAACAAGTCAGTGATCCATCCAATCAGATTGTAGCTCAGGCAGCACCAGCATTCTACTGTGAAGATGACATCCCTGTCCCTGAATTTAGACAAGGAGATAGCCCTACTGATATCCTTGCTCAGATGTCTGCTTATTTAAGCCAAACATTGAACAAACGAGGTTACAGAGGTCCAGCAACAACTAACAATCAGTTAAGGAACTCATCTAACTCTCGTCAACATGCAACAATTCAAGACGGAAGATTCATGGTGCAACCACTTCAAGGGAGATCTAGTTCGTCTACTGCTGGTGCACGTTCATCCAATACTACTGCTACAAGAGCAAACAGCACTGGTAAAATGAAGGTGATTATTTGCTACAACTATAAAGGGGAAGGGCACATGGCCCGAGAGTGCAAGCAGCCTAAAAGGAAAAGGGACGGCACATGGTTTCAGGAGAAGATCTACCTGGTGAATGCTCAAGCCCAAGGTCGTGAGCTTGATGAAGAAGAATTGGCATTCCTTGCAGATCCGGGAGTAGCGGAAACTGATGGTCTCACAACAGTCATCACCAACAATGCTACATATCAATGTGATGATTTGGATGCATATGACTCTGATTTTGATGATCTTAACACCGCCAAAGCAGCTCTCATGGCAAACCTTTCACTATATGGAGCTGATACCATTTCTGAGGTACCACATACTGCTACAGATACTAGTATTGTACCTTATCAAGTTGAGCAAATGTCTGAGTATTCGGAACAACCTCCGGTGGTTAGTAACTCAATCGACGAGACAAACAATGATAGCAATATCAGTGAAAGTCCTCAGACTTTGAGTGAACCACAACCGGGAGCTATTACGACTACCAATCCGTCTGCTCAACCTGATTTGGTTATGGTCTCGGCATCTTTGCTTAGCCAAATGAATAATGCGGTCCTTGAGACCCTTAATGCTAATCAGACTTTATCTGCCGAGCTTGCTTTGCATAAGGACAAGGTTAAAACCTTAGAAATGACTCCTGTGTCCACTACCTTAACCAATCCTGAATTTGATAGGTTTAGGAAAGTTCAAATGGACAATCTATTAGAAATTCAGAGTTTAAGAGCAAATCTTTCGAATGAACTTAAATAAAAAGAGTCAGTCGTTACTAATTTTCAACAACTTCAAACGGAATTTGAAATTCTTGAGTCCAAACGGATTGAAATGGAAATTAAGACGTCTGAAAGAATAAAAGAAACAGAAATTAAGCTTTTAAAACAATATGCTGCTTCACATCTAGTACACTTGTTTCATGCATCATTTAAAGATTTCAATCTATCGCGTCTCATAGACTTACCACCTAACCCAGGGTATGAAAAGCAAGCACTTAACCACAACCCACGACTTTATGATGCAACAAAGTTAGGATTGGTATTAGATCCGATTGTGTTCTCAAATGATTCTGAGAGTATGACACCATATGATGAAAAGCGGTTAAAATTACTTCTTACATATCCTCAATATGATTATGCTCAAATGAATGCAAAAAATGCCACAATAGATCTTAGAATTCGCTTTAATATGCAAAACAGAACTATCCAAACATCCACTTTCATGCCTACTAGAGAATGCCTTAGTATAATTCCTACACTCGTTAACTCGGACCAACCGAAGGAAATTCCTAAGAATCTTCCACTAGTTAGTACGGTAAAGCTCAGCTTGGAAGAGATTGGGCAATACCTTACCGAGTTTGACAAGGTCATCCTGGAATCTACGACTTCAACGGCTCAAACCGCTGGAGAATGGGCGTTCGAACACATGAAAATGGTGTTTGAGAAAGAGATCGTTCCGTTTGTGGACCATATTAAACAAGGAGTCTATGATCTAGCGTGCAATCTAAGTTTTGAAATTGGTGAAGTTCAAAAAGTTTTCAATGAAACGGATGATGCCTATGAACAACACTTAATTGAAAAGGAAAAGATTTTATCCGAATATGACCGATTTTTAGAACATATGGTGTCTCTTGAAGTGATGCAAGTTGTTACTGTTAAATATACTCATGAAATTTCTACTGTGAATATTTGTGATGATGTGCATGAATCTGTGAATACGGTTGAACATGTGAATACTGTAGATAATCATTCTTGTCATGAATCCAACGCTGAATTTTTAAAGCTTCAAGATTCATATCATACACTCTCAAAAAGTTTTAATGAGCTTCAACAACATTCTATATCTCTTGAAATTGAGAATCAATCTAAAAATGAAACTCTTTCAAAACTAAATGAAGGTGGAAACTCCGTTGAGACAAGTGACAAGATGATTCAGATGATTCAGATGGTTCAGAATTTAGAGGAAGAGATGATGAGAATTAAGAGAGAATTACTAGAAACAAAAACGGAACTAGAGGCTGGAGAGACTAAGAATCATGTCCTAGAAAATAGAATTAATTCTATACTAGGAGAGCGTGAACAAGTAAGGCAGGTTGACTCACAAAATTCTGGTTCAATAGAACAACGCCTCGCGTTTAATGCGACAGAACAAAAGTCATTAATTGACAAACTGAACAGGAAATGTGAGGAATCCTCTGACCTAAGAATTCAGCTCATAGACAAAAACATGGTTATAGCAGAATTAAAGGAGACACTTCAACTCAAAGGACGAGAAAGTGTTGATAATCCAGCTACTGTCTCTGCCTCGACCTCTAGTGCTCCCAAACCCAACCCACGTGTGCTATATCGGGATCCAAAATTTAGGAAGAGTCCCACTAAGTTTGCCACATATATGAAAATGCTTTAGAACATGCTGATCTAGCTAGAGAGATTATTGATGAAATGCGTGAACGTGATCCCACAAGTCATAGCGTATATGAGCTTTTATTATATGTGGATCGCGTTCAGGACTGTTTAGCATACCTATAGTACATTGGTTAACCGATATCTGTACCATCTAAACAACAAACCACCATTGCCATTACTCCATTCAATAAGACCCCAGGAGCTAAGCCTGTTTTAAACACACCCATCAAGGCTAAGTCAAAATCTGTAACTAATGTTCCCTTGACTTCTACAGGAGTAACTGTGTCCACTAAGGCTAAAGGATCTCAAGACAAGAAAGATAGGATCAAGACTTCCACTAATAAGACTGAGAAGAAGAAAGTAGAAGTGGACCCTTAGGAATGTTACTGCAGTTTTAAATAAAAAGAATCATGTAGCTAAGACAAAAGGTTCTCTTTATGAGTGGAAACCTAAGCAAAATGTGAATTCTAATGCGAAATGTTGGAATTGTAATGAATGCATGTTTTCTCAGCGTCATGATTTATGCCTTGTTTATCACGTGAATGAAATGTATGCTATTAAGAACAATCTTGAATGGATTCCAACGGGGAAGAAATTCAACCAAGTTGGGCGGCAATGGAAACCCACTGGTAGGACCTTTACTGCTAATGGAACTAAGTGCCCTTTAACTAGGATCACATCCACGGAAGTTAGGTCTAAGCGTCCTTTAAAAGGAACACTAGCACTAAGAAATGGAAAAAGTGCCCTTTAACTAGGTCTGCCCCCACTATTGTGCCTACCAGTGGTAATGTCCCCAGTCAAAAAGTACCTCAGAATACTAGACAACTAGAATCTAAGCCAACCACTAGTAAGCAAACCTGGAAGCCTAAAGTTTCGTCTGATAGCAAATCTAAGATAATTATATATGTACCTGCTAACTCAGAGGAACAATTAGAATCCGATACATCGTCTGTGTTTGGTAATATTTTCAGGTCGTCCAAATTATTCTTTGGTATTTGGACTCGGGTGCTCAAAAAATATGACTGGAGACCGCTCGATGCTCAGAAATTTCGTCAGCAAGTTTCTAGGAACGGTTAAATTCGGCAACAACCATATTGCAAAGATTTAGGGTTATGGTGAATACCAAATTGGGAATGTTACGATTTCAAGGGTTTATTATGTGGAGGGACTTGGTCATAATCTATTCTCAGTAGGACAATTTTGCGATTCAAAACTTGAAGTAGCCTTTCGACAACATACTTGCTTCATTCGCGATCTTGCAGGAAATGATTTGTTAAAGGGTTCTCGAGGGGATAATCTCTATACTTTTTCTATTCAAAACATGATGGCCGCCTCTCCTGTTTGCCTACTCTCCAAAGCATCTAAGACCAAGTCATGGTTGTGGCATCGAAGGTTATCTCATCTTAACTTTGATGCTATTAGCCATTTGGCTAGAAACGAACTTGTTCGTGGTCTTCCAAAACTTATGTTTGACAAGGATCACTTATGTTCCGCGTGTTCTTTGGGGAAAAGCACCAAGAAATCTTACAAACCTAAAGTAGAAGACACCAACCAAGAACCACTGTATCTTTTGCACATGGATCTTTGCGGGCCAATGCGTACGGCTAGTGTGAGTGGTAGAAAATACATCCTCGTCATAGTGGATGATTTCTCAAGGTTTACATGAGTAAAATTTTTAGCATCCAAGGATCAAGCACCAGAGTATATCATTACTTTCTTAAAGATGATGTAATGCTACTGTTCGCCGCATTCGGACTGATAACGGCACTGAGTTCGTTAATCAGACTCTTCGAAAATATTATGAAAAGGTTGGTATTTCTCATGAAACATATGTGGCTCGCACTCCACAACAAAATGGTGTCGTTGAAAGACGTAACCGTACACTTATGGAAGCTGCTCGAACTATGTTGATTTATGCGAATGCTCCTTTATTCTTATGGGCTGAAGCAGTGGCAACCGCATGTTATACCCAAAACCGCTCCATCATTCGCAAACGTCATGGTAAAACTCCATATGAGCTACTTCATGGACACAAACCCGATATTTCATATCTTCATGTGTTTGGTGCACTTTGCTATCCAAATACAAATAGTTAGAATATGGGAAAACTTCAACCGAAGGCTGATATTGGAATTTTCATTGGTTACTCGCCTGCAAAGAAAGCTTACCGAATTTATAACCGTCGTCTTGGCTAGATAGTAGAAACTTTAGATGTCGATTTTGATGAGCTGACAGCGATGGCTTCTGAGAAACATAGCTCTGAACCCGTATTACACGAGATGGGAACCGGTACAATCAGTTCCGGATTAACTCCCAACAATCCTACTTCTCCATCATTTATACCACCGACAAGGTCCGAGTGGGATAAGTTATTTCAAACTATGTTTGATGAATTCTTTGATCCACCGAGTAATGGTTCTCCAGCACCTATAGCAGTAGCTCCGATTCTCGAAGTTGTTGCTCAAGATAATGGAAATCAATCCGAGCCATCTACTATTACTCTTGAACCAGATGTCCCATCCCCCACCAGTTCACAAACAACACTTGAATCTTCACCCCCACTCGTTCCTAATGATGTTGAAGAGGATCTCTATGATCACGATTTAGAATACGCTCACTTACAAGAGCTTCACTTATTTGGTTCACATATACCTAAAGACCCTACCGGTGCGTCTACCTCAGAGGAAGCTCCTGCAATCGTTCACTCCCGACCACCACGGATTGAAACTCACAACACTAAATGGACAAAGGATCACCCAATCCACAATATTATTGGTGACATCGATCGACCAGTCTTAACACGGCATCAACTCCAAGAACATGCATTATATTGCTATTTTGATGCATTTCTTTCAGAAACTGAACCTAAAAACTGGCAACAAGCCATGACCAAATCATCATGGATTGAAGCCATGTAATAGGAACTTAATAAATTCCAACGTCTTGAAGTGTGGTAATTAGTTCCGTTACCCAGCAACGTTGAAATCTTGACATTGTTGTGGGTATACAAGGTTAAACTCGATGAGTTAGGTAGTGTGCTGAAAAACAAAGCTAGATTGGTTGCTAGAGGTTACAAATAAGCTTTGGGTATTGATTTTGAAGAATCCTTTGCTCCTGTTGCACGATTGGAGGCAATTAGACTATTCCTTTCTTATGCTGCTCACATGAATATGATCGTCTACCAAATGGATGTTAAGACGGCATTTCTCAATGGTGAATTAAGGGAAGATGTCTATGTAAGCCAGCCGAATGGATTCGTCAATTTAGAGTATCATAATCACGTGTACAAGCTCAAGAAGGCTCTTTACGGGTTGAAACAAGCTCCACGCGCGTGGTACGATCTCTTATCGTCGTATCTCATCTCCAAAGGCTTCTCCAAAGGCAAAGTGGACCCAACATTATTCATTCTCAAGGAGGACCACGACATGATACTGGTACAAATTTATGTTGATGATATAATATTTGTTGCTACTAATCAACGTTTGTCTGACCGTTTTGAGAAAATTATGTCCACACGCTTTAAGATGTCGATGATGGGAAAAAATTCATTTTTCTTAGGGTTGCAAATTTCTCAGAATCCCAGAGGCATCTTCATTAATCAATCCAAATTTGCTCTTGAATCCTTAAATAAATATCATTTTGAAAACTGTGACCCCGTGGATACTCCAATGGTGGAGAGATCCAAGTTAGATGAAGATAAGGAAGGGATAGCTGTCGATCCTAAACTTTACCGTGGAATGATCGACACCCTTCTCTATCTGACTGCTAGCAGGCCTGATTTGCAATTTGCTATAGGCATGTGTGCCCGGTATCAGGCTCGGCCTGCCGAAAACCACTTACATGTTGTGAAAAGGATCTTTCGGTATCTAAAAGGAACACTTCATCGTGGTCTGTGGTATCCGAAGGATTCCTCTATTGCGCTAATTTCATATGCAGATGCGGATTATGCTGGGTGTCAAGATACCAGACGTAGCACTTCTGGCAGTGTGCAACTTCTTGGAGATAGACTTGTTAGTTGGGCATCAAAAAGGCAGAAAAGCGCTGCGATATCAAGTACGGAGGCTGAATACATTGCTATGTCCGGTTTTTGTGCTCAAGTTCTTTGGATGAGATCACAATTGACTGACTACGGTCTTGGATTCAACAAAATCCCGATGTACTGTGATAACAAAAGTGCAATCGCTCTGTGCTGCAACTACGTTCAACATTCTCGAGCAAAGCACATTGACATCCGCTACCACTTCATCAAGGAGCAAGTGGAAAATGGAGTGGTCGAACTGTACTTCGTCAACACTGAGTATCAGCTGGCAGATATTTTCACGAAGGCATTAGATCGAGGACGTATCGAGTTTTTGATCGAAAAGCTAGGCATGAAATCATTCTCACCAGCGACACTTAAGGAGTTGGCAGAAGAATCTGAAGAATAGTAGTGGTAAACTATTCTCAAGTATCCTTTGATCGTGATCTTGTATATTATAGTACATACTTAAACCACCAAAAGCAAAAAACAAAAAATATAAAACATAGAAAAACCATAAAAAATATAAAACATAGAAAATCCATCAAAATATAAAATAAAGAAAATCCAAAAATATTTTTCATTTTCAAATCGGGCATGTCTTTTAGTACGATAATATTTACGGCTTTAGAAATGTCGATTAATATTGACACGGCGCCATAAATAGAGTCCGTATAAAAGTTGTACAAGTTTAATAACATGCCCATTATGGCTTGTAGTTATTTCAGACTACAACCCGCTTTTCGCATTAAAGTCACGTATTTCTTTTGAAAACGTTGGCTCACAACGGGAATTAATTTTCTCAGGCAAGGTTTACTTTAAAACCTTGTAAGGGACTAAGCTTACTTTATAACTTGGTCTAACATAAATTAGTGTACGTTTCAGTGCACTTATTTTGTCAAAATAAGAGAAATCTTATTGCCACCAGAATTGTTCCATATAATCACTTAACCAGCAAATGCCCTCTTTAATATTTGTGTCCTTAAAATCACTAACTACAACTCTTTAAATAGAAAACGGGTCCGGGTTTAAGGGGGAGCAAATATTAAATCTTCGTGGAATCAAATTTGGTCGTTAAAAAGGATTGTTAGAAAATATTAACTATTCATCATCATCTGTTATGCTATGTGTGCCTTGTGTGGTATAGAATTTCATGAATAGGTCATTGAATTTTGGCGTTAAGTATTTGTGGTCGTGTTTGTGAGCGGGTTTGTTTTTTTGTTAAGTTGATTCGGTTAACTCTAATCACTTTAACTAAAATTTTAAAACAGGGGGACCATTCTTGCAATTTTGGCAAAATGGTCGGTGTATGTGTCAACTTGACAACATTTTGACCAAGTTAAAACATCTCACCCCCCTCTTCCCTGTCACTATTGCAAACACACACATCACATTTGTTTTCCACCATTGTTGAAACCTTGCACACCGATTGATCATTGTGTCTTTGAACCATCATCATCTGCTCATAATCTAGGTATTAAAATCATGCTTTACTTGTTATCACTTATCCCATTTTATTGCATCTCATCCAAACTGTGTCACTCGATCACTTCAAGATTTAGGGTTCTCGGGTTTTTTGCAATGAATATGGTATTTAAGTTGTGGGATTTGTTCTATATGACTAGATTATGAATGGTCTTGCCTAGAATCGGTTAAAACATTACCTAGTTCCTGGATCGAGTAGTCAACGTTTAAGATCGGATCCCTGTCACGGATTTTGATGAACATTGCGACACCATCATTGCCATTCCTGTCATTGCGATGAGTCATTCTGATGACTCATTGTGATGGGCTATTGCGATGAGTCATTTCGATGGCTCATTGTGATGGCTCATTGCGATGGTTCTTTGCGATGGGCTGTCGCAATGGGTCATTCCGATGGCTCATTGCGATGGCTCATTGCGATGGGTCATTCCGATGGCGCATTACGATAACATATTTCGATGACGCATTCTGATGCGTTATTGCGATGGCTTCGTAATAGGTATTGCGATGGGATATATTGCGATGGACTCTCATTCATTCCGATGGAAATGTACTTATTACGATGAACATAGATATTACGATAGGACTTTAATTCATTAGGATTGCGATGCTTGATTCATTGCGATGGCCTGGTTAGGATTCTGATGGATTGATACATTGCGATAGACTTAAGATTCTTATGATTTCGATACCTTGAAACTATGCTATGGAATTTTAAGTATTATGACTTGCCTTAGACTATCTAATGAGTTCGGCCTAGCTTGCACTATTTCCTCATTAGGCTTTAAGTAAATTAGGGCCACTAACACGAAACCAAGTTTTATTGTAACTGGTTAATTTTATCTCATAAGAATACTTGAACGGTTTCTTATTACAGAAGTTCATCTTATTTAATAAGTTGACTCCTCTGTAAACAAAAGAGATACAAATTACTTAGTCAATGTCTTGTGTTTTGTTTCCAGGCCATGGAAGACAAAGCTCCATCGTTGTGTTGCCCTTTGTTCAAGCCTACTATATTTTGGGTTGAGGATAATCCTACACTTCCTGACTTAGTGGTTGAAACTAAACCAAAACCCACTGAAGTTTTGGTTGAAACTAAACCAAGACCTACTGAGGTGTTAGTAGAAATCAAACCTAGACCAACTGAGGTTCTAGTTATGACAACCAAGAAATCCAAATATTTTAAGAACTAATGCTAGGTCATTATGTCTTTAGAATAAAATGTCTTTGGCATATCTGTCATTTTCCTAAGTGTGTTGTTAAATGTAAGGACTTTGCTCATCTGAATTATGTTTGTATGTTGTTTCTCCATAATATGCGATAATACTTATTATAGATGTTTTTTCCTATGATTCAATTTGGCATAGACTTCAGATATATATATATATTTTGTGTATATCATTTGTGCCTATGTCATCAAAGCAGGAAAATGTCAACCACAGAGGAACAACAACGACTTCGTGATCTTGAACTTGTTTCGCTCAGCGATAGGCTTCCATATTGTAACACCCCCAAATTTATACAACTCAATACAGCGGAAGACTAGTTGGTGTTACGGGATAGCACATTACTCACATCATAGACAACGCTTAAAAGTCGCGTCGTTTTAATAATAAAGCATTTCCATTCATAAATATCAAATTTACATAGGTCCCAAGTCATATTATTTCATGCAAAGTTTTACAAAGTATTTGAATGGAAAATATTTTTTAAGTTCGGGCCATGAATTCTTGTCGTCTTCCCGAGAATTACCTTCAAGTACCTGAGATAAAACATGTTAAAAGAAAAGGTCAACGATAACGCCGAGTGAATTCATTGAGTTTAATAAAATCCATCAATATAATATCAGTATAAAACTATTACTGAAAATTATTTTGTACAAATCATTTTAATAGGCCATAAAATAGCCAAAGTCATTTTATACAAATCTTCATCAAAATCATAATATAGGCGTTTGCCTTAAAATTCATTATACGAGCCAATGTCGTAAAAACATCATACAATACGTCTTATGAGTTGTATGAAAATAAAAACCGTTATATGAATATGGTTATGAAAACCAAAACACGAACATAATATCAATAGTATGACCCTGTATTGCTAGTCAGGCAATACATCGTAATTCGGAGCGTCTAATAGTATTTCGTTAGTTTGGATTATTATAAGCCGCATGACAATGTTACCTTACTACAACAAACAACGGGTAGCTAACCCGATACTCAATTTCCCCATCTAAAGTAGCGTGTCGTCACAAAGGTCACGCTATGGAAATCTTCTCATACATAAATTCGCTTACCAATCAATGTGGCACGACGGGGATCAACCGTCAAGGCGCGAACTGGGGTGATCGTCCCTAAATAGTACTATTATATGCATAAGCGTCTACCAAATCCCGGTAGTTCACAATTCATGCTAATGGGACTTTTAGTGACATAACCTAACTTTAATAATCCATTTAATTTCATCTATCGGGTCCTTTAATCATTTATCGGGTCATACAATCGGGTCATACAATCATTCAGGTCCAAATCAGTAAACAAACAATCGGGACAAATGGTGTCCTATTTTATAAAAACTAACATGTTATCTCCCTCTCGGGTTTATAAAGCAATTAATAAAAACATTTAAAAGAGTGCGAGGCTATGAACTCACGTTGATGTGGGAAGGCGGGTTATCGGCAATTCGGACGTACGGTACGTGCTTCAATCACGGAAACCTAGACAAATAATACTCGTCTTAGACTCATGTCCAATGACTTTATAGAAATAACAATTATGTATACATATGATGATTTTATATATATGATGATCAAGTGGGTTTACATATTCTCATTTACTCATTTTAGTGTTTACGTATTGGTATCTTCTTACTAGTTTACTAGTTTTACCTATTTACGTGTTTTAAGTCCAATAAACTTATTATAAGTTCTTTAACTTGTTTTGATCCATTTTATACTTATATTATCAGTATTTAAACTTTACAAGTTGGGCCCAAATGGGTTAAGCCCAATAAGTACTTTTTATAAGTGTTCATCTTATTTAGTCTTATTATTAGTCCAATATGCTTAGTTAGCTCGTCAATGTCCGTATGTCCTATAGTTCGGGTTTTTATCGGTTTTTACTTGTTATACATGTCTATATATCAGTATATGAGTTTATAAAAGTTTACATTAGACGGGTCCAACCATCTAAGTTTTATTTAACAAAAACGTTAATTTTACGGTAATAGCCGAAAAACTCGTAAAAATCAAGTTTATAGTTTTTATTACTTATAAGTATTATTCCACTACCATTTTTATAATTTATACACTTATTTAACCTTTTAAATATTTATATAAATAAAATCCATAAGTTAGTGGGTTATTATTTTACATTTTATACAATATAATTTTAAGTGCTTATATAATAATAATAAACATTAATTCTCAAAATCTGATTTTTATTTTCATATTCACCAAAACTGCCATATCTAGAGTTCTATATGGAGATAGAAGCTCAAATGTTTATCACATAAACTACATGATATGTGCTCCATTTAACTCTTCTATAGCTACTGTTGAATCATCCTCTAAGTATTTTCTAAAAATCGTACAAAACAGTCAACTGAGATTTGTACTTTAAACTTGTTTTGATCGTATCTCACTCATTACAATGATTCCATTGCATGGCCAACTCTCACATGTGTACAAGACCCATAGCTTACTGTAAATTGGTTCTACTACATCATTTTATCAGTCTAACATGTGGTTAGTTACTGTTTTTATACAGCCTATTATTTAAACGAGATTTACCCATTTTACATGTAGTTTGTCCATCTTTTTAAGCATGTTTATCAACACCAAATCCCCACACAATATTTTTAATCATCATCCATCATCATATACATATACATAAGTGAAAGAAATACAAGATTACATAATCAAAAATAACAAGAGGATGAGGAGGACAATCTTTATACCACCAAGTTGATGTAGGTTGTGATTTGGACATGGATTTTGATGGAGAGACTTGTGAATAACCAAGACCATCTTCAAGACCACCATTCTTCATAAATACCTTGTGGAAAATCAGCCCCAAGACACCAAGGAAACTCCTTCTTGGATGTTATAATCACCACCAATCAATAGGGTTTTAAAAGGGCTTCAACATGTGCAAGAATAACATAGGATTTCATGGTTGATTTTGATCAAAAGTGATGTTTGATGGTGGAGTATGGACGGCACAAATAGGAGAGATGAGAGAGTTTCTAACTTGTTTTGCATGGTGAGAATGAACAAATGGTTTTGGTTTGTGGTTTTGGTTTGTGGTTTTGAGGTTTGAAGTAGCTTAATGTGTATGCTTTGGACATGTGTTAGCTACATAAGTGAAAACTTGACACCAAATTGGTGTGGTGTTGTTTTGTAGCTGGTTTTGAGTGGGGGTGGGACAAGTGTCCCACTTGTCTCATCCCCATTTATTTACGGGTACTCCTCGATTCTAGTTTCCTCGATTTGTGTGCCCTCGGGTCGTTTTACGAAAAACGTTTTTATAAATTATGAATCAACGGCACAAAACGAATCTAATAAAAATTGTTTCATCAAAAACGGAGTTCGAAAACGTAAATACGTAATCCTAGGGTTTCCGGTTTAGTCGTAAAGGACGTTAAATTAAAATCGTAAGTCCTAATCTCTCCTCGTAAATTTGTGAGTTTATGAACCAACTCAAATTTAAAACTCCAAAATATTATTCAAGGATAAATTTATTTTTCTGAAATGTCGGACTGTCACCAAAGACGGTGTATGTAAGCGTAAGCACGTAACGTAATCCTCCGGTTTAGACGTAGTCGATGCTACTTCAAGACGTAAATCCAAATTTCTTCCCAAAAATAAGTGAGTTCATATTATAACATTAAAATAATGTTTTTAAATAATATCCGAGAATAAAATATTAATCATAAATTGACGGATTGTCACACATATGCTGAGAACAACTCTCGATTACAAGATGATTTTGATCCGTCCTTACTAGCTTTCAAAATCCCCACGGATATCCTAGATATATCACCCATCAGAGATACACTCAGATGTACTGCATCTGTTTCCGAAGTCTACATGCATGAATTCTGGAACACTGCATCTTTCTCCAAAAAGACTATCTCTTTCCAACTGAACAAAACACCAAGGGTTCTCAACTTGAGCATTTTTCGGAAATTGTTTAAACTTCCTAGGTTGGCACAAGGAGAACAATTTGTGGCTAACCCAAAGAACGATGAAGTGCTTCGAATCATTCGTGCCATGAATTATGAAGGTGAAATCCACAACCTATCACAGTTTAACACCTCACACATAGGGCAACCCTGGAAAGCACTTATCACCATCATTGTCAAGTGTCTTACTGGAAAAACTAGGGGCACCGATGCAATGAGACCACCACGGGCTCACTTATTTTGGGGATTGTATACTGCATCTAAAGCAGACTATGCACTTCTTCTATGGCAAGAATTTTGTTATCAGTTTACTGGAACGAAGAAGAAATCCGTGCATCTTCCATTCCCGAGATTCACCAAGCTCATTCTCAGCTACTTCATGAAGAATGACCCAACTATTGACACTCGCGGGAATTTCTTCTATCACACCAAAGATGATGATTATGTGATTCTCACAATGAAGGCAGACCCTAATTCCACAAAGTATGCATTACTTCCTGCCCTAGTACCCGACACAATGCTTAATGATGGAATCAAGGAGAGTGATAAATACCAAGAGATGCTTAATGATATTGATGCACAGTTTAAACGTGCAAATTCACATCCTTCAGAGAAGCAAAAAGGTAAACGCAAGAAAAGAGTTTCAAAGCGCTAATCAACTGTTTCTTCCAAAGATAAAGGCCCAAGAAAAATGCAAATAGTTGATGAAGATGATGAAGATGAGCTGGTCCATACTGAGGAAGAACAGGAAGAAGTACCACTCCGCAGGCCTAAGAAAATACAGAAGACTAAAGGCAAAGAAGCAAGTGTTGCTTTAAATGAACCTGCTCAACAACAAATTTCTGAAGCCAAACGACTGCGTATCGTTCTTCAACAAAACCGACAGGATGCTTTTGGATGATCAGGCTCAAGAGTGTTTGAAGACTTAGCAGATTTCGGTAATCCTGATGATGATATGGCATTTTATGACGATCCTACTGAGGAAGATACTTATGATGATTCAGATGAAGATGTTGCTAACTATCATTTTGAAAGTCGAGAGCAAAGTGAAGAACATGGTAGCAGTGTAGACACCGATACAAGTATGATGTATCGAGACGTCAATATCACCACATCCTTACCCGAACCTACTCACACAGTGGTACACGATGATGCTCATGCTACTTTCATACCAGAAACGCAACTTCAAAGTAAGTCTACTTCAAACTCTGATGATGTAATGAAATATCTAAATTTAGAAGGGAGGGTCTCGAGGTCACAAACACTGATCCGTCAACAAATGAAGGAATGGTGGATGTTCCTATTACTACTGTTACATCAACAACCACTCCACTCTTATCCACCCAGATCATCTGAGGTCATAACAACCACTATCACACCCGCACTCGTTGAACAACCAGTATCAACCACCACCCTAACCACTGAATCTACACCGTCATCCACAGCTGAACAACCTGTATCAACCACCGCCCCAACCACTGAATCTACACCAACACCTATCCCTGTACAACCAGTATTATCCACCACCACCTTAACGGTTATGGTTACACCTCCACCAACAGAACCACAAGTATCATCCACATCCAATCCATTCCTTATAGTCAATGATCCACTGATCCAGTCTCTTCCACAACAGCTAGAGGCTCAAGCTACACAACTAACTACATTGACTGAAAGGTTAACTACTCCTCCCAAGGAACCGCAACTTGATGAGTCTACTCTTCAGAAACTAACAGACAGAGTGTCCAAACTTAAAGCACAACATAAATCATTTCTTAAAGAGAAGAAAACTCGTGATAAAGAAAATGCTGCTTTTCTTGGGTCAATTGACGAGCAGATGACCACGATCATTCGACGAGAAGTCAAGTCTTATGTTGATAAACAACTACCAAATCTTGTCGGTAATGGTTTATCTACTCTTCAACTAATGACATTGTTACAGACACGTCTGCTAGACATGAAAGCTCATAAATCGAAATACAAACGCAAAGTTCTGCAATATCTCAACAAAGGAATTCTTGAAGAGACACCTGCAGACACTACCGACTCTGAGTCTGACGATGAAGATGAGCTAGAAGAGGAAGATGACGAGGGTAACGGTGAACAGGATGATGGTAACAATGATCAAAATGAGGATAAGGATAAAGAAGGAGATGAGGAGGAAGAAGAGGATGAAGAAGGAAAGGATAAGGATGAAGATGAAGATGAGGACGAGGACGAGGATACAGATGATGATCATGATGACGATGATGATAATGACAAGGGTAATGAAATCAACAAGGGTGATAAGATTGACGACACAGGTACAAATGCCAAAGAGTCAAACAAGGATGACAATGATACGGCTACTGAGAAAGGTTTAGAGGAAACTGCAGAAAACATTGCTGACACCATAGAAAAGACGCTAGAGTCAACAGTACCAGAAACTCAGCATGTTGCTACAGGTATATCTACTGCACCATAATTTACTACTGATTCTCATATTGAATCTGTAGAATATATGCAAGCAGAAGAACCGACAGAGCCAATGCTTGAAGAAGAACCTCACGATGATATACCGGTGATGCAAAATCAACCTTCCACACCATCTGCAGATCAGCATGACGTTGATATGGAAGTTGAAGATTTAAATGTTCCAGAACCGACATTTTCTGAATCTCTAATCATCGATGATACTGTACAAGAGCAACTTTGGCTTTTCTAAGGTATTCTCATGGGAAACTGACGATGACTCCGGATCTGATCAAAATGGCAGCTGCAAATGTGGACTTCTTTGACACTTTAAAGATCAGCCATAATGAAGCAGAGTATCACTTGAATGAGCTTACAAAGGCAGTGAGAGCGACAACTACAGGAATTCAGACTCCTGTGTTGTGACCTCTTACACCAACGGTCATCACCGGTTCTGCCGCGATCCCAATAGAGCACTTTGTCTCTCACGATCTTGAATACCTTGTAAATGGAGCAAAGAAATATGCCACGTCACTAACAATGCTCAAGGCTGTCAACTTGGAGAATGTTCCATGGATAGAGGATAAAGTGCCTGACTCAATATGGAGAAAGAAGCTGCTCAAGTTTTATGATACCTATGCTTCACTTGGCATTTCTCACTAGACTGCAAAGAAAAGGTTAGCCTACAATCATTTCCATCGTCCTAAGAGAGGTTCCTCTATTGTCTCAGCTCACAGAATCAAAAGCATCCAAGGAGCAACCACTCAGACTGTCTTCGGTTATGATTACTTGAATGTAATCGTGTTCAAACGTACCAATGAGAAAGAATACCGCATTGACGAAAGTGATCTCCAGTACCTTCAACTTGAAGACATCGAAGATCTTTTCTTGCTATTGGCTCAAGAAAAAGTTGACCATCTATCACCTAAGATTGTCATAGCCATGAGTTTAAACTTTTGTCAATATGCCAGGAAAATTGTCATTCAAAACCGGGTGGAAGACTTTCAACTTGGAGTAGAAAGCTATCAGAAGAAGCTAAACCTGGAACGTCCCCATACGACTCCACTCAGTAATTTCCATAAGAACAAGAAGGTTTACATGGGGACCATAACGCCGGAAGTATGGATCTTTTATCCAAATGAGACTGGGGTCATGCAATACATGCGATTCTCCGAACTACACAAATTCAGTGATGGAACGCTAAAGCATGTTCGAGATGATCTGTCAGTTCTCAATGCCAACTTACCACTTCCGGCAGTCAAATTCACCTGGACAACCCAGTGCAAAAAGGGAGCATCGTATGCAATCAGGAAGATTGAGGAACTTCTAAGGAAGCGCCGGTTGCTACGAAGTATAGAACGATTCGTCGGTGGACGACCATATGGAGCTCACCATAGGTTCACGGAACGAACCATTTAATTATGGTTCGTCTTATATCAGGTCAACTCCATATGTCTATAATTGTGAATATGTTACTTTTTGTATAATCAGCTTTTGTGGCTTGTTGTAGTGTAAAAGTATGATATTTTTCAAGAATTTCTCTCGAGATTCTAACTCTTTCAAACAAATCATACTCAAGCACTACAACGTACCCTCATTAATTTGAGGGGGAGCATTAATATGTTCTTTGGCCAACATCTAATTTCATTTTATTACCCAAAGACCGGTTAATCCATTAATATCCAAAATATTGATGGTTAACATTTTGGAAAGGGGAGAAAATGGGATTAAGGAGACTTAATGATATTTGGCTAAAACAATGAAAAAGGCTTAAAAGATAAACCAACCTAACATGTGTAATGCACAAGTTAAGGGGGAGCGTTTTTGATGATCAAAACACTTAAGGCACAAAAACATTGATTACAATATCACAAGTGCTTTAAGTGATTTTCAAGGATTTTTCATGGTGACTATATCAACCCAAAAAACACTTAACTCACGACGGATGTGGTGACAAAAGGGTGGTAGGTATAGGTATTAGTCCAATGATTCATCAGAACCGATGGAATCTTCCCAAGGACAACTCCCTAGATAGAACTAGAAGTCCTAGGAAAGATGGAGAATGAATGTGAACGTAGCTGAATACCGACCAAGTACTTAAGCTAGCACTAGAACAATCACAACAAGGTGCTAGTGATGACGTATTGGTAAGCATTGAAGGGGTTGAAGAATGAAAAAGAATTGTAAAGATAAAGGGTGTAAAGAAAGAAGCCCTCCTTACAACTTTAGACAGAAACCGGGTCAATACATATGCTATTGAGATCATTAGTTAATGATTCTCGATATTGAAGAAAGCCATCATGGACCCATTGATGCAATGCACAACCCTCCCCAGCTAACTCAAATATCTCTCAAAAGGTATTTGTTTCAATCACACGGAGATCAACATGTTATCTATTGGTTTATTCACTCCGAATAGACTGGTATTGAATAGGTGGCACTCCTCTCCAGCCATCGATCACTAAATCAAAACGCACTATCGAGTCTAGAGCCACGAGATCATCAAAAGTCTCATTAGGACACTTTCCATTTATTCCTTGCTTCTTCACACACTGTGAAAAGTAAGAGATCTTTATGAGTCCTACTCAGTATTCTAGTAATACTGCCAGAACATCCGAGTGATACGCAAGTATTACAATGAAGATGGAAATCCTGCTTGAGCCAACATCAAACAAGCTCATGGTAGGTGACACGTGCGGTTCTTTAAGAACTAATCTTGTGACAACTGGAAAGAAACAGTAGTTTAATTCTTAATTAAACTTAAACTCGTTCCAGGCCTCTACGCATTATCGTATGATCTTGCCAGAACACTCAGAGTGACACTCTTTAGTGTTCACAGTGACAAGTGGAAATCCTTCTAGTGTTAACATCAAACAGCACTTGGTAGGTGACAAGCAAGATTCAATTTGAATTAAGTTTGTGACAACCGGAAAGCAACGATGGTGAATATCTTAATTGAAATTCACTTGTTCCAGGTTTCATGAATTGACGACTTCAATCATATGGATTTATAATCCAAATGATTCACTCTTTATGTTCGCAGTCAGCTTTGGACGGTCGAATAAACAGAACGGGTTTACCCGCGAAATCCTGTCAGGAAGTTACTTAATTGAAACTATCCGTCACTGGTACGATATCTAATATCGTCCAACGGTCTTCACCGACCGGAGGTAAAATGCTACCAAATTAGAATAAAATGTCAAAGCCATTTTATTCGTGTCTTATTATGTTGCTATTCGAAGACGGTGGCGTTGCTGTGTACCTGTTGAAGACGGTGGCATTGCTGTGTACCTGTTGAAGACGGTGGAGTTGCGATGTACCTGTTGAAGACGTCCTCACATGCTTATTCCTTATGCATCAAATACTCCTGCAAATTTTAGAAAGTATGACCTAAAAGTCTTCCGCTGTATCGACTCTGAAACTTTCAAGAATTCAACAAAGGATAAGTGTGTGGGACATGATGTCACAAAGAGGCGAACATCACAAGAAAATAAAGACTGCACGTGAAAGGCCAAAAGAACGTGTTCCAAGCAAAAGGCTGATATTATTCAACACATATTCACAAAAGGAATAAAAAGAAAGAAAAGAAGACTACGAGCTCAAGAACAAGATCTAACATGCTAGATTAGGACTTTGTAAATTTGGAGTGACCTCCCTTTGGGGGAGATTGTTGGAAATACGTTTTACGTATATAGAAAGTCTCGGTCACTCCAACAATGTAGTTATAGGCTCGTAGTAGTGTTTAGTTTCATTTATTAAATAGCCCGACCCATGAGCATGTTCATGGGCCGGAGGCCCAAGTCCATTAAGGACTTGGGTATTTAAACCTCTTTCCACCATGGAAAGAGGTGTTGGTTGTTTCATTTCTTGTTTTCCATATAACAAAGTTCTTTCATTTCTCTCTCTAAGTTTCTCTCTCTAGAAAACATCAACCCCCTTGTTTCCTAAAGATTATCATTCTTCTACAATGTTTTTATGAAATATTTTATAAACCCGCGAGGGAGATAACATGTCAGTTTTAATAAAATAGGACATCATTTGTCCCGATTGTTTGTTTATTGATTTGGACCCGAATGATTGTATGACCCGATGAATGATTATATGACCCGATAGATGAAATGAAATGGATTATTAAAGTTAGGTTATGTCACTAAAAGTCCCATTAGCATGAATTGTGAACTACTGTGATTTGGTAGACGCTTATGCATATAATAGTACTATTTGGGGACGATCACCCCAGTTCACGCCTTGACGGTTGATCCCCGTCGTGCCACATTGATTGGTAAAACAAATTTATGTATGAGAAGATTTCCATAGCGTGATATTGTGAAGACAGGCTAATTTAGATGGGCAAATGAGTTTCGGGTTAGCTACCCGTTGTTTGTTGTGGTAAGCTAACAATGTCATGCGGCTTATAATAATCCAAAAATAACGAAAATACTGCTATACGCATTGAATTACGATATATTGCCTGACTAGCAATACGGGGTCTTAGTATTGATTCTATGTTCGTGTTTTGGTTTTACATAACCATATTCATAGAACGGTTTTTGTTTAACTTTATACAACGTTATAAAACGTATTGTATGATGTTTTTACGACAATGGTTCGTATAATGATTTTTAAGGCAAAAGCCTATATGACGATTTTTGACAAGGATTTGTATAAAATGACTTTGGCTATTTTATGTCCTATTAAAAAGATTTGTACAAAATGATTTTTGGTAATAATTATATACCGATGATACATTGATGGTTTTATTAAACTCTATGAATTCACTCGGTGTTATCGCTGACCTTTTCTTTTATCATGTTTTATCTCATGTACTTGAAGGTAATTCTCGGGAAGACAACAAGAATTCATGGCCCGCACTTAAATAATAATTTCCATTCAAATGCTTTGTAAAACCTGTATGAAATACAATCACTTGGGACCTATGTAAATTTGATATTCATGAATGGAAAATGCTTTATTATTAAAGGACGCGATTTTTAAGCGTTGTCTATGATGTGAGTAATGTGCTATCCCGTAACACCAATGAGTCCTTCGCTGTATTGAATTGTATAAATTTGGGGGTGTTACAGTTTGGTACCAGAGCTCTCGTTATAGAGAACGAAAGATTTTTAAAACTAAGGTTTTGAATAAAACATTTCAAAATCTTTTAACTACAAACATTTTTCTAAAAATGTCTAAAAATCTTTTGACTATAACGGTGCCGGAGAATTCCCGAGTTACCGACAAGGCCAGACTGAGAAGTGTTATTTTAATATATATATAACTTGGATTATATATATATATATATATATATATATATATATATATATATATATATATATATATATATATATATATATATATATATATATATATATATATATATATATATATATATATATATATATATATATATATATGATGTAATTTGATTACAAGATTGTTTGATGATTATTTTAATATTTATACAAGGTATTTATACGACGTAGATTGTCACAAGGAACCCTAACTCCCCTAGCAAGTCATACGAAGCTATTCCCGTAGGAATTATAGCTATTCTAGATCTAAACCAAGTTGCGGATATTTATGATCCCAACAAAATGGTTGATATTCGTAGAAATGTAGATATTAGTTGATTGTGATATTGAAGAAGAATTGGTGAGATTAAAACTGATATCGATGTCATGACGAATTTTCCTTATAGAGTGGAGTTTGACAAAACGTTACCACCTAGAAAGATGTCATCTGATTCGTTGTCATCCAATTCTTAAATTTAAATCGAAAGGGTGAATGTTGCACTTGAGGCTGTCATTGGAACCATTACCCAAAAGCCTCATGCCACTAGTACCTTTCTGAGAAGTCTAATTGAATGTGTGAGTCATTTCATATTAGTGACTCATTTGATAACTATTGTTGTAAGAGCTATAGGATTGGAAATTAAGTGTTGTTCATATCGAGCTTTTATTGCCCTATTAAGGTCTAAGAATAAGGTTGAAAGTATTGGAGAATGAGGTAGGATATTGCATTGAGTATAAGTTGATTAAAACTTGAATAAAGGAAAATTTAACTTTTATGGAATATGAGATTGATAAGAGGAAGTCGTTACGTTCTGTGATTGAATTATAAGGTTTTAAATGATTGTTGGTTCGTGTTAAGGGTTGTTCCTAGGCCATTGTCCACTGATGAGGATGCCTAGTGTCCAAGAATTAAATTGAAGAAATCTTCTTCTGAATTGGGACCGATGGATCTTTCGGGACATGTGGAACACCTAATGACTCTTGTAGATTAGTATTCATTGTGGTATCTTTTAAAAATCCCTAACTTAACTGATACATCAGTTGGTAGGATGAGTTCTTGAAATTGTATGGCATAGTGACACGTAATGTGTTACGGTACAATTTTGACTTGTTTGTGATTAATGAAAAGACTACCTTTGATTGCTAAATTCTACATATAACGATGTTATCTATCTTTTCTTGATTCTTCCTAATGCTCGCATTAGTGATGCAACCATTGAACAAGTACTCATCTTGATTTGAGTTACGTTATGAATTATTCTTTTTGAGTGCCATCGAGGTCATGAACCTCATGATTATTTGGCTAAGCTCATTTCCTATTATATTGTAGTTAGTTCTTGGTGAAAAACTTTTCATCACTCTTTTGCAGATCACTCATTGTTTTTATAAGATAAAACAGTATCCCTTGAGAAAAATTGAATTTTCATCACTATAAGGATTATTCAAAGTGAGATTTATAAGTGATCGTTATCGAAATAAAGTTGTTTATAAAACACCTTGGAAAACTTAATTGTTTTCATAACAAAGAAAATCTTTGTAAATTTATTTTTAATTCTTATTTAAGAATTAAGCATGAAAATATTTTTATTATAAACATGATGATAAAATTTTGACGAACTGAGTATTGCATCATTAATCTTGAAATTGTATATAGCTGCGCGCCTACATACAATTTAGAATGGACCATGCAAGGCTGATTAGTAGTCACCATGAAATTATTAATAAACACTAAATTTTCTTTAAAGATTGTGAAAGATTAAATTTTATTAGATCTGCAAAAAGTGAAAAATAGGGACATATTGTTAGGAACACCTACATATGTGCCCGAACCATTTATTCTTCTGAGTCTAATTTACTCATCAGTGGAAATTGTCTTAATTGACAATTGATATTCCCTTCTTGTCCAATTCTCCCGTGGTGAGATTCTTAGGAAAAGTATCTGATTACCGAGTGTTGATACCCGACTGGATGTATCGACGTTCCTATCATTTCTTTTGATTTGATTTCATTTGAATGACCTGGGTAACGATCCGAGGAGCTTTCGAATGCGTACTCAATTCAAGAAAACATGGGATATATTCATATTCGTTAAATGTTTTCGTCTGTATCTGATTTGAAATTCTCTCGCGTAGAATATGCGTTGACCTTACTCTTTTGATGTTAGCTATGTCTCCAGATATCCTTGAATCTGTGAAGGGTTATGAGTTATTATTAGTCTTTTGAGAAGTTCACATCTTATCAACGGTAACGAAACTGGAAAGTTAATAGTGCCAGTAGAATGGATTGATTGATTATGACATGACGACATTGTCTTGATTGATGGGAAATCAGGTATAAATCCCCTAAATGATAAGATGTTGATTATCAAAAGTGATCTAAATAATTTCTTGATGGATGACCATATCCTGCATTTAGACTTGAAATTATACCGTGAATGGTTGTGAATTAGTCATAGATATTATAATCTAGAAAGAACTTAAAGAAAATTTATTAAAAGATGTTTCTGTTATCTGAAACTTTAGGAAGTATTTGTTGGTGAATTACCTCGAGTTTCGCCATTAAGGCAAGTTGAATTTGGTATTGATTATATTCCCAGTGTTGCACCTGTGGCATGTGCACTGTACGTCGGTATCATCTGAATTAAAGCAATTACCGTACAACTGAGAGTTGTCGGAGAAAGATTTTATTCTACCGAGCTCGTCATCATGAAGAGCTATGGTATTATCATTCCTTATATTTATTAATTACCGTGAACTAAGTAAATTGACGATTAAAAATCTATATCCACTACCCAAGATGATAGATTTGTTCGATAATTTACGAAGTTCTAGTGTATATTCAAAATTTTGATCTATAGCATGGTTATCATCAACTTCGCGTCCGCAAAGAAGATTATCTATTCCAATCACTACATTCAGAACTCGTGATGAACATTATGAGTTTTATGTTATGTTGTTTGGATTGATCAATGCACATGTAGCATTCATAAATTTGGTGAATCACGTGTGTAGGCTGTAATTTGATAAATTCATGCTCGTGATCACTAAGAACCATCTGTTTGTTTACAAGAATAAGAATGAGTTAATAATTATTTATAGACTGCCCTAAATTGGCCGAACAACGAAAACCTGTACCTTGAATATATAACGTGTGATTTAAGGCTTAACCCTTTACATAAAATGATCGTTTGATTAATGATGGTAAGATATATATATTTATTGACTCTTCCAAAATTAGAAGTCATTTAAGACTTTTGGCCTTACCAAAAAGAAAGTGCAAATATGTTTTGACAAATATTTATCAAAAAGAACTTTTGAAGGATTATTCCCTTATACCCAGAACATTTAACTAAACTCTTGTTTAGGGGTAAATATTTGTGTATACCTCAAGACAACTTAAGAGGGATTGAGGAGACCATTTAAACCAAGAAATGAAATTTAAAACGACAATTTTTGCTTGTCAACTAAGAAAATTGTGACCAAAGTATAAACGAAAATTTTTCGAACATTTACGAATCTCACTAATTATTTTCGGTAAATCAACAAAAATCGTGTTAATTAAATTCACATTTATTCCTTTGAACATTTTCCTATAATTGGACGAACCGAGAAAATTTAAATCTTCTTACGTTGACGTTTCATAAAATTAAATATCTATTATTTAATTACTTGTAATGATTATCGACGCTTTAGACGTCGGATTGAGCAAAACTGACAAAAAAATAATAATAGTTGAAACAAAACTAAAACTTAGAAAATATGAAGAAAGAATTTCTGAGTGAATTGTGGACATGATAATTATTTCATCAGGAAAGGTGAATGTAAATACTGACGCATTATGTAAAAAAAAATAAAGAATCAATTAGGATGTGTTCCTTAGTAATGATTGTGTAAAATAAATTGCCGAACAATTTAGAAATAACTGATGTTTGTAAGAAGGATAATATAGATAATAAAAGGGGTTCGCGACTAATGTGAACCAATAGATTTGAGAAGCCGATGGCGTTAAATGTATAAAAGGCCACTTGTGGTTACCTAAATATGGAAGTTTGTGAGATGTAGTCATGTTGGAATCTCGTAAGTTTAAGTATTCTATTCATGCCATTTCTGATTTAATGTATCCTTATCGGAAGAAGTCGTACTGATGGCAAATTATGAAGGCAGACATCGCCTCATACATTAGTAAACGTCTAACGATTGCAAAGGTAATCATCTGAATTTGATTCAATTTGGGTCATCGTCGAAAGACTGACCAAATCTAATAATATCATTCCTGTTAATGATAGATCCTCGATGAAGAATTTGACTCTTTGTATTTAAAGGAGTTGTGTAAATATAGTGTTCCTGTATCGATCATCTCTATCAAGATCCTCGCTTCGCATCGAATTTCTAGAGATTTGCTCAGAAGTCATTGGGAATGAACCTTGATGAGAGTACTGTTTACCACGCCAATCGAAGGGACGAGGTAAAGTAACGATACAAAACACTAAAAGTCTTGTTTTATGTTTGAATGATTGGCCTTTGGTAATAAACCGTATAATCATTTTCCTTTGGAGAGATTATCATTGATAATTATCGTATTAGGATCGAGATCGAATCTTGTTAGGATCTAAATATTAGAGCATTTGTAAGCAGGAATTAGGATGAAGACACCTGACATACACCCATTGTGAGTTGGACATGTCTTTTAGGTTTAAGGTTGCCTATGATGACAAACCTAACCTTACAAAATACCCGACCCGCGAGACCTGAAATGATTGTTGAAATTAGGATCTGATTATTGACTACCATTAGTGGGCAGGAGGTTATGTGAATATGAAATGTAGATCTTGAAGTGTCGGATGGGTAGCGAAGTTATGCCAAAAAAGTTTTACTTTGGAAAAATGAATAGATGATCTGAAAGATCATGGGAAATAAGTCCCCGTAGTATGGGACCATAGAGATGATGTAAAAGTTGGTTTGAAAGGCATATAAGCTGGATCTACCCTAGGACTTCAAGGGCTGCGTAAATTATGATTCTTATATCTAACTTGATGAAATGTCTATCAAGTGAAAATCTGAATTCTTCTTGATAAAGTGTAGATCGGCGAAAAGTTGCATTCATCAAAAACCCATGAACATCATGGATAGAGAAAGTAAGTCAACATTAAGCCTGATCTTATTCTAGTAGTTATGTTTGATGAAACTCACGTATTGTAATGGATTACACTTGTGAGAAAAGACCGAATGTGCAGGAAATACCCACATGGCTTTAACTCTATAAGAAGCGAGTAGTAAGATAAATTGATCTTTGAGGGCAAAGATCTTGTTTAGGGTAAATGATGTGACAATCCGTCAATTTATGGTTGGTATTTTATTGTCAACTTTTATTTAAAAATATTATTTTAATGTTATATTACGAACTCACTCATTTTTGGGAAGAAAATTTGATTTACATCTTGAAGTAGCATCGACTACGTCTAAACCGGAGGACTCTACGTTACGTGCTTACGTTTACATACACCGTCTTTGGTGACAGTCCGACATTTCAGGAAATAAATTTATCCGTGAATATTATTTTGGGATTTTAAATTTGAGTTGGTTCATAAACTCACAAATTTACGAGAAGAGATTAGGACTTACGTGAATAATTTAACGTCCTTTACGACTAAACCGGAAACCTTAGGATTACTTATTTACGTTTTCGAACTCCGTTTTTGATGAGAAAATTTTTATTAGATTCGTTTTGTGCCGTTGATTCATAATTCATAAAAATGTTTTTCGAAAAACGACCCGAGGGCACGCAAATCAAGGAAACTAGAATCGAGGAGTACCCGTAAATTAGTGGAGATGAGCCAAGTGGGACACTTGTGCCACCCCCACTCATAACCGGCCAAACTAGCTACTAACACCATTTTGGTGTAAATTTTTCCTTAAAGACCAAGGACACTTGTCCTAGAAGTCTTCCAAAACCACTAAACACTTAAACAAGCTACTTTTAAACCATTTCTCACACACATTACATGCAAAACCATCTATTCTCCCTAATGAGATGGCATTTATACATGATCTCATCGTTCTTTTCGGGCTTTAAATGCATAAAAATGTCATAATATACCATATATATGCTTGTGTTTGTTTACTTGTGTATTTTAGGTATGGTTATCGTGAAAAAGACAAAAGATCACAAGAAACAAGGAAAAACGGACACGAGAAACGAAGCCGTACAAAGAACCGGGCCCTAAATCATGAATTATCCAATATTTACCCTTGAAGACTTGAAGATATGCAAGATTGATCCTCAATGAATGAAGAAATGACACTTAAAACCCTTGTGAAATCATAATTACAAGTTTGGTCCCTTAAGTTTGTCAAAATTACACAAATGGTCCTTCAACTTTGAAGAAATGGCAAGATTAGTCCCTCAACTATGCTAATTTGTCAACTATGGTCCCTCATGAAGCCAAAGATCCATTGAAGACCTTTGAAGATCAAGAATGTCCAAGATCAGTCCCTCAAATATCCAATAATGGCAAAAACAACCCTTTAAAAACTTTTGCCAAAGTTTTGTGCCAAAAGTGTAAAGTATGGAACTTTCATAACAAAGGGATTCGTTTTTAGTGGCTGAAATACTTGTTTAACACTTTTTACCAAAGAACAAGGGCTAAACATTTCTATTTGAAACATTCAAATAGAAAATGCGCCAAACACAAACACAATCCACAAAAAACATATCAAACTTTGTCATTGTAGCAAGTAAGAACCCAGTTTTTACTTCACTTAAAACAAAGGGTAAAATTCAATTACCCTTACCCACACTTGATTCACACGCCCAGAAACCTATCCCAACCTTAAAACCCTCACTCCCACTCACCAAAGGGTCCCACACCCAAAACCGTTTCACCCATCATGCGACAACTTTCTTTCCAAGTACTGCCACGTGTCAAGATCAACAGCTAATACTCTTTGCTTCACTCCAAAGCTATTTTAAACGGTTTGGATCATTTTGGACAGCATATACCAAGGATTCGTCTAGAAGCATTTGAGGATAAGATTGGAATTTCACTTCTAGGGTTTGTGAACAGTGTTAGCATAGCATTTGCCTATAAAAGGACCCCCAACCTGTGGTGAGGCCTTTGTTCCAGTTTTAGGCTATCAATCTTTGTAATCCCTTTTTAAGTTAATAAAATTTGATTTTTCAGAAATTTGTGAAATCTATTTTATGTTTTGTTAAAAGTTGGTGTTAGAATAGCCTAAATCTGAGTTCCACTTTTATGTTTGAAGGTTTTTTAGGCAAGGTTTTAATCCACAAGACTTGTGATTCAAAAATCAGAAAGTGTTTGATATTGGTTCATCACTTTGGTTTGTTCTTCTTAGCAGGTACATTGGAAGCTGGTACTTGTTCTGCTAGTACCTCAACTCAAACAATCCAGGGCCTGGATGTAGGTCTTGGAGGTTTGCACCCTTCTCCCTTTTCATTTTCTCTTTTATTTTCTGAATATTTGTGATTTTTCTTGGTTTTTTGAAGAATATGTGTTTTTATGGATGAATCTCGTTCATTTGTGTTGGTTGGATGTTATTGAGGTGTTGTTAACTTGTTTTGTGGTTTGAATCTTAAAAATCCTTTGAAAATTTGTCAAAACAGATTATTAAGGGGTGTTTGGGTTAACTGCATAAGCAGGATTTGTGGATTGTTGAGTGGTTGTTTATTGTTGCTATCTGTTGGTACATGTTTATCTGATATACTTGGTCACTTATTTGCAGATTTTGTGGTTTGAAACACCTAGATTCTAAATAAGGCTATCAAATCTTGTTTACTTGATAAAATTGGCTTAGGTTTAAGGGACACCTAGATCTAATCATAGACTAGGGCTAACAAGTGATTGAACCTAGTTAATAACATCAAGGAAGTAGGATTTGAGGCTTGAAATTAGATCTGTGGTCAATTAGATCAGTAAAGTGTGCTTATGTTCTTGTAGTTCATATCAGTAACTATAATCTGCTTTGATCTTGTTCTTTACCTTGTTTCAGTGCTTGATTTAAGTTTGTTTGTGCTTATTCATAGTTTATATAGCTTGTGTATGCATCTGGTTGAATTTGGAGTGCTTATTCATGCTTAAAACTGCTTATTTGTGCATAACAACTTATTTTCCATGTCTGTGCTATAGCTGTGGACTGTTTGATTAATCTGGGCTTATTGTGTGAACCAATTTGTGATTTCTTTGTTGATATTGACTCTTTGTGATTCACTGATCATAAGGGTGCCCTTGTTTCCAATTGAATCCAACTAAATCTCTCTAAAAAGCTTGGTCAAATAGTCAAAGCAGTGGGAACTCCTTTCCCTTGCTGCTAGCCACTGCTAGTATATTTTAGGTTTCAGCTTATCAATAAGCTATAATAGCTTATTTTAACCAGCAACAACTTGGATTTTGTAATAGGTGCTCGTTATTTGACCCATTTGTTCATACTAGAGCATTTGGTGTGTTGACTTTAGGGTTTGACTAGAAAACCAACTTAATTGACTTTTCATAAGTGCTTATTGGTTCATTCTGGCTTATTGGTGTTGCTTATTAGAATTTTGTTGATTGATTTGGCTTATTGAGTTCATTGTTGACATTTTTTAAGTTGAATCAAGTCCTGAGGTGCCCTAAATCTCAAACCAGACTATTTTGTCGTTTTGTGGATTTGTACTTTGCTTATTTTTGGCTTATTGAGTGTGCTTTTCAAAATTTCTTTTTACAGATCTCTTAAGCATCCCAAAAGAAGGTTTTGTGTCAAATTAGAGCTTATGGCATTAGCTTATTACTTAATGGACTAAACGGCCCAATAAGGATAAGCTATTTGCTTAATAAGCTGTGGTAAGCTAACGTTCAGCTTTTGGGCCTTTAGATTTTTGTGTTTAGAATTAAATTTTGAGTCAGATTGGGCTTTTCCAAGTCAATTGGGCCAAGTTTGACTTTTTGGGCTAAAAAGCCCATTCGTGTTGACTGTTTTTGGTTTTGGCCCATTTGAGGGCCCAATAGGGGTATTCTGGTCATTTCACTTTCATTTTCAGTTTATTTAGGTTAAAATAAACTAGTTTGCAAGTTTTTATAATTTTTTATAATTTTTGGATTTTTAATATTATTTTAATATTATTTTATTATTATTTTTCAAATTTCACATTTTTGCACTTTTTACATTTTTTTGTTTAAATACATTAAAATAGGAATTTTGCAACTTTTAGATTAATTTTATCATCTTTAGATTTATTTTTATAGTTATTTTAAGTTTTAACAGTTTTTAATTCATTTTGAATAGTTTTTCTTAGTTTAAAAACTTCTAAAAATAGTTTTTAATCTTTTTAGGTCATTTTAGAGGTTTACCAATTGAAAAATCTTTATTTGGGCTTTTTGATAATTAATTAGATTTTTAGGTATTTAATTAGCATTTAAAAATTGAATATTTAATTAATTAAAAGGTTTGAAAATGTTTTGATCATTGGTAAACTCTTAGTTTATTTATTTCAATTTTTGGTGAATTTTTAGAATTAATTTTTATTTTAGCTTATTTTACGGTTTTACGTTAAGTTGTAGTAGTAATTAATTTCACGTCTTCGTCATCCTCTTTTCTCATCCCCTTCTAACTAATATTAATCTCAAACCAATTACGAATTACTCACACACATATACCTCCTTGGGAAACGAACTTCATTGGGTCATTAGTGCTTGATTTTCCTAAATCGTCATATTTAATACTTTTACCCTATTTACGCTCCTTTTTATAAAGGTGTGGTAAAACACTGCAACCATTTTGGCGCCGCTGCCGGGTAGGTGTGTCGTGATTAATTTGTCTTGTTGTTTTTAATATTAACCATAAATAGTATTTGTATTAGTAGAAATCTACTAATACGTATTATCGGTTTTTTTTGGTTTTTCTTGTGAAATTATTATTACTATATTGTATTAAGTATCACAATCAATACAAAATATCTCCAAAAGTGTGAAAACACAACCTTAATTGGGATTTGATCTCCTAATTATTGTATTCGAATCTCAAACAAAAAGAAAAAGGCAAAAATAGATAAATACTTTCGTGAAGCTCGATTTTGAAAAATACAAACTATAAGGTGGGTATAAGTCGGGTATTATAAAATATACCCTAAGGAAAAAGGCTCTTAAGTGCTTCGCGCAGCCTCGTTTCCCCGCTTGCTTGTGAGTATTTTGAGATTGAAGGCTAATCGAGGGTTTTGTCGCCCAAAGTATTATTACGTATAATATATTTGCTTGGTTTCTTTGTGATTAAACCCTCTTGAACAATTTGGTTTTCACCAAAGTTCTAAAGTCATTCGAAGGCGTTCACTCCACTTGATCATTTTCATTCCTTTGAGGCTTCTTTAATCAAGAGTTTGATTCGAGGAGAGATTTGGTAGATTGTTGTCTACGAAGATACACCAAAATCCAAAAATTAAAAACAATCAAAAACACAAAAAAATTTGAAAATCCACAAAACATCCAAAAAGAATCTTCTTTGCTCACCTCCCATTCTTCGTGAAGTTTATGATCACTAGTAATCAAGCAAAACGAGCTCGTAAACGTCTTCAAAAGCAAGCCAATCAAGAGACGTTGATTGAAGAACAACCTCCAATTGTTGAACCTATTGTAGAACAAGAAGTCGTCATGGCTAATCGTACTATGATGGAGTTGCTACAAGAACCCACCGAGGGTTTTGGAGAGGCCATTGTGATTCCCGCTATCCTTGCGGAGAATTTCGAGATTAAGACGGGTTTAATGTCGACGTTGCAAGCTAATAAGTTTAGAGGTCATGAGAAAGACAACCCGCATTATCACAATAGGAATTTTAATCGTCTCACCGCTACTAGCAAGTTTAAGGATGTTCCACATGACGCCATTAAGATGATGTTGTTTCCATACTCGTTAGATGGACCCGCTAAAATTTGGCTTGAGAAAGAACCGCCAAATTAGATTTTGACATGGGGTGATCTCGTTTCTAAGTTTGTGAACTAGTTTTTTCCACCATCTAAGACAACACATTTGAAAAATGAGATTTCGAGATTTGTTCAAAGAAATAATGAATGTTTTTCAATGGCATGGGAACGCTTTATAGAAATGTTACATGAATGTCCACACCATGATTTTTCGGAATTGCATCAAATTGATACTTTTTATAATGGGCTTAACGATCATGAACGAGATTACTTGAATGCCGCCACGGGTGGTAATTTTTTGTGCAAAACGACCGATGAGGCTTTAAAGATTATCGAGAATAGATTTAAGGTTTATAGCCCTCGTAACACACCGAGTGTTGCCAATTTGGGTTCGTCATCGTCGTCATCGTCTCGTAGCATTAATGCCTTACATGATGAAGCTGATGAGGAAAATCGGTTTTTTGATAGATTTGCTAATATTATGACTCATTGGAAAGCTCAAGAAGCTTCAAGTTCCGCTTCGGTTAAAGCGGTTGCTAAGAGTTGTTTGTCTTGTGGTGGAGCTCATGATTTTTCCGAGTGCATTACCGCGGATGGTAACACTTCGAGTGCTTATGTAGCAACGGGAACTTACAACCAAAACGGCCAAGGTTCCCGCCCAAATCTAGCTCCACCAAATCAAAATGCAAATAACTATCGAAACAACAACCAAGGTGGTAATTATCAAGGCAATTCACGTAACTACAACAAAGGGAATTATCAAAGTGGGAATGGACAAGTCACTAATCAAAACCAAAACCGTGATTTTCAAAACACTACACAAGGTTTTAAAAATGCTCACACAAAAAATCTTCAAGGAGAATTTTTGGATTATGCTAAAGCAAATGATGCTAAATTTGATAACATGCAACGTGAGATAATTAGCTTAAGATCCGAGTTGAAAAACGAGCTTAAAAACGAACTTGCTAATGAACTTAAAACTCATGCAAATAAAATTGAAGGAAATGTCCAACGTCTTCAACAAAATCAACAAAAGATAGAACAAGGACAACATGAGATTAAGCAAGAATTGTTAAAAGCGGATGGTAGGCAATCAAAATTTGAAGACCGAATGGAAAAAATGTTTGAAGCAATCATGTGTAAACCCTCTTCCTCGGGTGGTCTTCCTATTGATACCATTGCAAACCCGAAGGGAGAAATGAAGGTTATTACTACTCGTAGTGGTAAAACTTTCAAGGAACCAATCTCTCGTCCAAGTACTTCTACGGAGAAGGAAATCGAGAAAGAGCCCGAGGTGGTGGTCGAAAAGGAGCACATTACAATCCCACGAAGTACCGCTCATACCACACCTACGGTTGAACCAATACCAATCATGGAACCCGAGATTCCAAGGCCGTTGCCTAATATCCAACCCACACCACCCTTACCATACCCTTCGAGACGAAACAAAGAGAAATTGCAAGAACGTAACAAACAACAAATCGAGCTTTTTATAAAAATGTTTCAACAAGTGCATTTTGATGTGAGTTAAGCCGACGCGTTGTTATATATGCCTCGTTTCGCTTCCACTTTAAAAGTATGATGAGCGATAAGGAAAAGCTTTCAAAGCTTGCTAATTGTTCTTAGGTTTATCTTAACCGCATACCGGAAAAAGTTGGTGATCCCGGAAAGTTTCTCATTCCTTGTGACATACAATATATGAAAGAATGCCTCGCCTTGGCCGATCTTGGTGCGAGCATTAATTTGATGCCATTTTCCATTTGGAAATCGCTTTCGCTTCCGGCTCTTATTCCTTCGAACATGTCTATCGAGATGGCCGATCATTCTATGATTTTAGCATGTGGAGTAGCCGAATATGTTTTCGTGAAAGTGGGGAAGTTCTAATATCCCGTTGATTTTATAGTAGTCGACATCCCCGCGGATCCTCAAGTTCCTCTAATTTTAGGTCGTTCATTTTTAGACACCTCGAGATCGCTTATCGACGTTCATGCAAGAACTATCACTTTGAGATTCAACAAAGAAGAACTTGTTATAAACGCTACTCAAAACTCAAAACCTTCTCATGTTTATGCAATCACTACCATCAATCACATTGACATAGTTGATGTGGTTTGCGATGAGTTTTCACAAGAAGTGTTAGGTTTTTCTGATAGCTCGTCAAATGGCAATCCCACTATTTTGGATCCGATTCTTGCTAATTCTACACCAAATCTCACTCCATTCCAAGGAGGTGATTTCACTTTAAATGAAATCGACAATGAAGATGAGGTGTTGATTAGTGACGATACTTCTATTCCACCATTTCTTCCGCCAATGGAAGTTATGAGTGTTGAACCAAAATCTTCAATTGAGGAACCGCCTATCCTCGAATTGAAAGATCTTCCTTCTCACCTTGAATACGCATTCTTGGAAGGTGATGACAAGTTTCCGGTTATTATTGCAAGAGGTCTTGCTAATGATGAAAAAACCGAGCTCTAGAAAGTTCATAAAGATCATAAAGGGGCAATTGCGTGGAAAATTTCCGACATTAAGGGTACTGACCCAAAATTTTGTACTCACAAGATTTTAATGGAGGAGGACTACAAACCCGCAATTCAAAGTCAAAGAAGGGTGAATCCCAAAATTCTCGATGTCATTAAAAAGGAGGTTCTTAAACTCCTTGACGCGGGAATGATTTATCCTATCTCCGATAGCCCATGGGTGAGCCCAATACATTGTGTCCCTAAAAACGGAGGAATGACCGTTGTGCCTAGTGAAAACAACGAGTTAATTCCCACTCGTGTTGTGACCGGTTGGAGGGTGTGTATTGACTACCGAAAGTTAAATGACGCCACTCGTAAAGACCACTTTCCTTTGCCCTTCATGGATCAAATGTTAGAGCGACTCGCGGGAAATGAATTCTATTGCTTTTTAGATGGTTTTTCCGGTTACTTTTAACTCCCTATCGACCCCCGTGATCAAGAGAAGACTACGTTTAGGTGTCCTTATGGAACGTTTGCTTATCGTAGGATGCCTTTCGGACTTTGTAATGCACCGGGTACGTTTCAACGTTGTATGATTGCAATTTTTCACGATATGATCGAGAAGTCGATGGAAGTGTTTATGGATGACTTCTCGGTGTTTGGCAATTCGTTCACGTCGTGTTCATCTAATCTCGAGCAAATGTTAAAACGTTGTGAAGAAACCAATCTTGTGCTTAATTGGGAAAAATGTCATTTTATGTGTAAACAAGGAATCGTCTTAGGACATAAGGTCTCTAAAGCGGGGATTGAGGTCAATAAAGCTAAGGTAGACGTCATCGCCCAGTTACCTCATCCCAAAACCGTTAAGGGAGTTAGGAGTTTCCTAGGCCATGCGGGCTTTTATCGTCGTTTCATCAAAGACTTTTCGAAAATCTCTCGACCTATGACACACCTTCTCGAGAAGGATGCTCCTTTTAATTTCAATGAGGATTGTGTTTGAGCTTTCGAAACTCTCAAAAGGAAACTTACCGAAGCTCCCATTCTTGTTGCTCCTAATTGGGAATTACCCTTTGAAATCATGTGCGATGCAAGTGATTATGCTATAGGGGCCGTCTTAGGGCAACGTTATCACAAGCATTTCCGTCCTATCCATTATGCTAGTAAGACGATGACCGAGGCTCAATTAAAGTACACCACAACAGAAAAGGAATTCCTTGCCGTGGTCTATGCTTTTGAGAAATTCCGACCTTACCTCGTCTTGACTAAAAGCATCGTGTATACCGACCATTCGGCTATCAAGTATCTCTTAGCTAAGCAAGATGCTAAGCCGAGATTGCTTCGTTGGATGCTCCTCCTCCAAGAATTCGATCATCTCTCTCGTCTAAAAGATCCTCACAAAGATATTTTCGAGAACAAGGAAATCACCGAAACATTTCCTCTCGAGACTCTCGGTGTAGTGAATTCTAAAGACACCACCCCATGGTTTGCCGACATTGCAAATTACCATGCGGGGAATTTCATAATCAAGGGTATGACGACACAACAAAAGAGAAAATTATTTCGTGACGTCAAGTTCTATTTTTGGGACGACCCTTATCTCTTTCGGGTTTGTGCGGATCAACTCGTTCGACGTTGTGTTTTTGGTACCGAAGCTTCTAATATCCTTAGGCTTGTCACGAGGGACCCACGGGTGGTCACCACGGTGCTAATCTCACGGCTAAGAAAGTGTTCGATGCCGGTTTCTTTTGGCCTTCTATCTATCGTGATGCACACGCACTTGTAAAGTCGTGTGATTCGTGCCAACGTCAAGGAAAATCGTCTCAACGTGATGAAATGCCGCAAAATATAATTCAAGTGTGTGAGATTTTCGAAATATGGGGCATAGAATTTATGGGGCCGTTCCCATCGTCTCATGGTAACAAGTATATCCTCGTCGCGGTGGACTACCTTTCTAAGTGGGTGGAAGCTAAGGCTTTACCGACTAATGATGCTCGTGTGGTAGTGAAGTTTTTGAAGCAACAATTCTCTCGATTCGGAACCCCTCGTGCTATTATAAGCGATCGTGGAACCCATTTTTGTAATGACCAATTCGAGAAGGTCTTAAAGAAATATGGAGTTACTCATCGTCTTTCTACGGCTTATCACCAACAAACGAGTGGGCAAGTCGAGGTTTCGAATCGAGCTTTGAAGAGGATTTTAGAAAGGTCGATTGGATAGAACCGTGCTTCATGGTCGGACAAACTCGATGACGCTTTATGGGCCTTTAGGACCGCTTATTAGACACCTATCGGTTGCACTCCTTATAAGTTAGTCTATGGAAAGAATTGTCATTTTCCCATTGAATTGGAGCACAAGGCATATTGGGCCCTTAAGCATGCAAACTTTGACTTGAAGAACGCGGGAGATCACCGGAAAATACAATTGAATGAATTGGATGAATTAAGAGACAATGCTTATGACAATTCATTGGTTTTCAATGAAAAGACTAAAACGTTTCATGATGCAAAGATTAAAAACCGGGTTTTTAACGTTGGTGATCAAATGTTACTTTTTAACTCTAGACTTAAGATATTTTCCGGGAAATTGAAATCTCGTTGGTCGGGTCCTTTCACCGTTACACAAGTGTTTCCTTATGGGACCATCGAGCTAGCTCAAGATGATGGTCCTAACTTCAAGGTGAATGAACATAGGCTTAAGCACTACTTTGGTGGGGAAATTCCTTCAATGGTTGACCTCGACGAAGTCACCTTCCCCAATGATAGTTAGCATTGAGGGGATCGAGTCGAGCTCATGACTCGGTAATCAAAAACGAGGTGCCTCGTGGGGGAGATCCCATGCTTATCCTTTTATGCTTACTAATCACTAATAAGGGGACTTGTATCCTTCCAACTCGTTGTCTCGTGGTTGTTTTTGATTGTGTTATCTAGATCATCATCATCATCTACGATTGAAGACTCTCATGTTCGCTTACGTGAGCCTCCATTGTTTGCTTGAAGAAGTTTTTCACGAATCCATTGACATATCCTTTATTGTTCTAACAATTATCTTTTAGCATACTTAATAAACGGCTTTAGATAAATTGTTGATCACCCTTTCCATGCTAGATCCTAAGCATTCGATTCTTCGTCTCTAGTAAGGGGGTGCTCTACCCTTAGACTCGAAACATTGAGGACAATGTTTACTTTTAGTATAGGGGGTGAATAGATACTTGCTTTGCTACGCCCTCACGTTTTCCAACTTTCAATGTTTTGTTTTGTTGCTAATAAGGCTAAAAATGGCCAAATTTTAAAATTTTCTTAGTTTTCATAAGTGTTTTTAAGACACGAATGTATATTTTCCGATGGGTAGAATAAGAGCTAATTTTTGAATTGATGGGCATTTGGAGCCATTTACATTCCTTAAGACGCTCAATTCAAGTTTTGCTAGACTTTTATATAGGGAGCTTTAAAACGCGAAAGTCTTAGCTCATTCGGGTTAAGAACAAGAACTTTTCGCAAGTTCCTATAATTGATCCTAGAAAGTCACTTATCAAGGGAACTATAAAACACATTCTCTAAACTTGAAAAAGTCTAAGAAAGTGCAAGATCCTATAGGTGGCTTGAAAACCCAAAACTTTTATTTGATATAGTCTTAATGTAAGCGAATCCAAATTTGGCTTAATTTTTACTTGCATGGCTAAATATTCACGAGTCTCTTTAATTAGAGGTCTTTATATAGTGAAGAACGAGAAGTTATAGAGTTAGAAAAGTGATCATGCTAAACGTAGAACATGAAAATGTTCTTTCAAAAACTCATATGTTTTTAATTGTGGCTTTTTCTTCCCATAAGATCAATGCATTAGGAACAAAAAAATAATTGCAATAAGTAAGGTCGTACGATTTGAAAGGTTACTTAGCCTCTAGCGCCAGATCGTTTAAAAGTTGCTCGGGGTTGAATAGAGTTCATAGCCAATGCATAACTTATTGAAGCGGGACGCAAAGATTGGCGATTATCCAAAAAGGCCCTAACAAGGCATGAGGAGCTCTATTTTTGATAAAGATCCAAAGATGATGTGAAGTATCATTATTCCTAAATCAATATGAAGGATCGAGGCACACGACGAAAAGCAATTACTCCCCTAAAGATCATAGAGAAAGTCTATCCAAAATGACCCTTACAAGGTATGAGGATAAATATATCCAAGTCCGAAAAGGAGGCGGATCGTTGTATATCAAAGTCCAAAATAAAGATTGAAGAAAAATGATGAAGTCGTGGTCCTAATATGAAGAATCCCAAAAACGTCAAGTGAAGAAATTCCAAAATATGAAGAGAAGACGATAATTTCAAGAACGTCTTCCCAAGATATAAAGTATGAAGTACATGCCAAATATCGGTCCGAGAAATATCTCAAATCGTGAAACGAGTTATGCCAATATATGAACTTAAGGAGATACACGAGAAGCGGTTTTAAATGATTTTGTCCTTCGGCTAACTATCGATTAAATCGTGCTACTTTGCTTTCGGACTAATAACTACTCAAATAAGTCAATATGAATCACTTGTGATCCATGACAAATAGTTAAAAAAATGCTAGTAACCCATTTCTTTTCATAATAACTAGGATTGCGGGGAGAAAAAGTATTACACAATTTGGACGTATGAGTAGTGTTAACATTGTGACTTGTACCAACAATGATCTCGTTTTTGCACTTAGCATGGAATGTATGACAATCAAGGATGACGAAGTTTACTCTAAGGGACATTTACTTGTTTCTATTCTTTGACCCTAAAAGTCACATTCGTGATGAAAATCATACATTATGTCTTTACACATTTTTCGTAGTATTGTTGCAAGTCTTTTACTCTTCAATAAAGGTTAATAAAACTGAACTTTGGTGATGCTTAGATACTTTATTCTAGCATTGCGTGAGGGCACGACAATGGCTTAGTATGGGGGAGTGATGAGATGGCATTTATACATGATCTCATCGTTCTTTTCGGGCTTTAAATGCATAAAAATGTCATAATATACAATATATATGCTTGTGTTTGTTTACTTGTGTATTTTAGGTATGGATATCGTGAAAAAGACAAAAGATCACAAGAAACAAGGAAAAACGGACACGAGAAACGAAGCCGTACAAGGAACCGTGCCCTAAATCATGAATTATCCAACATTTACCCTTGAAGACTTGAAGATATGCAAGATTGATCCTCAATGAATGAAGAAATGACACTTAAAACCCTTGTGAAATCATAATTACAAGTTTGGTCCCTTAAGTTTGTCAAAATTACACAAATGGTCCTTCAACTTTGAAGAAATGGCAAGATTAGTCCCTTAACTATGCTAATTTGTCAACTATGGTCCCTCATGAAGCCAAAGATCCATTGAAGACCTTTGAAGATCAAGAATGTCCAAGATCAGTCCCTCAAATATCCAAAAATGGCAAAAACAACCCTTTAAAACCTTTTGCCAAAGTTTTGTGCCAAAAGTGTAAAGTATGGAACTTTCATAACAAAGGGAATTCGTTTTTAGTGGATGAAATACTTGTTAAACACTTTTTCCCAAAGAACAAGGGCTAAACATGTCTATTTGAAACATTCAAATAGAAAATGCGCCAAACACAAACACAATCCACAAAAAACGGATCAAACTTTGTCACTGTAGCAAGTAAGAACCCAGTTTTTACTTCACTTAAAACAAAGGGTAAAATTCAATTACCGTTACCCACACTTGATTCACACGCCCAGAAACCTATCCCAACCTTAAAACCCTAACTCCCACTCACCAAAGGGACCCACACCCAAAACCGTTTCACCCATCATGTGACAACTTTCTTTCCAAGTACTGCCACGTGTCAAGATCAACAGCCAATACTCTTTGCTTCACTCCAAAGCTATTTTAAACGGTTTGGATCATTTTGGACAGCATATACCAAGGATTCATCTAGAAGCATTTGAGGACAAGATTGGAATTTCACTACTAGGGTTTGTGAACAGTGTTAGCATAACATTTGCCTATAAAAGGACCCCCAACCTGTGGTGAGGCCTTTGTTCCAGTTTTAGCTATCAATCTTTGTAATCCCTTTTTAAGTTAATAAAATTTGATCTTTAGAAATTTGTGAAATCTCTTTTATGTTTTGTTAAAAGTTGGTGTTAGAATAGCCTAAATCTAAATTCCACTTTTATGTTTGAAGGTTTTTGAGGCAAGGTTTTAATCCATAAGACTTGTGTTTCAAAAATCAGAAAGTGTTTGATATTGGTTCATCACTTTGGTTTGTTCTTCTTAGCAGGTACATTGGAAGCTGGTACTTGTTCTGCTACTACCTCAGCTCAAACAATCTAAGGCCTAGATATAGGTCTTGGAGGTTTGCACCCTTCTCCCTTTTCATTTTCTCTTTTATTTTCTGAATATTTGTGATTTTGCTTGATTATTGTGGAATATGTGTTTTTATGGATGAATCTGGTTCATTTGTGTTGGTTGGATGTTATTGAGGTGTTTTTAACTTGTTTTGTGGATTGAATCTGAAAAATCCTTTGAAAATTTGTCAAAACAGATTATTAAGGGGTGTTTGGGTTAACTACATAAGCAGGATTTGTGGATTGTTGAGTGGTTTTTTATTGTTGCTATCTGTTGGTACATGTTTATCTGATATACTTGGTCACTTATTTGCAGATTTTGTGGTTTGAAACACCTAGATTCTAAATAAGGCTATAAAATCTTGTTTACTTGATAAAATTGGCTTAGGTTTAAGAGACACCTAGATCTAATCATAGACTAGGGCTAACAAGTGATTGAACCTAGTTAATAACATCAGGGAAGTAGGATTTGAAGCTTGAAATTGGATCTGTGGTCAATTAGATCAGCAAAGTGTGCTTATGTTCTTGTAGTTTATATCAGTAACTATAATCTGCAATGATCTTGTTCTTTACCTTGTTTTAGTGCTTGATTTAAGTTTGTTTGTGCTTATTCATAGTTTATATAGCTTGTGTATGCATCTGGTTGAATTTGGAGTGCTTATTCATGCTTAAAACTGCTTATTTGTGCATAACAACTTATTTTCCATGTCTGTGCTAGATCTGTGGACTGTTTGATTAATCTGGGCTTATTGTGTGAACCAAATTGTGATTTCTTTGTTGATATTGACTCCTTTTGATTCACTGATCACAAGGGTTCCCTTGTTTCCAATTGAATCCAACTAAATCTCTCTAAAAAGCTTGGTCAAATAGTCAAAGCAGTGGGAACTCCTTTCCCCTGCTGCTAGCCATTGCTAGTATATTTTGGGTTTCATCTTATCAATAAGCTATAATAGCTTATTTTAACCAGCAACAACTTGGATTTTGTAATAGGTGCTCATTATTTGACCCATTTGTTCATATTGGAGCATTTGGTGTGTTGACTTTAGGGTTTGACTAGAAAACCAACTTAATTGACTTTTCATAAGTGCTTATTGGTTCATTCTGGCTTATTGATGTTGCTTATTGGAATTTGTTGATTGATTTGGCTTATTGAGTTCATTTGTGACATTTTGCAAGTTGAATCATGTCTTGAGGTACCCTAAATCTCAAACCCGACTATTTTGTCATTTTGTGGATTTGTACTTTGCTTATTTCTGGCTTATTGAGTGTGCTTTTTAAAAAATTCTTTTTACAGATCTCTTAAGCATCCCAAAAGAAGGTTGTGTGTCAAATTAGAGCTTATGGCATTAGCTTATTGCTTAATGGGCTTAATGGCCCAATAATGATAAGTTGTTTGCTTAATAAGCTGTGATAAGCTCACTTTCAGCTTTTGGGCCTTTAAAGTTTTGTGTTTAGAATTAAATTTTGAGTCAGATTGGGCTTTTCCAAGTCAATTGGGCCAAGTTTGACTTTTTGGGCTAAAAAGCCCATTAGAGTTGACTGATTTTGGTTTTGGCCCATTTGAGGGCCCAATAGGGGTATTCTGGTCATTTCACTTTCATTTTCTGTTTATTTAGGTTAAAATAAACTAGTTTGCAAGTTTTTAGGATTTTTTATAATTTTTGGATTTTTAATATTATTTTAATATTATTTTATTATTATTTTTCAAATTTCACATTTTTGCACTTTTTACATTTTTTTGCTTAAATACATTAAAATAGGAATTTTGCAACTTTTAGATTAATTTTATCATCTTTAGATTAATTTTTATAATTATTTTAAGTTTTAATAGTTTTTAAATCATTTTAAATAGTTTTTCTTAGTTTAAAAACTTCTAAAAATAGTTTTTAATCTTTTTAGGTCATTTTAGAGGTTTACCAATTGAAAAATCTTTATTTGGGTTTTTTGATAATTAATTTGATTTTTAGGGCTTTAATTAGCATTTAAAAATTGAATATTTAATTAATTAAAAGGTTTGAAAAAGTTTTGATCATTGGTAAACTCTTAATTTATTTATTTTGATTTTTGGTGAATTTTTGGTAATTTTTAGAATTAATTTTAACTCATTTTACGGTTTTACGTGTAGTCGTAGTAGTAATTAATTTCACGTCTTCGTCATCCTCTTTTCTCATCCCCTTCTAACCAATATTAATCTCAAATCATTTACATCTTAGTCACACACACATACCTCCTTGGGAAACGAACTTGAACTTCACTTAGGGTCATTTGTACACGGTTTTCCTAAACCGTCGTATTTAATACTTTTACCCTATTTACCCTCCTTTTCCTAAAGGTGTGGTAAAACACTGCAACCATTTTGAAATTTACCGGGATCACCGACTTTTTGTGGTATGCGGCTAAGAAAAACCGATGAACAACTAGACGATTGTTGTAACTTCTCTTTGTTGTTTAGCATACTTTTGAAGTTTGCGGCAAATCGAGGCATCATGATAAGAGCGTCGGCAAAACTTATGTTAAAATGTATGTCACGAAACATTTTCATAAATAGCTCAAATTGATAATTATTCCGTTCTTGTGCCTTTTCAAATAGATACTTGCTTTGCTACGCCCTCACTTTTTCCAACTTTCAATGTTTTGTTTTGTTGCTAATAAGGCTAAAAATGGCCAAATTTTAAAATTTTCTTAGTTTTCATAAGTGTTTTTAAGACACGAATGTATATTTTCCGATGGGTAGAATAAGAGCTAGTTTTTGACTTGATGGGCATTTGGAGCCATTTACATTCCTTAACCCGCTCAATTCAAGTTTTGCTAGACTTTTATATGGGGGGGGGGGGGTTTAAAACGCGAAAGTCTTAGCTCATTCGGGTTAAGAACAAGAACTTTTCGCAAGTTCCTATAATTGATCCTAGAAAGTCACTTATCAAGGGAACTATAAAATGCATTCTCTAAACTTGAAAAAGTCTAAGAAAGTGCAAGATCCTATAGGTGGCTTGAAAACCCAAAACTTTGATTTGATATAGTCTTAATGAAAGCTAATCCAAATTTGGCTTAATTTTGACTTGCATGGCTAAGTATTCACGAGTCTCTTTAATTAGAGGTCTTTATATAGTGAAGAACGAGAAGGGATAGAGTTAGACAAGTGATCATGCTAAACGTAGAACATGAAAATGTTCTTTCAAAAACTCATATGTTTTTAATTGTGGCTTTTTCTTCCCATAAGATCAATGCATTAGGAACAAAAAAATAATTGCAATAAGTAAGGTCGTACGATTTGAAAGGTTACTTAGCCTCTAGCGCAAGATCGTTTAAAAGTTTCTCGGGGTTGAATAGAGTTCATAGCCAAGGCATAACTTATTGAAGCGGGACGCGAAGATTGGCGATTATCCAAAAAGGCCCTAACAAGGCATGAGGAGCTCTATTTTTGCTAAAGATCCAAAGATGATGTGAAGTATCATTATTCCTAAATCAATATGAAGGATCGAGACACACGACGAAAAGCAATTACTCCCCTAAAGATCATGGAGAAGGTATGAGGATAAATATATCCAAGTCCGAAAAGGAGGCGGATCGTTGTATATCAAAGTCCAAAATAAAGATTGAAGAAAAATGATGAAGTCGTGGTCCTAATATGAAGAATCTCTCAAAAACGTCAAGTGAAGAAATTCCAAAATATGAAGAGAAGACCATAATTTCAAGAACGTCTTCCCAAGATTTGAAGTATGAAGTACATGCCAAATATCGGTCCGAGAAAGGTCTCAAATCGTGAAACGAGTCATGTCAAGATATGAACTTAAGGAGATACACGAGAAGCCGTTTTAAAAGATTTTATCCTTCAGCTAACTATCGATTAAATCTTGCTACTTTGCTTTCGGACTAATAACTACTCAAATAAGTCAATATGAATCACTTGTGATCCATGACAAATAGTTAAAAAATGCTAGTAACCCATTTCTTTTCATAATAACTAGGATTGCGGGGAGAAAAAGTATTACACAATTTGGACGTATGAGTAGTGTTAGCATTGTGACTTGTACCAACAATGATCTCGTTTTTGCACTTAGCATGGAATGTATGACAATCAAGGATGACGAATTTTACTCTAAGGGACATTTACTTGTTTCTATTCTTTGACCCTAAAAGTCACATTCGTGATGAAAATCATACATTATGTCTTTACACATTTTTCGTAGTATTGTTGCAAGTCTTTTACTCTTCAATAAAGGTCAATAAAATTGAACTTTTGTGATGCTTAGATACTTTATTCTAGCATTGCGTGAGGGCACGGCAATGGCTTAGTATGGGGGAGCGATGAGATGGCATTTATACATGATCTCATCGTTCTTTTCGGGCTTTAAATGCATAAAAATGTCATAATATACCATATATATCCTTGTGTTTGTTTACTTGTGTATTTTAGGTATGGATATCGTGAAAAATAAAGAAGATAACAAGAAACAAGGAAAAACGGACACGAGAAACGAAGCCGTACAAGGAACCGGGCCCTAAATCATGAATTATCCAACATTTACCCTTGAAGACTCGAAGATATGCAACATTGATCCTCAATGAATGAAGAAATGACACTTAAAACCCTTGTGAAATCATAATTACAAGTTTGGTCCCTTAAGTTTGTCAAAATTACACAAATGGTCCTTCAACTTTGAAGAAATGGCAAGATTAGTCCCTCAACTATGCTAATTTGTCAACTATGGTCCCTCATGAAGCCAAAGATCCGTTGAAGACCTTTGAAGATCAAGAATGTCCAAGATCAATCCCTAAAATATCCAAAAATGGCAAAAACAACCCTTTAAAACCTTTTGCCAAAGTTTTGTGCCAAAAGTGTAAAGTATGGAACTTTCATAACAAAGGGAATTCGTTTTTAGTGGTTGAAATACTAGTTAAACACTTTTTCCCAAAGAAAAAGGGCTAACCATGTCTATTTGAAACATTCAAATAGAATGCGCCAAACACAAACACAATCCACAAAAAACAGATCAAACTTTGTCACTGTAGCAAGTAAGAACCCAGTTTTTACTTCACTTAAAACAAAGGGTAAAATTCAATTACCCTTACCCACACTTGATTCACATGCCCAGAAACCCATCCCAACCTTAAAACCCTCACTCCCACTCACTAAAGGGTCCCACACCCAAAACCGTTTCACCCATCATGTGACAACTTTCTTTCCAAGTACTGCCACGTGTCAAGATCAACAGCCAATACTATTTGCTTCACTCCAAAGCTATTTTAAACGGTTTGGATCATTTTGGACAGCATATACCAAGGATTCGTCTAGAAGCATTTGAGGACAAGATTGGAATTTCACTTCTAGGGTTTGTGAACAGTGTTAGCATAGCATTTGCCTATAAAAGGACCCCTAACCTATGGTGAGGCCTTTGTTCCAGTTTTAGGCTATCAATCTTTGTAATCCCTTTTTAACTTAATAAAATTTGATTTTCAGAAATTTGTGAAATCTCTTTTATGTTTTGTTAAAAGTTGGTTTAGAATAGCCTAAATCTGAGTTCCACTTTTATGTTGGGAGGTTTTTGAGGAAAGGTTTTAATCCATAAGACTAGTGTTTCAAAAATCAGAATGTGTTTGATATTGGTTCATCACTTTGGTTTGTTCTTCTTAGCAGGTACATTGGAAGCTGGTACTTGTTCTGCTAGTACCTCAGCTCAAACAATCCAGGGCCTGGATGTAGGTCTTAGAGGTTTGCACCCTTCTCCCTTTTCATTTTATCTTTTATTTTCTGAATATTTGTGATTTTGCTTGATTATTGTGGAATATGTGTTTTTATGGATGAATCTGGTTCATTTGTGTTGGTTGGATGTTATTGAGGTGTTGTTAACTTGTTTTGTGGTTTGAATCTGAAAAATCCTTTGAAAATTTGTCAAAACAGATTATTAAGGGGTGTTTGGGTTAACTGCATAAGTAGAATTTGTGGATTGTTGAGTGGTTGTTTATTGTTGCTATCTGTTGGTACATGTTTATCTGATATACTTGGTCACTTATTTGCAGATTTTGTGGTTTGAAACACCTAGATTCTAAATAAGGCTATAAAATCTTGTTTACTTGATAAAACTGGCTTAGGTTTAAGGGACACCTAGATCTAATCATAGACTAGGGCTAACAAGTGATTGAACCTAGTTAGTAACATCAGGGAAGTAGGATTTGAGGCTTGAAATTGGATCCGTGGTCAATTAGATCAGCAAAGTGTGCTTATGTTCTTGTAGTTCATATCAGTAACTATAATCTGCTTTGATCTTGTTCTTTACCTTGTTTCAGTGCTTGATTTAAGTGTGTTTGTGCTTATTCATAGTTTATATAGCTTGTGTATGCATCTGGTTGAATTTGGAGTGCTTATTCATGCTTAAAACTGCTTATTTGTGTATAACAGCTTATTTTCCATGTATGTGCTATATCTGTGGACTGTTTGATTAATCTGGGCTTATTGTGTGAACCAAATTGTGATTTCTTTGTTGATATTGACTCCTTGTGATTCACTGATCACAAGGGTTCCCTTGTTTCCAACTGAATCCAACTAAATCTCTCTAAAAAGCTTGGTCAAATAGTCAAAGCAGTGGGAACTCCTTTCCCCTGCTGCTAGCCACTGCTAGTATATTTTGGGTTTCAGCTTATCAATAAGCTATAATAGATTATTTTAACCAGCAACAACTTGGATTTTGTAATAGGTGCTCATTATTTAACCCATTTGTTCATACTGGAGCATTTGGTGTGTTGACTTTAGGGTTTGACTAGAAAACCAACTTAATTGACTTTTCATTAGTGCTTATTGGTTCATTCTAGCTTATTGGTGTTGCTTATTGGAATTTTGTTGATTGATTTGGCTTATTGAGTTCATTTGTGACATTTTTCAAGTTGAATCAAGTCCTGAGGTGCCCAAAATCTCAAACCCGACTATTTTGTCGTTTTGTGGATTTGTACTTTGCTTATTTCTGGCTTATTGAGTGTGCTTTTTCAAAATTTCTTTTTACAGATCTCTTAAGCATCCCAAAAGAAGGTTGTGTGTCAAATTAGAGCTTATGGCATTAGCTTATTGCTTAATGTGCTTAATGGCCCAATAAGGATAAGTTGTTTGCTTAATAAGCTGTGATAAGCTCACTTACAACTTTTGGGCCTTTAGAGTTTTGTCTTTAGAATTAAATTTTGAGTCAGATTGGGATTTTCCAAGTCAATTGGGCCAAGTTTGACTTTTTGGGCTAAAAAGCCCATTATTGTTGGCTGTTTTTGGTTTTGGCCCATTTGAGGGCCCGATAGGGGTATTCTGGTCATTTCACTTTTAATTTATGTTTATTTAGGTTAAAATAAACTAGTTTGCAAATTTTTTGAATTTTTTAGAATTTTTGGATTTTTAATATTATTTTATTATTATTTTATAAATTTCACATTTTTGCACTTCTTACATTTTTTTTGCTTAAATACATTAAAATAGGAATTTTGCAACTTTTAGATTAATTTTATCATCTTTAGATTAATTTTTATAATTATTTTAAGTTTTAATAGTTTTTAAATCATTTTAAAAAGTTTTTTTAGTTTAAAAACTTCTAAAAATAGTTTTTAATCTTTTTAGGTCATTTTAGAGGTTTACCTATTGAAAAATCTTTATTTGGGCTTTTTGATAATTAATTTGATTTTTAGGGCTTTAGTTAGCATTAAAAAATTGAATATTAATTAATTAAAACGTTTGAAAAAGTTTTGATCATTGGTAAACTCTTAGTTTATTTATTTTGATTTTTGGTAATTTTTAGAAATAATTTTTATTTTAGCTTATTTTACGGTTTTACGTTAACTTGTAGTAGTAATTAATTTCACGTCTTCGTCATCCTCTTTTCTCATCCCCTTCTAACCAATATTAATCTCAAACCAATTACGAATTACTCACACACATATACCTCCTTGGGAAACGAACTTCATTGGGTCATTAGTGCTTGATTTTCCTAAATCGTCGTATTTAATACTTTTACCCTATTTACCCTCCTTTTCCTAAAGGTGTGGTAAAACACTGCAACCACTCGCTCTCCTCCCTCTAAAAAATTCGCCCCACTCTCACCCTAAATAACCCATTTGATCTTGATTTAACAATGAAATCATATGTTATTCACACATATGATGAAGAACCTTTGAAGATATGAAGATTGGAGGTGATCTTAACCTTTGAAAAGGGGTTTTCATGAGGTTAAAGGGATGAATTCATGGAGGTGTTCATCTATCCAAAGGACCCAAGAATTTTCCTTGCTAAAGTTGAAGATTTTATAACAAGAACCAAGTCTTGTTCATCCTCATCTTTTCATCACTAATGGTGGTATAAAGATTGTTCTTCCTATCCTCTTGTTATTTTGATTATGTAATCTTGTATTTTCTTTATTTATTTTTATATGTATATGATGATGAATGATGATAAAAATATTATGTGGGGATTTGGTGTTGATAAACATGGGTAAAAAGATGGAAAAACACATGTAAAACTGGTTAAAATCTTGCTTAATATGATGGTTGTATAAAAACAGTAAGTAACCAAGTTATAAACTGATAAAATTGCATGGTGGAATCAATTTACATTAAGTATTAGATGTCATACACATGTGAGAGTTATCCATGTAATGGAATCATCAAAATGAGTGAGATATGATCAAAACAAAATTAGTATACCAATCTGAATAGTATGTTTTGTAGGGACTGTTAAGGATACTTAGACATGAATTGAGCAGTAGCTATAACTAACATATTTGTAGCAAATAATATGAAGTTTATGTCATCCAAAAATGAGCTTCTATCTCCTTATAGAACTCAAGATATGATAAAAATGGAGAAAGTGAAACTAAAAATCAGATTTTGTGAAATTAAAGTTTAATAGTATTATATAAGCACTCAAAATAATATAGTATAAAATGTGAAATTAAAACCCACTAACTTATATATTTCATTTATATAAATATGTATAAGGATAAATAAATGGACATTATATAAAAATGGTAGTTTGGTAAGTTTTATAAGTTATAAAAACTATAAACATGATTTTTACGTCTTTTTGGCTAGTGCCATAAAATTAACGTTTTTCGTCAAATAAAACTTAAACGATCGGACCCGTCTAATGTAAACTTTTATAAACTCACATACTGATGTATAAACTTATATAACAAGTAAAAACCGATAAAATCCAAGCTTTACAACATATAGACATTAACGGGCCAAAGTAGCCTTATTGGACTATAAACACGACTAGTTGGTAAAACACTTATAAACTTACTTATTAGGCTTAACCCATTTGGGCCCAACATTTAAATTATAATACTGATAATAAAATTATAATTGGGCTAATATAATATATTGGGCTTGTAATGGGCCATTGGGCCTCAAAATGTAAACAAGTTGAACTAGTGTAACTAGTCTTGAAAATTACCAACACATAACATTATAATGTTGAATAAAGATGTACAATCCCACTTGATCATCATATATATAAAATCATCATATGTATACATAATTGTTAATTTTATAAAGTCATTGGACAAGAGTCTAAGACGAGTATTATTTGTCTAGGTTTCCGTGATTAAAGCACGTACTGTACATCCGAATTGCTGATAACCCGCCTTCCCACATCAACATGAGTTCATAGCCTCGCACTATTTTAAATGTTTTTATGAAATATGTTATAAACCCGTGAGGGAGATAACATGTTAGTTTTGATAAAATAGGACACCATTTTTCCCGATTGTTTGTTTATTGATTTGGACCCGAATGATTGTATGACCCGATGAATGATTATATGACCCGATAGATGAAATGAAATAAATTATTAAAGTTAGGTTATGTCACAAAAGTCCCATTAGCATGAATTGTGAACTACCAGGATTTGGTAGACGCTTATGCATATAATAGTACTATTTGGGGACGATAACCCCAGTTCGCGCCTTGACGGTTGATCCCCGTCGTGCCACATTGATTGTTAAACGAATTTATGTATGAGAAGATTTCCATAGCGTGATATTATGACGACACGCTAATTTAGATGGGCAAATGAGTTTCAGGTTAGCTACCCGTTGTTTGTTGTAGTAAGGTAACAACGTCATGCGGCTTATAATACTCCAAAAATAACGAAAATATTGCTATAAGCATTGAATTACGATATATTGCCTGACTAGCAATACGGGGTCTTATTAATGATTTTATGTTCGTGTTTTGGTTTTACATAACCATATTCATAGAACGGTTTTTGTTTAACTTTATAAAACGTTATAAAACGTATTGTATGATGTTTTTACGACAATGGTTCGTATAATGATTTTTAAGGCAAAAGCCTATATGATGATTTTCGACAAGGATTTGTATAAAATGACTTTGGTTATTTTATTTCCTATTACAAAGATTTGTACAAAATGATTTTTGGTAATAATTATATACCGATGATATATTGATGGTTTTATTAAACTCTATGAATTCACTCGGCGTTATCGCTGACCTTTTCTTTTAACATGTTTTATCTCAGGTACTTGAAGGTAATTCTCGGGAAGACAACAAGAATTCATGGCCCGTACTTAAATAATAATTTCCATTCAAATGCTTTGTAAAACCTATATGAAATACAATGACTTGGGACCTATGTAAATTTGATATTCATGAATGGAAAATGCTTTATTATTAAACGACGCGATTTTTAAGCGTTGTCTATGATGTGAGTAATATGCTATCCCGTAACACCAACGAGTCTTCCGCTGTATTGAATTGTGTAAATTTGGGGGTGTTACATTACGAGACACAACACCATTCTTATCTAGCTTATTCCTATATACCCATTTGGTTCCTATAATGGTAGAACTTCTAAGTGGAGGAACAAGTTCCAAAACATCATTAGCAACGAATTGATTCAATTCTTCTTGCATCGCAATGACACAACTCTCATCCGTCAAAGCTTCTTTAACATTCTTTGGTTCAATCAAGGAGACGAAACAAAAGAAGTTGCTTTGGTTTTGGACTTGAGATCTTAGGGTCCTTTGATTTAAGTCACCAATGATATTATTGAAAGTATGATCCTTAGACTCCTTAATGTTTACTTCCTTTTCAACACTAAGGTCTTCAACTCCTATTTTTCTAACCTCTTTGGCTTTAACTACTTCTACTTCATCCAAGTCATCATCAACCAATGGTGGTGTCTTGGGTAAAGGAGGGGTTTCATCAAAAGTCATGTTAAGTGATTCTTCAATTACGCCCGAGGTTATATTGAGGACTATGTAGGCTTTGCTAGCTTGGGAATAACCTAAAAAGATACCTTCATAAGACTTTTGGTCGAACTTGGTAAGGTAGTCATTGGTGTTGAGGATAAAGCACTTGCTTCCAAGCACCCTAAAGTATTCCAATGAGGGTTTCTTACCTTTAAGAATCTCATAGGGGGTATTTCCTAGGAAAGGTCGAATAAGAATTCGGTTGAGAATATAAGTCGATGTGTCCACGGCATTGCACCAAAACTTTTGAGGCAAAGATTGCTCGTTTAACATCGTCCTACTCATCTCTTGGATGGTCCTATTCTTCCTTTCAACTACCCCATTTGATTTTGGAGTGCGAGGAGCCGAGAAGTTATGGGTAATACCATGAGCTTCATAAAAGGCACCAAATTGAACTTCATTATCAAATTCCCAACCATGATCCGTCCTAATAGAGACAATTGGACATCCTAGTTGATTTTGAATTCTTCGACTAAAGATTTTTAAATGATCGAAAGCTTCATTCTTAGATGCCAAAAATCTAGTCCAAGTGAATCTAGAATAGTCGTCAACTATAACTAGGGTATAAAGGTTACCTCCATAACTCTGTATGGCGGAAGGTTCAAAGAGATCCATATGTAGGAGTTCTAAGCATCGAGAGGTTGAAACCAAATTCTTGGCTTTGTGACTTGAGTGAACTTGCTTTCCAACTTTGCAAGCATCATAAAAGTGACTATCAAACTTTATCTTGGGAAGGTGTCTTACCAACTCCTTAGAGACTAAAGATTGAATTAAACGCATACTAGTGTGGCCTAATCTCCTATGCCAAAGAGTAGAACTATCATCTATAGTCGCAAGATAATAGGTGTGAAAACACCCATCCTTTTACCACTTAATTATAATAAAAACCAAGGCAAAACGTGTATTTTATGTGGTAAATGTCGGATTATGCGTGGTTTGTGTTTTTATTGTGTTTTAGGACCAAAAGATGAAAAAGGAAGAAAATACGGGATTTCACGGACTTTTATCGAAGAAAACGAGAAAAGACGAAGTCAAAAGATCAAGAGTGCAAAAAGAACGGAAGTCCAAGGTCTGTTCTTAAGATTTATCGAAGAAAAAGTCTAAAGACGGAAGTTTAATGAAGTCGAAGAACCAAGTCTAATTAAAGAAGAAAATTATAAGACGAGTTCAAATTATATCGACAAATCCCGAGACGACGTCGAGAAAGACAAAGAATTTAAATCGAGTCGAGACAAGAAGAAAGAAAGAAAGCACCAACATTTTACTCCTCCTATAAATACCCTCCTAATGTGTCATTAGGAGGTGGTTAGTTAGTTAGTTTAGATTAGGAGTCGTGTAGATTTACTTTCTCTCTCTAGTTTTCACTTTCTCTCTCTAGATTAATATGTAGAATCTTTAATCTTTATGTTTTAATTGTTGAACCATATACTTTTAATCAATCTTTTAAATTAATCATTCTCATTCTTCCTTTCTTTATTATTTATCTTGTGTTGATTTAGATGATCATGTAGTTGCTTAATCTTGATGTTTATTGATTTATTGATGCGTTTGGTTGATTTTGTTTATGGGTTTTTATGTGTTTGATTTTGACAGCTTATGGTGTTTGATGCTTATTGTTAGATTTTGCTTATTTTTAATTAAGTGTTTTTATTAGTTTATTTTATTAAAAGTTGATTATTAATTTTTAGTTTTATTAGTGTTTTTCAAGTTTTTAATTTGTGGTTTAATTAGTTTTTCTTTAAAGTGTTGTAGATTAAGTTTTAGTTAATTGCTTATTTGATTTGTGCTTATTTTTGGCTTATTTTCTGAATTTTAGTATTACTGTATCTCTTTTTCATATCTTCGGATTAGGGTTTATTATTCCGAAGAATCACTTTTCCTGAAAAGTGAGTTTTCATGAAAAGTGAGTTTTTCATGAAAAGTGAGTTTTTCATGAAAAGTGAGTTTTTCATGAAAAGTTAGTTTTTCATGAAAAGTGAGTTTTTCATGAAAAGTGAGTTTTTCATGAAAAGTGAGTTTTTCATGAAAAGTGAGTTTTTCATGAAAAATGAGTTTTTCATAAAAAGTTAATTTTTCATGAAAAGTGAGTTTTTCATGAAAAGTGAGTTTTTCCTAAAAAGTGAGTTTTTCCGAAAATTTTGATTTATCCGAATTTAGCTCTTTATTCCGAAAATTTCTCTTTTTTCCTAAAAAGTTTATTTTTAGCTTTATTTTATTTTGTTTTATTTTCAGTTGTATTTTTATTAAAGCTTTAGATTTTAATCATTTACTTAATTGCCTTTAAAACCTTATATTTATTTTAATCTTTTCGAACTTTTATCTTTATTTCGTTTAAGTCATTTATTTAAGTGTTAATAGTTTATCATTTTTATTATTTTGTCATTTACGTTAAAGTTTGCATTTTTATTTTACTCAACGACAAAACCATTTCTTTTATCCACCAAAGACGACTGAGTCGCACTTTTAACCGGTAATCAATTCGAATTGAATCGAGACGAACAAATTTTCATACCTGGCAAAAACCTTGTATTAAATGGCGCCGCTGCCGGCTCTTTTCGTGAAGATTAACGGTTATTTGTGAGAGACGCGTTGGATTTTGGGATCCGTTCACTCGTGAACATTATTTTTCGTGTCAAAATTTTTCAAAAATCCATAAAAATAAAAAATTTCAAAAATCCAAAAACATTTGAAAAATCATAAAAGCATTTCTTTTTAGTTTTGCACCAAAAATATTCTTCTTGCTTATCTATTGTTCTTAATGGATTCGTTTGTTGACTGTGTAGGGTGTGGAAGACCATCTTCTGGTAGTCAATCCTGTCAATGGTGTTCATGCGAACGGTGTGGAATGGATATCCCTAATTACGAATTTGGTCGTTGTCTATCGTGCAATTCGATCAATTCCTACTTCAATTCATTCTTCTCTTCTAATGACACTATTTCACCCTCTCCCATTTATGACGATCCATATCAACAAAATGCACAGGGTTTCTCTCAATACCCGTGTTGCAATCATTGTGGGGGCCCTCATGATACTTCTTATTGTCAGCCAATGAATTATTATGAGCCAAATATGTGTCCTCATTTTTCTTCATTGATGGATTATTATGAACCAAATCCGTGTTCTAATTCTTCTCAACCGATGAATTACTATGAGCCACATCCGTGCTATAATTCCGGTTTTCAAAATTTTGAGCCCCCACAACCTACCTTCGATCATCATCCCTCTTAGGAATTAGTTTTGAGCAACAACTCATTAGTATGGCTGAAATTATAGAGAGATTAAATCGACTCCAAGCTAGCTTGCATGACAAAAGCCGACAAGAGAAAGTATCTAATCTTAGTGCTTATACTCCTCCTCTTGTGCGTCCATACTAATATTATGATGTTGACGAGGATGATATCCAACCCATCTTCTGAGATTACTACTCCTACTCTTGATATCCCTAACGCGTCTAAGGATAGTGATAAATCGAGTGAGATTAGTGATTTTGGTCTTGATAAATTCTTTGATGAGGTTTGTGATGCACCGAATTTTGTGGAGCCTACGGACGAGGTCACTCTTAATGATGATGATTTTTCTCCATGCTATGAGAATTTCACTTTTGAAATTTCTCATCTCTCCCCATTTCCCCCGGGAGATGAGGACAATGTTGATTTATTCTCTCTGACTTACGAGAAGTTCACCACTGAACTTGGTCTTGTAGATGAGGTGGAAGACGTTATTCTTTGCGACAAATTACTGAAATTTCATCTTCTTATTGCTAAAATTGAAGCATTGAATTCTGCTCCTATTTCCGAGTCTTTACCTCCGTCTATTACTTCAGTTGAGAATAATGATACAGCTATGGAGGAAATCGACATTCACTCAATACCTCCGGGTATTGATGATGATGACACCGAGGGGGATATTCTTTTTGATAATTTGCTGCATGAAGATATTGTCCCAAGTCCCCCTCCCGAGCATCTTTTATCCCAACCAATAGAAACCATTACCGAGGATGAATGATTTGACCCGGGGGTGACATTGACCATTCCATGATTGACACCTTTACGGCTTTGCTGCTCAGTGATAATCATATGTCTTTTGGGGCTGACATTTTGATTCCTTTACCCACCCCACCTCCAGTGGATCGCGACCTCACATACTTTTCGTATGTTGAGAGAACTTTTATGCCATTCAAGACTTATCCTCCGGCCTCTCCTGTTTGATTTTCCTCCGGGAACGAGGACAAGGTCTTTGATCCCGGTATTACATTCGAGGCTTCCCCATGGACCATTTAATTCCGGGACGAGTCAGGCTCATGACTCGGTTAACAAAAACAAGTGCTTCTCGGGAGGCAACCCGATTATCTGTCTATCTTTATATGTTTTTATAATAAGTGTAGGGGGAGACCCTTTTATGTGTTTTTTGTTTTCTTTCTTATCATATGCAGGGATTCGAGCTTTCAAAGATCCATTCTTGATGACTTTTGACGACCCGTGTTCCCGTCTTCCCGGTTTTATCCTAAACTCTTTTGATTCACTATTTTATATTCTTCAATATTAAAATAGGAATCACTTTAGTTGTCTCTTCCTTAGCAAGATTTAAACATAGTGCACAATGTCCTAAGTGTAGGGTAGGTTACTTCCACATGCTTAAACATTGAGGATAATGTTTATATTAAGTGTAGGGGGACTTCTATCGAAGTTAAGTGTGCTTTTCCTTGTATTAGTCCTCATTTTAACCGGAAAATCGATTTTTCAACATTTTTTTAAAAATTTTAATCTATTTTGGCCTAGTACTATAGTAGTATTTTCCTTTGTTACCGTTATTTACTTTCCTTGCTAAAATAAAATTTTTAATAAGCGGTTTTAATTTTTTATCGTTGTGAATATTTTGACTCAACTTGAGTTTACTTATCTAAGTTTGCTCTAGCTAGTATCCTTAACGTGTTTAAGTCAAGTTTTGATAGGCTTTTATTTAGGGTACTTTAAAACGCGAAAGTCTTAACTCTTACGGGTTAAGAACAAGAACTTTTCGCAAGTTCCTATAATTGATCCTAGAAAGTCGTTTATCAAGGGAACTTTTAAATGAGAATTCTAAACATGAAAAAGTCTAAGAAGTTGCAAAATCCTATAGATGACTTGAAAACCCAAAACTTTGATTTAATTGGCTAAGCATCCACGAGTCTCATTCCTTAAGATTTTAAATTGTGGAGAACGAGAGATGATAGAGTCAGTTATAAGTTTGGTATTCTTTCATGAATTTATGTGAGTTGATTATGAGCTTTTTCTCCCATCACTTTGTTAATAAATTTAATTGCAATAAATAAGGTCGTACGATTTGAAAAGTTACTTAGCTTATAGCACAAGATCGTTTAAAAGTTGCTCGGTATTAATTAGAGTTCATAGCCAAGGCATAACTTATTGAAGCGGGATGCGATGATTGGTGAGTCCGAAAAGGCCCTAACAAGGCATGAGGGCTACATTTTGTGGCTAAAGATCCCAAGTGATGTGAAGAATCATATATCAAAAATCAATATGAAGGATCAAGACACACGACGAAAAGCAAATACTCCCTTAAAGATCATGGAGAGTTCTTGCCAAAAAGGCCCTAACAAGGTATGAGGATAAATAGATCCAAGTCCTAAAAGGAGGCGGATCGTTGTATATCAAAATCCTAAATAAATATTGGAGAAAAATGAAGAAGTCGTGGTCCAAATATGAAGAATCTCTCAAAAAGTTCAAGTGAAGAAATTCCTATTATGAAGAGAAGACCATTATTTCATGAACGTCTCATAAAGATTTGAAGTATGAAATCACTGCCAAATATCGGTCCAAGAAAGGTCTCAAATCGTGAAGCGACTTATGCCAACATATGAACTTTATGAGGTCTCGAGAAGCAGTTTTAAAAGATTTTGTACTTTAGCTAACTATTGATTAAATCGTCCTACTTTATTTTCGGCGTAATAAACTATCGAAATAAGTCAACAATGCATCCTCGTGATCATTCAAGACAACAATAAAATATAAGAGATACACCTAAGAATAAGGGAGTCTAAGTAAATAATTGGCCCACATGAGTTTGTGTTAGTTTGCTAACTTATAATAACAATGATCTCGTTTTTAAGCTTAGTATGGGGAACGTGAAACTTGAGGAAGATAATCATTCATGACATTCCAAAATCCCAAGGTAAGTTTTTGATCTTTTTACTAGTTTTCTTCCTTTAAATATTCTATCTCTTTAATAAAGGCCAAGATGGATTGATTGTGATGGAAAATGTAAAACTTGCTTTGTAATTAATGCATTGCATGAGGACATTGCAATGATCAAGTGTAGGGGATTTAATAGGTGTGAAACACCCATCCTTTTACCACTTAATTATAATAATAACCAAGCCAAAACGTGTATTTTATGTCGTAAATGTCAGAATTATGAGTGGTTTGTGTTTTTATTGTGTTTTAGGACCAAAAGATGAAAAAGGAAGAAAACACGGGCTTTTATCGAAGTAAACGAGAAAAGACGAAGTCAAAAGATCAAGAGTGCAAAAAGAACGGAAGTCCAAGGCCTATTCTGAAGATTTCTCGAAGAAAAAGTCTAAAGACGGAAGTTTAATGAAGACATTCTACCAAGCTTTCATCATTATAAGGATGCTAAAGCTATGTGGGATTCTATAAAACTTAGATTTAGGGGGTGATGATACATGGTGGCTATGTGGGATGCTATAAAACTTACATTGTTCTTAAGCAAGAATTTGACAACTTCTCAATTACCAGTATAGAGGGGATACATGGTCGCTATGGAAGGTTCAGTAAGTTGCTTATTCAATTGGCAATTTATGGACAAGTAATTCCTAATGAAGAAGCTAATTTAAAATTCTTAAGAAGTGTTCCACCAGAGTGGAAAACAATGGCTATGCACTTCATCACAAGAGATGATTTGGAAATAATTCCTTTTGATCATCTCTACAACAATCTTAGAGCATATGAGATGGATGTGAAAGGCACTGAGGTAAAGGTAGCGACTACTTCAAAGTCTAACTTGGCTTTTATATCATATGGGAACAGCGGTACTTACTTTCGATCTAGCAGTGGTACATACTTCACAAATACCGCTGGAGGACTTACAAGCAGTACTTACCCACAAAATATTGAAGGCATCCCTATAGTCTCTCAGAATCCACATGGAAGGTCTTTACCATTGTTTAATGACAATGATGCCTTCTCATTCTTCGTTGGACAAGACAACATGCCAAGATTAACACTCAATGACTTCTTCCAAATGCATGATGCTGATGTTGAAGAGATGGATCTTAAATGGCAAGCTGCTATGGTGTCAGTAAGATCTAATAGGTTCTTCAAGAAGACTGGAAGAAAATTGACTATTGATCCAACCATTAGGATATCACAAGTGTAAATTTGAATGCTATAACTGTGGAAGGAATGGACACTTTGCAAGAGAATGCTCTAGAGACAAAGCTGAGAATAGCAATCAGAAGTCCAAGCACGACTATAGAACCAGTCCAAGAATAACTGAAAGCTTTCCAAAAGGAAACAGCAAGAGTCCTAAAGGAACCAAAGCATTGGTTACTATAGATGGAGTGGTGAACTGGGCTGAAGATGAAGAAGAAGAAGAGCTTGGTTTAATGGCTCTCTCACATGAAGATACTGAGGTACATACTTGTTCTAAAGATTGTGTTCTTAAATTTAATAGCCTAAAAGTAGAACTAGAGGAACAGTATCAAAAGGTTGACACGTGCACTGTAGAATTAAAAGCTTTTAAACAGGGTGTTGTTAAATTAGAAGAAAATATAGTTTTGTATAAAAAGGCTCAACAAAACTATGAAAAGAAAATTAGGATTTTGACTCTTCAAATGAGGGAAAAATATGTGGAAATAAAAGCTTTTGAAAGGAAACTGTTAAAATTATGAACAGAAAATGAAGCTTTAAAAGCCAGTCTTTATAATGAAAGGGAAGTGATTAATCATAGGCAAAAATCCTCTAAAGGATTGGGAAAATTAATTAATTCACAAATGGGGTATTATGATAAAGCAAGCCTAGGATATATTGAGGACCAACCTGGGATAACTTTAACTGACAAGGACTTATCAAAATGGATTTTTGATAGTTCTAGTAAGGTAGATGATACACCTGAAAATGATAGATATGCTGAAGGAATGAAGGCCGTTCCTCCACCACTATCAGGAATTTTCAAGCCCCCTAGTAATGATATGAGTATAGAGTTAGAAGAACCAAAGGTTAAAAATACCTTAAACTCTAGTACTTTGTCCCAAGAAAAGACTGCTGTGACCAAAAATATTGTTTATCCACCTTTAATAAACAACTTTGTTTTTGAGGAATCTAAGACTAGTTCTGCTCCCAAGCAGGTAAAAACTCCTAGCAAGATATTGGAAAACAATGTAAAACATAATAAAGCCAAAAGGGGTGTGCTAGGTTTTGAAAAAGTAAAGTCAAAACAACCTTTTGGGTCTTCTTTAAGAAGAAAAGGATGTTATGTTTGTGGTAGTCTAAATCATTTTATCAAAGATTATACATTACATGAAGATAAAATTGTGAAACAAAAGGCTACACAAAGGGTCATGAACAACAGTAATGGGAAAAATGAACATGTTTATAGGAATCAGAAACTTAAAAATGACAAACCTAAGTTTGATCACACAAGGGTAGTTAAATAGATTAAAAATAACTCTACCAAAAGTTTTGTTCCTAGGGCAGTACTTATGAAACAAGGTCTAGTACCTTTAAAGTCTGGTAAACCAAGTACTGGCAAGTCTAGACCTGCAAGTACTGCTAGACTAAACTTAAGTACTGTTGGTTTAATTTCTATAAAACCAAAGTTCTCCAAGACTTCTAAGAAAGAATTTGAAAAAGTTAAAACACCTAGAAGCAAGGATAAAAACAAACCAGTGCAAATGTGGGTTCCTAAAAGAGATAAATAATATGTTAAAGCAAGTACCGCTAAAGCAGTACTTAAGGCAAAGAAGTCTGAGCACATAGAGTCACCCTATGACTTTGACTACATAAATGAAACCATGAAGTATAAGAGCAAAAGTAGCATTACTAGGAATGCTTCAATACAAACTCTTAAATGTGTAGGTCCCACAAGATCCGAGTCAAATGTGGCTTGGGTCCCTGTTAAAAACTAATGAGTTTTATTTGTGTGTAGGGGCATATAATGAGTTTTATTTGTGTCCAGTAGCCTTTTGGGTAGTAAAGGTAGAATCACTGGCAAAAGGAAAATCAACACAGGAAAGTTGGAATTTGAAGATGTGTTCTTTGTAAAATAATTAAATGAGTTCAATCTCTTTTCTGTATCACAAATGTGTGATAAAAAGAAAAAGGTGTTGTTCACAGACAAAGACTGCTTGGTGCTGTCTAAAGACTTTGAGATGCATAAGGAATCTCAAATACAGCTTAAAGTACCCAGGCAAGAAAATATGTACACCTTCAATCTTCATACTATTACTCCAACAGGTGGTATTACATGTTTGCTAGCTAAGGCTTCTTTAGATGAGTCAAATTTGTGGCATAGAAGGTTAGGTCATGTGAATTTCAAGAATCTTAATAGATTGGTGAATAGGAATTTGGTTAGAGGTCTACCTAACAAATCTTTTCCAAATGATTTCACATGTGCTGCCTGTCAAAAATGTAAACAACATAGAGCCTCTTGTAAGACCAAGACTGTTAACACAGTGACAAAACCTTTGCAGCTTTTGCATATGGATTTGTTTTGTCCAGTTTCTATAAGAAGCATTAGTCATAAGACCTTTTGTCTAGTCATAACTAATGATTATAGTAGATTCAGTTGGGTTTTCTTTTTAGCTCTTAAAAGTGAAACAAATGAATTACTTAAGGATTTCATCACCTTAGTTGAAAAGCAGTTCACTAAACAAGTTTTAATCATTAGGACTGATAATGGACAGAATTCAAGAATGCTAAATTTGATGAATTCTGTAGGTATAAAGGAATTAAGAGACAAATTAGTAATCCTAGGACTCCACAACAAAATGGAGTAGCTGAAAGGAAGAATAGGACACTGATTGAGGCTACTAGAACTATGCTGGCTGATTCACTTTTGCCAAATACCTTTTGGGCAGAAGCAATCAATACTACATGTTATGTGTTGAATAGAGTTCTAGTAACCAAGCCTCAAAACAAAACACCTTATGAACTTTTGACTGATGTAAAGCCTAACATAAGTCATTTAAGACCTTTTGGGTGTCATGTGTCTATACTAAATACTCTTGATTATTTGGGAAAGTTTGATGGAAAGTATGATCCAGGATATCTTGTAGGATATTCAGTGCAAAGTAAAGCATACAGGGTTTATAATTTGGCAAGTAAGAAGGTTGAAGAAAATGCTCATGTTAATTTCTTAGAAAATAAACCCAATGTCCCTGGAATAGGTTATGCTTGGATGTTTGATTTAGATTATCTAACTAACTCAATGGATTACTACTCTTTGCAAAAGGATTATCAAACTAACAATGCAGGTGAGGAGTCAAGTGCAACTAATGCAGGTACTCAAGAAGATGTTTCTTCATCAGATGATGATGTTCATATCTATGTGCCCGACATGCCTACTGTTACTCCCATGTCCACCACTCCCAAGAAGCAAACCATGCCATCAAATGATGATCAAGACTCCCAAGAGCTTCAGAGGCTTCAAGATCAAGAAAAGAATGCTACATCTGCTAATGAGCATTCAGGAGAAAGAATCTTTAGAGTCACAACACTCAGTAGTACATACTATACCTAGCGGTACTTCATCTGCAAGTACTGCTAAGTCAAAATCTGCCAAATCTGTTGACTCATTAGAAGAGATTTTACAAGCCACGGACGATGAAGACTTATATGCTAGTACAGCTGAAGGAATCTTCTCCAAAGCTTCCTATGATTAGCAGGGTGCAGTAACTGATTTCAATAATTTAGAAACAGAAATTCCAATCAGTTCTATTCCCACTCATAAAGTCAACAACAACCATCCTACTACACAGATCATTGGAGATCCTAAGTCTGTTGTACAAACCAGAAGACAACTTCAAACCAACATTGAAACTCATGCACTTGTGAGTTATTTCAAACAACAGCAGAGAACAAATCATAAAGATACTCAGCATTGTTTGTTTACCTGTTTCTTATCTCAAGTAGAGCCCAAAAACATTTCTCAGGCTCTTGATGAAGAAAGTTGGGTAGATGTCATGCAAGAAGAATGAACACAATTTGAGCTATAAAAAGTTTGGATTCTTGTGGTTCTTCCCTTAGGTAAAAGAGTAATTGGTACTAGATGGATCTTCAGGAACAAGAAGGATGAAAGAGGGGTTGTTGTGAGAAACAAGGCAAGACTTGTTGCTCAAGGCTATAGACAGGAAGAAGGGATAGACTATGATGAGGTTTTTGCACCAGTGGCAAGGATAGAAGCCATTAGGTTATTTTTGGCCTTTGCATCATATATGGGATTTATAGTCTATCAAATGGATGTGAAAAGTGCCTTTTTATATGGTACTATTTCAGAGGAGGTATATGTCTCACAACCTCCAGGTTTTGTAGATCCTAAATTCCCCAATAGAGTCTATAAGGTTACCAAAGCACTTTATGGTCTACATCAAGCTCTAAGAGCCTGGTATGTAACCTTATCCAATTTTCTGCTAGAACATGGATATAGGAGAGGAACCATTGACAAAACTATGTTCATCAATAAGAATGCTAAGGATATCATTCTAGTTCAAGTTTATGTTGATGACATCATTTTTGGTTCTACCAAGAAGACATGGTGTGAAGAGTTTGAAGCTTTGATGAAAGGAAGATTTCAAATGAGTTCTATGGGAGAACTAACTTTCTTTTTAGGACTACAAGTCAAACAAAGGAAAGATGGATGATACAAGGTTTTTGCTATGGGTTCTCTATTCTCTCGATATCCTCTCAAATTGATCTTGGTTCTAAGTGGAATGATTGTTCTTGGTTAAAAAGGGGGTTTAATTTTCTAATCTACTAAAAAGTTTAAATGTATTAAAATGAAAACTTAAATAAAAAACAATTAATTTAATGACAATTAATAAAACTGGAATTAAAATTAAAATAAAATGAAGAGTAAGAAACAGTAGCACAGTAACACTTAAAAATACTCAAAGAAAATTGATTCAGAAATTGACCTTGATTCGGAACTACTGATCCGGAAGTTTATCCGGAAGTTTATCCGGAACTTTTCACCCGGAACTTTGAGTCGGAACTTGATTCAGAACCTTCACTCGGAAGATTGGTTCGGAAGTTGATCCGGAAGTTCGTCCGAAACTTTTGGTCCGGAAGTTTATTCGGAAGATTTCGAAAGAACATTCATTCGGAACTTAAAAATTGATTCGGAACTTTTTAAGGGAAAATTCATTCGGAACTTTTGAAAAGCAAATTCATTCGGAACTTCTTAAACTCATGCAGAACTTTGTGTTCATCCAGAAGTTTAAGTTCATTCGGAACTTTTGAAAGGAAAATTCATTCGGAACTTCTAGACTCACTCGGAACTTTTTTAACATAAACTCATTCGAAACTTTCTTTGTTCAGCCGGAACTTTGTGTTCATCCGGAACTTCTGGGAAACACTCAAGAACAGTAACAGCAAAAAACAGGGTAACGCGTTTTAATCCAAAATCAAGCTAAATAAGCAAAAAGGTTTTACCAAATTAACCACAAATCATCTACCAAATACAAGGATCAAATCTCAATCACAAAAACACAAATTCAACAACTTTTCAAAATCAAAACTCAACCAAATAAAAACATAAGAACTTGAAATAAAAGATGATGATGAACAAGATGAAATGGAAAGATTGATATATTGAATGATTAAGGTTTTAACAATCATAAAACAAGGATGAAATTACAAGATTGAAAAACAAAGATAAAAATCACCAAACACCCTAGTGGTGTTGGTGATGCTACGAACAGAAAGGGAGAAAAAGAAGGAGAGAAGAAAAACTAAAAACTGAATGAAAAGTGTGAAGGGTGGACTTTATATAGGTCTTCCTTTTGGTTGGTGAGTGGGCTTTCTCCCGTTCTTCTTGTCTTCTCGTCTTTTCAGAAAAGTTGACGTTTTCGATTCTGATTCGGGATTTGTCGTCGATTAAGTTCAACTCGTCTTTTAATTTCTTCGTTTAATAGACTTGAGTTTCTTCGACTGATGTAAATCTTCCATCTTTGGTCCTTTTCTTCGATAAATCTTCGAATAGGCCCAGTGACTTCAAATCTTTTGCATCTCTTGCATAATAGACTTCATCTTGAGTCTTTTTCTTCGGTAAAACACGTACAATCCCATGTTTTCTCCATTATCCATCCGGTTGGCTCTGAAAACACAATAAACACAAAAACCACGCATAATTCCAAACAAATGATATTAAATACGCGTTTTGGTTTCGTTTTAGCCAGAATTAAGTGGTAAAAGGATGAGTGTTTACACACCTATCAAATCCCCTACACTTAACCATTGCCATGCCCTCATGCAATGCTTAGTGATAAAGCAAATTTACACTTTTCTCATAATTAATCAACCTTGGCCTTATTAAAATACTACCAAACAAAAATTAAAGTACTAAAAGAAACTAAAACCTTAAAGTAAACAAAAGGATAGAAAACCATTTTCACTTGAAAATAGCTTCATGGAAATAACTTGCAAAGAGATCAATGACTTACATCAGGGCTTTGGTGCTGCGAAGATTTATCACCCTCAAGTTTCACGTTCCCCAAACTAAGCTTAAAAACGAGATCATTGTTATTATAAGTTAGTAAATCAAACACTTACACACATGGCTTAATTATATGCTTAAACTCCCTTATTCCTAGGTGTATCTCTTATATTTTATTTTTGTCTTAGAATGATCATGAAGATGCATTTTTTGGACTTATTTCGATAGTTTATTTAGGCTGAAAGCAAAGTAGGACGATTTGATCAATAGTTAGCTAAAGGACAAAATCTCTTAAAACTGCTTCTCGGGATATCAAAAAGTTCATATCTTGGCATAACTCGGTTCACGATTTGAGACCTTTCTCGGGCCGATATTTGGCATGTACTTCATACTTCATATCTTGAGAGACGTGCTTGAGATAATGGTCTTCTCATCGTTAATAGAGTTTCTTCACTTGGAGACTTTTGAGGGGTTCTCCAACTTTGTTGACCACGACTTCATGATTATTCTTCAATCTCTAATTGGGATTTTGAGATACAACGATCCGCCTGCTTTTCGGACTTGGATCTATTTATCCTCATACCTTGTTAGGGTCTTTTCGGATAGACTTCTCCATGATCTTTATGGGAGTTGATTGCTTTTCGTGGTGGGTCTTGATCCTTCATATTGACTTTGGGAATAATGCTTTTCACATCACCTTGGATCTTTAGCCATAAGATTGAATCCTCATGCCTTGTTAGGGCCTTTTCGGACTCGCCAATCTTCGCGCCCCGCTTCATAAATTATGCCTTGGCTATGAACTCTTATCATTACCGAGCAACTTTTAAACGATCTTGGGCTAGAAGCTAAGTAACTTTTCAAATCGTACGACATTACTTACTGAAAATAAATTATTAGCAAGTGATGGGAGAATAGGCAAATAATTACACCAAGTGAGCTTGTGCAAGAATACCGACTTATAATTGACTCTATCATTTCTCGTTCTCCACAGTTTAAAATCTCAAGTAATGAGACTCGTGGATACTTAGCCTAATAAACCAATTAAGGTCTACATGGTTAAGGATACTAGCTAGAATAAACTTGGATAAGTCTATTCGGGTTGAGTCAAAATAAACGCAACGAGCCTAATATGTCAAAGATTTCTAAACTAGCTACACCACTTTATTAATATTTTTGACTTTATTGCAGGATATATACATTGAAAGCAACGATAAAAATTTAAAAATTACGACTAAGTGGCCAAAGTTAATAAAAAATTTGAAAAATGTTGAAAAATATGATTTTCCGGTTAAATGAAGGCATTTTCATGGAAAAGTCCACTTAAAAAGTCCACTTAAAACTTCGATAGAAGTCCCCCCTACACTTAAGATAAACATTGTCCTCAATGTTTAAGCATGTGGGAGAAGTCTCCCCTACACTTATGACATTGTGCACGTTGGTTAACTCAAGTTAAGGAAGAGACGACTAAAGTGATCAATTTCAAATGTGAGTATGAAGAAAATTGAATCACGATAGTTGAGAGATAGAACCGGATTTCGGATAACACAGGAGCACGGTTCTTCAGAGATTCCAAGAGTGTACTTATCCCTGTAATCACATCACCACACAAATACAAAGAACCTATAGAGGTCCCCCTACACTTAGGAGGTTAAAACAAAAAAGGATAGATACTCGGGCTGTCTCCCGAGGAGCGCTTGTTTTTGATAACCGAGTCACGAGCCTGACTCGACCCAAAATTAGTTCATGGGGAACGTGGTGAGGGATGGAATCATCTCCTGAGAGGTGTCCTCACCAAAGTACAACTTCACTCGTTGGCCATTCACCTTAAAATTAGGTCCATTAGGTTGAGCGAGCTCGAGAGTACCATATGGAAAAATTTGGGCAATGGTGAATGGGCCAGACCAACGAGATGTCAGCTTGCCCGAAAAGATTTTCAACCGAGAGTTAAAGAGTAAAACTTTATCTCCAAATTGGAACTCTCGGTTTTTAATCTTGGAGTCGTGAATGAGCTTAGTCTTCTCTTTATAGATCAAAGAATTTTCATAAGCCTCATTACGGAGTTCATTCAGCTCATTGAGTTGGATCTTGCGTAGGTGACCGGATTTGTTGATATCAAAATTAGCCCACTTCAAGGCCCAGTAAGCCTTGTGCTCCAACTCAATGGGGAGGTGGCATGCTTTCCCGTACAACCAATCGGGGTCTTGTATGCGGTACGAAAAGCCCACAAAGCATCATCAAGTTTATCAGCCCATGCGACACGATTCTCTCCCACGGTCCTTTCAAGAATTCGCTTTAGTCCTCGGTTGGATATTTCAGCCTGGCCATTAGTTTGTGGGTGGTAGGCTGTGGAAAGACGATGATTTACACCATACTTAGCCATGACTTTTGCGAATTGGTCATTGCAAAAATGAGTCCCACGATCACTTATAATGGCACGAGGCACACCAAATCTAGCGAATAGAGCTTTTAAAAAGTTACAAACCACCCTTGCGTCATTAGTAGGTAAAACTTTGGCTTCAACCCACTTTGAAACGTAGTCAACGGCTACAAGGATGTATTTGTTTCCTTTAGAAGAAGGGAATGGCCCCATAAAGTCGATACCCCAAACATCAAAGATTTCACATTCTTGTATGAAATTCTGAGGCATCTCGTCTTTATGTGTGATCTTGCCTTGTTTTTGGCAAGCCTCACAACGTTTAACCATATTGTGAGCGTCACGATATATGGAGGGCCAATAAAATCCCGAGTCAAACACTTTTTTGGCGGTGTAGTTGGGACCAAAGTGACTACCGGTGGGTCCTTTGTGGCAAGCGTCAAGGATTTCTAAAGCTGCCGGTCCATCAACACATCGGCGAATAATCAAGTCGGCACATTGTTTGAATAGATACGGGTCATCCCAAAAGTAAGTCTTAATGTCTTTGAAAAACTTTTTCTTTTGCTGGGATGTTAACCCGTCAACGAGAATTCCACCCGCCAAGTAGTTTGCAAAGTCCGCAAACCACGGGGTTTCATCAGAATTCAAATTTATAGACATTAATGTCTCCAAGGGAAAAGAATCATTGATTTCTTTGTTCGGATGATCCCCTTGGTAAGGATCCTCGAGTCTGCTGAGATGATCCGCGGCTAGGTTTTCCGCTCCTTTTTTATCGCGAATTTCGATTTTAAATTCTTGGAGTAGCAAAACCCAGCGAAGAAGTCTTGGTTTGGAATCTTGCTTTGTCAACAAGTACTTCAACGCGGAATGATCAGTGTAAACGATTGTGGTGGAAAGGACAAGATAGGGGCGAAATTTTTCAAAGGCATAGACAACAGCTAAAAGTTCTTTTTCGGTTGTCGTATAATGCAATTGTGCCCCCGTCATTGTCTTGCTAGCGTAATGGATTGGTTGGAAGTGTTTATTCACTCTTTGGCCCAAAACCGCACCAATAGCAAAATCACTAGCATCGCACATCAACTCAAAGGGAAGCTCCCAATTAGGGGTAACCAAGACAGGTGCCTTAGTTAGCTTATCCTTAAGCGAGTTGAAGGCTTCAAGACACTCTTTGGAAAAGAGAAAAGGAGTATCTTTTTCCAAGAGGTGGGTCATCGGGCGAGCGATTTGATAAAAATCTTTGATGAATCGACGGTAGAAGCCCGCATGACCCAGAAAACTTCTCACACCCTTCACGGTTGAAGGTGGAGGCAACTTAGCGATAACATCGACTTTAGCATGGTCTACTTTAAGACCGGCTTTGGAAATCTTGTGTCCTAGCACGATGCCTTCTTTTACCATAAAATGGCATTTTTCCCAATTCAGATGAAGGCGAGTGTCTTCGCACCGCTTAAGCATACGTTCCAAATTGGCAAGGCAAGAAGAGAAGGAATCCCCGAAGACCGAGAAATCATCCATGAAGACTTCCATGGTTTGTTCAACCATGTCATGGAAGATAGCTAACATGTACCTTTGGAAAGTCCCGGGGGCATTGCATAAGCCAAAAGGCATTCTTTTGTAAGCAAATGTGCCATAGGGACAAGTGAATGTTGTCTTCTCTTGATCTTGGGGATCGATGGGTATTTGGAAATAACCCGAGAAACCATCAAGAAAGCAGTAATATTCATTACCCGCTAAACGTTCAAGCATTTGGTCCATAAAAGGTAGAGGGAAATGATCCTTTGTCGTGGCATCATTGAGTTTGCGGTAGTCTATACAAACTCTCCACCCAGTAACGAGACGAGTGGAAATCAACTCGTTGTGTTCATTGGGAACAACGGTTATTCCGCCCTTCTTGGGCACACAATGGACTGGACTAACCCATGGTGAATCCGAAATAGGGTAAATCATACCCGCATCAAGAAGTTTGATAACCTCTGTTTTGATGAGTTCATGTATTTTTGGATTCACCCTTCGTTGGTTTTGAATTGTGGGCTTAAAGTCGTCCTCCATGAGAATTTTGTGTGTGAAGAAGTGAGGATCAATTCCGCGAATATCAGAAATTTTCCAAGCAATAGCCTTCTTATGATTCTTCAACACGGTGATAAGTCGGGCTTTTTCTTCTTCCTTTAGGTCCTTAGCAATGATGACTGGCGACTTCTTCTCTTCTTCAAGGAATACATACTCGAGATGGGGCGGCAACTCCTTAAATTCTAAATCCGGAGGATTGTCGATGGGAGGCTTATTCAAAGTCGGAGTCTCGATAGCAATAACCGTGGGAGATGGTGGAGAAAGGTTGTCTTCGTTGAGAAGGTTATCAAAGAAATGCATGTCTTCATCCCCATCGGTGGGAGAATCATCATTAGCTAAGTTCACATCTCCCATGGTGGTTTCAATATTGTTCCAAAACAAATCACTATCTCCAAATAGAGACAGTGATGAATCAATAGAGGAAATGGTTTCAACATTGGGAAGAGAGGTAGGAATATTTTTACAAGCATCATTAAAGTGTTCTTCACAAGCCTCATCCAGAACGTCAATACAATTAACACTTTCGTATGAATAAGGTTGTTTAGACAACTTTCCCATGTTGAAGACGATTTTATCGTCACCCACTCTCATGATAAGCTCACCGGCTTCAACATCGATGAGAGTGTGACCGGTCCTCAGGAATTGACGAACCACGATCAAGGGAACACGAGGGTCCATCTCGTAGTCGACGATGACGAAATCGGCAGGAAAAGTGAATTTGTCGACTCCTACAAAGACGTCTTCGGCTATCCCCACTGGATAAGCAACCGTACGGTTAGCTAATTCCAAAGTCATTTTGGTGGGGACTAGCTCAGGGAGAGATAATTGCTTCCAAACGCTTAGAGGTATTAGATTAATACTGGCACCTAGATCGGCTAGGGCCATGCAATTCTCTACTCCCGGGAAATTACAAGGGATTAAGAAACGACCCGGATCACCAAGTTTGGTTGGCAATTTCCTTAAGAGCACTGCAAAGCAATTCTCATTAAGTTGGGTGTTGGCAATATCGAGAAGCTTTTCCTTGTCACTCAGAAGATCTTTAAACATTTTCGCGTACTTAGGCATGTGAGCGAGAGCCTCAGCGAAGGAGATATTGAAATTCAGTTGTTTAAACATTTTAAGAAAGTTTGAAACCTGAATATCGTCCTTGCTTTTGAGCTTCTCTTTCCTCAACCTAGATGGATAAGGTATATCGGAAGAAGAGGAAGGCTTTGGGATCGAAGGATCACTCACATCCTTGGGTGGAGGAGGGGTAGAAGGCAGAGGTGGAGAAATTGGGGAAGGAGAAGGATGAGGTATAGGAGCAGGTGACTCGTTCTCCTTAGTCACAATCACCGGTGGAGGTATAGGAAGCTCGGGTTCCTTGGTACCTTTGCCACTGCGAGTGGTGATTGCTTTCATCTCCCCTCTTGGATTCTCAACGGTGTTACTCGGAAGAGTACCCGAAGAAGAGGGTTGATTACCTTGGAAGAAACTAGCCATCATGTTCTTCAAGTCATTCGTTTGACTATCCAACGTGTTTCTCATGTCAGCTCTCAGATCGTTCCCTTGTTTGACCAGGTCTGCTTTCAGGTTGAGCACTTCACGCTGAAGGTTTCCCACGATCACATCGTTCGTCCTCATGTAAGTTTCCACTTCTTGGTGTAGAGCGGTGGGTTGGTTGGGAGGAGCATTGTATGCGGGTGGTTGATAAGCAGGTTGTTGGTAAACTTGGTTGTTACGTTGAGGTGGTTGTTGCTGTTTATGAGGTGGTATGTAAGGTGTACGAGGTTGTTGTTGTTGTTGAGTAGGGCGATTGAGGTTTTGTTGTTGGTTTGGGTTGTTTGGAGGAAAACCGGGTGTTGAGAGGTAGTTGTTGGAGCGGTAGCTAAGCAAATTACGGTCACCTTGAGGTCTAGCTTGATAAGCAGGTTGAGGATAGGTGCCATAAGCTGCATTCACATTTTCAGATGGGTAGTCTTGGGTGGCAGTACAAGTGGTGTAAGAGTGAGGACCCCCGCATATCTCGCATGGTTGGCTAACAGCATTGACTTGAGCGTCTTTAGCGTTTCTAGCGTTGATGCTGTTGGTATTGCTGGCGGTTTGGGTAGCAAGCGATTCAAGAAGCGTAGTGATTTTGTCAAGTCGCTTATCGCTGTCACTAGTACTAGTGTAAAACCCGCATGCTTTTACCATGAATAGTTCCCTTAAGATCGTACGTCCTAGATTAAAACTTATCTCAGTTAGTATTGATCACATTCATGTGCTAATAATCAAGCAAGTGCATACGTGTATGACATGACAAGTATCGATTACGTACGAACTCATGATAAACAGTAATAAATGTATCACGTGAACATAATTAAATCATGATCACCATTTAAAATACTAACTAGAATAATTACGTAAATACTTATAATATAATTACGAGCGTTAAGTTTACGATAAACGACACGTTTGTTGAAACAGAAACACTTTAAACACGAGCACGTTTAACCACGAACGAACACGAAACATCGGGACACGAGAAAGGTACGGGTACCCCATGTGGGGCCCCCATACCCACGGCACATATACAAGAAATGGGCTTAGCCCATGGACTTTACAAGTAAAGGGGGGTAAAGAGTAAAACATGTTTTCACTTTTCATTTTCAAGAAATAAACACAAAAACCCTAAAAGAGTTTTCTCCTCCTCCTTTTTCTCCTCTTTGTGCCGCCACCTTCACACCACCATTGGAGGGTGTTTGTTTGATTTTGATCTTAAAAACAAGTGTTAGAAACCGTGTTTGTTCATCCTTTTTCCAAGCTACATAGTGGTATACCTTTCTAACCCTTCTTTTTAATTCTTTTTAATTCTTTTAATCTTTGATTATTTTCATGAACATGTTATTATTTTTCTAATTAAAACAAGGTAATTAATCATTGATCTAACATGTTTTGGTATTAATTAAAATCAAGGAAGGATTTATAAGGGTGTTTGTTTTTAGCCGCCTAGCAAAACAAACCCGAGGGGGGTTTGGTTTGCTATTGCCGCCACCACCAAGACCATTTTTGGTCTTGGTTGGCTCATGTGGGACCCACGGCAGCAAGGAGACACATGTGCCCCGGGTTTGGCTCGGGGTACGGTGTCGAATTCATGCCCGATTCATGGTTCGTTGGTTAAATCATGATCTATGTTACATGTTAATTTTTATGAATCATGAACTTAGGATATAATTAATTAATAACATGAAATATTAATTAAATCATGACTTAGGTTATTTTAATTATTAGTTTAACATGACATTAATTTAACCTAAGTATTTTATGTTATAAGATATAATTAATTAATTATTAAAAACATGCCTATAATTAATTGATTTAGACATGACTTAGGTTATATTATTAATAATAATAATACACATTTTAACCTAAGTATTTTATTTCATTTTAATTAATACATGTTATACTTTAATTAAAATGCTTAACCTATAGTTTAATTAAAATACATGAAATAATAATTAAACTATACACTATATCATATGACTTAAGAAATAAGCTTATAACACTTAGACTTATATGTTAGCTTATGTAATCAGCTTAATTCTAATTATGGAAACTTCTATTTATAGAAACTTAATTAAATAAGGCAACTAATCTAATTATGGAAACCTTCTATATATGGAAATCAATCTATTTCAGGCAGCTAATCTAATCATGGAAACCTTCTATATATGGAAACTTATTTAATTAAGGCAGCTGATCTATTTTTGGAAACTTTCTATTTTTAGAAACTAATCTATTTTAGGCAGTAAATTCTATTTTTAGAAACTTTCTATTTTTGGAAACTTTCTATTTTTGGAAACTTTCTATTTTTGGAAACTTTCTATTTTTGGTAACTTTCTATTTTTGGAAACTTTCTATTTTTGGAAACTTTCTATTTTTGGAAACTTTCTATTTTTGGAAACCTGCTATTTTTGGAAAGTTACTTATTATTACACAGTAAGTATAATAATACATGAAACACCAGTAATACTTAATCAGATTAATCAGAATGCTAGATAATCACAGTTTAAGGCTTTAAACAGTGAACCATGACCTAAAACATACCAAATCAGCTAAAATGAGACATAAAACTCAGTACGTAATCAGTGAATCGATACTTATACACGTGTGTATTCATGTAGCGTTAGTGATCCAGAAGTAGGAGTCTTTCTTCCGTTCATTCACTGGACTTGAGGTACGGATTCCCGTCCTTTCAGTATGGACATCCTTTCCTTATTAGGATTTCCCCGTATGCAGCCAACTGTTTTCCCCAGCATTCGTTTTATTGTTTTGAACTGCTTATGTTTAATTAGCATAATCTATAGCCATATACAAGCATGACCAGTTTCACCTAGTTATGGAGGTACCATAACCATAGCATTGGAGGCACCGATGTTATGACTTCCCCACGGCGGAGTGATTGCTCGTGGCGTCCCTTTTCAGTTTTGGCCATATTATTATATCAGGTGGGGCGTATGGGTGCATCCTAGTTACATGTTTTATTCAGTTTATCATGGTGAATGTGGTGTGTGCCTTGCACCCTTCACAAGGAGTTGATCCCTCCTACCCAAATCAGTATATTGATTAGAGGCATCCCCTCTAATCAGCATGATGAGGTCACCCCTCCATGTATTCATGCACGTGACCTTTTCATGACCTATATGGGCTATGGTATATATATGTTAAAACAGTTTGCACAAGATAAACATAAGGCTTTTCAAACTATAAAACCAGTTTTCTTGATACTTAACCAGTTTACTCAGTACTTAGTCTTCCGCTGTTATATGTTACATGCTTATCCTATTTCATGCTATATTGTACATCCGTGCACTGAGCGTCTTGCTCAGCCGTTTTCCTTTTCATGTTCCCAAAACGGCAGGTACTCAGGGACGCTCGTAGATCTCAAACGTAGGTGCATATGGACTGGAAGCTTTACTGTCTTTCTTTACTTTATGCATTTCCTTTACTTTGATACAGTTGCTATGGACATTGTTTCGTCCTTTCCTTTTTCAGTATTTATGTTTGTGTGTGATGAGCTTTACTTTGGGGTACCGATGTTTGATTCCGGTATTTCCCTTTTATGGTTGAATAATGCTTGGACATTTATCCTTGTATGCTTTGATGACACGCCATGATATGCGTAATATTCCATTTCCAAAATAGGGTGTTACAATTATGGTATCAGAGCCAAGGCTTCGACCTGTAGGCTCTCAAATATGACCTGTGATTAGTGGGTAGTCACTACGGTCTTCCTAGAACTGACAGTTGTTTTCATGCATTCATCATTTTTAAGCATACATATACATGTCATTGTTACAGGGTTTTTGACTAAGTAATGGTTGGTACAGGACTGGCCCTATTTAGTCGCATGTGTTTTATCGAAACTTTTAGATTTGGGACCGACCCATAGGCGTCCCCTCGATATGTCTTTTATTTTGAGTGAACTGACCGGAGGCGTTCACTCTCGAGCATCAAAAGTTTTCATAAAACTGCATCATGCATTCATACAAAGATTTTCTTGCATAAAATTTTTCTCGTGAAATTTTTGGCATAAAATTTTTTTTTTTATATATATTTTATGTTTGAACTGTTAATCATATGTTTTATGTTATACTGTCAGATGGTTCTCACACGCGAGCAAGAGCAGTTCAATGCTGCAATTCAGGCTGCCATGCAAGCCTTACTTCCTCAACTAAGGAATGACATTCGTGCTGAAGTCCAAGCTGCCAATAATCAGCAGCCGCAGAATCAGGCACCTCCTCCTCCTCCTCCCCCAGTGACTCTAGCGGTATGGTTGGAAAGATTTAACAAGCTCCGTCCTAGAGCTTTTGAAAAGACTGATAGCCCCAGCGATGCTGAAAGATGGCTGACTCACATTGAGAAAATCTTCAATGCTATGGGATGTGACCCCGCCTTCAAGGCAAGATTGGCATGCTACAGGTTTGAAGGCGATGTACTCAACTGGTGGCTAGCTTTGACGCAGTCAGAAGGAGGTGATGAATGGGTCGCTGGTTTGACATGGGCCCAATTCAAGGAGAGAGTGATGGAACAGTTCTTTCCTAAGGCAGAGCAGGACAAACTCAAGCTAGAATACCACGGGATACGTCAGAGACAGGGCGAGAATAGCAACGAATTCATGCAGCGCTTTCTTCGCCTAGCTGGTTTTCTAGGAGCAGTGGCTGGAACTCCTGAGGAGCAGGCACACCATTTTAGATGGGCACTTCGCACCTCGGTTGCGAACAATCTAGTATGTGCTACGTTCAATACAGTAGCACAAGTGGCTGACGCAGCAAGGAAGCTTGAGATGTTGCAGGAACGCGATGAGTTCGGGGAAGCTGAAAGACCCGACAAGAGGTAAAACATTTCGTGTTCTAGCGTTAACCAGACCGCATCCTATCATTATATGTTCTATAATCATCTCTTAAACTGTATCTTCCAGGCAGAAAACTGGGGACCGGTCTCAGCCGGCTACTCAGCAGCAGCCCAATCAGCCCAAAGGAAACGGTCACTCTAACGACCGTTCTGTTGTGGAAAGGCGCAACGGTAATGATAATTACCGTAACAATGCGGGACACTCCAACAACAGCAGGTCCTACTATTTATGCATCTTCTTATGATTTCATGTTATGTCTCTCATGCTGACACTATATTAATCTCTACCAGGAACCACGGTAACGGAAGGGACCAGAACCACAGGGGTTCTCAGCCTAACCGTTCAGCTAACACTGGTAAACATCTTATGACGCTTACGTCCTATACTCGTGCATATACCTTATTCTTAACACGTCTTGTCATCAGCAGGCCCTCAGCAAGCAAGGACTCCTGCTGGAGGATTTACTCATCCTCTTTGCAGCACTTGCCATCGCAGACACCCTGGCCCATGTCGTCGTAACTCCAACGCATGCTACAAGTGCGGCCTCCCTGGCCATCGTATGAGAGATTGCCATAAGGGTGAAATGGAGGGTACTTCGGGTCATGCTGATACTAAACCGCCTCCTACCACTGGGCGTGTCTACACGACATCGCGCGATCAGGCAAACAAATCTACAGGTACCATTACTGGAATTTTATATATGTACGGCCAGGCTGCATGTGTTCTTTTCGACACGGGTTCCACTCATTCAGTTGTTTCCACTACTTATGCTAAGAACATCAGGACACTTCCCTTGCCATTAGAAAATAAGCTTACCATTTCCACGCCTCTGAGGGACTCTGTAGTAATAACTCATGTATACAAGAGTCTTCCTCTAGAGTTTGATGATAAAGTTCGTGCAGTAGATGCACTTCCCCTGGACATGATTGAGTTCGATATGATTCTCGGCATGGATTGGCTATCCAAGCACCATGCTACTATAGACTGCCACTCATATCGAGTGATCTTCGGCGACATTAATGCACCAGAGTACATCCATAACGGGTTCATACCCGGGCGGTCTGTACAAGTCATATCTACCTTGCAAGCACGTGCATTACTGTCACATGGCTGCGAAGGTTATCTCGCTACGGTTCATGACATGGATGCTGAATCCCCATCGATTCAGGATCAACCAGTAGTTTCGGAATTTCAAGACGTCTTCCCAGATGAACTTCCAGGCATACCACCTGCAAGAGAAGTGGAGTTCAACATCGACCTTGTTCCAGGAGCTGAGCCAATCTCTAAGGCTCCGTATCGTATGGCTCCCATAGAGCTAAAAGAACTGAAGGACCAACTGCAGGAACTTCTTGAACGAGGGTTCATTAGACCAAGCGCATCTCCATGGGGCGCACCGGTCTTGTTCGTTAAGAAGAAGGACGACAGCATGCGACTTTGCATTGACAACCGTGAACTTAATAAGATCACCATCCGCAATAGATATCCACTGCCACGTATAGACGATCTGTTTGACCAACTTCAAGGAGCCAAACACTTCTCAAAGATCGATCTAAGGTCAGGCTACCATCAGCTAAGGGTTAAAGAGCAGGATATTGCCAAGACTGCTTTTCGTACCCGCTATGGCCATTATGAGTTTGTGGTCATGCCATTCGGCCTGACTAACGCTCCAGCAGTATTCATGGATCTGATGAACAGAATCTTTCATGAATTCCTTGATAAATTTGTCATTGTATTCATCGATGACATCTTGATATTCTCAAAGTCCACGGAGGAACACGAAGATCATCTCCGTACTGTACTACAGATTCTTCGTCAGAAGCAGCTGTATGTGAAATTCTCCAAGTGTGAGTTCTGGTTAAACAAGGTGGCATTCTTAGGTCACATTGTATCAGCAGAAGGGATCACTATGGACCCAGCGAAGGTTGGGGCTATCACTAAATGGCCAAGACCAACTTCAGCGACAGAAGTCCGCAGTTTCTTAGGCTTAGCTGGATATTATCGAAGATTCGTGGAGAACTTTTCCCGCTTGGCACTACCTCTCACCAAACTGATGCGAAAAGGAGAGAAATTCGTCTGGACGGAAGAACGAGAGAAGAGCTTCGAAGACCTAAAGCAGAAGTTAGTATCTGCACCTATTCTTACTCTCCCATCTGGTACAGGTGGATTTCAGATCTATAGCGATGCATCGGAGAAGGGACTGGGCTGTGTTCTCATGCAACATGGGAAAGTGATCGCGTATACTTCACGGCAGCTTAAGCCCTATGAAGAAAACTACCCTACGCATGACCTGGAACTTGCTGCAGTGGTGTTCGCATTGAAGATATGGAGGCATTACTTATACGGAGAATCATGCGATATTTTCACGGATCACAAGAGCTTGAAGTATATCTTCACACAGCGAGAATTGAACATGAGACAAAGGAGATGGTTGGAACTGTTGAAGGATTATGACATTAACCTACAATATCATCCCGGGAAAGCTAATGTAGTAGCAGATGCACTCAGCAGAAAGTCCGGAATGATAAACGGCATTGAGATCGAGAAACAAAACATAAGAGACTTGGAGCGGCTAGATATCGAAATCATGGTACGTGGGCAGCACGGATACTGGGCAAATCTTAGAGTAGAACCTGAGTTACTGACTAGGATTAAGGAAGCGCAGAAGGATGATGGAGAGATTTGGGCAATAATTCAGAATTTAGAGAAGCAGACAGAATTCTGAATGGACGCGGACGGTATCATTTGGCAGGGCACGAGACTTTGTGTTCCTGACAATCCAGAACTCCGGGAAGCATTGTTAGCTGAAGCTCACAGCTCCCCATTTTCTATACATCCTGGGTCGACAAAAATGTACCATGACATCAGACAGCACTTTTGGTGGAGTGGTATGAAACAGGATGTAGCCACGTATGTCTCCAAATGTCTTACCTGTCAGCAGGTTAAGATTGAACATCAGCGATCGGGCGGTCTCCTTCAACCGTTGGATATTCCAGAGTGGAAGTGGGACAAAATCACCATGGATTTTGTTACCGGTCTTCCGCCTACCAAGAAGAAGCACGATGCTATTTGGGTCATTGTTGATCGACTCACCAAATCAGCTCATTTCTTACCGATACGCAAGGAAGATCCGGTAAGTAAACTCGCAGATACGTACAGAAGGGAGATCATGAGACTCCACGGCACTCCCTCCAGCATCGTCTCAGACAGAGATCCTCGTTTCACGTCGCGATTCTGGAAAGGTCTGCAAAAAGCTTGGGGTATACAACTTAAGCTGAGCACAGCCTTTCATCCTCAAACGGACGGACAATCGGAGCGAACAATTCAGACATTGGAAGATATGTTAAGGTCGTGTGCGTTGGAATGGACAGGTGATTGGGACGATTACATCTGTTTAGTCGAGTTTGCATACAACAACAGCTGGCACGCAAGTATCAAATGTGCTCCTTTTGAAATGTTGTATGGCAGAAAGTGTCGCGCTCCAACTTGCTGGGATCAAGTGGGAGAGCGAACACTCGAAGGACCAGAGATTATAGAAATGACCAATGAGAAGATTGAGGTAGCTAAACAGAAGTTGCAAGAAGCACGGTCACGTCAGAAGAGTTACGCCGATAAGCATCGTAGGGACATACATTTTAATGTGGGAGATCACGTCTTCCTCAAGGTCTCGCCGGCACGTGGTGTTAAACGCTTCGGGATCAAAGGGAAACTCAGTCCTCGGTTCATAGGACCATTTGATATCGTTGAACGAATCGGCGAAGTATCTTACCGATTGGCGTTACCTCCTCAGCTTTCGCACGTCCATAACGTGTTCCATGTGTCCTTACTCAGAGGGTACAATTATCATCCCCATCACATGGTTCAGTATCCACTGGAACAGATACGTGAAGATCTCACTTTTATAGAGGAACCCGAACGAGTACTCGACAGGCAAGAACGAGTCATGAGAAGGAAGACGATTCCTTTCGTCAAAATTCTTTGGAGGGACCATACCGAGCGAGAAGCCACTTGGGAAACAGAGGAGTCTATCCGGGCTTCTTACCCTCACTTCATATTTTGAGTTCGGGTATGTCACTTCTTTTCAGCTTACTTTATCTATAATTCGGGGACGAATTATTCTTTTTAGGGGGGAAGAATTGTAAAACCCGCATGCTTTTACCATGAATAGTGCCCTTAAGATCGTACGTCCTAGATTAAAACTTATCTCAGTTAGTATTGATCACATTCATGTGCTAATAATCAAGCAAGTGCATACGTGTATGACATGACAAGTATCGATTACGTACGAACTCATGATAAACAGTAATAAATGTATCACGTGAACATAATTAAATCATGATCACCATTTAAAATACTAACTAGAATAATTACGTAAATACTTATAATATAATTACGAGCGTTAAGTTTACGATAAACGACACGTTTGTTGAAACAGAAACACTTTAAACACGAGCACGTTTAACCACGAACGAACACGAAACATCGGGACACGAGAAAGGTACGGGTACCCCATGTGGGGCCCCCATACCCACGGCACATATACAAGAAATGGGCTTAGCCCATGGACTTTACAAGTAAAGGGGGGTAAAGAGTAAAACATGTTTTCACTTTTCATTTTCAAGAAATAAACACAAAAACCCTAAAAGAGTTTTCCCCTCCTCCTTTTTCTCCTCTTTGTGCCGCCACCTTCACACCACCATTGGAGGGTGTTTGTTTGATTTTGATCTTAAAAACAAGTGTTAGAAACCGTGTTTGTTCATCCTTTTTCCAAGCTACATAGTGGTATACCTTTCTAACCCTTCTTTTTAATTCTTTTTAATTCTTTTAATCTTTGATTATTTTCATGAACATGTTATTATTTTTCTTATTAAAACAAGGTTATTAATCATTGATCTAACATGTTTTGGTATTAATTAAAATCAAGGAAGGATTTATAAGGGTGTTTGTTTTTAGCCGCCTAGCAAAACAAACCCGAGGGGGGTTTGGTTTGCTATTGCCGCCACCACCAAGACCATTTTTGGTCTTGGTTGGCTCATGTGGGACCCACGGCAGCAAGGAGACACATGTGCCCCGGGTTTGGCTCGGGGTACGGTGTCGAATTCATGCCCGATTCATGGTTCGTTGGTTAAATCATGATCTATGTTACATGTTAATTTTTATGAATCATGAACTTAGGATATAATTAATTAATAACATGAAATATTAATTAAATCAGGACTTAGGTTATTTTAATTATTAGTTTAACATGACATTAATTTAACCTAAGTATTTTATGTTATAAGATATAATTAATTAATTATTAAAAACATGCCTATAATTAATTAATTTAGACATGACTTAGGTTATATTATTAATAATAATAATACACATTTTAACCTAAGTATTTTATTTCATTTTAATTAATACATGTTATACTTTAATTAAAATGCTTAACCTATAGTTTAATTAAAATACATGAAATAATAATTAAACTATACACTATATCATATGACTTAAGAAATAAGCTTATAACACTTAGACTTATATGTTAGCTTATGTAATCAGCTTAATTCTAATTATGGAAACTTCTATTTATAGAAACTTAATTAAATAAGGCAACTAATCTAATTATGGAAACCTTCTATATATGGAAATCAATCTATTTCAGGCAGCTAATCTAATCATGGAAACCTTCTATATATGGAAACTTATTTAATTAAGGCAGCTGATCTATTTTTGGAAACTTTCTATTTTTAGAAACTAATCTATTTTAGGCAGTAAATTCTATTTTTGGAAACTTTCTATTTTTGGAAACTTTCTATTTTTGGAAACTTTCTATTTTTGGAAACTTTCTATTTTTGGTAACTTTCTATTTTTGGAAACTTTCTATTTTTGGAAACTTTCTATTTTTGGAAACTTTCTATTTTTGGAAACCTGCTATTTTTGGAAAGTTACTTATTATTACACAGTAAGTATAATAATACATGAAACACCAGTAATACTTAATCAGATTAATCAGAATGCTAGATAAACACAGTTTAAGGCTTTAAACAGTGAACATGACCTAAAACATACCAAATCAGCTAAAATGAGACATAAAACTCAGTACGTAATCAGTGAATCGATACTTATACACGTGTGTATTCATGTAGCGTTAGTGATCCAGAAGTAGGAGTCTTTCTTCCGTTCATTCACTGGACTTGAGGTACGGATTCCCATCCTTTCAGTATGGACATCCTTTCCTTATTAGGATTTCCCCGTATGCAGCCAACTGTTTTCCCCAGCATTTGTTTTATTGTTTTGAACTGCTTATGTTTAATTAGCATAATCTATAGCCATATACAAGCATGACCAGTTTCACCTAGTTATGGAGGTACCATAACCATAGCATTGGAGGCACCGATGTTATGACTTCCCCACGGCGGAGTGATTGCTCGTGGCGTCCCTTTTCAGTTTTGGCCATATTATTATATCAGGTGGGGCGTATGGGTGCATCCTAGTTACATGTTTTATTCAGTTTATCATGGTGAATGTGGTGTGTGCCTTGCACCCTTCACAAGGAGTTGATCCCTCCTACCCAAATCAGTATATTGATTAGAGGCATCCCCTCTAATCAGCATGATGAGGTCACCCCTCCAAGTATTCATGCACGTGACCTTTTCATGACCTATATGGGCTATGGTATATATATGTTAAAATAGTTTGCACAAGATAAACATAAGGCTTTTCAAACTATAAAACCAGTTTTCTTGATACTTAACCAGTTTACTCAGTACTTAGTCTTCCGCTGTTATATGTTACATGCTTATCCTATTTCATGCTATATTGTACATCCGTGCACTGAGCGTCTTGCTCAGCCGTTTTCCTTTTCATGTTCCCAAAACGGCAGGTACTCAGGGACGCTCGTAGATCTCAAACGTAGGTGCATATGGACTGGAAGCTTTACTGTCTTTCTTTACTTTATGCATCTCCTTTACTTTGATACAGTTGCTATGCACATTGTTTCGTCCTTTCCTTTTTCAGTATTTATGTTTGTGTGTGATGAGCTTTACTTTGGGGTACCGATGTTTGATTCCGGTATTTCCCTTTTATGGTTGAATAATGCTTGGACATTTATCCTTGTATGCTTTGATGACACGCCATGATATGCGTAATATTCCATTTCCAAAATGGGGTGTTACAACTAGCACTAGCAACATTGGTCCGAACACTCTTGGTTTGCACACGAGACTTGTTCTCAATGATATCCCAAGCAGCATTGGAAGTCTTAGCAAAAAGATTACCCCTCGAGGCACTGTTTAGTGAATCTTGGTCATTCATGCATAAACCATTATAAAAAGTGTTAATTTGGTGCACTTTGGTAAAACCATGTTGTGGGCATTTTCTCAAAAGGTCTTTGAAACGGTCCCAAGATTCACTAAACGACTCATCGTACTTTTGTTCAAAATTGATAATTTCATTCCGCAAAGCGGTAGTACGAGAGGGTGGGAAAAAGTAATTGATAAACTTGGTCTCCAAATCCGTCCACGAAAGAATACTCTGTGGAGGTTCCTTAGCAAGCCAATGCCGGGCTTGTCCCTCTAAAGAAAAGGGAAAAATTTGTAGACGGATTACCTCTTGTAACACCCCCAAATTTATACAACTCAATACAGCGGAAGACTAGTTGGGGTTACGGGATAGCACATTACTCACATCATAGACAACGCATAAAAATCGCGTCATTTAATAATAAAAGCATTTCCATTCATAAATATCAAAGTTACATCGGTCCCAAGTCATTGTATTTAATACAGGTTTTACAAAACATTTGAATAGAAATTGTAATTTAAGTGCGGGTCATGAATTCTTGTTGTCTTCCCGAGAATTACCTTCAAGTACCTGAGATAAAACATGTTAAAAGAAAAGGTCAGCGACAACGCCGAGTGAATTCATAGAGTTTAATAAACCATCAATATAATATCGGTATAAAATTATTACCGAAAATCATTTTGTACAAATCATTTTAATAGGCCATAAAATAGCCAAAGTCATTTTATACATATCCTTATCGAAAATCATAATATAGGCATTTGCCTTAAAATCAATCATTATACGAGCCAATGTCGTAAAAACATCATACAATACGTCTTATGACGTTGTATGAAAATAAAAACCGTTATATGAATATGGTTATGAAAACCAAAACAGGAACATAATATCAATAGTATGACCCTGTATTGCTAGTCAGGCAATACATCGTAATTCGGTGCGTCTAGTAGTATTTTGTTAACTGGATTATTATAAGCCGCATGGCATTGTTACCTTACTAAACCAACAACGGGTAGCTAACCCGATACTCAATTTGCCCATCTAATTTAGCGTGTCGTCACAAAGGTCACGCTATGGAAATCTTCTCATACATAAATTCGCTTACCAATCAATGTGGCACGACGGGGATCAACCGTCAAGGCGCGAACTGGGGTGATCGTCCCCAAATAGTACTATTATATGCATAAGCGTCTACCAAATCCCGGTAGTTCACAATTCATGCTAATGGGACTTTTAGTGACATAACCTAACTTTAATAATCCATTTAATTTTATCTATCGGGTCCTTTAATCATTCATCGGGTCATACAATCATTCGGGTCCAAATCCATAAACAAACAATCGGGACAAATGGTGTCCTATTTTATAAAAACTAACATGTTATCTCCCTCGTGGGTTTATAAAACATTTCATAAAAACATTTAAAAGAGTGCGAGGCTATGAACTCACGTTGATGTGGGAAGGCGGTTTATCGGCGATTCGGATGTACGGTACGTGTTTCAATCACGGAAACCTATATAAATAATAATCGGTCTTAGACGTTTGTCCAATGACTTTATAAAAATAGCAATTATGTATACATATGATGATTATATATATATGATGATCAAGTGGGTTTACATATTCTCATTTACTCATTTTAGTGTTTACGTATTGGTAACTTCTTACTAGTTTACTAGTTTTACCTATTTACGTGTTTTAGGTCCAATAAACTTATTATAAGTTCTTTAACTTGTATTAATCCATTTCATACTTTTATTATCAGTATTTGTACTTTACATGTTGGGCCTAAATGGGTTAAGCCCAATAAGTTCTTTTTATAAGTGCTTAACTTATTTAGTCCAATTATTAGTCCTATATTCTTACTTAGCTCGTTAATGTCCGTATGTCCTATAGTTCGGGGTTTATCGGTTTTTATTTGTTATATATGTTTATATATCAGAATATGAGTTTTATAAAGTTCATATTAGACGGGTCCAACCGTCTAAGTTTTATTTAGCAAAAACGTTAATTTTATGGTAATAGCCGAAAAAGTCGTAAAAATCATGTTTATAGTTTTATAACTTATAAAACTTAACAAGTTACCATTTTTATAAGATGTCCACTTATTTATCCTTATACATATTTATATAAATGTATTATATAAGTTAGTGGGTTTTACTTTACATTTTATACTATTTTTATTTGAGTGCTTATATAATACTATTATACTTTAATTTCCAAAATCTGATTTTTATTTTCATCTTCACCAAAACTTCCATATCTAGAGTTCTATATGGAGATAGAAGCTCAAATCTTTATGACATAAAATACATGATATGTGCTCCATTTAACTATACTATAGCTACTGTTGAATCATCTTCTAAGTATTTTCTAAAAATCGTCCAAAGCAGTGAACTCAGATTTGTACTTTAAACTTGTTTTGATCATATCTCACTCATTACAATGATTCCATTGCATGGCCAACTCTCACATGTGTACAAGACCCATAGCTTACTGTATATCAATTCTACTTCATCATTTTATCAGTTCATGACATGTTTCTTTACTGTTTTATACAGCCATCATTTTTAAGCAAGATTTTAGCCTTATTTCTTATAGTTTTTCATCTTTTTAAGCATGTTTATCAACAACAAATCCCCACATAACATTTTTATCATCATATAATCATCATATACATATACAATAGGAAATAAAATACATGTTTACATAATCAAAATAACAAGAAGATGAGGAGGACAATCTTTATACCACCATGATGATGTAGGTTGTGATCAAAACATGGGTTTTGATGGAGAAACTTGTGGATAACCAAGACCATCTTCAAGACCACCATTCTTCATGAACACCTTGTGGAAAATCAGCCCCAATACTCCATAGCAACTCCTCTTTGGATGTTATAACTTGCACCAATCAATAGGGCTTTCAAAAGGGCATCATCATATATGTAAATAACATATGATTTCATGGTTAAATTTGATCAAATGAGGGTTGTTCTTGATGAATATGGGACGAATTTAGAGAGAGAGGAGAGTGTTTATGGTGGTTTGCATGTGAAAATGGAAGGAAATGGTAATGTCTAGTGGTTTTGTTAGTTTAGTGGGAAGAGAAGCTTCAAAATGAAGCTAAGTTACAAGTGTAACTTAGTTTAGTGTAAGGATGCCACATCTTTGATGTGGTGTCCCTAGTTAGTGGGGTGGGATAAAATAGTTTTGTCCCATCCCACTAATTTACGGGTATTCCTCGATTCTAGTTTCCTCGATTTGCGTGCTCTCGGGTCATTTTACGTAAAACGTTATTATAAATTATGAATCAACGGCACAAAACGAATCTAATAAAAATTGTCTCATAAAAAACAGAGTTCAAAAACATAAATACGTAATCCTAAGGTTTCCGGTTTAGTCGTAAAGGACGTTAAAATAAAATCGTAAGTCCTAATCTCTTCTCGTAAATTTGTGAGTTTATGAACCAATACAAATTTAAAACTCCAAAATAATATTCATGGACAAATTTATTTTCTGAAATGTCGGACTGCCACCAAAGACGGTGTATGTAAACGTAAGCACGTAACGTAGAATCCTCCGGTTTAGACGTAGTCGATGCTACTTCAAGACGTAAATCCAAATTACTTCACAAAAATAAGTGAGTTCATATTGTAACATTAAAATAATGTTTTCAAATAAATATTGAGAATAAAATATCAACCATAAATTGACGGATTGTCACAGCATTTACCCCTAAACAGGATCTTTGTCCTCAAAGATCATCTTACCACTCGCTTCTTATAAAGTTAAAGCCATGTGGGTATTTCCTCCACATCCAGTCTTTTCTCACAAGTGTAATTCATTACAATACGCGAGTTTCACCAAACATAACTACGGGAATAAGATCAGGCTTATTGTTGACTTACTTTCTCTATCCATGATGTTTACGGGTTTTTGATGAATGCAACTTTTCACCGATCTAAGCTTTACTAAGAACAATCAGATTTTCACTTGATAGATATTCCATCAAGTTCGATTTACGAATCATAATTCACGCAGCTCTTGAAGTCCTAGGGTAGATCCAGCTTATATGCCTTTCAATCCCAACTTTCACATCATCTCAATGGTCCCATACAACGGGGACTTATATCCCATGATTTGTCAGATCATGAATTCATTTTTTTCCAAGGTTAAAAATTGTGGCATAACTTCGCTACCCATTTGGCACTTCAAGATCTACATTTCATATTCACATAACCTCTTGCCCACTACCGGCTGTCAATAATCAGATCCTAATTTCAACAATCATTTCAGATCTCGCGGGTCGGGTATTTTGTAAGGTTAGGTTCGCCATTATAGGAAACCTTAAACCTAAAATACATGTCCAACTCACAATGGGTGTATGTCGGGTTTCTTCATCTCAACTCCTGCTTACAGATGCTCTAATATTTAGATCCTAACAAGATGATTATCAATGATAATCCTTCCAAGGGAAAACGATTATACGGTTTATTACCAAAGGTCATTCATTCAAACATAAAATAGCACTTATATTACTTTGTATCGTTACTTTACCTCGTCCCTTTGATTGGGGTGGTACATAGTACTATCATCAAGGTTCGTTCTCAATGATTTCTGAGCAAATCTCTAGAAATTCGATGCGAAGCGAGGATCTTGATAAAGATGTTCGATACATGCACACTATGTTTACATAACTCTTTTGCATTTATCTTTAACGAGAATGATATTAGCAGATTTGGTCAGTCTGTCGACGATGACCCAAATCGAATCAAATTCAGATGATGATCTTTGCAATAGCTAGACGTTTACTAATGTATGAGGCGATGTCTGCCTTCATAATTGCCATTAGTACAACTTCTTCAGACAAAGATACTTTTAGTCATAAATGACATAAATAGAATACTTATACTTACAAATTCCAACATAAATATATCTCACAATCTCCATATTTAGGCAACCATAAGTGGCCTTTTATACATTTAACGCCATCGGCTTCTTAATGCTAATGGTTCACATTAGCCGCGAACCACTTTTTATTATCTATATTATCCTTTTTACAATCATCGGCTATTTTTAAATTGTTCGGCAATTTTATTTTGCACCTTCATTATTAAGGAACATGTCCTAATTGATTCTTTATCTTTTATACATATTGTGTCAGTAATTACGTTCACTTTCCTAGATGGAATAATTATCGTGACCGTATTTATTCGGAAATTCTTTCTTCACATTTTCTAAGTATTAGTTCTATCTCAACTATTATTTTTATCCGTTTTGCTTAATCCGACATCTAAATCGTCGATAATTATTACAACTAATTAAATAATAAACATTTAATTTTTATGAAACATAACGTAAAAGTTTTAATTTTCTTAGTTCGACCAATTATAAAAATGTTCAAAAATAAATTTTAATTTAATTAACAAGATTTTTGTTGATTTATCAAAAATAATTAACAGGATTCGTAAATGTTCGAAAAATCTTCGTTTATATTTTGGTCAAAATTTTCTTAGTTGAAAAGCGTAAATTATCGTTTCAAATTTCAAGTCATGGTTTAAAAGGTTTCCTCAATCCCTCTTAGGTTGTCTTGAGGTATACACGAACATTTACCCCTAAACAGGAGTTTAGTTAAATGTTCTGGGTATAAGGGAATAATCCCTTAAAAATCCTTTGTTAAAACATTTGTCAAAACATATTTGCACTTTCTTTTTGTTATAACCCTAAGCCTTAATGGCTCTAATCTTTGAAAAGTCAATATAGATTCCATTATCTATTAATCACACGGTTAAATCATGTAAAGGATTAAATCTTAAGTCTTATGTTAAATATTTAAGGTAAAGGTTTTTATTGTTCGGCCGATTCAGGGCAATCTATAATTAATTATTAACTCATTATTATTCTTATATACAAACAAATAGTCCTTAATGATCACAAGCATGAATTTATCACTTTTACAGCCTACACACGTGATCCACCAAATTTATGGATGCTACCTGTGCACTAGTCAATCCAAACGACATCACGTGAAACTCATAATGTTCATTATAAGTACCGGATGTAGTGATTGGAATAGATAATCTTCTTCGCGGAAACGAAGTTGATAATAACCATGCCGTGGATCAAATCATTAAAACATACGTTAAAACCTTGTAAATGATTGAACAAATCTTCCATTTCGAGTTATGGATATCGTTTTCGATTGTCAATTTACTCAGTTCACAGTAATCTATAAATATAAGGAATGATAACACCATAGCTCTTCATGATGACGAGCTCGGTAGAATAAAATATTTCTCCGACAACTCTCTCAGTTGTATGGTAATTCTTTTAATTCAGATGGTGCTGACGTACAGTGCCCAAGCCACAGGTGCAGCACCGAAAATATAATCAAATACCAAATTCTTCTTGCCTTAATGGCGAAAGTCTAGGTAATTCATCAACAAATACTTACTAAAGTTTCATATAACATAAACATCTTTTAATACATTCACTTTTTAAGTTCTTTCTAGATTATTATATTTATAACTAATTCACAACCATTCACGGTATAATTTTAAGTCTAAATGCAGGATATGGTCATTCATCAAGGATTATTTAGATCACTTTTGATAATCAACATCTTATCTTTTAGGGAATTCTACTCGAGTTCCCATCAATTAAGACAATGTCGTTATGTCCTAATCAATCAATCCATTCCACTGGCACTATCAACTTTTCAGTTTCATTGCCGTCGATAAGATGTGAACTTCTCAAAAGACTAATAATAACTCATGATCTTCACAATTTCAAGGATATATGGAGACACAACTAATCTTAAAAGAGTAAGGTCAACGCATAATCTACGCGATAGAATTTCAAATCAGATACAGACGAAAACATTTAACGAATATGAATATATCCCATGTTTTCATAATTTGAGTACGCATTCGAAAGCTCCTCGGATCGTTACCCAGGTCATTCAAATGAAATCGAATCATAAGAAATGATAAGAACGTCAATACATCCAGTCGGGTATCAACACTCGGTAATCAGATACTTTTCCTAAGAATCTCACTACGGGAGAATTGGACAAGAAAGAATTGTCAATTGTCAAATAAGACAATTTCCACAGATGAGTAAATTCGACTCAGAAGAATAGATGCTACAGGCACATATGTAGGTGTCCCTAACAATATGTTCCTATTTTGCATTTTTTTTTTGCAGATCTCATAAAATTTAATCTTTCACAATCTTCAAAGAAAATGTAGTGTTTATTCATTAGTTTTATGGTGACTACTAGTCAGTCTTGCATGGTCCATTCCAAATTGTATGTAGGCGCACAACTATATACAATTTCAAGATTAACGATGCAATACTCAGTTCGTCAAAATTTTATGATCATGTTTATAATAAAACATTTTCATGCTTAATTCTTAAATAATAATCAAAATAAATTTACAAAGATTTTCCTTGTTATGAAAACAATTAAGTTTTCCAAGGTGTTTTATAAACAACTTCATTTCGATAACAATCACTTATAAATCTCACTTTAAATAATCCATATGGCGATGAAAATTAAATTTTTCTCAATGGATACAGTTTTATCTTATAAAAACAATGAGTGGTCTGCAAAAGAGTGATGAAAGCTTGTTCACTAAGAACTAACTACAATATGATAGGAAATGAGCTTAGCCAATTAATCATGAGGTTCATGATCTCGATGGCACTCAGGATGAATGATTCACAACGTAACTCAATTCAAGATGAGTACTTGTTCAATGATTGCATCACTAATGCGAACATTAGGATGAATCAATAAAGGATATATAACATCGATACGTGTATAATTTAGCCATCAAAGGTAGTCTTTTTCATTAATCACAAACAAGTCAAAATTGTACCGTAACACATTACGTGTCACTATGTCATACAATTCTCAGAACTCATCCTACCAACTGATGTCTCAGTTAAGTTAGGGATTTTTAAAAGACACCACAATGAATACTAATCTACGAGAGTCATTAGGTGTTCCACATGTCCCGGAAGATCCATCAGTCTCAATTCAGAAGAAGATTTCTTCAATTTATTTCTTGGACACTGGGCATCCTCGTTAGTGGACAATGGCCTAGGAAAACCCTTAACACAAACCTACAATCATTTAAAACCTTATAATTCAATCACAAAACTTAACGACTTATATTAACAATCTCATATTCCATACCAGTTAAATTTTACTTCATTCAAGTTTCAATCAACTTATACTCAATGCGATATCCTACCTCATTTTCCAATAATTTCATCCTTATTCTTACACCTTAATAGGGCAATAAAAGCTTGATATGATCAACACTAAATTTCCAATCCTATAACTCTTACAACAATAGTTATCAAATAAGTCACTAGTATGAAATGACGCACACATTCAATTAGACTTCTCGGAAAGGTACTTGTGGCATGAGGCTTTTGGGTAATGGTTCCAATGACAGTCTCAAGTGCAACATTCACCCTTTCGAATTTAAATTAAGAATTGGGTGACAACGAATCAGATGACACCTTTCCAGGTGGTAACGTTTTGTCAAATTCCACTCTATAAGGAAAGATCGTCATGACATCGATATCAATTTTAATCTCGCCAATTCTTCTTCAAGATCACAATCAACTAATATCTACATTTCTACGAATATCAACCATTTGTTGGGATCATAAATATCCACAACTTGATTTAGATCTAGGATAGCTAGAATTCCTACGAGAATAGATTCGATTAATTCACTAGGGGATTTAGGGTTCCTTGTAACAATCTACGTCGTATAAATACCTCTTATAAATATCAAAATAATCATCAAACAATCATGTAATAAAATTACATCATATATATATATATATATATATATATATATATATATATATATATATATATATATATATATATATATATATATATATATAATCCAAGTTATATATATATTAAAATAACACTTCTCAGTCTGGCCTTGTCGGTAACTCGGGAATTCTTCGGCACCGTTATAGTCAAAAGATTTTTAGGCATTTTTAGAAAAATGTTTATAGTTAAAAGATTTTGAAATGTTTTATTCAAAACCTTGGTTTTAAAAATCTTTCGTTCTCTATAACGAGGGCTCTGGTACCAAACTGTAACACCCCCAAATTTATACAACTCAATACAGCGGAAGACTAGTTGGTGTTACGGGATAGCACATTACTCACATCATAGACAACGCATAAAAATCGCGTCGTTTAATAATAAAAGCATTTCCATTCATAAATATCAAAGTTACATCGGTCCTAAGTCATTGTATTTAATACAGGTTTTACAAAACATTTGAATAGAAATTGTAATTTAAGTGCGGGTCATGAATTCTTGTTGTCTTCCCGAGAATTACCTTCAAGTACCTGAGATAAAACATGTTAAAAGAAAAGGTCAGCGACAACGCCAAGTGAATTCATAGAGTTTAATAAACCATCAATATAATATCGGTATAAAATTATTACCGAAAATCATTTTGTACAAATCATTTTAATAGGCCATAAAATAGCCAAAGTCATTTTATACATATCCTTATCGAAAATCATAATATAGGCATTTGCCTTAAAATCAATCATTATACGAGCCAATGTCGTAAAAACATCATACAATACGTCTTATGACGTTGTATGAAAATAAAAACCGTTATATGAATATGGTTATGAAAACCAAAACAGGAACATAATATCAATAGTATGACCCTGTATTGCTAGTCAGGCAATACATCGTAATTCGGTGCGTCTAGTAGTATTTTGTTAACTGGATTATTATAAGCCGCATGGCATTGTTACCTTACTAAACCAACAACGGGTAGCTAACCCGATACTCAATTTGCCCATCTAAATTAGCGTGTCGTCACAAGGGTCACGCTATGGAAATCTTCTCATACATAAATTCGCTTACCAATCAATGTGGCACGACGGGGATCAACCGTCAAGGCGCGAACTGGGGTGATCGTCCCCAAATAGTAGTATTATATGCATAAGCGTCTACCAAATCCCGGTAGTTCACAATTCATGCTAATGGGACTTTTAGTGACATAACCTAACTTTAATAATCCATTTAATTTCATCTATCGGGTCCTTTAATCATTCATCGGGTCATACAATCATTCGGGTCCAAATCCATAAACAAACAATCGGGAAAAATGGTGTCCTATTTTATAAAAACTAACATGTTATCTCCCTCGCGGGTTTATAAAACATTTAATAAAAACATTTAAAAGAGTGCGAGGCTATGAACTCACGTTGATGTGGGAAGGCGGTTTATCGGCGATTCGGATGTACGGTACGTGTTTCAATCACGGAAACCTATATAAATAATAATCGGTCTTAGACGTTTGTCCAATGACTTTATAAAAATTGCAATTATGTATACATATGATGATTATATATATATGATGATCAAGTGGGTTTACATATTCTCATTTACTCATTTTAGTGTTTACGTATTGGTAACTTCTTACTAGTTTACTAGTTTTACCTATTTACGTGTTTTAGGTCCAATAAACATATTATAAGTTCTTTAACTTGTATTAATCCATTTCATACTTTTATTATCAGTATTTGTACTTTACATGTTGGGCCCAAATGGGTTAAGCCCAATAAGTTCTTTTTATAAGTGCTTAACTTATTTAGTCCAATTATTAGTCCTATATGCTTACTTAGCTCGCTAATGTCCGTATGTCCTATAGTTCGGGTTTTATCGGTTTTTACTTGTTATATATGTTTATATATCAGTATATGAGTTTTATAAAGTTCATATTAGACGGGTCCAACCGTCTAAGTTTTATTTAGCAAAAACGTTAATTTTATGGTAATAGCTGAAAAAGTCGTAAAAATCATGTTTATAGTTTTATAACTTATAAAACTTAACAAGTTACCATTTTTATAAGATGTCCACTTATTTATCCTTATACATATTTATATAAATGTATTTTATAAGTTAGTGGGTTTTACTTTACATTTTATACTATTTTTATTTGAGTGCTTATATAATACTATTATACTTTAATTTCCAAAATCTGATTTTTATTTTCATCTTCACCAAAACTTCCATATCTATAGTTCTATATGGAGATAGAAGCTCAAATTTTTATGACATAAACTAAATGAAATGTGCTCCATTTAGCTCTTGTATAGCTACTGTTGAATCATCTTCTAAGTATTTTCTAAAAATCGTCCAAAACAGTGAACTCAGATTTGTACTTTAAACTTGTTTTGATCATATCTCACTCATTACAATGATTCCATTGCATGGCCAACTCTCACATATGTACAAGACCCATAGCTTACTGTATATCATTTCTACTTCATCATTTTATCAGTTCATGACATGTTTCTTTACTGTTTTATACAGCCATCATTTTTAAGCAAGATTTTAGCCTTATTTCTTATAGTTTTTCATCTTTTTAAGCATGTTTATCAACAACAAATCCCCACATAACATTTTTATCATCATATAATCATCATATACATATACAATAGAAAATAAAATACATGTTTACATAATCAAAATAACAAGAAGATGAGGAGGACAATCTTTATACCACCATGATGATGTAGGTTGTGATCAAAATATGGGTTTTGATGGAGAAACTTGTGGATAACCAAGACCATCTTCAAGACCACCATTCTTCATGAACACCTTGTGGAAAATCAGCCCCAATACTCCATAGCAACTCCTCTTTAGATGTTATAACTTGCACCAATCAATAGGGCTTTCAAAAGGGCATCATCATATATGTAAATAACATATGATTTCATGGTTAAATTTGATCAAATGAGGGTTGTTCTTGATGAATATGGGACGAATTTAGAGAGAGAGGAGAGTGTTTATGGTGGTTTGCATGTGAAAATGGAAGGAAATAGTAATGTCTAGTGGTTTTGTTAGTTTAGTGGGAAGAGAAGCTTCAAAATGAAGCTAAGTTACAAGTGTAACTTAGTTTAGTGTAAGGATGCCACATCTTTGATGTGGTGTCCCTAGTTAGTGGGGTAGGATAAAATAGTTTTGTCCCATCTCACTAATTTACGGGTATTCCTCGATTCTAGTTTCCTCGATTTGCGTGCTCTCGGGTCGTTTTACGAAAAACGTTATTATAAATTATGAATCAACGGCACAAAACGAATCTAATAAAAATTGTCTCATAAAAAAAAGAGTTCAGAAACGTAAATACGTAATCCTAAGGTTTCCGGTTTAGTCGTAAAGGACGTTAAAATAAAATCGTAAGTCCTAATCTCTTCTCGTAAATTTGTGAGTTTATGAACCAATACAAATTTAAAACTCCAAAATAATATTCATGGACAAATTTATTTTCTGAAATGTCGGACTGCCACCAAAGACGGTGTATGTAAACGTAAGCACGTAACGTAGAATCCTCCGGTTTAGACGTAGTCGATGCTACTTCAAGACGTAAATCCAAATTACTTCACAAAAATAAGTGAGTTCATATTGTAACATTAAAATAATGTTTTCAAATAAATATTGAGAATAAAATATCAACCATAAATTGACGGATTGTCACACCTCTTGTGGAACACCATTGAATTTGATCGTGTTGGTGAGCTGTAAGAATCTCTTGATGTGGTCATGTGGATCATCAATGGTACGCCCCAAGAATGGTTGAGCAGAGACCATCTGGATAAAGCCGGATTTGAGCTTAAAATTGTTGGCTGCAATCGCTGGTATAACAATTGGATCAGTGTTGCCATCTACATGAGCTTGCAGCAGTTCAATCATCGGGCGATTATCCGGTAGAGGCTCATTGTTGTTGTTATTATTCATGTTGTTGAAAGGTGGGTTGTTGTTGTTATTATTGTTGTTTTGAGGTGGTATGTTGTTGTTGTTTTGTACACCGGCCATGTCTAAGTTATCGAGAGGCTCGGGCTCTTGATAAGACGTTGATCGAGTGCGCATACACCTGCAAAAGAACTAACAAGGAAAAAACAAAACAAAAATATTTTTGGTTTTTTTTTATGTTTTTTAATTTTTAGGATTTTTGAAAATTTTATATTTTTTAGTGTTTTTGAAAAATTTTATGAAAAAGAAACGTTCATGGGGAACGGATCCCAAAATCCAAGTTCTCACAAAAAACTTTTGATCTTAACGAGAAGAGCCGGCAGCGGCGCCATTTGATACAAGGTTTTTGCTATGGGTTCTCTATTCTCTCGATATCCTCTCGAATTGATCTTGGTTCTAAGTGGAATGATTGTTCTTGGTTAAAAAGGGGGTTTAATTTTCTAATCTACTAAAAAGTTTAAATGTATTAAAATGAAAACTTAAATCAAAAACAATTAATTTAATGACAATTAACAAAACTGGAATTAAAATTAAAATAAAATGAAGAGTAAGAAACAGTAACACAGTAACACTTAAAAATACTCAAAGAAAATTGATTCAGAAATTGACCTTGATTCGGAATTACTGATCTGGAAGTTTATCCAGAAGTTTATCCGGAACTTTTCACCCGGAACTTTGAGTCGGAACTTGATTCAGAACCTTCACTCGGAAGATTGGTTCGGAAGTTGATCCGGAAGTTCGTCCGAAACTTTTGGTCCGGAAGTTTATTCGGAAGATTTGGAAAGAGCATTCATTCGGAACTTAAAAATTGATTCGGAACTTTTTAAGGGAAAATTCATTCGGAACTTTTGAAAAGCAAATTCATTCGGAACTTCTTAAACTCATGTGGAACTTTGTGTTCATCCGGAAGTTTAAGTTCATTCGGAACTTTTGAAAGGAAAATTCATTCGGAACTTCTAGACTCACTCAGAACTTTTTTAACATAAACTCATTCGGAACTTTCTTTGTTCATCCGGAACTTCTGGGAAACACTCGAGAACAGTAACAGCAAAAAAAACAGGGTAACGCGTTTTAATCCAAAATCAAGCTAAATAAGCAAAAAGGTTTTACCAAATTAACCACAAATCATCTACCAAATACAAGGATCAAATCCCAATCACAAAAACACAAATTCAACAACTTTTCAAAATCAAAACTCAACCAAATAAAAACTTAAGAACTTGAAATAAAAGATGATGATGAACAAGATGAAATGGAAAGATTTATATATTGAATGATTAAGGTTTTAACAATCATAAAACAAGGATGAAATTACAAGATTGAAAAACAAAGATCAAAATCACCAAACACCCTAGTGGTGTTGGTGATGCTACGAACAGAAAGGGAGAAAAAGAAGGAGAGAATAAAAACTAAAAACTGAATGAAAAGTGTGAAGGGTGGACTTTATATAGGTCTTCCTTTTGGTTGGTGAGTGGGCTTTCTCCCGTTCTTCTTGTCTTCTCGTCTTTTCAGAAAAGTTGACGTTTTCGATTCTGATTCGGGATTTGTCGTCGATTAAGTTCAACTCGTCTTTTAATTTCTTCGTTTAATAGACTTGAGTTTCTTCGACGGATGTAAATCTTCCATCTCTGGTCCTTTTCTTCGATAAATCTTCGAATAGGCCCAGTGACTTCAAAACTTTTGCATCTCTTGGACAATAGACTTCATCTTGAGTGTCACACTCCCAAAATATAATAGTATAATGGCGACAAGGGAGTGGTGACGTCATGATTATCATACACACACAGTTACAAAGAACGACCTCTAAATGAGACGTTCGGAAAATAGATCACTTGTAATTGATAAAATAAATAGTTTTAACATAGTGCGGAAGCATAAAACTGGTCACAGATACAAAACATAGTTTTCCAAGTAGTACAAATGATCTTTGTTTCAAAGAAATGACGGCAATGCATGAGACCTCACTTAGCATCTTCCTTCTTAATACCTGAGAAAAACATTGCTAAAGTGTCAACATAAAGTTGGTGAGTTCATAGGTTTAGTTAATTTGAAATGTTTAATGAACCACAAGATTTTCCCAAAAGTGATGACAATATAACAAATACAAAGTCATCCTAAAAGTATTTATTACAGTCTAAGCTCGTGACACCGAAGCGTTAACAACACCGGTAGTATAATCATATAAATGTAGCCCAACTGGATGCCTAAACCCACGACATCCTATCTCAGACTCAAATGAAACTGTGCCCGCTTGTCCCCTTGTTGGACAAGACAGACAGGGACGTCAATCCCGATAGATCTATCCATAACATTCGCGCTTACACAAAGTAATTAACGGTTCACGAATCACGGGCCAAAGCAACTGGGTTTTTAGTGGGACTTAGACTAATATATAAATCAGTAAATGCACTTGTGTTCATACGTTAAAATCAACCAATGTCTCACCCCAAAAAGCAGTAAAAATAGTTAAGCATGGGGCTATAAACTCACCTCGTAATTCAGCAAAAAAGACGAAGATAAAGGTAGCTCGAGAGTACGGTTACGCTAGCCGCGACCTATTTAATTATAAGGATCGTGTTACGATATTAAAATTTATACTAGTAAAAAGACATGACAACCTAGTTGTGCTTGACAATACCTTTCGTTTACGGAAAAACACGATACATAAAAGTTGGTAATTAAACGATCGAGGTTTACGGGTTAAATAATACGTTTAAGTTACAAGTTTTCGTTTTGGGCTTTAAATAAACCCATACACCAAAACTGGCCCAATAAAGCCCAACATCCCCACCCCATGGCCCGGCCCAAGGGTTATTTAACCCGGCCCATGCCCAGGCGATACAAACAAGGAGAAAAAGGAGTAAATACGTGTGTTGTTATCACACAACTCAAAAACACTCAGTTATTTCTCTCTCTCTTCTCTCGAAACACTCCCACCGCCCCCAATCCTCTCTCTCTCTCAAAACTGGATCGGATCACAAGTCTCCCATGGCTAAGCTTGTTTTCAGTTTAATACATCAATCATTTGTGATGGGTTGCGGTGATTAAGTCGCGTGGGATGTGGGGTTTCATCCCCACATCAAACCGATTCGGTTTTTATGGTGTTCTTCCCCAGGGTTAAAGTTATTCATCATTAATCAAAGATAAGTTGTTCAACCCTCTTTTCTTTTAATAAAAATGGTTAAATGATTTTTGTTTATAAAAGATCTGTGGTTTTAAATCAGTTGTATAAACATGTTGTGAACAAAATGGCTCTCGAATTTAATGATAACAAATTAGGGTTTCGAAAATATTTGGGGGTTTTTCTAAATCTCATGTTTAAATACAATTAATTAACGTTTTCTTTTATAAAAACATGTTAATTTCAACATATAAACGATTTTATAAAAATTAGGGTTTCGGTCAAAATTGGGGGTTTATTCATACCTTGATTCCAGTTAAATTAATTAATAGATTCGGGTTTGGATTGGGTTTAATTAGGGTTTTAATTAATAAAATCAAATTAGGGTTTATATAAATTGGGGGTTTTTGCATTCGGTTGATTATTCAAAATTAAATGGCGTTTTTGGAATATATAAAGTATTAATTTCATAATTAAAAAGGTTTTCAGTTTTTAGGGTTTCGAATTGAAAAGGGGTTTTATACCCGCGCCATATTTGGGGGTTTTATGATGTTTCTGTAAAATGAAATGGTTAAGATCTTGGATTATAGTGACTTTGAATGATAAGGGTTTCGGCAGAAAAACAAGGACCTTGGTTGTCTTGGTTTGGTTCTCGGTTTGGTCTCGGTTTGGGTCTCGGTTTGGGTCTCGGTTTGGTTGATAGAAATAATGGGGTCATGGTCATGTTCAAGTAACAAATGCTATGGTTTATCTTTTCAGTTTTGATTAAAATATAACCGTGACAAAACTAACATATTCGTTTAATTTTTGCAGGTTTGGTCAATGACGAGCACAACTAAGATTTATTCAGAAAAATGAAGAGATGATTTAAAAGACTCACAATTGGATGATTAGGTTTCGGTTTGCAGGTGTGGACGAGAAGGATGGATCGGCTTGACACTACACTTCACTTTCACCCAGGAATTGTGTTTGAAAACTTGTCCAGGAACTATTATTGTAATATTTGGACTGTGAATATTTTGTGTGTTATGTTTGGACATTGGATAACATTTGGACTGTATTTAATCTTGTATTAATAGTTTAGGGTTAGTCTCAAACTGAATTTGGTAAGCTTGTGATGTACCCATTTTGGGTAAACTTGGCATGTGTGCTGGATTGTAGTGCTTAGTGGATGAATAAACTATGAAATTAAGTTGTGACTGAAAATAGACTCTTGCTAAACAAGCTTTTGATATAAAAGTGAATAAGGGTTCACAATTTAAATGTTTGTACATGATGCACCAATATACCACTCGGCTCAGGTTTGTCGAATGTTTAAGTCTTAGACTCGAAAACTGAATATGCACGACTCGATAACAAACTTGATACACGATCCAAATCAAAGACGAATATGCGTGACCTCAAGGGATTCAGTAAATACTTCAAATAGACATACGGCAAAACATAATACGTTTAACAACTTCGTGTATTACATTCATAATTTAATAGACGCGAAAACTCGAGATGTTACATTCGCTCTCCCTAAAAAGGGCTTTGTCCGCAAAGCAAAGTAAATAACATATTCATATCGACAACTCATCTGTAAATAATTAAAGTATTCCTACTATATGAAGAATTTAAGATAGAAATTTGACGGATGTCACAGTATTCCCATGTTTTAGAGATTTCGTCACGAAATCAAGACGTTGTTGTAGTAGGATGATTAGCAAAAGATGAGGATACTTGCTCTTGAATTGGTCTTCACGTTCCCACGTGTATTCTGGACCTCTACGCGCATTCCAACGGATTTTTACAATAGGTATACGGCTTTGCTTGAGTTGTTTGACTTGACGGTCCATAACTTCTACTGGTTCTTCTACAAAGTTGAGTTTGTCGTCGAGTTGAATCTCTTCTAAAGGAATAACGAGTGTCTCGTCGGCTAAACATTTCTTCAAATTGCAAATGTGGAACACATTATGCACTCGGCTAAGTTCTTGGGGTAACTCCAAACGATAGGCTACGGGGCCAATCCTCTCTATAATCTTGAAGGGTCCAATATAACGAGGATTCAACTTTCCACGCTTTCCAAAGCGAATCACACCCTTCCAAGGTGAGACCTTCAACATGACTCTATTGCCAACCTCAAACTCAAGAGGTTTGCGTCTCATGTCGGCATAACTCTTTTGTCGATCTCTTGCGGCTTGCATACGGCTCTTGATCTTAAAGATCTTCTCAGTAGTCTCGTGTATGATCTCGGGTCCAGTGAGTTGTGCTTCACCAACCTCTGCCCAACACACGGGTGAACGACACTTTCTACCATACAGTGCTTCGAACGGTGCTGCCTTAATGCTAGTGTGATAACTATTGTTGTATGAGAACTCCACCAGAGGTAGGTGTCTATCCCATCTATTTCCGAAGTCAATCACACAAGCTCTCAGCATATCTTCTAAGGTTTGAATGGTCCTTTCACTTTGACCGTCAGTTTGGGGATGGTACGCAGTGCTCATATCCAACTGTGTTCCCAATGCCTTCTCCAGCGACTTCCAGAACTACGAAGTAAATCGGCTGTCTCGGTCGGAGATTATAGACACAGGCACACCATGCTTCGTGACTACTTCCTCCAAGTATGTTCTTGCTAACTTATCCATTCCATCGGTCTCCTTGATGGGTATGAAATGAGCCGATTTGGTGAGTCGGTCGACGATTACCCAAATGGTGTCAAATCCGGCTGAGGTTTTTGGTAGCTTAGTAATGAAATCCATAGTGATCCTTTCCCACTTCCATTCTGGTAGTTCGGGTTGGACCAACAATCCTGATGGTTTCATATGTTCGGCTTTGACCTTGGCACAAGTCAAGCACTTGCTAACGTATGTAGCAATATCCGCCTTCATGTTCGGCCACCAATACAACATCTTCAGATCATGATACATTTTGTCAGATCCCGGATGTATGGAGTATTTTGACTTATGCGACTCATGCATAATCAAAGATCGTAGGTCACCATGGCACGGTAACCAACTCCTATTATCAAGGCATAACGTTCCATCCGAGCGAGCTTCTAACTTCTTTATCATGCCTTCAACATCTTCAGTCTTGAGAATTTCTTCCTCGACTGCCTCTTTCTGAGCCTTGAGAATTAAGAATGGAAGTTCTAAGTCAATGGTCATCACCAAGGCCTTCACCCTAAGAACTCTCTCCTTTCGACTCAAAGCATCGGCCACGACATTTGCCTTGCCCGGGTGATAACGGATCTCACAATCGTAATCACTGAGCAACTCTAGCCAACGTCGTTGTCTCATGTTGAGTTCCCTTTTGATTCAAAATGTGTTGTAGACTCTTATGATCAGTGAATACAACACACTTAGTACCATAAAGGTAGTGTCTCCAAATCTTCAGGGCAAACACTACTGCTCCCAACTCTAGGTCATGAGTTGTGTAGTTCTTCTCGTGCACTTTTAGTTGTCTTGATGCGTAAGTTATGACCTTAGTCCTTTGCATCAGTACCGCACCTAACCCTTTTATGGATGCATCACAATACACCACAAAGTCTTCATTACCATCGGGTAGGGCTAGTATAGGTGCTTCACACAACATCTGCTTCAATGTCTGAAATGCCAAATCTTGATCCTCTTTCCACTCAAATTTCTTGTCCTTTTGAGTCAACTCCATCATTGGTTTAGCTATCTTGGAGAAACCTTCAATGAATCTCCTATAGTAACCAGCAAGACCTAAAAATTGGCGGATCTCCGTGGGTGTTATTGGAGTCGCCCAATCCTTCACGGCCTCGATCTTAGCAGGATCAACGTGAATACCACTGCTGTCGATTACATGCCCAAGGAATTGCACCGTGTTTATCCAAAACTCACATTTGGAAAACTTTGCATATAACTTCTCCTTCCTTAGCAGCTCTAGTATGGTCTTCAAATGTTCCTTGTGTTCTTCTTCATTACGAGAATAGATGAGAATATCATCGATGAATACAATCACAAACTTGTCCAAGTATGGTTTGCAAACTCGGTTCATGAGATCCATGAATACTGCAGGCGCGTTTGTCAAACCGAAAGGCATAACTTGGAACTCGTAGTGTCCGTACCGGGTTCTAAAAGCCGTCTTATGAACGTCTTCCTCTCTAACCCTTAGCTGATGATATCCTGACCTTAAATCGATCTTCGAGTATATGCTAGATCCTTGCAATTGGTCGAAAAGATCGTCAATTCTTGGCAATGGGTAACGGTTCTTTATCATCAGCTTATTCAATTCTCGGTAATCGATACACATCCTAAAGGATCCATCTTTCTTTTTGACAAATAAGACCGGTGCTCCCCAAGGTGAGGAACTTGGTCTAATGAAACCTTTGTCAGAAAGTTCCTTTATTTGTTCAGCTAACTCTGTCATCTCGGCCGGTGCTAAGCGGTATGGGGCTCTAGCGACAGGCGCGACTCCTGGTGTAAGCTCGATGTGAAACTCCACTTGCCGTGCTGGTGGTAATCCTGGTAAGTCCTCTGGGAATACGTCGGGAAAGTCTCTAACGATCGGTACATCTTCCACCTTCTTCTCGTGATCTTCTTCTCTTTCCTTTTGTGTTATTTGAACCAAGAATACTGGGCATCCCTTCTCAATGTATCTTTGGGTTCTAATACGTGAGATGACTTCCATTCTTGATCCATTCTTCACTCCACTTCTTTCGCCTTGTATGATTAGTACATCGTTTCCATAAGGAACACGGACGTACTTCTCATGACATACAATTTCCGCGTGATGCTTCGACATCCAATCCATTCCAATAATGACGTCAAAACTTCCCAATTCTATAGGGAGTAAGTCGATACTGAACGAACGATCTTGTAACCTTATACTACATCCTTTTAGAATAGCGTCGGTGGTTACTGACTTCCCATCGGCTAATTCTACATTATACTTAACGTCTAACGCAGTAGGGGTAATATTTAGGCGTTCACTAAATACAGATGACACAAAACTCCTATCCGCACCAGAATCAAATAGTACTGAAGCATAGTTGTTATTGACTAGAAACGTACCAGTCACAACATTGTTGTCTTGCACTGCAGCTTCAGCCCAGAGATGATACACTTTGCTAGGTGCCGTGAATCCTCCAGGAGTACTAGTTGTGGCTCGGTTATTCCCTCCCCGGTTCCCTTGATTCTGCTTCTGGTTTCCTTGGTTGTGATTCTGATTGCCTCGAATCTGGTTACCACGACATTGGTTCCCACTGCTTGGGCACTTGTTCTTGTAGTGACCTTTCTCTCCACATCCAAAGCAAGTGACATTTGCTCCTTGGCCACCTTGTGTTCCAGGTCCTCTTTGGTTAGTAGGACGAGGTGGTGCTCGACATTCCTTTGCCTTATGTCCGGCCTTCCCATAATTGTAGCACGTAGGGGGACATGCTCCTTCGTGGTGTCGGCCACACTTTCCGCAGAAAGGAAGTCTTCCAGCGTAGTTTCCAGTATTACCTTGTCCAGCAGTTTACACCCTTGCTACTTCTTGTCGCTTGTTCTGGTTGTAGTTGTTTGTGTTGTTGTTGTTGTTGGTATTGTTGGTATTGTTGTTGTAGTGGTTGCCAGACCATTTCCTCTTATCCCCAGTATTTTCTCCCAACTCTTGTATCACTTGGTACATCAGACTCTGAGCCATATCGATTGCCTCGTGCAAATCAGTTGGCTTGGATGAAGTCACATTCCCTTTGATGCTCAAAGGTAGTCCTTCAATGTATCGCTCCAACAATCGGTCGTCGTTGGGCACCATTTCAGGACATAACAAGATCAGCTCTTGAAAGTGCTGATTGTAAGCAGTAAGAGCAGTACCCTTGACCTTCAGGTTCCACAGCTCAACCTCCATCTGCTTGACTTCATTTCGTGGGCAGTATTTCCTCACAAACATAGCTTTAATTTCACTCCAGGGCGTCGCTTGGGCAACGTCAATGGTCACTGCACGAGCATAGACGTTCCACCAAGTCAAAGCACCATCCACTAACGTGCTTGACGCAAACTTCACCTTATCAGCTTCAGCAACATTGCTAATCCCAAATTGGGATTCTAGCTTCTCAAACCATCTGGTTAAACCTACTGCTCATTCAGTACCGCGGAAACTTACTTGCGTAACTGCACGAAATTCCTTGTAGGTACAAGTACGTGCAATAGCATTAGTAGCTCCTTGGTTGGTCTCCTCCTGTGTGCTAGCTGTACGATTTGCTTCGGCTGTTGCGAGTGCCTCGACCACTCGTTCGGCTATCATTTGACTTAGCATGACGGTGTCAATTCCACCGGTAGTAGCTGGTGGATTCTGCGTTTCTGATCTTCTAACTGGCGCCATAATCTAAAAAGGTAATAGGACAATGAGTTTTGCCAGACATAACATGCATGGCACGCACAATACAATTATGAAATGCTCTAGGGTATAATACACAATATATAATGATCTCACAATTTTTGTAACCCATAATATCATTCGTAGAATTGTTTGGTAGTACATCATAGTTTGTTATACATAATATAATAAAAGGAAATAAAATGCCAACTAGCTAAGATAAACTTCAAAGCTTAGTGGTCATACAATGATAAGTCAATGGTACAAGATAAATCTAACTAGTGCCCTCACGGCGCTAATGAAGCTCTCTCTCCAACTCTGCTAACCTCCTCTCAACCACGATCTCACGAGCCTGGGAATCTCTAAGTCTAACATCGGTATCATAACAAGTGGCTCTAAACCTCTTATCCAAGTCCGCAACAGGGTCCTCCACCGGTGCCTCTAGTCCGCTTGTCTCAACCAATGGCTCTACTCCCCAACGGGTCATCAGGATCTCGATCTCCTCAAGACGAGCATTCGGCATGGTATCCATCTGATCAAGAACAGTATGAAGCTGTCCTCGTAGACGGGTCACACAAACCGTCAATAGTGTCTCATCCCTAACTGGGCTCTTCTTTGCCAGTGCCTCCAGCTTATCATGCACCTCATTATACTCTTCACCTAAAGCCTCTACAGCATCCTCCAACCTGTTTAATCGTGTCGTCACACATCCATCTGGTGCCCCAAGCATCACCACTGTCGATGTAGCTCTCCTAGGAAGAGGAGTCGTAGCTCTCGGCCCAGTAGAGATGCCAACATCGGCAAGCATCTCCTGGTACACAGCAGGTACAGTCTCTGGTGGTGGTAGTAGTAGTGGTACCTCTGGGACAGGACTGGCAGGTGTGCGGGCTGCATGCCTGTCAGTGGCAGTGAAGGGTATGCGAGGTCGATAAGGTGAAAGTGGTGGTCAAGCAGCTCTCCCCCGAAAACGTCGTCTCACATAGTAGAAAGGCAGAGTACCGGGTGCTGGAGCAGGAATATCAGTCCTCTCCCCTTCGTCTTCAGATGAAGATGAGGAGATGTGTGCTAGGGAAACCTCAGGAGTAGCAACATATGTAGTAGGAGGGTCCTCAGTGTCAGTGACCTCCATGGGTTCTCCTTCCCCATCTGTGAACTCCATATCATCATCCTCTGTCTCCTCTATCGTCTCATCCCTAGTAACTGATGCCTGACCTGGTGACTGCACCACATCAGTTTCTCGGTCATCCTCTCCTCCGCCTTCTAGGCTAAGTACGTCGTCAGCTGATGCATCAGGAATACGGATCGGTGAACGATGAACCTCCTCAGTCTCTCTCTCAGTATCATCATCTGAAATCATCCGGTACCACGGATATCCTGATGGTGATCCTCTAGGTAGTCCTACCGATGAACTGATAGTCGACTGTGAACTACGGTTGTAGTATGCTCCTGTAGACGTGGAATCATCAGAAGAAGACATCGTTGTAATCATAAACAAAATAAATGTGTGTAAATATCTTATAAAATTAGTCCGTAAAAAGGGACATTAACATAACATAGCAATCATTGTTGAATCCACATGTATCCCATATAACATAATCCAGATTTTGTTGTTGCACATGTAACCCATGTAAATATACCTCGTATTTGTTAAATCACATGTATCCCATTTATTACTTATCTATGTCCATGTATCTACATATACTTAATACTTACAATCCGTATGATAATCGATTAAACACATAGCAGTTATAGTCTAGAGTTACTAAATGCAACCTAGTTCTCTATAACCATGGCTCTTATAACAATCTGTCACACTCCCAAAATATCAGAGTATAATGGCGACAAGGGAGTGGTGACGTCATGATTATCATACACACACAGTTACAAAGAACGACCTCTAAATGAGACGTTCGGAAAATAGATCACTTGTAATTGATAAAATAAATAGTTTTAACATAGTGCAGAAGCATAAAACTGGTCACAGTTACAAAACATAGTTTTCCAAGTAGTACAAATGATCTTTGTTTCAAAGAAATGACGGCAATGCATGAGACCTCACTTAGCATCTTCCTTCTTAATACCTGAGAAAAACATTGCTAAAGTGTCAACATAAAGTTGGTGAGTTCATAGGTTTAGTTAATTTGAAATGTTTAATGAACCACAAGATTTTCCCAAAAGTGATGACAATATAACAAATACAAAGTCATCCTAAAAGTATTTATTACAGTCTAAGCTCGTGACACCGAAGCGTTAACAACACCGGTAGTATAATCATATAAATGTAGCCCAACTGGATGCCTAAACCCACGACATCCTATCTCAGACTCAAATGAAACTGTGCCCGCTTGTCCCCTTGTTGGACAAGACAGATAGGGACGTCAATCCCGATAGATCTATCCATAACATTCGCGCTTACACAAAGTAATTAACGGTTCACGAATCACGGGCCAAAGCAACTGGGTTTTTAGTGGGACTTAGACTAATATATAAATCAGTAAATGCACTTGTGTTCATACGTTAAAATCAAGCAATGTCTCACCCCAAAAAGCAGTAAAAATAGTTAAGCATGGGGCTATAAACTCACCTCGTAATTCAGCAAAAAGGACGAAGATAAAGGTAGCTCGAGAGTACGGTTACGCTAGCCGCGACCTATTTAATTATAAGGATCGTGTTACGATATTAAAATTTATACTAGTAAAAAGACATGACACCCTAGTTGTGCTTGACAATACCTTTCGTTTACGGAAAAACACGATACATAAAAGTCGGTAATTAAACGATCGAGGTTTACGGGTTAAATAATATGTTTAAGTTACAATTTTTCGTTTTGGGCTTTAAATAAACCCATACACCAAAACTGGCCCAATCAAGCCCAACATCCCCACCCCATGGCCCGGCCCAAGGGTTATTTAACCCGGCCCATGCCCAGGCGATACAAACAAGGAGAAAAAGGAGTAAATACGTGTGTTGTTATCACACAACTCAAAAACACTCAGTTATTTCTCTCTCTCTTCTCTCGAAACACTCCCACCGCCCCCAATCCTCTCTCTCTCTCAAAACTGGATCGGATCACAAGTCTCCCATGGCTAAGCTTGTTTTAAGTTTAATACATCAATCATTTGTGATGGGTTGCGGTGATTAAGTCGCGTGGGATGTGGGGTTTCATCCCCACATCAAACCGATTCGGTTTTTATGGTGTTCTTCCCCAGGGTTAAAGTTATTCATCATCAATCAAAGATAAGTTGTTCAACCCTCTTTTCTTTTAATAAAAATGGTTAAATGATTTTCGTTTATAAAAGATCTGTGGTTTTAAATCACTTGTATAAGCATGTTGTGAACAAAATGGCTCTCGAATTTAATGATAACAAATTAGGTTTTCGAAAATATTTGGGGGTTTTTCTAAATCTCATGTTTAAATACAATTAATTAACGTTTTCTTTTATAAAAACATGTTAATTTCAACATATAAACGATTTTATAAAAATTAGGGTTTCGGTCAAAATTGGGGGTTTATTCATACCTTGATTCCAGTTAAATTAATTAATAGATTCGGGTTTGGATTGGGTTTAATTAGGATTTTAATTAATAAAATCAAATTAGGGTTTATATAAATTGGGGGTTTTTGCATTCGGTTGATTATTCAAAATTAAATGGTGTTTTTGGAATATATAAAGTATTAATTTCATAATTAAAAAGGTTTTCAGTTTTTAGGGCTTCGAATTGAAAAGGGGTTTTATACCCGCGACATATTTGGGGGTTTTATGATGTTTCTGTAAAATGAAATGGTTAAGATCTTGGATTATAGTGACTTTGAATGATAAGGGTTTCGGCAGAAAAACAAGGACCTTGGTTGTCTTGGTTTGGTTCTCGGTTTGGTCTCGGTTTGGGTCTCGGTTTGGGTCTCGGTTTGGGTCTCGGTTTGGTTGACAGAAATAATGGGGTCATGGTCATGTTCAAGTAACAAATGCTATGGTTTATCTTTTCAGTTTTGATTAAAATATAACCGTGACAAAACTAACATATTCGTTTAATTTTCGCAGGTTTGGTCAATGACGAGCACAACTAAGATTTATTCAGAAAAATGAAGAGATGATTTAAAAGACTCACAATTGGATGATTAGGTTTCGGTTTGCAGGTGTGGACGAGAAGGATGGATCGGATTGACACTACACTTCACTTTCACCCAGGAATTGTGTTTGAAAACTTGTCCAGGAACTATTATTGTAATATTTGGACTGTGAATATTTTGTGTGTTATGTTTGGACATTGGATAACATTTGGACTGTATTTAATCTTGTATTATTAGTTTAGGGTTAGTCTCAAAGTGAATTTGGTAAGCTTGTGATGTACCCATTTTGGGTAAACTTGGCATGTGTGCTGGATTGTAGTGCTTAGTGGATGAATAAACTATGAAATTAAGTTGTGACTGAAAATAGACTCTTGCTAAACAAGCTTTTGATATAAAAGTGAATAAGGGTTCACAATTTAAATGTTTGTACATGATGCACCAATATACCACTCGGCTCAGGTTTGTCGAATGTTTAAGTCTTAGACTCGAAAACTGAATATGCACGACTCGATAACAAACTTGATACACGATCCAAATCAAAGACGAATATGCGTGACCTCAAGGGATTCAGTAAATACTTCAAATAGACATACGGCAAAACATAATACGTTTAACAACTTCGTGTATTACATTCATAATTTAATAGACGCGAAAACTCGAGATGTTACATTCGCTCTCCCTAAAAAGGGCTTTGTCCGCAAAGCAAAGTAAATAACATATTCATATCGACAACTCATCGGTAAATAATTAAAGTATTCCTACTATATGAAGAATTTAAGATAGAAATTTGACGGATGTCACATTGAGTCTTTTTCTTCGGTAAAACACGTGCAATCCCATGTTTTCTCCATTATCCATCCGGTTGGCTCTGAAAACACAATAAACACAAAAACCACGCATAATTCCAAACAAATGATATTAAATACGCGTTTTGGTCTCGTTTTAGCCAGAATTAAGTGGTAAAAGGATGGGTGTTTACACACCTATCAATGGAATATTTATCAACCAAGATAAATATGTTGCTGAAATCTTGAAGAAATTTTCATGTATGGATACAAGGAGTACAAGCACACCTTTTGAAGCCAAGAAGTCCTTATCAAAAGATGAACATGGAGAAGATGTTGACATTCATCTTTACAGATCAATGATTGGTTCATTGATGTATCTTACTACTTTAAGGCCAGATATTATGTTTGTTGTGTGTGCCTGTTCAAGGTTCCAAGTTCATCCAAAGGTGTCACATCTACATGCTGTGAAGAAGATTTTTAAATATCTTAAAAGTCAACCCAATTTAGGATTATGGTATCCTAGAGATTCCACCTTTGAATTTGAAGCTTACTCAGACAGTGAAGTTCTAGTTACAGTCTGACATTTAACTGTAAGTCGTTTTCATGAGCTTAAAAACATGGAATGGTTTTATTGAAAGCTCATGACCGAGAAAATTTGAGTTTCTCGTTTTTAAGGATAAGTTATCATCCGTGATTAACTTTCCTTTCTTTGAGGCACGAGTCACAATCTGAAGTAATTGCAAATCATCTGAAGAAAGAGGAAATACATAGAACCAAGTCTAATTAAAGAAGAACATTATAAGACGAGTTCAAATTATATCGACAAATCCCGAGACGATGTCGAGAAAGACAAAGAATTTAAATCGAGTCGAGACAAGAAGAAAGAAAGAAAGCACCAACATTTTACTCCTCCTATAAATACCCTCCAAATGTGTCATTAGGAGGTGGTTAGTTAGTTAGTTTAGATTAGGAGTAGTGTAGATTTACTTTCTCTCTCTAGTTTTCACTTTCTCTCTCTAGATTAATATATAGAATCTTTAATCTTTATGTTTTAATTGTTGAATCTTATACTTTTAACCAAGCTTTTCAATTAATCATTCTAATTCTTCCTTTCTTTATTATTTATCTTGTGTTGATTTAGATGATCATGTAGTTGCTTAATCTTGACGTTTATTGATTTATTGATGCGTTTGGTTGATTTTGTTTATGGGTTTTTATGTGTTTGATATTATAGCTTATGGTGTTTGATGCTTATTGTTTGATTTTGCTTATTTTTAATTAAGTGTTTTTATTAGTTTATTTTATTAAAAGTTGATTTTTAATTTTTAGTTTTATTAGTGTTTTTCAAGTTTTTACTTTGTGGTTTAATTAGTTTTTCTTAAAAGTGTTTTAGATTAAGTTTTAGTTAATTGCTTATTTGATTTGTGCTTATTTTTGGATTATTTTCTGATTTTTAGTATTACTATATCTCTTTCTCATATCTTCGGATTAGGGTTTATTATTCCGAAGAATCACCTTTCATGAAAAGTGAGTTTTCATGAAAAGTGAGTTTTTCATGAAAAGTGAGTTTTTCATGAAAAGTGAGTTTTTCATGAAAAGTGAGTTTTTCATGAAAAGTGAGTTTTTCATGAAAAGTGAGTTTTTCATGAAAAGTGAGTTTTTCATGAAAAGTGAATTATCTACGTGCTCAACATTTTCAATGGTCATGGAGTCAAGAGAAACCGTACCTTTGCCAATGATATTACCACTTAGACTACTAGCGAATGTGACGTTACCTCCATCATATGCTTTGTAGCACGAGAACAAACTTCGATTACCCGTCATGTGTTTAGAACAACCACTATCCTTAATCTACTCGTCGGGTTCCAAATCAATTCTCAAGCATATCTAGGTAACAACACACACGATCAAACATTTGGTCCCCAATATCTCATGGGTCCAAAATTGTTAGTTCCAAACATCCCTTGCATTTGGTTGGGATGCATAATTGGAGGAGGGTTTCCCCATGGGGAACAAAAGGGAGAAGGATAATAATTCATATAACCATTTTGTTGTTCATTATTTCTCCTAGGTGTATTTGATCTTGGTTTAGAGTTGTGGTCATTCCTTCTAGGTGTTGGAGTTTTACTTCTAGGTCGTGAATTGTTTCGACTATCTCTTCTAGGTGTTGTCGTTCTACTTCTAGGCCTAGACTCATTCCGTACTCTTGGTGGAGTAGAAGATGGTCTTGATAAACTTCTATTTTCCATTAGAGGTTTACTCAAGGGCTTATAGAACTTATCAACGGCATTGTCGTCAAGTATGGGTAATTTGACCTTGCTAACAATAAGATGCTTTGGTTGTTCACCTAAATTTGACTTTTTAGAAAATTCAGAATTTTCAGCAAAAACTCTCTCTGGCCGCGGTTCCTTATCTAGGGCGGCGGTTCCATAGTGATAAGGAACCGCCCCATACAATCTGGGACAGCGTATAGCATACAGTTTTTCTGAAAATCTGACTTGTTTAGTTTCACTGGTTGATGCTTGATTGTGGTAAAATACGACCTTTTAGGAAAAAGGCGTAAAAGCGGTAAGTATCAAGTGATGATTTAGGAAAATCAACACTAATGACCCTTAATGGTATGAAAGTTTGTTTCCCATGGAGCTATATGTGTGTGAGAAATTTGTTAAATGTTTGTGATTAATGATTGGTTTAGAAGGGGATGAGAAAAGAAGATGACGAAGACGTAAAAAAAAAAATTAAAAAAAAAATCACTACTAGAAAGTTAAAACGTAGAACCTTAAAAACCACAAAAATAAAAATAAATTCTAAAAATTACCAAAAATTCACCAAAAATCAAAAATAATAAACTAAGAGTTTACCAATGATCAAAACTTTTTCAAACCTTTTAAATAATTAAATATTCAATTTTTAAATGCTAATTAAAGCCCTAAAAATCAAATAGATTATCAAAAAGCTCAAATAAATATTTTTCATTTGATAAACCTCTAAAATGACCTAAAAAGATTAAAAACTATTTTTAGAAATTTTTAAACTAATAAAAACTATTTAAAATGATTTAAAAACTATTAAAACTTAAATAAATTATAAAAATTAATCTAAAAGAGATAAAATTATTCTAAAAGTTGCTAAATTCCTATTTTAATGTAATTAACCTAAGAAAAATGTAAAAAGTTGGAAAATGTGAAATTTCAAAAATAATAATAAAATAATAATAAAATAATATTAAAAATCTAAAAATTATAAAAAATTCTAAAAACTTGCAAACTAGCTTATTTTAACCTAAATAATAAGAAAATCAAAGTGAAATTACCAAAATACCCCTAATGGGCCCTCAAATGGGCCAAATCCAAAATCAGTCAACACAAATGGGCTTTTGGGCCCAATAAGTCAAACTTGGCCCAATTGACTTGGAAAAGCCCTATCTGACTCAAAATTCAATTCTAAGAACAAAACTCTAAAGGCCCAAAAGCTGAAAATGAGCTTATCACAGCTTATTGAACACTCAGCTTATTCTTATTGGGCTTTTCAGCCCATTAAGCCATAAGCTAATGCCATAAGCTCTAATTTGACACACAACCTTCTTTTGGGATGCTTATGAGATCTGTAAAAAGAATTTTTGAAAAAGCTCACTCAATAAGCCAGAAATAAGCAAAGAAAAATTTCACTAAAAGACAAAATAGTCTTTTTAGAGATTTAGGGCACCTCAGGACTTGATTCAACTTGCAAAAGCTTTCAAATGGACTCAATAAGCAAAATCAATCAACAAAAATCCAATAAGAACAACCAATAAGCCAGAATAAGCACAAATGAACTTATGTAAAAGTCAAATGGGTTGGTTTTCTAGTCAAACCTTAAAGTCAACCACCCAAATGCTCCAATATGAACAAATGGGTCAAAATATGAGCACCTATTACAAAAACAAAGTTGTTGCAGGTTGGAATAAGCTATTATAGCTTATTAATAAGCTGACACCAGTTTTACACTATCAGTGGCAACCAGCAGGGGAAAGGAGTTTCCACTGCTTTGACTATTTGACCAAGCTTATTTGAGAGTTCTGGTTTGATTCAATTGGAAACAAAGGCACCCTTGTGATCAGTGAATCACAAGGAGTCAAGAGCAACAATAAAATCACAAAGTGGTTCACACAATAAGCCACAATAAGCCAAACAGTCACCAGATATGCACCAGATATGGAAATAAGCAGTTAAGCACTTAATAAGCAGATTTAGCCACAATAAGCCAACCAAACTAAACAGGATGCATACACAAGCTATATAAACTAAGAACAAAGACAAAGCAACAAGAACCAAACACTGAATCAAAGTATATAACAAGATCAAAGCACTAGAAGTTACTGATGAACAATGAACATATGCAGAAACAAGTTTGCTGATATACTTGACACTTGATCCAATTTCAACCCTCAAATCCTTTTTCCCTGGTGTGATTAACTATGATTTAGCACTTGTTAGCCCTAGCCTATGCTTAGATCTAGGTGTCCTCAAAATCCTAGCCAATTTTACCAAGTATTTAAGATTTTATAGCCAAATCAAGAATCTATGTGTTCAAAACCCTCAAACCTGCAAACAGATGAACAAATACACCAAAATAACAGACACCAACTCTTGCTACCACAACACAAGCACTTAACAAACCACAATCCTAACTTATGCAGTAAACCCAAACACCCTTTTAAAACTTGATTCCACATATTTTCAAAGGCTCATGAAGATTTAACCCACAAATCAGATCAATAACACCTCAATAACATCAAACCAAGCCAAATCAACAATAATCAACCACAATAACACAGATTCAAGCATAAACATGCAATAATCACCAAATTCGGAAAAATAAAAGAGAAAATGAAAAGGGAGAAGGATGCAAACCTCCAAGACCTACATCCAAGCCCTGGATTGTTTGAGCTTAGGTACTAGCAGAACAAGTACCAGCTTCCAAACTGCTAAGAAGAACAAACCACAAGGTGAGATCAAAATAATGCCAACTTTCTGATTTTTGATGCACAAGCTTTATCACTTAAAACCTTGCCTCAAAAACCTTCAAACAAGATAATGGAACTCAGATTTTAGCTTCTCAAACACCAAACTTTTATAAATAACAGATTAGAACTCAAAATTTTAAGAAATTCAAACTTTATTTTATAAAAAGGAATTACAAAGATTTAAAGCTAAAATCTGGAACAAAGCTCTCTCACAGGTTGAGGAGTCTTTATATAGGCAAATGCCAAGGCTAGCACTATTCACAAACCCTAGAAGTGAAATTCCCTAAATGCCCTAAGTCCTTCTAGACGTTTTCTTGGTGTGAGCTGTCCAAAATGATCCTGGATGTTCATTTTAGCTTTGGAATGAAGCATTGATCCTTAGCTGTTGATTTGGACACGTCACATAACTTGGAGGGCAAGTAGCATTCTGATTGGTGGAAAGGGAATTGGGGGTGGGGTCCTTTGTGAGTGGGAGTGAGGGTTATTGGTGTGGGATGTGTTTAAGGTGAGGTGAATCAAACGTGTGCCAAGGTAATTGCAAATTACCCTTTGTTTTAAGTGATGTAATTCTGGGTGGTAAAAGGTGAACAGTAACACCTTTTGATCCGAAATTGGGGAATGGGATGTGTTTGGCGCATTTTTGGAGTTTGAATGTTTCAGTGCACAAAAATGGTCCTTGTACTTTGGGATTTTTGGTAAATTAAGTCTTTCAGCCTCAAAAACGTATTTCCCTTTGTATTAACTTTCACCATTTGTCACTTTTGGCACCAAACTTTTGGAAAAAGGTTTACAAGGGTTATTTTTGACATTTTTGCATAATTTAAGGGCTGATCTTGGACATTCTTGATCTTCAAAGGTCTTCAATGTATCTTTGGCTTGATGAGGGACCATAACTGATAATTTGGAATTGTTGAGGGACTAATCTTGCCATTTCTTCAAAGTTGAAGGACCTTTTGTGTAATTTTGACAAAATTAAGGGACCAAACTTGTAATTATTAATATACAAGGGTTTTAAGTGTCATTTCTTCAATAAGTGAGGATAAATATTGTTTGTCTTCAAGTCTTCAAGGTATTTGTTGAGAATTCCATGATTAGGGCCCGGTTCTTTGTACGGTTTTGTTTCTCGTGTCCGTTTTTCCTTGTATCTTGTGATCTTTTGTCTTTTTCACGATATCCATACCTAAAATACACAAGTAAACAAACACAAGCATATATATGGTATTTTATGACAATTTTATGCATTTAAAGCCCGAAAAGAACGATGAGATCATGTATAAATGCCATCTCATCACTCCCCCATACTAAGCCATTGCCGTGCCCTCACGCAATGCTAGAATAAAGTATCTAAGCATCACCAAAGTTCAATTTTATTAACCTTTATTTGAAGAGTAAAAAGACTTGTAACATACTACGAAGATGTGTAAAGACATAATGTATGATTTTCATCACAAAAAGTGACTTTTAGGGTCAAAGAATAGAAACAAGTAAATGTCCCTTAGAGTAAACTTCGTCATCCTTGATTGTCATACATTCCATGCTAAGTGCAAAAACGAGATCATTGTTGGTACAACTCACAATGCTAACACTACTCATACGTCCAAATTGTGTAATACTTTTTCTCCCCGCAATCCTAGTTATTATAAAAGGAAATGGGTTACTAGCATTTTTTATCTATTTGTCATGGATCACAAGTGATTCATATTGACTTATTTGAGTAGTTATTAGTCCGAAAGCAAAGTAGCACGATTTGATCAATAGTTAGCCGAAGGTCAAAATCTTTTAAAACGGCTTCTCGTGTATCTCCTTAAGTTCATATCTTGGCATAACGTTTTTCACGATTTGAGACCTTTCTCGGACCGATATTCGGCATGTACTTCATACTTCAAATCTTGGGAAGACGTTCTTGAAATTATGGTATTCTCTTCATATATTTGGAATTTCTTCACTTGACGTTTTTGAGAGATTCTTCATATTGGACCACGACTTCATCATTTTTCTTCAATCTTTACTTTGGATTTTGATATACAACGATCCGCCTCCTTTTCGGACTTGGATATATTTATCCTCATACCTTGTTAGGGTCTTTTTGGATAGACTTTCTCCATGATCTTTAGGGGAGTAATTGCTTCTCGTCGTGTGTCTCGATCCTTCATATTGATTTAGGAATAATGATACTTCACATCATCTTGGATCTTTTAGCAAAAATAGAGCTCCTCATGCCTTGTTAGGGCCTTTTTAGATGATCGCCAATCTTCGCGTCCCGCTTCAATAAGTTATGCCTTGGCTATGAACTCTATTCAACCCCGAGCAACTTTTAAACGATCTTGCGCTAGAGGCTAAGTAACCTTTCAAATCGTACGACCTTACTTATTGCAATTATGATTTATTCCTAATGCACTGATCTTATGGGAAGAAAAAGCCACAATTAAAAACATATGAGTTTTTGAAAGAACATTTTCATGTTCTACGTTTAGCATGATCACTTGTCTAACTCTATCATTTCTCGTTCTTCACTATATAAAGACCTCTAATTAAAGAGACTCGTGAATACTTAGCCATGCAAGTCAAAATTAAGCCAAATTTGGATTAGCTTTCATTAAGACTATATCAAATCAAAGTTTTGGGTTTTCAAGCCACCTATAGGATCTTGCACTATCTTGGACTTTTTCAAGTTTAGAGAATGCGTTTTAAAGTTCCCTTGATAAGTGACTTTCTAGAATCAATTATAGGAACTTGCGAAAAGTTCTTGTTCTTAACGCGTATGAATTAAGACTTTCGCGTTTTAAAGCTCCCTATATAAAAGTCTAGCAAAACTTGAATTGAGCGGGTTAAGGAATGTAAATGGCTCCAAATGCCCGTCAAGTCAAAAATTAACTCTTATTCTACCCAACGGAAAATATACATTCGTGTCTTAAACACTTATTAAAACTAAGAAAAATTTTAAAATTTGGCCATTTTTAGCCTTATTAGCAAAACAAAACATTGAAAGTTGGAAAGCGAGAGGGCGTAGTAAAGCAAGTAACTATTCACCCCCCCCCCCCCCCCGAAACTAAAAGTAAACATTGTCCTCAATGTTTCGAGTCTACGGGTGGAGCACCCCCATACTAGAGACGAAGAGTCGAATGCTTAGGATCTAGCATGGAAAGGGTGATCAACAATATATCTAAAGCCGTTTATTAGGTATGCTAAAAGATAATTGTTAGAACAATAAAGGATATGTCATGGATTCGTGAAAAACTTCTTCAAACGAACGATGGAGGCTCACGTAAACGAACACGAGAGTCTTCAATCGTAGATAATGATGATGATCTAGATAACACAATCACAAACAACCACGAGACAACGAGTTGAAAGGGTACAAGTCCCCTTATTAGTGAATAGTGAGCATAAAGGAAAAGCATGGGATCTCCCCCACGAGGCACCTCGTTTTTGATTACCGAGTCATGAGCTCGACTCAATCCCCTCAAAATGTGAACATTTAGGGATAATCATGGTGTCGTCAATTTTGGCGGGGCTTACATGATAAACAAGGCCCAAAAAGCAACCGGTATTGAGGACTAAGTCCTTTGATGGTGCAAAATATCGAGATCGAAGATGGAGTTCTCGTTTTCATTGGAAAAACAATTCAACGCCATTTCAACATGTGCCATAAACTCAAAGAGTTTGAAGAAAAGAGGTGAGAAGTAGAAGGGTGGGACAATTGGTAAGACAAATTTTTGAGCTACTCGAGGTAGACTCGCACCAAGCAAATAGATATAGTTTCCATTTATTGCATCGGTGGAAGACCGAGATTTCCCTTTACATGAAATTCCGGGATCGAATATCTCGTCCTCGGTGGACAAGGATGAGGGAACATAATAGGCTTCCCCCATACTAAAACCACAAAAAGCATCGTCAAAAGGAGTAGACGAGCTTGTAGCACTCAAAACACGTGGTGATGACGGAGTTAGATTTGTAGAAAAATCAATTAAATCACATTTAAAATCTTTTCCATTTTTATCTTTTAAACTCTCCTTATGAAAACCCTTTTTGATTATGTTGAAAATATTCGGTGTTTCTAAGACGATGTTAGTCACACTAAAAATTCTCACATTTGTAAACCGTTTTGGTTTCGGTGGTGGCAAGTTCTCAAAACGTTTATCGACGAAGAAAACTTCCCCATCGGGGTCTACATATTCATCATCCGAAGGATCTTCCGTAGAAACCGGCAACTTATCAACACTTTTCAAGAATGAGTGTTCGAGGTGAGGCGAAGGATTTTTCGATTCAAGTATTGACGGTTTCTTCTTTGTAGGCTTTACACTCATAACCTCCACCGGCGGAGGAAATGGTAAATTGTTTTTGGCGAAATTTCCTAAAACTCTTGGTGAAAATTCTTTGCAAACGACATTGGTTGAATCACCATGGTTTAAAGTTGCATTAGAATAGACATGAGAAAGATTGGAGTTTTGTGTTGCATTGATGACAAGTTCTTCTTCATTGAAACGAAGGGTGATTTTTCGAGCATGAACATCGATAAGTGCTCTTGATGTATCCAAAAATGAACGACCCAAAATGAGAGGAACTTTTCGATCGATAGGAATGTCTACAACGATAAAGTCAACGGGATAGTAAAACTTTCCGACTTTAACGAAAACGTCCTCGGCTACTCCACATGCTAAAATCATAGAATGATCGGCCATCTCGATAGACATGTTCGAAGGAGTAAGAGCCGGAAGCGAAAGCGATTTGAAAATCTCAAGAGGCATTAAATTAATACTAGCACCAAGATCGGCCAAGGCGTAGCATTCCTCCATATCTTGAATTGCACACGGGATCAAAAATTTACCGGGATCACCGACTTTTTGTGGTATGCGGCTAAGAAAAACTGATGAACAACTAGACGATTGTTGTAACTTCTCTTTGTTGTTTAGCATACTTTTGAAGTTTGCGGCAAATCGAGGCATCATGATAAGAGCGTCGGCAAAACTTATGTTAAAATGCATATCACGAAACATTTTCATAAATAGCTCAAATTGATAATTGTTCCGTTCTTGTGCTTTCTCTTTGTTACGTCTCGAAGGGTAGGGTAAAGGTGGTGTGGGTTGTTCATTAGGCAACGGCCTTGGAAACTCGGGTTCCACAATTGGTATTGGTTCAACCGTAGGTGTGGTATGAGCGGTACTTCGTGGGATTGTAATGTGCTCCTTTTCGACCATCACCTCGGGTTCTTTCTTGATTTCCTTCTCCGTAGAAGTACTTGGATGAGAGATTGGTTCCTTGAAAGTTTTACCACTTCGTGTAGTAGTAACCTTCATTTCTCCCTTCGGGTTTGCAATGGTATCACTAGGAAGACCACCCGAGGAAGAGGGTTTACACATGATTGCTTCAAACATCTTAGCCATTCGGTCCTCAAAATTTGATTGCCTAGCATCCGCTTTTAATAACTCTTGCTTAATCTCATGTTGTCCTAATTCCATCTTTTGTTGGTTTTGTTGAAGACGTTGGACATTTCCTTCCATTTTGTTTGCATGAGTTTTAAGTTCATTAGCAAGTTCATTTTTTAGCTCGTTTTTCAACTCGGATCTTAAGCTAATCATCTCACATTGCATGTTATCAAATTTAGCATCATTTGCTTTAGCATAATCCAAAAATTCTCCTTGCAAATTTTTAGTGTGAGCATTTTGAAAACCTTGTGTAGTGTTTTGAAAATCACGGTTTTGGTTTTGATTAGAAATTTGTCCATTCCCATTTTGATAATTCCCGTTGTTGTAATTGCGTGAATTGCCTTGGTAATTACCTTGGTTGTTGTTTTGATAATTGTTAACATTTTGGTTTGGTGGAGCTTGATTTTGGCGGGAACCTTGACCGTTTTGGTTGTAAGTTCCCGTTGCTACATAAGCACTCGAAGTGTTACCATCCGCGGTAATGCACTCGGAAAGATCATGAGCTCCACCACAAGATAAACAACTCTTAGCAACCGCTTTAACCGAAGCGGAATTGGAAGCTTCTTGAGCCTTCCAATGGGACATAAGATTAGCAAATCTATCAAAAAACCGATTTTCCTCATTAGCTTCATCATGTAAGGCATTAATGCTACGAGACGATTGTGACGATGAAGACGAACCCAAATTGGCAACACTCGGTGTGTTACGAGGGCTATAAACCTTAGATCTATTCTCGATGATTTGTAAAGCCTCATTTGTCGTCTTGCACAAAAAATTACCACCCGCGGCGGCATTCAAATAATCTCGTTCATGATCATTAAGCCCATTATAAAAAGTATCAACTTGATGCAATTCTGTAAAATCATGGTGTGGACATTCATGTAACATTTCTTTAAATCGTTCCCATGCCATTGAAAAACTCTCATTATTTCTTTGCACAAATCGTGAAATCTCATTTTTCAAATGTGTTGTTTTAGACGGTGGAAAAAACTTGTTCACAAACTTAGAAACGAGATCGGCCCATGTCAAAATCAAATTTGGCGGTTCTTTCTCGAGCCAAATTTTAGCGGGTCCATCTAACGAGTATGGAAACAACATCATCTTAATGGCGTCATGTGGAACATCCTTAAATTTGCTAGTGGCGGTGAGACGGTTAAAATTCCTAATGTGGTAGTGCGGGTTGTCTTTCTCATGACCTCTAAACTTATTTGCTTGTAACATTAACATTAAACCCGTATTAATCTCGAAATTCTCCGCAAGGATGGCGGGAATCACAATAGCCTCTCCAAAACCCTCGGTGGGTGCTTGTAGCAACTCCATCATAGTACGATTAGCCATGACGACTTCTTGTTCTACAATAGGTTCAACAATTGGAGGTTCTTCAACAATCAACGTCTCTTGATTGGTTTGCTTTTGAAGTCGTTTACGAGCTCGTTTTGCTTGATTACGAGTGATCATAAACTTCACGAAGAATGGGAGGTGAGCAAAGAAGATTCTTTTTGGGTGTTTTGTGAATTTTCAATTTTTTGTGTTTTTGATGATATTTAATTTTTTTGGATTTTGGTGTATCTTCGTAGACAACAATCTACAAAATCTCTCCTCGAATCAAACTCTTGATTAAAGAAGCCTCAAAGGAATGAAAACGATCACGTGGAGTGAACGCCTTCGAATGACTTTAGAACTTTGGTGAAAACCAAATTGTTCAAGAGGTTTTAATCACAAAGAAACCAAGCAAATATACTATATGTAATAATACTTTGGGCGGCAAAACCCTCGATTAGCCTTCAATCTCAAAATACTCACAAGCAAGCGGGGAAACGAGGCGGCGCGAAGCACTTAAGAGCCTTTTTCCTTAGGGTATATTTTATAATACCCGCCTTATACCCACCTTATAGTTTGTATTTTTCAAAATCGAGCTTCACGAAAGTATTTATCTATTTTTGCCTTTTTCTTTTTGTTTGAGATTCGAATACAATAATTGAGTGATGAAATCCCAATTAAGGTTGTGTTTTCACACTTTTGGAGATATTGTGAATTTATTGTGATACTTAATACAATATAGTAATAATATTTGTACAAGAAAAACCAAGAAAACCGATAATACGTATTAGTAGAGTTCTACTAATACAAATACTATTTGGTTAATATTAAAAACAACAATGCAAATTAATCACGACACACCTCCCCGGCAGTGGCGCCAAAATGATTGTGGTAAAATACGACCTTTTAGGAAAAAGGCGTAAAAGCGGTAAGTATCGAGTGATGATTTAGGAAAATCAACACTAATGACCCTTAATGGTATGAAAGTTCGTTTCCCAAGGAGGTATATGTGTGTGAGAAATTTGTTAAATGTTTGCGATTAATGATTGGTTTAGAAGGGGATGAGAAAAGAAGATGACGAAGACGTAAAAAATAAAAATTTAAAAAAAAATCACTACTAGAAAGTTAAAACGTAGAACCTTAAAAACCACAAAAATAAAAATAAATTCTAAAAATTACCAAAAATTCACCAAAAATCAAAAATAATAAACTAAGTGTTTACCAATGATCAAAACTTTTTCAAACCTTTTAAATAATTAAATATTCAATTTTTAAATGCTAATTAAAGCCCTAAAAATCAAATAGATTATCAAAAAGCCCAAATAAAGATTTTTCAATTGATAAACCTCTAAAATGACCTAAAAAGATTAAAAACTATTTTTAGAAATTTTTAAACTAATAAAAACTATTTAAAATGATTTAAAAACTATTAAAACTTAAATAAATTATAAAAATTAATCTAAAAGAGATAAAATTATTCTAAAAGTTGCTAAATTCTTATTTTAATGTAATTAACCTAAGAAAAATGTAAAAAGTTGGAAAATGTGAAATTTCAAAAATAATAATAAAATAATAATAAAATAATATTAAAAATCCAAAAATTCTAAAAAATTCTAAAAACTTGCAAACTAGCTTATTTTAACCTAAATAATCAGAAAATCAAAGTGAAATTACCAGAATACCCCTAATGGGCCCTCAAATGGGCCAAATCCAAAATCAATCAACACAAATGGGCTTTTGGGCCCAATAAGTCAAACTTAGCCCAATTGACTTGGAAAAGCCCTATTTGACTCAAAATTCAATTCTAAGAACAAAACTCTAAAGGCCCAAAAGCTGAAAATGAGCTTATCACAGCTTATTGAACACTCAGCTTATTCTTATTGGGCTTTTCAGCCCATTAAGCCATAAGCTAATGCCATAAGCTCTAAATTGACACACAACCTTCTTTTGGGATGCTTATGAGATCTTTAAAAAGAATTTTTGAAAAAGCTCACTCAATAAGCCAGAAATAAGCAAAGAAAAATTTCACTAAAAGACAAAATAGTCGTTTTAGAGATTTAGGGCACCTCGGGACTTGATTCAACTTGCAAAAGCTTTCAAATGGACTCAATAAGCAAAATCAATCAACAAAAATCCAATAAGCACAACCAATAAGCTAGAATAAGCACAAATGAACTTATGTAAAAGTCAAATGGGTTGGTTTTCTAGTCAAACCTTAAAGTCAACCACCCAAATGCTCCAGTATGAACAAATGGGTCAAAATATGAGCACCTATTACAAAAACAAAGTTGTTGCAGGTTGGAATAAGCTATTATAGCTTATTAATAAGCTGACACCAGTTTTACACTATCAGTGGCAACCAGCAGGGGAAAGGAGTTCCCACTGCTTTGACTATTTGACCAAGCTTATTTGAGATTTCTGGTTTGATTCAATTGGAAACAAAGGCACCCTTGTGATCAGTGAATCACAAGGAGTCAATAGCAACAATAAAATCACAAATTGGTTCACACAATAAGCCACAATAAGCGAAACAGTCACCAGATATGCACCAGATATGGAAATAAGCAGTTAAGCACTTAATAAGCAGATTTAGCCACAATAAGCCAACCAAACTAAACAGGATGCATACACAAGCTATATAAACTAAGAACAAACATAAAGCAACAAGAATCAAACACTGAATCAAAGTATATAACAAGAAAAAGCACTAGAAGTTACTGATGAACAATGAACATATGCAGAAACAAGTTTGCTGATATACTTGACACTTGATCCAATTTCAACCCTCAAATCCTTTTTCCCTGGTGTGATTAACTATGATTTAGCACTTGTTAGCTCTAGCCTATGCTTAGATCTAGGTGTCCTCAAAATCCTAGCCAATTTTACCAAGTATTTAAGATTTTATAGCCAAATCAAGAATCTATGTGTTCAAAACCCTCAAACCTGCAAACAGATGAACAAATACACCAAAATAACAGATACCAACTCTTGCTACCATAACACAAGCACTTAACAAACCACAATCCTAACTTATGCAGTAAACCCAAACACCCTTTTAAAACTTGATTCCACAAATTTTCAAAGGCTCATGAAGATTTAACCCACAAATCAGATCAATAACACCTGAATAACATCAAACCAAGCCAAATCAACAATAATCAACCACAATAACACAGATTCAAGCATAAACATGCAATAATCACCAAATTCAGAAAAATAAAAGAGAAAATGAAAAGGGAGAAGGATGCAAACCTCCAAGACCTACATCCAGGCCCTGGATTGTTTGAGCTTAGGTACTCGCAGAACAAGTACCAGCTTCCAAGCTGCTAAGAAGAACAAACCACAAGGTGAGATCAAAATAATGCCAACTTTCTGATTTTTGATGCACAAGCTTTATCACTTAAAACCTTGCCTCAAAAACCTTCAAATAAGATAACGGAACTCAGATTTTTGCTTCTCAAACACCAAACTTTTATAAATAACAGATTAGAACTCAAAATTTTAAGAAATTCAAACTTTATTTTATAAAAAGGAATTACAAAGATTTAAAGCTAAAATCTGGAACAAAGCTCTCTCACAGGTTGAGGAGTCTTTATATAGGCAAATGCCAAGGCTAGCACTATTCACAAACCCTAGAAGTGAAATTCCCTAAATGCCCTAAGTCCTTCTAGACGTTTTCTTGGTGTGAGCTGTCCAAAATGATCCTGGATGTTCATTTTAGCTTTGAAATGAAGCATTGATCCTTAGCTGTTGATTTGGACACGTCACATAACTTGGAGGGCAAGTAGCATTCTGATTGGTGGAAAGGGAATTGGGGTGGGGTCCTTTGTGAGTGGGAGTGAGGGTTTTTGGTGTGGGATGTGTTTAAGGTGAGGTGAATCAAACGTGTGCAAAGGTAATTGCAAATTACCCTTTGTTTTAAGTGATGTAATTCTGTGTGGTAAAAGGTGAACAGTAACACCTTTTGATCCGAAATTGGGGGAATGGGATGTGTTTGGCGCATTTTTGGAGTTTGAATGTTTCAGTGCACAAAAATGGTCCTTGTACTTTGGGATTTTTGGTAAATTAAGTCTTTCAGCCTCAAAAACGTATTTCCCTTTGTATTAACTTTCACCATTTGTCACTTTTGGCACCAAACTTTTGGAAAAAGGTTTACAAGGGTTATTTTTGACATTTTTGCATAATTCAAGGGCTGATCTTGGACATTCTTGATCTTCAAAGGTCTTCAATGTATATTTGGCTTGATGAGGGACCATAATTGACAATTTGGAATTGTTGAGGGACTAATCTTGCCATTTCTTCAAAGTTGAAGGACCTTTTGTGTAATTTTGACAAACTTAAGGGACCAAACTTGTAATTATTAATATACAAGGGTTTTAAGTGTCATTTCTTCAATAAATGAGGATAAATCTTGTTTGTCTTCAAGTATTCAAGGTATTTGTTGAGAATTCCATGATTAGGGCCCGGTTCTTTGTACGGTTTTGTTTCTCGTGTCCGTTTTTCCTTGTATCTTGTGATCTTTTGTCTTTTTCACGATATCCATACCTAAAATACACAAGTAAACAAACACAAGCATATATATGGTATTTTATGACAAATTTATGCATTTAAAGCCCGAAAAGAACGATGATATCATGTATAAATGCCATCTCATCAATGCTTCATTTGAGTTAAAACCTACACCAAGTCTTTCCTTAGAATGAATTTGTTTATTTAACATATCATCAAGAGCACTAGTACCTTTCATGAACTTTTCCAGTTTAATGGAGGTGCTCTTGAGATCTTCATTCTCTAATCTAAGTTTCTCACAACTTACGCAACCTAAATCAACTTCTTTATTTTTCTCAAGCTTGGCTAATTTTTCCCTTAAGTTCATTGATCTCATTTTCAAGCTTAGTTTTGGTTGATTTTAAAGTTTTTGTTCTTTTCTATGAATTTAAGGCTAAGTTTATGTAAATTATCATATTGGCCTTCTAATTCAATATAATCTAAGGTGGAGCTATCATTGCTATAATATTCGGTTTCGGAATGTACCTCTTTAGAAGTGTGAGCCATAAGACATTTCTCCTCTTTGGGGTTGTCATCAACATCTTCACCGCTATTGCTCCAAGAACCACTAACGAATGTCGTGTGATTCTTATCGCGTGAGGGCTTTGGACACTCAGTAATGAAGTGATTTGGATCACCACATCTAAAGAAATTCCTATCACCTTTTTCGTTCTTGGCAAACCGATTCTTTGAGAATGGTTTCTTGTCATTGTTGGGTTGCCTCACGTGTTGACCTCGTCTTTTGAAGAACCTCTTGAAATCTCTCACCGTTAATGCATACTCCTCGTCGTCGCTATCCGAGGAACTATCATGATCGCTTTGTGCCTTCTTGGCTTTGAGTGTAAGAGACTTCCTTTCACTCTTGGTTTTCACCAATTCCGAGTCCTTCAAAATTATCATCTCATGAACCTTCAAGTTGCCTATGAGTTCATCGAGTGATAAAAATGAGAGATCTTTCGATTCTTCGATCGTCGTGAATTTTTCTCTCCACTTCGGATGTAAGGCCCTTAGAAACTTCCTAACATTGTTCTTGCTAGAAAAACCTTCATCAAGTGCTTTTAGACTAGTAATAATAGTGTTAAATCTAGCAAAAGCACTATCAATAGTTTCGTCTTCTAAGATGACAAATTGTTCATATTGTTGGACAAGAATATCGATTTTGCTTTTTTGACATGGCTATTACCTTGGTGGGTTACTAAAAGAGTGTTCCAAATATATTTAGCGGTTTCACACATAAAAATCCTTTCATACTCTTTCTTAGGTAAAGCATTATAAATCACCATTTTAGCCTCATTATTTTTCGAAAGTTTCTTTTTAGTATCGTCATTAGCTTTGTCAAAAGTGACCAATTCTTTTGTTTTAGAAACTTCATTAAAGTGATAAGGTAAAAAATCATCATTGATAATAACATGCCAAAGATATAAATCTTTTGTTTCCCATAAGTCTCAAATCTATTTTTCCAATAAATAAAACTATCGGTTTCAAAAAGTGGTGGTCTTTGCATAGATTGCCCTTCTAGGTACTTGTTGGAATCCATAGATCGATTCAAGTTTTAAAATACAATATACTTTAATAATACTTGAGCAACCCGCTCTGATACCAATTGTAGAAACTAGAAAGGGGGGGGTGAATAGTTTCTTATATTTACTTGTTAAATGATGGTTTTCCAAAAATCCTTTTTCTCAAAAACTTAGACTTAAGGAAATATGCGAAATCTTATTATGCATAATATGAACAATGATAGTGTAAGTAAACTAAGACTAACTAATATATATGCACAAAGAATAAAGAATGTAAAGAGTTAAGGGTAAAGAAAGATCAAACCAAACACCAAGGATTTATAGTGGTTCGGCAACGAAGCTCACTCCTCGTTCCTACTCCACTCCTCGAGTACTCCTTACTCGAGAGTTCACTACACAACAAGCTCCTTATGGTAGAAAACCGTACACGTTACTTAACCAATTTCCGACGCTAAGCTAAAATTCGAGCCCTAATCGTAGCTAGAACCAATCTACACAACTATACTTAGTACATACACAACTTCCAAATAGACACAACTACTTGGATCTTCACAACTATGACACAACAACAAATGTATAAGATTTGATCTTCAAAGGATCTTTGGTGGTGGACTAAACACTTCACAAGGATAGTGTTCTTGTCTTTGTACTCGAAGAGGAAGGGATGGATGGGATAGATTCACTTCTAAACAAGTAGTAATCAATCAAATGATCAAGGATTTGAGTGATTTAAGAAGTATGTTTGAATCTGGAAATTTATGTGCAAAAGATGTGAAGAGAATATCTGAGAAAGGTACACTATTTATAGGACAAAGGGCCAACGGCTATATCTGCCCGCGGTTCCTTATCTCAGCCGGCGGTACCTTATCGATAAGGAACCGCCTGGGCACTAGGGAACCGCTGGAGTAGACTATGCTCCCTTTTTTCCTTTAGTGGTTGAGGTCTTCTCTGATTATACAATATCCTGAATGAATATTCCAAATCAAAAAAGAATATGCCATTTTCAATATTTCAAATATTTAATTTAATAAAACATTTTCTTAAAAAGAAAGTTTAATTATAAACTTGTCACACTTAATAAAAGGTGAGTTTTAAGAAAAGATTAAAACACTTGATCACTTGATTAAGGTTAGTACTTGTTTATTCATACCTTAAGTTAAAATGGGTAAAATGAAAAATACTTGAACTCAAGAATTCGTTTTTCGTTGTTTTCGTAAATGCTTGTTTTTACATATTGTCGTAATCAAAACTAAGCGCGACCAAAAAATGCAAGTAACATTTTTAGGCATTATTGCATTAACAAAATGAAAATTGTTATGCAGTCCTTCTCAAAGAACTTCCGGAGAAACTTGGAGATCCCGGTTGTTTGTGTTACCTTGTTCATTCTCCCAAATCGAAGATTGTACGGCCTTAGCCGATCTCGGGGCTAGTATCAATTTAATGCCATTGAGTGTTTGGAAGAAGTTATAATTACCCGATCTTACACCAACCCGTATGACTCTTGAGCTAGCAAATCGAACTCTCGCTTACCCCGTTGGTATTGCTGAAGATGTTTTTGTTAGAATTGGTACCTTCACTTTTCCGGTTGATTCTGATGTTGAGATGGATCCTCGTATTCCGTTAATACTTGGACGCCCATTCTTGCGAACCGGAAAAGCTTTAGTCGATGTTGCCGAAGGTGAGCTAATTCTTAGGGTCGGGAATAATCAACAAGTCTTTAAAATGGGAAAGATTACAAGCAAATTCAATGGAAAAGAATCGGCGAAAATGATTGATGTGCTTCAAGACGAGCTTACTACAACTCCTTTAGAAAATACAAAGCTTGACGTCAATGATTTTGTACTACACAACAATCCTCTTTTCGAGCCTTTCTATGATAATCCACTTTTTCAAGAACATGTGGACGATTCTGATGATTCTCTTTCCGATTTAGATGCTCCACCAATTTATGATGATTATGGTGATTCTACTTCCGAGTATGAAGACATGCCGATTTATGATGAGTTTGATGATGATTACACTCTTTCGAGTGATTCTTTAACTGTTGAGTCTTTTGATGATGTTTTTGCTCCTGTCTTTGATGAGGATCCTCCGCCAACAACGTTTGATACTACTTTAGAGGATTACTCTTTTAAGGAAGATTTCGCCACCTTTCTCAATACTTACTTTCCTAATGAGCATGATTCTCCTACTTTGTATTTCGATTATGGCCTTTACCCTCCTTCGGACTTTAGGAAACCTGTTTCAAAGAAAAAAAAAATCGGACGATACCAACATTCAGAGTACTCATGTATTAACACCTCTCTTTCCACCTTCTTCGGATGAGATTGTACGGTACATGGGCGAATCTTCTTCAAGTTCTACTGAGTGTCTTTCTTATTTCCCCTAAAGGAAAAGGTGTTTGATCCTGGTATTAGTGTTTTTGAGCCATCTCAGTATCCATCTTATGAAATAAAAGAAAAGATTTTTAGAGTATTCGGAGCTACGCTTTCACCGTACCACACCTTCTACTATCACCGTGTGCAACATTTGTTTAACACCCCCAAATTACAATGCGCAACAAAAATACACATTTGGGTGCTAAACACAAACATCATTTCTCAAAGCACTTTAAACGATCTCAAAATGATACCTTTGAAGTATAAAAGGATATAACTTTACCATTGTCTAAAACTTTCGATCCCAAGTAAAACAATTTTAGAAATATCAGAGTTACATTTAGGTCCCCCAAAGACTTTATCAAATCCACAAACAATTTACCAAAGTACTTGACCGTACATTATTATTTTTATGACAAAAGGGAAAGAAATCCGTTTTAGACCAATCACCACTAAAGCAATCCCGCAATCCTTCTCCAGCAAGCTCCGCAATTCATCAACTTTAATCACCTGAAATACATGCTTAAAATCATCAACACAACGGTTGAGCGAGTCTATAGGTTTTCCAAATCATCATTTGAACACAAGAGAAAAATCAATCAAGATCATTTAATAGAATTATTGATCATTACAATCTATTATTCAGGCAATCTGGTATATAACAATAGCTATTAATTGTATTAAGCTCATGACACCGAGCCCTTAACTTAGTCACCCACGCCTAAAGCCGACATGACTAGATGAAATTCCAGTGCCCCTACTAGGGTATCATTTGCAAGAATACCAATTCTCATTCTCGTAAAATTATCCTTCCCAGCGGGTTACTCAACGTAAAACCCTGGTCTCAAATAGGGTCGTCAGCCCAATAGTACTATTATTAGTATAAGCGGCTATTCCCAACTCACAACATCAAGTCAGAAGATAGTTAACGGCTCATGAATTTAGGGACTTTTGCAAATTAGGTACTTATACAATTCAAATCAACAAAGGCAACAAAGGCAACATTCGGGTCCAAACCAATCAATCATGACTTGTGTTCATTTTACTTTCAAATAGCATGTATCCCCCTCGCGGGTTTTAAAATCATTCAAAACAATTACAAAAGCGAGGCTATAGACTCACCTTAGTATAAGAGATCTAGCGAGATGATCGTCAATGGTAATAGATGCCTCTCAAACACGAGAACCACTACCTATCAAATAAGGCGCGTTCATTAATAATGACTTGAGAAATAAATCATACATAAGAACATCAAACTCAAACTCATAAAGTCACAATAAACTCGAGAGAAAACGATATAAATAACTTCATTACACTCTACTACACATTCACTTTACCATTTTACACTTTTTAAGAAAGTCCGCCGGCACATACTACATTTACTAGCTTATTTACCCCTTTTAAACTTATCAATCGTTTATGAAACGAATCGATAAACTAACTTACTATATGTAGAAAGTCCTACTTCAATTTTATCAAATGAATTTACTTTTAAAGTCCTTTACCCGACTCATCTTCAAACTACAAAATCCGGACAGATTTACGTTAATTTTTTTTCATACAACCGTTTTAACTTCTTTAAACGACTCCGTTTGCAAAACCGACACTCGGGTTTTAAAATAAACTTAACATCTAAGGTTAATACTAATTATCAGTAGGTTACACATTTCAAAAATTCATTTTATAGTCCCCGAGATTCGATCCAAATATCGACAACAACAATATGTAGTGCCGATACTCGTCTCCCGGTACACGATCAATCAAAACATCATAACTTCGCGCTCGTTTGGAGATAGAAGCTCTACCTTATATCAAATCGAAGCTAATCAAATTATCTACAACCCTAGGCTATAAATTAAGCCATTTTCAAAACATAAAAATTCGGATTTTACAGTTTACTTACTGTTATAAAATGACCATCAAAATCTTGTACAAAATCACCTTTTTGATCAAAACCAACCATGAAAATGATCATTCCTATACCCTAACATCAACATATATGAACCATAACATCCAAATCATCATAAAAATCAAAACCTTTGAATCAAAATGATGTTTTTAACAAAATTCTTACAAGAATCACCATTGATCATGCCAAGAACACCATGCATGATCATGGCTTTCACCTACCAACATCAAAAAAATAAAAATGCTTGCATGTATGATTTTCTTACACCAAAATGATCCTTGATCAATTCTAAGATAGGGTCTTGCTTTAGTTTTACTCAAATCATAATCAAAATCAAGTTAAAATTGAAAATTGAATGGGTTTTGGGGTGGTGGTGATGTTTTAGCAAAATAGAGAGAGAAGAGAGAGATAGATGAAAAATTTTCGTGGAGAATTTGTGTTGTGTGTGTTTATTTAAGCTTTTTATATAGTGCATGAGGGACCTTGGTTGTAATTTTTAATAGTTGTAGCTAAAAAGCGGGAAATAACTATTAGTCAATTTTGAAAATATTTACGGGGCTCGGGTTTCATAAAGATACTTTTAAAATTTAAAACGTACCTCAAACATAATAATATCGACTCCCGACTCGACTTAACACGTCATTTAAAATAAAACATCAAAATGACCAAAATCGAATAACCGACAATAAGACGTAAAAGATTTGGCACCCATCGACATCACGCTTGCTAATACTTAATAAGTGTGAAAACACTTATCCTTTTACCACTTAATTATAATAATAACCAAACCAAAACGTGTATTTTATGTTGTAAATGTCGGAATTATGCGTGGTTTGTGTTTTTGTTGTGATTTAGGACCAAAATATGAAAAGAGAAGAAAACACGCGCTTTCACGGGCTTTTATCGAACAAAAAGACAAAAGACGAAGTCGAAAGATCAAGAGTGCAAAAAGAACGGAAGTCCAAGGCCTATTCTGAAGATTTATCGAAGAGCAAGTCTAAAGACGGAAGTTTAATAAATCCGAAGAACTCAAGTCTAATTACTGAAGAAATTACAAGACGAGTTTAAATAATCCCGAGACAAAGTCGAAGAATTAAGAAGACGAAAAGACGAGAAAGAAAAGACGTGAAGAAGAAAGAAAAGAGCAACACATGCTTCCTTACCTTCTCCCTATAAATAGAGTCATATCACCTCATTTTAGTTTTGTTGGCTATTTTAACAAACTAGTCTTCCACCATTTTCATTACTTGCACATTTATTTTCATGTCATTTACTTAATTGTCAATTTAATTACCTTGTTTTGCACATTAAATTTCTTGCCTTTAATTCAAGTCTTTTAATTTTGTTGTTGAATCTTTATTTTCCTTTAATCAAGCTTTTCTTTATCATTCTTATTCTACTTTTCTTGCTTTTGATTTTGATTATTAATCCGAATTAAGCATTCTTTCGTTTAATCTTATTGCTTATTTGATTAAAAAGTTTATCTTTTTATTTCTATCTAGGCTTTTATATGAATTAAACTATAAGCTTGACAATCTTATTGGCTTATTTTGTATTTAGCTTATTAGTTTTAAAATTTTCTTAAAAGTTTTATCTTTCTTAAAGTTTGCTTATTTTGTTTGCTTATTTTGTGTTTTGAAAAGGTTTTTAAATTCGTACTTGTTTAATTTTACTTATCTTGTTTTAATTAAATTTTTGGTATTTGCTTATTGTCAGAGTGCTTAGTTGGTTTTTGCTTATTGCGAATTTCATTCTATCGGGAAGAGGTATTTGGATTCCGACAGCTTGTTACGATCGCAAAAACCACAAGGGTTTCTACATTGCGATCGGTATTGCGATACTCCCCTTATTCCGATCAAGATTCCGATCGCTCATTGCGATCGTGGATTGCGACGGGGCTTAAGGTTGTATTGCGACTGAATGCTGCCAAATTTTTGACAGCCATATTCCGACAGCTTACAAATTCCGATGGGATTCCGATACATTATTCCGATGGCTTCCTTTGTTCTATATTCCGATGATTTCATGTTATTCCGATAGATTTGACTTAATACATTCCGATAGACTCTAGGTTTAGACATTCTGATAGAATTGTTCTTACTTATTCCGATACCTACATTCCGATAAGTATTCTGACGGTTTTGTGGTGACAGCATTCCGACGAGATTCCGAAAGATTGGGATTTCTTTTCTATTAATATTTTGTCTTAGTTTTATTTTTAATTTTGCATTGTTTTAATTTTTTAAATTTTTCACGCTTCCCGAAATTTCTATTGTTACCAAGTGTTTTTCTAGTTTTTATTTTTAGAGAAAAAGTGACAGTTTTTCTCGTTTTGCTTTTAGCCTATTTTAATTACGTTTTACATTTTTATTTAATTGTCAAATTTATTTTTCGTCAAGTTTTAATTTCTCGTCATTTTCTTTTAAAATTTTTTAATATTGCACCATTTAGGTTTTAATTAGTTTTAGTTCTAATTACCCGTCATTTATTTTAACGTTTTGCATATTTACCTTAATACAACGACAAATCTATTATTGTTCCCACCAAAAGACGACTGAGTCGCACGTTCAACTGTTATCAATTCGATTAGGCCGATTTCAACGAACAATTTTTCTAACTAAAACCTAGTTATTAAATGGCGCCGTTGCCGGCTCTTTTCGTAAAGATTAACGGTTTTCTGTGAGAGACGCGTTGAAATTTGGGATCCGTTCACTCGTGAACGTTATTTTTCTTGCTCAAAAATTTTCAAAAATCCATAAAAATTAAAAATTGTTAAAAATCCATAAAAATTAAAAAATTTCAAAAATCCAAAAAAAATTATTTTTTTTACAAGTACATATATATTCTCTGTTTCTTTGGTATCTTTTTCTTTTTCTTTTGTAGGTATATACGTACTAGATCTTCAACTTATCTAGAGCCCGAGACTCGTGAAGATTTAGATATGGCTGGTGTGAACAACAACAATAACCCACCGCACCTTAACAATAATAATAACAACAATGTTCCCCCACCTGATCTTAGAACGATGGAGGAGCTGTGTCAACCTACGATGAATGGACGAGGAGGACCGATTGCGCCGATGCAAATCACGGCTCCAGAGTTTTCGTTGAAGCATCACATGATCCAACAAGTCCAAAATACTTGTCCATTTCAAGGATTGCCGGATGATGATGCCAACAAACACCTCGACAAATTCATTGCCGTTACTCAAAGCATGAAGTTGCCCGGGGTTACTATGGATTTTCTTCGCCTTTACCTATTTCCACACACCTTATCCCACCATGCCGAAAAATGGTTTGATCGTCTTCCGAAGAATTCAGTTCATACTTGGGATGAGATGACTCAACGATTTTTGTCGCGCTACTTTCCACCATCCATGGTCACGAGCCTTCGGAATCAAATTAGTGGATTTACTCTAGAACCTGATGAATCACTTTTTGATGCTTGGAAACGATATAAAATTTTGATCGATCGATGTCCAAACCACAACATGCTCCCGGTTACTTTAATTGATACTTTCTACAATGGTTTAACTTTTCGTGATCGTGATACGATTAATGCAGCCGCCGGTTGCACATTTATGAAAAGAAGACCTGAGGAGTGTAGAGAGCTTATCGAGAACATGACTACTCATCACAAAAATTGGGATTCATCCGCATCCTCAAGATCAAACCCGAGAGTCAATGTGTCTTCTACTTCTTCAAACCCTGATATCACCGAATTGACCCACGCAATGGTCGAAATGAGCAAGAATATGAAAATTTTGGCTACAAATCAACAACAACAAGTTAAAGTTGTAGAAACTTCTTGTGAGACTTGCGGCGGTCCTCATTCATACACTGATTGTCCCTCTACTCACGACAATCCAGAAAACGTGTATGCAACTTATGGTAACTATTCAACGGAAAGCCATCAAGCTCGACCTCAAGGTGATCGTAACTTGCTAAGTTACCGTTCTAACAACTTTCTTTCACCCGGTTTTTCTCCTCAAAACCACAACCCCAACAACTACAATAGAAGCAACCCAAACCCACCTCGAGCTTCTAATCCTTATCACCTACCCGCTCAACAAGCCCCACCCATTAATCAAGATGTTGAAGCCTTCATGAGGACCCAAGGAGAGCAAATCAAGAATCTACAAAGCTAAATCATCAATTTGAAAGGAAATATCACTAAGCAAGGGAATGATATTAGATCCTAGCTTCGATATGATATACAAACCTATTTTAGCACTCAAACAAATGATTTGAAGAATATGCTGGCTAGTTTCTTACCAATGATATGTGTGTAAATACACATCTTTTCTACCACTTAATTACAATAATAACCGGACCAAAACGTATATTTTATGTCTTTTATGTCGGAATTATGCGTGGTTTGTGTTTTTGTTGTGATTTAGGACGAAAAGGTGAAAAGTGGATAAAACACGGGAATTCACGGGCATTTACGGACTTTTATTGAAGAAAAAGATAAAAGACGGAGTCAAGAAGTCAAGAGTGCAAAAAGAACGGAAGTCCAAGACCAATTCTGAAGATTTATCGAAGAAAAAGTCAAAAGACGAAAGTTTACTTAAAGCCGAGGAACTCAAGTCTTATTTATCGAAGAATTAAAAGACGAGTTCAAAGAAATCCCGAGCCAAAAGTCATCAAATTCCAAGATTAACAAAAAGATTAAGAAGGAAGGACTTAAGGGCGCAATTAAGAAGAAAGGAAGGAGGGGAGGAAGCTTCCTCTAACCATCCTCCTAATCACCTATAAATACTACCCATTTTCATTCATTTGTTCTTGTTGGCTAGATTGACAAACTAGTTCTTCCACCTTTATTTTATTACACCCTTAATTACATGCACCTTTAATTACATGTCTTGCACCTTATTTACCATTTAATTTCAAGTAAGTGTTTCTTTTAATTCTCGCACCTTTACTTTATCTTGTTGATCTCATTCTTCCTTTCTTTAATCTTTGATTTATATGCTTTTTATCTTGTTTACTTGTTTAAAGATTACATTTTTATGCTTTTGATTGTTTTAAATCATTGATTTTCATAGCTTATTTGGTTTATTTTCAAGCTTATATAGTTTTTACAAAAGTTATTTTTATATATAAGAGTTGTTTTTAGTAAAGCTTATCTTTTTCGTGTCTTTAAAGTTGTTAAATTTCAGTCTAGTAGCTTATTTTCATACGGTTTACTTTAGGTATTTCGTCTTGTGCTTATTAGGATTATAGCTTATTTTTCTAGCTTATTTTGTACTTTTTCTGCCGTATTCCGATTGGTCAAATCGGAAAAGGGTTTTAACATTCCGATTGGGGGGGTGTTTGTGGTATTCCGATCTGGGCTTTTGGCTATCATTCCGATCTGGACCTCACTACACATTCCGATTGAGGGGGCTTTGGTATTCCGATCAGTTTGATTTCTGGACATTCCGATTGGTACTAGTGACAAGATTCCGATTGGTGCTCCGATCCTCATTCCGATCGAGGTGTTATTTGGGTTATTCCGATTGGGATAGGTGACAGCTATTCCGATTAAGTATTCCGAACAGCATTCCGACCAAGGTCATATCCATATTCCGATCAGGTAGGTATATATTCCGATCTGGGGGTTTTGCTTGGTATTCCGATCAGTTAAGTGACATATTCCGATTGGTCTACCCAGATATTCCGACAGGTTGGTTTGATATTCCGATCAAGGGAAGATTCCGATTTGGGAGGTTTTTCATTTATTTTGTCTTGTTTAATTTTAAGTTGTTATTTTAATTCTTGTCTAATTTTAATTCTCGTCACGCTTTAATTTTTGTCATCTAATTATTTTACTTTCCGTCACGTTTTTAAATATTTGCACTTTTCGTTTAATTAGACTTAAATTTACGTTAACGCCATTTTACTTTAACGCACTTTTACTTTTAATTGTTTTTGCACTTTTTCATATACTACAACGACAACCTTTTTGTTCCGCCAAAATAAACTGAGTCACACATTAAACAAGTTTTTCAATTCGAAGAGATTGGTACAATGAAAATTTTTAACCTGAGTAAAATCGAGTTATCAAATGGCGCCGCTGCCGGCTCTTTTCGTAAAGATTAACGGTTTTCTGTGAGAGACGCGTTGCTTTTTAGGATCCGTTCACTTGTGAACGTTATTTTTCGTGTCAAAAATTTTCCAAAACCCCCAAAAACATTTTCAAAATCATAAAAAGCATTTCTTTTCAAAAGTTGTGCACCAAAAATATTCCTCTTTATCCTCTAGTATGTTTAATTCTTTTCTTTACCCCTCTTATTCATAATTCTTCATGGATTCGTCTTGCGGACGGTGTGGGCGACCATGGCATGGTTTTCAAACATGTCCATGGTGTACTTGTGAGCGGTGTGGTTTTGATATCGACGACACACAATTTGGATTTTGTTCATTTTGCAATTCAACAAATTCATACTTCAACTCTTACAATACTTTCCCACCCTCTCCCTATGACAATCCCTATCCTCAAGACGCACCGGGTTTTTCTCCATACCCGTGGTGCTATATTTGTGGGGGCCCTCACGATGCTTCTTCTTGTGATCCGTCGAAGATCTTTGAGAAAGTTCCGTGCTATCATCCCAGTGTTTATAACCGTGAGCCCCCACGTCACACCGTCAATCCTCAACCCTGTCATGCATTTCCTCCTGATCTACTGGCCACACTTTTTGACAACTTTAAAAAAGTTCAAGAAGCCGTCAACAGGATGATGGAGAAATGGCAAGCGGATCAGCACCAAGAGCAGGTATCTAACCTTAATGCTTATACTCCTCCTCTTGTGCCTCCATATTATTATGACAGTGATGACGATGAGAGTCCTATTTCTTGGACCAATGAGAATGCTATTCCTTCTCCTGACTTGCCGGAGCCTAAGGATTCAACCATCTTAAGGGATGAGGATATTAGCACAATTCCTGCAAAGGAATCCGACGAATTCAATACGTCTAGCGCTGATAACCTGGTCTCAATTCCACGTGAATCTGAGTTGACATCCGACAGTGACGATGAGTATGATGCACTTTCTTCTGATGTTGTTCCTTCCACCAACACTTTGGAAGAGGATTCTATGGTTTTCTCTAATCCTCTTTTCGATCAAGATGATGATTCTACTTCTAGTGATGACGAGTCACTATCCGATGAAGACGTTCCGAAGGAAATTTTCAAGATTTATTCGAACCCTCTATTTGATTTTGATGACGATTACATATCTAGTGAGGTGAATCCACTCTTTGACGAAAGGATTGAAGACATTGATAGCTATGACTATCTTATTACTGATGAGCATACTTTGATAGCCATGACCCCTTCTATCGCAGAGGTGGAGAGTTCTGACTCTACTGGAAAGGTATCGCAGGTGGAAGGTAATTCTTCTCTTATTTCTCATACTATATTGCCCCCTCATCCTACTGAATGCACACCCAAGCGGGTGATGTATCAATTTCCCTCTCCGGGCAATGAGGATGAGTGTTTTGACCCGGGAGGTGACAATGACCATTTTATGATTAATACCCTTACGGCTTTGCCAATTGGTCCACATCCATTATCTTTGGAGGATGACAATGTGATTCCTATACCCACCCCACCTCCTGAGGATCAAGATTTCACATACTTCTCGTATGTTGAAAGGACATTTCTACCGTTTAAGACTTATCCTCCTGCCTCCCCTTTGTTATATTCCTCCGGGAACGGGGACAAGGTCTTTGATCCTGGTATAACATTAGAGGCTTCCCCATGGACCATTTAATTCGGGGACGAGTCAGGCTCGTGACTCGGATAACAAAAACAAGCGCTTCTTGGGAGGCAACCCAATTATCTATCTATCTTTTTCTTTGTTTTTACCATAAGTGTAGGGGAGACCCTTTGGTGTTTGCCCTCTCCTCCCCTCTCTTAATCAGGGATTCGAGCTTCAATGATCCACTCTTGATGATTCTTGACGACCCGTGATTCCATTTCCACATTTTCCCGGTTCTATCCTAAACTCTTTTCGATTCATAATTTTATATTTTCTCAATATTAAAATAGGAATCTCTTTAGTTGACCTTTCCTTAGAAAGATTTAAACAACGTGCACAATGTCCTAAGTGTAGGGGAGTTTACTCCCATATGCTTAATCATTGAGGACAATGTTTATCTTAATTTTAGGGGGGACTTCTATCGAAGTTAAGTGGCTCTTTTCCTTGTATTTGTCCTCAATTTAACCTGAAAATCAACTTTTCGACATTTTTCAAAATTTTTGATCTATTTTGGCCTATTAGTTTTTCCCTTTGTATAGTTATTTTCTTTCTTTGTTAGAATAAATGTTTAATAAAGTGGTTTTAATTTTCAAACGTTGTGAATCTTTTGACTCAACCCGAGTTTACTTATCTAACTTACTCTAGCTAGTATCCTTAACATGTTTAAGTCGAGTTTTGCTAGGCTTTTATATAGGGAGCTATCAAACGCGAAAGTCTTAACTCTTACGGGTTAAGAACAAGAACTTTTCGCAAGTTCCTATAATTGATCCTAGAGAGTCGTTTATCAAGGGAACTTTAAAATGCGATCTCTAAACTTGAAAAAGTCTAAGAGTTTGCAAGATCCTATAGGCGACTCGAAAACCCAAAACTTTGATTTAATAGGCTAAGCATCCACGAGTCTCATTACTTGAGATTTTAAACTGTGGAGAACGAGAGATGATAGAGCCAATTATAAATTTGGTATTCTTTCGGGAATTTATGTGAGTTAATTATGAGCCTATTCTCCCATCGCTTGCTAATAAATTTATCTGCAATAAATAAGGTTGTACGATTTGAAAAGTTACTTAGCTTCTAGCCCAAGATCGTTTAAAAGTTGCTCGGTATGGATTAGAGTTCATAGCCAAGGCATAACTTATTGAAGCGGGATGCGAAGATTGGCGAGTCCAAAAAGGTCCTAACAAGGCATGAGGGCTATATTTTGTTGCTAAAGATCCAAAGTGATGTGAAGAATCATTTATCGAAAATCAATATGAAGGATCGAGACACACGACGAAAAGCAAATACTCCCCAAAAGTCATGGAGAAGTGTATCCGAAAAGACCCTAACAAGGTATGAGGATAAATAGATCCAAGTCATAAAAGGAGGCGGATCGTTGTATATCAAAGTCCAAAATAAAGATTGGAGAAAAATGAAGAAGTCGTGGTCCAAGTATGAATCTCTCAAAAAGTTCAAGTGAAGAGATTCCATTTATGAAGAGAAGACCATAATTTCATGAACGTCTCTCAAGATTTGAAGTATGAAGTCACTGCCAAATATCGGTCCGAGAAAGGTCTCAAATCGCGAAGCGAGTTATGCCAAGATATGAACTTTATGAGGTCCCGAGAAGCAGTTTTAAAAGATTTTGTCCTTTAGCTAACTATTGATTAAATCGTTCACTTTATTTTCAGACTTAATAACTATCGAAATAAGTCTAAAATGCATCCTCGTGATTATTCAAGACAAAAATAATAAAATATAAGAGATACACCTAGGAATAAGGGAGTCTAAGTGAATAATTGGCCCACATGAGTTCATGTTAGTTTACTAACTTATAATGACAATGATCTCGTTTTTGAGCTTGGTATGGAGAAAGTGAATACTTGAGGATGATGATTATTCATGACATTTCCAAAACCCAAGGTATGCTTTTGATTTCTTTACTTTGAATGTTTATAGTTTCTATCTCTTTAATAAAGGCCAACATGGATTAATTATGATGAAAAATGTAAACGTGCTTTGTAACTAATGCATTGCATGAGGACATTACAATGGTCAAGTGTAGGGGATTTGATATGTGTGTAAACACACATCTTTTCTACCACTTAATTACAATAATAACCGGACCAAAACTTATATTTTATGTCTTTTATGTCGGAATTATGTGTGGTTTGTGTTTTTGTTGTGATTTAGGACGAAAAGGTGAAAAGTGGATAAAACACGGGAATTCACGGGCATTTACGGACTTTTATTGAAGAAAAAGATAAAAGACGAAGTCAAGAAGTCAAGAGTGCAAAAAGAACGGAAGTCCAAGACCAATTCTGAAGATTTATCGAAGAAAAAGTCAAAAGACGAAAGTTTACTTAAAGCCGAGGAACTCAAGTCTTATTTATCGAAGAATTAAAAGACGAGTCCAAAGAAATCCCGAGCCAAAAGTCATCCAATTCCAAGATTAACAAAAAGATTAAGAAGGAAGGACTTAAGGGCGCAATTAAGAAGAAAGGAAGGAGGGGAGGAAGCTTCCTGTAACCATCCTCCTAATCACCTATAAATACTTCCCATTTTCATTCATTTGTTCTTGTTGGCTAGATTGACAAACTAGTTCTTCCACCTTTATTTTATTGCACCTTTAATTACATGCACCTTTAATTACATGTCTTGCACCTTATTTACCATTTAATTTCAAGTAAGTGTTTCTTTTAATTCTCGCACCTTTACTTTATCTTGTTGATCTCATTCTTCCTTTCTTTAATCTTTGATTTATATGCTTTTTATCTTGTTTACTTATTTAAAGATTACATTTTTATGCTTTTGATTGTTTTAAATCATTGATTTTCATAGCTTATTTGGTTTATTTTCAAGCTTATATAGTTTTTACAAAAGTTATTTTTATATATAAAAGTTGTTTTTAGTAAAGCTTATCTTTTTCGTGTCTTTAAAGTTGTTAAATTTCAGTCTAGTAGCTTATTTTCATACGGTTTACTTTAGGTATTTCGTCTTGTGCTTATTAGGATTATAGCTTATTTTTCTAGCTTATTTTGTACTTTTTCTGCCGTATTCCGATTGGTCAAATCGGAAAAGGGTTTTAACTTTCCGATTGGGGGGGTGTTTGTGGTATTCCGATCTGGGCTTTTGGCTATCATTCCGATCTGGACCTCACTACGCATTCCGATTGAGGGGGCTTTGGTATTCCGATCAGTTTGATTTCTGGACATTCCGATTGGTACTAGTGACAAGAATCCGATTGGTGCTCCGATACTCATTCCGATCGAGGTGTTATTTGGGTTATTCTGATTGGGATAGGTGACAGCTATTCCGATTAAGTATTCCGAACAGCATTCCGACCAAGGTCCTATCCATATTCCGATCAGGTAGGTATATATTCCGATCTGGGGTTTTTGCTTGGTATTCCGATCAGTTAAGTGACATATTCCGATTGGTCTACCCAGATATTCCGACAGGTTGGTTTGATATTCCGATCAAGGGAAGATCGGAATATATTCCGATTTGGGAGGTTTTTCATTTATTTTGTCTTGTTTAATTTTAAGTTGTTATTTTAATTCTTTTCTAATTTTAATTCTCGTCACGCTTTAATTTTTGTCATCTAATTATTTTACTTTCCGTCACGTTTTTAAATATTTGCACTTTTCGTTTAATTAGACTTAGATTTACGTTAACGCCATTTTACTTTAACGCACTTTTAGTTTTAATTTTTTTTGCACTTTTTCATATACTACAACGACAACCTTTTTGTTCCGCCAAAATAAAACTGAGTCACACATTAAACAAGTTTTTCAATTCGAAGAGATTGGTACAACGAAAATTTTTAACCTGAGTAAAATCGAGTTATCAACCAACTACTCAACCCTCCACTTCGAGCTCTCTTCCTTCAAATACCGTCACCAACCCAAGAGCGAATGTGAGTGCTATTACTACACGTAGTGGAGCAACTCTTGTAGGACCATCTACCCCTCCCCCAGTTACCCCATCTACACCTCCTCCACCACCATTTATCCCTCCTACTCCTACGACTAGTATTAGTCCTCCATTACCGTCTCCACCACTTACTGACGAAGTACCCAAGAAACACCCTTCGCCAACCCCACCTTCCACCTATAAACCCAACATCCCTTATCCTTCTCGGTTAGACAAGAGCAAATTTCTTACTAAAGAGGATGCTCAAATCACTTCTTTTATAAAGATGATCTCACAAATGACCTTCAACATTAGCCTCGTTGAAGCACTTGTCCAAATGCCGAAATTTGTGAAAGCATTCAAGGAATTGCTTAACGAGAAGGAAAATATGGCTGAGTTTGTTAATACTCGATTGAATGAACAATGTTCTGCAACCCTTCTTAAAGAACTTTCAGAGAAACTTGGAGATCCCAGTCGTTTTGTGCTACCATGTACTTTTAACCAAACCGAAGCCGATCTCGGTGCAAGTATAAATCTGATGCCTTTAAGTGTTTGGAAAAAGTTATCACTACCCAATCTTACACCAACAAAGATTACGCTTGAGCTTGCAAATCGCACTCTCGCTTACCCTCTTGGTATTGCCGAAGATGTGTTCATTAAAGTTGGCACCTTCACTTTTCCGGTAGACTTTGTTGTTGTTGAATATGAAATGGACCCTCGTATTCCTTTAATACTTGGTCGACCATTCTTGAGAACCAGAAAAGCATTAGTCGATGTTGCCGAAGGTAACTTAATTTTGGTCAGGAATGATGCACAAGTGTTTAAAATGGGGAAGATCACAACCAAATCAAATGGAAGAGAATCAGCGAATATGATTAATGTGCTTGATGATTTTGTCGTCTACAACAATCCTCTAGTCGATTCTTGCTATGATAATCCACTCTTCCAAGATGATGTGGATGATTCTCTCTCTAATTTAGATCCTCCACCAATTCATGAGTCTCCACCGATCTATGATGACTACAATGATGATTCGAGTTCTGATATGGATGATTCTGATGATTTTACTTCTGAGTATCCAGACATGCCCACTTATGATGATTTTGATGAGGCTGATACTCTCTAGAGTGATTCTTCTCATGATGACCTTACTCCTACTTTTGATGAAGATCCTCCACCAACAATGCTTGATCCTACTTTGGATGACTAATCATTTGAGGAAGATTTTGCTACTTTTCTCAACACTTACTTCCCAAATGAGAGTGATTCTCCTCCTTTGGACTTTGATGATTATGGTCTTTATCCTCCTTTGGATATGAAGAAACTAGCTTGAAAGAAGAAGAAGCCGGACGACACTGATATCCACAGTACTTATGTCTTGACACCTCTCTATCCACCTTCTGAGGATGAGATTGTGCGATTTATGAGCGGATCCTCTTCAAGGTCTATTGAGCCTGAGTGTTATTTTCCCCTAAAGGAAAAGGTGTTCGACCCCGGTATTGCAATTTTTAAGCCATCTCAGTATCCATCTGATGAAATAAAAGGAATGATTTTTAGAACCTTTGGAGATATGCTTGCACCTCATCACCCTTGCTACCACCGTGCTCCATCTTTGCTTAAGGGAACCTTACCTACACTTCTTTGGCTTTCCTTGTTCGCCTTAAGCTTGTGTTACTTGATGGATGAAAACCATGTATTTGATCCCGGTGGATATGTTTCAAGCTTCTTCCTATGCTAATCAAGGTTGAGTCAGGCTCACGACTCGGTTAACAAAAACAAGCGTTTCTCGGGGGACAACCCGCAATATCTATCCTTTTTCTTTTGTTTTTATAATAAGTGTAGGGGGAGACCCTAGTATGTGTTTGTTGTTTTCTTTCTAATCATGTGCAGGGACTCGAGCTTTCAAGGATCCATTCTTGATGACTTTTGACGACCCGTGATTCTGTGTACCCGTCTTCCCGGTTCTATCCTAAACTCTTTTGATTCTCTATTTTATATTATTCAATATTAAAATAGGAATCACTTTAGTTGTCTCTTCCTTAGCAAGATTTAAACAAAGTGCACAATGTCCTAAGTGTAGGGGATTTTACTCCCACATGCTTAAACATTGAGGACAATGTTTATATTAAGTGTAGGGGGACTTCTATCGAAGTTAAGTGGCCTTTTCCTTGTATTTGTCCTCATTTTTACCAGAAAATTGATTTTTCGACATTTTTCAAAAGTTTTAATCTATTTTGTCCTGTTAGTTTTTCCCTTGTTATAGTTATTTTCTTTCTTTGCTAGAATAAATTTTCAATAAAGTGGTTTTAAATTTTTAAACCTTGTGAATCTTTTGACTCAACCCGAGTTTACTTATCTAAGTTTACTCTAGCTAGTATCCTTAAAGTGTTTAAGTCAAGTTTTTCTTGGCTTTTTTATAGGGAACTTTAAAACGCGAAAGTCTTAACCCTTACGGGTTAAGAACGAGAACTTTTCGCAAGTTCCTATAATTGATCCTAGAAAGTCGTTTATCAAGGGAACTTTAAAATGCTGATTCTAAACTTGAAAAAGTCTAAGAGTTTGCAAGATCCTATAGATGACTTGAAAACCCAAAACTTTGATTTAATAGGCTAAGCATCCACGAGTCTCATTCCTTGAGATTTTAAATTGTGGAGAACGAGAGATTATGGAGTCAATTATAAGTTTGGTATTCTTTCATGAATTTATGTGAGTTGATTATAAGCTTATTCTCCCATCGCTTGTTAATAAATTTAATTACAATAAATAAGATTGTACGATTTGAAAAGTTACTTAGCTTCTAGCACAAGATCGTTTAAAAGTTGCTCGGTATTAATTAGAGTTTATAGCCAAGGCATAACTTATTGAAGCAGGATGCGAAGATTGGCGAGTCCGAAAAGGTCCTAACAAGACATGAGGGCTACATTTTGTTGCTAATGATCCAAAGTGATGTGAAGAATCATTTATCAAAAATCAATATGAAGGATCGAGACACATGACGAAAAGAAAATACTCCCCTAAAGATCATGGAGAAGTCTACCCAAAAAGGCTCTAACAAGGTATCAGGATAAATAGATCCAAGTCATAAAAGGAGGCGGATCGTTGTATATCAAAATCCCAAATAAAGATTGGAGAAAAATGAAGAAGTCGTAGTCCAAATATGAAGAATCTCTCAAAACTTCAAGTGAAGAAATTCCTATTATGAAGAGAAGACCATTATTTCATGAACGTCTCTCAAGATTTGAAGTATGAAGTCACTGCCAAAAATCGGTCTGAGAAATGTCTCAAATCGTGAAGCGAGTTATGCCAAGATATGAACTTTATGAGGTCTCGAGAAGAAGTTTTAAAATATTTTGTCATTTAGCTAACTATTGATTAAATCGTCCTACTTTATTTTTGGCCTAATAAACTATCGAAATAAGTCAACAATGCATCCTCGTGATCATTCAAGACAACAATAAAATATAAGAGATACACCTAGGAATAAGGGATTCTAAGTAAATAATTTGCACACATGAGTTTGTGATAGTTTGCTAACTTATAATAACAATGATCTCGTTTTTAAGCTTGGTTTGGGGAACGTGAAACTTGAGGGTGATAATCATTCATGACATTCCAAAACTCCAAGGTAAGTTTTTGATCTTTTTACTTGTTTTCTTCTTTTATAATTTTCTATCTCTTTAATAAAGGCCAATGTGGATTGATTGTGATGGAAAATGTAAACTTGCTTTGTAATTAATGCATTGCATGAGGACATTGCAATGGTCAAGTGTAGGGGATTTAATAAGTGTGAAAACACTTATCCTTTTACCACTTAATTATAATAATAACCAAACCAAAACGTGTATTTTATATCGTAAATGTCGGAATTATGCGTGGTTTGTGTTTTTGTTGTGATTTAGGACCAAAATATGAAAAGGGAAGAAAACACGGGCTTTCACGGGCTTTTATCGAAGAAAAAGACAAAAGACGAAGTCGAAAGATCAAGAGTGCAAAAAGAACAGAAGTCCAAGGCCTATTCTGAAGATTTATCGAAGAACAAGTCTAAAGACGGAAGTTTAATAAAGTCGAAGAACTCAAGTCTAATTAATGAAGAAATTACAAGACGAGTTTAATTAATCCCGAGACAAAGTCGAAAAAGTCGAAGAATTAAGAAGACGAAAAGACGAGAAAGAAAAGACGTGAAGAAGAAAGAAAAGAGAAACACATGCTTCCTTCCCTTCTCCCTATAAATAGAGTCATATCACCTCATTTTAGTTTTGTTGGCTATTTTGACAAACTAGTCTTCCACCATTTTCATTACTTGCACATTTATTTTCATGTCATTCACATAATTGTCAATTTAATTACCTTGTTTTGCACCTTAAATTTCTTGCCTTTAATTCAAGTAAGTCTTTTAATTTTGTTGTTGAATCTTTATTTTCCTTTAATCAAGCTTTTCTTTATCATTCTTATTCTACTTTTCTTGCTTTTTATTTTGATTATTAAACCGGATTAAGCATTCTTTTGCTTAATCTTATTGCTTATTTGATTAAAAAGTTTATCTTTTTATTTCTATCTAGGCTTTTATACGAATTAAGCTATAAACTTGACAATCTTATTGGCTTATTTTGTATTTAGCTTATTAGTTTTAAAATTTTCTTAAAAAGTTTTATTTTTCTTAAAGTTTGCTTATTTTGTTTGCTTATTTTGTGTTTTGAAAAGGTTTTTTAATTCGTGCTTGTTTAATTTTACTTATTCTTGTTTTAATTAAATTTTTGGTATTTGCTTATGTTAATGTGCTTAGTTGGTTTTTGTTCATTGTGAATTTCATTCTATCGGAAAGAGGTATTTGGATTCCGACAGCTTGTTACGATCGCAAAAACCACAAGGGTTTCTACATTGCGATCGGTATTGCGATACTCCCCTTATTCCGATCAAGATTCCGATCGCTCATTGCGATCGTGGATTACGACGGGGCTTAAGGTTGTATTGCGACAGAATGCTGCAAAAATTTTGACAACCATATTCTGACAGCTTAAACATTCCGATGGGATTCCGATACATTATTCTGATGGCTTCATTTGTTCTGTATTCCGATGCTTTCATGTTATTCCGATGGATTTGACTTAATACATTCCGATAGACTCTAGGTTTAGACATTCCGATAGAATTGTGGTGACAGCATTCCGACGAGATTCCGACGGATTGGGATTTGTTTTCTTTTAATATTTTTTCTTAGTTTTATTTTTAATTTTGCATTGTTTTATTTTTTCAAATTTTTCACGCTTCCCGAAATCTCTATTTTTACCAAGTGTTTTTCTAGTTTTTATTTTTAGAGAAAAAGTGACAGTTTTTCTCGTTTTGCTTTTAGCCTATTTTAATTACGTTTTGCATTTTTATTTAATTGTCAAATTTATTTTTCGTCAAGTTTTAATTTCTCGTCATTTACTTGTAAAAAGTTTTAATATTGCACCATTTATGTTTTAATTAGTTTTAGTTTTAATTACCCGTCATTTACTTTAATGTTTTGCATATTTACCTTACTACAACGACAAATCTATTATTGTTCCCACCAAAAGACGACTGAGTCGCACGTTCAACTGTTATCAATTCGATTAGACCGATTTCAACGAACAATTTTTCTAACTAAAACCTAGTTATTAATACTCCTTATACTTATTAAATATTAAATATAAACCTTCCAACATCGGTTTAAACTTAAAACTCCAAAAATATATATCGTTCAAACTCATCCAAAAATTCCAAAAATAATCCTAAAATAATATTATATAATATTAAATAAATGACCTCGGGTTTGGGTTGTCACATCCTACCCTCCTAAAAGAGAGCGACGTCCCGGCGCTCGACCCCTCTTATATTCACATTCCATACCTCCAGAACAAAAGAGAACTCTTTTCCTTAAAGAAATCCTCAAGCTTCCTTTACGAATTCAAATCCATTCCTAGAATTCTTGTATCTTCACAATATAGTTCTCACTATGTTTCGACCTCATAAGAACTCTTCACAGTTCTTTCTTATGAAAAGCAACTTATCTTCAAGTTGAATTCCTTCCTTGTTGTTCCCAAAACAAATTTTTCTCTTCATAACGACACCTTACGCATAACCACGTTTCTCAATTTCAAACTCCATCGATTTCCTTCGATTGCCAACATAACTCTTCTGACAACTCCTTGTTACTACTAAACGGTCCTTAACCCATACAATCTTATCAATATTGCCAATATCACTTCTAGTTCAGTCATTCAATTCCACCTACATTTCTACAATAAACCGAAAAACTATTCGTATGTCCATAACTCACTATCTTTAACCTTCACAAATTGAAGTTCTTTATGTACCATCAATAGTACAGCCTTACAACTAGCATGACAATCATCTTCATATAAAAGTTACAACAATTTCTATGTCAATCACACATGCACAAGCATATCGTTCAATGTTCGAATTATCCTTTCACTATGTCCATCATTCTCTGTATAACACACAGTACTCAACTCAACTTTCATCTTTACTCAAACCAAATCGTATCGATTACTTGACTTGTGAGATTCCTTCATCACTAAGTCTCACTCTCTCAACTTAGATATGTTAGGAGTGCTCAATATTCCACGTCTAACTTGGCTTTTCAACAAAATCCTTTCCATAAGTTGACAAAATGTCGAAATCACTTACTTTGACATCCTTCCCTATCAGACCACTAACTTAATATTTCAATATCCTTTCTATCAAGTCCACACTTTTGCCATTACCAAAACTCAAACCTTAGAAGCTTTTTTTTCATTTTCTTCCTGATGAGTGCATCAGCTATCACATTCGCCTTTCCCGGATGGAAGCGAATCTCGTTGTCATAATCACTCACAGTCATAACCATCAACATACTCAGGTACTTAAAACATATATAATTGGTAATCCCCTACTCATTTCTTTTATCATCCCAATTAATTATGGAGCAACTTCTATGATCCTTTATCACTACAAACTTGATTCCATACAAGTAATATTTCTACCATCTCAAAGCAAACACCACAACTACATAACCCTTATGAGACGCATCACAGCAAACTACAAACTATAAATACTTTGGATCCTTTCAACAATGACAACATCGGTGCAGAACACAACCTACCCTTCAGTGCTCAGAATACAGCTTCCTCATCAGATGGGGATCAGATTTCGAAACTTACAATTTAGATGTATAAGTGGGACTAACACATCCAATTCTTCTTAGTTGGCTAAACCAAATGTTTAACAATCAGTGAAAACCTTTCGATAAACATCCGATAATTCCCAGCTTAGACCAAGGAATTAACAAATTTTTGTCGGCGTTGTTGGTACCGACCAATCCTTAATCGTTTAAATCTTGGTAAGATCTTCACGAATACCTTTGTTGTCAATCAACTGCCGTAAAACGCAATTATTTCAACTAACATTCACACATAGGAAACTTTACATACAAGTTTCTCTTTTTCCAACCATCCCAAAAGTCATCCTCATATGCTACTTATGTTCCTCCTTTCCCCATGGAATAAAATAGAATATCTTCAATAGATATAATAATTAACTCATCCTAATACATCTTACACACAAGATTCACCCATTCCATGAATACGGCATACGCGTTCGTCAATTTACAAAAACACCACTTGAAACTTAAAGTACCCACATCAAGTACGAAGAACAACTATAGGAATATCTTCCTTTTTTAATTCTCAGTTAACGATAACTAGAACTCAAAGCGATCTTTGAGTACACACTAGATCCAGACACGTTGCAAGGATCAAACAAATCATCAATCCTCGGTAATGGATACCGATTCTTGGCTGTCGGTTTGTTAAGCTCTCGATAATCAATACACATCCGAAACAATCCGTCCTTCTTCGACAAACAACATAAACGATCATTACTGTAACGAAACTTAATCTAATACATCCTTTATCCATCAATTCTCACAGTTGACCGGATAACTCATTCCATTCTAACGGTTCCAAATGATAAGGCTTACAAATACTACTCAACGAAACGCAGAAGCACTACACAACGAAACGCAAAAGCACCACACCTATCGCTTACAACAGTTAATCGACAAGAACACCACTTCATGAGGCGGCAACAACTCTGCAAAACTTCAGGAAAACTTCATAATACTCTCGAATCATTAACAGATCTCCCAACTTCTCCTCAACTACCCGATCACTAAGTACCTGAGCTAGGAATACATCATATCCTTCTTCTGCATACTTCCTTGTTTCCAAACAAGATACTTTTTCAAACAGAAAGTTCACTCATCACTTCTCACAGTCAACACTCAGTTCTCAACAAAATCTAAATCAGCAGCAATCAATTTATAGTGAACGTTAGTCCAATCTCAAGCATCAGCACTACGCACCACTAACCAATTCATACAAAAAATCTACATCTAAAAATTCCAACTCTTTGAGCATCAAGTCGATACTAAACACCTACCTTCCTAAATTCAAGGAACACACTCTCAGTGTAAAACTAACACTAGCAACCTTTCCATCGGTTAACTCCACATCATAGTTAATTGTCAATCTTATTGACTCTTCGTTGATAAAACAACTGAATCTTTACATTTCTGCAGTTTCTACCCGATCTGAAATCAAACAACATACTGACATAAAGAATCCTAAGTAAGAATATACCATTTACAACATTCTGACCTTAAGGTTTGTCAGCATCATTCAAACATAAACCGGAGTGGCAACATTCCTATCTTGTCAATTTTCTTTCCTTGGACAATTGCCTTGCTTGTCTTCTTTCTCACCACGGATAAAACATATCACTACTCCATAAGTACTAATTCCATTAACTAATTCTCTTTTTCTGCACTTAGCAACTTTATGACCAGGTTTTCCTAACTCTAGTCACAATTATGGAAAATTACCTACATGGTATAGAATACAACAAACACACTTGAGATTTATTTTATCACTTCTAGACACAGTGGCAGCACGAATCCCATCATTCCTTCCATGGTTTAAATACTGGTTTCAGTTATGTCTTTGGTTATCGTTATTACTGTAATCCTCACAATTATGTCCTTGATTCTGGTTGGACTGAGCAGATTCCCACTTTCTCTTATTGGATTCAACAATACTATCTTTCCTATCTTGCACCTCTATGTCTATTAAAGCATGCACCATCTGAACAACTTCATCGAAAGATTTAGGTTTTGAAGAAATAATCTCACCCTTGATATTACTAGACAATCCTCTAATGTACTACTTCGTTGTTTTACGGTCATTCACAAAAGTATCATGACATAGAAAATATAGCTCAGAGAATTTCCTAGTAAGCAGTAATATCATCGTCCCTTAGCTCTAATTATCTCAATTCGAGTTCCAACTGTCCTAGTTCCTTCTCGAGAAAAATCCTAGCAGTCAATAGTCCTTTCATCACGGTCCATGCCTTACTATTAGTCACAACCAATCCTAAAGTAGTCACTTGGTATTCCATCATCTTAGTGTACCATCCTGAAATGTAGCAGCAGCAGATTTCACCTTATTAGTTTCTGAACAACCAATAATCTCAAAAGTACTCTCTATCTTATCAATCCAACTATGCAATTCTAATGCACCACTAATACCACAAAACTGAGTAGAACCCCAATTCTGAAAACCAACATATATATATATTCTTCTGAACTTGCAGAACAGCAACAACACTATCATCTGGATCAGCAGCATCATCATTATTCTCAGTAGCATCATCATTATTCTCAGCAGTATCAACTGTAGCACCATTATCTCCAGCACAACTAACCCCAGCATCTTGATTCCTTACAGCACGGTCAGCTTCAGGTGTTCTAGCAATAACTTGTTCAATCATAGTATTCACAATAGCAGTCGTTAGTTTTGGCGACATATTTCAAGACACTTAGTCACGTAGCAATCTACTAATGACAGAAATATGCTTCCCTTACTCGTTCTTCCATCATCACAAAAGAAAGAAACATGATAAGTATACATATCAAGAATAAAGAAGGAATTCTTTATCAGGATGTCTCATGGATACTACATGCACGAACAACACAAACTACAATGGTTCATCAACCAAAACTCATAAGAGTTAACAAAGGCACATCATAGAGCATGAGGGTAATTCAGATTGCGTTGAGGATTCAACAGGATAGTGGCACTGTATGTCACTACAATCATATACCGAACAAACTTAAAGGATAATAAGTTCCATCACAACGCCATGACACAAGGTTTAAATAAGTTTGATCACAAAAAGAAAATAAGATACAAAGAAATCCATCTCGCGATTAGTTCCTTAGACACCAGCTCCTCATCCTACTTAATATTGCTGTCAGCTTCATCGCACTCATCTATTTCCTTTTTCGCACTTCAAAGTCAAATCCTTAACATGATAGTAGCTCACTCTCAAGATCCAATTACTCACTCATACGCAGCAGATTAATCACAAGGCAAATCTCAATACGACTTTCAACATTCCTAAACTTCCAAACTCTACTCAGAATTGATCTCACATGAGAATCCCTGATACAAGCTTTTTACCTAGTATAAAAATTTAAAATTCGTTGTGGTGATCTAATCGAATTGATCACTGGTTTAAGTGCGACTCAGTTGTCTTTTGGTGGAAACAATAGTTGTGTCATTGTAGTAAAATTAGAATGTGCAAAACTTTAAAGTAAATGGCTTTAATTTAAATCTAAATCTAATTTAAAATAACTGACAAGAATTTAAAGCGCGACGAGAAATTAAAAGGCAATTAAAAGTAAATAACGCAAACTTAAAACTATCCTAAAGGAAAACTTAAAACGCAACTAAAACATAAACTATGGCAAGGCTTAAAATAAATCTAAGACAAATAAACTTAAAGTGAAACTAAGGAAAAAGGCGGGAAAAGATAAAGCTTAAAATTTAAAAATAGAAACTTAAAATAAACTAAAAACAGCTCATTCGGAATAAACCTTCGTTCGGAATAAATCACTCGTTCGGAATGTCACCTTCGTTTGGAATAATTCTTCTTCACTCGGAATAATCAAGAAATAACCTTCATCCGGAATAACTTTTCTTCATTCGGAATATTCAAACAAAAGCCTTCATCCGGAATAAAACCTTGATCCGGAATAAATTCTTTATTCGCAATATGTCACTTATCCGGAATGTTTGCTTGGTTCGGAATATATGCTTTATCCGGTATATTTCTTTGGTTCGGAATGTGGCACTGATCCGGAATATCAAGTTGATCCGGAATAAAGTCTTGATCAGGAATAAACTAGACCAAACCCTTCATTCGGAATAAAAGCTCATCATTCGGAATATTCACTATGAAACCTTCATCCGGAATAATTCCTTTACTCGGAATAATTGGTTGATCCGGAATAATCCACTTATCCGGAATAAATCACAAAACTAACCAATGAATCCTTCGTTCGGAATGTATCACTGATCCGGAATAAAGGTCTTGATCCGGAATATTCAACAGACAACCTTCGTTCGGAATAAAAGTCCTTGATTCGGAATAACCTGGAAATCAACAGTAGCGAAGAACACGGGGAACAAAAAAGAAACGAATCTAAACCAAACTAATCAAGATCAACCAAAAGATTAAATTAAACTAATCACTAATGATCAACTAACAAATACTAATCAAACCAAATCAATAACACCAACAACAATAATCAAAATAATCAAAACCAACTTAATCAATTTAATAAAAACTCAAGAACATAAACATAAACATAAGATTGGATCAATCACAAGAAAGGAAGATGAGAGATTAACAATAAAGATAAAGATCAATAACATAAAAAAAGAAACTTACTTGAATTTAAAGGTGCAAGGTAATTAAATTTGACAATTAAGTAAATGACATGTATTTAAATGTGCAAAAATTAAAGATGGAAGACTAATTGTCACACTTAGCCAACAAAATCAAATGAAATGAAATGAAATCTATTTATAGGGGATTAGGGAGGTGCTTAGTGGAAGCTTCCTCCCCTCTTTCTTCTTTCTTTAATTATCATTAAGTCCTTGTCTTCTTAATTCTTCGACTTTTGTCTCGGGATTAATAAACTCGTCTGGTAATTTCTTCAATAAATTAGACTTGAGTTCTTCGGCTTTTAGTAAACTTCCGTCTTTTGACTTTTTCTTCGATAAATCTTCAGAATTGGTCTTGGACTTCCGTTCTTTTTGCACTTCTTGATTTCTTGACTTCGTCTTTTGTCTTTTTCTTCGATAAAAGCCCGTGAAAGCTGTGTTTTCTTCCCTTTTAACATTTTGATCCTAAAATCACAACAAAAACACAAACCACGCATAATTCTGACATTTACGACATAAAATACATGTTTTGGCCTGTTTATTATTGTGATTAAGTGGTAAAAGGATGGGTGTTTACACACCTATCAAATCCCTACACTTGACCATTGCAATGTCCTCATGCAATGCATTAGTTACAAAGCACGTTTTACATTTTCCATCATAATCAATCCATATTGGCCTTTATTAAAGAGATAGAAAATTCAAGGAAGAAAGTAAAGAAATCAAAGACATACCTTAGGGTTTTGGAAATGTCATGAATGATTATCATCCACAAGTTTCACGTTCTCCAAACCAAGCTTAAAAACGAGATCATTGTTATTATAAGTTAGCAAACTAACATAAACTCATGTGGGCCAGTTATTCACTTAGACTCCATTATTCCTAGGTGTATCTCTTATATTTTATTGTTGTCTTGAATGATCACGAGGATGCATTATTGACTTATTTCGATAGTTATTAAGGCTGAAAATAAAGTGGGACGATTTAATCAATAGTTAGCTAAAGGACAAAATCTTTTAAAACTGCTTCTCGGGACCTCAAAAAGTTCATATCTTGGCATAACTCGCTTCGCGATTTGAGACCTTTCTCGGACCGATATTTGGCAGCGACTTCATACTTCAAATCTTGAGAGACGTTCATGAAATAATGGTCTTCTCTTCAAAATAGGAATTTCTTCACTTGAAGTTTTGAGAGATTCTTCATACTTGGACCACGACTTCTTCATTTTTTCTCCAATCTTTATTTGGGATTTTTATATACAACGATCCGCCTCCTTTTAGGACTTGGATCTAATTATCCTCATACCTTGCCAGGGTCTTTTCGGATAGACTTCTCCATGATCTTTTGGGGAGTACTTGCTTTTCGTCGTGTGTCTCGATCCTTCATATTGATTTTCGATAAATGATTCTTCACATCACTTTTGGATCTTTAACAACAAAATGTAGCCCTCATGCCTTGTTAGGGCCTTTTCGGACTCGTCAATCTTTGCATCCCGCTTCAATAAGTTATGCCTTGGCTATGAACTCTAATCCATATCGAGCAACTTTTAAACGATCTTGGGCTAGAAGCTAAGTAACTTTTCAAATCGTACAACCTTATTTATTGCAGATAAACTTCTTAACAAAAGATGGGAGAATAGGTTTATAATTAACTCACATAAATTCACGAAAGGATACCAAACTTATAACTGACTCTATCATCTCTCGTTCTCCACAGTTTAAAATCTCAAGGAATGAGACTCGTGGATGCTTAGCCTATTAAATCAAAGTTTTGGGTTTTCGAGTCATCTATAGGATCTTGCAAATTCTTAGACTTTTTCAAGTTTAGAAATTGCATTTTAAAGTTCCCTTGATAAACAACTCTCTAGGATCAATTATAGGAAGTTGCGAAAAGTTCTTGTTCTTAACCCGTGAGAGTTAAGACTTTCGCATTTTAAAGCTCCCTATATAAAAGCCTAGCAAAACTTGACTTAAACACGTTAAGGATACTAGCTAGAGTAAACTTAGATAAGTAAACTCGGGTTGATTCAAAAGATTCACAACGTTGTAAATTAAAACCACTTTATTAAAAATTTATTCTATCAAAGAAAGAAAATAACTATAAAAAGGTAAAACTACTAGGCCACAATAGATCAAAAATTTTGAAAAATGTCGAAAAATTGATTTCTGGTTAAAATGAGGACAAATACAAGGAAAAGGCCACTTAACTTCGATAGAAGTCCCCCCTACACTTGATATAAACATTGTCCTCAATGTTTAAGCATGTGGGAGTAAACTCCCCTACACTTAGGACATTGTGCACGTATTTAAATCTTGCTAAGGAAAAGACAACTAACGAGATTCCTATTTTAATATTGTAAAATATAAAATAGTGATTCAAAAAGAGTTTAGGATAGAACTGGGAAGACGGAAACACGGAATCACGGGTCATCAAAAATCATCAAGAGTGGATCATTGAACGCTCGAATCCCTGGATATGAGAAGAGAGGAAATAGCAAACACCAACGGGTCTCCCCTACACTTAAGATAAAAATAGCTAAAAGATAGATGCTTGGGTTGCCTCCCAAGAAGCGCTTGATTTTTGTTCACCGAGTCGCGAGCCTGACTCGACCTTGATTAGCATAGGAAGAAGCATGAAACACATCCACCAGGATTAAATACATAGTTTTCGTCCATCAAATAGCACAAGCTTAAGGCGAACAAGGCAAGCCAAATAAGAGTAGGCAAGGTTCCCTTAAGCAAAGACGGAGCACGGTGGGAGCAAGGGTGAAGAGGTGCAAGCATATCTTCAAAAGTTACAAAGATCTTTCCTTTTATTTCATCAGACGATACTGAGATGGCTTAAAAATTTCAATACCGGGGTCGAACACCTTTTCCTTTAGGGGAAAATAGCACTCAGGCTCAGCAGAATTTGAAGATGATCCGCTAAGAAAATGCACAACCTCGTCCTCAGAAGGTGGACAAAAAGGTGTCAAAACATACGTGCTGCGGATGTTGGTGTCGTCTGGTTTCTTCTCCTTTGAAAGAATTTTCTTCAAATCCGTAGAAGGAGGAAGACCATAATCATCAAAGTCCAAAAGAGGGGCATCACTCTCATGAGGGAAGTAAGTATTGAGAAAAGTAGAAAAGTCTTCCTCAAATGAGTAGTCATCCAAAGTAGGATCAAGTGATGTAGGCGGAGGATCTTCAGCATGAGAAGAATCACTCGAGAGAGTATCGGCCTCATCAAAATAATTATAAGTGGGCATGTCGGGATACTCGGAAGTAAAAGAATCATAATCATCCCCATCGGAACTAGAATCATCTTCATAATCATCATAGATCGGTGGAGAATCATATATGGGTGAAGGTGTGACAACCCTAGGTTTTGGATTTTTCACTTGGTCTTACTTTTAGGTTATTTTATGTGTGCTTACTTGATTGTGTGATTACATGTTTATTTTGTGTGATTGAGGTTGGTGTGGTTATCGTTTATGAGTATAGAAGTACTCATAAGTAAATCGAGGAACGGTTATTTCATGTTCATGAGCTCACAAGTGGTGACTATGAAATGAAAATGGTGATATTTTGGTGTTTACGTATACATATATGTATTATAGAAAATCGTATTTTTACGATTTACGGTTTAGCTTTTAGAGGTCTCGGATGAGGTAATTAGTCATATGAATATTTCTAGGGATGGTTTTAAGTCATTTAGGACTTAGTTATAAACTTTATTTCAAAATTTGAGATTTTTATAAAAGTGTATATTTTACGTCTTTTACGGTAAAACGCGTAAATTTGACTAGTTTTACGGTTTTGAGGTTTTGGAGGCTTTAGGAGCTGAAATAAATTAAGGAAAATTAAGGTAATATTATTAATACATATATTAATAATAAAAAGAAAAAAATAAAATAAAAAAAAGGTATGTAGGTCGGTTTGGGACGAATCAATGAAGAAGGAGAAAAGGAAAGGGGAGTTTGGGCTTGGGTTGGACTAGGACTCCCCCATATTCTATTTAAAGACTCCTAGTTAATAAAAATTCATTATTTTTCCCCTGGAGACTAATAAAATTCGTGGGTTTCACAAGGGAAATTAGGGTTCTTCAAAAGTTTGGGTTTTTTTACATCTTCCATTTAAATTAAAGCTAAACCTTCTTAAACCTTTTTGATTAAATTGTTTTTATGTTTAATTAATCATTCTTATGATGGATTAGGGTTAGGGTTTGTATAAAATCAGTAAATTAATGATGTGATAATTATAATATGATGATCATATAATTAGGGCTTGTAATTAAAGGGATTAGGGTTAATTAATGAGGTTGATTTTGTTAAACCCGTTTCTAAACACTGGGCAGAATTTTGAGTCAATTGTTTTGATCATATTGTGAGTTCTACAAACTATTATATAACACCCCAAATTTCACAAGGAAGCGGAATATCAACATTGGGTGTTACTTCATAGCACATCACACACAGTCATAGAAAACGACCTCAAAAGAGACGTTTTATAAAATAAACCATTCGACAAAATCAGAGTTCAATAAAAAGAGGTCCCAATAGCTATTTCAAACTTGAATAAAAATAAAGATTTGACAAATGTATCGAATGGAAATTCATTGTTTTGCCTTTACTTTATCCAGCGCGGCTCTACGCTCCAGCTGCTCTTAAACCTATACACCTGAGAATACATGCTAATATGTCAACACAACGGTTGAGTGAAATCATAGGTTTTTAATAAACAATAATGGGTTTTTAAATAAACCATAAAGCTTTTGAACACAAGAATCTCATTCACTATCGATAGTGCAACACATGCAATACCCAAAGTCCACGCTATTCTACTAAGCCATGACACCGAAGCCTTAAGTATAATAATGCCCTAGTCAGGTATTTTGCCAAATACCCCCTTACTTCTAATACAACACACCTGGCTGAGCCTCCAACCCACAGGTGCGACCTGCCCAGGTGGGGGCCATCCCCGATGGATCCATCCGTCTGTACCAGCGCCTACCCATCAAGGGTAGTTAACGGTTCATGGGTTTATAGGGACTTTCCAAATTTTAGCAATACAGCACTTAGCAAATAGCGGTTCACAATCAATACAATCCACGCTTGTGTTCATCTTTCAAAAGCATTTAATCAAACATCTTATACTCATTTACAACAACTTGTATTCGTTCAAAGCATATAGTCAAACCTCACATGTTTTTTTATAAACATGTATCCTCTTAAAACTATATATATATATACACAAAGTATATTTTATATCAAGAGCATGTATTCCCCCTCGCGGGTTTATAAACACATATAAAACAGTAAAAGCGAGGCTATGAACTCACCTGATATAGCTATCACACGTAGATCAAGGAACAAACGTCCAATAGTTGATACACGACTTCACGAGATAATAATCGCTCACTGATCGAGAACGAGATGCCCAACGGTCAACATATGACCGAACGAGACCTAAAATGACGAGACGCGCCTTAGGTTCGAGACTATACATAAGTCATAAATATATGTAAATAGTTCATTTTGGTAAGTTTGGACATTGCATAAGTTTTATAAAACTTTTTATAAAACCTTTCATAACAATTTAACATATATCTTCTCATTATGACCATTAAGCCCATTCTAGCTCATTATTGACCCATTAATCATTTATATAACCTAAGTCCATTTCAAAATCATTATTGATCTCCATATACATTATTAATCTCAGGTCCAATAATGGCCCAATAGCCATTATAAGTGTAAGTTGGGCTTTTGTGGCCCAAATCCACTTTATATGTATTACGGGTTCTAAAACGCCTCATAACGATGTAAACTTAATGTCCACGATGGCCGAGTCTCGGGTATTCTAGTTATCAATAAATAAACGAGTCTATATTTACTAAAAAACGGCTCATACCATTTTGGTGTTTATAAAAATCATCACGTTTTACCTTAATTTAATATAGTCCAATTCTTACAATTTTCAAGACATGTCTCGTTAATTAGACCATTTCTCCTAAACCGTATATAATATAGATGAGTTTTTTTTTTTACTAAAGTCATTCTTAACTTATTTAGTTTACTTATTATAAGTTCAATTGCCTCTAATTTATAGTTATCATAGCTTATTTACCCATTTTATTACATAGAAGAGTTGGCTGTTTTTCGCAGCCAACTTCAGTTTCACCGTTTTAGCCGCCATTTCCAAACCGTTTATCCGTAGAAAACCATTCGACTCGTGGAGATTCTAAATAAATTTAGCTACAACTTTTAGTTTTACATATTTAAAGGTCAGTATATAATTTTTAAGAGTTTTTGGCCGTGCAAAACTGGTAGATCAGATTCGACACTTTTCAGTATTTTGACCATATCTAATTCATCGGGTATCGTTACGAGACGAGTCACCCGGCCAAATTGCTACAAAATAGATACCTATCACTCTATATTATTTTCCAAAGTTCCAAACCTACTGAGTATCAAGATATAATACGTTTTCTTAGTGATGTGAAAACAGTTCCAAAATAAGTTACAAAAGTATGTCTTATAATGCTTAGAAATGATTTATCATTATATACAATGTCACAAAACCTATAATCCACTTTTATATAATTATACTCAGTAGTAAAGTAATAAATATATGATTACAAAAATAATATAGAAATCAAGAATTACAAGAAAGTAATCAAATGATCCTTACACATAAAAATGAAGAAATCATGACACCAACAAAGCAACTTCAAAACTCCTTTGCCCAAACCCATACTTCTAAATCATCTCAAGACTAACCAATATGGTTTTAACCAAGATTATATCCACATGCAAAGCCTTCTTGACTTCAGCTCCTAACTCAACCCAAAATATGATGATGGTGATGTTTTGGTTTATGAAATATTACACCAAATCGAACTACTAGTCGTTAGATCTTTATGTGTAAAGATTATCTAACTAGTTATGTAAAAGTGAGAATTTTTTTGTAAGATCTATATAAGGTACGACAAAAATGAGCCAAAAGGAAGAGATCATGAATAATTTTTATCTAACTTTGAGAAAGGAGAGTCATAGTTTAAGCTTATATATCTTTTATGAAAAGATGACATCTGTCATCAACATGACATCAAATAAAAATAACAAGACACATACTATCTTGTTATGTCGGCTCCAATATGTGAGTTGAAGGTGAGATTTTTATACATTTTGTTATAAATTTTCAAAAGCGGGTATTATCAAAGACCAATATTTTAAAAGTTACGCGATTTAAAAGATAGGTGTTAAACACGAAAAATCAACGTCCAATATAAAATAAAAACATCGACATTCGGAGAACATTTATATTTTGATAATTAAATGAGGGCTTATGATTTAAAATACTTTAACATGTTATATTACGAATGACACCTAAAGGTGTAACGTAAATTATCAAGAATTCTCATAAAACGAGAAATTAAAACGACGACAATAGAAAATATTTCTATGTCATAATGAAAATGTTCACGCTCGATGACGAACATAAAATTTTTCGATAAATAATAAATGACACATATTCGATATGTTAAAACCTTAACCTTGTCGGTTAGCCGATTAATCAATATTATTTGTAGAACGAACATGACAGATGAAAGTCGGGTAATAAATATTGATCCGACTACTAGTAATAAGATTAGATCTCAGTCTAAATATTGATTTTAATGTTCGGGTTATTACATCATCTAACCCTTTAGGAAGCGACGTCCCGGCGCTTAATTTGTCTCAATAGCCTTCGGTTAAAAGGCGAACATGTGAGGAATAGAAAAATCATTGCTGAGATTCCTAGCGAAGGTTGGATAAATAAAAATCAAAGCAACGACAATACATAAAGTACAAAAGTGAATGGTTTAAATGTAACTTCAATCCTTATATGGAAAGTATAATACATAACTCGAAGAATAAGCCATTCGAAGCGAAAACTTGACAAATGGTGAATTTTTAGAAGTGTTTCAAGGTACATTACTACTAGCTTATCAAACATGTGACGATCGATATGAGTTCGAAACACATACTTATGACAAGTGACGAGTCAGAAACAGTGGAAAAATAGTGGGCACATTTAAAAAATTTTCAATGAGATAATCAATACAAAATATCGTTGATCACATCGACCAAATCAAAATAGATATCGTCCAAGGGTCTCATAAAAAAACAGTTTCATCAGAGAATCGCATGAATCGCACAGACCTCCATCGAAACGTTACAAAATAATCAAGACAAGGTAATTAGTACTAGTCATACAAAGTCACCTAATAGCATTGATCTCGAACATGGAAACTTATTTCGTCAAAAGCGAATTTATTGACACGGAAATCGTTTGGAGTATACATTACTCGATCGGAGGAACTATGATCCAAATATAATATAAAAGCCATCATTAGGCACATATAATCACATTACGACATGCTTACAAAATAGCCTAGCCATGCCAAATCAAATAAGTGCAATCAAGTTAAATCATGCTTGCTAAGTAGCCAAGTCATGATAAATAAGAATATTTGATAGGATTTTCAGATAAGTCCAGTCAAAGGAAAGTTTGCAAGTTAACGGATGTTCACGATGTTGATTGCATAGATGCATATAGAAAAATATTTTTGTCATCATAGGGTGCTCACACACGGATCCATACCCAGATGACATTGAAGGGTGCTCACAAACGGAATCATACCCAACATATATTACAGGGTGCTCACAAACGGATCCATACCTAAAAGATAATTCTTGTTACGTCTGGAAAAATTATTCGATGAACCATCCGTAATAACAAGAAAAATTTCAAAATCTTTGCACCAAAGATAAGCTATCAGTGATAACTTAATCGTCGGTCGATCCATAAGTACACACATAAATACTAGTGTCGATTAAACAAGTCGTCTTTCCTTGGAATGTGTAATGGTTCTTAACGATCAGCTTATCAAGCTTACGATAGTCGGGGTACATTATAAATGGTCCATAAAGACAAATCACAACTTGGGCAAATACTAATAGGTTACTCGTACATAGACGATAATCAATAATAACCATAAGGACGATCGTAATGAACGAATCATACCAATGAAACACGAGTCGAAAAATATACCGGTATACAAAATAATCACAAACCAACTCAGGCACACTTGAGCCCACTCATTTATAATTCGTTGTTTACATCCAAAGGCGTCCCAATCCATGTAAACAAGAAATATAAATTTATGGTTCGGGAACTTATAAATTTCTTGTTCAAATAAAAAGGCGTCCCAATTTATTTCAACAAGATGATTATAAGTCATCCTACTCAGTAATACCACACGATATCATAACCAAATTAAATGCCAAGAAAAGTACAGGGTGTCAAACTTACTCCATGATTTCTGTATTCAAACGTCCCATTCCATCTGAATAAAGAAACCATCGACAATCTAAGGTCTAGTGGTTTAAAACTTTCTTATTCAAATGTCCCAATCCATTTCAATAAGAGAACCTTAAACGACACATAGTTGGGAGATTTAAAATCATTATATTTAAATGTCCCATTCCATTTAAATACAAAGTATTAAATTTCTCAACTAATGACTACTATGAGCATATCTTTGTTGTACCCAAATTATATATAGTTGATTTGGGTATATATATATGTTAGGTCTAACATTGGCATCCTCCTTTTCGCCACAAAACATAATCAAACACAATTCAATTAAACGTTATATTACGTAGAAGATGTCTCCGTGAAGAAATGATTCTTCAAAAATGATAAAGAGTACATAAATAAAATAATATGTTTATCAGTTATGTTCCAAAAGGAGATGTCCTAAAATGGCACATCACGATGCGATGAAAACAATCGAGCTTAAATTAGTCGATATGCGATAGATTATGAAACAATATACATGTACCCAAAATATCAAACGAGTTCCATACTCGTATTCGGATAATAAATTAATTATCAAGAAAGGTGATTGGCGGCGAGGCCAAACTCTCTATAAAACCGTTTCATAAAATGTACGATAATCACGCAAGGACCGTTGCTTCACGCGTAATGCATTTAAATACCATAGTATGTACCTACATATACATACAATCATTCCTATATACACATAGGATCACAAAATCAAAACCAAGCATTGGTTTCTAAGAGCCATGAGCGCGCGGATACTTTGTAAGGCAGTAAAACCATTTTACGAAAGAGCAGTTATAGTCTAGGTTGTAAAAATGACCTAGTTCGCTATAACTAGTGCTCTGATACCAATCTATAACACCCCAAATTTCACAAGGAAGCGGAATATCAACATTGGGTGTTACTTCATAGCACATCACACACAGTCATAGAAAACGACCTCAAAAGAGACGTTTTATAAAATAAACCATTCGACAAAATCAGAGTTCAATAAAAAGAGGTCCCAATAGCTATTTCAAACTTGAATAAAAATAAAGATTTGACAAATGTATCGAATGGAAATTCATTGTTTTGCCTTTACTTTATCCAGCGCGGCTCTACGCTCCAGCTGCTCTTAAACCTATACACCTGAGAATACATGCTAATATGTCAACACAACGGTTGAGTGAAATCATAGGTTTTTAATAAACAATAATGGGTTTTTAAATAAACCATAAAGCTTTTGAACACAAGAATCTCATTCACTGTCGATAGTGTAACACATGCAATACCCAAAGTCCACGCTATTCTACTAAGCCATGACACCGAAGCCTTAAGTATAATAATGCCCTAGTCAGGTATTTTGCCAAATACCCCCATACTTCTAATACAACACACCTGGCTGAGCCTCCAACCCACAGGTGCGACCTGCCCAGGTGGGGGCCATCCCCGATGGATCCATCCATCTGTACCAGCGCCTACCCATCAAGGGTAGTTAACGGTTCATGGGTTTATAGGGACTTTCCAAATTTTAGCAATATAGCACTTAGCAAATAGCGGTTCACAATCAATACAATCAACGCTTGTGTTCATCTTTCAAAAGCATTTAATCAAACATCTTATACTCATTTACAACAACTTGTATTCGTTCAAAGCATATAGTCAAACCTCACATGTTTTTTTATAAACATGTATCCTCTTAAAACTATATATATATATACACAACGTATATTTTATATCAAGAGCATGTATTCCCCCTCGCGGGTTTATAAACACATATAAAACAGTAAAAGAGAGGCTATGAACTCACCTGGTATAGCTATCACACGTAGATCAAGGAACAAACGTCCAATAGTTGATACACGACTTCACGAGATAATAATCGCTCACTGATCGAGAACGAGATGCCCAACGGTCAACATATGACCGAACGAGACCTAAAATGACGAGACGCGCCTTAGGTTCGAGACTATACATAAGTCATAAATATATGTAAATAGTTCATTTTGGTAAGTTTGGACATTGCATAAGTTTTATAAAACTTTTTATAAAACCTTTCATAACAATTTAACATATATCTTCTCATTATGACCATTAAGCCCATTCTAGCTCATTATTGACCCATTAATCATTTATATAACCTAAGTCCATTTCAAACTCATTATTGATCTCCATATACATTATTAATCTCAGGTCCAATAATGGCCCAATAGCCATTATAAGTGTAAGTTGGGCTTTTGTGGCCCAAATCCACTTTATATGTATTACGGGTTCTAAAACGCCTCATAACGATGTAAACTTAATGTCCACGATGGTCGAGTCTCGGGTATTCTAGTTATCAATAAATAAACGAGTCTATATTTACTAAAAAACGGCTCATACCATTTTGGTGTTTATAAAAATCATCACGTTTTACCTTAATTTAATATAGTCTAATTCTTACAATTTTCAAGACATGTCTCGTTAATTAGACCATTTCTCCTAAACCGTATATAATATAGATGAATTTTTTTTTTTTAATAAAGTCATTCTTAACTTATTTAGTTTACTTATTATAAGTTAAATTGCCTCTAATTTATAGTTATCATAGCTTATTTACCCATTTTATTACATAGAAGAGTTGGCTGTTTTTCGCAGCCAACTTCAAATTCACCGTTTTAGCCGCCATTTCCAAACCGTTTATCCGTAGAAAACCATTCGACTCGTGGAGATTCTAAATAAATTTAGCTACAACTTTTAGTTTTACATATTTAAAGGTCAGTATATAATTTTTAAGAGTTTTTGGCCGTGCAAAACTGGTAGATCAGATTCGACACTTTTCAGTATTTTGACCATATCTAATTCATCGGGTATCGTTACGAGACGAGTCACCCGGCCAAATTGCTACAAAATAGATACCTATCACTCTATATTATTTTCCAAAGTTCCAAACCTACTGAGTATCAAGATATAATACGTTTTCTTAGTGATGTGAAAACAGTTCCAAAATAAGTTACAAAAGTATGTCTTATAATGCTTAGAAATGATTTATCATTATATACAATGTCACAAAACCCATAATCCACTTTTATATAATTATACTCAGTAGTAAAGTAATAAATATATGATTACAAAAATAATATAGAAATCAAGAATTACAAGAAAGTAATCAAATGATCCTTACACATAAAAATGAAGAAATCATGACACCAACAAAGCAACTTCAAAACTCCTTTGCCCAAACCCATACTTCTAAATCATCTCAAGACTAACCAATATGGTTTTAACCAAGATTATATCCACATGCAAAGCCTTCTTGACTTCAGCTCCTAACTCAACCCAAAATATGATGATGGTGATGTTTTGGTTTATGAAATATTACACCAAATCGAACTACTAGTCGTTAGATCTTTATGTGTAAAGATTATCTAACTAGTTATGTAAAAGTGAGAATTTTTTTGTAAGATCTATATAAGGTACGACAAAAATGAGCCAAAAGGAAGAGATCATGAATAATTTTTATCTAACTTTGAGAAAGGAGAGTCATAGTTTAAGCTTATATATCTTTTATGAAAAGATGACATCTGTCATCAACATGACATCAAATAAAAATAACAAGACACATACTATCTTGTTATGTCGGCTCCAATATGTGAGTTGAAGGTGAGATTTTTATACATTTTGTTATAAATTTTCAAAAGCGGGTATTATCAAAGACCAATATTTTAAAAGTTACGCGATTTAAAAGATACGTGTTAAACACGAAAAATCAACGGCCAATATAAAATAAAAACATCGACATTCGGAGAACATTTATATTTTGATAATTAAATGAGGGCTTATGATTTAAAATACTTTAACATGTTATATTACGAATGACACCTAAAGGTGTAACGTAAATTATCAAGAATTCTCATAAAACGAGAAATTAAAACGACGACAATAGAAAATATTTCTATGTCATAATGAAAATGTTCACGCTCGATGACGGACATAAAATTTTTCGATAAATAATAAATGACACATATTCGATATGTTAAAACCTTAACCTTGTCGGTTAGCCGATTAATCAATATTATTTGTAGAACGAACATGACAGATGAAAGTCGGGTAATAAATATTGATCCGACTACTAGTAATAAGATTAGATCTCAGTCTAAATATTGATTTTAATGTTCGGGTATCACTGATCCGGAATAAAGGTCTTGATCCGGAATATTCAACAGACAGCCTTCGTTCGGAATAAAAGTCCTTGATTCGGAATAACCTGGAAATCAACAGTAGCGAAGAACACGGGGAACAAAAAAGAAACGAATCTAAACCAAACTAATCAAGATCAACCAAAAGATTAAACTAAACTAATCACTAATGATCAACTAACAAATACTAATCAAACCAAATCAATAACACCAACAATAATAATCAAAATAATCAAAACCCCACTTAATCAACTTAATAAAAACTCAAGAACATAAACATAAACATAAGATTAGATCAATCACAAGAAAAGAAGATGAGAGATTAACAATAAAGATAAAGATTCAATAACATAAAAAAGAAACTTACTTGAATTTAAAGGTGCAAGGTAATTAAATTTGACAATTAAGTAAATGACTTGTATTTAAATGTGCAAAAATTAAAGATGGAAGACTAATTGTCACACTTAGCCAACAAAATAAAATGAAATGAAATCAAATCTATTTATAGGGGATTAGGGAGGTGCTTAGTGGAAGCTTCCTCCCCTCTTTCTTCTTTCTTTAATTATCATTAAGTCCTTGTCTTCTTAATTCTTCGACTTTTGTCTCGGGATTAATAAACTCGTCTTGTAATTTCTTAAATAAATTAGACTTGAGTTCTTCGGCTTTTAGTAAACTTCCGTCTTTTGACTTTTTCTTCGATAAATCTTCAGAACTGGTCTTGGACTTCCAGTCTTTTTGCACTTCTTGATTTCTTGACTTCGTCTTTTGTCTTTTTCTTAGATAAAAGCCCGTGAAAGCTGTGTTTTCTTCCCTTTTAACATTTTGATCCTAAAATCACAACAAAAACACAAACCACGCATAATTCCGACATTTACGACATAAAATACATGTTTTGGCCTGTTTATTATTGTGATTAAGTGGTAAAAGGATGGGTGTTTACACACCTATCAATCCCACTCACTTATCCTTTCAAAACTTACCTACTTCTCTTTAAACCTTTCAATTCAAACACACAAATTCATCACAATCAACCCAAGACTAGCAATCTCATCCATCTTCTAAATCCTAACAAACTCAAATCTCCACATACCAAATACAACCTTTAAAACCACCTTTCTTTCACATCAACCCTCTAATCACACCAATTTCAACCACATATCTATCATACATCAACTAGTCAAACATCCTCATACCCGACACAAGTCGTAAGAAATCAGTTGTAAAACTGTTCATCGTCTGTTCTACTTTTCTAGACCCTCGACGGTATATAAGGTCATTATTTAAAATATATACATATGCATTACATAAAGAAAATTACGATAACAAGTACTCAACGTACTTTCAACAACATCAATACATCATCAATACATCATTATATATCATCATATATCATCATAGTCTTTACTTAGTAAATACTTTAAAAATTCATTTCAATTTTAAGGGATACATCAACTATAAAACAATACAAAACAAATAATCTTATCGGAGCCTTGCGGAGAAGTTGCGTGCTTTTGTAAAATATTTTCGACACCAAAGTTATAGTTTAGGACATTTTCAAAAATCGACCTAATTCGCTATAACTAAAAAGCTCTGATTACCAATCTTTAACACCCCTAAATTACAATGCGCAGCGAAAATACACATTTGGGTGCTAAACACAAACATCGTTACTCAAAGCACTTTAAACGATCTTAAAATGATACCTTTGAAGTATAAAAGGATATAACTTGACCATTGTCTAAAACTTTCGATCCCAAGTAAAACAATTTTAGAAATATCAGAGTTACATTTAGGTCCCCCAAAGACTTTATCAAATCCACAAACAATTTACCAAAGTACTTACCGTACATTATTATTTTTATGATAAAAGGGAAAGAAATCCGTTTTAGACCAATCACCATAAAAGCAATCCCGCAATCCTTCTCCAGCAAGCTCTGCAATTCATCAACTTCAATCACCTGAAATACATGCTTAAAATCATCAACACAATGGTTGAGCGAGTCTATAGGTTTTCCAAATCATCATTTAAACACAAGAGAAAAATCAATCAAGATCATTTAATAGAATTGCTGATCATTACAATCTATTATTCAGGTAATCTGGTATATAGCAATAGCTATTGAATTGTATTAAGCTCATGACACCGACCCCTTAACTTAGTCACCCACGCCTAAAGCCGGCATTACTAGATGAAATTACAGTGCCCAAACTAGGGTATCATTTGCAAGAATACCAATTCTCATTCTCGTAAAATTATCCTTCCCAGCGGGTTACTCAGCGTAAAGCCCTGGTCTCAGATAGGGTCGTCAGCCCAATAGTACTATTATTAGAATAAGCAGCTATTCCCAACTCGCAACATCAAGTCAGAAGATAGTTCACGGCTCATGAATTTAGGGACTTTTGCAAATTAGGTTCTTATACAATTCAAATCAACAAAGGCAACATTCGGGTCCAAACAATCAATCATGACTTGTGTTCATTTTACTTTCAAATAACATGTATCCCCCTCGCGGGTTTTCAAAATCATTCAAAACAATTACAAAAGCGAGGCTATAGACTCACCTTAGTATAAGAGATCTAGCGAGATGATCGTCGATGGTAATGGATGCCTTTCAAACACGAGAACCGCTACCAATCAAATAAGGCGCGTTCATTAATAATGACTCGAGAAATAAATCATACATAAGAACATCAAACTTAAACTCATAAAGTCACAATAAACTCGAGAGAAAACGATATAAATAACTTCATTACACTCTACATGTACTAGCTTATTTACCCATTTTAAACTTATCAACCGTTTATGAAACGACTCGATAAACTAACTTACAATATATAGAAAGTCCTCCTACAAGTTTATCAAATGAATTTACTTTTAAAGTCCTTTACCCGACTCATCTTCAAACTACAAAATCCAGACAGATTTACGTTAATTTTTTTTCATACAACCGTTTTAACTTCTTTAAACGACTCCGTTTGCAAAACCGACACTCAGGTTTTAAAATAAACTCAACCTATAAGTTTAACACCTCATTATAAGTAGATTACACATTTCAAAACTTCAATTTATAGTCCCCGATATTCGATCCAAATATCGACAACAACTATATGTAGTGCCGATACTCGTCTCCCGGTACACGATCAATCAAAACATCATAACTTCGCGCTCGTTTGGAGCTAGAAGCTCTACCTTATATCAAATCGAAGCTAATAAAATTATCTACAACCCTAGGCGATAAGTTAAGCCATTTTCCAAAGATAAAAATTCGGATTTTACAGTTTACTTACTGTTATAAAATGACCATCAAAATCTTGTACAAAATCGCCTTTTTGATCAAAACCAACCATGAAAATGATAATCCCTATACCATAACATCAACATATATGAACCATAACATCCAAATCGTCATAAAAATCAAAACCTTTGAATCAAAATGAAGTTTTTAACAAAATTCTTGCAAGAATCACCATTGATCATGCCAAGAACACCATGCATGATCATGGCTTTCACCTACCAACATCAAAAAAATAAAAATGCTTGCATGTATGATTTTCTTACACCAAAATGATCTTTGATCAATTCTAAGATAGGGTATTGCTTTAGTTTTACTCAAATCATAATCAAAATCAAGTTAAAATTGAAAATTGTATGGGTTTTGGGGTGGTGGTGATGTTTCAGCAAAATAGAGAGAGAAGAGAGAGATAGATGAAAAATTTTAGTAGAGAATTTGTGTTGTGTGTGTTTGTTTAAGCTTTTTATATAGTGCATGAGGGACCTTGGTTGTAATTTTTCAATAGTTGTGGCTCAAAATGAAAATAGTTAGCTAAAAAGCGGGAAATAACTATTAGTCAATTTTGAAAATATTTATGGGGCTCGGGTTTCATAAAGGTACTTTTAAAAATTTTAAATGTACCTCAAACATAATAATATCGACTCCCGACTCCACTTAACACGTTATTTAAAATAAAACATCAAAAATGACAAAAATCGAACAACCGACAATAAGACGTAAAAGATTTGACATCCATCGACATCACGCTTGCTAATACTTCTTATACTTATTAAATATTAAATATAAACCTTCCAACATCGGTTTAAACTTAAACCTCCAAAAATATATATCGTTCAAACTCATCCAAAAATTTCAAAAATAATCGTAAAATAATATTATATAATATTAAATAAATGACCTCGGGTTTGGATTGTCACAATTTGCTTAAGGGAACCTCACCTACTCTACTTTGGCTTGTGTTGTTCACCTTAAGTTTATGTGACCTTTTGGATGAGAACCATGTATTTAACCCCGGTGGATTTTCTTCAAGGTTTTCTATGAGCTTTTCACAATAGTATTCGGGGTCGAGTCAGGCTCATGACTCAGTTAACAAAAACAAGCGCTTCTCGGGAGGCAACCCGAGGATCTATCCTTATTTACCCGTTTTCCATAATAAGTGTAGGGGGAAGCAAGTAGTTGTTTGTTGTTTTGTTGTTTCTTATGATGTGCAAGGATTGGTGCTTTCAAAGATCCACTTTTGGTGACTTTTGACGACCTGTGATTTTGTGTACCCGCCATACCGGTTCTATCCTAAACTCTTGTGATTAAATAGTCTATCAATAAATGTTGAAATGGTAATCACTTTATTTGTCTCTTCCTTAGCAAGATTTAAACAACGTGCACAATGTGCTAAGTGTAGGGGAGTTTACTTCCACATGTTTAAACATTGAGGACAATGTTTATATTAAGTGTAGGGAGACTTCTATCGAAGTTAAGTGGGCTTTTCAATGAATATGTCCTCATTTTAACCGAAAATTTTAATTTTTTCGAAATTTTTCAAATTTTTGATCTATTTTGGCCTATTAGTATTTTCCCTTTCTTATCGTTATTTTTCTTTCATCATATTTATATATATTCCATTTCTAGAATAAAGTCAAAATAAATAACTAAATAAAATGGTCTTAACAAGTTTAGACGTCTTTGATATATTAGGCCCGTCGTGAATATCTTGACTCAACCCGAGTTTACTTATTTGAGTTTACTCTAGCTAGTATCCTTAACCATATGGACCTTAATTGGTTTAATAGGCTAAGCATCCACGAGTCTCATTCCTTGAGATTTCAACACTTATCCTTTTACCACTTAAAACAAATAAAAACGAGACCAAAATGTGTGTTTAATATCGTAAAAGTCGAAATTACGCGTGGTTTGTGTTTTTGTTGCGTTTTAGGACCAAAAGATGAAAAAGGAAGAAAACACTGGATTTCACGGGCTTTTATCGAAGAAAAAGACAAAAGACGAAGTAAAAAGATCAAAAGTGAAAAAGAACGGAAGTTAAAGGCCTATTCTGAAGAATTATTAAAGAAAAAGACCAAAGATGGAAGTTTAACAAGTCGAAGAATCAAATCTAATAAAAGAAGAAATTAGAAGACGATTCATTTTTATTTATCGACAAATCTCGAGACAAAGTCGAGAATGACGAATTAATTATCAAGACGAGAAGACAAAAGAAAACAAGGAAGCAACAACCTTATTACTCCTCCACTATATAAAGACTCATCTCCATTATTTTTCATAATTAGTATAGTTGTAGTCGTAGATTTATTTTCACATAGTTAATTAGGAGTAGGAGTATGTGTGATGTTGCTGTTTTCCATCATCTTCTTCATTCAGTCTCCGATCGATCTTCATGTCTATATCAGGGGAGTACTCAGTTCTTTTCTTTATCCATACATATTTGATTGTGTTCTCCTTCTTACACTTGGAATTCTAGCATTTGCCTTTTGTGTTCTTAAGTGTAGGGGTAGCACCTTATCACTTTTGAACATTGAGGCCAATGCTCGGTTCTAAGTGTAGGGGGGTTTGATTCCATATGGATCATATTCATGCCTACTTGTTTGCCCTCTAGCATCATATTTTGATCAAATGTCTGTTTGTTTTTATTTTATTTTATAAAAAATAATAAAACGTTTTTGACCGTGCGTGACTGACTTGTCCCCTAGGCTAGAACAAAGGGGATCCTGACTCTGCCTGAGTGTTGATCTGGCTGCACCCTTAACTTATAGACTAAGCTTTTAGGAATTGTGCAAATAAAAATGCTAAACATGGAGTAGTTGGTTCTCTTTAGAGCTTATATGAATAACCTGTGGCTTTTCCTCCTAGATTGTAACTAGACTTAATAAGTGTGTTTTTTTTTCAAGCTTTTGAACGTTAAAAATTGTGTTGTTATGCAAAAATAAATTCTTATGCAATTTTGATATAGAGTCCTAGTTCAACTTTTTATTTAAATTTGAGTGAAAGCATACTTTCTTAAATTTGAAATAATGTTGCGTGAATAAATATGTTGAAAAAAAAAGAGAAAAAAAAGAAGTGAAAAAAAAAAGTTAAAAAAAAAAATGAAAAAAAAGGAAAAGAAAAAAAAGAGAAGAAAGAAAAAAAAAGCAAGAAAAAAAAAAGAGAAAAAAAAATATATTTGAAAAAAAATAAAAAAAATGAATAAGAGTTTTATGTTTTTGTTGCTTCAATTATAATTGTGAGAAACTTGTTTTTTCTTAAATTTAAATCCGAAGTTGAACTAGAATTCGTCAATTTTTTATAAGAGTTTAGACGGTAATTGAGAATGTAGAAGTCAAAGGTCCCGTGAGCTCCGATACTATTCTCAAGGGTGTAAAAACCTAGCCTCCTAATCTTTGCTAAAGGACAAGCTGAGAAGAAAGTCGCTACATGGAGTGATCTCTCCTTTGAATCTTCATTCTCTAATTACCGTCGTTGTTTTTCATCTAAGTGTCTATTATTAGCTTAGCGGTGATTTCAAGATCTTTGATTTCAAAATCCCGCCAATCCCGGTACTATTCTCCGTGGGGTGTCAAAAGCCCGGGCACTTAACCTATTAGGTTGGGACGTTCCGAGAAGAAAGCCGCTACATGGGAAAGGCCATTTTTGAATCTCAAATCTCGTCATTTTCGGTGAGTCTAATATTCCACTTAGATGATTAGCAACCATAACAAATGTCGATTTGAAGGATCAAAAATTTGAAAATGAACACACTTGCCTAGTCTTTTATAATTATAGGAGTGAAAAGTTATATTTACATAGGTTATTAGTATAAGTAGTGTTAGCATTTTGCCAAAACGTTTGCACGAGGAATCTTAGCTTAGTTGGGAGTAATAAAAAGAGGATGACGATATTTATTCCCTGGAGACACCCAGTTTGCGTGTTTCCCGTTCTATGATCCTTATACCTTGAATAAGAAGTCGAGCATGGCGGGTCACAATGTATTTTTATTTTTGTTTAAAAAAAAAAAAAAAAAACAATTTCGTATAAAATAGTTTTAAATTGTTTTTGCCTTGGCATTTGTGATACTAGTTCCCCGGCAGCGGCGCCATTTGATTGAGTCGTTTTCGTACACACGAAAGGTTATCGTAGTTCCGGCGAAGTGTGAATGGAAATCCGCATTGATGTCTCTAGTTTGATGCTCGAATAAAAATAAGGATTGATTTTGAAATTAAAAACTACTAATTTAACCGATTAAATATTAAAATATATAAAAGCGATAAGGATGGGAATTTAACTACAATTATAAAGCGAGAGATATCTTAAAATAATAATTATGACAATAAAAATGCTAAACTAAACAAGCATAATTAAAACTATATATTTGAGCTAATGAAATAAAGATAAAGGAAACGAACCCGTATGACGAACTGGATACGCCGAGCTAACATAAAACATAGAACGTTACTGACAAATAAGATAAACGGCATAATGAAACTAATTAATAAAAACTATTTGCAATTTAAAGCTAAGTTTAATAAACTACGTATTTTGATAGTATAAATATTTTGAAAGATCTAATTTTTAACTAATTTTAAAACATATTTTAAGTTCTATTTAAAATAAACTAACTTTTATTCTAAAACTAACGTTTAAAACTAATGAGGTGGAAACAAAACAAATCTAATTTACCTATTATGAACAGTATTCGTAAAACATTATAAGAGCTTAATCCTAGCTTAGTGGTAAAACAATTGTATTATTTAAGGTTTTTTTTATTCTTTTTGTTTCATATTCTTAGCACTTTTGCAAACCAATAGAGCCTACTGCTACAGACAAAACTAAGAGAAAAGTTTGAGATCTAGTATACCACCGAAACTAACAACATAAGCTAAAACCATTTTTTTAAGAACAAAATGACTTCATTACTAAAATTATTGCTCTATCTAATAACAATATCTATTTATTTGTTTCTACACTACTTGACTAAACATTCTAAGCCATTTTAACTGCTAAAAAAATAAGTTGGGACTGCATTAATCAACTACAACTAAATAAGCAACAGGTAAGCAGATGGAAAATAGCAACAACTTATTATCTCAAATCATCAACCAAAACCATCTTATAAACAAACTCTAACCGAATCAATTTCAACATAACTCGAATCAAGAACTATAACTATCATTCTCTTAAAACATATACCGAATCAATCTTCAATATTCGAAAATCATTATTGCAACTACATTAATCGAGAATAATAACCAAAACCAATCCTGCGCAAAACGAATCAACCAAATCCGAACTAAAAAATAAATAAATAAATAACCGAATCTATAATTTTTTTTTCGTTAAAATAAAATGAGACAATGTTTACTTAAGTCTAAACAATCTTGAGAAAAAAGAAAAAAAATGAAAGGATATCTAATCTACCTACGGAAAAAGAAAACAAGGAATAATAAAATGCCAATGTTAAGAAAAAATTATACCCTACCTACGAAGTAATGAAGATGCAGGTATCTCCCAAAAAAAAATGAGAGGAAGAAAAATTGGAATGTTGTTAGCTTTTTTTGTACGCTACACACTCAGCAAAAGACAATGGACAAAAAAAATAAAAATTGTGTAAAAAGGGCTGCGTTTGTTTTTTAGTTGGGCCATTGTTGGGCTTGTAGCTTAACAAATAATCTTGGGCTGCAGTTGTTGTTTATGGGCTGTTGGCTAAAGATGTACTAATGGGTCGGTTTGACCCATTTAAATGGTGTCGGGTCGACCCAAAAAAACATGAATGCACCGTCAAACTCGATTTTTCGCGCTCTCTCCAATTTTCGTACTAATTTTTGGCTCTTTGGCTTCGTTTTTGCTCCTTTTCTTCATATCCGTACCTACAATAATAAATAACACATTTAAACGATATATGCACTAAAAATACACGTTTTGCTATTTATTATGTCATAAATGAAGGGATATTACTACTAAAAACACGAATAATTACGTGTCTAACAATGTGTAGTTTTTAATCTTCCATGTTTTATATTTTTTTTAATCTTCCCTTGTTAAATCTTCAATCTTAATCTTTAATTCCAAGTTTTTCATTAATCTCATTCTACCTTTCTTGTTTAATTTGTGTTTGAGTTGATTAAATCTTTTAGCATATTGTGCTTATTGCTCATTTTATCTTTGGCTTACTTTTAGTTGATTGGATTTGATTAGCTTAATATTTTTAGATTACACTTATTTATTTTGCTTATTTGGTGCTTTTTATATTTAATTCGTGTTTTGTTTGGCTTATTTCTTAGATTAATTTTGCTTATTTTGGCTTATTTTTGTTTCCTGTTTTTTAATCTTGCGTAGTCTGCTTACTTTTGAGTTTCGGAAAAGGGTTTAGCATTTTTCCTAAAAGTCATTTTTTTAGTTTTCCTGAAAGTCATAACTTTTATTTTATCCTAAACTCATTTTAGATTTTATCCTAAACTCATTTTAGCTTTTATCCTAAACTCATTTTAGCCTCATTTTAGCTTTTATCCTAAATTTATTCTAGCTTTTATCCTAAACTCATTTTAGCTTTTATCCTAAACTCATTTGAGATTTTATCCTAAACTTATTTTAGATTTTATCCTAAACTCATTTTAGCTTTTATCCTAAACTCATTTTAGATTTTATCCTAAACTCATTTTTATTTTATCCGAAACTCATTTTAGCTTTTATCCGAAACTCATTTTTAGTTTTATCTGAAAGTCATTTAATCCTAGTTTTATCCGAAAGTGGTTTCTAATAGTTTATTGCGAAAGTTTTATTTTTTATCCGAAAGTTTATTTTTATTTTTATTTTTATTTTTATGTTTATTTTTATTTTTATTAATTGGCTTTTTAATATTTGTTTCCTTTTTAAGTAGCTATAGAATTACTTTTATTTATAAGTAGTTATAGATTCCAAATTCCTTTTTATTCACCAAAACGACTAAGTCCATCTTTAACGGAAGATTAATTCGATAACACATATCTAGAACAATTTTTCTTATTAAAATTAGTTATTAATAGACGACTTGGTAATATAAACATGGGTCTTTTACAAATTTAGCTAGTAAAGATCTTGTGAGAAATTTACCAAAAGTAAAATATGATCAACATTTTTGTGATGCATGTAAAATTGGTAAACAAACACACGCAATCCATAAGGCTAAAAATATGGTAACCACAATCAAGTGTTTGGAACTCCTACATATGGACTTGTTCGGTCCTTCCGCCGTACAAAGTTTCGGGGAGTTCTTTACACCTTGGTAATAGTGGATGACTATTCAAGATTTACTTGGACAAAGTTTTTGAAAACTAAAAATGAAGCATTTGATCATTTTGAAATTTTAAGTAAGAAAATTGAAAACCAATTAAATTGTCAAATTGTGTCAATTCGAACAGATCACGGTCAGGAGTTTGACAATGAAGTGCAATTTTGGAGCCTTATGTGACACCAAATGTATCACTCACAATTTCTCGTCTCCAAGAACACCTCAATCAAACGGGATAGTTGAAGGCAAAAATAGAAAACTCCAAGAAATGAGTAGAACTATGTTAAATGAGTCAAATATGCCTCAAACGTTTAGGTGTCATGTTGTTGATACCTCAACCTATATTTTAAATCGGGTTTTAATTAGACCACTTCTAAATAAAACTCCATATGAAATACTAAAAGAAAGAAAACCTACTATTGGATACTTTAAGGTATTTGGAAGTAAATGTTTCATTCTTAACACAAAATATTATCTCACTAAGTTCCGAAAATCATACGAAGGAGTATTTCTTGGATATTCTCAAAATAGCAAAGCTTATATTTTTTTAAATAGACAAACCATGTGCGTCGAGGAATCGTTGAACGTAACATTCGACGAAAGACCACCTCTCTCTAAGACATCACCTTTGGTAGATGATGATCTAGTTGAAGGCCAAACTAATGACCTTGTAAAGGACTAGGGAAATGAACCATTAAAAAATGAACTTTTAAACATTAAAGAATCAAAATGGCATTCTTTAGAAAATGTTATCAGAAATTTAAATGGACAAACCTTAAGGTCTCAAGCTCAAAATGAAAGTAATTTCTTTTGCTTTGTGTCTCAAATGTAACCTAAAAATATTGATGAAGCTATAATCGATGAAAGCTGGGTTCTTGCTATACAAGAAGAATTAAATCAATTTGTAATAAACGATGTTTGGTACATAGTACCTAGACCTAAAAATCAAACGGTAATCGGGACAAAATGGGTCTTTCGAAATAAACTAGATGAAAATGTTATTGTGTCAAGGAACAAGGCGAGACTTGTTGATTAAGGTTACAACCAACAAGAAGGTATTGTATTGATTATGACGAAACCTATGCCCCGGTTTCTCGTCTTGAGTCCATAAGAATTTAACTTGCTTATGCATATGCTCATGCTTTCAAACTTTATCAGATGGACGTTAAAAGTACATTTCTAAATGGTTTTATAAATGAGGAAGTGTATGTTTCACAACCTCACGGTTTTTGAAGACTATAAAAAACCTAATCACGTTTATAAACTTAAAAAGGCTCCTTATGGTCTCAAGAAAGCACCCAAGTCATCGTATGACCGACTTAAGTCATTTATAATTGAACAAAACTATTTAATGGGTCCAGTGGACAATACATTGTTCACTAAGAAAAAGGAGTCACACATAATAATTGTTCAAATATATTTCGATGACATTGTCCTCGGGTCCACATGCCAAGAACTTTGTGACGAGTTCTCTAAAATCATGCATGACGGATTTAAAATGAGCATGATGGGAGAACTTAACTTTTTCTTAGGTTTACAAATTAAACAAATGGAGGACGGGATCTTATTTAATCAATCCAAATATATAAAAGAAATGCTTAAGAAATTTGGCCTAGAAAGCCAACTAACACACCAATGTCTATCGATACTAAACTAACAAAACATGAGGTAAATGATTATGTTGATAGTACAAAGTATCATGGTATGATTGGTAGCTTACTCTATCTAACGGCTAGTAGGCCAGATATTATGTTTAGTGTTTGTATGTGTGCATGTTTCTAAGACAATTCGAACGTGTCTCATCTTGAAACGGTCAAAAGAATCTTTAGATACATCAAGGGAACAACTCACCTCAGATTATGGTACCAAAAGGGCACAGGAATGGACACCATTATCTATGCGGACTCGGACCATGCGGGTGATTACGTTGATAGAAAAAGTAGAAGCGGTGTTTGGATATTTATCAGATGTTGTCTCACCTCATGGTTCTCAAAGAAGCAAACCGCACTAGCCATTTAAACAATCGGGGCCGAATATGTGTCAGCGGGCAAAGCATGTCAACAAGCTTTGTGAATGAAACAAGATCTTGTTGATTACGATATCAAGTTAGAAGACGTTACAATCTTTTGCGACAACAAAGGAGCTATTGACCTTAGCAAAAATCCCGTCTTGCACGCTCGAACCAATCACATTGAAATTCGACACTACTTTCTACGCGACAACGTTAAAAAAGGTAACATCTCTATTGAAAAGGTATCTTCAGAAGATAATATAGCCGACATTCAAACTAAACCTCTATAACGTGAGCCCTTTAATCTCTTAAGACAAGTCTTAGGCTTAATGGAAATTTCTTGCTAAAATAGCAAGCATTCTGTCACCAGACATGTCGGACCCTGTCGAACCCTTTACCCTTTGGGTCCGTGGAAGGGTCCGTGGGTCTGAGACTTTGAAAAACTGCATATCAGTTAAACCAACTCACAAAACATAAACACAAAACTCATATCTATGAGACACACGACCAAAAACACCACAAACCACCAATTCTTCACATATCTATCAATTCTAAGGCAAAATCAACCAAGGTTTTCATACTAATCAATCATTGTAAGTATCTCTATCTATTTTCAATTCTTATATCACTACATTTCCTCATCTAAGTCTAGGGTTCTATTTCAATCGCACAAAATTGAATTTGGGGATTCACTTAGGCTAGTAAAATTAGTCATTACATTGCTTATTACTACATGAAAACACTTGTTGTGCACAAACCCATAAACAAATCACTTAGAATTGCTAGGAATCGCCAAGGAAATTTTCCAAAATTTTCTCACTAATTAGGTCATGCTAAATCCGTTTTTTCATACATTGGAAATGAAAAATAAACTAAAACGAGTTTTAATCATGGCATAAAAGTCTCATAAACGCTAAAGGAATTGCATAATCAATATGTACTTTCAGGTAGGTTCATTTGAAGCTAAAGAAAAATTAAGGAGCGTTTGGGTTATCTCAAAACTATGCATTCATTATAATTTTAAAAACTGGTTTTTAGGGTCGAGATAACCGCACCTCCACATATGTTGCATATAGGCATACACTAGGCACGATATTGCTTAAAATTCACAGAATTGAACTAACTTGATAAAAGTTCTGCCTTAGGACAAAAATGCCTCCCGCATGGACCTACGATCACAAAGACACAGCTAGTTACATTCCTTAACATCATAAGTCTAAACACTTCACTTCAACCCAAAGAGAGCTGTGTAGAGAATTAGAAAACCGCACCTTTCACAAAGGAAGGGTAGTCCACCACTCCTTTACGGATAATAACAATATTCGTGAAGTATTCTCTAGGATCAATTTTGATTGCCTCTTAGATATTGATGAACAAAATTGTCTAGAGTTTGTTCTAGAGTTTTACATGACCGTCAATGTTACTTTTGACGAAGACCATACTCTTCTAGTTAACTTTGAGACAAATGGAAATAGGTATTCATACTCTCTAGACCATTTTGCAAACATTCTCAAAATCCCATGCAATGGAGCATGCTTTTATTTCGATCTCCATTCTCTCATAACGCTTGACAACACTAACATACCTAGAGAAGCTCAAATTAGGTATAACACCTTGCTTGATAACAAAGACCGTGTCCAAACCACTATCTTTAATCCTAGAGTAGAAGACACTAGACTCTCAAATACAAGGGTAGTAATTCACAAAGACCCATATGGAATGGAAGGTAAAGAACTCAAATACAAGTATGAAAAGTGGGAAAGAATATTGAGATGCAATGTCATGAGTTTGGTAGGAAATAGAGATCACATGAACGCATGCGAAAGTTACATGCTTTATTGTTTGGAAACCGGGAAATCATTTAACTTAGCCTACAACATAGCCAATAGAATGTTCTACATTCAAAGCCTTGTAACATCGGTTCTCCGCGTGGCATGTTGCTCACCCGGCTATACAAACATATAGCACCTATACCACCAAGTCCAAATGGGCGCAAAGGTGTTTACCATCTAGTTGACCGGGTCATGAACAAAATTAGTGAATTAAGAGTGTCTCGACCCCCGGTAACTCAAGCTAGAGGAAAAGGTAAAAGACGACAACATCCATCTAGTTCTTCATCCCCGGCTAGTGAAAACTATGCTCTTCCAAGATATAGGTTTCCTCCTCTGGAATACCTTAGTCGTCTACCCAAAATTCCCAATGCTTCCCCAGAATTCAAGCAAACCAAAGAGATGTTCAAGTGCCTTGGACGTTTTCTCACCAAGATGGACAAAAAGAAGCACAAGTAGAAGACGGTAGTATGAATGGGTACACATGAACAAAACATTGGTGTTGTGTAACTTATCTTAGCATGTATTCCTTTTTTAGGACTAACTGTTAACATTGGATTATTTTTAGGTGTATTTGATAAGCATGGTTATGAGACACATGGATATATGAGCGTGTTTGGCAAACGACACAAAAGGTACATTCTCTCATCCTTAGAAGTGAAAATACAGTCAAATACTCATGAAACATTGTTCTTCATCGATTTCAGTCATAAAACACCATCTCATGAGACTAGATTGTCTCATTCTTCACAAATCAAAAATTCTGGTCACTAACAGTGTCGGAACCCGTCGGACCCTTTCCCAAAGGGCCCGGCAGGGTCCGGTCTTCCCTAAAAAAATTAAAATTCCTTTTTTGGCCGTTATTTGTCGGACCCCGTCGGACCCTTTCCCAATGGGTTCTACCGGGTCAGTGGGTCTGCAGGTTTTAAAAATAAAACATCATCATTACACTTAATTAATTTTCATTAATCAAAAAACCTTTCTTCTTCTTTTTCCCAACCTTCTAACTGGTCTTCTCTTTACATTAAATCTTGCCTCTAATCACCTCCAATCACACATAAACCCCATTTAATATAAGTCACTTCCTTTCCACTATTTAACCATGCCTCACTTGGTCACAAACTCCTCGTCTTTATAATCCTCTCATTACCCACAAAGAATCCACTATGACCAAAGGCACTTCATCATCTAGCAAACCTCTAAGAAAGACGGTACGCATAAGTGTCCGACCTTCTTGCTTTGGTCGCCCCAAATCCCCATGGCCACCATCTTCATCCCAAAATCCTCATGAATCACCAATCCATAAAGAAATATCTCAAGAACTATGTGATATTTTGAGAAACTCTCGATCACCACATTCTTCTCCACCTTCATCACCCGTCACCATTTCATCTCACTCCTACTACTTTCCAAACTTCATCACTCATCGAGAGCACCATCCTCACCACCTACATCACACAAATTTGAAACCACTAGGGCCACCACACTTCAACAAACTCTCCCTCTCCCAAACACTTCCTTCATTACCACACCTCCTATACCCTCCTTTATGAAAATTGATGACTCATTGTGGATTGAGGAACCATCCTTTCGTCACTTGTCCTTTCAACCATCACCCACAAGTGTATTACCACCCCCCCCCCCACAACTCAAGACCAACAAACCCAAGATTGATAAAATGCCTTTGATGAAATGATTAGTCGCCACATGCGAGAAACCCAACAACACATAGCTATTTATGGGTCGTCCCATGCCTCTTCGCATCATACAAATCACTTTTATCCTTCGAATCTCCATGTTTCTCCACAATATAGCCATTGTCGTTACATACATGCTCTATTCACGGACCTTCGCCAAGAAATACGTGTCGCCTTGCACAATGTACCAGACAGCATTACCACCATTCTACATCCCCTTCTCAGTGACATTTCCATTTTCAACAAACCTAGGGCTGATATCCCATGTTTCTGTTTTCTATCTGTCTACAGATCCAAAGGACCCGTCGGACCCATTCCCCTTTGGGTCCGGAAACCCTAAAGGGTCCGTGGGTCTGACTGGTAAGTCTTTTGTTTTCATTTTGTTTTCATCTATCCTTTGTAATGCATTCACTTCCAAAATGTTTCACATGTTCTTTTGACTATAATTTACTTTTGGGAAAGATGAATGAATCCTTTTAATTAAATTTGTTAATGTGTGCAAATCATATGTGTGATTATGATGTATGACATGGGTCTCGATCCTTATCGAGCAAACTAACAAATTATTTTCAGGATTACTTGATAATCATACATGAAACAATGGGGATTATCATTACAAGACTACAATAATTCAATTGTTTGTTCGTCTTACATGTATCTTATAAAATCCATGCTTGGACACCATCTTGGGCTCACATTTGGGCCTCTATTTGTATGGATCATCCACATATATGCATAACTAACTCTTTCTTGCAGGATTTTTATAATCCATGGACCTCCGGTTCTCCAAATTAGGGGGAGTATATACCGAGGGGGAGTCATAGGAAAAAAATATTTGATATCCATATTGCTCAAATTAGACACACGCACTATCTCTCTAAATCTTTTCAACTTACCTCACGCTTCCCTTTTTCTTTCGACAAAAAGGGGGAGACATGAAATATGAAACACGTTAATCATTTTATGATCATATTTCTAAACGTAACTTATATGTTGATATAAATTCAAACTAAAAATAAGTTAATGTTTTGTCTTCAACACAAAGGGGGAGATTGTAAATGCAAATATCGCACTAAAACGATATTTACGTTTTAATCATGCTTAACGTTTTGTTAACGACAAAACATCAAACATATTTTTATGTTAGAAATTATAAGCATCACATAAGTCTCTTCAAACTTATACAAAAATATTTTATAAGCAAATGTGTATTATAAAATATCATAAAAAGTATAAAACATAAAAATGATATATGTTGACTTTACAAAGTCAATATTTGACTTACAATGTCAGATTTTTAGTCAAACCAAGTAGATTTTAATGATTTCTTGAAGAATTGGCCAAACATTTATGAGGCAACAAAAGTCAGCTTTGTCGGACCCCAGCGGACCCAAAGTGATGGGTCTGACGGGTTCCGTGGGATCTGGCAATGTGCCTATAAATTGAGCCTTTGGCCAAGCCTCAAACTTACCCCTTTCTATCATCTTTTTTTTATCTCTAAACTCAGTATATAATCTATTTCTCTAATATATTTTCTTCTTTCTCTTCTTACTTGTGATTAGATCATTGTTCATTTAAAGATCGGTGACGATAAAACCTAAAGTCTAAGCTTTGATCCTTCAAGGCTTCACATTGTGTGAAAGTATTAAGCGTTACCTACACTATCACCATTCTTGTACCCATTCATCTATCTACTTTTATTAAGTGTGGTTGGTGTTATAACCACAAAAGTGTAAGAATTATATTAGGCGGTGTTGTTGTGCCTTTAGATCAAGACATCTTAATCTTGGTGTTGGTTTAGATTGTAAGATTGTAAAGTGAAGGTTTCTCCACCGGTATAAATGAGATTCATTTATTAGTGAAGGTGAACTCTCGAGTGGATACTCGAGGAGTGGAAGTAGGGGAAAGATAAGTGAGATCTTGCTAGGCCGAACCACTATAAATAATTATGCATTGTGGTTTGTTCTATTATTATTACAAGTCATTTACATTACATAACAACAAGTATTCTATATCTTTTAGCATTCACAAGAAAGTTTATAAAGAGATTTAAAACTAATCGGTAAGAACTATTCAACCCCCCCCCTTCTAGTTGTCTACAGATATTATTGGTCTAATAATGAGGTACATCGCGTGTGTGTATTCTATATGTGCCATTCAAATTTTTTTTCCTATGTGATGATAGCGAAGTAAAAGAAACGCATCATTGTGTCAAGTGTAAATTGTTATTTGATGTTGAAAGTAATATGGTTTATTCAAGGTATGAATTGCTTATATTATGGGATACAATTTATGGCTGTTGGCTAAAAGGAAGTGCTTGTGTGATCTATAGAAGACAAAGACAAGATGAAAAGTGGTACACAATGAGGTATTTTATTGGGTATTTTATAGCCACTGATATAATTGTTTTTACCCATTGATGAGAGTTATTTAGCCACTAATGGATTCAGAGGGTAGCGCTAGCCATTGCCACATATATTCTACCCACTTAAAGACTAAGAGTGTTGTCCGATATATGTTCTACCCACTGAAAAATGTTGTCAGATATTGGACAATACATGTTGAAGGATATCGGATGATACTGGATCTCGAACAAAATTGACTGTTAAGGTTTTATGGCTCGTTTTTAAGTTGTTTTGGTATAATGACATATTATTTGATTATGTGACAAGGCTAATCTTGTGGTTGTATACCGACTTGTATCAGAACCACATCGCTGGTAGAGGCAGCAGTTACATAAAACAAGATGATGACGTTGTACTTAGACGTTCTTCATTACAAATTGAAGGTTTCAATGAAGAGGTTTCATTATTACTTATTTGATGTTGGAGTTGTTTTTCACAGGTTTGTAACTTATCATATCTTAAAGTCATGGTCTTCCCTGTCAGACTGACTTTAAAGGTAACTTGTTCGTTTAAATGGTTGGTGACGAAGACTTGTCATATCTAGCAAGGATTGATTGCTATAACTTGAAGGAGTTACGTTATTTGTGCTCAGTGTCTCATAAAAAGATGAGGTTTTGATAATGAGATTGAATTATGCTTATATTATTCCTTTCGTATAAGTGCGACATCACATGGATAGTGCAAGATATTAGGTACAAGCTTGGGAGATTCCACTTCTTCAACAAATCTGTTATATTTATTCTTTTTCATCGGTAATCTACAATTAGAGTCTACATAGTTCGTAATTCATCTACATGCACCACTCAAGGGGAAGTGTTTATTAGTTGCTTATCTTCAGAAGACCCCTATTGGATAAGACAAAAACGGGAAAAAGATTATGAGATCAAGGTATGCAACTTATTATTTTTATGTGGTGATATGTTTTACAAGAAATCTTACTTTAAGGGGATGCTTGTTTCATTCGTGAAAGATCAAGATTTGAAGATTGTTTTTGTCATCATCAAATAGGGGAAGATTGTTGGGAATTAGATTTGATGAGACAACACAAAAATAATGAAACAAGGACTTATATGCTAAAATCAAGAAGTACAAGAATACAGAGACCTTCTACACAAAAACGGAGGACTAAAGTACAAAAGATGGTAGAACTTCTAGAACAATAAGATTTTTTGTAAAGAGGGTTATGTGTAGTATATAAACACACACCCTGCATAGGATTATTCATCTCATTATTCACAATGTTAACCTAAAAGTGTCTTCATGTGTCTAGGCGTGGGATTAATGTATACACACCTAGGGTTACATGTAATCGTTCGTTAGTTAATGCAAGTAATCGTCAGGATAAATTTTTCTTGTTTGTTAAACACCTTGTTTAATCAATGTTTTAATTTCGCTATGTTTGTTACATATGAATGTTGGTTATCCTAGTAAGCTTAATCGATCCATGAATTATGCTTTCATCAAATTTATGGGCAAATCATTTTGGGATTTATTTGGCGATGAGGGAAAAACAACATCAGAGGAAAATGTTAGTTCCCTCACGACATTTTTAAATGAGAACTCGTCTTCACCACCTCCGAAGTACCAAGACCCACCCAAGGCCCATACTTCTATCATTGAAGAGTCTTTTGTACCTAGCCCAAATTCCATATCTATTGAGGCTAAGGTTATGCCATGTGGGAAGTCTTCCAAAATACTTGCTCACATTGACTACATGTTTGACCCCGAGATCAAAGCACAAATTGAAAGAGAACTTGCTCTTATGCCTCCACATCCACCTACAAGTGAGGTAAATTTTGTCGATCTCGACACCAAACTCGATGAATTGGAACGTCTTCTTTATAATGACGAACCTTCTCATGTAAGTGTCGATGAGCCCATTCTCTAGGAGTTACCTAGTAAACACTCCTCAATTAAGAATGATGATGATCACATTCTTTAGGATTTACCTAATCAACAATCCTTAATTAAGAATGATGATTTTGTGTTAGATCATGATATTTTCGAGAGAGTTTCCAAAATTCCTAATGACGGTTTTGAAAATCCTTGGTTTGACAAACCTATTTATGTTGTGGAGCTCGATAATATCGAAGATCATTCGGATGATGACCTTTATGTTAACCCGGAGGGGGATGTTTTCTTTATCGACTCTCATTTTGAAAATATCTTTACTAATCCCTATAACACCCCCAAATTTATACAACTCAATACAGCAGAACTAGTTGGTGTTACGGGTTAGCACATTACTCACATCATAGACAACGCATAAATATCGCGTCGTTTATTAATAAAGCATTTCCATTCATAAATATCAAAGTTACATAGGTCCCAAGTCATTATATTTCATACAAGTTTACAAAGTATTTGAATGGAAAGTATTGTTTAAGTGCGGGCCATGAATTCTTGTCGTCTTCCCGAGAATTACCTTCAAGTACCTGAGACAAAACATGTTAAAAGAAAAGGTCAGCGATAACGCCGAGTGAATTCATAGAGTTTAATAAATTCCATCAATATAACTTTGGTATAAAAATTATTACCAAAAATTATTTCATACAAATCATTGTAGTAGGCCATAGAATAGCCAAAATCATTTTAAACAAATCTTTATCAAAATCATAATATAGGCATTTGCCTTTAAAAATCATTATACGAGCCAATGTCGTAAAAACATCATACAATACGTTTTATAACGTTGTATAGATTAAATAAAAACCGTTATATGAATATGGTTATGAAAACCAAAACACAAACATAATATCAATAGTATGACCCAATATTGCTAGTCAGGTAATACATCGTAATTCAGAGCGTCTAGTAGTATTTCGTTAGTTTTGGATTATTATAAGCCGCATGACATTGTTACCTTACTCAAACAAACAACGGGTAGCTAACCCGATACTCAATTTACCCATCTAAAGTAGCGTGTCGTCACAAAGGTCACGCTATGGAAACCTTCTCATACATAAATTCGCTTACCAATCAATGTGGCACGACGGGGATCAACCGTCAAGGCGCGAACTGGGGTGATCGTCCCCAAATAGTACTATTATATGCATAAGCGTCTACCAAATCCCGGTAGTTCACAATTCATGCTAATGGTACTTTTAGTGACATAACCTAACTTTAATAATCCATTTTATTTCATCTGTCGGGTCCTTTAATCATTTATCGGGTCATACAATCATTCGGGTCCAAATCAATAAACAAACAATCGGGACAAATGGTGTCCTATTTTATAAAAACTAACATGTTATCTCCCTCGTGGGTTTATAAAACATTTCATAAAACATTTAAAAGAGTGCGAGGCTATGAACTCACATTGATGTGGGAAGACGGGTTATCGGCAATTCGGACGTACGGTACGTGCTTCAATCACGGAAACCTAGACAAATAATATTCGTCTTAGACTCATGTCCAATGACTTTATAAAAATAACAATTATGTATACATATGATGATTTTATATATATGATGATCAAGTGGGTTTACATATTCTCATTGACTTATTTTAGTGTTTACGTATTGGTATCTTTTTACTAGTTTACTATTTTTACCTATTTACGCGTTTTAAGTCCAATAAACTTATTATAAGTTCTTTAACTTGTATCAATCCATGTTATACTTATATTATCAGTATCTACACTTTACAAGTTGGGCCTAAATGGGTTAAGTCCAATAAGTTCTTTTTATAAGGGTTTAACTTATTTAGTCCAATTATTAGTCCAATATGTTTACTTAGCTCGTTAATGTCCGTATGTCCTATAGTTCGGGTTTTATAGGTTTTTACTTGTTATACATATTTATATATCAGTATATAAGTTTTATAAAGTTTACATTAGACGGGTCCAACCATCTAAGTTTTATTTAACAAAAACGTTAATTTTACGGTATTAGCCGAAAAAGTCGTAAAAATCATGTTTATAATTTTATAACTTATAAAACTTAACAAGTTACCATTTTTATTAAAATGTCCACTTATTTACCATTGTACATATTTATATAAATGTATTATATAAGTTAGTGGGTTTTAATTTATATTTTATACTATTAAATTTTGAGTGCTTATATAATAGTATTATACTTTAATTTCCAAAATCTGATTTTTATTCTCATCTTCACCAAAACTGCCATATCTAAAGTTCTATATGGAGATAGAAGCTCAAATTTTTATCACATAAACTAAATGATATGTGCTCCATTTAACTCTTCTATAGCTACTGTTAAATCATCCTCTAATTATTTTATAAAAATCGTCCAAAACAGTGAACTCAGATTTGTACCTTAAACTTGTTTTGATCATATCTCACTCATTACAATGATTCCATAGCAGGGCCAACTCTCACATGTGTACAAGACCCATAGCTTACTGTAAATCCAATAATCTATGCCATTTTTATCAGTTCACCACTTGATTCTTTACTGTTTTATACAGCCAACATATTTAAACAAGATTTTAGCCTTGTTTCTTATAATTTTTCACCTTTTTAAGCATGTTTATCAACACCAAATCCCCACACAATATTTTTATCATCATATAACCATCATATACATATACAATAGGAAATAAAATACATGTTTACATAATCAAAATAACAAGAAGATGAGGAGAACAATCTTTATACCACCATGATGATGTAGGTTGTGATCAAAACATGGATTTTGATGGAGGAACTTGTGCATAGCCAAGACCATCTTCAAGACCACCATGCTTCATGAACTTCTTGTGGAAAATCAGCCCCAAGACACCATGAAAACTTCTCCATGGATGTTATAATCACCACCATTCAAGAGAGCTTCAAGAGGGCTTCAACATATGTAGAAATAACATGAGGTTTATGGTTAAATTTAATCAAAAATGGTGGTTTAAGGGGAGATATGGGACGGCATTTTTGAGAGAGGGAGGAGAGTTGTGTGGTTTTTGCATGTAAGAAATGAGTTAGTTGTTTTAGGCTTGGTGGTTTTGTGGTTTTGAAAGATTACAAGTTAAGCTAATGCTAACATGTGTTAGCTTTCTAGCTACACACTTGACACATCAAGAGATGTGGTGGCAAGTTTTTGGCCATCCCTTTTAGTGGGGTGGGATAAAATTGTTTTGTCCCATCCCGCTAATTTAAGGGTATTCCTCGATTCTAGTTTCCTCGATTTGCGTGCCCTCGGGTCGTTTTACGAAAAACGTTTTTATAAATTATGAATCAACGATACAAAACAAATCTAATAAAAATTGTCTCATAAAAAACGGAGTTCGAAAACATAAATACGTAATCCTAAGGTTTCCGGTTTAGTCGTAAAGGTCGTTAAATTATAATCGTAAGTCCTAATCTCTTCTCGTAAATTTGTGAATTTATGAACCAACACAAATTTAAAATCTCAAAATAATATTCATGGACAAATTTATTTTCTGAAATGTCGGACTGTCACCAAAGACGGTGTATGTAAACGTAAGCACGTAACGTTGAATCCTCTGGTTTAGACGTAGTCGATGCCACTTCAAGACGTAAATCGAAATTTCTTCCCATAATTAAGTGAGTTCATATTATAACATTAAAATAATGTTTTCAAATAAATATTGAGAATAAAATATCAACCATAAATTGACGGATTGTCACAGCATTTACCCCTAAACAGGATCTTTGTCCTCAAAGATCATCTTATCTTACTACTCGCTTCTTATAGAGTTAAAGCCATGTGAGTATTTTCTCCACATCCGATCTTTTCTCACAAGTGTAATCCATTACAATACGTGAGTTTCATCAAACATAACTACGGGAATAAGATCAGGCTTAATGTTGACTTACTTTCTCTATCCATGATGTTCACGGGTTTTTTATGAATGCAACTTTTCGCCGATCTAGACTTCATCAAGAGGAATTCAGATTTTCACTAGATAGACATTTTATCAAGTTAGATATACGAATCATAATTCACGCAGCCCTTGAAGTCCTAGAGTAGATCCAACTTATATGCCTTTCAAACCAATTTTTACATCATATCAATGGTCCCATACAACGGGGACTTATATCCCATGATCCTTCAGATCATCAATTCATTTTTCCATGGTTAAATTTTTTGGCATAACTTCGCTACCCATCTGGCACTTCAAGATCTACATTGCATATTCACATAACCTCCTGCCCACTACCGGCAATCAATAATCAGATCCTAATTTCAACAACTATTTTAGGTATCGCGGGTCGAGTATTTTGTAAGGTTAGGTTCGCCATCATAGGAAACCTTAAACCTAAAATACATGTCCAACTCACAATGGGTGTATGTCGGGTGTCTTCATCCCAACTCCTGCTTACAGATGCTCTTATATTTAGATCCTAAAAAAATTTGATCTCGATCCTAATACGATAATTATCAATGATAATCTCTCCAAAGGAAAACGATTTTACAGTTTATTACCAAAGGTCAATCATTAAGCATAGAACAGCACTTATAGTATTCTGTATCGTTACTTTACCTCGTCCCTTCGATTGGGGTGGTATACAGTACTCTCATCAAGATTCGTTCTTAATGACTTCTGAGCAAATCTCTAGAAATTCGATGCGAAGCGAGGATCTTGATAGAGATGCTCGATATAGGCATACCATGTTTACACAACTCCTTTAAATACAAAAGAGTCAAATTCTTCATCAAGAATCTATCATTAAAAGGAATGATATTAGCATATTTGGTCAGTCTGTCGACGATGACCCAAATCGAATCAAATTCAGATGATGACCTTTGCAATAGCTAGACGTTCACTAATGTATGAGGCGATGTCTGCCTTCATAATTTTCCATTAGTACAACTTCTTCAGATAAAAATACATTAAATCATAAATATCATGAATAAAATACTTATACTTACAAGATTCCAACATGACTACATCTCAAAATCTCCATATGTAGGAAACCACAAGTGGCCTTTTATACATTTAACGTCATCGGCTCCTCAATTCTAATGGTTCATATTAGCCGCGAACCCCTTTTTATTATTTATATTATCCTTCTTACAAGCATCGGCTATTTTTAAATTGTTCGGCAATTTATTTTGCACATTCATTATTAAGGAACACATCCTAATTGATTCTTTATCCTTCCTATATAATGTGTCAGTAATTATGTTCACTTTCCTAGATGGAATAAATATCATGACCGTATTTATTCGAAAATTCTTTCTTCACATTTTCTAAGTCTTAGTTCTATCTCAACCATTGTTTTTATCATTTTTGCTCATTCCGACGTTTAAAGCGTCGATAATTACTTCAAGTAATTAAATAATAAATATTCAATTTTTATAAAACGTAAACGTAAAAATTTTAAATTTCTTAGTTCGACCAATTATATGAAAAAGGTTCAAAATAAATTTGAATTTAATTAACAAGATTTTTGTTGATTTATCGAAAATAATTAAAATAATTAATAAGATCCGTAAATGTTCGAGAAATCTTTGTTTATACTTTGGTCAAAATTTTCTTAATTGAAAAGCAAAAATTGTCGTTTTAAATTTCAAGTCTTGGTTTAAATGGTTTCCTCAATCCCTCTTAACTTGTCTAGAAGTACACACAAACATTTACCCCTAAACAGAAGTTTAGTTAAATGATTTGTGTATAAGGGAATAATCCCTTAAAAATCCTTTGTTAAAACATTTGTCAAAACATATTTGCACTTTCTTTTTGGTAAAGCCAAAAGTCTTAAAAGGGCTCTTAATTTTTGAAGAGTCAATATAGATTCCATTCTTTTAATCACACGGTCAAATAATGTAAATGATTAAGTCTTTAATCATATGTTAAATACTCAAGGTACAAGTTTTCATTATTCGGCCAATTCAGGGCAGTCTATAAATAATTAGTAACTTCTTCTTATTCTTATAAACAAACAAATGGTCTTTATGATCACCAATATGAATTTATCAAATTACAGCCTACACACGTGATTCACCATATTTATGAATGCTACATGTGTATTAGTTAATCCAAACGACATCACGTGAAACTCATAATGTTCATTACAAGTTCTGGATGTAGTGATTGGAATAGATAATCTTTTTCGCAGATGCGAAGTTGATGATAACCATGCCATGGATCAAATCTTTAGAACATACGCTAGAACCTTGTAAATGATCGAACAAATCTATCATCTTGGGTAGTGGATATTGATTTTTAATCGTCAATTTACCTAGTTCACGGTAATCAATAAATATAAGAAATAATAACACCATAGCTCTTCATGATGACGAACTTAGTAGAATAAAAGATTTCTCCGACAACTCTCTTAGTTGTACGGTAATTCTTTTAATTCATATGGTGCTGACGTACAGTGCACATGCCACAAGTGCAACACCGGGAATATAATCAATACCAAATTCATCTTGCCTTAATGGCGAAAGTCTAGGTAATTTACCAGCAAATACTTACTAAAGTTTCAGATAGTAGGAACATCTTTTAATAAATTCGTATTAGGTTCTTTCTAGATTATAATATCTATGACTAGTTCACAACCATTCACGGTATAATTTCAAGTCTAAATACAGGATATGGTCATCCATCGAGAATTATTTAGATCACTTTGGATAATCAACATCTTATCTTTTCGGGAAATTCTACTCGAGTTCCCATCAATTAAGACAATGTCGTCATGTCATAATCAATCAATCCATTCTACGGGCACTATCAACTTTCCAGTTGCATTGTCGTCGATAAGATGTGAACTTCTCAAAAGACTAATAATAATTCACAATCCTTCACAAATTCAAGGATATCTGGAGACATAACTAACCTTAAAAGAGTAAGGTCAATGCATAATCTACGCGAGAGAATTTCAATTCAGATACAGACGAAAACATTTTACGAATATGAATATATCCCATGTTTTCATAATTTGAGTACGCATTTGAAAGCTCCTCAAATCGTTACCCAGGTCATTCAAATGAAATCAAATCATAAGAAATGATAAGAACGTCAATACGTCCAGTCGAGTATCAACACTCGATAATCAGATACTTTTCCTAAGAATCTTACTACGGGAGAATTGGACAAGAAAGAATTGTCAATTGTCAAATAAGACAATTTCCACGGATGAGTAAATTCAACTCAGAAGAATAGATGCTACAGGCACATATGTAGGTGTCCCTAACACTATGTCCTTATTTTCACTTCTTGCAGATCTCATAAAATTTAATCTTTCACAATCTTCAAAGAAAATGTAGTGTTTATTATTCAGTTTTATGTTGACTACTAATCAGTCTTGCATGGTCCAATCCGAATTGTATGTAGGCGCGCAACTATATACAATTTCAAGATTAACGATGCAATACTCAGTTCGTCAAAATTTTATCATCATGTTTATAATAAAAACATTTTCATGCTTAATTCAAAAATATATTTACAAAGGTTTTCTTTGTTATGGAAATAATTAAGTTTCCAAAGCGTCTCATAAACAACTTCATTTTGATATCAATCACTTATAAATCTGACTTTGAATAATCCTTATTGTGATGAAAATTAAATTTTCTCAAAGGATACCGTTTTAACTTTATAAAAACAATGTGTGATCTGCAAAAGAGTGATGAAGAGTTGTTCACCAAGAACTAACTATAATATAATAGGAAATGAGCTTAGCCAAATAATCATGAGGTTCATGACCTCGATGGCACTCAAAAATAATAATTCACAACGTAACTCGATTCAAGATGAGTACTTATTCAATGGTTGCATCACTAATGCGAGCATTAGAGGCAAGCAAGAAAAGATAGATAACATCGATACATGTAGAATTTAGCAATCAAATGCAGTCTTTTTAGTTATCACAAACGAGTCAAAATTGTACCGTAACACATTACGTGTCACTATGTCATACAATTCTCAGAACTCATCCTACCAACTGATATCTCAGTTAAGTTAGGTATTCTTAAAAGATACCACAATGAATACTAATCTACAAGAGTCATTAGGTGTCCTACCTGTCCCGGAAGATCCATCGGTCCCAATTTCAGAAGAAGATTTCTTCAATTTATTTGTTGGACACTGGGCATCCTCATTAGTGGACAATGGCCTAGGAACAACACTTAACACAAACTAACAATCATTTAAAACCTTATAATTCAATCACAAAACTTAACGACTTCCTCTTAACAATCTTATTCCATACAGGTTAAGTTTTACTTGATTCAAGTTTTAATCAACTTATACTCAATTCGATATCCTACCTCATTCTTCAAATACTTCAACCTTATTTATAAACCTTAATAGGGCAATAAAAGCTCGATATGAATCCATACTTAATTTCCAATCCTATATCTTTTACAACAACAATTATCAAATGAGTCACTAGTATGAAATGACTTGATCATTCAACTAGACTTCTCGGAAAGGTACTAGTGGCATGAGGCTCTTGGGTAATGGTTCCAATGACAGCCTCAAGTGCAATATTCACCCTTTCGATTTCAATTTAAGAATTGGATGACAACGAATCAGATGACATCTTTCCAGGTGATAACGTTTTGTCAAACTCCACTCTATAAGGAAAGATCGTCATGACATCGATATCAGATTTAATCTCGCCAATTCAATATCATGATCAACTAATATCTACATTTCTACGAATATCAACCATTTGTTGGGATCATAAATATCCACAACTTGGCTTAGATCTAGGATAGCTAGAATTCCTATGAGAATAGCTTCGATTAATTTACTAGGGGAGTTAGGGTTCCTTGTGACAATCTACGTCGTATAAATACCTCGTATGAATATCAAAATAATCATCAAACAATCATGTAATAAAATTACATCATATATATATATATATATATATATATATATATATATATATATATATATATATATATATATATATATATATATATATATATATATATATATATATATATATATATATATATATATATATATATATATATATATATATATATATATATATATATATATATATATATATATATATATATATATATATATATATATAATCCAATTTATATATACATATTAAAATAACACTTCTCAGTCTGGCCTTGTCGGTAACTCGGGAATTCTTCGGCACCGTTATAGTCAAAAGATTTTTTTTTTGACATTTTTAGAAAAATGTTTATAGTTAAAAGATTTTGAAATGTTTTATTCAAAACCTTGGTTTTAAAAATCTTTCGTTCTCTATAACGAGAGCTCTGGTACCAAACTGTAACACCCCCAAATTTATACAACTCAATACAGCAGAAGACTAGTTGGTGTTACGGGTTAGCACATTACTCACATCATAGACAACGCATAAAAATCGCGTCGTTTATTAATAATTTCATTTCCATTCATAAATATCAAAGTTACATAGGTCCCAAGTCATTATATTTCATACAAGTTTACAAAGTATTTGAATGGAAAATATTGTTTAAGTGCGGGCCATGAATTCTTGTCGTCTTCCCGAGAATTACCTTCAAGTACCTGAGACAAAACATGATAAAAGAAAAGGTTAGCGATAACGCCGAGTGAATTCATAGAGTTTAATAAATTCCATCAATATAACTTTGGTATAAAATTTATTACCAAAAATTATTTCGTACAAATCATTGTAGTAGGCCATAGAATAGCCAAAATCATTTTAAACAAATCTTTATCAAAATCATAATATAGGCATTTGCCTTTAAAAATCATTATACGAGCCAATGTCGTAAAAACATCATACAATACGTTTTACAACGTTGTATAGATTAAATAAAAACCGTTATATGAATATGGTTATGAAAACCAAAACACAAACATAATATCAATAGTATGACCCAGTATTGCTAGTCAGGCAATACATCGTAATTCAGAGCGTCTAGTAGTATTTCGTTAGTTTTGGATTATTATAAGCCGCATGACATTGTTACCTTACTAAAACAAACAACGGGTAGCTAACCCGATACTCAATTTGCCCATCTAAAGTAGCGTGTTGTCACAAAGGTCACGCTATGGAAACCTTCTCATACATAAATTCGCTTACCAATCAATGTGGCACGACGGGGATCAACCGTCAAGGCGAGAACTGGGGTGATCGTCCCCAAATAGTACTATTATATGCATAAGCGTCTACCAAATCCCGGTAGTTCACAATTCATGCTAATGGGACTTTTAGTGACATAATCTAACTTTAATAATCCATTTTATTTCATCTATCGGGTCCTTTAATCATTTATCGGGTCATACAATCGGGTCATACAATCATTCGGGTCCAAATCAATAAACAAACAATCGGGACAAATGGTGTCCTATTTTATAAAAACTAACATGTTATCTCCCTCGCGGGTTTATAAAACATTTCATAAAACATTTAAAAGAGTGCGAGGCTATGAACTCACATTGATGTGGGAAGACGGGTTATCGGCAATTCGGACGTACGGTACGTGCTTCAATCACGGAAACCTAGACAAATAATATTCGTCTTAGACTCATGTCCAATGACTTGATAAAAATAACAATTATGTATACATATGATGATTTTATATATATGATGATCAAGTGGGTTTACATATTCTCATTGACTTATTTTAGCGTTTACGTATTGGTATCTTTTTACTAGTTTACTAGTTTTACCTATTTACGCCTTTTAAGTCCAATAAACTTATTATAAGTTCTTTAACTTGTATCAATCTATGTTATACTTATATTATCAGTATCTACACTTTACAAGTTGGGCCTAAATGGGTTAATTCCAATAAGTTCTTTTTATAAGGGTTTAACTTATTTAGTCCAATTATTAGTCCAATAAGTTTACTTAGCTCGTTAATGTCCGTATGTCCTATAGTTCGGGTTTTATCGGTTTTTACTTGTTATACATGTTTATATATCAGTATATAAGTTTTATAAAGTTTACATTAGACGGGTCCAACCATCTAAGTTTTATTTAACAAAAACATTAGTTTTACGGTATTAGCCGAAAAAGTCGTAAAAATCATGTTTATAGTTTTATAACTTATAAAACTTAACAAGTTACCATTTTTATTAAAATGTCCACTTATTCACCATTGTACATATTTATATAAATGTATTATATAAGTTAGTGGGTTTTAATTTATATTTTATACTATTAAATTTTGAGTGCTTATATAATAGTATTATACTTTAATTTCCAAAATCTGATTTTTATTATCATCTTCACCAAAACTGCCATATCTAGAGTTCTATATGGAGATAGAAGCTCAAATTTTTATCACATAAACTACATGATATGTGATCCATTTAACTCTTCTATAGCTACTGTTGAATCATCTTCTAAGTATTTTCTAAAAATCGTCCAAAACAGTGAACTCAGATTTGTACCTTAAACTTGTTTTGATCATATCTCACTCATTACAATGATTCCATTGCATGGCCAACTCTCACATGTGTACAAGACCCATAGATTACTGTAAATCCATTAATCTATGCCATTTTTATCAGTTCACCACTTGATTCTTTACTGTTTTATACAGCCAACATATTTAAACAAGATTTTAGCCTTGTTTCTTATAATTTTTCACCTTTTTAAGCATGTTTATCAACACCAAATCCCCACACAATATTTTTATCATCATATAACCATCATATACATATACAATAGGAAATAAAATACATGTTTACCTAATAAAAATAACAAGAAGATGAGGAGAACAATCTTTATACCACCCTGATGATGTAGGTTGTGATCAAAACATGGATTTTGATGGAGGAACTTGTGCATAGCCAAGACCATCTTCAAGAACACCATGCTTCATGAAATTCTTGTGGAAAATCAGCCCCAAGACACCATGAAAACTCCTCCATGGATGTTATAATTACCACCATTCAAGAGAGCTTCAAGAGGGCTTCAACATATGTAGAAATAACATGAGGTTTATGGTTAAATTTGATCAAAAGTGGTGGTTTAAGGGGAGATATGGGACGGCATTTTTGAGAGAGGGAGGAGAGTTGTGTGGTTTTTTCATGTAAGAAATGAGTTAGTTGTTTTAGGCTTGGTGGTTTTGTGGTTTTGAAAGCTTACAAGTTAAGCTAATGCTAACATGTGTTAGCTTTCTAGCTACACACTTGACACATCAAGAGATGTGGTGGCAAGTTTTTGGCCATCCCTTTTAGTGAGGTGGGATAAACTTGTTTTGTCCCATCCCGCTAATTTACGGGTATTCCTCGATTCTAGTTTCCTCGATTTGCGTGCCCTCGGGTCGTTTTACGAAAAACGTTTTTATAAATTATGAATCAACAACACAAAACGAATCTAATAAAAATTGTCTCATCAAAAACGGAGTTCGAAAACGTAAATACGTAATCCTAAGGTTTCCGGTTTAGTCGTAAAGGTCGTTAAATTATAATTATAAGTCCTAATCTCTTCTCGTAAATTTGTGAATTTATGAACCAGCACAAATTTAAAATCTCAAAATAATATTCACGGACAAATTTATTTTCTGAAATGTCGGACTGTCACCAAAGACGGTGTATGTAAACGTAAGCACGTAACGTTGAATCCTCCGGTTTAGACTAGTCGATGCCACTTCAAGACGCAAATCAAAATTTCTTCCCATAATTAAGTGAGTTCATATTATAACATTAAAATAATTGTTTCAAATAAATATTGAGAATAAAATATCAACCATAAATTGACGGATTGTCACAATCCCCCTCCCATCCATGACCTAAATGTATAAATTTTTAGTGTGTCTAGCATCGAGTTTGAGACGCCTAATATAATTAGTGTGCCAAATGTTGTTTTAGAGACGCCTAATATTTTTACTTTATAAATGGCAAAATTAGTTTTCATAAATAAAAATGTGAAAAGGAGTTAAAAATGTTTAATCAAATTGATGAGCATCTTTTTACACCGTCATCACCATTAAGTGAGTCTACTTTTACCTTGTCTACTCCTTTTAACGATTGTAACTTTGGAGTTAGTGTGGGGGAAGCCCCATTTGTTCCCTTCATTTCTCCACCATGGACAAGATTTTTGACCCCGGAATCGTGATTAAAGGGAAATATCAGTCTTCCACTGATGCAATAAACGAAAATCCTTCTATGTTATTGGGGCCCTCGGTTAGCTCAATTTGTTGTCCTATCCCTTATCCCGCCCTTCTACTTCTTATCTATTTTCTTTCATCCCTTTGGGATTTTGTGTGAACTGAAGTTATCTCGTGTGTCATCCAACAACGAGGACGTTATCTTCGACCCCGGTATTTGTTCCATCACAGGACGTACTCCTTAATACCAGTTTCGACCATACCAAGTTAGCCCTAATGATCACATTTATGGGGATTCGACTGGAGCTCATGACTCGGTTATAAAAAACAAGGTGCCTCGTTGGGGATTCTTATGCTTATCCTTGTACATATCATCGCTTTCTAATGTAGTTAACGTGAGGATACTTGTGCTCTTTTGACCTTATTTTTGTGATTGTTTGTGATGTGATTCTCTAGGATTCATCATCATTCTCGAAGCCTCTCATGTTCTTTTTCACTCGAGCTTCGATCGTTTGCTTCAAAGAATCTGATATCTGATGATATCTTGTCACACCCCCACCATGGCGGAATATGGAGCACGTGCTATGGATATCATCACAACATGGTGTGTCTATATAGAAACTATATGAAATAGAAATGTCATAAAAAGGCGACACAAATGTCATGACAATATCTCAACAATGCAGGAGTCTAGGTAAGTAGGTAAAAGTCCCACCTCTTACCAAAGACAAACAAATAAACAAACCCTCAACATATATGTCTCAAAATGACAAATGAAAAACTAAGAGAAAAGGGGTTCCTCCAAATGCATTCCTAAGCTTCCAAGTCTACTTACTCCTATTTGTAGGCTTAACCACAATCTCACCTAAAAGAGACACTAAAACACGTCAACATAAAGTTGGTGAGAGTTATAGGTTTAGACTCCAACATCAAAATCAAGTCATATAGCTGTGAATAAACATCATTCATAAATCATAGGGACAAGGTGATACAACTATGCATTAACAACTAAACATTTAATATTAAGCGCTTATTCTATCCAACCTACGCTCCAAGCTTTTCCTACCTTCCTCCCTTGGTTTATTAGGCTCCCATACACCTAAGAACCAATCCCTAAGACCCCGTCTTGTCATCCCAAGGCCCCACCTTTTCACCCCTTGATATCAAGTTATACTTGAATAAATTAAGTAAATCATATAGCAGTTAAGTGCATAAGTAAAACACACAAGTCCAATCATAAAACATTAAAACAATCACAACAATTCATTTACAAAACAAGTACGTGTCTCTTGCATCCAATCAAGAAGTAAATCATTTAAAAGTATGGTACTATGAAATTCACCTGATCGAGCTTCTCTGAATATCCGCACACTAGCAAAAATTTAAACAAACAATACACACCATCAAGACATGAACCAATAAACTAAAATGGCTCATCAATCTATGATGGATGTCTAACTCTCTCTCCTACATTTTAATCCCATTGATATGCTCTAAGCATCCCATTACACCTCTCTATAAAGCCCCTAATCTAGTAAAGTTCATAACCTATCCCGTTATCATTTTACCCAAAACAGTCCCATTTTTCATACCCCACACTATGAGTCAAACGCCCACTTAACTAAACCCATACTTTCTGTAAAAGGATCCCTATTACCTTACATGTGTTAGCTCACTCTCACAATTTTCCCCAACCTTAAAGCTACTTAGAAGCTCCACTTTTAACCCTAAGTACCCTAACCAACTTAAAACATTAATTGTAAACCGGCTGATTCAAAAACTATTTTGACATCCGACTGTTGTAACCCACTTTTGACCGACTTCCCGACCTTCAATTTAGTTCTCGCTTCTTGCATTCAAAATCTAACTCAATTACCTTTTCAAGAGTATAAGATTCGACTTCAGAAAGTTTGTAAAAATCTAGATATGACCAAAACAAGTGACCTAAAATTCTGCCCAGTTTTTAATGACAGATTTAACACAATTAGTCTAATTAATTATCCTCATCATGTTTATATTATTAAAATACAGATGTTATGATAAAACTAAACCTAGATCCATCATGTATTGATTAATAATGATTTAAAAACAATTTAATTAAAAAGAGTAATGAAGGTTTTACCTTAAAATTAATGGAAGATGAAAAACTTATGAAAACCCTAAAAATATGTTGCAAACCATGACTATAATGCTCCAGGGGAAAAATTATGTGTGTGTTTTGATAATAAAAATCCTTATATAGTTCATAAGACTACTAGTCCAATTATAAAAGCCCGCTTTCATTTTCCTTCTCCCCTCCCTCTTTTTGTCGACTTAAACCGACTAAACACCCCCTTATTTTATTTTATTTTATTATTTATTAATGTATTATTAATATTATCTTAATTTTCCTTAATTTATTTCAGCTCCTAAAACCTACAAAACCGTAAAACTAGTCAAATCTACGCGATAACAGTAAAATACGTAAAATATACAGTTTTATGAAAACTCTTAAAATAAGTTATTAACTAAATAACTAAACCCTAAATCATAAAAATATGATTTACTATAATACATATACGTGTACATAAAAACATAAAATAACTCCATTTCATTTCATAGTCACTAATATGTGAGCTTATGATTCATGAAATATACGTTCACCGATTTACTTAAGAGTACCCCGTACTCATAAACGATGTCCTTACCAACCTCATTCACACAAAATAAACATATAAACACTTTATTACACATAGTTACACAAAATACCCTAAAAATAAGACTAAGTGACGAGCCTAAAAAACCGTGGTTGTCACATATCCTTTTGTTACTAACGTTTATCTTTTAGCACACTTTATAACGGCATAAGATCATTCACTATACCCCTTCCATGCTAGGATTAAGCATTAGACTATTCGTATCGAGTATGAGGGTATTTCACCCTTAGACTTTAAACATTGAGGATAATGTTTAGTTTTAGTATGGGGGTAAATAGATACTTGCTTTGCTAAGTCTTCACGTACTCCATTTTTCATCGTTTTGTTTCGAAAATAAGGAAAAAATGGCCAAATTTTAAAAAATTTCATCTTTTGCATAAGTGTTTTGACATGAATGTAAGTTTTCTATTAGTGAGAATAAGAGTAATTTATTACTCGACCGGGCGTATTGAGCCCTTAGATTTGTTCCTTAACTATATTAGGCTAAGTCTCATTAAATTGAGGACGAGAAATGATAGAGTCGATTATAAGTGTTGGTCCTGTTTAACTTGTTACTAATTATCAACCTTAAGTAGTAACTCGTTAATAAGATTCAAGTGTGTTGTTTTATAAATTAGTAAGAACTACGAACAAATAAAACAACAATACCAAATACTATTCAAGTATAGACTTTTATTAAAACTCAATAAAGAATCTATAACCCAATTTGTTTGTAGAAGAACAAAGTGGTTGAATGACAATGTTGGGGTGATCTCCTCTACTTAAACTTCTAACCAAAGTTAAAAGTTTAAGTCTCAACCAAAACGTTCATATGCCATTAGCTATATGGTTTGGTTCATGTTGGGAGAGAAATGGATATCAGAAGATTTCAATCTTTCTAGTCCAAGGGGTTAGCCGTTTCTCTCACATATGTTTTCCTTTTATAGGAGAAGCATACTAGGGTTTACATTTCACATGTTCTCATACATGTGTTTATCTAGCGGGTGGTTTAATGCCCATGTTGGATAAATAGTACATAGTACCATTAAACTAATCTAAGAAAAGATAAAGGTTTTACTTATAACTAACATTACAAGTAACCTTTTCCTACTTTGACTTAAAGTAAATCTTTTCCCGCCTAATGTAAACCTTTAGAAAACTGAAGTGTCTTCAGTATCCTAGAGGAGATCGACATCATTCAGTTTGGTATTGTCAAACCAAACTGAACTGAAAGCTCTTCGTCAGGACTTGTTCTTCAGCAACTAGACCACCTAGTTATTAAAGCAAATAATCCTTGTCTTCTAAGTTCTCTGGAAGAGGAAAGCTGAACATCTTTTAGCAAAACTTTCTTCAGTAGGAACCTTGTTCCCCTGGTCATGCTTCAGCAGAACCACGTTTCTGCTGAACATGAAATGGTTAGCCTCAAAATATTGAGTCAAACAAGAATGCTCAATTATATATTTATTATGTATCGTATTTTAGAACGTTGTAATAGGTAGTAGATTAGTCGTGTTTTACGGGCTTAACTTTAAGCTAAAGTTCATTCATAAGTAACTAAAGCCCAAAAGATAAGCCCGACCTAAACATATAGTCCATAAGCAAGCTCACATGTAGGGGGACTATAAATACCCTTCCTAGCATGTTAGGAAGGGTGTTGGTTCATTTTGTATTCTCTTCTCTAATCTAATATTCACCTAGTTCCAACCATTCTCTCTCTTTTCTCTCTCTACTTTTTATCTCTAGAAATCATCTATCTTTTATCTACCTTTCTTCTTTAATCAGCACATATTATATGGGACAACAATTGGTATCAATCGCCATGGGGTAGATTTATGATTGGTTGTTTTGATTTTATTTGATTCGTATGATATAATCTATATATCATCTCTTGAATTCAATTTTTCTTTATGTTTTCCTTGCTCTAAATCTTGCTATATATATCTCCTACATAGTTGTGGTAGGGATTTGGTTGTTTTGGTTTGGTTAAAATCACAGATTTCTTGTCAAAAATCTTAACTTTTTACCTAAAGTTTCGGAATTGTACAAGTATTTCGACAGAATCCATCGGAAAAGTGCCTCTACATTTCGATATATATTCCGACAGAATTCCATCAGAAAAGGGTTTATATATTCTGACGGTTATTCCGACAGTTATTCCGACGGTTATTTCGACAGTTATTTTGACAGTTATTCCGAAAGGTAATCCGACAGGTATTCCGACAGACTGTTAATATGAGATTCACTAGTAACACGGGTAAAGATCCGGAGGTCAGGGAGGATTGAACAAGTGTTTAGATATTTTAGTGAGAGAAACAAGAGAGAAATAGAGATGTGTGTTTATTTCTAGAGAGAGAAGTAGAAACAAGAAAATGGTAAATCCTCACTCCCTCCATGGAAGTATGGAGGGGTATATATAGCTCGGGACTTGAACTACTTACATGTGACAATATTAGTCCTTGCAAGTCCCGACTATGTAAGCTATTGTAATTCTGTTAGTCGCTCACATTTTAAGGCTAACAGTGTTCCCATGAGCAATCACCTCCCATAGATCCCGGTCGTACATCTGCACAAACTAAGTGAACATGAATTTCAACTCTTCAAACTCTCCTTGTTTAAAGACTAGAACCTTGTTCATTGTGTTAGGTTGTGTAACCTATGAATCCATATCTTTAGTTTAAGGAGTTCTTGAATAACCTTCAAGATCAAAGCTTCTCAACAAGCTCTGATACCACTTGTTGATCCCTTATGATCTTGTTAGCCTAGCTTATAGACTTAGACTACACATAATAAATCCTAAATAGCCTTAGTAGAAACTTTGAATGATATCAAAGAGTATGAGGAATCTACTCTTTGGTATTATGAAGATTGTTTATGTAATATTGATATGTAACAAACAAAGAATGTAAACCACACACTTCAATATTATTATTAATGATATGAATACTCAAAAGCATAGTATTAGAGTTACAATTTTGAAGTACATAAAACGATATGAAATATATATGTAATCTACAACTAACTTACGACTTCCTTTTATAGCACAATGAGTCATTTAAAAGATATAGATTTACTAGAATAACTTAAACTAAGAGATATACTCACAATATCCCCTAAATATCGCTTCACACATCTTTGATATTTATATTCAATCATCATTATCAATATAACCAATATTGATCTTCACTACTATTACTAAACTAGTTTGTTCAGTTATGTACAAACATTACCAGAACTAACAATACTACTACTAGTATTAAACCATATTAATATTGGTAATGCAAAATGTTATTTACACTAAAATTATTCCGAACAGATGACATTGAGTTCCCCCTACCATAGTCAACTAGAAAAAATGTTTGAAGATGGGACTAGAAGGATAAGTGTTGAGTATGAGTTCAAGACAATATTAGAAGAGCTTGACAACGTGTTTGGGTTGGATGATTCAAGCTAGGAAGAATAACCAAATTCAAACATTTTCATTTGGAATGATGTCATTTATGAGGTTGATTTTGATGATTTTTATATGGGGATGGAGGTTCATCAGTATGAAACTAATAATAGTGATAGTATTAGTGTTAAATCAAGGAACTTTCCTACATGGGACAGTGATGCAGATTTGGATGAGCCATGTATGTTGATTGGAATGATGATCCATACCATCTCGATGATGAGCCTGAAGAGATTATTTGACATGTTTGCCGATATTGATCAAGCATCGGATGAGCTTCAGCAAATAACTCAAACTGAAGATTTTGATGATATTTTTGCTTATTATCAGCCACAAATGGATGAACTTGATATTGAGTTTATGATTCGAGATGAAGAAGTGAAAGCAAAGGCTGTTGAGGTAAAGAAAGAGGAAAATGATGAGGTCAAAGCAGTGGTTGTTGAGGTGAAGAAAGAGGCAAATGATGGTGATGATCATGTTGCACAAGAGCTAGTAGAAGACCTCAAAAGGAGAAGAGTGATGGCATTAATGACTAATAAACAACATAAAAATAAATCTAAATGAATGGTTTCAAGCTTAACTTTTTGTTATGGCTAAGTTGTAGAATATTATGTCAATGTCTTGTTAGGTTTTAATCTAACTTTTAGTTATGTAACATTGTAATAGGTTATGCTAAGGAAGCCTAACATGACAATCAAGGCAGTTTGACTAATTTGGCAAAAATAGTGGACTTGTAAGATGACGTATAGTCCCCAACCGGGTCATGAACCCGGCCCACGGGTACTAACCGCATCCGACCCATCACGAATGGGTTAGATTAATGTCATTTGAGCTTATGGGCTTCGAGTGAACAGTGGACGCATAGATGTGTGCAGCCCACGGCCTGGCACAGCCTGTGCAAAGTTTGACACAATCACAACCCAAATAGGATTGTGATTTACCCTAAAGTATAGGATACACACTAACCATAATTAGAAGATAACAATCAAGTTAATTATGGTATTTATCCTTTGCTTGGGGCCGAAGCATCGGTAAAAGTCCATTAGGGTTTTACCGCCTATATAAGGAACCCTTGGGTACCCCCAAGGGTTCCACAAAGGTATCATACTCCTCATACTCTCACTCTACACGCGATTACTAATCCAAACCGATTACTTACTCTCATGTTGAAGTCTAATCGTGGGATACATTCCTACGGTAAGCCTAACAGTGTGTTACTTTTAGTGTGCAGGATCCCAACCAGAAGTTTACTTGGTGCAGGAGCCAGAGCCCAAGCACCCGAATTAAGCCTAATTCGGGTCAAGCTAGGATCATCCAACTTTTGTATCAACAAGTTGGCGCCATCCGTGGGACCCAACACTAAACTCAAACTCTAACAATGAAGAAGGGACATCCTCAGGGAAACCTAAGGAACACGAACCCTAGGAACCAAAAGTCTAGAGGTGGCACTCTAGTCACTCCAACCCCGCCTCCAGGCGGACAAACAGGAGGCTCTAACAACTGAAACACGTCGTTTCAATCTCCTGGTGGGGCGGGCACGTCTACCAATACCCTACCACCAACCCTCACGTTGAATAATCCCGATCCAGGATCTACGCCAAAGGCTCCCAACAAGGAGTTGCAAAAGCCACCGGTGGTTGAGGTGGACTTGGAAGACAATTCACTTGATGATGAGGATCTCGAACGCGTGCTTACATAAAAACTCGAGAGAATCATCCCACGGATCACGGCAAGGTTGAATATGGGAAGGAACCTCCAGTCCAGACTCGACTTCAGCAGTGCCGCATGTGGTATTCCGTCCCAAACTCGGAAAAGACAGAGGAAGTCCCGCACCCGGGAACAACTTTCCTTGGAGGAACCGCCTTGACCACGGAATGTGTTCGAGCGTATAAAAGACTGAATCATGCAATAATTGCAAGAAACACAGGGGGATGAGGATAACTCTGATGGGTCCATCGGACGCGCGGCGTTAGAAACTCCTCCTACCAACAACCGTCGTACTAGTGTGTGGCGTAGAACAGATTCTGGTGGGAAGAAAGCTCCTACCCCTTCTAAAAAAAGTGGCTATCATAGTCTATCGAAAGTTACGACACAACCGCCCTATCACGATCCTTCGGGTCTGACTCAGATGACTATCACCCCAGACGTCGCCGACCTAGGTATTCCCCTCCTGAACCATCGGATGACGAAGGATGCTACGGCGACGCCTATTATCATGCTAAAGAGGAAGAAGACCTCTCCCTTCCATGGTGTGGCGAGAGGGAGGACGCTTTCACTCTTTGTACACGGAATTACTCCAAGGAAAAGAAACGCCGCATGTCGGCGTTTATCAAAACCTATGACGGATCTGGTGATCCGGAGGATCACCTAAAAGTGTCTGACAAACAGGCTAAAATTGAACGATGGCCGATGCCCATATGGTGCCAGATGTTTAATTCAACCTTGATTGGCAATGTACGCGACTGGTTTGAAAAACTCCCCCATCGAAGCATCAACAGCTTCGATGAACTACGCACAACGTTCATAAACAATTATACTCAACGAAAGAAGTATAATAAAGATCCAGTCTTATTAGCAAAAGTCAAACAAAGGCCCGGAGAGTCTACAGAAGACTTCACGGAGCGTTTCAATGACGAATGTACACGTACAAAAGCGTGCCCGGAACTCCTCAAAATCTTCGACTATATGCACGCCATATCGGACAAGGAGCTAATTAGGCGCCTCAACGACAAACGCCCGGAGAAGTTTGACGAACTCATGGAAAGGGTCAGAAATTTCGTGGTAGGAGAGACCGATGTCGATGCGGTTTACCCCACAAAGGGGAACCACGACTATCGATAAAACGATCAGCCCAAAAGGCAATCGGGTGGTCAAACGAACCACACCAATAGGAGGATCTTGGATTACAAAATCCAGGCAAAACGAGGACGGTCAGATGACAAGTTCACCCCTTTAAAGATGACTTATCGAGATATCTTATTGACAGAAGGAGCAAATTTTCTAAGGCCTCCCCCAATGACAACTCCAACTGACCGTCGTCAAGGAACTCGCTTCTGCGAGTTCCATAATGACAAAGGTCACGGCACAAAGGAGTGCATTCAGCTCAAAAAGCATATAGAGTCACTAATCAAATCAGGCAAACTCAAACATCTAGTTAAGGATTGGAAGGAGGGGAAGGATAACAAAAAGCATGACAAAAAAGATTTCCAAAAAGACAAGCCTACGACCATATACATGGTTCAATCATGGCAGCGCAGTACGAAGCAGAAAGTTAGTCAAAAAATTTCACGTGGCAAGGAAATCTCATTCCCTCCTATTACGGCGAGCAACGTGGCGGACGCACCTCTCACGATTGAGGTAAGCATTGGAACTCATAATGTTCGTCATATGTATGTGGATGGAGGATCATCGGTGGAAGTGCTCTATGAACACTGCTTCGTACAGCTACGACCAGAGATCAAAAGCCAATTGATTCCGGCCACGTCGCCACTCATGGCTTCAGTGGGGACACTATTTGGCCGATAGGACAACTACGCCTACTGGTAACCATTAGAGACAAAGAACATTCAACTATGGTATGGATGAACTTTATGGTGATACGTTCACATTATCCGTACAATGGTATTATCGGAAGACTAGGGATCCTGGCCATACGGGCAGTCCCATCCACAGCACATGGCATGATCAAATTCCCGGTTGAAGGGGGAATTGTTAAAATTTACAATTCAGTCGTACCGGCGTCATGAGTGTCATGCCGTCGCAACACCAATCTAGCCAGCTCCCGTAAAAGAAGGATCACCACCCTCTAACTGGAAAGTGGCAATCCACCATGAATATCTGGAACAAGAGGTAGCCATCGGGGAACCGTCTCCGAGAAAGGAAGGAATTCCATGTGCGCCCTCCTTAAAGCAAACCTTGACATATTCGCATGGGAACCAAAGCATATGACGGGCGTGCCACGCTCGATTGCAGAACACAAGCTTCAAATCCGTCCGGGATATCCCCCTGTTAAGCAAAAGAAACGCGGTCAAGCACCAGAACGCAGCCTGGTGATACTCGACGAGGTAAAGAAACTGGTAGACACAGGAATCATGCGAGAGATCTATTACCACGAGTGGCTCTCCAACCCGGTCATGGTTAAGAAGCACGATGGAAGCTGGCGCATGTGTGTGGACTTCATAGACTTGAACAAAGCTTGCCCACAAGATTGCTATCCTTTACCAGAAATTGATTGGAAGGTCGAATCCTTATGCGGGTACTCTTTTAAATGTTTTTTGGACGCATATAAAGGATACCATCAGATCCAGACAGCGGAGGAAGACGAGGAGAAGACGGCATTCCATACTAGTCAGAGCGTGTATTGTTACACAAATATGTCGTTCGGACTCAAAAACGCAGGTGCGACATACCAACGGCTCGTTGATAAAGCCTTTGACTCACATATTGGCCGCAACCTTGAGGTTTACATCGACGACTTGGTTATTAAGAGACATGCAGAAGACGAACTCCTCCGCGACATCCAGGAGACCTTTGACACCTTGCGAAAAATCAACATGAAGTTGAATCCCAAAAAATACACATTTGGGGACACCGAGGGAATGTTCCTAGGATACATGATAAACCCAAATGGCATCAAACCTTGCCCGGAAAAAACTGATGTCGTGATACAGCTACCATCTCCTCGGACACTGAAGGAGGTGCAATCACTTAATGGAAAGTTAGCTGGACTCAATAGGTTCTTATCGAAGTCTGCAGAGAAGTCACTCCCTCAATTCAAAACACTCATGAAGTTCATGAAGAAAGGGGACTTTCGTTGGACAAGAGAAGCAGAAGAGGCGTTTGGACAGCTCAAGCAACATCTAGCGACTCTCCCTATGCTATTTGCCCCGCGGCCTAAGGAGGAGATTATCATGTACTTATCTGCTACGTATGGAGCAATAAGCATCGTCCTCATGACCGACCGAGACTCAGTCCTGATTCTAGTATACTTTATAAGCAGAGCACTGTAGGGGCCGAAACTGAATTACTCTCCTATGGAGAAGTTGGTCCTATCAATGGTCTACGCAGCAAAAAGGCTGCGTCGTTACTTTCAAGCACACCCAATTGTGGTGATCACGGACCAGCCAATCAAACAGATCATATCAAAGCCAGACGTGGTCGGAAGGTTGTAGAAGTGGAGTGTCCTGCTCGGGGAACACAACATCTGTTATAGACCAAGGACAGCCGTCAAGGGCCAAATCTTGGTAGATTTCATAATCGAGAAACCCGAGGAGGACGAGCCAATGGTACCAAATGAAGAGATCCCAACTGAACTGTGGGTCTTGTTTACTGATGGATCTTCTTGTACGGACGGATCAGGAGCGGGCCTCATACTCACAAATCCGGAGGGCATGGAGTACACATATGCCTTACATTTCGAATTTACAGCTACGACTAATGAGTCAGAGTACAAAGCATTGATTGCAGGTTTAAAAATGCGGCTAGGATGGGGGTACGCAACCTTGAAGCCTACGTGGACTCACGGCTTGTTGCAAACCACATCCTAGGAGGGTACTAAACAAAGGAGGACAACATGATCCAGTTTTTGTAGAAGGTCAAGTCACTTATCACTGGCTTTGGCAAATTCTCTATAAAGCAAGTACCAAGAGGCGAGAATAAGAAGGCAGATGCCCTTAGTAAAATCGCGTCCACAAGCTTTGCCCATCTATCCAAACAAGTTTTGGTGGAAATACTTAAGGTTAAAACAATCATAGGGGAGGTAGTCGCAACAATAGTCGATGAGGAGGGACCTACGTGGATAACCCCGTTCATTAACTATTTAGCAGATGAAACCCTTCCGGAAGACGAAACAGAGACGCGTCGCATTAAAAGGAAGTCGCAACAGTTGGAACTCCGCGGCGGTGTTTTATACAAACGCTCATTTTTATAGCCATGGCGGCGATGTGTTGGTCCACGCCAAGCTAATTATGTTATTAGTGAGATTCATGAAGGGTCGTACGGCATGCACGCCGGCCCCAGATCGGTAGTAGCACGAGCTTTACGTATAGGATACTATTGGCCGACTATGCATCGAGACGCATGGGATATAGTTCTCAAATGTAATGATTGCCAGGTGCATAGAACAGTGTCGCGTCACCCACAACAAGAGCTGACACCCATCACATCCCCATGGCCATTTCATAAGTGGGTAATCGACATCGTAGGTCCTTTTCATGTTGCGGCCGGAGGCGTTAAGTTCTTGATCGTGGCCATGGACTACTTCACCTGTTGGATAGAGGCTAAGGCGGTCGCTACGATCACGGACAAACAGGTTAAAAAATTTGTTTGGGAAAACATTGTTTGTCATTTTGGTTAACCAGGGGAGATTATCTTAGATACGGCAAGCAGTTTGTGGACAATCACTCAAAGATTGGTGCGCCGCTCTTAACATCAAACGGCTCTTCGCATCAGTGAAACACCCACAAACTAATAGTTTAGTGGAGCGGGCGAAAAGAAGCCTAGGCGACGTAATAAAAGCGCACTTAGATGAGAGAAGCGCCAAGTGGGTGGATGAACTACCACATGTCCTATGGGCATATAGAACAATGATCAAATTAGCTAATGGGGACACTCCATTTGCATTAGCTTATGGAACTGAGGCAGTCATACCAACAGAGATTGGATTGCCGGCAATCCGCACGGTAGAGGTCAACGTCGTCACGAAGGATGAGGAGCTCAGGGTCAATTTAGACTTGTTAGAGGAAGAAAGGGAGATAGCAGCCATCAATGAAGCTAAATCTAAAGTCTAAGTAATAGCTCGGAGTTTAATTTTACTTTATTATCTAAACTAGCCCAAGCCGATCCCACAACTTTTGTGAGGCCGGCGGCCCAATGTAAGCCCAAGCCCATCTCATGGGCTTAGGTATATAAACCCTCTTCTTAGTTGGAGAGGGTGTTGGTTCACATAATTTACACATAGTTAAAGTGTGTAAAACATAACTTTCTCTCTCTAAGTGTGTGTGTGTTCTCACCATCTTTCTATCTCTTTCTCTCTCTAGATTAAGCATAGATTTACAATATCCTACAAATGGTATTAAGAGCCATGGGATGATTGTATTGTTTATGTGTTTGTGTTCTTGATTTTTGTGCCTATTTTGATCTAAATCATTCGAACCAAAATTTTTTGTGTTTTTTATGGTTTAATCTTGATACAAATCATCTACATAGTTGTGGTAGTGATTTGGTATTGTTACTTTGGTTAAAAACACAAAATTTTTTGGTGTTTTGATCATTTTTTGGCTTATAATCTCGAATTGGTTGAGTTTTATCCGAGAAAAATAGAACTTGTGCTTACGTATTCCGACAGATTCCATCGGAAAAGGGTTTATACTTTCTGATAGATATTCCGATATATTCCATCGGAAAAGGGTTTACACATTCTGATACTTATTCCGACAAGTATTCCGATAGGTTTTGTGATCAGATATTCCAAAAGTCTTTCCGATAAATATTCCGACAGTCTTTCCGATAAATATTCCGACAGACTTTTCGATAAGTATTCCGACAGTCTTTCCGATACATATTCCGATAGGTGTTACAATCTGTTATTCCGATACATATTCAGATATTATGACAGACTTTCCGATCACTTTCCGATAGGACATTCCAATCACATTCCGATGGTTATTCCGATGGGTATTCTGATGGATTAAATTTTGGCATTGCGATACAGTGACAAGTATTTCAAGTTTTTTCAAAAACGTGTTTTTGAAAATTTTTAACTCGTGAGTTTTTGTTCGTCTTGGAATTTTTGGTTCATCAAGAACATACTTTAGGGGATTTCAACATTATTTCTCGACTTCTACACACAAAAATAAACACATTCACTTTCTCTCATTGTTCGATCAACGTTCATAAATCTTAACTTATCGAAATGGAGTACACATCTCTTACGGATAAGTCCATCCTCTCCGATACGGATAATCGTCCACCAATGTTGGTGAAGACTATGTACGAGGATTGGGCTTCCCGGATGGAACTTTATATGTTGAACAAAGAGAATGGACATCTCATTTGGGCATCGGTGCTCAATGGACCATTGGTATATGGTACAGTGCCGGAAGGTGTTGTTACTCGTCCTCGCACAACGGGTGAACTAACTGGAGATGCTAAGATTCAAGACAAGTGTGATAAACAAGATACAAACATCATTCTCCAAGCCCTTCCTCCAGATGTCTAGAAACTCGTCAGTAAACATAAAGTTGCCAAAGAGTTATGGGATATAATTCGTGTTCTAATTCAAGGCACCTCATTAACCGAGCAAGAACAAGAGTGTAAGCTATATGATACATTTGATAAGTTTGACTATGTCCCTGGGGAGACTCTCAATGATTACTATTTGAGATTCACTCTTTTGATGAATGAGTTTAACATCTATGGCCTGGCAATTCCTACATTTCAATTAAACACCAAGTATTTGAACACTCTTCCTTCAGAATGGAGCAAGTACGTGACAGCTGTTAAATTGGCTAGGGATTTGCATCAAACCAACGTGATCAACTTCAAGCTTTTCTTCAACAACCCGAATGCCACATGATCGAGGCTTGGTTATCTTCACCTCACGTTCATGATCCACTTGCCATGTATGCTTCTCAACAAATGACTCCCCAACAAAACATGGCTCTCATGTATCAACAACCATTATACTTACAGCAACAACACACATATCAGCAACCACATAAACCATCTTATCAACCACTAATGATGCCACAACAAGTATTTCAACAAAGTGTTCTTCAACAGCCTTATCCATAGCAACCAGCACATCAGGCATCACCATCACAAGCTATCACTTCTCCAGTGGGCTATACTCCTCAGCAAGGATATTTTCCAATTGAAGCACCACAAGGACAAGCCTTCTACTCCAATGAACTTCCACCAATTCAAGCACCGGTCTTTACTCCAAATGATACACCTACTGATGTCTTAAACCATCTCACTGCTTACTTGTCAAAACTTGTTGCAACTAGAGGATTTCCACCAATGAATAATCAGCTCTGTACTTCTTCAAATCCTCGACAACAAGACACTATTCAAGATGGTCAAGTGACGGTGCAAACCATCAGGGAAGGCAAAATTCATATGGACCTCCTACAAGGACCGTGAACGCTCAATCCGTGAATTCTCAAGCTAGTGGGAATGGAAGCACTATTGGTCCTCAAAATGTTGTGACTTGCTATAATTGCCAAGGTCAAGGTCATATGGCTAGGGAATGCACTCAGCCAAAAAGGAGAAGGGATGAAACGTGGTTTCGTGAGAAGATGTATTTGGTCGATGCTCAATCTAAGGGAAAGATCTTGGATTCAGAGGAATTAGCATTTCTTGCAGAGCCAGGGCAGCAGATAATGAAGGTATTGCAGTCGTCTCTACTTCAATGCAGCATATAAAGCAGATGATCTTGACGCATATGATTCGGATTTTGATGACATTCACTCAGCCCAAGCTGCTCTCGTTGCTAATCTCTCTCACTACGGTTCTGATGTCGTCATTGAGGTACCAACCACATCTAATAATTTTCATGATAATCCACATCATGTTGAGCATGAAAATGACAACCTCGAACAACATTTGGGAACTAGTAACTCAAATGATGTGGTATCCAATCTAACACAATTTAGAGAACCTCAACCAAATGCTACGACGGGTATGGAATCTTATGATCAACGTGATTTTGTAAAGGTGCCTAAACATATTATTGATAACATGAATGTGGTTGTTCGACAAACCGTAGATATGAATGCCAACCGCTGAGCTTGTGATGTATAAGGAAAAGGACAAAACTTTTTAAATGGTCCATCAAGCAGAAAAAATAACTTATTCTGAATTTGACCAATTTCGTTTTGAAAAGATTTAACACTTAAAAGAAATAGAATCGTTAAAAGCTAATCTTTCCAATAAATTAAAAGAAAAAGAGTCGGTTCTAAATGATTTTCAGAAACTTAAAATGGATTTCGAAACTCTCGAGTCTAAAAAGTTTAAATCGCAAATTAATGCTACCAAACTTCTTAAATTCAAGGAACAACAGCTTTTAAAAAATATGCTTCCACAGAAAAGGTTCATCTTTTAACTAAATCGTTTGAAGAACTCGAACTTAAGCGTCTTCAAGATCTACCACCTAATCCTGGTTATGCAAAACAAGCTCAGGAATATATTCCTTGTCTTTATGATGTGACCCTAATTGGCAAATCGAAAGAAGCACCTTATGTTCATAGTACTGAGGAGACAATGTCACTTGTGGAAGAAACTAGATCTAAAATGCTTTGAAAATTCCATAAGCTTGATTATGATAAGCATAATAAAGATCAATTTTCTAAAAAGACTCGTATTCGCTTACAAAAGGAATAGCTCAATTATCAGCTTTTGTGCCCCAAAGTTTGTCAAAAGAAAACCTTCCTAGTACGTCTCCTACACTTGTCAAAAAGGATTTAACTAAGTTAATTCCACCGGTAAGTATGGTGTCAGATAGCTTAAATGCGGTGCACCAACACTTTTCCGATTTTGACAAGGTCATTACAGAACGTATGACGGCTACGGCCATAACGGAAGGTGAACGGAATTTTAAGCACACTAGAGCTGCGTTTCGAGACGAAATTGTTCCATTTGTATACAATATTAAAGCTTGTCTTAGCAATATTGATCAAGATTTGCTTTTGGAAATAGAAGAAGTTAGATGTGTATTCAATGAAATGGATGATGCTTATGAAAACAGTTTACTTGAAATAGAACGAATTTCACGCCAAAATGATCAGCTTCTGAAACAAGTGATGTCGCATGATATTGTTTCCGTCTGTGTAAATAAAAGTGTTGATCATGATTCTGTTGTGCATAATGTTTACTCTGTGGATAATGTGGTAGATAGTACTTGTCACAAATCTGACGTTGAATTTTTAAAGCTTCAAGATTCTTATTCTTCGCTTTCAAAACGTTTTGATGAGATTCAAAAACATTGTATTTCGCTTGAATGTACAAAACAATTTCTTCAAGAGCTTTTTGAAACGTCATTCGAAGGTGTTAATATAGATGATTCAAATTTTCAAAAGAATTTGCGATTGAGTTTATAATCAAAACAGCGTCAGCCAAGTGACAAGGTTGCTAAATCATTGTCGATAGACATAGAGAAATCTCAGGAGATTAACTGTGTGAACGTACTTGAGGATGCTGAGAATTATAAACTTGATCTAGATAATCGAGTTTCCAAGATTTTGTCCAAAGTTGATAACTTAAAACATAAAAATACACAACTCTTCGATTCAGTACAGCCCGCATGTGCTAATACCACTGCACAGAATCAATCATTGATTGAACGACTGAATTAAAAGTCGGTGGAAATATCAAATTTGAGGGAAAAAATTTGTGATAAAAATTTGGCTTTGGCTGAGTGAAAGGAAACACTTCGTACCCTAAAAGGTAAGAATGTTGTAGATAACGCATCCACCGTCTCAGCACCGTCCTCTAGTGCAATCAAAAGGAACATCATCGCCGTCACACCACTTAACAAGGGCCCTAGGATTAAACCATCTCAAACATTGGTCACTAAAGATAAGGCAAAATCAAAACCAGCTTCTAATATTCATGTGTTGCCTTCTACAGGAGTAAACACCACTACTAAGGCTCAAAGATCTAAGCTTAAAAGAAACTCGAAGAATGATAGGATCTTGCCCTCATCTAGTAGTCAAGTGAAGAAGAAAGTAGAAGCCCACCCTTGGAATGTTATTTATGTTTTGAATAAAAAGAATCATGTAGCTAAACCTAAAGGCTCTGCGGTTGTGCAGCGTACTAAGCCTACTGTGAATTCTAATTTGAAATGTTGGAATTGCAATGAATGTATGTTTTCTAGTCGTCGTGATTCTTGCCTTACTGACCACGTAAATGAGATGAATGCCCGGAAAAATGGTTTAGAATGGAAACCGACTGGGAAAGTGTTAACCCAACTTGGTTGGACGTGGCGCCCCACTGGTAGAACTTTCACTATAGTAGGAAATGCAAGCCCTTTAACTAGGATCACTCCCACTAAAGCGAAGAAAGCGTGCCCTTTAACTAGGAGTACCAAGGCTACCAAAACACAAGTGTGTCCTTTAACTAGGAACACTAACACTACTGTAGGAACAAAGTGCCCTTTAAATAGGTCTATTCCCACTGTAGTACCCGCTAATACTCCAAAACCTCATAAAGTTGGAACAATAAAACCTGTTAGTAGTAAAACTCACATTAGAAAACGCAGGAAATCTAAGGATAATACAAATGTTAGCAATTCTGATAATATTATATTTGTATCTGCTAACAATCCGGAACCAATAGTTTCCAATGCATTGTCTACTGTTGTTACTGAAAATATGTGGTCCAAATTGTTCTCTGGTATTTGGACTCTGGTTGCTCCAAGCATATAACTAGAGATCGCTCTCAGCTCAGAAATTTCGTCCGCAAGTTTCTTGGTACGGTTTGATTTGGAAATGATCATATTGCAAAGATAATGGGTTACGTTGAATATCATATTGGGAATGTTATAATTTCAAGAGTGTATTATGTGGAAGGTCACAATTTATTTTCTGTGGGACAATTTTGTGATGTAAACCTAGAAGTTGCTTTTCGAGAGCATACCTGCTTCATTCTTAATTTGGAAAGGGTTGATTTATTGAAAGGTACTCGAGGGAATAATTTGTATACTTTGTCTCTACAAGATATGATGGTCGCTTCTCCCGTATGTCTTCTCTCCAAGGCATCGAAGACTAAGTCATGGTTATGGCATCGACGGTTATCTCATCTTAACTTTGACGCTATTAATCATTTGGAGAAAAACGGACTTGTTCGTGGTCTTCCTAAACTTACATTTCATAAGGATCATTTGTGTTCCACGTGTACAATGGGGATAAGCACTAAGAAATCATACAAACTCAAGATTGAAGACACCAACCAAGAGAAACTTTATTTGTTGCATATGGATCTTTGTGGGCCAATGCCTGTTGAATGTCTTAGTGGTAAAAAGTACATCCTCGTCATTGTCGATGATTACTCTCGGTTTACATGGGTGAAATTTCTTACAACAAAAAATGAGGCACCTAAATTCATCATCGGATTTCTCAAGATGATTCAAGTGCATCACAACACTACTGTCCGACGCATTCATACAGATTATGGAACCGAATTTGTGCATCAAATATTGCGTGATTATTATGAAGAAGTTTGCATATCTCATGAAACATCCGTTTCTCACACTCCACAACAAAACGGTGTCGTTGAAAGGCGAAATCGCACACTTATGGAAGCTGCTCGAACGATGTTAATTTACACAAAGGCTCCATTGTTTTTATGGGCAGAAGTAGTATCTACAGCAGTTTTCACCCAAAACCGATCACTAATTCGAAAACGCCATGGTAAAACACCTTATGAGCTTCTACATGGAAAAGTACCAGATTTATCATATCTTCATGTATTTGGTTCTCTTTGCTATCCAAATAATGATGGTGACAATTTGGGAAAACCTCAACCAAAGGCTGTGGTATTTTCATTGGTTATGCACCCACAAAGAAGGCATAGCGAATCTACAATCGTAATTCTCATAAGATCCTTGAAACTATGAATGTTGATTTTGATGAGCTGACAGCAATGGCTTCTGAGAAAAGCAGCTCTGAACCCGCACTTCATGAAATGGGACCCAGTTACATCAGCACTGGTCATGTCCCAAATAACCCTACTTCATCATCATTTACACCACCTTCTAGGAATGAATGGGATACGTTGTTTCAACCATTCTTTGATGAATTCTTTACTCCTCCAAGTATTGTTGCTCCAGAACCTGAGGTAATAGCTCCGGTAACCGAAGTTGCCACTCCAACAACCGAAGCACAATCAGATACGTCTACACCTACAATTGGTTAAGATATACCTTCAACAAGTAATTCTCAACCAACAAATGTATCAACTACCCATGTCATGCCTGTTGATGATGAAGAGGATGATGATGATCACGATTTGGAATTCGCTCAAATGCGTGAACTTCCATTCTTTGGTGTACCAATTCCTGACTCTAATCAAGTCGGGTCGTCCACCTCAGAGGAAGCTCCTACTACGGTCTACTCCAATCCACGCCTTCGTGAAGATGATAGCAAGTGGACAAAGGATCATCCTATAGATTCTATTATTGGTGACCCTAATCGTCCGGTATCCACATGAAGTCAGTTACAAGAAAGTGCAATGTTTTGTCATTTTGATGCTTTTCTCAGTGAAGTTGAACCTAAGACGTGGCAACAAGAATTTACCCAATCTTGTTGGATAGAAGCTATGCAAGAAGAACATAATGAATCTATACGTCTTGATGTATGGGAACTTGTCCCATGCCCGGAGCAAGTGCAATTACTTACATTGAAATGGGTTTATAAGGTGAAAGTCGACGAGTTAGGCGGCATATTGAAGAACAAAGCTCGACTAGTAGCTCGTGGATACAAGCAATTATTAGGCATCGACTTTATGGAATCCATAGCACCCGTTGCCCGTTTGGAAGCTATTAGACTATTCCTTTCTTATGCAGCCCACATGAATATGATCGTCTATCAGATGGATGTGAAGACGGCATTTCTTAATGGTTAAATCAAGGAAGAGGTCTATGTTCAACAACCGGATGGTTTTGTGAACTCTAAATATCCTAATCATGTGTACAAGCTTAAGAAGGCTCTCTATGGGTTGAAGCAAGCTCCACGCGCATGGTATGATCTATTGTCACAATTCCTCATTACGTAAGGCTTCACTAAAGGCAAGGTGGATCCCATGCTGTTCATTCAGAAACGAGGTAAAGATATGATTATGGTACAAATATATGTTGATGATATTATATTTTTTGCCTCGACCCAAACCTTATCCGATGAGTTTGGGACACTCATGTCTTCCAAGTTTAAGATGTCAATGATGGGCAAGGTATCATTCTTCTTAGGACTTCAGATATCTCAGGGTCCCAGAGGCATCTTTATCAATCAATCCAAGTATGCCCTTGAATCTCTTAAGAAATATAAGATGGAATCTTGCGACCCCGTGGATACTCCAATGGTGGAACGAACTAAGCATATGCAGATCCACATAGGATTCCCGTTGATCCGACACTTTATCATGGAATGATCGGTACCCTTCTGTATATAACAGCTAGTCGACCTGATCTTCAATTGCTATATATGTATGTGTGCTCGGTATCAAACTCGGCCTACTGATTTACACTTTGCAACGGTTAAATGGATCTTTCGGTATCTTAAAGGAACCATTAATCGAGGACTTTGGTATTCGAAGGACTCTTCAATTGCACTAATGGCATATGCAGATTCGGATCACGCGGGTTGTCAAGATACAAGGCGTAGCACGAGTGGAACTTTGCAACTACTAGGAGATCGACTAATCAGTTGGGCATCTAAAAGGCAGAAAGGCGTTGCAATCTCAAGTACGAAAGCAGAATACATAGCTATGTCTGGTTGTTGTGCTCAAATTCTTTGGACGAGATCGTAATTAACCGACTATGGTCTAGGTTTCAACAAAATTACGATGTACTGTGACAACAAAAATGCAATTGCCTTATGCTGCAACAATGTTCAATTCTCCCGGTCGAACCATATTGACATTCGCTACCATTTCATCAAGGAGCAAGTGGAAAATCGAGTGATCGAGCTTTACTTTGTCCGATCTGAGTATCAATTGGCGAATATTTTCACGAAGGCTTTAGATCGTGCTCGAATGGAATTTTTGGCCGACAAGCTAGGTTTGAGAACATACTCACCCGAGACTCTAAAGGAATTGGCAGATGAAGCGAAAGAATAGTGGTGGTAAACTATTCTCCGTATCCTTGGTGATCATATGTATATATTGTTTATATTTTTATCCACAAAAGCAAAATACAAAAATATAAAACCATATAAAAACCATAAAAATTGAAAAATTTAGAAAAATCCAAAATATTTTTACTTTATTTTTCAAAGGCATGTCTTTTGGTACGATAATATTTACGGCCTTAGAAATATCAATTAATATTGACATGACGCCATAAATAGAGTTCATAGAAAAGTTGTAAATATTTCATAAAACATGCCTAAATGGCTTTTAGTTATTTCTGACTACAACACGTTTTTCATATTTAAGTCAAGTATTTCTTATGAAAGCTTTGGCTCTCAACGTGAATTAATTTTCTCGGGCATGGTTTACTTTATAACCATGTAAGGGATTGTGTTTACATTATAACACAATCTAACATGGATATATGTACGCTTCAGTGCATTTATTTGTTAAAACAAGAGAAATCTTGTTTTTATGAAGTTATCATCTCTACAACCATAGCAATCTACTATTGGTATCTACATACTCGACGATGCGACTACTCAAACGACGACTACATCTCTTTCAATAGAACATGGGTCACCAATTGAGGGGGAGCAATTTTCAAGCATTCAGAATCTTTGATGCCGAAAGTGCCAAGTTCACAAATTGGTGTCAAGACAACGATATCGCTCGTACATGTGGTGTCAAGAGATGACTCCAGACATGAAGAGGCGACCAACATTTACCGACACGAACCATTTGATCTTATCATATGATGTTCTCATCAATCAGGTCCAACCTTGTCAATTTATTCTTATATGGTGAATATGTTATTATTTTACAAATCGGTATCATATCTCACAAATTGGTATTATGAAGATAAAACGGACTTGCATTTTTCTTCCCAAAACTTTCTTAAAATTTTATTAAATCAATTGATATTAAAAACATCGATTGGGTTAATATTTTTAATATGGGGGAGAAAATGTGTTTTAAATCAAAAATGATTAATCAAAAATGGTTTGACTTAACATGATATCTCATCCTGACATGTGCGAAATATTTTCGAATATCGTGGCATATGTTAAGGGGGAGCAAAATGGATTTCATGGTGACATATTGTTGTCCCAAATAATATGATAGATGATTAAGATATGAGATGGAAAAGATATGAGTTTTAGAGAGAGTAAGTAATGAGAGAAAGTAGAGAAAATGAGAGATTAACTTGTAGAATATTAGATTAAGAAAGATTAGTTACAAATGATCATCCCACCCTCCTAACATGCTAGGAGGGTCGTATATATAGTCCACCCACAAGCGGGCTTTAATGGACTATATATTGGGTCGGGCTTGACTTTTGGACTTTAATTAGTTTAAATCCAAGCCCGTAAACCACGACTAATAGACTACTTATTACAACGTTCTAATTAATGTTACAATAGAAACCTATGACCAAACATTCTTGTTTGACTCAATATTTTTTAGGCTAACAATCTCCCCCAATGTGAGGTCATTCCTCTTCGATATTTGGAGTCCAATGGAGATTAATGAATTTCGTCATAAATGAGTCTTGAACGTATAACAGTAGTTTTGTTCCTTCATGCTGTGATCTTTGAGCCTTTGTCGTTGTCTTTCGACTTAGTCTTTTATCTTGAGATCTTCAAATAATTCTTGATTTATCTTTGCCATCTTGTGATCTTGTGTCTTTATCCACATGCTCACACTATTAATTGTTGAATAAGTCTTCGGGCATGAATATGTGGTTTTTGAACCTTTGACTTTGCTGAGTACACCGTGAGGCCACCTTCTCGAGACAAAACATAGACACGGACTGAATGGCTTTGACATTCGTCCTAAATTGGTAGCGTTTTACCTCCGGTCGGTGAAGACCGTTATACGATTAATGCACAGGATTTCCTTGTAAGAAATTGTTATCGTCCGAATCTCTTCGAATTGATTTCCGGTTAAATGTGTGACTCAGTCGTTTTTGGTAAAGAATAATATTTTTGGTTTTGGTTGTAGTAAAGTAAATGTGCAAGACTGTAAAATAAATGACGGGAAATTAAATGACGTAAAATTAAAACTTGACGAAAAGTAAATTAACAATCAAATAAGAATGCGAAACGTAATTAAAATAAACTAAAAACAAAACAAGAAAAATTGTCACTTTTTCTCTAAAAATAAAAACTAGAAAAACAAAACTCAATCCCATCGGAAAGTCTAATCGGAATCCATATCGGAATCCCCATCGGAAAGATGTAATCGGAATAAGCTAGAAACAATCCTATCGGAATATAGTAAAAAGAATGTGATCGGAATAACCAAAATGACACTGATCGGAATAAAGAGAAAGGAGGCAGTCGGAATGTCAGAAAGGAAACTAGATCCGAATATCCAAATCCCACAATCGGAATATATGAAACCAAACCCAATCAGAATGTAAACAACTCCCACTGTCGGAATAACAAAACCCTAATCCGATCAACAGATCGGAATATGAAGGGGTTTACCCTTTCCGATTACCTTTTGATCCGAAAATTAAGCAAAGTGATAAGCTATTTTGATTAGCAAACACCTAAACTTGAACGAATCCAATATGAAAAAGATTAAATAAGCACAAATAACAACTTTTCCAACTTAAAATAATCAAACTTTTAAATCAAACCATAAAAAAATGAAACTTTTTAAGAAAACTTATAAAACGTAAATAAGCTAAACACAAATTAAGCCAATAAGCATGATAAGCTCAAAGCTTAATCCATATAAAAACTTATGGATGAATAAAAAGATGAACTTTTTAAGCACGAAAACATCAAGATCAACACGGATCAAATATATGTCGCACCAAAAGTAAACTAAAATCAAGAAAGGAAGATGAGAGATTAAACAAGAAAAGTAAAGATTCAAGAACAATAAAAGAAAACTTACTTGGAAATTAAAAGGAATTAAAAGGTGTGATACAAGGAAAATTAAAGTGCAATAAATTAAATTGTGCAAGGTATGAAAATGGTGGAAGAGGTGGGTTGTCAATCCACCCAACAACTATGAAATGAGAACTACCTAATCTATATATAGGGGGATTAGGGAGGAGCTTAGGAAGCTTCCTCCCTCTTTCTTCTTTCTCTTAATTGCACCATTAGTCCTTAAGTCTTTTAATCTTCTCAAATCTTGGACTTTAATGACTTTTGGCTCGGGATTTCGTTAAACTCGTCTTTTAATTCTTTAATAAATAAGACTTGAGTTCTTCGGCTTTAAATAAACTTCCGTCTTTTGACTTTTTCTTCGATAAATCTTCAGAATTGGTCTTGGACTTCCGTTCTTTTGCACTCTTGACATCATGACTTAGTCTTTCGTCTTTTTCTTCGATAAAAGCCCGTGAATGCCCATGTTTTCTCCACTTTTCGCCTTTTCGTCCTAAATCACAACAAAAACACAAACCACGCATAATTCCGACATAAATGACATAAAATACACGTTTTGGCTCGGTTATTATTGTAATTAAGTGGTAAAAAGGATGGGTGTTTACACACCTATCAAATCCCCTACATTTGACCATTGCAATGTCCTCATGCAATGCATTAGTAACAAAGCAAGATTACATTTCCCATCTTAATCAATCCACGTTGGCCTTTATTAAAGAGATAGAAAATTATAAACATTCAAAGTTAAGAAATCTAAAACATACCTTGGGTTTTGGAAATGTCATGAATAATCATCATCCTCAAGTTTTCACTTTCTCCAAACCAAGCTTAAAAACGAGATCATTGTTATTATAAGTTAGTAAACTAACACGAACTCATGTAGGCTAATTATTCACTTAGACTCCCTTATTCCTAGGTGTATCTCTTATATTTTATTGTTTTCTTGAATGATCACGAGGATGCATTGTTGACTTATTTCGATAGTTTATTAGGCCGAAAATAAAGTGAACGATTTGATCAATAGTTAGCTAAAGGACAAAATCTTTTAAAACTGCTTCTCGGGACCTCATAAAGTTCATATCTTGGCATAACTCGCTTCGCGATTTGAGACCTTTCTCGGACCGATATTTGACAGCGACTTCATACTTCAAACCTTGAGAGACGTTCATGAAATAATGGTCTTCTCTTCATAATTGGAATTTCTTCACTTGAAATTTTGAGAGATTCTTTATACTTGGACCACGACTTCTTCATTTTTCTCCAATCTTTATTTTGGACTTTGATATACAACGGTCCGCCTCCTTTTATGACTTGGATCTATTTATCCTCATACCTTGCTAGGGTCTTTTCGGATACACTTCTCCATGACTTTTGGGGAGTTTTTGCTTTTCGTCGTGTGTCTCAATCCTTCATATTGATCTTTGATAAATGATTCTTCACATCACTTGGGATTTTTAGCAACAAAATATAGCCCTCATGCCTTGTTAGGACCTTTTTGGACTCGCCAATCTTCGCATCCCGCTTCAATAAGTTATGCCTTGGCTATGAACTCTAATCCATACCGAGAAACTTTTAAACGATCTTGGGCTAGAAGCTAAGTAACTTTTCAAATCGTACAACCTTATTTATTGCAGATAAATTTATTAACAAGCGATGGGAGAATAGGCTTATGATTAACTCACATAAATTCACGAAAGAATACCGAACTTATAACTGGCTCTATCGTCTCTCGTTCTCCACAGTTTAAAATCTCAAGTAATGAGACTCGTGGATGCTTAGCCTATTAAACCAAAGTTTTGGGTTTTCGAGTCGCCTATAGGATCTTGCAAACTCTTAGACTTTTTCAAGTTTAGAAATTGCATTTTAAAGTTCCCTTGATAAACGACTCTCTAGGATCAATTATAGGAACTTGCGAAAAGTTCTTGTTCTTAACCCGTGAGAGTTAAGACTTTCGCGTTTTATAGCTCGCTAAATAAAAGCCTAGCAAAACTTGACTTAAACACGTTGAGGAAACTAGCTAGAGTAAACTAGATAAGTAAACTCGGGTTGAGTCAAAAGATTCACAACGTTTGAAAATTAAAACCACTTTATTAAAATTTATTCTAGCAAAGAAAGAAAATAACTATACAAAGGTGAAAAACTAAAAGGCCAAAATAGATCAAAAATTTTGAAAAATGTCGAAAAATTGATTTTCCGGTTAAAATGAAGACAAATACAAGGAAAAGGCCAGTTAACTTCGATAGAAGTCCCCCCCTACACTTAATATAAACATTGTCCTCAATGTTTAAGCATGTGGGAGTAAACTCCCCTACACTTAGGACATTGTGCACTTTGTTTAAATCTTGCTAAGGAAAGGACAACTAAAGAGATTCCTATTTTAATATTGGAAAATATAAAATAGTGAATCAAAAGAGTTTAGGATAGAACCGGGAAGAAGGGAACACGGAATCACGGTTCGTCAAAAGTCATCAAGAGTGTGTCTTTGAAGCTCTAATCCCTGCATATAATAAGAAAGAAAACAAGAAACACCACGGGGATCCCCCTACACTTATGGTGAAAATAGATAGATAATTGGGTTGCCTCCCAAAAAGCGCTTGTTTATATTAACCGAGTCACGAGCCTAACTCGTCCCCGAATTAAATGGTCCATGGGGAAGCCTCGAATGTAATACCGGGATCAAAGACCTAGTCCTCGTTCCCGGAGGACATCAACAAAAGAGAGTAATAAGTGTGTAAACACTTATCCTTTTGCCACTAAAATCAAGGAAAAACAAGACCGAATCATGTGTTTATTATCATAAATGTCGGAATTACGCGTGGTTTTGTGTTTTGTGTTAAAATAGGTACAATTGATCAAAAGAAGAGAAAACACGGGATTTCACGGTCAAATGTTGAAGAAAAGTCCAAGAAAGAGACGAAGACAAAGTCAAAGACCAAAAGTGTGCCCAAGTTCACGAAAACCGGCTAAACTGACACGACTTTGGAGAAATGATCAAAGAAGCCGAAATCGAGCTCAATTTTTAGCAGATTAATCTTTATGGGACCCACATGTTCTTATTGGGCCTTAAAACCCAATATGGGATATGGATTATTTGCCATTGGGTCAAAAGCCCAATTAAGGCCCAATATTAACATACGTTGGATTTTTGGGTAAAAAGCGCATTTAGCTTAATAAATGATAGACGGATGATAATTGGGCTCAAGCTCATTATATGGTTAAACATGGAACGAATTTTTGCTTGTTTTTGGGCAGTCAACTCCCTTTACCCCTCCCACGTGTAGATTTTTGTATCCCACACAAACTTAACCATGCACTCACCCACACCATATCCCACCACCCACACACATTAGACAAAACGCAAATCATTTACCCACACCCACTTTTCCTTTCGTTACAACCGAAGTAAATAAAACCTTTTCTCCCACTTTTACCCCAATCTCACAAAACCCTAATCACCTAAATCAGTTAAATTTGCAAGTAATAATTGGGGCTTTTTACATAAACGTGTGATTCACACGTTTGCCATATAAAACCCCAAGAAAAACGGAAGATCCACCAAGGGTGATGGCCATCTCTCACCTACGTGGCCTATTGCTTTACTTTGATTGGTGAATACACCACCCTGGCAATCCGTGTGGGAAGGAGGATCTCAGCCGTTTGATGAGATGAAAAAGATAGAGAAAAGAAAGAAGGGCCAAGATGATTTGCCGTGGGCACCAATCTTCATCAACAAGGGTTTGAGGGTTTGCCTATAAAAACCCCCCACATCTTGTAATTCAAGATATAGCTTTTCTTTATTTTAAGTTTTTTAAAAATTAATTAGGAGTAGATTTAATTAGATTAAATTTTTGCAAAATTAGAATAGGTTTATTGTAATTTCTTATTTTCAGTATTGTAATTTTTTTTATATTAATGAAAAGTTTGTTTTTAGATTAATTTGGTTCTCATTTAAATTCCTGTCGATTTTATTTATCTTTAAATCTCCTTTATGTCACTGTTCTTGTTCGTGATATTATTATTATAAAAAAAATAATAATAATAATAAAATAAAAGGAAAGTGTAATAAATCTCCCTACTGGAGATTTATAAAATACTGTTTCGCAAGTTTTAGTTGGTTCGAGAGTTTTGGGTCCGAGACAAGGATTTGTTGATGATGTTCTCGGGTTAAATCGAAGGTGCTGTTTGATTGTGTTGATTTGGTTCACAAGGTGGCTCAGCGCCTACCTTCGGCTCAACGGTTTTCGACAATAGGTTTGATTCTCCTTTCTCTTTTATTTTGTGTTAAAGTTAAATTAATCTTGTGCGTTTTTGGTTACTGTTTAATCTGCTTATTGTTAGTTTTATTAAGTTTAAATTGTTAACTGTTTCTGCTTTTGGTTTATTAGATGTTTGCTGGATCTGCTTTAGCTTCATATTTGTTTAGATATTAGTTGTTTGGGTCTGCTTACTTATTTTGGTGAGAATTGGTTTGTCTGATAAATCTGTTTCAAGTTTTAGTAGTGTTTGATTGGCTTATTTTATTTTTGATTATTCAGTAAGTTAGATCAGTTTGGTTTGCTTATTATTTAAGTTCCTGTTTTGTCTGTTTTAACTTTTAGCTTTAAGTTTATCTGATTTCAGTTTGTTTAAATTTGTTCTGAGTTTTAGCTTATTCACTCTTTTTTTTAGTTGTCTGCTTTTTACATATTATGTCTCTAGCTTATTTGTCTTGGTTTTTCAGCTTATTATATAGCTTATTTGTTTTCTTTACTTTCTGTCCAAAAAGATCCCAAAATAAAAATATTAAGCAAAAAAGTAAGGTCTGCTGGGGATCGAACCCCTGACCTCTCGTATACCAACCATAAGCACTTACCATCTCATCTAGACACTATTTTTAGTATTACTTTGTAGCTTTTAATATATATAGGTATTGTTATGTTTGGCAGTTTTATTCAAAAGGTTTAATTAAATGTTTTAGTTTAATAAATTTTAAATTTAAAAAGTTTTATTTCAATTTTCTTTTAATTCAGTTTTTAAAAAAAATATATAAAAAGATAAATAAAAAAAATTATTTACTTTTATAACTTTAAATTTGTTTTCATTTTATTTTGTTTATCTAAAACAGATTTCATTTTAAATTTACTTTTATTTTTAAATTCAAATTAGTTTTAAATATTTTTATTTTAAATTTACTTTTATGAGTCTTTAGTTTAAAAAAGTTTTCATTTAAAAGTTTTTAGTTTTATTAAATTAGTTTAAAAAGTTTTCAAGTTTTATTTTTTTTACAAAGTTTAAAATAGTTTTAATTAAATTAGTTTTTATTTTTTTTAATATTAAATAGCTTTAGTTTAAAATATCCTAAAAATAGATTTTACCAAAAACAAAGTAAGTCGAAACGTTAATTGAAAATCAAATTCGAGTCGAATCGAGGAAAACGAACATTAATTGACCCTAACAAAATCTTAGTACCAGAGAGGCGGGGGGATAAGTCTTGAAAGGGATAAAGGTCCTTTCAACATACGAAAAGTATGTGAAATCAAGGTCCACGGGAGGTGGGGTGGGTAAAGTAAGCACATTGTCCTCCCCCAAAGACAATGGATGCTGAGCAAGAGGTAAAGCCGTATTGTTATTAATCATAGCATAATCAATGTCACCTCCCGGGTCAAAGCACTCATCCTCCGTGATGGTCTCTAACGGAGTGGATGAAAGGTGATCGGGAGGGGGACTTGGGACAATACCTTCCTGCAGCAAATTATCAAAAATAATGTCCCCCTCCGTGTCATAATCATCAATACCTGGAGGGATGGAGTGGATATCGATTTCTTCCAGCAATGGGTCATTATCTTCAACGGGAGGAATAGATGGAGGTAAAGACGCGGAAAGAGAAGGAGAAGTCAACTCTTCGATTTGAGCAATAAGAAGGTGCACTTTCCGTAATCTATCGCGAAGAAGCACGTCTTCCACCTCATCCACAAGATCAAGTTCATCGGTGAACTTCTCGTAAGCCGGAGAGAATAAATCGTCATCAACCGCATCTCCCGGTGGAGATTGAGAAATTTCAAAAGTGAAATTCTCATAGCGGAGAGAAGAATCGTCATCACTAGGATCGACCTCTTCCGTAAGAGCAACGTCGTCCTTAGGCTCTATAGCAGGTAAGTAACAAACCTCATCATCCAATAATTTGTCGAGACCAACATCACTAAGCTCATTTAACGAATCTAGATCCTTAGATGCAGTAGGAACATCGAGAGTAGGAGCAGCAACTTCAGTAGATTGGTTGAAAGTGTAGACATCATCGTCGTCGTCATCATCATAATAGATGGGACGAGTCCAGTTAGGAGTGACGTAGTCGGCTAACTCTTCCTTGATAACCTCCACATCTTTAAGAAGCTCATGCAGCAACTTTTGTTGTTCATCTCCCCGAGTATGTTCAATTTCACCAATTCTATTCTACGCTAAAATTAAACATTTTGGTGTAGAAAAGAAGGGAAAACGACTAAATTGGCTCAAAAAGGTGTCGGTGGATTTCAAGGTTTCGTCCACATCAAGCAAAGGTTGCTTTTCCGGATGCAAGTTAGCTCGGAGTTGAGCTATACTTTCGAGAATGCCATTTAAAGTAGTGAGTTGTTGATCAAGACTAATTTGCTGAGAGGATTGATGATTGAGGGTGTGATGTGGGGGCTCAAAGTTATAGACACTAGGATGATAGCACGGAACTTTCTCAAAGACTTGCGACGGGTCACAAAAAGAAGCATCGTGAGGGCCCCCACAAATATAGCACCATGTGTATGGAGAGAAACTGGGTGCTTCTTGTGGATAGCTATGACCATTGTCATAATTGTAACCCGGTTCTTGCTCGTGACCATATGGGTATCGAACCGGACACGAAACATGCCAATGAGAATCGCTTCCACAATAGATGCACGGGGGAACAGGAGGTGGACTCAAAAAGGACGAATTAGTCGAGTTGCACAAGGGACAAAATCCGAATTGTGTGTTGTCGATATCGTTTCCGCACCGCTCACATGTACACCATTGACATGAGTCGTTCCCGTATAATCGTCTCCCACACCCGACGCAATGGACATAACAATCCATAAAGAAAAATAGATAAGCAAGAAGAATATTTTTGGTGCAAAACTTTGAAAAAGAAATGCTTTTTATGATTTTTCAAATGTTTTTGGATTTTTAAAAATTTTGGACACGAAAAATAACGTTCGCAAGTGAACGGATCCCAAAAGCCAACGCGTCTCTCACAAATGTGGAAACCTTGGTTTCCGGATCTTTTAAGCTACTAGGAATGATCATTGTTCATATGATTAAACAATCAAAGCGGAATTAGAACAACAATCATTAACAAGGTGTTTAGGCACAATAGACATGAATTAAAACAAATGGATTGCTCATTATATTAATAACGAACAACCACTAGACGTGTATACATTGAATCCCACGTCTAGTCGACACACACTCTAGGTTTACATTGTGAATGAATTATATGAAAAACCTAATAACCCTTGGTTCCTTTTATAGTGTAAGGATTAGGGTTTTACAAGAGACATTGATGAATAAACAAGTAAATCTTCTATTTAAATAAACTTATGCAGAATATCTTTTGCATGTTTATCTAAATAGAAGCTTCCATAAGCTTCTTTGTCTACGTTTTGTCAATGCTTGAATTGCATGTAACAATGCTTACATTGTACATGACAACTCTTGAGCTATCAACGCCTAATTTGCTCTTATCAACGCTTGATTAACTCTTGACAACGCTTGGACAATTTCTTCATGTTTTTTTCGTTTTTGAGTTTCTGCCACATCAACTTTTTGACCCAACAATCTTCCCCTAGTTGATAGTGGCAAAACTCTATGTGTATCTCTTGTAAGTTGTACATGATCTTCAAGTTGCTTCCCCTCAAGTGTAGCATGTATTTCTTCCCCTTTTTGTCACATCAACAAGGAAGTAAACAATGTTGCAATGTTGAAGATTCTCCATATGTATCTCTTTGTAATGATCTTGAAGAACAATTAATATAATATTTTTGATGTAGAAGTAGAATAACCCAACCTTGTGTGCCATGTCTTGTACTATCCACGTGATGAAGAACTTATACTAGGCAAATTATAAGTAGACCTCAATCCCTTGTCAATATTCTCATCCTTTGTGAGACACTGAGTACGATAATGTAACTCCTTCAAGTGTTATGACAAGCCTTCATCACCAATCATGTAAAGCACGAACAAGTTACCTTTAAAGTCTATGGCTGAGAGTGCACAACTTTAAGATATGATAGAACACAAACTCGCGAAAATCTTCTTCAATCATCAAACTTACCATAAGAATTCTTCCCCTTAAGCCAACACCTCTTCATGACGAAACTTATTCTTCATATCATATGTAAAAGTTATTAGATGGATAACTCTTTTACAAGGCTACCTCGATTACATAATCAAATCCAATAAATTTCCTCACGAATTGTTGTCAACTGGCATTAAAACCATTAATTCCGTTTAAAAATATCCGAGCCATAAATATCATCATGATATTCTAAATTAAAACGGAGATTCCATGTACCTTCGTGTGTAAATAACTCCTTTTTGTGTGCGAAAAACGTACCAATTTTCTCAAACAGCAACTATTCCTTTTGTTGTCCAATATCCTTCACTGTCCAAGATATCAACTCTGTGTGTTGTCCAATATCGGACAACACTTATCAGCGTTGAATAATGTATATATCGGACAACAAGTGTCAGCGCTTCCCAACAGCGCTTAATTTATTCCTGTCAGCCCCAACTTTGTACCTGTCAGCGCCTGACCATCAGCGTCTCATCTATGCCTTGTCAGCGTCACACCAACATCTATCAGCGTCTAAATAACTCCCATCAGCGGCTAATTGATCTAGGGTTTTATAAACCCTAAATCATTATTTCATGTGAAAATCTATAAACTGCAGTGAACTTCGACAGCGAATAACTTCTTCATAAATGCTCAGATCAAAGATCCCTTCGGTGAGATCCTAGACATAATTGTCAAGAACCTACAGATCGAATTTCACGACAATCCAACGGTTAACGAAGGAGAAATCGTCTTTTTACTACGGCTGTTCGCAGAAAACTGCACCCATTCTGCTGCTGACTTCGACGTGCTATAACTTTTTCTTGGGGATAAAACATGACAATCCCTCCAGTGGATGTCTAGATATATGTGTGTAGAACACACACAAAAAATTTCATGGTGATCCAACGGTTCAATAAAAAGTTATGGCCTTCTGAATACTGCTGTGCACACAAAATCGCCCAGAAAAAACGAAAAACCCTAGACGGATTTTTCTTTTCTTCTCGAAACACGAACACCTTGTTGGTCCTAGCATCACGAGCCACGAGGCTCTGATACCAATTGTGGAAACCTTGGTTTCCGGATCTTTTAAGCTACTAGGAATGATCATTGTTCATATGATTAAACAATCAAAGCGGAATTAGAACAACAATCATTAACAAGGTGTTTAGGCACAATAGACATGAATTAAAACAAATGGATTGCTCATTATATTAATAACGAACAACCACTAGACGTGTATACATTGAATCCCACGTCTAGTCGACACACACTTTAGGTTTACATTGTGAATGAATTATATGAAAAACCTAATAACCCTTGGTTCCTTTTATAGTGTAAGGATTAGGGTTTTACAAGAGATAATGATGAATAAACAAGTAAATCTTCTATTTAAATAAACTTATGCAGAATATCTTTTGCATGTTTATCTAAATAGAAGCTTCCATAAGCTTCTTTGTCTATGTTTTGTCAATGCTTGAATTGCATGTAACAATGCTTACATTGTACATGACAACTCTTGAGCTATCAACGCCTAATTTGCTCTTATCAACGCTTGATTAACTCTTGACAACGCTTGGACAATTTCTTCATGTTTTCTTCGTTTTTGAGTTTCTGCCACATCAACTTTTTGACCCAACAATAAAAAACCGTTAATCCCCACGAAAAGAGCCGGCAGCGGCGCCATTTAATACACAGGATTTCCTTGTAAGAAGATGTTATCGTCCGAATCTCTTCGAATTGATTTCCGGTTAAATGTGTGACTCAGTCGTTTTTGGTAAAGAATAATATTTTTGGTTTTGGTTGTAGTAAAGTAAATGTGCAAGACTGTAAAATAAATGACGGGAAATTAAATGACGTAAAATTAAAACTTGACGAAAAGTAAATTAACAATCAAATAAGAATGCAAAACGTAAATTAAATAAACTAAAAACAAAACGAGAAAAACTGTCACTTTTTCTCTAAAAATAAAAACTAGAAAAACAAAACTCAATCCCATTGGAAAGTCTAATCGGAATCCATATCGGAATCCCCATCGGAAAGATGTAATCAGAATAAGCTAGAAACAATCCTATCGGAATATAGTAAAAAGAATGTGATCGGAATAAACAAAATGACACTGATCGGAATAAAGAGAAAGGAAGCAGTCGGAATGTCAGAAAGGAAACTAGATCTGAATATCCAAATCCCACAATCGGAATATATGAAACCAAACCCAATCAGAATGTAAACAACTCCCACTGTCGGAATAACAAAACCCTAATCCGATCAACAGATCGGAATATGAAGGGGGCTAATCGGAATGTTTGATCGGAAAGGGGTTTACCCTTTCCGATTACCTTTTGATCCGAAAATTAAGCAAAGTGATAAGCTATTTTGATAAGCAAACACCTAAACTTGAACGAATCCAATATGAAAAAGACTAAATAAGCACAAATAACAACTTTTCCAACTTAAAATAATCAAACTTTTAAATCAAACCATAAAAAAATGAAACTTTTTAAGAAAACTTTTAAAAAGTAAATAAGCTAACCACAAATTAAGCCAATAAGCATGATAAGCTCAAAGCTTAATCCATATAAAAACTTATGGATGAATAAAAAGATGAACTTTTTAAGCACGAAAACATCAAGATCAACATGGATCAAATATATTTCGCACCAAAAGTAAACTAAAATCAAGAAAGGAAGATGAGAGATTAAACAAGAAAAGTAAAGATTCAAGAACAATAAAAGAAAACTTACTTGGAAAATAAAAGGAATTAAAAGGTGCGATACAAGGAAAATTAAAGTGCAAGAAATTAAATTGTGCAAGGTATGAAAATAGTGGAAGAGGTGGGTTGTCAATCCACCCAACAACTATGAAATGACAACTACCTAATCTATATATAGGGGGATTAGGGAGGAGCTTAGGAAGCTTCCTCCCTCTTTCTTCTTTCTATTAATTGCACCATTAGTCCTTAAGCCTTTTAATCTTCTCAAATCTTGGACTTTAATGACTTTTGGCTCGGGATTTCCTTAAACTCGTCTTTTAATTCTTCAATAAATAAGACTTGAGTTCTTAGGCTTTAAATAAACTTCCGTCTTTTGACCTTTTCTTCGATAAATCTTCAGAATTGGTCTTGGACTTCCGTTCTTTTTGCACTCTTGACATCTTGACTTAGTCTTTCGTTTTTTTCTTCGATAAAAGCCCGTGAATACCCGTGTTTTCTCCACTTTTCACCTTTTCGTCCTAAATCACAACAAAAACACAAACCACGCATAATTCTGACATAAATGACATAAAATACACGTTTTGGCTCGGTTATTATTGTAATTAAGTGGTAAAAAGGATGGGTGTTTACACACCTATCAACGATATTAAATATCGTACCTGTGATTAGGTAGATTCAATTAAGAAACCCCTTGACAGGGTTTCGCGGCTGTACTAGTCGTTCTCTTTACTCGACCGTCTCAAAGCAAGACTGCGAACATAAAGAGTGAATCAATTGGATAAATATCCGCTTGATTAAAGTCGTCAATTCAAATTCCTGGAAGAAGTTTGATTCATTAAGAATCTTACCATTGTTGCTTTCCAGTTGACACAAGTTTGATTCATAAGAATTTCACAAGTCACCTACCGTAGCGCTGTTTGATGTTGACGCTAGAAGGATTTCCATTCATCACTGTGAATATTAATGAATATCACTCTGAATGTTTTGGCAAGACCATAAAGATATTGCGTAGAAACCTGAAACGAGTTTGAATCAATTCAGAATCAAACCACTGTTGCTTTTCAGTTTTGCACATGTTCAATTCATAAAGAATCTTGCATATGACCTACCGCAGTGCTGTTTGATGTTAACACTGGAAGGATTTCCACTCATCATTTTGAATATTAAGTAGTATCACTCTGAGTGTTCTAGCAATATCACAAGGATATAGCGTAGGACTCTCTTGATCTTCATCCGTGTGTCCTAACGAGATTTGATTGATCTCTTGGCTCTAGACTCGATTTGTGCACTTTTAGTGTTTGGAGGCTGGAGCAGATGCCACCTATTCAATATCAACAATCTCGGAATGAGAAAGTCAATAGAAGTCATGTTGATCTACGTGGAAATAAAACAAACTTCTTTTGAGATAAGCTTGAGTAGCTAGGAAAGGGTTGTGCTTCACATCACTGGGTCCATGATGAGTTTGTCTTCATGATGAGTTGACCCGGTTTCTACCTAAGTTGTATGGAGGGCTTCTTTCTTTACACCCTTTATCCTTACATTTCTTTTTCATTCTTCAACCCCTTCAATGCTTACCAAGACATCATTAATAGCACCTTGCTGTGATTGTTCTAGTGCTATCATCAGTACTTAGTCGGCATTCAGCTGCGTTCACATTCTACTCCGTCTTTGCTAAGGACTTCTAATAATCTATTGGATTGTCCCTGGGAAGATCCCTCCGGTTCTGGTTGGATCATAGGACTTAAACCTAACCACCCTTTTGACACCAATAACGTCTTGAATTAAAGATGTTGTGGGTATTTGATCGTAACCATGAGTGCTTGAGTCTTTAGATCACATTTTAATCACATTTTCTCCCCTATCTCTAATATATAAAAATAATTCGATATTAGAGATACCAAATTTGATTAAAATATATTTTGAAAAAAAAATAGTCTTGAAAATCTTCAGAAGAAAAATGTGTCAAACATAGCATGAATTTTGGAATGCTCCCCCTCAAAAATTGATCCAATGGAATTGTCATTACGAGGATTTGATCCACATTAAACTTTTGAGGATAGGAGTTGTTGAACACACAATTTTTGAAAGATTTTGAATATCATTGAGAAATTCTTGAAAAAAAATTGTGTTCAACGCTTTTTGAAAAATCAATTCTTTTTGTCGAAAAGGTTTTTCTAAAGCATAAACTTGAGTTCATAGACTTTGAATGTCTTGACGAATCCACTCAAGTGTAAGAAGATTTCTCTTCTTTTGCTGAGGGTAAGGGTACAAAATCGTACACTCCCCCGTGAATATAGTTCCGGGTTGCAATCTGAAAGTGATTACAAGCCATTGTGTTGAGCTCAAAACGTTGAATGTTTTGTGACAAGCTCAACCCAAGATAGATTGCTCTACACGTTGTTGGAAATATTGTCCAAAATAGACAATTTCCTTTTGAAAAAATAGAAATGACATGTTATAAAAAAATATTTACAACTTTCATTCGAGCTTTATGTACACACCCGTGTCGTTATTGAACGACATTTCTAGGTACGTCCATATTATCGATACTGAAAGACATGTCGAGAAGAATATTTTTGGATTATCAAAGATTTTTTAATTTTGTATTTTGCTTTTTCATTAATATTACAGGTAGATGTTTGATAGATAAATCAAGCAGGCTTCTTTGCCAGAACCTGCAGTTCTACTGGAGTCAAACATCTTATACCAATTTGCCTAACAAGATACGCAAACCTCTCTTTCGAAAGAGCTTTTGTAAACAAGTCAGCTAATTGGTAATCAGTTCCAACAAAGTATAATTCAACAATACCCTTTTCAACTTGTTCCTTAATGAAGTGATATCTGACATCAATGTGCTTCGTGCGGGAATGTTGTACCGGATTGCAGGAGATGGCTATGGCAGACTTTGAGTCACAGTATATAGTTACTTTATCAAAGTGGAAGCCATAATCCGTGAGTTGTGTTCTCATCCAAAGAACTTGAGCACAACACGCAGATAAGGACACATACTCCGCTTCGGCTGATGACAATGATGTGCAATCTTGCTTCTTGGAAGACCATCCCACAAGCTTATCTTGTCCTAGAAATTGTGCACCACCAGAAGTACTTTTATGTGTATCAAGACACCCTGCATGATCAGAATCTGAATAAGCCGTTAGTAAGAAACCGGTTTCCCTCGGATACCAGAGTCCCATGTAAATGGTATTCTTAAGGTGCCGAAAGATCCGTTTAACCTCCTTGAGGTTCTTTTCAGTGGGTCATTCTTGATATCGTGCACAATAGCATGTAGCATGATGAATATCAGGTCTGCTTGATGTCAAGTACATGAGGGACCCGATCATGGAACGATATCTCGTTTGATCTATGGGTAATCCCTCCAAATCAGCATCTAGGGATGTGGTTGATAATGGTGTCCCAACGGGGTCACATGATGTCATACCATGCTTTGTAATTATCTCTTGACAATACTTAGCTTGGTTAATGAAGATACCACTTGGGGATTGGTGAACTTGAATTCCTAGAAAGAATTTTAGTTCGCCCATCATAGAAATTTCAAATCTGTTGTGCATTACTTTTTCAAACCATTTTGAATGTGTTGGGTTTGTAGACCCGAAAATAATGTCATCAACATAAATCTGCACAAGAAAAATGTCATCCCCATATTTATAAGTGAACAAAGTTAAATCAATGGGATCTTTTGAGAAACCTTTGGAAACCAGAAATTTCGAGAGCTCGTCGTACCACGCCCTTGGAGCTTGCTTGAGTCCATATAGTGCTTTGTGGAGACGATACACCTTGTCAGGATAATGAGGATTGACGAATCCTTCTAGCTGCGTGACATAGACTTCTTCCTTCAAAGGACCGTTAAGAAATGCTGTCTTTACGTCCATTTGATAGACAATGCATCCCTTATGTGCAGCATAAGCAAGAAAAATCCTGACCGCTTCCGTTCGAGCTACTGGTGCAAATGATTCTTCAAAATCAATACCCTCTTTCTGTCCATACCCTTTAGCCACAAGCCTAGATTTATTTTTGATGATCGTGTTCTCTTCATCCATCTTGTTTTTCCAGATCCATCGAAGATTTAATGGTGTTACATCGTATGGTCTGTCAACAAGTTCCCAGACTTTAAGTCTTTCAGTTGAAGTTCATCCGTCATCGATTCAATCCATGCATGATCAGCCAGGGCTTCTTTGATGTTTTTCGGTTCGGCTGAACTCACGGCGAGTGCGAACATACAAACATCACCATCGGTGTGAAGTTGCCGTCTTGTACGAACGGGCTATGAAGGGTTTCCAATTACATGAACCAAAGGATGATCTCGGGTCCAATGATGTGTTGAAGGATGTCGTTGGTAGAACGTATGCATATTTGATGGATCAACATGGCGAGTAGAAGACTCTCCAGTTGTGTGTACCGGTGTACCGAATGGGTTGATAAATTCGTCTTCGTCAGATAATGCATTGTCTGCTTGATTTGTGTTCTCTGGAGCAATGACAGTAGTTGTGGATGTTGTAGGAGCGGTTGTTGATGTAATATTCTGAGGAGGTAAATCTGCAGCAACCCGTGTTGAAGTAGATGAAGTTGTATCCTTTTGTTGACGATGATCGGTATCATCATTCTTATCATGAGTGACAGCGGAAGACTTCGATACAACTTGTTTCTCCCCCGTGAAATATTCATCATACATTGGTCTATATAACATTTCCAACTCTTCAATTGTCGTGTCAACTGTCATATCAGCTCTTGGAACATGTTCTGGAACCAGCGTTGAACTTGACGGTTCATTGCTGTGGTCTTGAGTTCCGAGTTTCGTGCGGTTGTGAACGGAAGTCGTTTGTCGTTGTGGATCGGGACTTAAACTATTTTGCTCAAGTGCCATCTCTTGTAGTTCATCAAATCGGATGTCAATAGTCTCGACAATCAATTTTGTTCTCTTGTTGTATACTCTATATCCCTTAGACTGAGTTGCATATGTAAGACCCGTGAATGTGCCGTATGATGCTAAGTTATTTTCTCAAGAGTTGTTCAGTATGAGAATCTCTCTTAAGTTGCGACTCACTTGTGGATGTGATATCCCGAGCCCAACGTCATTTATTTAATCCTATTTTACGAATATTTTTGAAATTTGTTAATGCAATAATGACTAAAAACGTTACTTGCATTTTTCGGTCTCGCGTAGTTTTGATTACGACGATATGTAAAAACAAGCATTTACGAAAACAACGAAAAACGAATTCTTGAGTTCAAGTATTTTTCATTTTACCCATTTTCACTTAAGGTATGGATAAACAAGTACTAACCTTAATCAAGTGATCAAGTGATTTAATCTTTTCTTAAAACTCACTTTTTATTAAATGTGACAAGTTTTTTATTAAACTTTATTTTTAAGAAAATGTTTTATTAAATTAATTATTTGAAATTTGAAAATGGCATATTCTTATAGCTGTTAAGAATATCCTTTCAGGATATTTTTATACCCAGATAAGACCTCCACCACTAAAGGACAAAAAGGAGTGGAGTCTAGTCCGGCGGTACCTTAGCGCCTAAGCGGTACCTTATCGATAAGGTACCGCGGGCTGTGATAAGGTACCGCGGGCAGATATATCCGTTGGCTCCTTTGTCCTTTAAATAGTTGGCCATTCTCAGCTTTTCACCTCACCTCTTTTGCACATTTATTTCTAGATTCAAACCCCTTCTTTAATCACTCAAATCTTTGATCATTTGTTTGATTATTACTTGTTTAAGAAGTGAATCTTGTTCTTCCATCTCTTCCTCTCCAAGTGCAAAGAGAAGAACACTATCCTAGTGAAGTGTTGAGTCCACCACCAAAGATCTATTGAAGATCAATTTGTATATTCTTGTAGTTGTGTCATAGTTGTGAAGATCCAAGTAGTTGTGTCTATTTGGAAGTTGTGTATGTACTAAGTATAGTTGTGTAGATTGGTCCTAGCTACGGTTAGGGCTCGACTTTTAGCTTAGAGTCGGAAATTGGTTAAGCGACGTGTACGGTTTTCTCCACCATAAGGAGCTTGTTGTGTAGTGAACTCTCGAGTAAGGAGTACTCGAGGAGTGGAGTAGGAACAAGGAGTGAGCTTCGTTGCCGAACCACTATAAATCCTTGGTGTTCGGTTTGATCTTTCTTTACCCTTAACTCTTTACATTCCTTATTACTTTTTGCATATACATGTGTTAATATTAGATTAGCTACACTATCATTCTTTATTCTTTGTGGATATATTTTTGTTAGTATTAGTTTAGCTATACTATCATTCTTTATTCTTTGTGGATATATTTTTGTTAGTATTAGTTTAGCTACACTATCATTGTTCATATTTGTGAATAAGAAGATTTCATATATTTCCTCAAGCCTAAGTTTTTGAAAAAGGATTTTTGGAAATCATTTTTTAACAAGTAAATTTTAAGAAACTATTCAACCCCCCCTTCTAGTTTCTACAATTGGTATCAGAGCGGGTTGCTCAAGGATTTTTAAAGTATATTGTATTTTAAAACTTGAATCGATCTATGGATTCCAACAAGTACCTAGAAGGGCAATCTATGCAAAGACCACCACTTTTTGAAACCGATAGTTTTATTTATTGGAAAAATAGATTTGAAACTTATTTGAAATCAAAAGATTTAGATATTTGGCATGTTATTACCAATGGTGATTTTTTACCCTTTCAGTTTAATGAAGTTTCTAAAACAAAAGAATTAGTCACTTTTGACAAAGCTAATGATGATACTAAAAAGAAACTTTCAAAAAATAATGAGGCTAAAATGGTGATTTATAATGCTTTGCCTAAGAAAGAGTATGAAAGAATTTTTATGTGTGAAACCGCTAAAGATATTTGGAACACTCTTTTAGTAACCCACCAAGGTAATAGCCAAGTCAAAGAAAGTAAAATCGATCTTCTTGTCCAACAATATGAACAATTTGTCATCTTAGAAGATGAAACTATTGATAGTGCATTTGCTAGGTTTAACACCATTATTACTAGTCTAAAAGCACTTGATGAAGGTTTTTCTAGCAAGAACAATGTTAGGAAGTTTCTAAGGGCCTTACATCCAAAGTGGAGAGCAAAAGTCACGGCTATTGGAGAGTCGAAAGATCTCTCAACTTTATCACTCGATGATCTCATAGGAAACTTGAAGGTTCATGAGATGATAATTTTGAAGGACTCGGAATTAGTAAAAACCAAGAGTGAAAGGAAATCTCTTGCACTTAAGGCCAAGAAGGCACAAAGTGACCATGATAGTTCCTCGGAAAGTGATGACGAGGAGTATGCATTGGCGGTGAGAGATTTCAAGAAGTTCTTCAAGAGACGAGGTCAACACGTTAGGCAACCAAACTATGACAAGAAACCATTGTCAAAGAATCAGTTTGTCAAGAACAAAAAAGGTGATAGGAGTTGCTTTAGATGTGGTGATCCAAATCACTTCATTGGTGAGTGTCCAAAGCCCGCTCGTGATAAGAACCACACGGCATTCGTTAGTGGCGCTTGGAGCGATAGCGGTGAAGATGATGATGACAACCCCAAAGAGGAGAAATGTCCTATGGCTCACACTTCTAAAGAGGTACATTCCGAAACCGAATATTATAGCAATGATAGTTCTACTTTAGATGATATTAAATTTGAAGGCAAATACGATAGCTTACACAAACTTAGTCTTAAATTCATAGAAAAGAATAAGACCTTAAAATCAACCAAAACTAAGCTTGAAAATGAAATCAATGAACTTAGGGAGAAATTGGCTATGCTTGAGAAAAACAAAGAAGTTGATTTAGGTTGCTTAAGTTGTGAGAAACTTAGATTAGAGAATGATGATCTCAAGAGCACCTCCATTAAATTGGAAAAGTTCATGAAAGGTACTAGTGCTCTTGATGATATGTTAAACAAACAAGTTCATTCTAAGGAAAAACTTGGTCTAGGTTTTAACTCAAATGAAGCCTCAACTAGTGAACCAAAACAAGTGAGGTTTTCATAGAAAACATCTTCTGGACGTGGTTCCACATCTTATGGCGCGGTTCCTTATCGCTATGGAACCGCGGCCATAGATAAGGTACCGCGGCCAGAAGTTAAATTTTGTGAAAATTCTGAACTTTCTGAAAAATCTAAGTTAAATGAAAAACCAAAGCATCTTACTGTTAATAAGGTTCAGTTACCCATACTTGACGACAAGGCTATTAGTAAGTTCTATAAGCCGTTAAGTAAACCTCTCATGGGAAATAGAAGTTTATCTAGATTATCTTCTACTCCACCTAGAGTACGGAATGAGTCTAAGCCTAGAAGTAGAACGACAACGCCTACAAGAGATAATCAAAAGAACTCTCGAACTAGAAGTAAAACTCCAACACCTAGAATGAATAATAACTCTAAACCTAGATCAAACACACCTAGGAGAAGTAGTGAACAACAAAATGGTTACATGAATTACTACCCTCCTCCATTTTGTTCTCCATGGGGAATCCTCACCTCATTCATGCATCCCAACCAAATGCAAGGGATGTTTGGAACTAACAATTTTGGACCCATGAGATATTGGGGACCAAATGTTTGATCTTGTGTATTGTTACCTAGATATGCTTAGGAATTGATTTGGAGCCCGATGAGTGGATTAAGGATAGTGGATGTTCTAAACACATGACGGGTAATCGAAGTTTGTTCTCGCATTACAAAGCATATGATGGAGGTAACGTCACATTCGCTAGTAGTCAACGTGGTAATATCATTGACAAAGGTACGGTTTCTCTTGACTCCATGACCATTGAAAATGTTGAGCACGTAGATAACTTAGGTTTTAACCTTTTAAGTATAGGTCAAATTTGTGATAATAAGTGTAAGGTCATCTTTTCCAAACATGACAGTGAAATCGTAAAAGATGGAAAAGTCATTGGAAAAGGTGTTAGAAAGAATGGGCTTTATGTCATGAAGGTTAATAAGAAGTCAAAAGATAACATATGTCTTGCGACTATAGATGATAGTTCTACTCTTTGGCATAGGAGATTAGGTCACGCTAATATGCGTTTAATTCAATCTTTAGTCTCTAAGGAGTTGGTAAGACACCTCCCCAAGATTAAGTTTGATAGTCACTTTTGTGATGCTTGCAAAGTTGGAAAGCAAGTTCACTCAAGTCACAAAGCCAAGAATTTGGTTTCGACCTCTTGGTGCTTAGAGCTCCTACATATGGATCTCTTTGGACCTTCCGCCATACGGAGTTATGGAGGTAACCTTTATACCCTAGTTATAGTTGACGACTATTCTAGATTCACTTGGACTAGATTTTTTGGCATCTAAGAATGAAGCTTTCGATCATTTCGAAATCTTTAGTCGAAGAATTCAAAATCAACTAGGATGTTCAATTGTTTCTATTAGGACGGATCATGGTAGGGAATTTGATAATGAAGTGCAATTTGGTGCCTTTTGTGAAGCTCATGGTATTACCCATAACTTCTCGGCTCCTCGCACTCCACAATCAAATGGGGTAGTTGAAAGGAAGAATAGGACTCTCCAAGAGATGAGTAGGACGATGTTAAACGAGCAATCTTTGCCTCAAAAATTTTGGTGCAATGCCGTAGATACATCGACTTATATTCTCAACCGAATTCTTATTCGACCTTTCCTAGGAAAGACCCCCTATGAGATTCTTAAAGGTAAGAAACCCTCATTAGAATACTTTAGGGTGTTTGGAAGCAAGTGCTTTATCCTCAACACCAAAGACTACCTTACCAAGTTTGACCCAAAGTCTTACGAAGGTATCCTTTTAGGTTATTCCCAAACTAGTAAGGCCTACATAGTCCTAAATAGAACCTCAGGGGTTATTGAAGAATCAGTCAACGTAACCTTTGATGAAACCCCTCCTTCACCCAAGACACCACCATTGGTTGATGATGACTTGGATGAATTAGAAGTAGTTAAAGCCAAAGAGGTTAGAAAAATAGGAGTTGAAGACCTTAGTGTTGAAAAGGAAGTAAACATTAAGGAGTCTAGGGATCATACTCTCAATAATGTCATTGGTGACTTAAATCAAAGGACCCTAAGATCTCAAGTCCAAAATCAAAGCAACTTCTTTTGTTTTGTCTCCTTGATTGAACCAAAAAATGTTAAGGAAGCTTTAACGGATGAGAGTTGGGTCATTGCGATGCAAGAAGAATTGAATCAATTCATTTCCAATGATGTTTGGGAACTTGTTCCTCCACCTAGAAGTTCTACCATTATAGGAACCAAATGGGTATTTAGGAATAAGCTAGACGAGAATGGTGTTGTGTCTCGTAACAAGGCTAGACTTGTAGCTCAAGGCTATAATCAACAAGAAGGGATTGATTATGACGAGACATATGCACCGGTAGCTAGATTAGAATCTATTAGAATCCTTTTAGCCTACGCTTGTGCCTTAGATATTAAGCTTCAACAATGGATGTAAAGAGTGCATTTCTTAACGGTTTGATCAATGAGGAGGTATATGTGGCTCAACCTCCCGGATTCATTGATTTTGAGAAACCGGACCATGTTTACAAGCTTAAGAAAGCACTTTATGGACTCAAACAAGCACCCAAAGCTTGGTATGATAGACTTAAAGCGTTTCTTGTTAAACATGAGTATACCATGGGTATGGTAGACAATACACTGTTTACAAAGAAGAAAGGTTCTCACCTCATAATCGTACAAATATATGTTGATGACATTATATTTGGCTCAACTTGTCAAGAATTGTGTGATGACTTTGCCAAAATCATGCATGATGAGTTTGAAATGAGTATGATGGGAGAACTTAACTTCTTTTTAGGACTCCAAATTAAACAAATGGACGATGGTATTTTCTTTAGTCAATCTAAGTATGCTAAAGAAATGCTAAAGAAATTTGGATTAGAAGAATCTAGACCAATGAAGACCCCTATGGCCTCGGATACTAAACTCACCGTAGATGATGATTGTGAGTCGGTAGACAACACCAAATATAGAGGTATGATTGGTAGTTTGTTGTACCTAACGGCAAGTCGACCGGATATCATGTTTAGTGTTTGCCTTTGTGCTCGCTTCCAAGAGGCTCCCAAAACCTCTCACCTTGAAGCGGTTAAGCGTATCTTCTGATACATTAAAGGCACTATACATTTAGGATTATGGTATCCTAAAGGGACCGGCGTAGAAACCATTGTCTACGCAGACTCGGATCATGCGGGAGACTATGTGGACTGGAAAAGCACTAGTGGAGTTTGTACCTTCATGGGTTGTTGTTTAACTTCTTGGTTCTCCAAGAAACAAACCGCTCTTGCTATATCCACCACGGAAGCCGAGTATGTGAGTGCCGGTAAAGCATGCCAACAAGCTCTATGGATGAAGCAAGCGCTTGTTGATTACGGGATTTTTGTTGATGATGTTCCCATCATGTGCGATAATAAAGGCGCTATAGACCTAATCAAGAATCCCGTGCAACATTCACGAACCAAACACATAGAAATTAGACACCATTTCCTTATGGATAATGTTCAAAAGGGGAACATTACTATTGAAAAGGTGCCCTCCGAAGACAACTTAGCCGATATCTTCACTAAGCCACTTAAGAGGGAACCTTTTTATTACTTGCGTCTAGGTCTAGGATTGATGGAACATCTTCCTTAAATTCCTTTCTCATTGTGTGTTTTCTATTATGACTTTGAGTCCTTGAGTCTTATAAAATCCTTTTGAAAAATCTTCTCATCTCCTTTTCAAAACTCTCAAAGTCTCTTTCGAAAATGGTTGAGAAATTCGTTTGACATTGTTAATTCAATCTAAAAACGATTTTTTCATAGATTCTCGCTATTAATATAGAGCTTACATAATTCATATGTATGATTCTCTCAAACATAGCAACAACAAGATTGAATCATGGAGGATCATTGTGTCATGACTTAAGGTCTTGTCTTACACACCTCCTACATTGATTTTTTAATCTATGTATTTTGGTCAAATCTCTATTTGGTAAGTTTGCATATGTTTTCTTTGTCTATCTTTGCCTTTAAGCATATCCCTATGATAAGTTAGACTAGAAAAATAAGATTTGCTGGAAATCTTCCTCCAAACACCAAACCCTGCTTCTGCAGGCGGTTCCTTATGTGAACCGCGGTACCTTATTGATAAGGTACCGCCAGTATAGATAAGGAACCGCCTACAGTAGGCCTTCCTTTTCAGGTTTTTGTCTGAAACTCCAGATTTGCTCCAACCTTTTTGAGAATCTTTGTTTCAAACCCTTTGACCACCCCAAAAATACCCTAAGCCTTCCTTATTTAAACCATAAGCATTTTGCATTACTTCACATCCAAAATGTCTTATTCCCCCAATGAAAGCCTTGATTCTCCTCCATTTTCTCCAATTGCTTTCAATCCAAACCCACCCAAGAACACTCTTAATCACATTTCTCCTACCAAGAATGATGATTGTGGAACTTCCTTTCTTCCACCACCACCCTTTAGTGTTCTTCCTCCTTCTCATGATAATGTCATGCACCATGGAACATATTGTCATTGTTGTCAATATCAACATCTTGTTATGGCACACATCTATGAGGAGTTGAGCTACATCAAGAGTCTCTTAATCAAGCCTCCTCTTCACTTTGATTATGAGATCTCCAACAAGCCACCACCACCACCTTCCGCTATTACCTTGTCTTTCATATAAGCATTGATTGCTTATCCTCAAGACACCACATTCAAGCAAATCTTAGAATTCTAGAATAACTAGGATTAGATTTATGCTTTTGGCTTGTTTCTTTTTCCATACTTCTTTTTATGATGTTTCCTTTAGTAACCTATCTTGGATCTTTGTCTTTGTGCTTTCTTCTCTTTTTATTTTATTTTTTATGTGACCTATTGCTATATATTGTTGGTTGTTTCTTTTGTTCAACTAACCCTTCTATGTAGCTAGTCACTATATCTCGATTCCTCGGTGCCCCAAGCTAGGGGGAGTAAGCACCAAGGGGGAGTCTTTGCAAAGTCTGTTTCTTCAACACCGAATTGCGCAACCTTTTTCCTTCGACAAAGGGGGAGAAATGAATAAACTCGTCTTCGAAAATCTTGTTTTTGTGTGATTGAGTTTATGTATTGTCGGAATCAAAAAGGGGGAGATTGTTAATGCAATAATGACTAAAAACATTACTTGCATTTTTAGGTCTCGCTTAGTTTTGATTACGACAATATGTAAAAACAAGCATTTACAAAAACAACGAAAAACGAATTCTTGAGTTCAAGTATTTTTCATTTTACCCATTTTCACTTAAGGTATGGATAAACAAGTACTAACCTTAATCAAGTGATCAAGTGATTTACTCTTTTCTTAAAACTCACTTTTTATTAAATGTGACAAGTTTTTTATTAAACTTTATTTTTAAGAAAATGTTTTATTAAATTAATTATTTGAAATTTGAAAATGGCATATTCTTATAGCTGTTAAGAATATCCTTTCAGGATATTTTTATACCCAGATAAGACCTCCACCATTAAAGGACAAAAAGGAGCGGAGTCTAGTCCGGCGGTACCTTAGCGCCTAGGCAGTACCTTATCGATAAGGTACAGCGGGCTGTGATAAGGTACCGCGGGCAGATATATTCGTTGGCTCCTTTGTCCTTTAAATAGTTGGCCATTCTCAGCTTTTCACCTCACCTCTTTTGCACTTTTATTTCCAGATTCAAACCCCTTCTTTAATCACTCAAATCTTTGATCATTTGTTTGATTATTACTTGTTTAAGAAGTGAATCTTGTTCTTCCATCTCTTCCTCTCCAAGTGCAAAGAGAAGAACACTATCCTAGTGAAGTGTTGAGTCCACCACCAAAGATCTATTGAAGATCAATTTGTATATTCTTGTAGTTGTGTCATATTTGTGAAGATCCAAGTAGTTGTGTCTATTTGGAAGTTGTGTATGTACTAAGTATAGTTGTGTAGATTGGTCCTAGCTACGATTAGGGCTCGACTTTTAGCATAGAGTCGGAAATTGGTTAAGCGACGTGTACGGTTTTCTCCACCATAAGGAGCTTGTTGTGTAGTGAACTCTCGAGTAAGGAGTACTCGAGGAGTGGAGTAGGAACGAGGAGTGAGCTTCGTTGCCGAACCACTATAAATCCTTGGTGTTCGGTTTGATCTTTCTTTACCCTTAACTCTTTACATTCCTTATTACTTTTTGCATATACATGTGTTAATATTAGATTAGCTACACTATCATTCTTTATTCTTTGTGGATATATTTTTGTTAGTATTAGTTTAGCTATACTATCATTCTTTATTCTTTGTGGATATATTTTTGTTAGTATTAGTTTAGCTACACTATCATTGTTCATATTTGTGAATAAGAAGATTTCACATATTTCCTCAAGCCTAAGTTTTTGAAAAAAGATTTTTGGAAATCATTTTTTAACAAGTAAATTTTAAGAAACTATTCAACCCCCCCTTCTAGTTTCTACAAAATTTTTAAGAATTTTGTTTGTTATAGATTTGACGGTTTAAGTTAAAACCACCGTTTACGTTCGTAATTTAACATTTGACGATTTAAGAAGAACCGATAACGACTACGATACCGACGGATGCCCAAAATTTATCTTTTATTGTCGATTGATCGATATTTGAGTTTTTCGAGATTTTATTTTTATTACATTTTAAGTCGAGTCGGAACCATATGAATATTCGTTTTGTGTGCGTTCTAACCTTTGGAAAGTAATTTTTACAAATACCGAAATCCCGTAAATTTTCAAAACCAACTACTAGCCGTTTCCCGCAACTAAGTTGGTCGTTTATTAAGCAAGGCCAAAAGATAACAAAAAGTGCCACTTTGGTCCCTCCATACTTTTACAAAACACCCAAACTAAAAACACACAACCAAACACACCACAAATTTTTCACCATCTCTCTCCCCTATCTCACCTAGCCGTCGGCCACCCTCCACAAACCACCACCACCACCATTTGTTTTAGGTTTTTGAAGAATCTAATTAAAGACCACCTTTTCTAATTACTTTGTAAGTGTTTTTCCAAGGTTTAATCCAACATGCATAAACATGATTTTCCAAAAATTAAAAGATTTTTCAAAAGTTTGATTTTGTGTAATTAAACTAGTGGGATGTCTAATTAGTGATGGGATAATGGATAATCATCCATAAAACTTGTTAAAACAGAATGGATTGGGTGTTTTGGCTACACCAAACCCACGGCCAAAATGGGTTTGGTGGTGGCTTGGTGATTTTGATGTTTTGTGTTGTGGGTTTGTATGTAGGATGGTGTTTTTAGTGTTTTTAAATTGTTTAAACATATTGCATGTATGATTTAGGCTTTGGGTTTTGATTAGGATTCGATTTTCATAGTGTTAAAGGCTGTTTGGATGATTGGGAATGAGTATAAGTGGTTAGTATAGGCTTAGGTAATGATAGAATGGATTGGAAACGAGTTTTGAAATGATTTTGGAAGGGTAAAATTTAGGCAGATTGTTCAAGTAGGTTTTCTTGGGTTTAACTTTGTAAACAGGTCATAAACATAGGATGTAGTTTTAGAGCTTTGTCTTAGCTTCGTTTTGGTATAAAGTAGAGCTTACGACTCCAAACGATTCAAAAGTTATGATATTTTGAAAGTTCGTGTACCGGGAGATGAGAATCAACACAATCCGAATTTGTGTTTGGTTTTGGGTCAAATCCCGGGGATCATAGATAGAGTTTGGTAAATGATTAAAAGTTGATTTTTGGTTTCAAACCTGTACTTGTGAGTCTATTTTTAGACTTAGGTGTTGTATTGGTCAATGGTGTATTTTAAATGAGTCAAACAAGTCCAACATGGTCAAAGTGCAAAATCAGTCCTAAATGTGTACGTTTAGAAATGTGATGTGTAACGAGTCATAGAAGTGAAAACTTTCTATGGGAATAAATATGGGTTTCATACAGGTCATGAGGTATTTTTGTAAATTTTCTTGAATTTTATACAAGTGCTTAGGTCGTAGAAAACAGCCCGTACTTTTGGTAAGTACCGGTAAATCTATAAAATGGGAATCAACTCTAATTACGTAGGTAAATGGTATAAGTCTAGTAACAACTACTTGTTTGGTTTTGGCGTGAGTTTTCATAAGCATTAAGTGTTTCGACTTGCGTGTGTTTAGTACAATTATGTACGCGGTGTATTGAGTTGGTTTTCGTACTTTGACTTTTAGGTCAAGTGTTTGATTTTCCCGGGCATCCACGTCGTCGGTGACATTTCTCGTTACGTCTTCACTAGAACCACTACTACTACGCCAGGTGAGTCTATAGCCTCACTCTTTACTTATTTCAAATGATTTTACCCGCGAGGGGGATACATGTTATTTAAATGAAAATGAACATAAGTCATGAATGATTGTTGGACCCGAATGTTGCCTTGAATTGTGTTGAGTACCTAGTTGCAAAAGGCCCTAATTACATGAACTATTAACTATTGTTTAATCCTAGTGTGGATTGAAAATAGCCGCTTAATGCTAGCCGAGAAGCTGTACGTTGAGTAAGTTCTGCGGTAGATTATCTTGTATAAGAGATAAGGTATAATTGCAACTGATGCCTTTAGAAGGGGCACTGGTGTCATCTGAATCACGCCGATAATTATTACGCGGGTGATTGAGTTATCGGATTAGTGTCATGAGCTTAAACACAATTGTCATAACCTTGAAAATAGATTGTGAGTACGACAATGCTATTGAATTATCATGATTGGTTTTTAATACTTATGTTCAACTTATGATTTGATAAACCTATAGATTCACTCAATCTTTGTGTTGACGGTTTTAAGCATGTGTTTCAGGTAACCAAGATTTATAGCAGCGGAGCATGCGAGGATGGAAGTTGTTGTGGCTTGGCGGTCTACTTTGTTTTTCTTCCCTTTTAGCACTTAAATATTTTATATTATGTCATGTGAACGAGAATGTACTTTTGGGTTGAGATTCAATGGGGACCAAAACGCAAACTCTCTTTTGTATTATCTTGGGATTTGGAAAACTGTAAAATTGTATGTTTTTAATAATGTTAAATTTATGTTTAAACTTTTACGTCTCTTTGAGTCGTTTAATATAGCTTATGTGTGATGATAACTACGTAGCACCCAAATGTTGTAGTTCCGCTGCGCATAGCATGAGTTGGGGGTGTTATAGATTGGTAATCAGAGCCATGAGTTATAGAGAACTAGGTCGTTTTGAAAAATCCTAAACTATAACTTTTGGTGTCGTAAGAAATTGTCCAAGCACACAACTATCCTGCATGGCTCCGATAAGATTTCTTTAGCATTGCTTTATATTTTAGATGTATCCCTCAAACTAACACGAATTCCCTAGTATCTAGTAAGTAAATACTATGATATATATTAAGATATATTGTTGTGTACGTTGAGTACTTATCATCGTAATTTGCAAATTCTTGTAAGATTATCTTATATGATTGCATGTAATTGGCATACGGGCTACATTGCATTACATGGCAACACCGCGTTGTAATCCTACGTGCATGTAGGAATGATTGTATGTATATATATATATATATATATATATATATATATATATATATATATATATATATATATATATATATATATATATATATATATATATATATATATATATATATATATATAATATGGTATTTGGAGGCATTGCACGCAAAGCAATGGTCCTTGCGTGATTATTGTACATTTAAAATGCGGTTTTGTTGAGAATTCAGCCTCACCGCCAATTATCAATCTTGATAATTAATTTATTGATCGAATAACCGAGTGTGAACCTCGTTTGATACTCTATATACGTAAATAACGCCTCGTAACATATTATATATTGACTAGATCGATCTCGATTGTCGTTATCCCACCGTGATGTGTCCTTTTGGACATTTTCTTTTGAAACGTAATTTACCTATATATATTATTTTATTTCCTTTATTCCTTATGGGTTTGATATATTGGTTGGCGTAACTATAACATAGAAGAAGTATAATCAACGATGCGTACATCGTGGCGGAGAATCATGTGTGTATATTATGAAATGTGGTTGAGGCGTGTTGCCATTTAATCATTGTTTACTATTCTACTTGGATTTAAATATGCATTTTAAAAATAGACTAGCGTTGTGATCAATCGCGATAACTTGAAATTTGGTTGGTTTGTGTTAATTTTGTGGTGTACGATTTCGATACTCACCCGAGGCCGATAACAACATTTAGTTGACATACGTATTCTCGCTTCGTTTACTTCATTTTGTTTTGTTGTTTCATTATTTTGAATTCGATATTATACATGACGAGGTCCTGCATTTGTGCGAGTTAAATAAAGCATAAAATTTTGTTGATGGATTGATTTAAACATAAAGTGTTTTACATATTAAATAAATGGTGAATGAAACTTTTGGATAAAAATGACCTATGATATGTCTTTTAACAAGTAAAACTCTTATAGAGAGTAAAGTGACAATGTGAAATTATTTTTCCTTCAACCTTGGTTGGTAAATCGTAATAAGTAATTTGTATTGCTCGTAAAATCCTTGTTTTCATACATTAATGATTTGATACTAAGAGCTAGTGATGGATTTGCTAAGAATTTGTTTAATATAATTTGAAAAAGGAGTTTGTAATAAAATTTACGATATGACTGTTGAGTATATGTAACTTTGGATTTAGTATGAATTAATTTTCGAGTCAATGTAGCAAACTTTTGGCATAATTTGTAACATAGAACACGAGTAGAAAAATTGGTCATGCGTATTTTGGAGCTAGAGATTTTGTAAAATTGGTTTTAATCTTAAACATAAGGTCATGTTATATGCATTGGTATAAACTAGAACACGTTACTTGTTGTAGTGAATAAAATGGGATAAAATCGGAATATACACTATAAGTGAAAAATTCTAACGCTTGAAACAAATTATTAAATATTGATGGAACATTGTTTTATTCCGCTGCGAGATGTGTTAATGTTAAAAACCGTTTGATAATGGGCTAAGGATTAAAAGTTGAATTTTCCACATTTTAGAATTATTGAAATAAGCATTTTTGATTAATTATTACATTATTATATTATTATTATTTTTGAGATTCAAGTCTCGACTAAAATCAGTAAATTTATCCGAGATAATACTACGTGAAACGTCTTTGACGCCTAACTCGAGTCGCGTGAATAAAATATAGCATACAAATTCTAAGGAAGACATGTGTATAATAAAAAGTCAAGGTTAATTTTAAGAGTCAGTTGGACTAATTTGAGTTGCGTTGGTTACTTGTATATATTTGATGAGATAAGTTGTAACAATAATAACATAAAACTTGGAAAAATTTTACTATGCACGTTTTTGGTACTTAAGATATGAACATTAATGAGATTTTGACACAAGTATGGAGATTTTCAAACCTAATGATTTTACCAGTTATGATAACCGAGTCACCGAATCAACTGATGTTAGAAATTTTCTTGCAATTGTAATTTTTCTAGAAATAAAAACTTTGTATAGATTGAAACATGAAAGGTCTGAAATCTTTAATGGTGTAACAAAAATTAAAAATGTGTAAATGCTCGCTTTTACAAGGTACATGGTAACATTAATTAGGAAATGAAAATGGATTACCCAACAGACGCATATTTGTATTATTTTCTTAAGACGTAATATTTTGAGTCACGATGGTTCGATCGTACAGCATCACTTCTCTGATTTTGCAAGTCTATATCTAAGCTTGAGTAGTCAAGTGATTGTTTATTTTAATATTGTCTATGGTATGAAACCATTATTATTATATTTATTTTAAAACTACTATTTCGCTAGTACTTGATGATGAGGGTATGTCACCCGGTATATTTTGTCCTGTTCATGGACGTTGTGACTTTCTTCTTACGGTTAATGGAACCTAAAATTCTGTATTTACTTGAATGATGCTATAAATCTTCATTAAATTAGTTATTTATTTATATTGAACAAAAGCGAGGAGGCGAAGCCGCTTTACCAAATTGTAGAGGTGAAAGAACTCGACCTTCCTGGTGAAATTGTTTCTATTCGACCAAGTGATTATTCTCCTCTCCCCGTTTGCCCTTGGTGAAATGTGTGTACAACTCGAGACGATGGGAATTATGATTGTTGTTTTATTTTTGACGCTTGTGCTGATATTCAATTTTTTTTTACTCCATGTATTCGTAGATCGCTGTTGTTATCCCAAGACTTTTGTCATATGTTCGAAGTATTTTCATTTCTAATATAGTTAATTATAGTTGGAAATTATATTACTCGTTTACCTCGTTCGGTCCCATTGATTTTTGATTTTATTACTTGTTGTGCTTGCACTGATCTTTAATCATGAACCACCTTACCGTTATTTTGTGAGTAGTCTATTTTGAAAATATGTATGAGTGTGAAATGTTTCGTTTAACCAAATGTAAATGGTGTCGATTTATTTACTTAATTATTTATTCATTTTTTTCTCATAAATAGGCAAAGTAATGTATGTTTCCAAAGTAGACGAAAAATGTTTGATGTGTTTCTTAAAACGATGGTAACAATATTTTCCCATTTCAAATTTCATTTAAAATGGTTTAATTATTTTGAAGATTAGGTCGAAAACTTTCGTAGTCATATTTGGTATGCAATAATAATGTTTGGGTCGTCACTCGATCCTCAATTATGCACAGCTTAGCTAACTATGCATAATTCGGGAAGAGACCTGTTTTGTTAATTGTCGTTGCTTGACCCTTAAGTATGCATGATCTACCTAATTATGCATAGTTTAGGAAGGGCACTATCATGTCAAACAAATTGGTCATCTTGAAACTTGTAGTGTTTTGATAAACGTTTGGATGAGAACGTTTCTTTTTAAAATGGTGGATCATTTTTGCAAGTAGTCGTAATTTCTTTGATTCTTAAAGAAATTTTTGAATTTTCTTGTGTTCTTTGAAATCTTTTCTTTTTGTTTGGCATTGACTTAGTAAGTCACTGTGACCGAGTAATTTTGGAAATGTGTTGTGTGTAACGTGTGAAATTTATCAGAATCGTTAGGGTGTTGATGAAATACCAAAGGGACTCGTACCGACACTGAGAAGAAATTTTAAACAAGAATAGAAGACTGCCAAAGTAGAGGAAATTAGAGTTCAAGCGACTCTGAGGGGAATGACAAAGACTTCTTCTACATCAAACGTATCGTACCTTATTCATTTTCTTTTCTCGTTCTTTTGATATGTTTTATGACACGCGATAAACTGTTGAAGTTTACCAACTGTGCATCGGTAGTTGGAAGACAATTCCATTGTCGTCTTCCTTTATTTAAGTGAGGAACCCTCTTTGCTTGACTCAACCATCCTTGATTATCGATGGTTAAACGATGGATAAACATAGTCAAAGTTTTTATGGTGAACCCCTGTCTTTTATGTGTTTATGTTGTATGTGATCTAGTCGAGTGATCGAAAGTTGTGAGAACTTGAGACGACGTTGTCCAATGACGTCCGATCATGGAGAACACGTGCCATGTAATATATTTTTTTTTACTGTGAACGATGATATATATTGAGATTTTGACCACGTTTGGGACGGAAGTAAGATGGTGTTCTTGTATTATATATATATATATATATATATATATATATATATATATATATATATATATATATATATATATATATATATATATATATATATATATATATATATATATATATATATATATATATATATATATATATATATATATATATATATTGGTATGGATCCGTGTGTGAGCACCCTGCGATGACATATGTATGTATTTTTTTTTTCTTTTTATCGATATACATCCATAGCTAGCAAGCTCGTAAACCTTCTTTAACTTGCAATTTTCTTTTGATTGGACTCATCAGAGAATTATGTCAATATTCTTATTTTGTCATGGCTTGGCTGATAAGCAAGCATGAGCTAACTTGGTTGAACTGATTGACTTGGCATGGTTTGGCTAGGTTGCAAACGTGTCGTAATGTGGTTGTATGTTTTCGAGAGAGTTATGTATACGTCGAATGATTTCCCGTATCGATGAACTCGTTTTTGACGAAATAGGTTTGTATGTACGTAATATTGCAATAAAGTGATTTTGTACGACTAATGTTAATACTTTGTCTTGTGTTTCCTGAACGTTTTCGATAGGGTTATGTGCGACCCGTGCGATTTCCTTGTGAGTAATTATTATTTTATTTTTATGAAACCGATGAACCAAGTGAAAGGACGATTCGAAAGTTGGAAGACATGCTCCGAGCGTGTGTGACTGATTTTGGTAATTGTTGAGATCGACACTTGCCGTTGGTAGTACCTTTGTACAACGACATTTACCCTGTTAACAATGAAGCTACAACATTTGAAGAAAATGTTGATGAAAATGTAGATCGCCAGTTGGATAGAATGAAGTAGGAAAAGTCAATTGAATGGACTTGAGATGATTCGAGAGACTACGAAAGGGATGGTGTAGATTAAGAATCATTTGCTAACCGCGAGAAGCTTTGAAAAGAGACGTGTTGATAACCGTAGGAAGAATTTGGGAAATTGAAGTGGAGATCATGGATCGAAATGTTAAGAGAATTAAAGCAAGGTATAATACTCATTGTGAAGGTGTGATGGAACCCGAGACGTGAACCGAAGTCCATATTGGAACGTGAATACCTCTATAGTAAGAAGTACCCCCATCTTTCTAGTAGTACGAAATGCGAGTATAAGAACCGGAGAGCGCCGGGACGTCGCTCCTTTAAGGAGAGGAGGATGTAAGACCCGTGAATGTGCCGTATGATGCTAAGTTATTGTCTCAAGAGTTGTTCAGTATGAGCATCTCTCTTAAGTTGCGACTCACTTGTGGATGTGATATCCCGAGCCCAACGTCATTTATTTAATCCTATTTTACGAATATTTTTGAAATTTTTAAGAAATTTCGTTTGTTATAGATTTGACGGTTTAAGTTAAAACCACCGTTTACGTTCGTATTTTAACATTTGACGATTTAAGAAGAACCGATAACGACTACGATACCGACGGATGCCCAAAATTTATCTTTTATTGTCGATTGATCGATATTTGAGTTTTTCGAGATTTTATTTTTATTACATTTTAAGTCGAGTCGGAACCATATGAATATTCGTTTTGTGTGCGTTCTAACCTTTGGAAAGTAATTTTTACAAATACCGACATCCCGTAAATTTTCAAAACCAACTACTAGCCGTTTCCCGCAACTAAGTTGGTCGTTTATTAAGCAAGGCCAAAAGATAACAAAAAGTGCCACTTTGGTCCCTCCATACTTTTACAAAACACCCAAACTAAAAACACACAACCAAACACACCACAAACTTTTCACCATCTCTCTCCCCTCTCTCACCTAGCCGTCGGCCACCCTCCACAAACCACCACCACCACCATTTTTTTTAGGTTTTTGAAGAATCTAATTAAAGACCACCTTTTCTAATTACTTTGTAAGTGTTTTTCCAAGGTTTAATCCAACATGCATAAACATGATTTTCCAAAAATTAAAATATTTTTCAAAAGTTAGATTTTGCGTAATTAAACTAGTGGGATGTCTAATTAGTGATGGGATAATGGATAATCAACCATAAAACTTGTTAAAAACAGAATGGATTGGGTGTTTTGGCTACACCAAACCCACGGCCAAAATGGGTTTGGTGGTGGCTTGGTGATTTTGATGTTTTGTGTTGTGGGTTTGTATGTAGGATGGTGTTTTTAGTGTTTTTAAATTGTTTAAACATATTGCATGTATGATTTAGGCTTTGGGTTTTGATTTGGATTCGATTTTCATAGTGTTAAAGGCTGTTTGGATGATTGGGAATGAGTATAAGTGGTTAGTATGGGCTTAGGTAATGATAGAATGGATTGGAAACGAGTTTTGAAATGATTTTGGAAGGGTAAAATTTAGGCAGATTGTTCAAGTAGGTTTTTGTGAGTTTAACTTTGTAAACAGGTCATAAACATAGGATGTAGTTGTATAGCTTTGTCTTAGCTTCGTTTTGGTATAAAGTAGAGCTTACGACTCCAAACGAGTCAAAAGTTATGATATTTTGAAAGTTCGTGTACCGGGAGATGAGAATCAACACAATCCGAATTTGTGTTTGGTTTTGGGTCAAATCCCGGGGACCATAGATAGAGTTTGGTAAATGATTGAAAGTTGATTTTTGGTTTCAAACCTGCACTTGTGATTCTATTTTTAGACTTAGGTGTTGTATTGGTCAATGGTGTATTTTAAATGGGTCAAACAAGTCCAACATGGTCAAAGTGCAAAATCAGTCCTAAATGTGTACGTTTAGAAATGTGATGTGTGACGAGTCATAGAAGTGAAAACTTTTCATGGGAATAAACATGGGTTTCATACAGGTCATGAGGTATTTTTGTAAATTTTCTTGAATTTTATACAAGTGCTTAGGTCGTAGAAAACAGCCCGTACTTTTGGTAAGTACCGGTAAATCTATAAAATGGGAATCAACTCTAATTACGTAGGTAAATGGTATAAGTCTAGTAACAACTACTTGTTTGGTTTTGGCGTGAGTTTTCATAAGCATTAAGTGTTTCGACTTGCGTGTGTTTAGTACAATTATGTACGCGGTGTATTGAGCTGGTTTTCGTACTTTGACTTTTAGGTCAAGTGTTTGATTTTCCCGGGCATCCACGTCGTCGGTGACATTTCTCGTTACGTCTTCACTAGAACCACTACTACTACGCCAGGTGAGTCTATAGCCTCGCTCTTTACTTATTTCAAATGATTTTACCCGCGAGGGGGATACATGCTATTTAAATGAAAATGAACATAAGTCATGAATGATTGTTGGACCCGAATGTTGCCTTGAATTGTGTTGAGTACGTAGTTGCAAAAGGCCCTAATTTCATGAACTATTAACTATTGTTTAATCCTAGTGTGGATTGAAAATAGCCGCTTATACAATTTGTAGTACTACGGGGCTGATGACCCAATGCTAGCCGAGAAGCTGTACGTTGAGTAAGTTATGTGGTAGATTATCTTGTATAAGAGATAAGGTATAATTGCAACTGATGCCTTTAGAAGGGGCACTGGTTTCATCTGAATCACGCCGGTAATTATTACGTGGGTGATTGAGTTAACGGATTAGTGTCATGAGCTTAAACACAATTGTCATAACCTTGAAAATAGATTGTGAGTACGACAATGCTATTGAATGATCATGATTGGTTTTTAATACTTATGTTCAACTTATGATTTGATAAACCTATAGATTCGCTCAACCTTTGTGTTGACGGTTTTAAGCATGTGTTTCAGGTAACCAAGATTTATAGCAGCGGAGCATGCGAGGATGGAAGTTGTTGTGGCTTGGCGGTCTACTTTGTTTTTCTTCCCTTTTAGCACTTAAATATTTTATATTATGTCATGTGAACGAGAATGTACTTTTGGGTTGAGATTCAAGGGGACCAAAACGCAAACTCTGTTTTGTATTATCTTGGGATTTGGAAAACTGTAGACTTGTATGTTTTTAATAATGTTAAATTTATGTTTAAACTTTTACTTCTCTTTGAGTCGTTTAATATAGCTTATGTGTGATGATAACTACGTAGCACCCAAATGTTGTAGTTCCGCTGTACATAGCATGAGTTGGGGGTGTTATAGCATATCCCACAAGAATACATGCATCACCTTTTTCTTTCATCTTATCCAAATTTTCACCATCTCGTATAATGTAACAAGTACATCCAAAGACATGAAGGTGTTTATGTGAAGGTTTTCGATCATGAAATATGTGATATGGTGTCTTTTCGTATCTTGGGATAATTAAGGAGCGGTTTTGTGTGTAGCATACGGTTGACACGGCTTCGGCCCAAAAGTACAGTGGAAGTTTTGAAACGGATAATAATGTTCGAGCAGCCTCAACTAAAGTACGGGTTCGTCTTTTAACAACTCCGTTTTGTTCGGGTGTTCGAGCAATAGATGTTTCATGTTCAATCCCTTCGGCTTCAAAATAGTTTCTCAGTTTTGAATTCAAAAATTATGTACCTTTGTCAGTACGAACCACTTTAACTTGAGCTTGAAGACCATGTTGTATCAGTTTAAGCAATATGATGAGAACATCGGGTGTTTCACCCTTGGACCTCAAGAAATGAGTCCATGTGTACCTTGAGTAATCATCGACAATTACCAGAATATATTTCTTTCCATTGATACTCTGAACACGCATGGGACCACACAGATCCATGTGAAGAAGATCTAACTGTCCTTTAGAGCTTGGTGTGGTCTTTGTTTTGAAGCTACTTCGTTTATCTTTACAAAGTTCACAAGAAGAACAAAGATGGTCTTTGATGAATTTCAAGCTTGGAATGCCTCTCACAATATCTTTCTTGGAAAGCAAGTTAATGGTATCAAAGTTGAGATGAGAAAGACGTTGATGCCATAACCATGCCTGAGTCGTTGAAGCTTTAGCCATGAAGCAAATTGGAGTTGATGAAGTTGTGTCTTGAAGTGAAATTGTGTAAAGATCAGTACCCCGTGTACTGGTAAGTAAGTCATTCCCATCATAATCACGAACAAAACATGTCTTCTTTCTGAAAGCAACCTCCAAATCCGCATCACAGAATTGACCAACCGAGAAAAGATTGTGATTGAGCCCTTCGATGTAGTATACCCTTTTAATCGTGATATTCCCCTGAACCAAATCTCCATATCCTACGATCGGTGCAAATTGATCATTTCCGAATCGGACCGTACCCAGGAACTTCTCCACGAAGTTAATTAGAAGCTTGAGATTCCCCGTCATGTGCTTCGTGCATCCAGAGTCCAGTATAAAGAGAATTATTTGTATCACCTACAGAGGAGTTAGAACACGATGGAGAATTTGCTAAATTGGATACCACAGTATTTGTGATTATAGAATCATTAGTGTCCTTAGCAACATTTAAAGGCATACGAACACTCGTAGTCACATTTTCTGTCCTAACTTTAGGCATCCATTTTGTATCCGGGAGGACATTGATTAGCAAACCACCATTTCCAAGAATTACTAGCAGACTCATATAATTCCTTAATTTTGCTTCTAGGGTTCTTAGTGGTGGAGTCTGATGCATTACTTTTCTTAGTGGGGATAGCACCAGAATGGTTCACTTTACGTTTGGGTTTACTAGCTCTAATAGGTATTACAACTTGCTTCTTAGTTCTAGTATCTACGCCTTTGACTTTATTCATAGCACACATAGAATGATTAGCATTAGCACACTTGCCACATTTAACAAACAAATTTCACATTCATAGCATTCAAATCATTCACATCATTCATATCGTCATTACATGCGATTACAGACTTATTATTCTTAAAAACATTCAAATTCCTAGGGTGTGCTTCTACTTCCTTCATCTTCCCTTGATTCTTGTGTTTCTAGACCTTATCATTCACTTGAGTGCTCTTAAGCTGAGGCCGGCTAACACTAGTAGTGTAGACTATTCCTGTAGTAGAAGACACACGAATATTAGTGTTTCTAGAAGTCTGAGGCGATTGAGTAACTTTGTTTGTGGGCTTAGTGGTCATTATATACATCCCTGGTTTAATCACATTAGTGTGCTTAACACTTGGTGCTATGGCATTCCTTATGGGTTGATTTTGTGGTAACCTTACCTTTCCATCTATCTTGGGGGCAAACACAGGTTTTGCAAATGTGGAATTTGATAAAGTAGATGGTTTTCCCATGATAGAGGATCTATTCACTTTAGAAGCATTGGGTTGTCTAACAACAGGTTTCTTAATGCTAGGTTCCATGATTTTCCCACCCATTTTAGCAACGAGTTTCTACAACTCTGCTATCGCTCTGTCCCTGTCTTGTAACTGAGCTTTCAACCCTTTAATTTCCAAATTCTGTTCATTCATTTCTCGAAACGTTTGGGAAAGTTTTTCTTGCAATTTATTATCATGTGGAAAACTACCAACGTCTTTTTGCAAAGCAAGTTCAAGAGAATGACAATGTTTTTGAAGGAAATCAGTTTTGTGTTGAAGTAACTCAAAAGCCTTTTTGTCAACATTTTCTTTACGTTTCGCCAGCTCAATTTCAAGACGTTCACATTCTTTGATCTTATCAAGATATTGGCATGCAACTTCAGAATATTCATCAATATTAGTACATGATGTAAAATAAGCACACATAACATCTTTAGAAACACATTCTTGCAATAGTAAATCATATTCATCTGAAAAATCAGACTTCTCCATTTGAAGATCTTCAATGTGTTTCTCAAGAGATTCAACATATTTTAAATCATCATACATTTCAGTCCGAATGAACTACTCAAGTTGAAGAACATTTTCGTTTATCAACGCCGTGTTTGGAATTAAGAGATCTTTCACAAGCAAGGTAATATCTTGAGGAATCGGGCGTTGCCACTCAGCATTTTCACGTTTTGCCCAATCTCTTTCAACAATAGATTTAACATTATCTATGTGGTGTTTAAGAATACCTAATGTTTTCCTACTCTTGCTTTTAGATTCATCTAGAGGGAGGTAGTTGATGTATTTGTAAACATTAGATTTCTTAGGGGCAAATGCTTTCTTCCATTGAATTTTCTTTTGCTTGCATTCTAAAAACACTTCCTCACGGGTTTTCTGAGTTTGTTTGTTAAAAAGACGATAAAGACTATTCATGTAAGCATAGTTATATGGTTTCACAAACTCCTTATTGACGGGTGAGTGACTATCATCATCCCAAAGGGCAGTCTCTTCACTATCGGCACTAACTGGCATGCAATCAAGATCGGTTCTTTCAGTCTCATCAAGATAAAGACACAGGTTCGCAGCTTGAGCTTTGGCAAGGTACTCAGGACTTGCAAAGCTAGCTTGACCCTTAAACATCGATGGAGGTGCTAGCATTCTTACGGATTGAATAGAATCATGCGTTTTATAAACAACTGTCTTCAAAAATTTGACTTGTTCTTCTAGTTTCGTTACTTTTTCGGTTTCTTTATCATATCTACTTTTGAAGTCTTGTTTTAACGCATCTACCTCTTGTTTCTTATCCTCTAGAATTTTAGCAGAATCAGTAGTGGTCATAGAGAGCTTTTGTTCAAGTTCATTAACTTTGGTATTGGCAAGATACGTTTTTTGACGTTCATCCATTAAGAAAACATTATATTGACGCTTCTCTTTAGCTAATAACTCAAGAGTTGTATTATATTTGTTTTCAAAATCGTCCTTTTGACTTTTTAACGCACTTCCCTTGTACCCCTCAAGCTCTTTGGTTTTCTGAAGGAGCTCATCTCTATAGCTTTCAGTCATCTCAGTAGATTTGATAAGAGCAGCTTTGCATTCTTCAAAACTTTGAGTGAGCGTAGCGTTTGCCTTCTTTAATTGCTTTTGAATCTTTTTATTTTCAGTGACATCTTTTTGTAAAGTAGCAATTAAATTAGCAAGCGCAATACGTTCCTCTTCATCATATTCATTTGCATGTTGATCATCCTCAGACTCATTATTGCACATGTCTGATGAATCGGGTGTGGTATTGCTATCAACCATTTCCATCATACACGTGTCATTAATTGCATTGGGTAGATCACTATGCTCAGGAATATCACCAAACACATTATATTCATCAGTAGTGTGTACCTTATCGATTGGCTCAGTGTCAAAGATAGGGCCATTGTCATCTTCAGTGACTTTGAGAACTTCTTCAACCTTTGCCATGTACGAGTAATGTGCATCGAGCTCTTGATCAGAATCTTCATCGTCAGTATCATCAAGCATTGCTCCTTCCTCAGCTGACAATTTAACCCCTGCTTCCATCTTTTTGCATTGCAGCATCTTTTCCTTGTGATAGCTGGAGTCTCTAACCCTTTTCGGCTTCCTGCATTCCTTTGCCATATGCCCATAACCTTGGCAATTAAACCATTGAATCCCACTCTGCTGAACCACTTGACTTCCAACCGTTTCCCTATTCCCAGTAGCAGCAGCAATCCTCTGAGTATCATACTTGGCAGTTTGTCGATCATATCTTGCAGTACCCTCAACATGTGTTGGATTATGTCGATCATACCTAGAAGGACTTTCACCACGTCGACGTATGTCATACATTGGAGGGCTCTCAACATATCGGTTCTTGGTGTTAGATGATGTGCGAAGATTGTTGTTGGTGGGTTTATAGATTTTCTTGTAAGTCTTCATTATGAAAGCAATTTGTTGTTTCATCTCTCGATTCTTTTGAGCTTGGTCTTCATCACTATCTTCTTCAGATGATGACTCAGATGGTGGTGATGGTGCTCTTGGTACTTTACCTCGAGATCTTGTGGATGATGAAGACTTAGATGATGTAAAAGATCATGGTGAAGATGATGTAGTGGAATATGGCTTAGGAGCACGAGAGTTATGACCTTGAACTTGTTGAGTTGTAGTCACGAAAGCAAGTGGATTAGCCGTCTTGGCAACACGTTCAGCTCGAATCTCATTTGCTTCATTCTGAAATTGCTTCAAGATGTCAAAGAGTCGATGATATGAGACCTCGTCTAACTTTTCTTGTTGTTTTACCAAAGTGATGAACCGTGTCCACTCGGGTTGAAGTTGTTGAAGAAATTGGACATTGACTTGCATCGTGGAGACTTGTAGATTATTTCTTGTCATGTCATTCATCATCTTATAAAACCTGGAGTAGTAAGATTCAATTGATTCTCCATCCCTTAAAGTAAACTTGCCAAAATTCCAAAACAAGTTTGTTTTGACATCTTGTTTGTTGAGTGATTCTCCTTGTTGCAAGCGTTCAATCGCAGTCCACATTTCATGTGCTATAGCACATGCATCAACCGTGGAATAAATGTCATCTCCAATCCCACTTAGAACCATATATATGGCTTCCTTCTCCGCATCATGCCAAGCACATTTTTCAGGTGTGAGATTAGCTCTTGTTTCATCACGTTCACTTGCAAGAATTGGATCAGTAGTATTTGTGGCGGCTCTTGGAGGAATTGAGATTTTCTTGAATACATATAGTCCATGAGTAATACATTTCCTCAAGGCATCACCATTGGGTCTTGTATCAAGATATCGTATGAAACGTGATTGCCATTGAGAAAACCTACTAGACACAAGCATTGGTGGTCTCTCTTTATTCCCCGCCACCATGATTTGTTGTTTGTGACACGATATTCTTGAGTAGAATCCATCTCAAAGTTGATGTGAAGTGAATAGGATCTTAAGTAGATGAAATTGTGAAAATATTGTGGTTGAAACTTAAAGAAATTGTGAAGAAACTTTATCCGGAAAACCAAGCACTTATCCGGAATATTACCAAGCACTTATCCAGAATATTTCAATAATACCTTATTCGGAAAAATTATCCGGAATGTTTCAACTTGCTCTTATCCGGATTGTTTTGAGATGAGTTATCCGGAATCACAAAAATGATGCTTATCCGGAATCTTTGTAGTGCTTCTTATCCGGAATAATTTGTTTCTCTCTTATCCGGAATAATTGTTCGTCGACTTATCCAGAATAATACAAAACGACCGTATTCGGAAAAACTATTTATCCGGAATGTTTATCCTTCTTTATCCGGAATAAATCTCCTTTGGCTTATCCGGAATAAACCTTTATCCGGAATAATTGTTATTCTCCTTATCCGGAATAAGTCTTCCGTGGCTTATCCGGAATACTGTATGGTTCGCTTATCCGGAAACCACAGCAACACGTGCTTATCCAGAATCTTCCCGAGTTGCTTATCCGGAATCCTGAAAAAAATGCTTATCCGGAATAAACTATCTATTGCTTATCCGGAATAAATCAAGTCACCCTTATCCGCAATATTTGCCAAGCTGCTTATCCGGAATACACAGGTGAAACTTATCTGGAATCTGGAAGACAATCGTGTTATCCGGAAAGAACTAATGTTGTTTATCCAGAATATACTTAAGCACCTTATCCTGAAAACTTAAAAACGTTCTGTTATCCGGAATCACACAAACCCCTTTTATTCCGGATAACGAGATAATCTTGCTTATCCGGAATTTTCATTAACAACTCACAATCCGGAATAATAAAGCCCTTATATTCCGGATATCAATACCCAAACCAAAACTTTTCCAAAACGTGATTTTATATAAACGTTTTCAAGAATCAAAAAAAAAGTCCTATAATCCGGATGATTAAAGTTAATTTTGAATCAAGAAAATGATAAACACAACAAAAAACTTTTTGAGACGAAATGATTCAAAGGAGAAAAATCACACGTATCAAAATATGAAAAACCACAAACTAAACACGAATCTACCCCATGGCGATTGATACCAAATGTTGTCCCAAATAATATGATAGATGATTAAGATATGAGATGGAAAAGATATGAGTTTTAGAGAGAGAAAGTAATGAGAGAAAGTAGAGAGAAGGAGAGATTAACTTGTAGAATATTAGATTAAGAAAGATTAGTTACAAATGATCATCCCACCCTCCTAACATGCTAGGAGGGTCGTATATATAGTCCACCCACATGCAGGCTTTAATGGACTATATGTTGGGCCGGGCTTGACTTTTGGACTTTAATTACTTTAAATCCAAGCCCGTAAACCACGACTAATAGACTACCTATTACAACGTTCTAATTAATGTTACAATAGAAACCTATGACCGAACATTCTTGTTTGACTCAATATTTTTTAGGCTAACACATATACTTACCCTAAACCCATTTATTTCACAAGGATGAAGATTGTGGTGACATAAGGATGGTAGGATAGGTTAAGTCCAATGATTCTTCCAAAACCATAGGAATATTCCCAAGGACATTCCATTGCTAGAAATAGTATGGGGAAGATTGTGAACGTAGCTGAATGCCGACCAAGTACTTAAGTTAGCACTGGAACAATCACAACAAGGTGCTAGTAATGACGTATTGGTAAGCATCGAAGGCGTTGAAGAATGAAAAAGAATTGTAAAGAAAAAGGGCTAAAGAAAGAAGCCCTCCTTACAATCTTAGGCAGAAACCGGGTCAACACATATGCTATTGAGATCATTTTAATGATGCTCGATATTGAAGATAGACATCATAGACCCAGTGATACATTGCACAACCCATCCTAGCTAACTCAGATATCTCTTAAAAGGTATCTGTTTTAATCACACGGAGACAACACATTATCTATCGATTTATTCACTCTGAATATATCGATATTAAAATGGTGGCACTCCTCTCCAGCCACCGATCACTAAAAATCCAAAATGCACGATCGAGTCTAGAGCCATTTGAGATCATCAAATATCTCATTAGGACACACTTCCATATTTCCTTGCTTCTTCACACATTGTGAAAAGTAAGAAAGATATTAAGAGTCCTACGCAAAATCTTCATGATCTTGCCTGAACATCCGAGTAATACGCAAGTATTTACAAATGAAGATGCAAATCCTTCTTGGGCGAATATAAAAAAGCTCATGGTAGGTGACTTGTACGATTCTTTATGAATCAAACTTGTGATAACTGGAAAGCAACAGTTGTTTAATTCTTAATTGAATATATCTCAGTGATCTTGCCAGAACACTCAGAGTGACACCTTAGTGTTCACAGTGATGAGTGACAATCTTTCTAGTGTTAACATCAAACAGCACTTGGTAGGTAACTTGCAAGATTCAATATGAATCAAGCTCGTGACAACTGGAAAGCAACAATGGTGCAATTCTTAAATGAATCAAACTTGTTCCAGGAATTGGAATTAACAGCTTCAGTCATACGAATAACTTTATCCAAATGATTCACCCTTTACGTTCGCAGTCAGCTTTGGACGATGGAGTAAAGAGAACGGGTTTACTCGCGAAATCTTGTCAAGGAGATTTTTAATTAAATCTACCTGCCACAAGTACGATATTTTATATCGTCCAACGGTCTTCACCGACCGGAGGTAAAATGCTACCGAATTAGAATGAAATGTTCAAAGCCATTTCGTTCGTGTCTACTTATGTTACGACATTTGAAGACGGTGGCATTACGAAATCCGAGAAGAATTCGTCCCCGCATGCTTATACTTTCTGCACTTAATACTTCATCTAATTCTAGAAAGCCTAAAAGTCAAGTCTTCCGCTGTATCGAACTCTGAAGCTTTCAAGAATTACGAAGGTATAAGTATGTGGGAGGTAAAGTCACGAAGAGGCGAAGATCACAAGTGATGGATGCACAAGATCAAGGCAATAGATTAATGCTCAAGATTGAAATCTAATATCACATAAACATGTTCATCAGAAAAGAAAAAGAAAAGAAAGACGAAGACTACGAGCTCAAGACAAGCATAGTATGCTAGATTTATTTTATTATTGTAACTTGGGTAACGCCCTTGTTTGGAGTGACCTCCCTTAGGGGGAGATTGTTGGAAATACATTTTACGTATTAGAAAGGATCGGTCACTCCAAAAATAGTCTAAGTAATAGCTCGTAATTTAGTTTTACTTTATTATCCAAACTATCCCAAGCCGAGCCCACAACTTGTGTGAGGCCGGCGGCCCAATGTAAGCCCAAGCCCATCTCATGAGCTTGGGTATGTAAACCCTCTCCTAAGTTGGAGAGGGTGTCGGTTCACATAATTTACACATAGTTAAAGTGTGTAAAACATAACTTTCTCTCTCTAAGTGTGTGTGTTCTCACCATCTTTCTATCTCTTCTCTAGATTAAGCATAGATTTACAATATCCAATACCTTTCGACCGGGGGACTTTCTTTATCGTGCTAACGAGGCAAGTCGCGCGGAGAACACGGAGAAACTAGGACCAAAGTGGGAAGGACCGTATGAAGTCACGGAAGCTTTGGGGTTAGGCGCGCACAAGTTACGTGACATGGAGGGCCGCGACTTGGATCGTACATGGAAAATTTGCAACCTCAAAAGATGCTATCTCTAAAAGGCTACGGCCTCCTCATGGACATTTCGCTGTAGACAGCTTCAGTAAAGATCCATGTATTTTTGCTTTTGCGTTTTCTAGGTTCTATTTGCCTTAGGATTTTATCATTCTATCAAAAAATTGTAACCGTGATAATAAAACGCCATGGTGCCTAGCTAGCTCCACGGCTTGTTCTTGTGAAAATTGTGTCTTTTATGTGTACTTAGGATTATTTCTTGTTTACATTCTTAAGTGTTATTTCTTATTCATATGCATTCATTCAGTCGTACATGTACTATTCGTTTCCAGTGGAGCAAGACGATTAAGTGAACCTAATAATTCAACTTGTCGAATAAGAGGGATGCAACCCCCGCGACGCGGATCATGAATCCTTACTAGACACCTTATTCACAAGACGTTGTAATAAATTTCCACATGTCTTCCTTATAGAGTGCTGGACATGATAAAGACACACAGTGCACTTCTAGTAAATTATATACTTGGTTTTTTGTTGTAAAGCCGTGATAAATCACGCATGGATATTTAATCCGATGGATATACAATTATCTAAATGAAAAATACTAAGTTTCAAATAAACACATCAAAAGTGTCGTGAACGCTCACGACCAAAATAGTTACAATAAAACTGTTGTACGAAAACATAATTAAGTGTTCGAATGTCGTGGACATCCATGTTTTAATATTAAAATACATAAGTTGTTGTTTGTTACAAACTTTGACAAGTTAATGGGGTAGCATTGATTCCCCAAGCTCTTTCTGGCGCTGCGCTAGGGACTAATGGAGGATCCTTCTGGCGTAGCATGGCTCTCTGCTAGTAAAGTCACGCCATGCATGGTTGGGGCCGTCACGGGCACTCCTTCAGACCTAGGAAGGTGGGCGGATCTGTTGGGTCAAAAAGTTGATGTGGCAAAAACTCAAAATGAAGAACACATGAAGGCATTTGTTCAACGTTGACACATTGTGTCTAGACGTTGACAAGTGTTACACAAACGCTGACATAAGTCAACAGAAGTCAAACGCTGTTGGAAAAATCTATTTAGGATAAGTATTCAGAATATTATTTATGAATATTCTGTATTAGTTATTTAAATAGAAGATATGCATGTTTATTCATAGTTATCTCTTGTAAAACACTAATCCTTACACTATAAAAGGAACCAAGGGTTATTAGGTTTTTCATAACTATCATTCACAATGTAAACCTAAAGCGTGTGTCGACTAGGTATGGGATTCAATGTACACACACCTAGTGATTGTTTGTTATTGATATAATGAACAATCCATTAGAGTAATCTTTGTATCTTGTGCCTCAAACACCTTGTTTCCTAATTGTTGTTCTATTTCGCTGTGATTGTATGATCACATGAACAATGGTTATTAATAAGTGTGAAAACACTTATCCTTTTACCACTTATTTCCAATAATAACAAGACCAAAACGTGTATTTTATGTCATAAAAGTCGGAATTATGCGTGGTTTGTGTTTTTATTGTGTTTTAGGACCAAAAGATCAAAAAGGAAGAAAACACGGGCTTTCACGGGCTTTTATCGAAGAAAACGGGAAAAGATGAAGTCAAAAGATCAAGAGTGCAAAAAGAACGGAAGTCCAAGGCCTATTCTGAAGATTTATCGAAGAAAAAGCCTAAAGATGGAAGTTTAATGAAGTCGAAGAACTCAAGTCTAAATTAAAGAAGAAAATTATCAAGACAAGTTCAAATCCCGAGACGACGTCAAGAAAAGACAAAGAATTGAATCGAGTCGAGAAGACGTGAAGAAAGAAAGAAAGAAGAGGCAACACATGCACTCCTTCCATTTTTCCTATAAATACCCTCCTAATACACATTAGGAGGGTAGTTAGTATTTAGTTTTATTTTTCATTTTTCACTTTTCTTTCTAGTTTTTAGAGAGAGAAAGTTCTCCACTTTCTCTCACTAGTTTTCCATCTTTCTTTCTTTTAATCTTTCAAGATTAAAACCTTTGTGTATTGTTGATTTCATTAATCAAGTTCTAGTTAAGCTTTTAATCTTTTATCTCTTTCTACCTTTCTTGATTTTAGTTAACTTTTGGTGCAAAATACATCTGATCCGTGTTGTTCTTAATGTTTTGTACTTAAAAAGTTAATCTTTTTGTTCCTACATAAGCTTTCATTCGATTAAGCTTTAATATTCTTGTGCTTATTGGCTTATTCGCTTCTTTTAGCTTATTTACTTTTAAAAGTTTTCTTAAAAAGTTCATCTTTTTTATAGTTTGATTCAAAAGTTTGCTTATTTTAAGTTTGGATAAGTTGTTGATTGTGCTTATTTAGTATATTTCAATTTTGATTCGTGGTAGTCTTGGTGTGAGCTTATCAAAGTAGCTTATTACTAGCTTATATCTCGAATCCCATATAAATCGGAAAGGGTAAACCCCTCTCTGATCAAGCTTTCCGACCACACCATCTTTCCGATCTCCAAATCGGAAAAGGGTTTGTGTTTTTTTTTCGATTTGACACCCCTTATTCCGACCATCAGATCGGATTAGGGTTTTGGGCATATTCCGATTGCATGAATTTCCCTGTATTCCAATCTGGGGGCATTTGTTGATATTCTGATTGTGGGGTATTGGTTACATTCCGATCAGAGGCTTCCCTAAATATTCCGATTGCAGCCATATTCCGACCAAGGGTATTTTTGTTATTCCGACCAAACATTCCGACGGGTGTAGTTTGCATATTCCGATTAGTGTCTTTCACCTATATTCCGATTAGGGTTTGTTTTAGTTTATTGTTTTTACAAAGTTTCCAAGTGTTAGTTTTATTAAGAGTTGAAGTATTTTTCTAATCTTTTCTTTACGTTTTCAAGCATTCAATTTTAACTCATCATTTTAGTATTAATCTTTAAACTTCTACTTTACTCAACGACATTTAAATTACTTGCTGTTAGTTTAAAATAGATAATCAACCAAACCATTCTCTTGTTCACCAAAAGATAATTGAGTCTCACTCTTACCCGGTAATCAATTCGAAAAGACTTGGGACTACGAATTTTGATACGTGGTGTAAAAACCTAGTATTAAATGGCGCCGCTGCCGGCTCTTTTCGTTAAGATTAACGGTCTCTAGTGAGAGACGCATTGAATTTTGGGATCCGTTCTTTGAACGTTATTTTCCTTGCTTCAAAAATTTTCAAAATCCATAAAAAAAATATAAAATTCTTCAAAAATACAAAAACATTGAAAAATCATACAAAGCAATTCTTTTCCAAAGGTTTGCACCAAAAAGATTATATAGATATTCTCTCTGTGTATTTTTCTTCTGCAGGTGTATGCGTACTAGATCTTCGAACTATTCTGAGCCCAAGACTCGTGAAGATCTAGATTGGCTGGTGTTAATAACAACAATAATAACCCACCTCTACCCAATTTGAATAATAATAACAACAACAACAATGTCCCCCTACCTGATTTACGAACAATGGAGGAATTGTGTCAACCCACCATGAACGGACGCGGAGGCCCGATTGCGCCGATGCACATCACGGCTCAGGAGTTTTCGTTGAAGCATCACATGATCCAACAAGTGCAAACTAACCCATTTCGCGGAATTCCGGATGATTATGCCAACAAACACTTCGACAAATTCATTACCATCACCCAAAGCATGAAGTCCCCCGGTGTTTCTATGGATGACCTTCGCCTTCAACTATTTCCCCACTCGCTTTCTCACCATGCTGAAAAATGGTTTGACCGTCTCCCAAAGAATTCTATTCATACTTGGAATGACATGACTCAACGCTTTTTGTCGCGCTACTTCCCACCATCCATGGTCACAAGCCTTCGTAACCAAATTAGTGGATTCATGCAAGACAATGATGAATCGCTCTTTGATGCTTGGGAACGATACAATGATTTGATCGACCGCTGTCCAAATCACAACATGCTCCCCGTTACTCTCATTGATACTTTCTACAATGGTCTCACTTTTCGTGATCGTGACACGATCAATGCCGCCGCCAGTGGTACTTTTATGAAAAGGAGACCGGAGGAGTGTCGAGAGTTGATTGAAAACATGACTACTCACCACAAGAATTGGGATTCATCCGCATCCTCAAGATCTAACTCGAGAGTCAATGTTTCTTCTACTACCTCCAGTCCCGAGATAACCGAACTTACCCGACAAATCGCGGATATGCACAAGGATTTCATGACCATGGCCACAAACCACTTTCAACAAGCTAAAGCTGTTTCTACTTCTTGTGACACATATGGTGGTCCTCATTCTTACAATGATTGTCCTTCTACCCAAGGCAATTTTTCTGAAAACGTTAACGCGGCATACGGTACTTATCCCACGGGAGGCTATCAAGCTCGTCCTCAAGGAGACCGTAGCTTGCTAAGTTATCGTTCAAACAACTATCTTGCTCCACCCGGTTTCCCTCCTCAAAACCAAAACCAACAACAAAGTTATAACCGAAACAACCAATCCCAACCTCGTGCTACCAATCAGTATCAATCCCAAAGAAACCCATACCCAACTCAAGGAAATTCTCAAGCTTACCAAGCTCCACCTCTCAATCAACCGATGGCATTGAATCAAGACGTCGAGACGTTTATGAAGACTAATAGAGAGATGGTGACGAATCTTCAGAGTCAATTCGTCAACTTAAAGGTCGAAATGGCGAAACAAGGGAACGATATCCGAGCCGAGCTTAGGAATGACATGGCGAAACAAAGCAATGATATCCGTGCAGACATGAGAGACTCTTTCAGCACTCAAGCGCTTAACATACGTGATATGATCGGTTCGCTCTTCCAAGGTAATCAACCCTCTTCTTTGGGTACTCTTCCGAGTAACACCGTTGCGAATCCAAGAGGGGAGATGAAAGCAATCACCACTCATTGCTAGTTTTGTCGTTTTGAATCCCAGATCGCAATGTACGATCGGAATGTCCAGATCGGAATAGGGTATCGAAATCCTTAGATCGCAAAGTAGAACCTAGTGGTTATTGCGATCTGACCTCAAAAAACTTGTACTTTCCGATGGGTACCTTTGCAAGAATTTCGGAAAGATGAAAAACCAAGGATTTTTGAACGTTTGATCCAAGAAAGTTTGTGTTTTTAATCAAAACGAAGATACCAAAATCACTACAACATGATTAAAGAAGTTATACGATTAAGAAACACAATCAAACACAAAAAAATTTGAATACGAGGAAGAAATAAGGATCAAATAAAACGAATCATATGAAAAACACAACAACCAATCACAAATCTACCCCGTGGCGATTGATACCAATTGTTGTCCCTAATATATGATTGTTATAATCACACGAATTAAAGAAAGAAAGGTAGAAATAAGATGAATTTTAGAGAGAGAAAGTAGTGAGAGAAAGTAGAGAGAAAAATGGTTGGTGAAACTTGTGGAATATTAGATTAAGAAAGAAAATGAACCACCAACCCTCCTAACATGCTAGGAGGGTAGTATATATAGTCCACCCACATGCGGGCTTCTTAATGGACTATATGGTTTGGGTCGGGCTTTCCTTTTGGGCTTTAGTTACTTATTGATGAACTTTAGCCTAAAGTTAAGCCCATGTAACACGACTAATATACTACCTATTACAACGTTCTAAAATACGATACATAATAAACATATGACCGAGCATTCTTGTTTGGCTCAATATTTTGAGGCTAACAAGGTTATACGGAACCCGAGCTTCCTACACCTCCACCCGTGATTGTGAACAAGGAAAAAGAGCAACTTTCCCCACCTCCTTTGCCTTCTACCCCCATTCCCCCACCACCCGTGGTTGTGAGTGATACTACTCCCCTTAAGCCTTCTTCTTCATCCAATATACCTTATCCTTCAAGGTTGAGGAAAGAGAAGCAAAAGAGCAAGGATGATATTCAGGTTTCAAACTTTCTCAAAATGTTTAAACAATTGAATTTTAACATCTCCTTTGCTGAGGCTCTCGCTCACATGCCAAAATACGATAAAATGTTTAAAGATCTTCTCAGTGATAAGGAAAAACTTCTCGATATTGCTCAGACCCAACTTAATGAGAACTGCTCCGTAGTGCTCTTAAGGAAATTGCCCACCAAACTTGGTGATCCGGGTCGTTTCTTGATTCCTTGCAACTTCCCGGGAGTAGAGAATTGCATGGCCCTAGCCGATCTAGGTGCCAGTATAAACTTAATGCCATTAAGTGTTTGGAAGCAATTATCTCTCCCCGAGCTAGTCCCCACACGAATGACTTTGGAATTAGCCAACCGTACGGTTGCTTATCCAGTGGGGATAGCCGAAGACGTCTTCGTTGGCGTTGACAAAATCACCTTCCCGGCGGATTTTGTTGTCGTTGACTTCGAGATGGATCCTCGTGTTCCATTAATCGTTAAACGTCCCTTCTTGAGGACCGGTCGCACTCTCATTGATGTAGCCACAGGCGAAATAATCATGAGAGTTGGTGACGATAAAATTGTCTTCAACATGGGTAAGATTTCTAAGCAACCTTATTCATATGAGAGTGTTAATGCTATTGATGTTCTCGATGAGGCTTGTGAAGAACATTTTCATGATGCTTGCAAAAGTACTCCCTCTTCTCTACCCAATGATGAGACTGCTTTTATACATAGTCTCATCTTCCAAATAGGGCTTAAAATGCATTAAATATCATCAAAATACCCAAATATATGCTTGTGTTTGTTGCTTGTGTATTTTAGGTACGGATATTGAGAAAATGACAAAAGATCACAAGAATCAATCAAAAAACGAACACGAGAAACGAAGCCGCACAATGAACCAAGCCCTAATGAAGACTTTTCCAAGATCAACCCTTGAAGATTTGAAGAATTATGAAGAAGGGTCCTCCAATTATGAAGAATTGACACTTTATACCCTTGTATCCTCATAATTACAAGTTTGGTCCCTAAAGATTGTCAAAATTACAAAAAGGAGCCATAACTTTGAAGATTTGGCAAGTTTAGCCCCTCAACAAAGCTAAATTGTCAACCAATATCATCCACAAAGTCAAATACATCATGAAGTCCTTCAAAGTACAAGAAATGACAAGTTTGGTCCTTTGAAAATCTCAAAATTACACAAAGGACCCTCAACTTTCAACAATTGGCAAAAATGGTCCCTCAATCATCAAGACTTGGCAAATTTAGTCCTCCAAGATGACAATCATACAAGTCTAGACCATTAACATTGAAGAAAATACCAAACCAGCCCTTGAAGAATTCAATTATGGCAAGAAATACCCCTGAATTCACTTTGCAAAAGTTTTTGGGCCAAAAATGTAAAGATGCAAAAGTTGACAAAGAAGAAAATAGGCGTTGATAGAGTTTAGAAGTGAAAAGACAAGAAGAAAGGAAGTGAAGGACCAAAGCTGGCCAGACATGATTCTAACCTAGACCAACCAGCATCTCCCACGTGTCCCACTCACCCCTCTCCTCCAATCACAACCCACCAAAACTCCACCTCACTTCCCACTCACAATCTGTTATAACTAACCACTAATTAATTATTTAAATTAGGCTGTTAACACTTATTTAAAAACAAAAACAGATCAAAAACATGTTCTTGGTGTTCTTAAGCCGATTTGGGTTTTCTTAATCCTGTCATAATTAGGCCTTAATAAAGTGCAGATTTATAATTAAGGTGACCTTAATCACATCCCAACTTTCAAACAGCTTGCCACATCACCAACCAAGTCACATGTTTCCCCTGCTTTTTCACTTTGGAGAAGATGCCAAAACAGTAGGCCCTCATCCAACGTCCCACAACAAAGCTTGAAAGTTAAGCTTATTGGAGACCTTTGATCAACTTCACATGCTTGTCAGCTCCACAAACAGCCAAGAAATCAGTCACATGAAGCCAATCCTCAAGGGCATTTTTGGAAGATCAAGTAGCTAGGGTTACATGTTTTTCAGCTTTCATAGTTCACTTGTAAGGCTATATAAAGCCACTTAGGCCTTCACATTTCAGTTTGCTTTTGATTTTTCATTGTTCAAGTTTCTGTAAATCCCATTTTCAAGTTTAATGAAATTGAGTTTGAAATCTTAAAGAAACGTCACTGGCCAATCTTGTTTACTGCTTTCATTTGTTATATGCTTTGTAGTTCTTAAAGTTCAAAACCTGTTTTTCAAAGAGGAGTGTGCAAAAGTTTGCATATTTCCTCATTTTCTTGATATTTTGCTAAGTCTTGTTCCAATCTTGGAATTCTTGGGCTATAGGGCTGATCATAGCATCCTAACTGAGTTGGTTAAGGTGTGGTGAGGCTTATAACTTGGGGATAATCAAGTGTGGGGTAATAAGTTTGCATTAATCAATTTTTTCCAAGTTTCTGATTTTTTTAGATATTGTGCTTAACCCTTGTTCAATCTTAGCAGGCTTTTTATGGAAGCTTCTACTTGTTCTTGCTAGCACATAAGCTCAAAATTCGTGGGTGTGGATGTACATCCATGAGGTTTGCATACTTAATCTCCAAATCTGCTAAAATTGTGATTTTTGGTGATATTTGTATGAAACTGTTGTTCTTGTGAATTTTGTGGCTTGTTCTTGCTTATTTCTGTTTATTATACTTGTTTGAGTGTTAATTGATGCTTGGTTGGCCTGAAATCTCATTGTGCTTTTGAAAATTTTGATTTGAAAAAGTTAAAGGGGTGTTTGGGTCTACTGGTTTATGCTTGTCATTTGTTTTTGTGTTAAGGGAAGGTGTTGTTTATGCTTTGTATCTGCTATACCTTTGTTTGAGAGTGTTTTGCTGCAAGTTTTTGTGTTTGAACACTTGAATCAATCAATCTGCTATATAGACCTTGTTTCTGCTTGTTTTGACCTAGGATTTTGGGAACACTTAGTGTGTATGCATGCTTAGGGATAAAAGTGGTTTAAACAAAGTTAATATAACCTGTTTGAAAGATTTGAGGTGTTGAAATTGGCTTGTGTGTCAAATACATCAGCAAAAGTAGAAAACTACATGTGTTAGTGTTCATTAGTAACATTCATTGCTTGAATCTTGCTTAATTCTTTGAACCAGTGCATGAAACCTGTTTAGACTTGCTTATTGGAGTTTATTATAGCTTTTGTGTGCATTTGGTTGAATTTGGCTGGCTGATTTGTGCTAAAACTGCTCTTGAATGCTAAACTGCTTATTGTCCATGTCTGTATCATTTCTGATGAATGATTGATTAAACTGTATCAATTGGGTGTTTGTGATTGTGTTATTTTGATTGTTATTGACTCCTTTTGATCCAAAGATCATTTGGGTGCCTTTGTGAAATCTGAATCCAAGAAAAAGTTACTAAAGACAAAAGGTCAAAATAGTCAAGCAGTGGAAAAAGTTTCCACTGCTCAACATCCAAAACTAGCCCCTGCTAGTGCAATTTTGTCATCAGCTTATCAATAAGCTATTCTAGCTTATTCTGACTTGCAAAAACTTATTTTTTGTAATAGATCTTCATTATTTGACCCATTTAAGTGAATTGGAGCTTATGAGACTTTGACTTTGACTTTTTACTAGAAAACTAACTTGTCTGACTTTTAACATAAGTGCTTATTTGATTTTTCAGCATATTGAGTGTGCTTATTTGAAAGGTTTTTGGTTTTTAAGCTTAGTTTTGTCAAAAGAAACATTTTGCAACTTGAATCAGCTTCTAAGGTGGTCTAGATCATAAAAACGACTATTTTGTCGTTTTGTGAATAAGTTTGTGACTTGTTTCTGGCTTATTAAGTGAGCTTATTTGAAAATTCTTTTTGAAAAAGTCTTTGTTAGGTCAAAAGAAGGTTGTGTGTTAAATTTTAGCTTATGGCAACAGCTTATAGCTTAATGGGCCAAAAAGCCCATTAAGAATAAGCTACCTATTATAAGTTAGCTTATTTCACATTTTCAGCTTTTGGGCCTTTGGAAAAAGTTGTTTAAAATCAAAATTTGAGTCAACCTGTGCTTTTTGGGCTTAATTTGAACACTTTTTCTTATTGGGCCTTAATTAAGCCCAATAAGGGACTGTTTTGGGTTTGGCCCATTTTCTAGGCCCAATAGGGGTATTTAGGTAATTTCACTTTCATTTCTGAGTTATTTAGGTTAAATTAAGCTAGTTTGCAAGTTTTTAGAATTTTTTATAATTTTTGGATTTTTAATATTATTTTAATATTATTTTATTATTAAAAATTAAAAGTCTGATTTTCTAGGTTTTTATATTTTTCCTAGGTTCTAAATACTTAATTAGGATTTTTGCAACATTCCAAATATTTTCTAGGTCTTTTAATTATTTTCTATAATTAATTTAAGATTTAATTGATTTCAGGAAGTTTTTAATTGTTTAAAAATAGTTTTAATTGATTTTAAAATTTTAAAAAATAGTTTTTAGCTTAATTAGAGTATTTTTGAGGTTTACAAACTTTAAAATCTTGTTTAGGGCTTTTTAATAATTAATTTTCATTTTTAGGGCTTTAATTAGCATTAAAAAGTCATTATATAATTAATTAAAAGTTTTTTGCAAGTTTTGATTTTTTGTAAACCCTTAGAATATTATTAGGGATTTTTGGTAATTTTTAGAAAATTTTAGATTAAAATTTTAATTTTGGTGGTTTTTACGACTTTACGTGTACGCCTTTTTAGACTTAGTTTAATCCGTCTTCATAACCGTCATTCTCTTCTAATCCCCTTTCTATTCTTCTTATTCAAATATAATCACAAATTAATCCATATCATTACACACATAACACACTAGCCTCCTTGAGAACGAACTTAATTGGTCATTAGTGCTTGGTTTTCCTAAACCGACACTTAATACTTGCCACTTTTGTCATCCTTTTCCTAAAGGTGTACAAAAAGACTACATCATTTTGGCGCCGCTGCCGGGGAGGCGTGTTGTGTTTTGATTTGGCATTGTTGTTTTTATACTAACCATAATTAGTATTTGTATTAGTAGCACTCTACTAATAGGTATTATCGTTTTCGGTTTTTGTGTGAATATTATTACTATATTGTATACGTAGAACAATAAATACACAAGTACTCCAAATACGTGAGAAATCACAACCTTGACTTGGGAGGTCATTACCCAATCATTGTATTCGAATCTCAAACCAAAGAAAAAGGCAAAAATAGATAAATACTTTCGTGAAGCTTAATCTTGAAAATACAAACTATAAGGTGGGTATAAGGCGGATATTATAAAATATATCCTAAGGAAAAAGGCTCTTAAGTGCTTCGCGCCGCCTCGTTTCCCCGCTTGCTTGTGAGTATTTGATTGTGAGAGTGAATCGAGGGTTTTGCCGCCCAAAGTATTACTAAGTATCATATATATTTTCTTGGTTTCTATTGATTAAACCCTCTTGAACGATTTGGTGTTCCACCATCGTTCTAAAGTCATCGAAGGCGTTCACCCCACGTGATCGTTTTCATTCCTTGAGGCTTCGTTAATCAAGAGATTTGATTAAGGAGGAGATTTGTAGATTTTTGTCTACTTAATACATTTCACCAAACTCCAAAAAGGTTAATACAATCAAAAACCACAAAAAAAAAAGAAATTGAAAAAATACAAAACACCAAAAAGAATCTTCTTTGCTCATCCCCTCGTTGAACGTGACGTTTATGCTAACTCGAAATCAAGCAAGACGTGCACGTAAACGAAAGAACAAAACTCCCACTCCCAACAATTCTAGTGAGGAGTCTCCTATTGACGAACCCATTGTAAGAGAAGCACCAACCATGGCGAATCGAACTATGATGGAGTTACTTCAAGCACCCACCGAGGGTTATGGAGAGGCTATTGTGATTCCCGCTATCCTTGCGGAGAATTTTGAGGTTAAGACGGGTTTGTTGTCCATGATTCAAAACAACAAATTCCGTGGTGATGAGAAGGACAATCCACACAACCATATCCGCCAATTCAATCGTCTTACCGCTACTTGCAAGTTTAAGGATGTCTCTAACGACTCGATTAAGATGATGCTTTTTCCGTATTCCTTAGCGGGGCCCGCTAAAATTTGGTTAGAGAAAGAGCCACCCAATTCTATATTGACGTGGAAGGATCTCGTGTCTAAGTTTGTGAACCAATTTTTTCCGCCCTCTAAGACTACGCACTTGAAAAACGAGATTTCAAAGTTTTCACAAGAATTTAATGAAAGTTTTTCAACGGCTTGGAATAGGTTTAAGGAAATGTTACATGAATGTCCTCGTCACGGTTTTTCCGATTTGCATCAAATTGACACGTTTTACAATGGACTTAATGATCATGAAAGGGATTATTTGAATGCCGCCGCGGGTGGTAATTTTTTGTGTAAAACGGTTGAGGAAGCTTTGGTGATAATTGAAAATAGATCTAAGGTGTATAGTCCTCGTAGCACGTTTAGTGTTCGTAAGGCTTCGTCTTCGGCTTCACCTTCTTTGTCTAATACCATCGATGCTTGCCAAATTGAGGCAAACTTGGAAAACAAGATTTTTGATACGTTTAAAGGACTTTTGATTGAGTTTAAAGTTGGTGAACCAAGTGCTCCTGCTACGGCTAAAGCGGTTGAGGTTTCTTGCATGTATTGTGGTGGAGGTCATGATTTCTCCGAGTGCATTACCAACGGTGGTAACACTTCGAGTGCCTTCGCGGCCACGGGAAATTACAACCAAAACAGTCAAGTTTCCCGCTCTAATCAAATGACTCCACCGGGTTTTGGAACAAATCAAAATGCTAACAACTATCGCAACAATCAAGTTGGTTTTAAGAACAATTACAACAAGGGAAACTATGGGAATCAAGGGGCTAATAATCAAGTTTCAAACAAAAATGATTTTCAAAATAACAACAAAAGTTTGCAAACATTGAAAGATCTTCCAAGTGAGTTTGTTGAATATGCTAGTGGGAATGATGCTAGGTTTGATAATATTCAAAGAGAAATCATTAGCCTAAGATCCGAGTTTAAAAACGACTTGAAGAAAGAGTTGAAAAATGAGTTAGCTAATGAACTTAAAATCCACACCAACAAGATGGAAGGAAATGTCACTAGGTTGCAACAAAACCAACAAAAAATGGAACAAGGGCAACATGAGATTAAACAAGAGATGCTTAAGGCCGAGAAAAGGCAAACCGAAGCCGTATTGAGGCAATCTAATTTTGAAGATAAAATCTCGTCTATGTTTGAGGCAATAATGTGTAAACCGTCGTCAAGTGGTCTTCCTAGTAACACCATATCCAACCCTAAGGGTGAGATGAAAGTGATTACCACACGTAGTGGTAAGACACTTAAGGAGCCGATTCCTCAACCAATTGCTCCTACGGAGGAAGCAATTGAGGAAGAACCCGAGGTGGTGGTCCAAAAGGAGCATGTCCTAATCCCACGAAGTACCGCTCATGCCACACCTACGGTTGACCCATTACCATCATTGGAACCCGAGATTCCAAAGGCTATGCCTACTATGCCTCAACCCACACCACCTTTGCCCTATCCATCGAGACTTAAGAAGGAGAAACGTCAAGAGCGCGACAATTACCAATTTGAGCTTTTTATGAAAATGTTTCGTGATTTGCACCTTAATGTGAGTTTCGCCGATGCTTTGGTCATGATGCCTCGATTTGCCGCTAACTTTAAGAGTATGTTGAACAACAAGGAGAAATTGCACCAATTGTCTAGTTGTTCGTCGGTTTATCTTAATCGCATACCTCAAAAAGTCGGTGATCCCGGTAAATTTTTGATCCCTTGTGCAATCCAAGACATGGAAGAATGCTTCGCCTTGGCCGATCTTGGTGCTAGCATTAACTTGATGCCACTTGCAATCTTCAAGTCGCTCAATCTATCTAATCTTACTCCTTCACTAATGTCTATCGAGTTGGCCGACCATTCCACAATTCCCGCATGTGGTTTGGCGGAAGACGTTTTTGTGAAAGTGGGGAAGTTCTACTATCCTGTAGACTTCATTGTTGTTGATATCCCAACGGATCCTCAAGTTCCTCTCATTTTAGGTCGTTCGTTTTTAGATACGTCTATGGCTTTGATCGATGTGCATGCTAGAAAGATCACCTTACGTTTCAACGACGAGGAACTTGTTATAAACGCAACTCAAAACTCTCAAATTTCTCATGTTTATTCCGTTGCAACCATAAACCTCGTTGATATGATTGACGTGGTTTGCGAGGAATTTTCACAAGAAGTTCTAGGTATTGGTGATGAAGAAACTAGTGGCAATCCCACTATGTTGGATCCAATTCTTGATAATTCGACACCAACCTTCACTCCATTTGAAGGTGGTGGTTTTACGTTGGAAGAATGCAATGTTCCACGTACTTGTGACGAAGACCTCGACAACGATGAGGACTTCTCGATTATCAAGGATTTTCTCAACGATTTCCCATTTCCTCCACCCGAGGAGGTTATGAGTATCGAGCCCAAATCTTCACTTGAGGAACCACCTATCCTCGAGTTGAAAGATTTACCTCCTCACCTCGAATATGTCTATTTGGAAGAGGACGACAAGTTGCCGGTTATTATTGCGAAGGATGTTTCGAATGATGAAAAAACCGCACTTGTCGATGTTCTAAAGGCTCACAAAGGGGCGATTGCGTGGAAGTTATCCGACATTAAGGGGATCGATCCCAAGTTTTGTACCCACAAAATCTTAATGGAGGAAGATTTCAAGCCAACAATCCAAAGTCAAAGGAGGGTGAACCCCAAGATTCACGACGTCATCAAAAAGGAGGTCCTTAAACTCCTTGACGCGGGAATGATTTACCCTATTTCCGATAGCCCTTGGGTGAGTCCTATCCATTGTGTCCCTAAAAAGGGAGGGATGACCGTTGTGCCAAACGATGCCAACGAATTGATTCCCACTAGAATCGTGACCGGATGGAGAGTGTGCATTGACTATCGAAAGTTGAATGAAGCCACTCGAAAAGACCATTTTCCCTTGCCCTTCATGGACCAAATGTTGGAGCGTCTTGCGGGAAACGATTTCTATTGCTTTTTAGATGGTTTTTCCGGTTACTTCCAAATTCCCATCGATCCTCGTGATCAAGAAAAAACTACGTTTACGTGTCCATATGGAACGTTTGCCTATCGTAGAATGCCATTCGGACTTTGCAATGCACCGGGAACCTTTCAACGATGCATGATGGCTATTTTTCATGATATGATCGAGAAGACGATGGAAGTCTTCATGGATGACTTTTCCGTGTTTGGTGATTCTTTTACTTCGTGTTTGTCGAACCTTGAGAGAATGTTAAAACGTTGTGAGGAAACCAACCTTGTGCTCAATTGGGAAAAGTGTCATTTTATGGTTAAGAGTGGAATCGTCTTAGGGCACAAGGTCACGAAAGCGGGGATTGAGGTAGATCAAGCTAAGGTAGACGTCATCGCCAAATTACCTCATCCCAAAACCGTCAAGGGAGTTAGGAGTTTCCTAGGCCACGCGGGCTTTTATCGTCGATTCATCAAGGACTTTTCAAAGATTTCTCGACCCATTACACATCTTCTTGAAAAAGAGGCACGTTTTGTCTTTGACGAAGATTGTGTACGAGCCTTTGAGATCCTTAAGAGGAAACTTACCGAAGCTCCCATTCTTGTTGCTCCAAATTGGAACCTCCCCTTTGAGCTAATGTGTGATGCTAGTGATTACGCTATAGGGGCCGTTTTGGGGCAACGTCATGATAAGCACTTCTTGCCTATTCACTATGCTAGCAAGACGATGACCGAGGCTCAACTTAAATACACTACAACGGAAAAGGAGTTCCTTGCCGTGGTGTATGCATTTGAGAAATTTCGACCTTACCTCGTCTTGACAAAATGCATAGTGTATACGGACCATTCGGCTATTAAGTATCTCATGGCAAAGCAAGATGCTAAGCCGAGATTACTTCGTTGGATTCTCCTCCTTCAAGAATTTGATCACAAAATCGTTGACAAAAAAGGAGCCGAGAATCTAGCGGCCGATCATCTCTCTCGTTTGGAAGATCCTCACCAAAGTGTTTACGAGCCCAAGGAAATCACCGAAACATTTCCGCTCGAGACACTTGGTGTAGTGAATTCTAAGCTTGATCTTTCTACCCCATGGTTTGCGGATTTTGCAAATTATCATGCGGGTAACTTCATTGTTAAGGGTATGACGACTCAAGAAAAACGAAAATTCTTTCGTGACGTCAAGTTCTACTTTTGGAACGACCCTTACTTGTTTCGAACTTGTGCGGATCAAATCATCCGACGTTGTGTATTTGGCACCGAAGCTTCTAACATCCTTAGAGCTTGCCATGAGGGACCCACGGGTGGTCACCACAGTGCTAATCTCACGGCTAAGAAGGTGTTTGATGCCGGCTTCTTTTGGCCTACTATTTACCAAGATGCACAAATTCTTGTGAAGTCTTGTGATGCATGCCAACGACAAGGAAAAGCCTCACAAAAAGATGAAATGCCACAAAATATCATTCAAGTATGTGAGATCTTTGACGTTTGGGGTATAGACTTTATGGGGTCGTTCCCATCATCTCGTGGTAATAAGTACATCCTTGTTGCGGTTGACTACCTATCTAAGTGGGTGGAGGCGAAGGCCTTGCCCACTAATGATGCTCGTGTGGTAGTTAAGTTCTTGAAAAGCTTGTTTGCTCGGTTTGGAACCCCTCGTGCGATCATAAGCGATCGTGGAACCCATTTTTGTAATGACCAATTTGAAAGAGTCTTAAGGAAATATGGGGTTACACATCGTCTTTCTACGGCTTATCACCCACAAACGAGTGGGCAAGTCGAGGTTTCAAACCGAGCTTTGAAGAGGATCTTGGAGAGATCCGTAGGAGAAAACCGACAAACTTGGTCGGATAAGTTGGACGATGCTTTATGGGCCTTTAGGACCGCTCATAAGACACCCATTGGGTGCACTCCCTATAAGCTTGTGTATGGAAAGAATTGTCATTTGCCTATCGAGTTAGAACACAAGACTTATTGGGCCCTAAAGCATTGTAATGATGATATAGAGACCGCGGGAAAACACCGGAAAATGCAATTAAATGAATTGGATGAATTGAGGGATATTGCTTATGAAAATTCATTGATTTATAAAGAGAAAACTAAAAAGTTGCATGATTCAAAAATTAAAAACCGGGTTTTTAACATTGGGGATCAAGTTTTGCTTTTTAATTCAAGATTGAAAATATTTTCCGGTAAGTTGAAATCCCGTTGGTCCGGTCCATTCACCGTGACTCAAGTGTTTCCTTATGGGACCATCGAGCTAGCTCAAGATGATGGTCCTAACTTCAAGGTGAATGGACATAGGTTGAAGCACTACTTTGGCGGGGAAGTTCCATCCTTGAACTACCTCGACCAAGTCACCTTCCCCAATGATAATTAGTATTGAGGGGATCGAGTCGAGCTCATGACTCGGTAATCAAAAACGAGGTGCCTCGTGGGGGAGTCCCATGCTTATCCTATGTACATATTATCGCTTTCTAATGTAGCTTACGTATGGGGATTTGTGCCCTTCCAACCTTTGTTCCGTGGTTGTTTGTGATATGTGGTTTTTAGATCATGATCTTCACGATTGGAGCCTCTCGTGTTCATTTTATGGGAGCACTCGATCGTTTCCTTTGGAGACATTTCTCAATATCCATGATATATCCTTTGATGTTCTAACCTTAGGTTTTTAGCTCACTTCATAAACAGCTATTACTTATTGGTTACACCCTTTCCATGCTAGATTAGGCATTCGACTACGTCTCTAGTATGGGGGTGTTTGCACCCCTAGACTCGAAACATTGAGGACAATGTTTAACTTTAGTATGGGGGGTGAATAGATACTTGCCTTGCCAAACCTTCACGCTTTCCAAAGTTTATCGTTTTGTTTATCATTTTTGTTGCAAAATAAGGCTAAAAATGGCAAAATTTTAAATTTTTCTCATGTTTTATAAGTGTTTGAAGACACGAATGTAGATTTTCCGATGGCGAGAATAAGAGTAATTTTTGACTCGACCGTGCGTATTGAGCACTTAGCTTTGATTCCTTAACTACACATTAGGCTAAGTCTCTTAAATGAGGACGAGAAATGATAGAGTTAATTATAAGTTACTATGCTAAACGGAGAGTACTCGTATTCTTTCAAAAACTCATGTGTTCTCGTTGTTTGCTTATTCTCCCTTCGCATGTAAATATTTTTTGCTTAATAAATATTGACTTAGCGGTTTAGTTAGGATTGTTGGGTTTCTAGTCTTTTCTAGTAGCTTCCGTGTAATTAAATTGGGAAGACATTAAGGTATCGCCAGCGTCACGGTTTTGAAGTATTGGCACCCGAATAATCGAAAGCTTCACCCAATAATAAGATTTCAAGTGCTCACCTAAATCTAGCAAACAATTTGAAGCCCCACAAGGCCTAAAATCTATGCAAAAATTGAAAGTGAATCAAGCCTTAATCTTCGAAGCTTTAAAGATCCAAAATTCGCCTTAGCGTGAGGATATACGTCTTTGGCTAATAAAACCACAGATGAGGCGGATAATAAAAGGCAAGGCAAGACCGAAGTCATAATAAAAGCTTCATGGCGAAGTTGAATAAAAGATGGAGGTAAACCAAAGATAATAAGGCCCTTCCGTTAGGGGGCGTATAAAAGTCTTGGTAATAAGTCTCATGTTCAAAACCGTTATAAAACCATGTTTATCGATTCTTCTTGTCAACTTAATTTTTTAACATCGTTGTCTATTAGGAGGGGTTATTGATTTGATGGTCTTAGTTACACCGTTAGGACTCTATTTTTAGACCTAAATCTCTATTATGGGATAAGTCAAAAATGTATCACATTTAAGACATCATAAAATATAAGAGATACAACTTAGGAATAATGGGAGGATAAGTACGTGATTAGGGCATATGAGTAGTGTTAGCATTACTAACTTATAACGACAATGATCTCGTTGCACGCTTAACATGGAATTAAGGTGAAAATCGAGGACGATGAAATTATTTCTAACGAAGCATTCACGTGTTCTTATTCTATGAACCTAAACGTCCCATTTTGCGATGAAAATCATACATTATGTCTATAACACGAGTAGTAGTAATAGTAGTAGTGTAGCTAGTTTATCGTTTAATAAAGTGAATAAAATGAATTTTGGAGATGCTTTGATACTTTATGGGGGAGTGATGAGACTGCTTTTATACATAGTCTCATCTTCCAAATAGGGCTTAAAATGCATTAAATATCATCAAAATACCCAAATATATGCTTGTGTTTGTTGCTTGTGTATTTTAGGTACGGATATTGAGAAAATGACAAAAGATCACAAGAATCAATCAAAAAAACGAACACGGGAAACGAAGCCGCACAATGAACCAAGCCCTAATGAAGACTTTTCCAAGATCAACCCTTGAAGATTTGAAGAATTATGAAGAAGGGTCCTCCAATTATGAAGAATTGACACTTTATACCCTTGTATCCTCATAATTACAAGTTTGGTCCCTAAAGTTTGTCAAAATTACAAAAAGGACCCTTAACTTTGAAGATTTGGCAAGTTTAGCCCCTCAACAAAGCTAAATTGTCAACCAATATCATCCACAAAGTCAAATACATCATGAAGTCCTTCAAAGTACAAGAAATGACAAGTTTGGTCCTTTGAAAATCTCAAAATTACACAAAGGACCCTCAACTTTCAACAATTGGCAAAAATGGTCCCTCAATCATCAAGACTTGGCAAATTCAGTCCTCCAAGATGACAATCATACAAGTCTAGACCATTAACATTGAAGAAAATACCAAACCAGCCCTTGAAGAATTCAATTATGGCAAGAAATACCCCTGAATTCACTTTGCAAAAGTTTTTGGGCCAAAAATGTAAAGATGCAAAAGTTGACAAAGAAGAAAATAGGCGTTGATAGAGTTTAGAAGTGAAAAGACAAGAAGAAAGGAAGTGAAGGACCAAAGTTGGCCAGACATGATTCTAACCTAGACCAACCAGCATCTCCCACGTGTCCCACTCACCCCTCTCCTCCAATCACAACCCACCAAAACTCCACCTCACTTCCCACTCACAATCTGTTATAACTAACCACTAATTAATTATTTAAATTAGGCGGTTAACAGTTATTTAAAAACAAAAACAGATCAAAAACATGTTCTTGGTGTTCTTAAGCCGATTTGGGTTTTCTTAATCCTGTCATAATTAGGCCTTAATAAAGTGCAGATTTATAATTAAGGTGACCTTAATCACATCCCAACTTTCAAACAGCTTGCCACATCACCAACCAAGTCACATGTTTCCCCTGCTTTTTCACTTTGGAGAAGATGCCAAAACAGTAGGCCCTCATCCAACGTCCCACAACAAAGCTTGAAAGTTAAGCTTATTGGAGACCTTTGATCAACTTCACATGCTTGCCAGCTCCACAAACAGCCAAGAAATCAGTCACATGAAGCCAATCCTCAAGGGCATTTTTGGAAGATCAAGTAGCTAGGGTTACACGTTTTTCATCTTTCATAGTTCACTTGTAAGGCTATATAAAGCCACTTAGGCCTTCACATTTCAGTTTGCTTTTGATTTTTCCTTGTTCAAGTTTCTGTAAATCCCATTTTCAAGTTTAATGAAATTGAGTTTGAAATCTTGAAGAAAAGTCACTGGCCAATCTTGTTTACTGCTTTCATTTGTTATATGCTTTGTAGTTCTTAAAGTTCAAAACCTGTTTTTCAAAGAGGAGTGTGCAAAAGTTTGCATATTTCCTCATTTTCTTGATATTTTGCTAAGTCTTGTTCCAATATTGGAATTCTTGGGCTATAGGGCTGATCATAGCATCCTAACTGAGTTGGTTAAGGTGTGGTGAGGCTTATAACTTGGGGATAATCAAGTGTGGGGTAATAAGTTTGCATTAATCAAGTTTTTCCAAGTTTCTGATTTTTTTAGATATTGTGCTTAACCCTTGTTCAATCTTAGCAGGCTTTTTATGGAAGCTTCTGCTTGTTCTTGCTAGCACATAAGCTCAAAATTCGTGGGTGTGGATGTACATCCATGAGGTTTGCATACTTAATCTCCAAATCTGCTAAAATTGTGATTTTTGGTGATATTTGTATGAAACTGTTGTTCTTGTGAATTTTGTGGCTTGTTCTTGCTTATTTATGTTTATTATACTTGTTTGAGTGTTAATTGATGCTTGGTTGGCCTGAAATCTCATTGTGCTTTTGAAAATTTTGATTTGAAAAAGTTAAAGGGGTGTTTGGGTCTACTGGTTTATGCTTGTACTTTGTTTTTGTGTTAAGGGAAGGTGTTGTTTATGCTTTGTATCTGCTATACCTTTGTTTGAGAGTGTTTTGCTGCAAGTTTTTGGGTTTGAACACTTGAATCAATCAATCTGCTATATAGACCTTGTTTCTGCTTGTTTTGACCTAGGATTTTGGGAACACTCAGTGTGTATGCATGCTTAGGGATAAAAGTGGTTTAAACAAAGTTAATATAACCTGTTTGAAAGATTTGAGGTGTTGAAATTGGCTTGTGTGTCAAATACATCAGCAAAAGTAGAAAACTGCATGTGTTAGTGTTCATCAGTAACATTCATTGCTTGAATCTTGCTTAATTCTTTGAACCAGTGCATGAAACCTGTTTAGACTTGCTTATTGGAGTTTATTATAGCTTTTGTGTGCATTTGGTTGAATTTGGCTGGCTAATTTGTGCTAAAACTGCTCTTGAATGCTAAACTGCTTATTGTCCATGTCTGTATCATTTCTGATGAATGATTGATTAAACTGTATCAATTGGGTGTTTGTGATTGTGTTATTTTGATTGTTATTGACTTCTTTTGATCCAAAGATCATTTGGGTGCCTTTGTGAAATCTGAATCCAAGAAAAAGTCACTAAAGACAAAAGGTCAAAATAGTCAAGCAGTGGAAAAAGTTTCCACTGCTCAACATCCAAAACTAGCCCCTGCTAGTGCAATTTTGTCATCAGCTTATCAATAAGCTATTCTAGCTTATTCTGACTTGCAACAACTTATTTTTTGTAATAGATCTTCATTATTTGACCCATTTAAGTGAATTGGAGCTTATGAGACTTTGACTTTGACTTTTTACTAGAAAACCAACTTGTCTGACTTTTAACATAAGTGCTTATTTGATTTTTCAGCTTATTGAGTGTGCTTATTTGAAAGGTCTTTGGTTTTTAAGCTTAGTTTTGTCAAAAGAAACATTTTGCAACTTGAATCAGCTTCTGAGGTGGTCTAGATCATAAAAACGACTATTTTGTCGTTTTGTGAATAAGTTTGTGACTTGTTTCTGGCTTATTAAGTGGGCTTATTTGAAAATTCTTTTTGCAGAAGTCTTTGTTAGGTCAAAAGAAGGTTGTGTGTTAAATTTTAGCTTATGGCAACAGCTTATAGCTTAATGGGCCAAAAAGCCCATTAAGAATAAGCTGCCTATTATAAGTTAGCTTATTTCACATTTTCAGCTTTTGGGCCTTTGGAAAAAGTTGTTTAAAATCAAATTTTGAGTCAACCTGTGCTTTTTGGGCTTAATTTGAACACTTTTTCTTATTGGGCCTTAATTAAGCCCAATAAGGGACTGTTTTGGGTTTGGCCTATTTTCTAGGCCTAATAGGGGTATTTAGGTAATTTCACTTTCATTTCTGGGTTATTTAGGTTAAATTAAGCTAGTTTGCAAGTTTTTAGAATTTTTTATAATTTTTGGATTTTTAATATTATTTTAATATTATTTTATTATTAAAAATTAAAAGTCTGATTTTCTAGGTTTTTATATTTTTCCTAGGTTCTAAATACTTAATTAGGATTTTTGCAACTTTCCAAATATTTCTAGGTCTTTTAATTATTTTCTATAATTAATTTAAGATTTAATTGATTTCAGGATGTTTTTAATCGTTTAAAAATAGTTTTAATTGATTTTAAAATTTTGAAAAATAGTTTTTAGCTTAATTAGAGTATTTTTGAGGTTTACAAACTTTAAAATCTTGTTTAGGGCTTTTTAATAATTAATTTTGATTTTTAGGGCTTTAATTAGCATTAAAAAGTCATTATATAATTAATTAAAAGGTTTTTGCAAGTTTTGATTTTTTGTAAACCCTTAGAATATTATTAGGGATTTTTGGTAATTTTTAGAAAATTTTAGATTAAAATTTTAATTTTGGTGGTTTTTACGACTTTACGTGTACGCCTTTTTAGACTTAGTTTAATCCGTCTTCATAACCGTCATTCTCTTCTAATCCCCTTTCTATTCTTCTTATTCAAATATAATCACAAATTAATCCATATCATTACACACATAACACACTAGCCTCATTGAGAACGAACTTAATTGGTCATTAGTGCTTGGTTTTCCTAAACCGACACTTAATACTTGTCACTTTTGTCATCCTTTTCCTAAAGGTGTACAAAAAGACTACATCACCCAATGTTGAGACCGTTGCCTCAATTGCTCTGTCATTGACTCCTTTTGGAGAAAGTGACTTGGATGATTTCGAAGCTAGCTTGGGTCCTCTCGATATTAAGTATGATGATTCTTCCACTGATTGGGATGAAACATTTGTACTATTGAGAGACTTCTCAATGAAGACCCGTTTTCTCCTTCTTCTCCTAAAGAGGTGACTAATGATGATCCATCGTTAGTTACACCATCTATTGAGGATCCTCCTACTCTTGAGCTTAAGGACCTACCTCCTCATCTTGAGTACGTTTTCCTTGAAGACAACAAGATGTTACCGGTCATCATCGCAAAGGCCCTGAAAGAAGAAGAAAAATCCCGACTTATCGCCGTTTTGAAGAAACATAAAAGAGCTATCGCTTGGAAAATCTCCGATATTCGCGTAATTGATCCTCACTTCTGTTGGGAATAAATTAAGGCCAGATCACTTGAGCGCTGACAAGAACAAATCAAGCGTTGACAGGAACAAAGCAAGCGCTGACAGCCCAAGCGTTGACAAGTTAAAGTCAAGCGTTGATAGATTGAAGACAAGCACTGATGGAAGATATAAGCTACACGTTTATTATATTCTAGAATACTTCTAGTAAGGATAGAAACGACAATGTATTTTATATGTTTATCTTTACCTAGAATAGTTGATACGTAGCTTATTGTACAAGGCTTCTTAGTCTATAAAAGAAGGCCTTTAGGTTAATGTTTAGTATCAAGTTTTATATAGTTTTCATTCGTAAACATCTTTCATTGTAAGCAAGTTCGACATTCATAATCAAAGTGAAAGTTTTGTTTACATCTTGTGTTCTTGTTTAAGTGTTAAATTCCGCATAACACTTAGATTCACAAAGCATATAACAAAGGTTTCTCTACGTGTTATACTTGATCTAATCTCGTATACACAAAGCTAATCGATCTAAGTTTGGGATCAACAAGTGGTATCAGAGCTTGTTGAGGAACTTTTGATCTTTGAAGAACACCAGAACGATTCACGAACACCAAAACCCTAATTTTCTCAGAAACCCTAAAAACACCAAAACCCTAACAACATGTCTGAAGCAATAACCACCTCCAATTCACCCTTACCAAACATCAAGATTCCCATGCTTGATGCAACCAACTTTGACTTATGGAAGTTCAACTTTGAACAATATCTGGGGATCTATGATTACACTCTCTGGGAGATTGTTGAATATGGAAACTCATTCAATAAGGCTCAAAAGATTCAGGATGCCATTACTCAAAGATCAGCTGTTGAAGGATGTCCTGATGAAGATAAGAAAGAAAAACCTGGAGATGGTAGAGCTGTAGGTGCTGAAGACATTGCAAAGAAAAGGGTTGACATGAAAGCCCTAAATATTCTGAAAGTCTCTTTGGGACAAGAAAATCAGCACAAATATAGAGGCTATGAATCTGCTAAGGATCTTTGGGAAGCAATTGAAGTTGCATATGGTGGTAATGCAGACACTAAGGAAGAAAAGAAAAAGCAACTTCTGCATGATTATGCTGTCTTCAAAGCTCAGCCCAATGAGAAACTGAGTAGTGTGAGAAGCATATTGCTTGACATCACAAGCAAGTTGTCCTTCATGGGGACAAAAGTTGGTGATGTTGACACCAATGCTACCTTTCTGAAAAGTCTTGGTGAGGCATGGAAGATTGAGGCAAGATCTATTCTTGCCAATAATACTTACAAGAGCTCCTCGTTTGATGACATCTACAACAAACTAAGACTGTTGGAAGATGAAACTCTTTCAGCACATGGAAGCAAACCTAGCACCAGCAACATGGCCTTCTTCTCTCATAGTGAAGGTCAATTCAATCAGAAGGACTCTTTTATGCATCCAGTTACTGGATCATCGTTTGTCAGCGCTGGAACAAGTCCTGTCAACGTCTCCTTTTCAGACGCTGACACATTCATGAATGACTGCCCTGTCAACGTCTCCTTGTCAGCGCTGGAACAAGTCCTGTCAACGTCTCCTTTTCAGTTACTGGATCATCGTTTGACTGCCCAAGAGTTAAACCTGCTGGTTTGGATTTGGATACTGTGTGTGCTTACATTGCTTCTTTGCCCAATGGTTCAGTGATTACATATGAGGACCTTGAGCAGATAAGTGATGAACACTTGGAAGAGATGGACATCAAGTGGAATATGGCTCTTGCTAGTATAAGAGCAAATAGGTGGAATAGAAGGTTCAAGAAGAAGATGACCTTCAATGCTAAAGACACTGCTGGATTTGATAAATCCAAAGTTGAATGCTACAACTGTCATCGTATGGGTCACTTCATGAGGGAATGCAGATCTCCTAGAAGATCTGATGCTGGTAAACCCTCAAGTCAGGTTGTTAAAGCTCAGGATTCCAAAGCCATGGTTGCAGTTCAAGGAATTGATGGTACTGGATGGGATTGGAGCTATCTAGCTAAGAATGCTGAAGAGGACAAAGCTTTGGTTGCTGATATTCAAGAAGAAGAGCATGTTGAATATGCTCTCATGGCACACTCCTCCTCTTCATCTGACAATGAGGTATATGATGATGCTTTTTGTAGCAAAGGTTGTAGGATAAACACTGATAGACTTAACAAAGAGGTGTTAAAACTAAAAGATGATATGAGCACTGAAAGGTGTAAATTGTCCAATTACCAACTGGCTCTTACTGAAACTGAGAAAACCGTTTCTGAATACAAGAAAATGGAATTTGATTTAAAAGATAAGATAAATATCTTAAAACATGAGCTAGAGGGTAGTATGGATATTAGAAATATCATGACAAAGGTCAATAGAGACCTACAGGCTAAGTTGGATGAGGCTATTAAGAATAAAGATAATGTTGACCTTAAGATTCAAAGATTTGATAGAGCCACCCAAACCGTAGGAGACTGTGTAGCTAAACAAAGGGATCCTAAGGACATGACTGGGATTGGGATGAATGATTACTCTCTGGTTCCACCACCAGCTGGTGACTTCTATGGTGTCCCTAGAAAGGACTTGTCTTGGACTGGGATACCAGAATGCCAAGAAGAGGAATTTATTCCTCCACCAAGAGTTGTCACTCCAGTAGAAGAGTATCAACAAAAACTGACTGACCTAAATGAGTGGAAGAAAGCTAACCCTACTTTATTTGTTAAGGGAGGTTTGCTATGTGAAAGTCCCAATGAATCACCACCCATTAAGGTTACTCATCCAGTCACTGGTAAAGCTGTTGACCTAGGCTCAAACACTGTTAGAAGACCTACCATTAAATATGCAGAGCTGTATAGGAATAATAGGTCACCCAAGAGCCAAGTTAACAATCATGGAACAGGTTTCTTCTCTTCTAGACCTAAGAGTGTGTCTAAGAAAGCCTGTTATACTTGTGGTAGCTTTTCACATTTGGCATACCAGTGTGTCAACGCTCCCAAAGCCAGCGCTGATAGGAATAATTTCAGCGCTGATAGTAAGAAAGTCAACGTTGTTAGGAAGTCAAACGTTGACAGACCCAAACCTTGTGTGCAGCAAAGTCCACAAGTGATTAGACCTGCCCCATTCTTCTCTAGAAGGTCTAACACTCATGGACAAAGACCTTTTCAAAAGACAAACACCTGGTCAAATAGGCAATGGGTTCCTGTAGCAAACCCTAGGTTCAACGCTGACAAGGGTAATTTCAGCGTTGACAGGACAAAATCCAACGCTGACAGAAACGTGACCAGACCTAAATATTTGCAACCACAAGGTAAGAGGTCAAAAGCTTCTTCAAGCTTAACATGGAGACCCAAGAAAGATCAAAACCCTAATAATAATGGAATTTCAATGACTTGCAACAGATTTAATTACATTTCTAAGGTCATTACAAAACCAATTGGCGTTAACTGGGTATTTCATCCTAAAAGGGATGAGAATGGGGTTGTTGTGAGAACTAATTCTGTTCTTATTGAACAACCAGATGAATCCAAGTCTTCTGAGACTTGGGTTCCCAAAGAAAACTAATTTGTTTTCTTTATGTGCAGGGCATTCAAAAGCAGATCAATGATTATGGATATTGGGATAGTGGATGCTCAAGGCACATGACAGGAAATGAAGACTATCTGACGAACTTCACTCCTATGAAAGATGGTGATAAGGTATACCTTGGAGGGGGCTACGGCACCATTACAGGCAAAGGAACCCTTCTCACCAATAATCTGCGTTTTGAGAACGTCTTCCTGGTAAAAGAACTGGATTATAATCTGTTTAGTGTATCACAAGTATGTGATAACAAAAATAAGGTTCTTTTCACTGATAATGAGTGTTTGGTGTTAAGCAAGGATTTTAAGATCCCTGATGAGAAGTATATTGAGTATAGAACACCTAGGCATAAGGACATATACAATGTGAATTTAAATGGGATTAAAGTGAATACAAATATGTCTTGTTTTTATGCTAAGGCCTCAGTAGATGAAAGTAATTTGTGGCACAGGAGACTAGGGCACATAAATTTTAAAAATATAAATAGGCTTGTGAGGCTTGGTTTAGTTGATGGTTTGCCTGAGAAGGCCTTCCACAATGACCACTCTTGTGTTGCATGTCTTAAAGGCAAGCAGCACAAGGTCTCATTCAAGTCCAAGCAGGTGCATACTAGTTCCAGACCTCTTTATATGCTTCACATGGACCTCTTTGGTCCAACTAATATAGAAAGTTTGAATGGCAAGTCATATTGTTTTGTTGTCACTGATGACTTTTCTAGGTTTACTTGGACATTCTTTCTAGCTATGAAGAGTGACACAGCTGATGTTCTTATTGAATTTATCACTCAAATTGAGAAAAGGTCTGGCAATGAGGTTAAGATGCTTAGGAGTGATAATGGTGGAGAATTTAGGAACAAGAAGCTAGATGATTTTTGTGCCAGGAAGGGAATTACTAGGCAGTTCAGTATTGCTAGAACCCCACAACAAAATGGGGTTGCTGAAAGGAAAAATAGAACCCTAATTGAAGCAGCCAGAACAATGTTGGCTGATGCTCACTTTCCTATAGCCTTTTGGGCTGAGGCTGTTAATACAGCATGCTATGTGCAAAATAGAGCATTGGTTAACAAAATTCAGAACAAAACACCTTATGAGTTACTTTGGGGAAGAAAACCTAATATTGGTTTTCTCAGACCTTTTGGTTGTCATGTAGTTGTACTAGATACTAGTGATGCCTTAGGTAAATTTAGTGCAAAAGGTGATGAAGGTTACTTCATGGGGTATTCAGTGCAGAGCAAGGGTTATAGGGTTTATCTTAAAGAGGACAAACGTATTGTTGAAAGAGTACATGTTAGGTTCTTAGAGAATAAACCTAGTGATCCTGAGAGTGGTCCTAATTGGTTGTTTGATTTGGAACCCTTATCTAGAACTTTAAATTATATGCCTGTCACTAATCCAGACATTGTGAAGGTAACTTCAAATGTTGTGGAAGAACAAATTGTTGACGTTTCAGGTACACAGGATAATGAGAGGGTTGGATCACAAGCAGAAAAGGCATCTCCTACATTTGAATATGTCACAATTCCCATTTGGACAGATGCTTTTGCTGCTGCTGCTGCTGCTGGACAAGATAATGGTGGTCTCCAAATACCACCAGATACAAACATGCATGGTTCTTCAGGCGCTGACAAAGGCAAATCTAGCGCTGACAAGACCAATTCAGACGTTGATGGCTCAGACGTTGACAACAACAGTTCAAGCGTTGTTAGCCCAAGCGCTGACAAACAAGGTTCAGATGTTGACAACACCTTTGCACATATTTTCTCTTCCACGTTTAAACAAGGAGGACCTTCTAGAGTTTATGAAGAGATTCCTGTTGATCAAAGAGAGTCTGATGAAGAAGACATTGGCAACATGGAACATGAGGTTGAGGACACCAGACTTTTTGAAGGAGGGGTTCTCACTTCCACTATGAAGAATCACCCCACATCTCAGATCATTGGTGATATTATGACTCCAGTTCAGACAAGAAGATCTCACCAAGGTCTTGGTGGGTTTATTGCCAATATACACAAGAAGGTTGATACCCCTCTTGTGCAAGCATGTTTGTTTGCATGTTTTCTGTCACAAGAAGAACCCAAGAAGATATTTGATGCTCTCAAAGAACCAAGTTGGGTGGAAGCAATGCAGGATGAGCTTCACCAATTTGCAATTCAGGATGTTTGGGAGCTGGTTGATTGTCCTAGATATGTCAGACCTATAGGGACTAGATGGGTTCTCAGGAACAAAAAAGATGAGTGAGGATTTCTCCAAGCTTATGACAGACAAATTCAAGATGAGTGCTATGGGAGAGATGAACTTCTTTCTTGGTTTACAAGTTCAGCAGAAAGAAGATGGTATCTTCATCTCCCAGGACAAATATGTTGCTGAAATCTTGAAGAAGTTTGGCTTTTCTCCACATGAAAAGAGGGCTACTACTCCTATGGATAGAGAACACCCTTGGGGAAAGATTGGAGATGGGAAAGATGTTGATGTCAGGCATTATAGATCCATGATTGGATCCTTGATGTATCTTATTGCTTCCAGACCTGATATCATGTTTGTTGTGTGTGCTTGTGCACGCCATCAAGTGACTCCCAAAGAATGTCACCTTTTTGCTGTGAAGAGGATCTTTAGGTACCTAAGATGTTTCCCTAGTCTTGGTTTGTGGTACCCAAAGGATTCACCATTGGAGTTGATTGCATATTCAGATAGTGATTATGGAGGTGATAAGTTTGATAGGAAATCCACAACTGGTGGATGTCAGTTTCTTGGGAGCAGATTAATATCTTGGCAATGCAAGAAACAAACAGTGGTGGCTAACTCTACAACTGAAGCAGAGTATGTGGCTGCAGCAGCATGTTGTGGTCAAGTGTTGTGGATTCAGAACCAGCTGTTGGACTATGGGTATAATTTCATGCATACTAAGATATTTGTGGACAATAATAGTACTTTATGCATCATTAAGAATCCTGTACATCATTCTAAAACTAAACACATAGAAATTAGACACCATTTTATAAGAGATTGCTTTGAGAAAGGTTTAATAAAACCAGATAGGGTTGACACTGAGGAAAATGTGTCAGATTTATTAACTAAACCTTTTGATACTGAAAGATTTCAGTACTTGGTAACAAGTATTGGAATGGTTAATCTCACTTAATATGTGTTTTGGATTCTTTTTGTAAAAGTATGTACAGGATGATGCATTATTATTATTGGTCTTATTGATGATTTAGATTTTCCACTATATTTTTCTAACACTGACAAAGGTTGTTTGAACACTGATAAGTGTTTTTGCAACGTTGTCAGCAATATAATTGTCTAACGCTGACAAAGCTTCCTTCAACGCTGTTATGTGTTATCGGGGCGTTGTCAGCAACAATGTTAGTTTTGTGGTTTTCAATCTAAATGTGCAGATGGTGTTAGCAGTATACCATTGGATACAGAGTTGCTTATGGATCAAAGGAGAAGCATTTGGACAAGTTTTTAATTATGGATGATGGTTGGAATGTTTCATTCCTATCTTGACATAAATTTTTTATGTTCATGCATGATTTTAGCAGTCTTTTTGTATCATAGTTTAAGGGGAGGTTTTAGGAACCTTTAGGATTTTTGGGTATCCATATTTTACTCTTATCACAATTCTAGATTGTGTCCACAGGTGAGTATGGGTTAGTTTTACTAAAACATGAGGCACTGTAGCATGTATAGTATATCAACTTTACATGCTGCCAAGACATTTTTGGCCTAGAATTGGTTGTGGTCTGTTGGGAGCCTTGGGAATGATTTTGATATGGGATTTACCTGGGAGTAACAAGGATTTTATAAGGTAACTTGGTTGTTAAGAATTTTGGTTAGCAAGGGACACTAGAGGACTGTTATGTCTATCCTGCTTATGCAAGTGTGCATAACTGGACAGTGCTTGCCGCCCTATGATAATTATCAGCTTTTAGTTATCTTCTCTAGGATAAATTACTTGTTAAGGTCATTTTTCACTTTTTAAAACAATTTTATTTTTGGACGCTGACAAGATTTTTCCAAGCGTTGTTGTGACCAAATTGGACGCTGACATGGCTTTAGGCGAACGTTGACAAGATTATAGCCGTTGGGCATTGATGGGTTATTCTTGACCGTTGACACTCAATGGGACCTACCCAGTTGTTACTTTTTGACATATTTTCAAGCCGTAATTTTAGGAGTTGTTACTTTCATTAAATGCATGAGATAACTTATAACTTTTTCAATATTTTCATGATTAGTTTTTGAAAATCTTTGCCTATTTTTAGGCCAATCACATGCATTCTTTATCTCCTATAAATTTGGCTCCTATTTTAAAACAGGGTATCTATAATTCTTGTCTAACACTTTTCTCTTATCAACCTTCATCTTCTACACTTCAAATTAACAGCTTTCATCAATGGCACCAAAGTTTAACTCAGCAGAATTGGATTTGGGGTTCAAGTCTCAACACAACATGATTGCTTATCTTGTTGCTGATAATGATTTGTTTCCTCAATACACACAAATGGTGGCGTATTTGAACGCATCCCCCTTAAGGTATGCTCTTTCTCATGCACCACTAATTCCAGTCACACACATTAAGCAGTTTTGGAACACTGTTAGTTCCTCAACAGTTAATGGAGTGACCACATTGACTTCTATTGTTCATGGGAGATCTTGGGTGGTTACTGAGGCCTTGGTACGCCAGGCCTTGCATCTTGATGATGCTGATGGTGTAACCATTCTTCCCATAACTGAAATAGAACAAGGGCTTAGGGCTTTGGGATATCCAATTCCTGATGAAGGTACTCTTAATAAGTATCATAAGCAGGAATTTCCCCCAGCCTGGAAGTACCTCATTACATCCTCCTTCAATGTTTGAGTCCCAAATGTACTGCACACAATGAGATCAATAGATCCATTGCCAGTGCTATTGTGTGCATTGCAACAGGGCAAAAATATAACTATTCTAAAATGATTTTTGAAGGGATGTGTAAAAACAAGGGGACAAAAATGACTTTAGCTTATCCCCGTTTTCTGCAAATGATTTTTGATGATCAAAGATATTGTTCAAGGGATCACAATGATTTTTATAAAATCCCTGAACAAAAGAAAGCTATTTTTACGAAGATGGATTCACCACCTCATAGAGACTTACCTTTAACCCCAGCCATGCTTGCTGTTGTTGCAGCAGCACAACCCCAACCAGATCCCCAACCTCAAATTGACCCTCAACCACAACTTGAACCCGTTCTTGAACCTTTACCCTCACCTGAACAAATGCAAATTGACCAAGAACCCTTTGACGCTGACACATAAACTGTTGGCGTTGATGTGCCTATTTCCAACGCTGATACACAACCATCACAATCCCAAACACCCCTTAACCAACCCACATCTACCCATTCTTCCACACCATCTTCCACACCACCTGAATATAGGTTGATCAAACACCAAAGGACTACTGGAGTGTTCTCCTCTGGTGGTCCTAGCCATGAAGCAGAGAGAACCACCACCACAAGTGTGGCTGGTGACCTGGATGAGGCTGGGACTATTGGTTCTGGCTTAGAAGCTGGCCAAGGCAGTCCCACCATAATTAAGTCCTTATCCATGCCCAATGAACCTGACTTGGGAGGTCAAAACCCCATTTCAGAAGAGGGCAGTCTGGAACCAATGACTCTTTTGGAATTGACGGCAGTCTGCATTAGCTTGCAAAAGCAAAATGCAGACTTAGTACAAATTGTCAGCTCACAAGGCCTTGAACTCAAGGAATTGAGGGAGAGGATTGTTGTTTTGGAGAGTGATCATGCTAGGAGGGGTATGGAGGAGTCTTCCAAAGGGGAGGAAGATCAAAGAAATCTGAGTGATAAGGGCAGCCAAGATGGTCAATCAATGGATATTGCTGAAGCTCTTACAACTTTGAAGGAACAACCAGGTTTTGATACGTTCTTAATCTCTCCAACCAATCTAAATTTATCATTTACAGCTATGTTGAGAGAGGTTACACAAGGCGCTGAGGAAAATTTTTTGAGCGTTGACAAGACAAATTTGGACGCTGATAGAAGTATTTTGGGCGCTGATAGAGGAAATTTGGGCGTTGACAGACCTGCACATGGAGGTGATGTATTCCAGTCATCATCTATCATCAAAGAGGTTCCTACTCAGGTATTACCATCTACCTTACCAACCATTGCACCATCAGATAAGGGTAAGGGTAAATTGGTAGAAGAAATTGTTCCAAAGAATGCAGCCCAAGTTGAATTTGATAGAAGATTGGCTGAACAATTGATGGAACAAGGTGAAAAAGAAAAGTCACCATTTGTTGTAACTTCTGAAGAAGAAAGTGATGGAGCTAGCTCAGATTCAAGTGTGATGATTATAGAACCAGAAAGGCTTGAGTATGGTGATGAGCTTGCTAGGGAAAAGTTGAGAGATTTAAAATTGCAGGTTGATTTTGACATGCTAGAGGTGGTTCAGATGTACAATTCTTGGGAAGAAAGCTGCATGGATAATCCAGACTTGACCATTTCAGATCAAATATGGGGTTTGGAGCTTCTTCTTAGAGTTCAGAAGGATTGTAAGGTGATTTTGAAGCACAAGGCAAGCAATATTCTCTCTGAGTTGAAAAGGGATAGAAGGGAGCTCTACTTTATGTTGCTCAGATGTCATGGAGTTGGATGGACACATCAGAAGTTGAAGGCTTTGACATTTTATGAGTTGGAACATAGGGCTTATCCTATTTGGGTGAAAGTGCAGGAAGAAAACACTTTCAGACTTCTTTCAGATGAAAGAAAGGAGCAACTTGCAGAAGAGATGGAAATCAAGAAAGCTATGATAGTTCCCAGGCCAGTGAAGAAGGGATTTACACTTGAGTTTCCAAAAGATATGAATCCACTATATCCAAGTGAAGCAATCATTAGAAAGAGCCTCAAGCTCTCTCCATTAGAAGCTTCAGATATGGTGCAGGTGTTACCATTAGATTCCAGGAATCCAATTGTGAGTTATGATGAGGATGAATGTGGATTCTGGAAGATTGGCAGATTTGGCAAAGAGGTACACACTTTTACCACTCTCATATCTTTATTTGCAAGTTGTGATAGAGAAGACTTGGTGGACCTTTAGAGGTTGCTGGAGACCAAGTATGAGGCTTAAGCACCAACTTCAGCTAATGGAATAAAACTTTGGACCACATTCAAAAGAATGTGTGGGACAAATGAGGAAGATCCTGAAATATGGAAGGATCTTGAAGATGACCTCAGTGGTCTTCAATGGAGGTTATATTCAGCTGCTGGTGTATACCATTTGAGTTCTACAAAGTTTGCTGAGTATCTACTTGTGGATGCTCAGTATTTCATATCCAAGGCTGTTTTGGAAAAGATGAAGGACACCCAGCTAGAGATAGATTATACAAGTGACGTGGCAAAGAATTTGATCAGATTTATTTATTACCAATATGAGAAGGTTTGTCAGACTCCTCCAAGTTCTTAATGTTTATTCAGAAACTTGATCATAAGAGTGGATATCAAGTTTAGGGGAGGATTGTTGGGAATAAATTAAGGCCAGATCACTTGAGCGCTGACAAGAACAAATCAAGCGTTGACAGGAACGAAGCAAGCGCTGACAGCCCAAGCGTTGACAAGTTAAAGTCAAGCGTTGATAGATTGAAGACAAGCACTGATGGAAGATATAAGCTACACGTTTATTATATTCTAGAATACTTCTAGTAAGGATAGAAACGACAATGTATTTTCTATGTTTATCTTTACCTAGAATAGTTGATACGTAGCTTATTGTACAAGGCTTCTTAGTCTATAAAAGAAGGCCTTTAGGTTAATGTTTAGTATCAAGTTTTATATAGTTTTCATTCGTAAACATCTTTCATTCTAAGCAAGTTCGACATTCATAATCAAAGTGAAAGTTTTGTTTACATCTTGTGTTCTTGTTTAAGTGTTAAATTCCGCATAACACTTAGATTCACAAAGCATATAACAAAGGTTTCTCTACGTGTTATACTTGATCTAATCTCGTATACACAAAGCTAATCGATCTAAGTTTGGGATCAACAACTTCTGCACACATAAAGTTCTCATGGAGGACGACTTTAAGCCCACAATTCAAAGCCAACGAAGGGTGAATCCTAAAATCCATGAAGTCATCAAAAAAGAAGTTATCAAAATTCTTGATGCGGGTATGATTTACCCTATTTCGAATTCACCATGGGTTAGTCCAGTCCATTGTGTGCCTAAGAAAGGTGGAATTACCGTTGTGCCCAATGTCAACAACGAGTTGATTCCTACACGTCTCGTTACTGGGTGGAGAGTTTGTATAGACTACCGCAAACTCAATGATGCCACGAGAAAGGATCATTTCCCTCTTCCTTTTATGGACCAAATGTTTGAACGTTTAGCGGGTAATGAATATTACTGCTTTCTTGATGGTTTCTCGGGTTATTTCCAAATACCCATCGATCCCCAAAATCAAGAGAAGACAACATTCACTTGTCCCTATGGCACATTTGCCTACAAAAGGATGCCTTTTGGCTTATGCAATGCCCCCGGGACATTCCAAAGGTGCATGTTGGCTATCTTCCATGACATGGTTGAGCAAACCATGGAAGTCTTCATGGACGATTTCTCGGTCTTTGGGGATTCCTTCTCTTCTTGCCTTGCCAATTTGGAATGTATGCTTAAGCGATGCGAAGACACTCACCTTGTTCTGAATTGGGAAAAATGCCATTTTATGGTAAAAGAAGGCATTGTGCTAGGACACAAAATCTCTAAAGCCGGTCTTGAAGTCAACCGTGCTAAAGTTGATGTCATAGCCAAATTACCTCCACCTTCAACCATGAAGGGTGTGAGAAGTTTTCTGGGTCATGCGGGCTTCTATCGTCGATTCATCCAAGATTTTTCTAAAATCGCTCGCCCGATGACCCACCTCTTGGAAAAAGATACTCCTTTTATCTTTTCTAAAGAGTGTATCGAAGCCTTCAATATTCTTAAGGATAAGCTAACTAAGGCACCGGTCTTGGTCACCCCTAATTGGGAGCTACCCTTTGAGCTGATGTGAGATGCTAGCGACTTTGCTATTGGTGCGGTTGTGGGCCAAAGAGTGAATAAACACTTCCAACCAATCCACTATGCTAGCAAAACAATGACGGGGGCTCAATTGCATTATACGACAACCGAAAAAGAGCTTTTAGCTGTTGTCTATGCTTTTGAAAAATTTCGCCCCTATCTTGTTTTATCCACCAATGCCAATCGTATACACGGACCATTCCGCGTTGAAGTACTTGATGACTAAGCGCGACTCTAAGCCAAGAATTCTTCGCTGGGTTTTACTCCTTCAATAATTCAACATTGAAATTCGTGACAAAAAGGGAGCCGAAAACCTAGCCGCGGATCAATTGAGTAGACTTGAGGATCCATATCAAGGGGATCATCTGAACAAAGAGATCAATGACTCTTTCCCCCTTGAGACCTTAATGTCTATAAATCTCAATCTTGATGACACCCCGTGGTTTGCCGACATTGCAAACTACTTAGCGGGTGGTGTTCTCATCAAAGGGTTAACATCCCAACAAAAGAAGAAGTTCTTGAATGATGTTAAGACTTACTTTTGGGATGACCCTTTTCTATTCAAACAATGTGTTGATATGATCATTCGTCGATGTGTTGATGGACCGGCAGCTTTGCAAATCCTTGCTGCTTGCCATAAAGGACCCACCGGTGGTCACTTTGGTCCCAACTACACCGCTAAGAAAGTGTTTGACTCTGGATTCTATTGGCCCACCATTTATCGTGACGCTCACGAAATGGATAAGCATTGTGATGCTTGCCAACGCCAAGGCAAGATCATACATAAAGATGAGATGCCTCAAAATTTCATACAAGAATGTGAAATCTTTGACGTATGAGGCATCGACTTTATGGGGCCATTTCCATCCTCCAAAGGGAACAAGTACATCCTCGTAGCCGTTGACTACGTTTCTAAATGGGTTGAAGCTAAGGCTCTTCCTACGAATGATGCGAGGGTGGTTGTGAACTTTTTGAAGCAGCTCTTTGCTCGATTTGGTGTTCCTCGTGCTATCATCAGTGACCGCGGGACTCATTTTTGCAATGACCAATTTGCAAGAGTCATGGCTAAGTATGGTGTTAATCATCGTCTTTCCACCGCCTATCATCCCCAAACCAATGGGCAAGCCGAGATTTCCAACCGTGGATTGAAGCGAATTTTGGAGCGTACTGTGGGAGAGCATTGCGCCGCGTGGGCCGATAAGTTAGATGATGCTCTGTGGGCTTTCCGTACTGCTTATAAGACCCCGATCGGTTGTACACCTTATCGTCTTGTGTACGGGAAAGCATGCCACCTCCCCATCGAGCTGGAACATAAGGCGCACTGGGCCTTGAAGTGGGCTAACTTCGACATCAACAAAGCCGGTGATCATCGCAAGATTCAACTCAACGAGCTCAACGAACTGAGGAATGAAGCTTACGAGAACTCACTGATCTACAAGGAGAAGACCAAGATCATTCATGACGCAAGGATTAAGAACCGAGAGTTCCACGTTGGTGATCAAGTCTTACTTTTTAACTCTCGGTTGAAGATCTTCTCTGGCAAGTTGAAGTGCCGCTGGTCTGGTCCATTCACCGTCGCCAAAGTCTTTCCATATGGGACCATTGAGCTTTCTCAGCCAAATGGGCCCAATTTCAAGGTGAATGGCCAGCGTTTAAAGTTGTACTTTGGTGAGGACATCTCTCAAGAGATGATTCCATCCCTCACCATGTTTCCCATGAACTAAATTTGGGTCGAGTCAGGCTCGTGACTCGGTGAACAAAAACAAGCGCTTCTCGGGAGGCAACCCGTGATCTATCCTTTACTGCTTTCATAATAAGTGTAGGGGGGAGCCCGGTATGTGTTTGTTGTTTTGTTTCTTGTGCTGTGCAGGGATTCAAGCTTCAAAGAGCACCTTGATGACTTTTGTTGTCCTTTCCTTAGCAAGATTTAAACAAAGTGCACAATGTAATAAGTGTAGGGGAGTTTACTCCCACATGCTTAAACATTGAGGACAATGTTTATATCAAGTGTAGGGGGGACTTCTATCGAAGTAAGTGGTTTTTTCCATGAATTGCCCTCATTTTAACCGGAAAATTTAATTTTTCGACATTTTTCAAAATTTTTAATCTATTTTGGCCTAGTTGTATAGTTGTATTTTCCTTTGTTATGATTATTTTCTTTCCTTGCTAGAATAAATTTTCAATAAAGTGGTTTTAAATTTTTCATAGTCGTGAACATTTTGACTCAACCCGAGTTTACTTATCTAAGTTTACTCTAGCTAGTATCCTTAATGTGTTTAAGTCAAGTTTTGCTAGGCTTTTATATAGGGAGCTATAAAACGCGAAAGTCTTAACTCTCACGAGTTAAGAACAAGAACTTTTCGCAAGTTCCTATAATTGATCCTAGAGAGTCGTCTATCAAGGGAACTTTAAAATGCGATTTCTATACTTGAAAAAGTCCAAGAATTTGCAAGATCCTATAGATGACTCGAAAACCCAAAACTTTGATTTAATAGGCTAAGCATCCACGAGTCTCATTCCTTGAGATTTTAAACTGTGGAGAACGAGAGATGATAGAGTCAATTATAAATTTGGTATGCTTTCGTGAATTTATTTGAGTTAATTATAAGCCTATTCTCCCTTCGCTTTTTAATAAATTTATCTGCAATAAATAAGGTTTTACGATTTAAAAGGTTACTTAGCTTCTAGCCCAAGATCGTTTAAAAGTTCTTCGGTACGGATTAGAGTTCATAGCCAAGGCATAACTTATTGAAGCGGGATACGAAGATTGGAGAGTCCGAAAAGGCCCTAACAAGGCATGAGGGCTACATTTTGTTGCTAAAGATCCAAAAGTGATGTGAAGAATCATTTATCGAAAATCAATATGAAGGATCGAGACACACGACGAAAATCAAATACTCCCCTAAAGATCATAGAGAAGTCTATCCAAAAAGGCCCTAACAAGGTATGAGGATAAATAGATCCAAGTCCTAAAAGGAGGCGGATCGTTGTATATCAAAGTCCAAAATAAATATTGGAGAAAAATGAAGAAGTCGTGGTCCAAATATGAAGAATCTCTCAAAACTTCAAGTAAAGAAATTCCTATTATGAAGAGAAGACCATAATTTCAAGAACGTCTCTCAAAGATTTGAAGTATGAAGTCGCTGCCAAATATCGGTCCGAGAAAGGTCTCAAATTGTGAAGCGAGTTATGCCAAGATATGAACTTTATGAGGTCCCGAGAAGCAGTTTTAAAAGATTTTGTCCTTTAGCTAACTATTGATTAAATCGTTCACTTTATTTTCGGCCTAAATAACTATCGAAATAAGTCAAACAATGCATCTTCATGATCATTCAAGACAAAAATAAAATATAAGAGATACACCTAGGAATAAGGGAGTCTAAGTAAATAATTGGCCCACATGAATTCGTGTTAGTTTGCTAACTTATAATAACAATGATCTCGTTTTTAAGCTTGGTATGGGGAACGTGAAACTTGAGGATGATAAACGTTCATGGCAGCCAAAACCCAATGTAAGTTTTTAATTTCTTTACTTGTTTCTATCATTTTATTTTTCTTAGATGTTTAGTATTTAATAAAGGCCAAGGAGGATTATTTATGATGGAAGATATAAACCGTGCTTTAGAAGTAATGCATTGCATGAGGGCATTGCAATGGTCAAGTGTAGGGGATTTAATAAGTGTGGAAACACTTACCCTTTAACCACTTATTTCCAATAATAACAAGACCAAAACGTGTATTTTATGTCATAAAAGTCGGAATTATGCGTGGTTTGTGTTTTTATTGTGTTTTAGGACCAAAAGATCAAAAAGGAAGAAAACACGGGCTTTCACGGGCTTTTATCGAAGAAAACGGGAAAAGATGAAGTCAAAAGATCAAGAGTGCAAAAAGAACGGAAATCCAAGGCCTATTCTGAAGATTTATCGAAGAAAAAGCCTAAAGACGGAAGTTTAATGAAGTCGAAGAACTCAAGTCTAAATTAAAGAAGAAAATTATCAAGACAAGTTCAAATCCCGAGTCGACGTTAAGAAAAGACAAAGAATTAAATCGAGTCGAGAAGACGTGAAGAAAGAAAGAAAGAAGAGGCAACACATGCACTCCTTCCATTTTTCCTATAAATACCCTTCTAATACACATTAGGAGGGTAGTTAGTCTTTAGTTTTATTTTTCATTTTTCACTTTTCTTTCTAGTTTTTAGAGAGAGAAAGTTCTCCACTTTCTCTCTCTAAGTTTCCATCTTTCTTTATTTTAATCTTTCAAGATTAAAACCTTTGTGTATTGTTGATTTCATTAATCAAGTTCTAGTTAAGCTTTTAATCTTTTATCTCTTTCTACCTTTCTTGATTTTAGTTAAGTTTTGGTGCAAAATACATTTGATCCGTGTTGTTCTTAATGTTTTTGTACTTAAAAAGTTAATCTTTTTGTTCCTACATAAGCTTTCATTCGATTAAGCTTTAAGATTCTTGTTCTTATTGGCTTATTCGCTTCTTTTAGCTTATTTACTTTTAAAAGTTTTCTTAAAAAGTTCATCTTTTTTATAGTTTGATTCAAAAGTTTGCTTATTTTAAGTTTGGATAAGTTGTTGATTGTGCTTATTTAGTATATTTCACTTTTGATTCGTGGTATTCTTGGTGTGAGCTTATCAAAGTAGCTTATTACTAGCTTATATCTCGAATCCCATATAAATCGAAAAGGGTAAACCCCTTTCCGATCAAGCTTTCCGACCACACCCTCTTTCCGATCTCCAAATCGGAAAAGGGTTTGTGTTTTTTTTCCGATTTGACACCCCTTATTTCGACCATCAGATCGGATTAGGGTTTTGGGCATATTCCGATTGCATGAATTTCCCAGTATTCCGATCTGGGGGCATTTGTTGATATTCCGATTGTGGGGTATTGGTTACATTCCGATCAGAGGTTTCCCTAAATATTCCGATTGCAGCCATATTCCAACCAAGGGTATTTTTGTTATTCCGATTGCCTTATTCCGACCAAACATTCTGACGGGTGTAGTTTGCGTATTCCGATTAGTGTCTTTCACCTATATTCCGATTAGGGTTTGTTTTAGTTTATTGTTTTTACAAAGTTTTCAAGTGTTAGTTTTATTAAGAGTTGAAGTATTTTTCTAATCTTTTCTTTACGTTTTCAAGCATTCAATTTTAACTCGTCATTTTAGTATTAATCTTTAAACTTCTACTTTACTCAACGACATTTAAATTACTTGCTATTAGTTTAAAATAGATAATCAACCAAACCATTCTCTTGTTCACCAAAAGACAATTGAGTCGCACTCTTACCCGGTAATCAATTCGAAAAGACTTGGGACTACGAATTTTGATACGTGGTGTAAAAACCTAGTATTAGTTATGCCTAGCAGCTAAAAGATTCGAGGAAACCAAGGTTTCCATAGTTTGTATCAGAGCCTCGTGGCTCATGATGCTAGGACCAACAAGGTTTTCGTGTTTTGAGAAGAAAATAAAAATTCGTCTAGGATTTTTCTGGGTGATTTTGTGTGCGCAGCAGTATTCAGAAGGTCATAACTTTTTATTGGACCGTTGGATCGTTACGAAATTTCTTGTGTGTGTTCTATACACATATATCAACACATCCACCGGAGGGATTCTCAAGATCTATTCCCAAGAAAAAGTTAGTAAGCGTCGAAGTTAGCAATGATCATATGCAGTTTTCTATGAACAGCCGTATTCAAGACACGATTTCTCCTTCTTTAACCGTTGGATCATAGTGAAATTTCTGCTATAGATTCTTGGCACTTGTGTCTATGATCTCACTGATGGGATCTTCGATCTAAGCTCTCATGAAGAAGTTATTCGAGGTCGAAGTTGACTGCATAATGAGGTATTCAAATTTCTGCTTTTACATAAAAACATGAATTAGGGTTTCTATAAACCCTAGATCAACTTAAAGCAGAAATGTTTGAGGTATGTGTTGGGAATAAAATGTAGCCAAGACACTTGGACGCTGACAAGAGGAAATTGGACGTTGATAAGAAGAAACCAAGCGTTGTCAAGACAAGCGTTGACCGGAAGAAGTCAAGCGTTGATAAGAAGAAGTCAAGCACTGACAGGATACTTAGTCTACACGTTTAATGTTTCTAGTATGTTTCTAGTAAAGATATGTTCGACAATGTATTTCTTATGTTTATCTTTAACTAAAATAGTTGATACGTAGACTCTTGTACAAGGTTCCTTGATCTATAAAAGGAGGCCTTTAGGTTTAGTTCAAATTATGTTTTTACACTTTCATTGTACGCAAGTTCGATTAATCAATCAAAGTGAAAGTTTGGTTTATCTGTTTTGTTTGTTCTTCATTCAAGTATTAATTTCGCATAGTACTTGAATTGTTTATACAACAAAGTTTCTCTAAGTGTTTAACTTGATTTAATCTCGTTTACACAAAGCTAAATCGATCTAAGTTTAGGATCCACAAGTGGTATCAGAGTTTGTTGAGAAACTTTGATCTAAAGAACACAAAAACCCTAAATCCCCAAAAACCCTAATTTCAAGAAACCCTAGAATTCTAACAACATATCTAATCCAGAGTTAACCTCCTCCTCAAGCCATAGCATCAAGATTCCCATGCTAGACCCAGACAACTTTGAACTGTGGAAGTTCAATTTTGAGCAGTATCTTCAAATCCATGACCACATCCTATGGGAAATTATTAAATATGGAAACACATTCAATAAGGCTGCCAAGATCCTAGCTGCTATCACTCTAAGATCAAATCCAGGCTCAAGTGCTGAGGATCGAAAAGAAAAACCTGAAGATGGAAGAGCTTTCTCAGCTGAGGACATTGCAAAGAGAAGGAATGATATGAAAACCCTAAGCATCCTCAAACTTTCCTTGGGACAAGAAAATCAGCACAAATACAGAGGCTATTAGTCTGCCAAAGAACTTTGGGCAGCCCTTCAAGTTACTTATGGTGGTAATGATGATACAGCCTCTGAGAAAAAGAAGCAACTCTTGCATGAGTATGCTGTGTTCAAAGCTCTTCCCAATGAAAAGCTAAATGGAGTGAAAAGCAGACTTCTTGACATTAGAAGCAAGTTTTCATTTATGGGAACAGTGCATGATGATGCTGATATCATCACCACTTTTTTTAAAAGTCTTGGTGATGCATGGAAGATTGAAGCAAGGTCTATGATTGCTAATAATACTCACAAAAGTTCCACCTCTGATGACGTCTATAATAAATTAAGGATTGTAGAAAGTGAAATCCTTTCAAGTCAAGGAAGCAAGTCTACCAATGGAAATATGGCCTTTTTCTCACATAGTGAAGGTCAATTTGATCAAAGGGAGTCATACATGCACCCCGTTACTGGATCACCTTGTGTCAACGTTGGATCAGGCTTTGTTAGCGCCTCACATTCAGACGCTGACACATACAATGTTGACTCACCAAGAGTTAAGCCTGCTGGTATTGATCTAGATATAGTGTGTGCATACATTGCTTCATTGCCCAATGGTTCAATGATTACATATGAGGACCTTGAGCAAATTAGTGATGAGCACTTGGAGGAGATGGACATAAAGTGGAATATGGCACTTGCAAGCATAAGGGCCAATAGATGGAATAGAAGATTCAGGAAGAAGATGACTTTTAATGCTAAAGACACTGCTGGGTTTGATAAATCCAAGGTTGAGTGTTAAAATTGCCATATAATGGGTCACTTTATGAGAGAGTGTAGATCTCCTAGAAGATCTGATGCTGGAAAGCCTTCAAGTCAAATTGTCAAGGTTGAAGATACAAAATCTATGCTTGCCATGCAAGAGATTGATGGTGTTGGCTGGGACTGGAGCTTTTTGGCCAAGGATGTGGAAGAGAACAAGGCATTGGTTGCAGAAAAGGAGGAAGAGGAGCATGTTCACTATGCTCTCATGGCACATTCTTCATCTTCATTAGACAATGAGGTATATGATGATGCATTTTGTAGTAAGGGTTGTCGTCTAAACACTGAAAAGATTAACAAAGAAGTTTTAAAATTAACAGCAGATGTTTTTGATGAAAAATGCAAGTTATCTAATTATCAACTTACTCTTACCCAAACTGAAAAGACTGTGGCTGAATATAAGAAAATAGAGCTTGACCTAAAAGATTAAATCAATGTTTTGACTCATGATCTAAATGCTAGTGTTGAGGTTAGGAACATCCTGGAGAGATCCAATTGTGTTATACAAGCTAAGTTAGATGAGGCTATCAAAAACAAAGATAATGTAGATCTTAAAATTCAAAATTTTGATCAAGCTTCTAAAACATTAGAAAAATGTGTTAGTGAACAAAGGGATTCTAGGGATATGAGTGGGATTAGGATGAAAGAATATGTTGGTGTTCCACCACATGCTGGGAACTTCTATGGTGTCCTTAGAAAGGATTTGTCTTGGACTGGTATACCAAAACTCCAAGAAGAGGAATTTATTCCTCCACCAAGAGTTGTTACTCTAGTAGAGGAATACAAGCAGAAATTGACTGATTTGGACCAATGGAAGAAAGCCAACCCTACTTTGTTTGTTAAGGGAGGCATGCTTAGTGACAACCCAAATGAGTCAACACCCATAAAAGTGACCAATCCTACTACTGGAAAGATTGTTGACCTTGGCTTAAACGTTGATAGAAAACCTAGTATTAAATATGCAGAAATGTATAGAAAACCTAGGTCACCAAAAAGTCAAGTTAGTGATAATAGAACAAGTTTCTTTTCATCTAGACATAGAGTTATGTCTAGAAAAGCATGTTATACTTGTGGGAGTTTTTCACATTTGGCTTATAAATGTGTCAATGCTTCAAAGGTCAATGCTGATAGAAAGTCAACCATGCTAAACCCAAACCTTTTGTCTAGCAAAGTCCACAAGTCATTAGACTAGCCCTATTCTTTACTAAAGGTCTAATACTTATGGACAAAAGCCTTTTCAAAAGAACAATACATGGTCTAACAGACAATGGGTTCCTGTAGCAAACCCTAGGTTTGACTGTAACACCCCATTTTGATAAATGGAATGTCACGCGTAATTATGGCGTGTCATCAAAGCATGCAAGGTAATATGTACTAAAACATACATGACCATAGGGAAAACCGAAATCAAACATCGGTTCCCAAACATAAGCCCAAAACATAAGTAAAGTAAATGAACAAAAAGGAAGACTAAACAAGCAAAAATATAAAGGCAAGAGGAGAAGGAATCTAAGGTAGCTCCCATCCTATGCATGTCCTCCAAATGCTCCAGTTAGGGATACCTGCCATTTTGGGACATGGAAAGGAAAGTAATGGCTGAGCAAAACGCTCAGTGCACGGATATAGACATAGTATGAATGACTAAAACATAATAAAGACTTAATAGCAACGGAAATGTATAAGTCCTGGAAAACCTGGAACATGTTCATAAAACTGGTTTTATAGTTTGAAAAGCCTTATGTTTATCTTATGAAAACTGTTTAACATATTTTACCATTAGTCAATATAGGTCATGAAAATCCACCGTGCATGAATACTTCGAGGGTGACCTCGTCATGCAAATTAGAGGGGCTGCCTCTAATTTAATATACTGGTTTGGGTAGGAGGGATCAGCTCCTTGTGAAGGATGCAAGGCACACACCACATTCACACTGAATAATCTGCTGAAAAACATGTAACTAGGATGCACCCATACGCCCCACATGATAAATATAATATATGGCCAAAGACTGAAGGGACGCCACTTGAAATCACTCCGCCGTGGTGAAGTCATAACATCAGTGCCTCTAATGTTATGGTTATGGTACCTCCATAACTAGGTGAAACTGGTCATGCATGTATCTGGCTATAGGTATTCTATGTTAAACATAAGCAATTCAAACATATAAACTTAACGGGAAAACATTTGGCTGCATACGGGGAATCCTAATAAGGAAAGAATGTCCATACTTAAAGGACGGGAATCCGTACCTTATGTCCAGTGAACGAAGAAGACAAACGGAAGAGAGTCCTACTTCGGTATCACTAATGCTACATAAATACATACGTGTATAAGTATCTTATTACTACATACGTAACTGGTTTTATATCATGTCTTAGCTTATTTTATACGTTCATGTCATGTTTTACTGTTTTAAGCTTTAAATTGTGTTTATCTTATATTCTGTCAATTCTGATTAAGTATTACTTGTATTTCATGTATTATTATACTTATTGTGTAATAATAAGTAACTTTCTAAAAATAGCAGGTTTCCAAAAATAGAAAGTTATTATAAATAGAAAGTTTCCAAAAAATAGAATTACTGCTTAAAATAGACAAGTTTCTAAAAATAGAAAGTTTCCATAAATAGATTAGCTGCCTTAATTAAATAAGTTTCTAAAAATAGAAAGTTTCCATAATTAGGTATAAGCTGGTTAAATAAGCTAAGTATATAAGCTTAAGTGTTTTCTGATTATTTTTCTAAGTCATAATGGTATAAGGTATAGTTTATTAATTATTACATGTAAATTAAATAAACTATAGATTAAAAGTATTTAATTAAATATAAGCATGATTTAATTAAATTAAAGCGCATAAAATACTTAGGTTAAAACATGTATTATTAATTATATTAATATAACCTAAGTCATGAGAATTAATTAATTATAGGTCATGGTTTTAATAATTAATTAATTACTTACTCTAATTTTCATGATTAAAATACTTAGGTTTAACTATGTATTAATAGTAAAATAATTAACCTAAATCATGATAATTAATTAATTATAAGTCATGGTTTAATAATTATTTAATTACTATAGTCTAAATTAAATAATTAATAATACTTAGGTTAAATCGTGTATTATTAATTTATAATAATAAACCTAAGTCCATGTTCTAAGTAAATTAATTATATAGCATGTTAAATTAATTTAATGAATCTAGTAATAAAAAGTCATGATTTATTAGTTTAATTGTCTTGTATTTAATATACATGTTAAGCTAATTAAACGCGTAAAATAATAACCCGTACCCATGTATTAGTTTATTAAAATGCGTCAAAAACCGAACCCGTGGAATCCCGTGAAAATCGTATTATTTTACATATACACCGAACCAAACAGCCCCTTAATTATGCTTATTAAACGGAATGCCAAACGCACCCTTAGGTTGTTTGTAAACCCAAAACCAAACACCCTTTAACTGCCAGTTTCCCCCTGGCAGTTCTGGGTTCCCCCTACTTGCTATAATTTCCCCACCAAGACCTGGGTGGTCTCGGTTCCCACTGCTATCACAAACCCACCACTGGTCGCAGCCAGTGGTTCCTCCTGCCAGGCCAACGCTGCCACTGTTAAGCCAAACGCACCCCTGCTGGCAGCAGGGGCTTGCGGCTGATGGGGAAAAAGGGCCACCGAGACCATGAGTGGTCTCGGTTTGTGTGCAAACTGGCCAAACGAAACCCCCTATTAATCTAACATCAATCCCAACGTGTTTTTAACATGTTTTACTTATTGGATTCAGATTCTTGGTCAATCGAATAAAAGAAAGGAAACTAATATAAAAAAAACATTATAGGGTTTACCTAGTTTTGTTTCTTAGGATTTGGGATACAAACGCATTCCTGTTTTCCGTAGATCAAAGGCACGACCTGTTTCTGTTTCTTGGTGATGAACCGTCGGCAGGGAGAAGCAAGAGAAGAAGGTGACGGCTTGTATTAGTTTTTAGGGTTTTAATGATTTTGTCTAAATAAAAAAGTGTACCCCGTCCCTTTTCCTCTTTTAAGCCGACCAAACAACCCCATTGGGCCTTGAGCCCAATTACCTCTTGTTTCCTTTGTCTAACAGCCCAATAAAGCCCTTATGCATTTTTATTTAATTCGCGACTTGTTAAAAGGTACGCGTAATCGTGTTATAAAATGTCGTGGATTTCATAGTTATTATTATACATGTTTAACGAAATATTAATGACGTAATTACTTGTCGTGTTATTTTAAATATACGCAATAATAATAATCGTTTAAATGTTCGTGATTACGTGTTACGTAGTTTACGTAATTGAATTAGTTGTCGGTCGTGACCTAATATATTTATTCGTGTTCGTAATAAATATATATACGTAATTAATATTAGCTCGTGATTAATTTACGTTCATGATTTCATGATCGCATGTTCCTGATTAATTATTGTTTAAATAATTATTGTGTGTTCGTACGTAATAAATACTTATCGTGTTCTAACACGTACGTAATACGTAAAATTCCAACACGTGAACGTAATCATACTATAAAAGGAAAGTTTTAATCTAGTACGTACGATCTTAAAGGTACTATTCATGGTAAAAGTATGTGGGTTTTACAACTCTTCCCCCCCTAAAAAGAATAATTCGTCCCCGAATTATAGATAACGTAACTGAAAGAGAAACATACTCGAATTAAACTGAGAGGGTGTAAAATAAATGAACGCACAGGTGACGTGACAGAAAGAACGCAGAACTTGACATGTCTTGAAAGGACATGGACGTGACGTGACTGAAAGGACATATCTAATTGATAAGAGAAAAACGGATAAGAAGTCCGGATGAACTTGTCCGTTTCCAAGTGGCTTCCCTCTTGGAACGGTTCCTTCACAAGATCTAGACACAAATCATAAATCTTGGTCCTCCTGACCTTGACTTGGAATACGAAGAAGTTCTTGGTTATCGCCTTAAGGTAGATCTCCTAATTTGATCGAGGGAATAAGAATTAACGTGTAAGGGGAACTAAAATGTTACGATGCAAGACAATCTGACTTAACTGATAATTAGAAACGATGCGCGAGACATAAAGAAACGTAGTACGTGAAAAATTTTGAACGTGATACGTGAAAAATTTTCAACGTGCTACGTGGAGATATGGCGAGTGTAGTATGAGTAAACATATCGTGATCCATGATACGTGTAACATATCTTGATCATGATATGAGGAACGTGGAATGAACATGACATGTGAAACATATCGTGAACATAGAATATAATGGCGGTAACGCCAAACGTTACAAGGTGAGACATAGAATATCACAAGAAACGTCTATCTGAGGATAGGGAGTTATACTAAACTTGGGTCTGGTCTCTCAAGTTCTTGCAAAACTTCTCAGAATGAGAGAAAAAATGAATGTAAAATCGTAAGCCGAGATACCATGGTGTCATGAACGCGAGCGCGAAAGCAAGTCATGGAATTAGAATGAAGACGTGAAGTAAATAAGGAGCATAATTGCGAATCTTTGTCTGACCCGATAACTGAGTAATTACCAAGTGATCGGATGATCCTTGGTTGGAACATGTCCGATCAATCTATTGGTTCTGAAATCCTTGCGGATGTAAGGATTTGTAGACTTGATCAAACTGTTGACAATAACCCAGATATCATCATGCTTCTTCTGAGTTTGTTGTAATCTGGTAACTAAAATCCATGGAGATCTTGTCCCTTTTCGATTCACAATTTCAGATGATGAAAACATCCTACTCTGTTGGTGTCCTATCTTAACCTGTTTGTATGACAGGTATGAAGATATGAACGTAACTGTATCTTGCTTCATCGAACTTCATACATAGGAGTTTGTGAAACTCTGAGTCTATGAATCTAAACTTCTCTTAGCGTAGGATTTTCTATAACACCTAAAGTAATGTAGGGTTATCTCCTTTACGCATAAGCTGAGTCATGGTAAGATTAACCATGCAATTCCATATGATCCAGTAGGTCACTGTAATCAACCAAAATTGATATTGGAAAATTTTCCAGAGTAAAATTTCTCTTGTCACAGAATTTGCAACATAGTGCAGATATGGTCTTCCTGTTCTTCTCTAGGCTTAGAGGAAATCAGGTTATCCTCAATGAAAACACTGATGAATTTTCTAAGATTTCATGGAAACTCATTCTTATAATGCCATTGGAGCATTGATGAGACTAATTCAAAATCATAAATCTAGCATGACCGAGTCATGAACGAATAGCAGTCATAGACATGTCCTGCTCTTTCACTCGTCACTGTTGGCAGCATGATCATGAGTTGGATCTTGGAAAAGTGATTAACACTATAAGATCGATTGGACATGTTGTCAATACGTGGAGGAGAATAACGGTTATGAATGGTGATTTGTTTAAATCGACGATAGTCGACACATAATCTCATGGTACCGTCTTTCTCCTTGAAGGTTCTTCTGGAATGTATGGGAAGATTTTGGAAAAATCAACTGGCTATGCGTAAAAGGACTTAAGTAGTCGTGTCTTACTAACAGCTAGAAAATTTTAGCGACCATGGCTAACAACGCACATGCTTGTAAGCATAGATAATTTGTACAGATTTTCCTGATGGAAAATCAAGCTGAATGTATTCAGGAGCCTGAACATTACTGTACATAATTATGAATCGTAGCATGGTGTCTTGTTCATAGTCCATAATTAGGATAAGTTCATCTCGTGTCTGTCCGAGGAAATGCGTTAGCAGCTTGGATCTTATCATTAAGCTGAAGGAAAACCTTCGTATACCTGGGAATACGAAAGGCGTCCTTCATGGTCATGAATATATGAACTATGGTGAAAGAAATGAAAGTGACATCAACAACGTGACAGTTCTCACTGATGCGCCGATAATGGTGTTGAAATTCTTGTGGCCTGATTAATACATGGCACAACAAAATGGATATACCCTTGGAGGGTACCCTGAATTTCTTAGAAATATTCCATAGTTGTACGTGAGTCATGTGTCTTGACTCGTTTCTTGGAACTATAAGCATGACATATGTCTTGATTGGTGTCTTGACATGTGTCTTCAGAAAGTATACGTGAGACATGTGTCTTGACTGATGTCTTGACATGTGTCTTGAGACGTAAAACAATATAATTATAATATTAGGTTATTATGCCAGACTTGGCGGATCGGTTGGACTACTGATTCTTTATATGTCTGATCACGTCCGCGGCCGGAGCCTCGGTTGCGATTTCTAGGATAGTTTTGTCATTGTAGTGGTTACTATCGTCCTGTCTGTCAGTTCCATGACGGTAATTCTCATGACCGTGATTCATGTAACTATTCAGCTGAGTGGCCGGCTGGTACCGGTTTGCACTCATATGGCTGAAATGACAGCCGAATGACGTGTGACATGTAACTAAGAATTAGGGACAATGATTGATGGAAATCGTCTGATGGTGAAGCATCTTCTCATCCAATTGCTTTGCTCTGACGCCTTTGTCTTCATCTTGTAGGATCTCCAGGTTGTGAACAGCATCCGCATCTCGTAGCGTCTCTGAACGTCAGCAGCATCAACCTTTAGTAACATCTCCAAGCTATGAGCGGCATCAGCAATCTTGTAGAATATCAACAAGTGGACATATGCCTAAGATGATTCAAAATCGACTAGCAAATACTCGTGAAGTATTGCAAGTGAAATACACGTGGATTTAGGTACGTGTAATACACATGAAATAAGGTACGTGGAGTACACGTAGAATGCATATGAAATGATCGGTATGGGGTTCGATCATTTGTCATGATTTAAGGAAAGTATACCGGTTAAACGGTTAGGAAAACCATTATGATAACCTGGCAATATTAGCATAGACATCATTTTGGTCATATCGAGAAACGTTAAAGTGTGGTTACACAAAATTCAACGATGATTTGCCTGACAGCATGATCAATGAAAACCAACCATGACTGTCATGAAAGCAGAATTCAATGAAATCCAACTATGTCTTGCATGAAGGCATAATAACAAAAGAGACGTAAGACGTAATCCACATGAAGACGGAATTATCATGAAGAAACACGAAACGATTTAACATGAAGGAGTGTATAACATAATCAGCATGAAACTGAGTTTAACCATGACATTATGAAAACATACTTGACATAAAAACATAGTAACTTATGAGGGGACGTGAAAAAATTTTTATGGCAATAAATCATGAGAAAAATTTTATGCATGAAAAACAGTGCATGAATGCGTAATGTAGTTTATAAAAACCTTTATATGTGCGAGGGGACGCCTATGGGTCGGTCCCAAAACAAAAGACATGGCGAGGGGACGCCTATGGGTCGGTCCCAAAGTTAAAAGTTTCGATAAAATCACATGCGACTAAATAGGGCCAGTCCTGTACCAACCATTACTTAGTCATAATCCCTGCAACAATGATACATGAAACATAAATAAATGAAACTCATCTGTCAAAACTTATCAGGAAAAAAAATTTATGTGACTAATTATGAACTACTGGGGTTCCGTCCACATAGCCACAGTTCACGAGGAACATTATGCATGAACAATGACACATAACTAGATATGAATGACGGTTGTCCATCCATATTAGTAAAACAATATCGATGAAAACATCAAGGTTAAAACCTCAAGGTGCTGAAAACGTCATGGTTAAAACAACAATGCGCTGAAAACATCAATACATGGAATAACAAACGTTGGCTTAGGAAGCTCCTGCTGACTACCCACTAGTCACAGGTCGAGTTTAGAGCCTACAGGTCGAAGCCTTGGCTCTGATACCATAATTGTAACACCCCATTTTGATAAATGGAATGTCACGCGTAATTATGGCATGTCATCAAAGCATGCAAGGTAATATGTACTAAAACATACATGACCATAGGGAAAACTGGAATCAAACATCGGTTCTCAAACATAAGCCCAAAACATAAGTAAAGTAAATGAACAAAAAGGAAGACTAAACAAGCATAAATATGAAGGCAAGAGGAGAGGGAATCTAAGGTAGCTCCCATCCTATACGTGTCCTCCAAATGCTCCAGTCAGTCCTTGGGTACCTGCCGTTTTGGGACATGGAAAGGAAAGTAACGGTTGAGCAAAACGCTCAGTGCATGGATATAGACATAGTATGAATGACTAAAACATAATAAAGACTTAATAGCAGCGGAAATGTATAAGTCCTGGAAAACCTGGAACATGTTCATAAAACTGGTTTTATAGTTTGAAAAGCCTTATGTTTATCTTATGAAAACTGTTTAACATATTTTACAATTAGCCAATATAGGTCATGAAAATCCACCGTGCATGAATACTTGGAGGGGTGACCTCATCATGCAAATTAGAGGGGTTGTCTCTAATTTAATATACTGGTTTGGGTAGGAGGGATCAGCTCCTTGTGAAGGATGCAAGGCACACACCACATTCACACTGAATAATCTGCTGAAAAACATGTAACTAGGATGCACCCATACGCCCCACATGATAAATATAATATATGGCCAAAAACTGAAGGGACGCCACGAGCAATCACTCCGCCGTGGTGAAGTCATAACATCAGTGCCTCTAATGTTATGGTTATGGTACCTCCATAACTAGGTGAATCTGGTCATGCATGTATATGGCTATAGGTTTTCTAAATTAAACATAAGCAAGTCAAACATATAAACTTATTCTACGGGAAAACATTTGGCTGCATACGGGGAATCCTAATAAGGAAAGAATGTCCATACTAAAAGGACGGGAATCCGTACCTTATGTCTAGTGAACGGAGAAAACGAACGGAAGAGAGTCCTACTTCGGTATCACTAATGCTACATAAATACATACGTGTATAAGTATCTGATTACTACATACGTAACTGGTTTTATATCATGTCTTAGCTTATTTTATACGTTTATGTCATGTTTTACTGTTTTAAGCTTTAAACTTTGTTTATCTTATATTATGTCTATTCTGATTAAGTATTACTTGTATTTCATGTATTTTTATACTTACGGTGTAATAATAAGTAACTTTCTAAAAATAGCAGGTTTCCAAAAATAGAAAGTTACCAAAAATAGAAAGTTTCCAAAAATAGAATTACTGCTTAAAATAGATAAGTTTCTAAAAATAGAAAGTTTCCATAAATAGATTAGCTGCCTTAATTAAATAAGTTTCTAAAAAGAGAAAGTTTCCATAATTAGGTATAAGCTGGCTAAATAAGCTAAGTATATAAGCTTAAGTGTTTTCTGATTATTTTTCTAAGTCATAATGATATAAGGTATAGTTTATTAATTATTACATGTAAATTAAATAAACTATAAATTAAAAGTATTTAATTAAATATAAGCATGATTTAATTAAATTAAAGCGTATAAAATACTTAGGTTAAAACATGTATTATTAATTATATTAATATAACCTAAGTCATGAGAATTAATTAATTATAGGTCATGGTTTTAATAATTAATTAATTACTTAGTCTAATATTCATGATTAAAATACTAAGGTTTATCTATGTATTAATAGTAAAATAATTAACCTAAATCATGATAATTAATTAATTATAAGTCATGGTTTAATAATTAATTAATTACTATAGTCTAAATTAAATAATTAAAAATACTTAGGTTAAATCGTATATTATTAATTATAATAATAAACCTAAGTCCATGTTCTAATTAAATTAATTATATAGCATGTTAAATTAATTTAATTAATCTGGTAATAAAAAGTCATGATTTATTAGTTTAATTGTCTTGTAATTAATATACATGTTAAGCTAATTAAACGCGTAAAATAATAACCGGTACCCATGTATTAGTTTAGCAAAATGCGTCAAAAAACGAACCCGTGGAATCCCGTGAAAATCATATTATGTTTACATATACACCGAACCAAACCGCCCCTTAATTATGCTTATTTAATTGACTTCCAAACGCACCCTTAGGTTGTTTGTAAACCCAAAACCAAACACCCTTTACCGGCCAGTTTCCCCCTAGCAGTTCTGGGTTCCCCCTGCTTGCTATAATTTCCCCACCGAGACCTGGGTGGTCTCGGTTCCCACTGCTAGCACAAACCCACCACTGGCCGCAGCCAGTGGTCCCCCCTGCCAGGCCAACGCTGCCACTGTTAATCCAAACACACCCCTTCTGGCAGCAGGGGCTTACGGCTGATGGGGAAAAAGGGCCACCGAGACCATGAGTGGTCTCGGTTTGTGTGCAAATTGGCCAAACGAAACCCCTTATTAATCTGACATCAATCCCAACGTGTTTTTAACATGTTTTACTTATTGGATTCAAATTCTTGGCCAATCGAATAAAAGAAAGGAAACTAAAATAAAAAAAACGTGATAGGGTTTACCTAGTTTTGTTTCGTAGGATTTGGGATACAAACGCTTCCTGTTCTCCGTAGATCAAAGGCACGACCTGTTTCTGTTTCTTGGTGATGAACTGTCGGCAGGGAGAAGCAAGAGAAGAAGGTGACGGCTTGTATTAGTTTTTAGGGTTTTAATGATTTTGTCTAAATAAAAAAGTGTACCCCGTCCCTTTTCCTCTTTTAAGCCGACCAAACAACCCCATTGGGCCTTGAGCCCAATTACCTCTTGTTTCCTTTGTCTAACAGCCCAATAAAGCCCTTATGCATTTTTATTTAATTCGCGACTTGTTAAAAGGTACGCATAATCGTGTTATAAAATGTCGTGGATTTCATAGTTATTATTATACGTGTTTAACAAAATATTAATTACGTAATTACTTGTCGTGATATTTTAAATATACGCAATAATAATAATCGTTTAAATGTTCGTGATTACGTGTTATGTAGTTTACGTAATTTAATTAGTTGTCGGTCGTGACCTAATATATTTATTCGTGTTCTTAATAAATATATATACGTAATTAATATTAGCTCGTGATTAATTTACGTTCATGATTTAATGATCGCATGTTCGTGATTAATTATTGTTTAAATAATTATTGTGTGTTCGTACGTAATAAATACTTATCGTGTTCTAACACGTACGTAATACGTAAAATTCCAACACGTGAACGTAATCATACTATAAAAGGAAAGTTTTAATCTAGTACGTACGATCTTAAGGGTACTATTCATGGTAAAAGTATGCGGGTTTTACATTGACGCTGATAAGGGTAACTTCAGCGTTGACAAGAACAAATTAAACGCTGACAGGAATGTTTCCAACGCTGTTAGACCAGGTAATGCTAAATACTTGCAGCCAAAGGGAAAGGGGTCTAAAGCTACTTCTAGCTTATCTTGGATACCTAAACAAGACCAAAACCCTAATTCAGATAGGATTTCTATGACATGTAACAGATTTCATTATATTTCAAAGGTCATAACTAAACCAATTGGGATTAACTGGGTGTTTAATCCACAAAGGGATGAACAAGGGGTTGTCATAAGGACTAAGTCTGTTCTTGTTGAACAACCAAATGAATCCAAGTCTGCTCAGGCTTGGGTTCCCAAAGAAAACTAATTTGTTTTCTTTATGTGCAGGGTATTCAAAAGCAGGTTAATGACTATGGATATTGGGATAGTGGATGCTCTAGGCACATGACAGGGAAGGAAGATTACTTGACAAACTTTACCCCCATTAAAGATGGTGACAAAGTGTACTTTGGAGGCGGATATGGAACTATCACTGGCAAAGGCACTCTTATCACCAACAATTTGCATTTTGAGAACGTGTTTTTGGTAAAAGAACTTGACTATAATCTGTTTAGTGTATCACAAGTTTGTGATAACAAAAATAAGGTTCTTTTCACAGATACTGAATGCTTGGTGTTGAGCAAAGATTTTAAATACCTGATGAGAAATTCATCGATTATAGAACACCTAGGCATAAGGACATTTATAATGTGAATCTTAATGGAATTAGGATGAATAATAATCTGTCATGTCTGTATGCTAAGGCTTCAGTTGATGAGAGTAATCTTTGGCACAGAAGATTAGGGCACATTCATTTTAAGAACATAAATAAACTTGTGATACATGGTTTAGTTGATGGTTTGCCTGAAAAGGATTTCCACAATGACCATTCTTGTGTTGCATGCCTTAAAGGCAAACAGCACAAAGTCTCCTTTAAGTCCAAACATGTGCATTCTAGTTCTAAACCACTTCACTTGCTGCATATGGACTTGTTTGGTCCAACTAATATAGAAAGTTTAAATGGTAAATCCTACTGTTTTGTCATCACTAATGATTTTTATAGCTTTACTTAGACTTTCTTTTTGGCTTTGAAAAGTGAAACTGCTGATGTTTTGATTAACTTTATTACCCAACTAGAGAAGAAGACTGGGAATGAGGTTAAAATACTTAGAAGTGATAATGGTGGTGAGTTTAGAAATAAGCTGTTAGATGACTTTTGTGCCAAGAAAGGGATTACTAGACAATTTAGTATATCTAGAACCCCACAACAAAATGGGGTAGCTGAGAGGAAGAATAGAACACTCATAGAAGCAGCTAGGACTATGTTGGCTGATGCTCACTTTCCCATTGCATTTTGGGTTGAGGCTGTGAATACAGCTTGTTATGTACAGAATAGGGCATTAATCAACAAGATCAACAACAAGACACCTTATGAGCTATTTTGGAGTAGGAGACCTAATATTGGTTTTCTTAAACTCTTTGGCTGTCATGTAGTTGTTTAAGACACTAGTGATGCCTTAGGAAAGTTTAGTGCTAAAGGTGATGAAGGCTACTTTATGGGTTATTCAGTGCAGAGTAGAGGATACAGGGTTTACCTTAAGAAAGGAAAACGTATTCTTGAAAATATACATGTTAGGTTTTTAGAAAGTAAACCCAGTGATCCTAAGAGTGGACCAAATTGGTTATTTGACTTGGAACCTCTATCTAAAACTTTGAATTATATGCCTGTTACTAATCCAGACATTGTGAAGGTGACTTCAGATGTTGTGGAAGAACCAGTTGTTGAAATTTCAGGTATACAGGTTGATAAGGAGGTTTGATCACAAGCAGATAAATCAGCACCCATACTTGAGTATGTTACCATTCCTATATGGACAGATGCATTTGCTGCTGCTGCTGCTGGAAAAGAGAAAGGTGGTCCACAAGTATCACCAGTTGAAAACATGCATGATTCTTCAGGCGCTGACAAAGGAAAATCTGGCGCTGACAAGACAAATTCATGCGTTGATGGATCAAACGTTCACAGCCCTACTTCAGGTGTTGACAACTCTTTTGACCATTTGTTCTCTTCCAGTGTTTTTGAACATGGTGAACCTTCAAACAGAAATGGAGAGGTTCATTCAGATGATGATAGAAGAGAATTTGAAGAAGATATTGGCAACTTAGAGAGTGAAATTGATGATAACACAATAATTGAAGGAGGAGTACTTACATCTACCATGAAGAATCATCCTTATTATTTAATCATAGGTGATGTGATGACTCTTGTACAAACTAGAAGGTCTCATCAGAATCATGGAGGATTTATTGCCAATATTCACAAGAAGGTTGATACCCCTCTTGTTCAAGCATGTTTGTTTGCCTGTTTTCTGTCACAACAGGAACCCAAGAAGATTTTTGATGCTCTCAAAGAACCAAGTTAGGTGAAAGCAATGCAAGATGAGCTTCACCAATTTGCTATTCAGGATGTTTGGGAGTTAGTTGATTATCCTAGACATGTCAGACCTATTGGGACAAGATGGGTTCTTAAAAACAAACAGGATGAGAGAGGAATTGTGGTCAGAAACAAGGCACGTTTAGTTGCTCAAGGATATACACAAGAGGAAGGGATAGACTATGAGGATTTCTTTGCACCTATTGCAAGGATTGAGACAATAAGGATTTTTCTAGCCTATGCTTCCTGCATGGGATTTATAGTCTATCAAATGGATGTAAAGAGTTCTTTTCTTTATGGCACAATTGCAGAGGAGGTTTATGTAATGTAGCCTCCTGGTTTTGAAGATTCAGAACATCCAGACAAGGTGTATAGAGTGAAGAAAGCTATGTATGGACTTCATCAAGCCCCAAGAGCATGGTATGGCATATTTTCCACCTATCTGGTGGAAAATGGATTCAAAAGGGGCACCATAGATCAGACTTTGTTTACAAAGAAGACTGGTAAGGATTTCTTACTTGTTCAGGTTTATGTGGATTATATCATCTTTGGCTCTTCTAGTCCAAAGATGAGTGAAGACTTTTCCAAACTCATGACAGACAAGTTCAAGATGAGTGCAATGGGAGAGATGAACTTCTTTCTAGGGTTACAAGTTCAGCAGAAAGAAAATGGTATCTTCATCTCTCAAGACAAATATGTAGCAGAAATCTTGAAGAAGTTTGTCTTTTGTCCACATGAGAAACGGGATAGCACACCCATGGATAGGGAACACCCTTGGGGAAAGGTTGGAGATTGAAAAGAGGTGGATGTCAAGCATTATAGGTCAATGATTGGATCATTGATGTATCTCACATCTTCTAGACCTGACATTATGTTTGATGTGTGTGCATGTGCACGCCATCAAGCGACTCCTAAAGAGTGTCCTCTTTATGTTGTCAAGAGGATTTTTAGGTATCTTAGGTGCTATCCCATATTGGGATTATGGTATCCAAAAGATTCTCTATTGGAGCTTATTGCATATTCAGACAGTGACTACGGGGGTGACAAGTTTGATAGAAAATCCACAACTGGTGGATGCCAATTTTTTGGGAGTAGGTTGATATCTTGGCAATGTAAGAAACAAACAGTGGTAGCCAATTCTATAACTGAAGCAGAGTATGTTGCTGCAGCTGCTTGTTGTAGACAAGTCTTATGGATTCAGAACCAGTTGTTGGATTATAGGTATAATTTCATGCATACCAAGATTTTTGTAGACAATAACAGTACATTATGCATTATTAAAAATCATGTACATCATTCTAAAACAAAACACATAGAAATTAGACATCATTTTATAAGAGATTGTTTTGAAAAAGGTTTAATACAACCAGATAGGGTTGACATAGAGGAAAATGTGGCTGATTTATTAACTAAACCTTTTGATACTGGGAGATTTCAATACTTGGTAACAAGTATTGGACTGATCAATCTTACTTAATATGTGTTTTGGGGGCTTAATGTAAAAGTATGTACAGGATATGCATTGTTGTTGGTCTTTGTACAAAATTAGATTTTCCACTTTATTTGTCTAACGCTGACAAAGGTTATTTTAACGCTGACAAGTGTTAAATTGACGTTGTCAACAACATGTTAGTTTTGTGGTTTTTGATCTAATTATGCAGGCGTTGTTGGCATTGTACAAATGGATACAAAGTTGCTTATAGATTCTTGGAGCATTATTGAAGCATGTTCAAGTTTATGGATGATGGTTGGAATATTTATATTCCTATCTTGACATAAATTTTTATTACATGCATTTTATTTGGCAACTTATGTATCATAGTTTAAGGGGAGGTTTAGGAAACCTTTAGGACTTTTTGGGTATTCATATAATACTCTTATCACAATTCTATATTGTGTCCACTAGTGACTACAAATTAGTTTACTGAATCGTGAGGCACTGTAGCATGCAAAGTTGATATACTGTGCACGCTGCCAAGACTTTTTGGCCTAGAATTGGATGTGGTTTGTTGGGAGACTTGGGTATGATTTTTATTGGGCTTACCTGGGAAGTTACAAAGGATTTTATGAGATAACTTCACAATTAAGAACTTTGGTTAGAAAGGGACACTTGAGGACTGTTATTTCTATCTTGCTTAAGCAAGTGTGCATGATTGGACAGTGCTTGCCACCCTATGGTAATTTTCAGTCTATAGGTTATCTTCACTAGGCTAAATCACTTTGTTAAGGTCCTTTTTCAATTTTATTATTTTTATTTTTGGACGTTAACAGTTTTCTTTCCAAACGTTGTTAGGACCGATTTTGATGTTGACATGGCATTTTCCGACGTTGACAAGAATATAGCCATTGGGCGTTAATAGGTTATTTTTTACCGTTGACAAACATTGGGTCCTACCCAGTTGTTATTTTTGACGAAAATTTGGGCCGTAATTTTAGGAGTTGGTAACTTTTTATTAATTCACAAGATAAGTTATATCTTTTCAAGATTTTAATCATTATGTTTTGAAAAATAACTGCCTTATATTTTACCAATCACATGTGCTTACCTCTCCTATATATTTGGCTCATTATTTTGAAACAGGGTAACTGCTTATTCTTGTCTAACTAAAGTTTCACACATATTCATCTTTCATACCATATATCACAGCTTTCTACATCAATGGCGCCTAAGTTTAAACCGAGTGATTTGGTATTGGGGTTCAGAAGTCAGCACAACATGGTTGCCTATTTAGAGGCTGACAACACTCTGTTTCCTCAATATAATCAGATGGTGGAGTATTTAAATGCATCCCCTTTAAGGTATGCACTTTCTCAAACTCCTCTTATCCCTGTCACTCATATTAAGCAGTTTTGGAATATTGTCACTTCCTCAACGGTTAATAATGTGACTACATTGACTGCTACAGTCCATGGGCTTCCATGGGTGGTTACTGAAGCCTTGGTTCGCCAGGCTTTGCATCTTAATGATGTAGATGGTATAACCACCCTACCCATTGGTGAGCTAGAACAAGGACTTCAAGCTTTGTGTTATCCTTTTCCTGAAGAGGGATCTTTAAACAAATATTCAAAACAGGAATTTCCCCCAGCTTGGATGTACTTAATACATGTCATTCTTTAATGCTTGAGTCCCAAATGTACTGCACACAATGAAATTAACAGGTCAATTGGTAGTGCCATTGTGTGTATTGCCACTGGGCAAAAATATAATTTTTCTAAAATGATTTTTGATGGCATGTGTAAAAACAAGGGCAGCAAGATGACTCTTGCTTACCCAAGATTTTTGCAAATGGTTTTTGATGTACAAATATATTGCACCAGGGATCATGATGATTTTTATGCGATCCCTGTGCAAAAGAAAGAAATTTTTGGAAAGATGTATTCACCCCCATACAGAGACTTACCTCTTACCCAAGCCATGCTTGCTGTTATTGCAACAGCACAACCTCAACCAGACCCACACCCACAACCAGACCCATTACCTGAACCATCACCATCACCCCAGCATATGGAAATTAACCAAGATCCCTTCAACGCTAACACGTTAAATGTTGGCGTTGACACTTCAAATCCAAACGCTGACACCCTTTTACAACAAAGCCAAACACCCCTTAACCTCCAAACTAAAACCCAATCCACATCATCCTCTTCACCCCCAGACTTTAGGATGGAAAAACGCCAAAGGACTACTGGAGTGTTCTCCTCTAGTGGTCCTAGCCACCAGGTACCATCATCATCTTTACCCATCATTAATATATTAGATAAGGGTAAAGGGATTATGGTAGAAACAGTGGTTCCCAAGGATGCAGCCCAAGTAAAGTTTGATTCCATGTTGGATGCACAACTTGAGAAAGAAGATAAGATGAAGGAGACCGCTATTGAGAGTAAGGAAAGCAGTGGTGATGAGAGCACAAATTCAAGTGTTATGATTATTGAAGAACCAGAAAGGCTTGAATATGGTGATGAGTTGGCAAGGGAAATGCTTGTAGAGTTGAAGAATCAGGTGGATTATGAGATGCCTAAAGTTGCTCAGATGTACTTTGCATAGGAGAATAAGGTGATGGAAAATCCAGACATGACTTTATCAGATCAAATTTGGGGTTTGGAGATTCTATTAAGAGTTCAAAGAGATTGCAAGGTGATTCTGAAATATAAAGCTAGCAAAATTCTTTCACAGACCAAGACAGAAAGAAGGGAGCTCTATTACATGTTGCTCAGATGTCATCAAACAGGTTGGACTTTTAGAAAGTTGCAGGGATTGTCCTTTGATGAATTGGAGTATAAGGATTATGTTTATGGAGATGCTGGAACAAGTTTCTAAGCCAAGCGCTGACAAGAGTAAGTTGAGCGTTGACAAACAGGTTTTTGACGCTGACAAGCCAAGCGTTGATATGAGTAAGTTAGGCGTTGACACACATGTTTTGGACGTTGATAGACCTACAGGTATGGTTGATGTATCCCAATCATCAGCTATCATCAAAGATGTGTCTACACAGGTACCATCATCATCTTTACCCATCATTGATATATTAGATAAGGGTAAAGGGATTATGGTAGAAACAGTGGTTCCCAAGGATGCAGTCCAAGTAAAGTTTGATTCCATGTTGGCTGCACAGCTTGAGAAAGAAGATAGGATGAAGGATACTGCTATTGAGAGTAAGGAAAGCAGTGGTTATGAGAGCACAGATTCAAGTGTTATTATTATTGGAGAACCAGAAAGGCTTGAATACGGTGATGAGTTGGCAAGGGAAAATCTTGCAGAGTTGAAGAATCAGGTGGATTATGAGATGCCTGAAGTTGCTCAGATGTACTTTACATGGGAGAATAAGGTGATGAAAAATCCAGACATGACTTTATCAGATCAAATTTGGATTTTGGAGATTCTATTAAGAGTTCAAAGAGATTGCAAGGTGATTTTGAAATATAAAGCTAGCAAAATTCTTTCACGGACCAAGAAAGAAAGAAGGGAGCTCTATTACATGTTGCTCAGATGTCATCAAACAGGTTGGACATTTAGAAAGTTGCAGGGATTGTCCTTTGATGAATTGGAGTATAAGGCTTAGTGATGAGACTGCTTTTATACATAGTCTCATCGTCCAAAACGGGCTTAAATTGCATAAAATATCATTAAAACTGCCAAATATATGCTCGTGTTTATTGCTTGTGTATTTTAGGTACGGATATTGAGGAAATAACAAAAAGATCACAAGAATCATTCAAAAACGAACACGGGAAACGAAGCCGCACAATGAACCGGACCCGAATCCTGAATTTCCAAAATGGTCCTTGAAGAATTGAAGATTGTCAACATTGGTCCCTCATTTTTGAAGATTTGGAAAGAAAGGCCCTTGGAGAATTCATTTATACAAGATACATCCTTGGATTTTGAAGACATGTCATGAAAAGCCCTTGAAGAATGCATTTATTGCACTTTTGGTCCTTGATAAAAGTTTGTATAAAACTTGTGCCAAAATTGACAAGTTGATGAAAGTTGTAAACAAAGGAAAAGTGGTTTGTTGCTATTTATTACAAATTGAAGAAGACATGGAAGAAAAGGGGCTAAAACTGCCCAGAAAACCAAAGTACTCCCATCCACTCAGCTAACGCCACTTGTCCCACTATCCCTAATCAACCAATCACAGCTTCTCCATTGTCCACATCACCTCCCACTCACGTTTATTTATCAGATTAGTTTAACTAATCTATTTTTTGGAGGTAAACAACTAATTCAGACCATAAACTAAATCAAACAACCCTGTTTATCATGTTCTTAACATAAACCCTAATCCCTCTAATCCACTCAAATCAAGTGGGTTTCGGCTATAAACTTTCAGATCACTGATTAAACCCACCCCAAACCATTCCCAACTCCCAAAACCTATCACCCTCACCTTATGGACCCTCCCACATGCTCCCCTGCAACAAACTTAGCTACAAAACAAATGTGCACAGTGAAATCCACGGCTCTAAGAGATTTCTTGGTCCCCAATGGTCAACCAACGTTCAAGATCATTCCAATCCAGCTGTCTTCATCAGAATCACATGGGAACACTTTTGACCAAATTTTCAGACCAAGGGCAATTTCGGATTTTCTTGCATAGGTTTTTTTTTTGTATTATTTTATTCATAGCACTAGAACCTTCTGTTTAAGCTTATAAAAGGAGAATGTGGCTTGTACATTTCCCTTTGTTCCAGCTTTTGCTTTAAAATATTTGTAATTCCTTTTTAAAGTTATAAAAGTTGGTATTTGTTTGAAAAGTAATTCCTTTTTATTGTTTAAAAGTTGGTGAGTGTTTGAAAGGCAAAATCTGAGTTCCATTTTTCATTTGGTAAACACTTTGTGTTTAGAATTTTCAAAAAAGGGTTTCAAAAAGGTTTGATAATTTTCAAAAATTCAAGGTTCCAAAGAAGTGAAAGTGGACTTGGATCATTGGATTTCTGATTTTGTACTTGTTTTAAAACGTATTCATTGGGTTATTGGTTTCAAAGGGTTGTGAAAGATTTTTGAGAAAAAAAATCTGTTTTTCCATTTTTCAGACTAAGTTACTGTATCAAAAGCCATAAGCTACAAGCTTATGGGATTTTGATACTTGGATATTTGTTGTTGGTTTGTTGTGGTGTGCAGGAAACAAGAAGGAGACAAGCTCCCATTATCATCCATTTCTTTTCATTTTTTTGTACCAAGCACTTTGCATACCAGCATCCCAAAGAGATCAGCACAAGCCCAGACTTGTAGGAGATGGCTATGCAGCCATTGTGGGACCTGGATGTGGGTCTGATAGGTGTGAAAACACCCATCCTTTTACCACTTATTTCTTACTAAAACAAGACCAAAACGCGTGTTTAATATCAATTGTTTGGAATTATGTGTGGTTTTTGTGTTTATGGTGTTTTCAGAGTCAACTGTATGAATATTGAAGAAAACATGGGATTGCACGGGTTTTATCGAAGAAAAAGACTCAAGACGAAGTCTATTGTCCAAGAGATGCAAAAGATTTGAAGTCAATGGGCCTGTTTGAAGATTTATCGAAGAAAAGGACCCAAAGATGGAAGATTTACAAATGTCGAAGAAACTCAAGTCTATTAAACGAAGAAATTAAAAGACGAGTTGAATTTAATCGTCGACAAATCCCGAATCAGAATCGAAAACGTCAACTTTTCTGAAAAGACGAGAAAACAAGAAGAAAGGGAGAAAGCCCACTCACCAACCAACCACTTAGCCTATAAAAGGAAATCACCCTCACAAATTTGCAAGGAGTTTTTCATTCCCAGTTTCTTCTTTTCTTCCGTAGAAAGCCAACACCATTAAGGTGTTGGTGATTTTTCATTCTTGGTAAACCTTTAAATTTTGTAAGTGTTTAATCTTTCCTTTTGTTTACTTTACATTAATCATCAATATAATCTTTTTATTCATCTTGTTCATCTTCATCTTTTTATTCAAAGTTCTAAAGTTCTTATTTGGTTTATTTAATCTTTTAAAAGTTGTTGATTTTGTGTTTTCATTATTGGGATTTGATCCTTATGGTTAATAGATGATTATTGGTTAGTTTGGTTAAAACCTTTTTGTTTATTTGGCTCGATTTGGTTAAAATTCGTTTTCCCCTGTTTAAGTTCCTGTTACTGTTCTTCATTCCCAGTTATTCCGAACAAGACATTTATTCCTCATAGCCAATTTATTCCTCATAGCCAATTTATTCCTCATAAGCATTTATTCCTCATAGCCATTTATTCCTCATAGCCAATTATTCCTCATAAGCATTTATTCCTCATAGCCCTTTATTCCTCATAAGCATTTATTCCTCATAAGCATGTATTCCTCATAGCCATTTATTCCTCACAAGCATTTATTCCTCATAGCCATTTATTCCTCATAAGCATTTATTCCTCATAAGCATTTATTCCTCATAAGCATTTATTCCTCATAGCCATTTATTCCTCATAAGCATTTATTCCTCATAGTTACTTATTCATCATAAGCATTTATTCCTCATAGCCATTTATTCCTCATAGCCATTTATTCCTCATAGCCATTTATTCCTCATAGCCATTTATTCCTCATAGCCATTTATTCTTCATAAGCATTTATTCCTCATAGCCATTTATTCCTCATAGCCATTTATTCCTCATAAGCATTTATTCCTCATAGCCTTTTATTCCTCATAGTCCATTTATTCCTCATAGCACATTTATTCCGAATAGGGAAAATATTCTGAATATGGAAATTATTCTGAATAGGGAAATTATTCCGAATAGGGAAAATATTCTAAATAGGGAAATTATTCCGGATAGGCCAAATTATTCCGAATAGGGAAATTATTCCGAATAGGCCAAATTATTCCGAATAGTGAAATTATTCCGAATAGGGAAATTATTCCGAATAGGGAAATTATTCCGAATAGGGATATTATTCCGGATAGGCCAAATATTCCGAATAGGGGGATTATTCCGGATAGACAGATTATTCCGAATAGGGCAAACATTCCGAATAGCAAGAATATTCCGGATAAGGGAATTATTCTGGATAGAGAAGATATTCCAGATAATGGAAATATTCTGAATAAGGAAGGTATTCCGGATAGGCAGATTATTCTGAATAGACGAATATTCCGAATAGTGCATTTCTTCAGTTATTCCACATCAACAACATTATTCCGAATCAAGCATGTTTTCAGTGAGGTTATTTTACTACTTTATCGTTTAATTGTTTAATTTTAATTCAACTTTTGTTTCATTAATTGTTTTTGGTTTTAATCTTCATTTACTTCATTCATTTACCTTTTTAGTAGAATAGAAAACCAAACCCACTATTTGTCACCAAGAACAAATCATTCCACTTTGAGCTGTGATCAATTCGAGGAGATTCCGAGAGATTAATCATGAACCCATACAAAACAGTGTATCAAATGGCGCCGCTGTCGGCTCTTCTCGTTAAGATTAACAGTTTTTTGTGAGAACTTGGATTTTGGGATCCGTTCACCGTGAACGTTATTTTTTCATAAAAATTTTCAAAAACCCTAAAAAATATTAAATTTTCAAAAATCCTAAAAATTTAAAAACATAAAAAACCAAAAATATTTTTGCCTTGTTTTTGCCTTGTTAGTTCTTTTGCAGGTGCATGCGTACACGATCAACGTCTTATCAAGAGCCCGAGCCTCTCGAAGACTTAGACATGGCCGGTGTACAAAACAACAACAATAACCCACCTCAAAACAATAATAATAACAATAACAATCCACCTTTCAACAACAATAATAACAACAACAATGAGCCTCTACCGGATAATCGCCCGATGATTGATCTTCTGCAAGCACATGTAGATGGCAACAATGATCCAATTGTCATACCCGCGTTTGCACCCAAAAACTTTGAGCTCAAATCCGGCTTTATCCAGATGGTCTCTGCTCAACCATTCTTGGGGCGTACCATTGATGATCCACATGACCACATCAAGAGATTTCTACAACTCACGAATACGGTCAAATTCAATGGTGTTCCACAAGAGGTAATCCGTTTACAACTTTTTCCCTTTTCTTTAGAGGGACAAGCCCGGCATTGGCTTGCTAAGGAACCGCCACAGAGTATTCTTACGTGGACGGATTTGGAGACCAAATTTATCAACTACTTTTTCCCACCCTCTCGTACTACCGCTTTGCGGAATGAAATCATTAATTTTGAACAAAAGTACGATGAGTCTTTTAGGGAATCTTGGGACCGTTTCAAAGATCTTTTAAGAAAATGCCCACAACATGGTTTTACCAAATTGCACCAAATTAACACTTTTTATAATGGTTTAAGCATGAATGACCAAGATTCACTAAACAGTGCCTCGGGGGGTAATCTTTTGGCTAAGACTTCCAATGCTGCTTGGGATGTCATTGAGAATAAGTCTCGTGTGCAAACCAAGAGTGTTCGGACCAATGTCGCTAGTGCTAGTACTAGTGACAGCGATAAGCGACTTGACAAAATCACTGCGCTTCTTGAATCGCTTGCTACCCAAACTGCCAGCAACATCAACAACATCAATGCTAAAAACGCTCAAGTCAATTCTGTTAGCCAACCATGTGAAATATGCGAGGGTCCTCACTCTTACACCACTTGTACCGCCACCCAAGACTACCCTTCTGAGAATGTGAATGCAGCATACGGTACCTATCCTCAACCCGCTTATCAAGCTCGTCCTCAAGGTGACCGCAACCTGCTTAGCTACCGCTCCAACAACTATCTCTCACCACCTGGTTTTACTCCTAACAATCCAAACCAACAACAAAACCTCAACCGCCCTCCTCAACAACAACAACAATCTCGTGGACCATACATACCACCTCACAAACAACAAAATCCACCTCAAATAAACAACCAAGTTTACCAGCAACCTGCTTATCAACCACCCGCATACAATGCTCCACCCAACCAACCCACCGCTTTACACCAAGAAGTGGAAACCTACATGAGGACTAACGATGTGATCGTGGGAAATCTTCAGCGGGAAGTGCTCAACTTGAAAGCAGACCTGGTGAAACAAGGGAACGATCTGAGAGCTGATAGAAACACTTCGGATAGTCAAACGAATGACTTAAAAAACATGATGGCTAGTTTCTTCCAAGGTAATCGACCCTCTTCTTCGGGTACTCTTCCAAGTAACACCGTTGGGAATCCAAGAGGGGAGATGAAAGCAATCACCACTCGCAGTGGAAAGGTACTAAGGAACCCGAGCTTCCTATACCTCCACCGGTGATTGTGACTAAGGAGAACGAGTCACCTGCTCCTATTCCTCATCCTTCTACTTCCCCAATTTCTCCACCTCTTACTTCTACCCCTCCTCCACCCAAGGATGTGAGTGATCCTTCGATCCCAAAGCCTTCCTCTTCTTCTGATATACCTTATCCATCTAGGTTGAGGAAAGAGAAGCTCAAAAGCAAGGATGATATTCAGGTTTCGAACTTTCTTAAAATGTTCAAACAATTGAATTTCAACATCTCCTTCGCTGAGGCTCTCGCTCACATGCCTAAGTACGCGAAAATGTTCAAAGATCTTCTTAGCGACAAGGAGAAGCTTCTTGATATTGCTAACACCCAACTTAATGAGAATTGCTCTGCAGTACTCTTAAGGAAATTGCCAACCAAGCTTGGTGATCCAGGTCGTTTCTTAATCCCTTGTAACTTCCCGGGAGTAGAGAATTGCATAGCCCTAGCCGATCTAGGTGCTAGTATTAATCTAATGCCTCTAAGCGTTTGGAAGCAATTATCTCTCCCCGAGCTAGTCCCCACCAAAATGACTTTGGAATTAGCTAACCGTACGGTTGCTTATCCAGTGGGGATAGCCGAAGACGTCTTTGTAGGAGTCGACAAATTCACTTTTCCTGCTGATTTCGTTGTCGTTGACTACGACATGGACCCTCGTGTGCCATTTATCGTTGGTCGTCCATTCTTGAGGACCGGTCGCACTCTCATCGATGTTGAAGCTGGTGAGCTTATCATGAGAGTGGGCGACGATAAAATCGTCTTCAACATGGGAAAGTTGTCTAAACAACCTTATTCATACGAGAGTGTTAATTGTATTGACGTTCTGGATGAGGCTTGTGAAGAACACTTTATTGATGCTTGTAAAAATATTCCTACCTCTCTTCCCAATTTTGAGACCGTTTCCTCTATTGATTCATCACTGTCTCTATTTGGAGAAAGTGATTTATTTTGGAAAGATCTTGAAGCCACCATGGGAGATGTGAACTTAGCAAATGACGATTCTCCCACCGATTGGGATGAAGACATGCATTTCTTTGAAAACCTTCTCAAATAAGACAATCTTTCTCCACCATCTCCCACGATTATTGCTATCGATGCTCCGACTTTGAAAATGCCTTCCATCGAAAATCCTCCAGATTTAGAACTTAAGGAGTTGCCGCCCCATCTCGAGTACGTGTTCCTTGAAGAAAACAAGAAGTCGCATGTCATCATCGCGAAGGACTTGAAAGAAGAAGAAAAATCTCGCCTCATCGCCGTGCTTAAAGATCATAAGAAGGTAATTGCTTGGAAAATTTCCGATATCCGCGGAATTGATCCGAACTTTTGTACTCACAAAATTCTCATGGAAGATGACTTTAAACCCGCAATCCAGAGCCAAAGAATGGTTAATCCTAAAATTCATGACGTCATCAAACAAGAGGTTATCAAACTTCTTGATGCCGGCTTGATTTACCCTATTTCGGATTCGCCGTGGGTAAGTCCCGTCCATTGTGTGCCCAAGAAGGGTGGAATAACCGTTGTTTCCAATGAACACAACGAGTTGATTCCCACTCGTCTCGTTACTGGGTGGAGAGTTTGTATTGATTATCGCAAGCTCAATGATGCCACGAGAAAAGACCACTTTCCTCTTCCCTACATGGATCAAATGCTCGAGCGTCTAGCTGGTAATGACTATTACTGCTTCTTAGATGGTTTCTCCGGGTATTTTCAAATTCCCATCGATCCCAAGGACCAAGAAAAGACCACATTCACTTGTCCCTATGGAACATTTGCTTACAAACGCATGCCTTTTGGTTTATGTAATGCTCCTGGGACGTTCCAAAGGTGTATGCTGGCTATCTTCCATGAAATGGTGGAAGACACTATGGAAGTATTCATGGATGATTTCTCGGTTTATGGCAATTCTTTCTCTACTTGCCTTGCCAATTTAGAACGTATGCTGAAGCGGTGTGAAGACACTCGCCTTGTTCTTAATTGGGAAAAATGCCATTTCATGGTAAAAGAGGGCATCGTGCTAGGACACAAAATTTCCAAAGCCGGTCTTGAAGTGGACCGTGCTAAAGTCGATGTTATCGGTAAGTTGCCTCCACCTTCAACCGTGAAGGGTGTGAGAAGTTTCCTTGGTCATGCGGGCTTCTACCGTCGATTCATCAAAGATTTTTCTCAAATCGCTCGCCCGATGACCCACCTCTTGGAAAAAGATACTCCTTTTATCTTTTCCAAAGAGTGTATCGAAGCCTTCAAATCGCTTAAGGATAAGCTAACTAAGGCACCCATCTTGGTTACCCCTAATTGGGAGCTGCCTTTCGAGTTGATGTGCGATGCTAGTGACTTTGCTATTGGAGTGGTTCTGGGCCAAAGAGTGAACAAACACTTCCAACCAATCCATTACGCTAGCAAGACAATGACTGGGGCTCAATTGCATTACACGACAACCGAAAAAGAGATTTTAGCTGTTGTCTATGCCTTTGAAAAGTTTCGCCCCTATCTTGTCCTTTCCACCACAATCGTTTACACCGATCATTCCGCGCTGAAGTACTTGTTGACTAAGCAAGATTCCAAACCAAGACTTCTTCGCTGGGTTTTGCTACTCCAAGAATTTAAAATCGAAATTCGCGATAAAAAAGGAGCTGAAAACCTAGCCGCGGATCATCTCAGTAGACTTGAGGATCCTTACCAAGGGGATCATCCGAACAAAGAAATCAATGATTCTTTTCCCTTGGAGACCTTAATGTCTATCAACTCGACTGCTGATGAAACCCCGTGGTTTGCGGACATTGCAAACTACTTGGCGGGTGGAATTCTCGTTGACGGGTTAACATCCAAGAAAAAGAAGAAGTTCTTTAACGACATTAAGACTTACTTTTGGGATGACCCGTATCTATTCAAGCAATGTGCTGACTTGATTATTCGTCGATGTGTTGATGGACCGGCAGCTTTAGAAATCCTTGACGCTTGCCACAAAGGACCCACCGGTGGTCACTTTGGTCCCAACTACACCGCCAAAAAAGTGTTTGAATCAGGATTTTATTGGCCCACCATCTACCGTGATGCTCACGAAATGGTTAAACATTGTGATGCTTGCCAAAAACAAGGCAAGATCACACATAAAGACGAGATGCCTCAGCATTTCATACAAGAATGTGAAATCTTTGATGTTTGGGGTATCGACTTTATGGGGCCATTCCCTTCTTCTAAAGGAAACAAATAGATCCTTGTAGCCGTTGACTACGTCTCCAAATGGGTTGAAGCCAAAGCTTTACCCACTAATGACGCAAGGGTGGTTTGTAACTTTTTAAGATCGCTATTCGCTAGATTCGGTGTGCCTCGTGCCATTATTAGTGATCGCGGGACTCATTTTTGCAATGACCAATTTGCTAGAGTCATGGCTAAGTACGGTGTAAATCATCGTCTTTCCACCGCCTACCACCCACAAACTAATGGCCAGGCTGAAATATCTAACCGAGGATTAAAGCGAATTCTCGAAAGAACCATGGGAGAGCATCGTGCCTCATGGGCTGATAAACTTGATGATGCTTTGTGGGCTTTTCGTACTGCATACAAGACTCCGATTGGTTGTACACCATATCGTCTCGTGTACGGGAAAGCATGCCAACTCCCCATTGAGTTGGAGCACAAGGCTTACTGGGCCTTGAAGTGGGCTAATTTTGATATCAACAAAGCCGGTGACCTACGTAAGATCCAACTCAATGAGCTGAATGAACTCCGTAATGAGGCTTATGAAAATTCTTTAATCTATAAGGAGAAGACTAAGCTCATTCACGACTCTAAGATTAAGAACCGAGAGTTCCAAGTTGGAGACAAAGTTTTACTCTTTAACTCTCGGTTGAAAATCTTTTCGGGCAAGCTGAAATCTCGTTGGTCCAGCCCATTCACCATTGCCCAAATTTTTCCATATGGTACTCTCGAGCTCGCTCAACCTAATGGACCAAATTTTAAGGTGAATGTCCAACGATTGAAGTTGTACTTTGGTGAGGACATCTCTCAGGAGATGATTCCATCCCTCACCACGTTCCCCATGAGCTAATTTTGGGTCGAGTCAGGCTCGTGACTCGGTTATCAAAAACAAGCGCTCCTCGGGAGGCAGCTCGAGTATCTATCCTTTTATGTTTTAACCTCCTAAGTGTAGGGGGACCTACATAGGTGTTTGTATTTGTGTGGTGATGTGATTACAGGGATGAATGCACTTTTGGAACCTTTAAAGAACCGTGCTACCGTGTTATCCGAAATTCGGTTCTATCTCTCAACTATCGTGATTCAATTTTCTTCATACTCACATTTGAAATTGATCACGTTAGTCGTCTCTTCCTTAACTTGAGTTAACCAACGTGCACAATGTCATAAGTGTAGGGGAAACTTTTCCCACATGCTTAAACATTGAGGACAATGTTTATCTTAAGTGTAGGGGGGACTTCTATCGAAGTTTTAAGTGGACTTTTCCATGAAAATTCCTTCATTTAACCAGAAAATCATCTTTTTCAACATTTTTCAAATTTTTAATTAACTTTGGCCATTTAGTCGTAATTTTTAAATTTTTATCGTTGCTTTCATATGTATATATCCCGCAATAAAGTCAAAAATATTAATAAGTGGTGTAGCTAGTTTTGAAATCTTTAACATATTAGGCCCGTTGCGATTAGTTTGACTCAACCTGAATAGACTTATCCAAGTTTATTCTAGCTAGTATCCTTAACCATGTAGACCTTAATTGGTTTATTAGGCTAAGCATCCACGAGTCTCATTACTTGAGATTTTAAATTGTGGAGGACGAGAAATGATAGAGTCAATTATAAGTCGGTATTCTTACACAAGCTCACTTGGTGTAATTATCTGCCTATTCTCCCATCACTTGCTAATAATTTATCTGCAATAAGTAAGGTCGTACGATTTGAAAAGTTACTTAGCTTCTAGCCCAAGATCGTTTAAAAGTTGCTCGGTAATGATAAGAGTTCATAGCCAAGGCATAACTTATGAAGCGGGGCGCGAAGATTGGCGAGTCCGAAAAGGCCCTAACAAGGCATGAGGATTCAATCTTATTGCTAAAGATCCAAGGTGATGTGAAAAGCATTATTACCAAAATCAATATGAAGGATCAAGACTCACGACCAAAAGCAATCAACTCCCATAAAGATCATGGAGAAGTCTATCCGAAAAGACCCTAACAAGGTATGAGGATAAATAGATCCAAGTCCGAAAAGGAGGCGGATCGTTGTATCTCAAAATCCCAGTTAGAGATTGAAGAAATAATCATGAAGTCGTGGTCAACAAAGTTGGAGCACCCCTCAAAAGTCTCCAAGTGAAGAAACTCTATTAACGATGAGAAGACCATTATTTCAAGCACGTCTCTCAAGATATGAAGTATGAAGTACATGCCAAATATCGGCCCGAGAAAGGTCTCAAATCGTGAACCGAGTTATGCCAAGATATGAACTTTTTGATATCCCGAGAAGCAGTTTTAAGAGATTTTGTCCTTTAGCTAACTATTGATCAAATCGTCCTACTTTGCTTTCAGCCTAAATAAACTATCGAAATAAGTCCAAAAATGCATCTTCATGATCATTCTAAGACAAAAATAAAATATGAGAGATACACGTAGGAATAAGGGAGTTTAAGCATATAATTAAGCCATGTGTGTAAGTGTTTGATTTGCTAACTTATAATAACAATGATCTCGTTTTTAAGCTTAGTTTGGGGAACGTGAAACTTGAGGGTGATAAATCTTCGCAGCACCAAAGCCCTAATGTAAGTCCTTGATCTCTTTGCAAGTTATTTCCATGTAGCTATTTTCAAGTGAAAATGGTTTTCTATCCTTTTGTTTACTTTAAAGTTTTAATTTTTCTTAGTACTTTAATTTTTGTTTAGTAGTATTTTAATAAGGCCAAGGTTGATTGATTATGAGAAGATTGTAAAATTGCTTTATCACTAAGCATTGCATGAGGGCATGGCAATGGTTAAGTGTAGGGGATTTGATAGGTGTGAAAACACCCATCCTTTTACCACTTATTTCTTACTAAAACAAGACCAAAACGTGTGTTTAATATCAATTGTTTGGAATTATGCGTGGTTTTTGTGTTTATTGTGTTTTCAGAGTCAACTGGATGAATATTGAAGAAAACATGGGATTGCACGGGTTTTATCGAAGAAAAAGACTCAAGACGAAGTCTATTGTCCAAGAGATGCAAAAGATTTGAAGTCAATGGGCCTGTTTGAAGATTTATCGAAGAAAAGGACCAAAGATGGAAGATTTACAAATGTCGAAGAAACTAAAGTCTATTAAACGAAGAAATTAAAAGACGAGTTGAATTTAATCGTCGACAAATCCCGAATCCGAATCGAAAACGCCAACTTTTCTGAAAAGACGAGAAGACAAGAAGAAAGGGAGAAAGCCCACTCACCAACCAACCACTTAGCCTATAAAAGGAAATCACCCTCACAAATTTGCAAGGAGTTTTTTGATCCCAGTTTCTTCTATTCTTCCGTAGAAAGCCAACACCATTAAGGTGTTGGTGATTTTTCATTATTGTTAAACCTTTAAATTTTGTAAGTGTTTAATCTTTCCTTTTGTTTACTTTACATATCATCAATATAATCTTTTCATTCATCTTGTTCATCTTCATCTTTTTATTCAAAGTTCTAAAGTTCTTATTTGGTTGATTTAATCTTCTAAAAGTTGTTGATTTTGTGTTTTCTTTATTGGGATTTGATCCTTATGGTTAATAGATGATTATTGGTTAGTTTGGTTAAAACCTTTTTGTTTATTTGGCTCGATTTGGTTAAAATTCGTTTTCCCCTGTTTAAGTTCCTGTTACTGTTCTTCATTCCCAGTTATTCCGAACAAGACATTTATTCCTCATAGCCACTTTATTCCTCATAAGCATTTATTCCTCATAGCCATTTATTCCTCATAGCCAATTATTCCTCATAAGCATTTATTCCTCATAGCCATTTATTCCTCATAGCCATTTATTCCTCATAAGCATTTATTCCTCATAAGCATTTATTCCTCATAGCCATTTATTCCTCATAAGCATTTATTCCTCATAGACATTTATTCCTCATAAGCATTTATTCCTCATAAGCATTTATTCCTCATAAGCATTTATTCCTCATAGCCATTTATTCCTCATAAGCATTTATTCCTCATAGCCATTTATTCCTCATAAGCATTTATTCCTCATATCCATTTATTCTTCATAGCCATTTATTCCTCATAAGCATTTATTCCTCATAGCCATTTATTCCTCATAGCCATTTATTCCTCATAGCCATTTATTCCTCATAAGCATTTATTCCTCATAGCCATTTATTCCTCATAGCCATTTATTCCTCATAAGCATTTATTCCTCATAGCCTTTTATTCCTCATAGTCCATTTATTCCTCATAGCACATTTATTCTGAATAGGGAAATTATTCTGAATAGGGAAATTATTCCGAATAGGGAAAATATTCTGAATAGGGAAATTATTCCGGATAGGCCAAATTATTCCGAATAGGGAAATTATTCCGAATAGGGAAATTATTCCGAATAGGGAAATTATTCCGAATAGGGAAATTATTCCGAATAGGGAAATTATTCCGAATAGGGATATTATTCCGGATAGGCCAAATATTCGGAATAGGGAAATTATTCCGGATAGACAGATTATTCCGAATAGGGCAAACATTTCGAATAGCAAGAATATTCCGGATAAGGGAATTATTCTGGATAGAGAAGATATTCCGGATAATGGAAATATTCTGAATAGGGAAGGTATTCCGGATAGGCAGATTATTCCGAATAGACGAATATTCCGAATAGTGCATTTCTTCAGTTATTCCACATCAACAACATTATTCCGAATCAAGCAAGTTTTCAGTGAGGTTATTTTACTACTTTATCGTTTAATTGTTTAATTTTAATTCAAGTTTTGTTTCATTAACTGTTTTTTGGTTTTAATCTTCATTTACTTCATTCATTTACCTTTTTAGTAGAATAGAAAACCAAACCCACTATTTGTCACGAAGAACAAATCATTCCATTTTGAGCTGTGATCAATTCGAGGAGATTCTGGGAGATTAATCATGAACCCATACAAAAACAGTGTATCAGGGTCCCACAAGGTAAATCCCTTTTTCCTTGTTTTCAATCTTCAATATTTCTGATTACAGTTATATGTGATTTGGTGTATTTTTTTGTGCAAGTTGTTTAAGTGTTGGTTAGTTGGTTTGATTCTACTGTTTAGAGGTTTATGTGCATGATATAAGCTGTCTAAATCAATTTGGTTGATTTGTGAAGGAATTTGGTGTGTAAAAATCATATTCAGAAAATTAAAGGAGTGTTTGGATTAGGGTTTAAACTTGGTTAAATAGCTTAAATCTTGTTTAAGATCCTGTTTTAATCACTCAATAGGGTGTTGCTAGGTGATATCAGTATAGGGATTTCAGTTTGGTAGGATTCTAATAGGATTTGTGTATTAAAATTGCAACTAAGTGGTCAAAAGTCAGTAGGTCTTTGTTTTGCCAGATTTTGTGGTTATTTGACCTATAAATCTTGATCATTGCTAGAATATAGGTTGTTTTAGGATTGTGTATCTATTGTATGTGAATTGGTTAAGTTATGTGCAAGATTTGAGCAAGTGAAAATCGTTTTTGTGCCAATTGAACCAGTCAACTGTTCATCAGAAACTTGTAAGCTTAATAAGTAACTTTTAGGGCATTTTGTGGTTAAATTTGTGAAGTGACTTGCTGATTTTCTTGTTTGATTGACTTCCCACAACCCAACTGGTTGTAGGAGTGCCCCCATTGTCCAAAGAAAAGCTCTCATAAGCTTTCCTAAGCTTAAACAGTAACCAGACCAAAATTTATAACTAGAAGTGGGAACTGAATTCCCCCTGCTAGTGTTATTGTTACCACTGCTACACTACTGAACAAATCTAGTCACATGTCACTATCAGAAACCTAGAATTTTTGTCTTTAGTGCACTAATTTTAGAGTTAGGACTTGAAACCAATTGCCTTATTTTTCTTATTTAATTTCTGATTTTTCAGTTTAATTAGTTTTTAATTTACTGTTCATTTGCTATTTTTTAGGTTAATTAGCTATTTTTAATACTTTTTATTATTCTGTTTTTGGCATTTAGTGTAAAAAAGTGTTATTTTTCAGTTTTAGCATTTTTCATAGATTAAAAAAATAATTTAAGATTTTTAGTTCAAAAAGTTTTCATTGTTCACTTTTTTTTTTAGTATTAATTTAGTTTAATTAGGGTTTTAATTCAAACTATTTTTGTCCTTTAGTGAAAAATTTTATATTTTTCAAACTTTTTCAATTTTCTACTGTTCATTAGAGTAATTTAGGATTTTCAAAATTGTGAAATCATTTTTAGCATTATTTTATTATTTTTTATGATTATTTTGGTTTAAAAATAGTTTTTAGTGTTTTAAAAATAGAAAAATAATTTTTAAAAATTAGGAAAAATACTTTTAGTCTTTAGATAATATAACTAAGTTATTTGTTCAATAAAATAATGTTTTGGACATTTTGTTAATTATATTTAATTTTAGGGCTTTAATTAGCATTTAAAATTGAATATTTAATTAATAACAGGTTTTAAAATATTTTTGTTGGATTTTTATTCTTATTTATATTATTTTAGACTTAGTTTAGCTTTTAATTAATTTTTAGGTTTAAAATTTTTAACTTGTAGCTTTTTACGGTTTTACGTGAACGATCTTTTCGTCTTAGCTCGATCTGTCTTCGTAACCGTCATTCTCTTCTCACCCCTTTTCTATTTTCTTTTTCACAATATAATCACAAATCATTAATCAACTCATTACACAACGCACTAGCCTCCTCGAGAACGAACTCACTTCATTTGGTTCATTTACACACGGTTTTCCTAAATCATCGTGCTTGCTTACCCTATATTTTACGCTCTTTTTCCTAAAAGAGTGTGATTTTACAACCATGTTAGCACTATATTTTATATAGTCGAACAAGAATGTAATAGGTCATCTTAGTCGTTAAAAGGTCTTGTATTGTAATAGGTTAGTCGGGAAAACCGGGCTTGGACTTTAAGCTAATATTGTATAAGTTAGGGGCGTAAGCCCAAAACAAAGCCAAGCCCGGACCAAGATGAAGCCCACAAAGGCCTTAGAGCCGTGGGGTATATAACCCTCTTTCACATGTGAAAGAGGGTGTTGGTTACCATTTAATTTCTCTCTCTAAAAGTGTTTAACCTTCCAAATTCTCTCTTGTTTCTCTCTCTACTTTTCTTCTCTTTCTCTCTCTAAATATCTCTTCTAAATCTTGTGTTTTGGATTGAATGGAATAACATTTGGTATCAAGAGCCTATAGTGGATAGGTGATTGAAGATTCGTGTGGTGTGTTCTTGATTTTTCGTGGTCATTTTGATCTATATATCTCGTCCCAAAATTTTTCTTGTGTTTTTTATGGTTTTTTCTTGATACAAATCTTCTACATAGTTGTGGTAGGGATTTGGTATAGTTACTTTGGCTAAAAACACAAAATTTTTGGGTGTTTTGATCATTTTTTGGCTTAAAATCACGAATTGGTTGAGTTTTGTCCGAGAAAAGTGGAAAATATTCCGATCTGGTCAAATCGGAAAAGGGTTTACTTATTCAGATCGGCATTCCGATTGGTTGATATTCAGATTGGGCATTCCGATTGGCATTCAGATCGGCATTCCGATTGGTTGATATTCAGATTGGGCATTCCGATTGGCATTCAGATCGGCATTCCGATTGGTTGATATTCAGATTGGGCATTCCGATTGGCATTCAGATCGGCATTCCGATTGGTTGATATTCAGATTGGGCATTCCGATTGGCATTCAGATAGGCATTCCGATTGGTTGGTATTCAGATTGGGTATTCCGATTGGCATTCAGATCGACATTCCGATTGGTTGGTATTCAGATTTGGTACATTCCGATTGGTATTCAGATTGGGTATTCCGATCACTCATTCCGATTGGTCATTCCGACAAGGTTATTCCGATGGGCATTCCGATGGATATTTTTGTTTGAGCAATTTTTAGACTTAGCCACTATCTAGACTAGTTTAGGAACATCGTTTACACGAAGATTAAAAAAAAAAAAAAAAAAAAAAAAAGTTAAAATTTTTAGGTCAAGTAAAATCAAATTTTTTCCCTATTAGTTTTTGGCTATTTCTAACTCAAATTCAAAATTTGGCGATACAAAATTTTTTGGCTTACCGTTTTGTCAGACTGAGGAATTTATTGTCGGACTGAGAAAAAAATTTTCTGGAAATTTCGGAATTTCAATTTTAACCACACATCATCACAACAAATCCACTAAGATCTGCAATTCATTCACAAGTATTCACCATGTCTAACAACAACATCAACATTGCAACTGCTAATCAAATTCGTTTGGAACAAGGTGGCAACGGTAATCCACCTGTGCTCACTGCCGGTTGCTACGTTCAATGGAGATCTCGTTTTCTCAGATTTCTCGACGGAAAAGAAAATCGAACTGCTCTTCGTCACTGCCTTGAGAATCCACCTCCAGTTTTTGAATTCAGACCAATTACCACACAGGCAGAGGATGGTACTTCATCAACTATACGAGCTATGGAGGATTTTGACACATGTTCTGCTGAGAAAAAGAAACTCCTCCAAGCTGAAGCTGATGCTGTAAACTTCATACTCACTGGAATTGATAACGATATCTATTCCACAGTCGATGCATGTCCTAATGCTATGGAAATGTGGAATGCAATTCATCGATTGAAGCAAGGTGAGTCGATCAATGTTCAAGATCTCGAGACTAATCTACTTTGGGAGTTTGGAAAATTCACATCTGAAGATGGTGAATCCATTGACTCATATTACTCGAGATTCTACAAAATGATGAATGAGCTTGTCAGAAATCAGTGCACCATCTCCAATCATCATGCCAATGTTCAGTTCTTACTTCAACTCAAGCCGGAATGGCAAAGGTTTGTGACTTTGGTCAAACAAAGGGAGGATATCAAGACTATCTCTTACCACAAACTTTATGATATCTTGAAACAACATCAGAATGAAGTGAATGAACTAAGGGCTGAAAAGGCAGAACGGTCTGCTAATTCTATTGCTTTTGTGGCTGCTACTTCAACAAAACCAGTTCCCCGTCAACAACCACCTACTCATTCCTCAAAGTCATCAAGCTCATCCACCAAACCTCTAGTTGCTGCTAAACACAAAGCAAAAGCAATTGTCCCCACTCCACCTCCAAAGTATGACACCGAGTCAGATGGAGACAGTGATGATGAACAAACTTCAAGGGACAAGAAGATTGAAGAACTCATGTCTTTACTCACCACAACTTATAAGAAGATCTACAAACCTACCAACAACAACCTCAGATCATCATCCAATGCTAGATATAAGGAAGTTGATCATGCACCTAGGTATGATCGTGATGCTAGGTATGATAATCAGAGGATGCTGAATCAAGTTGGGGCTAGAGATACTGTAGGCACTCCGGTTGTGCAGAAGACTGGGATTCAATGCTTCAACTGTAAGGGATTTGGGCACATGGCTAGGGAATGCAAGAAGCCAAAACGGGTTAAGGACTCAGGGTATCACAAGGAAAAGATGCTGCTGTGTAAGAAAGAAGAAGCAGGAATTCCACTCACAGCAGATGAAGTTGACTGGCGTGATGACACTGATGATGAAGCCGATGATCAAGAGCTAGAGGCACATTATGTGTACATGGCAAAGATTCAAGAAGTGCTTCCAGAGACTACTGATACTTCTGGACCTATCTTTGATACTGAGCCAATTGAAAAGGTACCAACAAATGATAACTATAATGTGTTTGCTAATGAACGACGGCATCCTGAGCAACCCGAAAGCATCAATGACACATATGTAATGGACACGGAGGATAGCAATATCTCTACGGATTCACAGCATATGTGTAATGATGACGGTAATGCTGCTCAGGATACTGACTCGGATGAGGACCGTGATTTGCTTGCGTCTATAATTGATTCTTTAAAACATGAAATTGAGGAAAACAAAGATGCTAATAAACGTTTGAAGCAAGCAAACACATCCTTAGCCGAGGAGATAGACAGGCTTAAAGAGTGTGATTATGTAAAAGAAGCTGATCGACGAGTTGCAATAGCTAATGGTTTGGTATATGAACGTAAGGTGCTCAACGAACAATATTGTTCTGAAGTAACACACGAAATTCATATGTCAAAACAAAAGATATCAGAACTTGAAGAACAACTACTGCTACATAAACTCCAAATTACTGAATTAGAGTCGGTTAACAAAGAGCAAACTGAGCTTTATAAAACTCGTGAAGAAAAGGATATTGAAAAAATTCTTGCTTTGGAAAAGAGAGTCGACACGTTAAACAACATTGTTTACAAAACGGGTCAGTCTATTCAAACTATGAATATGCTCAATAGAAATATGAAAACGAGTTTTGTCAAGCCTGAATATCTCAAGAAAGCTCAAAGTACCAAGCCTGCTCTTTATGATATCGGTTGTTATGTTGATAATCTTGCTCTTATGCTTTCCCCTGACTGCGACGAAATCATTCGTCAACAAGAAGAAAGTCGATCAAACTTAAGTGATTTAATAAACCTTTCTGATTCTAACAATCATATTAAGTTTGTCCCTCAAAAAGAACTTTCAAAAGAACAAAAGATGTATAATAGTGTTCCACCACCAAGTGATGAACCACAAAAGAAAGTTTCTTTAAAAAGGAGTTTCAAAAAGCAATCAATTTTGTTAGAAAAGCGAATTTTGGATGAAAAACGTAAATGGGATGAGAAAAGCAAAAGTGTTCAGCAATTTGAGTTTATAAAACAAGGGGTTTTAAATTTGTACAAAGGTGTCGTCGACTATGAAAAAGTTTCTAGGGATACCATTTGGAATATTAAACCTAACCCACAAGTAGAAGTCGTCATCCAACAATGCATTGTTCCAACCATTGATGATCTTTCAAAAAATGTGGAAATGTTTTATAATGCTCTCAATGAGGAAATGTTAAGTGATTTAAGCTATGTCAAATCTCTTGAAGATGAAGTTGATTTTCTTCAAATTAAATTAAAGACACAAGAACACCAACTTTCTAACGAAATTGATCGACTTTCTAAGGAATATTTTTATGCTGACCATATGAATGCTATACTTGGTGTGTATACCAATCTTGATCAATATTGTCATGTAGCATGTCTAGTGTCAGAATCGGACGCGAAATGTCGCAATCTTGAAGTGGAGCTTTCAAAACAAATTCAGTCATACAACAAACTTTCGAAAAGCTTTTCTCAACTTGAGAAACACTCCATTTCTCTTGAACTTGCTTTACAAAAAGGTGAAAAATTTCATAATCATAAAAAGTGTCAAGAAATGTCAGCTTCTTCGTTTCGTCTACTAAATGAAAAAGATTTCGAAATAAATGATTTGAAAGCTCAGCTAAAAGAAAGGGACATTGCCATAAGTGAGTTACAGAAACTCATTGAGAAAATGAAAGGAAAGTCTGTTTTGGGTAAACCATCCGCTGTTCGGCAACCGAATGCGGTTAAATGCCCTAAATCATCTATTTTGGGACAATCCCCACAGACTTTGCCTAAGATAGGAAATGATAAGAGCACTAATGTGATAGCACCTGGAATGTATAAGATGAACACTAGGTCCACTCAAACTGGAACAACGCAGTTACCTCAGAATACTAGGAAAACTAATCAACGTGTGTCTTCTTCTACAGGAGTAAATCCCACTGCTAGTGTTAGCGGACCACAGCTTAAGAGCACTAGAGTTGAAGATAGAGTCATGCCTAACAATAGTCAAGGGAAGAAGAATGAAGTAGAAGATCACCGTAGGAATTTTAAGCTTTCTAAGAATAAAACGTCTGTAACTGCATGTAATGACAGTTTAAATGCTAAGACCTCGAATGTTGAATTTGTTTGTGTTGAATGTGGCAAATGTGTTCGTACTTTCAATCATGATGCTTGTGCTCTTAATTATAATGGCGTGAATACTAGAACTAGGAAGCCTATTCGTATGCCCACTAGTACTAGTATACCCACAAGAACTTTGAACCAATCCACTGAGCAACCACTTAAGAAACTAAGTGCGTTAGAATCCACTACTCTACGTAAACAAAGCAGGTTAAAGAAGCTTTATGAGAACATGATTAGGACATGTACACGGGGGTATTCAAGATTTACACCACCCGGATACAAATGGGTACCTAAGACAACCCCCATTCTAATTGGGTCTATGAATGTTAGCTTGCCTTTAGAATCTAGGTCCACTACTATTTTGGAACCCGTTTCTATCAAGGGCTCCCATTTGTCAAATGCTACATTGTCTTCTAATTCTTCTGCAGCTCGTCGAACTCATCCTATTCATAATGGACTCCGGGTGCACAAAGCACATGACGGGCAATCTCAAGCTTCTCATTAACTTCGTGGAGAAGTTTCTGGGTACGGTACGGTTTGGAAATGATCAATTTGCACCGATACTCGGATATGGAGACTTGGTTCAAGGGAATATCACTATAAAACGGGTTTATTACGTCGAGGGACTGAATCACAATTTATTCTCGGTTGGTCAATTTTGTGATGCGGATTTGGAAGTGGCTTTTCGGAAATCTACTTGCTATGTTAGAGACTACGATGGGAATGACCTTCTTACAGGTTCTCGTGGTTCTGATCTCTACACAGTAACTCTTCAAGACACATCTTCCACAAATCCAATTTGCTTAATGGCTAAAGCTTCATCATCTCAAGCATGGTTATGGCATCAATGATTGTCACATCTCAACTTTGACACCATCAACTTGCTTTCGAAGAATGATATTGTGACCGGTCTTCCTAAGTTGAAATTCGTCAAAGACCATCTTTGTTCTTCTTGTGAGTTGGGGAAAGCAAAACGGAAGTCTTTCAAAACAAAGACTACCCCTAGCTCAAAAGGACGATTGGAACTTCTACACATGGATTTATGTGGTCCCATGCGTGTAGAGAGTATTAACGGGAAAAAAGTATATTCTAGTGATTGTTGATGATTACTCTAGATACACATGGACTTTCTTCTTAAGGTCCAAAGATGAAACACCAGAAGTTCTCAAAAACTTTCTCAAGATGATACAACGCAATCTTCAAGCTCAAGTCTTAACCGTAAGAACGGATAGGGGTACTGGATTTTTGAACAAGAACTTGCAATCTTACTTTCAAGAAGAAGGCATCGAACATCAAACGTCTATTGCTCGAACTCCTGAACAAAACGGCGTTGTCGAAAGGCGGAACTGTACTTTGGTTGAGGCTGCTCGAACAATGCTTTCTGCTTCAAAATTACCACTATTCTTCTGGGCTGAAGCAATTGCAACTGCCTGTTATACTCAGAATCGTTCTCTCGTTATCCCTAGACATGAAAAGACACCTTACCACATCATCAATGGCAGGAAACCTACTGTCAAATTCTTTCACGTATTTGGATCTTTATGCTACATTCTTAAAGACGGTGAGAATCTCGACAAGATGAAAGAAAAAGGTGATGCATGTATTTTTGTGGGGTATGCGACATTGTCGAAAGGATATCGGGTCTATAACAAGAGAACAAAGATCATTGTCGAAACAATTCATGTGAACTTTGACGAATTGCCACAAATGGTACTTGATCACAACAGCTCAAGTCCCGCACCTCAATGTCCAACGATGGCACCTACACAAAACAGTGTACGTCCCGTGCAAGAATGTCAACAAAGTACTCCTACAGCAGACTCGACGGACTCGACACATATGAATGAGTTGGTTGACTTATATGATCCAATGTTTGATGAATATTACTATGGAAACAATCAAGTTGTGTCAAAGCCTTCTGCTGTCAATACTACTGATGCACCCGAACAAAGTCAAAACGACACAACTGCCTCTACTTCAGCAACCGTTGCTCAAGAGAATATTCCATTAGAAACTCAACAAACTCCAGAAACTGTCATACAACCAACATCACCAACTGTCAATGCTGAAGGAGGTAACAACAATCAAGCAGTCGATGCACAACCTGACGATGAAGAATTTATCAATCCGTTCGGTACACCGGTACACGAAGACGGAGAGTCTTCTACTCAACATGTTGATCCGTCCAACATGCATACATTCTACCAACCATATCCATCCACTCACCATTGGACACGTGATCATCCATTGGAGCAAGTCATTGGAAATCCTTCAAAACCGGTTCGAACACGCAGACAACTCGAAACCGATGGCGATGTGTGTATGTATGCACTCACCGTGAGTTCAACTGTACCTACAAACATCAAACAAGCCATGACTGATCATGCGTGGATTGAATCAATGCAAGACGAAATTCATCAGTTTGAACGCCTAAATGTTTGGGAACTTGTTGACCGGCCCTATGGAATGTCAATTTTAGATTTCAAATGGATCTGGAAAAACAAACTGGATGAAGAACAAACCATCATCAAAAACAAATCTCGTCTTGTGGTTAAGGGGTATCGTCAACAAGAAGGGATAGATTTCGATGAATCATTCGCTCCAGTTGCTCGTTTGGAAGCAGTCAGGATATTCCTTGCTTATGCTGCACATAAGGGCTTCACGGTTTTTCAGATGGACGTCAAAACAGCTTTTCTCAACGGTCATTTGAAGGAAGAAGTGTATGTGAATCAGCCGGAAGGATTCGTCGATCCTCATCATCCTGACAAAGTCTATCGTCTCAAGAAGGCTGTATATGGACTTAAACAAGCTCCAAGGGCATGGTACGAAGAACTTTCAAACTTCTTGGTGTCCAAAGGATTCTCCAAAGGTTCTATTGATCCTACTCTCTTTACTAATAAATATGGGGATGACATAATGCTGGTGCAAGTTTATGTTGATGACATTATTTTTGGTTCTACGAACCCAAAACTTTCAAAACGTTTTGAAAAATTAATGCACAGCAGATTTGAAATGTCAATGATGGGGGAACTAAAATTCTTTTTAGGCCTCCAGATTCATCAATCCCCACGTGGTATCTTCATTAACCAAGCTAAGTATGCTCAAGAGATACTTAAAAAGCATGGAATGACCTCATGTGCTCGCGTTGGTACACCATTGTCGACCACATCCCTAGACGCTGACTTGTACTCATATCCCGTAGATCAAACGCGATATCGTAGTATGATCGGGTCACTTATGTACCTTACAGCCAGCAGGCCTGGTATTCATCATGCCACATGCTATTGTGCACGATATCAAGCCAGACCTACTCAAAAGCACCTCAAAGAGGTTAAACGGATCTTTCGGTACCTTAAGAATACCATTCACATGGGACTCTGGTATCCGAGGGAAACCGGTTTTCATCTAACGGCTTTTTCAGATTCTGATCACGCAGGTTGTCTTGATAGTCGTAAAAGCACTTCTGGTAGCATACAATTTCTAGGGGAAGACAAGCTCGTCAGCTGGTCGTCAAAGAAGCAGGATTGCACTTCGCTCTCATCAGCTGAAGCAGAATATGTGGCTCTATCCGCGTGTTGTGCTCAAGTCCTCTGGATGAGAACTCAACTCACGGATTATGGCTTCCACTTTGATAAAATACCTATGTATTGTGACTCAAAGTCGGCCATAGCCATATCTTGCAATCCGGTTCAGCACTCCCGCACCAAGCACATCGATGTCAGATATCACTTCATCAAGGAACAAGTGGAACGCGGCATCGTGGAATTATACTTTGTCAGAACTGAGTACCAGCTGGCAGACTTGTTTACAAAAGCTCTATCGAAAGATAGGTTTGCGTATCTCGTTGGCCGTCTTGGTATGAAGTATATGACTCCAGAAGACTTGGAGGTTTTGGCAAATGAAGCTGCTTGATATTCTCTCATGATGACTTCTAGGCGCATCACAGCTTAGAACTCGGACCTCAACTAAGGAAAGTTTATCTCGGACGATAACTTATCCTTCTCAACGAGAAATTCATCTTTCTCGGTCATGAGCTTCTCATAAAAACATTCAAAGTTTTTAAGTTCATGAAAACGATTTCTAAGTAAATGTCAGCTTAGAACTCGAACTTCAACTTAAGGAAAGTTTATCACGGATGATAACTTATCCTTCACAACGGGAAATTTATTTTTCTCGGTCATGAGCTAGTCACAAAACAATCAAAGTTTTGAGCTCATGAAAAACGGACCCGAAAGGGGAGTGTACGTTTCAGTGCGCTTTCCCTAAGCAATAGAAGAGAAGTCTTCTATCCTGATTATTTTAAAACCGTTGAACACAATTTTTCAAGAATTTCTCAAAAGGTTTTTCTAAATCTTTCAAAATTGTGTGTTCAACACTCCCTTCCTCATAAGTGGTTTTTATATCTCAAAATTGTCATATGTTATTTTGATCAATTTTTGAGGGGGAGCGTTTTAAAATCAAGCCTTTTAATGTTGTTGGGTACATCTCTAAAATTGTCATATTTTATGTATCCAACACATTCCGAAATTGATATGAAATTGTCAAATGTAATATATTATATCGGAAAAGGCATCTCAACTCCGTACCTCAACATATTTTGTGGTGTCGTTTTTCTAAAATTTTGTCAAATTTTGTCTCAAGACACACATATATTGTTGAGGGGGAGCGACCCGACTGAAAATGTTCCATGATTCATGCGTGCACACATGTTTCTCTCCCGTTGATTTTTCGGAAAATGTCATATTTTAATCAATTGGTATCTCTAATGTTATATTTTTATATTAGAGATAGGGGGAGAAAATGTGATTAAAATGTAATATATCGCAACATGTGATCTTAAAGACTCAAGTGCAACTCTTTCCTTCACATGCCAAACTATTTCGTATATCGATGCATGTGTGTAGGGGGAGCTTTTCGGAAATGTAAAACTTTCAAGTGTTAAAAGTTTTGATTTTTATCAAGCACTTTGAATGGTTTTCAATGGTTTTATGGTTACGATCTTTACCCAAAACAACCTACTATCCACGACGGAACGATGGAGTCAAAAGGTGGTTTAGGATAGGAAACTAAGTCCTATGATCCAACCAGAACCGGAGGGATCTACCCAAGGACATTCCATAGCTAGAAATAGTTGTCCTTAGGAAAGATGGAGTGAAATGAAGCTGAATGCGGACCAAGTACTTAAGTTAGCACTGGAACAATCACAACAAGGTGCTAATGATGACGTATTGGTAAGCATTGAAGGAGTTGAATATTCTATGCAACTTAGGTAGAAACCGGGTTAACACATCTTTTGAAGACAAGTGTCATGGACCCAGTGATGCGATGCACAACCCTTTCCCAGCCATTCGAGTTTCTCTCAAAAGAAACTTGTCTCATTTTCACGGAGATCAACACGTATCTATTGACTTTCTCACTCCGAGTCAGTTAATATTGAAAAGGTGGCAGTCTGCTCCAGCCTCCGATTACCAAAGTGCACTTATTGAGTCTAGAGCCAAACGAGATCAATTTATCATCTCAATAGGACACAATCGAGTCCTACGCATTATCCTTGTGATATTGCCAGAACATCTGAGTGATACGATTCACAATGAAGATGGAAATCCTGCTTGAGCCAACATCAAACAAGCTCATGGTAGGTAACTTGTGCGATTCTACACGAATCAAACTTGTGAGAACTGGAAAGCAACTAAGTTTGGATTCTTAATTGATTCAAACTTGATTCCAGGTTTCTTCGCAAAATCCGTGTGATCTTGCCAGAACATTCAGAGTGACACTCATTAGTGTTCACAGTGACGAATGGAAATCCTTCCAGTGTCAACATCAAACAGCACTGCGGTAGGTAACTCGCAAGATTCTCTATGAATCAAGCTTGTGACAAACTGGAAAGCAACAATGGTGCGATTCTTTTAGAATCAAACTTGTTCCAGGAAATCTGAATTGACGACTCTAATCAGACGGATAATTTATCCTTATGATTCACTCTTTACGTTCGCAGTCTGCTTTGAGACGGTCGAGTAAAGAGAACTGGCTACTACCGCCGGGAAACCCTGTCAAGGAGGTTCTTAATCGAATCTACCTGATCACAGGTACGGTATTTAATACCGTTTAACGGTCTTCACCGACCGGAGGTAAAACGCTACCGAGTTAGGCTGAAATGTTCAAAGCCATTTCATCCGTGTCTATATATGTTGCTGCATATCAAGAAGGTGGCGTAGCTGTGCAACCGATGTCGATTTAGAAGTCACAAGAGCACAAGATGGCGATAATCAAGATACCTAAGAATGTAAGAATGTAATAGGTCATCTTAGTCACAAGGAGTACAGATGAAGATCTCAAGCACTCAAAGTCAAATGACAAAGGCTCAAGATAAAGATCACGAAAGCATGAAGGAACAAAGTTGTTACAAACAAGATCAAGACCAAGATACAAGACCAAAGCAGGAAGATCTCCTCTACAAGAATGTATTCACTCAATCATCTTATGCTTTTTAAGCTTTTTAAGATGACCGATACATTGGGGGAGATTGTTAGCCCTATATTTTATATAGTCGAACAAGAATGTAATAGGTCATCTTAGTCGTTAAAAGGTCTTGTATTGTAATAGGTTAGTCGGGAAAACCGGGCTTGGACTTTAAGCTAATATTGTATAAGTTAGGGGCGTAAGCCCAAAACAAAGCCAAGCCCGGCCCAAGATGAAGCCCACAAAGGCCTTAGAGCCGTGGGGTATATAACCCTCTTTCACATGTGAAAGAGGGTGTTGGTTACCATTTAATTTCTCTCTCTAAAAGTGTTTAACCTTCCAAATTCTCTCTTGTTTCTCTCTCTACTTTTCTTCTCTTTCTCTCTCTAAATATCTCTTCTAAATCTTGTGTTTTGGATTGAATGGGAATAACAAACCATCATTTTGGCGCCGCTGCCGGGGAAGCGTGTTGTGTTTTTTATTTGAACAATTGTTGTTTTTATATAACCATAATAAGTATTTGTATTAGTAGCCCTCTACTAATATGTATTATCGGTTTTTCATTTTTTTGTGAATACTATTACTATATTGTATACGTAGAACAATAAATACACAAGTACTCCAAATACGTGAGAAATCACAACCTTGACTTGGGAGGTCATTACCCAATCATTGTATTTGAATCTCAAACCAAAGATAAAAGGCAAAAATAGATAAATACTTTCGAGAAGCTCGATTTTGAAAATACAAACTATAAGGTGGGTATAAGGCGGATATTATAAAATATATCCTAAGGAAAAAGGCTCTTAAGTGCTTCGCGCCGCCTCGTTTCCCCGCTTGCTTGTGAGTATTTGATTTTGAGAGTGAATCGAGGGTTTTGCCGCCCAAAGTATTATTACATATCATATATATTTTCTTGGTTTCATTGATTAAACCCTCTTGACCGATTTGGTGTTCCACCATCGTTCTAAAGTCATCGAAGGCGTTCACTTCACGTGATCGTTTTCATTCCTTGAGGATTCTTTAATCAAGAGATTTGATTAAGGAGGAGATTTGTAGATTATTGTCTACCTAATACAATTCCAAAAATCCAAAAAAAAGTAAAAACAATCAAAAATCCAAAAAAATTGAAAAAGTAAAAATACCAAAAAGAATCTTCTTTGCTCGTCCCCTCGTTGTACATGACGTTTATGCTAACTCCTAATCAAGCAAAACGTGCACGTAAACGAAAGAACAAAACTCCCACTCCAAATCATTCTAGTGAGGAGTCTCCTATTGACGAACCCATTGTACGAGAAGCACCAACCATGGCGAATCGAACTATGATGGAGTTACTTCAAGCACCCACCGAGGGTTATGGAGAAGCTATTGTGATTCCCGCTATCCTTGCGGAGAAATTTGAGGTGAAGACGGGTTTGTTGTCGATGATCCAAAACAACAAATTCCGTGGTGATGAGAAGGACAATCCCCACAACCATATCCGCCAATTCAATCGTCTTACCGCTACTTGCAAATTTAAGGATGTCTCGAATGACTCGATTAAGATGATGCTTCTTCCGTATTCCTTAGCGGGGCCCGCTAAAATTTGGTTAGAGAAAGAGCCACCCAATTCTATATTGACGTGGAAGGATCTCGTTTCAAAATTTATGAACCAATTTTTTCCGCCCTCTAAGACTACGCATTTGAAAAACGAGATTTCAAAATTTTCACAAGAATGTAATGAAAGTTTTTCAACGGCTTGGAATAGGTTTAAGGAGATGTTACATGAATGTCCTCATCACGGTTTTTCCGGCTTGCATCAAATCGACATGTTTTACAATGGACTTAATGATCATGAAAGAGATTATTTAAATGCCGCTGCGGGTGGTAATTTTTTGTGTAAAACGGTCGAGGAAGCTTTGGTGATAATTAAGAATAGGTCTAAGGTTTATAGCCCTCGTAACACACAGAGTGTTGCCAAAATGGGCTCGTCATCGTCTCATAGCATTAATGCCTTACATGATGAAGCAAATGAAGAAAATCGGTTTTTTGATAGATTTGCTAACCTTATGTCCCATTGGAAAGCTCAAGAAGCTTCGAATTCCGCTTCGGTTAAAGCTGTTGCTAAGAGTTGTTTGTCGTGTGGTGGAGCTCATGATCTTTCCGAGTGCATTACCGCGGATGGTAACACTTCGAGTGCTTATGTAGCCACGGGAACTTATAACCAAAACAGTCAAGGTTCCCGCCAAAATCAAGCTCCACAAAATCAAAATGCTAATAACTATCAAAACAACAATCAAGGTGGTAATTATCAAGGCAATCAACGTAATTACAACAAGGGTAATTATCAAAGTGGAAATGGGCAAATTTCAAACAAAAACCAAAACCGTGATTTTCAAACTACGACTCAAGGTTTTCAAAATGATCACACCAAAAATCTTCAAGGAGAGTTTTTGAATTATGCTAAGGCAAACGATGCTAAGTTTGATAATATGCAACGTGAAATGGTTAGCTTAAGATCCGAGTTGAAAAACGAGCTTAAAAACGAACTTGCTAATGAACTTAAAACTCATGCTAATAAAATGGAAGGAAATGTTCAACGACTCCAACAAAATCAACAAAAAATGGAGCAATGTCAACATGAGATTAAGCAAGAGTTGTTAAAAGCGGATGCTAGGCAATCTAAGTTTGAAGACCGTATGGGAAAAATGTTTGAAGCTATCATGTGTAAACCTTCTTCTTCGGGTGGTCTTCCTAGTGATACCATCGTGAACCCGAAAGGAGAATTGAAGGTTATTACTACTCGTAGTAGTAAAACTTTCAAAGAACCCATTTCTCGTCCAAGTACTTCTATGGAGAAGGAAAAAGAGAAAGAACCCAAGGTGGTGGTAGAAAAGGAGAAAATTCCAAGCCCACGAAGTACCGCTCAAACCACACCTACGGTTGAACCAATACCAATCATGGAACCCGAGATTACAAGGCTGATGCCTATGCCCCAACCCACACCACCCTTACCTTACCCTTCAAGACGAGACAAGGAAAAGGCACAAGAACGAAATAATTATCAATTTGAACTTTTTATGAAAATGTTTCGTGACTTGCATTTTAATATAAGTTTTGCCGACGCCTTAGTCATGATGCCTCGATTTGCCGCGAACTTCAAAAGTATGTTGAATAACAAAGAGAAATTGCAAAAATCGTCTAGTTGTTCATCGGTTTTTCTTAGCCGCATACCTCAAAAAGTCGGTGATCCCGACAAGTTTTTAATCCCATGTGCTATACAAGACATGGAAGAATGCTACGCCTTGGCCGATCTTGGTGCTAGTATTAATTTGATGCCTTTTGAGATTTTTAAGTCGCTCAATCTTCCCAATCTCACTCCTTCAAGAATGTCAATCGAGATGGCCGATCATTCTACGATTCTAGCTTGTGGAGTAGCCGAGGACGTCTTCGTGAAAGTTGGAAAGTTCTACTATCCCGTAGACTTTATTGTTGTTGACATTCCCATCGATCCTAAAGTTCCTTTAATTTTAGGTCGATCATTTTTGGATACCTCGAGAGCACTTATCGATGTGCATGCTAGGAAAATCACTCTTTGTTTCAATGAGGAAGAACTCGTCATTAATGCAACTCAAAACTCCACACTTTCTCATGTGTATTCGATCACGTCTTTGTACAATATTAGTCCCATCAAAAACATTTGTAAAAAGATTTCAAAAAGAGTTTTAGGAGTTGATGATAAAAATGATTTTCCGCCCCCTCCGCCGGTGGAGGTTAAGAGTGTTAAGCCTACGATTCCAATTGTAAATGATTCTTCGGATGATGAATATGTTGATCCCGATGGGGGAGTTTTCTTTGTTGACAAACGTTTTGAGAACTTACCACCACCTTTACCAAAACGGTTTTCAAATGTGAGAATTTTTAGTGTGACTAACATTGCTTTAGAAACACCAAATATTTTTGACATAATTAAGTCGGGTTTTCATAAGGAGAGTTTAAAAGATGAAAAAGGGAAAGATTTTAAATTGGATTTAAAAGATTTTTCTACAACTCTAACTCCGTCATCACCACGTGTATTGAGTACTACAAGCTCGTCTTCTCCTTTTGACGATGCTTTGTGTGGACCTAGTGTGGGGGAAGCCCCTTATGTTCCCTCCCTTTTCTCCACCGAGGACGAGATATTTGATCCCGGAATTGCTTATAAAGGGAAATCTCGGTCTTCAACCGATGCAATAAATGGAAAATCTTTCTATTTGATTGGTGCGAGTCTACCTCGAGTAGCTCATGTTTTTAGTGACTTGCCCATTGTCCCACCCTTCTATTTCTTCTCATCTATTTTCTTGAAACCCTTTGGGTTTTTGTTGACTCATGATGAAGTGGCGTTGATTTGTTTTTCCAATGAAAACGAGAACGCTGTCTTCGATCCCGGTATTTTGCACCATCAAAGGACTTAGTCCTTAATACCGGTTGTTTTTGGGCCTTGTTTATCATGTAAGCCCCACTAAAAATTGACCACACCATGATTATCCCTAAATGATCACATTTATGGGGATTCGAGTCGAGCTTTTGACTCGGTTATCAAAAACAAGGTGCCTCATGGGGGAGACCCATGCTTATCCATGTACATATTATTGCTTTCTAATTAGTTAATGTGAGGGGATTTGTGCCCTTCCAACCTTTGTTTCGTGGTTGTTTGTGCATTGTGGTTTTTAGATCATGATCTTCACGATTGGAGCCTCTCGTATTTGTTTTATGGGAGCACTCGATCGTTTGCTTTGAAGAATTTCTCAATATCCAAATGATATATCCTTTGATGTTCTAACCTTAGGTTTATAGCACACTTCATAAACGGCTATTAATTTATTGGTTACACCCTTTCCATGCTAGATTAGGCATTCAACTACGTCTCTAGTATGGGGGTGTTTGCACCCCTAGACTCGAAACATTGAGGACAATGTTTAACTTTAGTATGAGGGGTGAATAGATACTTGCCTTGCCAAACCTTCAGGTTTTCCAAAGTTTATCTTTTTGTTTATCGTTTTGTTGCAAAATAAGGCTAAAAATGGCCAAATTTTAAATTTTTCTCATGTTTTATAAGTGTTTGAAGACACGAATGTAGGTTTTCCAATGGCGAGAATAAGAGTAATTTTTGACTCGACCGTGCGTGTTGAGCACTTAGCTTTGATTCCTTAACTACACATTAGGCTAAGTCTCTTAAATGAGGACGAGAAATGATAGAGTTAATTATAAGTTACTATGCTAAACGTAGAGTACTCGTATTCTTTCAAAAACTCATGTGTTCTCGTTGTTTGCTTATTCTCCCTTCGCATGTAAATATTTTGTGCTTAATAAATATTGACTTAGCGGTTTAGTTAGGATTGTTGGGTTTCTAGTCTTTTCTAGTAGCTTCCGTGTAATTAAATTGGGAATACATTAAGGTATCGCCAGTGTCACGGTTTTGAGTATTGGCACCCGAATAATCGAAAGCTTCACCCAATAATAAGATTTCAAGTGCTCACCTAAATCTAGCAAACAATATGAAGCCCCACAAGGCCGAAAAATCTATGCAAAGTTGAAAGTGAATCAAGCCTTAATCTTCGAAGCTTTAAAGATCCAAAATTCGCTTTAGCGTGAGGATATACGTCTTTGGCTAATAAAACCACCGATGAGGCGGATAATAAAAGGCAAGGCAAGACCAAAGTCATAATATAAGCTTCATGGCGAAGTTGAATAAAAGATGGAGGTAAACCAAAGATAATAAGGCCCTTCCGTTAGGGGGCATATAAAAGTCTTGGTAATAAGTCTCATGTTCAAAACCGTTATAAAACCGTGTTTATCGATTCTTCTTGTCAACTTAATTTTTTAACATCGTTGTCTATTAGGAGGGGTTATTGATTTGATGGTCTTAGTTACACCGTTAGGACTCTATTTTTAGACCTAAATCTCTATTATCGCATAAGTCAAACAATGTATCCTCGAGAAACATTCAAGACAAAATAAAATATAAGAGATACAACTTAGGAATAATGGGAGGATAAGTACGTGATTAGAGCATATGAGTAGTGTTAGCATTACTAACTTATAATGACAATGATCTCGTTACACGCTTGGCATGGAATTCGGGTGAAAATCGAGGACGATGAAATTATTTCTTACGAAGCATTCACGTGTTCTTATTCTATGAACCTAAACGTCCCATTTTGCGATGAAAATCATACATTATGTCTAAAACACAAGTAGTAGTAATAGTAGTAGTGTAGCTAGTTTATCATTCAATAAAGTGAATAAAAATGAATTTTGGAGGTGCTATGATACTTTATTCTAGCATTGCGTGAGGGCACGACAATGGTTTAGTATGGGGGAGTGATGAGACTGCTTTTATACATAGTCTCATCGTCCAAAACGGGCTTAAATTGCATAAAATATCATTAAAACTGCCAAATATATGCTCGTGTCTGTTGCTTGTGTATTTTAGGTACGGATATTGAGGAAATGGCAAAAAGATCACAAGAATCCTTCAAAAACGAACACGAGAAACGAAGCCGCACAATGAACCAGACCCGAATCCTGAATTTCCAAAATGGTCCTTGAAGAATTGAAGATTGTCAACATTGGTCCCTCATTTTTTAAGATTTGGCAAGAAAGGCCCTTGGAGAATTCATTTATACAAGATACATCCTTGGATTTTGAAGACATGTCATGAAAAGCCCTTGAAGAATGCATTTATTGCACTTTTGGTCCTTGATAAAAGTTTGTATAAAACTTGTGCCAAAATTGACAAGTTGATGAAAGTTGTAAACAAAGGAAAAGTGGTTTGTTGCTGTTTATTACAAATTGAAGAAGACATGGAAGAAGGGGGGCTAAAACTGCCCAGACAACCAAAGTACTCCCATCCACTCAGCTCACGCCACTTGTCCCACTATCCCTAATCAACCAATCACAGCTTCTCCCTTGTCCACATCACCTCCCACTCACGTTTATTTATCAGATTAGTTTAACTAATCTATTTTTTTGGAGGTAAACAACTAATTCAAACCATAAACTAAATCAAACATACCTGTTTATCATGTTCTTAACATAAACCCTAATCCCTCTAATCCACTCAAATCAAGTGGGTTTCGGCTATAAACTTCCAGATCACTGATTAAACCCACCCAAACCATTCCCAACTCCCAAAACCTATCACCCTCACCTTATGGACCCTCCCACATGCTCCCCTGCAACAAACTTAGCTACAAAACTAATGTGCACAGTGAAATCCACGGCTCTAAGAGATTTCTTGGTCCCCAATGGTCAACCAACGTTCAAGATCATTCCAATCCAGCTGTCTTCATTAGAATCACATGGGAACACTTTTGACCAAATTTTCAAACCAAGGGCAATTTCGGATTTTCTTGCATTAGGGTTTTTGTTTTGTATTATTTTATTCATAACACTAGAACCTTCTGTTTAAGCTTATAAAAGGAGAATGTGGCTTGTACATTTCCCTTTGTTCCAGATTTTGCTTTAAAATATTTGTAATTCCTTTTTAAAGTTATAAAAGTTGGTATTTGTTTGAAAAGTAATTCCTTTTTATTGTTTAAAAGTTGGTGAGTGTTTGAAAGGCAAAATCTGAGTTCCATTTTTCATTTGGTAAACACTTTGTGTTTAGAATTTTCAAAAAAGGGTTTCAAAAAGGTTTGATAATTTTCAAAAATTCAAGGTTCCAAAGAAGTGAAAGTGGACTTGGATCATTGGATTTCTGTTTTTATACTTGTTTTAAAACGTATTCATTGGGTTATTGGTTTCAAAGGGTTGTGAAAGATTTTTGAGAAAAAAAATCTGTTTTTCCATTTTTCTGACTAAGTTACTGTATCAAAAGCCATAAGCTACAAGCTTATGGCATTTTGATACTTGGATATTTGTTGCTGGTTTGTTGTGGTGAGCAGGAAACAAGAAGGAGACAAGCTCCCATTATCATCCATTTCTTTTCATTTTTTTGTACCAAGCACTTTGCATACCAGCATCCCAAAGAGATCAGCACAAGCCCGGGCTTGTAGGAGATGGCTATGCAGCCATTGTGGGACCTGGATGTGGGTCCCACAAGGTAAATCCCTTTTTCCTTGTTTTCAATCTTCAATATTTCTGATTTCCAGTTATATGTGATTTGGTGGATTTTTTTTGTGCAAGTTGTCTAAGTGTTGGTTAGTTGGTTTGATTCTACTGTTTAGAGGTTTATGTGCATGATATAAGCTGTCTAAATCAATTTGGTTGATTTGTGAAGGAATTTGGTGTGTAAAAATCATATTCAGAAAATTAAAGGAGTGTTTGGATTAGGGTTTAAACTTGGTTAAATAGCATAATCTTGTTTAAGATCCTGTTTTAATCACTCAATAGGGTGTTGCTAGGTGATATCAGTATAGGGATTTCAGTTTGGTAGGATTCTAATAGGATTTGTGTATTAAAATTGCAACCAAGTGGTCAAAAATCAGTAGGTCTTTGTTTTGCCAGATTTTGTGTTTATTTGACCTATAAATCTTGATCATTGCTAGAATATAGGTTGTTTTAGGATTGTGTATCTATTTTATGTGAATTGGTTAACTTATGTGCAAGATTTGAGCAAGTGAAAATCGTTTTTGTGCCAATTGAACCAGTCAACTGTTCATCAGAAACTTGTAAGCTTAATCAGTAACTTTTAGGGCATTTTGTGGTTAAATTTGTGAAGTGACTTGCTGATTTTCTTGTTTGATTGATTTCCCACAACCCAACTGGTTATGGGAGTGCCCCTATTGTCCAAAGAAAAGCTCTCATAAGCTTTCCTAAGCTTAAACAGTCACCAGACCAAAATTTATAACTAGAAGTGGAAACTGAATTCCCCCTGCTAGTGTTATTGTTACCACTGCTACACTACTAAACAAATCCAGTCACATGTCACTATCAGAAACCTAGAATTTTTGTCTTTAGTGCACTAATTTTAGAGTTAGGACTTGAAACCAATTGCATTATTTTTCTTATTTAATTTCTGATTTTTCAGTTTAATTAGTTTTTAATTTACTGTTCATTTGCTATTTTTTAGGTTAATTAGCTATTTTTAATACTTTTTATTATTCTATTTTTGGCATTTAGTGTAAAAAAGTGTTATTTTTCAGTTTTAACATTTTTCATAGATTAAGAAAAATAATTTAAGATTTTTAGTTCAAAAAGTTTTCACTGTTCGCTTTTTATTTATTTTTTAGTATTAATTTAGTTTAATTAGGGTTTTAATTCATATCGTTTTTGTCCTTTAGTGAAAAATTTTATATTTTTCAAACTTTTTCATTTTTTACTATTCATTAGAGTAATTTAGGATTTTCAAAATTGTCAAATCATTTTTAGCATTATTTTATTATTTTTTATGATTATTTTTGTTTAAAAATAGTTTTTAGTGTTTTAAAAATAGAAAAATAGTTTTTAAAAATTAGAAAAAAATACTTTTTAGTCTTTAGATAATATAAGTAAGTTATTTGTTCAATAAAATAATGTTTTGGACATTTTGTTAATTATATTTAATTTTAGGGCTTTAATTAGCATTTAAAATTGAATATTTAATTAATAAAAGGTTTTAAAATATTTTTGTTGGATTTTTATTCTTATTTATATTATTTTAGACTTAGTTTAGCTTTTAATTAATTTTTAGGTTTAAAATTTTTAACTTGTAGCTTTTTACGGTTTTACGTGAACGATCTTTTCGTCTTAGCTCGATCTGTCTTCGTAACCGTCATTCTCTTCTCACCCCTTTTCTATTTTCTTTTTCACAATATAATCACAAATCATTAATCAACTCATTACACAACGCACTAGCCTCCTCGAGAACGAACTCACTTCATTTGGGTCATTTACACACGGTTTTCCTAAATCGTCGTGCTTGCTTACCCTATATTTTACGGTCTTTTTCTTAAAAGAGTGTGATTTTACAACCATCACTTATCCTATATGGGCAAGTGTGCAAGAGTAGAACACTATTAAACTCCTTTTAGATAAAAGAAAGGAAGAACTTGCAGAAGAAATGGAGATCCAAAAGGCTTTGGTCATGATGGTTATAAGTTTACCCCTTTAGGAAAAGGTAGGTAAAATAGGGTAAGCACGACGATTTAGGAAAACCGTGTGTAAATGACCCTAAAGTGAGTTCGTTCTCGAGGAGGCTAGTGCGTTGTGTAATGATTATCTTTATGATTTTATTGTTATGATAAAAGAAAATAGAAATGGGGTAAGAAGAGAATGACGGTTACGAAGACAGATTAAGCTAAGACGAAAAGGTCGTTCACGTAAAAACGTAAAAAGCACCAAATTAAAAAAATTAAACATAAAAATTAATTAAAAGTTAAAACTAAGTCTAAAATAATATAAATAACAATAAAAATCCAACAAAAATATTTTAAAACCTTTTATTAATTAAATATTCAATTTTAAATGCTAATTAAAGCCCTAAAATTAAATATAATTAACAAAATGTCAAAAATATTATTTTATTGAACTAATAAATTACTTATATTATTTAAAGACTAAAAAGTATTTTTCCTAAATTTTAAAAACTATTTTTCTATTTTAAAAACACTTAAAACTATTTTTAAACTAAAATAATCATAAAAAATAATAAAATAATGCTAAAAATAATTTGTCAATTTTAAAAATCCTAATTTATACTAAAGGACAGTATAAAAATGAAAAAAGTTTGAAAAATGTAAAATTTCTCACTAAAAGACAAAACTGAAATTAATTAAACCCTAATTAAACTAAATTTAATTATAAAAATTAATAAAAATGTGAACAGTAAAAACTTTTTAGACTAAAACTCTTAAAATGTTTTTCTAAATCTAAGAAGATTTTTAAAACTGAAAAATATTAAGTTTTGTCACTAAAAGACAAAAAAACAAAAATTAAAAAGTAATTAAAAATAACTATTTAATCTAAAAATATTAAATGAACAAGAACTTAAAAATAAAATAAACTGAAAAATCAAGAATAAAATAAGAAAAATAATGAAACTAATTTGGAAGTCTAATTCCTATTTAAAGGCACTAAAGACAAAAAATGTAAGTTCTGATAGTGACATGTGCATGCTTTTTGTTTTCTTGTGCAGCAGTAGGAACTAATGTGCTAGCAGGGGTAACTGAGTTCCCACTGCTAGTGTAAATTTTTGGTCAGTTGACCTATAAGCTTAGGAAAGCTTATTTGAGAGCTTATCTTTGGACAATAAGGCACCCCTACACTCAGTAGAGTGTAGGGAGTCAGTAAATGTAATAAAAACACAAGCTCACAACCAAGAATCACACACAATGGGGCAAAAACAGTTACTGATGAAGGGTAATGGTTACTGGTGAACAGTAACTTGGTTTACTTGCACAAAAACGAATTTTATCAAGCCAAAACTTGCACACAAACTAACCAATCAGCATTAAAACTAGATACAAACCTAGATTCACCTACTATCTAACAACTATCAAGCTTTGATTGTTAAATTCACATAAAAACAATCAGAAAAATGGGTTTGCTGATTTGAGCTAGTTTACCAAGTTTAAACATGCAATATCTCTAAATCCTATTCAATAATGAAACCAATAACCAAAATAACTTCCTATTAACAAATATCAGTGAGTCTAGATGGCTTTAAGACCAAAAGTTTAGCAAGAACTTAACTTAAAACCATAATCCAAACACCCCTTTAAATTTGAAAACTAAAAATTACCAAATCAAATCAACTCAAATTCAAACCAAACTTATTTTTATTACCCCTAACATGCATACTAGGCTGAAATAAACATGGACTAACTGATTAAACCAACAAAGAAGCATATTCATACCATTCTCACATAAATCACATAAAGAGCAAAAAGAAATGACAATTAGGGGGTTCAAGTCTTACTAACTGAGTTGATGCCTTCCCTATGACTTTTTTGCTTTATGAACTTATGAGATCAAGTAGAGAGTGTCCTGTTGGTGGAATCCACAAAGGACCCAAGGACTAATAATATCTTTAAATTCAGAAAATGATGAGATGAGAGTCTTTGTTCTCGCTTTGAACCTGCACAAAAACAGACAACCAAGAGAAAACACTACAAGCTCATATAAGATAAGGTCATAAGCTGTGTGTCAAGCAGCTTATGGTCTTAGGCTTATATGAGCAGTGAAAGGTTAAATAAAAAAATATGAAGACAATAGATTTTTTGTAAAATCTTTGAAATCAGAAACTTTGCAAAAAGCTAGAAATCAACTTAGCAACTTATGAAAACGTTTTTAAACCAAACTAAACTCAGATTCAGAAAAACAAGGGTTCAAATCCACTTCTACTTCATTGAACATTTGCAATTTCTGAATATATAAAAACCTTTTTGAAACTTCTTGAAACCTCAAAACACAAAGTATTCACCAAAATGTTATGGAACTCAGATTATTGCTAACTTTCACACCAGCTTTTAACAACATAAAAAGGAATTACTTTTAAAACTAAAATACCAACTTTTATATATTAAAAAGGAATTACAAAAAAACTTAGCAAAATCTGGAACAAAGAATACATGGTACATGCACCATGTATTTATACAATGAAATAGAACTAACTAGAATACTGAATATAAAATTACACTTGTTAAACCCTAGCTACAATTTTCCATCTTTGCCCTTTGAAGAATCTTGAAAAGTAGTCAAATTCGCCCATGTGATTTGCCAGGTTGGAAGAGTTGATCTCATCCGTTTGTTGAAGAGTAGGGACCAAGGATTCGCATCCAACCAGTCATTTGGTCTCCTCATTGGGGTTGGGGGATAGGGACGTGAGCAGGGGAGGTACAAGGGGGGTCCACAAGGTCATGGGTGTATGTTTTGGAGGTGGGGTTGTGATGAAGGGTAAAGGAATTAGCAATCTGGGTAATTTGGGGTAAAACCCCTTTGATTTCAGCTTAATTGAAACTGGGGATTGCTAGGGTTTATGGTGGGATTATGGGTGTATTAATCTGATTTGGGGGTGGGTTTATTTAAAAAAAGTGTTTAGTGGGAAAGTTGGGGTTTGACTTTGTTTGACCCTGGTTAATAAACAAAGCGGGCTATGGGGCATGTTGTGGGTTAGGTCGGGTAAAGGATTTGGTAAATGGGTGGGTTTAGTGAGGTGGCACAATGTGATTGGAGGGTGTATGTTTCTTGTCTTGTCAGGTTAGGTCCCTGGACTACTTTAGCTTTTTCACTTGGTAATAAACAGTCCAAAACCTTGGTTCCTTTGTAAATAAGTTTGGACATGTAGCTGAATTTGGCCCATTGCATGTTTAAACTTGTATTAAGGACCAAAAGTGCAATAAATGCAATCTTCAAAGGCTTTTCTTGTATACTCTTGGCAATTTAGGGACCCCAATGTAATTTATGAGTTTTACAAGGGTATAAATTGCCAAGTCTTCCAAAGTTGAGGGACCATTCTTGCCAATCTTCAAATCTTTAAGGACTTCTTTGGATATTCATGATTCGGGTCCGATTCATTGTGCGGCTTCGTTTCCCGTGTTCGTTTTTTATTGATTCTTGTGGACTTTTTGTCATTTCCTCAATATCCGTACCTAAAATACACAAGCAACAAACACAAGCATATATTTGGTATTTTTAATGATATTTAATGCATTTTAAGCCCAATTTGGACGATGAGACTATGTATAAAAGCAGTCTCATCACTCCCCCATACTAAACCATTGTCGTGCCCTCACGCAATGCTAGAATAAAGTATCATAGCACCTCCAAAATTCATTTTTATTCACTTTATTGAATGATAAACTAGCTACACTACTACTATTGCTACTACTTGTGTTTTAGACATAATGTATGATTTTCATCGCAAAATGGGACGTTTAGGTTCATAGAATAAGAACACGTGAATGCTTCGTTAGAAATAATTTCATCGTCCTCGATTTTCACCCCAATTCCATGCCAAGCGTGTAACGAGATCATTGTCATTATAAGTTAGTAATGCTAACACTACTCATATGCCCTAATCACGTACTTATCCTCCCATTATTCCTAAGTTGTATCTCTTATATTTTATTTTGTCTTGAATGTTTCACGAGGATACATTGTTTGACTTATGCGATAATAGAGATTTAGGTCTAAAAATAGAGTCCTAACGGTGTAACCAAGACCATCAAATCAATAACCCCTCCCAATAGACAACGATGTCAAAAAATTAAGTTGACAAGAAGAATCGATAAACACGGTTTTATAACGGTTTTGAACATGAGACTTATTACCAAGACTTTTATACGCCCCCTAACGGAAGGGCCTTATTATCTTTGGTTTACCTCCATCTTTTATTCAACTTCGCCATGAAGCTTTTATTATGACTTCGGTCTTGCCTTGCCTTTTATTATCCGCCTCATCGGTGGTTTTATTAGCCAAAGACGTATATCCTCACGCTAAAGCGAATTTTGGATCTTTAAAGCTTCGAAGATTAAGGCTTGATTCACTTTTAATTTGGGCATAGATTTTTCGGCCTTGTGGGGCTTCAAATTGTTTGCTTGATTTAGGTGAGCACTTGAAATCTTATTATTGGATGAAGCTTTTGATTATTCGGGTGCCAATACTTCAAAACCGTGACGCTGGCGATACCTTCATGTCTTCCCAATTTAATTACACGGAAGCTACTAGAAAAGACTAGAAACCCAACAATCCCAACTAAACCGCTAAGTCGATATTTATTAAGCAAAAAATATTTACAAGCGAAGGGAGAATAAGAAAATAACAAGAACACATGAGTTTTTGAAAGAATACGAGTACTCTATGTTTAGCATAGTAACTTATAATTAACCCTATCATTTCTCGTCCTCGTTTAAGAGACTTAGCCTAATGTATAGTTAAGGAATCAAAGCTAAGTGCTCAACACGCACGGTCGAGTCAAAAATTACTCTTATTCTCGCCATCGAAAAAACTACATTCGTGTCTTTAAACACTTATAAAACATGAGAAAAATTTAAAATTTGGCCATTTTTAGCCTTATTTTGCGACAAAACGATAACAAAAAGATAAACTTTGGAAAGCGTGAAGGTTTGGAAAGGCAAGTATCTATTGACCCCCCATAATAAAGTTAAACATTGTCCTCAATATTTCGAGTCTAGGGGTGCAAACACCCCTATACTAGAGACGTAGTCGAATGCCTAATCTAGCATGGAAAGGGTGTAACCGTTAAATTTAAAGCCGTTTATGAAGTGTGCTATAAACCTAAGGTTAGAACATCAAAGGATATATCATTTGGATATTGAGAAAGTCTTCAAAGCAAATGATCAAGTGCTCCCATAAAACAAACACGAGAGGCTCCAATCGTGAGATCATGATCTAAAAACCACAATTCACAAATAACCACGAAACAAAGGTTGGAAGGGCACAAATCCCCTCACATTAAACTAATTAGAAAGAAATAATATGTACATGGATAAGCATGGGTTTCCCCCACGAGGCACCTTGTTTTTTATAACTGAGTCAAAAGCTCGACTCGAATCCCCATAAATGTGATCATTTAGGGATAATCATGGTATGGTCAATTTTTAGTGGGGCTTACATGATAAACAAGGCCCAAAAACAACCGGTATTAAGGACTAAGTCCTTTGATGGTGCAAAATACCGGGATCGAAGATCGCGTTCTCGTTTTCATTGGAAAAACAAATCAACGCCACTTCATCATGTGTCAGCACAAACCCAAAGGGTTTCAAGAAAATAGATGAGAAGAAATAGAAGGGTGGGACAATGGGTAAGTCATAAAAACCATGAGCTACTCGAGGTAGACTCGCACCAATCAAATAGAAAGATTTTCCATTTATTACATCGGTGGAAGACCGAGATTTCCCTTTATAAGAAATTCCGAGATCAAATATCTCGTCCTCGGTGGAGAAAGGGGAGGAAACATAAGGGGCTTCCCCCACACTAAGTCCACACAAAGCATCGTCAAAAGGAGAAGACGAGCTTGTAGTACTCAAAACACGATGTGATGACGGAGTTAGCATTGTAGAAAAATCTTTTAAATCCAATTTAAAATCTTTCCCTTTTTCATCTTTTAAACTCTCCTTATGAAAACCCGACTTAATTATGTCAAAAATATTTGGTGTTTCTAAAGCAATGTTAGTCACACTAAAAATTCTCACATTTGAAAACCGTTTTGGTAAAGGTGGTGGTAAGTTCTCAAAACATTTGTCAACAAAGAAAACTTCCCCATCGGGGTCAACATATTCATCATCCGAAGAATCATTCGTGATTGGAATCGTAGGCTTAACACTCTTAACCTCCACCGGCGGAGGGGACGGAAAATCGTTTTTATCATCAACTCCTAAAACTCTTTTTGAAATCTTTTTGCAAATGTTTTTGATAGGACTAACATTGTTCAAAGACGTGATAGAATACACATGAGAAAGTGTGGAGTTTTGAGTTGCATTGATGACGAGTTCTTCCTCATTGAAACGAAGAGTGATTTTTCTTGCATACACATCGATAAGTGCTCTCGAGGTATCCAAAAATGATCGACCTAAAATTAGAGGAACTTTAGGATCGATGGGAATGTCAACAACAATAAAGTCCACAGGATAGTAGAACTTTCCAACTTTCACGAAGACGTCCTCGGCTACTCCACAAGCTAGAATCGTAGAATGATCGGCCATCTCGATTGACATTCTTGAAGGAGTGAGATTGGGAAGATTGAGCGACTTAAAAATATCAAGAGGCATCAAATTAATACTAGCACCAAGATCGGCCTGTTGGGAATAAATTATAGCCAATCTACTTGAGCGCTGACAAGAGTAAAACAAGCGTTGACAGGAGCAAAACAAACGCTGACAGCTCAAGCGTTGACAAGATAAAGTCAAGCGTTGATACATTGAAGACAAGCACTGATGGGAAGATATACTCTACGCGTTTATTGTATTCTATATTACTTCTAGTAAAGATAGGAACAACAATGTATTTTCTATATTTATCTTTACCTAGAATAGCTGATACGTAGATTATTGTACAAGACTTCTTGTGTCTATAAAAGAAAACCTTTAGGTTAAAGTTCAACATAAGTTTTTATTCGTAAACTACTTTCATTGTAAGCAAGTTTGATATCATTAATCAAAGTGAAAGTTTGTTTATATCATTGTGTTCTTGTTTAAGTGTTAATTCCGCATAACACTTAGATTGTCATAAACATATACAAAGGTTTCTCTAAGTGTATTACTTGATCTAATCTCGTATACATAAAGCTAAATCGATCTAAGTTTGGGATCAACAAGTAGTATCAGAGCTTGTTGAGGAACTTTTGATCTTAAAGAACACAAGAACCCTAAAAATCACCAAAACCCTAATTTTCTCAAAAACCATAACAACATCATGTCAACTTCAGAAATAACCTCCTCCTCACCTTTACCAAACATCAAGATTCCCATGCTTGATGCAACCAACTTTGAATTGTGGAAATTCAACTTTGAGCAATATATAGGGATCTATGACTACACACTCTGGGAGATCATTGAATATGGAAACACATTCGATAAAGCCCAAAAGATTGCTGATGCTATTTCTCAAAGATCAGCTGTTGCTGGATGTTCTGAAGAAGATAAGAAAGAAAAACCTGAAGATGGTAGAGCTGTGTCTGCTGAAGACATAGCAAAGAAAAGGGTGGACATGAAAACCCTAAATATTCTAAAAGTCTCTTTGGGACAAGAGAACCAGCATAAATACAAAGGTTATGATTCTGCTAAAGACCTTTGGGCAGCTCTTGAAGTTGCATATGGTGGCAATGCAGATACCAGGGAAGAAAAGAAGAAACAACTCATGCATGATTATGTTATTTTCAAAGCTCAACCCAATGAGAAGCTGAGTAGTGTGAGAAGCAGATTGCTTGACATTACAAGCAAATTGTCCTTCATGGGGACACAACTTGGTGATGTTGACATTAATGCTACCTCTCTTAAAAGTCTTGGTGAGGCGTGGAAGATTGAGGCAAGATCTATTCTTGCCAATAATACCTACAAAAGTTCCATGTTTGATGACATTTACAACAAACTGAGGCTGTTGGAAGATGAAACTCTTTTAGAGCATGGAAGCAAGTCTACCAACAGTAACATGGCCTTCTTCTCTCATAGTGAAGGTCAATTCAATCAGAAGGACTCCTACATGCATCCAGTTACTGGATCATCATGTGTCAGCGCTGGAACATGTCCTGTCAACGTCTCCTTTTCAGACGCTGACACATTCAAAAGTGACTCACCAGGAGTTAAACCTGCTAGTTTGGATTTGGATACTATATGTGCTTATATTGCTTCTTTGCCCAATGGTTCAGTGATTACATATGAGGACCTTGAGCAGATAAGTGATGAGCATTTGGAAGAGATGGACATTAAGTGGAACATGGCTCTTGCTAGTATAAGAGCAAACAGGTGGAACAGAAGGTTTAAGAAGAAGATGACCTTTAATGCAAAAGACACAGCTGGATTTGATAAATCCAAAGTTGGATGCTACAACTGTCATCGTATGGGGCACTTCATGAGGGAATGCAGATCTCCTAGAAGATCTGATGCTGGTAAACCCTCAAGTCAAATTGTTAAAGCTCAGGATCCTAAAGCCATGGTTGCAGTTCAAGGAATTGATGGTGTGGGATGGGATTGGAGCTATCTGGCTAAGGATGTGGAAGAGGATACAGCTTTGGTTGCTGAAATTAAAGAAGAATAGCATGTTGAATATGCTCTCATGGCACACTCCTCCTCTTCATCTGATAATGAGGTATACAATGATGCTTTTTGTAGCAAAGGTTGTAGGTTAAACACTAAGAAACTTAACAAAGAGGTGTTAAGATTATTAAGTGATGTGAGTACTGAAAAGTGCAAACTATCTAATTACCAACTAGCTCTCACTCAAACTGAGAAAACAGTTTCTGAATACAAGAAAATGGAATTTGACTTAAAAGATAAAATAAATATCTTAAAACATGAGTTAAATGCTAGTATGGATATTAGAAACATTATGGAAAGGGTTAATGGTGAGTTACAGGCTAAATTAGATGAAGCCATTAAAAACAGAGATAATGTTGGCTTTAAAATCCAGAGATTTGATAAGGCAACACAAACCCTAGGAGAATGTGTGGGAAAACAAAGGGATCCTAAGGACATGACTGAGATTGGGATGAAAGACTACTCTGTGGTTCCACCATCAGCTGGTGACTTCTATGGTGTCCAACAAACGGACCTATCTTGGACTGGTTTGCCAGAACTCCAAGAGGAGGAATTCATTCCCCCACCAAGAGTTGTCACCCCAGTTGAAGAGTATCATCAAAAGTTGACTGACCTGAATGAATGGAAGAAAGCTAACCCTACATTATTTGTTAAGGGTGGCTTGCTACGTGAAAGTCCTAATGAGTCAACTCCCATTAAAGTTACAAACCCAATCACTGGTAAAGCTGTTGACCTAGGCTCAAACACTGTTAGAAAACCTAGCATTAAGTATGCAGAGATGTATAGGAATACTAGGTCACCCAAGAGCCAAGTTAGCAATAATGGAACAGGCTTCTTCTCTTCTAGACCTAGGGTTGTGTCTAGAAAAGCTTGTTTCACTTGTGGTAGCTTTTCATACTTGGCAAATAAGTGTGTCAACGCTCCCAAAGTCAGCGCTGACAGGAACAAAGTCAACGTTGTTAGGAAGTCAAACATTGTCAGACCCAAACCTTGTGTGGAGCAAAGTCTACAAGTTGTTAGACCTGCCCCATTCTTCACTAGAAGGTCTAACACTCATGGACAAAGACCATTCCAAAAGACAAATACTTGGTCTAATAGGCAATGGGTTTCTGTAGCAAACCCTAGATTCAACGCTGACAAGGGTAATTGCAGCGTTGACAAGACCAATTCCAACGCTGATAGAAACGTGTCCAGACCTAAATATTTGCAACCACAGGGTAAGGGGTCTAAAGCTTCTTCAAGCTTAACATGGAGACCCAAGAAAGATCAAAACCCTAATGATAATGGGATTTCAATGACCTGCAACAGATTTAATTACATTTCAAAGGTCATTACAAAATCTATTAGGGTAACTGGGTATTTCATCCTAAGAAGGATGAAAATGGGGTTGTTATAAGAACTAAGTTTGTTCTTATTGAACAACCAGATGAATCCAAGTCTTCTAAGGCTTGGGTTCCCAAAGAAAACTAATTTGTTTTCTTTATGTGCAGGGCATTCAAAAACAGGTCAATGATTATGGATATTGGGACAGTGGATGCTCAAGGCACATGACAGGAAAGGAAGACTATCTAACGAACTTCACTCCCATAAAGGATGGTGATAAGGTCTACTTTGGAGGCAGATATGGTACTATCACAGGCAAAGGAACCCTTCTCACCAAGAATTTGCGTTTTGAGAACATATTCCTGGTAAAAGAACTTGATTACAATCTGTTTAGTGTATCACAAGTTTGTGATAACAAAAATAAAGTTCTGTTTACTAATACTGAATGTTTGGTGTTAAGCAAGGATTATAAGATCCCTGATGAGAAATATATTGAATATAGAACACCTAGGCATAAAGACATATATAATGTGAATCTGAATGGGATTAGAATGAATAACAATATGTCTTGTTTTTATGCTAAAGCTTCAATAGATGAGAGTAATTTGTGGCACAGGCGACTAGGGCACATAAATTTTAAGAATATAAATAGGCTTGTGAGACTGGGCTTGGTTGATGGTTTGCCTGAGAAGGCCTTCCACAATGACCACTCTTGTGTTGCATGTCTTAAAGGCAAGCAACACAAGGTCTCATTCAAGTCCAAACAGGTCATTCTAGTTCTAGACCTCTTCATTTGCTTCACATGGACCTCTTTGGTCCAACCAATATAGAAAGTTTGAATGGTAAGTCATATTGCTTTGTTATCACATATGACTTTTCTAGGTTTACTTGGACATTCTTTCTAGCTATGAAGAGTGACACAGTTGATATTCTAATTGATTTTATCACTCAGATTGAGAAGAAGTCTGGCAATGAAGTTAAAATGCTTAGGAGTGATAATGATGGTGAATTTAGGAATAAGAAGCTAGATGATTTCTGTGCCAGGAAAGGAATTACTAGGCAATTTAGTGTTGCCAGAACCCCACAGCAAAATGGGGTTTCTGAGAGGAAAAATAGAACCCTAATTGAAGCAGCCAGAACAATGTTGGCTGATGCTCATTTTCCTATAGCCTTTTGGGCTGAGGCTGTTAATACAACTTGTTATTCTCAAAATAGAGCATTGGTTAACAAAATTCAGAACAAAACACCTTATGAGTTACTTTGGGGAAGAAAACCTAATATTGGTTTTCTCAGACCTTTTGGTTGTCATGTAGTAGTTTTAGACACTAGTGATGCCTTAGGTAAATTTAGTGCAAAAGGTGATGAAGGCTACTTCATGGGGTATTCAGTGCAGAGCAAGGGATATAGGGTTTATCTTAAAGAGGAAAAACGTATACTTGAAAGAGTACATGTTAGGTTTTTAGAAAATAAACCTAGTGATTCTGAAAGTGGTCCTAAATGGTTGTTTGACTTGGAACCTTTATCTAGAACTTTAAATTATATGCCTGTCACTAATCCAGACATTGTAAAGGTAACTTCAAATGTTGTGGAAGAACAAGTTGTTAATGTTTCAGGTACACAGGTTCATGAGAAGGTGGATCACAAGCAGAGAAGTCATCTCCTATCCAAGAATATGTTACAATTCCCATTTGGACAGATGCTTTTGCTGCTGCTGCTGCTAGTAAAGATAATGGTGGTCTCCAAGCACCACCAGATACAAACATGCATGGTCCTTCAGGCGCTGACAAAGGCAAATCTAGCGCTGACAAGACCAATTCAGACATTGATGGCTCAGACGTTGACAACAACAGTTCAAGCATTGTTAGCCCAAGCGCTGACAAACAAAGTTCAGGCGTTGACAACACTTCTGCACATCTTTTCTCTTCCATTTTTGAGCAAGGTGAACCTTCCAATATATATGAGGAGGTTCATCCTCATGTTGATGAAAGAGAGTCTGATGAAGAAGATATTGGCAACATGGAGAATGAGGTTGAGGACACCAGACTTTTTGAAGGAGGAGTTCTCACTTCCACTATGAAGAATCAACCCACTTCTCAAATCATTGGTGATATTATGACTCCAGTTCAGACTAGAAGATCTCATCAAGGTCTTGGTGGGTTTATTGCCAATATTCACAAGAAGTTTGATACCCCTCTTGTGCAAGCATGTTTGTTTGCCTGTTTTCTGTCACAACAGGAACCCAAGAAAATATTTGATGCTCTCAAAGAACCAATTTGGGTGGAAGCAATGCAGGATGAGCTTCACCAATTTGCAATTCAGGATGTTTGGGAGCTGGTTGATTGTCCCAGATATGTCAGACCTATAGGGACAAGATGGGTTCTAAGAAACAAGAGAGATGAAAGAGGCATAGTGGTCAGAAACAAGGCAAGGTTAGTGGCTCAGGGATATACACAAGAGGAGGGGATAGACTATAAGGAAGTCTTTGCACCAGTTGCAAGGATTGAAGCTATAAGGATCTTTTTAGCCTATGCATCCTGCATGGGCTTCACTGTCTATCAAATGGATGTCAAGAGTGCCTTCCTCTATGGTACAATTGTTGAGGAGGTATATGTGATGCAACCTCCTGGTTTTGAGGATCCAGAGAATCCAGACAAGGTGTATAGAGTCAAAAAGACTATGTATGGACTTCATCAAGCCCTAAGAGCATGGTATGGTACTTTGTCTACTTACTTAGTGGACAATGGATTCAAAAGGGACACCATAGATCAGACACTATTTACAAAGAAGAAAGGCAAGGATGTGTTGCTTGTCCAGGTCTATGTTGATGATATCATTTTTGGGTCCACTGATCCAAAGATGAGTGAGGATTTCTCCAAGCTTATGAAAGATAAATTCAAGATGAGTGCTATGGGGGAGATGAACATCTTTCTTGGTTTACAAGTTCAGTAGAAAGAAGATGGTATCTTCATCTTCCAAGATAAATATGTGGCTGAGATCTTGAATAAGTTTGGCTTTTCTCCACATGAAAAGAGGGCTACTACTCCTATGGATAGAGAACACCCTTGGGGAAAGATTGGGGATGGGAAAGATGTTGATGTCAGGCACTATAGGTCCTTGATTGGATCATTGATGTACCTTACAGCCTCCAGACCTGATATCATGTTTGCTGTGTGTGCTTGTGCACGCCATCAAGTGACTCCCAAAGAATGTCACCTTTATGCTATGAAGAGGATCTTTAGGTACCTAAGATGCTATCCTAGTCTTGGTCTGTGGTACCCAAAGGATTCACCATTGGAGCTGATTGCATATTCAGACAGTGACTATGGAGGTGATAAATTTGATAGGAAGCCCACAACTGATGGATGTCAGTTTCTTGGGAGCAGGTTGATATCTTGGCAATGCAAGAAATAAACAGTGGTGGCTAATTCTACAACTGAAGCTGAGTATGTGGCTGCAGCTGCTTGTTGTGGCCAAGTTTTATGGATTTAGAAACAGCTGTTGGACTATGGGTATAATTTCATGCATACCAAGATATTTGTTGACGATAACAGCACTTTATGCATCATTAAGAATCCTGTACATCATTCTAAAACTAAACACATAGAAATTAGACACCATTTTATAAGAGATTGTTTTGAAAAGGGTTTAATACAACCAGATAGGGTTGACACTAAGGAGAATGTGTCAGATTTACTAACTAAACCTTTTGATACTGGGAGGTTTCAATACTTGGTAACAAGTATTGGAATGATCAATCTCACATAATATGTGTTTTAGAGTCTTTTTGTAAAAGTATGTACAGGATGATGCATTGTTATTGGTCTTATTGATGATTTAGATTTTCCACTATATTTTTCTAACACTGACAAAGGTTGCTTGAACGCTGATAAGTGTTTTTGTGACGTTGTCAGCAATATAATTGTCTAACGCTGACAAAGCTTCTCTCAACGCTGTCATGTGTTATCGGGGCGTTATCAGCAATAATGTTAGTTTTGTGGTTTTTAATCTAAATGTGCAGGTGGTGTTAGCAGTATACCATTGGATATAGAGTTGCTTATGGATCATTGGAGAAGCATTTGAACAAGTTTTTATTTATGGATGATGGTTGGAATTTTTAATTCCTATCTTGACATAAATTTTTATTTTCATGCATGTTTTTAGCAACTTATGTATCATGGTTTAAGGGGAGGTTTTAGGAACCTTTAGGATGTTTGGGTATCCATATGATACTCTTATCACAATTCTAGATTGTGTCCACAGGTAAGTATGAGTTAGTTTTACTAAATCATGAGGCACTGTAGCATGCAAAGTTGATATACTATGCATGCTGCCAAGACATTTTTGGCCTAGAATTGGTTGTGGTCTGTTGGGAGACTTGGAAATAAGTTTGTTATGGGATTTACCTGGGACTAACAAGGGATTTTATAAGGTAACTTGGTTGTTAAGAGTTTTGGTTAGCAAGGGACACTAGAGGACTGTTATGTCTATCTTGCATAAGCAAGTGTGCATAACTGGACAGTGCTTGCCGCCCTATAATAATTATCAGCTTTTTGGTTATCTTCTCTAGGATAAATTACTTCGTTAAGGTCATTTTTCATTTTTAAACATTTTTATTTTTGGACGCTGACAAGTATTTTTCCAAGCGTTGTTGTGACCAATTTAGACGCTGACATGGCTATAGGAAAACGTTGACAAGAATATAGCCGTTGAGCGTTGATATGTTATTTTTTACCGTTGAGACTCAAAGGGTCCTACCCATTTGTTACTTTGTGACATATTTTTAGGCCGTAATTTTGGTAGCAGATAAACTTCAATTAATGCATGAGATAAAATTCTTCTTTTTCAATATTTTCATGATTACATTTTGAAAATACTTGCCTATTTTTGGGCCAATCACATGCATTTTCTTCTCCTATATATTTGGCTCCTATTTTTAAACAGAGTATCTATTCTTCTTGTCTAACACAATTTTCTCTTATCAACTTCATCTTCATCAATCATTTTAACAGCTTTCAACAATGGCACCAAAGTTTAGACCATCAGATTTGGAATTAGGGTTCAGAAGCCAACACAACATGATTGCGTATCTTGAAGCTGATGATGCTCTGTTTCCCCAATACACACAAATGGTGGCGTATTTAAACGCATCTCCTATTAGGTATGCTCTTTCTCATGCACCACTCATTCCTGTCACACATATTAAACAGTTTTGGAACACTGTTAGTTCCTCAACAGTTAATAGAGTGACTACATTGACTTCTATTGTTCATGGGAGACCTTGGGTGGTTACTGAGGCTTTGGTACGCCAAGCCTTGCATCTTGATGATGCTGATGGTATAACCACCCTTCCCATTAGTGAAATAGAACAAGGACTAAGGGCTTTGGGTTATCCTTTTCCTGATGAAGGAACTTTAAATAAATATCATAAACAGGAGTTTCCCCCAGCCTGGAAGTACCTCATACATGTCCTCCTACAATGTTTGAGTCCCAAATGTACTGCACACAATGAGATCAATAGATCTATTGCCAGTGCTATTGTGTGCATTGCAACTGGGCAAAAATTTAATTATTCTAAAATGATTTTTGAGGGCATGTGTAAAAATAAGGGGAACAAAATGACTTTAGCTTATCCCCGATTTTTACAAATGGTTTTTGATGTTCAAGGATACTGCACAAGGGATCATAATGATTTTTATGAGATCCCTGTGCAAAAGAAAGCAATTTTTATGAAGATGAACTCACCCCCACATTATGACCTACCCTTAACCCAAGCTATGCTTGCTGTCATTGCAGCAGCACAACCCCAACCAGACCCTCAACCCCAAATTGACCCAATACCTGAACCATTACCTTCACCTGAACATATGCAAATTGACCAACAACCCTTCGCCGCTGACACGTTAAATGTTGGCGTTGATGTGCCTATTTCCAACGTTGACACACAAACTTCACAGACCCAAACACCCCTTAACCAACCCACATCCACCCAATCCACATCCTCTTCTATACCCCCTGAATATAGGTTGATTAAACGCCAAAGGACTACTGGAGTGTTCTCCTCTGGTGGTCCTAGCCATGTAGCAGAGATAACCACCACCACAAGTGTGGTTGGTGCTATGGATGAGGCTGGGACTATTGGTTCTGGCTTAGATGCTGGCCAAGGTAGTCCCACCATCATTAAGTCCTCATCCATGCCCAATGAATCTGATTTGGGAGGTCAAATACCCATTTTAGAAGAGGGCAGATTGGAACCAATGACCCTAATGGAATTGACGGCAGTCTGCATGAGCTTGCAAAAGCAAAATGCAGACTTGGTACAAGTTGTCAGCACACAAGGCCTTGAACTCAAGCAATTGAGGGAGAGGATTATTATTTTGGAGACAGTTAGTGCAAGGAGAGGGATGGAGGAATCTTCCAAAGGGAAGGAAGATCAAATAAATGTGAGTGACAAGGGCAACCATAATGGTTAATCTTTGGATGTTGCTGAGGCCCTAACAAGTTTGAAGAAACAGACAGGTTTTGATACGTCCTTAGTCTCTCCTACAAACTTAAATTTATCATTTACAGCCATGTTGGAGGAAATTGCAAAAGGCGCTGAGGCAGGAACTTTAGGCGTTCACAAGGAGAAGTTGAACGCTGACATGAGTATTTTGGGCGCTGACACAGCAAAATTGGGCGTTGACAGACCTGCACATGAGGGTGATGTATCCCAGTCATCATCTATCATCAAGGAGGTTTCTTCACAGGTATCACCATCTATCTTACCAATAATTGATCCATTAGATAAGGGTAAGGGTATTATGGTAGAAGAGGTTGTTCCAAAGAATGCAGCTCAAATTGAGTTTGATAGAAAGTTGGCTGCACAAATTATGGAACAAGATAAAAAGGAGGTGAAAGAGTCACCATTTGTTGTCACTTCAGAAGAGAAAGAAGGAAGTGATGAAGCTAGCTCAGACTCAAGTGTTATGATCATAGAACAACTAGAAAGACTTGAGTATGGAGATGAGTTGGCCAAGGAGAAATTGAGAGAGTTGAAATTGCAGGTTGACTTTGATATGCCAGAAGTGGTTCAAATGTATCATGCTTGGGAAGAAAGATGTATGGAGAATCCACACTTGACCATTTCAGATCAGATATGGGGTTTGGAGATTCTCCTTAGAGTACAAAAAGATTTCCAGGTTATTTTGAAACACAAGGCAAGCAATATTCTCTCAGAGTTGAAAAGGGATAGAAGGGAGTTATATTGCATGTTGCTCAGATGTCATGGAGTAGGATGGACTTATCAGAAATTGAGGGCATTGACATTTGATGAGTTGGAATGCAAAGCTTATCCCATCTGGGTTAGAGTGCAGGAAGCAAACACTCTAAGACTTCTTTCTGATGAAAGAAAAGAAGAACTTGCAGAGGAAATGGAGCTCAAGAAGGCAATGTTTGTTCCCAGACCAGTGAAAAAGGGAGTTCCTCTTGAGTTTCCCAAAGATATGGATCCATTATATCCAAGTGAAGCTGTCATAAGAAAGAGCCTCAAGCTCTCACCATTAGAAGCTTCAGATATGGTACAAGTGTTACCACTAGATTCCAGAAATCCAATTATGAGCTATGAAGAAGATGAATGTGGATTTTGGAAGATTGGCAGGTAGGCAAAGAGGTTCACACTTTTACCACCCTTATATCTTTGTTTGCAAGTTTTGACAGAGAAGACTTGGTAGACCTATGGAGGTTATTAGAGGCCAAGTATGAGGCTGAAGCACCAACTTTAGCTAATGGAATAAAACTGTGGTCCACATTCAAGAGAATCTGTGGACCAAAAGATGAGGGTCCTGCTATTTGGAAGGATCTTGAAGATGACCTCAGTGGTCTTCAATAGAGATTGTAATCAGCTGCTGGTGTTTATTATTTGAGTTCTACAAAGTTTGTTGAGTATCTACTTGTGGATGGTCAGTATTTCATATCCAAGGATATCTTGGAGAAGATGAAGAACACTCAGCTGGAAATTGATTATTCAAGTGATGTGGCAAAAGACTTGATCAGATTTATTTATTACCAATATGAGAAGGTTTGTAAGATTCCTCCTAGTCCTTAATGTTTATTCAGAAACTTGATTATAAGAGTGGATATCAAGTTTAGGGGAGGATTGTTGGGAATAAATTATAGCCAATCTACTTGAGCGCTGACAAGAGTAAAACAAGCGTTGACAGGAGCAAAACAAACGCTGACAGCTCAAGCGTTGACAAGATAAAGTCAAGCGTTGATACATTGAAGACAAGCACTGATGGGAAGATATACTCTACGCGTTTATTGTATTCTAGATTACTTCTAGTAAAGATAGGAACAACAATGTATTTTCTATATTTATCTTTACCTAGAATAGCTGATACATAGATTATTGTACAAGGCTTCTTGTGTCTATAAAAGAAAACCTTTAGGTTAAAGTTCAATATAAGTTTTTATTCGTAAACTACTTTCATTGTAAGAAAGTTTGATATCATTAATCAAAGTGAAAGTTTTTTTATATCATTGTGTTCTTGTTTAAGTGTTAATTCCGCATAACACTTAGATTGTCATAAACATATACAAAGGTTTCTCTAAGTGTATTACTTGATCTAATCTCGTATACATAAAGCTAAATCGATCTAAGTTTGGGATCAACACGGCCAAGGCGTAGCATTCCTCTATATCTTGTATTGCACATGGGATTAAAAATTTGCCGGGATCACCGACTTTTTGAGGTACGCGGCTAAGAAAAACCGAAGAACAACTAGACGACTTTTGCAAATTCTCTTTGTTATTCAACATACTTTTGAAGTTCGCGGAAAATCGAGGCATCATGACCAAGGCGTCGACAAAACTTATATTAAAATGAAAGTCACGAAACATTTTCATAAAAAGTTCAAATTGATAATTATTTCGTTCTTGTGCCTTTTCCTTGTTTCGTCTTGAAGGGTAAGGTAAGGGTGGTGTGGGTTGGGGCATAGGCAACAGCCTTGGAATCTCGGGTTCCACTATTGGTATTGGTTCAACCGTAGGTGTGGTTTGAGCGGTACTTCGTGGGCTTGGAATTTGCTCCTTTTCTACCACCACCTCGGGTTCTTTCTCTACGAGTAGTAATAACCTTCAATTCTCCTATCGGGTTCACGATGGTATCACTAGGAAGACCACCTGAAGAAGAAGGTTTACACATGATAGCTTCAAACATTTTTCCCATTCGATCTTCAAACTTAGATTGCCTAGCATCCGCTTTTAACAACTCTTGCTTAATCTCATGTTGACCTTGCTCCATTTTTTGTTGATTTTGTTGGAGTCGTTGAACATTTCCTTCCATTTTATTAGCATGAGTCTTAAGTTCATTAGCAAGTTTGTTTTTAAGCTCGTTTTTCAACTCGGATCTTAAGCTAACCATTTCACGTTGCATATTATCAAACTTAGCATCGTTTGCTTTAGCATAATTCAAAAATTCTCCTTGAAGATTTTTGGTGTTATCATTTTGAAAACCTTGAGTGGTAGTTTGAAAATCACGGTTTTGGTTTTGGTTTGAAATTTGCCCATTTCCACTTTGATAATTACCCTTGTTGTAGTTACGTTGATTTCCTTGATAAGCACCACTTTTATTGTTTTTCGATAGTTGTTAGCATTTTGATTTTGTGGAGCTTGACTTTGGTGGGAACCTTGACCGTTTTGGTTATAAGTTCCAGTGGCTACATAAGCATTCGAAGTGTTACCATCCGCGGTAATGCACTCGGAAAAATCATGAGCTCCACCACACAAAATACAACTCTTGGCAACCGCCTTAACCGATGCGGAATTCAAAGCATCTTGTGCTTTCCAATGAGTCATAAGAGTCGAAAACCTATCGAAAAACCGATTCTCCTCATTTGCTTCATCTTGCAAGGAATTAATGCTACGAGATGATGACGACCACAAATTGGCAACTCTCGGTGTGTTACGAGGGCTATAAACCTTAGACCTATTTTCAATGATTTTCAAAGCCTCTTCGGTCATTTTTCACAAAAAATTACCACCCGCGGCGGCATTTAAGTAATCTCGTTCATGATCATTAAGCCCATTATAAAAAGTGTCAATTTGATGCAATTCGGAAAAATCATGGTGTGGACATTCATGTAACATTTCTTTAAACCTTTCCCAAGCCATTGAAAAACTTTCATTAGACCTTTGTGTAAATCGTGAAATCTCGTTTTTCAAATGTGTTGTTTTAGATGGTGGAAAAAATTGATTCACAAATTTAGAAACGAGATCACCCCACGTCAAAATCGAATTTGGGGGTTCTTCCTCGAGCCATATCTTGGCGGGTCTACCTAACGAGTATGGAAACAACATCATCTTAATGGCATCGTGTGGTACATCCTTAAACTTGCTTGTCACGGTGAGACGATTAAATTGCCTAATGTGATAATGTGGGTTGTCTTTCTCGTGTCCGCGAAACTTGTTGGCTTGAAGCATAGACATTAAATCCGTCTTGATCTCGAAGTTCTCCGCAAGGATGGCGGGAATCACAATGGCCTCTCCAAAACCCTCGGTGGGTGCTTGAAGCAACTCCATCATAGTACGATTAGCCATGATAGCTTCTTGTTCTACAATAGGTTCCTCACTTGGAGTCTCTTCACTAGAAAGATTAGGAGTAGGTGTTGCCTCCTTCTTGTTTTTTCGTTTACGTGCACGTCTTGCTTGATTGCGAGTAAGCATAAACGTCACATACAATGTGGGGATAAGCAAAGAAGATTCCTTTTGGTGTTTTTAACTTTTTCAAAAAAAAAAATTGGATTTTTGATTGTTTTTACTTTTTTTTGGATTTTGGAATTGTATTAAGTAGACAAAAATCTACAAATCTCCTCCTTAATCAAATATCTTGATTAAAGAAGCCTCAAGGAATGAAAACGATCACGTGAAGTGAACGCCTTCGATGACTTTAGAACGTTGGTGGAACACCAAAACGTTCAAGAGGGTTTAATCAATGAAACCAAGAAAATATATATGATACTTAATAATACTTTGGGCGGCAAAACCCTCGATTAGCTCTTAAAATCAAATACTCACAAGCAAGCGGGGAAACGAGGCGGCGCGAAGCACTTAAGAGCCTTTTTCCTTAGGTTATATTTTATAATATCCGCCTTATACCCACCTTATAGTTTGTATTTTCAAAATCGAGCTTCACGAAAGTATTTATCTATTTTTGCCTTTTTTCTTTGGTTTGAGATTCGAATACAATGATTGGGTAATGACCTCCCAAGTCAAGGTTGTGATTTCTCACGTATTTGGAGTACTTGTGCATTTATTGTTCTACGTATACAATATAGTAATAGTATTCACAAAAAACGAAAAACCGATAATACGTATTAGTAGAGTGCTACTAATACAAATACTATTATGGCTATATAAAAACAACAATTGTTCAAATCAAAACACAACACGCCTCCCCGGCAGCGGCGCCAAAATGATGGTTATAAGTTTACCCCTTTAGGAAAAGGTAGGTAAAATAGGGTAAGCACGACGATTTAGGAAAACCGTGTGTAAATGACCCTAAAGTGAGTTCGTTCTCGAGGAGGCTAGTGTGTTGTGTAATGATTATCTTTGTGATTTTATTGTTATGAGAAAAGAAAATAGAAATGGGGTAAGAAGAGAATGACGGTTACGAAGACGGATTAAGCTAAGACGAAAAGGTCGTTCACGTAAAAACGTAAAAAGCACCAAATTAAAAAAATTAAATCTAAAAATTAATTAAAAGTTAAAACTAAGTCTAAAATAATATAAATAAGAATAAAAATCCAACAAAAATATTTTAAAACCTTTTATTAATTAAATATTCAATTTTAAATGCTAATTAAAGCCCTAAAATTAAATATAATTAACAAAATGTCGAAAATATTATTTTATTGAACTAATAAATTACTTATATTATTTAAAGACTAAAAAGTATTTTTCCTAAATTTTAAATACTATTTTTCTATTTTTAAAACACTTAAAACTATTTTTAAACTAAAATAATCATAAAAATGATAAAATAATGCTAAAAATAATTTGTCAATTTTAAAAATCCTAATTTATACTAAAGGACAGTAGAAAAATGAAAAGTTTGAAAAATGTAAAATTTTTCACTAAAAGACAAAACTGAAATTAATTAAACCCTAATTAAACTAAATTTAATTATAAAAATTAATAAAAATGTGAACAGTAAAAACTTTTTAGACTAAAAATCTTAAAATGTTTTTCTAAATCTAAGAAGATTTTTAAAACTGAAAAATATTAAGTTTTGTCACTAAAAGACAAAAAACAGAAATTAAAAAGTAATTAAAAATAGCTATTTAATCTAAAAAATATTAAATGAACAGTAACTTAAAAATAAAATAAACTGAAAAATAAAGAATAAAATAAGAAAAATATTGAAACTAATTTGGAAGTCTAATTCCTATTTAAAGGCACAAAAGACAAAAAATGTAAGTTCTAATAGTGACATGTGCATGCTTTTTGTTTTCTTGTGCAGCAGTGGGAACTAATGTGCTAGCAGGGGTAACTGAGTTCCTACTGCTAGTGTAAATTTTTGGTCAGTTGACCTATAAGCTTAGGAAAGCTTATTTGAGAGCTTATCTTTGGACAATAAGGCACCCCTACACTCAGTGGAGTGTAGGGAGTCAGTAAATGTAATAAAAACAGAAGCTCACAACCAAGAATCACACACAATGGGGCAAAAACAGTTACTGATGAAGGGTAATGGTTACTGGTGAACAGTAACTTGGTTTACTTGCACAAAAATGAATTTTATCAAGCCAAAACTTACACACAAACTAACCAATCAACATTAAAACTAGATACAAACCTAGATTCACCTACTATCTAACAACTATCAAGCTTTGATTGTCAAATTCACATAAAAACAATCAAAATAATGGGTTTGCTGATTTGAGCTAGTTTACCAAGTTTTAAACATGCAATATCTCTAAATCCTATTCAATAATGAAACCAATAACCAAAATAACTTCCTATTAACAAATACCAGTGAGTCTAGATGGCTTTAAGACCAAAAGTTTAGCAAGAACTTAACTTAAAACCCTAATCCAAACACCCATTTGAATCTGAAAACTAAAAATTACCAAATCAAATCAACTCAAATTCAAACCAAACTGATTTTTATTACCCCTAACATGCATACTAGGCTGAAATAAACATGGACTAACTGATTAAACCAACAAAGAAGCATATTCATACCATTCTCACATAAATCACATAAAGAGCAAAAAAAAATGACAATTAAGGGGTTCAAGTCTTACTAACTGAGCTGATGCCTTCCCTATGACTTTTTTGCTTTATGAACTTATGAGATCAAGTAGAGAGTGTCCTGTTGGTGGAATCCACAAAGGACCCAAGGACTAATAATATCTTTAAATTCAGAAAATGATGAGATGAGAGTCTTTGTTCTTGCTTTGTGTTAGCCTCAAAATATTGAGTCAAACAAGAATGTTCGGTCATAGGTTTCTATTGTAATATTTATTAGAACGTTGTAATAAGTAGTTATTTAGTCGTGGTTCACGGGCTTGATTTAAACTAATTAAAGTCCAAAAGACAAGCCCGGCCCAATATATAGTCCATTAAAGCCCGCATGTGGGTGGACTATATATACTACCCTCCTAGCATGTTAGGAGGGTGGATGGTCATTTGTAACAACTTCTTTTCTTAATCTAATCTCACCAAGTTAATCATCTCCTCTCTACTTTCTCTTACTACTTTCTCTCTCTAGGAATTCATCTCTTCTTCATCTATTTTCTTTCTTTCTTCATTGCTTAATCATCACAAATATATGGGACAACATTTGGTATCAATCGCCATGGGGTAGTTTTGTGATTCGTTGTTGATTTTACTTGGTTCGTGTGATTTTTTCTTATAATCATCTCGAATTCAAGATTCTTTTTGTGTTTTCTATGCTCTATATCTTGATTTAAATCTTCTACATAGCTGTGGTAGGGATTTGGTCGCATTTGGTTGGTTAAAATCGCGGATTTCTTGTCGAAAAATTCATTTTTTTACCCCAAAATCTCGTAACAGCACTATTATTCTGATTGGTGTAATCGGAAAAGGGTTTATAGATTCCGATTGGGATTCCGATCAGTAGCATCGGAAAAGGGTTTAACATTCCGACCAGCTTTTCCGATCAACATTCCGATTGGACTTCGAACATTCCGATTGGACTTCGAACATTCCGATTGGACTTCGAATATTCCGATTGGACTTCAGATATTCCGATTTGGCATTCCGACAAGGTATTCCGATTTGGTATTTCGACAAGGCCGTTCCGATCATCATTCCGATTAGACATTCCGACGAAGGGATTCCGATTAGACATTCCGATCATACATTCCGGTCATACATTCCGATCATACATTCCGATTAGACATTCCGACGAAGTGATTCCGATGACATGTTTTTGCTAATTTTTGTTTGAGTATTTTTTAGACTTACCCACCATCTATACTAGTTTCGGAATATCGTTTACACGAAGATAAAAATAAAATAAAAAAAAATAAAAAAAAGAGTTAAAATTTTTCCGTCAAGTAAATTCAAATTTTTTCCATACAAGTTTTAGGACATTTCTAGCTCAATTTCAAAATTTGGCGATACAAAATTTTTTGGTCTACCGTTTTGTCGGACTGGAGAATTTATTGTCGGCCTGGAGAAAAATTGCAATTTTCGGAATTTAAAACACAACAACAATCACAACAAATCTACTTAAGATCCATATTCACTTCATCATTTCAGAGAATATTGAGATGGATTCTACTGCCGAATATCGTGTGACGAACAACAACATAATGGTGGCGGGTAACAAAGAGAGACCACCAATGCTTGTATCTGGTCGGTATGCTCAATGGCAATCACGTTTCATACGATCTCTTGATACAAGACCTAATGGTGATGCCTTGAGGAAATGTATTACTCATGGACCATATATATTTAAGAAGATCTCAGTTCCTCCAAGAGCAGCCACAGATACTACTGATCCAATACCTGCAAGTGAACGTGATGAAACAAGAGCTGATCTCACACCTGAAAATTGTGCTTGGCATGATGCGGAGAAGGAAGCCATCTATATGGTTTTAAGTGGGATTGGAGATGATATTTACTCCACAGTTGATGCATGCCCGACAGCACATGAAATGTGGACTGCTATTGAACGCTTGCAACAAGGAGAATCACTCAACAAACAAGATGTCAAAACAAACTTGTTTTGGAATTTTGGCAAGTTTACTTCAAAGGATGGAGAATCAATTGACTCTTACTACTCCAGGTTTTATAAGATGATGAATTACATGACAAGAAATAATTTGCAAGTCTCCACCATGCAAGTCAATGTCCAATTTCTTCAACAACTTCAACCCGAGTGGACACGGTTCGTCACTTTGGTGAAACAACAAGAAAAGTTAGACGAGGTCTCATATCATCGACTCTTTGACATCTTGAAGCAATTTCAGAATGAAGCAAATGAGATTCGAGCTGAACGTGTTGCCAAGACGACTAATCCACTTGCTTTAGTGACTACCACTCAACATGTTCAAGATCCTCACTCTCGTGCTCCTAAGCCATACTCCAATACATCATCTTCACCACGATATTCCACATCATCTAAGTCTTCATCTTCCACAAATCTCGAGGTAAAGCGCCAAGAGCACCATCACCACCATCTGAGTCCTCATCTGAAGAAGATAGTGATGAAGACCAAGCTCAAAAGAACCGAGAGATGAAACAACAAATTGCTTACATAATGAAGACTTACAAGAAAATCTACAAACCCACCAACAACAATCTTCGCACATCATCTAACACAAAGAACCGATATGTTGAGAGTCCTCCAAGGTATGACACACGTCGACATGGTGAAAGTCCTTCTAGGTACGGTCGACATAATCCAATGCATGTTGAGGGTTCTGCAAGATATGATCGACAAACTGTAAAGTATGATACTCAGAGGATTGTTGCTGCTACTGGGAATAGGGAAACGGTTGGAAGTCAAGTGGTTCAGCAGGGCGGGATTCAATGTTTTAATTGCCAAGGATATGGGCATATGGCAAAGGAATGCAGGAAGCCGAAAAGGGTTAGAGACTCCAGCTATCACAAGGAAAAGATGTTGCTATGCAAGAAAATGGAAGCAGGGGTTAAATTGTCAGCTGAAGAAGGAGCCATGCTTGATGATACTGATGATGAAGATTCTGATCAAGAGCTTGATGCACATTACTCGTACATGGCAAAGGTTGAAGAAGTTCTCAAAGTCACTGAAGATGACAATGGCCCTATCTTTGACACTAAGCCAATCGATAAGGTACACACTACTGATGAATATAATGTGTTTGGTGATATTCCTGAGCATAGTGATCTACCCAATGCCATTAATGACACGTGTATGATGGAAATGGTTGATAGCAATACCACACCCGATTTATCAGACATGTGCAATAATGAGTCTGAGGATGATCAACATGCAAATGAATATGATGAAGAGGAACGTATTGCGCTTGCTAATTTAATTGCTACTTTACAAAAAGATGTCACTGAAAATAAAAAGAGTCAAAAGCAATTAAAAAAGGCAAACGCTACGCTCACTCAAAGCTTTGAAGAAAGCAAAGCTGCTCTTATCAAATCTACTGAGATGACTGAAACCTATAGAGATGAGCTCCTTCAGAAAACCAAAGAGCTTGAGGGGTACAAGGGAAGTGCGTTAAAAAGTCAAAAGGACGATTTTGAAAACAAATATAATACAACTCTTGAGGTATTAGCTAAAGAGAAGCGTCAATATAATGTTTTCTTAATGGATGAACGTCAAAAAACGTACCTTTCCAATACTAAAGTTAATGAACTTGAACAAAAGCTCTCTATGACCACTACCGATTCTGCTAAAATTCTAGAGGATAAGAAACAAGAGGTAGATGCGTTAAAACAAGACTTCAAAAGTAGATATGATAAAGAAACCAAAAAAGTTACGAAACTAGAAGCACAAGTCGACTTTTTGAAGAACGTTGTTTATAAAACGCATGATTCTATTCAATCTGTAAGAATGCTAGCACCTCCTTCGATGTTTAAGGGTCAAGCTAGCTTTGCAAGTCCTGAGTACCTTGCCAAAGCTCAAGCTGCGAACCCGCATCTTTATCTTGATGAGACTGAAAGGACAGATCTTAACTGCATGCCTGTTAGTGCCAATAGTGAAGATACTGCCCTTTGGGATGCTGATAGTCAACCACTTGTTAATAAGGAGTTTGTGAAACCTTATAATTATGCTTATGAGAATAGTCTTTATGGCCTGTTCAACAAACAAACTCGGAAAACTCGTGAGGAAGTGTTCTTAGAATGCAAACAAAAGAGAATTCAATGGAAGAAAGCATTTGCCCCCAAGAAATCTAATCTTTACAAATACATAAACTACCTCCCTCTAGATGAATCTAAAAGCAAGAGTAGGAAAACATTAGGTATTCTTAAACACCACATAGATAATGTTAAATCTATTGTTGAAAGAGACTGGGAAAAACGTGAAAATGCTGAGTGGACACGTCCGATTCCTCACGATATTACCTTGCTTGTCAAAGAACTCTTAATTCCAAACACGGCATTGATTAAAGAAACTGTTCTTCAACTTGAGGAGTTCATTCGGACTGAAATGTTTGATGTTTTAAAATATGTTGAATCTATTGAGAAACACATTGATGATCTTCAAATGGAGAAGTCTGATTTCTTAGATGAATATGATTTACTCTTGCAAGAATGCGTTTCTAAAGATGTTATGTGTGCTTATTTTACATCTTGTGCTGATATTCATGAATATTCTGAAGTTGCATGCCAATATCTTGATAAGATCAAATAATGTGAACGTCTTGAAATTGAGCTTTCGAAACGTAAAGAAAATGTTGACAAAAAGGCTTTTGAGTTACTTCAACACAAAACTGATTTCCTTCAAAAACATTGTCATTCACTTGAACTTGCTTTGCAAAAAGATGTTGGTCGTTTTCCACATGATAATAAATTGCAAGAAAAACTTTCCCAAACATTTCGAGAAATGAATGAACAGAATTTGGAAATTAAAGGGTTGAAAGCTCAATTACAAGACAGGGACAGAGCGATAGCAGAGTTGCAGAAACTCATTGCTAAAATGGGTGGGAAAATTGTGGAACCTAGCATTAAGAAAAATGTTGTTAGACAACCCAATGCCTCTAAAGAGAATAAATCCTCTATCTTGGGAAAACCATCTGCTTTATCTAATTCCTCGTTTGCAAAACCTGTGTTTGCCCCCAAGATGGATGGAAAGGAAAGGTTACCACAAGCTCAACCTATAAGGAATCCTATAGCACCAAGCGTTAAGCACAATAATGTGATTAAACCAGGGATGTATAGAATGTCCACGAAGCCCACAAACAAAGATACTCACTCGCCTCAGACTTCTAGAAACACTAATATTCGTGTGTCTTCTACTACAGGAATAGTCTCCACTACTAGTGTTAGCCGGCCTCAGCTTAAGCGCACTCAAGTGAATGATAAGGTCTGGAAACACAAGAATCAAGGGGAGATGCAGGAAGTAGAAGAACACCCTAGGAATTTGAACGTTTTTAAGAATAAAAAGTCTGTAATCGCGTGTAATGACGATTTGAATGCTGTGAATGATTTGAATGCTATCAATGTGAAATTTGATTGTGTCAAATGTGGAAAGTGTGCTAATGCTAATCATTCTATGTGTGCTATAAATAAAGTCAAAGGCGTAGATACTAGAACTAAGAAGCAAGTTGCAATGCCTATTAGAGCTAGTAAACCCAAACGCAAAGTGAACCATTCTGGTGCAACCCCCACTAAGAAAAGTAACGCATCAGACTCCACCACAAAGAATCCTAGAAGCAAAATTAAGGAATTATATGAGTCTGCCAGTAAGTCTTGGAAATGGTGGTTTGCTAATCAATGTCCTCCCGGATATAAATGGATGCCTAAAGTTAGGACAGAAAATGTGAAAACGAGTGTTAGTTTGCCTTTAAATGTTGATAAGGACACTAATGATTCTACTATCACAACTACTGTGGTATCCAATTTAGCAAATGCTCCATCGTGTTCTAACGCTTCTGCAGGTGATACAAATAATTCTCTTCATAATGGACTCCGGATGCACGAAGCATATGACGGGGAATCTCAAGCTTCTAATTAACTTCGTGGAGAAGTTCCTGGGTACGGTCCGATTCGGAAATGATCAATTTGCACCGATCCTAGGATATGGAGATTTGGTTCAGGAGAATATCACGATTAAAAGGGTATACTACGTCGAAGGTCTCAATCACAATCTTTTCTCGGTCGGTCAATTCTGTGATGCGGATTTGGAAGTTGCTTTCAGAAAGAAGACATGTTTTGTTCGTGATTATGATGGGAATGACTTACTTACCGGTACACGGGGTACTGATCTTTACACAATTTCACTTCAAGACACAACTTCATCAACTCCAATTTGCTTCATGGCAAAAGCTTCAACGACTCAGGCATGGTTATGGCATCAACGTCTTTCGCATCTCAACTTTGATACCATCAACTTGCTTTCCAAGAAAGATATTGTGAGAGGCCTTCCAAGCTTAAAATTCATCAAAGATCATCTTTGTTCTTCTTGTGAACTTTGTAAAGCTAAACGAAGTAGCTTCAAAACAAAGACCACACCAAGCTCTAAAGGACGGTTAGATCTTCTTCATATGGATCTATGTGGTCCCATGCATGTTCAGAGTATCAATGGAAAGAAATATATTCTGGTAATTGTCGATGATTACTCAAGGTACACATGGACTCACTTCTTGAGGTCCAAGGATGAAACACCTGAAGTTCTCATCAGCTTCCTTAAATTGATACAACGTGGTCTTCAGGCTCAAGTTAAAGTGGTTCGTACTGACAGAGGTACAGAATTTTTGAATTCAAATCTGAGAAAGTATTTTGAAGCCGAAGGGATTGAACATCAAACATCTATTGCTCGAACACCCGAACAAAACGGCGTTGTTGAAAGACGAAACCGTACTTTAGTTGAGGCTGCTCGAACATTACTATCCGCTTCAAAACTTCCACTGTACTTTTGGGCCGAAGCCGTGTAAATCGCATGCTACACACAAAACCGATCCTTAATTATCCCAAGACACGAAAAGACACCATATCATATAATTCATGATCGAAAACCTTCACTCAAACACCTTCATGTTTTTGGATGTACTTGTTACATCATTCGAGATGGTGAAAACTTGGATAAGATGAAAGAAAAAGGTGATGCATGTATTCTTGTGGGATATGCAACTCAGTCTAAGGGATATATAGTGTACAACAAGAGAACAAAATTGATAGTCGAGACCATTCACATCCGATTTGATGAATTACAAGAAATGGCACTTGAACAAAACAGTTTAAGTCCCGACCCACAACGACAAACGACTTCCGTTCACAACCGCACGGAACTCGAAACTCAAGACCACAGCAATGAACCGTCAAGTTCAACGCTGGTTCCAGAAATGTTCCTAGAGCTGATATGACAGTCGACACGACAATTGAAGAGTTGGAAATGTTATACGGACCAATGTATGATGAATATTTCACGGGGGAGAAACAAGTTGTATCGAAGTCTTCCGCTATTACTCATGATAAGAATGATGATACCGATCATCGTCAACAACCGGATACAACTTCATCTACTTCAACACGGGTTGCAGCAGATTTACCTCCTCATAATATCTCTTCTACAATCGATCCTACAACATCCACAACTACTGTCATTGCTCCAGAGAACACAAATCAAGCAGACAATGCATTATCTGACGAAGACGAATTCATCAACCCATTCGGTACACCGGTACACAAAACTAGAGAGTCTTCTACTCGCCATGTTGATCCGTCAAATATGCATACGTTCTACCAACGACATCCTTCAACACATCATTGAACCCGAGATCATACTTTGGTTCATGTAATTGGAAACCCTTCACAGCCCGTTCGTACAAGACGACAGCTTCACACCGATGGCGATGTTTGTATGTTCGCACTCACCGTGAGTTCAGCCGAACCAAAAAACATCAAAGAAGCCTTGGCTGATCATGCTTGGATTGAATCGATGACGGATGAACTTCAAAAATTTGAAAGACTTAAAGTCTGGGAACTTGTTGACAGACCATACGATGTAACTCCATTAAATCTTTGATGGATCTGGAAAAACAAGATGGATGAAGAGAACACGATCATCAAGAATAAATCTAGGCTAGTGGCTAAAGGGTATGGACAGAAAGAGGGTATTGATTTTGAAGAATCATTTGCACCAGTAGCTCGAATGGAAGCGGTCAGGATTTTTCTTGCTTATGTTGCACATAAGGGATTCATTGTCTACCAAATGGACGTAAAGACGGCGTTTCTTAACGGTCCTTTGAAGGAAGAAGTTTATGTCACGCAGCCGGAAGGATTCGTCAATCCTCATTATCCTGACAAGGTGTATCGTCTCCACAAAGCACTATATGGACTCAAGCAAGCTCCAAGGGCGTGGTACGACGAGCTCTCGAAATTTCTGGTCTCCAAAGGTTTCTCAAAAGGTTCCATTGATTTAACTTTGTTCACTTATAAATATGGGGATGACATTCTTCTTGTGCAAATTTATGTTGATGACATTATTTTCGGGTCTACAAACCCAAAACTTTCAAAATGGTTTGAAAAAGTAATGCACAGCAGATTTGAAATGTCTATGATGGGCGAACTAAAATTCTTTCTAGGAACTCAAGTTCACCAATCCCCAAGTGGTATCTTCATTAACCAAGCTAAGTATTGTCAAGAGATAATCAAAAAGCATGGTATGACATCATGTGACCCCGTTGGGACACCATTATCAACCACATCCCTAGATGCTGATTTAGAGGGATTACCCATAGATCAAACGAGATATCGTTCCATGATCGGGTCCCTCATGTACTTGACAGCGAGCAGACCTGATATACATCATGCTACATGTTATTGTGCACGATATCAAGCACGACCCACTGAAAAGCACCTCAAGGAGGTTAAACGGATCTTTCGGTACCTTAAGAATACCATTCACATGGGACTCTGGTATCCGAGGGAAACCGGTTTCTTTCTAACGGCCTATTCAGATTCTGATCATGCAGGGTGTCTTGATACACGTAAAAGTACTTCTGGTGGTGCACAATTTCTAGGTCAAGACAAGCTTGTGGGATGGTCTTCCAAGAAGCAGGATTGCACGTCATTGTCATCAGCCGAAGCGGAGTATGTGTCTCTATCTGCGTGTTGTGCTCAAGTTCTTTGGATGAGAACACAACTCATGGATTATGGCTTCCATTTTGATAAAGTACCTATGTACTGTGACTCAAAGTCGGCCATAGCCATCTCCTGCAATCCGGTTCAGCATTCCCGCACGAAGCACATTGATGTCAGATATCACTTCATTAAGGAACAAGTTGAAAGAGGTATTGTTGAATTATACTTTGTTGGAACTGATTACCAATTAGCTGACTTGTTTAAAAAAGCTCTTTCGAAAGAGAGGTTTGCGTATCTAGTTAGGAAAATTGGTATGAGATGTTTGACTCCAGCAGAACTGGAGGTTCTGGCAAAGAAGCCTGCTTGATTCATCTATCAAACATCTACCTGTAAATATTAATCAAAAAGCAAAATACAAAAGTAAAAAATCTTTGATAATCCAAAAATATTCTTCTCGACATGTCTTTCAGTATCGATAATATGGACGTACCTAGAAATGTCGCTCAATAACGACACGGGTGTGTACATAAAGCTCGAATGAAAGTTGTAAATATTTTTCAAAACATGTCCTTTCTATCTTTTCAACAGGAAATTGTCTATTTTGGACAATATTTCCAACAACGGGTAGAGCAATCTATCTCGGGTTGAGCTTGTCACAAAACATTCAACGTTTTGAGCTCAACACAATGGCTTGTAATCACTTTCAGATTGCAACCCGGATCTAAATTCACGGGGGAGTGTACGCTTTTGTACTCTTACCCTTAGCAAAAGAAGCTAAATCTTCTTACACTTGAGTGGATTCGTCAAGACGTTCAAAGTCTATGAACTCAAGTTTATGCTTTAGAAAAACCTTTTCGTCAAAAAGAATTGATTTTTCAAAAAGCGTTGAACACAATTTTTTCAAGAATTTCTCAATGATATTCAAAATCTTTCAAAAATTGTGTGTTCAACAACTCCTATCCTCAAAAGTTTAATGTGGATCAAATCCTCGTAATGACAATTCCATTGGATCAATTTTTGAGGGGGAGCAATTCAACTTCATGCAAAAGATTAACACATCTTTCTCCCGAAGATTTTCAAGACTATTTGTCAAAATATATATTAATCAAATTTGGTATCTCTAATATCAAAAAAAAAATTATATATTAGAGATAGGGGGAGAAAATGTGATTAAAATGTGATCATATATAAGACTCAAGCACTTTAACTCTTACCTACATGTGCGAAACACTTTCGATTATCGATGCACATGTGAAGGGGGAGCTTTTCTGAAACGACAAAACTAGCAAGGTGTTAAATGTTTTTCAAACACTTTGTTAGAATTTAAAGTGGTTTTCATGGTTACGATCAAATACCCACAACATCTTTAATTCACGACGTTATTGGTGTCAAAAGGGTGGTTAGGTTTAAGTCCTATGATCCAACCAGAACCGGAGGGATCTTCACAGGGACAATCCAATAGATTATTAGAAGTCCTTAGGAAAGATGGAGTAGAATGTGAACGTAGCTGAATGCCGACTAAGTACTGATGATAGCACTGGAACAATCACAACAAGGTGCTATTAATGATTTCTTGGTAAGCATTGAAGGGGTTGAAGAATGAAAAAGAAATGTAAGGATAAAGGGTGTAAAGAAAGAAGCCCTCCATACAACTTAGGTAGAAACCGGGTCAACACATCATGAAGACATCTCATCATGGACCCAGTGACGTGAAGCACAACCCTTTCCTAGCTACTCAGGCTTCTCTCAAAAGAAGTTTGTTTTATTGTCACAGAGATCAACACGACTTCTATTGAGTTTCTCACTCCGAGATAGTTGATATTGAATAGGTGGCATCTGCTCCAGCCTCCGACCACTAAAAGTGCACAAATCGAGTCTAGAGCCAAGAGATCAATCAAATCTCGTTAGGACACACGGATGAAGATGGAGAGAGTCCTACGTTATATCCTTGTGATATTGCTAGAACACTCAGAGTGATACTACTTAGTATTCACAATGATGAGTGGAAATCCTTCCAGTGTTAACATCAAACAGCACTGCGGTAGGTCATATGCAAGATTCTTTATGAATTGAACATATGTAAAACTGAAAAGCAACAGTGGTTTGATTCTGAATTGATTCAAACTTGTTTCAGGTTTCTACGCAATATCTTTATGGTCTTGCCAGAACATTCAGAGTGATATTCATTAATATTCACAGTGACGAATGGAAATCCTTCTAGCGTCAACATCAAACAGCGCTACGGTAGGTGACTTGTGAGATTCCTATGAATCAAACTTGTGTCAACTGGAAAGCAACAATGGTAAGATTCTTAATGAATCAAACTTGTTCCAGGAATTTGAATTGACGACTTTAATCAAGCGGATATTTATCCAATTGATTCACTCTTTATGTTCGCAGTCTTGCTTTGAGACGGTCGAGTAAAGAGAACGGCTAGTACTGTCGTGAAACCCTGTCAAGGAGATTCTTAATTGAATCTACCTGATCACAGGTACAATATTTAATATCGTATAACGGTCTTCACCGACCGGAGGTAAAACGCTACCGATTTAGGACAAATGTCAAAGCCATTCAGTCCGTGTCTATGTTTTGTCTCGAGAAGGTGGCGTCACGGTGTACTCAGCAAAGTCAAAGATTCAAAACCACATATTCATGCCCAAAGACTTATTCAACAATTAATCGTGTGAGCATGTGGAAAAAGACACAAGATCGCAAGATGGCAAAGACAAGTCAAGGATGATTTGAAGATCTCAAGATAGAAGACAAAGTCGAAAGACTACGACAAAGGCCCAAAGATCACAGCATGAAGGAAGAAAACTACGGTTACACGTTCAAGACTCATTTATGACAAAATTCATAAATCTCCATTGGAATCCAAATATCAAAGAGGAATGACCTCACATTGGGGGAGATTGTTAGCCTCAAAATATTGAGTCAAACAAGAATGTTCGGTCATAGGTTTCTATTGTAATATTTATTAGAACGTTGTAATAAGTAGTTATTTAGTCGTGGTTCACGGGCTTGGATTTAAACTAATTAAAGTCCAAAAGACAAGCCCGACCTAATATATAGTCCATTAAAGCCCGCATGTGGGTGGACTATATATACTACCCTCCTAGCATGTTAGGAGGGTGGATGGTCATTTGTAACAACTTCTTTTCTTAATCTAATCTCACCAAGTTAATCATCTCCTCTCTACTTTCTCTCACTACTTTCTCTCTCTAGGAATTCATCTCTTCTTCATCTATTTTCTTTCTTTCTTCATTGGTTAATCATCACAAATATATGGGACAACATTTTGAACCTGCACAAAAACAGACAACCAAGAGAAAACACTACAAGCTCATATAAGATAAGCTCATAAGCTGTGTGTCAAGCAGCTTATGGTCTTAGGCTTATATGAGCGGTGAAAGGTTAAATAAAAAAAATATGAAGACAATAGATTTTTTGTAAAATCTTTGAAATCAGAAACTTTGCAAAAAGCTAGAAATCAACTTAGCAACTTATGAAAACGTTTTTAAACCAAACTAAACTCAAATTCAGAAAAAAAAAGGGTTCAAATCCGCTTCCACTTCATTGAACATTTGCAATTTCTGAATATATAAAAACCTTTTTGAAACTTCTTGAAACCTCAAAACACAAAGTGTTCACCAAAATGTTATGGAACTCAGATTATTGCTAACTTTCACACCAGCTTTTAACAACATAAAAAGAAATTACTTTTAAAACTAAAATACCAACTTTTATATATTAAAAAGGAATTACAAAAAAACTTAGCAAAATCTGGAACAAAGAATACATGGTACATGCACCATGTATTTATACTATGAAATAGAACTAACTAGAATACTGAATATAAAATTACACTTGTAAAACCCTAGCTACAATTTTCCATCTTTTCCCTTTCAAGAATCTTGAAAAGTAGTCAAATTCGCCCATGTGATTTACCAGGTTGGAAGAGTTGATCTCATCTGTTTGTTGAAGAGTAGGGACCAAGGATTCGCATCCAACCAGTCATTTGGTCTCCTCATTGGGGTTGGGGGATAGGGACGTGAGCAGGGGAGGTACAAGGGGGGTCCACAAGGCCACGGGTGTATGTTTTGGAGGTGGGGTTGTGATGAAGGGTAAAGGAATTAGCAATCTGGGTAATTTGGGGTAAAACCCCTTTGATTTCAGCTTAATTGAAACTGGGGAATGCTAGGGTTTATTGTGGGATTATGGGTGTATTAATCTGATTTGGGGGTGGGTTTATTTAAAAAAAGTGTTTAGTGGGAAAGTTGGGTTTGACTTTGTTTGACCCTGGTTAATAAACAAATCGGGCTATGGGGAATGTTGTGGGTTAGGTCAGGTAAAGGATTTGGTAAATGGGTGGGTTTAGTGAGGTGGCACAATGTGATTGGAGGGTGTATGTTTCTTTTCTGGTCAGGTTAGGTCCCTGGACTCCTTTAGCTTTTTCACTTGGTAATAAACAGTCCAAAACCTTGGTTCCTTTGTAATTAAGTTTGGACATGTTGCTAAATTTGGCCCATTGCATGTTTAAACTTGTATTAAGGACCAAAAGTGCAATAAATGCAATCTTCAAAGACTTTTCTTGTATACTCTTGGCAATTTAGGGACCCCAATGTAATTTATAAGTTTTACAAGGGTATAAATTGCCAAGTCTTCCAAAGTTGAGGGACCATTCTTGCCAATCTTCAAATCTTCAAGGACTTCTTTGTAAATTCATGATTTGGGTCCGGTTCATTGTGCGGCTTCATTTCTCGTGTTCGTTTTTGATTGATTCTTGTGGTCTTTTTTTCATTTCCTTAATATCCGTACCTAAAATACGCAAGCAACAAACACAAGCATATATTTGGTATTTTTAATGATATTTAATGCATTTTAAGCCCAATTTGGACGATGAGACTATGTATAAAAGCAGTCTCATCAGGTCACACCAAGACCATTGAAGAAGGGAGTTCCTCTTGAGTTTCCAGAAAATTTAGATAGAGTGAATCCTAGTGAAGCTTTTATTAGAAAGAGTATTAAGCTCTCACCCTTGGAAGCTGTTAGTGCAAACATTATGATGTTTAATCAAGATGATTCCGTTATGTTTTGGTGATGACAAACGTATAACTCGCAATACATTATGTAAAATGTGTAAGGTACCCGTAATCACTCAAGCATACTTATGTTATACTTCTCTCAACACCTTGAAGATTGCATCGTCATGAAGGGCAAGAAGGACGCGGTTCTCTTATAGGACACTCGGTTCCTTAAAGATATCGAACCGCAGGAAGATATCGAACCGCGGACAGTCAAGCCGGTTTTGGCTTATGAGAAGACTTTTGGAAGCTTCTAGAAGATGGAGGGAAGCTAACAAATTCAAAATTCAAATTTTGAATAGATATAGGGAAGAAAAATAAATTCAAAATTCAAATTTTGAATTTGGGCACCAAGATGATAAGGCGCATCCTTTTATCCAATGGGTAGTCCATGCTTTTATCTATTGGGTAAAAAGGTGCTCTCCAAGGCAAGAGTTGACTATAAATAGAAATCAATCTTCTTCCATTTTTCTTGTGAAAAAACACATACATTTCACCACAAAAATCTCATTCCTCATTTGCATCCTCCTCCTCAAATGCAATGAGAAGAACACTTCCATCCTTGTGAAGTGTTAGTCATACCATGATGAAAATCATTCTCTCCTAAAGATCTAATCATGTTCATCATTTGTTTATTTGTGTCTTGTGTAAATCCAATGTATTTTTGAATACTTGGACTAGTTGTGTTCATCCAAGCTAGGTGTAAATACTTAGATTATAGTTGTGTAAATCCTTTGCACATGTGTGTGCTTGGATTTAATGTGTAGATCCAAGTTACATGTGTGTACTTGAATATGTTTAGTTGAGTTATAATCGGTTGTGTCTTGGTAGTTCTCACTAAACTCTAAAGTGATGTGGTTGTGTCTAGGTAGTTCTCACTCAGCTGTGGCTACAAGCCCCTCGTACCTGCCACGGTCAATACCGTCTGACACAACATCAACAAATGGCTTGGCCAATTCAGGAGACTCTACATTTTTGTTCACCGCTAATCTCAGGCCAGATCCTATCATCCACCTGCGGCTGGCGATAGATGTGAGCAGGTGAGGGTATAACTCCTCATCAAAGTCCACAGCCGTCACGTCCAGCTGTGTGTCCATCTCCCCAAGTCGCTCATCCACGACCTTCTCATGCTCAACCCTGTAGTCCACAAAGGCCGATGCCGGCTGCTCCTCGCTCTTCACCATTAGGCGTAGCTCATCGGGCTCCTTGGTGAGGGCAGCCGCGTTCTTTGTTAGTAATTGGGCAGTCGCCTCTACGACTGTTACCTATTGGTATAATGATTTGGTGTTATTTTTCAAGTTTTTTACGGGAAATTTTTTCTAAAAGAACATAAGCAGGATAGGGGACGTACCTTGTCATGAAGAGCTTTGGCCTCGGTTTCCAACTCTTCAATACGACATTCACGGGCGGCAGCATGGCTTGACTGCTCCTTTATGGTCGCCTCGGCCATAGATAAGTTCGCCTGCAAGGTAGAAATGGTTTGCTCATGTTTTTCTACTAGCTTTTCCCTGTGGGCAATCTTCCTATCTAAGCTCCTCACTTGACCAAGGGTCGCTTCAAAGCGGTGACGCAGGGTCGCGCTGACAATCATCTGGTACGCAGTGGCCACATTGAACTGCTCAATAAGAGCTTCATGGGTAAGCTCATTTAAGTCCTGAGCTAGGATAGGAGGAGTTAAGTGATCTATAAACTCTGCACATTCCTCCTCTGTATCTATTCTAGTCAATACGGACAAGTTCCAGACCGGGCAAAGGCGTGGAGTTGGTCCTTCAGACTGGGGCTCTTCCACATGGGTAGGTGAGGAGTTGGTGGGATGTCTTGTATCACGGGTGATGGCTCCCTGACAACATCTCCCTCATACGGTACGGTCGTAGGATCCACCCTGTTATTTAAAGAAAACTTATAAATCTTTTTTAGTTTTACTTGCAAAACAAAGGAAAACACAGGGATAAAAAGAGTACAAGGAAACTTACGTTGATGTAACTAAAGGCGTAGTGTTGGTAGGGGATACGGCACTCACGGGTGTCGCATTCCACACTATTGTCTCCTCCTGCTCTTCTGTTACGGCAACGTGGGGCAGGGGGTTGTCTTGCAGCAAAGTAGTGCTGCTCCCTTCTTGGTATGCGGGGTGATCCTTGCGCAGCCTCTTGAGAGGTGCGTTAAAGACTCCCGCTTCCGCTCCCACCTCTCTCACAACCTTCCTTGTTGATTTGTGTTTCCTTGAGGTGGGTTTTGGCTGCGTCGAGGTACCGGACTCAAGGTCTACCTCCTCTTCATCATCATTATCAAATAGACGGTTGATGGATGAGTCGGTGGGCTGCTCCATATTGTCATATTGTTTTTCTTGTTGGAAGGCGGTGGTGTTCTGGGCCGTGCCGGTGGCATCCTCCAGTAATGTCTCACCGCCGTCTTCATTAAAAAAATCCAGCGGGGACTTCTCAATCTTTGTATTTCTAGCATTGGACTGCGGCCCTGTACCTTCTTCAAGTGGGTCGGTCAAATTCTAGGTCGCAGCAAGCAGAGGGGGTTCACCCTCGCGTAGTGGTCGGAATCCTTCTTCAACCTTCTTCGGGTCTCCTTGGCATAAAAATCCAAACAGCCACGTCTCTATGGACATATGTGTGACAACCGTGGTTTTGAGGTTCGTCACTTGGTCTTATTTTAAGGTTAATTTATGTGTGACTATGTGATTTGCGTGTTTACATGTTATTTTGCGTGAACGAGGTTGGTGTGGATATGGTTTATGGGTATAAAGTACTCATAAGTAAATCGAGGAACGGTTATTTCATGTTCATGAGCTCACAAATAGGTGACTATGAAATGAAATGGTGTTATTTTGGTGTTTACGTATACGTATAAGTATTATAGTAAATCGTATTTTTTTTTACGATTTGGGGCTTAGCATTTAGATGTCTCGGGTACGGTGTTTAGTCATGGGAGTATTTTTCGGGATGGTTTTAAGTCATTTAGGACTTAGTTTAAAAGTTTATTTCAAAATTTAAGAGTTTTTTTTTTAAACTGTATATTTTACGTTTTTCGGTATACGCGTAAATTTGACTAGTTTTACGGTTTTGAGGTTTTGAAGGCTTTAGGAGCTGAAATAAATTAAGTAAAATTAAGATAATATTGTTATTACAATTATTAGTTAGTTTAATAAAAAAACGAAATTATGGGGGGTAAGGGTCGGTTAAAACAAAAGGAAGGAAAAAAAAGAAAAAAAAAGAAAAAAGGAAAGTGGGCAATTATACTTGGGCTAGGACTTGTCAATAACTATATAAGGTGTAAAATAAGATGGAAAAGACATAATCCCTGGAGCAAAAGAAAAAAACGACGGCCAATTGAGAAAAGTTAGGGTTCTTCAAAAAAAATCTTGGTTTCCATTAATCTTAAGGTAAAACCTTCAAATCCCTTTTCAATTTAATTGTTTTTAATTCTTTCTCAATCATCTTATGATGGATTTAGATTAGGGTTTAAATTAAAATCTTTATATCAGTGATATTATAATGATTAGGTGAGTGGAGTTATGGGTAATTAATTAGGTTAATTTAATTGAATTTGTTTTTAAAAACTGGGCAGAATTTTAGGTCAATTGTTTTGATCATATATAGAGTTCTACAAACTCTTATTTTGCGATCTAAGTATCCCTGGAAAGGTAATTGAGTTGGCTTTCAAATTCAAGAAACGAGAACTAAATTAGAGGTAGGGAAGTGGGTCAAAAACAGGTTACAACAGTCGGAGGTCAAAACAGTTTTGAAATCAGTCGGGTTTAATTTAATGTTTTAGGGTGACTAGGGAACTTAGGAGTACACTTGAGCCCTCTAATGAGCATGGGAGTTGGTTTATATATTAAATAAGAGTTCTGTAGGAGGGCTAAGCAAATGGGTTAGGGTAAGACCCCCTAATCATAACAAACTTTTTGTATGTTCAAAATCAGTAAAATACGGATAAACAAATATATATATATATATATATATATATATATATATATATATATATATATATATATATATATATATATATATATATATATATATATATATATATATATATATATATATATATATATATATATATATATATATATATATATATATATATATATATATATATATATATATATATCGGGGCCTTAACAGTAGCTTTAAGGTCGGGGCAAAGGGGAGGCGTTAGCTAACATATGTAACGACATAGGGTTTCCTTTACAGAGGTCATGGGTATGGTTAGGTGGGAGTTTGGCTTATAGCTTGGAGACCTAAAAACCGGGACTGTTTTGGGTAAAATGTTAACGAGACGGGTTAGGAAGTAAACTAAGTTAAGGGCTTTATTGAGCGGTGTAATGAGATGCTTAGAGCATATAAATGAGGTATATATATGGGAGAAGGTTAGATGTCCATCATGGGTTGATGAGCCATCTTAGTGTTTGGTTCATGTTTTGATTGTGTGTTTTTGTTTGTTAGCTTTTTGCTAGTGCGCGGATTTTTGGAGAAGCTCAATCAGGTGAGTTTTATAGTCCCATATCTTTTGATGATTTTGACTTCCAGATGGGATGGAAGAGACACTTGTTATGGTTTTGTAAATTGTTGCTGTGAATGTTTTATGATTGGTGATGGACTTGTGTGTACTTATGTGATTAACTGCTAATTGATTCATGAATGTTTTGTGATTTGATTTGGTACCAAGGGGATGTTGACAAGGCGGGGCCTTGGGGCGGTACATAGATGTGTGAGCATCTATGGGACCAATGGATAATGACAAGGCGGGGCCTTGGGATTTGGTACATAGGTGTATGGGCGCCTATGGTACCATGGTGTTTGGTAAGGCTGGGAGCCTTGGATTTGGTTTGGAATGATTGATCTTGAATATTAGTTGTTAATGCATGTTTGTATCACATTGTCCATATGTTCCTAAATTTGGTTATTATTCACAGCTTATGGTTTGATTTTGGCATTGGAGTCTAAATCTATGAATCTCACCAACATTATGTTGACGTGTTTTAGTGTCTCTTTCAGGTGATAAAGTGGTTAAGCGTGAGAACATATGTGGCTAGGATTGGAGTCGCGTAGGAATGCATTTAGAAGGAGATCCCCGTTCCTTCTTAGTTTATTTTTCTGTTTGTTTCAATAAATGATACTATGAACCTATATGTTGATTTGTTTGTGTTATTTGTTTGTCTTGGGTAAGAGGTAGGACTGTTACCTACTTACCTAGACTCCTGCATTGATGAGATATTGTCATGACATTTGTGTCACCTTTTATGACATTTCTAATTCATATAGTTCTCTCTATGGACACGCTATTGTTCTGATGATATCCATGTGTCGCGTCCCATATTCCGCCATGGTGGGGTGTGACAGAATGGTATCAGAGCCAATGGTTATAGATAATTAGGTTGCCTACTCTAGTAACCTAGTCTATAGCTTAAGGGTCCATGCATATAGGCGTCATAGGAGTATGTGTGCATTTTATATTAATTAAAGTTTTCAGGATGTTATTGGTTTTTACTTGCGATGTTTGTTAAGTTTTGACTAGTATGGGTTGAACCATAGTAGTTCATACTTAGCCACATGTTATTTTCTTTTCGGGGTGTGACTAGTGTTGGTTGAACCATAATCATCCACGCTAGTCATTGTCGTATTTTGCTTAAATTGTACATTATAGTACATAATTTGGTACATGGTAGTTTATATCTTTTGTTGGGTTATTTTATGTACTTGAGGTATAGTATTTTTCTTTTGATGTTTAAGTCATGTTCCCTAAGAATCATGTGGTGGTTCGAGTTATTAGGAGTAGGTGGATATGAAGGATTTTAAGCTGTTTCCACTCTTATGGGCGACATGAGTTATAACTGATTATGTTTTTGTTTTTGGATTTAGTCTATGTTGTTTTAGCTAGACTATGGATTTATGTATTTCAAGAGTTTGACTATGTTATTTTAATGGATAGAGTTTTGGACTTTTTTTGGTTATGTGGTTATGAGCTTATGTGAGTAGATGGATATATGTGTTATGTGTTGTATTAATTCTTATAAGTGTCATCATAGGAAGGAGTGCATTGGGGAAGGGTAATTGTATAAGTATGGTGGCCAACATAGTTATACAAGTACCACAACTTCAGTGGATTCCTAAGTATGATTGCATGAAAGAGGGTTAGTACATGCTTGTATAGTAGATGTTAGACGGACTTAAGTATATGTATCCTGATATGCCTATATATGTATGATCCCATACAATTATCGATTGTATCCTTAGGAGGGTGGCTAGCTCGTTTTTTTTATATTAAACCTCCGTTGTAGCGTATTCTTTGAGTTTCGTATTTCACGTGTACGTTTTAAAATGGTGTTCTTGGTTTTAAGTCTATTATAATAACTTGGGATTTCTTTTGAGATAATGAAATCTTTTGTGTTGGGTCTTACATTTCTTTTGGTCGGTATATATTGAAAAAAAGAGGACTTGGAAATCTACTATAGAGTTAGATAGTTGGTTGTATTCGGTAAAATAAGGGTAAGGTGTTGGAATAGTATTTGAAACAAGATGTAACATAAGATTTTTTTTAATCAACACTTATTTATTTCAAATTCTAAAAGACTTTCTTTAAAATAAAGCGAAATAAAATTTCTTTATACTTAAATAGTTTATATAAGTGAGCTTAATCAATATACGTCATTTATAATTATTTATGCAAGACTAAACAAAGTTCATGAAAATTTCACATACATTTATTTATTTTCATTTAAAAAAGGATTACGTTAATTACTAAGAGGATTCTTTAGTTTTTTTTAAAACAACTAGTATAAAACTGTTTTGGTCATAACTTGTTAGTTTTTAAAGCTTTTTGGGTGATTCAAAAGCCTAAAATTATGTACTCGGAATGTAATTTTCAAATATTTGGTATGTATAGTCATGGGGTGTCAGTAGCTTGATCGAAATTTTGGTACAAGTGACGGGTTCAAGGTTGAGTTTTGAATAGTAGTTTTCTTTATGATTTGGGATGCACGGGATACCTAGTCTTTGAGTTGAGTTTTGAGATCGTCTAGAAGGTTGTTTGTAGATTGTTTGAGTCACATAGATGTGGTGAGGAAAAAAAATATTCTTTTGGAAAATTCGATCTTGTGCACGGTTTAAATAATATGTCGCGAGGCATAAGATGTTTGTTTGCCATTAAGTGTTTCTTGGATCATTTTTCGTTGTCATGAGTCATTTGAATTGGTACATGTTTGAGTTTTCCTTTTGAGTTTTCGTGGTTTTGGTCTGTTTTAACTCGTGCACGTGAAATGTCGTTAGTTATCCGTGGGTTTGATTCGTTGATCGTATCTAGTGGATTCAGGATGTAGTTTTGGGTTCGTATTGATTGGGAGCGTTAAGGTAGACATATGAAAGACTTGGTCGCGCCTACACGATTAAGTAGGTGGCCCTGAGAGAATGGTCGGAATACCCTTAGTGGGGATGAAAGTGTTAAAAGTTCGTAGACGAACTAATGTGGTCATGAGGTCTCTTAGGAGTGCCAAGGGAGATGAATAGAGATTTGTATAATGTATGGATATTGGCACAAGTAACACGCCATAGAGAGTGTTGGAAGGGGGATATAATACCTCAAAGGTATTTATGATTGTTCGTAAGGCATGTAAGTTTTCCGAAAATTTCCTGAGATTTAGTAGGTTTGCCTATTACTGTGAGGTAGAACCATAAATAGAGCAAGTAGGAGAAGTGAGAGGAGTTGTAGTTAGTTCCTTTCCAAGGAAATTGTTGATGGAATGATTTTAAGAGCAAGAGTTGTTAGAAATTGCAACGAATGCAAGGTAAAATTTGAGTTGCTTAGTAGTAGATTGGCTGTGAAAAGCGGTTGAGTGGTCTGATAAGAGGAAGTATTGGTCTTTTGGAATACGTGTAGATTTTCGCGAGTAGAACGAGGTAGAAATTTATTCGTATTGCTTCTAAGAGAGGGTGCAAGGAGGACGTAGTTGAAACTGCTAAGGATGTTGTATGAACGCTTTGGGTTTACGGTTATCATTTTGGCTTCGCCGAGGTGCTAGCAGTTTTCATGGAGTCAATGAACCGGGGGTGCATGACAATATATAAACGAGTTGTCATCAGGAGCATCGACGACATCTTGATCTACTCAAATCTAAGAAGGAGATTGAGGTGAATTATGAGTTGGTTTTGGAGTTGTTAGGAAAGGGAATTATACGTGAGATTTTCAAGTGTGAGTTTTAGGATTAAGTTGGCCAGGACGAGTAGTCAGAGATGATGGCATATCGTGGAACCAGCAAGGGGCAAAGTGAAGAAGGGTGAGGAAGCGTTTTGGAGGCTGAAGAGGTGGATTGGATAATGAGCAGATCTTGGAATTATCATAAGGACTGGATGAATTCGCGAAGCATGACGATATATGGAGCAAGAATTTGGATGTATACGAGAACGACAAAGAAAGGCGGTTGTTTATACGTTGTGGGAACTAAAGATTTGGAAGAACTAGATAGACTTAGTTAGTGGAGCTGGATTGTTATATCTGCCTAGAATGCTAGAGGCATTTGGGGTACGAGACGTACAGAATGATCTATACAGATCATGAACGTCTCCAACACATATTTAATCATCTTGATTTAACATTTGGAAAAGGTGATGGGTAGAGTTAAGTGATGAAAGAAAATTGCAAGGCCAAGTACCATCTGGGAAAGGAAAGCATGGTTGATGAGACATGGAATAAGAAGAATGAAGTGAAGCTGTGACGAACTTGATGTAGGTTGCACGAGTTGAGTTGTCTAAAGTAGAGGACGCGTCAACATGTATGTTGCGTGGCTTGGACAATCATATGGAGAAAAGGGACGTAGACTATACTTCCTACATAGATATGAGTAGCTTAGAAAGGGCGATGTAAGGACGAACTTGGTGAAAGGGATACATAATGGGGTGGAGGAATAAGCACGACGAGAGTTGGGTGATAGTCGATAGACTGACTAATTCATCTCATATTTCAAGAGGAATGAGAAGTCACGTAGTTAAGAAGTTGGAAGGATTACGTACGGATGTGATGGAATAGAGGGTTTTGCGTAAAAGTTAGCCTAATATGTATGGAATGCCTTATGAAGGATTATGGCAAGGGAAGAAACGATGGGAAGCAAGCGTAGTATACCGTTGATAGACTAATGTTTGGTATGAGCATACTATAGGGGTAATTGAGAAAGACGCCTAGAGCATTGGCGTGAGATTTGGAGATAGTTGGAGAACGCATTGTATTAGGAAGAATTCTCCTACAAAGAGAGAGTCACCGGTGAGAGGGGCATATTCCCCATTGATGAGGATGTAAGGAATAAAGGAGGAAACACCTAAATTATAGGCTGAAGACGGGATATAAGATGGTATGGAAATTAAGATTGTGGAGAGACAAGCGAAAAGTAGTATGGAGGAAGAATGATTCGAGGGAGCAAGAGGTTGTGAAGATAGTGGGGTGATATTGAATAGAAACCGTTAGAGCAAGAGGTTAGTAGTCACGAACAATGGAACGTCCACCTAGAGAAAAGGTGTAACACATGTTAGTATGAAGGATGGTTAGTTACTTGGTGCCGAGCATGGGAAAGCAAGGATGAGGTGGTGGTTATGAAATGTTTCTTGTGAATATTATGGGAAGCTTTTGGTTATGCAATCCTACATATACCATTGGATGTGTTTAAGGTTGGGAGAACTTCCGAATGATGGAAAATCCGTAGAGGATAGAAGCCGTTAGGTATGTGTTGGGAATAAAATTAGCTAAGTCACTGGAACGCTGACAAGAGGAAATTGGACGCTGACAAGAGTAAACGAGGCGCTGACAGATGAGACGCTGATAAGAATTATCAAGGTGTTGACAAGAAGAATCTTAAGACAAAGACAAGGACTAAATCTGCCAATGATGAACTCTTCAAGCTGGTGGACAAAATATGAAGATAAGAATTCAGAATATATTCTTAATGTTTAAAAAGATTTAGTCAATAAGTTATGTTTATCTTATGTCTTTTCCTAAAATAGTTGATCTTATCTTTTTGTACAAGGCTCCTTAAACCTATAAAAGGAGGCCTTAGGGTTAGACATAATACACATCTTTTTTTTTCACACACATCTTCCACATATCTCATAACACTTTCATTGTAATCATTCATTGATATTATTAATCAAAGTGAAAGTTTTGTTTACTTTGTTTTGTTCTTTGTTCTAAGTGTTAAATTCGGCATAACACTTAGTTTGTTCATTACAACAAAGTTTCTCTACGTGTTAAACTTGATTTAATCTCGTTAACACAAAGCTAAATCGATCTAAGTTTGGGATCAACAAGTGGTATCAGAGCTTGTTGAGAAACTTTGATTTGAAGAACGAGATCCAATATCGTGAGGTGAACCAAGCTAAGGAAGAAGGTGAAGAAGAATCTGATGATGTTTTCAATTAAGGCCACGTCTACTTCAAATTCTACAAGTTCCAATTCATCTTCATGTTCTGATAGTGAGGTATGTGATAACTCTTCTTGTAGGTTAAATACTGAAAGACTTAACAAAGAGGTTTTAAGATTGTTAGGAGATGTGAGTACTGAGAGATGCAAGTTGTCTAACTATCAACTTGCTCTTACTCAAACTGAAAAGACTGTAGCTGAGTATAAGAAAATGGAGTTTGACCTAAAAGATCAAATCAATATTTTAAAACATGATTTAAACTCTAGTATGGATATTAGAAACATCATGAACAGAGTCAATGTTGAATTACAGGCTAAGTTAGATGAGGCTATCAAGAATAAGGATAATGTAGACCTTAAAATTCAAAGATTTGATAAGGCCTCACAAACCCTAGAAAAATGTGTTAGTGAACAAAGGGATTCTAGGGATATGACTGGGATTGGGATGAAAGAATATGTTGCCGTTCCACCACCTGCTGGGGACTTCTATGGTGTCCATAGAAAGGATCTCTCTTGGACTGGTATTCCAGAACTCCAAGAAGAGGAATTTATTCCTCCACCTAGAGTTCTTTCCCCAGTTGAGGAATATCAACAAAAGGTTATTGACCTAGAAGAGTGGAAAAAGGCCAACCCCACTTTATTTGTTAAAGGTGGGATACTTAGTGAGAGTCCATTTGTGCCTACACCCATTGAGAGTCCAGTTGTATCTACACCTATAACTGTGACAAATCCCATCACTGGAAAAGCTGTTAATCTTGGCTCCCCAATTAAGAAACAACCTAGTGTTAAATACGCTGAAATGTATAGGAAACCTAGGTCATTCAGAAGCCAAGAAAGTGTTAATGGAACAGGGTTTTATCAGTCTAAGCCTAAGTTTGTGTCCAAAAAGGCTTGTTATTCATGTGGGAGCTTCTCACATTTGGCAAATAATTGTGTGAGTGAATACAATTCATTCGCTGACAATAGGTCATCCAATGTTAACCATAGACCTTTTGTCCACACTAGACCACATGCTACTAGACCAGCTCCTTTCTTCTCTAAGGCAGCTAACACCCATGGACAAAGGCCCTTTCAAAAGACCAACACTTGGTCAAACAGACAGTATGTTCCTGTAGCAAACCCTAATTTGGGCGTTGATAGGAACAAATTCAGCGCTGACAAGAAAAAATTCAGCGTTGACAGGAACAAATTCAACGCTGACAGGCACAAGTGCGGCGCTGAAAGCTCCAAGTTTGGTATGAGACCTTATTTTAGACCATATAAACAAAGATACTTGTTTAATAAGGGTCAAGGGTCTGAAGCATCATCCTACTTAACTTGGAAACCTAAACAAGAGCAAAACTCTAATTTTAATGGTATTTCAATGACTTGCAATAGATTTAAATATCTTGAGAAGGTCCCAAAGGGATGAACATGGATTTATGGTAAAGAATAAGTCCACTCTAGTTGAACAGCTAGACAGATCCAAGTCTGATAAGGCTTGGATCTCCAAAGGAAACTAATTTGTTTTCTTTTTGAGCAGCCTATCCAAAAGTAGGTTAATGATCAAGGATATTGGGATAGTGGATGCTCAAGAAACATGCATTGTTGGTCTTTCCACTGATATTATTTTTTTTTCCACTGACATGTTATCTCTACCCATTATCATGGGATAAGGTAGCCTCTGTTGGTGTGTGTTTTTGTGGTTTTTGTCTAACTATGCAGGAATGTGGAGCTACATTTGGATGGATATAGAATTACAAACTTTTATTTATGATGGTCGGAGTGTTTACATTCCTATATTGAGATAAAATTTTGCTTCTTCACATATAATGATTTGTATGCTTCTGTTAAGGGGAGGTAAACCTCTAGGTTTTTTGGGTACTCTTAGAGCACTCTTGCACAATTCTAGATTGTGTCCACTGGTGAGTGGGGGTTAGAAATAATGAAGGCTCTTTTTGTTGGAATTTCTAAACCTCGAGGCACTGTAGCATGCACGTAGTTTATTTTACATGCATGTTGCCAAGACTTTTGACCTAGAATTGGGTGTGGTCTTATGGGTGACTTGGGGTAGATATATTTTTGGGTTACTTGGGGAGTTGCAAAGGTTTTATATGAGTTAACTTTCTCTTTGGGGCATTTGTGAACAAAGGACTCTAGAGTTCATGTGTGTCTATCATGCGTTTGCATGAGTGTATGCATGAACAGTGTTTGTCATTCTTGCTTATTAGAGACTAGTTAATTTCCTTAGGATTATTACCTTTGTTTGTGTTTTAACTAAGGTTTTATGCATTCTCAAGTACATTTTATGCTATGCCATCTTAGCTGATGTCATTTTTAAACTTCTTTATATACCCAAAATGTTTCATCACCCTTTCATTTTTCAACTTTTGGATATCTGGAAGCCTAATGATCATTGGATGTTTTTCTTAGTGATTGACATCTAGTAGCATCAGAGATCACTTTCACAAGGGTGTATAGTGTTATGGAGATGGCTGAGACTATTGTCACTAGCTTTAATGCAGGTCAAGTCAGTCTTATCATTAGTAAGTCCATCCCCATGTCCTATGAATTAATATTGAGGATTATTTCCCGAATATGGATGAGGACAGTATGAAACCTTTGACATTAATGGAATTGACGAAAATCTGTATTAGCTTGCAAAAGCAAAATATAGAACTAGTACAAATTGTCAAGGATCACTGTTTTGAACTGATAGACTTGGAAGCTGATATTAAGCTATGAAGGATATTCATGGTACCGTCCTTTGATACTAATCTTGGAGAGAAGTCTTAAAAAGGGGAGGAGCAATTGAATTTGAGTGACAAAAGTAATAAAGAAAGCTCCAAAGACTCTACAGGTGCTGAAGATGATTAAGATCAAGTGAAGCCTGACTATATAAGTGATTTGAGTGATTGACTTTTCGAGATTTATTATTACTCAAATTCAAGGATAAGCATGTTTGTAAGAATCCTCTCTGTGTGTTTTATTTTATTCAGAAACTTGATTACTAGAGTAGATATCAAGTTTAGGGGAGGATTGTTGGGAATAAAATTAGCTAAGTCACTGGAACGCTGACAAGAGGAAATTGGACGCTGACAAGAGTAAACGAGGCGCTGACAGATGAGACGCTAATAAGAATTATCAAGGTGTTGACAAGAAGAATCTTAAGACAAAGACAAGGACTAAATCTGCCAATGATGAACTCTTCAAGCTGGTGGACAAAATATGAAGATAAGAATTCAGAATATATTCTTAATGTTTAAAAAGATTTAGTCAATAAGTTATGTTTATCTTATGTCTTTTCCTAAAATAGTTGATCTTATCTTTTTGTACAAGGCTCCTTAAACCTATAAAAGGAGGCCTTAGGGTTAGACATAAGACACGTCTATTGTTGGGAATAAAATTAGCTAAGTCACTGGAACGCTGACAAGAGGAAATTGGACGCTGACAAGAGTAAACGAGGCGCTGACAGATGAGACGCTGATAAGAATTATCAAGGTGTTGACAAGAAGAATCTTAAGACAAAGACAAAGACTAAATCTACCAATGATGAACTCTTCAAGCTGGTGGACAAAATATGAAGATAAGACTTCAGAATATATTCTTAATGTTTAAAAAGATTTAGTCAATAAGTTATGTTTATCTTATGTCTTTTCCTAAAATAGTTGATCTTATCTTTTTGTACAAGGCTCCTTAAACCTATAAAAGGAGGCCTTAGGGTTAGACATAAGACACATCTTTTTTTTTTAAACAAAACTTTCACTTTGATTAATAATATCAATGAATGATTACAATGAAAGTGTTACGAGATATGTGGAAGATGTGTATGAAAAAAGATGTGTCTTATGTCTAACCCTAAGGCCTCCTTTTATAGGTTTAAGGAGCCTTGTACAAAAAGATAAGATCAACTATTTTAGGAAAAGACATAAGATAAACATAACTTATTGACTAAATCTTTTTAAACATTAAGAATATTAACTGAATTCTTATCTTCATATTTTGTCCACCAGCTTGAAGAGTTCATTATTGGCAGATTTAGTCCTTGTCTTTGTCTTAAGATTCTTCTTGTCAACACCTTGATAATTCTTATCAGCGTCTCATCTGTCAGCGCCTCGTTTACTCTTGTCAGCGTCCAATTTCCTCTTGTCAGCGTTCCAGTGACTTGGCTAATTTTATTCCCAACAATCCTCCCCTAAACTTGATATCTACTCTAGTAATCAAGTTTCTGAATAAAATAAAACACACAGAGAGGATTCTTACAAACATGCTTATCCCTGAATTTGAGTAATAATAAATCTCGAAAAGTCAATCACTCAAATCACTTATATAGTCAGCCTTCACTTGATCTTAATCATCTTCAGCACCTGTAGAGTCTTTGGAGCTTTCTTTATTACTTTTGTCACTCAAATTCAATTGATACTCCCCTTTTTAAGACTCCTCTCCAAGATTAGTATCAAAGGACGGTACCATGAATATCTTTCATAGCTTAATATCAGCTTCCAAGTCTATCAGTTCAAAACAGTGATCCTTGACAATTTGTACTAGTTCTATATTTTGCTTTTGCAAGCTAATACAGATTTTCGTCAATTCCATTAATGTCAAAGGTTTCATACTGTCCTCATCCATATTCGGGAAATAAATCCTCAATATTAATTCATAGGACATGGGGATGGACTTACTAATGATAAGACTGACTTGACCTGCATTAAAGCTAGTGACAATAGTCTCAGCCATCTCCATAACACTATACACCCTTGTGAAAGTGATCTCTGCTGCTACTAGATGTCAATCACTAAGAAAAACATCCAGTGATCATTAGGCTTCCAGATATCCAAAAATTTGAAAAATGAAAGGGTGATGAAACATTTTGGGTCTATAAAGAAGTTTAAAAATGACATCAGCTAAGATGGCATAGCATAAAATGTACTTGAGAATGCATACAACCTTAGTTAAAACACAAACAAAGGTAATAATCCTAAGGAAATTAACTAGTCTCTAATAAGCAAGAATGACAAACACTGTTCATGCATACACTCATGCAAACGCATGATAAACACACATTAACTCTAGAGTCCTTTGTTCACAAATGCCCCAAAGAGAAAGTTAACTCATATAAAACCTTTGCAACTCCCCAAGTAACCCAAAAATATATCTACCCTAAGTCACGCATAAGACCACACCCAATTCTAGGTCAAAAGTCTTGGCAACATGCATGTAAAATAAACTACGTGCATGCTACAGTGCCTCGAGGTTTAGAAATTCCAACAAAAAGAGCCTTCATTATTTCTAACCCCCACTCACCAGTGGACACAATCTAGAATTGTGCAAGAGTGCTCTAAGAGTACCCAAAAAAACCTAGAGGTTTACCTCCCCTTAACAGAAGCATACAAATCATTATATGTGAAGAAGCAAAATTTTATCTCAAGATAGCTTTGTGTTAAGACAAACTTTGTTGTATTGAACAAACTAAGTGTTATGCGGAATTTAACACTTAGAACAAAGAACAAAACAAAGTAAACAAAACTTTCACTTTGATTAATAATATCAATGAATGATTACAATGAAAGTGTTATGAGATATGTGGAAGATGTGTGTGAAAAAAGATGTGTCTTATGTCTAACCCTAAGGCCTCGTTTTATAGGTTTAAGGAGCCTTGTACAAAAAGATAAGATCAACTATTTTAGGAAAAGACATAAGATAAACATAACTTATTGACTAAATATTTTTAAACATTAAGAATATATTCTGAATTCTTATCTTCATATTTTGTCCACCATCTTGAAGAGTTCATCATTGGCAGATTTAGTCCTTGTCTTTGTCTTAAGATTCTTCTTGTCAACACCTTGATAATTCTTATCAGCGTCTCATCTGTCAGCGCCTCGTTTACTCTTGTCAGCGTCCAATTTCCTCTTGTCAGCGTCCAATTTCCACTTGTCAGCGTTCCAGTGACTTAGCTAATTTTATTCGCAACAATCCTCCCCTAAACTTGATATCTACTCTAGTAATCAAGTTTCTAAATAAAATAAAACACACAGAGAGGATTCTTACAAACATGCTTATCCCTGAATTTGAGTCTTGTTGATCCCAAACTTAGATCGATTTAGCTTTGTGCTAACAAGATTAAATAAAGTTTAACACGTAGAGAAACTTTGTTGTATTGAACAAACTAAGTGTTATGCGGAATTTAACACTTAGAACAAAGAACAAAACAAAGTAAACAAAACTTTCACTTGGATTAATAATATCAATGAATGATTACAATGAAAGTGTTATGAGATATGTGGAAGATGTGTGTGAAAAAAAAAGATGTGTCTTATGTCTAACCCTAAGGCCTCCTTTTATAGGTTTAAGGAGCCTTGTACAAAAAGATAAGATCAACTATTTTAGGAAAAGACATAAGATAAACATAACTTATTGACTAAATCTTTTTAAACATTAAGAATATATTCTGAATTCTTATCTTCATATTTTGTCCACCAGCTTGAAGAGTTCATCATTGGCAGATTTAGTCCTTGTCTGTGTCTTAAGATTCTTCTTGTCAACACCTTGATAATTCTTATCAGCGTCTCATCTGTCAGCGCCTCGTTTACTCTTGTCAGCGTCCAATTTCCTCTTGTCAGCGTTCCAGTGACTTAGCTAATTTTATTCCCAACAATCCTCCCCTAAACTTGATATCTACTCTAGTAATCAAGTTTCTGAATAAAATAAAACACACAGAGAGGATTCTTACAAACATGCTTATCCCTGAATTTGAGTAATAATAAATCTCGAAAAGTCAATCACTCAAATCACTTATATAGTCAGCCTTCACTTGATCTTAATCATCTTCAGCACCTGTAGAGTCTTTGGAGCTTTCTTTATTACTTTTGTCACTCAAATTCAATTGCTCCTCCCCTTTTTAAGACTCCTCTCCAAGATTAGTATCAAAGGACGGTACCATGAATATCCTTCAAAGCTTAATATCAGCTTCCAAGTCTATCAGTTCAAAACAGTGATCCTTGACAATTTGTACTAGTTCTATATTTTGCTTTTGCAAGCTAATACAGATTTTCTTCAATTCCATTAATGTCAAAGGTTTCATACTGTCCTCATCCATATTCGGGAAATAAATCCTCAATATTAATTCATAGGACATGGGGATGGACTTACCAATGATAAGACTGACTTGACCTGCATTAAAGCTAGTGACAATAGTCTCAGCCATCTCCATAACACTATACACCCTTGTGAAAGTGATCTCTGATGCTACTAGATGTCAATCACTAAGAAAAACATCCAATGATCATTAGGCTTCCAGATATCCAAAAATTTGAAAAATGAAAGGGTGATGAAACATTTTGGGTCTATAAAGAAGTTTAAAAATGACATCAGCTAAGATGGCATAGCATAAAATGTACTTGAGAATGCATAAAACCTTAGTTAAAACACAAACAAAGATAATAATCCTAAGGAAATTAACTAGTCTCTAATAAGCAAGAATGACAAACACTGTTCATGCATACACTCATGCAAACGCATGATAGACACACATGAACTCTAGAGTCCTTTGTTCACAAATGCCCCAAAGAGAAAGTTAACTCATATAAAACCTTTGCAACTCCCCAAGTAACCCAAAAATATATCTACCCCAAGTCACCCATAAGACCACACCCAATTCTAGGTCAAAAGTCTTGGCAACATGCATGTAAAATAAACTACGTGCATGCTACAGTGCCTCGAGGTTTAGAAATTCCAACAAAAAGAGCCTTCATTATTTCTAACCCCCACTCACCAGTGGACACAATCTAGAATTGTGCAAGAGTGCTCTAAGAGTACCCAAAAAAACCTAGAGGTTTACCTCCCCTTAACAGAAGCATACAAATCATTATATGTGAAGAAGCAAATATTTATCTCAAGATAGGAATGTAAACACTCCAACCATCATAAATAAAAGTTTGTAATTCTATATCCATCCAAATGTAGCTCCACATTCCTGCATAGTTAGACAAAAACCACAAAAACACACACCAACAGAGGCTATCTTATCCCATGATAATGGGTAGAGATAACATGTCAGTGGAAAAAAAAAATATCAGTGGAAAGACCAACAATGCATGTTTCTTGAGCATCCACTATCCCAATATCCTTGACCATTAACCTACTTTTGGATAGGCTGCTCAAAAAGAAAACAAATTAGTTTCCTTTGGAGATCCAAGCCTTATCAGACTTGGATCTGTCTAGCTATTCAACCAGAGTGGACTTATTCTTTACCATAAATCCATGTTCATCCCTTTGGGACCTAATCACCCAATTTGTTCCAATGAGTCTAGTAATGACCTTCTCAAGATATTTAAATCTATTGCAAGTCATTGAAATACCATTAAAATTAGAGTTTTGCTCTTGTTTAGGTTTCCAAGTTAAGTAGGATGATGCTTCAGACCCTTGACCCTTATTAACCAAGTATCTTTGTTTATATGGTCTAAAATAAGGTCTCATGCCAAACTTGGAGCTGTCAGCGCTGCACTTGTGCCTGTCAGCGTTGAATTTGTTCCTGTCAGCGCTGAATTTTTTCTTGTTAGCGCTGAATTTGTTCCTATCAACGCCCAAATTAGGGTTTGCTACAGGAACATACTGTCTGTTTGACCAAGTGTTGGTCTTTTGAAAGGGCCTTTGTCCATGGGTGTTAGCTGCCTTAGAGAAGAAAGGAGCTGGTCTAGTAGCATGTGGTCTAGTGTGGACAAAAGGTCTATGGTTAACATTCGATGACCTATTGTCAGCGAATGAATTGTATTCACTCACACAATTATTTGCCAAATGTGAGAAGCTCCCACATGAATAACAAGCCTTTTTGGACACAAACTTAGGCTTAGACTGATAAAACCCTGTTCCATTAACACTTTCTTGGCTTCTGAATGACCTAGGTTTCCTATACATTTCAGCGTATTTAACACTAGGTTGTTTCTTAATTGGGGAGCCAAGATTAACAGCTTTTCTAGTGATGGGATTTGTCACAGTTATAGGTGTAGATACAACTGGACTCTCAATGGGTGTAGGCACAAATGAACTCTCACTAAGTATCCCACCTTTAACAAATAAAGTGGGGTTGGCCTTTTTCCACTCTTCTAGGTCAATAACCTTTTGTTGATATTCCTCAACTGGGGAAAGAACTCTAGGTGGAGGAATAAATTCCTCTTCTTGGAGTTCTGGAATACTGATGAGACTGCTTTTATACATGGTCTCATCGTCCAAATCGGGCTTAAAATGCATAAAATGTCATTAAATATACCAAATATATGCTCGTGTTTGCTACTTGTGTATTTTTAGGTACGGATATTGAGGAAATGGCAAAAGATCACAAGAATCATTCAAAAACCAACACGGGAAACGAAGCCGCACAATGAACCGGGCCCAAGTTTTGAATTTACAAAAATGCCCTTGAAGAATTGAAGATTTTCAAGATTGGTCCCTCTACTATTGAAGACTTGGCAATTTATACCCTTTCAAATCTCAATTATTGCATTTAGGTCCTTAAATTATCAAGTATTTACAAGATCAGTCCTTGAAGAATCCAAGAATTGCATTTGAAGTCCTTGTTAAAAGTTGGAAAACAAGTTGTGCCAAAAATGACAACTTGTGCAAAGTTGACACAAGTATAATGGGACGTTGATGGCATTATTTACAACATGAACAAAGAATGAACATTTGGGGGCCATTACTGTCAAACATCCAAACTCCTCCCATCCAATCATCCATCCACATCACTCCTCTCATCCAATCATCTCCCACCACCTCACCACTTTATCCACATCAGACTTCCACCAACGTTTTTTAATAATCAGATTTATTTAAATCTGATTTTGGTGGCAAACACATTTTTTAAATCCCTTCTTTCCCAAAATAGATTAATCTCTCCCTTAATCACCACATGAACCCTAAATCCCCCAGTTCCAATTAAGCCAAAAACAAAGGGGTTTTACCCCTTGTTATCCAGAATGGTAATTTACCATGTTGTCACCAAAACCCACATGAAAAACCATCCACCACTCAACCTATGTGACCCCCCCAAGATTCCCCTGCACACGTCTTTTTCCCCCAATACCAACAAGCAGACAAAATGAACGACTCAGATCATCTCCTTGTCCTCCAAGCTCAAACAAACGTCCAAGATGAATTTCCAACAGCTGGCCAAGTACAAGACTCACAAGATGCCATTTTTTGACCAAAAATTCAGTCAAACACCAAGGGCTTTATTGGCAATTCAAGAACTAGGGTTTAGTAGTTCTAGATAGTTCTTTAGTTGTATAAATAGAGACGCATGTGTCTCTATTCCCTTTGTTCTAGTTTTTAGCTCTCAAGCATTTGTAATTCCTTTTTTACAAAATATATAAAGTTGGTATTTTTAAGAAAAATTGTAATTCCTTTTATTTGTTTTTAAAAAGTTGGTGTGTGATTGAGCAGCTAGACTGAGTTCCACTTGAATTTATTCAAACACTTTGTGTTTGAGAATTTCAGAAACATAGTTTCTGAAAATTGGTAATTTGTGGTAAAATTTGTTTCATGGTTTGGATTCCTGGATTTTAAGTATTTGGTTAAGGTTATTTGAAAGGAAAACGTTTGAAAAAGTTTTGGAAAGATTTTAACAAGGATTAAAAAGGTTTCATAAAAATCAGTTATATTGTGCTATTGTGCTTGAGTTTGTTTTTCTTAGCAGGTTTATTGAATTTGTTGTTGTCCAAGGATCAGCATAGACCCGGGTCTATTGGAGGTGACTAGCAGTCACTGAGGGACCTGGATGTAGGTCCCTCAAGGTAAAATCCTTGGCTCATTTATCAGTTTTCAGAAAGTTGCTTGTTTATGTGATTTTGCATGAACTTGTTTGAATGATGAATATTGCTGTTTAAATAGGCTCATATAGTATTGTTATGCATGTTTAGGTCTTGCTTAGTAAGTTTGATTAGGTTTTGAAAGGCTTTGCTTTGTAAAAATCATTTTTTAGAAACTTTAAGGGGTGTTTGGATTAAGGGATTAACCAAGAACTTTGATAAGATTATTGTGTTAAGTCCTGGTTAAAAACACTACTTGGGTGCTTGTTAAGTGATTCATGTGCTTAGGTTCAAGTTTGGTAAGGTTGATAAGCATTTGCATGTGAAAAATATTGAAACCATTGCATATTTCAGAAACTGCCATTTGTGACTGTTTTGGTTGAAATTTGTGGTTGATCTTTGGTGAGTTGTTAGTTTATAGGTCTTTCTAGGATTGAGAATTGCTTGAGTGTCATCTAGTTGGATTATATGCAAGATCTTGGAGCTTAAAATTCATATTTGTGCATTTAAAATCAGCTAGATCATCTCAGACCTAGACCTAGTATACCAGCAACTTGATTTTGGCTTTGTGTGCTTGATTTTGTGTTCCAACCTGCTTGTTTTTTAGTTTAATCTGACTCCTTATACTCCAAAGAGTATAAGGGTGCCTTTTTTCCAAAATAAGCTATCAAATAAGCTTTCCTAAGCTTATTGGTCTCCTGACCATTATTTTGCACTAGCAGTGGGAAGAAAGTTTCCCCTGCTAACACTCAAGTTCCCACTGCTAAGCATAAGGACAAAAGTCCATGGCATGTCACTTTCAGAAAGTTAAAATTTTGTCTTTTGTGCCTTAAAATTTGAATTAGACCTTCAAACCAATTTTGTTATTTTTCTAATTTAATTTAGGATTTTTCTGTTTATTTGTTTTTTAGGTTACTGTTCATTTAGTAATTTTTAGATTAATTAGCTAATTTTATTACTTTTTAATATTCTGTTTTTGGAATTTAGTGGTAAAAATTATTATTTTTCACTTTTAACAATTTTCCTAGACTTAGAATAATATTTTAAGGTTTTTGGTATAAAAAGATTTTACTGTTCATCTTTTTATTATTTTTTAGAATTAATTTAACTTAATTAGGGTTTTAATTAAACTAGTTTTGTCATTTAGTGAAAAATTTTATATTTTTCAATCTTTTTCATTTTTCTACTGTTCATTAGAGTAACGTAGGATTTTTAAAATTGGTAGATTATTTTTAGCATTATTTTATTATTTTTTATAATTATTTTAGTTTTAAAATAGTTTTTAGTAATTTAAAAATAGAAAAATAGTTTTTAAAAATTAGGAAAAATACTTTTTAGTCTTTAGATAATATAAGTAAGTTATTAATTCAATAAAATCATATTTTGGACATTTTGATTAATTATATTTAATTTTAGGGCTTTAATTAGTATTTAAAATTGAATATTTAATTAATAAAAGGTTTTAAAATATTTTTATTGGATTTTTTTTCTGATTTATATTATTTTGGACTTGTTTTATCTTATAATTAATTTTTAGGTTAAAATTTTAAATTTTGTAGTTTTTTTACGGTTTTACGTGAACGCGTTTTCGTCTTAGCTCGATCCGTCTTCGTAACCGTCTTTTCTTTTCTTTCTCATTTCTATTCTCTTTTCTTCTTAATAAAATCATCAATCAAAATCAACTCATTACACAACACACGTGCCTCCTCGAGAACGAACTCACTTTTAGGGTCATACACACACGGTTTTCCTAAATCGTCGTGCTCGCTTGCCCTACTTTGTGCATCCTTTTCCTAAAGGTGTACAAAAACATCAACATCATTTTGGCGCCGCTGTCGGGGAGGCGTGTTGTGTTTTGATTGAACCATTGTTGTTTTTTATATTAGCCATAATAGTATTTGTATTAGTAGCACTCTACTAATATGTATTATCGTTTTTCGGTTTTTGTGTGAATACTATTAATATATTGTATACGTAGAACAATAAATTCACAAGTACTCCAAATACGTGAGAAATCACAACCTTGACTTGGGAGGTCATTACCCAATCATTGTATTCGAATCTCAAACCAAAGAAAAAGGAAAAAATAGATAAATACTTTTGTGAAGCTTGATTTTGATAATACAAACTATAAGGTGGGTATAAGGCGGTTGTATTTCAAGACCTAAAGGAAAAAGGCTCTTAAGTGCTTCACGTCGCCTCGTTTCCTCCGCTTGCGTGTGCGTATTTGATTTTGAGAGTGAATCGAGGGTTTTGCCGCCCAAAGTATTATTACATATCATATATATTTTCTTGGTTTCTATTGATTAAACCCTCTTGAACGATTTGGTGTTCCACCATCGTTCTAAAGTCATCGAAGGCGTTCACTCCACGTGATCGTTTTCATTCCTTGAGGCTTCTTTAATCAAGAGATTTGATTAAGGAGGAGATTTGTAGATTTTTGTCTACTTAATACATTCACCAATTTCCAAAAAAAGTTAATACCATCAAAAACCACAAAAAAATTGAAAAACACAAAATAACAAAAAGAATCTTCTTTGCTCGTGTCCTCGTTGTACGTGACGTTTATGCTCACTCGTAATCAAGCAAAACGTGCACGTAGACGAAAGAACAAAACTCCCACTCCAACTCATTCTAGTGAGGAGTCTCCAAGTGAGGGACCTATTGTAGAACAAGAAGCTATCATGGCTAATCGTACTATGATGGAGTTGCTTCAAGCACCCACCGAGGGTTTTGGAGAGGCCATTGTGATTCCCGCCATCCTTGCGGAGAACTTTGAGATCAAGACGGGTTTAATGTCTATGCTTCAAGCAAACAAGTTTCGCGGACACGAGAAAGACAACCCTCATTATCACATTAGGCAATTTAATCGTCTCACCGCGACAAGCAAGTTTAAAGATGTACCACACGATGCCATTAAGATGATGTTGTTTCCTTACTCGTTAGATGGACCCGCCAAGATATGGCTTGAGAAAGAACCACCGAATTCGATTTTGACATGGGCCGATCTCGTGTCTAAATTTGTGAATCAATTTTTTCCACCATCTAAGACAACACATTTGAAAAACGAGATTTCACGTTTTTCACAAAGACCAAATGAAAGTTTTTCAATGGCTTGGGAAAGGTTTAAAGAAATGTTACATGAATGTCCACACCATGATTTTTCCGAATTGCATCAAATTGACACTTTTTATAATGGGCTTAATGATCATGAACGAGATTACTTAAGTGCCGCAGGGGTGGTAATTTTTTGTGCAAAACGACCAATGAGGCTTTGAAAATCATAGAAAATAGGTCTAAGGTCTATAGCCCTCGTAACACACCGAGTGTTGCCAATTTGGGCTCGTCATCATCTCCTTCCATTAATGCCTTGCAAGATGAAGCAAATGAGGAGAATCGGTTTTTCGATAGGTTTTCGACTCTTATGTCTCATTGGAAAGCTCAAGAAGCTTCAAATTCCGCTTCGGTTAAAGCGGTTTCTAAGAGTTGTATTTCGTGTGGTGGAGCTCATGATTTTTCCGAGTGCATTACCGCGGATGGTAACACTTCGAGTGCTTATGTAGCCACGGGAACTTATAACCAAATCGGTCAAGGTTCCCGCCAAAATCAAGCTCCACCAAATCAAAATGCTAATAACTATCGCAACAACAATCAAGGTGGAAATTACCAAGGAAATCAAAGGAATTATAACAAGGGTAATTATCAAAGTGGAAATGGGCAAGTTTCTAACAAAAACCAAAACCGTGATTTTCAAACTTTAACTCAAGGTTTTCAAAATGATCACACCAAAAATCTTCAAGGAGAGTTTTTGAATTATGTTAAGGCTAATGATGCTAAGTTTGATAATATGCAACGTGAAATGGTTAGCTTAAGGTCCGAGTTGAAAAACGAGCTTAAAAACGAACTTGCTAATGAACTTAAAACTCATGCTAATAAAATGGAAGGAAATGTCACACGACTCCAACAAAATCAACAAAAAATGGAGCAAGGTCAACATGAGACTAAGCAAGAGTTGTTAAAAGCGGATGCTAGGCAATCTAAATTTGAAGACCGAATGGCTAAAATGTTTGAAGCTATCATGTGTAAGCCCTCTTCTTCGGGTGGTCTTCCTAGTGATACCATCGTGAACCCGAAAGGAGAGTTGAAGGTTATTACTACTCGTAGTGGTAAAACTTTCAAAGAACCCATTTCTCGTCCAAGTACTTCTATGGAGAAGGAAAAAGAGAAAGAACCCGAGGTTGTGGTTGAAAAGGAGCAAATTACAAGCCCACGAAGTACCGCTCAAACCACACCTACGGTTGAACCCACACCTATTATGGAACCCGAGATTCCAAGGCCGATGCCTATGCCTACTATGCCCCAACCCACACCACCTTTACCCTACCCTTCAAGACGAGACAAGGAAAAGGCACAAGAACGAAATAATTATCAATTTGAACTCTTTATGAAAATGTTTCGTGACTTGCATTTTAATATAAGTTTTGCCGACGCCTTAGTTATGATGCCTCGATTTGCCGCGAACTTCAAAAGTATGTTAAATAACAAAGAAAAATTGCAAAAATCGTCTAGTTGTTCATCGGTTTTTCTAAGCCGCATACCTCAAAAAGTCGGTGATCCTGGAAAGTTTTTAATCCCATGTGCTATACAAGACATGGAAGAATGCTACGCCTTGGCCGATCTTGGTGCTAGTATTAATTTGATGCCTCTTGAGATTTTTAAATCGCTCAATCTTCCAAATCTCACTCCTTCAAGAATGTCAATCGAGATGGCCGATCATTCTACGATTCTAGCTTGTGGAGTTGCCGAGGACGTCTTTGTGAAAGTTGGAAAGTTCTACTATCCTGTAGACTTTATTGTTGTTGATATTCCCATCGATCCTAAAGTTCCGTTAATTTTAGGTCGATCTTTTTTGGATACCTCGAGAGCACTTATCGATGTGCATGCAAGAAAAATCACTCTTCGTTTCAATGAGGAAGAACTCGTCATTAATGCAACCCAAAACTCCACTCTTTCTCATGTGTATTCTATCACATCTTTGTACAATGTCAATCCCATCAAAAGCATTTGCAAAAACATTTCAAATAGAGTTTTAGGAGTTGTTGAGAAAAATGAAGTTCCGTCCCCTCCGCCGGTGGAGGTTAAGAGTGTTAAGCCTACGTTTCCAATCTCGAGTGATTCTTCGGATGATGAATACGTTGATCCCGATGGGGAGGTTTTCTTTGTTGACAAAAGATTTGAAAACTTACCACCTAAACCAAAAAGATTTCAAAATGTGAGAATTTTTAGTGTGACTAACATTACTTTAGATACACCAAATATTTTTGACATAATTAAATCAGGTTTTCACAAGGAGAGTGTAAAAGATGAAAAAGGAAAAGATTTTGAATTGAATTTAAAAGATTTTTCTACAATTCTAACTCCGTCATCACCGCATTTATTGAGTACTACAAGCTCGTCTTCTCCTTTTGACGATGCTTTGTGTGGACTTAGTGTGGGGGAATCCCCTTATGTTCCCTCCCCTTTCTCCACCGAGGACGAGATATTTGATCCTGGAATTGCTTATATAGGGAAATCTCGGTCTTCCACCGATGCAATAAATGGAAAATCTTTTCATTTGATTGGTGCGAGTCTACCTCGAGTAGCTCATGTTTTTAGAGACTTACCCATTGTCCCACCCTTCTATTTCTTCTCTCCTATTTTCTTGAAACTCTTTGAGTTTTTGTTGACCATTGATGAAGTGGCGTTGATTTGTTTTTCCAATGAAAACGAAAACGCCATCTTCGATCCCGGTATTTTGCATCATCAAAGGACTTAGTCCTTAATACCGGTTGTTTTTGGGCCTTGTTTATCATGTAAGCCCCACCAAAAATTGACCATACCATGATATCCCTAAATGATCACATTTATGGGGATTCGAGTCGAGCTTTTGACTCGGTTATCAAAAACAAGGTGCCTCGTGGGGGAGACCCATGCTTATCCATGTACATATTATTGCTTTCTAATGTAGTTTAATGTGAGGGGATTTGTGCCCTTCCAACCTTTGTTCCGTGGTTGTTTGTAAATTGTGGTTTTTAGATCATGATCTTCACGATTGGAGCCTCTCGTGTTCGTTTTATGGGAGCACTCGATCGTTTGCTTTGGAGGCCTTTCTCAATATCCAAATGATATATCCTTTTATGTTCTAACCTTAGGTTTTTAGCACACTTCATAAACGGCTATTAATTTATTGGTTACACCCTTTCCATGCTAGATTAGGCATTCGACTACGTCTCTAGTATGGGGGTGTTTGCACCCCTAGACTCGAAACATTGAGGACAATGTTTAACTTTAGTATGGGGGTGAATAGATACTTGCCTTGCCAAACCTTCACGCTTTCCAAAGTTTATCGTTTTGTTATCGTTTTATTGCAAAATAAGGCTAAAAATGGTCAAATTTTAAAATTTTTCTCATGTTTTATAAGTGTTTGAAGACACGAATGTAGGTTTTTCGATGGCGAGAATAAGAGTAATTTTTTACTCGACCGTGCGTGTTGAGCACTTAGCTTTGATTCCTTAACTACACATTAGGCTAAGTCTCTTAAATGAGGACGAGAAATGATAGAGTTAATTATAATTTACTATGCTAAACGTAGAGTACTCGTATTCTTTCAAAAACTCATGTGTTCTCGTTATTTGCTTATTCTCCCTTCGCTTGTAAATATTTTTTGCTTAATAAATATTGGCATAGCGGTTTAGTTAGGATTGTTGGGTTTCTAGTCTTTTCTAGTAGCTTCCGTGTAATTAAATTGGGAAGACATTAAGGTGTCGCCAGCGTCACGGTTTTGAAGTATTGGCACCCCAATAATCGAAAGCTTCACCCAATAATAAGATTTCAAGTGCTCACCTAAATCTAGCAAACAATTTGAAGCCCCACAAGGCCTAAAATCTATGCAAAATTGAAAGTGAATCAAGTTTTAATCTTCGAAGCTTTAAAGATCCAAAATTCGCTTTAGCGTGAGGATATACGTCTTTGGCTAATAAAACCACCGATGAGGCGGATAATAAAAGGCAAGGCAAGACCGAAGTCATAATAAAAGCTTCATGGTGAAGTTGAATAAAAGATGGAGGTAAACCAAAGATAATAAGGCCCTTCCGTTAGGGGGCGTATAAAAGTCTTGGTAATAAGTCTCATGTTCAAAACCGTTATAAAACCGTGTTTATCGATCCTTCTTGTTGACTTAATTTTTTAACATCGTCGTCTATTAGGAGGGGTTATTGATTTGATGGTCTTAGTTACACCGTTAGGACTCTATTTTTAGACCTAAATCTCTATTATCGCATAAGTCAAACAATGTATCCTCGTGATCATTAAGACATAATAAAATATAAGAGATACAACTTAGGAATAATGGGAGAATAAGTACGTGATTAGGGCATATGAGTAGTGTTAGCATTACTAACTTATAATGACAATGATCTCGTTGCACGCTTGGCATGGAATTAGGGTGATAATCGAGGATGATGAGATTATTTCTAACGAAGCATTCACGTGTTCTTATTCTATGAACCTAAACGTCCCATTTTGCGATGAAAATCATACATTATGTCTAAAACACAAGTAGTAGTAATAGTAGTAGTATAGCTAGTATATCATTCCAATAAAGTGAATAAAATTGAATTTTGGAGGTGCTATGATACTTTATTCTAGCATTGCGTGAGGGCACGGCAATGGTTTAGTATGGGGGAGTGATGAGACTGCTTTTATACATGGTCTCATCGTCCAAATCGGGCTTAAAATGCATAAAATATCATTAAATATACCAAATATATGCTCGTGTTTGCTACTTGTGTATTTTTAGGTACGGATATTGAGGAAATGGCAAAAGATCACAAGAATCATTCAAAAACCAACACGGGAAACGAAGTCGCACAATGAACCGGGCCCAAGTTTTGAATTTACAAAAATGCCCTTGAAGAATTGAAGATTTTCAAGATTGGTCCCTCTACTATTGAAGACTTGGCAATTTATACCCTTGCAAATCCCAATTATTGCATTTAGGTCCTTAAATTATCAAGTATTTACAAGATCAGTCCTTGAAGAATCCAAGAATTGCATTTGAAGTCCTTGTTAAAAGTTGGAAAACAAGTTGTGCCAAAAATGACAACTTGTGCAAAGTTGACACAAGTATAATGGGACGTTGATGGCATTATTTACAACATGAACAAAGAATGAACATTTGGGGGCCATTACTATCAAACATCCAAACTCCTCCCATCCAATCATCCATCCACATCACTCCACTCATCCAATCATCTCCCACCACCTCACCACTTTATCCACATCAGACTTCCACCAACGTTTTTTAATAATCAGATTTATTTAAATCTGATTTTGGTGGCAAACACGTTTTTTAAATCCCTTCTTTCCCAAAATAGATTAATCTCTCCCTTAATCACCACATGAACCCTAAATCCCCCAGTTCCAATTAAGCCAAAACAAAGGGGTTTTACCCCTTGTTATCCAGAATGGTAATTTACCATGTTGTCACCAAAACCCACATGAAAAACCATCCACCACTCAACCCATGTGACCCCCCCAAGATTCCCCTGCACACGTCTTTTTCCCCCAATACCAACAAGCAGACAAAATGAACGACTCAGATCATCTCCTTGTCCTCCAAGCTCAAACAAACGTCCAAGATGAAGTTCCAACAGCTGGCCAAGTACAAGACTCACAAGATGCCATTTTTTGACCAAAAATTCAGTCAAACGCCAAGGGCTTTATTGGCAATTCAAGAACTAGGGTTTAGTAGTTCTAGATAGTTCTTTAGTTGTATAAATAGAGACGCATGTGTCTCTATTCCCTTTGTTCCAGTTTTTAGCTCTCAAGCATTTGTAATTCCTTTTTTACAAAATATATAAAGTTGGTATTTTTAAGAAAAATTGTAATTCCTTTTATTTGTTTTTAAAAAGTTGGTGTGTGATTGAGCAGCTAGACTGAGTTCCACTTGAATTTATTCAAACACTTTGTGTTTGAGAATTTCAGAAACATAGTTTCTGAAAATTGGTAATTTGTGGTAAAATTTGTTTCATGGTTTGGATTCCTGGATTTTAAGTATTTGGTTAAGGTTATTTGAAAGGAAAACGTTTGAAAAAGTTTTGGAAAGATTTTAACAAGGATTAAAAAGGTTTCATAAAAATCAGTTATATTGTGCTATTGTGCTTGAGTTTGTTTTTCTTAGCAGGTTTATTGAATTTGTTGCTGTCCAAGGATCAACATAGACCCGGGTCTATTGGAGGTGACTAGCAGTCACTGAGGGACCTGGATGTAGGTCCCTCAAGGTAAAATCCTTGGCTCATTTATCAGTTTTCAGAAAGTTGCTTGTTTATGTGATTTTGCATGAACTTGTTTGAATGATGAATATTGCTGTTTAAATAGGCTCATATAGTATTGTTATGCATGTTTAGGTCTTGCTTAGTAAGTTTGATTAGGTTTTGAAAGGCTTTGATTTGTAAAAATCATTTTCAGAAACTTTAAGGGGTGTTTGGATTAAGGGATTAACCAAGAACTTTGATAAGATTATTGTGTTAAGTCCTGGTTAAAAACACTACTTGGGTGCTTGTTAAGTGATTCATGTGCTTAGGTCCAAGTTTGGTAAGGTTGATAAGCATTTGCATGTGAAAAATATTGAAACCATTGCATATTTCAGAAACTGCCATTTGTGACTATTTTGGTTGAAATTTGTGGTTGATCTTTGGTGAGTTGTTAGTTTATAGGTCTTTCTAGGATTGAGAATTGCTTGAGTGTCATCTAGTTGGATTATATTCAAGATCTTGGAGCTTAAAATTCATATTTGTGCATTTAAAATCAGCTAGATCATCTCAGACCTAGACCTAGTATACCAGCAACTTGATTTTGGCTGTGTGTGCTTGATTTTGTGTTGCAACCTGCTTGTTTTTTAGTTTAATCTGACTCCTTATACTCCAAAGAGTATAAGGGTGCCTTTTTGTCCAAAATAAGCTATCAAATAAGCTTTCCTAAGCTTATTGGTCTCCTGACCATTATTTTGCACTAGCAGTGGGAAGAAAGTTTCCCCTGCTAACACTCAAGTTCCCACTGCTAAGCATAAGGACAAAAGTCCATGGCATGTCACTTTCAGGAAGTTAAAATTTTGTCTTTTGTGCCTTAAAATTTGAATTAGACCTTCAAACCAATTTCGTTATTTTTCTAATTTAATTTAGGATTTTTCTATTTATTTGTTTTTTAGGTTACTGTTCATTTAGTAATTTTTAGATTAATTAGCTAATTTTATTACTTTTTAATATTCTGTTTTTGGAATTTAGTGGTAAAAATTATTATTTTTCACTTTTAACAATTTTCCTAGACTTAGAATAATATTTTAAGGTTTTTGGTATAAAAAGATTTTACTGTTCATCTTTTTATTATTTTTTAGAATTAATTTAACTTAATTAGGGTTTTAATTAAACTAGTTTTGTCATTTAGTGAAAAACTTTATATTTTTCAATCTTTTTCATTTTTCTACTGTTCATTAGAGTAATTTAGGATTTTTAAAATTGGTAGATTATTTTTAGCATTATTTTATTATTTTTTATAATTATTTTAGTTTTAAAATAGTTTTTAGTAATTTAAAAATAGAAAAATAGTTTTTAAAAATTAGGAAAAATACTTTTTAGTCTTTAGATAATATAAGTAAGTTATTAATTCAATAAAATCATATTTTGGACATTTTGATTAATTATATTTAATTTTAGGGCTTTAATTAGCATTTAAATTTGAATATTTAATTAATAAAAGGTTTTAAAATATTTTTATTGGATTTTATTTCTTATTTATATTATTTTGGACTTGTTTTAGCTTATAATTAATTTTTAGGTTAAAATTTTAAATTTTGTAGTTTTTTTACGGTTTTACGTGAACGCGTTTTCGTCTTAGCTCGATCCGTCTTCGTAACCGTCTTTTCTTTTCTTTCTCATTTCTATTCTCTTTTCTTCTTAATAAAATCATCAATCAAAATCAACTCATTACACAACACACGTGCCTCCTCAAGAACGAACTCACTTTTAGGGTCATACACACACGGTTTTCCTAAATCGTCGTGCTCGCTTACCTTACTTTGTTCATCCTTTTCCTAAAGGTGTACAAAAACATCAACATCAAATACCAGTCCAAGAGAGATCCTTGCTATGGACACCATAGAAGTCCCCAGCAGGTGGTGGAACGACAACATATTCTTTCATCCTAATCCCAGTCATATCCATAGAATCCCTTTGTTCACTAACACATTTTTCTAGGGTTTGTGAGGCCTTATCAAATCTTTGAATTTTAAGGTCTACATTATCCTTATTCTTGATAGCCTCATCTAACTTAGCTTGTAATTCAACATTGACTCTATTCATGATGTTTCTAATATCCATACTAGAGTTTAAATCATGTTTTAAAATATTGATTTGATCTTTTAGGTCAAACTCCATTTTCTTATACTCAGCTACAGTCTTTTCAGTTTGAGTAAGAGCAAGTTGATAGTTAGACAACTTGCATCTCTCAGTACTCACATCTCCTAAGAATCTTAAAACCTCTTTGTTAAGTCTTTCAGTATTTAACCTACAAGAAGAGTTTTCACATACCTCACTATCAGAACATGAAGATGAATTGGAACTTGTGGAATTTGAAGTAGACGTGGCCTTAACTAAAAACATCATGAGATTCTTCTTCACCTTCTTCCTTAGCTTGGTTCACCTCACGATATTGGATCTCGTTCTTCAAATCAAAGTTTCTCAACAAGCTCTGATACCACTTGTTGATCCCAAACTTAGATCGATTTAGCTTTGTGTTAACGAGATTAAATCAAGTTTAACACGTAGAGAAACTTTGTTGTGTTGAACAAACTAAGTGTTATGCGGAATTTAACACTTAGAACAAAGAACAAAACAAAGTAAACAAAACTTTCACTTTGATTAATAATATCAATGAATGATTACAATGAAAGTGTTATGAGATATGTGGAAGATGTGTGTGAAAAAAGATGTGTCTTATATCTAACCCTAAGGCCTCCTTTTATAGGTTTAAGGAGCCTTGTACAAAAAGATAAGATCAACTATTTTAGGAAAAGACATAAGATAAACATAACTTATTGACTAAATCTTTTTAAACATTAAGAATATATTCTGAATTCTTATCTTCATATTTTGTCCACCAGCTTGAAGAGTTCATCATTGGCAGATTTAGTCCTTGTCTTTGTCTTAAGATTCTTCTTGTCAACACCTTGATAATTCTTATCAGCGTCTCGTTTGTCAGCGCCTCGTTTACTCTTGTCAGCGTCCAATTTCCTCTTGTCAGCGTTCCAGTGACTTAGCTAATTTTATTCCCAACAGTATGGTGATAGGAATTGTAGTAGAAACTGCTGGAGTTAATTCATAGGAGATGAGGTGGATCACCGTTACAGTGGGATGAAGTTAGAAGCGGCCAACGTATTGGTTCGTAGGTGGATCGGAAAACTATGGAGGTGGTGGCAGTGACTAAGTAGATGTTGAAAATAGCAAAGAACCGACAAGAGAGCTATGCGGACAAGAGGCGTAAGCCGTTGAGATTTGAGAAAAAGTTATGCTAAAGGTTTCACCATGGAAAGGGGTGATGCGGTTTGGAAAGAAAAGGGAAGTTAGCACCTAAATTTGTGGGTCCATTTGAAAACCTTGAATTATTGGGCTAGTGGCGTATAGGTTGAGATTACCGGAGGAATTGAGTAGTGTACATGACGTATTTCATGTATCAAACTTGAGGAAATGCTTAGCAAGAACTGACTTGCAAGTACCGTTAGATGATATTAGTATGGATACGAGTCTTCGTTTTATCTAAGAGCCGATAGAGATTTTGGGTCGTGAAGCTAGGACGTTGGATAAAAAGGGTAATATACCATAGTTATGGGTAGATGGAATTTGGAACGTGGACTAGAGTTCACGTGGGAACGGGAAGGATTTATGAGGAGCAAGTATCCTCAGCTAATTGATAATAACGATCCTAAGGAGTAAATCTCGGGACGAGATTTCTATTAGGAGGGAGTGATGTGACAACCGTGGTTTTGAGGTTCGTCACTTGGTCTTATTTTAAGGTTAATTTATGTGTGACTATGTGATTTGCGTGTTTACATGTTATTTTGCGTGAACGAGGTTGCTGTGGATATCGTTTATGGGTATAAAGTACGCATAAGTAAATCGAGGAACGGTTATTTCATGTTCATGAGCTCACAAATTGGTGACTATGAAATGAAATGGTGTTATTTTGGTGTTTACGTATACGTATAAGTATTATAGTAAATCGTATTTTTTTTTACGATTTGGGGTTTAGTATTTAGAGGTCTCGGGTAAGGCGTTTAGTCATGGGAGTATTTTTTTGGGATGGTTTTAAGTCATTTAGGACTTAGTTTAAAAGTGTATTTCAAAATTCAAGAGTTCTTTTTTTTAACTGTATATTTTAAGTTTTTTCTGTATACGCGTAAATTTGACTAGTTTTACGATTTTAAGGTTTTGAAGGCTTTAGGAGCTGAAATAAATTAAGGACAATTAAGGTAATATTGTTATTACAATTATTAATTAGTTTAATAAAAAAAGAAATTATGGGGGGTAAGTGTCGGTTAAAACAAAAGGAAGGAAAAAAAGAAAAAAAAATAAAAAAAGGAAAGTGGGCAATTATACTTGGGCTAGGACTTGTCAATAACTATATAAGGTGTAAAATAAGATGGAAAAGACATAATCCATGGAGCAAAATAAATAAAAGACGGCCAATTGAGCAAAGTTAGGGTTCTTCAAAAAAAATCTTGGTTTCCATTAATCTTAAGGTAAAACCTTCAAATCCCTTTTCAATTTAATTGTTTTTAATTCTTTCTCAGTCATCTTATGATGGATTTAGATTAGGGTTTAAATTAAAATCTGTATATTAATGATATTATAATGATTAGGTGAATTAGGGCTTGTAATTAGTGGAGTTATGGGTAATTAATTAGGTTAATTTAATTGAATTCATTTTTAAAAACTGGGCAGAATTTTAGGTCAATTGTTTTGATCATGTATAGAGTTCTACTAACTCTTATTTTGCGATCCAAGTATCCCTGGAAAGGTAATTGAGTTGGCTTTTAAATGCAAGAAACGAGAACTAAATTAGAGGTAGGGAAGTGGGTCAGAAACAGGTTACAACAGTCGGAGGTCAAAACAGTTTTGAAATCAGTCGAGTTTAATTTAATGTTTTAGGGTGATTGGGTTACTTAGGAGTACAATTGAGCCCTCTAATGAGCATGGGAGTTGGTTTATATATTAAATAATAGGCCTGGAGGAGGGCTAAGCAAATGGGTTAGGGTAAGACCCCCTAATCATAACAAACTTTTTGTATGTTCAAAATCAGTAAAATCCGGATAGACAAAAGTATATATATATATATATATATATATATATATATATATATATATATATATATATATATATATATATATATATATATATATATATATATATATATATATATATATATATATATATATATATATCGGAGCCTTAACAGTAGCTTTAAGGTTGGGGCAAAGGGGAGGAGTTAGCTAACATATGTAAGGGCATAGGGTTTCCTTTACAGAGGTCATGGGTATGGTTAGGTGGGCGTTTGGCTTATAGTTTGGAGACCTAAAAACCGGGACTGTTTTGGGTAAAATGTTAATGAGACGGGTTATGAAGTAAACTAAGTTAAGGGCTTTATAGAGGGGTGTAATGAGATGCTTAGAGCATATAAATGAGGTATATATATGGGAGAAGGTTATATGTCCATCATGGGTTGATGAGCCATCTTAGTGTTTGGTTCATGTTTTGATTGTGTGCTTTTGTTTGTTAGCTTTTTGCTAGTGCGCGGATTTTTGGAGAAGCTCAATCAGGTGAGTTTCATAGTCCCATATCTTTTGATGATTTTGTGTTAGAAGTATTTAAAGTGATGGTCATATAATATACCGTTGCGAAGCTCGTGGAAAATGCTATTCAACAGTGTCGAGAGTTCTATGTCATTATTATGCATGAAACGGGAATTAGTCCCGAACACACAAATGAGGAAGGCCTCCTATTCATGTAAGCCTTAGTATAAAAGGCATAACCATCCTCATTTGTGTGTGTGTCTCCCATTGTATCTTTTCTCTTCTTCTTGTTTTAGAGAGAGAAACTCTCCTTAGTTTCTCTCACTAGAATCATCTACCTTGTATCTTTCTAATTCTTCTTCATCTAATCTAATATTCCATTCTTAGTTTTAATCTTGATCTTATTCATCTATATTTCTTGTTCTTATAAGTCGTGTGTTACAATCTTACAAGTGGTATCATTCGCCAGGGGATTCGTGGATAGCTCTTTGGTGTTGTCCTTGTTTCTTGTTAATTCCGTGGGTTTTTCGATTTTTTTACTAAAGATTCAAAAAATTTCGTGTTTTTTTTGTTGTTCCAAGTATTCGTGTTGTGGGTATTTTGGTTCGCTCAAAAACACGAATTTGTTGCCTAAAAGTTGCCAAAATCGTTGCCTAAAAAGTTGGAAGAAAGTTCTCTTATTGCGATAGCTACAATTTCGGGAAAGGTAAGTACGGTTTTGATCGCAATAACCCAAGGGTTTTACTTTGCGATCTAAAGATTTCGATACCTATTCCGATCTGGACATTCCGATCGTTCTTTGCGATCTGAAGATTCTGATCTAAGCATTCCGACAGGTCATCATTGCGATCTAGGATTCCGATAGTAGGACATTCCGATAGTAGCACATTCCGATCTAGGATTCCGATCAACACATTCTGATCTAGGATTTCGATCTACACATTCCGATCTAGGATTCCGATCTGCACATTCCGATAGAGGGACATTCCGATAGAGGGACATTCCGATGGATCATTCCGATCAACATTCCGATGGAAATTCTGTTTGAGTAATTTTTAGACTTAGCCACTATCTAGACTACTCTCGGAACATACTTTACACGAAGATCAAAAAAAAAAAAAAAAAAAAAAATTTGGCGGGAAAACCATAGTAAAATTTAATTTTTCCTAGACCATTTTTAGGTCATTTAAGCTTCAATTTCAAATTTTGGCTATGCGAAAAAATTTTCGACCAAAAATTCAAATTTTCGGACCAAAATTCAAATTTTTAGGCCAAATTTCAAATTTTTAAGTTTTATTTTTATTAAAAAATTTCATTTTTTTCAAGTTTTTTCCCTACTAGTTATTGGCTATTTCTAACTCGATTTCACATTTTAGTGTTTCAAAATTTTTTCGGATTACCGTTTTGTCGGACTGAGGAATTTTTTGTCGGGCTGGAAAATTTTGGCAAACTTTGATTTTGTTGACACCCCAACACACGCTTTCTACGAATTGAGATCCTGTTTTTCACACGACTTCTACTATGACTTATCAATAAGATAATGATGCTGCGGATTTTGAGCATCGTGATAGCCATGTAAGAAAGAAGAGGAATGCTGCCCATCTCCAGTCTCAGCTTCTTATAGCACAAAAGGAAGAAGCAGGAATTCCACTTCTAGCTAAAGAGTTTGATCTCATGGCATCTGCAGCAGCATATGATGAGGAACAAGAGGTGACTACCGACTCTATCTTGATGGCTAATACACAGCAATCATCCACATCGGTAGTTAAACCTGACAGAGCTCCTGTGTATGATTCAGACGGTTCCTCTGAGGTACACCCACGTCTCAATGATAATGATTTATATAATATGTCTAATCAGGAGGAAGAGTATACTGAGTCACTTGAGCCTTCCACTGAGACACACGGGGTTCAAACGAATAATATCAATATTATTTCTAATGCACCCAGTGTGGACCTTAGTGGGGATCAAGTAGCCCAACCTACAACTCTTCCTGACGAGACGCATGCGTATTATAAATCATTATTTGATAAGCTTGCCAAGGATGTTGCTCATGCGAATGTGGTTAATAATAAGTTCAGAGAAACTAATGCCAAATTGACCACTGAGCTTGCGGGATATAAGGAACGGGAGAAAAGTTTTGAGATTCATCATGCTAAAATCAAGGAACTTGAACAAGCCCATGCTACATCGGTTTATCAAGAAAAATGCACCACTAAGAAATTAAATGCCTTACATTTGAGTAGTGCTAAAAAGATAAGCGAATTGAATGATGAAATCACCTCTCTTAATAAACAGCTTTCAACTGAAAAATCTATCGTTTCTGATTTAAAAGGAGAAATAAAAAAGCTGAAACATGATTTCAAAATTCGAGAAGATGGGCTTCTTGAGGATTTTTGCAATGCTCAGGATAGGATTAGGGACTTAGACAACCTTTTGGTAAAACGTGGACAATCTATGCAGACGATAAATATGCTCGCACCTAAAGTGAATGAGATAAATTACACCCGTTACAAAATGGCTTTAGGTTGTCCTCTTCCTCCCAATCCAGAATATCTTAAGCAGGTTCAGGCCACAAATCAAACTCTATATAATGGTAGTGTGCTCCTGTCTGATGAGCATGATCCTCCTAGTGTGCATGATTCTGAGTAAACTACTGAACTTGCTGAAGAAACTCGTTTAAGAATGAAAAAGCTTGATAAAGAAGTGACACCTGTTTACTATCCAAAAGTTAATCCTCCAACGGTTTTTGTTCGATCTAAAACTAGTACCGAATTGCTTTTGCTACCTAGTGAGGAATTGACAGAGGATCCTCCTAAACCGAGTGTTGCACGACGATTTCTTAACGAGCTCAAAGATAATTTTGTCATTCTCAAACGGGTTGTTAACGCCAAAATGACTGGAGGAAACTTTACATCACCCGTTTATGTCGAGCTACAAAAAGTGCTTCATACTGAAATCAATCTGATTATTAATCAAGTTGATGCGAGGATAGGCAATCTTGAGAACGCTTTTCTAAAAGAACTAGCCAAATTTGTTGAAGACTTTAAATCTTTGGCGAAGGAGGCTGATGAATCTCTTGATAGAATTAAAGTTTTGGAAAGCGACCTCGCATGTCTCTCGAAATCAAGTGACAGTGGTGATTGTGTTGATAGTAACCCCGTTGCGGTAAACATCTCTGTGTCAGACAATGAAACCCTCCAAAATGAGCTTGATCGTACGAAAGAGAAAATGGAGTCTTATGTCATCAAAAAGGACAACGAATTCACCGATCTTTGGAATAAATATGTCAAAAAATGTGATGAATGTAAGGATGACAAACTCTCGTATGATAAAGCCTACAATGAACTGCAACAAACAATCGAACAGCTAAAAGCTCAGTTAGGAGGTGAATATCATGACAGTGAGCCTTCAACAAATGTTAATCAAAAATAGTTCACGATTCTTCAACACCGATATGATTTTCTTAAGAAACATTGTCATTCTCTTGAACTTGCTTTGCAAACCAAAGTTGGAAAAGTTCCTGATGACAGTAATTTACAAGTAAAACTCTCTGAATCGTTTCGTGAATTGAATGAAAAGAGTCAGGATATTTCTGATCTGAAAGCTCAGTTGCAAGACAAAGACATCGCGATTGCTGAGTTGCAGAAACTTGTTGGAAAAATGGGTGGAAAAACTGTGGAACCTAAGGTTGTAAAATCAGTTGTTAGACAACCCAATTCGTACAAAGTACCAAAGCCATCTATCTTAGGAAAACCGCCTTCTAATGTTTCTAGGTTACCTCCTAATACCGATGTGCAATCAACTATTCCAAAACCAGCCATATCACCCTATGTTCCTCCATTTAGAAAACCCACTCCTGCTAAACACAACTCTGTGAATGCAGCTTGCACTACTTCTAAGAGTACTCCCAAGTGTGTGACTCTTACACCCACAAAGGAATCAACCTAGGGGATGGTAAGCAAAAAGGGAACATTCATAAAGTTAACCATGTGTATTCAAAACCTAGTAAACCAACAACCGCTAGAGTTCTACACACTCCTAATGGTAATCAACCAAAACCTAGGACTCCTTCCCAACAACCTAGGAATTGGCAACCACAAATGAATAGTCGTGTTTCGAACATGGCGCCTGAACGGTCAGCAAACCCTAGGTACACAAGGTCTTTCGAGAATCCCAAACTCCCTGTATGTCCCACGTGCAAAAAGGGAATTCACCATGGAAACCATGCTCATTGCATTCTGCAATACCTCTATGAGGTAAACTCTCGTGCCTTAACACAGAGAAAGAATGCAGAATCCCATAAGACAACAAGGAGATTCCCACCCGTCACAAAGAAAAGCAATGACAATAAATCCTCAAGGCGTATCAATACAGGACCTAGTTTCTCTCCAAAGAAGTCTTCCGCTGTGCAAGAGAACACTACTCCTAAATCTAGTCTTCAATGGAAACCAACGGGTAGGATCTTCAAGGAAGTCGGTCTTAAGTGGTATCCCATCAAGAAGAGTGATGACACCTGCTCCAACACTAATGCGAGTGTCTTGAATGTAGAAAATGCATTTGTTACTCCTAACACTAGTATTTGTGCAAATTCTTCTTCTGTCATTGCAGGTACTTCAGCGGATTCTGAATCCATTTCTTCAAAGGGTTCCAATTCTGTACATTCGACATCACCTTCTTCTGCTGTACAAAGGTCTATTTTGGATTATTTTCGAAAACATTGAAAATCAAAATACAAAAATATAAAACTTATAAAAACAAAATAAAAAATGTGAAAATTTTTCAAAAATACCAAAAAATATTCTTCTTCGACATGTCTCTCAGCATCGATAATATGGACGCACTTAGAAATGTTGTTCAAAAACGACACGGGTACGTACATAAAGTTCGAATGAGAGTTTAAATGTTTTTCAAAACATGTCATTTCTTCTTTCTTCAAATGATTTGCAATTACCTCAGATTGTGACTCGTGCCTCAAATAAAGGAAAGTTGATCACGGATGATAACTTATCCTTAACAACGAGAAATTCATTTTTCTCGGTCATGAGCTTCCGATAAAAACATTCCATGTTTTAAGCTCATGTAAACGACTTACAGTTAAATGTCAGACTGTAACTCGAACTTCAAATAAAGGCGAGTGTATCTTTAAAGATACCTTATCCTAATAACGGGTAGAGAAATCTATCTCGGGTTGAGCTTGTCACAAAATATTCAAAGTTTTGAGCTCAACATAATGGCTTATAGTCACATGTCAGACTATAACCCGATCCCCAAAAGAAAGGAAAGTCGTTGAGTTATCCTCAACAACGAGAAATTCGCTTTTCTCGGTCATGAGCTTTTATCAAAACATTCAAAGTTTTAAGCTCATGAACCCAATTTTCACGGACTTTTGAGCACAATTTTTCAAGGTATTTCAAAACAATGTGCTCATATACTCCCCTATTTAAATAGAATCTCTTTTCAAGGGGGAGTATAATGATTTCATAAACATTTGTTCCAAAGTATCATGACACATTATTCTCTCCATGTTTCATCACTAATTTCACAAAAATTCCAATTTCATGCAATTTTTGAGGGGGAGAATAGTGATTAAAATGTGTTGTCTTGGATAATATCTTTGATGTAAGTGCTTTCTCTTCCTAATATGTGCAAAAACCTTTCCTTTTATGATGCACATATATAGGGGGAGCGTTTTTGGTGACATAGAAAACGTTTATGGTGTAAACATTGATTTCATCAACACCTTGACTGCATTTTCAATTGATTTTTCTGGTTACGATATCTATACCATTCAACACAATTAATCACGACGATATTGGTGTCAAAAGGTGGTTAGGTATTCGTCCTATGATCCAACCAGAACCAGAGGGATCTTCCCAGGGACAATCCATTAGAACTTAGAAGTCCTTAGGAAAGATGGAGTAGTTGAGTGTACGGGAATAATGCCGACTAATGACTTAAGCTAGCACTGGAACAATCACAACAAGGTGCTAGTTATGACGTCTTGGTAAGCATTGAAGGGGTTGAAGAATGAAAAAGAAATGTAAGGATAAAGGGTGTAAAGAAAGAAGCCCTCCATACAACTTAGGCAGAAACCGGGTCAATACATCTATAATCAGAATCACTTTGATGATTTCTGATACTGAAGACAAAGCATCATGGACCCAGTGATGCAATGCACAACCCCTCCCAGCCTACTCAAGCTTCTCTCAAAAGAAGTTTGTTTTATTGTCACGGAGATCAACTCATTTCTATCGACTTTCTCACTCCGAGATAGTAGATATTGAATAGGTGGCAGTCTGCTCCAGCCTCCGATCACCAAATAATTGTGCACTTATAGAGTCTAGAGCCAACGAGATTCATCAAAAATCTCATTAGGACACTTACTCCTTATATCAATTGTTGTTCATCATTAGAACACAAGCGATATTTTACAGAGTCCTACGCTCTATCCTTGTGGTATTGCTAGAACATTCAGAGTGATACTCTCTAGTATTCACAGTGATGAATGGAAATCCTTCCAGTGTTAACATCAAACAGCACTGCGGTAGGTCATATGTACGATTCAGTTTGAATTAAACATATGCTAACTGGAAAGCAACAGTGGTTTGATTCTTAATTGATTCAAACTCGTTCCAGGTCTCTACGCAATATCTTTATGATCTTGCCAGAACATTCAGAGTAATACTGTTTACTATTTACAGTGACGAATGGAAATCCTTCCAGTGTCATCATCAAACAGCACTGCGGTAGGTAACTTGTGCGATTCTATATGAATCAAACTTGTGTCAACTGGAAAGCAACGATGGTTTGATTCTTAATTGATTCAGACTTGTTCCAGGAAAGTGAATTGACGACTTAATCAGCAGAATGGAACTGCATGATTCACTCCTTACTTTGAGTTATCTTTCGATATATTCAAGTATTGAGAACGGCTACCACAGCTGGAAATCCTGTCAAGGAAGTTCTTTGAACTTACCTGATCACAGGTACAGTATTCGTACTGTATAACGGGAAACCGGTGGAATGCAAACGTTGGCGTTATCTCAAGAGTCGCAATTCAAGGCCACATATTCAGGATTATTGAAGAAAGCTCAAGAACATCTAAACACAAAGACTTCCGCTACTCTGATGATCAAGGGAGATTGTTTACAAGCTTTCAAGTCAACAAAAAAAACATGAGTATGTGGGTAAAGACACAAGAACACAAGCTGGCAAAGTTACAAGATCAAGTCAAGGCAAAGATCAAAGATCCAATATCACAAGTCATGAAAGGAACGATGAAAGAACTCTCAAGACAACGAGCTTCAAAGTCTGCATCAACAAAGAAGTGAAGTCACATAATACATGACCACCACTTAGGGGGTGATTGTTAGAAGTATTTAAAGTGATGGTCAAAGAAGTGAAGTCACATATTATATGACCACCCCTTAGGGGGAGATTGTTAGAAGTATTTAAAGTGATGGTCATATAATATACCGTTGCGAAGCTCGTGGAAAATGCTATTCAACAGTGTCGAGAGTTCTATGTCATTATTATGCATGAAACGAGAATTAGTCCCGAACACACAAATGAGGAAGGCCTCCTATTCATGTAAGCCTTAGTATAAAAGGCATAACCATCCTCATTTGTGTGTGTGTCTCCCATTGTATCTTTTCTCTTCTTCTTGTTTTAGAGAGAGAAACTCTCCTTAGTTTCTCTCACTAGAATCATCTACCTTGTATCTTTCTAATTCTTCTTCATCTAATCTAATATTCCATTCTTAGTTTTAATCTTGATCTTATTCATCTATATTTCTTGTTCTTATAAGTCGTGTGTTACAATCTTACATTTTGACTTCCAGATGGGATGGAAGAGACACTTGTTATGGTTTTGTAAGTTGTTGTTGTGAATGTTTTATGATTGGTGATGGACTTGTGTGTACTTATGTGATTAACTGCTAATTGATTCATGATTGTTTTGTGATTTGACTTGGTACCAAGGGGATGTTGACAAGGTGGGGCCTTGGTGAGGTACATAGATGTGTGAGCATCTATGGGACCAATGGATAATGACAAGGCGGGGCCTCGGGATTTGGTACATAGGTGTATGGGCGCCTATGGTATCATGGTGTTTCGTAAGGCTGGGAGCCTTGAATTTGGTTTGGAATGATTGATCTTGAATATTAGTTGTTAATGCATGTTTGTATCACATTGTCCATATGTTCTTAAATTTGGTTATTATTCACAGCTTATGGTTTGATTTTGGCGTTGGAGTCTAAACCTATGACTCTCACCAACATTTTGTTGATGTGACACCCCGGGTAGGGTCAAAATATGCGGAAGATATCCTCGGAGACGTCACAAGGGCGGATCGATAGCATATAGTCCATAGAGCATAAGATAGAAGTTAGTCAAAGCAGATTACATGTTTATTCAAACAAATGAATAAAAAATTGTTTTTAAACAAGACAGTAGGTGATTGTTTTTCTTTCCCAAATAGAACCCCTGACGAGTCCTATGATGCAGACTTCTAAGATGCTGGAGATCATGCACATACCACGTACTAACTTCATATTCTTGTGCAAAACATACTAACAGGGTCAACATAAAGTTGGTGAATTTACAGACTTTAACAATTAATTAGTTTGGACATATAATAATCATAGAAGTAATAATGCACAAAGCGTTCTTACTTTAGAAACTGAAGCTTAACCCCATAGTCCTCAACAGATGAGGACGTAGTGTCTTACAGAAAGACACCCATTCCTGTTCCAACATGGTATGCGTCTGTTGTCCCGGCCAAGGCACATTGAGCATGACTCACCCAGACGGGGATGGTCAATCCCTAATAGATCTATTTATAACATTTGGGCGATTTACAATAATTAACAGTTTCAGTAGTAAGCAATCATAATCCAGTTTATACAATCCAGACGTGTCTAATATATGTTTGCATATTTTCTTTCCCAAAAGGGAAAGTTTTATCAAAGTTTAAAAGGGGCTGTAAACTCACCTAGGAGTAGGCAATTGCTTGTTTAACACGGATATCCAATTAAAGCTCACACCAAAGTTATGCCTAATCAGATAGTACAGTCTTAATAGATAGTACAAAGAACATGTATGTATGCTTATACGGATTTTATTCAGTTATTCATACTATGGTATTTATCTAAATAACCGTAGCTCAAGTAGCATCAATATTCATTTAAACTCATTTAAATAAGTTTCATTTCTAAGAAAACATAAACTGTTTAACTATTAATATCAGTTAGCATACCTGTATTAATACTCATTCAATCTTACAATTAAGTTTTACATTTAAGTGAACATAAAAGAAAATGTTTCACTTAAAAATACTAATCCATGTTTATAGTACTTGTATCAATAACATCTAATTAAATTTATAACCAAGTTCTATATTTAAGTAAACATAAGGGGTTTTACTTATAATATATTTATGTAGTAACATTCAATTTAATTAGCGTTCATATAATTTTATTTCAAAGTACAAGAGTATATGTTTTAATAGTACATATCCATCTTGTTTATACAATTTATTTTGTAAAGCAAATATAAATAGATATTTCATAAAAAGAATATTATTTTATTTATAAAATAATTTTTTTATCACAAACTTAAGCTTATACATTAATCCTCATGATCTAGACTTTTAATTATGTTTTATCATAATTAAAATAGCTTTTAGGGTTAGGGCTAGTTAATGTTTCGGAATGTGGCAAAACTAGTCCCTCCATATTTTTAAACAAGTAACTTTCGGATTATTACACATTTGGTACCTGGGGCTTGTTTAAGTTTAGGCTTATGACAGATTTAGTCCTCCTAGTATTATCTAGGTTTTGTAACTATATAAAATTACAAAACAGCCCCTAGGGCTTCTTTAAGTTTCGGCAATTTACAAGAATAGTCCTTAGGGTTATAAAATGACAAAATAACTTTTAGAAACTTCCTAAAATGGTCCCTAGGGTTTAATTTCCCACGGCCCACGGGTAATATTTATTAAACCCTAGACTTTTGGATATTTACATTTTCAGTCCTTGTGTTTACTAGTTTATCAAAACAAGTTTCATAAGTTACGGCTTTAGTCCTTAAGTTTTATAAATTGTCATTTTCATCCAAAAAGTTTTTATAAGTTACATTTTATTATAAAAACTTTTATTTTAACATTCAAACTTTATATGGGCTCATTAAAAGGACTAAACATCTAATGGGCTATTTTGGTGGGTTAAAATATATCTTAAGTCCATTAATTTATTTAAATGGGTCTTTAAATCACTTATTGGGCCTAAATACATTTTTAGGTCCTTTAATTTGTTAAATGGGCCTAATTGTGATCTTAAGCCCATTTAAATTACTATAATTTATAAAATGGGCTTATTAGATCCATTTAAGTTTTAGGTTAATTTCTCATGGGTTTAAATAGTCAATTAACACTACTTTTCATTTTATATAAGTTTTTACTTAGTGTATTAATATAAGCTTACTAAGCTTATTACCATTTAGTTTTCAATCTAAATAGATGAATAATCTTAAATATTCATTTTATGGGTTATACCAAATTTGATCTATGTATGTCATAAGGTTACAAGTATGTCATAAGCCCTAATATGTGTTTATAACTCACAACCTACATTAGTTATAGCATATCATGATAGATCAAGTTCCATATTAGGGTTGCATGTAGTTTATATGTGTTACAAAATTAGATCTCACTATGTACACATCGAGAAAATAAATCACAAGTTCATAATAAGATCTAAACTATGTCTAGACCTAAAAATCAAACATAAATCCATGTACATTCTTATATAGCTCATGGCTATATTTTAGATCTTGGTACATCCAAGATGAACACTATATCTAGTTTCTAGGCCTTGTAATTATTTAAAATACAATCATGATTATCTAGTTTAAATGTATGTTTCCAAGGTTACTATTTTTCCAAGGAGACCACATATAGCTCACGGCTATATTGCCTCTTCCCAAGGTTCCCATAATCTTGTTTTATGTTTAACATATTCAAGTTAGCCTTTGCCGCTAGATCTATGGTTTATAATAACATGCATGTACATTTTATCCATTTAAACCTTATGTAACCCACGGCTACATTTATACACATAAGTTGTATTTGTGATTTTTAATAGTCATTTTATCATGAATCATTTCATATTCCATCATTTAAACTTAAACATGATTCACATAAACATTAACCATATATGCCGTGACCTTTAAGGTCATGGTCTTCAAGACTTTTAAGTTACACATACCCATTTTATGAGATCTATGGCTATTGGTTTAACCATAGTCCCATAGGACTAGATTTGTAACTCATGCAACTTTTTGATTTACTAATGTTTCATATAGTTTTTAAATCATGATTAAAACATAACATACCAATCATATGTTCCTTATCAAAAGGTTTTTAAATCATGAACTTTATTTTTATAAATAAGTCGTGACCTATAATGGTCATAGCTTCATTAAATCTTGATTATTAACATGTTATCTTACTTGTTTTTATAGATGTATGATAATGCATGCATAAAGAAATGAAAGAACAAGTAGTGTATACCTTTCTTGCCTAAAAGTAACACAAATGATCTAGGTGAACAAGGTGGTTTGAGATCTACTCAAAATGATGAAGAAAACCCTATGTATAAATCAAGTTGTGGCCTAGATGGCTTAGCTAGGGCTTGTTTATAGTGAATCCAAGGGAATGATACTACTAATGATTTGTAGTAAAGATGAGACAAAGATCTTGGTGGATTTAATGAACAACTTTGGACTATTGTGGCTTAATGCCGAATGATTTGAGAGAGAGATATGAAGAGAGAATGAGATTTGGTTGCGTGAGGAGTTGAGAGAATGTATTTGTATGTGTTTTGGCTTTAAGGGAGAGAGAAGGGTGGAGGCAAAAAAGCATGATTTCCTTGGTAAGAACTATTATGCCATGTGTTGGCTTTTCCAAAACCAAGACAACCCCTCTTCTTCCACATATGGGGTGCCGTGTCTAGCTAGCCAAAAAGGAGGGTAATGGGCTTTGGCTTGGGCTCATGTTGGGCTAGTGCATAAAGAGTAAGGTCTTGGGCTAGTCCAAGGAGGTTAAGAACATGTTTCTGGTATACACACTTGTACACATACACGGCTACATACACTATGTAGCAAGTTTTTCCAACTTTGATATAGTGTTGTGTGTATAGCCAAGTATTGATTATACATTTTTATCATTTGTTCTCCTAGTCTTAAGTACAAGGTTTGAGCTATGTAACTTATTTACAACAAGTGTGAATGTAAAGGTATAAGTACCTAAATGAACAAGTTCACACTCAACCTATTTGGGATATACATGTGAGTATGTGTTCTAGGATTAATAGGTGAAATTTCATTACATAAAAATCATGGTAAAATCATGGATTTTACAGTGGGCGTGTTTTAGTGTCTCTTTCAGGTGATAAAGTGGTTAAGCGTGAGAACATATGTGGCTAGGATTGGAGTCGCGTAGGAATGCATTTAGAAGGAGATCCCCGTTCCTTCTTAGTTTATTTTTCTTTTTGTTTTAATAAGTGATACACTGAACCTATATGTTGATTTGTTTGTGTTATTTGTTTGTCTTGGGTAAGAGGTAGGACTGTTACCTACTTACCTAGACTCCTGCATTGATGAGATATTGTCATGACATTTGTGTCACCTTTTATGACATTTCTAATTCATATAGTTCTCTCTATGGACAAGCTATTGTTGTGATGATATCCATGCGTCGCGTCCCATATTCCGCCATGGTGGGGTGTGACAATATGCATGCGAGTGTGTTAGTTCGATTGAGAGCATGTTATACACGTATATTGAAATAAAAAACACCCACCCTGTCTATGGTTGTTCAAGAATATAGGATAACTGGCCTCCCTGTCGTAGTAGTTGCGGCTGATGCCTACCAAACACAAAAAATTCTCTGGTAGACCTTTGTGGAAGTATGTACGGTTGGTATCTAAGATCACAACATCCCTATTGTTGTACGTGTTTTTGGGAGGCGGATAATCTATTGGGGCTTTGGTTTTAAGTATGAACCGAGTGGGAAATACCTTAGCATCTACAAAAAAGTAATGGTCGTACCGGTTTTTTAACGAGTCTAAGGCTTTGGTATAACACATGGGCGTACTGCCTGGACGTTTTTTAAAAGATAACCAGCCATTGACCATTTGTGGTATATAAAAAACCTAAAGAGACTTACGGTAAGGGCTATGCTACATGTATGGCATTTAATCTCAAATGGATTGATCTTACACGCTCCTATACAATGGAGTTGGGTTATGTGAAAATCGTAATATGTTAGGATCTCTACGAGGAACCTGGGTAGGGGTATGCGGTAGTTGGACGAGTCAAACAGGCGTGTGTATACGCCTAATTTCACGGCTGGAGCGTCCGTGATAGCTTCATCATCACCCGGATAGGTGGGATGTACGCTTTCAGGGATATAGTAATCCGAACAGAAATCCATGAATTTCTCCAGAGACATGACATTGAGCACGATCGTGATTGTAGGGTTTTCTTTCACCATGTTTTATAAATATACGGAGAAGGGCGTGATGATCTAAACTGGTATTATGGATATCCGTGGAATGAATGTAGAAGGAGGTTAGATAAATTTGCAACAATGGTGGATTGAATATGAACTGTGTGTGAGCACAGTCACACCCACTGCTATTTATAGGGTTGCCTTAGTTTACGAGGCTGGCCAGATGGTTGCCACGTGTAATCCACTACGCCCATCCAACGGATGGGATTCATGGCACAGTTGAAACGTTAGAGGGACCCACAAGTTACCTCATAACAGTTTTACGTAGCTCATGAGTGGGCCTGTCTGGTGCACTTTTGCAGAGTAAACGTCTGAATCAGGACTACCATTAATACATTCCTTAATGTTGTCCCGGTCTACTGTTTTTGTGGTGTGGCTATATTTGTAGACAAAGAATATGGGACATTGGTTAGTCTATAGGTTACGCCTATGGCTGTAACAACTAGACTGGGGGGACATGATGACGTATAGTCCCCAACTGGATCATAAACCCGGCCCACGAGTACTACCCGCATACGGCCCATCACGAATGGGTTAGATTAATGTCATTGGAGCTTATGGGCTTCGAATGAACAGTGGCCTCATAGATGTGTGCGGCCCACGGCCCGGCACAGCCGATGTAGGGTTAGACATAATCACAGCCCAAATAGGATTATGATTTACCCTAAAGTTACACTAACCACAATTAGAAGATAACAATCAAGCTAATTATAGTATTTATCCTTTGCTTGGGGCCGAAGCATTGGTAAAAGCCCATTAGGGTTTTACCGCCTATATAAGGAACCCCCAAGGGTCCACAGAGGTATCATATTCCTCATACTCTCAATCTACACCCGATTACTAACCCTAAACCGATTACTTACTCTCACGCCAGAGTCTAATCGTGGGATACATTCCCAAGGTAACCCTAACAGCATGTTACTTTTAGTGTGCAGGATCCCAACCAGAAGTTTACTTGGTGCAGGAGCAACATAGGCTTTGGATATCATTTGTAGATTTGACTTACATTTGCAGTTTGTCTAAATGGTGATAAAAATCCATGTCAAACTATAATGTTGGTCACTTGCTCTTGCAATTCCATATCAAACTCTTAGTATTTTGACATTCTAGAGTCAAACATCATTTGAAGCCTACCAAAATTCATGTCAAACTATCTATATGGTAACTACAAATGTATGTCAATCTTTAATTGATCATTATCATGGGTTTTTGGATACAGGTTATGGCAATCATTCATTTACAATTTTGGTCACTAGATCTTGCAAATCTATATCAAACTCTTTAGATGTTTGACATTCTAGAGTCAAACATCAATGGAAGCCTACCAATTCCATGTCAGCCTACCAAAAAAAAAGATTTTTCTTTCCATTAAACCTTAGAAAAACAAGGGTACATCAAGATATCTAAAACACACAATAAAAACAAGTTGCACCAAAACACTATCCTACCATTCCGTCCTTAATTTATTCAGAAGGTTGATCATCTCACGCGCACCAAGATGGGAAATCGGGAGATGAATTGCCTTCTCCCTATTCCTCTTTTTAGCATGCATCAAGACTCGTGCAGTTTGGTAAGCGTCATCATTATTCCCACCCCGTAGATAACTTTCCATCTCCTCAATGAACCTTGCTCTCTTTGTGACAGTCTCCTCCACCTCAGAACATAGAATTCTGAATTTCTCCTCTAATTGCAGCTCACTCTCTAATTCCTTCTCCATAAACCCATTCAGGCGTGCAGCTAAGTCAGTGGATTTGGAAGTAGATTCAGATTGAATGTTTGCCATTGTATGCTAGAAGAAAGTTTATTTCTAATGAGAAAGTTTATGCATAGAGTCATGTGTTATATAGACGTGAAAGTTAAAACATTGTGAAGTTTTAGTCATTAAAATAACGGGGCAAATGGTTTGGCTACTTTTAGTATAAAACAACGGTGGTTACAAAACACCTCCCGATCAAAACAGGGTAATTAAAAGAAGAACATCATACCCTAAATATTAAAAACAGGAAGAACATCATAAACATTAAAACATGGTACACATCCTAATCACCATCTTCTATGAGATCCACTGATGAGATGGCATTTATACATGATCTCGTCGTTCTTTTCGGGCTTTAAATGCATAAAATGTCATCAAAATACCATATATATGCTTGTGTTTGTTTACTTATGTATTTTAGGTGTGGATATCATGAAAAAGACAAAAGATCACAAGAAACAAGGAAAAACGAACACGAGAAACGAAGCCGCACAATGAACCGGGCCCTAGTTATGGATTTCTTAAAGAAAAACCCTCGAAGACTTGAAGATGTACAAGAATGATCCTTCATTTATGAAGAAATGACACTTGATACCCATGTATATTTATAATTACAATTTTGGTCCCTTAAGTTTGTCAAAATTACAAAAAGGTCCTTCAACTTTGAAAAATTTGGCAAGTTTAGTCCTTCAAGAATTCTAAATTGTCAGCAATGGTCCCTCATGAAGTCAAATATCCAATGAAGACCTTCAAAGATGAGAAATGTCCAAGATAAGCCCTTGAAATATTCAAAAATGGCAAAAGTAACCCTTGAAACCCTTTTACCAAAGTTTTGGGGCAAAAGTATGAAGATTGAAACTTTAATAACAAAGGGAAGGTTATACGTGTGAAAACACCCATCCTTTTACCACTTAATTACAATAATAACCAAGCCAAAACGTGTATTTTATGTCGTAAATGTCAGAATTATGCGTGGTTTGTGTTTTTGCTGTGATTTAGGACCAAAACGTGAAAAGGGAGGAAAACACGGGCTTTCACGGGCTTTTATCGAAGAAAAAGACAAAAGACGAAGTCAAAAGATCAAGAGTGCAAAAAGAACGGAAGTCCAAGGCCTATTCTGAAGATTTATCGAAGAACAAGTCTAAAGACGGAAGTTTAATTAAGCCGAAGAACTCAAGTCTAATAAATGAAGAAATTATAAGACGAGTTTAAATTAATCCCGAGACAAAGTCGAAAAATTCGAAGAACTTAAAAGACTAAAAGACGTGAAGAAAGAAAGAAATAAAAGAGCAACACAAGCATCCCCTCCTTTTCTATAAATACCCTTCATTTCACCACATGAAAGGGTGTTAGTCATTTAGGAGTAGATTAGTTTTAGGAGTAGGAGTAGATCACTTTCTCTTTTTTTTAGATTTCTTTCATGTTCTTAAGCTTTTCTTTCAAGTTTTCTTAATCTTAATCTTTAATCTTGTACTTTTGAATCTTTAATCTTAATCTTATTTCAAGCTTTTTACAATCATTCTCATTCTACCTTTCTTGATTTTATTTACCTTTGATTCGATATAATCTTTGATCTTGTTTAGTTTTGATGTTTGATTGATTAAAATTTTTATCTTTTTATTCATCTATAAGTTTTAATAAAAATGAGTTTTGAGCTTGACATGCTTATTGGCTTATTTTGTGTTTAGCTTATTTGTTTTTCTAGTTTTTCTTAAAAGTTTATCTTTTTAAAGTTTATTTTATAAAGTTGTTTATTTTGTGTTTTTAAAAGTCTTTAAATTCTAGCTTATTAGTTTTTCATAAACGTGTTTAGATTAGTTTTTTAGGCGTGTGCTTATTTGATTAATAGCTTATTAGATTTAGCTTATTTTATACATTCCTTTTACATCCCGGTCATCTTGATTGGAAAAGGGTTTTACATTCCTTTTATACATTCCTTTTACATTCCGATCATCTTGATTGGAAAAGGGTTTTACATTCCTTTCAGCATTCCTTTTAGCATTCGTTTCAGCATTCCTTTTACTTATCGCAATTTACATTTTCATTTTACTTAGTAATAGATAACCAAACCTTTTTATTTTCCACCAAGAACGACTGAGTCGCACTTTGAACCGGAAATCAATTCGATTAGACACCGAGAAAACAAACTTTTTCAACTAGCAAAATCTTAATATTATTTCATAAGAGGCTAAAAACCCAGTTATTAAAAAAATTTCAAAAAATCAAAAAAAAAGAAATAAATAAAAAAATTATAATATAAGATTTCAAAAATCCCAAAAACATTTTAAAAAACCATAAAATGCATTTCTTTTTTAAGTTTTGAAACCAAAAATATTCCTCTTAACCCTCTATTGTGTTTAATTCTTTTTCTCAACCCCTCTAATTTTAATTCTTCATGGATTCATCTTGCGTACGGTGTGGGAGACCATGGCATGGTTATCAAACATGTCAATGGTGTACTTGTGAGCGGTGTGGCTCTGATATTGACGATACACAATTTCGATTTTGTCCATTTTGTAATTCAACAAATTCATACTTCTTCTCTTACAATACTTTCTCACCCTCTCCCGTATATGACAATCCTTATCCTAACAATGCACCGGGTTTTTCTCCATATCAGTGGTGCAATATTTGTGGGGGCCCTCATGATGCTTCTTCTTGTCAACCGATGAATATCTTTGAGCCAATTCCATGCTATGATTCCGGTTTGTATAACTTTGAGCCCCCATATTACACCCTCAATCATCAATCCTCTCAGGGAGTTAGTCTTGACCAACAACTCACTAGTTTGAATGACATTCTTGAATGTTTAGCTCAACTCCGAGCTGACTTGCATCAGGAAAGGCAACCTTTGCTTGATGGTGACCAAATCTTGAAATCCACCTACACCTTTTTGAGCCAATTTTGTCGTTTTCCCTTATTTTCTACACCAAAATGTTTACTTACAGCGTGGGATAGAATGGGTTTAATTAAACATACTCAGGGAGATGATCAACAGAAATTGCTTCATGAGCTTCTTAAAGATGTGGAGGTTATCAAGGAGGAGTTAGTGGACTATATCACTCCTAACTGGAATGGTCCAGTCTATTATGATGATGATGACGAGGATGATATCTACAATCTCAATCCATCTTCTGAGATTACTACTCCTACTCTTGATATCCCTAATGCGCCTAAGGATTGTGATACATTGAGTGAGATTAGTGATTTTGGTCTTGATAAATTCTTTGATGAGGTTTGTGATGCATCGAATTTTGAGGAGCTTACGGAAGAGGTCGCTCTTAATGATGATGATTTTTCTCCATGCTATGAGAATTTCACTTTTGAAATTTCTCCTTCTCCTCCGGGCGATGTTGATTTATTCTCTCCGACTTATGAGAAGTTCGCCCCTGAACTTGGTCTTTTAGATGAGGTGGAAGACGTTATTCTTCGCGACAAATTACTGAAAGTTCATCTTCTTATTGTTAAGATTGAAGGGTTGAATTCTGCTCCTATTAAAGAATCTTCACCTCCGTCTATTACTTCAGTTGAGAATAATGATACAGCTATGGAGGAAATCAACATTCACTCAATGCCTCCGGGTATTGATGATGATGACACGGAGGGGGAAATTATTTTTGATAATTTGCTGCAGGAAGGTATTGTCCCAAGTCCCCCTCCCGAGCACCTTTCATCCACTCCTTTTAACACCATTACGGAGGATGAGTGCTTTGACCCGGGAGGTAACATTGACCATTCCATGATTGACACCTTTACGGCTTTGCCGCTTTCTGAGCATCAATTATCTTTGGGGGATGACAATTTGCTTACTTTACCCACCACACCTCCCGTGGATCATGACCTCACATACTTCTCGTATGTTGAGCAGACTTTTCTCCCATTCAAGACTTATCCTCCTGCCTCTCCTTTATTAATGTCCTACGGGAACGAGGACAGGGTCTTTGATCCTGGTATTACATTCGAGGCTTCCCCATGGACCATTTAATTCGGGGACGAGTCAGGCTCGTGACTCGGTTAACAAAAACAAGCGCTTCTCGGGAGGCAACCCGATTATCTATCCTTTACCGTTTTCATAATAAGTGTAGAGGGAGCCCCGTATGTGTTAGCTGTCTTGTTTCTTATGTGCATGGATTCGAGCTTTCAAAGATCCATTCTTGGTGACTTTTGACGACCCGTGATTCCGTGTACCCGTCTTCCTGGTTCTATCCTAAACTCTTTTGATTCACTATTTTATATTCTTCAATATTAAAATAGGAATCACTTTAGTTGTCTCTTCCTTAGCAAGATTTAAAAAAACGTGCACAATGTCCTAAGTGTAGGGGATTTTACTTCCACATGCTTAAACATTGAGGACAATGTTTATATTAAGTGTAGGGGGGACTTCTATCGAAGTTAAGTGGTCTTTTCCTTGCATTTGTCCTCACTTTAACCAGAAAATTGATTTTTCGACATTTTTCAAATTTTTTGATCTATTTTGGCCTAGTAGTTTTTTCTTTTGTTAGCGTTATTTACTTTCTTTGCTAGAATAAATTTTCAATAAAGTGGTTTTAAATTTTTCAAAGACCGTGAATATTTTGACTCAACCCGAGTTTACTTATCTAAGTTTACTCTAGCTAATATCCTTAACGTGTTTAAGTCAAGTTTTGCTAGGCTTTTATATAAGGAGCTTTAAAACGCGAAAGTCTTAACTCTCACGGGTTAAGAACAAGAACTTTTCGCAAGTTCCTATAATTGATCCTAGAGAGTTGTTTATCAAGGGAATTTTAAAATGCGAATTCTAAACTTGAAAAAGTCTAAGAGTTTGCAAGATCCTATAGATGACTCGAAAACCCAAAACTTGGATTTAATTGGCTAAGCATCCACGAGTCTCATTCTTTAAGATTTTAAACTGTGGAGAACGAGAGATGATACAGTCAATTATAAGTTTGGTACTCTTTCATGAATTTATGTGATTTGATTATGAGCTTTTTCTCCCATCGCTTGTTAATAAATTTAATTGAAATAAATAAGGTTGTACGATTTGAAAAGTTACTTAGCTTCTAGCCCAAGATCGTTTAAAAGTTGCTCGGTATTAATTAGAGTTCATAGCCAAGGCATAACTTATTGAAGCGGGATGCAAAGATTGGCGAGTCCGAAAAGGCCCTAACAAGGCATGAGGGCTACATTTTGTTGCTAAAGATCCAAAGTGATGTGAAGAATCATTTATCAAAAATCAATATGATGGATCAAGACACACGACGAAAAGCAAAAACTCCCCAAAAGATCATGGAGAAGTCTATCCAAAAAGGCCCTAACAAGGTATGAGGATAAATAGATCCAAGTCCTAAAAGGAGGCGGATCGTTGTATATCAAAGTCCAAAACAAAGATTGGAGAAAAATGAAGAAGTCGTGGTCCAAGTATGAAGAATCTCTCAAAAACTTCAAGTGAAGAAATTCCTATTATGAAGAGAAGACCATAATTTCAAGAACGTCTCTCAAGATTTGAGGTATGAAGTCAGTGCCAAATATCGGTCCGAGAAAGGTCTCAAATCGTGAAGCAAGTTATGCCAAGATATGAACATTAAGAGGTCCCGAGAAGCAGTTTTAAAAGATTTTTTCCTTTAGCTAACTATTGACTAAATCGTCCCACTTTATTTCAGCCTAAATAACTATCGATATAAGTCAACAATGCATCCTCGTGATGATTCAAGACAAAAATAAAATATAAGAGATACACCTAGGAATAAGGGAGTCTAAGTAAATAATTGGCCCAAATGAGTTCGTGTTAGTTTGCTAACTTATAATAACAATGATCTCGTTTTTAAGCTTGGTTTGGGGAACGTGAAACTTGAGGGTGATAATTATTCATGACATTTCCAAAACCCTAAGGTAAGTTTTTGATCTCTTTACTTGTTTTCTTATTTTTGAAATTTTCTATCATTTTAATAAAGGCCAATGTGGATTGATTATGATGGAAAATGTAAAACTTGCTTTGTAACTAATGCATTGCATGAGGACATTTCAATGTTTAAGTGTAGGGGATTTGATAGGTGTGAAAACACCCATCCTTTTACCACTTAATTAAAATAATAACCAAGCCAAAACGTGTATTTTATGTCGTAAATGTCAGAATTATGCGTGGTTTGTGTTTTTGTTGTGATTTAGGACTAAAACGTGAAAAGGGAGGAAAACACGGGCTTTCACGGGCTTTTATCGAAGAAAAAGACAAAAGACGAAGTCAAAAGATCAAGAGTGCAAAAATAACGGAAGTCCAAGGCCTATTCTGAAGATTTATCGAAGAACAAGTCTAAAGACGGAAGTTTAATTAAGCCGAAGAACTCAAGTCTAATAAATGAAGAAATTATAAGACGAGTTTAAATTAATCCCGAGACAAAGTCGAAGAACTTAAAAGACGAAAAGACTTGAAGAAAGAAAGAAAGAAAAGAGCAACACAAGCATCCCCTCCTTTCCTATAAATACCCTTCATTTCACCACATGAAAGGGTGTTAGTCATTTAGGAGTAGATTAGTTTTAGGAGTAGGAGTAGATTACTTTCTCTCTCTAGATTTCTTTCATGTTCTTAAGCTTTTCTTTCAAGTTTTCTTAATCTTAATCTTTAATCTTGTACTTTTGAATCTTTAATCTTAATCTTATTTCAAGCTTTTTACAATCATTCTCATTCTACCTTTCTTGATTTTATTTACCTTTGATTCGATATAATCTTTAATCTTGTTTAGTTTTGATGTTTGATTGATTAAAAAGTTTATCTTTTTATTCATCTATAAGTTTTAATACAAATGAGTTTTGAGCTTGACATGCTTATTGGCTTATTTTGTGTTTAGCTTATTTGTTTATTCTAGTTTTTCTTAAAATTTTATCTTTTTAAAGTTTATTTTATAAAGTTGTTTATTTTGTGTTTTTAAAAGTCTTTAAATTCTAGCTTATTAGCTTTTCTTAAACGTATTTAGATTAGTTTTTTAGGCGTGTGCTTATTTGATTAATAGCTTATTAGATTTAGCTTATTTTATACATTCCTTTTACATCCCGGTCATCTTGATTGGAAAAGGGTTTTACATTCCTTTTACATTCCGATCATCTTGATTGGAAAAGGGTTTTACATTCCTTTTAGCATTCCTTTTAGCATTCCTTTTAGCATTCCTTTTACTTATCGCAATTTACATTTTCATTTTACTTAGTAATAGATAACCAAACCTTTTTATTTTCCACCAAGAACGACTGAGTCGCACTTTGAACCGGAAATCAATTCGATTAGACACCGAGGAAACAAACTTTTTCAACTAGCAAAATCTTAATATTATTTCATACGAGGCTAAAAACCCAGTTATTAAAAAAATTTCAAAAAATCAAAATAAATAAATAAATAAAATAAAAAAATTATAATATAAAATTTCAAAAATCCCAAAAACATTTTAAGAAACCATAAAATGCATTTCTTTTCTAAGTTTTGCAACCAAAAATATTCCTCTTAACCCTCTATTGTGTTTAATTCTTTTTCTCAACCCCTCTAATTTTAATTCTTCATGGATTCGTCTTGCGTACGGTGTGGGAGACCATGGCATGGTTATCAAACATGTCAATGGTGTACTTGTGAGCGGTGTGGCTCTGATATTGACGATACACAATTTGGATTTTGTCCATTTTGCAATTCAACAAATTCATACTTCTTCTCTTACAATACTTTCTCACCCTCTCTCGTATATGACAATCCTTATCCTAACAATGCACCGGGTTTTTCTCCATACCCGTGGTGCAATATTTGTGGGGGCCCTCACGATGCTTCTTCTTGTCAACCGATGAATATCTTTGAGCCAATTCCGTGCTATGATTCCGGTTTGTATAACTTTGAGCCCACACATCACACCCTCAATCATCAATCCTCTCAGGGAATTAGTCTTGACCAACAACTCACTACTTTGAATGACATTCTTGAATATTTAGCTCAAATCCGATCTGACTTGCATCAGGAAAGGCAACCTTTGCTTGATGGTGACAAATCTTGAAATCCACCTACACCTTTTTGAGCCAATTTGGTCGTTTTCCCTTCTTTTCTACACCAAAATGTTTACTTACAGCGTGGGATAGAATGGGTTTGTTTAAACATACTCAGGGAGATGATCAACAGAAATTGCTTCATGAGCTTCATAAAGATGTGGAGGTTATCAAGGAGGAGTTAGTGGACTATATCACTCCTAACTGGAATGGTCCAGTCTATTATGATGATGATGACGAGGATGATATCTACAATCTCAACCCATCTTCTGAGATTACTACTCCTACTCTTGATATCCCTAATGTGCCTAAGGATTGTGATACATTGAGTGAGATTAGTGATTTTGGTCTTGATAAATTCTTTGATGAGGTTTGTGATGCATCGAAATTTGTGGAGCTTACGAAAGAGGTCGCTCTTAATGATGATGATTTTTCTCCATGCTATGAGAATTTCACTTTTGAAATTTCTCCTTCTCCTCCGGGCGATGAAGGCGATGTTGATTTATTCTCTCCGACTTATGAGAAGTTCTCCCCTGAACTTGGTGTTTAGATGAGGTGGAAGACGTTATTCTTCGCGACAAATTACTGAAAGTTCATCTTCTTATTGCTAAGATTGAAGCGTTGAATTCTGCTCCTATTAAAGAATCTTCACCTCCGTCTATTACTTCAGTTGAGAATAATTATACAGCTATGGAGGAAATCGATATTCACTCAATGCCTCCGAGTATTGATGATGATGACACAGAGGGGGAAATTATTTTTGATAATTTGCTGCAGGAAGGTATTGTCCCAAGTCCCCCTCCCGAGCACCTTTCATCCACTCCTTTTAACACCATTATGGAGGATGAGTGCTTTGACCCGGGAGGTAACATTGACCATTCCATGATTGACACCTTTACGGCTTTGCCGCTTTCTGAGCATCAATTGTCTTTGGGGGATGACAATTTGCTTACTTTACCCACCACACCTCCCGTGGATCATGACCTCACATACTTCTCGTATGTTGAGCGGACTTTTCTCCCATTCAAGACTTATCCTCCTGCCTCTCCTTTATTAATGTCCTTCGGGAACGAGGACAAGGTCTTTGATCCCGGTATTACATTCGAGGCTTCCCCATGGACCATTTAATTCGGGGACGAGTCAGGCTCGTGACTCGGTTAACAAAAACAAGCGCTTCTCAGGAGGCAACCCGATTATCTATCCTTTACCGTTTTCATAATAAGTGTAGGGGGAGCCCCGATTACATTCCTTTTAGCATTCCTTTCAGCATTCCTTTTAAAATTCCTTTCAGCATTCCTTTTAACATTCCTTTTAGCATTCCATTCAGCATTCCTTTTACATTCCTTTCAGCATTCCTTTTAGCATTCCTTTTAGTATTCTTTTACATTCCTTTTAGCATTCCTTTCAACATTCCTTTTAACATTCCTTTTAGCATTCCTTTTAGCATTCCTTTTAGCATTCCTTTCAGCATTCCTTTTACATTCCTTTCAGCATTCCTTTAGCATTCCTTTTAGCATTCCTTTCAGCATTCCTTTTACATTCCTTTCAGCATTCCTTTTAGCATTCCTTTCAGCATTCCTTTTTACATTCCTTTTGCATTCCTTTTGCATTCCTTTTACTTATCGCAATTTACATTTTCATTTTACTTAGTAATAGATAACCAAACCTTTCTATTTTCCACCAAGAACGACTGAGTCGCACTTTGAACCGGAAATCAATTCGATTAGACACCGAGGAAACGAACTTTTTCAACTAGAAAAATCTTAATATTATTTCATACGAGGCTAAAAACCCAGTTATTAGAAGGCCTTTATTGAGGCTGAAAGACTTGTTATAAACATTTTTCCAAAAGCCAAGGACTGATATTGCCACACCAAACATTTGAATCCTATAACATGCGCCAAACATACCTCACCCCCTAATTTCGGATCAAATTTACCACTGTTCACTATCCCCACCCCCATAATTTACTTCCACGAAACAAAGGGTAAAACCAAATTACCCTTACCCACTTTTGATTAAACATCACATGAACACATCCCACGCTTAAACTCTCACACCCACTCACTCATGGACCCCACCCAAACCTCCCATGCACCAATCATGTGACAACTTCCTCTCCAAGGAATGCCACGTGGCAAGATCAACACGTTATACTCCTTACTTAGCCCCAAAGCAAAAATAAACGTCTAGGATTCATTTGGACAGCTCACAACATCAAACGCGTGTAGAAGAATCAAGGACAATTCTGAGATTTTGTAGCTTAGAGTTTCATGTATTTCCCATTCTAGAATCATCTATCCTAGTCTATATAAAGACTCCTCAACATGTGAGAGAGCTTTGTTCCAGATTTTGGCTAAGAATTTTGTAATTCCTTTTATGAAATAAAAAGTTGTTATTTTCTTTAAAAAGTCTTGTAATCCCTATTTTGTTTATAAAGTTGGTGTTCTTCTTAGCTGAATCTGAGTTCCATTTATCTGTTTGTTGAGTTTTGAGGAAAGGTTTTATGGTCTTAAATCCTTGTTTTCAAAAATCAGTCATTATTGTATTTGGTTCACCTTTGTGTTTTTTGATCTTAGCAGGTACAAAAGGTGGAAGCTAGTGGTTGTTCTGCTACCACTTAAGCTCACACAATCCAAAGCATGGATGTATGTTTTGGAGGTGCACATCTCTAAACCTTTTTCCTTTTCTGAATATTTTATGCTATGTGATTGAATCTGAGTTGTGGTTTTTGAATCTGTGTTTTTGTGGTTGAATCTGGTTATTTGAAGTTTACTTGTTGTTATTTAGTTGATTTAAGCTTGATTTGTGGTGTGATTCAAACATTTCCTTTGAAAAATTGTGAAATCGGTAATATAAGGGGTGTTTGAGTTTACTACATAATCTAGGTTTGGGTCAAACTGAGTAGGTGTTATTTGGTATTTTGTGTTTGTTCTTGTTTTTATTGTGCTTTTAGTTGTTTATCTGCAGGTTTGAGCTTAATATCACCATAATCCAAATATTGGCCATAAAAATCTGTTTTTCTTGTTGTTTTGGACTGAGGTTTTGGGGACACCTAGAATACATGCTATACTAGGGTTAACAAGTGCTAAATCTAAGTTAATACAACTTAAGTAGTAGATTTGTGGTGTTGAAATTGGATCTGTGGTTATCTAGTTCAGCAAAAATAGGATTTGTGTTCATCAGTAAGCTACTTAGGGTTTAAAAACATATCTAATCATTGAACCAGGGATTGAATTGAGTTGTTTTGTGTTTGATTAAGTTTTATTGAGATTGTGTAAGCTTTTGGTGCAATCTGGTGGGCTTATTCTAGCTTAAACTGCTTATTTCATTGTTCACTATTCATATTTCATATATGTAACATATCTGGGGACTGTTTGAATTAACTGTACTAATTGGCTTATTGGATTTGTGATTTCTTGCTTGTTTGTGACTTCCTACAACCCACTGGTTTTAAGGGTGCCCTTTTTGTCCATTAAATCCAAGTGAAACTCTCTAAATCATCAAGTCAAATAGTCAAAGCAGTGGGAACCCTTTCCCACTGCTGCTAGCCACTACTAGTGTTATTTTTGGTTCAGCTTATCAATAAGCTATTCTAGCTTATTAAAATGTGCAACAACTTTAATTTTGTAATAGGTCTTCATCATTTGACCCATTTGTTCATTCTGGAGCTTTTGGGTTGTTGACTTTAAGGTTTGACTAGAAAACCAACTTGTTTGACTTTTATGTAAGTGCTTATTGACTTATTCAACTTATTTGGCTTTGCTTATTGGATTTTTCTTGGTCGATTTGTTTTAATTAAGTCATTTAGAGTCTTTTGCAAGTTGAATCAAGCTCTAAGGTGGTCTAAAACTCTAATTCGACTATTTTGTCGTCTAGTGAATTTGTACTTGGCTTATTTCTAGCTTATTGGTTGTGCTTTTTCAAAATTTCTTTTCACAGGTCTCTTAAGCATCCCAAAATAAGGTTGTGTGTCAAATTAGAGCTTATGGCATTGGCTTATAGCTTAATGGGCCAAAAAGCCCATTAAGAATAAGTTGTTGTACATTTAAGCTATGATAAGCTCATATTCGGCTTTTGGGCTTTCAGAGTTTTGTGTTTAGAATTGAATTTTAAGCTAGACTGGTGATTTTCAACTTATTTGGTTAAGTTTGATTTTATAGGGCCAAAAAGCCCATTTAAGTGCACTGTATTTTATTTTAGCCCATTTGGGGGCCCAATAGGGGTATTTTGGTAATTTCACTTTCATTTTCTGTTTATTTAGCTTAAAATAAACTAGTTTGCAAGTTTTTAGAAATTTTTATAATTTTGGATTTTTAATATTATTTTAACATTATTTTATTATTAAAAATTGTTTTTAATATTTTTGAAACTTTTACATTTTTCCTAGGTCAAATACATTAAGTTAGGGTTTTTAAAGCACTTAGATTAATTTTCTCATCATTTTATTAATTTTTAGAATTATTTTAATATTTTAATAGTTTTTAATCATTTAAAAATAGTTTTCATTAGTTTTAAATTTCATAAAAAAAGTTTTTAGTTTAATTAAGTCATTTTAGAGTTTTACAAAGTGAAAAATCTTTATTTGGGCTTTTTATTAATTATTTGGATTTTTAGGGTTTTAATTAGCATTTAAAAATTAATATTTAATTAATTAAAAGGTTTGAAAAAGTTTTGATCATTTGTAAACTCTTAGTTTTTTTTAGCTATTTTTGGTAATTTTTAGGGAATTTTTAGAATTAATTTTTATTTTGTCACTTTTTGCGATTTTTCGTTTTGTCGTCGTAGTGTAATTTTAACATATCCGTCATTTCCATTTCCCTTCTTTTTCTTTCTTCTATATTAATCCAAAATCATTACGAATCATTCACACACATATACCTCCTTGGGAAACGAACTTTCAGCTTTGGGTCATTAACACTTGATTTTCCTAAATCATGTGTTTAATACCACTTTTACGCCTCTTTCCTAAAAGGTCGTATTTTACCACAATCATTTTGGCGCCGCTGCCGGGGAGGTGTGTCGTGATTAATTTGTTCATTTTGTTTTTAATATCTAACCATAAATAGTATTTGTATTAGTAGAACTCTGCTAATACGTATTATCGGTTTTTTTTTGCTTTTCTTGTGAAATATTATTACTATATTGTATAAGTATCACAACTAATTCAAAATATCTCCAAAAGTGTGAAAACACAACCTTAATTAGGATTTGATCTCCTAATTATTGTATTCGAATCTCAAACAAAAAGAAAAAGGCAAAAATAGATAAATACTTTCGTGAAGCTCGATTTTGAAAAATACGAACTATAAGGTGAATAGATAGGCAACGTGCTATAAAAGGTCGTTAAAGGGAAGCTAGGTACTTAAGTGCTTCGCGCCACCTCATTCCCCTCCGTTCACTTGTGAATATTTGATATTGAAGGCTAATCGAGGGTTTTGCCGCCCAAAGTATTATTACGTATCATATATATTTGCTTGGTTTCTTTGTGATTAAACCCTCTTGAACAATTTGGTTTTCACCAATGTTCTAAAGTCGATCGAAGGCGTTCACTCCACGTGATCGTTTTCATTCCTTTGAGGCTTCTTTAATTAAGAGTTTGATTCGAGGAGAGATTTGGTAGATTGTTGTCTACGAATACACACAAAATCCAAAAAAATTAAAAACAATCAAAAACACAAAAATATTGAAAATCCATAAACACCCAAAAGAATCTTCTTTGCTCACCTCTACATTCTACGTCACGTTTATGCAAACTCGTAATCAAGCAACACGAGCTCGCAAACGTCCTCAAAACCAAGGCAATTTTATTGAAGAAGAAAATCCAATTGTCAAACCCGTTGTAGAACCAATAGTCACTATGGCTAATCGTACTATGATGGAGTTGCTTTAAGCACCCACCGAGGGTTTTGGAGAAGCTATTGTGATTCCCGCCATCCTTGCGGAGAATTTCGAGATTAAGACAGGTTTACTGTCGATGCTACAAGCAAACAAGTTTCGAGGTCATGAAAAAGACAACCCGCATTATCACACACGTAAATTTCAATCGTCTCACCGCAAAAAGCTAGTTTAAGGATGTTTCGCATGACGCCATTAAGATGATGTTGTTTCCATACTCGTTGGATGGACCCGCAAAAATGTGGATCGAGAACGAACCGCCAAATTAGATTTTGACATGGGGTGATCTCGTTTCTAAGTTTGTGAACCAATTTTTTCCACCATCTAAAACAACACATTTGAAAAATGAGATTTCAAGGTTTACACAAAGTAATAGTGAGAGTTTTTCAATGGCATGGGAACGATTTAAGGAAATGTTACATGAATGTCCACACCATGATTTTTCGGAATTACATCAAATTGATACTTTTTATAATGGGCTTAACGATCGTGACCGAGATTATTTGAATGCCGCCGCGGGTGGTAATTTTTTGTGCAAAATGACCGATGAAGCTTTAAAGATTATCGATAATAGATCTAAGGTTTATAACCCTCGTAACACACCGAGTGTTGCCAATATGAGTTCATCGTCATCGTCATCGTCTCGTAACATGAATGCCTTACATGATGAAGATAATGAGGAAAATCGGTTTTTCGATAGATTTTCGACGCTTATGACACAATGGAAAGCACAAGATGCTTTTAATTCCGCATCGGTTAAAGCGGTTGAAAAGAGTTGTATATCTTGTGGTGGAGCTCATTATTTTTCCGAGTGCATTACTGCCTGTTCATCCCTAGTAATTTGATATTACTTATTATCTTAAGTAATAACTATTACTTGGACTCAAGTGTGTTGTTTTAACACAAGATAAGAACTATGAAAGATTAAAACAATAATACCAATATACTTTTCAACGTATAGACTTTTATTAGAACCAAATAAAGAATCTATGTGACAATCCGTCAATTTATGGTTGATATTTTATTCTCGAATATTATTTAAAAACATTATTTTAATGTTACAATATGAACTCACATATTTTTGGGAAGAAATTTGGATTTACGTCTTGGAGTAGCATCGACTACGTCTAACCGGAGGATTCAACGTTACGTGCTTACGTTTACATACACCGTCTTTGGTGACAGTCCGACATTTCAGGAAATAAATTTATCCGTGAATATTATTTTGGAGTTTTAAATTTGTGTTGGTTCATAAACTCACAAATTTACGAGAAGAGATTAGGACTTACTATTTTATTTTAACGTCCTTTACGACTAAACCGGAAACCTTAAGATTACGTATTTACGTTTCGAACTCCGTTTTTGACGAAACAATTTTTATTGGATTCGTTTTGTGACGTTGATTCATAATTTATAAAAACATTTTTCGTAAAACGACCCGAGGGCACGCAAATCGAGGAAACTAGAATCGAGGAGTACCCGTAAATAAATGGGGATGAGACAAGTGGGACACTTGTCCCACCCCCAAAACCGGCCACAACTAGCTACTTAACACCATGAGGTGTCAAGAGTAGCTAACAAGCCTTACACATGTCTTAAGCTTAAACATTAAGCTACCTTACAACAAAACCACTTGCCATTTACCATTTCTTTCATTTTCACCATGCAATACCACTCAAAATCCTCTCTACCCTCTCTCTAGTTCGTCCCATATCCCTCAAAAACATCCATCATTTGATCAAAATCAACCACAAAATCTCATGTTATTCATATACATGTTGATGCCCTTTTGAAGCCCTATTGATTGGTGCAAGTTATAACATCCAAGGAGGAGTTTTCATGGAGTAGTAGGGCTGATTTTCCACAAGGTATTCATGAAGAGTGGTGATTATGAAGATGGTCTTGGTGCATCACAAGTATCTCCATCAAAATCCATGTTTTGATCACAACCTACATCATCATGGTGGTATAAAGATTGTCCTCCTCATCTTCTTGTTATTTTGATTATGTAAACATGTATTTTATTTCCTATTTTATATATTTATGATGATTATATGATGATAAAAATGTTATGTGGGGATTTGTTGTTGATAATCATGGATAAAAAGGTGAAAAACTATAAGAAACAAGGTTAAAATCTTGATTAATTTACATGGCTGTATAAAACAGTAAAGAAACATTTTATCAACTGATAAAATGATGAAGTATAATGGATTTACAGTAAGCTATGGGTCTTGTACACATGTGAGAGTTGGCCATGCAATGGAATCAAAATAATGAGTGAGATATGATCAAAACAAGTTTAGGGTATAAATCTGAGGTTACTGTTTTGGAAGATTTTTAGAAAATATTTAGAAGATGATTCAACAGTAGCTATAGAAGAGTTAAATGTAGCAAATATCATTTAGTTTATGTGATAAAAATTTGAGCTTCTATCTCCATATAGAACTCAAGATATGGCAGTTTTGGTGAAAGTAAAGATAAAAATCAGATTTTGGAAATTAAAAGTATAATAATATTATATAAGCACTCAAAACTTTAATGTATAAAATATAAATTAAAACTCACTAACTCAGGGATTCTATTTATATAAATATATAAAAGGTGGAGTAAGTGTATAAATATTAAAAATGGAAACTTGTTAAATTTTATAAGTTATAAAACTATAAACATGATTTTTACGACTTTTTCGGCTATTGCCGTAAAATTAACGTTTTTGTTAAATAAAACTTAGATGGTTGGCCCCGTCTAATGAAAACTCTACAAAACTTATATAATGATATATAGACATGTATAACAAGTAAAAACCAATAAAACCCGAACTATAGGGCATACGGACATTAACGAGCTAAGTAAACATATTGGACTAATACTTGGGCTAATAATTGGACTAAATAAGATAAACACCCATAAAAAGAACTTATTGGGCTTAACCCATTTGGGCCCAACTTGAAAGTGTATGTACTGATAATATAAGTAAAAAATGGATTAAAATAAGTTAAATAACTTATAATAAGCTTATTTGGACTTAAGACACGTAAATGGGTAAAACTAGTAAACTAGTATAAAAGTTATCGACACACAACTCTAAAATGAGTAAACGAGAATATGTAAACCCACTTGATCATAATCATATGTACAAAATCATCATATGTATACATAATTGTTATTTTTATAAAGTCATTGGACATGAGTCTAAGACCGATTATTATTTGTCTAGGTTTCCGTGATTGAAGCACGTACCGTACGTCTGAATTGCCGATAACCCGCCTTCCCATATCAACGTGAGTTCATAGCCTCGCACTCTTTTAAATGTTTTTATAAATGTTTTATAAACCCGCGAGGGAGATAACATGTTAGTTTTTATAAAACTAGGACACCATTTGTCCCGATTGTTTGTTTATTGATTTTGGACCCGAATGATTGAATGACCCGATTGTATGACCCTATGAATGATTAAAGGACCCGATAGATGAAATAAAATGGATGATTAAAGTTAGGTTATGTCACTAAAAGTTCCATTAGCATGAATTGTGAACTACCGGGATTTGGTAGACGCTTATACATTTAATAGTACTATTTGGGGACGATCACCCCAGTTCGCGCCTTGACGGTTGATCCCCGTCGCGCCACATTGATTGGTAAGCGAATTTATGTATGAGAAGATTTCCATAGCGTGACCTTTGTGACGACACGCTACTTTAGATGGGCAAAATTGGTATCGGGTTAGCTATCCGTTTTGGTTTAGTAAGGTAACAATGTCATGCGGCTTATAATAATCCAAGTTTACAAAATAATATTAGACGCTTCGAATCACGATGTATTGCCTGACTAGCAATACATGGTCATACTATTGATATTATGTTCGTGTTTTGGTTTTATATAACCATATTCATATAACGGTTTTTATTTGATCTATACAACGTTGCAAAACGTATTGTATGGTGTTTTTAACGACAATGATTCGTATAATGATTTTTAAGGCAAATGCCTATATTATGATTTTCGATAAGGATTTGTATAAAACGACTTTGGCTATTTTATGGCCTATTAAAATGATTTGTACAAGATGATTTTCAGTAATAATTTTATACTGATATTATATTGATGGATTTTATTAAACTCTATGAATTCACTCGGCGTTATCGCTGACCTTTTCTTTTAACATGTTTTATCTCAGGTACTTGAAGGTAATTCTCGGGAAGATGACAGGAATTCATGGCCCGCACTTAAACAATATTTTTCCATTCAAATACTTTGTAAAACTTTGTATGAAATATAATGACTTGGGACCGATGTAACTTTGATATTATTGAATGGAAATGCTTTATAAATAAACGACGCGATTTTTATGCGTTGTCTATGATGTGAGTAATGTGCTATCCCGTAACACCAACTAGTCTTCCGTTGTATCAAGTTGTATAAAATTTGGGGGTGTTACAGTTTGGTACCAGAGCTCTCGTTATAGAGAACGAAAGATTTTTAAAAACCAAGGTTTTGAATAAAACATTTCAAAATCTTTTAACTATAAACATTTTTCTAAAAATGTCTAAAAATCTTTTGACTATAACGGTGCCGAAGAATTTCCGAGTTACCGACAAGGCCAAGACTGAGAAGTGTTATTTTAATATATATATATAACTTGGATTATATATATATATATATATATATATATATATATATATATATATATATATATATATATATATATATATATATATATATATATATATATATATATATATATATATGATGTAATTTTATTACATGATTGTTTGATGATTATTTTGATTTTTATACGAGGTATTTATACAACGTCGATTGTCACAAGTAACCCTAAATTCCCTAGTAAATTAATCGAAGCTATTCTCGTAGGAATTCTAGCTATCCTAGATCTAAACCAAGTTGTGGATATTTATGATCCCAACAAATGGTTGATATTCGTAGAAGTGTAGATATTAGTTGATTGTGATATTGAAAAAGAATTGGCGAGATTAAATCTGATACCGATGTCATGAGGATCTTTTCTTATAGAGTGGAGTTTGATAAAACATTACCACCTAGAAAGATGTCATCTGATTCGTTGTCACCCAATTCTTAAATTTGAAATCGAAAGGGTGAATGTTGCACTTGAGGCTGTTATTGGAACCATTACCCAAAAGCCTCATGCCACTAATACCTTTCCGAGAAGTCTAAGTTGAATGATCAAGTCATTTCATATTAATGACTCATTTGATAATTGTTGTTGTAAGAGCTAATAGGATTGGAAATTAAGTGTTGATTTATATTGAGGTTGTATTGCCTTTACAAGGCCGAAGAATAAGATTGAAAGTATTGGAGATTGAGGTAGGATATCGAATTGAGTATAAAATTGGTTGAAACTTGAATAAATAAAAGTAAAACTTAACCTATATGGAATATGAGATTGTTAAGAGGAAGTCGTTAAGTTTTGTGAATGAATTATAAGGTTTTAATTGATTGTAGGTTTGTGTTAAGGGTTGTTCCTAGGCCATTGTCCACTAATGAGGATGCCCAGTGTCCAAGAAATTAATTGAAGAAATCTTCTTCTGAATTGAGACCGATGGATCTTCTGGGACATGTGGAACACCTAATAACTCTTGTAGATTAGTATTCATTGTGGTATCTTTTAAATATCCCTAACTTAACTGAGATATCAGTTGGTAGGATGAGTTCTAAGAATTGTATGACATAGTGACACGTAATGTGTTACGGTACAATTTTGACTTGTTTGTGATTAATGAAAAGACTACCTTTGATTACTAAATTCTACATGTATCGATGTTATCTATCTTTTCTTGCTTCATCCTAATGTTCGCATTAGTAATGTAACCATTGAACAAGTACTCATCTTGATTTGAGTTATGTTGTGAATTATTCTTCGTGAGTGCCATTGAGGTCATGAATTTCATGATTAAGTGGCTAAGCTCATTCCCTATCATATCATAGTTAAGTTCTTGGTGAACAACTCTTCATCACTCTTTTGCAGATCACACATTGTTTTTATAAAGTTAAAACGGTATCCTTTGAGAAAATTTAATTTTCATCACAAGAAGGATTATTCAAAGTGAGAATTATAAGTGATTGATATCAAAATGAAGTTGTTTATGAAAAGCTTTGGAAACTTAATTGTTTTCATAACAAAGAAAATCTTTGTAAATTTATTCTTGATTCTTATCTAAGAATTAAGCATGAAAATGATTTTACTGTAAACATGGATGATAAAATTTTGACGAACTGAGTATTGCATCGTTAATCTTGAAATTGTATATAGTTGCGCGCCTACATACAATTTGGAATTGACCATGCAAGGCTGATTAGTAGTCACCATAAAACTGATTAATAAACACTAAATTTTCTTTGAAGATTGTGAAAGATTAAATTTTATGAGATCTGCAAGAAGTGAAAAATAAGGACATAGTGTTAGGGACACCTACATATGTGCCTGTAGCATCTATTCTTCTGAGTCGAATTTACTCATCTGTGGAAATTGTCTTATTTGACAATTGACAATTCTTTCTTGTCCAATTCTCCCGTAGCGAGATTCTTAGGAAAAGTATCTGATTATCAAATGTTGATACCCGACTGGATGTATCGACGTTCCTATCATTTCTTTTGATTTAATTTCATTTGAATGACCTGGGTAACGATCCGAGGAGCTTTTGAATGCGTACTCAAATTATGAAAACATGGGATATATTCATATTCATTAAATGTTTTCGTCTGTATCTGATTTGAAATTTTCTCGCGTAGATTATGCGTTGACCTTACTCTTTTAATAGTAGTTGTGTCTCCGTATATCCTTGAACTTGTGAAGGATTATGAGTTATTATTAGTCTTTTGAGAAGTTCACATCTTATCGACAGCAATAAAACTGAAAAAGTTGATAATGTCGGTAGAATGGATTGATTGATTATGACATGACGATATTGTCTTAATTGATGGGAACTCGAGTAGAATTCCCTAAAAGATAAGATGTTGATTATCAAAAGTGATCTAAATAATTCGTGATGGATGACCATATCCTGTATTAAGACTTGAAATATTATACCGTGAATGATTGTGAACTAGTTATAGATATTATAATCTAGAAAGAACCTAATATTGAATTAAAAAAAATGTTTCTGTTATTTGAAACTTTAGTAAGTATTTGTTGGTAAATTACCTAGACTTTCGCCATTAAGGCAAGTTGAAATTGGTATTGATTATATTTCCGGTGCTGCACCTGTGGCTTGTGCACTGTACGTCAGCACCATCTAAATTAAAGGAATTACCGTACAACTGAGATAGTTGTCGGAGAAAGATTTTATTATACCAAGCCTGTCATCCTGAAGAGCTATGGTGTTATCTTTCCTTATATTTATAGATTACTGTGACTGAGTAAACTGACAATCGAAAGCGATATCCATAACTCGAAATGGAAGAATTGTTCGATCATTTACAAGGTTCTAGCAAATTTGATCCATAGCATGGTTATCATCAACTTCGCATCTGCGAAAGAGGTTATCTATTCCAATCACTACATCCGGTGCTTGTAATGAACATTATGAGTTCCACGTGATGTCGTTCGGATTGACCAATGCACATGTAGCACTCATAAATTCGGTGAATCACGTGTGTAGGCTGTAATTTGATAAATTCATGCTCGTGATCATTAAGGACTATTTGTTTGTTTATAAGTGTAAGAATGAGTTAATAATTAGTTATAGATTGCCCTGAATTGGCTAAACAATGAAAACGTATACCTTAAATATTTAACATGTGATTAAGGACTTAATCCTTTACATAAAATGACCGTTGGATTAATAATGGTAAAATGTATGCATATAGACACTTCAAAAATTAAGAGCCCTTTTAAGACTTTGGATTTTATCAAAAAGAAATGGAAATATGTTTTGACGAATATTTTAAGAAAGGATTTATAAGGGACTATTCCCTTATACACAAACCATTTAACTAAACTTCTGTTTAGGGGTAAATGTTTGTGTATACTTTTAGACAACCAAAGAAAAATTGAGGAAACCCATTAAAAACCATAACTTAAAAATTTGAAACGACAATTTTTGCTTTTCAACTAAGAAAACTCTGACCGAAGTATAAACAAAGGTTTTTCGAATATTTATGAAATCTTATTAAATATTTTCGATAAATCAACAAAAATCGTGTTAATTAAATTCAAATTTATTTGAACATTTTATATAATTCGTCGAACTAAGAAATTTAAAAATTTTGCGTTTACGTTTCATAAAAATTAACTAATAATTATTTAATTAATTATAATAATTATCGACGCTTTAGACGACGGATTGAGTAAAACGGATAAAAATGATAGTTGAGAAGAAACTGAAACATAGAAGATATGAAGAAAGAATTTTGAATAAATACGATTGTGATATTTATTTCATCAGGAAGGTGAACGTAATTACTGACGCATAATATATCAAGAATACCTGAGTGAATGGTGGACATGATAACTATATCATCATGAGAAATGAATATAGATACCGACGCATTATGTAGAAAAGATAAGGAACCAGTTAGGACATGTTCCTTAATAATGAAGGTGCAAAATAAATTGCCGAACGATATAAAAATAAACAATGGTTGTAAAAAGGATAATATAGATAATAAAAAGGGATTCGTGACTAATATGAATCATTAAGATTGAGAAGCCGATAGCGTTAAATGTATAAAAGACCACTTGTGATTGTATAAATATGGAGATAGTGAGATATAGTTATTTGGAATTTGTAAGTATAAGTATTCTATTTATGTCATTTCTGACTAGAAGTATCTTTGACTGAAGAAGTTGTACTGATGGCAATTATGAAGGCATACATCGCCTCATACATTAGTAAACGTCTAGCTATTGCTAAGGTCATCATCTGAATTTGATTCGATTTGGGTCATCGTCGACAGACTGACCAAATCTGCTAATATCATTCTCGTTAATGATAGAATCTTGATGAAGAAATAGACTCTTTTATTTAAAAGAGTTATGTAAACATAGTGTGCCTGTATCGATCATCTATATATCAAGATCCTCGCTTCGCATCGAATTTCTAGAGATTTTCTCAGAAATCAATAAGAACGAACCTTGATGAGAGTACTATGTACCATCCCAAATCGAAGGGACGAGGTAAAGTAACGATACAAAGTAATATAAGTGCTGTTTTATGTTTGAATGATTGACCTTTGGTAATAGACCGTATAATCATTTTCCTTTGGAAAGATTATCATTGATAATTATCGTATTAGGATTGAGATCGGATCTTGTTAGGATCTAAATCTTAGAGCATCTGTAAACAGGAGTGAGATAAAGACACCCGACATACACCCACTGTGAGTTGGACATGTCTCTTAGGTTTAAGGTTTCCTATGATGGCGAACCTATCCTTGCAAAATACCCGACCCGCGAAATCTGAAATGATTGTTGAAATTAGGATTTGATTATTAACTGCCGATAGTGGGCAGGAGGTTATGTGAATGTGAAATGTAGACCTTGAAGTTCCAAATGGGTAGCGAAGTTATGCCAAAATTTTTAACCTTGGAAAAATGAATTCATGATCTGACAAATCATGGGATATAAGTCCCCGTTGTATGGGACCATTGAGATAATGTAAAAGATTGGTTTGAAAGGCATATAAGCTGGATCTACCCTAGGACTTCAAGAACCGCGTGAATTATGTTTCGTAAATTGAACTTGATGGAATATCTATCAAGTGAAAATCTGAGTGTTCTTAGTAAAGCTTAGATCGGCGAAAAGTTGCATTCATCAAAAACCCGTGAACATCATGGATAGAGAAAGTAAGTCAACATTAAGCCTGATCTTATTCCTGTAGTTATGTTTGATGAAACTCGCGTACTATAATGGATTACACTTGTGAGAAAAGACCGAATGTGGAGGAAATACCCACATGGCTTAAACTCTATAAGAAGCAAGTAGTAAGGTAAGATGATCTTTGAGGACAAAGATCCTGTTTAGGGGTAAATGTTGTGACAATCCGTCAATTTATGGTTGATATTTTATTCTCGAATATTATTTAAAAACATTATTTTAATGTTACAATATGAACTCACATATTTTTGGGAAGAAATTTGGATTTACGTCTTGGAGTAGCATCGACTACGTCTAAACCGGAGGATTCAACGTTACGTGCTTACGTTTACATACACCGTCTTTGGTGACAGTCCGACATTTCAGAAAATAAATTTATCCGTGAATATTATTTTGGAGTTTTAAATTTGTGTTGGTTCATAAACTCACAAATTTACGAGAAGAGATTAGGACTTACTATTTTATTTTAACGTCCTTTACGACTAAACCGGAAACCTTAAGATTACGTATTTACGTTTTCGAACTCCGTTTTTGACGAAACAATTTTTATTGGATTCGTTTTGTGACGTTGATTCATAATTTATAAAAACATTTTCGTAAAACGACCCGAGGGCACGCAAATCGAGGAAACTAGAATCGAGGAGTACCCGTAAATAAATGGGGATGAGACAAGTGGGACACTTGTCCCACCCCCAAAATCGGCCACAACTAGCTACTTAACACCATGAGGTGTCAAGAGTAGCTAACAAGCCTTACACATGTCTTAAGCTTAAACATTAAGCTACCTTACAACAAAACCACTTGCCATTTACCATTTCTTTCATTTTCACCATGCAATACCACTCAAAATCCTCTCTACCCTCTCTCTAGTTCGTCCCATATCCCTCAAAACATCCATCATTTGATCAAAATCAACCAAAAAATCTCATGTTATTCATATACATGTTGATGCCCTTTTGAAGCCCTATTGATTGGTGCAAGTTATAACATCCAAGGAGGAGTTTTCATGGAGTAGTAGGGCTGATTTTCCACAAGGTATTCATGAAGAGTGGTGATTATGAAGATGGTCTTGGTGCATCACAAGTATCTCCATCAAAATCCATGTTTTGATCACAACCTACATCATCATGGTGGTATAAAGATTGTCCTCCTCATCTTCTTGTTATTTTGATTATGTAAACATGTATTTTATTTCCTATTGTATATATTTATGATGATTATATGATGATAAAAATGTTAGTGGGGATTTGTTGTTGATAATCATGGATAAAAAGGTGAAAAACTATAAGAAACAAGGTTAAAATCTTGATTAATTTACATGGCTGTATAAAACAGTAAAGAAACATGTTATGAACTGATAAAATGATGAAGTAGAATGGATTTACAGTAAGCTATGGGTCTTGTACATATGTGAGAGTTGGCCATGCAATGGAATCAAAATAATGAGTGAGATATGATCAAAACAAGTTTAGGGTATAAATCTGAGGTTACTGTTTTGGACGATTTTAAGAAAATATTTAGAAGATGATTCAACAGTAGCTATAGAAGAGTTAAATGTAGCACATATCATGTAGTTTATGTGATAAAAATTTGAGCTTCTATCTTCATATAGAAACAAGATATGGCAGTTTTGGTGAAAGTAAAGATAAAAATCAGATTTTGGAAATTAAAAGTATAATAATATTATATAAGCACTCAAAACTTTAATGTATAAAATATAAATTAAAACCCACTAACTCATGGATTCTATTTATATAAATATATAAAAGGTGGAATAAGTGTATAAATATTAAAAATGGAAACTTGTTAAATTTTATAAGTTATAAAACTATAAACATGATTTTTACGACTTTTTCGGCTATTGCCGTAAAATTAACGTTTTTGTTAAATAAAACTTAGATGGTTGGCCCCGTCTAATGAAAACTCTACAAAACTTATATACTGATATATAGACATGTATAACAAGTAAAAACCAATAAAACCCGAACTATAGGGCATACGGACATTAACGAGCTAAGTAAACATATTGGACTAATACTTGGGCTAATAATTGGACTAAATAAGATAAACACCCATAAAAAGAACTTATTGGGCTTAACCCATTTGGGCCCAACTTGAAAGTGTATGTACTGATAATATAAGTAAAAAATGGATTAAAATAAGTTAAATAACTTATAATAAGCTTATTTAGACTTAAGACACGTAAATGGGTAAAACTAGTAAACTAGTATAAAAGTTATCGACACACAACTCTAAAATGAGTAAACGAGAATATGTAAACCCACTTGATCATCATCATATGTACAAAATCATCATATGTATACATAATTGTTATTTTTATAAAGTCATTGCACATGAGTCTAAGACCGATTATTATTTGTCTAGGTTTCCGTGATTGAAGCACGTACCGTACGTCTGAATTGCCGATAACCCGCCTTCCCATATCAACGTGAGTTCATAGCCTCGCACTCTTTTAAATGTTTTTATAAATGTTTTATAAACCCGCGAGGGAGATAACATGTTAGTTTTTATAAAACTAGGACACCATTTGTCCCGATTGTTTGTTTATTGATTTTGGACCCGAATGATTGAATGACCCGATTGTATGACCCTATGAATGATTAAAGGACCCGATAGATGAAATAAAAATGGATTATTAAAGTTAGGTTATGTCACTAAAAGTCCCATTAGCATGAATTGTGAACTACCGGGATTTGGTAGACGCTTATACATTTAATAGTACTATTTGGGGACGATCACCCCAGTTCGCGCCTTGACGGTTGATCCCCGTCGTGCCACATTGATTGGTAAGCGAATTTATGTATGAGAAGATTTCCATAGCGTGACCTTTGTGACGACACGCTACTTTAGATGGGCAAAATTGGTATCGGGTTAGCTACCCGTTTTGGTTTAGTAAGGTAACAATGTCATGCGGCTTATAATAATCCAAGTTTACAAAATAATATTAGACGCTTCGAATTACGATGTATTGCCTGACTAGCAATACAGGGTCATACTATTGATATTATGTTCGTGTTTTGGTTTTATATAACCATATTCATATAACGGTTTTTATTTGATCTATACAATGTTGCAAAACGTATTGTATGGTGTTTTTAACGACAATGATGTTGGGTCAAAATTATGAGTTGATGCGTCAAAAACAACAAAATAAGAAGACAAGGACTACTTTTGCCAAAGTTACATACAACAAGCCGTTGGAGTCTTTTTATTACTTTAGCTTTCTTTGTAAGCTATGTTTTCTAGTATATAAAGAAAACACAGGACGTAGGTTTTACATATCTTTTCATTCACAATGTAACCTACAACAAGCTTTGATCTCTAGGCATGGGATTCAATGTATACATGCCTAGAGTTGTTTGTGTTAATCATTAATACAAACACACTTTGGGAGAATTCATCTTGTTAACATCTTGTTCATATTAATGTTCTATTCCGCTATGTTTTATACATATGAACATTGATAATCCTAGATATAATGGTTCTTAACCATTGAGTCGAACGATCATAGGACTCCACAATTGGTATCAGAGCCTAAGGCTCGTGATATCTAGGAGATACAAGGTGTTATGTTCGTGTTGCTGTGAAGCCACTGTCCAGAATTAGTGACAGTTTTAGTGACGGTTTAGTGACGGTCTGTCAGATCTGTGACAGATTTGCAACGTTTTTGCGACAGATCTTGTGTCGCAAAAAGAATAGGAGGAAGGAGTAAGGAGATCTGCGACAGTTTACTGACGAGTTAACTGTTGCTAAAGGTGCATCAAAAGAAATTCGTTCTTAGGGTTTTATTATAAACCCTAGTTCCTATAGATCTTCAAGTTGACGTGCTGCTGGCCTTGGGGAATCGATTCTTCATCGATGATGAACCCTAGCAGCATGTTTTTTTTAAGCAAATGTGTTTAGGGTTTGATATAAACCCTAGATCTGTTATGGGACAGATCTCAACAGCAAGCATGATGAAACCCTAGATCGACTTATAAAACAGAGAAGAGGTATTGCTGTGTGATCGTGATGTGCATGATGGTTGCTGAATTCATGGTTTTTAATAAACCATATTCGTTAATGATAAACACTAGGTTTTAGGGTTTCGGTTTTTCTTGATACGAATCTGCTTATCATATTTTGCTTCCTGCGGCTTCAAGATAAGGTTCGTTTATATGTCTTATTTGCTGTTTGGAAGGAAGAAAAGAAAAGGCTGCTTTTGTTTAATAATACTGGAACGAGATGGACACAGTCCAAGAAAAGATAGTGACTAAAGTTTTCAGAACATCACGTAAGTACTTTGTTTGTTTGTTTGGTGATATTATCTGAATAAAAAAAAGGGTATGGTATCCCGTGAGATGTGTGATGTTGCAAGAATCCAATTGACGTGGGTTTCTGTGTTAAAGTAAGTGAATTGGTAGAAAGAGAAATGATAGTACGTGTTTCTGTTTGAGCAAGAAAGAGTATATTCGAATACCTTTGTACAAAGTTATTTGTGCATATATTATTCGTATTGTTCAAGAAACAGCAGCAGATCGTGTGTTGAGGGTTAACTGTGACTTTGGATCATGGAACCTCAATTACATGAGATGAATTGGTTCGATGCTGCCAAAAGATCTGTTGTTCATATCACGTGACATACATGTGATATTCTTGGTATTCGCTGATCTATATTCGATATTATTGCTTTGTAAAACCAGAAAGCATCTTTGGACGTGTGAGAATAAAAGAAGACTTGATTCCCATTGGTTGATACAACTACAGTATTATTCACGTGTGTATCAACAGCAGGAGGAACATATGGAAAAGATTTGGTCGTTTTTATATTTGCCTGAAAAGATAAGTATTGACCAAGTTATGGTATTCGTATGGTTGATACATGGGATTAAGAAGAAAAGGCGAAGATTGTGAAGTATTTTTCGATTGATAAATACTTTATGATTTGTTTTTACTTTGTGTTATCATGTGAAAGATAAGATGGAGACCAGCATGTCAGATAGTGATTCTTGATTTTATGAGTTTAGCCAAAAAGATGCCTACTGTTTGCTTTTGGTCTAAAGAAAAGAAGGACTATAGTCACATGGAGTGGGACGTACAAGTATTTGCTGGTCAAAATAATGTGTTCACACGGTTGAGTTCACATGATTGGCTGATGACAGTAGGGTATTTTCTATTCAAGTATTATTATTATTTGTATCCATTGTTATATTTTCAACGCTGATAGGAGTTATTTAGCCGTTGACACAAGCGCTGACACGTGAAATTTTAAGCGCTGACAGAATTATTCGCAGCCACTGACAGAAAGTTTTGGAGATGTTTTGGTTCGAAGTTTGGTTTATTCACAGCAACTAGGTCTTAAAGGTATAAAGGCTCGTTTTATTTCTATTGATTACGAAGAAAAGTTTTTATTATTTGTTTGAAGACGAAGTAGATTTTCGCGAGTTTGTGTTCTATCATATCTTAAAGTCGTGAACTTCCAGTCATTGACTTTTAAGGTAACTTGTTCGTGCTTTTAATGGTTGGTGACGAAGACTTGTCATAACACTTGAAGGAGTTACATTATCGTGCTCAGTGTCTCACAAAGGATGAGAATATTGACAAGGGATCGAGGTCTACTTATACTTTGTGCCATGAGTATAAGTTCTTTGTTACATGTTTAGTACAAGACATGGAACGCAAGTTCGGGTTATTCTACTTCATCATCAAGTAAGTCGTAATTAGATTTCTTCATATGTGATCATTACATAAAGCCTACAGAATTTGAAGATTCAAGAATGATTAACACAATTTAAGGGGAAGCTAAATTGTTCATGTGTTAATCATTTACATGTAACATTAAGGTGAAGGTGTTTACTACTGCTCATTAGTTTTACTACAACTTGTGTGAGTTTCTATAGCTCAAGTTCATTTAATTTTATCCTGCTGTTCTTCATGGAGGGTAATTTGAGACATAGAAAACTTGTACTAGTGGTGTGGTATTATTTAAGCAGTGGTCGAAATCAAGGTTGCTTACATACAAGACCCCTATTTGGATCATGTCAAAACAGGGGAAGAAGTCTACACAATGCAATCTGTTGATCCTTGGTGTTATATGATTTACAAAGAATGCGAGCTTAAGGGGAAGTGTTTTTGACATCATCAACTAGGGGAAGATTGTTGGGTCAAAATTATGAGTTGATGCGTCAAAAACAACAAAATAAGAAGACAAGGACTACTTTTGCCAAAGTTACATACAACAAGCCGTTGGAGTCTTTTTATTACTTTAGCTTTCTTTGTAAGCTATGTTTTCTAGTATATAAAGAAAACATAGGACGTAGGTTTTACATATCTTTTCATTCACAATGTAACCTACAACAAGCTTTGATCTCTAGGCATGGGATTTAATGTATACATGCCTAGAGTTGTTTGTGTTAATCATTAATACAAACACACTTTGGGAGAATTCATCTTGTTAACATCTTGTTCATATTAATGTTCTATTCCGCTATGTTTTATACATATGAACATTGATAATCCTAGATATAATGGTTCTTAACCATTGAGTCGAACGATCATAGGACTCCACAAATGATTCGTATAATGATTTTTAAGGCAAATGCCTATATTATGATTTTCGATAAGGATTTGTATAAAACGACTTTGGCTATTTTATGGCCTATTAAAATGATTTGTACAAGATGATTTTCAGTAATAATTTTATACTGATATTATATTGATGGATTTTATTAAACTCTATGAATTCACTCGGCGTTATCGCTGACCTTTTCTTTTAACATGTTTTATCTCAGGTACTTGAAGGTAATTCTCGGGAAGACGACAAGAATTCATGGCCCGCACTTAAACAATATTTTTCCATTCAAATACTTTGTAAAACTTTGTATGAAATATAATGACTTGGGACCGATGTAACTTTGATATTATTGAATGGAAATGCTTTATAAATAAACGACGCGATTTTTATGCGTTGTCTATGATGTGAGTAATGTGTTATCCCGTAACACCAACTAGTCTTCCGCTGTATCAAGTTGTATAAAATTTGGGGGTGTTACAATCTATAACCCACTTTTTTTACGGAATAACTAAGTGGTTGAATGACAATAGGGTTTGATCTCCTCTACTTAAACGTTTAACCAAAGTTAAACTCTAAGCTCCAATCTAAACATTCATATGCATCTTTGGCTATATGGTTTAGTTGGTATCGAGAGAGAAAGATTTTCTAGAGTTTAAGCTCTTGTATTAGTTACCTTTCTCTCCTAATGTACACTCCTTTATATAGGCAGTGTAAATTAGGGTTTGCATTTTGCATGTACCAATGCATCAGTTTATCCAGTGGGTGGTTGATGCCCATGCTGGATAAACAGTACAAAGTACTTAATAAACTATTCTAGAAAAGATAAAGGTTGTACTTATATCTAAGTATACAAGCAACCTACTTTGACTTAAAGTTATCTTTTCCCACCTAATGCAAATCATCAGAATACTGAAGAGTCTTCAGTATCCTAGAGGAGATCGACATCATTCAGTTTGGTATTGTCAAGCCAAACTGAACTGAAAGCCCTTCTTCAGTCATTGTTCTTCAATAACTAGACTACCTAGTATTTGAAGCGAAGACTCCTTTGTCTTCTAAGTTCACTGAAAGGGGAGTGCTGAACTTTCTTCAGCTTTAAAGTCTTCAGTAGGAACTTTGTTCCTCTGGTCATCCATCAGCAGACTAGCCTTACTACTGAGCATAAAACACTTAGGGGATTTTATATTCAAATCCTAGAGTTGCTTCAGGGTCAGTAATTACTGAGCCAACAATCTCCCCCTATTTGGATATACAAATAGCCTAAGTCTAATGTCAGTAGCAAGTGAGTATAACAACTTCTTCTTACTTGCACTGAACAATTAATAACTTATAAACATCAGATAATCATTTATTCAACAACATTACAAATTACAACAAACATTATTACAAATGATTATTTGCTTCTCCTTAGACCTAAGTTCTTCAATGATGGAAGTCTGAGTTAATGGATCTGAGTTTCTATTATCCAATATAGCAAGCAAGCACATGCTGAAGGTTTTAGCAGCATCAGTAAGTCCTGGACCACCATGAAGAGAGTAAAAGATCCTTTGAACATTCAAGACAAGTTCATTGTTCATTTCATCAAGATCACTTATGCCCACAAAGTCTTGACGTTCTTGATGATTGAATAATCATTCCTAGTTCTGGTTCGTCCAGTACATGACCAAGGAGATGATTTTGAAACTGAACAAGGCCTTTGTATTTGTTTGTAGTAACAAAGATTTCACTAACTTCAGGTTGTATCAGATTTGCCCTTTTGTTCATCTCCAGTATTGGATCTTGATCTTCCAGAGAAGCTTGAGTGTTGATGTTCAGAATTTCACCTAGTCTTTCATGATTTCTCATATAGTGCTCGATTCTGGTGTGAACTTCATCCCATCTCTTGGATTTCCTTTTCTCAATTATCACACTCATTTCCATCCCTTTAGTATAAGAAAGTTCTTTTCCTTGAAAGTTTTCAAGTATCTCATCAGTTCCATCACCTCTATAGAACTTGAGATGGATGTCACCTTTGTTGGTCAACATATCAACATTGGGGATTGGTGAGATGTTTCTTTTGTTGAGTCTTGTTATTCAAAACTTTTCATATAACACTTTCTTCTTGAAGACACTTTCTATTTCAACTCTTCCAATTTGCTCATACAAGCTTAGCTTTAGATCTCTTAGATTTTCTTCTTGCTGAAGCTTGTATAACTTGTCAAGTTCTTCCTGAGTGGCCACTCCAGTGCTGATCAACTGATCATTTAGAGTAAGATCTTTGTTTTTGGGTATTAAGGGAGGTGAACCTTGCATATCATCATCTTAGGCTGATGACTCCCCTTACCCTTTGCTGGGCTCTTTTTAGTGATGGGTGACTCCATGGATTGTTTCTGAGCCTTCTTTTGGGCATGTTTCTGAAAGAGCTGTTGGATTGTGTTTTTCTCCCCCTCAGCAGAAGACTGCCCAGCAGATTTTGATGATCTTTCAGCAGGGAAGAAGCCACAAATATGATCAAGAGTGGTAGTTACCTTGGCCAACATAACTGGAACAGTTTTAAGGGCATTTAACTTCTACTGAACCTCTTCAGAAATGGTCAGCTTTTGTTTCTCCAGCAACGCCACTCTATCTTTGATCTTGGACACAGAATCACACAAGGTATTAACTTGGCCAGGAACAGGTGTGAATTCTGGTGGAAACTCCATGGAATCATCATTGATGGATTTCATTAGAGAGGACATCTCTTGCTTAAGGGAAGTGGTGGTGGCCATATCTTGGACTAAGGGCTTCAAAGTAGCAATGAGGACATCCTTAATTTGTTCAACGGAAGGAGGATGTGGTCTTGCTTTGATATTTGAGATTTCGTTGTCGGCAAGCACCTTTTCTTCCTTCAGTCTGGCAACCTGTGATTAAAGAATCAACACTTGATTGGTTAATTCTTTTACCTGCTCAGCTCTGGGTGAAAGTGGCAATAGTGTTGCATCAGCAGGTTCTTCATCACTGTCATCTAGATTGACTGGAATTCTCTCATTGAACCCAACTTCTTTCTCCAGATCATCTCTAGACATACTGACAACAAAAGTAGGCAAGTGTCCCACCTTGGCTCCAGTGGTGAGAGGCACTTCCTTGGGAATCTTTAGAGCATCAGCATGAGTGTGTGGATCAGTTTCAAGCCCTTCACCACCAGGGTTGGTTTGACCTGATGGATCCTGAGAAAGAGTCCCTGATAAATTTAGATCAATGATAATGTTTTTGGTTCCTTCAGTAGAACCCTGTTGTGGGGGAGCTACATCATTAGAAACAGATAGGCCAGGGTCAGCATCAGCTATTGGATTTGCTGACACATCATTCCCTGATGTAGACTCAGAGTGATAAGTGATAGAAATTGGTAATGAAGTATGACTTGTATTCAGAATGAAAGTACTTACCAATGCTGACTCCACACTACTTAGCTAAGGGTGAGCTCCATCTTCACCCTTCTCTCTTAAAGAAGTTGAGAGATGGGTTGCTTGTTGGGCCTCTTTATGCATATCTCCTCCAGCAGAGACTGAAGGTGATGGTTGGCTGGGGTTCTTGTCCTTGGCTAGGGACTTGGTCTTCTTCAAAGGATGGCCTTGGGAATCATCATCAATCTTATTTGAGGAAGATTGTGTGAGGGTTTTCCTATTTCTGGACCCACGTCTAACCTTCTTGGTATTAATTGATGTTTGCTTCTGACGAGGTCCAGATGAAGCTCCAGGCTTTTTTCCCTATAGATCCCCTTCTCCAGTTAGAGAAGTGTCTTTGGGAGCTTTGTACACTACTGGACCATCTGCTGAGCAGATGTCCAGCATGGGTTGTGTAAGAGGAGGATCAATGGTGCTGACTGGAATGTTCCAGCGAGTAAGATCAAAGGTCTTAAAAATTAGTTGCTCTCCAGTTATTTTTGAAAAATCATTTCCAAGATGGTCAGCAAAAAGGAGAGATAGAAATCTGGTGTACACAAAGGTTTTCTCTCTAGTCTTTTTCTCCAGCTTCCCATGGAGATCTTCAAAAATAAGCCTCCCAAAATCAGCTTTGACTCCTTGGCCAGACAGTATAAAATGATAGCATCTTTTTGGTTGATCTGGTCAAGGCCTCCAGTTTTCCCCCCCAAACATTCGATGAGTATGGTCATCAATAATTTCCATCTTGGTGGCAAAGTACTCCTTTTTAACCCCCCTTTTTCAGAAATTTCTTCAGTATACCCGATTTCTTTAAAGAAATTTTTAACAACCATAAAATCATCAGGTACTGCTTCATACTCATTAGGGTTTTCCAAATAATCTAACCCTAAAACTTTTCTAAATGATTTTAACCCAAATCTACCATGAATCCCCATCGTGGTAAAATCAAACTCAATGGACTTCTAGTTGTTAGAAGCCTCTGTTGTAAACCAAAACTCTTTTAGCACATTTTGAAACATCATACCATGATCTTCATATAAAGCATACCTTAAAACACTTTTGGTTAGATAAGTAAAAACTTGTTCCCCAGGAACAGACTTAATGGATTCAGGTTTAAGCAAGCTGATGTTGTTTGGTTTGAAGAAGATGTCATCAATGGGATAGTTAACATGAGTGGATGGTTAAAGAGTGATTTTGGTAATCTTAGGGGTGGAAGATGATTCAGCCATTTATGTTTCAGTGTGTGTTTTGAAAGAGAGAAAGGTTGTGTGTGTTTATGGATGAAAAGAATTTTTAGCGTGGAATGAAATCCAGTTGTTAGGGATTATATAAAAACTTTAACTGATTTGTAAAAAGTTTTTAAACCATTTGAAAAAGTTATAAATCTTTTAGGGTTTCTTTTGAACATTTGGCACAAACTTTCTCATTAATGTTCTGCAAAAAGGTATGATTTTATGTTGCTTTGAACAGTGAAACGCCCCATGTGTCATGGAGTTGTTGACTGTGGATGGAGACGTTTGAAATTTCCTTAATTAACAAATGACACCTTTTTGAAAGAATGTTTGTTTTATTCACAAGAGATTTAATGCCATTAACTCTTTTGAATGACATGATTGATGGGTTTTAAATGTTGTTGCTCAGATATGCTGAAGCTGATGGCAATACTTGTGAGCTTCAGTGCGTCAGATGAGGCGACAAAACCCCATATACATGTTCACATAAGTGAACAAGACATATGACATTGCACGCTCCTCTACTCAGGCCTAGCTACTCATTTGTATTAAAATTTTGTTCAGCATTGCTAAAGGAATCTTTTGATGATTGGTGATGTATTTGTTCAGCTTCAGTGAATCAGATAACGTGACAAAACATCATATACACAATCACATAAAGTGAAATAGACACATGACATTGCACACTCCTTTACTCAGACAATGCTACTTAACATTAATCAAAATCTTTTAAGAAATGCTGAACCTTCAAGCTTCTTCAGTGAATGCTGAAGGTTCAGGTTTTGTATCATCAATGTTCAGCATACCAAGCTCCATTATCAATCTTTTGAAAGTTGGTTCATCCAATGGTTTGGTGAAGATATCAGCCAATTGGTATTGAGTGGGGATTAAATGTAATTCAATGTCCCTTTTCACAATGTGATCTCTGATAAAGTGATATCTGATATCAATGTGTTTTGTTCTTAAGTGGAGGACTGGATTATTGGATATTGCAATAGCACTTGTATTATCACAAAAGATTGGTACCTTTTCATATTCTATGTCATAATCAACAAGTTGGCTTTTCATCCAAAGAACATTGGTACAACATCCAGTAGCTGCTACATATTCAGCTCCTGCTGAAGACATGGCAACTGTTTGTTGCTTTTTAGCACTCCAACACACAAGTTTGCCACCTAGCAATTGGCAGGCACCAGAAGTGCTTTTTCTGTCTAAATTGCAACCAGCATAGTCAGAATCTGAGTACCCCTTTAGATCAAAACCTAAGGATTTGGGGTACCAAATACCTAGACTTGGTGTACCTTTTAGGTATCTGAAGATTCTCTTAACAGCAGTAAGGTGTGATTCCTTTGGATCTGCTTGGTATCTTGCACAAAGGCATCTAAAGAATTGAATGTCAGGTCTGCTTGCAGTTAAGTACATGAGTGACCCAATCATACCTCTATACTGAGTCTCATTGACTGATTGTCTAGTGAGATCAGGTCCTAAGTTGTTAGGGGGTACCATTAGAGTCTTCATTGAAGCACAATTGATATCATACTTCTTCAGTAGATCCTTGACATATCTTTCTTGATTGATGGACATGACTTGGTCAGATTGTTTAATCTGAAGACCAAGGAAGTATGTGAGTTCTCCTATTATACTCATCTCAAACTTGCTGGTCATAAGCTTGGAAAATTGTTTGCAAAGTTTCAAGCTTGTAGAACCAAAGATTATGTCATCCACATAAATTTGTACCAGAATGGTGTCAATTTTAGATTTATAGATGAACAAGGTGCTATCTATTTTTCCTCTGACAAATTTATGTTCAATGAGAAAAGTTGAGAGAGTTTCATACCATGCTCTTAGAGCTTGCTTCAGTCCATACAAAGCTTTGTAAAGCTTGTAGACATGATTTGGGTATTTACTACTCTCAAAGCCATGAGGTTGGGTAACATAAACTTCTTCTTTTAGGTCACCATTTAGGAATGCACTTTTGACATCCATTTGGTAGATTATGAAGTTCATGTAAGTGGCATATGCAAGGAAGATTCGTATGGCTTCCATACGTGCAACTGGAGCAAAGGTTTGATCAAAATCAACACCAGGCTCTTGATTGAATCCTTGGGCCACCATCCTAGCTTTATTTTTGGTCACTGCATTGGTTTCATCTCTTTTGAGCTTGTAAACCCATTTAGTGCCAATGGTTGACTTACCATATGGCAGAGGAACCAATTTCCAGACTTTATTTCTTCAAATTGATTGAGTTCCTCTTGCATGACATCCACCCATCCAGGGTGTGTGAGTGCTTTAGAAACCTTTGTAGGTTCAGTTTCTGAGAGAAAATTTGCATAAAGGCATTCTCCAGATGAAGCAGCACTCAGTTTCTTTGCCATAGATCTAGTGACTCTACCTTCACCAGGATTACCTAGTATGTTCACCAGTTGTATGTGACTATTTTGAGTCCAAGATTTTTGTGGAGCTGGAGAATAGGTACTGGTATCATGATTAGAGCTAGAACTTGGAAGTCCATGACATGGACTTGGACTTGGAATGTCTCTAGTGTCTTCTGAAGGATATTCAGTGGACAAGGGTTCAATCATTGGAGGACTTCCTTCTTGGTCAGAAGAAATATATCCAAGACCTAATTCCCTAGAGATGATAGGAGAGCTTTGAGCAAGGGGTGCATATTGTTCTTCAGCAGCTTCATATGATTGATCATTTTGATCATGTGTGTCAGCATGCTGATTGTTTTAAGACTGACCATTTTGGTCATTTGTGTTTTCTTGCTGATCATTTTGAGATTGATCATTATTTGATTGACAGCCATCAGTATGTGATATTGAAGGATTTCCTTTTGTAGGACTTGTCATATCTTCAAATGGTTAAATATGAGGGACTGAATTGCTTATTTGATATTTTTGAGAAGGCTCATAATGATTAAAATCATCAGATGGATAATTTTGAGATTCATGTATATGAAGTTCATCATCTGATGCATTTGTCTTCTTGTGTTGAAGACTTTGTATGCTTTAGATACTAGGTAGTATCCAAGAAAATAACCATCATCAGATTTTTCATCAAACTTTCCAAGGTGATCCTTGTGATTGTGAATGAATACTGGACACCCAAACACATGTAAGAATTAAATGTTTGGAATTCTCCCCCTGAAGACTTTATAGGGAGTCTTCATGTATCTCTTCACAATAATGGATCTATTTTGAGTGTAGCAAAAAGTAGCTACAACATCAGTCCAAAAGTGCTTAGAGAGAGCAGATCCAGCAAGCATTGTTCTTGCTGCTTCAATCAAAGTTCTGTTCCTTCTTTCAGCCACACCATTTTGTTCAGGTGTGTAAGGAGATGAGAAATTTTGGGAAATTCTTTTGTCATCACAGAATTTGATCAGTGAGTGATTTCTGAATTCAGTGCCATTGTCAGTTCTAAGTTATTTGACATGAGTTTCATTTTGATTTTCAACTCTTTTGATGAATGACATAATGGCATTTGGTGCATGGCTTTTCTTTGTCAGAAAATATACCCAGGTGTACCTTGAGTACTCATCAACAATGACAAGTGTATATTTTTCATGACAAATGGCCCTAGGTGATACTGGACCAAATAAGTCCATGTGAAGCAAATGAAGACTTTCTTTGATTGAGAAAGTTTGCTTTGTTTTGAAACTGGCCCTATGGTGCTTCCCTTTTTCACATACTGAGCATGGTTTGTCCTTGGAGTAGACAAGTGAGGGAAGAACAATAACAAGATTTTGTTTTGCCAGCAGAGTTATTGTTTTGAAATTGAGATGTGAGAGCCTCTTATACCAAAGCCACTTGGTAATATTGGAAGCTTTAGTAAAGAAGCATGTCTCCTGAGTAGAGTTCATGTTCATGACATAAACATCTTTGACTCTTAAAGCAATCATCACAATTTCATGATTGGAGTTGAATATTGTACCTTTTTTGTCATCAAACACCACAAGATACTTTGCATCACAAAGTTGACTTATCTTGATGAGGTTGTGCTTCAATCCATTTACATATGCTACCCTTGAGAAAACTATACCATTGCATTTCACTGAACCAAATCCTTCAGTAGTAGCTGATGAGTTATCACCAAAAACAACTTTAGGACCTTGTTCCTCCTTATACTTGTGCAGATAACTTTTGGTGCCAATCATATGCCTTGAGTAGCCACTATCTAGGTACCAAATAGGCTTCGTGAGATCACACTACACAAGTTAAGGAAATGGTCAGTTTTGTTTTGAAACCCACCTTTGTTGGGTGGGGGTTTTAGATCTAGAAGGTGTTCTAGATCTGAAGGTTCCTCTTGTAGAGGGTATGTGTGATTGCTCAGAAGAAGAAGAGGTTTGAACAGCTTGAGCTTTCTTAGCCTGGAGAGCTTCACCTCTTCTGAATCACTCTATATGGTTGTGATCAGATGTAGTGTTCACATTGCTTCCACAAGTCTCACAACATTTGGTAATAGAGTTTGGGCTTCTTGGTTTAATACCTCTTCTGAGTGAGATGATCCGATTATGTCCATGAGTGTCATGGTCATAACTTCCACAAATATTATAAACAGGGTAATAGTGGCAGTCATCTGGGTGATGATTGCCCATACCACAATGAATGCATGGTGGGAAAGGCATATTTCGCCTGGAATGAGATGCTTCAGATTTGTGAGCATCAGCACTTGTTTTAGCCAGCATATACTGAGTGTGTTCACAAGTGCGATGATCAGTCCTTTCATATTTAGTACAATAAATCACTCTTAAGCAAGTTTGAGTGAGATGGTTGTTTTGACCACATAACTCACAAGCTCTTTTGAATTGTGTCTTGTACTTTAAATGAGGAGAATCGGAAGGTTCATCTCTGAATCGTGTTGGTGTTTGCTGATGTCTAAGTTGTATTTTAAGATCATTGATCTCTTGCATTACCAGAGATATTCTCTTATCTTCCTCAGATTTAGCATTCTTTAATTTATTTGATGAAACTGAAGAGGTAGTTCCCATATGTGAACCTTCAGCAAGAGCTGAAGAGTTCTTTGAAGTGTCAATTTTGACATGTTTGGAAGAACTACCTTTGTGTGTGTTGTGTGACTTGATGATAGACTGGATAGATTTGGGTCCAGTAGAGGGTTGAGCACCAGCCAGCTTCTCCAAAGGAGGAAGTGGGGTACTTACTTCAATCTCTATATCATCATATGAGTCATCCTTAGTAACTGAGGATTCAGCTTGTGCTGAAGTGTCAACACATGCTTGAAACTCAGGAAGAAGGATTCGTCCAGTGTCATGATTGGGTAAATTATCTTCACCTGACCTTTCAATGTCAGGGATCGAGCTACCAACCTCATTTGAGGCTTTGACAAAAACAATAGGTTTGGTGCTGGAGGATCCTTCAGCACCAAGCATTTTCTTCTTTTGAGCAGGTATTTATTTACTTATGCATTGATTTACCCTATCAAAGTTTCTAAGCCAAGATTTAACAATGTCTTTTGTTTCTTTTAGTTCCAATCTAAGAGAATTATTTTCCTCCAAAATTTCTTTGTTCAATTGTTGAAAAGTAAGAATTTCAAGTTTAGCTTCTTTCAGCTCTATTTGCTTACTTTCAAAATCTTCAAGTTGTAAGACAAGTTTGTGAAATTTTTCAAGCAAATTGTTTCTTTGCTCTTCAACAAATTTTAGATCAATGCACAAGTAATCAAAGACAAATTTAATGTCATCTTTATCTTCTAATTCAAGAAGAGTTTGTACCTTTTTTATTGTGACATTGACCCATTCTCCATTTTTGGCACTTTCTCTGGTGACAACATTTGAGCTTTCCCCCTCATCATCAGCAAGTGCCATTAACACTTTTAAATTTACCAACTCATCATCATCTGAAGAAACATCTTCTTCATCCCATTCATATGCTTCAGCAACAAGTCCTTTGTTCTTGTCTTGCTTGGGGTTCTTGGATAAGGAGCCTTCAGTACTCATTAAGGCCAATATTGCCTTGATTTCCCTGTATTTGGCCTCAAAGTCTTTTGTAGGCCTGAGTTCAACCCTGCTTTGCTGAAATGGAGTAGAAGCAATTTGTTTTAGTTGAAATGATGATTGACCAGTTGGTCTTGATTGAGTTTGTGAGGAATATGAAGGGAGAGATGTTTTTGAATAACAATCCCTAGCATAGTGACCAGTCTTCTCACATTTGTAGCATTCAGTGTCAACTGAAGCTTTTATGGAGCTGGAGAACTTTCCTCCTTTCTTAAAGAACCTTCTAGACTTGGCCAGAAGTGCTCTTTCATGAAATGTTGGAGTATGCTCGTGTCATAATAATTAATTATATGGCTAGACATATGTGAGCCTATGGGGTCACACACATATACACAGAGGTACCATTTAATATGACGTATATATTGTATTTACGTTATATATATAACCTACAAAACACAAGAGAAAAAGTTAGAAAGACCAAGGTGGTCAAGTGTAACTATCAAAGTAATTAGTGCTAATTGATTTAGTCATTACTACTAATCAATTAACATAAATGGAGATAGGTTACCACTTTTTTCATGTCTCCTTTTTTTGAATGAATATAGACGTCCATTTTAGGTACAAAAATGGGGGTTGTATGTTTTTTCTTGATAAGCCTTTTATTAAAGTAGTTTAAGGCTTGTTGGTGAATTACGGGTTATAGACTAGCATCTATTTGGTATACAAGGACGTGTAGTGTGTTTCTACATAGAGGTGATCTACTTTGGTCACTTGGGTTTCTTGGTTAGATCATGTGTTGGTAATGGTCTCCGTTCGATCCTACCGAATCACGCTACAAAGGTATACTTTTATCTCCTTTTTTTATTGATTAATCATATGACTCTATGGATCCGTTTATAGGTGATCTTTCCGTTGCGTTTATTATTTATTCATATCATTTTTATATGGATAATCACCTATAGTGGTATCACGAGTCATCATATGATGTCATATGATTATCGAGTATGCGTAAAAGTGGCTAAATTTCGCGTTTTTGATGGTTTTTATTAAGCCGATTTAAAAACAGCCCATATGAGTTTATTTTCGAAATTAAACAGACCCTTAGGAGGTCTTAAAATATGTTTTTTGATCTCTATGCCACGGGTTACGCATACGTTAATTGGTATTGTTATCGGTACGTGTAAAATGACTTAAAAACGCTTGTTTTGGCACGATTTGTGAATCGGTTTTAGAACAGCTCTATCGACATGATTTCTGTAATTATATGATAATTATAAGGTGCTTAAAATGTGGTTTTTATATCCTATGATCACTGGTTACACGTACCAATCGGGGTTTAATTAATTGTTGATTATTTCTTCGATTTTGTTGGCTAACAAGTGTTTCTTGTTGTTTAATTTTGTTTCCATGGCAAATACATGCATGTTTGGCCATGGACTTAGCCAACACCTTGTTATATTCATAATATTATGGTATTATTATGTTTCGTATGCAAAGCCGATGAAAACCTATACCAAATGTGACATGTTGTGTGTTAATTTGCATTTAATTTCAGTTTTGGGGTTTGCCATTGTTTCGGCTTAATTAATATGTTTTGATGTTGGTTATAACCATTGTTTGGGCACTTTACAGTAGTTTAATGATAGGTTAAATGTTTTTAGTCATAAATAAATTGTAACCGATGCTTGGATGGGAATGGCTAAAGAATTAAACACATATTGTGAAATTCGGAGCTGCTGAGTGACCTGCACTAAAACGTGATTTGCCGGAGTTCCATAAGGAGATGGAAGCCCAAATTTGGTGTGCTGACACACAACTCATGGGCCTTCAAAAGTCTCAACTGGACCTCAGGCTAGGGAAGACTCCTTCTATGGGTTTTGGGCCCTTGAAGTCGACTGGATTTTTTTGGCAGATTTGGGCCTCATGTTCATTTTGGGTTCTACTTGCTCTTGATGGTCTTGGAGCAAGTGGGAGCCCACTTTGTGGTTGTGTTGACTTACCCTTAGTTGACTTCTTGGTCCTCGTGATGGCTCACGAGATCAGACTTAGGTTTTTTATCGGTTTGAGGCTTTGCATACTTGTGGTTGTGTGGTTGCTTATTTGCATGATATCTTGCTATAACTTGCAAATGTTTTTGTAAAAACTTAAAACCAATCACAAACCAATTACAAAACTAAATATTTGATTTAGTTTAAATTTTAAATATGATTTAAAACTAAAATCTTGTTTTTATAATAACTCGTAACGTGTTTTGAATGTTATTTCTTTTATGTATTGTCTAATCTAATATTAATTCCATTTAGGTTTTATATTAGTCTTTAGCTTGGACAACTTGACACGCATAAATTAAAACAAGATTATAATTAAGTTAAGAAATGTTTTTAACTTGTGCTACGATGGATGAATGCATGCTTCCTCGTACACACTTTTGATTTGTAAATCAAACTTTTATACCCGTCTCAAATGTAAGTCATGCCGTCCAATCGTTTGAGATCACTTGCAATTACTTTTTGCATCTTGTGAGACGGATGTGAATTGTAACCCGAGGTGATTATTATCTATGCGTGAGACCTAGACTTATTCTCGCATGTTCTCAAATTGGATGACTTAATCGATACAACGGTGAGACCTTGACCGAGGCAAGGATGGGACTAAACATGCCAGTTTAACATTTAGTGAAATGTTTACTTGTGTCATGGGTCCCATAAGGATCTAAGAATTGCACAAGATTTGAAATTGATGAACGTCATCTACCTGTTGAATCTATCATTCCTAGCAGATCAACTGATGTGGTGGTGGAACCTCAATGAGGATCTTAGCCTTTTCGTAAAATTAATTGTTTTTATAAACTTGGGTAGTTAATTTTAAAAGGATAATTATCAAAAATACTAAATATGAACTTTGTATTTCTATTAATGATTTTGTGCAACACAAACTGTAAACAAAGTTTGTTTCCTTTTGTGTTAGAGGAAAACAAACTAAGTCTTCTTTCCTTGTAAGAATAAGACTCGTTCCCATCCTTTCTCCTTGTATGAGAAAGCTGTAATAGGAACACTTGAATCTTCTCAAATCTAATCAATCTTAATACACACCTACTCAAGAAATCGCATTGTCTTGTAAGTCAAAACGATTAAGTACGGTTGCATATCTTAAAGTGTTAAGATATTGTATGAGTCTTGATTAGAAATTGAAGTCTCATTAAACCGTGAGAGGAAAGGAAATTACTAGCATGTTTTTATAGTATATTTTACTTACACAAACAAGTTCCATAAGATTCTACACACCTTTGAGGTAAAGTAGAAAGAGGAATTGCATGAAAAACTTTCAAGTTAATGGCATCGATGGAAATCTCATCACAAATATAGTAGAACTTGATACTTTTCTTTGAATATCTATGTACATGTTTACTAGTCTACGAGACTCACATTGGCTATAATGTGTAGACATTCAAAGAAGTAGAAAGTATACAAATTGCTACTTGCTTTTTCACTAGTATAGATACATTCAAAATGTTGTCTAAACTAATAGGAGCAATGCATTTTTTTAACCATAGACACACTTGTAAAGTTGTCTTATTCAGTGGGAGCTATGAGCTTATCACCTTGTAAGTGACCCACTTAATTTCTAGATTGTCTTGAAATAACATCATAGTTTTCTAAGCCTTATTGCATATTATTTTAAAAGATAACTAGTCGCTTTTCTGATGTCGCTTCCCGAAATGTTATCTAAAAATAGTTATGCATGATTGCTTATTAAACGATGAAGTTCTACATAACCCTTCTATACAAGCTTGACTTAAGTATGACTTAAATCTTATTATATCTGTGGTATTTTAATATTATTCATATATGATGTTGTGCCATGCTCAAGTGGGAGAATTATTAGAGTGTGCAAGGTACAACACAATATGGCTTATAATATTCTGTTAGGACTTATACATATTGATGTATGTTGTCTAATAGAGAACTAATGTCAAGAAATAATAAAAACTACTTCATCACATTACCTAAATGTTTTAGCTAATAAGCATATGTCTTCTTGTAATGACATAAATATGAAGTATGTAAATTAACTTAAAAATACTATTGAAGCCAAAAGTAGGCATTCAATAATACTTTAAGTTAATTTACATACTTCATATTTATGTCATTACAAGAAGACATATGCTTATTAGCTAAAACATTTAGGTAATGTGATGAAGTAGTTTTTATTATTTCTTGACATTAGTTCTCTATTAGACAACATACATCAATATGTATAAGTCCTAACAGAATATTATAAGCCATATTGTGTTGTACCTTGCACACTCTAATAATTCTCCCACTTGAGCATGGCACAACATCGTATATGAATAATATTAAAATATCACAGATATAATAAGATTTAAGTCATACTTAAGTCAAGCTTGTATAGAAGGGTTATGTAGAACTTCATCGTTTAATGGACGTCTATAATACTTTATTTGTAATATGTTTTGTCTTCAAGTAAAGACATAAACATGTACTTCTTTGAATTGTTCAAAGACTTATAAAATAAAGTAAGTACTTGAATTGTTGTGTCTTCATGTTAGGGCATATACAATGAAGTTATTGAATTGTTCAATATCTTATAAAGTATATTTAGCGACCAACATGTTATGTTTTCTTGTTAAAACATGAACATAAAGTTCTTGAACTGCTAAAATAATCATACTTTATAGCATGCAATTGGCTTGAATATATTCTTTATACAATTTGGTTTGAACAAATTAGAACATATGTGAGCCAAAGAGTATTAGGTTATCAAAGGAATTGTGATACTGTCTCATAATCGCAACACTATGTCTCATGTATAAAATCAAATAATATTGTTATTATTTGATCCTTGATAACGTTAACTACTCTCTCTCTCTCTTGTATCTTATTAAGGTTAACAAAAAATTGAATATGCCCGTGCTTATTCAATATGGTTCCAAACAAGAAGGTAACTAAGAAACTATCAATTTATGGAATGGGATGACTCCCAGTAAGTCTTAGTTGAAGTCTTGAATTTGTTAAAATCATGTTAGACATGTTATTAACAAACTTGAATCAAGAAATTTCAAAGTATTTTACACATCCCAAACGAGAACAATTCATTGTTGCTCGACATGCTGTGTACTTGGAGACAGTCTCCTCTTACAAGAAGTAAGTGGGAGCCTTTGTGCATCTTTGAAAAAAGTAATGAATAAAATACAACCTTCTCAATACACTAGCGAACGACATAATGAGGCTGATCATATAAATGCAAAAGCCACAAATCGTTGTAACTCCCATTCGCATATCCACAAGGATACCTCAAGCACCTGATGATATGAATGTCATGTCAATGTTGAGTAATATGAGTTAGAGGGTCATGGTGAACCTCATAACTATCGAGACTCATTTTAGATTTGGAATCTAATGAATGACTCAAAACTATGAATGGTAGATGTAGTCCATAAAAGAAAATCAATTTTGGAATTTGAAATTCTTTTATCAATCAGTAAGACTGATAGGTTATAAATGGTCTTCTATGACAAGATAGATATGGACAAAATTATACACTTTTATACACACTCTCTTTGATAAGAGTTTAAACGCATGCTCAAGCAATTGACCATGGTTAAAGCTTTATTTTCTTTATGAGTGTTAAATTAATAAAGATATTAATTACCATACTTGATTTCATGAATATGAAATATGGTAATTGGATGTTAAAGATCCTTTTGATTTATTACATTTGCGAAGACGTTGTGTAATCATAAGGGTTTATAAATCCAACTAATCTTTAGAAAGTGTACAAGCTCTAGAAATCCAAGTGTGGATTAAAGCATGCATCTAAGAGCTGGTATCTTATGTTTAAATCAAGTATATAATCATGATTAAAACAAAGATAACTCTTGAGTTACCTTTAAGCTAGTCGGAGCACTTTGTTTTGTACGTTCTTAAATCTCATATGTTGGTAACATATTGGAAATATTATTCCATCTAAGCTAGATTTAAATCATTGGCTTGGAATATATTTTATTGAAGAGATATAAGAAACAAATCGTATAACCTTGGAACATAGGCTTATTATGATAAGTCATATGCGGTTAATAAGTCTAAATATGAAACATCATTGAGAATGTCTCAAAGTTCTATCTCACTTGATTAGATTGAACATGTACATGGAAACCTTTAGTTTACCTAGTGGATTCATTACATATGATATGCTATGTATTAGACTAATTTTAATACTTGCATGAATGCAAGATGAACTGTTCAAAAAGTATCTAAGTGAAAGTCATTAGACTACTATAGACATGTTCATCGTTTATGGATTTTAGGTAAGGAGATTAGTGTTGAGTTTATACACTAATTCTTACTTTGATTGAGATGGTACTCAATTCTAGTGATAGTAGGATTTCATATTATATGATAAAACTAGTACCTAGACGTGCTTGACGAAAAGCACTGTTGCACTACTCATTAGTAAAATAAGATTACTTTATAGTTTATGAAGCTGTTAAGAAGATTGTCTTAAATAGGTGTTATACTTTGCCTCAAACAACCTATGTAATGTACTATGGTGATGCTAGTATTACTGTATTAGCACTTGAGCGCACATATACAAAATGACAATCATTTTATTATTCAAAATCTTTACTATTTGTGAGTTTTAAAAATAATAAGTGTTCTCAAAGTTCACTCAGATGACAACTCAACAGGTCCTTGTGTAAATTCAATGTCTTGTAGTCAAACATGTTCATCATGCTTGGAACATTAGACTTTGACCTTAGAGTAGTCTCATGTATATCTGTTTTTTAGTATTTGGATAATGGAACGTTAAGCAGTTTTACTAAATAATTAATTGATATACTCGGTATGATCGTTTTCATTTGTACTACTGTGTTCTATATTAGCATGTTTAATCCATGAATAATTTATTTATTCTAAATTATCCATTGTCAGTTGATGATACGGGAGTATTGTGGAATTAAGACAAATGTGAGTTGGTCATATTCATTTGGAATGAATATTAATTGATGATGCCGCCAAACTCACATGTGTTCATTGGATGAACATTGGATTGACCCAACCTACGAGAATTCACTGCATGGATCGACGTCAATAGTGAATCTCTCAAGTGGTTGAATCTCTCATCCTTAGACTTGAGATGCAAGTAGGTTTTGTATGTGTGGAATGTCAGTCTTTGATATGGTTCAACGTTGTCCTAAACAAGGCTGCTATAAAGACCATTTTCAGGTGCGATGTGAAACACATGAACGACACGTGCAGTCAAAATAGGATTTGTTCCTCCACATGTATTGGAGTTAGATACTACTGGGCCCCTCAATGAATTGTACAGATGTATGTGTGGCCGCACCCAAATGAAATTAAGATGATACTTGATTAATTTGGTAATCTAGTTCAATATCAATATCGAGAAACAGAATAGTTAAACTAAAGAATGACTTTTGATCCATGTCTAAAGTTTAACAAAGTATCTGAAACAAAAGGATGACTGATATCTAAACCATTTAAATGAGATGTTTGAGAAACTATCCTCATGTGTATTTAGGGGCATTGGTGTGACAATCCGTCAATTTATGGTTGATATTTTATTCTCAAATATTATTTAAAAACATTATTTTAATGTTACCATATGAACTCACTTATTTCTGGGAAGAAATTTGGATTTACGTCTTGTAGTAGCATCGACTACGTCTAAACCGGAGGATTCAACGTTACGTGCTTACGTTTACATACACCGTCTTTGGTGACAGTCTGACATTTCAGAAAATAAATTTATCTGTGAATATTATTTTGGAGTTTTAAATTTGTGTTGGTTCATAAACTCACAAATTTACGAGAAGAGATTAGGACTTACGATTTTATTTTAACGTCCTTTACGACTAAACCGGAAACCTTAGGATTACGTATTTATGTTTTCGAACTCCGTTTTTGATGAGACAATTTTTATTGGATTCGTTTTGTGACGTTGATTCATAATTTATAAAAACGTTTTTTGTAAAACGACCCGAGGGCACGCAAATCGAGAAAACAAGAATCGAGAAATACCCGTAAACTAGTGAGATGGGACAAAACACTTTGTCCCACCCCACTAGCTTAATGGGACGGCTACACTTGACACCACAACACTAATGTGGCATCAAGTTAAGCAACTTACACCAAGTGTAAGCCTAAGCTTACATTTCAAGCTAACTTTACCACTAAACCACAAAACAAGCAACTTGTTTTCACTTACACCATTTCTCACATGCATTCAACACCAAAATCCTCTCAACTCCATCCCTTGTGCCGTCCACTATTAACCAACAAACACCCCATTTGATCTTTTCTAGCCATAAACCACATGTTTACTAGTTCTATTAAGGTGTTCTCTTGAAGCCTTGATCATTTGGTGGCCATATCAACAACTTTGGAGGTGATTTGCTTGAGTCCTAGGGCTGATTTTCCAACCTATGTTCTTGATATTTGATGGTCTTGGAGATACTTGTTGTGTTCATCAAGTTCTTGTCTTCCTAAAACAAGAAATCCACTTGGATTGGTAAAGAAGATCATCCTCTCCATTTTTCTCTTGTTATTTTGTAAAGAACAAATGTATTTTCTTTCATTTTGTATATGTATATGATGTATATATGATGATAAAAATGTTGTGTGGGGATCAAGTGTTGATAAATATGCTTAAAAATGATGATAACTATAAGAAATGAAGCTAAAATCTTGATTATTTAGTTGGCTGTATAAAAACAGTAGATAACTAAAAGATGAACTGATAAAATTGCATGGTTTGATCCATTTACAGTAAGTAGAAGATGTTATACACATGTGAGAGTTGGCCATGCAATGGAATCAAAATAATGAGTGAGATATGATCAAAACAAGTTAGGTGGTATATTCTGAATAAGCAGTTTTGTAGGGACTGTTAAGGCAAGTTAAACTCAAATGGGCAGTAGCTATAACTAAGTTAAATGTAGAACATAATATGAAGATCATGCCATCCAAAAATGAGCTTCTAATTCATTATAGAACTCTAGATATGTTAAAAATGGTGAACATGAAGTTAAAAATCAGATTTTTGGAAATAATGTTTATTATTATTATATAAACACTCACATTATAATGTATAAAATGTAAAAATATAAACCCACTAACTTATAAAACTTCTTTATATAAATGTATAAAAGGTTAATTAAATGGGTAAATTATATAAATGGTGGTAAAATAATATTTATAAGTAATAAAAACTATAAACTTGATTTTTACGACTTTTTTGGCTATCGCCGTAAAATTAACATTTTTCGCCAAATAAAACTTAGACGACCAAACCCGTCTAATGTAAAGTTTATAAAAGTCATATACTGATGTATAGATAACTAAGACAAGTAAAAACCGATAAAACCCGAACTATAAGAATTACGGACATTTACGAGCTAACTAAACATATTGGACTAATAATTGGACTTAATAAGATAAAAACTTGTAAGAAGAACTTATTGGGCTTAGCCCATTTGGGCCCAACATGAAAAGTATATATACTGATAATATAGGTATAAAAGGGATAAAAACAAGTTAAAGAACTTATACTAGGCTTAATGGACTTAAAATAGGTAAATCGGTAAAACTAGTGAACTAGTAAAACGTTACCAAAACGTAAACACTAAATTGAGTAAACAAGGATGTATAAACCCACTTGATCATCATCATATGTACAAAATCATCATATGTATATTGTTATTTTGATAAAAGTCATTGGACCGAGTCTAAGACCGATTATTATTTATATAGGTTTCCGTGACCGAAGCACGTCCGTAGCCGATAATCCGCCTTTCATTAACAACGTGAGTTCATAGCCTCGCACTCTTTTAAATGTTTTTATAAATGTTTTATAAACCCGCGAGGGAGATAATATGTTATTTTTTATTAAATAGGACACCATTTGTCCCGATTGTCTGTTTATTGATTTTGGACCCGAATGATTGAATGACCCGATTGTATGAACTGATAAATGATTAAAGGACCCGATAGATGAAATTAAATGGATTATTAAAGTTAGGTTATGTCACTAAAAGTCCCATTAGCATGAATTGTGAACTATCGGGATTTGGTAGACGCTTATGCATTTAATAGTACTATTTGGGGACGATCACCCCAGTTCGCGCCTTGACGGTTGATCCCCGTCGTGCCACATTGATTGGTAAGCGAATTTATGTATGAGAAGATTTCCATAGCGTGACCTTTGTGACGACACGCTACTTTAGATGGGCAAAACTGGTATCGGGTTAGCTACCCGTTGTTGGTTTAGTAAGGTAACAATGTCATGCGGCTTATAATAATCCAAAATTAACGAAATACTAATAGACGCTCCGAATTACGATGTATTGCCTGACTAGCAATACAGGGTCATACTATTGATATTATGTTTGTATTTTGGTTTTCATAACCACATTCATATAACGGTTTTTATTTGACTTTATACAACGTCATAAGACGTATTGTATGATATTTTTACGACATTGGCTCGTATAATGATTTTTAAGGCAAATGCCTATATTATGATTTTCGATAAGAATGTGTATAAAATGATTTTGGCTATTTTATGGCCTATCAAAACGATTTGTACAAAATGATATTCAGTAATACTTTTATACTGATATTACATTGATGGAATTTATTAAACTCTATGAATTCACTCGGCGTTATCGCTGACCTTTTCTTTTAACATGTTTTATCTCAGTTACTTGAAGGTAATTCTCGGGAAGACAACAAGAATTCATGGCCCGCACTTAAACAATATTTTTCCATTCAAATACTTTGTAAAAACTTTGTATGAAATGTAATGACTTGGGACCGATGTAACTTTGATATTTATGAATGGAAATACTTTATTAATAAACGACGCAATTTTTATGCGTTGTCTATGATGTGAGTAATGTGCTATCCCGTAACACCAACTAGTCTTCCGCTGTATTGAGTTGTACGAATTTGGGGGTGTTACAGTTTGGTACTAGAGCTCTCATTATAGAGAACGAAAGATTTTTAAAAACCAAAGGTTTTGAATAAAACATTTCAAAATCTTTTAACTATAAACATTTTTCTAAAATGTCTAAAAATCTTTTGACTATAACGGTGCCGAAGAATTCCCGATTTACCGACAAGGCCAAGACTGAGAAGTGTTATTTTAATATATATATATATATAACTTGGATTATATATATATATATGATGTAATTTTATTACATGATTGTTTGATGATTATTTTGATATTTATACGAGGTATTTATACGACGTAGATTGTCACAATATACCCTAAATCCCCTAGTAATAATAATCTAAGCTATTCTCGTAGGAATTCTAGCTATCCTAAATCTAAACCAAGTTGTGGATATTTATAATCCCAACAAATGGTTGATATTCGTAGAATTGTAGATATTAGTTGATTGTGATACTGAAAAAGAATTGGTTAGATTCATTCTGATATCGATGTCATGACGATCTTTCCTTATAGAGTGGAGTTTGACAAAACGTTATCACCTGGAAAGATGTCATCTGATTCGTTGTCATCCAATTCTTAAATTTGAAATCGAAAGGGTGAATGATGCACTTGAGGCTGTCATTGGAACCAGTACCCAAAAGCCTCATGCCACTAATACCTTTCCGAGAAGTCTAGTTGAATGATCAAGTCATTTCATATTAATGACTCATTTGATAATTGTTGTTGTAAGAGCTAATAGGATTGAAAATTAAGTGTTGATTCATATTGAGATTGTATTGCCTTTACAAGGCCGAAGAATAAGGTTGTAAGTATTGGAGAATAAGGTAGGATGTAGAATTAAGTATAAAGTGGTTGAAACTTGAATAAAGTAAAAATTTAACCTGTATGGAATAAGAAATTGTTAAGAGGAAGTTGTTGAGTCCTGTGATTGAATTATAGGGTTTAATTGATTGCTGATTCGTGTTAAGTGTTGTTCCTAGGCTATTGTCCACTAATGAGGATGCCCAGTGTCCAAGAAATAAACTGAAGAAATCTTCTTCTGAATTGAGACCGATGGATCTTCTGGGACATGTGGAACACCTAATGACTCTCGTAGATTAGTATTCATTGTGGTAGCTATTAAAAATAATCCCTAACTTAACTGAGACATCAGTTGGTAGGATGAGTTCTGAGAATTGTATGACATAGTGACATGTAATGTGTTACGGTACAATTTGACTTGTTTGTGATTAATGAAAAAGACTACCTTTGATTACTAAATTCTACATGTATCGATGTTATCTATCTTTTATTGCTTCATCCTAATGTTCACATTAGTGATGTAACCATTGAGCAAGTACTCATCTCGAATTGAGTTACGTTGTAGATTATTCTTTTTGAGTGCCATCGAGATCATGAACCTCATGATTAATTGGCTAAGCTCATTTCCTATCATATCGTAGTTAATTCTTGGTGAACAAGTTTTCATCACTCTTTTGCAGATCACACATTGTTTTTATAAAGTTAAAACGGTATCCTTTGAGAAAATCTAATTTTCAACACAATAAGGATTATTCAAAGTGAGATTTACAAGTGATTGATATCAAAATGAAGTTGTTTATGAAACGCTTTGGAAACTTAATTGCTTTCATGACAAATAAAATCTTTGTAAATATATTTTTATTCTTATTTAAGAATTAAGCATGAAAATGTTTTTATTATAAACATGATGATAAAATTTTGACGAACTGAGTATTGCATCGTTAATCTTGAAATTGTATATCGTTGCGCGCCTACATACAATTTGGAATGGACCATGCAAGGCTGATTAGTAGTCACCATAAAACTGATGAATAAACACTACATTTTCTTTGAAGATTGTGAAAGATTAATATTTTATGAGATCTGCAAGAAGTGAAAAATAAGGACATAATGTTAGGGACACCTACATATGTGCCTGTAACACCTATTCTTCTGAGTCGAATTTACTCATCTGTGGAAATTTTCTTACTTGATAATTGACAATTCTTTCTTGTCCAATTCTCCCATAGTGAGATTCTTAGGAAAAGTATATGATTACCGAGTGTTGATACCCGACTGGATGTATCGACGTTCTTATCATTTCTCTTGATTTGATTTCATTTGAATGACCTGGGTAACGATCCGAGGAGCTTTCGAATGCGTACTCAAATTATGAAAACATGGGATATATTCATATTTGTTAAATGTTTTCATCTGTATCTGATTTGAAATTCTCTCGCATAGATTATGCGTTGACCTTACTCTTTTAATAGTAGTTGTGTATCCTAATATCCATGAATTCGTGAAGGATTATGAATTATTATTAGTCTTTTGAGAAGTTCACATCTTATCGACGGCAATGAAACTGGAAAGTTGATAGTGCCAGTAGAATGGATTGATTGATTATGACATGACGACATTGTCTTAATTGATGGGAACTCGGATAGAATTCCCCTAAATGATAAGATGTTGATTATCGAAAGTGATCTAAATAATTCTTGACGGATGCCCGTATCGTGCATTTAGACTTAAAATTATACCATGAATGGTTGTGAATTAGTCATAGGGATTATAATCTAGAAAGAACCTAATATGAATGTACTAAAAGATGTTTATGTTATCTAAAACTTTAGGAGGTATTCGTTGGTAAATCACCTAGACTTTCGCCATTAAGGCAAGTTGAAATTGGTATTGATTATATTCTCGGTGCTGCACTTGTGGCTTGTGCACTGTACGTCAGCACCAACTGAATTTAAGGAATTACCGTACAACTGAGAGAGTTGTCGGAGAAGGATTTTATTATACCAAGCCTGTCATCCTGAAGAGCTATGGTGTTATTATTCCTTATATTTATAGATTACTGTGAACTGAGTAAATTGACAATCGAAAACGATATCCATAACTCGAAATGGAAGATTTGTTCGATCATTTACAAGGTACTAGTGTATGTTTTAAAGATTCGATCCACAGCATGGTTATCATCAACTTCGCATCTGCGGAAAAGATTATGTATTCCAATCACTACATCCGGTACTTGTAATGAACATTATGAGTTTCACGTGATGTCGTTTGGATTGACTAACACACATGTAGCATTCATAAATTTGGTGAATCACGTGTGTAGGCTGTGAATTGATAAATTCATGCTTGAGATCATTAAGGACCATTTATTTGTAAGGATAAGAATGAGTTAATAATTATTTATAGATTGCCCTGAACTGGCCGAACAACGAAAACCTGTACCTTGAATATTTAACATAAGACTTAAGACTTAATTCTTTACATGATTTAACCATGTGATTAATAGATAATGGAAGCTATATTGACTTTTCAAAGATTAGAACCATTAACGCTTAGGGATTAAAAACTTAATCCTTTACATAAAATGACCGTTGGATTAATAATGGTAAGATGTATGCATATAGACTCTTCAAAAATTAAGAGCCCTTTTAAGACTTTGAGTTATACTAAAAAGAAATGGAAATATGTTTTGACAAATGTTTTAACAAGGGATTTCTAAGGGATTATTCCCTTATAACCAAAACATTTAACTAAACTTCTGTTTAGGGGTAAATGTTTGTGTATACCTCAAGATAACTTAAGAAGGAATGAGTAAAACCATTTATACCATAACCTGAAAAACGACAATTTTTGCTTTTCAAACTAAGAAAACTTTGACCAAAGTATAAATAAAGGTTTTTCGAACATTTACTAATCTTATTAAATATTTTCGATAAATCAACAAAAATCTTGTTAATTAAATCCAAATTCATTTTGAACATTTTATATAATTGGTCGAACTAAGAAATTTAAAACTTTTACGTTTACGTTTCATAAAAATTGAAAATTTATTATTTAATTAGTTGTAATAATTATCGACGCTTTAGACGCCGGATTGAGAAAAACTGATAAAAATGATAGTTGAGACGAAACTGAAACATAAAAGATATGAAGAAAGAATTTTAAATAAATACAGTTATGATATTTATTTCATCAGGAGAAAGTGAACGTAATTATTGACGCATAATATAGAAAGAATATCTGAGTGAATTGTGGACATGATAATTACATCATCATGAGAATAATATAGATACAGACGCATTATGTAGAAAAAGATAATATAGATAATAAATGGAGTTCGCGTCTAATGTGAACCATTAAAATTGAGAAGCCGATAGCGCTAAATGTTTTAAAGACCACTTATGGTTGCCTAAATATGGAGGACTGTGAGATATAGTTATGTTGGAATTTGTAAGTATAAGTATTATATGTATGTCATTTTTGACTAAAGGTATATTTGTCTGAAGAAGTTGTACTAATGGCAATTATGAAGGCAGACACCGCCTCATACATTAGTAAACGTCCAGCTATTACAAAGGTCATCATCTGAATTTGATTCGATTTGGGTCATCGTCGACAGACTGGCCAAATCTGCTAATATCATTCCCGTTAATGATAAATGCAAAAGAGTTATGTAAACATGGTGTGCCGTATCGATCATCTCTATCAAGATCCTCGCTTCGCATCGAATTTCTAGAGATTTGCTCAGAAGTCATTGAGAACGAATCTTGAAGAGAGTACTGTTTACCTCCCCAAATCGAAGGGACGAGTTAAAGTAACGATACAAAATACTATAAGTGTTGCTTTATGTTTAAATGATTGACCTTTGGTAATGAACCATATAATCGCTTTCCTTTGGAAGGATTACCATTGATAATCATCGTATTAGGATTGAGATCGAATCTTGTTAGGATCTAAATATTAGAGCATCTGTAAGCAAGAGTTGAGATAAAGACACCCGACATACACCCATTGTGAGTTGGACATGTCTTTTAGGTTTAAGGTTTCCTATGATGGCGAACCTAACCTTACAAAATACCCGACCCGCGAAATCTGAAATGATTGTTGAAATTAGGATCTGATTACTGACTGTCGGTAGTGGGCAAGAGGTTATGTGAATGTGAAATGTAGATCTTGAAGTGCCAAATGGGTAGCGAAGTTATGCCACAATTTTTAACCTTAGAAAAATGAATTCATGATCTGACAAATCATGGGATATAAGTCCCCGTTGTATGGGACCATTGAGATGATGTAAAAGTTGGGATTGAAAGGCATATAAGCTGGATCTACCCTAGGACTTCAAGAACCGCGTCAATTATGTTTCGTAAATCGAACTTGATGGAATATCTATCAAGTGAGAATCTGATTATTCTTAGTAGAGCTTAGATCGGAGAAAAGTTGCATTCAACAGAAACCCGTGAACATCATGGATAGAGAAAGTAAGTCAACATTAAGCCTGATCTTATTCTCGTAGTTATGTTTGATGAAACTCGCGTATTATAATGAATTGCACTTGTGAGAAAAGACCGAATGTGGAGGAAATACCCACACGACTTTAACTCTATAAGAAGCGAGTAGTAAGGTAAGATGATCTTTGAGGACAAAGATCCTGTTTAGGGATAAATGCTGTGACAATCCGTCAATTTATGGTTGATATTTTATTCTCGAATATTATTTAAAAACATTATTTTAATGTTACCATATGAACTCACTTATTTCTGGGAAGAAATTTGGATTTACGTCTTGGAGTAGCATCGACTACGTCTAAACCGGAGGATTCAACGTTACGTGCTTACGTTTACATACACCGTCTTTGGTGACAGTCCGACATTTCAGAAAAGAAATTTATCTGTGGATATTATTTTGGAGTTTTAAATTTGTGTTGGTTCATAAACTCACAAATTTACGAGAAGAGATTAGGACATACGATTTTATTTTAACGTCCTTTACGACTAAACCGGAAACCTTAGGATTACGTATTTACGTTTTCGAACTCCGTTTTTGATGAGACAATTTTTATTGGATTCGTTTTGTGACGTTGATTCATAATTTATAAAAACGTTTTTCGTAAAACGACCCGAGGGCACGCAAATCGAGAAAACTAGAATCGAGAAATACCCGTAAACTAGTGAGATGGGACAAAACACTTTGTCCCACCCTACTAGCTTAATGGGACGGCTACACTTGACACCACAACACTAATGTGGCATCAAGTTAAGCAACTTACACCAAGTGTAAGCCTAAGCTTACATTTCAAGCTAACTTTACCACTAAACCACAAAACAAGCAACTTGTTTTCACTTACACCATTTCTCACATGCATTCAACACCAAAATCCTCTCAACTCCATCCCTTGTTCCGTCCACTATTAACCAACAAACACCCCATTTGATCTTTTCTAGCCATAAACCACATGTTTACTAGTTCTATTAAGGTGTTCTCTGGAAGCCTTGATCATTTGGTGGCCATATAAACAACTTTGGAGGTGATTTGCTTGATTCCTATGGCTGATTTTCCAACCTATGTTCTTGATATTTGATGGTCTTGGAGATACTTGTTGTGTTCATCAAGTTCTTGTCTTCCTAAAACAAGAAATCCACTTGGATTGGTAAAGAAGATCATCCTCTCCATTTTTCTCTTGTTATTTTGTAAAGAACAAATGTATTTTATTTCATTTTTTATATGTATATGATGTATATATGATGATAAAAATGTTGTGTGGGGATCAAGTGTTGATAAATATGCTTAAAAATGATGATAACTATAAGAAATGAAGCTAAAATCTTGATTATTTAGTTGGCTGTATAAAAACAGTAGATAACTAAAAGATGAACTGATAAAAATTGTCATGGTTTGATCCATTTACAGTAAGTAGAAGATGTTATACACATGTGAGAGTTGGCCATGCAATGGAATCAAAATAATGAGTGAGATATGATCAAAACAAGTTAGGTGGTGTAATTTGAATAAGCAGTTTTGTAGGGACTGTTAAGGCAAGTTAAACTCAAAATGGGCAGTAGCTATAACTAAGTTAAATGTAGCACATAATATGAAGATCATGCCATCCAAAAATGAGCTTCTAATTCATTATAGAACTCTAGATATGTTAAAAATGGTGAACATGAAGTTAAAAATCAGATTTTTGGAAATAATGTTTATTATTATTATATAAGCACTCACATTATAATGTATACAATGTAAAAATATAAACCCACTAACTTATAAAACTTATTTATATAAATGTATAAAAGGTTAATTAAATGGGTAAATTATATAAAGGTGGTAAAATAATATTTATAAGTAATAAAAACTATAAACTTAATTTTTACGACTTTTTCGGCTATCGCCGTAAAATTAACATTTTTCGCCAAATAAAACTTAGACGACCAAACCCGTCTAATGTAAAGTTTATAAAAGTCATATACTGATGTATAGATAACTAAGACAAGTAAAAACCGATAAAACCCGAACTATAAGAATTACGGACATTTACGAGCTAACTAAACATATTGGACTAATAATTGGACTTAATAAGATAAAAACTTGTAAGAAGAACTTATTGGGCTTAACCCATTTGGGCCCAACATGAAAAGTATATATACTGATAATATAGGTATAAAAGGGATAAAAACAAGTTAAAGAACTTATACTAGGCTTAATGGACTTAAAATAGGTAAATCGGTAAAACTAGTGAACTAGTAAAACGTTACCAAAACGTAAACACTAAATTAGGTAAACAAGGATGTATAAACCCACTTGATCATCATAATATGTACAAAATCATCATATGTATATTGTTATTTTGATAAAAGTCATTGGACCGAGTCTAAGACCGATTATTATTTATATAGGTTTCCGTGACCGAAGCACGCCCGTAGCCGATAATCCGCCTTTCATTAACAACGTGAGTTCATAGCCTCGCACTCTTTTAAATGTTTTATAAACCCGCGAGGGAGATAACATGTTAGTTTTTATTAAATAGGACACCATTTGTCCCGATTGTCTGTTTATTGATTTTGGACCCGAATGATTGAATGACCCGATTGTATGACCCGATAAATGATTAAAGGACCCGATAGATGAAATTAAATGGATTATTAAAGTTAGGTTATGTCACTAAAAGTCCCATTAGCATGAATTGTGAACTACCGGGATTTGGTAGACGCTTATGCATTTAATAGTACTATTTGGGGACGATCACCCCAGTTCGCGCCTTGACGGTTGATCCACGTCGTGCCACATTGATTGGTAAGCGAATTTATGTATGAGAAGATTTCCATAGCGTGACCTTTGTGACGACACGCTACTTTAGATGGGCAAAATTGGTATCGGGTTAGCTACCCGTTGTTGGTTTAGTAAGGTAACAATGTCATGCGGCTTATAATAATCCAAAATTAACGAAATACTAATAGACGCTCCGAATTACGATGTATTGCCTGACTAGCAATACAGGGTCATACTATTGATATTATGTTTGTATTTTGGTTTTCATAACCACATTCATATAACAGTTTTTATTTGACTTTATACAACGTCATAAGACGTATTGTATGATATTTTTACGACATTGGCTCGTATAATGATTTTTAAGGCAAATGCCTATATTATGATTTTCGATAAGAATGTGTATAAAATGATTTTGGGTATTTTATGGCCTATCAAAACGATTTGTACAAAATGATATTCAGTAATACTTTTATACTGATATTACATTGGTGGAATTTATTAAACTCTATGAATTCACTCGGCGTTATCGCTGACCTTTTCTTTTAACATGTTTTATCTCAGGTACTTGAAGGTAATTCTCGGGAAGACAACAAGAATTCATGGCCCGCACTTAAACAATATTTTTCCATTCAAATACTTTGTAAAAACTTTGTATGAAATGTAATGACTTGGGACCGATGTAACTTTGATATTTATGAATGGAAATACTTTATTAATAAACGACGCAATTTTTATGCGTTGTTTATGATGTGAGTAATGTGCTATCCCGTAACACCAACTAGTCTTCCGATGTATTGAGTTGTACGAATTTGGGGGTCTTACAATTGGCGTGTTGCTAGACGCTAACCTTTTCTTGTATAATTACTTGAGTATTATGACGTGTGCAAGTGGGAGCTGTTGGAGTATGCTCGTGTCATAATAATTAATTATATGGCTAGACATATGTGAGCCTATGGGGTCATACACATATACACAGAGGTACCATTTAGTATGAGGTATATATTGTATTTACGTTATATATATAACCTACAAAACACAAGAGAAAAAGTTAGAAAGACCAAGGTGGTCAAGTGTAACTATCAAAGTAATTAGTGCTAATTGATTTAGTCATTACTACTAATCAATTAACATAAATGGAGATAGGTTACCACTTTTTTCATGTCTCCTTTTTTTGAATGAATATAGACGTCCATTTTAGGTACAAAAATGGGGGTTGTATGTTTTTTCTTGATAAGCCTTTTATTAAAGTAGTTTAAGGCTTGTTGGTGAATTACGGGTTATAGACTATCATCTATTTGGTATACAAGGACGTGTAGTGTGTTTCTACATAGAGGTGATCTACTTTGGTCACTTGGGTTTCTTGGTTAGATCATGTGTTGGTAATGGTCTCCGTTCGATCCTACCGAATCACGCTACAAAGGTATACTTTTATCTCCTTTTTTTATTGATTAATCATATGACTCTATGGATCCGTTTATAGGTGATCTTTCCGCTGCGTTTATTATTTATTCATATCATTTTTATATGGATAATCACCTATATGAAATTCCTCTTTGAGGTCATTCAGATATTCCTCACTAGATCTAGTATTTTCCTCATCATCAGGACTATCTTGGTAGTCTTGAATGACAGCTTCACTGAAGAAGGTTGTGGACAAGGGTATAGCAATGGTTAATGCTTTACTCTTGTTTGAGCCTTCATAAATCCTATCAACTAGGTTTTCTTCATATTTTAGTTTCCCAAAAAGAGAGGCTAGATCACAATCTTTAATGTGATTAGTATTTCTCAAGCTTTGGCAGAAACTGAGCCACTTCTTTGGCAATGCATTCACAAATACTGTGTTGATTTCAAGTTTTGAAAGCTCAACATCATCATTCACAAGTTCATTCATCAGTGCTTTGTATCTAGTGAATGTTTGTTGATGACGTATAGTCCCCAGCCGGGTCATGAGCCCGGCCCACGGGTACTACCCGTATCCGGCCCATCACGGATGGGAGGGAATAAAGTCATTTAAGCTTATGGGCTTGAATGAACAGTGACCGCACACATGTGTGCGGCCCACGACCCGACATGACCGGTACAGGGTTAGACAGATTTATATTCTATCTCTGAATATGATTTACTCCAAAGGAGGAGATATTCACTCACCATAATTAGAAGATAACAACCAATCTAATTTTGGTGTTTATCTCTTCCTTGGGGCCGAAGTATCAGTGACAGCCCATTAGGGTTGTCACTGCCTATAAAAGGAACCCCCAAAGGTTCCACAAAGGTATTACGTTCTATACTCTCAACTCACATAAAACCCTAACCGATTACTTACTCTCACGCCGGAGTCTAATCGTGGGAAACACTCCCACGGTAAGCCTAACGCGTGTTGTTTAGTGTGCAGGATCCCAACCAAACAATTCACTTGGTGCAGGAGCCGGAGCCCAGCCAACCCGAATTAAGCCTAATTCGGGTCAAGCAAGGATCACCCAACTTTTGCATCAACAAGTTGGCGCCATCCGTGGGACCCACTACACTAAGCTAGAACAAAACCTCATTCTGAATTTCCAATGACGAAGGAGCATCCGCAAGCCAACCCCAGGAACACGAATCCTGGAAATCGGAAGTCCCAAGGGGAAGGGATACTCATCCCCAATCAATCACCTAGCCGCCTTGCAGGCGGACCTGGTAACCGTGGCGGTTTTCAGCCCCTGGGGGTGACGAGCACGATCTCCATAACACCCCCACCTACTTCAACCCTGGACAATCCTGACCCAGGGAGTGCGCCCAACCCTCCTAACAAGGAGCCGTGCAGACCGTCAGCGGAGGAGGAGGTAAAAGTCCTACCACTCAGCGAGGAGGATCTCACTCGAGTTCTCACGCAGAACTTTGATAGGATCGTCCAGGGGATCGCATCAAGGTTGAATCTGGGAAGGAACCTCCAATCCAGACTCAACTTTGGTGACACCGGACCAATCACCTCTTCCCAAAATCAGAGGAAAAGGAGAGCTCGGCCACAGGAGCAGAGCATCTTTTAGGAAACCTCTCAACCCAGGAATGTGTTTGAGCGTATAGGAGATCGCCTCATACAGGAACTAATGCAGTCTCGAGAGGGAGGAGATAAGTCTGACGGTTCACCCGAGCGACCAGATCGAGAGCTGGCCAGAACCGCTCGCCGCACGAGCGTGTGGGACAGGATGAACACTGGGAAAAAGGCCCCTGGTTCATCCCAAAAAAGTGGTCCCTACCCAAAGGATGGGGCACCACCGCCGTCTCCAGACCCGTCAGGGGAGGACTCATATGACCATCCGCCTAAGCGTCGCCGACCTAGGCGTACCCCTCCACCACCACCAAACAATGATGAGTATTATGGTGGCCCTTATTATCGAGATACAGAAGCGGAGGATCTTTCCCGCCCGTGGTGTGAACCGTGGGATGACCCTAGGCTCACCCGGCCATGGGCGGATCACAGGGAAGACCCATTCACCCTCCGCATACGGAACTATTTCGAAGACACCAAATGCCGCATGCCGGTGTATGTCAAGACCTATGATGGAACTGGTGATCCGGATGATCACCTTAAAATATTTGATACGTAGGATAAAATTGAGCGATGACCCATGCTTATATGGTGCCAAATGTTCAATTCAACTCTGATCGGAAATGCCCGTGACTGGTTTGAGGGACTCCCTCCACGGAGCATTGATAGTTTCACGGAACTACGCATTGCGTTCAAGAACAATTATACTCAGAGGAAGAAGTATAATAGGGATCCGGTCTCATTGGCAACTGTCAAACAACGGCCGGGGGAGTCCACAGAAGCCTTCACTGAACGCTTCAATGATGAGTGCACGCGCACTAAAACAATGCCGGAACTCCTGAAAATATCTGACTACATGGACGCCATAACAGACAGGGAATTGATCAGGCGCCTCAATGACAAGCGTCCAGAGAGATATGATGACCTCATGGAAAGGGTCAGAAATTTCATAGAAGGAGAAACAGCGGTGGCCGCGGCTTACCCATCCAGAGGAAATGGGTACCGGTCAAACGACCAGTCTCGGAGACAGTCGGGCGGTCAAGGCAATCAGAACAGTAGTAAGGGCTCGGACTATAAGAGCCAGAACAAAGGAGGACGGCCGGACGATAAGTTTACCCCCCTAAAGATGTCCTACCGGGAGATCTTGCTGACGGAAGGGGCAAACTTTCCAAGGCCTCCCCCAATGACAACTCCGCCAGAACGTCGACAAGGAAATCGCTTCTGCGAGTTCCATAATGATAAGGGCCATGGTACGGAGGAGTGTATACAGCTCAAGAAGCACATTGAGTCACTGATCAAATCAGGTAAACTCAAGCACTTAGTTAAGGATTGGAAGGATGGAAAAGACAACAAGAAGTATGATAAGAAGGATCCCCAAAAGGACAAACCTTCGACCATATACATGATCCAATCCAGACAACGCCAGGTATTTTGGCTATACGGGCGGTACCCTCCACGGCACACGGAATGATCAAATTCCCTGTGGAGGGAGGAATCGTCACCATTTACAACATAATCGTACCAGCATCCGAATGTCATACCGTGACAACACCGGCTCCACCTGTTCCACCCAAGGATGGATCACCACCTCCCAATTGGAAAGTGGCAATTCATCCCGACTATCTGGAACAGGAGATATCCATAGGGGGGCACTCTCGGATAACGGTAAGAGGGCCATGTGCTCGCTGTTAAGTGCAAACCTAGATATATTCGCATGGGAGCCAAAGCATATGACAAGCGTGCCACGTGCGATAGCAGAACATAAGCTCCAGATCCGCCAGGGGTACCAACCCGTCAAGCAAAAGAAGCGCGGCCAGGCGCCTGAGCGCAGTCAAGTAATATTGGAGGAAGTACGGAAACTAGTGGACGTAGGTATCATGCGCGAGGTATACTACCACGAGTGGTTATCCAATCCGGTCATGGTCAAAAAACATGACAAAAGTTGGCGCATGTGTGTGGATTTTACAGATCTAAACAAGGCCTGTCCACAGGATTGTTACCCGTTACCGGAAATCGACTGGAAGGTGGAATCCCTATGTGGATATCCTTTTAAATGCTTCTTGGACGCATATAAAGGATATCACCAGATCTAGATGGCGGAGGAGGATGCAGAAAAAACGGTGTTCCATACAAGCCAGGGGGTATATTGCTATACGAAAATGCCGTTTGGACTGAAGAAAGCCGGTGCTGCATATCAACGGCTTGTGGACAAAGCTTTTGAATCACAGATAGGCCGCAACTTGGAAGTCTATGTGGATGACTTGGTTATAAAAAGTCATACGGAGGAGGCACTTCTTCGGGATGTCCAAGAGACATTTGACACACTGAGAAGGATTAACATGAAGCTAAATCCAAAGAAATGTACGTTTGGGGCAACGGAGGGAATGTTCCTTGGATATTTGATTGATCCAAACGGCATCAAACCTTGCCCAGAGAAGACGGACACAGTGATACAACTGCCATCCCCTCAGACACAGAAGGAGGTGCAATCCTTAAATGGGAAACTAGCCGGGCTGAATAGGTTCCTATCTAAATCCGCAGAGAAGTCATTGCCCCTATTTAAGACACTCAAGAAGTGCATTAGGAAGGGAGACTTCCGGTGGACGAAGGAAGCTGAGGAAGCTTTCAGCCAACTCAAGCAGCATCTTACATCTCTCCCTATGCTAGTAGCTCCCCGGCCAAAGGAGGAACTCATTATGTATCTCTCAGCCACTCATGGCGCAATAAGCGCGGTACTCATGACAGATAGAGATACAGTGCAAACTCCGGTCTACTTTATAAGTAGAACACTACAAGGGCCGGAGCTGAATTACTCCTCTATGGAAAAATTGGTGTTAGCACTAGTGTTTGCTACAAAGCGGCTGCGCCGGTACTTTCAGGCGCACCCAATTGTAGTCATTACGGATCAGCCAATCAAGCAGGTTATTTCTAGATCGGACGTGGCAGGGAGGCTACAAAAATGGAGCATCTTATTGAGGGAGCACAATATATATTATAGGCCAAGGACGGCTGTGAAAGGCCAGATCTTGGCAGATTTCCTGATCGAGAAGCCGGATGAGGAAGGGCCAATCGTTAAACAAGACGAGACTCCAACAGAACCATGGGTGCTATTTACGGACGGATCTTCGTGTACGGATGGCTCCGGAGCTGGTCTTATCCTCACAAATCCGGAAGGAATGGAGTTCACGTACGCCCTCCGTTTTGAGTTTACGGCCACCAACAACGAAGCGGAATATGAAGCACTAATTGCGGGTTTAAAAATCGCCGCTAGAATGGGAGTCCGCAACCTTGAGGCCTACGTGGACTCACGGCTTGTTGCGAACCATATTCTAGGTGGATATGTGGCTAAGGAGGACAACATGGTCAGATATTTGGAAAAAGTCAAGTCACTAATTGCGGCTTTCAACAAATTTTCCATCAAGCAGGTGCCAAGAGGCGAGAACAAGAAGGCGGACGCTCTCAGCAAGATTGCATCCACAAGCTTCGCTCACTTGTCCAAACAAGTCTTGGTGGAAATACTCAAGGAGAAATCTATAACAGAAGGGGAGGTCGCTACTATAGTTGAGGAGGACGGACCTACATGGATGACCCCGATCATCAACTATTTGACTAGTGAGACCCTTCCAGACGAGGAAAAAGTAGCACGGCGCATTAGGAGGAAGTCGCAACACTTCGAACTTCGAGAAGGCATCCTTTACAAGCGCTCTTTCTTGCAGCTGTGGCTGCGGTGTGTTGGACCACGTCAGGCAGCTTACGTAATCAGTGACATACATGAAGGATTATGCGGCATGCACGCAGGTCCACGATCCGTGGTAGCTCGAGCCTTACGAACAGGATACTATTGGCCTACCATGCACAGAGACGCGCGCGACATGATTCGCAGGTGTAGTGATTGCCAAGTGTATAGACCAGTGCCGCGACATCCGCAGCAGGAGCTTACACCTATTACATCTCCATGGCCATTCTATAAGTGGGGAATTGACATCGCAGTACCATTTCCTGTAGCTGCGGGGGGAGGAAGTTCTTGATTGTCGCAATGGATTACTTCACACGATGGATTGAGGCCAAGGCAGTCAAATCCATCATAGGCAAGAAAGTTAAAAAGTTTGTTTGGGAGCATATTGTGTGCCGTTTCGGCCTACCAGGAGAAATCATCTCGGACAACGGTAAACAGTTCACGGACAATCCATTCAAAGACTGGTGTGCATCATTGAACATCAAGCGGCGCTTCGCATCTGTTAAGCATCCACAGACAAATGGCCTCGTGGAACGAGCAAATAGAAGCTTGGGAAATGGCATCAAGGCGCGTCTGGATGAACAAAGTGCCAAATGGGTCGATGAGTTACCACATGTGCTATGGGTGCATAGAACTATGATCAAAACAGCCAACGGGGATACTCCATTTGCATTGGCTTACGGCACTGAAGCTGTTATACCAGCAGAAATAGGAATGCCTACCATCCGCACGGCGGAGGTTAATGTCGTCACGAACGACGAGCAGCTGCGAATCAACCTGGATCTGTTGGAAGAAAAAAGGGAGATAGCAGCCATCAATGAGGCTAAGTCCAAGGCTAAAATGAAGGCTTATTATGATGCCAAGGTCAAAGGTGTTTCTTTTTGACCGGGAGATTATGTCTATCGTGCTAACGAAGCAAGTCGAGCGGAGAATACAGGAAAGCTGGGCCCTAAGTGGGAAGGACCGTATGAGGTCACGGAGGCCTTGGGACGAGGCGCGTACAAGTTACGTGACATGGATGGCCGCGACCTAGAGCGCACATGGAACATCTCCAATCTCAAAAGGTGCTATCTTTAAAAGCTACGGCTTCCGCATGGGTGCTTCGCTATATGTGGCTTTAATGAAGAACCATGCGGTTTATCTGTTTTTTCTTATGTTTTGTTTAGTTTCCTTTCTTGTTTTCTAGGACTTGTCATTATTGTTTAAACAAAACGTGTAAACGTTCTAATAAAATGCTGTGGCGCCTAGCTAGCTCCACGGCTTGTTTCGTGCAAATCATTTTCTAGATCTTCTGTTAGTCATATGAATTTTTTAGTTGTTATTATAATATGCCATGTTTTATTCATATGCATTCATTCAAATTACTGTACATGTACTATACGCCTCCAGGCGGGGTAAGAGGATTAAGTGAACCTACTAATTCAACTTGTCGCGTAAGAGGGATGCAACCCCAACCGCACGGATCATGTATCCTTACTAGACACCTTACTCGCAAGACGTTGTGGTAAGTTTCATATGTCGTAATCACACAGTGCTTCGCATAGTAAAGACGCACGTCGCATGTCTAGTAAATTATAGGCTTGTATGTATTTTCCCTTTTTGTGTGTAAGACGTGAAATATCATGCAGTATTGGTATACAACATTCAACACAATCAAAATACACAACTTTCCAAATAAATAACAAAAATAGCCGTGGTCATCACGGACTTACATACAAAATGCACATGTTTTAGCCGTGTACATGCACGGACGAATAGAAACAACAAATATTCAGCGGTTACAAACCAGAGTTGTCTGAGATGGATCATAAGGTAGAAGCACCCTACATAGGGGGGAGAAACTTACCCATCTCCACTTGTTCCTCGACCAAGCATGACAACCACTCACTACGTTCCTTCCGCTTCCGGGCTTGGGCCGCATTCCTCTCCAGCACCCCACTTAAGGGTTCTTCATCGAGCTCGATCCTGGTTACATCCTCATAGATGGGGAGCGTCAGGTGGCTGGGCAATGGAGTGAAGGAAGCACGGGAATGACTCTCATCTTGGGAGAACGTACTAAGACTTAGCTTTTCCATGATTTCCATGTTTGATGCATCTTTGGTGGCCTCCAGCTTAGCCAAGAATGGGTAATGTAGATCCCGCATCGCGGCCATGGAAGCAGCCATCTTGTTAGCCGCTTCAGGGTTAAAGAAAGCATGTCTGGTGAAGTTCTCCCTTTTCTTGATCAGCTCTACGGCCTGGACCATTCCCTCATGACGGCCGTGGTCAATACCATCGGACACAAGGCTTGCAAACTGTTGTACAAATTCGGGGGCCTCTAGTACCTTGGTGACAGCCAAGCGTGCTCCATGCTCTACCATCCACCTGCGGCCGGCAATGGCCGCTAGTAGTTGAGGGCATAGCACGTCATCGCGTTCGGCAGTGAGGGCATCGATCACCACATCTTTTTGGGCAAACGCCTCTTTCAGCTCCTTGGTGATAGCCCTCTCATCAGCAAGCTCCTCTTGTACTTTCTCCATGCTCTGGATCGTCATTTGCGCGTCTTCCAGTTTCTAGGTGAGCACGGATACCTGGCTGGAGGAAGACTTGGCAGATGCCTCCGCTTGGTTACCTATATGAGATCAATTGTTAGATTATATTTCTTCTAGGATAAAGGGTGGTGCGGCACGGACATGTACCTTGGTTGTCGCGGTATCTAGTTTTGACTCGAGATCGGCCACTTGTTGGTCATACTCACTCGCACGGGCCGATTGCCTTTTTATGGTCGCCTCAGCACTCGCAAGTTGGGACTGGAGGGCTGCAATTTGAGCTTCATTGTCTACGATCATTCTCTCCCTCCGTCCAACCTTCCTCTTAAGAGATTCCACATGCCCAAGTGCGGCTTCAAATCTTACTCTCATCGAGGTGCCCATTGCCATTTGGTGTACCAAAGCACCGTTGTACTCATCCGCCAAGTCCGCATGGCTGAGCGCATTCACTTCTCGCACTAAGCCTGGTGGTATGCAGTTGTTGAGGTACTCCCGGCATTCCTCGGCATCCCTCATTCGTGATGCAGTGGTGATATTCCAGATAGGGTTGAACGATTGAGGGGGGCCGGACATCGGGAGGTCTTGCGGGGCTGTGGGGGTACCTTCTTCAAAAACGGGGCCGAATTTCGTGTCGGTCGTATGAGGCATGGGGTTTCCCCTCACTTCTTTTTCTTTGCCCTTTTCCATTTGGGTGTTAGGAGGAGGCGCGACACCAGTTTGTTCGTCCCTGTGAAGCAAGCATTTGGATACATATTAAGTATTGCTTAAAAGGAATTTGTCGTTCTTACATATCAGGATGGAGTCTTACATGTTATTTCTTGCTAATTCTGATGTGGTGGGGGCAATCTGAGTGACTGGATCGACATGTGCGGCCCGGGTCGTCTCGGAAGCCTGGGTGGTGCTCCCAACAGATTGGTATAAGGGGTGGTCTTCTCGAAGCTTCTTGGGAGGGGCGTTGTGTTCGCCAACCTCGGCTGGAGCATCTCTCCTTACTCGTTTGTTCCTTTTACGGGTACGCCTGGCGACAGGCTGAGCTGTTGCTTCTTCAGTCTCCTCCTCAACTTATTTTTCAACTTCCTCCTCTTCCTCCTCATTGGTTTGTTGTACCTCTTCATCATCATCGCCCATCATCCGGCGAAGGCTGGAGGTGGTTAAGTCAATATTATCTCCCTGCTTTTCCCCATGTGAAGGAGTGGCAGTCTTAGGCAGTAAGGAGGGCCCGGCTCCTCCTTCAAGCATCATGTTATCACCGTCCTCGTTGTCGAAGTCAACGAGCGTCCTCATTACAGTTGTTTCCTCCTCGTCCGAGTGGGGATCCGGCACGGCTTCGAGAGCAACCGTCACGTTACAGGTGTGCTCAAGCAGGGGTAGTTCATTCTCACGTCGGGGGCGGGAGCCTTCTGGTACAAGCTTTGGGTCGCCCTGGCGTAGAAGTCTAAAGAAGTTCATTTCTGCCATACAATAACAAAATATGTTAGCTATTACAAAGTAATTGCATATACCTTTTTGTGTACGGATGTTAGCCTACCTTCACCCTGCCTTCTCCAAAATATAGGATATCTGTTGGACGGGCCAAAATAGTTGCGGCTAATCCCTAGCAAACATAGAAATGACTCGGGAAGATTTCTATGGAACCCGGTCCTGTTCAGATCTAATTCTTGAGAGTGTCGGGGGTTATATGTACTGGCGTGCGGCTGGGGGTCGTGTGATATCCTATGTCTAAAGGCATAATCAGCCGGCCATACTATAGCGTCAATGAAAAAGTAGTGGTCGTACCAGTTTTTCAGCGAGTCCATTGGCTTATTATGAGACTGGGGGCTGTTAGGGGATCGTTTCTTAAAGGATAACCAACCATTTACTAGGCTGGGAGTGTAAAAAAGCCGGAATAGTTCTACGGTTGGGGGGATTCTTCTAGCACGGCAGAGGATCTCGAATTGACTAATCTTACAGGCGCCTATACAGTGGAGCTGACTAATATGTACATCATAATATCCTAACAGATCTATAAGGAAACGGGTGAATGGAATGCGGTAGTTGGCCACATCGAAAAGGCGAGTGTATAGGCCAATCTTACCCTCCGGAGCCTCAGTTATAAGGTCTCCGGCGCCAGGAAGTGAGGGGTGTAGGTTGGTAGGGATGAAATAATTTGTACAAAAGTGATCTAGTTGTTCCTGGGTCATTACATTAAGCACGGATCCGATGGTGGGGTTGTTTCTGTGAGCCATTACTAAATGAAAGTGTAAGGGCGTGGTGTTCTAACCTGCGGAGGAAGGGATCCGTGCGTGGTTGATTGAAGCTAAGAAGAAAGCTTTAATGGCAGAAATGGAGATAGTAAACTGTGTGTTCCACACAGCCGTAGGGGTGGCTTATTTATAGGGTTGCCTCGTGGGTCATGGCCTGTTGGATGTGTGACACGTGTCTGCCACTATTCTTGATCATGTGGTTAGGGGGCAAGTGGCAAGTGAAATGTCAGGCGGGACCCACGGGTCACTTCTGACTCGAACGTTTACACTGCTCGATGCTCTGACTATTTGCACTTTTGTCAGTCAACATGCCAGATGAACAGTTATTAATGTCAGGATATGCGGCTCTTACGTAAGACTTGATATTTAATGCTATATTTAATTTGTCTCGGTCGCCATAAGCGGCTGAGATAATAGTGGAATAACTTCCTAAGTCAGGTTGCCATGTGCGGCCAACCCAAATTCTTGGACAACTTATCATTCCCTAATTTTTCTTGGTACGTCCAGGTAGCATCTTGGTAGTCTAGAGATTACGCCTATGGTTGTAACAACTAGACTGGGGGGACATGATGACGTATAGTCCCCAGCCGGGTCATGAGCCCGGCCCACGGGTACTACCCGTATCCGGCCCATCACGGATGGGAGGGAATAAAGTCATTTAAGCTTATGGGCTTGAATGAATAGTGACCGCACACATGTGTGCGGCCCACGGCCCGGCATGACCGGTACAGGGTTAGACAGAATTATATTCTATCTCTGAATATGATTTACTCCAAAGGAGGAGATATTCACTCATCATAATTAGAAGATAACAACCAATCTAATTTTGGTGTTTATCTCTTCCTTGGGGCCGAAGTATCAGTAACAGCCCATTAGGGTTGTCACTGCCTATAAAAGGAACCCTCAAAGGTTCCACAAAGGTATTACGTTCTATACTCTCAACTCACATAAAACCCTAACCGATTACTTACTCTCACGCCGGAGTCTAATCGTGGGAAACACTCCCACGGTAAGCCTAACGCGTGTTGTTTAGTGTGCAGGATCCCAACCAAACAATTCACTTGGTGCAGGAGCCGGAGCCCAGCCAACCCGAATTAAGCCTAATTCAGGTCAAGCAAGGATCACCCAACTTTTGCATCAACATCTGTGTGAGGGTTTCCCCTTCTTTGTGCTTGAAGGTTTTGTATTGAAGCTTTAAATCCATGATTCTGGTTTCTTTTACATCAGAGGGTCCCTCATGGTAAAGAATAAGGTCCTCCCATTTTGATTTGGCTGTTTTGCAATTTACAACAGAATTCATTTGGTCATCTGGGAGTACAGACAGATAAGACTTTTGAGACGTTGATCAAGGTTAGCAGCTTTTCTCTCATCAGAAGTCCATTGTACTTCAGGTTTTTTATTGTCCCCAACCATGGGAATAAAAGGACCATTTTCAATGATTCCAATGAATTGAGGTTCAATTCCAACCATGTGGACAAGAAACCTCTTCTTCTAATTTATAAAGTTGGCTACCTCTAGTACAGGAGCAACATTGAGTTAGCCACCCCTATATTCTAGGGTTTGTGGTATAACTTGAGCCATTTTGGATCTTGATTTGAAAACTTTTAAATGAACAGTTTAATAAAATAAGAGTTTAACTAATCAAACTGCTCTGATACCACTTGTTGGTCCCTTGTAATTTGATATTACTTATTATCTTAAGTAATAACTATTACTTTGACTCAAGTGTGTTGTTTTAACATAAGATAAGAACTATGAAAGATTAAAACAACAATACCAATATACTTTTCAACGTATAGACTTTTATTAGAATCAAATAAAGAATCTATAACCCACTTTGTTTGCGGAATAACAAAGTGGTTGAATGACAATGGGGTTTGATCTCCTCTACTTAAACGTTTAACCAAAGTTAAACTCTAAGCTCCAATCTAAACGTTCATATGCATCTTTGGCTATATGGTTAAGTTGGTATCGAGAGAGAAAGGTTTTCTAGAGTTTAAGCTCTTGTATTGGTTACCTTTCTCTCCCAATGTACACTCCTTTATATAGGCAGTGTAAATTAGGGTTTGCATTTTGCATGTACCAATGCATCAGTTTATCCAGTGGGTGGTTGATGCCCATGCTGGATAAATAGTACAAAGTACTTAATAAACTATTCTAGAAAAGATAAAGGTTGTACTTATATCTAAGTATACAAGCAACCTACTTTGACTTAAAGTTATCTTTTCCAGCCTAATGCAAACCATCATAATACTGAAGAGTCTTCAGTATCCTAGAGGAGATCGACATCATTCAGTTTGGTATTTTAAAGCCAAACTGAACTGAAAGCCCTTCTTCAGTCCTTGTTCTTCAGCAACTAGACCGCCTAGTATTTGAAGTGAAGACTCCTTTGTCTTATAAGTTCACTGGAAGGGGAGTGCTGAACTTTCTTTAGCTTTAAAGTCTTCAGTAGGAACTTTGTTCCTCTGGTCATCCATCAGCAGACTGGCCTTACTGCTGAGCATGAAACACTTAGGGGGATTTTATATTCAAATCCTAGAGTTGCTTCAGGATCAGTAATTACTGACCCAACACTGCCGGTGGTAACACTTCGAGTGCTTACGTAACAACGGGAACTTACAACCAAAACGGCCAAGGTTCCCACCCATATCAAGCTCCCCAAAATCAAAATGCTAACAACTATCAAAACAACAATCAAAATGGTGGTTATCAAGGCAATTCACGTAACTACAACAAGGGTAATTACCAAAGTGGGAATGGGCAAGTTCAAAATCAAAACCAAAACCGTGATTTTCAAAACACTACACAACGTTTTCAAAATGCTCACACTAAAAATCTTAATAGAGAATTTTTAGATTATGCAAAAGCAAACGTTGCTAAGTTTGATAACATGCAACGTGAGATGATTAGCTTAAGATCCAAGTTGAAAAACGAGCTTAAAAATGAACTTGCTAATGAATTGAAAAACTCATGCTAATAAAATGGAAGGAAACGTTCAACGTCTTCAACAAAATCAACAAAAGATGGAACAAGGTCAACATGAGATTAAGCAATAGTTTTTAAAAGCGGATATAAGGCAATCAAAATTTCAAGATCGAATGGCTAAAATGTTTGACGCAATCATGTGTAAACCCTATTCCTCGGGTGGTCTTCCTAGTGATACCATTGCAAACCCGAAGGGAGAAATGAAGGTTATTACTACTCGTAGCAGTAAAACTTTCAAGGAACCAATCTCTCGTCCTAGTACTTCTACGGAGAAGGAAATCGAGAAAGAGCCCGAGGTGATGGTCGAAAAGGAGCATATCACAAGCCCACGAAGTACCGCTCATACCACACCTACGGTTGAACCAATACCAATTGTGGAACCCAAGATTCCAAGGCCGTTGCCTATGCCCCAACCCACACCACCCTTACCTTACCCTTTGAGACGAAACAATGAGAAAATGCAAGAACGTAACAAACAACAAATTGAGCTTTTTATAAAAATGTTTCAACAAGTGTATTTTAATGTGAGTTTAGCCGACGCATTGTTATACATGCCTCGTTTCGCTTTCACTTTCAAAGGTATGATGAACGATAAGGAGAAGCTTACAAAGCTATCTAATTGTTCTTCGGTTTATCTTAATCGAATACCGGAAAAAGCTGGTGACCGCGGGAAGTTTCTCATTCCTTGTGATATACAAGATATGAAAGAATTCCTCGCCTTGGCCGATCTTGGTGCGAGCATTAATTTGATTCCATTTTCCATTTGTAAATCGATATCGCTTTTGGCTCTTACTCCTTCGAACATGTCTATCGAGATGGCCGGTCATTCTAAGATTTTAGCATGTGGAGTAGCCGAGGATGTTTTCGTGAAAGTGAGGAAGTTCTACTATCCTGTTGATTGAATAGTAGTTGACATCCCCGCGGATCCTCAAGTTCCTCTAATTTTAGGTCGTCCATTTTTAGACACCTCGAGATCGCTTATCGACGTTCACGCAAGAACTATTACTTTGAGATTCAATGAAGAGGAACTTGTTATAAACGCTACGCAAAACTCGACACCATCTCATGATTATGCAATCGCTACCATCAACCATATTGATTTAGTCGATGTGGTTTGCGATGAGTTTTCACAAGAAGTGTTAGGTTTTTCCGATAGTTCGTCAAGTGGCAATCCCACTATTTTGGATCCGATTCTTGCTAATTCTACAGCAAATCTCACTCCATTCCAAGGAGGCAATTTTACTTCAAATGAAATCGACAATGAAGATGAGGTGATTATTGGTAATGATACTCTTATTCCACCATTTCTTCCGCCGATGGAAGTTATGAGTGTTGAACAAAAATCTTCGATCGAGAACCGCCAATCCTTGAATTGAAAGATCTTACATCTCACCTTGAATACGCATTCTTGGAAGGTAATTACAAGTTGCCGGTTATTATTGCAAAAGATCTTTCTAATGATGAAAAACGTACTTTTGAAAGTTCTTAAAGCTCATAAAGGGGCAATTGCGTGGAAAATTTTCGACATTAAGGGTATTGACCCAAAATTTTGTACTTACAAGATTTTAATGGAGGAGGAATATAAACCCGTAATTCAAAGTCAAAGAAGGGTAAACCCCAAAATTCACGATGTCATCAAAAAGGAAGTCTTAAAACTTCTTGACGCGGGAATGATTTATCTTATCTCCGATAGCCCATGGGTGAGCCCAATCAATTGTGTCCCTAAGAAGGGAGGAAAGACCGCTGTGCCTAATGAAAACAACGAGTTAATTCCCACCCGTGTTGTGACCGGTTAGAACATGTGTATTGACTATCAAAAGTTAAATGACGTCACTCGTAAATACCACATTCCCTTACCCTTCATGGATCAAATGTTGGATCAACTCGCGGGAAATGAATTCTATTGCTTTTTAGATGGTTTTTTCGGTTACTTTTAAATCCCTATCGACCCTCGTGATCAAGAGAAAACTACGTTTATGTTTCCTTATGGAACGTTTGCTTATCGTAGAATGCCTTTCGGACTTTGCAATGCACCGAGTACGTTTTAACGGTGTATGATGGCTATTTTTCATGATATGATCGAGAAGTCGATGGAAGTATTCATGGATGACTTTTTGGTGTTTGGTGATTCGTTCACGTCGTGTTTATCTAATCTCGAGAAAATGTTAAAATGTTGTGAAGAAACCAACCTTGTGCTTAATTGGGAAAAATGTTATTTTATGTGTAAACAAGGAATCGTCTTAGGGCACAAGGTCTCGAAAGCGGGGATTGAGGTCGATAAAGCTAAAATAGACGTCATCGCCAAGTTACCTCATCCCAAAACCGTCAAGGGAGTTAGGAGTTTCCTAGGCCACACGGGCTTTTATCGTCATTTCATCAAAGACTTTTCGAAAATCTCTCGACCTATGACATACCTTCTCGAGAAGGATGCTCCTTTTTAACTTGAATGAGGATTGTGTTAGAGCTTTCGAAACTCTGAAAAGGAAACTTACCGAAGCTCCCATTCTTGTTGCTCCTAATTGGGAATTACCCTTTGAAATCATGTGTGATGCAAGTGATTATGCAATAGGGGCCGTCTTAGGGCAACGTTATGAAAAGCACTTCCGTCCTATCCATTATGCTAGCAATACGATGACCGAGGCTCAACTTAAGTACACCACAACGGAAAAGGAATTCCTTGCCGTGGTTTATGCTTTTGAGAAATTCCGACCTTATCTCGTCTCGACTAAAAGCATCGTGTATACGGACCATTCGGCTATCAAGTACCTCTTAGCTAAGCAAGATGCTAAGCCGAGATTGCTTCGTTGGATGCTCCTCCTGCAAGAATTTGATGTCACCGGGCTTGACAAAAAAGGAGTCGAGAATCTAGCGGCCGATCATCTCTCTCGTCTAGAAGATCCTCACAAAGATGTATTCGAGAACAAGGAAATTACCGAAACATTTCCTCTCGAGACTCTCGGTGTAGTGAATTCTAAAGACAACACCCCATGGTTTGCCGACATTGCAAATTACCATGCGAGGAACTTCATAATCAAGGGTATGACGACACAACAAAAGAGAAAATTCTTCGTGACGTCAAGTTCTATTTTTGGGACGACCCTTATCTCTTTCGGGTTTGTGCGGATCAGCTCGTTCGACATTGTGTCTTTGGTACCGAAGCTTCTAACATCCTTAGAGCTTGTCACGAGGGACCCACGGGTGGTCACCACGGTGTTAATCTCACAGCTAAGAAAGTGTTCGATGTCGGCTTCTTTTGACCTACGATCTATCGTGATGCACACGCATTTGTGAAGTCGTGTGATTCTTGCCAACGCCAAGGAAAATCGCCGCAAAAGGATGAAATGCCGCAAAATATAATTCAAGTGTGTGAGATTTTCGACATTTGGGGCATTGACTTTATGGGTCCGTTCCCATCGTCTCATGGAAACAAGTATATCCTCGTCGTCGTCGACTACCTTTCAAAGTAGGTGGAAGCTAAGGTGTTGCCTAAGAATGATGCTCGTGTGGTAGTGAAGTTTTTGAAGCAACTATTCTCTCGGTTTGTAACCCCTCGTGCTATTATAAGCAATCGTGGAACCCATTTTTGTAATGACCAATTCGAAAAGGTTTTAAAGAAATATGAAGTTACACATCGTCTTTCTATGGCTTATCAACCACAAACGAGTGGGTAAGTCGAGGTTTCAAACCGAGCTTTGAAGAGGATTTTAGAGAGGTCGATTGGAGAAAACCGTGTTTCATGGTCTGACAAACTCGATGACGCTTTATGGGCCTTTCGGACCGCTTATAAGACACCTATCGGTTGTAATCCTTATAAGTTGGTATATGGAAAGAATTGTCATTTGCAGATTGAATTGGAGCATAAGGCATATTGGGCCCTAAAGCATGCAAATTATGATTTTAAGACCGCGGGAGATCACCGGAAAATACAACTTAATGAATTGGATGAATTAAGAGATAATGCTTATGAAAATTCATTAATCTTTAAAGAAAATACTAAAAAGTTTCATGATTCAAAGATTAAAAACCGGGTTTTTAACGTTGGTGATCAAGTGTTACTTTTTAACTCTCGTTTGAAGATATTTTCTGGGAAATTGAAATCTCGTTGGTCGGGTCTGTTCACCATAACACAAGTGTTTCCATATGGGACCATCGAGCTAGCTCAAAATGATGGTCCTAACTTCAAGGTAATGGACATAGGCTTAAGCACTACTTCGGTGGGGAGGACCCTTCATTGGACTACCTCGACCAAGTCACCTTCCCCAATGATAATTAGCATTGAGGGGATCGAGTCGAGCTCATGACTCGATAATCAAAAATGAGGTGCCTCGTGGGGGAGATCCCGTGCTTATCATTGTACATATTATCACTTTCTAATGTAGTTAATGAGAGGGGATTTGTGCCCTTCCAACTCGTTGTCTCGTGGTTGTTTGTGAATGTGTTATCTAGATCATCATCATCGCCACGATTGAAGACTCTCGTATTCGTTTACATGAACCTCGATCGTTTGCTTGAAGAGTTTTTCACGAATCCATGACATATCCTTTATTGTTCTAGCAATTATCTTTTAGCGTAATTCATAAATGGCTTTAGATATATTGTTGATCACCCTTTCCATGCTAGATCTAAGCATTCGACTCTTCGTCTCTAGTATGGGGTGCTCTACCTTTAGACTCGAAACATTGAGGACAATGTTTAATTTTAGTATGGGGGTAAATAGATACTTGCCTTGCTACGCCCTCACGTTTTCCAACTTTCAACATTTTGTTTTGTTTGGTTGCTAATAAGGATAAAAATGGCCAAATTTTAAAAAATTTCTTAGTTTTCATGTTTGTAAGACACAAATGTATATTTTCCAATGGGTAGAATAAGAGTTAATTTTTGACTTGATGGGCATTTGGAGCCCTTTACATTCCTTAACCCGCTTGAATCAAGTTTTTCTAGACTTTTATATAGGGAACTTTAAAACACAAAAGTCTTAGCTCATACGGGTCTTTAAATAGTGAAGAACGAGAAGTGATAGAGTTAGACAAGTGGTCATGCTAAACGTAGAACATGAAAATGTTCTTTCAAAAACTCATATGTTTTTAATTGCGGCTTTTTCTCCCATAAGATCAATGCATTAGGAATAAAATAATTGCAATAAGTAAGGTTGTACGATTTGAAAGGTTACTTAGCTTCTAGCCCAAGATCGTTTAAAAGTTGCTCGGGGTTGAATAGAGTTCATAGCCAAGGCATAACTTATTGAAGCGGGACGTGAAGATTGGTGAATATCCAAAAAGGCCATAACAAGGCATGAGGAGCTCTATTTTATTGCTAAAGATCCAAGATGATGTGAAGAATCATTATTCCAAAATCAATATGAAGGATCGAGACACACGACGAAAAGCAATTACTCCCCTAAAGATCATGGAGAAATTCTATCCAAAAAGACCCTTACAAGGTATGAGGATAAATATATCCAAGTCCTAAAAGGAGGCGGATCGTTGTATATCAAAATCCAAAATAAAGATTGAAGAAAAATGATGAAGTCGTGGTCCAAGTATGAAGAATCTCTCAAAAACGTCAAGTGAAGAAATTCCAAAATATGAAGAGAATACCATAATTTTAAGAACATCTTCCGAAGATTTGAAGTATGAAGTACATGCCAAATATCGGTCCTATAAAGGTCTCAAATCGTGAAACGAGTTATGCCAAGATATGAACTTAAGGAGATACACGAGAAGCCGTTTTAAAAGATTTTGTCCTTTATCTAACTATCGATTAAATCGTGCTACTTTATTTTCAGACTAATAAATATTCAAATAAGTCAATATGAATCACTTGTGATCCATGACAAATAGTTAAAAAATTCTAGGAACCTTTTCTTTTCTTTAATAACTAGGATTGCGGGGAGAAAAAGTATTACACAATTTGGACATATGAGTAGCGTTAGCATTGTGACTTGTAACAACAATGATCTTGTTTTTGCACTTAGCATGGAATGTATGACAATCAAGGATGACGAACTTTACTCTATGATACATTCACTTGTTTCTATTCATTGACCCTAAAAGTCACTTTCGTGATGAAAATCATACATTATGTCTTTACACATCTTCATAGTATTGTAGCAAGTTTTACTTTTCAATAAAGTTAATAAAATTGAATATTGGAGGTGCTTAGATACTTTATTCTATCATTCCGTGAGGGCACGACAATGGTTTAGTATGGGGGAGTGATGAGATGGCGTTTATACATGATCTCATCGTTCTTTTCGGGCTTTAAATGAATAAAATGTCATCAAAATACCATATATATGCTTGTGTTTGTTTACTTGTGTATTTTAGGTATGGATATCATGAAAAAGAAAAAAGATCACAAGAAACAAGGAAAAATGAACACGAGAAACGAAGCCGCACAATGAACCGGGCCCTAGTTATGGATTTCTCAAAGAAAAACCCTTGAAGACTTGAAGATGTACAAGAATGATCCCTCATGTATGAGGAAATGACACTTAATACCCTTGTATATTCATAATTATAAGTTTAGTCCCTTAAGTTTTTCAAAATTACAAAAAGGTCCTTCAACTTTGAAGATTTGGCAAGTTTAGTCCTTCAAGAATTCTAAAATGTCAACAATGGTCCCTCATGAAGTCAAATATCCAATGAAGACCTTCAAAGATGAGAAATGTCCAAGATCAGCCCTTGAAATATTCAAAAATGGCAAAAGTAACCTTTGAAACCCTTTTACCAAAGTTTTGGGCAAAAGTATAAAGATTGAAACTTTAATAACAAAGGGAAGGCGTTTATTGAGACTGAAAGACTTGTTATAAACATTTTTCCAAAATCCAAGGACTGATATTGCCACACCAAACATTTGAATCCCATAACACGCGCCAAACACACCTCACCCCCTAATTTCGGATCAAATTTACCAATGTTCACCATCCCCGCCCCTAGAATTTACTTCCATTAAACAAAGGGTAAAACCAAATTACCCTTACCAACTTTTGATTAAACATCACACGAACACATCCCATGCTTAAACTCTCACACCCACTCACTCATGGACCCCACCCAAACCTCCCCTGCACCAATCATGTGACAACTTCCTCTCCAACGAATGCCACGTGGCAAGATCAACGCGTTATACTCCTTACTTGGCCCAAAGCAAAAATAAACGTCTAGGATTCATTTGGATAGCTCACAATAGCAAACGCGTCTAGAAGACTCAAGGGCAATTCTGAGATTTTGTAGCTTAGGGTTTCATGTATTTCCCATTCTAGAATCATCTATCCTAGTCTATATAAAGACTCCTCAACATGTGAGAGAGCTTTGTTCTAGATTTTGGCTAAAAGTTTTGTAATTCCTTTTATGAAATAAAAAGTTGGTATTTTCTTTAAAAAGTCTTATAATCCCTTTTTTGTTTATAAAGTTGGTGTCCTTCTTAGCTGAATCTGAGTTCCATTTATCTGTTTGTTGAGTTTTGAGGAAAGGTTTTGTGGTCTTAAATCCTTGTTTTCAAAATCATTCATTATTGTATTTGGTTCACCTTTGTGTTTTTTGATCTTAGCAGGTACAAAAGGTGGAAGCTAGTAGTTGTTCTGCTACCACTTAAGCTCACACAATCCAAAGCATGGATGTATGTTTTGGAGGTGCACATCTCTAAACCTTTTTACTTTTCTGAATATTTTATGCTATGTGATTGAATCTGAGTTTTGGTTTTTGAATATGTGTTTTTGTGGTTGAATCTGGTTATTTGAAGTTTACTTGTTGTTATTTAGTTGATTTAAACTTGATTTGTGGTGTGATTCAAACATTTCCTTTGAAAAATTGTGAAATCAGTAATATAAGGGGTGTTTGGGTTTACTGCATAAGCTAGGTTCGGGTCAAACTGAGTAGGTTTTATTTGGTATCTTGTGTTTGTTCTTGTTTTTATTGTGCTTTTAGTTGTTTATCTGCAGGTTTGAGCTTAATATCACCATAATCCAAATATTGGCCATAAAATCTGTTTTTCTTGTTGTTTTGGACTGAGGCTTTGGGGAAACCTAGAATACATGCTATACTAGGGTTAACAAGTGCTAAATCGAAGTTAATACAACCTGGGTGGTAGATTTGTGGTGTTGAAATTGGATCTGTGGTCATCTAGTTCAGCAAAAATATGATTTGTGTTCATTTGTTCATTAGTAAGCTACTTAGGGTTTAAAAACATATCTAATCACTGAACCAGGGATTGAATTGAGTTATTTTGTGTTTGATTAAGTTTTATTGAGATTTTGTAAGCTTTTGGTGCAATCTGGTGGGCTTATTCTAGCTTAAACTGCTTATTTCATAGTTCACTGTTCATATTTCATATCTGTAACATATCTGGGGACTGTTTGAACTAACTATACTAGTTGGCTTATTGGATTTGTGATTTCTTGCTTGTTTGTGACTCCTTATAACCAATTGGTTGTAAGGGTGCCCTTTTTGTCCTTTAAATCCAAGTGAAACTCTCTAAATCATCAAGTCAAATAGTCAAAGCAGTGGGAACCCTTTCCCACTACTGCTAGCCACTGCTAGTGTTGTTTTTTGTTCAGCTTATCAATAAGCTATTCTAGCTTATTAAAACGTGCAACAACTTTAATTTGGTAATAGGTCTTCATCATTTGACCCATTTGTTCATTCTGGAGCTTTTGGGTTGTTGACTTTAAGGTTTGACTAGAAAACCAACTTGTTTGACTTTTACATAAGTGCTTATTGACTTATTCAGCTTATTTGGCTTTGCTTATTGGATTTTTCTTGGTTGATTTGTCTTAATTAAGTCATTTAGAGTCTTTTGCAAGTTGAATCAAGTTCTGAGGTGGTCTAAAACTCTATGTCGACTATTTTGTCGTTTAGTGAATTTGTACTTGGCTTATTTCTGGCTTATTGGTTGTGCTTTTTCAAAATTTCTTTTCATAAATCTATTAAGCATCCCAAAAGAAGGTTGTGTGTCAAATTAGAGCTTATGGCATTGGCTTATAGCTTAATGGGCCAAAAAGCCCATTAAGAATAAGTTGTTGTACATTTAAGCTGTGATAAGCTCATATTCAGCTTTTGGGCCTTCAGAGTTTTGTGTTTAGAATTGAATTTTAAGCTAGACTGGTGATTTTTAGCTTATTTGGTTAAGCTTGATTTTATTGGGCCAAAAAGCCCATTTAAGTGCACTGTTTTTTATTTTAGCCCATTTGGGGGCCCAATAGGGGTATTTTGGTAATTTCACTTTTATTTTCTGTTTATTTAGGTTAAAATAAACTAGTTTGCTAGTTTTTATAAATTTTTATAATTTTTGGATTTTTAATATTATTTTATTATTAAAATTTGTTTTTAGGATTTTTCAACTTTTACATTTTTCCTAGATCAAATACATTAAGTTAGGATTTTTAAAACTCTTAGATTAATTTTCTCATCATTTTATTAATTTTTAGAATTATTTTAATATTATAATAGTTTTTAATCATTTAAAATTAGTTTTCATTAGTTTTAAATTTCATAAAAATAGTTTTTAGTTTAATTAAGTCATTTTAGAGTTTTACAAAGTGAAAAATATTTATTTGGGCTTTTTATTAATTATTTGGATTTTTAGGGCTTTAATTAGCATTTAAAAATTAATATTTAATTAATTAAAAGGTTTGAAAAAGTTTTGATCATATGTAAACTCTTAGTTTAGTTTTAGCTATTTTTGGTAATTTTTTTGGGAATTTTTAGAATTAATTTTTATTTTGTCACTTTTTGCGATTTTTCGTTTTGTCGTCGTATTGTAATTTTAACATATCCGTCATTTCCATTTCCCTTCTTTTTCTTTCTTCTATATTAATCCAAAATCATTACAAATCATTCACACACATATACCTCCTTAGGAAACGAACTTTCACCTTTGGGTCATTAACACTTGATTTTACTAAATCATTTGTTTAATACTTACTACTTTTACGCCTTTTTCCTAAAAGGTCGTATTTTACCACAATCATCCACATAAGCTTGTTTATGGCTAATAGCATCCCTAGCTTTCTCAATCAATTTAGTCAAATCAGCCAACTTTTGTGTGTCGCTATTACGTATTTCTTTCAAACAATCCACCCAACCATCTTCATCTTCATCAACTTTAGTCATGATCTCGTCGATCAGCATTCCAATATTTCCTAGGATATTCCTCAGTTGCTCACATTGACCGCGCAACACATCCACATAAGCTTGTTCAACTACAACATTTGACCAATGTACAGACCCACTCATACACGCATTGAACTCTAAATCTCCGTATACTTCCTTCAATTCATCAAGGATTGGAGTTATTCATATACTTCCTTCAATCCCTGGTTACCAAATTCTTTGAATTGACGAAAATCCTTTGATACTAACCTTAAATATAAAACTATAAAGTAAAGAGCAATAGATAAGAACAAGAGATAGAGAGAATGCAGAGAATTGTATTGATTAATATTTAGAGAATACATCATGAGTATTTATAAGATAAACTAGGGTAAAAACCCTAGTAGCTAATTGGGCCATGGGCCTAATATGGACATACATAATTATTATTCATAACACTCCCTCTTCTATGTCCATATTTAATAATACGCTTTTGAGAATGCTACCTCGTTAAACACCTTGTCAGGAAAACCCAGTGGGACAAAACCATGACCAAGGACAAAAAAAGTGTAGTGCGTATTATCTCTCTCTGATGACTACATCACTTGAGATCTTCTAGTCGACGCGTTCCATTGTTGTAGATTAACTTCATAATGTTGACGTAGAAAGTATCTTGGTAAATAGATCCACCAAATAATCTCTTGAACAAAATGTGTTGTCTTATCGCCATTGATGGACAACATCAATTCAATATTTATCCATTTGACCAATATGCCTCGTTGAAAACCTTACTAGACAAAACCCATTGGGACAAAAATCTAGTGAAGGAAAAATACATGATTCAAATAACTGCTAGAATAAAAGATATGGACATGCATTCCATATTTATCAATAATAATCCTTCTTGGATTTTTATATGAGGATTATGCCTCGTTAAAAGCTTACTAGATAAAACCCAGTGGGATAAAAGTCTAGTGAAGGAAAAAAAGTACATAATTCCTTTATACGCTCGGGGATGTTTCCTTGTACGCTCGGGGATGTTTCCTTGCCGGAAAACCCTGTGGGGACAAACCATGGTCAAGGAAAAATAAACATAACTCCTTTATACGCTCGGGGATGTTGTCTCATTAAAAACCTTTCTGAAAAACCCTGAAGGGACAAAACCTTGGTCAAGGGAAAAAGAGTGCAACGCGTATCTTCTCTTCCATTATGATCACAATATCGATGATCATCATCTTTATAAATCAAGTAGTTCTTTCCAATATCATGTGACCTTATAAACATGAGAGTCATTTATCCATATAAATATATAACTTTGTCTTTAGCTTTCATGATGCATATTTCATCTTTATAATGCTCAATTTCAGAACTAAGACAAACTTTATCTTTTGTTTCAAATTTATTTTCTATGCATTCAGTCGCCTTTATGACCGTAACTCTTTATTTGGCACAATACTACACACTAAGGCTATTAGAACATATATGCCCAAATCATGATTAATTCAACACAATGAATATAAGAACGTTTCTTATATGCTTTGAGCATTAATAATTTCTAACATGCTCCATGCATATTATATGCAAAAATGAAATCTTATATCACACGAGCTCTAATCATATATCTTTTAGACTCATATCAATTATTTGTCATATTGCCAGACTTATACAATAACTATTGGATCCACCACATGTGAACATGTATCCACATGATCATTTTCAAGTCTTTGAGAAAATATACGTGTGCCATCATTTGCAACTTTTGCATATTTTAATTTTGCTTTCTCATAAAGACTAATGCATATCCAATGAGTTTTATAAATGGATTGTAAGCCTCAACCATATGCCTCATCACAAGAGACATCAATTATTCATTAGTTTCTTGCGTCATTATATTTTGGCCATTCATCTATCCATGATCCTCACATTCACTTTAGCGCTATATTGTTTATTATCATTATCGTGCACATTATCATATATATCCATCGACGTCGATTCATTTATTTTCGATTCCACACTTTATTAGACATTGCATTCTATTATTTATTGAGATCTCATGGTATTTCATGTACCCGGGGTTTTCTCAATTACCTTCATGTCTAGTGTCTCTTTAGGAGACTATCAGGGGGTCTTTATTACCTCGATTCGACCATCATAATTTTCTTGCTCCATATTATCTCTTTATTCGAGGATTTTTATTTGGAATCGAATAGTCTATCACGTTGCAGACATGCCAAAGACTTACTACCAATCATTGGTTTTATTGTTGGGACACACATTTTAATTGGAGCACTAGCAGCGTTTGTGATCTAGTCACTTTATTTAGGTCACTAATCTTGTCTAACAATTACTAGATCTGGAATATAAATTGTCCCATGAACTTTATGTTCATATTCGTTACTTGTGAGGATCAACTTTTCATTATCATAATTCATTCCAAAATTCTCGCTGCTCATTAATGTTTAGTATTTATGCAAGTTCGTTTTTCTCGACTCAAGACAAATTGAAAGTCCTACTAATATCAAGTTATAATTGTTTTTGGTGTTACAAGATTATTTGGATTCTATGTCTATTTCAAACAAACTTGTAAAAGTGGAAAATATTATAGCTACTTAACCGTAAAGCAAATTACAAATACCACAAATATATCACAAAGTACAAGTCTCTAATACACAAATGTAAAATTGCTTGAAATGTAAAGAAAATGAAAGTTAAAGGGCTAAATGTGTAAAATCAGAAAGTATAGGGACTAAAACTGAAAATAATAACAAACTAGGTTAACAAACTAACAAAATCCCAAACTAACTAACTAAAAATGTAACAAACTGAAATATAAGGACTTGTATTTGCAAACCGTAAAAACTATCAAGTTTCAAAGCTGATTAACTAATTAAGAAAAGGTTAGGGACTAATTTGCAAAATTTAACAAAATATAACCAAAAACGGGCACAATGATTCAATAAGCTAGTTTGAGCTTATTAGTCCACCAAAACGACTCTAGTTTTTTTTTTCAAAGTGCTTAAAAAGAAAAATCAGCTAGACTTGCAAAAGGAATTTGGCTAAAATCCAGTAAAACTCAAAGTAGCTTATCACAATAAGCTCAAATTAAGCTCAAAACTTTTCTAGACTTCCACAAAATGATTTTATTGCTGAAGCTGATTAAACAAGTAATGAGAAGCTTGGAATGTCAATTGGTTTTGAAAATGACCAAGAAAATAAGCTAGAATATCAAATAAGCTAAAACAGTTTATTTTGACCAAGTTTGACCAAAATTCCCAAAAAGCTCAAGTTCACAAAATCAACTTAGGACATGTTTGCAAACAAGTTTGTGAAAGAAAATTGGGTGTTTTATAAAGAGGATTAAGAAAACTGATGAGAACAAATTGTTATGATCACAGTAACTTGCAAATGCTATAGTGCTTATTATTAAGCTGTTCTCTAATCCAAAACTTGATACTATACAATTTCCTTACAAAGACTGAAAGTTCATATGATGAGCTTCAAATGAGAGTAAAAATCAGCTTAATCCATCCATTAACAAAGAAATGGCATTGAATCAAAAGTAGCATGTTTTGACTGATGAACTTGTATAAAATATGACCCAAAGTTTTCCAAAGCTATTTGCCTATTTGACTAAACTTTTGACCACAAAACTTCTCCAAAAGACTTACACTCACTTGTTGAATGTAAATGAGCTCAAAATAACAGGTTTCACAAACTAATTCACCAAAATGATCTTAATCTAAACACTGGTTTTAAATCTGATATAGAACTTTTTCAAAGACTATTTGAGTAAAAACTTATGAAAGCTTGAGTGACTTATCTAATCTTGTTATGTAACTGAAATGAACTAGTAAAACACAAGAACCACCAAGTTTACTTGCAAGAACACAAAGATGAATACTGATGAATTATGACTGATGTAAAGCAAATTTGATCAGGTAACAACTGGATTAAAAGCTATATGACTACAAGTAAAGTATCAGAACATTAAAATCACTCCACAAGAACAATAACACAATCACAGTTCAGCAATCAAGAGCTATTTATAGGTATTTAGCATGCAAATATAGTTTAGAGGAATTTTAAGCTAGAAAATGTTCCTTTTAGCTTGAAGAAGCCTTTGATGAAGTAGAGGAGCGCTGAGCTCTCTAATATCAGATAAAACATCATGAATCAACCACCAAAAACCATTATCATATCATCTACAGCTTAAAACCAATCTCCTCTGCTACAATCTTCAACTTGGCTATGGAATTGAGCTCAAATTCGTCTGAACCAGCTACAATCTTTCAAACAGCATCTAAATCATTCCATTGATCAAGAATGATCAAAAGAATCACAATAGTAACTAGTATGTAGGATTATGTAGGTTTGAGAAGTAGATTTTGAGTGAACTGAAAATGGAAGTTTATTTATGGAAGAAAGTTGGTTACAATTGGTTACAACTAACTAACTAACTCTCAAGTGATTGTCAGTCACTTGAGAGTAGTGATTAACTATCTAGCTAACTAAAAATGAGGGAGAATTTAAGTTGTGTGTGAAAAACATACACTAAGTACATGCTAGAAATGAAAGACTAATTGGGTATTTATAGAGGCTAGGGTGGAGTTTGTTGGAGGTTGGTGACATGTTCCAGCCATTAGCAATCTTCCATGTGTCATAATTCTGTTGATTTAATATATCCGTTGAAGAACTGAATTGGGGGTTTTTGATTAAGTTGATTTCAGATTAATTGGATAGTTGGGATGTGATCCTCTCTTGATGTAGAACAATTTTCATGTTTATATCTTGATCTGAAATGCACTCTATCATGATCTCGCCTCTAGGCTTGTTCTTGTTTGAATGTGACAGGTGGCGTGTTCTGATTTGATGAGAGAGAGAGGCATGGATTGTTATCCATTTTCTTATTTACCATTGGTTGAAAAAGAGTGAGTGGGATTCACTGTTGGGATTGGGTGTAATTAATATGGCGACTGCTAGTGGGGTGACATGGCATTGATTTGGCAATCCGTGTGCCTTGTTTTAGAGCTTCTCATTGGCTGGCTTAGCTATCACTTGGATTGATCCCAAACTTGGCTCAACTTTAACACTTTTAACCCCTCTAGTTAGGCAGAATATGATCTTAAGCTCCTAACTTCATTTCTTTGTCATGTTTAGTCCTTCAAACTTCCAACTTGTTCTAAAATTATCCTTGACTTGTTTGACTTGAGAGTTGACCAAATTTGACTTTGTTCTTGATGTAAAACCCGTATGCTTTTACCATGAATAGTACCCTTAAGATCGTACGTACTAGATTTAAACTTTCCTAATATAGCATGATTACGATTACGTGTTAGGATTTTACGTATTACGTACGTGTTAGAACACGATAAGTATTTACTACGCACGAGCACGTAATAATTATTTGACAATAATTAATCACGAACATGCGATCATGAAATCATGAACGTAATTAAGACACGAACTATTATTAATTACGTACATATATTTATTACGAGCGTAATTAAATATATTAGATCACGATAATTACGTAACGAGAACACTTAAAACGCGAACACAAATAATCACAAACGTTTAACTTAACATCGAGACACGGAAAAAGGTACGGGTACCCCAAGTGGGGCCCCCTACCCGCGGCTACAAGGGACAAATGGGCCAAGCCCATTTGTCAAATTTTACTAAAAGGGTTAAAGGATTTTTCACTACTTATTTTTACAATTACAGAAGATTTTAGCAAAAACCTAAAACCCTCCTTCCCTTTTCTTTTTTTTGGCCGCCACCCTAAGAACACCACAAGGAGGTGGTTTGTGATCTTGGATCTTGGAATTTTAGTTGGTGATCGTGTTTGTTCTTCGTCCTTTTGATCCACGAATTCGGTAAATCCTTTTTAAACCTTTTCTTTTGATTTAATCTTTTATAAATCAAGAACATGTTATGTTTTTACAAAAACCTAATAAATAAACATGGATCTAACATGAATTGAGGTTTAATAAAATCAAAAGTATGGTTTTAAGGGGTGTTTGTTTTAGCCACGGCCTACACCGAACCCAAGGGGGGTTTCGGTTTGGCCATCCGACCACCACCGAGACCATAAGGTCCCGGTTGGTTGGTGTGGGTCCCACGGCAGCATCAAGACACGGGGTACCCCGAGTTGGTTCGGGGTACGGTGTCGATTTCATGTCCGGTTCATTGTTTTTAGTTAGATCCGGTTCATGGTGTATGTTTAGTTTTATTTTTATTTTTTTTTTATCTTATGTTAAAAATTAAATTAATAAATGACATGTTTAATTTAATAACATGACTTAGGTTATCTTAATTATTAATAATCATGAAATTAATTAACCTAAGTATTTTATATTTTAGACTTATAATTAATTAATTATTTAAAAATCATGATTATAATTAATTAATTAACATGACTTATGTTATATTATTAACAAATAATACATGTTTTAACCTAAGTATTTAACTTTATTTAATTAAAAACATGTTATACTTTAATTAAATATTTTAACCTATAGTTTAATTTAATTACATGAAATAATTAAACTATACATTATATCATATGGCTTAGAAAATAATCATGAAAACACTTAGGCTTATATACTTAGCTTATTTAACCAGCTTATTTCTAATTATGGAAACTTTCTATTTTTAGAAACTTAATTAAATAAGGCAGCTAATCTATTTATGGAAACCTTCTATTTTTAGAAACCTATTTATTTCAGGCAGCTAATATATTTATGGAAACTTATTTAATTAAGGCAGCTGATCTATTTATGGAAACTTTCTATTTTTAGAAACTTATCTATTTTAAGCAGTAATTCTATTTTTGGAAACTTTCTATTTTTGGAAACTTTCTATTTTTGTAAACTTTCTATTTTTGGAAACTTTCTATTTTTGGAAACTTTCTATTTTTGGAAACTTTCTATTTTTGGTAACTTTCTATTTTTGGAAACTTTCTATTTTTTGAAAACTTTCTATTTTAGGAAACCTGCTATTTTTGGAAAGTTACTTATTATTACAAAGTAAGTATAATAACACATGAAATACCAGAAATACTTAATCAGATTAAACAGAATATAAGATAAACACGGTTTAAGGCTTTAAAACAGTAAAACATGGTAAGAACACATAAAATAAGCTAAGACATGACCTAAAACTAGCTACGTATTTAATAAGCAGATACTTATTCATGTATGTATTTATGTAGCACTAGTGATTCGGAAGTAGGATTCCTCTCAATTCGTCTTCTTCGTTCACTAGACATAAGGTACGGATTCCCGTCCTTTCAGTATGGACATTCTTTCCTTATTAGGATTCCCCGTATGCAGCCAAATGTTTTCCCGTAGTATAAGTTACGTGTTTGATTGCTTATGTTTAATTAAGATTACCTATAGCCATATACATGCATGACCAGTGTCACCTAGTTATGGAGGTACCATAACCATAACATTAGAGGCACTGATGTTATGACTTCACCACGGCGGAGTGATTGCTCGTGGCTTCCCTTCAGCTTTTGGCCATTTATATTATATTTATCATGTGGGGCGTATGGGTGCATCCTAGTTACATGTTTTCAGTTAGGATTTCATGATAAATGTGGTGTGTGCCTTGCATCCTTCACAAGGAGCTGATCCCTCCTACCCAAAAACTAGTATATTAAATTAGAGGCAGCCCCTCTAATTTTGCATGATGAGGTCACCCCTCCAAGTATTCATGCACGGTGGATTTTCATGACCTATATTGGCTAATGGTAAAATATGACAAACAGTTTTTATAAGATAAACATAGACTTTCAAACTATAAAACCAGTTTTATCAAGACTTAACCAGGTTACTCGGGACTTAGTTTCTTCCGCTGTTATATGTTATATGCTTATCCTATTCATGCTTTATTGTACATCCGTGCACTGAGCGTATTTGCTCAACCGTTTTCCTTTTCTATGTTCCCAAAACGGCAGGTACTCAGGGACGCTCGTAGATACTAAGAGTACGTGCATATGGACTGGAAGCTGTCTAGACTTCTTTACTTTATGCATTTCTTTTCCTATGATACATTTGCTATGGACATTGTTTAGTCCTTTCCTTTACTATACTTATGTTTGTGTGTGATGAACTTTACTTTTGGACTACCGATGTTTGATTCCGGTATTTTCCTTTTATGGTCAAGTAATGTTTAGACATTTTTCCTTGTATGCTTTGATGACACGCCATAATTGCATGTGACATTTCCATTATCAAAATGGGGTGTTACAATTATGGTATCAGAGCCAAGGCTTCGACCTGTAGGCTCTCAAATATGACCTGTGATTAGTGGGTAGTCACTACGGTCTTCCTAGAACTGACAGTTGTTTTCATGCATTCATCATTTTAAGCATACATATACATGTCATTGTCGCAGATTTTTGACTAAGTAATGGTTGGTACAGGACTGGCCCTATTTAGTCGCATGTGTTTTATCGAAACTTTTAAATTTAGGACCGACCCATAGGCGTCCCCTCGTTATGTCTTTTGTTTTTGGTGAACTTACCAGAGGCGTTCACTCTCGAGCATACAAAAGTTTTCATAAAACTGCATCATGTATTCATACACAAAATTTTCTTGCATAAAATTTTTCTCGTGAAATTTTAGTATAAATTATTTTTTCATGTATATATATATATATATATTATGTTTTGATCTGTTTAATCATATGTTTTATGTTATACTGTCAGATGGCAAACACAGACAATCTCTGGGCAATATTTGCAGCTGCTGATGCAGAGATGCAAGACGCCCTTCATCAGAACGACGGTTATCCTCCCCCGCATAACATCTTTCCCATGGAAGGAAGGAATCGGCTCATGAGGGAATACTATACTCTTAGACAGCGACCTGACGAAGACAGCAATGACTTCATGCAGCGTTTCCTTCGCGAGCAGCTGCAGGCACCACTGAGGAACAAGCACTACATTTTCGTTGGGCTCTTAATCCAAGGATCGCCAATAACTTATCAGGTGCTCCATTGGATACGGTAGCACAAGTGGCCGATGCAGCACGTTAACTGGAGATGCTGCAGGAGAGAGATGAGTTCGGGGAAGTTGAAAGACCCGACAAGAGGTAAACATTCGTATTCAAGCGGTGATCAATCCGTATACTTTTCATATATGTCAATTATTCATCTCTTAAACGTATCTTCCGGGCAGAAAACTGGGGACCGGTCTCAGCCGGCTACTCAGCAGCAGCCTCATCAGCCCAAGGGAAACGGTCAGACTAACGACTGTTCTGCTACGAATAGGCGTGGCGGTAATGATAATTACCGTAACAACGTTGGGCACTCCAACAGCAGCAGGTCCTAATATTTAAGCATTTCCTTATGATTTCATGTTATAACTCATATTCTGACACTTTAGCAAAACTTCTACCAGGAACCATGGAAACGGTAGGGACCAGAACCAGAGAGGTTCGCAGCCTAGCTGTCCAGCTATCACTGGTATTCCATCTTACGATTATCCGCTTTGTCCTTTGTACCCAACTATCATGTCTTATGTAAAATGTTTTATCAGGTTCTCAGCCAGCCAGAGCACCTGCTGGAGGATACACTCATCCTCTTTGCTCTACTTGCCACCGTAGGCACCCAGGACCATGTCGCCGTAATACTGATGAGTGCTTCAAGTGTGGTCTTCCTGGCCATATTATGAAGGATTGCAGTAAGGGCGAGATGGAGGGTACATCGGGACATGTTGATACCAAGCCTCCTCCTACTGCCGGGCGTGTCTACACGACATCTCGAGACCAGGCCAACAAGTCTACAAGTACCATCACTGGAATCTTGTATATGTATGGTCAAGCTGCATGTGTTCTTTTTGATACGGGTGCTACTCACTCGGTTATTTCTACTGCTTATGCTAAGAACATTAGGATGCCTCCCTTGCCACTAGAAAATAGGCTTACTATTTCCACGCCTTTGAGGGACTCTGTATTAATCACCCATGTATACAAGAGTCTTCCCCTAGAATTTGACGATAAGGTTCGACCTATCGACGCACTTCCGCTGGACATGAATGACTTCGACATGATTTTAGGCATGGATTGGCTATCCAAGCATCATGCTACCATAGACTGCCATTCATATCGAGTTATCTTCGGTGATGTTAATGCACCAGAGTACATTCATAATGGGTTCATACCCGGACGGTCTGTACAAGTCATATCTAACCTGCAAGCGCGTGCACTACTTTCACATGGCTGCGAGGGTTATCTAGCTATGGTTCACGACATGGATGCTGAATCTCCATCAATTCAGGATCAACCTATAGTGTCGGAATTCCAAGATGTTTTTCCAGCAGAACTTTCGGGTATACCACCTGCACGAGAAGGGGAATTCAGTATCGAGCTGGTTCCAGGAGCTGAACCAATCTCTAAGGCTCCTTATCGCATGGCTCCCATAGAGCTGAAGGATCAACTGCAAGAACTTCTTGAACGAGGTTTAATTCGACCGAGCGCATCTCTATGGGGCGCACCGGTCTTGTTTGTTAAGAAGAAGGACGGCAGTATATGTCTTTGTATAGACTATCGCGAGCTCAACAAGATTACCATTCGGAATAGATATCCACTGCCACGTATTGACGATCTGTTTGACCAACTCCAAGGGGCCAAACACTTCTCCAAGATCGATCTTAGGTCAGGCTATCATCAGCTACGGGTCAAGGAGCAGGACATCGCTAAGACTGCCTTTCATACCCGTTATGGCCACTACGAGTTTGTAGTTATGCCATTTGGCCTGAAAAATGCTCCAGTAGTGTTCATGGATTTGACGAACAGAATCTTCCATGAATTTCTGGACAAGTTCGTCATTGTCTTCATCCATGACATCCTGATTTTCTCAAAGTCCAAGGAGGAACACGAAGACCATCTTCGTACAGTACTATAGATTCTTCGCCAGAAGTAGTTGTATGCTAAATTCTCCAAGTGTGAGTTCTGGTTAGACAAGGTGGCATTCTTAGGTCACATTGTATCAGCAGAAGGAATCACTATGGATCCAGCGAAGGTTGAGGCCATTACCAAGTGGCCAAGGCCGACATCAGCGACAGAAGTCCGCAGTTTCTTAGGCTTAGCTGGCTATTACCGTAGGTTCGTGGAGAACTTTTCCCGCCTAGCACTACCATTGACCAAACCGATACGGAAAGGGGAGAAATTCGTCTGGAGTGAAGATCGAGAGAAGAGATTTGAAGACCTGAAGTAGAAGCTAGTATCTGCACCTATTCTTACTCTACCATCTGGTACGGGTGGATTTCAAATCTACAGCGATGCATCGGGGAAGGGACTTGGCTGTGTTCTCATGCAACATGGGAAAGTGATCGCGTACGCTTCACGGCAGCTTAAGCCTTATGAAGAAAATTACCCCACGCATGACCTGGAACTTGCTGCAGTCATGTTTGCATTGAAGATATTGAGGCACTACTTATATGGAGAATCATGTGACATTTTCACGGACCACAAGAGCTTGAAGTATATCTTCACTCAACGTGAATTGAACATGAGGCAAAGGAGATGGTTAGAGCTGTTGAAGGATTATGACATTAATCTACAGTATCATCCCGGAAAGGCAAATGTAGTAGCAGATGCTCTTAGCAGGAAGTCCGGAATGATCAACGGCATTAGAATCGAAGAGGAAATCATAAGAGACTTGGAGCGACTAGACATCGAGTACATGGTACGTGGACAGCACGGTTACTGGGCTAATCTTAGAGTAGAATCCGAGTTACTATCTAAGATCAAGGAAGCTCAGAAGGATGACGGAGAAATCTGGGCGATAGTACAGAATTTGGAGAAGCAGACAGAATTCAGAGTAAATGCAGATGGTATCGTATGGCAGGGCACGAGACTTTGTGTCCCTGATGACCAAGAACTCCAGGAAGCTTTGTTAGCTGAAGCTCATAGCTCCCCATTCTCTATACATCCTGGTTCGACTAAGATGTACCATGACATCAAGCAGTACTTTTGGTGGAGTGGTATGAAACAGGATGTGGCCATTTACGTCTCTAAATGTCTTACCTGCCAGCAGGTTAAGATCGAGCATCAACGATCTGGCGGTCTCCTTCAACCGTTATATATTCCAGAGTGGAAGTGGGACAAAATCACCATGGATTTTGTTACTGGTCTTCCGCCTACCAAGAGGAAGCACGATGCAATTTGGGTTATCGTTGATCGACTTACCAAATCAGCTCATTTCTTACCGACCCGCAAGGAAGATTCGGTAAGTAAACTCGCAGATACGTACAGAAGATAGATCATGAGACTCCACGGTGCACCATCCAGCATCGTCTAAGACAGAGATCCTCGATTCACTTCGCGCTTTTGGAAAAGTCTGCAGAAAGCTTGGGGTACACAACTTAAGCTTAGCACGGCTTTTCATCCTCAAACGGACGCACAGTCGGAGCGAACCATTCAGACATTAGAAGATATGTTGAGGTCATGTGCGTTGGAATGGACGGGTGATTGGGACGATTACATCTGTTTGGTGGAGTTTGCATACAACAACAGTTGGCACGCAAGTATCAAGTGTGCTCCATTTGAGATGTTGTATGGCAGAAAGTGTCGCGCCTCAATCTGCTGGGATCAGGTTGGTGAGCAAACACTTGAAGGACCTGAAATCATAGAGATGACCAATGAGAAGATCGCAGTAGCTAAGCAGAAAAATCAGGAGGCACGGTCACATCAGAAGAGTTACGCCGATCTGCATCATAGGGATATACACTTTAACGTACGAGATCACGTCTTCCTTAAGGTTTCGCCGGCACGTGGTGTTAGACGCTTCGGGATTAAAGGGAAGCTCAGTCCTCGTTTCATCGGACCGTTTGATATCATTGAACGAGTCGGTGAAGTATCTTACCGATTGGTGTTACCTCCGCAGCTTTCGCATGTGCACAATGTGTTTCATGTGTCCTTACTCAGAGGGTACCAGTATCATCCCCTTCACATGGTTCAGTATCCACTGGAACAGATACGTGAAGATCTCACTTTTATAGAAGAACCCGAACGAGTTCTTGACAGACAAGAACGAGTCATGAGAAAGAAGACGATTCCTTTCGTCAAAATTCTATGGAGGGATTATACCGAGCGGGAAGCCACTTGGGAAACAGAGGAGTCTATCCGGGCTTCTTACGCTCATTTCATATTTTGAATTCGGGTATGTTTTTCTTTTCCAGTTTACTTTATCTATAATTCGGGGACGAATTATTCTTTTTAGGGGGGAAGAGTTGTAAAACCCACATGCTTTTACCATGAATAGTACCCTTAAGATCGTACTACGATTACGTGTTAGGATTTTACGTATTATGTACGTGTTAGAACACGATAAGTATTTACTACGCACGAGCACGTAATAATTACTTGACAATAATTAATCACGAACATGCGATCATGAAATCATGAACGTAATTAAGACACGAACTATTATTAATTACGTATATATATTTATTACGAGTGTAATTAAATATATTAGATCACGATAATTACGTAACGAGAACACTTAAAACGCGAACACAAATAATCACGAACGTTTAACTTAACATCGAGACACGGAAAAAGGGACGGGTACCCCAAGTGGGGCCCCATTACCCGCGGCTACAAAGGACAAATGGGCCAAGCCCATTTGTCAAAGTTTACTAAAAGGGTTAAAGGAATTTTCACTACTCATTTTTACAATTACAGAAGATTTTAGCAAAAACCTAAAACCCTCCTTCCCTTTTCTTTTTTTTGGCCGCCACCCTAAGAACACCACAAGGAGGTGGTTTGTGATCTTGGATCTTGGAATTTTAGTTGGTGATCGTGTTTGTTCTTCGTCCTTTTGATCCACGAATTCGGTAAATCCTTTTTAAACCTTTTCTTTCGATTTAATCTTTTATAAATCAAGAACATGTTATGTTTTTACAAAAACCTAATAAATAAACATGGATCTAACATGAATTGAGGTTTAATAAAATCAAAAGTATGGTTTTAAGGGGTGTTTGTTTTAGCCGCGGCCTACACCGAACCCAAGGGGGGTTTAGGTTTGGCCATCCGACCACCACCGAGACCATAAGGTCCCGGTTGGTTGGTGTGGGTCCCACGGCAGCATCAAGACACGGGGTACCCCGAGTTGGTTCGGGGTACGGTGTCGATTTCATGTCCGGTTCATTGTTTTTAGTTAGATCCGGTTCATGGTGTATGTTTAGTTTTATTTTTTTATTTTTTTGATCTTATGTTAAAAATTAAATTAATAAATGACATGATTAATTTAGTAACATGACTTAGGTTATCTTAATTATTAATAATCATGAAATTAATTAACCTAAGTATTTAATATTTTAGACTTATAATTAATTAATTATTTAAAAACCATGATTATAATTAATTAATTAACATGACTTAGGTTATATTATTAATAAATAATAATACATGTTTTAACCTAAGTATTTAACTTTATTTAATTAAAAACATGTTATACTTTAATTAAATATTTTAACCTATAGTTTAATTTAATTACATGAAATAATTAAACTATACATTATATCATATGACTTAGAAAATAATCATGAAAACACTTAGGCTTATATACTTAGCTTATTTAACCAGCTTATTACTAATTATGGAAACTTTCTATTTTTAGAAACTTAATTAAATAAGGTAGCTAATCTATTTATGGAAACCTTCTATTTTTAGAAACCTATTTATTTCCGGGAGCTAATATATTTATGGAAACTTATTTAATTAAGGCAGCTGATCTATTTATGAAAACTTTCTATTTTTAGAAACTTATCTATTTTAAGCAGTAATTCTATTTTTAGAAACTTTCTATTTTTGGAAACTTTCTATTTTTGGAAACATTCTATTTTTGGAAACTTTCTATTTTTGGAAACTTTCTATTTTTGGAAACTTTCTATTTTTGGTAACTTTCTATTTTTGGAAACTTTCTATTTTTTGAAAACTTTCTATTTTAGGAAACCTGCTATTTTTGGAAAGTTACTTATTATTACACAGTAAGTATAATAACACATGAAATACCAGAAATACTTAATCAGATTAAACAGAATATAAGATAAAAACGGTTTAAGGCTTTAAAACAGTAAAACATGGTAAGAACACATAAAATAAGCTAAGACATTACCTAAAACCAGCTACGTATTTAGTAAGCAGATACTTATTCATGTATGTATTTATGTAGCACTAGTGATTCGGAAGTAGGATTCCTCTCAGTTCGTCTTCTTCGTTCACTGGACATAAGGTACGGATTCCCGTCCTTTCAGTATGGACATTCTTTCCTTATTATGATTCCCCGTATGCAGCCAAATGTTTTCCCGTAGTATAAGTTACGTGTTTGATTGCTTATGTTTAATTAAGATTACCTATAGCCATATACATGCATGACCAGTTTCACCTAGTTATGGAGGTACCATAACCATAACATTAGAGGCACTGATGTTATGACTTCACCACGGCGGAGTGATTGCTCGTGACGTGCCTTCAGCTTTTGGCCATTTATATTATATTTATCATGTGGGGCATATGGGTGCATCCTAGTTACATGTTTTCAGTCAGGATTTCATGGTGAATGTGGTGTGTGCCTTGCATCCTTCACAAGGAGTTGATCCCTCCTACCCAAAAACCAGTATATTAAATTAGAGGCAGCCCCTCTAATTTTGCATGATGAGGTCACCCCTCCAAGTATTCGTGCACGGTGGATTTTCATGACCTATATTGGCTAATGGTAAAATATGACAAACAGTTTTTATAAGATAAACATAAGAATTTCAAACTATAAAACCAGTTTTATCAAGACTTAACCATGTTACTCGGGACTTAGTTTCTTCCGCTGTTATATGTTATATGCTTATCCTATTCATGCTTTATTGTACATCCGTGCACTGAGCGTATTTGCTCAGCCGTTTTCCTTTTCTATGTTCCCAAAACGGCAGGTACTCAGGGACGCTCGTAGATACTAAGAGTACGTGCATATGGACTTGAAGCTGTCTAGCCTTCTTTACTTTATGCATTTCTTTTCCTATGATACATTTGCTATGGACATTGTTTAGTCCTTTCCTTTACTATACTTATGTTTGTGTGTGATGAGCTTTACTTTTGGACTACCGATGTTTGATTCCAGTATTTTCCTTTTATGGTCAAGTAATGTTTAGACATTTTTCCTTGTATGCTTTGATGACACACCATAATTGCATGTGACATTTCTATTATCAAAATGGGGTGTTACACTTGACTTTTTCATAATTACACTTTAGTCCTTCATCTTTGAAATTTGTCAAGAAAGGTCCTTTGTCTTTGCAAGGCTTGTCACTTTTCATCATCCTTTTGTCTTTTCTTCATTAATAAGGCTTGATTTCACTTGTTTGCTCCAAAAGTGTATCTTTGTTACCTACACAAGCACAAACAACAAAACATACCCATAATACTGCTTTTATGAATAAAATTAGGTATTTTGCTTTGTGTTTTAGGGTGATTTGTGATATTATTGATATGAGATTTCACTCATATCAAATCCCCTACATTTGATCATTGCCATGACCTCATGCAATGCCACATTTTAAAGCACCAATTTACACTTTTCTCATAATTAATCCACCTTGGCCAATATAGAATGCATGTACACTACTTTACACTATATGATGCATGATTATGATTTTATACAATGCAATGCAAAGGAAAGCAATTCTATTTATATATTTTTGGATTTTCTTTAAATGGTTTTGATAGAAATAACTCATAAAGAAACCAAGGACTTAGATTAGGGCTTTGAGTACCATGAACACTTATCACCCTCAAGTTTCATTTTCCCCATACCAAGCTTAAAAACAAGATCATTGTTATCCACAAGTGAAAGTGCGTCAACTCATTCATATAGATTAATTGTGTTACCATTATACCCCCACTTATTATGCCTCTAAGACCGGTTATTATTTGAGCAAATTGCTTGAGAACAAATTTGTCATTATTTAAAGCGTGAAATATAAGAAATGTAAAATCTCAAAATAAGGAAGCACGGTTTTAATCCTAAGTAACCATCTTATCCATTACTCGAAAAACCGCCCACAACTGATATAAGTCCGACTCAAGAATAATAAGTCATTCGCCTTATGTGTAAGATCCTTATGTCATGCATTAATAAGCAGCTACACACTCGCTAAGGAAAGAAAAATAAAACTCACGCAATAATTTATATCTGCCGCCTTTTTGGGACTTTGGATCTTCAATCCCGCAACCTGTGAAGGTAATATTGGATTTGAGCAACTATCAAATCCCCGTAACCCTTGTGAGAGTAATATTGGAATTCAATAGCTACTATAATTAACACTTCACTTCCCCTATTGGGAGTCTTGTATAATTATTTTTTTTTTCTCTTTTTTTTCTAGCCACTCATTTTTTTTCATAAGCCGCTCTTATTTTTCTTTATTCCTCACAAAGAAAGTTGAAAAGAATAAAAGGAAAAACATCCGCTAAGTATTAAGCATGACATAAAAAAAATTTTGCAGTACAGAAAGTACGCCGCACAAATCAAAAAGTGCGCCGCACTTCCTGTAGCGAACTAAAGTGCGCCGCACAAACCCAAAAGTACGCCGTACATTTCTACTGAAAACAACAAATACCTTGTTGGATGCACACCTGTTCATCCGGAACACCACCAATATCACCGTTACCAGAACTTGCACGTACCCTTAACCAAAGGCTACGTAGACTTCATCGCCGTGTACCTTTAGCTAGGAGACACGAGCAACCTCAACCTCGCATAATCAACCAAACTTTCGACAATCTTTCACAAATCCTATTTCTCACCAAACTTATCAACCGTTACGATCCAATGTCGGACACCGATGATGAACCAATGTGGTCAGCCGATAGAGTTGTAGCACCAACTCCTGGATCCGCAATTGTTTTACCTGAAATTGCAAACGATTTTGCAATCAAAAGGAACCACTTAACCCTTGTCAAAAATAACCAATTTGATGGTCGAATCAAAACCGATCCTCACAAACACATCCATGAATTCAACAGAAATTGTAAAATGTTCAACTATGGAGAAGGACAAGCCGAAGCCGTCCCACTCATGATGTTTCCATCATCCCTGACTGGAGAAGCCAAGTCATGGCTCGACGAACTTAACGAAGGAACCATTCGAACATGGGAAGGTCTTAGAACTACTTTCATTAGCCGATTATTTCCTCCTGTCCTATTCGAAAAACTCCTCGGAGAAATCCGAAGCTTTTCTCAACAAGATCAAGAAATTCTCACTGACGCATGGTTAAGAATGAAAGAACTACTTAGAAACTGCCATGGTCATGGACTTAAAAAAGAAGGAATAATCAAGATTTTCTATCATGGTCTTGACGATGCTACCCAAGATGCATTGAACGCCGCAGCGGATGGAATTTTCCTTTACAAAACACCTAACCAAGCTTACCAATTATTGGATGACAAAGTCCTTCTTAAGCTTGATTGGTCCAAAAATCAACAAAACAAAAACCCACGAAAAACTGTCGCTTTTGCTGAAGGAAGCAACAACCCAACTAATAACTAGGTTTTCACTTAGTTATGAAAGTTCGTTAAACCGATCTTTTCGAATTGATTACAAGTAATTAGTGCGACTCAGTCGTTCTTGGTGGACAAATAAAATGGGTTGATTATCTATTTTAAACTATAAGCAAATATGAAAATGTCGTTGAGTAAAAATAAAAGCTTTAAAAATTAAACTAAAATTACTAGAAAAACACTTGGTAAAAACAGAGATTTCGGGAAGCGTGTAATTTTTGGAAATTAAAACGTAATGAATTTAAAATTTGAAAATTCTGTAAAAATAAACTAACGCAAAACTTGTTTAAAATAATTCTAAGTGAAAATGCGGGAAAAGTTAGATTCGAAAACTAAGATAAATAAGACAAAAACCAAAGTTAGATCGCAATACGATCGTAACTTAGATCACAAGATGGATCGTGGTCCCTGATCGTAGTGGTGGATCGCACTCAAGAAGTGAGGGATCGCACTGCTGGATCGTGACTTGGATCGCACTCACTGATCTTAACCACGATCGCAACAAGTGGATCGTGGTCTTTGATCGTAACAACAAGGATCGCAGTCAATGCGGTCGTACCAAGGGATCGTGACACGATCGCACCCACAGATCGCAACAAGTGATCATGGTGTGGATCGTAGCCAATGAAAGAAGTATGGATCGCAGTCAATGTGATCGTATCCAGGAGATCGTACCCAAGGGATCGTGACAGGTAAAACCCTTACAATATTGCGATGGACACAAAAGGTAACAAAGTTGAACCGAATAAGCTGTTAATCCAATAAGCATTTACCAACTCTTAGCCAAGACCAAATAAGCACAAATTCGAAAACTTTTAAAATATGAAATAGCAAACTTTATGAATCAAACTTTTAAAAACACTAAAGTTTTAAGAAAACTTAAAAAACAATAAGCTAGATACTAAATAAGCCAAAAAGCATAACAAGCTTTAAGCTTAATCGTATGAAGACTTATTTAGGATTAAAAAGATACACTTTTTTGTCAAAAAAAACATCAAAATCAAACACGAATCAAGAACATTTCGGATCAAAGATGAATCAAAATCAAGAAAGGTATAAGAAGATTAAAGATTAAAAGCTTAAACTTGAACTTTTGATTAATGAATTCCAAATACAAGGATGAAATAAAGCTTAAACTTGGAAGAAAAGATGAAGAAAAGATAAAAACTTAGTGAGAGAAAGTTAAAACTTTCTATCTCTAAAAACTAAAGAAAAGAAAAATGAAAAAAAAAATAAAAATTAACTAACTAACACCCTCCTAATGTGTCATTAAGAGGGTATTTATAGGAGATGGGGAGGTGCATATGCTTCCTTCTTTCTTTCTTTCTTTCTTCTCGACTCGATTCTAATTCTTTGTCTTTCTCGACGTCGTCTCGGGATTTGTCGATGTAAATTGAACTTGTCTTATAATTTTCTTCTATAATTAGACTTGAGTTCTTCGACTTCATTAACTTCCGTCTTTAGACTTTTTCTTCGATAAATCTTCAGAATAGGCCTTGGACTTCCGTTCTTTATGCACTCTCGATCTTTTGACTTCGTCTTTTGTCTTTTTATTCGATAAAAGCCCGTGATAGCCCATGTTTTCTTCCTTTTTCATCTTTTGGTCCTAAAACACAATAAAAATACAAACCACGCATAATTCCGACTTTTACGACATAAAATACACGTTTTGGTCTTGTTATTATTGGAAATAAGCGGTAAAAGTATAAGTGTTTTCACACTTATTAAATCCCCTACACTTGACCATTGCAATGCCCTCATGCAATGCATTAATTTCAAAGCACGATTATATTTCTTATCATAAATAACTGCCTTTGCCTTTATTAAATACTAAACTTTAAGGAAACTAAAAAGATAGAAGTATATACAAAACAAGTAAAGAAATCAAAAACTTACATTGGGGGTTTGGTTATCATGAATGTTCATCATCCTCAAGTTACACGTTCCCCATACCAAGCTTAAAAACGAGATCATTATTATTATAAGTTAGCAGACTAACACAAATTCATGTGGCTCAATTATTTACTTAGATTCCCTTATTCCTAGGTGTATCTCTTATATTTTAATATTGTCTTGAATGATCACGAGGATGCATTGTTTGACTTATTTCGATAGTTATTAGGCTAAAAATAAAGTGGGACGATTTAATCAATAGTTAGCTAAAGGACAAAATATTTTAAAACTGCTTCTCGAGACCTCTTAAAGTTCATATCTTGGCATAACTCGCTTCACGATTTTGAGACCTTTCTCGGACCGATTTTTGGCAGCGACTTCATACTTCGAATCTTGAGAGACGTTCTTGAAATTATGGTCTTCTCTTCATAATAGGAATTTCTTCATTTGAAGTTTTTTAGAGATTCTTCATATTTGGACCACGACTTCTTCATTTTTCTCCAATCTTTATTTTGGACTTTGATATACAACGATCCGCCTCCTTTTAGGACTTGGATCTATTTATCCTCATACCTTGTTAGGGCCTTTTTGGATAGACTTCTCCATGATCTTTAAGGGAGTTTCGTTTCGTCGTGTGTCTCGATCCTTCATATTGATTCTTGATAAATGATTCTTCACATCACTTGGGATCTTTAGCAACAAAATGTAGTCCTCATGCCTTGTTAAGGCCTTTTCGGACTCGCCAATCTTAGCATCCCGCTTCAATAAGTTATGCCTTGGCTATGAACTCTAATTAATACCGAGCAACTTTTAAACGATCTTGTGCTAGAAGCTAAGTAACTTTTCAAATCGTACAACCTTATTTATTGAAAATATATTTATTAACAAGCGATGGGAGAAAAATCTTATAATCAACTCACATAAATTCACGAAATAATACCAAACTTATAATTGACTCTATCATCTCTCGTTCTCCACAATTTAAAATCTCAAGGAATGAGACTCGTGGATGCTTAGCCAATTAAATCAAAGTTTTGGGTTTTCAAGTCATCTATAGTATCTTGCAACTTCTTAGACTCTTTCAAGTTTAGAATTCGCATTTTAAAGTTCCCTTGATAAACGACTTTCTAGGATCAATTATAGGAACTTGCGAAAAGTTATTGTTCTTAACCCGTGAGAGTTAAGACTTTCGTGCTTTAAAGTTCCCTATATAAAAGCCTAGCAAAACTTGACTTAAACACGTTAAGGATACTAGCTAGAGTAAACTTTGATAAGTAAACTCGGGTTGAGTCAAAAGATTCATAACGTTGAAAAATTTAAAACCACTTTATTGAAAATTTATTCTAGCAAAGAAAGTAAATAACGATAACAAAGTAAAATACTACTATACTACTAAGCCAAAATAGATTAAAAATTTTGAAAAATGTCGAAAAATCAAATTTTAAGGTTAAAATGAGGACAAATTCATGGAAAAGCCCACTTACTTCGATAGAAGTCCCCCTACACTTGATATAAACATTGTCCTCAATGTTTAAGCATGTGGGAGTAAACTCCCCTACACTTAAGACATTGTGCACTTTGTTTAAATCTCGCTAAGGAAAGGACAACTAGAGTGATTTCAATGTGAACATATGAGATATGAAATATTGAATCACGATAGTTTAGGATAGAACCGGGAAGACGGGAACACGGGATCACGGTATGACAATCCGTCAATTTATGGTTGATTTTATTCTCAATATTTATTTGAAAATATTATTTTAATGTTATAATATGAACTCACTTATTTTTGGGAAGACATTTGGATTTACGTCTTGAAGTAGCATCGACTACGTCTAAACCGGAGGATTCTACGTTTTGTGCTTACGTTTACATACACCGTTTTTGGTGACAGTCCGACATTTCAAGAAATAAATTTATCCGTGAATATTATTTTGGGATTTTAATTTTGAGTTAGTTCATAAACTCACAAATTTACGAGAAGAGATTAGGACTTACGTGAATAATTTAACGTCCTTTACGACTAAACCGGAAACCTTAGGATTACGTATTTACGTTTTCGAACTCCGTTTTTGATGAGACAATTTTTATTAGATTCGTTTTGTGCCGTTGATTCATAATTTATAAAAACGTTTTTCGTAAAATGACCCGAGGGCACGCAAATCGAGAAAACTAGAATCGAGGAGTACCCGTAAATTAATAGGGGATGAAACAAGTTACACTTGTCCCACCCCCCATCAATAACCGGCCACAATACTACACCACAACAACTTGGTGTCAAGTTGTTGACAAGTTACTTACACTTGTCATTTTAGCTTACAAAATAAGCTTACAACTACACAAAACCACTTAGCTAAACCATTTGTTCATTTCCCACTCATGCAAAACAACTTCCACTCTCCTCTCTCTCTCTCTCTATGATGCCACCCCATATCACTCACAAACACCCAATTTTGATCAATTTTAACCATGAATCTTGTGTTATTTACACACATGATGAAGCTCTTTTGAAGCCCTATTGATTGGTGGTGATTATAACATCCAAATAGGAGTTCTATGAAGTCTTAGGGCTGATTTTCCACAAGGAGTTCTTGAAGATTGGTGGACTTGAAGATGATATTGGTTTATCACAAGTTTTGCCATCAAAATCCAAGCCTAGATCATAACCTACATCATCTTGGTGGTATAAAGATTGTTCTTCCTATCCTTCTTGTTATTTTGATTATGTAATCATGTATTTTCTTTCCTATTGTATATGTATATGATGAATATATGATGATAAAAGTATTATGTGGGGATTTGGTGTTGATAAACATGGGTAAAAAGATGAAAAACTATATGTAAAAGTGGTTAATCTTGCTTAATTTAGTAGGCTGTATAAAACAGTAAATAATCATATGATGAACTGATAAAAGGGTATATATGAATTTATATACAGTGAGTATTGAGACTTCTACACATGTGAGAGTTGGACATACAATGGAATCATTATAATGAGTAAGATATGATCAAAACAAGTTTAGAGTGCAAATCTGAGTACACTGTTTTTGGACGATTTTTATAAAATACTTAGAGGCTGATTCAACAGTATCCATATGAGAGTTAAATAGATCACATATCATGTAGTTTATGCCATAAAATTTTGGGCTTCTATATCCATATAGAACTCTAGATATGGCTGTTTTGGTGAACATGAAATTTAAAATCAGATTTGTATAATAAAAACTTATATAAAATAAGCACTCACTTATATATTTATAAAATATATACACATGAAAACCCACTAACTATTAATAGTAATTATAAATAAGAATTTCATATATTATGACATAAAATAAGACATTATATAAAAATGGTAGTTTGATAAGTTTTATAACTTATAAAACTATAAACATGATTTTTACGTCTTTTCGGCTAATACCGTAAAATTAACGTTTTTCGTCAATTAAAACTTAGACGATTGGACCCGTCTAATGTAAACTTTTTAAAAGTCATATACTGATATATAAGTACTTAATACAAGTAAAACCGATAAAACCCGAACTATATAACATACGGACATTAACGGGCTAAGTTAGCATTATTGGACTAATAATCCAACTAAATGGACTAATTTGGTAAAACACTTATAAACTTATTTATTGGGATTAACCCATTTGGGCCCAACATGTAAAGTATAATACTGATAATAAAAGTATAATTGGGCTAATTAATAGTATTGGGCTTGTAATAGGCCCATTAGGCTTCAAAATGTAAACAAGTTGAACTAGTGTAACTTGTCTAGAAATTTATCAACACATAACATTATAATGTTGAACGAGGATATAAAATCCCACATGATCATCATCATACGTATAATATCATCATATATATATACATAGTTATTATTTTTATAAATTCATTGGACAAGAGTCTAAGACGAATATTATTTGTCTAGGTTTCCGTGAGTGAAGCACGTACCGTACGTCCGAATCGCCGATACCCGCTTTCCCACATCAACGTGAGTTCATAGCCTCGCACTCTTTTAAATGTTTTTATGAAATGTTTTATAAACCCGCGAGGGAGATAACATGTTAGTTTTGATAAAATAGGACACCATTTGTCCCGATTGTTTGTTTATTGATTTGGACCCGAATGATTGTATGACCCGATGAATGATTAAATTACCCGTTAGAGGAAATGAAATGGATTATTAAAGTTAGGTTATGTCACTAAAAGTCCCATTAGCATGAATTGTGAACTACCGGGATTTAGTAGACGCTTATGCATATAATAGTACTATTTGGGGACGATCACCCCAGTTCGCGCCTTGACGGTTGATCCCCGTCGTGCCACATTGATTGGTAAGCGAATTTATGTATGAGAAAATTTACACAAGCGGGATTATTGTGACGACACGCAAATTTAGATGGGCAAATGAGTTTCGGGCTAGCTACCCGTTGTTTGGTTTAGTAAGGTAACAATGTCATGCGGCTTGTAATAATCCATAAATAACGAAATACTGCTATACGCACTAAATTATGATATATTGCCTGACAAGCAATACGGGGTTTATTATTGATTTTATGTTCGTGTTTTGGTTTTACATAACCATATTCATATAACGGTTTTTATTTAACTCGATACAACGTTATAAAACGTATTGTATGATGTTTTTACGACATTGGCTCGTATAATGATTTTGAAAGCAAATGCCTATATTATGATTTTTGATAAGGATTTGTATAAAATGACTTTGGCTATTTTATGGCCTATTACAATGATTTGTACAAAAATGATTTTCGGTAATAATTTTATACCGATGTTATATTGATGGATTTTATTAAACTCTATGAATTCACTCGGCGTTATCGCTGACCTTTTCTTTTAACATGTTTTATCTCAGGTACTTGAAGGTAATTATCAGGAAGACAACAAGAATTCATGGCCCGCACCTAAACAATAATTTCCATTCAAATTCTTTGTAAAACTTGTATGAAATACAATGACTTGGGACCTATGTAAAATTTGATATTTATGAATGGAAATGCTTTATTATTAAACGACGTGATTTTTAAAGCGTTGTCTATGATGTGAGTAATATGCTATCCCGTAACACCAACGAGTCTTCCGCTGTATTGAGTTGTATAAATTTGGGGGTGTTACAGTTTGGTACCAGAGCTCTCGTTATAGAGAACGAAAGATTTTTAAAACTAAGGTTTTGAATAAAACATTTCAAAATCTTTTGACTATAAACATTTTTCTAAAAATGTCTAAAAATCTTTTGACTATAACGGTGCCGAAGAATTCCCGAGTTACCGACAAGGTCAGACTGAGAAGTGATATTTCAATATACATATATAACTTGGATTATATATATATATATATATGATGTAATTTTATTACATGATTGTTTGATGATTATTTTGATATTTATACGAGGTATTTATACGACGTAGATTGTCACAAGGAACCCTAAATCCCCTAGTAAATTAATCTAAGCTATTCCCGTAGGAATTCTAGCTATCCTATATCTAAACCAAGTTATGGATATTTATGATCCCAACAAAATGGTTGATATCCATAGAAATGTTGGTATTAGTTGATTGTGATATAAAAAGAATTGGTGAGATTAAAACTGATATCGATGTCATGACGATCTTTCCTCATAGAGTGGAGTTTGACAAAACGTTACCACCTGGAAAGATGTCATCTGATTCGTTGTCACCCAATTCTTAAATTGAAATCGAAAGGGTGAATGTTGCACTTGAGGCTGTCATTGGAACCATTACCCAAAAGCCTCATGCCACTCGTACCTTTCCGAGAAGTCTTATTGAATGTATGATTCATCTCATACTAGTGACTCATTTGATAATTGTTGTTGTAAGAGCTATAGGATTGGAAATTAAGTTTTGATCATATCGAGCTTTTATTGCCCTTTCAAGGTCTAAGAATAAAGTTGAAGTATTGGGAAATGAGGTAGGATATCGAATTGAGTATAAAATTGGTTGAAACTTGAATATAGTAAAATTTAACTTGTATGGAATAAGAAATTGTTAAGAGGAAGTTGTTAAGTCCTGTGATTGAATTATAAGTTTTAAATGATTGTTAGTTTGTGTTAAGTGTTGTTCCTATGCCATTTTCCACGAGGATGCCCAGTGTCCAAGAAATAAATTGAAGAAATCTTCTTCTGAATTGAGACCGATGGATCTTCTAGGACATGTGGAACACCTAATGACTCTTGTAGATTAGTAATCATTGTGGTATCTTTTAAAAATAATCCCTGACTTAACTGAGACATCAGTTGGTAGGATGAGTTCTTGGAATTGTATGACATAGTTATACGTAATGTGTTACGGTACAATTTTAACTTGTTTGTGATTGATGAAAAGACTACCTTTGATTGCTAAATCCTACATGTATCGATGTTATCTATCTTTTATTGCTTCATCCTAATGTTCGCATTAGTGATGCAACCATTGAACAAGTACTCATCTCGATTTGAGTTACGTTGTGGATTATTCTTTTTGAGTGCCATCGAGGTCATGAACCTCATGATTAATTAGGCTAAGCTCATTTCCTATCATATTGTAGTTAGTTCTTGGTGAACAACTTTTCATCACTCTTTTGCAGATCACTCATTGTTTTTATAAGATAAAACAGTATACTTTGAGAAAATTGAATTTTCAGCACTATATGGATTATTTAAAGTGAGACTTATAAATAATCATTATTGAAATAAAGTTGATTATAAAATACCTTGGAAAACTTAATTGTTTTCATAACAAAGAAAATCTTTTTAAATTTATTTTTGATTCTTATTTAAGAATTAAGCATGAAAATGTTTTTATTCTAAACATGATGATAAAATTTGACGAACTGAGTATTGCATCGTTAATCTTGAAATCGTATATAGTTGCGCGCCTACATACAATTTGGAATGGACCATGCAAGGCTGATTAGTAGTCACCATAAAACTGATTAATAAACATTATTTTTTCTTTGAAGATTGTGAAAGATTAAATTTTATGAGATCTGCAAGAAGTGAAAAATAGGGACATAGTGTTAGGGACACCTACATATGTGCCTGTAGCATCTATTCTTCTAAGTCAAATTTACTCATCTGTGGAAATTGTCTTATTTGACAATTGACAATTCTTTCTTGTCCAATTCTCCCGTAGTGAGATTCTTAGGAAAAGTATCTGATTACCGAGTGTTGATACCCGACTGGATGTATCGACGTTCCTATCATTTCTTTTGATTTGATTCCATTTGAATGACCTGGGTAACGATCTGAGGAGCTTTCGAATGCGTACTTAATCGTGAAAACATGGGATGTATTCATATTCGTTAATGTTTTCGTCTGTATCTGTATTGAAATTCTCTTGCGTAGATTATGCGTTGACCTTACTCTTTTAAGGTTAGTTATGTCTCCAGATATCCTTGAATTGTGAAGGATTATGAGTTATTATTAGTCTTTTGAGAAGTTCACATCTTATCAACGACAATAAAACTGAAAAGTTGATAGTGCCAGTAGGATGGATTGATTGATTATGACATGACGACATTGTCTTAATTGATGGGAACTCGAGTAGAATTCCCCTAAAAGATAAGATGTTGATTATCAAAAGTGATCTAAATAATTCTTGATGGATGACCATATACTGCATTTAGACTTGAAATTATACCGTGAATGGTTGTGAATTAGTCATAGATATTATAATCTAGAAAACTTAAAGTAAATGTATTAAAAGATGTTTCCGTTATCTGAAACTTTAGGAGGTATTTGCTGGTTAATTACCTAGACTTTCACCATTAAGGCAAGTTGAATTTGGTATTGATTATATTCTCGGTGCTGCACCTATGGCATGTGCATTGTACATCAGCACCATCTGAATTAAAGGAATTACCGTACAACTGAGAGAGTTGTCGGAGAAAGCTTATATTCTACCAAGCTCGTCATCATGAAGAGCTATGGTGATATTATTTCTTTTATTTATTGGTTACCGTGAACTAGGTAACTTGACGATTAAAATCTATATCCACTTCCCAAGATGATAGATTTGTTCGATCATTTACAAGATTCTAGCGTATATTCTAAGATTTGATCCACGGCATGGTTATCATCATTTTCGCATCCGCGAAAAAGATTATCTATTCCAATCACTACGTCCGGTACTTGTAATGAACATTATGAGTTTCACGTGATGTCGTTTGGATTGACTAATACATATGTAGCCTCCATAAATTTGGTGAATCACGTGTGTAGGCTGTAATTTGATAAATTCATGCTTGTGATCATTAAAGACCATTTCTTTATTTATAAGAATAAGAATGAGTTAATAATTAGTTATAAACTGCCCTGAATTGGCCGAACAATGAAAACCTGTACCTTGAATAATTAATATGTGATTTAAAACTTAATCCTTTATATTAATTGACCGTGTGATTAATAGAAAATGGAATATATTGACTCTTCAAAAATTGGAACCATTAAGGCTTTGGGTTTTACCAAAAAGAAAATGGAAATATGTTTTGACAAATGTTTTAACAAAGGATTTTTAAGCGATTATTCACTTATACCCAGAACATTTAACTAAACTCCTGTTTAGGGGTAAATGTTCGTGTATACCTCAAGACAACCTAAGAGGGATTGAGGAAACCGTTGAAAACAAGATTTAAAACGACAATGTTTGCTTTTCAACTAATAAAATTGTGACCAAAGTATAAACAAAGATTTTTCGAACATTTACAAATCTCACTAATTATTTTCAGTAAATCAACAAAAATCGTATTAATTAAATTCAAATTTATTTTGAACATTTTTCTATAATTAGACAAAATGAGAAAATTTAAAAATTTTACGGTTACGTTTCATAAAATTAAATATTTATTATTTAATTACTGGTAATACTTATCGACGCTTTAAACGTCGGATTGAGTAAAACAGATAAAAACAATAGTTGAGATAGAACTAAGACTTAGAAAATGTGAAGAAAGAAATTTTGAATTAATACGGTCATGATATATATTTCATCAGGAGAAAGTGAATGTAGATACTGACACATTATATAGAAAGGATAAAGAACCAATTAGGATGTGTTCCTTAGAAATGATGGTACAAAATAAATTGCCGAACAATTTAAAAATAAACGATGCTTGTAAGAAGGATAATATAGATAATAAAAGGGGTTCGCGGCTAATGTGAACCATTAGAATTGAGAAGCCGATGGCGTTAAATGTTTTAAAGGTAATAAGTGTGTAAAAACTTATCCTTTTGCCACTAAAATCAAGGAAAAACGAGACCTAATCATGTGTTTTATATCATAAATGTCGGAAATACGCGTGGTTTTGTGTTCTTGTGTTTACATAGGTACAAATGATCAAAAGAAAATAAAACACGGGATTTCACGGTAAAATATCGAAGGAAAATCAAGAAAGAGTCAAGGACAAAGTCAAAAGACCAAAGTGTGTCGAAGATAACGAAAACCGACCAAGTCAACTTAACTTTGAAGAAATGATCAAGGAAGTCGGAGTCGAGCTCGTTTTAATGGGATTAAATCTTTTTGAAGTTATTGGGCTCTGTGGGACCCACATATGCTTAATAGGCTTTTAAGCCCATTAATAAGGAGTTTTATATCTTTTTGGGTCAAAACCTAATCCCTAGCCCATTTACAAGTTTATAAATGAATGAACTTGGGTCCAAAATTCATTCAAGGCCCTAAACAGGGCAAATCAATAAGACGTGGGAAGTATATTATTTTGGGTCCAAAGTATTCCAAGGCCCAACAATAAACTCAAGATAGTAGAAGCAATTCACATTTTGGGTCAACAAACTTCGGTCAAAGAAAATACTCTCACCCTCCCACGTTTTGTTCACTCTTGTTTAGCAGTTAACTTTCACCAGTCAAACAAACAAACGAAATTACCCCCACGTGTACACCTTTTTCTCCATTTACCCCAAATAAATAAATACTTTACCCTTCATATCCGATACAAACGAAGAGACAAATAAAAACCTACACCCATTTTTTCTCTCTCTCTAAAATACGCAGGCACCACCCACCATTCCCTCAAACCCTAAACTTAACTGTCAAAACAATTAACCACTATTTTTTGGGGCTTTTTACTGCAGTGGTTAATTCATATCAAAAGAAATCAATCCCCCCAAAAATCGCATCAAGCACAATGGTGGTCCAAATCGTGACACCCTGGCAATCCGTGGTCAAGATTGATTTCAGCCGTAGATTAAAGAAGAAAAGAGAGAGAGAAGAATATGCGGCCAAGATTAAATGCTTAAAGATGAATCTAAAGAAGAAGGCATTTGGGGTTGCCTATAAAACCCCTCACAACTTGTATTCATAATCTAAGCTTTTCTTTATTTTCAGTTTTCTTTTTAATTAATTTAGGAGTAGATTAAAATAGTTTTAATTTTCTGAAAATTAGAATAGGTTTATTGTATTTTTAAATTTCCAGTTTATGTAATTTTTTTCAAGATTAATGAAAAGTTTAGTTTTATTTAATTTCGTCTCATTTAAATTTCTTGAATCCATTTATTTTAATTTAGTTACTGTTCGTATGAAATCAATATAAAATATATATATATATATATATATATATATATATATATATATATATATATATATATATATATATATATATATATATATATATATATATATATATATATACATATATATATATATATATATATATATATATATATATATATATATATATATATATATATATATATATATATATATATATATATATATATATATATATATATATAATAATAAAAAAATAAAAGAAGTAGAATTTGTTCGATTGTGATTGCTCTTGTTCGAGGATATTGTTTTGGTTCGATTACCGATTCGGTTCGAGATAAAGCCGTTGGTGTTGATGAAGATGATGTTCGGTGGGGTTCGAGTCGGCTTTCGGTAAGTACGCTCAGCGCGTCACTTCATCTCAACGGATCCTCACCAGGTTCTTAAATCATTTTTAATGTTTTTGTTTAAGTATTAGTTTTGATTAAACCTTTAATCTGCTTATTAATGTTTGCTTATGTTTATTTGCTAGCTTACTTTTTATTGTTACTGTTTGGGAGATGTCTTATGCTTAGGCTGCTAGTTTAGATTTTTCTTTTTCTTTATATGTTCTAAATATTGTTGTTCTTGATCTGCTTATTTTGTTTTATAGGGTTATTAGAGTAGTTTAAATATATTTTGGGTATTATTCTGTTTGATCGATTCAGTGATCTGCTTAATTTTTGGGTGATATGATAAACTGCTAGTTATAGGTTGATTGTTTTAGATTTAAGTTTTGCTATTTAATCTGCTTTTTTGTTTTGATGTTGTTTGCCTATTTTTAGAATAAGTTTTTTATATGCTGTTTGCTTATTATTTTGTTTAAGCTTATTATCCTTTATATCTGCTTTTCGGTTCCTTTCCTGGCTTATTTAATTCTGCTTATTAGTTTGGTGTCTTTTGTTTGCTTATTTAATAAGCTGTTGTTGGCTTATTTGGTTTATCATTTTTTCTGAGATTTGCTGAACTTGGTGTTATAACATACAGATGCAACTTGTCTGTATGTTAGTTTTGTTGGTCAGTTCCAAAAAAGGTAAAAACAAAATAATAAAAAGGGACCTGCTGGGATTCGATCCCCAGTCCCCTCGCATACTAACCCAACGACACATCCATCTGTTCTAGTGTTCTTTTTGTTTAGTAAGTCCCTTTAATTAATTAATATAGGGTCTTAAATATCAGTCAGCTTTTATTAAATAGTTTAATTAATAGAAGTTTAGTTAAAATAGAATTTAATCAATAGTTTTATTTAAAAGTTCTAATTTTATTTTAACTCAGTTTTTATAAAAAAAATAAAAAGACTAAAAAAATATTTTATTTTAATTACTTTAATAGTTTATTTTTTTAATTCGTTTTTAAAATTTTAGTTAATATAAATTAGTGTTTGTTTAAAAAGTTTTAGTTTAAAATTAAGTTAGTTTTATTTGAAATGTTTTGAAGTAGAATTTATTTAAAATTACTAGTTTAAAATTAATTAGTTTAAAATAGTTTTCGTTTAAAAAAGTTTTTATTAGTTTAATTTTGTTTAAGTTTTAAATAGCTTTTAAATAGTCTTAAAATAGTTTAAATAATACAAAAAAAAATCGTTTACCAAAAACAAATATAATCTTACGTTAAACCGGAAATCAATTCGAGTGAGTCGAGGACGATAATAGAAGTAATAAAAAAAGGGTATGCAAAATCAATAGTTTCAAAAGGCCACTTGTGGTTGCCTGAATATAGAGGATTTTGAGATTTAGTCATATTGAAATCTCGTAAGTATAAGTATTCCAATCATGTCATTTCTGACTAAATGTATCTTTATCTGAAGAAGTTGTACTAATGGCAAATTATGAAGGCAGACATCGCCTCATACATTAGTAAACGTCTAGCTATTGCAAAGTTCATCATTTGAATTTGATTCAATTTGGGTCATCATCGACAGACTGACCAAATCTGCTAATATCATTCCTATTAATGATAGATTCTTGATGAAGAAATTGACTCTTTTGTATATAAAGGAGTTGTGTAAACATGGTGTGCCTGTATCGATCATCTCTATCAAGATCCTCGCTTTGCATCGAATTTCTAGAGATTTGCTCAGAAGTCATTGAGAACGAACCTTGATGAGAGTACTGTGTACCACCCCAATCGAAGGGATGAGGTAAAGTAACGATACAAAATACTATAAGTGATGTTTTATGTTTGAATGATTGACCTTTGGTAATAAACCGTATAATCGCTTTCCTTTGGAGAGATTATCATTGATAATTATCGTATTAGGATCAAGATCGAATCTTGTTAGGATCTAAATATTAGAGCATCTGTAAGCAGGAGTTGGGATAAAGACACCAGGCATACACCCATTGTGAGTTGGACATGTCTTTTAGGTTTAAGGTTCCCTATGATGGCGAACCTAACCTTACAAAATAAACGACCCGCGAGACCTGAAATGATTGTTGAAATTAGGATCTGATTATTGACTGCCGGTAGTGGGCAGGAGGTTATGTGAATATGAAATGTAGATCTTGAAGTGCCAGATGGGTAGCGAAGTTATGCCAAAAATTTTAACCATGGAAAAACGAATTGATGATCTGAAAGATCATGGGTATAAGTCCCTGTTATATGGGACCATTGAGATGATGTAAAAGATTGGTTTGAAAGGCATATAGGCTGGATCTACCCTAGGACTTCAAGAGCTGCGTGAATTATGTTTCGTATATCGAAGTTGATAAAATATCTATCAAGTGAGAATCTGATCACTTCTTGATAAAGTTTAGATCGGCGAAAAGTTGCATTCATCAAAAACTCGTGAACATCATGGATAGAGAAAGTAAGTCAACAATAAGCCTGATCTTATTCCCGTAGTTATGTTTGATGAAACTCGCGTATTGTAATGGATTACACTTGTGAGAAAAGATCGGATGTTAAGGAAATACCCACATGGCTTTAACTCTATAAGAAGTGAGTAGTAAGATGATCTTTGAGGACAAAGATCCTGTTAAGGGGTAAATGCTGTGACAATCCGTCAGTTTATGGTTGATATTTTATACTCAATATTTATTTGAAAATATTATTTTAATGTTATAATATGAAATCACTTATTTTTGGGAAGACATTTGGATTTTACGTCTTGAAGTAGCATCGACTACGTCTAAACCGGAGGATTCTACGTTACGTGCTTACGTTTACATACACCGTTTTTGGTGACAGTCCGACATTTCAGGAAATAAATTTATCCGTGAATATTATTTTGGGATTTTGATTTTGAGTTAGTTCATAAACTCACAAATTTACGAGAAGAGATTAGGACTTACGTGAATAATTTAACGTTCTTTACGACTAAACCGGAAACCTTAGGATTACGTATTTACGTTTTCGAACTCCGTTTTTATGAGACAATTTTTATTAGATTCGTTTTGTGCCGTTGATTCATAATTAATAAAAATGTTTTTCGTAAAACGACCCGAGGGCACGCAAATCGAGGAAACTAGAATCGAGGAGTACCCGTAAATTAATAGGGGATGAAACAAGTTACACTTGTCCCACCCCCCATCAATAACCGGCCACAATACTACACCACAACAACTTGGTGTCAAGTTGTTGACAAGTTACTTACACTTGTCATTTTAGCTTACAAAATAAGCTTACAACTACACAAAACCACTTAGCTAAACCATTTGTTCATTTCCCACTCATGCAAAACAACTTCCACTCTCCTCCCTCTCTCTCTATGATGCCGCCCCATATCACTTACAAACACCCAATTTTGATCAATTTTAACCATGAATCTTGTGTTATTTACACACATGATGAAGCTCTTTTGAAGCCCTATTGATTGGTGGTGATTATAATATCCAAATAGGAGTTTCTATGGAGTCTTAGGGCTGATTTTCCACAAGTAGTTCTTGAATATTGGTGGACTTGAAGATGATATTGTTTTCTCACAAGTTTTGCCATCAAAATCCAAGCCTATATCATAACCTACATCATCTTGGTGGTATAAAGATTGTTCTTCCTATCCTTCTTGTTATTTTGATTATGTAATCATGTATTTTCTTTCCTATTGTATATGTATATGATGAATATATGATGATAAAAGTATTGTGTGGGGATTTGGTGTTGATAAACATGGGTAAAAAGATGAAAAACTATATGTAAAAGTGGTTAATCTTGCTTAATTTAGTAGGCTGTATAAAAACAGTAAATAACCATATGATGAACTGATAAAATGGTATAGATGAATTGATATACAGTTAGTATTGAGACTTGTACACATGTGAGAGTTGGCCATACAATGGAATCATTATAATGAGTGAGATATGATCAAAACAAGTTTAGAGTGCAAATCTGAGTACACTGTTTTTGGACGATTTTTATAAAATACTTAGACGCTGATTCAATAGTAGCCATAGAAGAGTTAAATGGAGCACATATCATGTAGTTTATGCCATAAACATTTGGGCTTCTATCTCCATATAGAACTCTAAATATGGCTGTTTTGGTGAACATGAAATTTAAAATCAGATTTGTATAATAAAAACTTATATAAAATAAGCACTCACTTATATATTTATAAAATATATACACATGAAAACCCACTAACTATTAATAGTAATTATAAATAAGAATTTCATATATTATGATATAAAATAAGACATTATATAAAAATGGTAGTTTGATAAGTTTTATAAGTTATAAAACTATAAACATGATTTTTACGTCTTTTCGGCTAATACCGTAAAATTAACGTTTTTCGTCAATTAAAACTTAGACGATCGGACCCGTCTAATGTAAACTTTTTAAAAGTCATATAATGATATATAAGTACTTAATACAAGTAAAACCGATAAAACCCGAACTATATAACATACGGACATTAACGGGCTAAGTTAGCATTATTGGACTAATAATCCAACTAAATGGACTAATTTGGTAAAACACTTATAAACTTATTTATTGGGCTTAACCCATTTGGGCCCAACATGTAAAGTATAATACTGATAATAAAAGTATAATTGGGCTAATGAATAGTATTGGGCTTGTAATAGGCCCATTGGGCTTCAAAATGTAAACAAGTTGAACTAGTGTAACTTGTCTAGAAATTTAACAACACATAACATTATAATGTTGAACGAGGATATAAAATCCCACATGATCATTATCATACGTATAATATCATCATATATATACATAGTTATTATTTTTATAAAGTCATTGGACAAGAGTCTAAGACGAATATTATTTGTCTAGGTTTCCGTGAGTGAAGCACGTACCGTACGTCCGAATCGCCGATACCCGCTTTCCCACATCAACATGAGTTCATAGCTTCGCACTCTTTTAAATGTTTTTATGAAATGTTTTATAAACCCGCGAGGGAGATAACATGTTAGTTTTGATAAAAATAGGACACCATTTGTCCCGATTGTTTGTTTATTGATTTAGACCCGAATGATTGTATGACCCGATGAATGATTAAATGACCCGATAGAGGAAATGAAATGGATTATTAAAGTTTGGTTATGTCACTAAAAGTCCCATTAGCATGAATTGTGAACTACTGGGATTTGGTAGACGCTTATGCATATAATAGTACTATTTGGGGACGATCACCCCAGTTCGCGGCTTGACGGTTGATCCCCGTCGTGCCACATTGATTGGTAAGCGAATTTATGTATGAGAAGATTTACACAAGCGTGATTATTGTGACGACACGCTAATTTAGATGGGAAAATGAGTTTCGGGCTAGCTACCCGTTGTTTGGTTTAGTAAGGTAACAATGTCATGCGGCTTGTAATAATCCATAAATAACGAAATATTGCTATACGCACTAGATTACGATATATTGCCTGACTAGCAATACGGGGTCTTATTATTGATTTTATGTTCGTGTTTTGGTTTTACATAACCATATTCATATAACGGTTTTTATTTAACTCGATACAACGTTATAAAACGTATTGTATGATGTTTTTATGACATTGGCTCGTATAATGATTTTGAAGGCAAATGCCTATATTATGATTTTTGAAAAGGATTTGTATAAAATGACTTTGGCTAATTTATGGCCTATTACAATGATTTGTACAAAAATGATTTTCGGTAATAATTTTATACCGATGTTATATTGATGGATTTTATTAAACTCTATGAATTCACTCGGCGTTATCGCTGACCTTTTCTTTTAACATGTTTTATCTCAGGTACTTGAAGGTAATTCTCGGGAAGATAACAAGAATTCATGGCCCGCACCTAAACAATACTTTCCATTCAAATTCTTTGTAAAACTTGTATGAAATACAATGACTTGGGACCTATGTAAAATTTGATATTTATGAATGGAAATGCTTTATTATTAAACGACGCGTTTTTTAAAATGTTGTCTATGATGTGAGTAATGTGCTATCCCGTAACACCAACGAGTCTTCCGCTGTATTGAGTTGTATAAATTTGGGGGTGTTACACACGGTTTGTCAAATGTCATCAAAAGTGCTCTTTGAAGCTTTAATCCCTGCACACATCAAAAGAAACAAGACAACAAACACATGCGGGGCTCCCCCCTACACTTATTATGAAAACCGTAAAGGATAGATCAACGGGTTGCCTCCCGAGAAGCGCTTGTTTATGTTAACCGAGTCACGAGCCTGACTCGACCAAGAACTAATTCAAGGGAAACGTGGTGAGGGATGGAATCATCTCATGAGAGATGTCCTCACCAAAATACAGCTTCACACGCTGGCCATTCACTTTGAAATTAGGCCCATTTGGTTGGGAAAGCTCAATGGTGCCGTATGGGAAAACTTTGGCGACGGTGAATGGACCAGACCAACGGCTCGTCAGCTTGCCCGAGAAGATCTTCAACCGAGAGTTAAAGAGTAGAACTTGATCACCAACGTGAAACTCTCGGTTTTTAATCCTTGCATCGTGAATGATCTTGGTCTTCTCCTTGTAGATCAAAGAATTCTCGTAAGCTTCATTCCTCAGTTCATTGAGCTCGTTGAGTTGAATCTTCCGAAGATCACCGGCTTTGTTGATATCAAAATTGGCCCACTTCAAGGCCCAGTACGCCTTATGTTCCAGCTCAATAGGGAGGTGGCATGCCTTCCCGTACACAAGACGATAAGGTGTACAACCAATCGGGGTCTTATATGCGGTACGGAAAGCCTACAAAGCATCATCTAACTTATCGGCCCACGAGGCACGATGCTCTCCCACAGTACGCTCAATAATTCGCTTCAATCCACGGTTAGATATCTCGGCTTGCCCATTTGTTTGGGGATGATAAGCAGTGGAAAGACGGTGATTGACACCATACTTGGCCATGACTCGTGCAAATTGATCATTGTAGAAATGAGTCCCGCGGTCACTGATGATAGCACAAGGAACACCGAATCGAGCAAAAAGCTGCTTCAAAAAGTTCACAGCTACCCTCGCATCGTTCGTAGGGAGAGCCTTAGCTTCAACCCATTTAGATACGTAGTCAACGGCTACGAGGATGTACTTGTTCCCTTTGGATGATGGAAATGGCCCCATAAAGTCGATACCCCATACATCAAAGATTTCACATTCTTGTATGAAATTTTGAGGCATCTCATCTTTATGTGTGATCTTGCCTTGTCTTTGGAAAGCATCACAATGTTTAACCATTTCATGAGCGTCATGATAAATGGAGGGCCAATAGAATCCATAGTCGAAAACTTTCTTCGCGGTGTAATTGGGACCAAAGTGACCACCCGTAGGTCCTTTATGGCAAGCTTCAAGGATTAGTAACGCTGTCGGCCCATCAACACATCGACGAATGACAAGATCCGCACATTATTTGAAAAGGTAAGGTTCGTCCCAAAAATAGTGTTGAATGTCTTTAAAGAACTTTTTCTTTTGTTGGGACGTTAACCCTTCCTTGAGAATTCCACCCGCTAAGTAGTTTGCAATGTCCGCAAACCACGGGGTGTCATCAAGATCGGAATTGATAGACATTAAGGCCTCAAGGGGAAAAGATTCATTGATCTCTTGAGTCAGATGATCCCCTTGATAAGGATCCTCAAGTCTACTTAGATGATCCGTGGCTAGGTTTTCCGCTCCCTTTTTGTCATGAATTTCGATTTTAAATTCTTGAAGAAGCAAAACCCAACGAAGAAGTCTTGGCTTAAAATCTTGTTTAGTTAACAAGTACTTCAACGCAGAATGGTCGGTATAGATAATGGTGGTGGAAAGAACAAGATAGGGGCGGAACTTCTCAAAAGCATACACTACATCTAAAAGCTCTTTTTCGGTAGTGGTATAATGCAATTGATCCCCCGTCATTGTCTTGCTATCATAATGGATTGGTTGGAAGTGTTTTTTCACTCTTTGGCCCAAAACCGCTCCAATAGCAAAGTCGCTAGCATCACACATCAATTTAAAAGGTAGCTCCCATTTAGGGGTAACCAAGACCGGTGCCTTAGTTAGATTGTCCTTAAGAAGATTGAAGGATTCAAGACACTCTTTAGAAAAGATAAAAGGAGTATCTTTTTCCAAGAGGTGGGTCATCGGGCGAGCGATTTTAGAAAAATCTTGAATGAATCGACGATAGAAGCCCGCATGACCAAGGAAACTTCTCACACCCTTCACGGTTGAAGGTGGAGGTAATTTGGCTATGACATCAACTTTAGCACGGTCCACTTCAAGACCGGATTTTGAGATTTTATGTCCAAGCACAATGCCTTCTTTTACCATGAAATGGCATTTTTCCCAATTAGAACAAGGCGAGTGTCTTCACACAGCTTAAGCATGCGTTCCAAATTGGCAAGGCAAGAAGAGAAGGAGTCACCATAGACCGAGAAATCATCCATGAAGACTTCCATAGTTTCTTCAACCATGTCATGGAAGATAGCCATCATACACCTTTGGAAAGTCCCAGGAGCATTGCATAAGCCGAAAGGCATTCGTTTGTAAGCAAATGTTCCATAAGGACAAGTGAATGTGGTTTTCTCTAGGTCTTTGGGATCGATGGGAATTTGAAAATACCCGGAGAAACCGTCTAAGAAGCAATAATAGTCATTACACGCTAGACGTTCAAGCATTTGGTCCATAAAAGGAAGGGGGAAAATGATCCTTTCTCATAGCATCATTGAGTTTGCGATAGTCTATACAAACTCTCCAGTCTGTAACGAGACGATTAGGAATCAACTCGTTGTTTTCATTGGGCACAACGGTGATTTTGCCTTTCTTAGGCACACTATGAACCAGACTAACCCATGGTGAATCCGAGATAGGGTAGATCATTCCCGCATCAAGAAGTTTGATAACCTCTTTTTTGATAACGTCATAGATCTTGGGATTCACCCTTCTTTGGTTTTGAATAGTGGGTTTAAAGTCGTCCTCCATGAGAATTTTATGTGTGCAAAAGTGAGGATCAATTCCACGAATATCGGAGATTTTCCAAGAAATCGCTTTCTTATGATTCTTCAGCACAGCGATAAGTCGAGATTTTTCGTCTTCTTTCAAATCCTTAGCGATGATGACGGGTAACTTCTTATTGTCGTCAAGGAACACGTATTCGAGATGAGACGGGGGTAGGTCCTTAAGCTCTAAATCCGGAGGATTTTTGATAGAATGCATAGTCAAATTCGGATCATCGATAGAGATTTCCTTAGGAGATGGTGGAGAAATATTGTCCTCATTGAGAAGTTTCTCAATGGTACGAATGTATTCATCCCAATTGGAGGGAGAATTGTCATATTGTAAGTCCACATCTCCCAAAGTTGCTTCAAATTCTTTGAAAATGAAATCACTTTCTCCAAATGGAGTTAGTGAAGGAGCAATAGAGGCAACAGCCTCAACAATGGGAAGAGAAGAAGAACCACTTTTGCAAGCGTCTTTGAAATGTTCTTCACAAGCCTCATCAAGAACGTCAATGAAATTAACGCTCTCGTGTTCAGAAGGCTGCTTAGAAAGTTTACCCATGTTGAAGACGATTTCATCGTCACCAACTCTCATGATTAATTCGCTTGCGGCTACATCAATGAGAGTGCGACCGGTCCTCAAGAATGGACGTCCAACGATTAATGGAACACGGGGGTCCATCTCGTAGTCAGCGACAACAAAATCCGCCGGAAAGGTGAATTTGTCGACACCAACGAAGACGTCTTCGACTATCCCCACCGGATAAGCAACCGTACGGTTAGCTAATTCCAAAGTCATTCGTGTGGGGACTAGCTCGGGTAGAGATAATTGTTTCCAAACGCTTAGAGGCATTAAGTTGATACTAGCACCTAGATCGGCTAGGGCCATACAATTCTCTACCCCGGGGAAGTTGCAAGGAATGAGAAAACGACCCGGATCACCAAGTTTGGTGGGTAATTTCCTTAAGAGCACTGCGGAGCAATTCTCATTAAGTTGGGTCTGAGCGATATCAAGAAGTTTCTCCTTATCACTGAGAAGATCTTTAAACATTTTAGCATATTTGGGCATGTGAGCGAGAGCCTCAGCAAAGGAGATGTTGAAATTCAGTTGTTTAAACATTTTAAGAAAGTTAGAAACCTGAATATCATCCTTGTTCTTCAACTTCTCTTTCCTCAACCTTGAGGGATAAGGTATATTGGGTTGAGATGAAGGCTTTGGAATGGAATTCTGACTCACATCCTTGGGTGGTGGAGGGGTGGAAGTAGAAGGTGGAGGAATTGGAGAAGTAGAAGGTGGAGGAATTGGAGAAGGGGACTAGTTTTCCTTTGTCACAATCACCGGTGTAGATGTAGGAAGCTCGGGTTCCTTTAAACCTTTTCCATTGCAAGTGGTGATTGCTTTCATCTCCCCTCTGGGATTAGCAACGGTGTTACTCGGAAGAGAACACGAACCAGAGGCTTGGTTACTTTGGAAGAAACTAGCCATCATATCCCTTAAGTCATTCGTTTGACTGCTCAAAGAGTTTCGCATATCGGCTCGAAGATCATTCCCTTGTTACACCATATCTCCTTTCAAGTTGGCCATTTGCCGCTGAATATTCTGCACTATCGCATCATTAGTCCTCATGTAAGTGTCAACCTCTTGATGAAATGCGGTGGGTTGGGTGGGAGGAAGAGCATGGTAGGCAGGTGGTTGATAAGCGGGTTGTTGGTGAAGTTGATTGTTTCCTTGAGGTGGATATGGGTTTCTTTGGGTTTGATATTGATTTGGAGCTCGTGGTTGGTTTTGATTGTTGCGATTGAGGTTGTTTGGGTTTTGAGGGGGAAAATCGGGTGGTGAAAGAAAGTTGTTTGAACAATAACTGAGCAATTGCGGTCACCTTGTGGACGTGCTTGATAGCCTCCTGTGGAATAGTTATCGTTGGCGGCATACACATTTTCCGGATTGTCATGAGTCGAAGGACAATCGGTGTATGAATGAGATCCCCCGCATATTTCACATGACTGACTCATAGCATTAACTTGTGCATTGATGGCTTTGGTATTGTTAGCGGTTTGGAGAGCAAGTGTTTCAACAAGCGAAGTAAGCTTATCAATTCTCTTGTCGCTCTCACTAGTCCTAGCACTAGCCACATTAGTCCGAACACTCTTGGTTTGCACTCTAGACTTATTCTCAATAATATCCCATGCGGAATTAGAAGACTTAACCAAAATATTACCCCCCCGAGGCACTATTTAGTGAATCTTGGTCATTCATGCTTAAACCATTGTAAAAAGTATTAATTTGATGTACTTTTGTGAAACCATGTTGTGGACACTTTTTTAAAAGTTCCTTAAAACGGTCCCAGGATTCACTAAATGTCTCACCGTACTTTTGTTCAAAGGTAATGAGTACGTGAGGGTGGGAAAAAGTAGTTTATGAATTTAGTCTCTAAATCCGTCCACGTAAGAATACTTTGTGGCGGTTCCTTATCAAGCCAATGTCAGGCTTGTCCCTCTAAGGAGAAAGGAAAAAGTTGCAAGCGAATCACTTCTTGTGAAACCCCATTATACTTAACCGTATTAGTGAGTTGAAGAAACCTTTTTATATGGTCATGAGGATCATCAAGTGTTCGCCCCAAGAATGATTGAGAAGAGACCATTTGAATGAAACCGGATTTGAGTTCAAAGTTGTTGGCACCAATCTCGGGTATGACAATAGCATCGGTGTTGCCTTCTACTTGCGACTGCAAAAGCTCGATCATTGGTCGATTGTCCATGGTGACAATTGGTGGAGTTACGAATTCGGCTTGAATTGCTTTCTTCTTACGAGCACGAGTACGCATGCACACCTACAAAAAGAAAAGAAAGATAGACAAGAAATATTTTTGGTTTTTTTATGTTTTTCTATTTTTTTTTATTTTTGAAAATTTTATATTTTTTTAGGATTTTTGAAAATTTAAGCAAGAAAAATAACGTTCAAAAGTGAACGGATCCCAAAATCCAACGCGTCTCTCACTAAAAACCGTTAATATTAACGAAAAGAGCCGGCAGCGGCGCCATTTAATAACTAGATTTTAACTTAGTTATGAAAGTTCATTAAACCGATCTTTTCGAATTGATTTCTGGTTAAAAGTGCGACTCAGTCGTTCTTGGTGGACAAATAAAATGGGTTGATTATCTATTTTAAACTATAAGCAAATATGAAAATGTCGTTGAGTAAAAATAAGCTTTAAAAATTAAACTAAAATTACTAGAAAAACACTTGGTAAAAACAGAGATTTCGGGAAGCGTGCAATTTTTAGTAATTAAAACGTAATGATTTTAAAACTTGAAAATTTTGTAAAAATAAACTAAGACAAAACTTGTTTAAAATAATTCTAAGTGAAAATGCGGGAAAAGTTAGATTCGAAAACTAAGATAAATAAGACAAAAACCAAAGTTAGATCGCAATACGATCGTAACTTAGATCGCAAGATGGATCGTGGTCCCTGATCGCAGTGGTGGATCGCACTCGAGAAGTGAGGGATCGCACTGCTGGATCGTGACTTGGATCGCACTCACTGATCGTAACCACGATCGCAACAAGTGGATCGTGGTCTTTGATCGTAACAACAAGGATCGCAGTCAATGCGACCGTATCAAGGATCGTGACACGATCGCACCCACAGATCGCAACAAGTGATCGTGGTGTGGATCGTAGCCAATGAAAGAAGTATGGATCGCAGTCAATGCGATCGTATCCAGGAGATCGTACCCAAGGGATCATGACAAGTAAAACCCTTATAATATTGCGATGGACACAAAAGGTAACAAAGCTGAACCGAATAAGCTGTTAATCCAATAAGCATTTACCAACTCTTAGCCAAGACTAAATAAGCTCAAATTCGAAAACTTTTAAAATATGAAATAGCAAACTTTATGAATCGAACTTTTAAAAACACTAAACTTTTAAGAAAACTTAAAAAACAATAAGCTAGATACAAAATAAGCTAAAAGGCATAACAAGCTTTAAGCTTAATCGTATGAAGACTTATTTAGGATTAAAAAGATACACTTTTTAGTCACAAAAACATCAAAATCAAACACGAATCAAGAACATTTAGGATCAAAGATGAATCAAAATCAAGAAAGGTAGAAGAAGATTAAAGATTAAAAGCTTAAACTTGAACTTTTGATTAATGAATTCCAAATACAAGGATTAAAAATTAACTAACTAACACCCTCCTAATGTGTCATTAGGAGGGTATTTATAGGAGATGGGGAGGTGCATGTGCTTCCTTCTTTCTTTCTTTCTTTCTTCTCGACTCGATTTTAATTCTTTGTCTTTCTCGACGTCGTCTCGGGATTTGTCGATGTAAATTGAACGTGTCTTATAATTTTCTTCTATAATTAGACTTGAGTTCTTTGACTTCATTAAACTTCCGTCTTTAGACTTTTTCTTCGATAAATCTTCAGAATAGGACTTGGACTTCCGTTCTTTATGCACTCTCGATCTTTTGACTTCGTCTTTTGTCTTTTTCTTCGATAAAAGCCCGTGATAGCCCATGTTTTCTTCCTTTTTCATCTTTTGGTCCTAAAACACAATAAAAACACAAACCACGCATAATTCCGACTTTTACGACATAAAATACATGTTTTGGTCTTGTTATTATTAGAAATAAGTGGTAAAAGGATAAGTGTTTTCACACTTGTTACCAACCGATACCGAGAAAATTATGGCTCGGATGGATGCCATGTCTCTTAAAATTAAAGAGATAAAACACAAAACCTGCAAACACTGTGGAGGAAACCATCCTTCTAGTGAATGTGATGACGATGACACACCCATGACGAAGGAAGAAGAAGTCAACTTCATGAATACCTTTCGTCGAACTCGATTTTATAACGATTATCGTAATCGCGACAGCGATAATTGGAGATCAAATGATAAACCAAGTTATGATCGAGACGAAAAAAAACCCACTCAAACCGAAGACAAAAACAACCTTGAAACCAAAATCGACAACTTTATAGAATCTCAAAGAAAAACCAACATTTTTGTTCGAGAAACATTCACTGACTTCAAAACCAAGTTCGAAACTACGACCAAAAACCACCAAGCTTCCATTCAAAACCTTGAAGCTAAATTTGATCGTTTGGCTGATAAACAACCGAATCGCGCTTCTGGCTCTTTACCAAGCAATACCAACCCAAATCCCAAGAACAACAACAAATATCAACCCCCACAAGCTCGTAACGAGCATGTGAATGTCGTATTCACGTGGAGCGGTTTATCTTACGAATCACCTATCAAACCTACTCAAGTTACACCAATCGAAATTCCATTCGATAGTGATAATGAGAATGAAGCCCAACCAACCCATACCAAACCAACTGAAAACCCAACACCCAAACAATATAAACCAAAAGTACCATATCCACAAGGCTTACGCAAGCAAAAGATGCAAGCTAAGTATTGTAAATTCCTCGACTTAATACAAGAAGTCTGAATTAACATGCCTTTAGTCGATGTTCTGGCTGGAATGCCAAATTATGGCAAATTTATCAAAGAACTTATCAAGAGCAAGCATAAGTTTGAAGAAGTTTCTTCAACTTTTCTAAATGATGAATGTTTTATCTGTTGGGAATAAATTATAGCCAGTCTACTTAAACGCTGACAAGAGTAAAACAAGCGTTGACAGGAGTAAAACAAACGCTGACAGATCAAGCGTTGACAAGAAGAAGTCAAGCGTTGATACATTGAAGACAAGCACTGATGAAAGGATATGATCTACACGTTTATTATATTCTAGATTACTTCTAGTAAAGATAGGAACAACAATGTATTTTCTATATTTATCTTTACCTAGAATAGTTGATACGTAGATTATTGTACAAGGCATCTTATGTCTATAAAAGAAGACCTTTAGGTTAATGTTCAATAAGTTTTCATACGTTAAACACTTTCATTGTAAGCAAGTTTGATATCATTAATCAAAGTGAAAGTTTGTTTACATCTTGTGTGTTCTTGTTTAAGTGTTAATTCCGCATAACACTTAGATTGTCATATACATATACAAAGGTTTCTCTAAGTGTATTACTTGATCTAATCTCGTATACATAAAGCTAAATCGATCTAAGTTTGGGATCAACAAGTGGTATCAGAGCTTGTTGAGGAACTTTTGATCTTAAAGAACACAAGAACCCTAAAATCATCAAAACCCTAATTTTCACAAAAACCCTAAAAACATCATGTCAAATCCAAAAGTACCCACCTCCTCCTTACCTTTACCAAACATCAAGATTCCCATGCTTGATGCTACCAACTTTGAATTGTGGAAATTCAACTTTGAGCAATATCTGGGGATCTATGACTACACACTCTAGGAGATTATTGAATATGGAAACACATTCAATAAAGCCCAAAAGATTGCTGATGCTATTGCTGGAAGAGCAGCTGTTGCTGGATGTTCAGAAGCAGATAAGAAAGAAAAGCCAGAGGATGGTAGAGCTGTGGCTGCTGAAGACATAGCAAAGAAAAGGGTTGATATGAAAATCCTAAATATTTTGAAACTCTCTTTGGGACAAGAGAACCAGCATAAATACAGAGGTTATGAATCTGCTAAAGACCTTTGGGCAGCTCTTGAAGTTGCATATGGTGGCAATGAAGATACTAAGGAAGAGAAGAAGAAGCAACTCATGCATGATTATGTTGTCTTCAAGGCTCAACCTAATGAGAAGCTTAGCAGTGTCAGAAGCAGATTGCTTGACATTTCAAGCAAATTGTCCTTCATGGGGACACAACTTGGTGATGTTGACATTAATGCCACTTTTCTTAAAAGTCTTGGTGAGGCGTGGAAGATTGAGGCAAGATCTATACTTGCCAACAACACTCACAAAAGTTCTACTTTTGATGATATCTACAACAAACTGAGGCTGTTGAAAGATGAAACTCTTTTGGAGCATGGAAGCAAGTCTACCAACAGTAATATGGCCTTCTTCTCTCATAGTGAAGGTCAATTTAATCAGAAGGACTCTTACATGCATCCAGTTACTGGATCATCATGTGTCAACGCTGGAACATGTCCTGTCAACGCCTCCTATTCAGACGCTGACACATACAAAAGTGACTCACCAAGAGTTAAACCTGCTGGTTTGGATCTGGATACTGTATGTGCTTATATTGCTTCTTTGCCCAATGGTTCAGTGATTACATATGAGGACCTTGAGCAGATAAGTGATGAGCACTTGGAAGAGATGGATATTAAGTGGAACATGGCTCTTGCTAGTATAAGAGCAAACAGGTGGAATAGAAGGTTTAAGAAGAAGATGACCTTCAATGCAAAGGACAAAGTTGGATTTGATAAATCCAAAGTTGAGTGCTACAATTGTCATCGTATGGGGCACTTTATGAGGGAATGCAGATCTCCTAGAAGATCTGATGCTGGCAAACCCTCAAGCCAAATTGTTAAGGCCCAGGATCCTAAGGCCATGGTTGCAGTTCAAGAAATTGATGGTATGGGATGGGATTGGAGCTATTTGGCTAAGGATGTGGAAGAGGATAAAGCTTTGGTTGCTGAGATAGAAGAAGAAGAGCATGTTCAATATGCTCTCATGGCACACTCCTCCTCTTCATCAGATAATGAGGTATACGATGATGCTTTTTGTAGTAAGGGTTGTAGGTTAAATACTGAGAAACTTAACAAAGAAGTGTTAAGATTATTAGATGATGTGAGTACTGAAAGATGCAAACTGTCTAATTATCAATTAGCTCTCACTCAAACTGAGAAGACAGTTTCTGAGTACAAGAAAATGGAATTTGATTTAAAAGATAAAATAAATATCTTAAAACATGAGTTGAATGTTAGTAATGATATTAGGAGCATCATGGAAAGGGTTAATGGTGAGTTACAAGCTAAGTTAGATGAGGCCATTAAGAATAAAGATAATGTTGGCCTTAAAATTCAGAGATTTGATAGGGCCACACAAACCCTAGAAGAATGTGTTAATAAACAAAGGGACCCTAAGGACATGACTGGGATTGGGATGAAAGACTACTCTGTGGTTCCACCACCAGCTGGTGACTTCTATGGTGTCCAACAAAAGGACCTATCTTGGACTGGTTTACCAGAACTCCAAGAGGAGGAATTCATTCCTCCACCAAGAGTCATTACCCCAGTTGAAGAGTATCAACAGAAGTTGACTGACTTGAATGAATGGAAGAAAGCCAACCCTACCTTATTTGTTAATGGAGGCTTATTATGTGAAAGTCCTAATGAATCAACTCCTATTAAAGTAACAAACCCAATCACTGGTAAGGATGTTGACCTTGGCTCAAACACTGTTAGAAAACCTAGTGTCAAGTATGCAGAAATGTATAGGAATACTAGGTCACCTAAAAGCCAAGTTAGTAATGATGGAACAAGCTTCTTCTCTTCTAGACCTAGGGTTGTGTCTAGAAAATCCTGTTACACTTGTGGTAGCTTTTCACATTTAACATATAAGTGTGTCAACGCTTCCAAGGTCAACGCTGTTAGAAAGTCAAACGTTGTCAGACCCAAACCTTGTGTGCAGCAAAGTCCACAAGTTGTTAGACCTGCCCTATTCTTCACTAGAGGGTCTAACACTCATGAAAAAAGACCATTTCAAAAGACAAATACTTGGTCTAACAGGCAATGGGTTCTGTAGCAAACCCTAGGTTCAACGCTGACAAGGGTAATTTCAGCGTTAACAAGACCAAATCCAACGCTGACAGAAACGTGTCCAAACCTAAATATTTGCAACCACAGGGTAAGGGGTCTAAAGCTTCTTCAAGCTTGACATGGAGACCTAAGAAAGATCAAAACCCTAATGATAATGGGATTTCAATGACCTGCAACAGATTTAATTACATTTCAAAGTTCATTACAAAACCTATTGGGGTTAACTGGGTATTTCATCCAAAGAGGGATGAACAAGGGGTTGTTATGAGAACCAAGTCTGTTCTTGTTGAACAACCAGATGAATCCAAGTCTGCTAAGGCTTGGGTTCCCAAAGAAAACTAACTTGTTTTCTTTATGTGCAGGGCATTCAAAAACAGGTCAATGATTATGGATATTGGGACAGTGGATGCTCAAGGCACATGACAGGGAAGGAAGATTATCTGACTAACTTCACTCCCATTAAGGATGGTGATAAGGTTTACTTTGGAGGCGGATATGGTACTATCACAGGCAAAGGAACACTTCTCACCAAGAACTTGCGTTTTGAAAACGTATTTTTGGTAAAAGAACTTGATTACAATCTTTTTAGTGTATCACAAGTTTGTGATAAGAAAAATAAAGTTCTGTTTACTGATACTAAATGTTTGGTGTTAAGCAAGGATTATAAGATCCCTGATGAGAAATATATTGACTATAGAACACCTAGACATAAAGACATATATAATGTGAATCTGAATGAGATTAGGATGAATAACAATATGTCATGTTTTTATGTTAAAGCTTCAGTAGATGAGCGTAATCTATGGCACAGGAGACTAGGGCACATAAACTTTAAGAATATAAACAGGCTTGTGAGACTTGGCTTGGTTGATGGTTTGCCTGAAAAGGCCTTCCACAATGACCACTCTTGTGTTGCATATCTTAAAGGCAAGCAACACAAGGTCTCATTCAAGTCCAAACAGGTGCACTCTAGTACTAGACCTCTTCACTTGCTTCATATGGACCTTTTTGGTCCAACCAATATAGAGAGTTTGAATGGTAAATCATACTGCTTTGTCATCACAGATGACTTTTCTAGGTTTACTTGGACTTTCTTTTTAGCTATGAAGAGTGATACAGCTGACACTTTAATTGATTTTATCACTCAGATTGAGAAGAAGACTGGTAATGAAGTTAAAATGCTTAGGAGTGATAATGGTGGTGAATTTAGGAATAAAGTGTTAGATGATTTTTGTGTTAGGAAAGGGATTACTAGGCAATTTAGTGTTCCAGAACCCTTCAGCAAAATGTGGTTGCAGAAAGAAAGAATAGAACCCTAATTGAAGCAGCCAGAACCATGTTGGCTGATGCTCATTTCCCCATAGCTTTTTGGGCTGAGGCTGTGAATACAGCATGTTATGTCCAAAATAGAGCATTGGTCAACAAGATACAGAACAAAACACCTTATGAATTACTTTGGGGAAGAAAACCTAATATTGGTTTTCTTAGACCTTTTGGCTGTCATGTAGTTGTCCTTGATACTAGTGATGCCTTAGGTACATTTAGTGCAAAAGGTGATGAAGGCTATTTCATGGGGTATTCAGTGCAGAGCAAGGGATATAGGGTTTATCTTAAAAAGGAAAAACGTATACTTGAAAGAGTACATGTTAGGTTTTTAGAGAGTAAACCTAGTGATCCTGAAAGTGGTCCAAATTGGTTGTTTGACTTGGAACCTTTATCTAGGAATTTAAATTATATGCCTGTCACTAATCCAGACATTGTGAAGGTAACTTCAAATGTTATGGAAGAACAAGTTGTTGATGTTTCAGGTACACAGGCTCATGAAAAGGTTGGATCACAAGCAGAAAATTCATCTCCTATACTAGAGTATGTCACAATTCCCATATGGACAGATGCTTTTGCTGCTGCTGCTGCTGCTGGAAAAGATAATGGTGGTCCCCAAGTACCACCAGATAACAACATGCATGGTCCTTCAGGCGCTGACAAAGGCAAATCTAGCGCTGACAGGACAAATTCAGACGTTGATGGCTCAAACGTTGACAACAACATTTCAAGTGTTGTTAGCCCAAACGCTGATAACCAAGGTTCAGGCGTTGACAACACTTTTGCACATCTTTTCTCTTCTACTTTTGAACAAGGTGAACCTTCTAATTTATATGAAGAGGTTCATCCTCATATTGATGAAAGAGAGTCTGAAGAAGAAGATATTGGCAAAGTGGATAATGAGATTGAAGACACCAGACTTTTTGAAGGAGGAGTTCTCACTTCTACTATGAAGAATCACCCTACTTCTCAAATCATTGGTGATATTATGACTCCTATTCAGACTAGAAGATCTCATCAAGGTCTTGGTGGATTTATTGCCAATATTCACAAGAAGGTTGATACCCCTCTTATGCAAGCATGTTTGTTTGCATGTTTTCTGTCACAACAGGAACCCAAGAAGATCTTTGATGCTCTCAAAGAACCAAGTTGGGTGGAAGCAATGCAGGATGAGCTTCACCAATTTGCAATTCAGGATGTTTGGGAGCTGGTTGATTGTCCCAGATATGTCAGACCTATTGGGACAAGATGGGTTCTAAGAAACAAGAGAGATGAAAGAGGTATTGTGGTCAGAAACAAGGCAAGATTATTGGCTCAGGGATATACACAAGAGGAGGGGATAGACTATGAGGAGGTCTTTGCACCAGTTGCAAGGATTGAAGCTATAAGGATCTTTCTAGCCTATGCATCCTGCATGGGCTTCACTGTCTATCAAATGGATGTCAAGAGTGCCTTCCTCTATGGAACAATTGTTGAGGAGGTGTATGTCATGCAGCCTCCTGGTTTTGAGGATCCAGAGAATCCAGACAAGGTGTATAGAGTCAAGAAGGCTATGTATGGACTTCATCAAGCCCCAAGAGCATGGTATGGTACTTTGTCTACTTATTTGGTAGACAATGGATTCAAGAGGGGCACCATAGATCAGACATTGTTTACAAAGAAGAAGGGTAAGGATGTTCTACTTGTTCAGGTCTATGTTGATGATATCATTTTTGGGTCTACTGATCCAAAGATGAGTGAGGATTTCTCCAAACTGATGATAGACAAATTCAAGATAAGTGCAATGGGTGAGATGAACTTCTTTCTAGGGTTACAAGTTCAGCAGAAAGAAGATGGTATCTTCATCTCCCAGGATAAATATATGGCAGAGATCTTGAAGAAGTTTGGCTTTTCTCCACATGAAAAGAGGGCTACTACTCCTATGGATAGAGAACACCCTTGGGGAAAGATTGGAGATGGAAAGGATGTTGATGTCAGGCACTATAGATCAATGATTGGTTCATTGATGTATCTCACAGCCTCTAGACCTGACATCATGTTTACTGTGTGTGCTTGTGCACGCCATCAAGTGACTCCCAAAGAATGTCACCTTTATGCTGTCAAGAGAATCTTTAGGTACCTAAGATGTTATCCTAGTCTTGGCTTATGGTACCCAAAGGATTCACCATTGGAGCTGATTGCATATTCAGACAGTGACTATGGAGGTGATAAGTTTGATAGGAAATCCACAACTGGTGGATGTCAGTTTCTTGGGAGCAGGTTGATATCTTGGCAATGCAAGAAACAAACAGTGGTGGCTAATTCTACAACTGAGGCAGAGTATGTTGTTGCAACTGCTTGTTGTGGACAAGTTTTGTGGATTCAAAACCAGTTGTTGGACAATGGGTACAATTTCATGCATACCAAGATATTTGTTGACAATAACAGCACATTATGCATTATTAAGAATCATGTACATCATTCTAAAACTAAACACATAGAAATTAGACACCATTTTATAAGAGACTGTTTTGAAAAGGGTTTAATACAACCAGATAGGGTTGACACAGAAGAGAATGTGTCAGATTTACTAACTAAACCTTTTGATGCAGGAAGGTTTCAATACTTGGTAACAAGTATTGGAATGATCAATCTCACATAATATGTGTTTTGGAGTCTTTTTGTAAAAGTATGTACAGGATAATGCATTATTATTGGTCTTTTTGAGGATTTAGATTTTCCACTCTATTTTTCTAACACTAACAAAGGTTACTTGAACGCTGATAAGTGTTTTTGTAACGTTGTCAGCAATATATTTGTCTAACACTGACAAAGCTTAACGCTGACAAGTGTTATCAGGGCATTTCAGCAACAATGTTAGTTTTGTGGTTTTCAATCTAAATGTGCAGGTGGTGTTAGCATTATACCATTAGATACAGAGTTGCTTATGGATCATTGGCGAAGCATTTGAGCATATTTTTGTTTATGGATGATGGTTGGAATTTTCAATTCCTATCTTGACATAAAAATTTTATGTTCATGCATATTTTTGGCAACATATGTATCACAGTTTAAGGGGAGGTTTTAGGAACCTTTAGGACTTTTGGGTATCCTTATGATACTCTTATCACAATTCTATATTGTGCCCACAGGTGAGTATGAGTTAGTTTTACTAAATCATGAGGCACTGTAGCATGCAAAGTTGATATACTATGCATGCTGCAAAGACATTTTTGGCCTAGAATTGGTTGTGGTCTGTTGGGAGACTTGGGAATGATTTTATCATGGGTTTTACCTGGGAGTAACAAGGGATTTTACAAGGTAACTTAGTTGTTAAGAGTTTTGGTTAGCAAGGGACACTAGAGGACTGTTATGTCTATCTTGCATAAGCAAGTGTGCATAACTGGACAGTGCTTGCCGCCCTATAATAATTATCAACTTTTTGGTTATCTTCTCTAGGATAAATTACTTTGTTAAGGTCATTTTTCATTTTTAAACATTTTTATTTTTGGACGCTGACAAGTATTTTTCCAAGCGTTGTTGTGACCAATTTAGACGCTGACATGGCTTTGGCAAACGTTGACAAGAATATAGCCGTTGGGCGTTGATGGGTTATTTTTGACCGTTGACACTCAATGGGACCTACCAAGTTGTTACTTTTTGACATTTTTTTGGGCCGTAATTTTGGGAGCAGATAACTTTCATTTAATGCATGAGATAAACTTATTCTTTTTCAATATTTTCATGATTGCATTTTGAAAATACTTGTCCATTTTTGGGCCAATCACATGCATTTTTATCTCCTATATATTTTGCTCCTATTTTAAACAGGGTACCTATTATTCTTGTCTAACACAATTTTCTCTTATAACTTCATCTTTATCAATCATTCATAACTGCTTTCAACAATGGCACCAAAGTTTAAACCAAGTGATTTGGAATTGGGGTTCAGAAGTCAACACAACATGGTAACATATCTTGAAGCTGATGATACTCTGTTTCCCCAATACACACAAATGGTGGCGTATTTGAACGCATCCCCCTTTAGGTATGCTCTTTCTCATGCTCCACTCATTCCTGTCACACATATTAAGCAGTTTTGGAACAATGTCAGTGCCTCAACAGTTAATAGAGTGACTACATTATCTTCTATTGTTCATGGGCGCACATGGGTGGTTACTGAAGCTTTGGTACGCCAAGCTTTGCATCTTGATGATGCTGATGGTATAACCACCCTCCCCATTAGTGAAATAGAACAAGGACTAAGGGCTTTGGGTTATCCTTTTCCTGCTCAAGGAACTTTAAATAAATATCATAAACAGGAGTTTCCCCCAGCCTGGAAGTACCTAATACATGTTCTCTTGCAATGTTTGAGTCCCAAGTGTACTGCACACAATGAGATCAATAGATCTATTGCTAGTGCTATTGTGTGTATTGCTACTGGGCAAAAGTTTAATTATTCCAAAATGATTTTTGAGGGCATGTGTAAAAATAAAGGGAACAAAATGACTTTAGCTTATCCCAGATTTTTACAAATGGTTTTTGATGTCCAAGGTTACTGCACAAGGGATCATGATGATTTTTATGAGATCCCTGTGCAAAAGAAAGCAATTTTTATGAAGATGAACTCACCCCCACATCGTGACCTACCCCTCACCCCTGCTATGATTGTTGTCATTGAAGCAGCCCAACCCCAACCAGAACCTCAACCACAAATTGACCCAATACCTGAACCTTTACCTTCACCACAACATATGCAAATTGACCAAGAACCCTTCGACGCTGACACATTAAATGTTGGCGTTGATGTGCCTATTTCAAACGTTGACACAAATCCTTCACAGACCCAAACACCCCTTAACCAACCCACATCCACCCAATCCACATCATCATCTCCACCAACACAATATAGGTTTCAAAAACGCCAAAGGACTACTGGAGTGTTCTCCTCTAGTGGTCCTAGCCATGTAGCAGAGAGAACCACCACCACAAGTGTGGTTGGTGCTATGGATGAGGCTGGGACTATTGGTTCTGGCTTAGAAGCTGGCCAAGACAGTCCTACCATCATTAAGACCTCATCCATGCCCAATGAATCTAACTTGGGAGGTCAAATACCCATTTTAGAAGAGGGCAGATTGGAACCAATGACCCTAATGGAATTGACGGTTGTCTACATAAGCTTGCAAAAACAAAATGCAGACTTGGTACATATTGTCAGTACACAAGGCCTTGAACTCAAGCAATTGAGGGAGAGGATTGTTGTTTTGGAAAATGCTAGCACCAGGAGAGGGATGGAGGAATCTTCCAAAGGGGAGGATGAACAAATAAATGTGAGTGATAAGGGCTCTCATGATGGTCAATCTTTGGATGTTGCTGAGGCCCTAACAAGTTTAAAGAAACAGACAGGTTTTGATACATCTCTAGTCTCTCCTACAAACTTAAATTTGTCATTTACAGCCATGTTGGAGGAAATTGCAAAAGGCGCTGAGGTAGGTAATTTGAGCGTTGACAAGCAGGATTTGAACGCTGACATGAGTATCTTGGGCGCTGACAAAGCAAAATTAGGCGTTGACAGACCTGCAAATGAGGTTGATGTATTCCAGTCATCATCCATTATCAAAGAGGTTTCTTCACATGTATTACCATCTACCTTACCAACAGTTGATCCATTAGATAAGGGTAAGGGTATTATGGTAGAAGAAGTTGTTCCAAAGAATGCAGCACAAATTGAGTTTGATAGAAGGTTGGTTGCACAAATTGTGGAACAAGAAAGAAAGAAGGTGGGTGAATCACCTTTTGTTGCCACTTCAGAAGAGCAAGAAGGAAGCGATGAAGCCAGCTCAGACTCAAGTGTAATGATCATAGAACAACCAGAAAGACTTGAGTATGGTGATGAGTTGGCAAAAGAGAAGTTGAATGAGTTGAAATTGCAGGTTGATTTTGATATGCCAGAGGTTGTTCAGATGTACCATGCTTGGAAAGATAGGTGTATGGAGAATCCACATTTGACCATTTCAGATCAGATATGGGGTTTGGAGATTCTTCTCAGAGTACAAAAGGATTGCAAGGTCATTTTGAAACACAAAGCAAGCAATGTTCTCTCAAATTTGAAAAGGGATAGAAGGGAGTTGTACTGCATGTTGCTCAGATGTCATGGAACAGGGTGGACTTATAAGAAATTTATTGGGTTGACATTTGAAGAGTTGGAGTGCAGAGCTTATCCCATTTGGGTTAGAGTGCAAGAAGAAAACACTCTAAGACTTCTTTCTGATGAAAGAAAAGAAGAACTTGTAGAAGAAATGGAGCTTAAGAAGGCAATGTTTGTTCCCAGACCTGTGAAAAAGGGAGTCCCTCTTGAGTTTCCCAAAGATATGGATCCATTAAATCCAAGTGAAGCTGTTATAAGAAGGAGTCTCAAGCTCTTACAATTAGAAGCTTCAGATATGGTACAAGTGTTACCACTTGATTCCAAAAACCTTATTATAAGTTATGAAGAAGATGAATGTGGGTTTTGGAAGATTGGCAGGTATGGAAAAGAGGTTCACACCTTACCACCCTTATATCTTTGTTTGCAAGTTTTGATAGAGAAGACTTGGTAGACCTATGGAGGTTGTTAGAGGCCAAGTATGAGACTGAAGCTCCCACTTCAGTTAATGGAATAAAATTATGGTCAACATTCAAGAGAATGTGTGGACCAAAAGATGAGGATCCTGCTATTTGAAAGGATCTTGAAGATGACCTCAGTGGTCTTCAATGGAGATTGTATTCAGCTGCTGGTGTTTATTATTTGAGTTCTACAAAGTTTGTTGAGTATTTACTTGTAGATGGTCTGTATTTCATGTCCAAGGAAGTCTTGGAGAAGATGAAGAATACACAGCTGGAAATTGACTATTCAAGTGATGTGGCCAAAGATTTGATCAGATTTATTTATTACCAATATGAGAAGGTTTGTAAGATCTTAATGTTTATTCAGAAACTTGATTACTAGAGTAGATATCAAGTTTAGGAGAGGATTGTTGGGAATAAATTATAGCCAGACTACTTGAGCGCTGACAAGAGTAAAACAAGCGTTGACAGGAGTAAAACAAACGCTGACAGATCAAGCGTTGACAAGAAGAAGTCAAGCGTTGATACATTGAAGACAAGCACTGATGGAAGGATATGATCTACACGTTTATTATATTCTAGATTACTTCTAGTAAAGATAGGAACAACAATGTATTTTCTATATTTATCTTTACCTAGAATAGTTGATACGTAGATTATTGTACAAGGCTTCTTATGTCTATAAAACAAGACCTTTAGGTTAATGTTCAATATAAGTTTTCATACGTTAAACACTTTCATTGTAAGCAAGTTTGATATCATTAATCAAAGTGAAAGTTTGTTTACATCTTGTGTGTTCTTGTTTAAGTGTTAATTCCGCATAACACTTAGATTGTCATATATATATATACAAAGGTTTCTCTAAGTGTATTACTTGATCTAATCTCGTATACATAAAGCTAAATCGATCTAAGTTTGGGATCAACACTATCATTGTCCAAAACAAAGTACCACCAAAGCTGGGAGATCCTAGAAGTTTCCTAATCCCATGTAATTTCCCTCACTCATACTCTTGCAACGCCTTGGCCGATCTTGGCGCAAGTATCAACCTCATGCCATACTCTTTGTATGCTAAACTCTTTAAAAACGTTTTAAAACCCACAAAAATGAGCGTTCGACTCGCGGACCGTTCTTTCCAATACCGAATGGGGATAGCTGAAAACATGCTCATAGAAGTCGGAAAAATTGTTTTTCCTGTTGACTTTGTAATCTTAGAAATGGAAGAAGATAGCAAGGTACCACTTATCCTTTATAGACCTTTCTTACACACAGCTGACGCTATAATTAGAGTAAAGCAAAAACAACTCAACCTTGGAGTTGGAGAAGATAGATTTTCTTTTTCTATCGATGAAGCAATGTAACACTCGTACTCTAATGACGATACTTGTTTTAGTATCGATGTCATTGAAGAAATCGTTGAAGCCGATTTAGACGCTCTTCTTGATGAAGGAAGCAAAATTTTGTATTCTATCGAAGGAACCATCCTCGAAGAAGAACTTTTTGCTGAATTTGATGCCTTCAAAGCCGACCATACTGATGAACCAATCGAAACAATCGAAGAAGAAATCGAAACACCATTTGAAACCATAACTTTCGAAACCGATTTCAAAGTTAAGAAATCTGTCGAAGAACCTCCTATAGATTTAGAACTTAAACCTCTTCCTGAACATCTGGAATATGCGTTTCTTTACAAAGAAAAATTACTCCCTGTAATTATTTCATCCCAACTTTCTGAAGAACGCAAAGACGATCTAATTGACGTTCTCAAGAAGCATAAACAAGCTTTTGCTTGGAAAACTTCTGACATTCTTGGCATATGTCCATCGTTCTGCAAATATAAAATCCAACTTTTGGATAACAAGAAACCAATTTTTGAAAAACAACAAAGATTAAATCCTAACATGAAAGATGTTGTTAAAAAAGAAATCCTTAAACTCCTTGACTCTGAAATAATCTACCCAACCGCCGATAGCCCATGGGTTAGTCCTATTCATTGTGTACCTAAAAAAGGGAGGTATCACTGAAGTAACTGACAAAAACAACGAATTAGTACCAACACGAGCCATCACCGGATGGAGAGTTTGTATTGATTATCGAAAACTAAATGATGCAACCACGAAAGATCATTTTCCTTTACCCTTTATGGATCAAATGTTAGAAAGACTCGCATGAAATGAATAATTTTGTTTCCTCGATGGTTTTTCTGGATACTTTCAAATCCCAATCGACCCTATGGATCAAGAAAAAACCACGTTTACTTGTCCATTTGGAACTTACGCTTATAGGCGCATGTCTTTTGGTCTATGCAATGCACCTGCTACTTTTCAGAGGTGTATGATTGCAATCTTTCATGATATGATTGAAGAATTGTCTAAACAATCTCGATAAAATATTAGCACGACGCAAAGAAGCAAATCTTGTGCTAAACTGGGAAAAATGTCACTTTATGGTTAAAGAAGGAATTGTGCTAGGACACAAAGTGTCTGGAGCCGGCCTTGAAGTTGACAAAGCAAAAATAGACGTGATCTCAAAAATCCCACCACCTACTAATGTTAAAGGCATTAGAAGGTTCTTAGGTCATGCCGGTTTTTACCGACAATTTATCAAAGACTTTGCGAAAATCGCATGACCTTTAACTCAACTTTTAGAGAAAGAAAGAACGTTCGATTTAACGACGAATGTCTTTCAGCATTCGAAATACTTAAAGAAAAACTTACATGCACACTAATTATTGCAAGCCCCAATTGGAACCTTCCATTTGTGCTTATGTGCGATGCAAGTGAACATGCCCTTAGAGCCGTCCTAGGACAAAAAGATGGTAAACAATTTCATCCCATCCTATTTTGCAAGTAGAACTCTTGCAGCCCAACAAAATTATACAATTACGGAAAAAGAACTCATGGCTGTAGTTTACGCATTTGACAAATTTCGATCATACCTCGTATTGTCAAAAACGATAGTTTACACCGATCACTCAGCTTTAAAATACTTGTTCAAAAAGCAAGACGCCAAAACTCGTCTAATACGATAGATATTGCTTTTACAAGAATTTGATTTGGAAATTAAAGATAAAAAAGGATCTGAAAATGTTGTTGCCGATCATTTATCTCGCATAGTGAATGATGATTCTAGCGATGATGAAATCGATGATTTTCCCGATGAGCATATAATGCAAGTAAGTACCAACAATACACCATGGTTCGCAGACTTTGCAAACTATTTGGCTGTAGGTATTTTACGAAAGGGAATGACGCACCAAGAAAAGAAAAGATTTTTCTCTGAACTAAAAAAAATACTTTTGGGACGATCCTTACTTATTTAGAATATGTTCCTATGGAATAATCCGACGTTGTATTTCCGGATTCGAATCTAGAAAAATTCTCGATGAATGTCACTGTGGACCAACCGGAGGACATTACGCCGCGAACACCACCACTAAAAAAGTGTTCGACGCTGGCTTTTATTAGCCAACAATTATTCGTGAAGCTCATACCTTAGTACGACTATGTGAAGCATGTCAAAGGACTAGAAATGTTTCTAAAAGAGACGAAATGCCTCTTAACAACATCCAAGTTTACGAATTCTTTGACGTGTGGGGTATCGACTTCATGGGACCATTTCCTAAATCTTACAAATGTGAATACATTTTAGTCGCCGTCGACTATGTATCGAATATGGGCCGAAGCTCAAGCTTTACAAACAAACGATGCAAGAGTTGTTATCGCATTCTTAAAGAAATTATTCTGTCGTTTTGGAATTCCAAAAGCACTAATAAGCGACAGAGGAAGTCATTTCTGTAACAAACTCATGGAAAATATTATGACAAGATATGGAGTGAACCACCGATATTCCACATCTTACCACCCTCAAACGAGTTGGCAAGTTGAAAACACTAATAGAGCTCTCAAACGTATACTTGAAAAGACCGTTCAAAACAACCCTGCTTGTTGGTCTAAAAAATTAGAAGATGCTCTATGGGCCTTTTGTACCGCATTCAAAACACCAACTGGAACCACACCGTACAAACTGTTGTATGAAAAAACATGTCATCTGCCAATAGAAATTGAACACCATGCATATTGGGCACTTAAGAACTTCAACCCAGATCTTATTGCAGCCGGAGAAAAACGTAACTTTCAACTTCACGAGTTAGATGAATTTCGACATCACGCTTATGAAAACTCACGATTATATAATGAGCGAACCAAAGTTCGGCATGATCGCAAATTACGACAAATAAAAGAATTAAAAGAAGGAGAAAAGGTACTTCTCTTTATCTTGAAATATAAATTCAAGCAACCTAAGCTTACTTCGAGATGGACTGGACCTTATCTAGTAAAACACCAATATCCATCCGGATATGTTGAATTATACGGTAAAGACAATAGCACTTTAATAGTCAATGGACATAGACTTAAGCTCTACCATGAAGAAGAACACTGTAATGAAATTGAAGGAGAAGAAATTCATTTCTTCTTAAAATAGATCCGAGTAGCCGAGTCTGGCTGAAGACTCTAAACTTAGCGTATTCGAAAGGCAATCCGTATTTTATCCCCACCTTTTACCTTAAGTGTGGAGGAGGACCTGTAAATAAATAAACCGTCCTTGTATATATTGCATGTGTTTTGTTTTGTTTTATAGCATGTAGGAAAATAGCAAATTGGAGCTCTAAGCTGGATTAATCTCTTGAAGTCCCGCAACTTTCTACTAAGCCCCGGGAAGTTCTTGTTTCCCTTTGCATTTTTCCTATTTTTAATATTTTATCAGTTATCACCTCGAGGACGATGTTCAACTTAAGTGTGAAGGAGGTGACAAATAGAAAAAATGAAAAAAAATAAAAAATAAATAAATTTCTCCACATGAAAATCTTTTTAAAAAATAATAAAAATATATATGTTTTGTAGATAAATAAGTTTTTAGCAAAGCAAAAAATCTCATTGACATTATAATTTAGCATAAAACCAGCACCCAAATATGTGAGAAAAACTTAGCCTTATGTTTCTCTATTTTATGTGAAAGCCGATAATCTAGTATGCTTAAGAATTTGTGCTTGATCATCATTTACTAAACCGCATTGAGGTTAATTTATAGATATTTTCGAAAGGAAGCAAAATAAAATCACCCTTATATCATTTTAGTTAAGCTACATTGGCTTACTAAAATATGTGGCACTCGTACGCATGTGTTATATTATCCATTGTGCCAATATCCTTATATGTTATGCCTAACCACTTGTCAAGTTATAAAGTTTATGATGTTCTCTTTAAAAAAAATATGAAAAAGAAAGAAAAAAAATAGTCAAGTATTCTAGTATAGTTTGTTCTATGACTTTGACAAAGGCATACTATTTTTGATCCTACACCCACATCATTTATCACATTTTGCTTCTTTGAAAATTTATCTGGTGCTTACGCCACAACGGTTATGTTTATGTGTCATGTACAAACCTATGGTAGATATCTATTTTATGTCCGAGCTAATTGAGTGTTATCTTGCATTTACCCTTTGTGAGTGACATTTGTGTGAACTTAAAATCCAAACACTATCCACGTGAGGTGCTGAAATTATTTTGTCATTTGCTTTTGCTATTCATAAAAATTAAATCATTTTCCTATCATACTTCACAACACTTAAAAGCATTTTTTAAAATTGAATTTGTTTTCTCGCCTTGATTGCTTGGGGGCAAGCAATAGCTAAGTGTGGAGGATTTGATAACGACCTAAATATACATATTCAATCAATCATTATAATGCCACTTTGTAGTATAAATAAGAGCTTCCGATACTTAATATGTTGTGTTTTATATGCAGAAATAAAGTTTGAAGGAGCAAAGTGAAGATATACAAAGAAGGGGCCTCAATATGCAAATAAGCCAAAGTTGTTGAAAGAAGATTCTGGATCGCCCAGAAGTGCGGCGCATGATACATGAGATTTTCAATGGGTTCAATTTTAATTCTCGGTATCTTCTCGAATTGATCACGGATCAAAGTGGAATAGTTGTTCTTGGTTACTAAAAAGGGATTGGTTTTCTATTCTACTAAAAGGATTTAAATGTGATAAGATATAAAAATTAACTAAACTTAAATATAAAGCTTGAATATTAAAATTAAACACTTAAACAGTAACTGTAAAATATACTAAAACAAAAGGCTCATTCGGAATAACCTTGATGCGGAATAAATCTGCTCATTCGGAATACCTTGAAATTCACTTCATCCGGAATAAACAACTGATCCGGAATATCTTGCTGAAAAATCCTTTCGTTCGGAATATTTTAACTCATGCGGAATAACTAACTACAATGCTTCATTCGGAATATTGCTTGCTCATTCGGAAGATTGGCTTCATCCGGAATAAATGGTGATTCGGAACATTTGCTTCACCCGGAATAAAACTCATCCGGAATAAATAACAAAAAGGCTTGATTCGGAATATCAAAAAAAACTGATTCGGAATAAATTTTAAAAACTTTGATTCGGAATAACTTGAATGAAAAATGCTGATCCGGAATCTTTTGCTTGATCTGGAATAAAAACTGATTCGGAATAATAAACTAAAATCCTTGATTCGGAATATTTCAACTCATCCGGAATATTGATTATTCCGGATGAACGGACTAATTCGGAATATTTGAAAAACAAACTGATTCGGAATAATAGACCAAAATGCTTGATTCGGAATATTTTTGAAAAGGACTGATTCGGAACCTATCAACGCATCCGGAATATTAATTATTCCGGATGAACAAACTGATTCGAAACAATTAAGAAAAACGTTGGTTCGGAATGTGTTAACTAAGATCCTTCATCCAGAACATTGGTGTTCATTCGGAATCTGGGAAACTTAAGAACACGAAAAACAGGGAGATAAAATAACACGATTTTTTAGCCAAAATCCACCAAGTTTTTAACCAAATCTTAAACCAATTTAATCAGTAATCATCTACTAATCATAAACATCAAGCCAAAACAATAAAAACACAAAACCCACTTACTTTTGAAGATTAAAATCAACCAAATAAGAACTTGAGACTTTAAATCAAAAAGATGAAGATGAACAAGATGAAATGAACGATTGTATTGATTGATAAAGGTTAAGTAAACTAAAGAGAAGATTAAACTTACAAGATTCAAAAATGAAAAATCACCAACACCTTAATGGTGTTGGTTACCTACGAAACAAGAAAAAGAAAAAGACTGGAATATAAAAACTAGCTAATGTGTGGAAAGGGGTCTCCTATTTATAGGAGATGTGGTTGGTTGGTGAGTGGGATTTCTTCCTTTCTTCTTGTCTTCTCGTCTTTTCAGAAAAGTTGACGTTTTCGATCTCGATTCGGGATTTGTCGACGAATAAATTCAACTCGTCTTTAAATTTCTTCGTTTAATAGACTTGAGTTCTTCGACATATGTAAATCTTCCATCTTTGGTCCTTTTCTTCGATAAATCTTCAAATAGTCCCATTGACTTCAAATCTTTTGCATCTCTTGGACAGTAGACTTCGTCTTGAGTCTTTTTCTTCGATAAAACCCGTGCAATCCCATGTTTTCTTCAATATTTATCCGGTTGGCTCTGAAACACAACAAACACACAAACCATGCATAATTCCAAACAAATGATATTAAATACGCGTTTTGGTCTTGTTTTAGCAAGAAATAAGTGGTAAAAGGATGGGTGTTTTCACACCTATCAGCTTAGCACGGCTTTTCATCCTCAAACGGACGGACAGTCGGAGCGAACCATTCAGACATTGGAGGATATGTTGAGGTCATGTGTGTTGGAATGGACGGGTGATTGGGACGAATACATCTGTTTGGTGGAGTTTGCATACAACAACAGTTGGCACGCAAGCATCAAGTGTGCCCCATTTGAGATGTTGTATGGCAGAAAGTGTCGCGCCCCAATCTGTTGGGATCAGGTTGGCGAGCGAACACTGAAGGACCAGAAATCTTAGAGATGACAAATGAGAAGATCGCAGTAGCTAGGCAGAAAATTCAGGAGGCACGGTCACGTCAGAAGAGTTACGCCGATAAGCATCGTAGGGATTTACACTTTAACGTAGGAGATCACGTCTTCCTTAAGGTTTCGGCGGCACGTGGTGTTAGACGTTTTGGGATTAAAGGGAAGCTCAGTCCTCGTTTCATCGGACCGTTTGATATCAATGAACGAGTCGGTGAAGTATCTTACCGATTGGCGTTGCCTCCGCAGCTTTCGCATGTGCACAATGTGTTTCATGTGTCCTTACTCAGAGGGTACCAATATCATCCCCTTCACATGGTTCAGTATCCACTGGAACAAATACGTGAAGATCTCACTTTTATAGAAGAACCCGAACGAGTTCTTGACAGACAAGAACGAGTCATGAGAAAGAAGACGATTCCATTCGTCAAAATTCTATGGAGGGATCATACCGAGCGGGAAGCCACTTGGGAAACGGAGGAGTCTATCCGGGCTTCTTACCCTCATTTCATATTTTGAATTTGGGTATGTTCTTCTTTTCCAGTTTACTTTAGCTATAATTCGGGGACGAATTATTCTTTTTAGGGGGGAAGAGTTGTAAAACCCGCATGCTTTTACCATGCATAGTACCCTTAGGATCGTACGTACTAGTTAAAAACTTTCCTAATATAGCATGATTACGATTACGTGTTAGGAGTTTACGTATTACGTACGTGTTAGAACACGATAAGTATTTTATATGCACGATCACGTAATAATTATTTAGCAATAATTAATCACGAACATGCGATCACGAAATCACGAACGTAACTAAAACACGAGCTATTATTAATTAAGTATATATATTTATTACGAGCGTAATTAAATGTATTAGATTATGGTATTTACGTAACGAGAACATTTAAAACACGAACATAAATAAACACAAACGAGTGACTAAATAACGAGACACGAAAAGAGGTACGGGAACCCCATGGGGGGGGGGGTCCCTACCCGCGGCCAAACAAGGGGAATGGGCCAAGCCCAATATCAATTTTTACTAAAAGGGGGGTTAATTAATTTTTACTACTCAAAATCACTTTATAGAAGATTTCAAGAAAAACCTAAAACCCTCTCTTTCTCCTCCTCTTTATGCCGCCACCCATAATCACCATACAAGGTGATTCGTTGATCTTGGATCTTGAAGATTTGTTGTTTGTTCGTGTTTGTTCTTCATTCCCTTGATCCACGAATACAGTAAAACCTTTTTAAACCTTTTCTTTTAATTTAATCTTTTTATTAATTATGAACATGTGATGTTTTTATAAAAACACATTAATTAATCATAGATCTAACATGTTTTGATGATTAATTAAATCAAAGGGTCGATTTAAGGGGTGTTTTGTTTTGGCCGCAGGCTGCAACCGACCCCAAGGGGGTTTCGGTTTGCTTAGCCGACCACCACCAAGACCATATGGTCTTGGTTGGTGCGTGTGGGTCCCACGGCAGCAAGGGGTACCCCGAGTTGGTTCGGGGTACGGTGTCGATTCATGTCCGGTTCATGTTTTTAAGCTTAGATTCGGTTCATAGTTATGTTAGTTTTTTTTTATGTTATGAACTTATGTTAAAATTAAATTAATAAAAGATGTGATTAATTTAATAACATGACTTAGGTTAACTAATTATTAATAATCATGAAATTATTTTAACCTAAGTATTTATATTATTAAGACTTATAATTAATTAATTATTTTAAAAACCATGGATATAATTAATTAATTAACATGACTTAGGTTATATTATTAATATTTAATAATACATATTTTAACCTAAGTATTTAATATATTTAATTAAAACATGTTATACTTTAATTAAATATTATAACCTATAGTTTAATTAAATTACATGAAATAATTATTAAACTATACAATATATCATATGACTTAGAAAATAATCATGAAAACACTTAGGCTTATTTACTTAGCTTATTTAACCAGCTTATTTCTAATTATGGAAACTTTCTATTTTTAGAAACTTAATTAAATAAGGCAGCTAATTTATTTATGGAAACTAGCTATTTTTAGAAACTTATTTAATTAAGGCAGCTAATCTATTTATGGAAACTTTCTATTTTTAGAAACTTGTCTATTTTAAGCAGTAAATCTATTTTTGGAAACTTTCTATTTTTGGAAACTTTCTATTTTTTGAAACTTTCTATTTTTGGAAACTTTCTATTTTTGGTAACTTTCTATTTTTGAAAACTTTCTATTTTAGGAAACCTGCTATTTTTGGAAAGTTACTTATTATTACACAGTAAGTATAATAACACATGAAAGGCCAGAAATACTTAATCAGATTAAGCAGAGTATAAGATTTAATACAGTTTAAGGCTTTAAACAGTAAAACATAGTAAGAACACATAAAATAAGCTAAGACATGACATAAAACCAGCTATGTATTTAGTAAGCAGATACTTATTTCATGTACGTATTTATGTAGCACTAGTGTTTCGGAAGTAGGATTCTCGCAGTTCGTCGTTCTCGTTCACTGGACATAAGGTACGGATTCCCGTCCTTACAGTATGGACATTCTTTCCTTATTAGGATTCCCCGTATGCAGCCAACTGTTTTCCCGTAGTATAAGTTATGTGTTTGATTGCTTATGTTTAAATATGATTACCTATAGCCATATACATGCATGACCAGTTTCACCTAGTTATAGAGGTACCATAACCATAACATTAGAGGCACTGATGTTATGACTTCACCACGGCGGAGTGATTGCTCGTGGCGTCCCTTCAGCTTTTGGCCATTTATTATATTTATCATGTGGGGCGTATGGGTGCATCCTAGTTACATGTTTTTATTCAGGATTACATGGTGAATATGGTGTGTGCCTTGCATCCTTCACAAGGAGCTGATCCCTCCTACCCATAAACCAGTATATTAAATTAGAGGCAGCCCCTCTAATTTGCATGATGAGGTCACCCCTCCAATTATTCATGCACGGTGGATTTTCATGACCTATATTGGCTAATGGTAAAATATAACAAACAGTTTTTATAAGATAAACATAAGACTTTCAAACTATAAAACCAGTTTTATTAAGACTTAACCAGGTTACTCGGGACTTAGTTTTCTTCCGCTGTTAGTATGTTATATGCTTATCCTATTCATGCTTTATTGTACATCCGTGCACTGAGCGTATTGCTCAGCCGCTTTCCTTTTCTATGTTCCCAAAACGGCAGGTACTCAGGGACGCTCGTAGACACTAAGAGTACGTGCATATGGACTGGAAGCTGTCTAGCCTTCTTTACATTATGCATTTCCTTTCTTTTGATACTTATGCTTTGGACATTGTTTAGTCCTTTTCCTTTACTATACTATGTTTGTGTGTGATGAGCCTTACTTTTGGACTACCGATTTTTGATTCTGGTATTTTCCTTTATATGGTCAAGTAATGTTTAGACATTTTACCTTGTATGCTTTGATGACATGCCATAATTACTGTGATATTTCCATTTTCAAAATGGGGTGTTACAATTATGGTATCAGAGCCAAGGCTTTGACCTGTAGGCTCTCAAATATGACCTGTGATTAGTGGGTAGTCAGTATGGTCTTCCTAGAACTGACAGTTGTTTTCATGCATTCATCATTTTTAAGCATACATATACATGTCATTGTTACAGGGTTTTTGACTAAGTAATGGTTGGTACAGGACTGGCCCTATTTAGTCGCATGTGTTTTATCGAAACTTTTAGATTTGGGACCGACCCATAGGCGTCCCCTCGCAATGTCTTTGTTTTGAGTGAACTGACCAGAGGCGTTCACTCTCGAGCATACAAAAGTTTTCATAAAACTGCATCATGCATTCATACACAAAATTTTCTTGCATAAAATTTTTCTCGTGAAATTTTTAGTATAAATTTTTTTCATGTATATATATTTATATTTTTTGTTTTGAACTGTTTAATCATATGTTTTATGTTATACTGTCAGATGGTTCTCACACGCAAACAGGAGCAGCTCAATGCTGCAATTCAGGCTGCCATGCAAGCCTTGCTTCCTCAACTGAGGAATGACATCCGGGCTGAAGTTCAAGCTGCCAACAATCAGCAGCACAATCAGCCACCTCCCCCTCCTCCTCCAGTGACATTAGCAGTATGGCTGGAGAGATTCAACAAGCTCCGCCCTCGAGCTTTTGAGAAGACAGATAGCCCTAGCGATGCTGAAAGCTGGTTGGCTCACATCGAGAAGATTTTTTAACGCTATAGGTTGTGACCCTGCATACAAGGCGAGGTTGGCATGCTATCGGTTCGAAGGCGATGTACTCAACTGGTGGTTAGCATTGATGCAATCTGAAGGTGGTGATGAGTGGGTTGCTGGTTTGACTTGGGCTCAGTTCAAGGACAGGGTGATGGAGCAGTTCTTTCCCAAGGCCGAGCAGGACAAGCTCAAGAGAGAGTACCATGGGATCCGTCAGAGAGCTGGGGAGAATAGCAATGAGTTTATGCAGCGCTTTCTTCGCTTGGCTGGTTTCCTTGGTGCGGCAGCAGGTACTCCTTAAGAGCAGGCACATCACTTCAGATGGGCTCTTCGCACATCGGCCGCAAACAATCTGGTGTGTGCTACGGTCAATACTGTAGCACAAGTGGCCGATGCAGCACGGAAACTGGAGATGCTGCAGGAGAAGGATGAGTTCGGGGAAGCTGAAAGACCCGACAAGAGGTACACATTCGTATTCAAGCGGTGATCAATCCGTATACTTTCCATATGTCAATTATTCATCTCTTTAACTGTATCTTCCAGGCAGAAAACTGGGGACCGGTCTCAGCCGGCTACTCAGCAGCAGCCTCATCAGCCCAAGGGAAACGGTCAGACAAACGACCGTTCTGCTACGGATAGGCGTGGTGGTAATGACAATTAATGTAACAACGCCGGGCAATCCAACAACAGCAGGTCCTAATACTTACAAAATTCCTTATGTTTTATGTTATAACTCATATTCTGACACTTTAGCAAACTTCTACCAGGAACCATGGAAACGGTAGGGACAGAACCAGAGAGGTTCGCAGCCTAGCCGTCCAACTATCACTGGTATTCAATCCTACGATTATCCGCTTTGTCCTTTGTACCCACCTATCATGTCTTATGTGAAATGTTTTTATCAGGTCCTCAGCCAGCCAGAGCACCTACTGGAGGATACACTCATCCTCTTTGCTCTACTTGCCACCGTAGGCACCCAGGACCATGTCGCTGTAATACTGATGCGTGCTTCAAGTGTGGTCTTCCTGGCCATATTATGAAGGATTGCCGTAAGGGCGAGATGGAGGGTACATCGGGACATGCTGATACCAAGCCGCCTCCTACTGCCGGGCATGTCTACACTACATCTCGAGACCAGGCCAACAAGTCTACAGGTACCATCACTGGAATCTTGTATATGTATGGTCGCGCTGCATGTGTTCTTTTCGATACGGGTGATACTCACTCGGTTATTTCTACTGCTTATGCTAAGAACATTAGGATGCCTCCCTTGCCACTAGAAAATAGGCTTACTATTTCCACGCCTTTGAGGGACTCTGTATTAATCACCCATGTATACAAGAGTCTTCCCCTAGAATTTGATGATAAGGTTCGACCTGTCGACGCACTTCCGCTGGACATGAATGACTTCGACATGATTTTGGGCATGGATTGGCTATCCAAGTATCATGCTACCATAGACTGCCATTCATATCGAGTTATCTTTGGTGATGTCAATGCACCAGAGTACATTCATAATGGGTTCATACCCGGACGGTCTGCACAAGTCATATCCACCCTGCAAGCGCGTGCACTCCTGTCACATGGCTGTGAGGGTTATCTAGCTACGGTTCACGACATGGATGCTGAATCTCCATCGATTCAGGATCAACCAATAGTGTCGGAATTCCAAGACGTGTTTCCAGCAGAACTTCCGGGCATACCACCTGCACGAGAAGTGGAATTCAGTATCGAGCTGGTTCCAGGAGCTGAACCAATCTCCAAGGCTCCTTATCGCATGGCTCCCATAGAGCTGAAGGATCAACTGCAAGAACTTCTTGAACGAGGTTTCATTCGACCGAGCGCATCTCCATGGGGCGCACCGGTCTTATTTGTTAAGAAGAAGGACGGCAGTATGCTTCTTTGCATAGACTATCGCGAGCTCAACAAGATTACCATTCGGAATAGGTATCCACTGCCACGCATTGACGATCTGTTTGACCAACTCCAAGGGGCCAAACACTTCTCCAAGATCGATCTTAGGTCAGGCTATCACCAACTACGGGTCAAGGAGTAGGATATTGCAAAGACTGCTTTTCGTACCCGCTATGGCCACTACGAGTTTGTAGTTATGCCATTTGGCCTGACAAATGCTCCAGCAATATTCATGGATCTGATGAACTGAATCTTCCATGAATTTCTGGACAAGTTCGTCATTGTTTTCATTGATGACATCCTGATTTTATCAAAGTCCAAGGAGGAACACGAAGACCATCTTCGTACAGTACTACAGATTCTTCGCCAGAAGCAGCTGCATGCTAAATTCTCCAAGTGTGAGTTCTGGTTAGACAAGGTGGCATTCTTAGGTCACATTGTATCAGCAGAAGCAATCACTATGGATCCAGCGAAGGTTGAGGCCATTACTAAGTGGTCGAGGCCGACATCGGCAACGGAAGTCCGCAGTTTCTTAGGCTTAGCTGGCTATTCCCGTAGGTTCGTGGAGAACTTTTCCCGCCTAGCACTACCATTGACCAAACTGATGCGGAAAGGGGAGAAATCCGTCTGGACTGAAGATCGAGAGAAGAGCTTTGAAGACCTGAAGCAGAAGCTAGTATCTGCACTGATTCTTACTCTACCATCTGGTACGGGTGGATTTCAAATCTACAGCGATGCATCGGGGAAGGGACTTGACTGTGTTCTCATGCAACATGGGAAAGTGATCGCGTACGCTTCACGGCAGCTTAAGCCTTATGAAGAAAATTACCCCACGCACGATCTGGAACTTGCTGCAGTCGTGTTTGCATTGAAGATATGGAGACACTACTTATATGGAGAATCATGTGACATTTTCACGGACCACAAGAGCTTGAAGTATATCTTCACTCAGCGTGAATTAAACATGAGGCAGAGGAGATGGTTAGAGCTGTTGAAGGATTATGACATTAATCTGTAGTATCATCCCGGAAAGGCAAATGTAGTAGTAGATGCTCTTAGCAGGAAGTCCAGAATGATCAACGGCATTAAAATCGAAGAGGAAGTCATCAGAGACTTGGAGCGACTAGACATCGAGATCATGGTACGTGGATAGCACAGTTACTGGGCGAATCTTAGAGTAGAACCCGAGTTACTCTCTAAGATCAAGGAAGCTCAGAAGGATGACGGAGAAATCTGGGCGATAGTACAGAATTTGGAGAAGCAGACAGAATTCAGAGTAGATGCAGATGGTATGGTATGGCAGGGCACAAGACTTTGTGTTCCGGATGACCAAGAACTTCGGGAAGCTTTGTTAGCTGAAGCTCATAGCTCCCCATTCTCGATACATCCTGGTTCAACTAAAATGTACCATGACATCAAGCAGTACTTTTGGTGGAGTGGTATGAAACAGGATGTAGCCACTTACGTCTCCAAATGTCTTACCTGCCAGCAGGTTAAGATCGAGCATCAGCGATCTGGCGGTCTCCTTCAACTGTTAGACATTCCAGAGTGGAAGTGGGATAAAATCACCATGGATTTTGTTACCGGTCTTCCGCCTACCAAAAGGAAGCACGATGCAATTTGGGTTATCGTTGATCGACTTACCAAATCAGCTCATTTCTTACCGATCCGCAAGGAAGATCCGGTAAGCAAACTCGCAGATACGTATAGGCGAGAGATCATGAGACTCCACGGTGCACCATCCAGCATCGTCTCAGACAGAGATCCTCGATTCACTTCACGCTTTTGGAAAAGTCTGCAGAAAGCTTGGGGTACACAACTTAAGCTTAGCACGGCTTTTCATCCTCAAACGGACGGACAGTCGGAGCAAACCATTCAGGCATTGGAGGATATGTTGAGGTCATGTGCATTGGAATGGACGGGTGATTGGGACGAATACATCTGTTTGGTGGAGTTTGCATACAACAACAGTTGGCAGGCAAGCATCAAGTGTGCCCCATTTGAGATGTTGTATGGCAGAAAGTATCGCGCCCCAATCTGCTGGGATCAGGTTGGCGAGCGAACACTCGAAGGACCAGAAATCATAGAGATGACAAATGAGAAGATCGCAGTAGCTAGGCAGAAAATTCAGGAGGCACGGTCACGTCAGAAGAGTTACGCCCATAAGCATCGTAGGGATTTACACTTTAACGTAGGAGATCACGTCTTCCTTAAGGTTTCGCCGGCACGTGGTGTTAGACGCTTCGGGATTAAAGGGAAGCTCAGTCCTCGTTTCATCGGACCGTTTGATATCATTGAACGAGTCGGTGAAGTATCTTACCGATTGGCGTTGCCTCTGCAGCTTTCGCATGTGCACAATGTGTTTCATGTGTCCTTACTCAGAGGGTACCAATATCATCCCCTTCACATGGTTCAGTATCCACTGGAACAGATACGTGAAGATCTCACTTTTATAGAAGAACCCGAACGAGTTCTTGACGGACAAGAACGAGTCATGAGAAAAAAGACGATTTCATTCGTCAAAATTCTATGGAGGGATCATACCGAGCGGGAAGCCACTTGGGAAACGGAGGAGTCTATCCGGGCTTCTTACCCTCATTTCATATTTTGAGTTCGGGTATGTTCTTCTTTTCCAGTTTACTGTAGCTATAATTCGGGGACGAATTATTCTTTTTAGGGGGGAAGAGTTGTAAAACCCGCATGCTTTTACCATGCATAGTACCCTTAGGATCGTACGTACTAGTTAAAAACTTTCCTAATATAGCATGATTACGATTACGTGTTAGGAGTTTACGTATTACGTACGTGTTAGAACACGATAAGTATTTTATATGCACGATCACGTAATAATTATTTAGCAATAATTAATCACGAACATGCGATCACGAAATCACGAACGTAATTAAAACACGAGCTATTATTAATTACGTATATATATTTATTACGAGCGTAATTAAATTATTAGATTATGGTATTTACGTAACGAGAACATTTAAAACACGAACATAAATAAACACAAACGAGTGACTAAATAACGAGACATGAAAAGAGGTACGGGAACCCCATGGGGGGGTCCCTACCCGCGGCCAAACAAGGGGAATGGGCCAAGCCCATTATCAATTTTTACTAAAAGGGGGGTTAATTAATTTTTACTACTCAAAATCACTTTACAGAAGATTTCAAGAAAAACCTAAAACCCTCTCTTTCTCCTCCTCTTTGTGCCGCCACCCATAATCACCATACTAGGTGATTCTTTGATCTTGGATCTTGAAGATTTGTTGTTTGTTCGTGTTTGTTCTTCATTCCCTTGATCCACGAATACGGTAAAACCTTTTTAAACCTTTTCTTTTAATTTAATCTTTTTATTAATTATGAATATGTGATGTTTTTATAAAAACACATTAATTAATCATAGATCTAATATGTTTTGATGATTAATTAAATCAAAGGGTCGATTTAAGGGGTGTTTTGTTTTGGCCGCAGGCTGCAATCGACCCCAAGGGGGTTTCGGTTTGCTTAGCCGACCACCACCAAGACCATATGGTCTTGGTTGGTGCGTGTGGGTCCCACGGAAGCAAGGGGTACCCCGAGTTGTTTCGGGGTACGGTGTCGATTCATGTCCGGTTTATGTTTTTAAGCTTAGATCCGGTTCATGGTTATGTTAGTTTTTTTTATGTTATGAACTTATGTTAAAATTAAATTAATAAAAGATGTGATTAATTTAATAACATGACTTAGGTTAATTAATTATTAATAATCATGATTTAACCTAAGTATTTTTATTATTAAGACTTATAATTAATTAATTATTTTAAAAACCATGGATATAATTAATTAATTAACATGACTTAGGTTATATTATTAATATTTAATAATACATATTTTAACCTAAGTATTTAATATATTTAATTAAAACGTGTTATACTTTAATTAAATATTATAACTTATAGTTTAATTAAATTACATGAAATAATTATTAAACTATACAATATATCATGACTTAGAAAATAATCATGAAAACACTTAGGCTTATTTACTTAGCTTATTTAACCAGCTTATTTCTAATTATGGAAACTTTCTATTTTTAGAAACTTAATTAAATAAGGCAGCTAATTTATTTATGGAAACCAGCTATTTTTAGAAACTTATTTAATTAAGGCAGCTAATCTATTTATGGAAACTTTCTATTTTTAGAAACTTATCTATTTTAAGCAGTAAATCTATTTTTGGAAACTTTCTATTTTTGGAAACTTTCTATTTTTGGAAACTTTCTATTTTTGGAAACTTTCTATTTTTAGAAACTTTTTACTTTTGGTAACTTTCTATTTTTGGAAACTTTCTATTTTAGGAAACCTGCTATTTTTAGAAAGTTACTTATTATTACATAGTAAGTATAATAACACATGAAAGGCCAGAAATACTTAATCAGATTAAGCAGAGTATAAGATTTAATACAGTTTAAGGCTTTAAACAGTAAAACATAGTAAGAACACATAAAATAAGCTAAGACATGACATAAGACCAGCTATGTATTTAGTAAGCAGATACTTATTTCATGTACGTATTTATGTAGCACTAGTGTTTCGAAAGTAGGATTCTCGCAGTTCGTCGTTCTCGTTCACTGGACATAAGGTACGGATTCCCGTCCTTACAGTATGGACATTCTTTCCTTATTAGGATTCCCCGTATGTAGCCAACTGTTTTCCCGTAGTATAAGTTATGTGTTTGATTGCTTATGTATAAATATGATTACCTATAGCCATATACATGCATGACCAGTTTCACCTAGTTATGGAGGTACCATGACCATAACATTAGAGGCACTGATGTTATGACTTCACCACGGCAGAGTGATTGCTCGTGGCGTCCCTTCAGCTTTTGGCCATTTATTATATTTATCATGTGGGGCGTATGGGTGCATCCTAGTTACATGTTTTTATTCAGGATTACATGGTGAATGTAGTGTGTGTCTTGCATCCTTCACAAGGAGCTGATCCCTCCTACCCATAAACCAGTATATTAAATTAGAGGCAGTCCCTCTAATTTGCATGATGAGGTCACCCCTCCAATTATTCATGCACGGTGGATATTCATGACCTATATTGGCTAATGGTAAAATATGACAAACAGTTTTTATAAGATAAACATAAGACTTTCAAACTATAAAACCAGTTTTATTAAGACTTAACCAGGTTACTCAGGACTTAGTTTTCTTCTGCTGTTAGTATGTTATATGCTTATCCTATTCATGCTTTATTGTACATCTGTGCACTGAGCGTATTGCTCAGCCGTTTTCCTTTTCTATGTTCCCAAAACGGCAGGTACTCAGGGACGCTCGTAGACACTAAGAGTACGTGCATATGGACTGGAAGCTGTCTAGCCTTCTTTACATTATGCATTTCCTTTCTTTTGATACTTATGCTTTGGACATTGTTTAGTCCTTTTCCTTTACTATACTATGTTTGTGTGTGATGAGCCTTACTTTTGGACTACCGATGTTTGATTCCGGTATTTTCCTTTATATGGTCAAGTAATGTTTAGACATTTTACCTTGTATGCTTTGATGACACGCCATAATTACTGTGATATTTCCATTTCCAAAATGGGGTGTTACAATAAGTTAGCAAAACAAACACTTACACACATGGCTTAATTATATGCTTAAACTCCCTTATTCCTAGGTGTATCTCTTATATTTTATTTTTGTCTTAGAATGATCATGAAGATGCATTTTTGGACTTATTGCGATAGTTTATTTAGGCTGAAAGCAAAGTAGGACGATTTGATTAATAGTTAGCTAAAGGACAAAATCTCTTAAAACTGCTTCTCGGGATATCAAAAAGTTCATATCTTGGCATAACTCGCTTCACGATTTGAGACCTCTCTCGGGCCGATATTTGGCATGTATTTCATACTTCATATCTTGAGAGACGTTCTTGATATAATGGTCTTCTCTTCGTTAATAGAGTTTCTTCACTTGGAGATTTTTGAGGGATACTCCAACTTTGTTGACCACGACTTCATCATTATTTCTTCAATCGTTAATTGGGATTTTGAGATACAACGATCCGCCTCCTTTTCGGACTTGGATCTATTTATCCTCATACCTTGTTAGGGTCTTTTCGGATAGACTTCTCCATGATCTTTATGGAAGTTGATTGCTTTTCGTCGTGAGTCTTGATCCTTCATATTGATTTTGGGAATAATGATTTTCACATCACCTTGGATCTTTAGCAATAAAATGGAATCCTCATGCCTTGTTAGGGCCTTTTTGGACTCGTCAATCTTCGTGCCCCGCTTCATAAGTTATGCCTTGGCTATGAACTCTTATCATTACCGAGCAACTTTTAAACGATCTTGGGCTAGAAGCTAAGTTATTCAATAAAATTGTACGACCTTACTTATTGCAGATAAATTATTAGCAAGCGATGGGAGAATAGGCCTATAATCACACCAAGTGTGCTTGTGCAATAATACCGACCTATAATTGGCTCTATCATTTTTCGTTCTCCACAATTTAAAATCTCAAGTAATGAGACTCGTGGATGCTTAGCCGAATAAACTAATTAAGGTCTACATGGTTAAGGATACTTGCTAGAATAAACTTGGATAAGTCTATTCGGGTTGAGTCAAAATAATCGCAACGGGCCTAATATGTCAAAGACTTCTAAACTTGCTACACCACTATATTAAAACTTTTGACTTTATTGCGGGATATAAAATTTAGAAATTACGACTAAATGCCAGTTAATTAAAAAATCTGAAAAATGCTGAAAAAGATGATTTTCCGGTTAAATGAAGGCATTTTAATGGAAAAGTCCACTTAAAACTTCGATAGAAGTCCCCCCTACACTTAATATAAACATTGTCCTCAATGTTTAAGCATGTGGGAAAAGTCTCCCCTACACTTATGACATTGTGCACGTTGGTTAAATCAAGCTAAGGAAGAGACGACTAAAGTGATCAATTTCAAATGTGAGTATGAAGAAAATTGAATCACTATAGTTGAGAGATAGAACCGGATTGCGGATAACACGGGAGCACGGTTCTTCAAAGGTTCCAAAAGTGCATTCATCCCTGTAATCACATTACCACACAAACACAAACAACCTACATAGGTCCCCCTACACTTAGGAGGTAAAACAGAAAAGGATAGGGGCGGGTTGCCTCCCGAGGAGCGCTTGTTTTTGATAACCGAGTCACGAGCCTGACTCGGCCCAAAACTAGTTCATGGGAAACGTGGTGAGGGATGGAATCATCTCATGAGAGATGTCCTCACCAAAGTACAACTTCACTCGTTGGCCATTCACCTTAAAATTAGGTCCATTAGGTTGAGCGAGCTCGAGAGTACCATATGTAAAAATTTGGGCAATGGTGAATGGGCCGGACCAACGAGATTTCAGCTTGCCCGAAAAGATTTTCAACCGAGAGTTGAAGAGTAAAACTTTGTCTCCAACTTGGAACTCTCGGTTTTTAATCTTGGAGTCATGAATGAGCTTAGTCTTTTCCTTATAGATCAAGGAATTTTCATAAGCATCATTCCTGAGTTCATGAAGCTCATTGAGTTGGATCTTGCGTAGGTCACCGGCTTTGTTGATATCAAAGTTAGCCCACTTCAAGGCCCAGTAAGCCTTGTGCTCCAACTCAATGGGGAGGTGGCATACTTTCCCGTACACGAGACGATATGGTGTACAACCAATCGGAGTCTTGTATGCGGTACGAAAAGCCCACAAAGCATCATCAAGTTTATCGGCCCATGAGGCACGATGCTCTCCCACGGTTCGTTCAAGAATTCGCTTTAACCCTCGGTCAGATATTTCAGCCTGCCTATTAGTTTGTGGGTGGTATGCGGTGGAAAGACGATGATTTACACCATACTTACCCATGACTCTCGCAAATTGATCATTTCAAAAATGAGTCCCGCGATCACTAATAATGGTACGAGGCACACCGAATCTAGCGAACAGCGACTTCAAAAAGTTACAAACCACCCTTGCGTCATTAGTGGGTAAAGCTTTGGCTTCAACCCATTTAGAAACGTAGTCAACGGCTACAAGGATGTATTTGTTTCCTTTAGATGAAGGGAATGGCCCCATAAAGTCGATGCCCCATACATCAAATATTTCACATTCTTGTATGAAATTTTGAGGCATCTCATCTTTATGTGTGATCTTGCCTTGTTTTTAGCAAGCATCACAATGTTTAACCATCTCGTGAGCATCACAATAAATGGTGGGCCAATAAAATCCCGAGTCAAACACTTTTTTGGCGGTGTAGTTGGGACCAAAGTGACCACCGGTGGGTCCTTTGTGGCAAGCTTCGAGAATGTCTAAAGCCGCCGTTCCATCAACACATCGGCGAATAATCAAATCAGCACATTGTTTGAAGAGATACGGGTCATCCCAAAAGTAAGTCTTAATATCTTTAAAGAACTTCTTCTTTTGTTGGGATGTTAACCCGTCAATGAGAATTCCACCCGCCAAGTAGTTTGCAATGTCCGCAAACCACGGGGCTTCATCATTATTCGAGTTGATAGACATTAAGGTCTTAAGGGGAAAAGAGTCATTGATCTCTTTGTTCGGATGATCCCCTTGATGAGGATCCTCAAGTCTACTGAGATGATCCGCGGCTAGGTTTTCAGCTCCCTTATTATCACAAATTTCGATTTTAAATTCTTGAAGTAGCAAAACCCAGCGAAGAAGTCTTGGTTTAGAATCTTGTTTAGTTAACAAGTACTTCAACGCGGAATGATCGGTGTACACAATGGTGGTAGAAAGGACAAGATAGGGGCGGAACTTTTCAAAAGCATAGACAACAGCTAAAAGCTCTTTTTCGGTTGTCGTGTAATGCAATTGAGCCCCTGTCATTGTCTTGCTAGCGTAATGGATCGGTTGGAAGTGTTTGTTCACTCTTTGGCCCAAAACCGCTCCAATAGCAAAGTCGCTAGTATCGCACATCAACTCGAAAGGCAGCTCCCAATTAGGGGTAACCAAGACCGGTGCCTTAGTTAGCTTATCCTTAAGAAGGTTGAAGGCTTCAATACACTCTTTGGAAAAGATAAAAGGAGTATCTTTTTCCAAGAGGTGGGTCATCGGGCGAGCGATTTTAGAAAAATCTTTGATGAATTGACGGTAGAAACCCGCATGACCGAGGAAACTTCTCACACCCTTCACGGTTGAAGGTGGAGGCAATTTTGCAATAACATCGACTTTAGCACGGTCCACTTCAAGACCGGCTTTAGAGATTTTGTGTCCTAGCACGATGCCCTCTTCACACCGCTTAAGCATACGTTCCAAATTGGCAAGGCAAGCAGAGAAGGAATCGCCATAAACCGAGAAATCATCCATGAAGACTTCCATAGTTTCTTCAACCATGTCATGGAAGATAGCCATCATACACCTTTGGAACGTCCCAGGAGCATTGCATAAACCGAAAGGCATGCGTTTGTAAGCAAATGTTCCGTAGGGACAAGTGAATGTGGTTTTCTCTTGGTCTTTGGGATCGATGGGAATTTGAAAATACCCGGAGAAACCGTCTAAGAAGCAGTAATAGTCATTACCCGCTAGACGCTCGAGCATTTGATACATGAGATTTTCAATGGGTTCAATTTTAATTCTCGGTATCTTCTCGAATTGATCACGGCTCAAAGTGGAATAGTTGTTCTTGGTTACTAAAAAGGGATTGGTTTTCTATTCTACTAAAAGGATTTAAATGTGCTAAGATATAAAATTTAACTAAAAGCAGTTAATAAAAACAATTAAATATAAAGCTTGAATATTAAAATTAAACACTTAAACAGTAAATGTAAAATACACTAAAACAGAAGGCTCATTCGGAATAACCTTGATGCGGAATAAATCTGCTCATTCGGGATACCTCGAAATTCACTTCATCCGGAATAAACAACTGATCCGGAATATTTTGCTGAAAAATCCTTTCGTTCGGAATATTTTAACTCATGTGGAATAACTAACAACAATGCTTCATTCGGAATATTGCTTGCTCATTCGGAAGATTGGCTTCATCCGGAATAAATGGTGATTCGGAACATTTGCTTCACCCGGAATAAAACTCATCCGGAATAAATAACAAAAAGGCTTGATTCGGAATATCAAAAAAAACTGATTCGGAATAAATTTTAAAAACTTTGATTCGGAATAACTTGAATGAAAAATGCTGATCCGGAATCTTTTGCTTGATCCGGAATAAAAACTGATTCGGAATAATAAACTAAAATCCTTGATTCGGAATATTTCAACTCATCCGGAATATTGATTATTCCGGATGAACGGACTGATTTGGAATATTTGAAAACAAACTGATTCGGAATAATAGTCTTGGGTGGAGGTACAAGTGGTGTAAGAGTGAGGGCCCCCGCATATTTCACATGGTTGGCTTACAGCATTGACTTGAGCGTTTTGAGCGTTGATGCTTTTGGTGTTGCTAGCGGTTTGGGTAGCAAGCGATTCAAGAAGCGACGTAATTTTGTCAAGTCTCTTGTCATTGTCACTAGTACTAGCACTAGCGGCATTGGTCCGAACACTCTTGGTTTGCACTCTAGACTTATTCTCAATGATATCCCAAGCGGCATTAGAACTCTTAACCAAAATATTACCCCCCGAGGCACTATTTAGTGAATCTTGGTCATTCATGCTTAAACCATTATAAAAAGTATTAATTTGGTGCACTTTGGTAAAACTATGTTGTGGGCACTTTCTTAAAAGGTCTTTAAAACGGTCCCAAGATTCACTAAAAGACTCATCGTACTTTTGTTCAAAATAAATAATTTCATTCCGCAAAGCGGTAGTACGAGAGGGTGGGAAAAAGTATTTTATGAATTTGGTCTCCAAGTCCGTCCACGTCAGAATACTTTGTGGCGGTTCCTTTGCAAGCCAATGCCGGGCTTGTCCCTCTAAGGAGAAAGGAAAAAGTTGTAAACGGATTACCTCTTGTGGAACACCATTGAATTTGACCGTATTTGTGAGTTGCAGGAACCTTTTTATGTGGTCATGAGGATCATCAATGGTACGTCCCAAGAATGGTTGAGCTGAGACCATTTGAATAAAGTCGGATTTGAGCTCAAAGTTGTTGGCTGCAATCGCGGGTATGACAATTGGATCGTTGTTGCCCTCTACATGTGCTTGCAAAAGTTCAATCATAGGGCGATTGTCCAGTAGAGGTTCATTGTTGTTATTATTCATGTTGTTTTGAGGTGGATTATTATTGTTGTTGTGTACACCGGCCATGTCTAAGTTATCGAGAGTCTCGGGCTCTTGATAAGACGTTGATCGAGTGCGCATACACCTCCAAAAGAACTAACAAAGCAAGAAATATTTTTGGTTTTTTATGTTTTTTAATTTTTTTGTATTTTTGAAAATTTTATATTTTTTAGGGTTTTTGAAATTTTTTATGAAAAAGTAACGTTCACGGTGAACTGATCCCAAAATCCAATTTCTCACAAAAAACTGTTAATCCTTACGAGAAGAGCCGGCAGCGGCGCCATTTGATACAAGATATTTTCAATGGGTTCAATTTTAATTCTCGGTATCTTCTCGAATTGATCACGGCTCAAAGTGGAATAGTTGTTCTTGGTTACTAAAAAGGGATTGGTTTTCTATTCTACTAAAAGGATTTAAATGTGCTAAGATATAAAATTTAACTAAAAGCAGTTAATAAAAACAATTAAATATAAAGCTTGAATATTAAAATTAAACACTTAAACAACTGTAAAATATACTAAAACAAAAGGCTCATTCGGAATAACCTTGATGCGGAATAAATCTGCTCATTCGGAATACCTTGAAATGCACTTCATCCGGAATAAACAACTGATCCGGAATATCTTGCTGAAAAATCCTTTCGTTCGGAATATTTTAACTCATGCGGAATAACTAACAACAATGCTTCATTCGGAATATTGCTTGCTCATTCGGAAGATTGGCTTCATCCGGAATAAATGGTGATTCGGAACATTTGCTTCACCCGGAATAAAACTCATCCGGAATAAATAACAAAAAGGCTTGATTCGGAATATCAAAAAAAAAATTGATTCGGAATAAATTTTAAAAACTTTGATTCGGAATAACTTGAATGAAAAATGTTGATCCGGAATCTTTTGCTTGATCCGGAATAAAAACTGATTCGGAATAATAAACTAAAATCCTTGATTCGGAATATTTCAACTCATCGGGAATATTGATTATTCCGGATGAACGGACTGATTCGGAATATTTGAAAACAAACTGATTCGGAATAATAGACCAAAATGCTTGATTCGGAATATTTTTTAAAAGGACTGGTTCGGAACCTATCAACTCATCCGGAATATTAATTATTCCGGATGAACAAACTGATTCGGAACAATTAAGAAAAACGTTGGTTCGGAATGTTTTAACTAAGATCCTTCATCCGGAACATTGGTGTTCATTCGGAATATGGGAAACTTAAGAACACGAAAAACAGGGAGATAAAATAACACGATTTTTTAGCCAAAATCCACCAAGTTTTTAACCAAATCTTAAACCAATTTAATCACTAATCATCTACTAATCATAAACATCAAGCCAAAACAATAAAAACACAAAACCCACTTACTTTTGAAAATTAAAATCAACCAAATAAGAACTTGAGACTTTAAATCAAAAAGATGAAGATGAACAAGATGAAATGAACGATTGTATTGATTGATAAAGGTTAAGTAAACTAAAGAGAAGATTAAACTTACAAGATTCAAAAATGAAAAATCACCAACACCTTAATGGTGTTGGTTACCTACGAAACAAGAAAAAGAAAAAGACTGGAATATAAAAACTAGCTAATGTGTGGGAAGGAGTCTCCTATTTATAGGAGATGTGGTTGGTTGGTGAGTGGGCTTTCTTTCTTTCTTCTTGTCTTCTTGTCTTTTCAGAAAAGTTGACGTTTTCGATTTTTCGGGATTTGTCGACGAATAAATTCAACTCGTCTTTAAATTACTTCGTTTAATAGACTTGAGTTCTTCGACATATGTAAATCTTCCATATTTGGTTCTTTTCTTCGATAAATCTTCAAATAGGCCCATTGACTTCAAATCTTTTGCATCTCTTGGACAGTAGACTTCGTCTTGAGTCTTTTTCTTCGATAAAACCCGTGCAATCCCATGTTTTCTTCAATATTTATCCGGTTGGCTCTGAAACACAACAAACACACAAACCACGCATAATTCCAAACAAATGATATTAAATACGCGTTTTGGTCTTGTTTTAGCAAGAAATAAGTGGTAAAAGGATGGTGTTTTCACACCTATCAGCGCACAAACTCAGAAGTGCGGCGCACATTCACGTCTCCAAAGTGCGGCGCACTTTCGGAGAAGTGCGGTGCACATTTGACCCCATACAGCACTATAAATAGAGGTCATTTCCACTTATTTTACACACACCTCTCTCTCTCAATACTCCATAGCTCGAGTATTTTAGCTTTCTTAGTAAATTTTCAGTATTATCCACTTTTGGAAGATACTTGTAACGAGAGTATTCCACTCTTTGATTCTTGGAGGAACGATACAATCGTGACACTTTTGTACTCGTTTATTCAATCGAATCTAAGTATGATGTTCTCTTACTCTTTTCCAATTGTTACTTTGATTACTATGTTAGGCTAAGCTATTTGTGACTATATGGGTATGTGACTATAATTAGTGATGATGCTATGATATGATCCTTTATATATGATTTCAAGCTAATGTTGTAGAACCATTTTACCACCTAGTTCTACAAACCATATTTTATCTAAGTTGATTTGTTACCATAGTTTGGCGTTGAGAAACGTAAATTGTTATAATAAGTTTTCTAGAACTTGTCTATGGTCATGAATCTTTGGTTGGAGAAATCCTCTTAGAAACTTGATAAAATATTGAACTTGTTGGCAACTTGTTTTGAGCTTAGTCGCTTAATTAAACATAAGTCTTGAATCAACCCAAGTAAATTGTGTAAACGCCGTCTTGACGAAAATGGATTATCACTCTTTACCTACATAAACATATCTCGATCATTATTATCATCATCACAAACTTATACGAGCTATCCCATATTAGTCATATTTGTTACTATTGATATTACTTCAGCTATTTATTTCTTCAATTATTATCTTGATTACCAAAACGAAACTAAGCTCAGCGAACGATCCTGGCTTACCACTACAAAGCTATATTACGAACGAAAGGGTATACTTGCCCGTGTTTGTCTTCTAGTCCCTTGTTTTGTCTAAACCTTGTAATATAAATTTAAGACTTGCAAACGAACATCAGAGTTTTTGTAAATTTTTAAATGAGGGATAGATGATAAAATTAGTTTTCTCAGATGAAAAAGTTTAGATGAAGAAGACATGGGCATTGGGGTCATTTTACATGCATGTAACTATCAAATCTAACGGATTTAGAAATTTGGAGTGGATCTATAAAAGATCAATATACAAAAAAAGTACATGGACAATATCTGAGAAACCTGTCAAACCAAAGGGGCGATTAATAATGTAATTCGCGCTAGATTCTATGATGATTGTTTCCTCTATCAGTTTTGGTTTGGAGTTCATTTTGAATTTGGGGAACCACATGGTTCTCATAGTTATTTCAACCTTACTGGTATAAGTAATATAACTTGATTGTTAAAATGAGCTTTACATACAATCCAGTTTCCAGTATTGAGAAATGTATACCGCATGTTTGACGTCAAGGACACATCTCTTGTCTGTTGTATTATGTCTTTCTTGATTTAGTGGTAGTCAGTTTCTATAAGTGCAGTTATATTTTTTGTGTTTCTTGATTTAGAAGTAGTCGGTTTCTATAAGTGTATGCTTAGTGATATAGCTCTCACTGACAGTCTATGAAATATTTTTTCATGTTATTGTAGTTTAAGCAAGTCGAATAATTGAAAACCATATAACATTTCAACTTTTCTTACAGAGAAGCCAGAAGCTGCGTTTATCCTTTTTGTCCCAAAATCGGACAATAGATTTAATGTTTACTTGCAATATATTCTAACACCTAAAGGTTACCACATGATCGATATTGTTAGAAATAACATAACTCAGTAGTCAGTACTAATGATTCGAGCTTGCTTACAAGCATATTCATGTAAGACTGGTAAATACAATGTATCTATTTTGTCTGGTGTCTTTGCTTGGTGCTCACTCTTAACATTCCTAACAGGGAAAGAGTGATAGACTTATGGAGATTATCAAATGACGAGTTGTAGATTATTCAATGAGAGAGGGTGGAGATGCAGGACCAAGTACGGTCCGATGGTATATCTAGGGAATCTGTAACATATTTTTCCACTTCACTTTCCTTGATATTGATAAATAACTTCCTTTTGGAAATACGTTTTTACGTATTTAGAAAGGATCGGTCACTTCAACGATATATTCAAGTATTGGGCTCGTGATCCATTATGTAAACATATAGCCCATATAGCCCACATGTAGGGTGGGCTATATATACCCCTCCTAGCATGTTAGGAGGGGCATGTTAGGAGGGGTTGGTCATTTGTTTCATTTCACATTTCATCAATTCACATCTTTCTCTTCCTTTCTCTCTCTAGCTTTCTCTCTCTAGTTCTTTCTTCCCCCTCCTTCTATTTAGATAAATCAAACACTTGCACAATCCTAAGAAACTATGATTCTACACTTCCTTTATGGTAATTTATAAACAGAGAATCCTAATATCCGCAGCAAAGCTATTATGGAAGCAAAAAAGTGGGTTGAAGATAACAAAGTTAAATCTGGTTTTAAATCGAAATTGGACAATGGGTTCGATGCTCTTAAATCTGTTGTGACACCACAGGTTAGGTTTCACTTGTCTGATTTGATTAATAGAGTCCCACAAGATTTGTTTCATATTCAATTCTCTGATTATTTCGAGTTTACTCAAAGATAAAGGATTAGACCTTATAGCTTTTTCTATATGTTATACCAAATTATATATGTGTTTTAAACATGTACTATCATTACGCTCTTCTTAATGTGAACAAGTGGGCTGTTTTCTTCGAAATTTTTTTCCAACTTGCATGAATGATATGATCTTTCTAACTTGCATCTATAATATACAATTACAAGTACTATCTAATCATGTGTTACTAAGAGAAAAGTTTTTAATAGCTCAAGTACAAATCAATGTATTTTATAGGCCATTGAAGGGGATGCAGGCTCACCAATCGATGTGGCAAAGTCATACATGAAAGCGCGCCCCCTATGGGCGTCTCCTATAAGTTATGACAATTCGCTAACCCCATCACCATTAGCAACAGATTTGTTCAAGGACAGAACACCATATTCTGGTGGTGGGACTTCTTTCTCATCAGCAAAGGTAATAATCTAATACATAGATTTATATGTAGCCTATCATTGCATCATGTCTTTTTATGTACAAACTGGTAAATTTCTGTTAAAAGTATACTTTGATCGCTGTTGTTACCCCTGATATTAACACGAACATATCCTCCCCCCCCCCCCCCCACCCCCCCCCCCCCAAAAAAAAAAAAAAGAGGCAACCTTTGATTTGGCATGTAGTTTGATTAGGACACCTGGCTAATGATTAATAAAAGTGTCCTTTCGTAAGAAACCCAAATGATAGACCTATGGATCAGAACTTTTTTTTGGAAGGGTTCATACTTCATACTGAACTTTTCACTTCTATCTGAGATTTATCTTTGGCATGATTTATTAACTCTGTCATGCTACAGAGGGATTATCTTCCGGCTGGATCATGGAACATCCAGGAAGAAATTCGTAGGGTTCGTACCAAGGCAACTGAAGATATGCTAAACAGCCATCGATCCATGAAACATGCACCATCTACTTCAGAACATAATAGTATAAAATTTTCTTTGTTAAATGACAAGTTCGTAGTCGTAGGAAAAGATGAGGCTATTAATTTCAGGACACCCAAGTGTGTTACTGAAATTGTGGCCCTAGATTCAGATGAGGGTTCTCCAGACCTTGCAGGTTAGTGTCCTTGTTTTTTCAGTATTTCAAAATGTTGAGTGAAGAATTTGGCAAATATTACTTGTCTTGAGATATATGTCAATTCTAAAATACACAAGAATTTAAATCACCTTTTTCTCTCTTATTTTAATAATCAGATGTAAGGGTTGCTCAAGACGATTTACCAACTTTAATGTCAGGGCGGGAACACTATCAGGTATAAGAACAAATTTATGCTAACTAAGTTCAACCTTGGTAGCATGTAGTACCACCCCTCACCCCCGGGAGAATGAGTTCCTACAACCATAAAATATGGAAAATTCCCATTTTTCCGTACTTTATTCAGAAACAGTTCACTATCGGCATTCTTAACTTAAAACTTGATATTGAATGAGGACCTCTATGTCACTGAATTAGTACATATGTAAGTGTTGCAATGATTATGGGAAAGGAGTACATGTATATAATGCTTATACGGAGTTTTGTAGGATTCTCAGCGGTGACTATTTTGACCCTTTGACTTGTCTTTTTTTTCCAACACGCCTACGCTGGTATCTTTATATTTCCCTTTCCCATTAATTGTTCAATTAATAGAGACTTTTGGCTATTATACAAAGGGTATTCATTCAGACAAGAAGCAAACCACCAGAAATTCTAGTGATGGGAATGGTCTAGCAAAAGAAGACAATGACAATAGAAAGGTTAATGATCTGGTAGAGAAGAATTGTTATCTGATGACTGAATCACCGGATATACCACCCATCAATTTTTCTAAGGGCAGCTCTAACAACGACGAGCACAGTTTGGCTACAAAGACAGACGAGACGCCTGAAAACCAAGCGGTGACGAGAGCTGGTAGAAACACTCAAAGAGGGAAAGGAAGAGGCAAGTGACGTGAGGTTAGTATTGTAACTTAGCTGACTTCATGTTGCATGAATGAAATGTCATTCATGTAAGTGCCACTACATTGTAACTTTATTTGATAGTCTACTCAATGGATGACGCAATTTGATTAGTGAAACTAGTTTGTGTTTCAGTTTTTGGGTAGAGGTAGGTAGACTGTATTATTGAGTCTCGGTATTTTGAGTTCATGACTAATTTAGTGTTTGACTGACCATTTGTAACTTAAAAATCATATGGTAGATTTACTATATGATTGATGTGTTATATTTATTACAAAAAATACTTTATATGTCGACTGTGTTGTGGCTTCACTGGTTACTAGCTTTGGCGAATAACAAATGTGACTTAAAAAGTAACTTTTGGAGATGAATCAACATTTTCGTCAATGCTATAGACTTATACAGTATGGTTGTCAATGGACAAGAGGTTATTAACTTATTATTCATTCTAGTATCTTAAAATTCCCAAGTAAATTAGTACTCGCAATGTTAAAGTCCGAATATTCTGATGATCTTGTCAAGTAAAAGCTCAACACACGAGACAGATGACATACAGCGATAAACTAATAAAATCTTCAACCATGTGAAATCCGAGTAACCAATAGTGCTATTCGAGTACAAGTTCATTTTTACGAATAGCTAAATTATCATGCAGAAGTTCAAGAAATAAGAATGCAAAACATAATAGTCATAAAACTAGTTTACAATATACTCTACTATTTAGGAACTGTTTAAATCATCAGCATCTAGTTGGTGCTTACAATAAACTACAAATGTTTAGCTTGAATGGTATTCAACTCGTCCTCTACATAGCTGGTGCTTGAACCATAACAGGAACCGGTCCTACTTATTTCGCTGAGCTAAGAACAAAACCTCTAATACAACATACTTCCCTATATTCAACCCTCTAGAAAATTTATATCTGTTTTTTTGACAAAAAGATAACTCGGATCAAGAAAACAAGAGGACGAGGAAAAGACCAAACATAGATTACAAAACTTTCCTAACTGGCATTCACATTTCTATACAGACACACATATTTACAGGGTGGTGTTATTTTAATCCACATATTGTTCAAGACATTGTTTTATATTCTGAAGAGTAACTGGATTTGTTATAAACGAGTCCATACCATTCTCGAAGCACTCTTCTGCACTTTCTGACATTGCATTTGTTGTCATCTGGTCAATAACATCATGTATCGTTAGTCACAGAAGTCAATGGTTTATAAAGAGACTAATTATACACTGCAGTACTGCACAACTAGATACTAAAGGTAATAATTTCCACCCAGTATGGGGTAATCAGGGTCACCTCTAATGGATTTTAATCGAATGAGCGGGTCAAATGTCACCAAAAATGCATAAAACCTCCTAAACAATATGGACTACAAAAAATCAAAAGATTTTCAACTTCATGGCACTTACTGCGATTATGGGAATTCGTGTTCTTGGCTCTTCCAAAATTTGATCATATGAAGGAGGATCACATGGCTCAACTCCAGCCTTCGTTGCTTCATCCCAACTGCCGGTTTTCTCAAATGAATGAATGAGTCTAGTAGCTTCTAGCCCATATATTACAGGCATGCATACATCCTGAACATTAATCAAAATTGCAAACATAATGAAAAATTAACAAAGATGTGGATTTGAATTTAGCAGGAATATCACACAAATTTACTTGAGCTGTAGAAAATAGTTATATACCATAAGAATGAGATCGTATTTGCACTTCTGAACAGCACGTACAGCTTCAGCTCCGTTATTGACAATATCCATGTCTTGATTTAACTGCCTCATCATCCGCTTTGCCACCATCACATTGACTACATGGTCTTCCACAAGAAGAATTTTGGGTTTCTTTTCTGATTTAACGATTTCTTGCTGGTTGCTAGAACTATGCTCTGAGGTTCTGTTGGAATCTATTCTCGCATCACATAAGCTACTGGAATGGGTATCGGAAGGTGAGCATGAAGCAACGGGTAGGTCGTCATGGTTCTCTTTCTTGTTGCAATTTGTATTTTCAATATCTGAGTTACACTTTGAAGAATTTTCGGGTTCTGATGAGGTGTCAAAACTAGAAAAATCATCATCCATTGAAGAAATTATTTCTTAAGGACTGACTCTATCTTTATGAGAGGAACCATTAGAAGTAAACAGAGATCCTAAAGTGTGTGGCTGGAACTGGAAAAAGCCACAAGTAATGTCATCATCCGTAGACTCATTATTAGCCATATCTCCAAACTCGTCATTATCATCTGAACTATCATATGCATGTGAAACTTTATAAGGTAGAGTGAATGTGAATGTCGATCCACAATGTTCTATGCTTGATACAGTGAGACGTCCTCTCATGAGCTCAACCTGAGCAAATTAGCCAGAACCATAATAAGTTTAAAATGTTCAGATAAACATCTCATGCTTCTGATTAAAAAAGAAAACGGCTACTCTTATTTCACATACACAAGAAAAAGTACTCTTTGGTCATTTATCTACCAGTTTTTTTATAAGTACATCATCCGTTCTATTTTAAATATATCATCTCCTTCTAATTATCTCCCTAAATCCGTTGTAATGTTCCCGTTTAATTAAATTACATAGAATTAGCCATGAAAGAATATTTTACTAGCTGTTTGCAGATTGCTAAACCTAATCCGGTCCCACCATATTTCCGCTATGTATCTGCACCGGCTTGCATGTATTTCTAGAATAAATTTGGCAACGCAGTTTCTGAAATCATGGTCATAGAAACATTTAGGACAAACAAAACCTTATCTAATAACACAAACAGCAAGAAAATTTGTCGGCATACAAAATTGGAAACTTAAAAGCTACCTGGTATTCCTATCCGTGTATCCCTAACAAAATCTTATCTAGATGAAATGGTGAATTGGGTTGACAGTGATCTTGTTGTTCTGTCACAGATATTAAATTGCTTTGGCCGATATCGGAGATAGTATTGGTTCTGCATGATTTGATTGTATTGATATACGGGATCTGTCCATTCTCTTTTCTTATTTGATGTATTCAAAAGTTGATATCAATAATATGTGTTCACCTGGTTTTTACCAAAATAAATGTGTATAATTCGGATATACATATCTTGCTTATGCTTATCGGTGAAATATTCAGTTTCAAACTACCTGGTACAGCAGAACTGATCGATAACGAGTTGATTATAATTACTTAATTGCCTCATATTTTAGCTAATTGTAAACAAAGTCTTTCTTGTTCAGGATAGAAAATCACTTTCTAAATGAAAATCGAAACAAAATAAACATGATTACTTGTTTGTAAGTCTCTCAATGCGTACTCGAACAACAAAGTTTTGTAGTGTCTTAAAAGCATATATTCCCAAATCACCATAGAAAGACAACAAAACTTGTTCAGCAATCGCTAACGCTTCTTTGTCCCATGTGGTACCTGCTAGATAAATTCCACCACCTCCACCTCCATCCCCAACCTTCATAATTTATTTTAACGAAAATAAATAAATAATAAATATATAACACTCCATGTATAAATTGCAATAACTTTTCAAAGGTATTCAAAAGACATGCAAATTTAGTGAAACACTTACTCTAGGGTCTACATCTTCATCTAAGTAATCATCTTCAAAGTCACCATCCTCATCAAATTCCTCTATATTGCATGATACAATATGAGTTAACTCTTCATACTCCGTATAACATCATATCGATAACATACACGTAAGAATTGTGGCGAGTCTATCAAGTGATCATTTGCTAATGGTATGAATTTGTAACTATTTGGTGCCAAGAGAATGGGTCAATGAGACTATCACCAAGGACTCGGAGGGTTTTGGATGCACGTTTAATAGTATTCTCACCATCGATTTTAGCAAGCTTCCATTTGGTTTCTCTGCAAAATGGACTATTTGGTCTGTTTCATCAATCTTCATTAATCCAAAGTGAGATGCTCGGCTACAAAACAAAACAAGAAATATTAGCGTACATGATGGTATAAAAATATGTGATCCAATTTCATAAGTCATTAGAATAGATTGATGTAAATATTTTTCTGCAGAACTGTACTCATGATTCAGATTTACGCATAAACTATGAACAAGAATAATAAAAACAACAACCCATCCCACTAGTTTTAATACAAACCTGTTTGACCCTTATGCAACCTCCCATCTTGAAGCTTAAAATTAAAAAAAAAATAGGACAAAGTGTAGTGGACTATATGGACTATCAATTAACAGCTAGATCATCCAAAATATCCAATCATGATGGTCGTTATCAATTAAATGATAAAGAAAAAATTATTAAAATTAAATTGTATCATTAACAAGCTTACTCTTAATCGGGAATCCATAGATTGAAACAAGGCGATTGCTCTAAAATTGAAGCATTAAAACTGAAATAGAGATGAAACAATGAGATTGATCGGTGACGGAAGCCCCTTTAGATTGATCGGAAGAGTTAGTGTGTGTAGTGTGTGACCAGTGTGTGTGTTTTTTAGAAATTTTAATATCTTTTTTTAATTTTGTTCTTTTTCAATAAAAGATATAGTAAATCTAAATAGCAAAAAAAATAAATTTTTTTTTACTTTTTCAATTTTCAAGAAAAAAAGTACGATGGTTGATCAAAAGTGGTTGATCCATCATCGGTTGATCAGTAGGTGAAGACAAGTATAGGTGAAACATTGAGAGAAAATATTAATAAAATATAAAAAAATTAGTTGATCATTGAACATGTGTCACTAAATTAACCTAGTAGAAAAAATACATGTCTCTTTTGAAATAAAAAAAAAATGTCCTACACTACAACAATCCAGCCCTTCCCCATCGGGGTTTTCCCCAGCGACATGATGTCGCTGGGGAAAAGACGCTAAACGACAAAAACTTTCTGACGTGGCAAACTTTCTCAAAAAAAGTATGACCAAAAAATAAAGAAAAGTTTCCCCAGCGACATGTCGCTGGGGAAACGTTGACTGAATTTTGACCAAGCTATTTCACAAAAAATGCAAGCGGGAGATTAACCCGCCAACTTTTCCCCAGCGACATGTCGCTGGGGAAACTTTCTTCCACGTCTAATCCAAGTGATTAGTGTTAATGCGTTGTTTAATTTATGTCCAAACTTTTCCCCAGCGACATGTCGCTGGGGAAACTTTTTAGGATTCCCTCCAAAGATTTTCCATTAACGCGCCTATTTTACAAAAAACAAACAAAACTTTCCCCAGCGACATGTCGCTGGGGAAACGTTGACTTCTATTTGACCACCAATTTTCAAAAAATGTGTAATGTTTATATAATATTTTAGTAAATATAATATATATATTAAAAAATATAGTTATTAAAATTTAAAATAGTATATCTCTTTTTATGATAAAAAAAGTGAGACAAATGGTTAATTTTCCCGCTAATGTTTTCCCGCCAATGTTTTCCCGCCAATATTTTGCCTGCCAAAAGTTAACATTCACTGATAATTGTTAACATTCATTGTTAATATTAATTAAAAATTGTTAACATTCATTGAGGCTTACAAACAGACACGCCTAAACCTAACTTTATTCTACACGGACACTTAAACACGCGCTTAATTAAACATGGATATTAAACCGATAATAGACTCATAAACACGAAAACATATACATCATAAACTAGTTCAAACGAATGTTCCCCATGTCATCGTAAAGGTCGTGAAGTAGTGCAGCTGAATCCAATGTGTGCCTATCGGAGTTGCGGTACAACTCTATCGTACGCTCAAGTACCATTATCATTCCATTCAAGCGCACACAGTTTGCACACGCTGAAGAGCTTGGAGAAGAAATTGGAATCGTTGAAGGTCTGGTAGAAGAGCTTGGACGAGAAAAGCTCGTTGAAGGTCTTGAAGAAGAGCTTGGAGGAGAAAAGCTCATTGAACCTCCAAGAGAATTGATTAGTAGTTGGACGCGTTCGTCTTTCCATAAAAAAAATGCATCCATATGAAACTGGAGGTTGAACCCGTGAACGTGGACAAGCATAGTACAGTCTACCAAAGTTTTCAGTTGTCCACGATTCTCGAAGAACTACATCTCCATGTCCACACCTGCACGGAAAAGCTTCATGCTTCAACATGTACATAATAACAATTTGTTTATGATGATAAGTGTGTGTGATCTGCTGGTGGTTGTGATGATAAGGAGTGTGTGTGGTTCTCTTTTTATGCTAAAAAGTGAGGGAAATTGTTAACATTTTACCTCCAATGTTTTCCCTCCAATGTTTTCCCTCTAATGTTTTCCCTCCAATGAACATCTAATACGTTGAACCTCTAATGTTGAACCCTATCTAATACGTTGAACCTCTAATGATGAACCCTATCTAATACATTGAACCTCTAATGTTGAACCCTATCTAATATGTTGAACTTCTAATGTTGAACCCTATCTAATACGTTGAACCTCTAATGATGAACCCTATCTAATACGTTGAACCTTCAATGTTGAAACCTATCTAATACATTGAACCTCTAATGATGAACCCTATCTAATACATTGAACCTCTAATGATGAACCCTATCTAATACATTGAACCTATAATTATGAACCCTATCTAATACATTGAACCTCTAATGATGAACCCTATCTAATACATTGAACCTATAATGATGAACCCTATCTAATACATTGAACCTCTAATGTTGAAACCTATCTAATACGTTGAACCTTCAATGTTGAACCCTATCTAATACGTTGAACCTCTAATGATGAACCTTATCTAATACATTGAACCACTAATGATGAACCCTATCTAATACATTGAACCTTCAATGTTGAACCCTATCTAATACGTTGAACCTTCAATGTTGAACCCTATCTAATACGTTGAACCTTCAATGTTGAACCCTATCTAATACATTGAACCTCTAGTGATGAACCCTATCTAATACATTGAACCTCTAATGTTGAAACTTATCTAATACATTGAACCTCTAATGATGAACCCTATCTAATACATTGAACCTCTAATGTTGAAACCTATCTAATACGTTGAACCTTCAATGTTGAACCCTTTCTAATATGTTGAACCTCTAATGATGAACCCTATCTAATACATTGAACCTCTAATGATGAATCCTATCTAATACATTGAACCTTCAATGTTGAACCCTATCTAATACGTTGAACCTTCAATGTTGAACCCTATCTAATACGTTGAACCTTCAATGTTGAACCCTATCTCATACGTTGAACCTTCAATGTTGAACCCTATCTAATACATTGAACCTCTAATGATGAACCCTATCTAATACATTGAACCTCTAATGTTGAAACCTATCTAATACGTTGAACCTCTAATGATGAACCTTATCTAACACATTGAACCTCTAATGATGAACCATATCTAATACATTGAACCTTCAATGTTGAACCCTATCTAATACGTTGAACCTTCAATGTTGAACCCTATCTAATACGTTGAACCTCTAATGATGAACCCTATCTAATACATTGAACCTATAATGATGAACCCTATCTAATACATTGAACCTCTAATGATGAACCCTATCTAATACATTGAACCTATAATGATGAACCCTATCTAATACATTGAACCTCTAATGATGAACCCTATCTAATACATTGAACCTCTAATGTTGAGACCTATCTAATACATTGAACCTCTAATGATGAACCCTATCTAATACATTGAACCTCTAATGTTGAAACCTATCTAATACGTTGAACCTTCAATGTTGAACCCTATCTAATACGTTGAACCTCTAAAGATGAACCCTATTTAATACATTGAACCTCTAATGATGAACCCTATCTAATACATTGAACCTTCAATGTTGAACCCTATCTAATACGTTGAACCTTCAATGTTGAACCCTATCTAATACGTTGAACCTTCAATGTTGAACCCTATCTAATACATTGAACCTCTAATGATGAACCCTATCTAATACATTGAACCTCTAATGTTGAAACCTATCTAATACGTTAAACCTCTAATGATGAACCCTATCTAATACATTGAACCTATAATGATGAACCCTATCTAATACATTGAACCTCTAATGATGAACCCTATCTAATACATTGAACCTATAATGATGAACCCTATCTAATACATTGAACCTCTAATGATGAACCCTATCTAATACATTGAACCTCTAATGTTGAAACCTATCTAATACATTGAACCTCTAATGATGAACCCTATCTAATACATTGAACCTCTAATGTTGAAACCTATCTAATACGTTGAACCTTCAATGTTGAACCCTATCTAATACGTTAAACCTCTAATGATGAACCCTATCTAATACATTGAACCTCTAATGATGAACCCTATCTAATACATTGAACCTTCAATGTTGAACCCTATCTAATACGTTGAACCTTCAATGTTGAACCCTATCTAATACGTTGAACCTTCAATGTTGAACCCTATCTAATACATTGAACCTCTAATGATGAACCCTATATAATACATTGAACCTCTAATGTTGAAACCTATCTAATACGTTGAACCTCTAATGATGAACCCTATCTAATACATTGAACCTCTAATGATGAACCCTATCTAATACATTGAACCTTCAATGTTGAACCCTCTCTAATACGTTGAACCTTCAATGTTGAACCCTATCTAATACGTTGAACCTTCAATGTTGAACCCTATCTAATACATTGAACCTCTAATGATGAACCCTATCTAATACATTGAACCTCTAATGTTGAAACCTATCTAATACGTTGAACCTCTAATGATGAACCCTATCTAATACACTGAACCTATAATGATGAACCCTATCTAATACATTGAACCTCTAATGATGAACCCTATCTTACACATTGAACCTATAATGACGAACCCTATCTAATACATTGAACCTCTAATGATGAACCCTATCTAATACATTGAACCTCTAATGTTGAAACCTATCTAATACATTGAACCTCTAATGATGAACCCTATCTAATACATTGAACCTCTAATGTTGAAACCTATCTAATACGTTGAACCTTCAATGTTGAACCCTATCTAATACGTTGAACCTTCAATGTTGAACCCTATCTAATACATTGAACCTCTAATGATGAACCCTATCTAATACATTGAACCTCTAATGTTGAAACCTATCTAATACGTTGAACCTCTAATGATGAACCCTATCTAATACATTGAACCTATAATGATGAACCCTATCTAATACATTGAACCTCTAATGATGAACCCTATCTAATACATTGAACCTTCAATGTTGAACCCTATCTAATACGTTGAACCTTCAATGTTGAACCCTATCTAATACGTTGAACCTTCAATGTTGAACCCTATCTAATACATTGAACCTCTAATGATGAACCCTATCTAATACATTGAACCTCTAATCTTGAAACCTATCTAATACGTTGAACCTCTAATGATGAACCCTATCTAATACATTGAACCTCTAATGATGAACCCTATCTAATACATTGAACCTTCAATGTTGAACCCTATCTAATACATTGAACCTTCAATGTTGAACCCTATCTAATACGTTGAACCTCTAATGATGAACCCTATCTAATACATTGAACCTATAATGATGAACCCTATCTAATACATTGAACCTCTAATGATGAACCCTATCTAATACATTGAACCTATAATGATGAACCCTATCTAATACATTGAACCTCTAATGATGAACCCTATCTAATACATTGAACCTCTAATGTTGAAACCTATCTAATACATTGAACCTCTAATGATGAACCCTATCTAATACATTGAACCTCTAATGATGAACCCTATCTAATACATTGAACCTCTAATGATGAACCCTATCTAATACATTGAACCTTCAATGTTGAACCCTATCTAATACGTTGAACCTCTAATGATGAACCCTATCTAATACATTGAACCTTCAATGTTGAACCCTATCTAATACGTTGAACCTCTAATGATGAACCCTATCTAATACATTGAAAGTATCTAATACATAAATATCATATATAAAAAATATACATTTATATAAAACTTATTATTTTTAATTATATAAAAGTAAAATATTCAAATATATAAAATTATTATTATTAATCATTTAAAAGTATATAACATCAATTATCTAAAAGTAAAATATACAATTATATAAAACGTATTATTATCAATCATTTAAAACTAAATTACATAAATATCATATATAAAAAATATACAATTATATAAAACTTATTATTTTTAATTATATAAAAGTAAAATATTCAAATATATAAAATTATTATTATTAATCATTTAAAAGTATATAACATCAATTATCTAAAAGTAAAATATACAATTATATAAAACGTATTATTATCAATCATTTAAAACTAAATTACATAAATATCATATATAAAAAATATACAATTATATAAAACTTATTATTTTTAATTATATAAAAGTAAAATATTCAAATATATAAAATTATTATTATTAATCATTTAAGTATATAACATCAATTATCTAAAATTAAAATATACAATTATATAAAACGTATTATTATCAATCATTTAAAACTAAATTACATAAATATCATATATAAAAAATATACAATTATATAAAACTTATTATTTTTAATTATATAAAAGTAAAATATACAAATATATAAAATTATTATTTTTAATTATATAAAAGTAAAATATACAAATATATAAAATTATTATTATTAATCATTTAAAAGCATATAACATAATTGGTTTCCCCAGCGACATGTCGCTGGGGTAAGTTTCGTTTACCAATTTTAGAAATCCCTCCAAAAATTTTCATTAACGCGCTTCTTTCACAAAGCGACAAAACACACTTTTCCCCAGCGACATGTCGCTGGGGAAAAGTTCGTTAATTTCTAACGTTTATTAAACCAGCTGCGCAAAACGACAAAGTCTAAGGTTTCCCCAGCGACATGTCGCTGGGGAAAAGTTCGTCAAGAAAAAGGAAAGTTTCCCCAGCGACATGTCGCTGGGGAAACTTTTGACCAGACCTTAACCTTATACGATTTATAGAAACATCACTTATCTCCCAAACCTCTCTTATCTCTTTCTCTTCTCTGCGTAAAACACCATCACCACTGCCCATCTCCATCACCACTGATCATCTCCACCACCGTCACCCATCTCCATCACTCCCACCATCACCACTGATCATCTCCACCACCGTCACCCATCTCCATCACTCCCACCATCACCACTGCTAATCACCACCACCATCACCCATCTCCATCACTCCCACCATAACCACTGCGAATCACCCCCACCATCACCACTCCTAATCACCACACCACCACCACAACAAGATTTATGTAATTTAGTTTTTAATTCAATTGTTTATATAATCTAAAGGTTTTGTTTTTTTAATTCAATTGTTTTTTATAAATTGAGTTTTTATATAAATTTATAGTTTTTATTAATTGAATGTTTAATTAAGTTTTTACTTTAATGTTTTATATTATTGTAGTCGACCGCAGCCGACCACAGCCGAAAGCAGCCGACCATAGCCGACAGCAGCCGACCACAGCCAAACACCACAAATAATAGGTATGTTTTTTTAATTCTAACTGATAATATATGTTATTTACTGATTTTTATCATTTTGGTTTCCCCAGCGACATGTCGTTGGGGATTTTTATCATTTTGGTTTCCCCAGCGGCAGCGTAGGTAGCAGTAGTAGTAGGCAGCGTAGGTAGCAATAGGCAGCGTAGGAAGCGGTAGGCGGCAGTAGGCAGCGGTAGGCAGCGTAGGTAGCGGTAGGCGGCGGCAGACAGCGGTAGGCAACTGTAGCAGCGGCAAGCAGCGGGAAGGTATATTTTATATAAAAAATTTCGTTTGGTTTCCCCAGCGACATGTCGTTGGGGATTTAAAAATGTTATTTTCTTGTGTTAAATTTAAATCCAAACACTCCTTATATATGATGCCTAACCGAAGAGAACACTTTATTTTGATATAAGCTGTTTTCCAACAACTTATTCGTATAAGCTTATCAGAACAGCTTTTTCTGATAAGCTTATCAGAATAAGTTGTTTTCAAACAGCTTATTCTGCTAAGCTTATCGGGATAAGCTGCTTCAAACAGCTTATCCTGATAAGCTTATCAGGATAAGCTGTTTGAAAACAGTTTATTCGGATAAGCTTATCAGAATAAGTTGTTTGAAAACAGTTTATCCCGATAAGCTTAGCGGAATAAGCTGTTTGAAAACAGCTTATTCTGATAAGCTTATCAGGGTAAGCTGTTTTCAAACAGCTTATCCTGATCAGCTTATCCGAATAAACTGTTTTCAAACAGCTTATTCCGCTAAGCTTATCGGGATAAACTGTTTTCAAACAACTTATTCTGATAAGCTTATCCGAATAAACTGTTTTCAAAAAGCTTATCCAGCTGTTTTCAAACAGCTTATTCAGATAAAGCTTATCAGAATAAGCTGTTTGATATAAATGTTTTATTAAATTAAACCTTAGGAATGTTTTAGGATTTTAGCGATTAATTTCAGAAAATTCCCGTCTGAAATTGATCAACCTATAGAAAACCCGTCCGAAGTTAATTTAATAGGAATTAACTTCGGAAAGTCCCCTGTTTGGGACTGCTTTTTGATTGTTTTGTCTCATTTAGGATATGAATGCGTATAACTAGTTTACTATTTGAGATGATTTCGACAGTGTTTCTTCTTTACTCCTACGAATATGTCTTTAAACACATATTTGGGGAGTTGAGGGGAAATGCTGCCGAAATTTTCTCAAATAGTAAATCGGTTATACGAATTCATATATGAGACGAAGCATCAAAGAGTGGGTTAGGATTGCCTTCCATAGTTGCACTAGGTTAACAAAACATCTAGGATTGCTTTCCATAATTGCCTTCCATGTAATAATAACTAAATATACGGATAAAACGCAGTTATGGTATTCGCTGATAAGAGTTGGATAAAAAAACCGAAACTTTCCAAATAATTTAATGACGGTCTTACAAAGTTCGTCAATCATTGCCGGCCGTTGGAGAATTCTGCGGGGAAAATTAGATGTCCATGCAAAAAATGTCGAAATGTATTATGGAAACCCATCGATTGGATTGGAGAGGAAATTGCTATAAACGGGTGGGACCCACTTTATACCACATGGCTCAAACACGGTGAACCGGCTCCACGTGCGCCAGTGATAGATAACCTAGGAGAACCTATGATGAGTGACATGACAGCGTTACTCGATTATTTTAGCTATATTCCTTCGAATGAACCAACACAAGGAGATAATATGGGTGAGACTAGTAACCAACCGACTCAACCACCTCAAGCCACTCGTACCGAGTTTGAAGAGTTGTATGCAATTGCCAACGAGGCGCTGTATGATGGTTGTGAACATGTGTCTCGACTAGACTTTATGGCAAAATTTACCTATTTTAAGGCTAAAGGAAAAATGACAGATTCTTTATTCAATGAAATATTAGAGTTTCTCCGATATATGTTACCCGATAGTAAAGGATTCAAGTTCCCACTGAACTACTATGAAATAAAGAAGACATTTAAAACGATCGGGTTAGGTTACGAGTTGATACATGCTTGTAAACACGACTGCTGCTTGTTTTGGGAGGATAATAACAATCTGCAATTCTGTCCGGTGTGTAAAACGAGTAGATGGAAAGACACTAACACACCGGGGAAGAAAGTTCCTAGGAAGGTGTTGCGTTACTTTCTGATCATTCCTATACTACAACGTTTGTACAAGTCTAGACACACTGCAAAAGACATGACTTGGCATGCTACTAGAAAGTGTGCGGAGCCTGGTAAGATGCAACACCCGGTTGATGGCGCGGCTTGGAAGAAGTTTGACTTGAAGTATCCAGAGTTTGCAGCAGAACCAAGAAATGTTTGACTAGGGTTGTGTGCTGATGGTTTCAATCCGTTCGGCAACCTTAGTCAGACCTACAGCATGTGGCCGGTGGTATTGACAACATACAATCTGCCTCCTTGGTTATGTATGAAAGAAAGTAACTTTATGCTAACGTTGTTAATTCCTGGCCCTAAATCCCCGGGCAAGGACATTGATATTTACTTGCAGCCTTTGATTAAAGACCTGAAGACTTTGTGGCACAAGAACGGTGTTGATACTACAGACATTATTTCACAAAAGCAGTTCAAGATGAGAGCGATGCTTTTATGGACCATAAATGATTTTCCTGCTCGAAGTAGTTTGTCTGGGTGGAGTGGGAAAGGTTACTATGCATGCCCTACATGTAACACCCCACTTGGATAAATGGACCGTTACGTGTATTTATGGCGTGTCATCAAAGCATGCAAGGCAATGTATTAAACATTAACTGACCAAACGGAAATACCGGAATCAAACATCGGTAGTCCAACAAGCCCAAAAAAAATAAAGATTAAGTACAGAAAGGAAAAGGACGAAACAGTGTCCAAACAACCAAAGTAAAGTAACGTAAGGTATGCATAAAATAAAGGAGTCTGGAAAGCTCCCATCCAAATGCACGTACTCTCTTAGAAGTTAATAAGTGTGAAAACACTTATCCTTTTACCACTTATTTCCAATAATAACAAGACCAAAACGTGTGATTTATGTCGTAAAAGTCGGAATTATGCGTGGTTTGTGTTTTTATTGTGTTTTAGGACCAAAATATGAAAAAGGAAGAAAACACGGGCTTTCACGGGCTTTTACTGAAGAAAACGGGAAAAAGATGAAGTCAAAAGATCAAGAGTGCAAAAAGAACGGAAGTCCAAGACCTATTCTGAAGATTTATCGAAGAAAAAGTCAAAAGACGGAAGTTTAACGAAGTCGAAGAACTTAAGTCTAATAGAAGAAGAAAATTAAAAGACAAGTTCAAATCCCGAGACCACAAAGACGAAGAATTAAAGTCGAGTCGAGAAAACGTGAAGAAAGCAAGAGAGAAGAGGCAACACATGCACTCCTTCCACCTTCCCTATAAATACCCTCCTAATAGTCATTAGGAGGGTGGTTAGATTTTTTTTAGTTAATTTTTCACTTTTTAGTTTTAAGAGAGAGAAAGTCTTAAACTTTCTCTCACTAGTTCATCTTTTACTTTTAATCTTTCAAGATTAACTCTTTGTATTGCTTATTTCATTAATCAAAGTTCTATTTTAAGCTTTTATTTCTTAATCTCATTCTACTTTTCTTTGATTTAAGATTGATTTTGGTGTGATTATCATGTGATCCGTGTTGTTCTAATTGATTTCATGCTAAAAAGTTAATCTTTTGATCATTTTATGAGATTTCATTTGATTAAGCTCTAAGACTTTAGTGCTTATTGGCTTATTTTTATGATCATCTTATTTTTCTTATTAAAAAGTTTATTAAAAAGTTGATGTTTTTATTGTTAGATCCAAAAAGTTGTTTGATTTCGGGTTGATAAGTTGATTCTAGTGCTTATTTGATCCGTTTTAAGCATTGATTCGGGTTAGTGTTGTGATAAGCTCTCAACTATAGCTTATTAACTTACTAAACCGATTTCCACAATTTTAGGAGGAGGTATAACCTCTTGTTCCGATTGGCCCCTTTTTCCGAGCATCACCTCCCCCACATTCCGATTGAACCCAATCGGAAGAGGGCTTTGCTTTCCGATTGGCACCCCACAACCATTCCGACAAGGACCCATCTTCCACATTCCGACGGGATCACTTCTCCGCATTCCGATTGGAGTGGTGTTGAACATTCCGATTGTGTTACCTCTTTCTTTTATTCCGATCAAGGTCTTATTGTCCATTCCGATTGGCTGTATTGTTTAGCTTTCCGATTGTAGCAATTGCGTCATTCCGATCTCAACCATTCCTTGATATTCCGATTGGAATTTTCCTGGCATTCCGATTGATTGCTCCACCTACATTCCGATCTACCGATCGGAAAACATTCCGATCGGGGACCTTTTTGGGTTGTTTCGATATCACTTTCATATAGTACCTTTTATTTTTCTGAAAATTCTCCAAGTGTTAGTTTTATTTAGTGAGTTAGCATTTTTCATTGTCACCTTTAAGTTTTATGCATTATTTTACTTTTGATTTCAATAGTAATCTTTTAACCTCCATTTACGCAACGACACCTTAATTACTTGCAATTAGTTTAAAACAAATCAACCAAACCTTTGATCCACCAAAAGACGATTGAGTCGCACTTTAGACCGGTTTTCAATTCGAAAAGATTCGGACGATAATATTTTCATACCTAGCCAAAAGCGAAGTATTAAATGGCGCCGCTGCCGGCTCTTTTCGTTAAGATAAACGGTTTCTAGTGAGAGACGCATTGAATTTTGGGATCCGTTCTTTGAACGTTATTTTCATTGCTATAAAATTTCCAAAAATCCATAAAAATTATAAAACTTTTCAAAAACACAAAAACATTAAAAAACCTATAAAAACCAAAAATATTATATTCCTTGTGTATATTTTTCTTCTGCAGGTGCATGCGTACTAGATCTACAAACTATTCTGAGCCCGAGAATCTTGAAGATTTAGATATGGCTGGTGTTAACAACAACAACAATAATCACCCACCTCAAAATAATTTGAATAACAACCACAACAATAACAACAACAACAATGTCCTTCTACCTGATTTACGAACCATGGAGGAATTGTGCCAACCCACTATGAACGGACGCGGAGGCCCGATTGCGCCAATGCACGTCACGGCTCAGGAGTTTTCGTTGAAGCATCATATGATACAACAAGTGCAAACGAACCCGTTTCGTGGAATTCCGGATGATGATGCCAACAAACACCTCGACAAATTCATTACTATTACCCAAAGCATGAAGTGCCCCGGTGTTTCTATGGATGACCTTCGCCTTCAACTTTTTCCACACTCGCTTTCTCACCATGCCGAAAAATGGTTTGACCGTCTTCCAAAGAATTCTATTCATACATGGAACGACATGACTCAACGCTTTTTATCGCGCTACTTTCCCCCATCCATGGTCACTAGCCTTCGTAACCAAATCAGTGGATTTATGCAAGAGAATGATGAATCGCTTTTCGATGCTTGGGAACGTTACAATGATTTGATCGACCGCTGTCCTAATCACAATATGCTCCCCGTCACTCTCATTGACACCTTCTACAATGGTCTCACCTTTCGTGATCGTGACACGATCAATGCCGCCGCCGGTGGTACTTTTATGAAAAGGAGACCAGAGGAGTGTCGAGAGTTGATTGAAAACATGACTACTCACCACAAGAATTGGGATTCATCCGCATCCTCAAGATCTAACTCGAGAGTCAATGTTTCTTCTACTTCCTCCAATCCTGAAATGTCTGAAATTTCTCGCCAACTCGCTGAAATGAACAAGAATTTCATGGCCATGGCCACAAACCATTTTCAACAAGCTAAAGCCGTTGCTATTTCTTGTGACACATGTGGTGGCCCTCACTCTTATAATGATTGTCCTTCTACCCATAGCAATTATTCTGAAGACGTTAACGCAGCATACGGCACTTATCCCACGGGAGGCTATCAAGCCCGCCCTCAAGGAGACCGTAACTTGCTAAGTTATCGCTCCAACAATTATCTTGCTCCCCCCGGGTTCCCTCCTGCAAACCCAAACCAACAACAAAGCTACAATCAATCCCAACCTCGTGCAAACAATCAGTATCAATCCCAAAGAAACCCATACCCAACTCAAGGAAATTCTCAAGCTTACCAGGCTCTACCTCTCAATCAACCGATGGCAGTGAATCCAGAAGTCGAGACATTCATGAAGACTAATCGGGAGTTGGTGATGAATCTTCAGAGTCAAGTCCGCAACTTGAGGGGAGAAATGGCAAAGCAAGGGAACGATATTCGAGCCGAGCTAAGGAATGATATGGCCAAACACAATGATACAATGAATGTAAACATGCAAAACTCTTTTAACAATCAAGCTCTTCATCTTCGTGATATGATTGGTTCGCTTATCCAAAGTAATCAACCCTCTGCTTCGGGTACTCTTCCGGGTAATACCGTTGCAAATCCGAGAGGGGAGATGAAAGCAATCACCACTCGTAGTGGAAAAGGTTATATGGAACCCGAGCTTCCTACACCTCCACCCGTGATTGTGAACAAGGAAAAAGAGCAACTTTCTTCACCTCCTTCACCTTCTATCCCCATTTCCCCACCACCCGTGGTTGTGAGTGATCCTATCCCCTTAAAGCCTTCTTCTTCATCCAATATACCTTATCCTTCAAGGTTGAGAAAAGAGAAGCAAAAGAGCAAGGATGATATTCAGGTTTCGAACTTCCTTAAAATGTTCAAACAACTGAATTTTAACATCTCCTTTGCCGAGGCTCTCGCTCACATGCCCAAATACGCTAAGATGTTTAAAGATCTTTTAAGTGATAAAGAAAAGCTTCTTGACATTGCTCAGACCCAACTTAATGAGAACTGCTCCGCAGTGCTTTTAAGGCAATTGCCCACCAAACTTGGTGATCCGGGTCGCTTCTTGATTCCTTGCAACTTCCCGGGAGTAGAGAATTGCATGGCCCTAGCCGATCTAGGTGCCAGTATAAACTTAATGCCTTTAAGTGTTTGGAAGCAATTATCTCTCCCCGAGCTAGTCCCCACTAAAATGACTTTGGAATTAGCCAACCGTACGGTTGCTTATCCAGTGGGGATAGCCGAAGATGTCTTCGTTGGCGTTGACAAATTCACCTTCCCGGCGGATTTTGTCGTCGTTGATTACGAGATGGATCCCCGTGTTCCATTAATCGTTGGACGTCCATTTCTGAGGACCGGTCGCACTCTTATTGATGTAGCCGCAGGCGAAATAATCATGAGAGTTGGTGATGACAAAATTGTCTTCAACATGGGTAAGATTTCTCAGCAACCTTATTCGTATGAGAGCGTTAATGCTATTGATGTTCTCGATGAGGCCTGTGAAGAACATTTTCATGATGCTTGCAAAAGTACTCATTCTTTACCCAATGTTGAGACCGTTGCCTCAATTGCTCCAGCATTGACTCCTTTTGGAGAAAGTGACTTGGATGACTTTGAAGCTAGCTTGGGTCCTCTCGATATTAAGTATGATAATTTGTCCACAAATTGGGATGAAGACATTAGTACTATTGAGAAACTTCTCAATGAGGACCCATTCTCTCCTCCTGCTCCTAAAGAGGTGACTAATGATGATCCATCGTTAGTTTCACCATCTATTGAGGATCCTCCTACTCTTGAGCTTAAGGACCTACCGCCTCATCTTGAGTACGTTTTTCTGGAAGACGACGAGAAGCTACCGGTCATCATCGCAAAGGATCTGAAAGAAGACGAAAAAGAACGACTTGTCACTGTGTTGAAGAAGCATAAACGCGCTATCGCTTGGAAAATCTCGGACATCCGTGGAATTGATCCTCATTTCTGCACACATAAAATTCTCATGGAGGACGACTTTAAGCCCACAATTCAAAGTCAACGAAGAGTGAATCCTAAAATCCATGAAGTCATCAAAAAAGAGGTTATCAAACTTCTTGATGCGGGTATGATTTACCCTATTTCGGATTCACCGTGGGTTAGTCCAGTCCATTGTGTGCCTAAGAAAGGCGGAATCACCGTTGTGCCCAATGCAAACAACGAGTTAATTCCTACCCGTCTCGTTACTGGGTGGAGAGTTTGTATAGACTACCGCAAACTCAATGATGCCACGAGAAAGGATCATTTCCCTCTACCTTTTATGGACCAAATGCTTGAACGTCTAGCTGGTAATGAATATTACTGCTTTCTGGATGGTTTCTCGGGTTATTTTCAAATACCCATCGATCCCCAAGATCAAGAGAAGACAACATTCACTTGTCCCTACGGCACATTTGCTTATAAACGAATGCCTTTTGGCTTATGCAATGCCCCCGGGACTTTCCAAAGGTGCATGTTGGCTATCTTTCATGATATGGTTGAGCAAACCATGGAAGTCTTCATGGATGATTTCTCGGTCTTCGGGGATTCCTTCTCTGCTTGCCTTGCCAATTTGGAACGTATGCTTAAGCGGTGCGAAGACACTCGCCTTGTTCTGAATTGGGAAAAATGCCATTTTATGGTAAAAGAAGGCATTGTGCTAGGACACAAAATCTCTAAAGCCGGTCTTGAAGTCGACCGTGCTAAAGTGGATGTCATAGCCAAATTACCTCCACCTTCAACCGTGAAGGGTGTGAGAAGTTTTCTGGGTCATGCGGGTTTCTATCGTAGATTCATTCAAGATTTCTCTAAAATCGCTCGCCCGATGACCCACCTCTTGGAAAAAGATACTACTTTTATCTTTTCTAAAGAGTGTCTCGAAGCCTTCAATCTTCTCAAGGATAAGCTAACTAAGGCACCGGTCTTGGTTACCCCTAATTGGGAGCTGCCTTTTGAATTGATGTGCGATGCTAGCGACTTTGCTATTGGTGCGGTTTTGGGCCAAAGAGTGAATAAACACTTCCAACCAATCCACTACGCTAGCAAAACAATGACAGGGGCTCAATTGCATTATACGACAACCGAAAAAGAGCTTTTAGCTGTTGTGTATGCTTTTGAGAAATTTCGCCCCTATCTTGTTTTATCCACCACCATCGTTTACACGGACCATTCCGCGTTGAAGTACTTGATGACTAAGAACGATTCTAAGCCAAGACTTCTTCGCTGGGTTTTGCTCCTTCAAGAATTCAACATTGAAATTCGTGACAAGAAGGGAGCCGAAAACCTGGCCGCGGATCATCTGAGTCGACTTGAGGATCCATATCAGGGGGATCATCCGAACAAAGAGATCAATGACTCTTTCCCCCTGGAGACTCTAATGTCCATAAATCTCAATCTTGATGGCACCCCGTGGTTTGCGGACATTGCAAACTACTTAGCGGGTGGTATTCTCATCCAAGGGTTAACATCCCAACAAAAGAAGAAGTTCTTGAACGATGTTAAGACTTACTTTTGGGATGACCCTTATCTATTCAAACAGTGTGCTGATCTGATTATTCGTCGATGTGTTGACGGACCGGCAGCTTTTGACATTCTTCAAGCTTGCCACAAAGGACCCACCGGTGGTCACTTTGGTCCCAACTACACCGCTAAGAAAGTGTTTGATTCTGGATTCTACTGGCCCACCATCTATCGTGACGCTCACGAAATGGTTAAGCATTGTGATGCTTGCCAACGTCAAGGCAAGATCACACATAAGGATGAGATGCCTCAAAATTTCATACAAGAATGTGAAATCTTTGACGTATGGGGCATCGACTTTATGGGGCCATTTCCATCATCTAAAGGGAACAAGTACATCCTCGTCGCCGTCGACTACGTCTCTAAATGGGTTGAAGCTAAGGCTCTTCCTACGAATGATGCGAGGGTGGTTGTGAACTTTTTGAAGCAGCTTTTCGCTCGATTTGGCGTTCCTCGTGCTATCATCAGTGACCGCGGGACTCATTTTTGCAACGATCAATTTGCAAGAGTCATGGCAAAGTATGGTGTCAATCACCGTCTTTCCACCGCCTATCATCCCCAAACCAATGGGCAAGCCGAAATTTCCAATCGTGGCTTGAAGAGAATTTTGGAGCGAACTGTGGGAGAGCATCGCGCCGCGTGGGCCGATAAGTTAGATGATGCTCTGTGGGCTTTCCGTACTGCCTACAAGACCCCGATCGGTTGTACACCCTATCGTCTTGTGTATGGGAAAGCCTGCCACCTACCCATCGAGCTGGAACACAAGGCGCACTGGGCCTTGAAGTGGGCTAACTTCGACATCATCAAAGCCGGTGATCATCGCAAGGTTCAACTCAACGAGCTAAATGAACTAAGGAATGAAGCTTATGAGAACTCGCTGATCTACAAGGAGAAGACGAAGATGATCCACGATGCTAAAATCAAGAACCGAGAGTTCCACGTTGGAGATCAAGTTCTACTCTTTAACTCTCGGTTGAAGATCTTCTCTGGCAAGTTGAAGAGCCGCTGGACTGGTCCATTCACCGTCGCCAAAGTCTTTCCGTATGGGACCATTGAGTTTTCTCAGCCGAATGGGCCCAATTTCAAGGTGAATGGCCAGCGTTTGAAGCTGTACTTTGGTGAGGACATCTCTCAAGAGATGATTCCATCCCTCACCACGTTCCCCATGAACTAAAATTGGGTCGAGTCGGGCTCATGACTCGGTGAACAAAAACAAGCGCTTCTCGGGAGGCAACCCGTGTTCTATCCTTTACTGCTTTCATAATAAGTGTAGGGGGAGCCCCGCATATGTTTGTTGTCTTGTTTCTTGTGCTGTGCAGGGATTTAAGCTTCAGAGAGCATCTTGATGACTTTTGACGAACCGTGATACCGTGTTTCCCATCTTCCCGGTTCTATCCTAAACTCTTGTGATTCAATATTTCATATTCTATATGTTCACATTGAATTCACTTTAGTTGTCCTTTCCTTAGCAAGATTTAAACAAAGTGCACAATGTCCTAAGTGTAGGGGAGTTTACTCCCACATGCTTAAACATTGAGGACAATGTTTATCTCAAGTGTAGGGGGGACTTCTATCGAAGTAAGTGGTCTTTTCCATGAATTTGCCCTCATTTTAATCGGAAAATTTGATTTTTCGACATTTTTCAAAATTTTTAATCTATTTTGGCCTAGTTGTATAGTTGTATTTGCCTTTGTTATGTTTCCTTTGCTAGAATAAATTTTTAATAAAGTGGTTTTAGATTTTTCTTAGTCGTGAACATTTTGACTCAACCCGAGTTTACTTGCCTAAGTTTACTCTAGCTAGTATCCTTAACGTGTTTAAGTCAAGTTTTGCTAGGCTTTTATATAGGGAGCTATAAAACGCGAAAGTCTTAACTCTCACGGGTTAAGAACAAGAACTTTTCGCAAGTTCCTATAATCGATCCTAGAGAGTCGTTTATCAAAGGGACTTTAAAATGCGATTTCTAAACTTGAAAAAGTCTAAGAATTTGCAAGATCCTATAGGCGACTCGAAAACCCAAAACTTTGATTTAATAGGCTAAGCATCCACGAGTCTCATTACTTGAGATTTTAAACTGTGGAGAACGAGAGATGATAGAGTCAATTATAAGTTCGGCATTCTTTCGTGAATTTATGTGAGTTAATTATGAGCCTATTCTCCCTCCGCTTGCTAATAAAGTAATCTGCTAATAAATAAGGTTGTACGATTTGAAAAGTTACTTAGCTTCTAGCCCCAGATCGTTTAAAAGTTGCTCGGTAATGACGAGAGTTCATAGCCAAGGCATAACTTATGAAGCGGGGCGCGAAGATTGGCGAGTCCGAAAAGGCCCTAACAAGGCATGAGGGCTACATTTTGTTGCTAAAGATCCAAAAGTGATGTGAAGAATCATTTATCGAAAATCAATATGGAGGATCGAGACACACGACGAAAAGCAAGAACTCCCCAAAAGTCATGGAGAAGTCTATCCGAAAAGACCCTAACAAGGTATGAGGATAAATAGATCCAAGTCCTAAAAGGAGGCGGATCGTTGTATATCAAAGTCCAAAATAAAGATTGGAGAAAAATGAAGAAGTCGTGGTCCAAAGATGAAGAATCTCTCAAAAACTTCAAGTGAAGAAATTCCTATTATGAAGAGAAGACCATAATTTCAAGAACGTCTCTCGAAGATTCGAAGTATGAAGTCGCTGCCAAATATCGGCCCGAGAAAGGTCTCAAATCGCGAACCAAGTTATGCCAAGATATGAACTTTCTGATATCCCGAGAAGCAGTTTTAAAAGATTTGGTCCTTTAGCTAACTATTGATTAAATCGTGCACCTTATTTTCGGACTAAATAACTATCGAAATAAGTCAAACAATGCATCCTCGTGATCATTCAAGACAAAAATAAAATATAAGAGATACACCTAGGAATAAGGGAGTCTAAGTGAATAATTGGCCTACATGAGTTTGTGTTAGTTTGCTAACTTATAATAACAATGATCTCGTTTCTAAGCTTGGTATGGGGAACGTGAAACTTGAGGATGATAAACGTTCATGGCCGCCAAAACCCAATGTAAGTTTTTAATTTCGTTACTTATTTCTAAAGGCCAAGGTGGGTTATTTATGATGGAGAATGTAAACCGTGCTTTAAAATTAATGCATTGCATGAGGGCATTGCAATGGTCAAGTGTAGGGGATTTAATAAGTGTGAAAACACTTATCCTTTTACCACTTATTTCCAATAATAACAAGACCAAAACGTGTGATTTATGTCGTAAAAGTCGGAATTATGCGTGGTTTATGTTTTTATTGTGTTTTAGGACCAAAATATGAAAAAGGAAGAAAACACGGGCTTTCACGGGCTTTTACTGAAGAAAACGGGAAAAAGATGAAGTCAAAAGATCAAGAGTGCAAAAAGAACGGAAGTCCAAGACCTATTCTGAAGATTTATCGAAGAAAAAGTCAAAAGACGGAAGTTTAACGAAGTCGAAGAACTTAAGTCTAATAGAAGAAGAAAATTAAAAGACAAGTTCAAATCCCGAGACCACAAAGACGAAGAATTAAAGTCGAGTCGAGAAAACGTGAAGAAAGCAAGAGAGAAGAGGCAACACATGCACTCCTTCCACCTTCCCTATAAATACCCTCCTAATAGTCATTAGGAGGGTGGTTAGATTTTTTTTAGTTAATTTTTCACTTTTTAGTTTTAAGAGAGAGAAAGTCTTAAACTTTCTCTCACTAGTTCATCTTTTACTTTTAATCTTTCAAGATTAACTCTTTGTATTGCTTATTTCATTAATCAAAGTTCTATTTTAAGCTTTTATTTCTTAATCTCATTCTACTTTTCTTTGATTTAAGATTGATTTTGGTGTGATTATCATGTGATCCGTGTTGTTCTAATTGATTTCATGCTAAAAAGTTAATCTTTTGATCATTTTATGAGATTTCATTTGATTAAGCTCTAAGACTTTAGTGCTTATTGGCTTATTTTTATGATCATCTTATTTTTCTTATTAAAAAGTTTATTAAAAAGTTGATGTTTTTATTGTTAGATCCAAAAAGTTGTTTGATTTCGGGTTGATAAGTTGATTCTAGTGCTTATTTGATCCGTTTTAAGCATTGATTCGGGTTAGTGTTGTGATAAGCTCTCAACTATAGCTTATTAACTTACTAAACCGATTTCCACAATTTTAGGAGGAGGTATAACCTCTTGTTCCGATTGGCCCCTTTTTCCGAGCATCACCTCCCCCACATTCCGATTGAACCCAATCGGAAGAGGGCTTTGCTTTCCGATTGGCACCCCACAACCATTCCGACAAGGACCCATCTTCCACATTCCGACGGGATCACTTCTCCGCATTCCGATTGGAGTGGTGTTGAACATTCCGATTGTGTTACCTCTTTCTTTTATTCCGATCAAGGTCTTATTGTCCATTCCGATTGGCTGTATTGTTTAGCTTTCCGATTGTAGCAATTGCGTCATTCCGATCTCAACCATTCCTTGATATTCCGATTGGAATTTTCCTGGCATTCCGATTGATTGCTCCACCTACATTCCGATCTACCGATCGGAAAACATTCCGATCGGGGACCTTTTTGGGTTGTTTCGATATCACTTTCATATAGTACCTTTTATTTTTCTGAAAATTCTCCAAGTGTTAGTTTTATTTAGTGAGTTAGCATTTTTCATTGTCACCTTTAAGTTTTATGCATTATTTTACTTTTGATTTCAATAGTAATCTTTTAACCTCCATTTACGCAACGACACCTTAATTACTTGCAATTAGTTTAAAACAAATCAACCAAACCTTTGATCCACCAAAAGACGATTGAGTCGCACTTTAGACCGGTTTTCAATTCGAAAAGATTCGGACGATAATATTTTCATACCTAGCCAAAAGCGAAGTATTAGAAGTCCTAAGATCGTCCCTGTGTACCTGCCGTTTGGAAACATGAAAGGAAACTACGGCTGAGCATAACGCTCAGTGGACGGATATAGCATGATAAGGATGTACTGAAAAGTAATGAAATAGAAGTCAACAATGAAGCTATAAGACTGATATGTAACATGTGGTATAACCTTGCATAAAATCTGTAAGACCTGATTCATATAAACTGATACTGAAATGTAACTCTAAATTCTGAAAACATGCATTTACTGTATTTTATTTGCCAGAGCTTATATAGGTCACGTGCTGTAACAACCGTGCATGAATAACTGGAGGGGTGACCTCGTCATGCTGTAGAGGGGTGACCTCTAAATAACTGTGCTGGGTGGAGGGATCAGCTCCAATGTGAATGATGTAGAGCACACACCACATTCACCCTGATAACTTGTAACACATATAAGCCTAGGATGCATCCATACGCCCCACTAAAACATACATATAAAAATGGCCAAACTGAACATGAGTGGGACGATGCAGGATATCACTCTCCTGCATGTGAGTCACGACACCGGTGCCTCTAGTGTCGTGGTTACGGTACCTCCGTAACTAGTACATAAACTGGTCGTGCTTGTATATAACGCTCAGGCAATTCTATTTAGTTATTAACATGAATACAGATAAATTTAAACATATACTAGGGAAACATTCGGCTGAAGATGGGAAATCCTAATCATGCATATAAAGGAAGTCCTTACTGAAAGGACGGAAAATCCGTACCTCTAGTCCAGTAACTGACTGAAAGGAAGACTGAACGAATACTACTCGGGCTTCACGCGTGCTACATAAATAAGGACGCGAATAAGTTAACAGTTATCCGTTATCAAATTTTACTGATCTTATTGGTTTCTTATTTATTTATTTCTGAAATTCCAATACGCATATTAACGGCTAAATTCGGTCTTATAATAATTCATTGTAATGTATTAACGTTCTACTAATAGCTACGTACAAACGTATTTCTGACGATAAGTATTTCTATAATAAGTATCCCGCTAAAGATAAAAGTTCCTTAATTTAGAAAGTTCTTAAATTGTTTAATTCGTTTTCTAATAATATACCCTTTTAAATATTTAGGAATTTAATTAATTTAATACACTTGAAATATATATAAAATATTTATAAAACAATTTAATTTAAAAAGGTAAAATATAAAAATATTTATTTTACTATTTATAAACATGTCCCGAGCCTACCGAGCCCATCTCGGTCGCACTAACCGAACCAACATAATATACAAAATTCTGTCCGCAATAATTAGTGACAGAATTTCTGTGTCACTAAAGAAAACTGTCGCTAAAGCTGCTTTTAAAAAAAAAACTACATAATTCTAACAGTTTTGCGACAAAAAAATCTGTCGCTAAACTGTCGCTAATGTTTACAAAATAACTTGATTTTTCTGCCCATTTCCCCCTGATTAAGTGCCTAGTTCCCACCGTTCTAAATCCTAGTTCCCACTGCTTATTCTGTTTACAACCAAACGCACCCTTATTTGATCTGTGGCTCGGGTTTGGCAAGAAAAGAACCACCGAGACCGGCTGTGGTCTCGGCTGGGTCGTGCAGCAACACACCGAGACCTTATGGTCTCGGTTCCCTGATGTAGACGAACCCGACACACCCCTTTTTTTTTGCGGCTGTAGAAAACAAACACCCCCGAGACTCTAGGTCTCGGGTTCTTTTTGTTGCGGCTGTAAAAACCAAAACCACCACCCGAGACTCTTGATTACGTAAGAATAGCAGAGAGTTAAGATTACCTTGGTGGTTTATGCTGAACCCGCAACCTTCTTCTTCTTTTTTTTTTTTTTTTTTTTTTTTTTTTCTTCCCGGCGGCCAACTAGCAAACCCTAGTTTCTATGTTTTTTTTTTGTTCGTTTGGTATGGGAGGAAAGGAAGGGAGTCCCGATTGTTATGTGTAGCTAGAATGGGCTAAAGCCCAAGTCCCTCTCTCTTTTTTTTTTGTTAAAAACCGGCCCCTTTAATATCTATTTTATTTATTATTATTATTTATTTTTTTGAACTTGTATTATGGTAATACTTGTAATAAATAATACAAGTAATATTTCTCGCGTTGTTCCGCTGATAATTTCTACGTGACGGTTTAAGTAAAAATAATCCGTGTATTAATAATAAACCGCGTATTTATATTACTCGATTTAAATACGGGTTTTACAATTCTTCCCCTCTAAAAGGAATAATTCGTCCCCGAATTAAAAATACGGGCGTACTGGGTTTTACAATTCTTCCCCTCTAAAAGAAGAATTCGTCCCCGAATTACAAGGTATTAAAGCTGACTGAAGTAAAAGCTGAAATGCTGATAAACTGAACGACATAAAAGCTGAAAAGACATACCCGAATCAAAACTGAAAATGAGGATAAGAAGTCCGTATAGACTCCTCTGTTTCCCAAGTGGCCTCCCGCTCGGTATGGTTCCTCCACAGGATTTTGACAAAAGGAATGGTCTTCCTTCTCATGACTCGATCCTGGCGATCTAAAACCGCTTCGGGTTCCTCAATATAGGATAAATCCTCCCGAATCTGATCGAGTGGATAATTTACTTTGTGAAGCTCGTGATAGTTGTACCCCCTGAGTAGTGATACATGAAACACGTTGTGGACGTGTGAAAGCTGAGGCGGTAACGCCAATCGATATGACACTTCACCAATACGTTCAAGGATTTCGAACGGTCCGATGTAACGAGGGCTAAGTTTGCCTTTGAGGCCAAAACGTCTGACACCGCGTGCGGGTGATACTTTGAGGAACACACGATCCCCAGTCTGAAAAGATAGATCTCTGCGATGCTTGTCGGCGTAACTCTTCTGGCGAGTACGCGCTTCTTGCAGCTTTGCCCTAGCGATGGCGACCTTTTCATTGGTCAGTTTTATCAGTTCAGGTCCTTCAATCAAACGTTCTCCCACCTGATCCCAACAAATAGGAGCACGGCATTTTCTGCCGTATAACATCTCGAATGGAGCACGCTTGATACTAGCATGCCAACTGTTGTTGTAAGCAAACTCGACCAAGCAAATATAGTCATCCCAATGTCCTGTCCATTCTAATGCACAGGCGCGTAGCATGTCCTCCAAGGTCTGGATGGTACGCTCTGATTGACCGTCCGTCTGTGGATGGAAAGCTGTGCTGAGCTTGAGCCTAGTTCCCCAAGCTTTATGCAGACCTCCCCAGAAATGAGAAGTGAAACGAGGATCCCTATCTGATATAATTTCCGAAGGTGTACCGTGTAATCGTACGATCTCCTCGGTGAATAGTTTTGCTAATTTACTGACTGCGAAATCTTTACGAATAGGAATGAAATGTGCTGACTTGGTCAAACGATCGACAACTACCCAGATTGCATCATGTCTCCGCTGAGTCTGTGGTAGTCCGGTGACAAAATCCATAGAGATCTTGTCCCACTTCCACATTGGAATATCTAATGGCTGGAGAAGACCACTGGAACGCTGGTGCTCTATCTTAACCTGCTGACAGGTTAAGCATTTAGACACAAATGTTGCAACATCCTGTTTCATACCGCTCCACCAGAAATGCTGCTTAAGATCGTGGTACATTTTGGTGGAACCCGGATGGATAGAGAACGGAGAGCTGTGAGCCTCAGTCATTAAGGCTTCTCTGAGAGCAGGGTCTTCTGGAACGCAGAGTTTGGTACCCTGCCATACGATACCATCGTCATCGATGCGAAATTTGGTCTGCCGGTCAATGTTCTGGATAATCGCCCAGATTTCACCATCATCCTCTTGTGCGGCTTTAATCCTAGAGAGCAAATCTGGTTCTACCCTCAAACTAGCCCAGTATCCTCTTTGACCGCGTACTAAGAGTTCAATATCGTAACGCTCTAAGTCCTGAATAATTTCTTCCTGAACTTTGATGCCATTTACCATACCCGACTTCCTGCTAAGGGCATCTGCCACTACATTCGCTTTACCTGGGTGATACTGGATATTAGTGTCGTAGTCTTTCAGTAGTTCTAACCATCGCCTCTGTCTCATGTTCAGCTCTCGCTGTGTAAATATATACTTGAGACTTTTGTGATCGGTGAAAATATCACACGACTCACCGTATAAATAATGCCTCCAGATTTTAAGGGCAAAAACGACTGCTGCGAGCTCTAGATCATGAGTAGGGTAATTTTTCTCATACGGCTTCAGTTGGCGCGAAGCATAAGCAATGACTTTTCCATGCTGCATAAGAACACAACCTAAGCCCTTTCCTGATGCGTCACTGTAAATCTGATAACCGCCTGTACCGGATGGAAGAGTAAGTATCGGTGCTGAGATCAATCGATGCTTGAGTTCCTCAAAACTCTTTTCTCTCTCCTCGGTCCATATAAACTTCTCACCCTTTCGCATAAGTTGGGTCAATGGTAACGCCAAACGTGAGAAGTTTTCCACAAATCTGCGGTAATAACCCGCCAACCCAAGAAAACTACGTATCTCTGTGACAGATGTCGGTCTTGGCCATTTGGTGATAGCCTCCACCTTTGCAGGGTCCATAGTTATTCCTTCTGCGGAAACAATATGGCCTAGAAACGCCACTGTATTCAGCCAAAACTCGCACTTCGAAAATTTAGCGTATAGTTTTTCTCGTCTGAGAATCTGCAAAACTGTACGGAGATGATTCTCATGTTCCTCTTTGGATTTGGAGAAAATGAGGATATCATCGATGAATACGATCACAAACTTGTCTAAAAATTCGTGGAAAACTCTGTTCATTAAGTCCATAAATACTGCGGGCGCATTCGTGAGACCGAATGGCATAACGACAAACTCGTAATGACCGTACCTCGTGCGAAAAGCAGTTTTAGATATATCCTGCTCTTTTACACGCAGCTGATGGTAGCCTGATCGTAGATCGATTTTTGAGAAGTGCTTGGCACCCTGAAGCTGATCGAATAAATCGTCAATACGAGGAAGTGGATAACGGTTACGAATAGTGAGCTTATTCAACTCACGGTAGTCAATACACAAATGCATACTACCATCCTTCTTCTTGATAAACAAAACTGGAGCGCCCCATGGTGATACGTTGGGACGAATGAAACCCCTTTCGAGAAGTTCCTGAAGTTGATCCTTCAGTTCCTTAAGCTCTACAGGAGCCATACGGTAAGGAGCTTTAGATACTGGTTCTGCACCTGGAATGAGATCGATACCAAATTCTACCTCTCGCATGGGAGGTAAACCTGGAAGTTCCTCGGGAAAGACATCTGGAAAGTCTGACACAACTGGCTGATCATGAATTGAAGGTGTCTCCGAAGTCATGTCCTGAACTGTGGCTAGGAAGCCCTTGCAACCATGATATAGTAAGGTACGAGCCTGTAAAGCTGAAATGATCTGAACATGTTTTCCTGGTAGGAAGCCTCGGTGAATATACTCTGGTGTCTGGACATCACCAAAGATGACCTGGTGAGCATGGCAATCTATGGTGGCATGGTGAACGGATAACCAATCCATACCCAGAATAATATCAAAATCACACATATCCAAAGGAAGAGCACTGACTAGACGGATTTTATCATCAAACTCAAGAGGGAGATCCTTATATACTTGGGTAATGAGCACAGAGTCTCGCATGGGGGTAGATATACTAAGTGCACTGTCTAGTGGCGTAGGGGTCATGTTTATTCTAACAGCATATGAAGTAGATATAACCGAGTGCGTGGCGCCTGTATCGAAAAGCACGCATGCAGACTGTCCGTGTATAAACAAAATGCCAATAATGGTACCTGCGGTCTTATTTGCTTGTTCACGGGTAGTAGTGTAGACACGACCAGTGGTTGGTGGTATCGGTGGTGGGGGAGGTAAAATCTGAGGAATCTGGCCTGAGGTACCGGCAGCATCCCCGCTCTTGCAATCCCTCTTCAAATGGCCCGGCTGACCACACTTGTAGCAATTACCCGAACCAAGACGACAAGGTCCCGAGTGTTTCTTCCCACACGTGATGCAAGTGGGATATGTATACCCGGTGGAAGTAGCTCTGGTTTGCTGAGAACCTGATTTACGATGATATATACGTGTCACGATTCTGATAACTTAACTGAAATAAGGCTGACTGACTGAATTTTAAAATTACCAGAATTTGCCGGTCGGGAAACCTGTTGACCCCTGTTGTTTTGGTCACGCCCCTGTCCAGCATCTCTGTTGGAATTTACAAATAAATTTAAGATCTGTTTTACCCGATAGTTTAGTATTCTTGGAGCTTAAAGGCTCACCTGTAGCTGCCAGAGGAGTTGGAGCTGCCGCGGTAATTATCACCGCCGTTCCTCTTATCTGACCGATTACGGTCATATGATTGACCGTGGTTCCTGTAGTTCTGATGCGGAGTAGCCGATTGGGATCAGTCTCCTCCTCTGTGTCTGTAAGATTTTACTAACATATAAGTTGCCAAGCAATAATGGCTAAATTGTTTAAGTCTGTTGGGTGAGATGTACCTCTTCTCCGGGCGCTCTACATTCTCGAGCTCGTCCCTCTCAAAAAGCATCTCGATGTCCCGAGCTGCATTAGCTACTTGTGACACATTAGTGAATGTGGCACTCATCAATCTATATGCAGTCCTAGTGTGAAGAGCCCAGCGAAATTGCTTCACTTGCTCCTCTACGGTACCCGCAGCCTCCCCTAAGAATCCAGCCATCCTGAGGTATCGGTGCATGAACTCTATATTGTTCTCGCCATTATTCTGACGAATAACGTGAAAGTCCCTCTTCATCTTAGCTTGCTCCGCATGCGGGAAAAACTGGTCATAGAACATCGTCTTGAAACGTGCCCAGGTCAATGCAAGCTCCCAAGCATCTCCCCCATTGGACAGTTTCTGAGACCTCCACCAATGTAGAGCAGGACCCTCCAGCTTGTAAACTGCAAGCCTAACTTTGAAAACATCACCACAACCCATAGCCCCAAAAATTTTCTCTATATGGTAGATCCAGTCTTCTGCATCAGTTGGAGCTACAGTCTGCTCAAACAGTCGGGGCTTCTGCTTGTTGAACAGATCCAGCCAAGCGGGTAAAGTGGCAGGTGGTGGAGCAGGAGGGTTGTTATTCTGCTGAGGCCCATTTTGATACTCAGCTCGGATCTCATCACGAATTTGGGGTAACATGGCCTGTATAGCAGCCTGAACAGCAGCAGCAATGGCAGCTGCGTTAGGATCATTCTCGGTGCCGCGCCTGGGTGGCATCTAAAATAAAAGAGGATAAATCGACAAAAACGTAAGAACCTGAAGTAATAAATCTGAATATGCTTAGTGTAATTCATGAAGGTATAGCTAACAAAACATGACATGAATACTGGTGAACTCCTAGGGTCAGTTCACAAAATGACAATTTCTGAAACATAAATCTGACATGAGTAAGGATGAACGCCTATGGTCAGTTCATCCATACAAAACTTAATCGGGCAAGGGTGAACGCCTATGGTCAGTTCACCAAAACGAAATGTTCTTGAAAAGCACATGCGATTAAGTATGGCCAGTCCTATACCAACCGTTTACTTAATCAAAATTTTGAAAATCCGACTGATAAAATTCATGAGTAGCATGGAAAATAACGACGCCAAAATACAAGAAGTTCTTGGTGACTATCCACTAGTCACAGGTCAAGTTTTAGAGCCTACAGGTCGAACCTTGCGCTCTGATACCATAATTGTAACACCCCACTTGGATAAATGGACCGTTACGTGTATTTATGGCGTGTCATCAAAGTATGCAAGGCAATGTATTAAACATTAACTGACCAAACGGAAATACCGGAATCAAACATCGGTAGTCCAACAAGCCCAAAAAAAATAAAGATTAAGTACAGAAAGGAAAAGGACGAAACAGTGTCCAAACAACCAAAGTAAAGTAACGTAAGGTATGCATAAAATAAAGGAGTCTGGAAAGCTCCCATCCAAATGCACGTACTCTCTTAGAAGTCCTAAGATCGTCCCTGTGTACCTGCCGTTTGGAAACATGAAAGGAAACTACGGCTGAGCATAACGCTCAGTGGACGGATATAGCATGATAAGGATGTACTGAAAAGTAATGAAATAGAAGTCAACAATGAAGCTATAAGACTGATATGTAACATGTGGTATAACCTTGCATAAAATCTGTAAGACCTGATTCATATAAACTGATACTGAAATGTAACTCTAAATTCTGAAAACATGCATTTACTGTATTTTATATGCCAGAGCTTATATAGGTCACGTGCTGTAACAACCGTGCATGAATAACTGGAGGGGTGACCTCGTCATGCTGTAGAGGGGTGACCTCTAAATAACTGTGTTGGATGGAGGGATCAGCTCCAATGTGAAGGATGTAGAGCACACACCACATTCACCCTGATAACTTGTAACACATATAAGCCTAGGATGCATCCATACACCCCACTAAAACATACATATAAAAATGGCCAAACTGAACATGAGTGGGACGATGCAGGATATCACTCTCCTGCATGTGAGTCACGACACCGGTGCCTCTAGTGTCGTGGTTACGGTACCTCCGTAACTAGTACATAAACTGGTCGTGCTTGTATATAACGCTCAGGCAATTCTATTTAGTTATTAACATGATTACAGATAAATTTAAACATATACTGGGGAAACATTCGGTTGAAGATGGGAAATCCTAATCATGCATATAAAGGAAGTCCTTACTGAAAGGACGGAAAATCCGTACCTCTAGTCCAGTAACTGACTGAAAGGAAGACTGAACGAATACTACTCGGGCTTCACGCGTGTTACATAAATAAGGACGCGAATAAGTTAACAGTTATCCGTTATCAAATTTTACTGATCTTATTGGTTTCTTATTTATTTATTTCTGAAATTCCAATACGCATATTAACGGCTAAATTCGGTCTTATAATAATTCATTGTAATGTATTAACGTTCTACTAATAGCTACGTATAAACGTATTTCTGACGATAAGTATTTCTATAATAAGTATCCCGCTAAAGATAAAAGTTCCTTAATTTAGAAAGTTCTTAAATTGTTTAATTCGTTTTCTAATAATATACCCTTTTAAATAATTAGGAATTTAATTAATTTAATACACTTGAAATATATATAAAATATTTATAAAACAATTTAATTTAAAAAGGTAAAATATAAAAATATTTATTTTACTATTTATAAACATGTCCCGAGCCTACCGAGCCCATCTCGGTCGCACTAACCGAACCAACATAATATACAAAATTCTGTCCGCAATAATTAGTGACAGAATTGCTGTGTCACTAAAGAAAACTGTCGCTAAAGCTGCTTTTAAAAAAAAACTGCATAATTCTAACAGTTTTGCGACAGAAAAATCTGTCGCTAAACTGTCGCTAATGTTTACAAAATAACTTGATTTTTCTGCCCATTTCCCCCTGATTAAGTGCCTAGTTCCCACCGTTCTAAATCCTAGTTCCCACTGCTTATTCTGTTTACAACCAAACGCACCCTTATTCGATCTGTGGCTCGGGTTTGGCAAGAAAAGAACCACCGAGACCGGCTGTGGTCTCGGCTGGGTCGTGCAGCAACACACCGAGACCTTATGGTCTCGGTTCCCTGATGTAGACGAACCCGACACACCCCTTTTATTTGCGGCTGTAGAAAACAAACACCCCCGAGACTCTAGGTCTCGGGTTCTTTTTGTTGCGGCTGTAAAAACCAAAACCACCACCCGAGACTCTTGATTACGTAAGAATAGCAGAGAGTTAAGATTACCTTGGTGGTTTATGCTGAACCCGCAACCTTCTTCTTCTTTTTTTTTTTTTTTTTTTTTTTTTCTTCCCGGCGGCCAACTAGCAAACCCTAGTTTCTATGTTTTTTTTTTTGTTCGTTTGGTATGGGAGGAAAGGAAGGGAGTCCCGATTGTTATGTGTAGCTAGAATGGGCTAAAGCCCAAGTCCCTCTCTCTTTTTTTTTTGTTAAAAACCGGCCCCTTTAATATCTATTTTATTTATTATTATTATTTATTTTTTTGAACTTGTATTATGGTAATACTTGTAATAAATAATACAAGTAATATTTCTCGCGTTGTTCCGCTGATAATTTCTACGTGACGGTTTAAGTAAAAATAATCCGTGTATTAATAATAAACCGCGTATTTATATTACTCGATTTAAATACGGGTTTTACACTACATGTAACCTAGAAACTCCATCTATTCCTGTCACAAGCAAAACAGCTTATGTTGGCCATATAAGATGGTTAAAGAAGCCCCATAAATGGAGGAGTTCACGTGTTGACTTCAATGGCCAAACTGAACAGAAAGATCCACCTAAAGATTATAACCAGCCGGATGTAATCAAAGCGCAACATGATAGATTGCTAAGGCGTACGCCGGGTAAACATCCGAAACATGGGGGTGTGAAGATTTCCCGCAATGTTACAGTCGAGCTTAACTGGACTAAACGGTCTATTTTTTACGAGCTTGAGTATTGGCCTTTTATTTCACTAAGACACAATTTAGACATCATGCATATCGAAAAAAATGTGTTGGAGGCCATCTTGAACATTTTGTTAATGAATGACAAAAGTAAAGACACCGCAAAAGCAAGACAAGACTTGAAAAAGATGGGCATTCGAAGACCTTTGTGGCTAACCGTAAACCACAAGGGGAAGACTGTGAAGCCCCAGGCTGCGTATTCTTTAACACCAGAGAACCGAAAAAAGTTTTGTCAGTACATCAAAAGTGTTAAACTACCAGATGGGTTTGGATCATGCTTCAAGCACAAAGTGACCGATAATGATACAAATATAACGGGCCTGAAGTCTCATGACTGTCATATAATGATGCAACGTTTACTTCCTTACGGACTTCAAAATTACTTGCCCGAACATATTGCAAAACCAATAATCAATCTGTGTTCCTTGTTTAAGCAACTCTGCTCTACAACTTTGATGGAGGAGGACATGTTGAAAGCTTCGGTCAAGGTGGTTGAAATTCTATGCGAGCTTGAGCGCATATATCCTCCTGCTTTCTTTGACATTATGATTCACTTGCCCATCCATTTAGCTCTAGAGGCTCTTGAAGGCGGGCCTATTCAACCCCGGTGGATGTATCCATTTGAAAGATTCATGAAGAAGCTAAAAGGTTATGTAAGAAATAAAGCTAAGCCGGAAGATTCGATCGCGGAGGGTTATGTTGTAGAAGAAGCATTGACTATAAGTTCTCAATATTTTCGGGGTGTTACCACGAAATTTAATCGTCCAGATCGTAATGTGGACCCCCTCCCTCAACGTGTAAGTTTCAGGTGTTCCGATCGGTATGCAAGCCGATTGGTTTACTGTCCTTTCCTTATTTTCCTATCGAGGAGTACAAGAAAGCGAGATGGTATGTACTTAACAATAGTCCTGAGATCGACACGTACCAAGACCAGTTCCGGAGGTACGCGTTTTTTAATTTTGTAACTTTTTTTTCTTAACTTATCATTTCGACGACTTATTCTAATAGCATGAACGTTTTTCAGGTTATTTCCAGAAAAAGACAAGCTAGAAGAATTCCCCCACTGGTTTAAGACGCTGGTAAACTAACACTTATTTTGTGTACTTAAGTGTAAAAATAACAATATCATATTTTTAGTTTTCTATCTAATCCTATCTTCTTCATAGATCTTTGAACGTCACGCACAAAATTCCCACGACCCAGAGTTTAGCCCAACCAGCGAGTTATTCGCTTTGGCTAATGGACCATCAAGGGCTCCAATGTCAGTAAACTATTGCGTAGTAGATGGTGTGAGGTATGTCGTGCAGAGCCGCGATGAACGTCGCGTAACTCAAAATAGCGACGTTTATTCGACTGATCCTGACGGAAAAACTAACACTTATGGTCGGCTTCAAGAAATCCTCGAGTTTTACTATTTGTCGTTGATAGGTGTGTAAACACCCATCCTTTTACCACTTAATTCGGGCTAAAACGAGACCAAAACACGTATTTAATATCATTTGTCTGGAATTATGCGTGGTTTTTGTGTTTATTGTGTTTTCAGAGCCAACCGGATAAATATTGAAGAGAACATGGGATTGCACGGGTTTTACTGAAGAAAAAGACTCAAGATGAAGTCTATTGTCCAAGAGATGCAAAAGATTTGAAGTCACTGGGCCTATTCGAAGATTTATCGAAGAAAAGGACCAAAGATGGAAGATTTATATAAGTCGAAGAAACTCAAGTCTATTAAACGAAGAAATTTAAAGACGAGTTGAATTTAATCGACAACAAATCCCGAATCAGAATCGAAAACGGAAGCTTTTCTGAAAAGACGAAAAGACACGAAGAACGGGAGAAAGCCCACTCACCAACCAAAGGAAACACCTATAAATAGGCCATCCCATACACATTTAGCTAGCTAGTTTTTCTTTTCTTCCTCCCCTTTCTTTCCTCCTGGTTCGTAGAACACCATCACCACTAGGGTGATTGGTGATTTTTATTATTAGTTCTTTGATCTTGTAATTCTAATCCTTGTTTCATCTTGTCAAAACATCAATCATTTAATACCAAGTTCTTGTTTAATCTTTCATCTTGTTCATCTCCATTTTTATCTTCAAGTTCTTAAGTTTTATTTTTCTTAATTTGATCTTCAAAAGTTGTTTGGATTTGTGTTTTTATTAGTGGGATTTGTTGCTTATATTGTCTAAATGATTTGTGTTTAATTTGGTAAATCCTTTTTAAGTGTTTGATTTGATTTTGATTAATTTGGTGTTCCGTGTTCTTCGCTTTAACTGTTTCTGTAACTGGGTTTCCAAAACTTCCGAATCAGCCAAAAAGTTCCGAATGAGTTCTTCATTCGGAAACTTCCGAACCAAGCCTTAGAGTTCCGAATCAAGAGAAAACTTCCGAATCAAGCTTTCATCCGGAAAGTTCCGGATCAGTCATAAAAGTTCCGAACCAAGCCCTTCATTCGGAAGTTTAGAACTTCCGAACCAGTGACTTCCGGACGAAGCAAAAGTTCCGAATCAACCTCTTCATTCGGAAAGTTCCGAATCAAGCTGAAGGTTCCGAATCAGAAACTTCCGATCCAGCAAGTTCCGAATGAGTGAATAGTGTTTTCCGAATCAGATAGTTCCGAATCAAGGACTAAACTTCCGAATCAGTTAATTTTGAGTTTAGTTACTGTTTACTGTTGTTTATTTACTGTCTCTTTACTCATTTTTCACAATTTACATCTTAACTTTAATTTTAATTTGAACTTTAAATTTGCAACCAAGTTTTTGTTAATCTTAATTAGAGTAATTGCCTTTGATTTAAATTTTCATTTTCATTTATTATTAGAATAGAAAACCACTCCCCTTTATTTAGTAACCAAGAACAATCATTCCACTTAAGGCCTAGATCAATTCGAGAGGATTTCGAGAGACTAAATTAGAACCCATTGAAAAAGCCTTGTATCAAATGGCGCCGCTGCCGGCTCTTCTCGTTAAGATCAAAAGTTTTTTGTGAGAAATTGGATTTTGGGATCCGTTCCCCGTGAACGTTACTTTTTCAAGAAAATCTTCAAAAACAACTAAAAAAAAAAATATAAAATTTTCAAAAATCCTAAAAAGTAAAAAACAATAAAAACCAAAAATATTTGTGCTTTGCTTTTCTTTGTTCGTTCTTTTACAGGTGTATGCGCACTCGATCCACGTCTTATCAAGAGCCCGAGCCTCTCGATAACTTAGACATGGCGGGTGTCCAAAACAACAATAACATACCACCTCCGAACAACAATAATAACAACAACAATCCGCCTTTCAACAACATGAATAACAACAACAATGAGCACCTTCCGGATAATCGCCCAATGATTGAATTGCTGCAAGCTCATGTTGATGGCAACACGGATCCAATTGTCATTCCTCCAATTGCCGCCAACAATTTCGAGCTCAAGTCAGGCTTTATCCAGATGGTCTCAGCTCAACCGTTCTTGGGACGCACCATTGATGACCCACACGACCATATCAAGAGGTTTCTCCAACTGACCAACACGGTCAAGTTCAATGGAGTTTCGCAAGAAGTGATAAGGTTACAACTTTTTCCCTTTTCTTTAGAGGGACAAGCCCGGCATTGGCTTGCTAAGGAACCGCCACAGAGTATTCTCTCGTGGACGGATTTGGAAACAAAGTTTATCAACTACTTTTTTCCACCCTCTCGTACTACCGCTTTGCGGAATGAGATTATAAACTTTGAACAAAAGTACGATGAGTCATTCAGTGAATCTTGGGATCGTTTTAAAGATCTTTTAAGAAAATGCCCACAACATGGTTTTACCAAAGTACATCAAATAAATACTTTTTACAATGGTTTAAGCATGAGTGACCAAGATTCACTGAATAGTGCCTCAGGGGGTAATTTATTGGCTAAGACTTCCAATGCTGCTTGGGATATCATTGAGAACAAGTCTCGTGTGCAAACCAAGAGCGTTAGGACCAATGTTGCTAGTGCTAGCACTAATGACAGCGACAAGCGACTTGACAAAATCACCACGCTTCTTGAATCGCTTGTCACCCACACCGTCAGCAACAACAACAGCAACAACGCTAAGAACGCACAAGTCAACGCTGTCAGCCAACCTTGTGAGATATGCGGTGGCCCCCATTCTTACACAACTTGTACCGCCACCCAAGATTACCCTGCTGAGAATGTGAATGCGGCATATGGCACCTACCAATAACCTGCTTATCAAGCTAGACCTCAAGGTGACCGTAACTTGCTTAGCTACCGCAGCAACAACTATCTTTCACCACCTGGCTTTCCTCCAACCAACCCAAACCAACAACAAAACCTTAACCGCCCTTCTCAACAACAACAACAACCTCGACAACCATACATCCCACCTCACAAGCAGCAACAACCGCCTCAAAGAAACAATCAAGTCTACCAACAACCTGCTTACCAACCACCTGCATACAATGCTCCTTCCAACCAAACCACCACTGCTTTACACCAAGAGGTCGCCACCTATATGAGGACCAATGATGTGATAGTGGGAAATCTCCAAGAAGAAGTGCGCAACTTGAAGGCAGATTTGGTCAAGCAAGGAAATGATTTGAGAGCTGACATGAGAAACACGTTGGATAGCCAGACTACTGATCTGAGGAACATGATGGCTAGTTTCTTCCAAGGTAATCAACCCTCTTCTTCGGGTACTCTTCCGAGTAACACCGTTGCGAACCCAAGAGGGGAGATGAAAGCAATTACTACTAGAAGTGGTAAAGGTACCAAGGAACCCGAGCTTCCTATACCTCCACCGGTGGTTGTGACCAAGGAGAACGAGTCGCCTGCTCCTATTCCTCCTCCTTCTCCTTCCCCAATTTCTCCACCTCTTCTTTCTACCCCTCCTCCACCCGTGCTTGTGAGTGATCCTATTCCCCTAAAGCCTTCCTCTTCTTCCAATATACCTTATCCTTCTAGGTTGAGGAAAGAGAAGCAAAAGAGCAAGGATGATATTCAAGTTTCGAACTTCCTAAAAATGTTCAAGAAACTGAATTTCAATATCTCCTTCGCTGAGGCTCTCGCTCACATGCCCAAGTATGCCAAAATGTTTAAAGATCTTCTGAGCGACAAGGAAAAGCTCCTCGATCTCGCCAACACCCAACTTAATGAGAACTGCTCTGCAGTGCTCTTAAGGAAATTGCCAATCAAGCTTGGTGATCCGGGTCGTTTTCTTATCCCTTGCAATTTCCCGGGAGTAGAGAATTGCATGGCCCTAGCCGATCTAGGTGCCAGTATTAATCTCATACCTCTAAGTGTTTGGAAGCAATTATCTCTCCCAGAGCTAGTCCCCACCAAAATGACTTTGGAATTGGCCAACCGTACGGTTGCTTATCCAGTGGGGATAGCCGAAGACGTCATTGTAGGAGTCGACAAATTCACCTTCCCTGCCGATTTTGTTGTCGTCGACTACGAGATGGACCCCCGTGTGCCACTCATTGTTGGTCGTCCATTCTTGAGGACCGGTCGCACTCTCATTGATGTTGAAGCCGGTGAGCTTATCATGAGAGTGGGTGACGATAAAGTAGTCTTCAACATGGGAAAGTTATCTAAACAGCCTTCTTCTTACGAGAATGTTAATTGTATTGACGTTCTTGATGAGGCTTGTGAAGAACACTTCAAGGATGCTTGTAAAAACATTCCTACCTCTCTTCCCAATGTTGAGACCGTTTCCTCTATCGACTCATCACTATCTCTATTTGGAGAGAGTGATTTCCTTTGGAAAGATTTGGAAGCCAGCTTAGGAGATGTGAAGCAAGACAATGACGATTCTACTGCCACTTGGGATGAAGACCTCAGTTTCATTGCAAACCTCCTCAAAGAAGACAATCCTTCTCCTCCATCTCCCACTATCATTGCTATCGAGACTCCGACTTCGAACACGCCTCCCGTCGATAATCCTCCGGATTTGGAACTTAAGGAGTTGCCGCCCCATCTTGAGTATGTATTCCTCGAAGAAGAGAAGAAGTCGCCAGTCATCATTGCTAAGGATTTGAAGGATGAAGAGAAAGCCCGACTTGTCGCTGTATTGAAAGATCATAAGAAGGCTATCGCTTGGAAAATCTCGGATATTCGTGGAATTGATCCTCACTTCTGCACACACAAAATTCTCATGGAGGACGACTATAAGCCCACTATTCAAAGCCAACGAAGGGTGAATCCAAAAATCCATGAAGTCATCAAAACAGAGGTTATCAAACTTCTTGATGCGGGTATGATTTACCCTATTTCGGATTCACCATGGGTTAGTCCAATCCATTGTGTGCCCAAGAAGGGCGGAATAACCGTTGTTCCCAATGAACACAACGAGTTGATTCCCACTCGTCTCGTTACTGGGTGGAGAGTTTGTATAGACTACCGCAAACTCAATGATGCCACGAGAAAGGATCATTTCCCTCTACCTTTCATGGACCAAATGCTTGAACGATTAGCCGGTAATGAATATTACTGCTTTCTCGATGGTTTCTCGGGTTATTTTCAAATACCCATCGATCCCCAAGATCAAGAAAAGACTACATTCACTTGTCCCTATGGCACTTTCGCTTACAAAAGAATGCCTTTTGGCTTATGTAATGCGCCCGGGACTTTTCAAAGGTGTATGTTAGCTATCTTCCATGACATGGTTGAACAAACCATGGAAGTCTTCATGGATGATTTCTCGGTCTTCGGGGATTCCTTCTCATCTTGCCTTGCCAATTTAGAACGTATGCTAAAGCGGTGCGAAGACACTCGCCTTGTTCTAAATTGGGAAAAATGCCATTTCATGGTAAAAGAAGGCGTCGTGCTTGGACATAAGATTTCGAAAGCCGGTCTTGAAGTAGACCGTGCTAAAGTTGATGTTATAGCAAAGTTGCCTCCACCTTCCACTGTGAAGGGTGTGAGAAGTTTCTTGGGTCATGCGGGCTTCTATCGTCGATTTATCAAAGATTTTTCTCAAATCGCTCGCCCAATGACCCACCTCTTGGAAAAAGATACTCCTTTTATCTTCTCCAAAGAGTGCCTTGATGCCTTCAACTCGCTTAAGGATAAGCTAACTAAGGCACCCGTCTTGGTTACCCCTAATTGGGAGCTCCCTTTTGAGTTGATGTGCGATGCTAGTGATTTTGCTATTGGAGCGGTTCTTGGACAAAGAGTGAATAAACACTTCCAACCAATCCATTACGCTAGCAAGACAATGACAGGGGCACAATTGCATTATACGACAACCGAAAAAGAGCTTTTAGCTGTTGTCTATGCTTTTGAAAAATTCCGCCCCTATCTTGTCCTCTCTACCACCATTGTGTATACCGATCATTCCGCGTTGAAGTACTTGTTGACAAAGCAAGATTCTAAACCAAGACTTCTTCGCTGGGTTTTGCTGCTCCAGGAATTTAAAATCGACATCCGCGATAAAAAAGGAGCAGAAAACCTAGCCGCGGACCATCTTAGCAGACTTGAGGATCCATACCAAGGGGATCATCCGACCAAAGAAATCAATGATTCTTTTCCCTTGGAGACCTTATTCTCTGTTAACTCGAAGCCGAATGAAACCCCGTGGTTTGCGGACTTTGCAAATTACCTGGCGGGTGGAATTCTCAAGGAAGGGTTGACGTCCCAGCAAAAGAAGAAGTTCTTTACCGACATCAAGACTTACTTTTGGGACGACCCTTACCTATTCAAACAATGTGCTGATTTGATAATTCGCCGATGTGTTGATGGACCGGCAGCGTCGGACATCCTTGATGCTTGCCATAAAGGACCCACCGGTGGTCACTTTGGTCCCAACTACACCGCAAAGAAAGTGTTTGATTCGGGATTTTATTGGCCCTCCATATACCGTGACGCTCACGATATGGTTAAGCGATGTGATGTTTGCCAAAAGCAAGGCAAAATCACACACAAAGACGAGATGCCTCAGAATTTCATTCAAGAGTGTGAAATTTTTGATGTTTGGGGTATCGACTTTATGGGGCCATTCCCTTCGTCTAAAGGAAACAAATACATCCTTGTAGCCGTTGACTATGTTTCAAAGTGGGTTGAAGCCAAAGCTTTACCTACTAATGACGCAAGGGTGGTTTGTAACTTTTTGAAAGCTCTATTCGCTAGATTCGGTGTGCCTCGCGCCATTATTAGTGATCGTGGGACTCATTTCTGCAATGATCAATTTGCTCGAGTCATGGCTAAGTACGGTGTAAACCATCGTCTTTCCACAGCCTACCACCCACAAACTAATGGCCAGGCCGAAATATCCAACCGAGGTCTTAAGCGAATTCTTGAAAGGACCGTGGGAGAGCATCGTGCCTCATGGGCTGATAAACTTGATGATGCTTTGTGGGCTTTCCGTACTGCTTACAAGACCCCGATCGGCTGTACGCCTTATCGTCTTGTGTACGGGAAAGCGTGCCACCTCCCCATTGAGTTGGAGCACAAGGCTTATTGGGCCTTGAAGTGGGCCAATTTTGATATTAACAAAGCCGGTGACCTACGCAAGATCCAACTCAATGAGCTGAATGAACTCCGTAATGAGGCTTATGAAAATTCTTTGATCTATAAGGAAAGAACTAAGCTCATTCACGACTCCAAGATCAAAAACCGAGAGTTCCATGTTGGAGACAAAGTCTTACTTTTTAACTCTCGGTTGAAAATCTTTTCGGGCAAGCTCAAATCTCGTTGGTCCGGCCCATTCACCATTGCCCAAATTTTTCCATATGGTACTCTCGAGCTCGCTCAACCTAATGGACCAAATTTTAAGGTGAATGGCCAACGAGTGAAGTTGTACTTTGGTGAGGACACCTCTAAGGAGGTGATTCCATCCCTCACCACGTTCCCCATGAACTAATTTTGGGTCGAGTCAGGCTCATGACTCGGTTATCAAAAACAAGCGCTCCTCGGGAGGCAGCCCGAGTATCTATCCTTGCATGTTTTAATCCCCTAAGTGTAAGGGGGGGACTTGTATATGTGTTTGCCTTTGTATGGTGATGTGATTACAGGGATAAGTGCACTCTTGGAATCTTTGAAGAACCGTGCTCCCGTGTTTATCCGAAATCCGGTTCTATCTTTCAACTATCGTGATTCAATTTTCTTCATACTCACATTTGAAATTGATCACGTTAGTCGTCTCTTCCTTAACTTGAGTTAACCAACGTGCACAATGTCATAAGTGTAGGGGAAACTTTTCCCACATGCTTAAACATTGAGGACAATGTTTATCTTAAGTGTAGGGGGACTTCTATCGAAGTTTTAAGTGGACTTTTCCATGAAAATGCCTTCAATTAACCGGAAAATCCTATTTTTCAACATTTTTCAAATTTTTTATTAACTTTGGCCATTTAGTCGTAATTTTTAAAATTTTTTATCGTTGCTTTCATATGTATATATTCCGCAATAAAGTCAAAAATTTTAATAAATTGGTGTAGCTAGTTTAGAAGTCTTTAACATATTAGGCCCGTTGCGTTTATTTTGACTCATCCCGAATAGACTTATCCAAGTTTATTCTAGCTAGTATCCTTAACCATGTAGACCTTAATTGGTTTATTAGGCTAAGTGTCCACGAGTCTCATTACTTGAGATTTTAAATTGTGGAGGACGAGAAATGATAGAGTCAATTATAAGTCGGTATTCTTGCGCAAGCTCACTTGGTGTAATTATTCGCCTATTCTCCCATCACTTGCTAATAATTTATCTGCAATAAGTAAGGTCTTACGATTTGAAAAGTTACTTAGCTTCTAGCCCAAGATCGTTTAAAAGTTGCTCGGTAATGATAAGAGTTCATAGCCAAGGCATAACTTATGAAGCGGGGCGCGAAGATTGGCGAGTCCGAAAAGGCCCTAACAAGGCATGAGGATTCAATTTTATTGCTGAAGATCCAAAGTGATGTGAAAAGCATTATTCCTAAAGTCAATATGAAGGATCAAGACTCACGACGAAAAGCAATCAACTCCCATAAAGATCATGGAGAAGTCTATCCGAAAAGACCCTAACAAGGTATGAGGATAAATAGATCCAAGTCCGAAAAGGAGGCGGATCGTTGTATCTCAAAATCCCAATTAGAGATTGAAGAAATAATCATGAAGTCGTGGTCAACAAAGTTGGAGTACCCCTCAAAAGTCTCCAAGTGAAGAAACTCTATTATGATGAGAAGACCATTATCTCAAGAACGTCTCTCGAAGATATGAAGTATGAAGTACATGCCAAATATCGGCCCGAGAAAGGTCTCAAATCGTGAACCAAGTTATGCCAAGATATGAACTTTTTGATATCCCGAGAAGCAGTTTTAAGAGATTTTGTCCTTTAGCTAACTATTGATCAAATCGTCCTACTTTGCTTTCAGCCCTAATAAAATATCGAAATAAGTCCAAAGATGCATCTTCATGATCATTCTAAGACAAAAATAAAATATAAGAGATACACCTAGGAATAAGGGAGTTTAAGCATTTAATTAAGCCATGTGTGTAAGTGTTTGAATTGCTAACTTATAATAACAATGATCTCGTTTTTAAGCTTAGTTTGGGGAACGTGAAACTTGAGGGTGATAAATCTTCGCAGCAACAAAGCCCTAATGTAAGTCATCGATTTCTCTACAAGTTATTTCCATGTAGCTATTTTTAAGTGAAGATGGTTTTCTACCCTTTTGTTATCTTTGAAGTCTTATTTCTTTAATTTTTGTTTAGTAGAATTTTAAATAAGGCCAAGGTTGATTAATTATGAGAAAAGTGTAAACTTGCTTTATCACTAAGCATTGCATGAGGGCATGGCAATGGTTAAGTGTAGGGGATTTGATAGGTGTGTAAACACCCATCCTTTTACCACTTAATTCGGGCTAAAACGAGACCAAAACACGTATTTAATATCATTTGTCTGGAATTATGCGTGGTTTTTGTGTTTATTGTGTTTTCAGAGCCAACCGGATAAATATTGAAGAGAACATGGGATTGCACGGGTTTTACTGAAGAAAAAGACTCAAGATGAAGTCTATTGTCCAAGAGATGCAAAAGATTTGAAGTCACTGGGCCTATTCGAAGATTTATCGAAGAAAAGGACCAAAGATGGAAGATTTATATAAGTCGAAGAAACTCAAGTCTATTAAACGAAGAAATTTAAAGACGAGTTGAATTTAATCGACAACAAATCCCGAATCAGAATCGAAAACGGAAGCTTTTCTGAAAAGACGAAAAGACACGAAGAACGGGAGAAAGCCCACTCACCAACCAAAGGAAACACCTATAAATAGGCCATCCCATACACATTTAGCTAGCTAGTTTTTCTTTTCTTCCTCCCCTTTCTTTCCTCCTGGTTCGTAGAACACCATCACCACTAGGGTGATTGGTGATTTTTATTATTAGTTCTTTGATCTTGTAATTCTAATCCTTGTTTCATCTTGTCAAAACATCAATCATTTAATACCAAGTTCTTGTTTAATCTTTCATCTTGTTCATCTCCATTTTTATCTTCAAGTTCTTAAGTTTTATTTTTCTTAATTTGATCTTCAAAAGTTGTTTGGATTTGTGTTTTTATTAGTGGGATTTGTTGCTTATATTGTCTAAATGATTTGTGTTTAATTTGGTAAATCCTTTTTAAGTGTTTGATTTGATTTTGATTAATTTGGTGTTCCGTGTTCTTCGCTTTAACTGTTTCTGTAACTGGGTTTCCAAAACTTCCGAATCAGCCAAAAAGTTCCGAATGAGTTCTTCATTCGGAAACTTCCGAACCAAGCCTTAGAGTTCCGAATCAAGAGAAAACTTCCGAATCAAGCTTTCATCCGGAAAGTTCCGGATCAGTCATAAAAGTTCCGAACCAAGCCCTTCATTCGGAAGTTTAGAACTTCCGAACCAGTGACTTCCGGACGAAGCAAAAGTTCCGAATCAACCTCTTCATTCGGAAAGTTCCGAATCAAGCTGAAGGTTCCGAATCAGAAACTTCCGATCCAGCAAGTTCCGAATGAGTGAATAGTGTTTTCCGAATCAGATAGTTCCGAATCAAGGACTAAACTTCCGAATCAGTTAATTTTGAGTTTAGTTACTGTTTACTGTTGTTTATTTACTGTCTCTTTACTCATTTTTCACAATTTACATCTTAACTTTAATTTTAATTTGAACTTTAAATTTGCAACCAAGTTTTTGTTAATCTTAATTAGAGTAATTGCCTTTGATTTAAATTTTCATTTTCATTTATTATTAGAATAGAAAACCACTCCCCTTTATTTAGTAACCAAGAACAATCATTCCACTTAAGGCCTAGATCAATTCGAGAGGATTTCGAGAGACTAAATTAGAACCCATTGAAAAAGCCTTGTATCAGTCGTTTAAAGTTGCGTTGTTCAAAGTTAAGTGGTTCGACACTCGCAACACCGTTGGTAGAGTCAAGAAACTTATCGTTAGAAATGGAATGACACAAATCGTCGGCTCTGGTGAGTGGTGAAAAAGTGAACAATACATCCTCGCAACACAAGTCAAACAAGTCTTCTACCTTGTAGATCCAGCCAAACCCAACGTGAAGGTCGTCGAACATGTTAATCATAAAAAGTTTTTGAACAACGGTGTAATCGTAGTAGAGAACGAACCTGATATTATACATTTGGACAACTCATCTGATCTCCCACCTTCTACTAGTGATCTCCCACCTTCTCTAGTGATCTCCCACCTTCTACTAGTAGGAATGACTTCGGTAATTACACCTTCTATATAGATTTGCATATAGATGGTGAATCAACGGAGGTTGACGCACCGCCAGATAACGATGATGTTCCTAACGAAGACGATGATGATGAAGACCCCCTTCCTCATGATTTAGCAGATTCTGATGTTGAAGACCTCATCAAAGATGATGATGGTGTTGAGAAATTTTATTCTAGTGACGAAGAAGATTAAATTTGTGTTGTAACTTGTAAAATACACTTATATATTTGAATGAATGAATGAATGAAATTGTTGTGGATTGTTTAAATGTGTAAATTTATTTTGATATTTAGATTTGTGCATGCTTGTATTATTTTGTTCATGAATTTCTACATGTTATGCTAATTGTACCTGTATATAGATGACTGATGTTGCACGGGGACATGGCGGGGACGGTGGTGGCGAGGATCCTTCACGTCCACGTCCTCCATCATTCGGTTGCGGGGGTTGCTTCGTCAACCGGGGTAAGAATTTCTGGATTATTGTAATACAAATTTGATACACATATTTAACTTGTTTGCCTTAACTTTTATGACTTTATCACTCACTTGATTTTGCAGGAAAAGGAAAGAAAAAGCCCAATTTGGGCGGGAGGAGAGCCGGCAGGCAGAATACCCGGGAGAAGACCCGCTGCCTGAAATTACTTGATGCGGTGGCCGAGAATCACAACCGGCCGGTCGAGATCGACTTTGTAGCTGGTAGAGGTAACCTTGTTATACCTGTCGACCCCCACTCAGATCATTGGGGAAACTTATTCGGGTGTGTCGTTAGGGAAATACCTTTGTATTACCCTTCGTGGAGCAAGGTCCCCGAAGGGCATAAGGCGGCGGTCCGGGCAGCTATTTGGGTAAGTTATCATTTTATATTTATTTAATTATCGTGTTCATTTATTTAATTGTATATATTTATTTAAATTTGTTTTTTTATTTATATCATATAAATAAATAAACAAATTTAAATAAATATATAAATTATATTTCTAACTCCGTTTTTAATGTGTTGTATTGTGTATATTTATTTAAATTCGTTTATTTATTTATATCATATAAATAAATAAACAAATTTAAATAAATATATAAATTATATTGCTAACTCTGTTTTTAATGTGTTGTATTGTGTATATTTATTTAAATTCGTTTATTTATTTATATCATATAAATAAATAAACGAATTTAAATAAATATATAAATTATATTTCTAACTTTGTTTTCAATGTGTTGTATTGTGTATATTTATTTAAATTCATTTATTTATTTATATCATATAAATAAATAAACAAATTTAAATAAATATATAAATTATATTTCTAACTCTGTTTTCAATGTGTTGTATTTGATTGCAGACAAAATATGATCTTGCGCCGCACATGAGCACCCCTCGGTGGAAGAGTATTTATGATACCATTAATCACCAGTTACAAAAATCATACAACACCAGCAAGGCTAGTCTGAAGCGAGATTACTGTGTAAAAGACCCCGAGACTGGAGAATACGATGTGGATCAAATTAGGCGGAACAGACCCGACGAGTACACACCTGAAGTGTGGGAGAAACAGATAGAGTTTTGGACTGACGAAGATAACAAGAAGCGATGCTTAACAAACAGCCAAAATCGGTCCAAGGCAACACTTGTCTCCCATGGTTCTCGGTCGATCCCTCGCACTCGACAGCTCATGGTAATTATTATTATTATTATTATTGATTTTACATTATTATTGTTTTTTTTTGTTTTTTTTATTATTATTATTATTATTGTTTTTTATTTTTATTATTTTATTATTATCATTATTGATTTTACATACATATTATTATTGCCGCATTTAATTAGATTGATCTTACTTACGTGTGTATGTACAACAAAAGGCGTCCGAAACCCAACAGGAGCCTACAGAGATCGACATGTTCTATCGTCTGCATACGAATTCAGATGGTGTATTTATAGATGAGCAGTCTCTCCAGTTGTATGTAAGTATTCTTTTCAAAACACACTTTAATGAATCATTGATTAATAATCTAGCAACCCGACTAATATATTTACTATCTTGTGTTATTGTCACCACACAGGATCAGATGAGGGAGCTAGAGGCGACGGGTGAGCACACCACTGCTGAGATCAACAGGATGGTGCGAGGAGGCAAGTTTCGCGGCCACCATCCTGGCGTGGGTATGGTATTGCTGGGATACACCAGTACTCCCCCGTGCTTTTCGCCACCACCCCCTGAGACTCGTCGGGATCGGGATGTTGATTTCATGATGGGCGTGCTGAGAAACGACGGCAGGTATGGCGATCTTTTTGCCGCATATGAGAGTGGTGGTGCTAGCGGGAGTGGGAGTCGCCCGGGTGATGATGCTGGTGCCAGAGGGAGCGGGAGTCGCCTGGGTGATGATGCTGAGGATCGGGAGGGTGGCGATGACGCGAGCTAGTCGTGTCATATATGTGTTTGTTAGTATGGTACATAGTTTCTTTATGTTCATCTTGACTTGTTTCCCTATTATCCTAAATTAGAACGCTTGTTTCCCTAGTATCCTTAACTATCCCGACTTATTCCTAGTATCCATGTGATCATTAGAACGTTATATTATATTTTGGTGCAAGTTTGAACTTATTCCGCGTTTGTGTTGATTTGTATTTCAAGTTTACTTTATATGTGTCTTTTGGTGAGCAAATACAGGTTTTTGTTACAGGTTTTGGTAGATTTTTTCCGGAAAAAATCTGGAAAACGCCTGCTGTGCAGGCAATTTAAAAAAAAAAACCTGCAGACTCTTCCCTAGCGACATGTCGCTGGGGAAACTTTGGTTATTCGTTGACAAGTCAAACGCAAAGCTTTGACAAGTCAAACGTATCAAGAGTTTCCCCAGCGACATGTCGCTGGGGAAACTATGGAAAGCGTTGACAAGTCAACGGCAACGCGACAAGTCAAATGAAAGGAAAGATTCCCCAGCGACATGTCGCTGGGGAAACTTTGTAATTAGCTAAAATGGTTAAGTTTAACTTAATTTTTTCGTTTAATAAGGATTTTTCCCCAGCGACATGTCGCTGGGGAAAATATTGCCACCGTGGCAATCTGTCAGGAAAAGTCTGTGGGGCCTGCGGGTCGCTGGGGGAAGTCGCTGGGATATTTTTAACAACTAGCATACCCCAGTGAATTTTCCCCAACGAAATGTCGCTGGGGAAACTCCAAAATTATCGCTGGGTAGGACGCGAATGTTGCAGTGCTACTTAACACCATGTAATTGGTGTCTAATTTTTTTATTTAGCCCTTGAATTTATATCGAAATAGAATAGAATAGTGAGAGAGTCCCTTTGTCCCTGTACTAAACAATTCATCAGCGCTTTTAATAATAAAAAAAAATCAATCAATCAGGTTGGTAACAAACTGAAATTCAATTTATTTTTAATCAAATCTCATACCCCAAACATCATCTAATCTAATCTAAACTAATTTTAGGTAAGAATTAAATCCCTCATTTTCGAATTCGATTTCTATTTAATTATATATATATATATTAATATTAATTTCATTGGATAATCGTTTTTCCTCTTTTTGATTGCATGTTTAGTATTTGATGGGGTAGGTATTCATGTGTTTTGAATCCCTTTTATTGGAACATTTCAGTTTGTAATAAGCTACCACATGATTTATTTATGTATTGGGTTTATCCTCCATTTTGACTTGTGTTAATGTTTATGAAGATTGTAAGGATGATGAGCTCAACTATAAGGCGGAAAGCTTTGTCTCTCTGCTCATCTGCACTCGCAAATACTACTGTATGTTTACTTCCCAGGATTTTCTTTGTTTTTTCACTTGTTAAATATTTTCTTTACATCACTTTTACCAATACACATTATTGCAAGTAAGAATCGTGGTTGTAGTATACGAGGGTCCAATATTATGTAACATAGTCTCCTATTAGCTTGAATTACCTAATTTTTCATACTTACATTGGTCTCCATCCACATCCACATCCTTTAGGATTTTGTCACTGATTGCATGTATTAGGAAAAACACAGTTTTTGTGCTTTTTAATCTGAATTCGGGTGGAGCAGGTTTAAGAAAATTGTTTTTTGTTATACATGATTGATTAGTTACAATTTTAGTTGCTACTTACTATGATTCTCTCTGGTTCATCTAAGAATTACAATAATATCCAACCACTAGCAGGATCTATATACTTTGTAGTTTGTATACCTGTCTAATCCAGTTCTTTGTGCTCAAATATAGGCCCAGTCTTCATTAGCAGGATCTGCAGCACGAGGGTACGTTGCTGGGAGCCCAATGCTTGAGGTACTTCAGTTTTATTCTTTGTTTTTTCTTCTTGTCTTATAATGATGCACATGTATTTCTTTGACTTTTTCCATTTCAAATAGAGGAACAGTTAAAAGGTCAATGTCATACTGATTCTGATGATTTCTAATTTACACCACCATATGAGATATATCGAACCCTTTTTTTGTGTTTTTAAGGTAGTCTTATGCGACATGGTAAATTAATACGGGTTTAACAGCTTTAAGAAGGCCCACATACTTCGTTAAGCTTTACACAAGTTCAGCTACTAGAGTTACAGTAGTGCTAATGTGCAGCACAATCCAAAATTGAGTCTATTTATGCATTTCTACTTGGTTTTAAGTTTAGAGTCATCCATTTGGAGGCTTGACATTGTTGTTGCTTATCAAATGTTGCAAATTTTTATGTGATACGGACATTCAGTGGCTTAAGTCTTATCCCTCTATGTGCACATGCGTTTGTATTTGTGAATATTTAATATAGATTTAGTGTATCTAGATATTTATAGCTAGCATTTGTAACCCATTTAGTCACATAAATGTGTTTAAGGGTAGTATGGATTATGGAACATTGGAACTTATAAGGTGTTGGGATAATTATGTTTTACAAGTTTAAATTTTTATCATAGACATGCATAATCTATTAGTTAATTTTAATAATTATAAGTACATGTGAGATTACTTTATGTTGCTTAAACCATACGTTTACAATTGAGCAAGTAAAGTGAAATATGGATAAATCTTTTCACATAGTATAAGCCATTTGTCCATTTGGTACTTGTTAGCACTTGATTGCATTTTTAAGCTTGCTATGCTATTCTTACATATGAAGTTGTTCTAGGCATTTGTTAGAGGAACCACATCTGTACCGGAAATTCATCAAGGTACGCTTACTCCAAGATAAGAGTTTCTCTGTTCCTTACACTTGAAATGATGTATGTGCTAACAAAGTGCTATATGATGTATGGCTTGTTCAATGACAGGTGCTCATGTTTATTCGAAATCCTTAAGGTAAATAGATTCTCATTATGACAGTGAAATATATTGTGCTTTCATTGTTCGTTTAGTTTGTTGAACAAGTCCTGAAACTTAATAATTATGGCACAGGGATGTATCATCACTTAAAACAGATTTCTCGACCCAGAAGTGGATTAGATCTTTTGCTACATACAGTGGTACTGCTCTCTTTTGCTACATAATCTGTTCAAAGTTTAAAGTATCTAGTTCATGTTGGATGTAATTTTGTTGGATTGTTGGTCACATCCTAGGCAAATATTATTATTAAGAGCTGGTGCTTTTACAATGAATTTCTATTATGTTCATTTCATTAATTTCAATTACTGTAAGTTACTCATAGTGCAATTATCTGATAACAGAATCTGCTGTTTGTGGTGATATTAAAGAGCCAATTGCGCAAATTCATAACGAGGTATTTAACTTCTTATCATGTGTGGCAACTGTTGTCATTTTTTTTGTCTGACTCTTACAACTCTGACCCTGAAACGATCGTAGACCTAGTTCCGATTCTTATACTTGTTCATTTTCCTTGTCCTTCTAATTTGAAGCTAAATATTGATTAGCTTCCCCTTTTGGCTTTTTCTAGGGCGTTTTCGTTTTGACTGTCTTCTATGCTTGTGTTGCTTTCCTTTCCCTATGCCTTTTGCTTGTTACGTGCGTTTGGCTTTTTTTTTGCCTTGTTAGTTCGGATAGGTTCGTGTGGAGGGTTATGATACGAATTCGGGGATCTAAGTGATAAATATAAAATCTGCTGGAATATTTAGTTTTATTTATTTATTTACTTTCTAGTTATTAAGTGCTTTCCTTGTTTAAGTTATCTTGTTGAACAAGATTAGTGAGTCTTTATATAGGGTTAGGAGTCTATCAGTTGAGGGAGGAGGGAATAGAACCGGTCTTCGGACTTGGAACAGCTTTAGATTAGGGTTTATTGTTCTTTGTTTTCTGTTTTTCTTCATTATTAATAAAAGTATCAGCAAGTTCGTATCAAATTGGTATCAGAGCAAGATCTGTTCATCGGAAAAACTGTTCATCGGAAAAATCATGACTATAAAAAAAAGTTGCAGAACTAGATGCTGAATTCATCGAGTACAAGGCAGAAGTAAAAGCAAGCATGGATGCTTTGGAGAAGAAGATTGACGACAGTATTGGAACGTTAGATGCAAGTATCAAAGCTATGAAGGAAGAATCGGATGCGAAGTTTGAGGAATTGAAACTGTTGATCTTAGGAAAGACTCCTACACAAGCATCAGCTTCTAAGCCACCTTCAAAGGCGAACGTGTATGTGCCACCACCTCGTCTATACGAGGCAGCAAGACGAAACTATGATGATCTTGGGTTGGAATTACATAATTCTAAAGCTGATACAAGCACTACTATTGGAAAAAACTACAGGCCTAAGTATTGGGACGTGGAAGGATCGAACAAACTCGATCCAAAGAAAACGAATGACAAGAATGGTGTGCAATTTAAACCCCTACAAATTCTGGTGCACTATTTGTTGAAGACAAGAATGTAGAAGAAGAGAAAGGCGGAATTGTGTCTGCCAAGGTTCACGACACATGGGCTGAGGCGGGGCTGAAACATGGATCATACTTGCTGCTTGATAGGGTACTCGACGATCGTTGGTATTTTCTTGATAAATCGGGATTAAGCAAAGAGCCACTTTGTCGATCTAATTTGGAGGTACACTTGCACTTTCATGTTGATCGACTAGAGTCACGTTCACAAGTGAAAACCTGGGATCCAGGAATCAAGATTGTCAGAAGAAACACCTTGAGGACAAGGTGTTTTTTGGGGGCAGGAGTAATGATACGAATTCGGGGATCTAAGTGATAAATATAAAATCTGCTGGAATATGTAGTTTTATTTATTTATTTACTTTCTAGTTATTAAGTGCTTTCCTTGTTTAAGTTATCTTGTTGAACAAGATTAGTGAGTCTTTATATAGGGTTAGGAGTCTATCAGTTGAGGGAGGAGGGAATAGAACCGGTCTTCGGACTTGGAACAGCTTTAGATTAGAGTTTATTGTTCTTTGTTTTTTGTTTTTCTTCATTATTAATAAAAGTATCAGCAAGTTCGTATCAGGTTAGAACTAGGTTTAGGGGCTATATGGTTAGTTTAGATTGTTTGGTTTTTGTTTCCCTTCTTGCTTTTCTAGGTGCGTTGTAGTTCTCTGCGTGCACCTTTTTGCGTTCGTCCTCGCTATAGGCCGAGTTTCCCTCTGCTTTCTGTTCTTGGTGGTATGCCTTTTGTTTGCCTGTTCGGTATGCCTTTTGTCTGCCTGTTGTGATATCTTTTTTTTTTCTTCGAGTATATGCGGCTCTGCTTCCCTTATCTTGTGCTTTGCTGACTATTTTGTTCCTTCTGTGTTTTGCCTTTACTCCATGCACCTATGCTTTTGTTTTCTTGTCCTTGGTAGGTTCTCTTAATCTCCTTTCTTTAGTCCTTTTGCCATGTTTTGGTGATTATGTCCTCTCTTTGCGGCTCTATGCTCTTTTGCTCTCTTGCTTTTATTGCCTTCTAGTTTTTGACTCATGCCTTCTGGTACTTGTTTGCCTGCTCGGTTTTTTGCTTCCGTGGGCTTACGCGTGTTTGGTTTCCTTTGGTACTTTGTGTTGTTTGCTATTTTGCTTCGCCTATCTTTCCGTGTGATTTGCTTGCCTATGTGTTTTACTTGCCTGTGTATCTTGCTTCCTTGTCCTATTCCGACGTGTTTCCGTTCTTTACCAGGCTTTCGAAAAAAAAGTATATAATAATAATCAAGAAAAATTGAAAAATCAATTAAATTGGCGTCCTTTTGCCTTCTCTTACACGGAGGTCTACCTGGAAGCAGTCTCCTTGCCCACGGGTTTTCCCAAAGGTAGGGGTATGATCTGTCTACATTTTACCTCCCCCATACCCTGCCCAGACGGGATTGGGTTTCGTTGTTGTGTTTCCTGGATTTGAGATAAAAAAAAATGCCGATCCTCAACTAAATTGAGGAAATAGGACTATACATTTTACCTCCCCCATACCCTGCCCAGACGGGTTTGGGTTTCGTTGTTGTGTTTCCTGGATTTGAGATAAAAAAAAATGCCGATCCTCAACTAAATTGAGGAAATAGGACTATACTAAATAACAATTCAAGTTTCAATGTTATGTAACAGTGTGCACCTATTTGAAGAACACGATCTCGGCACTGAAAGTTATACAAGTATTCTAGAATTGATTTTACCCTTCTTTATTTCATATTCCATCCACATCAATCCAACAATTGCTAACGTAGTTTAATGAATCATATGTTGCTCAATACTCATTTAGCCACTAATGACAATATAGTGGGATCTTGGTAGACAGAAGTAATACTTGTCCATTAAAGGTGACATCTTTTAATCTATTTACTCACGTGGAGGTGGCAATTTGCGCCCAAAATCATAAAAATGGGCTTCTTAGGCTAATTTGTAGAAAATATGGGCGCATTTAGCCCCCTCCTTTTTTTGAAATGGGCATGTATGGCTTTATTCAATAGTTAAATGGGCATTAACGGGTACATGTTTTCTCTCAATTGGAGAACATGGCAATTGTTTATTAAAAAGACTCATAAAATAATCTATTTAGTTATTTAAATATAAATGAAGTCTTAGGTTTGGGGAATTTTTTTTGGTGTTTGGGGTCTTTTCTAAAGAGATTCGTATAACGGCTCACCCGTGCCTGTTTAAGCCTGTGCCCGTTCGCACCCGTGAGGCCAAAGCTTGACTGGCCCGCCCGTTTTGCCACTTACGGATTGGTCTATTTTGGTTATGATTATCTGTACCGGGTCAAATAAGTAATCAAAGTAAAGGAAACTGTTCATATGGGTACAGTCACCCACAGTTGTACTTTAATGCATAAAAACCTCCTAACCTTATCTTTATCAGAACTTAATTATTGAAGTATTATATTTTATAATCAAAGTTATCGAACACAGTAATTATGTAATTAAAAATTTAAATAGCGGGAAGAAAGCTTTCTAGGTGAACCTAACCCGAGGCCTGAGGCCGTATATTTAGAGGGCGGCACATAACATTTCTTGAGGTGTTAAATTCTAACCAACCCGCCCGATGCATTTTTCCATCTCTACTGACAATATATTGTAGCAATAGGTAAAGAGGTAACAGTTCACTGATACTTATATAAGAATGTAAACCTGAAATTTACTTCTGGAACTGATGAACTATTTTATTGGTATAACCAGAGTGGCATCAATTTTTTTTTCACAGTTCTGAGTAACTGTGTCGTGTATCTTCTTACAGGGTAACATTGCTGAAACCGCCAAGAAGACGCATAATGGCCCAGCTTATTTCACTGCATCTGGCGCGGTGATTGGAAGTGTTTTAAGTGCTCCCATCGTAAATGCTCCACCGGTAGGGTCTATAAACTTTTTTTTTATCAGAATACTAAATTTAATGCGTTTTAAGTCTTCCCATCGTAAATGCTCCACCTGTAGGGTCTATAATTATCATTTTTTTGTGCTAGAATACTTAATTTAATGCTTGGCCATTACATTTTAGTTATAATCTACTTGACAGAGTTGGGGTTTATTCTTGTACAACTTTATGATATGTCTTGGGATTTAATGTTTGGGTAAGGTCATCTCCAAGCATATGCTCCAGAAGTTCTTCAAAATTGAAGGGAAAGTGGCATTCATCCTCTAAAACCTTGTCATCTTCAACCACATACTCAAAATTTATACTTTAGACCTCTTTACACTAAATTGATTTTATATTTGCCCAATCACTAAATTTTTTCACATTCCTCAAGGTATATAATATATAAATAAATTATTATATGTTTGGAGGATGAATAGCGATCCTCCATATAGAGAGGATTTTAAGCAATGCTCCAAAATTTTCTCCAAATTTGGACCATGGTTGGAGATGAGTTTTGATATCGCATTCTTCAAATATTGTGAAAATGTTGGTGTAAATGCTATGGTTGGAGATGCCTAAGGGTGTTTACAGTCACAGATTCATGGGTCAAATAATCACTTTTGGCTAATGCATAAACTGAAGTTACCTGCACATTCTATAAATCTAGTTTTAAAGACTCTTTATGCCCACTTCAGAAAACGTTGGCCTTGTGTATCAATCCATATTTATTAAACAATCAGAATTTCCAAAACACTTAAACGTTTGAAAACAACAATAAAACATTAGGACATTATCTTCTTTCTATGGTGCGTTTTATAACAACTGATATCTGGTACTAAATATTAAATATCTGATTACTACGGAGTACTAAAAAGTACTTACAATGCAGAAAAGTCTTTTAAAAATTTGTCAGTCTTAACTGGTTAATAATGGCATTATAGTGGAATTTGCAAAGCAGATCATATTATGAATATCACCTATTCTGTTTAAAATGGGAGGCTTTTTGATTGTTTAAATCTAATTTTTTTTCTTTCTTTGCAGGCGGCTAAATTCGGCATGGGCTCTGTAGCCACTTCATCTTTCATACCCAGTCTTGCACTATTCTGGCATATAAATAATGGCATGGAAGAGATTCTGGCAGATTACGTTCACCATGAAATGACTCGCAGCTTGGTCTTGGTCATGATGAGACTCTTCCTTATAGTTGCTGCAAAGGATGTTTTCGTGGCTACAAATTGAGCCAACCCTTTTGCGCATCCATAGTTACCAATGTTAGAGAAGCTGTCTTGTTCTTGTTGCATATTGGAGTTGTTGAACCTTGTTCTTGAAAAAAATACCGAATAAAGATTAGTCCTAGAAGTTATATAACAGACTTGGGCTACAATTGTCAGTTTTGAGAATTTAGTTGATGGAATGTTCGATTGCTTTTCTTGTTCATTTGAAGGTTATTTTTTTTCCCCAAATCAAGCTGCCCTTTTTATCCTATCTAGGTGTTGTTAAACTAACCCGGTACATCATATTCAGCATCATTAGTAGACTTGCTATGGTAACAGAGCAAATACTTAGGTCCTACTGCTTGTGCGTGTATAAATGAGAGAATGTGAATGAATGATAGAATTCAACTCCAGGTTAATAAGTTTCTTTTCGTTTGTCTCTGATACAAGATTTGCAAGCTTCCTCATGCCCTTGTAACTTAATGCTCTCTGGTAGTTCAATCCATCAAATTATGTTTGGCACTTTCACAAGCAACATGTCGACTGCATTACAAGAAAGGTCAACATGAGTATGAGACGAGGTTTACGGCTGTTGAGATGAATCTGTCACACTTCTACACCCTTAGTCTAGTTTTCTTTTGACGTAAATATGACTGCTAATTCTTCTTAGTCGACCCAGTGCATTACAAATAAACATATCCAAGTCATGAACATCTGGCTATGCGGCAGGTTCAAATTCCTTCTTTCTTCATAGTAATGTTTATGTTCTTTGATGGCTTTCTCCAACTGCCGATGCTACACGTATCTAGTTTGTAGGCAGTATGTACCACTTCAAGACTTTTACCATCAAAATGTTTTTTACCCTGAAAGTTAATTAATGGTATGACATTTTCAGTATTGATTTCATTTCCCGCTCAAATACCTAACCAGTGCCACCATGAGAATGCTATAATTTTCATAAATTGATGTTCTTACGGTAGTAAACAAAACGCCCAAAAGGGTACCAACTAAGAATTAAACACACACTTCTCTCCACACTTAACCTTATCCAGAAACCTCCCTTATCCAATCTATTTCTATACTTTCTCCAGGGTCGGCTACCGTCCGGATCTTCTTCCTCTATCATCTTTTGTAAATATACTCTCCTAACTCTCATAATAATAACCCATTGCTTTCAGATCTGCCACTTCTCAGTGCCGTCGCTCTTCATCCGGTCACTGCTGGTCCACCGTCGTCTCCACCGCCTCATCCCTTCCACACTACTGATGGCTTGCTGCTGCATTGGTTTTGGATTTAAATTTGTTTGGCTTTGGTTTGGCTCTTTTAGAGATGTTAGGTTTTATCATCTTTGTATGTTTTGTGCTCCAAGCTACATCATCTTCATATGGGTGTGTTCGCGAAAAGCCCACATTGGTGAATCTCCCTCACCCTTGTATTGTGTTGCTATCCCCGTGTCACAATCTTTACGGTGTATGTCTTGGTTTGTTTCAACTTGTTACCTTGTGTATTATGTTTGACAAATCAGTTTCAATTTTGCCTTTTATGTTCGATGTAACTTGTTGTTTACAACTTTTCTCCGTTTGTGAGGTGTGATAATGAAGCTTATGTTAAAAAAAAAAATAAAAAAAAAAAACAAAACAAAACACCCAAACAATCATCTTCATTTTGCAGTTTTCTAGTGTCTTTCACACTTTAAGGACAAAACCCATTTGTGAGCTCACAAGGTCTTTCAGGTTTATCGTACTCCCATTACACATTCACTTTAGGGTCTCTAAAATTCGTCAGAGATGGCACTTGTAGGTCAAGACGGATATAGTTATGGGAGAGGAAATAAGAACAAAATCCATGCAGTGCCAAGATGAGTTTTGGTTTGCTGCTCATTGGAGATACAAAGAAAGTGCTTGCTAAGACTCTTCGTTTGTGCTCCAAATGGTTGAATGGGATGGTTGGGTCGTCACGTGGCAATGTGAGAATATGGGCGGTTAACCATGTGTGGTTATACATCTTCACGTGTTATATGATTTATTCACAACGGTTTTGGTTTTGAATTTATCAATTATCGGTAGTTTTTTTCCCTTTTTAGACACCTAAGATGTACCGTGAATCTGGAATATTCAGCATAATTTAAGGCGGGGAAGTGATGCCAAATCGTATAAGGCTAATAAGCAAAGGATCCTCAACTCCTAATAAGCTCAGAGGGTGACCAACTTACGCAGCTTCCGATCTTTGGCATATGGGAGTGTGGGGCGATGCTTTTGTATGATGATGGCAACATGGAAGACGATCCATTGAGCTGTTACGAGTCGTGGAATCACGTCACTGGTGGAGATCTCTCTTTATTTCAACTAACGACATACAAGAAAATACATCCTTGACACCAAAAATTGCAGCGGCAACGGCATACTAAAGTAGGTATCTTTGGGACTTTGGGTTTGCCTGCTCAGAGTGATTTGAATTGTAAGTGTTGGGAAAGCATGCATATATGACCCTAATTATCAGGTGATGCATGTACTCCTCTCTAATATATAGGGATCCCATGAAGGACTACCTTAGCTTGAACTTGAACTGAAACACCCTAAACATAGTCTCCTTCTGGGTTGATAAAGGCCATTCTTGATTTAAGTTTCAATCATCTCAGCAGAAGGCGTCTTGGCCAATAGGTAGGTGTAGGTTGTATCAACTTCTTTCGTGACAAAAATGTGTCCATAAAACAAAAATTTTGTCATATACACATGAACCAGAGACTAGAATAGTAATTTGTTTGACCAAAGTCACTTACGAGTACTTCTTTGAAATACAAGTCTGCATATGGTTCGCTAAATCACTAATGGCTCAATTGTCTAAACTTTATTTCATATTTAGTTGTTCAAAGTTAGAACACCTAACACCTTATAGCTTTTGAACAAGATGTAATGTTTACAAGAATTCATTGCCACAACACTCTGCACGATATTTGTAACTACTATTCCTCCACAAATACATCAAACGAAAACTATAAAAAGAGGTGGTTCCGCAATTTACTTTGCTGTGCAACGACCACCTAAAATGTAGTTAACATGAGAAAAACCGAATAAAGAAAGGATCTGATACACATACATTTGCCAAAAAGGTCAGGCTAAATTGTGATCTATTAAGCTGTATCCATGGGGTAGCAGCCAAGGACTCTAAGAAATCTGGAAAATTCCTGCAATTATCATCAAACAAAAAATGTAAATCGCTGAATTTATTCGATAGAGCTGTTGTGTTTATGCTCGATATATAATTTAGGCTTCGTTTGTTTTTTCGGAGCTTTTTCCTCTTCATCTGCAAACCATGTCTGCAGAAGAAGAGATACATCTAAAGTCTTCATCTGCAAGAAGAAGATTGTTTGTTTTACTTTTTGCTTTTGAAGAGAAGAGAAGAAAAGAGGTGGCGTTGGGATAGTGGTGATAGGGTTTGTGTTTTAAGAAGAGAAGAAAAGAGGAAGATGATAGTCTATAGTGTGAAGAAGGAAAAAGAGCTTTTTAGCTCTTTTGTTTGAAAAAAAACAAACAAAAAACCTCTTCCCGCTTTAGATAAAAGAGGTAAGAAGAGGTAAAAAGAGGTTTTTTGAAAAAAACAAACAAGGCCAAAAACTTAATATGTTTTATTCAAATAAACAGAAGAGTGAATTAATACCATTATTTCACTAGTTTTTCAAATAGTAACCGACGCCTTTGTGAAGTCAAAATTTGATAAAATTAACACATTCTGTCCATTAGATATGTAGATTACTACAAATCACGGTTATATCATGCCATGCATACTAAAAGAAATGCAAGGTTTGACTTTACACATAATTCAAAGATAAGTATTGCAAGAAATAAGAATGCACATAAAATACTCCTTAACACAATAATAAAAGCTTTTGATCCATAATTAATTATTTACCAACATGTTGATACCATCATATATCGCAGAAGATTTTGAGCAACCAAATATGATTAGGTGAAAATAGCGCCACTGTTTTTTATTTGCTGAATCATATGAGAAGAAATTCTATCGAGATATAGATGATGAAGTACCTGTAGATGTCCAAGAGCATATTGGGCACGAGGCTCAGCCATCGAAGCTTCAAAGTCGATGTAAAATAGGTAGTCAAAGTATCTGTGACAGTCAAAGTAAGGGTTTAAAATCTTCCAGCGATGAACGTGAATAGTCGAATTTGCACATTTTTCAAATATCTATCAACACTTCAACACTCTAGTATATAAATAATGACTTTATCAAATATAATTATCTTAAAAATAACATGAACATTTTAAATTAAATGATTTTGGAGATTTTAATGGTGCGTTTAGTTGGAAAACATTTTCATTCATTTTCAATTTTTTGTTTTGTAGAAAAAAGAAGAGGTTTTCATCTCCACAAAACACATGAAAATTTAGAAAACGCGTTTAGTTAGATAAACATTTGTTTGTGTTTTCCACTTTGCAAAAAAAAAGAAAACACAGAAAACAAATGAAAGTTGTTTTCTTGTTTTGTGTACAAAAGGGCAAAATAGGAATTTTGTGTTTTGTAGAGATATTTTTTGGAAAACAATGATTTGAACGCGATTTCTGTTTTCCTTGTTTTCTACAAAACAGTTTATGAAAAATAGGGTGTTTTTCATCCAACTAAACGCAACCTAAGCATTTAAAACACATGGGTTGTTTTACTGGTTTGACTGCTTTATTTTACCCAATGTGTTTTTGTTATACTGGTTTGACCCACGTGAGAGGAAACAATAGCCCTAAATCCCCTAATATATCTGTTAGCCTCAAAATATTGAGTCAAACAAGAATGCTCGGTCATATGTTTATTATGTATCGTATATTTAGAACGTTGCAATAGGTAGTATATTAGTCGTGTTATTACGGGCTTAACTTTAAGCTAAGGTTCATTAATAAGTAACCAACGCCCAAAAGGAAAGCCCGACCCATGATCATATAGCCCATTAAGCTACATGTAAGCAAAGGCTATATAAACCCTTCCTAACATGTTAGGAAGGGTGTTGGTGATTCATTTTTCTCTTAATCTAATAGTTCACAAATTCACACACTTCTCTCTCTTTTCTCTCTCTAGTTTCTCTCTCTAAATTCATCTCATTTCTACCTTTCTTTCTTCATTAATCATATAGAATCATCACATACTAGGGACAACAATTGGTATCAATCGCCATGGGGTAGTTTTTGTGATTCGTTGTTGATTTACTACTTAATTCGTGTGATTTTACCATAAAATCTACTCGGATTCAAGTGTTTTCTTATGTTTTTCGTACTCTAAAACTTCCTCCTTTAATCTCTACATCTTTCATACGTGTGGTAAGATTTTGGTTACTTTGGTTTGGATTGAAACACGAAATCCAAGGTAAAAATCCATACTTTCTTGCTGTTTTAAGTCTCGGCTTAATTTTAGGAGTACGATCTGATTTTGTGATTACATAAACCCTGGGGGTTTCTACTTGCGATCCATAGTCACGATCTAATTCTACAATCTTACTGCGATCACTCAGTACGATCTGTGAGTACGATCACTCACCACGATCTGTGAGTACGATCACCTAGTACGATCAAGTGAGTACGATCCAAGAGTACGATCACTTGAGTACGATCCAAGACTGCGATCAGAGTGCGATCTGGAGTACGATAGGTAAGTACGATCAAACTACGATCAGAGTACGATCCAACTGCGATCGAGGAGTACGATCAGAGTACGATCCAACTGCGATCAAGGAGTACGATCATAGTGCGATCAGAGTGCGATGGGTCTCGTTGCGATGGACATCTAAATTTTGTTCGAGTATTTTTTAGATTTAGCCACTATCTAGACTAGTCTCGGAACGTAGGTTACACGAAGATTAAAAAAAAAAAAAAAAAAAAAAAAGTGTTAAAATTTTTAGGTCAAGTAAAATCAAATTTTTTCCATACTAGTTGTAGGCTATTTCTAGCTTGATTTCAAAATTTGGTGATTACAAATTTTTTAGGTCTACCGTTTTGTCGGACTGAGGAATTTATTGTCGGACTGAAAAAAAAAAAAATCGCAATTTTCGGAATTTCAACAACCAATCAATCACAACACAACTACTTAAGATCCACATTCGATTCATCATTCAGAGAATATTGAGATTATTGAGATGGATTCTACCGCTGAATATCGTGTGACGAACAACAACATAATGGTGGCAGGTAACAAAGAAATACCACCAATGCTTGTGTCGGGTCGATATGATCAATGGCAATCCCGTTTTATACGTTACCTTGACACAAAACCTAACGGTGATGCTTTAAGGCAATGTATCTTGGAAGGACCCTATAAACTCTCTAAGGATTCAAGTTCCTGCAGTACCAGCCACAGACACAAGTGATGCACAACCCGCATATGAACGTGATGAAAAGAGTACCGACCTCACCCCAGAGAACCGTGCGTGGTTTGATGCAGAGAAGGAAGCAATCTACTTAATTCTCAGTGGCATTGGAGATGAAATTTACTCTACGGTTGACGGATTTCCTACTGCTCAAGAAATGTGGACGACCATTGAAAGATTGCAACAAGGTGAATCACTTAACAAACAAGATGTGAAAACTAAGATGTTTTGGAACTTTGGCAAGTTTACATCAAAGGATGGGGAATCAATTGATTCTTATTACTCCCGATTCTACAAGATGATGAATGATATGACCCGAAACAACTTGCAAGTTTCCACCATGCAAGTCAATGTCCAATTTCTACAGCAACTTCAACCAGAGTGGACACGGTTTGTCACCTTAGTGAAACAACAACAAAAGTTAGACGAAGTTTCATATCACAAGCTCTTTGACATCTTGAAACAATTTCAAAATGAGGCAAATGAACTTCGAGCTGAACGAGTTGCAAAGATTTCCAATCCACTTGCTTTGGTGTCTACCACTCAACATTACCCAGATTATCACTCTCATACTTCAAAGACCTACTCTACTCAATCATCATCACCACGATCATCCACTGTCTCTAAGTCACATGCTCCAACACGATCCCGTGGCAAAGAAGTTGCAAGAGCACCATCACCCATACCTGAGCAATCATCCGAAAAAGACAGTGATGAAGAAGTAGCTCAAAGGGATAGGGAATTCAAGCAACAAATGGCTTTCGTTATGAAGCAATATAAGAAAATCTACAAACCCACCAACAACAACCTTCGAACATCTTCAAACTCGAGGAACACCCATGCACAGAGTCCTCCAAGGTATGACACACGAAGACGTGCTGAGAGTCCTCCAAAGTATGATCGACAACCTAAGTATGATAATCAGAGGGTGGCTACTGTTGTTGGAAATAGGGAAACTGTTGGTACTCAAGTTGTGCAACAAAGTGGGATTCAGTGTTATAACTGCAGAGGTTTTGGGCATTTGGCTAGGGAATGCAGGCAGCCAAAGAGGGTTAAAGATTATGGTTATCATAAGGAAAAGATGCTGTTGTGCAAGAAAATGGAAGCTGGAATCAAGTTATCAGCTGAGGAAGGAGAAATGCTTGACGACACAGATGATGAAGTCTCCGACCAAGAACTCGAAGCACATTATTCATACATGGCAAAGATTCATGAGGTCCTTAACGTCACTGAAGATGACAATGGTCCTATCTTTGATACCGAGCCAATTGATAAGGTACAAGATAATGCTGAATATAATGTGTTTGGTGATACACATGAGCATAGTGATCTACCAACAACAATTACTGACACGTGTATGATGGAAACGGTTGATAGCAATACCACACCCGATTCATCAAACATGTGCAATAATGAGTTTGAGGATGATCAACATGCAAATGAGTATGATGACGAGGAGCGTGTCGCGCTTGCTAATTTAATTGCTAGTTTACAAAAAGATGTCAATGAAAATAGAAAGAATCAAAAGCAATTAAAGAAGGCAAACACAACGCTCACTCAAAACATTGAAGAATGCAAAGCCGCTCTTATAAAATCTAGTGAGACTATTGATAGTTATAGGACTGAGCTTCTTCAAAAGACCAACGAGCTTGAGGGGTACAAAAGTCGTGTCATCAACGTTAAAAAGGACGATTTTGAAAATAAATACAATGAAGCTCTTGCTTTGTTAACTAAAGAAAAACGTCAATTTAATCTATACTACATTATAAAGGGTGTATCCCTTTGGTTGAAAGTTGAAAATGTTGAATGGTTGAAAAATGTCGGTCCCACTAATTTATCTATACTACATTATAAAGGGTGTATCCCTTTGGTTGAAAGTTGAAAATGTTGAATGGTTCAAAAATATGGGTCCCACTAATCTATATTTATACTACATTATAAAGGGTGTATCCTTTTGGTTGAAAGTTGAAAATGTTGAATGGTTGAAAAATGTGGGTCCCACTAATCTATATCTATACTACATTATAAAGGGTGTATCACTTTGGTTGAAAGTTGAAAATATTGAATGGTTGAAAAATGTGGGTCCCACTAATCTATATCTGTACTACATTATAAAGGGTGTAGACCTTTGGTTGAAAGTTGAAAATGTTGAATGGTTGAAAAATGTGGGTCCCACTAATCTATATCTATACTACATTATAAAGGGTGTATCCCTTTGGTTGAAAGTTGAAAATGTTGAATGGTTAAAAAATGTAGGTCCCACTAATCTATATCTATACTACATTATAAAGGGTGTATCCCTTTGGTTGAAAGTTGAAAATGTTGAATGGTTGAAAAATATAGGTCCCACTAATCTATATCTATACTACATTATAAAGGGTGTATCCCTTTGGTTGAAAGTTGAAAATGTTGAATGGTTGAAAAATGTGGGTCCCACTAATCTATATCTATACTACATTATAAATGGTGTATCCTTTTGGTTGAAAGTTAAAAATGTTGAATTGTTGAAAAATGTGGGTCCCACTAATCTATATCTATACTACATTATAAATGGTGTATCCCTTTGGTTGAAAGTTGAAAATGTTAAATGGTTGAAAAATGCGGGTCCCACTAATATATATCTATACTACATTATAAAAGGGTGTATCCCTTTGGTTGAAAGTTGAAAATGTTGAATGGTTGAAAAATATGGGTCCCACTAATCTATATCTATACTGCATTATAAAGGGTGTATCCCTTTGGTTGAAAGTTGAAAATATTGAATGGTTGAAAAATGTCGGTCCCACTAATTTATCTATACTACATTATAAAGGGTGTATCCCTTTGGTTGAAAGTTAAAAATGTTGAATGGTTGAAAAATGTGGGTCCCACTAATCTATATCTATACTACATTATAAAGGGTGTATCCCTTTGGTTGAAAGTTGAAAATGTTAAATGGTTGAAAAATGCGGGTCCACTAATATATATCTATACTACATTATAAAGGGTGTATCCCTTTGGTTGAAAGTTGAAAATGTTGAATGGTTGAAAAATATGAGTCCCACTAATCTATAGCTATACTGCATTATAAAGGGTGTATCCCTTTGGTTGAAAGTTGAAAATGTTGAATGGTTGAAAAATATGGGTCTCACTAATCTATATCTATACTACATTATAAAGGGTGTATCCCTTTGGTTGAAAGTTGAAAATGTTGAATGGTTGAAAAATGTGGGTCCCACTAATATATATCTATACTACATTATAAAGGGTATTATAAAGGGTGTATCATTTGGTTGAAAGTTGAAAATGTTGAATGCTGGAAAAATGTGGGTCCCACTAATGTATATTTATATCTATACTATCTATAATGGAGGGATAGAAAATGTTGAAAGTTGAAAAAATTCAACAAAGCTTGTCATGTAAGGAACTTATGAAAAATAGATATTGCTGGAAGATATTGATAGATAGGAAACTATGTATTAATACAGAAATGTATACTCCACTGTGAATGCACATTCTGTGATATTTAAGGGAAGACAAACATAGATTAAATGTTGCTAACGATACATCATAAGTCAACCCGAAAAAAGAGTAGCTTACACCATACTATTCTCTAAGTTTTTAGCTTTTTTTGCTTATTTTAAAATTCGATTTTCATTCTTGAATCAAAATATCTTTCATCTTAAATATTACAAGTAACATTTTTTCTTCACATTGTATTTTCTTTTTCATTGTTAATAAAACCAACATTTGTTTCTTTTGCATTCTTTGTTTTTTCCAGATGGATATAGCATTTGAAGAAACTTTGTGAAAACATATGAATAAGCTTATTGCTTTTGAAGGTATTCAAATATTTTTAATAATCTCTTGTGAGATAAACCTATTCTTTTGCATACTGCTATGGTCTCATCTATTTGATTTGCAAACCATGATCCTATAATTCATGATGGTAACTGGTAAGAACTTAAATGTCTTCTACCCTTTTAGTTAAAACTATTGTTCGGTAATGGGAGTAGTTTCACAGGGTCAAATTGAACATTTTTGGGTGAGCTTTACAAAGTCATCAACTCGTCATATGTTGTTATCGAGGTTAGTGAGAGTTTAACTGATTTACTGTCTTGATTAAATGCTTATTTCACAAGGTTTTTCTTGTTTTGCACATGATCAATACATGTGTAGTTTAAAGACGTTGCAATGTTTGGTACTTTATGGTACTTTATGGTACTCATGTTAATCGTACTTGATTTTAACCTTAATGCAAGCGAGATCATTTTTTTAGTATTTAACAAGCTTCTTGATTTTTAATCTTAATGATTAAACTTTATCTTTTTCATACTACAGATCTATCAGAAACTCATGAAATCTGCAATGATGAACTGTCGCGACAGTAAAGAGAAATTTTTTGCGGTGGCTGTTGAAGCTGCTTTAAAGTTGCTCAACATTCACATGTTGACCTTTTTCATTCTCTTATGGTTGTCGATTTATTAGTGTTAAGATACTTGAATCACTCTCATATACTTTTTTGATGATTTTGTAGGAGGCTTTTACCCGAATGAACATAACTCTAAATCATATGAGTTTATTACCAAACAACTTACCAGAAAAACCCTTAAACATTTACTCAAGGTTCGATCTTTTATTTATTTGTAATTTGTAAGAAAGTATATAATCGCATATCCAACTTTGGTTTGTGTAAATTGAACTTAATTTTGTCAATTTTGTTTTTGGAGGGTTTGTATGATTTTGTATTTTTGATGGCCAAACTTGGGCATTGGTTAATCTAAAAGATCATTTTTTTAAATTCTTGTATGGATTTATTGAAGTTGACATCTTCAAAAGATCTAATGAGAAACAAATTTCGTATGAAGACATGTAGCAGATGCAATATATCAAGCTAATAATATTTTTTTATGTAACTAACATATAGTATTTGCGCTGTGGTAGATCATATAGGATTTATGTAATATAACAATTTGTGCTGCAATGCGCATCATTTCCTGATTTTCTAAGGAGCTTTCATATCATCCACTTTTCGCTAAAGAATTCATGTCTTCGATCTAACAGTTACTAATAAACTTAAGATAACAATGCATCAACCTTGATCACAAATAAGGTGGATATAGATCAAAGAGCATTACATCGACAGGAAAGTCTTAACCTGGTAAACGTCTTTTGGGTGTTGACTTGCCCTTTTCTAATGATCTAGCCTACCATAATATTAAACCCATGGACTATATCTTCAAAACCCTCTGTAACCAATCAACATAATATTTAGCGCGATAAAAGATAAGATTGAATGTAACTATCACATGATGAGTGTGTATTTAATTTCTCATCATCAAAACAAAGGCCTTTGCAAGTGTTATTATGCCTCTTAATCTGTTAATGTTATTATTAGTCGCACATCAATTTTTATGGTTTATCTTTGCAATATGATTTGAAAAAATCTTACTATGTGTGGCCCATTTTGAGTTTTAGGTTTGATTAGCAGTATATTTAAAATCGTCGTACTATCCCGAATAATAATTTAAATTTATGTTATTGTTTACTATATGATAAAAAGTGTTTCATAGTACCAAAACAACATGGTAAGTATTATGATAACAATTTGGTGCTATTTAATACTTAATGGTTAAATAGGAAAAAAAACTAAATTTATTAAGTTATATACAAAAATATTTATTTGTGACTTAATTAATAAAAAATATTTGTTTGTGACTTAATAAATAAAAGTAACTTAAAATATTGAATAACTGCATTAAGTAATCCCAGAATGATATTCCGTTACATATAAGCTAAAATTTAGGATGTCTTGATGAGTTAGGGCATCCATCATGATGTATTATGAAAAGATTTATAAAATTTTGAAGAGAGTTAAAAACTTGTAAATCATAATGGACATTCTTTTTAAAATTGTTTATTTAAAAAGGTCTAAAATATTATACATCTTTATTATTTTAGTGCATGTGATTATGTGATGGATTTATCTCTACTACAATGCATTTAGAATATCTCTTTTAATGGGAAGGCTTAAAATTAGGACATTCTAACTTCTTAATATAGAAATCAATTCATCGGTACACGTGTTTTACCACTAGATCAATTCGGTCAAGTCACTGGGTCACTGATTTGGCCACCGGGTTAACTCGTTCGAGTTACCGGATCACTGATTCGACCACCGGGTTAACCCGGTCGAATCGTCGGGTTAGCGCTTCACCCATTGGGACAATTAACATACCATTAACTATTTGAAGCTAGGTAATGCCGCAGCTATGCGCGGGTATACGTCTAGTGTTTTATTAAGTGATGAACGTCAAAAAACGTACCTTGCCACAACAAAAGTTAATAAACTTGAACAGAGGCTTTCTATGAACACCACCGATTCTGCTAAAATTCTTGACGAGAAGAAACAAGAGGTTGAAACATTAAAACAAGATTTTAAAAATAGACAAAGCAAAGATACTGAAAAAGTACAGGATCTCGAAAAACAAGTCGATTTTTTGAAAAAAGTTGTTTATAATACACATGACTCTATTCAAACCGTCAGAATGATAGCACCTCGGTCGTTTTTCAAGGGTCAACCTAGCTTTGCCACCCCCAAGTACCTCGAACAAGCTCAAGCTGCAAACCCCCATTTATATCTTGACGAGTCCGAATGGACCAATCATGATTGCCCTGTAGCTAACCTCGATAGTGAAGAGACGTCCCTTTGGGATGAGGAGAGTAGATCACCGGTCAATAAAGATTTTGTGAAACCATACAACTATGCTTGTGAAAACAGTCTTTATGGTCTTTTCACTCCACAAAAACAGAAGTCTCGTGAGGAATTATTTTTAGAATGCAAACAAAAAAGAATTCAATGGAAAAAAGCTTTTACCACTAAGAGGAAAACTAATGTTTTTAAATATATTAACTATCTGCCTCTAGATGCTTCTAAAAGCAAAAGTAGAAAAATACTTGGTTTTCTTAAACACCACGTTAATAATGTTCAATCAATTGTTGAAAGCGATTGGGAAAAACGACAAAAGGATAAGTGGAAAACCGAGATTCCTCACGACATAACTGTGCTTGTGAAAGAACTTTTAATACCAAATACGAAGATAATAAAAGAACATGTTCTTGAGTTTGAAAATTTAATTCAGTCTGAAATGTTTGATGATTTGAAATATGTTGAGTCTACCGATTTAGGACGAATGTCAAAGCCATTCAATCCGTGTCTATGTTTTGTCTCGAGAAGGTGGCGTCACGGTGTACACAGCAAAGTCAATTAATAGTGTGAGCATGTGGATGAAGACACAAGATCGCAAGATGGCAAAGACAAGTCAAGGATGATTTGAAGATCTCAAGCTTAAAGACAAAGTCGAAAGACAACGACAAAGGCTCAAAGATCACAGCATGAAGGAACAAGACTACTATTACACGTTCAAGACTCATTTATGGAGAGATTAGTAATCTCTACAAATTTCCTAAATGACCAAGGTTTATGACCTCTCATTGGGGGAGATTGTTAGCCTCAAAATATTGAGCTAAACAAGAATGCTCGGTCATATGTTTATTATGTATCGTATATTTAGAACGTTGTAATAGGTAGTATATTAGTCGTGTTATTACGGGCTTAACTTTAAGCTAAGGTTCATTAATAAGTAACCAACGCCCAAAAGGAAAGCCCGGCCCATGATCATATAGCCCATTAAGCTACATGTAAGCAAAGGCTATATAAACCCTTCCTAGCATGTTAGGAAGGGTGTTGGTGATTCATTTTTCTCTTAATCTAATAGTTCACAAATTCACACACTTCTCTCTTTTCTCTCTCTAGTTTCTCTCTCTAAATTCATCTCATTTCTACCTTTCTTTCTTCATTAATCATATAGAATCATCACATACTAGGGACAACAATATCCTTTAATAAGTAAATGGTTAAAAGAACGACACCGATAGATAGGAAGAATGTGTAGTTATAATGAAACTCACTTGGCGCTTCCTTTATTGCTATCATCAACAATCCTAAGTGGACGCTTCCGTTGAGGCCTACTTTCAATCTGGAAAAGCGTATGGAGAAAACAAATGTTATCAAATCGTGTTTCTAATTAGTAGAGTGCTTAAAAGAGTGAATTAGGGACAAACCTTTGATAAGTTTATCTCTCTAAGAGCAAACACAGCTAATGCTTTAAACAGTACCCCAGGGCCTTCTTCTAATGTAAAGACGATGCTCGTCTTGAAAAATTAAAAAAAAAAGTAATAAATAAGAGTACTGTCAGTTAATGCTTAAACAATTTGGTTTCAAACCAAAAGAAAGGAGAATTATTATTTTATTACCTTATGGGGCTTATCGGTTCCTGGGATTATAGGTTCTCTTGCTAGAATTAGAAAACGAGTAACATTATCTAAATCATTCTGGACAAAAGCAATAAATAGAGATTGTGAGGAGACTGTGATCAAGATAAAAAGGTACTTGATACTGTATGAAAAAAAATATAACTGGAAGTAATACTACGATACAAAGATGGAAAATAACACCTGTCACAACTATAAAGTTGATTTAACTGCATACATCTAATAAGTAAAAAAGGTAGCTAGAAAGGAAACTGGTCAAATGGGCATGATGGATCAAATCGTGACCTGAAGTGTTTTACTAACTCTCATATACTTCAAATTTTATTATTCTTGGAATAATTTAATTCTCGTAATGGCACTCGACAGTCAAAATGTTTACCTGAAATCAAATCTTGTAAAGAAAAATGCTTAACCCATACAAAAATAACATTAGTGATAGTTTACGCTACATTTTATTTGGCTCTTTTAGTATTGTAGGATTGCATGTTACAAGATAATCTGTGAAACAAAGATGATAGGCAGGTGTCACCTGGATGTTTTGTGCTAAAATGCCCAGTCCATATATTTCTGCAGCCCGAGAACTTGCAATTGCCCCGGTGTCACGTGTGCCTTCAGAAGCTACAATCTACAATAAAGTTCAAACTTCAAAGTAAAATTCTAAACAAATGAATTAGTCTAGATATGTAATATAACACGGAAAATCAAAGGTTTACCTGAGCTGCAAGAGCAGTATCTTCGGCACTAACTTTTATAACACCTAATTTGTTCAGGGCATTCTCACATTGATCGAGTGCCTGTTTAAAGAAAAAGTAAATGTAAGTTATATGCTTGCTTAATTCAAATATAACCGCAACATTTCTCTTCTTGGAAAGTTTCGCCCCATGTATACCACTTTGATCATTAATAATCTTTACAAAATAATTTTCTCCTTTTAATATTACTGCTTTATCGTTACCGAGACTATTGTTAACAGGCCAAACATTGTATTTGTTTAAACGTTAGCAATAAATTATAGACTGAGAAATTAATAAACTTTAGCCTAAATCTGCACAACTCTAACTACTATGTTCTATTTGTCTTTCCCATTTTTATTGTGTAACCGAATTTATTCTCAAATCCTAAATATGTGGCCGATAGGAAAACCAACCGGAACAAGTTGGGCTTATTTCAGTCATTATATATATGTCAAGAAACTAAATGATTTAAGAAATTAGTTGTGGAATTTTGTTTTTAAATCGGTAGATATTTCTTCGTCTAAAACAAATTTTAACCTCTAAAAAATTCCACTATAATAAGTTAAAAAATATGTGTATATATATATATATATATAGTGTGAGGTTATTTTCAGAACCAAAAAAAAGTACAGAACTGCGAGAACCAATCTAAACCCTTCATAATTTGATCAATGGATATAAATGAACGTGGCATAAATGTAAATACTTGGAAAATTGTGTTTTATATTACAAGTGTTGGAGGGGTATTTATGGAATTTCATATTTTGATAAACAAGCGTCCCACGTCTCATAAATCCGGTAGAAAAATAACCAATTCCTTATTATCAAACATAACCGCCATCATCACCTCTCCTCAATCGGTGACTGCCTTCTCCATCAAATCTATTGTTAAACTATGTGCTAATGAAAGGGTTTTTTACAACTGATCTTGGTTTCATCATCTCTAGATCGAACAAGCATGATAAAAATGAATATCCGACGACCTTCGACATTGCGGATTACATGAAACATCCTGAATTCCTGATGCATATATTTATCTGTAGTGTGATGTTTAAAAATGGAACAGGTACGGTTTTGAATTATTTGGTTATTAATTACTCATACATTTTTTCGGTTTGATTCTTTTGGTGCTTTCAAAACTGTTTGTTCATATGGTTCAAATTTTTTTATGGTTATTAATTATTTTTGTTAGTCAATTGGTGTAACTAAAATTGTTTGATTACGGGAAATTTGATTTTCGTTATTCATAATTTAGATATAAAGTACTCTTTCCGTAACAATAGATGTAGCCATTTTTGTGTTTTATTTGATGGGTAAATTGCATTACTTTTGTGTAAGCTGAGTTGCGTCAATCTAATGATGTTCGTATAACGCCAAAAGAATGGTCATCATATTAAACTATTAAAGCTATCGTGTCATGCTTCTATCTAGTATAAGATTGATCATTAAAAATTATTTCTTAAATCAATTACTGTTCTACAATTTGTACACATATGTATTCATCTAGAAGTACTTTAAAATGTTGATGTTGGTTAATATAGGGAAATTTCATATCTCCCCTCCTTTTGAATGAAAATACCTAAACATACATTATAAAATATGCATTCATAACTTGCACTTTGGGTATATATGAAATTAAACATGAAAGTAGGGCTAAGTAATTGGTAGTCAGTTTTTAATTATAGTTAATCATATACAGTTTGATTTAAAAGGGTAAAATTTTCAAATTAGTTATGATTTGAACTGGCTTATTTACGCCATAAATGTTTTAACGTTAATATTAGATCAATGATGTTTAAACATATATTTTTATGAATTCGTGCATATGTATTTAGATTGTGCAAATGTATTTTCTAGTTGCAGTTGTATGTCTTTTAAATTTTTGCAACCTTTTTTAACGCTAATTGCAAAGTGTACATATGTGCTACTAGATTATTTATATATGAACATTATTGTGATGATTAATTAATTAATTCATTAATTATTGTTGTTACAGGTACGAATGTAATGAGCAATATGAAGCGTGCACGTGTGTTTTATAGATATTATCTATCGAGATGATGGTTGTGTCTAGAGGGAAAATACATGTGCATAGCCGACGACGTCAAATCTTATTGTGTTAAAGATTCGTAGGCACATTATACATCAAATAAACTTTCACTTTCTTTTGTGAAACTCTGTACTATATAAATTGTATATCACATGATATTTTTTGTGTATACCGTCTTTGTTTTGAATTCTATAGTATAATACATGTAAATTACGTATGTTTGTTACACCATGCATTTATGTAAAATATTATGCGGAAGACATACTAGAGGTTTAACCGAGCACTAAAAAAAATATATATAATTAAATACATATGCACTTTACCTTTTTAAACCATGCATGTTAAAAAAATTCCCTAAAATTAAGAAGCTAAAACATGTTTTTTATTGAAAAGAATTCAAAAAAAAATTAAAAAGTAATTTTACCTATATACCCTTTTGAATTAAATTAAAATCATAAATATGAAAAAAAATCTGATTGGTTGATGTTGGTTCTCGCAGTTGTGTACTTTTTTTTGTTTCTGAAAATAACCTCACCCTATATATATATATATATATATATATATATATATATATATATATATATATATATATATATATATATATATATATATATATATATATATATATATATATATATATATATAACTTTATTTACAGAACCCATCTTAGTGACAGAACTTGTAGAACTCTTGTTTTTGAAGGCAAACATGTATGTTTGAAGGAGTACATGTATGTTTTTAGAGAATATATTCACGAAGCATATTTGAAGTTACATGTTTGAGGGCGTGCATGCATGTATGTGCACGCATTCAAAAACATACATTTTTGAAAGCGCGCATGCATGTATGTGCACCGATGTTTGCCTTCAAAAACAAGAGTTCTGCAAGTTCTGTCACTAATATGGGTTCTGTAAATAAAGTCTATCTATCTATCTATCTATCTATCTATATCTATATCTATATCTATATCTATATCTATATCTATATCTATATCTATATCTATATCTATATCTATATCTATATATATATATATATCTATATCTATATCTATATCTATATCTATATCTATATCTATATATATATATATATATCTATATATATATCTATATCTATATATATATATATATATATATATATATATATATATATCTATATCTATATCTATATATATCTATATATATATATATATATATATATATATATATATATATATATATATATATATATATATATATATATATATATATATATATATATATATATATATATATATATATATATATATATATATATATATATATATATATATATATATATATATATATATATATATATATATATATATATATATATATATATATATATATATATATATATATATATATATATATATATATATATATATATATATATATATATATATATATATATATATATATATATATATATATATATATATATATATATATATATATATATATATATATATATATATATATATATATATATATATATATATATATATATATATATATATATAGTGTAACTTTATTTGCAGAACTCATTTAAGTGACAGAACTCGCAGAACCATCTTTTTTACTAGTAAGAAAGCATTATGTACATGATATTAATGCAGGATGGCAGTTATGTAATTAAGGAGGAAAAAAAGTTACCAATTTTAAAATAAAAAGGGCAATTTGGGGTTTTAATATTATCCCTAAAATAATGCTAGAAACCCTCTAAAATAAAACTACCTAAATTTAATTTTCAGATCTATTAATAAAAAACAAACACTGACACCTTTTTTCCTCTCAACCCTACGAACACTCTTTTATCTTTTTTGTTCAGCCGCCATACATCCTCATTTTTTTTCTTTTTTGAGCATCATCAAACGACTAATTTACCATCTTATCACTTGTTTATTGATCATCACGTTTTTGTTTTTAATTATGAATACGAAAACCAGATCCTTCGATCCATAATTATGTTTCTCAATTTGTAGTGGTTGCGTTTGTTCCCGACGAGATGCATGTTTAGTGGTTGTGGTATTGACTGATTCAAGTCGCGGGTCGTACAGACTTATAATGGTGGATGAAGCATCGTCAATAAAGTAAGTGATATATAATGGCGGCCATGGATGTTGTTTCTTTAAGGCGGCGGTGTTGTTTCCTGATGGATGAAGGCAACAACGATGATGAGACGGCTATGGATGATGGTTTTCACCGGAGATGATTCTTGATATGGTGTTTGATCACTCGACTTATATCATGGAACATACAGGTATCAAAACTGATTTATTATGTTTCTGCGAGAACATGTACGTTTCAGCCCGGAAACAACTATGTTTTCTACGCGAAAACATGTATGTTTCTGTGTGAGAACATGTATGTTTCTGTGAGAACATTTATGTTTTACTTGATTATTGTTGTTTATGAATCTGGTATTGAGTGTAGTACATTTTGTTTGTGGGTGTCTTGTATTTCGGTATGGTTTTTATGGTTATCTATTAATAGTAGAATCATGAATGTCTTGTTTGTATGATTTGTATTGTGGGATTCATGATCATGATTGTCCTACTTTAGTATACAGTTCATGATTTATGGTCATAATTAGACATAAAAAGTAGTTTAAAAACATGAACGTATATGTTTATGCTAAACATGTATGTTTCTGTATTTCGGTATGGTTTTTATGGTTATCTATAAATAATAGTTCATGATTTATGTATGTTTCTGCGCGAAAACATGTATGTTTCTGCGCGAAAACATGTATGTTTCTGCGAAAACATGTATGTTTCTGCGAGGAACATGTATGTTTCTGCGCAAAAACATGTATGTTTCTGCGCGGAACATGTATGTTTCTGCGCGAAAACATGTATGTTTCTGCGCGGAAACATGTATGTTTTTGCACGGAAAAAGTAAAAACATTTATGTTATAAGAAACATATGTGTTTTATCGCTCGTATAAGATTAATGAAAGAAATGTGTATATATGTTTTGTGATTTGATTTGTTTTTGTGCATGCTTATTTCAGATATATGAAGATGATGAAAGATGATGATGTCATTTGAAGACTTAGAAGTAGATGAAAGATGATGATATCATTTGAAGAATTAGAAGTAGATGAACACATATACAGATGAAGATAATTTGCCATTTCTAGAGAGATACAACTGTTTTATATATGATTTTTTGTACTTGTTATTAAATGAAATTTAATATGTATGTACATGAATATTTTTTTTTTCATTTATAAAGGTTTAGGTTATTTAATATTTGTTTCAAATTTAAAAAAGTAATACACACAATAAAAGATGTATATTTACGTTCATATAGAAAAAAAACATATATGTTCTTAAGAGAAAAACATACATGTTTTTAAGAGAAACATTCATGTTCTTAAATTTTTTAAAAATATGAATGCTAAAAAAAAGAAAAAAAAGAAAAAAAATATTTTTGAAAAAGAAAACGAAAATTAATGAATTTTTAAAGGTTTTTAATAAAAAATTAAGTAAAATGTATGTTTTACTATTATGCCCTTTTGATTTAAATTAAATCTATTAATAATACTAAATTGTGATTGGTTGAAAGGAGTTCTGCAAGTTCTGTCACTAAAATTAGTTCTGTAAATAAAGTATATATATATATATATATATATATATATATATATATATATATATATATATATATATATATATATATATATATATATATATATATATATATATATATATATATATATATATATATATATATATATATATATATATATATATATATATATATATATATATATATATATATATATATATATATATATATATATATATATATATATATATATATATATATCTCAATTAGTCTTTCAAAAATATATGGACCAAACCTATTGTGGACTACACAAAATATAAACATGCAATATCACTTTTAATGAGAAGTGTAGTGTTTGCCTTGGTATGTAGTTTGATTTAGGTGTTGACTATCTTTTGAATTTTCCAAAAATTTCGTTAAATAAAGACAAACTAAAGAATCTGGCACCACCGGAATCAATATGTCAACTATTCTATAGTGATTATAATGGGTAGAACTAATTCAAGAAATAAAAATTGGAGTTTCCATGAGATAAATGAGTAGAACTGAGAAATGCTTTGACCTGAGGGTGGCTTAAAACGCGCTTTAGTTCCTCCGTTCTTACTCCAGGAACACCCAAAAGGCAGTGATTAACAACCATCTGCACTTCACCAACAATGTGCAACCGATGACGAAGGAGTAGATCGTAATTTCTATGGATACTTCCGCCTACAGAGTTCTCTATTGGGAGTACTGCTTTATCCACCAGCCATAACTCAACAGCCTAATATATAAAAATATGCATCAAGAAATTTGTTAGGCTCACATTTTTAAGGTTGGTTAGTTATAATAATAACTTGATAATTCCATAAGGGTTAATTGCATATAACAGCAACCAAATTTCACTATATTTCCAACATTCGCAGCAACAAACATTCTTTTCGCAGTCTAGATCACTAAATTAAAAAAAAAAATACAGCATTTAAGGCATTTTTGTGAGTTGGCATTTCATTCAACAAAAAGGACAGCGATGTGGATATTTTGATGGATGTGTATGTGTAATTTACATTAAAAAAAAAATCTACTATAGGTCTCTTCATATCCTTATAAACAACAAATGGGCCAACACGTCGGCCCTGACTTGGACGCAACGTAAGCTGATGACTTGGCAAATCGCCAAGTTTACAGTTGCCACCCAAGATGATGGATTATAAATGTTTTAGTGATCTGTATTACTAAAAAAAGTTGGTTGCCAAAATGGAAACACATTGAAAGTTAAGTATTTAAGGGTGTAATCAAGTCGAGTCAACATAATGCTCTGCTTGTGCTCAAGCTCAGTTATAATAATTTAAGCTTGAAACTTGACTTGAGACATTGTTTCAAACTTTAGTTCGACTCAGTCCTTTGTTTCAAACTTCAGTTCGACTCAGTCAGTCAGTTTTCAGTTTATGAGTATTACTAAAGAATCAAGGTCAGTATTCATCCACTCCATACTTTCGAGTTGGTCAGTTCGACTGACTAGATTTATATGAACATGTTTATATAAGAAAGGGTAGATTCGTAGAAGTGTAAAATGCCAAAAGCTCCATAAGACTCCCCAACTATAAGGTTAGAGTATTTTAGATCGATCTGAAAGTCTACTTGAGTAGCTAGAGCTTGGGTTCCGCTAAAATAAAAATCAAGTCGATATCGAGTATTTTTTTAAGCTGACTGTAACCTTTCTATAACTAATAAGCTCTAATCCACGAAGTAATAATTATTAATGAATAAAGAGACTAATGAATAAAAGGTGATACCTTAAATACAGATTCAAATTGGTCACATGGGACTGTTTCACATCTTGGGTATGCTTTAAGAGCAGCAGCCTCGCTATATGCACCTGGCAGACCCTAAGGTAACCAAAAAAGCTCAAATATAAGAACGAAATTGGAAAAACGTGTATGAAAAATTGTGTATTACCTGGTAGGCAACTCGAACCTTTGAGCCATCCTTGCCAGAAGATACAAGTTCCGTCGCTGATAAGGGCTCTGCAGTTTAGAAATATATAGTTAATTCATAAACTATTTTCTTTGTTATCTATGAGTAATTCTACTTTGCTTTTTTAAGTCAAACAACTACTTTCAATGTTAAAATTTAAAGACATATATTTGACTCTAGTTGATAGCAAAAATAACAAAATGGAAAGATAATATCAATAATACAAAATCTTTTAATGTTAGAACTGAGCATAAATAAATAATTGTATTCATTCTACTAGACGATTACCCGCGCATAGCGGCGACGGTGTATAGTTGCAACATATATCACTGATATGTGGTTTGATACAATATTGTACTATTAGTTGCATTAGCGTTGCTAAAAATGGATATGTTGCATCCACTTAGAAATCTTTCAAAAGGAAGTTTTACATTTATTTTCAGACTGTAGATCATAACTAAACATTACAAACCAATGTAGACGCACAATGCATGACGGTCCTTATAATCCTATCACTACATGTTGACTTAAGGTACAAATCGGCAATCAATTTATTTTACGTTCTTAGGGGTCTTCGGATGCGCAGATAGTATATTTGGCAATAACTATCATGATCAACTCACAATAATTATCGTTAATCTGTCTCAAAAATCATATTTGGAGAAGCACGTAAAAAGTTCCTCTAAGAAAACTGATTACGAAGATAAATGGAAGATTACTTAACTATCCTTACTTAAGTCACTTGATCATGATTATAACTAGATTTTCAATCCTCAACTGTACCAAATTGGCATATAACCCTATACACCAAAAGAACAATATATGGGCATTAAGGAATATCTGGCAAAACCATGTTCACTAGAGATGGTTTCATAACACTACAAATATGTATTGTGCTTCTATATCCATAGAAGTGTAGCATAACTGCATAAGAGGTCAACAAATTGAGCAATGCCTCCTTTGATAGCATGATAGGTATATCTACTTTAGTACTTTTGAATAAATCTATGCATTTGAAGAGTTTAACAAGTGATCAGACACATATAACCTGAAATTGCAGGAAATGAAAAACAGAAAATGATATGTACATTGTTCAACACTTCTCTAATATCTGCGAGTGTACAGTGGCGGTTTGAGTATATACGACTAGAGTATGCACTACCAATACAGTAACGTTTTTTACACTGCACATTTTCTATTTTACGTTATGCTCGTGATATCCAGATTTGTCAGTTAGGATTCCTTTATGAGATTCTGAATTTTGACCGAAATACAAGACATGCATGTTCTTACGGAAGAATATTGACACTGGAAAAAGTACAATAAATAAAAACAGCCACCATTCTCGACCATCAACTGCCATAACAGGATAAATGAGGTTTAATCCCAGAGATCAAAGACCCGGATTCACCTCTTTAGGCAACCTTTTATTGCATTGTAACCCATGCTCGACCCAAAGTACTTTTTATTAAAATCAATCTAAAAAAGAGTTGAGATTAAAGTTGCAATTCTGCAAGCCAATGGAATGTCACACTTCTTTTAAACAAGGAATAATTGGTACCCTACCATACTCTCAAAAAAATACAATTCTATGTAGCAAATAATAAAAAGAAAAAGGCTTATTTTTTCCAAGATCGGTAATACCATGCATTGAAGAGTGGTTAACTTTTCAAGCAATAGCACTTCACTTTTTAATGTTACCAATCTCAGAATAAAAACTTCTTTAAAATTGATCAGAATCTTGCAAAATGAATGACTTTTAACAAAGGAATACCAAATATGTTGCGGGTTATTGTCCAAAGATTGTCATTCTAGCAAATTATAGTTCTCCTAACCCTTAAACAATGCAATAAATAATCAATTACAATGGTGGAAATAGTCAATCCATCATTAATAAATGAATGAAAATTTCTCCTTTTTTTCTTACAAAATTCAGCACTTTTTATTGGAAATTTCATTACAGTATTTTTGTGGAAAAAAATAATCAGATTCCATATGAATAAAAAAGATGAAAAAATTAACACCAGAAGTCAAAAAAAGGTACTACCTTTTTTTATCTAATGTTTGAATAGATAGATGAACAACCAAATTCTCAACAAACAATCTTTACATTATTTCTAAACAAGCCGAATCTACCTAACCAGAAGTAAGACAAAAAAACACAACTCTACTGCAACTTAACCAAAATATCAAAAAAAAAATATGTTAAAATAAGAAACAATCTTTACATAAATCAATCTAATCTACAACCAACTCCAAACATAATATTAACATGATTTATGAAAAACAATGCCACAAATGTAGTAGTACCAACAACAATCTTTACATAAATAACCAATTTTACTAACCTTAATCCGAAGCAAATTAAAAAAAAAAAAAAAAAGACTTACTTGGTAAAGAATTTAAATCTTTATGAAAGCCTTTAACAGATTCAGTAATCTTATTATTATTCTTGTCATCAACGGATGGATTCTGCTGCTGCTTCTTTTGCTTATCATCTTCAACAGCTCTTTCAGCTTCCACTAACCTCATTCCCAAACACTCCCATTTCCTCACTTTCACAAAACTACCATTACCATTACAAGACTCGATCTTTTTCTTGTTTTGAACTAAACCCAAACAAACCCAATTTATTGGTATCTTTAAAGCCATTTAATTTTATACCAATTTATTATAATTACAATGCTGTCAATTTCAAGAATCATTTTATTTATGTCACAATGTTGGGATTTTTTTTGACAGCATTATTATCATTTGAGGTAAATGTTTTGTTATGGTTTTTGGTTTCGTTGAGTTACAACTGGATTTAACCAGAAATTTACACAATGTATAGATATATTTATATATTATATATATACAATGGGAGAGAGAGAGAGAAAAAAAAAATGTGTCAGGCAGATAAAAGGTGGACCTCCCTAGACTAGAGAGGAGAGGAGAGGAGAGGAAGAAAGAAAGGGAGTAGGTGTGTTGTTGTTTGTGAAAGAGAGAGAAGCATGTAGTATGCACGTATGTATATTCTTGCTTAAATATCCCGTGTTTACGAGCTTCACTTACGCCGATTCGAGCTATTAAAAAACTAATTATTTTAAAATTATTCAGTTTGTAATGTTAAATCGAAACGAAAATATTGTAACGTGTTAAACGAGTGTTGTCGGCCTACTTGAGTTAAAGAAAGGAGCTAAAAATCTAAAACATACATTTAAAAACCAAACTTTGATTATTTCTAAAAACTATATTATAAAGAGATATTTTGGAAAAGTTATATTAGTATAATTTTTTCACTAAAAGCGCAGGTGCTCACTCAGACCTTTTGTATCTTTGCTGTTAGTTGAGTTGAAGACCGAGTCTTGAAACTAAATGAGGTTTAGATTTTTTACTTTAAATTTTACTCAAGTTTGATTTAGTATAAATTCTCTAAGATTAAGTTAATTCAGTTAGTAAATTAGCATTAATTAGTAATAACATTACTTTACTTGGTATTTTTGAGTTCGATTCGACTTATATTACACATTAATCAGTTTTAGGCAGTAAAAAGTCTTTTTTTATTTTAGTAACCGTGATTTCTGACACATTGGCCGACTAATCCACGGGGTTTGAGCCCACCGCCACACAGACTCAAATCAGGTAAAGCCCTCCCTTTTTAGGAGATTGGCGTAACCACTTCAAGTTTGTTTGCACCTAGCAGGAATTGAACTTGAGACCTCACACACTTTGGAGTGATAGGTACTAGGCCACTAGGCAGTAGAAAGTCACACATACATGATACCTTACAACACGAGTGTCTCATTGTTTTCTTAACAACGACTCTTGAAGAAAGCAAACACAAAATTGTTTCATTTTATATTATGATATGCTCTCAAATTAGGAGAACATCAAAATAAAAAGTATAAAAAGTCACTTATTTTCACACGTACCTTCTTTTTTCTCAATCTCTCTCACACATTTCATTTTGTTCATTCTTAATTTCTTAAATAAGAATACGCTACTTCAATTCGACATTTAATTATTTTAATGCATGATTTAATTATACGAATTTAAGATCTATTTTTTATGTCGTAATACAATATTTTCAATGTTAGGGTTTTTTATATTGTTTTCTCAATTTTTTTTTCTTTTAAAGTAAGATCAATAAACCAAAGCTCGTGTTATGAGCGGGAAAGGTTTGGCATGTGATATGTGCATAGCTTTGAATACCTAGCTACGTGAGTTACACGTGACATTTTCCAACCAACTTCTCTAACATAGTTTAAATACAGACATTAGTTGTTCATTTGTACTTATTGAATTGTAAACACATTTTTCCTTTTCTTTGTTTTCCTATGTTTGTGTAATTGTTCAACTGATGAAATTACCACTTGAATTTCTATTCTCTGCTTGCATTTCTAGTTTAGTTTAGGTCCTAGCTTATAGATTCTTATAAACTCAAGTTAGAAATTACATTTAATATCAAGGCCTTCCTTCTTGAGGCTCATATCACTCCTACTTTCACCATTTTCTTCTTCCCTACAATTCTGTTACAATTTGTCAGAACTATTACGAATTGTTAGATATGACCATTACACTCATCTTCCATAACCAAACACTATCATTCATATCACTGCTCTTTATTACACCCATTGATAATGGTTTCTACAAGAATTAATGATGCTACAAGACAAGCAATCACGAATGTAGTTCAAGCAGATGTTAATGCATCCATGACCACAATGCAACACTAGATTGATGGAGTGTATCTTAGATAAGAAAACTTAGCCAATGAGATGGAGAATTATCCCAACAATAATGCAATGGTGGGAGTAAATCAAGGGACAAAGTTAACGGCTATGGAAGACTTACAAAGTTAGAACTATTAAGGTTCAATGGATAAGATGTTAAAAGGGTAGACCTATAGGTGTAAACAATTCTTTTAGTTGGATAATGTAGCAAATAATCAAAAGATCAAGATTTCTTCAATCTATCTGTATGATTGTGACAACCACGGTTTTTGGGGTTCGTCACTTAGTTTTATTATGAGTGTATTTTCTGGAATTATGTGCCCTTATATGTCTATGTGATTATTTAGTGTCTTTATGTGATTAGAGTGTGCTTTGGGCATCGTTTACGAGTACCAGGTACGCTATAAGTGAAACGATGAGTGGTTATTTCATGTTCATGAGCTCACGTGGTAGTGACTATGGAATGAAACGATGAGTGGTTTATTTCATGTTCATGAGCTCACATGTATGTATTATAGTTAATCGTATATTTACGATACGAGGGTTTAACGTTTAGAGGTCTCGGGCTTAGGATTTAGTGTCGGGAATAGTTTATGGTTTAGTTTTAAGTTATTTTAGACTTGCTTATTAAGCCACTAACTTACTAATTTTGCATATTTTACGAAAATCGCGTAGAAAGTCGAAAAATTAACGTAAGGCTCTCAAGTTTTGGCCTAGAAGTAACCCGAGAGTACCGTTTAGTTTAGTTTTGGATAAATATCAGTATTATTAGTAAAAATTTCGGCCTAAGGGTGTTGTGTATGAATTTGGGCCGACTTAACCCTAAGGAAGTGAAGGGGGCCCAATTTGAGCCCAACTATGAGATCTTTTTAATTAAAACCCATAGGACAAGCCCATATACTCTAAAAATCAGATTTTTACTCCCCATAACAGCCTCTAGTAGAATTTCATCCATGGTGGATTTAGTGTTTCTTAAAAAAATATTGCCTCCATTGATTTCTAAGGTAAAACCTTTAAAACTCTTGTTTATTTTTAAGTTTTAATCATTATGTATTCAATTATAATCAATTAATGATGGATTCAGGGTTAGGGTTAATCATAAAATCTATAATTCATCTAATTAGATATGTTAGGATTAATTTGGGGTAAATATTACACATGGATTGTGTGATTAAATAGGTTAATTAAAGGTAAATTGTCACACCCCACAATGGCGGAATATGGGGCGCGACGTATGGATATCATCACAACATGGCGTGTCTATAGAGATAACTATATGAAATAAGAATTGTCATAAAATGGTGACACAAAAGTCATGACAATATCTCATCAAATGCAGGAGTCTAGGTAAGTAGGTAACAGTCCTACCTCTTACCCAAGACAAACAAGTAACATAATCAAAACAAACATATATGTGCCACAGTATCACTTATTAAAAGAACAAATAAAAACAAAGAAGGAAACAAGGATTCTCCTTCTATATGCATTCCTAAGCTTCTCCAATCCTAGCCACTTATGTTCTCATGCTTAACCATAGTATCACCTGAAAGAGACACTAAAACATGTCAAAATAAAGTTGGTGAGAGTCATAGGTTTAGACTCCAACGCTAAATCAATTACAAGTTGTGAGTAACAACCATCAACACAATAACATATGGACAAGTTGCTACAAATATGCATTAACAACTATCAATCAAGATTAATCATACCAAACCAATCCAAGGCTCCTACCTTGCCAAACAACATCATGGTACCATAGATGATCACACTATGTACCTATCCCAAGGCCACTACATTGGCAAACCACAAGGCCACTACCTTGTCAAACCACAATAACTGAGACGGCACGTGTCCCCCGATCCAAATCATACACAATCAAAAATCACATAGCAGTTAATCACATAATGTACACACAAGTCCATCTCAAATCACAAACACATTCACAACATCAATTTAGAAAATAACTCAACACAGTGTCTCTTCCATCCCATCTGGAAGTCAAAATCAATAGTAAACATGGGACTATGAAACTCACCTGATAGCTTCTTCACAAGTCCTCGCACTAGCAACAAGCTAACAAACCAAAAACACGAAATCAATACACGAACCAATCACTAAGATGGCTCATCAACCTATGATGGACATCTAGTCTATTCCCGTATAATTACCTCATTGTTAAGCTCTAATCACCCCATTAACCTTCCTTAACAAGTCCCTAACTTGGTTAAGTCTAATAACTATCCCGTTCATATTTTATACAAAACAGTCCCAGTCTTAGGTCTCAAAACTTTAAGTCAAACGTCCACTTAAACATACCCATGGTTTCTGTAAAAGGAATATTCACACTTTTATACATGTTAGCTAAAACCTCCCACTTGCCCTAACCTTAAAGCTACTGTTAAGGCCCAGATATATGTGTATATATTGCTACCTATCCATAATTCATTGATTTTAAACGTATGAAAAGTTCATTACCATTAGATGGTCTTATCCTAAACCACAATCTTAGCCCAAGTGTAGATCCTTACTACAATATATAAACCATATCTCATGTTCGTGAGAAGATCCCAATGCAACCCTAAGTACCCCAAACAACCCAAAACTTAAAAAGAAAACAGGCTGAATTCAAAACTGTTTTGACCTCCGACTATTGTAACCTGTTTTTGACCCACTTCCCACCTCCAATTTAGTTCTCGTTTCTTGATTTAGAAAGCCAACTCAATTACCTATCCAGGGCTAGTTTGATCGCATCTTGAATGTTCCTAGAACTCGAGATATGATCAAAACAATAGACTCAAAATTCTGCCCAGTTTTTAAAAACGGGTTTTAAACAAATTGATCTAATTAATCACCTATAACCCTTCTGATACAAGCCCTAGATTATATGATCATCATATTATGATTAATACATCATTAATCTACTGTTTTTATATAAACCCTAACCCTTAATCCATCATAAGAATGATTAATTAAACATAAAAACAATTTAATTAAAAAGGTTAATGAAGGTTTTTACCTTAAATCAAATGGAAGATGAAGAAAACCTAATTTTTTTGAAGAACCCTAATTCTCCTCTATGAAACCCACGAATTTTTCTTTGTCTCCAGGGATTTATGTTTTTTATTTATTTATTAGATAACCTTATATAGTGTGTACATAAAATCCTAGTCCAAGTATAACACCCAACTTTCTTTTTTTTCCCTTTTTCCCTTTTTCTCTTTCTTTGGTACGTCTAAACCGACCCAAACACCCAATAAATTCGTTTTTTTTATTTTATTATTTAATATTATGTTAATAATATTACCTTAATTTTCCTTAATTTATTTCAGCTCCTAAAGCTTCCAAAACCTCAAAACCGTAAAACTAGTCAAATTTACGCGTTTTACCGTAAAAGACGTAAAATATACACTTTTATAAAAAATCTCAAATTTTGAAATAAACTTTATAACTAAGTCCTAAATGACTTAAAATCATCCCGAAAAATATTCATATGGATAATTACCTCACCCAAGACCTCTAAATGCTAAACCGTAAATCCTAAAAAAAATACTACTACTATAATACTTATACGTATACGTAAACACCACAATATCACCATTTTCATTTCATAGTCACCACTTGTGAGCTCATGAACATGAAATAACCGTTCCTCGATTTACTTATGAGTACTCTATACTCATAAACGATAACCACACCAACCTCGTTCACACAAAATAAGCACGTAAACACAAAATTCAAGTAAGCACACATAAAATAACCTAAAAGTATGACCAAGTGACAAACCCAAAACCACGGTTGTCACATCACTCCCTCCTAATAGAAATCTCGTCCCGAGATTCACTCCCAAACTCAAACTTATTCTCAGCAAACAAACGAGATGCATATCCCTGATAAAACCTTCACGTTCAAACGTGAACTCAGTTTACACGAAAATAATCTCAACCAACAACACATGAGCCTTAACCGTCCGCGAGGAAACTTATCAAAACCATAAAGTTATGTAACCAACCTAACTAAATCTCGCAACTCATCAAACAAGAACTGTCTTGAAACCAAGTTAGGAGCCGTCACATAACTCAACGGGTTTAAAACTATCACCCTGATTTCAGTCTTATTCATAAATACCATAAATCAAAACTCATCAAAATATAACCACGTATAATAAGGTCTAAAGAACTCTCAAATTCCTTCCCAACTCATCTCTATGTTAACCCCCCAAGTGTTCATTACCGCAAAATACCCAAAACACGAGTTTAACCCATGTTGTCCGAAAATTAACCTTGAACTCAACACTTGTACAATTAATTCGACCAAACTACTGACTTCCAATTACGAAACTTTCTGAATATTTGAAAAGTATGTTCCGAGTACATAATTTTAGGCTTTTGAATCACCCAAAAACTTTTAAAAACGAATAAGTTATGACCAAAACGATTTTTCTCAAAATCTGCCTAGGCATTAGCGACAGTTTCTGACAGTTAGCAACATATTTTGACAGTTTAGCGACAGTTTCTGCCTACTCCGATTTATACAAAAAAAAAACGATTTTTTTTAAACCCTAAAACCCCCCATTAATTACCAAAACTAGAACCTAATTTATTTTAATCCCAGAAAATTAAATCTCTATTAATTACATGATTTTAACATATTTCACTAAATAAGAACAAAATTTTTAACTTAAGAACAATAACTTTAGGTGATCAAAACCAAAATATTTTAAAATAACCGTGTCATGCTTATATGTTAAAGAATTTATATTCCACCTTATTTGAAACATGATCCCGACACTTCCTTATTTCATCGACTACCAACAACTATTTTTTTTCAATTTGCAAGTTCTATTTTTTACCATGTATAACTCGAAACAAAAGACATCGTTACCCCAAAAAGAAATCTCCACCATCTCAAAATCCTTCACGCCAAAAGTACCGTACAAACAAACACGTGAAATGAGGACCCGAGAAATGCGCTACTACAGAAGTTGAACATCTCAAAGAGAAACGAGCTAGCAACCATCCTAAGAATACAACCGGTAAGTAGAAAATAATTTTACATACATAGGCATAAGCGTACATACACTCAAATCCATCCAACATATACTATACAAGCATGTATTAACTCTCTTTCATGCAATCATACTTGAAAGTCCAGTGGTGTTGTGGCACATATATAATTATGTAGGCCTCCATAATTATACATGTTCCCTTTCACCAATATACTCCCTCCTATGATGACACTTATAAGAAATTAATACTACACATAACACATAATCCAACAACTCACAAGCACATAACCACACAAGATAAGATCCAAAACCCCATGTATTAAAATAACATAGCCAATGCACGAAACACATAAACTCGTAGTCCAGCTGAACCAGCGTAGACAAAATTTAAAATGTATAAAGAACATGAAAACATAATTAAGCGAAATCCAACAATGACTAGCGTATACGACCATGGTTCCACCCGCACTAATCAAAACTCGTAAAGAAAATAACATGTAGCTAAGTATGAACCATAGTAGTTCATAACCTAACAAATACTGCGAAAATAATATTCAAACACATCAATTACTATAAAATGCACACATACTCCTATGACGCCTATATGCAGGGACCCTTAAGCTATAGATTAGGCTACACGACTAGGCAACCTAATTCTCTATAACCACTGTCTCTGATACCATTCTGTCACACCCCACCATGGCGGAATATGGGGCGCGACGTATGGATATCATCACAACATGGCGTGTCTATAGAGATAACTATATGAAATAAGAATTATCATAAAATGGTGACACAAAAGTCATGACAATATCTCATCAAATGCAGGAGTCTAGGTAAGTAGGTAACAGTCCTACCTCTTACCCAAGACAAACAAGTAACATAATCAAAACAAACATATGTGTGCCACAGTATCACTTATTAAAAGAACAAATAAAAACTAAGAAGGAAACGGGGATTCTCCTTCTATATGCATTCCTAAGCTTCTCCAATCCTAGCCACTTATGTTCTCATGCTTAACCATAGTATCACCTGAAAGAGACACTAAAACACGTCAACATAAAGTTGGTGAGAGTCATAGGTTTAGACTCCAACGCTAAATCAATTACAAGCTGTGAGTAACAAACATCAACACAATAACATATGGACAATGTGCTACAAATATGCATTAACAACTATCAATCAAGATTAATCATACCAAACCAATCCAAGGCTCCTACCTTGCCAAACAACATCATGGTACCATAGATGATCACACTATGTACCTATCCCAAGGCTACTACCTTGGCAAACTACAAGGCCACTACCTTGTCAAACCACAATAACTGAGACAGCACGTGTCCCCCGATCCAAATCATACACAATCAAAAATCACATAGCAGTTAATCACATAATGTACACACAAGTCCATCTCAAATCACAAACACATTCACAGCATCAATTTAAAAAATAACTCAACACAGTGTCTCTTCCATCCCATCTGGAAGTCAAAATCAATAGTAAACATGGGACTATGACACTCACTTGATAGCTTCTTCACAAGTCCTCGCACTAGCAACAAGCTAACAAACCAAAAACACGAAATCAATACACGAACCAATCACTAAGATGGCTCATCAACCTATGATGGACATCTAGTCTATTCCCGTATAATTACCTCATTGTTAAGCTCTAATCACCCCATTACCCTTCCTTAACAAGTCCCTAACTTGGTTAAGTCTAATAACTATCCCGTTCATATTTTATACAAAACAGTCCCAGTTTTAGGTCTCAAAACTTTAAGTCAAACGTCCACTTAAACATACCCATGGTTTCTGTAAAAGGAATATTCACACTTTTATACATGTTAGCTAAAACCTCCCACTTGCCCTAACCTTAAAGCTACTGTTAAGGCCCAGATATATGTGTATATATTGCTACCTATCCAGAATTCACTGATTTTAAACGTATGAAAAGTTCATTACCATTAGAGGGTCTTACCCTAAACCACAATCTTAGCCCAAGTGCAGATCCTTACTACAATATATAAACCATCTCTCATGTTCGTTAGAAGAACCCAATGCAACCCTAAGTACCCCAAACAACCCAAAACTTAAAAAGAAAACAGGCTGAATTCAAAACTGTTTTGACCTCCGACTGTTGTAACCTGTTTTTGACCCACTTCCCACCTCCAGTTTAGTTCTCGTTTCTTGATTTAGAAAGCCAACTCAATTACCTATCCAGGGCTAGTTTGATCGCATCTTGAATGTTCCTAGAACTCGAGATATGATCAAAACAATAGACTCAAAATTCTGCCCAGTTTTTAAAAACGGGTTTTAAACAAATTGATCTAATTAATCACCTATAACCCTTCTAATACAAGCCCTAGATTATATGATCATCATATTATGATTAATACATTATTAATCTACTGTTTTTATATAAACCCTAACCCTTAATCCATCATAAGAATGATTAATTAAACATAAAAACAATTTAATTAAAAAGGTTAATGAAGGTTTTTACCTTAAATCAAATGGTAGATGAAGAAAACCTAATTTTTTTGAAGAACCCTAATTCTCCTCTATGAAACCCACGAATTTTTCTTTGTCTCCAGGGATTTATGTTTTTTTATTTATTAGATAACCTTATATAGTGTGTACATAAAATCCTAGTCCAAGTATAACACCCAACTTTCCTTTTTTCCCTTTTTCCCTTTTCTCTTTCTTTGGTGCGTCTAAACCGACCCAAACACCCAATAAATTCGTTTTTTTTTTATTTTTATTATTTAATATTATGTTAATAATATTACCTTAATTTTCCTTAATTAATTTCAGCTCCTAAAGCTTCCAAAACCTCAAAACCGTAAAACTAGTCAAATTTACGCGTTTTACCGTAAAAGACGTAAAATATACACTTTTATAAAAAATCTCAAATTTTGAAATAAACTTTATAACTAAATCCTAAATGACTTAAAACCATCCCGAAAAATATTCATATAGATAATTACCTCACCCGAGACCTCTAAATGCTAAACCGTAAATCCTAAAAAAAATACTACTACTATAATACTTATACGTATACGTAAACACCACAATATCACCATTTTCATTTCATAGTCACCACTTGTGAGCTCATGAATATGAAATAACCGTTCCTCGATTTACTTATGAGTACTCTATACTCATAAACGATAACCACACCAACCTCGTTCACACAAAATAAACACGTAAACACAAAATTCAAGTAAGCACACATAAAATAACCTAAAAGTATGACCAAGTGACAAACCCAAAACCACGGTTGTCATATAAATCGTTTTTGATATTAGGGCAGAATTTTGAGTCCCTTGTTTTGATCATATCTAGAGTTTGGAAAATATCTAGAAGTCGAATTTGATACTCATAAAAAGGTAATAGAATAAGATTTTGAATGCAAGAAATGAGAACTCAATTGGAGGTCAGGAAATGAGGCAAAAGGGGGTTAAAACAGTCGTGGTCAAAACTGATTTTGGATCAGCCTATTTACAAAGAATGTTTTGAGATGATTAAGGTACTTAGGGACTGTTTAAGGCTCTCATATGGATGTGAGGTCTTGTTTAGATGTTAAAGAAGAGTCGCCATTAAGGTCTAAGTCATTGGAATGGTCTAAGACCATATGGTGTTAGCAAACTTTTGACATGTAAAAACTAGGAAATTTTGGATAGGTAAAAGTATATATATATATCAAATCAAATCAAATTAAATCAAATCAAATCAAATCAAATCAAAAACCTTTATATAGGAAGGATGGTGAAACAATGCCTTAAATACAAAATTCTATAAAAATGACACATGTAATTCATTAAAAGGTTTCCATAAAATGCTTCAAAAAGAAAATAGGAATTACAAATAATGTCTTAAATACAAAATTCTATAAAAATATATAAGGAAGGATGGTGAAACAATGTCTTAAATATAAAATTCTATAAAAATGACACATAGAATTCATTAAAGGGTTTCTATAAAATACTTCAAAAAGAAAATAGGAATTACAAATGATGTCATAAACACAAATATCTAAAAATGACACATGTAATTCATTAAAAGGTTTCTATAAAATGCTTCAAAAAGAAAATAGAATTACAAATGATGCCTTATATACAAAATTCTATAAAAATTATATAGGAAAGATGGTGAAACAATGCCTTAAATACAACATTATTTAAAGCTAGCCCGTCCATCAGACGGGTCTAAAGGCTAGTGTCTATATATATATATATATATATATATATATATATATATATATATATATATATATATATATATATATATATATATATATATATATATATATATATATATATATATATATATATATATATATATATATATATATATATATAATATATATATATATATATATATATATATATATATATATATATATATATATATATATATATATATATATATATATATATATATATATATATATATATATATATATATATATATATATATATATATATATATATATATATATATATATATATATATATATATATATATATATATATATATATATATATATATATATATATATATATATATATATATATATATATATATATATATATATATATATATATATATATATATATATATATATATATATATATATATATATATATATATATATATATATATATTATATATATATATATATATATATATATATATATATATATATATATATATATATATATATATATATATATATATATATATATATATATATATATATATATATA